>CM055840.1:5090000-10507500 GCA_029490765.1 Euthynnus affinis | reverse complement strand
CTGCAAAACAACTCAATCTGGAAAAATGTAACACACATAGCCTAAGCAAGAAACAGGTGAATGGGGTTCATTTCATGGGTATAAGATCACCTTCAACGGTCTTATGATGAGCTACAATAAGGGTGAAAAGGTTCTATGAGGATGGCAAAGAAGAAAAAGACACTGAAGAAAGGATGGCATTAAAAGAAAAGATAGAAATGAGGTGAAGAATTTAGAGCAGCCAGAGCAGCATTTGTCAGAGCAGTTCAGTCTGAATCAAGCCCTGATTAATCTGTGACAAGGGCACAAAAGAGAAGGAGATGCAACTCTGCACAACCAGCAAGGACATCATGTGGAAAATACACACATTCAAAGTTTCCAGATGCTGAGACATCTGGAAAGACTAATGTTTTTTGTAATGAATGTTTCCAATTTGCAAACCAGTTTATTTCATTTGTTGACTACAGTCAATGCTGTATTAATGTTGTCCCTGCAATGCAGGGAGTATTGATTGATGGTTTTAATGGTTATATTGAAACCCACCACTCCAACTAAGACTGTGAATATAATTTCTGCATAAACAAATAGTATAAAACCTGAAGAACACACCATCTCTGCTCTCTGAAACACTAATTAAGGATTAATTACCCATTTATTAATAACAAATATGATGAATGCAAAATAGGTTTGTGGTACAAATTTTGGATGGTGAAGAGTAGGGTGAATGACTGAAGGCTCTACAAAATAGGAAACAGGAAACGTCATGCAATTCAATACAATAATGTTGCAATAAATGCTATCTTTGTGAAACTTTCATGTTCACTTCTGTTTGAATAATTCAGTGGGCACATAGCTGAGCAGGGCCCCTGGAACATGCCAAGGATTACAGATATTTATTGTGTCAGAGCTGTTGTTGAGCTGAGCTCAGGGGCCCCCAAAATGTCATGCATCCATCTCATCCTAGGATGCATATTTTCACACAGTGACACTCACCCATGGAGCTTTCTAAGTGTGACAACTTATGATATCATCTTTAAAATTCTGTATTGTTGTAACATTTCTATATTTGCTGCTGCAGTGACCCATCCTCTCAAATGGGTCCATCCTATATAGGTCAGGGGATTCCCCGTCCTATTCCAGGAGAGTGATGCTGTCAGCACAGGATGATTTTTAAATCGCTACAATGAAACTGTAGATCAGAGCGAGGCACTTCCTAGTACTTGTTAAATAGTCCCCATTTACCTTGTTGGGCATTTAATTTGGTTATTCATGCCAGCATAATTTTCTCTACGGGCAGAAGTGGCGCATTTATTTCTATGTAGAGATTTCGCCCTGAGTCTTGCCTTCCAGGCGATCCCCCTCTTTAGCTAGGTTTTGCTGACCCTGCAGTACCCCAGTTTGTGCCTTGCATGGATTGTCTTTACATTTAACCACAGACCTTTCAGAAAACAGATTAAAGCATCTGTTTTCTGAAAGGTAAATACACAGAAATCTTAGTATTTCTTAATAGCATTTAACACTGTTTTAAAGGTATTTCTGTAATAAAATATTCAGTCTCTTGCAAGAAAGACTTAAAACATGTTTCCTGTGTTGTGGCTCTATTTCCTTATCCAAACAAAGATGACTGCCAGAGATGATGTCCCTGCTTAATTTGTATGACATCAACCAACATTTTAAAACTTTTATTATCAGTTATATTTACAGTGCACTCTATATTACTGTGATTTTTCATTATTTTCTATTTTCACACATCCAGGCTATATTTTTTCTTGTGTTTTACAAAACAAAATACATCATTTCCACCAGGAACCCAGGATTGTGAAATAGTTCAAACTTTAGAAATAGATTTTTTTTGTATTAGTGAAATTAATATTTTATTTATTAGGTCACACTTTCTTTTTTCAAACCTAGGGGAAAAGTCAAAACATTTGAACTTGTTTTCAAAAGTTGTATATTTCAAGTATTTACATAATCATAAAAATCATAATCATAAAAATCATAATCCACCGGTGGGCGCTAAAGAACATTGTACACCAAAACCACCAGACACAGGAACAGTTTCTTCCCCCTCATTGTCACACTTATGAACAGTTAACCCAGGCACTGTGTACTGTGCACTGTATTAGTCTAAAATACAAAATGTGCGATACATTTCAATCACTACTGTATATCTGAACAGGCTGTATATAATGTACATACCCATACATACATACTATATGCATATAAAGTATAACTTCATTTTTTAAGAATTACAAAAAAATTCTCAGCACACTGCATTATCCTGTTTAAAGTTCACAGAAACAGTTTCACCTGCGTACAGTCATTCCTTGTGTATATTTCTGAAGATTGTTGTGTTATTCTGTCTAAATAGGCTACATTGAGTCAAATTCCTTGTATGCACAAACATACTTGGCAAATAAAGATGATTCTGATTCTGATAATCCAACAGATAGGCTGTCTGCATGGAAAGATAAAAAAAAGGGCAAACATTTTATCATTCTAGACAGACAGTAGACATCTGTGGGATCACAATGATGCCTTTGAAGACACAACTTCCTCCTGGATAACAGGTAAAATATATGCTACATGACCAAATCACACAGTAATGTGCAGAGTGCTGATGTTACTAATTGGGGTGGGGCTACGACCCTATTCATGGTCCCACTCTACACATACCACCATCTGATTGGTGGAGATCGAAGGGGCGTTTTAACACCCTGGAGCCTGAGAGGCGGTATTCAGGGTGAAATGATCCCACTTAGCAGGGGTGCATGGCTAGTGGTTGACAGTCGCAGCGTAGTATCTGAGTTTACTATATATGGGCAAAGCCAGGCAGAAGAGAGCTCCACTTGCTTCCGTGTTTGTGTGATCAGGGAGTGCACAGCCGGGGGAGCTTCACTGTCTCCACTGTTTCATTCATTTTAGAAGAGTAACGTTAAGCAAGTGACCAGCTGGGAAAATGCCGCATGAACTGAGTAAGTCTGTTAATTTGTAATGGCAACGACTAAGCGAAAAATGCAATGAATGTCTTTATTTTTGGCGACATAATTGAGCAGCTCGAGCTAGTCAGCCTGTTAGCACGACGTTAGCTAGCCTCGCCCATTGCTGCATTAATTTTGACATTTCATCTCGCACATGGAAGACAAAAGCTCGGCATTAGCAACAATGGTGTCAGATTCACTATAGACGTGTGTGTGATGAGCCTCAGTTGGTTGTGAAGATGCTGTGGCTCAAAATGCAGTCCGTCACAAGCTGTTCATTGAAGTTAGCGTCAGCTAGCTGGTAGTTGAGCTAACGTCAGGCAGAGGAAATAGTTGTGCTCACATCGCATTGTTGTTGTGACATGTCCAGACTGGGGCTGTCTGACTCTGGGGAAGTAGCTTAAGGTAGTGGTTCTCAAATTTAGGTCTGGGGACCCCCAGGGTTCTTTGAGGAGGAACGGGGAATAATTTATTTTTTCTGTAATTCCATCCATTGGTAACACAATGACAGACTGTATGGCTATTTTGGTCATAGGGTTCATACACTTTCTATAATAAAACATCTAAACGCAAAAGTCTTATTAGATGGGGGACCCTGGCACAAAATCTTATCAAATCGGGGTCTGTGGTCTAATATGTGTCAGTTCAGGGGTCCTTGACATGAAAAAGTTTGAGAACCGCTTGCTTAAGGAAACCCAATTTGTGACTGCTGACCAAGTTCAAATGAAGACTTTTGTTGTAGTTTAAGAGCCAGTGGAGAACAGAGTAAATATTTGGATACCGTTCATGATAAGAAACAGTTATTTTATAGGCAACCATGAAGCCCACTAGCATTGTGAAGTTTATTATCAGAGTAGATATAAAGTGAATTGTCTGAAGTGCTCCTTACTTGCTAGACAAACCAAAAAAAAGGTGTCTGGTAGTGAATTTACATGTATGTATATGAACCTAACTAAATAAGTATAAAACACATCTAATGTTCATAGTTTCAGTTTACAATTTAAGAAGTGAAACAATATGTATGCATTGTAGAAAGCAAAATCAACCCTCCTGCACGGTTTCAGGAAGTGCGTCACTGAACATATTTATATACTTCTTGAATTAGTTTTTTTTTTTTTCCTCTCTCAGTAGGATGTGTGTAAATGGGAAATGAGGTATTGTATAGGTATGGTATAAGTTATAACCATACCTTGTGTCATCTCTTTTATTTGGGCGACAAATAAACTTCATGTGGACTGTGCTGTGATGGCTCTTTACTTAATAGGTCTGAGCACTGACTTGACCAACAAGCACAGACCTGGCAGTGTGGTCGAAGTGTCTGGAAAGATCAATGAGATATGTTGGGCCATGTTAAACACATCAGGCCCTCAAATGACTAATGACTAATGGCCCTATGACTAATGATGAAGTAAATGATGCAGATTAATCCTGGATAGCCTTTCAGTGTATTCAATATGAAACTGTAGTGTAATGAGATATTGACTCAGGCAGAACAAGCTATAAATGATCAGGAACTATAAACTGATTTTTGCCCTAAATAGATCTACAATGTGGTATTACTTTGATGTCAACTGTTTTCTGTATTTCCCATAATAGTTAATGTGTGCCGGTTTAACACTTCACTTCACCTGTCGTCTTTCTTGTCATGTCTACTTTCAGAACATGTGTTCGCCAGTCTCCCGCAGATGGAGAGGGGAGTTGCGAAGGTGATTGGTGGTGATCCCAAAGGCAACAACTTCCTTTATACCAATGGGAAGTGTGTCATCATCAGGAACATCGAAGTAAGTTTTTTTTATCAAGCGTTGCTAATTTTAAAGGTGTTTTTTTTTTTTGTTTTTTTTTTTTTTTTTTTTTTTACAATCTGGGTCTTATTTTCATTGTTTCAGCCATTATTGTATTGTATTATTATATCATACTCACTAATTACAGTATATTGCTGTGATTACACTTCACACCACCTGAAAATAAGTTCACTGATCACTTTTTTTTTTTTTTTGAAAGTTTCATGCTTGTTGGGCCTCTAGTCACACCTAAAACCAGTGGTAGGTGTGGTCAAAGGTGTGCTCTGAAACCCGATGGGCACAGTGCTGCTTTGTGCTAGGTAGATGTGATGTGGTTTCATTTCAGTTTGCACAAAATGGCACATGCAACTTATGCTGTCCTGATTTGATAGCTTGTTTGGCAACTTAACAAAATACCATGTGGCCTAACATAATGGCAAAACATTGGAGATTAGTCATCACATAAACACTGGAGATTAGTCATCGCATATATTGAGCAGGTCTTATCATGCTAAATCCAAAAGGGAATGGTACTAACTGTACTTTCTATGCTGTCCAGAGATGAAATCAAAGTCGGGCTGCAATGATAGTTGCATTAGTTGCATATGGTAAATGGCCTCTGTGGCACCTGTAACCACACCTGTGGATGACAGGTGACTCACAGCAGTAAGAGATACAGAACATTGGTGGTCAGCAAAAACAAGATTTTCAGCTGCTATTAAAGCACTCTTTAACCAGGAAGCAGCTCTGCAAAATGCAACTGACGGTTTGGGTAATAAATTAAATTTCCATTTTAAAGGACCAATGTGTAGGATGTAGTGGCATCTAGCAGTTAGTAGGAGTGGAGCTGAATCTGAATACGGTATTCAGAAAAGCACAAATAGTGGGTTTTTACAAATATTTATTTTGTACAAATATTTTTTTAAATGATTTATTCTTAGGAAGAAAAAAAAAACATGTCAAATAACAGCGTGCCGGCTGGGACTCGAAACGTACTGAGGTTATATTGCTGTCTATGTGTCAGTGAGTGTATAAATAGCTGCAGGTCTATCTGTATGATGGAGCTGAGCTATAGCTGACTGGTTAGTGGAGATGTCTGTGGTCTGGAAAATTGCATACGAGACCTGGTGTGGAAACCCAGCTTTGTAAAAACTTTATTGAAGAACATTTACTTTAACACTGATATCCTAAAATTAGACGTGTAGTAAAAACAACAGCAGGATTTTTTTTTCTTTTTTGAATACAAATAATTTTGCTGCCTCAATACAGATACAAATACCTTCCTCTCTGCACATCTATAGCGGTGAGGTTGCAGATTGCAACCTTTCTCCTACCCCTGTAAGGTAGGAAACCTATGGAGGCCACGAAACTCTTGAAAAACACAAAAGGCCCACTCTAGAGCCAGTGTTTGGTTTGTGTGCTCTGGGCTACCATAGAAACATGGCAGTGTAACATGACGGGCTCTGTGGAAGAGAACTTGCTCCCTATGTAAATATACATTGCTCACTCTAAGGTAACAAAAACATGACAATTCTTATTTTCATGGGATTACACAAATGAAAACATACTTATATTATATTCCATTTCTGCCAGTAGGTCCCCCTAAATCTTACATAGTGGTCCTTTTGATTTATAGTTAAACTTGGAAGCTGTTAAATGTTGATGATCACTTGTTTTACTTGTTCTTAATAGACTCAGTTGTAAGGCTGTGTTGACCTGACATGCTGCATCCCCTTATCCCTCTTTAATTGACCTAATGAGTAAAGTGGTCAAAACTATGAAAATAAGGTCCAGGTTATTAAAAAAAACAGCAAAAAAACCCCAGAATTTTTCTTTGTACTCATCTAGAAGGGCACCACCTTTTGTATCATTTGTCAAACACATGCCTACTGATGTCTCCTATCTTTACAGAACCCAGCTATAGCAGACATTTACACTGAACATGCCCATCAAGTTACTGTTGCCAAGTATGCTCCCAGTGGATTCTACATTGCATCTGGAGGTAAACAAACCGCATATGAACACATGTCAACTAATGTGCATATACTGTAATTAGTTATCACAGTAATATTTATAATTAAATTATAAAATAATTAATTATAAAATTATTTTTAAACCCTTTAGATGCATCAGGAAAGATCCGTATCTGGGACACCACCCAGAAGGAGCATCTGCTCAAGTACGAGTACACCCCTATTTCAGGCAAGATCAAGGACATTGCATGGACAGAGGATAGCAAGAGGATTGCTGTTGTTGGTGATGGACGAGAGAAGTGAGTATTGAGGGTTTTCATATTAGACTGACTGAAACTATGTTCAAGAAATAGAAGAAGTTAACTACCATGAGTCAGCATCAAGAGAAGCTCCTCGCACACCATTGCTTGCTTTAGACATATCTATGTTTGAAATGCTAAGATGGAATTTTGGTGCATTTAAATAACATTCATTATTGATTGTCTTGCTCGTGCTGTGTAGTATGTGAAGCTTCCTACTACTCATCACTATTGAGCAGCTAAGACAGCTAAAACCTCGTGTGGGGCAACTGTCCATAAATAAAATAATGGAAAAAACACAGCATAAACATTATTTCAGTGTGTTTGACTGTAAGCAAAGTCTACAGTGTATGGTCAAATTTCTGTTTTTAGTTTAATCTTGGGAGACTTGTAGACTTGCTTTTATAGGAAAAGGGTGTTACTACTCCTCTCTCAGACCTCACACAAACCAAACTTATCTGTGCTGATCTGTTTCTGTAGGTTTGGGGCAGTGTTCCTGTGGGACTCTGGGTCCTCAGTTGGAGAGCTTTCCGGCCACTCCAAATTAATCAACAGTGTTGATATACGGCAGAAACGCCCTTACCGCCTTGCTGCTGCCAGCGATGACACCTGTGGCTCATTCTTTGAGGGTCCTCCCTTCAAGTTCAAGTTCACATTACGCGTGAGTTTGAGAGATTAACATTTGCTTTTTTTTTCCTGTATACTTTTGAACAGTTTTTGGAAAGGGGTGCTTGTGTATAAACAAATTAGATGGAAGCAAATTGATTTAGCTGGACTTGTCTTGGGAAGAAAGGAGATGCTCTGCTTTTAACCCGAGGAATAAAACCCAACAAACTAACCAAAAGCTAAATGTCATCTTCAACTTGGAGTCTTATTAATAACAAAATATTGTCCTTTAGCATATACACACATAGCAGTAGTGTGACTTTAAACCAGCCGTCTTATTTTTATGCCTGTTGGTCATCTAAAGTCTGTCTGTGCCCTTGTTTGTCTGTTTTTTCCATATTACATAACCCACTTCCCCCATAAATTCTTGTAGAATGTGTGAGCCACATCCCTAGTAGAAAGCATTTTCACAGTTTGCAGTTTGTAAGCACTAAACTAAACCTTCATTTCTGTCTTCTTAAAAATCCTTGGGGTTTGTTTTTAGAATTCAGTATCAAATTGATTTCTCTGTATAAAGGTGTAGATTACATTCTTTAATGCTGTCTTGGAATGTAATAGTCTCATAGAAAATATGTCAGAGTAGATATGCTGAAAATGCTCTTGCAGCTTAAGGCCAAATGGTTTGCATTTATGCATAATGTTTTTAATTAAACCACAGCCTGTATTTGTTTTTGAGGAGAACTGAGAGCAGCACATGCACTCCTGAACTTTTCCTATTGTTTTCATGTTCATGCTCATGAACACTTGTCAAACTGCTCAGTGCAGTGCAGTATGTGTGCCTGTCAAATTGGATTATTCAGGACTAGGACCCTCTCATGAAATTTTCTTATCAGGAACATTGTTTTGGGATAGCAGTAACAGACCTCCCTGACTCTAATCAGTAGTGAGAGTATATATCCAATACTTGGTATACTTAGTATGGCTGGTCTTGAAAGTGCACTATGGTGTTTTTTCCTGAATTTTTTTTTTTTTTTCTCAAGTTGACTTTTTGTCAACTCAAGTGAATGGCAGAGAATGATGAATATATTTGTTCAGATTGTCCAGCGTGATTAATATGTGATGTGTTATCAACCATGATGAAAGACTGAAAGGGAATGTCCTAGATAAAACACTCCTATACTGTGTATATTGATGTTAAGAAATGGCTCTGTATGGATCATTTTTCCTTCTTTCTCCTGTCTCCCTGGTGACCATTAAAGGACCACAGCCAGTTTGTCAACTGTGTCCGTTTCTCTCCAGACGGAAGTCGGTTTGCCACTGCAGGTGCTGATGGCCAGGTGAGTATTGGATTGCCAGGTGTGAGCATGTGCTCATGAAAATTTCATATTAAGATTACCTTGACCAAAACAATCTAAAAGCAAGACTTTAACCTCTGTTAAGCAGCAGCAACAGCTGCCTCTGCTGCCACAACTGGTAATTACAGGATGCTGGTGCATTTAAGTCTGTTTATCTGAGCAGTGAGGGTAATACACTATTGTGACGCGAGGGAACACTATTTGAAGGGGAACAGACTTCAAGACTTAAGCTGTGTCTAGACCACAAGCGTAATGTGAGCACCACATCTAGACACAGAATTACTGTTGTGACATCATTCGCTGTGCTTCTGGTTGATCTTATTTCCATGACCGCCAACATCTGAACTCACAACAGCTGTGTGCTAAAATGTAGTTGCTAACAGCTAGTGTTATACTGACTGACATATGTTATGGTACCCATTGTCTTCACACAGTGTGGAAAATACAGCCTGGTGGCTGCTAGTATGTATCTTAACTCTGTAACAATATAGTTACATTTTGGAGAGATATCGAGTGATTGTAATTTTAAAGAAGGGTTCATCAGCTGTTGCTTACTAGCTGAAGACCCATCCACACATACTCAGAGTATCATACCTGCTCATCCCTGCGTTCAGTGCGCCTGAGTGGGAATGAAAGAGGCAACATTCTCCCCTTTACAAGTCAGTGTACCATCAAAATGATCTTGAAGCTATTTAAGGTTAAATAGTTGCATAATATTGCCATAAGTATACTACAATGACATTCACCACAATAAGATGAATTGAATTTAGGGATGTCTTAACTTAAATTGTTGTTTTTTTTGTTTTGTTTTGTTTTTTTTATAGAACAAAATCAAAAGAAAGAAAGGTAGTTGTATACAAAAGTGTTCCTAATTTTCTTAATGAATATCATTTCCTCAGATTTTCGTCTATGATGGAACGAATGGGGAGCGTGTTAGCTCACTGGGTGGAGAGAAGGCCCACAAAGGAGGAATCTATTCTGTAAGTAGGGTTTCTTGAGCTCTTTCATGTCAAAATCTAATACTGCATTCAGTAAGTTTATATTCTGCCAGTCTGTCTTGTTTGAACTTAAACAAATCATCAGAGTTTGTGAACCCAAAATTGCTTCTTTCCCTATTCAAATTGAGAACTTGGGGAACCCATTTGTTTTTTTTGTTCTCCACATAACACTCATGTTTCTGATGTTGAATAAAGATCTATAAGACTTCTTCACCAACAAAATACACAGCTTTACATTACATGCATATTAATATCATAACCCTTTTTTCAATTCCAACATCCTCCAGATCAGCTGGAGCCCTGACAGCACCCAACTGATCTCTGCCTCAGGGGACAAGACCGTCAAGCTCTGGGATGTTGGTGCAGGTACAGCCGTCACCACCTTCAACCTGGGCACTGAAGTGACAGACCAGCAGCTGGGCTGCCTGTGGCAGAAAGACCACCTCCTCAGCATCTCCTTGTCAGGATACATTAACTACCTGGACAAGAACAACCCTGACCGACCCATACGCACCATCAAGGTCAGACTCTTGAGGGTTTAAAGAAGTTGTTCTCGGATATCATCAATAGCTCCTTGTTACTGATCAAATGTGGCATTAGCTTTTAAGTAGATTTTATTTCATATAACTCAGTTTCCATATAACTTAACACACTCTCACGTTAGAATCCAGCTTTTTCAGAATTTTCTCTGCCTAATTTTATGCTTTTAGATTGATACCAGTTGTAAATGTGGTAATATTTGCCAATTATAACATTTAAAAAAGTGGATACACATTCTAAAATGTTTACTGTAATTGTCTCTAAATTGTAGTACACGTATAAATCTCAGCAAGCTCGATCTGTCTCAATCTACGTATACACTTGCAAATCTTAAACATTTTATTTGCATGTGTTCAGAAACTCTAAATGAATTAATGTGATATTTTCTATATTAAAATGTTACAATATTGACACATAGAGGTTGTTCATGCAAATAAGTTAAAACCACATGTTTTGTTGTCAGGAGTGCTGCCTTTCATATAAAGCGCTTAGTTCTTTGTCTGTAAGCTATTTTGAGTGGATTTGTGAAACCAACTGTGGCCTATGATAAATAAAGCCTTTCGCCAGAGCAAAGATTAGAAGCTTCTGACTGGCATACACATTTGTCAGAAATGGTGAGGCGCTGGATGGTGTAAAATTATACCAGTATTCCTCTTTTAAGCTCCTGTTTCTCAAAATGTCAGCTTGCAGTGAACTGACCCGTCAACTAGAATACATTTGCTGTACTGATATAGCATTTGTCACTGCCAGGCAGAAGGCAGTAGGACAGAAAATTCCAGTCACTGTATGTCAAGTTCTTGCAAAAGCATCTAAAAAAACACTGGAAGTAATGTGCTGTTAAAATATCTCAAGTGTCTGTGATGGGTATGTGTTAAAATTCTGCAAAACATGTACTTGTTCATCTTACAGGGTCACAGCAAATCCATCCAGTGTCTGACTGTTCACAAAAATGAGGGGCGAACCTACATCTATTCGGGAAGTCATGATGGACACATCAATATCCTTTCACTACTAAAGTGGTGCCAATAAGTGACTGCAAAGGTCAAATGAAATAATATCCCAGCTAACTACAGATATTTGCCTGTTGCAGAGGTTTATTTATTTATTTTTTGTAATTTGCTAAACAAAATCACTCATTGAAGAAATCTGTCATTTTTTTAAATCTGTGTATATACAATTTTATCAGACTTGCATTCCTGATACTAGGTTGTTGTAGCAGAACAGAGAAGTCAACTCTTGAACACAATGATCTAATGGAGCTAAAAACAGGGAGTTTACTATCATTTGCAGCTAGATGTCAGTCAACACAAATTCATGCACTCTCTGTGATGTGGAAGGTTTTAAAGCCCAACTGAATTCTCTGAAATAGTACACTGATTCATAATGGGCATTAATTTAAGAGGGGAAGCAGAGTTTTGAAGAAAATTGTGCTTAAATTGCTCTAACAATATGGCTTTGATTTTTGGCTTTTTATGGGGGGACTGAACCATCCCACTCTTATAATGGACTGGTACAGTAGCTCTCAGAAAGCTTGAAACGACGGAACTGAATCGTAATGAAAATTAAATAGGTGGTGTGCCAAGAGGAATACAATGAGAGCTAAATCCAGTCATTATTCAAAATATGACTAAATTGTCAGCTCTTTAGGCCGCAGTATTTGTGGAACAAATGTTATTTCTAAAATGAAAGTGAAAATTGCCTGTATTTCTCATGTAAGGGCTCAGTACTAGGTGCAGAAGCCTTTGTGGTACAGTCACTAGTACTTGATGATACCCTGGAATTGGGGCACTTTGATTATAGAGAGATGGTGAGTTTGGATCAATCTTCTGATGCATTAGTGTTCAGGGAGTTCAGGTAACCCATTACTCACCTGTTATAGTGACTAATTCTGCTTCACTGTGTGTTGATCTTGATGTGAAGAATGAATTAAGTATCCATGTCTATACTGTAGTGTTTTTTTTTTTTTTTCCCCTTAACATTTGCCTCACATTACTGGGATGCAGAAACTGGGGAGAACGATTGCTTCTCAGGTAAGGGCCACAGCAACCAGGTGAGCAAAATGGTGGTTGATGAAACCGAGGAGCTGGTGACATGCAGCATGGACGATACACTGCGCTACACCAACATCAACAAGAAGGAGTACAGGTAGGGGTCTTGAGGTTTATTTGCTCAACCCAATATCCCATAATGTCATTACATGCAAGATAAATGGGACTTAAATTGACATTTATTTAACATGCAAATAACACAAAGTGGTGTTTTTTTTTTGTTTGTTTGTTTTTTGTTTTTTTTCAGTGCCTCTGATGTGGTGAAGATGGATTTCCAGCCTAAAAGTGTGTCGGCAGCCGCAGGAGGGCTGTCACTGGCTGTGTGCATTGGGCAGGTAATCGCGTTGTTTTAATCATCGCCACTTAGCCTTGCAAGATCTTCCCTTTGAACATATTTTAGCATTTGTGATGTTTTATATCATCCACTGGCAAATGTTTTGATGATCATTCCTCATCTTTTTTTCCAGGTTGTCTTGCTGAAGGATAAGAAGAAAGTCTTCACATTGGATAATCTCGGCTATGAACCAGAGGTTGGAGTTATCCACCCCGGAGGCACCACTGCTGCGGTGGGGGGAGCAGTAAGTGTTGACATCTAAGACCAGGGATTATCTCGCCAAACATGAGTGTAGTCACCTTTTGATCTGTCTTGGAAAAAAGCTTTTGAGTTCAGGGGAAAAATATCATCAGCATGTCTTGGTGTGTAATAATGATCCATCTTAAGCAACCATCACAAGACCGAGTGCTGCACAGTCTTCATCACACCCTGGTGTCATTAAATTCTTCTTTTTTTTTTCTTCTTTTAGGATGGGGTAATTCGTCTGTACTCAATTCAGGGCAACACTCTGAAGGACGAGGGTAAAACCATCGAGGCTAAAGGGGCGATCACAGACATGGCCTACTCTAACGATGGTGCCTATCTGGCTGTCATAGATGACAAGAAAGTTGCCACAGCCTTTAATGTGGCAGATGGCTACTCTGTAAGCATTTCTCTCCTATACATGCTTTTTGCTGATTATTTCATATCTAGTGTCTGTAGAATATAAAATGGAGTCATTGCGTCTTTTCTTTTATAAGTAGTTGTCACCCTTTTATTTTCCCAGGTCAAAAATGAGTTTTATGGACACCATGCAAAACCAGTGGTCTTGGCCTGGTCACCTGATAATGAGCGCTTTGCAACTGGTGGGATGGACATGATGGTGTTTATCTGGACGGTTAATGATGCAGACAAGAGGATTAAGCTCCCAGGTAGGCCACACAAATGCACATATACACTCAACCGTTCCTTTCCTAATGCCTTTAGAGATGTACCATAAAGGCATTAAGAGATTTTGAGCTGTACGGTGGCAGCTGTCTCCTGAGTGGCTCTTGACTTCAGCAATGGTATTAACTCAGTTTTAAATAAATTGCATACATAGGAAGAGCATATAGCTGGGCATAAATCATAGCTCAGCATGTATTTTGATTGTTTAACACCTTTTAACTTAGCTTTAGATGTGGTTCCTTTTTAATCAAAAACTGAAATCGTAATCTCAATCTAAGTAATTTTACAATCAAAATTCCAAACGTTCTCTGTCTTCAATGTATGTGTTTGCTGTCAAACTGAATGTCTTTTTGGATTGTTAGGTTTCAGGGATATTTTGATCATTTTTCACTCTTTTTCTGACATTTTAAAGAACAAACAATTAAAGAAAATTATTGTCAGATTAATCTATAATGAAAATAATCATTCTTTGCATCCCTAATTTTTCTTAAATATTTTATAAGCTACAGTCAAGGCTAAAAGACATCCTTAATTATTATTTACCAAGAGTTTTTAACACTCAAAAACGAATCATCTTTTTGACTGATGCACAGACATGCATGACAACTGAGCCCTGCCCACTTTAAACCAGAAATGTTGTGTCAGAAGAAAATAAGATTTCAGGGCCTTGAACACTCTGTTAAGTCTTTGTGACATGGTTGTTTTGTGCTTTGATGTCTGCAGACGCTCACAGGTTGCACCATGTCAGCGGCCTGGCCTGGATAGATGAGCACACTCTAGTCACCGCCTCCCATGATGGCAGCATCAAGCAGTGGACTATTACAGACTGAGCTGCACGCCGACGAACATCCTCATCTCCAGGGACAAGGACTACTGTAGAATTCAGTCTTTTCTTTCTTTCTTTCTTTTTTTTTACTGTAATTTTCACCATCTAAATGATGTTCTATGCTGTCTGTAAACATCTGAATTGTAAATGGTCATGGCTGGGAAAAGCTCCCATAAAATTATCTAAGATATGTCTCTTTTGATGCGAATAACCTCAACTTACACAGAGACAAAATGTTGAAGTATACAATGTAACCATGAGTGCTTTTACATCTCTTTGAGCGTTATGGACCCAGAAAAATATTTGTAAGCTCAACATTCCATAGGTAATAGCCTCTAAACTGAAATCCTTGTCTGTGGTTGGGCTCAATGCACCCTAACTTAACGGATGAACCAAAAGTGAGTTGTTTTTTTAAATCAACAAAATGATGCTTAAAAGAAATGAAATCTTTTGGTTACATTCCTGAAATGAGAAGTAACTGGTCCTAACTGCTGTTGCCTGTCACTTTTTATTTTCAAGGTTTTAAGGGGGTGGGTGTCTTCTTTGCTTTTTGCTTTCTTAGGTCTACTTTCTGTGATTCATAGCACTTCCTGTTGGACTGGGGAGCAATAATAGGAACTGAAAGAACAAATTACGTATACAATCAAGATGCTGTCAATCCAGTTGAAGGTCCTGTATCGTTGCTGTGTTTTTTGTTTGGGCCCACTATGCTTGTCTCACTTTTTTTCATGTCTTCATGCATCGGCTTCCAAAGTGGAAGCGATTCATTAATAATAATGATAATAATAAAAACACTTTTTATGCATTTTCTTGTTCATGCTGATTTGCACTCTTTCTGCTTGTCAAACACATTTATGCATAAACTGTTCAATTGCAATCTACAGAACAATTTCATTTAGATGCACACTGACTATAACATACTGTACATACCACTGAACTGTAGATGTTACCAGATGAGTCAAGAGTGAGAGGAGCAGATGAGAAACCCTTTTTTTTTTTTTTTTATTTTTTTTTTTTTTTATAAAGTACTGTTTTTGAGTATTTCTCTACAACTACATAAATAAGTTTACTATTATGTTACTGATGTACCTGACTAACCCTTAGACATAAAATTTCCTTTTTCATTTCTGTCTCACTTCCTTTTAAACTGTCTAATAAAGGAAACATGAGTGGGAGGAGAAATATCCTTGAAAAGGGTAGTCTTCAAAATATTTGAGTGTCTAGGGCTGTACTGCTCTCCCAAATGTTTAACAGCTTTGAAAAACATTTCTGGTGAGAAATATTATCATACATGTTAAAGGAAAACAAATAATCCAATGACATTTATGCTCTTACTCAGCTTAATTTGTAATCAATGGAAAGATGACTTTGTATTATCAAGCAATTAGTAATTGCATTTTACTGATATAATGTAAAAATGCTATGAACTGTAAATATTGTGAAGCAGGCATTTTTAAAGTTAAAGCATGTACACCTCAGTCACAATTAACTAGTTACTCCATTGACACTATGTTTAGGATTACGGAAGAAATCCTAAAGGATTAACACTACATTACCTGCCACAGTTCTGTATATATCACATGATCATGAAATCCCTTAAATGCAAGATTAACATAAAACTTGTATTCTGGTAATGAGGAGTGCCAGCAGTATATCATTAAAAAATCTACTGTTAATTGAAATTCAGTTGAAGGTTTGACATTTCTCTTGTTACTAGACAACATGTATCTGCAAAGATGAAATCATTTTCACATGATTGATTTAATCAATTTCTCACTCTATTTCATGTTTGAAATGCCAAAGTGATTGCATCACAATAATGATAAGCACACAAAGGAACTGGTGATAAAGATAGTTCTAGTTCTAATGTTTGATCAGATGGTTTTCTTTCAGGCTGTATGTTTTATATTTTACTCCAGTGGTCTTGGAATAAAATATACTGCTATTTAAGACTGGTCAGAGAATGTTCAGAGAATGAATATATATATATACACACACACATTATATTATATTATTTTCCTGCTTGCTGCATTGAGAAGAATAGATAATGTGTCTAATTCATTTTCTGATACTATTGTAACAATTGGTTTTCTGGGCAGCCATAATTAGTTTGAGCCTGTTATATTGTTTGTTTTTCTAAGTTTCGGATTAGTAGTTACAGCTGCTGTTGATTAGTTTAATGTAATTCAGCTTTTCTTTTGTTTTACAGTTTTTTGCAGTTGCCAAGACACAAAAACTGATAGTTGTGGTAGTTACTGAAACGACTAACTCATGTATCCTATCTATTGACCTATCTATTGCTCAATTATCAATCTCCTGCACTCAGAATGTACATGTGAAAACACCTGTAACCAATTAGATCACTTAGAAATCAGAGCTTGAACACTATAAATAGGATCCAGGTTTGCTCTGTGGTCTGCACAACAATGGAGGCCAATTTTGGAGAGTGAGTTAGAGGAAGAGGTTTTTGAGTAAGAAGAGGACGGGGACTAGGAAGTAGGAGGAGGACTACAAGGACAAGGACAAGGACAAGGAAGACAAGGAGTGGTGAGAGAACAATCACAAGAAATAGAACAAGTGAGACCTGGGCCATGTAATCAACCATGGGTTGATTAATTTGAGCCTCTACACTAGCAGGTGTCATCTGGACATTTCGAAATGAAGATGGGTAGGACATCACCTGTTCCCACAAGAACAGGAACAACACATCATAAACATGGTCGTTGTAAACAACAGCATACTTCAACATCACATAATCACTGACAATACAACATTCAACACTGGGCCGGCTACTGAAGCGGCATCAATTCTGGCTGAAACAGCTGTAGAGTGCTGTTTGAAAGAAACTCTGGGAGGCTACCTGGCTGTGCTTCCCTCCAGCCATGCTGCTGCTGATGCACCACTAACCTCTCAGCTAACATTAAGTTAGCTGAGAGGTTGATTAGTGCAATATCTTTTGTAAATTGGACCTTGAGACAGGGCAGATAGCGGTAGCAAATGATGTGCAATTCATGGTGCTATCAGCGGCCTCAATCTATTCTTTGTGGATTTGCCCCTTAGCTAGCTAGCATTTTTGGCTGAAATGCTATTCTTGCAATGTCTTTATCAAGCATATTAACACTATCTGAACTGCACTTCTTTGCATATCCATAGAGTGCTAGATACTAGCAAAACTAGATAAGAAAATGTTACTTTAGGAACTATATGAGAGTGATGTCCTCATAGCAGAAAACTAACTGCAGGCCTACATAATATACAAGTACTTCAAACTAGCTCCACCTGCAGCAGCTACAACATGCTGTTTACACACTGATGCTCCAAAATAAATTGTTTCCATGCCCTCAAAGAGTTGGTTTAATTGTCATAAACTATTGGAAACACGTGAAAAATAAGAAATATTAGATTTTTTTTCTTGCTAATTTTAGAGATAACATTTTAATCTAATTTTAATCTAGTTTGCATATTGTTTCAATTTTAGTTGTTGGTGATTAGTGCACTTTAGTGCACTAATCACATTGAGTGGAGGTGTGTGGAGGGTGTGGGTGTGTTTGCGCTTTAGCATGTCGCTGTGAAACAATCAAAATAACGTGTTATTGATCTGATTCACGAGCTTCCTCACCAACATTACTAGTGTTCACTTGAACACAGCTGCTCTCTCTCCCTCACCTTTTTCTCTTGTCTTTTAAAATGAGTTGGGAAGCCGACAGAAATGTCTAACTTAACTTTTAACATAATAAAATGAAGACAAATGTCCTCTGCTCATCCTAGTAACGTCTTTGTGCTTGTTTATGGCAGAGTTTACAGCTCTGTCACGCCTCTGAATACAGAATGCTGGCATGCTATGTTAAAGCACACTCGAGCACACTCCAGCTTTATGCTGTCTTTGTAAAAGGCAAAGGCGGATCCTCTTTATGGCTATAATGCTGGTACTCTGTATAACCTCTGAAAGCCCTGTGCAGGACCCCACGGTCCGCTACTGCTATTGAGAAGTACTTTTTGGTGTGTCATTCGAAGGTATATAACCACCAACCCTACCAATGCGCAACTCTTCTTCAGGCGATGGAAGAGGCCTGGGGCAACATCAATGTGGAGGCATGCCAGGGCTGGATACGCCACTCAAGACCGTACTTCCCTCAGTGTTTGGCCAGAGTGGACATTGCATGTGATGTTGATTAGGTACTGTGGCCAGATGCACATCGAACACAGGATGGACTATAATTGCAATATACTGTATTTTGTTCACAGTACAATACAGTAACTGTGCTCATGTCATCTTCAGTTAAAGTAGTTATGTCTGATACTGTTATACTGTTACTGTTAGCATAAACAAATTTGTTTCCCCATTACATTTGTGTCCATAGTCTAACCAATATTTACAGCATGCTAGAATTGAAAATGTCAAAGACTCTAGTTAAATAGTATTATATACTTAGTACATCAGTGTGCAGTTGGCACTTGGAAAGTGCTATTTCAGTGTTTCCCCTATAATAGTCCAGGCCTGACGGGCCGCCAGGCCAACAAGAACTGATGCACCACTAACCTCTCAGCTAACATTAAGTTAGCTGAGAGGTTGATTAGTGTAAATTTATCTTTTGTAAATTGGACCTTGAGACAGGGCAGATAGTGGTTGCAAATAATGTGCAATTCATGGTGCTATCAGCGGCCTCAATCAGGCCAAAAATATTTTTAAATGTAAAAAATATCGCCAAATTATCAATTCATTCTTAAATCAATAGCGTTTGGGAGCCGCTGAACAGCGCTGTCTCAAAACGTGAGTTAATGGCTGTGTCGTTGCCATGGAGACTGCAGTTAGCGTAACTCCTTAGCCAGTGAGTGGTTAAGAGAGAGAGCGTCTGAAATAACGGTGAATTCTAGTGGAGCAGAGGAAATGGTTAGCAGCAGCAGCAGGAAGTTGTCAGTCTGGCAGTAAAAGTACAGTACAGACTACAGTGTGTCTGTTAATAAATGCTGCAGCTTGTCAACACCATGAAGTCACATCTGCTGTTTCCCCAACTGCTGGAAAAGTGAAGGGGTTAGCTCCAAAGTTAGCAACAATGGCTAGCTTGACGACGCTAAACAGATAAATAGAAAACGGAGAAATGTGTAGCTGCCTGCTAATACGTCCCATCCTGCCAGGCCAAACCACTCAACTTAGGGGAAACACTGTATTTGTTTGGTGTTTGTGTGTAAAGTTGTGAGAATTTCTATAGTTTTGAATGAAGTGTAAACAAAATAAATGTAAGGTATTTTGGTTTTCGACAAAGAGAGCCCTTTTTTCAGAAACTGTGTTTTAGCAATAGTAAAAACTGTAATTTAACATGTATTAGCTACAGGCGATGTCTGGAAGATTATTGAGCTCCTGGTTAGTATACTTCACTAACATTTGTAATTCTAGGCAGGCTGGAACAAGAATATCCACATACTGTAGACTTTCAACAGTTTAAGATGTTATTTTTTTTCATGTGATTGAGCTTCTGCTAGCTGCTATTTTCATGTCACTGTCATGTATGTTGGCTGGAATTATCCCATGCAAATGTGACAATGTAAACAATGTGACAATGACATGTACTTGTCTGTCACAATGGTTTTGTTTTTGCTGACCTCTAGTGGTTTAATTTCTCACCTTGCTGCAGTGATGTACAGGTGTACTGCAGGACTCTGTGACATCAATGTTGGATGTGGTTACAGTATGACAAAGCACACTGAAACAAGCTCAATTTTTTTTTTGACTTTTCATGAGTTCAATAGGAGAGAAATGCTAAAATTTCATGGCCTTACCTGTAAGTAAACCAAAATCTCAAAAAATGTAATGCCTAATGGCGCCAATATTTTATCTTGAGGAAAACATTTGGGAATGGGAGCTAATGTTAGTAAAACACCAGTCTAATTAAACGTTATGTCAGCCTTTTTAGGTCTAACTCACCTTCCAACACAAACCTCTATATTTAATGTGCTGTGTGAGAAGACCGTTAAGCTAACACTAAGAAATGTTTCTGCTGTGCCATCTAGTTCTTACATCATCTATCAATCATCCATCTGCCAATCTTAAATTTACAACACAACCTTGAATTTACAACTATTACATAATTAGTAGGCTGCACCACCACCATTAAAATACCTTGCCAGTGCCTTATAATCCTAGCAGGAAGGCAGGAGACTAAGGGAACACAGAAACTCTTAATCATCACTTTACAGCCGTTAGCTCAGACCAGCTTCCTACCTTTCTGTTGTAGCTTCTAGGAGCACTCGTTTTGTTTTCTGTTTGAACATTGTCTACCCCGTGTGATACCGTTAACAAGGAGCGACCAACAAACCACCGCCCACTCCTGCTACGCGGGTGTTTAAAACAAACACACCCATAATAATAATAATAATAATAATAATAATAATAATAATAATAATAATAATAATAATAATAATGTTTGACAAAAGACAACTAAGTAAGTGGCTAGTTAAAAACTCCTCTCTGAAGCTTGAGTTCAATTTTTCATTTTTGTTTTAACCATCCAGTTTATTTACTGCTGCGTTACATTAGAGTAATGTTAATGTAACTTGATAGTTTGGATAGCTCGACTGTTGATGCATTCCCATGGTGTGGTCATTTTCCACAATTATTGTACTTAACACCATACAAGCTAAAGCTTTAAAGACTTTTTACATTACATTTCTTTTTACATTGAAGGAATCAGGAAGGAGGAGACAGAAGTGAGAAAAAAATCACAGGATGTAACGTCAATGGTGTTGAAAGGAAAACAAAAAGGAAGTAAAGAACTGACTCAAGATTTAAAGAAACCATTTAAGGAAGAAAGAGAAAACAAGCAGATGATGGAGAGACATGAACAAATTCAAAACAGGAAAACTGGTAAGGAAATGACAGCTGTATCTAGATGTAATACTGTTCTGTAAATATTAATATAAGATTTCCATCCCAGTTTTTGTATATCCAGTAGTGTGTGTGTGTCTAATTTCTTTGTAAATGTAGGATTTGCAGATTTTGCTCTGAATCAGAGAGTGCCACCATATCAAAAGCATATTCTTTGTTTAGAAACAACATGTATAGTACTAAATGTTATTAAAGGAGCAGCCTTTTCACCACTCAGGGGTTTGTTTTTGAAAGCAAATTGTTTTATATGCTGTTCAGTCAAACATTAGAAACTGAGACCCCCCCCCCCCCCCCCCCCCCGAATATTCTCAGGCCCAGTTTCTTCCCAGTCCTGCTGATCCAAGGAAGGCAGCGCTGGATGAAATATCTGAAAAATAGCTAAAACAATATATACATTAGAAGGGTCTTGTTTCTCTCACAGTGTATATGTGCAGTTTCCCAGTAAAGACAGAACGTTGATCTTTCCCCCTGTAGGGCCACAGGTTAGTGGGTCAAACAATGATCAGCCTATTGGCTACATAGTAACTTCACACTGCTATGCTACTAGGGGAAGCAAAAACTAAATAGTCTGACTGAAACACACTATCTTTTGTGCTGGAATGAATAACAGATTGTCTGGGTTTCTTGGAACAATCTTCAAGAAAAGAGGTAAGTGGAACATAAACATTCATGCAGAAGTTAAATGGAATTGCAGAGTAGCATTTTGCTTGATGTTAGGTTTAGATCACATTATGAGGTGAAAACCTCATGTAACACTAAATGGCAACTTTTAAAGATCCGCACTAAGAACATTGCCCCCATTTTAGCCTTACCTGCATGCTTCTTATGAGTTGAAGTAGTAGAGTATAACAGGGTTATAAAAGTAACTAGAACTCCATGTTCACTGAGACTTGCGTGCATACTTTTTACCTGCATGCTCAAACCCCTTTATGATAATGTGTGCCATTCTCAACTATTGTACACTGCCTACACTTGTACCTACACTGTGGTTCTAGCCAGTTTTGTTTCATGTCCAGTCTCTATATTTAAGTTCATCAGCCAATTCTCATGTGATAATGTTGTCTTTTTAATTATGCACCTGCCTGTTACTTTGGTGATATCTGCAAGGCAAACCAGACTTTGGACAGCAAGAGTCATGAGAGTGGTCAGTGCATTCTCTTTTGTCTAACTAATTTTACAAAATGAATGCTCATGTTATTGGATACATATTTGGGTACTTTTCATTTCCCCATGCATTCACAACAGAGTCATTCTGTGGCGCCAAGGTGACACTGAGCCACTGACACAGTGGGAAAGTCAATGTTTAACACAGCTGCTGACATCTGTTTGAAAGACTATGCACCACAGCAAAAAAAGCTTTCTGATAAAAACAAATCTAGGACATAATCCATGGAGAGAACTTTGTAATGTTGGCAGAATCAACATGAGAGGCTTTAATTGCCCACCCATTTATCAAAGCACATTAGGAGGACACATGGGCAGGGGCACTTACAGTACACATTATTTTATAAGAGACAGAATATACATATAATGCTTCAGAATCTAGATAATAATAATAATAATAATAATAATAATAATAATAATAATAATAATAATAATAATAATAATAATAATAATAATAATAATAATATAGTATAGTCTGTTGCTCTATATAGGATACAATAGCTGGTATTAGCCCAGTCTGACTTCATGAGGATTTTATACAGTGTAGGATAATGTCCACTGTTTCTTTCCTAGGCTTGACAGTGTTAAAATATAATCTGAAGTCTGGAGTCTGGAGACACAAGATTCTGGAAAAGTGTTGTATGAAAATACAGCAAACATAATGTATCACATTACGTTTAGATTTTTCTCATCTCAAGTGCTTTTAGTGGTTTGGCGCGATCCTCTTTTCCCCACTGAAAGGTCTACCCACATGCTGGGAAACATAATACTTCTGTTACCTTGACTTCAGGGCTGAGAAAGGCTGCCTCAAAAGGCATGTTCATCTTACAAACCAGAGTTTCATTACTTGAACTGTACTTTTTCTCATGGCAGCTCCTGACCCAAATGTTCCTTCAGCACAGTTCACAAAGTTGCTCAATCCACCAGACTATTGTACTTACTCTATGCCATGTTTTTGACTTCTCTTGATATACTTTAGGTACTCTTTCATGCAATTTTCACATGGCAAAAAAGTGGCTCACATGTTTGTGATATAGATAGCCGCCAGGCAGCAATATCAATAAGATACATGCTAAGCCAAGGGAGAATAAAGCAGCCATTGATCAGTGAAAATCCTGCCCAAGGACAGGTTTTTTTTTGGGGGGGGGGGCATTGAAAAGCAAGCCCTTGTGCTGCTTTTATATAACAAGCTACAGTGTGTTCACAATGACTCCAACAGTAGCAGAAATGTCCTCTTCTTTGTCTAGAAGGGTGTTGTTGTACCATTGAAAAGGAAACTAGAATCTATTGCTGCCAGTTTCCGTGGGATCACTTCAGCTAGGTATGAATGATACCTCGACAGCTGATATAGGAGAGCTGTATGCTGTTACTCTGATCTAAGGACCATCTGATCTTTTCTGGACTTCGACTGACCAACTGTGTTGATGAAGGGGGCGTTCCTCATGCTTCTGTTCAAGGAATGCAGCACAACAATGGATCATGGATAAGCTGGAAGAGTACTCTTCATTGTTCCCATGGTAGGAGAAATAGAAGACATTCTTTCAGCATGGCATTTATATGTTAGTGATTTAAAGCTTTACAATTTCAGTTGTTTCTCATGTACACTATTCAAGGTAAGCACCGGGATTTCTTTTCTATCACTTGATAATGACCCATAATCATGTAGGTCTGTGTGTTTTGGCAACAAAAATTTGAAGTTTTCTGTTAGGTTATAGTAACATTGTCCTCTGAGCATACAGATATGCAATGTACATGCTTTTACCGAGAATTTCAGTTTAATTATTTCAAATGAAATAAACAAAGATTCAATGAGAAAGAGTTTCTGAACCAAGTATCCGTCCGGATATACATAGCAGGAGGATACTGTCTCCAGCTCCCTGCACATGGGCCACATTTGCCCTGTGACTGACAGTCAGAAGGATTCATTTACTCTGCTTTGTTTGAAAGGGGTTCAATTCTTTTCATAACCCAGTCAAGCAGTGTTCAGATCATTATTTCTTACTAAGTGAAGTAAATAGGAGAAAGTAGGTGAAACGTTGTTTAACACTTAAGTTAAAAAAAACCCAAAACATACAACATACTTGTCTTCGTAGTAGGCCATAAAAGAAACGACTTAAAGCAAAGCTGGTGTTAAGTCCACTGAATTAAACACTATGCTGTATATGAGGTGATTAAATGTGACCACATTATCAGGTCTGGCCTGAGACTGGTTGTAATGTTCTCTGGTGGAAAGGTGAGCTTCTAGTCTAGAAGCTCAATGTTGTTAGTCGTCCAACACAACAATAGTGCCAGTTGCTGAAGGACCTGGTTGTGCCTCCAGGTGCAGTGTCCTTGGATGAGGCTGGACTTGCAGTCAGTGTGTATCATAAGGTTGCTGGTGTTTGGCAAAGGGGACATGCCACTGGTTCAGGTTCTTGGGACTAGGAAGAACAGATGGCTCTGATGATGAAGCTAAGTCTGCCTACTTCCATTTCCGAAAGATCCTTCCAGGCAAGTTTCCAGTGTTCAAGGTTTTCCCATCCTGTCCATTGGTCCTGTTTTGCCTGAGAGGCGGCCTTTACACATTGCCTCTGCCTGCAGCCGTATCTCTTTTACCAACAACCCTCTCTTCTGGGCAGGTGTTGCTCTGTGCCATGTGGATCTATTCACGCCTAGCCCAAAGCTGCCTCTTCCATGTTGCACTTGGCCCACAATATCTCCATGCCAGAGTGCAGATCTTGCCTGCTGCACCGCTTTGGATGACTTTCAATTTCTGCCTGCTGCCACACTGGGAGCTGCTGCCCGTGTTGTGGCATCCTGAGTTTCTGTCAGGATCATGTCCAGTCTTACTTTGGAGCATTTGTGTTGTTCATTAAGGATAATGATATACAGTTCAGTGGCCCTGTGCCCTTATATTGGCTTTTTGTACTGAGGTGTCAAGTTGTTGCCTTTCAGGTAGATTGCCATCCTTTGTGCAACAATACTGAAGAAAATTTTCCCTTAAACATTCAGAAGATTTATTTGCC
The DNA here is from genome assembly GCA_029490765.1 of Euthynnus affinis. Classification (NCBI taxonomy): domain Eukaryota; kingdom Metazoa; phylum Chordata; class Actinopteri; order Scombriformes; family Scombridae; genus Euthynnus; species Euthynnus affinis. The sequence continues at coordinate 10,481,801 of CM055840.1, read as the reverse complement.
AGAATTGATCGATATTCAAGGCCTATTTCTCTTTGGGGATTAATACTCCCCCTGTTCTTCACCATTCTTTCGGGATGTTTTTCTTCTGCAAAATGAATTCCAGTCCCATCAACCTCAGCTGTACTTCACTGTGGTCAGTACTAATTAGAAAATGTTAGCATGCTAACATGATAAACCAAGATGGCAAATGTGGTAACATCAGCATGCTAGCAGTATCATTGTGAGCATGTTTGCATTTCAAAGCACCACTTAAAGCAGCCTCACAGAGCCACTAGACTCTTAGTCTTGTTTAATATTATATGGGATGTACTGTTGGACAATTGGACAGTGGACTACCTTGATGAATAAATACATATTAATGAAGAAAAATCTAATTCAAAATGAAGTCATTTATATTAAAACCTGTCTGTAAAGAGAAATACATTTTGATTCAATTTGGTTAATTTCTGCCTTAATTGGTGTAACTGGTTATGTTAACTATAATGCTGATTCTGGACAGTAGACACTCAAGGTTCCTCTTGTTAAAGCAATGCCTTGTTTGCTCTCAGGTGAGCAATACTATCAAAATATACACATGTAGTTAATTTTTCTCTTTCCAGTCACTGACCTCAGGTAGCCCTGATGACATAAGAAAAAGAGATAGGGAGAGGGCGGGCGGGACTAATCAAAGTTAATCATTTGTCAATGTTACTATCACAATCATGTCTAAGTATAAGTTCTGTCAGTAGACTATCTGTGAGCATTGGACAAACAGCCTGTGTATGGGTGAGTATGCCCTCTTGGTCTGCTATTAATATAGAGATGGGGGGTTGAACTTTTGGCATTTATTTTTTTACTCTGTTGGTTTTTTAACAGGCTGACTGTACTTTATATGTAATGGCAATTTTCTCAGCTGTCACCCACGGAACTATCTGAGTGGAAATTTCTCTTACTTATGGCTACTTTTCTCTCTTCTTATGTGATCTTATACATACAGTAGGATGTATGTAGCATTGTTTTATTATTGTCTGTTGAAATGGAACAAACAGACCTTTTATTAACATTTTTTTATTAGGTAGTGAAGCTTGGCAGTAATTCAAATTTCTAGTGATTATATAATTTGTGGATATTGTTTCCATTTTCTGAGTACAGGAAATAATCTTAGACAGATGATACTTTAGAAGGATGGATTCAATAATAAGTCAATATATAATCTACTGTCAGCATATTCTCTTCAATAATTTCAGTCAATATGTTTGAGAAAAATCTAAATAATCATAATCAACACTTAAAACCTTCCACTGTTAAGGCCCAATCTGTAATAATTTTGATAGTATAAATTGAAGTATGCACTAGAGCTTGTTAGCAATTCAATATTAAAATGTATTGATTTCCAGCAGAATCATATCATTATTATTGTTATTATATGTCAGTATCTTATTGTATTATCATATGTTATTATATGTCAGTATCTTATCATATTATCATATGTTATCTTATCTTTCTACAAGTTTCTGTTGTCCAAATGAATGATAATTTGTTATGTGAGTTTGATCCGATGCAGTTCACAGTGTGCTGCTTGAAATATCAGTTTGATTATTTTACTGCACTGATTATTTTTGATTATTTTACTGCATCACTGTGCATCATTTTGTGCACACATATATCATGATATCTCACAATATCAGAAGTGGTCCTTAATCAATTCATTATAGAGAATTTAACAATATCACCCAGTACTATACACCATGGAAGAGTTTAAGTTATAGATGGAAAACCTTTGCACGCATTTCAACTTATTATACACATTGTAGATCTTTTTTGCTGCTGTATTTACAAACATTACTAATGTAACAAACCCCTAACAGCATCAGACAGCATTAATAACTTAGATTAAGTTGTTGTCTGGTGCTTAACTGAGGTCAGGAGTCAGCAGCATGTCCTCCAGCATGATTTGGACAGACATCATTAAGACATCATGAAACATTACAGCAAACAGTTCACTTTGTATTCCTAATGTAACCTTTCTGTCTGCGTGTTTGAATTGACCGTTAGCAGAAAGTAGCATTAGGGTCACTGTCTGATCACAGAGATGTGAGGGAGGTATCAAGGTCAATGCCCATGGCCCCTGATAACTAACCAAAATAGCTTTTAGTCACTGGATGTTGCACAGACAACAATACAAGCTGACTCTTTTGATGCACATGAATGAGCATCTTCTTCTGCTGTAGGTAATGTTTGCTGATACAGTCACATTATACAGTACAATCATTGTATAGCAGTTCATCAACAATATACAGTAATAGTCCAAAGTAGGATGCTAAAATACAGATAAGATACAAATTTGATGTGCAAACATCTCCTATGAGTAATTTGCATGCATTTTGTCTCATGCCTTATCAAATACTTAATGTATTGTTTTTTTTATTGTACCCAATGTTTGTCCGACAGATATATTAATTTTGACAAGCACAATTCAGAGTTTCACATGGAAAGTTCTCCATGTAGTAAGTAGCTTTTGAGTTAAGATTTAATTTTGTAAATAGACTATTGGCAAGGACAATAACATAAACATTCAACTATGTTATCAACAATAAGTTGATAACGGGGCCTCAGAAGTCACAAAATTGTCACAAATGTTAAGACAAACTGTGAATGGATGTCTTATGTGTTGGTAAAGTACTGGCACTGTTGTCACATTGCACTGTAGCTTTACAGCAGTTAAGGCTAGAAAAGAATCCCTGAACACTTTGGACACACAACCTAAAATAAATAAAAGATCCAATCTGAGTATAATTGGTACAAAGTGTACTCAACACAGATTTCAGCTTCCAGATTAGTGACAGGAGTTCTACTGACCCTTAAATCAAAAGATTTTGTTAATCATATAGTTTTAATAAAGAAAGATTTGACGACAACTATTTGATCAGTCATGCATCTTCAGTTATTTTTATGAATTCCCTCCACAGCTTGCGACTTTCAATCATGCTCCTCAGGACTCAGAGTCCTGCTGGTTTTCATTCTAGTCATCCAATCAGGGACTAATTTACATTCCGGAAGCTGAGTGAAAGCTATTAAATGTAATTAACTGTGTGGTAGGAGGGAAATCTGGAAATCTGCAGTACTATAGGACACTGACTAAATTCTATCAATTATGTGTAAAAGCCTCTCTTCTGGATGTTGGTTTGGCTTTGTCACTGAAGAAAGTGAAATTCACTTAGCAAGTGAATCTTGCAGTCCAATGCCCTGCACCAACTGTGTTTAGTAAGAATTCTGCCTATGGTATATACATTTACGCTAAGATGGACACTTGCCAGTCTTCATACAATTTTTTTTGCAATAGTGCACAGTTTTTCAACTGTTCAGTATTTCTGTGTGTCTCTGTTTTTATGACCACTAGGTGGCAGACTCAGTCTTCCATTTGTTACACTTTGCCACCATTGCAGAATTCAATACTGTGGTGCAGTACAAACCTAGACCATTGTTTCTTTATGTTGTTGAATAATTGGGCAGAAATCCCATGCTTCAAACTATAATTAAGGCTCCTCTGCTGGTAAGATGTCATGTCATGTAAGGCACAGTTATTGCATGTTGCTGATTTGATGTTGTTTTCTGTTTTATGAGTAAATCCTAAACTTGTGACCAAGTTCTGATGTGTAATCCCGTGTACACATGTATTGGCGTTCGCATTTCCAGTCAGCACAAAGAGGCATTGTCATTTCCTTTTGAGCAGATGTCTCACTCAGTAGTTTCTATAATAAATTTCACTTCCCCCTCTTTGTTGTGAAATATGTTTTTTCTTCTCATGAGTATTCTGTATGAGCTGGATGGCTAATCCTGTATGATATGCCCTTCTCATTAAAGTTGCTGAAGAATGAAGATGGACAAATCACAAAAGGACGACCCAGCTGACCACAAGACAAACAACTCTGGGAAAAACCCTGGAACGGTTAGTTTAATTAACTCACAGAAAAAAAAACCTAAGGCGGAGCCTATATCTTGCTTTTGTGACCTATGTGCCTTTATGTGCACATAGGTCACAGCTTTTTTTGACGTTATTGCTATTTGCCTATTTTGTCATACATGAGTTCATGCAGTTTATATAGGTTCAGACAGGATGTATTTGTGAAGATACTGCACTTCAGTGAACATATATATGACCTTTGTAATTTGCGCAACACATATTTCTTTTGTGTTACCTAAAATCCTGCCGTTGCTTGAGGCTTTGACAGCTGCTGAGGACCTCTCTAACTAACGACTACACAGCTAAAACCACGCCGAAATGATTCAAGTAAGAAGAAAAAGACAAATGTAATGATGTATTGATGAATTAAAAAAAATGAAAGTGATCATCTTTCACTACTTGACATATACCGCAAAGGTGATAGGTTATAGTATAGTTCACAGTCTAGTCATTAACTGGTAGGATTATCCGTTTGTGCATGCCACATGATAAATTCTTGTTACTACTCTGAGATATATCAATTATAAAAAGATATCTTTATACTGTGGATAGAGAAACTCACCTCCAAGAAACATGTTTATATCTTGTCTCTCAACCCAACTGGTTAAGGCAGGTGGACCCCCACCTAGAGGAGTTTTTCCTTACCGCTGTCACCACGGGCTTGCTCATGGGGGAATTGTTGGATCTTCGTAAATTAAAGTAAATTAGAGTACGGTCTAGACTTACTCTATGTAAAAAGTGCCCTGAGATGACTTTTGTTGTGATTTGGTGCTATATAAATAAAATGGTATTGAATTGAACTGAATGTTTATTAATGAAGATTTTCTTAATCTCATTCCCTCACAGCTAACATTAGTGTTACAACTAGTGTTTTGATCCTGCCGACCAGGCTGTGGCAGTTTTATTTACAGCTCCCTACCCAACAATAAAACCACTCCTTAAAGATAACACAGCCAGTTGCTTTCCAATCTTCCAAAGTACGATCCTGGACTACAGGTTTCAATTGTGCCAATAGAGAGAGGTCCCTGTAGTGATATTTTCATACGGCTTCATCTGTCCAGTTACTGCCCCCTCACTTTCTCTACACAATTGAACTGGCTCAGCAATAATGGCAAAGTATTATTTAAGTGGTACCCAGTGCCTTCACTTTCATTGGTAGCCTATTCTAATCTCGTCCACACATCCATCAATTGTAAATGTTCTGTTAGACACTGTTATTCCAAACTTGCATAGTGAGTAACATTAACTAAAACAAATTTATACCTAGGATTAACACAGTTAGCAGAGATAGACTGCAGGAAAAGTACTGTTATTTCACCTCCTTTTCTGGACCTGCACTTTAACTTTTTTAGCTTTTCTTTTTCTGCCAAAGATCTCCAACCATAATTTTACACATAGAGAGGCTACTTTTCTTTTCATCAACTCAACGAAACATTCAATGAAATTGTATCTTGCTTGTAGTTACATTTTACATTTGCCTAATAGGGACTATTTTCTCATAACCTGAAGAGCACCATTACAATCTTCATTCATTTATACAAATCAAAGCTGAATATTTGTACTTGTACATCCTGCCTACTTTTTCCAGGAGTAGGAGTGTGATAAATATCATGTATAGATGCATAAATTGTGGACATGGTAGAAATGTGAGATGAGGTGAACATATTTCCTTTCTCTAAAGGGGCCTTATGAGAACATATGCCACAAAGAAGCTGATGAGTGAAAAATACTGGATATATGAATAAATAATAATAATATAGTGAATTATGAATATTAATTATTAATATTAATAATTTACTGGTAAATTGATGGCAAAATAAATTTCTCAGTAAGAGTAATTACAATACATGAATCATGAATTCATTGTACCTTTCCTTTTATCTTTTGCTGGCTCTTTTTTTATCTTTATTTTCTCCATCTTAGCAAATGTTTGATCATCACAAATGTCATTACTTTTACATTTTCCCTTCACAATATTTCCTTTTTTCTATGATGCTTATATGATAATGAGAGAGGCATTTCTAAAATGTGGCTAACCACTGTGTCCAACAAGTACTCTTCCTCATCCCCATATTTAGAAATTCCTTTCTGTGTATCAACAGCAACAAGGGAAAATGATAAAAGGTATTATATAAAGTATTATAAAGAAAATAGAAAATCTTCTAAGAAGAATCCAAAATGGTGTGACTGGAGCAAATATAAAGCAACCTCACAACCACTGATGATCCAAAGATGAAATGTGTGTTGTATCTATTTGGCAGCACTTATTTTAGTGAAGATGTTTGAAGTGTCCTCCTTTGCCTTTCAAGAAAGTGACATCTCCTCTCTTTGCTGGTATGGAGCCTCCCACGAGTTCACATGATAGAAGAAAAAATGTAAGGAAACCCATGTGGATGGATTGCTTAAAGACCCCCTCCAGATATGTTTTAAACATGTAAAAATATTCCGCTTTGTTGTGGAAAAAACACTTCAGACACTAATTATTATTCAAAGTTCAATTAACTAGTTAATTATTAAAATGGCATCTCCTCCTTCTCCCACATTGAAAATTGCATAATCTATAAATATGCAAAAAAAAAAAAAATCATTTCAAAAGTTTAACTGCTTGACACAAGATGTCTCCTACTTCATTGAAAAGCACATTTTCAGGCTTCAAGTTTTAGCATCACACTTGATCTCGTTCAATACTAGTTGTGATTTCATAAATCATGGTCTTAGGTACGCACTTTAAACTCAAAATTAAGGTAAGCACAGAGAAACTTTCCTCCTCTAGCAAATGAGAGTTAAGTGTGTGCAGGAATGCAAAACAAATGCTAAATTGAGCACATTGATGTATACATGTTTTAGCAGTCCAGGTGCATGGATTAATACACTTTAAAGAACAAAATAAGTATTTTGATCCCTGTGTCCTGTTAATGAAAGTGTGTGAGTGTTAATATTAAGCCATGCAAATCAGCTAAAAAAAACTGGCATGCAAATTAATTTGTGCATTAACAGCTGAAGACAAATTGCACAAAATGGGAGATATTATTGGGAGATATAAAGTGTCCACTTAAGTTTCAAAAAGTCATTGTCATTGCACCGTGTACAGCTGACTTTGAGGGTATGAACCACTACAGATTTGATGATAGTGGAAGGATAAAGTACAGGTCAAGAGGAGTGTGATACCAAATAATATGTGTGAATAATCAAAAGGAACAGTCTAGTGTCTATTTTAGACTCTCTTTTTTTAACTGGCTATTATGTGAAACCTAATAATATCAAATAATAATATAAAATAATAACCTAATAATATAAAATAAATCTGTTTTGTACAGATTTCTTATCCGTGCGATTAGTTCACCAATCTGTGTGCTTGGTGTAGTAATCAATGTGTACACATTTCCACATCATTTTTTATGCCATGTTACCCTTAAAAGGAGGAAAAGGTATCATGCCAGGTCATTGGCTGTTATACAAGCAAGGGAGTGATGTTCTGTGTAGTTCAGTCACTCTGTGGACTGGCAAACACTTTTTTTTTTTCGAGCCATAGTTAGCCATGAGCCATATCATCTTTGAGATTGGCATAACAGTTCCATAGTCTTGGTGCTGCTTGAACATCCAGAAGCAGAAACCATCATTTCTTTTTCAAAGTCTGTAAGATCACACTTTAAACCAACTCCTGGGAATCCATTATCATGCAAAGCAGGTGTAGTGAAGGTGATGCTGTTGCATTGGGCCTGTTTATGCGGTAACATATGCAAATAGGGAAGAAAGGACTCTACTGGGGCTGAGCACTTCTGGGACATATATTACAAGTGTATAATGCAAACATACAGTGAGCTCTAACCTTTTAAAATGGAATATATATTGGCAGAAACAACATTGATTTAACACATCGCCTACGCAGCACTAACTATTAATGGGTTGCTTCCAAGTTTTCTCACTGTTAAAAATAAATACAGACACCCTGCTGCTTCCAGCAGCCATGTTCTTCCACCTTCACTATCAGGTCTTGCAAACACTTTTTTCTCTGTTTTGCTTCGTTATTTTTTGTTGTGCTCTGTTTTGCCTTGTTATCACTAATTACTAAATCTTTTTCTTTCACTCAGACGTTGATCCTTTTATTTCAGCTTTTTCAGAAAGTAATTTAACAGATCAAATCACATTTTATAGGCTATACAGTATAAGCCATATGTCAAACTCCCACACAAAGCCTTTTTATGGCTGTAAGGGCCTAATTTTGCACTCTCAATTTATCACTTCACTGATGACTGCAATATCATCTGATCACAAATGTGTAGAGGGAGACACTTTGAATGAACTGTACCTTCTTTTGCTTTGCTTCTGTACATTTATACAGATAACATCCAGTGCTCATCATTATGAGCTCTTGTCCTGAACTTTGTCTTCATCCTCTCCTCTTGTAGCCTTAGCCTCAACCTCCTGTACCGTCTGTTCTCCCTTAACCTTCCCACTAATTACCCCTTCTGTGTCCTGTGTATAGCTACGCCTCCAGGTTGTTGCTTCAGCCTGGGTCCTGTCAATGCAGGTTATAGGTTGATGCTGCACATACAAATAAATGTTCTTTGTCCTGAGTCACACAGGTGTTGATTGCTTGTACACTGGACCAAGATCTGTTTCGTGGAGACGGTTTATAATGATTATGGTCAAAACGTCAAATCTCTATTGAGCTCCCAAGTCACCATTTACTCCAAAATACAAATAAGACATTTTTTAAATTGCATTGTAAAGCATTTTAAATGTGTATATTTGGTATTAGTAAATTAGCAGATACTAGAGCAAATACTTTCCTAGTTATGCTTTACAAGTGGCAGGATCTAAGTGGTGGTAATTGCAATATTGGCCAAACTGTCCAACACTTAGGTCTCTAGCCAGATACAACAACTACTGTCTAGATCTCCCTGGAATTTGGGATATTCGTAGTCTTCAGAGGACGACTTTTGACGTACTTGTACTCCCTAACCTTTCTCCTGTCATAACAATGAGTTCAAAATTTCAACCTTTACATACAACATCAAAATATAATAGAAAAATTGCCATGAAAATCACAACACATACATGCTCCCCATGTATGACCCTCTCCGTTTTTTAACACCCTGCACCATCCTTTGGCCTAAATGTCAACGTTTCACACAGAATGCCTCATAATGTAATTGGCACAGTGCCATGAAATGTAAGCATGTTCACTCTCCCAGGGGATAAATGTTTAAAATTTCATGATACTGTGGCCTTTTCTCTTGAGCCATTCACAGGACAAATTTTATGTAATGTATTTTTTGTTCTGGCTCATTTGTTCTGGCTCATTTGTATCCTGGGGTTTAATTAACTGCTAGTGGGGCTTCACACTTTTAGTCTTGCTATGATTTATTATATATATCTATATTCACAGCATAATTTTTTCTAATAATAGAACTGTGTATTTGCAGTTTCACTCACTTTTTCTAAATGATCAGTTATGCGTCTCCCTAGTAGCATGAAAGGTTTGATGATAGCCACAGAACATACCTGCCCTCACCCTATGTCAAACAGAGCATGTACACATCAAAGTGAACATGTCATCATGTTGCTAGTATTTGTTGTTTAAGTAGTGACATGCTCAAGGGCAAAGTGAAGGGAATAACCCACTTTCCTGGCCTAGATACCTGGCTCTATATGAAACATCCTCTGTTGAAATTCCCTCACTTTTGGTCTGAGCTTTACATTGATCAAAAGCAAGGTGACTGACCACTGACAAGGCCTCAAACATGTGTTTGTATGACTAATGCAAACATCTGTGTTCATATGTGTGCTCTCTCATTAACAGCCAGTCACAGCCTGTCTGTTGAGTGCAGCCTTCTTCAGTGCCCTGGGGTCATCTTTCCTGTACGGGTACAACCTCTCTGTGGTCAATGCGCCTGCACTGGTAAGTCAAACTGTTTGGACATCCTGTAAGCCTTCTCATGCAGAACAAAGATTGATTGCTCATGTTTTCTCCATCTGTTAGCACCACTAGAAATCAATAAACATTCATTTAGATGGTGCCTCAGAACCAGGTTTTAATATAGTTATGCCTGAATGAGAATACTGATTTGTCTCCTATTTTGAATAGATTGTCTAAAATGCAAACTGCATTTTTAGCTGTCCATTAATTGCTGGACACTGCATTTGTGCGCTTATCATTATATATTAGAGTATACAGCACATACCTGTCTGAAAAACGATAATGGATTAATGGTTTCACAGTTTCCCACAGTTTTGGTACACACGCAGAAACCACTGAGCCTCAACTTATTGCAAAACCAATTACATATACTTCAGTTCCATTAAAAACATACAAAAAATACCAGATAGAGATAAGATAAAAATAAAACACATTAGTCAGCTCAGTAATTGTAACACATTGTTGTTCAATATGACTTTCATCCCACATGAATACAAACACTGAGAGGGAACTTTTAATATCATGAGTAGCATCATAATCACTTCCAAAAGTTTCATTTTGAACAAATGCACTATCTGCCAGGATTTGATTGATTCCCATTTTTATTGTGATCCCACTTTTAGTCTCAGGATGGAGAAGAGGGAAATGTAATCAAAGAGAATAGGAATATCTTTGCTGGGTGTTCATTGTTAGTGTGGGGTCTTTTGTCAGAGAAAAGACAAGAAAGACATCAGCAGAAAAGCAGTTGTTTGTATTTAGTATTGCTTGAACAAGACTAGATATTTTCACATTCTGTAAATCCTCTTTGATTGGTAAAGCTGAAATTGTGTTGGTCCAGTTGAATGCTGCTACTTTTGGATGAGAAACAGCATTTTCAGAGGTTACACTTCAGTCTGGACTTGTGTTTATTTGATGGTAATTAGAGGCCCCATGGGTCATTTAATTAGTATTCAGACATTATAACCCTTAGCTCTGCAGCTGCCAATACAAGGACAGGGAATGCTGCAGAAAATGTAGAAAGTAAATTTTCACTTAGACCTTTATTTATGTCACTGTTTTGGTCAGAAACTATTATTGATACAGTAATTGGTAAAACCTTGAGTAAAATCATGCAGTAAAAATAATATTAAAAAAGTAAATTTGCATGATTTACAGTTAAAAATCTCCTTATTTATCTTACACTGGCCCTTCATGTAGCCCCTCAGTACAGCTTCTGTCTGAAACAGTTTAAGCTCCTGTCTCCATGAAGCCTCCCTCCCAATGAGTCCACTTTACTCTGATTGGTTATCTTCCAGAGGCTGTCCCTCAGCAGACTCAGATCAGGAGGCTACGTAAACAAACAGTAGTACTAGGAATTCACTTTTTTTTCTTGTTCTTTACTGGAACGGGAAACTTCTTAAATACATCCATAAATGGTCGAGCCTGAATCTGATCTGAAATATGCGAGTGGATAATGTGAACAGTGCATTGAACAACCTGAGCAACAAAGACTATAGATCACACAGAATAAAAATAACAGAACTCACAAAAAGCACGTTATATACCCTTTTACAGTAAGGTTGGGGTGGGCGGTCATAGCTATATAATACAGTATGCGTGTTCCACCTCTCCTCCAGGAAATCCCCACATTTCTCAAGCACATTTTTTGACATACTGGAATGTGAGTGGAATGACAATGAAAGTAGACAGAGAATTAGTTTCTGAAGCTTCTAAACCTTTAAATTATATGCAACAGACTGTACCATGGTTCCAAATACATATGTTACACTGGGTTTTTTTTTTTTTTTTTTTTTTACAATTTATTGATTTATTGAGCTACAAATAGTCAAATGTCATGTTAAAGGTGGTACCACATAGTATTTGTTGTGTGATTCCTACACTAACACCTATTCTACTGAGAGAGAATTATGTGAGGTTGAAAGTCTTCGGCTTTCAACATGTCATCATGCCTGTTGCTTTCATGTACTGAATTAGTTACAGTGACAAACGGCTTTAAAAAAAAACAAAAAAAACCAAACAAAACCCTTTTACCATGGAATCGTGAGAGAACAATGGGGTCACAGAACAGTGGGGTTCTTTTTTTAATTAGGTTTTGTGTGTGCGAATTGAGCAAACCAGACATGACAGTGCTGCCCATGATTGGTGAGGTGAATTCAGTGAGCAAGAGGAGGATGAAAGTGAGGAAACCTGTTAGCTCTGACCCGTGAGTCTAATTGGTAATTGTGTGATCTCCAGCATCAGGGTCGTCCTAATGCTGCGCTATACAGTATTTGTGGTGCAGAAGAATACAACACTGTAATTTATGTAATAACGCCCAATACCTACTCTTCATCCTCAACCCATCACCAGCAGTACGTGAATGACAGAAAATACGGGTTCATGAAAGAGGCCATTTCTCAAACAAGCATCAACACCTCTGTACTAATATGCCCTCTTTCCTGAGCGTGTCCCTTTCCTTTTTGCCTTGGCTAGCTTCATTTTGCTTTTTGAGAAAGGGCCTGATGAAAAACACACCCATTTCTGTTCTCTATCTTTTTTTTCCCAGGACACTAGACACTGAAACAGTTGTATTTGCACCTAGAGGGATGACTCTCACTTTGCACCATCAACCTGGTAGCTTCACTTCTAATAAGTAGCTCACTTTTCTCTCAGCTGAATCCCTCAAAGCCTGCTCATGAAACTGATCCTGCAGATTTTTCTTTGCTTTAATTTTTCGCTGCCCGTCCAGCCGAAACAGTTCGATCTATGTGCCATCAATGGATGTGAGTATTCAAGTTGTTTAAGATTGAAAATCTGACATTGCACAGATATGACAATGCAACCTACCATAAAGTTTCAAGAACCTAAATACTTCCCTCCAAACTCTCCTTCAGATCAGTTGGCAAACTTTAAATCACCTTGGAAATGATTAAAAACGAAAAGAGTTCTTTTTTTTCTGTTCTAATTTTTGTTTGCACAAAATCTCTTATCTGTGCAATTAATTTATCTACTTCCAGGGAATTAGTGAGGTATTTCTTCCAGTAATTCTGGTTAATTCAGTGGCTCCTTTCAGAGTCCCAGCCACTGAGCTGCTGCACATGCAGCTGATTCTCCAGTTCATTTGTATGTTGAGCTGTTGCTTGTTGTTCATGCTCCTCCAAAGCTTCTGCTCACCAGGAACACAAGCTGATTATTAAGCTGGTGCTGGCTCCTCTCCACCGCTGCAGGGGTCCACTACTTCTCCTGCTGTCAAAAATAAACAAGCCACTTCCCTCATTTATGTTTGCCAACTAAAACCAGACTGCAAAGATCATTAAGTACTGCACTGTGTGCTCAAAACATTAAGTACTGCACTGTGTGCTCAAACTGTCCTCAGCTGTAAATGAATGATGGAAAAATTAGAAGTTCAGCATGCCATTACATTAATCTGTCTGAATAAGACCCTGAACCACTTTTACATAAAAGTAAGACTAAACAAAAGGTTTGAAAAGGTTTAATAACAACTAACTAAAGTCACAATAAACTGTACATTTATTATATATAACATTGTATAGTTTTCCCCATGCACAGCAGGTCTACCTCCAACAGTGAGCCCCTTACATGTGAAATCTTATGTAGCTGCAATGCGCACTCCGAACGTTAAAGAATGTTAAAAATGCATCCCTATTAAAATTCTAATAACCTTGTGGCTTTTAAGATCTTTGAGACTATATATGTTTTCAGATGGCAAACTTCTTTGCTGGCTTTCCACAGAAAAAGCAGACAAAACTAACACTTGCTATTCACTTACTCGTCACTCTAGTCTCCCCTTGCAGTCATTGGGAATGTGATGGAAATCTAGCCAGCAGGCACCACTGCTTACATTAAGATGCACTTAAGAAATTGGGTCAGCTGTCAGTAGTTTTTTTTTATGGTTTTCTTAAACATCTTGTATATGAGAAACCTGGTTTCTGTAATCGGGGTAATCCAGTTAGATTTCCCCTGGAGCCAGTTTCTTGTACATGTGTAACCAGGTTTCCAATCGGCTGTTTTACATATGCGTGACAAAGCCTGCAAACACAGTATCACTGTGACAGAAACACAGAGGGATGAAAGGAAACATCATTACACGAAGAACAAAGTGATGCATCTATGTATTCAAAATAATTCAAAGTCCAACGTTCTTGATCCCTTGGGAAAATTCCTGCAGAGGATTGCACTATAAAACTGAAACAAAGACAAAGTAACCTCTAGAAGCCAAAATAAGTTGTTTCTGCAACTTGTATCCCTAAAATGTATTTAAAATAAGTAAACCATGGTTTCAAAATAATGTTGAGGTAAAGGAGAAATCTCATTAATGAACTGTTGTTTGCATGTGTGTTTTTTTTAGTAATCAGGTTACTGCTGTACAGTACATTTAAATGTGTTCTCTGATCACCTGTGAGACCTGATTTCTTACTAACCTGCGTACATGTGCGCATGTAAACACAAATGCTTGTGTTTAGAGGAAATGGTGCTGGTGGAGGACAGGGATGAATATTTGTAGACATTTGTGATTGCTTTAGTACACAGGGAAGAAGAGGGTGAGCACATTATTGACTGAGCATAGTGTGTATTTGCAAGGAGTGATTAAGTCAGAATTTGGATAATAATTAATCTTTTCCATGTGAGATGGCTGACTGAACTATGATGAAAATAGGGGGATGATGAAAGCCTTTGCTAGAAGCCAATGTAACCTCTGACTCGCCACCCCCTTTATTTTTTATCAATAAAACTAAGAGACATGGTCTTCTCAAAACTCTGAAGTCAATCAATGTCACATCAGACTTTTCAGTCTAATGCTAAATAAACTTGGCCAGGAGTCTGACATGTGAAAAGCAAAATTTCAAAATGAAGGGTTGTTTTGTTTTGGTTTTTAAACTGACAGGTTCATCCAGGATAAGGAACATGAATGTTTTGAAATACTTGCCAATAATTTCAAACAGCCATTGATTCATTGTAGCATGTGTCAGTTTACTTTCCCAACACATCCTGCCAAATTTCCTCTCTGGTGTTGTCAGATCACATTTAGAAATTGTCAGCATATGCAAATAGTATATTAAATTTAAAAAAGTCTTAAAAATGTAAATGTTATCAAAATGGAATACATACTAAGAAGCACATTAAACAAAAATAGTCAGCAAATCCTCTTAAATACTATCTAAAAGGTGTAGGCTGAAACCATAGTGATTATTCCTACCCTTCTACATTTACCAAGTACTTCATTATATTCTAAACTTCACACTCATTCAAAATAAAATAAAGTAGAGCAGCATTCATAAAATAAAAATAAAATAAATCAATAAATAACTGGAAAACTCTTTAAAAAAAATAATACAATTTCAATGAACAATGTAATGTCCATAAACACAATGTACCATGTTAGGCCATAATCTTGTACTTATTCAGAACATTACTTTTAAACACTTTCTTGAATATAAAGATTGTTTTACACATTTTCAATTCATCCTTAAGTTTGTTCCATAAATTTACCCTTTAACAGAAATACTGTTTTTTTTTTTAAATTATCTATTTTTAAAATGTGTTTTGGATTTCTTGAACACACAACTTCCTTTATATGTATTCGTGTGTGTGTATATATACGTGTGTGTGTGTGTGTGTGTGTGTGTGTGTGTGTGTATGTATTTAGGATCTGTAATTTGAGAAACATGGTTTGAGCGTACTTGATAAGTTTTTCTGTTGATAATTCAAATGGTTCTCTTCTGTAGACTGAAAATTTTATTAGTATGAGTTTTACATGCAAATGACTATGATACATCTGAAAGGTCTCTTTCTTACATGTTCCTCTTCTGTTGCAGTACATTAAAGAATTCTACAATAAGACATGGATTGAACGATATGGGAGGCCTGTTGCAGCAGAGACAGCCACCCTCCTCTGGTCTGTCACAGTGTCTGTGTTAGCTATTGGAGGTCTTCTGGGAACGCTGTCTGTCTCTTTTCTCATCAAAGTATTTGGAAGGTGAGTTTCATGTATCATTGCAGTATTTCTTGTGCGTGTGGGACCTGTATCAGGAAATTCTGTTAGTAGGTTAGCCAGCTAACTTTGGATTTAACTTTTACATATTATTAAGCTGGCCCTGTTTATGCTGTGGCTCATCACAATGGTAATATGTGCAGTTAACTTCCATCTTTCATCAGTTAACTTTCAATGTTAGTCAGATCAGAAATACAATATACAGCAAGCAATATCCTTACATTTCATTGAAATGGATTGCTCTTCTTAGATGTAAAAGTAGAAATGATCCAGTTCTCACTTCAAAATATGAAGTCCAGGACCTAAATTGGCCCTTGTGTTCAGGCAAAAATAGGTTTACCTGAACTTTCTTGACGAGATGTATTTCACTGCCAGACCTGAACCACTGTGCTTTTTCTCTTTTGCTCTTCCAGTCTTGGTTCAAAAGCAAGATTAACCTTTATCCCAGTATATAACTGTCTGTACATGCATTTTTCATTGCTTTTGCAGTAAATGCAGCACTGTCTCTTTGGAGCTAAGGAGACAAAGCCGGAATATCTTCCTCTTACTTCTTTATTGCTCCTTTTTCCTTGTCAGGCTCTCAGCTCTCACTTTCTTTCATTTACCTCCATACCCTATGCACTTTCCCTCTCCTCTCTCTGTAAGTCTCATGAAATCTGTCTGCGAGCATCAACTCAGTGCAGGAAATGCAGTTCTAAATATACATAGGCACTTATACAGCACAGAGAGAGGCTAAGTGGCTTTACTTGAGGGATTTCCACTGGGGTTATTTGTATCATAGATTGACTTTTGTGGATTTGATTTTCTTGTCAACAGCTGCTCGTTTCCCATACCAGCTACACAGTTTAGATTCAATACAACACAAAAGCTGTGAATCTTGGAATGTTTGGTATTGGTTGAGATCCTCATAGAGGTGTTGACATGCTGATCCAACATGTTTTTTTTATGGCAGAGTTTGTGATGTTTGATATGCAAGTAAAGAGGATTATAGTTAAGCTACTATTAAATGTGCAACCATTATATATCTGAATAACTCAATAACTTTCCTGAATGAATCATTTAATAATTATTTTTGATGACCTAGGTTTAAAAAAATAATTCTCCATGCCCTTTGGGGCCTCCTTCCATTTTGTAGTTGTTTTTATTATTTTAAAGGTTTATTGATTTGTGCGTAAATAAGGGTATAACGGCACATAAAATTCATGGTTCAGAATGTTCCTTTGTTCTGGGGTCATGGTTTGATACGTTTTTGATACAGCAGAAAAAAAGAAAGGTAGAAAATAACATGTTGGTCTTTTATTTTGAAAAATTTAAACATTCAACAATGGCTCATTGGTCAAAACTACTACTGAAACAGTTTAGTTGTGCTGCATTGGAAAAGGAAAACAGCATTTCTGCAAGAAGTCAGGACACGTCATGACAACTGTTTGCTGTAGCTACAACAATAAAATACAGAGAGCCCTTTCATTCAAAACCCCACCCAAATTGATCACCTGTCCAGTTACCCGACACCACCTATCCAGTCATTGTGTGCTGCCACCCAGGGGACATTGTGCCACTCGTGCACATGATATCCAATTGGACATCGTGCACTACCTAACTGGATAGCGCCAATTGGACAGATATTCAATTGCCTCTCTTAAAACAGATGTAGAGCAAGAAAGGCCAAAGCAAACTTGGTATTATTAATATTAACATGTAAGATAAGATAAGATAAGATAAGATATTCCTTTATTTGTCCCACAGTGAGGAAATTTCTTTCTTTGCCCACCAGTGTGCTGGTCAGTTGTACCATCATGGCTAATCCCAGAACCTAAAGTTGAAAGAAATCAGGAAATATAGTCAAGGAAGTTAACCACCTTGTCATCTGCAACAAGAATGGAGTTCATATTTACAGATATATACAGATGAATCAAAGGATCCGGAAAGTAGGAAAGTGGCATTTGGGGTAACCATCCCTGAATTAAGAATTAAAAACAGACAGAATTTCAGATCAGATGTCAGTATTCACAGCAGAGATTCTGGCAAAATTATGGAGACTGTGGTGGGTAGAAGACAATAAACCAGATGTCACAGAGGGGAGACGGGGAGATGCAGTATTGTTTCACTACAGAGATAACTTAGCATATCGTAATAACAATGTTGCACTCAGTTAGTGTTATAGGTTTCTCGTTTGTCATTCTGACGGCAGCAACATTAGAGGGTAACCAGGCTACCTTGGCTAAGCCGGCTAGCATACACCCATGAGCATATTACAATTAAGTGGTGCACTGCTAATATGTTCCAGGTGGAACTCGTACTCTAGAATTGATATTCCACATGTCAGACTAAGTGGATTATTAAACTATATTGACAGTAATTGTTTGGGTCATGGAGCATATTCTTTGTACGACTGCATGCACTGACAGGATGAATACACATGCCGTTAAACCCCCATGTGCAATGTATAAATATTCAATTTCTACAAAAGAAGGCCCTCTGAATTAACCCAAATATGATGTTTTTCTTTATCATAGATGATAACTATTGTCAGTAAGCAACAATTTGTTTATGTTGTCACTCAAGATTCCTCAAATTCACACAAAAGGAAAATACAGTTCTCTCACATTTTCTGTTTTGACAGTTTCTCCACACTGCACTTATACACACTTGGGATCAGTCTATTGTGCTCATTATAAAGGAGTGCACTTTGTTTCCCTTGTCTTGTGGATGGAGTGTGATATGATAGAACAAATGTTCGTTGTTTTTCCCTCATCCATGTGCTCATCCCACCACAATACTCTGTGATAATAAGACACCTGGTCTTATGAAGTACCAACAGTAATGAAAATAGATCGATATTCATACAGCCCCCACTCGCTAAGACTCACTAAGAGTTATTATGTTTCCTTGTGTTTTTAATAATATGTTAAAAAAAGATTACATTGTCTGTGAATCTCACAGCTAGTGCGAAGAGTTTCTCAGTTTATTTTCAACCCAACACCAAATGTTAACATAAAAAGCTTGAGATAAAACCAACAGACTGACTAGAATGCAGAAATTCGCAACACAGAACGCACACTCAAATGACACACACTGCTACAGTTGCTGGCGTATGCTGACAGCGATTTAACACAATCTGAGAGTGACAAAACGCTAGGTGCTATGACATGATAAGCTCCATTAAAGGCACATTCAGCACAAATACATAGGCTTGAAAAGCACACAGTAAATAATAACACAACAGCTCCACCAAAACATGATGGTTTCCGCCCTCTCCTGACCTTTCTACTAGCTACATTGAGGGGATTGGGGGAGAATGTATTTATTAAAAGATACAGTTTGGCCGATCTCAAACATTCTGGGCTGCATGCATAGAATAATGTTTGAATCAAAATGATCACACACAATTTATTATTATCATTTTTTTAATCAATGTGATGACCCATTCTGAGCAGCTCAAACAGCCCATAGTCTGCAAGCCCTCTGGCATTTGCCCAATTTCCAGATGGCCAATCTGTCACTACGCAGAGCTGTACGTCCTCCAGGGCCGGATTCCAGCACTGACAATATCACCTCAGTGCTCTGAAATAATATATGTTCAAAGGAATCTGTTATCCACTAATGATGAGGATGTCAGTCTTGGAGCAGAGAAGATTCATGAAGCTTTTATTTTGAGTCATTTGAGGAAATTAAGATGCCCTTAAGGTTCACCTTGGATCTCTCTGGTGGCAATCCTAACTATGTTGATTAGGCTAGAACTTATTATTCATTGTCTCTCCATAATCTCTGCTAGTTTTGCACAGTGTCTTGGAAAGGTTGAAATTCACATGCCATGGAGAAGAGTTGAATTTATATTAGTAGATGAGGACATGTGGAGTAGTCTCAAAGAAAATATAGCTAAAGTTAAAGTTGTTGTTTTTTTGTTTTTTTTTAAATTTGTGATGCCTGAATATTTGAACACAGAATAATATTTTATGATGAAGACATCAGAAAGGAACAACATTAAACAAAGTGAGTCAACAAAAAAGTGCTTTTTTGGCACTGTAAAGCTGAGTTTTGTTAGATTTAATACAATAAAGAGACACATTCATCTCTCTAAAAAGCAAACAGTTGTGATTAAGATGCTGCTGCAGTAGTGTGTGTGACTGGTTTTAAAAATACATAAAAAAGTGCTTCTTTAGTCATGGTTGAGTGAAGATGCTATCAATTCAGACCAGACTGCTCCTGAGACAATCTCAAGCGTGTAGGAGTAGACCTCAGTGTGAAGAGAACACTGATCACACCCACTTCACTGCAGTAGAAAAGAATCAACAGAAAAACACGTTTTCCCTCAACCTCTAACGTCAGACAATAAAGCTCCTCAGTTTCCTTCACAATAATCCTGCAACAAATCCTACGTTTCTTTTAACCACAAATGGATCAGTTACATCCTACCAAGCTCCAGAGCACTGTCTACCAAGACATGGTGTTCCCTTCAAATTCGCCCAAACAGTAAGTACAAGTGGTAAAGTAACAGTAAATTTATTGCTTACAGGGGCAGGGTCACCAAATAATTGCACTAAACTTTATAGTCCCAAGAAAATTAAACCTGCAGATTGAAGAATGAGTAACATTAAATATGTGCACACCCAGATACCCACTGTCATATAAATGTCATATGAATGATTATATTTTTAAAGTAATAGTTTTTGTACAGGTTAAACAAACTAGATATAACATGTTAGTGAATTTTAGAGGTGCTCGTGGGTGGATTTTGTTACCTTCGGACAGAGTTAGGCTAAATGTTTCCTCCTGTTTCCAGTCTTTACACAAAGCTGTCTCCAGCTACATATTTACCATGCAAACAATGGTATTGATTTTCTTGTTGTACTCTCAGCTAGAAAGTAAATAAGCATTTCCCAAAATGTGGAACTATTGCTATCCAGCTGTATCTGATAGATCATCATTATGTAACATTGATATAACATTAACATTTTCTCCACGCACCAACCTGTCCAGGTTCACTAAACATGGACACATATCACTGCCTCTCATATAAACATCCAAACACACACACACACACACACACACACACACATATATATATATATATATATATATATATATATATATATATATGTGTGTGTGTGTGTGTGTGTGTGTATGTATATATATATATATATATATATATACACATATATACATATACATATACACACACACACACACACACACACACACACACACACACACACACACACACACATATATATATATATATATATATACATATACACATACATACATACATACATACATACATACATACATACATACACATTACCCACACATACCCTACTTAATCTAATCTAATCTCTACTTCCGGACTCTTATCAATTCATCACATACATTGTCATAACTGCTTTATGTTATTGTCTGTATGTCTGTCCACCTTCTACTCTCTCAATTTTCTCTACACTATTTTTTTATTATGCTATGTTATGTTATGGTATTTTGTACAGGGATTATGATTAGTTTAAACTGTGGACAGGATCATTTTAACCTGTGTCTGTATAGTTGTTTTCTTCTCGCTTTTTCTAACTGTTTTTTCTTCTCAACTTCAGAAAGGGAACCTTGCTGCTGAATAACAGCTTTGCTGTGATAGCTGCTGTGCTGCTGTCTCTGGGTGAAATGGCAAGATCTTTTGAGATGCTCATCATTGGCCGGCTCGTTATTGGGGTGAACTCTGGTAAGTGTTTCTTGCACTAGGCTAGAGAAGTAAAACAACACAAAACAAAACAAATGATTCATCTGTCACTGTGGAGCAAAGTACAACAGTGGAGAGAGAAACAATCAACAATCAATGTAATCATATAAATGAAGTACAAACAAGACAATAGTTATTCTATGTTGTAATAAAATGTGGAACAGGGAATGTTACCTGTATTCATTGTGTGGGTGCTAATTTCTGGGTGGCATTCAGATTCTTGAAATCACTCTTGTTTGTTCTCATGAGACCATGGTTGCCCATGTTTATGTTCTGAGCATTATGGGAATGAGGTTTTACAGTGTATCAAGATTTGCTGTATGATGACCAACAAACAGCAATATGTGCTGTAGTTGTTCACTTTGAAGGTCCAGCACTCCCACACATGCTACTTTCACTTACTCTGGATAATTAGACCCCTGCTCATGTTGATGGTTGTCGGAGCTAGGAGTTACATGAGGTTGTGGGACTGCTTGAGGTAATAGTTCTGTTTGCGTTTGTCATCACTGACTGACACTTCACTATAATACTCCTGGAAAGTTTAATGTTTTCCTTGCACTGTACAAGTTACCAGTGTAGTGTAGGTATGAATTTAATTTTGATTAGCTGTCTTTACTAGCTTTGTCATGAAACTGAATTCACTATAGGCATATAAAAGCCTTTGCTTTGATCACAGTTAAATAGATCTAACAGCTGCCAGACAAGTAAACACACATTAACTTTAGTTTCTTAACACTGCCTCAGAGAAACACTGTCAACTAAAAAAATGCATGCAACTTTCCTACAGCTTCAAGTGAAATCATAACATTTACAGCATTATTTTTGTGTATTATTTATCTAATGTCATGGAAAAGAAATCCCAAAAGTGCAAATCATCTAGATTAATTTAGACTTTTGGTGTGCCCAGATGCCCAAGGAAAATAAAGAGATTGAGGATAGCTTACTTATCAAATCTGAATACACTTATTTAGTAAGTAAGCAGCAAGATCCTGATTACAGGTCTAACTTTTACTTCTGAGTGCACATATACAATCACAGAGGATGAACAGAACAGTGCTCGTTCATCTCTGTCATGGTAGTTTGTGTTGCCTGCAGATACAAATTTTATGGGGATCGAATTGTAGTTACAATGAATTGTTAGGCAGTAGGGATGGGAAGATTCACTGATTTGCATCAATGCCTCGGCATAAACGTTCATGATGCAACTGCCCCAATTGAAAAAGTGTGCACTGGAACTTGCGAAGCAAAATCATTGGCAATATGTCAAGATGCATTGGTCTCAGTGATTGAGGGGTACATCCCTATCAGGCGGTAGCTTGACTCAAACCAGC
Organism: Euthynnus affinis; assembly: GCA_029490765.1. Classification (NCBI taxonomy): domain Eukaryota; kingdom Metazoa; phylum Chordata; class Actinopteri; order Scombriformes; family Scombridae; genus Euthynnus; species Euthynnus affinis. The sequence goes on along the minus strand of CM055840.1, from coordinate 10,458,884 downwards.
TACTGGCAGGAATTCAAAATAAGTCTGCCTAAGTCCTCTGTGGACACAATAGTGATGTATAGTTCCGTTTTGGTAATGACTTAGTGCTTGATTAAAAGATCTCTTGAATTGGCAAACATCATATTTGCTTGGACGTGTAAAGTGTTATGGACAACAGTAGCCACCTCAACATCAATGTCCATGAGATGTGTGTTACCTGAAAAAAAATATACACATTCACTGTAGAGCACGATCACTTGTTTACAATTTCTAAACCATGGAAATTGATTTTTGGAAAAAGCTTCCTAAGGATGAAATGTTCTATCAATCCTGACCATTCCTAATCTGTGGGCCGTCTATATAAGTAGCCATGGGATTGCCCCACAGCTCAAAACAAGTCAAGTTCAGCATTTCTCAAATGTTGTTGGATGTGGAATATGGTTTGTAGAGGTTTTTGTTTTCAATATGTTTTAACTCTTGTTTTTGACTAATCTGCAAAATAAATGAGAGATGGGATGTGTCCATGAATTCACAAAAGTCACCATCACTCATCCTGAGAGACAAGCACACCACAACCATATGCATTTACATCATTGACTGTATATAAATATGGATGTCATAACAGCTCCCCAAACGTGAAGCTAAAACATCTTGATCACCTCCTGGTGGCTGGCTGTAGTATAAGTCCTAAACCACAACTCATTAAATGTGAATATGAAATATTCATATTTTAAAAGATTTTAACCTTTTGTTTTTTTTTCTTACAGGTATAGCTCTGAGTGCCCTCCCCATGTATCTGGGAGAAATTTCCCCAAGACATATCAGAGGTTTCATTGGCCAGTTCAACTCCATCCTGATCTGCTTGGGAGTGTTCACTGGGCAGGTGCTGGGACTTCCAGAGCTGCTGGGAGAGGTCAGTGTTGTTGGAAGACTGTTTTGAAGGCTGTTTTGTGAGATTTTTCTATTACTGGAATCAGACAAATTCAGACAAAAAAACTGGGACAACTAAGAGGAGCCTGAGTGGAGCAAATGAGGGTCAACTATCACAGCAACCACAACATTTTTCCTCCACAGGATCTATTGACTGTGCATGTCTAGAGAGACTTCAGAGCTTTTCTCTTGTCTTTAATAAAGTCTAAGTTTGCTTTAGAGACATCATTCATTGATCAAATTTTGCATCTCAAGGCATTTCTGCTTTGCCTTCAACATTCAGCCATTGTGGATGCTTTGGATAGGTTGATTTGCATTGATTCAACATTACATACTGTTAATTAAGAAAAAGAAGTGCAAATTCACAGATCATGACACATTGGCAACGTTCAGTAATGCCAGAGCAGCCATCATTAAGGGCGACTGCTTTGCATGGCTGTGGCTCTTTATAATGCACGTATTATTAATTCATCACATGTTCCTGTAAACCATCATCAGCAGTGATATCTCACGCATAAAACGTCAGAAAGGTAATGAATTATTTATATTATAGTGCCCTTATTGAAACAGACTTTAGAAAGTGCTTCACGATGAGAGATAAATGCAAAGAACATTGATCCAGTGAAATAAAACAATGTATATAAAAGAATAATAAATGTGATCACACAAAATTAAAATAAAGTTTACAAATACGCCCTTGATTACCACATATTGCTGTGTATTGCACACTGCAAAGAGACAATCACACAATTAGTAAAACTGGCAAAAAATGTTGTGTTATGTCATCTCTCACCTTTTTTTCATCTCCACAACATCATATCATAGACAACCATGTGTACTCCTGGTCTGAAGTATGTGTGAAGTGTGCACAGTTTTCCCCTGCTTCATTTAGAGATGCATTACTGCTGTTTAGGAAATGGTGTATTGTTTTTGTTTATACATTTGGCTCTAGCTGTTTGCTCTATACAACACTGCTTTAGCACGACCTCCTCTGCACTCCTCCAACAAGCTTGGGTGTTCTTAATCTTATCATCTTCCTACAACACCATCCTGACATCCCTTTAGTTTCACACCAATTCACACCTCAATTCCTCTGACTCTCTCACATGGCTGTCACGTGACCTCAATAATTCTTATGTGTGTATCAGGTGTGAATTAGGTTTAATTGGCAAAGATCTTCCATCCAGAACTGATGAAGTCTCATGGATGAGTGTCAGAGATCTTCAACTCTCCAGCTACAATCCAGCAGATAGTTTTGACTTTCAAGCTTGAGCTGGTACCAGCGAAAAAAGAAAGCACCTAAGGATATCCCACCACTTTTTCCTCTCCAACTGAACAGTGCAGACCGCCTGACAACACATCAGCTAAAAACCTTCCTTGGCCACTTGAGGAATAAACTAATATTTTTACCCTGCACAGTATATGATCGATTCCCTTATGTCCCCTATTTCAGTAATACATCAGCTGGAATTCTCAATCACATCTTGTTTACCATGGAGAAATATTACCCACTTTCCTACTTCTCACCTTAATACCCACTGTACCCAAGTTTAGCCATGTTGACTGGCCTACTGCTGTGGTATTTTTCATGATCCAATTCCCATCTATGCATGGCAATGCATTATGTGCTAGATTTTCAGTTTATCCTTTTAGAGCTGAAAACAGACATTAGCCTAAGGCACATATGCTTTGAAAGCCAAATTCAGTTGTGTGTGAACAGAAAGCCAATGATATAAAGCGCTCATCTCTTGGCACATTCTGTTGACTTGAACTCACTGCTTACTTTGGCACCATATTTAAAAAATAATGGCAAAATGCATCTCCTTTAATTGCTTTCCCAAATTCAAAGCATTCAATTATAGTTTCTGGCAGTTGAGAAGGTGTGAGGATCATCAGCGGCATTTTGTAACTTGTTGCCTAAAGGGTGATCTTGATACCTGTTGCTGCTCATTGAGGTTCAGGCCAAATGTATGTAGCACTGAAGTTTGTCATACAAGTAAACCTCAGTAAGCTAGTTATGCATGTCAAACAGAAGACATAAGCTTACAATAAAAGAGAAACACATAGTAAAACTTGTAAAAGTATGTATAATTGTAGAGATAGCCCACTGGGACCAAGGAAATGTAAACTTTAAAACCACAAGTAACATGGAGAAAAGTTCAAGTGTGACATATAGTGCTCTCTATCTCTTGTGCTCTAGTTAGTGTGATACAAAGATACATTTTTAGCCATGCTAGTGGAGTAGCTCTGTAGATGGCAATGTCAGATCTTTGGTTGGCTGGTTACCAACTTCATCCAAACTGAATTTTGTACAGACATTCATGGTCCCCAGAGGATAAAACCTACTGACTTTTGTGACATTCCCATTGGCCTCAGCTGCACATTGTGTTTACTGCTAATTAGCAAATATAAGTGTGCTAACATGCTATACTAAGATGTTGAACATGCTCAACATTACACAGGCTTAACATCAGCATCCATATTGTCATTGTGAGCATGTTAGCAGGCATATGAGCATTCAGCTCAAGCAGAGCCACTAGACTGTTATACCCCTTTCAGATTGCAGACTAATGTGTGTTAGACCTGCTTGGACCCATTCCTATTAAACATCTGTCACTGCTTTATTAATCTTGTTTTAGTAACAATTTGAGTTTGTCCAGTTGTAATGAAATAGGTCCAGGTAGGCCTGGACTCTATTGATTGGAAAACATGGCAGAGGGCGAGAGAGCCATCATTGCTGTCATGCATATAACACACCAACACAACATTCAGTGAGTGTATGGAGTGCATGGTTTAAAGAGCAAGTGCCAGATAACAACAGTCTCAACAAGTATTAGGGCATGTTTGGTTTTTTTTGACGTTTGTCATTAAATTAAATTGGAATTGTTTGTGTAGCTTAATATTTTATAAATTGATTACTATTCATGGAAACACCCGAAGTCATGTAGAAAACGATGGAAAATGATGGACAGTCAAGTAAGTTACGCTAATAAAAATGTTCAAGAAAACAGAATACCTTTGTAGGGAATAGATCATGTTTTCTTGACGGAGTATTAGTGGATGAATGTGATTTATAAAGTTCTGCCGGTACATCAACCACAGTAACAGATGTTTCTGCATACCTGCTGAGACAAGATGGCATAAGACTGTATGGCATCTGGATTTGTCTGTGCAAATGTTGGAACACGAAATCATACTTCAAAGCCACAAACAACTACTCTGCATTCATATCCTGTATTGTTTGAGGCTTATCCTTTGCGCTGTAACATATGTGCATTCCAGCAGTGCATTTGCTTTCATTCCAACAATGATTATTTAAGAGCAAAAAACATATTTCTAAGCCAGTGAATGTCTCATTTTGGATGAAACTCTCCTTTTTATATCATTTCTATAGAAAAGCCTATACTGCATGAAGACTTCAATATTTCTGTGATTAATCTGTTTTCAGTCTCTGTTTCTTTCCATTCTTTCTAAATCCAAGACCAAGAAAGAAATATAATTTTCTTTTGACCTAAGGGGAATGGAACAGAAACATATTGTGTTTCTTTGGTGCTTCCTTGTTTCGGATTAAAAATGATTGCCACCTTTTAAACCACTTTGATGTCTGACCCTTGAGTAGACACAGAGTAAAACCTTTTCCTAACCAAATTTATTTTTTCCCGAATCAATCTGTATTTTCACTTTCAAGTAAAGTGAAGGAAGAAATCAATACTGTTTGGAGTCTTGAACTATGAATCCACTTGTTCTGATTTTTTTTCAGAGGATCTGACCAAGTTGAGTGAACATTCTCATCTTCTATTTTTTTCCACTGTCACTTTGCGTTGACATTTACACATGGATGTAGAGGCCGAGCTTCTCGCAAAGCAGATCATTTTTAATTTATAAATATTGGCCTGTCCCATCCATCATTTTGACCTGCACCTCCACCTTTATAAATATCATATGAAGTTGTGTGTCTTCGTGCAGCTACTGCTATGTATTCATATCGCCTCTGTGGCACCCTTCAGACCAGCCTGTTTCCTTGTCATTTAACAAGAGCATCACATACATACAGTGTGTGACATATCTGATGATAATGTCACCATGGTCTTTGCTGTCCTTTGCTTATGAGACTCAAACAGGTTTCTTCTAAGTGGAGGCTTCTGTTAATAGGATTCAGTCTAAGATGTCAGTTGTTGTGGGGTGCCAAATAGTGATAAGCTTTGACAAATGATTAATTACTCTAACTTTCATGCTTAGCTACTGACCTCCTAGTAGGGAAACATGTTTATTTCATCATTACAGCATGAGCAGGCTTTTAGCCAGTCTATCACTGAACGCCCCTGAGACACTGAACTCATCAGTATGTCTCAAATGCAGCTTCCACCAATACAATTAGATTCGGGTGACTTTAATGGAGCCTCATCTATAATATATCTTCAATCCTGGCTTCAGAGAGTTGTGTAAATGGACAAAAAAATCAATGGTCACTCTAGTGCAATTAATTTCAGGTGGTATGTTTGTTACAAAAAGTGTCAAACATCATAGTAATGTGGTCTTGTAAATTACTTTATTTGCCTATAGGTACTGTGTATGTGTAAAGTACAGACCAGTGTGAGCTCCAGTCCATCATAAAAATTAAAAACACAATCTACAACTCATCTCAAGAGCCTTTATCAAGGTAAGGTTGCTTCTGGTTTCTTTATAACCATTTTATTATAAATACATAGAGAAACTGGAAGCAACCTCAGATACCACCCAGATGAAGGCAAGATACTGCAGTCGATAACAATTAGAAAATGTATTAAAACTGAAAAAAAAGAGTCATTATTTATAGTTATGTAGTTTATATTTATGTGTTACCTTACTTGAAATATAAGACTATTAAACCTGTGCTCAGATTTCTTTTAAGTAAGTTATCACTCCATATTAGCTATTCCAGTGGAATACCAGTCCCCCCAACTGTAAGGAGGACTGCTTTAATATTTTAAAAACGGGACAGCACACATCTGCAAAGGTCAACTGTTCATTTTCTCTTCTAACAGAGTATCAGGAAAATAGGCTCATAGAGAAGGTGACATTCATCACAAAAAGCTACAGGCAGAGGGATGATGGACTTTTGATTTGCTGAGATTCTGGTGTTATGAGGTTTTCACGAACCAGGCTCTCATTTTTGGGAGAATTCCCTGTGGAAATGGTGTTGAGTTTATCCCATTTACAGACATACACACTGCAGAGATTTTTATCTCTCAGGTAGTGGGGCCAATTATTCAGCCAAGAGAATGCATGGTGCTACTGCAGAAGGAATGGTATTGGAGTGGTTTGAAGCCATTGTCATACTTTAAAGTTTTATGTCATTTGGCATGCCGTATACATCACTGGATTTTAATATGCTCTTATTTATGTACTATTTTCCAGGAAAACAGAATATTTGTATAAATACCAAATAATCTTTAGGTGTAAAGATGCGCCCTGTAATCCATCATAGGTTACTGTGGTCTCTAACCAGCTAACAAGAAGTAACAGCCAATTAAACCTCACTGCCTGCTGTGGAAATAAAGATCTGCAATTAACTGTTGCTGCCTTCACTAAACTTAGTGAAGATTATCGAGGAGCAGGTTCATTTATCACCTGAGAAAAGGTTTGGCTAGCTAAATTAATTAAGACTGACTTAACACAGATAATTAGTTTGTATAACTGGAAAATCTGAGATGTTGTGTTCCTGACATTTCCATTACCTCTATCTGAGAGGTTACCTTTTCACTCTAACCCCCCCTTTCAGGTTTTTGTGGTTGTCCTCCTGCAGTAGCCGTTGGGGGATGCTACCATGACATGAATATTCTCCTCTGCTGGATCCTCTCAGCTCCAGACAACAAAGATGTGTTTCACCCTTTGCGTTTTTCTAATCAGAGGATAACAACATAAACCCTCCAGCCTCTGCATTCTCACAAGTGATAACTGAAAGGAAAAACTGCGAGGCTCTTAGAATACAACAATCAACCATTTGTCTGCTTTGTTTAGTTTACTGTAAACCAGTGTCACACTAGGTCATAGCTGGGCTTTCTGAGCGGTGATTTGTTTCATCACTAGGGATGATGGGATAAAGGCCCAAGAGGAAGACAGTCTGGCTCACCCAGCTTATCCCAGTTGAAAAAAACCATTTGATTGAAACCATAACGTGTTCATTTAGTTCTGACTGTAAACTGTGCTGTCACTGTTTGTGTGTGAGAGAAGTGTGAAGAAGAATATGTCATGACCCATTCTGCACCCACACTACACTCTTCCGTTGCCTTGTAATTGCCCAGTCAACTATGGTTTTCTATGTATGTCCCCAACAGGGCACAGTCCAACCTGATTATTAGGTACTGTACAATGTGGATGGTGGTGTGAGATGCATTGCCTCTTGTCAATTTTCTAGCTTTTTGGGGTAAATAATCAATTTTCCAGTGCATTAAATGTCAGATATCCTATATTATATTTATATCTATACATATATATGTCTAACAACACAGACCACACAAATCAATGTTTGTAGAATATGAATTAGATTTATTTTGTCTGTCAAAGCAGCCTCCAAAAGGTCTAATCTATTCGCCCACTCTCATCTCCAGCTGGGATAAGACGACCTGCAGCTCAGCATCAGTGAGACCTAGGGTTTGTGTAGCATTCTTACATTTACAGAGCTTACCCAGGATTTAGGGCACAGAGGATTATAGACAAGTATTGGACTGTTACCAGTTAAGACAAACCTGTTTTATCAGTCTGATGAAAAAAAGACATACCGTACATCTCAGATTTTTATTTAATGTTCTAAGAAATATCTCTAAATGGCCTTATTAAGACAGTTACGTTTAAAACAAGGAATCATCACAGATTAGACTATACAGTCCCTCTATAGCCCTTTGGAGCATTTCAGCATCTTTCAGCTCACTGTCTTTGTTTTATAGCCAGTGACTTTACTGTTTTGGTTTACTCTGACTGCCCTTGTTTCAACAGCAGCGGGCAGTTATTTACAGAGCAAAACTGAGTGGCCACTACCCACCCAGCACCCAAAAAAGACAAAGTTAATAACTACCAGCTAAAAGGAGAGTGGACAGAAACATTACTCCAAATGAATGCTATTGCTGCTCAATGCCTGCTGGATGTGTTCAGGCAGCTGTTAACACATTCACCATTTTGTGTTTACAGCTTGTTTCACGGCCCTCCCTCCAAACAAAACAAACAAACAAACAAACAAAAACTAACAAATACTAATGCTTTGACATAAATCTTTAATTTCAATCAGTTTTTAAAAAAACATGTGAAATATTTTTGCCACTATGTTTGAAGGTGCATTATACAGTAGCGCATTGAGCTTAGGCTGCACTGCGGTTGTTAAAAATTACATTATTTGAAAAATTTTACAATTTTATTTCACCTGTAGGTTACGCAAATGAATTCCTAACAGATGTTTTATAAGGTGAGAGCTGACATTTACTCTCACAATCTCTGCACAACTACTAATATCCTCCTCCTATTTAAGTGAGATCATGGAACTCAGAGAATTTATTTGTATATTATTATATTTATTTATAAAATAAATAGGGGTTGTGCATTATGTAAATTTTTCTAGGGGGAATGTTTTGTATGAGGTATTTTTTTGTAAAGTATACCTGTGTGCAGTATGTGTGACACACTATTAGTGGTGACATTGTGATGTCAGGTCAGTGACCTTATCCTTCATCAACACAGACCAATACACACACTACTCTTAGTTTTAACCACAAACCCAGGAAGATGAACACTGTAAAATTCTTATGATGCATTCAAGGAATACTTTTATGTTTAATAAAATATGTTAAACATTTAGTAGAATGGCATTACTGAGAAAACTGTGACATTTGTTGTAAAAACATGACAATTAATGAATATTTTCCAAGATGGACAATTTAAGATGCAAATCTTGAATGACTCAAATGCTCTTTGCTGTTGTTAGGTATGTTCTGACTAGCAGTCCACTGAAAATATCTGCTTCCATAAATCTACAAGGCTTTGATAAATGTTTACCCTCTGAGGCATTTTTCTGACGAAATCACTGCGTGATGGAACTGAGACAATCTAAATGGCCAACGTCATCCTCATGAATCCACTCATGTTTGGCTGTTTATCTTCTCTGCAGTCTCTATGAGTTCTTGGTGTTTCTATGTTGGAAGATGTTTTGATCTCATCATTGTCCTCATAATTAGCTGATCATTTTGTTCTTCCCCTGTCATGGCATTGACTGGGAAACTGGCCAACTCAGTTTTTGAGTTTATCACAGCTCGTAAAGCAGGAGCGCCCTTGAACAAAGTCACTTCCAAGACAAGAAGGATTTGCTACTTAAAAACTCCTCTTTGAGTCAGCTGTTACAATTATATTCTAAACTGGCCTACTGTAGCTAGTGATATAGGTTGAAAACCGATTTTGAATGACATCTCTTTAATTGGATTTTTATTCAGGGATTTCATATGTTCCTTTAAATTGCTAAACATTTCTTATATTCACCATTTGCATACACTGCATACAATACTATTATTGGTCTTGTAATGCAAACATTGGCTTTGTATGTCTGATAACCTATTAACACACAGTATAGCAGCATTTAACTCACAGAGACATAGAAATATCTTACTTTAAGGAAATATATGCATGAAGAAATGCATTATTTAAAGTCTTTAAGCATTACACTAAGCTTTCACATTGTAAATATCGCCATAAGCATATGCCCCTTTTTCTACAGGCACAGTAACTCAGTGTTATCTTGCATTTAAATGATAATCACAACTGCTTGCATAAAATCTTCATGAGAAAGTGATGTGCATCCACTTACACAACAACTGTAAAATCTTTTTTGGCCAACTTTGTGGGTCTTCCATGTCTGAAGCTTTGGTGTATTTCTTTTGTTGATGTTTTGACTGCAGGAGTCGAGGTGGAACCACCTGTTTTCCTTCTTGGCTTTGCCAGCAGTGTTGCAGCTGTGTGTGTTGCCCTTCCTCCCAGAGAGTCCTCGCTACCTGCTGATGGAGAAGAGGGATGAGGCTGCAGCAGAAAGAGGTATTGCATATGTAACAGAGACACATGGGAAAACCCTCTCACTGAAGTACAACTGCAAAATGCATACAGACTGCTGCACTAGCTTTAATGTAGTAGCTTATTTGGATTTGTAATTTCTGTGAGTGTAACTTTCTTTTCTTTAAAACAATAATATGGCAAATGTACCATTACACAAATAACCATATGTAAAGAGTGGTAGAGTTATTGATCAAGACCATTGACTCGTTGATTAGTTTCCATGGCCCATGCTTTGCGTGTGCAACACCCTTTAACCTTTCAGTTTTCAGTTACAAAGCAGTGCAGTCACGAGTGAATAATCTGTGTAGTAACACTTAAAGTACACATGACTAAACATAAAATGGCAAAGCAGCCAGAGTAAACTGCACATCAGCACTGTTGCAGTGTCCAAACAAAGGCCAATTAATTTCTCTTCAGTGCTTCTGTATTTAGAAATACTCACAAACCTCCTCCCATGTCTTTAAAGATCCCCTCCAGACACATCTAAGACATATAAAAAATACTTGGAATAATGATTTGTGTGTGATTTGTGTCTGATATGGTTTGGTGCAGTGACACCTGATATGTTGTAATCAATCAATTGTAATTAACCTACAGTATATGGTCTAAATTTTTAGCTACCGTTCTTAAGTTCTCGCATTTAATCCAAAGACATGGAACTCAAAGAGTTTGTAAGTCAAATCAATGCAATGTGTATTTAGCAGGTATGAAATGATTTAGGTGTGTGCTCTTATACTTGCCTAGTCAATATGCATCCTCTCTCTCAACCAACATTTTTCATTTTCACAGACTTTGTAAGGGCGTGAACTTGTTGAAAAATGTGACGTCATATATGACTTTGATCAGCTTGGTCTCTGGAGTGCTTTGAGATCTTTGATGTCTATGTCCATACATTATAAATGGGTACTCTCTGAGGGTTTAGTTGCTTATGTTCTTTGTAAACTGGAACATCCCGTTTGTTGCTTATGAATTCAAAGTTGTGCATCAAAGTCAGAACTTTGGGTGAAGTGGTGCTTGTGATGCTGATAGAAGTCATGATAAATGAATGAAATCAATTTGAACAGACAATTTTATTCTGTGGCATTACTCATTTTATAGCATAAACTGGATTATTTGATATGTCTTAGTGTTGCTATGGACTGTAACTTTCTGGTTGTATCAAAGATACTACAAATGGATCCAAAATACGATATATATGGAATATAGACTGAAAAGCCAAGGATGAAACAGCATTAACAAAGAGAGAAAACATTTAATATCTGACTAAATGACATGCAAATATACATAGCAACGTGTGTGAGACATTATTATATCTTGGTGGCATCTGTTCACATGTCTCATGTATTCAAAGAGAATGACCTATTAACAATACCTGATGGAAACATAATAAGATATGAAGAATAATACATGACGCTTACACCACAGGTGTACCATATAGTGGGTTTCTGGATCAAAATAGAAATAGAATTAATGAAGAAAAACTGATGTGAGAGAACTGCTTGAGGCCAGTGTCTATAGAACAGAAAGTACTGTAGGAAATTGGACCAAATTTGAGAGCTATACACAAAAACGTTGTTAGGCCAGAGCTCATGTATCTACAGGAAGCAAACAAAAGTGGTCAAGAGGAACTAGTTAAAAGCTCAAACCAGTCATTCTGTAAAAGAAACAATGCTTTAAAAACCTAGAAATGTTTTTATTGACAAAAATAATCTGACATATCCCCTCTCTATCCACATTTACAATATATCTGATACCACCTTGGCAAAATTACTGCATTTTTACATTAGCAACTCACATCACATCACAAAAACAGCAGGATCATAATTCAAGAAAGATAATAAATCTTTATTGTTATTACTAGATTGATGATTTTTCTGAAGTTTTTATTTTTTCAAAATGTGCACTCCGAGCTAATGCAAACAAAATAAAAAGCATATTGCATGAACAGTATTTGACGTTCTTGCTGTGAACACTGTAAATTAAGCATTCAGTCATTGTGCGTTGTGCAGTAGCTTGTTTTGGTACCTAAATTGAGGTTAAAGGATCATCCCACTCGTTCCTGTAGAGTCCCTGATCTAATGATGAAGGGCACTACACTGTTGGCATGGTCATGCCATTGTTATTCACAGTAGGATGTGTTTGCTTGTTTTGATCAATTTCTGTAATGGTTTCTTTTTGAAAACTAATTTTCATGTTGTGGATTGTAGTCAATCTTAAAACTTAATTATCAGTTTTTGGAATTCAAGGACAGTGCTTGTACTTCGTTTTTGCCATCTGTCTTTGTTTAGAGCTACTTTCACCAAATAAGTAATTCCAACCTAGATTCTGTTCATTGAATTGGAATACATGTTTTTCCTCTTTTTTAAACAGATACAAAGGACCAAAACAAAAGTGATCAAGTGGTAGGTGTGGATGAGTAGGTGTTTATAAATCATTGTTAAGTGTTAAACAACCATGACAAAAATATTCTTTTAACATGGTGGGAGGCAATACAGTTTGTAAAACTGTCCAATTACCTTTAAAGGTCATGCTGAGTTCTGAGTGTTTTTAACTGCCACTGTGTTGTGTTAAGAAAAATGTGATCCTCCTGCCTGCTGCTTTATCTGAGCATTAGTCAATCACTGGCTGTGAAAATCGCTCCTTGAGAAAACGATGAGTGGTTGGTGAAAGGACATCTTGCCCAAACTCTCCTCACATCTTTCCTACTTGTGGCAGCCAACATTTTGCTGGCATGAGTGTGAACTGCACCGCAGATCCATGTTGTTGGCTTGTGTTACAGCACTGCGGGTGGGGGATTGTTGTCAGTAACACAAATCTTGAGGGGTGGCCCTGTAGTGTCCTATTATCATCATACAGTGTCAGACAGGAACAGCATGTTCTCTTGCACCCCATCTCTTGTCATGTTGTATATCTGCAGTGGTCCTGCCCTCCATTTAAAGGTTACAGGGGTTGAAGATGAGATAGTTTTGTGTACTAAAGGCTGTTGGTGCGATTGCCAAACCGCTCTTAATTTTAGGATTGCCTTGACTCAACAGTATTATTTTGCTGTCACTCTCATTTTTGCCCCACTGCTATTCTTTCTACATGATAAGAAACTATATAAAATATGAAACTATACATTTCTATTTTTTCTATTTTTAAAGATTTACATCTTCAGTAGGAATGAATGAGCTTGGGGCTGAGTGCCATAGGCAGTGTAGGGAATTTGGAAAGTACTGAGAGACTGACTAAAGCCCTGTTTGCTTTCATCTTTTAATATGAAAAATATACTACCAGCATTATTCTCTCAATTAAAGCTAAAATGCCACCACATTAACCCTCATCACTTTCAAATGTTCTTTGAATGTTGAACAAATTAATATTTTTTAATTCCTTCAGTGACCTTGCAGAGTCCTCTCTCAAACATTGTGTCAGTCAGGCTGCCTGGTCCTTTAAAAGTTCTTTGTTGTGCAGCATCCCTCCATCTTGTGGCACTGTGAGGGCTCTGGACACAACAGTGATGTGGAGTGGAGCCCCACTGTCCTCCTGCCGGGAAAATAAAATAGGTTCCGTCTATAGGGTCTATGCCACAGTTGCACATCCCGCCACCATCATATAAACATCAATATCATGACATATCATGCAATGGGCATTGACAGCCCCAGTATGATTCTGGATTGAAGTGGCTTTCCATATTTTCTATCAGCAGGGAGACTCAATAGCATACCCATTTAAATCAGCTAATCCAGGTTATAATTAGTGTTATATTGAGGTAAGATGTCATGGTGGGTGACTCAGGTGACAGGAGAATTTCAGTATCACTGGTGTCTTCTCGCCATTTCTTCATTACCTTATAGTTTTACACCCCTGTAGATTTTCTTTATCATGATGTTAGATTAGCTGTTTTCCATTATCTTTAATATATACTATATACAAAACAGAATTACAGTTTCAATTCATGCTTGTGTTGGTTTCTTTGGTTGTTACTATGTCTCAGTAAATTAAAAAGTGGCACATCTATCTACTTAACAGTAGTAGTGAGAGACATTTGTGTTAGACATTAATTTTGATGACATTTCACACTCATGTAACCTTAAAACTGCACATTCAAGCATATAACTGTGTGTATCTCTTGTTCATTCCTTCCCATGCATGAGTGTCCAACACAATTGTTGTTGCAGGAGACATACATTTTCTTAGACATACTGCCTAGTGTATAGCACAAACTGTTTTTGCACCAAAACACACTCAACAGACACTATCTCTGTCATGCTCACACCCACACAATTTTTATGCCTTACAAAAGCTGTACTTTGCCACCCTGGAGACCTTGGAACAGGTTTTAGTTTGGCCAGTTTTTCTACCTCCTGTGTGGCCGCTGTCCACACAGTGTGCGATGCAGCTCTCACATCCTAATGACCTGCTTTTAGTCACTGTCTGTGTGTAGAGATTTGCTATTCTGGGTCGTGTCCTTAACCTGTGCCCACCTTCAGTTCCCATAACCCCGGGGAATCACCTTTACAAGAGAAAAGATTAAAGTGAGGAAAGAAGTGTCTTAACACCCACTGTTCCCCACTAGTCTATCACATTCAAGTAGCACAAGTTCAAACAACCTCCAGCTGGCCAAGCTGCGAAGGACTACCAGAAACATGGTGAGCTACTTGTTGCCATTCTTTGTCACACAGAAATATAACAGGTTTCTGCATTTCTAAATACTTAAAATACTAAATACTAAAATTCATCATTTTCATTATGAAGTTTACCTTGAATAATAGATCATATTGATTGCTGAAATTCAGTGTATTGATATCCATGAACATTAAAAACAATGCAACTTTGTCTGCATTCATCTTAGGGAAAACAATATAACAGACTGCTGACTTGACTTTCTAACAGGTTAATCTACTGTGGTTAGCAGACAGACAGAGATGAGTGTCATCAATATTGCAGTAAAATGTGTGTTTAATATTTAACTGTTTAGCTGCACTTAAATTTGCCCTGCAGAGTTTTCTTGTTAACAGAAACAGTTATGTTTACTGTTAGCATTTTTTTCACTAAACATGTTGTGTATCATTGAGGCATTTCCCTTCTCATTACACATTTGCAAAGCTAGCAGTCTCCTCCTGTCTGTCTTGGGTGTTGCTACATTTCTTGACTTGTCACCATGACCAGTTGTAGATCAATCAATCAAGAGTGTATATTAGGGAGACCAAAAAAGATATAGAAATAGGTGTTATTCAAGATGATAGATTATAGACCATTAATCTCAGAGACACAGGAGTGGGGCCCACCACCGGTATGGAAGCTAGATAAAGCTTCAGGACATAATGTTAGCTTTGTATTTTTCATGAGACTAAGTGGGTGTTCAGTTTCATTTGCTATGAAATAAATCCCCAAGTTCTTTGATCTCAGCGTGAAGGTGAAGATTCTTAAACCCCTTTTTCATGTGTAGATATTTTTAACAGTGTATATGTATGTATGTGTGTGTGTGTGTGTGTGTGTGTGTGTGTGTGTGTGTGTGTGTATGTCAGCCTTTCAGAGGTTTCTGGGGAAGAAGGATGTGTCCCAAGAGCTGGAAGAGGTCCACGCAGAGGCTCGAGCTCAGGACAACCTACATACCATCTCTATGTTACAGCTGATAAAGACCCCAGCTGTACGCTGGCAGCTCATCACTATCATCATCACCATGTCCTGCTATCAGCTCTGTGGCCTCAATGCTGTAAGCTGCAGCTCTTATTTCACTTCAGTCTTGTTCTTTAACCATTACATTATATTTGACTTTTAATGTTGTTGTTTTTTTAAATCTTGAATTGATTAGATATTCATTTAAATAAACAATATTGAGATTCAGATGGCAAAAAATGGGTAAATATTTGATTTACAAAATACCCTTTTTTTAAACACTGTTTGCAGTGCAAACATAATGTGTATCATCCAGAGACTCTTGAAGATGCTTGTCACGCCTCCAGTAACACTTCTAGTTACACCTCGCTCTTGTCAATCAGTTTTTAGCCCACGGTTGACAGATTTACACAAGTGTGATGGCAGGAAGGTGAAAAGTGTTTCCTCTTCTAGTCGAGTGACTCAGAGAAGACAAACGGCAAGCCATTCTGCTCTCCTCTTACCACAGCATGTAGAACAGGCCCAGATGACAGTTTCCTTGACTTTAGGAAGTAATTTTGCAAACAATGCAATTTAGTTAATGCTGCATGGCAGTGGAACAAGCTGTAAACACAGAGCACACAGCATTTACATATTGTCACCTTAATAGATAGTTAGCAGATAGCATTCAATGGGTTTGGAGCTTTTTGCTTCTGGCTTCTGCTGGATATGATACTGATGAGAGCAGTGAGATTGAATCAAAACAGTAAAGTTGAGGGCCGTAATGCCAAAACAATTAGCTGAAAGACGGAGGGGAACTACAGAGTTGTGTGATAATTCTCTGTGGGTTTGACTTTCAACTCATTATTTGCTCCATTGTTAGTATAAAAATGTCGATATGTTCAGCTTTAATGTTTGGCCAGTGCCACTCACTCATTGGAATTATAGCTTTTGTTAAGTGAAAAATAATCCTTTCTGTTACTACTTCACAAGACAGCTGAGAAACTGCTACATGTGGCTGCTAATGCTCCAGTGCATAAAAATAGGTTTACATAAAGACTTGAATATTTAAGTACTTCTTTCGTAAGTCTGAAATATCACAATATAAACAAAATTATTTGTAAATCTCTCACTTAGCTTTATGAATAAGCAGAAATTTGGGGATGTTTGACAAAAGATGACAGGACTGGTAGTTGGTTGCATCACTGCTGGGGTGTGCTGTCCTCTACACTGTCACAGCCCTACTCGTCAGTGGATCAGGTGTGGCAGCACTTTGCAAACAGTGTTCCTCCCCCTGGGTCTGTGCATGCTTAGGTGTGACCTCATATGTATGGTCTTTCTTTGTAAATGTTATGTTTTAAAATAATACGCTGCAGAAATATATGTTTTGTCGTGAAAGAGGTAAAAGAAAGTGTAAAAATATGGAGCACAAGATAATAACAAGAACAGCCACCAGTTTCTCGCCCCAGTTAGTGTGTCTCAGTCTCTCTTTAGGTTTGTGCTCAGCACCACTGTGTTTGAGAACCCGTGGGCATGGAGAAGTCACTGTGAGTCACTCTGTCCTGTGCACTTGGTTGACAGGAAGAGATGTTTAACCATCCTCCACCTGCTGTGTTGCAGTGCACTTGGTAGGTGGTAATGACTGTTGTCCAATTGCGGGACCTTCCTTCTCTGTCTCAGGCATACAGATGCCAAGAATACCCCAACATGAGCAGAAGAGTTGCTGCTTATTGCTGCCATCCACCACTTATTATAAACAGAATGACAACAAAACTGACTTTAGATTATTTAAATTCCATCATAATGTGGAATAATATAAACAGCAAGTAAACATGGCAAAAACCTAAAGAATGTGAAAAATGAAAACAGATCATTTTGAGATTAAAGCTAAAATTCCTTAATTACTGGCAGAACACAGCAGTTCTTTGACTGACACACTATGGTAGACCTCATGCAGTGCATGCAAATGGATTATTAGCTTGGCTTGTCTCCAGTTTAACTTAATATTCATTTTGCATCTTGAAAAATAATATTTCTACTAAATTTTTATATCTGATAGGTTGATGGACTTTTCAGTAGCAAAGCTGGGAATCACAAAGCTCTACTGAACTATCATAGATATGAACATGACTTCATTTATGAATATCTTCATTTCAAAAAGACAGAGGTCTAATTTAGATCACTCTAGAGGCCTCTGTTTTGATTGTTGTATTCACCACCCTGTCACACAAGACCCATCATACGATCTTAGTAAATATTAAAATCTGAGAAGCTCACAGTGCTTATACTAGTTGACAATTTAGAACTATTCTCGGAAGCAGTGTCAGTGCTTCAGCTTGTTGAAAATCTTGACAATTGCGTACATTTTTTGTATTTAGACCTGTCAAAAAGAAGGTTAGAGGAGAAGAAAGAAATATTCAAAATGTTGCCTTTAACTGTGGAATTCTTCAAATTCTTGTCCTCTCCTTCTCTTTACTGTAATCTGTTGGATCTCTTTTGGGTTTTTATTATATAAAATTCATGATTTATGAGGTCTCAATCCACACACAAAAACACAAAACATTAATGCCAGTGTTTTTCTGGTTATGTATGCATAATGGGTCTGCCTGAGTAATCCACTTTTCAACATCATGTCATTTCCTTGAGTTGGGATCTGGCATTACTCATCATCAGCGCTTAATTTGAACTTACACCATGTCCACACAGGCTGTGTCTACAACATCACATCAGCAGCAGCTTCAGTTAATTTATTGTCTACATGTGGTGTGTTCATGCACAGTGCGGCTATGTAGGTCATCTGTATTTTGGCAGGACTCAGAGCCCAATACTCACTGTGGTTACATGCATAAAACTAAGGAAAATAGAGTTAAAGCCTAGAAAGTGACTTCTGAGAAAAATGCGAGCCGTTACACAGCCTGTGTAGATGCCTGACAAACACTTCTCAAACACCCTCTGTAGACACAGACCCAGTTATGTTGGGAGTAGACAGCCAACAGGGATTCAGCTTCAATTTAACTTTGTTTAAACTGGATGATTTATGAAATTATGTAACTGCTTAGAAGCTCTAAGGCCAGCAAGAGAGCCCTAATGTCTATGATAAAAGATACTGTACATGAATTTTATGTCCTTTGTGCTCATTCAGATGTATGTCTGACACATGAAAGAACAGTGCAATTTTATTTATTATTATTATTATTTTTTTTTTTTATAGATATGGTACTACACCAATGGGATCCTACGGGAAGCAGGCTTTGCTGAGAACATTCTGCCCTACATAACCTTGAGCACAGGGGCTATAGAGACTTTGGCTGCCATCGTCTCAGTGAGTATTGCTACTTTAAATCAACCAACCATCTCTGGTTCTGGGTATAAGTTTGCTCTTGGTATGTTTTACTTCACTTATGGTCTTGACAGTCATGGACTGCTCACAGTCAGAAGGTTCACAGACAGGTTTAAAAATGCTGAATAAAAAGCAGAAATTACATTTAATCCTCTTATTATCATGCTAACTCATCTTTTTTCTTATACTGAAGTAGACATTTGATTTCACTGCTGACTTTGAAAAAATTGGATTATTTCTGTATTGTATTTGAAAGAAGCTCAAGGTCAGCAATATGCATGTACATCTGAGGCAAGTTTGTCTTTATAATGAATTAAGGTGGCACTAAGCAGGGTTTAGGAAATGTCTCTTTTTATAATCTTTATGCAAGGTAAGTTTTCCAGAAATGACTTAGTGAAAAAATCAGCAACTTCATAGTACAGGAAAGTATCTCTACACCACTCAGTACCACATTATAGATTTATTTGACTATTTGACTATTTGCAGTATTTATTGTAGTGCTAAAATATTCCCAAATGGGCCAGATGAAAAAGAAAGGATTTTCCCTGTGCATAAAACATTGAAATATTATTTTCCATCATTTAACATGTAGCTGACACTGTGAAAAGACAGAGTGTAACGGTTTGGGGCGAAGGGACGTTTGCCTTTATCTCCCACTGAAAATATTATACATAGACAGACTCAGCTGTAATTTAGTTGCTCGTCAGAGGTTTTTCTAATCTAACTATACCACAAATTATTCTCTTATAATATAACACTTGCCTTACCAATGTTTTAGTAGCCAGCTATGTACTTGACCACGGTTGGTGTTGAGGCACGGCTGTCAGCGGGAGTATTTCCGCTCTGGCAGCAGATTTGTTGCTAAATGGTAGAGCAGGGAGCACTTTGCCCCAAACAGTTGCCAGCTTGTTAGGCAGATACAGTAGCATGCCACATGATTTACTTGCAATGGTCACTGTATCCAACATGCCAATATAAATATATAACATGCTTTGAATAATAAATCTAAATGATAAAACCCATAATTAAACAAAACCACTACATATACATTGCATTCTTACACAAAGCAGCATCATGGACCCAAGAGATGAGTCCTGTTGCAGCTTGCAGATGTCTTATTTTGCATATTTGTCCTCTGTTGAATCATCAGTGTGAGGTTACACTCAATTTGCATGCAGTGAATCAGTGTGAATGCATGGTGGGTGATGTTGAGGTTTTTTTAAAAAAAAAAATCTCATTCACTTTGTTTATCTCCATCACATCTTCTATTAGCAGGGAGCAATTGGCAGCGTATGACTTGTACTCCTGAGAGGTAGAGTGGTGTAAGACTATCATTAATTGCAACTTTGACACAAGATCTTTCAGAGGATTTGATAATTTGCTGTACTCAAATTAAATCCTGCTAACTGTTACTTTCCATATGCTTACCTACTGATGGCAGTCTGCTATTGATCTAGAGTACATTGTACAAAGTATAACTGCACACCGTGTTATTCAGCAGCCTATGATGTTCATTTAAAAAAAAAAAAAAATCTGGAGTGAAGGAATTATTTCTGGAACTTTCCTACTTTTTGACTTCAGGAATCTAAGGTTAGTTTGTGGGCTCCTCTCCAAAATGTCCCTGCAAAATCTCTCCAGGTCTGCTCTGTATTTAACCTCATTTACTGACCGCATTTCATGGCTGCTACAGCTGATGTCCAGCATTCATTCAGACTACAAAATTAGGGAATGTCCTTTAATGTCATTGACATTTAATTGACTTTATGTAGCTGACTTCCTGTCTATTCAAAATGGACAAGTGAGCAAAAAAAAACACAAGTGAGCGAGAGAAACTGAAACTCACTGATTCATGAGTTGCTACTAAATGAAGAAGAAAAAGCTTTTATTGTTGCTGCTTTTGAAACAGGAGTCTTGCCTTTCTTACATTTTATATCAGTAGACAAACACCATGCCTCTGTGTTTTTTTTCTTGTCAAAAATAGATATTCAATGAACATGTCACTTTTTGATTTGTTATTGATTTAATTTCCCTAATCCTCTGCGTCCTTTAGATGCGGTGGAAATGAAAACACTAAAGCAAATTTCAGTTTTGTTTCATTTCGAGTTTCCAGAAACCAAACTCTAGGTTTTGTTAGATTTGGGGATAATTTTGGTCAAAAGAGTCAAATAAACTATCAGTGTAATATAAACAGCTTCAGGCAGAATTTCTGTGAATCAAACTTTACTTTTTCAAACAATAACATGGCACGAAACGTGGTGGGGAAACGTACTCTGTCATCTCTCTTTATTGAATTAGTGTGTTAATGCCCTGTTTGGGTTGCTATATATTTCTGTGATTTCTCTCAGCACGAGTACATTAAAGCTGATCTTTGATTTGCGGCAGTGAGAAGACCCCACTGAGTGACTTAGCTGCCAGGTGACTGACTTCAAACACCAGCATGTACCCTACAGATACCAGTTTTTCTTCTCACCTCACAGCACCGTCACCCCCAACGGCTTTTACAGAACACCACCCTTCTTTTATTTCTGAAAATAATGAGCCAAGGAGCATACAATGAAGTTAGAAATGATCAAAATTAAACTCACGTATCATTGGACCAACTTAAAGTGCTGGTATTGTGGAAAACAAGGAATTGGATTAGGTATTAGGATACAAATTACTCATTTCTATCTCTTATGTTTTTTTAAGTTATTTGACATTTTGAAATTTGCTGACCAAGAACTAGCAGTGTTGAGGTTGAACTCATCACTACGTCACACCAAACAGACAAATCAAGTATGCAGGAAGCTTGAGCATGAGGCCACCACCACATAGCGCTACGCTGCGTATGTGACTTCTATTGCTGAATTTCAGCTGGATGACGAGCAAAGCAGGATACTGGAAGTGTGCTAAAGCTAAGCTAGTGACCTCCTACTTTGTTAGGAAACTTGACATGATCTTACCGTTCTGAAACATCCTTTTGAAATCTAACTATGCAAACCCAGGTTCTTCCCTTTCCTGTTCAGGATCAGACTCCGATTCATAGACCACTACATACTGTTTTATGTCTGCATTACTCCAGGTAAAGATGCACAGAGAATTGCATTATTCATTAGGTTGTATTTTGATTGGCTGGGGGTGTAGGTGGTCATTAACATATTATATAATTTTATGTAAATGTATGTTTGGAAACCTTTTGGTGAAACAACTTTTACTGAATAAAATGAAACAGGTGTGTTTAAAATACAGACTCAATATTTATAAAAATGAGACAAAAAGGCCACTAGATACTAGATCTTTAATATTTTTGCTAACTTTAACTTTTTTTTGTTCACGGTGATGCTTCATATTTGTATTGTAGACAAGGTCCCATAACTACACACTGTGCTAGCATTCCTTTATAACAATCAATCAAAGACAGAAGACATAGATGACAGAACTCCCTTTGGGACAATTCAGAATATCTGACATCTTTCTTCTTGAAAGATGCCAAATTTGTATGAACCTCATGCTCATAGTCAGGGAGGTTTTGACATCTGATGAGAAAGATTCATTTGATTTGTGGTTTCAAAAGTTTCAAACCTACACTTGGACTTAAAATACAACTTCTTTCAATTAGGTGTCAAAAATTTCAGCGGTGAGGTATAATCCCTAAATCCTGTGATATATGCTTCTTAATATGACAAATAGCTGTAGCTGTAGCTCTAACCTTATTCCATCATTAATACCTTTACACTGTGCATAGACTTTCACAGACTTTCGTTCTTTTTCCCATGGTGAAAAAGCAACCAGTCATGTCAACATTAATTTGACTGTGATTCATATTTTTAATTGTAATGAATTGTAACTTTATATTTGTACTGGATGAATGTGCTGGTATATATATGTTGATGTATGCTTGTAGATTTGTCTGTGTAATTGTTAGTGTGATAGAGACTATAATGGTGTTGCATGTGAATGAATGCTTTTGTGTCTGGTGATTGTTCTGTGTGTCTCTGCCCAAGGACTGCAGATGGAAATCAGCTAATAGTTAAATCTGTCTTAAATCATCTTTTCTCATTTTGAGATTAATGTTTTCTGTGCATGGCCCTTATTAAATAAAGAGATAGTAATTAATAACACAGAGCTGCTAATGTTCAAACCGTCATTTCTGACTTTTCCTCTCCATGAAGGGAGAGAAACAGCCAAAAAAGTAACCTCAGTGTATGGCCGGGGCAGATCACCTGTAAAATCTGCACCTTTTCTGTAAACACTGAAAATATGTGAAGAAAGATTACATGTCTTTTGGCATGCTGCAGTTTGGTGTTAATGAGTTCTGGGAGTACCCAGGCCTCGGGTGCATCCAGACGACACCATCTTTCATAGTATTCCTCTATAGGGAAATTAAGATTTGCTCTGTGATCACAGACAAGACAGAAGAAGAATTCTGTCCCTTATGGTTTGATGTGTGGAAAATGAGAATGTTATGTGACATGATGATATGATATTATTTGGAAGCCAGGAATTGTTTGTACTTGTACTGTCCAATGTTCATAATTTTTTTTTTGGTTTTTCCATATTATATATTAAGACATAATTTAATATATGTCCATATGCAGTGGAAGTGACTACATTACCCACTGTAACTATGCTGCATTTATAATTTATAGTGAATGTAGCTGACAGTATTTCCCACTGACTTGCTATTCTTGTGCATCGTGTCATATTAGCCACCCCTCCATGCTCGTTATGAGAACCCTTTGATTTGTGGTAGCAATATGAGCATACTTTGTATTTCATTGACTTTGAACTTAATTCTTATGTAAAGCATGATATTATGAGGATTTGCACTTTATTTGCATATCAAAAGTAGACAGAAGTGCACAGCACAAAGACATTTTGCACAAAGTCATGCATGCATAAACAAATCCTATTCAGAAACATATGACATACTATATATCTCAAGAAAAAAACAAACTTATACACACCATGTTTTATTAAACACATATGCTGTCATCCAAATATGTCGTTATACACCATGATCACAGAAGACAACATATAGCAGTATATCTGACTGACATAATGCTGTAATGCTGAGATACCATTAGATAACTAGTTTATGTAATAATTGATTGAAATTTGACGCTCTAATTCAATAATGACCTACCTGGAAGTCTAACATCAATGTATGTACAGGCCATGATTGTCCTTGGACCAGAACATCCAAATGTGTTATCTCCTCCCAAGCTAATTTAACACCTTCTGTCTTCAGCAGCTTATTAAAGGAATGTTATAGTTGCTTGTGGCAATATTGCACCTCGGAGACACTTGTTGGGTGACACTTGTATCGTGTCATTATCAGAACTGTAGTACACAGGATGTTTAGGGGAGGAAAACTGTAGATAAGGTCGGTGGTCTCAATAGCAACACTTACTGATCATGTATTCCTCGTGTGTTCACCCACCTCCTTTGCCGCAGGGTCCATTAGTCACCATACTCTGTGCATTTAGAGATGTTCACTTGCAACATGGCCATTGTACTAATGTGTTTTAAATTTCCATATAACTTATCTGTCTGTTTTTTAGATGTAGTGCTGGAAAGAGAAAGGTGAAGGTGACCACTTATTCTTACATTTGTTGAAAGTGAGGTGATATTTGTCTTAACATTCTCCCCCAGCCACTGGTTTGTCCTTATGACTATCAAAGAGGCTCCTGGGTCCAGACCTGATCTGGCTGGAGTCTGAGTGTTGTGTGCTAGCAAGGGTTTCATTCAGCTGCTCTAGTTTCCTCCCACAGCACAAAGACATGAAAGTGCAAACTGAAACTTTTAATGCTGACTATAGTATGTGTTTGACAACCTGTTACTGTCATGCTAACAATGCATGCTGGGATAAGCCTTAATGACAATGAAAAAAGCGGGGGTTGGAAATATGTGGGATGGATGGATGAGTCAGCAATGTGAATACATTTGGCTGGAGGAAGGTCACTGATAAAAATGTATCATTGTGCAAGCTGCAGGAAAACTGCCTTTAAGAAAAGGGATTTCACTGTGTGTTGATAGCCCAGCAGTCTAAAGCACATATAATATAACCCTATTCAGAGACCAAAACTAGAGATGCTCTTTGCATGTCAGAATTTTCCTCTTACTCACTTAAAATCTCTTATCAGCCCCTATGTTCTGCACTATGAAAGTGTCACAAAAAACCTTCTTAAAAAGTCGATGGATAGCAGGGGCAGAACCAGACATTGTAAACATTTGGGGCTTAGCCCAAACCTATTTAACCTGTTATATGCACTATTTTTCAAGCCATTTGAGAGATCATCCCATCTTGTGTCTAATTGTTCTCCAACTGTCTTCATCATTCTGAAATCATAATACAACAAATGTTGAGGATGACTAATTTTCACTCCCGCCACCTAAAAAGAGCAAAAATTGTCTGATACAAATACTTACAACAGCTTACTATTTTAAGTTACATAACATAGACAGGGTAGAAGTTTGGTGTAAACAGCATTACTAACATAACTAATCTTCGTTCTGTCTATTCCTTTTCTCCTTTCTTCACTCTCCACTCATTTCCTGCCTAATATATACTGTCTCTTCCATTTCTTCTTTACACTCCTTTCTAACCTCTCCACTTTCTGGATGGCGGCTGATGTTGACTCCTCATAAAAGGCTTTATGTCTCTAGTCCATAAGCTAGTTAGCTAGCTAGCAAGTTTGCTCACTGAGGTGACATGACTGAATGAAACACAACACACACACACAAGACAACAACCGTGTTAGGACCTAGATTGTGATATTTCCCCAGTAATAAAACTTTTGTTCCATTGATTTAGCTGTTCAGTCTGAGGGGAAATGATGATTGAAGGTGAAGCTATTTCAAAAACCTAAAAGTCCCCGAGTCCACTGCTGATGGATAGCTTATGACAGACATTTATCCCTCTTGATCAGAGGTTCAAACAATGGATTCCAAATGGTTTAACAGTGCTATGTATAGAAATAAAAGATGGTAATGTCATGAGTTTCTAGGAACTGAAACAAAACTATAATAATCAAGGCTTTTTCAGATATCTGCCATTGAGGGACTTTTATGACAGAGAAATAAAGCACAATATAAAGTTAGATGAAAATGGAATAATTCGAACAGTAATTGGAGTTTACAATTCAAGGAAATATAGAATAATATCTTTATTATATCAGCACCTAATGGAAAGAAGAGGAAACACAACACTTTATGTAAAACTGAAACGGGGGAAAGAAAACAAC
This sequence comes from Euthynnus affinis, assembly GCA_029490765.1. Taxonomy (NCBI): domain Eukaryota; kingdom Metazoa; phylum Chordata; class Actinopteri; order Scombriformes; family Scombridae; genus Euthynnus; species Euthynnus affinis. The sequence goes on along the minus strand of CM055840.1, from coordinate 10,432,760 downwards.
AGTCAGCAACATCCTCATGTACTTGGAGAGAACATTGCTGAGAAATGCAATTGTAATGTATTGTTACACCCAAGTGCATATACTTGTCTATAGCACAACCATGTTGGGGACAATTTTGGGAGGATGTTCATGTGGCTGTTATCAAAATTCTGGGCTATGATATACCGAGGTCATGTATAGTACTGTACTTTGGTAATATGACAGGAGATATTGTGTTAACGGAAGAGAGGTATTTGCTGAACGTTTTGTTGGCAGCTTGTAAAAAGGCTATTACAAAGACATGGTACAAGGTGGAACCACCAACACTAGATGAATGGCTGAAAATTGTGGGTGAAATATATGATATGTAAATGTTAACTCGCAGGATAAGAGCCAAAGAGGAACAATGTCAAGAGACACAGGAGAAATGGACAATGATGTATGTCAATGACAAGATTACTGAACATGTCACATGACTGAATAGGTTTTGTGGAGACAGGGCAAATCCAATAATCTGCCCCCTTGTTTAAGAATGACTGAGCTTTTGAGGTTCACACAGACTGAACACAAAGCAAATTACTACTTTCTTCCAATTTCATGACTGTGTTGTTGTAGCCTGAAGTACAAATGTATCTTAACATGTGCTGACTGTGTGAGTGTTGGGAGAGTGCCTGTGTTTGAGTGTGACAGCTTAGACAGACTGATTTTAAATCTTACCAGAAACCCCATCTCTTATTTTCCTCCATGAATTTTCCCTTAATGTTAAATATTTTCAAGTTGAGCAACCTCACCACAATCCACACAGCCTGGAGCAAATATTTATCTGCTTATGTCCATTTGCATCTGTTCATATCTCCATTTGCTTTGTATGCATTCATGCTGCCTTTGAATTTAACATCTCATTAAATATGAATGCATCATTAAGCATCAAACAAAGACTTATTTACTCTGCCTTTTAAAAGCTCTGTTTAACTCATTTATTTATATTCTCTTATGTTATTCAGTATTCTCTGATCCTAACACACTCATTGGAGCTTCTTTGTGAAACATATTATGAAAAAATAGACACAATATGATTACTTAATGCAAAATGCTCTTCAGTGACCTCCTGCTCCCTTTTCTAGTGCCCTACTGGGCCATCGCCCTTTCACTTCAGCACAGTTGTCACTATATGGCTGGCTAACACACAAGAATCATGGAGTGTGTGCCAGGACACATTAAATCACACATATTTGGCTGTGTCGTCACACTCTGTAGCCCTTTGGCCGACTGAAGTCTAAACACAAACAAGTTATCAACAAAGAACAAAACGGACCTTCTGCTAGGAAAGAAGCATTTAAAAAGAGAACACAGGTGTTATTTGGAGTTATAGTCAATTTAAGTCTGCCTGTGTATTTATTTGCTTTCATGAATTTGTTTTCCATCATCTTTAATTTTCAGGCCATTGAAAGAATAGGAAGATTTTTCATGTTGATTCTGATGGATTTTTAAGCTTGAAAATGACTTCCTCTGAAGGGAAGAAAAACAAGCTATGATATTTTCAACTACGTGGACCAACTGCAGACCGACAGCAATATTGCAAAACAGAGAGGAGACCTATATACAATATATGGCTGGCACGAAGATGTCAGTATTGTCCTTTAATGTCTTTGTCCTACATGGTAATTTGTGGGTTGATTGTCACCAGTGTGAAAACAATCAAAGCGCCATTGTCAGTATCTGTTTATGCAACAGATTTCCTCATTCACTGCTTCTCCCGAGGGTTTTACCAGGGTTGGTGCAGAAATTGCGGCGCATGTGAAGGGCCAGTGGTGCCTCAAGCTGTGGCCAGTTGTCTTTAATGGCTCATCTGCTTCTTGATGTGATGAATAATGACCAGAGAATTTAGTCCCGCCAACCGTGAGGGCTGAAGTCGCCATTCTGACCTCTGTTGAGTCTGCCAAGACACAGGCTGTTGGGTTGTGTAGATTATTCACATTGTGTGAAAATTGTACTTTAATCAGTATCATCAGCAGTTCATTATGTTATATATGTGAACAAAATGAATAACACTTACAAATACATTTTTGCATTATGCAATTGCTAATCATTAAAGTGACAGGTGTGATTTTTTGTCAGCAAGTGGTACGAAGTATCCCAACCTAAGTTGCTGTAATTTTCTGATAATTTGTAACTTTGTTAAGTTTTAATATTTTTTCAGGTGAGAATAGTGCCACTATTACCTACTAGACTGTCATGTGACATTTATGTGAGAAGAGAGGATGTGTATGCCGTAGTTGCCTATGTAGCTTCCTGTCAATTTCCACGTTACATGTGTCTATTATCTTTTCAAAATAAAGAATATTCATATTAACAAAATAAAAGCCATATAAGAAATGAATTTATGAATGCAGACTTTACACACATGAAACACACTTACATTTAGCATTAATGATTAACTTGATATTTACTGCATTAAATCTATTTTTCAGGTAGTAGGTAAGTGAACTCATATTGAAATTTAAAAAAGATAGCCTAAATCTTAAATCAACCCTTCTTACAACTGCATCATATCTACTTATGTGTACAGCACCTTGAGTTACAACTAATGTATGAAAAGTGCTATACAAAAAATGAATGAATAAATGAATTTAAACTTGTGTGAAAACAAATATGTTAAAAATGCTGCAATGCCCGACAGTAACCAAGTGATGAACAAATTAAAAACCCTTTAGTGTTCTATGTATGGTCCAGCCATATACCTGGTTTGAACCTAGTGTTGTTTTCTGTCTCTCAGGTTTCATCATGCACATAATAACATGCGCATTCCCACAGTCAGCAGACACTTATGTCCCTGCTCCTCATTATACAAGCTCATAAACACATAAAGCCTCATAAATATTCAGCCCCTTACACCTTCAGAGATCTTAATGAGCTGTAGTTGGTATGAGTGTATGTGTGTGTGGGTGGGTGCAGCATGGGTAGTGTCGAGGAGAGAAATGTCCTATGCCTTCAGGGATCAGTGGGGATGTGTGGAGGTCCACACATACACACATCTCCACACACAGTGAATTGCAATGCTCTTGGAGGCATTCAAACTCTAAAGTGGATACATTCTGGGGCATAACCTGCTGCCAGCAGGAAACAGTTCAAATTAAGCAAATAATAGTGGAAATGCTATGGACCAGTGGAAAAATCCATTTTAATTTTGTTTTCTTGTAGTGAGGTAGCCCAGCATCTCTACTACACACACATCTCCATCTCCACACACACATAGAAAAACATGTTGTGTTGTCTTTTCAAGCCTGTCTCTACTCAGAAGCCCCTTGCTGCAGAGATACATACTGTACAAATACCAGTGACCTTTTTCACAACCTCATGAAATCCCACTGGTTAGGCAAGGTTAGAGTAGCACCATGAATACGTTAATGCCTGTGAGGCCATGATAGAAGGTGTTCTGCAGCTCTGGCTAGAGCTTTGATTGTGCTTGAAGGTGGCTCTATGTGAGTCCAGTCTCCATCTTATATCCCACACTGCAATCCATGACCCAAGTAGAAATACACCTGGGTGGAGAGTGAGCCATAAGTGCCTGTGGAATTATTGATGAGCCATATGCAGCATTGTGTATGAGCAAATCTTTATATATATGTCATTCTATGTGTACCATATGATGCAATATGTATACTGCCTTCACCACTGCCAATTTTATTTCACTAGAATTTACTGGTGGTGTGAAGGGTTAAAACAAATAAATGAGATATGCTCCCTGCTTCCTATAGCAAATCTTTGCATTCATATTAGGTTTTATTTGTGTCCTGGACTGTCATGTCCAATAAATATAACTTAACTTTAACAAGGAGAGGAACAAAATTTTAAATAGACATAAAAATAGATCTGTAATTATGTCTCAATGGTCTACTTTCATAGACAGAAACCCCTGGAAATAGTTCTAATATTATGCTGTTTTTTGTTGTCCTGTCCTCAGGGTTTAGTGATAGAACGAATCGGGAGGAAACCCCTCCTCATATTTGGTTTCTCTGCCATGGCCGTGTTCTTCAGCATGCTCACAGTGTTCCTCAATTTCCAGGTAAGCCACTCTTTCCACTGACCTCATTCTAGACACACTGTAAGTGAAGTGCTGTCACAATGTACAAAAGTACTTGCTACTGTGGTCCAATTACACTTTGAACAAATGACCATCAGGATTCTTGTTCTGAGGAAACCAAGTTAACATACATCATCTCTGCTTAATAAATGCTAATCAGCAGGATGTACATAAGGTGAAAAAAGGAATGTAATATCATATAAATGTATTTTCCTGAATTTATTGTTTGAACAGAAAAAACATAAAACATGGGATGTCACTGCTCATAATTTATCTCCCAATATTGCTGATTTGCTGTGACAGTGTTGCTCAGAGCAGAGAGTTGTAATTTAGAGATTTTCAGACAACATAACAATTGTGGTCATTGCAATATCATCTCCCTCCCTCTCTCATCCCAGGACAGTGTGTCATGGATGCCCTACCTCAGTTACATCTGTATACTGGCTGTGATTGCTTCCTTTTGCTCTGGGCCAGGTAAAACCACTGACCTACATTATGGCCTTTTCTGTTCTACAAACCTTTCTCTCTTTACTCCTCAGCACTCCATTTCACTTGTAACAGCACTTAAAAGATATTGAGTAAATGCAGATCCTATTAGAACAGCCTAATTCATGTTTGGCTGCATTCAAGTAGTTGTTGAATGATAAATGTGAATGACATGTCTGATAAAGCCCTTATTTTTTAAATTAGCGTAGTTCTATTTGTGGAGCTTTTGGGCTATCTGAACAGTTGGAATCATCAGTGAAACAGTGTTTCAGTCACTATAGTGGAAGATGCTGTCATATATTAGCATACTAAGTAGCACCCACATATATATGATATGCCACAGCACAGCAAAAGGACAGGGGACAGTGTGAGTGCACAGTGGGCCTTGGACTTTGAGTTTCAAGGTGAGGCTGTCGCTGTCATCACACATACACCTCCCTCCTGAATAATAATGTCTCCAGGGAGTGTTGATCCAACAAAGTGCCTTGGTGTATCAGGATGAGATGAGAACAGTGGTCTGGTAGACAGTGTGGAAAAGCTCTTCACCTTACTTTGGTAGTTATCCTGATAGAGAGCATGTTCTTTAATAAAGTGAACAAAGGGTGGAGAGATAAGAAATGTGGAACACTGTGAAATACACACACAAACACACACACACACACACACACACTGTCCCCTGTTACTGTTTAACATCTCTGCTTTACCTTTTTCTTATTAAGTGCCTTGCTGAGGTGCACTTCTTAGGTAATCGTTGTGGGAAGAGTGATTGTTTCCCATTTGTTTTCATTCATTCATTGATTTATGGGCCATCAAAACAAATGAAGCCTCTTCACTACTTAGCAATGGTGAATGATTGGGAGGGGATGACAAGAAAACTCACATGAGGGATGACCCTAGTAGTGCTTTGAGCTTGTGAGTGGATTAATGAGGAGCCACAATTTCTGAAGTCTTTTCACCATGGAAACAGTGGCCCAGATATTTCAAAGAAAATATAAAGATTGTGTGGCTCTATAAAAGCAAAAAAAAGTATCATTTCTGTTTTAGGTATTAGATCTAGGTACTGGGTCTTTTTAAGTTCCCCTGATAGCAATTTTCCAGAAAGCAATGTGTAAAGGACAAATAGCCAATTTGCAATCAGTTTTAATTAGTTTGCTGTGTCTCTGGACTCTCCTTTGAAAGCCTTTAACAATGTTTAATGTTTCTTTTCTTTAACACAATTTGGCAACTGGAGTTCTTTGGGCCTGTGACTGACTGCTTTGTCACCCTCTGAGATGATTATAGGCTAGAATGAAATAGGTTAGATTAAAATCTTGAAGCTGAATTCTGTGAATTTGCTGTGAATTGTTGCCCTCTGCCGCATTAAGAGGTCTACAGCAAAGAGGAGGAAGTTTTTGTATGATATGTGAATAAATCAGTCACAGTAAAACTTAAACGTGGGTTTAAGTTTTACCCAAACATATATACTTTCCTTTTTGTTCTTAAAGTTGGTTATTTCAGCTTCATAATGATGTACGTGTAGAGTTTGACACTAGGAGGTTGTTTTCACATTCATCTCCTTAGAATGAAAAGTTTCTCTGTGCTCACTGAAAATCTGATTTTAAGGGGTGGGTCTATGAGCATGATTAGTGACATCACAACTAGTTTGGATGCCAATCCTGGTTCAATATTCAACAAATGTAATATGGAAAATTGAAGCCTCCAGTGCACAAACACTGAGGATGGACTTTACAGTGAAGTTTAAGGATTAAAGTATAATGATGTACGTGCAGAGTTTGACACTTGAAGGCTGTTTGAACATTCATCTGTGGATAAAAATATTTGTATATTCATACCTTCTGGAGATTTTAACGTGGGAGAAGGAGTAGATTTAGTTTTTTAAGTATTTTAACAAATCACACTTTTTGTGAGGTAAAAAAACATCACACAGATTCTTTTGCAAAGCAGAGTTTTTTTTTTTTTTTTTTTTTTTTTTTTTACAAAAGAAGTCCAGAGGGGGTCTTTAATATTCTAAAAATTCAAAAGAAGTGTGTGAATGTAGTGCTGTTGCTTCTCACCACCCAAGAGTCTAAAAAATATCCCACTCCCTGCGTTAAATACTCTTTAAAATCCATGAGATTCAGGGAGTGAATAACTTTGAAACACCTGCCCTCTGAGAATTGTCACATTTTGACAGTTCTCCTCCTTGCTATCAAAGCACACATGTTTGAATGCACGCTGATTAAAATCTTTGCATGTCTGAATAACACCTGCTCTGGTTACTTATTTTGATTACACATTACTATTCTCTTTGCATACTCCCCTCTCTCAATATAGACCCAAATGCAATGAAGGATGAGATTTTTTTCTTTTATCGTAGTTTTTATTTAGACAGGTACAGTTTAGCATGTATTTTTACTTGTGTAACCTTTACTTAGTATGGGCCAAGAGTGTATATTTGCATTTATATATAACATACAAATGTGCATAAAATATAGTTGTTATAGAATACTGTAATATATTAACTATATATATTATTTTAATTAATTGCACATTTCTATAGATTCTGAAATATGTACTTTTTGAAAAGACGAAACCAGGAGATCCATTGATATTCAACACATATAAATGAGAGTTAATGCTCATCTTTATGATGTACAGCACCTGCAATTGTTGTGATGAAGAAATTAAATATCTCCCATATAGGGGCAATTCCAGCTTGCCTGATTCTTTCACAGAGAACGCTTTACTACTTTATTATTATCTTTACACCCTCAGCATTGCCCACATCATCATTTCCTTTTTCACTGTATGCAGTGTTTAATTTATTTTAAAATGATATGTAATGGTCATGCAAGGAGACAAAAAATACTTTGGGCTAGATGAGCTCTGTCAAAGGCCTCTGCACCTTAGGTTAATATTGCTGTCACACCCGTCACTTGATGATGGATGATGCCAGACATGGGGAATGTGGGCAAACAGTTGACATGATAGAGCTGTTATTATGAACTAGCAATCCCATTCACATAATAGTGCAGTAAAATACAACAAGATGTAAGGCAACTTGGAAAATAGGCAACCCGTAAAAATGCAGCCTAGTGAAAAGTTTAATGAAATCCATAAGTCATAATAAAATGTTTTTGTCAGCAGCAATTTTCCTATGTGACGGACATTTTGAATTACAGGTTGCAGTTTTTTTTATAAGTCACTCAGCTTACTATTTGAGATACTGTTTAGGTGAAATGATAGGGAGAGTAAACCCTATAAAATCCCACACAGCATGTATCCATATGTGGCACTACTGCAACAACTTACTGCAATCAGATAAAAATCCATATATCAAAAGATCAGCCATTAAAAAAACTAAAGGCTGTTACATTTTTGTTATCAAGAAATCCTGTGAAAAAACAAACATGTATCCTATTAACAGGTGTTATTTGTGTTGCCAAAACCTATGAGCATGATTAGTGACATCACAACTGTGTTGCCTATAACCTGATTTCTCTGTGAAGTAGAAACTCTACTGTTGTCCAAAAGCAGAAGAAAAACACATCAAAGCTGTACCTTTACCTTTGCATCAGGGGACGTTTTCCTTCATTATAATGCAGTCGCAGAGTTGTTTCAGAATGAAGTACACTCTCTATGCTCATTAAAATGAAGGAATGTGGCACCAAAATGGTCTCTGGCAGACATCTTTATTAAAGATAAAATAACTTCAGAATTGGCCCTGAAGAAAGCAACCTTATTGACAATCCATGAGTAAGTGTGTGTTTTTCTTTTAATACAGTATAAAGGAACAAGCTGACCCTTAAAATGATACTTAAGCCAAAATCTTGTAACTATCAAACAATCACCACCTGTGGGCTAGAAAGCTGGTTGTTTTTTTTTTTTTTTTTTTTTTTTTTTTTTTTTTTGCCGAAAGCCTTGGAGCTTCACCTGACAAACATTTTGTTAACGCCATATTTTGGTGAAATGACGAGTGGAGCATACAGGTGGATGGCAGAGAAATAGATTCTGCAGCAGAATTTTCTATAGACCTTTGTATACTTTTTACAAGGGTAAATGAATTGAGTCCATTATAACTAACATGAATTCAAGCTCACAGCTTACAGGGGATGAGAGACTGATACTCAAAACATAGAATTTGGGTGGAGTATTGCTTTCAATTCAAGTAAAAAAAATGAAAGCCACCACAGTAGAAAGTTTTTTACACTATAGTGAAATTCTAGTTCTCAACTGAAGTCACATCAAATGCCCAATTACTCCTTCCCTGTTCTACCAAATACTTTTTTTCACACAACTTTTTCTTATTTAGGACAACCTGAAAACTATGCAGTTTTTGACACATATGGCTTTTAATTGGCTTGGGCAGCTGCTGATGCTCCAAGTGAGAAATGTTTAGCACATTTTTCACAAGTAGACAGATTTTCAGATAGTTTCAGTCAGATGACTGACAAGTGGAACTGCTGTCTGCAAAAGCAAATCCATTCTTCTGCCAAACACTACAGCTGGTGAGGAGCGCCTATGGTGCAGATACATCTAGTCAGGATTAATTGGGTTCTTTCACTGCTGGAAGGTATAACTGGGACTATCTGTATAGATTCCTGGAGCTAGCCATTTGTTCAAATGTCACCATAGAGACAGCTGAAGAAATGGTATGGAGACAATACTTTGAAGTTTTAGGGTATGGACATATTATAGGGTATGTTATATTCTAGTTGCAAAAGAGTCCCACTCTTCCCCACTTATCTTAAATGTTCTGCTGTTATTCCTCTACTGAAAAAGAGTAATCTAGACCCATCCATGACAAGCAACTATAGACCAATCTCCTGTCAAAGAAGACCAAGTTCTTGTCAAAGTAGTTAATGGTCTTAAAATTAACAGTGATGCAAAGAAACTTTCTATTCTAGTATTGTTAGACCTGAGTGCCGCTTTTGACATCGTTGATCATGATATTCTGCTAAATAGACTTGAAAGCTGTATTGGCTTATCTGGACCTGTTCTTCAATTGTTCTCATCATATTTAAAAGGAAGGACTTTCTCTGCATCTCTTGGCAACTTCACATCTTGAAGAAGTCAGCATTTTCTGTGGGGTTCCACAAGGGTCAGTTCTTGGACTACTGCCATTCAGTCTATGCATGCTCTCTCTTGTACCATCATTCAATATTACAATGCCTCATACCATTCCTATGCTGATGATACACAGCTGCATGTCTTACTTTTCTTAAACAATCTCAGTCCTGTAAATGAACTTGTTAGATGCATTGATGGCATCAACCACTGGATGTCTCAAAACTTTCTATAACTTATCAAAAAATAAAATAGTATGCCAAAAAGTCCAAAGGCAAGAGATTGTATCCATGTAATCATCATTTTCTGTAAAGCACAGTGAGCATGTCACAAACCTGGGTGTAATAATTGATGCCAATCCTAACTTCCAGCATCATATCACCACTATTAAAGCCAAGTCAGCTTTCTACCATTCAAAAAACATTTCCAAACATAGGAGCTACCTGCCCCAGTCTGAAAAACTGGTACATGCATTCATCTCTAGCAGATTAGATTACTGTAATGTCCTTTTCGCAGGACTTCCCAAAAAGACAATAGGCTCCAGCTCATTCAGAATGCTGCAGCTGCAATGCTAAGTGGGACTAGGAAAATTCAACACATTTCTCCTGTACTGAAAACATGTCACTGGTTCCCAGTGCAGTATAGAATAGATTTCAAGACATTACTGCTTGTGCACAAGGCCCTAAATAGTATGGCTCCTAAATATATTTCTGACTTTTTTCCTTACCTGTGTATGAAATGTGCTATATAAATAAAATTGACTTGACTTGACTTGTATTTCCATTTTCTGGCTTTCCATTTTCTGTAAATGGAAAAAAGATCAAAGATGTGGATTCACAGAGGCCTTTTACTGTATTGTTTTAAAAACGGAGACTTAAACTTTATTTTCCACCCTGAACTCTGTTGCTGTTTAAAACAAAGAAATCAAAACAGTTTTTGATTTGAACTCTATTCGTAGATTCTCCTCTTTTTGCTTCCTCTAGGATGGTGTCATCTCATTAACGTGAAATTGTTTATTCTCTCTTGCTGACTCTCCCATCGAGTGTGTCAGATTTTGCCACCTTGTCAATCCAGAGAAAACAACTCTCCCCGAGCCATTTCACAACCCTTGTAAATCTGGTGCTATATATGAAAACCAACAAGACACAATATAACAAATTAACTAGGAAGACCAGATACAACTGCATCATATTATGGATGTGTTTTTGCATTCAATGTGGAGAGTGGGATGACAGTTGGCATTTTGATAAGCGTTATATTCATTATAACATCTGGAGCTGTCGCTGCATGAGAAATCACACTGACAGAAGCAAATCAATAAATTTCAACCTCCTGAAAAGTGAGAAGTGGGGCAGAAATACCTTCCTATAGGTTTATCTTTAATCCCCAGAGCGCTTTTCCCTCTCTCCTGTCAATAAAAGGAAATAGTATGAACACTGAGCAGGTTGTCACTGTTCCCATGTGGGACAGGAGAGGCTGACATATACTTAAAGATGCACTGATGCATTCATTATTGGGATCAGCAGCCTGCTCCCATGATATTGGTGTTCCTTTGATTGGGTGTGACATCCTGTTCAGTGTAGGACAATTTTAAATTAAACCACAGTTGTCTGCAAGAATGTTATGACAAACATCTGCAATGTGATCCTCTTCCATATGTTCAGTATTTATTCAGTCATTGAGGCACTAAAGTTCTTTTTTCCTTTCTTCAATGACATTTCAGTCTAGAGATTTTGAAGGGCTCTTGTTTTCCTAAGAGCTGGGTCATAATATTATGTCTCTGTGGCACTTCTATTATGTAAATTCATGATAATTAATGTCCTGTTTCCCATTTATGACGTAATTGGGTGTCATCTACATATGTGCAATGCACACAGTTGAACACTTTTCTCCAGCATGAGTTTAAAATGTTATGTGCAGATATATACAGAAATTATGAGCATTTCATAAATGAGGTCTTCCTTGACTTACACTGTATGCAGTGTAATTTTCTGCTAGACAAAAATAATGTTGTGATGGATATGAAAAATATTTTTTGCTTGTGTCTCACTCTAACATTTAGTGAACATTTATGGTTCTGCAGCTCCATTGCATTGGTTGATTACAGCATGAAAATTTGGTTTAAATCTCAGCCCTTCATGTAGACTTTGCATGTGTTTTTCTCCCATATACCTAGACATGCTCCCATATACCTAGACATGCTGCTTAAGTAATTCAGATTCTCTGCATTGTCCATAGGTGTGCATTTGAATGTGTTTGTCTGTCTAAGTGTGTGTGTGTGTGTGTGTGTGTGTGTGTGTGAGTGAGAGAATATGTGCTAAGACATACTTTTGTCATGCTTTGTTGACAGTGCAAATCTGATGTGGAGATGTCTGACAATGTGATGCCAAAATCACATTTAGCACATTGGCGTCATTCATCAAGGTATTGTAATACCATAATGTGTAACTGGTGTGTGTGCTCATTTTGCAGCTAAAAAAATATATTAATCCTAGTGACCCATGTATCTCATAAAACAGTGATTAAACTGTTGCCTCTAAAAAATAAATATTTCATAAATATTTCCTTGTTGCCATCTCTCTAACTTAACACTTAAATCTGTGTATTGTAATGTTGGTGGATTTGTAACTTAAGGTGGTCTGTGCAGGCAAGACAATATTTTTATTATATAATTTACAGACAAAAAGCACTACAATAGCTCATGTTCTCCCCCACATCTCAGTATCCATTTTAGTGCCAACTCATCTTTTCTCCTCCTTGTTTCCTCTCGTCTCCCTCACTTGATGTCTACGCTTCTGTGAGTCCACTATTGATGAAATTTGGGGGTAAAAAAAGAATTGAACCTTTCTTTTCCCCCACAAGGGAAGCTGATCAAATGGAAGCTGAAATTGAACGGCCCTCACACCCTATAAAAGAAAGTGTTGTCACAGTAAACTTTTCTCAGTTTGAGCAGATGACACAATGTACTCTGAAAAACACATGCTAATAGTTCTTCAAAAGGGGTGACAGTGACATCAGCAGTGTCAGTTCAGCAGTTGTAATTAAAAATGAACTTGTGGCTATGCATTGTTTGAGCTGTCAACCGATCATCCTTGTTTCCATGTTTTTTTTCATATGTCCTTAATTAGAATAATAAAAATGCTTTAAGCAATACTTTGTTTTGACTTCAGCCACCCCCACAGGGCAGCATTAATGATAACTGAGACCATGAAAGCAGAATATTCACTCATGGAAACTTTTTTAAATGAAACATCAAATGTAGTCGGGGCTCTTTTGTGATAGAGCGCCTACTGTGTGCAACTCATGCAACCTCCTACTGCAGTGAAATGTGCAATACATAAAATGCTGGAAGCAAGCATTTTGTACCCCTGCTGATTTATATATTTTAAATTTAAACACACAATATGTAATTTCAGCCGCTAGGGGTCTCTCGATCAAAACAATAACAGAAGACACCGCGCGATGACGGTGTGAAGTAGCAAGGGATCATGGGAGTTATTGTCTTCGTTGTTAAACAATCAGCTTCACCGGGATACGATTACTCCGAAATTCATGGTTCAGGTTGTTTTTACCAGGAGCCGAATTATCCGCAGAGGTCTCCTCCTCTCCAGAACAAACGGACCCGCTGATTACAGGTAAAAACACTGAATAAAGCAGTTTCATCTAAGAGATCGGTGTTTCTCCTACGATGTACGGCGACCCACTGACGTCAGATACAGGCCGTTAGCTGAGCCGCTGCTAACACTTTAGCAGTTTATATCTCTTATAACTTTTAATTCAGACGTTCGTCCGGTTTCTCCCGGCAGCCGAATTATCCGCAGAAGTCTCCTCTTCTCCAAAAACAAACGTACACGCAGAATAAAATCGTTCAAATATTAATTAAAGCTGTTTACCTTAAAAACCAGTGTTTATCCAACAATGTTTGGTGACCACCAGACGGCTGTTAGCCGAGCTGCTGCTAACACTTGTTTGGCTTTTTCCTATGGCTTTTTCTCATATAATATAAGTTCCAGATGTTTGTCCAGTTTCTGCTGGGAGCCGAATTATCCACAGAAGTCTCCTCTTCTCCAAAATCAAACGTACACGCAGATTAAAATAGTTTAAAAAATACTACTAAAAGCTGTTTCACCTAAAAAAAATATATCAATATTTCTGCAGTTGTTTGTTTCCTGGAAGGGCTGTTATCCCAGCTGTTGCTAACATTTGTTTATCTGAAACAGTCCGTTACTTTTATTAAATTATAAATTTCTCTGGGTTTGAAAATTGTTGGAAACATTTGGGATAATGTAAGTACAACACTCAACAACATATATAACATAGGTCTAGTTATTTTTAAACATTTTAATGTGGAATAATTACATATTATACCTTTAAACTCAGTTTAAAATTGTTTATCATCTACCTCATATAATTTGGGGACGCATTGCTCAGTTTGAGGGAGGACGACATCCAGGAGCTAACATTTTACTTATACCCCTTGTGTCTAGACCATAGACTGTAAAAATAATAGAAATAGCTGCCATGCCATTACCCATTGGTTTGTGGACTCCTGTTTTGAAGCCTTTAGGTTGCATTTCGATTGTTGCCATCTTGGATTTTTGGAGCCAGAAGTGACCATATTTGGATGAGAGGGTGGAGCTGACCCTAACGCTACCTGCTAGCTTGGTTAGGCCAAGGCCTCTTAGGGCATTTTTCAACCTGTGCCTTTTAGTCCAGTTGATTCTGACTCATTTTTTCACACTTTGTGTGATGTGTTTGTGCAGGTTGGCGAGTGAATGAGTATATACTTCCGCTTAAGTAGAGGACATTAGTTGAGTAGGCGGTTCTTCACTGTGGCCCAGGAAACATTTGTGTACACACTGCTAAAGCAATGTCTCCACTTGTGATCAGATCAACTAAAATGCATCGTAATGCCAAGTGTAAACAGGGCCTTTAATTTCTTTCAAGATCAAGATGAGATGTCTCAGAAGTTTCTCCTTCAATACCTCTCCCATTGCAAGATCTGGTTAGGATTTTAACAAAATCATTTGCTCACTTCACAACAAATAAGCCCACCTGGTGTTTCTGATTTTGTGAGATAAAATGCAAATGATATTCTTTTGTGCACTATACTGAGAAGCTGCCTGGAGTTGAATATGGAAAAGCAACTGAGGCAGTAACTATAGATACACATTGTTCTTTGATAATAGGAAAATAATTGTTGTTCACCTTCATTGTCCTGATGTAAATCATGCAACAAGTGCAGAAAATGGCTCAGTGTGCACTGTATACAGGCAAATCACAAGTGTTCCCCTGCCTTTGTTTTTGTTTAGCCCTTCTTGAATACATTTTCCATCAAAATGTTTATCCCAGGATTGAAATAAAATACTTGTACACTGATACTAAAGCACTTAATCGGTTCTGACATTTAAATGTTTGTTGAACAATTCAAGAAGCAGATCAAAAACACATTATTTGCTGCTGCCAATCTCAATCACTTAACAGTAAAGCATAAAATATTTTGAGCATTTTTAATCAGCTCTTAAGTGTTAATCATTTTTTGGCAGTATACCACTATATAACAAAAAGACTCAAAACAAACTGAAGGGAGTCTTGACACTTACGCTCTAAAAAAAACATAAAACTGTAGGGATTTGTGCCAAGATGAAACACAGTACACAGTGGCTTATGACATGGCCAGAGCTAGCAAAATGTCTGTTTTGGTGTCAGGTGTCAATATCAGGACTCCTCTGTGAAGAGTCACACAGCAACTATCTTTTTTTATCCACATCTTTGATTTTTTTCCATTTCCATTTACAAATGGAAAGCCAGAAAATAGAAATGCAGGAGAAATTCACAAAATATGGGGTCATGTGTATTTCCTATTATCATGTAGTTTTTACATGGCTATCATTTGTTTTTTCTGGTGTATAGATCATGTGGATCTAACTATAACTGCAAAATCATGATAATAATTACCCAGCAGTTTCAATATTTCACTCATACAGTATACAGTGATTTAATGCCAAATATCAACACATGACTCCTGTGTAATGCTCTCAATGTTAAACTAGGTATAAAAATACTCCTCCCTCAGAGCAGAATGTGAGTCATGTATGGCACTCAATACCGTCTCTCAGAAAGTTGTACAATTGCAGTCCTCTTTTGAAAATGAACTGTTTTACAACACCAAGATCTGTGAAATGAAATAAGAGCTACATTTATTCACTTCATCAGCTAAATCTTGATGAAATGAAGGTTTTCAATTAATTATAAATTAAACCGTAAAACTAAAAGTTGGATCAAATATGCATCACTCTAAAAAGACTGACTTCCAATAAGGTGATAAATACATGGTAGTGGTTTAAACTTGAATGGTGGTCAGATGTCTTGTGAGTTTATTCTAAAACAAATGTTAAATATTTGGTGTAAAGTTGTAAGTTTTATTATTTTTTTATTTGTATTACTATTTTTCGTATTAAGCACTTTGATAACATAAAGCTAGGATAAATCCATCATATGCAACACTCTGAGCTCTCTCACAGTTTATCTGCGATGCATACTAAACAACTGTGCAACAGATTAGAGTTTCTCCTCCTTTGAACAAGTGATTTTTTACTGGAGATGTAAAGACCCTGTGGTCTCATCATAGCTGGACAGAGTATTCATTCAATTCAATTCAGGGAAGAAAAAGACCATTGCTGGTAGAAATACAGAAAGATGGTTACAAAGTGCTGACAGATAGGCCATCGTGGATGAGCCAGAAGACTGTTGAATAACATGAATCACCTTTCACCTGGGGACACTCTCTGACAAGAGTGGCATCTGTTGTTTTTTAGGAGCCACAAGCAAAATATACAGGGACTTATATTGATGAGAAGAGACTCTCTGGAGTGAACTCAAGTCATGGTGAAACTTAATGATGTATGGCAGCCAGTATTAGAACAAGATTTAATTATAAGAGCAAAAGAAATAAAGGAAAAAGTGAAGGCTGATGGATTATTTTGAGTTTGTGGAAGGGATAGCCTCTGTACACCTGAATTTATTTTTGCATGGGTGTATATGCATGTTTGATCATTTTCCTGTTTATCACCTCATTTGCTTTAATCCCATATAATTTACCTTACCTTTATGCAGTTGCTACTTTTTAATATTCTTCTATGGCTGCACTGCATGAGTTCAGACAACCATTTTAATATACACCTTGCCATACTACCATTTACCATAAAAACATAAACCATAAATCTCCAGAATTCTCTGTAATTCTCAGTTGTCATTGGTTTGAATGTATCCTATATATAAGTGGAGTTTCCAGAGCAGCAGAGCCCTGATTGTGATCATTCCTTGCCTAGTTTCTCCCACAGATATTTCTGTGAATCCCAAGGCCGATTTCTCCTTTTGAGACTGACCTATGTAATCTTCCCTCTGTGTATACACACCCCTGAGAGGTGTTTACTAAAACGCAGAAAAAATGTTTTCTTTACATAAACCATAAAACTGTGACATTGATCTTCTGTCAGTGACCTGTCCTCCGCAGGGAAGGATTTATTCTCCTTGGGGTCCTCAAACACTGGCTATGGAACAGTGCACTTGAGATGCCCTCACTTCTAGATTCATCCCTCGCTCTTCATCACTAACTCATTAGCTGGAGCAGTTTTTTTCTTTTTGTTGGAGTTTGTTGACTACTGGCCTTTTCACGATATCACAGTCAAGAAACCTGATCCCCTTACCTGCTCATCTACTGTAAAAACATCGGCATAATGCCTTTATATTCACTAGACTGCAGTTTAGAAACGGCTGCACACTTGTGCACATTTGAGAAGGGAATGAAAACATCTAATCACACTAATTGGACACCAATGTATTCTTTCCAATAGGGGTGGGGATAGTTATGCTGAGTTGAGCCATGAGCAACCACAACCATCTAAGACATGGTAACACAGTGCTAATGGTTTTCCACTGCAGCAAGGTAAAAGAATCCTTGATGACGTGTTGGAAATGTGTGTGTTCATACAAACGCTGTAAAGCCTGTCCTGCAGGGCTTCATCTAACAGATGACTCTGGTTGTTTATTCTTGCACTAATTCTCCCTGCAATAAATAAGACTAATCCTTAAGCCAAATATAGCACAAAATGTCCATATGTTGTTGTGTAGACCAGTTTTTATTCACTGCTATCGAAGTCTGGTTAGCTTACATTGCATGTTCCTGCTTAACTATGAAAGCCTCCTGTTGTTGTGTGCTGAACGGACATTTTCAAGAATTACAGTTCAGCTGAATAACCTTGACCCTATACAGACATTTATAGTGAAGGACACCTCTGAGGTGAGACTTTCATTCCTTTGTGACTGCAAGCTCCACATGTGCTCAACATAAATCCTTCAAACAATATTCTCTGACTTACTCTGCCCATCTTCACATAACCTTGGTCTTATTGTCTCCTCCCTCCACATCTCAAAAGCCTTTATTGTCATTGTACAGAATACAACGAAATTACGAGTGCTCACACCACTATCATGGTTGTTGCTAACAGGGTCCTCAAGGCTGCTTTTTTATCCCACTGGCCAAATGACCATCTGCAGGTGAAACAACCAATGTGATTTATCTTCATGTTTTTTGTCTCCATGGACTGTCATGTAATATTGTATCTCATCAGGGCCACCAGTTTGCGTCACAAATCTGCTCTCTCCTGGGCAACTCTCTCCTCAGGTTTCCATCTGCAATCTATAGTCTAGCTGAGAGAGCAAGCAAGGACCTGGAGACTGTGCTGCAGTATTTTTCTTCAGCCAGTGTTTTTTTGGTGTGTGCACAATGTGAGCTGAACTCTCTGCAGTCTTCTGTCAGAGTCCGTTTCGCCTTCTGAGTGTCAGACACAGCTCAGAGAAAATAGGATAAATTGGGTGTTCCAGCAGAGGAGGGATTTGTCAGGTGTTGTTTTAGGCTTATGAAAGGGCACTGCCAGTTTTTCTCCCTGCCAGTTTGCAACAGGTGCATCAGGTTAATGAAAGAACGGCTATCACTGTGGCATTTTCCTCTCAGTATTACTGAAACTGTCTCATCTTTGTCATTTGTGTAGAAGTTGTGTAACTTGTATTTTTGATAAAGGTATATCACAACTTTTCCTTTATGCCCAAAGCACCAACTGAGTATTGTGCCATGGCCTATTAAACTATATGAGCTTTAGTAGCTCATTGGCAATAATACAGCTTAATAGGAAAAATCTGTTAAAATAACATATGTAGGTTAATTAGTTTGGGGTAATAACAAGTCTGTTATTTAGTTGTGGGTATAGATAAAAATAGTTTAAAATATACTGTCAAAATGCATTTTTAAAAACTTTTTAAAGTCTTTTATGGGCAATGGACAGTGTACTTACATACTCCACCAAAGATGCTTGTTGAAAAGAAAGAATGATGAAAATGCTAATAAAAAAACACCAGAGCAATTCATTCAGGACACACATATGTGCCAGCACATTTGGATTTAATGCAACTGAAATAATGTTTAAAATGTGTCCTTTGTCAGCTGGTTTATAGACCTCATAAATAGATGCAATGCAGTTCTATGTTATATGAGACAATTGTATAGAGAATAAGCTTATATGTACTATCAGCATGACTTGATTTGAGATTCACATTCAGTAATAGAACTTGATGCTGTAAAAAGTGACAGTTTCCCCCACAGCAAATGCATGATTTATCCTTCAGTCTTTATAGATGGATGAACATTTCTGCAGCTTTGTTATTTATATGAAAATGATTTATCACACTGTTTACATAGAGTGCTGGTTCAGTAGAGGTTGATGTGGTGTAATTACATTATTTATCTGCTGAAAATCACATGTAGAGAGCAGCAACACCCCAATATTTTCTATCTATCCTGGGTTGTCAGTTTCTCAATTTCTCTATTCCCCGCTCTTAGCATTGTTGTTGTAGAAGTTAAGATCTCTCTTCTTATCACATTTTGTCACATCAAAATGAAAAAGACCATTCTCTTTATCCCTTTATCTTTATACAACTGACTAAATGCATACTGTAACTTATAACACCTGCTGTTCTCCTTTGTTTTTTCAATTGTTCTGTAGATTAGTTGAAAAGCTGTATTGTTTTACATAATGTAAGATTTATATGAACTGAGGGTAAAACCATTTGAAAACCTTTAAATATTTACACGACTCTTCCTGTTGGAATGAGCTGTTTCACTGCAAGTTAAAATATTGAAAACTGTTTTTTGTAAATGTCAGATAGTATAACCCATAGTCCCCCCCCCGATTTTTACATACCGCATGTGCGTGTTTCTGCATGCATGTCCAAGTGTATGTCACTCTTCATGCTGTTGTATGTGATTGCCTTCCTGTGTTTGTGTAGGAGGGCAGTATTCTCCTAGTGTGACATGATTATCCTATTATGTAATTAGTTTTTATTTATAGTGTGTGTGCTGTTGTTAGATAATATCACAAGCATACATCAGAACAGTGGGGTAAACCACATGAGTCACTACAAGGGCAAAGGTAAAGCCAGTAGAAAATCCTCCAGATTGAGAGCAACAATATGAATAATTTACTATTATTCCTCTACAGAAAGATGTGCCATTTTAACGCAGTTGATTTATAATAACATATTTTAATGATTAATATTTCTATTTCTGGCCACTGCTCACGGTATTAAAAACATGGTTCATAATCCTAACCTCCTCTCAGCCATCAAGTGGGATTGCTGCTACACTGATAAACTTTACAGATGAGCTGGTTAAAACCCCTGTCAGAACCAATCGTGAGTGAAAAAAACTGTGGCCTCTGGTGCTGCCTTAACACTGCTGTCTTGTCATCTGTGGCTCCATGCCTGAGGCACAACAGATCAAGGCTCTGGCACTGGTGGAGTGTGGCCGACCCTGTGATGTCTCAGGAGGTCAAGCTGAAATAGAAGGCAGTACACTAGCTCTTGTCTCAAATCCAAACCAAAAAAGAACTGCTGTTTAATTCCTGTCTGGTCAACTTTCATGATTTAGATCTCCTTTTTCTATCTCCAACAGTAATGATCCGGTCACCAGTGTTGGACAAATTACTTGAAAAATGTAATCACTACATGTTAATTGCATTACTTTACTAATTATGCAGCAAAAGTAATTACATTTCATTACAAAGTAGTTACATAACTTGTTACTTTACCCACTAAGGACAACACACAGCGCTCTATGTGCATTGTTGATGAACGGTTCAGCACCACCGCTGATAGACAGCGACAGGCCAGGTTCACTGTGTCTTTCTTACACAGGAATAACAAGATAAAATAGACACAGCAGTCTAAATCACTGTGAACCTATTTAAATACAAAGTGGGCAGTCTACAACACACAAGCAGTGACACACACAGGTGCCAAGATGCAGCAATCATGGAGTTAAACAACATTCTGACTGATTTCCTCATAAACAAAATTGAAGTTAATAAAGACTAATTATGGATGTTTTGCTCCCCAATTGTTGTCCCTGCTCAGCCTGCTGTAGTTTAATGTAGTCCATTTATCTATTCCACCATCCTCCATAGAATAAAGTAATCCGAGCAGGTTAACAAGCTTTGTACACTTCATGGTCCCTTTTTTATACTTTATTCTCTTTTCCTTCATGGTGACAAACCTGCCGACCACGCAAATAGCTTCTAAGACACTAATATCTCATACTTTGGCTAAAGTTTCAGCAAAGTTAATCATGCAGAGTTAGCTGTCTGTTAATGGAAATACAGACAGTGCCACTCTGCCAATGCAACCCATGTTGTGATCAGGGGGAGGATTACATTAACAGTGATAAGAACTACCATAGAGAATGATTTGAAAAAGTTACAAAGGTTAAGCTCTACTTTTCCCGGAGCGTAGTCCAGTTAGGCTACATGCCATGTCCCCAGCGGGGCCCCTACTGAGCATGGGCCTTGGGGCAGTCGCTCCGCTTATGACTGTTACAAAATAATGTGTTACTCCTAACACTGCTGTTCATACTTGATGGATAATTCAATACGCTTGTAAATAGCAAATTATTAGTGATTTGATTGCTAGAATGAAAGCCAGAAAGGTTCCCAAGCACTGGGATCAATAACTCTCATTGAAATAATTACTAAAATATCTCCCAATATTGATTGTAAACATTTTAACTTTTGCATTTTTGCAATGTGGATGTTAGAGCTTTGTATCAGCAAAGCACTATCTGTGTGTTTGAGCTGCCATTAACTTAATGTGTGTGTGTGTGTGTGTGTGTGTATGTGTCAGATTATGGGAATTTATGTATGCATTGTCCATCTGCTGAGTGTGGCACACACAGTATGAACACATCATAATGTCAAATTTCCCAGCTGTTTTAAGACTTTGATATATCTAAATCCCCCCACATGGAAATAATACATGCATTTTTCAGTGTAACTTGGTGGCAATTAATCTTCAAAATTAGGCAAATCTACAGCAGAGGAAATGGCAGGTTATTGGTTTAATGGGGATTTTTCTAACAAAGCAGGCTATTTGTTTAAGTAGTCGTTTACTCTCTGCTTGATTGCACACTAATGAGTGAGCTTCTGTGGTGTTTAGCTGGAGGGGAAACCTTCATACTGATCCCACATCATTCAACACATGCCGTTTCCTCTGAGGCCCTTCACAAACGTATGCTGGCCAAATAACATACAAAGCCTTATTGGTGTGCAGACCTTTGGCTACAGCTGTGATGAGGGCGACAAGATCAATTTGTTTTGCCATGGAACATGTGGTGGCAACAAGTGCACTCAATTAGTACCCTCAACTCTTAAGCTGAATATACCCTTACAACATTTATGACTATGATGAGTAAAAAAAAATATGACAAATACAGTATGTAGCTAGAACACATTTTTAGGTCTATGTATTTCTCTCTCTGTCGCTCTCTCTCTCACACACAGACACACACTCACCTTCTTCCACTTGCACACACACAGAAGCCGCACTTATTATTAGGTGCAAAACTCCCTGAAAACCACTATTTTGTCCTGAGCCGATTATCTTGGAACAGATCTAAACTGAACACTCACAAACCAAACACACACACACACACAAAATGCTCATGCTGGCTCTGCCACCCCTCCCTGCTTCATGTGTGAAGCAGATTTATCCTTCCCAGGGAGAACTGAGATCAGATTTGTGGCTGCAACCAGAAAAAAAATCTCTTCCTAATGTTTCCTGCTGCTTGCTTGTCCTGCTTATGTCATTAAATTCATATTGAATAGAGTTGCTGCACTTACAGCAGCATTTCCTTTTAAGAGGGATTTCTGAAAGTGCTACTCTGGAGACAAGTCCTTTTCACATAAACAGTCTTTTCACATTTATCTGCCTCAATGTGGGTGTTGCCTCAGGGGAACCTGTACTTCTTGTTAGTGACTACTAATTTAATTTAAACACTTTGGCAGGTGATTGGCCTTTAATATGCAGATGATTACTGTGTAAAAATCAAATCTTGTGCACACATGAACACACACAGTCACTTTTAATCAGCGGGTCACATTTGTTACAGCAAGCCATCTTTATTTAAATAATGGGATAGTTAATTATCACAAATAATTAGATCTAAGGGGATACTAAGCGTTAATGTGTGCCATACCTCCCTTTTTTTTGGATGAAATGAAAATGCACATGTAGTTGTTTGTAGCGCATCAACTGTCTTCTCAAAGGCAATTATGTGACAAGAAATAACCTGCTGTGAGGATAAAATACAACATCCACAGTTATAGAAGTATACATTATACATTCATGTATTTGTTCAGATTGTAAAAGACAGCCTGCAGTCATATTTGCAATACATAATGTTAAAGAGCTGAGCCATTTATACCAATAACAGTGAAGTTAATGTACATGAACAGGTGCAACCAGGTCAATAGAGTATATCTCTGGTTAGCAAAGGAAGACCGTGGGGAAAAACTGAGATAAGTGGCTACATAGCCAGCTTCCTAAAAGTGCTAACGTATACAATTTCATTTAGGGTATGCCTTGCCCTAATCTCAACATTATCTCCACCTACAGGATATACCAATATTCTGTCAGGCTGCAGCTTATTCAAAAAGAGCCAGATAACACATAGTCCAGATAAGACATAACTTAAGGTGTCTAGGTGGTGAGTAAGTCATTTGTAGCCTGAACCTCAGAGCCACCTCCATCTGTCTCGGTTCACTGCTGCAGAAGGTGGTTGGCTCAGGTTAGCAGCTTGTTCTTGCATAATCTTTGTAGCAGGGGTGCCCTGTTCATACTGTGTAAGAATGCCTGAAGGCTAAGCTCTCTGATGAAATATGGTTGAAAATGTCACTGTCCATTACATTTTCAACACTGGCATTCATCCTGCATATATAATCAAGGGGGCAGAAAATTTGAAAATCCTGTCTACTTGTGTGTTTAGAAAAAGTGTAGACCCAAGGGATGTTCCATCAATGCAACTGAAGAAAGCTGCGCTTACTTGAAAAAGCCTGGCTTGCACTAACGTTGACTCTCACAATTTAGCTGTGTCTAGTTAACATTAACTCTAACCAGGTTTCAATAAGCTTGCATTGTGCGTGTACATTGAGTACAGAGGCAGCCCAGAACAGTTGATTGTTGAAAAGAATATACTATGTTGCAAAAAGAAAGGAAAACTAGAGTTGTGTTCTTCTCAGCAGCCGAACAAAGAGAGGGAGATGGCTTGGCAAAACATTACTGACAGATTAATGTGTACATGTATGTGGACAGTGGTGACTTAAAGGTTAGAGATGCAAGCTGCTGATTGGAAGGTTGACGATCCGATCCCTTGGACCAGAAGGGTATATCTGTGTCAGGAAAGTGAAAAGCAGTGAAAAAAGTTTATTTAAAATTAACACTGTAATATAAAACATGCAGTGACTAAGCTCAAAGCTGCACTCCCTGATTTAGTCCTATATAAATATAATGCACAAACCTCAAAAATTACTTTGCCATTGCTTTAATATCTTCTGAATATAAAAAAAACACCCACCACCTTATTGCTGTTGCTTTGAAACTCAACTATTCCCCGTTGAGTTACAAAACAACAGTGATGTGGAAGGAAATTCTGCAATGTGCTAAGTGTAAATCTTTAAAATGTTGTTCTTGCACTCATGTTAATTTATAGGTTGAACTTTTTTAAAATTGTTCAATTTGTCAGTTTGAATCAGTAACTCTGAATATCTTTTGGGATCAGCATTTAAGGTGAGAGGATTTGTTACTGAGTGCAACAACAGACTGTTTTGAATGTGCAGAACTGTAAGATGAAAAATGAAAGATGAGAAATAAATCTACCACAGTTTTTTGTAGGCAGTTAAACTAAAAAAAATTTAAGCTAACTATTAGATTGAGACCAGTATTTTGCATTGTTATCTATTAACTTTACAATAATCTGTCAAGATGAATTACTACCTTCTACATTTGAACACCGTGGGCCAAATGTTGCGATATCTGCTGTCTAGTTTGACGTCATCACACTTCAAAGCATCCAAATGTCAACATCTGCTCCTGGAGGTTTAGAGATGCTGGTTGCACATTATACTTGGGGATAGGCCAAAGGATCTCCTGACTTTCAACAAGGGAGCCACCATTTTAAAAAGGATTAAACAGCGATTGTGTCAGCCCTTATTCAAACACAGTCACATAATTTATGGATTTAATTAGTCAGTTAGTGTTTTTTTACACTCTGAAATTATCATCAAGGGCTTTAATCTAAGACTTGTGATGGTTTTACATAAATTTTTACATACATTTTTACATGTAATTGTGGTGGATTAATGTCTTAGTGTATGTTTGTTTTGTTCTAGAGTGAAAAACATACAGTACACATTATTAGTGTTAATAGGATAAGAAAGTTTGAAAAATCAAACTCTTAGGTGGATGATCCCAAGATTTCAATTCTGTCAAATGAATTGCTGATCGTATCTTCAAAGTGGCCATGAAACAGTAATATGTGCAAGATTTTTTCTGATAAAAAGAGATTGTGTTTTTTGAAACTGAGCAAGAGGATAGAATGTGGCATAATAGTGTCAGACATGCACTGATGCACAAGGGGGCCAATCCATTACGCTATCTGGTGAGGAGAGAAGAAAACAGAAAATACAGATTCAAACAGATTATTTCACTGTGATTATTTTACTTTTGTGCAATCATTGTGCCTTTTCTGATAGAGAGAGCAATAAATACTCATCTCTTTTTCCTTTTATGTGGTCTATAAGCACTTAATGCTGCTCAAAGCAAAGCTGTTTGGTTTGTTGTAACTGATGACCTGTCTCCCTTCTTTTCAGGTGGCATCCCATTTGTACTGACAGGGGAACTGTTTGAACAGTCCTACAGACCCGCCGCCTTCATGATTGCTGGCATCGTAAACTGGCTGTCCAATTTTGCCGTTGGCCTCCTGTTCCCATTCATTCAAGTGAGTTACATCATCTATGTGTACATGTGTAGGTGTGCAATATCCTTATGGAAACTGATAAGTACTGAATAATATATATTTTAGCTACATTTTATTTAAACAGTCAACTGCTGATGCTGAACTTATTATCAAATAATTATTACACAGTATATCTCAAAACATGGTCAGGGTCTGTTTTGATGTCAAGCTGATGTCAGCTTATATCATCAATAGAGATGCTTCAAATAAGCAATTAAGCCACACTTTTCAAAACTAAAGCAACAAATGCACACTAAGTCCTCAGCTGATTGTCAGTGAAACCAAACCAACACCAGCTACATTTGTCACTTCAGCCCTCGCAGTCTAGTTAAGTCGTCAGCTCCTCATTAATCCCTGCAATGGCTACCTGCCGCACAATATTGTTGAGCAGTTGAGTTTCCTCTTCATTGTCACCTCCT
The DNA here is from genome assembly GCA_029490765.1 of Euthynnus affinis. Classification (NCBI taxonomy): domain Eukaryota; kingdom Metazoa; phylum Chordata; class Actinopteri; order Scombriformes; family Scombridae; genus Euthynnus; species Euthynnus affinis. The sequence goes on along the minus strand of CM055840.1, from coordinate 10,406,347 downwards.
TCTCCTTTCTAGACCCTCATTAGTCAACCCACTTGTTATTTGATGTCTCTGTAGTTCTGTTATTTAGTATTATGTATTCCATATCTTAATTAGATACTGGGCTCTAATGGTTGCCCTTGGAAGGGTTGGTGATCCATGCTAATATGCTTTTTTTCAGTAGTGGCTGAGACTGCACTCTTTCAGTCAGTCCCGGATTATACAGATCCCTGAATCAGAGCTATTTAACCTAACTGTATCGGAAATAGGGAGGACGATGGTGTAAAGTCTAAAGAAACTATTGTAACCAGTGGCACACCAATTCACACTATTCTACTGATTTTTACAAGGTTGCTTTCTTCATGCTGCTCTGGCGCTCTTGGCATTGGTACAGAATGCTTTGAAGTTCTGCAATACAACTGAAATGTCGATATCAGACAGGGAAATGTAAACTCTAGTTCCACTTCCTTTACTGCTGGCCAGTGTGATGACCACCTTGGCAGCCATAGCACAGCAACTCTATAAATAAGCTACGAAAGTTGTTTCACACAGCATTTAATCACTAAACACAGATTTGTTATTTCCTTTCATGTTGTGACAATCAATGACTTTCATACCTAAAAGTCTGTATATATCAGCTGTTTACACTAGACACATAATGGCTTGTATCTTACTTCCACTTCAGAAGTCTAACAGAGTCTCTTTAGGCTTCAGGTCTGTGTTTCCCCCATTTACACATATACTGCAGGTATGTAGACTGTGAGTTCTGTCAAAATGCCTTTGAGTGCCCAGCAGTACTGGAAAGATGTGGACATGGACTGCTGATATTGTGCTGTTGACATGCTGCTTTCACTGCTTGGCCCTTTATAAACAATTTGTTGCAGGTGAAATGTGATACATGACAAAAATGCTGAAAGAAAAGTCTGAGGCACAGAAGCACTTTCAAAGCCCAATAAGACTCTGTGCTCCCAAATTAATAAAAAATAATATTTGTTTTATTTTTGCTTATAAGAAGGTGTTCGGGGGAGGTTGGGGGGGAGAGGGTTACTAGTCAGTACAGTAGAAGATTTAGTTGAGAATATGGACAGACAACTATATTATCATGTTTTTGGCTTTTGGCAACAAAAACTAGCGATATAGATTTATGACTTGATCCTTGTTGGTAATGAACGATGAGCATCTTTGAAGTGCTTCATATGGGACCAGAGGCCTCTACTTAGAGACTAAATATGTTGTCAGACAGAAAAGCCTATTACTGTATGAAATTTGAATGTTTTTCCTGGAAATTGCATGGTCCTCTTTCAACTTGTAAACCTGACTGTTGCTCCAGGCGATTCCACATCCCTGCCTCCTCTCATTTTACCTCCTCTATTACTTTCCCTCTATTTCATGGGCGTCACAGCCAGATTTTTCTTTCTCTCACTCTTCCCTTCACTCTTCAGTTATCAACTTGAATGTTTTTGTATTCTCTTCCGTACAATTTCTTCACTGAAACACCCTCCTAGGAGTACATTGCATTTGTATAGTTTATAATTGGGTTTGGTGGTGTTAGAGGATATTGCTTGGTAATTGTTTGGCCTTTTGATGGATAAGCTGTGTTCAAGTTGAGTTTGGTGTACCAATTCATTTTGCATTGGAAAAAAGGTTTTTTCACACAGACAGTTCAGTCACAGACTATGTATGAAATCTCTCCCTATTTATTTATTCACTGTCCGCCATTTTATTTGAGTGTCTGAATCCTGAGTATGATTTGTGCTCGCAATTATTCCCATAGCAGAATGAAAATGTACTCTCCTTGTCATGTACACAACTTTCTGTTAACAATCCCACAATGCAATGTGTGACATTTTATACAATAAATTCAAAAATAACCATTGTGTGACCATGCCTATGAAACTACACTTAGAGACGATTCATAAGTGTTTTTATTTACTGTTCAGCATGGAGTGAACTGTTAAATTTCTATTACTGTATGCAGGTAGGAGTGAATGAGTCCATTTCCCAACATCAGTTCTGAGTGAAGTGACTGTAGAAACTAATATGTATGATGACAAGAGGGGCACGGAGGTCAGACAACTTCAGACTTCAATAAATCTATGTATAGTACAATATTTTTTCCATGTTGTGTTCTGGTGTTTGTGGGGAGTTTTTACATTTTCTATTGAGGCACTATCACTCAGGGCCTTAGTCTTAATACTGCAGAGAAGCTGAAATACTGGCATACAGTCTCATTACAGACTATCTTTTAAAGGAATTACCCATTTATTTACAATAGGCATTCATTTTTACCATATTCACATACAGGTAATTTGTGTATAGTACCTATCTTTAGTTTAGGGTTAGGTTAGCTTATCATTTAATCTATAAATAAATGTTCAAAATACAGATACAAAGTGAAGTAAACATAGTAACGCTTAGTATATAGTATAGTATACTATAGTATATTATAGTAAACGCTTCCATAAAAGTATCTGGAACCAGATCTCAGTGGTTGAAAATATATTTGTCAGGGAATGATACAGTAATTTAGCAAAATTATCACTGCCTCTAAGAGGGCTCAAATATGTCAACAGTTGTTGTAAATAACTGTGGTGTAGATATTCTGATATGATGTAATTTATGTATGATATATGTGTAATGGCCCTATATGCCACAGTGGTGATTGTGTTAGAGTGACAGATGTGTGATCTGGTCTACAGTGTTCCTACTTGCTCTACAGGACTCAAACCCACCTCCAGGTAAATGTACCGTGCCCTTGGTGCCATCTTCTTATCCCATTAATGCTTCCCAGGCCTCTGCTGCCTGTTCACATTTCACTGATGTGACAACACATTAGCAAACACACTGATACACACTAAGAAGAAGACACAGCTGACTGCTTTATCCTTAGCACTTATATTTCTGTGAAACATATTAGATCTTGGTAGAGATCAGTTGATCTCATACCACATATAGTATAAAAAATCTTAAATATTTTTTCAGACTCTTGAAAAAGTATTCTAAATAGTCTATAATTGCAGGTAATTCTTGCCTCAGGCATCTGCCAACTGACAGCAGCATGTTAGGGAGAGACCAGAGATGATGTGTGACATGAGTCAGAGTAAAGTGCTCTAAAAAGAGAAAGAGTTTTTAAATCAAGAATAGGCACTCTTACCCCATGTCTAGACAGAAAGTGTGAAAGTATTGGCAGCATGTTTAGCAGATCAGCAGCAAGTGACCACACAGGAGGCAATAACGTACATTGTTGAACGTGAGTCACCTGTGTTTTGGAAGCACTCAGAGCCCAATACACAATGACTATAGTTTTGTGCCTGAAACGGAGCAAATACTTACATGGACAGTTCAAAACCAGTTTGTCTCATATGTTCCGAGACCATTGTGATTGTGAAGCTCCACTAGAGACACAGTACAAATCATTGGAGCATATATACCCACAACCCTCAAATCCAAACTAAAAGCACAGAAAATAAGAGACAAATATGATCTATATATCTATATTCTATACTAAAAATGAGAAAAGAATGTTTATTAACTATCAAAGTACTTATTATTCATAACATCTGTGTATAATAGAATGTTGGTATACTCATTCACACCTCACATCAACTGTATTAATTTTCTAGGTGGTGAAGTAGTGGCCGGAGGCCAAGCAATCAGCCCATTTTGAACGGGCACTGCACTATTAAGGGCAATCACCCTTTTACACCTGTAAGCCAACCCAAACATCTCCACAAGTCAGTGGTAGAGGCACTGACAAGAAATGAGCCTAGCCTTGCCACGAGCAGACCATGATCAGTGAGATTAAAGCAAATACACTGGACAGACTGAAAATAATTTACATTCCTCTTAAGAAGAGAATGGAGAATAATGGATCACCGCCAGCTCTTTCAACATGCAGAAATGGGCTGAATTTATAACCTTGGCCACTAAAGCAGGCTTGTAGGCACACCTTGGACAGCTCTGGGATAAAGTGGTGGTGATTTATTCTGATATGATCTGCAGTTTACTGGCCAAGGCCAATGCCAAGAGCAGAGCTGTTTTTAACAAAGACTTTCTTATGCACTTTTTCTAAAGGGTTTTGAGTGAGGGTGTCAGACACCAAGGTCAAATAGATCGGTCTCAGGTTAGCGAATATGAGTCTTTAATATGCTCCCTACACAAAATAGCATAGCAGAAGGTGCAGACCGCTGTGTGGACCAGTGTGTGTACAGATGAAACCCATCTGGTTGCCAGATAGCCTTTGATAGTAGAGGCGGGTTTTCCTTCATCGGTCATGTCCTGCAGGAGGGGCAATACATCAGAACAAGAACACTGATATGGGAAAATCTGCTTGTTATTACATAATTTTTCAAACATGTGCCACTTTGTGCATCAAGTGTGAATACACTGAATGGCTTCTATCATGCTGGGGGGCACACTGGCACTATCCAGACTTAGCCTCTCATGGACCAGGCCTAGAGGAATAACTATCCTGAGTGAAAATGTTAAATTCCTCTCATTCTCTTTGTGCCTGGAATACACAGCTTGTATGCAACAGGGACATCCATGGTTCTCCCAACAGGAGCTGGACTAGTTCCAACACAATTATAGCCAGACTGTGACTCTGGGTATGGTGGAGGGGATCAGGCTGAGGGGGGAGTCACACAGTCAGTGCATCATTTTCTGCCAGACAGAAGGGCATGAGCATTCGTTTGTGAGGAGCAGAGATCTACAGTGGCCTGTACGCACTGTGTCTCTGCCAAATCTGGCTGACAGGCTCTGGGTTCAGAGCTGTTTCTTGGACAGGGGGTCTGCGCGTGTCCATGGCTCCTGGGACTAGAGTTGTTTGCAATGACAGGAGCTATGTGCTGCTCTAAACTATTAACCTGCATGCCAGCTATAGTTAGCTGTGGTAATAAAACCTCCTGTAAGGACATTCTTTTGGGATTCAAAATGTAAACTAAATTAAATTGTAATTAAAATGTGTAATAGTCAACTTAAAACTCTGCATAAGTCTGAGTGAAAATATCATTACAAATATGCAATTTACAGCACAAAAATTACAAGTACTATTTTTTGTTTTTTAAATTACTTGGAGAGAGTCTGCCACATAATCAGCAGCTCAATTGTATTTTCTGCTCTTTCTCTGCTCTGAGCCGTGCTTGTCACTTACAGATATTGTATACTTTAAACTCCAGTGAACACTGTCTTCTTGTGGCAAGGAACAACTTTTGGATGCGAAGAGCCATTGAAAAGAGTTTAATACTGCTTCATATTTTTCTGTGTAAATCTGTAAAACAACAGAAATGATGAACTCACTATTATACACATACACATAACATGCCTTTTGAGTTTTTGTGTAATTTTTATTAGTGCTATAATGTCAGATGTCTATGCTAAGCATGGTCAAAACTCCAAAACTTGAGATGAACATATGTAAAAATGTAGCTTCTTGAAGCTAATCAACCAGAACACAGTGAGCTCATTGGGAGGAAGCTTACAGAGACATGAGCTAAACATCTTGTTTCAGATAGAGGCTGAACTGAGAGGCTGCATAAAGAGACAGTATAAGATAAACAAGGAGATATTCCAGTAGAGCCCCAGGATATAAATATAAATATGTCCTCTTTAACAGAGTATGGTGACCTAAAAATCCACCAGCATTCATTCAGTTTTGTCTGTTAATTATATTTTATATATTGTAATTTGTAATGTACATTAGAGTTCTCTCAAGTCCTTCATGCTGTGTTGCAATATCACACATATCGGGATACAGCAAATTCCTTTCCATCACCTTAATAAATGCCACATGCTTTTATTGATGAAAATCTTATTTTCTCAGATTGATACATGTTTCATGGCTGATTTACTTTGTCAATACACTCATTTAGTTCTGTTTCGTGAGAGAAACTGAAACAATTACTCTTTTTAGCAAGCTACTGTAAACGAATTGTATGAGCTTGTTGGGAGGGACAGAAGATTTTAGCAGATGCAAAGTAAGGACAATATTACCAACAAAAAACCTGGAGGGTTCATCTGATCTGCAGTGAGATTCAGTTGAGTAAATTGAGTTTTACTGGGAAAACAAAGTGCACCATAGCCTCTCTCTGTCTCTCCCTCTCTCTTTGATGATCATATACCTGTAAAGATGATCCAATGACAGTGCTGTTAGATGAATGATCACACACTACACACTAAATGTGAGATTTTTATGGATACCTTGACCTATAGTGTAAATCAGCTCTATTTGTTTATAAAGTGAATATTATACCATAAGGTGTTTTCTAAGAATTGGCTCCTCATTTTACTGCCTGCATACTTGTGCCCCTTCCCACTCTCCTTGTCACATCCTCCTCTTTTCTATCCCCTGCAGTGCACTCACATCTCTTTCCCAAGGACTTTAGCTAAGGGATTCACAGATGTAACTTCACCTGCTCTGACCTCTCTTACATATTCAAGCAACCATAAAAGTTGTGCCCTTCTGTGTCTTTGTCCTTCTCTGTCTCTTTTCCCTTTGTGCTCTTTTTCTAACACACCAATCTCACTAGGTCACAAAGTATTTTAGAATGTGAGTGGTGTGTTGTAAATCAAATATGTCAATTAGAAATGATGTGTCTCTCTTCCAGTTGACATACCATACTTACGTTGAGGCTTTTACCTTAAAACCTAGACATTGTACATGCATTAGTTTCAAATGGATGGACTGTGTTGCTTAATTTGTTGCTAGTTTCTGGTTGCTCTGTAATTAAAGGAAAAGTTTAACATTTTTGGAAATACGCTTATTCACATTCTCACCAAGATTTAGATGAGAATGTTGACATCACTATGTGTTTGAAAATAACTGTGGAGGCAAAGTGAGGGTTTAATTCACATAGATTAGCATAAATACTGGAAACGGGGGTAAAGAGCTAGTCTTGCTCTTTCCAAAGATTAAAAATATACTGACCAGCACCTCAAAAGATTATTATTATATTATTATATATTAACACATTGTATATATTTTCTTTAATTTGCACATAAACAGAAATGTGACAATGACAATTTGTAGTTTTATGGAGACTTTGGTGCTGTAACAATTTCTTTGTGAACACAGGCCAGGCACAGTGATTTCCCTTCCTGTCTCTGTGTGGTTGTCAGGCAAACAACATCTGTAGCCACAAACTTTCTGCACAGAAATGCTGGACTTGGTTAACTGTTGTTGAGAGTGATGTGCTATGCTAGGCTAATCACTGTTTAGCTCCATACTTAAGGCCCAGACAGGATAGTTATAATAATCATCTCATCTAATTCTCAGAGAAAAACAAATAAGTATAATACAGACAATGTTAAACTATTCATTTCGTTTATAAAACTAAGGCACACTCCACTATAAAAAATATCCATTAATGTAAGTAAGGGACTTGGAGAAATACTTTCTGCCTTATATTTGCCCTCTGTGCCAAGGACGTAGTTCAGCTCTGCTTTTTATAGAGGCAGAACTTTGCCCCTGGTTATAATGTCCCACTTGTCCCTCATTAGATCCTAATGACATTTGACATTTTGATCTTCGAGTCTTGAAAAAATATAGATATGTACACTGAAGTTCATGCCCTCTTAAACCTACAGTTTCATCAATTTATTCAAGCACTTTTTCACTTTTCTTTTATGGCTTTCATTTGCAGAAACAGCCAGGGGCTTTTCTTTCAGTGGTTTACAAACTATAATTAACTGAAATACTTGGTGTAGGTTCAGACATCTTGCTTAAGGCTTTCAACTTTCATAGAGTGATTTTGGTAAAGAGAGATTTTGTTCTTAACAGTCAAAATTGTTTTGAATACCACAACAAACTGCAAGAAACAAGAAATATCTCCATATTATTACATTTTTGGCTGAATGAAAACATGAGCCACACAAATTATATACTATGTGTGGAAGCATACCTTATTACATACATTATTTTAATTACAATTTTGGGAACACATAGAATAGATTTCTTTGTTCAAAAACTATTTTCCAGGAATGTAGCTCTAAAACATTGGCTGGCCAAAATTAAATTCAGGAAACCAAGTTTATGCTTCAAAGCTCTGAGAGGCAGGTCAGTCAATTCTGGTGAATGTACACATGTATATGTATTTCCTTAATAAATACACTTAGAGTAATTGTGTTTAATTAGCTTTATATTCTGTATTGAGCAACCAGACTACATTATTTAATCTGCAATGCATGAGGATATATGTGGGCATGTTGCACTCACCTGCTCAATCACATGTTAATCATATAGGCTTATAGAGATGCTACATGAAGCCTAACATGCATCATGTCAAACATCTTGTAGCTGTATCCTCACTTAAATGATTCTTACTGGTGGGAATTTGTTTAACCTGGAGTCCTTGTCACCATTTTGTTTCCCTTTAGTATAATATTGAATTTTAGAAACACTCCTTTGTTCCTGGAAACACTGCAGTGTGCATATATAAGCATCAGGAATGACTCTGACCTCCAGCCGATGCAGTTGGATGCAGGGCATTTAGCTCCAGGCATTCATTGGGACTTGTGCAAGCAGGATTCAGATATAATCACTCTGCTGAAGATAAGCACAGACGACATGAGCACAGGATGTTTCAGATATAACCTTGTTAGGTTCTGAAAACAGGAACAGGGATTCAGAAATTCATTAACATACTACTACACTGTATCCAACAATAAACCTAATGTGACGAAACTACACAGGACTACAACTATCTCCATTACAGCATGACTTTATGGCCTGAACAATATATGTCTCATTTCTGCTCATGTACAATTGTACACACACAGCTTCCACACCATCCAGCTTCATACCATCCAATGGTATATTCCTACTAGTGAATTACATATCTCATATAAATATGCTAAACCACCATAACTGTGGTGCAACTTTCTTGATTACACATGTAGCTAAACAGAAAAGTGCGAGAAAAAAGTAGTTTGAAAGAGTGAGGGTAAGGGACTATAGAGTAGCAAAATTGAATATGTACTGTTGCTGTGTATCTTGAACTAAATGCAGTCATCTTGGATCCTAACTACACTTAAAGCCCATGGCTATAGATCTACAATTCTCGCAATGGAAGTTGCTGCTGCAACCTTCACTTTTTTGGTAAATTATTAAAATGCATAATTCCAGCCAAAGACAAACATGCAGGCACACACACACACACACACACAGGCAAGTCAGTTTCTCATACTGGACTTGATGTTCATAGAGAGAGAAACGTAAGAGTTGGACAAAAGTCGGCTCCAAAGTTTCAGATCAGAGTGAAACTTGGCTTGCGGCATGCTGGACATTGTAGTGATGTCAGGTTGACCTTCTGTCAAATGTTTTCTGCCTGTTTTCTCTGCAGCCCCTGCAGATAAACCTAATTTTGTCCTTTCAGTCAGCTGCACCAGTGTGTCATGAGTTGGAGGCAAACGGTGAACTGAGAGCTATAACAGCTGAAAAGGGCATATCAGACACTCAGAGAGTGGTTTCTTAGAGGGGGGACTTGATATTCTTGCAGAATCAGTCTTTTTTTAAATTTTAGTCTTGTTGATTATAAGATGAAACACAAACAGTGCACAAAACAATAAATAAGTAAAACAACATAACAGATCAGATCACCAAGTTCAACACATACAGTTACATTCATTCACACTGATAACAATTTTCCTGTATTACAGAGGTTGTCACTGGAGGAACAGATCAGTTGTGTCATTACTAAACTATGCTTAAGCATCCATGCATCCCTGTTTAGTCTGTTCTCATGCCAATTTGTTTTTAAACAAAAGACTTTTAATATTTTATGAGGAAGGAAATAGAAAGTTTGTTAGACCTCACACATACACACAATAGACTCCAACTTTTGTTTGTTTACAAGAAAGTTCCACAGGGCACCTTTAAAATAGAAATGTAAAAAAAAAGTTAACAATTCAGGTTTCAAAACATTTAAATAAAGCCCAAAAATGCTATATAAGATAATAAATTAATTTAACATGTTTGACTGGACTACAGGATAATTAAATTGCATTTTGAAAAGTATGTTTTTTTTATATAATCCAAATACTGCAAAATCCTCACATTTCAAATAGATTCACTTCATCATTCTCTCTTACATTTACAAATTACACAGAGAAAATCTATGGATCTAATGCTTAAGAAAAGTGTTGAAACAAGCAAATTAAATATGCACATTGACATCTTGAGTACACTATTCTAAGTATATATTAAGTCGTCTGAGTATACCTCGTCACTCTCCCCTGTAATTGCAGGACACACTTAAAACTAAGGAATTATATCATAATGTAACTGAATGTATGCAATGGTTGCTCATTTTGAGCAAGCAAGATATTTTTCAGTTTTCATTTTTATAGTTTTTACTTACCTTGATGTGCCTGAGTAAAACTCGCTCTATAACGGTGCAGGAGAGATCTGCTGCCAGGAGTAGAAAAGTGATATTGTAGAAGTCATTTCGAAACATTTGCAGAAATGTGTTGTCTCTCAGGCTATCAGTTTCAGCATGACAGAAATGTATGGTATGTGTAATCCTATAAGAGATCTTATCAGTGTTCATTAGTTTTCATGATCACATGGGGCTCAGTGTGTTTTCAGGAAAGTGCCAGATCCACGTTGGTATGTGGAACCTCGTCTAGAGACTGTCAGCAGATCCACGGAACACCAATTATAGATCTCACCATTGTCTCTCCACACTGTCTGCTTATTCCCTAATACACATGCCTGTGTGTGTGTGTGTGTGTGTGTATTGAACTAATATATATAAACACAGGCTGTGTCATTGACGGATAGGAAGACAGAGGAGAGATGTAATGTGATGATACAATTGATGGCTCCCTCAATTTGATGGATATACAATGAGATTGGTGGCAATAGATGTCAGTAAGTGGAAGGCAAAGTAGAATTGGAGCTGAATATGTAATTAGACAGATAAAAGAGGCATAGCGTGCCATGGGAGACATGTAGAAATGGATTTGGAGAGGCAAAAGAGAGGAGCAAAGGAAGATAAGGCTGAACAAGGTGAGGAAGAGGAGGGGACATGTGTGAGAGACAGAAAGTGACAGAGGGTTATTTTTAGCCAGCCAATGCCACATAGCCTATATTGCAGTGTTGGTTTTGTTGGCCAGGGCACTGTTGGACAGACTTACTCCCAGGCACACACCAGGCATCCAAATCACAGCAGTTACTCACTGGTGGCTGACTGGCACCTGAAACCAGGTCTGACCCCTGATTAGACAACACACCACTGCACCAGCACATAGCTTCCCCTCCACGACAGCCTGCCACTGAGGTGGCCCTGTGGCATCAATGATTTCAGTTGAAACTGAGTTGAACTCAAGGTGATTAAATGATTTATTGTCTCCCATTTTTGCACTTTGAATGACATTTTCAACTTTGAATTCTACCCAGACATTCCTGGGCATCATTATGCTTTGGGGTTGCACGGAAATCTCTGACATCTCCATTCAAAAGATCAGTTTGCTCAGCCCAATATTAAACACACTTTTGAAAAGACCACTGATCCATTCAGATAACCAAATTAGTACAAATCAAAGGTGAAGCCAGCCCACAGTAATCCCTGTAAGATTATTTAAATGGTAATTTAAATCTTCAATAAAACGAAAGTGGCTAATTGGTGCAGTAGTCATCATAGTTTCTCGGCACAGTAACCTCTCCCACTTTTCTTATTATTCAACAGCAGCTGACCTCTTTTAACCACAGTTGAGGCAATTTTTGATGTGACAGCGCTGCGCTGAATATCAAGCACCTTCAGTTCATTTTTAGTTGACACACTCTCAGCAGCATGTTGCCGTTTGCTACATTGATATACTTATTTAAAAATTCCTCAGCTCTTTTTTTAGCCTACCCTTTTATGCTTTCCTTGCTTTTATCTAACCCATTTGTTTCCTTCTCGGGGCACAAATCCACATTAAGGAGAAATAGACTGGAAATAATGGAGGCAGAGGATTGTTGTGCAGTCTATGAATTACAATAAGAAAACTAGGAAGGCAAACATGCTGCAATTCTTCCTCAAGATAGAGCTGATGTCTGCTGGCAGATTTACATGCCAGGACAGATTTTTAATAGTTAAGTAGAGCCTCTCTAAAAAAAAAAAAAGGAGGGAAATTTATTTCATGCTGATGCATATGTTGAAATATGGAAACCCACAAGCACCACAGGTATCTAAAGAGTACAGACAGGGGAAAATAGTGAAAATATGTGTTGGAAAGGACAATAATTGTATAAAGTAGCTATTAAAGCTTACTTCACTATTGAAAGCTGCAACCTTCTGAACCTAAAGGCTGCAAAACTTTGGAGGGGGTTGTTCCTTTGACTAGAAATAATACTCTGATTGACTGACTAAGCAATCTCTCTACAAGGTCTAATTAGTGGCTGTTCTGGAGCTTTTGATCATATCACATCGTTAGGCATGAACCTTCAATCTCAGTTTTTAAGCCAAAATAGATGAAAAGTCCATAAAGTGCTGAGAAATCTTTTCTTTTTTTTGAACATGTACATTTACATGACAACTGTGATACTGTTGAAAGCTCCAGAATAGCTATTAAATGGACCTTGTGGTGAGGCTGCTTTAAAGAATGGGCTTTCAGTCTCGCCTAGACTCTGACTGTCTTGATGATCTGATTCTCAATAATGTTTGGCTAATCAGGAAATGGATGTCTTGGGATTGTAAGTGTAGACGGTCATTGTTAGCGATTTAATGAGATGCTATTGTTTAATGAGCTCTCACAGATGGTTTCGAACATTGAACTAAATTGCTGATTTATTGACATGATGAACTTTAAAATGAGGCTATAACAACAAGCTCGGGTAGTTTATGACGTTTGTAAAGACTAATTAGCCACCACACTCAATCATATTGATCTGTAAATTGTGAGTTTGTATGGATTTGTTTGTGTGTTTGATTATCACAGTTTTTATTATGTTCTCATTGTTGGGCTCCCAGGTTGTGACCGTACTGACATACAGTAATCCATAAAATCTGTAAACTGTGCGGACATTTGCAGTGAGGCTCCTGCACAGTTCCGTCTTTCATGGATCACAGACACCGTCCTTGAGTGCGAATCCTGTTGGGAAGATACAACAGAATCTATAAAAGCCCCCCCCTCAAATAGACAAATAGTCCCCTGCCACCACAGCTCACATTCACAAGTGTTACCACCACAGAAACCAGTGACCATGTCAGTATATTTTCCAGCAATAGACAGCTGGACCAGGACTTTTTTCTACACTGTCTTCTATAGATTCATGTCCACACAGGATGTTTAAACATTCTCCTCCTGCTTACCCCTGTCCTGTCCTGTCCTGTCCTGTCCTGCCCCACACTGTTCTGTCCTGTGCTGACCCATCCTGTTTAACTGTAGACTGTACCGTTCTGTCCTATCCTGTCATATCCTGCACTGTCCTGTTTCATCCTGTCCTTTTGTCCACACACAGGGTTCCCCATCACTGCAAGTGCCAACTCCTTTCTTTAAGTCACTCCACAACATGTGTTTGAACATGAAACATGAGTGTATGATTAACGCATGTGTCCTCATTCGTGTGTGCGTGTGTCTGCAGCCACTGCTGGGTGTTTGTGTGTGTGTGTGCGCCTCTTTGTGTGCACATCAAACTGAACCCAGCTGAGCCAGTGCAGCAGATCAAAGGCTTATCCCTGTGTCAAAGACGGGACTTTCATTCCCCTCAATCCATGGGGCTTGCAAAAATTCAATTAATGACAGACGGAGTGGACACAGAAATGTCCCGTTTGTACCATGAGTCATCTACTATGACAACTGGGAGAGCAAGACAGTGTTTTCAGAGGAACTTGCTAACTTTGCAGATGAGCGTTACGTCACAGAGGCGGCATGGAAACTGGGTCAGGCCTTTTGCACGATGCTCTGCTTTTTTTTTTTCCTTTTTTTCTTTTTTTACTGCTATTATGAAATACAGTCAACAGAGGAAAACAGTGTCAGAGACTAACAGCAGTGATGATATAACCGCTGAAATCAAAGCAGTAAGTAGTTCTTCGTTGAGGTCATGGTTGTTTGGACACTGCATTTCTAATATCAGGTATATAGCACTGAATTTGAGCTCTGTCCCCTCATGAGCAAGAGATTATAGCTCAGTGACACACTGCCGAGGGTCAGTCAAGTTTCTCCGTCCCACGCAAAATCTCTCTCTCTGTCTCAAACACACACACACGCACACACACAAACAACCCCTCTCTCTATCTCTAAATCTCCCGATGGGTAATCAGTCGGTGTGTATTTTTAAATCTGTCACTAATCTCTATTATTGGCATAACTCACTGGACAAGGTTAGCTTTCATACTTTGGTAACATATTTCAACACACTACACACATACATATTGTCCCAAAATGTGTACAAGTGGGCAATATTCCCTGACTTGCACATACATACACAAGCCTGTGGGACCTTTTAAGTGGAAAATTGTGGGGATGTTACGTCGTCCTCCGCATGACACACACAGATGACAAAGCAGATGCCACAGATGACGTCTCTCTGGTTTGGCAAGAGTTTAGGGAGGCTGAAAAATGGCAGGATTGTGAAAAGTGGAGAAGAGTTATGAAATAGTTGAAATGCTGAAATAGGAAAATCAAAAAAATAAAAATGAACATTATGTTTTATATTTGATTGAAGGATAATTAATTGTGTTTTCTGGTTATCTTAAAAATGAATTTGTGTGTTTCAGAAAATATATGCTGGATAAGATGAATTGGATCTGTCTAATCCTGCCTGGTTGTTTCTGTTTTTGTAGGAGACTCTGCAGTCGTATGCCTTTCTGGTGTTTGTGGTGGTCTGTGTCCTGGGATCTATCTACCTCTATTTCGTCCTCCCTGAAACTAAAAATAAAACATTCGTGGAGATCAGCCAGAGTTTTGCCAAGATCAACAAAATCCCCGTTCCCTCCCCCACCCAAGAAATGGAACTGGTTCTGTCCATTAAGCCTGACGTGAATAAAAAAGTCCAAGATAACGTGAAGACGGAGAGTTCCTTTTAAGTGAACAAACTACATTGAGAAGCAGGGTTGAAACATAACTGGAAGTTCTTGTTTGTACATATTTATTTAATGACTGTGATCACTGCAATTGATGCTTTTGAGTAGTTTCAATATGCTTTGTATATGTTTTGTATGATTGGATTATTGTAGGAATATTGCAGTCTTACGGTTTACAATAATGCTTTGTTTATGTTTCTCATCATAATAAAAAAAAATCATATTCTGTTTATTTAATATACTGATTTTCTTTGGCTGCGAGAACACAACAGACAATGATAACCTTGTACATCCAGCATATATGGAGCAACATTAACATTCATTTGGAGTAGTGAGCTCCAGCTGAGGTGGTTTGGACTCTTGGTTAGGATTGCTCATGGACGCCTCCCTCTGGAGGTGTTCCAGTTACGTCCAACTGGTAGGAGACCCTGGGGGGTAGACCCATAACACACTGGAGGGACTACATATTTATTCTGGCCTGGGAATGCCCTGGAATCCCCCAGGAGGAGGTGGAGGGTATTGCCGGGGTGAAGGATGTCTGGGTTTCCTTACTCAGTCTGATGTCATCGTGACCAGGTCCCAGATGGATGGTGTTTCTGGCCATCTGATTGGTGTAAGTTATTCACTCTTCTTTTATCTCTGTTTTGCTCCCCACCAACTCCAGAGGCAAATATCTGTGGTTAACTTTGTCCATCAGACGTTTGATGCTGAGTGGGTAATATACAGTAGATTTTTATGGATTTTTTTGCTGGAAGTAGCTGCCTGTTACGGCCAGAAATGTTGCTGTGAGAGTGAACTAAAACATTAAACTAAGATGCAGACTGTAAAATCAAACCAACTCAAGTGCTACGTAGAGCTGAGGAGAACTGTAAAATCAGATAATTACCTGTGGGTATGTCACTGTGAACCACCCCTTTCACATACACCTAGTCATTTGATCCTTTGCTAATATAAAAATATTGATTATAGCTGCTTTAATCAAACACAAAGTTTTAAAGCCAGACAGGTGTGCCTGAACAACTGGAAGCTGCTTATTCTGAATAAGCCAGACAAGCTGCAGCAACATCTCTTCATCTTTGTCATCCTTCCAAAGCAGCTTCATAAATATGGGCAAGGCAGACGTGTGTCTGAGGAGAGGCATATTTTACAGGATTATAACCTTAATACTGATGTCATATTTAACTTCCTGATATAGACAACGAGAACGAGAGAGAGAGCCCAGAATGCACAGTAAATCTGACAGGGAGAGTTTTTTGGAACCCCTCCAAATCTGAAGGGAGCCAGGGCTACTTCCCACCAGATGGCGGGAGCCAGCAGAGGAAGTGATCTGAACAGAGGCAGACAAGCGTGGCATTGGATAGCAGTCACAGTTTGCTCCACAGTAGGGTGTATTCAACATTTCAAAGTCCATTGCCTGTGAGGTTAATGCCCCAACGTCTCATACACACACACAGGAACAGATATAAAGGTGTGTGTATCATGCTATCATAAAGGCATGTCCAAGAATTTAAATGGCATTGTTAAAGCAAGGCAAGGAAATGTGACTGCATCATCATTTTCAGCTTAATTCCCGATCATATCCAGCACCAAAGAGGGCGCATTTATCCACTGGAAAGCAGGCAGCAAAGTGACAAGAATAATAATTGGAAGTGTTGGTTATCATAGTTCCAGCATGTTAGTCTTAAGGAGTTATATCCTCAGCAGTATTAGTTAGCAGATAATTGACAGAAAGGTTCTGTGATGATTGGTAGGAGAGTAATTATGCTACCACATAGCTGCAAAGCCATAAATACTATATGTCTAATAAGATGCACTGCAGAGGAATGCTGTGGTTGATAAATTACCATTTGTCCAACCTCTTAGATAGCCTCTCAGGAAGTGTTGTTAAATTGACTTCTCATTATGCAAAGTGGTAAGTGGGTGCAGTGGGGGATGCTGCATGTGTAGTCCTGCATGTATAAGCTGTGAGGAAGGTTAACTGGAAAAGCAAATTCTTGAACCAAATCTGATGTGGGTAAAAGCTGTTTTTCATCTGCCATTCAAATTACTGCAAGATAATTACTGACCATTTCTCAGTGCACTAGACCTTTAAACCTTTTTTAAAAGAAATAGTTATCAAAAGGTTGAGAGGATGGATAAGAGTTCTCTGTGTGTAATAATATGAAAGGGAAGATGAAAATCACAACCCATAGCAGATTTTCTTTCATTTGTTCATTCTTAAGCATGGTTGCAAGTGTTCATCTAATTTTAGAAGTACTTAACAGCCCCTTTGATGAACTCTGTCCAGCGCCTCTGCTGGCCTGATTCCAGCAGCATGTTTACCCAGTGAGGATACTCTGAATGAAGTGTGTGCATCAGATGCTAAAGTAGGCCACTGGAGCTAAAGAAACAGAAAAGAAGAAGCCTCTCAGTCTGGCCTGTGTCCTGCATTAATGACTTGACACGGCTCTCTGTGGCTTTTAAATACATAGTTTACTGGACCTGATGGTAAAAATTGTTATAATTGTGGGGCCATTATGTGACCTGAATGGCTGCGGCTGTGTTTGATGGGGGGATTAGTTTGTAATGTGACAGGAGGCCAGGCTCCTCATTCTGCAGGTGTGTCACATCAGTGATGAATGAGCTATTTTATGCTCATTTTTAATTTGCTCCATGTAGTCTGCCTCAGTACTGGAACTGTGACAACCTAACAGGTGTCTTTGCTCTGTTCATAATATGGAAGGCTGCCTGTCAGAGTAGATCACACACTGTCCATGCAAAGTAAAAAAAAAGGAGTCTGAATATGCAGATGCTTTCCTTTTTTGGTCTCTTTTCCTGAACATTCATTGCTACTACAAACATTATTTATGCTCCATAAACACATTTTCTACCTCTAAGTAAAAGCAAGTCATCATGGAGTAGGCGAGTTGCGGCATGATTAATAAGCGCAATTCATCTTTACCATATTCATTCTTGGTGATTACATTTACATACAGTAAACATATAAAGTAATATATCTGCTACGACTGAAAGTTTAGGTCGTATTCAGAATCCGATGTTTACTTGGAACAAATGAGTCATTTGTCTCCCTGCATACATAGTTCTAAAATTATCCAGGTTTCTGCAGCCATGTATTTGCCTTTCCATTCTCTGTCATCCCTGTACTGAGTGAGTTACTGCAGCAGTGGAGGATTAACCCACTTTGGTTGCTGTCTTTGTGCCATATTTACCGCTCTCTGATGGCTTTGACTTCACCATCTGATCACCAGTAATGGGCAACAAAAGCAATAAGCAATAATCAGTTTATCCTCTGAATTACGGGTGTTAGACCTTTAATTTTACTGTGTTGCTTAGATCATCATTACATTGTTTGCCATCACTTCTGTTTTTTTCCTGTTTGTGCAGGTGCACAGTAATCAGGTGTTTGATATACTCACTTGCCAGTTTATTAGGTACACTTAGATACAAATAATGCAGCATAATTTAAAATCAGAGCTTCATAAAGTCTATAATCATCTGTTAATACCGTCTCATTTATATGAATAGTGTACACTAATTATTAACACCTCACCAATACAGTTCCGTGCATACATAGAATACCCCAAAAACCCAATAATAGCCAAGATACTAGTGTGCATGTAAACACACTCAGTGTCACACCTACTTTCTGCAACATGATACTGTCTTTACTTGCAGTAATATTACAGGCAAAACTCTTATTGTGAAGTAACATTGACCTGTTGCATCTCTGTCTCCCACACCTGCGTCTCGAGGCAGTTCGCTGTTTGTTGTTGTTGTGTTTGTTTGTTGTTTCTGTGTATTCATCTTCTGATCCTCTTTTGCAGACTGACCTGAAAGTTGATCATTTGAAACCTGTGAACCAGAGGGGAGGTTTGGGGGTGTTTGTGATACTGTGAGAATTTCAACTTTGTTGTGGTGGCTGTAGCTTCAAGACCTTTCTAGGCATTTGCACTTAATAAAACAATGATTTGGCTAAAGGGCCCTTCTGCTGGCAGCTCCATTAGAAGTCTGCTGTGCCCCTGAAGCACCTGCTTTCTCCTTCCGTCTCAGTGGTGCTAGTTTACCACAGGTGAGCTTGAGTACTTTAGACACCCTGAGGTAAATGTTGAGACAGTAAATGTGTCTGGGAATTTTGTTCTGTGTGTGTGTTCAAGTGCAAGTGAGCATCTAAGAGTGCTAGACAGGTGCTGAAGAGAAGAAGAGGGTGGCCTTACCTAAGTGGATATCTCACTCTGGTTCATTACAGATTTATAGCTGAATTAATAAAAGGGCTTTTTTTCTCTTGATAGTTATGAAGACAAATCTGGAGCTGTCAGTGTTCATTAAAAAGATAATTATCATTATAACAATTTGCTGATTTGCTTTTGGATTAAAACAGCTTTATTTCAGTGGAGTGATGGGCCTTTTATCACTTCACACTCTGCATTGTGATACAGCGAGTATAAATGACTCAGTTCATCATCCCAATTAAATTCTTAAACCTTACCCCTTGTTACAAAATGATCTTATTAAATGCAGCATGTCTTACACAAATACAGACAGTTCACACAGTGGAGTCTCATCTGTAACAGCACTGACATAAACTACCAAATGTGAATGTGCAGTAATGAGTACATTAAATCCAAGGAGCTACAAATTGGCATTTACTCTTAGGAACACAGAGAAACAATAGTTATACAGTGTAAATCTGATTCTGTTAGCACGGCTACAACCTTTAAAGAGGTAGTCTGATTCCAACATCTGAATGGCCGCCTACATCTCTGATTTGTTCAGAGATTCAAATACATCTGGTATTGTGTCCATTTCTGTTTGGAGAAACAGTGAACTAATCAGAACTTCAAAGGTGTGAATAAGAATCAGCCAAAAATAGTGAAAGAAACATGACCACAAAATGGAGACTTGATGTAGATGTACAAGTGAAATATAGTGGTGATTCACCAAAACACAAACAGCCTCTATATGAGGGAGGACTCAAAAATTCCTGGAGGCCATACATAACACTGGAGTAGGGTGTAGTTATCCTATTTGCAGTCAGGTAGCATAGTGGCTACAGCTTGGTGTAAATAAAATTGGGATTGAAAGGGAGAAGATATGCCACAGTGAAAGAAATCAGGAAATAAGAACAAGAAGCTCTGGACATGGTGACAAAAAGATGAAAGGAGATGTTTCCAGGAATGGGAGAAGTGCATTTCAAGGGGAGTACTTTAAAGGATTTAAAGAATTACAACGGTACTAGAGAACACGTTTTTTAAAACAATACCGAGATTTTTTTGGTCACCCCTCATAGGTACCATTCTCCTTAGTGGAGCAGCATTCTGAAATTTACATTTATTTCCTCATGTCTGTTTTCCAGCATTACAGGGGTATGATCTGCTTCCACTGAGTCAGCAACTTCTTGAACAACAAGTTGACAAAGTGTCAGGGCTACATGTGCTGTATAGACGACTCATAGAGCCAGGGATATAGCCAGAACTGCCAACTCTCACGCATTGACCGTGAGAATCACACAATTGACACTTTTCACATACTCTCACACCACACATCCATTTTCTTGCGCAGTGAAAAACAAATTCATAACTGACAAAGTTGCGTCGGGAAAAGAGCACACTGGAAGCGCATAGACAGATACCACAGAGCAGCACAGTGCAACAGTGACAGGGCAATGCAAGAAATATACACAAATCTATATATTGTAATTTATTTCCATGCATGCTGCTCAGAGTACAGTCAGTGGCTCTTTGGACAGTGGCACAGCATCTCCTCTAGACTTGAATACAATATTCGTAAAAGCGGGTTTTCATGAATATTTGTTTTGTACAAATATTTTTTTTAAAAATCGTGAAGAAAAAAAGACATGTCAAATAAAAGTGTGCAGGTCAGGACTCTGTTACAATGCTGTCTCTTTCTCTCTCCTCCACTCTGCTGTCTGTCTCTGTGTCAAGGATATATAAATAGCTGCAGGTCTGTGTGTCTAACAGAGCCGACCTTTGGTTGAGTGGTCAGCACAGTCGTCCATGATCTGGGGCACTGGGGTTTGAGACCTGTTGTGGGAACCCTCCTTTGCAAAAAAGTTCTTTGAAGAACACTTATTTTAACACTTTAATATCCTAAAATCTGAAGTGTAATAAAATCAAAAACATTTGCACAGTATTTGAATACAAGTACAAATACTGTGTCACGCCAAGCTGAAGTCAAAACTTTGCAGCCCTGGTTATAGCACATAAGCACTGATCTGTTTCACACTGTCTTCACCCTCTAATGAGCTCTATATACTTAAAGATGGGCTGAAAGCCAGACACTTTTCCTTTCTGCTGTGACACAAACACAGCATAATTGAACATGTACGCATCAGTCACCATGGTAACTCACCACCATTCTAGGACACATAACTTTGTGCGAAAAGGTAGAATCTGCTGCTCCAGTTCAAGCCTGATTGACCTTGTACAATATTGGAAAAGCAATTCGGTCTGAGAGCAGTATGCCACCTCTCACTACTGTGGTAGTAGAAGGAGGGGGTTAACACACAAACGAGCCAGTCATGCTAATGAGCATGCTGCTAGTGGCAGACAGAACTGGGGCTCTTATTGTACAGCACCGGTGTGTTCAGATGCGATTCAGTGCAATTACATACAAAAACAATGCAAGGATGTGAACATACATGAATTCACGCCAGGCGACATGAATATATGTCAATGCGAGTAGAAAATGTTTCAACTTCAGCAGAAAATTTGCACGTGTCAGGGAGCTTTAAAAATGTACTTCATGAATGTACAGAGAAGAGAGGGGAAAAGGAGAGAGACTGGAAGGAAATAACAAATAACTGCAATTCCTGGTGAGTTCTGAGTTCAATCAGAGGCTCAACTAAACACAAACCCACTCTCTCAAACACAGTCAGTGCCTGCCGTTGCTAGCTAGCTTACAGCTAATGTACAGTAATGTATTTTGGCAATTTGGCAAATAAACACAAATGGTCCAGTGGTCACAAGTAATTCCAGGAGAAAATTTGCCTCATGTTTGTTCTGAACACACCATAAGAAACATCAGCATCAAGACTTCTGGCCAGCAACAATAAAACCCAGATCTGTCAATTAAACCTGCCCTATGAAGAAACTCTCACGACAACCATCAACTGTGACCAAATTCCTTCCTTACAGAGTGAACCATGTAATTTTGTTGGTGGTCCATCACATGCCCACCTCGGGACAAAACTAATAATTTCAGGGGGCCAGGGCCAGGTTTCAGATGAGTTTATTTCTCTACTATGTTACTGTAGTATGTCAATATATGTTTAATAATAGCAGCTGTGACGTATTCTACTTCTACTCAATACTAATACCACTTACTAGCAACTAATAATATTTTTAACATCACAATTCATAATTGATCTGGAACGTAAACAGTTTTTTAGATACATATTTAAATCTTTCATTGATTAAGGCATATACTTTGAGTGTCAGTGAGGTGCCAGAGTGCATTAAAAAGCACCAAAATAGAGCTTGTTTATCAAAAAGACTTTCCCCCCTATAGAGGTCTGGGCTAAGCCCTTGATGTCCTTATGTAACCCAAGTCCCAAGTAGCTATATTATAATTATACTCGAGTGTGTGGTACAATGGGACACTCAACAAAATGAATAAGAACACCACACAACTGTACTTTAAATGCAATAATCCTGACACAGGTATTTATTCACAAAAGTGAATTATTAGTGGGGGTAGCAGTCACAGGGGTAATGTTAGTCACCATTGAGCAGTTAATACACAGAAATCACAAGTGTCCGTCCACTGGGAAGACCGGGAAACCGCTCCGACCTCTGTCTCTCTTTCTCCATCTCTCCACATCTCCTTTAAGCACATTAACTCAGTTGAGCCATAAAATCAAATGCTAGTTCATGGCAAATTAACATGTTTTAACTGGGAAGCGTTACAATGCTACGGTAATAGTATGATATCAAGGTACATGGTATGCTAAGCTAACTAGCAGTCTGCTAGCTAACATCACAACCAGTGGTTGCATTAGACTCTCTCATTGTCCAACGGACAGGGTCGTAAAAATTCCGTCATCATCTATTATTACTTGTCATTTTATTTTAAATTTTTTCATGATAATATATATGATAATGATAAGACATATCTAATAGCTTGTGTTTTCATTTTTAATTAATTCACAGAACATGTTTATATTATGCATTTATTTATTTATTTAGAGGAAAGATGAACAGAGACACTGACGTTCGGTCACTTCAGCACCACATTTTTCCACCACAGTGACAGCGAGGGCCACTAAAAACATTGTGACCATTGCGCCTTAACAATCAAATATGAACAATATAATTCTACAACGTAAGACAATTGCAATTCAAATATGAACAAACAAACAATATTGTCCTGTTCTAGCTTAGCCTGAGCTCAAACCTTCCTCCTGGTCCGCAAGGACTTAAACTGGGAACTGAGAACTAATCAAAAGCATCAAGGGAGACTGCTGCAGAGGCAATTGTCATTAAATTTTGCTTCTTTGCCTCAGACAGATGACTTCTCATGGCCGTTTTAATTTTGATCTGAAGGCTGAACCCGCGCTCTGCTGCAACACTGGAGACTGGAATTACCAGTGCTACTTCAGCCAAAGTTTTGAAGTCGAGGAACATTTCTCCCAGAGAAGCGATCAGAAGTTTGCAAGACTCTCTGAACGTGGGATTTCCTGATCCTGCTAGCACTCGCTTCACCGGGAGGAAATCCTGCAGCATGCGGTCTTTCTGCACCAGTGGTGCAGCTGCACCCTTCTGTGACCCTTAGGGCTGCACTTAAATCCTAGAAATGCCCCAATATCTATGTCAGGCAACAGGGTAGGGGAGTTAGCAGGACACCAAATACACATAACACAGATAGATAGTACACACCTATGGTGGCCCCATCAAATCTAGGTTAAACAACCATGACCATCACCTAATGAGGATAAAAAGCTTAGAATACAGTCTTTGAAAGCTCTGCTGCACAAGAATTCAGTTTTGACCTAGAGAAGCTACCAAGAGTTAACAGGGTCAAGGCAAAGACCAAAACCTGCTGTATGAATATCCTCTTCCCCTGTTGCCATTGTAGAATGCACTTGAGGCACTGCAGGAGAATCTGAGCCAATCCCCTCATACATGTGAAATATTTTCACAGAGGCAATTTGCGCAATGTGTTCGGAAGGAGCTTGTCATAAGCCCCATTGTTATAAGCAATGAACAGCTGCAGTGAGCATCTCAGGGAAGCTGTGTGGTCTCACTTAGTATGTCAGGACATTTACAAGACTCAGTGTTACAATTTCTCCCTTTGCTCCATGGCTTGATTTATCAGAGAAAGGCATTCAGCTGAGCCGTCCTGGACCTAAAAGAAAACCTGATTTTTTTAGGCACATAGCTGATTGAACAAGACAGACGGTCAATCCATGGACCAAGGTCAAGCTTATTAAGCCCATTAGAAGACCAAGGCGAAGTGAAATAGACAAAAATGGACAGTGAAATAGACAGTGTTGATGGAAATTGACTTCAGAGGTGTCAGGTTTTTTTTAAATCACTGTCCAATATGAACAGGGAAAATTATTCTGATGGGTACCCATATTATAAAAAATCATACATTTATATGTCTAGGAGCCAGTGTAAAAGATAAATATTTGTTTATGCCTTAATGTTGTTAATATTGTTAATGTTGTCGTTATCGTTCTGTCCAAGTCTGGCTCTGTGTCCCTCCACCAGTCCATCAGATGCCCTCAGGCTTTTCTGCCTGTTTAAGACTGGACTGAATGGGAATAATGTCAGATAAGAGAGGTTGCAGATTATATTTAAGAACCACTTGAGATACTGTTGCTTTCTACATTGTCTCTTGTTGGAAACCCATTGTGGGCTTGCCCACAGAATGCCCACACAGACCACCCTGTGGCATAGTCTGTGCAGGGCCCAAAGCAGTTTTACTCTTTAGGGCCCCCATGAGAGTTTCCTGTGGGATATGTACTGTGAGCTTGCCCACAGAATGCCAACAGAGACCTCCCTGTGAGATAGTCCATGATGGGCCTGAAGGCAGGCAGTTAACCAAAGGGACTGGAATGTAAAATTTAAATCTGTATATGTGGTATGAAACATATTGGTTTTTGTTACTTTATTTGAAGAGAATAAAGTAGCAGTTCCTGTAACTGTGTTAAAAGTTTGGATCTGCTGAAGGCCTTTTGATTGTTTTTCTCACACGAATTCCACCAAACATGCCCCTTTGGGACCCATGTGAGGCCATGGTGGGAATAAAATGAGCCCCGCCCCATAGTGTGGGGCCCATATGTGCCCTGCATTTCATGCCAGTAACAGGGGTCCACAGTGGGCTGGCCATGCAGGGCTCATTTTATTCCTTCTGTATGTTTGCTGGGGCGAGTCATGGCAAATAGTATTTGTATCATTTTTATATTGGTGCAAAGATTTATGTTACTTTGGGACCATCACACTGTTAGATGAGGTTATCCAATTTAGCTAATATGGTTCCAGGCTCAAGCTAATGCTAATAACCCTTGTAGTGAGCAGTAACATATAAGTAATGCCCTCATTAGCAATTGCTTTTTCTGTTGTTTGGAGCATTATTAAGTGCAACTTCGTAATTCAAGGCACTATGTTTGTATATTTAGAGTGTGCATGTATAGTACAACCAAATCTCATTGCAGTTTGGATCAATTTTCCGATTTTTTCGTGGCACTCATCACGACTTTCAAACTAAGGTATTTTAATTAGAAGTATGTTTTGTGCCTGCATCACTTTTTATTCTTTCAGGTGAGACTCGGGAGCACAGAAGCTGTATTGTTCTCATTTGTTATTTATTTTTAACTATAACTGCTACATTTAATCACAAGATTCTATTCTTGTTTTTACCTCTTTATTTTAATTTGATCAGTAGCCTACAGTCAATCATCTACGTAGAGTCTGGTGGGCAAATTGGATGACCCACTGCTCAGAAGTAGCCTTTTTTCTTCACCTTGTTATGGCTTTCTTTTAATAATATCTTTAGCATATCTTAACACAAACACAAAAGTGTCCTCAATAACTTGATGAATTAATCTTAAAGCCATCAGTTTTAGTTATTTCTCTTTCGATTCTGAGAAATAACAGTTTTGTCAGCAGTAGGCTACATAAGAGCATTGTGTTGTGGGCAGATGTGGCGTGTTCAACTACTGTTTTGGTTGTCTGTTGTCAGTGGGCTTCATTCCATTTCAAATTGTAGCCATCCGCTGGAGAAGGAAATGTCAGGAAATACATTCTCAGCAAAGAACTGACAAGAACAAGACTCTACAGCCATGTTATGCTGTACACACAACACACAGCAATGCTTTGAGATTAACACTATTGTCAACAGGCTAACATGCTCACCATGACATTGCTAACATGCTGATGTAATATGCCATGTTGACCTTTTTGTTTAGTGTATTAGCATGCTAACATTTACAAATTTACACTAAACACAAAGCTGAGGCTGATGGGAACGTCTTTAGTTTTGCAGGAATCCAGTCATAATCCAAAGTGGACAATTTAAAAGTTTGAACTGGTGATGGCGCTAGTGGGTATCACCAAAGTTATTACAATTCACACTGAGGGGAACATAAATGTCCGTACCAAGTGGCAGTCAGTCCATTAGTCATCTAGACATTTCAATCAAAACCACAAATGTCAAGTTGCAGTTTGTGCTAGAGAAAAAGTCAGGGGATCAGCCCTGAGCAGCATCGTTATCAGAACCAAATGTCATGCTAGTTCATCTAATAGTTGTAGATATCTCAGTATGGACCTAAGTGGTGTGGACCAACCAAAACTGCCATCCCTAAAGTCATGTGTAGTGTTGCTTAAAAACACACATTAAAACAATTGTTCATTTCAGTGAGTCCAATTGTCAGTTACTTTGTGTTTCAAAATAAATTAAATAATCAGCGATTTCAGCCTTTTGTATATTTCATTCCTAACAGACAAAGGTCAACCTCTGTACACACAGGATGTGCAAAGGGCCCAGTATTTGTATTTGTATCTATATTTGTTGAGGCAACAAAATTATTCATGTTTGTATTTGTATTCAAATAAAAGAGGAAATAGGCATAAAAATCCAGTTTTTGTTGTTATTATACTTTTAATTTTAGGATATTAAAAGATCATCTCAGATCATTGACGACTGCGCTAACTACTGTGCTAAACCTAGTGCATTACCATCATGCAGACAGACCTCTATTTATTTATACACTCATAACACAAAGACAGCACAGCGTGTAACATATAGGGAAGAACTTCACAGGTGATTCTTGCTTTGCACTTTTCATTTATTGCCTATTTTTTACAGCCTAACTTTGTGGAAAGGAGAAGAGGAACAACAGGTTACAGAGAGTCCCTTGGGAGCACCTCACGTCTGTCAGTAGCACAGCTTTATCTCTCCGGGAGTGATGTCCAAATAAGGAAATGTGCGTCATGTAGCAGGTGGATGTGAGTCCCCTCATTGAGACCTGCTGGTGGACGTAACAGCAGAGCACAGGAGAGAGACACAGATAGTGATGTAACTGTCCCTCATTTGGTATTTGTTTTTTCTTCCTGAAAACAAATAATTTTGAAAATATTTCTATGAAATAAATGTTTGTAAAAAACCCACTATTTGTGCTAACATATATTTATGCGGGCACACCCCTAGTACACCCCTTTGGAGTTCTGAGAGGAGGTTTTGTAAGTACATATGAGTAAAGCTGCAGAAGGATACATTGTATGTGTGTTTGTCTATGCACTATAGCACTCTTTTTCATATAAAACTTAGCAATGGATGTAAGTGTCACAGCCTGTAATAAAACAGCAGATACTAGGCCGCCTGATAACTGAGCTGTTAACTAATGACTGGAATCAAAGAAACTGTGACAGGAAATGATTGATAGCAAACTGCAGCTTCCCTCCAACAACAAAATGTAACATCAAATCATTGTCTGTGATCAAAGTTCAAATCTATCTGTACATGATCGTTTTTAGCAGCGTCAAATTAGGCTGTTGGGCTGTGCTTAAGGGGAATGTCTATATTTATTTGTCATTTCTCCTTTGCTCACAACATAGTTATTCTGAAAAAATGGTTTTGACAGCTTGATGTCCTTTCTAGGCTGGACATGAACTTAAGATCTCTGATCTTCCCCTACTCCCCTTTTTCCCTTCTTTCCATCCCATCTGCCACTTGCTGTAAGTACATCTTATTTCCATTTCTTTGTTTGAAACAAACAGTCAGTGCTGTCCCTTAGCTGCAGAACTGACAGGACCAGAGAATTGGAGCTCTTAAGAAATGACAGGATCTTCTCCTGTGGCTGAGCTGATGCCTGAGTGACATGTTGAGAAGAGGTGTGTGTGTGTGTCTGTGCGAGAAAGTGTATTTGTATGTACTGAAAGCTAGAGTGTGATAAGGTAGGTGCTGATGAACTGTGGGACAGCAGCAGTTCATTTCTGATGTGGATTGGACTGGTGACGCTTCCAGACCTCTTGGGGTCACCTCTCAAAACAAGACCTCACATGTTACAAGTGTATAGAGTGTCAGTCTTGAAGCCAATAACAGCTGCACTACACTCAGGACTCACACTATGAAAGATAACTGATGCTCACTCACATTATGTTTTTTTTTTTCATCAAAACTAGGACACACAATGATCACATGTCAAACATATAAATTATAGTATCTTGACACACATGTAAATCAAATAACTTATAGCAGCTTGCCATTAAGATTCACACATGGCTACTTTTATTCTAGTCTGTTGTGTTCCCCTTCAGTTCTCCCTCAGTCTCAAGCCACTGAGGTGTAGTGATGGGTGACAACACAGCGCACATGAGTGGTGGGTGAAAATGGGCGGTGTTGTACTTTTCACAATCACTGTACATTACTGGGCTTTAAGTAATATGTGTCAGTGCTAGAAGACAATATAACCCTGTGCTCTGTCTGCATCTTAAGAATTTAAGATTTACCTGGTCCAAGTGTCATGAGGTATAACTTATGTTTGGCTCTGTGTGATTGATATGTGTTTTGTGGAAATGGTCAAGCAGGACTGCATTATGGGACACATAGAGTACCACAGCTGAGTTTGCTTCAGATATACTGTAAGTCTGCTTTAGGTTCATTTTTATTTTTAGAGTGTAAATTATCCTTCTCAGGTCACAGTTCTTTAAAAAACTAATTATTAAAAACTAAAGTATTGTAATCAAGTATTTATTTGTGTTATGCATTTTTGCAAGAAGCTTTTTATGAACATAATTACACAGTATAAATATTGTTTACCAGATTTTTTTTATACTTGCACATTTTTGGTGTTGGGCTTTAGTTCACAGATGTTTTACCTTAGGGTGAATTAAAATACAGATACTGAGAAAAGTATGTCTAGACCATGAAACGAATGAAATGCTCATACTTACCACTGTAGCAGGAACTGTGAAAGCTGCTATGTGCAGACTAGTTATGTGAGTATAGCATCTTCTGAATGTTTCTAATATCATATTTTTTTAATTGTAGAGAAAGAGACAGTCCTGGTGAAAATTAGGGCAATTTATATGTTACTTTCAGCTCATTAACCTGTGTCTTCTCACATCAGTGTGTATGTATGCAATCCAGTAAATTAAGTTTACATATTACTAAATTATTTTACCATTATGCTGTACAAGAAAATGTAATCACTACCTGGATTATGGTCACGTGCAACATTTTGTGGGTAAAGGAAGTGCAACATTTATGTTACAAAAACATCCAGCATTACGTTTCCTACTACATGTATTTGCTGTCACAAATTATTTGAATATAAACCTAATTTGTAGAAGACAGTGTTGGTGTGTGTGTGTGTGTGTGTGTGTGTGTGTCTGCCACAGTGTATCTTTTGATCCCAACACAAAGTATTACCAAAATCAGGAATTTTCAAGAGTTAAGAGTTTTAACATCACAAGCAGGAATAGAAAGTATGCCTTATAGAGCTTCTTATTCTATCGACTTGTCTGTGCATCATACTTCACATAGACAAAAGATCAGATGAATCCCAAAAAGGTAACGGTTGAAGCCCATTTTGATTGGAAACTGGGAATAATTTAAAAAAACTATGATTTTTAAAACTAATCATTTTATCACACTAGGTTATGACTGTTATCCATTGCAATGTGACTATATACATGTATGTATTTTGGATATACAGCATTACTGTTAAAACCTTTTATTATAAACTTTTATTTATAGTTATAATTATATAATTTATGTATAATTATAAGAATTACTAATTCATATCCTTTTATATTCAACTCTGATATCTTCAACAGTTTATGTTCCAGTTGTGTTGTTTTTGTTGTATGTTCAAGTGACCCACTTGTTTTAGCATCACATTATTTTACCCCAGTCTTTTAATCATCACTTGACCTCATGTAAAAACCGTGCTGTCCTGATTTATATTTATTGTCCTGCCAAATACCTCACTAAGTCACTGCAATAGAAAACAGTTAAGAGGAGACCAACAAGCTCAAATGTTAGATCCAAAGCTGAAAATTACATGTTGTTCACCAGATCCACATTAATTATGTAGAATCAGACTCTGACAGGATAGACTTCACATTAATGATTTCTATGTGGCATCATGCACATTCAGGGTTTGTGCAGCAGAGGGTGAAACAGGTGGATTGTAGCTGCATGAAAAGGCTGCTCATGCAGTCAGGAGATGCTGACATACTGCAAGAAGAGGATTACAAAGACATGGTTCAGATGTGCACTGAAATAGAACATTGCAGTTTGTAGCCCTAACACCCAAATATATTTTTGCCATGGCTACTGTCAGCTGATTTCCAGCTGATTTTTCTTTTTCCCACAGTATTTTCAATTTCTGGTGAAAATTAGTTTTTCCAAGCCTACATACCAATTACGGTGGCATAAATTATAGCCATTAATGTCTGTGACTAGCTGTGACATTATAAGCTGCACAGTGTTAGCTTTCAGACATTGTTTGTGGAGATTATCATGATTATCATGTTAAACCCATAAGGTTCATTTGATACAGAGCTTATTTTCTTTATGGAAAAAAACAATCACAAATTGCACCAGAAGTCCACTGTGGGAAACCTGTGCACATGCTAATTTCCAGGTTGGACTATGAAGACATGAATCGCTGGATGACAATTCAAACAAATATCTTCCCAATGACAAAGTTGCTAAAAACAATATTAGAGAAAGTACATGGTCAACAATGACAGAGTTGGAAAAAACAAATGTTATAATTTCATTTTACAAATGCAGGCATGTTAAACTCAGACATATTTACATTTTTTGATTCTTGGTCACTTGAGAGCAGTGTATAAAGTTTGTTAGCAAGCAGATGTCTATTTACACATCCAGCAGACACGAAGCAACAGTATTCATTTTGAGTCATGCTTCTGGCCACCTGGTGAATGTAAGTCCAATATTCACTCTCCATTAAGCTCTGTTTTGGTCTCCACCAACTCCTGAGAGAAATATCTTTAGTGGCTTAATGCTCCAGTGCTAGCACCAGAAAGATACTAAAATGCTCCATGGAGCTGTTGTATTTTGTGAAATGTTATTTTCCAAAATGTTATTGTTTTCTGAAAACTTTTTTTGAAATTGCATTTTACAAAAAAGTTTTGTTTTATGAAATATTAAGTTTTGTGAAATGCTGTCATGTTCCCTGGGGTTTATTCTAGAGAGCAGGTTTAACAAACTCTGAGCATAACCCTGAACTCTGAGTTGGTGAACCTTGAGTTGGGTTTCAGAACAGCTGATCAAAGTCAGTTCAGTCGACTCTGACACAAGCATGTGATGAATGTAAAAAGCCAACAGGTAAATGAAACACAGAACCTCCATCTCAATTCAGTGGAGGTAGAAACATTAATGCATATGTATGCAGACTGTGAACATTTATCTAAAAGAAGATAGCATTGACAGAACCTGCGTCGGAGTGGGCAAAAGAGTTAATAAGTTAACACAAAGTTTTATTCAGCATACTCCATTAAGTCATGATTAACTAGATGGACCTGATAGAATCTGACTGTATATCTGTGCATTTTTAATATATTTATTCAGCTTTAATCTGATGGGAACAGAACACAAGTGGCAGCAACTAAAGATGAAAAATGTAGTTGAAGAATTAAAAAAAATATGTGGATGAAAAAGATAAGACATATTTTACATAGAGACACATGAATGTAATCACTGTCGATCTGGTAATAATGAGTTTGGTGATTTGCAGTTGAAAAAGCATTGAGGTTCAAACTGAGAGTACATTTTGACGTCTATTTGGATCTTGGTTCAACAGCATTCAGTGACTTTACTTCAACAAATGTAGTAAATTTAAATAATGTCACTGAAATACTGTGAAAACATGTTCAGACTATACACAGCCTAAAAAATCTCACTTTACACTGGTTTGCAGTCTGCAGCTGCACTACAATCCTGCTCACTCAGAAATAAGAACATAATCTCCAGTATGACATGAAAACTATCCTAGAAATGTTCCACTAGTGTGACCAATCACATCATGAGTGATAGAGACAAATATTCATTGATCTTACTATGTGTTTAAAGCTTCACACAGATTTTAATTTAATTCAATTCAATTCAATTCAATTCAATTTTATTTATATAGTGCCAAATCACAACATAAAGTCATCTCAGGGCACTTTTAAATGGAGCAGGTCTAGACCACGCTCTTTAATTTACAGAAAGAGAAACCCAACAGTTCCCCCCATGAGCAAGCACTTGGCGACAGCGGAAAGGAAAAACTCCCCTTTTATAGCATTTTTATGTGCAACAAAGATTTCAGTGTAGGAACATTTCAGTGCAGGAACTGCTACAACAACCTGACTTGAACTGTCTTATCAATATGCACAGAATCACAGTGTTATAAAAAACCCAAAAAAGAACTTCCACTCGAACAAAGATGGGAGTTGCAGAGATTTTATTCTGAGCTGAGGGTAAATTTATGCTGTGTAATATTTGAATGTGAGAGCAAAGAAACAACTGACTATATAAAAGCGGTAACTTTAGACTTAAGATTTTAGTCCTTGAGTAACAAACTAATATCCAATTGGGATTTTTATTCTGACAGACAGTAAACTTCCACTAGTGAATGCGCTTCAATACGAATGAAAGAGGAAATTAAATGTTGTGTCTGACAGTTGCCTTAAACTGTACAGGAGGGAGGAGACAGAGGGAAATTCAGGGTTTATTGAAGTAAACCTGCCAGCAAGCAGGTTAGCTTCACAGGATAAGTTACCATGGTAACTAACCCAGAGTTCAAGTTACCTCTCTTTCTGGAACTGAAAACCCAGAGTTTCTCTCATCTCAGGGTTGACAAACTCTGAGTGTTCACAACATTTCAGGGGAATGCACCTCTGAAATGTTGTTTTGTGAAATCTTATTGTGTTTCCTGAAATGTTGTTTTTTTTTTTTTAAAAAAAATGTTGTCATGTTTTGCACCTCATGGCCACCGTAGAAAACAGAAGAATGCAGGTATAGCTAACACAAGAACTACCATCATCTGACTCAGAGCTGCATTTTGTCCTAAAAAGTCCATAAACATTTGAGTGTATTAGCCCTAATAAAAGAGAAATAATAAAAGTTTAAAGGTTCTAATAAGTTTAAAGGTTGAGTGGAAGCTCCTAGAAGTCCCAGTGGTCTAATCGTTTACATGCTTTTGTGCTTAACTGCTTAGTTATCCCCATTTCCTCTTAAGCCATCCAAGCTTTGTCCCAGTAGAGGACATACATTAAGAATTTTTTGATGGTTCTGTTCTGAGATCACATTTTGGACAATAATCTGGGCATTAGATGAACAAAGTCACCTTGATCTAGTCGACATTGTCCTCTCAATTTAATTTTCCTGTCTCATTGTTGAGGGAAGAGCAAATATGAAAGATCCTTTCATTATAACCTTTGTGCGAGGGAACGGTCTCTGGGCCTTGAGAGCCATTTCTGACATTCCTTTGTCAGTGTAACCAAGAGCCATAAGCCTGAGAGCAGAAAATTATTTCATGTCAACAGTGCTCAACACTCAAATTAATAATCTGAGCAAAAAGTATTTTAGTATGTGAGGCAGTGCACTAGTGAGACAGATGATTTAAAGTAGTAGCTGTGAGACAGTTTGTACTGCTATACTGAAATACTGTCATAATGCCATTAAACAGACATTTTGAATCAAAGTGATAATTTACAAAAATATAGAACTTACTTCTGTATTAAACACTCTCAAATCAGGAATATTCACTAAAATAACATATCTTTAAATAATTGTGATGCACAAACTCACTAATTATAATTCTATGCTGATTCAGAGTCAGACAAATGCATGTAGGTCACCGCATGGGTCTGTTAGCCTAATGGGAGAGAAAAATACCACTCATCTCTTGAAAAAGTTTCAAATGACAATGTGCCAGTACACCATCTGTACTGCTGCTGATTGCACCAACCTACAAAACAGAAGGTTAATGTGTAACTGGGCCACATCTTTCCTTCCAGGTCCACAAATAGACAGGCTGATGTTCAGTCTTTCACTCACATTCCCCTCTGAAACCTCCAGATGCCTTCTTATTATTATCTGGACAAATTATGCCCTTGTGTGTAAGCAGACTTTTGTCTGGAGACTGTGTAGAAAAGAATTTTATAGGTTTTAAAGTATGCTTAAGCAACAATGATCATACATTGTCAAATGTGAAAACATCTTGATTTAAAGGTCTCTAATTGCATCAGATGAGCATAATTCGCCTGGCAGAGCACCATCTGACTGGGAGCTCTCAGAGTAATTACACTGGATTAGCCTTTGTCTACACGCTAAATCCCTGCAACATGTGACGTGACCAAAATGACAATTATTTTGTTTAATATTTACAATGAATGGAGATGCATTGTGTAACTTGTGTGCAGTGTTTACCCTCTGAATATTAC
Source organism: Euthynnus affinis (assembly GCA_029490765.1). Classification (NCBI taxonomy): domain Eukaryota; kingdom Metazoa; phylum Chordata; class Actinopteri; order Scombriformes; family Scombridae; genus Euthynnus; species Euthynnus affinis. The sequence goes on along the minus strand of CM055840.1, from coordinate 10,371,441 downwards.
AGGCATGTAGAAGAACATAAATATTAATACACAACAAACTTAAAAAACATGGATGAGAGGTCCTCAAAAACTCCTGATCCTCCTCATGATCAATTTTTTTCTGGGTTTATGTGTATAGTTTTCATTGACAATATATTACTGAAATACACTATTTTACTGACAGGTAGGTGTGATTGTGAAATAGAAAGACAGCAGTTTTTAAACAAATAAGTAGTAGACTAGTGTTACAAGATGACATTGAAATGACAGAGAATCTCACAGTAGTCTCATAGAGTCCAGCAGTAAAAATTTTTAGTTGGTGCTTTACATATTGTCATCAAGATTTCAGCAGATGCTATTTTAAATATAAAATCTTCTCATTTTGACACCCAGGGCAGAGCAATTATTCTTTTGAAAAAGCTATTCCCTGCAATAATACAATCCACATCAGGAGTTAATGCCCTGGACTTGGAAATGGTGACTGGCAGCTCGACATCAGGTATCAACAATGAAAGACTGATGATATGGAAATGTGCCTGGAAGATGGGGAATAAACATGAGTGCTAGTCAAGTGATAAGAGAACTGTGGCAGGATAGATGGTATGGGAATGTGGTAGCAGCTATAGAAAGAGGAGTGAACAATTCATACATATTCATTTGGTCTTGATCAAGAGAGCAGAGTCATGTCATCTAAGACAAAAACAATCACAGGAAGTCACATAACTCTGAAAACACAAACTTTATGTCCATTTATATTCTAGAGGCAGTCCACTATCCAAAGCTTATACACACATACCACACGATTTTGAGAAAAGAAGGCACTTTTACCAAATATATAAGTCCTTTCCAAGTCATGTGTCCAAGTTTTAAAGAAATATAAAGCACAAGTGAAGAGAAAGCATACCCAGAATGGCCCTGTAGGCTGAAAATAATAGTTACCCAGGATAGTCTAGTCAACGTGGATACTACACTGTCAGTCTAAAAACATTTTATACTACTGTGTCAATATAATACCACTGATATTAAGAAGGTTATACTTTCCATGTCTGTGAGTAAGCATGTGTAAATTTCATCATCAGAGGGTGTACATGTAGACTCTGCGGACACCTGTGTACCTCCAATTTTTTGTGACCAAGCAGCCACTATGTTACAGACGCAGATCTAGAAGAACTCCAGGACTCCAGAAAGTAGTATAAACAGAACTATATGCCTCTGTAGTGTCCGCAGCTACAACATGTAGCAACATGTAACCACCTCTCAGTAAGAGTTTATGCAAGAGGCCATGAGGTAGTAACAACTCCAAGGAAACATTTAGGGGTTTTTTTGACACTACAGCTCTCTGGCTGTAGTGTCATCATGTTACCATGCTCAAAATGACAGATGTTTATAATATACTTAAATAGCATGTTCATCACCTTAGTTTACCATGCATGCCAACATTTGCTAATTGACACTAAACACAAACTAGGGCTGGTGGTAATGTTAATAGTTTTGCATGTAGTCATAAACCAAAGTATTGGACAAATTAAGATTATGCTATGACCTGATGATGGTGCCAGGGGAAAAAGTTAAGAGGTCACCAAGTTACTTCAATTCATCCAGAGAATGTGAATTAATTTAGTAGATGAGATATTTCACTCAAAACCTCAAACAACCTCATGGTGGTGCTGGAGGAAAAGTTATGAGGTCACCAAAATAAGAAGTATTTATCCTCTGAGCACCATGATTATCTGGCGCTATTAGAGGATCATAAGTCATTAGGTTTCATCCTCTGGGGACTATCCCACTAGCAACCACTCTGGCTAAAACAGACACACAAACGTTATCACTGATGGAATTTACACAAAATAAATGTTTAACAGAATCTAATGCAATTTAGTTAATTAGTTTAAGAAATGAAACATCAATCATAACCTTATCTACAACAATGTGAAATTAATGTTTCCATTGATATAATTGCTATTAAAGATTCTCCACCATGTTAGAACGTTTTCTTATCATGCAGCGTGATAATCAGTAATCCTGATTTCTTCTGTCCCTCTCTGGAGCGATGGTGTGTGGTGACCAACCCCAGCAACACTGAGGTGCATTACTAACATGCAATATCTGCACAGGAATAACAGTGGGTATCTTTGAAAATGAATCTAGCCCCAATTTCTCTATCAATTCACTGCAGGGTTTCCTTTCAAGGCACTATATCACCAAGATTACTTTTCTCCTCTCTTCTGATTGCATTTCATGAGATCAGATGTTCTCCTTACCTGGAGGGATTTATTCAAAGAGTTTTCTCCTGAGTTTTGCCACATAAGATACAACGACTAGAGTGTCTCTATCTGCTGTGTCAACAGATAGCATTATTGCAAACTGTGCAATAACAAGATGTTTAAATCACATTACACATCATGGGCTGAAAAAATTTAGCAACACTTCTTAGGCTCCTCAAATAGTAAACGATGAACCATAAAGATGTGACCTCTATATTTTTGTTGTTTCAAGTCAATGGTTCTAACTAAAAGGTGAGAAGCAATAAAAAAATCATGTGGATATTAATTGTCACTTAAAACAGGATGACATTGTCACAATATTACAAATTAAAACAATCATTTTGCATTCTGAAAAATACACTTATTCAAAAGTCAGATGAGATCAAACACCACTCTTGGACAAGAGAGTGGTAATTATCTTCTCATCTATATTCATTTAACAGAGATAGAAAAGGTCTATGATACTAATTGCATTATTAATTCAAAAATAAATAGGTAAGGAAGACAATATCCTGTATCTTTAAATGCAATTCTGTAATTTCATATAGTCTTTACAAAAACGCCTCCCCCCCTAGTATTTCTGCTGCAGTGGTCTCTGCAGCATAGTTCTTCTGAGCTGTAAACTGAGCTAAACAGTTCTATTGTGACAAAAAGATCAGGTCTCTATGTGCGCTGGCTGGTCGCTGTGCCTTCTGAAGGATTAAAGGACAATACTTTTCATTTTCCAAACACTCTTCAAGAGGGGCTCCACTTTGCACTACTTCATGAAGCAATTGTGCAAAAAGTGTCAGCACATTATCTCATGTCATTTTCAGCCTCATGATGTGTGTTGGGACTGTGGGGGAGGTGGAGAGATTCATTACACAGTTGTAATAAATGTTGTACATTGTGTTGTGAATTCAAAGGTGATGGATAGTGTTATGTACTGCACTGCAGGACAAAAGGTCTATTTGAAGACATTCTCAGAGTTCATTCTGCCCCACTGGTCCCTGCATGGCTATAATGAGAAGTGTCTCCCCAGGGATATGCTGACAAGGGCAGCTCTTGAGCCTTCCTGGGACTGTTTTAGCTCTAAAATGAGTGTTCTGTAAAACATTCAGTATTAACTACAAGATACTTGCTCTAAATTTGATTGACCTTGATATAAAGTGTCACTGTGTAAACAGCTCTCTGAAATACTGCATTGTATAAACTCTTATTTTGTGCAAAACTCTCTTTAATACATTAAGTTTTATATCATAATAATAATGTACAACAGTTGGCTCTAAGAATACAATACAAAAAAAAATCTTTGCTGGAATTCTCCAGGTGCACAATGTTGGTTTAAAGTACACAAGAGGAAATCTTTTACTGGTAGGTGTCTGGAGAGTCTGTAGCAGTGATGAATAATAGATGAACTGTATTTCTGGCTCTGTTCTGATGGAAAGATAGCAGCAATTACATGTCTTTTCAGTGGAGAGCAGAGAAGAGGCGAACCTATGCTAATATTAGCTCAAAAGGCGAGACACCATGTAAATATGTAAAAAAAAATGTTGGATTTCCCTACAAATAAAGACTACAATATATTTCCACCTTTAAAAATCACCAGTGGTTGTTGATGCACAAATAAGAAGTCGGGAACCAAGTCAATGGCTTTTTCGAGCTTTGCTTATCAGTCGAAATCTGTCTTCTGTATCCATCTCATTAAACACTGACAGAGGGTCCCTGCTACAAATAAATAACCATCCATTGATTAGCCCGTACAGTTAACTCTCTGGTGATGAGGTGGAAAACAAATGAATGCTGTCATTGATCTACTTCTGAATGATAAGCCCAATTTGTCTTTAGATCGATGAGACAGATGAGTGAAAGGGCAACAAGAGGTGCAGGGAATATCCTCTTCAGAAATGAAATACTTTACTCACTGAACCTACACCATCATTTTCCATGAACTTAAATCACACGAGATCAGCAGAATTCATACTTGGCAAGGGATGACTGACAGCTAGTTAGAGCTCTGCAGCTAATGATGCAGGAGAGAACTGAAAGAAGGCTATTAACCTCTAACTTTCATCAGAAGGGAAATGATGTATTGAAACAATATAGCGAACAAATCCTGGAAAATGGGAAAATGGAAATAAAAGAGGAGCTGTGTTGTGATAAGATTCAGAAGAAGAGAAGAGACAGACAACAGACTAACCAAGCATTTAAATCCCCTTTCTCTTCATTTGTTCTTTCTACTTCTTTGTTAGTATTATAGCAGTCATCAGTGTAGGTGAAATAGTTCCTAAATTAGTCATTATTCAGCCGCCAGGCTGTAATTACAGGAATTGTTTGTTTGTTTGTTTCTTATCAGAATTCTGACCATATATGCATTAAATGGATTCATAATGATTTAGTTACTGAATTTCGTCCTGCATGTAACAACAATCATTAAGAACTCCTTCAGCAATGTGTGATGTTTGTTTACCGTTCCCTATTGTCTCCCAGCTCAGAGAATGAATAGGGCATCTATAAATAAGCAGACGAAGCTGGTATTAAGACAGATAGAACACAGGTCTGCCTCCCACAGGGAGGCCAGACTAAACGGGGCCCACTTCTCATTCATGTCTCCTGCGGTCTCAACGAGGGCTCATCTAGAACAGGCCCACGGCACAGAGTGAGACCTGAGATTGAAGCTGTTTGAAGTTTTACATTTATAAGTCGTACACCTTGACCTCGATTAAGCTCTCTGAGTACAGAGGGGTGAAAACATGTTACATTCAGGAAGAATTTGCACTGATGGGAAAAGATTGCAGTGCTTGAAGGCTTTTAGCTGGCAGACAGGGAAGAGATCTGTTGGTGGGGGTCATAAGAAAAAAAAACAGCTGCAGGTATTTTGGTGTTCAGTTTGGACATGCAGAAAAACAAACAATAACTAACTATAAATGAACCTTTCAGGTCAGATCCCATGCATTTAAAAGTTTTATATTTTTAGAAATACATGTATTCACTTTCTTGCTGTGAGTGTGATCAGAAGATCAAGACAATTCTCATGTTTGTACGGTGAATATGAATCTACAGCAAAGAGATGATTCGCTTAGCTTAGTTTAGCTTAGCATAAAGACTGGAAGCAGGGGGAAACAGCTAGCTCTGTTCAAAGTTGACAATACTTCAGCTAACAGCAACTGCTTATTAATTAAGATGTTGATCTTGATTGTTTAATTAGTCCCCAAAAGTGTAAAAAAACAACAACAAAAAAACCCAACAATTTGTGGATTTTATGATAACTATTTCTTGGTGGGGCAGATACATACACTGTTGTACATCACAAAATAGTGACAGCACTAAGACCATATATTGGCGGTTTTTACATCTCTACATATGTATGGATACAACTAGAGATACAACATGTTAGAGAGTTTTAGAGGCTATTAGAAAATTAGGGTGTATTTTTGAACTTTGGACAGAGCCAGGCTAGCTGTTTCCAGTCTAAGCTAAGCTAAGCTAATCACAATCTGACTCCAGCTCCATACAAAACATACAGGAAAATGCAGTTCAAGCAGACTATGAGACTTTAAGTAGATTAATAAATTAATTTCTGGTACTGACTGAATACTGGACGATAAAATATGGTAATTAACCTTCAAATCAAGAACATTCCTTTAATATTTGAATCTACAGATCAGTAGTGCAAGCTAGTGTACTATCTAGGTCATCACTGACAGAATATCCACCCTGTGTGGGCAGTAATGGGGTACATATTGCACCCTGGGAACCACTGCAGTCATTTGGTTTGAGCTCACTCAGACTCTGCTTCACAAGGCTGTTTGGAGTTATTTAATGGTCATTCCTGCCAATTTTGGGACACTTAAAGATCGCTTCTGTTGTTTTAGAGAAGCCTGAAACAAAACTTTGCAAGCTAACTCTAACTGTGTGATATGTGAACATAAAAACCTCATGGTATTTCAAGTAACATTAAAGAGTAGCAAATAACTTTTAGAAAAGTCATTCGGGGGTGGCAAAAGTGCCACATCAGCCATGTATTAAATGTAACATCCCTTAATGGCAAAGCAAAGAAATAGAATGAGTGGTTATGTACAGACAGATGACGATTTCAAGTACAAAACTGAACAAAAAAGTACAGTACCAGGACCAACAATAAAACTGAACGTTTTTTTTAATTATGATAATGATCAACAATATGCTGTCACCTCAACCAAACTGGACACACATAGAACAACACCCAACATAGGCCTATTGCAACAGCAATGAAACATAATGCTGCACTGACTTAGTTTTTTATCAACATGATAATGAAATGTTTTAAATTAACGTATCTACAAAGTCACACAAAAACACACAGAGCTTATGTGCTGAACATAGTGACAACATTTAATTTGTCATCCAATAGCCACCTGTTAAAGCTTGATTATTATTTTTACACTTAGGCAAACTCAAAGCACTTGGTTAAAGTTAGGGAAAAATTGTTGTCTTTGGTTAATGTTGAGAAGGACAAAGACATCAGACAGGCCATGTTTGCTAAGGCACCAGGGCACAACCTTTTCCTAACCTTCATCAAAGTGTGATCTTTGTCACTGTCCACCCTGACCACATCCCTCCCACTTCTTTGTGGTAGAAAAACCACTTGTTGCCAGTAAACATAATCCTGGTTGCTATTATATTTCCTCCAAAACATATTGGAAAAAACTATTTATAAGGCAAGGCAAGGCAAGTTTATTTGTATAGCACATTTCAACAACAAGGCAATTCAAAGTGCTTTACATTGATCATAAAAAGCATTAAACAGAATTTAAAAGTAAGACATGTAAAAAGACATAAAAACAATTAAAAAGAAAAGGAAATAAGAATAAAATAAGAATAAAAGATAAGAATAAGAAAGAATAAACAATTGCCCATTCAGGTTATATCTGATCATTTTCAGCTTCCCACTTGTCTTGTTTCCCAGATACATACATGGAGATTGAAGCCAGGAGAATGAGAAGCACAAACCCATAAAAACCACTAGCAAGCCTGAGGGTGTGTCTTTCAGAATATGAATACATTATTGAATGTTTTAAAGGATATAAATCTTTGATAGGCCAATCTATATTTCAGACCCACAAACAGATGTGTACAGTGGAAGAGAGCAGCATCCCCGTGGATGATTTAATGGCTGCTTCTGCTGTGTGTAATATGGATTTTGTTAGTTTGATGGTCAGAGCGTAAAGTGAGTGGTTCCAAACAAACGGGAATTAGACAATTATGAAGAGACGTTCCACCATGACGGGCCAAAAGCTTACAGTGGATAGAAAGAGGACACAAACTAGCCTCCAGCTTCTCAAGGAGCTGTCACATTGATGCAGTACACTCCGACAAAATGTTCAGAGCACATAATTCCCTAGCCCCTCCAGTTTCCTGTTGCTGAAGTGAGACAAAAAATATAAAGGGTCCTTAGAGTTTTTTAATGTGGAAACTTGCACCAGAGGCATCAGATATAGCCCTTTTGATCTTGTGAGATGTGTTCCTGAGCCTCTGCTACTGACTGTGCTCTGTGTGTGTGTGTGTGTGTGTGTGTGTGTGTGTATGTGTGTGTGTGTGTGCTCGTGTGTATGTGCATGCGGTCTGTGCATCTCTGGAAGATGATAAGCCAGGGATTTAGGCCATGGTTTTCTAGGTTATACCTAAAAGCCACCTGTCTGTCTAAAGCACAGTCAGATGATTTAAAATATTAGCACAGAAATAAGTGCTCATGTGACCGGAGAGGAAATCTCTCTTCCAACATATCAACCCAAAAAGCAAAATAATTCCGTCTGCCCAAAATAATAAGCAGGGAGCTTTCTGCTGACTGTCCAATACATTTTCTTTGAGTTATTCAAAGGCAGGATTAACACTCACCGGGCTCTTTTTGAAGAATGCACTGACAAACTGCAAGTCTTAGAGCAGTTAAGAATCCTGTCATTAAAACCCTCTGGGCCTGTAAAGAGACAGAGCTAAATAAGCCCATCAGGGGCTTGTGTAGCAGCTTGTGGAGGGGTTTGCTTCATTATGGGACATACCCCATACAATGCAAATTTAGACTCACTCACAATGAACTCCAACTTTTAATTTCAAGTGAAAGTGGGACTTGAATGTTTAACTGTTTTAGCATAATGCTAATGATCAATCAAGGTAGATATTTTTTGTGAACCTATGTTTTTAAGTTTTATATTGATCTTGGTATTGATTGATGTTTTTAAGTTTGGTATTGATTATATGTTTAGGGCAAGTGGAAATGTACAACTTACACAAAAACACTTTGATAAAGGCAAGGAAAAATTTTGTGCAACTTATTGGCACTCAAACTGCTTCGTTATCACATAACTTGTGGGGAATTTGCATCAGTAGTCAATAAAGTTGAAGTAGCAGAGGTGTAGTTATCTAAAAATGGACAAAAACAGTTTGAAGTTTACACCGTTCTCAACAGGAGAATAACAGAGGGATCGAGTATTTAACCTGAACCTTTGGTTTATTGCTCCTGATTAATTCCAGTCTCTTTGTGTGAGATGCTAATTTTATGCCACTTTATCTATGTCTTTATACTGGCACAATACTCCAGAACAAAGGCCAACAACAGACACAATACAGTACCTTCTATCGCTTTACACAGAATTTATGTGCGCACACACTCACATAATGATCTAACATAATCCACAATCAAACAGTGAATCCACAGGAACAATACGTTATGTGCAAATGAATTACCGGTGAAAGAATGGCAAAAGCATGCCTTTTGTATTTTTATTAACAACAGCCTGATAAGCTGGAAAGCAAAATCCTCTTTGTGTGTGTTGCTCGAAACATTTAAACATGTTTTTCCATGACACCACAGAGTATACACACTGTACACCACCTCCCCTGTCATTCTGCTGGTATATATGCAGAGATTAACCAAAGCTTGAAAGTAAATTCTTCCTTAAAATCCATCTTTCCTTTTCATCATTTTGCACCCAAGTGCTTGTGAGCTGTTTTGACCCTGCACAAATATTCCACTCTTCTGTATGGAAGTCTGTGTAGGCTGAAAGAAAGTCTTACAAGTTTAAATATCAGGCACAGCAGGACGGCAGCTCCCTTATCTTTAGAGAGGCTTGTGTAATCTCAATCATGGCCCTCTAGGTCTGTTAGCAGTCAGTTCTTAATCCGGTACCACGTTCTGCCTCCTCCTGGAGGGCTTTGATCCATCTTAAATGTAAATACCAGTCTTTGTTTGGTATCTGGTCAGGTATTTGCCAACTGGTCTTCACATCTAATTTACAGCTATGGGAAAGGAAGAAGTTCTATGTTTGGTTTTATGGAAAGCATCACACATTGAGCTTGCTGGTCTTCTGCTCTGAATTGTCCCATAACACACAGATTTGCAATGCAAATTGACACCATAGGATCCAGTGGCATGATTGTGAAGGACACACAATGAGTGTAAACTAATGAAAATTGTATTCACACTTCTTTGGCTTTTAACAGCATCTTGGGCTAATGTTACCATCATGTCAGCCACTCAGAACACTCTAATAGCCAGATGTCACTTGAGTTCAGCTGCAGTGATAAAATTCCAATTTGTTTGCATAATTAATGGAAACTCCAGCATACTGAGCTTCACCATTGAAATCCACTAATATAATAAACCTTTCAGTCTGCAGAATTAAAGCAGTTCTCTCTACCCTTCAATTGTTTGCAAATTCTCCAGGACAGGGGGAATATTGATATTCTATTACAGGCCAAGAGGCAACACATGAATGTCAAGGAGGGCACATGTGCACTTCACATTCACAGGATTTGAAACCAGATTGAAGAGAGGCATGTGTGCTTTGCAGCTTGTCCTCAGTCCTGCATGCATTGCCGCAGGATGGATCTTTCAGGGCACACTAAGCAAAAAGTCTCTGAGCTGCCATTAAGGCTGTAACTGAGCTTCACGTTTCTTATTCTCAAAGACAACCACTGCAGAGAGGCATCCGAAACACACTGCAACAGTCAAACATTTGTGCAGTTCTCCTTTAACAGTTTTCTTTCCTGACCCAACTTCTTTCTGCTCTGTTCATTTGAGGTGTGTATTTATTTTTATAGTTACAATACCTGCCTTCATGTACCATTGTAAACAGAAATTTAGCTCCACAGGCTGACTGATTAGCTTTGGGAAAACATTTCTATACACCTTGCACTTCTGTCTATGAGTTTCTGCCTGAAGTAAAGGGAGGGGGGGGGGGGTTATAATTAGTAGGAGTGATGTAGTTATATTTGGCTTTTTAAAGAGAAGCAATTATCCACTGCTAATGTGTGTCTACATAGCAGAACGGAGACTTCACCTCTCACATTCTGCTGTGGCAGAACAGTTTGAGATGACAGGGTGTGAGTCCAGGGCTGGCCCTAAACTCTCTGGGGCCAGAAAGACAGGCGGGTTTATGATCAAAAAGAATAAACTTTATTCAGTGTATAGGATGTGACACTATGAAACAATGCAAGGAGACCTGCTGAAAAGTCCATCTAAGGTTGATTTATGGTCGAACAGAACTGCTTCATATGATGTGTTGTCTGACCATTTTGGAAATTAAATATGTTCATAATTGTTCCAAACGGCCACACTCAAAGGTGGAGTGAAAAGTCGAGGGGGATGGGGTAGAGAAGATGTTGGAGTAGAGAAGATGTTGTATAAATCCTGGAATAACGGCACATATTTTCAGAAAGTTTCTCCTGGAAGCCATAGAGTTGCACTTGGTTATTTACATAATTGATAGAAATAGTACTGTGAAGGATGAAAAAGGAGCGCTAGACAGAGAATTTCAAACCCTGACTCCTCTCTCACCTCCACACAGCTGGCCAATCACAGCATGAAATGGGCATGAATGTCGGCTTCTTTGTGTCAGAAAGTTACAGATATGGCTGAGAAGGGTCTAATAGCAGTCTTGCAGACTTACATGACACACCTGCTTCACTACACGACCCCCTGGACGCTGCTTCTCTATGTTTACTTTTGATTCTGGGGGCCAAAAGCAGACCTGTACCAGACAACCTGAGAGGTCTGAATGCCGCTAGAAATTTTTTGTTCTAAAACCGTTCTGAGAATGTTACATATAATGCTCTAATAATGTTTAAAGTTTTTTTTTTTGGTTCTCAGGATGTTCGAGGATAATATTTTCTAAAAACATCCTAAAAATGTCTGATGACAACCAGATTGCCACACCCAGCATACACACACACAAACACGGAGACAATCTAGGGAAAACCCCACATACAAGAGAGGGAAAAACAGAGGAGAACACAGGGAATATGGGAAAGCTAGTAGTATGTTGTGGTCGACTCTGTGGAATGCAGCACTGGTGAGATCAAAATTCTGTGGATGTCGTTGAAGACCTTAACAAGAGCAGTCTCAGTGCTGTGGTCGAAATCCTGGCTGAAACACATCAAAACTGTTGTGCTTAGAGCCAAGAAGTTGTTCAGCTGTTGAAAAACAGCATTTTAAATTATTTCACTTAAAAATGGGAGGTTTGATATGGGCATATAAATGTTCATAAGTAAGGTGTCTAGATTGTTTTTTAACAATCTAGACACCTTCTTCTTCTTTTCTCTTTTTCTTCTTCTTTTTTAAGAGTCGCTTAATGAGGGCAGTTTTCAGGGCCTGTAGAAAAATAGGAAACAGAATAATACAACTTGAACAAATAGGACAGAAATGTAACTTTCTTTTTTGGATGCCTCTGCTTTGGAGCGGTTCTGTATGAATGTTATATTTTCAAACCTAATGTGATGCTGTGTTTTTTTGGTGACTCTTGATATATATTTGAGTCTGATGTCCAAGTGACATTCTCTGACTGATGTGGCACTTCACTAACCTTCCAGACACTTCATTTAATGAGAAGCTCTTATCTCTGTCGATACAAAGCCCTCAAATGAAGAGCTACATAAAGAGGTTTTGAAGAAGCTGTGTGTCATGCACTGAAAATTACTTGGCCGGCTCAAACACAGACAGGTTTTCAGCAACACTCATTCAAATCAAATTCTGCCCACCGTTACAGAACAACAATTATTGTGATGATGTAAGTCCAGGCCTGCTTTGGAGTCATGATACCAATTCTGCCTCTCCCTGATCTTTCTTTTAAACTTGAAGAATTGATCTATCCATTGCGCTGTAGGGTGTTCTGGTTATCTCGTCTTTATTGTCTCGTCCTGCAGACCCTGCCACACAACTCCATTGTTCACTTATCACTCCTGGGCTGCTATGTGGGTCAGGGTTACTCACTCGAGCTGTTCACTTTGCCTCCGATGCCACTTGATCTCTGCAGTGGACATTTGGGAAATAATATGCCTCTGCTGTTGTAATTTGAGTGGAATGTCCCCTGCAGCCTGTTACCAGTAACCCTGTACGACTGCAGGATGCAGAGATGAAATGACGACCGCAGACAGAGTACTTAGGATCTTCCTGCTCTCCTTTAACCTGTGGCCTACTTTTAGAAAGACAAAAAATGACACTGCCTCTCTGGTCGGATTGTTTAAACAAGTTTCGACACAATGGGGAAACTTCAAAGCCAGCGAACAGAACAGGATGTTGCATGCGGTTACATCACAAATGTTGATATAAAACTAAAAACTAACTTGCTCAAAAACTTGCTTGAGATTTGACAGACATTTAGTGAACAGCTGAATATTTGAATACATCAGTGTCTCTCTCTGCTGTGTATTACCAACAAATTCCAAAAGAAGACTTATTATGCTCAAAGCTGCATGTTATGTCTAATTATACTCATTTTTTGTCAAATATGTACATATTTTAAAAGAACTTCAGTTTTAAAAATCATCAAAGTAGGGGAGCAGAATGGCTGGATCTTGAACAGTATTTGCAGGGTGCTGATAAGAGCAATGTTCCTTGTTGTCTGTACTGCTGAATCATCATTTTCTACAAAACACTGCTGTTCACAACCAGGTATTCATAAAAATACCTGCCCCACAAAAGCAGCGGCAAACAATAGACATGACAAAGTACGTTGGAAGTACCAGGAAGAGCAGCATAAGCACTAAAGCAAGTAGTAAAGCTTATCTGCACTTTAAGAACCGTGAGACGTGAATTGCCCTCAACAATGACTGTCCGAACCCCTCAGCCCTCGTAAAAGCTGACAGCTGTGATGGACCCAAGAGAGACTGTAAATACAGACCGTGTGGAGCTGAATGAGCTGAGGTGACATGACATACCAACCAGTCAGTCAGAGGAGCAGTTGTAAACAGCTCAGGTTTCAATGTAGTGTTCGGTGCTTGTCTTTCTGACTGACAAGGAGAGCTTGGAGCATCTGAGGGTCATTAGGTTAGCAGTGGTGACCTGAAGGTCAAAGAACACAAAGTGATCATGATGGCAATTACTGCTTTGTGTGCCAGGGTGATTATTCAGTTTATTGATTATCTTTGGGATTTTTTAAGAGTGATCAACTGGTATTGAGGAATGTCACACTTGTTTTTACTGATTATGCATATTCCCATATTCTTAGACTGACACATTTTCCTGTGTTACAATGAGTATGGGAAAATGAAGAGTAAACTCCTAAAGATTAAGAATCTGTAGTTTGATCCCCCGTTTCGTCTTCTTAACAGCAATAAAATACTTTTCATGTGCATCCTTTTGTAAAGGAATGGTTTGACATTTTGGGAAACATGCTTATTTGCTTTCTTGCTGAGATCTGGAAGAGTAGATCTCTGCCGCTGACATGTGTGTACTTTAAAGTCCCCCTCTACTTAAAAATGTTTTACTTATTGTTACTTTATTCTGATGTTTGAGCTTCTGTGCAGAATGATGTACGTGCAGAGTTTGACACTGTATCTCTGTGCTAATTGAAAATCTGAATTTAAGGTGCCTATGAGCATGAATTGTCACATCACAATTAATTTGGAGCCAATCCTGGTCGAGTATCCTTCTTACACAAGTATGATATGGAAACTTGAAACTTCAGAGAGAATAGACATTTTAGTGAAGTAAACTTTTGAAATGAAAAAAATATTTATATATTCACATATTCAGGATTTTTTTAGTGAGGGAGAAGGAAGAGCTGTTATTTTAAGGATTTTAACAAGACAATCAATCTTTTTTGTGGAAAAAACCATACTAAGTTGAAATTACATTAAAGTAGAGTGTTTCATAAAGTGTACAATATAGAAATACAGAATAACACATACATTTTAAAATGAAAGGGAGTTTTGTGGTGGAACTCTGGGTTGTCATTGTGTCTGGACTGCAATGACAACCCATAATTACAGCAAATAACAAATAATTCTTGACCTTTACAGGGATTAGTAGACGTATTTTTTTAAACTTTGGAAAGAGCCAGGATAGTTTCCCCTTGCTCCATCTTTATGCTAAACTAAGTTGACCATCTCCTGGCTGCAACTTATTAACCTATTAATAGACATGACTTTGGTATCAATCTTGTCTTGTAACTCTCTGGCAGAAAGCAACTATGAGAAAACATTTACAGTAATTTAAATTATGAATTAATTTAATTATTATCAATTAAATTAAAACAAAGTCAAACAACAAATTAAGTTAAAGCAAATGAAAAAAATTAATAGAATTTTCTCAAATTGAATAGAATTTTCATAGATAGGTAACACAATCTTGTTTCTTCAGGGTGAATTGTATTGAAAAATAGTGTTTTGATCCCAGTTTCACACATACATACATTCCATTTACACTTTGTCCCTTGTGATTGATGCTTCCGTTACAAATGATGCTCAGGAGAGCATTAGTCACTGTTTTACTGTGGGTCAGTCTTCATCTAATTACAGGCAGCAGGAAACAGGATCTGTAAAGTGCTTACAGATACAGTACATGCACACATCATGGGTCTGTGCACACATCGTCACACTTGAACTGAAGCTCACACAAACACAAGAGGATGGTGTCATGTTAGGTCACTGTGCAGCCATAGTGTGTCTCTTGGGGATTGCCCTAGAGGGCAGGAGTTTCCCTAATTACACTACAACAACTTAGTAGGAAATACACACACCACACAGTGTCTTAATGGTCTCACTGAAACACAATTAAGCTCCAAGCAAACTTTTAACATCAACTAACAAGTCCAATTTAGTTAGAAATTCATGAATTAATTGTAGGGACATATATATCAATCTTGGCTTGTATGTGAACGGCTTATATGTGAACTCTCACATTAGATAGAGAGGGCTTAGCTTTGTTTGTGCACTGATGTTTGGGTGTTATATCAGATTGTGGAAGAATCACTGACTATCAAAAACTCTGGTGAAGCTTAAGAAATTGTTTGGTGTTGGGAAGATGCCAAGAAGAAAAGTCAAAGAAAAAGCAATCCAAATGGATTTTAAAAATCGATGTTAAAACCTAGGATGCTTTGAGGGTATGCAGACATAAAAGAGGATAAAAGGGATTCAAACTGAAAAAAGATTCTTGGAAAGCAAGAATAGCTCAAACTGTCAAAAGAACATGGTATTGGAGTGTTGCCACTGGTAGCACAAACAGATTGCAATTATTAGAAGTTACTCAAACCAGGGACAAAATATTCTCCTCTGTTTTGGGATCAATAAGATCTTAATCAATAATATAATATACTGCTCAAGTTTCAGATATGATGCTTGTGCAAAATGTCAGAGCAGTATGTGACAATGTGCTGATTCAATGGAAGGAATGCAGAATGAATAGTAAAACCTTGATTCAACAATAGCAAGATGCCAGTAATCTTTGGAAAGATGGCAGGCCAGGTGTTTCAAAGCACGCTAATTATCTTGTGGCTTCAGCTTCATATTTAGATATATTCGAGGTATTGATCGTCTTGTTTAAAACCTGGCAAGAAAGCAAATAAGAGTATTTCCCAAAATGTCGAAATAATCCTTTAATACAGATGTACATTGTGACACTGAAACACTGTCACACTGTGCAGCAAGTCAGTGAAAAATGACATAATCATTAGATTTGTGATCCAGAAAAAAATGATTTAATGCAATTTAAATGATAAAACTAATCAGGCACTTGATTCAATTTTATGATTTATTATTTCTCCATAATTTCATACATCATCAACAGCAGACCTGCATTTTGACATTTGCATGATTTTGGTATTATTTAACCATAATCTGTGTAGTAATGAGAGTAAAACCAGATCTGAGGAGTGGATTGTGTTGATGTTTCACAAATAACTGAACAAATAGTTCAAACCCAACCAAACAGGAAACAGCA
Source organism: Euthynnus affinis (assembly GCA_029490765.1). Lineage (NCBI taxonomy): Eukaryota > Metazoa > Chordata > Actinopteri > Scombriformes > Scombridae > Euthynnus > Euthynnus affinis. Next base: position 10,355,025 of record CM055840.1, on the reverse strand, counting down.
TCAACAGCCTGTCCTCATGTCCCTGAGCAAGACCCTTCCTGCACCCCACTCCAGATGACGATGTCAGCTAAATGCATAATGTGCCCTTGAGAAGAAAAGATTCCCTTTCGACAAGAGGGATCAATTATTCAATGATAAACCTCAATCCCAGGTGAAGATTGGAAATAGCATTTTCATTGACCACATAATTCAACTGACCTGCCACAAATTGAATTGTGAGTTGCTGGGACATCCAGTTTAGACAGTTAGGTCAATTGATTGGAAATAATGATGAGAGAAAACCACTTGACCACTTGTCAAGTCAATTTATTTATAGAACACATTAAAAAAACAGCAAACGTTGACTGAAATGCTGTAAGAGAAGCTCAAATACATTAGACAAATAAAATGAATGTAAATGTAATAGAATATAAAGAATCATGATAAGACTCAAGACGTGGGAAGACATGATTGGAATCCATTTGGAGGTGGAACAGTGGCTAAGGAGATCAAAGATAAACTGCTGTCAAATCAGTAGTGTTATAGAAAAAAAAAAGAATCTTAAAATCAGTCCTGTATTTTGAACAGAGGCGAGCACAGAGGAGATGTTAATTGTTGAAGATCCTTGATGCTTGGTGCATTTTGGATGAGATTCTGTGAGATAAGATTCACTCATAAAGAAAGTCTGATCAGTTGAGATATATGGAGATAAAAAGCCTATGAAACAACAACCAATTCCCTAAACAAGGTGATTTGTTTTATTCCTGTAAAACCTAAAGTAAAACACATAATAATTTATTTATTTGTCCAATTTTAAGACACGTTGACATTTGAGGTTCAAAAATGTTGATGAAATGTCTGAAGCCACCAGAGAAACTGAAACTGAAAATCTTTGTCTTACTCTTGATTAGCTCAAGGTTTTGGCCACTGGGCATTTGAGATCCTCAAGGAATCTTTATGAATACCTTTCTTAGTCTAACAATGGTTCACACAGCTGAGTTTTCAGTTGTCACAGTCACGTATAGTGAGATTGAATGAGAGTGACTTCATCACCTAAAAGCTGTCTAAGAGGTGCAGCTCCTGAAACCATATGGTATCATGTACTGGCCTGGAGTGAAGGAGTCCTGAGATTTTTAATGACACACCATTCCTACACACGAAATGCTACAATATGGAAGGGTGTGGATTGAATGATTAAATCCATCATTGAATGTACTTCATGTGTCAGCTGAAACACCATGCACCTTTTTCACCACCATCTCCTTAACTAGGCTATAGAACAATTGCATTAATGTCATGACTGACAACTCACACAAGTCATATGGAAATAGATTTTTCTCTCTTTTTTTTTGCTATTTGTCATATACATGGTGACAGGCATTATGGGCCTGACAGCCCCAACATCCTGATGTGCCTCCATGAAACATAAGCTCATGTAAATGTCAAACTTGCACTCACTCTCATTTATTAGGTGCCATCATGTTGGTTTGGCCATTAATTGTTGCATTAAAATATTACCAAGTGCACTTCTCTTTGTCTTTGAATGGAGGTCTGTGGCATTATGTTGCAATAAATAGCACCACATCTCATTATTCAGATCCTCATCTCTTTGATAAATGGATGTGTGTGTTTTTCTGGTGTTCGGTGAACTTCATTATTTGCTGTCACCTCCTTAATGGAAATGTACCTTACATTTCCTTATTTGTCACATCTGTAGTTTACATAAAATTCACTTGACAGCTTGATGGAAACACTGTACTGTGGAAAAGCAATATCAAGCCCCATTTTGCAAGGAAATGCTGCTGAACTACTAAGAATGCAATCTTTGTGGCTCAGATTAGAAACCCAGGCCTTTTATCGAAACAATGGAACAGATCTTTCAGATCTAATTTCAGGGACATCTTATATCTTGTTATTTTTCTTCTGCTGTAGCTTCTGACTTATTCCTTCTTTATGTCACCCTTGTTTTTTTTTTGTTTTATTTGTTTTTTGTTGTTGTTGTTTTTTGTTTGTTTTTGTTTTTTTTTTTTTTTTACAAAAATGGCTTTTAACTGATGACCTGCATATGAACTCTGTGTACTCACTTTAGGGACCTGTCTCCATAGTGCTGATACATGAATTGATTTGTCTATATGCTAGTGGTGGAATAAGTGCTGAGATATTTTACTTGAAGACACAGAAAACACATTTTCCCAATTCAGTGTTTTTTTCACATTTGATATTGTTGTATTTGTGCTATTGTCCTTTGTGTGATTTGATAAAGGTCTCAAATTAACAAAGTTGATGTCACATACTTCTGTGTGATTTTGGCAGCATTGTGAATCCAAACATTGGTGAGTTATTGGCTTGTGCTTTCAGGTCACTGTTAGATCAGCTGAAATTTCATTGTGGCTTACTTAAACATGACTATTTAATGTTGTATAGAAATACTTCAAAACCAAGATTTCAAGAGTTTTTTACTTGAATAAAATTACAGACGTATTATTAGTGGAATGTTCCTAAAATATAAAAAGTTAAAGTAGTCATTATGCAGAGAAATGTTCCTTGTTACTAATATATTGCTAAAAATGACATTATTAGATTCTTTAAATTCACAATTTACACCTCAAGTATGAGGTTTATTAAGACAAGTGCTTGGAGGGTCTCAGTTGACTCTGCAGATGTTATGAAGTGAAGATAACATCAAGCTCATACAGTACAGTTGCATACAGCACCAGAATTGAAACTTTCTCTCACAAGTGGTTATGAACTGGGGTCAGTGCCCCCTTCAAGTGGTTATAAAATAAGTCTGAGGGATTGTGAGATGATTAATGGGGTACAGATGAAGAGCGGCACTCAGAGAGACAGCACAGCACCATGGATTCAATTACACCACCTCTACTCTCCACATCCGCTTCCCTCACCCTGCTCCTACTTCAAATGATGACATGGTATGAGAGGGAGGCCCCTGCTTATTTTGTGAGGGGATTCTCCAAGAATTGTTCCCCATCAGACATTTAATGTGCTCCTCTAGCTGCAGGACCAAATGAATTATTTATACTGTTTCATAAAAAATATACTTTTTTACCTGCTGTCTCAGCATTATTCTTGGAAGTGCTGTGAGGACTTTCAAAACAGCCCACTGACTCTGACGTAAGCGTATATGGTGTGAGAACTGCACATTTCTGGGTGCATTCTACCTCCAGAGACCATTTTCAATTATTCTGTCTGTAGATAAAGAAAGAGAAATACGTGTTATGGTGTATGGTTATATACATACATATATATGTAGATATTATATATATGTGTAGATTATAAAAAATAATGAATTGATCACTCAGGCATGAGGAGCACTTGAGGCTTGAGAAAGACAATTATATTCCTCATTACAAAACATGTATTTGTATTGTATTTGTATTTAAATAAATGAATGAATCCATACGTTACATATGTATATGTGTACTAAAACCAAACATTTTTGCTCATGGCGGTTATGACCATAATTTTTTATGCATGTGTGTTTGACTGAAAAAGCTTCACCCACACCTCAGAGATTTATTAGTAAAAAGTAGATGAGAAATGGGTCTATACTTTTAAAAATTGTCTCCTAGCAGGCATGTTGGTCCAGCACTGCAGCAGCTCATAATAGGTAAACTTGCCTCTCTCAAGTGCACAGCTATGAAAGATTTGTACTGTCATCTGAGGATGAAAAAATAACAATTTAACAATATGCATAGTACATCCTTAATTACACAATACAAGCTATGAAAGATTTGTACTGTCATCTGAGGATGAAAAAATAACAATTTAACAATATGCATAGTACATCCTTAATTACACAATACAAATTATTAAAGTTATTAAAGTTATTAAAATTGATTTGATTCTTTCAATACACAAAAACCACAATGTGTGTGCTGTTCTCCCAGTCTTACTCTGTAAGTACACAATACTTGCCCTGTAGGCACAGGGTAACAACAGGGAGGGGGCTAAATTATTGAGTTCACACTGTTCCCCAGTCCTTACCCTGTAAGCACAGGGTAAAAACAGGAAGTAAGCCCAGTAAGTACCGTGTACTTACCCAGTAAGTATCGTGTACTTTCCCTGTAAGTACCCAGCCAAAAAACGAAAAAAAAAAACGACAGGCCGCGGGTTGAAAAATTGGTCAAAAATTGAAGGGCGTCAGATCTTCCCCAAAACCTCATAGAATGACAACGGGGTGGGTATTAATCGAGAAATTGCAGAGATTAGAAAGAATTATCTTTGTTCCAAAGAAACTTCAGCTCCGGAGGTTACGCCAAAAATCCCCAAAAAAACAACAGCCCACGGGTTGAAAAAATGGTCAAAAATTGAAGGGCGTCAGATCTTCCCCAAAACCTCATAGAATGACAATGGGGTGGGTATTAATCGAGAAATTGCAGAGATTAGAAAGAATTGTCTTTGTTCCAAAGAAATTTCAGCTCCAGAGGTTACGCCGAAAATCCGAAAAAAACGACAGCCCACGGGTTGAAAAAATGGTCAAAAATTGAAGGGCGTCAGATCTTCCCCAAAACCTCATAAAATGACAACGGGGTGGGTATTAATCGAGAAACTGAACCAAAAAATGTTCATCATGAAAACACAACGGATGAGTCCCTGGTTAGTGAAGAAACTGACCGGGAGGCACTAAACAGCCTCTTGGACTTACCTCCATCTACACCTGATGACATTTTGACCGATGTGTCAGACTTACCTGGAATGAGCTCCATGCAGGCAGAAAGTCAAGAAGTTGTTGAAACAGAGATGAGAGACCAGGTCAATGAGCAACCAGTGACTCCAAACAGCAACTCAGACCTGACTCAACCTATACGGGGATCTGAGAGAACTCGCCAACCATCAAAAAGACTTGACTATCCCGTTAGGCAATCCGTCGGTCAGTAGTCAAATCACTGTTCCATGGTCTCAGTCCCTAAATAATAGTGATATGGATTATTGGTCTCAGAGTCAAGCTTTTGAGATGACCACCCCTATTGTAGAGTAGTGGAACATGCAGCGGGACGTGCATGACATTTAAAAGGGGAGGGTGTAACCCAGTAGAGAATTGGGTCCAATTATATCTATTTTTCTATAGTTTCCTTATTTATCTCATTTTCATTTTTTAATCAATCTGTCAATCACTCATTTAACACACACACACACACACACAGTCCTTATTTGTCAGCAGCAGCGGTCGGAGCGGATGAGAAATAGAGTCAGAACAGCGATTATTAACATATCCACGAGATAAAATGCTCTTCTGAAGACATCGGAGGTGTGCGCGGGTCCGTGAGCCAGGAGTAGTAGCACTTTTGGCGTTATCGTCTTGTTGAGTTGCCGAGCTAATTAGCGCTAGCGTATGCTAACTGTGTTAGCTACACTGTGAGTTGATGTGTGCGGTGGCAGAAAACGTGTCTCCATAAATGTTTGAACTTGGCTTATCACTGCTGCAGTATTATTGCTCTGATAATTTAAAAGAAGTAAGGTATAATGTTTATTTTGATACTGTGTGTGTAGTTATATTGAGATACATTGTATGATGAAACTGATGGATAAGTTCATTTATAACTCAAAGTTAAAACATCATAATTCATGGGTTAACAGCTAAAATTCATGTTGATTAAAAATGTATAAAATGTGGGAAATACTTAGAAAAAACAACAACTGTACAGTTAAAAGAGAGAATTCATTTAATCATTATTGTGCTACAGTAATGTGTTGAGAATTATTATATTACTATGGCCATTAGAGAAAAGTAGTGACGCCATGAAAATACCAGTCCTGTCTTCATGTAGGCTGGGTTGTTTTGAGAACTAGAGAACTGGATCTAGATTCTCCCTGTGGATGGGAGATGGTGAGCCCCCAGTGAGAGAGAGGAGTGAGGAACCAAGACCTGAGAAGAGGACATCATATCTTCTTTTCGCTTTCACTCAAGTATCAGTGTGGTAGGACCACCACACATCCAACTACTTGAATATTTCCCCCTGACTTGACATAAAACATTGACTTAAGCGCGCTGACTGATATCACAAAGACATTAAAGGGACATTACACTCATGGACACTTTCGGTTCTCATTCTGCTGAAAGACTGTGAAATCTTGAGATATTGATGATAACTGCACTATATTTTATGTTCATGTTTTATATTTTGGTACAGTAAACTTACCTCAAACGTTCCTTGTGGCTCCATTTATCTGTTTTGTCTGTCGTTCCCTATTTAACCCTCCCATCACGAACCTAGCCTCTGGTCCATATATACTTTATTCTTTACCTTGTAGCACCTAGCGGGTTACATATATCATAGTAGAAATTTGGAGCATTGCTAACCATCTGGATCACTCCCACCATGGCTTCCACTCGCAGAGTCACTGATCTCCATGATATAACTGCAAAGGAAAATGTAAAGAAAAACGAACCGTGTGGTGTAACATTAATGTGCTGAGAGCTGTTACTATCTAATTAGTAAAGAAAAAAATCCATTGAATAACCACAAAGAAAAAAAGCATGCTACTCCACTGCTTTTCTGTACATTCAACATCTGCCAAGAATTTTAAAAATTAGTTATCAATAAAGAAGGCAAATACAATCCGTTCCTGAAGTGCCTGTTGATGCTTCTGACGAACTGTCTCTCCTGTAAAGACACAACATCAGCAGGCCGAAGTTAGCTTCTGTCCTGGGGAAAGCTGAAGGATATCTCAACTATCTCCATTATTACTTCACATGCAAGTTGTGAAGGGGATGTTTTGGTGAATGCCTTAATGCTGTTTAAAACCCAATTTCAAATCTTACACGGTTTCAGCTTTCTGTCTAAGACTACGTCTTATTGTAATACCACTTGTAGGCCTAACTTCTTTATACAGAGGCCAGCTGTTGTTTAAAGCCCAGTTTCTGATTGCTGAAACCCTTATTCAGTATGCGAAAATGGAATGGCGTTATTTCAATCCAAACCATGTAAATCTTTTGGTTTGATATGTACATTTCAACGTTAAGTGTCATGGTTTTTGATCTTGACCATGACTGCTGGCCGCCATTTAACGTTGTTTATTTAAAAGGTAAAACCAATGTTTATCAAATTTGAAATAGTGTCTAACATATTGTTAAGATTACTGTTATGACTACTATCAGTTTCAACTACAACTGGTGCATCAACAATCACTATTTATTTAACTTTCCCCAATTCCTGAATCTGTCACGAATTTCTGCGCCACAGTTATGTTAGCTTAACACACATTAGCTAACATTGGTTATCTTCTTGTTTGTAACACATCTGAAATACCAAACACGCAATATTAACATCTTTAACTTTAACATCGACTGTAACCGCTGAATTTCTGGGGGTTCCTCTAAATTAGATTTTGGTTATTCCTCTGCAATAACTTACCTGCTCTTAGCATGTGAATTTCTGTGTCCGTCTTCACCAGGACCACCTTCTTCCACTCTTCTTCGTGGGCTGGCAAAACAACACCAACCTCTTTGTTCAGGCCCTCGTTATTATTATCCCACACGCACAAAGAGCCCGAGTCCCTGACTTTTAGACTTAGTCAGCAGGTTTATTATGTTCCTGTTAGGAGACATTGCCACATTTGTGATGCGACTATAAACCAAACCACACTGTCTAAAAAAAAATTTAGACTTAGTCACCGTGACGTCACCTGTTGGTTTGTGGACTGCAATTCTTGCCTCGAGTTTAGCGATTTGACAGTCACCATGTTTAATTTTTGGAGCCACAAATGGCCATATTTGGACAAGAAAGCAGCGTTTACCATGGTGGTAGGGACTTTGTTAGTACAGAGCATTTACAATCTATGGTTAACGTGATAATGCTAATTTCCACTGGCAAAAAACAGGCCTAAAACCATTAAAACAAAACTCGACTTCTGAGAGGATCTTTTATCACAAACCAACGCTGAACAAAACTTTTTAGGCCACCAGAACAGTGTCATACATAATGTCGCACATGTCTGTAGTACTAAGCTTTGTAACCTAAAAAATATAAGTTATATACTATATACTAATACTACGCATATAACTATCACAGTAGAATGTGAACTTGTTTAAGCAGTACAGCCGTCAACAGAATGCCTTTTAAAATGTAAGAGCATAACCCAGAAGTACATCACATTTATAACACAAATAATGCACAGTACTTTGTGGATGTTGTACTCCCCATTTATGTATATAGGAGCGGAGGGAATCAAAAAGCCGTCAGAAAGTAATGGCAACATCCAGAGAGCTGTACTTAAGTGACAACAGTTGGATTAGCAAAAAAAAAAAAGTCAACAATGTGGTTGAACTGATGACCTGCAGTTTAACTTAGAGGAAGTTCACATCTTTCATGTGGTCATGTGCAATCTGTTGCTTTCAACTTGTCTATGTATCTTTAATGTATTATTTTATTGTTTTTATGAAGCATATATTTTTCTCCTGCAACGAATGTGGTGTGTTGAATGACTGCCAATAGTAACACTCAAAAGGCAAAAGTGATTCTTACTTCACAATGTCAGTGAAGAGGTGTGGTGTGTAGAAATATTGGATATTGGTCCACAGTGAACTTAAGTATACAGCAATTATACTTCTTGCTCAAACCTACAAAAAATATTATGGTCCTTAAAATACTAATTTATATCACTTCACTCACTACTTTTGACTATACTCAAACTTACTTGCAATACTGGAAGAGCATATGGGAGAAGGAGGCATCACATAACACCAATGCTCAGTGGCTAGTGGATCTAAGAGCAGACCACAGCAATCTCCCAGAACAAGATCCAGTAACCATCACAATGGCAGACATCCAAGAACGAGTGTCAGGTATGAAGAGCTGGACAGCACCAGGCCTGGACATGATCCACACCTACTGGCTAACGAAACTATGGACGCCTGGAAGCACAAATGAACCAACTGCTGATGGATGGGACGCACCCAGAATGGTCAACTCAATGATCAGGTCAACTCCTGATCATAAAGGACCCCCAGAAGGGCACGATCCCATCCAACTACCGGCCAATAACCTGCCTCTGTACAACATGGAAGCTCCTGTCAGGCATCATAGCGGCTAAGATGAAAAGGCTCATGGCTCAATACATGAGCAGGGCCCTAAACACCAGCTAATGGTTGACAGAGCAGTCACTCAAGACTGCAAGACCAGGCAGGCCAACCTGTGCACCGCCTGGATCGACTACAAGAAAGCCTATGACTCAATGCCGCACACATGGATACTAGAATGCTTGGAGATGTACAACATCAACAGGACACTAAGAGCCTTCATCAAGAACTCAATAGGGCTGTGGAAAACAACTCTGGAGACCAACTCAAAGCCAATTGTACAAGTTACCATCAAGTGCGGCATATACCAAGGTGATGCACTATCCCCACTGCTGTTCTGCATAGGCCTGAACCCCCTCAGCCAGATCATCTCAAAGTGTGGTTAAAGGTACCGCTCCCGAAGTGGAACTACCATCAGTCACCTCGTCTACATGGATGACATCAAGCTGTATGCCAGGAATGAGCGAGACATCAACTCACTGATCCACCTCACCAGGATCTACAGCAACAACATCAGAATGTCATTCGGACTAGATAAGTGTGGTCGGATGGTATCGAAGAGAGGGAAGATGATCAGAACTGAAGGGGTTGAACTACCAGAAGGCAGCATTGCAGATATTCAGGACAGCTACAAATACCATGGGATCCCGCAGACGAATGGGAACCTTGATGAGGCCACAAGGAAGTCAGCCACAGCCAAATACCTCCATGGAGTAAGGCAAGTCTTGAAGAGTCGGCTGAATGGGAAGAACAATGTATGGGCCATCAACACATATGCCCTGCCAGTCAGGCCGCTGATATCAAGACAAGGTAGCTCCTCAAAATGCATGGAGGGTTCCATCCCAAGTCCAGCACCCTAAGACTGTACACTAAGCAGAACGAGGGAGGCCGAGGACTGGTGAGCATCAGAGCCATTGTCCAGGATGAAACAACCAACATCCAGGAATACATCCGAAAGATGGCCCCCAAAGATGACCTGCTAAGTGAATACCTCAGGCAGCAGAAACCCGTTGACACAGAAGAAGAGGAGGAACCATCATGGAGGGACAAGCCCCTACACGGCATGTACCATCGACAGATGGAAGAAGTGGCTGATATCAAGAAAACCTACCAGTGGCTGGAAAAGGCTGGACTGAGGGACAGCACAGAAGCACTGATCATGGCAGCACAAGAGCAGGCACTCAGCACAAGATCAATAGAGGCAGGAATCTACCACACCAGGCAGCATCCCAGGTGCAGGCTGTGCAAAGATGCTACTGAAACGGTCCATATAATAGCAGGGTGTAAGATGCAGGCAGGAACAGCATACATGGAACGCCATAACCAAGTGGCTGGCATAGTGTACAGGAATATCTGCACTGAGTATGGGTTGGAGGTCCCCAGGTCACAATGGAAGACACCTCCTGAGGTGGCTGAGAATGACAAAGTCAAGATCCTGTGGGACTTCCAGATCCAGACTGACAAACTGGTGATGGCTAACCAACCAGACATTGTGTTGATCAACAAACAACAGGAAAAGGCAGTAGTGATAGACATAGCTATCCCAAGCGAAAGCAACATCAGGAGGAAGGAACACGAGAAGATTGAAAAATACCGAGGGCTCAAAGAGGAGCTGTGATGTGGGGGGTAAAGGCAACAGTGGTGCCAGTGGTAATTGGAGCACTGGGGGCTGTAACCCACAAACTGGGAGAGTGGCTCCAGCAGATCCCAGGTGCAACATCTGAGGTCTTTGTCCAGAAGAGCACAGTCCTAGGAACAGCTAAGATACTGTGCAGAACCCTCAAGCTCCCAGGCCTCTGGTAGAGGACCCAAGCTTGAGGAAGACACACCACCACCACCCCACAGGAAGGGGGGTGAGGTGTGTGTATATATATGTGTGTATATATATATATATATATATATATATATATATATATATATATATATACACACACACATATACATATATATATGTATATGTATATATCACAAAAAGCATCAGAAAACCCTGCCTGTAACCAGTTAGCTGCCAAGATCATCTCTTCAAGAAGTCTTTGAAAAAAATAAAACACAGATAAGGCTTAGTAAATTATAAGCTTCATGATATGTTGGAAATATGGTGATGGTAGTGCAGAATTGGGATTGTAAGTTGTCCAGTGTTCCCAAACGTGTACAACATGATTTTTTTTTAAAAAAAAAAAATCAAAATACTACTGCTCATTTGTGTTCCTATATTGTATTTATGTAATCATTCAGTAACGTTAGTGTTGCTGATGTTTTCAGTAGCCTCTTTTATACAAAGAACCCGCGTTATAGCCGTAAATCCGAGGGGAGGATATTTCTCTTCGTTTGATAATGTTAAAAGTAAAGTTAGACTTTATTCCTGACTCATTTTAAAAGGTCGAGAATAAGAGAGAGAGAACAGCTGTGGTCGAGTGAGCTAGAGGCTGAGCAGTTAGTGAAGAAGCCGGTGCATCAGATCAATAAATGTTATTTTCCGATAGTTTTACACCGGTTAGCTTCTAACACAAACACACCCACGCACCTCCTCAACCCAGAAGCTGTACCCTGCACCACCTGATGTGGTCTGATAAGGGCTACACAGAACACCGAGGTGGATTACAGGCGCAGTATTCCCGCCTTGAACAGGCTGTAAAAGGGGATACTGATTCACATTACACTGCTGTAACATGTCAAACTATACAGACTACAGTAATGTAAAGCAGAAAGCTGCAATGTAAATACCTCTGTGTTGTATTAGTGTTTTAAATATCGTGTAGAACGAGTAGTAATATAATAAAATAATTGTATAACGTCACAAACCCCAGTCGCTTCCCTTTGGAGGGTTTCCACCCTCTTCCATTGCTGTCATGGTCCCGGTGTTTGCTATCCTCCCTCGCCTGGCCCTGCCTGCAGCAGCACTGCTAGCTCGCCCTCTCCCTCTCTCTGTCCCTCTAATCTCTGATACTTGATTATAAAATCCTACCAATGCTAACATTATCTCACTATCAATAATGTCTAACATTAGAATAAAATAACCATAAGTTTTGTTTAGCATTACATAGCTAATGTTAGCTTGTAAAACACTCATAAGTGCTATCTTACTTGCGAGCTATATCCTATAGTACTATAGACTAAATACATCTTCACCTCATCGCTTGTCTTGTTAGAAAAGCTTGGAGTTGTCGTGGACAATGACGTCTTCAGCAAATAGCTTCTTGTCCTTGAAGGCCACCATAGCTTCTGGAATTTCTCCAAAGTCATAGGGAGGGGAGGGGGAGCGGCAGAGTGCTTCAATCTAGAATCTCACCATGAGAGGCTGCTAAATACCCCATATATTACACACTATTTTGGGAGAACTAAAGAACTATGGGGCCAGAACAGTGACATTTACATTTTGGCATTGAAAATAAAATTTGGCATTGAAATCAAACCCTGCAATTGAAAAAAAAGTGTATTGTCATTGAAAAATGTTTCACTGAAAAATAAAACACTTTAAAAAATTTTACATTTTAAAAAATTACAATCTGTTAATCTTATTATCTTATTTTCTTTTGGTATTTTTTGCATTAAGATTTTTTTTTCAATGTCACTCATAAGATTTTTTCTTAATATCGTTTTTTTTTCAATCACAGTTTTTTTTACGATGTCATTTTTTTTCCAGTGTCACCAGTTTTCAGTTTCAACTTTTTCTTTTTGAGTTTCAACTTAATGTCACTGTTTTAACGTGGGGAGGAGGGATTTTAGGGGAGAGGCTATGAGCGCGTGAACACGCTTCAAGAAGACACCGCACATTTCCGGAAACCGCTGTCTGATCCGCTCAGAAGCCCGATGTGACTGTATAACCGCGAGCCTACGCAATGGCTTCCACACCCAAAGTAAGTCTGTTTCTTTCTGTCGTTATATATTTACTTTTTCACATAGAGTCGCATTGGGTTAAACTTTCGTTTTAATGGAATTTGTGCTGGTTTGCAGGGGTCTGCCAGAACAATAACATTAGCTAAGTTAGCTAACCTGTAATTATAGCCCCTGTTACACAGTCTCTCGGAGTTTCAGCCACTGTTGGCTGAAACCCCGAGGGCTGACCCCCCGCTGGGCCTAAGCGTTTAGGAAATGTATTTTAAGATGCTCTCTAAACTAAAACGTTTTATACAAATAGCGCCGTTCATTTAAATAGTAACATTAGCTCAATTTAGGAAGCCTACTGGAACAAGCCCTAACGTTAGCTGAACTAAAAGGTACAGATATGCTGGCATGCTATGTTAAACACAAGTGGGCGGCATTATGCCAGCTTTTTTGGTTCAGTTTAAATAGTCAAAGGCGACTTAAGTCGTTTTCGCATATGATCTCTAGACAATGTTTTCCGAAGTTGCCCTTTCAGACATGTAGCACACATTGTCATACGCGTTCTCACACCTAACATAAAGGAAATACTCCGTTTGGTTTAGACAACGGATGCAGGAGGCAGGACAGGACACAGAAAATATGAGTTTGTAATTCAGAAATATCTCTCTCCCTCATTAGTGCTAGCTTCACAGCAGAGTGTACAGGCCCAGTCAAAACAATGCATCCTAGCTGACCTGCTGTGTTTATCCGATGCCAGTTGCATGTGTAATTTTTTTTTTTTTTTTTTTTAAATTTTAATACAGTGTAAACTAGCGGCTGTGGATGAGAGGGAAGTTTACTGCTGGAATTCAAATACGTCATATTTAAGTTTTGTGTTCTGCTTGCCTAACAATTGTTTGATAAAACAGTCTGCACTTATTCTGTGCTCAGTATGTATTTGTTCCACGCCTCCAGATGGACCATAACACCTTCACTGGTGGGTGGGATAACCATCCCCTGCGAACTGAACAAAACCTGACTCCCAATCAACTTTGGACCATAGGACATCTCCAGAACCCAGTGGCTGCGCCAGAGAATGTAGAGGTATTGTTAAAAAATGTTCAATCCAAGCGGTTTATTTTTTGAGAAATGAAACGCAATTTCTCGCTAGATTGAGTTTGTTACATTTTATTACAGGACATGCAAGATAATGTCTTGGACTGGAGCCCTGACAGTTTGAGAGAAGAGTCTGCTGGTGGAGTAGTTCTTCCACCCATCCAGTGCCCTCTGGGGCCAGAGGCTATGGCACGACTGAGGGCAGCCATCAATCCTCTGAGGACAATGGAAGAGACATTTACAAGGCTGCACTTGACTATGTAACATTTCAGTCATAAACAAGTCAGGATCACACGCTGTCTTTAGAGTTGATGTAGATGGTCAATGGTTTTTGTGTTTTGAAAATGGTGTGGACATCTATACCTGATGCTTAAAGATAAATAAAATTGTCAAGTGGTGCTGTGTTCGCACAAATTATTAATAAACTCTGGTGGTGCTGCTGCTTTAGTGTGTGTGTGTATATATAGGTTTTACTATCCAGTCTTTTTTCCACAATCAAGATGTTCAATTGACTGTTAGACATAAGGAACATTCACATTTGAGATGCTGGAACCAGAGAATTTGGACTTGACAATTTAATAGTTGCCAACTAATCCATTTGACAAATAATTGCAGCTGTAATGTAGATTAATTTACCTTAGTCATTGTTAACCCAAACTGCATAATACACATAAATATACATCCACCAAACTCATGTTAAATATCTATTGTAATTTCATTGAAGAATTTAAAGTAATGTGTATTTCAACACTTCCATGTTGTATACTGTAGTTACAAAACCCAAATTTGGGTTGGGCTTTTAAGCAAAATTGCATGTTTAGTGACAACTGATGACAGCACATTAAGCCCATTTTATTGTGAAATGCTTATTTTAACCCTAAACAATGTTTGAAATGACATGCCTTTATATGTACTTAAGTAAACTTGTGCCCTTTCAAAGGATTTCACTTGAATAACATGAATTTGTAGTACAAATGTTAAAAGTACAATATTTGTAAAACAGAACAATTTGAAAGCTCTTCAATTGCACAACCTTGATCTGAGAAATGCACAGAACCTGTGTCTGTGAGCATCACACTTGCTTTTTGTGTTAAGTAACATGACCTGTGTCATGCAAATATTTGTCAAATTCTTGATTTAGCTTTTCATTACCTTATCTGTTAACAGTGGTACATAAATACATTTTAAAAAATATTCAGTATAACTGAACTCAACAAGAAACTAAGGGAGTTAAGTGTTGAACCATACACTAATATTTAATGTTGAATGTTGAATTGAAAAATACATAATACTGGCTGCTTTGGGGTAGTAAAAAGCGGGTGGGCATGAAACTGCCTCTACACCCGACTGAAACCTCTACTCATTCTGATTGCTACCGTCATTACATCTCTGAACTCATTGTATGTGTTCATATGTGCAACAGGGAGAGTTACTGTATTTGTGCAGGCACTGTGTGGGAAACAAATTTGGTGACCAGGCATTTTCTCATTGCATTGGTGTTCAAATTTCACATTTATTTTAAAAGCTGTCCTATCTGATGAAAGAAGGGGCTTGTGCCCTTGTCCGGTTAACCACTGTATCACTGTTGGGACAGACAGGCTCAAGTGTTCTTGTTGTTCTACACTCTGATGCCCTTGATTTTGACTTTGCAGCACTTCTTGGGTTAGAAGCTCACACATTTCCTGCTCTTCATCCTGACCTGCATGAAGAAAAACAAAATCTACTGTTTGAAAAAAAAAAAAAAATCCCACAATCCACCTTGTACATGACTGTATTCTTAAAAAACAAAGTTAACCTGAGCGCCAACAGTCATAAAAACATAAATGGTATGATAATCATAAAAACAGATGCAATTAAAGCTGCAAGCAGCGTTGGACAGGCCTTCGAAGGGCCTCTGTAACGGGTGTGTAGATGTCGTCAGACCTGGGCTGACGGTTGTGACTTAACATTTGGTGCTTACTGAAGCATGTACAATAAAGTTATATCAGGGACAAGCCCCTTTGGGCTCAGGCCCAAACTAATGGGCTACAATTGTTCAGCACCACAAACGCAACAAAATCCTACAGTAAGGGAGACAGTACGAGCAATTTATCAAACAATTGTTGGGCAAGCAGAACACAAAACTTAAATATGACGTATTTGAATTCCAGCAGTTAACTTCCCTCTCATCCACAGCCGCTAGTTTACACTGTATTAAAATTAAAAAAAAAAAAATTACACATGCAACTGGTACCGGATAAACTCAGCAGGTCAGCTAGGATGCATTGTTTTGACTGGGCCTGTACACTGCTGTGAAGCTAGCACTAATGGGAGAGAGAGATATTTCTGAATTACAAACTCATATTTTCTGTGTCCTGTCCTGCCTCCTGCACCCGTTGTCTAAACCAAACCGAGTATTTCCTTTATGTTAGGTGTGAGAACGCGTATGACAACGGACAGTCTCCCTCTGTGTGCTACATGTCTGAAAGGGCAACTCCGGAAAATGTCTGCACCTGATCCTCCGGACATTGTCTAGAGATCATATGTGAAAACGACTTAAGTCGCCTTTGACTATTTAAACTGAACCAAAAAAGCCGGCATAATGCCGCCCACTTGTGTTGCATGTATCAGCATGCCAGCATATCTGTACCTTTTAGTTTAACTAACGTTAGCGCTTGTTCCAGTTAGGCTTCCTAAATTGAGCTAATGTTACTATTTAAATAAACGGTGCTATTTGTATAAAACGTTTTAGTTTAGAGAGCATCTTAAAATACATTTCCTAAACGCTTAGGCCCAGCGGGGGGTCAGCCCTAGGGGTTTCAGCCAACAGTGGCTGAAACTCCGAGAGACTGTGTAACAGGGGCTATAATTACAGGTTAGCTAACTTAGCTAATGTTATTGTTCCGGCAGACCCCTGCCAAACCAGCACAAATTCCATTAAAACGAAAGTTTACTTCAACCCAATGCGACTCTGAATTTACTGAAAAAGTAAATAAATAACGACAGAAAGAAACAGACTTATTTGGGGTGTGGAAGCCATTGCGTAGGCTCGCGGTTATACAGTCACATCGGGTTTCTGAGCGGATCAGACAGCGGGTTCCGGTGTTGTGCCGTATTAAGCACCCCTGCCGTGAAAAGCACCCCCTCGTCGCGGGAACGCGCATGTGAAGACAGACGCTATAAACGACTACCACACGGACATATATTACCCACAGACCTTTTATTCACGAATAAATGTCAAAAGATGAATTGCTCATGTTTTTAATTTACTACGAATGACAATGTACACACAATGACGCGAATTAATATTCTCATTCCATGTCACGTTCTGTTTAGCGTCCAGTTTTGTGTTAATGATTCATGTTTAAATGGATTCCACAATAGTCATACCTGTATTTTATTTTCCAGCACACATCCATGAAACTTACTCACTCCACTTATCAGCACCTGTCCAATAACTATACTCTCAAAAGTATTTGATGCTGGGACCACCAGAAAGGGCTTTTTTTTGGGGCGGGGGGGGGGGGGGGGGGGGGGGTGCTTTTCATGGCAAGTCAGTCTGCCAGGAAATGCACCCCCTGCTATCTCCCACCAGGAAAGTGTCACATCCATGAAACTTACTCCACTTATCAGCACCTGTCCAATAACTATACTCTCAAAAGTATTTGATACTGGGACCACCAGAAAGGGCTTTTTTTGGGGGGTGCTTTTCATGGCAAGTCAGTCTGCCAGGAAATGCACCCCCTGCTATCTCCCACCAGGAAAGTGTCACATCCATGAAACTTACTCCACTTATCAGCACCTGTCCTATAACTATACTCTCAAAAGTATTTGATGCTGGGACCACCAGAAAGGGCTTTTTTGGGGGGGTGCTTTTCACGGCAGGTCAGTCTGCCAGGAAATGCACCCCCTGCTATCTCCCACCAGGAAAGTGTCACATCCATGAAACTTACTCCACTTATCAGCACCTGTCCTATAACTATACTCTCAAAAGTATTTGATGCTGGGACCACCAGAAAGGGCTTTTTTTGGGGGGGGGGTGCTTTTCACGGCAGGTCAGTCTGCCAGGAAATGCACCCCCTCCTATCTCCCACCAGGAAAGTGTCACATCCATGAAACACATCACTTTCATGAGAATATTATCAACATCAGTTAATGCATTTTGTTTTACACTGAATTGCATCAGCATCTCTGTATAAGAAATAAATGGAGATGTATATTAACTGCATTTGTCCCAGCTTTTAGTGTAACCGTAATATGATCAAGACTACATGTTTAAATATTAGATCATGTCATTTTATTATAAATTATATACATACAAACAGCATGTGATGCTAAATGCGTTTACTGTAGCTCTATTATCCAATTTTGCAACAATCATATATAATATAATTATAATCAATCATGCAAATGACGTTACACCACTGCGTCACCACAAATTTGTGGGGGCCCCTTTAAGGACCCAGAAATCGAGAGCGACAGGTATATTGACAGCAACATGGAGACAGTGTTATATCACACTATTCTTGTTTACAAAACTGAAGGCCAGTATCCTGCAAACATTTCCAAAGCTGAGAAAAATGAAGTTCGACGAAAGGCCTCAAAATTTGTCGTCGAAGGTGAGTTAAGGATTTCTGTTTTAAATATAGACTTCACGCGTTTACGTTAATTTACTCGTGTACATGCCGACTCTGTAATGTTTAATATATTTGCTGTATAATATATTTGATGTTAACGTACGTTTCAATTTAACTCCTAGATGGAGCACTGTATTATCTCAAAGGTCCTGGTAAGGTCACCAAAATGAAAGTGGTTAGAGGCACGGAGGAGGCCAACGCCATTTTTAGGGACTTCCATGACAGCCCCACAGGTGCGCACACCGGACAAAAGAAGACCAGAGATGCCATTTCTAAAAGGTTTTTCTGGCCTGGTATGTCTGTTGACATAGATAAATGGGTAAGTAAACACTGCAATTGAAGAACAATTGAGCACTTTGCTTTTTTAATGAGTTTCAGCAGATTACATACTTACTTGCATGGAGGTATATGTATATTTTCATTTAATTATAGAAACTTTAAAATGTGTTTTACATGGTTGAATCTAATATGAAGTGACAGAAAAATGCCAGCAGATAGTTAACTTCCTCATGTATATGTGTTTTAAACAGGTGTCAGAATGTGCAGTGTGCCAGTCAGCTGCTCATATAATTAAACAGGAGGTGGAGTATACCCCCATAAAGGTAACTGTTGACACATTCTCATAATCAATGTCTGTTCTTTTTTCACAAAACATATTTACCTTACTGATATACATTTTTACATCATTTTAACATATTCTCAGCAGAGCATGTGGAAAGGAATTAAGCTCTGACTGACTGTAGCTGAACTACTTTCCTTAAACGTCACCATGCTCACAAACATTGTATCCAGAATTAAATGTATATATTTATTTTGTGCTGCTTTTTTCAGGTAACACATCCATTTGAACTGCTCGGTATGGACCTGATAGGCAAATTGAAAACCACCAAAAGTGGCCATCGGTACATCTGCGTCATGGTGGATTACTTGACAAAGTGGCCACAGGCCTATCCTCTCCATACCAAAACAGCAGCTGAGGTGACAGAATGCATTGTAAAATTCTTCCATCAGTTTGAGGCTCCAAAAAGGATACTGACTGATCAAGGAAGAGAGTTTGTCAATGAGGTAATTTTGAAAATTCATTAAAAAAAAATGAATGAAATGAAATATTTTTGTTGTGTTTTGATCTATAAACAATATGTTCTTTATTTTAACAGATAAACAAGAATGTATGTGAAAAGTTGGGGATAAAAAGGAGTCTTTGTTCACCTTATCATCCTCAAACGAACGGGCTGGTAGAGAGGATGAACGGCACCATACAAAGGTGAGGCAATTGGTTAATTTACAAAAATTCATTATATACTTTATGTACATTATCATCATGTGTACCATAGAGTCTTCAACTTACAGCAGCAATGCCAGTTGGACCATAAATATATTGTTTTGGGAGATGCCTATTGTCAGTTAAAGTTCTGTTATTATTTTAGAGCTCTCAGCAAGCTGGTGGCAAAAAACTGGGACGAGTATTTGGATGCGGTCATGTTTGGGTTGAGGACCAAAAAACAAATCACCACCAAGTTCTCTCCATTCTTTTTGATGTTTGGCCGAGAGGCTCGGTACCCAACAGAGGTGCCAGAACACTTCATGGTTGGTAAACACATGTCCCAATAAATTTTAAGGTTGATAGATGCAGTGTTGAAAACATAGACTGAAAGAATGCAAAAACATTTGTTCACAGGTAGACAGCAGTGTTGAGGATGTTGTGGCTGAAGAGGCTGTTTCAGAAGACATAAAGCGCCTTGATGAGATTAAGGACATTGTGCATGACAATGTCACCAAACAGCAGGAGAGGACAATGAAGAAAATGAAGCAGGGTGCAGCTAAACCAGGCTTAAAAATAGGGGATAAGGTGTGGAGACAAAATGTAAGGAGCCAACAGAGAAAAGGTGGCAAACTCGAGGCAAACTTCCTTGGCCCTTTTACTGTGGTGGCCTTACAGGGGAAAAGTGCGGATCTTCCTGAAGAAGACGGTACTGTGTTTAGCAAAGTAAACGTAGATCATTTAAAAATTGCAAAGGAGGAGGTGCCTCGCATCCCTCATAAAATTAAAAAATCGGCCACAGTACCAGCTTCACCTTCAGCCCCAGCCTCACCTTCAGCACCAGCAGCCCCAGCCTCACCTTCAGCAGCAGCAGTCCCAGCCTCTTCATCAGCCCCGGCCTCACCATCAGCACCAGCAGCCCCAGTCTCACCTTCAGCACCAGCAGCCCCAGCCTCACCTTCAGCACCAGCAGCCCCAGCCTCTCCATCAGCACCAGCCCCACCAGCAGCGCCTACCGCCGCAGCCTCTTCATCAGCCCCAGCCTCACCTGCAGCACCAGCAGCCCCAGCCTCACCTTTAGCACCAGCAGCCCCAGCCTCTCCATCAGCACCAGCCCCACCAGCCTCTCCATCAGCACCAGCCCCACCAGCAGCGCCTACCGCCGCAGCCTCTTCATCAGCCCCAGCCTCACCTGCAGCACCAGCAGCCCCAGCCTCACCTTCAGCACCAGCAGCCCCAGCCTCTCCATCAGCCCCACCAGCAGCGCCTGCCGCCACAGCCTCTCCATCAGCCCCAGCTTCACCATCAGCACCAGCAGTCCCAGCCTCACCTTCAGCTGTCTCAGCAGTTACCTCACCGGCTCCAATATACACACACGCTTCAGTTGAAAAATGTAGGTAGTATATTATATACCTTTTTTGTTTGAATAGTAATTTTTACAAAATGCAGTAAATTGTGTAGTATAAGATGGTAATAATGTCATATAACATAGTATTATATTTTTTTCAGATGTGCAGGAGGCATGGGCAGGGAAAGACATACATGTTCTTCTATCCAAAGTGGGCCCATACAAACTGTTCTTTTGGGATATTGAGAACACTGGTCCCAACAAAGAGCTTGAGAGTGAGGTATAATTTTCTCATTATTGTATGAAATCACCCATTTCCAATCCCTAATTGCAAATATTCAACAATGACTTAAAATACATTGCAATACAATTGCCTTAAATCATGCAAGGACATTCAGTAACACTACTGTACGGTTTTATTAACCTATCTACCCTATAATTTAATAACTCCCACCGTAAGGGGTGTTTTAACTGGTGAACAGTGTCTCACTCAGGCTCCGACAATTTCTTAATGTAGTTCACAAGTTTATTAACATAAGAATTCATAGAATTTCCACATACTATGCCACCTAAGATAGTACAGTAGCGTCATTTGCCAAGAGCCAGGCAATCAACTGAAAAACAAATATAAAGAAATAACATAAATGACACAGCCTTTATCAACTATACAATCCGTATAAATGAACTTAATTACAAAATTACAGTATTTATCACACATTAACTATGTACAACTCACCAGCTCAGCTTCACCAGTCAAAACTATAACCACTTATGACATAACAGTCTGTAACGGAGCTATATAGATTAATATTGACACCAATAATTATGAACACTCAAATACAAATAATAACTGAGGAGTAACTACTAATAACACCTGAGGATATTATTTACAACGTAACAACTGTAATATAGTAAAAATAAATTAACATGTTCTACAGAAAATAAGAGAACTGCACAACTGCAAAACAATGCAGTTGAAAGTACAGTGAAACTGCCTCTGTGCAATAATTAATGCCATCTTTGTGACATTTTTTATAGGTGATCAACGCATATGTGATGCTGCTTCTAAAAAAATACAACCAGCGCAATGAAGCAGCTTATATTGACACATATGCTATGACGGCAATCTGGAAGAAAAGATTTGGAAAAATCCGGGTATGTATTGTTTTGTTATGACTTCGCATTTTGTGTTTGTAATGTTGCAAATATACATTTTTTAATTAACAGGGATTTTTTTGACTACTTTCAGATTGATCCAGCTGCATACAAAATCATCTTGGGGATTGTGAACGAGAACCATCACTGGATGTTGGTGGTGAGAACAAGCTCTGTATCTACAGTGTATACACTCCACATAATAAGCCATTTACTTGATAAATTTGGCCATGCATACGTACTCGCAGTTATTATAAAAAAAGGTCTACACAATACCCTACATTGTAGAATTTCAATAATATCATGGGTTCTTGCCTAATGTATGTTGTGTTTCCATGTGAATAATAAAAGGTTATGTACCCACATGAGAAGAGGGCACTTTTCTTGGATCCACTTGGGGAAAGTAGAGAAAAGATGAAGGTGTGCCTGGAGTCTACAAGGTAAATTTGACTCAAAAATGTAGTGGTCCTTGTGTTCTGTGAGTTGTTAAATGATTATGTGCAGCAGTTTACACATACTTACATTTACTACTTACATACTTTAGAGCATTCATGAGGAAAAAAGGCTGCAATGTTTCGAGGTGGACATGCAGCACTCTCCCTCATGCATGTCAGCAAGATGGCACATCCTGTGATGTTCTGGCCTTAAAAGTGAGTGTGAAATGCAGTTACCTAAACATAAATGTCAAACTCAAATTGAGTAGCAATCGACCTGCTTTTATACATCATGATGTAGGTTTTATTCAATTTGGTAATACTGTACATGTACTGAATGTAATTCTCTAAATTTGATGTTTGATTTGTGTGTAATAGATTAGAGGAAAATATCATAGACCATTCAATCCTTATGCCATTCTACTAATCAAATGTCTCTTCAGTTTGCAGAGAAAATTTTACAGGGGGTGGCCATAGATTGTGACACATCAAAGAAGGCAGTGGACAAGATGAGGCTGGACATAGCCACTTCCCTCCTCAGAGAATCTGGTGTGTTTCCTTTTTGCTTTACATTGTCAATCACTTCTGTACTCTGTAAAACTGTAGACATTTTTTGGAATAACATTGTGCAGGTTCCCACTCTGCAAAGGGTAAAATAAGACAAGGCTGTGAAATTTCAGGTTGAAAATTGTAATCATTTTTCTTTTAGTAAAAATTTGAAATGGTTGAAATTTTGACCTGAGCATTACATAAAGGTTAATCTGAACATATTCATTGAATACTGTTTGTTTTAACAGATGATCTAAGCAGCCTCTGCTTTTATTGTGGGATGGAGGACCAGGATGAAACACAATGGGTAATTTCTTGACATTAAAAATGTAAAAAAAAAATGAAAAGAAATATTTTTTTCAGACTTGGTCAACATTAGATTTGCAGTGGTAATTACAACAATCTTCTGCATCTTCAGCATCTACTAACAATTAATATTGTGCTCATTTTATGTTACCTTGCAACTAAGATTACTTCAATATACTTCAGGATTAATTCAATTCTAGTTAGAATACAACATTTATGTGGTGAGAACTTCCAAAAATTGAAGAATTAGTATGAATATTAGCAGTCAATTAATTTAGAGATATCCTATCTTTAGGGATATCCCATAATGCAAAACGTATGTAACACATAGATGTCCCTGTTTTCCAGATTTGCTGTAACATGTGTCAGAGGTGGTACCACCATGAATGTGTACAGAGGCCTCCAGTGGATGAGCAGTACTTATGCCTTGCATGCAAGTAGTGGTGTCCCTTGTTACCTCTGACAAGGAGATTGTGTTTTCACCCACATCTGTTGATTTGTTTGTCTGTTCAAAGGGTGCATTCTGTCATTTTTTTAAAACCCTTCTGGTTTTGAAAGTATTTATTATTTTCTTCTTATTATTTATTATTTTCTTCTATTTATTTTTTTGGTTATTTTCTATATTATTGTTTGAATATTTACCTTATTATTGATATATTTATTTTATTTATGTTTATTTATGTTATATTTTTTTCTAGCAAGACACAATTTAAAAAATGTTTTTGTTTCGTGTGATGGTGTTTTCAACATGTTGGTTTTATTACAATAAATCTGTAAATGCTCTCAATGAGTGAGTTTATATATGCATATCCCAAAAGAAGAGTTGAGGTGAACAACTTTAACCAGTAGGCATAAAGATTTCCTTCAAATTACACTAACCTATTACAAGATAGTTTCTGGTGGTCCCAGCATCAAATACTTTTGAGAGTATAGTTATAGGACAGGTGCTGATAAGTGGAGTAAGTTTCATGGATGTGACACTTTCCTGGTGGGAGATAGCAGGGGGTGCATTTCCTGGCAGACTGACCTGCCGTGAAAAGCACCCCCCCAAAAAAGCCCTTTCTGGTGGTCCCAGTATCAAATACTTTTGAGAGTATAGTTATAGGACAGGTGCTGATAAGTGGAGTAAGTTTCATGGATGTGACACTTTCCTGGTGGGAGATAGCAGGGGGTGCATTTCCTGGCAGACTGACTTGCCATGAAAAGCACCCCCCCCCCCCAAAAAGCCCTTTCTGGTGGTCCCAGCATCAAATACTTTTGAGAGTATAGTTATAGGACAGGTGCTGATAAGTGGAGTAAGTTTCATGGATGTGACACTTTCCTGGTGGGAGATAGCAGGGGGTGCATTTCCTGGCAGACTGACCTGCCGTGAAAAGCACCCCCCCAAAAAAGCCCTTTCTGGTGGTCCCAGCATCAAATACTTTTGAGAGTATAGTTATAGGACAGGTGCTGATAAGTGGAGTAAGTTTCATGGATGTGACACTTTCCTGGTGGGAGATAGCAGGGGGTGCATTTCCTGGCAGACTGACTTGCCATGAAAAGCACCCCCCCAAAAGTGAGTAAGTTTCATGAATGTGTATGTGTGTGTGTGTGTATATATATTTATATATATATATATATATATATACACACACACATATTTAGGAGTTCATATTCAATGATCAGTAGACCAAGAAAAATAACAACACACTAACACTTCAATGGATATATTTATAAATATTATGGAAGACAACAACACAGTAAGCAGGCATCAATGACCATTTACCCGTTTTTTGTTATCTTTGACTGGGGAAGGATGAAGATGCTGGAAAATTAAAATACAGGTATGACTATTGTGGAATCCATTTAAACATGAATCATTAACACAAAACTGGACGCTAAACAGAACGTGACATGGAATGAGAATATTAATTCGCGTCATTGTGTGTACGTTGTCATTCGTAGTAAATTAAAAACATGAGCAATTCATCTTTTGACATTTATTCGTGAATAAAAGGTCTGTGGGTAATATATGTCCGTGTGGTAGTCGTTTATAGCGTCTGTCTTCACATGCGCGTTCCCGAGGGCGACGAGGGGGTGCTTTTCACGGCAGGGGTGCTTAATACGGCACAACACCGGAAATGTGCGGTCTCTTCTTGAAGCGCGTTCACGCGCTCATAGCCCCTCCCCTAAAATCCCTCCTCCCCACGTTAAAACAGTGACATTAAGTTGAAACTCAAAAAGAAAAAGTCCAAACTGAAAAAGAAAAAGTTGAAACTGAAAACCGGTGACACTGAAAAAAAATGACATCGTAAAAAAAACTGTGAT
This sequence comes from Euthynnus affinis, assembly GCA_029490765.1. Lineage (NCBI taxonomy): Eukaryota > Metazoa > Chordata > Actinopteri > Scombriformes > Scombridae > Euthynnus > Euthynnus affinis. Next base: position 10,329,110 of record CM055840.1, on the reverse strand, counting down.
TGAAAAAAAACGATATTAAGAAAAAAATTTTTGAGTGACATTGAAAAAAATCTTAATGCAAAGAATACCAAAAGAAAATAAGATAATAAGATTGACAGATTGTAATTTTTTAAAATGTAAAATTTTGTAAAGTGTTTTATTTTTCAGTGAAACTTTTTTCAATGACAATACACTTTTTTTTTTCAATTGCAGGGTTTGATTTCAATGCCAAATTTTATTTTCAATGCCAAAATGTAAATGTCACTGTTCTGGAACTGTTAAAGAACTAGAAGATTAGCTGTAACATGCAAACCAAAGTACATTCTCACAGAATTGATATGCTTCTGTAATTCTGTAATTAACCATATTTTTTGCAAAGGATTCTTGATTCCCACTGTAAATGTAGTCACAAATTAATTCCATTGTCACTGACCGGAATCACAGCTCACCACAGCCACTCCATTAAAAAGCAAAATGGACAATCTATATAGCAACATTGTAAGCCTCCAGCATGTGATGATGTGATACTCAAAATATTGTGAGCGGAGTATGTTTTTAATGGTTAATTTCACTTAATCATGCAGAAGGATACAATAATTACTTTGGATTAGGGCTTGGGAAATCATATCTGAAAAGTAAAATTACTCATGTTGTATTTTTTTTCCTATGGACAAAAGCGAAAAACAAAAGGGCTTCTTCGTCATCCTCCCTGACTTTGTCACAGTAGGGAAAAAAAGGAAAAAAATGAACAAGGAGAGAAAGAAGAGTAACAAAAAAACCCTAAAAGAAATCAGAGAAATAGTATTAATAGAGGTACATGATGATGACGATATAAGATATTCTTTTGTTTAATTTTTATATAGTTCAATTTAAATAGTATATTCATATTGTATAATAGTTGTTGTATTAAACTTTTTTTGCTGATTTGTTGCATTTAAGATTTATCAGTGTGTTGTTCTTTTTTATTTTTGTTTTTTTGTTGTTTTTTCCCCAGTTGCTTTGTTTAATTTTTGTATAATTAAATTTAAATAGTATATCTATTATGTAGTAGTTGTTTTATATAGTTGTAGATGTTATCAATAAAAACCTAGTTAAACATGTTCAATGTTGTTTTCTTATTATCTGTTTAAAATGTCTGTTGCAGCTAGTCTTTGGTCTCTTATTATAATGTTTCACATTGTGTATCATGATCATTTTTTTTACTGGGTAATCATACAGAGCATACAGTGAGTAAGAATGGGTGAACAGTGTGAACTTAATAATTCAGCCCACTCCCTGTTGTTAACCTGTACTTACAGGGAAAGTATTGTGTACCTAGAGGGAATGTATTGTGTAGAGGTCGCATTAACCGAATATTTTCCGTCATTGACGGAATTTTTTTTAACAGTGATGGGAAAATCTGAAGGCTCTCCGTCATTTTGACAGATTACACTGAGGGTGATAAACCATAAATTTAAGTAATTCACACCCTGTCCAGTTGGTGGCGAGTGTGCATATTAATTAGCTATTATCTAGTCTTGTCTCCTCTTTGGCCTCACGTGCACGACCTCGTTGTCTAGCTGGCTTTAGCCATCGCTACATATACAGGGAAAGTACTGTGTATTTACAGGATACTTACAGAGAAAGTACACGGTACTTACTGGGTACTGACTGTGAAAGTACCGTGTACTTACAGGGAAAGTACTGTGTACTTACAGGGTACTTACAGGGAAAGTACACAGTACTTACTGTGTACTTACAGGTAAAGTACTGTGTACTTACAGGAAAAGTACACTACTTACAGGGTAAATATTGTGTACTTACAGAGAAAGTACTGTGTACGTACAGGGAAAATACTGTGTACTTACATGGTAAGTATTGTGTACTTACAGGGAAAGTACTGTGTACTTAGAGAGTAAGGACTGGGGAACAGTATAAATTTCATAATTCAGCCTGCTCTCTGTTGTTACCCCATACCTACAGGGCAAGTATTGTGTACTTACAGAGTAAGACTGGGAGAACAGCACATACATTGTGGTTTCTGTGTATTGAGAGAATAAAATCATTTTTCATAACTTCCTGTGTACTTTTTTATTATGTAATTAAGGATATACTATGTATACTGTTACATTGTTATTTTTTCATCCTCGGATGACAGTACAAACCTTTCGTAGCTGTGCACTTGAGAGAGGCAAGTTTGCCTGTCATGAGCTTCTGCAGTGCTGGACCAACATGCCTGCTAGGACATAATTTTAAAAAGTATAGACCCATTTCTCGTCTTTTTTGATTCAAATTCATACTATGAAGTAGAAGACATAAGTGTAATAAATCTCTGAGGTGTGGGTGAAGTTTGCCAGTCAAACACACATGCATAAAAATTGTCGTCATAACCGCCACAAGGAAAAATTTTGATTTTAGTACACATATACATATGTAAGGTATGGATTCATACGAGGAAGATACACCCTAAGTTCCGTGAAATTACATGGTAAATGATGGGTATTTACCCCGTAAGTTCCGGGAAATTACACGGTAAGCCCGTAAAACACTGGCTATATTCTAAAGTCTTACCCAATATTTATATGAACCACTATTTTGTGCTTTGCTGAATAATGTATTTGTATTCATATTCAGGCACAACCCTATCACCAACAGTGGTCTTGTGGGACCCTGTGGCAATTAGCAACTATCATGAAAATATCCCAGATTATAATTGCATGCATGCAGGCTGCATAAGCTTCAGGGTAATCAGCCTTTTGATTAGGGCGACAGTCTAAACAATCAGTGCCCGAATGGAGTTCGGAGAACAAGATAACAGAGGCTTTTGAAAGGATGACTGTTCCTGTAACCTCTCATATACATCTCTGGAGGATGAGCATAGATGTATTTATGTTGTTTTGATTCTCTGTGATTGTTCTGGAGCAGCTGTACAGCTGAGGTCTAGTACACAAACTGCTGGCTCAGTTATAAGTCTGAGGCTCGCAGACACAGAGAATAAAGACAAAATGAAGAGTAGCATCTGTTCACCTCATCTCAGAGTCCTGCACTGAACCAAGAGACATTGTTCTGTTTCTGAAGCTTTCAGAGATGTGCTCACAAAAATATGTGAGCCTCTTCTTCATTAACACGGTTTGACAAAAACAGAGGTGAAAGCCTGACAACTCAATCTCAGCTTGTTGTACTGAATAAGCTGCTAATGCCTTGTGATGCATACGGTGCATCTGACAGTGTTAATAGTGCCATGGCCAACCTGTTTCTGTCAAGAGCGATAATACAGGACAATAACCAATGTTCTCTTAATTGTGAACAACTCAACTGGATATGTGGCTACATGGAAGTATGGTGGAAATTTACTGATATCAAACTCAGGTGATGTGACTGCATTTAGCACCATTTGCTGATAAGGAACCCAGTATGTATATGAAGTATGAGAGAAAAAAACATGAATATAAAAGAAGAAACCAGTGATTACAGCATAATTCCACTGTCATTTCCTTTTATTTCTTGGTTTTAGACAGTGTGAAAGTTTGTTAAAGTACCTGAAAACTTAGTTTTTCTTAGTGTTTCTCTATAACCTTAAAATCTGTGTAAAGGAAAATTGGTGGTAATTTGAAACACATTATAAATGTTTAAAAGATAATTGCTGAAAACATGTGAAAAGAACATGAACTATGTAGTACTGAAATGGGAATAATCACTTGAGATACGGAAGCAATAATTGCTTTTTCTTTGATCAATGCAGTGTGTTCCTGCCACATGAATTTCTATTCTATGCTATTTTATTTTATTCTACTGTGTTATCACACAGTTAATAGTGAACAAAACCAAGGGTGAAAATTGTATTTCCAGGTCATAATAGCTTGTCAGTGCAGTCAAAAATTGTTTTATCTGAAGGACCATCAGGTGAATTACCTGCACAGGCTCAATATGAGATGGAAGGCAATGAGGCAACAGTTATAAATTTTTATGTGAAAGATGAAAACCATGACTGTATGTGGTATAAAACACTGACCAATGAAATCTCTTGAAGAGAGGTCTATCACATGCCAAGTCTGAAAAGAGCTGTAGGTCACTAGCTTTAACACTTCCTGTTGCCATAAATCAGTCAACTGGGGCTCTTTTGTTCTATCAGCATTCCTCAGTGATAATGTATCACTCCTCTGCAGGACTTGAGAGTTCATTCGACAGACTTGTGCATATTTTTGTCCGAAAAGGGCTGAAAAGTGAGGGCCACTGTCTGTCAGCACAGACAGATTGTTAATTATGAAGTTAGTTTCATTAGATCTTGTTTCATTATATATAGACATAACTTGTTATTTATCAGTTTATGAACATTTTCATTCATCCAGGTCATAGTTATTTCTAGACAAACAATTGACTCAAAGGCAACTGGACTTAGAATTGTCTTATGAAGACGTTTTGCCTCTTATCCAAGCGGCTTCATCAGTTCAGTTGAACTGAAGTTGCCTTTGAATCAATTGTTTGCCTAGAAATTATTTATCAGGTTAACAGCACACAAAAATGGTGGTGCATAACTGAAATGAGACAATGATAAAAGTGAAATTACTGCCATAACGAACAATTGCTCATTATCATAAAATTTACCATTCCAGAGCAGACTTGTGTGAGTTATTGTCACTGTTCTGATTTCCCCCTGTGATGACAGACAGAGGACTGAGATGCTGTTGCAACTGCTTTGAAGACATCAAACTAAGAGCTTATTTGCTAACGTGTGAAGTAAATTGACTTAGAGAACAATATGGCAATTTCCAGAGTGATTATATGCTTGGCTGCAGTTTATGAATAGTCTTTGAATTTTCATTAACAAAGTGATTGGACTTTTTGATCTAGTTTCGGCAACATCCATTTCAAGCAGGTATTTTCTTTTGCAAGAGCTATTCTTGCTGCAGCACACAACATGTAAATATTTTAGCAATCTATTATAAGCATTTGGAGAATCTGTGCATGAAGAATGAACCTGCACACCGAAGACTTGGTGATCTGCTCAGGTTTGTTTCATTATGATATTAATGTGGACCAATTTTAGAGATTAAAAAATCTGATGCTAACATGTCATCACTCACATCACATCACTATAGCACTATAGCGCTAAGTGCTAGGAATCAAATGTTTTTAAGATGCATTGTTCATCTGAGCCGTGTTCATTTTTTCCCCAGTGGTGTGTGAAGACCCACACCCTAACCCTAACCATCTCACTCCTCATGCCTAAACCTAACCAACAAAGGCAACAAGTTCCAACCAATCAGAGGCAGAATAGTGTAGGTCTTTGAATGGGTGAGAAAAAAATACTGCATCTGACCCACTTCATCAAGCTAGGCTAGGTTATTGTTGCTCTCTTTGGTAATGCTAATGGAGAAAACTAGCCAGTTGGATGTGCCAGCATAGTTTAGCACACAAATGCAGATAATAGAACAGAAATCTCTCAGTTCTGATCCTATTTGGCTTTTTCTCTGTTTTTTGCCACTGTCATCATGCAATTTTTAGCTGTCATTGCTCATTTCTGATGGTCCGATGAACAGTGAGGCAGTTAGCAAAGTTATTTATCATTTGATCCTCATGGATGAAGTCTGAAATATTAATTCTGCTGCTGCTTTAAGGGAAACATGTATCTTTCCTCTGCTGATGTCTGCTAGATATCTGCTATGTGTGGATATTTTCAATGGCAAAAGGGTGAAAGTCTAATCCCACTGGTGCAACTAATAAGCCAACCCCTGCGTCTGCCAAAATTATTCAGCTAAAGTCAATATTTTCCTCCCACAACAGTTCGCTCTCCTTTTTATTATACTGTTGATTGCCTGCAAAGAGCATCTGTTTTTTCCTCTCAGAAGGGACTCGACTACAAAATGAAGAATTACATTTTAATAGACATTTAACTTGATCAATAATGGAGGTTGAGATCATACTGGATACTGCTGCACTTGTAGTATGACGAAGAATTGAACCTGACACCTGTATAAAAACAGTGCAGTGTCTTTAAATAGGGCAGGTGCTCAAGTGAAAAAAATGGGCACTGATAACTGAATACATGAATTCACATTACACGTCTGTTGGGTCATCTCATTACTGAGCAGGAATCACAGTGAAGATGCTGCTGCAGTATGAACACACAAGCGCACACACGCACGCAGTGAGTGGAGGAAACAACCAGAGCTTTGATCAATTTTACATTCAATAGGGAATCAATCAAACTGTCAAACTCTCCCTCATCAGAAATTTTTTTGCAGTTTTTTAAGAATAAAATCAACCTAAACTAGATCTAAATATTCACTTTCACACTGAGGAAGTAAAAGTTAATTAGGTGGACCTTTGAGTCCTGTTCATTAATAAATTAAGACTCTTTCTTAGAGTGGAAACCCCTCAGAGAATAAAAATAACTCAGTCACGTCGTCCTTTTTCAGCCAGACCGGAGAGAAAACTACAGACAGAGACAGATAGAAACAGGAGGAAGAGGGAGTCATACCACCTTAAACATGGTTGGCAGTGTGATATTAGTGCAGGGTGTGAAGGCAGAAGAGAAAGGGACTGTAGCAAACAAATGTCACATTGTCTTTAGATATTTGAGGGCTAACATACAGAGTGAGTGGGGAAATAGACACTACTCTTTCTCTCCATTCAAGCTCAATGACAGTAACTCAAAACCACAACAGACGGTGTCAGAGATAGGATGCAGATGGGATGGCAGTAAGAAATGAAAGAGGGAGTTTCAAAGAGCAAAACTTCTGATCTTCAAAGGTGAATTGATCTCATACTGATGTGGCTTAGTAATCAGAATGAAGTCTCTTCTTTTTACGGTGCAGGTCCAAAGAGCGGGCCTCAGTGAGAACTGAGTCACTGTGTAAAGCTTTCTGCATGGAGGTGTAGTCGTGAGGCCAGGGAAGAGGTGGAGGATAGTGGGACATTAATAATCAAGGTTATTCCCAGATCAATCATAGACTACCTGATAAAAAAGGTCAGGCCTGATTTGGTGTAATTAAGGGTTTCACTCACTCATGTAGCCATGTAAACTCAAAGATATGTCTCTCACTGTACTCACTCTGCTCTTCTGAGGGGTGAAGGAAACAGGAAGCTAAACTCCCTCCCTCCTTTCCTTAGCTGACAAAAAATATTTGAAGCAGATGAGCTGAGAATTGAGAATAATAAAGAAAATAAGAAAAAACCTTGTGTGTGTGTGTGTGTGTGTGTGTGTGTGCACTGTATGACAGAGATAGAGACAGTAAGGGGAGATTCAAAGCAAATCTCTTTTAACAGTAGTGCATTTCTGTGTTTTAAATGTGGACGTGTGTGTTGCATGTGCGTGTGTACACGAACGTTTGTGCAGGAGGAAAGAGTGATTTTGATGAATGTGTCCTGACGGATGGTGTAACCCCCCTAAGCCTGCCTCCACTTCCTCTCTAGCCCTCCTCCTGAATATTGAGGTCAGACAACCTTTCATATCTGTTCCACACTACAAGGACACAACAGAGAGAACAAGTAAACATCTCAACCCCTGGGAATTGTGCTCTTTCCTTATTTTTTATTCATTTAATGGTTCGTATTGTTCACAGGGAAAAAATCTGAAAAATTATTTCAATTATATTTTTAATGGAGAACACTTAAAATAGCTTAAAAATATTTAGAGTCACGGACAAAAAGACATCATTCCAGTTTCTGTTAAATTAGCAGCAACTGCATGCAGAAGTCATGGCCTTTGAAATTTAAAATAATGAAATTCAGTTATACCCTTCACATAAGGCGAACTTTTAAAAAATGCAGTGCCAAAAGTGCATTCCTCTTCCAGGTGGGATCACGATTTTCCAGTAGTGTCTGTGATTTTGAATTTAATTACAGCCAGACGAGTTGTTGTTGAAGTACTGTATCACCAACGTTTCAGATCTGACAGACACAACTTGATCCACGGTTCAGTCTCCTCCTGCCTCTTCCCATCTTTCATCTCATGGGGATCGGCAACAAGGTGGAGGTTGGAGGTGAACAACACTGAACCGCTGCCTCAGGGTGTCAGATAACAGGCGTTCGCCTTGATGTCATTTAATCTACTTCCCCCGCAAGCTGTGCAACTTTTGCCTCTGATGAGGGGAAAATAACTACTTCTGGAAAATGTGTTGAGTGAGACACTTTAATAGAGAGTGTTGATGTCAGAGGTGCGGTTCATTCACATGTCTTTGCCTAGATTACATTTCCCACACTAAATTGTGTTTCTTCAGTTATGCAATATGTTTTTGTACAAATTTTCAGCATTTTTTCAACACAAGTTTAACAGTATCAAACCTGATGTTAAAGGATTTTTTCAAGTTTGTCTTTAAACAACAGTCAGGTGCCAAAAAGAACATTGAAACAGATTTTGCTTGCTGTAATCATTTCTCCAGTCCATACTGGATATTAAAAAATTCCCTCCATAATCCACTCTCAATGTGTCTGTTTTTAAAAGTTTATCTTAAGTGGATATGTTCCAAAGTTACACTCTTATTAATACTAAATTCCCTAATAATTGGCACAGACTATTATTTTTTATCATATAAAGCTACAAGATTTATCTTTTTGCTCTCAGGCAGGGTGAGTATCATCAGTCCTGCACTTATCTCACAATACATAAGCTTGAGATCAATGTATTAATTTATCTATTTATTTAATGATTTGCATTTAAAAGGCTGCACATTGTGCCTATAAACTGATGAGTGCCAAAACTCATATAAGATAAGACCAGTGAAGAGATTTGCACATTGTTTTTTTGTTGTTGTTTTTTTGCTGGCACGAAGAGAGAATTGACAGATGCTGTTGGCAGATCAACAAAGTGTGGTTTACAGGGGAGGGTTTCTGTATGAAATACTGATATTTGTTCAACCTAAATGAACTCAAAATGAAGAAAAGAAGACAAGAAGAAGCCAAGAATAGATAACACCATGAAGAACAGAGCTGCTTCTTCTGGGTGTGCTTTGCTTCGATGTTTGCTCTTTTTTTGTTGCTTTACACACACAGCTCTGTCAATCTTATCAGCGGGATTCAAGCCTCTCTGCTTCTGCCAGAGGAAATATATCAGCTGTCTGAACCTGTGAGACAGGTCAGACTAAGGAAGTGTCCTGAAGGAGGAGCAGTCTATAAGATGCACACCAAGTAATAACAATGTTCCCAGTTTTAGTCCCCTGGGCACCTTTGTTTCATGTCATCCTTTGCTCTCTCTTTCTGTCAATATTTCCCATTACTCTCCACTGTTAAACTGCCCAAAGAAGGTGAAATGAAAAACCCCAACCCACAAACAGCTTTAAAAGAAATAGGGAGAGGTGGACATGCATGTGAGTAAGAGAAAAACTGAAAGTTACACTTAAGAAGAAAACCTGAAAACTTTCATTAGGGAACCTACAAAATGTCACCCTCAGGAAGATACCAGAGGACTCTGTTCCTCTCAGCATGACAGCATTTTATTAGACAAATGATGACACACTTCACTGTTTAAAGGACAGTAGTATACATTCAGATCAAGTCATCTGTACAGTACAGAGATAGAGAGGTGTGGGAGAGGTGATGTATGACATCCAGTGACGTTGGCCCAGTGGCCTCATGTGTAGGCTTTCTATAGCAACAATTTCTCTGGCTGACAAAACACTGTAGCCTTATTGTGTCTGAGTTATTGATTGACACCTTAAAATCTTTGGTCATTTAGGAAGGTTTAATCAAGCCAACACTTTAATGTGATTCTTTCTTTTCTTCTGCTTGTTCAGTAAGAGTTGATGTGATTGTTAAAGCAGTTTTAGTAGTTTTGGTAGTTTTGGCCTCAATGAGAAATGACAAATCACAGAAAAGAGTAAATATTTTGACTGTTAAGATGACTCAGCTGATTCCAATTGAAATTATTTCATTTGGATTATCGATGTCATTATATATCTCTCACTTTAATATATTTAGCATTAGATTTTGTGCCTTTACATCATGTTTATCTCCATCAAAGCCTCCAGCCATCTGAGCTTGGATCAAACTATACAAGAGTCTATGTGTTGCAGAGCAGGTGTGCGGGAGGAGTCACTAGGGTGGGTGCAGTGGGTAAACACTTTAATACTGCATTTTGGCATCATATAACTTAAACTCCATATGTCACATTCCTTTCATGTCTCAAAACTCTTCTTTGAATGAGCTATAAGGCGCTGAAATTACTACATTTGAGTAGAACTATCTTGGTTGCACTGTCTGTAAGGCTGCGCTCAGTTTTCATACTTAGTGGAAAGGCGAGCACTGGATACACATGAGGTTCTTAAGCAGCAAAAAAATGTTTCCTTCATGAATCCTCAATGAGTCTTTACAAACATTTTTCCTTCCAAGTGGATGGACATGAGACATGGACACTCCGAGTAAAGTCTCTGAGTAAACAACATCTTCAACTACACTGAACCTTTGAACAAATGAACACAGACTTCACTTGTCATGTAAATAAACACCTACACATCACTTTTTTCAGAACAGGACAACAACATCACATCTCATATATGACGCAAAGCGGTGGTAGGGAGGCCTGGTGGCACCAGAGGCATGTGCCCTGCTGAAGCGTCCATGAGCAAGTCACTATGATCCCTCATCAGTTCCAGGGTGCGCTGTTCGGGAGCTCAGTAGACCCTGACCTGTGGGCTCCCTGTGGAGAAGAGCTTTTGGGATGAAGGAGGATTATTATCAATACATCCAATTACGCACGGGGAGACATAAGTTGGAGTCAGTGTAATCCATTGGGTGTGAATGGTGACATCCTGTCAAGACTGATATCTGCCTCGCAGTCCTCCAGGTCACAAACCGAGTCGGTGGCGTTTTCATTGTTATGAGAAAACTGTGAAATCCTGTCAAAAGCCTCTTCATGTTCAATACATTCAACCACGTTGGGGATCATGTTGACATAGGCGTTTGCGATTTCCTTGTGGATCAGGGTGTCTTGGTTATATGAGACCAGCTCGTTGCTGATGTTAACAGTTTCCACTGGTGTGTTGGAGCAGAAGTAGCGACAGCCCAATAAACTCGCGAAGGCCTTCCTGAACTCGGCGTTGAATGCGTAAATGACGGGGTTCAGGGAGGAATTGGTCCAGCCGAACCATACGAATACATCGAAAGTGGTCTCGCTGACGCACGGCAGACCGGCTTCTCGGTCTGTCGCAGGCCTGTCGCAGAACGGGACCATGCAGTTTAGGATGAAGAAAGGTAACCAGCAACACACAAAGACACCCATAATCACAGACAGAGTTTTGAACACTTTGGTTTCCCGTTTAATCGACGTTTTCAAGGTGTTGTGGTGTTGGCACTCTATTCTGTTGGTCCTACAACTTTGCGCGTGTTCTGCCGCTCTCTCCAAGGAGGCAATTCTTCTGATTTGTATTTGTGCAATCCGATATATTCTTGTGTAAGTCACAATCATAATTGCCACGGGAATATAGAAACTTATCAAAGATGACGATATAGCGTATTCTCTGCTCAGGCTGGAGTCGCAGTTCTCCTCCATTTGCCGACTCGTGGAAGAGTTGTGCGTCCCAGTCATGTCGTCACCGCTGGCTTTGTGCCAATTTAGCTGGACCGGTATGAATGAAATAAGCACAGACAACGTCCAAGTGATGCTTATCATAACAAAGGCAACTCGCTGGGTCATTTTCCTCTCGTAGCGGAAGGGGCTCGAGATGGCCCAGTATCTATCCACGCTGATAATGCAGAGGTTGAGGATTGATGCAGTGGAGCACATAATGTCAAAAGCAACCCAAACATTACAGAAAGTGCCAAACGGCCAATATCCCGCCACCTCTGCCACAGCTTTCCACGGCATCACCAGAATGGCCACGAATAAATCCGACAAAGCCAGGGAGACGATGAAAATGTTGGTGACTTTGGTCCGCAGGTGCCGAAAGCGCAGCACCGCGGAGCATACCAGGATGTTCCCGAGCAGGGTCCATAGGATGAGCAGGGATAGCAGACAGCCCGTCACTGTACGCACGACCATATCCTTCCCCCCGTCGCTTGTTACCTCTGTTTCGGTGCTGTTCCACATAATCTCCCCGAGGGGTGCCGGCGCAGAGTCAATCCCCTGCACCGATGAGAGATACTTGGCTGGGTTCTCCATGTGCGTCTTCAAGTAAAACTGCAGTCCATTACTCCGTGCGCGGGGACGGGCGCACTCATCAGCAACTCACCGTATTGTCCCCATTGACTCGCTGGGCTGCCAGCCTGATTTGGAGTGCAAAACAGACGGAAAGAGAGAAGAGAGTGCGTTAAAACTGAGCCGAGCGACGTGCCAGGCGCGCTCAGGGACTGTAACGCAGCATGCAGTGGCGAGCGCATGTTGTAGCCTTGCCGGCCCGGTCGTCTGACCTGGCTGTTTCTGTGAATCTCTCAGTCCGAGCGCGGTGTGGGAGAGGAGGGAGTCCCTGCAGCCAACGCACTAACCTAACCAGGGCTGGGCGCATACACCATCACGCCTCCTTTGTGCGTGGTGCTACGCGCAGCATTGCACTGCATTGAAAAAGGGGTGTGAGGAAGCCCTCAACATTTTGAAGGTCCTTCGTTGGTAGAAACTCCAAGCTGCGTAATTTCAAGCTTCAAGTCAGTGTATATCTGTGGATTGTCTATCCTCCAGTGCGTATAATCTATATATCACACAACATTTGCCGTGGAAGCACTGGCCGTATGGAGTGTTGTTCTGCAAGACTGAACTATGTAAGGGATATATAGGCAAAATATTTCAAAAATATTTGTAATTTTCAGGAGAAAGTCTACCAGATTAGTAAAGAGGACTCTCGCATAGAGTATACAGTAGTAGCACTTAAGGAACTGTCCATGGTGCTGAAACAGCAAACATCCTCATCTATCTATCTATCTGTCTATCTATCTATCTATCTATCTATCTATCTATCTATCTATCTATCTATCTATCTATCTATCTATCTATCTATCTATCTAGACTATAGCCCCCACCCCATAGGTCTTTACACTGTTTTACAGTTATTCCTTGAAGCATGAGTCCAAATTTAATTAATTCCTTTATTCTTTTATTACCCAGCACCATAATGAAAGCTGCAAGTGTGACTGCAGTGCATTGTAAAACGTCCAAAACACACACTTTCAGCCTGATATCAAAAAACTTCTTTAATGAGGAAAGATCTTTTAAAATGAGCAAAAAATCAATTATGTTCAGAGTATCACTGAATACTGATGGTTGTTTGCCCTCTGACGACCACCGACTGGAGGTCATAGCTCACCCACTTTTCAAAGATGCCTGAACAGGTGAGTCACACTCACACTCTCGGCGGGCATGTTAAACCAGGAGCTCCGCGCGCCCTGAGTCGTCGTGCGTCTGTGCAACAACAACAACAGCAGTAACCGCCGTTTCCGGCTTTGGAACGTCATGGATATTTTTAGATGTGTCTGAGTTCCTGTCAAATCGTTCTGACACAACGTCAAAATAATCTCCCGACGCCAAATTCTCTGGAGTAAACTAATCTCGGGATGTCATGTCAGGAGGCAACCTGCGTCCGACACATTTTGGCAACTAGTTGAGATATTATACAGACATTAGAAGAACCGGGGGATTAATGTTTAAATAACCTATAAAAGTTTGATATAGATGGAACTGACATTGGCCACAGAATTTAAGTAAAAAGAAAAAAAAAACACGGGACAACATAAATTAAGTTAGTGTGTGTGTGTGTGTGTGTGTGTGTGTGTGTGTGTGTGTGTGTGTGTGTGTGTGTGTGTGTGTGTGTGTGTTTGAGAGTGTCAGTTTTTTAAAATCATTTTCTATACTTTATTCTATACTTTAATTACTCTCTATACTTTAACTGCGTCCTCGTGTGTTTGGCTGAGATCTGTCTTAAGGAATCATGAGGAAGTGATGGCACCGTAATTCAAGCTATAGTTGCGTGTAGTTCAGGAGCTTTTGGAGTGCTCTGACAAACTAACATATATACATGGCGCCATCCTGTGGTGTAAGGGCCTACTACAATAGCTGCTTGCTCAGAAGTTCACTGAAAATGTGGAGAAAAATCAGTGAGCAGATCCACAGTGTTAAGAAGAGCAGATAACATAAGAGGAGATCAAAATATGACACATCAGAACCATTGTATATGAAAAAAAAATTATTTCATCACTATTGTACACATAATTTCATGAGCACCATTTCATCGGAAATTTCACAAAATCGTATCACAGTGTCTGAAAAAATTATGATTTTGATCAGCATGACAGTATTTACAAAGATGATATACAATATAATGTTGCAGTTTTCACCTAAGAAACAAACAAACACACAGGGATTTTACTACAAGTTGGCACAAATAGTGAGAACACATACAGTGGATAGCACCAGGTTGAAAACTTGCTAGATGTCTGACTGAAATGATACATTGATTTGATATAAAACTGTACAGTACATATCTATGAGTGTGTTATATCAAAAAGAAATGTGTAATGGCACAGGCTGAGATGACTTTTAAAGCTTTTAAAGACTTCCTGTGTAAACATACAGTCCTTCATATTCATGTTGGTGTAATAATCCTGGAATTTCTCTAATACAGGAGGAATTTAGAATACAGTGACTGTCAAGCTTCAGCAGATTCCTACTTCTTATAATATAAATGCACCTGATTTGAACAATATTAAACCCAGATGGAACAAATGTTTGGCAGTAGATGTGTGATCTGACCTCGTACTCCAGCAAAATCAAAACAGCACTTCCCATTTTGAACACAATTTACCATTCATCTTCACAGAATAGGGAATAATCAGCCTACAAGAGGAAACTGATGAACCTTAAATGATTGAGAGAGGCAGGTGCTAGTTCTGAGAACTATAGTCCAAAACATAAAGATTATTCAAAACAGTGCTGTGCAAAGATTGTCACTCTTTTTGTAGCTCAAGTGTTGCATGCTGTTCTATTATCTACTTGAACTCCTAAGAGAAGAAAATGAGAACCTCATCCATATGCATATTTCAAATGCAGATAAACTATGGATCAAGGGGTACACCATTGCACTTGTGGTTCTGTCAAATACAGTACCATCACCTTATTTGATATTTGAGACTAACAGGTGTTTCAGTGGCTTGCCTGTAGTATGTTCATGGTAATCAAGTGAGTAGTCTATTATATAGATTAAGTCACTAGCATGAAACAGAACAAAATGTGTGTGTCAGATACAGCATATATATTTTATATAACGTACCAGTCAGGAAAACCTACTGAAACATGACTACAGAACAAATAGGACAAAGACCTCTTTTTAAAATTCTTGATACCAAAGGTTCTTTTCATCACCATCTTTAAAATGGCTCCCGTTATACAAGGCAATTCTTCAGGGAAAACAGGCGAATAGGTTTGTCTTCTCCTGTAATCCCCACACTTAGGGATCTGTGTTTTGTTTGTCTCCACGGCTTGCTTTCAAGTCTGTTGGAGTCTGACCCAGACTGCCTCCTGAATGGTTGACCTGCGCTGTGAGACACTCTTGGGAGTCGGTGGTGACAAGTGTTCTTGTGCATGTTATCTGGCATTGTCAGACATCCACTATTCTGTCAGACCCGACGGAACACCTCAAAAAGGGAAGCAACAGCGTGCATGCGGTAGAAAAGGTTCAGAGGGACTGCAAAATTGAGAACTGTGGTCCATATGCTGAAGCCGTATGTCTCCTGTTCCAGCCCGTTGTCGTACTGTGGCCGGCAGCCGAAGGCGGGGAGGATCCAAAGCTGAAAGAAAGAAAGAAATTACATTTTGGTAACAACATCCACATACCAGTACCTCTAAAGCTCACTAATTAACATGTTATATTTTGTTTGTTTAATCTGTACAAAAACCTGAGTATAAAAACATTAATACATTGTTTTAGGTGTTACTAAAAGTTTATTGTAACCAGTAAACTCTCTGGTGTCTCTACTGGTTACCTGGCAGTTGTTCAGAGCAGTCTGGCACATAAAGAGTGATCTTCTCATCTAACTCTCAGCCAGGAACCGAAAGTGTATTTCCAAAAATATATAACTTTTGCTTTACTTTCAGCTAATTATAATAATATTCACAAAAAAACTTCTTGTTTAATCTTATCTACAATCAGTTGTCTGTAATTCTGTTTTTTTGACATGCTCACCGAGATGTTGCACATTATCAGGAACACAGCGATGTTCTTCAGGATTTGCCTCTTAACATTCGGGGTTTCCACTACTTTGTTTCCCACAGGAAGAGGCACCTCAGAAGGTTTCCTTGGAGAGCTGTACACCGGTCCATTCTCTTCCTGTTCATTCTCCATGGTAACACAGGTCCTGTCTGGAGTCTCATAGGCTCGGTTGATGATGCCATCATATGGTGGGGCCAAAGACGAAGTCACTGAGAAGATTTTAGGAGCAGCTGGTAACTCAGGGTCCTCCCGCTCTCCATCCTCTTGCTGGCGGTAAAGAGACTCTATGATGAAGAGGTTCTGGACGTATTTCTCTAACACAATGAGCAAAGAGTAGATGAGATTGGTCCAGCGATAAGGAGGACTGCTGTTTGTGCCCAAAACAGCCACTATGCTGCACCAGGACATCAACCAGGAGCCAACAGAGGATCCAAACAGCAGCTCTGTGTCCAGCTGTCTGGATGGATTCTTGGAGGTGTCCAATGGCATGTGGTCCACTCGGTATATGAGCAGACCTGAAGCACCGGCAGAGCACATGAACATGAGCATGACGATGCCATAAATGTAGAACATGGAAATGGCTGACTGACGTGTTTGGAGGGACTGCTCCACATTGGTGATGTAAACCACCAAGATCCCGATGGTGCTGGCCAGGGCAAGTAGACCCAGAATGGGGCCTAATGTCAAGCTCTGGGTTTTTGTAGTCAGCCTTTTCCGGTTTGAGGAGAGGTCAATGGTCCGTCCAATGTTCTTCCACATGACAAAGAGCATGGCAGAGACAAAGATGTGATATTCAATGTTGAATGGATAGAGATAGCTGAGGGTGCTGGAGAACATGGAGCATGTGCTGGTGGTGCAGTTACAAGAAGGCTCTGAGTGATCTGTAAAAACAAATAAAAAAAAGATGCAAATGCATGAGAGATGAGAAAGAAAACTGTTTACATGTTGTTGTAGGTTAACACTGTTTGTCTATGTTTTAATTAACAAAACCACCTCCATCTATCAGGCCATGATACCACACTAGCAGAAAGAAACAAACAACATAAATATTATGGAATTTCATCTTGACATACCATGCCTTAAAAGCCTTGATGCAAAATTATAACCACCAAACCGTTACAGTGTTAAGTGGAATATATTTAAATGTTTCATGAGGATCATTTTAAAATGCAGATTAGATTTGTTTAGTATTTTGCTCAAGTGCCATCTCATTTATACAGTTTCACATAGTCTCTTCTGGAAGATACCAGACCTTTTAGCAGCTCCAGCAAAGCAGCTGAGAGTAGACCGCTTTGTTCACATGCATGTAGAAAGAAAGAAACCCATGTCTATCCCCTAATCCAGTATTTTCCTAACCTTTTTGGCTTGCTTCTCACTATTGTCTGTCTACTTGCGAGTTGACTAGTATGACTAGAATTTTTTTTTCATTTGAATATGCTTTTGAGGCCTGAAGAGGTAAAACAATCTAGTAGTTCACAAAAAATATCAAATATTTAAAGGATGACAAAATAAACATAATCTAGTGTGATAGAAATGTGTTTTTTCAGCTTTTTAATTGTGTTAATCATCTTGTGACCCCTTCGATTTATCTTGTGACTCTTTGCTGGGGTGCCAATCCCAGTGTTGGGAACCATTAGTCCACACTAATGCCACCCCAATAATTTGTTCCACCACAACAACAAAGCTAGAAAGCTCTATATTTCTACCTCCACATTAAATTCAAAGCAAAAGACAGTCTGCTTCCTTTAAGATTATTTTTTGGGGCGTTTTTTCTTTATTGGATAACTGAAGGTGGAGAGACGGACTGAGAGATGGATATGGCTGGAATATATAGAGTATATCTATAGTGACTTCACTTAATTATGTTTTAGATTTGTAATAATACTTTAATTTGAAGTAACTGTAAAGGCCAGTGTGTTTTTTTTTTAATATATATATGATTGTGCCTCTTTAAATTAATTTGATGGCAGTGGTATAAAATCAAAGTTTCAGTCATGTTTTGTTTTTTAATAAAGGTATGGGCCACTCCATAAAAACTTTCTATATTTCCCCTTGATGGTCAGTATTCATAGTCATATTCTACTCATTTAAATTTGAAATTTCACTCTTTAGCATCTTAGATGTTGATGACAAAGCACGTTTCATACTTATTACTCCTTGTAAACCCTGCTACAACTCACTATGGCAATGCTGTTGCCCTCTAGAGATCATCTCAACAAAACCCTGCCATGTGCCCCCCCTCAGCCCCTCCTACCCCCCAAAGGCCACCACTATGGTCCTGCACCCTTTAATTAAAAAGGGAACAACAGTCAGGGTGCAGCCAGCCTCACAGTCAGCCGGATATGAGGAGGAGCAGCCGAGCCCCCCAACCCTAGGCTTAGATGTATCAGTTACTGTAATTGCAGCACCCATGGGAGTAAGCAGCCTGGGACAAAGCCGTCTGAGGTCAAGCGGGGGGTTGCCAAGGAGAGTGGTGGTGGCTGAAGTGTGGGGAAAAGGCTGAGGAGGGGGCCTCAGCTCTAGCGACACTGTGTATCTCCTGAAACCTAATAGAGAGACGTTCGACATAAACAAGACCCTCTGAGCTGCCGGGCTAACCTCCCTTCCCCTTGCAACCCTCCTCTCCTTCCTTTTTCTTTTATCCATTGAAGTGAGCTCTCAAGTGGACTATTGTACTTTTCTTCCAGGTACAAGCCAACAATCAAACCCTTGGACCTTACCTATAGTTAGGTTTCTGTAGCCCAGGGCAGAGAGCCTTCTCATATGGTTGTTCAAGAAGTGCTCTGCCTCTGACATCACGCCGTTGCTCCACAGGAGGAGGTTGGTGAAAACTGCATGGATTACACCAAATCTGACAAGACAAACAGTTGAAAACAAAGTTAATGAGCAGCCATCTAACAGCATGTTTGTGTTAGTTTGCCTTGATGTGCATTCATGTAGATTCAGGTTTTACACATTATTTAGCTGTTGCTGAGATGCTTCATGACTACATTGATATGAAAACAACTAAATTCTTGTTAAATTATAATGCCACATGTTTCACATACCTCTCGAATGTTTCAAAACTCTTGATGACGTCCTTGATGTGAAACCAGAGAAAATACACCTAAACAAAACCAAAAGCAGAGTCACAAAAGCTTACTATAAAACAACTCGACCAAACATTATCCAAACTAAAGCATATTAAAACATATGTAATCAAAGTGCAAAAATATACCCAATAAGAATGATTTAAGTCCTTATCCCGTGTCATATGCGGTTGCACTCAAACAACATGGACAATGACAGGATTATATTGTTGCAGCAACTCTGTACTCGCCTGAGCAACAAAGGGCACATTATTCAAAGACCTACCTGGTTAAGTGGTGCACAGAAAAAAAAGACACAGTGTCTAACACCGCTGAAAGATTATCACTTCATTGAAATTATAGCGGGGTTGTAAACTTACCTGTGCTATGGTGTGAGTTGCATGGATGACAGGATATACCCCAAGCACAGCCGACACACAAGACTGATAGCCAACATAATACCCGATTCGGAAAGCGTCCATAATCAGTGAAAGCAGCGCAAGCAGAGTCAAACCACCTACAGAAAAAAAGAAATAAGGACTAGAGTTTTTGATAAATGACGAAACAAACTAATTCAATATTTTCTTCGGCTTAATGGCAAAACAAATCACCTTTCAGATTTTCTTTAACCCCATTTGTCAAACCACATCACATAAGGATTATAGCTTCTGAAAGATGACTTGCATACTGAAATAAATAAATGTAACTTCCAAACACATAGCAAAAAATGACCAATCAATTTGCCATTTTACGCATTTACTGCTATAATCTCACAAACTGACCTCTTATCCAACATGTGGTGGCGTGGACATCTCTCTCAGTCCGCGTGTTAGTCCGTCTGTCCCGCACCAGGATGTACCACATCATCCAGATCAGCTGGAGGATCATGAGTCCGGTGACAAAGGACAGCAGGTGCTCTTCCTGGACAGAGGGGCCATGGTTTGCGATGGCCAGCATCAACGCCGCTCCGATCAGCAACAAATTGGCCCCGTACTGACCGCTGAGGATCTCTGCGTTCTTCCTCGGGTAGTCCCCTGACAAATTGAGTTTTAGTTTGGTGAAAATCTTCTTTTCTTGCTCGGAGCTGGACGAGGAGGAGGAACTGTGACAGTACTTGTTTAGGCACATGATATCCAGGCCGCTGTGTTCCACCATAATGGGAGAAATGTATAAAGATCGCAGTGCCGAGAGAAGAGTAAAGTCAAAGCCGCGCGCTATAAGTGCATTTGAGGGAGGCCAGGTGCGTAACCTGTTGCTACAAGGTGGGGATTCAGATGGATAGGTACCGTGCCAAACATGCTCATTCAATCTTCAAGGTCCGGCTCAGTGGCCACGCAGAGTTTCAATGTCCAGCCTCGCTGAAGATGGACTTGATAGATGCCATTGTCATCTTGTAACCCTGAAACTGAAATATCTAGTGGTGTAACAGGCTCACCGAGTCACTGAAAATGGGAGATTGCGTTTCAGTCTTTGGTGATCCCAGACCCCCGTACTCTTGAAACTCCCATATGATTCTGAGAAATCACTAGGCCTGCTGTGCCAACCATTCACCGCCTAAAGAAGCAAAAACGCTAAGCACGGAACTATCCATAATAACAGAAAAAACACGAGCTTCGTCCAAATCCACCTCCTCAGTTCAGTTGCCAGACAGTCTTTCCAGCCATCCTGAAATCTTTTCAGGATGGCTATCGGGTGTTAAGCACACAGGCCTGGACGAGATGAAAAGGAAGATGACATTTCACAAACCTGCGATTTTAACAGGGTGGAGGCAAGTGACCTGTTCTGACAGCGCGTCAAATCCAAAGTGCCACCAACTCAGCTCTTTATGCCAACCTGTGTTTGAGATGTTGTGGCAAAAAAAAACCTTTGCTTTCAAGTTGAGAATAAAAAAGAATCAGATTTCAGGAGTGAAAGTAGTAGCTGCTAGTGAGTCGATGTGAAGAAAGACAACACCGATCGGCACTGAGAGCTGTTATGGATATGACCGTGTAACCTCCGGTTCATTATATAGAGCCTGGGCGGATGCGCGCAATCTGCATAACAATAAGATGGCTGTTGACATGTGTTATGATTTGTTATGTTAATTTTGATAGAGGTAATTACATCGTTTTAATCAACCGTGTCTTTTAAACACATTTCCTTTATAAGAAAAACTGCACAATTGAGAAGTTAATCACAATTAGTGAAACAGGCAAACGCCGCCTGATGGCTTTTAAAAACTAAATAATAATAAATGATTGGTGTTGGTTGTCTTCACATGGAGAACTGGTGATTAATTTTAAGTGAAAGACATAATAATAACCCAACTGTCTGATTAGTTGGCAATTTATTTATACAGATATCCAAAATATTTTACCCATTTATTTCCATGAATAACTAATATCTCAACTAGCCATGGCGTCAAGTGTTGTTAAAGCAATGAACCTTTGAAGTGTTTTGCTGTGTGTTTTTAGTCTTTTGAGAAGTTTATATGACCTGATCTGTTGACACTACGGTACACATTTTTCGTTCATTTGTGCTTATAATATAGTAATAAAATGGGCACATTGATCTTTTTTTTTCGACCTTGGAGGACTCCTACACCCCCACCCCATCACGAGGACTGTGCTCGTCTTCAAGTCATCCGCTGAGTATTGATTTCCTGATCACTGATAATCGGGGCGATAAAGAAAAAGAGTAGATCTATTCATTAGGCCACTTTATCAGTGCACTTTAATGAGCGTAGTCTGAACATTTTGATTGAATTAAGAAATGCTCTTAGCTCTCTGTAGTTTACACTTCAGGGACATCCCCAAAACAATCCTATTGATTTTGAGCACAGTTAGACGACAAATCAAACAGTGACGACGACCAACAGTGTGATTAATTGTAAAAGTTTTACTGTCATCTTGAAAAAGAAATTTATTTAAAAAGCCAAACATCAGACACAATAAGCCGAACAGCATGTGCAGTATGATAAAGCCCGGCCTGTCTTTTTGACCATGTCTCCTTCTGTCAGAAATAAACCCATTTTAATATTATTAACATCTGCCCAAGAGGTAAGGACTTGTTTATATATTGTCATCATTTGTGTAGAGATTTATGTGAAGCATCCTGCTAATAACGCTTAATGATGGACTTTGTTCCTTTTCATAAGGCCTTTAGGGAATAATTGCTGTACATATGCACATCTGTGCATACAGTCAGTAGTGCAAAGTAACCAAATACACTTACTCAAGTATGGTACTTCAGTACAATTTAGAAATACTTGTGTATTCCCATTTTATGCTAAATAATGTTTACTTCGCCATTATACTGATTTCACAGAAATAGTTAGCAGTTTCACAAACATCCAAATTCTGTGCTTACATCAATGTGTCCATAATATGGATGTAATAGTAAAGCAGGGCTGCTACATTCAATGCAACATGTTTATATGGTCATATTCATCTGAATACTTTACCACCACTAACATTAAGTATACTTAGTGAATATCCTTTATTTACACACTGGAGAAATAAGTGAAACTGGAATGAACTTTAAGTAGCTATGAACTCTATGAACTAACTCAAATTTAGCCATCAAATCATGCAGTTTGACTTGATTGCAATCAGATGGATCTAAGCAGATCAACATTAAGTAGGTCTAAAATATACATTTGAGAAAAACTGGCCTTTTATATCCAGTAAATGCTCCAAATGATAATACTGAGTCAATACATTGATCTTATTTTAATTAACTTAACAGTGTCAATAAAAAACGAACATTATGAGATTTAATTGAAAGACAGAATTTACTTTGTACTGGACTGCATTAGATTTTTAAAAAGGTGTAGAAACTGGTCACTATACGAGTGAACAGTTAAAGGTAGAGTTGATAATATGAAAAATACTGTATATTCAAAGAAACAAGAAAAGTTGATCATTTTCTAAGCATGTCCCTTTACTCACAAGTAAGTTTGTATCAACTTCTGTCTATTTAAACTGTAATCTGAGGCCCAACTATTATCTTGCTGTCTTGTTTGTTGTTTTGAAAATGGTGGCTTTGTTCACTGTTGTACTTCTTCAAGCAAGGATAACAATTTTCTGCAGTAATTAGAAGTTGTTATAAAAATTTATTAAAGTTTTTTTTTTTTTTTTTTTTTTTTTTTTTTACAGAATATAAGCAGGAATCTTCACATTCTTCAGCACACAATTGAGAAAAAATAAAAATTAATTTAAAACTTTGCTGGTTTCATTACACAGTTATAAATGGTCACATTTCTTGTACACTTCTTGTAGTTTTTCTCCATTGTTTACACACATATTTCTACACATAAACACAATGAGCCTTTTTCCACAGGAGACATTTTGACATGTTAAAGTAGGAAATGCACAGGTGTAAATAACAACATCAATAATGGCTGAATTCCATTTAGCTGCTTCAGTTTCTGTCCTGCTATTGTGTGTGCTGCTCATCATCATGGCTTAATGGGAAAGGTCTGCTGTGAAAATGCCCTTTTCTCAAAACATTCATTTCTCTCTGACTGTAAAACCTTCTTAAACAGTTTTCATTAGTTATTTACACATTTTCTTTGGGAAAACACAGCAATGACAAATCCTAAACTCAGATGCTAATACTCCCAGCACATCAACACCACAGCAAAGCTGCCTCAGTATCTGACCCATCCAAAATCATTTATCTGTCACAGCAGAGGAGAAAAACAAATCAGATAGTTTCAAATGAAATTTGGGACACTGTTGTTGACAGTGTTATGATCTCAGCTTACAGTGAACATTTTCACCATATGACGACACAAAGAATCTGCAGTGCAGCACAGAATATTAAACAGGAAGGTCCTGTCATAACAAGGGAAGAAATTCTTACAGATAATTAAATATTTTCAATTATAAATAAGCCGAATCCAACAACTATAGAGAGAATTTTTTAACACCACATTAACATGACAAAGATCCCTTTCTTAAGAATTCAGACTGGGTCAAGGAACTGAGACAGCAGTACATCCCAATAAGCAGTTATTTTGTGTTATTGTCATTTTTAATGCATAAAGTGTATTATATATTTTACTATTGTAATAATATATTATACTTTTGGCATTTTTCTCTATTCAGAGAACACTTGACTTTTACACTGATGAAAAACAGCATCTTAAATATTTACTAAATGTTTCCCTAATAGACATTTTAAAAGTTGTTTTAAAAGTTAGGTGCTGTGTTGAGAGCATGTTTTCTCAGCTACATTGGAAAAGGGAGATGGAGTGATAAGGTGGTGGTGTTTGATTATGTTTAACGTGTTGAAAGTTTATGAAAGGTGGGTTTACTGTACTGATACCAGTGCTGAGGTTTGAGGAAATGTGTCAATGCAGTTGTCAATTTGAGTGCTGTGTAAGAAATATTTGGAAGCAAAGGAGAAAAACTGTTACATACAAAACTCGACATCTAAGCTAATAAACTGGGATTCTGGAGCTGCAAAACAAAAGGAAAGATTATGTAAAGTTGAGATTATTCAAGCATGAAACTTTGGTATTAAATATGTAATCTTTAATGATAAAAGATTTCACACCATATACTTTATATGTTCAACAAATACAATGTTATACATTCAATAAAAAAGAGATTTAATGAAAATTCAAATTTACAATAGTGCTTAAAAAACAAGGAGCGTCATCCTCACCCGTCACATTCATCCAAGCAGAGAGATGAACATAACCACACCCATGAACTGAGTGAAGAGGATGAGTGGAGTGAAGAAGGACCACACCGGCCACAGTGCTATGTTAAAACTGCAAGAGAAGGACACACGTTACTTAAAAATATTCACAAACTGGAACTTAAATTTGATGACAAGTTGAGTATTTACCAGTATTGATTAATCATTAAATATTAACTGCACACATGTGCCGATCATTGGGTCCAATCAACCAACATCGATTCACATCGGTTTACAGGTCAATCAATAAATGACACTTGTGGTGTTAGAGATCAAATAAACAACATTAGCAATGAATCACACATTAATGTACAACTCAATGATAATAAAAAAGGGAAATTTAAATTTAAATCTGATTAATTAAGCCATTAACAATCATGATTATTGCCCCTCAACCACAGACAATCCCACAACAATTAAATAAATAGATTTCGCTAAAACAAGTGATATAGTAAAGGTCCCATCTTGTAGTGCGTTAAGATACAGACCTACTTAAAGATCACTTTTTACTCAATCTGTCCCCCCTCAAAATGGTGGCTTGATTTGTACTAGTGTAAAATATTGATAAAATGAGTTTTTAAAGCTAAAGAACATTGTTTGTTCTACATATCAGACCAGCAAACCCTCCGTATAAAATACTGTACTAGTCAAGTAATAGGGTCTTATTTATGCATCAGATGAATAAAATAAAGCATATGGCAGTTTAGAGCAGCTAATACTGCCTAGAACACAGAGCGAGAGTATTTCAATTACAAGTGACTTTAAAATATTACAGGCCCTCCAGATTGTGAGTAATTAGACAGAGAAGTGAGAGTGATAACAATGATAACACCTGTGTAAGTGTACAATGGGTACATAAAAACTTTAAAACTCCATTCAGGAATATTTTCGATATCAGCACTCTAAGGGTTTATTTGCTGAAGGGTTGCTAGTACTGCTGAACCAACTGAGAATCAACACCAGCAAATTCCAGCAAAGACCTACCTGTTGAGTATCAACAGAGAGCGGCTGATATAAAAAGTCGAGCATTTCGAAAACTAAGAACGTAGAGTTGCAATGTAAACCAAATCTGGCCTAGAAGGCGAATGCATTTGTCACATATCTAGTAGCACACTAAACACATGAGAACACCCCATGTACATGTTCATTTGTGTAATTATGGTCAAGGGTGCTTTTCCTGGTTTGGACTAGCCCCTTTTTGTTTGAGCTAAGTGAAATTACTGTACTCCAGTTGTTGACTTATGTGATGATATCATCTGCAATAAGCACATATTGGCTTACTTCCTCCTCTTCACTTCATGTACCCAAAGAATTTGAAATGGTATGCATATTTAAATAGGACAAGTTCAAGTTAAGGAAGCGAAAGTTAAGGCAACAGGTACTTTGTTTCTACTTTTTTTTGCTGTTTTACCTGCAAGATGCACCAATAAAGGCTGCAGTGGTGATGGGAGGAATGGCGGGATACTCTTGGTCGTAGTGCTGGATGCCTTTGAACCATTCCAGGTAGATAATACAAAACATGGCCAGAGACAGGCAGATCCCAAGCAGTACCAGACCCACATTGAACCACCAACTGGAAAAGCAGTTTAAAAAGAAATGAAATGAAATCTGTGAAGACTTATTGAAGCTATTCAAATACAGAAGAAGGTATCGCTAACAATACCACACACACTCTTCCTAGTGGCATCAAGATACCAATGACACCAATGGAAAGAAAAAAATATTCTTGATGTTTTCTGTGAGCAAGTAGCTTTGGTCACAATAAATGCTTTTCAGGAGCAACGGCTGGTGTGAGTATAGGTTATAGACAGGACCTTAATAATAAACTAGCTTCTCATTACAGGATACTGTAAGCAAGTTGCAGTGAAATAATCATCTCACGCTTTCCGCTGGTCAGAACATGGGTGTTTTCTTTTAATCTTGGCTACAATGTTTATGAGTGGCCGTGCAGAAGGAGAGTTAACTACAAAAAGGTTGTGTCTGAAATTACCACCCACTTTTTACCAAGTATACTTGCTTTAATTTCAGTTAAATTTTGAGTTTTTATAATGTTGAGGATAATGAATGAGTGAATGAAAGACAGATTTCAAATACAGTCAAGCAGTCTATGCAACATATCCCTCAGATTTTTGAGATCAGAGAGGAAATTCTAGTGCCTTCCTTATCTCAGTTACCTTTTGATATTATCGTTCTCCATGATGTTGTGGAGGAAATCCACATAGTAGGTCACACTTATAGATGCCACAATCCAGAAAACGGAGTGTTTGTTAATTCGAGGGAGAGGTTTGGCATCTTTTTCCTCTTGACCTGAAACATAACAGGGAAAAAAATACTTTACTAGGAGTGGTTATTTCAATCTATGTGTCTAATTGAATGGCATGCTTCATTCTAGGGCAGCAACTAACAATTATATTCATTATCGATTAATCTGATAATTATTTTCTCAATTAGTTGTTTGGTCTATAAAATGTCAGAAAATTGTGAAAAACGTCAATCATTGTTTCCCAAAACCCAAGATGACAGTGATCAACTATTTACACTTCCACAATGGTTTGGCTATAGTCTTAAATTTTATTATTAGTTAATAAAATGCTTTGATATCTTGCAAAGTAATAATATAGTTTAACAGCACAACATTGCATAACTCTGAATATTAATAGGCAGTGAAAGTCTTGCAGTATGGTACTGAACTTACTACTGAATATGAGATTTCTCTTGCCTTAACAGAATGTGCAAATCCCCACCTTTCTGGTTTAAGGAGCTTTTGAGGTGAAACTGATAGCTTTCTTTGAGATAATCTTACTTCTCAGAGAACTATTAATCTCTATAATTTACTGGTTGATTAAACGTATCAGAGCCTGTTGTTGGCTGCTGAAGTGCTTCAGCATGCTGGTCTGCTCCATGCAGAGTTCACAATGAACTCCATGCCCTAGACAAGAAGTTGGCCTACATATTTAATCAAAGTTATGCCTACTGGTCCATCTTGTACACAAGATATACTATAGCAAGCTGTCCTGCCAGTAGGACAACTTGAGGGGATGTAAAGTAGATAATATACGCAGAGATTAATAAAGAAAAGATGACCACTCGACAAATGTTTGGTCTGCTGCTTGTATTACACGTATCTGTTTACACTGGCAAAGAGATGACCCCTGGATTGGAGACAGTGTCGGAGTAGAGTCTCCCTGTATTATGTTGCTGTGCTGACACAGTGTTTGCTCACAGTCAAAACAATCAAGAATTGCTGGATTTCTGCCAGTGAAAGGCCTCAAAGTTGGACAATTGTTCACTGTACAAGCTGCCCACAAACCCCCTCTGACTGAAAATGTTGCAGTTACAATCGGCATAGGTCTTTCTGCTATATTTGAAAAGCTAACGTTATAACTGATAGCTATAGTTTTGCGAAGCTCTTTAAATACTACACTACAATTGGGATACATACTGGCCATTCAAAGCATGTAAGCATGAAGGTTAGCCATTTCCCAACCATAATTACCTCAGGTTAGCAAGCAAGCAAGCTAGGCCTCAGAGTAATTTTACCAGTGGCACTATCAGTAAGGATGTTCATTGCCACACCAGAGCTCTGTATCATCTTGTTTAGAACTATACGTTAGTAGCGTTAACAGTTACCATGGAGTGTTAACTGTCGGTTAGCTCTATTCGCCAACAAACTGAAGTTGGCTAATTAGTTATTAGCCAATCACATTTTTAACGCTTACTCTTCTCATCTCCGTCAACCGATGTCGTTGTTTGCATAAGAAACTCCGCATCTCTCTTAAATCTATTCCGCAGCGTTGCCAGCTCACTGTCGTTTAGCATTGTGTAGACGCTGTCATTAACTTACATTAGCTCTAAACGCTAACTGCTGATTTGAAGGCACTTCCTGTTAAAAGTGTCGCATTTTATGACGTACTTGAAAGCGACAGTTGTAGTTTTTTTGTAGATAGATAGATAGATAGATAGATAGATAGATAGATAGATAGATAGATAGATAGATAGATAGATAGATAGATAGATAGATAGATAGATAGATAGATTTGAAAGGGAATAGAAATAGGAATAGAAATAATAATTACAATAAATACAATAAATAAATAAAAATTCTAATAAACATATGTATGATATATGTGCAATGGTATGCATCGGTATTAAATAAATTTAAATTAAATAAATGATGAACAGTGCAAACAGTTTATCCATATGTATAAGCTAGTATAAACTGAATCTAACAAATATCAAGATATAGCTACAGAAAACCAGTAAGCAGATATCAGTTAATCACATTAAATCTTGTTAAAAACATATTATATAACTTGAATATGTAGTTAAATTATATTTCTAAAAGGAGGTGTTTGGGATTTAGAATATGGAAAACAAGTCTAATTATTTTCTCTACATTTAAATGTTGGATAATAAACTTAATTAAACTTTGCAGGTTATTCAAAAATATTTTTCCAATCCTCTCAAGTAATGGCAAACACAGTATTTTCTTTTTTTAAAATAGAAGTAGACCTACAAATTTGACAAAACATTGTAAACCTTTGGTGGTAAAAGGGTTAGCGTTAGAGATTGTGTTGACAGTCAGACGTGCAACAAACACAAAATAATTATCAATGGCGGATACATTTCATGTCACTGTATGTTTTGCATAAATCCATTCTCATAGACTCTTTGGACACTGATGACATTTCACTAACTACAGTTAACCAGCTGGATGGGGAACAAATATTTTCAAAAGGGTAACTCAGGATCTTTGCACAGAGAAGTCTGACAAGGCAAATTTTCTGCCACCTCTCATAAACACTGCAGAATGCATAGTAGCTGGCTGTATTCCAAAGTTTATCTTGAATGTATACCTTTACATAGCGCTGGCAAGAATCTGACACTGATGATACCTTTGTTCCATTTCACTCTCAAATTGAAACAAGCCAAAGAAAGACCATGTGCTGTGATGAATAATGCCGTACAATTAGTTGTTACAGCTTATACTACAGTTGTTCCAAGAACCTAGTTTTGTCATTGTACACTCAGTAATAACTCTTACCACAATGATATAATCTTCAGTTTGTTGAGACATTTTAAATAGTTTATTTAAAATTTCGACCACTCCACCATGTAGTCAACTTTTCAGGAAAACTTGTGACTGTGTGCGCAGCTTTGCCCACAAACCGGTCAAGGCGACATTCTTCTGTTACTTTGCACCATGAGCATTTATTGTCCCTGCAGATGCACCAGATAAGAGTGTTACCTCAGACTTTAAGATGCCACCCCAAAGAAGTCCGGTGCTTACACTGTGGATTAGTAAAAGGAGAAACAACTGGAATAGCACAAACAGCATACAACAGGTGTGCTGTATAATGGTCCCCTGTGTAATGATAACATTAAAGTGATACTGTGTAATTTCTGCTGAACCCCGTGGCCACAAGAGACAATTAAATGATAATGATGAATTCTAAAGCATAATATAACAGTAAGATAAGTAGAGAGGAGTCATAAAGTCAGCAAGCTGGCTAATGATAGCTACACAGCTTTGCTACCATTAGCCACTAAATGCAGCTGGTCCAAAACCAAGTAAATGCTGTACTAGCAAAATTCCTGAGTGTGCTTCTTTAACAGTGTGTTTATTAATTGACAATTATAAAGAAATGTAAAATGTTAAAACAAAATGTAACTGTCACACGTGGAAAAGAACAATAAAGTCAGCAAACTGGGGGGCTGAAGACTACAAAGGAATGATGTGTTATTTATTCTTTCAGAAATTCAGTCTTTATGTCAGAATCAGGGTACCCATTTAATTTAAAAAACAAAAACATAATGGCAGCCATATCTATCTGAGCTAAGACTAAATTTCAGGGGTAAAACTGCACAATACAAAACATAGTAGCCACATGGTTCATCCTGCAGTATTCAAAAGCAGAAATAAAAGGTTGATCAATCTTTTCCTGTTTCAAAACAGGAAAAGTCTTCGTTTCATTTTCTGAGTATCCTGTGGGGTTTAGATTTTAAAAACTGTATTAATCAATACCCACTGAGGACTAGAAACACCATTTTAATACTAGCTAACTTGAGTAACAGATTCACTAATACCCAAAGCATGCAATATACAATTACAGGTAAGCAGTGTGATGAATGAGCATCAGTGTTAAACCCGCTGGGATTAACAGAGCTTCATAAAGCTGGGCATATTTCCTCCTGCAGCTCTTCCCGTGTGTGTGTGTGTGTGTGCATGTGTGTAGAGGTAAAGGAGCTGCTCATTCTAGTGGTGGAAAATCAGACAGCATTAAAACTTCACCTGAGGCTGACACCAAGCGTTTTGCTTCTATGGAGCTTCTGTGTCCCTGGCCAAGTGAACCTCGTTCGGGGTGCCGAGGAATGTGCATTAGCTTCGTCCCGTGTGAGAGTCAAATTCACCTCAGGTGCACCTCTCCCGTTTCCCTTCCCCCACTCCAACATCCAATCCCACAGATAAGGTGCCATTTCCCAGCCTTACCGTGGGCTTGGAATGTGGAACAGAGAAGCCGTCTCTCACTATTGTCATTTTATACATTAAACAACACTGACAATTTCAAAGTAATTTGTAAAACACATGCTGACCAGGCCCACTGCCATCAGTAAAACTACTGAATAGGAACAGGAGAAATACTTCAGTTATAAAATTATTTAATCTTCAAGATTATGTCATCTGTATAAAAACATCCAAGGTTAGATGACAGACAACAATGACTTTTAAATTTTAAAAGTCTAGAAATAACATACATTTCACGCTAGAAGGGTGAGATAAACACATTTAGTTTACAAGTTTAACTCTGTCTTTCAAAACTCTAAACTTGGGATTGTTGTTAATCTTCTTGTTGAAAAGCGCTAGCACCTCCTCCTCCGATTTAAAGTTTCCATCACCAGTGAATGAGTAGTACGCTGCCAGAACCTGTAAAAGATGATCAAGCTCTTAACATCATATTAAAACAAAGACAATCAACTGTGTACTTTCTATAAAGTTATCAGAACAACATGCTGGGTTCAGAAGTCAAATGGGATGCTGTACAAACAAAGACCCGTAGACTCAGTAGATAAAACTCTTTGTCTCACCTTTTTCCTGAGTTTCTTCACCGACAGTTCCTGTTCAGATGAGTCTCTCAGTACTGCCTTGATATTTCCTTTCCAGTTGAATTTCCCTGTAAGTTTTTCACAAACACTAATTAGCTGTTGGTATGGAGAATATTCGCTGAGGGTCTTTTCCTCGCTGTCAAAAAAACCCCAAAAAAACAACAACAACAACACTGACCCCTGGTGGATTCATTATTTAAAACTGTCATTTATTTACTGACGGAAATCAATCACAGGCATGTACCAAACCACATTACCTTTGGAAACTACTTGATCTTCAGTGTCCTCTGACATGCTTATGTCAGCAGCCTCTGTTGTTTGGCCAACTGGGGGACAGAAGATAAAATCATATGGTCATATGGTAAAGTGATCAATACTTTTCAATTAACAAAGAAGAGTGAAAATCTAATGAGTATACTTCCAAATACACGGACAACAGTGCACACTCCACACAGTTAGATGGTAGTGTTTTGCATCTCTGCAAAATCTTAATATTTACCTACATTTGAAAGCAAAGCAAAGCAAAGCTGCTAATGCAAACATGTGGTCATTTTACATTGCTAATTCCAGGGTAGCACATTTTTAAAAGTTAGACTGCTACTAATAACAATTCAAACAATTCAAGATTCGACATAACAGAGTATGTGTGGACCCTTCAACGAATTTCGTACTTACTCTTCGTCTTCTTGCTGGATATCTCATCATCGGCACTGTGCCCGTTCTCTTCATTTCCATGCTTTCTCTTTTTGTCCTTTTTTTTCTTTGTTGCCGTCTGGTCTTCCTCTGGTTCCTGTGCGACTGTCTTTTCAGCACCTTTAGTAACCTTCCCGTTCTTCTGCTGACGGGCCTCTTTACGCTCTCGTTTATTCAGTTTCTTCTTCTCAACATCTGGGTGACCGTTCTGCTTTTCATTTCCATTACTTTCCACTTTGACTTCAGCCACTGTCTGTTTATCTTCTTTAGTCTGCTGCGGAGCCTCAGGAGGCTGTAAGAGTGAATGATGAAGGTCAACTGGGATATTGAAAACAGAGAACTTTTTTGTTTCTTTCATTAATGGAATTTATTACAACCAGACTAACAAGGAAAAGCACATAAATGAGCATATTGTTGTTTTCTCCTCATTTCATGAAATGGATGCCACATAACAGTCATCTCAATCACTGTAAAGAGACTGACTGTTTATGTATTACTATTCTATTTTGGCAAAACTTGATAGTTACATTGTCTGGCTTCTAATACACATACCACCTTTATGGAAATTATTAAAGTGCAAACATTTTCATTTTCAGTTAGTAAAAGATATTATATTACCTATAAAAGAGGAAGGTCTTTATAACATGTTTTCAGTGTACTCTGGAGCCAGTGGAGGCCCCTACTGACATAATTTCAATACGTAGGAATTTATCAGTAAGTTAAACTGAAACTAATTTCCACCTTATCTACTGTGCTGACAGACAACAACTGATATACATCGGGGGAAAAGACAAACAAATAAACAGTGTCAGTAAGTATAGTCACTTACATTGTCAGTGGCTGTATTGAGGATGTCCCACACTTCTTCTTGCAGACTTGGGTTGGCAATTCTTAGACTGTTTCTCATCCAGTTCTGGAGGGAAAAATCACAAAGAGATTACTTCACACATGCAAGCTCCCAATATCTCTAATACATACACCCGCTTCTATGTCTCCTTCAGCCACTGAAAAAAACCCCACTAGGAAGACACAATTGATCAGCCAATGTATTCAATTCAAGTTATTGAAACAGTTTTCTAGGAACACCAACCTGAAACTTGGCCTTCTTTCTTGGGACGTTATCATACCCACTGACTTGTCTGAGCACATCTTTCAGCTTTGCACTAACTCCAGGTTTATTCATGGCGTCATGGACTCTCTTCAGGAAGTGAATCATCAGGTTAGAAACAACAACGACAACAACAAAACACTTTCTGCCTGAGACATACAGAACAGTTATATTGATGAGCACAGTTCACCTGGATCCACTGCTGCTGTTTCACATCTCCTTTGTTTGCCTTAGCCTCATAGCCTTTACCCCCATACTTCTGATCTTCACTGATGCATTTAACGTGATTTTTGTAGTCGTCTCCCCTGCCCAACACATACAGAGAAACAGTGTTATAGACACATTGAGCACTGCCAGCACTGAGTGCTTAGCTGGAAGCTCGGTAACAGTGAAAACATACCAGAAGTCTTTGCCACAGTCAATGCAGGACAGGACCTGGCAGCCCCGGCACATGTTCACGTGTTTATCAACCTGAGCTTTTTTCAGGGATTCACCACAGGCATTACAAGTGAAGAACACCATTTTCAACAACGCGTCTGGCTATCCGGCTAGTTTGTAACTGTTTAACGTTATCTTAACTGAAACTGACGACACAAACGTTTAAATCGAAACACATATGCGAAAGCGACACGACACTAGAACGAGCTAACGTTAGCCAAAGACAGGCAAAGCTGGCAAATGCCACATTAAAACCCGTCACTGGGAGTTATTAGAAGACTTATCTAAACATATAACTGTTGTATGCCGCGATGTTAAACTTGTTTAGTCTCAAAATCGCAATGAGAAGCAACGGTCCTTCGATACCTCTCCATCCGCGGTGCTTAACTTTTCAAAACACACGTGACGACACCAGCCTTATTTTTTCCCACCCGCATTCCGTGAAGACCCGCCTTACTCTGCCTCTGATTGGCTAGTACTCGCTGCATTCTTTGGTTAGATAGGCAGGAGGCGTGGGATCAGAGTCAGAGCCAATCAGAGGCAGAGTAGGGACGGGTTTTAGCAGAATGCGGGTGGAGCAAAAAAGGCACCACACCAACCAACACTCGGTGTATCTACATTAATAGTCTTCCGTGTGAAAATGAAACCGAAGAGAAGTTCCGAGCCAAGCGGAGTCGATTCTTGTTTTGTTTTTGTTTTTACATTGAAGACCAATATATGACTATCGACTTTCAGCATGTCAGCCATGTTACAATACATTACACTATCGCTGCTACTGAAGTTCCCAAAACAATTCTTCATGTTTTCAGGGTTTGGCTGCGCGAAATACAAGCTGCACCAAGGATTCCTTGACTGTACCAGGAAGTGAGGTAACGTTAGCGCGCTGGAAAAGTGACCCATCATCCAAATAAAAGGTGAGATCCGCAAATG
Source organism: Euthynnus affinis (assembly GCA_029490765.1). Taxonomy (NCBI): domain Eukaryota; kingdom Metazoa; phylum Chordata; class Actinopteri; order Scombriformes; family Scombridae; genus Euthynnus; species Euthynnus affinis. The sequence goes on along the minus strand of CM055840.1, from coordinate 10,293,993 downwards.
TATGTTTGAACTTATCTTTACATAACAACATGTTTGGACCTTCATTCCCAGTTGAAAATGTCACCCGTATGGAATTTGGTGCAGCACTGTTTCATGATGTTTAATAAACTGGTGCAGTTGGTTAGCATTGCTTTGTAGTTAGCTTGTTAGCGAGTTTTCTTCCAATTTTTTGCATGGGTGGTCGCGTAGCACAGGCATCGGATTCTGCGCGGTTGTTGCGATATGTACGAATAGTGAAACACTTAAAATATTGTTAGCACTTACTTATATCACTTTTAACGTGGTTACATTTCAAGAGCTACATTTTAAATTGGAGTAAATCATTATTCTTGTCGGTGACTTTGTGACATGTATTCGCTTTTTGATGGGGAAGTTGGAGCTGAGTGACCATGGACACCCTGTCCAGCCACAGCTCCTACCTCCTGCAGCAGCTCCAGGAGCAGAGGATTCAGGGGCTCCTCTGTGATTGCATGCTGGTGGTCAAAGGTGTCTGCTTCAAAGCCCACAAAAACGTCTTGGCTGCTTTCAGCTCCTATTTCAGGTATGTTTATATCTATAGTGTCACAGTAACATCACTGAATTTGTGGCACATTTGCACCCTTTACTAATTTGATCTTTCTCTAGGTCTTTATTCCAAAACTCCCCCAGTCAGAAGAATGATGTGTTCAACTTGGTTATCCAAGATGTCAGTGGTATCGGCCAAATTTTGGACTATATGTATACCTCTCATCTTGACATCAACCAGGATAACGTACAAGCACTCCTGGACATCGCTCAGTGTTTGCAGGTTCCAAACGTCCTAAGTATGTGTAATGCTTTCCTCAAGCCTTGTCCTCCACCAGTGGAAATCCCGTCATTTTCTCTCCCGGGTATGCTGAATTCAGAGCACGACTGCCTCCTGGGAAGCAGTTTGCCTCATGATGTCGACCTCCACTGTCCCTCTGAAGCACAGAGGCCAGGCTTCAACAGTGATGTGGACCACAACAAAAGGATGCCCGTTTCTGTGACTAATAACAGCTCAAACTGTGACACAGCTAGCAGCACTCAGGCACCTGTAGAAAAACAGCTTGTCCATGGCTACAAGCTTCGTAACTTTTACAATAAGCAGTACTTCAAACAAAGTGCAATTCAGACTAATAGCGCTGCTTCGAATCAAGGCCCAGGCCCTCTGGTGGTGGTGGAGGAGCCGCAGTGTCAGCTTGGGGTGGGTCAGGGAGGCCAAACACCTGTATGCTCAGGAAACACCATTCAGCCCAACCCTCCCTGCACATCTATGGCAGTTGAAAAGAACCCTGTCTCCTCTTTAACACCATCACATAATTTAAACACTCCCAGCTCTGACCAAGCAGACTCCATGCTCAACAAGCCAGTGCGCCCAAAGAAGACTGTGTACCTGAAGAAATACAACTACCTACGGTCTCAGAAGACTTTGGAGGAGTTGTGTGCTGCATCATTCAGTGAGCCCATCCTCAGCTGTCCCAAAGAGAGTCACCAAGAAGAGTCTGTGATCCAGACTGGGGCTCCAGAGGCTCCTGTTGAGGGCCTTGCAACAGGCAGGGAGGAGGTTCCTGAAATGGCAACAGATGCACAAGTCCCCAGTTCCCCACCTGTGAACCAAGAGGAGCAAGATCTGAAGACAGTGCCAGAGCCACCACAGCAGACGGGACACAAGCAATATTGTTGTGAGGTGTGTGGAAAGATCTTCAAACACCCAAGCAACCTGGAACTGCATAAGCGCTCACACACTGGTAATTCCTGTTCTAATGTCATTATCACCTGTGATATACAGTAACACATTTCAGTTGAATCAGGGGTTTTGTAAAATTTGTTTTAATGATATTATCAGATGTAATAAATCTTTTTTTTCAGGTGAGAAGCCTTTTCAGTGTAATATTTGTGGGAGAAACTTCTCACAGGTATGATCTTGTTCTAAATTCTAATTTGCAGCAGTTATTCTTAGACGGTTAGATTGTATCAGACTATTTTTTTTTTTTACAGGCTGGAAATTTACAGACACATTTGCGGCGACATTCTGGAGAGAAACCGTATATCTGTGAATTATGTGGTAAAAGGTAAAGTTGTTGTTTGGGTATTTTAGAGTACTTGCATTTGTTTATTGTATGTTTGTGGGTCTGCCTGTTTTAAGACATAATCACATATATAGGCAGGTGGTGGTAATTGATAGCTCAACAAGAACAGATTATATTTGAGTTAAAGCCCCAGCAAAGCAGTTTTACTGTAATTTAGACATCATTAGTGACATAAGTTTAATTTCAACGACTTCAGGAATATATATTTATAATTTTCATTTGTGTTTTCCAGCTTTACAGCATCAGGAGATGTTCATCGTCACAAAGTCGTCCACACAGGAGAAAAACCACATCTGTGTGATATATGTGGTCGAGGTATGTGATAGCTCTAAACAGACGCTTACCTAATAATCTATTCGTATGGTGGTCTAATTTTAAAGCTTGTGACACAATCGACCCCATGCAAGAACCACTCATACGAACTGCTTCCTTCTCAAGATGCACGTATGAGTGATTTAAGAACATCTGTGGCGTTCATCATTTTCTTGTACCTTTAATTTTCTCTTACGTACAAATTAAATTGACATTATGGCTGCCACTATTTTTCTTTTTTAGATTTTATGATTTTTAATGGCATATTTTGGCGCAGCAACCTCTACATGTCAGTAGTTACTAGGAAGCTTCTCTCACTATGACAGCTGCCTCTTAGTCTCTCTGCAGCCCTCTGTCCAGTATCATCAGTATCATCATTGTGTTGCATCTCACAGTCTAATAAAAACCTGTAGACTTGAATATTCTCTCCTCTAATATCTCTGTGACTGTCACATCCCACTGCCTGCCACCATGGACCACTTTTCTGCTCTGCGATGTTTTTTTAGCATCTAACTTGATGTCAAAACACTCCCTCTTTATTTTTGTCACAGCACAGAGCTGCTTTGATGACACACCATTGAGCTGGACTCATATTTTGTAATTGTTTCAGGTCCTCTACTACTGACACTCCTACATTTTGTATGATTTTGTTTGCCGATTTCTGAAAGCAGGACATGATGCTTTGCAGTATTTTTATGGAACTTTTTTTGTGAATGAAACTCGCCCCAAATGGAGCAAAATATGTAGTCTTATGTGGCAGTTTTAGGCATGTGGATTATGCTAATGATCACATCTCACGAATGTGCACATACTCATGAACAGGTGGCAGTCATCAGATTGAAACGAGTGAAGTTCAGGCAGTCAAGAAGAGTTTGTTGAGTCTGATTTTGAACACTGGTATGAGCAAACTTCACAGAAAAAAGTAAGAGTTTTAGGATAACAACACGAAGTTGTTCTTGCATGATGCCCAATGTGTGTGTTTAATAGACTGCTGTTTTAGTCACTGTACATGTCATGTTCCTCAGGATTTAACAACTTGAGCAATCTCAAGGAGCACAAGAGGACACACGCCACAGACAAGACCTTCACCTGTGACCAGTGTGGAAAATCCTTCAACACACACAGAAAACTTCTGAAGCACAAGGCCCGCCATGCCGGGGAAAAACCTCACAGTTGTGCCACTTGTGGTAAGGAATCATCATTGACATTCTGGTTTTGTAGTAACTGATTCCACTATAGACATGGTTGCATGTAACACTGACAAAAAAGCAGATTTTAGTTAAAACAAAATCTAATACAGTGCAGAAAAATCCACTCTCAGTCTCAGTCCCTTTAAATTTAGGTGCATGATAGACATGTCATCTGGATTAGGCTTTTTGGTGTTGTGATTGTTCAAGAATAGATGACAAAGTAGCTGAATATGAGCATGACACTTAACTTTATTTGCCTTTGCTTTTACTTTTTATATTAGGTTTTCCAGTTTTGTGGTCATTTCCTCTTTTTAAGGTCACTGTTGTTTTGACAATTAATGAATTAATCTCTGTTTGTAACCTGCACAAATGAACAAAACCAATAATTAAAAATTCTTTTTTGAATACCATAGGGAAGATAGTTTATGTTTGCACAGTATTTTACTCTCAATATGTGTTTTAAATCTATGCAGGAAAATGCTTCATCGGCTCAGGGGACCTGCAGCGTCACATACGTTCACACACTGGTGAGAAACCCTACCTCTGTAATGCCTGCGGCAAGAGCTTCACCCGCTCGGCCATGTTGAGGAGACACAGCAACATGCACTGCAAGGGGGCTCCATCTGACAGCCCCGTCACAGACAACTCCGACCAGAAGCGTAGCTCAGATGGAGCCACCTCATTTCCCAAACCTGTCAGCCACAGTAAACCTCCTGCCACCACCAGTGAGCAGCCTTTTTCCACTATGATGCCTCACACAGGCCTAGAAAAGCCCTCACCACCTCCTCCTTCACCAACACAACCATCACCACATATAGACACTCCATCTCCCAGCATGCACCTCAGCCCAGCGTCTACCCCCAACTCTCTTCCAGAGCTGCGCTCCCTGGTGCCCCATCACCTCCTCTCTTCTACCCACCAGGAGAGAGGTGCAGCCCTGCCCACCTCGGACCACATGAAGCTGACCAAACCCCACCTGTCTCATGAGGCTGTGTATGGTCCTTACGTCGAGAATGGAACTATGGCAGTGGAGATGGGCAGAGGTTTGGTGGGGAGGCCTTACCTGCCTCCTACAGACAATCACTGTAGTTCCCTTACAGGGTCCAGCAGCAGGCCCAGTAGTGGCTCCTACAGGTCCGGTGAAGGCCAGTTCATCTCCAGTGTAACTCTGTGGGGCCTGGCAATGAAAACTCTGCAGAACGATAACGACATGGAGCAATAAAATGCTGCAAATAAGCACAGCATACCCTGATCTGAGGATGTGCACTTTTCACTGATGCTTACTCAGTATACATGTTGATTTTGATAGTAACCACCTGGATCTCAATTAGTTCAAACTGACCTATTAATAAAACACACAAAAACAATAGTAGTAACGTGAATTATAAATAACGAGGAGATTTAATTTATGTGTCAAAATCAAAGTGTTTCCTAGTTTTTTTTCTTCAGAAATAAAGAAACCATAAATGTTCTCCAAAGAGGGATAAAAACTTCTGTTGCACTGCTTTTTAAACCAAAAGTGATGCTTTTCTGGCAACACCCCAGTCAGGGATGTCACAGCCTTTCACAGCTGATGATTAATCCTTCACAGGATTAATCACTGATTAAGATATGGCCTGAAATGCAGCATGTTTGAATGTTTAAACCCATAGACATCCATGCAGCAGCAGTCTACTGCCCTCTGCAATTCAGTGTGGACATACTCTTTATGGTTCTAACTTAAACATGGTCCATGATCCTAGGATGTGTTGCAGCTCATTACAGCTAATATAAATGTCAGTTACATTCTTTCAGTTTGTATATACTGCACTGCACTTTAAAATATAGCAAAAGCAGACTTATTTTGGACTATCAGTGTCAAATAATGATGTATTATATTGATATGAGAATATAAAGTGAACATTCCATTTCATTTATGTGTTATTTAATTAAAAAAAAACCTGTTCATCATTTTGTATGTGGTTATTTAAAAGTTAATGGATAGGGTTACATTTCATCATTTTTCAAATCTTAAAACAAGTCAACTGCCCAGATGAACATGAAAGAGGTCTCTCACTGTAATCATTCCTCCTGTTCATACTGGCTGTTAGAAGTTCCCCTATAATGTGGTTTCAGTGGAAGCGATGGGGCCAAAGTCCTCAATGTGGCCACATAAATTAACCCATAAATGTTTGTCATATCTCATGTATTGAGAGATTTTAACATCAACATATTTTCAAATTTGTATTCTTTAAAAAAATAGTTTTGATCATATTAAACAGCTTGTAATTCCGCTGAGTTCATCGTGTTCACAGGAGAATGTATCATTTGTGTGCCTTATGTAAAGGTTTATCAGGTGCTGTTAAGCAGCTCTTCAACTTGTGTGAATAAGAGCACTGTGAGCCTAGTAAAATGAAAAAGATACATCCTCTGGTTTGTTTTGAGGAAGGGCTTTAAATGCTGTGCTTTTAAATGGACTGCAGAGGGAGTTAGAAACCATATCATACAGTTCATTAAGGAATGTGTGAAGAAAAAAAAAATGGCAGAAACCCTTTCAGACTAACCTAACCAGCTTGGATCTTTAATCACTCAGAACACATAATAAAAGGCGTAATTCATCCCTTACAGAACACAAAAGCTAAAGATGACAAACGTTAGTACCATAATAGCATGTTATGTAATGTCTATCCACTCTAGTGGACTCCCTGAAGGTATGAACATTGCTCATGGGATTGATTTGGTTTTTATGGAGACTGAGTGTGTCGCTGTCACAAGTATGATTCACTACACACCCAGTAAACACTGTGAGTTTTGTAAACAGAACACCCGAGTCGACAGCATTCCCTACAACATTGGCAGCTGATAATTGGCCATTATTGTCACAACATACATACCCTGTTACTCTATGCCTGCTGGATTTGTTGCCTAGCAACGCATGGGATAAGTCTGTTATCATGGTGTTCATTCTCCTGCATTGCCCTTCACATCCGTCTTCCAACCAGTGATGGACAAGAGATGAGGATTCTGGGTAGTAAAGTGTGCCTGGCCCTGATGCTTCACTTCATGATAAGAGTGTGAAGCATTGAGTGTGTGTGCAGAAATGTGAACACTGGGAATGTCCTGATGTTTCTGCATACTTGTGCTTCCTTTATATTCCTTCCTGGACTATCATAAGTTAAAAGGTTATACTATTATTTGTTATTTTATTAATTCTAGTGAAAATGCAACACTATATAAAGAAGTAATTCAAATGCTGGTGAGCTTGAACACATTCTAATTTTATACCACAGAGATACCACAGTCTGAGAGTGTGAAGAAAATCCTTCTGTCCTTCACAACATGGAGGCAGAAAACAACATCATACTAATGCCAACCCTGGTTTCCTTCTAAATTGGCATGAGCTACCTCGCACATATCCAGGAAGTGGTCTTGTTACAAGGATCCTCAGACCACAAACTCTCAGAGTCTTCTCTGTACAGGCTCTATGGATCATTTAAAGGGCTGCTCCATCAGTTTAGAAATGTATTGCTAAACATGAGAATGATGGATTCAAACAAGACTAAGAGTCTACAGCTATGCTAACAACGCTGTGAGGCTCCAGTAGTGAGAAGTTGGAATGGACTTCATGACAATCCATCCAGTAAGTGTTGAGATATTTCAGTCTGGACCAAAGGGCTGGACCTACTGACATCCATTGAGCCAAACTGTTAACATGGATCAAAGAATGGTCACAATCATTGCAACAGAGATGCCTTGACTTCTAGTCCCTGTGAGCATCTTTAACTCTCCCTGTCTGGTGAATGTCCACATCTATCAAACTCTGCACACCTCCAGTTTAAAACGCAAGGTCTAGATTAAATGTTTGTAGTCTCCAAACCCAAGCTGTCATTATTCTCATATCATAAATGAGGAAACCAACATGTCTGCAGCAGATTAAAATAATCAAGAAATGGAGACCTTATCGCACAAAATCTTTGGCATACATTGTATACATATGGATATTTCTTTTTACCTGCATTCTCATAGACACATATCTAGACAAAAGAAAATCCTGTGTGCTGTGATGAAATTAAAACACTTTGTGTTGTGTATTTCTTGTGCATTCATTACATGGTAACCGCTTCTCTCTCTCTCTCTCTCCCTCTCTCTCTCTCGTTCTCTCTGTCTCTCTCTCTCTCTCTGTCTCTTGCTCTCTCCATCATGCTAAAGTTAATCCTGATTATGTACGCTGTGTAACTGGTGCAGAATGAGACCAGGGATAATGCCATTTTACCCAGAAACATTTCCAGAGCTCGTCTTTTGTTTCTGTATCTAATCACGTTTCATTGCTTTGTGTTGTCACAGGCATATGAGGATAGGTTTAATTAACAATCAAGTGTGAATTATATGAATCCACTCAAATTTGGTCGACTGTGATATTTCACTGCAGGGAGAGCAGAGCACAGTCATGTTTGGCTGAGCTTCTGTCGAATATTTCACATTTTGCTGGTTTTAAATGTGCATCTTTGACACAGACAGCTCTTGTTTATCTCAACATTTTTTTCTGTTCATGTGATTTCTGTTCAAACATCTCTTTATCCATTTGCCCTACCACTTGTGCAACACAGTATTCATTATTATCATTGCACTGAAAACTGTATAACCACCACAAGATGTGAATGCACTCTGGCAGAGGTTCCAGCTGAGCAGTAATTGCTGTGGAGTTGTGGTGTGTTGCATTGTTGGATGAGATGGATAAGTGGCTGACATAGTCTCTCCGCTATAATTCCTCTGTGTGTCGCAATATGAAAGAGGCTTAAGCAGAGGAGAAGAATGGTGATTGTTCCTACTGTTGCTCTGCTGTGCTGTCTCACTCAGCTCTGTCTTCCTCCTACACAGATGCTACCTGCCTAGCTCCATCTGTTCATGTTGCCTGTGAGGGTGTCATTCATGCAAAACATGGCTAGACAGGTGTTATTGTGTCACGGATACATTCATACAGCTCAAGCTCACTTGTACTAAGGTGTTTCAACACACTGATCTGTATTTTTCTCCCTCCCTGGTTACTATCCACACTCACACATCGGCCCTCTGTTACTGTACCCAGGTGTGTTCATCTAGGTCTGCAATAGACTTTCTGTTTCTCATGACGCGATTAGACACCTGTCAGTGTGTGTGTGTGACAAGTTATTCTGTTTCTCCCCTCAAGCAACAATATGAGGTTGTTTCAGCACATACAATAGAGGCTCAGGACAGAGAGGAATAGGGATTTGGATTTGCAGCTAGATACACACCAGGCTCCTAATATTTATTGCTGACAGTTGTATTTTCGGTACTCCAAATATTACAATAACACCCGGAGGGAAGGTTGAGAGATGATTGGCTGGGTTTCGTGTCTATTTGTAGATTCATATCTCCCAGCTGGCTTGGAGATATGGCAGCAACTCTTCACCACTGGTTTGCTGATAGTGACTCTCGAACTTGAATCAAGGTGTGAAATGTCTTGGAAAGAGAATTTCCTACCTTTAATTAAGTAGCAGGTCATTACTTTAGATGTTGTATGGATAAAATCATATGAGAAAAACTGTTTTACTCTGGAAAAAACCCCATAAAACATCAGAACTCTCTTTTGGTTGGAGAATTGGAGAGTGTATGTTTTCCACTACAGGGACTACAGTCAAGTCAAATGACAGGCCTCCATGAAAGCCAGTAGTTGTGCCTTGGCTCATTATCTGAAACAGATCCTAACTAAAAGGATGAAATACATATGAGAAGCTCCGTTCTTCTTGCCCAGATCCTTTTGATTTCCAGTGGTGAAAGTATTAGCCAATCAGATCCAACGATACCCTAATCGCATGGACAGAGCCCTTCAGGCAGGGAGTGTGTGTGTGTGTGTGTGTGTGTGTGTGTGTGTGTGTGTGTGTGCGTGTGTGTGCATTCATGTGTGTGTGTGTGTGAGAGAGAGAGAGACAGTGGTGGAAGAAAATGAAAGAGGAGGAACGATAAGAGGGATGTTGTAAAATTAGCCACGCTGTCATAGGAGTTTGCACTTGGCTATATAGGAATTGTCATCGGTGCATACAGCAGACTCTGGGAAGCCCCCCTCACTCTCTATCATCTTGCCTGCAGTGATATTCACTCACTCTCTCTCTCTCTCTCTCTCTCTCTAGCTCCTCTAGTGAATCTGGATAAAAACAGTAATCAGACAGTCAAGGAACATCACACAAAGTTACCTGTATTGCGTTTATATGTGTGTGTCTGTGTGTGTGAGCGTGTGCATGCATGAATGGATCCCTGGCTTGTTCCTGGCTGTCATAGATTACATAATGTGGGTCTCCATGCAGCGAATCACGTTTCCAGTGGGGTAAATTCTGTGACTTATATAGAGGGACTGCTGCTCCTAAACCATTATTTTAAAGTTTTGGGGGGTGGCAAGTAGTCCTGTCAGTTCTCACAGGACCCAGTTTCAAAAATGACTACAACCAGGACTTGTTTAGCCTAGCTTAGCATAAAGACTGGATGCAGGGGGAAACACATGGTTCTCTCCAAACTTCAAAAACACACCTACTTGCACCTGTTGTATCTGGTTTGTTTAATCTATGAAGTGTGACACACAAAGGATCAAGTAAAGGAAACTCAACACCACACACTGGGTTTTGTTTTCATTCTGTTACTTTCTTTACATTTGATAATTGCATGTTTTTCTTCCAACCTGGACTAGTTGTGTGTGTGTGTATGTGTGTGTGTGTGTGTGTGTGTGTGTGTGTGTGTGTGTGTGTGTGTGTGTGTGTGTGAGAGAGAGAGAGAGAGAGAGAGAGAGAGAGAGAGAGACATAAACCATGCCTTGGATTCAATAACTGATCTCAGTGATCTCATTGTTGTGTTGCTTGATGTTCTACCATATAAAGGCAGCCAAGGAAAACAGGCCGGGGACAAAAAAAAAATCATATTAACATGAGGCAGACAGGAACAAGGGCATCTTCACTGAGGGAGCTGGTCTGGATCAGGAGCACTGGATGTCCACAGTAAAGTAAACCCAGAGTTGCCAGGCGGAGGAGGAGGAGGTCCTCCTTCAAGTCAGGAGGTGGCCAACCTGCCTCCCCAGATTGGGGATGCTTCCCCTGTAAGCCAAGGCCCACATAGATAGATGTCTTCATAGATTGATTGATTGATGATTGATGTTACAAATCAATAGATAGGTAGATATCTGTTATCTAGTGAGCTTTAGAGGTGTTGGTAAGTGTATTGTTTTGAATTTTGGATAAAGCAAGTTTCCCCTCTTTCAGTCTTTGTTAGGTTAATTGGTTCCCATATCCAGCAGACATGTTTGTCTGATACGTGGTATCAATCTTGTCATCTCTTGAAATGTTGAACTGTCTTTGAAACCAAATAACATCTTTGTTAACATCATTTGTTTTTTTTCCAGTAAAAACTACATGTAAAGCATACTCACCCTTTCCAAAACCGCTGCCAGAAAATGTTTTGTTTGTCCTTTAGGTAAAGTTTGAGTAAATGAAGTTTATTTTCATATTATAAACTTATACATTTATTGTATTGCAATAAATACAATTGGAATATGCTATCTATTTTGAAAATATGATAGACCTATTGCTGCAGCTATAATTAGCAGCCAAATCTACTTAATAATACAACTAATTTCATTTATTTCTGATTAACTGTAAGCCTCAAACAAATACAGACACCTGATCATTTCAGCAGATTTCAAAATTAAAGTTATGAAAGATTCAATTTTCATTTAGCTCCAGACTTTATTTGGCCTTTAATCAGAAAATCAGTTTTGTCAAACTGCCGAGACAAAATATTAAGCTAATTTATTTTGGGCATATAAGATCTCCAGCAGAGTGTATTAGAAGTTACAGACAAAATTAACAAGTTCGACTAATAAAATAACAAATCGGTTCCCTCCAATGGCAAAAAATGAAGGCGTCACTCCTCCTTGCTTTGGCCAATCCCTGCCTGTCTCCATGGCAAACTACATTCCTCAACAAAATAACCGAAGAGGACTCGACTTTTTCCGACTGGAGTCGGAATCAGAGCCGAGAGTCGCTGACTGTTACGCGCTACAACATCAATCGGGTTTTGGCTTGCGGTTCGAGATTGTTTACATCCAATCAAACAAGTAAGAAAGAAAGTGGCCCACTGCAGAAATGGACACCGCTAATCAGGTCAGTAAATGAACGTAAAGCAAGAACATTTTGACTCAGAGAAATGTGTAACTGTCTGCTAAATTGGCCAATGTTTCGTTAATTGGTAACTGAAATGAGAACGTCTTTATTCTCCCTCTGTGTCCTTACGCAGCTTGCATCTGTGGGGACATTTCATGTGCTTAAATTACCTCTGGGATTTATCCGTGTTTTGGAATGGGTGAGTTGCAACTTTATTTTTTTGCTGTCAGTAACTTAATCATGCAGTGTAAATATAGCAATAAATTACATAATATACGATGTATGTATTCTATATGATGAATGTGATTTACAAAGTAATGATGCCCACATTTCTCACGTTGAGCAAACATCTGGTTTCTGCAGCTCACTGGTGCAACTTAAACTTCATCACATCTGTTGGGTTGTGGCGACTGAATTTTATGAGGAACCTTAACCCGCAATCAGCTCGGCAATGATCCGTTTCACCGTGACTAAATGGCTCAAGTTTATGTAAGGATTTATAGCTCTGCGAGAACTACATGCCAGGGGAAACCGCTGTGTGGCTTTTCAGTCATGCGTATTTTGGATGTGTCGTGCCAATCCCGTGCGCTTTGCGCCAGTCCAGAAAAATATGCCCCATTTTACCCCAAGTAAAATGATAACAGGAACCCACAATAAGAACTGGGTGTCATAGCTTTGACTGAATCAAAGCTTTACTGCCTCTTTCTGCCAGGGTGTCGTTTGTGGTCTCCTGTTTATTGTACAGTGCAGAGAAGCCTAAAGGCAAAAAGAGATAAATGATTTTCTTTGATGTGAGTTTAGAGAAATTATTGTAGCCATGAGGGTGTTCAGCTTGAGCCCAGATAGAATGTGTGTGTGTGTGTGTGTGTGTGTGTGTGTGTGTGTGTGTGTGTGTCTCCTACTTTTATAAATGCCATCAAACATGTAGAGAATCCTCAAGCAGCAGAGCACATCTCCATAAAAATCCAATCCAAATAAACACACACACACACACACACACATATATATATATATATATTTGACATGTGAAGGGAGTGAACCTCATTCTCGACTCTCCTTTCATCAGACACGTGACATTTTAGCTGAGATAAGGCAGATGTCTATCAGTGAGGTGAGTTCCTGAGTGCGTCCCTCTCGGCTGTTCGTGTGTGACCAGATTCACTGTGATATTTGTGGGCCAGAGCCAAAGACCAAGCAGATGATCCAAAGCACCATCTGCATGATGAAGATAACACTCTGTCATAGCTCCCTCTGTGTGTCTTCTTGTGTGTGTGTGTGTGTGTGTGTGGCAGAGGGCAGCATGTGTGATTGTGTGAGCATGACTGCACACCGTCCTGTGATCCACTGATCACCTGGTAGTGTTCTCTCAGATGTAATCACACAATCTTATGCAAGCTACAGTTAATTTAGAAATGTTCCTCTTCACCCTCTCACTCACACATGCACACAAACCAACACTATTATCAAAGTGACCTTTTCCTTGTTGTGCCTTTTGTTCTCCCTCATATGCTCCTCAAATGAGGGACTTTTCCGACTTCTCTGCTTGCCAGTGGGCTCATAAAAATACAAACAATTCAAATTATGACCCAGGTATTGTGATTTATTCTGCAGCAGTGGTGTAGTTGTGTTTAGGCTGTTTCTCACTGATACCAGAATGGAAAGGAATATCCATGATCTCAATGCAGCTTCATCTACATCACAGTTGATGTCAAAATTATCTCATGTTTTCTGCCTCCTTCTGGAGTCCTCGTTTGACTCCCACTCAGTTGTGCTTCAGCCTCAGGAGACTCTGACAGGTACAGATGTCGCATACAATGTCATTTTCAGAGTTAAATGGCATGCAGCTCAGTCTCTTCTGTCTGCGCACAAAACTGCTGAGAGCAACTTTAACGAGGGATACCACACTTCATAAATCTCTAATCCCAAAGTAATTACTTGATTGTAGACAAATCTCTTAATTTATTCTAAAATATAATGTGCAGAGATATATTATTGCCAACTAATTTAACTATAAGTAAAAGAAGGTCAAAATAAAACCTAATTAAATAGCCAAAATGATCCTTCTAGTTGAACACCACATTTTTCTGTTTTGATGGTGCAGTTTCACATTTCTAACTACACAGGCAGTCCAGCAATGAGAACAGATGTACTGTATGTATGCATGTATGTATATATTCATACATGCATCTACAGTATGTATGTATATATGTATATTTATTAATGCACTAATTCATTTTTGTAGCTGGGGAAAATCTTTGAGGAAGTATGTTGTACATACATTTGAAGTTTGAAGTGTTGCGTACAGCAGTTATTCTGTTGGCATTTAGAAAATACCATTCACAGGCCTATGACTTTACATAGATTAATAAACACGTTTACTACTCCAAGTGTTCGTGAATTATTCTCAGACCAAACACAACAGCAGATTTGGAGATTGAAAACCCTTAAATTTTTCTTGAATATGGCCCCTGTTGTTTTTTTAGACTGCCATTCAAACAACCACTTCCTTCCAGCCTTAAATACATTCAGCTGAAGTTAGACTGACACCTCAACCACTTGTGAAAAGTCTGTAAAACCATGAAAATGATGCCAGCCACAGTATTTTCTGTGTTCATGACAATCATGGTTCATCATGGAAAAGGCCTGGAGTGAATTTCTTATGACACCAGTGGAAACACATGTTTGTCTGTTTGGTTTGATTCTGTCCCCAGGCAGTAAAGGCTTTTGTTGGGGCAGCAATTGACATTTACTTTGCTAATAATAATGAACCCTTCACTGAATGGCTGATTGGTCATGTGGACAAACAGAAGGTTGTTCCAAGGTTGTTAACGTTAGTTGAGACAGTTGCAGGAGACAAACAGGTTTCCTGCATCTTCAGTCAGTACTGGGTCTGCACAAGGATGAAACAAATTCATGATCAGCCATGTCTGCATGAGATTCTAGAGGATGGTTCTACAGCCCAGTGTGTGTGTGTGTATGTGTGTGTGTGTGCGCACACATGCTAGCAGGCTCTTGGCCTGTTTGGCACACTGTCAGTTGCTGGCATATTCTGCTCCAAACAGCTGTAAGGTCCCCTCCTCTCCACCATGGACCAACTCAAGCAGAAGCTGTCCTTTGAGATGTGCCCAAACTCTTCACTGCATGTGTGTATGTGAGAGAGAGAGTGTGTGTGTGTCTTTGTGTGTTTGTGTGTGCGAGAGAGATGGAAGGAGAAAGAAAGCAAAATTGTACAGTTGATTGAGCACATGATGCAAATGATATACATGCATTTTATTTTAATGCGCCAAAGCGTCATCACGGCTGTATCATCTCACAAAGTGCAATTTTACTGTATCAACTCAGTCGCTGGCTCTTTTCCATAGCAAAACTCGATCTGATGAGTCACAAAGAATGAGTGTACCATGAGTGTCATTTTATGAGTAAGGGTCCTTTCCTCCTCCAAAACAAAGGATTGACCCACTGTCCTGTGATGTCATCATCAAGACTTTACTGTACACTGGTTTAGCTTGCCCTGCAGTGGACAGTTCAGTGTGTGCTTGTGTGTGCCAGATAAGCCTGTACCACAGTAGAAGGTTATGTGTCACAAGGGTTTCATCTACTAATTGAGCTGCCCAGAGTATTCACTAAAATATACAATAAAAACATAAAAAATGTCCAGGAATCACTTGATATCAATCAAGTTATCATCTCTGATTGGGGTGTTAACGTCTTCCACTGAAGGTCACTTGTGCCTACACTGTTTGGCTGTATCAGGTGCTACAGTGAATTTCAACCAATTAGTAATAGAATGGTAGCAATAATAGAATATGTCCTAGCAAAAAATAAAAATCTGTCTCAGTGTAGGTTAAAATGTCATGGGAGTGCCAGTTAATACAGAAGAATAGCTGAATATGAATATAAGAATATATAAATATTCAGTTTCCTTATATTCTAGCCCTACTGCCATCTGTTCTCTTTACAAAACTCTGTATGTCCTCTTACTCAGGAATAATATAAAAGTTTATATTTTTCATAAAATGTAGCTTGAAAGTCAAATTGCTAAACAAGAAAAATACACATGCAGATATACTATACTACTATAACTGTACATATGCTACTGTAGGCAAATGCTCTTAGAGGCAAGTCTGCCATTAATATACAGTATGTTGGCTACTAACCTATTATTAGGTTCATCCTAAATAACCATAAAATCAAACTTCTTCTCTGATTAGGACCCTAATCTCCAAACGTGTAAATCAGCACTATTTATTTTCATTGAGAAATTGGGTGAGATGGGCCAAAATTAGTCTGTAGTTATGCAAATACAGCAAAGCCTCACATGAGTAAAAGACACCAGAGATTAAACAGATCAGAAAAGAAGTGGCAACGACAAAATTAGATGCATCTTTGGGGGAAAAAAACTCTCTCACTTCCTTCTCGTTCTTATTTTTGTTTATCTTTTCTGCTCTCTGTCTCTCTCCCCACCTTTTAGTCTGTCACATTTTGTGTAATTTCTTCATTGACCTATCACCTTGATAATGTGTAACAGTGCAAGCTTTGACAGAGTGCTGCACAATGTTCATAAAAAACATTTGTGTAGAGACATAGGCGCACACACACAGACACGCATCCATGAGCTCATTCACACACCAAAGGAAAACAGGTGAATGAGTGAATGGAGGGAGAGAGACTGGCAACAGCTGCTGACATATATCACAGGAGACTTTCCAGATCATAGATCTGTTTTTCAGGACTGAAATATCCAAGTTCCTTAAACATTGCAACTATTTTGAATGCTTCAAGAGACTAGTGTTAGATTTAAAGTATCAGTTTAAATATACGCATCTCAGTGTCAAAGAGTCTGCTTTGGTCAAGCAGTTGAGTTAGAGCACCAAAAACATCATTGGTCTTCATGTCAATCAGTATCAGATTGTAATGAGTATAATGTTTGCGAAACAAACAAAAAAAGTGTTTCATAATACCTATTTAAAATGTTCCCTGATATCTATCAGTCAATATAGTTTACAAAGTCTGCAATGTCAGATATTAGAAAAGTTTTGTCTGGTGTCTCCTCCTCACTCAACTCTGCAAAAACTCATATATAATTAAATGCTTATTTAGTTCATGTATGTTGTAATTTTGTTGGTTTTGGTAGAATGTAATTCAACTAAGACAGGGTATTGTAATATGCACATTTGCACAAAAGATTATCACTCTTTTTCTTTTTTTTCTAACAAATCTTCAACTGGATTTGTTTGTTTGAAATGCTAATATTTTGAAATGTGAAAAACAAATAATGCAAATAAATCTTGTAACTCCCAGATATTCCTACCTGCATCACAAGTATGATTGACAGTCCACTGTTTATGCACAGTTTGTGTCTACGAGGCTCAAGGTTGTGATGTCTTCAAAGAGAACAATATGGTTATTCACATCACACATAACCATTTTCAGGCTAATCCTCAAAGAGGCACAAAATCCATCCAGGCCTATGGCACCATGTGTGCATGTTAGAGAATGGCTCATTATTTACAGTCCAACAAATAAAAGAAAACTTACAGCAAACAAATAAATGCAGATATGATCATTTTCACTATTTCACTATTACATTAAATTAACCCAATGGTTGAACCTTTGAATACAGAAGTTGGCATAGTTTCTTTGCAAATGATTAAGAATTAGTCAGTTCTGTGTAACACTGAAACATTTTCACTGATGTGGTTTTAGAATAAGCTTTATATGGTTGTGGTTGCTGGTGAGCTCCTGGATCTGACGTGGCCTTTCCTGACCCATCAGGTCAGAGCTGGACCTCTGTCTCTCTCTCGACCCTGAGAAGACGGTCTGCCATCTGTGACTCAGACAGGGAAAGGTTAGCCTGTCTTCTCCTTTTTGAGGACATGTCTACTCAAACAAGACTTCCCAAACACACAGGAACGCAGGTGTTGAGACAGTATGTAGACATACACAGACAAGAGCGTAGAGTAATGGAAAATAACTTTGACACTAAAACAGTGTATACATACATGTCACACCATATTAAAATGTCTTGTCTACATACTGAAATAAAATAATATATATATATTTTAAAAAAAAAGATAATTAATTTTGTATACAGTATACCTTATTTTTAATAAACACTAACTGTTTTTAATGTCAATTATTAAATAATAAAAACAATATTATACAACATGAATTTCAAACCTCAGCAGGTCTTAATACATTGATAAATCATGTATAACCTGAATGATGCAAATATGTTGCAAACATCTGTAAAACACATTTAAAATGCCTATAGTTTCTTTAACTTATGTCATTTCATCTTATATATTCCCAGCAAATTTACTGAACTTGGTGTAACTATAATTAATAAAAACAAATATGAAATGGAACAAAACAACTTAAAGGATGTAAGTCTGTCTTAATACAATACCAACATGCCAAAATGTACATGAAAATGGGTCTCGATTTCTATAACAATACCTGCTCTCCATTCTGACACAGAAGCACACAAAATACACAAGATAAATAAATAACAATGTAAACCATAATCCATGCAGGTGCAAATCCTGGTGGTCTGGAGGACAAGAACAACTTGAGATTGACCAAAACACTCAAAAATCTGTAAAAGAAGAAAGATCACTTTAAAGTTTATGAGCGTGTATTAAGCAGAATGTTACTGATTCTGACTTGAATTACTTCACACTGTTAAAGCATCATATTAGCTTCAGCTGAACTTTGAATGTATTTTTTCACAGAATGAGGGTTGCGGATTTTGTCTCACATCTCATACAGAGTAGCTGCATTCCAGGAGAATAGCTTCAGGGTCAATATAGTCAGTAGGAATTGTTACTGCGACCGAGATATTCCACATATGGCATATCAGCATTTCATTAAGACAGACTTGGAAAAAATCCAAACCTGTCCTTAAACACTGCCTGAAACACTGACTGTCTGTCTGGAAGATGCCATTGTATTTTTTTTCACTACCTCACTGACCTCCTCCAAAGAGATGAAAAGCCTGTTCTTCTCTGTCTGTATGCTGTTTAAAAAGTCCAATAACCCAACCTAGCCCTACACTGTAGGCCTTCTTCTTCAGCTTTCTTTACAGTTCTTGGCTTGCTGCCATAACAGGCAGCGATTCAGTGGCAACAACTCTGCTGCTTCCTGAGTGGAAGCTCCAAATCCCACATGCCCCACATTCACTCATACATTAATACTACACTCATTTAACCCTCAAACTGATCCCTGGTCCTCATCCTTGACCTCTAATATTCCCTTGCCATAGTAAAGGCTGAGGAACTGTCACGACTGAGGATAATTTTCGAAATCTTCAGATTCTTCTAAAGACATACATGCACAGTGGGGTTGTATTACATTTCCATTGGGCGCCCTCAGCTTAATAAGTGCAGTGACTGTCACCACAGGGCACAGGGGCCGGGTTCCAGCTAGGTCACCTGACTAAGTAGCCATGGAAACCCCATGGGGAGAAGAAGAGCACCAAGAAGGGACAGTGTTACAAAAATAAATGGAGATTTTCTGCCTGCTTGTGGTCAGTCAAGCTTACAGAGAGAGAGAGAGAGAGAGAGAGAGAGAGAGAGAGAGAGAGAGCAGAGAGATAGGGGGAAAGATGAATCTGGGCTGAGCAGGGCACAAAGCACTGAGGGATTAGCCGCTGCTAAATGAGCTACTGATTTTGTTCTGTGGCGCTTCTACTGAAGCAAAGATCAGACAGCTTTTAGATGGATGTTGCTTCTCTGTGTATCTGTTGTCAGTGAAGTAGTGGGGTTTTCTGACTAATATAGCAACTAAGATCCAGATCATTAGAGAGTAACCACATCTGTTCAGTGAGAAGGAGGAAGAGCATGTGATCCTTAAGTTGAATTAAAAATGAAAGATCATAGGTATGTTTTTATATTTCAACCCCAGTATGTCATTTAAGGTGATATTTTTCATCACTGTTGTGTCAAAGTTCAGTTCAAATGTGCATCTCTCACCCCCCTGTAGTGCCATTTCTGATGTGCATTTGTTGTTTTGCTGTAAAATTGCTCATGTTTTCACGCTGGTGGACCGCAACAGTGAGAGCAAGTCAGACTGTGTGTGTGTGTGTGTGTGTGTGTGTGTGTGTGTGTGTGGTGTGTGTGTGTGGAGTGTGGCTAATGCTTCTGCCTGAGTGGAGAGATATTTTTACTCTTCATTCACATATATAGGCTATATAGTACATTGCCTGCTCACATCTAGGTCCTCTGATAAACAAACACATGCACAGGGTTACACACATTCTGAGGCACACATGCAGCCCTGCGCAAACATGGACATATAAATGAATGGAAATGCAGTATGAATACGCAAGCATGAATACAATTTTATCATCATGCACAGGTTTCTACATGCAAAGGACCATATTACATGAACTAAAATCATCAGCCTAAAGATAGCAAAGTGCACCAAAGCAGAAGAGAAATGACAACATGAGACACACAAGGGACTTTATTATCTCACTTACTTCTGTAGTTGGTTAAAAATTTCCTCAGAGTGTTTTTGCACATTCCAATTAGAGACACAGTGTCAACAATACACTTGGCATGGACTTAAGAGTTTCTCATTTTTGAATTTGGAGACTGTAGCTGTTTAACAATACATCCAAATTCCACAATGGCAGCATTTCTGAAGTCCATTATTGGCTCTTCGGCAATTAGATCCAGAAAAGTCTCTGTGTAATTGTCACTAACACTGTCTCCATATCCCCAAGAGCCCAATCAAAGGCATTTAGGCTTCTGTTGTTCAGTTTTGTCATTGATCTTGTATCCAGTTTTTTCCTTCACTACATTTTAAGTAAATTCCAGTCTTTTCCAACCTTGGTCTGCTTTTTCATTCTGTAATTGACTTTTCTGACCAAGGAAACACAGAGTCAGGCAAAAAGTATAATATAGCATTCTGAATGTATCCAAATAAACTGGACATAAACTGTCACATAAATCATTTCATACTTGGCTCTGAGTTATATTAAAAATAAACATCCAGCTGTACCCAGCTATACCTAACTGCAAATGGATATTTAACCAAACTAGCTACCTATTCATTTGCAATAATAAAAGTTATTACTTATGGTTTTATTTACATAGTATGATTTTATTTTGAGGTAAAGATAGATATTATGTCCTGAAATACTTTGACTACTTTGAAGGGATTGTGCAATGTTGATCAGAATCACAAATTTGTAGTATTGACAGAGCTGGGTTCACTCTCATCTGTTGACATTTATAGATTTTTCCAAGTTGGTCACCAACAAGTCCCACTCTTTGTAAACAAGGTTTTCCTCCTCAGTCAGCTATACAGAACAGTGACTGCAGGAATGCTACTACTTTCTAGATCCACCTCCATTTTTTGTCTTTCCTCTTCCATTTGATTTAGCACCTGATTTGTTTACTGTGGTGTTTTTAATAAATATGGTCAACCATCAAAGTGAAATTACTCACAATAGTTTACTAGATGAGCATTGATTGCACTTAGTTGTCTTGAATTTCCTTGGAAGGCAGGAACAAAAAACAACCTTTTCGTTCGCTGGCATGTAGACATACTAAATAGATAGCAATCCACAGTCTCGTACATGCAGATGAATAAGCAGCTTCTTTGGTTAGCTGCCAAGTTGCGCTGGTAATTCATCCCTATGCAGTTAGCGGCAAAGGTTAATCCATGGCACTACGTAAAGTTGTGACGGGAGTCTGAGTGTCCACAATTCATGATAATACAAAAATATCTTGAAAAATACCAGAACTTGCCTTTAAAAACATCTGACATTTACTTTTCTGAAAGTTTTTGTGCTCTCCATGTTCAAATCACTCACTCCATACGATGAGTTTGTAGAGTTTACAGGATTGGGTTGCCTACCTTCCTTAATTCAGTAAATTATAGTGGGGAGGAGGGAAACAAGTTGAAAGAGATAGGGCTCCCTTTCTCAATCTCTGTCTCACTCTTTTTAATCTTTCTCTTTCTTTCTGTCTTCATAAAGAGTGTCCTAGATTTATTTTCCCTCTTAGTCAGGCAGGGAGAGGGGCTGAACATCTGATGCATTTTTCTCCTCCTGAGGAAGCCACTTGAAATCGCAACGATTCGTATCGACTTGAATAGAGCAGGTGGATGGAGTGTGTGTGTGTGTGTGTGTGTGTGTGTGGCATCTGTGAGGAGGTTTGCGAAAATGTCAAGTGCAGCTCATCAGTGAATGCACCTTTCAGCTCGTCTTCCACTTAATGAGATCCTTGCCTCCCCATTCGTCACTTCCTCTGCCGCTCTTAGGTTGTCACATACTCTTGTTTTAGCAGCTCCACCGTTTGTTGTTCCCTGCTCACATCTATATGTTCTTCTTGTCACCTTTCTTATTATATTTATTTTACAGTCAAATATTATTCATTTTTACCAAGCTACCATTCCTTCAAAATGTTATCTATATTTTTCTCTGCGTGGTTCATCTTTTTACTGCACCTGAGACCATGTGTGTTGGATAGTACAGTAGGTCTGACTGCTGATGGTCAAGCCTGAAGCCTGTGGATCAGTTTCGTAATCCTCAGCCAGCCTCCGCTCTTCCACGGTGCTCATTCATGTTTCCATCTTAGCCTCTTACACTGTCAGCGCTATTCTGCTTAGACAGAATTCTTCTTTTTAAGATGATTTTTTTGCCATTTTGCCTTTATTTGAGAGTCAGTGTAGTGAGACAGAAAACAAGGGAAGAGAGAGAGCATGTTACCTGCAATGAAGGTACCCTTGCTGTGAATCAAACCATGGCTGTTGTGGTTAATTGGCATGGGCATTAACCCAACCCAACAGAATTCTTGAACCCATATTCACATTCACTCACCTAAATCTTAAATGATGTCTCAAGTTTACATTTTTTATGTTTGATGAAAGTGCTAATACATTGGGTTAAAATCAAATTAAGGTCTTCCAATTAGAACTGCGCTCTTCAACACCATGTGGGCCAGGAGAGAAGAGGGCAAACAGGGAGATGTTTCAGAGCTTTGTTTGCATTACATACAGTTTTGATTCCTGTACCCAGGCTCCTCTCTCTTTCTCTCTCTGTTGCTTTCCCCCTCTCTCCCTCTCTTTCCCTCTCTATCTCTTGTTCCCTGAGGAGCCCAGCTGGGAGAGGCAGATAAACACACAGGGGCGCGGGGCTTAGCACCCACCCTCCTTCCACAATGCCATGCTCTCCTGTTCAAAGGACCCAGCCAGAAATGAGAGGGGCTAAACCCGAGCCGAAAATCACAGGGAGACGAGGCAGCTGCAGGAAAGAGCGAGTAAATAGACACACATACAGAGGGAGAGAGAGATGCTTATCTGGGGGTGTTTGTGATAATTAAGAGGAATAATTTATTCTCCTGCTCTTCTGGTCACTTCTCTTCTTCCATTTGTTTATGCAGATTAGCACATGGCACAGTCTGCATGTACAGTATTTATGAGATCTTTTGGTTGCATATAATTTACATTGACTGGTGAATTGGTGTGTACGGACATATGAGCACTTTACTTTGTGTGTTTGTTTGTGGCCTATCTCGACTCAGAACCAAAAGCACCTAAAAGGAGTGAATCACTTAAAACACTTCACGAAAGGAATTCCTTGCAGAGGTTCCCACTGTGCACCATGACAGATAGGTAAACAGCATTCAGCCTCCACCTGAGACCTGAAGCTGCAGGAAACAAGTGGAAAAATGCTGTATGATAAACTGGAGATTTGATTTAGACTGATCTATCCCAGCCCTTTGTAACCCGGATTATCCCTTGCAAAGCATCACCTGGTGTTGTGCAATTTTGCCCCTGTGATGAGGTTCAAAACATCCTACAGTAGCCATTAATTTGAAGGAAAAGACTGCAAATTCTGATCCTTTTTTATATCTCTAGAAATCTCTTTGATTGTGTGATTGTGTGTGTCTGAGTATATGTTGCTGCTACTTTATCAGCTGTGATAATGCTATGATGTAACTATCAAACTGTAAACCAATTATCTCAAACAAGTTGTTACAAAAATCTAATTTTGAGTCCTACAATAATCTCAGTATAGACACGTGGTGCCTAAGAAGCATCAACTTAATAACTGCACATTCAGTGTAGTTGGCTTGTTAGGTCTGAACCACTCTTCATTTGAAAATAACAAGCGGCCAGTGCAATTGAACACTACATCGACAGGTTCATCCTAAACTCAATGCCTGCATTCAGCCACAAGGTGGCATAAAATACCTGATAATGTATTTCAGATAGGGCACTGCAGGCTACTGATAAAGATTTCTATGGTGACTTGTTACCTGTGTGTGTCTATATTAACATACAGTGAATTTACATTTTGTTTACATTATTTCAAATGTACAGAGCAGGCTCCTAAGCACCTTGATTTTATACATTCTCACATTTTTGGCACGTTACAAATACTGCAATGTTCAGTGTATTTTTAGACATAAATGTAAACACACACATGAGAAAAGCTTGCACAAACCCACACTCTCAATTCCTATGTAACTGAAGAACATATTCCCAGGATGGATGTGATATGGCTGAATGATGTAATAATGTGGAAATGTGTTGAATAGCACCCTCCAGAGGTCACTAATGAGACATCTCCTCCCCAGCTGCTGGCAAGCTGCATGTCCAGCTGCCTGTTATGTTGAGAGAGGGGAGGCTCATGCTAACTAGATGTCAGGTCTGATTATGGTGATCATGGTTGTGAGAACTCTTGAGGCTATAGAAGCATTACATAGAAAACTGTGCTGAGAGAGCATATTAAGGGTGGAGGGTATGTGTGTGTTAGAGGGTTGGATGTGTGTTTGCTCCATGTTCATGTTTGTTGATTATAAGGCAGTCTTTTAATTTTTGTTCAAGAAATAAAAAAATGTTGACCAGTTGCTGTATGTATTGTAGCACCTTTATGTTGTCCTTCCGTTTCTTCCTCGTCTCACATCTCTCACCTGTCTTTATTGGTTTTACCTTTATTTTTTAAAGAGTGGCATATTGTATGGAATATAATTAGGGTCATATGTATTGTAGCTGTGTATCACTGTATCTGAGAGTGTGAAAACATTTTGTATGAATATATTCAAATGTGTGAATGTGTCTTTTGATCAAATGAATTCAAATGTTTGAATGTGTAAAAATATCTCTCTACTAAAGGAAGGAATCTCTGTCTGTATGTCTGTGTGTCTGTATGTCCTTCACGTATTTCTTGAATCGTTCATCTGATCAACTCCACACTTGGCAGGTTAATGGCTGGGGACCCAAGGGAGTGCAGTGTCAAATTTGGGGCAATTTGGACACACACAATATGTTTATGAATGAACTTTAAATGAACCAGTGAACAGTGCCCTATGGAGCTTTCAGGACTCTGCTGACTGACTCCACCATGTTGGGAAGAGACCAGAGATGAGGTGTGACACGAGTCAAAGAAAAGTGATCTGAAAAGAGAAAAGTAGACAGCAAAAACAGAGATTAATCAAGAATGGACAGTGACCTTAGGTCATCCGCATTTTGGAAGCACTTAAAGCCCAATACACAATGACTGTAGTCACGCACATAAAATGGAGTAAATACTTCCACAAGTAGTTCAAAACCAGTTGGTCTCATATTCCACGAGACCATGGCGATTGTGAAGCGACACTGCAGATAAAGCACAAATCTTTTGAGCAAACACAGCATTAGCAGCATGTGTAGTAGATCAGCAGCGAGTGAAATGAGTTTCTACACAGGAGGTGTTCAAGTACATGGTTGAGCATAGGTCAGCACCAGCTTTTCAGCTGGGAGGTCCTGTGGCAGAGGGAGAGCATTTGATGGGCAACACTTAACCAAAAAGCATGGCATGAGAGGCTTTTAATGTGGAACTGCACACCTTTTTTGTAACTGCAAACCTTGTCCAAATCTTCTTTAAGCACTCACACATTGCTAATTATTTGTGCAAATCTTTTTCATTTGCTCACAAATGTCATACACAGCTACAGATCTCTTTATTAATTCAAAAATCCATAAAATCCAAAAAAAATCCCATTTTTTTCCCAATAACTGTACAATAAATCAGCATCATTCTGCATTGGCCATGAGTCAGCCTGCCTGTACAGTCCAGCCTGTGTCCTTGGTTTTATCTCTTTTTTCACTTTGGATATATTTTACTAATTATTAATTAGATAAAAAAAGATTAAAAAGTCTAGACATCATTTCAGTTACCTTTTTTTAGTGTGCAGGGTGATTATGTGCCACTGCAGGTGAAAACATCAAAGCATAAAAGCTCACCCAAATTTTGGTTCGTTTTACTTTCATAGTGATAACTAACTAAATTCCAGATTGATAGAGATTGTATTAAAGCAGATTACATTGTGCCTAAAGTCATTAAACACCATGCAAAAGGGCTGACCAGGCATGAAGATTGGATTTAACAGTTTCTGCATATTTTGTTGTTTCTGTCAGCAGAAAAATAAAAATTGAACTCTGGTATGTGGAATTCATTCTATGTGATATTACAATGCTGAATTCTAGTACATAATATGAGGGACAACATTACATCAGGATGCAAGACAGAAAATGCAAAAGGCATAATGTATGAGACACGTGTACAAAAAATGATACACACTGAATTAACATCACACCATAATACAGTATGGGTTTTGCATCAGACACACTATGAAGTTTGTAGTTTGTAGGCTGTATGTTCTATGTAACTGCCTTAAGTGGTTTATTACCTCTCTTCAAATCAGTTTCAGTTGCCATAGTAGGGATCTGATTTAGCTTTTTTGTTTGTTTTTTTGCAGCTCTTTGCCATTTTTGCATTTGCAACATGTGGGGGCTACTCTGGGCAGCTGCGGGTTAGCGTGGACTGCATGGAGAAGGCCAGCAGCAACCTCAGCATTGGCATTGACTTTGCTTATCCTTTCAGGTGAGCAGGCTTCATCTCAGCCTGTCTGCATCACTGACCATGTTTGACCATGTTTGTCTGTTGACGGTTCATTATGTCAATGTTTGATGGTAGGATTAGCCATAAATTAATATTTACAAGCAATGTGATTACTTCCAGTTAATCAACATGGTCTCAGTGAAATCACATAGAGAAGTATTTTTTTCAAAAGTAATGCATGTATGTACATGTTGAACTATTTCAACATGTAAAAAAAAAAAAGTAATTCTAATCTTGGTACTAGAAAGATACGTTGGTGTTGATTTTTTATAAATGTAACAGAATTTTTGTTTTTCCACACTGACCATTATAGTGGTGGATTTGACGCCTATGTCTGCTGTGTGTGTGTCAGGTTGTACCAGGTGTCCTTTGAAGCGCCCATGTGTGAGGCCACGAGGAGGGAGCGCCTGTTCCTTATTGGAGACTATTCATCCTCAGCAGAGTTCTTTGTCACCATTGCAGTCTTTGCCTTCTTGTATTCCCTCGGTGCCACTATTGTCTACATCTTCTTTCAGAACAAGTACCGTGAAAACAATCGAGGACCGCTCATTGTGAGTACTGTGGCCTTTGATCTGGGACAAAGTATGACATTAAATAAGATAAATAATATTTACCCCCAATTCTCAGTTATTTGAATTCTCTCGCCAGCTATCATACAACCAAAAGTATTTTTTGGAAAGAACAGATAAAATAATGTTTTCCTCACGCTCCTTTATTATTTCTTCATGTTGCTTGACCTATCCATGTCTGTACTGTTTGTTTCTTCTCTCTTACATGTCATCAGGATTTTGTTGTGACCGTGGTGTTTTCCTTCATGTGGCTGGTCAGTTCTTCTGCTTGGGCCAAGGCTCTGTCTGATGTCAAAATAGCCACTGATCCAGATGAAGTGCAGCTCCTCATCTCTGCCTGCAAAGTCCAGACTAACAAGTGTGGTTCTGTGCAGGGACCACGCTGGTCCGGACTCAACACCTCAGTGGTAGGTTGCACACTGGGAATTAATTAATTAATAGCTAAGACAATTCAACATTCAGTTAAAGTGCATTATCACACAAGAGTGTCTTAACAAACAAAACAATGAATGGACAATGAAAACAACAGTAGAACTAACAAACAATACAACTGATAAATTAACAAACATCAGTTAACATAGATAGAGATAAAACATTGAGAACAATGGCAATAAAACCACTAGGCTGCAGAGAGAAGGTTAAAGCAAAGGTGTTGAACAAACCAGAAGGTAATAACAGGTTATATGTTGTAGGTCAGACAAAACAGGTGAGTTTTAAGCTTTAAAGTTTCCAGTGAATGAGTTGTTCTAATATAAATGATGACTGTTCCACAGAAAGGGTCCACAATGTAAAAATGCCCTGAAGCAACCTGAGTTTTTTGAGAATTCTAGGAAAGGATAAGTAAGACAAACCTTAAGAAAGTAGGAGTTTGTCTTGTTGTATATGGATATATGATCAAATCAGGTCAGAGAGGCAACCAAGTGCTAGCCCATGTAGTGTTTTATAGGTCAATTTGAGCACTTTAACATCAGCTCTAGTATGTACAGGCAGCCTG
This sequence comes from Euthynnus affinis, assembly GCA_029490765.1. Lineage (NCBI taxonomy): Eukaryota > Metazoa > Chordata > Actinopteri > Scombriformes > Scombridae > Euthynnus > Euthynnus affinis. The sequence continues at coordinate 10,265,795 of CM055840.1, read as the reverse complement.
GAGAGAGTTCAGAATGAGAGCGGTGTTATCAAACTTTCTAGTTCTGGTTACGGGGCAGCAGTATTCTGAACAAGTTGCAAGCTATTGATAGATGACTGGAGTGAGACAGTTACAACAATTACAATAATCAAGCTTGGAGGGGATAAATGTATGAATCAAAATCTCAGTATCAGATAATGAGAGGAATGGGTGGATTCTGGCTATATTACAGAGATGGTGAAAAGCTATCTTGACAGTAGACCTGATGATGGATTTAGGACATCAGACTTTTAATTGTTTTGCTCTGAGAAATTACACAACCATCAAGATACAGTGAAAGTAAAGGGTTTTGGCTGTCAACAATAAACATTTATGTTTCATCTGTGTTTACCATAAAGGCATCCAGTTTTAGAGAGGCAAACATGAAGGTCTGAGAGATGTATGGATTGAGTGGATTGAATTGAAATCTATAACTGTATCATCAGCATAGCAAAGAAAATGAAACCCCATAATTGTGAATAATATTACCTAAAGGTAACATATAGAAGTAAAGAGGACCAAGGATGGAGCCTTGAGATACACCAGATTTAACTGTGGTAGGGTTAGGCAAGTTATTATTATGAAGTACTGTACACAATGAGTTCTGTTGGACAAAAAAGAACAAAACTATGAGACAGCTGAACTGTTATGTCTTTCTGATACTGGAGGTCAATAGAGTTAAATACTTAACTGATATCAATTTATTTTAATAAATAAAGCTTATTACTGTAAATGCCCACACTTGTTCTCTCTCTGTCTCTTTCTCTCCAGGCCTTTGGGTTCCTCAACTTTGTTCTATGGGCTGGCAACATCTGGTTTGTCTTCAAGGAGACTGGTTGGCACAAGGGTGCATCAAGGCTTGCGGGCGGTGCATCTGAGAAACAAGCCGGCACTTTTAACCAGCAATCCTACAACCAGGGGAGCTTTGACCAGTCAGGGAGCTACAACACCCAGGGAAACCTTGGCCAGGCATCTGAGTACAGCCCGGTTGGAGGTCCCACCTCCTATTCTAATCAAATGTAGCCATGCCATTTCCTGTGTGGCACTTCTGCATTTTAAACAGGGCAATCAGGGGTGATAGGGGGTTAATTTTCAACCTCTGCTCAGTTTGTCATCAATCGGTCATAAACACATAAAAAAGATGGTCATATAAAAGAAGGTGACAAAGGAAGTAGTTGGAAGTAGTCAGTTGATACAAAGTACACCCATTTTACATAAGTATCATTGGGTCTTGTACAAAATGATTACATATAGTCTTTTATTCCTTCTCTTTTAAAGGTGTTGTTTGCTGAATGTTGTACTTCTCGTAGTGACCGTTTCTCTCTCTGTGCTTGGTAACTGACATTCGCTGTTTCGATTGGATGTCTTTTTCAAACTGGTTTGCACTCTGCCATGAAGGAAAAAAGTGCTCTATGTTTGTATAATTCTTCAAGTTTCTAAAATGGTGTTGACAAGTGCATGATGTGTCTTTATATGCTCTCTGTGAAACTAGTAAAAAAAACAATTTAATCAATTTATCTCTGAAAGTTTACAAAATTCAAACTGCCCGGGCACAGTACTTTATTTGGATGAGTATTATTACCTTATTTTTTAAAATAACAGGAAGTATATTTTGATAATGGGTATTTCTAATTCAGATGTAGATTCGTATATATATTCAATATACTTTAGTGACATGTCTGTTATTTTTGTCACTACAAATATAGTATATTCCAGTTCATTTCTGACATTGGTTTTGATAATGTCAGGAAGTAAAAAATAAAAAACACAACAAAACAAAAACTTAAGCAATAACTGCATACTGCCAAATGCACTACACAGGGTATGTGCAAAAACAACAACAAAAAAAAAAACAGTACAGTATGCAACCATTGCAGTATGTTGTTTTAGTTTTCCATGGTTTTTATTTCTTTGATGCATCCACACAGATGCAGACAGATCATTTATTTAATTTTATGTGAATAATGTAAAGAGGAAGATTGTCTCCCTCCTTGTTTACAAGTGGCCGGTCCTGCTACAAATTACTGTGACTGTTGGCTACTGGCAAATTATAAAAAACAAGTTATACCTTTTTAAAGCATGTCCAGAGTATCCATTTACATTGCTAAAGCCTAGCAAAAAAGCACATCTGTGCCCCAGTGATAATAGAAGAATAGTAAATAATGGGTTCATATCTGTACATAAATCACAGTTCAGGATTGGACAATTTTAAACAAATCACTGAAATTCATGTATTGTAAATATCAAAGGATAATGCTCGGTTGCTGTTTGTTTACATGAATATGACTTGTGCAACCCTGTTTCTTGACCTCCTAAGCATGTGGCTCGCATCAGTGTAATAAAACAGATTGACCATCCATCTATGTATAGCCTGATGTCCATGATAATGTGTACAGGTCCATACAGTTGCACTGCAATGAGATTGATGATGTTTTACAGGCATTCATGCTCATGCACAGATCTGTCCATAAGTGACAATGTCCTCATGTATCTACTCTGATCTCTTTGTCTGATCTGTGTGAAAATGTCCACTGATATAGTGAAAAACTAGCTACTTTTCACACACTGAATGATACTGAAATTTAACCTGGTGTCTAATACAGAGACAATGTGAAGCCCACAGTGACATTGTCTGATCCTTCTTGTAATCTGAAACAGCAAAATGCAGTATTTTCAAAACCTTATGATGAACACAACATCTGTGTCTATCTAGGAATGCATGTGGTTGAGAGGCTTTGTTGTTGCACATCCTTTTCCAGAAGCAATGGGATGAAAAGAACTGCTGCTCTTCATTTTTTATCAGATTCACTTGGCGGTTTAACACAAGTCAAATGTGCTGCATTGAGATTCCAGAGGGATTCTCTCATTAGCTACTGGTGAATCACTCACTAGTTGTTAGAAAGAACAACATGAACACTAGAATAAACTTGCTATTCCTCCTCAGATTAAATTGACTAAGAAATGAAAAACTTCCAGATCAGTCAAATAAAGATGCATCACGTATTGTAAGCAGTCTCATCTTTCCAGCATGTTATAAAACTAATGTTAGGAAATGCTTTAGATTTGTGGCCTCTTTCTACCTCTCCCTTACAGTCCATTTGCGCTCCCTCTACCTGTCATCTGCTCTGGATGATAATAAGTGAGTTTTAGTTGCCCTAGCCTCACGTCTTCTACAGCTAAACATGCTTGGACAGCCGAGTCAGTGGAGGTTTGAGGCGTTTCAAGCTTTCATCAAGGTAGCAAAACCTTGACTTACTGCTGCACATTGAGGCAAATGCAGCAACTGATCAGGTAAAAGAAACTGGAGTTTAGAGTTTATTGCAGTTGACTAGTTAAAGTCAGATCTAATTCCATGCAAAGTTTGCTATTTCTGCAGAGGCCAAAGCTGTCATCACTGCTGCACAGATTAATTTTGCTGAACTGTACACTGAAAAACATACTGCATACAGATACAAATGACTATAATGATGAGGCCATCTTGTGGCTGCAGTGCATCTATGTCATAGGACTGCTGGTTTTGTACAGTCTGAAGTGGCTGCGTACTGTAGAACAGGGTAGCATCGGAAGTTTACAAGGATTCATATCCCCACAGAGCACAGAGTGGGAGCTTAAGACTTTGTTGAGTAACTGGTCTTTGAAAGAATCAAGTGTTATAGATTACTTCAATTAGGAATTGTAGGCTATATATTTAATTTAAAGAGGTAAGATAACTGATAACTGAAGTGTAAAGGGTGAACCCCTTCTTATTAGTAAAACTACCAGTCTTGATTCCGAAGTGAATTAAATGATGACATTAACAAAATATGTGACCCTAAAATAATTTACCAATGTCAAACTAAAATAGTTTTAATGTCATCTTAATCTTTTGTTAGCCTATGATGTTAATAAATTGAGAACAAACATATTTTTGTATGTTACCAGACATTAGTGGTGAAAACTAGGCTAGTACATTTATTCAAGTACCATTTCAGGGGAAATATTGCACTTTTTACTTCACTTTGTTTACCTGACAGTTATAGTTACTTTGAAGATTTTAAATTCAAAACTCACGAGAAGAGAATTACTGCACACTGTCTTTTTACTTGAAATAAACTTTATTAAATAAATATTTTTTTATATTAAAACGTGTATTGCAAGTAAAAGGACTGTGCAGGAATTCTCTTTTCTCTTGCCCATGATTATAGTTTATATATAAACTAGACTCAATGCAAACAGCATGTAGAGTAGTTCAAATAAGTCTTACACATTTATGCATCATTATTAATATTAAAATAAAGGTGACAGCTGCCATTTATCTGCATAAAGAGTACATTTACATTTTGTTGCTTCAGAACACTTCTGTTTTTTACTTGAATGCTTCCTCCACCACTGCCACCTCTCTGACGGTTGTGACTACTTGGAGTTATATCCGGCAGCAACTTTAAGTAAGCACAGGTCAGTGTGCAATCTCCTGTGTGACCAGCGGGAGGCGACAGCACTCTGTCTGAGTGGCTCAAACACACGCAGAAACACCACTGAGACGCTTCACAACAAGGAAGTCTGCTAGTGGGATGTGGTCATCTGTCAAAACAGCATCCTAGCAGACATGGACACCCTGCAATATCTAAACGCTTTTATCTCTGAGCGGCTGGCTGCGGCGGCTGTGGAGATTTTCGGGGCGGTGGAGAAAACGTTTACAGAGTGTCAGGGAGAAATCAGCCGATCCAAGCAGGAGATAGATCACCTGAGAACACTGGTGCTCTGTCCTCAAATCAGATTAAACAGATCAGGTGTGTGGATTAAATGCTTTTACACAATAATGATACATACCTCATCGTTTATATAAACAAAGAGGCTGCAGCTCCTTTTAGTTTTGTCATACTAATTTCAGATTATTGCTCAGAGTGAGATCAGCCTATTTTTCATGAGGATGCTTTAAGAATGCATGCATGGTAAAGAAGCAGTGGTATGTGTTGACCTTTTAAAACAACTGAAAAACAATGTCTACATGACTCATTCTAGATTAAAATGTGAATTTAGAGGCATTTTTCATCGCTAGTCTCGCCTCTTTCTGCACTCTTATTTCACTCGACAGCTCAACAGGTCATTCCTCACTGCTGTGATGAGGAGGTTTCCCCCACAAGCTGCCATGAGGAGGATGTCAGGGCCCCAGATGTGACTCCAAAACACCCAAGCGCCCTGCACACTAAAGACCAGAAGGCTGGTCATCAGCGAGGACCGTCTTGGAGGCAGCCATGTGACACCACAGTGTCTCCTCAGTTTGTGAAAAGAGAACATCACAAGGATTCACCCTCAAACCTCTACCAAGTATTAACTGTTGATCAGATGGCAGATATCAAAACTGAGCCTGATGGTGATGAGTTTATAACATCTCCTTCAACCAGGGAGGTTGAGATCCCCTGTGGTGAGAAGCCAGAGTCTTCTGGACTTCAGCAACTGAAAGGTGAGGAGCGGACTGGGTAGAAACACATCCAACCGAGGACAGAAAAAGCTACGTTCATTATTTTGTTATTGTATCCATCTGTGTTGGGGATGCTCTCTATACTAAGAAATTTTAATCAGGTTTGTTGGGTCACATCCAAAAACAGCATCACATCAGAAGTAATCTGTTTGCACTCAGGTTCCCTCGTCCTTCAATGACATTTTCACTGCATGCCATCAACAAGGTGAAACAACTTCCCCAATGCCACACTACATGTTCATCTTTGCTTTAGTTTCAACATGCTGATGGTAACAGATTTCAGTTTTTGGCTATGCTAACTGCATGGATGTAGTGATGCCAATGCTGGTCCATCACTTTGGTCAAAACCGAAATATTTCAACTTGCAACTATTTGATGGGTTGCCATGAAATTTTGTACAGACATTCATGGGGCCCAGAGGATTAATCCTACTGATTTTGGTGACTTATCTCCGCGCGCCACCATGATGTTGAAATTTGTGGTTCAGAGTGAAATATTCTTACAACTATCAGATGGATTGCCAAGAAATTTACTGCAGCTATTCAAGGTCCCTAGAGGATACATTGTAACAATATCTCAACATTTACTCCATGGATTGGCACAAAATTTGGTACATGATTTCCAGACAGTGTATTCAAATGACTGTGGTGATCCTCTGACTTTTCTTCACCACAATCTCAACAACTATTGGATGGATTGCTGTGAAATGTATGGTCCCCAGAGGATGAATTATAATAACTTTGATCTCCTGACTATTCATCCAGCACTATCACTGGGGCAAAACTGAACACACTCAGAGGTGTAGAACAGTGTGAGCTTCAGTGCAAGTCCATCAAAGTCAAAACACGTTGCACAACTCTTCTCCAGTAGACCAAACCGTACTGCTCCCACACCACCCTGATAAAGACAAGGTAACTCAAAACGTTTGGTGAATAAAACTTTGTGTACAGGAGCAGACTTGTGCAACGTGTTTTAATTTAGCTCAAATGCAGCCTCACAGAGCTGCAAGCATGTCTTCTTAGGATGGAATGGGAATTATTATTAGTAAAATATATACAAATTAAGATACAAATGACAAGACAAAAGATGTTTGTAAAATGTAGTATATTTTCTCACTTTTTTCCTTGTAGATCCACTTGAGATCACTCATCATGAGCAGGATGGGTCTGATGAGCAGCAGTACACTGAACAAGCCTGGAGCCCCTGCCAGGACTGCACGGACCCTGATCTTCCGTACATCAAAGTGGAAAGGTTTACGCCATCTACTCCTCTGGAGGAATCCAACTATGACTGCAAACTCCCTCCTCAGTCAGAGAGGAGTGTTTGTGATGAGGAAAAAAGTAGAGATGGTGAAGGAGAAAGCTATGAACTGAGCAGAGTCTCTCAGCCCTTCTACTCAGTAAATCCAGACTACCTCGCATCTCAAAGTGAATATAATTCACTTTGTACAGAAGGTGTGGTGAATGGAAAATGGATTAAGGTGCTCACACCAACAGGAACTATACAAAAGAAAAGACCAAACTCCAACTTGTGCTGTCAGGAAAGGGTAGGTATTGAAACAGAAGAAGATATAAATTATTTCACCAGGGAGAGAAGACACACATGTCCCATCTGCGCAAAACGTTTTAAAGAGTCGAGCCATTTGAAGGATCATGTGAGAATCCACACAGGAGAGAAACCGTACCAGTGCAAGGAATGCAGCAAGAACTTTAGACAGAGCGGAGCTTTGACTTTACACATGAGAATCCACACAGGGGAGCGACCGTACCAGTGCACCGACTGTGGCCGCCGCTTCAACCGAAAGGGCGACATGGAGACTCACAGGGTGACACATACAGGGGAGAGACCCCATCTGTGTATGGTGTGCGGGAAAAGCTTCAAAAGGAAGAGCAACTTAAACACGCATCTAAAGACCCATGCAGAAGAGAAAGTGGATTACACTCAACCACTATGATTGTACAAATATATTACTAATATATACTTCTAATTCATCCATGTAGTATTCACTGGAAAACATAGATAATATGTTGACTACAGTGTATAATGCGGTTCACAATTAATTTCTCTAGGAGAAACCATAGAGAAACATTTCTCGACTAAATGAAATTAATTTAATTTTTTTTTTATCATCCCAAGAGATTTTTTTTTTCTGCTTTGAAATTTACAGACAGTTCAAGTCTTGGGGAGATGTTGTGATTCACCACTATATTTTTTAACAATAAAATACATTGTATGAGACCATGTAAACTCTAGTTTTACAGTTCAGCAAATTATGGAAGCAAAGCTCTATTAATTAAATTATTTTGAATGTACTGACTTTGTTTTTTATTTATTTCAAGTGAGGATGATGACTTTTATTGCCAACAGGACCGTTACTGAATATCCTGTAAGAAAGCATCACATGGTTTGACTTCTGATCTTTCTCAGGGGTTTGTAGTCACACATGGCTCCATGGAGGACAGTCACCAGGTTAGCAGAAGTTACTAAATATCCATCCATCCATATTACATGTACTGCCATGTATCCTTAATATCTGCACACTTAAATAGAGGAAAATTGACTCTAAAAACACAAACACAGAGCAGTATTAAGTTGGATAAAATGATCAAATCTTACATGTTATAAGATGCAGCTCAAAGTGCTTTAAATAAAGTTATAACATTAATAGCCCTGCAGCTGCCTAGACAGTTATCACAGTGATGGTGAGGCCAAAGGGTTGTGTCATTCAGACACTATGAAGGCCTCTAAGTAGCTGTCAGCTTTGTTGAAAATACATGTGTCAGTGACAAGAAGACAAAGAGCTCATGTGTTCTATATGATATTTCTGGATATCTTTTGGCCACTGCTGGAGTTTCAGGGATCATCCTCTCAGCCTCTTTCTCTGCCAGCCCTGGCATGGACCTCATGACTGCTTCTGTAGTACATACATTATATACCTTAATAATTGCTTGTGTTTTTATTTTTTTTTAATACAAACTGTCAATTTGGTACAGGAAGAAAATAAGTGTTGTGTTTGCTTGTGATTCAGCTCATGGTCTGCCATTCAAACTTACACTTGATCACAGTGCATACTGTGCTCTCAATCAGGGGCCGCTTGTTCCTTCTCCCATAGAGGCTGTAATTGCTCCACACTCTCCTTGAGGCCGGAACCCTCATTGTTGTGGAATTTTGGAGCTGATCTCACTGGCAGTTTTCAGGTTGAAGAAGAGAGAAGAATCAGAGAGGAGTCTGCTTGGATTTTTATCTGGAACGCTTTAATGAAACCTTATAAGGGAGATAGACTATGAAACATCCTCTGTTGATCAGACGATGTCCCAAACTCATCTGAATCTCTGACAGTCCAAAACACAGTCTTAAGCGAGTCAATGCAGTTAGATGAAAACCCTTTGACCTGAATTCGTATCCTTGTTGTCGCCTTGTCTCGTCTGGTGACGCCTGCATCTGGCCTTCGTTCACCATGAGGCTCCAGGTTTATTAAACAATGCATGGTATCTTCTGTCTGAGAGAACAGAAGAGAACAGCTTGACATTTTGTTGTTCTGGTCAGTTATGGATTTTATCCATATCACTCATGATGCGCCTCATTCATTCATCAGGGGTGCAGTCACCAAAAAGGCCAAGATGATACATCTGTAAAATGTAAGATAAAATCTGCAAAATCAGGCTTTGTTCATCTCAGGTAAAAAAAAGACACCTCAGTAATAATAGTGAGCCTGGTTCAGAAGCAATCTGTTGCAATTTCAGTTCAAGTTTTGTCCTCTGAAAATTATGAATTTGGTTTAGATAGTTTACGATATCTGCAGTATCAGTTTATAAATGGAGCATCACATAAATCAGTACACACCACTCTTTTCTTAAACTGGATTTCTCATCGAAGGATTTGGCCACCTGCAGCATCATCTTTGTTTGGTCCCTAGACTTTTATCACCCTCTTCAGGTTCTCCTCAAGAGTCCACTTTTTGCAGCAGGAACTGAAGCATATCATAACACCAACTGGGCAAATATTTCAGTTATTGTACTTGAAAGTTATTATTTTCTAGAGAAATGCACTCCCTGAAAACAACTATTATTAACAATTCTCTTTTTATTTCATTCATATTAATAACAAGTGTGTTATGTAATTGTAAAGTGTGACTTCTTGGTAAAAAGCCAAAATAAAAAGTCCTCATGTTCCAGGCAGGGGCTCCAGGCTTCTTCAGTGTACCGCTGCTCATCAGACCCATCCTGCTCATGATGAGTGATCTCAAGTGGATCTGCAAGGAAAAAAGTGAGAAAATATACTACATTTTACAAATATTGCATTTGGCAAATATCTGTTATCTTGCCATTTGTATCTTTGTATCTGAACAGAAAAAAACCTATGCATCTATGACCTCTGCTACATTTTGTTACATGCATCTTATTTAATGAATATTTCTTCTTGGGGGAAAAAAAGAACAGCAAAAATAAGCATCCAGTGTTGCATTTAGAACCTGTTGAGTTGTTGAGTGAAATAAGAGTGCAGAAAGAGGTGAGACTGCAGATGAAAAATGCCTCTAAATTCACATTTTAATATAGAATGACTCATGTAGACATTGTTTTTCAGTTTTAAAGGTCAATACATGCCACTGCTTCTTAACCATGCATGCATTCTTGAAATATCCTCATGAAAAAGCATATCAGTGGTGTTTCTGAAAGCACAGTTGCCTCCTGCTGGTCACTCAGGAGACTTTCCACCGGCCTGTGCTCACTTCAGGTGCTGCCGGAAATACTGGAAATACAAGCTTGCAATCACAAAAAGCATAGCAGGAACTTAAATCAATAGAGCCAGAAATACATTAGAGGTGCTTGAACTTTCAGTATTTACATTTTGGGCTAAACCAAATAGTAGGCTATCATCTGCCCTCATAGCTGCTCCCAGGCAACATTTTGGCACAGATAATGTGACTGAGTTAGTGGTTCCCACAACTTCAGTGGGTTTTATGATGTATTCTGAGATGCTTTATGGTAAGTTCGTGTTTAATGAATGAGAATAGATGGTGGTGCACGCCCTTTTTTCCTTTGTTTTGTCATGGAAGTGCATAAAAATAACCTCAACTGGCTTGACTACATACTGCTTATTATTTAGCCTGTCTGAACAAGCATTGAAACATAACCACAGCACAGGTAAAAGTGAGTTTAATATACTTTTTTTCTAATATGGTACTTTTTTTTTAACTGTTTAGTTCATCAGGTACAACCATCCAATGGACCATTTGATCTCTGATTTATAAGGATCATTTATTAAGGATGCCTTGACTGTTAGAAAGTGGTTCTGATATATTTTTGTGTTAGTATTACCTAATATCGTCTAACATTTCTGTGATGTATCTGAACCACTATAATATGATAACAACCACAAAATGGTGTAGAATATAGTGCATACTCATAAAAGACTTAACTATATATTGTTTTTTAGACAAAATAAATAAAACTTTTCAAACAGAAAAAGATGGACATATTGGTTCAGTAATTAAAATCACTGTCCACTACTGTCTTCAGTTTCTTCATCGATTTTCACCAGTGCACCCTAATACTAGGTGAACTACTCATACAATGTGTCGTAGTTGAATTTATATGAACATATATATACTCTGTTGACCCTCGGCCGGAGGTAGGCTCATCCACAAAACCTCATAACAAGGCATTTGTCCACTGGAGAACTAGTTTATTCATTGCATAGGCACAATGCTTCAACAGCACCCTCTTTTAATATATGTTTCATGAATTTGTCACATAGAGCTCTGCAACTTTGGCGTTGGCCCCACTAAGCATAGCAAGAGAAATGAAAGACAAGGAAACGAAACTTAAATTAAGTTTTGATTTCTCAGTGAGTTTCCTGGTTTCATTGCTGTACCGGCCCATGTCCTGTTACACCGAAGACCGTCTCATTACTGCTTATTGACGGCAGTGGAGTGAGTTTTGATTTTGGTATTTTTAATTTAATTTTTACAGGATTAAATGTAGATCTAGAAATAGTGCTTTTGCTAGAAATCTATAATATTAAGTATAGTTACAATATTTATTGGTGTTTAGTAGGTGACGGGGTGTGGCATCCACAGGTGTTTGTAGGTTTATGTCGCAACATTACTTGTCTGAGACAGAACACATTGGTGAACAGGACTCCTTCATCTAGCAGTTTTGTTCTTTTTTCTTTTTTAAAGAAAAACAAAACAAAACATTATTTCTTTACAGGAAACAACAAGTCATCATCATGAACTCTCTGAACCAGCAGTATGAGGAGAAGGTGCGTCCCTGCATTGACCTCATTGACCGTCTTCGCTCTCTGGGTGTAGAGAAGGACTTGGCGCTGCCTGCTATCGCCGTTATTGGAGACCAAAGCTCGGGGAAGAGCTCTGTGTTGGAGGCGCTGTCAGGGGTGGCTCTGCCAAGAGGGAGTGGTAAGCCATAAAAAATAACTCTTTGCTTTGGACTTAGTAACTAAGAAATAGTAACGCCCCGTCATTAAGATATTTCAATGAAATCATTGATAATTTAACTAAAATTCTGAAACGTGATAGTTATATATCTTGTGCACACAGGATATTTTATTATTATTATGTATGTGTGAAACATACATAAATACCAACTTCTCTCTCTCTCTCTCTCTCTCTCTCTCTCTCTCTCTCTCTCTCTCTCTCTCTCTCTCTCTGAATTGCCTTATTTAATTACTATCACACAAGTCACAGTCACATTTTCACTGCTGTGCACAGCTCTTATCAACAACCACGGGCATGTCTCGTGCCTTGTATGTCTTATAATGCAGGCAAAACAAACAAACAAAAAACAGTCGTGATAGTGGAGCCTGCACATCATCTGGCTGAGATGAAAAGGAGCATTTCTGATTTAACATACAACTAAAAATTCATTTTAAAAAACACAGTGACATTATTATTGACAGGAAAAGGTATGACTAAATATGACTATAGTTGGACTTCAATAAATGTTTACTGAAAGGCCCAATCATTAACACATTTTATTGACTGTATGACTTGCACCTTAACCTGAAAAATCATATATGTGAAGAAAGTCATGGATACAGAAATGTTGCAAACAAATATAACTGTGACAAGTGAGACAGTGTGTGGTGAATAAAAGTTTCTTCACTTTTACTCAAGTTGTTCATTCTGATGTACCTATCACACATTTAGGTGAACAGACATATTTTTTAATTTCATAAATAATTTGAGATTCTATTTTTAATTGAAATGATTTACGTACTGTCTGAGATATGATGCTGTGTGCTGCACTTTGACTTTTTACTCATTGTCTCATCATTCACTTTACTGTAATTCAGGCATTGTGACAAGATGTCCTCTTGAACTGAAGATGAAGAGAAAGAAAAAGGGAGAGGACTGGTATGGAAAGATAAGATACAAGAACTATGAGGAAGATATAAAAGACCCTGCAGATGTGGAGAAAAAGATTAGAGAAGGTACGGTATACAGTATTCTATGTATGTCTTAATTAAGCCAAGTATTGAAAGAGGTTAAAGGTTTCATTTGCTTCTCAGTGATCAGCACACCCTTCCTTTGTAATCATCATGTATCGGGCTCTCTCTCTCCAGCTCAAGATAAAACGGCTGGGGTCGGAGTTGGGATCAGTAATCACCTCATCAGTCTGGAGATCGCTTCTCCTGATGTTCCAGACCTGACACTCATTGACCTGCCTGGCATCACCAGAGTAGCTGTCAGGGGACAACCAGAGAACATTGGAGAGGAGGTATATTAGTTCAGGTCTTAGTACTATATCTTCACAACTGGAGCAATTGCCACAAAATCTGGTACAGTCAAGGTCCTCAGACGATGATTTTGTTTAGCGAACGTAACACTATATCCTAGTTTATGTCTGATTCAGCTGATTGCAGGAGTGTAACAAAATTCAACAACAACAGGACAGATCCACTAACAAAAGCCTACATTCTGGCATCGTATCCAGGGCCTGATTCCACGCAGTGGGGAAACTACACGGTTTTTATATAACCTGTAACCTACAAAACTGCCCTGAGAAATAACAGTGAGTTAAGTTATTACAAGTACTAATCCAATTAGCTGGACAACATTTGCAATTTACATTAGTACATATAAATACACAGTTTAATCCATTCCTTACACTTTTGTTCCTATATTTTTGGTTTTGAGAAGGCTAAAAACCACCATCCTGCAAACCTATACATAGTATGACTCTTAATACAGCCCCATGCACAAAGCTTGACAACCCTTGCCTAGTTACAGTTGCTTAACTATTATTGGACAATTGCTGTTCGGGAGACAGGTTTAGCAAATTATTGTTGCTAACAGCATACTTAAAAATCGAGGAGAAACCCTTTTGAGTTAGATAATAACATGGCATTTCTTCCTCACATGTATTGCACCACTAATGGTAGGAAGATTTCTCATTCATCCAAACAAATTTGTTCTGTGGTCTATAATCACTATTAAAACCTCACAAGGCCACTAATGTGGCTATGGATATTTAGTCTTGTTATAATGTAGCTGTTCATTATTTGATTAGACCAACCCAAATCACATTGCTGATTTGATAGTTGTGCTGTTTATAATCTTATACCTGATATAATATGAATTAATACTTTCAGATAAAGTTAATGATCGAAAGGTTCATCAAAAAACAAGAAACCATCAGCTTAGTGGTTGTTCCATGCAACGTGGACATAGCAACCACAGAGGCTTTGAACATGGCACAGCAGGTGGATCTTGATGGAGAGAGGACTTTGGGTAAATATATTGGATTTTCTTTAAAAATCCACCAGGCTTTTAGGTAGCTCAAAACTTTACTGCCCGTTTGTAGTTCTAAGTGAACTTCTCTCTCTTTGTCTAAATTCCTCTTTCTCTTAGGTATCTTGACCAAACCTGATCTAGTGGACAAAGGCACAGAAGAGACGGTGGTTCACATTGTTCACAATGAGGTCATCCCTCTGAAGAAGGGCTACATGATCGTCAAGTGCAGGGGTCAGAAGGAGATCAAACAGAAAGTGTCTCTTACTGAAGCAATAGAAAAAGAGAAAGCCTTCTTCAATGATCATGTGCATTTCAAGTAAGTTCTCTCTTTTTGATGATTATGTAAACAATGTTTTGCAGATTAACAGGTTGTCTAACCTTTTATTTCATTCTGTAGAACTCTCTACGACGAAGGCTATGCCACTGTTCCTAAACTGGCTGAGAAACTAACCCTTGAGCTGGTGCATCATATCAAGGTGAATACATCTGCCAGGGACACACATGACAACTGATCGGTCAAAGACTAAAAATCAGTGCCAGTTGATGGTTACAGTCTTTATGTGTGGTTTGTCCAGTCTTTGTTGGTTTTAGCTAGTCCTTCGATTTGTCCCCAGCTCTAGAGCTTCACCTTAAAGGTTCACTACAAATTACTTGGCTGACTTTGAGTGTTAATATTTTGAGCCATGTGTGATTTCTAGAAATCTCTGCCTCGACTGGAAGAACAAATAAAGGGGAAACTAAAACAGACTCAGACAGATCTGGAGAAATATGGGGATGGACCCCCATCTGATGCAACTGGGAGACTCGGTTTCCTCATTGATGTGAGTAACATACAAAACACTGCATCTTGTAACCCAAATTACTCTTCATACAATAGGACATACAGTACATTTAATGTCATATCTTTTATCTATTGTTCAGAGAGTAACAGCATTTACACATGATGCTATCAGCCTCACCACAGGGGACGAACTAAAATTTGGAGTCAATATCTTTTCCATACTCAGAAAAGAGTTTGCAGCATGGAAAGATACCATAGACCGCTCTGGAATAACATGTAAGTGCATGAACAGCTTGGTCATTACATCTCTTTTGGTATCTTTGCTTTCATACTACAAAACAATAGCATAACTTCTGAACTGTTAAGAAAAGTATTGTTTCCTCTGTTGTTTTGTTTTCTTCTCGCTGTGCAACATGTTTTAAATTTCCAAATATGGAGTAATAACTTTTATAACAACATAAATTTGCTCTACTGACCTCTGCTAGTCATTAAATGACCTACTTTACATCTTACATCTACTTTAATGCAGTCAACTGGAATATTGAGAGAGAGGTAGCTCAGTATGAGCGAAAATACCGTGGAAGAGAATTGCCAGGATTCATCAACTATAAGACATTTGAAGGCATAGTCCAGGAGCACATCAAAAATCTTGAAGAGCCTGCTGTCCTGAAACTCAAGGAAGTGTCAGGTATGTCTCCTACCTCAATACAGTTTTGATTTGATCATGTATTTTTTCACCTTGTCACTGATTTGTATGTTTTCTTAGAAATTGTGAAGAAAGAGCTGTTTAAGCTGGCGCAGAGCAGCTTCATTGGATTTCCTAACCTCATCACAATAGCTAAGGTATCATTTTCATTGCCAGTCACTACTGTATACAATGTTACAGAGCCGAGAGAGATCACAGAGAAAAAAACAAAACAAATTTGTGCTGATTCAGTAATTCATGTGCATTTAATTAATGCTCTTGATTTATCCATGTTGCCTGTTCCCGTCTTGTAGAAGGCATCAAACACATTCAGTCAGCTAGAAGTTTTATGCTTTTTATGTGCCAATGTTGCAAGCAATCCTGAACCCTGTTCTTATGAACTGGGTGACATCTGCAAGAGTGTGAAAGTTTTTGCAGCAAAAAAGTCTCAGATCTCAGAGTGTTGTACCTGAAATATCCCCATTTAGTCCAAGATCAAACTAAAACCTTATTAAATTTGAGTGATCCCTAGTGAGGTGGTACGCAGGAGAAAAGAATGGCATGATGGTAAATTCTGTTATATTGAGAGCACAAATTATTAAATTGAATGCACAAAATAGCCATTGTTGTTATTTTTTTCTCACGGGCTCCATACAATTTCACTAAATTCTGTCAATTATTTCCTGACACATTTCTATGTTCTTCAGGTGAAAATCGAAGCCATTGTAAACAAAAAGGAGACTATTGCAGAGTCCATGCTGAGGACTCAGTTTAAGATGGAGTTGATTGTCTACACTCAGGACACCACATACAGCAAGAAGTTAGGGAAACGAAAGAGAGAAGAAGCTGAACAGGAGAAAATCACTGGCCGCCCTGTTAGCAGTAATGGCACTGGGGCCACCTTAAAAGAGATGATGAATCACATTAAATCCTATTACCAGGTAAGTGTAATCATACGCATCTTAGATAGAATTTAAAAGCAGTCATTTTCATGAATTATTGTAATTCGTGGCTGTTATTGTTTAGGATGGCTCACAGCAGGAACACTTTGTTTATAAGTAATTCACCAATAGTGAGATCACAATAACTAATAATCAGTAAATTTACTAACAAGTAGTTTAGTTTTATCTATAGTTTATCAAAATACTATACAGACTAGGACATTATTAGTACTGATGATAGAGAAATAGCAAATAGTAAAATGTTTCCTGCTGTATTGTATGTGAAAAGAAACAGTGAAGACAGGCAAACCTCTTGTGTACATTACTTGGGACAAAAGTGTTTCCTAAATGAATTAATTCAATATGTAAATGATATTTAACAGCAGAAATTGACAATATATTTACTACAACCAGTCCTTACTTTAAAGTGCCACCCAAAAAGGTCAAAATTTAGAGCATTATCTTTCTCTTCTCGCAAACCACAGATTGCTGGTCAGCGTCTGGCTGATCAGATCCCACTGGTGATCCGCTACCAGATGTTGCAGGAGTCTGCTGTCCAGCTGCAGAGGGAGATGCTGCAGGCGCTTCAGGACAAGGAGAAAACCGAGTCCCTGCTTCATGAGGAACATGGCATAAAAGACAAAAGATCCACCCTTCAGAGTCGCATCAAGCGTCTGACAAATGCACGTCATTTGCTGACTGAGTTTAGTTTAAACATATACAACTTCAACACATCTGCAGCGCAAAACCTAAACCTAGGTTTCTAATTAAAGACGTTTCTGTATTAGCACATTTAAACTAGTGTTAGTAAAGAATTCTTTATTTCTCTATCATGCATATTTCAGGGCATAATTAGTTGTTTATTTTAAAGATTTAATATCTGTGTTTTCTGAGAATATGTTCATGTGTCATGAACATTATCAGACTTTGATTCAATATTCTCTCAATATTCAATATTCTCTGTTTTCCATTTGTTGTTATTTCCTGCCACATATACAGTAAGGTCCAAAAATTTTAACTTAAAATACTCGGTGGTGTTAAGGGTTTTTGTTGTTGTTTGTGTTTGTTTGTGTTTTTTTTTTGTTTGAGTTGAAGAGTTTTACTTTTGGTTATGTTGAAGAGATAAAAAGTCTGCCTCTTAAACAATATACGGTGGGGCATGTTTGCTCAGCTGAGCACATCATTTTCATATTCTGCTCCACAGACATTTTCACTATTCATAATAGGAAAGTAATTGTTGAAAAAACTCTTTAAGTGCTTCCTGGAGGAGTGGAGCCTCGGAATCTACCACATATAGGCAGCCAGCCCACCTTTGGCAAATCCTTGGGGAACACAGAAGCTGGCTGGCTTCATGTGGAGCCTCATCCCTCAATAGTTTGATCTGTGTATATGATAAGTACTTCACTTTGGTTGATAGCAGCGTTAGTAGCTTATGATTTATTTGCTGTGCTGATTCAGTTTCAGTAGTGGTTCAGTTTTTGTTTCATTCCTATGTTTAGACAGTAATTGTGTTTGAAGTTAAACTATCTTTGTTGGATTATTGTTTATTGGAATTAGGAATTATGATGTCTAGATTAATATTGTTGTTGTCCTTTTTCTTCTGTTGTCAAATAAAACAAAAATATTCTTTTTTAAAAGAATGGACTGGAACCTCTGTTTTGCTCATCTGTACCATTGACTGTATATAATTTTGGATGATGTGTCTCCACTTCCTACCACTATGCAAAAATGAAGTCAAAATAGCTCCTTTACTGGAGCTGCCATTTTACTTGTATAATGTCATTTGGAGCCAGAGTTGGGCTGCAGGATCTTACTCAGATTAAACATGTCTACAAAGTCTCTATATTTCCATATAAACACCATTTTGCCACAACCACACCTTTGCTTCCAGCACTGCTGGATAACACTTTTGCTATATTATATGTACAAAGGCTAAAGTGCATAAAGGACTTCTATTTAGACAGCAAATTTGCATCTTATGGTCAATTAAGCTTAAAGTGGAATCACTCATTCTAATTATTTGCATTATATGCAACTCAGGCATTCTATGAGGGAAAACATCCCCTATCTTGAGTCCACTTGTGAGAGACATGCTTTTCTGGAACTGCTCTCTCTTTCACAGGACAGTAAGAAGCTTATAACTAAATTTAAAGGACAAGAGGGCTTGAGAGAGGGAATTCAAACACATGTCATGTATTTGATATAGTTTTGGCCCTTAAACCCTTCACAAAGATCTCTGGTATAAAAAAGTGGTTCATTTTAATCAAATGTATTACATTATTAGTGATTGAAAAAAAGAAAAGAAAAAGAAAAACATAATGTATATATAGGTCTCAAATTCTGTAACATGTCAAATGTTAAATGAATAATTTAGGAGGAAAGCTTGTTCACGTCGAAATTGTTCACGTCGAAAATCAGTTAAAAAAATGTTGTTGTTGTTTTTTTTTTTAACTATCTTCATTTTAAAAGAATATTTATTGAGCACATTAGTTACCCATAAGAACAAAAACCCCAAATTTGAGAAAATTATGTGTGCGGAATCCATTGTTCGCCAACAGCAAAAGACATTAAATGAAACCTAACTTAAGTTTCAGTTTCTGACACGACACTGAAGGTCGCGGATTATAGACTTGTCAGGGGCAGTGAGGACTTTCATCCAGCAGTTTGGCTCCTTTTTGAAACATAATTTCTATACAGGATCATGAACTCTCTGAACCAGCAGTATGAGGAGAAGGTGCGTCCCTGCATTGACCTCATAGACTCTCTTCGCTCTCTGGGTGTAGAGAAGGACTTGGCGTTGCCTGCTATCGCCGTGATTGGAGACCAAAGCTCGGGGAAGAGCTCTGTGTTGGAGGCGCTGTCAGGAGTGGCTCTGCCAAGAGGAAGTGGTAAGTTAGTCACTGAGAAAATAAGATGACTGGCGTGTTAGACATTCAGCAAAGCTGGAAAATAGTTCCTGTAAAAAAAAATAATGTAATTAGTGACACGGGGCTTTGCCCGAGTCACTATTGTTACTCGTCATGTTTCTTCCACTTCTTATTATTCCTCTTCCGTACAAAATTTCGGCGCGTAACTAGTCCCGCAGCTTTGAGAAAACCCATGCGAATTATACATCAAAACGTGCGGCTCGTTCGGGAATGGTGTGCTATGACTTTTGGTGAAGATATTGAAATTTTTCGCGACGTAAGTCGCGAAAAACTGCGAAAAATTTCCCTTAGGAAATGAATGGGGAGGGGTCAAAAAACATCCACATTTTAGGGGCAATTTCAAGCTTCAACTACTTCGCCATACTTTGAGCTACAGACTTCATTCAAACTTTAACATGTTCACAAAGTTGTCAGCTATTAAACTTGTATTCAACTTTTTGAGTATTTTTTATACTTTTTGATCTGTGACTTTTAAAGTTTCATGTGCAATTTTAGATAAATTTTGAGTTTAACATTAGTGTGTATTGCTGGAATGTTCAGAGCTAGAGTGCGTGATGTCATCGCTTAGAGTGGAAGAAGCTGTTTAAATTTTTCTGAAAAATTTCTGGATAAATCGTCCTTTCAGCCACATATTTTGGTCTACACAAATAATTTTTTCCACAGTAGTAGGCATACTTGTGCTCTGTCATTTAAATCACCAACCGTAGCTCAGACACAAACAGAATTTGAACTGTCAGCCCTTTTATGAAGGGTTTACCGGCCAACTGTCCCATAGACTCCCATATTAATTAAGGAGGAGATTTCAGGAGGAGAGTTGAACCGACACCCTTTTTTCTCCCGCTCTCCTGTCAACATTTTTGGGTCTAGGGACTTGAAGGTCACCAATATTGTGCAGAAAGATCTTGTGGTGGTCCTGGTCTGCTCAGATTTCTGATAGGACTTACGGTTCCTTCACAAAAATGCCTTTTTTGACAGGCTCACGGAGCTAACATTTTTAGCTACTTTGACAAATTTACACACAACACACACGCACGCGTACGAGGACGCACACATGCACGGGTTGCCATGGGGAGCAGAGTAAATCTCCATGTATGTGTGTGGGGTTGCGTGTGGGCGTGCCTGCGGGCGTGCGTGTGAGTGTCCCGGTGTGTGCGAAGCTATGTGCGAGCTAATCTGCCTGAATCAGAGGGCGCTGCACCAACCACAAAGTCAACAGTCATCTTATTGAGGTAAGTGAATATTTTTCTCTTCAACTTTGTTATCTTAGTAGCATTACGTTATTCTTGAATCTAGACATTATTCTCTCATATTTTTGGGAATAAATTATTAATATGTACAAAAAATATACAGTCGGTGCTGAGCAAGAACACTATACATATAGCTAAGCTGTGACTCAGTGTGCTGTCAACGTCCATTAAAGTTCTGAGTTTGCTTCTGTCACTTTCAGAGTGATGTGAAAAGTGTTTGAGGACATCATTAATATGATTTGTATTGAGATAGACCGTCTCTGTTGAAAAGTAAGGTCCGTTTTGTTTACGTTAACCGAAAATAGCCGCGCTATATAGCAGCGCCAGACTCCTTTGAAAAAAACCCACATTTAAGATGGTAAGGTAACGGAGGTGCTGCTGTAGCGCAGCTAGCTGCTTAGTCTGTGTGTGTGACTGGGTGAGGTTCAGCGGTTGAAGAAGTTATCAGATCCCTTCGTGAAGCAAAGTACCTCACATTAACGCCAAAAAAGAGACTGTGTGGTAGATTTGTGCTCTGCTAAGTAAATTTAGTCTTTCTGTCAAAGGAGTCTGGTGTATTTGAACGGCAGTGAGGCTCACTGACCAAACAGGTAGATGATATCACAGATTAAAACTGACCTTCGTGCTGTAAATACTGTTAGTGTAGTAACGTAATGCTGTTGGTTGAAGAAGTATTCAGATTATTTTATTACAAATAAAGGTCCGCTATGAGAAAAAAACCCTTCTTTTACTGTTCATATAAACACCTGCCTTAAAATTACACACCCGGAGAACTACGTATATATTGCTTCATATCTATATTATACTATCTATTGGACTATATACATACAGTCAAGCCTGAAATGATTCATACCCTTTGCAGCAAATTTTGTCTTAAAGTTACTTTTATTCAAGCATATTATTTTGACTGGAAAATAAAAGCTGAGAAATATTTATTTCCACACGATGCCTTTTTTACATCCTCTTATTATCTTCTGATAGATGCCTGTGTCATTTCACATCAAGAAAAAACTTGCTGGTTGAAAAAAAAAAAAAATAAAAAATAAAAAAAAAAAAAATATATATATATATATATATATATATATATATATATATATATGTATATATATATATATATGTATATATATATGTATGTATGTGTGTATATATATATATATATATATATATATATATATATATATATATATATATATATTTATATAGACAAGTAATATATAGACAAGTAATATATAGACAAGTAAGGAGCATTTATAAATGTATCCATGAGGATGAGTTTAATTTGAGTTAATTCATGCTACCATAATGTTGTCTGTCTTACTGATTTCTTTGTTTTTGTGTATTTTCAGAGAACATGCAAGACGATCACCCTGCAGCCAAATTTCCCTCCGTCTGTCTCTGTCTGTCCCATAAGAGACATCTCACTTTTGCTGCTCCTCCTAAAGTTTCTTTCATTTTGTCCATGTAAAAGGTTTTCATGGGGCAGTTTCTCTAATCACATCTGAGGGTGAAAGGGCAGATTGTCATATAAATAAACACATGAAAAACAACTGTTGGTCTAAGGTGTGTTCTGTTTCAATATTTGAAATGTATTAAGAAATGTATTCATAATGTACAGATGTGCTCCTGATGATGTAGAAAACCCATAAATTATATTTATTATGTACATGTTGTGACTCCACATCATGACTTAAAAGTCAATGTAATATATAGTATTATTAGAATTATATATATGTTTATATATTTTTTCATGTTTCAAACACACTAAGTGTAATTATTGATCAGCACTAATAATTAACGGCCATACCACTGAAATCATAACAGAGCATCAATGACACAAATACCATCAGCTCCTCCCTGATAAGTGTTCCCCATCAGCTGCTGGGGGTCCCTCACACATGACCCACCGGCACCGGCCCGTGTCACTCTCAAAATTTCTGCTGCAGGAATTTTCTAGTTTGTAAATATAATTTAAATGTAAATGTGAGCATCGCACCATTGACAAACAGGCTCCAGCCATCACCATCTTGGCAGTGTCTGACTCCGCTTAAAGCTATAATATGTAGTTATTCCACATTAAAATGTATAAAAACAACCAGACCTATGTTATATATTTTGTTGAGTTGTGTACTTACATTACCCCAATTGTTTCCAACAATTTTCAAAGCCAGAGAAATCTGTAATTTTATTAAAAGTAACAGACTGTTTCATTTGGTACATTGGTCAATGGCGTCATATCTCCTCTACCAAAGAGATGCATGGGTCGGCGCTGTGTTTGTCCGCTACAATGGAGTCTACCAAAGAGTAATTTACATACATACAAGATAATACATCAGCTTTGTGGCTGTTCCACAATAACTGTTATAAATGGACTTTTATTCATTCTCTTGACAAATTTTGGTCATTTTTAACTATATCTTTTAGCCGGTAGAAGGATTTTAGTCATTAGATGTCTGGATCTTAAGTTATCAGAGAAATAAACTGGGCAAATGTTAGCAACTGCTCAGCTAACAGCCCCTCCAGGAAGTCCGGTGCTCACCAAACATCATCGGAGAAATATAGATTTTTTTGGTGAAACAGCTTTATTGAGTATTTTTAACAATTTTATCTGTGTGTACGTTTGTTTTTGGAGAGGAGGAGACCTCTGCATATAATTCGGCTCCCGGGAGAAACCTGCCAAATGTCTGGATCTTATAAGTTATAAGAGAAATAAACCGAACAAATGTTAGCAGCAGCTGAGCTAACAGCCTGTACCGGTGTGCGTTGAACTCCTGGGTAATCCAAAATGGGCAAAGAGGTGGACCTGTGGTAGGCTGAATCAAGTATAGTTGCTGAAACAAGCCACCTAGCGGCATGTCCTTATTTATGCAAAACTTTACAGATGAATGAAATTTAAACAGATGAGTTATATAAAAATTCACCCCCATACAGTTGTCATGAAAGGGCAAATTATATATATAGATCAAAACTGTTGTTTGTACCAAGCTGTAAACATTTCTTTCTGCTGTAAATTTGGGCATTTTAATGTCAATCTTTTCTTTGCATCTTTAGTGGGAGGGACTAAGATGACAGGGAGAGAAGAAGCAAGGAAATATGTTTTTAGAGAAATGACATGACCTTTCCTGTGCCTTACCCATCAAATCATACCAGAGAAGGAGGGTACGATCTTCATCTGACCAACCTCTGTACTCTGCCACTCTCTCAAACAAAAATTAAAAAATGAAGTCTGGATCTTTCTCTGTTCAAGGAAACAAACAACAAACCAAGAACCAAGTTCAATGCAACATAAAATTCATTTTTACTTTGAATAGAACCCTCAACCAACAGTTTCCTTCGCTTATCAAATTTAGTCTACACTGCTGTAGTTCCACTTTACCAGGGGGAAAAGACTCCAAACATGTGCTGACAAAGGCCAGGTTTTGACTGCACCACACTGGACATAACATAACCACAAATGGCACCAATATTAAGTTCTCCCACCTAAAACAATGAACACCAGAGCCCACCAAATTTGGCACACAAAAGAACATACCAAGACAAGAATTTCAAAATATATGCCAAAAAGACCAGGCAACGCCCTCTCAATAACTGACTGGATGAGCCCCCATTTTGTCATGAATGTTATTCTCAGCAACGGTGGTAGACACTCACTGAGCACATTGTTATAAACACAAGCAATTTAATGAAATTCAATTCAACAGCTCTTGCATAAATTCTACTTTTACAAAGCTTTATACATTTTCAGTTTTTGTTGACATTGTCAGAAAGTTGATAATCCTACTTTGTTTATTATTGAGGTTTGCTGCTTTACATACTTTCACCAAGTACAATGGATTCCACTTTGAGTTTTTCCTCTCTCTCTCTACTTATCCTTAATGCAGGCATTGTGACAAGATGTCCTCTCGAACTGAAGATGAAGAGAAAGAAAGAGGGAGAGGAGTGGTATGGAAAGATAAGCTACCAGGACCATGACGAAGAGATAGAAGACCCTGCAGATGTGGAGAAGAAGATTCGTGAAGGTACGGTATACCACATTCTTAAGTGTCACAAACAAAAGTATTGATTGAGCAGATTTTATTTAAGTTCAGCGCTTCCATCCTTTTTGATCATAATTCATCTTATCCCCTCACCAGCTCAGGATGAAATAGCTGGGGTCGGGTTGGGGATCAGTGATGACCTCATTAGTCTGGAGATAGCCTCTCCTGATGTTCCAGACCTGACGCTCATTGACCTGCCTGGCATCGCGAGAGTGGCTGTAAAGGGACAACCAGAGAACATTGGAGATCAGGTGTGTTTGTTCATTGTTCCCTTTACTCTAAATGATCCCCAAAACACATCGACAGAATGGATTTCTTTGGTATATAGTTGCTCCAATGAAAAGTGTAGACATCAAGGTCTGTGGATGACCCAGATTAACCGGGACACTTTTTGTGGAAAGACACTTTACTGTTGACTTTTTTGAATAATGAGGTTTCAGTGCTGAGAGCACCATTACCAGAATTTCATTATAGTGTACATTGTCTGGGATTACCAGCAGAAATCTAAGAAACAGGTATCTCAAACACAGGGCCCTGTATTCCTGCCTTGATACAAAATCTCATGAATTACTTGTCATATTGACCTTTGCACAAGACTGTTATCATGGCTATAGAGTTGAAATCCTGTAATATTCACTCGTTATGTGAACAGAACAAGCTTAAGTATGAATGTGATTTGACAGATGTACAGTTTATAACTTGACACAACATGAATTGATACTTGCAGATAAAGAGACTGATCCAGAAGTTCATCACAAAACAAGAGACCATCAGCTTGGTGGTTGTTCCATGCAATGTGGACATTGCAACCACAGAGGCTTTGAACATGGCACAGCGAGTGGATCCTGATGGAGAGAGGACTTTGGGTAAGTAGAATTGATTTTGGCCACTTGGTTCTTACGTAAGTTATTTGACTCTTGGGAAATGTCCTCTTTCTCTCTCAGGTATCTTAACAAAACCTGATCTAGTGGACAAAGGCACAGAAGAGACGGTGGTTGACATTGTCCATAATGAGGTCATCAACCTGAAGAAGGGCTACATGATCGTCAGGTGCAGGGGTCAGAAGGAGATCACAGAGAAGGTGTCTCTTACTGAAGCAATAGAAAGAGAGAAAGCCTTCTTCAAAGACCATGTGTATTTCCAGTAAGTTCACACTTTTTTGGTATTTATACAAATATTTATGTGGTGTTTGGCAGTTTGTGGAGCATGTACTCAGTAGTTTCTTATTTTTGCTGTAGCACTCTTTACAATGATGGTCTCGCCACTGTTCCTAAACTGGCTGAGAAACTCACTCTTGAGCTGGTGCATCATATTGAGGTGAATTCTTCTTGATCTTGGAAATTTATTGTATAAATTTTGGTTGGTCACCTTGACGTGTTAAAAGTTTTGACCTCTGTATGATTTGCAGAAATCTCTGCCTCGACTGGAAGAGCAGATAGAGGAGAAACTAGTACAAACTCAGGCAGAGCTGGAGAAATATGGCACTGGACCGCCATCTGATGCAGGCGAGAGACTCGCCTTCCTCATCGATGTGAGTTCCCTTATTCTACCTAACATTTACTTGGCTATAAAAGACAAATTCTCACCACCAATATGAATTAGTTCATCTTAAAGTATTTTGAATAAACAACATAAAACCAGTAAACAACTGTTTCTGTTGTCTCATGGGCTCCAGAAAGTGTCAGCATTCAATCAGGATGCCCTCAGTCTTACCACAGGTGAGGAACTCAAATGTGGAGAAAGGCTCAATGTCTTTTCTACTCTCAGAAGAGAGTTTGGGAAGTGGAACGCCCATCTGGACGACTCAGGAGAAAACTGTGAGTGCTTCATTTTGTCTGGTCTACAGCTGTCACCACCAACACTGGATTATTCTCACAGCAGCAGCAACTCTAATATAAATTTTTATATTGTAGTTGACATAAGAATTGACAGCGAGGTGGAGGAATATGAAGAGAGGTACCGTGGAAGAGAACTGCCAGGCTTCATCAACTACAAGACCTTTGAGCTCATGGTGAAGGAGCAGATTAAACAGCTGGAAGAACCAGCTGTCAAGAAACTCAAAGATATAGGAGGTATATGATTGAATAAATTACAGATTAACTCAGTTGTATTATTTGTTATTCTTCTGTGTCCAATTACCATAAATACTGCTGATTAGCACAGATGATTCATGTATGTGGTTAGAAATCAAGCTGCTGTACCTTATTCCAATTTTCTCCAGATGCTGTTAGGAAAGCGTTCATACAGCTGGCCCAAAGTAGCTTCATTGGATTTCCCAACCTTCTGAAAACAGCCAAGGTAGCCATCTTCAATGATTTTGATAATGACATTTTTTACAATTTGATAGTCACCATCACCACTTTAGCAAATTTGCATTATTGTTTGACAATGTTCAGACTGACCATAATTTTATTTTGCAGGCAAAGATCGAAGCCATTAAGCAAGAAAAGGAGTCCACTGCAGAGTCCACACTGAGAACTCAGTTCAAAATGGAGCTGATTGTTTACTCTCAGGACAGGACCTACAGCAGCAGTTTGAGTGAGCGCAATAGAGAGGAGGAAAAAGAGGAGGAAGAGGATGAAGAAATCCAAATCTTTGACCACCGTGCCACACTGCAACAGCTAAAGTTGCATCTTAAGTCCTATTACAAAGTAAGCCTTATTCATGGAAAACAAGACTAAGGGCCCTATTTCCCTGCAGGTGCAAGGCCAGTGCTGGGCCAAACGCAGTTTGCATGCAATTTTCCTCAGGTGCAAGTCTGTCTCTCTATGTCTTTTTGTGTCTGTGCCTGTTTAGTAATTTCTAGGCACCAAACAAGCATATGTTACTAGAATAAATGTAAATAAAATAATGGACATGAAATGATTTTATTTACTATATTTTATTCCATTATTTGTAAACAGTACGACACCACCATAGCAACATATCACCATGTGTGTTTCATTTTGCCGTTCTCCCATTCTGTCGGACAGTTTGTTTTTCCTGTGCCATCCAGAAGGTGTTGTCCGTCTGCCATCTGCCTGAATCTATTTCAACGTAGCAAGAGATAATAGCTCAGTGACACTGTGTCTACATCAGCATGTTAATATGCTCTTAATAGTAATACTGGCATGATGATTCAAGAAGGTACAATGTTTACAATCTTAGAAGTTTAAGCATGCTAACATTTGCTAATTAGTGCTTAACACAAAGTACAGCTGAGTCAGTTTAGCAGGTATTGTCAAGTATAATACAAAATTACATTTTGACCAGATGATGATATTGACAGTAAGGTATCATTTCCATGGTTTTTCAATGACTTCGATATACTTCTGTCAAACATTCTTTCTTTTTCTTCCTTCAGATTGCCAGTCAGCGTTTGGCTGATCAGATCCCACTTGTGATCCGCTACCAGATGTTGCAGGAGTCTGCTGTCCAACTGCAGAGAGAGATGCTGCAGGTGCTTCAGGACAAGGAGAATATGGAGTTCTTGCTGAAGGAGGATTCGGACATTGACCGCAAAAGGTCTGCTTTGCAAAGTCGCCTCAAACGCCTCTTGCAAGCTCGTGCATACCTGGTGGAGTTCTAGAGGTCAAGGACCAACAGTGTGATTTTGTTCTTTAATGAAATGAAATTTAATTAATTAACATTGATTTTGTTTGTTGATATTAGTTGATGGTTGTGGGCTGAGTATATCATTGTCGGTCTCATCGGGCCTTGAGGGCACAAGAGGATAAATTAATGGCATAGGTGTCTACCTTTATATTTGCAGGGTTGTGTTATTTGTCCGTGGTAATGTGGTGCATGTAGACTTTTTAAAAAAACACTTATATTTACTATATGATGGAACTTTTGGGGTAATAAGTCAACTAAATGATCACTGCAATGGATTACTTTTCAAATAAGTTTCCTGTCAGCATACAGATCATACAGTAGACAATGTATTAGATTTACTGGAAATCAAAAATACCAGGGCCATGCAGAGACCTTTATAGGGGCAGGTGCTCAAAGTTAAAAAGGGGCACATGGAACAAAACTTTTAAACACCATACACTGACATGACTTACACCATAACCTCTTGAATCACAACAACCCCTATTCAAACAGAATATAACAGGGAAACTTTCAACAAATTGCATTATATTATATCATTGTCCCCCACGTGATGATTGGAGGGGGACTATAATTTTCTCTATTGTAATGGACTGTACTTGTATAACTTTTTTAGTCATCTGACCACTCAAAGCGCTTTTGCACTACTAGTCACATTCACCCATTCACACACATTCATATGCTGAATGGGTACAGGGGAAATCATACAAGGTCCTAATCTGCCCATCTGACATTCCAATTGTGTGTGTGTGTGTGTTCTGTTGGCATTAACATGTTCTTCTAGTTAACAAACCAGACTTAAATTTAGAATCAATTTTAAGTCAGAGCAGTTCTATTCAGCAGTGCAAAATCATATTCAGCTGTCTCATCTCAACTGAAAATCAAAGTCAATGGGCCAAGCAGGAACTTTCAGACAGGGCAAGTGGGAGACACCACTGTGCATACTCAGTGGGCAGCACAACACAGAAGTAAACCCGGAAGCTAAAAACTTTTTTTGGTGGATGCACCACCCAAGCAATTCTTATTGGACCTAATTGGGCACCATTTTTGGTCTGATATCCAGCTCTTATAATACATCCATGATCCAGTTGCAGCCACAACATGAATGTGAAAGAAGTTGAACTTTTAAATATGGTTTGTGGGCAGGTAGGGTCATAGAAGAGACCATGTCCAAACCGTGATGATGTTTATCTCAGCTGATCGGAGTTGACGCAAAAACAGAAAAGATTGCACATGGAGCTCAGGAGAAAATTCCAAAATTCGACAAAATATGGTAAATGAACATTTTATAGTTTATTTTCACAGAGTGCATGAAGATTCCTGTTTTGTAATGGATCCTTAGTAGTGACTTATCAGAGATAACATAAAATGCACACAAGCCAACTACAGAAACATACACAAGTTGCATAAAGCCTAAATTACAACAACACATTACACTATTTTTTATATATAGCTACTAAATATGAATTGCCTCATTTAATTACTTTAAACCACACAAGTCACTGTCACATTGTGTATGGCTCTTGAAAACCACAATGAGCATGTCTTGCGTCTTCTCCTATGACTTTTAATGTAGTTCAATAAATGTTCATTGAAAGGCCCAATCATTAACCTATTTTTATTGGCTATATAACTTGCACCTTGACCTGAAAATCACATGTGCAAAGAAAGTCATGGATACAGAAATGTTGTAAATAAATATACTTGTGATAAGTGAGACAGTGTGTGGAAGTTTCTTCACTTTTACTCAACTTCATTCTGATGTACCTATCACACATTTAGGTGAACAGACATATTTTTTAATTTTATAAATTATTTGAGATACAATTTTTAATTGTAATTATTTATGTACTGTCTGAGATATGCTGCTGTGAAGCAAGAACACTGGATTTCACTTTGACTTTTTAACTCCTCAGCTCATCATTCACTCTTCTGTAATTCAGGCATTGTGGCAAGATGTCCGCTTGAATTGAAGATTAAGAGAAAGAAAGAGGGAGAGGACTGGTATGGAAAGATAAGCTAGAAGAACTATGAGGAAGATATAACATAATCTGCAGATGTGAAGAAAAAGATTAGAGAAGGTAGGGCTCCAGGGCTGAAAAATGAAGCCAATGTGGAAGGGCCAAAAACAGCATGCAGTTCCTTGAATGGCCACTTGAGGCTGGCTCCAAAAGTGATTCAATCCCCATAGACCCACATGTTAAAATGCCCAGCTTTAAAGCAGGAGTACCTATTGTTTACAGCCTGGTACAAAAAACAAATTGGTCTACAGCTGATTTCCCCGTTCATGACAATTGTACATGGTAAATTTTTATATAACTTTCCCATTAAAATTTCATTAAGGTTTAAAGTTATGCATAATTAAGGGGCATGACCGCTCTGAGTGACAGGTGGGTGGCATCACAGGCAAGTTGCTAACACAAAGACAACATTGGTTAAGTAACATAACGATAGCGCAACCCAAGATTCACAGTATAGTATAGGCATAACTGTAGGCGTAGCTGTAGATGTGTGTTTTCAGCTCATGAAAGTTAATTGTAACATTGTTATTTTCCAGCCTCTATGCTTGACTCAAGCTGTTAACTCACAGTTTGATTTGAATTCCGTAAGCTATGGGTTCAGGGGCTCCTTTCTTCTCTTCAGCTGGTTTGGTTGAACTTGAATCTACTGCTTCTGCCTAATTCAAGATGGCAGCATACAGTGCTACAATGGTAGATTGTACAACGGTTGGCTGTAGCTGAACAGATGGAGGCAAATGCCAATTCCTATACTTTTTTAATCAGATTGAGGGCCTCGCTTAATTAATTGAAATTATATAAGCCCTGACTCACACAGAAATTAATGAAGCTGCATTCATGATTCCATACCCTGCTGGCCTATAATGCTATTCATCACCAATCAGAGGCTTTAGCCCACCCTGTGACTTTTGATGGATGAAGTTAACACATTTATTTATTTTGCTGCACTAAGTTACACTATGGATAAATAAAAGTATATATAAATGAATAAATATAATTATGAATAGATAAATAAATGTGTGAATAAATGAATAAGTAAATAAATAAATAAATATACAAATTAATAAATAAATGTATAAATATAAATAAATAAGTACATTTATATACTTAATGTCTCAATTAATTTGTGATTTATTTATTTATGGTGACAAGCATTCAATTATATAATTACTTATTCATTAATTTATTTAAGCATTTAATTATACAATTATGTATTTATATATTTAGTTTCAGCTCTTGAAATCCTCCATAGAGTCACAAAGATTTATGTTACAAAAAAAGTGGTTTGTGTTAATCAAACAGGTGTATTAATTTTTCTTTTTTTTAGTGGTGTAAAAAAATAGAGAAAAACATAATTTATACATACTTTTCAAATTATGTAACATGTCAAATGTTAAATGAATAATCTTCTAGTAGGCAAGGAGGTGTGGCATCCACTCCATAGGTGTTTAAAGGTTTATGTCGTAGCAGACTGTATTACTTGTCAGGGATAGAACACATCAGTGAATGGGACTTTTATCTAGCAGTTTTGTTCCTCTTTAAGACATCATTTCTTTACAGGAAACAACAAATTATCATCATGAACTCAGCAGTATGAGGAGAAGGTGCGCCTCTGCATTGACCTCATTGACTCTCTTCACTCTCTGGGTGTAGAGAAGGACTTGGCACTGTCTGCTATCGCCGTGATTGGAGATCTATCTATCTATAACATTTTTTAAAAATTTAATTAGTTTTAGTTTTGTTTAATTAATATTCAGAAAAGTAAAGAGTAAGAGTCGTTATGGCTGACGTATTAGACATAGTTAGACATTCAGCAGAGTGTTGACTATAGGCTTGTAGCAGCTTGTAGGCTACAAGCCAGCAAAAATGCCACAAGGCAACATTCACTGCTGTACTGTATTATTTACAGTTCAGACAAATAAGGAAGGAGAGCACTGAAAAGCTGTTATGCACAGATTCCAAGTTTAACTATAAAATAAAAATAATAATAAAAGTAACACAGTAACATCCATCAAATCTGTTTGGACATTTTTATGAAATAAAGTTCAAATTCAGTTTAAACACTCCAAAAAATTCTGTCTTGTCATGAGGATCATTACAGTGATTTTCTGCCACTTACACTCAAGCCTAAAAATATTCCTGTTTTGCGCATGAATATGTATCTATATAATCAGTGTATAAAATGCTGACAACCAGAGGTCCTGTGCTGTGTGTACTCCTTCCTAAACAGAGTAGGCCTTCATCAACATCCTTGTCCTTCCTTCAATCATCATTTAAATATTTTGACTAACCGGTAAATTTGACGGCACAGAATAGCAGACTAAGACATCTGTCCTCCCCTAGCTCCGGGTCTGACAAATTAAACCAAAGTGCATTTTGTATTCATGGTTTTAAGACTATTTTTCGCTAGTGAAAAGTAGCATTAGCATTATCACAGTTAACTACAGACTGTAAATGCACCATCCTCACCAAGCTAGCAGCTAGCATTACCCTCTCATCCAAAGGGTCAATTCTAATTGCTTCTGTCTCCAAAAATCCAAGATCCAAAATGGCAAACTTGAGGCTTCAAAATGCAAGTGCACAAACCAATGGGTGATGTCACAGTGGCTATATGTCCCTTATTTTTTATCAATAACCCCCCCCCCCCCCCCCCCCTCTCAGATAAATAAGATAAGACTCTGAATTTAGTCTCTCCTTCATGTTGCACCTGGTTGTGCCTGGTTGAGCCCAGAGTACACCAGTATTGATAGTCAAGAAAAATAGGGTCCTAATGCTGTGTTCACAATATGAATATGAAATATGCAGCTTATAATTTTGGTGCAACAACACTTGGTATTATAGAGTTTGAAATCCTACTGAGGATTTTGAGGAAGTTTTGAAGAGAATTTTCTAAGTTTGCAATATAAGAGAAAGCTGCATTTTATAGCTGCATGAGTTTCTGGAATAATTACATAAAATAAGAGACACAAAATAATTTCATTTAATATACTTTATTCAATTTTTTGTAAACAATATGGCATCGCCATATCAGCATATCACCATATCACCATGTGTGTTTCATTTTACCGCCCTGCCATTCCATCGGATTGTTTGTTTTTCCTATGCCATCCAGAAAGCGTTGTCTGTCTGTCATCAGCCTGAATCCATGTGAACACAGCATAAAAGTCCTAAGAAATAAAGGTTCTGTGACAATGTACTTGAGTTAAATGCTCCCATGAGCATGCTAACATTCTCACAATCATAATGCTAGCATGTTGATGTTTAGCAGGTACAATGTTTACTATATTAAGAGTGTTAGCATCTTAACATTGGATAATTGGTACTTAACAATTTCATGATATGGCCTGAAAAAGCGTGTGAACATTCTGACAGTTGGAGCATGGTCTGTAAAAGCTGATCTCTATTGTTGTGATACATCAGATATATATAATTAAAAAATTAAATTAAAAAGAAAAAGAAGTGGTCGCTCTGTTTAAACAAGCTGTGTCTATTAAAAACACTATATTGTCTGGATTGTTAAATGATGTGTAATAAATGTAGGTAAGGATTTCTCCTGGCCTGGACGTACATGTATTTTGGATTCTGTATTTTAAATCAGTCTGCTTCTATTTTTTACTTCCACGAAGAATGTGCAGTTCATGTGGATTAATGGCACATGAGTCTACCTTTATTTTTGCAGGATTATGTTATTTGTGCACGGTAATGTGGTGCATACAGATGTTTTAAAACAAAACACTTACATTACCGTGTGATAGTAAGTGAAAGTGGGGTGATGAGACAACTAAATTATCACTGTGATGAATTACTTTTCAAGTAAATTTCTTGTCAATCCCCAGCATACAGATCATACAGTAGACAGTGTGGTAGATTTACTGGAAATCAACAACACACACAACTCTGTTCAACTAGAGACATACAATAAGTCGTATTGTTTGTTTGCCATGTTTGAACTATACACCTTTAATCTTTAGTTGTGTTTTTGTGTTTGATAAGATCCAGTATTACATTAGCCTTGAGTGGGTCTTCACTCTGGTCAGTAGCCACCATTGGGCTGTCAAATACATATTTTATATTTGATTTTTTTTAGTTTAAATTACCAGCTGTTTTTAACAAAGAGTTTCTTGGTCAAAAATATTTTTAAGAAGTAATCTGGAAACTGAGTCTCTTCTGCTCCTTATGGGGTGTTCTTACAGGTTTAAATAACACTGTTTGAAACTGTTGAATCATTACCCTCATGCATGGCTCCATCACTAGATCTAATTAAACTGAAATTTCATTTCATTTAAAACATAAAATATTTTCCAGCGGCATATTATGAGTTGTAGGGTTTGAATACATAGAAACAAATAGGAATTAACTTATAGCTTGACATGTTGGCTTTATTTGGAATACAGATTTTTGGTTTTGCTTGTATTGTCTTATCATGGTTTAGGTAGGTGTCCTCATGAGTTAAGAAAAATAAGAGACATAAATAATTCCCTTTTGGATTCTTTTTTTTCCTAGTTGAGTACAAATGTCAGCCCCCACAGGAACCAAATCTTCCGATATTACCACAAAATACATACAACAAAAATAGTACTACAGTCAATACTATAGACTGAACACATATTTTTTTTCTTATTGATACCATATTGCTTTTAAAACCTATGGTTGACAAACTAAAAAAAACAAAACAACTTAACTCTGTTACACACTGACCACCCTTTCTGTTTAGGCTAGTTGGTTCCTTCCAGCTGGTAAACACTATGTAGTAGGGTATGAATAACCAATCTCAGCTCATGCCATATAACTTGAAGGCCTATGATTTGAGTGAATTTGCAAATTACTTATAGCTTCAAAATTCCCTCATTTAAAGTGAATTTAGCATCAGTGAATTCAGCTATATCCACATTAACATTAGTTAGCTTGTTGTCCTTTGCTAGTATTAGTAGCTAAATTAGTGTTTTTGTCAAAACAAATTTACAGCACCGAAATTCGTCCTACAAAACAGGATGGACACAAGGAGATTTTTTGCAAAGTCAGCAGTTTGATAGTGTATGTAAAAACAGTAGCTACATGTTTAGGAGCTTTCCTTAAGCTAACAAACATACAGTGAGGAAAGTAGGAAAGTACCGTTATAATAATGGAAGTACAAGTAAAGTACATAAAATTGTAGGTGAGTAGAGTACTTAAGTGAATGTACTTTACTTTGCATCCACATGATGCCAACCCCTTTAGGGTCCATCATAACCACAGTACAAATAAAATACTTAACTTATTAGTAATTGGCTTTTAAAAAGAAAAGACAAATCTGTTAGTTAATAAAGTGTAACTAAGGTTTGAGAGGTTGAAAGTGAGTCTGTAGTTTCATCTAGAGATTCCAAAGTTTTCAAATATTAAAACATTAAAATTAACATTAAAACAAAAAAGACTTCTTCATACCCTATGAAATATGTACAACTAGGAAATAAAGTAATATCAAATACTAATAACCTTAATTTCAAACTCACAAACTTGTGATCAGGCAGAGATATGATCTGTCTAAGTCTATTTCAGTATTATTGATGAAAGAAAAATGTAAATGATAAGAAAAAAGCATACAGGTAAATGGTAAATATAGTTCAGTTGCAAATAGTAACAGTCTTCAAAGCCCTGTTTTGTCTTAGTGAAAAATGATGATACAACAATCCTATAAGCCATGATTGTACTGTTTTTGGCAAATGAAAGAGGTACAGGAAGTCATATTGTAAGGCAATGACCACTAGAACTCCACCAGGTATGCACGGGCCTTCTGGAGACGCTTGAGGCGACTCTGCAAAGCAGCCCTTTTACTGCCAGTGTCAAAATCCTCTTTCAGTAAGAACTCTATATTTTCCTTGTCCTGAAGCACCTGCAGCATCTCTCTCTGCAGCTGGACAGCAGACTCTTGCAGCATCTGGTAGCGGATCACCAGTGGGATCTGGTCAGCCAGACGCTGGCTGGCAATCTGAAAGAGGGAAAAGAAAGAAAAGTTTGACAGAATTATATATACATGTCCTCACAATTATTTGCTTATTATTTTATTATTGTTTTTGCTCATGAATGATCCCTCTAATTTAAAACCTACATGGTAATATGATTTAAGGTGCAACATCAGCTCCTGAAGTGTCGCATGATTATCCATGCTGTACACAATACTCCTTTCTTGAAATAATAGTTGGCCTTCGTCTCTCTTCTCCTCTTCCTCCTCTGCTCTCTTCCCACTTAAACTGCTGCTGTAGGTCCTGTCCTGAGAGTAAACTATCAGCTCCATCTTGAACTGAGTTCTCAGTGTGGACTCTGCAGTGGACTCCTTTTCTTGCTTAATGGCTTCGATCTTTGCCTGCAAAATAAAATTATGGTCAGTCTGAAGATTGTGGGGACAAATTCTGTCTAACTGTAAAAAATGTCATTATCAAAATCATTGAAGATGGCTACCTTGGCTGTTTTCAGAAGGTTGGGAAATCCAGTGAAGCTACTTTGGGCCAGCTGTATGAACGCTTTCCTAACAGCATCTGGAGAAAATTGGAATAAGGTACAGCAGCTTGATTTCTAACCACATACATGAATCATCTGTGCTAATCAGCAGTATTTATGATAATTGGACACAGAAGAATAACAAATAATACAACTGAGTTAATCTGTCATTTATTCTATTATATACCTCCTATATCTTTGAGTTTCTTGACAGCTGGTTCTTCCAGCTGTTTAATCTGCTCCTTCACCATGAGCTCAAAGGTCTTGTAGTTGATGAAGCCTGGGAGTTCTCTTCCACGGTACCTCTCTTCATATTCCTCCACCTCTCTCTCAATTCTTTTATTAACTACAACACACAAATGTATATTAGAGTGCTGCTGCTGTGAGAATAATCCAGTGTTGGTGGACAGCTGTAGACCAGACAAAATGAAGCACTCACAGTTTGCTCCTGAGTAGTCCAGATGGGCGTTCCACTTCCCAAACTCTCTTCTGAGTGTAGAAAAGACATTGAGTCTTTCTCCACATTTGAGTTCCTCACCTGTGGTAAGACTGAGGGCATCCTGATTGAATGCTGACACTTTCTGGAGCCCATGAGACAACAGAAACAGTTGTTTACTGGTTTTATGTTGTTTATTTAAAATACTTTAAGATGAACTAATTCATATTGGTGGTGAGAATTTGTCTTTTATAGCCAAGTAAATGTTAAGTAGAGTGAGGGAACTCACATCAATGAGGAAGGCGAGTCTCTCGCCTGCATCAGATGGCGGTCCAGTGCCATATTTCTCCAGCTCTGCCTGAGTTTGTACTAGTTTCTCCTCTATCTGCTCTTCCAGTCGAGGCAGAGATCTCTGCAAATAATACAGAGGTCAAAACTTTTAACAGCTCAAGGTGACCAATCATTATTTATACAGTAAATTTCCAAGATCAAGAAGAATTCACCTCAATATGATGCACCAGCTCAAGAGTGAGTTTCTCAGCCAGTTTAGGAACAGTGGCGAGACCATCATTGTAAAGAGTGCTACAGCAAAAATAAAAAACTACTGAGTACATGCTCCACAAACTGCCAAACACCACATAAATATTTGTATAAATACCAAAAAAGTGTGAACTTACTGGAAA
Organism: Euthynnus affinis; assembly: GCA_029490765.1. Classification (NCBI taxonomy): domain Eukaryota; kingdom Metazoa; phylum Chordata; class Actinopteri; order Scombriformes; family Scombridae; genus Euthynnus; species Euthynnus affinis. Next base: position 10,227,744 of record CM055840.1, on the reverse strand, counting down.
TACACATGGTCTTTGAAGAAGGCTTTCTCTCTTTCTATTGCTTCAGTAAGAGACACCTTCTCTGTGATCTCCTTCTGACCCCTGCACCTGACGATCATGTAGCCTTTCTTCAGGTTGATGACCTCATTATGGACAATGTCAACCACCGTCTCTTCTGTGCCTTTGTCCACTAGATCAGGTTTTGTTAAGATACCTGAGAGAGAAAGAGGACATTTCCCAAGAGTCAAATAACTTACGTAAGAACCAAGTGGCCAAAATCAATTCTACTTACCCAAAGTCCTCTCTCCATCAGGATCCACTCGCTGTGCCATGTTCAAAGCCTCTGTGGTTGCAATGTCCACATTGCATGGAACAACCACCAAGCTGATGGTCTCTTGTTTTGTGATGAACTTCTGGATCAGTCTCTTTATCTGCAAGTATCAATTCATGTTGTGTCAAGTTATAAACTGTACATCTGTCAAATCACATTCATACTTAAGCTTGTTCTGTTCACATAACGAGTGAATATTACAGGATTTCAACTCTATAGCCATGATAACGGTCTAGTGCAAAGTTCAATATGACAAGTAATTCATGAGATTTTGTATCAAGGCAGGAATACAGGGCCCTGTGTTTGAGATACCTGTTTCTTAGATTTCTGTTGGTAATCCCAGACAATGTACACTATAATGAAATTCTGGTAATGGTGCTCTCAGCACTGAAACCTCATTATTCAAAAAAGTCAACAGTAAAGTGTCTTTCCACAAAACGGTTAATCTGGGTCATCCACAGACCTTGATGTCTACACTTTTCATTGGAACAACTATATACCAAAGAAATCCATTCTGTCGATGTGTTTTGGGGATCATTTAGAGTAAAAGGAACAATGAACAAACACACCTGATCTCCAATGTTCTCTGGTTGTCCCTTTACAGCCACTCTCGCGATGCCAGGCAGGTCAATGAGCGTCAGGTCTGGAACATCAGGAGAGGCTATCTCCAGACTAATGAGGTCATCACTGATCCCCAACCCGACCCCGGCCATTTCATCCTGAGCTGGTGAGGGGATAAGATGAATTATGATCAAAAAGGATGGAAGCGCTGAACTTAAATAAAATCTGCTCCATCAATACTTTTGTTTGTGCCACTTAAAAATGTGGTATACCGTACCTTCACGAATCTTCTTCTCCACATCTGCAGGGTCTTCTATCTCTTCGTCATGGTCCTGGTAGCTTATCTTTCCATACCACTCCTCTCCCTCTTTCTTTCTCTTCATCTTCAGTTCGAGAGGACATCTTGTCACAATGCCTGCATTAAGGATAAGTAGAGAGAGAGAGAGGAAAAACTCAAAGTGGAATCCATTGTACTTGGTGAAATTATGAAAAGCAGCAGGATACCTCTGATATTACTGAAATCATCTTGATAAAAGTGGGATCAGTATTACATAATTACATGCATACATTTTACTCCAGGCACCATAAATATGGTAGATACACCAATATCAATATCTTCTTGGCAAATATAAACAGGAACACTACAGAAATGTCTGTTGAAAATGGAGCAATGCTCACAGTACTGAAAACAATATCCCGCCTCCAGTTACAGTGAATTTCATAAGGCCATGATTATTTTTTGCCTGGAATTCTTGCTGACTGTAAACATTTGTTGTAGCCTACAAGTTGGTATGGTGACTTCATCGATGAGCATCAGTTGTAAAACAGGCCATGCAGGTTTTGAGACTTTATATCTGTCACAGGACACATTTTAATGTGTTTATCCTGCTTAGCAGGAAAAGTAAGTCGCAAAGTCTAGAACAACGAGTCCAAGGAGGCCACCAAAGAACTATATCATTCATCATACATTATACCAGGACCATGGATTTTCGAAAAACTAAATGGTAGTCAGACATTCATTAATGTTATTACCAGTGATTTCCCTGCTTTAAAATGTCAAAATGTCTGATGTGAAAAATATTTATTGACAATGGTGTGGTGCTTACAGTACATAGCAGGTGAACAGTGAATAGCATTTAGCAGGCCCTTTTCTCAGTTAATGGATTGGAGGAGACCAAAACAGAACTAAAAGGAGAATAGACAGACAGACAGATGTACTTTCAAGTCATTAGATTATAGTGTTCGTTGTTGTAAAGTCTTAATATAGTATAAACTGATTGGAACGATGAGCATACAATGATCTCCTGCTAACATAAGTGAAATTATGGCTATAGTAAACATCCCTTTTCCATTTTTCTAATATTGATTTCTTACTTAATTTGAAGGTGCCCAATAAAGTAAACTAGACACCAACACAAGGTGAGGCAAGTGATGATCTTGTACCTGTGTCTGAAACTCCTAAACTCATCAACCTTGGTAAGTGCAACAAAGCAGTTCATATACACAGCACTTTTGCTTCGAGTTGTGTTGTCCCTGACCATGACAAGACAGGATTCAAGAACTTTTTTTTTTGACATTTCCTGTATTTCACACACCAGAACTTAGGTGAAGAATCCAGACTACAGTGATGACGCCAGTGGGGACAGGAGCAGTTTCAGTTGAGATTCAGTTGAGAACCTCCATTGAACCTATCTCAACTCATTGTAATACATTTCTGAATGATTTCTCATTCCGAAAACTCTATTCTATTCATATGAACCTATTAATAGGTTCATAGGCCACCACTAATTATTAGTCGATGTATGTGTGTGTACTCTGTCACACACACACACACACACACACATACACAGAGTACCAACATATCTATGGATGCGGCGCCTACTGTAGTCTGTAACTTACCACTTCCTCTTGGTAAAGCCACACCTGACAGCGCCTCCAACACAGAGCTCTTCCCTGAGCTTTGGTCTCCAATCACGGCGATAGCAGGCAACGCCAAGTCCTTCTCTACACCCAGAGAGCGAAGAGAGTCAATGAGGTCGATGCAGGGACGCACCTTCTCCTCATACTGCTGGTTGAGAGAGTTCATGATGATGACTGTTGTTGCCTTTAAACCAATTATGTTTTAAAAAGGAACAACCCTGCTGGATGAAAGCTCTCACTTCCTCACAAGCCGCAACAATATGCCAGATGCGGATGCCTCAGTCGGAGACGGAGGGAGTAAACCAGGTGACAGTAATAGAAACTTAAATAAATTAGGTTTCGTTTCATGTCCATTTCTATTGACGAAACTTAACCTTAAGATGTCATAGGAGAAAACTTTTCATTGACCACTCGGCTTAAAAAAATAATTGGAAGACGATTTTTCTGGACCTATAGCTGTTCAGACTATATGCAAAAGACTGTATCCAATGCACCTATTTTCTGTGCTTTCTATGCAACTAAATTTTTTTAAGAAAGCACATTTGTACAAAAACATCTTTTTAAACAAAGAACATTTTCTCAAGTTGGTTTTTACAACTTGCTTTTACAGGTTACTAACTTAACAAATATTCTCTTTTTAAAAACTGATTTCGACATGAATAACTAGTGAATAAAAAAAGATAAACAAACTTTTTTTTTTTTTTTATCAGCAATGAAATCTGAAATCAAAATATGCCAAAGCTCTGTTCCTCCAGCAGAGTAGCAGCCAAATTTATGAGACAGCTGCAGGAATGTGAGATTGCAGGAGAGCTGATGAGCTTTTATTCATCTTCCTGGGATGATTCTACAAACGGTAGATGTTTAAGTCTTTCTCTAAAATCCATTTTAAAAACACCATTTCAGTTTGTGTTGATGCCTATTGACGCCCTCTGACTTTTTGTGAAGATGTAGGAAACTTTACCCAACAAACTGAATCATAACTGCAAAGTAATGAACAGTAAAATGTTGTACTTTAGCTCCCCCCTGTGGTTTTACAGAGGACATAACAATGACAAAACCAGCTCTGACTCCATTGATTTAAACAGCAGTACTTCATGCAGTCCTAACATGATCAGGGGACAATTTTGGCTTCATACAACTATTTTAACAAAGTAGAGTGACTCTCTTTACATCTTTTTGATGTGTCATCAATGGGCAAATGTGGTTTAAAAGGCCTGGGCAGCAACAGTGATGTAAAAACAAAGTTGATGAAGTCCACTCCTGTAACTGTCCACCAATCTTAGAACTACCAAATATAGATTTTTTATTTTTTTGGATTACCAATAATGATCGATTTTCTCAACTATCTCTATTGTATACAGTGAATTTTCATATAAAAACCCCATCAGCCTGGAAACCTGGGTTAATTATTCCAAATATGAAGTGTATTAATTTTACATTTTGTAAGTTATGCAGACAGACATGCATCTAAAAATTAAATAATGAAACCAGACCGCCATGGACAATTCTCAACTTTATTCAAAAATACATACAAAAAGTAACCTTAGACAAAGTCAAAATCATGTAAAAGTGGTTCACTTCATTTATTCCACTCAAGACCACTATATGTTCATTCACCATTCTCTGCAGGGCTCTCCTGACTGTTGTCATCATTGTCTGATTTCTCGTCATCTAGGAAAGATGAAAATGATAAGTGAGGAACAGGTATCTGTACAAATATAACAGATTTAAAATTTCGGGTTCTACTGAGAATATGACATAAGTGTCCTGAAGAAGAACCTTGAATTAGATTGAAAGCTTGTTAAAAGCACAAACAATACAAGTATGACACTCAAAAATATCCTTATTTACTCACTCTCAAGTGTCTGCTGTAGTTCCTGTATGGTACTGAGTAGCACATGGAACTGCTTCTTCCTTAACTCCAACTGAGTGGGACAAAAGGGAGATTAAAAACAATGAAAATAAGACATACCTTCAAATGAAAACATTAAAGGTTTAAATAGAAGAGCAATGAAATTATGTATAGTTGGCTTTACCTTTGCATCGACATTCTCCTTGATGTGAGACAGCTGCTGGAGTTCTTTGTCAAGCGCCTCCAACTGTCTGTAAACATAACATAATTTGATTAACATAACAGCCATAACTGCTCTGACATGTGGAGTGGAACAACTCATCAATATTTGGATGAAAGAAACAACACTTACTTTAGTGTTTCATGACGATCTGGATGTTGCTGGATGACCTTAGCGAGAGCGTCATACTCTGGAAGGAAAGAAGAACAAAAAAAAAAAGGAAAAACTTTAGAACAGCCAGAAATTCAAACTAACTCAAACTAACCACTAATATTTTAAGGTAATTCTGACAACCATTATTGCCTACATTTCTTCTAAAACTAAATTATTAATTATTCTTCATCTATAATTGCAAATATGGAAATATAGACGATAACTTGTCACCAACTCATATGCAACTGATTCCCACACAAGTGCTGTTGAAATTGTATTTTCACTGTAGAATTTAAAGATTTGTATATATCCCACCATAAAGCATTTCAAAAATTCCAAATTGTTAGTTGTCTCATAACAGTTAAGACTGCAGTTTTATCCTCCCCAAGGAAATTTGCTCTCTGATATTAAACGGTGTAATATTTTGTTTTTACTTCGACATGGTGGGACTACACTTCCAATAACACTTTTTCAAATACATACTTGCAAATACAGGAATTGTCTGAACCAATCACAAGAATATATTTTTAAAATATCCTTACCTTGGCGGTTCTTTCGTATTCTCTTTGCTCTCTGTATTTCTTTCTTGCACTCAGCTATCTTCTCATGTGCAGACGTGATATTTTGTTCTGCAATGTGGACAAAATATTGATAAAAGTTATTGTGTTCAAACTTGGTCAAATGGAAACTTTGGGATTTCTAAACTTCTATTTTCCTGTCATTTTGTATCCAAGTGACTGCAGTGTTTCCTCTATAACTGTACAGGCCAGGCCAAAAAATATTGTTTTCATTGCCAATAATAATGCCAAATATCCATTCATTCGGAAATCAATAGCATTTGGGAGCCTCTGCGGTGCTGTTCTGAAATGTGAGTCAACCTCTGTGTTGTTGCCTGGGAAACTCTTGGTAGTGTATCTCCTTTTAAGGAATAGGGCATTGTGTGATGTTTGTGTGTGGTGAGTGAGTGGTTAAGTGAGAGAGCAAGCAGCAAGAAAGTGATGGTGAAAGCGAGTGGAGCAGAAGAAAAGGTTAGCAGTGAGTTGTCAATCTGGCAGTGAACGTACAGTACAGGCTACAGTGTGTCAGTTAATAAATGCTGCAGCTTGTCAAGAACAAGAAAAGTCAAGGGGGTTAGCTCCAAAGTTAGCAACAATGGGTCAGTCAACCTACTGGAAACACTGGACTAAATGGTCTGTTTGTTATTGTGTCTAAACAAGTCACACTCAAGGAGAAGTCTCACTCTGAAATCTCATGAGAGTGAAGCTGTTGCAGGAAGACAACAGTGGAAACGTGAATGAGAGTTGAAAAGGAGTGCCGGGAGGAATTTGTTGTGTTGGAGTACAGAAAGCGTAGTTTAGTTTAATCAAAAAGATATTCAAAGTTACGGCTAAATATTTAGCTGATTATTTAGTGGTCTTCCTGCAATAACTTAACTCTTGCAAGATTTCAGAGTGAAACCATTTGAGCTGGTCAATGGTAAAAACAAGCACTTTTGGTGGAAGTACATTGACGGGGCACTATTGTCCCAAAGGATAACATTGCAGCCCTTTTCGCGCCTGCCGCCTGAAATACTCCTTTATATATATATATATATATATATATATATATATATATATATATATATATATATATATATATATATATATATATATATATATATAGATAGATAGATAGATAGATAGATAGATAGATAGATAGAACTGAAAGAGGGGGTGAGTTGCAAATATGCCATGTCTTAAAGAAAAAAAATTCTACCTATATTCGTGTAGATTTTCTCATAATTTTCCATTTCCCGAAGATTCATGTCATACACCATCAAGGTTTTCCCCATGGAGAATTCACACTGGGCCAGTGTGCCTAGCATCCTCTGGTACTGTGTGAAACTGAACAAAATTACAAGACGGTTTAAGAGTTAAAACAAATTACTCCTCACACTTTTATGGAAATACTTGAAGACAAAAGTCCAAGGCCGTGACCTGCGGAGCTCACTCACCCTTCCTCCGGGCTTCCAGGAGAGTTGCACCACTTGGTGAAACTCTTCAACAGCACATTGATTCGGCGGTCATCTCCAGCTCCATCCCCGTCGATAAGAAGACGCTTCCGAATAACTTCATCTAGAATATAACCGACAGTAGGTAAATTACAGAGTCGCTAAGCTAGCTGGTAGCTAACTAAGCTGCTGTGTATTAGCTGTTTTCAAAACAAGCTGCGTCTATGTGTAGGTTTGGTTCATTTTTGACGGTGTAGCTGAGTATGTAATGATACTTGAAGAGCTTTGGCACTTATTTCTACTCATGGATTTGAACAGAGAGACAATAAATGAATCAAAACAGTTACTTGCCATCTGTAACAGCTCCCATGTCTGTACCATCGATGTATTCGCTGAAGAAACTTTATTGAACAGCAGGAAATCAACAAAGCAGCCCCGCCTCTGATGACGGCGGCGGTGATTGGCCAGAGAAGCGAACACGCGTTAAAGTTTTTTTTAAAGCTTTATTTACAAACAAGGTTAAACCTATCGTTATACACAGTCTATGGGTTAAACACATGGATGTATGTATATCATCTCCAGGTCTTAAAATACATCCATGCTCCGGACGTTGATTAAGACACATAAAAATACTCTGCCTGGAAAAATAACGTGTTTCCGATATCCTTTTTCAAAAAAAAAAGAAAAAGAAAAAAACAACTATAATAACCACGTTAACATCACTGAAATTACATCTACTACTTCTCCCTCATTTGAAATTCTGGACCAAATATTTTTCATTTAAAAAGTTGAACTGCTGGACACAAATGTCTCCTCCATTTTCAATGTATGTGTACTGGAGGATTGAAGTTTCCACATCACACTTGCATAAGTTGTTGGACCACAATTAGTTCCAAACTAGTTGTGATATCACAAATCATGCTCATTGGCATGCTTTTTGAAAATCTCATTTTTAATGAACACAGAGAAGTTTCCACTCTCAGCAGATGAATTTGAAAACAGCCTTCTATTGTCAAACTCTGCACATACACATACACATTTGAATTATTTTAGATGCATTTTTTTCACTGGATTAATTCATTGTAGTGTCTTATATGACACCTTGTTGAACTGGTAATAAAGTGCTAATTACAACTTTTAAAAGCTTAATGACATTGCATTTCATTAAAAGACGGCAGACCAAAATACTTTGCTGGTGCTGAAACTTTTTTTTTTTTTGATGATGATGATGATGATGGAGAAACGTTTAGCTATTTATTTATTTATTTTGATCATGGAAAAACTTTTTTTGATGACGTTGATGGAAAAAACTTTTTTTTTTTTTTAGATCATGGGGAAACTTTTGCGGGAGTCGTCAGATTGTGCGTGCGTGCGTCTTAGCGCAATGACGTCGGCTTCCCAGAATGCAGTCTGGTAAACAGACATGGACGCACCAGGTGAAGACCTCCACAGAGGCTGAGCACTGCACTCGCTCTTTCCCATCGTCTTCTGTCTCCTTCTCCCAGCGCATCCAGCTGATTCACACCTGCCTGGTGTTACGTCTACACCCACAGCACCCAGAGGCTTGGTAAGAGTGAACTTGTTGTCGATCCGGGTCGACGGCTGATGACTTCTGCCTGCTTCCTCGCTAACGCTAGTCATGGCTGGCTACAGGTTTCAGCTAGCAGACTAATGTAGTAACGGTTGTACCAGTCACAGACCCACACTGGCCTGTTTTCATGACACATCTCCTTTTCGACATAATATGCATTTTCACACGTCGTATTTACAAAGAATACAGTTATATTGTAATTTCTCTTATTGAAAAAAAATGTTGGTCTCTGTTAGCTAATGTTAGTCAGCTAAGTGAGTTGTCCTGTCAAGTTGTGCACCTGGTGTTCAAAAACAAGCATCTAATTTCTGAAGAAATGACATCTGACACACTGTTGTTTGTTTGTATTGTTTTGTTTTGTTTTTTTGTATGGCCATTTAATTCAGATTAAGTAACGAGTACTGGCTTGTTTATAGTATAAGACAGGAGGAGGGAAGAGAAATAAGAGACTATATTTGTTTGGCAGAATAGTGTTATGTTGTATACAATGCACTCAATGCTGATATCAAAGTTATAATTGTTGTACATAGATTTTTGTAAGGGCTGGATGAGAGTTTAACATAATCTTTATTGACTTTCCATGGAATAGTTGTCGTCCAAATTACTCATTTCAAGTTAATTTTCATGAAAACAAAGAAATAGACTTGTTAAAGTTCTGCTTTCACATTTGTGAGTAGTTTTGTTTGAACAGCAGAACACAGTTAATTGTATTGAACATCAATTTGCTATTTTTTATGTGATTTTTGCATACATTTGCTATATTGTGACATATTCTATATCAATATTGGAAAAATATCCTCATAGTGACATTTTCGTTGTCGCTAACTTTCTGTTCTAATGGTGTTTGATAATGTTCACGTTGATATTTTGTGAAAGGTTAGGGAGCCAGGTATACAAATCCCCTGTTAAGACAATACTGACTGCACTGAACATGTGCAAGTAGAATTTTGCAATTAGTGTTAGTAACATTAGTGTTATTACAGAGGTCTATTGGTTACTGTTTGGCTACATACTGTAGCTTCAGGGTAACCAGAGTAAGTGTTGACAGAGCAGGACTTTAGCCAGATGTACGTGTGTTTAGGACACACTGAGTTTACCAGTGAAGAGAGTCTTTTACCAGGCAGCACAACTACTTTGAAGACGAGCTATGGTCTCTTTTGGTGACGTACATTATATCAAAAGTTTGGTCCTCTCCTTTCACCCAAATAATAATGAGTAAATAAAAAGTTGAGAGCTTTGTTTCCTTTGAAGTGCAATTACCCATAGATTTAGACAGGTTCACCAGTGGAGTCACAAAATACAGTGTTTAACAGTTGCTGTTTTTGTATGACATTATTTTACTTTTTACATGTGTACATAAAAATGGACGTTTAGAACTGTCCTATCTGAATGGAGTGGAACCATTTTCTTTAATGTTATTAGTTACGGCTGAGCTTTTCTTGCTACAGTATGGCAAGTCAGGCAAAGTTTGGCAAAGGTTTGTTGTTTACACCTTAGGCAAATGGTGGGACTGAGAGGTTTCATTCTGGATGTATCATATTACTTCCACGTGATGTTGGCTGCCACAGTCAGCTTTGCCCAACATAGCTTTCAGCATTTACAAGTTGTCTGGTCTTTATTTCTTATGCTTTCGATAGATGGGTTTCAATTAAAATATTTAGATTTAAGTGCGATGACATGACCTGGAGCCTTGGACTTGGAGATGTGCTTATTAATCTATTATTGCCTTAAACTGTAGTATAATAAAAGTATAATCCAGACCTGAGAATGACAGTTTGTGTGACAGTTCTCATGCATAGGGCTGCAGCTAATGATTATTTTCATTACTCTTTAATCTGCCTTCTGAATTAATTGATTATTTAATAAATTCTTAAAACAATTTTAAAAATTATGTCACAGTTTCCAAAAATCATGCTCATTTTACCTTTTCAATTTATTATGAATATAGTTGCTGATTATTATTTTGTCAATTGACTAACGATTAATTGACTTATGTACTAATTGTTGCAGCTTTTCTCATGCACTTGTAACATACAACATAACAAATATGTTGGTAATGCACTTTGAATACAGGTGAGACTCCTGATAGCGTAATTTCAAAAGATATATTAATTAATTTCCACTGATTACAGCAAGTTGTGTTCACAAGTCAAAAAATGTTGCATAACTTAAACTTAAGCAATTGAGTTGAGTTAATTTTGGTCCTGGTTTGTTTTAATAGGCTACAGATAACAGCTGATGAACAACTTTTGAAGTAATATGCTAATTTAAAACAAAACTAATCTAACATGTGTCTCTTATGGAAGATATGTTGTCTCTCATTACAACATATCTTCCTTTTCCCTCATTAAAAATTTCAGAATCTATAAATATGCAGATATATTTCTTAAATTTAACTGTTGGGCACACAATGTCTTCTACTTCACTCAAAAGTCCATTCTCCGTGTGCACTGGAAGCCTCAACTTTCCTCAACACCTTTGTAAATTGTGTAGTGGCCCATGATTGGCTCCAAACTAGTCATGATGTCACAAATCATGCTCGTGGGTACATGCCTTAAAGTCAGGAGTGCACAGAGAAACTTTCCACCTTTAGCAGATGAATGTGAAAACAGTCTTCTAGTGTCAAACTCTGCACATACATCATACTACACACTGAAGCTCAAACATTTTTGAGTGGAGTAGGACTTTAATGAAGTCATTGGCTACCTTTATGAATATATTACTGTATGTCTTGCATCAGTTAACACAACCAAAAGTAATGGTAATCAAAAATAATGATTAAAAGGGTATGGTCTCAGACTTTAAAAGGGATTTACTGTGGGGCTGTGCAGGTTTGGGATGGTGCTTAATGGATTGGATTACTGCATAGTGGTGAAAAACTCCATGACAAGGCCTAGAGAGGACAGTGTTACCCTCCAAACATAGTCCTATAATTCCCTATTTACTGATTAAGACATAACAAAACAAAGAACCTGATACTGACTCATCGTCCCTCAATTTGTATGTGTCTCCAGACTTCCTCTCCAGTGTGTGTGGCAGCCAGCGATCACCCAAACTGATGAGGATCGGCTGATTGAGTTAAAAATAAGTTCCTTTTTTCTTATTTGCTGAGGTAAGAGCACACAGCTTCTCATTATGACACTCTAATGTCAGTTAGTGTTTTCTGTAGTCAGACAATAATTATAAGCAGTTGTGACATGCTTACAGATGTCTTACAGATTGCTTGTTTATGGATATCAAAAACTAAGGGATAAAAACAAACTACTACTTTTTCACATACAGTATAATCTTCCTCCCTAATGTCAGATTTTTACTCTTAATGTAGTTATCATGAAGTGAGTGTGCTGGAGGAGCTTCTCTGTCTCATTGTTAGAAGCCTTCTTACTAGAAAAATAAAAACTCCTTAAATGCAATGCAGTCACAGTGCAGCCTTCCAGCAATAAATACTGCCTTGGTGAAATATTCATAATTCCCTTTTTTGTTGGGATGTCAAGCTGGTTTTGCCCACTGAGGCTCCAGTTTGTACTGATGCTTTATTGGATAGGATATTGAAGGGTGGGTGTTTATTTGATTGATTAGGTGTTCATTCCTCTTTGTGTATGCATAGACAAAATATTAAAAACAACTTTCTTTTAAATATACAAAAAATCAGCATTACAAATTCCAAAAAGTGTATAATTTTGGTATTTAACTGCATTATATTGTACAGGGGACTCTAATATTTTATATTATCAGATTGGTTTGTACATGTAGTTTGTAAAAATAATTACATACTTGTTTTTGCCGTTATTTGCAACGTTGCTGCTTTTAATCACATGTCTAAAAGGAAATGAGGAAACCCTGTGATTTCTGTTTGTTTAAGATAAAGAATATGTGATGCTTTTTAAAGAGCTACTACATTTGTGGTCCCATCCCAGAGCAAAAATCACTGCTACTCTTTGTAGACGGAGGAATAATAAGGCATCAGTATGTTATAAATGAAATGGTTTGCTAGTGCAGGCTAACATTGGACTGTCAGTGAAAGAAAGGCCTTGGTTAGTCTTGTCTTCAAACAACCCATTCTATAAAAATATCACCAAAGTGTTTTCTGATTTGTGGAGATGGCTAAATGGGTGACTCACTATGCATGCCTCTTGATAAACAACCGTTCATGTTTTGTGTTCTTTCCCACAGTTACATCTTTCAAATAATTGATTTTATATTAAATCAGTAGTATACACAAAAGTGCAACATTGTTGTGTATACCACTGATTTAATATAGAAGAGCCAGCTTAAATATCTGCTGTGTGTGTTGACACACTGTTTGATGAATATTATGAAAACTTTTATTTTATTATATCATTATTTTATTTTATAATATGTTTCCAAAGAAAATAACAAGGTGCTTTAAGCTGAAATCCTTAACTTTTCACGTGTTGTCACTGTTGTGCAACAGTATCTGGCACTGTGCTTGTTGTGTTTGCACACTAGTTGTTCGTATCAAGCTATCTAGTAGAGTAAAATGTCATGACCAAACAGGTACCTTGAACATGAATATACAGTACTGCGCAGATGTTTTAAGCACTTCAAGTAAAATGAGGATGCTTTCAAATTTTTCAAAATAATGCCATGAATAGTTTTTATTTATGAATTAACATACAAAGTGCAGTAAAGATTAAAAAAATAACCTAAATCAGTATTTGGTGTGACGACACTTTGCTTTTAAAACGGCACCAGTCCTCCTCGGTACACCTGCACACAGTTTTTCAGGTACTTAGCAGGGTTGCTGTTCCTGCATCTTGGAGAAGTTGCCACAGTTTTTCTGTGGACTTGGGCGTCTCAGCTGCTTTTGTCTCTTCTTGCCAAATAAATTTGGGACCGATCAGAGGCCTTTCTGATGGTATTGTGTGATGGATAAAAATCTAGACATCAAAAATTCCTAAAACCTTTACACAGTACTGTATATTCCACCTAGTTGCCAGATGTGGGGTCCAGTAACTGATAAAAATGATGACAGATTGTAAACCCAATTCCAAGCTTCAAGCCATTCCTTCAGAAACCTGTGAGTAATGTCAGAGCATCCATGTTTGTCTGTGGTTTACATTTTGACCATTTTAAATGTTGCTGCCAGTCGTCATCATGAAGAAATTCAGAGACTCAACATCCCCATAGTATGAACTGATAGATTTTCTAAGTCAGTAGTGTTGGGAGTGTTCTTTTTGAACAGTTTAATACAATGGGCTAACTTATGACTGGGGTGTATTTATATTTAACAAATATTGAGCAGAAGAAATAAAAACATAATGTTAGCCTGTGAGACACTGACAACCATATTCAGGATAAGCTTCTTAATTTATATTTGTATTTGTCTTTTTTGTAAATTTAGTGTTGGTCTGAAGACAAAGCCAAGTTTTTGAACTTGAAACTGGCAAAAAAGGGCCAAGGTAATTTGTGTTCAAGGTTCTTTGGGGTACATGCCAGCTGGGAAAACATTCAACTTTTCTGCTATTTATTAAGAGGATTTTTTTAAAGACATCATCCATTTGATATCAGAAAAAAAGCAGCGTAGAAGGCTGCTTAAACTGGCCTTGTTATTCTGTCAAACTGACAGATGGTTGTGTCTTGAGAATTTCAGATGATATGAAATGGGAAAGAAAAATGGTTTAATAGAATCAAGCACTACATTCTTCATATAAAATAGAACAGCACCAGATGAAGACTAGAAATACTTATGCCAAGACAGGCCAGTCAGTGAATTACTCTTTACAAGAATCAGCTGTCACGATACTAAATTTTGTGTTTGACAATACAAGAAGATCTTAAATTTCTTGATTTTTTTTTTTTTTTTTTTTGCTCGTCATTTTTTGTCAGTTGAACATGTGCATCTTTGGGTAACATCACAAACATTTCATTTTGAAAGTGAAAGTAAAGAAGACATGACTGTGGATAACTGACTGTGGCTTTAAAAATGTTATGGGGAATCTGTCCATGTCAGCTATAAATCTAATTAATTAGCACATTACTCTATTGTAGATATTCAGTTTCATTAACAGTAACATCAACTGATGATAATTTAAGTCTGATTTTAATGCAATAGATCAGGCACTGATCAAATCAACTTATCTGTAAATATGTTACTCCTCTATTCTTGTGTGTGAGGCCTCACATCAAAGTAAATATCTACAAAGAAAATGTAATATATATTACTCTGACTCTAATGGTAAATCCATTTATTGATTAGTTGGTTATTGATTAAAATATTTTGTCATGCACATTCCTTGTAAAGTATGTTGGTTAAGTTATGCATAAGAAACAAATCCATGGACTCAAGACAGACCAATATTTTTTGTAAGCAGTCATAGCAAAATCATGCACAAATGTGAAGTTATAGTTGTTTTATGTTTTAAATATTTAGTGTCTGGAGAGAAAGCGAGAAGTACCATCACAATAATTATGGTTATTCAGAATTTCCATATATAAGCAGGAAGCAGACAGTAATCAAGTATTCACAAGTGTCACACCAACACTGCTGTTTAGAAAACTTATACTTTATATATTGAGCATCTTTATTTATTGAACAAGGTATACAGTCAAGTTTTATCATGTATGTATGTATGTATGTATTTATATTGCCTGAAGTCACAAATTTGATAATTGGTACTTGATAGAATGTTGAAACTACTTTTATAGGGAACATTTAAGAGAGACTGTGAAAGCCAAGCAGCTATGATGCAGTTTGCGAGGAACACTGTCATCAGTTGTATCCTGTTAAAGATCCCCTCCAGACAGGATTAAAGACACATAAAAATACTCTGCTCTGAATAATAATATGTGTCTGATATGGTTATTGGACAAAAAAAAAGCTCTATTACCTTATTAGAAATGATTAAAATTACATCTACTTCTTCTCCCTCATCATCCAGAATCTATGAATATAAAAATATTTTACATTTAAAAAGTTTAACTACTTGACACAAGATGTCTCCTACTTCACTGTAAAGCCCATTCTCAGTGTTTGTGCACTGGACACTTCAAGTTTCCACATAACACTTGTGTAACTTGCATACTGGACCAGGACCACCTTCCAAACTAGTACTATGTCACAAATCATGATTGTGGGCTAAACCCTTCACTTAGATTTTCAATGAGCTCAGAGAATTTTTCTTACTTCAGCAGTTGAATGTGAAAACAGCCTTTAAGTGTCAAACTCTTCACATATATCATTCTGCACAGTGAAAATCAAACATCCGACTGAAGGAACAAGAAGCAAAATCCATTTTTGAGTGAAAGGAGACTTTAAGGTGGTCTAATGTAAGGTTATTTTTATAAATCCTATAGTACACTATACCATACTTATTTATATCTATTATGTATATTAGTCATTACTATACAATAATGCACATTGTTGGGTAACCTATAGGTGAACCATAGCTGTATGGCTTAATATGTATATTTAATCACTTCTGCCTCCCAAGGACTCTAAACACAGTAGAATACCCCCCTTTTATATATATGGAAATAAAAGTACAGCGTTTAGGTTTTCATCAGGCACAGACGTATCAAAATATATGCAATAAGAAATGTTCAACCACCAAGCCAAGCAGTCAAGCATTGCATGTAAAAAAAAAAAAAAGAAAAAAAAAAGAAAAGAAAAAGAGATGAAAGCTAAAGCTAACTCGCCAAACCTTCAGTTTAACTGCCAGTCAACCAATTAAATCGGTGTATGTCATATGTTGTGTAAGCTTTGTACTTGTTGCGTGTCAAGTGTCCACACACGTAGGTTTTTTTTCCGTTGTTGTTGTTGTTGTTTTTTTGGATGGGGCGGGTGCGGTGAAACAACACACGGGTTTGGCCGTGTCAATCAGTGAAAAAGTCCTCCTATCCCGAGCGCGACCAACGCTGACTCTTGTGTTGTTACATTGTAGCGGAAAGAATGTCGGAAAGGGCCGAGGATGACGTCAGGGGGGAGCAGCGCCGAGCGGCCAGGCAGCAGCTGAAGCAGCAGCAGATCCAGCGGGGAGAAGGCTCCACAGCAATGGCGACTGTTGCGGAGCGGAGATCCTTGCCTAGTCCAGAAATAATGCTGGGACAGCCTTGGAGCAAGTGGGTCGACGCCGCCAAACTCCACGGTAACGACGGTGAGTCCCCAAGCGCCCCGAATGTGCGCGTGGAAGCGAGGTAGAGCGCGACAGTTGCCAGTCCTGTTTTTTTTTTTTTTTTTTTTTTTTTTTTTTTTTTGGCCGATTGCATGCAGTTTTTGGTGGAATATGAAGAAACGCTACTGGTAGCAACAGCACGGGCAGGCAAGCAAGTGCAACTATTTATTTGTCTCTGTGTCGGATCGCCTCATTTTCAGGTGCTGAATCGGAGGAAAGTTTTAAAGACCTCGGGAAAAATCGAGAAGCCATGCGTTTGTGCAGAGAAGGTGAGTGTTTTTTTTCTGTCTAGGGCCAAAGGTGTATTTTGGTTCTGGGGGTTTGCACACATACACACACACACATACGGATTCAAGCACTTTATACGCGTCGTTCGTCCAAAATTCAAACCTACTGTACATCAGGCGCGTCCTGAATTGACTGTACAACCGGATATAATTAGTGAAACATGTGTCTGTTATTCGTGTGGTAGTTGACATTTACATCTGTCCCTAAAATAACTTAACGGCAGTAGTTGAGCATGTTCCCCAAACATAGTAATAATATTGTCATATTCTGTTAGGAGTATGCATTTTGATGGTGGGTGACTGGACTTCATTGTTTGTAACAACATCCACATTTCTGCCATTTTACATAAGAATCCTCTTCCACCATATTTTATGTGTCCCTCCATAACACAAGAGCAAGGGTAGTACTAATTTGAAAGTTAATGAGAAAAACACTTGTACAGTTGACCAAAAAGAAAAGGTCCTAATGGAAATATTATTGTTGAAACAGTGAGTGGGACGCTTTGTAAAAGTCTCATCATAGCTCTATTTAAATTAGCTGAGCTCACAGTATGGCATGTCCCTATCTGGCATGCTGCCTCCACACAAACATGACTAACAGTGATGTTTTTTTAATCATTTATTCTGAAAAATATTGAAAGCACATAGAAAAAAATGCTAAAAGTAAGATTTCAAGTTTTTGATGTCTTTTTAAACTACTTACCCACTAACGAGCATGGCACTGAATGATCTAATTCATTCAGGCCTGACAAATATAAAACCTGAATGTTTCCCATCACAAGAATATAAAAAAAAAACACAACCAGATTAATCTGATGACAGTGTGTTAGTGTGATTATGCTCCTGCTTTTAACTATGAAGTAAGGTTAAGTGTGTGGATTATTCCAGGATGTTTCTCTAAAGCTCAGACTTACAACGGTAGATTGTTTAGCTGTTAGTGTTTTTGAATGTTACATTTTGTTTTATAGTAAGCAGTAACAGGCTAAGGTGCAGTCATGACAGAATAAAGAGAAAGGACATCATCTAACATTAAGTGATAAAGTCCACAATGCTGGTAGCACTAATTACCTGGCTTCAGAGCCAAAGAATGATTTCACAGTAGTTTGTAATGCGGTTTTATTCTTGGCTACACCTCGGTTAACATTAGCTGATTTATTCCGGGTTTTTAGAATGAGCTTCACCACAAAGGAATATTGGTAAAACAATAAAATTACATCTTGTTTAATGGGAAATCAACAATCATATGCTATATTTAAGACCCACCAAGCTCTGATGTTGACATCAGAATGAGCCAGCTGATGTGTTGAGGACTAACCTGTTCAGTTCACTGAGAATTTAATGAATGAATGTTAAATGAGTTTTGTTTCTCCCACAATGATACTGAATGCACTTTGAATGTAGCTGAGCTAATGTCATCTACAGTCTTATAGAGTTAGCAGACAAACTTTTAAAAGTGTATACCCTCAAAGACGTTGTGCTTATTTTATCTCTTTTGTGCATTTCATCCACAGCTACTTATAATCATTTTGCTGAGTGGATTTTTATCTCTTGCTAAAGGACATATGAGCAGCGACCTTCCTGTTATGGGATAGTCATTGTAACTACTAGGACACCAAGATTAAGATACTTTTCTTTTGGTTCTATTTCTAAAGTCACTGTAGGTGAAGTAGGTTAGAGTGAAAATAATCTTTATTCTCTGTTGTTGTCTGTTCTAAAATTCTATACTGTGTGTGTGTGTAATTTGACAGAGAGAGATGGCACTAATTTAGCAATAAAAAAAACCCATGAGGATCAACTTCAGACACATCAGTAATTCTATATTCAACAACATAGCAATCACTGTGGTGTGCATAATTGTCAGGTTGACCGGTTTCAGATTTGGGTGACTTGTAATGTAGAACACCTTTGGGGAAGACTTTGTCCAACATTTGGGAGACACATGTGTGTGTTGGAATGAGTTTCTGGTTCTTAACGATGTGTTTGCAGAAGAGGGTGTCTGTTTTAAGTTACATCTCAATGAGGAATCACCGTCAGGAAAGACGAGAAAGTACAGAAAATTCATGGGTGCGTTCAGTCAGATCACATGATTTCGACCCACTCTTATGATGTCATAATTGTGAGTCAAGCTTTTAGTTTCTCTTTTTTTTCTTTTCTTTCCTCTCCACGTGTTGTTGTAAAGGAAAGGGTTAATTGCAGGCTACTTGTCAGGGCACTTATCTAATGTTGCATTTGCATTGGTAAACAATGTGGCCTGTGTGCATACCCTAAGACCATTGCACAATTCCAGTAGCAAATGTCCCAGAGGCTCAGGGTGACAAGAAAAATAGAGCTTTCATATTTCATACTTGTGGCTGTTACAGGATTGCACAGAACACAGAATATTTAAAATGGTATGATACACATATACGTTAAGACTGCATACACTTTGAGGTGGTGAGTGACCTATAGAGATGTTGTCTGCTTTATGGTCTGAACGTGTTTAATATTGTTGTATCTCCAGGTCAAGAAAAGCATTTTTCAGAGGAAGACAGAGACAGAATGGTCATTTTCAATTCAAGGCTGTCAGATCACTGGACGTGCAACTGGCTTGAAACACATCTCTGTCATGTAGCAGCGTCTGTCAGTGACTGTTGTTTGTGTCATGGGGCTGATCAACACATGCTGTTTGTGGCAGAAGTGTGTGCGCATATAGAATGATATTCATGCAGTGCGTGTGTGCATGTGTGTGTGTGTGTGTGTGTGTGAGAGAGTAGTAGGGGTATTACAAGTGGATGACTACACCTCTCCACAATGACTCACCACCAGATTCCTCCTGTGGTGTCACCGCCATCCTAAAACACACAGGCGATTAACACGCATACAACATTCATAACACAATTTACAACACGTTGTTAAAATGTATGGGAATTAATCAGTGATGAATTAACTCATCATCTGTCTCGTTTGTTGTTTTTTTTTTTTTTTTTTTTTAAATTTACAGTAGCACTGTCGCAGTCGGGGTAGCTGGGAAATGTAGTGCCAGTGTCAGCCACAGGTCAGACTCAGCCAGCGTGTGTGCTGCTCAGAGGCAGCTGGAGCTGCTACTATTCCACCTAGATCATTCATCACTGCCATGGATGAGGATGCTGAAATTAACTGGACTCTCATTCTCGTCCTCTGTCTCGCACTCGCAGCCTCGCTTTCTCCTCATCGAGCGCAGGTCCTCTGCTCGCTCTCTTTGTCTTGCCGAGGCTTCGGCCTGCTTCTCTGCTCTGTTTCTCTCTTGTGTTTTTTCTCTGCCGCGCTCATTTCTTGGCTTTGCTCCGTTGTTCTGTCTCTTTCTCCTCTGCACTGACTTCCTCTCTCCCTCTCTATCCTTTTTATCTCCTCTTGCACAACAAGAAAATGGTAGATTGAGAATGGGGCAGACACAGCGGCGTTAGACCACTTTTCAAGTCAGGCCATTTTAGCGGTACAGTTCAACCGGTGCCAGTGTGTTGAATGCAGAGTGGTAAGCGGATCTGGCCAGGTTGCTTTTATAGTTGAGCAAACCGTTTGGAGAACACTCCAAGTGAACACCATCGGTAGTTTGGGAATGAGTTTCATTCGCTCTTGCTATTGATCCAGTGAGGAAATGTAGTTGGCTTGTTCGACTTCACAGTTCTTGGCCTGTTTCAGTGAAGGAATTCAGTGAAGGTAGAGTTGTAACTTTTAACTTCAATTGGCTAATGCTACAGGAGAATGGCTCACAGAGAGAATAAGATGAAAACAGACTAGTAAACCCAAAAAGTTGGCCAGAACTTTTAGGCCAGCCTCCAACCGTTGCTCTAATGGATTGCACTTCTGTGACAGGCAACCAGTGAATTCTACCCTCCACATCGCGTTACTTCTCTCCTGCAGAACAGCCAGACCCTTGATCGTACACATCAGCAGCGTGCTTTCCTACTCAAGTTCTATATAATCTAAGTGAAGACATTTGCCTCCTCTCTGCGGCCGACCCCAGCCGCTGTGAAAAAATGGTCTTTTCGCTCCACTGCTGTTGAAGGAGACACTTAGCAGATTGGCTTCAGACAATTGACATGCATTAAGTAGCATCAGGCTTGTCAATTCATCCACACAAGACTGCCACTGACCTCCCTAAGAGGGAACCCCGCAGGTAGACCCTTTTATATGGTCTTTGCCTAATGGCCCTCATCCCTTCCCGACTCGGCCAGTGATGTTTGGAGAACCCTTGACGGCCCTGGCGGAGTACGTATTTGAGAGGGGCTCCACTTCTCGCCTCTTGTATCCTCTCCTCTGCTCATCTCATCATCACGCCCCAGGCAATCTCTTAATTAGCCTTCTTAATTAGGTGGTTTCTGGTTCTCTGCACTGGGGTAAATTTTGATCACATTCTGGTGAGGAGCAGCACTTCCCTCTGATTTGCTTGAGAGTGTCTTGTGAAACACGAGGCCCAGTTCAGATTAAGGCTTTGGTAGACACGCCGGAGCTGTAGACATCCTGTTCATGTATGTGCTTTTCAGGATAGAAAAACTCAGATCTCTGTGTCCCCCAGAAAGAAAAAAGGCCACACTGAAATCAGCCATTTTTTTTCCTAGTTACTCGTCATGTCAGTGAGACATTTGAGGAGGCACTGATCTGTTGTATGAGTTGTCAAACGTTTTTAGGGGTCCCTGACCCTGTGTGTGTGTGTGTGTGTGTGTGTGTGTGTTTATACTTTAATTATTACTCCATAATACCATCTTGTGTTAAGCATAAGATGGCTTTAGAAGAGGAGGTTTCAGATGAGTCCTGACTCATGAGAACGTGTCAAGCATTACTGGATAAGCAATGCAGTATTGGACTTTAAGCATTTCAGTACAGAGAAATATGAATAAAAATATATATTATATTTGAAGGTCAGCATCCGCCAAGCAGTCGGTTCGGAATGTAGGTTAGTTAGATATGATGATGGTGGTGATAAAATTCTTCATTGAGAGAAAAAATCACAGATGCCAGAATTTTGTGAATAAAGACAGACTGTTAACACGGGGAGTGTTAAAGACATTGGGAGAAATTAACAAGAGCAGCACAGGAAGCATGATATAGGAAAACAATCTTCCTAAATCAACTTTAATCCTCTATAATATTCCTGTTATTTATTCATTTGAAGTCACAGATCAAGTTTTGTTAATACAGTGTGTGTTAATGTGGGACAATTGTTCTTTAACAGCAGGCAACCTTTGGATTGCTTGCTTGACTGGTTCTTATCAACAGGACATGTTTTCCTCGATGAATGGGGACTAGTACTTGGGAGTGATGTGTGTTTACGAATTTTACATGTGCAGACTTTGCCCCTAAGGTTTCCTTATGTGAGCTCCTCTGTTTTTTATGTTCTTTGAAACATGAAATACAAGTTGACATGTATGTGTTGTGCACTGCAATGACCAAAGACCATTTTCCTTTTTGTGGTTTGTTCCGTCATGCAAAACGATTATGCCATCAAACTGGAATTATCCTATCTTGAGCTATTACAGTGTTATGACAACAAATGACAGATATTTCAGTGTCGAGTCTGCTGCCAACTGGGGCACCTAGTGAACACAGATCTATTTATTTTTTTGGCTCTCCTTGACTTGTGCCCTGTCTGGTTCATTCTTCCCTTGTGCACAGACATGCCCATATTTGGCCAGTGTCCCGCACAGGACGACTTCTACCTGGTGATGTGCAGCCACTGCGATCAAGTAGTCAAGCCCCAAGCCTTCCAAGCACACTATGGTAAGTCCCATGTACATGTACACACACAGTCATCCTTCATGCAAATACCATGCAGTGCTATGCTTAATAGTTTTTAATTTTATTAATAGCCCCAAGAACGATAAGTAAGTAGTTTTCAGCATCTGTTGGAATCTCCTGCTTAACCACTGCAAGGCCGGTAGTGATATTTCAAACATTAACACACCGTGGTATTACTTCTCCCTCTGCCTTTCTGTAACCCCACCACTTTTCCTCCTCAACACAGTAACCTGTGAGGGGGGGGGGGGGGGGGGGCTCCATAGACTTTGATATATTTATTTATTTACTTGACTTGCCTCACATGTGTGTGTGTGTGTTTACAATCCCCCTGTTAATATTTGATGTGGCTCTCTCAGTCTTCCCAGTAATGTACTATTTTTTATAACATACAGTGCAGATCAGATTTCTAGGCTTATGGGTGTGTGTTTGTGTTTGTTTGTGTGTGTGTGTGTGTGTCAGTGGATAGTTACACGGGGATCTTTGACTAGACTGCTAAAGTAAATGAATGAATTATAGATTTGTGAACAGTGATTGCATCACTCTGGATCTCGCTAAAACCTGACGGTGTTCATGGTGTTCAGTCGCTTGAGCCATCTGTTCACTCTCAAACTCATTTGCTTGAAATGATAAGGAAGGTTGCATGTAGAGAGTGACACCTACCATGTCTTGTCATGTGGGGCTGCTTAGTTAAAATATGAATTTATTGTGAACAATGTCAATTTTAGAGGATATAGAGATGTTACCTTATGGCTTCAACCTATTGATAGGATCTGATATTGGGATTCAGTATCTAAATCAGACATTTAATGTTAAATCACATTCTTTTAGCATTCTCCTCTTACAACTTTTTTATCTGAAATGCAGAATTAATTTTACTCACTGAAGGGTTCTTAGTGCCGCGCGTTCTCCCTGAAGTGTGACAGCAATTACAGTTGTCAAGGTCAGCCACAAGAGGGAGGTATAACAGCACATGGCTCTTAGAGGAATTGTCCTTGCTACTGTGTCAACAGCACTCAAAGAAAGGACTCCTCCCACCTTGCTAAACAATATTAGTCTGATAATTTAAAACCACGTACTACAGCACCCAGTTGAGTTTTCATACCTGCCTGGTGCTTTTGAATGAGAAGTAGACAAACAATGGGAGAGAATTACAGAACCTATGAAGTAAAACAATACTTCACAGTAGGTGACTGTCTAACATTTTGAACAGGACGGTGTTCTTGATGCACATTGTGTACAATGTGATTCATGGAGTGCAAGCACCCAAAATGAACAGCTTAGTTTCTTCATGCATGCATAAGCAAATGATTCATTATATATGTACATATGTGTTAGATATAAATAATTCCTAAAATGCAGGGCATTGTAGTTTTTTGCTAACATTACACTGACAGGAGTGAATACTGCATTTGTTGGGGACTCTTGAAAGCAGCAGACTTGGTTTGCTACATAGTATTTCTGGTGTATATGACAGCAGGGTGGTGTATGTGGGCTTGAATCAAAACAAACTACAGTTCCCAGTGTTGATGGTAATGTGGGAACATGTCACCCAGTGCAACGGTGTGGCTCAGTGATGTGTTTTTAAGAGGAGTAAGCTATATCAGGGTGTGGCTACATAAACAATACTTGTTAAAAGGAGCAATTTATTGTTGGGTATGGTGTTTTTGTCACATTAAAGAATAACACCAGACTTAGCCTTTAAATACTGCTACCATCACATGTATGCTACTTAGATATTATATATGTTTTATTAATGCAAATGGCTGATTGAGCAACCAATGGTGGCTCCCTTGAATTCCACTCAGGTGGAAGTTGAAAGCACCAGAACAGTCTAACGCTCAGTTGACTGTGGCTGTGCTACTATACGTGGCCATACAGAGTGTAGGAGTGCTCTCCCTGTGATTTTTTTCCCTCCTCTCTTCTTTCCTCTGATGCCATTACGGGAAGACCCCATGTTGCGCTAACACGGGGCAAAAGCACTGATCTCAGCACCGTAGAGATGGTCTCAATATGATTGTAGCGTGCTTCTTTGAGCCCATCTGTCTCCCGTTAGGTGTTTGTGCTTCTCGACTGAGGCTGATCCCAGCAGGGGTGACACTCACCGCAGAACGTGAAAGCTGCAAGCTCGGCTGCCGTTTTTATGCATTCATTTATGAACTTGTCGAACAAAGACATGTCTCCTCGCAGCTCCGCTCACACGGGGTTGCCATGGTTGTACAAACACCATACACACAGATGTTTAGACACGCATTTACGGATCATGCACCTTAAACTTACATTCCAAGAAAACAAACCACAAATATTTGAGGCTTAAATATTTATTTTATTTGCTAGAAAAGCAAAAAATATTGTTATTACACATATATTTTACAGAAGCAACCCCACGCTAGGACTTGTGCATGGCCTCTTTAGAGACGATAGCGAGGCTGTCACACTTGTACGTTGATGTTTTCCTCTAACTCCCGCAGCCAGGGATTCCCCTTAGCATTGAGCCAACTGTTTGTCAGTGTGAAAGAGGATATTAAGGCTCCTCCTATTCCTTTCGTCTGTTGTTTAGTTTTTGTTTTTTTCCCCCCACATTTTTCTTGACTCCTCTTTTATTTCCTTTACACTGCCGCTGGTGTTGGCTCTCTTTTCTCAGTGTTAGTGTTTTGTGGACGGAGCACTGAGTGTCACGCTGGGGTTTCCTGGTGTGAGTTTATGTGCGGGGTGTGCTGTTGACTGTGACCGGGACAGGACAAGACAGCAGGAGAGGGAGGGAGGGAAATGAAAGGCATTTGGGTTGTTGCTTCTGCTAAGAAGAGGGAGGGTAGATATCTGGAGTGTGTGGTGAATGGGTGTGTAGAGGGAGGCCCTTAGGTGAAAAGAGGGCACTCTTAAAAGCGTTTTTTTTTTCTTCTTCGTCTTTCTCGTGAAAGGGAAGTTGGAAGCAGTTTGAATGTGTGTATGTGTTGAAGGGAGACTGAGGGAGATTGGGAGTGGCATCTCTGTGTGCGCACATGTGTGTTAGTATCCCCTCCACTGTTTCTGCAGCAACAAGCTTTTTTGCAGCTCACCTGCTGAGACTGAGATTTGGCCTGCAGCCCAGTTCCCAGCTACACCATGCAGTTAGCCCAGTATAAGGTTAGCTAGCAAGGCTCACACCCCGCCACGGTGGCAAGCTGCCGACATAGACACTCTCTATCAAAACCTGTTTGCGCTCCTGAAGCTGTATCCTCTTACATTCACGTTACATTCACTGGTATTTTTATCCACCTCTTGTTCTTTGCCGTTTATTTATTTTTTTCCCCCCTGCGCTTAAGTGCTGACAACAAGAGGGTCAAGTCAACCTTCAGTCACCCATTTTTCCTCAGCGTGTCTCTGTATGGATGTCGCTCTCTCTCTCCACTTATGGTCAGAGCAGCAGTAGTGTTGGCCTGGTCAGTGTGACCCTTCTGTGACCCCACAGGCCAAGTATATCTTTTAGAGAGCTGCTATTGGGCCAGGATTCAAGACACTGTGGTGCAAGTTGCATCTGAATTTAAAAAAAAAAAAAAAAAAAAAAAAAAAATCCCTCATGAGGTTGCTGTTTCGTTTTGTTTTTTTTTAAGTTATTTTTTCTGCTGTAGCAGTTAATGAACTCCATGAAATGAGTTTATGTTGTGGTGAAATGAGTCTACGTTGTGGAACAGAACTGGAAATATCAATGAAATAATTGTGAGGTATGCACCCACAATAATCATACAAGGGACACATGTTTGATGATTTTTGGAAACCATGGTGCATGTTTGTTTTGGATACGGGCAGTTAGTGATGAGCATTGTTGTTTTCTTTCTTCTATTTTTACTTGCCATCCACCGTTCAGTATCATCCTAACTTTTTCTGCACAGTAGCAGTTCTAAGACGCTCAGGCAGGAAATGAAGCTCTTGACCTGCTGGCTGATTCTATTTCAGGCTGAGCTAGCATAGATGACAAATGCCTCCTATTTGTTGTTGAGGTAACTAACTCAGAGGAAGATTTCTATGTTCCTATGTGTCTTGCTTTTTCTCATGGCCTAATTTATTATCATTGCCAAATTTAGCGATATATGATAATCTGTTATATTGTTAGATCAAAGCTTTGCAATGCTTTACTCTGATAATCTGAATAATTTGAATATTCTGTCTTAATGCAAGCCTGGTTTATACTGTCGATCCAGAGAGAAGACACAGTTCGGCCAGCAAGCCAGCCTCCACCTCGCCCTTCCCTGTGCCGGGCAGGTACCGGAGTAGCAGCAGTGGGCTTGGGCCTGGACTGGGCTCGGGATCTGTAGCTGTAGTGGCAGGTGGAGGGATCGTCAGACCCTCCACTGCCGTATCCAGCGTATCCTCCTCTTCAGCGTCCTCCTCCAATCCCAAACTCCCCAAACAAGCCAAAGATAAGCTGCCAGGCATTCAGCGAAGACCTCCCTTCCCCTCTCCCTCCTTCAGGATGCCCCAGCCAGAAAAAATGTAAGTTTGACAGTGTAACATTTGCATTATTGTGTGGTGCTATGCTGGCACAATATGGAGATCTTTACCAAGACTAGGGATGAGCAAATGAAATGTTTTTGTATCAAAATTGTGAGTTTAGTGCCATTCTCAAATCTCAAGTACCATGATTTTGATTCTAATTTGTATAATTAAGCTGTTAAGCAAATTTAAGTTACTAACTGTTGATTTCAGCAACTACAATGACAACTGTCATCAATTAATTTACTATACTGTTAGCTGTAATTATAGATCTTAATAATGGACAGCTGGTGAGCAGAGATATGTGAATCTCCCAGTTATACACACACCATCATTTCATTATCCTTATCCACCTAAGAGCTCTGAATCTGGACTTTTAGGATTTCTAATTTCCGTCACTCTGTGAAGCTAATGTTAACTCGGGCAGGTACAGTGGTTCGCTGTCAAGAGTATCAGCAGTCTGATAACTCCACATGGTCAACAGTCTGTCCTTATTACAATAAGGCTGCTCTCAGTAAATGACACACCGCTTTTAAATGTCATGAATATAATTGCATAATATTAAGTTTACTGTGAATGTCATATCTTAATAAGTGTCAGCTAAGTTGGTTGACTTTATGTTATAAAAATTCGGCCAATTAACTTTAAGTTGACTTTTCTCTAACTGCGACTTCTTTAAAAAAACAAACAAACCAAAAAACTATAGAAGGACCTCAACAACAAGCAACAGGATCATTTCTATTTGTGTAGAAACAACAAAGGTTTATGATCATGTTTTGAACAATCATATCGTGTTTATTTCCATGTAGACTGGAAATACAGATATGTAGATTAATCCATAGAAAAATCTATAGAATTATTGATATAAATGTGCTATTGGTAGAGATTTTTCTACCATTTCTATGGAGATAGCTATCACTTTAATAGCTCTGGTTGTATAAGGTCACTATGGACAATGTTGCAAGTCAGTCAGCACCTTGATTTTTGTTATATTTAATTCACTGGGTTAGCCAAAATCAGATGTTATCTGATCTTTTAACAGTTTCTCAAATAAATTATCCAGAAAATGTACAATATCACAATATTTGTAGATATCTTAATATAAATGTTACATTTTATGTAGTTATGCTTAACCATGATGATCCTCCCTGATCTATGCCCAGCTTTATACTACACCGAATAATCCTTAAATTACTGCATACTGAACAGCACAATATAATTTGAAAGTCTCACAACTTTTAAAGCTCACATGAAGTCACATCACAGGAAGTGTGTTTAGGATCAGAAAAAAGCAACACATTTTGTTTTTTTTTATTTGTGTCTTTGAAGAATGATGGATCATTAGATTTATGTTTTGTCCTCCCAGCCCCATCTATGTGTGCACATTTGTCTCTTACCATGCGTTTCTCACTGGCTCATTGTTTCTAACTCTCGGCTTCCTCCTTGCTGCCCTCTTCATTTCTGTAACCTTTTCTTCCAGCCTCACCCCGGCTGTCAAGGTGGAGAAGATGCATCTGAATGTGGACTCGTCAGCCAAATTGGTGCAGGCCCCCGCCACCACCTCATCCTCCTCTACATCCTCCTCTAGCACCACTGTGAGCTCCAACACTACCACCATCACCACCTCCTCCTCATCAGCCCTTAAACCAGGCCTTAACTGTCCCTCCATACCAAAGCCTCCCTTACTGCCCCCGGGTCACATCCCCAATGGCAAGGGCCACCTCTCCGTTCTTTCGGAGAAGAAGCAGGACAGCAGTAGCAGTGCCAGTAGCAGACGCCACCTTAACAAGAAAGTGGCAGGTCAGTTATACACACACACACACACACACACACACAGGACACACATTGTATTCTGTTTCTCTAATCTTGTTTTATCCATTTCATAAAATAGTAAAGGGTCAATTAAAAGAGCAAACACAGTTCTTTATTAAATCCTTGCGTAAAGACTTGAAATGCCATCGGTTATGTATTACTTTTGCTAATAAACTCCAACTCAGAAAGTTACCTGTATTCACAGTATCATATGTATACATGTATTACATATACAAAGCAAAGACTCGTGTTTTACATAACACAGCTCACAGTAAAGCAAGTTAACAGAGCAGTTGATTTGTCACAGTGTATGTAAAGTAACTAACAGTTTTCTACTCCCTATCGCCTCTCCTGTGCCTTCAGAACGCGAGTTCAATCCAGACATCCACTGTGGCGTTGTGGATATGACGGCACGGAAACCATGCACAAGATCTTTAACATGCAAGGTAAGACTGTGTACTCAGGACTTCAAGTAACTGTGTCATGTATCGTTTAGATTCTCGTTAGTAGGACCAATCCATTTTTTGTTTTGGTCTTTTCATGGGATTTAGTAACAATCTTATACTGCTTTTTTTGTGTTTTTTTTTTTTAAAGGACGATTATGATAATTTTGTCAGCAAAGTCTCACAAAACTGTAACGTAGTCTCAGAATGTTCTTTATCACATACAAATAAGAAAAAATAGAAGGCAACGTTGGCAAGCAGATCCTCTTCTATAATTGGATAATTCTGACCTTTGACCTTTCCAATATCCCACCAGACACATTCCTTAAGCCAGCGGAGGGCAGTGCCAGGGCGGAGGAAGCGCTTTGACACATTGCTGGCAGAGCACAAGAACAGAGCAAGGGAACGAGAGAAGGACAAGGAGAGAGAACTCCACCAACCCCATTCCCAGCAAAACCCCCCTCTCAGGGAACCACACCTCGCCGCTGCCCATGACACCCACCAGGTGGCTCATGGCAATGGCCCTGCCCCAGACGCCACTAAGCCTTTGCCACCCGGCAAGCCCAAATTTCACAGCCCTGGTCTTCCACGGTGAGTGTTGTTCAAGACCTGCTTTCATATTTTGGTTTCCTCTTTTATGTGCAGTGACACCAGACAAACTAGTCTTCATCACATTCAGCTTATAACATAATGAAAATGACCTGACACACACTCTCTATCCATCAGACTAAACAGCAGTCACAGCGGTAGTACCCCCGCAGACCCTGCAGTAGTCCACGAGTCACCACACCATCCCCAAACTGCCCCTGACGGTTTTTCCAGACCCTCCAGTGACGAGGGAGAGAACGAGGAGCGGGAGGAGAATGCTGACAAACTGGACTGTCACTATTCAGGTTATCACCCTCGACCGGCAGCTGTAAGTGCACTCTACAGTCACTGGTCTAATCCAGAATTTGTCAATATTGTCAAAACTTTCAAGGACTGTTTATATAGCACCATTATGTTTTATATAAGGTCGGCAATCTTTCTGTTCCCAGTACTGTACCTTTGGAAGTCGACTGTTTGGGAGAGGCTGTTACTCCTTTGACCGGCGATGGGACAGAGTGCGATGTGCCCTAACCACAATGATGGAAAAGCATGTCAACTCTCAGATGTGGAAGTAAGTCTGTCCTGCTCAGATTTTGTCCCTCTGGGATGTGATGCCTACACTGAGCATCATAATATTTTGCCATCTTTTCTATTGCAGCATTTCTGACTTATTAGCAATCATAGCTAATGAATTATGTTCCTCCTTGTTGCAGGAAAATCCCCTTGGCCTTGGAGAACACCTCCTCCGTTGCACCTACCCATAGGACAAGCACAAATTCCCACGGTAGCACTCCTTCTTCAAGCTTCCTGGGCCCCCCTGCCACCTTGCCCCAGACTCCCTACAGCCAATCCTATGAGGGCAAGTCAGTGCTCTCCTATGGGACCACCTTAAATGCCCGCAGCTCCCCACAGGGCGGGGCTGAGCACCCGGCCTACGGCACCACACAGGCCCGACAAGTGTCTTCGTCGCCGCAGATGCCTTCAGCCCACTCGTCCTCATCCTCTTCTTCTTCAGCTCCTTCCCTAGCCTCAGGCCGGGCGCTTAAGTCCCGTTCCTCCAGCAGCAGCACTACCAAGTCGTCATCGTCCTTCAGGCCCAAGGACATCTCGTCTGGCTCCTCCACACCCGTCACCCCAAACTCAACTGGTGGGGGCAGCAGTGGAGCAAACAGTAACAGTAGCAGCACTAGCCTCAGCTCGGGGAAGAAGAGGAAGATTAGCTCCATCCTCTCTTCATCCCATAGCTCATCTGAATCATCCTCTTCTAATGCCAACTACTCTTCCTCCTCCTCCTCTTTCAAGAAGAACTGTGCAAATGTCGGCAGCTCAGGGAGCACCTACCACCACAGCTCACTAGGTCCTTCATCTTCGTCGTCATTATCCTCCTCCCACAGTGGAGTCCACAGTGTGGGGCTTAACTGTGGCCCCACTGTGCGGACCAACTCACTAAGTCTCAAGGCTGAGCCTTCTGGAGGTTCAGCAGGTGGCTCCTCTGGGCCGTCAGCACGAGGTCCTCCCTCGGGCAGCCCTGCAGAGTCTATCAAGCGCATGAGTGTGGTGATGAACAGCAGTGACTCCACCCTTTCCCTGGGGCCTTTTGTCCACCACCAGTCCTCATCTGACCACCATACCAGCTTCAGCCACCACTCCTCAGATGGGCGCCTTGAGGGCAAGAAGCGGAAAAGCTCTCCAGCCTCCAGTGGCATTAATAGTGGAGGTGGGGGAGGAGGGCTTGGAGGAGGAGGGGGGCCTGGACCAGGTAGACCCAAGGTGGCCAAGTCTCCTGCCATCAACAACATCCATGGGAAGCATGGGCGGAGCATTCCAGGGACGCCAGGGCTGCCCAACAACTCCCATTTACATCAGGTGAGTTTTGTACTCTGTACCAGTCAGGATACATTTCAATGACAGTGAAGAAGCGTTTCCATGACAGATAAATGTTGAAATTCTACTTCAAAACTGCACTCAGGGTGTGGTAAACTATGTAATGCTGAAGTGATTCCTCACATTGTTGTTGTACAAAACAAAATCCATTTATAGTTAAATTGACTCCAGCTTCTCAAATGTGTGGTTTTGTTGCTTTTCCCAGTTTTATATCATTGTAATTTGACAATGTTTGGGTTTTGAACTGTTGGTCAGACAAAACAAACAAGTTGACAGTATCAACATTGCACTCTGGGATGGATGTTTCACTCAATTTTTAAAGGTTTTGTAGGCTTAATTTATGAAACAATCAATAGATTAAATAATAATAATGAATATAATTTGTTGCATCCTTTAAATATCCGTGAATATTCAATTCAATTCAATTCAATTTTATTTATATAGCGCCAAATCACAACACAAAGTCATCTCAGGGCACTTTTACATGGAGCAGGTCTAGACCACGCTCTTTAATTTACAGAAAGAGAAACCCAACAGTTCCCCCCATGAGCAAGCACTTGGCGACAGCGGAAAGGAAAAACTCCCCTTTAACGGGAAGAAACCTAAGGCAGACCCCGGCTCTGGGTGGGCGGCCATCTGCCTTGACCGGTTGGGTTGAGAGAGAGAGAGAGAGAAAGAGAGGGGGGGGGGGGGGGGGGGTTGTACACAGTGAAAGAGCAGCAACAACAACAACAATAGTCAGTAAGCAGCAGCAAGCAGCAGCAATAGCAGGAACAGCTGGCCGAGGGCAGAAGAAGGACGTCAGCACATCAGCATAGTCTATGGTTTATGAAGCTTCCTGTGGATCAGAAAGCACAAAGAACTCCGGGGAAGAAGTGAAATTAGTAACATGCATTAATAGTAATAGAATACATAGAGATGGAAGAGAGAGGAGCTCAGTGCATCAATGGAAGTCCCCCGGCAGTCTAGGCCTATAGCAGCATAACTAAGAGCTGATCCAAGGCGAGTCAGATCAGACCTAACTATAAGCTTTATCAAAAAGGAAAGTTTTAAGCCTACTCTTAAACATAGAGAGGGTGTCTGCCCCTCGGACCGAAACTGGGAGATGGTTCCACAAGAGAGGAGCCTGATAGCTGAAGGCTCTGCCTCCCGTTCTACTTTTAAATACTGTAGGAACCACCAGTAGACCTGCATTCTGGGAGCGCAGCGCTCTAGTGGGATTATATGGTACCAAGAGTTCTTTTACATAAGATGGTGCCTGACCGTTAAGAGCTTTGTAAGTAAGAAGAAGGATTTTGAATTCTATTCTGGATTTTACAGGAAGCCAATGCAGCGAAGCTAAGATGGGGGAAATATGATCTCGTTTTCTAGTTTTAGTCAGAACACGAGCAGCTGCATTCTGGACCAGCTGCAGAGTCTTTATAGACCTATTAGGGCAGCCTGATAATATTGAATTACAGTAATCCAGCCTAGAAGTAACAAATGCGTGGATTATTTTTTCTGCATCTTGTTGTGAAAGGATATGTCTGATTTTAGAGATATTACGTAAGTGAAAAAAGGCAGACCTTGATATTTGTTTTATGTGGGAATTAAAGGACATGTCCTGATCAAAGATAACTCCCAGATTCCTTACAGTAGTGCTGGGGGCCAGGGTAATGCCGTCTAGATTAGTTAAATCATTAGATAATGTGTTTCTAAGGTGTTTAGGGCCAAGCACAATAACTTCAGTTTTTTCCGAGTTTAGCAGCAGAAAATTGCAGGTCATCCAGGTCTTTATATCTTTAAGGCACACTTTGAGTCTAGATAACTGATTGGGTTCATCTGGCTTCATTGATAAATATATTTGGGTATCATCTGCATAACAATGGAAATTTATGGAGTGATTTCGAATAATATTCCCTAAAGGAAGCATGTATAAAGTGAATAATAAAGGTCCCAGAACAGAACCTTGAGGAACTCCGTGTCTAACTTTTGCTTTTATGGACGATTCATCATTAACATGAACAAACTGAAATCGATCCGATAAATAAGATTTAAACCAGCATAATGCAATACCTTTAATGCCAATGAAATGTTCCAGTCTCTGCAACAGGATTTGATGGTCAACAGTGTCAAATGCGGCACTAAGGTCTAACAAGACAAGCACAGAGACAAGGCCTTTGTCTGATGCAGTCAGGAGGTCGTTTGTGACTTTAACCAGCGCTGTCTCTGTGCTATGATGCGCTCTAAATCCAGACTGAAAAGTCTCAAATAAGTTATTGTTATCTAGAAAATCACATAACTGATTAGCGACTGCTTTCTCGAGAATCTTAGACAAAAAAGGAAGGTTAGATATGGGTCTATAATTGGCTAAGACGTCTGAATCGAGAGTAGGCTTCTTAAGGAGGGGTTTAATTACAGCTACTTTAAAGGACTGCGGTACATATCCAGTTATCAAAGACATATTGATTATATTTAGTAAGGAGGTGCTAATTAAGGGTACGACATCCTTAAAGAGTTTAGTTGGGATGGGATCTAAAAGACAATTCAAAGGTTTTGATGACGAAATTATAGAAGTTAGCTCAGGAAGGTCTATCTGAGAGAAACAGTCCAAGTTTAAATCAGGTTTTGTGGCTGTTTCTAGGGAGCTTGATAAATCTGTGCCTGTTGAGATGAGAGACTGTTGAATTTTATCTCTAATTGTTAGAATTTTATCATCAAAAAAGCTCATGAAATCGTTACTACTGAGAGCCCTCGGAATACTCGGATCAACAGAGTTATGACTCTTTGTCAGCCTGGCCAAGGTGCTGAAAAGAAACCTAGAGCTGTTTTTATTTTCGTCTATTAATGCGGAGTAATAGGCAGCTCTGGCATTACAGAGGGCCTTCTTATAAGTTTTAAGGTTTTCAAGCCAGACTATGCGAGATTCCTCTAATTTAGTGGAACGCCAAATCCTTTCAGATTTACGAGAAAGTTGCTTTAATTTACGGGTTTCAGAATTATACCATGGAGCTAATCTCTTATGCTTTATTATCTTTCTTTTTAAAGGAGCGATGGAGTTGAGTGTTTGCTGTAGAGTACCTGCAGCAGTGTCAACAAAATTATCAAATTGAGAAGGACTAAAATTATCATAAGAGTCCTCTGCAGTATTGATAGAGGGAATTGAATTCAGCGCTAATGGAACTGTTTCCTTAAATTTAGCTACAGCACTATCAGTAAGACATCTAGTGAAAACATTTTTGTCTAATGGTGTGTAATCTACCAATAAAAATTCAAAAGTTATCAAATGGTGGTCTGATAAAATGGGATTTTGAGGAGAAACTATCAAATGTTCAATTTCTATGCCATAAGTCAGCACAAGATCCAGGGTGTGATTATGACAGTGAGTGGGTTTATTTACACACTGAGAGAAGCCAATTGAGTCTAATAATGAAATAAAGGCAGTACAGAGACTATCGTTGTCGACGTCCACATGAATGTTAAAGTCACCTGCTATAATTACTTTATCAGTACTGAGGACTAAGTTTGATAAAAACTCTGAGAATTCAGATAAGAATTCAGAGTACGGGCCAGGAGGGCGGTACACAATAACAAATAGAACTGGCTGTACAGTTTTCCAGGTTGGATGGGAAATACAGAGAACAAGGCATTCAAAAGAGTTATAATTAAATTTAGATTTAGGTCTAGGGCTGACAATAAGGCTGGAGTTGAAAATGGCTGCAACTCCACCTCCTCGGCCAGTGTCTCGAGGAATGTGAGTATTAATATGACTGGGAGGAGTGGATTCATTAAGGCTAACATATTCTTCCTGACATAGCCAGGTTTCTGTAAGACAAAATAAATCAATATGCTGGTCTGAGATTAGCTCATTTACTAATAAAGCTTTAGAAGATAATGATCTAATGTTTAAGAGACCGCATTTAATTGTTTTATTTTGCTGAGCAATTCCAGACTTAATGTTAATATGTTTTAGATTTTTATGATTGATACTTCTGCAATTAGTTTTCGATTTAATTGATTTAAATGGTCGGGGGACAGATACAGTCTCTATGTGGTTTAGGGCGGGTAACTGATCTAATGGAAGCACAGAGAAGTGTGTAAGACTACAACTCTGCCTCCTGGTCTCGACTCTGGGTTGTCATGGTTTAGGTTTTCTTATGAATTCAGCCATATTTTTCGATATGAGAGCAGCTCCATCCAAAGTGGGATGTATGCCGTCTCTCCTAATCAGACCAGGAATATGAAAACCTTACTGAAATTTACTTCAACTCTGAACAATCAAATGTTAGTATTGGACTAGTTATAATTAATGTCGGGCACCCAGTGCTGGAAATATGGATTCTTCAAGCAACATAACAGCAATGAGAAATTAAACCAAATTATCTGTGCCCAAGTTGTATTAGTGAAATAACAGAAAAATTGCTGAAGTCAAGGGCCACAGTTATGCCTGGTACACACAGGATGCGTGAGCAGCATGTTGTGGAAACTCTTACTTTTTATTTCAGCGCCTATGTTAACAGGTTAAAGCAGCCACACAGCCTGTGTGAGACACGCCTCTCACGTGTGGCTGCTGCGTCGTGTCATCTAGAGATTTGATGTTTCGCCTATTATCTCTATTGGTAACATGGGGGAAATGTTAAAGAAGGAAATGTAACATTGTGAATGGCACTAGCGCACCTCCCTTATGCTTGCTTAGAGTTTTGTAGAATTAGTTACTCTGACTGGTTGAGAGTAGTTATAACTTAAAACAGACTGATGTCTTAACAACCATTTTAAAACAGTTTTTTCTCTCCTTTACGCAGCCAAAGGCTCGTCCCTGACAGTGGTGTCTGGCTTCTGTGTATGGAACTGGCAGGCAGACGGGGAATAGTCCAGAGCAGTCCGCATACTGCTCTGGACTTCACGAGGCCTTCTAAAATCAAACCCACATTACTCTCAGCTTCCCACAATCCTCAGGGTGGAGATGATCTGGACTGCCCAGTGAAGTCAATGTGGTCCTTACTATTTCTCCCAAAGCCATGTGTGTGGGGGGAGGGATGGTGGCACTGTATGGGGATAAGTCAAAGCGTGGAGCGCCAGGGGTCCAATGAGCGAGCCATGGACCTCCCACGCCTTGTTGTCCCAGTATTCTGAGAGGTCTTCCTGTCTGGCTGGAAGTAGGAAGAACGATAGCGACAGCCATGGGTCTCTTGAGCTCATCGGGTTCAAGTTAAGGGCTGGCACAAGCTCTGCCGCAACAAGCCGCCATGACGCTGAGCAACTGGGGAGACAACAAGCCGATCTCTTCCGTGTTTGCTGAAGAATGAGTGTGTGAATGTGCGTGCGTGTACGAGTATTTTTCTCATGTCAGATTCTGCTGGACTACTGGAATTTCCAACTTAACTACACCCCCAGCGCCTGATCTCAGAAGCCTTGGAAGGAGAGCAGGAGGAGCAGCAAACTGTTACTTGCAACACCTTAAACAACACACAATCACCTTGTTGTTTCACCTTTCCATTAGTCTGACTCTCTGGTGACACGTCGAGTAACCTCGGGTTACATGAGCCGGTAGGGACGATCTGGTCAATTCTTTTATTACCCAGAATAATTATGCAAGTGTTACCTTTTTATGATTTCTTATGAGCTTTTTACACTGAACTACAAAGAGTCTTTGTAGATGTGGTGAAGACAGTAATGCTTTCAAAATGTGAAAAGGACGCCTGATGTGCCCATTCGATTGAATCTTTTGTCAGAGATAGTTTGGTCGTGAGGACACCTGTTTATCTGAATCTTTTCATTGTGCAAAATGATAGCCACAGTAGACCTACCCCCAACTGTGAACAGCACTAAATAACTTCTTTCTCCACAGGCACTGCTTAGCTGTCCACGAAGCTAGCCAAAAGCTGCCATCAGCTTTGCCAATTACTTTATTTTTTAACTAAAAGGTGGGCAGTCTTGCCCATGAAAGCAGTGATGGTGCATTGCCTGTGTGGATATCAAGAAAATCTGTGCAAACCATATTAATGCCACAAACCTTTTCTCTAATACTCTGAGAGAATTACTTTGTACCCATACAGCTGTGTGAAATCCACAGCTGCTTGTGGGCAGATGTGAATTGTAACTTTTTTTTTTTTTCCTACATAGGGAATCAGGTATGGTACGTCTTAACTGGAGCAAACTTTATGCACGTCAGCTGTCTTCTGTGGGTATGATTGTCCCTTCTGTGTGTAACCACTACCCAAGCTCTGGATGTTAAAAGTTTCAACGCCTCACCGTAACACTATGTTGGAGTGGGGTTGTGAACAATTTGTCACAGTAGAATGGATAGCCAGGCATTATACTCTATTCCTTTGTCAAAATGGAGTCTTAAATCAGGCAATACTCTCCCATCTCATTGGGATATTTGCTTATTTTGAACGGTCTCGAGTGGGTTTTATGGTGCGAGATTCATGGAGATGGCTTCACAGGACTTATTGAAACTTTTGGCAACACCTGTTGATTTTTGGAACCTCCACTGATGTCAGTTAGTGTGGAAAGTAAAGGAGACAATTTCTTTTTTTTTTTTTTTAAAAAAAACTTTAATTTTAGCGTTTTTCTTGTAGCCAATGTATCAAAACAAGTATTGAAGTATCCCTATTTGAGAATACATATTTTGTTAACAAATTGTACAGTGAAATATGTATTTTTGCACAGGCATTTTTTCGTACACGCTGAATTTTTTGGTACAATTTAAAAAGTCATTATTTATTTAGTAAACAAGATGAAAAGTCAGAACTTGATTATTTGAAGTGGTTCACTGCCATGTCGATATAATGCAATACGCCTACATGTAGAAGCTGAAGCATCTCATGAATCGTGTACTGAGATCCTTTAAGGAACAAAGGTGAAGTGTTGCCACTGTAGCATGTGTCTGTATGACAGAGGATACCTTTATTCACTTTTCAAGGTCTCAATCACATGTGCTTTTACAATACATTTTACGTTGCCTATGAATCAACACAACAACAACAAAAAAAATGTTATTATGTGACCCAATTAGCCTGTGATTTTGAAAAATGTCCTGCAGGCTTGAAGCTGTGCCCGTTGTCTGACCAATTTCCATGGACTCCTCAGTCATACACTTCATAGATGGTGTACCTTAAACACATTTCATGATTGAAATATAATGTTCTTTTATAAGGCTGAAGGGACTTAAGCAATCACTGCAAGGAAGAACACTTCAAACAGTTCACCTGCTTGCATCGTCGTTGCCAAACAAGTAATTTGAAACACAGCTTTTAAAGAAATAGTTTGCAGCCTTTAAAAGAAATATCAAATTAAGAAAGTGCCTGAATTTGTTTCACCCTGACTGTTTGAGGACAGTATTCTTTGGGTTGTTTTACCTTACTTGAATGTTCGAAGTGTTTAGGGAGTTTGCTTTTAAATTTGCCTATGAACCCAAAATGTGGTAAAACCTGAGCTTGTCAGCTGCCCAGTATGAAACACTTAGTGTTGTGCGTTCTTTTTTTTTTTTTGGGGGGGGGGGGGGGGGGGGGGGTTATCCAAGTTTTCCAGACAAGACGTTAAGATTTTCTGTTCTCGACAGTGTGTGGCTTAAGCCCCCTCTGGTTTACTGGGAGTTGTACATTAAGACATTCAATCAAGTGTTTTTGTTTACCCTCAAACTCCACTGACATCTCGTCATCGTTTCCAGTCTACGGAAACATTGCGAGGTTGGTTTTTTCTACTAGCACCATAGACTTGGAATGTGAAAGTGAGAAAGAATACAGCTCGTGTCTGGGAGGAAAAAGTAAATCCACCATTCATACTATGTAAAAGCGTGTATAGATTTTTTTTTTGTATACATTATCAAAATCATTTTCAGCTGGACTTATGTATTGGCTGCTATGTAATTCGTGAACAAAACATAGGTTAGAATTAATATTTAAAGAAAAAAAGATTGTATAGTATATTTGTTTTGTAACAAGTTTCTGTAAATAAAATAATTTATACTGCTATTTATATGAAATTATGTCTCTGCCTCTTTCCTAAAATAAATGAAGAGAAATGCAACAGTTAAACAAATGTTTTATTATATACACAATATAAGAGTCACTTTGTCAGACAAACTACAGGTGTGGGTATACCAAGAAGAAGAATGCAAGGTGACCCTTGCTGTAATGAGAAAATATGGCCTCCGTGGTTACATGTTGATAACTCTGGACAACTTCTGGACTCTGTTGAGCAGCAAGTCACCCTTCTTAATGGTTTCCTGGTACTGCCAGTTTTTGCTATCAGGTCTGTGGAAAAGCACAGGAAGATATTTAGAGTTCAGCCTCTAATCACTCAGTTATTTCCTGGAAGTATTGAGGTTTTAAGAACAGTAATGTTACCTATTGGTTTCCACAATCTCATTCACTTTATCAATTTTGCAGTGGAGACGGCCAGCAGCTATGAATCGGGACAGTTCCCTGAGGAAGAAAGATATAGTTCAGTTAGCCAGAACAAAAGTCGTAATACCATGATGGTTCCCTAAAAGCTTTAACTGAGCATAGGGTAAAGAAAAAAAAAGAGAAGATGTACACTCTATGTTCCCAGGCAGCTCTAATACTGTTTTAATGATGAATCAATGCCAACTACACCCACTTTGGGATGAAGGAATGCACAAATAAAGCTCACTGGGGGCGAGATTCAGGTCATTGGTTCTTATTCATGTGTAGTTTTGCTTGTGTAGCTCTTTACACAGCATTTAGTCAGTAAATACAGATCTGAGGGTAAATCAAGATTTAAAGATGCTCAACCATCTTGCACCTAACAATTTATCACTTGAGATTATCTGATAGAACTTCATACATGACCAATCTGAACACTAGAGAGATTGTGCAAATGAAAAGAAAGAATTTTGTATTGCCGTTGAGGCTCATCAAGAATGCAAGAATCATTTTCAAGCACAGCCTTCACTACAACAGAGGATGTGGCACATGGCTGTGGTGTCTGGACACTCACTGGTCGATGAACTCTGTGCTGACGCCAAAGGCCTCAGCCATGTAGCCCAGGGTGAGGGAGCGGTAGGACTCTAGCAGCTGGCTGTAGGCCTGTATCCTCATCTCCCTCACATAGTAACGGTAGTGTGGCGCAAAGAGCCAGTCCTTCTTCATCTCCTGCTCCACCGTGGCTATAACACAATAAGAAGACACTTCTTAGTCTTTATTAAAATCATGCAGCAGAGCAGGACAAGAAATCCCATCCAGAAAAAAAAATTACACAATGGAATCATAAAATGAAAAAAAAAGGCACCAGAAAGCTCTGTATGTCTCTGAAATGACAAACAGCATAAAGAAGACTGGCAGCTGTACTCTACAAGTGACCAGATTAAATGTTGTACAATAGTTTTTTTTTTTTTGCTGTGTTTTTTTAGACCAGTGAAAGAAAAGGTGTCCTCACCCAGAGACTGGAAGAAGACAGAGTAGCGGCACTCGTAGAGGGAGAAGAGATACTGGCGAACAGAAGGCAGACTGTGCAGCACCTCCAAGATCTCTGCTCCCTTTATGACCTGAAGAGGGACACATTTAAACAAACATGTTACAAACAGCCATGCTGCCAACTGTGTCAAAAAAAAAAAAATACAATAACCTTCATGCAAGATATGATGCAACATGATACAGGCTTTTTCTTTTGCAAATAAACTGTCTCCTTGCCTACCTTTTCACGGAGGTCAGGCCTTTTGAGGGCGATCATGCAGACGTAGACAGTGTAGGTAACAAAGGTCTTGTAGTCCATCAGCTCGTAGGAAGTAAAGGTGGATACTGTGTCGAGGAAGAGCTCAGCGGCTTGCTTGAAGTCCCTGATGGCAACACAGTACAGACCCTGGTAGACCTTCAGACGATTCCTCCTGTCCCAGTCTCCCCCCTCTTCAATAAGGCTGTGGAGAGAAGATATATGCAGGGTGATGAGTACTGAAAAGATCACAGAAACTGTTGGTGGAGATGTTGCAGAACAACAGAGCCTTTACGTTTTGGCTTTCTCAGAGTTGCGTGTGATGAGGTCGCTATCCATGTAGAAGAGGCCGATTCTCAGCAGGTAGAAGACGATGTCTAGTCTGTGACCCAGAGCCACTGTCTTGTCATAGGTCTTCCTGAAGGCGGTTAGGGCACCCTCCTGTGGAAGCACAAGACAAAGTCAATCAATTCTGCTACTATTCAAATCAGTGTACATGCAAACCCCTGTAACTACATTTAATCACAACAAAGTTAAAAAATAAAGAAGAGACAGAATAGGAACGACCATTCTGCATACTTCTAGTTCAACTACTGTAATATTATAGGAAATGAGAAACCAGCCATTGTAGATTATGTGTTACCCAAATTACTAAGAATGTAATACTGTGTGGGGTGTCAAAAGTGCCACTCAAACATGTGGTAGAGTGCTTTAGCAATACATTGGATTTTGGCTCTGATACAAAGCAGTGCTTAATGAATAGGAAAGCAATCAGTGGGTGATATTTTCTTGGGAAGATATACTTGGAATTAGAGCTGCAACGATTAGTTGATCAATTGACTAGTCGGTCGACAAAAGATTAACTATCAACTACTTTGATAATTGAATAATTGTTTTAGTCATTTTTTAAGCAAGTATTTTCTGGTTTTGGTCTGCTGGCCAGACAAAATAAGACATTTAAAGACATAGTGTTTGACTCTTGGACATTGTGAATATTCTCACTATTTTATGACATTTTATAGTCAAAACCATTAATTGAGAAAATAGTCAGCAGATTAATAGATAATAAAAATAATCACTAGTTGCAACTCTACTTAGCATTAAGATTAATGTTTGTTATCTCTTATAAATAATAACACTCAATAAAGATGCACTCAGAAAGTGTACAAATTTAACATCAAATGTGAGCTTAATTGGTTGATCGTTTTGCTTTGTATTCTGTCCATTTGCCTCATCGAGGACTGCAGAAGACACCTGAAGAGGGTGTGTTAAAGGTTTATGCAGCATCTTTAGCACTGCCATCTACAGATCTGCAATAGTCACAAAGCCATGGTTTGAATTTAATGCAAGCTGTCAAATGACAGCTTATATAACATCTAAATAACAACAATCTAAATTAAATCACAACTCTTGCTGCTAAAAAGATTTTGAAGGAAAAACAGCATAGTCCTTCAGACAAATAATATACTTTAGTTTGTCTGTCCATATGGTCATAGAGTTAAGTCTAGACAGACAGGTTATTATTATTAAAGTTGTCACGCTAACTCAACAAAAGCACTGATTAATTGCTTCATTTATTGCTACAGTAACATGTTAACAAAAGATGAAGACTGGAGATAGACGCTGCATGCATCTGTATATAATATGTCTGTCTATGTGTTTATTTTCCCCAAGTACTGCAATAATTATTTCGTCATATTGTGTGTCTCTTAAGTGATTTTTTTTTTTAAAGTTGTCTACAGGCAAGTTCATGTAAGCCATTCTCATCATTTTCCATAAAAGAATCGATATATTAATATCTGTCTGTCAAAGTGGCAGAAATGGATACACTTGCTACATTTAATCCAACAGGCCAGTATTTACTTACTTACTTGGTAAAGCTACAATAAATACATCCCCATAGCTCCTGTGTGCGTGTTGACCGAGGATGATTTACCTTGTCTCCAATCCTGATCAGATACTCGGCTTTGGCCATCATAGCGTCTCGTATCTCGCTCTCTCCCAGGTTCTTCTCTGCATCCTCCAGCACATCGTCCAGGCGCTTCAGCTCCTCTTCATTGGCCTTCTTCATTTTATTCAGCAAGTCGCCGTCCAGCTGCCACTTCAGCTCCTTACACAGACCCTCATAATAAGGTGCCATGTCTGGAGCACAGAGAAGATGGTTTAACTTGTTGACCAGAGTGTGACAGGCTCGTTTTAAAAAAAAAAACATTCAATTACTTTTAACGTTGACGTTACATCTAAAAAAAATTATGACCCAAAGACGTTGAATCAATTTTCTAGTAAAAACACTATTTTATAAAATGCCAATACTTTCCCCCCCGTTATTTTTCCATATAAAGCCAAATAAAAGCTATGTAAATACAGCAGAAGATACGGATATGATGATTTTAGCCTTCTACTGTCAGGCGAAGTTTAACAAACAACCCCCCTAGAGTTTGCTGGTCGTCAGTTAGCCGCTAATAAAGTTAGCTAGCAGGCTAATTTTCCGGCGATGCTTGTTGAGTAAAAGTGAAGTGAATTAACGGACTTTACCACATCTTACATTACAGTTATACACTCAGTCCATTATTTATGTGCATATAGTAATATGTGTCTGCATCGTGCAGGTAAAGAGCAGGCATGCGAGGGTAACGTTACGTAGTGAAATGCTAACTCACTGTTAGCTTTGATAGCATCCATGAGCTCTGTCTTCACTTTAACATCCTGCCGATGACCGTCCATTGTGAGCAGAAACTTCAGCTGGGCTATCCTCAGATCAGGGTTCTTGGGAAGACCCTCTTCCTCCAGATTCTCTAGTGGCATCTTTAATTGAAAGTATACGAGCAAAGACACGAACTGAAGGCTTTCTTTGTGTGGACAGAAACCACCTAGTCAACGATGACTACGGAAAACACTGCGCTGTGTTGCTTCCGCCGGACTGCCAGTCATAGAGGGAGGAAAAGAGCGGAGACAGTCGAACACTTAACTAACTGAGGTGCCGTT
Source organism: Euthynnus affinis (assembly GCA_029490765.1). Lineage (NCBI taxonomy): Eukaryota > Metazoa > Chordata > Actinopteri > Scombriformes > Scombridae > Euthynnus > Euthynnus affinis. Next base: position 10,183,135 of record CM055840.1, on the reverse strand, counting down.
TACTGCCCCCTGCTGGAAAAAACTAGGACCAACAGTTGTATGCAGAATGTAGTTTGTTATTAGCATTCAGACATGGCAAGTTTACAGTATTTACATAGCACATTTCAAAAACAAAGTCAACCCAAAGTGCTTTACAGAGTACACAGACACAAAATAAAATAAAAACAAATGATAAAAACAATGAAAATAAACAGAAGCACACATAGCCTACTGTTATCTACTACACTATATTCATCTTCATTGCATTACATTACTGTTTTTGCAACTAGTCTACAATAAATACTTTTTTATTTAACATAATTAACAGCTTTAAATAATGGGAAGTAACGTGTTAATGTCAGTCAAATTGCAACTTTGGCACTGTGAATAAAACTTTATAAAGAGAAATGTTTTTCAAAGTATTCACTTATTAGAGATACTTTTGTTTTCTTATTTGGTTCCTAAGAGCTTTCCAGAGTGGTCTCTTTTTTATTCTAATATTCAGTGTTTTACGCATTGCATTGTGGGACAATGTTGTCCACCAAAACTGAAGTCAAAAATCGAATGTTGCATGTTGGATTTTTTTTTTTTAAATACCTGATTTATTCCCTCTTCTAGTGTGAACAACCCTCAATATGACAATCAATATGACAAAAACAATGCTAATCAATAATTAGCACTGTTTGCATCTTTCCAATCTTTCCATTGTTAACAGACATGCTGGGCAGGTGAAATGTAAGCATGTGTAGAGGAATTTACAGACATTTCTGCAAATGAGAAAGCTTAGTAAACTGTTTATGTGGTTTGCCCTCTGTGTATTATACCCCATATTAGAATTTATGATAAAAGCTGACTCAATCACACTGTCTGTCCATTCAACAGGACACATGAGTGACTCAGTCACTGTCAGGGTGGTTGCATGATTGCCGGTTGTTTTATTTCTAGTTAGAAAGTCTGAAAAGTTAATGATAACCAGTCAGAAATACTTAACAGAGTCCATGCAGTCTGGACATAGATACTCTGAGGTCCTTGCCAGTACAGACAGAATGGGAAGTGTGCTGCAGCAGCTGGTAGGCTTTTACTGAATTCTACTGAATTTGTTTAATAGAAGTCAGCATAGTTTTTGTTGTATATAAATGTTCACAGGACAGTTTGCATCATATGAAAACATGTTTTTGCTAAATCTTAAAACCTTATTTAAATGTTGCTATTTTTCTGCGCAGTCTGAACATTGTGTTTTGGCTCAGACAAATTTCTCTCAACAGGGAAAATTGCCAGGAGAAATATATAACAGGCGGGGTCCACTTAAAAGCTTTTCGTCTGAACTCATTGACTCATCTAAACCAGTGTTTCAGCTGAGTCATTCTACTTTGTCAGTTTCGGCGTTATTTTGTAAACCATTTATTCAACACAAGAAAGAACAAATCTTATAAATCATAAAATAGATTGCAATTTTATGAGGGGTCAGAAAAAAAATCACGTTTGAAGAGTACCAAGTATTATATAACATTGTTTATTTTACCCTCAAAGAGTGTCAGTTTTAGTTTAAATTGTGAGCGTAATAGGGGGTCATTTTGACATTACTATATATGTATATATCAATACAGGTTACATGACATTTACCATTTATATACAATTATCAACCAGTTGTTACTAGATATCTTGAGATCATGAAAGCAGTTGTTATTTTCATATTGTTTCATAGGTTATGAGTTGTTTTGATGAACATATTAGTCATTGAGTTACACACTAAATGGTCCTTAATTTAGAGATATTTAATATATTTTCTTCATGTGAGACCAGATTTCTTTTCTTATACATTTTATTAACGATGTTGGCAGTATTCATTTCCAGGGTAAACATTATACCTAAAGATCTTAAAAATACCACAGTTTTTCCAGAAAATATAATACTGACCATACAGTATACTACACTTTTCTCCAACAGTTTTGTAAAAATGAAGGTTTTCTAATCTGGGATAAAATCAATGTTACTCTAATAAATTAGGTTTCATTAGAGGTGAGTGTTAATTTAATTAATTTAGCGTTACAAATCAGGAAAAGTTTCCAGATCCCTGTAGTCTATAGCAGCTTATGTTGGAGCACTTAATTGATAACCACAAAATTATGGACTTGTCTACATAATTAAAATCCAGGATTGATGTGTAAAGTGAGCTTGTACATATCAAGAAAATATCTAGAAGTAATTAAATTAAACTATCAGTGTCTGTGAGTTAGTCTGCAAACCCAAAACATAACATCTACAAAGCTGATTATAAAAAGGACAATCAAATTATACAAATCAAGGAAATGTGATTTTTCTAATTCTGGTGCACATTTCTCACATACAAGCTATCCTGTCCTATCACTACCTGTCCTATTTCTGCTCGTCACTCTCTCTTGTAGACCCGTGGGAACGCTCTGTTCCTCATCATTATTTTGGGAATCGGAGGAAGCTTTCAATCTGGATACCATATCACTGGCCTGAGTTCTCCCTCACCGGTGAGAGATGTCACTTGTTACCCCTCTTTTCTATTCTTCAAGCTCCTACACTAACTCCTACCTAAACTCAACTCAAACATACCCTTCATAATTTCACGTCCAGTCATTGAATGAAAGCAGAGAGAGTGTGTGGAGTGATTCTTTTTACTTTTTACATTCCTCACTAAGTGAATTAAGTTCAGGCTATAAAATCTTCTCCTTTAAAACTGTCACTGCAGTACATAAAGCGCTTCATCAACAGCAGCTGGTATGACAGATATGAAGAGCCTCCACCTCAACAGACGGTCACAATTATCTGGTCTCTTATTGTCTCCATGTATGCTGTTGGGGGACTCTTTGGCGCTATCAGTGTCAAATTTATCTCAGGCATTCTTGGAAGGTGAGTAAGAGACACTAAATGCGATGTTAAGTGTCAATTATCCATGTAAGACTTAAAGGGATATCTGTTCCTTCATCAGAAAAAGGACGATGATCTGCAACAGCTTCATTGCTATTGTTGCAGCAGGGATCATGCTGACAAGTAAAGGAGCCAAATCTTATGAAATGATCATTGTGGCTAGAATCATTCAAGGCTACTCAGCAGGTAAGTGCATATTCTGTGACAAGTATGACAAATCACGTATAAATAAATGAACGCTTTCACCTGACTCCTCTCCTGACATACAGGTTTGGGGGTGAGCACCCATTTGATGTACCTTGGAGAGATTTCACCCAGAAAGATAAGAGGCGTGGTGACTCTGACTTCAGCGACCTTTACATCACTCGGCAAACTGTCTGGACAGTTTTTTGGACTGAGGTATACGTTTATTGCCAGCATGTTGAGATAATAATAAAGCTCACTGTATGTACAAGATATAACTGACACATTTCTTTTATTAAAGGAGATTTAGACAAAGAGAAGCAGATGAGTTTAGCAAGGAGTGGATTGTGCCAAAAGAGCTTCACCTTAATATTAGAAAGTAGTAATTTTCTACAGCAAAAAACAACAACAAAAAAAAACCCCTAAACATTTAAACTGAACTCTGATTTTATTTCATTTCTCAGTGAGATCCTTGGTCGTGAGGAGCTGTGGAATGTCGTCCTCTGTGTCCCTGCATGTTTCTCTGTGATTCAGGTTCTAGTGTTGCCTTTTCTTCCTGAGGCTCCCAGATACCTGTTCATAGAGAAAGGTGATGTTAAGGCTTGCAACACAGGTTGGTCTATTTCCTAATGTTCATACAGTACCTGCCCAAACAGCTTAGAAGTATTAAAATCTGATGTAATGATCTGTGGAAAAAAAATACTACCTGAAAAGTTAATCAAGCAAGATTTGAACATCAGTCATAAGTGTCAAAAAGGTCTTTAGTGTGGTTACGTTTGAAGTACAGGTTGCAAATGCACAGTGTTTTAAATTGTTAAGAGGCCTGCAACATGCTATGCATGTCACAAAATATACAAAGTACCATATTTCATTATACAGAAAATGTAAAATGTAGGTCATATTTGTAGGTATTTCTGTGTTATTTTCTCCCTCTAATTAATCTTCACTTTCTGGTCTTTCTCATTCCAGCTCTCCAGAGTCTGTGGGGCAACAGTGACTTCAAACAGGAGATGGACGAGATGCTGGCAGAGCAGGCAGCCATTGAGGCAGCCCCACCAAAAAGCACTCTGCTGCTCCTGAGGGACAGGACTGTCCGATGGCAGCTTATCACCATGTCCATGATCTACTGCTGCAACCAGTTATCAGGCATGTCTGCGGTGAGGATGTTCGCTAAGTGGCTCTAAATACAATAGATGCCAAAAATGCAATTACAAAAATAAAAAAAAAAAATACATTGTAGCCTCTTAAAAATAAAATCCAATGCTTCTCTCCTTAATTCCCAGATCAGTACTTTTTCTTTTGACATCTTTCGGAAGGCAGGTATAGCGAGAGACAAGATCCGCTACGTCACTCTTGGTCTTGGAGTATCTGAAATCATCACCTTAATCTCCTGTGTGAGTAACTCCCTCAGTGTGTACCTGAGCTCTTTAACTCCAGATCTTCACACCACTCATGATACAACCCAAGATCTCAAGAATTTACATGTACTCGTAACTTGGCACAGAAATATTGCTATTTTTCTACTTTATCTCCTGGGCTGTTGATGGAGAGATTGCAGGAAACTTTTCAATCAGTAGTTCGGCTATTCAAACTACTACCACTTGTTTGTATAGCTGCTACTACAACCAGCTAGTAACCTGAAAGTCCTCCTCGTCCCACCAGAAACACACTGAGGTAAACAGGAATAATTAACCATAACCATTAGATTCCATGTAGAAACTGATAATGTAATGACTGATACTTCAATAATAACACATGTCATGAGCATATAATGTAATCATTTTGTGCTGGTTATCACATTAGCACACACACACACGTGCATGCATAGGTTTGTAAACCATAATCTGTAAAAGACATGTTCGGTTATTCTAACAAACACAACTGGCACTGTTGGCAGGTGGGAGGCCAGTGACAGATGGTGATGATGATGGTTTTTTTCAGTAGAACATCAACTGTTTGGCGGGAAGGGGCTGAGCAAGGTAGTTTGAACTTCAGTGTGGGCTTTGAGTTGTCATTACATTATTTGCCATTATGACATTGTGAGCTTTTACATGGCAGCTATATTCAATATTTATTCATTTGTTTGTTTGTTTGTTTTTTTTACTAGATTTCCTGGTGAATATGTAGAAAAGTGTGTTATGTGTGGGTTGTTTTATGACAGAATAAGATAAAACCAAACCAATAGCAAGTAAGGTAGATAAAGAAGCAGAAGATATTTTTTGTTGTATATCTCTTGACATTCCTCAGAATAGCAAATACAAACACATTTTTAATCTAATTTATATTATAATTTTAATCTAATTAATAATAATCATTATTTCTGCCTCTCCCTCTCTCTCAGGGTCTGCTGATTGAGCGCATAGGGAGGAGGCCGTTGTTTTGGGGGGGTTATGGTGCCATGTTTGCTACCTGGGTGTGTGTCACTGTCACACTCAATCTGAAGGTAAACCTGACGCCTTTGAATATTGACGCAGATGTAGCCAGGTGTGAGATCAAGTCACCAGACAGTTTTTTGAAACTGGTTGTGGTTCATGGTCAGTGAACCTCTAAGCCTCTGAGGTAACAGTGTTAGTTTAATTTGCACAGGTTTTAAAATATCCAACTCTCAGATTTCTGCCTCCACACAGATACGACAGAAGGGAACAGATATTTGTTTGTGGTGCTCACAAAATCCAGTGACAAATTACCTTCACAAGAACAATGTCCTGTTAGTCTGGGTAATCCACAAATTTAACTGTGACCATTTTCACTGAAACTACTTTCTACTAAAGAAATAGTCTCAATGAACACCGCAAATTAAATTCTATTTCCCTCTATGGTATCATGTTGAATGCAGAAATCTTGGAAGCTGTTATCTCAAAGCTTCAGCAGATAAAACAAAAACTATCTTATTACTAAATCTGCTACTGTAACTTGGCACTAATTAAGTGCATTGAATTAAAAAAGGAAATAATTTGAGGCCTTATCTCAAAATTATTACTTCTCATAGTTATGAGAGAAGATTTCAATTATGAGATCCAGATCTTGAAGAAAAAATCTCTATTTTTTTTCCTTTGGTGATGCACTTTTGTATGACACCACGAAGGATGAGTGAAAAATTATAGAATGTTGTTTTTTGTCATTTTGGTGAATGGACTATATAATGCCCATAAAGTAATGTGGACCACTGTCTTCATGCAGGATTCCAGCTACTGGGTTCCATACATTACCGCTGGCTTGATCATCCTCTTCATCATCTTCTTCTGTGGAGGACCTGGTACATGCTTTAGAGTATACACATGAATGGAAACCCAATACGTTACACACAAGTTATAATGGATTACAGAGAAAAGATGTTTGTATATAAAAATAAGTACAGTAATTCAATCATCTGCGTCGTCTTTGTGGTTCATCCAGCGGGAGCAACGGCTACTCTCAACAGTGAGATCTTCATCCAGTCCGACCGAATGGCAGCATTCGTCCTCACAGGGATCCAGCGCTGGTTGGTATTTGCTGTGCTGGGCCTTGTCTTCCCATTTCTTATTGTGAGTACAAACCAACCTGAAAATAAGCAACTGATTGAGGTTTACACTGTAAAAATAAACTGCAAAAATTGCTTTTGATGATAGAGAGGATATTCATTAATAGTATAGATTCTTTGTTGATATAAAGTATCTTGACATTTAGTTGTACCACCAACACTTGTATGTATTTCAATACATACTACATAATTAGACTATGTGAAGCTTGTTGTGATGCTTTATTGTCCATTTCTTCTGTCCCAGAATGCCCTGGACTCATACTGCTTTGTGATCTTCGCCTGTGTGTGTCTGCTGGGTTGTCTTTACACCTTCTTCATCCTGCCTGAGACTAAAGGAAAGACCTTGCTGGAGATCTCACAGGAGTTTAATGCCATCACTGTCTGTGGGAAATCCTTCTCAGAGGAAATGAGAGTAGAAACCAAGTTATGAGGCAGTCCAGATACAGTATTTACAGACAGTTTTAGAATAACAGAGGAATAATGGATTACTTTATGTGACCAAACAGACACTATTTATGCTGTGTGAAGTACTGTAAATGTAACAGGAGATTAAAGCCTCACGGTTTATAATGCCCCCGTTAAGCTTCCTTTATATTGATGTCAATGGTGACAGCCTACAGTCTCTGCGTTGTGATGATGGACTAATGGCTGACAGAAACGTTGACTCTAAGGAAGACACCCAGACAGCTCTGATGTCGATTCAATGATTTATTGCTAGAAGCACTTCGGGATCTGGAGGATACAAGCCTGGTCTCAGTAAAACTTAGTATAAATAAAATCATAATCAAAGGAAACTTACAATACTAATAAATGATTTCTGTTATGAAGCTTAATAACCGTTACAAATTACAGGGCCAACAGACTAACGTTCATCAAGATCAAAAACTATATAACAAATTATCTAAAATACACTATTAATACAAATTAATCAGTAATCACTCTGAATGTCAATATTGTTATGATTAGTAATTCATTCTCTCTCCAATCAGCTATACATTCATATTGACAGGTTTCTATTTAACTCTCACACACTCACATGGAGGATACAAGCTTGGTCTGACATGTTCCCCCAGTGATGGGCTTTATAACTGCATCATTACCTTGGATACTATATTAATATAATAATATTAAATATAAAATAACAGCATAAAATAATGAAAATAACACAAATATGTACACCCTGCAACTATTAAATAAAGCTAAAATTACTGACAATATTATATTCTATATTACAAGATTTTGCACTACTACTATGCAACTCTTGAATTTAATGTAACATGCCAGAGGCATATGTTACATAAACATTGCAAATACACCAGCCATGGAGGGAAGTGTAGTGTTTCATTTCTTGTCTTTTTCCAAATAGGTGTCACTTCTAACATCAGTTTATTGTCATTCACTTATTTCTGTGATTCTTAATGTATCTTGTCCCACAGCAGTTCATTAATACTTAGAACAGCAAATAACTGGTGAAATCAACAGTTACTGTATATACACACACTGAATGGTTACAATGAATTTACAATGAATATTACAATGAATATTGAAATTACAATGAATATTACAATGAATATTGAAATTACAATGAATATTAACAATAGTAAGAATAAAAACAATAACAGTTTAGACCAAATGGTCGGGTTAAAAAAAAGGGGCCAGCACCAGACAACTTTGATTCTCTTTTGTTGTAAGATTAAAACTCATACTATCCAGAACATGTAACTAATATCATCTAATAACATCTCAGTATTCATGTGACAGCAGAGATAAAATAATAAAACAACAATATACATCCATTGAATGACAAAATGCTTGATTTACATCACTTTCTATTTAAATGTAGTGTGAAAGTATCATTAAATTTTGCTTGAGTAATTTACACTGAAATGTACATTCAAATGTGTAATGATGACTATTCATACAGTTCCTGATTTCCATGCCCATTTTCAGAGATAATTGAAACAAGAGAGCGCATCACAGACTCATTATCTCCTTTTAAAGAGCAGAGTGGAGGAACTGTCATTACATATAAATGAAAAAAGTTGACAGTTTTGGTCAGTTTGACTTTCTTTTGCACCTCAACAAAAATAATCAGTGTTTTAAATATAATTTTACTTAGGATTATTAATATTTCTGTAATTAATCCTACTGTAAACATAATGAAATCTGTTCTTGACCAGCAGAGAGTCATTGCATCTGTGCTGACATGTAGGTTACCCATACCTGAATCACACTGTCTGCACTTGCAGCTGCAATGTGTTTGTCACTATGAGGTCAGCAGTTTCCCTACTTCAGCCTTCCAGTAATAAATCATCCACTGCTCCCTTTGGTCTCTTGTAGTTGTGCTGTCTGGTCTTTGACCAATGCAGGGTATGAAAGAAAAAAGTCCCACAACAACACTCTTACCATGCTGTCACCAGCTGTCTCTTTCTTTCTCTCTCCCAGGGCTTGATTGAGCTCACAGTGAGGTGGCAATTTCATATTTTTTGGAGGTCTTTGGGGACATGTTGGCAACAGCTCAACTGTTTGTTTATTTTACTCTTAGAATCTGTCATATTGTTAAAGTGAAACACTTTTGCTGAACTGCTGCCACTGCAGCAGGAAGTGACAGTGTGATAATGTCAAACTAGTACTTCTGCTTCTGCTGCTGGTTTACTGGAATTACTTGCTATTGTAACAATGGCACAAGTGGAAAAGAGTCGCAAAATGTCTGTTATAAAGCAATATTTAGTTTGCTAACAATAGCTCCTGGTCATACCAGACCAATAGGCTGTGGGAGCAAAGTATTAGGTATTAAATTGAGTATTAGTGCATTTTATTGCTTCTGAATTCAACCTTTCATTTGTAAAAAGAAGAATGTGCTATTTATTCTCTCAATAGTTATATAGTCTAGCTTTAAAATAGGCAGTGTCTCTGATGTGTGCACACCTTAAAGCCAGACTATGTAACTTTTATAGAACAGCTACCACTGTAGCTACAATCAACAGTAATGGGATAATGCTAAATACAAAATTAGCATTTAGCTAAAAAAAACTTAGCTATTGTAACAGTATTGCAAGCAGAGATGAATCATGGAGTCAGCAAACCAACTCAGTAACATCTATTATACAGCAATATCTATCTAAAGTTTGCTAAAGTTTGCCACTGTTAGCTACTGTTAGACCAGAACAAGTAAAGCTGTAGCAGCAAAACCCCTGAGTGTAGGGCTGCAACCTAAGAATTATTTTCAATATTGATTAATCAATTAGTTGTTTGGTCTATAAAATGTCAGAAAATGTTGTCACATTTCCCAAAGCCCAAAATTACGTTCTCAAATGTCTTGTTTTTGAGAACGTAATTTGACCGATAGACAACAACCAAAGATATCCCTTTTACTGTCATGGAGAACTAATCAAACCAGAGACAAATTCACATTTGAGAAGCTGGAATCAGAGAATTTGGACATTTTTTTCTTTAAAATTGACTCAGAGCGATTAATCGATTATTCAAAATAGTTGCCGATTAATTTAATAGTTGACAACTAATCAATTAATCAAGTGGTTATTGCAGCTTTACTTGAGTGTATGAATTGAGCAAGGGTGTGTTTAACTGCTTATGAATTCAGCTTTTCATTTGCAAGATGAAGGTTGTTATTTTTTTCTCTCAGAAGGCAGTGTCTGTGTTTATATTATAACTCCAACTTTTGTTGTGTTCCATAGTCTTCTCATAGGCTTCTTTGCTCTGTCAGCATACTTTGTATATTTATGGACCTATGCAAGCATACTTGAAGTCAGAATTGCCAGCTGGACATTTTCTACCTCCGGAAAAATGTCACCACTGTTTGTACTTTCCTCTTATGTTCTTATGTTAACCTGTAATCTCTTGTCTTTCCGGCATCATTAGTGTGAGTTCTGCTAAGTCCTAGGCACCTTGCCTCAAGTTGGGTCTTTCAGTAGTTCATTGGCTATAATGATATATATTTGAAGGTCTCTCCTGCCTTATCACTAGCCAGCAGCTGCCAGCAACCACAGGGTCTTCATTAGCCGCTAAACACACTCTGCCCACAGTTCAGCACTCCAGGGATGCGTGCTATGATTGACAGGATCTTGGCTGGGCTGATCTTCCTGTACTGATGTCCTGCTGTGCCTTGTTATCACTGGAGGAGGATTAACTGGAGGATTAATTGGATTGAACGGTTTAGTCTTGCAAACCTGGCTAGTCCCTGCATCCATTCTGTGTTGTTTTATAGGTTCCAAAATACAAAATAATGGCACAGACAATACACAAAATTAAAAAATAAATTGATTTTGGTCCAAGACAATCACAATCACACAGAAAAGCACTCAGGTTTATTATATTATATTATATTATATTATATTATATTATATTATATTATATTATATTATATTATATTATATTATATTATATTATATTATATTATATTATATTATATTATATTATATTATATTATATTATATTATATTATATTATATTATATTATATTATATTATATTATACATGCATCTCAGTGGCCTCAGTCTGCTGACATAGCTGTAATGGCTGATTTACACCAACAGATGGCGATGTTCATCTTCTGCAGAGGTGCACCAGGACAGCCAACACTGATCAAACCCTCACAGCAGCATGCACTCACAAAACAATAATTGTAGCCCATAGCAACCATGACAAATTAATTTAAATTGGTGCTCTCACAGGTCCAGGCTCATGCGTACTTTTACCTCGATGTATACTGATAAGGAGAGGCTGAAAGAGGCTGATCCAAAGTAAGAGTAACTATAGTTTCTATTTTAACATTTAATAGGTTTTAACTTACATTTTGTGGCCTGTTTAAACTATGTAATTTCTTCCTCCTGGCATTGCACAGGGAAATTTGCTACATATGCTTGACTTTTGTTACTGTAAAAATACTGCTTTTAGCGTCTCCACACCAAGCACCAATACCTGAGAATCATATTTAAGTGGTCTACCATTCACATATTTAGACACCCTATCCAGCCTCTCAACATTTTATCTCTATATTATTTGATATTTTGTACCTAATGGAAAAACCAAGTGTCTAACATTAGAAGACCCTGCCCTGGATCATACCTCAGAAGCAGAATTTTACAATGTCTAATGGTAATTTTAGACCTTTTATATCTTTCACTAAGACTCTGACGAAAAGTAAAATCCTCCTCCAGCGGCACATGCATAGCAAAGAAAAGGTGAAACCAGGGCCATTATTCTTCTGTCTCTCCGCCTGGCAACACTGAGCTCACAAGCAGTGCTGCAAATCAGAGAAGAGTGAACATGGTTGGATGTATTACAGATTAAATGAGTCACTGTTTCATAAGTCTCAAGTTGTACATTGGTCTACTTGGATGATTTCTGGACATGCAATAACTGTGCTGATTTCTCCAGTGACCAGGCCTACACACACTGCTCTGTGCATGCCATGTGAATATGATTAATAAATGAAATGATGTCAGTTAGAGAACACACTGCACAAAAATTCCACCTGATTAAATTGTCCATTGTGTCTGAAGATTATGTCTGAGTGGTAGAGAATGAGTAGCAGATGCCAGGGGAATTATCAGGTCATACTGACACTAGTCAGTGGCCTTGTGCAACTTGAGTCTATATCAACAAAATCATTCCTGCAGTTATATGTAACAAAGCAATTGAGCTGTTTATTTATTTGTACATCAGGTTTCTATAGACACAGCTACAGGGCGATCATGACAATTGCACTGCCCTCATAATAAACCATTACAATAAACAATACAGATACTGTAGTTAATACATGTGACAGTCTAATATTCAGCCTGAATGGCCCTTCTGTTGCCACTCTATTTGAATCACTTGACAACATTTGAGATTTGAGCAGTGTTTCAGACATCTGCCACCAGGCTACACATTCAGAGGTTGATTTAACAAGTGAAATGCATTGTGGTAAGCCTATGGGGATAGGTCCCCCACTGTGGTCTCATCCTTAAGGAGCCTAGCGGCTGGAGTTGGGTCATCAGGCAGAATTTGACTCACCTGCTCTGACTGCCTGTAAGAGGTTAATTTCTCTTTTACTTAGTAAAATAAACCTTTTTAATTACAACTCATTACCGTCATTACATTCATTACAGTCATTACAATCTAATAAAAGGTGACCCCTATTCTGGTAAAATGACTCATTACTAAATATAACAAGCAGTAGCTAAAGACTATTGTTTGTAAAAATATAACTACTATTGAAGATATGATCATCCTAAAATACTGGATTATACATTTAATAAAGTTCCCCCTCCACTCAAAAATGTGTTTTTCTTATTTTTTTCTTCCCTTGGATGTTTGAACTTTATTGTGGAGTAATTGTTGAATATTTGTACATTCATAGATTTTCAATGGGGGTGAAGGAGTAGATAAAATTTTTTAGAAATATTATATATATATATATATATATATAAATAATATAATAAATAAATAAATATAATATAATATATATATATATATATATATATATATATATATATATATATATATATATATATATATATATATATATATATATATATATATATATAATATAATATATAATTATAATATATAATTATAATATATAATTAACCTTTTTTGTGGAAAAAACCATACCAGACTCAAATGATTAGTACAAGAACAGTATTTTAATATGTCTTATATCATCTTTAGAGGGGATCTTTGAGAAGAATATAGAAACATCATGCATTGTTTTTTATATATTCCATCCATAACTTTTTTCAAACATTTGTGATTTACTACAAATACAACTGCAAATATTATAATATAAATTAGATAAAAAATGTCCCATTTGTCTTTATATAAATCTCAGTATAATGGTGATTTGTCAGTCTTGGGGAGTCTTGGAAAAATACAGCGCTGTAAAGTCAACATCACAGACCTTGTCTGTCTCATTTACAGCTGGAGGAATAATCAGTCCATCCATCATCTCTGTTAAACAGAGAGTGAGAGAGAGGGGGGGAAGTAGGTGGGGGGCAGAGAAAGAGAGAAAGGAAAGAAAAAGGCAGGAAATAAGCGAATACACACACCAGACAGTTAAGTGATTGGATAGGAAACACTGAAATGAATCAGATGAATGCTGTCCTGCATTAAATGTAACTAGCTGTAGTGATTTCATACAGGTGGCACACATATGGGACCCCTCCTGGGACCTGAGCTTGTTAATGAGTCACAGCGAGGAGGGGCGGAGCGGGCTGATATCATGAACCAGACGGAGCCCTCTGGCAGCGCAGCATCGAGGTACCCATCATGCCACTCTCCATTATGGCGAGGTGCCCCTGAGGGCCGTTGGGTCTGTGGATTAACCCAAACCTGGCAGCATTTTATGGTACCACATGTCAGACAGAGTAAACACTAAAAATTAATTGTTATTATTTTCTATCACAATCAGGCCTAATGAGGGCCCCCATAGACACATATAATAGGCTCTAATTAATGGTACAGAGTGTGTGTCATAATTCTTATTTATTTGATTATTATTGAACTTGGCAAAAAGTCAAGTCCATTGAAGCAAGGATTAGTTTGAGAAGTGAAGTTGAGTGGGATATAAAATGTTGGCTGCTAACAGTAGAGGCCAGTGTAAGGTCAAAGGTCATGGTTAAGTGGGTGAGAATGCATTTTGAGATTAGAGGGTTTAGTCAAAGTCGGCAAGTCTAATACCAAGCTTGACTACTTATTTCACTGTTCTTTTTTTGTTGCTTTCATTTGGGAGTTGCTTGAATATGAACAGCAGGGAACTTGTTGGAGATAATTACATTTGGGTCTGCTATGCAGGTTGTCTGTTGCAAAGTACGATGTTAAAGCAGGAGGAGAGAGGAGAGGAGAGGAGAGGAGAGGAGAGGAGAGGAGAGGAGAGGAGAGGAGAGGAGAGGAGAGGAGAGGAGAGGAGAGGAGAGGAGAGGAGAGGAGAGGAGAGGAGAGGAGAAGAGAGGAGAGGAGAGGCAGATGGACAGCAGGGTGTAACTGTCACACAATATTAACACAGCTACTTCAAGAAAGGAGTGAGCCTCTCACACAGGACAGTGTAACCTAATTGATAAAACAGAGGGGTTCTGTGAGTGGGCGATCCAGGAGGAAAATCCCCTGCTGCCCTTATGACCCTATGTGCAATATGTGGGACTTTCTGGCACAGTACTAAACTGGTTTGAATCCTACTTGAAGGACAAAAAGGACCTGTGGAGTTTCTCAAGGCTCTATTCTAGGGCCTCTTCTATTCAACATCTACATGCTTCCACTGGCTCAGTTTGTGGAAAACAACAAAGTATGTTACTATAATTATGCAGATGACGCACAAATTTACATAACTATATCACCAAGCATGATATGGTCCAATACAAGCAATGAGTAAGTGCATTGAGCAACTCAATGATTGGATATGCCAGAATCTTTTTCAGTTCAACAAAAACAAATCTGAAGTAACTGTTTTTGGAGCCAAGGAAGAACAATTAAAAGTCAGTGATAAGCTTCAATCGATTATGTTAAAAACAACAAACTAAGGCAGAAATCTTAGTGTAGTCTTGGACTCACACTGGAATTTTGACAGCCACATTAAGACAATTACAAAGTCAGCCTGCTATCACCTGAAGGATCAAGAATTTAAGGACTTATGTCTCAACACAATTCGGAAAAACTTGTCCATGCATTCATCTTCAGTAGACTTGACTACTGTAATGGTGTATTTACAGGTCTCCCTAAAAATCAATCAAACAGCTGCAGCTGATTCAGTATGCTGCTGCTGAGTCTTCACTAAGACCAAGAAAGCTGATCACATCACTCTATTTCTTAGATCTTTACTCTGGCTTTCTGTCTGTCAAAGAATTGATTTTAAAAAACTGCTGTTGGTTTATAAGCAAAATATGATCTTTTGCTACAATATGAACAATCCAGACCGCTCAAGTCATCTGGAACAGGTCTGTTTACTGTCCCCTTAGTAAAAACTAAACATGGAGAAGCAGCATTCAGTTTTTATGCTCCACATATCTGAAACAAACTTCCAGAAAACTGCAGGTCTGTTTCAACTCTCAATCCTTTTCAATCAAGGCTGAAAGCCTTTCTGTTCACTGCTGCCTTTTATTAAATCAAATTTGAGGCTTTATCTTACACTGCACTGTAACTTTTACTTTCCTGTTTTATCTGTCTTATTCTATTTTAGCTCATTTTTATTTTCCATCCAGCTCTTTTTAATTGTTTTTTAAACGTCTTTTTATATTGGATTACATATGTTTATATAAAGCACTTGGAATTGCCTTGTTGAAATGTGCTTTGCAAATAAACCTGCCTTGCTTACAAGCCATATGGAGCAGATGTCCCTGACATATCTGTATTTAGTGTCAGAATACAGAATCACATCGCTGCCCACTTAGGGAAGATAAAAAGATTCACAAACTCTGATAATGATTTTTTCCCCAAAAAATCTCTAAATTTGAAAAATGGCTGCATTTAACCTTTAGCTGTTTAATCTCTGGCCATCTTTACAAAGGGATTTTCATTAAACATCAGATTGTAGTACAGGTTGGGTAAAACTGTGATAGCTATGTTTTGGTGCATTCTTGTTGTTGTAATTGAACACACATGATGACTGAAGGAGGGGAGACTGCTGCTAAGGCCTCAGTCAGTACTGTCATGCGTCTCCTATTCACCAGTCCAGTCTGTGTGTCTGTGTATGTGTGTGTGGAGGGAGAATTTGTGTGTACTTGCGTGCCTATGAGAGCAAGCTGCTTGTGTGTCTATGTGTGCGATAACACACCATTGGCATTCTTCATTTGTAAATAATTGAATCCGGCTATTTTAGTTTGCTCAGAGCGCAGCTGTAATTTGCAGCCGTTCTGCTCTTAAGGACCGGTAATTATGGCTTTTAGAGTCTCCCAAAACAACTCAAACAGCTTCAACTCATGACAGCTGTGCATCTGGGCCTTCACACACACAGCCACACACACACACACACACACACACACAAACACATATGTGGCTGTTAATTAAACTGGTACATTTTCCAACTGAAGTGGATTTTAATACACAAGTAACACTGAATCCCACTTGGTAAAAATGGGCACTCAGATAGAAAAATTTATGTGAATTGTGTCACACCGCGTCTGTATTTGAGTGGGATTAAACATGCAGCAAGGTAAGATGATAAGTAGATAACATTTTGTATGCATACCAGATCATTTTAACACTAACAAGCTAGGCTTGACTGAACTTTAAAGCCCCCCTGCATTCAAAAAGGAGTTTTGGTTATTGTTACTTCACCTGTTCTAATTTCATTGTGCAGAATGATTTATGTGCAATTTGACACTAGCAAGCTGTTTTCACATTCATAGGTGGAACATTTCTGTGTACTCATATTAAATCTGAGTTAAAGGCGGGTACCTATGAGTATGATTCGTGACATCACAGCTAGTTTGGAGCCAATCGTGGTCCAGTATGCAACTTACACAAGTGTGATGTAGAAACTTAAAACCTCAAACACTAAGAATGGACTTTTCAATGAAGTAGGAAACATCTGGTATCCAGCCGAACAATATTTGCCTATTTATATATTCAGGATTTTTTAATTAGGGGGAAGGAGGATGCGTCATTTTAAGGATTTTAATGAGGTATTTGAACTTTGTTGTGGAAAAAAATTCAAAGCTGTGTATTTTTATATATCTTAAAACATGTCTGGAGGAGATCTTTAAGGTGGACCTATGTCTATTTTCACATTGTCACCTGATTTACTTGTTGTTTATCCAGCACAGACTCATACCTCAGAGTTAATGAAAGCATGGGCGTCTTTTCTCCAGACACTGGCTACTCTGTCAGGCCTTAATAAACCAGACTGCAGTAAATGTAATTCAATGGAGGAAAAAATAGACATAAACAAAATTAGCTAAGATTCCTCAACCTGTTTATGTAATATAACAACGTGCAGTGCAGTGTTGTCACGTGAACACATTTTGTTCCAAGTTAAAAGAAAAGCTAAAAGTTTTGTTTTCTTGGATAACGAATTATCTTCCAAAATGCTTTGTCACTAGTCTAAACAGAAAGCTGCTTTCCCAGAATAAGAAACTCAGGACATAGTTAAAATCAACCTTCAGGGAATAACACTGAACTATGTTTCAACACAACAGTAGTCTCTCATTGTACAGCGCTACATTACAAATCTCAGTAGTTATTTCAAGTGTAATTATCAGTAACCTTTGTGATTAAAATTCTAATTAAAATATGTTTGTTTACATTTTAGATAGCTCTTATGTTTTATATAAAAGCACCATTACACCAAGTCCACCAACTTTTTATTACACAATTGTCAGTATAAATGAGGCACGTTATATTTTAGACCGGCAGAAAGGAATAAAGAGAAGAGAAGGCACAAATTGAAAATTGAATTTTAAATGTGGACAGAAAAGTAGCTTTCTATCATTAATGGCTCATGATTAGGAAACAATAAAACCTCATTTTCTATTAACAAGACTGTTAGCTCTTTATGCTGCAAGTTAATCCTGGTGGTACCTAAACACTCATGGATCTCATTTACTTGTAGTCAGAGTATGGCTGACAATACGATTGTCACAACTGGAAGCGTCCACGTGAACTCAAGGATTATCCCCTTGCCATCCGTTACCTTGAATATGGCACGGCCCAGGAAGCATATGGCTGCAATCTGTGGCACCCCTCACTGTATGGCCTCCATTTGCTTTTAATTAAACACATGGAGAAGCCACACACACACACTGGGGTAAGCCTTGGCAAGGGACTAATAAAGAAACAAACCGATATAGGCTATGTTAATGTTGATGTAAGAACAATAATAGGCACATTACTGAGGACGGAGGCTGGTATGTGTTTTATTGTATGTCTCATTACACTGGGAAATGATGATTGCAGTGAGACACATCCCAACTTTCAGCTGATGTGACTAGCATTGTGCAGCAGTTGCAGTTTGAAGACTTGCTAACAGCAGGGGAAATCCACATTTACAGACCAAGTCATCAGCAGTCTGACATAATGTATCTCACATGTTTATGCAGCTGGTTTTACCCCATCATGGCTGACTAAATAAGGACTCTTTTCCTCCCCGTCTGGGAGTTATCCGAGCGTCCCAGAGTAAACATGAAAACTGGAGCACACGCCTTGGAAGTTGAGGTTAGGTGAAATAAACGTACTAATGTGCCAATCATGTTGACAGCATTAGCGCTTCAACGCCTCTAATCAAGAGATTGGCGTTCACACACCTTGCTCCAAACATATGTGTGTGTGGATTAGGGGGGCTAGTGGCAGTAATCCCCTGACCACATGGACGTCAGAGACAATCCAATTTACAGTATGACACTTCTTAACACGTACAGATACAACCTGTTATACTGTACATGCCAATAAATGTATGCCAATCTTAGTGGCTACTAGCTACTGAAAACTAGCGATTTATAAAATTGGGTTGCACCATTAAAAGATAAGGAACATGTGAATTGGTTGCTAGGAAACATCTGTAACGCCGTGAAAAGCAATCAAAATCAACTGTAAACAGGAAGTCACTACAGTGTCACAAGCTGTAACATAGCTACCAAATATGACAGTTCTAGGGGGTCAAATGATATATTAAGCTGCCAGTTCTTTGTAGGTATGACTGTTTTATTTATATACGCATGTAGATGAAGAAAAAAGTGTCAGATTTAATAGTATTTATACAGGTTGGAAAGAGTAGAAAATATCTGATCATGCTAATCTTAGCATAACTGATATTTGTTTTTATTTATTATTAGCATGTTTCTTGATTTGAGATATATTGACTTGTTTTTGTGAAATGTAAATTAAAAATGTCCTCACTTTAAATTATTTGTTACACAGCATTCTTACTTAAGTGTCAACTATATCTTCTTCCTTTACCCTTCACTCTAAATGGAAAGCTAATATTAGCTTTGTCAGTTGGTTCAGTTAGCTACATAACAGTTATACCTGTTGTAAATACCGTATTAAGTAACAACTAATCTCTTCGTAAGAACTTATTTGTGTTGTGCAACTCACTGTAATTTAGTGATTCGTAAATCTCCACCAAAGTTATAACTAGGCTAAGAGTGAACCTACTGACAGTGGGTTCAATTGGCTTCAGATTTTAATACTTAAAGCCTTGGACACAATTGTCAGCAGTTCCTGACTTTTAAGGGCGGAACACGTCTGCACGATAACTGAGCCGTATAGGTTTGAATGTGACTGCATTCATTACCAGTATACAGTTTATTAACAATCCAGTGGAGGGTAACTCTCTAATCAACCTCTACAACACATTATCATTCATTTATGCATTAAACAGATGGAGAAGGTGACTGTTACGCACACTTGTACACACCAGACATATGTGTTGTCATTCTCTAGAGAGAAACACCAGCTGTCAGTCAAATCACTCACTGAAATACTCCTTTATTCCAAATGCAGGACCAGGTCAGCCAAATAAAACATGCATAAGTTGTTTTTGTCATTTTCTATCTCTACATTATAGATATTTAATACATAAATGATTCTATCCATACAAAATATAAAAATATGTGCGGCCTCATTTACAACCATATTTACACTGACTTCCTTAACTTAAGTGAAATTATTAATTCATTTATCTATGTACATACTATGAACTGAATACAATAGTACAGTATATCCTATATCTAAATCACATTGCATGAAAAAGCTACTGAACCAAACCGACTACCTTGCACACTGGTTTGCTGCATGGAAGTGATGATAAAAAAAATTGCACATCAGCTTTTGATAAATGTTGTGACTTGATACAACTGCGCATGTAACTGTTAGCCTTAATACTTAGGAGATATTCCGAAACATTAAAATGAACAAACATGCAAACACTGGTGCTTTTTCACTGTTTACCGACTGTAATTCATCACTGACTTTCAATTACATGATATTCAACACTCAACAACACTGAATAAATGGACTGTGTGTTTGGTTTTTTTTTGTTCCAGATGGAGGATGTTAGTGTACACAAGCTGGACAATGAGTCATTTCTTTTTCATCAGACATCAGGATGTTAGGAAATAATGCAGTTTTTGCTTTTTCTGCGTTTGCGAGTATGTAACTGCCCGCTACGGTTGGGTCCTCCCATCCCTGTGTTGTACTTATGGACAAGCTCCTGGTTGCTGAGGTAGCGCAGCTGGATGGGTCTGGGGATTGGCTCACCCAGGAAGTAACCTTCATCCTCTGATTCGGAAGATGAAGAGCAGGTGGAGCACCAGTCATCATCATCATAATCATCCCAGGAGTACTGGTTCAAGCCTGTGCGCCGGCTGGCCCCGGGGTTCTGAAGCGTCAGGTCTGAAGTGGTCCTGGGGCACTGCCTGAAGAGTTGAGGCTGGTATCTTCCCCCTCCTCCTCCTACTCCAAACTGATCCCTAGCGCTCCTCGGTGGTGGGAAACGGTCATAATCCTCACAGACACGCAGCTGTGGTCTTTCTTGAGGTCTTGCCCTCCGCTCTGCCACTAAGTGAAGAGCGTTTTCTGAACGAGAACGCCGAGATCTCCGGGAGCGGTGGTGGTGCCGGCGCCTCTGGGGAGTCTCCTCCTGTGCATCTACCCGGATACTTGCTCCCCTTCCACCTACTCCCCCTACACCTCCTCCCACCCTGCGCTCACTTATGGGTGGCAGGCGGGCGGCGTTGGCACTGCTCACCAAACTAACCCTATCCTCCTCTTGGAAGGTGAAGCCAGGCGGTAAATGAGTCATGCCCATACCCACACCCATGCCAGAGGGGTCGCAGTACTGCACCTGGTACTGAGAGGACCTTGGAGGATCCATTTCCATGTAGGGCTGATTGGCTGTGAGGCTGTGAAGAGACTCAGAGCTACGAAACTGCACTGAGGAGTTGAGGGTTCCCATGTTGCTTTTCTCTGATACATTCATTCCAGAGTCTTTGCTCAGGTCTGGCATGGAGAAACGAGAAAGGTGCTCCTGACGCTTTCCTCCATCTGCTGAGTTGCCTGTAAGGAAATAGAGTTGAATTAAGGTCAACTTCACCTTTTATTGATCGAATTCCACTGTTGCTAGAGAAAACATCTTAAAAAAGAAGAGGTCTAATGACTTCTACTATACCCACCTGTGGTGTTGGACAGGGCCAGGGACTCCATGGATCCTCTTGGGGTCTGCTCTAGAGGGGTCAGTTGCTCAGTGAAGTTAAGTGCATTGATGGGGTTCCTGCTTCTTGCAACCTGGGCTGGTGCTGGAGGCCCTGCATCTCTGTCCCGGTCCCTCTGGAAGCCATGCAGACTGATCGAGCGCTTGTCTGAGGAGAAGCCATTGTTGTGCTGAGAGCAATGAGACACCTCAGTGAAGCTCTTTTGGGTCCTCAGCTTGGGTGGATAGTACTCCTCTGGACCTGGCTGGAACCATGTTTCATTCAGAGAGTGGCCCTTCATAGCTGAGACGGGTGGTCTCTTTAAACCTCCGTTCTCCTTGATCCTGTGATCCTGCTGTTGATTGTTCTGTCCAGTGCAGGCGGGGTTATAGGAAGTCCTGACATTGCACTGACTGAGGAGCTGGAGAGGGGTGGGGTTGGCAATTGGGTCTTTTGGGGATTCATAATTGTAACCATCACCTGCTTGCTTCTGGTTCTGCCAGGCAGGTGGCTCGCGAGTCAAACTGGGGGTTTGGCTGGAGAGACTCAGAAGATCCATTTGTAAAGACAGTGGGTCCACCTCCCCTGAAAATCTCTCTGTCTGCACTCCACCCCCTCCTCCACCACTCTTTCCTGCTTTGGAGCTGCGTCTGGACTCTCTGGTTGAGCGAGCACTTTGGAAGGCAGAGTCAGAGGAGTCTGAGCCATTGGGCTCCTCCCCCAGACTGCAGGAACGGGAGCAGAATATTTGACCCTGCTTGGGCAGGAAGGGACGACCCAGCAGGGAGTGTTTACAGCGGGCGCAGCAAAAGCAGTCCTCTGTGGCATGCCAGTGCTGCCCATCATATGTCATCTGGCCTTGGTCAATGCCTGCAGGAAAGATAAAAAGCACTTTAATCCTCAGGGTTTACATAAAACGACAGATTGTGAGACTGGTATAAAATGTACAATTAAAATACAAAACATCATGTTTTTATTAAAGAATTTGAAATTAAAAATCAGAATGTCCTTATTAAAAATGCAGTTTTAAGTGAAAATAGAAGCCTATTACAAGTTGCTTGTTGAGTGAAAAAACAGATTTAGAAGCTGTAACTTAACTGCACTTGGGGGAAAACTCTTTATGGAGCTTGTCCAGCACTGAATAAACATATTGCATTTTGAACGTGTTTGACAGAGGGAAAGAGCTACAGTGGAATCTGTTTATAGTGATCACGCATACAGTGATTCACCAATTATATGGATCAAAAAGCTTGAGACAGAATCATTCCCATACAAATGCTGTTTAAATAATTTGCTTATACTAATCAAGTAGTCTGCTTACAGTGTTCATTTTTGGGTGTTTTACTACACATGACTACATATGGAAAAAATCTAAAACTACAGTAATTACATATTCTTTTTTACTTTACTCCCATGATATACATATGATATGTACTTAGCGGCTGTGGCACTATTGCCTCGTGTGTTGAAATCATGATGGGAAAAAGAAAGTAATTTCCTCTCAATGAAGAAAATAGTCTCCTCGAAGCATATGACAATAAAAGGGATGAAAGAAATCTAAGGAAAGCATCACCGCTCTCTTCATCTGTTCTGCTGCCGGGGAAAAGAAGGAACTTGTCATTGGCAAAAGTCAGAACCCCCACTGCGTTTGAAACAGCTGTTCTGTATTTTGAAACAGTCAATAAAATTCAGCAAATGGCAAAGCTGTCTATTTCATTACTTTACATTCATGTAAGCTAATAAATATACAAATATCAATTAGATGGTAATCTGCATGAGAAATAAAGTAAAAGAAAAAAATGTGTGATCAATTTGACCTGGACAGACATGATCACTGTAAGCGGTTTCCACTGTATTTGGTAATGGCTGCCATCTGGTTTGAGCTTGTTTTCTGATGGTTTCAATTTATAATCAGTTGTGTTTTTTAGCCAAATACTTTTCTATATCCTGTTTGACAAATAATTACAGAGCAAATTTGTTGAATGGTATGTGCCAAAATCACACCTGGGTATCCTGCTGGGACACAAACACACATACCCACACACGCACATTTCTTAACAGGAGGTGGCAGGGGGCCAAGATGTGCTAATATGAAGCTTTCCTGCTGACAAATAACCCAGTGTCTTGTCTCAGTGGTTTTGCCTTTTTAACACTATAGTGTTCTCAGGTTTTGAGATGATTACATTTAACAGACATTTGGTGCATACGTCTGTGATAAAAACAGATCCAGGTTGGTTTCACGCTGCACGATATATACTATACATATTTTTGTACTCTGTAAGCTAAGGTCTCTTTGGTCCTTTGCGCAATGCATGACCGTGGATGACATCATTCAGTGATAAACTGCTAAAACCAGGCCACATCCTTTCTACTGTAACTGTTTCTCCTTTGTGTTACTCATTATTAAAAATGAGGTCACTCTTTCATCCTCCTTAAAAAAAATCCCCTTCCACTTTTTTTTCCTATCCACGTATCTAACATTATCATATTCTTTTTTGTGATTCCTTTGCGAAACCTGCTGGTGATTAATGAAGTTTGTATTAACAGTGTCAGATGCGGGGTAGCAGTGCAGCATACCAATATGTTCCCCACAGGAGTCGCAGTACTCTGCGTAGAGGGACTCGAAGCAGGAGCAGCAGTAAGGCCGTCCCTCCTTCATGATGTAGCGTTGGCCCCCCAGCACTGTCTCGCACTCGAAACAGCAGAAGTGCTTCATGTGCCAGTGACGCCCCTCTGCCTCGGTGCACTCATCCGCCAAGATGATCTAAGAAGGGAGAGATAAGAAAGAATATCGTTTATCACTGGTGCTTGAAAGTAAAACCTCAGATGGGTTATTACTGCATGCTGAATGACAGGACAAAGGCTTGGGTCGCCCTCCCTCCCCCTTCATACGCACCACTTTCTCCTCTGCAGCTTAGTACTCTTAGATCATCCTCTTTGTCACTGAATTGTGTAGGAGGCTAATGTGTGCGGGGAGTTGGAGAAATCTAGATGGTGCATTTACTTTAATTACACTGATGTTAAAACACAGGGGTGCTTTTTAAGCACTAACAGCGTCCTTGTCCCCATTTAGAGAGAGAGAGAGAGAGAGTAAGTCAGTGTAAAAGGCTGGGAGCTCAAGATATAGAGGGCTGACCCCATTAGACTGGAAAAAAAACTTTGCATGTGTTAAACTGTGACAGTGTGCATTGGGCAGCAAAGCCTGTGAGCATCATATGACAGCAGTTTGGTGTGTATGTAGGCATGCATATGTGCTGAATGCGGGCGTGTAAATACTTTATAAATAGCTCTACAGACTCTGTTGCGCATTACTGGCACACCATGTTCAAGCAGGTGATATTTGTATCTGTTAACACATGATCATCCATGTGCAGGCATGAGTGTGTGCATGTGATGGGCGTCTACCTCATCGCAGGCAGTGCATCGTGGCTTCAGTCTCTCAGCGTGGTGCCGGCCACAGTAGATCTTCCCGTCCTGGTAAAAGTAGATGAGGTCCACCAGGAGCTCGTTGCACATGCTGCACACGAAGCAAGCAGGGTGCCAACACACACCATGACCAGCCCGGGACGCAAACACAGCGATGTCGCCACCATTTATCTGGCCTCCACACTAAAAGGAGATGGAAGGAGAACATTTTTGAGAAACTTGTCACTATGTAGATACCACGTTTTTGCTCTCTCTACAGATACCTAAAACTCAGGGTAGTGGGTGATACCGAGTACCAGTTGGATACCAACGCTCCAATGTATTAACGTAAAATGAGACTGTACATCATATTAAAAATAAACTGAGATGCTCACCCACCAACATTCTTTTAAGGCTTGTGCAATCTCTAGAAATTATTTCAAGTCATATGACATCCCCTAGGCCAGCATGACTTTTCCGTCAACAAGAAACAGCTGTAAAACATCTGATAAAGACACTCCAAAATGATTGATTGTATTATCACAAATTTGAGCCATTGAGGGCATTTATGTGTGTGCAGGGCCAGCCAGCTGGGGAGGCAGATCTACAAATATTAGTCAATTAATCGATTTATTTATTGACACAAAATTAATTGGCAACACTAAACAAATTGATCATTTAAGTTGTTTTTCAAGCAAGAACTTCCTGGTTCCCGTTTTTTAAAGGTGAGTGCGCACGGTGGAGAAGAGAGAGGTTCATTGGAATGAACAAGAGCACTATCGGGAAACACAGTATCCAGTTTTCTTAATGCATTCATGGTTGAAAGGTCCCATGAAATAGTATCATTACTCCTTAATGTGATGGAATTCCTGTTAAATCAAGCAGTTGGTGCGGAACATTAGATAGTGAAGGTTCGTCAGTTAATCAGTTATAGAGAACAAATTGGTGATATGATACAAAGGGTAGAGAGGTGAGAATTTATTGGTTGGATTTCTTAGTTACCGCTAGTAGTGCAGCATAAGGCCACCACTAATGCACACATTTCCAAGAAGTTTCAAGTGGACATTTCCACAGATCTTTAATGAGGTCAGTATTGGTGCTGATAAGGATCCAGTGTATCGGATTGACACAGAGCTATCTGTAACACAGTTTTGCATGAACACTAAATTGAGAGCACAAGGGTGTGTTTATGTGTGTGGCATAGGAAGGGGAGCTTGGACAGACAGGGGAAGTTGAATGGCTGCTGGAGGACATTGGCAGGGCAAAGGGGAGGAATAAAAATCGAGAGATATATGGGAGGATAAAAAGGAGAGTGAGATCAGCACAGAGGTGTAAAGGGAGAGAAGGTGGAAAGATAAATGACAGGGAGTGCTAAGGAGAAGGGGGGAAAGGTCAGGTAGGCATAGTAGATTTAGAGGGGTGGGAAGATGGAGACAGAGGGAGAGTTACAATCAGGTTATCTAACTGGCACACAGGCTATTGCTGCAAGGAGGACGGGGGTGGGGGTGGGGGTGTGGGGTGGGGTGGGGTGGGGAATTCAATCAATACACAGTCTCTCAACAATCTGCTCCTTCAGGTGTGGGTGTGTGTGTGTGTTTGTGTGTACTGTGCCTGTCTCCTGAGCGAACCTGAAACACAAGCTGTAAAGCAGCTATACACCTGGGGCACCAACACAACAGAGAGCAGCTCCACTTGCTGTACACAATAACAAATGGCTAGCGGATGCTGAAGTGCGCTGGTTTGTTGTTAAAAGAAGACTCTCCATTGCACTCTTTTGTCCCATAAGGCTACTACAAGACTACATGTAGACAAAACATTAATATTTGATGGGACACTGGGCAGTGGATGGAAGATTTAGGGCCATTTTAAACTGTTACTCAGTTCTCTGAGGCATTATGTAAGGCTATGTTTTAAGACAAACAAATGCTGGGATTGTTTGAGCGCGACAGCGCATATGGCAGCAGGAGGAATGAGACATAACACACATGAAGAGACAAAGATAAATACTCATACACCAACTCAAGACCCTGTCAAGAGCAAGATTTCCATAACGCATTGAGGCGAGATTGACAAGGTCACTACCATGTTATAAAAGCAGACGACTGTTGCATCTCTGCCCTTTCATATGTCAAGATAAAGCACCTCTCGTACATCATAACAAAAGCCTGAAATGCCAGCAGGCTGCTCTGTATGTCTGTCCCACGATTCATTGCTTTCATTCCACTAGCCACATGACACGCCTTTGATCTTGTCACACTTAATTCACTCTTGTCACGGGACGCAACGCTGAAATGACATTTAGTAGAGAAACGACAGGCCACTCTCAGATCATTTTTGATCTTGTTATATCTCCTTCCTGTTGGGGAAACCATGCAAAAATGATGTTTTTGATGTTTGTGTTAGCTACCTGCTCGCAGATTGCCCCCGTCATTGTCACAGGGAATGGCCGGACGTTGCCTCGGCCCAGGTTTTCCCGTTTTCGTTGGTTACTGAAGAGCTTCAGTTCTCGCTTCTCCTCATCATCCAGACTGTTACAGTAGCGGACCTGAACGAACACACACACACACACACACACAGACACACACACACACACGTAAAATCACATGAAAAGACCAAAACTAACAATGCATTAGTCCATCTCTGAATACTTTTACAACTTTGTGGCTCTCAGCCCCAAGTACATTTGTTCATTCTGAAGATGAAATCTTTAAAAACAGGGTAACCAATATATAGTTTCAGTTTTTAAAAAAATCTTAACACGTAAGTAACGTTAAATAACGTTTTTAGCAAACGTTACTTGAACAGGAATAAATAGTTTATTTGTTGGGGACAATATGAGCCAGAATGTTTTATGTTGTATCAACTCAAGATCAACTATAGTACCAATGTTAATGAAGGAACATGTCACCCAGTGTTTTTAAAGCTAAGGTAGATCCTGAGTATTTTAGAAGCATTTTTTGTTCTATTTGTTGAAATTATCTGTACATCCTGACAGCAACCAATAAATCAAATACTTTGACAATAAAAAGAAAAAAAATCAAGTATCTGTAGCTGGCTTGTAATAAGTCTACCTGCCTGTCTGTGCGCACTCTGCCTGTGCATTCATTGTGCATGACAGAGAAAGTTTGCAGTCCAGGCGAGTACTGAGATACCGATGGATAGGAAGTGACAGGACTGCATGAATTGCAGAAGGAGAGAAGAAAAAGACGGAAATCTCAACAGAAAGCAGAATGAAAAGCAACATGCGATCATCAGACTGTTGCCTGTAGTGCGGGGGAAACTGAGCAGCGCATAATCTTGTCAACAACGCTGCAGTGAGAGACTTTCAGTGGAAGTGAACTCCACTCCCAGCAGTGATATCACTTGAATTCATGCAGGGAGATGGGACACTCATTACTTTTGTAGCAGACTTCAAAACAAGTGAGAAGCGGTTCTGTTTAGGATGTTGTGTGTGTGAGTGAGTGCAGTAGTAATGCGCATACGCCTGTGCTCGTCTGAAAGGAAGGGGCTTAGGACAGAGAGAAGAGGGGGGAGAGCTGCAGGAGGAGGGCTTTATCTTCAAATTATGGCTTTTTTTGCCTTTTGCAGAACACTACCTACCCCAGCTTTAACTGTCAAGTGAATTCCCTGCTAAATAAAACCAGTGAATCACCAATGAAATAAAATGCATTATAGAGCTGCTAAAGGCTGCTTCTCAGTAATAGTACCACTTGTTTATGACAATCATACTAATATCTTAATAGTGGTAATGCATTTTTGATGTAAAAGAAAAAAACTTCAATAGACAGTTACACACACATAAACACTATCTCATTCCCGCCCATTAAGAAGACAGACTCCATTTTTCCTGTGTCTGTCTCCTTCCTGCTCCCCTCTTATCTCTGTATTGCCCTGAAGGAGGGGAGGAAGGGAGAGATAGATGGGTGGATAGATGGACAGAGGTGATGGTGGGGGGGGTTGGACTCTCACCTCATTGTCGTGGGGCGGTAGCTGATGGAGCAGCTGTTTGATGCGGTATTTCTCTCCTGGGCTGTTCACATAGGGCACCTTGTCCTCAGGCAGGGAGCTGTAGTACTGATGAACCTGACAAAGAGAAAAGGGGATGTGTTAGGAGCTTAAACACACCTGTAATATGCAAAGTAAATAAATAACTTAAAATACGCTGGGATTGCTGCTAATGATTACTTTCATTATTGTTTAATACATCAGTCATTATTTTGATTTATTAATTCATATTTTTGTCTATATAATATCAGAAAATAAGGACAAATGTCCATCAAGACTTCTCCAAGTCCAAGATATCAACTTCCATTTTTTGTCAGTTCAACAGTGGAATAATCAAAACTGATAATGATATAAAAAAAGTACAAATCGTCAAATTGAAGAAAGTCACATTTTTATTTAATATATTAAACAACATGATTAACTGATTATTAAAAATGTCAGATTAATCATCTCAGTACTAAATGGTACTGCACCAAGACAAATTAACAAGATCTAAAAGCGGGAGTGACCAACACACACACACGCACACACACACTTAAAATCACTTTGATTTATGGCCCACCAGTGGAGACTTAATGGAACCTCACTTCTCCATCTCTGCACATCGACATGGGAATGTATTACTGACCTGTCAAATGTGCACACACTCTCTACACACACAAGGGCAAACAAGTGATTAACACATATGCACGTAGCAGTATGTGTGTGCATGCGAAAGCGTGCGACAGCAGGATTAATGCTAATCTGGCCATTCCAAATTACTCGGACATTCTTTACATTAAAGAGGCAGACAATGAATCTCTGTGTTATTTATTGCAGTCTTTCTATTGCACTGTAACAGGGGGCCGGGGTATAACAGAGGTCAGGCAGTCAGTGGGTGGGTGTGTGTGTGGAGGGGGGGCCATGAAAGCCACGGGATTTTAAAGGGAGATTTGAAGACAAAGGTCAAATAAAGAGAAGGAGGGGGTGTGGAGAGAAAAATAAAGACAGAATGAAAATGTTAGACCAAGAGAGAGTAACAGTGAAGAGAATGAGAAAAATGAGATGAGATGAACAAAAAAAGAAACAGAGTGGGAGATAAAGCAAAGACTTGGAATGTAAAGCGAGAAAACATGATCGATACCTGCTGACTGGGTCACGGCAATCTTAATAACATATCTGTCTGTTGAATGGATCTACTGACTAGAGGCCATCAGCTTTGTCCTTGGCAGCAACACACAGTCTGTCACACAGATTAACTAGAATAATGGAGTATGCATCGACTTCAAAACAACACCTAAACCAACATCCAAAATCATATCTTTTTAACAGATCTCTCATATTTCAAAGTTTAATTGTCCTGCAGCTGTCGCATCATATTCTGTATCAAGGGCAGAATGTATTCTGTATTTCCTTTAAGTAGCCTTATACAAGCATGTTTATTGTTGTGTTGAATTTATAGCAGGAGCCTCTTGTTGTAAGTGTAACCTAATTCCTTCTGCTCTGCTTTTGTTGGCTTCCACCAGTGTTGGCAAGGGACACGGGATCTGTGTCCAGCAGCACGGCTCAGGACGCCCGGAGGGGATCTAAGAATTGTCCATGAAAGACTGACTGTGGTCAAGCACAGATAAATCACACAGCTCCTATATGCACATAAGGAAAACACACACACATGCTACCAGATGCACTCGTACGCCCACACACCTAATGATAAATTACAAAACACGCTTCCAACCACAACAGGGTTACAATCTGGAGGTGAAAGGCACATTGCCCTAAGGAAAAATAAGGACGGATACGCACACGCATGCACACACGCAGAACATAATGGACACATGATTGCAGCGAGAGCCAGGAGGAGCAGCTTGTGATAATAACTGTAATCGAAAGCAGGCGAAACTAAAGACAGGGCAGAATTTGGAACTGTACTGAAAGGAGTGTTTTTAAAAGCTGAAGCAAATGGTAGGACTTCGCAAACTGAGTGACAAGAGTGATCGCTTCACACAGCTGGTTTCTATTGCTCTTAATGGCCAGACAGCCAGAGGAAAAGACACCACCAGGCACCAGTCCTGACATTCTCTCAACAAGCCACTTTACAGTGGTTAGTGGACACAGATATTATATTGTTGAGAAAACACTGGTAGCCAAAGCCAAACATGGTGGGAAAGATGGTGTTTTCATAGCGGAGGGAGCTGATTTAATGGCTGCGTTTTCATTCTCTGTCCATCTTTGCTGAGATGCACAAAAGGCCTGGAATGGGTTAATTTAGCAAGAAATACAAGCTTCTATACAACTACAGGTGCCATTTTAAGAAGAGACTACAGCCATGCTAGCGGTGAGGTAGCCATTGTTGCGCTTTGAGCTTAATGATAACGTCATCATGCTAGCACACTCACAAAAAAATGTTAACATGCTGGTGTATGGTGGCATATAATGTTTACAAATGTCATTAGTATCCATCAAGTGGCAATTGAGACTTCACTCAAAAACATCATTTCCACCTGCTGGTGGTGTGAGAGCAACAACTGGGATTCATCCTCTGGCGACCATGGATATCTGTACAAAATCTAGCGTTGATCCATCAAATAGTTCAAAGTGGTGGACTGACTGGCCAACGTTTCCATTCCTTGAACCACAATGCTTTCATGGATATAAATATGTTCTGATTTTCAACTGAAACGTGCTCAGTGTGTCTCACAATGTCTTTTTATAGCTTTATCATCTAACTCTCATTCACAGATGCTGGCTGTAGTCAGGTTCTTAAACTCTGATTGGTATGGCTCTAACTGTCCTAAGATCCATTCTGTAACAGGTAAAACAGTTTTCAGCCATTTTTCAGACTGGGTCTTTGTTGTTTGAAAGTTAATTTATTCACATCTGAGCTGTGGGACCATTTGAGAACCTGGAAAGACCTCCCGCTTGCATGAATAACCCTGAACTGAATTTCTGTTCAAATATTATGAGCACTTTGAAAAAGCATACTTCATGTTCAGCTGCAAATTAAAATCAGATCCTGGTAGATGCTGAGCAGAGTCTGCACATTATACTGTAACTACGTGATGGTTGAAAAAACAAACAAAAAAACACCAGTTACAGGCCACTGCTGAGTAACATTCTTGGCCTTGACAAGCTGCGACTTGGCAACATCTAAGAATTTTATTTGAGAGGGATGGAGAGCTGAGAGCGAGGGGAGACAGTGGGAGAGAGAATATTGGCAGACTCTCCCGCACACTGCAGCTCAATAACACACTCAATAATGAAAGATGTCTGTATGTCAGCAATACGTTAGTGAAACGCAGTTGAGGTTGAGATAGTCCCTTACTTTCTGTAAATATGTTGGATGAAATCCACAGAAACACACACGCACAGGAATTTAAAAGTCCCAACTAAGTGCTGATGTTTCTGACTCATCCCTCATAATCCCTTAGATATATCTGATTGAATGATGCATTTCTGGTCTGAAATCTCTCTACAGAGTGGTGACTTTACACCACTGCTTGCTAAATAGTAGACTCATACAGAGCATCGCCTCCCTACAGGGAAACCTAAACCCACCGTTTAGATTCTAGAGATTAGCTTTGTGTTCACCATCTCCCTCGCTTATCACTCCGTCTCTACCTTGTGTGGAGGAAATGCCGGGCGATGAAAAGTCCCACATCAGGCATACCTCTGCTCCTCTATGAGAGGTCACACAATGTTTCCACAGCCTGAATGGCTTGGATAGAACTGAAATTGCTATGGACATCTCATGAAACTTGATAGACCCACTTTTCACGTGGGTTGTTATAAATGCTTCTAATTGTCACGGTTTTTCCACCAGTTCTGATTGTTTGGGTTAATAATTAAAAGCCAAGAGCAGCAATAAATCAGGTATTTTCGAGGTGGTTTAGCGTTGTGCTGTTGTGAT
Source organism: Euthynnus affinis (assembly GCA_029490765.1). Classification (NCBI taxonomy): domain Eukaryota; kingdom Metazoa; phylum Chordata; class Actinopteri; order Scombriformes; family Scombridae; genus Euthynnus; species Euthynnus affinis. The sequence goes on along the minus strand of CM055840.1, from coordinate 10,150,134 downwards.
GAAGCACAGCCCATTTTCCATAATAGCCTGACTGCTCCTGAGGTCATATCGCCACTAGACGAGAAGCTAATTGACTTCAGGGTTAGATGTGTGACCCTGGAGGGGGATGAAAAATAGCTGCACTCAGTCCTCAGAGGTGAAAACAGGGGACTGTGCCAACATTGTATTGACCAGTTCATTGTTCTTAGCTCATCAACAAAATGAAACCTGCTTCTATAAACACTTCTATTGTCCTACAAAAATGGAAAACCTCCCACATGTGCACACCAACGACTCAGTGGAGTATTGTAAAAGAGGATTTTCTTGGATGTGCACAGGCCCATTTAATATGTTTGTGTATTACACAAGCTTAACTGAACTGCTATGAGGGCAATGAAACCTACTGTAAACATGTTTGCAGGCAGAATGAACTGGAGATTAATTTGACTGCAGGAGCAACATAATCCTTGTTATCCATTAGCCCACAGAAGGCAAAGTCAGCGTAACTGGTGAGCTATCATAAGGTGAGATGCAGGTCTAATGGACCTGCAAAAATACAATTAAAAAAAATGATTTATATCAGAAAATGTCTGACCAAGGAACAAGTAAACAGAACTAAGGATTGGACCAGGCCTCCCTGCCAGCTTTCAGTACTTGGCAATTTTTGATACTCACTGCTATGGAAACGTTTTGGTCGTTACTCAAAAGGTATTAGGATTTCATAACTAGCCTTAGTACAGTGTAACTGCAACATGATCCGTGTCCGATAGACCTGAAATGCAGATACATTCTGTTTTTCACACTTAATGTGTAAACTACAAACACCTGGCAGAAACTGCATAAAGCTGCAAGCTGAAAAACCTAAGTCTGAAGCCCAGTAAAAGAGGTTTAATCATTGTTTTACATTCTAGAGATACTACTAATATGAATGGAAACTTTTGACTCATGTTGTCCAATGTGAGTGTGAAGTACCTGCTCAGGTTTGAGTCCTGGTGGTACCCAGGCGTACTCCTCCAGGGCACAGCCGGAGTCGTCGTCCGAGGTAGAGTTCCTCTGGAAGTCATACATCAGCTTGGTGACCGTCTTCTCCATTTCTACAGGCATGGCTGTCACTGCATGCTCCTCACGACGACACTTACAGTGTATACAGATCTTCCTACCATGGATGAAGAGAGACGAACAGCCATTAGGATGATAGACAACAAAGAACATCTGCAGTGTCAACAACATAAGTAGACTACAATGTTCCCAAACAGGAACATATTAATGAAAGACTGAAGGGAATACGAGTGCCTGATCACAAATAAGGACCTCCTAAATAAAGCTGTTCATAACTGTGATTTGTGGTTTGACAGGTAAACTCATAATATTTCAGAATCCACACCATTAGCATGAAAAGAAATACTCAGTCTAATAAATGACTGTGTAAATAGAACTACATCTAGGGTGATGGGGTTTAGAAACAGGACGTCATGCTGCAGTTGCTGTTTGGGTCATTAATCACAGAAAATACAAACAACCCATATTGGTTTTTTCAAAGAAAACCACCTGTGAAAAAAGTAAAATATCATCCAACCTACTTGGTTGATGGCATAGTAAAACCTCTCTGAAAATTCTTTAAAACCCTTGACTTTTTCTCAAAACCAGATGGGGCCTCTACCCATAAGGGATGTGAACTCCACATAGTTCAAAAGGTCAAGGCTTCCCACTTCACTTCTCACAGTATAATGTGAGTGTCACAAATACAATGCTTAACAATCCTCTGAGGTACCAAGAACAAGGATATGATCACAAACAGGCTACAGAAATTAGCAGAATCCAGCCAGTGACAGTGATGGAAAGCAGTACTGTAAAAATAAACCAACACACACACTTCTCTGTGTACAAGGTTAGCATCAAACATTAGTAGATGCTAAACCAGGATAGTGCTTCACTCTCATTAGTCAAGCGGACCTATCCAACTGTAAAATGGAAAGTATCAATGTTTGAGTTTCCAAAGAGATGGTTGGGAGTGTTTGTCACTGACACTCCTCCTCCCTGCTCTTTCATCTCCAGGCGTGTCCAGAGAGTCATAAAGACAGTTGTTATATTTCATAGCCTCAAACAACTATTCTGCAGTGTTGTTTCAAGAAATAATGGGATTAACAGCCAAGAATGACTCCTTGGAGAATGACAGAAGCTGTGAGACGTCTCACAAAAAGCAGAGCAGGATGTGGGTTAAATACTTCAGTGCATGGATTAAAATAAAAATATATTCCACCTTCACCAGCTCATGATGATGGGGAGGAGACACAGCATACTGGCTCCACCAGAACTGATGGGACCACTTGCTCAGTGCACGCCTAGTTACAAAAATTCAGAGGTGCATGACCGAGCGCCACAAAAACTTGCGGAGCCTTCGTGCTGGACGTGAAATACGCAATGATGTAATTTTTGGTGTATGCACACTCGTCTTGGAGACACTGCATTGTGCATAAACCTACCTTAAGCCCCCACACGAAGGGGAAACTCTTCTGGGTGGCCAGAAGGTTGCATCCCACTAACCCTTGCTGCCCCTCAGGCAGCCAAAACAGGGAGACAATCCCATTACCTTCCCAGATGGACGCCTGCCTGTCTGACAGACAGCCCTATGGAGGAGCTTAAGCACACTCAGGACGCTGACAGACTGACAGCTTGGTTGGCTGAGGATCTGCTAGTGTAAAGTGCTTGGAGAAAAGACAACACCATGTGGAGAGCTGGCCAAGCCTTACCTTGTCTCTTGCTCAAAAGAGCACTTGTTGTCCAAGGTTTAGTCTTGGTTAACAAAGCACTTCAGTGTATTTGGCTTAGCACTGATGGATTTTAATGATAGAGTGGACACTGGAAATACTTGGAAACCTCTTGTAAACATCCCACAGACATGCCTCAACTGGTCATATGACATGTAATCCTTAAAAAGAAAACATACAAATATATAGGTCTGAAGTTGGATGAAATCTCCATCACCACTTGAGATTCCTTACCATCCGCCAGAACCCTAACAGCTTATTACTGTCAACTCAATCTTTCAACATTGCCATGAGCAGTAAGGCGGTCCTCTGCAACTTCTGCTGTCATGGTGTCAAACTGACTCCACAGACATCAGCAAACCACATGAAGTGGCCAGATATGACTTCCATGAATATTGACGGATATGATAAATGGAGCCATGATACAGCTCAGACAGACAAAGTCGTCAAGTAGCTGTCAGGCACGCTGAGTGTTAGGAGGGGGTTTGGAAAATCCCTGTCCCAGTGGCATAATGCTATAGCCAGGGGCAACACAGCTCGGCTCATTACAACCCAGCATCTTCACCATTATTACTAATTTAACGCTGATTAACTGGTTCTCTCTCTCTCTCTCACACACACACACACATACATAACACATGTATCTACAAGAACACACTTGCTGCTAAGATAGAAGAATGAGAATGATGAGTCAGAGCACAAAATGATGGCACCAAAAAAGATTAAGCACATATGTACACCTCTCTCACTCTCCTGACATGCTGCCAGGTGTTTGGTAGTTATTTCTGCCTTGGGGTGAGGAGGGACTCTTGGAGATAAGAGTATACAAATAGCCAGAAGGAGCAGAGTGGACCTGAAGGAAAGCATTTCACACCACATTCTTCTGAGAGGACATATCACAACCTCACACTTTGCCTCCAAGTTTAACTCCACAGAGACTGTAACAAGCAGAGAAGCTTGCAACCTTTACAGCAATGCACCTCTCTAAACCCACTCTCCAAATCCAGATGTGTGAAGACCTTTCCCAAGTGATTCACCTCGCAAACATCTGATCTCCCTACATCAGTGCTGGCAGAGATACTGTAAGTCTACAGGGGCCTGTTGCTCCTTCCCTCCCCTTCTATCCCCATGATTTACAACACGCTTCATGCACATGCCTGGGATTTCCCCTCCACTGAAACTAAATCCCCTTGTAATCTACATGATTTCAATTACGAGAGATTTGGGGACTCTGGTAATACAAGTCAAGTACATCACAGACGCCTCATAAATGACTGCGAGGTAAAGCGAAGGAAGTAAAGAGGCTTGTTTTCTCTTGTGACTGAACTTTTTAATCCCCAGGGAGATGTAAACGCTGACTTATCAAGGGCCAGTTGGAGTGTGAGGTTTGTTCAAGACCTGGGGGGTATGTTGTTGGATAGTAATCCCTGTGACCATGTTATCAGTGGACAATCATTCACCATTTCAGGTTAATTATCATCGTCATGTTCCTCTAGATTAGCCTTGTAACCCAGGTAACTGGTTGTTTTAATACATAACTAGTGTCTGATAGACCCTCTGACGGTCTTTGGCCAAACAACAGACAGTAGTTTGGTCAGACAAGTTGTCTTAAAACATGGATCATATCTTTTGTAAATGTGCTTCAAAGCAGAGATTTTAATAAAACCAATACATTTTGTTGATTAAAGATAAAAGTCGGGGAGATATCAAAGAGTAAACTTATAGAAATTAGAGGACTATTCAACATGAGCTTTAGAAAAAAACATTGGATTCAACTTTATTCAAGAGCCAGTAGTGGAAGTACAGCCTTGGAGGGTTTTGAAGCAGAAGTCTAATTCCACAATCATTCCTGAGCAACTCCCAAAACCGCTGCAGCTTTTCCATGGCATCACTCTAGATGGTCAGATTAAAATCCCATCTTTAAATGACAGCTCTGCACAAAAACGGAAGACGGATGACAGGAGAGGAGAGCACAGAGGACAGAACAGCTGGGTGTACACTGCAGCCAAGTCTTCTTTTTTTTCTTGCCTCTGCTTTTGTTTTCGTTGGAAGAAATGGGGGAGAAGAGGAGGACAGACTCTTTTCTCTTTAATGTCCTTTTCGCTTGGTGGATGCAACGTTTCCGTTCAGTGTTTGGAAGCTGTTTTGGGAATTTTTAAGGGCTTTAATGAACAGCTCTGTTTTCACAAATTACCAAAGCACAGGAATACAAAGTCTCTGGGCTCCATGTTGACTTCAGAGCCATTAGGATTTAATCACAGTTAAACATGACTGGAGGTGTTCCCGACAAGAATCAGGCTCGACAAAGACGTTTTCCATTAGTGGCCAATTAGTAAGAACCAGATGCATCGTGTTCCAGAGGACAGAGATTAGGCCTGCATTCACCTGTCATAACAAATTATATAGAGCCAAAGTCTTGTCCTTGTTTCAGTCCAGCCTCTAGTCCACTAGCCTTGACCAGATAATGGATATTTTACTCTAAAAAGCATTTGAGCGCCTTTGAATTTTAACCAAAATATTATCAATAGCATTCAACAATGACAGCTCCCTTGAGTTTTTTTTTTTGTTTGTTTGTTTGTTTGTTTTTTAAACAGGGGAACTCCACCAATTTCACACACAAATAACAAACATTAGTCATCTGAGTTATCTCAGATTGGGCTTGTGACTTTTTTTTTTAAAGCCTGTTTTACCAACTAGAGGTGTAGGGTTTAAGAGACATGAGCAGGAGGATCTAATGATATTGCACTGCATTATGGGAAATGTAGGATCCAGTGTTTTTGAAGTATGACTTAAATTAACGACAAACTGTTGCTTCAAATTTGACCATTCTTTTATTAATCTGTCTCTTGCGAGTCATCTAGACTTTATGGAAATGCAATATTAAACTGATGAAGTACCCCTGTAATAGTGCCCTTTACACTCATGGGGGATGTAGTTGTTAAACGTTAACCACTGTTAGCCTATTTGTTGTCCAATACAACAGACAGTCATTTAATGTAGAAAACAGACAGAAAATAATGTTTATGTTTCAGATTATCAGAAAGAGTACTTAAGATGAGCTTCTGTGCCAGAGCCAAAAGCTAGTGGAAAAAGAGCTAACCAAAAACTAGGGTGGGACAATATAACTATATAATGCAACCAGTAACTGGTGATTGCAGGTCAGTAAAACGCACCGAATGAGTATACACACATGCACATGGATGCACACACATAAAAATATACACTCATGAGGACAAAAAATCCGCCTGGACTCGACAGTCAACGCATTTGTAACTAAGAAGAACTTACAGATCTGCAAGAGACTGAGCTTTTTTCTTCTCTCTGCCCCAGTGAGGTAATTGAAAAAGCTCTGAGTATCATAATTTCCCCTTCTCTCTTTCTAAGAATTAAACTGTACAAGATTTTTGTGGCAAGTGGGAAGGAGAGAGAATTTTACTTAACATCAAACTGGGACGCTGTTCAACCAGAGATACACTATACTTGAGGCTGGATCACGTTACTTATTCATTCAGCGCTGACTTGTTCCATAAAGTGACACTACTTTGGATGGGAACAGAGGGAGTCATGGAAGGGACGGGCTTCCAACACAACCTCACACTGCAGACTTCAGACCATACTCAAGACTTTGGTAACTGCATGACTGCCAGATCGATAGCTAATATACTAACCAGAAACATTTATTGAAAGACTACATGCAGCTTATGAAACATTTTAGAAGAAAACATCAAAGCAAATGCAATCCGGCCCCTCTAGGACTTGTATTGGAATATTATGCTGGATTTTGTTGGACTGTGTCAGTGGGAAAAAGAAGTAACCAATACAGCACTGACATTTTTCCAGAGGCAGTTGTGCATGTCAGAAATAACGGTGGTCTGTCAGTTCAGTTAATGTTTCTTCTGCGGAGGCCAATGATACTGCAGCCAGCTGCTGGAGTCACATCATTCATTATTCCCCCGTCAGTCCATTCATGTGCTAATCCACTGACCCTTTACACTGCTAAAAAAGTAGCCATCTTAACGGGTCAATTAGCCTGTGTTGAGTCTTGTAATGTTCTCCTTAAAACAACTGCCACGAATCCACGAGTATGCCACTTGTTTCCAAACTCCTACAAATAACCAGCCAATTTTTTTTTAATCTGGACGGACTCAACTAATGACAACACAATGAGACTTAACTGGCGGAACATGCTGAAACAAGCTAACTTGGAGGATATAAATAAATAAATAATAAAAGAGGATTTTTTCTTCTCAGAAGGCTTTTTTGTTCGTTTATTTACGAAGCAATCTGAAATCCATATGGCACAGAGGCTACACAACAAAGACTTTCTGACTAGAAAGCGCACAGTAGCCTGACCATTGCGCTCCAGGGGGTGGGGTGGGGGATATAAACCAGCGTCCATAGAGGGAGAGAGCTACAGCGCAAGTCCGACAACCCTGCATCTGGGTATTAAATCTTTATCCAAATAACACCCCCTTTTAGGTCATGAATAGGTGAAGTGTCTGTACGGGGATACAACTTGAAAAAATCTCGGAGAAGGCAAAAACTCAGTTAAAAAAAACAACTCCGTGACCTTTTAATTGGACAACGGCAGCTCTGAATTTAAAGCCCGTTGAACGGGCTTTAAACTCAGTCCAATGAGTTTGAGTCTTTTAGCAGATTTGTGACACACTTCTCCTCTTCCATTACGCACTTAAAGCCACGAAATTGATCATTGGTCACGTAATCCAAACTGCTCCAAAACAATAAAAAACAACAACAAAAAAACACGATCCGCTGCTTACCTTCTTACAAATTGCGGCGGAGGGAAGCCATAGCCCTGACCTCGGTGCTGGTTGCGGTTCTGGAGGTTTTAAAACACGTCTTCCTCATTGCAGAAATTGTCACACCACTCCAAAGCCGCAGATTTGCCACGAAAACACCCCGCTCTCACCCGCTGCGTGGTGTCTGCACCCCTCCACTACATCTATCCCCTGCGTTTAAAAGCCTTTTGTCAACCCCCTGCTCTCTCCGCAAACACATTCAGGAGTTCTGCAAACGAGGAGAAAGCGTAAACGATAAGCCAACTTTAAGTGCGTAAAAAACAAATCCCCCTTTTTGCAGCAAGCCACAGATCCAAACAAGAGCACAGATCCCGCCGAAATGTTTTCAATCCCAACGAATAAAACAGAAATCTCCTTTGGTGGTGAGGTGAAACACTGCTGCCGAGTCTGAGGGACAATCCTTGCGGACTTTCGGTGCGTAAAAGCACGGAGCGCTGCAGCTTCTCCGCTCGCTGACCGACCCACTGAATAGCAGCGCTTTAATCCTTACCCTGTGTCAAGCCAGTATAAATAACATCATCATTTCCGGTTTAACCCTTCACAATAAAAAGGCAGCAAACTCAGAAGCTTATTATTTCGGTTTTATTGCATTCTAAAAACGTATTGTGATATTATTTATTATACAATTACCACACACAAATAAGTATGTTCTGTCTCAACTCCAATTATATACATAAAAATAAAACTCTGGGAAAATATTAATTACATTTCTAATTAAAAGAAAGATTTTTGTCCAGAACTCTCTGTGAATGAATGTAAAGTTTGTTGCAAAAGATGACAACTAAGCAAACACCTTCTGCTAGAGAAGACCCTGACGTGTTGAAAGCTCTGGAAAAAGCTATTTGGACCCTGAAATTCTTTCCCCCTCTGTGGTTAACAATGAACTTTTATGATCAACAATAAATAAGATAGAAAGTGGATCTTCAGTTATTTGTTTCAATGATTTTTGTCAGATTTATTTAATTAAATACCCTACTTAACCATCAAAACCCACATAAAATTCTTTATAGGCCTAACAGTCATTTTAAAAGCCGTGTCTGTTCACTCTGAAAACATCAATTTTAACTCATGTAGTTTATTCTGCACAACAGTCCCCACAGGCTACACAATCACATCACTATCAGAGCTTTAGAGGATCATGGCAGTGACCTTGCATGTTTTATCACATTTATTTCAAGTCTTCAAATATTTCACATATATTTGATCTTTACAACCAATTTTGAAGGCTATATTTCTAACACTTTTGTTTGAAGGCACAGTTACTTACTTCCTGTCTTATTCTGGGCCTTCTCTGGTTGGTTTGACACACGCACGCACGCACACACGCGGGGAGGGAGAGAGAGAGAGCAACCCCTCTCTCTTCTCTCCTCCCCGCATACTAATATCCCGGGGTGATGTCAGCAAGTCAGCGTCCCAACACTGGTGTAATTAGCAGCACGAATGACTGGTGCTCTGGCAAGATTTGCATGTGAATTAAACCATTTCCCTGAATCAACTGGCTGGGGGTAAGAAGAGAGAGAGGGAAGGGGAGGGGAGGAGAGGAGAGGAGAGGGGAGGGGAGCACTAGGGTGCTGACCTGCATGGGGAAACGGAGAGGTGAGCCCCTGTAAACAAAACAGTGCTGTTTGAATGGACATTAGCTGGAGAAAGGACAAAAGGATTACAGACCAATGAAAATCCACTGAATGAAAAACAAATGTAAAGCCAATTTAGCTAAAACTATTTTCCAAGTCGGTGAGCGTTTATAGGCTGAATTGTTATTTGCTAAAGATGAATGAACAATTGAGTTTATAATCACTTGACTCCAATCTTTGTAATACACTTTTATTTTTATTACAAATACAACTCCACAACTGAGCGAATACTGCTGACCAAAACACAGTCAGATATGACGAAAATGTCAATTAAATCAGGGGACTGATGTTGATACGATCAACTCGTGGAGTCAGTTAGCTCAGCTATTAGCGACAAAATAAACAGCACAATTGTTCTGATTACCACCATCTCAGCTATTTTGGTTCCTTCTTAATCTCTCAAACACTTGCTTGGCAATAAGCTCTATAATGCTATCTTGCCTCTCTTGTTCCTACAATGAGTGGTAGGAGTATTGAACAACGTCCCAATGCCGATCCTCATCTGCTTATTTTGTGTAACGCACAATGTGTCAAGAAAAAGGGAAAACATCCAAAGCCGGAAAAAAATAAGTTCTCTGGCAATCAAAGCTTAACAGATTTGTGGCAGATTTCAACAGGCAACTTGGAGGACAGATCGAATGAAAGTGGGTTAGAGAATAATTAAATCAAGATTTGTGTATGTTTTTCCCAAAGTGCACTGCTGCTGCCTGTTGGCCAAACACAGGTTAAAAAAAAGAGATGCGGAAAGGAAAATAAAAAAGCTTGCTTTGAAATAATGTCTGCAAAGCTGCATGAGGAAGAATTTTTTTGCTGCTGCTGCTGAAAACAGCCGGCAGCTCTGAACGACCTCCTAAGTTTTTGAGGACAGTGCTGCAGTCTCTTTTCTCCTTTCAGGAACTGTTCGTTTGGCTTCCCTTGAGTCAGACGAAAGCTCTGCTTTTCTTTTTAGTGAAAGCCGTCTTTCTGCCCTGGATTCTCCTCTCACACGTGGCGGGGTAACTCTCGCTAAGTCTCATACATAGGAACATAATCACGGCCTCTTGACAAACACTAGAATATCAATTGCAGCTCAGCTTCTACTTACGGGCTATCCACAGGATTTTACAAGGAGCCCTAAGTGACAGTGTCCTCGGCCTGCAGCAACCACAGAATGGGTAAACTGGTTCAGGGCCAGCCATTTCCCCCAAAAAATCATTCCCTTTTCGCCAATAAACTGTTCCCTGACCTACAGTGAGCTGTTTTAAATGCCACAAGAGGGCTGAATAAAAGCATAGAGGCCAACTTGGGGGACATACCACAGATAGCATTGCCTACATGGACTCTTGGCATGCACAGAGAGCCTCTGCTTGGTAATTTTAGACAGTGAGCTAAACAGGTTTACTCCCTTCCGAAGCATGCATAAGCATATTGAGGCTTTTGTCTCTACCAACGCACAGGATGAGCGATATTGTAAATACATGTTCCCCCAGGGGCTGCAAACCCATCTGAAGTATGCAAAAAAGTTGTACTGCCTGAAAGGATCTTATCCTCCAAGAACATTATTCACGTCTTACCAGGGAAGGAACTGATTTATATACAGTCTGATATGGTCAGAAAAACACTCCTGATAAATCAATGCCTTTATCTCGATTTGAGATGTAGCCAACATCTCAACATGGCCTCCACATCTTTATTTCTCATCTGCTTTTTTAGGAACGCCAGTCTCCTCTCCTTTCATGTGGCAAATGCTGATGGCTATCACTCTAGAGTCAACACACAAGGCAGCTGGGACCAACCCCAACAGCTGATAGCCAAGACATGTTGGGTGGGAGGGAGACTACTTCCTCTTCCATATATATTTTCTTGCCACTGCTGGAAAATTTGTTTTTCCAGCAGCAAATTTCAGATTACTCAAAGTATTCACACTGTCCAAATTCTGGTTCCTCGACAGGCTGCCCAACTGTGTTCCAGACCCTTAAACTTAGTGGTGGCAGCCATGATGTTGGGGGCAGGGTAATGTTGTCACACCATGTAAACCTTATAACATTCCTCAGCAACCAGATCTATACTGGGCAATTGAGAAGGGTAGTGAGTAAGGGTTTGAGGTTTGAGTCGAACAAAAATGACCGAAACTAAGGCCTCCCGGTATTCTAATGGTTAAGGTGCTTAACTGCAAAGTTCCTAGTTCAATTTCAGCCGGGGGAGCTCTGTTCATGTCATATTCCCATCTCTTTTTCTTCTTTTTCTGTCTGCCTCTGTACTATCTGTTTCTCAATAAAGGCAAAAATGTAAGACAAATTTTGAAAAACGACCAAAATTGTTGTCATTATTGCTCTGTAAAAAGATCTGAAATAAAGTATGAAAGTAAAATGCCTACAAATAGGCAAAGATAAGTTCTCTAGAACCACAAAGCAAACAACAGGTTGAAAATTAACTTAAAAAAGACAGCAGGAAGTACTAAGTGTCAGTGTGCTTAAAATGCTCACATCCAGGTTCAAAGAAGAGGAATCGCCAGACAGTATAAAGGGTCACTGATTTTCTCAAGCGAAGCCTGACATTCAGTGAGAGGGGGGCTTTTTAGGATTGGATGGTGTCATTTTGAAAACACACTACCACCATGACCTACAGTAACAGTTCTTTGGCAGAACTACTTTACCCAGAAAACAGATTTAGTGTGACATAAGACTGGGGGCTCACTATGGGTCCTCCACTCAAGCGCCCCTCTGTACCCATGTTCCCAGCAGATAAGTGGCCATTATTCATCCAGTGTTGAACATTAACTGGATTAATTCTGCACGGGTTGAAGGGTGAAATAGTATTTGTCCAAAGGGAGGGAAATGGCAAGGAAATGAGGAGAGTAGCCAGCTTGGCTGAAATTCTAATTAGCTTGGGGGTTCGTTAGCACACAAACTCGACTCTTGCTGCAGAGGCCTTGCTGATTCAGAGGCCTGGGTAAGCCATTAAGTCACAGAGGGGAAAATAGAGGGAGACAGTGAGGAAAGAAAGAGAGAGAGAGAGAAAGAGTATGGACACTTAGTTTCACGCATAAAGGCCCAGGGCAAGGAGGTGACCTTGTGGAGTGACTCCTCAAGGGGACTGGAGCTATTTCTGCCCCTCCTGGCCCACTTACACAAGGGCTCTTCAGCACAGAGGAAAAACACACTCCTAGCCCTCCACCTCCGTCTATCCATCAGACCATCCATCTCCACTGTAGACAGTGCTCTCCAGGGCGACGCAGCTCAATTTCCAGCTTGCTGTGCCCAACAACGGTGGTTTGTCAATGAGCTTTTCTCTGCCATACTGTACATGTGGATTCTGATTCAAAACATAACTGGGTCATGAGGTAGTCTAAAAAAAGGAAGAGGGAGGAAGAGTTGTAGTAAAGAAATACTGTAGTGGACGCAGTGGGATATGAGGAATGGCAAATGAGAGACAATGAAAAATGAGTTTGGACATTATTATTCCTGTGTCTGTGCCTGAGAACTAAAGAGACATTTGCAAGATGAGATCTAGCTTTTTGAGTGCTCAACCTTCCCATCTGTGCTGAAAATGATTAAAAAATGTTGCAAAGTAATACACAAAATCTTTCATTTATCTCCAAGCAACACATAAAGTCACAGCAGCTCTGAGACAGAATGATCCTGTGGCTCCATGAATGAACCACCCACCTCCTAACTTCCCACACTCAGCACCCTGCAGCCATTTTTCTGACTCAACTCTCTCTCATTCAGCCTCCACTGATGTTCCTCTTCCTCACCTTGTCATCATGACCCAGATGAGTGGCGTGGGTGACGATGCTAATTTGCTGACTCTCCCTCTCAGTCTGTGTCAGTGTAGATTTTTGTTTCATTCACTTCACTACAAGTCTCCGTCAGTTAAACCTCTTTCTGGTGCTCTTTTATAACAAATCACCTTGCAGCCCTCACCCGCAGCCACAATCACATGCCAACTGACCAGATGTTCCATCGTTAATAATGAATATTAGCATACTCATTAGCTGGACCACAATTGTGCGGTCGCAGCCACAGTCTTGATATATGATCTTATTCTCGAGGCTGCATAAAGCCGTGCCAACACAAAAGCCTTTATGTGGAGTTTGAGGCTTTGTACGCAGTGTTCTTTAGAAAGATGCTGGGTAAAACCAATATATCCAACTGGGGGGAGAAAGTGCAACAAAAGCAACACATGTTGATTGTGTATTTGGCTGGTAAGCCTCTGGAGCAGACATGACTATCTAAAATAGTCAGTAATTGCAAAAAATATGCTACGCCTAGATGGTGGTCTGCACTCCACTTTCTCCAGAGCTCTCCTGTAATGGTTTAAGCTCATACTTTCAGTTAAATAAACCCCAATGCTCAGCTATGTCAAGTTTAAATATTTAGCTTTAGAGGAGTTGTGGGTAGAGCAGCGACAGACGGGATCAGTCCATCAAACAGAGTTTGGCCTGAGGACGTTTGATCCACTCTACTAGAAAAATGTACATGAGGACAGGGTTGTGCCTATGTAAAACTACACCATGAGTTTGGTTTGCAATTTGTTATCAACACAATTCAGCTGGATGGAAGAAAGCGATTCTTTCAGCACGCTAACTGGACGTCTGAGTTTTCCCATCATGAAACCAGCCAGTGTTTATGTGTGTGGCTTTGGGTAAAGTAATTAATGACAACAAAAATACTTAAACATGAGTCGTGATAGTCAAGTGGAAACATACAGTCAGGTTTAATTTGATCTATTTATACTGTACCTACAGATTAACTACAGGCAGTAGCATGTTTGTGGTGGGAGGAGCAGTGCTGGCATTGTTCAAAGCTTTCTAGTCTTTCTACGACGAACATCTAATTAGCATCTGAACTTGAAGGACGATTGTGCTTCACATTGATGACACTCACACACAAACAGACCGATCTGTGACCACAGACATGCCAGACACACAGAGTCTGGTAAGTGAATCAGTAATGGGGATGGGGAGGGTGTGGATATGGGGCCTAAATGAACCACATCCTGAGCCTTGAGAGACATTAGGAAATATTGAAACATAACCTGTGCATTTTCTTTTAACACCTATAGTGTTCTGATCGATTAAAAAAAATCTGATCACTCTAAAGTCCCTGAAATACTGGTTTAAAATATTTCTTTATAACATCAAATATTTGTGACTTAATAAATCAACAATCAAATTAAAGTTGACATTCTTAGATATTATTTATTAAGAGTTCAGTCAAAATCAGGACTGTGGTGGTCTGGTTTGATCAGATTTGATTGACATACAGTAAGCGAACAATACAAATTCATCATCATCATTACACTGATTCAAATGTTGATAAATCTTGATTGGTGCGTTAAAGTTTGTGACATCACCTTTTCACAACTGAGCCCTGCCCACTTCACACCAGTGAGAAGGTCTTAGTCACATACAAGACACATACTGTATCGCTCATGTGAAAAAAAAATCTGGCATGAAATTGTGTGTTCATGATACCATCGCTCATAGAAGAAGTAGATTGAGAAAATATGTTTATATGCCAGGACCTTTAAATTTAAATGATTAAAATACCATTTTTCTGGGGCCTTTATGTTTTCTAAGGTGATATTACAGCCAACTGAGACACACATAGACAGAAAAACTCAAACATATTAAAGACTATATGGATTCGGTAGTAGATGGTAGCAGGTTGTTGCTTTCCCTCTAGCTCAAATTGCCACCTGTCACTCCAATAATCCGGCTAAGAGCATTTCAATAGGTTATTATCTCATTGCGTTTATATACATCAGGGTACTGGAGAAAGGAAGTAAATCAATTGTGTGACAAAAAGGAGATAATCTCTGGATGAGGTCATGTCATAGTCTAAATGATGAACAGATGAATCTGAAAGAATAAATAAGGAGATTAAACTCAATCTGAATTCAGACTAAGCAAGTCGCTTAAATAATTGACCAGTAAAACCACAGAGAACATATTCTAAAAGCCTACGAAAATTCTTCAATGCTCTGTTTTCATCCAATGGTAGTGTTTCATCTTGAAATGATTCCTCCTAATCAGGTTTAAGCTATTTAATTTACCCCTTATTTCATCGTGTTAGACTGTTTACCCTAACAAAGGGGGATGGAGGATGAGCAGATCTCACACACACACACAAAACACACTGTGTCCATGTCAATCAGGCCACCACTGCCCTCTCCCTATAGGGTCTTGAGGATCTGTGGAGGTTACGGATTGGAGGAGAAATTGCCATTTCCAAGACGTGACAGACTTGCAGCGTGGGCCGATAAAGACGGTGAACCCGGGGCTTTATTGACTGATTGCTGCTGAGAGCTGAGACTGTAGGCAGCAAACACACACAAAGACAGACACGAATGAGAAGGCACGGGAGGAGGAATGAGTCACGTTGAGCGATCCACACCCACTGCCATCACACTTACACAAAATCCCATTTAACGATTTTTATCAAATCAAGGTCAAACTTGCAGAGTGAACACATCTCTGAGGAAATACAGACCTTCAATCCATCACTTCTCATGCCTTTTAAAAATGCACTGTAGGCTTGTTTTGAATACCAAGTCTAAGCAAACTTATTCACAGGGTAGTGCCATAGAAGTCTCTATCCATCTCTAGCCTTTTCTTCTCCCACTTTATTCCCCACTTACTGCTGCTCCCCTACGTTCCCTTTTTAAAGCATGGCCCATTAAGAAGCAGTGAAAGAGAGCAGTGCCCTGAGAGAAACTAAATCACTCCGGCCCACTGCTGTTTACGCCAGACCCAGCCTGCTGCTTGAGCCGCTGTTTATTTGAACTGTGAACCACCGTGCGAGGTGTGTGTGAAAGAAAAAGTGTAAGCGTGTGTGTGTGCATAAGAGAAAGAGAGAGCATGTGTACTGCAGAACCGAGGAGGGGAGGGGACAGGGGGAACAGTTCCACACAAAACCCAGTGTCTTGCCCTCCGATTTCTTTCACACCTCTCTTAACACCCTTTTCACAGCGTATTCATTCGCCCCGCAGGCTCCTGGCGCTCCTCAGGTTCTCCAGGCCACAGACAGGCCTCTGTGTAGCCCAGTCGGGGCTGCACCACTCAGGCATAGGGAGGCTGAAAACAGACCTCTTACACCCCCCATGGTGCTCCAGACACAATAATGCCCTTCTCCTGACCCACATATGACATCACAGGCTGGTTCTCACACATTCAAATATGCTCACACACACACAATCAGATGAAAAACATACAGCCACTGTTGCTAAAAAGCACACACACAAGCAAGAACGCATACAGCTGGATGCTTGGTGGATGGACATTGCTAATCAAAGCAGGCTCTAAGATGATGCACACATGTGCGCACGCACACACACGCGCACACACACACACACACACACACACACACACACACCTAAGGGGAACAGTAAAGTTAGTGTGGGATCAGTTAAAACTGTCCAAGGTAGGAGTAAAGGATAAGAAGACCCGAGCATCAATGAAGCCACTGTTTAAAAAGTGCAGACTGACTGGAAGAACGAAGAGGAATATGAAAAGCAGCCAAGTATTCAGATGCGAGAACAAGGACACACACTGAGGAGACACACACATACACACACGAAATAAGAACACAAATATACTAAGACACATGCACAGAAAGCTGGGCTTATCTAATTGCTGAGTGAATATACTGCAAGACTCTGCATTTACTTATTGGTTTTTTCTAAGAGACTTGCTTTTGCTCTTTTAGCTCCATTTATGTGCGGGTGGTTATGAATTAGCAGCACAGGCGTCACTGGTCATAAACACGCCATTCATTCTTATGATCACATCATCAAACTGACAATAAAGATGATGTAACATCAGTTTTTTGTGAGGCACGGACATTTAAAAGACCACAGGAGAAGAGAAGAAAAGTAGCAGCCAAAGTTTGAGTTAAAAGGATGACAAAAAAAATCATGAGTGTCAATTCCCTTAAGAATATTCACAACAGCTCAGGAATGAGCCAAAGGCCTTTTAAAATCACTGACTTTTGCTTATTTCATGGAAAAAAAATACTGCAGTTGCTCCCTCAAGCATGGAACAGCTAATCTATGTGTATCGTTCTTCTCGCCTCTGTTGCTGGACTCCACATGTGTTGCTGGCAGCGGCTGCACATAAACAAACTTTTCAGCCAGACAGAAACATACAGAGAGATAGTGCAAACAAATGCTCACGCATAGGGCAGGAGGGCAGACATGTGCCAAAAAGCATGTGTACAGGCTCTCACATACATCCACGCAGACAGACGCATCAGTGTCTTTACAAGCTACTGTTCTCTAAAAATGCATACCCATCAGCAATAGTTAGCATGATGGAGAGTGAAATACTAATCTGTGAAAAGGCACTGTCGATATCTGCCATGTCTAATCTCATCACAGCACTGCAGCTCAAGTATGTTTGCTGCTTGTTCTGGCTCCCCTCTGGTATCTGGGGCAGCGTACCAGCGCACAGAGTAAACTCTGGACAGGAAAGGCTGCTCTGTGTGTGTTTGAGAGTGTCAGTGTGTGTGTGTATATGCATGCCAAGACTGTGCCAGCCACAAGACTGATGCTGGCGTCAGAATGAATCACATACAGTCTGCTAGTCCTTCCCTGCAGCACACCAAGAGGGGGAGAGAAAGACAGAGAGAGAGAGAGAGAGAGAGAGAGAGAGAGAGAGAGAGAGAGAGAGAGAGAGAGAGAGACAGAGAGACAGAGAGAGAGAGAGAGAGAGAGAGAAAGAGAGAGAGAGAGAGAGAGAGATCATAAAAACAGATCATAAAAGCAACATCAATGGGTGATAGACTGAGCAAGAGAGGGAAACATAAAAGAGAGTGTGAAAAACAGGAGGGCTTATGAGACAAAGGTTGAGAGGGAAACACAATGAAGAAGAAAAAACACACATACACGACAGAGAGGGAGACCACATGGTATCACCAAGCTCATCCATCTGCAGCGAAGCTACATGCCAATACATTCAATCATTCCTTGGATTTGACCTATGGATTTGCCTAGTTGCTGGTTCACCCTCTATTGTATGCAAACCCTCTGATGGCACATGAGAAGTACCTTGATTAGACAGATTTTATACTGGTCTGATCCATCACACTCTCACATAAGCCTGCTATGATAGCATCAGCCGATAAATGGGTAAGATACTTTCTGCAGTCTTTTCAGCCATGCACCCCTTTGTGTTAATCTAATCTAAATTTAACATGTTGGTCTCGTGTCTAAATAAGATCCCAAATCACTTTTACATAAAAGTCACAGCAACAATCTCAAAAGGTCAAATTTTTTGTGTCACTTTCAACACAACTCAAGTCTGAAGTGAATGCTGTCACATTATAGGGACAAGTATATAGCATGAACATATGCCACATACCACAGCATTTATAGCCTAAGCTAGTTGGTTTCGCCCCTAGATGGGGTTTTAAAATACATAAAACTCAACAGTTAAATACATATGAAACTGCACAGGACTCAACAATACATTACAACATGAAACTCAACAAGTACATACAAAGCAGCACAAAACACAAACATACCATAAAAGTTTCATAAAACAACAAGCACCAGATTACTCATGACTGATCCCTCTTTAAGAGCTGTTTTCAGTTTGAGTTTAAAATGTTCCCAGTCATGATCCATTTTGAGTTCTGTGGGTAAAGAGTTCCACATGTTGATCCCCCGAACAGAAAAAGCTGTCTGTCCAAATGAGGATTTACGAAAGGGCTCCTTACAATTCCCAGTAGACGTACCTCGCGTTACTGAGCCAGAAGCCCTGAGAGGTACCACCAGGTCACTGAGCATCTCAAGAATCTGCTTATTAAAGCATTTATAGATGAGTATAAGATTAGCAAATTAAAAAAAGAAAAGATTAAGACGTGACATATTTTAACTTATTATTAACGTAAAGGCTGCCGCGGCACAAGGTAAAACATAAAGCACAAGAGCGTGCCTATCTGCCTTTTAAGATCAACTGATACTGCTAGCTCAAAGAACTATTGTGACTTAAGCTGCAACAATTAGTCAATTGACAGAAAATGAATAGCCAACTATTTTGATAATCAATTAATTGTTTTGAGTAATTTTAAGAAAAAATATCTTTGGATTGTGGAATGTTGATCAGAACAAAACAACATTTTAATTTGCATCTTGGACTTTGGGTAATGTTTGGCAATTCTAACATTTAATAGACCAAACTGTTAAATAACGATTCATTGAGGAAATTATCAACAGATTAATCGATAATGAAAAATGATTGTTAGTTGCAGCCCGAATTGTGACTGATTAATATAGAATGTTCCCAGCTGGCTAGCATGTAGAGGTTAGCCTGCAAGCTACAGTGTCTTACTAGCCAGCCTTGTGAGTAGTCCCTACACCACCAAGCTTCTAACATGCCTATTTCACATGGATGCATGGATGAACATGCAATCTGCCACTTTCTGGTGTGACCAGTTCTTATTCAAACTGAGCCTTCAGTCAATATGGCCAACAGTAGGCTTCCAGCCTCAAAGCTGTCCCCTTTGCTCAGAGACCTAGCAAAAACCTGGCATTGATATCTATTGATCATGAGCTACTTTGCATTTAGCAGCTGTAACTGACCCTGCTTGTCCATCTGATCCTCCAAAGGCCAGAGATCTGACCAGCAGCTCAGTGTGCTGCTTCACCATTGTGAAATCTATTGATTACACATAAAAACAACAGTTTTTCAAGTGATCCTATTGGGACAGACTTTAAATTTCTTAAAGAATATCTGATCAATGCACCAGATGAGTCAGCAGGGTTTAGTGAGAATAATCACCAGCTTTCCCCGGATCTTAATTGGAAAATGAATAGATACATAGACATAAACAATAGGTTATAAAAATGTCTCCCATGTTGGGAAGCGGAAATGAGAGAGCACAATTTTTGATGACATAGCACAGATCTCGGTGTGCAGACAGCACGGCCTGAACAACACATGAACTCCAAGCATCTGGGACACATTTAGCACCCATGTGCGATGTATTACATATTTCTGGAAACAAAGCCACGCTCGAGTCTGTAATCTGTTGATGGGAATTTATTCCCGTTGTTCATGGTTTGGTTTGTTGTGACTTCAGTGTGGTAAGCAAGGTTTTTCTGAGGAGGGCTGACAAAGAATGACTGAGGGGTAAGGGAGGAGGAATGAAACAGATGCTGAATAAATAAAATATGGGAGAGTCAGCCAAAAGATTAGTAATCAGCTAAGCAACAAACAATCCAACAAAGTCAGTGTAGCTCCTCCACCACCAGGCTTTTCACACTCCCAGAATTTTCAGCTATAAATTACTGTTTTAGAGCAGAGGGGTGAAATTCGTCACCCTCCTGGTCTGCAGGCTGGGTAAACTTTAGAGATCCTGTGTCTGCCTGCAAAGTCTGATCATCAACTTGAAGAGTCCTGGCTAATTTGGCAGTGATGTGGTTGCAACCTGCAGTACTGCAATGACCTTCAACAGGAAGAGGACAACAAGAGTTTAAAGCACTGGAAGATAAAAAGTGCTGGGCTTTAGGAATAGCTTGACATTCTGGAGAATGCAGTTATTTGCTTTCTTGCTAAGAGTCAGATGAAGAAAATTATACTATTTGCATGTCTGTATGTTACGGCTACAGGCAGCAAGAAGAATCGGAAGCAGGGAGAAACAGCCAGTCTAGTCTTACTCTGATGGTAAAAGGTAAGAAAGTGCACCTACTGGCACCTCTAAAACTCACCAATTAACACATTATGCGTTATTTAGTTAATCTGTACAACAACTCAAGAGTAAAAGTGACAACCTGCAGTTTTACAGGGGCTATGTGTCAGATTTTTCCTTGGCCAGACAGAAACAGGTTCTTCAGGTGCTTCCTCCTGCTTCAAGTTTTTATGCTAAGCTAAGCTACTGATTCCTGGCTCCAGTTTTATATGTAATGTACAGACATGAAAGTTGTGTCAATCTTCTCATCTAACTTTCGGCAAGAATGCAAATACGTGCATTTCCAAAAATGTCAAACTATCCCTTTAATTAAAAAAAACATACTGCACAGTAATGATAGCATTCATTTAGTCATTCATCTACCCTTAAGCTCTAATACTACTGCGATATGATCTTATTTTTCCATTACGCCACCAAAGTTGGAGATCGTATCCACCCTTCAAATTTGAACCTTAGGATAACTTTCCCTTGCTTGTTCTGCTTCATGAATAATCACAAAGATTATATAAAATTGAAGGCCAATGTTTTTGAAGTGCTTGCTGAATATTCCAAGCAGAAATACTTTCATTAAATTTTGGGTGCCATTTTCACACCTATGCTTGGTAAGTGAGAAGACAGTGAGTACCTTTGAAAATAGTGGGATGTGACTTGAAGAATTCAAACATTTTTTGCTGAAACTGCATCAGTCATTCATTACACTTCCGAGTATACTGAATATATTACCATTCAATGCTGTTAATAATGAGCAAAAACAGCATGAATTCAAAACTGCTTGGATCTTCCACTGACCCAAACCCATTATAAAACCTAATAGGCAGCATACAAACCAACAAAGAACAAAAACATGGCTTTAATAAACCTAGTTAACATGAAACTTTAAAACGGCCCGCCCAGCCCCCATCTAAACCTCAGTGCAAACCTCAGTCAGCCTCTGTTTAGAGTCTGCACCCTATCGTGGCTCGCTACTGTGTCCAATGGCTTTCTAGGCAGAACGTTAACCAGCCAGGCAGTGGTGAGGCTACTGGCCAAGCAGCCACTTGTTAGGTCTGTGGGGTTAGACAACCACATCTGGTCTGCCTGCACCCACTTAAAGCTCCACCATGGTCTACTGTTCAGCCAAACCTCAGAGGTCAAGGACACAACCAGCAAGCGGGTGTGTATTTCAGTGTATGTGTCTATGTGTGTATACTCCTCATCCTCCCATACATCCTACAGAAATGGTAATTTGGATGTAAATATGAAGCAGTTGTGCTCTACCCTAAATGAGTATAAACTATTCATTTAAATGCCAGATTAAAGATTGCCATTTCTTTTTTCTTTTTTTTTAGAAGGACTTGAATTTATTTGGGCTGGGTTGAGGCAAAAGGTGAATGAAGAGCGACCGGAAGGCACTGATGTAGAATGGGAGCGAAATAACTGAAAGTACTCATGAAGGTGAGATATTGCCAATTCTGTCCTTGAGCTTTTTCACCCTGAAGCACTTCATCACAATGCAAATGCCACCAGCTGACATCATAAATCTGATGTAATGAAAGACGCCAGTAAGCAACAGCTTCATCTGACACACTCGGATGTGAAAATTATAATAAAGAGCCTTTCTGTCTGATATCTGTCATAAAACCTGCAGCTTAAATCTGATGCTGGCACTGATCAGAGCTGATGGTAATCACTGTGTGTAGTCGTGTCTGTGATTCATCCGTTTTCTGGCTCAGGATGACACTAGCATAGTTACGGTAAGAGCATGACGATTACATCATGATGGTGACAAAGACAGGACGTGCCACTGTGTTTCTGTCGCCATTGGACTGTAAGCCTCTGTTCTCTGAAAGAGTCTGAATATTTTTTGACACACTTTTATTTGCTTGTGTATAACTGTAACCAAGTAAAACTAGACCCAGGTGCCAACAAAAATCAATCTTAGA
Source organism: Euthynnus affinis (assembly GCA_029490765.1). Lineage (NCBI taxonomy): Eukaryota > Metazoa > Chordata > Actinopteri > Scombriformes > Scombridae > Euthynnus > Euthynnus affinis. The sequence goes on along the minus strand of CM055840.1, from coordinate 10,127,336 downwards.
GCAACTTCGGAATGATAATTTAGTTTCACATAAAAGAAAGCAAAACCTTATTTCTTGTCTCATATTTATTTTTGTTGTTTCCCAAAAACTTTCTGTTCTCATTACAACCTGCAATTCAATTTTTGCAGTTTGTACACTGAAGTTTATTTACTACTGTAAATACAGTTCACTACTGTACATACTAGATCTGGACCAATAAATCATCCTGGTCAATGTTACAGCAAATAATAATAATAATAATAATAATAATAATAATAATAATAATAATAATAATAATAATAATAATAATAATAATAATAATAAAAGCAATTTTAAACAAGTAGGTTTTTAACAGTGATTTAAAAGATGAGACAGAGTTAGGAGCCCTGACTGCAAAGGCTCTATCCCTTTATGTATCAATCTGGAGCTTGGAACAACAAGAAGTGATGCATTTGATGATCTCAGGGTGCGGGACATAGGGTGATAAGAGATCTGATAGGTAGCTTGGGGTAAAGCCTCTCAGGGCTTTGTAAGTAATCAATAAAATTTCAAAATCTATTCTAAAGCAATGGGTAGCCAGTGAGGGGAAGCCAGGATCGGTGAAATGTGATCGTTTCCTAGACTGAGTTAAAATCCTGGCAGCAGAGTTTTGGATGAGCTGGAGGCAGGAAAAGGACTTTTTTGCTGATGCCAAAGAGCAGGGAGTTAAAGTAGTCCAGTTGACTGGTTATGAAAATGTAAATGATAGTTTCCAGATTTTTGGCAGAAAGAAATGATCTAATCCTTGAAATGTTTCTGAGATGATAAAAACAAGATCGAACCATTAAATTAACATATTTATCTAGGGTGAGCTTTTGATAAAAAATGACACCAAGATTTCTGCAATGCTGAGTTATTGATGAGATGAGATAATGAACCAAGACGGTTCAAAATTTGGTTGTTTGCACTATCTTGACCTATGATTATGTCTTATCAGTGTTTAGCTGCAGGAAATTCAATCTGTGATGTATATGTCAGCTGATTCAGCTGATGGGTGACAAAAATTGCATTTCAGAGATGTTAAAGATTTGTTGGTAGTCATTAAGAAACAGTGTCACCATAAAGGGCTGGATATACTCCAGTAAAAACACAGCAGACATACCACAGTTCTGTTTTGACTGAATTAAGTGTCTGCATTTAAGGATGTCTTCACACGTTTGTTGTCATATGCGGTCGATGGTACTATAAATTTTGGGCTGAGCGAGAATGGGCTCAGACCATCATTGGCAAATATGACCAAAATTTGCACTTTGCATAGTTTGTCCGCCAAAGATCAGCAGATAGTATATTTTTCAACTTAAAATGTCCTGCATCGTACCTATCTTTCTCACAATTATTTAAAAAAACACTCTAAAATGTTACTATCAGCCTCAAAGAATCTAGTATCAGTCTGCCACCACCAATAATATTATGACGAATGCAGATGTGAGAATGTTTGTTTGAGAAATCAGCAGTCTACTGTACTCTGTGACTGTGCCGTGGTACATTTGGCTACTAATCAGCACATGAACTACACTGCACTGGCATGTTAGTCAAATGTTGCTTCACTTCACCTGAGGTTGGCTGAAAAAAACAACAACACAGGAACAAACTGCACAGAACAGCAGGCTATAGGCCAGGATTGCTGTGTGAAATAAAAGGATATTTTTAGAATGACAGAGATGCAGTGACCAGAATTGGACTCTGTCACTGCACAGATTGTGAACAATTAAGCCGGGAAGCAGGTGGTCGCTAATGTGTCATATCTAGACAGACATAAAATCTGGCATCGGAAGACACATAAGCAAAGTATGGCTTGAGCTATTTGGTGCCAAAAAATGGTGGCACTGAAGACAATGCTTCAACGAGCAGTAGTGAAGGATGTGTTTGTCACAGCAGGGTATCAGATGGCAATAATGTCAATTCTGGTTTCTGTTTTTGACTTTGAAGTGGGAAGCCTGTCTGATGTAAAAAAGCTCCAGGTGGTTACATCGGTGATTAGTGTGGAAACTGACAGATTTGGGTTAAATAAGACGCTTGGAGGAGAAACGTATGCCAGCGGAGAGCATTTGCATCTTGATGCCTGCAGGTACACGTGAGAGAATTGGCCTCGGTGTGATTGTGTGTGGATTTGTGAAAACTGCAAGGGGAGCTAGAGATGGAGAGCACAATTGAGATAAATAAAGGACACGACTGAGAAGCAGCGATTCACAGCCACCGTTGCACCCATTGCACCATCTCAATGTCTTTCTTTACACAAAACCACCCGCCTGCCACACAGCAGCACACATGCACACACACACAGATAAACAGAGACAGAGGAAGGGAGGTTATAATCGCTCACAAATGGAGGACACAAAACACTCCAGCAGCTCCAATGAAAGAAGCGACAAGTGTACTTTCGATAAATCGACTTCTGGCCAAACATGAGAGCTGTGTTCTGTGGGAGTCTCCACCAGTATGTAGTGTTTGTTCCTTGCAACATCGACTTTCTCTGCTGGAGCCGTGTGGCCCACCACAATACTCCTCCGATGACTTGGGGACACATAAGTGACAGATTCAATGAGCAACAGTACACATGATTGTAGTGTATGTGTATGTGTGCATGTACGGAGGAGAGGAGGAACTTGTGCCACATACCAGAGCATCTAACTTTATTATACGTGATTAATTAATAGCCTGACTCTGTTTCCTATTATCTGTATGCTTATGCGTGGGGGTCTTCAGCCACATGCTGTGCTGTGCGGGGGGTGCGGTTTGCTTCGATTACATCAGAGCGGAGGCCACAAGGGATAATTTTAATGACCAAAAAACAAAATCTCCCATGATGCCATATCGCCTGCAGAGACAACTACTACCAGATAAACAAGCTATACAATAGAAAGAAGCAGAAAACACACATTTTCCACATAAGCACAAACAGATTCATATTTTGAAGTCAAAGGCACACATCCAGAAGTGTCTCCTTCTGTTTTGTAGGAGTGGGATGTAGTGTGTGTGTGTGTGTGTGTGTGTGTGTGTGTGTGTGTGTGTATGAAGATAGTGCAGGGGGGGGGGGGGGGGGGGGGGGGGGGGGTTATCCAAAAGCAACAAGTTGGAGGTCATTGTCCAGCTTCAAAGGAGCCATCCAACCCCTCAGTCGTTACGTGCTGTTTTACGACGCAGAGGCAGACAGGAACCGCAGAGTTTCTGGCGTAGCGTATGTGTGTGTTTCATCAGGAGCAGGCACCGTCTTGGATGGAGGGATGGATGGATGGTTGGGAGGGGAGAGAGGGGGATGGGCAGAGGAGGAGGAGGGGAAACCAAACTTTTCCCCCTAACTAACATTGACCTGGAGCAAACAGTGGAGCCCTTTTTGACTTCTGAGTGGGGGGCTGGGGGTTAAAGGCAGTGACTGCTTTTACACCTCGATGTCACCAGCGCTCGCAAGAGTGTGTGTTTGTGTTTGAGGTGCTGAGGTGCAACCATAAGAGCTTTGCAACCGTGAGAAAATGCAGACGGAGAGCAAGGGAAGAGGAAGGGATGGAGACGCAACATTTTGAGCCTTATTTAAAAAGTCACACAGTTTTGTCACATGGCAGTGGGCGTATAAAGATAAGAGCCTACCAAAAGCAAGGGACTGGGGCTATCTAATCTGCAGTGTGGGCTTTGTTAGAGGCTGTGGGAACATTCAGGGGTGGTCTGAAAATCTGTGCTTTTCTGGAAAGTCAAATCTGCTGTCTGAGACTTAATAATAGGGCTCAAAATGCAGCACGGAGGGCTACAGGTCACTAATAGGCTAGGATGCTGCGTTACTAATTCATATACAGAAGTGCCTTTAAAAATGTGCGCACACACACACACACACACACACACATTAGGTCCATACTAAATTCCAGTACAAAATAGCAGAAACAGTATTTTATAGCATGCATACTTTGAATATATTAATTAATTAGTTTAGTCATTCATTCACATATGTAAACACACCCAACCAATGTGTACAGACCAAATACCACCACATGGCGAACACAATGACCTGACCCTTCACACACACTAACACAAACACACACACACACACACACACACACACACTCCCCAAAATACTGGTGATGACTTCAGTAGTTTCTGGGTGCATCTTCATGTCTCTAAATAGGTATTCACATGTTCATTGTGTGTGTGTGTGTGTGTGTGTGTGTGTGTGTGTGTGTGTGTGTGTAACTGTGCTGCGTCTCGCAGGATCGCAGCAAGGTCTGCGCTAAGCATTTATGAGCTAATTAAGGTCTGGCCAGGACTGGAAAGCTGGTGATAAGGCCTGTCTCCGGCCCTCTCATTAATGTTACACGCTCCGTTGGGGTTACACACACATACACACACACACACACACATAGGAAAAGTCTGTCCTCCAAAACAACAGTGGCAGCACTATTCACTCATAATTAAGCAGGATTCCAGACTGATTTCTCAGATTTTGCCATTTGGGAGCCTGACTGGGAATTCTGAATAAGTGAGAGAAACTGGAAAAGGAAATAAGGAAAGGAAACGATAGTGTTGCGTTCACAGCTAAACTTATACCGCTGGAATGACGTCCAAATTCAGTTAAATGTATTAATTGCTTTGACCAGACTTGCACACACACACACATACAAAATCGCCTTCCCACAACTGCACCCACAACCCTCTTTCTCCGTCTCTCTTTCTGTCAGGCTCTCCCCTAAGCTTGATCATTTCCACTCTTCATCTCATTCTTCTGCTCGACATTCCTTTGTATGTGATCACCACTGATGTTTATCTCTCTCTCGGTTTGCTCCCTCCTCCTGCTTCAACAAATCAAACGCAACCCAAAATACAAACTCTCCTTGTAAAAGAGACATGACAAAACCTCAACAATCCACTGTGACAGCAGCAGAGGGTATGTTTATGCATGTGTGTTTGTTCTGTGGCATTCCTTTTTGTATAGATTAGGAAAAACACAGCGGGAGTAGACACAGATCATAGACTGCCAGAAGTTGATCCCTAAACCATTAGTGGGTAAATTATAAAAGACAGCAAGAAAGAAGAAACATTTTTGAAGATGAAGGAATGTGGCAGGAAAAAATCAGCTTGCAGCAGTAGAGGAGAAACAAGTTACAGAGAGCTGCATGTAGGCTGGGTTGCTGGAAAGATGACTTGTTTGGAACAAGACCAATCTACAGGATGTCTGACTGTATGAAGCTGAGCCAAAGTACACACATACACACACACACACACAGGCAACACTCCAGTGACCTCCACCACCCTGAACATGATAAGCCAGGCCACGCTCTACTTCTGACTGTGTGTGTGTGTGTTTGTTTGTGTTTATTTGTGTGTGTAACAGAGAAACAGAAAGTGTGAAAGGAAATACACAAACCAAAACTGCGTGCAGTCGTGTATTTCAGAATGCATTTGTGCCTGTGTGCACATTACATACTATTTATGCCTTGTATATTATATTATGTAGGAGAGAAGCTCCTTTAGATGAACAGGCCAGAGTGCAGCAGCAGCTGCAGAGTATGGACCTGCAGAGAGAAGACTCCAGTCTACTGCTGCCCTGATCACAATCAGGTCTACTCAACACAACCAAAACCATGACTTGAAGCAGCAATCTATAGACATTTCAGCAGCTTTAGCAATCTCTACTGACAATTAATGTAACACTTACTTTATACTTTTTCATCTACTGTTTCAGAGGCAGTATCAACATTTTACATGTACACTTAGCCACATATGTATACAGTTATACCATGTAGATATTTTTTATTTTTACTTAGCCACATATATGCATCTCTGTTTCAATCTGTCTTGATTCTATCAAACAACAAATCTGTGGGTATGGATGATGCACCTGAAGCTATTTGGTACCAGCAAAAAAAAACGCCAGAAGAAGAGTAACCTGTGCACTTTAGTTGTTTAGTTAACAGTTTAGTTAGCAAGCTATCAGCTATCCATAAGCTACCAAAACACAAAGGTGAATCATATTTTTGAACTACAAGCGAGACTCCACAGGCCCTCAACTAAACAGATCAGTCAGTGGCTGCACTGATCAAGGATCAGATAACGCTACAGCTCAGTGCACTTTGGGTATGATCTTATGTTTAAATCACTGGAGACATTTTTTTCCTTTCACTTCAGTGAAACAGAGAGAACACTGGCTAATATCAGTGTAACTTCAGCTGCTGCTACCACAGGGGACAGACCCTGTAGAGGTTACTTCCACAGATTTCTTACTCACGTAGTTATATCAATCATGAGCTACATCTAGAACACACACTGTTGAGACCTTTAATTCCGACACTGGGACAGAATTATCTTTCAAGTGATGAACTACACACTGCTCTGTAACATACTGTCTGTCCACAGTGCACGCACAAGCACATACTTATGATTATACATACTGCAATTTGCCTTAGAACATGGGCACAGAAATAGTGAGAGATTCTGTGGATAGTTATACACAGACAAAGAGAGTAAGAGAGAGATCCATCGTCCCTGTCCTACTTTCCACTACAGCTCTCTCTCTCTCTCTCTCTCTCTCTCTCTCCTTCTCTCTCTCTCCTTCTCACAGATCCAGTCTTTTGGGACGAATCAGTGAAAAACAGCCTGTCAGCAAAGTTCATACACCCAGTGCTGTTTCCTCCTAATTCAAAGCTTCCCCTCTGCAACACTAGAAATGGAGGGTAGCAAAAATCCATTTTCCACTGCAGATAATGATTCACAGGACTTGCAGGACTGGAATGCTTTAACAGCAAAGGTTACAAAACTGGTCATTTATGAAAGAATCTTTTTTAATTCATGGATCAAGAAAATCAAACAGTAGTTAAAACAGATGTTACTTTTTTTATAGAAATGTGTTAAAGAGAAGTTTGAGGGCTGAATGACTGGTTTCAGCCGTCTGAGATGCAGACGTTGCACAATCAGAAAGGCAGGCAACCACACGCAACGACACCGGTGGAAAAAGACACTTTCAGATTCCTCTGAAGTGAGCTTTAGGAGAAGAGCTACACTACAGACGTTTGCGGCTGATACGCACCATTTTTCACCTCTAAAAACAACATCCTGCTTTGTTTCTGGGTGGGCTTTGATTGGTTACATTGCTGATACAGAACACAGAAAAAGAAAAATGGGACACACATGTAGTACAGTGATTCTTGAATCTTGCTGTTACTGCTGTGTGCTGCTGTGTAGCTCTGAGCTCTTCATTTTTTAAAATAATTTCTTTGTACAATACACACAAATACATACACGCTCAGGTCAAAAAGGCATTACTTGCTCTTGGTACCTTCCTTACTGAGTGACTGTAGTGTTTTTTTAGGAGAGCTGTATGGTTGTGGTTTGGCCTCTGAACTGTCGGATGACATCTCAGCCAGCCAGATGTCTGAACGTCAGAGGATGAGTCAAGATTTGCTTTGGGACTTACTGGCTTGAAGTTGAAGTTTTGTGTCTATGGCAGAAAAAAATGGAGAAACAAATGCATCCATGGTAAGTGTCTGCTAATCTGTTTTAGTGTTGAGCACTGAGCATGCAGACACATGTATGAACATATGCAAGGGGGGAGGGGAAGCATATTTACTGCTAGCCATTGTCTTCTCTGCAAACTGAAGATGTATTGTCTGTGCACCAGTGACAAACTGGCAGGCTGAGATTTCAGTGACAGCGGTGAAAACCACAGGACAGCAGGACTTGTTTACTGTAGAGAAGGAATTTACCGTTTGTCTTGACTTCCATCACTCGGTGTGTGTGTGTGTGTGTGTATGTGCGTGTGTGTGTGGACAACCACAGCGTCTTGAGTATTACCAGCCTGTCATACTGAACAATAGGTTGTTTTACAAAACCCACACTGCACACTCCAGAAACAGAATGTAGGTAGAAAATGTTTCTTAGTGTGTGTGTGTGTGTGTGTGTGTGTGTGTGTGTGTGTGTGTGTGTGTGTGTGAGTGTGTGATGGGTATACAGTGGGTGGTAGCAAGAGACAGATCATTTGTCATTAGTTTCTGTGTGTAAATCTGTGTGTGCTTTGCAATGCAAGAGCTTGTCACAGACTCCTTGTGTGTGCGCACGCTTGTGTGTAGATCATCCAAACTTCCCTCTGTGTGTGTGTGTGTGTGTGTGTTCTCCTTGGCATGATTGAGCGGGTCCCGCGGCTGTGCCAAGGCTGCGGTTATTCTCCAGCCAGAGGCAGAAGCAGAGGAGCACAGATACTTCATTATGGGCTCATTCATCACCCCTGGGACAGCTTGGCACCGCTCTCCATCCCCCTCCTTCTCCTCCCACCTCCGTCTAACCTCGTCCCTCGTTCCTCTCTACTTACAGCTGCACAGGTCCCTCACTCAGCATCTCCTGTACCTCTTTCACCTCATCTCCCTCCCTCAGCACACATTTACATTTCTCTACCTCCCTCTCTTCTTTCCTCTGGTCGGATACTTCCTCTCTTGCTCTGCTTGCTTGCTTTGCTTCAGTATTTCTGTGCTCTAACTTTACTTACCTTTGTCTAACCTTCACTCTATCCTCTTTTTCTCTTTTTTAATTAACTTTCTCTAATCCTCCATGTCCCGCTGTCTTGACCCATCCTCCCCAGCTTTCATTAACTCCCTTCTCTCCCTCTTCTCTCCTTCTTCCCATAAACGGTTCATTTTTCATTCCTGTTACTCCTCCTGCTCCTCCTATAACTGATCTGTGGCCTGTATTAACTCAGTTTTGGCCCTCATTGCCCTCTCATCTGCTCTCACCGGGCATTGCATGAAAGTGGAGAGATCACTGGAGATCCACGGATGCATAATGTGTTTGTGTGTGTGTGTGTGTGTGTGTGTGTGTGTGTGTGTGTGTGTGTGTGTGTGTTAAAGCGATAAATCTTAAGATTTTCATGAAATAAAATATTATTATGGTCTGCATTTTGTCTGCAATAGCTACTCAATGTATTTATGTTCAGTAATTCCTGTGCTGGACTGCCTACTAAAGCATGAGGCATTCACAGAAATGATGCATGCATTTAATTCAGCACAGTTTTATCTCAGTGATAACAGCTTCATTTTTAACTCTCTTAACACCATGTTAGATCTGCATTAAGTTACTGCTAATGCAAGCCAAACATTTTCTGCAGCTGCTTTACATCAAAACATTCAACTGGCGAAACCCTTTTTTGTTTTAAATATAAAGCAGCCACAAGAAACACAATGTATTTGTACTTGGAGTCTTGTCACAGTGTGAAGAAATAGTTGCAACATGTAACTCCCCCTTAAACAGCAGACTGTCATTTTTACATTTTTGTTTGTGTACAAATTAAACAAACAAGATACAACGTGTTAATTAACGAGCTTCAGTGGTGTTGTCAGGGGAATTTTTCCACTTTCTAGAGAGGCAGGCTAGCTGCTTTCAGTATTTATGGTAAGCTAAGCTAATTGCTTCCTGACCCTTATATATATATATATATATATATACATATATATATATATATATGTATATATATACATATATATATATATATATATATATATGTATATATATATATATATGTATATATATATATATATATATACAGCCATAACACACAAAGATAAGTGGTAACAATCTTCTCACCAAACTCTCTGAAAAAAAGCATATTTCCCAGAATGTCAAATTATTCCTTTAAAAGTTATGTATGCCTTAGGATTATTTCATGAACACCTGGGAGGGCTTCAATCTTTTTCTAGGTATTAAAAGCAAAGAGAAACCTACAGCACAGAATCTGGTTCTTGGCCCTTTTCAGTGCTTTTCCTAACGCTCTGAATGTGCACTGTATGTATGTGTGTGTGTGCGTGTACGTATGTGTGTTTGGACCACACGAGTGCGGAGCCCTACCTGCTGTCCCATATGGTTGGCATTCAGCCTAATTAAAGCTTTGTTGCCCCACAAACTTGGTATATTACCATAAGTGCTCCCCGAAGTCCTGTATTTATGGCAACTTGGCATTATAAACAAGGATAAAAGGAGAGCAGAGACAAGTCTGATTTCTCTGCACGTCGTCATAGAGACAGAGGAAAAGCTCCCAGGCAACACAGCAGCTAACCAGTGATGCCAGCTTACATACCCACGTTATGACCGTAAATACCACCACTGTTGTGTAAAGTGGTTTGATTTCACCTTTAATCATCTTTTAGTCTAGACTTCTGGTAATTTTATAATATGGAAACACACATTTAAATGCATTCATATCACAACAAATCATTCAAATAGAGCCAAGTCAAGGGTTTTTTAGAAGATTAACTGAAGTGCCTTTACCTATCTTGCACTTGCCATCAATGACACTGATCAAGCTGACAGTTATATAGTGTACAAAGCACTCCTCTCTAGCCTTTTCCACTCTCTATGCTTATCCCACATAGCAGTCATACCTCTGGGACTAGTTCAGGGTGACCCAAGCAGTAGACATATGACACTGAAACATTAACACATGACCCTGAGCTTGCTGGCTGAGGTCAATGCAGAGAAGCCTCCCTCACACAGCCTGACTAATGACCATCCTACACTAGACGTACCAGGTGAGAACCACAAATGAAGATTGAAAGCTCAGTGAATTGGCAAACCTGGAGGAACTGCCATCAACTCGGCTAGTGGCATGAAAAACATTGCTCTTGCTGTAATTCAGTTCATAATTGTCCTCCATCAGGACTTTAATGAACTGTGTCAGAGCTGGCACTTCCTCTGCTCGCAGTGAAACCCAAAATAGCTCTGTTTTGTGTGGCGCACGCAGCAGATGGATCAAAAACAAAGAATTTCCACTGCCAAATTTTCCACCCTGAAACTTTTCCACAGACAGAGGTGGCGTGTCGGGGTTCTGTGTTCTTGACCAAACATGATGGAAAACATGGGAGGTGTGGAACAAAATCAAATTATCTTTACACCGTGGCTCAGCTGTGCATCTCATTTCCTTATTAACCCTCGCAGGAGATCTAAGGCCACTCCGTATCCAATGAAAATCCAATCCATCTCTTCGTGTGTAATGAGCGCTACAGGACTTGGAGGCAGCCCCTCAGCTAAATGAACACTACTCAGGCACTTTCACCGCAATGTCAAGAGATGGTGAAAGTAGATAGGTGAGGAACAACATCTGGAGCCTCTTTGATCCCTGATGACTCTACGTGGGAGAGAAAAGGGATGAGAAAAAAAAGGAAAGACAGGCCGAGTCTGAACATATTTCTCTCTTTGTGCATGCATGTTATCAAACACAGAAATGACTCGAGTGACGAAACCATCCGCTGTTGAAAATACAGCATAAGGCAAAGACTCATTTCCTCCCTCGTCAGCAGAAAAGTTCAAGCAGAAAAAGTTCAACTAGAGGATACAGAGGGCCCCAACTTTTCACCCAGTCACCTCACGACGACTGCATCCCTAAAAAAGTGCTGCTGTAAGACCTTTTTAAAAATGCTTCAGTCCTGTGTTTACAAAAAAATGTTTGTGAACCTTGAACAGAGCACTATTGTTGCATCCAGGTCTCAGCATGACAATGACTTGATTTCCATGAGATTTTTATGCTGATAGACTTAATCTTTGTAACCTAATCAAGGTTTGAGGCAGTAAACAGCAAGAAAATGAGAAAAGCGGGTGAGGTTGTGGCTGGAATCGAAGGAAATGGAGAACGCTCTTCTGGCTAGCTTAACTGACAGCATTTTGACATGAGATTCTGCTACAGTGAGGCGTGTTGTTAAGATGCGTGGTTTGGCTGACACACGACAAGAGGGTCACATTCTTCGTAGAGACGCCCCCTCATTCACTCCTTCTACAGTTTCACTCTTATTTCATTTTCACTTCCTCCTCATTTTACCAATCTTTTATGGTTTCATGGATTCCATCAGGGTCCATTTTTTCTTTCTCTGACCCTATTCCTTTTATTCCCAAGCCACTCTATATCTGTCTCCCTGCTTCTCCATCTTCCTCTGTCACACTCCTCCCCCCTAATCACTTCCATCACTCTCTTGTGAAAGGGGGTGGTGAGGAAGCAGGCTCTTATGTTTGATGGACAGGTCCTGAGTGCAGACACGTCCCTGCGGCCGACCTTATCACTGGCCAAGCTTGGCAGAGTTGAGTGGCAGCCTGCTTTTTCTGGCTGCACTTTTTTTTGCCTCTGGTAGTCTCCAGAGCTATGTATGTATGTATGTATGTGTGTGTGTGTGTGTATGCAGACACAGATCTGAGACCAGGCCAGTCAGATAAGTACACAATAATAAGTACACAATGAACTGTAATTGCAATCTGTTGTCTGATACAAATTAGGCTCGAACGGATACATTTTTCTAATTGAAATGACCTTCAAATGTCATTCAGTGTCTTCAGAAGCTGAAAGAGCTTTTGTATCAGTGTGAGCTCCCCCATGGAGTCTATCATAACTGTGACACAACCCAATTACCCAGTTTCTCTGCTATTTCATTCAAGTTTCATCGTATCCGGTCTGATTCCTCAGACAGCCAGTTAGAGAGTGCACTTCTGGCTAAAACTCATGTCCCGACATTGATGCTGTCTGGCATTACATGGAGATAAAGTACAGATCCAGTACGGTCCCACGATCCATAGGTAGAAACAGTAATGGTGCAACATAAAAGAAGGGAAGAAGAAGAGAAGAAACAGACAAACTATGCACGGGAGCTTGTTTTCCATCTCTTCCCTTCAAAGCCATCATCCAAGTTGCCCTACATTCGTATAATAAATACAATCCTGTCTGCTGTCAAATTATAGCTCAATTTTTGGAGGAACAAAAGAAGAGATGAAAGAGATGACATCTCTTTCTGAGTATGTGAGGAATATCGTGGGAGGTGAAAATTCACAGCTAAAACATGAAGCCTTATAAAGTTGAATCTTCACCATAACAGATCATTTAACATATATGATACTGATCAAAGAAAGAGGAGGAAAAAATGGTGCAATAGTGCTGTGGTAATAGGTTTCTAGGGCTAAAGCAACGAGACAAACAGAAATGAGTGGCATGATTACAGCCTTTTTAGAGATTCAGACAATGAAACATCATTAGGATTAAGATCAATGGGACTGATCAATGCAGCTCTAAGTTGACACTCCACTGTGAGCCAGCTCCTTGACATCGATTGCTTTGCAGCGCACAAATGCAGGCAGTAGGTCTGGCGGCAGGGAGAAGGACGGGGGTGGGTGGAGGAGGGCACTCGCTTACCAAATCAATTGCCACACTCACCTCCTGAGGAGCAACTAGAGATCCACTTGCAGAATCTAATTCATTCATCCCTCTGTTTTCCACCCTCCCCTCCCTCTCCAACTCTTAACGTTCACCTTCCTTCTGCTTTAGTGAGCTCAGCAGATTTTAGTCTGTCTTTAGTCCAGAGAAACTTTGAAGTGGGGGATGTTTGTCTTCAGGTCTGGAAGGAAGTGGTAATAGGATGAGAGGACGGGTCGTTCCACAACTGTCAACAAAACCATTTCATCTGGTAATTCCACTGATAATATGATATTCCAACACACAGGAAAAAACACAATATGTTTCCTAGCAACACATTTAGACAGTCTAAATTAGTCAACGCAGAGGGTGTTTTTTGTAGGTGTTATCGCTGTGGGTGGGTCCTTACAGTCCAGGTGCAGAGAAACTACGAGTAGCATGTGGCGCAGGAAGAGCATGGAGCTGCAGCACAAAATCCAACCCTCTTTTTTTTTCTCTCTCCCCTTGTTAGTCTTTTACCAGCCTCTCACACAAGGGTGCCATCAACAGAGCTGGCAACATGTCTGTGTGGAATGCACTCTGGCAATTTACGGACACACTCATGCGGTCAATAAAGACTGCTGAGCCAGCACTGGATCTCGCACATGTAAACTGTTCTTAAACTTGTCACATCTGACATGATTTGAGGCAGAACATGCACCAGAGCGCCCCCCCCCCCCATACTGTCTTGTAGATGTGTGTGTGATTAAACTTGCAGAACTGACATATATAGGCATGCGCTAACACTGGCACACAAACACACTGACCCAAGCACACCCCCTGGCACAGGCAGACCCAAACGCATATAGAGTCTGGCAGACAATAGTCTGGACGCTGCATGGATCTGACAGCCTAATATAGGTGTCCGGGTTAAAAATAAAAAGGGGAAGGCATGTTGCACAGCTGTGAGATGCAGGGAGATTTGTGTGCTGTCAGCCCACTTAAATCACAACAGCTGAGATGACAAGGTGCTGCTTCTCAACTGCATTTTCCTCTTCTCCCTTCTGTCTTTCACTTGCTTTTTTATTCCCTTATCCTTCGAACTCAGTCCATCACTCCATCCACTTTCAGCCATTTCTCTCCACTCCCTTTCTCCCCTGACACACATTTTCTCACTTCCATCTTTTTTCTCTCCTCCCCTTGTCTAAAGATAAAGCCACCCACTCTTGACAACTATGTTGGCAGCCCAACAAAGCAGCACCCAAGGGAACGGAAAGACAAGATTCGAGTGACGCTTTTACTCAGTCGTCACTAGTCAGTCGTAATTCACTGTAAAAATCACAGAGACGCATTTGCACACTGACTTGCAGGCACAGTCACTTGAAATTATGCTCACACTTGTGTAATCACACAGATACAGGCAGACATAAAACACACATGCACCATATATTGCCTAAACTGACATGGTATGCATGCTAAAATTAAAACGTTCCATAATGTCTAAATTGTCACAATAAGTCAACAGCGTCCTTAAGAAAACTAACCAATGACTGGGGCGATATATCCAGACCGAAGGTGTCAAAATGCTGAATTTACACCACCCAGGGGAAAAATCTTGACACCCTGCCAAAGACAACTCTTCTCCACCAATCAGTTCCTCGGAAGCCAGCATGAACAAATCAGCAGCTGAATGAAAAGGATGAAAATGTTTAAAAGTTACTCACCGCTTCCCGCTTCCCCCCTGGCTGTGCTGGGAATGAGGCGGAGGGGGGAAGAAACACACTAAACGACAAGAGGATCTCGAGGGGGGGGGGCAGAGAGAGCAGCAGCAGTGCGGCAGCCTGAAGCAAACACTTTCAACGGCTTTCCTTAATTGAAAAAGTCTGTTTTCATCTCTCTCAGATCAGTGAGTGCAGAGGAGAGGAGAGGGAATAGAAATGATTGCCATGAGTTGAGGTGATGAGGAGGGGAAGAGTGATCCTACTTGCAGATGGGCAGCAGGGTGAGAGCGGTGAGTGTGAGCAAAAGACCAAGAGGAAGTGAAGGAACGACAGAGTTTTTCAACAGACGAATGCAATCAGGGGTGACCACCAAGCTGGTTGCTGAGAGGGCAAACAGCCCACAACATTAACCCCTCCCACCGCCTGCCAACAGCAGTCAGCGTTTTTTCCTAAGCCCCTTCCCCTCTTGCACTTAGCCCATAAATGTTCTGGTAACTTTCTGCGCTGACATCACGTGGAAACAGGAAGCAGAGTTGACTTTCCACGTAAGACAATTTGCAGAAAAATGTGAGTAAACGTCACTTCCACATGTCTTAAACCAAGATTCTACTGGGGGAAAAAAGCAGCAACATTGCTGGGTAGAGCATGAAAACAGCTCAGACATTATTAAATATGATGTTTTCTTGGTGAGAGCAGGCAATCACAAGATGTGTGAGAGAATAGTCCTGATTGAGGGAAGCTCAAACATCCAAGACTCAAGTTTGTTGAGTTCTGTGATCTGACATACAGAGAGCTAATAACTACTGAGACCAGCAGACATTTTGCCTTTTGACAGTTTCTTTAGAAGAAAGTATTCCTTTAAAAAACTGTAATTCCTTTGAAGTAATGGTTGAACATTTGGGGAAATATGCTTGTTCACTTTCTTAGAGTTAGATGTAAAGATACCACTCACATGTCTGTGTGCTAACTATATGCACACTTTTCACCAAACAGCACTGGATTCACAAACAAAGCTGTGGAAAAAAACAATCCAGAATACAAATAATAAGCAAATGCGGTTGTGACAAATTTAGCCAGAAATTACTCTGGCCAACTTCCTGGTTTTTTAAATGTATGTGGTACCACATGAATGCATCAGACTGGCAGACTTTGGCAGTACTATTATTGTGCAAAAACAGCACAAAGCAGCTCAGTATTTGAGCCTGAAGGCATGAATATTAAAGTTGAAGTATCCTGCATGTATGAGCAAAAACTGTGTTTCACTGAATTGAATTTCAATGCAAATTAGGTGTCTTCAGCTGTACACTAACTGAAAATCAAGTTCAGAACTAGTGTAGTATTCCCTCTACTGCAGTCAATCAGTCTGTTCTCCGTCCTGTGAATCCACAGGGGCAGCAGTCTATGGAAACATCTGCTAGAGCGCTTCTGAAAGCCCTCCTCTGTAAAAGCTGGACTAATGTACATTCAGTAAGCAGCGGATAACTTAAATCAGCCCAAGTCGACTGCGACCTTGTAATGGGTCTGTGGATGCCAAATCCTAAACTAACCATAGTCCAAAATGGCCGACTCTGAAGGGAGGTGTCCCCCCATACCTCCATGCCAGTCATATGTCAAATAAATACAGGAAGAGAAATGTTGAGGGAGAGAGTGAACACGGGAAAGTGCGATCTATCTCTTCGCAGTCCGAGACTGAGGTTTCTGGCACCGTCAGCAACTGTGAAGTGGGCAGAATGTCATCACTTCTTCTGTGGTGCTCTCACTGTGCACCTACTGTTCTCAGGAGTGTGGGATAGCCAGACACACAGCTGTAAATCGTGATGGATTTATGGAGAACAAGCAGAGCTGCAGCTGAGAGAAGAGGCTCCTGTTCACACCTGACAATAAAGACGTGCGTTGTTTCTTCTGAGTGTATGCACAGGTACATAACATTTACATATGCTTGCAAGCACACACACGCACAAAAAAAGACAAAGAGACTCAGACACAAGAATTCCTCCCCATAAACATGTACTTATGTCCACACAATACCAGAGTCGCCAGCCTTAATAACACACAATTTTCACAACATTTATGTAGATTAAATCAGTTGCAGGCAACAAGCCACAATGTCTCGTGTTTCTTTTCCTGCTACTATGGAAACTGAACTGCTGCAGCTCACATCACTCAAATCTGGTACAAAAGTCTACCATCATGCCCAAAATATGCTGAGAATCACCCTGCTGTGGCAGGGACAATTGGTCCCATTTGTACAGAAGAAAATAGCAAAAATGACCAAGAAAAGGGCCACACCTGACCGCATGCAAGAGCTATCTAGCGACAAAAAAGCCCTCACACCTCAATTTTCCTAATGACCGACCTAATGCTTTCAAAAAATGAGACCATTTGTCACTGTTAAAAACCAGACATGCGTGAAGAGGGCCTGAGGTACGTCCAGAAGGAGAGAAGGAAAAAAAAAACACCCCCTTGTCCCTCCATCCTCACACAGACAGGATAAGTCATGTACTCATCCCCTTCTTCCCTTCAAGAACAAATGAAGTTATCAATCAATCCCACGGTCCCACTGAGAGAGGGAAGAGAGGGCCAGAGGCATACTGAAAGTAAAGCTGAGGTGGCCCAAAAACACTGCAACAATACAAGCTGATTGTTTTAGGAAAGATGCCTCCAGCACAGTTAGTTGATTATGTGTAGACAAATCTACATATCAGCAGCACATTAATTCACCAAGGATTCCAATGTCATGGCAGAAAAACATGTCAACAATTTCTAACTTGGAGAACACACACACACACAAACACACAGAGCGAGGTGCAGAGCAGTGTGAGCTTTGTTTTTTTACAACCTGCAACTTTACTGTTTCGAGACACAAGCAGGAAGCTATTTTCAGTCAAAAAGCTCTGATAAACCAACTATATGTAACCCGCGTAATACCAAACAACAGACTAGCCAAGAAAATGTGTTTTCTCTCGTTTGCAAATATACACAGCAGGTTGCAGTAAAATCTAATGAGATCTTAATCTGCTTTATGTGTTGCTGAGTTATTGTGTGCATGTGAATGTGTCTACAATCCCACTATGATGGGACAAGGTTACCATAAAGAGACAAAAAGACAAGTTGCGTTTCATTTCAACAGTCAGAATGATGTTCAGAACTTTCATTTGATGACATCTATGCTAATGTAGAGAAAAAAGGAAAAGTGGTACAAAAGTGATCAGTTGCCATGCCTACCTGTGGGATTCGGTCTTCCTTGGTAGTCTTACTCAGAGACAAAGAATGAGACGACTATGCAGAAAATAGTTTGTCATACAAAGAGAGCAATTTCAGTTAGTTGTGAGGTCATTGTGTAATGATGAAAATGGGTTTTGGCTAATTACAGACAGAAAGGAGAATGAGGAAATCAAAATGATGGTCTGCCTGTAAGAGGAACACTCCCTTCATAAAAATCCTCAGATAGAAATGGATTCTCTTAAATCAGAAATAAAGACAACCTCACAACAAGGAAAACACTTAAACCATGGCGAGGCTTCCATCCGAAATGTGCGCTTCATGAAATCAATGAATATCTGCATGTGCGCCGTCTAGACACTCTCCAAGGCCATGCTTATCACATGTAGCCACAAAAAGTCCTGGAATTTGTCTTGTGACCTGGGATGTCCATACAACTCACCAGTGAACTCATCATCTCCTGGTTTCTGGCTGTCAGTTCGCTCGGCTTATTAGCTTGGCTGCGTTTCTCTCTCTCAGACAACGTGATGGGTGATGAGAGCTCGCAGAGAGGCCGAAGACCACGAGCTGAGCTTCGGCCAAGAACGATGCAGAAAGAGAAAAAAAGACAAAGGGGGCAGGAAGAAAAAAAAAAGAAGAGAGACAGATTGAAATATTTGTGCTTATGTTTGAAGGAGAATAAAAGCAAAGAGTGGTGTGAGGAGGGAGAGAGGAAAATAAATGGACTGTGCGGCTGGGAGAGAAGTCAAGAGACTGAAATAGAGAGGGATGAGAAGAAGTAGTTTGCACCCGTTCTTCTCTTCTCTCTGGCCTGGCAGTCAGCCTTTTGGCAGGACCTATGGTATCCATTGCATATGGGTAACCCTGTAGACACACAAAAGAAGCGAAGCTAAAGCAACACTGCAAACTTTCAGGGGATTTTCGGGGCAGGGTGCTTTTTTCATGAAAACAAAGTCTGAAGCATTGCACCGCAGCTAACCAAGAAGCCAAGATTGGCCGTTATTAGACAGAATAATTTTCACAGCTGTTTCCGATCTGTTTGTGCTTCACGTGGACCGTGAAGAGGGGAGAGGAATGGAAAAGTGAGGAAATGTAAGGAAAGGAGAAGAGAAAGAGACAGAGGGATAAAAGAGAAGAGATGCTGTCTGTCACTTTGATAATAATTCAATAACCGATCAATATATAACTCTACGTTTACACACACTAGTCCTCCAGGAGTTAACAACGTCCTCAGTGAGCTCTTGAGGGCCAATCCTACTACTTAGAGAGAGGCTTGGATTTCACAATTCCCAGCTGTTTCACTTGCACAAGTAAAGCTGATGAAAATTCCTTTTTACAATAAGGAGGCATCGATGTGGATAAACACACACACACACACACACACACACACATAATGTACTTAAGACAGTGGGACATCAAGCCGTTAAGTTCATGAGAGGTCTTATTTCCTCTCCATCTTTTAATCCCTACCTCTTTCCTTTCGTCTCATTTTTCAATCTGTTCCTCTCTCATTCTCTCAATGGATTTTAAGTCTCTGAGGAATAGTGGACACACACACACACACACACACACACACACACACACACACACACACACACACGCACACACACTTTCATAGTCTCCCCAGTTAGACACTGTGTCATTATTAACTGTCCAATCCACCTCCAGCAGAGTACACACAAGTTAATAACCTGTGCACGGTGGCTGTCGGCGCTGTCAGTCACACCAAACAGAAAGACATAACATTAAAATAAAGCAAACACCAGCTGTGTGTTTGATGATAAAGACTTGCTGTAATATGTTTAGTAGAATTATCTTTTTTTTTTTTAAATTGCAATTAGGTATGTTTAGGAAAGAGCATGAGCTGAATGTAGAGAAATTATCTGTAGCAACTAAAATAAGGAACAAGTGAATACAGATTTCAGGTTAACATATTTTAAAAACACACTTTTCAGGAAGTGCAAGAGCATGCAACAAGAAATACATTTTCCCATTTATACCATTTAACAAAAAATGAGAGATGAAAAAGGGAAAAAAGTGTGTGGCTGCTCTCTGTTGCTTGTGACTGAAACACTCATTCTACTTATCTTCTACTATAGGGGTAACAGTAAGTGAAAGACAAACTGGGCTGTTAGCATAAGCAGTAATAACCACCAACGCTTCAGTGGACAAGACTAAAGGCATCAGTATGCTCCAACAAAAATGTTTATCGGATGGTCAAACAGCATTTGAAACGGCCTTCCCACACACCTTTCAGTCATCAGAGTTGAGAGGGTCTACATCCGACAATTTTTCTAACTCTCTGAAACAGTCCAGCATGGAAGTGAGAAAGTATGCAGAGTTTGACCTTCTCCCTTCTCACTAGATCTCTTAGAGCATAATCTGGCACAGAATCTACAGTCATGCAAGCTCTTCTACTGGGCTGTAGTTAGGCACAGTGGTGCTTTGAGATAAATGCTAACGTCAACGAAAAAATCAGGGGATCAACAAAGTCATTATGATTCATTGTTTGGGAACCATGGATGTCTTTACAGATTTTAATGGTAATCCATCAAGTAGATGTTAATATTTCTGTCTGGACCAAAGTGGTGGATCAAGTGAAACTTTTAAAGCTCCTTTTAGCCCATTTTAAGAAGACTGTCTGTTCTAAAACAACTGCCAAATGAATCAGATTCCGGTCAGGGTCATTGCAGCATCAACCATCTAAAATTCCTCAGTGGGAGTCTTGAAGACACACACACACAATCTCCCACACATAAACATACACACACACACTCATGTATGTGCACACACTTAGCTGAGTAATCAACCTCTGGCTGTGATAGCAGACAGACTATCATTTCATGTTGGGCATTAGACACACCATCTCACCACTGACAGAGAGGGACTAAGACAGTATGCATTCAGACACACACACCCACACACATTCACACACTAACCAGGCCATGTTTGATGAAGGCCATGACCTGACTGAACCCTGACCTGTTTGGAATATCTATGTGGTGGGTCATGTTTGTGTGCATGTGTACGCATGTGCATGTGTGTCATAGTGACGCACACACACATAGTCACCTCTTTCTGAATAATGCTTGAGTGATGCAAGCATCTCTCAGTCAACATATCTATGATCTAACCCACAAATGTCTAAACAGATTTTTTTCCATAAAAGAGTTGCGTTTGTGTCATCTGCAAACAGTGTGTTCATCTGTATAAGGTTGTATGTGTGTGTGTACAGCTGTGGTCCGGTGTGGGCGAGATGCTGCCTTTGTTTATCACCACAGCCACATTGATGAACTGTGGCTGAAAGCTTCATGCCATGCAAATCCTAACAACAAGAATTCTCCCTCCTCAGACCTGGGAGGGAGAAAAACGAGGGGAAATCTCCTTCAATAACTGGTTCCAAGTGTAACACACTAAAGCTAAATCTTTCACAATACACCCAACACATGCTTTACTCTACAGTCTCATTAAAAAACCATCTCCTCCCTTTCTCATGTGCCCAAACAAACATGATCATAAATGGAGAGCAAGGCGGAGTAGCACAAAAAAATCCCACAAAATGGAAGCCCTCCCTTTGTGGTGACTGTGGCTTCACAATATGGGATTGCTGGAGTGTTTCCAAAACAGGCGCGTGGCCCCTGTTCTGACAACAGCTGAGGCCCTGAGCCCCCCCAACACCACCACCACCCCACCATGCACAGATACACACAAACACACACAAGGTCTCCAGGGACTAGCTCTGTGTGACACAGTGACACAATCAATCAGTGGATATTGCTTCTATTGACAGTCCCCAGAAGAGTCTCCGTCTGTTTGATGATCTCTGTCTCTCCTTGTTTTTGTCCTTCTATCTTTCTTTTTACTTTGCTCTTTGGTCTTCGGCTCCTTCATCCTACTTTCAATCTTTTCGAGACCTTTGAGTCCACATCCATTTTCTTTTCACTCTTTCATTCTGTGCTTTTCTCTCTGTTACCACCATCCACTCTGCAAACCCTTCTTTCTTTTTCATTTCCGCTGCCATTTGAAGAAAACACTAAACACAACCACACAGAGACACATGCACACACACACACACACACATATACACATAAACCAACACAAACCTACAAGAACAATTCATTGATCTTTGCCCCTAACCCAATCAGACAACACAAAATGATTTCTTCCTTTGGGGGGTAAGAATGAAGGGATGGGGAGGAGAGTCACAGCACAAGGGCTCATGCATATTTCATATCTACTATGATACACTTTCAGGTCCATGCATAATGCAGACACTGTTTAAGGATGAGCGTTGGGGGCAGGGAGGGATTTAAGTTTGGGAAATGAAATGGAAAATCAGATGGCATCAGCTAACGGCCCATCACTCCTTAATTTGAACGCATTGTGTCTGTACACAAACACCCAATGTCCTGACTCAAAGTTTACCTCCAAGCCATTCATCAGAACAAAGAGTAGATGGTCGACTGATCTGAACTGATTCTTATATTTTAATCTGAAGGAGACTTCACATATGGTGCGCAAGATGTTAACTGGATCATATGTATTCAGTGGGAAATGGGCAAATGTCAATTCCTGTTTTGGAATAATATGATTCCTGCTCCACAACAATTGATTAAATTTGATTAAAATCATGACATTGGTGTGGCTCTAAGGATGGCAATGATGGTCAGTTGGTCGGTCCACTTTGGTCCAGACTGAAATATCTCAGAAACTATTGGATAGATTAAATTTTGCACAGACATTCCTGATACCCAGAGGATGAATCCTACTGACCTTTCCTGGAGCTCCACCAGCAGGTCAACATTTTGCTTTATTCAGTACTATGGTTTATGACCAAATACATAAAAGACTAAACTTTGGGTTTAGTGCTTGTTAACAAATGTTAGTGTCCTGACAGTCCAATGGTGACCATGCCAAACAATGCCTTCTATATCACTGTGTTATCCTTATTATTTTAAGTAGCCTATGTTAGCATGCTGACTTTAGCATTTAGCTTGGGGCACCGCTGTGTCTAAGTGCAGCCTCACAGCAGTTAATTGTAGCCTCAAGTCTTGTTAAAGGATAATTCTGGTTTATTACAACTTTGGTCTTAAAAGGCCATCATTCCTATTGGCAATAAGAAAAGTAAGTCAGAAAGGCAAGAAACACAAGGCCCAATGTGTTGGGCCTTGTGTTTGGAATTTGTGTTGAGGCAAAAGGAAAACAGCTAAATTTTCCACATACCCACAGAGTTTTGTCCATTGAGGATTATTATCTGGTTTAACTCATGTGGTTAAACTGTTAACTTGTTAACAAAGTGTATGATCATCTGTCTGCATGTTTCTTGCCAGCTGGACTTCATTGCAGCAATGTCACTGCGCCAGATCTCAACTGTTAATGCGTATAATGTTATCATACCTGTCAGAAATGATAACCAAAAACTACAAAAATAAGACCCAAGTTATAATAAAATGGATATCCTTTAGTAGAGGGAGATGAAGCACTACAGAAAAACAGAAAATATCAAATTCCCTTAGAAGTGGCTAATGCTCTTCTTCCCAGAATTCTCCTTATGTGTGAAATCCAGTTCCAGTTAACCAGATGTCCTACATCAGCCTCTCTGTGAGGAAGCCAAGTCACTTGTCCCATCAGCAATGCTTTCAAGGCATATGGTCTGAACATCCCCTCTATTCTGACATTCAACAGAAGACTGTAAGTAAAAAGGGGTCAATCTCCTCATAGTAAAAGGAGGAAATCTCTTTACTGGCTTTAACAGAAAGTCACTAAAGTGTCTAATTCCTCTCTATTTTATCAGTGAGATGTAAATGTAGTCAGGAAACAGAGTCAAAGTGGATACTGGAGGAAGACAAGAGTTTAAGACGGTCTATCACTCAGATGGAAACAAGGCAATAAGCTTTCTGGCAGCAGGCTGGCAGTTTAACGAGGCTTGATGTTGGCCTTCCTCTTTTTTTATAGCCTCACTTTCCCAACATTTCTCAATGAGGGATTCTCTCACTCTCCCTGTTTCCATATTTCTTTGGCTTCCTCCTTCCATTTCTATTGCTCTTTGTTCTCTCTTTATGCGTGATCCACTTTTTTGAGTGATTTCAAGTTATTTCTCTTTGAATCCAAACCTCCTTCTTCCTCCCTCTCTACAGCCCCATCCTTCAATCCAGATGCACAACGCATGGAGAAAATACCGGAGATGCGTTTCCATGCGCCACTAGGGATGTCCACAATCCAATTCCAGTCAAACAGATGTCATATATCAGCCTCTCTCTCTGAGGAAGCCACGCTAA
The DNA here is from genome assembly GCA_029490765.1 of Euthynnus affinis. Classification (NCBI taxonomy): domain Eukaryota; kingdom Metazoa; phylum Chordata; class Actinopteri; order Scombriformes; family Scombridae; genus Euthynnus; species Euthynnus affinis. Next base: position 10,102,986 of record CM055840.1, on the reverse strand, counting down.
GAGACAGAAAGGGAGGGAGGGAGAGGGGAGGAACAAAGGAATGATCAGGGAGTCTTTTGAAAGGCAGCAGGCAGCTCAAAGTCAGACCCCACATGCTACAATATAAGCACACACACAAACAGTAGGATTGTTACAATGGTGAGGATGTGGTTACCACACCATTAAGCAACCTCCCTACTACCTGTATATCATCTTCTTACACACCACTACCTTTCCTCCTATTCATCCCTCCGACTGTCTCCAGACTTTCTCAGGAAGACAGTAAAGAACGTAATTTGCAGTGAATTTACCCACTTTTCCATTGAGACTACACATTGTGCTTTTGCTTTCAGGCTAAAAGGCACCATAAAGGTTGTCAGATGGGCTCATTATGATTAGTTGGTGCTGAGCAGAAGTCATGAGTCACAATGGAGGGAGGGGGTTGTCTGGCTGCAGATTGTAGTTAGATAGATAGCTAGATTAATGGACATATAAATGACCCTCATACATATGGCGTTAACATGCATCTCGGTAAATTAAGTTCTAATTAAATATGGAGAAATATTTTAAATCCAGCTGTAAATTCACTCAAGAAGCTCCCATGATCAAATTATCCAAGCATGCTTGAGAAGCAGTCAGAGGTATATTTGGCAATATTAGTGTGTTCTTAAAATGTTGCACCGTACTAAATTCATAGACAAGACTAAACAAGGCATAAAAACAAGCCTCAGCTAGTCTACAGCAACATTAGGAGCTCTGAAGCTATATTTAAACACAGCTTGGCTCTGAGCTAAGTGCCAACATCAATATGTTAACATGCTAATGTTTAGCAGATATAATTTTACCATGTTCACCATTTTAATTTATTTTAGCATACATTTGCTAACATAACATTTGTTAATTAGCATAGCTGTAAAGACATTGTTCAGCTGAGGATGATGTTAAAATCATTAGTTTTACAAGTATTGGAAAAATTACAAACTTGAACCTGATGATGGCACCAGAAGAAGAATTAAGAGATCACCAAAGTCATTACAACATATTTATATTTCTTGGCAACCCATCCCATAGTAGTTGAGATATTTCAGTCTGGATCACAGTGGTGGACCGACACTGACATCCCAAGAGAATGCCATTGATGTGTTAAGGAGAACTGGATACCACATTCAAAGATGGCGCCCATTCATTATTAAACATTGCTCAGTGGTGCATGAAGCTTGCGGGTGTCCTCAGACTTCCATATTTTTGGGTCCATGTCATGCATACTAGAATCCCTCTTCAGCACATCTGAGACTTCTACTGGACCATGTGGCTCCTTTAGACTTTCCAAATGTTACTGGACCAAATAAATCAAATTATGATAGTGACACGAGTCATTTCGTGGGGGTTGTTATGCTCATAGAAAATTATTCACCATTTTACAACCGCTCCTTTTGCAATGATCGTGTTTGAGAAAAATGCTTTTTGGGCTAAAGAGCAACACATGAAGCACCCGCAACTTGTAATTACACGGTTTGACCATTATGTCAAATTGGCTTCACACCCCAGCGCTGTTCCCGGAGGCTTGACACATCATATGGATAGCTAAAAAGGTCTCACATATCAGACCAAAAGAGATGAAATAAAAAAATATGATCAAGTAACTCAAGGATGTGAACACCCAATCATCTACATTAGCAATGTACTGTAATGATGACTCAAATTTCAGCTATGCAGATATGGCCAGAGGCTCCGGTTTCCTCCAGTGACATGCAAGGAGGGGGTAAATGGAAAATATTATTTTATCTCTGAGTATATGTGTTTGTCTGTCTGTGTTGCTACATAATGTATGTTGTAACAGGCTCCACTCCTCAAATAACCTGAACAGCAAAACCGATAATGAATGGATGAATGTAAACATAATTCAAGTCCAACAGTTCTAGACCAAATTTGGATATGATGGATGAATAATGGATGTATGGAGAGTGACACGTGTTGTAAATATAAGATCTTGTGGTAAATTAACTCAGATCAATTCTGAACATTACCTTGACAACCCACTGGGCTGAAATGTACTGTACATGACATAAGAAGATAATTACAAAGTGCAGAAATAAAAGACATTAATTATGCATAGTCATGTGTCCCATTATTGTGCACTCAGTGACAAACGTCTGTATACTGGAATATCATGAAAAATAGATGGTGTCACTGAATGTGACATCTAACAAATCAACATTCATACACAGCAAAATGTAGCATAGTCTGACTTCTCGGCAAAACCTGTATCACTCCACATGAAATTTAACTCTGAGCTGATAGTCTTATCTGAAATGAACATCAGTACTGGCAGCTAGGTAGGCCAAGAGGAGAGGAGAGTTTTGGCTTCTGTCAAAGTATAACAGTGATTATAATTCCTCCCTTTGTCTCTACCCCTCCCTCACATTTGGTGTCCCTCTGTTTCTTTCCATCCATCCTTTTATTCTCCCCTCCTTTCCTCTCTTTTCCCCTTTCTGACTGTTTCTGTGCTGGTGTCCTATATGTGTCCAGGCTTTGCTGTTCATGGTTCAGAGCTTCTATCTGCCTAAGATGATTCCCTTGTGGCGCCATGAAGCAAGGCAGAGAGGGGAGGGGGAAAAAATCTCATTAAAAAAGGGATCATCTGCTGTCAACTCCTGGCCCGGCCCCAGACAAGCTCGGACACAGAGAAAATACAAATGGCCAGAAAGACCCACCAGTATGGAGTGCTGCTATGCTCAACACTGCTTTGTGTTAGCTGTAAATTGGACGGTCCAGTTTGTTAAAGAACAAAGACTAGAAACCCTCAAAACAATGGAACATATGAAAATCTGGAAATAACCACCATCAATGTTTTCTGTTAATATACACCATATATATACACCCAAAACATTGGGGACAGTCAGAAAAATGAAATGAGATGCATGAGATCAAAGGATTTGAATGAACACTGGTCTTTACTCTAAAACTCTATAGATCAAAAAATGAAAACTTTTCCAACCTAAAACAAGAACAATGAAATAATAGTGTTTTTAATTCTGTGGAAAGCACTGAAGCTTGTGCAAATTAATTGTTTGATTTGAGGCACTGGTAGAAATGGGATACTTCATTAGATTTCACACAGAGCTGCATATAACCAGAAGAAAGAGATGAGAGGAGAGCAGTAATTGTATTAGGGCTGCAACTTGCTATTTTCATTATTGATTAATCTATCAATTACACTTTAGTTTAAAAATCAAAGTTATTAAATTTGCAATGGTGAGAAATGAAGGACAGCAAGCCACTACTGCACACTTATTTAAGTTTTCTGTGGCTCTGGAGGAGCTTTCCAAAGTTTGTAAAAATTAACCCTGATGATTATCTTTGCTTGAGTATGAGACTTAAACTGGAACAAAGCAGGCATTTGGGGGGCAAGAAGGGCGGAGATCGATCAATCGACCGATATATCTATCTATCTATTGGTTAAATTTAACCCATTTAATCTCTTATTCAATTTAATTATTTAAATCTAATTCTGTATGATGTTAATTTAACTGTATTTAGCTCAATTTAATTTAAACTATATAATCAATTAAATTATTTAATTTAATTTAAGTTAGATTGATAAATTCAAAAAACTATTTTTGAGTGAATCTATTATTCAAATTCAATGTGATTTTATATAATGTAATTAATAATTATTTTTTTTTATTCATTTATTTAATTTAATTATTTATTTAAATCAAATTTAATTAAATCTAAAATTATATCATTTAATTTGTAAAATTATATCATTTAATTTTCAATTTATTTCACATCATTACATTTTTAATCTAACCTAATCCAATCTAATTCAAATTAAGTTCCTTTCCACACTCATATGGACTGAATATTGATCACTGTAGATATAATGAGTAGATTAATTCAGAAACATGATGTCATCCTCCACCCTTCTTTTAGTCCATGAGTTCCTCCAGTTCTTCAGTAAAAGTTGCTCTCAGCAGATTTGTAAATGGGTCTTAAGAGGAAACTTGTCACAGGAGCTTTTAGCACCATATAGGAGGATTCCTAATAGTAACATAAAACACAGTGTGAATATACCAGGATCTTGGAACTGGCCACCTGTATGGAACACGGTTATCAATTATATCCCTGTTATTCTGTTATTGACGATGAGTAACTTTCTGTCAATCAGTTGACTGTTTCAGCAAAACTTAAGTGACTTCATCGTAGCTATTAAGATATTTACGGTCTTGTTTAGTTTCAGTTATCTCACACTCTCTTTCCCTCAGTCACCATATACACTTACTCTGAACTCTTCACTTTATAGCTCATACCGCTACACATGAAAATAAAAAAAGTGAAAGGCCCACACAAAATACCTTTGATCATTTACTGATTGTAAAGTCAGACTATAAAAACTGAACTCTAATTATATATTTTCTGCCAAGTCTTGCATTTCTCCTCTTTTCTCCTCTTTCTGTGTGCTGGTATTGTAGAAGAAAGAGCTTCTTCAAACCAAAAATAATCTTCAAAATACGCCTTGCTGCCCTATTTTCTAAATGATACTATCCACACCACTTGCATTGCAAATTTTCACCTGAAAATGTTGCCTCATCCCAAAAAAAAATATTCCTTTCTGAAATTCAGCACTCATTAGCTGAAATTTAAGTGAGGTTTCCTTTTGCACTACAAAGGTTGGAACATGAGGATGTAAATCAATGCAAAAGTGCAAACAGGAGATCAAGAGAGAAAGAGAGGGAAAGAGAAAGAGAAAGAGGGACTTCAAAGTGTTGCTGCATGGAAAAATAATCATTCCTTCTGGTGGTGCAACAGGTCAACATCTTTGTGTACAAAGACCACCTGGAAACCCAGCGGATATCCTCACACACAGACACACTTTCTCCTCACTGCCTTATTCCCTCTCCCTCCCTCTCCTTTCTTGTGGAAAGTAGCAACTCTCAAGAGTTTACCCCGCTGAAATTCCCTGCCTCTGCATCTTCTCAAACTCATTCAGTGATGATGTGACCTCTCCTCCCCGGTGTCTCCCAGTCAAGCCTCATTTCCCATACATCAGAACCCCACCCCTGTGAGCTGTACTGGTCGGAAAAACCAGCGCTCCTGTGAGGTGGTTTAATCTGAGGCGACGTTCTAATAAAGCCAAAACACTGTATGGGTTTGGCAGAGAGCAGGCATCCACAGAAACCCCAGCCGGTTTCCCACCTACAACTCTTGATTCCTCCCTTCTTTAACCAAGAAATTGTACACTGTTCCGAGCTCCAGACAGGCTCGCACAGCAGATGAATCTCGTGCGGCTCGTTAAATCCAATCTAGCAGATTAAAGCTAGTTGATAAAGACAGCAAACCTTCTCACCTTCCCTTAGAAACTGCAGTTTAACAGACAGATGTAGAGTGCATGTCATAGAGTTTATATTAGCAGCATGGAAGAAATGATCTTGCGAGGCAGCTGGATTCACAAGATCACAATATCTTGTCAGGCTTCAAATTTTGTGCTTGTGTCTGAACCACCAGCGGTTTGGACCAATGAAAATCATACTGGGTAAGACAGTGAAAGATGGTGATAGACAGATAGCTCATCCAATCACCTGGATTGGCTGGAACGCTTCCGTTTCTGTTGTTTCTGTCCGTAATAAAAAAGAACATAAGATGGATCAGTGAGTGTTTTGTTTTTTGTTTTTTTCATCCAATCACCTGCCAAGTATTTTTTGAAGACAGACCTTTTCCAGACAGTTGCCAAGGACGACTTCTCAGATGGTTCTGTGAAACAAACCATCTGAGAAGAAGAAGGTTATGGAAGAAGAGCGATGGAATCAAGGTCAGGCAGGTTTGGCTGTGTGTGTGTGTGTGTGTGTGTGTGTGTGTGTGTGTGTGTGTGTGTGTGTGTGTGTGTGTGTGTGTTGCATCAGTGTGTATGGAACATTAGCCAATATGTATGTCTGTGCATGTGTGTGTATGCACCATATGGAGAATAAATTAGACACCACACAAATCACTGAGAAGTCTGGTGTGTTGAGCAGGACCGGCCTTGGACGCTTCTCCAGCTGTGGGATTTGAATAATGCTGAGAGGAACTGTCCATACCTGCCAGAGACTGTAGTGCTATTGTGTCAAGGCAGGATGTTCTGTATAGTGTTTCCGAAGTGGGAAGGAATACATATTCACTTTCACCTCGCCTTCAACTTCTTAAGTGAAATACAGTCACAACAAGGGCTGAAAAAGTGCACGGCTATCCACATTTGCTTCTTCCAAATGTTTTAGGCCAGATGTGTCCTCTAATTGAGAAAGTTTATTAAATATTTCTTCAGAGGACATAAAGGAAAAGAGAAGCTGTCAACATCCTACACAGCAGCTCACGACAGGACCTCATATTATGCCCGCCTCCACACTTCCACAACTCTGTTTTCAACCTTTTTCCATTAAGGAGCTAAGAGACTGCCTCCCAAAAGGAATAAATTGATGCTGTCGCAATTGAAACCTATTTCAGGACAGAAATTGCTGTGAAATGGGATGACTCATGCCACAAAGACCGTCAGAAATATCACTGGGAATAGTTGAAGAACAAGCTGCTGTGACGCAAAGAGCAGAAAGAGAGAACAACGGCATCAGTGTGGGTGTAAAAATATACCAGCTTGCCTTGAAGTGAAGAAATGATATTTTTTTCTGTATGACGACAAGGGAGAGAACAAACATGGCTCATTGAGGCTATTGACCTCAGTCTATATAAAAACATCTGAAAATAAAATTTATAGAAGAGTCTGGTGAAGACTTTTCAAATTAATGGCTCTGATTATCCATTGACTGGACCAAAGGTCTGATTGCTCTTAATAAGCAGACTGAGTAGACAATACGGTAATGTTACCAACTCTGAACTTAATAATCAGGTTACCACTTGTCGTGGTTAATCATCTGGGAAAAGTCAAGGTCATGTTGAAACCTAGAACACAAAAAAGAAAAAAGTGTTAAGAGGTTCTGTGTTGTGTGCCAAGAGGTATATGTGTGATTTATTGTCCATTAATGGATCACCAGAGCCTTTCTAACTAAATAATCTATATATAAACTCCAAATAAACAGCTGTGCCTGATCTAAATAAAGAACAAAACTACTGCAGAAGAATCAATCGTCAGCCTTCCTTTAAAAAATAAGTCATATTGAACTCTGATACAATGAGTTCTCTTTATAAGTTTATGAGCAACTTTGAGGTGTGGTCATGTTATCAATGATCTTTCTGGGAATATGAAGATATAATCTTGTGATAGGTATATATTAACATACTCATGTTTTATGTATACACAGATGGGTGACATATTTAAGGAAAAACTAACCACACCACAAGCTGCCAGAACAACTTCAAAGCTTTTTGGCACAGATTCCACAAGTCTCTGAACTCTGCTGGAGAGATGAAAACTGTGCTCCCAGAATTTGGGTTTTTTTTGATGATGGTAGTGGAGAGAGCCGTCTTGTACCACTTTCTGTATCATTGGCATCTTTTGTAAAAGATTTTATAAGTTGTAATTAATGGTTATTAAATGATTGATGATGCTTAATAAATAAGTTATAAAGCAATAACTATTTAGTTTGCCTGGTTTGTGGAAAATCTCTAGCCCCTCCAACATGAAATTTGCTTTGTCTTTCCAGCTTAATATATTAGGAGAGACCCCTGCAATGGACCGTTCAGCCACCCAGCAGCCTCTCTCTTAGTTTGTATGTTATAATCAGATACAATACACCACAATTATAGAGCTGCTAATGTGTGCATCATTACAGACTCCTCCAGTTGATCAAGCTTGTTTATGTTCCACAAATGCACTTGGTTAAGTTCACTAAATTTTAAAAGTGGATTTTTCCCCACCCTCAGATTTGAACATAAATAAATGGACCACAAAAGAGTTGTGAGTCTCAAACAACATATGACCAGACAGCCAACAAGAGAAATCTTAAACAAGTAGGAGTTAGCTGTTTTCCCTTTCAATACAAACATAGATGAAACCATGAGGAGCAAATCATCACTCAGTGTCAGTTGTTCATTACTTTTCCATACTGTTTTTCAGATTCATGTGCTGAATTTCAATCAGTTTCCTGAATTGTAATGACTTAGATAGTAGCCCTTCATCAATGAATGAATGCATTCTGAAATACAATCATGACAGATGGCCACTTAGCAAGTGAACCCATAAACTACCCACTCTCTCTGCCAGGCTAACCTCTGGACTCAAATAAGTCCCACATGTGCACCTTTGGCAGGGGCATGACCCTATTAACCCTAAACAAGGTCTATGCTGGGCCTTGCTAATGACACCCCCCTACCCTCACCCTCCCACCCTCCCTCGTCTGGTCCATGATGGCTGACTGACAGCCATGGTCTGCACACACAAACAAACACAGCACATTATTGGGCACGGGCACGCACCACACACAAACAGAACCTGCGGAGGCTGGTTGTGTGTCGATAAGGAGGAGGTCAAATAACAGATGGCAGCCAGAGGATCAGTGCAACTCTGCCACACTCAACTTCTGGTTAAACAGACACACACATGAAGTCATACACTGGTAAGTTACAGCTGCATTATGGAAATCATCATTAATTATACTTTCTAATATTGTTTAGTTTCCACACCCACGCATGATGTCATATTTCCCAACTCACTAACAAACTTACAGATGTTTTAACTGAATAACAATCAGGGAAAAAAAGGTCTGCTTTACAAATTATGTTTTAGGCCTCTCACATGAAACAATCTAAGAAAGAAAACTCTTTGTTTAATCTGCAACTCAGAAACATATGCAACCAGTAACAAAGGGCCATGAGTAGACATTGTTTTGTTTTGATGGGTCACAAGCGAAAAAGGTTTTACATAGTGGCCTACATGATCTCCAGCCATTAAACCATTTTGTGCATATGCAAACAGGTGATTTGTAATCAGCCACTGTGAGAAATAAGACTTATACTTTAACGTGGAAGAGGCAAATAAAGAGAGAGAAATAAGGCAGTGAGGAGGAACAAAATTAAAGTTACAGTGGTAAAAATGAATAGTCTAATCAGATAACAGACAATTGTTGACAAATGTTAAATTCCCCACTGTGTGATCAAATGTTATCTTCAAGTTAGAGACCAGATAAGAAAATAGGGGAGTTTCCATCCACCTGTTTTATATGCAGCTTGAATCTGACCCTTAAAGCCTAATTATGGCAGTTATTTACTTATCTATGGTGGAAAAAGTTGGAAAAAGATATGCAAAACACAGTGATAGATCTGCCTCTGATTCTTCTTCTTCTTATCACATTTCTGGCAGTGTTTGCACGACATCAGTGTACTGCTGCCTCACACTATTACATGTCTCAACTCCACAGGGAAGCTCAACAAAACATAAAACAGACTCAAAAAGTCATCTGTATACATGTCATGTTAGGTCTGACTGACTGGCTACACACAGATATCAGCCCACACACAATGAAGAAGGATCCAGATATCAGTTAAATATATCAGACGCACAAAGGCTTCTGGGAAAGGGAGATGATTTGACAGATGTTCCAATCAATCGCTCCAAACTACTGTTGGTGTTGCACAACTGTAAAGGGTTATGCCAAGAAAGCTGAGCACTATGAAAACAAGCCAGTGTGGCAATGCTATGGCAGTTACGCTAAAAACACAATTTACACAGTTATGAAACCGACACTTCCAAGGTTGAGCTGGGTCAGAAACTCCAATACGACACAAGTGATGCTTGACATGAGTGTGTGTAGGCATTGATGCTTCCTCTCAGTTGTGCAACGCCAACTGTAAACTTTGCAGGCTGAGCATGCTCACTCTCCTGCAGCTCTGCCAAATTCAATGAGTGCACGCATAAGAATGCTCATAATGTTCTCCATTATGATTCTGCCCCTTTTGGGGGGGAATTTCTGGTTCAGCACAGACAGACTTCTCAGAATTAGATGTCTACATGTACAGCCATATGCATGAGTAAGGCTCTCTCCCTGTCTCTAGGTCTCTCGGGCAGCTGGTAGAGCACAGATTCTCTCTCTCTCTCTCTCTCTCTCTCCCTCTCTCTCTCACATGCACACACACAGTTTTTTTTATCACTTTCTCCCTGTTATAACCTGCTGGAGCTCATAGGTGTCAACTAACCAAAATCCAATTGCATCAGGCAGGCAGTGATGCAAGAGTAAATTACTCCTGAGTGTGTGTATGTGTGTGTGTGTGTGTGTGTGTGTGTGTGTCGCATATGTCCATTGTGTTTGGGAAGCAGACCCATCCACTCCCTTCTGTTGTCCCACATCATTAATCAGAGCAGAGAGAAGATAGCCACTGTGCTAATAATATGCACCACTAGCTCTCAGGCTAACCCACAGACAATGTCCTGTTTATTCGACACATATAGCAAAAGATGATATTTAGACACAAATAACAAATATGTTATTTCAGATACACAACTGCTTGTATTAGACAAATACAAACTTAATTACCTGCACTGGAATGCTTTGTTTCCTACTTCATTGTTCACAGTTATGTTCATAATTTTATTTCAAGCCTATGTAGTAGTCCTTGCAGTTGTAGTTTTTAAAGGATAAAGCTGGTGTTATTCAATATTTTTGTTATTGTGAACCACAACAACAACAAAAAAAAACCCAAACCAACAATATGTTAGTATTTCTCTCACAGTACTTTCTAACTACCCCAGCTTGTCTTTAGCTCTCAGCCCATTCATTCTTATTGAAGATGTAAACCTTTAAAACAGTTCACAAATGTTTTAGTTTTTATTCATTTAAAAAATATATATTATATAATTTCCTAACACTGTATCTTTTAGCAAACATCACTAAAACACTATTAAACAGTTAATTTTATGGGGACTACTTTCAGCCATGGAGTATGCATTTGGTGTATTTACGGCAACAAAACAGTGTATGTGGGATTTACTAGAAATAAACTACAGTGCCCATGTTCATGGAAATAAGGCAACATGTCACCCAGTGTAATTATGTGGCTCATTGATGTGTTTTTTATGTATGTGTTTTAGTGGGGGTAATGACCAGTGGAATCTTGTCGTCACCGAGAGGTGGAAGGCAACCAGCAACCTTTTGAGAGAGCCAAGACATATTTGTCGTTTTAATCGTTGTGCTCACTGGCTGCTGATTGTAGCTTCATACTGAACGGACAGATATGGGAGTGGTATCAATCTCCTCATCTAATTCTCAGCAAGAAAGTCAATCAACATATTTCCTAAAATGTTGAAGTCTATGGCACATAGGTAACAGCTTTCAGAGTTTGACTGCACAGGCAATACTATAGCCTACTCTTTTCAAGGGATTTGTTGATAATAAGAATAATATATATATATGTTTATAAATATGTAATCGATACATTTGTACAGAATGGCTAGATGGCAATTACTGCAACTCACAGTAAGTATCAAATCTCAGCTGATCCACTCTAATGATACAAATTAACTGTCAAATACTCAGCGTTTGGACAGAAACATCAGCAGTGAGCCAGCTGCCCCCAACACCAGCCAGAGCAACAGTGTAACAAACACAACAGCATACTAATCAGTGCTGGCACACACACACACACACAGAAAAAAAAATCCACAAACAACAGATAACAACACATCAACCCATCAGCCATTCTCCTTCTGCTCAAGATTCATTATTCAGGGACTCGCTGTACACTCGCTTGTCTGAGTTGGAGCATCTGCAATTCAAGCAGGCCAGAGGTGGAGCTGGGACTTGCTGAGAAGCTCCCTTCAGCCTGTCTACCCTACCTTCAACAGCACTTTCACACACACCGAGACGTGACCGGCTTACCTAGAGAGAGAAAGACACAGAGAAGTAAAACAATAATGACATAGTTCAATTAAAATTTCATCAACTTGACAATATAAAAGAATGTAGAACTCTCAAGTGCATCTATGTGTGTGTGTGTGTGTGTGTGTGTGTTTCTGAATGAATGTGCAGGCATGCCCACGCTTAACAACAACCACACAAACACCAAAAGGAAGAAGCTCAAGCAGTGACTGATGGAGATGATATTTTTGGCCAGACATGATAATCAAAGGTCACGATGCAGAGAACAACAAGGTCAGTCTGGCCAGTCAGGATAAACAATACACCATTTACACAACACAGGTGTTTGGAGTCCCACTGTTGTCCATCACATTGTGCACTGTAGTCAGTTTGGAACATGAGATTAGATATTTGGGCTGAACACCATCTGACAACGAGACACAAACTGTGGCACACTTTCTGGCTCAGGTGTCAAGCTATTAAATATTGCAGGTTTAAACTCTGCTGAGGCCGTTCTTCGTCTGCCGCGAAGCACGAGCAGGCACGAGCAGTGTACACAAACACTGTGTGTGTGTGTTGCATGCTCTTGCGTAGGCTACACCTGCCTCAGGACATCCAGAGAGTTAAACAATGAGTCTGCTGCATTTTGCACCTGCTGTCACACATGCAGGCCTATACCTGTCACTTCCCACATGTCAAGCACACACACACACACACACATACCGTATCCCACCTGTGTGAGGAAGCCAATATCAATTTAGGAAGCAGAGATACACAAACATGCACTCATATATTATGTCAACAATTTTGGCCTCATTGTCACTACAAGTCAATTTCCTCTCATGTGTCAATCACAGACAAGAGGCTCGACCTGACTGGCTGGAAACCAGCTCAGAAAACAATTGGGGCATCATTGCACACGGCCATGACAGATGTGGATCAAACGCCGGCTTACAAAAGGGGAAAGAAGATGAAAACAGCTTTAAAACACATTAGAAGATTTAAACAAACAAACAAAGCCATGAGACTCATAAGCCAACCAGATGGGAGTTAAATTGTGCCATAAAAAATTAAAAAAAACAAAACAAAAAAAAAAACAACTCAGGTCTGAATTCTGGCAGTGTGAGCTCTGTGTTCCCACATGACAGGAGACAGGACTTTCCATACACTGCGGGTTATCCAATCTGTCTTCCTCTTGTTTCATCATCAGAGCTGCAGGCAAACAATTTACATTTCACTCCAAATGTGCTTGCATGGCGTTCATTATATGTCAATTACTCTCTGCACAGCGAGGACATTAAAGAGGGCTGTAATGAGGAAGAAGAGGTTTGGTTTAAACTGATAAATAAATAAACACATAGATAAATAAAAGGGCAGACGGGGAATGGTCTTGTCAGAATCAAACGAGTAACAAATTACACCCCAAGACCACTTATAAATAGTAGAGTCTTTGATCTCCACACCAAATGAGCAATTCCGTCTGTGGGGGGAAATGATGAGAGTGTGTCTCTGCGTGCGTGTGTGTGTGTGTGTGTGTGTGTGTGTGTGTGCCCCAGGCCACTCTATTTTACAGAAAGGGTTGAAATGAGACAAAGCTCACTGTTAAAGAATGCTGCAATAGACACTGCAGATCACTAGACTCACTGACTAAGCAAGTCCAGTCAGCTTTACTGGCCTAAACTGCTGACTCTATTAGGGCAAATGGGGACTGATGATACACCAGTGGAAAGAACAGCATGGCCGCATTAACCTGTTAGTGGGGCCTAAGGCATACATTTGATGCTGGGCCCCTACTGAGCCCCCCTCACACAGCTGCAGCCGTCTGTGTATTGCGTATGTACCCTCTTGTAGGGGACACAGCAGACAACATGGCAGCTTTATTATGTGCCCAGAAAAAAGCAACCAGACTGTCAGTTAGCTTAAGGCAATCTGATTGAGCAGACATTTATTTAGGCATCATGTGAGCAGAGTACAATCCAAAATAATTAAAACAAACATTTTGAAACAGGGATCCTGCTAGACAGGCCTAAAAAATGAATAATATTGCAGTTAGTTAACACTGTGTTGCAAATTCCTATACAACTTTACAATAAATATGTAGAACATATGTAGAATTTATTGACATGCAGTTAACCTGGTTGCTCACTTTCTCAAATTGGTAATCCAGCCTTTTTAAAAAAAAAAAAAAAGTTTTTTACTGATTGGACAATTGTACTACTGTTTGCTCTTGTCTACATTTATACAGATGCTGCATTCATGCAACCTTTTCAGAATGGGAAGAACTGAAAGAAACATCCAGTTATTCTGACTTGGGAGCGTACATTATTCCAGCATGGTTACCCTCACTGTCAGCCACATGGTCACACCATTTAAATGGCATAAAAAAGCTACTATGTGCTACAAATTTAGTATTGATGACAAATGAAACCACATACAAACATATACTGTTAAAGTTTCCAGGACACAGCCTGTGCACAATGTTTCCCTCAAAACTGAGAAATAAGCAGCCTCTGGCAGCTAAACAGCTAAATAATAAGTTGCCTTAAATCCACATCTTGAAACCTAGCACAATATTTGTACAGGGAATTAGTAAATTAAAGGAAACATGGAACAAAATAACACATTTTTATAGGACTTTTTCTTTTTTTTCTTTTTTCTTTTTTTTAGAACCAACAGGTCACATAATGAAAACTACTGACAGCTAGCTACTTTCACCTAGCCTTGTGCTAAAGTGCTAGCATGGGCCAACCAACTGAGTGATTACCCTGGGAAACAGGGATGATTTTGGTGTATCAACTGATAATTAATGTGACCAGTAAATAATTCCTCCAAAATATGCTACAATATTTTTATATTGAAGAGTAAGCCTTTGGACAGAATGCAAATTAAACACTCGTATACACACATATTTAGTGCAATAATAATTCTCAGACACTAATTAATCAATAATAAACAATAAACAACATAATCAAATGTTTTAAGGGCGAGTCACAGTTCTGCTATACCTGCAGGCCAAAAGATAAAGGGGTTGACTTTTGTGGGAATTTGTATATCTTGTCTGAAGCTACCATGAACCATCAGGCCTGTCTGTCTGCGCTCTGGTTGGTCTGAGATGAGCTCTGTGGTGTGGGAAAACCCCAGGGCAGAGGATTAGATGGGAGAAAAGGGGATTTGCTGGTTAAAAGCTGACCTCTGACATGCATACAACAGCCTTTTGATTCAACAGATCAACTCATTCCGTTTTCTGCCCCTGGACGTTGCAGTCACGCTGTCATTTAACTGAAGTCACATTCACTGTCATGGCTGAACAGGATAAAACGGCCTTGTATGCGGATCTGTTACGTGACAGAAGACTGATGGGACAGTTGTCTGCCTGGGACACTGCCGAGAGCACAGAAAGTGTGATCACACATTACTGGCGTTATGTCAGCCCCTGAGACCAATGAGTGATTAGTCACACTGCTCATGTGAATCATCTTCTGATAAAACTGGTGAAAGTCAAAGGTGAAACTGCAGGCTCTCATTTTGATTTCATTTCCAGGTGCTCGTTTGACTTTTTCAGCTCCAACCCACTAGGCCATACATGTTTCCAGTGTTGGGTATCATAATCATAGTCAAAGCTAATTTGAGCTCTTCCAAAAATCAAATTCAAGAATTGGAGCAGTCTGTCTGCTAGCTGCAACTACAAGAGTATCAGGTTGAGAAATAAATCACCGAGAGGGTTTACAATGAAAAGCTACCTTGCTGGTGAGTTACTCTGCTCTCCGGTTTCACAAGATTTTCAAACTTTGCAAATGGAAGGCATACCTCAACAGCTCAAGCACTCTTGGGACCAGGCTACTTAGTGAAAAATGAATCAAGAATACATACATACATATATCTAAGTAATGCACTCCACAAAAATTCTGGTGGTTTTGATTCTTTTGATGCGTGTGTCTGTTTTATATTTCACAGGAGGAAGTTAATCAAATGCCACTGCCAAAAGTGAAAGCCATTTGGTATCTAGCAAAGCAGCCGTTTCTCCTGCTGATTAGAACATCCATTTGGATGAAGAGAAAAATTAATAAATCTGTAAGGGAAACAAATAAGCGCTCAGTTTGGAACTGATAACTTAATGTATAACTATAAAATCCAGTTACGGACTAGGTTTCAATTTCAATAACGTAGTTTTTTTGTTTTGTTTTGTTTTTTGGGACTGGAGCAACTGAATGCTGATCTTTTGATATGCCACATAATTAAAAAAAGAAAAAACAAAAAGCGTGTAATGTTTTCCACAAAGTTGTATTCTTAGCGGGGTTCAAAAAGCTTGTGAAAGAGCATTCAGATCATGGAACACTAAACATTATATTGAACCACGACCAATAACAACCACAAAAACAATGCAGTTTTTATTCTCTGTGGGTACTATGCCTATACACTACAGTATTTAGCTTCCCTGTGTTATTGACCACAAGGAGAGAGACAAACACTCAGTAAAGTCTGACGTCAAGTGAGCAACACCAACCTCTTTGTTTCTGGTTGTCTTTCTCTCCAATGTATTTAGAGTCTCTCTATACTTATTTGCTCTGCTTGTGCCTATTGTCATACTGATAATGCAGTACTTGTCTGGACTGTTGTCAAGGCAGCAGCAAACTTACAGCACACTCATCACCTTGGCAACGGGTCAACCTGCACAAATAAACTTGGCCAGATGAGAGATAAAGAAAGACAGTGGAGAGAGCGTGAGAATATGAGTGCTACATTCAAATATGCAAAGCTCCAAGTAGTTAAACTGCAGCAACAGAGCCAGTATTTTGCACAATGAGAGCGATGATGGCTTCAATCTGATCACTGACGTTACTCTGTCAGGTGTCTCCCTCACTGGCTCCGATTTCCACCCATCTTAATCCAAATGACTCAGTGTCTGTGACTGTGTAGTGCCCACGCTGTCTCTTTGAAACACACAGGCCTTGAAAGTATATGTCCTCGTTTCTGAATCGGCTACAGCTTGCACTATGTAACTATTATGCTGCATTTAAATTCAACCGGGCCCCTGTGTCACATGTAATCTATCTATCTATCCATCTGTCTCTTTTTAGTTTATTTGTCTTCACTCTGAACTCTACAGTAAGTAATACCATTTAAAATTTAGGGAATGCAAAAAGTAGAGTTAGACTGATAAATCTGCTGGGCCAATATTGTATTGAAGGTTAGAGGTTGTGATCACCATGTTAGCTGCTTTTTGAGACAGTACTTAAGAACAGCAGTGCTTTGAGCTAAATGCTTACATCAGTATGCTAACAAGCTCCCTATGGGAATGCAAACAAGCTGATGTTTAGCAGGTTCTGTATGTTTACCATGTTAACCATCTCTTAGTTTAGCTTAGTGTTAGCATGCTAATATTTTCAGTTTAGCACTAAACACAGTACAGCTGTGGCTGATGGGTACTGGTCATAAACTATAGGACAAACTATAATGGTGACCTGATGATGGTGCTAGATGAAAAGTTAGGGGATCATCCAATGGATTGCAGTTTATCTTGAGGAGGGCATGAGTGTGTGTAATTTGGCGACCCATTCATTAGTTGTTGAGATATTTCACCTGACTGATCGACAGACTGACATTGCCACCCCAATGCAATGCCACTAGCGGCTTAAAAATTTAAGATCCTCATCAAACTGTGTAACTATGTAAAAAAAAAAAAGTTGATTAATATAATGTATATAAATATCATATACAATATATATATTTTTCAAACTGATATTGTATTGGTCTCAAAAATACAGCATCCAGTGGGCTAGAGCAAAAGCCATAAAGGAGCAGAATTGCAGCATACTTATCCAGGAGAACACTCCAACACCACACCCAGTACATCCACAATCATTATAGTGAATAGTAGTCTCCTTGTCTTCTCCCCAGTTTGTGTGTGTGCTGACCCAACATCTCAGTGAAGCAGTATGTTACCTCAGGCCTCTGTCAGAGGAAGCTGGCCATGCCTCAGAGCCTTTTTTCATCTCCTGCTTCCTGCTTCCCCCCACCTCCATTCTCTCTGCACCCAGATCAGTTGATAGATACCTGTACAGCTTGGCACTGAGAGCCGGCCTACTCTCTCATCCATGAAACACAGGCTTCTCTTAAAAGCCTCTCCGCTATTAATACTCACTCACACACACACAAACACACGTGTATATACAGACACATGGGCTGAAGAAAAAGCAAAATAGTCAACAGAGACAAGAGTGTCAGTGAACCAGTTGAAGAGAAGCAGAACAGCATCACAGCTCATCGAGCCTATTACATTCAGCCTTGAATCATCCAGAACTGTGAGCAGAACCAAGACGACACTTCGCCCACTCCTCAGATGACAACAAATCACAAAACGGAGAGAGACAGGAAGAAGCAGAACATGAAAGAAACAGAGAGGGTGAGTAATAGGAACATTTAAGCGTCACAGATGACCGTGAATTAACCAGTTGCATGTGAAACTTGTGCATGTTGCATATACATTGTATCAGTTTGGTCTTTTCAAAATGAGACCTCAAAATTCTCAATCACTACAGAAAATAAGCCATGTGTTTTCTTCTCAGTGTTCTTTGATGGAGTGGCTGTCTGGGCTCTTTCTTCAATATTAGACAGCAACAGTCAATTCTCTTAGGTCAATATGCTACTTAAGCCAACCAATAATAAGTAGACGAGCTGAATCAATAAACCAATCAAACACTTTAACACTGCCGAGTCATCAGGCTCCTTGTTCGCGGTTTGGACAAATGAGGCTTTGCTTCCACCGGGATTTGGGGTCTGTAATGAAAATAGGTACGTCGTTAATGTAATGGGGAAGTCAATGAAAGACTGTCAGCATCTCCCTAATTTATGAGGTTACCCTAATAAACAAAGTGATACTCTGCGTTCAGCGTCGTACATGTCTGAGCAGCACCAGCTCATTTTGATCATAAGACATTCCAGTTTATGTATCAGGGTGACAACTTGGATAAAACACTACTTTGCAGTTGTGCAATGCTGACCTCTATTGGTTGCCACTGATCTTAGACATAAAAACAGGGCAGCCTTTTTCCAAAATCACCACCACTGAGAAAGTCTTCCAAACACACTAAATCCATCCAGGACTGCGTGTTCAAACCCTACTGTTGGCTCTGATCAAGGATTTTCTCTTCCACACACGCACACCCCCGGATGGGAACAGGTGGCTGGACAGAGAGAGCGAGGGGGATAAAACAAGAGGAGGAGAGAATCAAAGAGGTCTTTGAAGTGGTGCACTGCTTAAACCTCATTGCACCGGGCTGGCAGTCTTTAAACGGGATGGATGAGGAGATGCATGGATGGATGCAGGGAGGAAGCAAGCACAGGGTACAGCAGCATGAATGAATGAGCGCAGATTTATGAGGGGGCAAAGGATGGAGGAAATGATGGATAAACAGTGGTGTGTTGGAATAATTTCTTCAACAAGCTCATCTTCTCTTCACTCATCCATCTAGTGCTGAAATGTTTAACCCATTAATCAGTTGATGGAGAATCGTCAACTATTTTGATGAGTGATCAATCGTTTAAGTCATTTATTGCTGATTCAAGTTTCTCATATGTAGTAAGACTAAACAATTATTCAATAGATTAATCAATAATGAAAATGAATATAAGTTCCATCTCTATACCAAGCTGGTACAGGTACAAAGTTGATATTATACAAGCCTGGAATATCTTCAGAGTCCAGGCCTTTAAGAAAATCAGACTCTGATGTGAGAGAGGCTTTAACCAATTTTTGACAAATCTTTTCAACTCAAGTGGTTTCAAATGGCCTAAGATTTAAATCAGAAAGTAGCTGTTCATACTGCTGAAAGCTTTTGGGAGATCTTGGGGCTTACACAGCAGGATCTGAATGACAATGAAAGTGAGCAGGTGTGTGTGTTCTAACATACAGTGAAAACGGCTATGGAGCAGTAATAGTACGTGTGAGTGCAACAGCATTAGAAAGAGAAGTGGTGAAGTGACAGTGTGTCTGTATTATCATTACTTGCAGGATATGTTTTAAATAACATAAATTAGCATCTGAACTATACAATTAATCAAAGATAGGACCGCGTTCAAAGCAGAAACAAAGAAGAACATTCATTTGCAGCTTCAGAGAGTGTTGATATCAGTTAGCTCTAGTCAAAATCTCCAGACTCCACCAGCGAGAAGTGCGAGAAGCAATTTAAAGGAGCAATGGTTGGGATGACATGAATTAACTCTCTTATTGGGGTGGGCGTGTTGGAATTGTAGGCCTTTGCACAGTAAATGCTAACTTGCTGTGCTTATGACATCAGTGAGCCTGCATCCTTTTATTCCCGGTGACAGTTCAAAGGCAGCTTAGCACGCTAAGCCTTCATTAAGGCATGGATCAGCACCAGGGCAAAAATCGGGGTGAATTAGCATCGCCAGCGCACAAGTCAAGGGGAATTACAGAGGTTTCCTGGAGCTACAAGTTGTACATGGTTACAACCATGTTGTGCTTATTTACAGTAAAAGCACCACAGTTGTGGAAAAAAGATGGTTTAAATTTAGAGGGAGAGAGTTTTTACAACTAATATCAGTTAGGCTATGCTGTATGCTTCATTGATACACATTGATACTACGCAATATTCCCATTCTCATCACTGACGGTGATTTGTAAGGTAACACAATAATGCATCTCATCCACTAGGTGGGTGGAACAACTCTGCTTTTTATGCTGTGAACCTCTTCCTGTCTCTACCTCATCCCCTCATTCATGATGACTGACATGTACAGCAACAGTAACTCAAGCAGAAAACCACATAAAATATGATTTTGACATTGTAATGACCTGCATAACCATATGCATGAGTTCATTTCTGAATAGCTGATTGAGTGGCTTTAAAGATATAGCAGACTGATTTCATAAGCAGACAGTAAAAGATAATAATAATAATAATAATAATAATAATAATAATAATAATAATAATAATAATAATAAATACCCCTCCCTGTTAAGTTTATCTCTATGCATGAGCCTATATATAACAGCATATTAAAACACACACCCATACACACACATATCATCTTCTGTGAGAGACTTAAAAGGATTTTCTGATGCCTATCGCTCTTAATTCAAATGCATGAGCACCTGTTAGTGATGACCTTGATAAGAGAGGCAGGGAAAATGCTGGAGATGTGGATCAGAGTAAAGCTACCGGCTTTTATGCAGGAGCTACCAGAGAACAGAGAACATTACACAGCTGTCCTATATTATAAAGAATTATAAAGACGGTGGGAAAGAGTATGTGATGGGTTTGATTAACATTAAATTATTCAATACTGTTGAAGTACAGAGGTACACTTTGTGCAGATTAAGGAGATGTTGTATTTTTTACTCATAATGGATTGCACTATGGATTTTTACTATATGGTGTATGATGTACAGGTTCACTATTATAGGTTAACCATGAATATATTTCAAAAGCTTAAATGTCTCATAGGAAATGTGCAAATGGCTTTGTTGTCACCTCAGAACTAAAAGAGATGGTGGACCTTTGTGCATGCCTGTATTGATTGATTCATTTACTCACTTATTTACTTATGCACTCGTTTAACGTTTCTCTTTATTTATGCATCACATAGCCACTAGTGATTGCTTAGCTTTCATTATCTTAGATGCCACAGCTGTCACTGTTTTGACCTTGGCCCTGGGAAGAGCCAGCTACCCTTGCTGACAAAAGTGTCTACTAGACCTTTGGCTTCTGAGCTGGACATGTATGCCTCCTGCTGGTCAGTTTAGTGCGCTTCACAACCAGAGAGGAAAAAAGGAAAACAGCTAAGCACTGAACAATAGAGCTTCCTTGAAATGGCTAGAGAATATCTTATTTTCTCAAATTTAACAGTTTTTCAGATTTTTTTAAGGGATATCAATCAGGGAGAGAAAGGCTGATTGAGAAGGCTTATTATAATATGGAAAGTTATAATATTGAAAGTTAGATATTGAAACATAAGTATTGTCATTTCATCAAAAATTATAACTCCTCCCTTTATGATGCTTCATTGGAAATGTCATCTGCTATCTACAAACCGAAAAGAAAAAATACAAAATATAAGCAACTACAGAGACAATGCAGCTAAAAAGAACATAATTGCCACAGTCCAAATTACAAGTATAATTACAGCACTTAGTGGACACACTGATCTTTGAATGGCTTAGCTTGAATGACACTAAAAAAAAAGAAGAGTCACAGTGGTGAGGGTCTGTCAATATGGAGTCACACTGTTTCTTCCACAGACGAGCAATACAAATAAAAGAGATTGGAGCTATATTCTGTTGACTGAACAGCAGCATTGCAGTCTGTTGTTACCATGACACTGAGAATATACACAGGCATATACTTCAGTCAATAAACCTTTATTATGCTGTGGTCTGGAGTGCTTAGGCAGTCAAACTTGTGGTGCAATACTAATGATACAGGAGCTACAGAAAGTTACAAAAGCAATAATAAGCACAAAGCACCATTGAGCAACCTGACACCTTGCAGGGTTTCCTGTTACATGCAGAACCCACCAAGTGGATGAGATGACACTACCTGCTGTTGTGCATTATATCTCACTGCTTACACATCTATCTCTCTTTTAAACAAGACGTTGACACCATTGTTCTGTTGAGGAATGCTTCACATACACCCGAATATACCTCTTCTAAACACAGTTTCACACATGCATGCTCTTTTTGTCTCTTGCTCCAGAGGTGACATATGAGCATAATCTGCATAATAAGCAGACGATAGGGACAATTTCCTTTTACCTCATAGAGTCTAAAAATACACAGCCATCCAATGAACCATCCACAACAAACACAATGCCACTCTATGACACCAAATCAAACAGAGGCAGAGGAGGAAAGTGATAAATTGGCTTGGTATCAAAGCTCAGGCTTGAAAACTGCATACATTCAGAATATCTAATGAAATCATATTGAGGAATCACAGAGTACTTTCTTGCTAGGGGCATCGAAACACTGTGTGCATTCAAAATTACAAATCTGTCGAGATTGTGCGCCTGCTTCCAACAAATGTTCCGATAACTATGCTCATTACTGAAATTCCAGCCAATTTTAACCAACGTTGAGAGAGGAAATGAGTGGTGAGATTCAGCTGTGGTCCTTTTTCTCTATCTGCGACCTCTGTGTGTTTTTCTGTGTCACATCAGGCTGGCTGATGAATTTTGATGCCAGGATTTCATTGGAATTCAGCAACTGACCGACAGGCCCCCTAAGGATCACAGTCGGCTTCATGTGCAGACCATCCTCGTGTCCGTGACCGCCATGCAAAAAAATCATTAACGTCAAATCAAATGCGGTGTCTTCTGTCTTTACCTTGGTAATGTGCTATGATTGATGGAATGAGATGGGGGGAACAAGGAGACATGGCAGACAGGAAGAAAGGAGCTAGCAACAATGGGCTGGACAAGTTCAGCCCAACACTGTCTGAGAATCCAAAGGTCAAACTATGATTTATACAGTATTAGGGCTCCACAGCCCGGTCAGTCATACATCACATGACCCCACAGCCCTGTCAAAATATAACCCCTTCAAAATCAATCGGCTCTAAATGACAAAGACAAAACACACCATTTACACAATAAAAAAGCGCCGCTTAACAAGTCATTTGCCTTCAGATCCACATGAGTGTTACCATGCACCACAGATGTTGCTGCTTTCTGCGACAAAACAAGCCACAGGAGAAAGAAAGACAGCAGGCCAGGCAGTGTTTTCACTCTTTACTGATGGAAACTATCAAGTGAGGAGTCTTACCATCTCCATGCCAATACACACACGCAGCTTTAGTGATAAATCTGCTAAGTTTCTATTGTGAGGCACCGACCACCAATGGCTTCTTTTTTCTCTCAAACTGAGTCTTCTTTTTCTGTGCCGAAATAGCCAGAGCCCATTCATATGCCTGGGTGCCCTGACAGTTTTATTTGCCAGGCCGTCTTGTTAACACAGTGAATAGCGGGGCCGGCTTGTGTTATGCAGATCACAGTGGGTTACCGAGGGGACAGACATCAGCAAGCCATTCAGGGCCGGGTTAAAACTCAACTTCAATCCCTCTTGTTCTTCTGCAGCCATCCTCCATTGCCCTGCTCTTCTCTCCTCCTCCTCCTCACCACTGCTTTTAGCCAGCTAAAGTTTCAGCTAAGGCCCTGCTGTATACAAGGACAGGCTTTGTCCAGCACCAGTCAGCTCTAGCAAACATACCACCTGAAGTTTTAATGTTGTGCTGCTGGCTGGAGGAAATGAAGGAATTGCAAATGGCGAGATCTCATGGTTTAAATCCTCCTTTGTAATATGATTCATGAGCTGACCTAACCCTTAGCAACAGGTCAAGTGTAACCTTTTAGGCGTACATTAGGCACAACACACCAGTATCATGCAGAAGAGTGTCATGTGATCAGGCTGATCAGATAGCACATTCACACTCAGGGCTCATGTTAATAAGTCTGGTAATGAGTCTCATTAGCACAAGGAAAATCAATCAAGCCAAAGGCAAGCATTAATAATTCAGAAGGAGCATGTTGTGCAAGGAGAATCTACTCCTGCTTCTAACCTGCCCAGAGCAGTCGACTCAGCTTACTGAGTTACATGTACAGATACACAAGCAGCCAGGTAACAGAAACTCTTCTCATCTGTCCTTTTTCAACCTTTTCTGCGAAACAACTTCTACCACCTTATCCTGAGAGATCTTAAGGGATGTTGAGAGAAGAACATTGTCCTGTCTAGCAGACCTGTGAAGAAGCCGGTCCATGCTAGGTGGACTTCCAAAGGGGGGTAGCCAATGGGCATCTATCCAGATGAATGAACCATGAACTGACTTCTTTCAAAGAAGCAGCAGTTCTATAGCAAACTTCTACCACACAGAATGAGGCTGGATAGTCTGCAAAATTCTCCTTATTTCAGCCGCTTGTTTCTGCACTCACATTCTTTTAGCAACTAGGAAAGATTTGTGTAATCAAGCTTTTTTGCATGTTAAAGTTTGCAGACACGGGCTGTTGGGTTTAACAGTCGCATCTGAGTCAAATAAAATCCACAGCGAATTCTTGAGGGTAATGTTTCTGTAGGCCCGGGTGATTCTAAATATGCAACACTAGACTAGTTCCTCTCTTGACACTGAATGGGAAATGCCTCAACACACTCAGTCAACTTACTATAAAAGACCAGTCTGAGACAACTCCAGGAGCTCAGGGCAGTAGGACTATAGTAAGGTATATAGAGGTGGTATGGAAGGGGAAAAAACAGTATATGTACTTTATTTTCATTCATTGAATATTTAGAGGATTGTCAATATTTCAGTGAATTCTGAGACATACATATGTTAAAAGTGTACTATATAGTAGGGGGATGGTGTTTAGCGTAGCCTAGCATCATTCACTGCTCTTTCTCTGAGAGTTCAACTTTCCTGGCTATCCCCTACGACAAATAACACATGTCTATCAACATGCATGTACTACATGTCAGAGAAAACTAGGAACTATGCTTTGACCCTAATGAATTCAGAAAACCAATTTAAAAACTGTTTTAAACTATTATTTTGCCCATTTTAACTGAGCAACAGACAAACAGCATATAGTATCAGAACAGTGCCAGAAAAGACACTTTGTGCACACCTGCACCCTCCGTCTCCCCACTTCTAACCTTCAGGGTCACTTAAAGTCCAGCTTGTTCCAAAACACACTATTACTACCATACCTTGCCAAATTAACATGAAAACACATCAGGAAGGAAATTCTTTGTGAAACTGACAAGTTTTCTTCTCAGGAACAAAGACTTGTTGGAGCTATAAAACAGCCTTTTGCCTCTTGCGCACACAAAGTCGAGCTCCTGAAGTCTGTGTCCACTGACAACGTTTTATTCCAGTTTGCTGGAGGGGAAAAAAGTTGACTTTTTATTGTGGGACTGCAAAGACAGGCAATTAAAGACAGCATTCCTGAGCCTGCTGTTGCCCCTGTAATAGTTTACTTTACAGCAAAGGAGGCTGGATGGTCTTTACGGTCCAGACCCTCCCCTTCTATTGTGGATTCCTATTAGAGGAGAAAATTCCTGACAAATCCATTTCAATAAGGACTACAGTGGCTCCACCAGGGTGTGATTTATTCAGTGGTGCAAGGTGTAAAGAAATCAAAACTGAATAAAAATACTACCGTACATTTTTTTCAGGCTGCTCAGCTTTGTTGAGATTATAATTTTGGACCACTGCTTCCCAACTAATCCTCATTGGATCACGTCAAGCGGCTCATTGTTTTGCATGATCACCATGAAGGAATGTGTAATCAGTACATAATGTCCCTTGGGGCTTTTGTTATTTTAACAAACTGTGTTTCAGCAGCCACTAAACAGTAAAGAGAGACACTAGTATAGCTCACAATATCTCCTTTAAGTCACTGGGATTGGTAATTATAAGAGTCAGCTGAGAGTGGTCAACATCACTATGTGATGCTTTGTGTATTGTGCTCCTAAAACAGAGTCGCACACTCTATTAGTCACACTCTCTCACACACTAACTCAAACCACCTGCACTTCATAGCAGGATCACATCTTTTTACAGTATACAGTGCACACAGTATGAGTAAATGAATGTCCTTCCTGCTGCATGAATGGTCTCTACAGTAAAAACTATTATCTTAGAGCACACAGGGGTAGAACAATCCTTTCTCACAGTAGTATGCATGGCTGATTCTATTCAGAGTACCAGGCATCTGTGAGGGTTTACCTGAATGCTTCTCCACTTAAATAAGAAACCCTGGAGTTGTTGTTGTTTTTCTGTGCATGCCACAATGCAAGATGGGTGGTTTTTCAAATTATGGGTGTTTCAGTGGCTTAAATCAGATGGTCATGTGTCACTAAAGATGGGGCAGCAAAGAATTCATGATTTTAACTCTCATTGTGAATTAATTCTGTGATGGATGCTTCAGCTGAGTGCAAGCAAGACCGCAAGAGTGATTAGATATCAAGTGAACTTCCATCTGTAGCGTGGAAACATCTGCATCTCAGAGGGGAAACCTTCTGTGTGGGCGTTCATGTGATTTTGGCTCGTGAAGTGAAGCGATGCTGTGTACCTCCATTTATGCAGGGCAAAGCCAGGACACTGCTCTCCACAAGTGATACACGGCTGTCCTCTCTGTGGCTCATCCGCAGGGTTCAGCTTGGGAAAAGACAGGGACAGTAGATGATGTCACAGCTACAGTATTCTGTCCCTTTAGACAACAACACTACCATGACAACCTTGTCATTGGCCCACTGCTGGCTTTTTCCAGTGTGAAACTTAAGTTCCTGCTGTAGCCCTTAAAGAATAAGTTCACAATGTTTCAAGTCAGAAATCAGGTGCCCATATGAACATTGACACATCATGTTTTTCTTGCTGTAATCACTCCTCATGTTCATACTGACCATTAAGAGATCCCTTTATGATATGCATTCAATGTAAGTGATGGGGGACAAAATCCACAGCAAAAATGTATTTAAAAGTTTATATGAAGCTAATATGAAGCTCATCCAAATAAGTCAAATCAAACTGATATCTTTCACAGTTTCAGTCTTTTCAGCCCCTCTCTTTGTTATGATCCTTCAACTGCAGCTGAACAAAAAAACACCATCCATTAAGACACAAAGATGGAAAGACAGTAACTGTGGAAGATATCCATTTTATTTGACAATGAGACGATGAGATGAGAAGCCTCATATTATCTACAGATAAACTTTTAAATATCTTTTTGCTCAAAATGAGGACTGTGGATTTTGTCTACCATCATTTACATTGTAAGCACATTAGGACGGGACATTTTAATGGCCAGTGTGAACAGGAGGAATGATTACTGTGAGCAAAGCCTGTTTCAGTGGGCACCTACCTGTTGTATTAAGACAGACTTAAGACAGTCAAAACCTTATAATATTATAGCGTTCCAATTTAACACATATTTTAGATGAAGTTACTACTCTACTACTAATTATAGAATAAACAGATCTGATAAAACATTTTGGCTCTTCATCAGGTAACAGGGATGTGTGTTTACAGAAGTCATTACATATATTCAATAAACCCACTGAGTTACACAGAGAAAACATGTCTGTGCTGTTAATGAGGCTTATGCCAGTGTTTTATCTTTACTGAGCAGATGTAACTTGATGCCCTTAGCAACGGGACAAGGGAAGAAACCACACACAAAAACTTCACATGACTAAAAAAAAAAAAAAAGTCACATGCATATTTTTTAATTAAGGCGCAAAAGCATGTAGGGACTATGGAAACTATCCAACCTACAATGTAACTTTGTCTTGCCTACCTACCGATCTGCTGGAATCTCTCCTCTTGGAGCTGCGACTGAACATGACAGGTTGATCCCAGCACAGTAAACGTACAGTCTGCTACTACCGAGACAAAAGGCGCACAGAGGGGGGGAAACTGGAGATCAGTGCGCACTCGTTAAAAAAAAAAAATCTCTCACGCCTTTTCCAAACGCACCGAACCTTGGCTGCAGAACGAGTCCCATTAACCTCCTTCATTAATGAATGGAGCTGCGATGTTCCGGGTAGCAGCTCCACCCTGTTCCCGCACAGCCAATCGAGGACCAGTGAAAATTCTTTCCAAAAAGAAAAGGACAAACTATCATCAGACTTGGATAAATTCCAGTGATGCAGTGCTAAATAACAGTGTGGATGAGTTCTGACGTCCAGTCTGAGAATATCTCAAGGCAAATAACATACCCTGTAATCACTGAGAAAATAAATGTTTTTTGTATTCTCCTTCAAAACACTCTGCCTTTATATAACTTGCACCACTTCCCTATTACTTGCTAGAAATTGTCAAAACTTTCAGTTGTAAAAGTGAATGCAACCTTGACTCAGGGACAACAGAGTATTCTTTCTTCGTGTTCCAACTAACAGCTTCATTCCATCACTATCCTACACTCTCTCTTTCTCTCTGCACATCTTGTAATTCACATTTGTACAGAAAAGATTAATTTGTGACTTCTATTCATCTTACAAGAATACATCTGCCATGTGCCCCACTGGGCGTTTTTCTCTTCTCTGTGGTCTGACAGTGTTGACTCTCTCCAGCAAGTGCCTATTTATCACCAGAGAGAAAAGGCTTTTGAGCATCACCAGCACAGCCTCAGAGCGCTCTGACTCAAGAGGCACTCTCCACCAAGATGTGCTCATACTATATTATTATTTCTAGACACACATTTTGCTCAAGGCTCTATTCTATTATGCAGCCCTGTCAGCCTCTCCAAACTTCAGGCATGAACAAATAGTGTGGGATGTTCTTGGATTTCATCTTCCACCCATTCCACAAAGACTTTGCTGAAATATTTACTGTATTTTCAGCCAAGAATGTGGGTCAATTAAAGGTTGAAATCAGAAATTCAGTCCAAAATTCATGTTAGCACAATGACCATGAATACTGCAATAGTCCCTTTACAGAAAGTCAGATGATAGTGTGCATATGTATGGTTTTCACTGCATTATGATTAATTAGATAATTATCAAAAGAACCTCGCCACAAGTAATTGTTCTGGAGCTTTCGAGCATATCACACAATCTCAACTTTTAAACCAGAATCCACTAGAAGTGTTCAGAAAAAAATGGAACTACTGTATTGACATTTACAATTACATGACAACTGGAAAAACTTCATCTACTCAGTAAGGTCATGTAATAAGATTGAGAGCTCCAGATCAGCTACTGATTGGACCACATGGTGCAATTTTGTCAACTTTCTCAAAGATCAAGAATGAATATTAAATCTTAGTAAACTCAAATTTATTTCTTAGAGTGATAAACCTTGTTAGTTACACTAATGTACTGGGGCAACCAATAATAATTGGGTATCTAGTGTCTATCAGATATCTCTGTCACTTTATTTACACCACTTGTTGTGTAAATGATGTGTCAGGTGTCTATGAACCCCCCCCCCCCCCCCCCCCCAAGATAAACTGAATCTAATGCAAAACACTTATGTGATCCTATTTCACTACATATGAATATTTTCTCATGTCATTTTTATCCTGCTTTTTAGCCTTTATTGATACTTTTTTACAAATTCAAAAATCTGTGTCAACCAGTCCAACTAAAGCACAATGAAAGTGAGTCTGAATACAGCTGTTTCTGCTGTTTGCTGTCCGCTGTCTCTGTCTGTTTTCTCTTCTCTGAAAGAGCATTTGGCTCTGCTCTTTCATTTCCCATCACTTGTCTGGAGTGAGAAAAACAGAGAGGCAGCAGCGCAGGTGTTACTGGGTCAAAACAAAATGATTCTGCACCGAATTGAATCAAGTGAGACTGCGAGGAGATCTTTATTTTGTTTCAAGGACAGGCTGGCAACCTTGAGACACTTAGTTGCACCAGTGGATAAAGGAAAACAAACATCCTTGTTACACAGCAGCAATCTGTAGTCAAATGATGGCAGTGAGATAGAAAAAGAGAGGAATGCACACACACGTATACCTCATCCATCCCCTTTCCATACTCAGATTCACGCGTACTGTATCTGGGCATCCAAATTATTTGTGTATGTGAGTGTGCATGCAGGCCTGAGGCTTATTCACTGCTAAGCCTGAGTTCAAAGTCATCCCAGATTACCTTGAGGAATGATGATAATGATGGTAGGGGGAGCTGACCCTGGGGACTCAGGACTTTAAAACTCCCCTCATTAAGTCAAGTTAAGAGTCTAAACACTGTTGGCAGAATCGAAAACAGTTTCCGTGCTGCTTCCAGGAGCAATGCAAAAACTCAAGAAAAACTCCTTTTTTGGTCGTACAGTTGACAGGGTGCAGTGAGCGTTAGTGTGGCGCTGACGTGTGCGTCAGTTTAACAAAGTAGAGAGTAACAGGCTCTCATAAAAGCTTGCTCCAGGATTTTTGATGCTGGGCATTTTGCCTCAAATATCTTGCCAGTGAACTTTAGACCTGCAGAAGTCTGTCGGGGCCGATTTGGGTTCAGTGAGCAGCTACTTGCAAGGTGCTGGACGCGACATTCAGAAGTGTTGGGAATGCCTTGTACAGCCTGAAGCCCACAGCAGCTTAGGCCACTAGTCTAATCCTTGTGGGAAAGTCTCAGGAATAGGAATACTGTAGTCACAAGAACGTAGAGATTTGTGGTGTTCAACACAAATATTCACACAGGAAAAATCTGATATCCCTTGCCTCAGTTTACTGAGCTATTGTCTGGAACACTAGTTTCATATATTCCCAGTTTTTTGTCCCCACCCATCCCATCCTGTCTCTTCCACACATTTGTAAACATACACACACACACCCTTTCCTCACCCCCAACGACATTTGGAGATGACAGCACCTTTAAAATCAGCTGGCAGACCTGGCTTCAGCAGCCTTTGCACTGCCCTTTTCATGTTCTTCAGACAGCAATAAACATATGATTGGTTTCTACAATAGGAACCCATATCTGTGTGCTCTAAAACCCACTGAGAGGTGGAGGTGGGCTGCAGAACATTGAGAAGGACCCAGGAGACTAGAGGAAAAACTACAGGCCCAGGAAGAATACCACCAAGGACACTGCTTTAGTGGCATAATTGTTAACTACATATTTTTATACTCAGTAAAAACTGCTAGAGAAAATCGATAAAAGCATAGATTGATATATGAAGATGAATAAAACATGCTTGAACCAGTTAATTAATACAATAGTCATCTGAAAATCTTAGAACACTTACCTCTCAGGTGTCACAAGTAGCTGTCTGGCCTACATACATGTGCTGATGGCAGGTGTCAAAACAAAACACGCCTCTGTTAGGGCTCCATGGAGAATCCACACCAACACCCAATTCAATACCCAGTTCAATGCATACACGCACACACTCATTATATGGATGTCAAATACACATTAACAGTGCAAAGGTCCTTCTAACGCCATTTGCCATCAGCATAAATAAACCATTTTGCTGCATGACTTCCAGTGTGTATCTTGGTGAACATAATGCACTGATTCATTCTCCAAGTCAGCATCAATATCTACACAATGAATCAGATCTGTCAGATTACTCTTTCCACACATTATCTCTTGTGACGGAAAATTACTGGAATATACCCACCAAACTATGGTTCAGTGGACTTCCCATGCACACAGTCAGTACGGGTGCCACTTTTTGTTCTTAATCAGATATGCTTCTGAAAACCAGGAGCGTAGAGAAGATACAGTCTCACTGCTAGAAGTGACTTGTCTTTGTAACATTAAACCCACACTCACCGTGTTTGGAAGAATTCATCATAACTTTTAGCAGTGATGAAACTATTTATGAGCAGCGAGGCAGAGTTACTTGGATTACATTTGGCTGCTTTCTGCAAAGGCAAGATTTTCCTGTAAGATATCAGTCTGTCATTTCCTTTTTAGGAATATTTGATATAATACAAACCTGCTGATATGCTGCTGTCATCTGACTACTTCATAGTAGAGTGGTTTTCATGTGTGTGCAAGACAAAGAAAGGGAAACCGAGTTTTCCCTACAAACTGACTCCTGGGATGTTTGCAAATCGACTTCTGAATCACAGACTTAAGTTTTGACAAGCCTTCTGGAACTGTTAAAAGCTTCTGCCTCCCCACAATCCTCCTTCCTTCTCTTTCCTTTTCACACTTGTGCTTATCCGCAGTATGACAGCCACTCTTGCAGCTCACTCAAAACTGTTGACAGATGTTTGAGAAGTCAGGCCGAAAACTTGTCAGCTCCTATTGCTACAGCTCACCTGAGATTACTGAAACAACATGTAATATAGATGACATAGAGGACATTAAGTTAATCAGAGCTATTTAAATGTATATTCTTTCTGCCCCCAAGTCTTAATGCTTGTATTTTATGCGCAACTCCCTTAAAAATTAGTATTAAGTTATGTACAACATAATAACAGCCAGCTGCAGGCAGGTAAAGTTTGACATTAAACATAAAAGAAAATTGAAATGCTTAGGTTCAGAATATGGCAAACTGTTGCTGGCAGTTACAGTAGGTCAAAATACTTGAAGCTCATACTGGAAGATCCTTATTGTCACATTTAACTATGAAAATAAAGATTTAGAATTTGCTGGGTTCATACTGTAGATCCTCATCTGGTAATATCCACTCAGCAGTGAATTATATTTGTTTAAGATAACTGCTGCTGGCACCTGATTATTCACAATTATCAACACAGACACTGAAACCATAAAAAGTTAAGATCAGCTCCATAAAACACATCTGTCAGAGCCAAAGCCAGACTGTTCTGATGGTGGAACGTGTAATAATAATTAAGGGGAAGCAGAGTTTTACGGTCTGAGCATTAATCTAACCCCTATGTGTTCATGATTTTTATAGCCAGTATTATAATTCAAGGACAAAATAATATACTGGTGTGAAAAGCAGACAGGCAAGCGTGGCATGTGTCAGGCATTTTATCTCCGATTATTACCTTACCCGATCTCATACATAAATCATACTTTTTATATGGCAGCACCAGACTCTGCTTATACGATTTACATAGATATGACATACCTATAAATAAATGTATTCACAAAACAAGAAAATGTGTTGCTAAACGGCTTCTTCTTTAGTGATACTGCATGGCGATTCATAGTCATTTATGGTCAAAGCCTATGTACATTCACAAGAAAAGGTAAAATAAATACTTGCATATAAAAAACTGCATATATAATGACATTTTACATTGTTACACTGCACTAATACATTTTCAGTTACCTGAAAAACATTGTGTAAAATAAGATAAATATATTTAAATATCATAATAATTTCTGACACCTGAGAAATCTATTGACTGAACTAAACATTCACAATGAGAAGTGCAGTGATGAGTTGTTGCAAAATGCTTCCTTCTCCATGTCTTTACAAATCATTTCATACTTGTATAGTTGCAGGTTAGAACTGTGAAATTCCCTTTGGCTGAAGTATACACATTATAACATCACGCATTGAAATAGCACCATATAAAAAGGCTTATAAAAGCAAATATGGCTTCTTAATCAGCTGTGCATGTGTACCCTACATACACACCCTACACACAACTAAGGCTTAAAAAAATTAAGAATAATTTTGTATGTTTCTGCAAAAACATACATATACACAAAATAAAAAGTACCCTGATATTGTCACAAAGAACAACATGTCAGAATGCTCTAAACAGGAGCATATCACTATCTATATTTTGGACAGAATCTTGAAAACAAAGATGGAGAGGAGAAAGTGAGGTACAGAAGGCAATGGTTTACAGGCAGCATCTGGACAGATATCATGCTGCGGGGCCTGTGAGCTCAGCAGTTTGTGAGGTGTCTCCTGGGCTGGACCAGCACATTAAATCTCCGGAGTATCTACTGGAATTTTATTGGCCTGAGGTGAAGTCTTTCTTTTTGAATTCTTTCAAGTTGCTCCAGATAAGATAACCTGTCTGCTGTCTAAAAGCTAAAGGCTAATGGCTCTCCCTCGTCACTGCACGCTACCTGAGAGATATGCAGGAACACAGAGGAATTTGGTTCTCTCTGATGTCTGGCAGCATAATCTCTACGGTTCTTGTAACCTGCAACCTTCTTCTTATGATCCAGTGTGTGTGTGTGTGTGTGTGTGTGTGTGTGTGTGTTCTACCACACTGTGTTTGTGTATGGCTAAACATCTCACTTCCTCCCTATAAATCCGGCCAGTAAATCCCACCTCCACACCAACCCATTCTCAACATACATACTAACCCTAAACTAGCCTTAAATATACATTACTATGATTATTATTCCCTTCAACTGCCTCACAGCTGCACTCCCATAACCACTGTCTATCTACTGCACAGAGGTTGAGATTGTCTTCAAAATCTGAACATATTTAGATTCATACTCATGTATGGATCATAAAAATTATAAATTATATTTTACTGAAAGTACAGAGGGCATACTATGCCATTCATTGGCTGAAAACAGTTTCACCTTCTATTTTTTTTTACATACTTCCTCCCTAGAGTGCCTTTTCAACATTTAGTAAAGCTATTTTGATGTACAGTATCTACATGTAGCATAATTTTCTAGAGTGCTGCAACACCTGGATTTTTCCAGCAGCTGTTGCCTGTGTTATTGTTGCACCTGACCCTGATACTCACCAATTAATGAGAATGTACTACGAGCCAGGACTCTTTTTCCCCCTGTCCAGCTGGAAGAGGACCTACAGCTGCAGTTAACAGCTGAGAGATGCTGGTGGAGCAGCCTGAACAGCTGGTTTGTGACACCTGGCTTCAAATACAACACCTCTGACGTTAACCTAGAGGAGAAGTGTTTGTAGAAGAAGCCAGACTCACAGGCTTGATAAATTTATGGCAACATCTGACTGGGAAATACACTCAAATGCAATCAAAGTAAGAAATTGAGCTTTTCATTGAACTAAAATGTCTTCTAAAGGAAGCTATGCACAGAACATGATTATATCTACTATATGTGTCCAAAAACCCTGCCTGAAGCCATGAATATGTTAAAAAAATATGCTTTGTTAGGAGACACCTCACTGTGCATGAACAACAGGACTGTTCACCATCATGACATTAACCTTTCTGGAATAAAAACAACTGATTGAGTTGGTCCAAAAAGAACATAATGTATAGATATAACACATGTAGTGTGGACATATGACGGAACTGAAAAGTCCAAATTGCTAATAACGAAAATGGAAGGCACATTCTGGCAAAAATTAGAGACACTGTGCGGTGTTTGCGATTGACAACAAAACCCTAAAATTACATCACAATATAAAAATAAATGGCGAGTACAATAAATAAGACATTTTTTTATCCTGTACAGTAATTACACCTGATTAATTTACACTATAAACACATGGGCGTAAAAGAGGTCACATGAAGGACGGGTTTGAGCTCTGCAATGGTTGTAGCACCAAAGAAGAGGGATGTCTTGACAGCTGATGATCACCTGAATATGACTGCCAAGATCAGTGGAAACAGATGCTAAAAAAAGACATATACACATTATTAAGACTTAGTCAGTAACAGTTAGTAACAGCTGCATGAAGGCTATTCTCTCCATGATTGTGCCTTTCAAAAACTGAAATTGAAATATTGTTGATAATTATAAAGCATCCCACACCTGTGTAATGGTGTTGGATCTATTCCACTGATACAGGCAGACTGGAGCCTGAGGACGGAGTACATTTACCACAGTAGCCTCCACAAATTCCTGACACTCTGCTTCCATCCTGTGGACACAAGAGGAATAACATTTTCCACTGTGAATGTGAATAGTCAGTGTTAAATAAATGTCAGTTTGAATAATCTGTAAAGAAAAAAAACCTTGACAATGTAGGGAAGTGGTTGCATTATTTTCAAGTAGTCTGAGAATTTCACCACTTAGAAAGTTATTTCCAGCTGGGTTGTTTTTAGTGCCTCTGAAATTAGCTTTTTCTTTTCAAAATGCACACACAGGTTGAGGCCCGCCAAGCAGGTTGGCGCCAGGTATGAATTGGGTAATCACCACCAAAAGAAAGCAGAGAAATACAAGCTAATTTATCCCTAGCACTTCACTTGCATCATTTGCATGCAACACAATGGACGGTTTCATACAAACATCAAGAACCGCAAAGGAAATAGCATCAGACAAGTACGCAAAAGGCACTATCCCACGACATGACAGCCCCAGCATGCAGTGAGTGGTTTGTCTGATCTCCTCTGGAGTGCTCTCTCTGCCCCACTGTCACAACCTGGCTTTATTTAAACTGCCTAGAGTGCCCAGAGCGAGCCGGCTGGCTATGGATATCAACTGTGAACACTTCTTGGCATCTCCGCTGCCTCCTGTTTTGGGCTTGCCAAAAAGCACTCTCTAGCTTGATCTCCATTTCAAAAGCAGAGGGTGGGGGGGCACTTGAGAGAGCAGCTGCCCAGTAAGGGTCCTTTCTCTGCAAGTTTATGAGGAGAAGTGGAGCTGGGAATGCAGAACCCACTTGGGACTATGCCTACTTGGGGCTCTGAAGCTATGAGGGAGGAGGGAGTGGGGAGGGAGGGATGGAGAGTAAAAAGTACAGCAACAAGATAAAATGGAGAAGATTAGGCAGTCGCAAAAATAGATTTACACACAGGTGTAGTGGAATGGTACAATACAAGCATGTTACCATTTAAATGCAATATGACTACTCCATACATGACCTGTCATCCTGGGGATGAGGGATGAAGTTATTATTCTGTAGAGTCATATCCCTTAGATATAAAGGAAATGTATGTGTCATATTTCCCATACCTGTGATTTGTGTACATCAGCCACTGCATAGTTGCCCTGGGAGATCCATGAGGAGTCCTCAGCCAACTTAAAACCTGTTCCTGAGAGGTTGATCCTGAACCGCCCCTGAAAGAAGAGTGAGGGCGAATATAAATAACAATGTGTTTAAAGATGCATTTGAAATGACAATTTTTACTCTGTGCTTTGATAAAGAGACTTCCAAGGGTCCGATTCCTGCTCAAGTCAGATATTTCCCTCAGAGGGCTTTCAAACCACAGAAAGTACAAACAGAACTACAGGAAACAGTAATTCCTGTAATTCAGCTTCTGAATTACAGGAATTCAGAAACTGAATTACATACATGCCCTCCTCATGTATGTAAACGGGGTGGACAGAATATTAGGAACACTATTCAATATAATGCAATCCAGTACCACACCACCCACTAAGACCTCAAGAAAAATTATAAAGTAGAATTATCACCTTTTTGACAATGTCAACAAAAACTGAAAATGTAGAAGCTTAGTAAAAGTAGAATTTATGGAAGAGCTGTTGTATTGGATTGTATTAGATTGCACGTGTTCCTAATTAAGTGTTCGGTGAGTGTTTATTAATGTATAATATATTGAATCAAATGTCATCTTTGTGATTGGAAGTACATTTCATTTTACAAATAAACTTCATTAGCTTGGTAGAGATAACTGGCACACAGAGCTTAGGTGTATGAGGGTACATGAGACTGTTCTGGCGCTGGATGTCTCAAGGTTTTTTCGTTTGTTTGTTTTAATCAAATAATGACAATTAGGGGTTAAGCAAAGTGTAACTTGGAACATATTCCAAAAACTACAGGCATGAACTGGTTCTCCAAGTATAGATGCTGACAGAACTTCCTCACAACAGATATGTTGACATGTCAAAGCAGAAAAGCACAGGCATAATTAATAATACTAAAGTATGTCTAATCCAAGCCCTAGTATCGTGCATTCTTGCTCGGTAGAAAGCCTACTATGACACTTAATGGATCTAATCATCATTCATTTCATTGATTAACAACTATGCTTTTCTTGCTATGACAAGTATATAGTGTAATCATATAACTAAACAGCTGTTGTGGTTCTCACCTGTGGACAGTGGGCGGCGCTGTAGCAGTCTCCAGCTGTGGCAAATGGAACTCTCTTGCCTTCACGAGTGAAAGCAAACTGCCAATCTGTAGCTAAATAACAAGATAAATCAACAATGTCATCAAGCATGATGTGACAAGCAGGTCTTGGAAAACTGTGACATAAAATTATCCTCAGATGAACTTCCATAATCATAGCTTACATCTGCAATAATGACCAAGGCTGATGTTTTTAACCTAAATCTGGCCTCAGTTTTATGGTCAGCCTAATGGTAATATCAGTATAACTCCGTCTAGTTAGAGCAGTTTCATCTAATCTGCTCAAGCCTTGTAATTGTGTGTTGCTTAAATGAACCTTGAAGACATCTTGAGCCCATTAACCCCTCATGAGCATAATTAAATAGCGAAGGAAGTTCTTATTTGAGAGTAACTGCAGAAAAGCAGGGGGCTTTAAAATTTTGATGACATATAGTGAGAGTGATGGTACACATTTTCGTAATTAGCACAGGATGCTGTTGCATGTGTGTATGTGTGTGTGTGTGTGCTGTATTCTCATTAAGAGCCATGAGCTAACGCTGTCTGCATATGTACAAGCAACTCACTGATGATGTTCATCTTGCTGAGGTCCAGGCGGACTTTGGAGAAGGTGGTGATCCCGGCAGCAGTGTAGTCTCTCCGACAGTCACAGTCTTCTCTTCTAGAGCCGTTGGCTGGACACTGGGTGGGGTCGTTGAGCCTGGGAAACACACACATACACAAGATACCTTAGCTCAACTTTACACTTCCGTGGAATTTCTTCATTTACAGAAAACAACGCCGCCAGGAGTCACTTGGCTTTTTTGTAATGAAACAGGCTGTTCTTATTGTTATCCTGTTAGCTGTTTACCTGAAGCCAAAGATCTCCGAAAAATTCTCCCCTTCTCCCGTCGTCAAGGTGATGTACTCCTGTGGAGTCTCTGTCTGCATTCCTGCACAGTAGACCTGAGGAGGAAAAGGCGGAGGAGGAGTAATAGGGGAAGGAGAGGTGGCAGCCAGAGGAGGGAGGAGTAGGGAAGTAAGAGTGAAGGAATGGAATGGAAGTGAAAGGAAAGGAGTAAAACAGAAGATGTTAAGATGGAAATTTCAAGCTCTGAAAAACACTGAAGTTTGTGTAGCAATATGCATACATTTTCTAAAAATGACCTCAGCTGGCCTGTCCTCAAAAGACAGGCATTCAGTGCAATTTCCTCTGACTGTGTTATGCAATGTGCTGTAACTATTTGCAGCATTGTATATGAAGCCACAGTGTCAAAAGTAAACCTAAAAACAGGCTAGAAGAGATCCATTTTAAAAACTTTGTAATGCAGGCACATACACACATAAACATACAAACACTGCAGCTAGATGTTCTACAGTGTAAAAGTCATCTGAAATGTGAGAGGGCCTACTTCTCTTGCCTGATAGGGCTTAGGCATAGATGGTTCTTTGTGCATTTAGGAAATAATGAGATCATATAATCTTACCTTGAGTGCTTTTCCTTGAATATTGAGAACGTGTTCACTGTCTGGAAGGGGGCCGTTCAAGCTGTGGACGTCTTGACAACTAGAGGGCAAATGGCCTTGGAGATACAAAAGGAAATAAATAAGAATAGAAAAATAAGTAAGCATGGTGTGTATGCAAGGATTCAACACAGGACAGGCATTAAGGCTGTATACACACACATGTGCATGCATGCACACACAAATTTCAGGAGTTAAGTCAAGTGTGAGAAATCGCTGCATCGAATCAAAGAAAACGAAAAGCCACTCGCTCTTTGATGTCCCATCCCACCGTAGTGAAGTAAATATGCCGGACAGTAAATCTTTGATGTTTGCCTCGGATCATAAATATTTCACTAAGGGCCAAATCTTGGAGATGACCGGATCAAGTCAAGCCATACCTAATACTGGAATTTGAGATGCATTCAGTTGGCCCATATCTAACCCTGGTAGCCTTGACTTTTGTTTACCAGCAGTAGTTTTCTCATTTACTCACAGCTTGGATTTCTGCAGATTTTCCTGGCTTCTGGCATGGTGTCTAGAGAACACCTATCGCTCTCTTGACCATCTTCTGACACACACTGCACTGTCCTCTCCATCACTCCATCTCCACAGCTCACTGAACACTGGTGGGGAGGTAAAGAAGCATGACAGTATGAAAATACAACTTTTGGATGACAGTCTGTCAGCAACTTCCCTCTTTGAAGTGCTGTTTCAAAAAAAATTATGTCCATGTACATTTTTGCAATTTCATGACTGATTATTTATCATAATAATTTAATGATTTCAATGTCAAGCAAAAGTGGCCTCATTTATGTAATGGAAAACCTTGAGACCTCATGTATAAAATGTTATTGTACATAAATGACTGAATTAAAATCTAAAGTGTACTTCCTATGATTAAAAGCTGTGATATTAATTTCAGCAAAAATGTTTTCACTAATTTACTGCATTATACAAATGGAAATTTGGATATTTATGAAATCATCTTCCAAATAGTCACAGAAAACTGCAGAAAAAACAGTGTATCTGTGGACATTTATTCACATCAGAGTCTATTTTTAATAAATCACAACTGTTCTAAAGTCTGTTTTTCACCGATAAGGTCTTGTCGTTTTACTTCACCACACACATGCCTGTCCCATGTAGCCAAAATATTGATAAATGACTGGACAACATAGAAGAGCCTGGACATGGACTTGCTCACCAGTCCCCAAATTCCAACCCTCCACTCCTGTGGCGGTGGACACGGGTCCAGATTACAAGGCATGTAGCTCTCAGGGGGAGTCCCGGGACAGTTGGACAGAGACTGATGGCCGTACTCATAGTTGTCATTCTCCACATGCACCTCGCTGCAGGAGATCAGACGCTGGCGGTAGCCCTGGCCACAGCTGGCTGAGCACTGGAGGAAAGAATAAACCACTGGCATGAAATAACAACAGTATTCCACACAGGAAACATGGGTGATTTCTGTCATTCTCGCATCACTGGATTTGAAGATTGTGATTTAAATGAATGGTGCTTTTGAAGAGAAAAGTATTGAAAAGTAAACAAACTGAGTTATTACAATTAAGATCTCAAAGCCTTTGGTGGGACCACATGGCACACAGGTTTTCTGCTTCTTTGGCTCTCACCTCAGTCCATTCCCCTGTGATCCAGATGAATTCACAGGCCTGGGTATTGCAGCTCTCTATAACTGGAGGTCTAATCTGGTTCACACAGTACATCTCATGGACCTCCTTCTGACTGTGGTCCACACACTGCAAGACTCGCCTCCGGTGGCCTGATCCACATGACTTGCTGCACTGTAGCGGACACAAAACAAAGATTGGCCTTTCACAAAGATGCCAAATCATGTACAAAGGGTGTTAACAGAAACATTACAACACTTTTCTTTATCATAGGTGCAATGTAATTGGTGTTTAAAAGTATTGTTTCATCAGATTAAGGGTTATAAAGTAAAGATTCTTTTCAAAGTGTCTGAAGTGCTTTCTTGTGAGGCAGCACCTTCACCACATGAAACTACAGATGTACAGATGTCAAAAGAGTAGATAAGAGCTGGGAGGAAAGCACTGTGTTCTTGAGGAGAAGAACCTGAGCAGAGGACATAGCCAAGTCCTTAAAAGATATTACGCAACTTCTAACTCCCGAAACTCTTTACAGTCGGTGCCAACAATGACTGATAAAATGTCAGATCTGAAATTCACTTGTAGTAAGCAACTGCCTTAAGTCTCAGCATCCAGACTGTCTATCAAAAACCTAGAGTATCACCATTAAGTGGCATAGTGAAATATGTTTTTTTTCATCAATTAAAAAAAAATTTTCTTCATAGCAGACACTCATTTTCTGGTTGTTTCAAATACAACCACTGTGCTTGATGTAAGATAATGTGAATGCATTCTACCTGCATTTAACCCATCGCCCCAGGCAATTGTTCACCGTTTCATCTGAATGCTCAGCCATGTCAGACCTGCACTAATCAGGTTGGATATCTATTAATCCATAAAGATGAAACAGAAATTAGGGTTTATCTCACTTCACCTTATCTTGCCAGTCCACATTTCTACACAAGAAGTTAAAAAATAAAATAAAAAAGAGTCAGTCAGATGATGTTATGGATTGTAGAGCAGGTGGACCCAAATACAAAGACCAAGAAGCAGGGCTAAAGAAAACCTTGTTTGTTCTATTTAAAAAACAAAACTGGCTGAATACAGAATACAAAGAATACAAAACATGACTGAACAGACTGGACTGAACGGAAGAGAGGATCCAACATAACTGACCTGCAAACCAAGACTTAAATACAGACAGATCTAATAAGGGAATGGGTAACAGGTGACTAGACACAAGAGCAGGCTGGGAGTTGATTGGCTGGGAAGACTCTGGGAGCAAGACAGGGCAGATAACACTGATACAGGGCAGGTATGAAGGTAACAGCAGACTGGAGAAAAACACTGAGCAGTGCAGGAACACAGAAAGGAAACACAGAGCAAACTGAGAACCAAAACCCAGTTTGCATTAAACAGTCAAAGAACAAAAATGAATATAAACCGCAGTACAAGATGTGTGCCCAAATACAAATAAAAACATTATTTGGCTAAAGCACAAATAGTGGGTTTTTACGAATATATGTTTCATACAAATATTTTAAAAATTATTTGTTTTCGGCAAGAAAAAAATCCCATGTCAAATACCTCTGTCATCTGCTCCACTGTCACATCTATCAGCAGGTCTCAATGAGGGGAGTCACATCCACCTGCTACATGACGCACATTTCCTAATTTGGACATCAGTCCCAGAGTTGGGGGTGTTCCCCAGAGATAAAGCTGAGCTACTGACACACACACAAAGTGCTCTCAAGGAACTCTCCATAACATGTTGTTCCCCTTTTCCTTTCCACAAAGTTAGGTTGTAAAAAAACAGGCAATAAATGAAAAGTGCAAAGCAAGAATCGCCTTTGAAGTTCTTCCCAACACATTACACACTATGGTGTCTCTGTATTATGGATGTATAAATAGGTAGAAGTCTGTCTGCAATGAGGTGATGAGTAGAGCTTTAGCTCAGTGGTCAGTGCAGTCGTTTATAATCTGGGAGACTCCAGGTCCAGACCTGGTGTGGGGACCTCCTTCATAAGGTAGTTTATTCATAAACACTTATTGCAACACTTTAATTTTCTAAAATTAAAAGCATAATAAAAACAAAAACAAAAACAGGATTTTAAAGCCTCTTTCCACTTTTATTCAAATACAAATACAAATACAAATAATTTTGCTGCCTCAACAAATATAGATACCAATACAAATACTGTGCTCTCTTCATATCCGTACCCAATATACAGCACCAAAAAATAACCAATAATGCAAGGCAGTCAAACCAAAAACCCAAATAATATAAACAAGCAAAACCAAATGACCAAAAGGACTGAACAACAGAAGTATAACACAGGAAACCAAGAGAACAAAAAAACAAAGAGTCCAAAAACCAGGGCATGACAAAAGAGCAAAGCTTCAGAGTGAGCCAACCAAAGAATGAATTTAAAGCTGTAGTTCAACATTTTAGGAAATATACTTATTCACTTTCTTGCCAAGAGTTAGATGAGAAGATCAATAAATCTCGTAAGTTTGCCTGCTAAGTATGAAGATGGAGCCAGGAGAAAATTAGCCTAACTTAGCATAAAGACTGGAAAAAGGGGGTAATGGCCCCCCGCAAACCCACAACTTGTTGTTTTTACATCTATTTGTCTACGCATTAAAAAAAAACATGTAACCTATTTAGGCTTAGTTAGATTAGGTTATAGGTTGTAGGTTAGAATAAGACATCAAGGTGGCCCATATACCAGTCTTTGCTGGGCCCTTAAGTCACTGAATCCACTGAATCCACGGCTGACTTTTTAAAAATGGTGTTGCTATGAAAGTGGTGTCCTTAGATGAAGTGTTCACTTGACTGGAAGTTCAGAGCCATAGAACCACCATAACAATCTTTTACTATACCCATGTCCATAGTAACTCAACTATTACGACGTTCAAGTCAGCAAGAGTCATAATTCAAGCCCTGAATATTTTAGGAGGGCTCAGAGAAGCTTCCACTTACGTCAGAATCACTCTGTGGTGTTCTGAATGCCACTGACACCAGCTGGTCTTCATCACTCTTAATACACTGAAC
This sequence comes from Euthynnus affinis, assembly GCA_029490765.1. Taxonomy (NCBI): domain Eukaryota; kingdom Metazoa; phylum Chordata; class Actinopteri; order Scombriformes; family Scombridae; genus Euthynnus; species Euthynnus affinis. The sequence goes on along the minus strand of CM055840.1, from coordinate 10,058,718 downwards.
AACTGAAACAACTGAAATATCTGGAACTGTTACTTTGAGTTGTGTTGTACTGCTGTACTGTGCAGGAATGAACCTGTTCTGCACAATGAGGACCTGAGTTTCAGTTTTTGTTTTGGTAATAATGGCAATAGACCTAGGGTATAAACAAAAATATTTATTTCAAACAAGTATGTTAGGCCTGCAGGAACAAGCATAGTGCAAAGATATAAAGCATGTAAAAATGTTTAAACCTGAGTAAAAGATGAAAATGTTGGTTAAAGGCCATTCTGATTTGTGGAGTCGGTGTAAATGCATAAAACACATAGGCATGTCAACCCCTGCCAGGTGAACTGTTGTAATTACTTCCAGCTGTTAATTGGGACGCCCAGGCAGGGAGCTCCGAACACTTCTCCAGACTAATTACACTCTCCTTTCAGAGAGGACATTTCATGCTGCTCGGTGACCCAGATTCAAAATCACTTGAACACAGTGAAGACGAAACTACTGCTGCAGCTGCCTGTTCGAATAATCCCAACTCTCAACAAGGATCTGTAGCCTCTAGCCAACAGAAAATTGCTGAATGTTACTCAGCAGGAATGTACCTGCTAAAAACAGCCTAGGTGTGACTGCAACCTTTTATTAAGGAACAAGACCCAACACTTCTCAGAATCATAGCAGATGATAGATAGATAGATAATAGTATTCATTCAGAACAAATGTACCTTTCTAAAAAAAAAGCTCCGCTCCTTGACATTCATTTCCCAATGAAAATAAATTTAGGTTATAGCCAGAGGTCTTGTGCCCTTTCAACTTGAAGGGGAATGTGCCTTTAGCTTGGCTTTAGAAATTGTTAAATTCTGTTTTCATGATAAGTATATTTAGTTAGCATTAAAAATATAGTATACTACAAGTTGATCATTTCTGAATGTTTTATTCATATTCATATGAAACTCTGCTACACACAGCCCCCCCCCCCCCCCCCCCCTCTGTGTTTAGGCAACTTGGTTCCTTCCAGCTAGAAAGCAGTGGAGGCCGCTCAGCTGCGCAGCTTTGAAAATCATGTACGATTGATACAAACTGCAGTTGTGTTGTGTAAGTTATGAATAACGAATCTCAACTCACGCCATGAATCAGTGTGTCTTGAATGAATCTGTAAATTACTTAGCTATAATTTCACTTTTTAATGTGACCTCAGCATCAGTGGTTAACAACTTGGTTAACGTATACGTTGTGATGTTATAATAATATGAAAGTTAAAGTTTGGAGGAAAAGCATAGTATTATCACTGAAGGTTGGTTTAACTATGTGGGTGTATTTTGATCAGATTTGATTGAGAGGGGCCTGGCAGCATAAAGTAAAAGCTAACTGTCCCAACATTTTTATTCAAATATTGCAAGTTTCTGTCACATCACCTAATTCCAACTGGGACCCGCCCACTCACCAAAGTTTAGAAATGAATAATATTTCCCATGTGAAATTCAGAAAACTGTTCAGACTTAAACAAAAAAACCAAGGTTTTCACATAGGACCACATGCACAAAAGCTGACTGAGAAAATCCATTTTCAGGCCCTTTAATCTTGCTTTTAAATAGCAACATGTAATAAGCACACATTAGTTTATAACAGTTATGACTCACAGGTGTGCATTTACAAACTGTTCAACTGTTCAAAGCAACTTAGGCAATTATCCATTTTATAATGATGGGAACAAGGCTTCTGCTTTGTTGAAAAAAAAAAAGCCTGATCATCTGATTTTCATCAGCTCGCCTCCTCTCCTCCCCTCTGCTCTCCCTGGCCTCAGCGCCTCCGACTGCAGCAGTGACTCATACCTTCACCAGATATGACAGAGCAGATTCATCCTCTCTCAGTCAAGACAGAGAGGTATAAAACCACTTTCCTTTCTGTACATGTACCCAGAACTTTCTCAGCCTACCGTCTGCCAGTCTCCTTCCCTCCACCGGTACCGGGAGGGACAGTCAGCAACCCGGCAGCTCTGGCTAGACGGCGGTCTGGAGCGCTGGGAACAGTCAGACTCCAGCGGGCTGCGTTGGTCTCCAACCTGGCAGAACACCTCCCGTTGCTGAATGCCATCACCGCATGATGCTGAACACTGAAAGCAGAACAAGTAAGACATTTGAAAGAGTTTATTCTTACTTTATTGTTTTACTGCTATAACACAAAACTATCGCGATACACCGATACACAACATACCACATGAGTTTACTATTCCTGGGTATGTAATGGTATTTCTTTGTAAGATATATTAGCATTTTTATATGGCATGAATATTGATAATATCATTTATTTAAGGGAATGTACTTGATTCCATTAAATTTTACATTGATTATTTTCTGTTTATTCTGCAATTATTTGTGTTGTTCTTTCTTTGTGTCCTTTCACATTTGAATTTGGAATTTGTGTTTTGCTCATATTATAATGTCTAAATGAGGCCAACATTGAATTAGCAGTATGAGGTGTCTCTCATTGGCTTGTCAGCTATTGTTTTTAATGAATGACATGAATAACACACACTGGTGTGTGAGTATAGGGTACTCTTAAGAAAATACATAATGCTTAAATAACTGCAACCAAGCCTCTGTGTTCATATTTTTATATTAATACAGATATTGATATTTGTATTTGCAGAAATGCGAAGGACTTAGAGTTGGATTCTGGGAAGTGGATGTTTTTTGTCAACTTGTGTCTGTGCTGCAACTGTAACATTTTTAATGAAAGCATGTTTTTGGCTATAATAGAGCACATAAGTCCCCACAGAACACAAAAGAATGAGAGATGGGTGGTTCTGTTTTTTGTCTGCCAATACTCGTCAGCCGTTAATCCAGATGACCGAAACAGGCACATGATATAAGCAATGCATACATTTTTAGTTTTTTAGCTCTAAATTTAATCATGGCTTAAGGCAGGGATATTTTACAGTAACATTTTTTTGTCTTTTCTCTTTTCAAACAGATACGGTCGTATGAAACAACCAGCACTGCAGTGATGTAAAGGATGGATTTAACATCAAATATTAAGACTGATAAAATATTTGTGTCTGTGTTTGTGTGTACATGAGATCATGATGGCTCATATTTTTTCAGGCTAAGGGAGCAGAAAGTGATGAACATAATCAGATGATCAAGCTGAGGTGAGATCAGATGATTAGATGGGAAACATTCCAGTTTTCTACAGAATTTTCTACAAGAATCTGTACAAAAACCTCATCCATTCAAATGTGACACAACTTAAAGGAACATTTTTGACTGTGCATTATCTGCTGTGGCATTCCAGCAGTGAACCACTAGGCAGCCTAGTGTAGTGTAACACACCATGGGAAATCATGCTGTACTTGACTAAGAGACTCATGTGGAGTATTATTTTCTCCTGGCCTGTGTCCAGCCCCACAGCTGTTTACAGTAGACGCACATCCTCTCTGACGTATGGAGTACAGATGTGTTTTTGTGCTTGGACTCTTGGTGTGTGAGGTCAATTCAGAGAAAGAGGACATGAAAGTAGGGGGAGAAAGACAGACATACAGAGTTAAAGAGAGAAAGAAAGAGGGGGCGAGCATCGGGCTCTCCAGCAGCCCAGGTGCGCAATGTGAGTGTACGTCTGGCATGGTGACATAGGTGGATAGCCTCTTTAGTAGGGTATTCAAAGAAAAGACCAACATGTGGTTCCCATTTAGAAGGCAGAAGATAGAGAGAAAAAAGTGAGTAGCTGAAAGAGAGAAAGAGGGCCAGTACTTGAAAGAAAAAGTGATCTGTGGGGGAAAGTGCAACAGTCAGAGGGAGGATAAAAGGGACAGAGAGGAGAGGAAAGTGAGGGCCGGAGGAAGAGGAAAATATAGAGATGAGAGGGGTAGATTTACACTGGCTGGACTTAAGTCAGTTAACCTCAGATCAAAGAGAGGGGTGCAAATCCCTCCTGCTGTCCTACTTACTGCACTGTGGTGTTGCAGCCCAGCAAACACTACCTCAAACCCCCTGTTTGCAGCCGCCCCAGGCCTGTACTGCAACCCAGCAAACCACCATGTGATGTGTAAAAGCACCCTGCCTTAGTTAGTGGCTTGGGATGGTGTATAAATACAGTTAGGTTTTACTGCAGATGTTTTCACTCATATGCACACACTTGCCAGCAAGCTGGTGAGCATTAAAGTGGAAAGACAGAAAAAAAGAGTGCATGTCTGGCAGCGTGAGAACAAGAGTGGTAGAGGAGTGTTTTATAGCAGGGTCAGAGAGTCCTACCTCTCCCCAATCGCTTGTGTTCCACTTGGCACATCTGCCACCTCTGCAGCGCCTCTGCTTGCCGGGTTTGGGGGACACGTGCTGACAGTTTTCGTCGGCGACGAGACGACCTGAGCTGCTCACGCAGCTCACCTTACGGGACTTGAAGCCTCTTCCACAGGAGGCTGAGCACTGCAAGATATCAAAGGAAAGAAGGAGTTAAATAGAAATCAAAAGGTATGTTTTGTGTTAACTGTAACTGTAAAAAAGTACACACTCCAAACCAAATTCAGATGTGGGTTCGTTTTTCATTAAGCATTATTCAAGTCAAATGACATGATTTGGATTCATAATGCATATAACATGCATATACAATATTTGTTAAATGTCTGACTTTAAAGTTTAAACTCAGAAAAAAAAATTAAACCACATCTGCATGATTTAAAAATAGATGACAGCACAGGTATAATTAAAAAAACAGGTAAATCTTGATCATTATGTGGAAAACATTCGAGCTGCTCAGACCCAGATCCACGTGGGTAGCTCGTCCAATGGCAATACGTGCTGGATCATCCCGGTAGCAGTTCGTTTCACCTCCGGGTTCACCGAGTTACTGAAAGTCTAACTCAGTGTGACAGGCAGACTCACACACACACAGCGGCGTTATAAGAGGGAGTGGAGAAGGGCTGGATTGTGCTCGGATAATCAAAGGGGGCGTTGCATTTGGGGATGGATGGGAAGCGACAGGCTCAGAGTTGAACGAGTACGTGGCCCAGCGTGCGGTGCTGTCCTGACCAGCAAGAGACTGTACTGGACAGGAACATGCTGTGACCTCTCACCTCATTTAGGGAGGGCTCATGAAAGGAGGGGCTAATAAAATGCTTATTCCCCAGTTCGGCTGGGGCACCCTTCACATCCCAATTCGATTAGTGATGTGTTACATGTATTCGAATTATTTATGTTGTTAGTGATGCCAGTGGATTGTCAGTTTATTCAATCAATAAATTAAAAAAAGGTGATTCAGTTTGGTTTTGTGCCAAGAAATAAATAAATTATGCCATATCGTTGATGGTGCAGCTGTGTTTTGGGTATATTGTTCTGTTGAAATTGTAATAAAAACTGAAACACTGATGTTGCTCATTTGACATGTGTCTTGATATGAAATGTAGAACATATGAGAGGAGACTCCATGGTTCATGTAATAAGTCACTGTCACAACAGAGGTGATATTTTAATGTTTCCAGCCAAGGTGAACACAATATAACATGCTTGTTTTAGATGCACTTTGTTGAGACTAAAATTGGTCATTAAAGAGGAAAGTGGGCATTCCAGTAGAGGATCAAATCATTAAAGGTAGGCATTTACAATCCAAGGCGGTCTTCTGGACTGTTGTTGTGTTCAAACATCAGGTTTCCTCTAGTTTTATATACTTTTAACAAGGGTGTTCCTGCTGTTACACTGCTGAAATGCCCTCAGAATACCTTGGGAATCAGTACAAATGGGTCAAATTAAAACACCATGTGTTTTATCAGTAAATGAACCCCTCCCCCATGCAGGGTTCATTAACTTTGCCCACAGGGTCTCTGGGGTTTTGTAATTATCCAGAGCAGTGCACCAATACAAACATAACTGCTCACACATACTTGACCTTAACATTTCCTACTTGATCATGTAATGAAATGTAAGCATAATTTTATTCACATCAAACAATACTACACTTGGTGACACTGCCAGTCACCAATATAATTTGTTTGAACTGACTTATATTCCCTGTTCAGAGGATGATTGCGATCCATGGAATTTCAGACACAAAATGCTCAATTCAAATCATACAACTTTATTTACAAAAATCCAGAGAGGCAAAGCTTCTGTCCACACCATGTCAGATGAAACACCTCTAAATACACTGCTTTCCAATGTCAGTATAGTGTTTGGGAATCCTACTGAATGCCTGTGTTTCTTTTTTTCCCCCCCGGGATCACAGCAATTTCCCAGAAGTCTGTCTTTGCTGATGGGATGAACTGGGAAGGGGCCCCTCCCCAGATCAAACGTGACCCTTGACCCCACCAATACACCACTGCATTGTCTTGCTGATGGCCCTCCTCATTTGAGTCAATGTCACTGGCCCCCACATTGGTACACTGTCATCAACCCGCATTAGACCAGAGTAGAGGGGCCTGACAGAAAGGGGCAAAGGGCGCTGGCAACTTCATAGCAGAGCACGCGTCACCAGGCGTCCCAGAAAGGCCGGGGTAGGCATTAAAAGTGAATGAACACAGTAAATGAGATGGGAGGTATACTGAGGCATTGTCACACAGGACAAAGATTTACCTTGATGAAAAGAGCTTTGAACTCCTGCCACAGACGGTAAAAGCATGATCGCTCAAAGAGGTCAGTAGAGGCCCTGACCACATAAAATAACAAGGATATTGCTCAGTGATTTGTGCATTTTCATTCAGGAAAAACACCCTGTTGAATAGACTGGCGGGGAGGACTGCCTTATAAGCTATTTGGCAGGCTTTTCATTTGAACCCTTTTAGCCAAAGCCATAAGTAAAGCACTAAATAACATAGGACACTTCCTTATCCACAAACACACTGTAATTACCTTAAAATTGGAGTTAAAGTAATCTTTACCAACTCTACATTTCAATAGTCTGAGCAGAGTAACTACAACTGTGCAAAGGCTAGCTTAATGAATGTTGTTAGTGGTTGGTACTTATCAGTTGTCTATTTCTGACTTTTGACTATTTGTGTAAGTTGGCAGCAAGTTCTTTTTTTTTTTTTAAATGAGTGTTGGCCAGGTCACTGTGCGTAACAAAAATGTTTTGTTCAAATAATGAAAAAAAGCCTTTAATAGTACCTCTACTTTCACTTTAATCGTAACCTTTTCTGGAAGTGAACAGAAATCCAACAAATCCATAAAAAAATTAAATATTGACATAACATTATAATGAAGTAACAATAAATACAAGTAATTACATAAATATACAGAAATCTTGAAACACAGACTAATACTGCCATTTGTGAATAAGAGACATACAATATACTTATTTCAAGAGCCTGTTGATATGGTGTTAGTGCTGTACTGCTGTTTGCACCAAGAAGCTGAGCACAAGAAGTCAAACTGCCAAGACTGAAAAATGAAATGAAGCAGTAATACTAAGAAAATTCACTGTGGAGTGCTAATATTGTGTTCTACTTTCACTGATTCAACCTAGATTTGACTTATGCTGCCTTAAAATCACGCATGTGGGAATCATTACATGCAGTAGTTCTCATTAGTAAATGATGTGTGGTAAAAAATGTACTCACTGCTGTGTTAACAGGCCCTTAAAATAAGGTGTGATGTCAGTACAGACATTTATGACCAGGAGGAGTCAACTGGGTGGGCTGCAGGCAAAGGTTGCCCCTAACCACAGATTCTGGATCAGTTTTCACTTTCCACACCAGGATGGTAAGCGTTACAAAGTGGGAGATGACACGCACCCTGGATCTGTGTTTAGGGCCATCAACTGCACTGGATAGCCTCAACAACTCATGCTTAATCTTAGCCAGCCAAAATCCCTCCAGTGCAAGGGAGAGAAAGATACGGCAGGGGGGCAATCATAACAGAGACTGAGGTAGACACATTAGGTTGGCTCAGAGTAAGAGCTCTGGATACAAAACACTATTAACTTCCCCTGTGGTCACAGGTATCACGTGTTCAAAATACAACATTTTAATAGGCCATTGTCTTAAAGTTGATTGATGGACATTCAAAGACACATCAGCGTTATGTAATCAAATTTGACACACTGCATTTCACTATATGATCAATCCACAAAGTGCTCATGGAATGAAAGAAAACATACGGAAGAGGCAGCATCAAAACACAATGTGCCAAAACACACACCTACCCGCTCCAAAAATGTGATGGTTCAGTTTTGATATTTATATCTTATATCTCCCTTGTTTGGCCAAAGCACCACTGTAGTGTAGGTTATCATAGTTTAATGGCTAGTTGAGTTGTGTTTTGTTCCAAGTGAGGTATTGTTGAGCATAGCATATTTAGCAACTCCAAGTACTTACTGTACAAAGCAAATATTAACTAACACAATATAAATACACTCATATCAAGCACCTTTGGAGCAGAGAGCTTTAAACCTATTGTTTTGGCCACACTAAGGAAATCTGGGTCAAAACCCTCTGCCAAACTGGAATACAATGGCTATTAGTTCTAATTACCACAAACTCAGTGAGACACTTTATTTTACAGTGCTGGTACAGCTGCTGTTTCCTATGGAACTATGATACTGGACGTTTCAGGAACTTTTGAGTCAACATATGAATGCTCCAATGTCAATGTTATTTTGGGATCGCACCACTGTTGGTTTCATAGCAGAGGGTAAATACAGTAAAATGATACTGTAAAATAAAGTGTCTAAATAAGATTAATAACTTCTCTAACAAACCACATGTGCCTTAAGACAAATTGAATTCTTGATACAATAGCCATTTCAAAGATGTATATAGTACAAAGATGTATATATAGTACATAGCCCAAATATAGTCCCATGTAGGTTGGCGCTTTAAGTGTTCATATCAGAACATCAAACTGTATTGTGTAGCACCACATATTTGGAGATTATGGGCCATTCTTTGGATAATAAATGAACAAGGCATCGTACTGTATATTCCTGATATACAAAAACATTCATCAGTATTTGCATATGAACAACGATTGGCTAAATGTGCGAATACAAAGAGCTAAGACACAAAATAAATCACCTTTTAAAGTTAATGCTATATACAAAAGATAAAAAGGAAAAAATATCTTAATAAATTATCTTTAAAAACAATATTTTACAAAACTAACTTTGATTGTGATACAAAGTAATCCTGAATTTTTCAATACTAATACAAGGCTCAACAACAGTTTTATGGTAACTAGGACTGACAAAAAAAGTTCTTATGGTCACAGCTGTCACTGAAGCATTGTGTGATGTTGTACTTTTTTGGCATATTGCAAGTGAGCGTATCTTTGCCATTTAAGTGCAACAGAAATTAACTTTCCAAATGTCTTGAGGAAACGTTGATCAATCGCAGGCACCAGAGAAGGGAACAGGAAGTGGAGGGGGTTAAAGTAAAAGTGGAGAAGCAGGGGCACAGTATATTTTCTCCAGTGCATAAGCACCATTGACATCCTGCCCCTTTAAGACTGTTTGTGAAAGAGTAAGACTACAGGTATTTGGAAAAATGTGAGGTTGAAAAACAAGGTATAGAGTATTTTTTTTTTCTACGAGCGTACCGAGCTCCATGGGTCAGTGCTCCAGTGGGGGCTAGACGGGCACGGCTGAGTATTGCACTGCTCACGATCTGGTGGCTTGTCATGGATCTCGCAGCTCAGATCATTGAAACGCTCACCATTTGGACGCTGACATACCACCAGCCTCGTCTTTATCCCACCTCCACATGGCTTGGTGCACTGAAGACAGCAGGAGGAGAGGTTGTGTTTTAAAGATGGGCATGGGAAAAAGATTTGAGGAAGATGTGAGGGAAAAAAAACTAGGGCTGTTTTTTTTAATGTGAAAATAGATCTGTCATGTGTGAAGCTTGGAGAAATGGGAGTTCGAGCTTCAGCTGATTTCTGATGTATTTTCCAACGTTCACACTGGGCAAATTCTGCATGAGTCAAACTAATTATTCAAACACAAATGAACATCCCCAAGTTTACATTTTTCTCTCTAAGCAAGCCCTCTAAACAGCAGTAAAGTGGTGTCTGTCTTACCTCTCCCCAGCTGCCATATATCCACTGTGGACATGGCCCTGACTCACAGGATCGTTGCTCACTGGGCCGGCTGCGATCCTCACAGCTGTTGGCAGGGTAGCCGTTCTCATCCTGGCACACTACAACACGTCGCTGAAAGCCTCCTGCACATGTGCTGGAGCACTGTTGTCAGAGAGAGAGGAGTGCACACTGTCAAGTAGATGGTTCTCACAAATAGATGCATGGTGTATAGGTGTAAAAGACACCCAGAGGGATATACTGTATATTTACATTTAAACATGGTGATGTCCAAACACATACCAATTTTAAGTTCCAGCTGCAAAACAATAATGTGTCTTTGTGTACATGGAAAATCACTTAGAGACATGCTAAACAATAGTAAGAGACATGTCATGTCAAATGACTGACCATGTCTGCTGCTATATTAAAATACATATCCTCAGGACAGAGGAAGGAAGAGTCACCAGAAATAGCTTAAATCACATCCCAGAATTATTTGGAGGTCAAAGTTATTTTTGGATAGAGATTATCACTAACCCAGTATTTAAAAAAACATCTGAACAATACAGAGAAAGAGATCCACGGGGAGGGTGGGGGGGGCAGCCTGTGGTTCTTGGGTCACGCTATCCTGCGGTGTTACATCACAATAGCTATGGCCTCATCTTAAAAAGAGTGCAGGACCTTGAGAAGTGAGCTTCACTTCATGAATGTTTGTCTTCTTCAAGTTACAAGAATGTGTTTTAGGTTCATGAAGTGTTATTAAAAAATATGCCAAACTTTAATTTACTTTAGTGCTTAAAGCATCCAAAGTCCCTCCAACACAAGTAAAGCAGACAATACCATGAGAGTATCACAAGAGTAACTTTTGTTAGGACTCTTTCATCCTGCATACACTCACCTTTGGTTCAACTGACAGAAGTCTCAACAAATTTAACACAATAGTTGTCTCAAAACAGCCATATTATTGATTGTTATATTACTGCAGTATGTTTGCTGTGTATGAAGTTCCTTGAATAGTTCCTGGTGTGGACAAATAGTGTGCTATATTAGTGTCTTTATCAGTACTGCCTCAGCTCAGCAGCTGTCTCATTATCCCACTTGATAAAAGTTTCTCTGGACTTCTATTGTTGAGATAAGGGTTTGGTTGCACAACATCAAGCACAATATTTCAAATGTCTGGCCCCAGAGAAATGGTTTGTTGACCATTGTGATGTGATACTACTGTCTATAAGATGCCTCACCGCGCCCCAGGGTCCAGTCCGCCATTGGTGGGATTGGCTACGGGGAATGTTGTTCCTGTTGCTGCTGTTTGGTGAGGACGGGAGAGGTCGGGACTCACTGGAGCGGGACGGGCACTGAGACATGGCACAATCCTGCTCTGTGGTTGGACGATCGTCTGGGTCACACTCACTAGCATTCACTTCTTGGTCACTGAAGTTGACACACAGTACCTGCCGTGTGGTCTTCCCCTGGCCACAGGTCACTGAGCACTGAAAACACATACACAGACATACACATTATGCAAAAGATAAGCATCCACATGCAAACAGACATACACAAGCATTCTATGACTCATTTCATTGGAGGCACTATAAATAAAAGTCAGCCTTGTCACAGAGTGTGAGGCAAGTTTGACACCATAAAGGGTGATTGCTATATTAATTATTGCTATAATAACTCCGGGTTTATTTTGTGACTTTTGTTCCCACTCACACAGATACTTTAACACAGATGAGGAGGTGACCTTTTTATGTGGCCAAAGCCTGTTTTATTTACTTGAGACAGCCGTATGAATGAAGTGATTGAGGTAGTAAGACTTGGGACTTCACTTTCATAAATTTCTAGTAGAGGTTTTCAAGGGACTGATTAAGTTATTGATTTATATTCAATATGCCACCATCATGCATAAGCAGAATACAATGTTATAAGTGTATGTGCATCATTGAAAGCTATGTGCAGCTGATAAATAATGAAAATAAAGATAAGAATGCTTGCTAGTTTGTGTGTGAATTTTATTTTCCTCTTCCTTCCTTTCTACCTTTCTTCTCCTTTCATTCCAAGATATCTAAAGATCTTACAAATAAAAACTAATTTCAGTCATATGTATGCTATGTTATGTTTTCAGTCACTACCCAGAAGTGACCATAGATGACACTCGATTGTGAAAAAAAAACATTCTCTGTGATGTTCAGACTGTACCTGCTCCATATGTCCACCTGTAGACCTCTCAACCCTAAAATAGCAACTTAATCCCCGTCCAGTGACCTATTTCCTATTGCCTAGGATACGTAGGTGTTGACCCCATTTCCAGTTGCTTGGAACTTGGCTGGAGATCCACCTAGAGGCCTGCTGATGGCCAAAAACAGATGAGACCAGCAGAACTATGTCAACTACATACGTATGGCATATCATCTCGAAGCCACCAAAGTAGACAGATTCTACTCCTCAGCTGGGCTATGAAAATGTGCCCAGAACTTTCCCAGAGTTCAACATCTGCTGAAAACAAGCTTGACTTGATGGTGAAGATGCAGACACAGCTCTCGCTCCGATTATACAGGAACTGAATGGCACGCAGCAAATTGCCAGCGCTCCATTACCGGCTGCTGATGCACTATCTGCTTAAAGTACACATCTCTCTTTCTAGGAAAATAACACATGCCAGATCTTCTGCCAAGCAATAATGGTGTCTCACTCAGCTCCTCCCTAGCAGAGTCCACTTTCTGTCTTGCATAAAGGTGATCTATTATACTTATGCAACAGCTGTCTACTCTAAAACCTTGCCTGGGATTACAATGTCCAGAGGTTTACACTGCTCTGTCACAATGTTATGGATTTTATCTGATTATAGATGCTGTAAGAAGGTTTTACATATATTAAGTCGATGTATATGATGTGACAAAATGAAGCTGTTGGGTAACATACTGTAGGCTGTCAGGCTCTCAGAACAATAACAAAAATCTGTCAAATTACAGGGTTCTGTCACTGTAAGATAAAGACGCCGATTTTGCTTTAGGTTAGTAAATTTTATGTGTGTGTGTGCATGTGCGTGTGAGTGTGTGTATGATAGGCTTCTGAATCTCTTTGGCCTTGACATGAACTATGTCCTTTTGGGGGTTCAATGAGTGTCTTTGGCTTGGTGGTAACAAGTGTGGGTGTGCATACGTTTCTTTGTGTTTGTGTGTCTGCATGATGACCAGACCTGCAGTCTAGCTGTACTGTATCACCAGAATGCTGATGAGAACCATCTGTAAACAAGGCTGGAGCCCCTCACTGCAGCCCCTTGCATCTCCCTAGCTCCAGAAACTTGTGCTTCACTCCAGCTTCTCTCTCTCCCTCACACACATACATACACAGAAACACACACACACACAAGCTCACTCTCCTAGCCTCATTCCAGCCCTCCTCCAGGCCTCGAAACACACTAGCCTCCCAGCTGCCACACTGTTTCTACAACCCTGCTCATACAAACTTCTACATAGCGTGTGTGGACACTGATTGTTAGTGTAGGTGAAAAATAATGTTGAGTATACTGAAATAAATAACCTTGCAGGAAGAAAAACATCTGGATGGTAATATTGATGACGCACAATTTAGGTCAATCAACAGTGCTGTCCATCACTATAATGAGATGTAGATCTGAGGAGAAATGCTTATTGATTCAGCAATTTTCCAAATTTCCACTGAGCTAACGGAAATTTAGGTGCAGCAGCTTAATATTATAATTTTGAAATCATGTATGACAACTGGGTCAGTTACAACTGAATAAATGATGACGACGGGTGCGTTTTTTTACCACTGTCCACTCCAGCACTTTCCACTGTCCGCAGGCCACTACCGAGCACACTTCTCTGGCAGGCGGTTTTGGTAGATGGGCACATGCCGACTCCTCTGCCACACCACCCTGGTTGTCACGGCAACTGACGTAGCGCATCCGCGTCCCTTTGCCACAGCTGGCACTGCACTGTTTTGAAGAGGAGAAACGTTAAGAAGCTGGGAACTAACACAAAGACAAATGCAGAAGATGCAGCAGGACAACCAACCTGGGTCCAGGAACCAAACCGCCACTGGGTTTTGTGGCTCTGGTGGGAGGGGACTTTGGTCCCTGGGGGAACAGGGTGGCTGCTGGGACACTGGGCCAGTTCACAGTCCTGTGGAAAAGAGGACACATATACCCATTCATGCAGTGATTAACAAAATGAATATACTAACAAAATCTGCCGATGACCACGCAATACTGTGAATAACACAGATCCTCTGACATGGGACAGTCATTAACAACTTAAAGTATATTCTTACAGCTCTACATTTGAGAGTAGTTCTGTTTCCCATCAACCCTTTCCCCCCACCTTACCAAAACAACATGAACAGGGTCTGCCCTGTCAGTTCAAACTATGGATTGTGGCAGTAAGCCACTCAGCATAAAGCCCTGATCCCTGTCATAACAGGTCATAGTGGAGTGGTATTCAGGGCTCCAATGCCCATGCTGGCGTGGTTCAAAACTCCACCCCTCATCCACCCCCTTGTCCCTCACCTTCCGCCCTTTCCTCTTTCTCCCCCCATGCCCTCTGGTGCCCTCTGACCCCCAGTCTCTAGGAATGAGAGCCTTAATCAGGTCGCACAGGCTCAGAGCAGGCTCCACATTCCACACTCTACCTCCTAACGGAAGCAAACAGGCATCATGGCAGCACTTAAAGTAGATGCAGATGTATGCAAACTTCCTGTCAGACTGTCACATTTTACATGTACACACTGATCAAATACATATTCAGATTTCGTGATGACCATGTCAGCTTTTATCTTTACGTGTATACTACAGCTTTACGGTTTTCACAAGCTGTATAATAGGCCAAAGTGGTGCTCATAAATACACTCCAAACTATCAATGTGAGGAAATTATGGAAAGCATCTCTCGCCTCCGCCTTTCTTCTCCATTTACTCAGTCCTCCATCCATCTATCTGTCCCTCTTTTTATAAGCCTTGCTTGGTGGCTGGTGGTGGTGAGACTGGCGGCCTCGTGTCCCACTTCATGGCTGGCTGGTTAGAATCACAACGAGGTGGGGCGACTGCTTCAGGGTCACTGGCTCTGCCGGCCCAGGGACTGGAATTAAGAGCTGCTGCGACTAGAGGGGGGCCTCATCCTGAGTCTGCATGCTCAGCCCTCTGAAATAGGTTTACGCCCCACGCTGACCAGACAAAACTCTCATTCAGCTCAAAATAGGTTCCAATGGTCTTTCTGTGTCTTTATGCGTGTGGAACACTTTAAGAACAGATATAGACAACATGAAGAGCGAAACTCTCCAGCATCGCACTGTCTACGTCTTCATTACAAGCGCGTGGAAGAGACAGGGTGTTGCATCACTTAACCATCACTGTTGCATCACTTTTCAATTAGCCTGCTTTAAATATTAGTAATTATTTATTATAAGAAGAACATTATTTATTCACATCTGTAGGAAAGAGTCCAAGAACACCCGTCACAACTAGGGGATCTATGAGTAAGATCTTAACTAAGAGTAAATACATATAAATACATAAAGCGCTCTGCCAGACTTGTAGTGTTGTGGTGTCTCTTAGAGTTTTTGAAGAAAAAGACCACAAGAGGGTTACTTGCAGGTTCTGTACTCTGAGGGATTGTAATGAGAGCTGTGTATCTCTATGTGGAGATAGTGAGGCTGGTATAACCTGCCCCTCTGTCTTTCCCTCTAGATCAAACTAGATCAGACAACACAGCTTTATTGAGACCAGGTGGAAATGAAATGCGTGTGTTTGCCTGTGTCTGTTTTACGTGTTAAGTGTGCATGAGCATGGGTGCTTCCTTCTCTCCTATCGGTATAAATCAGTTTGAGACTCAGCCATGGAAAAACTGTTCCCTTCACAACGAGGAAGAGTTACGGGGATTGTGGGCAGTTAAGAGGAGTAAATGAGAGGTTAGAAAGAGGGAGAAGACATATCCCCCTTACCTGGGTGTCAGTGGGTCGGGTGGCAGCATTACATTCAGTGTCTTCCATGACAGCACCGTAAGACCCAACCACACACTTCACCGCTCGCATCTGGTAGCCTGGCCCACACGAGGTAGTGCACTGGGTTCAAAGAGGGAAAAAAAGGGGGGGGGGGAGTGGGAGGTGGGGGGACATTAGTAACAGTGAGCCAATACTGAGAAAAAGGCAAGGAAGTCAAACAGAAAACAGACCGTTCATCCGAGCCAACAAAACAACCCCCACACACAAACAAATAAAAAATTGTAAGTCAGCCTTGGCAAAGACAAGGGCTTCTTTTACCCCTCCACTCCCCTGACAAACACCCTAAGATCAGTTGCAAGCAGATAAGAGTCTCAAATATCAAATACATGAGGACCTTAACTCATATACATTGCACTTGTCGTTTTTTCCTCTGTAGCCAAGTCAGAGGGTACTACCCCGCGCTCTCTTCTGCCTCACTGCCTCCAATGAAACAGGGTCAAACTTGTGTGGCGGCAGCTTCAGCTACCATTTGACCACGCTTCATTAAACAGCTTCAAATATACCTTAACATGCGCACATCCTCTGATGTTATGGGGGGGCACAAAAATATCTCACATTTTTGGGTGTTCACACGAATGTGACTGAGCTTGCACACACAGACATTATATATTGTATGCACAACCCTATATAAAGCTTTTGTAGAACATCCCAACCCAGATCACCCATAGCTTCTTTATATCTATTTTGGCAGGATGTGCTCTGTGTCTAAACAGGAAAGAGAATAGGGGAGAGAACTAAATGATGAGCTTAGCTTATCTATGTCCTCCCCTTGGCTTATATCTGGGGAGATTTCATCTGAGAAGTAACAGCGTTTGTATACGTCAGCCTCCGGGCTGCTTCCCATCAACTGAGTAGACTTCTATGGTAAATATGAAGCCAGTGGTTGTGGATAAAAATGTCAGGAATAGTCTCTTAGATGAATCCACAAAAAACACCACTTTGTTTATAACACTCACATCAAGCACAGACGTACAATAAAGTTGTAATTTATGCAGTCATTACAGTTTAAGAGTTTTAAGCATACATGATTTCCTGCCATGATTCAGATCAATTTATCTTATACAGTCAAGAGGTCAATTTTAGAAAAGAATACCTGATGTTTCACAAAGGAAAATAGTACAATTTCAGATCATAGACCAGTTATTTTCTGTTTCATCTGTCGTGAAATATTAATACATTATTTAACACCACACTTATGTAGTTATATCCCTGGAACTGTCATCTGTGCTTAAGCTTTACCACTCCATCAGCACCTGTCCTCTTTCCCCACACATGAACCGGCTTGAACAATTCTTAACAATCTTGAACAAAGGATAGAGTATAGTGTATAATATATACTATACATCACTGTTAACAAAGGGATTACACACCTGTCCCCAGGGTCCGACCTGCCAGGATGCACACTCCTGTTGCTGGCATGTCTGCACCGACTCAGGTTTAGATGAGCCACAGAAGCGGTCGTCTAGACGGTCCTCACCAAACTGACACCATGTCTGGCGGTGCTTGTAGCCTTTGCCGCATGTCACAAGGCACTGAAAAGTAAATGTTTCAGGTTTTAGAGATAGATGTGTATACAGTATATTACATGAGCACTGGCCTTTACCTATCATTGAGCCTGCAAGCTCATGGCAGAGGATGATCACTTGGTATCATGTAAAGCAGGATATACAGATTCCAAAACAAATGGCCAAAAATCAGGGCAAAAGTGTTTATTTATGTGTGAGTACAGTGGATATGTATACAGTACAGTGTGGCTGTTTGTATTTAGCAGCACCACATGGGAGATGTAAAATATTTCTGGAATGCAGCCCAAAGCTGTGCAAGCTCCTTGGTCTACAATGTGAAAATTGTACAGCAGTTAAGTACAATCTTACCCTGCAATCACCGATTTCCCAACACTCACTGTAGCGGAAGGAGGGGAGTAACTCTCCCAAAGTTGAGACATGCACAATCAACAGTGGGATTTTACATTTGACCCAGATTACAGCTGTTTTATTTACACTATGGACTGTTCTTCTTTACACTGAGTAAACCCACCCATATAAACACCAAGAAGTCTTCCTAAGACATATAATATATCTTATGTATATGTACTTTATGTAACTCCATGACTGTATAAACTCACAAATAACATAATCACCATGCCTCTCTTTATATGTGATTGAAAATGAAATGACGTTCAACATTTTAATGTAAACATTTAGTGTATATAAAGGTTAAAATATCAATAATGTGATATGTGCCATCAGCTATTAAACCCCTGCACTTCCTTCATTAGGACCTCTATATTGGACCAGTCATCCTCTAAGTTCAGAGGAAATACAATAGTAACTAAACTGACCTCAGACCAATCGCCAGTTTTCCACTGTGGACAGAGGAATTCATTGCAGGGTTGGACAGTCAGCTTGTCCCTTTGACTGCACTTGCTCTCATCACCGCCAGCCTCCGCTGCCTTTCGACACACTGCCCCTCGTCGGCGGGTGCCCCCACCACAGGTCTTGGAACACTGAAGTACAAACGTTTGAACATCAACAAGTGGTATCAATCTGTGATAAACTGACACACAGGACAAACATTTGGACACAAACCCCACGTTTCCTACAACAGCCTCACCTCTGACCAGGGAGAATACTCCCAGCCTCCTGGGTTACAATCTCCATGGCAACCTTCCTTGTCATCAGGTTTGCGTTGACCGCTACAGTAGCGTTCATCAACCTTCTGGGTCTTGCCATCTGTACGGCTGATTTTGGCACAGAATATTTCCAGGGTACGATATCCCAGGCCGCATTGGGCTGTGCACTCACTCTTACGGGCAACATGCCACCTACATCAGGGGTAAGAGATGTCAGTGTTTTGTACAGGACCAAGTGAAGAAAGATGTGTTGATAGGTTGATACAGGTACTAAAGGTTGGTGAAATTGCTGATACAAACCTGAGTTCACATTCTGTGTTGCAGGGCTCAGTGATGACAGCAGGTCTGGCTGTATCATGACACCTCTGGTCTGACACCACCACCCTGTCTGACTCTCTGCTACAGAGAATCTTCCGCTTGCGCTCTCCTATGAAGACACAATGAAACAGGTTTGGATACCAGGTAAAAAAAAAAAGTCAACTGTGTCTCTTAATCTTGAGCACCATGTAAGAAAGAAAAGTTGAAAAATTTCATGCAGTATTTTCTGTTACCTCCACACTTTGTGATAGAAAATATGTTATGTATGAGTTTAAATGAGTAGAACTGATTTTGCCTCCTTTGTATTTTGTTCTTTGATGAGAAATCAGTATGCAAATATTTATGACCAGTGTTGTAATCTACAGTTTAATAACTTCATCTTCAAATGACACTTCACACTATCTTCCACTGCCTGACCTCAGCTTCTGTGTGATCCTGCAAATCCTTATCTGATTCAATGCTACAGCTTGCTCATGTGCAATATAAGCTGTCAAAGGAATCACAATGAATACCAGCAGCAATATGTATGTACTGTGCCTGTGTTGACATCCTTGTACTGAATCACAGTGCACCTACTGTACAGTAGAGGTTTAAACCTCATGTGGGTCCAGGAAACAGACTCTCTATCAGTACCTCATGTTACCAAGTTTGCAACCCAGTGCTATGAGAGCTTACTTTGTCCCAGACCACCAGAAAGGCCATATAAATTGGAGAATTAAAAGGTGCTGAGACCATTGCATTGCATTATCCTGCTGTGTGAACTCTTTGGTTTCTCTTTGGAATTTAGTCTGGGTTATTCAAGCAGGGCAGTGGCAAAAAGTGGATAAAGAGATTCTCAGACAAAATGTTTGAGTCATAACACAGCAGGGTTTTGAGTTTACCTGCAATCCGCCTCTGCACGCCCACATACCCTGACATATCCGCAGTCGAGCCAAGGAAGATAATTTGCCACCGCATACTATGAAGTTGAACTTTAATCGCTTGTTCCAAACCTTTAAGTCTAGCATGGGCCTGTCAAGTTTAGCCAGACACTCCTCGCTCGTCTTATGCCTCTGGCTCACAGGTTCCAACATCTCCCCTCTTTGTTCCATCTCACCACACCATTTATCATTCACTGCTCCCATCACCTCATTCTGCCAACCCCTTGTGCTTCTCCCTCACCTTGGCACAGGCGGCTGCACTCCTGCCAGGGGCCATAGGCATCCCAGAAGAATTGCTGAGGTTTATCCTCTATGGGGATGTTGAAGGAGTACCTGACGTCTGGGTTGTAAAGGTTCCCGACAGACAGCACCTGGAGAAAAATTAATTATAATACAGTTAAGATTTGAGATGGCATTTGAACATTAAAGATTGTCCTCCAGCAAAAAAACATGTAGAGATCAAGCCTATAGAAGCATTCAAATTCCTGGATTCGAAAATATCTTCAATCAATCATTCTTCTTCTAAACCAATCAAGCTTTGCATCTTATGAAGGGTGCATCTTAAGGAGGACAGTTTACCTGAACAATGATCTCCTCCTCGATGCGGTCAGTACAGTTGATCCTCTCAATGACATGGTCAGAGCCACTGTACTCGATGACAGCATTTCCTACTTTGATTTCCCTTTTGAACATGCTGACCACAAACTCTCCATTAAGCAGGAACTCTCCACGGCTATTAGATATGGCTGCAGGGAGACAGAAGACAACAGTTACATACTACTTGATACCTGATCCCATTGAAACAGAAGGCCAGAATGAGTAGTATTCCATGTAAAATCAAATTATCTTTCCTTAATTGGCACATGACTGCAAAAAATGTGAAATGTTTTGTGAAAATTACACATGAGCTTGAGCTATTTTACAGAATACAATAGCCCATTTTTGCAGAGCAGATTAGCAACACAGTGGTGGACGTTTTCATTTACAGTAAGGCACATGAAGCAGGCAGCAGAAAACCTTATTGGGGTAAAATAATCCCCTATTCCTGGAGAAGTCCCATCCAGGGGCGTCCTGTTCTGCTCAACAGCCAGTCTGCTGCACTCATTCACCCTAATGCGATTATGGAGCTAATTTCCTGCCTTTACTTTCCTCGCCATTTCACACATATGACTGTGGACAGCGGCACTCATTCTGGCAATCTTCCCCACTTTGGGCCCCTAATGACTGTGCTCATACACAAATACATATAAATACTCAGAAAAAGCTACACACAAAGGGTGACATGTGAAAAACAATGTACAGAAGCTTGCATGTAGGGTTCGAGGTCAGCAAACATTCAGTCTTTCAATCGAAGAAACACAGAATCAAAGAAATAACCACCGCAATATGCAGTTATATACAAACTACACGTGCAGACACACACTTGTTTTGACCTTAATGGAATGGTACCCAGAGGGCTATCTGAGCTCAGGTATTAGCATGCTCGTGCCAACAAGACATTTGCACTAATAGCTGACAAAGCTGCCACATCCAGACTGACAGACAAGCACATGGTACAAGCAGAGAAAATAACACACCTGCACACACAAAAGACACAAAAGCTTATAAACTACCTGACCTTGCAGGAATGGTACCCACAGGCCTAGTTATGGCTCATTAACGTGTTAGCATGCATAATATATGCCAAGTCCTTAGATTTGCAGTTCATGACTTCGTACCAAAAGACAAATACTGTCTTTCACAAGCAGACAGGCAGAGACTAAAAATGCTGATCAAGGATTTGCATTTTCACCACTGTTTTGCTTCCAAAACAGCCGGAAACAGTATGAACACATGAATACTGCTAGTAGTTTCATTCAACCACAACTGTGAAGTACAAAAAATGTTGCATGTTGTGCCTTACCGAGGTAGTTGTCATCCTCTGGTTTCCCTGAGTAGCTGTGTTGACGCACATCTATGTTTGTAGCACCACTGGGTATTCGCACTACTTCATTATAGCCTGTAAATGTCATGAATAGTGCACTTAGATCATGAGTACAATGAGCTCTGTGTCTACGCTAACAACGAGCCCTTCTTAGTGCTATTTATTTTGATGAATACAGGTACAAATGTGTTAAAGCAATAGATCAAGAGGATCTAAAGAGCTGTTGTTATTTATACCTGCTGAATGGAGAATGATGTGATAATAAAAAAGAGGCTGTAGCTCACCGTAGCGTACAATGTTGAAGGTGCCTGCTACAGTTTTGCAGGAAGAGTTGTCACCTCCACACACGCCACACTTGTCCCTCCTGGCTTTCGAGTTCAATACATGGTCACAGCCTGCTTGCTGCTCAGTAAAAAAGGAGGAGTGGATAAAAAAAGAACAGCAAAAATTGAATAGAGGATAAAGATAAGGAGGAGGAGATAAGTTAAGTAGATGACATTAGATCAGTGGTTCCCAAAGTGGGTGGCTGCCTGGGGTGCCATGAGGCCAGGCCAGGGGTACTGCAAGATTAATTGCATTATTGTTTATCTAGTATGCATTTTTAATAAGGTTTTACCAAAAAAAATGGCAATATTTACATTGATTAAATTTTATGTTACATGGCAGTTGTTGAACAGAACAAAACTGAGTAATAAGCAATAAATATTAACATCACCATATTACAAATTCTGTTGAATGAGTAAGTAGTTGCAGCTGATATGACAACACACAACTCACTCTTTCTGGAATGGGAATTTTGCAGGAGCTCAGCAGTCAGAAAAAAGTGAGCATCAGAGCAGCGAGGGAAAGATTTGAGATGGTAAACAGCTCAAAGAAACACTGAAACATCTCAGTTTCAACACAGGGACGACTGAATTTGAGCCAACCAACAAAACTACAGCTCAGCATTCAGTGTGGTATTACACGTTCCCAAATTCATATAAGTGTAACATGGCTCTCTGATTGCTGGTATACATGAAAACAATACAAGAGATGTCCTGACAGTGGAGTCAGACCTGCAGGTTCTCTCTACACATCAACAGCAACTCAAACGTCTGCAGCCTTTCTTGTTGTTTGTTTGTTTTTCCTTGTACATCTTAAATATAAGCTTATTTTAACTGAAGAGAATGAAAGAAATATATTGAACATATTAACGTATTTAATTGTATTCAGTGTTTTATTTATAGCAAATTGATTTATTTGTAAATCTGCACACTACCTGTTGGTGAATGATTGAGAATGAGGCTATATTATTTAACTTCATATTGATATAATATAGCCTAATATATTTCACCAAAATTGGTGTGCACTCTCTGGGGACAAGTGTTAACCAAAATCTCAAGGGCCATACTGATTGATGCAAGTGGGCGTGGCCAACCAGATATTTGGTATCATAACTCATGATGCTTTGGAGCAATCCTGATTAAACTCACTGGAGATATCCTGTGCTATCCCCTGAACATACACACCGAGTTTCACTTACATCTAATGAAGGGGGGATAAATGGCAGAACTTTGAATGAGCAATTATTGAGACGCTACATGCATTGTAATGATGAAACAAGCACATGCTTGTTCTCACTCCTTCTTTAAACAGAATTAAACTAGCTGAAGTGACTTTGCTTATCTTTGTGAAGCCTGAAACCTGCTTTTTGCTGCTCGTAGTTTTAATTTTAGCCAACTGAACTGATTCCTTCTTTTGAGTGCAAAAAGGTTTGAACCGCGAATTGCCGCTTGTGGCTATATTATAAAATGAAATTGTTAAAACATGTGTACATATAGGCTATACAATTTATATTGGGGGTTGGGGGGTTGGGCTATCATGACAAAAAAATTCCTTTGCAGGGGTGCCATGGTCTAAAAGTTTGGGAACCACTGCATTGGATGACAATAGTAGGCTGACAAAACAGGGAAGTCAGTTTTTGTTTTTTTTTTCCAAAATTACATACATACTTTTTAATTTCAGCTGCCAGGCAGTTGTCCTCTTTTGCCATTACAACTTCATTTATTAGTGTCATAGAGATCATGGAAGAACTCAGTGACCCTTATAATAGTTACATACATGCTTATTGAATTATGAGCATATCACTGACATGCATCTGCAATAAATTTCCTTCATAAAACCACACTAGAAATGACATACGAGTTGCTCTGCATGTAACTGGTTGTATCTGATTTCCCAAAAAGGACGAAGAGTTTAGCTTTAGTGCCACTGCATCAATCAAAATTCATTTACTAAGGCCAGAAAGGCAAATTACTAAACCACAATCTAACCAAAACACTGTGTGGTTCAGAGTGTAAACGTAGCAACCCACTGCTTCTTTCAAGAAGTATACTGATGCGTGTTTGTCAGTAATCAAGCTTTCAAACTAAAAATCTATTTGTCACAGGAGCAACGCATATATACACAGTCCGGTTTGGCAAAGGATGGCAACACATTTTGTAAATATTTTCTAGATGGATATAGAAATGATTATATCCACTATGTAAGATGCAAATATGATGTGCCTGTTAATGTTTAGAAGTGCAAGCATGTACCATGTAGGAAACTCACCCTGCACAGGCCCTGCACACAGATGTCGTTGGTGTCGGGTCCGCACGGTGTGCCGTCAATGACCCTGTCCCTGAGCTGATAGTAGGCTGTGCTGCCTGCAACCCTGCAGAACAGCTTACACCTGTCCTTCATCAGGACTTACAGAGGAGGCAAGAGAAATTAAGTAATTAATACCCATGGATATTAATGCCAAGCTTACATTATATCTATTATGCATCAGCAGCAAAAGGCTAACAAAAGGAGCAAGCATGATGCCAGTGACTTACTTCCACTGTATTTGGGCACCCAGCGAACATTTGGAGGTAGACCGTTGATGTTAAAGTGCCTGCCATCAAACGCAGCACATTGCTCCTCCCTGAAGTCCTTCTTCTGCTTGGAGCAGGGCTCAGAGTTACAGGAACGAAACTTCATTCGGCGACCCACACAATACATTCCTCCATTCCTGGGCCTGGTGGGGAGAGATGGAAGAAGTAAGTGGACTGATCATTTGTCTCATTTAGTAAAATCTCTTAGTATATTCTAGCATCTTTTCCCTAATGTCCACTTATACATGAGTTCAATGACTCATCTTTTTCCTCAACTATTTTCCTTTTAATGCTACTGCCCAGCATTACGCACCTATTTGCTTCTCCTAAATCGGTCCATTAACAAGGATGAAAGGCAGCATTCAAAAGGACTCAGTGAATTCCGTATTTACTGTACAAGGAAACAACCCTTTAAGATCTGCAATCAGAGAGCCTGTCTTGATGAACACTAGCTATGGAAAGAATTCCCTTAAGGTGGATTGATCTATGGAACATTGACTTTGGCAGCTAAGATGGAGACAAGGTCCACCAGGCGTGCATGACTACAAAGAGAGGGACTGCTCACACGGGTCGGTTGCATTCGCGCACAGCAATTTTGATGCCCCCGCCACATGTCCGAGAACAGGTACCGAACGGACTCCAAACTCCCCATGCCCCCTCCACAGGTGTGGCGTCAGGCTCTTTGGCTATACACAGGCCGTGTTTGCAGTGCTGCAATGAGAGAGAATGGGAAATGAGAGAGGACAGAATAGGAACAGAGGGAGGGAGAGAGAGATCAAGGTAAACAAGTGAAAAAGAAAAATGAAAGAGAGACAGAGAAGTCAAAAAAGGGAGAGAAACAGACTGAGTGAGCACATGAAATCTTATCCTTGGAACTGGCAACACATCTATCTGCTCTCCTGTGCTTTGATGCTAATCTGGGAGAAATTATACAGTTGAAGCAAATGGAAAAAAAGAGGAACTGAAAAAGACATTTCACGGCCGTGTCTGGCTGGACAGAAGACAAGAAAACATCACGCACATTGTCAATAAATATATCTCAGCTCATAACAGGAGGATAACCTTACATTATTCAACAAACAGACTCCAGCTTAAGTGTTTAGTGTGGTGGACTCTGGCATGGCATGGGATGGGAGGTTGGTGTTAACATGAAAAGGTTTCAACATGTGTGTGTATCTGTGTGACTTTGGACTGGCAGATTCATGCTTCTTTCATGTCCTCTCAGTTTTAGTGGCAGGAAGTGAGAAAGTTCTAATTAAAAGCCACACTAGGACAGTTGTCAAGAGAGAAACTCCATCATTCACAGTTTCACGCCATTTACTTACATGACAGGCATATTCAGTTACTAGAGTTTACGCTTGTGTCATTGACAAGATGATTTTTGCAAAGTGTTGGGAAACTTGTTTTTTGTCACTGCCTGTGAACAATTTTATGGTCATGAGCCACAGGAAAAGTTGCAGGATCAAAAGCAGGAAATGTGGTGAGGATTGTCAGTTCTTAACACAGAACCATATGAGTATTAAACCATAATGTAATGGACAAAAATGTGACATTCCCATGGAGTGTTAAAACACTTTTTCCCTTTACATGTCCATCCCCCTAAAGTTATCAAGAAGGTGTATTTCTCCTTTCCATTTCACTTCACCATGCTGCCACACACAGTGCTCTCTCTAAGCATCTGTCTTCATTTCCATATGACATTTACCTTTCCAGGGGAGCAGTCAGTGCCGTCTGCCCATGGCATGTGCTGGGTCCTGCAGCCCCGCTGGGCGCCCTCTGGACTGGTGCACCACAGCCTCCGACACTGGGTCTAATGAACACACACACACACACACACACACACACACACACACACACACACACACACACACACACACACACACACACAGTGTTAAGAGTGTTTCTGAGATTCCAGAAAAAACTGTTAGAACAAGATGGGACACTTAGTTGACATTTTAAATAACTCCACGTAGACAACTCTGTTCATATATAGACTCGAATTGGCAGAAAACCAGGTTATCACACATTATCAAACATTATGCCAGAGGGTGACTCTGTACAGTACATTTGCTGTATCAGCCATTACATTTGACCTTTCTTTCTGGGGGAAAAACATGAGCCAAGAAAACTATTTCACAGTGCTTAATGGTATAAGACATGCTGTGTTATTGGAGATATTTCTGCATTTTCTTCATTAAAATTATGAAAGTAAATATACAGTAGCTGGATGGTTTGCTGTGATGATTCGAGCCTGATTCCACCTTTCATCTTATTCATGTTTTAAAGGAGTGATTAGCAGAATTTATAGGTAAACAGATATAATGTTTTAAAAGTTTATTAAAGGTATGTTTTGTTTGTTTTTTTCTCAGAAGGAGAGGATGTAGATCAGTATTTTGTTACTAAATACTGTGAGTGGCTTTAAAGGCTTCAAATTTAGCTGAAAACCACTGCAGCACATGATCATAACACAAGAGGCTTCTCTCAGACCCACGTGTACAACATGACAGTTTAGATTTGCGCACCAACTCCACTTACCATATAAGGGCACACCTGTGTTCCCGGCCCAAATATCAATTCACACTGTTTATTGACATTGAAAATCCGTCCAGGCAGCTGCTGCGAGAGAGTGTAAGGCCTAGAAATGGGTTCGTCGAGCAAGCACTCACCATATCCTGTGCTATTAAGAAATAAAAATAAAATGACTTAAAGAAAAAAGGGAAAAACAAAAGACACAAACAGACAGAAAACACACTCAGTACAGCCAGAGAGGTTATTTTTCTGTACATATATAGAGGCCCTACTGTACAGACAGCTTGTACTTAATGTTGACAGATCTCTGATTGTATTCAATCAGCAATATAGTAGCTGGCGGTGAGTTTAAGAGTTGTTTGGGGGGTTGCAAAGAGAACTTTGGATAGTTGGGGTTAAGGAGGGGATTGTGGATAGTTGCCAGATACCAGTCCATCATTTCCATTTCATTTTAAAAAAGACTTGGGGGAGAAACTTCTAGAGGCTGCAACTGCCCTGAGAAATTATGACAGTTTTGTGAGTGTCTGTGTTCATAACTTAGAAAGTTGGCTGTCGCTGCCAAAAGTGGAAAAAAAAACAAAATGACTGTATGCATAGGCTGCACTCTCCCTGTTGTATGTGTGCTTTTATGTTAATGGAAACTATTTGTGGAATCTCTATAGTACAGTTTCACAAACGCTGAATCTTTCAAAGAGCTTAGAAAACATAAATTAAAAACTTCAACTAAGTTATTTTTATATGACCTTATGCCTTGGCAAGTACTATTTCATTTCAGGTTGTTTGAATTGTTCAGTGATTTCTCCAAAACAGCAAAAAAATATAAACTACATGATCTAATCCCTATGTATGTTTGGAAGAATGGTGAAGAAACGAGTACAACATACTCAAGGAACTCTGTGATGTACTTCCTGCTACACTTGGACCACATCCAAGGGTTTGTGTTGTAGTTAAGCGTGGGAGCCATCACATGTTGCTGAATCTTAACTCCATCCTCCTTACACTTGTTACTGTCATCATGAGGCATGTTGAACCTAGCAGAGAAAAACAGAAAACAGGCATCAAACAAAATAATATTATTACTGAGAAGTTTGGGAGGTTTCTTTCCTATTTCTAGTAATAATTCTACTCATTGTAGTTTACATGGCACAGAAGCACAGCTCTACAAGGCCACTGCCTGGCTGATATGACTGTAACAAAGCTAGTACTACAGTGATAAATACCTCCGTACCGTCTCTGGCTGGGACTTTAAAGTTTTAATATTTTAGTGTTTCTTGAACCAACATAACGAGACTCCAATTGAAAACTGTAGTTTTTGTGTTTCAATGTGTTATATTGTTCAGCTACATGTTTTAAATCTATACAGTGATCCTATATTTCCATTGTCACTGTGTTATTGGCTTTGGGAAACCCATTCAAGGTTGCTGTTGAAAATAATGCAGAACATTTATCTTGCCTGCCTGTGGGGATTTTGGAAAGAAACCAGCACAATATTAAAGTATATGAACACTGGGCAGAAAGATTTAGATGTAAAAATCAGAGCACAGCGAGTATAAGGGAAGCATTAAAGCTCCTGCAGGGTGAAAAAATATGATTCTGGTTGGTGCTGGACAGGTACAGCACCGCACTGCCTATAGCCCTCCCTCTGACCTACCCGGCACCCCACCTGCCAGGTACCATGTAACACTGAGCTGTATGGCTAAGCAGTCATCAAGCATGTTGTCACAGCTTGATGCGGATAAAAATGGAATTCAACAATCCCACCATTTGTGTAGTGGCTAGAAAGAGCATTTGTTAGAGATGATGAGGGCTGTTGAGGTCTGTAACAGTCTCCAGTGTAGTAGGCTAACCCCCCCTCCCAGCTCTGGCTGACTCAGGACTTTGGACAATACAGAGTTTGCTGAGGGGCAATGATCAACAACCAGTGGTTTTTACTTTTCAATTCTGAGAGACAAATCAACAGATGCTTTTCTTTTTTTCTCTCAAAATTAAAGGCAACAAAAATCAGGATAAGTGATTAGAAACAGGTACAAGCAAAAGATAATACTGGAAAAATGCACAGCCATTGTTTCTTCTAAATACTCAAGATTCCTTGATCCCCATCTGCTGGTAAGGCATTTGTGGATTCCTAGAAAGACTTTTGAAGTTCTACCAATGTCTCACTGTAGCCAAAAGTTTCACTAACTGGGAGTGCTGACAAAACTTGAGATAAAAAAAAAAAAATCACTGGAAACATGCTGTACTTACACATGGCCAAGTTCATGGGCAATGGTGAATGCAGTGCTCAGTCCGTTGTCCTCGCTGATGCTGCAGCTCCTGTACGGATCACATACGGTCCCCAACTCTGCGAGTCCTGAATGACAAGAGGCTCACTTCATTCTTCCTCATTAACACCTTTATAATCTTCAGCATGTAAAGCATATAAAAGTGTGTGGTTGTAACTCATTTAAAAATAAATCCACTTACCTAAGGTGTCACATTTATCCCTTGCTCTGCAGATATCTTGCCTGTGGTGAAAACATAGATAATGGGTCACAGTCAATGCCACTGTACAAAGGAAAAACACTTGCCCAGCCTTCAGGGGTCCTCCTTATTTAGGTTAATATTAGGTTAAAGATCCTTCCATTTATAAGGCATCTGGACTCAATTTAATCCAAGCCTTTGAAGCAACTGATACTATATGCATCAAAAAAAAAATTTTTTTTCATACCTTGTGATGAGGATGGCAGTGTCATGATGAGAGTGATGGTTATCATCCAGGATATTTTGACTCTGCTGCCAGATGCAGAAGTTCTTTAAAGTGGTCTGTGCATTAAACGAAATGACAGGACCATCCTAAAAAAATATATATATAAAGTGAGAGAAAGAAAACACTGAGTAAAATGTGCAATTTCATGGACACAACATACTTATGGATGTAAGTATGGAGATTAAAGATTTAGTAGTCTTACCAGCTCATTGTTTATTATGACTAACTTCACAATCACAATGTTAATCAGATTGCCAATGCTGGGATCCTTGTAGATGGAAGATACCTGAATGAAAGAAAAAAAAATGAACATGTAGTTATGATTGCTTTTACTGAGGTTCAATACATTATGTTACAGTACATTAGTATTTTCATTAACGTAAACCAGCTTAAACGTGACACAGTATATTTACTGGTATCTTGATCATGGACTGCCATCCTGCAGTTTCAAGCAAGTACCAGAGAATTTGGTTGATTGGAGGATCAAGTTGATAATGGCCTGAGCCCCTGTGGAGAAAGCAGCCTTTGCCAAGACCAGAATATAGGTCATCTCAGCCTCCCCCTGAGGACTGCCGGCCTCAGACGCCTGCGGAAGCTTGTATTTGAAGTGGCCGAGAGTATGCGGTCTATGTGACATACCTGAGCTTATTTTTTAACATTCATCAAAGCTGTCAGACAGGCTCTGCCTCAAGCTGCCCTCTCCTCCCCCTGGCCGTTTGAAAGTGGTGTTTACCCCTGCCCTGGGCTGCCCTTTTCCCTCCCACATCCCTCCTCCAAATGCAAGCTGACGGACTTGCAGCACAAACAGCAAAGCAGTGCAGGTACATACATTTACTACACAAATGCAGATGTACATGTCCAGCTACTTCCTGTCAATATGTGCATATATACAGTATACAGACACATAAGCAGACTTCCTCTCATAACCAAACATTTTTCTATTAGCAGCCTTGAGGCCATTTGACAGAGATAGAACTTACTATGGACATTAATGTGAGTATGTAGTGCTGTAGGTTGCTGCCGTGACGCTCCACCATTTTGCTGTCGGCCACCAGCATGACTTCAACGAAGCGCGGGTAGGAGAGGAAACGCTTTGATCTCCTGTGAGGTCCTGAGTCACCACTGCTATCATTTGATGGTCTAGCGCTAGCACTGCTGCTCTCTGATCTGAGCAAGGCATCGCTGGTCAGGACGGCACTCAGTGACTCCATGTCACTGAATATACCGGCGCTGACCACAGGGGCTGCATTAGACACAGTGGTCACCCCTGCTGCCTGCCTTCTCTTCAGCTTGTGCCTCTTATGTCTGTGTTTGTGTCCTAGAGAGAGAAGCCAGAAGGGAAGGAGAATATGTAAATGCACAAAGATGCAGGGATGATGGGAAATACACTGGGTCAGGAAAACAAGACAAGATATAATGTGTTAACTACTCAGCTATACATGTGGTTTATGCCTTTAAAAGGTGGAGATGCATGAGGTGAGATGGCTGTCTGTAAGTTGATATTGTTAAAATATGTTGCTGCTTCTTTTCCTTTTGTTTATTGTTGCTCAGAGTGGGTTGACAAATGAACACTGCCTGGAGTGCCTTTTTTCTCTCTCAGAAGAGGGGAGAGAGGAGGGCAAAGAGTTCAGGCTAGGTAAACCTGGCACCCAGCCATAAAAAAATGGAGCACAAACTGCAGTGCACACACCAAAAGAAGACAGTCCAACTACTGGGCAGGAGCAGAACTTCAACACTGAGGGAAATTAAGTCAGATTTTATTATTATGTGGCAACAAAACTGCTGAATCTTGGTTTTAGCAGCACATGCAAATCAACCTTCTGGACCACCATCAATGCATCACCACCTATTAACAAGAAACTAGAGTACAACACGTTACATTACACTTAAAGTGTCCATGATTTATGAGTCTGATCAAAAAGAGCAATTTGCTCTACTTCAAAACATAGAAGATAACAATGGAGCTTTGTACAAAGATGAATCACTCTTGCCCAAAATGGCTTTTAGACAAATGTATGTCCCCTCAGGCTATGATATCAAAGACACACACACACACACACACAAATATTGTATTACAGAATGGGTCAAAGGAATCTGCTGAAAGATGTCCAACAGACAAAGAGAAAATATATCCAGATTTATTGTCTTAGATTTGATTATTTGACAGTTTCAAGTTGGCATCACTTTGCTTTTATACAATTTACACTGCATGTTCATGGCAGTGGGTCTACCCAACTTTCTTATCAAAGAGGCAGAGGAAGTACAAGAGTCAACAGGAAGTTCAGCCAGTAAACTGAGATGGGATGATACAGGGGTGAACTTCCAAATGATTTTTCCTGTGTGAGAGTTGGAAAGCTTCCTCACTACTGTGTGGCAGCTGTATGCGCTAACTGTGCAAGCTATGACATGATGTGTGAAGTGAGATGGTTTCACACCATACTTGCAGTTTAATTCGGTCACTACACTTCTATTTGTAGCCTATTAATGGGGAAAATATATAAATTCCATAGTGACATTTTAATAAACAGAACAGAACACTTGAATAGTTAACAATATTATACTATTTAACAATTATAATAAAGCTTTCTGTGATTTTATAATCAAGA
This sequence comes from Euthynnus affinis, assembly GCA_029490765.1. Taxonomy (NCBI): domain Eukaryota; kingdom Metazoa; phylum Chordata; class Actinopteri; order Scombriformes; family Scombridae; genus Euthynnus; species Euthynnus affinis. The sequence goes on along the minus strand of CM055840.1, from coordinate 10,026,152 downwards.
ATCCTGGGTTGCAAAGCCATTTTCTTCTTTTTGATTTTTTTCTTTCAAAAGCTACATAATATCCAGCCACACTTATCAGCTTTACTTGTTTGATCCAGATAAGTATGTTAATATGTTATATGTTAATACCACACTACAATCACTGTAATAGCTCAATAAGCTCAGTTACTATTACATAACCGGTTCCTGTTACAAATGATAGTGGGGACTTTGGGAGTGACGCAATGATTATGGCTGTTTACATCTGTAGGAACTAATTTAAAGGTCTGATAACACATGCCTATACAGAAAAAAAAAACTGACTGATGCTTTTCTCACAAGCACATGTACTGCATGAATACACACAAGCACATACATACACAGAGTCTGTGAAAGGTCCACGCTGAGAAGCAGCAGTGGGCTGACCAGCTGGGTGAGGGTGTCCTGGAGCAGATATTCAAGCCTGCTGATTGGCCTGGCCAGCTTAGTGGTGAGGTCTGTGTACATATACAGTAAGTGTGCATGCCTGCGTTTATGTTTGCCAGCCAATGTGTAGCAGCATTAAGGGTGCACCAATGTATGTTTGTGTTATCTATGTTTATGTTTATTTGTGCGGCGTCTGTCTGCCTAAATTGTATGTCTGCAAACCCATCATGTAATACACCATACCTGAAGTGTCACAAGCTGAGTTTTCCCCGGATGTCTCTTTCTTGGGGGCATTCTTTCTGTATACAATATGAGGTTTTGTGTGTTCCTCTTCATAGTGTTCTCCTTGATAGCTGTGAAGGGGCTCCACAAAATACTCCCCTTCTGGAGACCTGAAAGTCCCGAGCTGGAAGCAGAAAAAAAAGCATAACAGTTAGTCTCCATCCATCCCTTTTCTATGAATGAGTATTGCTTTTCAGGAATCAACAAAATACACAAACATGGAGACAACTTTTCAAATCTAAAAACGACGGGACCAAGGGGAATATTATAAAGTTTAATGATCTTCTTGCTAATCAGTGAGCTGCTAGGTCAGCTTAATGCAATGTATATTTACTTTAAAAAATATTTATAGAAAGCATCAGTGGAATGTGGCTCATTTACTATCCATTAGCAAAAAAAAATAAGCAATGCCAATGCCTGAGGGCTTTCATAAAAAGGTGAAGTAAGTGAATTTGCATGCATGTAAGAGTGGTCCCGCAACAGAAGGAAAAGATTATTGAGATCTATGATGCCTATCAGGGCAACAGAGAGAATGCATGCTGTTGCTTTCTTGGCAGGCATGCCAAAAGCCCTGTTACATGTATTTCACGTGGCACATTTAGTGCAGCTCGATAACTTGGAGGTCCATGATGTGCCAGATTAGGTACATGCCAACGCAAGCACATTTCACTTGTTGCTCATTGGGTGGAGAACCGTCATGGCATGCCTGCAGGCTGAAATGCATTTGACACAATTATGTTTGGCACAAGTCATATTTATAATCCCTGATAATGGCAAAAATGATTATTATAACAACAATCCATGTTCCTGCATGTGCAACAGGGTGGACTGATCTTCAGAAAGGAGACACAAGGAACAAGCTTCCTGCTCATGTTCCCTTAAGCAAGACACTATTTCTATTACTCTGTTAAGACCTGCACTTTGATTGAGAGGAGTTGGCAAGGCAAAGAGCATGTTCCTGCAAGACAACAAGTGTCACAATGTTCTAGGATGTACAGACATAAATATAATTGTGGTCACTGGCAGTATTGCATCTTTTAAAATAATATGCCCTTAGAGGTCTTGAATAAATAATAAGATATGCTCCATAAATGTCAGCTCAACTCCCTAAAGCTCTTTGCGGAGCAGACGATTCAAAGCATGTTGTATTTGATTTGTCATTTGGGAAGAAATTGACCCTTTGCTTATATCTGTCACCTCACTGTGGTTTCTATGTATAAACTCAGAGTGCACTTTTGCTCCACTCAAAAAGTCATGCTTCAGCAAGCCCGGGAGTGGGACCATTTCATGATGACGTCAGTACCACCCGTACTCCCGCTGTACTAGCGTGCGTAAACACGTCACCGACTACCGGGAGACCAGAGAGAGGCATGGAAGTAAAATATACAGCAGTGTTCATTAAATTCGACTGTAGGTAATGGACACCACAAATAAGGACAATCCTCAGCAAATTTAAGAATTATTTCGGCTCTGTAAGCAGCCCACAACAGAATCAACAGAAACAAATATCAGTTTTAACAAGCCATGCAGTCTCAACTCTTATTTTCCTTTCAACAAAAATCTAGGTTGTTGAAATTGTTTCAAATTTCACTTATTTAATTTTATACAGCCAATACGGATTCGCAGATATGTTTTTGACTTATGATACAAAGATGTTTAAAAACGCCATAATAGACTGACTAATAATGACTTGATTTGATAGCGCGCAAAGATGGGACGTGTGCGCAAAACTTCAAAATAGATTTTTTTTTTCTCGGGCAATGGTGAGGCAGCTTTTCAAGCCTTGTGTAAGCAATAATGGTGCCTAAAAAGCCATGGTGGAAAAGTAAAACACCCTGTCGTAAAAAGTCATCACATGCACGGCGAGTCTCCGTGCGTAAAAACTCACCAGTCCGGAGCACAAACTGATGACTGCGGCGTGTTCTGCTTGTGCATTTACATGTCCTTTATAAAAGCAGTGCCTTAACTCCGTGTCCTCCTCCTCCTCCTCCACCACCCCATCTGTCGCAAAACCCGTTATGTTATCTCCTCTGGGTACTCCAAGTATTGTCACAGTGTAGAGAGGTGCGATAAATCCCGATTCCAGCGTGAGGTTGAGGTGATAGTTCTGTCCGAAAGCAGATATCCTATAGTGGATATTTGGCGAGGCCCAGTGATCCGTACTATTGCCGGTGCTCTCATCCAAACTTCGTCTTTTCCTCTTGAAGTGCACACTGGTTGGAAACTTGTCACCGGCTTCATTCACTCGCACCGGTGTTACAATCTCATACGCGCCGATCTCCTCTTTTCCTGGGGAATAAAGGCAGAAGAATAACAATGATTAAGGATTACGTGGTAGTCCAACAGCATCAGTACAAATCAACAAGCCTAGATGTGTTAATCTATAGATTATGATTTAGATATCAATGTTTACTTTCTTGAAAAATCACTTGTTTTACAGCGTTGCAAGGAAATGACAATCAGTGAACTTTAGGTAACTAGAAAGCGCTGCAAGTCATGTGCTTGGCTGAATTCAAAACTCATTCATTCTCTGACCACCGTGTTAGAAAATAACTCGATAAGAGAAAAGGCGGGGGGATGTCAGAGCGACAGTCTTTACCTGTGCTTGAATTCAAAAGCAATCTCCCCGTAGATGCGACTACATTCAAGAAATCAGGGAATAGTAGGAACCCCAAGCCCCAGAAGAGCACATGCATGATTGTCCACGTTCAGAGGAGAGCGGCAGCCTGTATTCCTGTAGTAATACTGTATTCCTCCGGTCACTCCGGGCTTTCCGCCTCCGGTCCGCCTGCCACATCCAATTTTATTATCCTCGACTCTTCAGTAGATGGTCTCTGGCCGGTAAAGTACACTGCTGGGACGTGAGCGCTTCGCGGAATCCCTGGCGAACATGCATACTGCAGAGGGGTGGGCTGCTCAGACAGTCTACTGCGATGGGCTCCGCTGCAAGCCTGTGCACCAGCTCTCTCCCCAGCTAGGGGCGGGCTCAGTCAGGCAAGGTACACTGCTACAGTGAAGCCACTCCCGTTATCTACTGTAGTGACAAGGGTGGTTACTTAGGTCCACTTTGCATGATGTTATGATCAGTTAATGCGTTGTACATAAGTCTCTTGGGATTTTTTTTCTTTTTACAGGAAATTATTAATAGTCCAGCAAGGGTCCCCATGACCATAAAGGGCCCAAAGGAAATACCATAATGGGAAAGATGAATATAGGCTATGTGTGATTAAATGGTAAATTCGCACTGTCATACAAATTGGTATACTAGCCTACTTTCAATAGTTCTGGGTAAATCTGGTTTTAGAGGGGTGGGCAATTGCAGTGTGCAAAGCAGAACGCGACCATGACAGTGAGGTGGGGCCCGTATAGGAAATGCCTGCCCTGGGGCCATGGGCATGGCTGTATACTTAGAAGTTCATGGGATCACAGAGTGACAAAATGCAAACTGGCAAGCAGCGTAGCCATATACAGTAGTGATTTGAGGTCTTAAGTAGGTGCTGGAAAAGGTATTGTGTAGGGATAATGGTAATGGTTTTATGAGCTATAGTCTCCTCAGCAGAACAATGCTACAGCCTGTATGGACGCCTTTATAGGTGCCTTTGTTATGTGGAGGATCAAAGAGTGAGCTATCCAGTCTGCCTCCTGCCCCATTCATGCGACCCCCCCCCTCCCCTACATGCACACCCATGCACACACAGAGCTACAGACAGAATACACAACTTATTCTGTTAAGTTTTTCAAATATGTTCCAAATAGGCATATCCACTTAAGCTAGACCGGTAAATCATCTGAACAGGACAGCAGTAACAAAAAATGTAGTGTATGTATGAGTTAGTTTAGAAAAAGTGTCGCAATTACATAATTTGTCCACAAGAGACCACTGAGAAGTTTATCTCTCAATTGAAAAATGTCCCGCTTAAAGTCGAGGTAAAAGTTCTTAAAAAATATTCAGGTATTTAATGTTCAAAAATGATATCAGCTATCAGTCAATATATAAATCTTTTTTTTCACTCTCAAATGTCGATATAGGTAACAGCTTCAAAAATCCAGTATTAGTCTGACTATAAAAGCCATCATACATACCAAGGACCAAGAATGGAAACATGACCTACCTAATGGAGTTACGTCCATCTAGAATAACAGGCCTTTGTCAGAGCAGATATTTTGAGTTGTCATAGCAGGAAGAGCACAGGTGAAACTAATACTGTTAATGATGGTGTTGCTCCATTCAAGAGTCCCAATGAGCCAGGCCAGTAAGTGAGCATGCACAATCCCTGGACCCTGATAGGAACAAACCTAAATGGAATGCAGCCATTAATTAATCATCATTAATTACACCTGTGCGTTTCCTGCATAAACCCCATTATATTAGCCCAACTTTGTTTCTTGACAACAATATAGGTCAACATACATTTTATGTCTTGGGTAGATAATGTAACAAATGAACAGTAAAAATGCAGTTAATTGATAGTCAATTGAAAAAAGTCAGTTAATCATATATTCAACATATTTCTTATTGTTAAGTACTTATTTGATACAGGACAAAGAAAATACTAACTCACCAGTGGGTAGGCAGTCTTTTTGCCATTGTTTTGCTCATAATAATGTAGCATTAAAAAGAAGGGAAAATGAAAAGATAGCACAGGATTTTTTCTTGCATATTAATGGTCAGTTTTTATTCCTACATCAGTACTGTCAACTACTGCAACTACATTGACAAGTACAGTTTTACAGTCCTGTAATTTAGTCTACATTACTTGAATTACTAGACCAATTACTGAGATGGACCTACAAGACCAAATCTATTGTGTAACACTAAAATGCTATGAGGCAGCAGGTGGCTAAGTGGTTAATGGCAACCACACACTAATGGGTTTAAATCTGCTTCCCAACTTCTGACCAATTGCACTAGGATAGCTTGCAATAAGTGGGTATGAAAATATAAAGGAATTCATATCAAATTAAACACATTGAGAGCGCACAATGGTGAACACACATTATGAGTGTTATCTTGACGATAAGATTGGGCTGTTCCCAAACTTACTGTATGAAAAATGAAAAAAAAACATTGCTTACTAAAGCTAGTCTTGTTCTCAATGATAACATATAGCCAAAACAGATTGTATACTACAATAAGAACACTGATTACAGAGAATAACATAAAAACATCAATCTTAATACATTATCATTAAAAATACCATTTATTATACATCAAACTTATTTTAGACTTGAATCCATTGTGTTTAAATCTTTGTCAGTGGTCCTTGAAAGAGATATTCCTGAAATAGTAAAACTAGGCACAAAGATTAGAAAATAACTTGGATATTTTTTGCAATGCATAAACATCACCGGCAACTCTGTCCTGAGATGTACTCAACAGGCCTCCATGTCGTCACGCCACTCAGAGCCACATCACTGCAGGCGTTCGTGGATGTTTCCCGCCCTACAAGACCTTATGTGGTGATAAATGCTAGCAGCTGGCACATGACTTTTACAGCTCATTTGCTGTGCACAATCAACACGCACCATCATTAAGGAGGCTAACTTGGATTTGCAGGTGCATACCTCAAACTAAAGACTCACATAAAATACTTCCAGTATCTGAAAAAATAAAGAGATGATGATGTTTGTCAGCAGGATCCTTAATGTGCAGAAACAGGCCAAAAAATCTTGTCCCTCTGTCATGACCCTCTGTCATTGTGGTTGTTATATGTGCAGGACCATGGTGATGTAAAGAGTCATGATCATTTTTTGAACATCGTTTCAATAATTTATGGTCACGATTTCTGATGTATGGTCTAAACTCCACAAAATCAACATGATCATCTAAACACCTATGGGCCACCCAGCCTTTTGCACCATATAGTCACTTATTTTCAAGTGTAATGGAACTAATTAGGTATGATTTAGAGGTCATTGAAATGTCAGCAATTAAGATCACTGGTTATAATAATGAATTACATACACTAGAGGTTCTTTGTAATCACCTTTGAACTCCAAAGAACTCAAACCTGCTTACCTTTGCACAGGAGCTGGTTTTCTTCCTATGTTCCTCTTGTTATTTGGAAATTCTTCCTCAGGGTAGAACCTAAAACATCAACATGGGCAGCTGCAGGTCACAAATCCCTTTAAATACAACCTTTCGCTCACAATTAGTCCCTTTTCCGAGAACTCCCCATAAAACATTTTTACAGTGCAGGGGTCACAGGTAAGTAAAAACAGTTGGCAGAAGTTGCCTTATAGGCTGTGTTTTTGTGTGCAGCGACTATAACTTTAAGTGAGCCGTTTACTTTTTAATGTGCTGTCATAGTCACTCAATAGCTCTTACAGACACCCTTCATTTCAAACTAAGAATGACCATTTCAAGTTTCTGAATGGTGAATGGCCATTTGACGCCAAGTCAGTGGCAGCATGTGGAAACGAGAATGCATTAAAGAGCGACTCTTCCACCTTAAACTACCGTGTGTGTTACCATTTCCAGTGAACTGACCTTTTCTCCATGTTTCTCAATGGAACAGTCACTACAGCTGTGGGCGTGTGCATGTGTGTGTGTTCTCAATGGTCACTGAGGTCATCAGAGTCACCCACCCTCAGTTGTGCGCAGGCAGCATCATTCAGAGCAGCTATCAGCAGTGTAAACTTCACTTCCCCCTCCAGATCAGATAATAGGCCGATAGGGAGCGGAAAGCTTGAATGAAGTAGCCAAGCCTGGCCTGGGATTTCAAAGAGATGTACTTTAATTGTGGAGCTTTCAAAATCTCATTTTACTCTCGTCTCTCCCTCAGCCCCCCCACCCTAGCAGACTTTCTTGGCCCAGTGAACTTGTCTTCATTACAAGGCAATCTCCATGTGCACTGAGTTGGAAAGTGAGCAAGTATTTTATAATGCATAGACTATTTAGCCATTTGAAACCAGTGATGTATAACACACGATGAGGAGCAAACGATGGGCACTAACATATGGAGTCAAATAAGGGTCATTAATATGTTGAGCTTGTGAAATGGTTTGGTATGTGTTAGAAAGTTTTGCAGCTGTAGAAATATTCTGTGCATGTGCAGAAAAGTTTTATGCAGACAGATATAATTTGCACGTGTAGAAAAAAGTTTTGTAGCTGTAGAAACATTTTGTGTATGTATAATTAAAATTTGTGCAGGAGTATTTTCAACAATGACACACAGACAAACAAATTCCCTACCTGTCTATGCAGCATTACAGTTACAGAGAACTGGATACATTCACATGGCCCCACTCACTCCTAATAAAGTTTAGGAGTGTTGAGGAAAGTTGTTCAGGGGCGCATGAGACCAAAAAACCCACTTCCCGCTGTAAAGAAATTACCCAGATGAAAACCTACTGTGTATGCTGTCTAGGCCAAGTGTACATAGAGTGTGCTCACTATAGACTTCTGGCTGAGATAGCTAACTTCCAGTTTAGCCCTCTAGCTAACTTGAATGGGAATAAAACAATTCAATCATGCAGCTCTTCTAGACTTTCCAAATGTTATTAGACTGAATGGATCAAATTCTGAATTTCATTAATTTCGCAGGGTTGTGACGGTCAAAAAAATTACCCACCATTTTACAGCTGTTCCTTTTCCCATGATTGTGTGTGGGGAAAATGCTTTTTGGAAGTTGTAGAAGTTGTAATTCAACAGTTTGTCCACTATGTCAAATTGGCTTCAGAGCCCGAGCACTTCATGGGAACGTGGGTACAAACTACAAGTTAAGGGGATGGATTTTGACCATGTTTTTACATCTGAATCCAACTGGTCAAACATGGAGTTAATCTGTCCAGTGAAAGGGCAGATGGGTCTGTTGCATTCATCCCGCTGCAGGTCAGTAAACATTTAATGTGTTGTGTATTTATCTTGCAGTTTGTTTGCCGTTATTGTAAGGCAACGCAGTTGTCCAAATGCATATTTTGGAGTTCAGGATGGCTGCTTTATGAACCTGGAATAAAACACTAATGTAGCTTTAGGATGTTAGCAAATGTCTGCTTGTTACCAAAGTACCAAAGTAGCAGCATCAACATTGGCAAGGAACTTTTCAAACTAAAGGCAAACCAAGCATGAAGACATGTACTGTAATTACACATAGGTAGCCCACTTCTTTGTTTTTACAATTTTATGGATTTAGGACATTCTAGCCCCTGAAGGATTACAGGAGCTTCAGGTTAGTGCTGCCCACTGTCCCACACTGACCATAAAAATAATGCAATTGACACTTTTGACATGCTGTCACGCCACATGTTTATTTTCTTACACAGTGAAAAGCAAATTCATAACTAATACCGTTGTGGTGTGAAAAGAGGACACTGATAGCACATGGACAGACAAGACAGAGCAGCACATCACAACAGCAGTGTGGGAAAAGTGAGAAATATACACAAATGTTCTATATTGCAATGTATTTCCATGAATGCTGCCCAGGGTAATCAGTCAGCATATTAACTTGCTTGCTAAACTAAAGTTAGCATTAGCTATTAGCACAGTAAGGCAGTAAATTAGCAGGAAGTTGATTATATTTTCTGTGCTGTGCTCTGATGATTCTGTGCTACAACCAGTGACTACAAACAGTTCCAATGCTCCTTCATATGGAGGCACACATATTTCAGGAGGTAGTGTTGCACAGAGGATCAGGAATGACACCCAGGTAATAGCTGACCTGCCAGACACAGCAGAGGATACAGACAGTATTTGCATGGCAGTGTGGAACAGCGTGGTCCAGGTCCATCTCAAATGTCTGTTTTTGGAGAATCTGATATCAGTGTTACACAGAGTGTCACATTTCAATTGTATATAGTCTGAGGTGATTCATTGTGTAAATTTGTTAATTATGTATGTTTTATTTTTTATGTAATATTTCATGTGCTATTGTTGCTTTCACAATAAAGTGTCTACAGTATTTTTTTTCTGAACAAATACATGTTTGTTAAACCATTGTACCATTAACTTTTTTTTACAAGACTCTCACCTTCATTTAGAGTAATGCATGGACACATCAATTAATAGTTAGCTAATTGTGACATGCAGTCTTTAAAATGCTAAACAAAATGAATTATAGATGGAGTTTGATGTGGTGATACTTCACAGGTGGTCTTCATCTGATGCAGGGGCTAACCTCTGTCTCTATTGCATCTGGAAAAAATACAATTAAAAATCTCAAAGGATCCACATATTGAATCTTTACATGCCAAGAGAAAAAAAAGAAACATTACTGTTTGGGAACATTAATAATACACAGATGTGGCCTGTGTTGTTTTGAAATACTTTCTGTTTTCAGAAAGCAGCACTGACGCTTATGCCAAGTAGATTAAATGGATGAACAATATTCACATTTTGTATGTATGACTTAGGTGTAACAACCACCTCTTGCAAAGCAGTGGCGTCACTGATATAGTTTCATGCAATGTGATGCCTCCTGCTGATGGCTTTGAGGTAGTCGACAGCAGACTGCAAACCAAGCTGTGGATCATCTGGCCTTCTGGATCAAAGTTGTTGCATCCTCAGCCCTGATAACACTCATTTTATTACTATGGCCCTCTGAACTTTTGGGATAGAGCTGTAATCTTGGCGTCCTTCAGCATCTGAAATATGAGAATGACAACTCATGTCTACTGGCAAATGGGTGTTATTATCAGGTCACACAAAGCTGCAGATACAGTGCGCCCGTTAATACAGTGCTGCTTCTCACAGATGTATTTAGCAACTACACACAAAGTGAATTATTTTACTTATTGGCACAAGGGAAGACTGGATAATTAATCTTATTAGAAAGATCTCAAAAATAAAGCATTATAGTCATACAATAACATCAAATACTGATCCATCTGGGGATACAATAGCTTACTTGGCATTTTTTCTCAGAAGCATGTTTAATGGTTAGCCTAGCAATACTTATATGATTAAATCAAACATGCTAAAGGAGTGCAACAGTATGTAATATAGCCCAGCGATTGGTTAGCCTTCAGTTTGAAAAGTTCCTTGCCAGCATTGATGCTGCTACTTTGGTAACACCAGCAGACATTTGCTGACATCCTAAAACCACAATACTATTCCATTCTATTAACTCTACATTTGACTTACATTAGTTTAAAACTCTCATACACAGGTAGGAAATTTGTATGTCCATCTCTCAGACTTTGTGAAACCTCACTGAAAATAATCCTGCACAAATTTTAATTACACATACACAAAATATTTCTACAGCTACAAAAACTTCTTACACATGTGCAAATTATATCTGTGTGCACAAAACTTCTTCACACATGCACAAAATATTGCTACAGCTGCAAAACCTCATTACACATTCACAAACCATTTCACAAGATTACATTACTCATATAACTCATATAAACATATTAATGAGTCTTATTTTATTTCATACTAACAGATGAGAATTAGATGCTTTGAAGTGGAAAATAAAAGTTATCTGTAATTGAAACAAGAAGTTGTATCTTACTCACAGACAATGGACAATAGAGCATATATTCCCTGGTGGTAGTATTATACACATAAAAAAGAGCCATCAGGTAAACTGTAATCAAATTATGTCTTAGTGCTTTGCTAAGCCTTACATAAAATAATTTTACAGTTTTGTTGAAAAGCAACCCAAACTGTATATTATCAAAATAACTTTCTCAATTTCCTTCTAGCTGCACATCTGAGCTGTTCGCATTTCAATGCCCTATGTGGTTCAAGATTATTTTGAAACATAATTCTCAGTCAGTGCTGTTAAGCTGTTAGGAAGTTCTCCTATCTGCTGCAAGACAATTTAGCTAGTGTGTGTGTGTGTGTGTGTGTGTGTGCATAATACTTGTCATTGTAACAACTGAGTCCTGAAGCAAATGTTTCCCTTGGAGACAAAGTATGATTTCTGTGGCTGCACACATCTTTCAGCATGGGACCCATTGGACTTCCAGCAGTAATTGGGTAAACACCCAGAGACACAGAAACACATGGCTCCTCTAGACCTGCAGGCATACACATACAACCGCACACAAACACATACAGATGGGCACACATGCTCAAACATCAAGCTATGTCACATGCCCTCACTCTTTTAATTGGCACAGCAGACAGCAGGCGCTGAGAGCTTTACCAGTGAGGGAGGTGATTCTAAATGGGCTTTTAGGATGGTGCTGGGCAAGTTTATGTTGGTTGAGAGCTGAGAGAAAACAACGCTCAACATCTGAAGTGCAATTACGGCTTCAGAGGAGCTTTCACAGACCACAAGATAGGGGCCTGGACTCTGCCCAAGCAGTATAGCAGCTGTCAGCAGGTCCCTCCAAAATCAGAATGCTTCCCAGATCCTCTGGCTCTCTGTGGAAAGGCAACAACAGACTTAATGCCAGAGACCAAATTAATCAGACTCCAGATTGAAGAGAGGATGAAGAAGTCATCAGAGGTGTAGTGTGGCGTAGCCCAGATAGCAGTGTGACCAGATGTATGCCACACACTAACTCTGTGGCTCTCCAAGTTCCAAAAATCCTTCAGTGCTTCCACGAACTCCTTTGTTTACAGTAGAAGAAGGCTCAGTGAGTCATTCTCCCATCACCAAAGCCTTATAGAAGGGCATGTATTCCTTCATAACATCATTATGTTGAGTGAAAGGCAGGGCCTGGTGGGGTTAGAGGGTGTCACTGACACGGTTGGGGGCAGCTGTGGCATAACAGTGTATAGCTCAGCTCTCCCAGTCTGCCTCAGTGATAAAGATATTGGGTAGTAGTGATCTTGTTTCTCAGAGTCCTGATGTCAACAGTTTGCAGATTTACCCAGGCCCCACATTCACCCTTCAGCTCCTCGTATCCAACATTTAGCAAAGGGACAGTATGATGACCTAACCACTCTCAGCTGCAGGAGGGAGTGAAAAAAAAAAGATCGTGACACCCTTTAACCACCTGACTTTCTGTATGGATACAGCACAGCTGGAGTGACGAACTGAGAGTAGAACAAAAAAGGGGAATGAGAGGATGTATGGGGAGGAGTAAGATTATCAGTTTTCCGCCATTGAAAACACACATTTATTTAAAATTCCTGATTGAATACGACAGGCATGATCCTCAGGTCCTCTTTCCCCATCTGTTTCATGCAGTACTAAGCTGACATGTTTAAAACGAGTAAGGACAGTATAGGCTTACTCATATATGAGAGCCCACATGTTAAATCCAAAGCACATGTGTTTTTTTCACCACGTGTTGGTTTCGCATGTGAATATATGAAATTTCCCATGCATGTGGAGGTGATATTGTCTCTTTGCACACTAATTAATGTCCTCATATGTGAAAGAAGGTGGTAAAATTGATGACATTTTTCCCCATGATCTTTTTGTGAAAAAACATATGAGCTTAAAACTGTATGCACTGCACCACAGTTTTAGTAGCAGAGCTGATATCTTTACATCTTCAACCCACACGTGACTGCACTGTAAGATCTGTTTCTCCTGCTTCATCTGCCCCTTTGTCATATTGGATATAGTTTAGTGTTCTGGGTCAAGGACTCTATTTTTTGGCTGTCAGAGCTTGTAGAATAGGCTGACCTGGGTCCTGCTGGCAGGGCCACTGTGTAAATGGGTCATCTGGGACCAAGAGGAGCCAGCAAGCTCACTATAGCTGACAGGCGCACAGCAGTGTGCACCAGGACCCCAGCTGGATGTGAGGGGGAAATCTTTACCATAGGGAAGGCCTACAATAATACAAAGATGGTTTAAATCACAATCGCATTCCCTGTATAGTTTAATAAGACTTGACTATCTCCAGCTCCAGACAGAAATTTCTTATCATCAGGCGGTCTGTGATATAATTGAGATACATACTGTCCTTAAACTAATATTGAGGTTACTCATGCTGTGCAACTCCAACAACTTAAAAATTACATCATACAGTATTGTATAGTATTGAATTGTTTCCATCACTGGTCAGAGAACCCAAACAGAGGGTCTGTTTCACTGGTTAGAGTTCATTATCTGTTTTAATCTAATCTTTCAGAGGCCATTTAGGATTATCACTTAATTAAGAAATTATTTTTTACCAAATCTGATTTTATGAATCAATAATCGTATTATAGTTTTAACACAGCGGGGTGAATAGTACCAAGTAATGAAAGTGATGGCTTTGACTGACAGAGTTTAAAATGAGGAGTTACACAGCTAAAAGAAAGTTAAAGCCACTATGTGTACATTTTAAAGTAGTTATTTCATTATTCAAATTATTTTGATGAAAAATGAGAGAATCTCAGTGGAAAATGTTGCATTCTATGAGATGCTTCCAGTTCAAAAACCTAGGAACAGATGGGTTGTTTCTCATGATATGGACAAACCACAGGAGGCTTGCTCTAAAGCTCTACAATACAATATGGTGTATACTATACTATAATCATGAAACCCAACAAAATCCAGCAAACATTTGACATATACAACAATCCAGCAACGCAACCTTTCAAATGTCAACTTTTGTTTACACATAAAGGGAAATAAGAAGTGAGCAATATGATGATAGCTTTGTCTGGCCTCATCTTATTGACTCCATAAGCAGATGCTCATGTGAGTCACCTCTATAATCATTTCAGGCTTTCTTGACGGCTTTCCAGATAGTAATGCACAGCATACTCTTTGTGCAACCAGTATATACGTGCTTGATTAGCCTTGTGGCTGCACAAACAAAAAAAATCTTGTCTACCTTAAAATTAAATTACACCAACCCGTAGCAACTGATGCCCAAAGAGAACTACTGTAATACCTGCATCCATGTTAATTATGTCACTACTCACTTTTAGGCCTTTAAACTGGTCACTAGCTGCAAAACTGTCAAGCAGCAAACTGTGTCATTTCTATGGGTTTATTTCTAATATGAAACAATGCATACATATTGCAGATATATGACTTGTATGGTTTCTGAGGACTTAAGCTGCTGTTTGAACGTCTATATTTTTCTTGTGTAAAAGTGGCCATAGTGCAAAAGAAAATAAAAGTGCCAACAAACTCAGCTGCTTGCAATTGCAAAAAAAATATTAATTAGAAATAATATATTTTTAAAAAAAAAAGCCTGCTTAGGCTTTCACACACTTCTTTAAACTCTATTTTGCTACTTATTTTTCAAAGGCATAAGATCCAGCAGGTGTGTCATTTTGGAATACTGTCAGTGAAAACTAAACTGTTTATATTTGAAGATTGGTGACATGAATAATTTCTTGCTGTATGGTAAATGTTGAGACTAACTGGGATTCAGCTAAGGGAATTTTGCATATCAGCACAAATATAGTTAGTGAACAGATCACCTCTGTTCAAATGATGGGTTGATTTGATTCTTGCTGACCTGGATATTTAGCTTTTTATGCTGCATTTATGTGCTTGTTGGAAAGTCCAACATAGCACATAAATACATATTAAAACATGTAAGTAGTAGCTAAATTCACTTATTGTTACTGATGAAGATTTGTGCTGAAAATACTGTTGTGATAAGAGGAATGTGTTCACGGGACTTTGGCCATTGAAACCATGCGGCTCTTCTTCTGTGTACATTTCTGTTTAGGAATGGATGGTTTCAGAGGTACAGGAAATATCCCATGTCAGATGGCTAGGATTCCTTTAGATTACATCCCCAGGAAATAGTTATTCCTCAGTCAGATACAAAAGTGAGGGCACCAGTCTATGAAGGAAATTGGGTAAGGTAGACAGGATTGCTTGGTCAAAAGCTTGTAGAGGAGAAATATAAGAAGTTATTGATAATCTAAAATAACAGTCATATGTACAGATTGTAGACTAACACTGTGAAGCTTTTGTATTTAACATTTTTACAATGCCCCTCCATGTCAACAGAACACTAGAATTACAAATAATGTCCATGTAAATACCATCACAAAAACATCTGGGTAATTTTTGATATTCCACAATGATCTGTGTGGCTCAGCAGACCATGCAATTTGAGAAAAATGTCCAGGTTCTGTAAACAATAGTTTACAGAACCTGCTTACCACACAAGCCTGCATATACACGAGGTAAACCAAAGCAACTAACTTTGCTCACACTTGCTCTACTCCACTCTTGCCGTCATGTTTTTCACATTTACTCCCACGTGGGTCACCTTGAGGGTCAGTTTCAATCCAGTCTAAGCGTTGGCGTCTCATAGCTGAAGTCACATCATCACACATTAGCTTGGACTTCTCACCTCATTTGATTTACCCGTGGGACTTTAATTCTTTGTCACACCTCGGGTCAAATGTTATGATGGTAATTTAACCTGAGTCACAGTATTGTCATAAAATATCGTTTGTTTTTGTAGTTGAAGCTGAGTGAGAGGGATCCATGATCTTCTAAGAGTATAATCAAATCCAGACATTCTGAAATAGTGTGATTTACCTTTTGACTCTTACAGTTATAGCACAGCTTTATCACATATGATATAACTGTGATAAGAACAGCTGGCCTCTGTTTTTGAGTAAAAAAAAACCTGAAAAAAACCCTTGTCTAACAAACAAAAATGTGAGGTTTAAAAAAGTATACACAATAAAAGTGTAACAATCAAGCCGAGCATAACAGCTGGTGTTTTGGAGGCATGGAGGAGTGACAGTTTCATACATAACAAGCCAAATGAGAAGGAAAATTCTTCACATCCCTCTCTTGTGGCACCTCATTGTTAATCATATCCTCTCAGGTCTGGGCTGGAAAATAGTTGTACAAGAATGTTTTAATATTGCAGGAATGCAAACTTTGACACAAAACACAATGCTAAAAGTGAGAAGCACAATGTGATTCTACCAAGTTCGGAGAGGTAGAAAGCTGCATTGTTATTGCCTGTGTGGGAGGAGAAGGGCTCTGTTTTTGACATTTAGAGTGACCATTTTCAAACCTCATCTTAAAATGTCACTACGGTATGATGAGCAAAGTTTAGACCAGGCTAGAAAGACAAACTACAATCAGCTAATCGTGGTCAAACATAGGCTGACCTCTAATCAGCGTGGAATAACAAATTAGGTCTCTGCACAGCTGGGCTTTCATAATGTCTAGCTCAGAGAGAGAAACAACCAGACTGGGTTATTGGCAATACATGAGCAGTGAATTTGTAACATGGATTTCATGAGGGTTGTTGCTGACATGAGCCAATTTACACTATATTTAATGTGAATACCCTTTAGACCTAAGGCATTTCAGACCATAAGACTTCCATAAAGCCAGAACTTGGAAGAAGGGAGCTGTTAACAGAAGCCATATTTTAACAAGATAAAATAAATTTGGGAGGTGAAAGATTACTACCCAGCCATCCTTCAAAAGCCCTTTTCAAAATGCTCTTCCCCTTGTCCCATTAAGGCTGTTCACCAGTAACACTGAGCAACTAATAGACCTAAGCACTTCAAATATACAGTTTACAATGATAACAGTGGCAGATACAAGTCCAGCACAGGTAGAACTGGTAAAATGATTTGTTGTTATGTCTAGGAGATTTCATTTCTACTAAGCTAAACCGGCTACTAATGGGCCACAGCAACAGTTGCTCCACTTGTCCCCTGCAGCATCACTCATACTCACTGCATTGTTGACACCTTGCCACCTCGCCAAACTTGCACTGAGGTCAGTGTTGGTTTCAGTTAATTTACATTAAAGCTGCTATAACAAATTTTTTTGCCACATGGGGGCAGTGGACCTAAGTTGTGAATACAACATTGACATATCATCACCTTCTAAGCTAATATGATAATAATCAAATAATAATCCAGTTATGAAGCAATATTATCATTCATTTGAAGTCATTAGTATCTAGCCAGCCAGCAAAAGTCCAATATTTACTCTCTTTTAGCTCTGTTTTTTAGAGGGGAATATCTCTTCAGCTGCTAAATGCTCCACTACATTCACCAGCTAGCCGCTAACTGTCTATTTGCAGTGGTGCGGGTTTTTAGCATTTTTTTGCTGAACACAGCTACAACAGCTGAAAACAACACTATGAGAGCAGTGAGAGTAAACAGTGGTGAAACTTGCTATAAGCTTCATAAAGTGGAGGGGAGCTGCAGAATCGAGTGATAATTGTCTTCAGGTTTATCACTTTGAGCAACGCCCCTCTTATAGAAAAATATTATTATAGCCACTAGCAAATAGATGCAGACAAAAGATGAACCAAAATACTTAAGGGATGAAAGTTATTATTGATTTTCCATCAGAGTCTGCCCTCTGACCAGCTCTTATTAGTTAGCCACTCTAGACAGAAGTTGATGAAAGAAAAAATGCTTGATTATTAATGCTTACTTTGTAAGTTGGTTGAATCTGTCTCCAGCAGACCTAATGCTTCCAACTAATGAGTTTTAAAAAAGAACTCATGGAAATAAAAGAGTAGCATTGTTCTTGTATTGCAGAACTAACCCTACAGTTAGTCCTAGTTGTACAGTATTATAAATAAAAAATATCTAACATTTGTATAAAACATTTGTATGCTTAATATAGAAAAACATACATAATTACAAATATAATGCAACTCTGATTGATGAGATTGGCCGGGGTTACTGTAGCACTAACCAAATCCAATAAAGAGCACTGCAGAGTTCTAAAGTTAGCCTAAACTTTGATATACTTTCATCCAGGACTGACTCCCACACAGTGGTTATTCCAGTTCTGAACTGTTAACATAATTTCTAACTCCGCAAAATAATTTAGTTAGATAGTGATATGCTAACTCTTTGTCTTGGAAGTAATGTATTATTGTGGGTAGTAAGCTATTGCTCTTGTGCTTTTGGTTTTAGAAAGACTAAAAGAAGACAAATCCTATATGTATACCCAATATCTCTCTAACTTAGCCCATGAACACCAGTTCAGCATGTTGAGAAATTAAACATTGTTCAATTACTGGAATAATCTATGCCAATGAGAACAAATATAATTACGTATTCTATTTCCTGTTGTTCCCATTCATAATAAAAGAGCGTGACTCAACAGTGCACGAGTGTATTCCCCTCTCCTTCTCATGTAGGTTTCTGTTATTCTCTCTCCTCTGCTTGCTTGCAGTCTGTTGGACATCCTGCTGACACTATTTTAGCCCCTTTCACAAGGGTGTGCTGACCGCAGCCTGCCTTTGTAGTTTGTATACTAAATGCACAGCAGAGAGGGATCCCTTTTGGGCCCGTGGTTTCCTGAAACAAGCCATCTGCAACTGCTCCACTCTCTACATGGCCTGAGGAAAGAGGACAGGCACAAATAAAGTGGATTCATACACTGTATGGACCTCAACAAAGAATTCATTCATTTTGTCGTCCTGCTGTGGACAGAATTACCCATAAAACCTTTTTATGGGCTCAACTCATGACAATTAACATCTCTTTTTGATGTTTGAGAAAATCCTTTGCTTCAAAATCACAGTCTTCTTTTTTTTTTTTTTTTTTTTAAATCTGAGGCACATGGCTGATCAAGGTCAACTCACAGTTTTCACTCTTTCCTTCCTTCCCCCTTGCCTTCATGATTTCTATCAACTTAACCTAATGAGTCAGCTTTAGTATCCACATGGTGAGGCATCATGGTACTTGTGGATGGTCTGAGGTGGTGTTGATGAGTGTGTAACTTCAAGGAAGCTTCAGTTGATAAAACTTAAAGAAAAAAACCCCAGGCCTTTAGGTACTATCAAATGTTTCTGATGAGCTGCAGGACAATAACCAGTGAGGGTGTTCCTAATCTTTACCACAGATACTGTGTGTGATCTGGTAAGTTTCAGTTTGCAGATCAGAAGAGAAAAACTGAAGGGGGGGGCAGAGAAGAAAAAGAGCAGAAATCCAATTTGGCAGCTCAAGTGCCATTTCTCTCTAGTGATTTCAAATGCAATAGAAATCATTTAGTATGTGAGTTCCATATTAAAAGCAACTGGAAATGTTTAATTTATTTATTTATACCTGGATTGGTGAGGAGCAGTTCATGGTCATCAACAAGCAGTAACACAAAGCTCACCCTCTGAAAACAATAAAGCATGCTATATATAAGATTGCAATAGTTAAGATAGAAAAGATGTGGGGACCCACAAACTGGGAGAGTGGCACCACCAGATTCCAGTTTGTTGTTGTTGTTTTTTTTTTTTGTTTTTTGTTTTACTTTTTTTAATTCTTTCAATAATTATTTTTTAAAATTATTTCTTTATTTATTTTCATCATCATTTATTTTCAGAGTACAGAAAATGTAAAAGTAAAATAGAATAATAGTAAAAGTGACTTAAGTGAAATAAATATAATGTGACTGGGAATAGGTGAATAACAACATTCACAGAGATGAAAAATGTTTGATAAAAAAAGAGGGATGAATTTCTTTATTATATATAATATTATGCCAGTCCTCTTCGCAGATATGAGGTCCAGTGTCCTGTCCAGTTTTGTAACAAAGAGGTACCATATTGGTGTAATATCCAACAGGATTTCCAAAACCTTTCCAAAACAGTCAGGTCATGTACTGCCTTCCAAAAGTGTTTTAATTTTCTATGTTCACTGAAATTATGGATAATGTAATGACCCTGTACATGTTTTATAATGATGACATCAATGACGATGAGTTAGGATGCATCTTAGATGGAGCAGGGTAAGGCACATTCTGTGCCTAACTTTATAATTCTATTCAATTATTTTGTTACAAGACAAGTAAAGATGTTCTTACACATAATGTCCCACTGGTCATCGTTAAATCACATCCCAGATCTTTTCGCCATACATTCTTAAACAGGGTCAGGGAAGAACTATGATGGTGTAACAGAGCACAAATATCAAAGAGATTTTCCCTTCTGATTCAGATCTGAGAAAGATTTAAGGAACATTTAAGGGAAATAATTGCTGAAACTGATGTATCCCAAATTCTTTCCACCTTATGAACAGGGACTTTCCACTTGGGGGTGGCAAGTCTGGGTTGGAGGATAGAGGAGCTAGCATAGAGATTCTGACCTTAAAAACTGATTTTACATCTTGCCAAGCCTGAAGAGTGTTGTGAATTACATAGGATCTTGATACTGGATGTAGTGCATTTATGTTATTAATAGATGGTAGAAAGGTCAAAGGGGTAAAGAAGCAGTTCTTCCATATCTGTCCAGTGAGCAGTCAGTTCTGTGTTTTGTACCCAACTAATCAGGCCCTTTATCTGGGGGGTCCAGTGGTACAACTGAAGGTCTGAGAGTACCAGTCCACCTTTCTCTCTGGACTTAGTTTAAGTTTTAAAAACTATTCTGGGTGAAGAGTTCTTCCAAATAAAGGACCTTATCAGTTTGTGGAATTAAAAAAAATGCTTTGTCTAAATAACAGGGCAATACATTCATTTTGATTATATTAATTCATCTGAGAAATGAGATGGCAAGCAGATTCTGGTGATCCAATTCTTGCTTGATCTTTTCAAGTAGTGGGGCATAGTTTATATGAAATTCACCCCCAGATACTTTAATCTGCTCTGTGCTCAGGGGAAGAGTGAAATGATCTTGAGTTTATTGATGAAGTTTAATAAAGAAGCATTGGATTGTGCAAAGTTAATTTTGTTGCCTTATATCCTTTGAAATTTGCTGATGAGATCTAGTACTGCTGGAATTTACCTCTCTGGATTTGTTAGGTACAAGATAATATCATCAGCATACAATGAACTTATATTCACTATTTTCTCAATCCCAATTCTGGAAATCTCTCTACTAACCCGTATGGCCTCTGCGAGGGATTCAATTGCCAAATTATATGAGAACAGGGATAATGGACACCATCATCAGAGGGAGTGTTCACAACTTTCAGCTTGTAGATTGCTGTACATAGACCTGATCCACCCAATACATCTATCACCAAAGTTCATTATCTCTTAGAAAATAAATATGACTACTCAACCCTATCAAACACTTTTTCTGCATCAAGTTATACTACTAATGCTAGTCAGTTATATAGGGTGGTGTAATTAATTACATTTTGTAGACTCCAAATCTTACCAGAAGCATATTGTGCCTTTACAAAGATGTACTAATCAGGACTAATAAACTGGGGCAATAAATCTTCTAATCTATGTGCAGTTAATTTTGATATCATCTTGAAATTGACTGAAAGTAGTGAAATTGGATAGAATGAATTGAATTCTACGGTGCCTTTATCCTTCTTGATTGTATATTGTATTTTAGTTGGTCTGTCATGTTACACATACTTTTTATGTATGATCGGCACTTTTTTTAGTTGACAAGCTAAGAGCCTGCTGGGATTATTGCCATATTCATGATAATGCTGTCTGGTGAAAAACAAAAGTTTTTTGATATTCTGAGTTTGAATGAGATGTGGGCAATTGTTTGTGAGATTGCTCCAGATTGATAAAACTCTTCTTTTTAAATTGTTCAGTTTGTGTTGTAACAGCCTTTTTCCTCGCAGATGTGTATGAGATCAGCTGTCCTCTAATCAGCTCTAGCTGTGTCCTATATTACTGCAGGAATAACGCTGGAGGCTGAATTGTCTTGTGAATATTGTTCTAGCCATTGCCTGATGTTGCAGGCTTCAGTGTTTTTTTAAGAAGTGAGGAGTTAAATCTCCAGTACTTGGTTTGGCGTCTATGTTGAGGAAAGGATGGTTAAAGGTAAACTGGTGAATGGCCTGATATAAGAACAGGTTCTATACTACAAGAAATTACAGAGGAGTGATGGTCCTGAGGTAAAAGAAATAAGTTCAACCAATAGTATGTTTTGTGTCTAGCTGAATAAAAGCTGTTTTCTTTCACTTTAGAGTTAAATTCTCTCCAGACATGAACAAGACCTGCATCGTAAGAAGCTGTCTTTAGAGCCTTTGATGCATTAGGATTGAATACTGATAACAAGTAAAGCCCTTAACTGGTCTGGCAAATGGTAAATGCCCATCAACATTCCACATCGTATTTGAAAGTTAGTTGTATTAAGGAGGAAAAAAATGGCTTAGCTCCCTTGAGTAACATTTGGCTCTGCAGAACAGTAGGTATGTGCAGGTAAAGGAAAGAGGGAAAAAGGTCCACAGATAAGCACAAATGAATTGTGGACTTTAAAATAAATGGATAAATAAAAGTACAATATAATTTGTCCTCACTAAGATCCATATATGCTGATATGGGCTATGAAAACAAAGTTTCTGACCATATTTTTATTCTTTAGAAAACAACTGAAACCAGATTTTCATTGTACAAATATTATTAAATTCAAAAGAGTTTCATTATACTCTGTTAATGCCCAGAAACCTGCGGTTCAAACACCACTCCAAGTCAGAAGCCCACTCTGCAGTGTTTAACAGACAAAGTAATGGTCAAAATAAAGCACCCTCTACACACATGAAAACAAATTATTATATTGTTCGCTTAATAATGTCCATTATGTCCATAACCTGCAAATTGTTATCCATATTGTTCACTGTTGCAGAGCAAATTAGATGGCAATTTAGTTTAGTAGAGGTTAGGATGATAAGCTTGTATTTATGCATAGAAGCGGACACACTCACCCCTTCTCATGTAAAGCAGCCAGTTCAAACCTGGTCATGTGTGAATTATCTGGCACTAATATTTTGGTGGAATTCCTCGGCCTCTTGTGGAGAAGAAAACAGCTGAATCTTCCCGTTTGTAGCACCCTCAGCTTGCATGGATAGTGATGAAACCCTTGGAAGGTCCCCACATTGATAAACAGCTTCTTAACACGAATGACTTTGGATCCGTCATGTTTGATGTCCCGATTTCTTGTGGAGCATCAGACAAACTCTTTGTCTTGGAATTTGAGAAAACTGGTGAGGACAGCTCTGTTATGGTTAGGACTTGCTGGTGCCAGTGTACAGTGGACTCTCCGGTGTGAAGGATTTGTCAGGTCCTAAGCCCAGCCATTGGGGTAGCATGTCATGCACAGAGTCTAGGAGAGGACATCTGCCCTTAGCCCACTCTTTGAGACTGAACACCAGAATATTCTACCTCCTCCTGCATTTTTGAAAATTGTTCGTCTTCACTTCCAGGTATGTGATCCGTTTTGTAGCCAAGACTAATGCCGACTTGGTTTTGTCTAGCTTTTCCTCTGTTGTGATATGGGCCTCAACTTCCTGAATGTGTTTTTCATTGGCTGTTACCTCTTGTTTGATATAACCAGGTTGTCCTCAAAATGTTTATATAGAGTTCACAATTTCACCCAGACAATTATCTAGTCCATCCAGCTTTGAGCCAAGCTCAGAGTGCAACCTGTGGGTCAGGTTTGAGGAGGTTTTGAGGTTTTATGTGCAAAGTTGTAAGGAGCCTTCACGCTATACATCCATCTTCATTCAGGTCGATCTGAAAAACAATAATTAGCATACTCATTTAAATACAGTACTAGTTGGACACAACTTCCCATTCATTTCAATGAGAAAATGTGTTAAAACTTTTGACTGGTACTGTACATAACAGGTTATCAATTAGGCTTCATCTTCCAAGCCTGTTCAACAAATACTCTACAGCTGCTTCACAAAAAGTCAATGTTGAAGTTATGAAGAAGAAAGCAGCTATTATCTGGCAATAAACAATAAGAACTGAAAGATGCCCTCAAAAGGAAAGGGATATTTTTCATAGTCAACATGTCTGCAGACCTTTTGTCAGTCTTTACACATCTTAAGTAACAATCCCAATTATTTTAAATACTCTTTGAATCCAACAGCCACTATTTATTAATTTAAATCACACAGTAAAGATGTTGTGGAAAATGATAGTGTAATACAATTGTTTTTGATTATGTGTGGAAGATTTATGATGTAATACATATATACTCTCTAAGCATACATATATTCTTTAAGTACTTAATGTGCTAGATATGTGTTCTTTATTTGGTTGTTCTATACATGTATTACTTCAAAACCACAACAAACCAAGTCAAACTCGTGCAAAGACTGCATGCAGTATAACTACAGCTACAGCCAAATTCCTGCTGCATTGTTGAAATCGAAGAGTATTTCATTAAGCCAGCATAGAATTGTATCATATTAAAATGGCAGAGGCATACACATCATCCCTTGTTTCACAGTTGGCTTTACAAAAAGCCACTTTCATAAAAAAGCCCTATTTTCTTTTGTTATTTCTGTTTTGCTTTCCAAGTCAGGGGGGTCTGAAAGAGGCTTCTGCTGCAGAGGGAGATGTCACTGCTCTGCATCAATGTCAAAGTGGACTACAGTTCAGTATTTGAGGTCACATCCAGTGAAGTAGCACAGTTTGTTGCAATATTTTCCCTCACCACAGTTTGCAAATTCCACTCAGTACACCCCACAGAGCCCAAGTGGATACATGAGGGCCATCAAATGAATAGCAGATGAACCTATTTCCATCTCATTACTTAAAAGCTTTTAATCTGATGATTCCTTCAGTTTTTGTTTTTATCTGATAAGGCAGCCATTAAGTGCTCTGCAGGGTAAAGGGCAGTTATGAGCCAGCCTTCCATCCCCCCTAAGATTACCCATATTGGCATGCTTCCCTCAGACATGAAGGCATTCAAAACAGCATTGCCAGATGTACCATAATTATTGTATTTGTGCAATAATTTTGCCCTCTTTATGATCAATGATGCCAAAAGTCCCATAATGTACAATCATTTGATCATTTTGTGACACTTATTAGTAGTTAGTATTAGTAGTTGTAATCAGTCTAGGCTATCTTATTATAATTAATTTCCAGACACAATCTGAATAGTAAAATATGGATAATACATCTGGGTTTACGTATCTTTTCTCATGTGATGTCAGACTACCCACTTCCATGCATCATATAACTACATCAGCAATTTTTTATTTTCTTTTTTTAAACAAGGTGGCTAGGCTGTATCAAAAACTAACTCTCAATAAATACATGTTTTCTGAAAATTACTCATTTAATTTTCCTAAAAATATGATAATTTTAAGCCTCTGGTATGATACTTTAACATTGTCCATGTTTTGTTCATGTAAGAATATACAAGTCTCCTATTTCATTTAATATATCGAGTCAAGTTTGGTGAGAGAGAAATGTGGCAAACATTGTGACACATGGTTTTGCCACAAATTATGGTCTTATTACAGTTTTCAAATGTTCATTTAAGAGGTCTTACATATAATTCTTTAATGGAAGCCCTCTGGGAAAGCTTTTTGTGTGCTTTAATCAAAGCACACAAATCAAAACGATGAATTCATCAAACGGCCATATGTTTTAAGTCTGTCTCTGGTGGAATTAATTCACTGTGCTTATAATACAGAAACAATGACTAAATTGTAAAAAAAATCTTATTAATGCATTTACTTTTTTTATTTTACAAACACTCTAGCCTGTAATGGCATAACTATTGAGTGATTTTTTTTAGAGATCTAACATTGCAAGTATGAAAGTCAGTCATTATATCTAAACAAGAAAATACAAATGATGCCAGATGAAACCACACATCTTATACTGTGTTATCATGCGCTGTAATGCAATCAGTGAAGCAGACCAAGTATTTTCCATACAGGCTCCATGTGGGGCTACAGATACTGTCGTCAGTCTCTATTTCTTTGTCTATCTGGTTGTAATAAAAATGCTGAAATCAACTCAGCAGTGCCCTCTGAACCTGTGGCATCTGTTTTAGATGCTGAGATAAGCACAGTCATGCACTGCATGCTCTGATGATGTTAACAATATCTGACACATATTTCTCTTTTGCCGTTTTAAAGACCATTAAATAAACAGAAGTGTTGGCTGAGATAAAGAGAGATAAAATAATTGTTTTATTTCCGTTACAGCTGAAACTATTTTACCAAAATAGAAAATTAAGAAAAGAACAAACATTTCAGATCAAATAAAGCTGCAAATAGATTCACAGATTTCAGTTTAAATCATTATGGAGTTTAATTTAACTTTTTAGATATGTTCTCCTCTGTGTCGGAGGACATGTCAGGCAGCCATTTCCAGAGTTTTAATCAGTGTTTATAGGAGAGTCTGCATGACCCTGATATGGGTTGGATGTGGTAGCCCAGGGGAACAGGGACTGGCAACCTCCCATCCTGCCCGCTGAATGGAAATCAAATGGGAGATTACATCTTCAAACACAACCAAGTATCATACTACTACACAACTAAATCTTAAAGCCAGGAACTCGGTACACTCACCATATCCTTTCACAGGAATCATCACCCACTGTCCCCACCAGCCCACCACCACCACCACCCCCACCCCACCCCCATGCCTTTTGGCAGGAGTGACGGCACTGCCGGTGAACAAATCGTTTCCAGCTCAGGTCACATTCTGGATGTTTAATCTGAGGAAAGTCCAGATGTGCTCCACAAAAAACTCTCACAAGCTAATGCCGCCTCTTTTGTTTATGACTATCATGATTTTCTTGGGAGAATCTCACAGATGCAATTTCTTTTTCTGCTTGTAAAGAGAAGGAGTATGCAGAATTCAGAAACAAAAAGAAATATTTTATTGGCTGATTCATTTATCATGAACGCCTAGGATGTATAAAAACATAAAGAACAGACTTCAGGGCAACATGTCGAACTGAACAAAACATAGAGTGTGCAAATACATGACATAGTAGTTTTTATCAGAGGGTGATACTCTGTTTTGTCACTGAATTTTATCATGTTAACCATTGGTACCCTTAAATAGACTTAAGTACTTAGTACTTTGGAACTTTTGCAGGAAGCTCAATAGAAGGACAAAAGTCATTCTGTGGACCAAACATAAAAATAACCCAACCGTCTATCTCCTAACATGGATCATTAATTTAAAGCTTAACTTGAGGCAAAGAGCTGGAATGCTAATGTCTATCAATAATAAGGTTTGCTGTGTTGTCATTCTCAGGGCTGATAGCGTCTGTGTGTTTTTGTCTGGGGTGGGAGGGGTATGTGTATGTATGTGTGTGTTTGTGTGTGAGAAACAGAGACACCACAATATAAATGTTCCCAAGGAAGTGTTAGAAAAGCTGTGAACGAACCCAAGATGAACTCATAAGTGGAGAAGAGCTGAGTCGTATGGTGTGTCACTAAAACAAGACATTATGGAAACAGCCATTCAGCAGTGAGAGCACCCAAGGGAATACAACAGGCTGTGCCACTGCAGAGAGATGTGAATGCAGACAACTGCACACAACCCTCATAGAGCATACACGCACACACACACATTCACTCATATGCACAAATGCATTTTTTTCAGATAGGAGATTTAAAAAAAAGATATACTTCTCTTTCACAGCTACAAAAAATGTCTTTGATTTCTGACAGAAATATAATATGGCCCTTCACTGGAAACTGGTATGGCCATTACTCACAGTAAGTGGCTGCACTGATCTAAACCAGGGGTCTCAAACCCAAATAACTTGGGAGCCCCTGAGTGTCCAGTCTTGTCATAAGGGGGCCACTTCAAGTCGCCCCCCCCCCAATAAAAGGTTCAACTATTCAGTACTTATCAACATGAACTTTTTACAGTCGTTCTTGGCTTTTCTTGCCTAATGCTTGCTGCCAGACACCTGGCAGCGCTTCTTCTCAGACAGCTGAGTCACATTTGCTTTGAGGGAGATAGTAGTTGAAACCCTCAGTATGGCTTGAAGATGGACATCAGTAAGTCTGGACCTGTACTTTGATTTATTGAAGTTCATAGTGGAGTATAGTTTTTCACAAAAATATGTGCTTCTAAAAAGGCACATGGTCTGTTTGAACATTCTGTAAAGCTCTGGAAAGAATGGGGGTAATGCTCTCGGAAATTATAGTCCAAGCATGTCTGCTTTTCTATTTGCCTCTCTGAACTTGGCTTTGAGCTCAGAATTGTACTGCAGATCAATGAGCTCTATTTGTAGCACACTGGGGGCATTTTGCACATCAAAGGAGAAGGGAAAACTTTTTGGTTATCTAACACGAGACTAGGCTAGTTTGGTGTTGCTAGCCAAAGGGAGGCACAACTAAACTATCATTGCTAGCGGTTTAGCTGGCTACAGTGCAATGCAGAGCACATTAGTTGTATATAACTTGTGCTCTGCTCATATCATCTTCAGTTAACCTCAAACTCATAGAGACATTTACACACCTTCTTTGCCTGGCTCAGCACGAGACAATGTCTGTCTTCTGTTCCATCGACTGAAGATACAAAATTGCAACACTGCCATCTTCTTTAGTGACAAACCACGTAAAAGTGGAGAATTATTCAGGGCTAAATGAAAAATCTTCAGAGCTACAGCCCCAACTGCCCAGGCCAGGCGACACCCATGCTTCAAGTACTTGCTGCAAAGTGCCTGCTGATGAAAAATGCAGAGCAGAGCAATCACCGAATCTGCACCTTCCTCCTCCAGTTTTCTTTGAACAAGCACTACCACTCTGTTGCTCCTCCCTGCCATTGATGGCGCGCCGTCTGTGGTTATACTTGGTTGTGGTATGGCCTTGCATTTCTGTCACTTTGAAATGGTCATTAATACCATGGACAAAAATGGCAAGCTGAGTATTATCATTTATATCAAGCAGCATGTAATCATTTAGAGACTTGCCTCCAGTAAATGGTTTTGGCTTTGGCTATCATCTTGCTCATAACATAACTTGCTTCAACTGCTGCATTGGCTTCCTTGCTTGCTTTCGAGAAGAGATTTTGTTGAATTGATAGCCCTTTGTTTAGTTGTTCCACTCATCTCCCCGGTACTTTGCATAATACTCCACATGTTTCATTTAATAATGGTGCTTGAGGTTATATTCCTTTAGTACAGCAATTTTCTCTTAGCAGATGAGGCAGGTGACATTTCCATTGAACACGACGAATAAATAATCCATCCCTCACCTCTCATCAACTTGACTGAATAACAAATGATAACGTTAGCATGGCAAATGCTTTTTCTTTCAATTGGTTATTAGCCAAAACTCTGGCAAATTCGCAGTTGACCTGTGTTGATTGATGGTTGGCAAACCAGCTTAGAGGTGTGTTACCAAATATGGTGACACCCCGCCACCAACTGGACTGGAGTATGAATGGTTGCTCCCAATGACTTGCATGAGAGAACTTGCAGGCTGGATTTCACTATAATTTGATCTCAAGTGGCAGGTGTATGAAATTGTATGGGGGGCTGTGTCTGGCCTACAGACCAGGAGTTTGAGACCCTTAGACCAAACCAAGCCACAACTACCACAGCTTGAGGTTGAAGCCAATGCCTTAACGTGCAACACCACCGATGCTGGGTCCAAAAAATCCCTCCCCATTCAAAAAGCATCAGCTTTTCTCTAGAAATATTTAGTTAATTTTTTTTCAATGAGTCATTATGGTCTCAGTCACTAAATTATACTAGATATAGAGCAGGTGGTCATTGTGGAAATTATTGCTCCATTAACACAATTTGAACACTAGTAGCTTTGGTGTCTGCCATGTGGGTGTTGCTATTTAAAGAATAAATACTTATTTTTCTCCAGACATGCAGTCCTGCCGTGCTTGTGGTTAAGGAATTACACCAATAAGACCCTCAGAGGATGTCACACAGTATTTCAGTTAGAGTAATGTTAATTGTATATCTGCCCTATTAGCATACAGTAATTTAGCCAAAATAGCTAACGTTAGCAGAATCCTTATTTGTAAGGTCCTGGTGGAACAGAAAGGATGGGGCTGACCATAAGCAGCAACTCTGGGCTTCAAACTGGTTCCAATGCAAACCAATGGGTGATGTCACACCCCGCCAAATCCATCTTTACAATCTGTGTCACAATTCCTGCTCTGGTCCTGTTTGTGTTTTCTTTCTCTCTTCTACCTCTGTCCCTGCCACAGCCCCACATTCTCTTCTCTGGGATTTCCCATTCTCCACCTGTCAGATTATCCTGGACATTCGTGACTGGTTCTTCCCACACCCAACTGCTCTCCTGTTGCCACTCCCCAATTGTCTTCACCTGCTGCTCATTACTCCATCAGTCCCAGTGCTATATATACTATTCCTCTGCCATTCATTCCCTGCCAGTTTGTCTGTGTTGCTTTGATGTACACTTGCAATCCAGCCATCCCATATTCTGTTCCTGCCATTCCTGTGGTTCCTGTAAGCCTTTTTTCAGGTTTTGATTGTTATTATTATTATTATGTTTATTTGATTATTATAGCCTCTTTTCCACAACCTGTCCTTTTTTTCTTTGGTGTCTGTGTTTTGGTCCTCCTTCCTTTTGCCCTGTACACACACCCATGACACTATGGTCTGAACACTTGACTGTATAAAAAGACTTCTCATAGCTCATAGCTGTGCTTTACTTTTTCAAAGCCATATAGGTATAAGAATGGAACACTTACATGGGACCCATCATCTCTTAGTAAACAGTGTTTTCCTACCATTCTGCTCTTCTGACATGCAGAGAAAGATCTACTAGAAACAGAATCTGCAAAAAAGAGAAAGTTTGTGCAATCTTGACCTGACATACAACACATGAATTTACTGTCCAATTACTATGGCTTTTTTACTGTAGATATATTTTGAAAATGAAGATTGATGATGGAATATTGCTTGTTTGTCTGAAATTGTTTACATGCAGCTGCCTTCTTGTCTCCCACTGTTGTGGATCTCAGTAGTGAATGTGCCCTCAAGTTAGGGTTATATATGTGAATACAATAAATAAGATAATTTTATGTGGAAAAGAAGAAAAAAAGGGAGGAAAAAAGTGTGGCGTGATGGTGGGATAGAGGGAGGGAGGAATGAAGAAAAGTAGGGATAGAAAGTAGGAAGGGAACAAAGAGATGATGATAATAATATCTTATGAGTGTATTTTATGTTGAATGTCAAATCTGAATCTATAAGTAACTGCAGCCACCAGATATAGCATGAATGTGATAAAGAAATACAATATTTTTCTCTGATTTTGTACTTTAGTATAATATTTGTCTTACTGCAGTTAATTGCATCCCAACTCTGCTTATAGAGGCAATAGTGCTGGACATTAATATATGGGACATTACAGTTTAGTTATTGACTGGCTAGCAATATTATATGTTATACCAACAAAGCAAATGAGGTTTAGTTTTCCCTATAGTAAAAAAAAGAATTTTGGACTTTGATCAATTAGTATGTTAAATTCCTCATAAGAATCTCGATTGATGTCATTTGCTGCATAAAGCTATTTCACAGGAGTGCTAACGATTATTTTTAAGACACAAGCAAACCTTCAGTTGACAGGGGAGAATATCATTTTAATTCCTTGGGTGATTTAGTCACATTTCATCAAAATGTTGGTGTGGAACAGGTCATAAATTGGTATTTAGAAGCATGACTTACTTCAGTTTTAAAAATCTATCAATTTAACAGCAGCTTGGCCTCCCTGGAACTAAAAGAGCACTCACCCATTTTAGTTGTTGTGTGATATGTCAATATTGAATGTTCATTGTATGAAGAAGCAAAGATCCAATACTGGCTGAGAAATGCCATTTTTCTGTTTAAAATGTATCATTCTATACATGCTGCCATACTCAGTATTCAATATAAAAATATACAAAGATTTGAAGCCTTCTACGCCATGATGCCACAGAGCCAGCAGTGGAGTTGGGAGTATTCACATATCAGCAAGGGCATGTTTTATGTAAAGCATTCTGTGGCTTTACATCAAGCTGTGAAAGAGAAAAATTGAGTTGTGTCAGAGAGAACAGAAACATTCTGATCTATGTCAGATTTGTGTCAAATTATGTGTTGTGTTACTTTGCCACTTAAAAGCCATAATTATACTGTAAGCACACAAAAACATCGCTTTCAAGCCATATAAAAAAACTTGAGGTTACTGAAACACTTAGTATAGTACTCAACTGTTGTTACTGATGGCCTTGGTTAAATGCTTTATAAAACTGCTATGTGTTTTTCCCACAGTTTGAAAACAGATTTTGAGATCTAAAATAAGTAATTTAACTTACAACAATAAGACCAATTGTCAAAATGCTGCTTATGTGTCGTACAAAACTGTCCTTTTGCAAGACTCTGACACTTAAGAAGGAGGCTTACATCCTGTCTCTTACAATCATTCTTTTAAACATGACCTTGATCTTTCCCTAACCTCAGCCAAGTATTTTTAGTTGCCTAAATGCTCATACAAATTGTTGTGTAGCCATATATGCATTTTGGAAGGTGCTGACAAACTATTTCACCTTCTCAATATGGGAAGGCAAAATTAGGCAAGGAACCATCAAATTACTTGTGTAGTACATGTCAGGGCAGAAATGTGAATTCATTACTGGTTATTGTTCATTGTTTCTTCATCAAGCAATTTTGGTTTTATCTAAACCTTAGGTTCTCTTCATCATTTGTCTATTAATGAACAAGACTTTGACATTGTCTCTACCACTCTGTTACAACACTGAATTTTGGTTGGTCTGCTGATGAGACAGCTTTCTGATTGGACCTGCAGTAGAACTTCCTTTGAAGTGAGTCATTACACAAAAGTAATTTTATTTGTCAAAATAATAAACTACAGTATTTGTAACAGACATATGCAGAGATAGGATATGAAAACATATCCATATCTACTACACATGAACACAAACAGCCACACTGACTGTCTATAACACAAACATCTAGCCTGTGTTGCCAGTAATCCTGTGGTTTCTGCAGCAGTGCTTGGTGTTATCAAGTCCTTGGGAAGTTATGGAACAGACTAAATAGTCTAGTTCTGTTTGATATACACTGGTTGTCCTTTTCTTGTTTCCCTTCCATTTGATATGTCTGGTCAATGGCCTCATGGCCAAGTGGATGATCAGACCACATCCCAATATTCATCTCTGCATCTGCCCTCATTTATCAACCCTCAACTCCCCCAAACAATCTTCAAGGATGTTTCTTGGAAAAACCACACGTTATATACTCTGCAGCTCTGGTAACAATTTATTACCAGACTTATATATGAGGATACATTCTGACATTAAACACAGGACATGAAAACCAGAAATTACAAAACAGACTTGGAACGAGCTGGGTTGAAACTCCACTAATCACATTGACAGGAAGTGGTCAAGGGGAAGTACAGTGGAATCATGACAGTCTTGTTTGTTATCACCTGTTACCCGTTGTTTGTTATATATGTGAAGCACTCCATAGAGCTTCATGTGTTTACAACCTCAATGAGCTGTTCTTCTATTATTATCAAACCCTCTGCCAATCACCAAATTCCAGTTTTTACAACACAAAAGTCCAGCTTCCCTTGACAGTACATCACTACATATGTGATCCAGGGTTTGCAAACCACAAGAGGGGTTTAAATGCCAGTTCTCAACATTTTCAAACTCTTAATTGCTGTGGTTTGTTGATTGATTTACAAAGAAACCAAACACAGAAATTCAACCTTTGAATTTTTGAGGATAGTCATTGATGACAGCAGTAATCCTCCTGGGATGGGTGAAAGAGTTTGTGTTGAATGACGGCTGCATCTAGTTTTGTAATTAAGATGTTTTAATTAAGCTTATCCTTTTATGTTGGAGGAAGCATGACCACAGTTGTGCCTCTCTTTGTTAGAGCACAGAGGAGAGACAGGATTTAAACTGTGCCAGAAGAACTGCGGTCCACCAACCACAAACCACTGATACATTTTATCTGTCTGCAACACTCAGTGAGAACATCTTCGATGAGTACAAAAGACCATGCCGAACAAGATCACATCTTAAACCTTTTCTTCACCTATGTGCATAAATATCATACTTGTAGCAGCTTTCAGGAACCCGATTAGTTTCTCCAACATGGCCATTTGAACAAACATGCCTAAATGTAATTGAGCCAGAGAGTGTGGAAAAGCACATGAAGCCCTCTTGACTGGTGGTGATGAATTAACCCCGCTTAATTGAATAAACGGATGTGTTATGTGTAACGATATGACGACTTGGGCCGGGGCTTTCGCGTGGAGGATGTGTGGCTAATTCTTCCTTCCTGGCCTTGCTCGGGGCTGCTGCATTGTGTTAGAACAGTTTTGATCTGCAGAATCTGGCTTTCACTGCCATAGGTATGCGACACACGCCTGAACTGAAGTCCAAGGTCAGCCATGGAGACATTGAATATATCAAAAATAGTAAGAAAAAGCTCCATGATTTAGATCTTCCATTCTTTCAGAGCAAAAAGATTATAATTTGACCCTGATCATACACCACCCATTATTATACCAAAAAATTATAAATAACGAACAGTACTGTCATTCAAGTCTGTAAACTGAAGCACATGAGACTAAGTGTACAAGAAACCCAATTACAGTAAACTTGCAATGAAACAGAAAGCCACAGTTTGCTTTCAAAACAAAATGAATATGGATACAGAAAGTTTGAAGTTGACTGCAACATGACACAAGTGGCAGTGTGTAATAAACATATGCAAGTTTGTCATTGCACTTTTAATTTCTGGGACTATTCATTGTTTCATTAGGTAAAGTCAGCAGTTTCATTCATCCATATCATTATCTTTGCAAATTAAATTATTCATAATGGTAAGCATTTCTGAAATTCTAATGCTATTTTCATAAGTGCAAGAGTGTTTTCAGCATTTCACAACAACTTTTGCAGTGTGCGCCCTATAGATGGAGTTTCAATATTGTTGCATGAATAATCTGAATCGAGTTTCACATTACTACCTCAGTTCATCTCTGTGGTATCCACTTCTAAAATGTGCTAAACTAAATTCTGTGTTAATCTGTTGACAACTTGTCAGACAAGTCAGCAACAAGGAGAGAGACATGTTCCTTGAGGAGGAGTTGGGCTGATAAGAGCAGGGAAGGCAGCAAGATAAATCTTAGAAGTGTAAGGGAGAGAGAGTGGCTTTATTTACAGCTCCGCTCGAGGAGGGATGAGCTCACAGACCAGCTGCATCTTGTGGGGAGCATTAGAAAACTAGTAAAAAAGGAGGAGAGAAGGAGGGAAAAAGAGAGGAGTCACACCAGAGATCATCTCTCATTCCCCAGACTCAGCTTCAAAGACATGCAAACGCAGCTGGGAGGTAAAGCCACAAATACGGCCTCAGAGAGACACAACATGCATTCTGCATGTATCTGCGGCAAGAGCATGAACACACACGTGCAGATGCACATACACAACGAACATGCAAGAGACAGAAGAGCAGACACAGCGGGGGGTCGTAGACACAAACAAACTGGACTGCTGAGTCTTTGAAACGAGCAGTCTGGGTTAGGAGGTGAGGAAAGCAGGGGTGAAGAGAAAGTCGCTACTTGGGGAAACTGTTTGTGTTATTAAGCTATAGACAATCACATAAACAATAATTTTTCTACTGTTCTAAATCTGTGAGTACCTGATGACAGGTGTCCTCTGGCAGCTGGGGTGTAAATGAGCTGTTTTTCTTTGGGAAGCTTACAGAGCAGACAGAGCTGGTTGTAGTACAAGGAAAGAAGTGACGACAAGATTTTGAAGCTGGTGAAAGTGTTAGCTCTGTTCCAGTACAGGGCTACAAGTTGTTGACTGGCTGGATTGGGCACAGGAATCTTATGAGGAACAGGAATAGGAATAAATACATGTAACGCAATGACAGACACTATGCACACCACATTTTCTGTGAGTTCATGCTTTGTAGTAGAAATTTTGAGCAAACACAGCTTGAAAAGTGTCTCTACTGACCCCACAGAGCACCATGACCACTTTTTCTAAAAAAGCCTGAAAGAAAAATGAATGCCATAGGTTTTCAACACTGGCAGAAAGCACACCGAGAAGCTCTTATTTCTAATGAACAGTCCTCCTCCTTTCTCAGCCCCAGTGTAATATTCCCACAGTGCATTGTTGTTATTTCACATTCCACAAAGGTATTGTCCCATTTTTGTGCCGAGGTATACACCAATACACCAGAGATTTCCCAGGAAGTGGTGTAATGAGCAGGGGTTGACGGGTTGACAGAGGAGAATTAGTGCCCGCAGAGTCCCTCAGCTGGGGGTAGATGAGGGCCAAAGCTGAGGCCTTTTGTCTCCACCAGCAGGTCCCAGCCACCAAGCATCGCCTTTACACTCTAGACTGCAGTGCCAGTACAATAGTCCCACTGATTTTTCTCTTCATTTTTCTCTTGTTCTTTTCACAAAACCTGGGTCCAAAGCCTTAGCTTAGCCTTGTCTAAAATCTGGATCTCATCACAGAACACTTCCTTCTGAAGTGGGAGCAAAACAGTTAAGCTAACCTCAACCCTTTGCACAAACACAAACACAGTGGGTTCAACCACAAAGATGTGGAAAGTTAGTCAGGTTATTTGAAATCTTCTAATCCTATAAAATTACTGATGGAAAAAGCAGGATTGCAAACTAGAAAACACACTGAAACTCATCCAGATATTCCAGTTAATGTGATCTGATAACTACCGACCACTTGTACATCTAACCTACACTCTCAGACATTGTTTCCACCCAGATCTAAATGTCCACCCACAAAGATGAAAGATCATTCCTCTAAACAGCTTCGCTCCCAGGGTGGGAGGCTAAACGAGAACCTGGTGGTGTAGCAGAGGACCAGAGAGGCAGATGAAAAGCTCTGTAGGCTGATAAGGAAGCCGGGCAGACTGGATGATGAGAAACCAGAAACCTGGCCTGTAATGGGGAAATGGCGATTTACAGGGTCTGCCTGCGTACTGTTTGCTGTAGTTGACTGGAGTGACAAGACAAGGCCACCTAGAGAGAGAGGCGGAGAGATGAGCAGAATTAGAGGAAGGGGATGTCTAGATAAGTTGGGGCCTGAAGGAGCTGCAGAGAGAGACTGATCACAAGCAGTTTAAAGGTGTAGCCTGTTTTTCCTAAGAGCAAATGTGCAGGGCCAAACCAACAATACTTACAAGTATTGTGTGTGTATCCAAAGGCTATCTAAAGCCTATATCTATATATATATCTATATTGTACTCCTCTGTGTAGTCGACCTGTCCAAAAATGTAAAGTAATCAGAAGGAAAGACTAGCCTAGTTCTGTCCAAATAGGGTAACAAAATCTATATGCCAGCTCCTCTAAAGCTCACTAATTAAGAGATATCTTGTTCGTTTAATTTGTACAACATCCAAGGACATGTTGTGGTTTAACTGGGGCACTAGCTTCCTGGAGTCTCTGCTACTGTAGCTACCTGGCAGTCTTACAGTAACGACAAAACTCTGGAAGTCAAAGCACTCTACCAAGAAATAGTCCAGTACATAACCCGCTGTAAGACTACAACCTGAAAATGCATTTTATTGCCTTTAATTCAGCTACCGATCTACTCTACACACATTTCCAAACTGGTTTATTGACAGATGTATCATACCTTCAAAGTGTTCTCAGTGCGGTCCTCGTTTCATCCTTCTTTTTCATACCTTATGGCTAACAATAAAAACCAACTGCTCACACCATATGCCTGATAAAAAGAGCAAAGACAAACGTATAGTACGAGCAGGTGTCAGTTTATGAGCGCCAGAAAAAACATGTGTGCTTAAAAGTAGTGCGGGTGAAAGTTATTATGCAGTATACAGCTTCATTAATGAAGAGAAATGTATAGAAGAGCAGGAGGAAAATGAGAAAGAAAAAGAAAGAAAGAGTAGAAAAATAAAAGAGAGGAAAATAATAAGACTACTGCATCTTCGCTGCAGTTTTCACTCCAATCACGTCTTTACCTCTCCCATCTCCTCCCGCCTCTCTGTGTCTCTGTCTTCAATCTCACAAGGCTTCAGATCCTCCTGCATGCACACACGCTAATACAACCTCCCACTCACCCTATACAACTTGTGCTACTGGCCCCTGTGTACAAAACTGATAGCTTGAACATTCAGGGAATGTGCCTTCATCAAAACACTCTCCCATCTAATTAACAGCCTGACAGCTGGATAAAAGAAAAGGATAAGATGGTCCTCTCTCCTTTTCTTCCTCCTTTCTCAGCCATACCTTTCCTGCCAGGTCTGGCTGATACAAAGACAAGAAAAACAAACAGGAAGAATAGTGGTGGAAATGACCAGGTGATCTCAGGGATCACGCATCATGAGATGGACCAAGATCTGCCAATGAACGGAAAGTGGAGATCTTTCCTTCCATTATTGGTAAGGTTGGTATCTTCACCGTTCGTCCTTAATTTGCCTCTAGTATTGCAATCACTGTACACCATATAAGAACCACTAATGCGCATTGGTAAAATTGAAAACAGTTTGACAAAAAACAGGAAAAAGAGAGAATTTTTATTGAAAATAGGTCTCTCATTGCATCCTCTCATGATATTGAGAAAGTTACTCTAATTAGCAAGATAGCTTGAGTTTTTATTGCTGTTACTGCTGTTTCATAGATTCAGTTTGACACTGATGGACTGATAATATTTTTGGTGAGAAGGTATGATAGCTGGTCTAATTCCATGACAACTGACCAATACTGATGAAGACTTGAGATGCAGTTAGCTCCAGAAAAATCAAATGAGTCCTTTAGCAATGAAATCACGATTGTGAATGCATATAGAACATGGTATTCTATCATATCACATCCCACAATCTTCCTCATCAGATGGAATTTGCTCAGTTGTCATGGTTTATCATCATTGTTCAAGTATTCATTGATTGTGGCTATGTTACTTACTCACTTATTTTAGCATACATTCATTTATGCATCTTTATATGTTGTCCATATTGGCATAATCCTTACTTGTTCATCTCAGGCACACCAAATCATTATGCCAGTGAATCCCACCAAAATGAGTCATTTCAAATCAGATAAATCAAATCTATCAGGATGGAGGATATTTTTTCATCACTAATGCTGAAAAACCACATCTGTGGTGAGAGGTTTGCTGGAATTTAAGAACTAATCCAGGTTATTTTAAGAATGGTATGGATGAAACTATCAGCACTCACACTGCTTCTGTGCAGCTCTAAAACAACAAAATCTTTAAAGCCATGGTTCCTCAGATATATCATTTGCAACTACTCTCCCAAGCTCTAAATAAGAATTTGTTCTTGCCAAATGAAACAATGCTAAAAAAGCAGGAAGAATTATAATGTTGTGTGTGCATGTGAACCTAAACTTGTGTGTTTTAGTGAATAATGCCTCCCTAAACTTCAAAGACACCAGTCAACCAAACATGATGACCCTGAGAAGCTTAAACCACCCAAAACCACCCTACAATCATCCCCATAAGCTTTCTACTAGTTTACCATAACATCTGTGGGCTCCTGGCAAACATCATTAACTCCACAGAGAACTCGCTTACATCTAAAAGGGCTTCTCATCAGAGTTACTCACCATCAAGGTCAAAGGTCATCTGAAAAAGCCATGTAGAGCGTAAAGACAAAAGTTGCCCACAGACTCACCACACACACACAAAACATCTGGGGTTAAGCCTACAGACACAGAATCTGGGGCTCTGTTAGTGCTCAAGGGCAACTTCATCCTGAGTATGTGTGTGAGTGTGTGCGTGTGTGTGTGAAGGCGGATGCTGAGTCAGCGTGGAGCGGCTTATTTGACTACTGTCAGTCTGGTGGGAGCGTTCAAGCACTCAAGGCCCAAACTGCTCTGATAGCAGGTCATGATAACCCCTGGTGACCTGTATGTCTGACATCATTACTGCCAGACAGAGGTCAGTTAGAGGGTCAGAGGGGGGAGGGGAGGGGGGCCCAGAGGTGACTTACCCGAAAACACAAAGGGGAGATGAATGTGTGTGCCAGGGCGTGTGTGTATAAGAAAGGATGCACTGTGTGTGCATTTTTACGGTCAAACTTCCCAGGTTAGTGCATGTTGTGGGGTTGATGGTGGGGGGAGGGGCATAGCTACTTTCTTCAGTTTTTTCACATTATAGTGATTATTTGGAAATATCAACAACCACATTAAAATCCTCAAAAAATTACAAGATTATTAAAAAAAAAGTCTGATTTAATATGATTCTAACTCAGGGTTTGAGTTAAACCCCAGATAGAAAATATTATTAAAATAACCCACGAGTGAAGTACTAGCTCCAACAACAACATGACCAAACCACCGTCAATACAGTGACATCACAATGATGCTGTTCTTGTGCCTGTTTTGTCCCCGGACTCTTAACAGCAGTGATAACCAGAGCACAGTTGTAAACTCATGAATTCAGCAGACGTCACAGCACTCAAGTGTCAGCAAGTGTTCACAGACACGTTACGTAAGCAGGGTGAAGTATGGGCGGGAATATCAGGGCAGACGCAGGCTCGCGCGCACACTTTACGAATGAGGGGATTCACTGCGAGTCTGGGAAGTGTCACTGGAAACCGGACATTAACGGCCCCTGTACAGAACTGTCTGTACGTTCTGTATACTTAGTCACAGAGAAGGTTGCGTAAATAAGCAAGATGAAGACAGTAGTCATGTGTCTGTGTATTAAGCACTCAAACACACAACATTTTTGTTTAAATTGTGACTGGAAGACATTTTTTGGAGAAAGGATCGTGTCTCTGACATGAGAGTACTGTGAGAAAAAAAAGACATAGAAAAGCAAAAGAGAGATTATGTGATTTTCTATTTTTTCTGCACAGCAGGCAACGCAGTAGAGCGTCCTCTGGCGTCCCTCCCTGGGGAATATCTGGTCAGCAGGGGTCACGGAGCATGCTCAGTGCATTTTTCCCACAGAACTGGCATGGTTTGTGTCCTTGGTCCTGCTGTGTGACCCTCTCTTACTACATACTGTGTCATGCTGCTCAGAGAGCTGTCACTTCCTTGAGATTGCTGGTCAGCCCGGCCCCTCAGGCTCTCCAAGACACCACCCAGCTCCCAGCTCGGTACTTTCATAACTTCATAAAGACCTAGATATCCTCAGTTTAACATAACATACCACTGATAAAGAGAATTAATTATAGATTTTTGATTAGAGCATTCAGTATCTCTCTGTTTTTGGATTCAGGGGTTATAAATTACCTCTTTCTCTACTGTCTTTCTGCCCCTGACCCGATATTGCAGCTCTTTCCAGGATGTATGTCAGACTTCATGAGGAAGTCCACGTCCAAGTTATGAGGCGTTTTACACAACCCATCCGGCTGCTCCAGGTATGAGACAGTCTAGCACCACCCCTGCATTGTCCAGCACAGGGTGGGGCTGGGTGGAGGGTCACCTTTCCTCCCTTGAAGCAGCTCACACACACACCCCCTTTCACAATCCTCATTCATCGTTTTACTGTAAGACATCAGGTCCTGGACACACACATGTACTTACTCACATTCACCCTAAGAGGATGCAATACACATCAATGAAGAATTCATGGAAGTAACACAGATTCTTACACACACACACACACACACACACATACATACACCCACCAGGCCCGCTGACCTGACTCAATACTTGACTCCCGTCCAATACTCACACACAGGTGTATGTCATCACTTAAGTTTTATTACTCAAGAAAATATCCTATGAAACAAAACCTTTGACTCAACCTACAAAGTAGTAAACTGAAACAGGAAACACTGTTGTTCTTCTATTTCTGCTGTTTGTTCTTCCTGTCTTTGTCCATTACATTTCAAATATTCCCGACTGAGAGATCAGTCAGCATTTCTGGTTAAAACTATCTCCCCTTCTTGTCCAGTTATGTTCTCCACCCCTTTAACACAAGTCAGTCTTCCTGTGGAGAGCTAACATTTTGGAACAGATATAAAACAGGGCTTCTGTAGCTTCACACATGTCACAAAAAATAAGCTTTACTTTGTGACAATGGCTATATTACATTCCAAAATGGGACTAAAATATGAAATTAATATTGCTGTTTCACTGTCTCCCTGCTGTGTGCTTTATTACTATGCCTCTACAACCACAGCACAAGGGTTTCTCATGCAAGATAAGTAAAAGGCAGGTGAGAGAGACTGTTCTGCCAGAGTCTCAGGTGATAAAACAGTCTCATAACAATGATGAACTTAGCAGTAAATGTGGACTTATTCAGTGGTCTCCTGGCTGGTGCCTCTGACAGCCTATTTAGTGCCGATGATAAATCCACTTCTCTCTTTACCCAATGAGAAAAACAGAAAAATCAAGAGGTCAGCTGGCCATTGATTGTCTCTGTCCTTTTAGTTATCAAACACCAAGAAGAAAATACACTTCATGTGGTCGAGGATATTCGTCAAAGAGACACAGCCTCATTGATTGTGTTGTTTGCAACACCGGTCTCACAAATCACGGTGATTGAAGATGTTCTCAGTGGCTGAAGAGACACGAATGGGAAGGGAAGATTAATGAGGAACGTCAGGCAACTGCAGTGTCTTACCTCTAAACCTTCTCGACTCATTTAGTCCCCCTTGAGGACTCAAACCTGCGTCTCTCTTTGAAATTGAAACTGAAATGATTTATTTCAGGCCATGAACACTTTGAAAGAAGGAGCGTAATTATACACACATCACATGGAGGTGCCATGCTACAGGAAAAAAGCATATAGGTGAAACACAGACTCTGAACTCTAAATTATTTAAAGATGCATTAATAGTTTTTGGCCACTTGGTGGCAGAACTCCACAACAAGCTAAAGGTCACACTCACATTTCACATATTATGGCCCTCTGCAGATGGCAAATGGCAAAAAATTGCATTCTTACACACCGGCAGACACTGCACAACACTAGCATTCATTTGGTGTTATGTTTCTGGTCACCTGATGATTGTAAGTCCAATATTTACTGTCTGTCTTGCTTTTTGATCATCAGCGTGGTGTTTTGATGATGACTACATAGGTACACTACCTATTTAGCAACAAACAGCAGACAGATAAAATTAGTAACTACCTGGTGAACATAGTGGAGTATTGATCAGCTATAGAAATGGATATCTCCCTCAGGAGTATATATTGGATTTTAAATGAATTGGGTGGCCAGAAACACAACTCTAAATGAATGCTAATGTTGCTCTGTGTCTGTTGGATCAGTAAATGAGCAACTTTTTGCTAAGTTTGTGAGGTGATAATATGTCAATGTTGAGTTTGCAGCTTGTTTTGCTGCCCCCAGGTGGACAAAAAAGTCATAATGCAGATTTAAAAATCAGAATGCAGTTTTAAATACATTTGTGGTCAGTAGGCAGGCATCATTTTCTCAAACCACCAAAAACATTTAAAGACTAAAATACAATACAAAATCACTTAGGCATCACTAGACATTTCCTGCTGCACGATACAGTACAAACATCTTTATTAATCTCTCTAGTGGCAATTTGTTTTAAGCAGCTTGTTGTACACAAAACACAGTAACATACAAACAAACAAATAAATAATACAATATAGCAAACAAAAAGGAGGAATATAAAATAAGTAGCAGTCTACCAAGTGGTCGGAATGGAGCCTGAGTTTCTGTAATGACTCCCTTTGCATGCTCACTCTAAAGTAGCCAGTTTTCTCCGGTCAGCCACTCTACACCAGTTCACTGCGCCCAGCAGGAAGTTTACAATCAATCCAAAGCGTGCCTGTCTTTGTTCAAGTGGCCAAACAACCTTTGTGCTACTGCAACAAAGAAGAAGCCCTAAAAACAGAGAACACGGAGAGAGTCTCAGGACAGTTTGGTGCCACTATAGGACTGAGCTCCATGCAGAAAACAAAAGTCCCACAGACTCTAGTTCTCCACAGCTCAGGCGTGCTGAGAATAATTGGGCCACACAAAAAGCTATTGTTTGTGGAAATGTTTATTCCAAATGTACCTTTCATTATTTCCACTTTGTTTTCTGCTATGGGCCAGTGCTGAGGTCAAAGCGCAGAAGTATATCTGATTTGTTTTCTTCTTGGCTGACTGCAGGCTTATTAGCATGCTGTGGATCTCCTTGCTATTCCCCCTGTGGTGGAGATAGACTATGGGTGTGTGCCCTGCCCTGAAAGAGCAATTCAGTTTGTGTACATTAGATAATGTCGGGGCTCTGTTATATATGCCAAAGCCACACATTAGGGACAGAATTAAGTCAGCTAATTTAAACAAAGGCTTTATGTTTTCTCAACTCTGTGGAGTGCACATAGCAACACAACCTCATCG
Organism: Euthynnus affinis; assembly: GCA_029490765.1. Lineage (NCBI taxonomy): Eukaryota > Metazoa > Chordata > Actinopteri > Scombriformes > Scombridae > Euthynnus > Euthynnus affinis. The sequence goes on along the minus strand of CM055840.1, from coordinate 9,981,708 downwards.
AGCTGTGTGGTGCTCTCTAATAGAAGCTGTCGCTCAACACAAATCTTTGTTGTTAACTATAGTTTGTGCAGTATGGTTATTACAGAGAAGCGTCTATTAAAAGAGAAAAAAAAACAGTGAAAAGGGCCATAAGAAAACACTTAACTTGTGTCGGCTCAGCATATTTCAGCACTGAGTTCGCTGATGACTGTGTCCAGCCCCTGCAGCCTGTCTTTAACTCCACCATACTATAGATGAACCGGTACTTTGATGTAGTGATGCATAAAGAGCCACGGAAAATGTACCATGCAGTGGTCAGGCAATAACTCAACTTGAAAGCGAACCATGTGTTGTTTGTGTATGAGTGTGTTTGTCGGACAGGCATACAGTGTATAGGGAGGAATGTGACTCACTCTTTTTCATGTAGTAAACACTGAATCGGCCCACGCAGGGCCTCCCATCTTTTCCTGTGTCCTTGCTGCAAGACTTTTATATCACTCACTAAATCATCTGTCAGTCTCACAGGCCTTTGGCAGTAGGTTTGTATGTGTAGAAATGCACAAATGAAACTAAGTGTGCTCAACTTCACTGATAAGTTATCCACTTATCTTTAGTACAGTGAGGTAAATCATTCAAAAGCTTAGTGCTTATTATATATTTGAAGGTGGTGAGTGTTGGTTGAAATACAGAGAGTCTAATGTGGAGAGAAGTTTTGGATATATGTGGTTACTTTGTGACAACAGCATGCACTTTACTAGACTGAATCAATATGACAAACAAAGAATCTTTAGACTATCATCTCCTTCTGACCCTGACTATGACAAAGACACACACACACACACACACATTCATATATTGATCCATCACTCACTGACAGAGTCCTTGGCCTCAGATGTTGAATGTGTGACATGCCGGCACCGCTTTGTAACAGTGAATGGGGGCGGAAAACGCAGATTGCTCTCATTTCAGAGCATCACTCACACTCCAGCTTGAGAGTTATAACTCGGGAGGTGACAGTATGTGTGACACAGGAAGTGGTGCGCTGACTCTGTTCTCACAGCTTCAAGGCAGTCAGGCTGCCACTCTGTCGACAATGATAATCTCAGGGAGGGAGAGTGTGATGACTCAGATCAGCCACAAGATGACACTGTGGGACACAACCTGTTTGTTTGTTTGTTGTGGTGACACACAAACTCCTCTTACTTATAATGCTTTTAACATTCATCTAATATCAAAATATCAAACATTTTTCTTTCTTTAGAAAAAGAGTCAGTTTTATCATGGGGCATGTGTGCATTAGCTGTAAAACTAATTAATTTAACGAACAACTACAACACTATAATTTCTTGCTGAAGCCAAACAGGGCTAAAATAATCACATTTTTGAATTACAAATAAATATAGATGCATCTTGCAGAGACCAGCAATTGATATTATTAATTTCATGGAGGTAAAATGTGAGCATCTGTGTTTGAAAACAATTGATTTCTCTCTGCCTTTATTATAAGTTACATTCTGTTTTCACTGGCAAATTCAATGATTTCTCGTTCCGGAAGAATCTGGATCATTATTGTGCAAGATTGTTAATTAAAGTGTTTAAAAAAAAGGTGAGGAAATACAGACTCTGCCTCACTCGGTTTGTGTATAGTGAATAAATTCAACCACAGTGTACAATGTGCAGTGGTGGCCTAAAGGATAGAGAACAAATTACTGTTGCACCTTAAATTGAAGGACAAAACTGGCAAAGGGAGACTAGAAATTATTAAGAAGTGTGAAGGATATTACTATTTGTTGCTCTCATGGCACTCTGTTATATAATGGATACCATGGCAACATTTCATTTGGCATGCGGTGTAAATAATGGTGGTGTAGACAAAAAACCCCAAGTCACATCAGTACAACTACTGATAAAAAATATTTTTTTATATTCATTTGCAGCTCTGATTACTAGAAAAAGCAGCCTCCTTGTTGTAACTATCAGTGTTTGATAGTTATAGACATCATTACCAAATAATGACTCTCTATTACAACACATACTGAAGAAAGCAATTTACATAGTAATTAACAGATAGTAGTTGTTAAATACTAGTCATTTGAACTCTATACTTGGTACATAGTTGTTTTTTCAAATGATCAAAAATGTTGTGTCCTCAGCTGATTTCTGCCTCTTTTCTCCTCCACTAAGTTCGCAGTGTGACAGAAATATTCCGGAGAGTTCAGGATCAAGCCCCTCTTCCGCCTTTTCATCAATGAAAAGGAGAACCGGCACTCATCCACTCAGCATGATGATGATGAACCCTCTTCACACAAATCCTCTGCATCAGTCAGGTCAAACTAGAGAGCTTTCACTCTCTTTACTTCCTTAGCCAATCAGAGCTGCTCTTTTGGCCAACGGAGCAGCCAGAGAAGCACAAGACCACTCAGGGAGAGCTCCTTCACTGAACGACCTGTAAATCAAAGTGATGGCTTCTCATCACTTTGTCCTGCCACAGTTTAACCAATCAGATGGGAGCTGTCAGTCAATGGAGATGAATCCATTAGGATTTTAAATTGAAAATGACCATCAGTAATACTTAATAAAGCCTTTTCTATTCTAAAGGAATTACAAACAGTAAATTAACAGTTAAATCATTTTGTGATGTCCATCTGCAACAACACATTATACTGTAATACATCATACATTAAATATGTAATAAGATATCAAATTTGTAAATTCATATCAGACCAGAACAATTTTTATTCGTAGATCTATTTTGCCATTCAACCATTAACATGCTGGGTGTCAATTATATAACGCTGCTTGCATCTCCGTTGTCAAGATAAATATTTATGAAGCAGCTTGTGCATGCAGAAATGTGTCAGGAGGTATTTATTTATGTATGGAGGTTATGGAGGAATGTATTTATAAACACAGTCATATTGATTTTTACAAAATGCGTCTGATACCCGTCTGGTTTTGTCTGACTACTAATGGAAAGCAGGTGTTGGTACCAGTGCATGCATAAAATAATTCAGTCTTGAGATGTAGCCTCACGTAAAAGGCCTTTTTTAAGAACAAGCTTGTTGTCAATTCAGTTCACATCATTTGCACTGTGGGTGTTATTATCCAAGGTCCACAACCTGTGTCTATGGATTTATATAACACTCAGAACTAATGCATCAGAAATGAAGACATTACTCGGCTAAATCTTATTTTGTTCTTCATTTGTAGACAGAAATGTGCATATTACAAAGTATTACCTTACAGCATGTGGTGTACTAAGTAATGATCAGGTACATGTATGTCTCCTCTTTTTTTCTTCTTCTTCTTCTTATTTCCTCGCCTAGTTAAGAAAATCTCAATACTCTTTTTGCATGTTGCCAAAGTAACGCTCAGCCCCGCCCTCCTTGACTCCTTTGAAGCAACTTCAGAGCATCAATATTTAACCTGACATTGTCAAATCTAAAAAAAGAAATGATGCTGAAAGGAAGGCAGAGCTCTAGAGCATGTTTGCCTGTAGACCTGCACTGAACACATGACTGATTTCCTCTCTGAGTCTGACAATACTGACACACAGTGTGGATCACACACACACATTACAGTCATCACTAATTATACTCTTCATTACATACAGTAGGAACTAATTGGTAACAGCAGTAACAGTACAGGAGGGCTACTTGACACAGGTGATGGGTTGTTTCTATGTCTTCATTTCATTTTTTTCTAACAAGACAAGACATGTAATCTCATGTTACCCCTTGTAAAGTCACAGTAGGACAGCTTGACCATAAGAAAAGAAGAGCAAGTGCTGTCCTGTTGACCCATTAGGGTCAAACATAGACACATTCAGCAGCTACTTACTGCCACTACTACTTAGCTGAGCCTTGAGTTTTTTTCCTTGTCTGCGTATATGTTCCTCCTCATTGTAGTTGGTTTCCCCATTAACTTCCTCATCCTCTACATCATAGCTGAGGACAATAAGCTCCAAATGCTGCTCAGCTACAATCTGCTTACCTTGGATTCTTGGTGAAACTGCTCTCTGGTCCCTGGTCGCACTGGCTGTTGACAGATGGGAGAGAAGCATGCTGTTGCCGGGGTACTGGTTACCTTACCTTTCTTGTCATAACAGTCTATTCATGCAGTCAAAGAGGCAGCAGATGCCCAAAGGTAGTCCGACACCATCCATAGAGCCGAGTGCGAGGTCACCCACATTATGGTGATCATTGCTGTAGCCTTCGTGCCACAGTTACATGGTATACCTTCACCCATCAGGATAGCAGCTTTGGATGGATCGAACTAAGCCTTCATTCTTTGCAAAGAGCTTGGCCTTGCACAACCCACTTATTTACACCCGTATGAACAAGCGGTTTGCCACACTATGCTGGGTAAAGAACCTGTTTGAAGGGGATAGAGCATTAAAGACTGAGGCATCATCTGTGTCCTCCAAGTTCAGTGACCCCTTCATCAAAATGACACCAAAAAACCCTGCTTATTCGAGACAAGTTCACAGCAGTGTCCTCTGATTCTCACCATCTAACAGTAACAACAATATAAAAAAAAACAGTCCTTTTACAGCGTGACTATGGCATTGCAATCAGTTTCTACAGCTGTTTTTCGGGGGCAGAAAATGCGGTTTTTCATTTTGTAACACATTCCAAGGAAAGATTTGAATAAAAACACTCATCAGAAGGTCTGGATAGAAGCTTCTTTCTGGGATAGCCATGACCAAACAGCCTCACACAAAGTTTGCAATGAATCATTCAACAGTGCAACAGGCAAAGCCAACATTTCTGAATCCATTTCTTATGACAGTATAACTCTTTCGTCTCAGTCCAAGGCAGCTTTCGCAGGGCCATTTCTTTTCAAAGAGCAGATGAGACGCTCTTAAGACTGTATTATTCTTACCATGAGGTGTACAATTTGCCTTCGATAAGGAGTACCATATGCATGAAACAGGGTGAGGGATTTAGATGTGAGAAAGAGACCTGATGAGAAGAAAAATACTTGAATCTGCACACCACACACAGTGTGAGTGGGGGATTTGCTTCTTTACCAATTAGACACGCGTACATGCACATATTTCAGCAGAGAAGGGAAGCCAGGAGCAACGCCTCTGAGGCAGGCAAAAGTTCGTTGCTACAGTGGTCATTGGAGGGGCATAACCTTCCAACCTTCCCCTTATGGAATCATCTTGGAACTACTAAGTGAAGATAAAGTGCCTAGATAATACTGCTATGGAGCGTGAGATGAAATGTCCAGTTTTCCATTAAACAAAGTTAAATTAGTTTTACTACTTTTTAGCTATTTTTGCTGTGTAGTCCTTTGATCATGGAGCATGGGCACAAATGAAGCAAGTTCGACTTGTCATAGTAGGAAAGCACAGGTGTTACTAATAACATTAACAATGGCTCCATTCTGTTCAAGTGTCTAAGTAAGCCATGATAGTGAGCCAGCATGCACAACAACAGGATCCTGAAACCAAAACAATTAAATGGAATTTAGTCATAATTCATTTTATCATTTACACCTGTGTGTTTTCCACTGTCATCCATGAAAAATATCTATTGATGTTATGGCAACTTGTTGAAGTGCAACAAGCTGCCAACCCCTAATAAAGTTGATATGGTAGATGTTTTAGTAAACTAGCAGACTTGGAGCAACATTAGCATTCATTTAGAATTGTGTGCGTGGCCACTTGATGCTGTATGAAATTTTAGAAAATTTGAGAATTTAGTGGCATCTAGCCACTAACTAAACGGACTTGGCAGAAATGGAATACAATATTCATAAGTATGTATAAGAGTATTATCACCTGAAAATAACAATCACTGTGTTGGCCTTTACTTAGAATGAGCCTATTATATCTACATAGAGAGCAGGTCCCCTTCCATGGAATCCGCCATGTTGTGTTGCCATGTTTCTACAAGAATGGACAAATCAAACACTGGCTCTAAAAAGGGCCTATCATGTTTTTTGTGCTTGTCGTTGCCACCAAGGTTCTCCTATACACTTGGAAGTGGCGGGTGAAGCGAGATGTGCTAAGTTGGTTGCAGTCTGCGACCTCAACCCTAGATGCCACTAAATCCTCCTCACTGGTCCTTTTAATGAGTGCGGTGAATTATCCAAAAGTAAGTTGAGGTCTGTAAAGCCAAAAGAATGATCTGAAGGACACTAAAACTAGAGCTGAAGTCTAGCGATCATTATCTATGAGTTCCTCACTACTGCACCATCACCTTTACATTACATTTTTGTTTCCAAAGTTAATATGAATTAGTTTGATTAATGCAGTTTTAAATAAATTTAAATCTTTACATATTCCTTCAACATCAGTGCTCCATCTGCTATCTGTAGGTGTAAATCCAAGATGGCACTTATATGTTTAATTTAAGGGAACTTGAATCAAATAACCAGCTATCAAAGGACATTGTTAAGAAGAATATTCTTTGAAGATTTTTAAGAGGGTTGCAAAAGATATTTGTTAGTGAGCACTGGGATAAAACAAAATCTGAATGGCTTTAACAAAAGAAAAAAGGCACATTTTAATTAAAAATGACAAGACGTGTCTGTGGATTTCTTTCTAACATTAGTGTGACAACTGTGCAATAAAAAATAAGATTAGTGTGACAAATGCAAAAGGCTGCAGCCATTCTCCGACTTAATAAAATCATCCACCAGAACTGCCTTAAGCAGTGTACTGTACATGCACTGTATCATATTGAGTGCTGTTATTGTAGTCATGATAACAAAACACACACTGCAATGAAATGCCCTTTAAACAGCCACATTTCTCCACCAGACCTCTCTCCCTGTGAAGGCAGATTTCCATGCACAACCGAGCATGAGACAGATACAGTATTAGGACAAAGAACAGCCACTACATGAAAGCAGCGTAGATGTCCATAACATGACAGCAGTGGGAACCACAACAGTGGTTGTTGTTATATAGGATGCTGAGCCTCCTGTAAGTAAAAAAACATCAACATTGAGAAACTTTCTCTCCGTCTCTCGAGTGAAAGCATCTTGAAATCCTGAACACACACACACACACACATATCCAAAAATAACCCTGCACTCTTGTTTTCTTTTCATTTACTTATCTCTGCTCAAGTCAGCTTGAGGAGAGAGACCGTTGCATCGGTGTTTCCATGGAAACGGGGGAGCAGAGGGTCTCCAAGGTCAGCGCGAGAGCACCTGGAGGCGAGATGATGGGAGAATGGAATCTTGACCCAGCGGGCTGTCGCCGTGCTTGGCTGTAGTCACGTTGTTATTGGACATTTCATTACTGTCTCTTCCTCCTGCCTGGCACTGACATGATAAATTGTCACCAGACTCTGGCTGTTAATCATTTCTGGGGTTGCACAAGCAATAAAAAAACAGGGCTCCATTGCTGCATTTGATGATGAGAAGGAGTGGAGTGTGTCCTGATAAAGAGGGAGAGAGAGATTTAAAGAGAGGGGAGGAGAGTGTTTCGGTGCTGGAAAGTGGATTACATCCATTATTTAGGAGCTGCTTCTTCTTCACTGTGAGAGAAGGGAGAGAAAGGTGTAGTGTTTGCAGGATACAAACACCTTATCTTTTCTCTTTGTGGACTGCAGTGCGTTCTCTTACATAGATAAGAAAATGAATTAATAGTAGTAAAAATAACACAAAATTTGATTTAAAAATAATAATTAGAGATACAAATAGTGGACTACATGCTGAATGGGTTGCAAAATATGACTTATAATACACCCTCCATCTTGATTTTCCTCTCAATTAGTTGCAATGCACTAGTTCAGGAACCCTGATCTATAAATGTAGCCATGCAAAAACACTTTCAGATCATTGCATCAAAAGCAGTGGAATGTATTGAGGCCCTGTTGAATCTCAGAGAAACTGGGCCAAAAAAAGCTCTGATATGTTAGTGTTTGATCGCGATGCTTCATCTCTGCTTTCCATTTCCTCTTATGAGCTGCACAGATTGTGTCCACAGGGTAATCTTGAATGCACACATTTGAACATATGGTATTAAGTACCTTGGCATGTGCTGCAGCAACTGAAGGAAACTTTTGCAAGCTCAAAAAAAAAAAAAAATCTTCATGCTTCTTTGCATGTTTAAGTGGACATAGTTGCATTTATTGTGTATGTGAGGGTGTGAGAGAGACAGTTTCATATAATTAGTAGACTCACATATGGAGTCAGGTGTCAGTAACTCAAAATTGTATGTCAACAGTCAAAAGATAAGATGTTTGCAGTTTTCTCTTGTATCATGGACTCAATTCAGCAGTCGGCTCATGCTCTTCTCCATCTTACTGTATATCATCAAGCACTGCCAGACAAAATATTTCCTTTTTTTCTCTAGAAGTAAATCCCTGCTGGCATTTGCAGGTCACCAGCAGTGACCACTCTGTTCTTTGCTCTTTTCCTCTCATCTCCACATTGTTGTTCCAGGTGAGAGAGAGAGAGAGAGAGAGAGAAAAGACAAGACAGCCTCCTTGGTGTCATCTTCCTCCTACCACTGTCATTGTCCTGAAATAGGGACACAGCTTCCCTGCTGTCTGTTCTTTATCAAACAAAACAAAAAAAAAATTCTTTCAGTAAGGAGAGTGGATACAGAAGGAAGAGGAAAGCAGGGAAGGGACGGAGTGAAGAGGACAACGAGAAAGGGGGCACAGAAATAGTACAAATCAAAGTAAGCAGGGATAGGAGAGGAGGGGACACTTTTTTTTTTGTTGCGACTGTCCTATTTGGGCTTTGATGTTGTGAAAAGGATGGAAGCTCTTTGCAGTACTTTTCTTCAAAGACTTTATTTCCACACACACACACACAAACACACTTTTGGGAGGCCTGAGATAACAATGTCAGTTTTCTCACTCTTTTGTCTTGTTTGCCCAAATGATGAGAGCTCAGTACTCTACAGACTTTCCACAGTGCCTGTCACCTAGTATCTGTTTTGTTTTGACACCGTTAAAACATAATTTTATTGGCAAACTTGTTAGGAACTTCAATGATTTCCATAGAGTCATGATTGATTCTTATTGTCACAACCAAAGACACCGAAGCAAAACAACCACACACTTGTTCATTTGTTGAATATATTATTTTATTTTAACATCATCATCATCATCGTCGTCATAGTTTAACTTTTAATTTTCCCTTCATTCATTTAAAATGATCACCTCTGAATGTACACATACTGCAAACTGTCAAAAATATACAAACAAATGCAGGCTTGTGCTATAGTCTGGTCAAATGTCTAAAAAACAGTGGCACTGGGGAGAGAGAGAGAGAGAGAGAGAGAAAGAGAGAGAGAGAAAGAGAGAGAGAGAGAAAGAATGAAGGTGGGAGAAAGAGATAGAGAGAGAAAAAAAGAGAGAGAGAAAGAGAGAGAGAGAGACATTGAAACCGGTAAAGACATGCACAGCATCATTGTGAGCACCGGTTACAGTGATCCAGGTGCGCGACACTTCCATGGGATCTTCGTGGAAAAGTACATACATTTCATCATCTGACAGTGCGGCACAAAACGCCTGCCACATATCAAATCAAAAACAAATGTTGCTCGTTAATGGAACTGTTAGGCACATCATTGTTTTTTATGGTTTTACATTTTCTGGAAAAGTTTGAGTTACTGTAAATGTAGAATGTTAAACCAAAAACAAGAAAAAAAAGGGGAAAAAAACATACAATTAAAAAATAAAGAAAAAGAAAAAAAAAAAAAAAACCCAAACAGCTTTCAAAAGTCATTTTGGAATCACTGTTTTGTTAGTAACTCAACATTGTTACATAATCATAACAGACTGTTTTCCAGGGTGTGTGTAAGTGTGTGTGAGTGTATTTGTGTGTACACAACTGGGTGCATTTCTGTAGAACCAAGTGGTAATGGGAGTGAGTACTTGAGGTGTTGTGTGGGTGGTTGCTGTGATTGGCTGACAGCCGTCCAATCAGATGCTCAGATCTTTGGGGTTCTCCTTGTAGGTCTTCTTGGGCTCAGGGACCGTGGGCTTGGATGAGCGACTGGTATCGGTCTTGAGCGTGCTGTAGTACTCTCTCACCTTAGCCGCGACAAAATTGTCATCATCCTCTTCGTCCTCCGAGTCGTCCCTTCTGATGCTTCTGATCGGGGAGATGTCTCGTCCGAGGCTGCGGGTTCTGTGCTGCGGCTCGGGGGTACTGTCTCGGCTGGCGTAGCGCCCGTCCCTCTCCGTCCTCACGGGTGAGCGCCCCCTCAGCAGTGAGCTGTACCTCTTGTAGGCTGAATCTGAGTCGGGGGTACGCACTCTGGGCAGGGTGGTGTAGGCGTCTCTCTGGCCGCGGGATGCCACGTCCCTCAGCAGGCTGTCCCCCCTGTAGGCTCTCTCCATGGAGGAGGCTCTCAGCAGCAGGCTGTCATCCCCAAACAGGCGCTCTTCCCTACGCAGCGGTGGAAGCGTAGCCTCCCTGTTCAGGCGGTCCAGGGCTGGGGGTTCACGGAGGACGCTGTCCTCAAGAGCGAAGCTGGGTTCAGGAGTCTTGATTGGCTCCTTCAATACGGCCTCGACCCCGTTGGGCTTCTCGTCGCTGCGGCCCCTCTGTCTCTCTGGAGAGGCGTTCCTGCGGTAGGGGTCTGAGGAGTGGGCATGGCGTCTGGTGGGGGAGTGGTGGCGAGAGCGATGGGGGGACCTGTGGCGGTGAGATGAGTGGTAAGGAGAGCGGTGAGGAGAGCGGTAGGGCGAGCGGTAGCGAGAGGGGGACTGGTGGCCGCGGCGTCTATCGGGGGAGCGGCCGTGTCGGTGTCCCCGGTGACGGCTATCCAGGGTGTTTTCTGCACTGCGTGACCGGTTGTGCGCCTTGTCAGGCGAACGGTGGCGGCTACGGTGGTGCCCGCTGGAATGGTGGTGGTGGTGGCCGTCTTTTCCCCTGTCATCCTTCCTCTTGTCCTTCCCCTTGGACTTTCTCCCCTTGTGTTTTCCCGTGCTGGTTTTCTTGTTGGGGGAGCGGTGGCGGTGGTTGGAATGGTGGTGTTTGCCGGTGCCAGTTGAGTGTCGGCTCGGCTCCTTCTTGCTCTGGGATGGTCGGTTGTGTTCTGGTGGGTAGCTTGACTCCAGTGGCGCGTTGGTTGAGGGCAGGGTGCTCACTTCCGCAGCGTTTTGTAACCCTGAGGCTGGGTTGGCTGCGCTGCTGTCGTTGGGGCTGCCGTCTGCAACACAGTATGACATACAGACGAGGGCAGGGGGATCAAACATGCATCTAGACTCTAGAAGCTCCTATCTGGTTTCACACTAACCATGCTGAATCACTCAGACATGAAGCTGAGAACATTTCCAATGAAAGCCATTCGGATGTTAAATGCTAGCAAAGATGGCTATTTGTTAGATGGTACAGCAACAGCCAATGGTAAAACATCAGTGTAACTTACACATGAGAATAAAAGGCAGTGATAAAGCAGCCGTTGCTTAAAGAGACTTGTTACCCACAACAAACCTGTTCCCAGGTCTACCTGGGTTCACCTCACTGAAGCAGAATGAAACTTGGCTGGCTGGGCGGCTGGACTGGAGGCTGGTTATAGTCAGTGCCAACGTGCTGCATGTTGATGATGCTGCTTGATCGTACTGATTAGCCATGCTCTTTCATGCGCTGTCATGATGCCTTAGACACTTTGTAAATGTTTTAAAGCGGATAAAATGCTCAAGATGAGATCCAAAAACTAAATGATGGTTTGCCGTATTGCAGTAATAGCCTGTGAGATTGAAGTGGCATTTTACCAAGACAAGAGGAAGGATGAAATGTTCTACACAATTTTACTTTTACATCCCTTTCAACTATGTAATATGACTTAAACAGTGTATTTTGTCTTGTTAGTCTACATAAGAAGCCACCACAACGTTTTATTTATCTGATTTTTAAGATTAAACCTTAGAATCGTTCTACCCAGTTCAACTTATAAATAGATCTTTGGGTTTAAGGATAGAATCAATGAAAACGGCAGCTACATCTACAGCAGAGAACTCACAAAAACGAGGTTTTATGACGTCTAAAGTACCGAGGATAAGTAGACTGATTAATAAAAACAAACTCTGCATTTCACCTGTGGACTTGGTGCCCAGAGGAGAAATGCTACTGGTGGAGACATTGCTCAGCATGACAACAGCGACTACGGCAGCGGCGGTACTGGCGATGCATTTTAGGTGAATGGATTTGTATGCATGGAGTAGAGCACGGGCACAGGTGAGTTGAGGCCACACCACACTGAGATCAGGATGATCAGAGAGAGAGAGAGACAGGAAGTGGGAGGGAGAGCCAGACGACACGACAGGGGAGGAAAGTTACAAACCGTGGTCTGATTTTGGAGGACAGAGGCCTCCCCCATCTTGTCATTTCTCATACATGCAGTGAGATGGGGAGCCACCATCCCTGAAGGAAGACAAGAGCCCAGCATAATAAGAGAGGAAGGGAAGATAAACAAAAACAGAAAAAAAGAGAAGAGTACAAGGTTTAGATCACTTGGTACCAACTTGAAGGAAGAAAAAGGAGAATTATTGTCTGTGTTGATTTTTCAATGAAAAAAAAAGTGTTTATTTGATCATTGAGTCATTCAGAGTAAAGAGACAGTCCAGGAAATTGCCCAAACCCTTCAGTGGAAACCATCAGTTACAGAGAAAAGTCCTGGAAACAAGCGCGCACACACACACACGCACGCAAACACACACACATACACGCTCGCACGCACACACATACAAGCGCACACACACATATGGACACAGAAGCAGCAGAAAACCCCAAAAAATAAGACATGTGAGACTCGCACACCCACAACACCAGCGTATGAAGCAGTTTTACATTGCTGACAGAAATCAAAAGAAATACTGGCAAGACTGTCAAAGGTTGGTGCCAACTAAAAAGTACAAACAATGATCCAAAATATACAAGTTCACATGATGTCATATTGGTGCAGGTTAAAAGACGGCACATTCTTAGCGCAAATAAAATTACATTGATGAACTTTTCAAGACAGGCAAATGTATCTCCACTCAAAAAAAATAAAAAATAAAAACAACAACCAAAAAACAAACAAAAAAAAGCAACAAAAAGAATACATTTAAGATGACTCGTGACTATCAATCAAAACTGGTCAATACGATTAAAAAAAGAAACATTCCATAAATATTATGGAAAATAGACAATAGAAGGGGAGGAAAAAAAATCCAATTTACACTTTTGACAAGTTCATGCAGCAATAGACTTTTATCCATTAATATGTGGCTTCAGTTCATGGCTCTGTACACGGAACAAAAATACTTGTAAAAATGCCTCTATTCTTTTCATCACTGTACAAAACGTCTCTATAATTGGAGCGACTCTTTTTCTTTTTTTTTTTTTTGAATGGGGATGGGTGGAGTTCCTATGGTCACAGCTTTTCAATGACATTAACAATGGGTGCAAATAAATCCATGGATTAGTGAGTAATGTCAAGCACAGTATAGTGAGATTTTCTCTTTGAAATGGCAAAAAAAAAGCATTAGACTGCCTTTTCTTCTCAATATGGTTCTCACTTAAAACCCTTAAAAGTTCAGTAGCTTACATTCACCTTCAATAAATATCATAAATATGTTTGTGTCACGTCCTAACCAAAGCTGCGAGACGCTTTTCAAAAAGCAAGTCCCATTTTATCAAGGGATGCAATGGATCAAGTTTTCTCTTCCTCTTAACGCTAAATTAGTGTTTGATGAGGATTTGGAACCATCAATATTACTTCTTACCCACAAGAAACATTGATTTTTTTTTTTCACTACTCTGGTCATTCAAACCTTGTAAACAGTTTCTATTTCCATGTAGCACTGAAAACAGACCCACCACCTTTCTGTAAAGTCCAAGCAGAGTGCTTTTGCTCAGTGGCCAGAAGGTGAAAAGTGACAGCGGGATGACATGGAAACTGAGAGCGGGTGACAGCAGGAAGAGGCAACAGCCCCCACGAGTCTGCTCCCCCCCAAAATCCCAAAGCCCAAGAGTGACCTCCACCAGAAAGAGACCCAAGACCAACCAACCCTCTCCCTCCCTGGGGGGTTTTGTCCCAGGGATGGGTGAAGGGTCCTGGGAGGGTAATTTAGTTCTTTCCCCTCGACCCACCACCGTCCACTGGGCGTCCCCTGGCTCAGGGCGTGAAGATGGGGGAGAAGGGAATGTTTTCGTAGATTGACCCACCATATTCGGGCACCGAGCCGTCACCCCTCTTGAGCACCAGATGGGCGCGTCGGCCTCCGCTCTTGATGAGCTCGATGGCTCGCGCGTGCTTCATGCCCTTGGTGCTCTCGCCATTGATCTCCAAGATTTCGTCGCCGACCTGGAGAAAGGAAGAAGAACGGGAAGGAAGGAAGGAAGGAAGGAAAGCAAGAGGTAGGAGGCGGAGAGGAGACACAGATGATGTAGAGTGACAGGTGAAGATGGAGGAGACAGCAGAGCAAGACAGAATGATGAAAATAGGTGACAGTGTGGAAGAAAGTGCACAAGAGGAACGATAAGAGGCACGAAGGTTCAAAAGGGATACGGTGGTAGAAGAAGGGAAGGAAAAGCGGAAAAGGAGGACAAATTGAGGAGAAGTTAGATATCGAACCCTCCAAACAGTAAACTGCACAACAACATCTTTTTTTTTTTTTTTTTTTAAACCAGAGAGGCCCAATTGCGGCAGAAAGCAACAACTGTGACGCTGAGAGAGGAAAATGAGAGAGGGAGAGAGGGTGAAAAAAAAAAAAACAGGAGCAAGAAGAAAACACTTTTTGCTTCCCGATTCTTTGCCTCCACGCCTCAAGTTATCTGTCAGTGTTGTCTGCGCCGAGGGAATTCCTCTCTGGCAGAATATGGATCTCTCGCTGACACCTCTCTCTGCCTCACAGAGCTGCTACTATTAATATCTCTGCTAATAAGGGGCACAAACACAAACGTATGTATTCGTGTGTGCGCGTACAAATGTGCTAATATGTGCACACCCACAACCCCCCCCCCCCGGCACTGTAGCAGATTGCCATGTATCAAAAAGTCACTTATAGCTCACGAGCATACCCAATATTGTATATTCAATCCAGCAGCCCAGGGGAAGCGCTGCTAGTTTATGCAATTAATAAAAAAAAAATAAGGTTAAATGTTACAGTTTCTTGACATCTTCTGTAACATTTATGAGCATCACTACTAGCTCATAGAGAACTGTTAATTAATTAAAATGTACATATCCCGTCAGTGGGTAGACATGACCGTGTTTGTGTGCTCGTGCGTTTCGATATTGCGCTCACAACAGTGAACTTGGCCGAGCCTAGAGGCAACCGTGTTTATATTCAGTGAAGCATAGTTTGCAGTAATTGGGAGGTACATTATGCACAAGCAATTATATTGATAGATGATATTATTCTGATGGCTGTAACGTCTATGAGGCAGCATCATCAGCCCCCCTTGTTAATCAGTGCAGTCGAAGGGATAAAGCTGAGACTGCACCTGAAAACATGGAATTATCATATCAGCATGAGTACACAACACCAGGCAAAATTAACAGGCATGTACTGTAATTATCGAGACTTGTTTGTTGTTGAGCTGTAAGTACAGAATTGTGCATCAGTCTCCATTTGCTGCTGTGCTATTACAATGTTTTTTTTCCTATTCTTTATGGTTAAAAAGACAGAAAGAAGAGACTTCTGTTGTCCCAGTTACTGCCCGTCTCCAACAGAGCTGATAATATGATGATAGAGCCCTATTATTCTTCATCATCACCTTCTTAGTATTAATTAGCTGTTACAGTGCTGATCTGCAAGCACTGCCCTCATTAAGACATTTCCTTTGAAAAAAAAAAAAAAAAACATTGCAGGAAATAGAACTTAGTAATGAGACAAGAAGACCAAAACAGAGTAGAATGAATGAAAACAGTTGTGGGAATTACCAATTATTAATGTAAGATAATACACATAATTAGCCAGAACAGTTCCGATGGACCAAGGTGGTTCCAAAGGATGCAGGTTAACAGCAGCACCTAAAAAAAAAAAGTTTGGTATTCAAACTTTTTCTAATCAGGTATTTTCCAGTTGAGATTTAGATGCAGTGTGATATCAGAGCGGCGCTTTAGTTTTGCCCCTCCACGAAGTTGGGAGACTTGCAAGAAACACATTCAAAAAGAAAGATCATCACTACTGAGGCCATCTTTACTTTTACTCTCTAACATGGGTCAAGCTCTAAAAGTAGTGGATCAGCAATTCCCATGATGAAACATCTTTCATTACACTTTCAAAATCCTCCGCCCCAGTTTGTAAAGCAGGCTTTCCGTCATAAATTTGTAATCGCCAAAGCCGAGCCAAGATGACCCTGATGATATCACTAGAAAGCTCTTCCGCAGTAACAGAGGATATTATACTGTTTTTACAGACTGAATAACTCGTCCTTCTGACAAGTTAACTGTAAACCATGTGTAAAATCTGCAGCTTTAACAAAAATACTCTTCTGATATGCAAAAAAAAACCCCACAAGAAATGAAATCTTCTGCATCTTCTACATGTCTACATAGGATAAAGCACATGGAAGTGTTTGCTGATTTGTGCTTAGTGCAGGTCTGCAGTACATTGTGTCCATACCCTCATCTTTCCATTGCGGACAGCTGCTCCGTCCTCAGCTAGCCTCAGCACGTACAGGTCCATGTTGTATTCTCTGCCTCCCCGCAGGCTGAAGCCAAAGCCTTTATTGTCTCGCTCCAGGTCCACTGAGTAGAACTCAGCATCCTGATGGTGACAGACCACACACACACACACACACACACACACACACACACACACACACACACACACACACACACACACACACACACACACACACAAGGGAGGGAGAAAGACACATTTGCATCAAGGTCACTTTTGTGATTCAGATTTGAAGTGTGTGTGTGTGAGTGTCCTTTGAAGTGGGCTCCTATTTCAGGAGCATGGGACAAATGCCACCTTCAGGAAAGTCACACCTTTCTAATAGTTGTGCCAGACTTTGTGTGTGTCTGTGTGTGTGTGTGTGTGTGTGTGTGTGTGTGTATGTGTACATGCATATGCTCAGGTGTAAGGATGCTGAATTATTGATGCCTTGGGCTCGGGGTGGACAAAAAGAAAGAGGGCACAGATAGAGAGAGAAAGAAGGGGCCGGGTACTGCAAGGACAGGCAGACAGCCACAGTAGCTCCTGTCTTCACGCCCTCCTAATCTCCTCTGCTGAAGGATCAATGCTATCTGCGAGCGCCATCTCTACAGCGCCAGATTAATTCAGCAGTGAACACAGTGGACTGAGGGGTTACTTTGAAAGCAAACAGGCTTCCCTTAATGCACAGAATCCGATAATGCCAGCAGGTAGACGTACAGAGAAAGAGAAATAAATAAAAATACACCTTGTTTGTCCTTGGGTTGGTGGGTGAGTGGGTGGGTGGATGGATTGGTTAATGCATGGAGGGCTAGAGGATAAATGCGTCTGTGGGTGCTAAAACAGCTGGATGGATTTATAAAAAAAGACGAGTGTGGATGTTGGCAGGAAGTTTGATGGGATGGAGCGTAGGTTGCTGGGGTGTTTGATGGAGACGTAAAAATGGATGGATGGATGAATGAAACGACGGGTGAATGGATGGCTGGAGAGTCCTTCCTTACCTGGGCTGAGACTGCTTGTGTTGGGGGTTGGGGAGGAGGGCCTTGTGGGGCTTTAAATTCATATGATTCCTGTTTTGGTTTGGTATTGTTCCTGTGATAGAAAGAAAGCAACTTTTATATAAAAACTGAAGAATATTTAAGAGATTAAACACATTTAAAGCATTGAATGATATATTTAATGTGAAAATTAATTTGAAAACCATTCTGCAACCTTTTAAAAAAAAAAAAAAAAAAAAACTATTCATGTTCTTTCTTTAAGTACTCATTTTCCCTGTGTGCCCCTTACCTGGCCTCAGGTGCAGCCTGTTGCTGAGGTGTGTGAGTGGTGGTTATAGTAGCGATCTTCTCTGCATTGGTCAATAAAGACGCATTTGATGACTCTGAGTGTGACAGAAGAAAAGTGGTTGTCATGTCAACCATCTGACATAATTTAAGGCACACACAATAAAAATGTCTTAAGAAACTAAACTGGCTTTAAAAAAAAAAAAAGAAAAAAAAAAGCATTTGGTAAAATGATTGCTTTTCTTGACAGCCTGTGTGAATTTTTCAACACTTTTCAAGAACCTTTCTGCTTCCAGCAAACATAAAAATTCTTGCTACACAGACTAAAGCATATTGACATAGGCTCCTTCTGTACAGCTGCTAATTCAATACATTCTAATTTGCATAAAATACTCCAACAGAAGCATCTGTAGTGTCCTGGAAGTCTCTGTGAGATGGAATTAAATCCATATTTCACATGTGGAACATTTTCTTTTTTTTTTTTTCCAAGTGTGAACAGTTGTGTAAATTCAGGAACTGTCAGCTACAAACATTAGCTGACCCGAGGGACCACCAGCACCAGCATCAACCTCCAGGCTTCCTCCACTGCTAAGCCAAGCTCCAGGACACCAGAGTAATATAGAGCTTCACATGTGTGCTATCAATCATCTTGTCAAATGGCGTTTCTTTTTCCAAAAGGTGTACATCTCACTTTGGAATGAAACTGCTCCTGTCTGCCTGTGAATTATCCAACAGGAAACGTGCGCTTGCACGCTCCAGGGACATGAAAGCTCCTGGTTATTTTGCCTTTTATCTTTGCTATGATTCAATCTTTCTGCGTTATCAGTAAATCGTGCTGGGCTCAAACGACAGAAAACGGGGCGTCATTGCGCTTCTCTTGTTGCATGAAGATTCCTTTCTTCTCCTTAACAACCTAATCTTTCTTGGCTATCTACAGGTATCCTTTATTTGATTACAACTCTCCACTCGTCTCTGCTCAGTCCCCTACTCACTATTCCTCTCACAGTCAGTTCTCCCTCTCATCTATTAATCTATTCATCTCCTCTACCCCCACTTGTCCCTTTGGAGCATGTTGGCTTAACTCTTCGATTGCCCATTACCCACGAGGTACAAACTCTGCCAATCAAGCTTCAGCGTGGGCGGGGCGGGGCTCAATTTGGAATGTAGAGAAGAGACCCCTCTAATTCTGGGTGAACACGAGCGTGTGATCATTGGACCTCAACGCAAGAAGCAATCATACGAACAGATTCTTATTTTGGCACAACAACCGCTACATGTCAGTAGCTGTTGGAAACATCTCTCCCTCCAACAGCTGCCTCTGTGTCTCTCTGCAGGTCCGGTATCATCTTATGTTGCAGCTGACAGTGCAACATCAGCTGTAGAATATAATTATTCTCCTCTAATATCTTGCTGACTGTCACATGACCGCCTCCCATCACGGAGCAATTTGCTTCAGAAAGATGGTTTTTGAGGCCTAATGTTTCAGCTTGTTCCTCAGCATGAGGTCCTCGCTGAAGACACCCCCCCCCCTCCCCTCCTCTAAGAATTTCCTGGAATCGACTGTGTTACATTCTCACATTTTCTGTTGCTCATTTCTCACTTTCACCGCCTCACATTTGTCCCCGTAAACCCTATTCGCCCCTCCATCTGTTCATTTGCATATCCCACTCCTTCCATTCTGCTGCCTCTCTCCGTTTATCTCTCCTCCAACTGTTTTCTGTCTGGAAATTAAACGAATAAGTTCCGTTCTCTCTGTCCTCTGTCTCCCCGCTTGCTGGCTCTTTTAGCCTGCCTCGCTTAAAAACATTCACAGCACACAGCAAAAAAAAAAAAAAAAAAAAAAAAGCACTGAGCTGTTTCTGTAATTTGTCTCTGGCCCTGGCAATATGCCCTTTCGCCCTGAATGGGCCGAGTTAGGTGGGAGAGGCAGGAACAATCAAAATGAGAAATTCAGGAGAGAGAAAGAGAAAGAGGAGAAGAGACAGGAAGAGAGGTAGAGGAGATAGTGGGAGGGCTCTACTACACAATATACCCCAGGTTGTGCTAAAAAAAAAAACACATCATATCACCTCAGGCACGTCTATCTCCTCTTTCTCGCATTGAAGGAAAGCAATGTTGTGCTTGGTCTGTGCCTCAAGACTACGCTGCAGAGACATGAGCTTTGATGAAGGCATTGGCTGTTTGTGCATGCATCACAGTGCACCAGCAGAACGAGCGCCGGGCCCGTTTTCCTCGTCATTGCAGACGTATGGAGCATCACCCTTTACAAAACTCCTGCTGTGTTCCCACACAGGGGAAAGGTGAGCTCAATGGAAAAGCAGCTGAACCTGACTTCACCTTGGTAGAGCCTCTTACAATGGTATTTACTCCCGTCAGAAAGTTTAGACAGGATTGATCCATATAAAAATAGGCGTGCTCAGCCATGTGTAAACAGAGGCAGAGACACAACTTAGAAACACAAGCCACAATCTTTCCCTGTCACTGTCTCTGTCTGCGTGTCAGACGGCGTTGTGTTAGTTTGACACATGCGCGTAAACACAAAACTAGAACTTTCTAATAAAGCATATCCGGTTATTTCTCTCCCGGATGCCTTCTCTGCTGCTCTCTGTGTCTTCTTGGCAGAGCAATTCTGGCTCCCTGTTCTCATCAACGGCTCCGCAGGAAAAAAAAAACAAAACAAAAGAAAACAAAAAAAACCTCTTCATCCATAAGGAGTGAGCGGGAAAGCAACGAGCAGCGGACAAATGGCTCCAATTTCTACCAGCGCGCAGGTTGACAGGGAGCATCGCCTTCCTTGCGCGCACGCACACACACACACACTTAATTAAAGAGTATTTGTGAAGCATGCCAGGGTGATCTGTCAACACAAAGTAGTGAGAGCTCTCAAGTGCACAGCACAACATACAATGTGCACAAACTTTCCTTAAAACCACTTTGACAGAAAAAAAAACACACCCACATACACAGAGGAAGTTGTGCATCTCTCTTTCTATCTCTTTCACATACACACACACACACACACACACACACACATCTAAATTACTCTTGCATGTTTTAAAAGTGCAGGCATGCCGAAGGCAGAAATGCAAAGGCTGAGAAAGTTGCCAAATATCCCTAAAGAGGCAGTTCTGTCAACACTGTGGGGGTGTTCCAGTCACTTTGAAAGTAAGTGAAGAAACTGCAAGCTTTATGTAACACTACAGGCATACATAAGCGCCAGTGAGGAAAGTTCACAGCTAGTCTTACTCCTCATTAACACTCAAACTACGTAATAATACTAATAACAGTTGATAAATGTGTTGATTGGCTTACATTAGCGTGTTAATGAGGAAAGTCACACACCTGCATTTGCAGTCCGACAACCTTGATGAATGAGCTCTTGTACAATAGTTGCCAAATATAATAATATAAGGATCCAAAAAATATTGTATATTTGGTTAAATGAGATTTCAGATATCAGAATGTGCTGGTTAGCAAGATCCTACACCTTTGCAAGGACTATTGAAGGTCCCTTTTAGGAACCCCTAAGGGTGCTGGCTTCCTAATTTGGCTACAACTTCAACTATTAGACAAAAAAATGACAACATTATGACCAAACTAGCTTGAAATAATGGAGTCTGAGGTGCTATGATTTTTGCTCACCGTCACCAGGAATGATGCGTAGTGTGACCGTGTTCCCGGCTTCCTTGATGAGGTTGACGATGTCAGAGTGGGACTTGTTGGTGATGGAGCATCCGTTCACCGCCAGGATGCGATCGCCGACTTTCAGCTTGCCGCAGCGGTCCGCTGGACTTCCTTCGATGATACGGCCTATTTTGTGGGGCATGGCCACACATGCATTGCCAGCTATGGTCACCATTGACATGTTGTGATGTGTGCGATTCAGAGTGTGTGTGTGTGTGTGTTTATTGTGTTGTTGGATAGCGTTTGGAGAGGGGAAAGGGGGAAGAAAGGAGTAGAGAAAGAGGATCAGAAGGTTAAGCGTTAATTCACCTACAGCCAACAGCCAGCCAAGCCAAAGTCACTGACAGGAGCTGATCAGATATATAGCAAGACAAAATGCAAGCGTTTGCAAAGAAGGGAAAAATTATGTGCTCTGCAAAGAAATAAAAGAATCTGTCATACTGTAGTTCTCAGTACTTTCCCTGTAAATTGGTTTTCTCAAATTAATCATTGGAAAAAACTGAACTTGACTCCATATCCAATGAATTTGTCCTCCTCCGCCCTGTCTGTCTCACTTCCCTCTTTTTCGTAAAGCTGCTCCCGCTCCAAATTTTTAAAATGGGTATAATTATTATATTTGCATGACAGTCTCTGCAGTAAAAAGCTAATAACGGAAAAACAGTGTTGCGTCGTCTGCTTCTCTAATACCTCTAAGACCTGCACCTGCAGAGAGTTGGAGACAACAAACATACATCAGATCTGACATCTCACCAACTACCCCGAGGTCTGTCTGTTTCTCTCTCCCCCCTTTCTCTCTCTCTCTCTCTCTCTCCCTCTCTTTCTCTTTCTGCAGTCTGACATCAGTCACTGCAGAGAAACGGAGCGTGCAATCACTCCTTTTATTCTCCATCTGACTTTGCACTATTATTCCTCTTCCTGTCTTTTTAACTGATTCTAACCATTTTGGCCTGTAAAATATTGAGTGTAGAGTGGATGAGTGAGAGAATGCTGCTGCATTTCTGTAGGAAATAAAGTGCTTCCCTAACTACAGTATGGAGTGTATGGATGGACCGGTTTCTGACACCATCACTGCTATGCAACAATGACGTATCGGAGAGCAACAACTGAGTTTGAAACTTTCATGTAGCCAACGGGTCTCCATTATAGTTCGCATGTCATGTCAAATCAAATAAAGCTAGCCCGTGTGCTTCCTACTCTGGCCTGTGAAGAGGAGCTTTGCCATTTTGAAAGCCAACTTGGAGAGTTGAGCGTTTTCAGGCGTTTTTTCAGTCCACCCACACTGAGAGAGGTAAGAGCGAAGAGCACAGTGAAATGCCGTAGTGGTGTAGGCAGGAAGTCATGGCAAAGAGTGCGCTGCATAGAAAGGACACTACTAGTTTGTAAAAAGCGAAGTAGAGTCAATTTGACCAAAAATGATGAAAGGATATGTGAGAGGAGATCAAAGAGACACCATTGTATGGCTCAAAAACTCACATTTTACGATATTTACTATGAATGAAGTGACGCAAGACGACCTAAAAATCATGATGTTTCAATCAGTGCATCTCCATGATCCTGTGCTGTAAAATAAATGTTATTCAAACAGGTAATTTCCCCTATTTGTCCTGCTTACAGCACTCCTTCTCATTAAGCTGCCATTAGGCTTTTAGTGCCAACCTGCTCGGCAGAAGCCATTTAAGTTCAGCTGAATAATACAAGTGCCTTATGTAAGACCCACTTCACTTTTGATCAATTATGAAAGCCCTGTGTGAGTATAGCAGCAGCTGCAGGCGAAGAAAGGGTTTCAGTGTCTTGGTTTTGAAAGACTCAGCCGAAAATGAGAAAGAAGAACCACTTCTTTGAAGAGTGTTGGTATTGATCTGGTGAGACTGTAAATAGCCAGAATCTGCACTGTTTGTCAGGCTATTTAGTGTTCACTGGTTTTATGGACGATACAATGGAAGCCCATAAAGACGACAGGAAGATAAAAGGCATCGGTGATGAGGGAAAGCTCAAAGAGTGTGTTTCATGTTTGGCTGAGTAGAACTGATCTCTGTAATATCTGCATGTACAATCAGTAACAATGTGCCTGAAAATATGTTGTGACTTTTGTGACGCTCCAAAAAAAAAAGCATAAATAAATAAATAAAAGAGAGAATTCTCTTACCGAAGGTGGTGCCGGCTTCGGGCCGCGATACCGACGAGACGATGACAAAACCGAATCCCTCATTCTCGCCGCGGTGGATCTCTACGTCGTAGGGCTGCAAGGCGGATGTGGAAACAGTGGAGATGGTGTTGGGGGGCTGAGAGGAGGCGGTGGAGGCAGCTGCCGCAGCGACCACAGTGTTGCCGCTGCCCCCGGCCCCTCCGCCCCCACCGCCTCCTCCTCCCCCGCTGCCGATGCCGGAGGTGGAGCCGCTGCCAGAGCTGACGGTGTTGAGGGAGTTCTGGCTGCCCTGCGGGGTGCGCTTTCCTATCTCCTCCGTCAGGCTGGGCGCCTGGGTGCTGCTGTGGTGGGAGGACGCCGGCGATGGAGGCACGTCTCCCTCCGCTTTAACTAGAGATAACAGAGGAGAATAAGATGAGAAAGATGGAGATATAAAGTGCGGAGTTGGAGAGGAAATAATGTAGGAAATGACAGAGGACACAACAAGAAGATCAAGGGGAGACTGAAGACAAACATAAAAATTAGGCCACCCAGTGTTACATAAGAGGCTGAGGAGATAATGGAGAAGTAGAAGTAAAGTAATTGATGCATAATAAGGCAAGATAACATTAAAACTGAAAAGATATGACAACAAAGCAAAATGTTACATCATCTGTACAATCTGAAAATAAAACAGATTGTAAATCAGAACAGGTCCTTTTCTCTTCTAACACAACTACTTTATGTTGATATGATAAAAGAAAAGCCGGTGAGACAGCTTGGGGAAAAGAGCCTTTCCAACAATATCTCCTCTGATCTGTTCTGAACAAAAGATGAACTAAAGATGCAGTCCGCCTTTTGTATCTGGACGTTTCATTCTACATTTCATTTCCTGTACAGCTGCTCAAGGAAGGCGCCTCATAATCTAGGCGTTCTGAGGCAGACGGGAGAGCAGCGATGCACTAATGTCTGGCCGCTGTCATCGGGCCGAAGGTTGACCACCCTCTTCATCATGTTTATGGGTCTTTCTTTATCGCCTGCCGAGGAACGGCGCGGAGCCGAGCTGAGCAGTGTGAAGGCAGTGATAGGGCAGGGGTGGCGGCGGGGGGGGGGGGGGGGGGGGGGGGGGGGCGTTTGCTGGCTGCAGCGACCAAGCGCTTCCTGCCGTTACACACCCAGACTATTACAGAGGAAGGAGAGGGAGTGACCCCTGTACACACTGAGCAGGTCCCTCAGGCTCCTGATGGAACTGTGATGAAAATAAATGGGGGCCTTGGAGGTGTAAAGTACAGAGAGCTTTTCAGTGACTCAGTACTGTTGTACTTTAAAGACATCCGATTTTGTTCGTAAAACGGATTCATTATAGTATTCAGTATCGTTTTTGAACTTTGACCAACAGAAATATATTAAAGCACTATGCGACCGGTTGCTGAACACAAACTTTTCTGGACTTGTCAGCTGTTCTCTAATAGGCTGGGCTGCTCTCTCGTCTCGACCCTCGTGCTTCTTACCGCCGTAGCTGGTTTTGCGTCGCACGGTGAGGTTGACGTGACCCTGCTTGGCCGCCTGCTGCATCAGTTGCACCACCAGTTGGTGCGACTTGCCCACCACTGCTGTGCCGTCCACGCATATCAGTTCATCGCCGGACCTCAGGCGTCCGTCCTCATCCGCTGCACCGTACTTCACTATGTGGCCGATGTATATCTGAAAAAGCAATCAAAGTAGACGGATGAGACTGTGTGTACAAATCTAGATCGTACAACATGTGAAGACTGCCAACAGCTATGTGCTGTAGATTTTATATGGTACATGGAAAGAAGTCAAACAATGCATTTTCCTGAATGAAAAAATAGTAAACACATATAAATAAGAATTTAAAGGCATAAAGGCACAGGTCTGCTACAATTTAAACCTCATTAGTGCATCTTTACTCTTCATTCCAGCCTGCCTCAATAGTGACTTTACTGGCTTTACTGTAAATCATTATTTTGTTCCTTCAAAATATGCAGCGCAGGCCAGTGAACAAGAACAAACAACTTTTCCTTTTTTACATTGGTCAGATCAAAGAGAAACTTGTTGCAGAAAGCACTGATATGAATTTCAGTCCATCACAGAAGCTCACAACTACACACGTAAGGAAGATAAAAAAAAAAGGAGGTATAGAGAAAAAAAAAAGAAGATATGATGAAAAACCTCTATAGATGCTGTTCTACAGTTGGGATATAACATTCTTTTCATCATTCAGGTTACAGAATTGTTGGTTGTAGTTTATACATTGTTCATATATGTATATAGTGAGAATTGAAAAGCAAAAACAAACGTATAGGAGACAGAAAGCAGGAACGAGAGACTCACCGGCTCTCCTGGCTCGTTGCCTCCGAGGATCCTGAAGCCGAACCCTGTGTCCTTCCTCCACAGGAAAATGTCCTGCTCTTGGAAGTCTGGAACTGGAAAAATCAACAAACCATCATTAACGTTTCTACCCACGACTAATACAAACAGCCAGCCCAGGAGACTCTCAGAACAAGAAGAATTCAGCACCAACATGCCATTAGCCATTTTATATCATTTGTAAAACTCTTTGTCATAAAGAGGGCTGCAGACATCAGTATGGCCATAATGGATGCACCCATTGTTCTCAGGGAGTCAAGCCAACCCCTGCTTCTGTCAACATGCGAATAATCATCCTCCCAACTGTTCTAAGCTTTGTCACTAAGAAAGCACTTTGCACAAACAAACTGTCTTGAGGCTTTGAGAAAAGAACAAACAACCGATCCATCAAAAGACTAGAGGGATCTATTTTGGGCGAAGAGCATAGGTATCAAGCTTAAATAAACTATCAAAAACCAGACAAGCTGCCAAAAAAATCCAGAGCACCCTCATTCATTGCTCTCATAATTAGAACTGATCTGGCTGAAACTCCCCTCTGATGTCAGGAATATTTTACTTTTACTTCTTTCTCGGCTTATTGGCCAACGGATAACACTACACTGTTTCTTTTATGAAGCGATGTGTGACATGCAACTCCATTTCCACTCTTCCCTACATTACAGAGCACTTTCCACCCGGCAGAGGTGCTAATACATGCTGGAATAGGCTATATATTATTGAGTAGAAGGCCTGAGTGTGGCTAGTTCACAGTCAACTCCCATCAACAAGAGAGAGAACTGTGTGTGTGTGTGTGTGCATGCGCATGCGCACACTAGGCACAAGAAAGGTGCTGTGCAAAAGCACCACAGCGACTGACAGCTCATGGTTCATGTAGCAGAGAAGGAGAGAGGGAGGGCCTCAGGGGGGCTACTGGGAGCCAGGGGAGAGAAAGAACAAGTGTGTGCAAGGGTGTGTGTGAGTGTGTGGTCTCCTCTCGGTGTACACATGATCTTCTTTGCTTTAAGTATATTTATTCACATATGCAGTTGTATGGTCACAGCTGTGTTATACGTGCTAACAAACATGCACCTCTGAGCAAACTCCCTGGGAGATTTCCTTCGCTCTAGCAGAGGCCACTGCTGCCAAGGCCACTAAAGCCACTAAGAGGCGGCAGGGTGGCAGAAGGCATAAGCAGCCGGCTTCCAATCTGTTCCTTCAGTCAACAGTTAAAATCCCTGCGGAGTGCAGCCATCTCCTCCAATCTATCACAATGTAACTGTGGAGGCACTGGGAAAGGAGGAGTCAAAGGCTAACTGTCACAATCTGCACCTGTACTTGGGAGGGTCACCTGCACATTTACACCCTGCTCCAGACGATTAACAGATCCATAAGTGATCCCTGCAGTGGGGCAACTGGCTGTGAATCAATCAATATTTTACAGAGATGGACGGACCTTCGTAGAGCTGTTATGCTACAGGTGAGGACTGCAAATAATGAGCATCGATGGTTCAAACAGTGAAGAAATTAAACTGGGAACATGTTAAAACTAGACAATAATCAAAATGAAGGCTCATAAAGTACAGGCGAGTCTTCTATCCTCTCTGGCCCTGGTGTTCACAGCAGTTTAATGCTGTGTGAGTTTTTAAGGGGGATTTTTCTGCAAACGGAAATCATTCACCACATGGTGCATTTAAGACCTTGATCTCAGCAGAACTTTTCATTACAGGGAATGTTGCATAGAGAAATGCCTTTGCCTTAGTGAAAGCCTTAGCCCTATGGGGGTGCATGCTGCAGGACTTTATGGACAAGAGTTCAATGCAGAATGAGGGAGCGGAGGATTTACACCTGCTGTTACAGGTCAGCTGTCCTGCCTGTCATTCTCTGTGTGTTCTTCTCTGCTTTTCTATACCGTAGAATCCCTTGATCTGCCGTAGCTTGACCTTTCTCTTATCCTAACATTTCTGTTTCATGTTCCATTTCTGTTTCTACAGAATGCTGCTTCCCTCTTTCACCATCCTTTGCACTCCCCTTTGCATGCCTTTCCATTTGCACCGAGCAATTTAGAAAACCCCTGTTGAGACGCCGTCACCTTCGGACAGGCATGTAGACATAATCTCCCCCTTGGTCATGGTTTCTTCCATTCTCCATCTCTATTCTTTATTTCCTTTTTAAATCAAACACTATTGTCCTCTCAGCCCTTCACGGCAGCTTGCCAACAGGCACTACTAGCCCACGCTCAGCCTTTTCTTTTCACATTCTTCTTCATAGACATCTAAATAATGAAAATCCTTGACAAGTGTCGCCTGGGAAAGTGATTAGATGTTCAGGTTTCTCAGCCCTTGCAGACTCCTGTTTTTTCTCCTCCTCTCTTATTTTTTTTTTCTTGACAGTGGATCTGAGGGTTATTTTTAATTGGAGCTATCCCCTTGCTTTGGCAAGGCTAGACAAGAAGGAGGGAGATATGCAATCCACTGACATCCACTCCACTACTGCTGCTAATTATACGCCCAAGTGTCTCTAAAGGGAAGTCTAGTGTAAAAGTGTGTCAATGGTGCCATTGTCGACAACTGGACCAAAGTGGCATCTCATAACTTTTAAAGGACTTGACCGAGAACATGTGGGAAGCTTGTGATTCTGATGCTGGGCAGACATGACGATGAAGTCAAAGCTAACTCTGTAGCTTTCAAAATTCAAGAGACTACACAATGATACATACTGGGATTCACATACAGTCAAACCATATCTCATGACACAACTTGACTGAGGAACTGCTGACGAGAGTTAGATGAAAAGATTGATATCACTCTGCTACAAACTATAAAAAATATACATATAATAAATATGAAGCTACAAACAGTTGGCAATAAGCTTAGCATAAACACCGGAAGCAGGAGGACAGAGCTAGTCTGACTCTGTCCAAAACAAGAAAGGTTACTAAAGTATTCATTTTTAGGGTGCTTTGTAAAGAGTTCCAGGTGGTCGGAACATAGAAACCAAAAGTAAAAACTAAAATAAATGTGATAAAAGATGGCGGCTTCCCAATAAAGGCTTTGTACATAAACAAATACATATGCATATCACATCTCTCAGACAGTGAAGACCACCTTACTTTTTCATACACTATGCAATGATGAGTGCTATAAACATCAGTAATAAACCTAAGGGCAGAATGATAAACAGCATCCAAGGACTTAAGAGTAGAGGCAGAGGCATGCCTATAAATTACATCACCATAATCCATAACAGAGAGAAAAAACAGCTTCAACAATCTTTTTCCTACAGAGCATAGGAAAGTTTGTTCTATTTCTATACAAAAAAACAAGTGTTGTAATTTGTTGACAAGATTGTCTATTTGAAATTTGAATGTGAATTTGTCATCTAATAAATACCAAGGTATTTATATTCTGTAACTCTCTCTGTAATGGATCCTTGTAAAGTGGAAATATGAAGGTTTGGTTATGTTACCTCCAGCTTTAGAGAATAACATAAACTTTGTTTTATGTGCATTCAATAATAAGTTTAATATCATTAAGAGTAGCTTGGAGAACGTCAAGGGAATGTTGCAGTCTGCAATATAATACATTATTATATCATCTGCATACAAATGTGCATGGTTGTTGGTTGAAGATGAAAAAATATTAATATGAATTGTAAAAAGAACTGGACCCAGGATTAGGGTTAGGTATTGAAATTGGTACTTTTAAGGGTACCGACTGAATTATGTTGGTACGACCTAGTACCTATTCACTTTAGAAGAATTAGTGCCAAAATATTGGTGCCTTGTGAGCCTGAACCTAGATTGATGCAGAACAGAGTTTGTGGTGAGATATTCCTTAAGTTGACAATTTACAATTGACCCTGGAATTTTAGCTAAACAAGACAATTTGGATATTGGTCTATAGTTATTTGGATCACTCCTTTCTCCATCCTTATGCAAGGTGACTACACCATCAGAAATAGAAAGGTTAAAAATGTGAGGCTTTTGATCAGCAATTAAAAGAGCAGAAATATTAAGAAGAAAAGGATCCAAATTGTCTTTACCAGTAGATTCATTGGGATCAATGGTTTGAAGAGCCGCAATAACTGCGCTGAGAGATACAGGATCCAGAATAAACTGAGAGGCATGATTTGGAGTAGGTACATAATTGTGATTAATAAAAAGATGGTCAGTGTTAGTAGGAGGGAATGTGACCAGATGCTGCAAAGGCAGAACATATCTCACTATGTCCATATACTAAGCAATCATCAAACTTGACATTAGTGGGTTGGGAGGCAGCAGAATTGCTTTTATTAGATTTTAACACCTTCCAAAATTTTGCAGGGTTTAATAAGGGCTAGAGATCAAATTCAAATAATAATCAGATTGAACCTTTCTCAAAAGGAACGTACATTTATTTTTTAAATGAAACCCAGTGGGAAGCCTCTTTAGTGTGTCTAGCGAGAGACCAAGCTTTTGAATTCCAGCTGTAAGATAAAGGTCACTATCACAGAGGTTGTTTAGAAAAGCTTGTTCGTTATCATTTCTTACATTTCTGTTAAGTATAATTCGTGATGAAGCTCTCTTTAAGTGTGTGTTCCTAATACATGCAATAGGAAGAGCGATTAGGACAATGATCACCAATCCTTAAATCAAAAACACCACTTGCAATGATTTTGTCACTCCTGTAGATCTTAAAGTGTTCTTCAGATTAGGCCTGGTGGATTCACTGATCAACTGATATTAATTGAGGCTAAAAGAAACCTCCTTTAAATAAGAAGTAACAGTCAACTTATCAATGTTAAAATCTCCCAAAACTATGATTGGAGAGGCAGTATACAGAGAGAGTCACTTCTAATTACAACAATGGAATTATTAGACCTACTATTTATCTTTAGGGCCATGAATTACATTTACTTGAACTGTGTGATTTACATATTAAGGTCTTTGTGAATTGGTTATGTGAATTATGTATGTATGTATGTATGTATGTATGTATGTATGTACGTACGTACGTACGTATGTATGTATGATACCCTGAGCACCAAAGGGTGACCCCATTCCTTTCCAGAGACCAAACAAGATTAGAAGTAAAGGTCGGGCCATTGTCGCTTTTGTTTAAGGATATAAGCCAGTTACTTACATGCACAAGACTCATCTCTCATCCCAAATCTTCCTCCAAAATGTGCAGTACCATTTCAAACACACCAAGGGTCTCCAACGAGCCAACAGCCCCATGCAGCCCTCATCCAACTGCCACCAAATAATATTATACTTACGCCTACTTTCATACATGCTCCTCGACTGGGCCCAGATCTTAAAGGGGTCCGGTTTTCTCTGGATGGTCCCGTCTGCCGGGGAGTCCTGGGGTGGCAGGCCGGGCAGGGGCTGAGACGGGGGCGGAGGAGCAACACTCTCACTGAGAGGGGGTGCCAGGGATGGGTGCACGGGTGAGTCAGTGTGGGCGCTCCGGTGGCTGGAGACGCTATGTTGGGAGCTGTTCTGACTGTCCTTCCTTGACAATTGCTGTTGGAGAAGCAAATCAATATCATTTGATTATACAAAGATGTCATCTGGTACATCTGTGAGGCTGGAGGGGCTTTGAGGCTGATGTTAGAGCTGGCAGACAGGTACAGGTAGAGACAAAAAACTCGTATTGCATGCTCAGTAGTGGAGAAGACAAGAGGAATGAGGGCTGTAGTTTGTGAGAGGAGAAACAGGGTGATGATATGAATACAGAGGAATTTTTGATTACAGTGTCTTATGTCAGCCATTGTTGTGTTGCTACCTTATGCGACACAAAGAATAATCAAGCTGTTTTATTCAAACAATTCTCTTAGCAAACAAAGGGAGAAAAAACAAGCTCAATGGTTTCTTATGATGAAGTCATTCAGCTGTGGGAGAAAAAAAAACTGTGGCTCAACTTATGAGGCTACATTGCCTATTCCTTTTGTTTAACAGAGTGGAATGTATTAACAAGGAACTGCATTCCCTGCTGCATATTGAGAGATATTCACAGTGAATAAAGCACTTGTGGGGTTTGAATTGAAGGGAGGATTTTACTGGTGAAGCCAGAAATGTAAAAGTCCTCATAAATTGCTGCTGGCCCCTCAATAACATGGGCACTTAAGCACCTGCTCAAGGATTTGAGGGGAGCTGCGCCTGAGCATGGTAAAGCACATACAATCCTGAGCTCAAGTACACTGCGAGTACAAAGTCAAAATCCTTTGCATGACCCTTGTTACGTTCTTTACAGTCAAATCTTCACCATTAGTCTGCAAATTTAAAAAAAAAAAAAAGAAAGCAGCGAGAGGGGAAGGGTTACAGACAGAGCATGAGAAAGAAAGGCAAGATATTTTAAGACAGTAAGAGAAAATGACAGCAGTTCAATCTCTTCGTGTCACGTGACCTCCCGGTACTTCGGATGTGGTGGACAAAAATACACCAGGAAGGGGTGGAGGCAAGCAGCTCATCTCTTCTCAAATATCAAAGTGTTTGGCCTTCAAAGTGCAGCAATGTCTTCAATAAATTCAGACTCATTATTCCCTGAATCAGTCTCCGACACCTCTGCAATTCATGTTTATATTCATCATCCTTGTTAGACATAAAAGAAACTCGACGCTTTAGCAAATATTAAGTCAGAGCTGTGGATCCAGCTGGAATTCTTACTCTATCAGTGTGTGTAACCCCATTGGGTTCTGTGGTATAGAAAAAAATAATGGAGTCATGTAATTAGACACAAACACAGGCCCTGTGTAGTGCTAAAGTCAGACTTCGCCACTTATGCTTCCCCTTCACTGAAAAAAATTTTTTTTTTTTTTAAGTCACTTACATTCCATCAAACAAAATGGCACCAACGAGGCAGCTTTTTTCCTTCTTGTTTCTCCCTCAATATGATGCACAGAAAACACAAATCCTATTCCCCTTTCAAATGAAAACAAATCTCTTGTTCTTGATGGATCCATTACATTTGACCTTCTGCAGTCATTGAGTTCTCCCTCTGTGCTCCGGGACGGGTCTAATACATCGGTTTCTCCTGCTCCAATAACTTATTAAGGAGACAGAGAAGATGGAAAGGAGGAGTGGGGGGCTGGGACAATGAAAACAAATCCTTTCTGCTCCCTCAGACTGAGCTCAGTCCTGCTTTGCCACCAACAGGCCAGACTTGGGTTCACTGCCTTGGTGCATCACAGCATTAACAGTCATTTTTAGTTTGTTTTGTTAAACATTAACAGTTTCACCGCAGCAATAACTGACCATTATGTTAAAACATCATGTATTAACACACCATTACCATTTTCAACTCATCCATCACCTCTATTATATACTACAAGAAGGCTACACCATCACCTTTACCATCTACCCAGCACCAAAACCACCTCATTCCCCAAAAAAAACGTCCACTCTCATCTAAACACTATCACATACCCTCCTAGTGTAATCTCTGTATGGAGGAGCCAGCTCAAAATCATCCTGCAAAACAAAATTGACAAACAGATCAAGTCAGACACATTCAACAGGGTCCCTTCATTAATGCAGCAGATATCACAGGATGAGGTCGTTTCTCAGCTGTGATCATACATTCAACTCTCACGCTGCAAGCTTAGCACCCAGCGCGATGCGATCATCAGCGTGTTAGCAACCCAGCTCACGCGGCGCATCAAAGCCCCTCGTCCCAGCCCCCACCGGAGAGGAGGAATGAGGGGAAGGAAGGGGGAGGGGGGGTGGAGTGGAGGGGGGGGGTGGGGGGAGTGGTTGGTGTTGATGTTGAAGCTACAGGGATCCACCCCCACACGGCAAAGCATCCCACGTCTACAAACAGACCCACAACATCAGCACAAGTTACACCTTACAGAGGAGAGTTAGAGAGGAGGTATGCGGGGTGGGAGGGGGAAGAAGAAGCAGTGAAAGTGAGACAAATATCCCTCTGACAGAAACACACATGTAGATGGAAGAACAGGAGTACTGGTAAAAGGATGGGAAAAATATTAAGAAAACACTACTACTTACCAGTTTTGGGCTCTTCTTTGCAGGTGCCACCCCTGTGAAGCCAGACAGAAAAAAGAAAGAAGAAAAAAAAAAGGGAGACGGTTATGTAGTTACAGTATGTAGTCCATGTTCAAAAAAAAAAATCAATACAAACTAAATAGAATAAAGGGAAAAAACAAAACAAAACAAAACAAAAAAAACAGATAACGCAGACTCCAAAACAATGTCAAAACAGTGCTCATCTAGCCCTCGTTTCCTTCTCCCTTCTTTCCTCTCTTTCCCTGCTTGGTTCCTTTGCTCGCCCATCCGCGGCTGGCGTTTTAGAAGGGAGGGGAGGGAGGGTGGGGAAGGTGGGGGCAGGCAGCGCGATCTATCTGCATCACTGCCGCGGCCAGCGCTTGGCTTGACTGGTGCAGCGGAAGAGTGGGGCCAGCCCCAAGGGCTAAGCCAAGCGCTCGCTAGACCCTGGCTACCCGACGGCGGCGGCGCACGCATGTGAGTGTGTGTTTGAGGGGAGAAAAGTGAGAGTTAAGAGGAGAGGACAGAATCCTGGAGAGCAACTAAGCTGGAGAATAAAGAGAAGAGAAGAGAGAAAGAGAGAGAGAGAGAGAGAGAGAGAGAGAGAGGGCAGGAGAAAAAGCGAGCTGTGCTCTGGAGTTTCCTGGCCGTAGCATTACCCATGGAGAAGGAGTCCAAGATACTGAACATTAAATTATAGGCAACCGTCAGTTCCCCTCTTACTGAGACCATCTTCCTGTGTCCGTTGAGCGCCGTGCTCCGCTGTCGAAGGCTCCAGCATCTATAGGCAGTTGGCTCGTCCTCCCTGTCTCTCCCTTTTCTGCTGCCTTTTCCTTTTTTTTCCCTCTTTCTCTCCCTCTCTCTCTCACCTCACTGCACACCATCCTCCCTCCCTTTTCTTCCCTCAGCATCATCGCCCTCCCTCTTCCTCTTTCTCTCTCCCCTCTATCTCCGTCTCCCTCCCACCCCCACATGCTGATAAACATCCATGTAGCCACGCACGCACGCGCACACACACAAACACACACACACACAAAACCATCAGACATCATTGCGCACGTCTCCCGACACAAATCGAAGTGTGCTTAAGGTATGACAGGCGGGCTTCTGCGTGAATGAGCAGTGACCAGAAATATCATCGCGGAAATATCATTATCACAGACAAGCACACAAAGAGAGACTGACGGATGACTAAAACGCTAACACAGCCTCGATCTAGTTTGGAAATGTGCTCCTTAAGCACATCACTGCCCTCTCTCTCTATCTCTCTCTCTCCCTCTCTCTCTCCCTTGGCTCTGCATGAAATAAACAGTTGTATGAAGTTATGGAAATGAGAATGGGAGATGGGATGCGTGAAACAAAGAAAACACAAGATTTGTGTGTGTGTGTGTGTGTGTATTTACCTCTAATATTAAAAAAAAACAATAAGTAGAATTGAAAAGAAGCACATGAAATGTGTGTATGGTACCACACACACACTTCTGACGTATAATAGGGGTGTGTAAAACATGTATAGCATGACAGAGACTAGGCTGTGTCTGATCTAAGAAAAATGGGCCACTATTGTGTGTCAATCCTTAAGGGAAACTGAGAGGATAAGATCTTACACACACACACACACACACACGAACACACACACACACACACTTTTCTTTATCTCTCAGACATCTGGGTTCATTCACAACTGACAGCTCCGACTGTGTTGCGTCTGCAGCTTTTTTTCTTCTTTCCTTCCTCCCCCCCTCCCTTCAATCTCTGTCCTCTCCCCTTTTCACCTTATTTCAATCAATAGGAATCATTCATTCAGGAGCACATAGCAATCCTCTTAATCAAACGCCCACACAGATGCACACTGTCAATCCCGAGGTATTCTCTTTGGGCTAAGAATGCCGTCAGTCAGAGTGTCAGGTTTGGCGTTTGATTATCCTACATCTATCAGATCTGTTGCTGCTGCTGCTGCTGTCCTTCAGCGCGCTCCTCTCTCCTAGATTTTCCATCACACACGCCCGTACACAAATCGGACACACCCAAGCACGCGACACGCAAACTCGTACACAGGTCAAACGTAAATAAAAGCAAGGAAAAGCCAACCGTTACAGTGGTAGGCAGATGCAGCTCTAGGAGATGTTGTATTTCGTGTGCGTGCGCGTGTGTGAGCGAGAGAGTGTGTGTGTGTGTGGTCATTGAAGCGCCAGAGTGTGTTTGAAGCTCCCAGATCAAAAGGTATTATGGATGTTTGGGCCAACCTCCAGTCCTAATTACATACAAGGGGGAGGAAAGAGCGGTCTCGGACAGGTGGGCGATCTCGCCTAACCGCGCACGCTGACAGTCTGAGTGAGAGAGCTCGACTGAGCCCTCAGCGCCTCCAGCTCTCAAATAATGGAAAAGGACCACTGTGAGCCCCCCTCAGCTCATTTTATTCTGCTTACTAAATCTTAAAATTTATGGCAGAAAAATGCATTCTTTATAGTGAATAATGAAGGACGATTTAACCTGCGGGCACAAAATTTGTTTAAGATGTCGTTTTTATGATTAATGATATATCAGCGGATTATTATGAATTCCAATGGAGCCAAATAATAAAATATCCAGTATATTTGAGTATTGTAGAGAGATTTTTTATTGAGTTTGACAGAACAGTCTTATAGTTTCACCGCCTGAACAGTAACTCCATGAATTTCAGCCAACTTAACTTGTATTTTTCTGTGTGACAGCTCCACAGCTGGTTAAATTCCAACATTTGGGGTGCATGAAGATAATGCTGGTTGGTCTCTTTTTGCAAACACTAGTAATACGATGAAGAAGAGGAAATGCAACTACACATACAATATGAAAGCACAGATACAGGGAGTTAAGATCTGTGCAAAAGGGGAAAATGATTTCACCGAAAATTGTTATGAAAGGAGAGACGGTTTGGATTCATTGTGTTCCGGCTGATCTTGGCACAGGTTGACAAGATGTACGTGTTGCACAGTTCCCTTAGACAGATAGGAAGTGTTGCAGCCAACCTGGCAGAGCTGCAGTCACTAAACGGAAGCCATTACTAAGCAGATTATGTTGTCTGTCCAGAGTGCGTGTGTATGTGTACGTGTTGGTAGATCTCAGCTAGGAGTGATGGCTTCCAACAGGCAGGTCCATCTGTCACCGTGGCGACCGTGCCTGGTGACCGTGAGGAACTGACAGACGGTCTCCGAGCAACGGTTGTTGTGGTGAGCTGCTTTGGCTGTACGGTGATGGAGTGAAAGGCTCATATCAGCTGTGTGTGTATGTGTGTGTATATAGAGTTCAGCTTTATTTAGCCTCATCTGTATGTGTGTGTGTGTGTGTAAACAGTGGAATTAAATGTGACAGAGGTGCTTAGCACTTTGAATAAATGGAAAGCTGAGAACTGAGAGAGCAAAAAAAAAAAACAACGTATGCAAGAAATAAAAATAAAAATGTATGGAATATTCTTGTTGCGTTTTTCTTGGAAGACATCCATGTTGCTTCATTATCTAAAACCTTGAGTGTTTTTTCCCCCCTGTGTTATGGCTTGCATGGCTTTTAAAAACAGGGGTGAAATCCCCTCCTCCCACCAATGCACACATCCATCCACCCAGAGGAGACCCCAGTACAGATTATCTGCAGAGCATTGTCATGGAAACAAAAGATGGTGCAATGGTGGAGATTTACGATTCGCCCAATAGCTATGGAGGTGTGAAGACATGGGAGATTGGGGAGGGTGGGGAGGGGGGGGAGAAGCAGGGTGAGGTTCACCTTGTCCCTGTGCAACAAGCAGTGATTCACAGACACAAGCCTCCAGCGGCCAAAAAATGAGTAGGGGTGAATCATGGGCTCCTAGCGGGCAGTCTGCTCCCCCATCATCTCCTTTTCAGGACTGCAATGCTGTTCGTTATGGTGCCATCGGAACGTGCAGTCAGCAGAATTTTTAATGCAAAGTGGGCAAAAATGCGACGCTTCCTGCCCATACAGTGAATTGATTTCCTGCTTTGGTCTGTGCAGGGGCCCATCATCAATGTTTATCTCTTTCTAATGGGTGTGTGTAAGACTGTCCACATTATACGGGCATTGTGAATGGGCTTACCAGTAACTCTGAGTTTGTTTATGTGGGTTATGTAAGTTCATGTAATTGTGTTTGTGCCTATCAGTATGTGTCCTCAAAGAACACTGGTCCGTGGAGTGCTTTTTGACAGGAGGCATTTACAAGCTGCCGGTGCACTTGCCTGCCATTATGCCAATAAGAGCTATCTAGCGCAGCAATGATCCACTTGGTGTTTTTGCCCCCTTTAAGCCACAAATCCATACAAAAAGAAAACGTGTTTTAACCCCGTCTGTCTTCAAGGACGCAAATAAATTTCTTTCAAACTGCACCTAAAAAGGCAATGAGGGGAAACACAAACACACCTAAACAAGAGGAAATACAACTGCTTGTCCTATATAGGCGTGAATGTTTTGTTGATGAATGCTCCTTAGAGTTTTCTCCAGTATCCATACATATAATCTGAAGTCCCAGCCTTGTCTTTGGGTATTTGACTTGGCATTTACTCAGAGAAGATAAGGAAAGCAACTGTGCAGCAGAGGGGCTCATCAAATACACTGACATTTGCAAAATAGTTTAACACCTCTTGTCTGTGTTGGTCCCTTAACCTGCCATTTGTCCGTCCACTGGCTACGCAGGGAGGAGAGAAAAGGTCTATCTCTTATTGGGAGAGGAGAGGAGCGCGAGGCCTGATTGCCCAGCAGGGACTTATGTGTCACCGTTGATTGATGAGTCATGAAGTAGGGAGAGTGAGTGAGAGAGAGAGAGAGAAAGAGAGAGAGCAGAACAACATGGGGGTTTGGGCACTGCTCCTTCATCATCTCTCTTATCCTTTGACATCCTTCCATCCAGCCTCCTTCTCTTCCTTCCCTTTCATCCACTGCAGCTATCTATCCCTCCGTTCCCCGCACATGGCCGCAAGCAGTAGCTGCAGCCAAGCACAAATTACCTTGCATTCATTGCAGCACCTGCCTGGCCTTACAAACAGGTGAAGAAAATGAACAAACAAAACAAACAAAAAAAAAAAAGAACAGAGCGTGACTCTACATCCAAGCTCAAACAAATGGGCTTCATTTTTCTATAGCCGACTAATGACATGAGCCACTGGGATAGTCGAGAGGCTGTGTTTCAG
Organism: Euthynnus affinis; assembly: GCA_029490765.1. Classification (NCBI taxonomy): domain Eukaryota; kingdom Metazoa; phylum Chordata; class Actinopteri; order Scombriformes; family Scombridae; genus Euthynnus; species Euthynnus affinis. The sequence continues at coordinate 9,942,529 of CM055840.1, read as the reverse complement.
GAATTCAACGCCCAAACAAGTTTTTGCTGACAAAAGGCTGTAACAGCAGGTGTATGCTGAGCATCCCGATGGACCCTGTAACATTCACACCTTTTTAAAAGAGAACAGGGGAGAGGAAATTAACGTCTGCGCTACGGCAAGACACCAGGGGCCAAAATGAATTATGTCAGCGCATCAGCGGGGGCAGGGGAAGACAGGCAGGGGAAAATGAGCACATTAGAGCAGTGTAATTAGACAAATGAAAGAACAATGTATCACGAAACAGAGACCTGATTGAAGTAATAAATCATGCCCATGTGCTTTTAGGCAGTATGTTGTAAAGTATGAAATATCTATGTCTTGTGTGCATAACCTATAAAATACTGTCAAAGTCTCTACATTGACACTTTGGCCTGTGAACAGTTCTTGCTCTGTATGTCTGTAGCTTACACAGACAAAGAGGGTGAAATGCATGCAACGCTTTTGAGGTACTAAAAATGAGATTCACACTGCCAGGTTTTCACACTGAGATCCATGAATCGCAACATTCAACACACTGTGGCTGGTGTGGAGTAAAAACACACGTTCGATATTTCCACACACACTTTCACAAGCTGACACGCGCACACGCTTGCACACGGTGAGAAAGACAGAGGGAGAGGGGTGAGGGGGCACACACTGTTGCTCACGCTAGTCCTCGGGGATTGGATCCCATCTGCATGTGGGCGAGCGGGTGTGAATCTACATACTGGCAGCGGGGAATAGGAACAGAAAAAAAAAGGGGAACAGGGGTGGAGGAGGGGTGGATCTCCACCAATTAAGACTGCACCAGGGTCTTTCTGCCTGGAATCTATAATTGGATGCACGACTATGAGAGAATGTGCCTGTGTGTGTGTGTGTGTGTGTGTGTACATGCATGAGACATGTTTGCTTAGGGAAGAAGAGATTCCTGATGGATGGAAGGAGAGTGAGAGTAAAAGACAGCACAAGAGAGAAAAAGATGCATGTGTATGATAAGCAAAACTGACATCAAGACCCCAATTAGGGGCCAGTGTGTCTTGCTACTACTACTGCTACTGCTGCTGGTGGTAGAGGGAGTTGGGAGTGAGAAGCAGTGAGGAGTAATTAAGGCACCGTGTCTAGAACCTTGGTTCATTTTCTCATGAGTGTTACTATCTATGTGTGTGGACAGCATATGTTAGCAACACATATGACGTTAGCGATTGACTAACAGATCCACAATTCAACGTGGGAAATCTGAAGGATGGGAAATGTTTGTTAATTCAATGGATGGAAGAAATATAGGCCGGCTACCATGCTAGTGCTGATATAATAGAAGTTTTGGTACTGGTACCACAACAATACTCTTCTGATACCTGTCTTTGAGAAAGTATATTTTTCTACAAAATCCTGTTTTTCGTTAAACAAAAAGAAGCTAAACAAAGTTAAATATGAAGCTGAGCAATAAATAAATCAAATACAGTCTAAAATTGGCTAAATTTTTCATTAAAACCTGAAACCTTGTGATTGTAGGAGAAGGCTATAAATCTGACCAAGCATTCGTTTCAGCTTTCTATACTCATCGCACTTGGCACCAAAAAAATACGGAGGTTCTATACCAGGCCCAAGTGCAGTATGCATAAAACAAGCAGTCAACACACTGCACTACTCCAGTTTTACTTGGGCTCACTAATTACTGGCTGTGCTGTGATGCTGGAACCATCAAGCTCTTTATCAGAAAGCTTCTTTGTTAAACATACAGTAACCAGTAATTGGTACTTAAATGTGAAAAGGGGAGAAGTGCAGTGAGCAGACTATTGTTCTTATATTAATTTGCATGAAGTAGCAGACAGGCAGGCCCTGCTTTAATATATTTGTTTTCTGTGTTTGTTTACAGAAGTAACGCTGGTTCAGTTAAAATATTCTGTATGCATTATCCTCCTCCATACCTTTGTGTTGACTTTAGTGTTGTTCCTTCCATCCATAACATATCTGTCTATCTCTGGCTATCAGAAGTAGTCCTTGCATTTACAGAAGCCAAGCTAAACAGCCTTCTGTTTTATTGACAGCCCATTAAGCCTGTGCCCATGATGAGGCTGTATCACTTTATGGGTTTGTGTACACAAGCACATTGAAGAAATGCTACTCATTAGCAAAAGCCAGTGAGGGGGAGTGGAACGGTTGGGTCTGTGCATGTGAGTGTGTGTCAAGAAAGGAGACAAAGAGACAGTGAAGCAGAATGGCAAAAGAGATGGAAATACAAATTGAGACGGAGTCACGCACGTACTGTAGAGTAAAAAGACAGACAGGAAGAAAGGAGACTCAATGCGAGACTACAATTTGACTTGGCTACCCTTCATCTGACCAATTTCCCTAGACAGTTCTGGGCACTTAACCCTTCATAGGAGTTAAACCACACGTGTGCACGCGTACACACACACACACACAAAAAAAAACCTTTTAGTTACTCAAATTAATAAGCCCCAAAGCAAGTTACGGACAGTCTGACAGAGAAAATGGTCCAATTACTTGTATCACACAGTGCGTTTTGAGCTCTGGAGGTCTGTGAGTCTGAGGGGGATTGGAGGGAAAATACCGAAATTCAATCATTTCAGTTTTATCCTCCATTCACAGTTGCTTTGTTTCCATTTAGTTCTTGTGTGCGACAGTGATTTTCAATCAAAAGCCATGACAAAAGCCGGCTGTTGCATGTTGAATTGCTGCATTCACAGGCCTGTGCACTGTTTTCTCAGCACTGCCATAGGTCAACTAACACTGAAAGTGTTTGTTAAAAGCAAAATATCACATATTTCAGCTCATGCCAAGCCAGATAGCCAGGTGGGTGCATAAAAGTATGCCAGCACAATTGGTGGCATCTTTAAAGTGGCTAGCTCTAGCATGGGAGTACACTAAGCTCAAAATAAACTAGACATGTTCTCATCCAACAAACACAGCAGGCAGAAAATGAAAGAACCTGGGCAGAGAGAGAAAAGGAAGCAGAGTTCAAGACGGAGTGAAAAAAAAAAGAGAATATTGAGACTCTCTGACCTGAAACACCAACACATTCTGAGTTTCTCTCCCGTGTTTACCCTTCTTTTCATGGTTCCTCCATCTCCCCTTTTAACTTTTCCTTCTCTCTGCCTCGTTTCCATTTCAAGACAGCTATAATGTTCTGACTGTCAGTGCCATTCAGCGTAAACATTCTGAGTCCTCCTTCACTCTCTTCTCACTTCACTTTCAGTCACGTATTCAAATGTTATTTCAATTTGCGGCTCCTTTTCTCCTTTTCCCCTTCCCTACCATAATTATCCTTCTATCTTGCCTTCTTGGCAATCTCCTTTTTGCTTCCAATCTCTATTTACACGAATAAATAAATATGTGTCAATAAAAAGAGCTCTGTGTGAGCTGGAGCAGCCTGTAAGGCAGAAGCCTATTATTTTTTGTCAACAGCATCAAGCAGATTCATGGGAAAGGTTTATTTAGTTTCTTCAACATATGGGCACATAAATCAGAAACTGCCATATAACTTGGCACCCATTTGCCCCATCTTCCTCATCTTCATCTGTCCTCATCAGTTACAAGACAAATAACATATTCATTGACATAAAAAGGAAGGGTTAAGGCTCCACTCACCTCTCTGCACCAGCATGGTGACCTCACTGCCTTTGGGACACTTGCTGAGCAGGTCGACCACCTGGTTGTGTGACATGCTCTGCACGTTTCTCTTATTCACCTCCACGATGATGTCACCCTCCCTGAGGCCACGGCAGCGTGGATAGTCCACTATCTGCTTGACTCTCTGCCCTCCACCTCCAAGACTGTCGGCAATGGTGAAGCCAAAGCCCTTGTCTCCTTTCTCCATGTGTACAGTGATGAGCTCTGGTTGTGTTGCAATGGATGAGGCCAGGGTGACCACATCGCTGGGGTAGCCATGTTGGGAAGAGGTGTCAGAGGCCACCTCCGCAGAGGGGCTGTGAGGTCGGGGGAGGCCATTCAGCGGTGCCCCGCCATTGGCTGAGCCGTTGTTGTTGTTCTGGCTGCCGTGGCTGGATGGCGAGTCATAGCTGTTGGAGGCCTCCTGGCCATTGACGATGATGGGTTCTTTGTTGTCAAGAATGGCCACTGAGGTAACCAGGCTTGTGTTGGGGTCATCGGGGTCGAAGGGCAGTGGGTAGCCACGACACAGCTCCAAGTTGACCATGGAGCCAATTGGGATGGACTGGAAGATCTTCACAACTTGGGCATGGGTGTAACCTAGTACACATGTGTCATTGACACTCACTATCACGTCACCTTAGAGGCAAAGACAAAGAGAAGTTAGTGTGATTTTGTAAAATAAAACATTTACTTGATAAAATTTTAACTCAGAGGAAATAAGTTACACTTCCTTACTTGTACACAGTGCATTCAGAAAATCTAACTACAGCAGTGCTCTGTCTGAACTTTGATAAATTCAGTGCCCCAACCTGTCTCCATCTTGCCATCGAGGGCGGCAGGCCCATCTAGGACCAGACTCTTGATTTGCAGGAACTCGTCCGGCTCGTCGCCTCCCACAACAGTGAAACCAAAACCCCGACGACTCTTTTTCAGCTTGGTATTGATGAAAGTCCCCTTTAGCTCAGATCGGTTCCGAGTAAAGAAAGGCTTCCCTCCTGAACACACAAACACAAACAATTCAATTCTGATTACACAGTTTGAGTTCTGTTTGAGTGTCAAGGTAACCCATGCTCACTGATGTGAAAAGGATGCTGAACAAACACTTTACCACTTATCATTAATCTAAACACCAAAATAACTTTTACTCACTTTGAGGACCTAACCACTGTAACCACACCAATGTGAATGTAATGGCTGTTGGCCATGGTTGGGTAATCACCCAGTGGGTATGTTCTGGTCTGATGACACAACATGATTCAAAACAGGCTGATTATAATAAATAGATTAAATAGGTTAAGAGGGAATTTATAAGACAAGTGAGGTTGCATGTGGTAGAAAATTGGGGTAATTCCCAGCATAAAATCAGTTCCAACCACTGGTATGCTCAGAGAACAGATTGAAAGTGGGTATAATGTATTTGAAGTATCTCACAACTAAATTTGATTTCATTATCTATGTATTATTGACTGGAAAAAAGGAAATCATTGAAAAGCCAATAATGCTTGTAGAGGATCAAACACTGACAACATTGATTATTTTAAAGTGCTTGGAATCAAAAGCGTAGTTCAATAACATCATGAAGAGGGACTTCTCCACCTAGGAGTGAAGACACTGATACTCCAAAAAGGACACAAAGCAGTACAGAGAAGTACCAGAATTTTGTGGAATAACATCAAAATGCCAATGACGTCCTTAATGAGTGAAGGTTACATGGCAAACAGGTTTGTGTGAGAGAAGACTCCGCTTTGGTGGATAACTACTGAAAATACAACCTTGTCTCCCAACAACACATCTCTATTGTTCAGTACTGGTTGTAAAGGGCTAATTAACTCAGAAATCTCCATGAAACTAATTTCACAATGGTCTTAACTCATGAGAACTGCTCAAGCACTGCAATCTAAATCAGTCTAATTACTCAGTCCTCCATTCTTCTTTCCTTCCGCTGAAATAAAGAAAGGTATCATGGAATCAGTCCAAATCAAAAAAATGCAGTGAGGTATTCGCTGTCTTCACTGTTGAGAATGTCAGAAACTGAAAACAACAGTTGAATACAGGGACAGGCTGAGCTCTAATCATTTATTAAGAGACAAAGTGTAAAAGAAAACTACTTGAATCACTTCACATACTTAACACAAATGAATAAGGAGATGTTGGCAGAAGTGAAGGAAAAAATGAAAGCGAACACAGAGAAGGAGGCAGAGTGAGTGTACATTAAGGATAAGAAACCACAAAGCAATATGTGCTGAGTGACCTGCAGTACCACATTAGGTTATGGTAGTGCTACCGCTTATGCATTCAATGAAAAATGCATTACCCTTGGAGTCAGTTAGTGTCCTTGTGTTTGTGGCGTTTTGTAATGTAGGTGTGTTTGTGTGTGTTCATACACGATGCCTTTGAATAGCATTTTTCAAAACAGGAGAGATGTAATAAAACTGTGAACTGAGATGGCAGCTTTATCCACAAGGGATCCAGAGATGTAAGAACAGACCAGGAAGCAGCAAAAACATGAAAGCAGGGAGATAAAGAGAGTTCAAATGACACCTTTCTCTAGAGGAATGTCAAGGCATAAGACTGTACAGAGTAGTGAGACACAGAGGGTGGGGGGGGGGGGGGGGAGAGAAAGACAGAGTGAGAGACATAGAAAGACAGAAATATGGACAGAACCGACAACTGAACCAAAGCACAGAGTGGTTGGAGACAAGACGAAAGCCAATGAGACGGCAAATGTGAGCCATAAAATAAAGAAATCGATGAGGGGAAAGGAAAAGGCGGCCGACAGAACAGCTAGGGAGAGTAAGAGGGAAAGACAGGGTGAGGCAGTTAATTCTCTGCCATGGCTGTGCTAATTAGACAAGCTTCTAGTGGGAGGCTGGTATAAAAGGAGCTGGCAACCAGGAGAAGGAAACACACAGCACGGCTAGACACTGTGTCTGTAGGTGTGTGTGTGTGTGTGTCACTAAATGATGAGTAAAATCGGGCTATTATTTGATTCAGAGAACATAACAGAGGTTCTGTGAGAATCAACATGTGAGTGCAGCAAATACGGTTACAATAGGAAATAAAACTGTACTTGACAGAGTCATGTGGTGTGTTTTCGCATAAAAATACCAAACACTGCTTCAAGTACTCTCTTGGAAAAATTAAGTCTACTGTAAATACCAAATGATTTAAATTTCATTTGACTTATTAAGATTATATAATGACACTTATACAGAGAGCAGCTTTACAGTGTCAGTTCATAACAGGTCCTCCATCATGAAAATCCAAACTTGGCCCGAGGCACCGGCTCAGGAAAACAAACTACACTGAGAGAGCTGAATTTTATTTAACTCATAACAAGTCGCGCTGGGTAACACTGCCTAAAAACAGGAGTGTAATGAGTGATCCTGCTTTCATGAGGCCTCAGACTGTAGTCTGCAGAGATGAGAACTTACGCTTTTGTCCCATCGCGTTAGGCATTGGGGGTCCTGTCTGCGGGTCTCTGTAGGTCTCCTGGTGGTTGGCAGCATAGCTGGCCAGCGGGGCTCCTGCCAACGTCGAGTCCTCGATCCATTCTGCAACAGCAAGAGGCACATGTTCTCTAGATGGGGTCTAGACAGGTGCACAACTACTTGTGGAGGAAATCAGGGCTAAGTAAGGGCTCTGTGCCTTGTGTGTGGGGAAAAAGCCAGTTTGCTTCGTTTGAAGCTGGGAAATGGTGAAGGGCTAAACTTTCTCTGTGAATTTATACAGAATTATATATTTCCTGTCATAGCATCTGCCAATTATATAGTCACAAAAAATTCCCGCAGAGAAAGTAAAAGAAAGTGGTTCAAAAACTTTCAAGAGATTATGTAAGACCTTACCTACGCTACACTCTCACATCTCCCTGCTGAGCAACACTGAGATAACATGTATACCCAGGTTAAACAAGTTAAACAAACTTCATGAAGCTTTTAACACTGTTTCACATCTCCCTATTCAATAAAAACATTGATGCGTAAAAATAGAGTGACCCATTTCTTCATAATGGCTACCAACTTTGATTAATCACCTTGTTACAGCATCACGGCACAGGTCAGATTACAACCTTCATTAATATTCTTAATGGTGAGATAGAATCAATGCAGAAGTGAAAAAAGTGGGTAAAAGCTCAGCTTGAAGGTATTGAGTTTTTGAAGAGAGATTGAGCTTTCAGACGGGAGAAAAGTCAGCAGGTAATCGAGTGGAATCGAATGATTTCTGCTGAATGAGCAGAAGGTGGAGCGCGATAGGAGAGTTCCCATGTGGACCGGCCTGCATTTACAATTAATCTCTCTGCAGGATGTCGTGCAGATGTATAAAGTTTAAGATGGGAAACAAGAGCAACCTCGGTTTACCTATTAAGAGTCTTAGCAGCTGTATGAGCTTTAGAGAAATCTTCTTGAAGAATTCTAGTTCATTAGTGTCATTAGCAGTAGTAGCTATTGACATAAACTAGGAAAGAAGTAGCAGTCAGATCTTTTTTTTTTAGTGGAAACTTACCTGTTTTCTCCTTGAAAAAAAGCTTTCAAGTTATTGCTTCAAACAAGTATCCAAAGGCAAGGAAGAAAACAGAAATTAACTTCAAAAGGGCTGCATGGTACAGCCGCAAATAATAGTTATGCCTTTATGGAAGGGCACTTAGCAAATCATAAAGCAGTAGCAGGCAACATCAACTATTCCTATAGCCATAATTGGTATAAAGACAGACACAATCATTCACGCACGCATAATAGAGACACGTATGAAGACAACTCAGTCACGCACATGAATAGAAAGAAAGGAAATGACGCCCTTGGTGGGGGCTTGTGAACGAACCTCGGATGTAGCGCTCACCTTCAGGTGGCTGCTGGCTTTGGGGCTGAGGCTGCTGAGGCTGCTGCTCCAGCTGCCTGCGCCTCTTAGCCTCCAGCACTGGATTCTCATACTGGGTCTTCCTGTTGATATGACTTTGGGAGGGTGGGAGGAGAGATGATTGGATGCAGGTTGAGGAACAAGCAATAAAAAAAAGGACAGGAGGAATGAATAATAGGAAATAAATTGAAAATAAGAATAGAAAATGGGATGTAGGACAGCAGGTAAATATAAGCAGAAAAGTGGAGCGGACAGATTGAAGACAAGTGGGAGGCACAGAGGAGAAGATAAGGTAATACAAGAGAGAGATAGGGTCAAGAGAGGGAGTGGAGAAATGCCGACAAGCTTTGATTAATACACGGTAACACAATATATGCGTATCCTTCTATACATGATTGAGAAATACAGTGCATGATACCTTAATGGCATCAAATAAATCACATTTTGATGGTGGCTTATTTCACCGAAACTATAACACATATTTGGAGAACCTGGGAGGTTTCCTACTGACCTACCAGCTGAGATATGAAGGATACGGTGAATAATGTATATTAGATAAAATATTGCAGAGACAAAAGAGGGAGAAAATAGAAAATGCCACAGCCTTGAGCCCCCAGGTGCTGCTTTGAACAACATCAAAAAACGCATGAAACATATTCATATTAATGCTGAGGCCCATGGGGTCTTGCACAAGATGAGATGCACACGTGTGTGCACACACACACACAAACATGCTCAACGCATGTTTTCCCAAATGATAACGACACAAACAAAATGGCCTACATTTTCTAGTACACAAAAAAACCAAAATAGCTGAAGTGAAATCCGGCTGTGTTGTATTTAATGACATCTTACAGCTGAACTGTACATACATTAGAGCTGCTCCTGTTTACAGTAAGGTCAAAAGTTGCTTCTGTTGGAATGAAAGTGTGTGGATGCATTTCTATTTATGTGCGACAAGAAAAATGAGGCCTTTTCTTCTTTCTGCATGCCTTTGTGCAGCGTCAGCGTGTGCATTTGCATACTGAGTGTCTTTGTGTGGTGTTGGGTGCCTTTACAAACTGTACTGTGCATCACTTACTCAACATAGTAGACCCCATACACTGGATCGTCTATTTTCTCCCATCCTGGAGGAAGTTCTAAAAGAGAGAGAGAGAGAGAGAAAAAAAGGGAGACAGTGAGACAGACGGAAAGAGGAAAAACCTCAAGGCTGTTATGTCGCTGGCAGCCATGTATTGAGCCATTAGAGGCAAGGCCAGCAGAGACCTTTTGCCTCTGCATTGTGTGTGTCTGTCAGTCAGTCTCCAGGGCCAGAGTGACTCAACAGCTTCACATGCTGTCTGGATGTCCCCCTGTTCCCTCACGGTGCTGACATTTCCACACATCAGATAAGAACAGAGCAAGACCCCGTTGGGCAGGGATGGATGGGTGAATGGACAGATGAAGAGATGAAAGGAGGAGGGGGAAGGGGTCAGAGAGAGAGAGAGAGAGAGAGAGAGAAGGAGGGAAGGCAGAAGGGAGGACAGGTGAATGTTAGAGGGAGGAATGAGTCAGGCTTTGAAACTATCATAAGAAAAACAGAAAAAAAAATGGTTTCAAAGTGAGAAAAATCTGGATTAGTGGTGGAGTGCAAAGGTTTTTTTTTTAATGACATGATTTTCCTTTCTTTTTCTTTCTTTTCTTTTTCCTCATACCAATGACAAATAGTCCAAAGATCAGAACAAAGAAGCACATTCCTACAACAACAACAACAAAAAAATGCAATTTCTGAAGAAATTGCAGTGTGAATGCTGGCTGTTGAAAGGCTGATGCTAAACTGGATTGCTGGTTTCACTTTGGATGAAGATGCAGCTGAAGGAGTATAAGTGAGTGGAAAATGGATGGGTTAAATTAGAAAATTTCAATCAGTTATGTTGGATATTTTCAAAAGTATGAATGGGATTTAAAAGTTGAATAAAATTCCAAATGTGTGAAAGATGTGGAATGGTTTAAGGTTTGAATGGAGAATGAATCAGTAGGTGAGAGTTTAAAAAAAAAAAAAAAGCACGAGAAAGCAGCTGAAGCAGCAGGAACACTTGGAAAAGTGGGAAAGGGATGAAGGATGCAATATATAGAGTAAGCAATTAAAGAAGTTCAAATGGGAGTTTTAGAGCGAGGAATTAAATGAGCTTAAGTATACTAAGATGAAGCTGAGGTTCCTTTAATTGTCTTTGTTGGAAACAGGACAAAACAACAGCTGAGGTCTAATCCCTGACAAAAGTTGAACTATAAGCACTTTTATTTTGAAAAACTGGGTCCATCCCTAGTTTCCTGTTATGTGTGCATTGTGTGTGAGTGTTAAGCTGCACTATTTAGCTGATTTCCTGTTAGTTCTTTTTTTTTTTTTTTTTAAAAGGTCCATGATTTGAGCACTGTGATTTCCTACTAGTCATATCACCGAATGCTGTCAACTGCTGTCCCAGCCCTGGGTAAGACTGGTCATTTAATAGAGATTAACATGAAAGTGTAGCTTCTTATAACTCAAAAACTGAAAGTCACATCTCAAATTATTTTTTAGTTTGAGCAAGACTGAGACTTCAAGCGAGACTGATGTACGATATGTGTCTGTATGATTTAAAATGAAGGAGCTGTGATAAATTATATATCACCATAATCTAATAATAAGTGTGAAAACATGTAAATTTTGAATATCCCGTTCATTCATCTGAATGGAGCAAAATTGATGGAAAAATGTTGAATATTTGGGAAAGTATGAAAGGAACCTGCTTTTCAGCATTCACACAAATGGATGATGGCTAATTTAATGAATAGATACTGGCCTTGGCTAAACACAATGGTACTCTGGCTGTGGTTTTCTACAATAACATTTGTGTCCTTCATGTTTTTTTATTTTTCATATTCAGCACGAGTCAACAGTTTAGACACACCTTTGCGTTGTTTGAATGAGAAAGTGCGTTCAATATGTTTGACTGGTACTGAGAGCCACAGTGGTTTTGTGTGAAATTACTTCACCTGCGCTGACTCCTGCTTTGTGAACTATAGATCGCACCTTCGCCTGAAAACTTCACATCATTCGAGAAGTTGGCGTTGAAAGCAGCTACTTACTCACAGTGATGTAAACACGCATGTCTTTCAGACTTTTACAGAAAAACCTAACCCTACCACTGAAAATAAATCCATCATAATCAACACTGATTAGGAAAAGATATGAATACTACTGGGCCCACTTGAGCAGAGTGTGATTTCAACAGTGTATTTGCCATAAAGAGTGATGCCATTATCTCCAGAGCCATCTAATTCAGTTCTATAGTCTGATTACAGCAGCACTGATTATTGGCTGGCCTCCACATAGATAATGTCAGAGGCTTCTAACTGGCCAAAAACACAGATTGTCCAATAATACTCTCCTGTGATCTATCAGTTTTACATGTTATTACCCTCAGCCAATTACGCCTCGCCCTGTGTGCAAGTAGATGGTAATTACAATCATCCAACTTGGAGAGCCTACCTCTGCCTTCTAATGAGGAGGGCTCTTGGTTGGAGTGGAGACAGCAGCAGATGCAATAAAAAGCCGGATGGAAATGTTTAAATTTTCTGTACATAAATACCATCACAGACCAGCAGACCAGACATCCTTGGTGTGTAAGAGAAACGGATTCAGACCATCAACACAATCAGTCGCCAACTTGATGCTTGTAAAACACTGGAGTTGCTATTATTCTATGTTTTCTATTCCTGCTAAATGCGGCTTATATGAAAAACATAGAGCAGAAGAGGAATGCAAGGTTACAGTGTTAGAGTTGTTGTACAGGGTGAAGTCACAAAAGTGGGCACGGTGAATTACCATTCAGATGTTTTGAACTGGAACGTTAAATGGAATGCGGTTATGCCTGGCCTCGCGCAAAATTTTAATCACCCACTTGATTTCACACCGCGCTAGTTCCACTCCTGGAGGAGCACCTGTGCGCGTGTATGTATGTGTGTGAGAGAACTTTTTAGAAAGACACAGAGAGGACGTTCGGTGAAGCAACCGTCTTAACAACGCTGTGTACGTTTTAAAGAAAGGAACGGAGCGTCGCTTTCCTCCCACCTTCCAGAAACATATTGTGAATTCAACGGGGAGTCGGGCATGATGAATTACATGTTTAACTGTTTGTATGCTATTCTCTTGATACAGTGCTGTGACTTATTTCTCTTGAGTAAGCATGCGCTACAGAGAGAGCCTTTGTGTGTGTGTGTGTGTGTGTGTGTGCGCGTGTGAGCTGCTGGCGTTCATAACATGCCTGAGTCTGCTCCTCCTCAGAGAACTGAAGTTAATTGCATCTGTTTGCCTACCTGTATTGGATTGTGCTGATCGATAGTTATTGAACATGTTCATCCTGAGGGGAGCTGTCTTATGGACAAGGGACTTGTCTGATCTGATGATTAGAACATGGCAGCTGTTTAAGATGCTTAACAAGACTGAATGTTCGCTTTCCCAGTACAACTTTTGCTTCTTTTTTTTTTTTTTGCATATGGTGTTCTTTCTTTCTCTATTTATTGTTATTAATGAGTTAGAAGAGACTAAAGATGCTGTAGAGTAGTTTTTTTCTGCAGTATGCCCCTTTCACATTACATTGATTTAAGGTTAATATAAAAATATTGATTTAATGCAGCTTTAACAGAAGATGGAAAAATATACCTGATTCTGAAGTGTGAATTTAAATAGTATTTCATGAAAATCTCTGACCCTAGGCCTAAAGAAAACCTTTCAAATCCGATTTTACAAAAAAAATGGGATGTTTACATTTTTGATATACAGATTTCCACCTGACAAAAAACTAACTGTAGTGTCATTCTCAATTCTACAAGAGCATAATATAAAAAGTGCGCATTTAATTCAATTCTGTTTTTGTCCCTGTTTTTCAATGTACTTCCAGGTCACACCCAAACATGTCCATCACAAAGGGCTAGTATAATCACTCATCAGATATTTCCCATAATGGAATGACATCATTCATTACCAGTGCATAAAGGTGCAGGGCATAGTCTCCAGACACCATTTATCCCGGCACAAGTTGCTGCGCTGCTGTGTCTGATAGGCTAGTTAGTGCGTTGATGGGCTTCAGGGGAAAGAAAAAAAAAAAAAAGGCCTGTTGCTCGTCTGCCTCCAACAGACACCCATTAGGAAATCATCATTATAACAATCTTCCTCGGATCAGCTCTGTCTCTTATGTATGAAATGATGGCCTGCTGATGTGTGAGTGTTGGCAGCATGTGGGTATGTTGACAGTTGTGTTCATGGTCAGATTTCAGTGTTTGTCAAAAATGAAAGCCACATGCAGAGGGTAAGGTTAGATAAAGGTCAAGTCTCTGGTAGCGCGGCATGATGTCTCATTTTTAGATAATTAGAGAGTCACTGTCAGAGTCATCGCTCACCAACTGTCAAACGACTCCATATGAGCCACTGCTGGTGGAGTTGTTGTTGTTGGTGTCGGAGTTGAGCATGTGATTATGTAGATGCGCATTTTTAACGGTGGTGATTCCATTATCTTCACTGACCCATTTCACACCTTTTAAATTCAGCTGAAACTCTTTGAAGTGCAACAATAAATCAGTTGTGTGCAGAACCAAGGTGACACTGGTAGTGGGATGACATGAATGCAGCATCAACAGACACTGGGTGTTGTTAAAGATGTACATACCTAAGTCATTGTCCAGCTCCTCTGTATGCACCCCTTCTACTCAGCAGGGTTGGACAGCACAGCACCATGGGGTTGTTGTTAAAAGGAAGGAGAAAGGGTGAGGCAGAGAGGGAGAAAGGTGAATCTGTGAATCAGTCAAATGTAATAACCACATCTGGCCACAGGGTGGCAAGAGTTAATCAAAGCCAGAGCTCCAGCCTGATGTAAAAGTCTATGTTTACAAAAATCATAAGGCATAGTTCCCCCTAGATGATTGAATCTGAGTGCGTGCTTAGAGGCAGCAATGGGTTTGAGTTGTGGTGGAATTTCTTTCAACCAAAATCATTAAGCAAGTAATGACAACATTTATCACTTTTCAATTTGTGAATGTTTGTGCACCTTACCACAGGAAACTAAATGGCTGCATGAATAACATTACTTCATGAAAAATTCTGTGCAGTGGTGTGTTTCTGTGTATGTGTGTGTTTATATACAAGTATTTGTGGTCGAATACATGTGTGAGCGGTGTGCATCAAGGAAGGCATTACTTATTTCAGCTAAATGACGCAAATTATGCAGTCAATTCCATGGAATTCAATTCTGATAAAAGGCTAAAAGAATGCACGCAAGGCCTGCTCCCCGTTTTCTGTGACCCAACACTGACACCTAAGGGCTACTGGTGGGAACCACGACTCTGGAAACCAACTTGTTTGATTTTTCACAACACATCACCATGATATCAGTCAAGAAAGAAATATATTTGGTATTTTTTTTTAACCCAACCTGATCAGCTCTGATGTGACACTAGAATTTAAATACAGCATTAGTAATCACACACTGCTAATGATGCACACACATACGGACGTACCATCATCTTCACATTCTTCCAGGGGTTTCTGAGGCTTGTCCAGGCACCGAGGGTCTATCCAAGAGGTGGTCTTCGTATTGTGGCTGAATAGAGCACAGACAAATAAAATTACCTGGAGGTGATAAGAAGTACTGGAGGAAAAAAAAACATATTTCTTTACATCTGGCATGTAGAAAGAAATATTTATAAAATGTTGACAGGATCTTAAGGTTATAGTACAAATTTTAATGAAGAATTACTGGCTTATCATGAAGTGGAGGGCATAAAAATTAAGTCAAATTACTTTTTTTTCCCTCCCAACTTACTATCATGCAGACTTAATATTCCCAATTTCAATGTTAATTTATAAGCCTGAAAGTAGAGCAGCTGCATGTGTGTCCGATCCTGGAGAGAGTAAATGTGTGCTTGGTTTATCCCCTGTGAAATATGTCTTTCAAAATTCAAAACTTTTGATTATTGTCCACGATGACAAATATCATACTAAGAAGAAACATGGATCCACACCTACAAACTGTAGATATCAGGTAATCCTATGTGAGACAGGCCTGAGAACATTTGCATTGGTTCTATATTAGATGTCTTATTCCAAATAACCTACATTTATCTTTTTCTTATTCTTTATTTCATTATTTTTTTTACTGAAAATTGGAGTTAAACATTAGACAGCACATACAGGTGTAAGATATTCCCTCTTTGGGACTGTGAGGACGATAAGATGATGTTTACACAATAACTTGTGTCAAGCTGAAGCAGATCTCACCAGAAAAGTGAACACTGACGCACTGTATTAACTTGTGCATATCTTGGGGGTACTTACTCTATAAAGTAGACCTCTCCGTTCTCGGTGTAGGCCATCTCCCAGTTGTCAGGCAGAGGTCCCAGTGGGTCCTCAGGGGGAGGATGGCTCAGGTGAGGGTGTGACTGCTGTGTGCTCTCCGTGGTGGACGGTGGTGAGGGGGTTGTCCCAGGGTAGGACGGTTCACTCTGACGGGGGGCGAAGGGTCGCACCGAGTGATGAATCTCGTCTAATTCACTGGAGTCTCCTGGAAGAACGAGGACACACATGGCATGTCGTTAGGGTTATTCTGCTAACAGGAGGCTGGTAATGCTTTCAGGAACAAAAAAAAATAGCTGTGAAAACAACCTGAGTTCATCGAGAGGAGCCTCGATACATGATCGACTAAAAATGTCTTTCTCAGAAACAGCAGCTGTTATTTCCACTGCATACGTAGCTCCCTGGCTGATCCGAGTCTAATTTTAGTGAAAAGGAACATAACGGTACTAGAAACAGCACAGGTTTTTAATCAGGTTGCTAATATGACAGACTGTGAGGTATGATGGAAAAAAAATGTTTATGAGAAATGAGTAAAAATGGATTTCTGAGTCCAATATTTCCAATCCAAATATTTTCAAGATTAGAGTAGTTTGAGTTTTTAGAAAAATCTTCGTCGTGCCAATCAAAGCCCTTTTTTTTAATGACTCAACCCAGGAACTTTCCAAAGTTTTACACATCTAACTCTGGACTAAACTTTATAGACGCAGTACTGTGGAGTACATCTGTTTATCCAACAACCTGAACAACTTCCTAAAGCTATACATTTACATATATGAAGACAGCTGAGTGGGCAGTTCACACCTTGCACCACAGCCTATGAAGTGCTATCACCTGGCTTCCTGTTATCTCACTTTCACACTCACACTTGACTCACACAATCACAGAAGGCAAATAAACAACTTTTGGTCCCACCTTCTAAAAGCACACGGTCGAAACGGCTTAAGGGCTGACTCAACCCCCCCCTTACAATGCCTACTGACCTACTAACACACAGAGGAAATATCCAAAATGAGTTCAGCAAGTAAGACAATTCAAAAATCAGACAGAGCCCCTTTGTCAAACCAGCTCTGATATCAGCAGTGTGTTTAGAATCATTTTAAATTAAGCAAATAAAATCTCCCTCTCACTCACACAAATACAAATGACCCACCGAGTACTAATAACATCATTAAGATTCATTTCAAATATGGAAGTTAGTCAGTCATCCACCCTCTGCTGCTCGCAGCCAGATGGCACTATTTTACATTTTTGGATGCATAGATACAGGCAGATGTAGTCAAACCCAGAGATCCCTTACTCACCAATCAAAGGAGCTCTTGTATTCTGCAGCCCCTCACCACACCAAAGTGCTCTCTCTGTCGCTCTCTCTCTCTCCACTTCCTTTGTGCTCTTTCTCCTACTTCTTCATTTTCTAAGCTTATCCTCCTTCACAAAATGCAAACCTCTCTTGCTTCTCTTTCTTTCTTTCTCTCTCTCTCCAGTCCTTTTCAGACTTGCCCCCTTTACGCCTTCCCAACCACTCCCTCTTTCTCCTTCATTTCCTGCCACCTACCATCCCCTCCCACTTTATCCATCACCACTCAGATTCTCCTTTTCTCTTCTCCCAAAAACAGAGCTGCACGGAGAAAGATCGCATTCTGGCGTTATACTCCAAACTAAATAGACCACAGCATGTTCTCAGGCTGCTGTCGGGGACGGCTGTGCAAGCAGCTGCCTGTGGACTCACTCACTTCAGGTCTGTTTGTTTTAAAGGCGTCCACACCAGATAAAGAAGCATTTCCAGAACATGCAGTAGACGTATAGCTACAACTATAACGAGTAATGATGACAGCTGTGGATCAGCTACAGTAAAAACTGCAAGGTGGTAGAAAAAAAAAAAACTGTGTGACTCGTTATTGGATTTCACCTCCCTGTTCACTGTGCGAAACTCCTGACGGAAAAAAAAACACTATAGAGAGCTTGCATACAGTCTTCTAAATACGATGGCGTAAGCAAATCCACTGCAGTTGGGAAATTTAGCATTCGACTTGCAATTTTCAATGCAGTTTAATGTGTTTTGGGCGCCTTCACACAAGTATTCAGCGCAGTCTCAGGGTGTAACTAATGACTGTTTTCATTATCTTTTAATTTTTAGATTTATCAGTTGCTTGGTTAATGTCAACAATGTCCATCATGATGTCAGACACAAGAGTCCAATGTGATGTCTTCAAATTGCTTATTTAGTCTTACCAATTATCTAAAAACCCAGTGGTATTTAAAAGGGTATTCCAGCTATTTAGTTTTACATCTGCATGAAGTTTCTTGCAACTCAACAGTGTCTCATTGTACCCTCTCTGTCTTGCAAACTTAATAACACCAGGACACAGTATTCTCTATTAAATGTAAACTAAACTTGATGTGTAAAAGCTGTGGAGTGCCTGTTTATTTCACATTTGAGAAATTGCAAACAAACAATTAATCAGTTGTCAAAAGCTTCTCTCAGATGACCGACTGATTAAATGACAATTACTGTTTCCTGAGATGTCCAGCTGTGATCAAATCACATAACACTTAGTGCTGGGTGGTAACATGGTCTCAATGGTCTTTTTTACACATTTGAAATGGAAAAACAAGTGCTATTTTACCAGGGATGCACTGAGAAGTTTTGTCTTATGGGATTTCAGGTTTTTGTGAGAGACAACTGACGTCTACTTACAGTAAAGATTCTGCTTTCTAACTTGTTTTCCTAAATATTATAACTTCACATCACATTGAATCACATGCCTGCCCACTTTATTCTACTTCTTCAAATCTGTGCCTTTAGTTTGGCTCATCTTCTAAGAAAGTGGCTTCCACCAAAATGAAAAATCTGTCCTCCTCAACCTCCTGGCCCTCGTACGTACCTGTAAAGCTACTATTCATGTCAGGGAGGTCCTCGTCGTCCTCCTGCTGCTGCTCTCCAGGCCCTATTCCAGCATTGTGCATGTCATTGTAGGACTTGGAGCGTCGGGGAGTGGAGTGTTGCGAGCCCGGCAGGCTACCGCTGAGTCCGTCTGGCAGTGGGGCATCACCGCCGCTGCTGCTATTGCTAATCACTTTCCCACCGGGGGGCTGTACCGGTGGCTTGGGCGTCCCATAATAGTTACCTAGGCAACGAAGAAGAAGGCAGGGAGGGGGGGATTAAAAAAAGGACAGAGAAAAGAAGGGCATTTTAGTAGGAGGGCAAGATAGGAGGGGGTAAAAGGGTTGTGTGTTGGGGGGGGGGGGGGGGGGGGGGCGGGGGGGAGCCTTTGTATGCAAATACAGAGGCTGAGTTTTGTCTGTGAGAGAATGTGAGTGTCTGTGTCTGTGTGTGTGTGTGTGTCTGTTGAGTCTAGGTTTATACATTATGATTCATACAGTACCAGGAAATATTAAGAACTTCTCAAAACGTATACAATATTAAAGCCACACTGCTTCTATTTTAATTCAATGCACTTAGAACGAAAACAAATCACAACTTCTCTGAGAAATGCTTACATGACATTGAAATATGCTTCTCAGTTGGCTGAGATCATTCTGACTATATGTTTTTGTTTAAATATTAAAACATAATGTTCCCAATGCACAAGTAGTACTTTTTTTCAAGCAGTTCATAAAATTGAAGACGTTTAGTGGAACATTTTGCAGCCAAATTGTTCACCAGTGCCACATTTAAGCTAAACTGACTATTTCAAAAGAGAGAGAGAGAGAGAGCAAAAACCTGCAGAAACACAAACTGAGTCATTTTCATCCAAAGTAAGACCAGGCAGACCTAAAACAGAATGTACTATCTGAAGATAGACATAAATCCAACATCTTAGTGAGACAGAACTGCATTTGCATCTGCTGCGGGTGGCAAAACTACAGTCAAATTACAAATTGGCAAGTGGAAGTTTCCAAATAGTTTTAAATGCAAAAAACAGTCTAAACATTGTCAATTAATCATTATGTTCAAGGACCAAAACACACCACAGCTTTTCCTGTTGAAGATTGGTAGATACTCACAGCTGAATCATGGTTTGAACTTCATAGCTGCAGAGCTTAAGCAAGAACATTTGTTGCATGAGAGGCAATAGCAGTACACAGACCTAACATAAAATAATGAAAATATTCAGGTGTGTGGACCTTTGTCCTTGTCTGTGACTTGCAGGGTTCTATTTTAGTGTTGGTGCACAGCAGGAAAAGCAGCTCTGCACTCCCTTTAAAAAAACTTTGTGCAAACTGCACCATGTTGCAAAAATAACCACAGAAACTAATGTACACACCACACTTATTCTATAGTTTTTTTTTCTTTATGCAAATCAACAGGTGTGTTGGAAGCTGACACCTTGAAAACAGTTTTCACAGTCCAATGAAAAATTGTGGGTCAGTCAAAACAACTCAATCAGCTAATATCTCCCTCCCTCAGGACTGTCTGTTCCCATCAATCCTCTCCTGGTGTCTCCATCCAAAACAATGGGTATCCACTCTAGTGTGATGACTATAACTTCCCCCACATTCTTAAAATGATTGCCAATGTATCTGGGAGCATTTCTATGTAAAATCATATCAACATAATTGAAAATGATGTCCCCCGTTCAACACTGGAAGCCAGTGAAGCTGTAAGAACTGACACCTACTCACATGACTCAAGCACAAGGTTGACTAAAACCAGTCTGTTTTGTGCTTGTATATTTCAAAGCTTTTCTAAAAGGCCAGTACCATGAACTAACAGAACAGTCAAAATAACACTGAATCAGAAAAGAGGCCAACAACTTCAGACAGACTGCCAAAGCGATAGCAGCATGCCCTGGGTTGTAAAAATTCAATTCAAGTAATTAGCGGAGGATTTTGAAATTATTGACACTAACCATACAGAACTGACTCAGTCTGATCTAGGTGCAAAAGAAGCCCATTTCCAAATAGCGAGGTCTTTATTCTATTTTACTCATCAACTAATATCTTCTGTATCTTCTCTTTATCCCCTATGAGACACCAGGATAGCTGAACTGAGCAGGCTACTTTCATGCCATTAATATAAAGCGAAAAGATAAGGGAGCCCAGAACACTGTCTTGAGGCACTCCACAGGAGATGGGAAAAGGCTGAGAAAGGTATCAACCAATCTCAACCTGTTGGTCCCTCTCTTTCCTCTGCCACTCCATGACAAAATAGGTCTGTATCACATGGTTTTTAAAACAATTATTCAATCGTTACCTTGGTTTCAGTATCTTTATTTTAATCTTTAAAATAAAGGGGGGATTTTTTTTCTGTTGTTCTCTATACTGTCATCAGTGGAGGGGAGTAAATATGTTGTTAGTCTCAAGTCCATCAGCCTTGTTTGCTTCTCTTGGGTTAAGATAGAGGAATGTAGTCAGAGGGAAAGCCATTATTATGGAACACTGAACAAGCTAAGTGGACACAGCAGACACTTTAAACATTTTCTGACTGAATGGTGTTGTTGTTTACAGTCCTTCCAGTGTGTCAGTGGTGACTGATTTTTATCAGTGAAGCAGAAGTGGTGTGTTACACATCGTTTGTGTCATGATTACTGTTTTCTGGCTTCATTGTTGAGAGCTGGTCAATTAAAACTGCCTCACTAAAAGTAGATTTAAACATTATCTGAACACTAGTAAGAAGTAACAGTAACAAAATTGTATATAACAAAGGTATTCGAATGATTTTGTCCTGAAAAGTTACTGGCTTCTGTGGACAGTGACCTTTAGTGTAAGATTTGGAAAGATGATCGAAACCTACCAAGACTAGACACCTCACACATGACGAACATCTCCACCCACATACACATACATATTATTCAATCTTGGCAGCAAGAAAGGATAGCATACTGAACGACTGAGTGTGTATGCCTGTCATTGTGACTAAGCCTATACAAAACATATCAACCAAACATTCTGACTACTGACAACTCCTCAGTCCCTCAAAAAACTCCAGCATTCACCACATAATTTTTTCATGAATGTAACTTGTGACGTTTCTTACGTGAAAAGACAATTCATGTCAAGATTTTGACAGCAACCTTTTCAACTTTCAAACAAACTTTTTGATGCTCAATTTTCAACTCTCCTAGTCTTCTTCTACTGTACTTCAGCTAGAAATTCCCAGTATCTCTGAGTGCTATGTTCAATACTCCCCAAGAGAAAGGAGGTAAACATGTTGCTATAGGCTATCTAACCTACATTTATGGTGAATAGAATGACAGCTGTAGCAGACAAAGAGCATGTAAACATTTCATTTGAGAAAAAACCCTCTCAACTGACACCATGTCTTCTTGCTGCACAGCATTATGTCATATTAAGGAGACATTAGTATATCTCCCTCTTCTGTATCAGAGTTTTTCAGCTGGGTTGTTGAATGTTGAGCGTGTGCTCTTTGACTCACAGGGACTGGCACCAAAACCTGACTGTGGCGGGGGCGGGCATGTTTTGAGCACTGGCTGGAGGCACAGAGGGTACATGGTTCCCTCCTGCTGTGCCAAGCA
Organism: Euthynnus affinis; assembly: GCA_029490765.1. NCBI lineage: Eukaryota > Metazoa > Chordata > Actinopteri > Scombriformes > Scombridae > Euthynnus > Euthynnus affinis. The sequence continues at coordinate 9,920,197 of CM055840.1, read as the reverse complement.
GGTGCACCTGTCCAGAAGTAGGCTGATTGGCCTGGACAGGGGTGCAACATGCCTGTTTACTGACAGTGTACCGTGGGTGGGTAAGCTTTGACTGCTGGCTGGAGGTGCATGAGGATTTAGATATTTCCTGTCATTCCAATAAAGTCAGTTCCAATGCTGCAATTCAAGCATGTGCACTTATTGATACACTGACACACACACACACAGAAAGTCATGTCTGAGAGCTGCTAAGTACAGCCACTGAAACTGTCGAGTCCTTTTGTATTATTGAAGGATTGTGTGTTTTAGGGCTGCAACTAAAAATAATTTTCATTATTTGTTCTTTTTCTCAATTAATCAATTAGCTGTTTGGTCTATAAAATATCAAGAAATGGTGAAAAATGTCAATCACTGTTTCCTCAAGCTGAAGGTGCAACCTCAAATGTCTTGCTAAATCCTGACCAGCAGTCCACAACCCAAAGAAATAAAGTTAAATATCAGAAGACTTAAGAAAACGGATTTATAAGAAAAAGGATTTTTGTTTTTATTTTAAAAATCACTCAAAATGATTAATTGATTGTGAAAATAGCTAGCAATTAATTTTCTGTTGATCCACTAAGCTCCAGAGTGTTTTATTGAATGATATGTATGAACATAACATTAGCTAATCTGTAAAAGCCTGTTTTGTGTGTAATTAATGGAGAGACTTTGTGGAAGTAACAGGGCCCCACTATACCTGCATCTATCACAGCCCTGTTAAAAATGCTACAGATGTTTACTGTTGTTCTATATAACAGAAACTTATACTATGGCTATAGCTCCAAAGTCCCATGGAAGCTACATTGGATATATGTCAATGTCACATCCTCCATGTAGCGTGATCTATTCACAAAAATACACCAACAAACCGCAAAATGGACTCTGAAATGCAAGGAAGGGTGATCATTTTTTCCTTTACTCTTTTATTTATCCACTTCTTCAACATACCATATCTTTAGGGGAGCTCATACCCTGCCAAGAGTAGACAGGCTGAACGGATCCATATAGCTGCTTCACCTTAGACAGTTCCTACTGCTGTCTCTGTATGAGGCATCTGTATCTGGCTCTGTTCCCTCTAGTTAGCAAAGCCTAGCAAGTTTTTATCCATGGAAGTTACCTACAATACACCCAAACAAATGCGTGATTTTTCTAACTTACCTTCATACGTTCCGATCTCCAACAGGGTTCCACTCTTCTCCAACTCCAGGAAGTCCTCAACTGAGAGGAAGTTGTAGTCCACGCCAGAAACTTCACCTTCACGTGGGGGGCGGGTTGTACCTGGACATCCAAACAGAGACAATGTAGGAGTTAGCAAACTAAAATGAACAAGGAATACAGCTAAACCCTCATACTACGATTGGATAAGTTGTGTTTTAAGATTCACAATTTGAAAAATGTATCAACATACTTGACTGACTCTTTCCTAATGTCCAGTGTTAGAAAGGATGTAAAGTGTTTAAGAAATTATATTTATTGTAGGGCTGCAACGCTTTTTTCATTATCGATCAATCAACGCTTGGTTTATAAAATGCCAGAAAAAGGTAAAAAAAAATGTGGAGCACTTTCTTTCTTAAATAAAAAGTGACTCCAAATGATTGTTCAATTATCAAAATAGTTCATGATGAATTTAATAGTTGACAACTAATTGATTCCTCGACTAATCAGTGCAGCTCTAATTTATAGTGCCATATAACATGAGCAACTGTATCATTGATAGATAAAGGTCATGAATATAGTGATGGCAGAGACATGTTAGTAAGAAAACAAAGTTTATCAATCTACTGCAACAGCAGACTCCAAAAGAGAGATGCTCCATTGTTGGCTATGATGTTCCTTCGCACTGGGGTACAGTGTGAGTTATCATAGTAGCACCTACATGGGATCCTGCCATATGTGGGGGGGAAATGTGAGTGTGTGGTTTGGCATGTAGCCTGTGAGATTCTAGCACTTGTCTTTAATGACTGCTGACAGTTGGCTACTGTGGCATCAATGGTTAACAGCTTTACAGCTGATCCTGAGATGACAACACTGCAAATCTACCTGATGCTAAAGTCATACTACCTTTCTACCTCTTCTTCTTTTTCTATCTATCTTTTGAATATTCATTCTACTTTCTTTGCTTGCTTCACACATTTCCAATATTTTCTCACTAAAATTCTCTTACTAGTTGTCTCTCTCTCTATTTTATTTCATTGTAACCTTCTGCAGAAAGAAAATTATTCCACCAGTAGAAATTATACAAATGTAAGCATCTCAATTGTGCTCACAGCAAAATATATTTCTCATCTTGGTTGTTCTGACAAACATCTGACTTTCCCTTCTCCTTTCCTTCCTCCCCTTACACTCCCTCTCTCCCATCTCTCGATCTATTAGTCTTATCTCGCAATCACTCTGTCTCCAGTGGGTTGGTAAGCAATAAGCTAGTAAAAATAGATGTGTGGGGATAGGGGGAAAGGCTCCCACTGCAGCCACGTTCAGTGACACTAGTGATAAATCAAACATGTGCGGATCCTAACTCCAGCAAGCATGAATTCAACTCAAGCAAGCATGTGGCGCATGCAGAGAGACATTCATGTTGTCCATGTCTGAAGAAACTGAATCTCTCACACAAAATATTTTTGACATGCATCAGTTCAGTCACCCAGCAGTCACAATCACAGCCCATTCTTCCATTATATGTCTTTTTTAAAGACTACCATATGTGTATCTGACCTCCAGTAAAAGGGGAAAATCTGAGGGAAATTCTTCCTGTGGATCACATTTCCATCCACACAAACTTCCAAACTCAACGATAGTGACCAGACACTTGTGCAGCTTCAGGAAATTGATTTGAAGTCAAACAAATCCTCTCGAAGTCTATCAAACAAACTGTGTCAGTTCACTCATTCCCAAGCACCAAGTCTTTAACAGAATGTCAACCTTGGAGAGTCCTCAGCCGAGCCCGAGCGTTCAGCCGACTGTCAGTTCACTTTCCACACAAAAGCGACCATTGATTTTGACTCCATTTAGACACTGCTGCTCTTAGAAAACCAAGGAAGTGGAATTGTGACCAGTGTTTCAAAAGGGATAGAAAAGCAGAGCCTTGGCTAAGGCCCACGGGCTAAGACACTGTCATCGCTATAGGCCTAATTAATTCAATACACCCCTCCCACAAAAGCTCCATTGACCAAGCTGGGAAATAGAGAGCGAAGGACAGACAGGTTGGGACGGAGAGATTCCTGCCGAGCTGGGATTGGATGAGCCGAGCGAGAGGCTTACATCTCTTCCGGATGTTGACCTCTAAAATTCAGAGGAAGACAGAGAAGGAGTGAGACTCCCAAAGCTAAGAGTTAGCATAATCCAGCTACTGGCACATACAATGAAGCCTTGGAGATTTGCTGTGAGGGTGTTCGCCTACCGCTGGCTGGCTCGTGGCTTAACGGCTTCAACATCTTCACCAGCTAAGATGGGTGGGTGGGCGTTGTAAAAAATTCATCATTAGCATTTCAAGAAGATGATCAAGGAAACAAGTGTTGAGATATTGGCAGTCATACTGTAGCACAGGGAGCTCAGAGCCACTACTGCTGCATCAAAACACATGCACGCATGCCCACAAAAACAGTCCATGTACTGTAGTCTGTAACTGTGTAACAAACAACAATAAATGATCTGGGTATATATGTTGTTCTAAAAAATTAATTAAAGAAAAATGCAAGTACTTTCTGTGTCTTCATGCATCATGCAACTGGGTTTCTGCTGTTGCTAGGGACAACCCAGGAAGGACAGAGAGAGACTCCAGGATGCTACGTGGGGAAGTTTGTCCTCCACTGATGACGCAGTCCTCTACACGGTCTCCTATGGCTTCATAACCCCCTTTTCAATCCCAACAGAAACATGAAGTATTTTAAGGCATGACTCAGAGGCCTGATCCACATGAGAAAGCATAAATGATGCATTCATGAGACAACTGAGAGGGCTGGAAAGGATGGTGAGAAAACAGAATTGGAGAGAAGTGAAAAAGAGAAAAATACTTAAAGTGACCATGCTTGCATGGACTGATGACATGGAGAATGATCACCGCATGACATACATACATGAACCTGGCTAATAGGGCTGCAACTAATGATTATTTCCATCATCAGTTCATCTTCCAATAATTCTTTCAATTAAAGATTCATTGTTTTGTTCTATAAAACATCAGAAAACAGTGAAAAATGTACTTCACAATTTCCTACAGTCAAAGGTGATGTTATTAAATGTCTTTTTTTGTCCAACCAATGCTCCAAAACCCACATACTTAATTTAACATCATGTAAGACATCAAAAGCCATCAAATATTTGGCTTTTTTTGTTTTAAAAAATGACCTAAAAGATGAATATATTAAAATTATTGCTGGTTAATCCTCTGTTGATCGACTGATCGCCTAACCACTGCAGCTCTACTGGTTACATGGGTTTCTTACACAGTTGGGTAACCTAAGTACTTTTTCAGAATTGGGTCTGCAGTACTGGAGACCGCCAAGCACCAAAATTTTGAGTGATAGTCAACCCTAGTGAACTATTCAACTCAGATTCCTGAGGATATAACCAAAATTGTCATAATGACAGTGTTCTTCCAGTATCTCACTTCAAACCATGTTATTAAAATACTCAAAGCTGATGTTTTCTACTGGTGCAGTTGCAAAGGCTAACTAGCAAGCCAATTAGTCTAGCATTATCTGATTCTCTACAGTGGGGCAACAGACAGTTGGGAGCCAGAGTGTATAAATCTGCTGCTGAACAGAAGAAAACATTCTGTGGAACTGTCATGTATGCAGCATACTAATTTGGCATATTTGAACACTCAAGTTTTGAAACTGCGGTGGAGAAGCAGCTTAAAATTTAAAACACTGGCTGGAGAGCAGAGCGCTGGTTGGTTTGAAGCCTCAAAACACCAGAAAATGATCTTCTTGTGAAAAGGGCAAGAGACTTGAACACTAGTGCTGTATGTAAAATCTGTATTCTTACCAGATAGGTCTGAAAAGTTGACTGCATAATGTAACACTATGTGAAAAAAAAAACATGTATGGCGTGCTAAATTTCTGCTTTGTGCGCAAGTAATATTTTTGTAGTTTCATGTTTGAACATATGGAAATCTACATAACCTTTGGTGAGCCCTGTCCCTCTCTCTCTTTCATCTCTGTCGGTCCCTTCACACAGATGAGACAGGGCAGAATGCTGAGCCACCTTTTCCCTCGGGCAACCCAGCAGAGGGTTGACTCAGATTCCAACCGTCACAAAAGAGGTGCTATGATTTGTGTATATGCACATGCCAAACATGCACACTTGCTTTGGTTTCCTAATGGTACGAAAAAGGGGGAGAAGGAAACACCACTTGTTACAATCAGCAGATGTTCCACCCCCTGCCAACCAGCACACACGCACACACACACACACACACACACGCTCAGTGACAATAGGGAGGCGGTACATGGCCACCAAATGGCATGGTCTGGGGCTAAACGGGAGCTGTGGGTGGAGGGTAATCACTTAATGGAGCTTTATGCACCCATCTCCCCTGCAACACACACACATACATGCACAGTTTCATTACCATAACAGCCACAGTGGGAGCACTGTCTTGTCTGTGCTGCGAACCACCTATGGTGACCAGATTAAACCCCGACAATGAGGAGAGCATCAAAGAGTTTATCACCTCTGCACTGTAGTTACTCAGCCCTAAATAACCTTGTTGCAGTTAAGACTGCAAGAATAACTATATTACAGCCACATCATAAATTACCACAAAGGTGTACCTTGTTACTGCTACTACAATACCAGCCTCTCTCCCTATCATCTTAGTGTTGCCATCTTGATGTTCTTCATGGTTGTGTGCTCAGATCAGAAGTTAACTCATCATAAAATAGCCACTATTATGTTTACTTATCTCTAAATGGTCCCTGTTGTTTGTTCTGACATTTAGACATGAGCATAGATAACAAAATAGACACTTGACAAGCATGTGCTAAAGTCTCTTACCGGACTTTCAGATAGATTATAGTACCACAGCAAAATAACACAAGGTAAAATTAAAAAAATAATAATGAACCAGGGAGTTCAGTTTCAAGGCTTATCAAATATCAAAGGAAGGCCCATTGGTTTATACTCCTTTCAGGCCAGACTGCCCCACAAAAGGTAGCATTCATTTTTTTCAAGCTTGTGAGGCAAAAGTAGCACAATGCTACATGTGCATGCTTTAGGGTTTTATACTCAGTAATGTAAATATACTGTATGCAAGCACATTTCTGAATGATCAACACACTGCATTGCTGTGATGTTGCATTGCTTCCCAAAAAGGTACAGCCAGTACACATTTTTATGCTGCACTGCATTCATTTTTTTTGCCAAACTGCTATTCAATGAATACACCTGTTGGTCTACTGCTAAAGTGAACAATACTTATGCAGGACTGAATGGCATACAAACTCCAGAATATCTTGATAGACATTTTAATGTCTGGTTTTCACCATGTGATTGTTCCTGAATGCGTCAAAGCTGCTCTCTTCATTCCAGTGTCAAAGAAACCAAAAGGAGACTTTCAATGATTGCTACCTTGTGCCTCTCACAGTAGTCATAATGAAATGCTCTGAATGATGAATCATGGTCCAGTCTCTCCACTTCTTCAGATCACTTACACCAACAATACTTTATCCTTTGTGTTAAGCCCCTTTTACACGTGCAGTCTATCCCTGAAATGTTCAGGAACATTTCCTGCATGGGTTCATATGTGTGAACGGGAACAGGGATGGATATTCAGGGAAATTTGTACTGTCAATTTCCCACCTCAAGACCTAGTAACATTTCAGGGAAAATACTGGTACGTCTATGAATGAACATTCAACATTATGAATGAAAGCAATAACATTGCAGGAACAAGCACGTAAAACGGTTACGTCCATCTGACAAAAGTTGCTTTCACATGGAGTGAGCAAACCAATCACAAGACTTGACGTGTGGGTGATGTACCGCCAATTGGGCAGTGCTTGATTTTAGCTGGTCTGTTTTCAACATGGCGTCCATGTCACAAACTTTCTCATATTACGGCTAAATAGAACACTAAAATATGTTTGTGGAAACATTTGAGGTTAGATATAGGTAATACAGTAACAGAATATTGATTCATATTTGATCAGGACCGCCTAGTTTGAAAGATTGATTTGAGTTTCCTGAGTTTCAGCCTCTTCTTTTATTGAGTTTTATGGTGATGGGCAACCATAAGTGTTGCATTACCACCATCTGCTGGACTATCCCTTGCCCATTGATTCCAGCATTACCATGGCATGTGTGAAAAGGGGCAAGACGGAAATGTTCCTGAATGTAGCTGGATGTGTGAATAGTGAAAAGCATTAGCGGTGCCTGAAAGGCTATCTCAGTAATTTACCAGGAACTATGTGTGAAAGAGGCTTTACACACCATTTTTACACACTTAAACAAAGACACTACTACATCACAAGTTTTGCTTTTAATACTGTCATTCCACAGAGGGTGATCTGGAAGCTTTCCCAGCCAGGCCTCAATGCTACAATAGGAACTGGATTTTGGACTTTTTAATGAGAAGTCCACAGTCAAGTCAGTGTCAGCAACATCATCTCCAATACCATCACTACACACTGAGCAAGGACAGTGTGACCAGCCAACTGCTATTCATGCTGTCACTGGCTGATCAGCAGTGGTGGTAGAGGTAGCTGTCCACCAGCTAAGACAATAGCTTGTTTCAATGGATGACAATGGACTTCAACAAGGCCCCTTGAGACAACATCCCACTACTGAGTACTACTGAGTCAGAAATATCAAGTTTCTCAGTTGAAAGACCCATAAGCCATCCTCCCTGGCAAAGAAAGTTTGGTAGCTCGAGTTTTTGCAGCAACTGAAACAGGTAAGACTCCCGAATAAAATCCTGTCTACATTCTATTGGCCCTCAATATCTGGTAATGGAGACAGTGAGAACAATCAGTAAAAACAGAACCTGAAGGATTAAAGAGTCTTAAACAAAGAAACATCTGATTTTTGTTTTTGTTCATATCATTTTTGTTCCATTTGTAAAAGTTTGAAGCCAATGAACAAGAGAGAAAGGGAAAATAAAAGCAAGTGCCAAGATGTGGCTGCTTTGCTAGTCAAAGAAAGAAATATTCATCACAAATTTAATTAGTTTTACATTTCACTGTTGTGTATGTCTTAGTATTAGTGACTGCAGATGAAAATCTGTTTTCAGCCAGTGGTAAAATGGCAACATTATACATGGGCCTTAAACACATAAACAATTTAATAGATATTAAAAGACAAGAAATGGGGGGAAAATTCCCTGAGTTTAGCAAAGAAAACAACTGCTAACCCATTTTTTGCACTACTGTACAACTCAATAGTATATACTTCTAAGATAGCGAGGAGGAAATTTGGCAGGTGAAAATTTCTTTATATTTTAAAAAAGAAGATAGTTTTTTGCTGTTTGTAAAAATGCAAGAAGACCTGATCATTGTTTGATCAGGTAACATCTCTATAAGGGATGCCGTGATCCTACTTTTTCAGTTCCAATACTGATACCGGGTACCAATCCGATACCAGTGATTAAATAATGAGCTACCTCACTATGTGGAAGAGACAGGGATCATTCTTTTATGTGCAAGACAAAATCAGGCTGCTTTCCTAACTTTGTAAAAGAAAATGTAAGAATAAATACACAGATATACATTTACTGAATTGTTACTTAATAAAATAATTGTAACCAATACCATATCGGCCCACTGTCACTAATCCAATCCAGCTATTTGAGTCAGTATCAGACCAATATCTGATATCAGTATCGGTGCATCTCAAATCTTAATGTTGAAAGATACAGCATACAAGACTTTTGAATACCATTATCTGCTATAGCAACCAGTGATTGTGAGTGAAATTGTGTACAAGTGCCTGTCCAGTACAAAACTACAGAAAGCTAAAATAACAGTCAAATAATGAAGATAGTCAAACATGCTGCAAGCTGAACCAAACCAAAGCTTAAAGTTGAACATAAGTCTTACATTTACAGTATCAGTTAGTAGAAAGAGGATTCCAGTGGGATGCAAAGTTGTTCTCTGTCTGTTGGATGTAAAAGTAACAGGCTTTTGAGTTCTTTTAGCCCCTAGTGGTCAAAAATAGATTAATGCAACTCTAAACATACTAACTGAACAGTATGTAAATCATAATTGCACATGTAGGCTAATGTTTTAGCAGAAATATAATAATGTTAAAGACTTCCCTCACATATCCAAATCATGACTGTTTACTGCTCTACTGATTCAAACACAAAGTTTTAAACTTTTATGAAATACAGTTGCTTTGCAACAGATTCTACAGTTTTAAAAGCTAATGGTAACCACTTTGGTGTCACCATGACCTTGTCAATCAAAATATCATCCCCTCAACACTGTCTTTGTATTGGACTTATCAACTATAGAGAGCATCTGGTTACACTATGATGTCTTTCAAACCACAATCAATACATGACAGCTGCTGGTCGCAACCCTTGTTGTGACCTTGGCCTTCCCAGTTTGCCTACACTGTCACTCAGCTTACAGAGGATCAATATCCAACTGGATCTTTTCTGTCATCTTCCCATCATCTCAGCTGAATTGACTGAACTACGGTGCTAAAGGTTCATATCTTGCTTCAAGGGCAACTTGTGGTGTGATACTAAATAAGCGAACATCAATAGCAAACAGCTAGCTATTCCTGTCAGTTACTTAACAGGATGACTAATAATAACTCATCGATACAAAAAATCCATAACACCTATAACTAGCTTTCCTAGAAAGCCTCCGCCTAAGACTTTACACAAAGTACAGACATTTACTCTTGAGCAGTATCATGGGTATTCACGGGTCACTTCTCCAGCTAGTGACTCCTCTGCCTTTGTGGGAATAAATGCAAGATAAAAATGTTTGAATGTCTTGCACTGAACAAACCCCTCACACATGCACAACCTGAAAAAAGACCTCATGATTTAAATACTGTAAAACAAAACAGGGTCTCTTTAATATACTAAATTTATGGCAGATCTTCACCTCTTTCCTCCTCAAGCACAACTAACACTCACTGGCAGACAAATCCAAGCACCTCATCTATATTTAATTGATGGCAGACTATTTTAAGGGAGCGTCTGCCCTTCTCGTCGAATGATAGACTCAGACTAAGGTTGCTGACATTTGTGAAGGCAGAAGATGACACTAAGATGAGATTTGAGTACAATGACATTATGAAAAAGACCAAAAAGACTACATCATTCTATTATGCATCACTGAAAACATCTTCCACAACACAATGGAAGACAGAGAGGGAAATTATGATCCGCACTAGGCTTTGTAGGAGGACAGGGGAGAAGAAAGTAGTTCAGCTTGCCGGCAACTGAGTTTAAACGACAGATAAAAACACGTGGCATTAAAATCAACACATGAAAACTCAAAAGAAGACAGCGCAGGCATGCATACAGCCACCACCCAGCTTCTAAAAATAACCGTGTGTGAAAAATCTGTTTATTTCCTACGCTTGCATTCCCCTAGAGCAATAGAGCACCCTGGGCTCACATATCCCCCGGGCCTGGCCTTGCATTTTAGCTGTGACCTACATTTAATTCCCTCCACAAGGACAACGTTGGGCTTGACTCCTTGGACGACGGCGGGTTCCTGGCTGGGATATGGCGGGGGGTCTTGCTTGACATCTTCATCTCCAGTTTGATGGTTTGCTTCGGCATCTTGAGTGAGCCTTTCTTCCTCTTTCTTAAATCTCACTGTTTTTCTAGTTTTAAAAGATACAAGTGAACCAGACTGGTATACCTCTTTCAAATTAGTGCCAGGTTTCCGTCTCTTTTTGCGAACTCCAAAACACCCACAAAGCTTCAGAGAGAAAAGACTAAACATGACTCTATGCTTGGTCCTACCAAACGAAATAGAGATCCAGGTGAATGCGTCCAAATATTCTTGAATGTCACTGCTCAAACAGTGAAATTAAGTTCCAAAACGATAAGTCGTAGCAGAAAAATTACAGCAAAGTATCCATATTTATGTATCTTTCCACTTGGATCAAAAATTCAGATAAAAAAAAAACCCTCTTGAATGAAGCAGTCCAAGTTGTTTGTCATCTTGGTGAATTCTTTCTCTCAAATGACAAAACAAACCCTTCTCTTACTTAACAGGCAGTAGCAAACCACAGCACTAAGTGGTAAAAACAAGTCTTCCACAAGACTTCCAGTGTTTGCTGGACAAACTAAGAGGAGGACCTCACTCTGACCTCGGGGCTTCTAAGACTTTGGGGGACTATTACTGACAGATTGCTCCACCCAAAACTTTTTTTTTGTCAATATCCATAAGAAAAAAAAAAAGCAGACAGACAGATGTGATGATGTGCCTATGATGTGCCTATGCAGCTTGGATGAGGCGCCAAAGGGAGTTTTATGGTTTATACTGAAAATGAGAAGCTGAAATCACTGAGAACGTGGCTACTAAGGTGAGTGTAATTGCCAACCACCAAGAACTGGAGCTAACTTGGATTTATTAAAAAAAAAAAAAAAACTTCTTTCCTGAGACTGACGATAATTCATGTTCATCTACTGTGACGATAATGCAACAATAATGCAATCACATTGACCTCACATGTGTCAGTATGTCACTGATGATGACATAACAGTTAGAAAACACAACCAATTGGGTTAATGCACACACACCCTGGATGTCATCCTGTATGATTATATTTAGCAACACTGTGTGCACCACAAGCCATTTCTGTGCACTAAATTAGAAGGTTTTTGCAGCATATCCAGTAAAATGTCTATGGTTCAAAGTTCTTTCAAAATCCTTGGAGCTATTTAAAATGACAATACATTCATTCTTCGTCTTGAACCAGTAGGTTCAGGTACTGTGCGCCCGCGTCACCCAGCCAGTTTCAGCCTGGAATTACTCAACATCAGGAAGGCAAGTGACCAAACAAGTTAGTCAGGCTCCAAAGAAAACACATCCAACCAAACATTGTGACATTTAGGATGTTCTTGAAAGCTTTGTTTAAAAAAAAAAAAAAAAAAAAAAAAAAAACATGGAAGAAGACTAATATAGTTTTGCAGTTTTGGCGTGGATTCGTATCCTTCTAAATCCACTGAGACTAAAAAAAACAAATAATGACTTGAACTGACACCAAATAATCAAGACAGTCTTTTTCCATCGTTGCATTTGAAGCAGGCCTGTAGAGTATGCCCACACTACACCAACATATACACAGACTCCAGTATGACCTAGATAGAAATTCTTAAGATACAAGTCTTCAAAAGTCAGAGGGTTCAGAGAAAGGCATGCATAGTAAGGTGGAAAACACTTATAATTCAGAGCTTTGTGGGTTCATTTCTTGGGTAATTCAAAATGCAGGAATGAAAATATCTCATAAACCAAACAAGAAAAAAAAAAAAAAAAAAAAAAAAAAGATATTCATCATGGTGAACTGATCAGTGCCATGAGTGAAAAGTAGGCCATCATAAATGTGTTTGGCAATGATTCATTATCATAATTGTTCTATTAATAGGTCTCGCTATTCTTATTCAGCTTGTGTGCTGGCATTCAGGTCATTCAGGACAGGAGTTATTTGAAAGAGTGCATTTTAAGTAGTTTATGGCGCGGAAACAATGGCAGCTCTCGCAAAGTCTGACAGTGTTTTTGGGGAAAGGTTGTTTTTCTAGAACAGATAAGACGCATGCATCATTGACAAATATTGTACGTGGAGTTAAATGTATGTGCTAAGTCAGTGAGGAAGCTGTTATCTGCAAAGCTTGATTAAAATTTTCATGAGCGTGACCCAGTGGATAGCACAGGAGACTTGTCTTACTCACTCCCTCTGCTGCCCTCCCCTCTTTCGCTCCTTCCAGCCTCTGTCACTCCTTCACTACAACGCACTCTTCAGTCCTTCGCTTCCATCAATTTCCTGTTTGTTCCTTTTTACTTGTAGTCATTTGCTTCTGTTCTTCCTAGCCGTAAAACTCGCAGCTCCCCTCTATTCATACCCTTCCTTTCATGTAATGGATATTAAGAAAGTAAATGCCACAATCTCCTCCACCCAGCCTCTGATCTGCTCATTTGTGTTTTCTCTGTCTCCACTACATTTGGCAGTTGTGATGACTGCCTGTGTGGTCGGGCGAAACTGTTCCTGCTTTCGGGTTTGACTGGAGGACAACTGTGGTTTTTCTCAAGCTGCCGACTGAGTTTTGCCAAAAGCCCCAAAAACTCCATTTTGCCGCTCTGATGTTGATGATGTCATGTAATCCAGAAGTAAATAACGACCGCTTCGCTCTTTAGGCCGCCGCACTAAAAACGAACATTCATGCCAAAAATCAAGATGTGTATCTGTCATATTTCTATATTAAATTAACTAAAAGATCAACTGAGAAATGATGGTGAAGTGGAATACGACAAGCACATCCTCCCTCATTTCTTCACTGTCCGTAGTCTGTGCACGTCTCACGTGAGAAAGTGGAGCGGAGGGGTGAAGCAGTGGGCCAATGTGATGTGCACGCTAACAGCTCCGACACCCTTCATAAAAAAAAAAAAAAAAAAAAAAAAAGGTGGCTGCCTCAACATATAGCAAGCAAATGCTTTCCCTTAGTCTTGCCTGTATTAACTGAAAAAGAAATTTCCCGGTGCACTGAATCATGCTGCTTTGAAATGAAATGTGATGACTGTGTTACATGGCAGGCCTCGTAGTGGATTGAATTAGCCCCGTCGTATGTCTTTCAAAGAGTCCAGCCATTTCACTGTCAAGTCAAACTCATTGCACGTATTGCCATTCTACTATATTTCTCACACAGACAGCAGACCACTGTACTTTGCTTGACTGAAGCGGAAAATATAATGCACTATATTTCCTCAGTAAATCACACAAACAACTTTACTCTACAAGGTATTCGTGGTTTTCATCTAATGGCAGTCAGAGTAAACACAGCTGGACATTAAAGCATGTATATGATGTTTCTGCTGTAATCTGGTAGACATGTTTGGCTGGTTATGTTGGGTTTATCTTAGCATCTGCCTTGTTGAAATAAATGCTCATATAAAAGAATAGTAGTTGTAGCTAGTGGATGATCATAGAGGAGTAACATGGGTAATGGGACTGCCTTTAAAAGCTGGCAACAGTCATAGACCCAACTGTTGTGCAGAAGCTATTACAGAAGCATTTCTCTAAATTTCCACAATAAACATGCTCTGATGTCAAGCTAGCCAGCTAGTCCACATTTTCCAAGAGGATACTGAGGCATGTCTCCATGGATAATTTTCAAGACACACATGCACGTGCACACACAGACACACAGACACACACACACGAGCACAAGGGGAGGGCTAGCAGACTGCCGTCATATTCCAAAACCAAAACAGATCCATCCACCATCTTGGCCACAGCTAGTCTGCCAGTGCTTCTTTTTCTTTCTTCTTTCTTTTTTTTTTTGGTGAGACACATGCACGCACATACACAGACACACACGCATACAAAATTGCAGGAGGGGTGACGAGCTGACTGGGGTTTGTCAGCTCGGCAGGGGGATGGAGCCATCTGTCCCAATAAAGGGTTAATCCAACAAAAAGCGCAGGCCACAAATTCCAGCATTTTCCAGTCCTCAAATTTCTGGTTACATTTTTTTGTTTTGTTTTGTTTTGATTTTTGGTTTTGTAGGGAGGTGTGTGTGTGTTTGGGAAAGGGGGGTTACAGCCCATCATCCAGCCCTTACAGACACCTCAACCCTCCCACCTGATTCTTCAAACCCCCAAAAATCTCAAGAGTCCTTCCGTCATTGGTGGTGGCAGAGAATTAAATCATAAAGAAGGCAGTTTTTTTTTTTTCCAATGATAGGTACGGATGCCTCTCATTTGGGATGGAGTGTTTTGAGTCGGGGGAGGGTGTTTTCACTGCTCAGGCTGGCTGAAAGAGGCTGGCAATGAGGAGACGACGAGCACACACACACACACACACACCACGCCACAATGAGATCAAAACAGGCCTTTCTCTGGACCTGTGACGTGCTCCATTTTTCCCTTCATAAGCAATGCTTTCAGCTCTAAATGATTCCCATACAGAGGGATTGGTGTTGGTGGTGGTAGTGGTGAGGGGGGGGTTCTGAGGACCGGGGGAAGGGAAGAGGGAGAGATTAGAATAAGAAACAAAAAAAAAAAACCTGAAGGGCCAGTAGTGCAGTGTGAAGCTAAATCAGCCAGAAACCTTCCTGAAAATGCCCCCCGCACACACACACACAGCCGGCCTTTGTCTTTTTATTCCACCCAGAAAAAAAGCACCATGGGCAGGCTACTACCTACAGCAACATGGAAATGGAAAAGAAAGGCTTTAAAACGATCCATTTAGAGGGGCGGGGAGGGAGGGAGTGGGGATGGAGGGATAGAGATGAGAAGAGGTGGGGGTGGAGAGGGTGGGTGGGTGGTGGGGGGGGGGGGGGGGGTCATCCAGACACGAGATGGATTGAGAAAGAGACGAGGAGAGAGAGAGAGAGAGAGAGAGAAGGGAGGAAAGAAGAAAGAGGGAGGATGAAGGACAGGTAGAAGCTAACCTTAGCATCCTGGAAGCTCCAGACAGACAGACAGACAGACAAACAGACAGACAGACAGACAGACAGCAGTTTGCTGCTGAAGGTAATGGCTTCCAATATGATCAAGCATGTCAACAGATCAGCTTTAACACAGCCATCGCAGAGCTGGAGTGTTTCCACCAGAAACACACATACTGTACATACACACACACACACACACACACACACACACACACACACACACACACACACACACACACACACAGGGGAAGTGACACTTTGCACACACGCAGGCATCAAACCGGGGCACAGACAAACACACAAAGACACACGCATACCTGAGGCAGACACACACAGACACGCACAGCTTCCGTTTGACCACAACACATCAGCCTCCATTACTGCCAGCGATGTGCCTCCGTCTCCCTCGCTCGCTCCTGATGCCTTCCGCCTGATGCACAGCCATCCTCACCGCCTGCCTGCCTGCCTGCCTGCCTCTCCATCTCTCCATCCCAACCCCCAACCATTAAATCACAGCAACCCCTTCTTCCCCCCCCCCCCCAAAAAAAAATTGAAACGCAAAACAAAATACCTCAGTCAGGGAGCCCGTGAGGGGGGCTTCTTCTTCTCCTTCTCCTTCCCCTACAGTCCACAGAAACAACACCACGTCGACAGGAGACAGAGGGAAAAGAAAATCCAATCAGGTGTGGATGAGTGGAAGAAAAACCAGTGCAGATTCACAGTTCCTTCTCCTTCTCACCCTCCCCTTCCTCCTCCCGTGTGTCTGTCCTCTGTCCAGCTTTGGCTTTTGTGATGCTAAGCTAATGGGAGCTAAGCTAAGCAGCGTCCACACATTGGCTTATAATGCGCTCTGTCTCATACCCACACACACATACACACACACACACACACACCAATGCTGGGCTTCTGTCTCTCTCTCTCTCTCGCTGACTGAGCCCCGCTGTCTCCCGTCTCGCAGGCACCCACATGCACCCGCCCACCTCCCACCCCCCCACCCCTCTTGCTCGCTCTCTTTCTCTCTATCTCCCTCCCCTTCTTTTGGCTGTTCACCCCTATTCTTTCTTGTTCTCACAGATCCCCATCAGTCCCCCCCGCGTCCCCCTCCACCACCCCTTCCCGACCCCCCTCACGCCACCCCACCCCAACCCAACCCTCCACACGCACACACACACACACCTCTGTTGCTTTTTTCTCTTCTCCAAGCTCTGATGTCCTTACACACACACACAAACTCATACACATGCTCTGGGTGTTTAACAACTCATCCTTGACCAACATGCGAAGAAGACAGGAGTCAGGGGAAGAACTCTAAAGGCACTTTGGGAAAAAAAAAAAAAGGAGCTGGGACAAGAGCTGGGCAGAGAGGCATGGCCGAGAGCGAGGCTGAAGCTGTATAAATCTACATGTCAGACACAAAAGAATGACTTCTCCATCACCGATAGTCACAGGTGTTACAACCGCAGTAGATAAAATGAAAGAACCACAGAAGAAGAACAGAGCTGAAATGCGGGGGGCAAACAACAAAAACACTTGCTCATGCTGAGTCAAAACTAGCCAACTGGCACACATCTGCATGCACAAGTTTCATCCCGTAGGGTTCATTTGTTATGCTCTATGGCCGGAGGAGGGGGTTGGGAACAGCAGTGATACAATGTAAAAGGGAGAGGGGTCAAAGGTTGTGTTTTGTGCCTTTCTCTGTCAGATAACCCCTTTAATGTGTCCCAAACCCCCGACTATGCACATTTTAAGTGGGTTTTCAGTATGTAGAGAATTAGAGAAGTGACAGAATGAAGTTAACTCAAAGATGTTAGTAATTGCAGTTGATTTGTTTCACAATGCAAGGTGCATATGAAATGGAGGAGTGACAAACAGCTGGAAAAAGAATTAAACTAATTGTGGGTTTTGATGAGAACTAAACATTTTAGGGGGGTGGGGGTGAAATTTTTACTTCATCTTTGAAGCAGCACATGTTTTATTTCATTTCCTAGTGGTCCAAAAAGTTGGTTCATTACTCTTTACTGACTGCCAAAAAGCATTACATTCCGAAGATTTGTATAATATCACTATATAGTTCAGATTCAGGACACAGCTCTTGCCACTCTTGGCAGTGACATCCCGTTATATAATGTTCTCAATACCAGGGTACATATTAGGTTGTCAGGATCCAAACACAGGTTTAACCAACCTACCTCTCAGTAACGCAATACAATAACAACAACAGCATAAAAAGGAATTAACACCTTTTTAAAGCAGTTTCAACAAAAGCTCTACATCACAGCGCTCATGACGGTTTTGCATTTGTTGCAGGGTTGTTGGATTAGTTTATGTTAGAAAGGTGTATCTAATGAATAGACACTGTGAATTGTAATCAAAATTGATGATCACAATTAAAACTAATGATTATGTTTTTGATTGGTAAAATGATGTAATATATAATATAATCAGATCACATGCAGTTAATTGTGCCATTGTCAGACTGAAACACATCATTATCTGTAAACCCCCATAGCAGGCTGGCATACACAGTATGAGCTGCCATGTCTGGAAATGAACTATTTCCCATATGTCAAAACAGACTCAGTAACAGAGAGGCACAAATAAGCATCCGCATTTAGAAATACATCCTATACTGTGTGTGTTGGTGCAGAGGCATAATTTGCTCAAACTACCTCTATGCATCCATCCTGCATATGTGTGTGCAACTGTGCCAGTGATTGAGTACCACAAACTCTTGATTGCAAATGTGTGAGTGTGTGTGTCTGTGTGTTTGTGTGTGTGTGTGTGGGTGGGGCAGCTGGGGGTTATGAATCTAGGGGAGTGCACCCATCATTCATTCTCTGTTTGACAACATTCCTTTGACTCCAGCTAATGGTGTTAGCCACAAAAAAAATCCCCACCAGCTTCCATTCAGCTCCTATTGTTTTCCTCACACACCCCCTCTGATCTACCTGCAGCATGCTGGGAGCCCCTATTCCAAATGCAATCACACTGATATGGGTATTGTGCTGTGGCCTCTCCCTAATGGTATGAACACGATTTGAAAAAAAATATACTGTATTACCTCAAACAGAGGTCGGGGTCTTTATTTACCTCAACTGCAGAGGGTACCAGGCCTTTATTGGAAGCAGGCTTATATTAGAGAGAGGCCTTTATTTCCAGTTCCCTCTGTTTGATAAGTATATTTGCTCATATTTTAGTACAAAGCCTCCTTGTTCTCTGATCTGCTGTTGTTTGCCTGCATAAATTCTAGCCCTTGAGTTCCACCCGGAACATTTTGGCAATGCACCACTTAGCTGTAGCATGCAGCTAGCATAATCTTGGATGTAAGCTAGCTGGCTTAGCCAAGTTACCCTGGTTACCCATGCTCGTGTAGCAATGTTGCCATCATTATTGTTGAAATAGGTGTTTTTCTCCCCATATTTAAATCAATATCGCTTCTCCTCCGTCCCCCTCCCCTCTCTGTGATGGTCGGCTAAGCAGCAGGAGTTTATCTACCCTTGTTTTTTCCCTGATCTCCTGTTTCTGGGGCCAGCCTTCACTGACTACCATCTTTTATTTGAGGAAATATGGTAAAAACTTTTATGAGGGAATGACAGCAAAAATAGGAGAAAAAAAAATCTATCTATTTCAGAATACATTGAGTAAACTTCAGTCAGAAACCAAACCAGCAGGAACATAGTTATATACTGTATGTGCCTTAACTTAAAGGTACCCTGTGGAGTTTCTGACCTCTACTAGCGCTATGGAGCACTACTAGAGGTCACTTTTGAGTGACGTAATACACATTCCTGCCAGTGGTTTGACATTATTTCACCGATCTACAGGTGGCAGTAACAGGAAAGGAAATGCAGAAATGTGGCAACAAAAGGAAGGGAAGAAGAAAGCAGGTTGAAAGTAAACACAAGTATCAACAATGCAGGTTTCAAAATGTAAAAAAAAATGACTGCATGCATTTTGACAACTAACAATGAAAGTAAACATAACTTTGTTTGTCTTCAAGGAAACGTCACAGTGTCAGTGCCTTTAAGCAAAATGTAAAGTCTTGTATCATATGTTACACTTACTAACAAATGACAAGACAATTCAATGCCAGTACACTCCAGTAACCTAACAAAAGTTGGCAAGAGACCAATAAAGTTGCCTTACTGATAATTCCTCCACATGTTCACAGAGTCCAGTCAGTCCAATCAGCTATTCCCAAATCTAGATTGACTGTTTGAATACAGACGCTGTATCCTTCTCCAGCCGTCATGTCAGCTGTTGGGTGAACGTGGTGGAAAACAAACTTGGCTTTGTGATGGTTAAATTAAATTGAAAACTGGTATAACAGGAAGGATCTGTCATTGGGAAGACATGTGTTTACCTAGCCTTGACAAAAACAACATCCCTTATGCGGTGGATGTCAAACAGCGGACACAGAGTTTATCTGATTGACATACATCCTTTTCTGTCTGATAAGAATAAAAACAATCTAAAGACTTTGAAGTTTACTTGTTAATCTTTCCTCCTCCACTCCACCCCCCCCCCCCATTCTTGACTCCCTTCTTTCTGCTGTTTAGGAACAGTGCAGTCATTCTCACGGTGAGAGCTTCTCTTTTGTTCAGGTGACACAGTGTGGTTGCATCTGTGGATGTAACATGTAACCTCACCAGCACTAGTGAGGCTGTTTACATACACACAGTAGACACATCCTAGTCAAAAACATGCACGCACTGTATGCAGCTCAGTGAAATTCATACAACCACAAGTCATATGTGCACATATGTTTATGTTAGCCTCACTGGCTAGCTGGAGCCACCATTGATTTGAGTGTGTGAGAGTGTTTTTGCATCTCTCCATCCCCTCTCTGCCCATCCCCCCCTTTCTTGCCCCCCTCCCACACCCAAACTCCACCCCACCCCCATCTCCATCCCCGCGGCTTCAGCCCCCACTCCCCACCACCACCACCACCACCACCTCCCTCCGAGCCGTCCTCTTAGCCTATATACGGGTCGTCCAATCGTCTGTGCTGCTAGCCCCGCAATTCATCACACACTCACTCACACACACACAGAACCTCGCTCATTTGAGAAGCGAAGACCGAGCCATCAGCATCACAACCACAGCAGACAATCCTGCTACTTGCCTTGATGCAGGAGAAACCAGAGCTCCTTTTTCCTGAGGTGTAAAAAAAAACAGGTATAAACCAAACAGAGCGAACCTCTCCTCTTCCTGCTACTGCTCCGATGTCTGACAACTGCGATACAGAGGGAGAGAGAGGGGGAGCAGCAGTGGCAGTGAGAGGACGAGAGGCAGCGGTGTCATGAGTTGGGGGGGTCAAGAATGAGAGCTGGATAGAGAGGGAGGGATGGGGGGGGGGTTGAGGGTCGGCGCCGGGGATAATGGGAGAGTGGGAATGTTGAACGCGCGGATGGGGTGACCACAAGGGAAGCCGACGGACGCCTTGGCAGATGGGGGAGGGTGAGAGTGCTGTGGCTCCAAATTTTTTTTTTTTTTTTTTTTTTTAAAGGGTTACGGGAACAACTGGTAGGAGGAACTTTTTGCAGATGTGAGAGGGCAGACTAGATCTAAATAGTTGTTAACAACCAACTTCACGATCCACCTCGTGGTGAGCTGATCTGATGGACTTCTACACTACACTTTTCATTTCTTCAACTGTGTTTTTGTGGTTGATATGTGATGCTACTTCTTTCTGTATCATCTGTAAACCTCTCATTTAAACTTAAATACTTCTTGTGCTCCTTAAATTAACATCTGCAATAAGATAATTCTCAAAACTCACAGACTGCTTACCCCGCTAGTTTTGTTGCAACCAAACAGAATGAGAAGGGTCCCTTAAAATTGACTAAAATATGTTGTTGATAGAAAATAGATCATCTCAAGGAGTACTGATTAGCATACCTACAATATATGACTTTCAAAACCAAGAAAAGGTCAACTATAAAGTGTAAATGTTACTTTAAAGTTCTCTACAGAAGTGTAAAGTTTAAAGCTAGCTAAGTTTAGACACACATTAGACCACCTCTCTTCTGGAAATGAAAATCAGGTCTCAGTATTCTGCATTTGTTTTTTTTGCAGGAGGTGACACGGAACCACAGGGACGAGTGCTCAATCCCTGCTGTAGTGCTTCCTGCTTGGCACTCCCAGGAACACATTTGCCAGTATTGGTGGGTGGGAAGCCAGTGAGGGAGCACGACCTTCTCGCCGCACTTGTGACTCCCATTGGTTGTTTGGGGCACCAATATGGAGGAGGGTGGTGGGAATGTTAGTGAGGCTGCTTGCTGACAGATGGACAGACGCCCAGGCCAGCACAATGATTGAGTACACAGGGAATATCCAATCCAGAAAAATGCCTTAGTAAATGTAGAAGCGTTTTCCAATACTCCACCACACAATGGTTGTATTGACATATCAATTACAAAAACCTAAGCTTTAAAATGGGGAAAATGTGTTTTAACTGAGATTTTGAAATGGTTCCTTAATTCAATAGATTCCTACATCTGCTGCTCCAACATAACAGTATAACAGACCTGTATTTTCTATTTGACACATAAAATACTTATTCCCCATCATTAATGCTCAATTATATATGCCCCTTATGGAAAAAAAACAACAACTATGGATCAGAACTCAAACTGTCAGTCAAAGAGTTAAAGGTTTACTGACGATAAACAGAAGAGGTGAGTGTGAACTAGAAGAGGACACATGAACATGCAGAATAGCTGTTATTATGTTGGCTGGTTTAGAGGCAGGAAAAGCCCCAACATCCTCAGTCACACGTCTCCATCTGTCTCTCCACCTGCTTTCCTGTGCATTAATCACACCTCCACCTCCACCTACACGTACACATGGACAAGGCTTTGGACATACGTCAACATGGACACACACTGACCTCTCACAGCCACAAGCCAGAACAACCGCATCGGAGCCATCGCGTTTAATGCACTAACACTACATGAATGGACAAATGCTTTTCTATATAATTACTGTGTTGGTTTTGTATTATTCTGCCAACGTGAAGGGCCTAAGGGAGTGTTTATTCATGGACTGTACCCACTGTAACATGCCCTCTCCATAACAGAAATGAAGCTACGGCAAAGGGTTTGTGAATGTCCACACTACTCCTCTGCAAGTGCATGACAACAAAAACATTACAGTCCTATAAAACATATGGCCTGGGGAACACCTTCATGCTTTGTTTACTGCTAATGACACCAGGATTTTTACTGGTGTGCCATAGACCGCTCAGTGATTAAAATGGCCATTATGGCCAGACCCCCGCCGTCCACCAGTGTCTGGCTGACATATGGCAGCGGAGGTAATGCAGATAAAGTCCCTTAAACAAGCCTCCAGAATACATTTAGTAATTTGTGTGAGAGGGCCATGAATAAACTAATTGAAAATCCAGCAGATGAGAGCTATTAAGGGGGAAGCATGAGTCTGGGGAAATGAGAGGTGCAAAATGAACTGCAAAACAAACAAAAATCCAATATAGTAAAACTTTGGAAAATGTTTGGTGATTAAAATGTTGTTTTAAGTTGTGATTAAGTTTGCAAACTGTGAATATTATTATTTTTTTTTTATATACTTCCAACTACTTGTTTATTGTGGAAAATGACAAAATAGGTATGAATGATGTGCTATGTCTGAAGAGAACACGTGGAATCTATAGATAGTAAATGATGTGAGGCTAATGCATCCCAGCTGCAAACACTTCCAGTAAATATTAAAATAATGACAAGAAAGAAGAGAAGAAAATGAAAGACAGAACTCGCATACAGCCCAGACATTTCTACAGTTGCCTCTTTCCCTCTCTTGCCCCTCTGTCTCCATCTTCATAAGTGAAGCATGCTGTGACCAAAGTCTGTAGGAAACTCTAGCTGCAGTATCACGACAATGGTGCGCCTGGCTCTGATTGGTCCGTGTAGTTGGTTTCAAAAGTTATACAAAAGTCAGGGTAAAAAGATTTGGAGCATCAATCTAACCGTCTTTAGAGGTGTTTTATTTGTTCCCCCACAGTGTGATTCTAAGCTACCGCATTTACCAGTCTACTCTTATGATGTTATTCCAACAATACCACATCCTTAGCACTAACGCCATCTTCAAGAGTTGTTTTTGCAGAGCAGTGAATAAAACACTTCACATATCTACTTCAGCTTTTACGCAGCAGCACATACAAGCGAAATATGCAGCATCAAAAGACAAACGTGCCTTTAGATCTTTGTTATATCAACAGTCAGACACAAGGCTCTGTTCCTGGATTACACAGCCAGCTCTGGCAAAGGAGATGCTGGTTAGTGATAGAGGGTGAGGGACTTGGATGAAGCCAAAGCGCTTATAATTACTGGTGTTATTGATCCTGTGGATATGAGATATTACTAGCTTAGTCACTGTGGAATCACCAAGCTTTCCTCTTACTGATCAGACAATAAAGCAAACTCTCCATGTTGACTGAAGGGATGGTGGTGTTCGACTTTGTATCGACTCGCCGCTTGTTATCTGCTTGGGAGGCAGGCGGAAAAGTTCACTTTGGGATGAGAAGGGATGATGTGTGATAAAAAAAAAAAAACACAGATCATCCCTCAAATATAAGGCTAGTTCCAAGGAGGGTCTGAAGTAAACAGCCAGGCTAACAGCACGGCCAATATTAGTCGAAAGGCAAGTGGAATCATGCTGGGATTAGACTGAAATAATCAGGCTTAATTAGATAACAAAGTGTCTGTGTGAGGTAGTGACAGCCAATCACTACATGGATCTAAAACTGCTTTTGCCTGGAGCAAAAACATTGCTGATCTATCCTAAGGATTTTTGTTTTACATCTGGATGGTTACCAAATGAATGACTAAATGTAAAATGTTCTTTGTTGCCTCACATAAATAAAGTGTGTAAAGCCGGCCTTTCATTATGGCTTGTGTAAAAAGGAATAAATGACAAAAGAAAGTGTAAGATGGTCATGGACTCACAAGGCACGGCGTGACGGTAGAGGTTGTCTCGGATGGTCTGTTGCAGTTCGTGGTCAGGCGAAGACTTCTGGAAGCGCTGGCTCAGATAATGCTTCAGGTCCTTGTTCAGCTTGCTTCCTGTCATTGTGGACACAAACAGGAAAACATATGGTAACTGCATCACAACAAGGCTAGAAGACACAAGAACACCGTAAGAGTGAAAAAAACAACACTGTTATATCCTACAATAAAGTGTCAAACGGCCACACAGTTTGACTCCAGCAAAAAGTAATACACGAGTTTATCCTGCGGCCGTGGCAAAGCTAGATGCTGAGCGCGTAGCCGTGAATTGTACACATGCCATTGTCACTTAGAGGGGTAGCTGGCTGCAGGCTCTCCCTCTACAACCAGTCAGGGCTAGCCAAATCGAAGACTGCTAGCACCACGGCTAGCACCACGAATCAGCCCTCCTACCGCTTGGCCATCTGGACCTCAGACACACACATTAGGCTACTGAAGGGCAGCACTGCTGGAAAGTGTCCGTGTATGTGTGTGTTTGTCTCTGAATGTGTCTGTGTGTGGCCATTACACTGAGTGTCCACATTACAGACAGTGCTAAGCATGTGCAAAGACAACACAAATAGTACGAGAATATGAGTAATAGGGTGGAAATGTAACACACACCCTGTCTGCTGACACAAAAAGGAAAAATGACATCATTTACCTAATGAATATGCCAATGTATTGGACTACAATCAATGACAATACTGCTTCAGGGAACAAAAGACATCCTATCATGTTCTATATTATATAAATATGTCCCATAATTACATGCATTCTTATATACATTATGCTATTACATACAAATGATTTATCTATCTTTATATATGGCTGCTGAGACCATTTTTGGTTGTCTTGGGCAAACAACCAGTCATAAAAGGCCCTGGATCCTGTTTCCATGGAAACTGTGTGTATGTGTGTGTGTCTGTATATGTGCATGTGTGTGTATGTGTGTGTGTGTTTAACATAATAACATGATTGAGATTGTTAGCATAGTACAGTTGGTACTGGTTGGAAGAATGATTGTAGGTTCATAGAATTGGAGCAGAGCGTGTACATCCCACAGGCATCATATGATTGCTTTTCATTTTACTGTGACCCCAGCCTTTGGCTGTCATTCACACCAACAGCCATTACAAGAGAAAAGATGCAACACATTTCTAATTATGGTCACATTGCTACTTGATTGTTAAAGTCTGGTTTAGAAGCTGTCCAGCTCACATTGCAATTAAAATGTCAATATAAAACATGGTCAAACCTTTAGAAAAGCTTATTTAGGAAGAACATTTCACTGCTATTCCTTTAACAAATAGTATTATCTTAAATATTTATTTCCTAAGAATATTATTTAATTTACATTTTTAATACATTTTTTTGTTAAGCAGAGCTCTCAAAATTCAGTATTTTCATTAAGATTATATACTTCATTGTTAGAAAGCCTATTTTAGTTGTCTTATGCTCGTTAACATTACACTTGCTACACTGGCATAATTTGGGGAGTTCTTGCACTGCAACTAACAATTATTTTCATGATCAGATATTCTGCCAATGACTTTCTTGAATCACCCGGTCTATAAAAGTCCACAACCCAAAGATATTCAGTTTATTATTATGTATGACACAGAAAAGCATAAAATTCTCACAGCAAATGTTTGGAATTTTTGCTTAAAAAAACGACACTAAAACGAGTATTTGATTGCTTAAATAGTTGATTTGTTTTCTGTTGATTGACAAATCAATTATCAATTATCATTCGTTGATCATCTATCTTGAAAAGAAGGAAAGATTGGCTTTCTGGTGAACCATAATCAGTCTCATAGCTGATATGGCCATTTGGTAAACACTCTAAGAGGAAAGGTTGAGTCTCCACCCCGCTGTCTAAGCTCTTCCTGGGAAGAAACTCTGCTCCTGGCCCTGTCCCATCTAGACATGTCACTGTGTTGTAATCCTCACAACAGGTCACAAGCAAACACTCGGGCCAACAGAGTGCCTCATACACACCCTGACATGCTCTTGTACACACCAATTACTAGAGAGCAATCGTCATTCCTCACAAGCAGACCCCCAATGACTGTGTGACCCTGTTTGAATTTTGGGTTGGGAAATCTGCAACATGACAAAACTCAAAAAAGATCTACCAAAAGGAGAAAGCACTACTGGGAAGGTTATAGGCAACACTGCAGGCTATGCAGGTCTGATAAATAGCTACAATTCCTACACCTTTCTAGCCAACTCTATTTACTCATATCAACTAATATTCAAGTGGCACAAAGGAATCAATACACAAAATTGGGCTTCATAAAAACATATTGTTTTCCTGCAGAAAATTGATTTTTATAACTTCTAAGATCATCACAATGTCTCAAACAGCAGGTTGCTCTCATGCAGCTCATATCTTTCATGGTAACAGGCCCATTGGGGTGCAATGCCCCCCTCCCCACTCTCCATTTGACAAAATTAATTTTCTAAGAAAAAGATTCAAACATTTGTGCTCACATTTAAGATTATGCAAATAAAACCTGTTTTAGTGCATAATTTAATTGTGATTTAGAAGCCTACTGTCAACTACTACTACTACTGTCATATAATCCTGCATATAACTGCGAGATTAAGGTTGACCCGCAAGGTTAAAAGGTTAAAGGTTAAGCTCGCTGCTGAGGATAAACAGATAAACATACTGCAAGTAACCGTACCACTAGTGAGGAAGACATTGTTGCAAATCTATTATCCCAGCATTTTCAAGATTAACTTTTAATGAAAAGTTGGAGTTAATCAGCGAAGGAAGACCTTCACCAGAGCTTAATCTGGTGCAGAAAACCAAGTCATTTCAACTTTGTTTTCAACTAACTTAATGTGATCCTCAAAGGAACAAGCCACAGTGCCAACTGATTTTATTCTGGCAGCCCCTGCCACTGTTTTGTATAAGTTATGGTTTATTTGGGAAAATGGTCATTATGCAGAATTTCTGGTCAATCTGTGAATTTACTGACTGAGCAGCCATTATGCTGAAGTAGCTGATGGTTGCTTGGCTGTGTGTGCGCTGTCATAATGATGTGTAGGCTTACATGACATTTTGTTGGTTTTGTGTGGTAGGAGGGGGCGGATGTCATGTGTTTTGGACCCTGGCCCGTTGTCACCATATTCCGCTGAAGTGCACACACAGACTTGTTATGTTATGATGTGACATTTTGGTTAAATGAATCAGCTTTTGCTTCAGCAACATTCTTGTGTTTGTCTATTAAGTTTGTATTAGAAAATGCTTGAGCTACACTGTGATGCACTCTGATGCAGACATCAAGTGAACCCTTTTTCTGTTGAGAGTGTGTAATTGATAAGCTTGTAATGTGTTTTTGTATTGAAGTACAGGCTGTTCAGCATTATCTTAATATGAAGGGTTCTCTTGTTTCATAGTGGTATTGGCATTTTTACATTGTAAAAGTATACTTTTCCAACCATGTTTAAAGCCCGACCCCCCATTCAATTTATTCTGGCTACAGGGCTGCCTGGTAATATTAATGTCGATGGTTCTATAAGTTTGTTCATCTAACTTCAGCTTGTGGTTTTGATGATGTTTGTCACAACAAAGCAAGCTAAAGGAAAGTAGACACCAGAAATGTTCTGAAAATTTAGACTTGATGTCCAGTACTGACTTGGACATTAATGGGATGGTTGCCTCAGACATATTAGAAATAAATTTGGTATTTTGTCCTTGTTTATTGATATGCAGCCAAAGCCACTTTCTTCTTGCCTACAGGCTTGCCCATTTTTTAAACAAACAATCATGTAAAAAAGAATGTACATTATCTTAAAAACAGTGACCTTGGTGCCCCTGACCACTAGCTTTTGATTGGCCTATGCTGAAGTGTTGGCTAGGACCAAAGTATGCACGAGGTTCAGAGAGTTAACTCAAACTCATATTGCAGCGACTTGATTTAATATGTTGTTTCTGGTCTGGGGTCAAATACCATTCCACCACATTTCCTTTCTCTTTTCTCTTTCTCTGTCCACTACTTCAAACAACAGCAGACTACTTTAAAACCACTCTTCTTAAATGCGCCCACAGTGTGTGGATTTTAGCCTTTTGGTTGGCTCTAAATTGGGTACAGAGTGGTTCAACTGTAGTACAAGTACAGTTGACTGTTATCTCGGAGATCGATACTCTGTGAATGCTCTATTAGCTATCTGTCACCCACCTCATGTGCAAGGAGGTCAACAAGACTAGGTCAAAACCTGGTATATGACTGGACGGTGTATGAAACACTAGAGGGCTTTTAATTTGTACATCGCCTGGTTACCATCAAACAGTAAGTTTAAGTTTATTTCTTTATATAGCACTATTCATAAAGCAGTTGTAACTCAAGGTGCAAAACTATATGGTGCTGGTCCAAGAAGGGTTGAGTTAAGACTTATTTTTCATGTTTTATATATTATTTCACTTACCCATAACCTGAAAAATAGTTTAAATGCAGCAACTATCAAGTTAATCATTCAAGTTTCATGTGCGTAAAGTTTGCATTTGTAAATCTATTTGTTATATTGCTTTTATTTTATTTACCACAAACACAGAAGTGTTTATTTTG
Organism: Euthynnus affinis; assembly: GCA_029490765.1. Classification (NCBI taxonomy): domain Eukaryota; kingdom Metazoa; phylum Chordata; class Actinopteri; order Scombriformes; family Scombridae; genus Euthynnus; species Euthynnus affinis. The sequence continues at coordinate 9,891,017 of CM055840.1, read as the reverse complement.
AAAAGACACTAGACGCATGTAACATGGAAATTGACAGGAAGTTACACTGGCGACAATGGCGCACAGATCCTCTCTTCTCACAAATGTCACACAACAGTCTCCTTCAGTAGGTAATCGTGGAATAAAGGGACAGAATAACAGTGAAAATTACAACAGCTTAATCTCTACCATTGCCGCTTGCCGTCAGTCGGTGTGAATCACCTTCTGGGATACTTAGCTTGGCTCATTTCAGCCGAACAACGGTGTAACTTCATCAGTCAGTCAGTCAGTCAGTCAGTCAGTCAGTCAGTCAGTGACCGATGCGTGTGTAGGGCTGGCCTTGCAGTCCAGCCAAAAAGATCACGACTCACCTCCACTTAAGCCTATTAAGGCAGCTAGTCAGCCCCTTCAAACCACTGCCAAGTAGTTAACACCATAAGCCCATTAACTGCTACTACAGAGTCTGTTCTTGTAGCGTGTGTATAATGACAAAGCATGTGTGCCACAATGTCAAACAAAAGACATTGTACTGTTCCTGAAGACTTGGATGTTGGCTGACTTTATTAGACTTAAAATAGACTATAAACATGAGCTGATGTAACATAGATTGTCTTTTTTCTAGCTTAGAAATTGATTACTTTTTGTGTTCAAAATCTTTAAAAGCCCATAACTATATTTGGTGCGCTCAATAAACCCAGATTGGTTCGTTTGATTTGTGATGGTCTGATTTACTCCCTCTATTTGGTGTCAACATGATTGAAATGTAGAATAGTACATTTTTATTTGAAACTCCAAGTGTCTCCAGGTTTGTAGTATATTTTTCAACGATTGACAAAATTGATTTACATGTGATTCACAGGGAAGACATAGCAGGCAACAAGACTGGTTTGGGAGAACATTTGGCCCAACGGCCACCCACCCAAATCCCTCTGCAAACAGATAATAAGAAAAGACATATCCTTCAAACACAGCCCACCTGTTATAGATTTTCTATAAGCCCCCTAAAATAAGCAAGATTTTGGGCGGGAGACACGCAATCCATGACAGAACTGAAGTGGGGGGAGAAGAGGTTTACACAGAGAGAGGGAGGGAGCAAGCCAGACAAAACATCAAGAGTTTTACACACAGCAGAAAATGTGAAAAGCTCCAGTACTTTCAAGGCATCTCCCTTTGAGCCCACCCCTGCACCCCCAGCTCTGATCAGCCAGCCAAGGCCCTGCTCAGACATGCAGAGCCAGACATGGCACCAGCCAGACCCTCCGCTGGCAGTTGACATCTGTATTCACAGCATGGAAAAAAACAAACTTCGCTGAAACTCAACCCTCCCGCTCACAGGGCCGCCGCAGTGAGAGAGGAAGAGTTTCTGCTGATTTGGAAATGGCAGGAGTCACGGACTTGTACGGGCCCTTCACGCTACAGATGAGCAATGTCATTACAAAAGTGGAGAGCCCGGCAACTTGCTTGATATGCAAGACCTTCGCATACAGTAGATTTCTTTGTATGACCTGACTGTTGTTCTGGGAAATCAATCTTACTTGTGTGTGTTGTTGAAAACTAGCTGAGGCTGTCGATTGAAGAACTGGGCCAAGGCCCAAATACAAACATACTTCCACTTTTTACTGGAAGAACTGCTGTCATGGAACATGCTGTATGTATAAAACCAGAGGAATATTCACACAGGATAAAGGATCTTAGATTTCCCTCAAAAAAATGTGACTGTCATTTACAATTTTTGTTATTTTTGCACAAAGGGCTGAGTTGTTAATTCAAACAAGTTTGCGATTCCTTTTCCCACTACGAGCAAGAGGATTGAGTTTCATTGAAGTTTGTTTTTTTGGCTATATTTGAGAAAGCTACATGCAAAAAAAAAAAACATTGTGGGTAATATTGTGACTATTAGATTAAAATTACAGGTCCCATAGCTAATAATTACAACTGCATGGTCTTAATAAAAACAACTAACCCCATTTGAAAAGGGCTTAATGTGCAAGTGAATCCAAGAAAGGTTCTAACTTCAAACACCACACTGGGCAACATCAGACATGGACACCCTCTTAACACAAAGCACCAGTCTATGTGACAAAGCAGTAAACGCAGTCATATGCCAGAGTGCCAGCCTGTTTTACACGTAGCCAAGTCAGATTTGGCAGCGCCGACATGTTTGGCTTGGGCACTGAGTGTTGTATCGATGTAGAATACACAAACAGTCTGGCGTACAAGGTAACAACTTTTTTTTTTCTCTCTCTCTCTCTCTCTTTTCCTCTCTTCAATTGTCCTTTAAACATCAAGGGACATGTTACCATGCAGAAGCTATGATTAGAACTAAAGCCTTCTTTCACTGGGCTGTTTACAGTTAAATTTAGTTTCTCTCCAAAGTGGGATACAGTACAGAAGTGGGCTTTAAAGTCAAATGGATCTATGCCTTTCAAACCTGACCTACTACAAGTTAAATTTAGCTATGAGAGGCTAAATAAAGTCTTAAGTAATCAACTCTTAAGTGAGCACTCCATCCGTGGCTCTAGTTAATCAGATAATCAGGGCTAATCACCATTTAATTGATTCAACCAGCAGCAGCTATATACAGTTAACATTCCTCATCACTCAGATCTGATCAAAGCTTAACCATATGTCCTAATTATTAGGGACCGGGCAGAGAGACAGAGAGAGCTCAATCTGACTCCTGACTAGTGATTAGGGATCTTATTCTGTAACCAGCTTGTTTAGTGAAAGACCAAAGTGATCACACATAACTAAACCCCAGTTGTTGGCTTTACGGACACCAGCGGAGATGATGTATGATGACACTGCATCCAAATGCCGGTGATTCTAGAGAAAACAGATGCCTGGAATGCTTTGACTTTAAATCTCTTAAGTAAGACAGTTGTCAAAATGACAGCACAATGAGTCACTGACAGAGATGTGGAGAAGACCAATCTTTCACATTCACCGAGCAGACAGGTGTGTGTGTGTGTATGTGTGTGTCTATCTGTGTGAACATCCCCGTCTCAGAGCTCAACACTACCCCCTATGTTCCTCTATTAGATGTGGCTTGGATCACAGCAATGGCCAGGCTCTGTATCCATAGCAACAGCTGCCAGATGAGTAAAGAGACTGTGGATAAGGCTGATGATGTTAACAGCCAGCCATAGTCTGCTGCCCCCCTCTGGACTGACAGGGCATTACAAAAACAAAAGGAGAGATTTTACAGAAATACATAATGAGTAACACTGGAGGGATTGTTCGTAGTATTCCATGGTATGAATGTATAAATGTATGAATGTACAACACTGCTGAATTGGTGCAAAGATGTACACAATAACAGAATTGTCACATAAATAAAAACTTATAGAAAAATGTGAGGCTTTAAATGGACATGGCCATCACCCTTTCATAGTATTCAAAGCAACATGAGGCCTCTAACATAGGCTAAATATAACAGTTAATGCCTGAATTTTGAGATGTATGACTTATATCAACTGTACAGTTTTTTAGTGTGGCAAGATCATGGCATGATTGTTCAGTCACACATCCCAAAACTGAGCTGATTTCAACAATAACTGAAGATATTGCCCATTATCTTCACAATAATGCCGTTTAACGTAAGATGGTTGCATTATTTCATTGATTCTGTAGACTCCCTTGTCTCCCTTTCCAACAGCTGTGGAGAAAATTTCACAAAAATGTATAAAAGGTGTCGATGTGGAGTGAAAGGTTCAAACACTGTCTGAGTTTAAGAATTATGTTTGAGTCTACAGCACTCTGGTTCTGACATGATTTATTTATGCTGTTGCATGTGGAGGGAGGATTTCTAGTGGTCTCAAATGCCAATATAAAGCATGCAGTAACAGACATTTGTTAGCAACTGCAATGCAGATACTACAGTACTCGTGTGCACACAGGTTATTACATGCGAGTGAAAGCGTCTTATTCAAGCCCCTTGCGGCAGGGACTTTCCAATCAATGCTTGTATGTGATGGTGAAGCTCTAAATTGAAGAGGAAATGCGCTCAAATACTGAAATAATATATCTGGATATTTCACAGCATGCGCAAAATATCATCTATATCCCTCAATACAGCAGCTTCAGAAAAAAAAATCATTTGCCCTTAAGGAGAAGAAATATAAGAAAACTTCTATGTTTTAGTTGTTCGATAACGTGTTTCTTTAAATTCCCTGAGCTGCTGGTATGCGTGAGTCTCAAATTAGGCACATGAGTATGAATATGACTCACTTTAGAGTCGAGGCTAGGGAGACACACAAGGCACAAAAAGCTGGTATAGTCTTCTCAGTGCTGCTGTGCAACAACAACAACAACAACTACAAAAAAAATTATTCTTCTCCTTTGACATCTGCTCCTTGTTGAGTCAAGATAGAGAAAAAAAAACAAAAAAACACCAGATCCAAGACGGTCAGGGTTAAATCTCTGACGTGTTTTCAATCCTGTCTACACGGTTGTGTGTTCTGGAGCTGCTTGCCTGTTTGCTATGTTCCAGATTGCTTTCATTGATCGCGTTCCTCCACGCGGGAAAAAAAAAAAAAAAGAAAAGAAATCCTCCGAGGATTCATTTCAGCACGTAAAGAGCAGAAAGGCTGCAGGAGCGGCGTCAATTTCCCCGCTGCCATCTGACAGTGGATTGAGAAAAGCACATGTATGTGACTTTTTATGGGTCTGACCATATGTGTATGTGTGTGTGTGTGTGTGTGTGTGTGCGCTATAGAGTTGATTTTTCACATGGATTTCTTCTCGTGCGCGGTTGTTTGTAGAGGTCGTTATTTACACAACAGGAGCGCCTGTCTAATTTGACAAACATCCGCTAGCCAAGGACACTATAAACAATAATACGGCATCTGCATTATAATTGATGTGGATCCTCTATGTTCTATGCTATTAGTAGTCTTGTGATGTTGCCTACATTCAGTCTGAGCCTCAGAAACTGAAGCTCCCACCAGAGAGGTTTGTATAGGAGAGGATCCATCATTCAGTAGAAGTATTGCAGTAGACGCTAATATTTAAAGTCCAGAAATGTTTAAGACAGAACGTACAAACCAATCACCATGAAGTCATTTACGTTCCGCTATAAAATCTCCACCATCAACACGAAACACTAAATTAGAGGTTTCATCGATGCAAACTTTTTTGCCCCGGCTAATGATGTGATTATTGACTGACTGATGCATAAGCCAGTGGGATGCCAGTATTTTGGAGGTAATTACCTCTCCATCATGGGCTCTCCTTCACCGACAGGCGGCATTTCCAAGACCAATGGGAGTATTAGTCTCCTGTGACAGGCCAGCTGATTGGTTTGCAGATTTAAAACAGGTGCCCCCGGCTGAAGGGAGCAGATCAGCACTTTCGCGCAGAGAAAGTGGGTGAGCAGGGGGGGATAATGAGAGATTGGAAGTAAGATATCATGAGAGAAGGGAGGATTGACGGAGGATGACAAGAATGCGGGAGGTAAAACGGAAAGACTGAGAAGAAAGAATTCTTTCTCTCTCTTTTGTGCACAGGAAAGACATCTAGACACTGATAAGTGGATCCTGGGACACTGCGAGTTTAAGCCTTCACACACTTCATCTGTTGTTATTCAGAAAAGTGCTCTTCATGCTCAAACACAAGCAAAGAGGCACGTGTCAGCAGAAAAAAAGCAAGTCTTTCACACAAAGTCTACCATAAATAAAAGCAGCGAGGCAGCGCTCCTCTATAAATCTGATTAAAACATCAAGTGCATTTAGAAAAAGAAAAAAAAAAAGAGGAATTATTGAACTCATTTAATGATTTATGTTACAATACTAAATATTTTAAGTAACAAGAGCAAGTTAATAAAAGGAAGAAAAGAGACAAAGACACTGACAGAAGCTCCTGGATCCAAAAAGTAACGACAGCAAAGTCAATCATTCCGATGAAAACGTGTCGCACTAAAATAAAAATCATGCAAACATCATCAGCAACGCTAAAAGCCTGACTATACAGAAGTGTGACTAAGCTGAAAAGTTTATTAGACCTTTTACAGCGGTGAGATGTATTACCGTAATATCTTCTTGGCCTCTCTCCACCCCTGTTGCATTTCACGGAAAGATAAATGGGCGACTGCTGGGGTGTAATCAGAGGCAGCGTGCCAAGTCACCCCAGGCCCACAGTGGGTGAACACTACTGACAGACCGACCACTGTTCGCAGCCGGGGGAGAGAGGGAGAGATATAAACAACGGGAGGAAATATGGAGAAGTTAAAGCGAGGCGGCGGGGGGGGAGAGGGGAGGGGAGGGGAGGGGAGGGGAGGGGAGGGGAGGGGAGGGGAGGGGAGGGGAGAGGTAGAGAGTGAATGAACTGAAGAGTGAAGGTGAGAAAATAAATTAAAAGACAGAGAGATAATCAAAAGACTGGCGTGGGAGGTGTATTCATATCGGGAGACAGACGACGTTCCTCCTGCCTTCGCGCGCAACTTTATAAGCAGCTGCTGGGACTCCGTGTCTTCATCACAGATTTGCTGACTTCTAATTGGCCACAGGGGTGACGAGTCGGTTATTCTCTATGATTAACCGGGGCCTGACACTATCCGCCTCACCTCAGGGCCCAGGGCAGGCTCATTAACTCTGCCACCAGGGGGCACATGTCATTCAGGATCATTAAGTGTGAGGGACAGCCTGTAATATCTGTGTGTGTGTGTGTGCGTGTGTGTATGCTTGTGCTTATTTACTGGATGAATCTGCTGATGCTCCGTATGTCAGTCTTTTAGTTTTAAGTGTGTGTGTGTGTGTGTGTGTGTGTGTGTGTGTGTGTGTGTGTGTGTGTGTGTAACAACACTGAGTAACACAGCTGCTTTCACTGATTCATCATTTCAGTGTTTTTCTCAGGACATCATCTTCATTCTTGAAACGATTCTTCAAAAAAAAAAAGAAAGAAAAAAAAAAGAATCCAACATGAATCCTGAGCTTGATCATTTGAGCTTTCCAGTGCTGTGCTTGCTCAGCATATCTGTCAATTAATATTCCAATTAATCAATTTACCATTTAGCCAATGAAATGTCAGAAAAGAGTAAGAGAGCTCATTCTTAATTCTGTCGATTAAGCAAAACACTCTTATCTTCTCAGATTTACAGTAATTACAGAAATATCTTCATTAAATCAATGATTATTGTTTAAAACTGCTGAATAAGACATTTTAAACTCTACCTTCAAACAAGATAGCTTGATACGCCACAAAATATGTCTCCAAAATGATCTATGACATTAATTATGAGTTTGCCGTTATAAAAATTAATGTAAAAACGTCACTTTTACTGCAGTTCCGATCTCAGCCTTGAGTTCTACGCAACGCAGACTACTTTATATTCCAGCACTTTATTTTTTTCCTTTCTGTCCTCTCTTTTTCATCCCAAGGTCTGCGGTCTGAGCCTCTCTCCTTTTCTCTCTCTCTCTCTCTCTCTCTCTCATCTTTTTCTTTTTGCCTCTTCTCCTCTCCTCTTATGTAATTCCTTACTTATCCCCATCCATCCTCCGATCCCTTATTTCTTTTCCACAGCCGCACCCTTCGAGCCACACACATCCACCTCTAGTCATCTTCCTCCATCCATCCATCCATCCGTCCGTCTCCCTCATGCCAAGAAAAGGGCATGACTGACCCACTTTCCTGCCCCCGTCACCCTGTCACACTGCTGACTCAAGACACGCTCAAGATGTTGTGTGAACGCACGAATACAGATGCACAGCCTTGCTCATGCGGATGAATACATTTGGCAACACATGCATACAAAACGGGACACTCAAACACACCACATCTGCTCACTGGTATAAATTTAGAAACAGGATGGGAACGCGCGCACACACACACACACACGCACGAGCAAGCATAAATAGAGATAAAGGGAAGAAAACACTAAAAAAGATGCATATTTTCCTCTTCTCTGACAATATGGAATGAATAAAGAATGCACAAACAGTTCAATAACAGTTATCACTGCACGTCATTATCAGCAGTCTTGTGTCATTCAGGGGGAGAATGTCACATGACTAACACTTTCGAAGCACTATCACAATCGTCAGCAGCTACATCTACATGTTTCCTACTCTTGAAGCAGTGGAAGAAAAAAAAAAAAAAAACAACAACATGGAAACATACAACAAACATTCATTTCTAATACACACACGCGTGCACACACACGCACACTCTTACACACAAAGCTGTGTGTTTGAGGGTTGTGGGCTAATGGGGCAGCAGTCACTGCTGGTTACGTCTACAGTCGTTTCTGGGTCAGCATCAGGCAACGCTCATCCGGTGCTGCATCCCTTAACAGCTGACTCCAGGCCAGACATGAAGGCACGCACACACACACATACACACACACACACACACACACACACACATTTATGAACACACGCAGGGTAATATAGTTGTAATTCTAACCTAGAACCAGCAGGGGAAGATTGATATGAGTGGTGCAATTAATATTAAAAAGACATTTACTGAAAACACTTCTTAATAGCATACAATGAATAAATTAAAAACAGGAGGAACTATATCTACTCGGTGTCATCCGAGATAAAACTCCCCCGCCACACCTCAACAGGATGTGATGCGTTTGACCTATGAGGTGGCATGCACCCAGTCACCCACAAATAATATGGCAAGCAAAGCTCCTTACACACACACGCAGGCACACACACACTTGATCAACTACAATCAAGTGTGTCTACACGGACTTCTGTGGATCCTATGCATCAATTGCTCTGCATCGCACTCCTCGTCATGCCTTACGAGCGCATATGTCTACGTGAGGATGTGTGCGTGCATTGTGCCATATTGTGAGTGTCTTTGCTGCCCGAACAGAAGCGCACACTTGAATGTGAGCTTAAGTTCTGGCGCCATATCACGATGAGCAAAGTGAAGCTCAGTGAACCACAGGAGGAGCTTTATGCGTGTGTGTGTGTGTGTGTGTGTGTTAGATAGAGAGAGAGAGAGACTTGTGGTACTGAGCTGTTCAGCTTGCTCTGATTTACAAATGAACACACCTATACATACAAACAAGAGACCGTGTAGAATCTGTTCATACTCAAACAAGCTTGCATGTCTTGTGAACAGATGTGAGCCCAACCCCCCCCCCGTGTACACAGACACACGCTCCACACTTTCTCAAACACTCCGTCACCAGCGCGTTACGACAGAGGCTCAGGCTGGAGCAGGACCAGGTCCGAGGACTAGGTCGCCAGTTCAAGAGCCTTAATCCACCGCAGAGGTCTACTTCCAAACCGTGGTGACGACACAGTGACGGACAGACACACCTCCCCTCTGTGCTGCCCTGCTGTCATACTGTACGGCCTCTGCTCACACTGCGTCATGTGAAGTAGCGTCTTTGATGAGGTGGATCAATGCTGGGCAACATAAAATGATGACGCGCAGTATTTCAAATGCAAAATTGCTAAATTGAATGTGAAAGTGTAAATATAATTTAGCATTGAATTTCAATATCATCATGGCAGCGTTGATCACACAGTGAGCCAATGAAAATAATGTTTCCATTGACTAATTTCTTGTCCGTTTATTAAAACTTTGACAGTAATGGTGTGTTTGCAAACATGAAAATGAAAAATGGACTCCATTATTTTGCACTTGCTGTATCTCATATGAACACGTTGGTCGATGAACACATGTTTTTTGTTTCTTTATCGACTTTTATGTCCTTTATCTGTTCCTGTATGGAGGATTTAAAACGCCTAAACAAAATAAAATCAAACTAAGTAATAAAAACAAATACAATAGACAATTATATTTTATTTTTATTTTGGGCATTTTAAAGCTTCCGCAATTTACCTAAAAGCCCTTCTTCAAAGTTAAGTACGCCCCTTATATTACTACTTGGTAGAAAATCAGACTAAAGGCTGGAGAAAATGACCTAGCATGGACACATGGATGATGGATGATGCTGATGTTCTCATTAACCTGTTATTACTTTCATAAGTAGAACTCAGAGTAAGTAAATTACTTTATGACCAAAACAACTGATTGATTTGATGTACTTTAGGGGTGAATGATATATCTGCTTCACTACTCCTGGTAAGAGCAGAGTGCCACTGAGACATGGGAGAATTTCAGCAGGCCTACAGTCCAGACAGACAGACAGACAGACAGACAGACAGACAGACAAGGGATCAGCAGGCTAGGAGCCTGCAGCCAGTAATCACTGTCAACAGCTGACATTGTATACAATCATATGCTTGAACATAGGCATGCAAATGTATCCAAACATCCCGCTGAGAGATCGGGGCTTGTGCCTATACTTATTGTCAAACCCACACACAGTCACTGACAAAACCAAAAACAAAACAAAAAAAAAATAAAGAGCTCCCTCTTCCACTGTGACAACTAATACTCCCCAGAACAAAGAGATAAACACACACACTGAATAAACGTTACCCACAAAACCACGACAGAACCACTCCTCCCTGCAGACAGACTATTGAACCACTTCTCCATGGAGACAGTCTATTACTTTTTTTTTTTGTGCGAGTGTGTGTGTGTGTGTGTGTGTGTGTGTGTGCGCGCGTGTGTGTGGCAGTCAAAAGTGATAATGGAGGTCAAGTCTGAAGTCTGTCTCCATTTTTCTCTCCTTCCACCAACCTTTTCAGTTCCTGAATCACATCCCACCGCAATAACAGACAAGGCACAGAGTAACTTTTTTTTTTTTTTAAACCCCAGGAGAGCCATCTATAACCTCCATATTTGAGAGCCTGATTAAATGCTAACATCCATACTTACAGTGCATCTGTATGCCATTTAAGTATAAAGGGAAAGTGATGTATGCCAAGGATGTTATAAGTGTTTACAATCCTCATGTGCCAACCAGTCTCCACTCTCTGATACATCATGAGCAGATGTGAGAAAACTGATGATGCTGAACCATATGCTAGTTATTTTTTGTCATCTGTATTCAAGAGTAGTTCTAGATATTTGGTGAATGGCAAGCGTAGGAAGGCATGGAGTCTAAATTTCTCTTTGTGACTCGCGGCTCTGTTAGCAGCCTATGAGCCACTTTGCCTGTGAGACACTGGATGAGGTGGGAGACCTCAGTTGGAGGTGGATAGCAGGAGAGGTAGGGAGAGGCGAGGCCAGCTGAAAAGGCAGGTGAGTAGAGGAAAAAAGGAGGAAATAAATGTAGATTAAAAGGTTTAAAAGAGCCAAATTAAGGACTTATTAGCTTTGATTTCTACATTTCTACATTGAATTTAAAAAGAAGCAGGATATTTCCAACTGATGGTGACCAAAAAAGTTCTCAAAAACTATGAACACTGTTCTGCATTAAAGGGGAAATCCACCTATTATACAAAAGAGGATCAGTTTGCTCAGTGGGGAAGCTCGTCTGAAGTCTCAGCAAATGTTCCATCTCTGCTTGGGCTTAGAGAGGACAAATTAATAGCAAAGCCTGTAGGACAGAGCGAGATGATGAGAGCCATCAGAGCTAGAGGAGAATATAGACAGAAAGGAGATGCAGAGGAGAAAGCAGAGACAGGTGAAAACAAGACAAAGACAGCCGCAAACGAGGGAGGGATGAGCAAAAGCAGGAGGAAGGGGAAAGGAGGGGAGCGAGGGGAGGAGGAAGGCAACGAGGCCTGGCCGGGCGCCAGGGCAGGGAGTGTGCCACAGATGTGCCCCCCACCACCCTGAGGGGGCGGGGGGGAAATGTGCTGAGTGGACAGGAACGCCCTCCACACCCACACCCACACCCACATACACATAGCTCTTATTTAGCCACCGGATAGACGGGACCACCCAAGCAAATACACTGTTTCTTTAAGACCCTGAATGTCAATCACAGTGTCAAGTGTTTCTCCGGCTTTATATGGCAGATAGTTGGTAGTTTGTAGTCACTGGATTTTAACCCATTAATCATGAATAAAAGCTCGTTTTTATAACTTAAGACAACATCTTAACTGAAATCATAATCACAACAGGAGCGGAGGCAACATTTCATCACATAAACATACTGCTGACCACATTGTATCATCAGCGATCGATACTATGGAAGAGCAACACCGGATGGATTTTTCCCTTTTTACTGAGTTACATAAGAAATGACCCAGAGCGCCTCTGTGCTGTCACCTGTTGGTCCCGTGTAGCAATGCACAACCGGTGCTAGGGTTCAACCCTCGCAAAAGCAAGCCACTAAAATACATCATAAGCATGTAACTGTATACGTCTTCAGCAGAAGCAGACTATGGCTGTATACGGGTAGAGATGACAGGTAGCTCACTGGAGAGTTCCATGCTGAAAATTCATCTATTCTTCGTATTTTTTTTTTTTTTTAAAAAAAGGTGTCCACAAGTAGCATATCCAGGAGTAAAATAGATGAAAATTGCATTTCAAAAACTCCGGCTTTTCCTTCAGAAAGCGTCCCCCCTCTGTGAGCTTTATCATGCTGCCGTTTCGCGTTAGCTTTATCTGCGGCCTTTTCGGTGAGCTGTGAAGGCTGGATCTTCACCATGGCTCTGGATTTTTGAGAGATCAGAGGAATGGAATGGAAAATGTACTAAATGTCAGTAATAGTGACACAGCGAGCTTGGTTGCGGTGAGCGCTCGGGGCTCAAGGGATTGCGGGCCGTTAAATTGGGTGAGGGGAAAAAAAGATGTCGTCATCTTTGGCAAAGGAAAAAAATCCATCTGGCATTCACCTCAGTGTTTGTGTGTGTGTGTATGTGTGTGTGTGTGTGTGTGTGTGAGAGAGAGAGCGAGAGAGAGAGTGCGTGAGACAATGAAGTCTCTCCACCTGTCTGCTTCTCAGTAGCTGACTTCTTCATGCCCTGCTACTACCACCATCATCAGGCCTCTGGTATGCAGACAGACACACAACTCATCCACATTTTAAATATTATTTTAAACCCCCGCTGAACAGACAGTAGTGCGGAAATATCTGCCTCATTCCTCATCTTCATGACTTCCTCCACTCTTCTGTCAACAATCTGTGGAGTGATGGAATTTCTACTTTTCTTTTTTTTTTTTCCTTCTCCTGTCATAGCAGGTGGGTGAAGGGGAGTTTGATTTGCTTTAAAAGAACAATCTTTATGATGTGGGAGGAAGTAGTGCACATACATCACAGGACATGTGTGCCAAATACACAGTGAGAGCAATATATTTCTTACCTGATGGAGTGATAGAAGAAGAGTCGTCATCATCATCATCGAGCAACATAAAGGAAACCAGGACCATGAAAGAGAGAGAGACAGAGAAAGAAAAAAAAACAGTTAGAAACTCTGTCATCAGTATCAGCTCAGTTGCAAGACTAAAACCATAAGTGAATGAGTCATTCCAGAAGGAAAAAAGCTGCTAATTTTTTCTGGCGTTTCTATGTGACATGTGTTTCTGACAGTACTACTGTATGAATATACAGCCATGCTTGTTGCTCTGTGAGGCTGAGCCCAAGCACAACAATGCCTTAAGCTCAAATCTAACGTTAGCATGCTAACATGTTAACTTGCTGATGTTTAGCAGGGATGTTTATCATGTTCATCGGCTGCTAACAGGACACATAATATACACCAACCACCAGCCAAATGCTGCTAAAATATGCAAGTGACTGGTTGATCTGCTTCACTCAGCAGCCAAATAAAACAAATGTTAATCTATTGAGTAGCTGGTAAAATTCACTAGTCATTCTGGTTGAACATTTACATTTGCTAACTTGCACTGAACAGCTGAAACTGATGAGAATGTCATTAGTTTTGCAGCCTTTGGCCATAAAGCAAAGTATTGGACAACATAAATATTTGACCTGATGATGGAACTATAGCTGAAAAACCAGCCTCAAGTGAAGGTTTTTGAAGTCTGACACTGTGGACCTGTTTTTTTTTAATATCACCTCCTGTTTGCAATGTGAGGACAACCATCACTGGATAACTTTGATACTGAAGAAAACTTCAAAACATGATGATACTCAGGCGAGTTCTGACTCATCTTTTTAATGCAGATTTATGAATGTCACATTGAATCTAAAAAGGTGTGTGTATAATATGTGTGTTCAGATGTGACTTTTGACTTGAGTTATAACTGACAGTCACAAATTGCACACCTCACGTCTCTCCCTCGGGGAGTAATAATGTCTCTACCAAATTTCATGGCAATCCATCCAATAATTGTTGAGACATTTCACCACAAATGTCAATCTTATTGTGGCGCTAAAGGAAATGTCAGAGGATCACTAAAGTCATTAGGATTCATCATCTGGGAACCACGAATATCTGTACAATATTTCATGTGTTTCATGTCTTGTTGAGTCTGAATCAAACTGCCTCACCATCTGCTTTAACTTGTGCATGTAAATATATTTAAAAAAAAGGTGCACAGGGTATATAAACACTGCCTGAGAACAAACCAAGAAGTCAACTAAACAGATATGAGACCAAGAAAGACCTGAGTATGAGTTTCAGGATCAATACTCTGCACGTTCTGTGCATTTTACCCCAAAACACTCTCTTCCACTGACCCATGGTGCTGACTCTGACACTTAGCACTCAATAATCACATTCGCAAATAACATATCGACTCAAACTGCTTACGTCTCCATAAGCTCTTGTAAAAATCCACCTAAAAGTCCACCTTCAGCAAAACAGCTCAAATAAACAAAAGGTTACACAGTGAGCCATAAAGTGAGATGACACACGTGGGTACAACTAAAGCTTTCACTGTGTTTTGGTTCCACACAGCAGAATTTAAGATCTTTAAAAGGGAAGGAGGTGATTAAGGTCCCATAACAAATCTTCTCAGTGTAACAGAATCCAGCCAAAGGTAACCCAAGACAAATGCTTAACAAGTTCTGCACTAAATGCAAACATAACATGCCATCACAGCGACTTCAGGCCAGCCTGAAAAGTCACAGATGAAAATGTTGGGTTTTTGCTAGAAATGGACTTTGTTTTAATTAAGTGGTGAGGGCTTACGGTGTTGATGTTAGCACTCCAGCTAAGTCCCGGGCACAGCCTTAGCGTTAACTCAGGCAATGTGCAGCAGCCAGACCCAAAGCTAACACTACACAGAGCCGAGGCTGCTCAGGATTACAGGCGTGTTTACCTTGGAGACCGGCTGGGCAAACGGAGAGGTGCAACTCAGCAATACACTGACTCATAACAGCGAGAGAGAAAAGACTCACCAGCACAAACGCGACGATACAGGACTTGATGTGGATGTCATGTGAAAAAAAAAAAAAAAAAGCCAAACATAAATGTTAATGTGCACGTATGTAAATGTTAAATTGTACTAAAACATCACACACGCAAATGCCAGCGGCCACATGCTTTATTAAACAAGTGACAAGACAAAGCAGCCTTACACATCTCTCCACTGGTGTTTTCAGAGCGTTATGTTCAGATGTGCTACTGAAAAACAATATAGCACAGAACATGTACTTTTTCACTTCTAGAATTTAATAGAAAGTGATTTGATGCTAGAGGAAACATGCGCGTGCTAAATCAGTCCCTGCTTCCTGACACCATTGACTCCACAACCTTTATATATGAGCATGTGTTCCAGAGAAGGAAAAACGTGTCAAATAATATCAATTTTGACTTTTTTTTTTTTTTTGCAATATTACTTCAGTTATGCACATAAACCTTTCACATAAACCTTTCAACCCAACCGATCCAGGCAGATGACCGCCCATCTAGAGCCCGGTTCTGCTTGAGATTTCAGTTTTTTTCCCTTACTGCTGTTGCCAAGTGCTCATTGGGGAATCTTTGGGTCTATAAATTCAAGAGTGCGGTCTAGACCTGCTCTGTGTGAGAAGTGAAATTGAATTTTGTGATGTCACAAATCCTGTTCATAGGTTTAAAATCTGATTTTCAATGAGCTCAGAGAAACTTTCCTCTTTCAGCAGATGAATATAAAAAACAGCTTTCCAGTGTCAAACTCTACACACACACACACACACACACATCATTCTGCAGAGTGAAGCAAACGCACACATCAGTTTTAAGAAATCTACTCTATGGCACGTGATTGATTTTGGTGGTGTTATGTACAGCATGTCCAAGGATGTCGTCTCACACATCAACATCCACTGATTAAGAGTAAATAAAAAAGACCACATGGAGCAGGAGGAGGAGGAGGAAGAGGAGGAGGAAGGAGAAAACATTTGATAGAGAAGGGTGGTAGCCTTGATGGCGTGAAGAGGTAATGAGTGTTTGTGACTGAATGCTCTTTGGTGCAATTAATATTCTTCAGAACCGGGGCGTGTTTGCCATTTCTGCCTACTCAGAAATAGTGCGTCATTAATCACTGTTTTTCGGGGATGAAAAAGCAATCTCCCCGCTGCAAGAAAACTAAATCCTCCAGCAACTGTGGGCAGGTAAGCCCCAAATAATGATGCTGACTTGTAATAAGGAAGACAAAACGAGAAGAGGTGTAAGGAAAGGGAAAGAGGAGTAGATGGTGGTAGAGAGAGTTGGAGGGGGGGGGTAAGGTTTGAGGGTCCGTTCGCTCAAATTATATAAAAATATTTTCTCAAACACTTCTAGGATGATGAAAATATTTCTTTGGTAGAAAGTAGTTCATTTGTCAACACTGTTGTTTGTGGATGAATGGACTGAGACATTGTTTCCAGACAAAGATGTTGCTGTGTTGTTGGGTTTTTTTAAAATGTAATTTTTCAATGCTGTGACCACCAGAAAACCAATTTCCACTCCCCTCCATTGCGAGAATGCAGGATATCTTGAAGTGTGGACAAATGAAACCAAAAACTATTTGCATGGCTAAATGGAACTGGAGATACAGTACCAGTCAGACATTTGGACACACATTCCTATTCTCTTCAATGAGAAAGTGTGTCCAAACCTTTGACTGGTACTATAAAATAAGAAAATGATTTTTTTTTTTTATAATTTAGATGAATTGACCCTTTAATAAAACAACTTGTATTTTAGTCTAAAGCTGTCTGTTATTGATTTTGTGCCATTATCAGACCATTCATATGCTAAAAAGAGGAAAAGATTTCTCTCCTCATCGAAACTGAATAATAATGAAATGGATTTATGCATCCTTGTTTGCAATCTTATCAAAAGGTTACAAGTGAATCAAGATAAGTGAAGTGTTTCCCCACACACAAAAACACACACATGCACACAACTAGCTGTACAATCAAGCAAACCCCATTAAAAGCTTGTTATATTAACACAACAGTCTAACATTAGTATGTGAACTGACTGTGTTTTTAAAAACTGCTGTTGGTGAAGAAGAGGTTTAATGTCCGCAGTTCACCTTCACTTCCATCTACACAGACAGGTCAGGTTCTCCATACAGCACAGCTCTCCACTCACAGCCAGCTACACAAAACCAATACTGCCCCTTCCTCTCTCTCAAACACACACACACACACATATATATACACACGCATTCATTTTCTGCTTCAGTTTCACAGCATTGCTGATGCAGCTCAAAATAGAGTAATATGAAGTTGTGGGATCCTAGCTGTGTGTGTGTGTGTGTGAGAGAGGGAGGGAGAGGCTCTGTTGTTAGTACCAGTGTCAGCTCCAGCTGTTAACTGACAGGACGGGGCAGAGTGAGCAGTCAGCTTTTATGCAACTCCACAATCATACAGTTATGTAGCAGTGAAGTGGAGAGCCGGTTGCACCAGCTGTTCTTCAGTTCAGACTAGGCTAGTTACAACATAAGTGTTTAGTAAGCGGAAGTTTACTCATCACATGCAAGTTCTTATGTAGAAATTAGTTGTTACTAATGTCTGCCAGGTGTAGCTGTTGCGTAGCTAACTGAACCAACACAAACCTATTGTTAGCTTGCTAATATATTACATGTATAGAGTAAAGAGTAAAACATATGATGGGATGTAGTCCACACATCTGACCTGACACTTCATTAAAATGCTGTTTTGTTGGGGGGGGTTTTTCACTTTAATATATAAAACTGTTATATTTGGATGTTATGTTACAGCTCTTGATGCTAACGGGACTTCCTGTTTACAGAGATGATTGTTTTTAAATTGACTTTACTGGCTAAAACATTTCCTAAGTATTAATGGTGTAACAAGATTTTTAAATATCTCTAGTTAGCAGTTACTTAAAAAGGTCTTTAATTAGAAACTAGATAGTAGTTTATTGGAAAGGACTTTGGATAAATAAATAGCTGGTGCCACCCAAACCAAGAGCAAAGATGGGCAGCTTTACTTTAAAATTTGTTTCCAGGCTAATATTTTCAAGTTTTGTTATAACTAGTTCAACTTACTGATTACTTGTATGTACATGTGCAATGTTTTAATAGCTATTAGGACCGTAAAAAAAATTGACTTGTGATAAATTACAAAGGAAAGTTCACTAAAATGAAGTACTTGTGGTATGGTGCAAAACAAATAGTGATGTTTGTTTAAAGTTCAAGAAATGCTAACATGCTTCTAAGCAAAATATCTATCACCACAAACACTCACTTAGTTGATTTAAATCAAAACTACCCAATTAGGGTTCTTCAGTGGAAAAAGTGCAGGCACTTATCTTGCTAAAGCCTTTCACAAGTATCTTCTCACATTTTTGTGGCCAGTAATATCTAATATTTACAGCATGCAGCCATTACAATGTGTATAATAATAAACGAGTTCAAGAAACACTACTTGAAATGCTTGGAACTTGGTCAGGTGACCATATGGCTAACTGGTGATAAACAGTTAGAGTAATAACGTGTAGGGAAATAACTTCCAACACTGTTTATAAGAACAAAAACTAAAATGGTTTGGATGACACAAAGAAAAAGAGCCAGAGGATATTGGATGAGGAACAAGAGGAGGAAAGAGGAGAAAGAATGCAGGGAGGATATGAGTCAGAGAGGAGGGGTGGAGAGGGAGGATGTCAGGAAAAGGGGGGGTAGAGCAGAGAGGAGAAGAGGGCAGGGGAGGGTAGGAGAGGAGAGGAGCGGAGAGGAGAGGAGAGGAGAGGAGAGGTTCATCTGTTTGCCAAAGTCTCGTGGTTCTTCCCCTTTATCAGCCTCCATTTACCCTTCGCCCCCCTCCCCCCCCTGCTGCCTTTAATGGAGAGATCAGAGATAAGAGGACCAGAGAGGAAACTGTCTCGAGAGAGAAAAGGGGAGATCCATCTGTCTCCAAATGAGATTTCTGCTGTGCACTCTGAAGGAGAGGGGAAGAGAAAGACAGAAACACCCAGAAAGAGACAAGAGAGAAAAACACAAAGTACTAAACCGAAAGACAGCATACCAAACCGGCATTGCCTGCATGGACTCACTTCCATCACGACAATTACATTATCTGCTCTATCAGATGTAGAGGAGGACAGAAGAATAACATCTTCCTCAAGCACTTTTTAAAGTTTATATTGAAAGAAAGACTTTGATTTGAGGTCAAATGTAGAGACGTGCATAAAAACTTTGCAAACACTTTCTTTGTGTTGAAATCTCTCAACCAAGCATTATTAAGGAGGAGAGAATTAGTTGTCCATTTATATGCAAATGAGCTTCAATCAGTGACAGCCCATTGAAAGGGGTGAATGCAGCGAGGTGTGGCTAACCCCTAAATCCACTAGAGAAGTTTTTTTTACTGTGGAGGAGATGACTGTTTGAGTGATGAGAGGTGAAGCAGAGAGCACAGAGAGGGAGTGTGCTTCGTCTCCTTAAAAAGACTGGGAGATCTTGAGCAACTTGGTTTATCAGGAACTGAGATAAGGGGAAGTCAAAAGTGATGGTAATATGATATCATTGGAATTATTGTAATTAATTCATTTGTGAAATTACTGACTTTACAGTCTAATGCACCTGACTGATCCATTTGATTTATTGAAAATATTTATGGAAGATGAAACATGGCAGTTAAAATTTTACTTTATTTTTCATTTACTTTTTAATATTAATCCATGTTTATACACACAACATTAAGAAGTAGATCTGTCATGTTTGTAAAAAAAAAAAAAACTTAATGACACAAATATTTCCAAACAAACAAGCTAGAAAGCTACATGAACAACATTAGCCTTTAAGCTAACTTTTCTGCTAAGGATGTTTTTTGTAGCTATTCTGTTACACACCTCTGCAGACAATCCTTTTTGTTAAACTTTGAATTTATTACAGAACATGTTTAGACACTTTTAAATCTGCATCTGGATCCATCTTTGCACAAAAATATACAGTGATGGGCAATCACAACATGCATGGTCCAAATTTAAAATAACTAATAAAAATGTTCAAAAACTCCCCAATCTCACAATGATACAACAGCCTGAGATCCAAACGAAAAAACCCACCACTTTTTCAGTCAATGGCTAAACTTTTCAAAAAAAAAATTCTATTGAAATCCATTGACAAACTGGACTGAAAACATCCACCTCTGTTGAAAACAGAACCTGACTGATTATTATGCAGTTCAAGTTTTCTCTCTTTCTATACACTGAAACTCCTACTGTCTTTTTATGACAACACTCCTCCAATGACATGGCAATCTAGGCTTTCTAAAGTATATCATATTCTCAAAATGTTGTCTACTAAACAGAATGTGTATCCCATCTATAGCATGAGTAAAAAAAAACAACAACTTGGCTTTGCTCAAAGGAAATCTTGGGAAGATTGCATTGATATGGTTTCTAGTCAACAAAAGAGTGAACCTCCAAAACAGCACTCTAATCAATTAGACTATGCATCCATCTATCCCTCAGGACCTAAACATTTACATAGACTAGCATACAAGGTTTCATTGTTGGCGTACTGATGACCCACCGAAGCACCAAAACATATCGATTGATTGAAAACTCATGCATAAAATTAAATCTTAATTAGCTAATTGTGCTGCAAAATTTAAGTTTTCAGGGTGGGTTTAGCTAAACCCTGAAAAGGATTAATGTACCAAGACTCTGACATCCTCAACCAAACATTAACAGCTTTGAAATCTGCAGACATATGCAGTCAAAATAACAAACTCTGTTGACTCTGACTAGTAGCATAATTAGACATCCTCCACAAAATATATGTAAAAACTTAAGTACTAATAAAATCTTTTACATCCCTGATAATTACACACAAAAATTCCTCAGAATTAAGACCTACTGATTCCAGTTTCAACATGGTGTTGTATGTGCATAATCAAAAGCAGATTCATCTATAAACTATGCAGATGGTTATCAACAAAACCACGCCTTTCTACTTTTCTTGCTAGACCCACATTCCAGCAATTCCAGCAAAAAAAAACTTTCAGCGAACAGCCACTTAAAGCAACACCTCAGAGGACATATAGTAGACATTCAATACTATATATACCACATATACTATATATAACCAGTGTTCTTACAAGCCAATTCAAATATTCATGGAAATCCAAAACTGCAAGACCAGCAAATTGCAAACCCATGGCATAAAACTCATCCATTTTTTACTGTGGGTGCCTGAGAGAGTCAACCTCCGCAACCATTACAAAAAGGTTCTCGCCATTTCTTTTTAGTGAGCCATACAGGACCACAGGACACGCAGAGGATTTCATAACTTCACAGCTTGTAACCCCCATTACAGCTAACCCAAGCTGAAGTCAATAGCAGCACTTTACGGTGGAAGACTGCAGGGAACTCTGAGGGGAAATCGCGCCTGATGACATAAATGGAGGAAAAACAAACATTGAGAAGGAGTGGATAAACTTAATGATTTGGGTCTGACTCCCTAGGGAGGTGAAAGAGGTGTGGATATATGTGTCTGTGTATGTATGTGTGTGGATGAAGTCCTTTTGCAGTACTCATTTGTGCATGCGTGCATGATAAAGAGTGCATTCCAGACGACTGAGGAGAGAAGCACTCTGAGGCAAGTTGACACAGAATGACAGAGATGGAGGGAGTAAGAGTCATGCGCCGTTAGACGACATTACAACAATTAGTCAACTGCACCCACCCTCACCTCCCATAACACCCCCTCCCTTTACCGCTCTCACTCCCCCTGCAGCGGAGTCTGTACGCAAGGTTGCTGAACTAGAAACAGCTCTCCAAACAACTGACTGGCTGAACGTCCGGCTTGAACTCCTCTCCTACCAACACACTTCAGATAACAAGGGTCGGATGGTCATCCACAGCTATAGTGTTACAGTGAACAACATCTTAGCAAGAAAGTATTGGGCAAACTGTAATTTCGACCTGATGATGGAACTAGATGAAAAGTTAAGGACCACTGAAGGTATAACAATTTCTGTTGCGGAGGACATCAATGTCCGTTCCAAATTTCATGCCAATCCATCTGGTAATTCAGGGTGGCACCAGAGGAAAAGTCAAGGGGTCAACAAATTCATTAGGTTTCATCCTCCGGGGACGGTCTGTACAAAATATCAAAGCAATCCATCTGATAGTTGTTGAGACATTTCAGTCTGGACCAAGGTAGTGGACTCACCCACCCACAAAAATCTGTTCAGCCCTTTGGAGGAATTTCTATGAGCCATTTCCCTACAGAGATATAAGGACTGAGAGCTTTTCAAGGACTATGAGGGTGTGTCTCCTGGCACAACATGTGAGGAATCACTGAAAATACAACACTGGGAGGAGGGGTATTTGTTTGACTGTGTCCTACTGAAATAGATATTGGATAGATATGGAAATTACTGTGTTTTGAAGAACTCACTCAAACTCTAAGCTGATCCCTTTGCTCTCAAATTAATAAACTTGACTCTACACACATAACTGCAGAAACCCACATCTAACTAACACACACACACACACATACCTATGGCAGTCTTTATAAAGCAGTTCAACTTACTCCCATTAAAAGCCCATTTGGCCAATTAATGCTCATTCAGCTACAGTGGTTTAACCTTGTACAGTGTCTGTAATGACGTAAATGAGTTCTTGAACTGGCAGCAACTACTTGGGGCAGAATTACTTAATAGCCCACCATAGCAGCAGCTCTGAAACAAAAAGATAGACAGATAAATGAATCAACAAGTTGCAGCAGACACGGCACGGTCTGTGGGAATTTTGCTGGGTGATTTATCAAGCAGCATTAGCGAGGCATTGCCACAGTGGCCTCCATGACCCCCCCAAACCTACAGATTCCAGCAAAAGCTACTGAGCTGGAAGTACTGAAGATGAAGTTGTTGTTTTTTTTGTTATAAGGGAGGAACGGGAGGGAGTGGAAGGTGGGTGTGTGAGGAGGGCAGATTAGACAGTCTAGAAGGCAGGGCAGAGGTCAGAAAGGATTGCAAGATTGCAAAACTGAGCAGATAGAAACGGACGCTTGTTGGGTATCAGAGAAAGGACACCTTGACACTTTTAGAACTCTATTGAGAACATTAATCAGTGACAAATGGACCAGGTCGGTAAGAGGTCTAAACTAGGCTGCAGTTTCATAACATTTTCAGCTCGCAAGCCAAATCAATTAAATACTTGCTTCATCCTGGGCCACAGATCATTAACACATTTTAAAAAACTTCTCAAGTGGATGCCAAACAGGAGCAGGCACATTTTGTGTTCAACTCACAGTTCAGTAAACACTGAAATAGGATGTCATGGGTCAGGGAATAAGGATACAAATTACTGAAACAATACAAAATGATACAGTAAAAACTGATAAAGAGGGTCGTATTGTGTTCTGGACTAGTGCCTCTAAAATGTAAGGAAAATCATATTTATCATTTCTACCAGGAGTTTAGCAGGATCCAGTGGAATGCAGCAGTGTGCATTCGAAATAGTCACAAATATCTTTTCTACACCCAGAAATCTACTTGACTTACAGTAATTACATTTATTTACTATCCTATGCAATTGATATAATCACAAGTCTTCACTGCTGTGACACATTAACGTGTCACAAAGTGCAGCTTTAAGATGATGTCATTTTTGCATTGATGAAAACATTCGTTTCGGGGGGAGTGCGGGGGGTTACACAAAAAAGTCAATGGCTGACATTTTTATTCAGAACACATGCAAGGAAACTCGCTGAGATTTTTGGCAAAAGAGATCACTGTTAATGTGCAGTACTGTATACTGATCCCTCATTCTGCAAAGTACTTGTTCACTTAACAGTACTAAATGGCTGTAAGGTAGCAAAATAGTTTAATATGAAACTCTATTGTAAAATGGCCAAAACACTGGTAATAAAATGAATACTGTCAGCGTACAATCAGGAGCTTAAGAATTGGCAGGCTTTTTACTTCCTTTAACAAAGTCAACGTAGCTGGAGTTGCAAGCTGCAGTAAAACAAAGTGTCATTTAACATTGTGGGGGCGTTTTTTTTTTTTCGTCAATAACCAGGTTCATCCACCACATAATGAAGCCAGAGGCTTAAGAAAAACCTGTAGGAATCTACACTGTGCTTGAGAAAGAGGAACATCCTTCAAACAGTAACTCCAGATCTCCACACAACTGCTTTTAATAAAAGACTGGGTAAAAGTAAAATCATATAATGTACACAACTGAAGGTCAAAGCATGTGGTCGTAATTTGCATGTGTACAAGCACATAACAATGCATACCAACAGAGCTACGTTATACTCTCCCTTTCACTGCCTTCCTCCCTTCGACCGAATCTCTCTATATGACATCAACAAAAATGCAAAGCTTAAAATGATTTAAATGTAAATTTTAATCAGACTTGAACGTAAACACAGAATCACCAATCACTTTGGTATTTTGACATTTCTGTACTGCACTTCCAAGAAATTCACTTTGTCATTAAACTTCACCCTCATCAAAGACTTCTGCTGAAGAAGTTTGAGTCTCTGAATGTGTTGTTCTTGGTGGCCTTTACTGCCACATACTAAACTACCTTCCAAACTAAATACCAAATTCTTTTTATTTTAAATAATGCTGCCAGAATAATGAAAGGTATTTCTTCCTGCACTCTAAAGGATATTTCCTCCCATACACTAAGTTTTAATCAGCAAAACCAAAAGTTTTAATTATCTGGGTATAGACTGAATCATTAGTCCAGAACATCAGAGACATAAAGGCAATTTCGTAATGAAAAAGAAGCAATTTGTTTGAATTAAATTAACTTTAAAAAGAGGTTTAATTTGGCAGAAATTCAGCTTCAAAAAAAAAAAAAGGACCAAATTAGTGGTTTTGTATATTTTAGCTCAATAATCACCAGTTACACTTTCATCAACCGCTGATGAAGGTAGAGCCAACATAAGGTTAAACCAGTAAATAAAGCACACCATTTGGAGCAAGTTGGCCTCGGCATGGAAATACCAGTGTGGTCTTTAAAATTACAGCTGGGAGCATAAAACCTGGGGTCCTGCAATCTCCATCAGTGCTCTCTCTAGAATAAGGCACCATGCAGGTCTTAATGTTAGTCATCACTCAGTGCCGACCGCATTAGGCTATCAGCCTCATACTTGGCTAGCAGATCTATGCTAACAATGTAGCTGCAGGGGCCTCATTGAGGTAAAAAGGTCATCAGAGAACATAAATTAGGCTGGAGCCAACAGATGCGCGGTGAAAGAAATCAATGACTAATCAAGATGTATAAGGAGAGGCTCTGGTGGGACGAGGTCAAGACGGCATGCTGTGAGGGCTCGACGTTGGAGAAGCAGACGCAGACTTGGTTATAAAAAAATAAAAAAAAGAGATGAAAGATAAACTAGGAGCTGGAAGAGGGAGAGAGATTATAATGTTAACTCTAAAAGAGAGTAAATGGATTGCATCTTGAGCTATTCAAACGTGACTTTTCACAAGAGATCAAAAGAAAGAGACAGAGACTGTCATGTGAAGAAAGGCGAAGAAAGAAAAAAAGAGAAAAGAACATTTGAACATGAATAAATGGCCTATTAACGAATCTCAGTCACAAGTGTTCCTCTCTCAGCGAGTCGCACAGCAGGCCTTTTAATGGTAGCGCTGCCTCAGGAGCCTTGATTACAGAGAGGAATGTGAGTCATGAGAAACTGGAAAAACCACAACATTGGTTTTGAACCTCGTCAGCCTGAGACCGAGATGCACTGTCCATAAAATCTGGTCTTCACGTATCAGAGCACATTGAATTAAAAGACACAGGCGTCACGCTGCATTATATCAGGATCCAGAAAAAACGCATGCATGGGTTTTCTCGCCTCTGAGATTCACAACCATGAAATAATGTGAATCCTAGCATCAGAAGCTGGCAAGAGTAAAACTGCAAACTGAAAGATATACTATAGGTTGGCCTATGGAGACTAGTTGACGCTTCGGTTGACCAATGAAACCCTGCCTCTGTGGTTACCGCTTGGTTGAGCCAATAGAAACATAATTTACGTTCTCCCCCAAACTCCCAACCCACTGATAGCGATGCAGTGGATGAACTGATATGTGCTGAAACATTTATTTCTCTCGAGTCTTAGAGACACTTGTACATGATATCAGCCATGCAATTCATCCACATCAAGTTTAGGTAGAGCAGGAACCATTTTTGACCTTTAGCTATGTGTTCTGTGGTGTTTCTCGGCCTACCTCTGGCACAATCAAACTCAAATTAAGCAAGTAAACAAGGCATCTTTGTGATACAGTTACTATTCTATTCTCTGTAAAGTTATTTAATTACTGAATTTGGAAAAATTATGGAAAGACTTGGAACTCCGGGCTATTTAATTAGTATTCTCAACTCACCATTGGCGCTATCACACCCTATTATTTGGGATGCTCAAAAAGGTCTACCAAGGCGAACACCGGCGTCGTTTGCAATTAAGGAAACAATAATGACAAAGACGGTGATAACGCTCTCCATTACAGTCGGTGCCGGAGGAATCCGTCTCCTGATAACCTCCATTTGATTGGACACTTTAATCAAAGGACCAAATGTCTGTGTTCCAATCTCATTATGCGTCAGAGCAGAGGAGAACATGCTATTGAATTAGCTTCAAAGTCAGCCTGGAGCATCCGAGCCCTCGCGCAACATTTTGCCTGCATCTGCAGTGCTGCAGTGCAATGCTTCTTTCTTGTTAGTGATTTTTATTTGGCGTGAAGGAAACGGAACTGCATTCGGGAAACTTTGGTTGAGATGCATTTTTGTTTGCTTTTCAGCCCGTCTTTCACTCTTGTCACTTGCTTCCATTGTAAAAAGCCCTAATACCTCCTTTTGTCCAGACATTTGCCTCTGCCTTATATTGATGGATCTTCCAAAATACTTGGATGACCATGTGGTCAGACTGAGTGTAGAATAGATACGACTGTTAAAAGCTGCATCCCCTTAGAAGTAGAGATGAATCAGGTTATAAAACATAAGCCATAATGGCCGGCTTCTAGGTCCTGGTGTTACCATAAAAACACTTCAAGGTGCCTGAAACACTCTGGAGCAGTAAACACAGAACTGATTGAAAGCTGAGGCAGGGAAATCACTGTGAGCACAAAAAAATGTTGCTGTCAAAGTTCCAGAGCCGAGCAGTAAATAAAGTTAGCTTTGATTTCTGTCCACCGTGCCAGGAGGCTGAACTGCAAACAGTCTCAGAGATAGATTTGTAAAGTAAAAAGTTGGAAAATCAATAAAGGGCGAGTGCTGACTCAGGTGCTGCTTGAACATTTGTCACTCTGATGTCTCAACTCTGGATGTGCTCTGCATCTGAGTAGAACAAATTGCTTCATACAAATTAAAAAAAATTTCTGTATTAAAAAAGCAAAATATAATGATAAAGAGCCATCATTGACTGTGTGAAGCGCTCTGAATGTTAACATCATCAATTTGGAGATGACTGGATAACAGAGGACTTGTTTATTACCGACTCATCGCTTATTTGCATAGAGTGACGAGCTTTGTTTATGTGGCGAACAAAGAAGGGGAATGTGTAAAAATGGACTTACTCATTGGTGGGCGCAGCTTGCAATTGACCAATCACATCGCGTGGCCTCAGGGCAACACAAAAAGCCCATGGTAACAAAATTCACCAAGTGCCTGCATCAATGCTCTGTGACCTCGGGTACAGTAAAGCTCCATCTCATACAGAAATATTACTTGAAAGCAGCCTTATTACTAGGACAGAAATATTATTTTCCTCTGCCCCAGCATACACAGAGGGCTCCTGATAATGTATCAAAACTATAGCAAAGAAAAATAGAAAGTGACAAAAATAGCTGAATAGTTTTAATATCAAAGTGAAATAGCAATTTTTCCAAAGCCCTCAAATACTAACACTGAAAGTCAGAATAATATGTGTTAGCTGAGCTATGTGAACAGATTCTATAAACAAACCATTACACTAACTATCCCTTAATGATGCGAGGAGCTGTTTCCCTGTCTGGCCTTCTTGAGGAAATCTAAAAATACTAAAAGAGCGCCTCAGGACAGCCAGCCAAATCAGCTGGAGAAAGTACACACACAAAAATATTGGTAAAATTGACACTTTGTCAGAACTCAATAACTGATGAATCACAGTGGCAGTAAGGGAGAAGACCTCATGTCAAGAAGAGAGATGATATGTTTGGCTGATGTTTATTCTCCCATAAAATACATGTAAAATTAAAATCTACTCCCTGTCAGGGTCGCTGATATCCCGTTTCCAGATCGCGTGGGGATTTGCAGCTCGTCAGCGAGTGCAAGTTGATACCAAGTTGTAAACATACAGTCATAAACACAGACATATGCTCTTCAGTGTTTATATGTTGGTACGTTAACCTGCTGCTGACCACAGAGTTCCCCCACGCCAGCTGCCTCACTCACGCTCATCGGCCTCCGCTCGAATCCCTCGAATTCCGAAAAACGAGTGCAGAGCTCCGCTTTGAGCCCGACGACTGGGTCTGGACCATCTCTGCCCTGCAGACAATCAGGCCTGGCCTGTGCCCTCTTAATGACGCCCTTTAATTAGTCGTTAAACATGGAGACCGGCCAGTGCTTTTTTGCCTGCGCTCTCTCTGATCAATAGCCATGACATTTCTGTTCTCAACTCCTCTAATTACATTTTGAGAGTGGTGGGAGGTGGGGGGTTCATTCGACTGCTGTTCCAATTCAGCAGCAGCATAAATATCACGTGTAAGAACAATCATCATAAAAAACCCATTGACCTGAAAAATGACTTTGCACAATAAAATGCAATCGAGTGTAAAAAGCTGCGTAATGCTACTGTGGTGAAACTTTTTAAGCTATTTTTGGTGTTGATTCAACCTTAGTTTTGTGATGGCGTTATAATGGATTGCATTATACTGAAATGTGTTTCCAATATTTTTTTATATATATATATGGGAAATGTTACAAACACCTTTAAAAATAATGCAATGCAGCACAACACCACCGCAAAGCAGTGCAGCCTTAAAACATCCATATAGTGAGTCAACAGCCCGCTCACGAAGTTTCAACAAAATCTCTAAAAAACAGTCTATTTTTCTGGTGACTCAATGTATGCACACATGTACAGAGAGAAAGAGAGAAACAGATGTTGGTGGAAAGGGAAGGGCTAGCTATTGATTTGTGTTTGTTTGTGCTGTTACATCCTTTCCTATAGATTCCCTGTGTGTGTACATATGTGTGTTGACAGCGTGAAGTGGCCCCCAGCTGTGATCAATTAAACATGGAGACACCTCCAAGATCGGTAACATCCCCCCAATCATCTCTTTGATGGTGCATCATAGCAACCACAATTCTGGTGGGGGGTGGGGGGTGTGGTGGGGTGGACAGCTGTGAGGCGGGTCTCCAGTCTTGTGGTACAATCGAAGGAGTAGACGATCCATCTGTGGTGTGTTATAACACTACGGACTCACACTCCCAGTCATCAATACACACGCAAACACATAAGAATGAATCCAGTAGATTTGCTCTCACACCCCCCCAAAAATGAGCTTCAATTGTGAAGAATTAACATCAAGTTAATGCTAACTCATCCCTCTCCTTATTGGGTCTGACAGTCGGCGCTGTGACACAATCAACCTTTATAATGACCACATCTCTCTTTGCATTACATCACTCCCCTCATGAGCCTCAGCAGTAATCATGTTTCCATAAAAGCAAAGAGGAGTGGGTTCTGTGCAATGGGCTCAATTACTGTCTCATCTTACAGCGGGACACATACCTCACCACCTCTGAGTTTTATACATGGTGCTGGTAACCTACCCCTGACCTCAGCCTCACTAAATGCACTGAGCCGCTGCCAGCGCTGTAGCTAAAGCACAGCTGGAATAATAAGCCATACGCTGCCGATGACACGGTCGTCAAAGAGAATGTATGGAAGCGCGGCGAAAGTAAAGAAGAGTTCAATATGCGGTGATAAAAAATTACGCAGGGAGACTTACGTGTTTATGGCCCTTTTCAGTGCGGTTCAGACAACAGGTCTGGATATCTTTCAAAACCTGGATTGAAATTGACAGAAACATTACACCGACACGTCCTCTGACACTTTCTCATCAGACCACACATTCATTTTTCCATCCTCATCTCTTCCACTGGTCCAGTGATTCCACAAAGACTGAGGCACCATATGGTTGCACGCTCCTGCTTGCAGCTTCCACTGGGACAAAGCAGCTGGCCGGCGTTTGCTGCCCGCCACACTGGGAGAAACATAGCAAGGGTTCTGTTACTTCCAGCTTTCTACATGTAGCAATTTAACGTTAAATTGTTAAATTACCTCGGAGACATTAGCTTGATGACCATAAAAAGGAAAAGCCATTAGTAAGACGACTGGTAGGTTATTACTAACCTTTGGATTGGAGTTAGAATTCTGTGCTCCCAGTTTGGATTTGGTGGGTAAATTTGCTGGATTTGCTTTATAACACAAAGGGAAATGACCTCATGCTACATGACAGAAAAGCCGTTACAAACCAGGCAGACATGTTTCTACAAAACAAGTTGGACTAGAAAAAACTAACTAAGTTTCTCCATGCAGTTAAGCAATAAAATTCACATGGCTGGGAGAGAGAGATGAAGAGCAAGTAGCAACATCCTCTTTGTGAGAAAAAGCAACTGGTTTTATGGGGAATGCGGTCTCGCTTTACGAGCACAACAAAATAGCACTGCTGTGAGACAGAGGCTACCAATCATTTCGACAAAGGTCTTATTTGTTCAAATGTCAATCGATCTTTCTTTCTTTCTCTTCCTGTCTTTCTTTTTCTTTCTTTCCGTTCTCATCAAACAGCAGGATTGGATCTTTTAGTCTGACAAACATGTCGAAATGGAAACGCCAGACCCAAGTAGGATGACCAGAAATCATCACACTGCTTGTTAAAGAAGGGATGGAGACAGAAGAGAGAGAGGGTTAAGTTCTTTTCCAAAGTTTTTCCTCCATCTGATTTGATTTTTTTTTAAGGTTTAAAAAGGAGGAGAAAAAAGGAGACAAGAGGAAAAAATAAGGATAAAAAAAAAGAGGCAAAACTCTATTTCTTGTACTCTAATGTCTGCATTTGTATGAGTGAAGCAAGCTTCCTGAGCAGAGGTAAGGTAACTGCTTACAACATCCAGCTTAGAAAAAAAAAAATGACCATCATTCTCATCATAAATACAGGCAGGTGAATCACACATTTCTCTACCTTTCAGCACTTCCATAACCCACCTCAATTACAGCAACTTTCTGCAATAAGGCTAGCAATAAAGCTCTCATAAAGAATATATTACAGTGAGGCCTTTATTTCTGGAATGTTCCCACCTCACCTCGGATGGTGCAATAATCGCAAAATGGAAAGATTGGTCTTAGCAGAGTAGTGTTTGTCCCTGCACAACAGTAAGAAAGCATCATAAGCAGCAAGTGAAAAACATACCCTACCTGAGGCCAGCTATTAAAACTGATTGTTCAAGGATGACAAAACACAACTTCCAAAAAAAATAAGAGTTTTTATATACAGCTGAGGAGGCACTTGCTGAAGGACTGACCTTACCTTCACCCAATCTTGTCCGAAAAAAAAAAACACTCTTTGTGTGTCCGTGTGTTGTGGGAATTCAGGCAGATTTTCCTGTCTTCTCAGCAAGTCTACTGTGACTGAACCTGTATGGGACACTTGCTGGTGGCTGGGAACAACCATGAGCACACAAAAAAACACACACACACACGCGCACTCATTTGTCACAGTGTCACAGTGGGAAGGGCCATAGGCATGATTACATCACTTCTACCTCCTTTAAAACAATTTGTTTTTTAAAATCTCAGAGGAGCGATTTGGAATGGGAAGTTTCCATCAGCTCGCCGACACACGAAGGTGGGCCGAGCGTCCACGGCAGAACAAAAGACCACCAAATGTTTCGTTCAGGATATCTTCTTTTGTTAAGTTATGTCAAAGGGGTTGAGAACATACCATTCTTTGAAAATGGCAGTGGTGGCCTGGGATCAGAGTGCACATCTGTTGTTTGTACAGCTATTTTTTTTTTTTTCCCGGAGTCCTGAGGAGTGGAAAAGAAAAAGAGCATTGAAAGCTCTCTCTCTCTCTCTCGCTCGCTCTCTCTCCATGTGCCTTAACAGTAGATGCGATGGAAGATCAAGGAATAATCAGATAGGGAATTGAACTCGTGTACGTGCACTGAAACTGAAGCTGGGACTTGCAGCGAGGAGACAGAAACTGGCTCGGTGTGTGAATGATGACATCAGACCACCCACAATCCAACTGAGCAGGTCCAACCGCATATGAAGCATACAGTTAGTGTGTGTCTTCCTCAGCCTCTTCTGACACACACACACACACATGCTTGTTTTCATCCCTTCTGTGTCAGTC
Organism: Euthynnus affinis; assembly: GCA_029490765.1. NCBI lineage: Eukaryota > Metazoa > Chordata > Actinopteri > Scombriformes > Scombridae > Euthynnus > Euthynnus affinis. The sequence continues at coordinate 9,858,505 of CM055840.1, read as the reverse complement.
TGCCAAGCTGGACTGAACCAGCCTCCTCTTATATCAAAGCTAATAAAACTGTTTCTTGTTCCAGTCCCGGGGGTTCATACACGAGATATAAAACCTCAGGTCATGCTTGTCTTCCGAAGAAATAAAAAACATAAGTACATTAGGGCTGTCTCTACTCCTTAGTTAGATTCTTACTTAGGTTACATGGTTGAGTTTTTTTAGACAGAGAGGGGAAAAATCATGTTTGTCAAATCAGTCAACAGGGGTGATGAATGCAAAGCTATTAGCCCGCTAAAAGCAATCCATCACAGCCTCGGAAGACAAAGCGGGCGAAAAGTGTGAGATGTCAGATAGACATGAGCGATTGAGCGGGAGTAAACGGACGACAAGAGAACGACCAACTGAGAAAGTAGGGTAGGAAAAAGAAAAAAAAGAGAGTGGATTGGAGAGAGAGAGAGAGATAGAGAGAGAATGATTATGCGTAAGACACAGGTAGTGTCAAATGAGACAAACACACACCAAGTTACCATCTGCCTGCCGCAGTGGTGTGTTGCGTTGTGTCCTCAGATAACCTTCCTCTCTAATTGAGCGTTGAGGTAGGTCCTTATGAGGCAGCAGTTTATCAGCCCATCAGCTCCACATAAAACAACGCAATACGCTATTCCCACTATTAATGAGTCTCACTGAAGAGGAAGACAAAGGCTTAGTTATCAGCTTTCAGTCCTCTAAATACATAACGACCAGGGACATTCGTTTTAAGTGGAACTCCCACAAATCAAAGCTCTATTCAGCCATGATTTTTTTGTTGTTGTTGTTGGTTTTTTTAAATCACAAGAGTTAACATTAGTAAGCATGAATACCGAGGAACAGCCTTTCTGGCCACGTGCTAAATCACAGCAAATCAATGGCTCTGTATCAAATACTGATCCTGACTGAGAGGTAGCTTCTAGGATTCCATTTTTAGATGGTTGGTGAACCACCTTGGACTGAAATATCTTAATAACTATTGGATGGATTGTCATGAAATTTTGTACGAACATTCTTGGACCCCAGTGGATGAATACTACTGACTTGGGTGATCCACCGACTCTTTGTCTAGCACCACGAGTGGGTTGGATTCTTCATTTGCACAGTGAAATGTGTGTACATCTAAAAGACAGACTGACACAAAGCTTGCTACAGATGTTCATGGTTCCCAGAGGATAACTCTTAATGACTTTGGTGATCCTCTTACCAGAGGTCAACATTATCATTTGCCCAATACTTTGTTTTATGGCCCAATACCAGCTAAACTAATGATATTTCCTGCTATTGTGTTTGGTTTTAAGTAAATATTTAGTTTTAGCAAATGTTAACAAACTAACATGCCAAACTAAGATGAGGACTGCCAACATCTGACTTCAGCTTGGAGTGAGATTTGTTCCCATGGGGGGGAAGAAGGGGGCTATTTCAGTAGTTCTTATTTTTGTTCATAATAAAATATGAGCATTATTCATGATAGAATGACCCACTCGACCTATTTCTGGCCTTGTTCAGTGCTGCAATGCTTAAATAGCTTTACTAAAGTTGCTCTACTTAGGCCGGTTCAACACCTTTACATCAACAGATCCTGGGTAAATGACCATTGCTTACTTGTCCAGTAAACATGACTGAAATCCGTAAGGACAGTGATTGAAAGCTGTGAGCCGCCCCCACTACCCACACACACACACACACACACACAAAAAGACAACACATGCCAGCATGGCTGCCTGGATATGTTTTAAAACAGGGGAACAAACTTGAAAAGATACATAATTGGCGAGCAGTCTGTGGATCCTCCCCCAGAAAAAAAAAATGTAATTTCCTACATTTCTACACCACCCAACCTCTTCGATTAAGTCGAGAAACAGCCAACTACTTTTAATACAGAATCAGAAATTGTAGATATTCACACCAGAAAATCTGCCCATTTGTCTCCTCTTATTGGTCACCAAGCTCCAGCTGGGGAGAGAGGGGGTTACATGTCTTGCTCAAGGGCACCACAGCTGTAATACGGAGGTAGCAGGAGTAGGTAGCAGAGTGCATTATTCATCCACTTCCCTGCAGCTTTCCAGTCAGTTCTGACAGTCCGACCACAGGCCCGCCTTCACAACTGCTGGGCTCCTGCCTCCTCAGGTGTGATATGAACTCGGCTGAAATATAATATTTAAAAGGCGGTCTGTTGATATGAGGTGTTTCAGCCCCAGCAAATCAACAAGTCCGCTAGCAGAGTGGCTGTCATATTACAGGCTGTCTGTAGGCAGGACCAGGGTCCAGGTCTCAGGGGGGAAGGAATGCAAGGCATATGGTTGTGATTAAAACAGGGGCAGCAGAGCACAGCGTTTACATTAGCATGCTGCCTAAGGGGATGTGGAGCTTTATGAGGGGCTGTACCAGTCACGGTGCTCGGTCTGCCAAGCTCGCAGCTTACAGAGACAGAACTGAAAGTTGAGATATGAAGCAGTGTAGAGGGTGTATTTTTTTTCTACCTGTCTGCTGTTTATTCTTTTGTAATAACTGGCATCAAGTTGGAGGATTTCCATAGTTTTAGATGTTCGTCGACTGGCGGATCTCAGCGTGACGAGAGTGTCAGGTTTCAGAACGAGTGATGACCAAGCAGTTTCGCGACGAGATACAATGAAATATCACTTCTAAATTAATTCAATACTTTTTAATCTCCGTATGTGCATATAGAGAGAGAGATTTATACTATTTAATTAAATCACTTTAAGGGAGGTTACAGAAAGAAAATGGTTCGACAGTTTACTGACTTTTTTTTCTTTTCTTTTTCCAAATAATACTCAAAATGAGGAAAGATCACATTACAGGAAAACAGGAACTTTGAGACCATCACTAAAGAGTGGGTCAAATATAGGAGGGTACAGCACAGCAGGAATACTGTAGGGCTTAGACAGAAAGTAGAACTGAATGAGAGAGATTGATGAAGGAGTAGAGGGAGAGAAGGATGAGGAGGAGGGTTTGTTTGAGTGTGTTTACACTCCTCTTTGAGCAGTGGGAGGGAATCATTATTACAGACGAGCAGCCACATCTGACACGATTGAGCATGGAGCATATCCATCTCACACACACACACACACACAAAACAAAGGGATTACAGAAAAAAGTACCAGAAAGACACTCTCTCATACTGTATATCATCAATCTGTTATGTTTTGCTGCATTCCAAGAGTTATTTTGTGATCGAGTTTGTTGTTGTACTAAGTTTCTTGCAACCTGCCACATCTACTTAGAGTTGAGTTGGGGGGGAAAAAAAGAGGCTTGTTGGATGTAGCAGAGTGTTTTACATGTCAGTGAACTAAGAACAGTGAGTGATGACAGTAAGAGAACAACATGCTGCTAATGCTTCATCTACATATGGACTAAAAAATCAGCTCTAGCAGTTGAACTCTGAGGAAGTGACACCAGAACTTCATGTTTACTTTCATGATCTGGGTTTTTTTTTTTTTTTGTTTGTTTTTTTTTGTTGGCCTTGCCATTTATTATCACGTACCTGGCCAAGTCTCATTTCAATTATTCACGTTTCCACATAATACAGCTGCACAATGAACGGTTATCTCGCTGTATATTAAAATCAGTGAAGTGAAGTGAAGTTTGGACAGAATTTGAAAAGCATCTTGTTATCTCTGGCATAAACAACAATTTCAAATGCACTTTTCAGTCCAAAGTGGCACTTAAGAGACATTATGCACCTGTAAAATGTTGCTGTAATTGACGTTTAAGGACCGTTCCTTTGAAGCCAAAGCAGCTCTGCGTGCTGTCAGAGTGGATATCTTTGCTGAAGCTGATGGCTGATGTGTATCTACCACTCCAAAGCTTACTTGCGTGCGATGCTGTGCGTTAGGAAACAGTTGTAATGTTTAAACAGAGTGCTGAGAGGGATTTCAGGCAGCTGGCATGCTCCGAGCACAACGAATGACAATAATTACAATAATAAATGACTTACAATAAACAAGGAGTTGCAACTGGGAAAAAAAAATACTTTTATCAGCATCCTTACTGATCTTTTCCATGTTCTAGATGTAGATACTGTAAGAAAACTACAAAAAATAAACTAAACATACTTAGAAATATACTCAAATTATTTTTCCAAGATTTTCCCCTTTAATTTATGCAAACCTGAGTGGGTGAAATCACATATCAACAGCACACATGCACACATAATCTCTCAGCCAGCGCCAAAGAGAATCCAATCTGTCAGTCCCTGTTCTGTACCGCCACTCCTGCCTCTTATTAGCATACCGCCGCAACCTACACAGCACGCTGCAGACTGAAGGACACGGTGGAATTTCTGAGAAAAATAATGTAATAATAATAATAATAATAATAACAACAACAACAACAACAACAAAAACAAGACACCTCACCCTAAAAACAGGAAATGAGAGTGATTTGTGGCTGCTGATTATTGGCACAGTCCACTTTGGGTTGATTAGACAGGTGGACCGGCGGGACACGTTCATTCTTCCTGACATGAAAAATGGAGGCAATATCTGTTGCCTTCTGTTGGCGGATCCCGACAGCTTAATGATTCAGCCGGCGATGTCTGACAAACACACACAAACACATGCAAAGACACAAACAAGGACTATAAAGCACCCAAACCGGCCTTAAATTACTGCTGTCAAATATAAAAAAAACACATTTTCAACAATTTTGGTGCTTTTTATGAATGTGTCGACAAATTTGACAATTACTGGATCCTTGAAACTTGTTAATACCTCACAGCCTAAAGACATGCAAGTCAGGTGTCTCCTAATAGAAGGTATAAATGCTCGAGTCTCTCTAAACACGGTTTGATTCCTAAAAAAAGAAAAAAAAATACTTTCTGCTAATTTTTTAAAAGCAGTAAAAATGGAAAACCACTAAAATCCAGTCAATAAAAACACTGTGCTGTCAACTGGCTCATCTCCCTCCCCCCCCAAAACGTCACCACCGCCACCATCACCACCATCATCCGCCCATCCATGACCTCCCTTTGGCCTTGTTCTCATTCATGGTTCACCTGCTGTGTGTCAGAAAAACGTGACAGCACCACTAGAACAGTGTCAACACACCCGTTGTTTAGTGTGGGAACGCAAAGACAGCCAGGCACCCAGGGCCTGGAGAGGAGGGGGCCCACGAGGTGACACTAACCCAGGACAGAGTGACACGCCCGGGGGTGCTAATGCCAAGGGAGAGGTACGCCCTTGAGGGAGGGAGGGGGAGGAGGGGGGTCTTCCTTTACCCAACGGGAGAAGAAGTAAGAAGAAGCAAAATGAGAGCGAGATGATATTAAGGAGAGGATTGAAGAAGGGAGCAGCGGCAGCATTAGACTGGGTTTACCCTCATGTGATGTAATTGGATTCCTTGCTATATGGGCTTGGGGAAAAGGATGGAGGACAGGAGGAGGTGACTGAATAAGGGAGATGAGAGGAGGAGGGGTATAGAACGACAAGGAAGAGGATTGATTTCAGTTTGAACAGTGGAATGAGTCTCAAGGGAGGGGAGGGAAGCGGTTTGGTTGGTCAAAAAAAAAAAAAAAAGACATCTTCTATCTTCTCCTTAGCTACTGGGGGCTCATTCGGTTCGGTAAGGCCGTGACAAGTCGACCGCGGCCGCTGGAAGTGATCGTACATTCCCTGCATTTTTTTTTTTTTTTTTAAACGACCCGCGGTGTATTCTGTTCAATCAGTAAAGAAGAAAGAGAAACATCCCAGGAGAGAGAAATGGAAACAGGGTGAAATTAAGTTAAGATGGGTGTGAGCTATAATGTTAATGAGAGCAAAATTAGGTAATCTCTCCTCATACTTTTCTGGTTCCCACGACCCAACCTCGAAGAGAGAGACGGATAGAAGGCGGTGTGGGGGTGTCAGCTTGTTATTTTATTAAAATGTTTTTTAAAAAACTGCAACTATACTTGCATCCAAAATAAATTTTCCCACAGAAGGCCTTTATAGTGGCGGTGCCAGGTTTGTCCGCTCAACCGTAGCCAGGCATTTAAACACAGACTTAAAAACTCACTGAGAATTTTAATATTTATTAGATCTTACCATTCCTATTACATAACTGTTGGTTCCAATCTGCATGTCTTGTTGAGAGTAACAGATGTTGGTTTGCAGTTGGAACATCTGGAGAAGCCGACATTGTCAAGAGAACAAAATCATCGAATGCTATACATCCATCTACATACATCTGTTGAAGCTCAACCTATTTGTCAGCCAGGAGTCTTAAACATCTGAGATACAAGGATCTTGTTTTTAATGAAGTCTAACATTATATGCAAAGAACTTCTGTTTTTACAAAATACTATGTCTGATGAGCATGAAAAAAAGCACAAACCCTCATCCAACACCTCAATCAGACCTACATTGTCCTCTGCCTGTCAGTCATTCTTCTATAAATAGAGTGATGGGGGCTCTGTGGTTGACCTAGGCTGCGGCACCGTGCGCTCTTCCCACAGTCAGGTAGACCGAAATACCTCCCTGTACAGCTGGCGCTTAGCGGGGCAGAAACAAGTCAGAGAAACGGACCAGATGAGCAGGTACACACACACACACACACAAACACACGCACACAAACACACACAAATTAGAAAAACTCTCTTCCTGTGTCTGCTCTAATTCATCTGAGTGTCAAGGCAGATGGGAAATGTTTAGCAGGGCTGGTGTATGTGTGTGTGTTTGTGCCTTCTAGCTGCCAAAAAAAAAAAAAAAGTGAGTGGAAGTTAAGCCAGGATCGCAGTTTGGACGGGCGATTTCCCCCCCCTCAAACACACACACACACACACACACATTTACTGGGGCGCATCTAGGTGCACGGAACTGAAACCTCTAATCACAAGTTGGTTACATTTCCATCTTGCTGAGGTCACTGATGATGCACTGTGGAAATGTATCTACAATAGTTGTTCCAACCCCAGTTAACATGGCTAAATCTGTAGAGAGAAAAAAAAAAAAAAAAAAAAAAAAGATCCTCCATCGACAACAGTGACATGTAGCCAAGGCACACGTGTTAATGACGAAAAAAAATATTACCCGGGGTTGACATTTCATGAGAAAACAGAAGCTGAACACAGACTCACTGCTGACTCACATCCGACAAAGAAACAAACGCCTGTGGAAAATGGTATCAAAATATAGAGTTGGTCTATGTTTAGAGCGGCGAAACAAAGTCACTTTTATGACCTTGTTTGTGCCTTTTGGCGTACGATGATTTGGGCAACAGTAAAGAGCTGTATTTAGACCACACACACACACACACACACACACACACACACACAAGCATGTACACCAGTGTACGGTTGCCAACACACACACACACACACAGGGCCTGTGGTCAAGAGTCTTGCTACTTAGAGAACAAAGCAACACATTTTTCCTCTGCCCTCTTTTACAATGGGGAGTAAAGCTATGACATCATTTGTTTAAAACTGTATTCAAATATAACTACCTTCCCAGTGACGATTTTCCTGTGGAAACATTAATGCTATTTTTCCCCCATATGTCTTTCCTGCCCTTCAACTCTTTAAAGTAAACTCCTACATCCTGTACATGCGCTATACGCTGAGTTTCTAACCATTCACCCTTTGTGTTCCCGATCTTTATGATTCACGAGTGATGCCGCAGTCGCTTCAGTGATAATTGCACCACTTTGCCAAAGCTTGATGAAAATATTCCCGCATGTATAATGACTGAAGTAAATCATCATCAGACAGTTTGTCATAGTAATCCTTTGGCCTCGTCTGCACTGCGTGCCGTAGATCAGAAGAAGCTGGGACTGAGGAGCAGCCACGGTTTATAGTTTATCTGGAAGGGGAACAAAAGGTGGTGGAGAGCGCTGCTGAATCCTTTTAGAGCTTAAGGTGAAACCACATATTTCTGTTTACAACCGAGAGGAATGCAGGTTGGCTCTTACTACTCGAAAGTATCTGAATGAAGTAGCGGAGGATCTTTAAATAGACTTCTAGTTGGTAATCAATGCATAGAAAGAAGAACTATATGGAATCGTGTAGAACAACTATCACACAAAACTGGTGGATGAACACGATTACACACAAAACCAAATGATTTGATTTTTAATTAATAACAACTGTTCAGACGAGGTAGCTCATGCTAGCTAGCCAGCTGTCTCTGCATATATAATGTTGATGTCAAGAAACACACACACACACACACACACACACACACATACACACACACAGCAGGAGCAGATGAATCAGTATGTTTTCTGCTCCGTCTGTGCTAAAAGTGGATGTCCGTGTTTTACTTAGTTGAAGCATCTGGTAGTGACAGTTCAGACATGGTTTGTTTTGTTTTTTTTTAAATATGCACAACAATGACAGCCTTGCAGGTGGTGTAGGGCTCTTATTATTCATGCCAAACTGTCTTGCAGATGAAGTACTAAAAAAAAAAATATTACATAAGGAATACAGGAAAAATAAATAAATAAATAACCGATCAAACCCATGAATCGTCCCCATGCTTGAAAAGAATCAAGATTTTGTATCACACAGCTGTGTGTCCGACACACCACTGGTTACGCCAAAGACGCCGCACCAAAGATGTGGACAAGAAGGCCGTTGTACCTCGCTGTCAGTGTGGAGAGACAGCAGGAATGTGGTCTGTCTGAACTCAGACAGCTAAACAAAGTTATCTGCCTGCAACATCATGAGACTAAAAGCTTCTCCTCTCCCCACCAATGTTTATCTACCGCTCTCCAAGTCTGTGTGTGTGTGTGTGTGCATGTTGGTGTGTGTCCGGGAAGATTTTATTTAGTAATCAGCCAAACCCCTGGAGATGACCGGCGCCTTGGGATTTAGGACCCCGTTGCCGCAGCAACCAAAAGGTCACCTGACACCAATCACCTCAGACGTCATGTTTACACTCTCCAGATGAACAGAGGGGGATAAGAGTGGAGGGATAGAGAGCTCTCGAGTGTGGTATTTAACCATGGTGAAGACACATCGGACCGAACTGTGGATACACGGATGATCACTCTCTTTTATGTGTCGTCTGCCAAACAATCTGAGTCCGACACTTTAAACTGTGTCAAAGACAATTCAAATGTTAGTTTAAAGGAGGTTTGAATGGCTCCGGGGAATTTGCATTTATCAGGGAGGAAGTGAGGGAGCAAAAAAAAAAAAAATAAAATGAGGAACATATGCGGGTGCAGCTTCTGATCTCCGATCTTTGTCCCACCCTCGTGATGCGTTCCTCCGCCGAGCGCAGCCCAGTGCACCTGATGACAGGTGCAGCGGAGATATGCTGCAGTTTCACCCCAACCTGTCTGACTGGCTTTGCTATGGTAACAACACACACCAACACACACGTGCGCATACACACACCAGAATAGAGAGGGCAATTTGATGACACAACTGCTTTCTCAGGTGACTAATCATTTATTGTTCATTTAGAAATTGCTTACAAATTGCCTCCTTATTAAATAATAAACCCTTGTGTCACTGAAGTCATGGGAATTAAAACCTGTTTTGCTCTACTGAGTACGTCCATGTGCTCTGATGGCTGTAACCTTTCAGTTTTAAGACAACTCATGTCTTTCACTTTTTCCACACGACCTCATAAGGAATGCCTGCATGGCATGTTCCTGGACAGCTAACTGACAGCAAACCAGAGACGTTGTGACGATAAACAGCGAAACAGCTCCAACAGGCTGTATAGGATTCCAACCATTCCTACCCATAAGGACAAAGAACCGGCTGGGGCTGCATGGAGCTAATAAACGCACTGACTCACAGTCAGCATGGGTAGAGTCTTTATAGGCTCCCATTTGTCTTATATCTTTTAAAATACAAAATGTGAAAGCGGGAGCTCAAACTGTTCAACAAAGTTTAAATGTAAATAAAAGATTGTTGTCTCTCGCTACTGTTATCTCAGGTCTCGCTCATGTTTTATTTGGGGAATATCAGCTTTTGACAGAAGATTTAGAGTCCCACAGGCTAGATTTCACTTCTCCATCTGTTAAACCAGAACACAGGAGCTCAGTAGTGTGTAATGCGTCTGACATATGACTGTATATCATATTGTGCTGTGTTTGTTTGTGGCTCGTAGTTACTTTTCATGTATGTAAGAACAAATGTAAAAAGGAAACTAAGAATAAAGTTAATCATTTAAGAGCAGGGGTTAATCAATCTTTGCTCACACGCAGTAGATTAAGGTACCTGCACCTTTAAATGCTCTGAAGAGATAAGGCAGATACTGACCAATCAGACTGTAATGACATAACAGGGTTAATAATAAACCTAACAAATCCATGACTCTCATCATTTTATTGTCTTCAAACAAACTGACGTCCCGAGCCTGGTTTCTGTTTCCGACGATGACCCTGTGATTAGTAGTCATTGGTTAGCAGGCCGTCAGCTACTTTATCAGCACACACACCTGATTGGCCGGTTTGTATTTGAATACTGAGAATGAAACACACCCCTGCAAACTGAGACTTGCCAGACAGCTCAGCATGTTCTACCGTACAGAGCAGGAAAAGAGCACCTCTGCATTTGAACCAGAACAAAGAGCATGGTGGACAAAGGCAACATGATGATTTGAGGAAGTGACACACAGGAATTAGAGTGGAGAGTCAGAGATAGGGGGAAAACGGATCTAAAAGAAAGCTGAACAACAACAACAAAAAGTCCCTTCAAAAATAAAAAAATTAAAAAAAAGAAGAAAAAAAAAGGAGAGCAGAGCTCGGTAACATATGACAATGCTGAAAATTACTCAGCTTATCGGGTCATTCCCGCTCCAGTTTTCCAGCTGTTTTCTGTGATAACATTGTTCAAAAAGTGTACAGGTGGTGCATTCACTGACCCTCAAGAGTCTTGAAACACAATCAGTCGCTTTTAATAAACTCTCTCTTCCTCCCTCTCTCTCTCTCTCTCTCTCTCGCAACAACAGTATCTCCAATTGTGAGGAGACGACTCTGAGCAGGCTCGTCATGTGCGCTGCTAAAAAACCCCACAGTCACAGTGTGACAGAAAGAGAGGAGTACCACTTGTCCACGGTGACTCAGCAAGCAACTAGGCCACGATCCAATCCCGACTGTCCCCTTATCAGGCCATTTACATCAAGAAGAATAGAAATCAGCCGCCCCTGAAAAGAAACAGTGTGTCTGTGAGCCCACGGAGCCTGTAAGAGCCCCACAGGGAAATTAGATTCCTTGTCTAATTTATGAGCTCTGGAGCCCGGTAGAGCTCCAGGACATGGAGGGACGTCTGTGTTCACCAGCAATCTTCTGCCTATTTGCATCAGTGAGTTTTTTTTTTTTTTTTTAAAGAAAATAGGTGATTCTCAGTGTGTTAAACAGATTGGTGCAATACATCACTGCTACGGGAACTGTCATTTCATAGCATGGTGCAACGAGTGGGAACATCAAAAAGAGAGGGCGGAGGGGAGGGGAGGAAGGGAAAGTCTGAGAGAGAAATATTATTTTTTAAAAAAAAAAAAAAAAAAAAAAAAAAAAAGGTGTGTTGATGTTGCACATTGCTTGTTGGATAATCGGTGTGGTCGTCATTCGCAGTACAGTCTCAGCCGATTGGTTATCTGAAGGAATCCATGTCATAGTTATATAAACTAGCTCAAGCTTATCTCCTCTGCTGACTAATGATGCCACAAAGTAAGTATATAGTGTTGGAAAAGTCAGTGTGTAAATGCTGAGGGACACGCATTTGTCACCGTGGCGATATTTCAGACGAGCTAATAGCACACCAGGTGAAAAATTCAATGAGAAAACATTTTTCAACAGAGTATGCAACTTTTCTAATGGGTTTTTCCCTACAAAAAAATAAATTACGTTCATTGTGAAGTACGTTTCAATGATAGCGTTAAGCTTCTCTCGTGTCTCTAGGCCCGCTGTGTCCTCCCATAAATGAAAGGAGAGTTTGAGGCAAGGTGGACTACGTACGAGCCATACTGGGGGCTATAAAATAACTGTCAGTGACACACAGCAGACACCTGAGAGACTAAAATACTGATCTGGGCCAGCCCCAGCTATGTAAACAGAGCATTCCTGAGCAGTACAGAGCACAGGGAAACAGTGTTATGTGCATGTGTGTGTGTGTGTGTGAGAGAGAGAGTGAGTGAGAGACAAAGAATAAGAGAGTGAGACAATATTCCTGCATGCAAACTTAGGGAAAATATTTGCATGCATTAAGCTTACACGTCTGTCCTGATGTGTTATTTGACTTTACATGAGAGTGTATGTCTGTGTCTGTGTGTGTGAGTGTATCTAAAGCTTCAGTGATTGTTGTGGGGCATTACTGAGTGACAAATGGAATTCAGACCCTGCCCACACAATCCAGCTCATCTGACCCAAAACACTGCTTTAAAAAAAAAAGAAAGAAAGAAAGAAAGAAAGAAAGAAAGAAAGAAAGAAAGAAAGAAAGAAAGAAAGAAAGAAAGAAAGAAAGAAAGAAAGAAAGAAAGAAAGAAAGAAAGAAAGAAAGAAAGAAAGAAAGAAAGAAAGAAAGAAAGAAAGAAAGAAATCACATGATGCCCATTGACCATATAAAAAGCCTGGCAAATAACATCAACAGCATGCTATGTGTGATGGACCTCAGCATCACAGCTTCACAAAACCTCCATCAAGATCTGCTACAGTCGGTCATTGTGCTGCTGAGCAATCATCAGATCAAGTGAAAACACAGACATCATGATGATGATGATGATGAGGCCTGGAGGCTCCTGTATGGCATGATTTCCATATGGAAATCTCATGTCGTGATGTCCATGAGACCTTTTGTCCACACCGTCGCTATTGTCATTTGTTATTTTCCTAAAGCTTTTCTCATTCAGTGAGCCACAGCTTAGCAGTGCAGCTTCTTTCTACAGTATAGCAGTGTGTTATGTAATGTAAAGAGGACATTTAAATTTTAATGGTTAGTGTTTTAATTTAATTACAACTACAAAGGCTGGACTGGCTCACTGAAGAAATTGTTTATAACTTTTATGCGAGAAATGCATTTTCCACTTAATTACAATTTTGAGTATAAAGCAAAGCTCCTCTGTCTCATAACATTTGTTCACTGCAGTCTAGGGAAGCAGTTTAAGTCACTAGCACCAGTATTTGGTAGCATAAAGATAAGCGTAAAGATGCATGTATATGAGAGATGGTAAGAAACAAGAAGTATTTTGCCAAAGAAGGTGGCAAAAATATCAGCATTAATCTGAAAATATGTCTTCATATTTACAGCTTTAAGGCATAAAGAGAGGCTCGAGCAACACTAACAGTACCTCACCTGGATTACTGGTGTTGCATGTGTTTGGCTGGTCATACAGTAGTACGAGTTCTTCATTTACAGAAGAAAACTCAACAAAACTACAGCGCGTGTTCTTGTAAACACAGTGTTCACCCCAGAACTGTGCCAAATCAACAACCGCTGTTGGAGGGAACGCAAGGTTTAATATGATATCAAATTCACACAGGAGCGAGACATGAGGGTAATAAAGAGAGAGAGAGTCACGGCGAAGGTGCACACCTCCTTCGTCTTCAAGAGGAGGGTTATCGTGATTGTATGAAAATGTGAAGACAAGGTGTGAAAACGCTACAAAACTAACTGAAAAACATTTAATTCAAAGAGACATCATCAAGCACATTTACCGGCTTTCATCACGATTAACACTTACAATAACTCAATGACTTCTGTCACTGGAAGTGAACAAACCATCTACTGGTATGTTAAAGTGATTCTAAAGCCAAACATGTATCTTTCACAGCTGTAACCTCTGTCTATATCAAAATAATAACCTATTAAAGTTAGATACCGCTTTGTGTGTGTGCTATAGAAAGTGCCGCGGTTGTCACATAAACAAACGTCACTTCGAGAGACGTAACATCTGTGACAGATGCCCGCAAGTGGAGACAAAAGATGGACACCAGTGACCTCTTAATTAAGACTCAATCCTCTCCCTGTCTTTGCTAATTAGTGTCTGCTTGTCTAATTAAGATTCTATCAGTAAGCTGTCACATTTTACTCACTTGTGCCAGTTTAATGAAGCCTGTACAGTAATTGAGAGTGTACGGAGCGCTTCTGTCTTGTGAAAAATGAGAACAAAAGTGTCTCTATTATAGTTTTCATATGTGTTCTGACCTTTAGGTGTTCATAAGCACGCTGACCTTTACGTTCCATTATCAGACACATAAACTAACACAGCGGGACGGCTTAACTCTGTGCTGTCATGGTGCTTGCTGCTATCGACGCAGTCAGAGCTTGACTGTGGTTCCACAGATGTGCGCGTCCACATTAGACTCGGGTCAGATAAGACTATTTGGTTGTATTATCATATTATATCACCTTTCAAAACACATTATGTTATGCTCTGTGCCCATACCCTGTTACTATGAGCACAGGATGAAAGCAACTCCGCCAACATTCGATTACGCCTGGCCCGCATTAACAGTCATTAAGGAGGTGATGATGAAGTATTAAGTCTGCCTCAATCTTCAGTGTTTTGCCTGCAGAACCTGATAAAAAAAAGGAGCAAGACCACACATGCAGATGAATTACTAGTCCTTTCATCTTGTTATATCTTTCACTTTTTTTCTTTTTTTTTTGGCTGGCGAATTACAGAGAAATGTGAGAATTGTGCAAAGACTTCCAACAATCAGTTGAACTTTATTAAAATTGAGGCCAGTTTTTTAAGTCTCAACCGACACTTTTCAGCTAGATTCAACAGCGGGTCAGACATGTCGACTGGCGCAGTTTACAAGCTCTGACAGCACTTAACAGCCAAAAGATTTCACTGTCAAACCGAGCTGAATTGAAACCATACAGAATAGGGAGATTCGTATTCAAAAAGCTCTGGCCCCTGACAATGCTAACCATTCTCCAACTGTTCTCCTCCCACTTTGGCATCTAGCTCATTTCATTTGTTCTTTTTTTTTTTTTTTTTCCTTTTTTTTTTGGCACAAAATGTGAATAAACCTGTCTACCTTCTCAAGTTCCTTTTCAGCACAATCAGATAAAAACTTGAATGTTTTAACCATGTTTTGCGTAGCATAGCAAAATGGTAAATTCCTGAATTTATACAGCACTTTTATGCAACTTTATCCTTCCTTTTCTGCTGCTCATTCGCACACACACGCCGTCCTGCATGGTAGCAGCAAGTCAGGGATCGAACCAATGACCTTCCGATCAGTGGACGACCCGTTCTACCTCATGAGCCACAACCAACCCAAAAAGGTAAAGAATCACCTGTGTGTGTGTGGTCCCCTGCATAAATTGAATCATTTAGCGTGTGTACCGCTAAGCTGAAGAGTCATGGAACTACTGGAAACAATAATGTGAGCGCTACAGTACAGGGATTTGTGGTGATTGAGTCATGCCCAGCTTTAGGGGGGGGGGACACACAAGCGCAGCTGATGCGCGGTCGTCATGCAGCGCCACGTGCTCCGGCACAGGGATATCGGACAGTTGTGATAGCCGTTACACACGGTGTCACTTGGCCCTCAGCTCCTAACCAGTTATTACTGAACATTCATCAGCACTGGGAGGCCACCTGCGAAGTTGATGACACAACCATATCTCAGCTGCCATCATAAGAGATTACCAGGGCCATTTGCTGTCCTGCAGGCTTCCAGCTAACCGCAGGACACACATGCTTTCTCAATCAAGGGCTGCTTCACTGCTAGTCACCATCACACAGGCTGATATTTCCAGATGGGGGACCTGCAGGCAGGGTTTTTTTTTTTTTTTAACCGTGTACTCGCCATACACATAGAAATTTTTTTTTTTTTTTTTAGAATTCACAGAGTTTTCGGCAGGTACTTCTATTTTTCCCCAAGTGCAGTGCTGCCTGAACGACTACACAGGCCTAATTAGTGAAATACTTCCGGAATGAACACCGCCGCTCCAGCAGATACCTCATTTCCTAACCACAAACACTAACACATGTTACCAGTTCTTCTTCCTTGCTTCAAATCGTCCTTTAGCCAATTTATTTTACCCATAAGCCACCACGCTCTCCCTTCACTGCCACCCACATGAAGCTGTCTTCAGCACTTTGCCACACACACTGTCATCCTTAACTGCTGTGAAGTGACCTGTTGGACGATTTCTTTTCTTTAGGAGACAGAAAAAAAGGGCAGGTTGGGGGGAAGGGGGGAGGGTCTCGCCCCTTAATAAGAGTCGTCACAATTCCCATATTCTCACGACAAAGCGTGTGGAGTGAACAGATGAAGACTTGAGAGGGGAAGAGATGAAGAGAGCAGTCAAGATGAATAGAGTGAGAAAAGATGAGGAGAAGGAGGAGGAGGATGAGGAATAAGGCAGTGTGGCTCAGCGAAGGCATTGTGTGTGTGTGTGTGTGTGTGTGTGTGTGTGTGTGTGTGTGTGTGTGTGTGTGTGTGTGTGTGTGTGCGCGTGCGTGCCGCATAATTGCCACTGCAGGAAGACCCTGGGAGTTTGGGCTTGTGAGTGTGTGCGTGTGTGTGTGTGTGGCTATGCGTTGTGTGCTCACTGCCGCGGACAAACAGACAGACTCGTTTCTAAATCCTCTTAATCAGGGCTAGACTGTTCTCTAAACCTGTGGATGCTCCCTTGTTTTGTCTGCGTGTGCACATGAATGTGCGTGAGTAAGCTTCCCAAAGACTTTGCATTAATGGGATTTGTGTAAACAGAACCCAAAGGCCTCAACCAGGACGTAATTAAAGGTACAGAAGAGAAGGGAGCACAGTGGAGGTTAAAAAAAAAAAAAAAAAAAGGCCTTTATATCTGCAGTAGGCTAAGAGATAAAGTATAGATTTTTCAGGGTGCAACACAACTAGACAGATAACAAGCTGATGATTAGCTTTTAACGACAACAAATTAACTCCATGTAAGCTTTCAAGTGTCTCCGTGTTCTATCTCTAATACATCACATAAGCTGCAAAACAATATGACAGAAACAGGAGTTAAAAATGTACGTTTCCTTGTGCAGAAGTTAAGTCCCTACAGGATTTAGAAAAAGTTATAAAGCCCTTCCAACTTTTCAAGACACTAGCAGCATTTTTCTTGGGCACATCCACTTACAACTGGCTCTAGTCTCAGCCATATTAATAATGCCCACAGCCACTACCAATCCCATCATTTTGCTTCCTAGTCGTGCCCGCTGGAGGCATAACCACGTCTCATCCGAGTTTAACAGCAGCAGAGCTGACAGAGAGACTTGGCCACGTCAGCCTGTCTGGCACGCAAATGGGCACACACACCACCACTATCTGCAGGCGTGCACATGATCCCATTCCTGACTTAACACGGGACAAAAAAAAAAAAAAAAAAAAAAAAACAGCACTGCCTATGCTCAAACATTGTTAAGACTCTGAGCATAGTGAAGGCTGGCAGAGCGACTGTGCTACTTCTGATGTGACTGCAGGTCGGGGTCTTGGTATAAAAGTTCACCACTCATTTGCAACATTTATTGTTTAAAAAGGTTGCTCTAGTACTGTGAGTCATTTTTAGCCATTCTAGTGGCATAGCTCTGGGGATGGATGATGGCAATGTTGGTCTGTCACACTGCTGGTCGGTTGGTCAACCACTTTGGTGAAATATCTAAACAGCAATTGGATGAACTGCCATCAAATCTGGCTCCTCTGGATGAATTGAAATCACTTGGGTGTTCCTTTACCTTTTCACTCAGTGCCATCATCAGGTCAAAATTCCAGTTTGGGTAATTCTTTAGCTAATGACCAAACACCCACTAAACTAATTACATTCTGTGCTAGCATTAGCATTTAGCTCAAAGCTGTGACTAATTGTAGCCTCACAAAGTTGCTAGCGTCACCATGGACTCTTTTCTGTTGAATGGCAGGTGTAGCACACCAGACCCGATAGAAAAAAGTCTTACTGTTATAAAATTCAAGTGAATGAAAAAACATTTTTTTCAAAGCCTCAATGCTTCATTTTAAAAAGCCTTTTATTAAGATATTCACCTGCTCTAAGGTTGGAGGCTAATTACGCTAACACTGAGCGTCCCCATACCTCCTAGCTGGGAGATTATGCTAACAAGCCAGTTGGATTGACTGTGTGGGAGTAAGTTAAGGCCTTTTGAGTAGATTTGTCAACTCATCTTTCACTTTGGTTAGGTTAACAGTTACTTTAGTTACTGAACCAAAGCTCCCTGATATTAAAGCTTACGGCTTTAATTTTCCTGTGTGTTCTAATGCCCTTAAGGGACTAATCATTTCATGGTTTGACAGATGGAAAAAAGCAAAGCGTGGTTAAATGACTCCATGCTACAAATCCTCAAGAAGTGACCACTGAGAAAAGAGAGTGTTGACAGATTTACTTAGAACTGGTTCAGAGTTAGACTGAAAGGGTCTCCAGGGGAAAATGTCAATGATTTCTATGTCCATTGCCTTGGTAAAAATCTACAACAGCTATAATAGCAACAGCTGCCTCAGAAAAACCACACAGAAGCTTTTTTGCCAGTGTAGACCATAATAAAGGTCAGTCAGAAAAACAGCGATTCATAATGTGTGTCAGATCAAACTGACTTTCCTAAGCCTCGACGTTCCTTCGTATTCAAGACTCTTTTTAAGAACTTTTGTCAACCATGTCCAAAACTTCAGAACATATACTCCTCTACTGTGTGTGTACTGTAACTGTATACAATTTGAGGAGACCGCATGAGAGCAGCCTTCAAAGCAAAAGCCTCACCGCCTCCCCCGCCCTACTAACCTCACTATCGTAAATTAGTTGGCCTTTCTCTTCTTCTGACAGAGTGTGTAACTGCAAGTGCCAAGTGTGACCAATTCCCCATTCACACTCAGTACAACAGCCGACACTAGAGCTAATTGGGAAAATAAAGACAATTCTTTCGGCAAACAAGAGGAAAGACAGCGCACATGTGCATATGTACCTCTTTAGTGGGATTACAAAAAGCTCTGCATTAGTGAGACAGCATTTAATGGTCTGTTTAGTTGGTAACTGAGTGTCCCTCCAGTGTATTTAAATGCAGAGCTTAAGCTGGGCACCGACACACGCACACATACACACACACACACACACACACTCAGCTCAGAGTCGGCAAGATGCTTATACTCAACATATGTGACTTTCTATCTCTCCCTCTTTCTGGCTCTCATACACTCGCATACATGCAAACACACACACCCTGAAATTGAAGCCAGAGATCTTTCCTAAAGGAAGTGGAGTCGTTCCACCGCTGTCAGAGAATACAAAGGTGGAAGAATGGTTGGGGTAAAAGGAGGGGTGTCCAACTTCCTGCTGAGAGAAAGGAAATAAACACTTCCATATGCAAACCCTGCCAGACACGCTCGCACGTTCGCATGTACATACGCACAGAGCCTGGAGTCGATGCAGCGACGCAGCGTTGTAAATTTGAGCAGGAGGGCCCTAGTTAGCAGCTCGCGCCGGCATATGAAAGGGAGAATATTTTCTGCTTCCAGAAATTTATAGCTGGTGAGGCATCATTCATCACAGCGGCTCTGTAATATAATGCAGCATGGAAAGAAATACACTCCTCCGGAGTTGTAGCTCCTCAATTCCTGATTGGTCTGGGAGAACGACGGTTGGTTTTATGTGAAAAGGATTCAAATTCGTGTGTGTGTGTGTGTGTGTGTGTGATCACATGCAGCAAATCCTGTTGACTAAGGCGACCCACACACACAGCATACCTCCCAGGGAAAACCATGAACTCCACTGTGTCATTTTTCATGTCCGAAACACACACACACACACACACACACTTTACAATGCTGGTAAAGGCCTTCTTCTGCTACCCCAATCTTATCTAAAGCTTACCATAAACTGAATTTGAAAACTATTAAACCTTAATAGTTCCTGATAGAAGTGAGGAGTCACAAGTTTTCACTTTAGGAGGATTTTAACAATTCTGTACCCATGAAAATAAAACACACACACACACACACACACACACACCGGAGCGATCATAGAAATATCCCTGATTACTAACACACACTCGACATGTGCGCTGACACCGGCGAGAGCATGACACTAATCTGCTCTCAATCTGAAACCTCTCTGTTTTGAGAGTGTGTTTGCACAAGTATGTGTGTTTGTGCATCTCCGTGTGTGTTATCCACAGTGTTAGCCAGTGATTGTTTTGCATATGTGTGGCAGTAGGTCATGTTCTTATGAAGATTATCCGTAAAGAAGTTCCGGGGAGAAGGGTTTATCAGATTGATAAATCTTACCATAATGTGTATTTGTGTTTCTCTTTGTCATTATAGCACATCTCCATCTGTGTACGAGCGGTAACCATTCATTTGCACGAGGGCAGGGTCAGCGGCTGCTTGTTTAAAGTGGTGAGAAGTGAGAGGGCATGTCTGTGTTTGTATGTAATAGTCCTTAATTACATAATCCGGTTATTTTCCCACAGCTGTTTGCCCGATCAATACGCAGTGAAGTGGACTTTTTGAGCAGCAGTGCTACAGATGTGTTTTCTGCAGTGTATATTTGTGTGTGTGTGTGTGTGTGTGTGTGTTGTTCTTTTTCACTGATACCCCAAGCAAACATTCCAATCTCTGCAGTAGAGAACTGGTAGAGGCTCTTATCAGTTCAAACTAGAAATGTCCCTCTGTGTGTGTGTGTGTGTGTCTGTGTGTGTGTGTGTGTGTGCGCGCTCACAGGTCTAGATATATAGTGATGAATGTCCCGGGCCCAGCCTGAGCGCTTTTTCCTCCAACACGTCTCGTCATAACGCTGCCAGTCAACAGCAGCAGCGAAGGCTTCCTGAATATCAGCGAGCCAACACACTGCAGCAGTACCCCTCCTCTCACATCTCACTTGATTAAAGTGAGAAAATGGCACAAGTTCTGGGTAAAATTAGGTCAGTCAGATTTTACAGATGGCCCTTGTTGCCAAGCATATTTTCCCAATTAAGGATGATTAGGGCGGGAAATTCCCAGACAGCGTGAATTATTAAAAACGTGAAATGGAATCTGATCATGTGACGTTGTACGGCGGTGACACCCGACATTCCCCTGATGGATCCTGGAAGAAAAAGCGGGGGGGAACTGGGAGGCTTCTGATTGGCTCAGAGTGAATAGTGAGTTTGCTTGATTAGATCTCCTCTCAGGACTGTGCGGGCGCGCACACACTGAGATTGATTTTTCAATTGCACTTGTCAGGCTGGGACAACTTATACTTTTATCATTTTAATAGCTATTTTTTTCCACAGAAGCACATGTGTAAATAATAAATTAATGATGGCTGAATTCCATTTGGCTGCTTTGGTTTCAGGTTCCTGGTATTGTGCGTGCGGGCTAGCTGTCATACTGTCATGGTTCACTGGAATAGAGCAAAGCCATCACTAATCATATTAGTTACACCTGTGCTTTCCCTACTTTGAAAAGTCAGAATGTCTGCTGTGGAAAAAGGCCTATTAAGTTTGGTGACATCACATAAATACCAGCGTAGCGCCACCCATCTTCAACCTGAATAAAGCTTAATCAGCCAACAAGTGAAAACACCTGTCAAGATGTTACTTTAAGGTGCTAAAATTAATGTTTAGTAGAGGAATTTAACATTTTTAAACCAAAACTCTGAAGGTTTTATTCCAAACAAAGACTACAGCGAGTGTTTTGACTGCTTCTTAAATAAGAAAGGAGGAACTAATCAGTGATATCTGCCGGTGTTATGTTTGTTTGGAATGAAAACCTGCTCTTCAGAGCACACAACTACTGAGCCCTGCTGTAAATAAATTAAACCAAGGTCGAGATGGCAGTGGCCTCTGGTATTGTCTGTGCTGGACCACGATGTCCATTAGCCCCATTGCTCCACCATCCCAAAGAGGGTATTCTCATTCACTTTATGATGATTAAATTGTTGTGTACTTTCTTCATACGCTTTTCACTGTGTGCATTTGTTCAGAAACTGCACAAGATACAGCCTTATCCATTGGAAGTATAGTGCGTTCTTCCAGTTTGGTGCCAAATTGATTTCTTACACTGCCAAACTTGATGCAGTGGCACGGAATGTAATATTCAGGTAGATGATTCCCACTTTTATTGTCTTAATATCATAATTCAGCCCTGAAATCCATGCAGTGATGTTAAATTCTACATGTGGCACCTTTAAAAAAAACAAAACAGCCTGGTACCACCTCTGTACAGGCACAGCCAACATTGCTGCCAGCGTTCACAGGTTATAAATACGTGAAATTGTCCTTGAAGAGCGGTTGCTCTTTTGTCTGCCTCTACACAGGAAGTTAGTGTGGCCCAGGCTGGCTCCGAGCATCCCTTCAGCAGTCTGCTTTGCCACGCTGGGAGCCTGTCAGAGTGGCTCAGTGTCAAACTGCCCAGCCCTGCTGAGTCAAGCTGACCATGAACTAGCCAGACCAGCAACACTGGCCTGATGTTCCTGTTCTTGTTAGCTGCCTGATGTTCCCATTCCTGTTTGGCGCTAGAAAAACGTTGCCAGTCTAGCCTGTTTGGAGGGAGACGACGGATCCGATATAGCCTCAACAAACACAGCTGACAGAATGCCAAGACGAGTCAGACTTTGCTGATTATGTGTATATTTAGTACTAGATGGCTTCAGTGTATCTAAATAAATCACTTCTTTATTCTGTTTAATGTGTCTGCCTCACTCACCTTCTCATCTGCTGTTATATATATACAATCTCCTATGATATGATATTCTTACAGAAAAAAAAACATGCTACTGAACAAGGCTAAATCTACTGAACATAATAGGATGATTGACACCTGTATTGACATGATGAGTTCAGGTGTCGAATGATGAGGTTGAGCTTTTTGTGTGAAGGGTGACGGTTTAATGCTAAACTGGAAATGTTTCATATATTTCTCGAGGTATTTCATGTGGTTAAAGGGAAGAAAACAGAACAAAGAGAAGCTGAATAAACAAAATCTGCCAGTTTATGTTGTTTCCACCCCTCCTTCAACCCGACAGGTGGCATTTTTTTCTTCTAGAAGTACACGCCAAACACCATTCAAAAAATGCCAATTTAAAGTAGGCTTGCTCCTCGCCAGGTGTACAATATCATGACTTCTTGTGTTTAATTTAATATATTTCGCCTGGCAGAACTTACTTCAACATATTACCTACCTCAGGATAACCCACAGAACTCCTCCCTGGAAGAAAAGCCAATTCAAGTTTCTAATTTAACAAACTTTTAAGCTTAATTGTACATTACATGTGTGCCGAATTGAAGAGTGCTTCTTTCTGTTTCGGGAAAAGTCTGGGAACAATATTTTCCACCACTGTTATAGCTTTCACAGAACTATGCGACATTAAAAGAGCAAAGTTTAAAGGGAGTTTTGCGTGTATGTGTGTGTGCCACCGCCGCCGCCTCTTCCAGTCCTTACCTTGCCTGACAGTTTTCAACCTGACGGGACCTTTGCAGTTCTTTATGACTGTCTGCA
Organism: Euthynnus affinis; assembly: GCA_029490765.1. Classification (NCBI taxonomy): domain Eukaryota; kingdom Metazoa; phylum Chordata; class Actinopteri; order Scombriformes; family Scombridae; genus Euthynnus; species Euthynnus affinis. The sequence continues at coordinate 9,835,147 of CM055840.1, read as the reverse complement.
CGTCATACAAGGGTAATCCTGAAATCGAGAGGTTCTCCACCTCCAGCAGTAGGTCCCCTTCAGTTAATTTCCCACTTTTGTAAACCACCACATCCTCGTTCACTTGTCCGATGTAGGCGAACTCTCCGTTCTCCGCGCCGCCGCGCAGTGGCACGTTCAAGTCACCGCGGGCATCTTTACAGACGGAGCTCTCGTTCACTCTGGAGGTCCAGTGGTTTTTCTTTAGCGCGGGTTTGGACATTATGAACAGTTATGAGCCCGACACCAGAAACTGGCGGGCTCTGCTACTGGGATGAGAAACAGTCACAGCAGCAGCAGCAGCAGCAGCAGTGTCTCTCAGAAAGTGGATTTGTATCCGAGTGAAGCGCAGCAAACTTTCTTTCTCTTCCACAGAAACATGAGTGCCGCTCTCCCGGGGGTGAGAAATCAAGCCATCCCTGTCCGCTCTGAAGTCACTCCTTACTGTGCAGATATTGCTTGAATCATTTTTCTTAACATCCCTGCAGTTTAATCTCCTTTTATCGATGTCATGTTACAGCTGCCACGGTCCCATTCGCGTCTCGTGTCCACTTATTCAAATCCTCGCAGTTTTTTTTCTTCTAAACTCACTTTAAATGGCGTTTCTTTCTTTTCCTCAGTCAGCAGACTGAACTCTTTCCTCTCCGTAGCTGAACCGTTGACTTTAACGACGCGTGTCACAGTCCTCGGATCCTTTAACCAGGTACAATAACGCTCTGGTGCGTTTAGCTGGATCTCAGTCCCACTCTGGGCTCTGATGTAGTGCTGGGAATGTGTTGCTGCTCGTGGTGCATTCATGTGCTTTCGGAAATATCACTTTCCAGATGGGGACGCAGGGACGACCGTATTGCAATACTAGATATTACGCTCTGGAGGATCTAATTATAATATAAGTGGAAATATTCTGCAAGTCCTGACAAGTTTATAATGTGTAGAGTAATGCTCTTAATTAGGTGGCCTATGTTTCTGACCAAACAACAGATGATGTGATGGTTTTTTCTTTGATTTTAATGTCATTTTACATTTTATTTTAGTCATTATATCCGTATGTATTTTTACTGTTTTACTGTTCAAATTTTCATTTAATTCTAACAATAAATCCAATCCAATCTGAGATCCAAATGTCCTTGCTGTAAACCGTGTCCAATTGCATATAAAAGCCTACAGCATGTAATACTAAACTAAACAATGAATCCTTTGAATTACATATTGCAATGACTATATGTGATGTAATTTTAATTCAAGCTTTATTGAGATCTGTGCATGCCTTGCAGATATTGTTGTCCCACCAGTCAAAGCAATACATTGCATCTAGTTTTTGTATAATTACGACCAACTGTGCAACATTTACATAAATATAAAGTATGCAATTTACAGCATCACTCTGGTATTAAGTTGGGACACATTGGCATTTTTTAAATTTGAATGTCAGAAATCGGAGCGTATAAAGAGTACCTGAAGGCAGCAATATTACAATGAGCGCATGCGTGCTGCTCAGAGTATAGCGCGCTGTCTTGGCTGTATCCACTATATTAAAGAGCCTTTGGCTACTCTAAAGAAGAGTTTGATGTCAGTTAATGTTTATTTCAATCAGTCCAAACTATCAAACTGAATTATAGCCTAAATCTTGGTACATTTCACTCACTAAATATAAACTGCACTGTCACTTCTTTATAGACATTCACATTGCCAATATTTCCTTCTCGCAGTGTGGAGACTTTCTTTAAAGAATTGTAATAACATGAGCTCATTCTTGAAGAAAATGAGTCCTTCATTCAACAGGCTTGATGTGATGACTCTGTCTGAAATGCTAATTTGATGATGACTCAGTGAACCAGCGGTTATACCTGTAATCCTCCCTGTGTTTCAGGTTAGACAGGTGGCATATTTTCCATTTTTGGGTGAAACCTCCCCTCTCTGCTCAGACATTCCTAAGAGTTTTGTGTGTGTGTGTGTGTGTGTGTGTGTGTGTGTGTGTGTGTGTGTGTGTGTGTGTGTGTGTGTGTGTGTAACTAATCAAAGAGGCTACAATAGAATTCAAAATTTGTTTCTTTTTTTCTCCATGATACAATTTCAAATCTACTCAGAGAAAGAAATCGCCAGCCTCATCAAAAGTGATCACCGTTACTTCAACTGCCATCCCTTGTTGCTTCCTCTACTCTTCAAATGATGAAGGAAAGAAATGATTGATCAGTCTGAAATAGAACAAGAGATAGAAAATGAAGAAAGAAAATGACATAAATATAAAGAATGTTCAGAATCCAAGACATAATGAAAGCTAAATAGATAAAGATGGAGAATCAGACAGTGGGCAGGCATTAGGCAGCTGGGCTAAGGCAGCAGGGATGAATACACTGCTTGATGGGATCAGATGAGCCAGGCCTCTCACCTAGGGAACAGCAGATGAGCTTTTCCCAACCTAAAAATAACAGTGAAAGTACTCTTGGTCCCATGGGAGGAAAAACCATTGGCCTGGATGGGATGGGAAATAGTAAGTGCACTTTTAAGCTCAAACCTTACAACTTTCTCTTATCTTCACCCGTTATCAGCTGCTCATACATGAAATGCATGTTTAATATTTGCTCAACTCAATGCAGTTGCCTCTGAGGGAAACTCTCCTTGCAGCCAAGTGCTAAACATGAACATAGAAGTACTTAAAATATAACGCAAGACACAAGCATCATAAATTATGAACATCCTCATTCATCAACAGAGCACCATTAAACAAAACAGTGCTAACACTGCGTTCCTGACTATAAACAAGACTAGGTCTGAACGTAGTATATGACCGGACACGTCTGTCACTACCTGATTTGTGTCGATGCTCAATCTGCATCAAGTCCGCCATCTTGGATAGCTACATACTGCACTGCCACTTGGACAAACCTCATTAGAGTTGAGTTTAACAGAGAAAAGACTGAAGAGGAAGGTGAGTTAACAACTGAATTAACAGAGCCGCTGCTAGTGGTTTCTGCTCAGTACGTAAACACACTTTTTACTGTTTGTTTTACCGGCTGGAGCTATTAGTCTGCTGTTGTAACTTCATCACTCAGTCAGTGAGTCAGTAAGTGACTCAGTGTCAGACATTTGTGTATATAGGGCTGGCCCCACTGTTGCAGTCCAGCCAAAAGTACATCATGTACGTCATCACCTATTAAATTGTACAAAAAACAAAAGGGTTCCCCTGTGAGGTTATCCCTCAGTGGTGTGAAGCTTTAGATAAAGAAGTAAAACAACTCAGAGAGGAGGAAGGTTACGATGGAGATATGTACCTGCCGCTTGCATCTCATGATGTAATGTGACTGTAGGAAGCAGGATTACTACATTTAAAAAAAAGCTTTTCTTTTAATTCCTTTCTTGGTGTTACTCAAAAATATTATGAAGCTCCTGTCTTGATTTGACTCAGCAGGCATAAGCTAATTACCCATTTCCTGATGTTTTCTCTAGTTTGAGAAATAGCTTAAAGTCTCCCGCCCTCCCACACTCCAAAAAGTGTTTTGTGAATTGTTTCTTCACTGTGATGATTGAGCTTGACTGTGCTGAATGATGTATACATAGAGTTTGACACTTGAAGACTGTTTTCACATTTGTCTGCTGAAAGTGGAAAGTTTCTCTGAGTTTTAATCTGAGTTTAAGGCACGTACCTACAAGCATGATTTATGATACCACAACTAATTTGAAGCCAATCATGGTCTTGTGTGCCATGGAACTTTTTAGTGAGGTAGGAGACATCTTTTTACCTGCAGTTAAACTTTTGAAATGAAAAATATTTGCATATTCATAGATTCTAGATTATTCATTGAGAGAAAAGGAGGAGATTTTAAGGCTTTTAACAAATAATTGAGCTTTTTTTCTGTAAAAACACATTAGAAACAAATTATTATTTAAAGCATTATAATTTATAACCAAAGTATTTTTTTATGTAAGTCTTAAAACATATCTGAGGAGGATCTTTAATAAAAAAACTAGCAGCTAAGTAAGGGTTAACACTAGAATTATGCCAGTCTGAATTCAACTAATAGTGGTTTGAGGGCTGATGAGAGGGAAGATAGAGGCAGTTTTAGAGTTGGAGACTGAGTTTTGTGTGTGTGTGTGTGTGTGTGTGTGTGTGTGTTTGTGTTTGCATGCTATATGTGCCAGTCACTTCCATCGTAACCTCCAGTGGGGCGGGTGGGGGTGGGGGGGGCGGGGGAGCTCCTCTGCCAGCTTCCTGTCACACAGTGTCACCCAAATCAGATCGACAGAGGCAGACACACTGCCACAGGCCCAAAATTTCCTATTCCCTTTCCCCCTCATCCATTAGTCTCTATATGTCAGCATCTCTTTGCTAACGTTTGCTGCCTCTCTATATTTCACCGTCATGCTCTCTCTGTCTGTCTTTCACTCTCTCGCACATGTTAATAAATTCAAATCCTTGCATGTGCACCCAAACAAAACATTATACACAGACATAGCCGCATGTTGTGTCTTATCCACATGAATCAAACCGCAATCAGTCTAAATAGCATGCAGTACATACCCAACAATCACAGCCCACAAGCATTACAACATGTCGTATGTTGACATTATAATCAATGATAATGCTGTCTTTTTTTATGCATTATTTATAAAATCTCCAGTGACACACTGTATGGCACTGTAAGATCTACATATTAAACTCACACCCACATGTAATAAATGTCTGCGCTCATACAGAAAAGTCAGGACCCCGTCATGAAGAGCTCTCATTAAAGCAGTGCTTTCATATTATCACTTTCTGCCATTGTGCTGGTGTGTTATGACAGCATATGTAATGAGGAGGAAGACCTGGATGAGAATGTTTTTCATAAACTATTATTAGCCACCATTTCCATTCACTCCAGCTGATGTGCCTGGTGGCAGTGCTGACAAGTAATGACAGAGTGAACTTAATGGCCAACACTAATAATGCAGTCTTCAAATCTGACAGCTTCGCTCAGATGACTTTGGTGCTACACTCTGGCAGTCCTCCGCTATTCGTAGCTTTCAATGATGTACACAGTGGCTGACCCATCCATCACTTCTTACTTTAAGGGTGTGTAACGTGATATAAGCATCATGGACACAACTGTTCAAAAATTCAGACTTGTGGAATTTGCAAGTATTACAAGCAAGAAATGCCAAAGTACAAGAATGTTTTATATTTAATTTTTACATAAATTATTATATGGTAAACAACAGAAAGAAAGAAAGAAAGAAATATAAGAAAGAAATATGAAGACTTTGCAATGTACACACTTAATTATTACATAATGTTTGGGTGAATTATTCTTTTGTCAAAGCTTTTTATTACATTCAAAGAAAGAAAAAAGGAATGAATTAAAGAGAATGACACTTAAAATAAACCTTGACTGTCATAGATGTAGAAACAGAGAGGACTGTATAATGTGATGTAGGCTGACACCTGACCTTTTAACACATCCATCCTGGAAGGAACCTCTCTCCTTTCACTACAAGTCATACCTCAGAGCTTCCTTTTGAACACTTCCCCAGCATTCCTTCATTTCCTATCTCAATCTTTCATGTTCTTGTCATCTTTGCAAACTTTTTGTATATCCAACGACATGAAGTGAACTTTTACATAAATATTTAACTGAACTCCATATTTCTTTTTAATTTGTAGGAAGTCTAATGGCTCAACATAGCTGCGAACACTAGAAGTCTGTAAGGTTTTTAAGGGCTCGACTTTCCCTGCTCATGATTTCATGAATGAGATAAGACTGTTTTGAATCGCTGTTGCACCGTCCTCTACAGCAAGAGACACAAAGAATTTTTTTTTATGGATGAAAACCAAGCTATGTGTGTATGTATGTGTGTACAACCTCCAGGCTACACATGACCTCATATTATCTGTGGCGTGACATTGTATTGATGCACCATTTTGCACATGTGAAAGGCAGCATCTGCATTATGCATAAGTTATTAGAACCATATGAGCCTTTCATTTCTCAAGCCTATAGGTGCATCATAGCATAACGCCCCACATTGCATTACAAATGTGTTTTGCACGAGTCATGTTTGCTGACCTATGACTTATCTGTGCTCATCAGCTCTGTAAATTAGGCAGCTCCTCTCAAGAAAAAAAAAAAAAAAGGTCGTAAATTTAGTTGCCAAAAACAACCTATAGTTACGTTTGAGTGACAGACGCCATCTAGTGGCCGTAGTAATTATGACCCAGAGAAATGTCGCAGTTCAGATGGCGTCTATAGAAGGTGACAAATTTCCATATTACGTGATAGATGGCAAACAAGTAGGACTTAGCTACAGGAGACAGCCGTTCACTTCCTGTTTCCAACCACAAACCACGACTGTAACTACGATTGTTGTGCTGTTTACTGTTGCCATGATGACATAGGTTGCTTAACTTTAATGAAGTAGTAACTTTAACCCACACCATGTTTCAGTGATCATTTTAACTACAACCATGACGTTTCCCTAACCTTAACCAAGTCGTTTTTGTGCCTACACCTAGACCCGAACCACAGTGTTGTCACCACAAAACATCATTATTTTTTTCAACAGTGATTCGTAATGGTTTTGGAAAACAGCATATTAGGAAATGTTCCTATGGGTCATTCTAGAGTGCATGGTACCATCGACCTATGTGGTCGTTTAATTATGAAGATGAGTTGAAATTAGGAGGGTCAATCTTTTTTTTTGCTTTAGATGTCATTTAATCTACTTTACCTCTGTGCCCTGATAATACCTCATTCATCATGATATCCACAAAGCGTTAGAGGGAAAGAGAGAGAGAGAGAGTAGATTGAGGGAAAAAGAGTGAAATCCTTCTTTTAACTAAAGCAGTGCTGCAAAGCTCAGTGTTGCTCTGGAAGATTAAGGATGAATGGCTTGGCACAAAAAGGCCATCAGATTATCTGACTGGGCTGTGGAGAGCTGTCATATCACAGCCAATGACAGGGAGAGTTTTTCATACCGGAGACTAACAAGGTACATGGTATGTTCAGAACTCTATGTTACTGTAAGCTCTACTGTACTGAAATGTCCTCAAAATAAAGCTCTGTTCAATTTTTAAGGGTGATTCAGTAATGAGCAACATACCACTTTAACTAAGGCCCAGGATGGGAATGGGACGTTGAGTGAATTATACACATTATTCAGCATATTTAACTGCTTAAATTCACGTCAGCAAATTCTCCAAGCTGGCTGTGATCCCAAGCAATAAAACATCAGCTGGATCTGGATGCTGCAAATGTTTGTCCCCCCCATAACTTTAATATAGCACAAAACAGCTGGGTGAACGCTGTGCTTCTTTCTCTCCTGGCTTTACACCTCTTAAACTGACTTTCTATCTATAAACCCTAACATATTCCCAAATGTATAAAGGGATATGTCATCACTGGGATCTGTCTTGAATTTGTATCCTATCCCAAAACAATAGGGAAGTGTTCGCTTTGTTGCTGTAATACTCCTGTGCTTAATCAACGATCAATAAACTTGAGAAATGAGTCAATGAATCTTCTTCTTCTAGTCTCCAAATACATGAAACTTAACTCACTGTCACCCTACAGCACATCTCAACACATCTTGCAACACTACTGCCGGCTCTCATGATGCCTTCAGACGTGTGACATATGGGTCATCGTGTCAGGAACACTCCGAGTTGCCCTGCAAAGCTCCTCCCGTCAGCGGGAACCCAGAGAGGATCATCTCCTTTTTTGGACTGGCAGCTGAGCAGAGTTAAGTATCATTTTTATCTGCATTTTCAGAGCCTTAGGGAGGGGAGATTGACTGTATTTAGATGAAGACTGGTGGACGTTTGACCATTTTACATAACAAATGAGAAGTTTGCTTGTTGCCCCTGTTTTTCTTCCAGATAGATCTAGAAAGAAGCATGCAGATACTTGATAATCCTTGCAAAGCCACATGAGATTGTATCCCCCCCCCTCTCTGCATATGCTGAAATGTCATTATGCATGGATGTTAAATATTAATAAACACTGATGTTGCATGCAGTTGCATATAAGCATAATAGCACTGTGTTATGTACTTTGCATAGAAAGGTGGCTTGCCAAGGCCTCAACAGTTATCTTCACAAAATAGAGGGTTTATCATGGGCTTCCTGATGGATAAAATGATACCTTTCAGCAAACACTTTGTCATTGTTGATAAATGGAGGACACAAATACATATACTTTAAACAAAATGTAATTATTCAGACCCTGAATACTAATTTCCACTCCTGTCTACAAGTGCTAAGAAATAATTATTCCCTCTCCCCCTCTTTATTATGCACAATTTCACCTTAAAATCACACAGGCCAACTAAATTTTAGCTATTACCTGGGTAGCCCAACTCTCAACACAGTATTCACACACACATCATTCAAACCTTTCAAATTTGAACATCTTACTCAGGAAGAACCGAGAAAGGGAGCAAAAACATAAAAGAGAGAAAGAGAGTGGGAGAGATGATGATGATACATGATGATTGGCTGGGTATGACTGGTTTAGGTCATGTGAACCGTGCTAAAGCATAACTGAATAATTCAAAGCAACACAACGTCTGAACAGGGTTTCTTAGTGCTCTGCTACAGACCCCCACATCAGCTTCACAACCACACTGCCCGGAATAAAACGGAAGCAAGTCAAGTGGACATTTTAGTGTTGGAGCCCAGCTGTACAGGCTGATGAGGTACTTGACATTTTCCATGTTTCTTCTATGTTCTAATGGAGAATTTGTGAGGAACAATTTCTTAAGTACCATACACTGCTGTCATTTAAAAGAGACGGTCAATCAGAACTGCTCTCGCTCTCGTCTCCTCTAAGAGTGGTTTATTTTGAGCACAATAGAAGACACCACAAGAGGCATAAATTAATAAAAAAGACTAAATAAGAGGAATGTGAATGGGAGAGTGCGCTGTATTCACAGATGGATGGTTCATGTTAGGACCATATGAGCCGCCCAGTTTATCCTCTGTGCTCTCTCCTTCTTGCCCTAAGCAACCGCTTTGCGTTTCCTCCTGATTTCAGATGTGATTACTTGAAGATGGTCGGCCAGGCCACATGAGATGGCTCCCGCTCTCCTCCACCTCCTTCTCCTTCTCCTCACTCACTCACTCCTCTATACAGCAGTATGTTTCCAACTGCCCCAGCCAGAACAAGACTGCTCAGAGAATGAATGGTATGAATTAGAAATGATTGATTAATTGTGAGGGCAGCTGTGTAATATAAACTGACCAACTACATGCCTTTCTGAATAAAACATATAATGAAATCAAAACAGTTTTGCAATCTTGTCTGCAGAAAACCAGAATATCTTCTGAAGTTATGATCCAGAAACAGAAAGTGTTGTCTCTACAAATAAACTGACTAAAAGACTGGAATTTTGCACCAAATGACACAAAAATATGTCACATGCTCCTGTTGTCCTGCACTTTATTCTGTCATGATATACATTAGGCATCTAATTTTACATTAAAAGACAGCATTTCACAGTGGACACTTCAGTCTTTTGAGATGATCTGCTTTCATTTTGAAGGCCAGAGGCTCCGATTACTGGTGAAACATGTGTTTACACTTTGTTTAGTATAGGTAGTTCCCCAGTGTCTTAAGAGCTTAAGAGCTAACTTTAAAACGATCCCCTGAAAACATGGTTTCAAATCCTAAGTTTTCCCTCTATATTAGATATTCATGATTAAACAGTGGCCTGGGAACATAAGAACTACAAAACTGCCACCAGATCTTGATTCAGATATTGATGAATTCTTACTGGTGCACAAAAGTATATGACATCACATTTTTTGAAAGAAGCCATCTAATTTAAACCAGTTAGAAGAACACAGACTTAAACACTCTTAACACTAACTTCTCATGGGAAATAACCAGGAGAATGTTCCAGCATTGTCAGATTATTTTGTGTTCATATACAGTAGAACCCTGTTGCTCAGAGCAAGAAGCTGCTTTTATGGCCTTTTAAAGTTCTCACCTTGGTTCAGTGATGTACATGTGTACTCAGGGTGTTTTCAGTGAACAGGTTCAACAGAAGCACACCTCTGACCACACCCATCATCACCTTTGGGTGTGGTTAACAGCCAGAAACAGACTTGAAACAACCACAAGAGGTCAGTGACACAGTGTGCTTCTCGGTTTCTACTCTGTAGCTGCTAACTGGAAGATGTGGCTGCATTGGTTCTACATGACATTGAGAATTTAAAGAGTTTGTTTGACAGAACATGGTTAATGTATTTGCAGTTCTCACACAGGCTGTGTGCCAGTACTGACAGACTGTAGAATAAATTCACAGTGAGCACAACCAGACAATGTCAATGACTTCAAAGCGCCCCTCCTGCAGCCTGCTCTTAGTGACAGCCTTGAAATACCTGTCATGCTGTTACACGGTGGCAAACAAGGCGGCTTTTGTGTCCAGGTGCTCTTTTGTTTGCTTGACCTGGCTGGGCGGCTTGGCATGATGAAAGACCACAACACACTATTGGGGGAGAGGGGTGGGGAGGGTGCTAGTGGCCTTGGCAAATTCCTCGCCACATCAGGCGTGACTCTATTCCCTACCATTGCTCTGTTTGGATTTGGTGGGAACCTTGCTGCAGAGTCACAGGATTATGGTGATTGACATCTTAAAATGTGTTTTTTGGAGTTAAAAGTAACTGTTCTGCTTATTTTACATTTCATGCTACAATGTTTTATTTGCTCTTAGGTTTTTGTTATTTTACTAATTTGGCATTTTATTATTCTAACTTTTTATTGCCATTTTAATCGTATGTTCCTTATCTGTCTCTTTATGCCTTGGATCTTTTATTTATTTTTTTACTTGGCTACATTGTCAATGAGGTCTCTACTTCAATATGTTTCCAAGTTGAAATAAAAGTTATAATAATGATTGTGCTACATTTTGGCATTAGATTTCTTGCAAAATGAATGTGATATGCTGGTTATGGTGATGTGTTTTTATTCTTAGAATACATCTTTAAATGTCATACTGTTACTGGTGGTTTGCCTGCTCTCTTTAGCTTCTTTATTTCCTGTCTCCCAACCTCTTTCACCAAACTAGTTGACCCTTTTTCACACACACACACACACACACACACACACACACACACACACACACACACACACACACACACACACACACACACATGTTGTCCTAGGTCACTTTTAGGGACATTACATAGACTTGCATTCATTTCCTGGAGACTTCCCCTAACGCTAGCCATAACCACTACTTGCCTAACCCTAACCTTAACCACTGACCCAAAATTCAGCCTTTTCCCAACTGGGGACATGGCTTTTTTTCCCCCATTTGGACAAGCTATCCCCAATTAACTGGTCTTACCACCCCCCCACCCCTCCACACACACAGATTCTTGTAGCCTCCCTGCAGACGTAACAGGGAAACCAGTGGAATCTGGATGGAGTCCAAAGCATACTAAGAAGAGTAGTTTCTATATTTTCTTCATATATTCCATTAATGGACTTGGACTATGTGCTGGGTCTTAAATCAGAACTTTCAAGGTAATCTCGACTTGAGACTCCTTACATTGATTTGACTCTGTTGTTTTCTCAAGCAGCGGGAAAAACATTTAGCTGTCAACTATAAAGCTTGTAGGCTCCATATTTTCCATAGAATTGAAGTAAATTTAATGGCTGGCAGGTCAGAGCACAAATGAAAACATTTGTTCTGGGTTATGAGGATCCCTAAACTGGCATGATTTCAGTCCAGGCACAAAGCAGGTTAGCCTGAGTGCGTATTAAACTCTAGTGGAGGAAGCATATGGGCCCTTGTGTCAGAGTGCAGGTGGTTCCCCTCTCACTAATTCGAGCAGAATGGACCCGCTCCGTCGAACAGCTAACAAAGAGCTTTGTTCCACAGCAGAGGAAACTGATACAGAACAGTACATCTGTTCTGTACACTATGAAAGCCACAAGGTTTATGATTTCTCAAGTGTGCACCATGTTGGAGTGGTTGATAACAATCTGTGAGGCACTGATACCTTTTGTGTGCTTAATGACTGTATGCATAAATTCCATTTTGAAGGTCATATGTGCACACTGTATGTGCATGCATACTGTCATGATGTTTGTACAGAAAAAGGAAGTTGTGAACATTAAACTTGCAGTATGTGATGGTTTTCATGCACTTTTCTGCAAACTTTATTTGGCTGTAAACACAATGCAGTGAAACCCATCTCATATATTTGCATTGTTAATCAAAATGTGCACAAATCCACAAGCAGTATAGACATATGCTGTGCTCCACACAAGCCAACGCACTCGCACAAACACGAAAACGGAAACAGGCGAGCAGCTACATCAACAAATTTGCAAACAAAAATACACGTAGTAAATAATTGATAGGACAGAGAGCATAAACAGAGGCGAGCAGATGAACAAATGCATCAACAGACTGACATGACCCCAGCTCGCCTCAACACCAGCTGGCCTGCCTGCAGCAGCGTGTGGCACTCTAACCATCCTCAGTCTGCAGTGCAGTACAGAGCCCTGCTTTGTGTCTGAACCCAACACTGATTAGAGGAAGGTGGAGTCAACATGAAAAAAGTTGTTGTCATGAGTTCACTGTCTGGGGCACCGTGCTTGTTGTTGTAGATGATGATGGCTATGAAGCCATGTCCTGCTGTCTCTAGACAAGATAAGTGGGTGGGGTGTGTCTGGTGTGGTAGTATTTGATCTATATGTCACAACAGGAAAATAGTGACATTTATAAGTGATCCAAAACCTTTATATCAAATAACAGACACACCCTACAATATAATGCAATCAAGTGCAAGACCTCTAAGCTTTTTTGTTGAGATTGTATTAGAAAGGTTTTACGCCAAATTATTTTTGAGGTCAGTTTGTGGTGTTAACCAAGTATCCAATTAAGATTTTGTGCTACATTAAATGCATAACAGAAGATGCAAAAAATAAAATAAAAACAAAAGCACAAGATTGCATTGATTGAAACCAGAATGAAAATAAACTGTGGTTACATCAGCCAAGTTGATCATACATCACTTTGAAAATATATTCATCTTTACCAGTATTAAACCTGCAGTGTGATAAATCTCTTGGTGTCATTCTTGCCCAGGCTGGATGAATGCATACAGTTCATGCACCAGAGACTTCCACAAACTGAGCAGCTAACTTCCAGTTAGCTCTCTGCTAACATTAATGAGGATAAAAAAATTGAGTTGTGCAGCTGTTATAGACTTTTCAAATGTTATCGGACTGAATGGATCAAATTTTGATAGTGAAACAAGTCCTTTCGCGGGGGTTGTGTGGCGCTCAAAATGATTTATCCACCATTTTACAGCCACAACAATAGCAACAGAGTAGGCTAAGGCAGAAATGTTAATGTAAGCATGTGTCAACAGGGGCAAAAGTCCTGCACTCCAGCTTTAAGCAATATATACCAGCAATACCAGGACCTTGTATTGCTAAAAAAGACTAGTCTCATGTACCTGATCACCTGAAAAGTCCAACACTCATTCCTTTTAGCTGTTGTTTTGGTCTCCATCAACTCCACTCGCTAGTCGCTAACTCTGTTGGTCATTTGGTGCTGGATAGGTAGTGTATATTGGGCTTATCTGAGCATTTTTGCTCAAGAAAACCATGGCTTTAAACAAGGTTGATGAGAGCCAAAACTGTGACATTGCAAACTGTAAAACAAAAAACTAAAGTGATCCATTTGGCTGAGGGGACAGGTTGTAATTTCCTGTTGGTTTTGTCCCTATGAGCAACACACATTACGCATAGTCATTTAAACCAATGTTAATACAGATATATTGATGAGTGCATCCTTGATTTTATACAATATATTTTGTATGTACAGTCTTCAGATTTAACTTTTTAAAGTGGTTTGTCTTTAATTTTGCTAACGTGCAGGGAGAGGTTTTCATCAGAGTCTTCCACAACGGTAAAAATGTTCTTGTGCTATCCCAGAGTTGACTGAAGTCTTGGCAGCGGTCCAGGAGATGGAGGGGGAGGCTAAGCGAGTTGCCCCCCTCAGGGAGCGGCTGTGGCTGGTAGGGCAAGGGCCTACAGCACCCGGGAGTGCCTGGTTGTTACTATGCTCCAGTTATGTATGTCAAGACTGTATAAGGTTTCACACGGAGAGGCAGGGAACTAGCCTGGGAGAACATTCAACAGGAGGGAAGTGAGGAGTCAGGAAGTGAACAATAATTCAAAACAGAGCTCTAACAAAAGAGGTCCTTCAAATGTGTTGACTTTAAACCATATCATTTATCCATGCATTCATGGTATCCCTATGGAAAATATATAGGCACTTAAAAGAACACAAAAAGGTCATGTGTGAGGTCTGTAACTGGAAAAAAATGTTTTCCTCCATATTTTGGGGAAAATATGACTGTTTGGAACATGCTGAACATATTGCTATGGAGAAATGAATTATGCTGTAGAAGTGGTTTGAGAAGTTTCTGTGGATGTTTTGATACTTTTTGACTTACATTCAAGCTGTCATGCTCCATAAAGAACAATATAGAGATTCTTAAACCATATTTTAAGCCTTCTTCTTTATTTTGAAAAGACACATAGACCCTCATGTTTCATATAATTGAACTTGAACTTAACTACTAGGAATGGGTGAAAGAGAACTTCTTATGTTCTTCTATTTTTCTGATGGGACATGGTATAGTAACACAACACCACAATGGGGCTGCAAAGCCATTTATGTCCACTTCTGACACAGCTGCATGTGAATATTTAATGTTTCACTATTTTCGAAAGCATTTAACTTTATAGGGCTCTGAAATGCATTCTAACTAGAGACACACTCACAAGCACCGGTAAATGCATGAGCACATGCACCATGTTTCCCATCACCCCCCACACACAGAACCTTCTTGTTATGCTTTTTGTAAAACTCTGGAAACAAAGTGATGCAATTGAGTGAGCGGTCAGTAAAGCGTGAGCTGCTCTGTGGGTTGGGAGAACTCAGTTGTTCTGTGTGCTGAACAGAATCGTCTGCTCTGTCACTGTGCTGTGCTGCGTTTACTGTCCTCAGCAGGAAGCTGCCTTGCTCAGAGCCTGACTTTCTGCCATGGGCTGCAAAGCTGCAGGTCTTCATTGTCTTTTCTCCGTGATCCAATGTGGCACCACTGCTGCACTGACTCAGGCTTGGACAGTGTGTGTGTATGTGTACTTGTACGTTCTTATAAAAGGAGATGATGGTGTGTAAACGATCACGTACGCAGGGAGAGAACGGCTTAGGTTATGGTTCATGTGACTATGTGCGTGTATGTGTGTTTGTGTGTACTTCAATAGGATTATGCATGACAGGATGTGTGTGTGTGTGTGTGTGTGAGGGTGTGTGTGTGTGTGTGTGTGTGTGTGTGTGTACCAGGTATTCTTCATGTTGTGGGGACATAAATCTCTTCACACAGTCATATTGTGCGAACAAAAAGCAAGTCTCCTTAACATTAATTTTAGGGTGAAGACTTTAGTTTAGGGTTAGGGCTAGGGAAAGTAATGTAAGTCTACATAAATACCCCACAAGTGACATGAGTAAACATGTATGTGTGTGTGTGTGTGTGTGTTTGGGGTCAAGGTTCATCACTGTGACATGTGAAAGACTGCATTATCACTCTGAGGTAAGTTGTCATGACTGTGTAATTTCTTGGAGGAGTGCCACTCTCTTGCTCAGTTTTAGGATCCTTTGGGAAGAAATCTATGTAGACTGGAGTCAGCCTCAATAGTACACTAACCCAGAAGACAGTAATAGTTTTAAAGGAAAACTCCATCTTATTATGCCACCAATCTTTGGAGTTTCAGTATATCGAAATAAGTGCTGCAGTTGACACTGACCTTTAATCTGTCTTATCTACTGCATTCCTATTTCAAGCTCGTGTGAAATTGTGATTACTTGCTTTTCCCAGGATGACTTTTGTTTCTCAGAGGTGTGTGAATGTGTTGTATTCATGTTGCATTCAGTTGGTATCTCATTTTCTTCTCCTCTATGTGTGATTGTTGTTATTCTGTCAGTAGAAAATAATGAGGCCAGCAAAAGCTGTTGCTCTTTGACCCAGAGGGAAGATTTTTTGCTGCTAAAGTAAATTTGTAGCTGTGCTAAATATATTTTGACATGACCTGAGGTCAGCTATGTTTGGCCTTTTATCATGGGAAGTAAGAAAAGTGCTTTATCTGACAATAATACTGGATACAAAGCCGGAATATCAGTTATATCTCACAGCTATTGTACATGGTATATGTTGTCATTGTGGTATCTGTGTGTAACATTCTTGCAAGCAAATTAACTTAAATAACACATGAGGCAAACTTTGTAACTGTGCTTGTCATCTCTATAGAGAAGGAGTCTAATCAGCTTGGGGGCACATTGATGCATAAATGTGCTCATGAATGAGAAAATGTTTATTTATTTTCTTGCCATAATCAACATTTTTTATTTTTAACAATGACCATATCTTGACTGTTTAAATTAAAAGAAACCCACAGAGATTTATCACCCTGCAGAGCCCTCAGCTCTACATACAGCATTTTAGCATTTTCAGATCTTTTTCAGTTTTGGTTTCATGACCAACAACTTTACTGTTTGATTCAGCCTCACCACTCTCATCATTCGCATTTCAAGCCACAGCTGGCAGCTGGTTTTTAACAAAAAACATCTGTTAAACCGACAACCTGACAAATGTTGAGCGACTAGCTGGTAGATACGGTGGAGCATTTAGCAGCTAAAGAGACTTTTTTTTTTCTCAGGAGTTACTGAAGACAAAAATAGAGCCTAAACAGAGTGAATATTATCAGATGACCAGAAAAATTCCAAATGAATGCTTATGTGGCACCATGTGTTCTGGATGTGTGAATAGACAGTTATTTGCTGTTGTGTTTACAGCTTGTTTCACTGCCCCTGAATGGCCAAAAATGATCCATTGAAGAAACTTTAAAGTGCTCTAAGACATAACTGGATATTAATAATAATTTATATTAAAATGTAACTAGATATTAAAAATAACAACAAGTATAATAATAGTAAGTTATCACACAATTAATCAATATTCTATAAATAACCTATTATTAATATATCCAAGTGATTATGAAGCAACATTAAGCAACTCATGTGCCTCTGCCCTTTTTAAAATGCTTTTAAAATGTTAAAGTAACAAGTCTGACTGTGACACATCATCCGTGTTTCACCAGTCAGTATTCTTATATAAGGTTATTTCATGACTCTCAATAGGTTTTATACCCACCTTTGCATGCTTAGAAAATGCGATCTAAATAACTCAAAAGGCTCCAGCCTCACCTGAACATTAAAACCTGTTGGATATGATGAATAATAGTTCATTCCAAGCAGAAAAACTATAACCTTTCAACAGCTTTACCGGGAGGCTGTTGGTGCCTCCAGACTAACAGCAATCTCATTGATGTCTTTGCACTCAGTCCCCCGCTACTGCAGCTTACACATATCGATCTCCATAAACATGCGCATAAACTACCTTTAACACCTCTCGGCCCTGAGGCTTACATAGTGCCACTAGGGCCCGGGACTGGAGATTATGTGGTTTATTTAGCATCTCTCTCTCTCTTTCTCTTTCTCTCTCTCTCTCTCTCTCTCTCTCTCTCTCGCTCTCTCTCTCTCTAGATGAGTGGTCAGTACTCACACTCTCTGATTTACTACTTCTGTTTCTCCCTCTTTTAGCCCCATCCTCCCACTAATATCTTTACAGTATCTGCTCAACATATGCATAAATAAATGCTCTTTGTCGCCATTACTGATATTAATCCCTCTGACACACACACACTCACACACTCACACACCATCACGCAATCTCAGGCACTCCACCCTTGAGTGAACAAGGTGGGGCGGAGGCAGCAGAAGACAAACAACAGACATTTAATGGATGTGTGCGAAAGGCCGGCATGTAGGAGCACTATGTCTTTCCATCATGCTGCAGCTGCTACTGGGTAAAAGGATGATGTGTGTGTGTGTGTGCGTGTGTGCGCATTTTCTGGCTTGATGGCCAGTGTGTGTATGTTATTTTATGTCCTTGTGTAAATGTGTGCACCTGCTTTTACTGTGTGTTTGCATGTATCTCGTGCACGTGTGTGTGGTTCCCATTAAAAAGAAAAACTCCCCATAACCGAGAAGGGAGATGTGACCTGATTGGTTGACCAAGTAAACAGGGCGCTGTGTGTTCTCTGGATTTTTTATTCATTATATGGAATTATTTCATGTACAGTGGATGGCAGGTACACATACTGTATGTGTAAGGCAGGGGACTGGGAGGACAGTAACTAACCGATATTCCCAAGAGTTGGTGGAATCACAAGAGAAGAAGAATAAATGAGATCCCAGGGGACTGCATTTACTGTGAGACTGGTCATCGTTATGGATGCACACAGCGCAGAGCAATTCCTCTGTGACGTGGAAACAATTTCAGAATATAATGTATTATGTACTGTCAGGTGAAAATGTGAGTGGATGCTGGGGCATTTATATTCTATGGTTACTGGTGCAATATATCTTCATTTATACCTCTTCAGCAAGTTACATCTGCTGTGCGTAGAGATTTGTTGCTAATAAATATCTAACTATACCCGGTAACTGCCAGGTTTAACTGTTGGGAAGCTAACGTTAGCTTGCTAATAGAGTGAAGAGATGATAACGATGTAAACTGGCAGATTTTTAATTACATTAGATGTGACAGTGACACCATCTTTGAACCACAGCCTACATATTTCTTCATGTATACATACATATGTCCTACCTTCATTTATATAAGGTTGACCTCCTAAAACTGTTAATTCAGGAAGTTATGTCACAGAAACCTCCTGTTTTCATATCTAGTTGATTCATTTTTGATTTGATTACAGAGATTTCTTTACACCCCATATGACTTAAGTCATTACTAGAACACATTCCTTCAGTTTTAATGGTGCAACTCAATGTAGTAAATCATTATTTTGAAACTTTCTTGTAGTTGTAACTTAAGAGGGAATTTTCTAAGAAACAGATGTACAAATAGCTGGTGCAACCCAATCCTGGTTAAATAGAAAAATAAACCTTGTGCTTTCTCAAAGAACACAATCAAAGTGCTGCCCTCTGCTGCCACACAATATGTCCTAAAGAACTCAACTCCAGCTGGATAACTTGCCAGTCCAATGGTCATTATTTTGCTGTATTTGAAGACAAGCTGTCCCAAATCTCAACAGCACTCTCTCAAGTGGAAATACATTAGTGGATCTGTTGGGATATTCATCCGACAATACAACTTGACAGACTGGTGAAGGAAGGCCGCATTCTCCTCTTTGTCCACAGCCTTTTGATAGGATTACAATGAGAACCAGTCGAGGGAGAATCACTGCATATATTTACTATAGAAGTTGTTTAATAAGATTAGCTTTATTGTATCCTATCGGTCTCAGACGTAAAGCTTTACTGGCTCATTCTTTGTGCAATCTGATTATCCACTGATGCGATCTTAACAAGCCAAAGCCTTTGAAATCAAAGGAGCGAACCATACGGTGAGAGCATGAGAAAGTTTTTACCAATGCATGTTGTGCCTTTGAATATTCAAATAAACTCTTGGAGCGTGCAAAAATGGATGACCTGTGCAATGAGATGCTGGACGTCAGCCATAAGGAATTCCTTCACATGACAGGTAACAACAGTTTCTAAAAACTACCATTGAATTTAGTTTAGGATTACCATGTTTTTTAAGATGGCTGCCATGAGATTTAACACATCAGACTGCAAGTTGACTTTCTTATTATCAAGAGAAAAGAGATGTAAAATACAGCTTAAGTATATGAGATACTTTCCACTGAGCAGAAAGTCTCAGAGGAAAGTGGATCAGAGATCAGAGTGATTAATCTCTTTGTACACTGAACCTATTAGTTTATAATGCAGGGAAAAAAATCTCATCTGTGCAACTTTACCTGATTTCATATAACTTAAATCCCTCCTGCTCATACTGTAAAAAAAAAAAAAAAAAAAAATCCAGAGAATGTTATACATGAGAAAGAACACCAACGTTTATATGACTGGAACATGAAACCATCATAGCTTTCAGACTCTATTTCAGCACTCCAACTGGCTCTAAAACCCAGGAGGAGCATGTCGACGACTCTGTCGAACCATTAAAAAGATCAGCTTTTCACATATCCATTCATCTCTCTCTCTCTCTCTGCCTCTCTTTTACTCCGTCTCTGGGCAGGTAAAAAAAAAATAATCCTCATATCCAGCCTATTAGTCACAGAAGATTAGACCTCTGGCAGAGACGAGCAGAGATAGGAGGTGAGCAGAGAAAGAGAGACAGATTAAATGCCTACAGTATTATGAGGTAATGTTCAGGGGCCCCAAGGAAAAGTGTCCTCTATGAAACTGCTGTATATAGATACGGAGATAAAGTCTGATGAATGAAAATGTTCCCAACACTATGCTGAAAAGCATATTGCTCCACATGCAATGGGATATGCATATGTGCAAAGTCAGTTTAAATTGTAGAGGCAAATGACTTATGATTCTTACATGTGTGCATAAGTAATTTTAGGTTTTTATTGTGTGTGTGTGTGTGTGTGTGTGTTATGAGACAGAGAACACACGTTGTGTTTGTAAACAAATCCATCCCCATCTTGTACAGGATCACTGATGAATTGCAGACTCAGGCCAACGTTATTATCAGCGTGGATAGAGATCTCCTCACCTCCAACCCTTTCAGAAGCTCATTTGAAAGTCAAGACTCATTTATCAGCTTTTGATCTAATTAAACAACCTGGATCCGGGATGAAAGCAGGGACCAGCCATTATCTGACTCCATTAGCCACCGGCGTGGCATAAAAAATCGCACCCCATCCGTCACAACTTTAAGCCAACTTTCCCACTTCTTTCTCCTCCTACTGCAGCTGTTAAGAAATTTGATCCTGTTTTCATCTCACCTTTAATTCAGTTGCTACTGGTCTTCTTTCTATCTGTTTATTGCTTCTGTCTCTTTATCTCCTGAACATTTTCACGTCATTCTTGTTGACTTGTTTGGACTTCTTAATTCATGCTTTCACAGTTTAACCTTAACACTGCTATGTTCTTAAAGTCAACCTTTGATTCTGGCTGAGAGCTGTAAATCCTCAGCTCTGATTTGTTACACGGAACCTCTGTGTGTGTTCAGGTCACAGTTTGACTCCTCTCCTCAACCAGAAAACTATATCTTCCCACTTCCCACTCCTCAAGGGACTTGAGTGACTGACATGGAGGTTTACGACTGGCTTGACAAAGGAAGATCAAATAAGGGTTACAGCAGTTTTGTAACTGGATCATGAACTATGGTCTGTTAGCCAGAACAACACTCCTTTTGCATGAAATCTGTGTGGGCGCGCAGTGCACTAGTTAGAGCTTGCATGCTAAAGCAGTGATGCATGGGTTTTAAGAAGATCCATATATCAATATGTATCAATGGCCGAAGGAAAAAGCATGTATGAACCTTAGGTCAGCGATCCCCTGTTAAAGCTTGCAAAGTGTTAATATTAGAACAGAATGACATGTGCTCTATCTGCTGGTAATTTTAGGTATTGCAGTGTGGCTTACAACCTCAATGAGGGTTCTTCAAAGATGGAGCAATCATAGTGTATATCAGAAAGACATGATACACACTACATTCAAAATAAACGTAAAAAAAAAAAATCTTTACATATTCATAAGCAAAATGCAAAATGTCCCTTACTGTTTCCACCAAATTACTTCACTACAAGTATTTGTTATCATTAATTACATGCCATGCAATGCCATCAGCAATGTGTGATATATTTATTGCCTCTTGTGTTGATTGCTCATATCCACCCACTGCAATATGCCTATATATTTAGTAATCATTGAACACATCACAGGAGCCATTTTCAGTAGGCCTGCAGGCATCTGGAGACATTACCACTGGGAAAATTAGGTGGCAGCAGTTTCCTAAAATGAGAGGTGGAATGACACATGGCAGTCTCTCAGTGAAAAAAAAACATTGGAGGAAATGTACTGGTGAAGTGTAATTAGCCATGTTTACTGTTCAAACCATTAATCCTAACTTGTGATGCTTGCAAACAAGCTCTTTAAGGTAAGTGGGCCTTGCCTTGTTTGGTAGAGTTAATATGTAATTACATATGCAATTCGATAACATTTATCTGTAGCTTTGCCTTGTGACTCTTATTTGGTTTACCTAATTGCAAAATTTGCTGAATTCAGCTTTTATACACTATTTATGGCTGGCAAAGAAGAGTTGAGTGGATTACTTTGGAAACAGTACAATCCCAAAAACATTTCTAATTACTGAATAGTAATAAAAGTAACAGACATTTGAGTGTAATATTGTATGATTTTATAATGAACAATGATGCAGACGAAAAAACAATTAAACCAATAAGACAGAGCTGCTGCAGGTCCGTATATTGACAGGATACACCACTTTCTGTGGCTGATGTCAAATGCATAATGACTTCTCATGTGCTGATCTTTCTTTACAGATTTAAAAATTGATTAGTATCCACTGTGCTAGCCAGTGCATTTTCAGTGAACTGGTGTGTATGCAGACTTTTGATATTAACGGGCTCTGTCCCCCAAATCAAGGCTGGACGGCTTTTCGTTAACAAAAGGAGTTGATTGCAAACAACCAGGGAGCCCATTATTAAAATATTCAGATAAGGTTGAGGCTTCCTCTTTATCATCATATTTGTTTACTTCACAGATTAATCATATAATATGTTGTACACATACAAATGATCCTGAAGCTGTAATACATATACAAAGGTGATAGCAGGTTCAGATTCAGGTCAGAGTTATCTGTTATGCCTTTTTATTTCTCAAGCACTATTGATATCATACAGCCACATGCACCTGGGCTGAAACTCAGAGACATGCATCATCATCTTGGTCTTACTGAGAGAACTACCGCCTTGGAGACCACAAACCAGTATATAAGGATCCAGGATTACAGGTCTGATAATCTCCTGAGGTGCTCTGGTGCCCCATGGACAGATGCTCCCTCAACCTTTCTTTTTGCTCTCCATACTAGGAGAGCAAAAACTCACCACAGCCTTTGTGTTGGGTTGGTCTGTGTTACTGAAGGTCCATCTTACATTATTGATAGGCACTCATCCTGTGGCTCACCTGACCCAATAAGAGAGCAAAAGATAAGTAGAAGTATGAAGTAACAAAGAATTTTGAATGGAGTTGGCCAGAGCAGCATCACTCACTCAGCAATAGCTTTGACATTTTGACTCTTGAAAAGATTGCTACAGGATCGTCGCCAGAGGAAAAATTAGCCTTGTTAATTGAGAGTGCTCTTGAAGTGAAGTGCTAATCTGAAAAGATAGGCTAATGATACAAGGAGAGGGGTGAGTTTGGTCACTAATGAGTTAGTCTCTGACAAGACCAAGAGTCTACAGCCACGCTAGATCTTAGGCAGAGCTGGTCTTTGAGCTAAATGCTCACAACGGCTGTTATTTTAGCACAAGATAACTCCTTATTATCTTATATTGGTCCTCCCAGTTCGGCCTCTGTCTGAAACAGGACATTTTAGCCCCTGTCTCTTTAAGGCTCCCCTCCCAATGAGCCTACTTTGTTATAATTGGTTAGTTTCTAGAAGCTGCGTCACAACCAGCTGCCAATGGCTCTGGGGCTACTTAAACATACAATAATAGTAGAATTTCTCACTACTCACTTAAAATAGACACTTCTCAAATATATCTGTACATGCCCAAATCTAATCCAAAATATGCAAATGGACAATGCTAACAACCCAAGGAAAAATCTTAGCAGCAAAAGCTACAAAACAGTTTGTGGGCATACATGAACAATCTGAGGAGGAAGTCAAGGTAACTTTGTAAATGGAGCATTATGAGTAGGTTGCAACCCTGGCTTTTGATGTTTAGGGAGCATTTTTTCATACGTTTACCTCAAGTTTTTGGACTTTTGACCATGACAATAACAGAGAATCACAAAAAGCATAAAATGTCCCCTTTAAATTTTGACCCTATGATGGCACCAGAGTTATTAGGTAAAGTTATTACAATTCATCCCATGAAGAACACAAACGTCTGTACTAAATTTCATGGCAATCAATCCGATAGATGATGATACATTTTACTCAAAACCACAAATGTGGATTTGTGGTTGCTAGCATGACTCAAAAACCTACCACCAAACATCTAAGCAATGAAGCTCCTGCTGCTGCTAATGTGCTGCTCAAGCTACGACTCCATAGACACAGTGCAACATAAAGTTTAATAAATCTTGGCTAGAAGAAAGGAAGCAGAATTCAACAGGAGGTTGGTATTTGAAGAGGTCTATTCTGTTCATAAGCTGCCTGAATGGAAAAATTTAAACAAAGGAAGCCACAATACATTGAAATAATTGAATACTGTATATTGAGAGTATAAAAAAGCAGCCAAGATGGTGGATTGTTATAGGTTGTGACTTGGCCAAAGAGATAGGTTGGGTAAACAGGAAAACGAAGTGGGAGAGGACAAGAAGACACCCATTTAGGTCTCCGTCATTCTCAGTAGGGTGCCAATTCAGCTCCAGAATGGGTCAAGTCTCCAAAGGTTAGGTTCAGCACCACCTGGTTCTAAAGACTGTGTATAAGAGTCAGAGAACAAAAACAGTAATGCTGTCACTTTAATGCTCCAGAGGGGATGTAAGATGTTTCTTACATTGTGTTATTTTGCTAGTCACTACCCTTTGTCACCCATTATTAATCATAATACAGCGAGGCATTTTAAAAAATCCCTAAGTACGTTTCTACAAATGAGGGCTGCACTGCTTCAGTTTATATTGATGGAGGCAATTATTGCAAAGATGAATTGTGAAATTAGCACATTAATGGGTTATTATCACGCAATCAAGTACATTGGTCCCCAAAGACTTTCTTCCCACCAGTGGCTTGATGGGAATGTTCCCATGTGTTGAAGGGGGAATAGGCACTATACATAATACCTGACAGATGATAAATTTGAAGAATATGAATTATACATGCAGGGTTAATGAAGGCACACAACATTGTGACTTCATAACAGTGTCTCATTCAGCCGGGAACTAAGTGAACTAGGTCTGGTTATGACCATACATGTGAATTATTGCTGTGCAATCATTTTTTATCTTTATCTTATCTGTATTATATCAATACACATTTATTTTCTAAAATCTGAGATACAATGTGTATTTGAGAATGTAAAACAGTTGTTATCTGCAAATGAGTCCACCATGTATAATGCATGCCATATCAAGCGTCATCCACAGAGACACACAAAACACAATGTCTGTATACAATTCAACCACTAGGTGACACTCTGATACTGCAGTAAAGCAGCCCAAGCTGTCCAGATGTTATTCAAATCTAAAGGTTAGCTTCTCCCTCAGAGCTCACTCTTTGCAATTTGAAAGGTCATCATTTGCAAGCAGAGGACAATCTGATGTAACATTTATGTTGCTGAATCATAATCATCGTCTGCGACAGGCTGTGGAGTTGATCACTATCACAGTTTGGATGATACTCTCATTTTCAGCCTCTCACAAAGTTCTCCAGTGTAACCTGAAGGTAAATGTGGTGGGAAGAGGGCCATGCTAATGTTTACCGTGTCACTTCTCCTGCTCCTCTGCTAGTTATTCCCTGCAGCATGAAAACATTTTTCACATTCATGTTCATCATTTGTCAGAGTTCTCCTGTGACTAAAATGTGTCACACTGATGCCTGATTGGGGCCAGTGTATGAGCTTGTGAATGGATAAATCAAATGTCAGTGTGATGGGGACCATATGAGAGCGGATCCATATTTCTATTAGGCTCCACAGATAGAACAGATAGGACTGGATTGCCAAGCATGTGTGTGCATATTTTACTGTAATGCAGCTACTCCATCTTCATAGATACAGCGGGGGGGTGATAGAGATGCCCCCATGGAGTTAACACATATATAGACAGGCATGCATACATACACACACATATACAGTGATGCTGCCCTCATCCTCCTCTCCCATTTGATGTACATGTCCTGAATCGATCCATACAAACCGAATAGATCTGTACATGCTTCTGCCACAAGAGCTACTCCAAGACTTCTCATTCTGGCTGCAACAGGGGACCGGTGTTATTGATCCATCTGCAGCTGCCTGTGGGGAATGACTGCGAGCGAAGATGAAATCTTGTTGTTCACATCTGGTCCCTTTGCTGCAGAAACTTCTAGCATGGTGCTGGCTATTGGCAAGCCACACGTCAACTAAGAGATCTCAGACCAAGATGACACTGGTGGATATTGACTGAGCTGTACACTCCAAAGTGTAGTCATAGAAATTATATGTGGTGTGTGGTGTTTTTTAGCCCTGTGCGGTCATAAGAAAGATGATAGGAGGATCACCAAGACTACAAAGGGTTAATTTGGTGTGTATTAGTTGAATGTTTCATCTTTCCTTTCTTCCTTACCTAAACCTGACCTTTTACATTTTACTGTCCTACATCTGTATCCAGATAGATGAGTAGCATGAATAATGAGTTTAAGTGGTGAGCAGAGTAGTCTGCTACGGTGAGTACTATGTGTATGATGGATATATTATTAAGATCTGAGAGGTTGGGGATGCAGGCCAATCATTTTGAAGGCAGTGTGTTTGTTCTTGTCGGAGACCGAGAAAGCTCAGGTTCACAATTTCATATGTACGCATATTCTTTCTTCCCCAGTCCTTGTGCTGTGCAAAACTGAAGTGGGTATCTTT
Organism: Euthynnus affinis; assembly: GCA_029490765.1. Taxonomy (NCBI): domain Eukaryota; kingdom Metazoa; phylum Chordata; class Actinopteri; order Scombriformes; family Scombridae; genus Euthynnus; species Euthynnus affinis. The sequence goes on along the minus strand of CM055840.1, from coordinate 9,808,424 downwards.
CAAAATTAGTAAGTGTTGTCAGTATAAAATTCCCTGTGTTTCCTTAGGACGTTTTTCTGTGCTTGAGCTGCAGTGGAGGGACAGTAACATAAAGAGGAAATATCATATTCAGAAGACAGTAAGTTTGGATAACCACTTCAATTCTGAAGCCTCATAGCTTCAGCTAAACTTTAGAAAGCATTTTTAACCCAGAATGAGGACCGTGTTTGTGTGTTTGTTCCTTTCTTACATTGGAAGTTTATTAGGAGGGGGTCTCTTTACAGCCAGTAAAGACAGAAGGAATGATGAAAGGCAGCAAAACCTGTTTCAGTGTTCATGTGGGCACCTGGCTACTGATTGAAGCCAGACTTGAAAAACTGTGAACCTATCCATTAACATGAAGTGATGAATATAGGTTTATGGACTGAATTATGCTTTTGTAGAGCAGCAATGGTGGGGAGCAACAGACTTTATTACAAGCTATTTAAAATGTTCTACTTGCTCAACTGTCAATCACTGCGAGTTGCTTTAATTCACAGAACAAAACATACATGATGCCACCACACAGGACGAAAAAAAGTATACTCCAATGTCTCTGTCAAGTATAGTGAGAGTGTATGTGTGTGTGACAGAAAGAAAGATAGATAGAGACTTAAAAGAGACAAAGTCGTGCATGAGGAAGCTGTGCACTGTTGCACGAGTGCTTGTAGAGCGGTAAAGCAACGCTGAGGCTTGGCAGGGATATCTGTCACTGCAGAAAGACACAATGGCATTAGTGGAGCCAATGAGGTGTGTGTGACTCACATCACACAAAAGTGTTCTACAGGAGAAGAGCATTGTATGCCATACAAAACTGAGGAAAAAGTTAAAGAAAATTTAGATTTAGTGTTGGCTTTTTGTCCATTAAACCCCCCATTCTTCTCCATAAGACCATCCCCTATTGTAAGTGTGTAATCCATAGGGTAGAAAAGCATGTTCTTAATAGAAAATGCAAAAGGCAGCAGTAGGGTGAATCATAAAAAAGTGAGACTTGGTGAAGTGATTTATCAAAGGGTACAGGATTCTGCAAACAAAGCTCCCGTTATTCATTTTGCAGCTCTTTGTGAAGTATTGTTGTTTGGGTGATCTCACCTTCTCCTCCTCAGCACTTAGGCCATGACAAATGCAAGTGTCATCTGTGACTAGGAGCCAAAGCAGGGAAAGGCCAGTCAGTTAAAACCAGCGGAGGGAGAAAGTCAGCTACACTAGTTGTGATGAATAGATACCATATCTCCTTTTGAGATAATCTTATGTAAGCTGCTTTCTGTGAGGAGACTGGCTATACATTTTTCCTACTTTCGCAACCGTCAGCACATTTCTCCAGTGAAGCTTCAACCTGTTGGCTTGTTTCTGTCTCAAAGCCCAGTTGCTCTCATAACTGGCAACATTTATAGATGAATAGGCCAACATTTTCATATATCCATATAACCCTTAAAACTGCACTAATCTGATCACGTGACTAATTGTATGTGAAAGTAGTTGCTCACAGTGACAAACCTACATTATTATCTGACTCTTCAGCTCCCCTCCGGAGTGTTTTAGCATCTTTCACCTCATTGTTTTGGTTTTCTGACCAGCACCTTGACTGTATTGGTTCCAATCTCACAGCCAACCCTCTGATAAGCCGCTGTACATTACCTGCCAAGAACAAAATGATGGACAGACACAGTTACTAACTAGCTGGTGAACATATTGGATAATTTAGCTGCCAAAAAGACAGATATTTGGTTAGTAGAGAGCAAGTGGGTAGCTCCCAGTCTGAAAAGTGAAGTGAATGTGGAAGTGCCTTAAACCTGCATTCTTTCTAATGGCCAGCAGGAAGTCTAATGGAAGTCTATCAGAAAATGACCCTACTTCTCACTCGATTTATCACCTCACTAAACACTTTCCTAAAGAGTTTATGGTCTTAATCGATAGTTTCAAGTCTTCTTCAATACAGCATGATGTTGTAAATTCTGGTTGCATTTAAAGTATAATAGATGATAATGCAGCGTATTCTTTAGGGCATGGCTACTTTGTGATTGACAAGTCACTACTATGGCGATAACATTGATTACGTAATGTAACCATGGCATAACCACAGATTCACAGATCACAGGTGTAGCCGCCGCTATTTCACAGTGTGTTTCATGTTAGTTATAACATTTTGGTCACCTAAAAAGTTCAGTGTTTGGTTGTAAGAAAAGACACCAATTAGCATTAGCATTATCACAATTAACCATAGACTCTAAATGTGCAGTGCTTGCCAGTCTATGGTGGAGACCAAAAGAGAGCTAAAAGGGAAGTGAATATTGGACAACTCAAAACACGACTCTAAATAAATGCTGATGTCCCTCAGTGTCTGCTGGATGTGTAAAACTGACCAGCATTTGATCTATGACATATAATATCCTAATCTTCATTTTCTCAGTAGTTTGCTAGAGATTCTGACAGTTGATGCCTCTATTGTGGCCTCGCCCATTGAACAGCTATAACATAGAGGTGATTACACACCTCCCAACCAGTCGAAGGCCATCACAGTTCAACTGGTGTGACAGCCCCTCCCTCAGCTCACCTGCTCAGACTAAGACGTCAAAAGGAGAACAGAATCCATCAGTGTGCATTGTGGTGAAATTGATCACAGCAATAAATAGAAACTAGTGAAGCCATTGGCACTACTGCCACTGCAGCAGAATGAGGAGGCATCAGGAGTGCTTTGACTTGTGATCTATCTATCTTTAGGCAGGAGCTAGGCATGGGATCAATATGCTACAGGCAGCTCATATTTCACTGGTGGCCCAGCAGGGATGAGAGTGCAGAGGGGGGAAGAAAGAGGAAGGGGGAGATGGGATGATGACACGGCTTTGCAAGGCTCTCGTGGGTCAATCCAGAGAGCAGATACTGTGGAACAGAAACAGGTGATATGGATGCAACCAAAGGTGAGAAAAGGAGAGAGAAGTTTTGAGTGTGACGTAGGAGTCAATAGTGCAGCCGAGGCTTACGTATGCGCTACATGGACGGCAGCGCAGCCTGACAGCTTGTCGATTCAGTGAATTTATAATGAATGTTCTTTTATTCTCCTCTTTCTCTCTAACCTTTCTCTTCTCATTTACTCCCTTTATCTCACCTCCCTCCTTCCTTCCCTCCTGTCACCTCCCTCCTCTCTTCGTATTGAGCATTACTCCCACCTCCCTTCCCTCCTGCTCTCCCCCTCTGTCACAGACTCATGTAGCCTATCATCCTGAGGGTAAAAACAAAGAGTTATATGAAAGGCGCTTAGTCGCATTTCTTCCAACCCCTGCTGTTGCGGTGGCCTAATGATGCAAATGTTAGGCCAGCTAATGAGCAGGAGTTATGTTCAGCTGAAGTTTAGCGCACTGCTCGGCCACACGGTCTCATGAATAATATCACTGTGTCACAGTCAAGATGTGTGTTCCTCTCAGCTCTCAAATAATGACCATTACAGATGGTGCTTTCTTGAATTACAAACAAGAAAAAAATGACTATTGTTGGTCCAAAACAGTGTCCAAAGGAGCAACCGGGGCTCTTAAAAGAAGGTAATGAAAATTCATCTAAAGAATTCAAATGTGTAAGCAATCTGCTCTGTCTGAAATAACACGCATAGATATTGTACACACCCACACAAGCGGCTCGAAAAAGTGTCTAAAAACTTCAAGTGGAACTCTGAACACCCTCTCACCTGTGCAAGTCACATAAACTTTTGACTCAAGAGTTCATCCTCGCTGTCACCTAACACACACGCCTCTAAAGGAGAGCGAAACGTAAGCCAATAGATGTTGGCTCTGTGTTATTACAATAACCCTTATGGCTGCTTGCATTTCTCTCCCTCCACACCTCGTGGCTTAATCCTCCATGCTTTGCCCTTCAGTTTTTCAAAGACAGCCTGCGGGCTAGAATTGCCCTTTGCTGACTTGTGGCTGACAGTGAATAAGTTCCCCTCTCGTCTCCTCACTTTTATCTCTGAGATCATACTCTGAGTGGGTCAAGATCAATGGTGCTCCCTGCAAATCTGCCCAGACTCTGGGTGCTTCTCATTGACCTTTCGCAGGGGTAACTGAACGCTCCCACTCTTATCCAGCCAGCGTTTGCATTCACTTCTATGGATAAATTCACCTACTACTTGCAGTGCGTCCATCAAAAAGTCAGGGACCATGTCGGCACAGACAAGGTTGCGGTCTGTCTCAGTTCTTCTTGGCCTCAAATTGTAAGCTGCTCTCCTGACATGTATCTGGTTGACGTCATTCAGCAACACATTAGCTGAAGCTAAAAAGCTAACTCTTTGAGCATTTTCATCACAGCTGATAAATACATGAATAGTGCATCGGCAAAGAGTCAACCAACCTACTTTCTTTGTACATAAGCTCCATAAGAATCTCTTAAATGATTGTGCTTGACATATTGAAAAACTGATCCTAAGTAGTCTAGTCTTGTTAAGAAATATCTATGATTTGTGCATTTTTAATGCTACCTTAAGGTTTGGTCCATTAGTCCATTGAGACTTACAGAAATACAGCATTTGGAGCACAAATGACAAAAATCCCAATAAGGGCAGGGTGATAAATGGCTTTACATGATGGAACAGACAAGTATGTGGACACTGCAAATTTCTCAGCAACAACCAAAAGGAGAAAAAAATCCATTTTAGGTATGGCATAGAATTAATGTGCTGTATCGACTGAGCTGAGGGACAACCTCTGCCTTAGGGAAAGGCTGTAATGTAAATCACGAGCACAACGACAGTGTCACAATAAATAATCACTGCAAATGTTCAGCAGAGTGAAACATGACTAAAAGTCACGATAACAAAGAAGCCAGTCCTCTCACTTGCAGTAAAACATTTGTACTCTCAACTCTATCTTAGGAAGTTCAGGATCAAGGCAATAAAAGGGTGAGAAGCAGAGTGTAAGTGATGCTATTGTCGTCCTCAGGCCTAATACAGATCAAGACAGCGGAGACAGCAGCCCAGTCCAGATCCAGCTGGGGCTCACATCCAACGGGATCCCTCTGAGACCGGCTTCAACAAGATGGATGACGGGCACCGAGCTTCAAACTGGGTGCACTCAGCCCAGACATCATTGGGTCCGGGCTGAATAAAGAGGTGGTGGCCCCTTGCCTGCTCTTCCCTAATAGGAGACGCTGCCTGGTTGACAGTAGCCCATAAATAACCCAGTCGGGACGTCAGTGGAAAAGAACACACTCACCTGAGCACACTCACTCAGCAGCATCACGAGGGAGAGGTGAGATGTAGGTATATAAGGACTTACAGTTATGGAATTGCAAAAGAAATGTGAGTAAAGGAAGGTCACACAAGCACTTTAAATACATTTTTTATTTTATTTTCATTCTTTGCTTCATAGGTGAATCAGTAATATCATACTTGATGTCACTACAAAATTAAATAAGAGTATACTGTATTATTTTTCAATAGATTTTTTTCACAGAAGACATTTTGATTTGTCATAGCGGAAAGCACAGGTGGAGCTGATAATGTTAACGAGGGCTCAGTTCCATTCAAGTGTCCAAAGAAGCCATACTGGTGAATCACTATGCATTATGTAAAAGATAAGCCCTGTGAATCTGATGATAATGAGGACTCTGATGATGATGAATGAATCTGGAGGATTCCTTCAGAACATCTGTGACCGAGTTGGCCAGCCAGAATACTTGGAAATAGACTGAGTCGGACAGCCAGACAGACAGCAAAGTCAAACTAAAGGGCATGGCTGACCTCTACTCTTTGTTCAGAATTCCTTTTGCAGCAGAGGGACCAATCAAAGAGGAACTAGTCAACACAGAGAAGACATTGTCTCAGACAGTAAGGTCCACCTTTGTTCTGTAAGCAGCAAATTGTACTTGCTGGCCAGTAGAAACAGTGGTGTGTTGATCCATCGCTCTAGTTTTGGACAACATTACAGACACCAAATGACAACTTCACTATCCTACTGCAGGGGAAAATAAAGTTAAAAATTACTAATCATTTTGCTCAGTGTTTTTATTTCTTCATTTTTTGGATTGAAGGCAAATGTGAGGGCCCCTTTAGAGCTCCTTTTAAAGAACAGTGTGTAATTTGAGAACAAGGCTCTATAACATGTAAGGTTTTTTTAATAAGGTGGAAGTTGATAATGTCAACTTTTATCCAATCAACATCCCTCTGCATGAAAGTTTTTATGTCAAGTATTAAATTATGTTTTATAGAGCTACATTTTAAATGTCCAGCTGCTCTTTAAAAGCCAGACAGATAGTATAGTCGAATATACCTTCAAAGTCTTACTGAAAAAAGCAATCATTGATTTTATGGGGAAGTTATTGCAAGCATTTACAAGAACCTCCACATAACAGAAACCTTTAACTCTTTATCAATATAAAGTCTACTATATATGACCGGCATGTAATGAGCAGGGACTCTAGACTGGACTACATTATACAGGATAGAACTGGATAGAATAGAATAGAAGCTGATTTACAGTAAGTGAGACAAAAATGTTTTGATGTTTTTTATTTTTATTTTAGTTTTTTTTAACTGCTTTATTAAAACAGGTATACAGCAAGTTTCCAGCAGACTGTGTATACAACTTGAGCCTACAATCACAAGCATGCTGGGGGACTAAAGGTTGTAAAGTTAAATAAACAAAGCTTACAGTGCTCATATGTTTTAACAGCTTTTTAGTTTGTACATTCAAATATTTAAGAAATGTATTGTTTGATATGGACAGTCAGCTCTGAAAAGTCTTTTTGTTGAAGAATTTGGATTTGTGAACATGAAATAGAACTGCAAACAGATTATATTATATATAGGTCATATTCAGTGAATCAGAACAATGCATTTTGACAAAGTAATAAAAAGTGAGGGTAGATATGCTCAGCAATAAGTCGTGACAACTGACTCCACAGTTGTTTTGTATGCAGGCAAAGACCAAAATAACTGTAGCAGTGTTTCTCTGAGCTCCCCACCAAAGATGCAACTTACATCAATGTTAGCATCATAGCTAATTATTTAGCTAATAATGAATAGTTGGATAAAACCTGTGAAGCATTTTAAAGTATATCTACTTGACTTTGTTAGTGAGACGCGCTTTCAAGGTCACGTGACAAGCATGCGTCATGACGTCATGCGGAAGTAACTCCTCCAAGATGGCAGCGTCCTTGACAGGCATGTTTTGATTCGAGTGGAGTGTCAAACATGCTAAGCTGTATCACATTTACCTGCACGACTGACATAAGGAGATTCTGAGAGCGGAACATGGAGAGACGAGAGTTCGTGGCGTCTCTGGTGGTAAGGTACAGATAGTTTGATGCTGAACCAGCCTCCAATTTAACTGCAGATAAGCTGCTAAAGCTGGAGTGGTGGATATGTTTGCTTCGATCGCTGCAAACACTAAGAAATTCATTTGCTTCCGAAATATAATATCATTCAAGCTAAAGTCAAGCCGAGATTACAAGAAACGACACTGAAGTTAGCTTCAGATTCGGGTTAATAGAAACATAAACAATATTACCTAGCGGTTGATTCTACGATTTTGCACCACTTATGAAAGAGTGTTAAGCATCGTAGCAAAAGCCTGTTTAAACTACATTCAGATTTGTGAAAGCTTCATTCTTTTTGTGAAATTAAATAAAAGGTTGACTTCACTTCCTTTCCCCCATCCAGACCACGTTAGACCAGATCCAGATAAAAAAAAACAAAAAACATTGTACTTGGACGTGTAAGATCTGGACTAGATTATTATTATCTGACAACTCTAAGACTTGTTACAGTGGCTTTTGACCTTGACCATATCACTGAAATCACTCTTTTTTTTCAGTTTTCGCAAATAGAATAAACGTTTCACAAATGTAATGACTCTGGAGTCTCCTTGTTGACAAGTCTAACTATAATAGTTTTTGATGTTCTCAGTGTTTCTTATGTTTCTCAAATCTGAAAATAGGTTTAAATGAGTCTCTGAAGCCTCCATATTAATCTAGTCCAGATTCAACAAGTCTAAGTTTAGTAGGTTTTGATCTGGATCCGGTCTAACGTGGTCTGGTTGGAGAAATATCAGTGAAATCTTTTTTTGTGTTTTCACAAATAAAATGAAGCTTTCACAAATCTGAAAGTGGGATGAAACAGCATTAAGGCTTTTGCCGCAATGTCTAACATTTTTTCCATACGTGTAAACGGTGAAAAAGCAGTTTTCCTGAACTTCAGTGTCGTCTACAAGAACCTGTGTTACCCACTGCACTCGTTAACAACACCCAAAGACAACAAGTATGCTCAGCTCAGCAAATGTAAAGGTTCAAAAATACAAAGCAACACAAAACAAAGTCTGACAACAGGGGAGCTAATTTAACCCATTTAATTATAAAGTCTTCCACCGATTAAGTGAACCAGAGAGAAAGTGATACTGTAAAGAGTTAAAGCGGAGTTAGGTTTTGGTGTAGCGGGCAGAACCAGCTACACTAAAGCAGTTATTTTGGGAAAAAAAAACATCTGTGTGTGTGTGTGTGTGAGTGAGTGAGTGAGTGAGTGAGTGAGTGAGTGTGTGAGTGCATGAGTTAGAGGCAGGGCACCACAGTCCTCTCTCAGAAGCTGCCTTTTCAACAGACAAATCATGAATAATTGTTCTTCTAAATTGTTTTATTTTCTTGCCAAAGGAGGATTGACTGAAATTATATCAGTGAAGCAAAAAATACACTAAAATAAAATAAGAGGAGGAATGAGTGACAGATATATTTTGCCTCAGGGCTCTGTTTACAATGGACTTTTTTGTTGTTGTTGTTGTTGCCCCAGAAATTGTCTGTGACTGCTACTGTCACTGTGGAAAAATAAGAAACTTAAAATGCACTATAGTGAGACAGAGAAAAACAAAGAAATATGGAAGGGCTGGAACCATTGATTATTTTAATTATTGATTAATCTGATGATGATGAACTATTTTTTTGACTCTTCATTTTTCCAATAAAATGTCAGAAAATAGTGAAAAATGCCTGTTTTAATCTCAAAGTCCACGGTAACATCTTCAGATTTCTTGTTTTGTCCGATTAACAGTCAGAAATCCAAAGAAATCTGTTTAGTGTTTGATGCAGAAAAGCTTCAAATCCTCAGATCTGAAAAGCTGCAGCCACCAAATGTTTTATATAAATGCTTAAATGAGGCTTCAGCAGTTTCCTGTTTCCTAGTTGAGCTGCAGTGGAAGTACAGTAACTTTGGCACTAGACAGACTGTAACGTTGAAAGATATCTACTTGATTTGACTCATTTGGACGGCTGAAGCTTCATATTAGCTTCAGATAAACTTTTAAAAGAAGGAGGCTTGTGGATTTTGGCTGACATCACTTACATTGTAAGTGTATTATGAAGGGATCCTGTAACGGTCAGTATGAAGAGGAGGAATGATTATGGCAGGAAAAAACTATTTCAATGTTCATTTGGGCACTTGACTGCTGTTTAAGTACAGATTTATTGTACTTTCTGTTTTGCTACATTTCAGATGGAAATATTGTACTTCTTACTCCATTCAATGTATTTAACAGCTGTAGTTACAAGTTAATTTGCTGCTTTACATGACAAATATTTTAGATAAAAAAACATAAAAGCATGAAGGGAGGCAATCGTCATAATGAATGAATACATTTACTTTTAATTCTTAGGAAACAAAGCACACAGTGGTTTTTTTTATCACAGCTGTCTGCCCACAGATGTGTCTGAAAAGAAAACTCAGTGATCCAAAACAGTAAAGTTACAAGCTGTGAAACCAAAACGATGAGCGAAAGATGCTGACACATTTTTATCCCTTGTTAATATAGAAATAATAATAGAGAAGCTTTAGAATAAATTAACATCAGGCTGAAAAGCAGCAGTGTGGTCAGATGTGTGTTGCACGTGTCTTTGTTGCACATGTAACTGCACCCAACAGTGATGTCACAGGGTCGTAGAATACACCTGAAAACCAAGATCTGAGTGGATGTTAAGTACCTCTTTAAGTAAAGTTTTGAATGTAGGACTTTTACCCTTAATTTAATATTTTTTTCATTGTGATATTACTGAATATGTCTCTCACTACTTGTGTTATAGTGTATATTGCAGTCTTATATCTTACAACTGACAACTGTGTGTCTCCCAGGCAGGAGGCTGTGCAGGGATGTGCGTGGATCTCACCCTCTTCCCCCTGGACACCATTAAGACCAGACTGCAGAGTCAGCAGGGCTTTTACAAGGCCGGGGGCTTCAGGGGCATCTACGCTGGGGTCCCATCTGCTGCCGTCGGCTCCTTTCCCAACGGTAAGACAATCATTGTGATGGCAGGGTATATGTTCAGATGAAGGTTCACAGATCATTGTTTGTGAAGTACAGCAGACAAGCGGTGTTATTCTTTGCGTGGGGAAACTAAACCTTGCACTGAGTCGTTCATAATATGTTGAAGTTGAAGGTGATCACAGCTAAATATTACAGCAAAGAAGATGCGGCAACATATTAGATGCATGCACAGCGTTACTGTCATGACCATTTTCAATAGATGTGATGTAAAATGTGCTGTTCTGTTCCTAGAAACTTTTTTTTTTTTAAATCAACCTGCCATTTCAACTGCGTTTCCAAGCAGACGTTTGAATGGAAGCAATACTTTTTTTAAACGTTTGATTGAGGCGAATGCATTCAGCAGGCTGTGCAAATAGAAGCCCTTTTCATGAGCCTATCAGAGGGAGACGGACGCAGACGAGATGTTGGACTCATGTTTTTGAATAGAATTCAGTTGCTAATGAATTCAGCTATTTTGTACGATGAATGTCTTTGACAAGCGGGAGTAAAAAGCTCAACTTTTTCCACCCGAGACACACTTAACTCTCGTAGCTTTTACCGCTATTACACATGCAGGCAGAACACATGAGCACACACGCACATACACACACACACATGCATACATACATGCGCTTACACCTCAGTTTCTCCCCTGTCAGTGGTAGTGAGGGATATTAATTGCTGTATGCTGGTTGACTAATGGGCCTTAAATGGCTGTGGTTCTGCTTGGTTTCAGCTGCCGCTTTCTTTGTCACCTACGAATACACAAAGTCCCTGCTCGGCGCTGGCGGAGCGCTGGCCGCACCACACGTGGCACCTGTCACTCACATGCTGGCTGCTTCCTTGGGTGAAATAGTAAGTCTTCCTGTTTTTTTTTTTTTTTTACTCCTTTCAGGCTGCTAGCATACTTTCATGTCATGTTTATTTGTGCTTGCCTGACTCCTTCTCAGTCGTTTTATCCTTAGAAGGCCAGCTGCCTTACGTACTTGTTATTGCTTTTCTACGCACTTGCCTTGCTCCTCTCTCATTGTTTCTTTCCCACCACTGTAAGTCCCAGATGAACACCACCGGCAGTCTCTTAACATTATTGCCTTTAAGATTTCACAGACCACTGTGCAAGGGGGCAGCAGGGGAGGGGGTGGGGGGGGGCTGCGGGTATGTGGTTTTGGCTTCAGGCCCTAGGGTCCAGCTGGGTGAGTTATGGGGGCTTCCTTAGGACTGTCCCAGCATTTCCCCCCACCAGCTGGGTAAATAAGATCTCATTACTGCCTATTGAGTCATCTACTTTCCCAGCTCAGGCCCCTAGACTCTGCCAATTTAGTCTGGGGAATTCAGGCTTGAAACCAACGAGAAGTAGTGCAATTTCCTCAGCACATCCTCTCCCAGTCACTCGCAGCAGACCACAGAATCTGAGCCATATGGGGGCCACAGGTATTCATATTGGCGTGAAGGGGGAGTAGAGGCATAGGGGGTATGGAAAGAAGGATGCCCCCTAGCTATACCACCATGGCTCTCTGCAAAATACTAGGTTTTCAGTATTCATGGCTTTTGGATGGATGTAATTTAGCCATGTTTTGCATGTTCATGAAATGGGATTATTCCACACGGGAAGGTGTTCACTTCCTGCGTCACGGTGTCTCACACTAGTGAGAGGTGGACACCGTGTTACTCTCCGATTAGCACAATTTCAATAAGAGTTGCATTTTTTTTTATTGATTTAGTCGTCATAATCAGTATACAAGTGCAGGTACTGAAGGAGTGTAACACCACATTGTTTAACTATTTGTCTGTGGCACAGTCCAGATAAGTGTGAAAGGTGAGGCTGAGGTCACGGCTACCTTTAACCCCTTTTTCCCGCTGTTCTGGATTTGAGTACATCAAAGCAACAAATCCTCCGAGCGAAGCCGAGCCGAGCAGCGGCCGTATCCCACTGCATTCTGACAACTGGAGACGTCTTGTTCAAAGAGAGTAATCTGCTGGCTTAGCCATGAAAGGCCAAGCATAGTACCGCACTGAGTTGTATGCAAGGCCTAAACGCCTGCGCTATGATGTAATCGCTGCCACATCTGTGTCTCCTCTGTCACTGCTAATGATTTTTAATTAAAAGTTAGTGCAGTGAGGGTCTAAGTGGCGGCAGCTCGACTAACTTAGGTTTAGCCAGGTGGGTGAGATACGATTGCAATGACTAGAGATGAAACAATTTGTCAGTTAGTGGAGGAGTTGATGGAGATAATTGATTAATCGTTTAAGTTGCTTATCAAGCAAAAATGTCAAATGTATGCAGAGGCCAGCCTCTCCAAAGTGAGGATCTATGTAAATCTATGAAATGTCAGAAAATGTCCCCAAATGTTCCCAAATGTTCCCAGAACCCAAGGTGATGTCCCCACATGTCTTCTTTTGTCCCGACCAACAGTCCAAAGGTATTTAGTTTACTATCACAGAAGACTAAATAAGCCAGAAAATATTCACATTTGAGAAGCAGGAATCAGAGAATTTGGACATTTAAAAAAAAAAAAAAAAAAAAAAAATTACTCCCTGGAGCTCTAGTTTTATGTCACTGTCAATTTAGTACATTCGAGTTTGAATGGTTGGCTGAACAACCCCAAAAATTTGTCACTATGATGGCTGAGAAATTGTGATTGGCATTTATTATTAATTTATTACACAACGACCCTCAAAAAATAATAAAAAATCCTTAGATGCGGTCTTAGCAGTGTCATTTCTAAACCTTTTTTTATTTGGTGTCTTTTGTTTCTGAGGATGCGAAACCCTTTGAGACATGCTTTGTGATGATCTTTTTACTGCTTTGTCTGTGTGATCAGCGGATCATTCACATAATTTCAGTGTTTTAAAGTGGAAATCCCAAACTTCTGTTAGTTGAGGGAAGATCAGACTCCAGCTCTACCTGCTTTTTTTTTTTTTTAGTTCAGTTGATGTTTCCACCAGTTTTAAGCCACCATTTCTTCACTTAGTCCTTCTCATCTTCTTAAGGAAGACAACAATTTCACCTGCTGCCTCTTTGTCATCTACTTAGTGACTGAAATGGCTGTCTTCTTATTTCAGTGCAGAATGAAATCATGTTGGCAGCTGAAGCTCTTACTTTTGAACTGCACTGACATAAACACTCATGGTTCTCCTGCTCTCTTACTTCAGTCCTATCCTGAATTGTTAAACACAAATCACATTGATGTCAACATTAATGCATACTCCAGCAGATTTTCATTAGCATTATGTTTCTTCTTCCACTCCGTATTATTTCTTCTGTTCTGCCAGCTTAAGACAGGGTCACTTGTTTTCATCGTGTTTTTCTGTTGCTCTTCCTCCCACTTGTCTCTCTATTGCTGGAGGCAGCTGGGTGCAGGCAGGCTTTGACACACAGAAACTTAACATAGGAGAAGAAGAAGAAGCAACTTATTTGGTCCTTGTGTGACTTCACCACTCCATCCCTTCATCAACCCATGATCCTTTCCCCAGGAGTCTATTTCATTGTGTTTTACCAACTCTTTCCACTCCGCAACATTTACAACAGAGGCTTTATGGGACTTATTGCTTTGCTAATCCTATCCCCAAGCCTCCCTCTACGCTTGATGTGCTCGACTTGGCACTAACTTACTAGATGTGGACTTCAGTCAAAGTATATTATGATCATACCGGAGGGAGTTGTAGCTTAGAATTTATTCGGTATAGAGAATGAGATGGGAATTTAAAGAAAGAAAAGCAAACACTTATAAACACTCAAATGTAAGCAGTTTTCATCTTTACAGCCAAGCCTTCGGCCTAACAGATGTTCATTGGGTGGGAAAGGAGGGACGGTTTTGCGTTAGGGTTTGGCCAATGGACGATGATGATATCTGACGGTCATCGACCACTGAGCCCTCTACCATTGTAACATTGTGATTTAAAAGCTGCACTGAGTAGCTGAGAATGGGCTCAAATGTCCAAAAAATAGAAATAGTAATTAGTATCCAACATATATACATACAAGAAGATATCAACAACAATATCATTGTCCATTGCAATCTTTCACTGTGGACTTTGTCATATGCCAATTCAGTAGACATCACCCAACCCTATAATACATATGCTGCAACAAAAAGCCTCATCACAATTATCAAGGTGGAATATTTGTGAAAAATATAACCTAAAGGAATTATAATTTTTACAATCAATTTAAAGTTTGAGACCTAAATAAGGTGCTTCATCAGACTATGGATTCGAGGTGGTAGAAGTACATAGATACTAGGCAGAAATTTACTAGAGCTGTTGGGTGATAGTTTTGAAGTGTCATAACTAATACCACTTGTATAGTAACCTACTTAACGCCTGGCTGAACTTGTAAACAAATGCAGGACAGAGAGAGAGATGGAGAGGCAGGACGGTCAGAAGTTATAGAGAGGAAGAACTAGAGAGGGTCAAGACAATGAGAGAAATCCCCCCTGCCAGAAGTGTCCTGGTGTTTTTGTGACTGCGGTGGTGGGATGCTCCCATAAAGAATGTGTAAGCTGATGGCGTCTGTCAGGCTCTAGCAGGCTGTTATCCAGCCATTAGATCAGATTTATCTTAATTCCCATTCGCTCGACGTCTGCTCTGAAAGCTCATTTGTCAAGGCCAGGCGGCGGGCTCCTCTCGCGTCTATAACCAGCCCCCCCCCCCTTCCCTTACCACACGTCTGTGGGAGGATGTACTGGAAAATACAGTGTGACATGACAAGATAGGGGGACAGCGAGAAGGAGGGAGCGAGGGGGAGGAGTTTCTGGGGGGAGAAACTGGCAGCCACTTAACTTGGCACTGAGAAATAATCCATGCATCGCCTTCGAGCAGCGCCACACGCTGTGATTTATTGGCTGTTGTTTCAAAGTTGGAGACATGCAGTGTCCTCATCTCTTTCCTTTTTTCTTCATGACCTTTTTCATCCCTCTCTTCCTTCTTCTTTTTCCTTCTTCTCTGTTTTTTATTTTGGTCTTTCTTGGTACTACTACTATGCGTCTCCAGGATTGGACATATGATCAAAAACCCCAGAAGAGTCGTGGGAATTGGGTACTGGTACATGTCTTTCAGAGAGAGATGTACAACTCATGGTCTACACAGGCTTTTTGTGTTGACATTGAGATATTTTTTTCAGTGGGAAGGCATTATATACTTCCACCATAGATGGAAGTGTAATAGATCAGTTTAACACCTTTGGAACATCTTTAGGTCTTTCACTTGTCTCATGATTGATAGAAACGTATTAAGTAAGAGAATGAAGCTCTTAAGTAAATTTTTCAACTGAAATTGATTTGTTTATTGGTTTGGGAATTGTTATAATAAGGCTAAACTTTGGTTCTGGCAAAAACAAAGTTACATTCTGTTTAGTTAATCCTCTCAAGAAACATTCTCCTCTGCAGTCATATACCTGGTGTCAGCAGTTCTTCCGTGAACGTTCTCTGTTTCGGTGGTGAAAGGCAGTATATTTTAATGACAAATACTGTAAATCCAAATAATTGAGTCTTTATGGGGTTTGTGGAGAAAGGCCCATAAGAGTTACCTGTTGTGTCTCTGCGGTGCCAATGGTAATCGTGGCCCTGAATCACTAACCACTGTGTCCTGACTGGCCGTGAGCTGGAAAAGAAGGATGGAGCAAAGGCGGAGAACACGGAAGGATGTAATGGCTTAATCTGTGGATTGATTTGCTGGCGATGCCGATAATGCGCTGCGAGTCTCTGTTAATTTCCCATTCCTTACTGTGTTCGCTCATGATTGAACGTCGGGTTCTTACCTTGTTTTCTGGCGGCCAGCGCTGGAAATTGAAAACACGCTCTGTCATTTGGATTAACAACAACAGGCCAAGGGAAACTGAAAGGCTCCAATCACAGGCTGGCAGCCTCCTAATTAACACCGCTTGACGAATCCCACAGCTTGTAAATAAAGATGAATGGTAGCAGGAATTTAAAAGACTGCCAATGGGTTTATAATAAGTTTATAAGCCAGAGGAAAGCATTGAGAATGAAGGGCAAGCAGAGTAGGTGAAGCAACAGACGCCTGTCATCCTGACAGCCTTTCACCTACAGCCCTCCCCTAAACATGAAGTAACAAGCCTGACTTGTAATGACACTTACTTAAATCTATCTATCTATCTTTCTTTCTTTCTTTTCTTTTGTTCTTTTTGTTAATTCTGTTTCTCTCAAAACCTCTCCAGACAGGATATGACTCTATTATCCAGACTTTTTTGAGCCCCTGGCTCTACTTTGTGCCCTGATTCATCACCGGTGTTACCCCCATTTGCTGCTGTTTTCAGAGATCTGAGATGGCCTTGGAGGCTGCACACTTTATCTTCTATCCACTCAACATCATTCTCCCCACCCCTAGGCGTGCAAATTACTCCCACATAAACAATGTCCCTAATTTATTAGGTATAATCTCTGGCTCATTCTGCCTTCCCCTTTGCAGTGACAGGAGAGGAAAGGCCGTCTCAACTCCAGGCCCCCCATCCAATTACGTCAGTAATTACTTGTCATAGCCACTTTCTTTCTATTTAGCCGCCTTATTCTGGTCCTTTGGAGAATTGGTTTGGGGAAAACATGATGTACAATGTATTATAAATGGTAACTTGGACCAAAGGGAGGGTAAATGAGATCTCTGAGATGGATGCAGCCAGCTTAGTTGTCGTGAGGAGGTCATGCAGGTGTCTGTTTGGCCACTTGGTGGTACTGTTGCACTGTGGGTAGCATATGGTCATACTCACCTGGAATACCAATAAGAATTGCACTGAATTCCTCACAGGCACTCATTTAATGCTTTTATTTTTGCTCTTATGTAC
This sequence comes from Euthynnus affinis, assembly GCA_029490765.1. NCBI lineage: Eukaryota > Metazoa > Chordata > Actinopteri > Scombriformes > Scombridae > Euthynnus > Euthynnus affinis. The sequence goes on along the minus strand of CM055840.1, from coordinate 9,791,336 downwards.
AATCATCTTGTTCCTGACAGAGAATAACATGTATCTGTATCGTTGTGTGTGGAAAGAACCAGGGGCCTAAATGAAATACTGCAGTAACATGATACAATGAGGCTCAGAACACAGTTGAAATAGAAACCAAATGATGATCAATAGACAGCTGGATTTTTAGTGACTAAGAACTGCACAAGTTCACATGTTTAGTCTTTTTCAGTTCAGTCTGTGATTTCAATTGACCTTCAGCGCTGCTGATGTATCCTTTTCTCCTTTTGTGCTCCACATATATTCATGTTCATGCTCATGAGTTGTCCTTGGTGTCTGGCAGAGGAGACGACAGAGAGGATGAGTGGCTGACAAAAGTGAGTCCTCTAACAGCTGTCGGGCCTTCACACAAAGTACAGCAAAAGAACCTTATTGTATCCTCCAGAGCCCATCTCCTCTAAACAAAACTGTTAGGGCCTAAATGCTAAATCAGTAAGGAGAGCTGAATGAGGTAGGAGCAAAACAGGAAAGGGTTGCATTTCATCTTTATTGCAGTGCCTCCATCACTCTTTCTTTTCCCCCCTCTCCCCGCTTCACGATGCTGTGGCAAGGGTGGCACCGGCAGACTGGCATCTGTATGACCAAGGGGAGTCGCAGCAGGGGGGCAGCTCACCAATCGCTTTGTAAGATTGCTTGCCGTTAGCCGGTATTTCCGCTCCGATGCAGGATAAATGGGAAATCAAGTCGCCAGGTGGGCAGCTTTGCCTGCCTGCCTGCCTGCCTTTAGGGCGATGGGAGTTATGAGGCATAAATATTCATGTCTATCTTCACTAGCTGTTGGCAGTCCACATTTTTGTTGACATATGGTGGATGGGTTAGATGTTGTAGCTGGGAGTGTGGCTACTGAGGTGTTGCATGTGTGTCTGGATCTATCAGTGTGTTTGATGGAAGCGCATGTTCTTTGGACACAGATACACAGTCAGCCTGATGACCTTTTTACCTGTTGCTCAGGTGTCATGTCTGCTGTGTGTACTGGCTTGTTAATTGGTCAAATAGTACACCAACTAAAGCAGTCGTTAGCCTGCCAGCTCACTGTAATTGCTCTCCTCAGGCCGTGCCATATCATGGCCACCTGCCATGTAGCAAAAACATACGCAGGCTAGTATCATGTACAACAGAAGGGCACCTGAGGGAGCAGTGGGGGGGTGAGGAGTCTTTACTCACACTCCAACCTGCAGTTGAGTGCCATGTGTATATTAAAAACCCTTCAGATGGAAATGCAGAACTGTGGATTGAGATTGTACATTTTCAGGAAACACTTTCAGACAGTATCTGGCTTTTTGTTTGTTTAACTCATGCTTTCCATTCTGTAGGTGGCGTGTCTGATCCGGGTGCCCACAGAAGTGGTCAAACAGAGGACCCAGGCTTCTCCTTCATCCACCACCTACCACATACTTCTGTCTACACTCAAAGAAGAGGTACATGTCAATCAAAGGCACTTTCTGAAGGAGTAATTCCAATTTAATTCATGGATTTTATTTTCATAGTTCTGCCCATCATCCATTACTGTTCTTATAACATTGTGCTCAAACCTCCAGATTGGAAAGCTATTTTGAACTGTAAAATAATGACCCAAATTGTCCCATTCTAAACATGAGTTAGAATGGGTCAATTTGGGGTTTATAGAGCAATGTTGTCTTTCAACTTCGGCACACACATTTGTCTTGTGAAATGATTATGAAGCATTTCAGGTGCACTCACTTAACATAAAGTCCAATCCTAATAAAGTGATTTAGATAAACTAGTTTAGGTTACGCTCTTAAAGGTTAATTATAGAACCTTCTTATTTAGTTACTTGAAGTGAAATTCTGAACTTTGCTGGTATTATTTTGTAATACATTATCGTCAACCTACAAGTCCTGAGAGATTATATATATTTTTTATCTTGCATGCGCAAAATATTTTTTTTCTTTATTGATTGAATCCAATCATATTATATTGACTCAAGTGTGTCTCCGTGTTTGTGGTAAGTGTATGTTTGAATGTTTGTGAACATTTTCTTTTTTTCTCCGAACAGGGTGTTCGAGGCTTGTACAGAGGATACGGGAGTACAGTTCTCAGAGAGGTAGGATTAATTCATTTTCTTGTTTATATATTTTTCTCTCTCACTCCCTCGCTTTGCTCACTCGCTCGCTCGCTCACTCACCTGTTCTGTCTGCCATTCACCAGTGATGATGATCACAACCAATGTAAAACATGTGTTCTGAAGACGATCACACACTTTGTATGTCCGTCTTTTGACAGTAGGTAACGTTTAATTTCAGGCGATTGTAAAAGCGCATCTTACAAATTCTATTGGAATCAATTCCAAGAGTTTATACTTAAGACAATTACTTGACTCCTTGAAGGCTGTGTTGTGAATTCTTTTTGATAGGCTAGACGAATATTGAGGCTTTCCACTCTTCTGACTGAACACATTTTAATTTCTCTTGGGCTTTATTGAGGTTGGAAATATTGATTTACAGTTTTTTTTCCCCCCCTCACTTTCAACTCATTCAATTACTTGGGCAAGATGCTCTCCCTCCTATTGGAAGTACATCTGATTAATTAATGCAATTAGTTGCGTTATAAATGCAAAACAAAACGAGGATAAATGAGCATTGGGCCACTCTCCCTTGATGGTCGCTCACCTTTTTGTAATGAAAAAGCCGTTCTAGTTCTTTGATTCATGATCTTCTGTTTAATTGCACCTGCACTGCATGATAACACAAAATAATTGTAGTGAAAGCTGTATAGATCTCTCTCTCCCCCCCCCAACCCCCCCTCTTGCCTGCTAACTTTCAATGGAAGTGGAAAATAAAAACGAGAAAGGAGGACGGAGAGGGAAAAAGAAGTATATGAAGGTGACACTTGTCGTTCTACTTTTTTTTTGGGGAGGTGGGTGAGGGCGTAATCTAGTCCCCTCCGCTGTGCTAGCCTGTACTTATTTTCTGCCTCACTAAACTGATGTTATTCACGCAAATTCCATCTGGACAGCTGGGGAAAAAAGGACAACAAGACACTGTGATTTCTCCGAGGGGCTGTGAATAAATGAATACATTTGGAGGCTGGCGCATGGCCTGTGTGCATACTAACATTGGCAGATGAAACGCAATGGTGGCGGCAGGGATTTGGGGGCGCGGGAACGGCAAAGGATCCTCGGCGGTGATTGGCTTTGACGTGTGTCAGGAAGGTAATTCATTTTCTCTCAGCCTCCTTCGCTATCCGCCTATCTCCCTCCTTTTGGCCTAGCGACTCTGTCAAGATAAGTTTGTTTATGTGGTATGGCGTGGCACCTTCCCCCTCTCCCCCCACCCCTCTCCCCCTCACTGGCCAACTAATTGAGGTCCTCTCTGTGCTATATATTCATTAGGGAGCCTTCAGAAGGCATTTCTGATGGGCATGATACCACATTAGGGAAGCATGTGAAAGGATGGAGGTGTAACTGATTTTGAGTCCGGTTCACATCGTAGCACCAACTCATATTCAGATCATTATCACTACCAGCACAAGATTTAAAAAAGGCCCTAAGTTTATTTCAAAAACTACATGTACGCTATTGATTAACGGGAATTAAATCCTTTTTGCTTTTGCACCACATTAATCTTTACTGTGATTTACCCTTAAAAGAAACTGTCAAGTTGTCTGCTGAGTCAGCACCTTTTGGGTTTGCAGCTGAATAGAGCATAAAATCAATGAGATTTCTTTATTCAACTCTGAATAAACGAGGGTGTATAATTAACATCAGCAAGACTTGTTCAGTATTTCATGTCAGAGTCATTTTGTTCAATAGTTCCAGATAAAAGCTGGTCATGTTGTCCGTGTGTTAACCTGAGTCTCCGTACAACATCCAGTTAATGATGAATGCTTTACATAGAAAATAGATGAACTTAGACTCAACTTATATTTCATAATTTGGTGATGTTTGTCATTTTGACAGGGTCTTCGATTTCTTATTTTTTGGATAATACCCTCTTCCACCACTAGATGGCACGCTAAGATTAGTACTGCTTCAGATGTCTGCGCCTCAGGTTCTCTCATTTCTCTCCTCACCCAACACTTTCTCCTCTTCTCTCTCTGCATCCCCCTCACACAATCCTGCTTTTATGACATTTATGAGCAGCAGTCACCGCAGTGAAAATTACAGCTTTTTTTTTTTTTTTTTTTTTTTTTATTATTTTTTATTGCGAGCCCTTTAGTTTTTTTGATCTAAAGCGCTGTGAGGTAATGTTGGATTTGATCTAAACTGCACCAATTTGAGTTTGAGTAATGAGCCTGAGATGGGTTATTAGATTGTCATTTAGTAATGTGGTGATATGAGGGCTACGGAGGGATCGCTATAAGTGAAGCTGACAGCGTCTGACTCAGTCGACTGAGGCACCTTGAACATCGGCTGATTGACTATAGCATACGGTCTCGCTACATTCACTATATCTCTCATACTCGTGCTCTTTCACCTACTCAGCCTGAACACCACTTTATCTAAATCCCTCCCCCCCACACACACATTTTTCAATGGGAAAGCACACAGACAAGAAAGGTAATTAAGCAAGTTAAGTAAGAGTGAACAATCCGCCAACAGGATGAAATACGTGTTCTTTGTCTTCTCTTTGCTGCTGTTATATCTATTTTTCTTTGGCCTGCCTCAGAATCAGTCTCAAAGTTTCTCCACCCCGACAGCTGGGACCTGGCAACTTGAGGTACAGGATCTGGCGGCAGGGCTTATGAAACACCTCTCTATCCAGACTCCTCTCCACCACACCTCTGCTTCCTCTTTATCCCTCTCTTCTTCAATCCCCGGTTGATCCCCTTTCTGCTCCCTTCATCAGAGGGTTTGGCTGAAAGGAAAGACCTGTTGAATTGGGGTTTTTTTTTTTTTTAACTAGTACCAACAGACCAAATCACATCGCTCCAATTCTGGCATTTCTGCAGCTGTTGCCTGTTTTTTAGATGTGATTTTTAGGGATTTTACTGATCAGTTTCAAATCGTGTCAAGATCTGGCCCTGAGTGATATTCTCATATTGTGAGTGGGAGCACAGTCCCTCAGGCAGGGTTCTTTTGGCCGCTTCAAAGTCATTTTAAACGGTACAGTGCAAAACGATCAGTGGATAAATGGATAAGTCCATCAACAACAAAAAAATAAAGAAACTTATTTTGATAATGGGTCTCTGTTTCCAGTTTCACCTGTTTTATATAATTGTAAGTTTAATATTTTTGGAGTGTGGGTTGGACTGTGGGCGCCTGAGCAATGGAGCAAGTGGAACAAATGCATGGCCATTATTCAATCAGGAGGAACAAAGTTATGGTTTCGCTATCCCATTTTTTGTCTTTTTAAAAATAAACTTGTCATCATACAGTCCCCACAATCATGAGATAATATTTAAGCAGCTTGTATCAATAGTAATTTTTCTATTTTCAACAACTGACAAAAACAAGTAATAAAAAAAATAAAAATCTAATGTTTTTTTCGGACCACCCTGAAAGTTGGTTCAGTCCAACCCGTCATGAGAGACAGACAGAGCAGAACTTTTCCTCTCAGCGTCAAACAGTCAAATGTTCAGCGGTGGAAAGTAACTTCCTTAGACTAATTCAGTTTTAGTCAGACTTTGGGTGGAATTATTTCTAAATATGATGATGCATCACTTTGTATAATGATCTCTCATCCAGCTGCTCTGCCCTGCGCTTTCATTATTATGATTATTCTCTCATTTTCTCATACAGGCTAAATGAGAGCTGCATGTTTACTGTAAAGGGCAGCGAGGTCTAGTCCTCAACTAAAATGACCCCTTTTTAAGTTTTGAGGAGCAAAAATCACTGTCTGAGTGGTGCATTAAAATAGTCTTTGATTTGAGATAACAGAGGTTAAAATAATCTGCTTTTGAAGTTATTATATTATTCATTTCTGTATAACATTACAACTGCAATAGCTCCAACTAGAACCTGCGTGTGGGATTGGAAACAGATAGTTGTTGTGAGGCCATTTCATTCATCCAAACAGTTTTTACTTTGTTGCAGTTATTAGAGTTTGAAGATGCTTTGTGAGTAACAGCAAACCTAAGACCTAAGGACCCTTGTCAGCCCCTTGTCATCCTTGACTTTACACTTAAAGGACAAAAACATTATCTAAAAAAACAAACAACAAAAAAAATGGGGGAAGGTTTTGGGGAAAAATTATGAAGATGGCACTTTGGGTTCTGGGGAATTTTTGGTAATAATTTTTCACAATTTTTGTTTTTGTGATATTTTATTGACTGAACCATTACTCAGTTAATTGAACAATTAATAAACAAATCAATCAGTGATTTTAAAAAATAGTTACAGAGCCATACAGGTTTTTTCATTTAATTTTGACATGTTTTTCAAATTTCTTTTGAGTCATACTAATTGAAATGTCTCTTAAAAGAGGACTGCAGAAATGTGTTTGATTAGTGTTTTTATTGCTATTATTATCGAACAACACAACCCTCTAGCACATTCTCTCTCTCTCTCTCTCTCTCTCTGTCTCTCTCTCTCTCATTCTCTTCATCTTTGCTGGGCCATTTGTCCCCTGAGGGCCCTAGTCTAACATCCACACCAGTGTGTTTGATTTCCCTTGTTGCTCAGCTTCAGTCACACTGGATTCCACTTTTCAAAGGTGGAACTGTGTGTGTGTTCATGTTTGCGTTTATGTTAAGTGCAATCACAGCCGTGTAATGACAGCCCAGAAAATTGTTGGTGTGTATACATGGTCTTATGCTTGTCCATACAGAGCAGTGAGGGAGTTCTGCTTCCTCTGCTGGGATGCTAAAGTCATCTCAACAGGCACGCAGCAGAGCTGAACTGACCCCTCTATGGACCTTTTTTGGAAATGAGCCACTTTTCACTGTTTGTGACGCAGGTTCAAAAGGGAGAGGTGAGGGGAATCACTCTCATATCCTGTCTCTGTGAGCACTGATCCACAGAGGCTCATGTTTATACATCCTCATATGACTAAGAAAGAGCAGAGGAGAGACAGAGCAGAGAGAAGGAAGAGAGGAAGGGCAGGGGAAGCAAAAAATGTTTATTTTCCTCTATATACTGTATGTAAAGGCAGGATTTGTGGGACATGTGTGAAGGAATGGAAGCTTCCTCCTGCTTTGTGTTTAGAGTTGGACCTCGTCAGAGCAGCTGACATTAGTCTCTTGGAGCCAGACAGCAAACCGACTCTTTCGCTAAATGGCTTCAACACCTTAAAAAGCTTAAGAGGAATGGATTAAATGAAATGGAAAATGTCACAAGATCACACTGCAAGAGAAATTAAACCAAGGAAAATATTAAACCGTGGGTTGAAAATGAATTATAATACCTACCAGACTGTTTTCACTTACATTGTGCCTTTTTTTGTTTCATATTGGACTTTTTGTAAGAGCCATTTTCAATTTGTAGCTGTTTGCAATTACACACTTAGAGAATAAGATCGTTATCAGCCTCTGCAAGCCAGTAGAATAACTGCCTATGAAATGGAGTTTGGCTCTATTGGTTTCAAAGATGGAGGTGAATGTTTTAAAGAATGCAAGCTACTTGTGCTACCTTATCTGTTTACACTGTCATCAATGAGTAGCCTAAGAGGCCTGAGAAAACCTGTTGACCTCTGTAGATATGACCCTTGACATGACTTGACCTGTAAACGGGTGTGTGTGTGTTTAACTGTTTGTGTGATATGGAGAAACAATAGAAGAGTGTCCACCACCGAGGTGTGTTTAGTGAATTGTCTGTTGTAGGACATATGTAGTTGGAGCTGGCAGGAGATAAGCAGAGGGCACATAGAAACCGTACTCACATATTCGTAAGGAGACAGTAAATATTGCTGTCTGATTTTTCTCTCTGTGCCTCCAGCTTATTGATTCTTTAAGCATTCCTCTGGTTTGGATCTGGCACTTGAAGTTACAGCAGTCAAATTAATCAGTAGCCTGTCTACTGTACAAATACGGTTTCGTACAGCGTTAGGTCATGCAGACACTTGCCTTCTTAAAACATATTGCTCTACTTTTGGAAGTTGCAAAACCTCTTTCAAACCACGGTGTAAATCATGCTTCTGCAGCTACCGCTTATTCGTTTGCTGAGCCACAAGGGAGGCTGGATGCACGCAGTTTGTACAAAGTAATGATCACGTCTGAGATTTAAACCCAGGACGTTTTCGTTGCTTTAAGGCAACAGTGCCAACCATTAAGATCGATGCCATCCTTCATGAATCACAATAATAAGAAAATGTACTCTACGGTGCGAGAATGACTGGCAGTCTAGACGATTGTTATTCCCTTGCATAAATTGTGCATGGAAAGAAAATAGTGATAATTAAGGGAAAGAAATAGAAGCTCCAATGCTGTACACTGAAATTTTGTTGCTTTAGTTGATTCTAAGAAAAACAATCTGTTAGTCAGTTAGTTAGATTAGCTGTTCTCAGCAAGAAAAGCAAGTAGGAAAACAGGTGCAGGCTCTCTATCAGTCCAACAGCAGCTCAACAAAACCGCCTTAACTACTTACCATGCTGTTACTTTACATATTAATGCATCTGGTTAGTTTGTTAGGGAGGTAGTTATTATGTCATGCATAATACAAGTGCCCAGCCTACATGGACTCACAAGACACCAAAATACAGTTGCAGTGGTGAAACATTTTTGTCAGACAGAGACAAGAACAAAGCTTCTTCCATTACATTGCAAAATAAAGAGCTTTGTCTTCTGTACCGTGCTGTACAAATAAAATCAGCCGCACGAAATAGCTCAAATTTTTTTATAATGATTCATCCAGAAAAATTCAGCAGAAATGAAAGGCATTTTACTAAATATTGTAGCTCTTGAATTATTATGTAATGAGCACTAAATCATAAAAAGGACTTTGTCTTCAGTTTCACCTAAATCACATAGTGAACACAGTCGTTTCTCTTCAGGGAGAGCAGTAAACCTGCTCTGGGTTTGTACCAAACATCAACAGACCATTTTTCATTATAGATCAGGAGCAGTTTTGCGCCGGGCAGCATGAATACTACGCTGTATCTGTTTTGGAAAATCTGTTCTTTGGGTTCACTGATAAGCATGCTCACTTCCAGTCAGCCAAAAGAAAAGAGGGGAAATTGATAATAACGGTCTAATACTGCTTAACCTAACACTTTGGTAGGCATGTTTTTAAAAATGGTATCGCAGGAATTCAAAGGCAGCCGACCCACAGCTGTAAGGAAGCCTGATGTTTCTATTCACATTGTGCGAGTTGAAACCGTGTTCATTTTTTTTGATGAATCTCTTTCTGTCTACCTGCCGGAGTCGTTGAATGTCATTTTTGAATGCCGCCCCCCCCCCCCTCTCTCCTGGCTGATCACACCCTTGTTAGAAGAGTGATGGCCTTCTTTACCTGCAGACGCTGATTCCTCTTCGTCACCGGATGATCTCTTATCACTTTACCACACGTGTCACTCTAGGGATTAATGGTTGACTCCCACCGCCACTCTGGATGACGGATAGATGGGCTTCTGTTCACGATGACTGGCTGCACCTGTCATTCACATTAGTGTGGCTGTGTGTGTGTGTGTGTACATTTGTATCCTCTCATTTTTTTTCTTTTTCTGCGCCTCATCATTCGTCCACACTTGGCCCAGCACCCAGAGCTCTGACTCCCTTTTGGAGGGGTGCAACATTGGCAAGGGTGGCTTTTGCTGCAAATCTGACTAAACCTCACTAAACTCCCTTAGATCAACATGCGGTCTTATTGATGAGTTCTACAGTCAGATGGGGCTTAAGGATTTAGCTGCCATGCTGTCAGACCCCCACGCGTGCTTTCTGCTCGGTGCAGACTTGGCCGGGGGAACACTGCAGGGCTTTTTCTGCGCTTCCCTGCCTAGGATGATGCATTTGAAGGCTGTGCCACTGAGGCCCATGGATCACACACTTATGTTAAATACGTTTGTCCCCACTGAGCACTTCAGTCCACTCAAAAATCCATCATTCGTGGATATAATTCGGAACGCAGGGATTCTCCGTGCATTTCTCTCAGTTTTTCGCGCAAAGACTTATTACCAATTTCTACTGCCAGGCATTTTTTCCAGGAAAAAGAAGCAGTTTGTTTTTGACAGCTATGGTTGTTTTTGTGCCTCTCCCTTCCACTCTGTGTGTGTGTGTGTGTGTGTCTGTCTGTCTGTGTGTATGTGTGAGTGCTTTGGACATGGAGGCCATGCTAGTCAGTGTGTCTCTCTGGGTCTCGGGGCTATGTTTGCTTCCCACAACTTTATGCATGTTTGTCTCAATCGGAGCAGAAAACCCTCAGTGCTCCACATGTGTTTCTAATAACACACAGCCCTGTCAGCCTGGCAAGGGACTGAGGGCGTGGGGCGGGAGGGTATTCAACAGGGCGGAGGGGAGGGGTTTGGGGGGGTGGTAGGTCTAGAATGGAGAGAGAATAGGACAAGCAGTGGGTTGGATGTCATGTGGAAGGAAATAAGTGTCAAAAGTGCGCTCCTGTATGTCGGAATCTAGTGCCAGTGCACAATATTGAGAGTGATGCATTATTCCCCTAACGGCAATATTTGCATTGCAGATTTTGTTTGAATTGGACATCTGTTCCACTTGAGGTTACCATCTCAGTCAATCTGCCTATTATAAAGCCACTGTATTTGAAAAGAAACCTGTACATGAGTTAACCCTTCAGTCAGATCCACTATAACAGTAACATCTTATTCTCACTTGATCGTAGAGTGACAGGAGAAAGTGGAAGGAGGATAAATCAGCGCTGTGCAATAGCCAGACATGGGGAAGCACCCGGTAATTAGAGGTTAACCTAACTTTTTTTTTTTTTTTCTTTTTACAGCCCCACTACTCTTTCACAAGACACGAAGATGCAAATCCATCTCACTCTTCTTTTTTTTTTCTCTCCCCTCCCAGCAGATCCCTCTGTACACCTTCTCTTTCCCCCAAAACCAGACAGTCTAGTCTCTTTTCATTTTTGTGGACACACAGTAACGTTCAGTTCAGTGTAAAATATGACCTCTTGTTATTATTTCAATTGGCTTTTCATATTTAAATCCTTTAAGACACCGAATTACATTTTTCAGACACATTATGATTTGAAGGACTGTTTTGTCGTTTACAAGGTTTTTCTGTTGCATAAGTGCCCTTTTTTTTCCCCAGACAGACAGTCATATGAGGTTCTCCAGAAGCAGCACCTGCTCCCCCTACAATCCCCAGCCATATGCCTGCCCCCGTTTCCCCCCTAGCCACAACCATTATCTTGCTAGCAGCAGTGCTTACGACCTGAAAGCATCTGGAATAAACCACCTTAATGTCAAAGGTCAGGCTGTGATGTCACTGCTTAATGTCCGATGGAAAAAAAGAAATATAAAGTGTCACTCGCACCACAGGCGTTTACCTCACTCAACCCCAACAGAGGTTAGGAGTTCAAACCAATTCATAATTCAACACTCATCTACATTCACAGCAGTGCAGGCTCAGACTGTTTTTTTATGAGTGCCGAGGGGTTACATGCGTAGTTTAATATTTGCTCTTGATATACCACAAGTAATTCACAGAGGTTTAAGTATATAAAAATATATAAATATAATACTTAATTCAATACATTGTGCACGTTTCCTTCTGGGCAACTTTTCACAAAGCTTTTCTTGCTTTAAGGTATATACCAGAAGTAGGGAGCTCTTTATAATTGTATCTAACAAATATATGCACATTGGTTAGTTGGTTGGTTGGTCGACCACTTTGGTCCAGACAGAAATATCTCAACCACTGTGGAGTGAATTGCTATTCAGTTGTATCCAGGCATTTATGGTCCCAAGTGGAAAGTTCAAATTCTGCTGACTTTGGTGATCCTATAGCACCGTCATGATATTGATAGTTTTGGTTTCGAGTATAATATCTAGACACTTATTTGGTCGATTGCCAAGAAATTCAATGAAGTAATTAAAGGTACCATCAGGGTGAATCTGAATGACTTTGGTGATCCCTTGACATTCCCTCTACATACATTAGGTTTTTTTCATATTCACTAATGATAGTGCAGCTGAGTATTATATTGTGCAGCCTTTTGTCCAGGCCTGTAATACATTAATCAGGTCCATACATGGTTTTGTTTGACTGACTCATCTGTCTGTGTGTGTGTGTGTGTTGTGTGTGCGTGCGTGCGTGCCTTCAAACCTGTTGCGATACTGCCAGTATACACTTCTCTCACTGTGGGGATTCTGTTATTTCCAGCTGTGCTGCTGCTGTGCTTATCTGATTCCCAGCTGATAAGATATGTTTGCATGTGTGTATCTGTGCGAGAAACATTTCAGTTGGCCCTTAGGCAGTGATTGGTTAGCTGGAATGACTCTGGTCTGTGTTTTATTGCTATGGGCACTGCTCCCAGAGAACATAGTGTGTGTGTGTGTGTGTATGTGTCTGCACCACTGCCATGTGTGTTCTCATAGGCTCACGTAGGTGTGCCATGCTGGAGAGATTAAAGCAAACGGTCTTATTCTGGACTTTCCTGTCCGCTGTACTCTAGTTTGCCTCTCATTCCTTTAAAGGGAAACTCTTACATCATTACTGTGGATATATAACAGGATTGATTGAATGTTAACCTGCATTTATAGAAACAGATGTTTCTATAAATGAAACAAATGTTTTTTTTTTTTGCTTTCAGTCAATGTCTGGCTGTCGTCAGGTATTCTTAAAATACCTAGTATTCATTGTAAACACTGCATTGGCAAGATGCCGCCCTCTTACAGTAAACCAAAACCAGCATGCAAATGTTTTGCCTGACTGTACAAACACAATTTTGCATGTATAGTACAATTAAAATGCAAAACAATTGAAGAATAGTGACATTTATTTGACTAAACAATAAATTTATTAGCTCTGGTAACTTGCTAACAACTAAGCTATGCTAACAAGGTTAGCAGCCATATGAGATCATGCTTTTACACTGTGGCCTGTAAACACTCGTTTGGTTACACACTCCCTCACTTGCTTAATAGTAAAGTGCTCTCTTGTCTCTGTAGATACTGGTTGTTTATTGCAGTTTATCTTTGAAAAAGCCTGTATTGTGTTGTGGCGGCACGCAAATTCAGAATTCCTTTGTGCTCCTGTCTTGGATAGAATCTCACAAAAATGAGATTAAGTTCACCACACCATAATGGGCTGGTTTGTTCTGTCGATTAAGCTTTATGTTTCATTTTGGCCAAGTTATCCCTGCTAGGTTTGTGCTGCTGGCTGTGTCAGTTTTAATCTTTCAGGGTTAGCAGTACTGGTGGCTTAATTAAGCACTGTTGGCCAAAGCTTCATATTGGTTCCCTGGTGTCTGTAACTTGTATAAATAACTTTATTTCTCCTGTTGTTCCTTGCTGTTTGTCTTAGAAGTGAGATTAAAGGACAATTTTTGTACCCATCCAAAAGTCTGTCTGCCCTGGTGTCCACAGCAGACTTCAAAAATAAATCATCTACACTGAAACTCATTCTGTTACCATCATGTAGCTCAATGTTTTCTCTAAAATCTCTCTAAATAGAGCTATTTGTAAGAACAATTGGAAAACAGGATGTCAAACCCACTGTGGGTGGCAGCTATCTTCATTTCAGGTGACTCAAAATGTGCTCCAGCCTCATTAATACAACCAAACGTTTTCATTAGCTGGTTCAGAAACATAGAAGTGTGCTGTTCAGTAGCCTCTACTATTCTCAGCTAGCTGTTTAGCGATGCTAATTCTGTAGAACCGACACCACCCTCTCACATGCTCAGGCCCTTAGCATCAACACATTTACTTTCAGTCCACTCTCCCACGTCTGACTCCCAGCCTCAGCCACTTCCTCAGGCAACCATACATCTCTCTTCCTGTCAGCAGCTAATTGGTTGACCCTCCGGGCATCCTGTGTCACACCACACCACCATTCATTGGCTAATATGCACTCTGCCATTGACATCATCCGTCAGTGGCTGTGACAGATCCATACTGTCATGTTTTAAGCGACTGAAAGAATACTAAGCCTTTTTGTGGGGTTGATATGTGAGCGATATGTTATATTATACTAGAGGATGTTTTTCCACATCTGCAAATACCAACTGTAGATGCAGTTCATGTATAACATCCATAATAAATGCTTCAGAGTATCAAGTCCCTGTAAAAATGTTGAGCATTTTACATTTCATATGTTCACTGTTTCAGTGCGGTGTTGCGTGTCGCAGTGGGCTAGATTTCAACTCCTTTCTGCGGTGAAAAAGAAGCATCAGGTGTCTGTTGATAAGGGAGTTTGTGTTCTTCTCTTTGTGCTTTTGCCTGTTCAGTAGTATCGCACGTCCATTTTGAAGCAACAAGCTACACAAAGCTGCACACAGGTGGGAGGAAGAAAAAAAATCACCAGCACAACATAAATATTATTCAGAGTTTCTGGGAAGCATTTCTCTCATGTCGATGGAATTGCTCTCTTGAATCGTTGCCAGCACACTGTTTCTCCACCACCACCACCACCACCTCCTCTCCTCTCTCTTTTCCTTCGCTCTCCCTCTCTCTCTCTCTCTCTCTCTCTCTCCCACTCACCTCAGAACAAGTCTTAATTTGTCGGGAATATTACTGCCCTGTGCCGACGTTCGCCGGGCTGCAGCGGCTTATGGGAAACGCGGCCAGCTGCGATTTCATTGGCTCGTTGGAGATGTGCCTGCGCTCAAACCTCTCCCTAGTTTGGCTTGTTTAAACACACACACACACACACACACACACACACACACACACTCCGTGCTGCCCTTGGCATTCAAAACTGTCAGGTGGAATTCTTCAGCAAGTGCAGTCAGACTCGTTCTAGTTTTTACAGCGCCGGGGAGCTGGAAAGGCTGGGATGAGTGATTGCTAGTCGCTTAAGGCTGAACACTCCTCATAGTTACACAGCATAGACCTTAAAGGGACACGTGCTCATACTGCTGTAGGATGAACAGAACTGCACAGCCTCCGACACACACCCTAATCTGTGACAAATTTAGGTTTTGATTTGGGGGGGGGGGGGGGACTGCGCTGAACACAAGGGGAGATATGCTTTGTATGTGTTACAGGTTTGTGTTTGGATAGGCACATGATTTGTGTGAAGTGTGTCTCAGGGGAGTGTACAAACAGGTGTGTGTGTGTGTGTGTGTGTGTGTGCTTAAACTGAGACAGCATATGGTGGTCTGTTTTCTGTAAAAAGGTAGAGCAGGCCTTGGCTTTCACTGACCAGCACTATACAACCACCAAGAGAGAAGTAATCCAACCTTCTCTCTCTGTTTCTTTCTCTCGCTCTCTTTCCCCAGCACTCTCAGTCCCCCCCCCCCCCTCCTCTCTCTCTCTCCTCCTTCCTCCCCCTCTCTTTCTCCCTCTCTCTCTCTCTCTCTCTCTCCCCCCAGGCCTCTCTTATGAAGTGAGAGGCCAAACACAGGCCCAGAGTGCCGGATCAGGCTCCTTCTATCGATTGTCTTTATTTATGTGTTTGTTTATTTATTTAAAAGGCCTTCAACCCCTCTGTCCCAAAGGTGTACTTAGGTGCCACACACACACACACACATACACACAGAGTCTCTCTGTTTCCCTTACTGGACTGCACACACACAAGTTCCTGCTGTGCTCCTATGTTTAGCTAGGGGTTTTTGCAGTGTCACTACAGATACTAGGTGTGATATTAGCTCATATGCGCAGGCACGACTCGGGTCCAGTGTTTATTAACACAACATAGAGATCCCCATAACACGAACATAATTAAAAGCCCATATGTAGTTAAAACAGGGACCATGCTAGAAAATTGAATTGGATACTGCAGCGTAATTTAGATCGTGTTCTGTAAATTCTGTTTTGAAGTCACTTACCTTACTGTTGTTTGGAGTTTAATAGAGCTGGATGATAATGCAGTATTATCATTTAATCAACTTTCAGTGGGATTATGTGGAGAAATGATTGTATAAAGTTATTCTTGAATCCAAATTATCATTCGAAAGGTAAAAATAACAACGAACAAAATGTGTTTTTTGGTCAGAACTTTATTGATCAAAATACATTTTCCTTTTTTCATAATAAAAGTATTAAACTGTATAAATGGAGTTTACAAGTATGTAAATGGTATTTCAAGAAAAGATGACAACAGAAAAAAAAATATAAAAATACAATAAAATAGAATAAAGACAGTAAATTCTAGATGTAACATTTAATTGTCTGTATTTTTGTGTAATTTTATAAAGTAAGCAGGTATTCTTTTAGAAAAAACAGTATTTGTGAATGAGGAGTTTTCCCATTATAATCACAATTTTTTTCAATAAAATGTATTTAAAATTTATTGAGTCTTTACATTCAAAATGTAGAATAACATCTCTAACAGACAGCTCTAAATTTTGTGTATGTGTTGTGTCTCATGACTCAAGACAGCTCATGTTCTCAATGTCAATGTGTTTTTCACTTTTTAGACTAAAAGTAACCTTTTAGAGCATGTTGTAATAATTAAACACATTGTGTAAAATCCAAAGTCTGAATTAATTTGTTATATTGCTCAACTCTACATGATCAGCCTTCACAATCTTGATATATATCAATATTAAAAACATACTTCAAGATATATATTGATTTAATATCCTAGCTGAGCTAATGCTCAAAAACAGCCCAGCTGGAGTTATTTTAGGGAAATAATTGCTGCCCCTCACTCACCGTTTAGTCAGAGCTCAGGGTATTGCAACATGCATCCTTATCGCATATCTGTCATACTTCATTAGAATTGCACTAACCAGTAACGTGCCTGTGTTTGTGTGTATATGCTTGCAGGCAATTCTTGTGCAGTTTTTCAAATGTTTTGTTTTTTTTTTTTTTGGTTTGCTTCTGTTTGTGTATGCACATGTGTGTATGTGTGTGTGTTTGTGTTTTATGTTCATATATTCATTCCGATTGTCCATCAACTGACAGACAAACAGGTCTGGCTTCTTCCCACTCAGTGACTGTCTGTGATTGAGGTTGAACATTTGGCACAGTAACATACAGAGACGTCCAACACCACCTGCCTCTCTGACATGATTAATGACTTGATCAACGTTCAACATATTAAAATCTGATCTCTGTCTGTTTGTTATCAGTGTGTCACCACAGTCAGTCCCTCGTCATATTTTCGTGACACACAGCAGATGGAATGTGGGTGTGTCTGAATGTTTGTGTGTGTCTGAGTGTGTGTGTGTGTGAGTGCTTGTATGAATTTGGCAAGTAAATCCAGCTTGCAGCCCCGTTGCATTAGCAGGTAATAAATGTGGACTTAGACTCGGGGCTTTGCTTTGCCTGGCCAGTCCATATGATTTTTTTTTTTAAAGTGTGTAAATGTGTGTGTGTGTGTTTCTTGGTCTTCACATGGCCTATAGTGATTCTGCACTTTGACTAAGGCTGCTGCTGATCGCTTCACCATCTGAATCCCATCTGCTTTCCCTTAAAAGCTCTCCTCTCCTCTCCTCTCCTCTCCTCTCCTCTCCTCTCCTCTCCTCTCCTCTCACTTCCCCTCCTCATCTCCCTTCTCCTCTCAGAGTGCAAGGGAAATGCTGAGACCGAAGAACCACGACTGTAAAAGAGTCAAATAGAATAAAAGAACAAGAGGTTAACTGGACAGTAAAACTCTTTGCTCTGATCTCTTCAGTGAATCAGAATTTCTTAAAAGTATACTTAAACATTTCAAAGGAGCCATTGTTCATTTTATTTTGCGGATAAATTAAATTTGAGGGAGTACACATGGTCTTATTTGAAATGGTGCATTTGGTATATTCAAAATCCACGGGTTTAGGGGGTTTTGCCAAATGGATTTGGAATGGTCATTCGGTATCAAGCACTAACAGAAGATCCAGCAGACATCTCTGGCTCATGAATCATTTGCTCTTTAGCTCATTTGCTCCACATCTGGTGGCAAGAACGGAACAGAATGAGTGCTTAAGTTGTCGGGTTCAAGATTGCACCACAGTGTCTTGACTGAGTTAAATTGTGAATAGTGGCTTTTAGACTATCGTTATTTGTGTCTAGGGTTACATACTACAGCCATAAAATGTGGGAGGGTGTCTTGTACTGTCATTGTAATGAGTGTAAACAGTGTCATCCAAGGTATACTGGCTTTTGCAAAACATATGAGTTCTTACAGAAACGTCTGCTTACATGAGTAAAAATTTTTAGAGGGAAAAAAAATTCAAAGTCTCTGGTTTCCACAAGTCTTGGCATCACAGCCAAGATAAGATTAATCAGAATGATTTCAGTGTGTCTTTGAGAATGCTTGTAAACTATCCACTGTGTAAAGTGATATGCTTTCAATGCCACATGAAGAATTTGCATTTGTGTCCAGGACTTTAGTTCACTTCAGTGCATGCCGTAAGTGATAATCCACAACAAGGTTTTCTGATATACACAATGACTCCTCTGGATCTGTTTTTTTTTTCTGTCAGGACACATAATTGTTTATACACTTACCACAGTAAAATGGTAGGCTGTTCTCAAATCATCACCCATTTTTAGCCATGGTGTGGCTGTAAGGAGAGTGGTCAATTGGGTCAGTCAGTCCACCACTTTGCTTTAGACTGAAATATCTCAACAGCTGTTGAACGGATCGCCATGAAATTTGGTACAGATATCCACGGACCAAAAGGATGAAGGCTACTGACTTTGGTGATTTCCTGACTTTTCCTCTTGCACCACCATGAGGTCAAAGTTGTTGTCTTTTTTTTTTTTTTAAACCTCTATATATTCAGAGGAGTTTCAATGAGAGGAAGTCTCTCATTTGCAGGAAAACCCTGATCATGTCCACACAGTTACACACATTCACACCTGGAAGCCGCCCAGTACAACCACAGTCTGATCTGCCGGCTACTGAGCAGCTCCACTGGAGCAGTTAAGGTTAAGAGCCTTGCTCATGGGGACCTCGGTGGTAGTAATGAGGGAGGGGTAAGCGCTGCTTTTTCACTTTCCCCACGCAGATTTATTTTATGCTGGGCTGGGGATAGAGCTGGTGGCCTGTTTTCACTTATCCAGTGAAGTATCTCAACATCTACAAGATGGATTGGCACAATATTTTGTACAGACATTCATGGTTCCCAGACAATGAATCCTAATGACTTTAGGGATCCCCTGACCATTCCTCTGGCACCACCACTATGAGGTTGACATTTGTGGTTCACAGTGAAATGTCTAGACAACCACTGGGTGGATACAATGAAATTTGATACAGACATTTCCCCTTCAGGTTGAATTGTAATAACGTAGGTGTTCCCTTAACTTTTCCTCTAGCACCACCATCAGGTCAAAATTTTAATTTGCCATTTGGTTATGACCAAATACGTGCAGTAATAAAGTAATGGCACTCCAATCAGACTCAGCTTTACTTTGTGTTCGTGCTAATGAGCAAATGTTAGTATGCTAACATGCTAAACGAAGGTGAACATAGTAAACACAACACCTGCTAAACAACAAAATAACATTGTGAGAACATTAGCATGCTCAAAGCACCTCTGTGCTGAAATGGCTAACATGGCTGTAGACTCTGAGTTCGGCTTGTTTGTGGTCAAGTGAAAGTACTGTTAATCAGCAGTGCAGAGTTTAGAGCTGTGATTAAATGGTTGACTGGATGTTTGTTTTAGTTGTCTGGTTGTTCCTGATTTTTATCAGACACCTGCCAGCCAGTCATTTTCGGCCAGTCAGTAATTTTTGTGGATATCGTCTTAAAAGTCTCATGTGCATTGTTAATGTTAATTGCACAGTACCATTAAAATAATATAATGCTTTATCATCTCAGCGGTGCTTTATTATGCTAAATATCAGACACACTGAGATCAATCGGTACATTTTGTTGGAAAGCATCTGAATTGTGGTTTTCTGTTAAGTTGGTTTTGGAGAGCCGTTCCTCAGTAGCAGTAGGTAGATGTTTCAAAGTAGGAAATTTCCAAACATTTAGGAATGAGGTACTTTTTGGAAAGGAATCTATTGGAAAAGATGAATAATGTCTGTCATCTGTTGGTTTGGCCATCTATACATTTGTCTACTTGTCTCTCTGTCTTAATATCTATCTCCCTTACTCTTTTTCTCTTCTTTTGGATACTCATCAGTATGCACAGGCTGCAGTATGACCTATTAAAAGTCATTTGTCAAATTGCAGCCAACTGGCTTGCCTGCAATCAGGCTCAATGTGAATATATTTTGACATGTGTTTTTCCTGCCCTCCGCTGAGTGCCTAAGGACCTGTGACAGCCCGAAGCCTCTCTGAATGCTAATAAAGTTAGTGCTTATACAGTTGGCAAGGACGCATATACACACACACACACACACACACACACGCATATACACACAAACTGGAGCACTGTCAGCAGAATGACACAGCAGACATCTCCATATTCGTATAATATAGTACCTGACAGTCACAGCAAGTGGCACTGTCATCTTTGATCATTTATGAAATGTGTCAGCTAGCAAACATATAATGCTGCTCTTCAAGACACACAGGCACAAACACACATCAGCTTAAATATGATTAAGCACATTGACATTTTCATATGAAATTGCGAGACACACACATATGCAGGATAGCAGGTCTGTGAGAGAGCCGGTCATGTGTTTCCCAGCAGTGGAATCCTGTCCCTGGAGGCCAGCTGGATGACACAGATGTTTGTGGGCTTTGGGAGCAGATGCTGCTGAGCTCTTGGAACAAAGTTCTCACTTAGTGGCCAAGTAGCAGAGCCAAAGTTTGGTATGATTTCCACAAAAAAAAAAAAAGGTATAGAATTGTCACAGTGGCTGTTTTGATTCTTTGTATGTTAAGATTTTACTTTCAAGCGGAGCAAAGCAAGAGAAGGGAGTGGTCAGCAGGGTGGGAAAGACAGTAGAGGGAGAGAACTGGATTGACGTCTGAAAGGACAGTGAAGAGGGAAGATGTTGAAATTATAAGGGAGACAATAGAAACCAAAAAAGAGAACACAAGGTGTGGCAGAAGATTTGTCTACGGCCTGCTGAATCATTTCAGGAAAACATTATTTCAGAAATAGAGTGATTCAGGGTAAAATGAACTGAGCGCAGGGCCTCAGGGTCTGTGTTTTTCTTACTCAAAAAATGTATTTTCTCTACAGTATTCTAGCTAGGGTCAGTAGAGGGCATGTTGTTTATGTTACAGACAAGACATGGAGTGTGTTCCAGGAAGTTTGAGTAACAGGTCTGTGAATTTGAAGGCTCGTCAGATGCCAAAAACACTACACAGCGGTTTATAATACCGAGTATTTTACAACTCTGGAAAGTTATCACGGCAGCAATAGCGAGATACATGGTAGAAATGCTCTACTGAAGTTACAAAGTAATCAACAGGGATGTGTGTTTGCATTTATGTGATTGGTCACATCACATTGCAGCAAAAGTTGAACCTGGCTCAACTGTTTTGCTAGACGACACTGCCTCATTTTGCCAGAGCCCTCTAGGTTAGCATTCCCACTGCACTGCCAGGTAGTCAGACACATTTAAATGAATGAGAGGAATTCCATTTTTCACGCAGGGTTAAAGACGATATTTTTAATGTGTTGCTAACATTAGCTTATTAGCACTGAACACAAACTATAGCTGTGGATGATGGGAATGCCATAAACACTAAATACTTTGGCTAGATTTCACTCTGAAACTACTGTTGGTGTCACTAGAGAAAAACAATCAGGTGACGAGATGTTTTAGGGTAGACCAAATGTTTTATGTGTGTGTGTGTGTATTTGAATTATCTTTTTATGTCACGTGACAGGTCGTGTTCGCAGACCTCAACAACGTGCTAAATGCACTGGATGTGTTGGTTTCTCTGGTTATCGTTATGATTTGGTTGCTGCTCACATGGCTATGGAAGCAGGCTGATTGGCTCAAGCTGGAGTTGAGTGAGCTAGTAAAGTTTTTGGCAGGCAGAAGAAAACCTCAGTTGTTTTCAATGGATATAAACATCACTGCTGCTCTGCCTTCAGGGTAGTGTTTTCTTCTGCTAACTGATCCCTTAAATAACAGCTACAGTACATGTTTAGTTTGTATAAAATGACGAAAACACGATAAAAACATACTCTCCCTCATTGTTCTTGCAAGTGAACGTTTTGATGATATAATAGTGGGATCTTGTTTATGTCTTGACGATGCAGACAGACATCTCTATTCCATCATTTTAATGGGATTTATGAAATCCTGTCTCTCTTTTTTTTATTTTTTTTATTTTAGAGTTAACATAACAACCCTGGATTGAGTGACCACCATCCAAACTTGCACACACACTCATACACACACATTGGGAGTTTGGCTTGGCTACATGGTGCTGAATAGGCCATGGTAGCTGGGGCATTATACGAGTCAGGGGGATGAGACAGAGTCAGCATTTAGCACTGGAGAGCAGTGGGATTTTATGCTTCCTGGCTGCCTTCATGCTAGCCTAGCGTAGCATGGCCCTGGCTGTCTGGATGGCTGTGCGCTAGTCTACCATGACATAGCTGAGGTCTAAATGTGCCCTCAACACTTGTGGCAGACCTCTCTCTAACTAGAATATCCAAACCACGCAGATCGCCCACTGACCCCCTAGTTGGACAAAGTGTCCCCTTTCTTGACTTCAGATTCAACTCCCACAACCAATTATAACCAGTTGGCACCCAATAAACTGAGCTTCCAACCTGATCAGTCACAAGCTGCATGGGATAACTGTGGAACTGCATGATGTATGTATTTTCATAATGCAGTCATTGATGGCTGAGTAATCTTTGCTGATTTTCATATCATTCGGATGCAAATTAGCTTCGAGCTACCTGCGGTGCAGTGCATCTTTAATGTTTAAAACTGCACACTGTCCCAATCAATAAATCAATATTAAAGATACCCAATGGAGTTTTTGATGACTGGTAGCAATGTTTTTATGAGTGGATCTCTGTTTTCTGCACGAGGATGCGCATGATGCACAAGAACACGCGGTCAGTACGATCCACGTCCGGCCATTGACCTCAAAGTAGTAGGTCTTGGACACACAGACTATGTGGGCTTCTCCAAGCACACTTGCTATTTTGGTTCATGTATGTGCAGCAGCGCACCATGCAAAAGGTCTGGGTGGAATATAGATCGGAGGGTGTGGTGATCAATACATTCTCAGCAGTCACATTACTGGTATCATAGCTCTGAAAATACTTTTGCCATTTGTTGAAGCCACTCATGAGATCACATCAAACAGGATACTGTTTCAGTTATAATTCTACTGAATCTCACGGTGTAAATGGTCACAACATATCATAAAACGTGATCCTACAGCCTTTGCACTGCGATGCATTTGAAGAATACAACGTGAAAGTCTTTACAAAACTTGCAAAAGGGTGTCACGATGCTCAGGATTTATGAGGCCTGGTAATCTGATCTTCTCAACAAACAGGCTGAAAACTGAGTTATAACTGAACAGTCTGTGTTTAGATGTATGAAAGGCTATTTTGTAGGTGCCTGGTCTAGTTTGCATGTGTTTTTAGACATGCAAACTATACATACAAACCATGTTTTTTCAGACATGCAAACTATACCGTTAACAGCCGACCCTAAGAATCACCCACATTCATTTATCAGAAAAGTGAGAAAAGTCCAGGCTACGTCCTTCCTGCTTTAACTACATTAAATATTATGTTTGGATGATGATTTAAATGCATCTACTGGTTGTAGAGTGTTTAATTAGTATATTTAATAAAATTAATTAATTTATTTTGAAATGCATTTTGTCCATCCAATCATACATTTTCACAAAAGAGCATGCTTTGGTCCATTTTACAACAAAAACACTCATGGTAAACTAAAAGATAATTGCATTCAGTTTAGGAATAACAGGTTTATCCACTATTGCAAAAGGTTTCATGTTTACTGCGGAGCGTTGAGCGTTTCTGATCGATTGATGTACAGATGTACAGTGTGATTTTCCTGTCTGTGTGTCTACTGAATGGGACATCAAGTCAGATCATGTAAACCTGAGGTGGTTGGAAAATCATTCATGTTGTTGTTTCTTTGGTTTTGTAGATATTCAGTTATCATATCAAACTTAGTTGTGCATTTTATTTTGACTTCTCAAAACCAATGGAAAAAACACTGAACCAGTGTTCCACCCTAAAGAAGTTTAGTATCATATTTCTGATGTTGTGGTGAGATGCGTTTTGTGTGAGACATTTTAACACTGTAGTTCCCACAGTATCTCATACTGTATCTGTGCATCAGATAGTTAAGCTGAAGTTGGTGAGATGACTGTTTATGAAGGTACTTTGCATTATTTGTATGTTGGGTGTTAGCATTTGAATTTCTCTTCGGAAAATTTGCTTAAAAAAAAAATGCTTAAAGGATTTTCAGTGAGTATTTTATCTTCCTCTGGCACATCTGTGTGGTTCATTTGATCTGGACAGGAAGGACATGAGCATTGTTCTTTCTATCTGGTGCAATGCTGATGCACACATCTATCTCCAAGGTCACTTCACCTCAAAAACAAAAGTGAAAACATATAAAGAGAAAAAAAAAAAAAAAACTTGCTCCCTTGGGCTGTTTTGAGAAATCTTGCCTATGTTTTTAGTGCAAGTCAGAGCAGTGATTCAAGGATTGCAGTTGTGGTGAAAATTCATTCCGCAGCAGCCTGTCGCTCAATAATAGGTAACACTCTGCATGCATTGCTCAGCTACACAGAAAATGAATAGACTTCAGGCTTTTGATTTGGATGTTGATGCTGTGATTGCAGTTGAGAATTGATGCTCTGGTCTAAGAGAGAGAGAGAGAGGAGGATGGAAGTAGAAACAGATTACATGTCCAGTCCCCTTTATTCACCACTTCACTCTCTGACTCTACCTATCTTCACATCTCATTCAGCTGAGAGATTTGTTACACCTCACATCTCCCTCCATCACTACACCACCATTAAAGTATCACCCTTGTATAGCTTGTTGACATGAAACAAGCAGAGAGCATTTTAGTTTTCAAAAAAAAAAATAACACTACAGCGATTATCTCCCATACTGAAATAAACAAACACACACAGCTGGATCCTGTCATACGCCACATCTAGTCAGGTTCATACATGTTTCAGGTGTGTGTGTGTGTGTGTTTGTGCACGCACCCTAAATGGCTTATCAATTTTAATCAGACCACATGTGGTTTTCAGGCGTTCCATGTCTGCCAGGCAACACACACACATGTACACACACACACACACACACACAGATATACGCTGCACGCACAATGTGCCAGGGGTGTCAAACCAAGTCATAAATCATCGGTGGATCACTCCTTCCAGATCCTCTGCAGAACCCATCTGGCTTTCTCTTTCTCTCTCTTTGCACTCGTTGCAGAGGTTCAAAGCCTTCTGCACACTTTTGTGCACATTAAATGAATATGGTTTTCTTTAACTTACATTTTTGTAACCTTTCCTTCGCGGTATCTAGCTAGCTACATTTGAAGGCAGTTCAATTTAATAAAACATAAAAGTGAAAGGTGAGGTTCAGATGTTTTATTTCAGCTGAAAAAACACAATTTATACTTTATTTCAGATTCAGCTCAATTTAGCTTATTTGAAATGGAATTACATTCATAACTTTGTTTTATCTTTAAAAATAAAGTTTTTAAAGATACTCCCCCGCCCCATTCTCTCTCTCTCCCTCTCTCTCTCTCTCTTTCTCTCTCTGTCTCTCTCTCTCTCTCTCTCTCTCTCTCTCTCTCTCTTCTGTCTCTGTCTCTCTCTCTTCTGTCTCTCTGTCTCTCCCTCTTCTGTCTCTCTCTCTCTCTCTCTCTCTCTCTCTCTCTCTCTTTCTCTCTCTTCTGTCTCTCTCTCCCTCTCTGACCTGGAAAAAGGCAGAACTCATCAGGGTGGTAATAAAAGACAGGTGCACTTTTATTCCTTTTGAAAGCTCACTCCTGTCTCTCCACAGTTGGAAAACAGGTGCACTCACTCCACATTCAGGGGGCTGGATACCAGACCTACATCAAATAAAGTTTTTCGATCATCTCAAAGGACCGAGAAAATTTGCTTCTGTCTGCCCAGATAGACCAGATGGGCATGAAGAGTTTCCACTGGAACATTTCTGTTAGCTCCATATATCAGGACTGCTTTATCAAGCTACAAGTGTTTGATTGGGCTAAACTCAAAAATTTACCAGAAGAATTTCTATTCTGCTGTATTTTTAGATTTATGGTCAAAGCAATCCAATGGATGAGTTCTCTACAAGACTGTAAAGTCTAGGAAATATTTATTTTATTTTCTTGCCAAGAGTTGCATAACAAAATTAATACCACTCTTATATTTGTCTGTTCAATATGAAACTGAAAACAGAAGTTAGCTTATCTTAAATTAGCATAAAGTCTGATAACTGAGAGAAACAGCAAGCTTGTGTTCAAACGTATAAAAATCTGCCTTCCAGCACCTCTAAAGCTCACTAATTAATAGTTATTAGTTATATCTCTTTTATTTAATAGACAAGTCGCAGCCAGTCACCCTGTTTCCAGTGTTTATGCTAAGCTAGGCTAACCGTCTCCTGGCTCAAGCTTCACATATAACAGACAGGTATAAGAGTGCTATCAATATTGTCATATAAATATCAAAAACTTTTTATTTGTGATATCTATTTTAAATACACAATGAAATAACGGCTCTTTTGTTAATTCAATTTCTTTTATAATACTTATATAACATTTCAGGAACATAATTTGATGTGCTCGGTTGAATTTATATTTATATTTCAGCTTTGTTTCTTTTGAAAACTCCCAGGTCGTTATAAGGTTTTAATAAGTCTTATATTCAGGTCTCAGGGAGCAGATGCAGCAGATAGCCTTTAAATTAATCGACTTCAGATCGAGTGTTTATGTGAGGTCAGTTCATTTGAAGTAAGTGCTTAATAAACTCATTGAGAGGCATAAACACAGTTCTTGTATTATCTTTGCGCTCTGGCTGACTTAGAGTTGGATCGGTGCTGTTTTTACTGATGTGCTAACGTAGTATGACGGAACATGCTGGAAGGAGGCGGCACAGATGGATGAATGATCCTCTTGTTGCTGTGATCAAAGACTGATGACACAACTCGGTGTCACTCTATTTATTTCCCTCTCCACTTTTGTTTTTGTTCCCTCTCTTCCTTCCTGTCCTGCTCTGCCATTCCTGCAGTGCAAGATGACAGGATACACGTGTGTGTGTGTGTGTCTGCAATGTGTCCCTGTGAAATGTATGTGTCTGTGTGAATTAGTGTTTTTTACGTGGATTTCTGTACGTCTCTGTTTATATAAAGTATGCCCGTTCCTGCGCATGTGTGCGCATGCCGCTGTGCGAGCGCGTGTGTGGTCTGACTGTGTGTGTGTGTGTGTGTGTGTCGTTTGCCCCTCGCCTTGGCACCGACATTGATTTCCTCCCGCTATAACTTCCTGTGTGAGCCGATTTAACGTTTCCAGTGGCAACATTCACACTCCAACCATCACTTTGGTTCTCTCCCGCTATCCCGCTATCCATCCTTCCAAGTTTGCTTCATTCTTCCATCCATCCATCCATCCATCTGTCCATCTATCCATCCATTCAGGACTGCCAGACCACAGCCCGTCTCATTCATTAATCATCAGCAGTGAGAAGGAACAAGGGAGCAGTCAGATGAGAGAGAGAGAGAGAGGGAAACAGAGAAAGGTGGCAGGAATGACAAGTGCAGGAGATTGGAGGTTAAAGATGAAACTTGAAACTGCCCCCCAAAAAATCAAAAACAAAATGCAAATAATTAAAACTCTGTGTGCTTGTTTTTCAGATCCCGTTCTCACTGGTGCAGTTTCCACTTTGGGAATATTTAAAGGTACGTTTTTTATATCTTTTCATATATGTTTGTCTAGTTTACTTTATTCCCTCTCTCTGTATTTATTATCCATCTATTTTGTCCTGTCTCCACTCTCCCCAACTGTTCCACCATAGCTTAGTGCCATCATTTACAGTAATTACTCTCGGCGATAAATCCGTAGTAAAGTTATAATAGTGTGCTTACTCTCTGACACATTTACAACAGGCTCACCCTCTGCATTCCCTTGTATCATTGTGGCAGGAGAAAATGGGAGTTTACGCCCTGGTTTAATGGGTTGTCACGACTACCATCAAACCAGCCTTCAATTTATCATGAGCTCTGAGTATATCCAGTCCTGTATATCTCTCTCTCTCTCTCTTTTTTTTTTAAAAATCTCCCTCTTTCTTAATGTGTTTCTCTCCCCCATGTCTCTTCCCTCTGTCTTTTCATTGTGTGGCCCTGAACACATAAAAAGCCGTTTCTCTTTGAAAAGACGGCGTTTTGTTGGAGTGACATCATGTCTCAAGGGCACGATAGGCGGACAGTCAAACATTCCATCAATGTTAGGAGCTAACGGCCGAGTTAAGACGAACAATACGCCGCGCAGCTGTGTGTGCGCGTGTGTACATGTATGTGTGCGTGTGTGCGTTTGAGAGAGTTAGATTTTGTCGTCCACAAGTGTCTCTTTGTCCCTCAGTCAAAGGGCCTCTCTCTCCAGGCCATCTGGACACGTCCGTTGGCGGAGAGCTGAACTGCTGGAATCTGGACTCCTCTCCTCTCTTCTCCAATCATCTCCTCTTCTCTCCTCCTCCCAGATGTATTAGTCTATTTATCCTCTATATTAACATGGCGCTCTGAATAGCTAATGAGCCGTTTCCTCCGTTACAATGACTGAGCCGAGCTGACTTACAGAGAAAAGGGGAAGAAAAAGCAACTACTTGCGAGGCAAACATGTTTTGTTTTTTTTTACTACCATCCCCTTAGAGTGACCACCGGGCTTTCACCAACAAGAATAAACGTGAAATGCCAGAGCGAAGGAATTTGAGAGAGTGTATGTGTGTGGCATGATCTCCCATCTGCTCTGCGGGATGGTAATGTGCTGCGTTATGGCCTTTTTCTTTTTGTTTCACACCGAGCCAACACAGCTGTCAGTGAGAGAAACAGAAAGAGGAAAAAGGGGAGAAAACCAACCAACAGACGGCTGTAGGGCCCGTAGGAAGAGGTGCAAGCAGCTAAATCCTTTCATAAAGTGCATTAAGTTCAACTTGTCCTTGGATTTCTGGGATATCATGGAGAGTCATATTCCAGGCATAAATTCACTAAGCAGGTCACAGGATATGTGAGAAATCCTGCATGTTGGTCACTGCACAGAGATTTAAAAACGGTTTTCACACCAGGCTTCGATATCTATGCGGATATTCACGTTTCTTTCACACGTTCATTTCACAATATTGTGGTTTTTTTACTCGGTTGTTTCTTTCCCCCAAACAGCAATCCCAACTGTTCTGACCTCAAAAACAACATAAGCAAAACAGGAGGGTGTAACACTTCTAGGTTATGATGGAACACCAAGAGAGAGCCGCAAGATATTCAAGGAATTCTTTTCTCAGAGGCATGATGGGAACTCTAATTAAACTGATGAGATGAACTTACAAATGCAGCCTCCCTAAACACATATAATACACACGTATGTGATGTACTGACACTCGCATGCAGACAGACCTACCACCTCTTTCCTGTGGGAAGTCGCCCAGGTGCAGAGTCTGACCCTGACACGAGGGGTTCAAAGGTCAAAAAGTTTGTTTTCCCAGGTTTGCCCCTTATTATTTATTCATGAAATAGAGAGGAAGGGAGGGACGGACACCGAAAGAGAGCAAGAGGGAGAGAGAGAGAGGAATCCCCCAGCGTGAGGCCTTTGATGTGGAAAACAAAATCTCCTTTTTAATCTGCCTTCTAATGGAATACACATGACACTTCCTGAGCTCGTACGCACTGTACGTCCTCCCTTCTCTCTTCTGTCTTTTTGTGTGTGTGTGTGTGCGTGTGTGTTTACTTGTTTGTGTTTGCATGTGTTGCGCACGCACACATGGTTTTTGTGATGTCCACATGTGTGCGAGATAGGGGGAGAGAAAGAGATAACATGCAACAGATTAAAACTCACGGGGGCGGGTGGTGGGTGGGGGTGAGGGGAGAATGGACAAAGAAAATATTAGTAATCGCTCCATGCTGTTGCTCAATTGCTCTCCCTGAGAAGTAATCATACCTTGCAGCGCCCGAGGCAGCCCAGCTGTCCACATGCATTTCATACAAAGACTAACCTTGCATAGTCAGTCTCCTCTTCGCTTTGCTGGAACTAGCGGCGGGGGGAGAAAAAAAAAAAAAAAGAGAGAGAGGGAGAGAGAGACAGCCTCCCTTCCCATCCTGTTCTCTGTGAAAACAAAAACATCAGGTGGTTTCACTCAGTAGCCAGTTGCGTTTGAGCAAGCAAATCCTGTGATGTGAGGATTTTCAGACACTAAAAGTACTATGAAAAACATTCATATCATTTTACATATTCATGATGTGCAATTAGCTTTGTTTTTCAGTTAAATCTCTTATACTGTAATCTGTCGGTCAGTACATAAAGAAGTACATTTTCCAAACACTATAATTGTTGAGGAATTATTGTCAAATGTCAACATAATTATGTAGAGGAATGTCCACATAGATACCTAAAAGCACTATCAAGTATTTTATTCCATAACTTAACAGTGAATTAAATGTTGTTTTGTTAACTGTATATTTGTTGTGCTGCATAAATATTTGTCACTCATTGAAGTGAGATGGCTCAATAATTAGTATTCTAGAGATGCTTTCACAGACTGCAGTCGAGATGAGATAATTAAGACCTCACTAGACCATGACAAAATCTACCATCATGGCATATGTAATGTTTTATTAATATTAAGATCATGTAAAAGTTTGTGGATACATAAACTTTCTTGGAAATTATAAGTTGGTTTAAGCAAAAACAGACAAAAGTCTGTATTTTTGACCTGTTAAGAAATGCCTCATGATACTGTATGAAGCTCATAATAATATATTTTGGTAAATTGTACAGGTTTACCTAAAGAACTGGAAGGTCTACGAATGGAATACATGTATGTGATTGTACTAATTCACTTGTTTATTTCAGTGCATCTGTACATGAATGCAGATTTTTTATTTTTTTTATTTATTTATTTATTTTTGAGTATTTTGGCCTTTATTTTATACTTGATGGTATGAGAATGACACATGAAAGCTGTACTGAGAGAGAGAGAGAGGGGGGGGGGGGGGGGGGGGGGGTATGACATGCAACAAAGGTTCCCAGCTAGAGTCTATCCCGGGATGTTATGTTTATGTGCTATGCGATTTAACCATTACGCTACCAGGACGCCGCAGTATGTGAATGTAAATAAATCGAATATGCGTTAACTTAACCATCAAACAGGTTCTTACTCATAACTGGTAGTACAACTTCGATCATTTTCTGATCTACTTCAACATGATGGCATCCAGACAAAATGTGTAAAGCTTTAGCTTGATACAGTGGGAGCGCTGCAGCATATTCTTTTACCTCCCTCTTGTCCTATCCCAGTTCTTGGGAAACAAGTAGCATGACATCACTGGGGATAAAATGAAACACAAAAATAGCCGGCCAGCCCGGTTCCCAGCCATGGGCCTGGACCCCAGACCAGACCAAGGTTCACAATGTGTTTCCAATGTGTCTGATATCTACTAACTAACAATCTTCTCTCTCTCTCTCCCTCTTTGTCTCCCTCCCTCTTTTTCCCTTTCTCTTGCTCTTTCATCATCTTCCTCTATCGTCAACTCTCTCTCTCTCTCTCTCTCTCCCTCTCGACATTTCTCTCTCTTTCTCCCAGACTCTGTGGTCGTGGAGGCAAGGTCACACGCTCTACTCTTGGCAGGCTGCAGTGTGCGGAGCTTTTGCAGGTGCAGGGGATTATATGCTGCTTTGGGAAAGAGGCGGAGAGGGAGGAGGGGGGTGGAAGGAGGAAGGGAGGGATGGATGGCTAGATGGACGGATGGATGGATAGGTGAATAGATTGCCGGGAGGGTAGGACGAGTTTACCCAAAGCCACATTCTTGCAGGATTCCACAAAGGTGAGCTCAGCTGCCAAATCACATCCTCACCTGCACGGCAGATCTGCAGAAGAAAAAAAGGGCGATTTAGTGACGAATGGATGGAGGGAAAATGAGTGCAAGCAGTTCCATTCTTTATCTACAACATTGTTATCAAACAGTGTTTGGAAAAACCTCAGTACAATGATTCAGCACTGTTTTCATGACAAAAAAGTTTCATTATTACTGTTGTCCAACCTTTCAGCCAATGAAAATCATACCAGACTTTATGGTTCTGTCTTAGTCTGGATGAGTATCAAGGGAGAGACAACCAGGGGAGGAGAGAGGAGGGATGAGAGGGGCCGGTTACTGGGTATGGGCCCCTGCAGCTGTGCGACCTCCTGAGCACTGGGGCCTGAAGTGGTTTTAGAAAGAGGGAGAGGGGAAAAAAGACACAGGAAAGGAGTTAAAGATGGGAAGGGAGTGGGCTAAAAACAAGGCGAATAGAGGAAAGGAAAAGACAACAACCACTAGACAGGCTTAATTCAGATTATGAAACACGACCCATACACACTAGCTAGTTACTGTAGGTACTGTGTTTTTACTTTTCAGTCTCAAGATAAAAGCTTATGAAGGATAAGGATATTGTTTTATCTTTACAAATTTAGAAGCAATGTTGTCCAGCAGCACAAAAACCTCTTGTTAACTATAAAGTCATGTTTTAATGACTTCTTTTTCTGAATCCGGTACAGTTGTCTCAGTCAAGTAAACAAAGTAAGTTGGGAAAGGAGGTCACCAATCACCTTAGTGGCTGTAAAATAATTTTGGAGGGACAAGCTATGTTCAAGATATGCCATCAAAATGCTAAATTTAATCTCCAATTCCCTGATTATTCACTCCATAAAGACTTCTGCTTGCTTTCTCTAACCAGCAACTTTACATAATAAAACACAACACTCCTCTGTCTACTATATATCAGTTATAGCTATCAGCTAACTTCTTCTTGTTTTTAAAGCCTCTACATAATGACAAAGCCAGACAGGTGTTTTCACTTAATCTGCTTGATTAGACGTTCTCCCCAGAACTATGTAGGTGTGTGCAGACTGGGCTTAATTGGCATTCCCTCACTGTTGTTGCATCTGTTAGAGCAGAACAAGTTACAGCATCTCTTACTGTTCATTCTTATTGGTTTAATGAGTGCAGTGACATCACTTAATTCACATCATAGTTCCTCCCAACTTCAAACAGAGCTCTAATCAGCTAGATAAATGAAAACACTTGTGTGGGTGTTTATTTGATCCGATTTCGCCTCTTTTTAGTTGGATTAGTTGTATATTTGGATACTTGATTATGCTTTATAAGCAATTTTTTTTATGCGAACTTGTGTATGCATGCTGCTGTTTGCGCTTTGTGATCTTGTTTAATGCCTTCAGGCAAAATTAGGTTGCGCCGCATTAAGTTTAAAGTTATCGGAGAGGCGGCGGCAGGGGAAAAAATGGTCAGATACTTGACACAAAGTCAGGCTGTAGACAGAAGAGTGAGGAAAAGGCAAAGAGCTGATTTAAAACAAACAGCATGTACAAACAAAATAGTGAATATCTATTTCTAGTTTTTCTAACTGCATTAATAGAGCTAAAACCCAGTCATGGACATTTTGCCCTGCAGTATCAGTGTAACCAGAGAAAATGATATTACATCTAGACATATGTAACAACATTGCATGTCCCTTCAGTACTGTAGCTCTGTATAAAAAACATGTCACATCATCTATCTTTCCACCCAATCTTCACTGTTTTCCTGATGAAAAATCTGAACCACAATCAAAATACACATTACAGAACAAAAAAAAAAAAAAAAAAAAGAACAGTTCCTCAGACCAGTCGGAGGAGCAGTTGTTGGACGGTTCCAGCTTTCAGTCCATAATTCTTACGACGCTACAACGCGCCAGACAGGCCAGGAAGATTGAGGTTAGCTGCTCTCAGGGCGATGGAGATGGAGGTGGAGAGGGGAGAGGGAAGGCAGGCGGTGAGGACACAGCACCCCAAGGAGCTGAGACGTGGACCGGCGCCACCCCACCTGGACTCATTCCATGCTGGGAAAAAGAGCGAGAGGAAGGAATTAGAATAGAAGACGAGAAAGAGGAGACAGGAGATGCGGATGAGTGGCTGGCAGAGTGGAGACGTGCAGATTAAAAAGGCATAAAACACTGATGAGATAAGGAATGGTGTGAATTGTGAGTCAGTTTGGGAACGAAAAGAGTCCTAAAAAACATGATTTGTATTGTTTAATAAACGCTGTTTCTTCTCAGAATAGATAGGTTGAACTTTTTGTCACCTTTTAATGATAATTAAAACGATATAAATATGGGTATATGCAGGATATAGATTGTATGTATTTGGATATATAGCTCGAAGCAATCAGAAAGGCCACAAATACAGTATATTAATAAAACTGCAGAGTATTTAATTTTGATAATAAAGGACACAGAGTCAAAAGGAGGAGAGGGGGTAAAAAAGGGGCAAAGGGGGTAGTGGGTTAGGGTGGGGAGGGGGGGATGCGGGGTAGGAATCAAATTCACGTCCCTCCGCGACCGAGCTGCTGTCCAAGAGGGATCCTCAAGTTTCAGTCACTTCCCCCTTACATCGCGCTTCACACTCTCTCTCTCACTCATACATAATCTGCTTGACACTGGAAATGCTCACACAGGCGCGTTTAATCATCCAAAATATCTCCACCAGTACCCTGCATTGACTTATGACGGACTTGCCCCCATTTGAACCTTCCACAGAGAAAACGGCCCAGTCGGAGACGTAATTACATCACCGACTGATTTGCGTCTTAACCTTCATCACATCACATGGTTTCTCTAGCCAAATTTAGATCCTGAAATTCAGCGCTCCATGTGTAAGATTTATTGGGGATAATACGTCCCTTTTAGTGCTCTCCAAGAATATTACAAAACAACCTACAGTAAAAAAAAAAAGAGCTGTGTCTTTTTTATCCGCAGTGAAGTTTGAGTTCTATCCACCCAAGAATGTTGAAGGGGGGAAAAAAGAAAAAAAATTTTAAATCCACTCCTATAACTGGCCAGCATTTAGTTGTAAAACATAACGGTGTGTTACACCAAACTGATCCTAATGTTTTCCTGTATCCTCAGCTCACTTACAGTCACATTGCTCCTCGGTGGCCCATGTGGATGTGTTTACCAAGAACAGTTGCTATGTTTGCGGCAGAGACACGCACACACACACACACACATTCTCACTTAAGCACATACACACACACCGTGCGCTCAGCAGGGACACCTCTGGATAGTGTGGCCCATCCAGCTTCCAACTTGGAGCGATGGAGGGAAGTTGGGGTGTAACTACTCAATAAAACTCACAGGAGGCTGTGTGTTATGTGTGTATGTGGGTGTGTACTTGTGGTTCCTGAACATGTATGTATTTGAGTGTGTTTATGAGCGTTTAGAACGTATCCAAATGTATCTTTCTTCATGATCGTGCACACAAGTGCGTGCGTGTGTGTGTATGGGAAGGCGTGGGTTGGATGAGACAGGGAAAGGGGGGCGGTGGGAATAGAAGTGTGTCTGTCTGGTTTTTGTGGTCTAATAACCGGGAAGGTCCCGGATGGGGAATATTATCATTTTTATGAACTTAATGGAGCGGAGGGCCAAGAGTTCCACTGTTTATTGCTGAATTAATACGTTACTGTAACTGTGGTTAAGTAATTGGACATTTTTATAGGTTTATTTTTAATATTTAAAGACTCATCTGAGAGCTAAGAGAGGGCGTTTTATGTTCGGCACTTTGCTAAATGCGTGCATGTGTCTCTGTAGGTGCAGTGGCGGCATTCGTTACCACTCCTCTCGACGTGGCGAAGACCAGGATCATGCTCGCAAAGGTATACACACTCAAACACACACACACACAAACACACATACACACATAGAGCACACCACCTTCTCTGGCAGGGACTTCTAAACACTGCTGTCAGGTGATACCTCGCAGGCAGGGAGCTGAGCGGGCCCGCAGCCTGAGCAAATTTCAACACTGTCAGCAACACACAGGACAGAGTAGGGCCGAGGTAGCGCCGGGACAGTCGTGAGACATACACACACACATCTATCATCCAATCTGGACTATGGACAGTGTCCGGGAGACATGTTTGTGTGCATGGTTAGTGTTAAAACGGAGGACTCGTTCGCTGCTCCAGAGAAATTTCCATCTCAAGGCTGCTTGTCTCTGAGAGGTGAACCAGAAGACCAGTGTCCCTCCTGTTAACTCTTCTCCTTTGTCCGTCCTCTCCAGCAGTCCCCCCCCCCCCTCTCTCTCTCTCTTTCTCTCTCTCTCTGTGCAGTGGTGTCCCTCCTCTTCCTCCCCTCTCTCCACCTCCTCTTTCACTTTTTGGCTCGCTCTGACTGTATGTCTGGCTTCCTTCACTACGTCCTGTGTGTGTGTGTGTCTGTGTGTGTGTGTGTGTGTAAAGGGTAGTAAGTTCAGAGTTACCCCAGTCCGCCCCCCCACAAACACACACACACACTGAATGTCCTTGGAGAAGACACAGTGTTCCATTCCTCCTCACCCCCCATTCTAACTAATGAGATACTGGAATTAACAAAACACTCAGACAGTCTTGATCTCTTGCAAGAAGCCGTTGGCTGTAGGTGGAACAGCACGGTACAAACGCTTCCTGTAAACATTATTTGAAATGCAGCTGCTGTAATTTACCACCAGCAAAGGACTTGGCTTGAGCTGAGCTTCGGTTATAACTTTATAAGGCCTGGTTTTTGATTCACGTAAGGCACCACAGGTGAGCTGGAAAAGGGGCTTTATTTCATGAAATGAAACTTTAAGGACTTTAGTTTGATGGCCCAATAACACCCCAGTACAAAGTATCCAACAAAATATAATTATTTATATAGTTACATTAAAACAAGATTCCACTCTGTTTAATTACTAAGTAGTTATTGTATTTGTAAGGGTTTAAAAACTTTTTCAATTTCATTGAATTATTTACAGTAATACTATTTTGTAAATGAAAATTACCATAAGTTATGAAAAAATAAATAAAAATGATTATGAATTATGAAAAATCCTTTTATACGCCATTGTTTTGCCTATTTTTGTTGTTATTGATAATAAGAAGCCATATTTGTTAAGTTGAAAAGTATTAGCTTTTACTGTGAAAGTTTCCCTCTCCTGCCTTATTTGACCCAGCTGGTATAAAAATGTTGTAAATCATTTAGTGAGCACAGACTAAATGTATTAAAAATGTATTAAAATACATATTTTTTTATGATTGTTTTACGTAATTTATGGGATCACAGATGATATTAATGAAACATTACATCTCAAAATTTCCATTTGCACTTGTAATGTCTCACCTTAAAGGGTAATATGTGAAGACTTAAGTTTAATTCTGCAAACATCCCTAGCAGCGAAGGATGACAAGTCCAAGCAGGAGAGTGGAAGAGAGACAGACAGAGAGAGACGCATAGACAGACAGACAGAGAGCAGGGCTGCTGTTGATCGGTAGGCACGGTTTGGATCGGACGAAGGGGAGGAAATGTGGGTGTTGGAACTTGTCACATTAGTTTCCTTCTCATAGCAGCAGAGGAGAGGGTTCTTTCTTTTCTGCTGCATGCAGAATGAAAGAGTGGTGTTGTCCAGTGGGCTAGTCTGGCATGGGCGGATGTCCAGGGCACAGCTGGATGTGTAAAGCCCCTCCAGGGCAGGACTCCTGACACACCACCCTGACTGCAGCACTGGCAACATGCCTGGCACACCACATAGGGTGGCACACACCACTGCAGCCGCTACTGTACAACACAGCTCTTCTCCTCAGGCTGGCATGATTCCTGCCAGAGCACCACACTGTTGCCATCAATGTCATGTTCACTACCTTCCACTGGAGCTCACTGTGGCACACAGGAGTCACCAATGGGAACAAAATTTGGCCCTGACAATTTTTCATCTGGACTGGCCCCATTATTCCCCAACATACACACTTAGGAGTTATGAAAAGCAATATCAGGCTATTTATAATATATAGGCTAACCAATATATAACAAGTTGGCACCCTAACAACATCTGTAA
Organism: Euthynnus affinis; assembly: GCA_029490765.1. Classification (NCBI taxonomy): domain Eukaryota; kingdom Metazoa; phylum Chordata; class Actinopteri; order Scombriformes; family Scombridae; genus Euthynnus; species Euthynnus affinis. Next base: position 9,753,374 of record CM055840.1, on the reverse strand, counting down.
CTTTACAAATAAAACAAACATGACATAATCATATGTCATGAATGTAGTCTGTCAAAATGCAGTGCTGTCATCATGAAACAAAATAGCCAAAGCTTTTCACACTAGACAGAAGCTTCCCTATAGGCCTAGCCTAATGTGTCAGAACAGGACATTAATTAACAGTGCTCTATTCATCATCAATCATCTGACATGTGTTTGAACTGCTGATCTTATGCAGTACACATATCAGGCAGCATGCATGTAGTGTGCCTGCATTCTTTTGGAGTGACTTATCAACTGATATCATTAAAAAAACAACAACAAAACAGCATAACACAGCAGCCTTAAGCAGCAAAATAGAATAGCGTGTCCTACCTTAGGCAGTGAGAAGACATCTCATCAGTGCACTCCACTCCATCAGTGTCCAAAGCCATAAGAATGTCTTTTCCTGTAGCCATATGCATGATCGCTTCAATATGCTCTTATGATGTAGAGCGCCGAAATCTATTCCTGATGAAGTTGAAAAGCTGCGCTCAGTATGATGAATCCCCTCTGGCACTAATTTAAAGGAGCTAGCAGTATCACCTGCTGGGAGGTTGTCATGCACCTTCCCCTCATCTTCTTCTTGCTCCTGCTCTCCACTGGAATCGCTCATCTGTCCAGACTCTTTCTTCCTATTCGTTTGGCGCCAGTGGACTGATAATACTGTCACTGCAGCCAGCAGGACTTTGGGTGGCATTGCCACTGATATTGGTATTTTTAAATAAATGTGTTTTTCTTAAAACAGCATCAACCTCTTTTTTTTTTTCTCTCTGACCTTTTCTGCTTCTCCTTCTTCAGACCTTAATCCATTCTTCATTTCTTCTCTTTCTTTCTTGACCTCTGACATTACATGAATGGATGAATCCACTTGAAGGGGTGGGTGGGAGGTGATGACGGTTGGTACCACTTCCTGCACCTGCCTATTGACAGTTACAGGACTTCCAATTGGTTGGGCTGGTCCAACATCAAGTGGGTCAATGTTTTTTTCCCACAGTGTTTTTTCCTCACATTGCTGGCGATGGCCCTGCGGTCCACTAGGTGGACCAGCCCTTCTGGCATTGGTCAGAATTGCCAGACGGTCAGTCTGAGCCCACAGTCAAATTGCAACCTCAGGCTGATGTTGCTCAACAGTCATCACTGTCTTTGAGTTCACAGTATGAAACAGCGCAGATGAAGAAGGTCAGTACGGAGCGTTGTTTTTTTGTTTTTTTTTGTTTTTTTTTAATTCGCTGGCATAATTGTAAGAAATTCAGGTAACAAAGCAGGAAGCCAAGAGGCCACATAAGCCAGAGAAAACTGATAGATAGTTCTACACGGAGATATTTTTGTATGTCAGCATAAGTTACACAGGGACTGTGTGTGTGTGTGCATGTGTGTGTGTTTTGGACACCCTGTTCCTCCATTCCCTCCTTCCACCATTCCACAGAGGTAAAGGAAAAGAAAACTTGTCAGACGAGGAGAGGGGGAGAGTCATTTCTCAGCCACCTGTCTCCAACAGAAACAGAGGGAATAGGGGTGGGTTTTTTTCCCCTGTTTTTAAGGGGTTTTTTCACCTCTCACATGAATAAAATGCAGGAGTCTTCCTCTTGTTCCAGCAGATCTGGGAGTCAAAATTTACAGTGGACCCCGCAAACTGTTTCCTACATCCTCAGCATAGATTGCCATATGTGCACCTACACACATTCTCCTACTGCTTCTTCTCCTCATTTTAGTTACTTACTCCTTCTGTTTCTCTCTCCTCTGAGCTGCCTCCACCACCCACCCTCATTTAACTGGACTGGTTAGCTCTCATACCCCTCTGCCATTCCACCAATGATGGATTAAAAACTCTCTGGCCAGCTAAGCCGTATTGTGTAAATAAAAAGAACTAGACTGACGGCTGCGGAGGGAGACCAGGAGAAGCCAAGGGCAGAGAGAGAGAGGGAGAGAGAGTGAGGGGTCCAGTGTTTGAGGTGGGCAAATGGCTGGGTGGGTTGCAGAGCGGGTGCTTGGGTGGGTGTTGGAAGTGTCACCTGCGCTGACACAGCTGTCCATGAGGAGAAAATGGAGGGAGGAGAGACGAAGGAATGAAGAGAGAGGGAGGTGGGGAGGGGGACAGAAGGAAGCCCAGCTGAAGAAGACTAAACAGGGTGTCTGTCCGAGTAGCAGGAAGCAAAAGAGACGATGCATCCATCATCACACCTCTATTTTCTCTCTCTCTCTCTTTCTCTCTCTCTCTCTCTCTCTCTCTCTCTCTCTCTCCCTCTCTCTCTCTCTCTCTCTCTCTCTCTCTCTATCTCTAGGCCGGGTCGACCACAGCGAGCGGCAACATCCCGCTGGTGCTCTATGACGTGTGGAAGAGCCGGGGGCTTACAGGGTGAGTGTGTGTGCGTGTGTGTATTATTAGTTCAGATTATGGAGGATGTGTTCAAAGGCAATTGTGATTGTTTAAAACCAAAAAAAAAAAAAAAATGTTTTATCCCGGCCCATTTAAAAACCTCCTCTTTTACATGATTTGATTTAACTCGGCCTGATCCCTCACGTAATCAAGTTTGATGATAGAGGCGCTGCTCTGGACGACGTGGATTTACAACCGCCACTGAAAAATGAGATATATATAAAAAGCTTTTTCCTGCTGACTTTCTGTACTGTCGTATTGATTAAGGTGTTACAGAGGCCAACTGGAAGGGTTTATTTGAGTGTTTTGATGTGTTTATGATGCGCACCGGACAAAAGGCCAGGTCTAATGGGGCCACAGAGGGTTGCCAGCACTAAAACAAACCCTCAAACCCCAGTGAATAATAGGCCTGCTTGTGTGTACAACCCAACATCATTTAGTTAGGATGCACCTTAGCTTAATGCTCATTGTAGATTTGGTTTGGGACTGATCCAGACACCAGTGGAACATTCCCCCCACCACCACCACCACCGTCTCACAAACACACACACTTGCAAACACAAACTACAGTAACATCGTTTGCTTATGTAGGCTGCAGTGCTGGAATCTAATCAGAGAGAAATTAAATTTCTCCTCCAGCTTTGTGTTTAATAGCATCTGAAGGTCATTCCCTATAAACTGCTCTCAAACATAAGCAAAAGCCCGGCCTTCAATCATAAAGATTATGTTTGAGACTACAGCACCATCTCAATGAGGTGATAGTTGGCGGGCCCCTATGGAAAAGCCTAAATCCCACTCTCCCAGCTGCAACAGTAACCAAGTGTTAATGTGCAGGAGAGCTCTTTGATGCCAGTCTCCACCTCTGCACCACACAGAAACCTTTGATGTATTTTCTCTCTCTCTCTCTCTCTCTCTCTCTCTCGCTCTCTTTCTCTCCTTTGTTATCTTCTCCAGCTATCTTCCTCGGCTGTATCACTCCATTATAACGTAGGGCTCAGAGAACATGCACCATAAAACTCTCCAACATGATGAACCCCAAGAAAATCCTCTTCTCTTCGATATTAATGTAACCAAAGTAAAGTGTGACAATAAAAAAAGAGCAAATGAGACTGAGAGAATGAGATGTAGAGACAAAGGAGAGTGTGTAGAAAGTAGAAGGAGGGAAGAAGGAGGGCGGGGGGGGGGGGCCCTGTTGTTCCGCAGGGCCAAAGGCCTGGTGGTTGCGCTGGTGCATGCCTGATACAAATTGCTGGGGCTTTAAAGCTGTAATTATGGTAATAGGCCCAATTGCAGTGTAGTGAAGCTCTAAAGTGCTTCCATGTGTGTGCCATGCCCCAGAGACCCCGGGTTTAGGAGAGAGCGGTGCAGCTCACACCAGCCTCCCCCTAGAAACCTGCAAAACAAAACCTGCAGCAGGAAACATCGAAACAAAGACTAATAAGCAACACGTCTTCAAGCATGCGTCTGCTTCGTGCCTTATGTAAACCAAATAGTAAAAAAAAAAAAAAAAAAAAAAAAGTGACATGTTTATGTGGAATACACACAACAATGTAAAGACTGCGTAGAAGTTTGTGAGAAAACTCAGTTGTACCTTGACAGCATTGACAAACTCGGTTCTTCAGCATAAAAAAAAAACAAAAAACTAAAGGAAGTCTTGAGCACTTTCCATGTGACCAGCTCAACATACATCATACATAGTTACATTTTTATAAAGCTTTTTGCAAGTGCAATGTAATCAAGCTTTTTCTTACTAAAGGGGAAAAAGGATAAAGGGTAACAATGTTGGAGGAGCACAGACATTCCCATTGCTCCTACAAACAGTTTGAATAAACAACAGTAAATATTCATTAATTAACAAATACACATTAATAAAATTGATGGGATGGGAAATTACTTTGGCACATACTTTGCTTTAATTGTCCTACTACTACAGAGAAGCCATTATTCAATGGGGATTTCCTATTACTCAGTTCCCAGCCTTCAGTCATATAACAGATTTCAAACAAAAATGGAATTCATTATAATCATTCGTTTAATGGATTTGATGCTGCAGGCGCAAAGAAAAAAAAAGCTGAACAACCTAAAGATAAAAATGGACCACAATGACTTCCCTTTTAAAGAGAAACTAAAAACAGATTTGCAGAGTTAGAAAACACTATTAGAGGATAAGACTGGCAATATTCTATATTTTTATAACTGTCAAAAAACCCCATGAAAAGACCAAAAACAACAATGAGTCTGTCTCTCAATAGTTTCCGACCTCCCCGGCCTGCCTGTGGCACTCAGGCCCAAGCCCGCTGGCTCCCATTGAAGACGTACATCTATAAAAAAAAAAAAAACTGTTCACAAAGAAGTGTCATCTTTATTAATGTTTAACTCATTTCCCCCCTCCTGAAAAAGGGCACAACGATAGACGATACAACAGCAGGAAATAATGACTTTTTGTGTGTGTGTGTGTGTGTGTGTGTGGATTATTTTCAGCGTTGGATTTGATACGCTAGTGACTACGCACAGAATCAGGACGGCGTTTGTGAGTTTGACTCAAATAAACTACGTTGCCCAGGTTCCTGCTAATGAAGGAACAGGTCATTGAGTTCGGCAGCGTGGCTCATTGATGTGTTTTCAAAAGGTTTTGGATAACAGTGGAGCTGTATGGCACAGAGGAAGAAGTTATATCAGACTTTGGCTACGCAGACAATACTTGCTAGTGTGATCAATTCATTGTTGGTTTCTCTGTTTTCATTGGATTCAGTGATAATAAGAAAATGATAGAATATCACCAGATTTATCGTTTAAACAAATTATATTAAGCAAACTCAGATGGACAATTTGATCAGGATTTTATTAAGACCTGCTTAAAATACATTTGGTGGGGTTTTTTTTATTTCTCCTGTGACCCTCCTACAACAAATAAAACCTACGTATTATAACCCCAGCGCTGTCCCTTCTTCTACACACGAGACCCTGACATCTGCCTCCACACGCATCCCAAGATTTCCACCCATCTCTTCCTCAGCAGCTCCAGCCTTTTTCCGAACTGCAGCTAATTTTTTGTTTTTTATTTTTTGGCGCTTGCCACTATTCTATACTCTTGTGTCAAGCTATGAAACTATATTTAGGCAGATTCCTCAGGAGAGATGATTGGCCCACAATAGGGGAATGACAGATCTCAGCGGCTGGCCAGGCTGTGATGTCAGAGTGAGTCAGGGCACCCGCGGGAGCCAAGGGGAATATCTGAGCCCCAGCTCTGCTCTGACGTCTCAGAGTCCACAGGTGGGCCTGATCCCAGACAGGAAATGTAATGCTAGCGCAGAGCTGAGACAAAACAAGAGCTTTGAGTTTAAAATTAGTTCATTCCTCACACTACTGGCAATCAGGCTCTCACATGGGAAGACGGAGTGAAATATGTCACCGTGTGGTTGTTTAGCTGCTGAGTGTACAATTTTCCTTTCGTTGCTTTTCTCTTTTTGGATTTTCAATGTCCATGAATCATATTTAATATTGTTGTGTTAGTAATGCTTATTGCTTGTCTAGAGCAGGCCTTGTGGCTTGTGTTTCAGCAGATGGTGATAGCAGATAGCTGTGTCGAGATGGAAAGAGCACACTGAAGGGCAGGGCGATGCGCTATGACTAATGTCTCCTCATTTATTTGGGCCGGCTCAAGCATTTTACACCAGCTTATGCAAACACACTTGCATATTCTCTCACTCTCTTCTCTCTCTCGCACACGTGCACTGTCTTTGTGTGTCAAACAGTCACTGAGCCCAACCGCACACAGCTAACTCTTCACCGACCGTCCTTTCAAACCACCCGATCCGAGCCGAGGCATTCTGAAACGCGGTGTCGTGTGAATGTTTGGGATGGCTGGGAGATCCCTGACATGCTTGGCACCTTGTACAATTTTGCAGTTGACAAAAGTAATAAAGAGGCATTAAGTCAGTTTGTGACCCAAATCTTAAATTTCCAGTCAATGTGTCTAAAAATAGTGTCTTAATGTAGGTCAGTTAAAAGAAACATTAGCATATGGACACAGCCTGCACAGAGACTGCCATATGGAGATATGTAAAGAAAAACCTTTTAGACTTAAGACTTTTTATCTGTGTGTTAAAGCTGACAATAAAAAATGAACTTCAGGTCCACTAACTGAAGTTAAGGGATCACCAAATAGATTCAAAATTATATAAGTAATGTAAAAACACATTTAATAGAGAAATAAGAACAGACTTTGGTTCTTGTTGGCCCAGCAGGTGGTTTCATTTCATTTCACAACAATTGAAAAAAGGCCGGAGAAAGTCAATCAGGATTGTTTGGTCGCTACTTTGCCAATCAGAAGATTGACAGATACATTTCTGAAACCTGAAAAATTTGAAGCTAAAGCACAAAATCAACCTGACAAGTTGTCAAGTCTTCAGAACCCACCTGCCAAGGGGACTGGTGGATGGAAAAAATCCACTGGCTAAGTATATTTTTACCAGCTAAAATAATAAATTGACTTTTTGTGTCACATATATACATTCGTTTAAGTACATTTCATTGAGATAATAAGGTATTAATAGCATATCAATGGTAGCTAGCAGCAGACTGTCGGCAAGTGACAGTTTAGTGGAGAGTTACGATGTCAAGTAGCTGATGTCCTGTACGGTAAACAGTGCCGCGATGCTAGGAGCGCTCGAGACGGTCTGTAGCGGCGCTTCTTCGCCACAGTTTTGCGATACTGTTTAGATGCTGATGCGTGTGAGTAATTTCCTCTGAGCCATCACGTCAGATATTTTATGACATGACTATTTTGGAACATTTACCCGCCAGCGCGACAGATAGCCTTCTGAGATTTACTCGCCAAACGGAAAATCTACCCACATTTGGCGCTTTGGCGGATGTTCATTTCAGAACCTTGGTTACATCAACAGTCAAGAAGCTTCTTCACAGCCTCTGCTCAGCTGATGGAATCCAAACCGAAATTTGCGATATTTCAAAAGTTTTCAAGGAATTAAAATGGACAGAAACATAAGTACTAACACACACACACATATGATGAATGCAGACAGACATTTTGTGTGCGTAGACAGTTTTACGCACTCACACACACACACACAATACTCTTCATCCATTACATCTGGCTTGGATCGAGCCAGACCATGTGAGCGTGGGGGCGTATTTGGCAGATGGAAGGTGTTGGTAGGCAAATACACGGCAAGAGAAAGACAGACAGAGAGAAACGGGGAAATAAAAGCAAAGAGAGAGACAGAGAGAGAGAGAGAGTGAGAGACAGAGACATGAGAAGGCAGATGAACTGAGCGGACAGAGCGAGCACGTGTCTGAGAAGTGGATGACGCAGCAAGAAAAGGAGACGAAGGAGAAATCCCCGAACAACTGAGCCAGCTGAGGGGGCCGTCTCTGGACAGAAAGACAGGGAGAAATGGATGGATGGATAGCAGAGGGACATGTGTGGATGTCATCTGGCTATCAGTCATGCACAGAGAGAGGGAAAGACGGGAGGAGGGGGGGATGTGGGGGTGGGGAGGGAGGTGTGGGGGGCATTGGTGAGAGCTCCAGGGAGGCCCTAGGGCGGGGGCTTGAAGCCTAATCCCAAAAACAGCTGTGTGTAGCGGGGAGGGAGGGAGGGGGGGAATTGGGGGGGGTTTTGGGAGACAGGTCTCTCTCATGGCCCATCACATCCTCTGACCCCCGCAACGTCAACAGCTTCTTGTTGGGCCTGCGTCGTTGTAACTTAGGCCTCTCTCACTCTCCGTAAGTGCCTCCACCAACAGGGCCTCACGTCTGACCTAACCCCCACGGACCCTCTGCATCCTTTAACGCGAGGCCCGTCTTCCATTACCTTCGCGAGGCAGCTGGATCTGTGAGATCACAAGAATCACGCAAGAATCCATCTTGTCAGGCTACAAGTTATGTAGTCTATGTCTTAACCAGCGGTGATTCGGACCAATCGGCGTCCTATGAGGCTTCTCGCGTGATCTGGCAAATCTAGCTGCCTTGCAAGGTAAAAAAAAACAGTGATAGACAGATGGTTCATCCAATCACCTGTCAAGAATTTTTTTTTTTTTTTTTTGAAAGTGCCTGCCCTTTTCCAAACAGTTTCCAAGGACGACTTCTCAGATGGTTCAGTGTAACAAACCATCTGGCGCGTCAGGTTACGGCTTCCACGAAGTCGCCGTAAATCACTCGCAGATACTGTCGATCAGCGGAATGATACATGATCTAGTTCACAGAAGATAGTTAAAGCTGCAGCAGGCAAACTTTGGCTTTGGCTTTGGCTAGCTAATACTAGTTGTTGCTAATACATATTCAGCAGAATGGTTAAACATACTGTATGTTAGCCAGCAGACTTGCAAAGCTGTAGCTGCCCAGTTCTCTTTGATGTGACAGAGGTGTGGAGGGGGGAAAAAAAAACTTGCTCTCCACATCCAATTTTATTCCCAGTCCCAGTAGTCATTTTCTTTCATGTCACCTCTTCTGTGGACACATTTGTTTTGTCTTTGCAAAGTAATGGCTGTACTGAGTTGTATATGTGATATTTATTAGCAGCACAGACTTCTGCTAGACTCCTCACAGACTTTTTATACGGTTGCCAACATGACTGTTCCCTGATGTGTGTTAAAACCGGGCTTCAAGCTACGAGCCACACAAGGCCCCGAATTACTTTTTGAGTTGTTCTGAAATCACAAAAACTCACAACAAAATCCAATTTGTAGTTTTAATCAATGATAATACTGATAAAACCATCATTTATTACAGCTCTGTTCACCCTTCATCAATCAAGTTTGTGCTCTACTATAAGTTTAACATGCATTGTCAATCATAATACTCACTATATAATGAGCAGTAACAGGATTTTAAATAACTAATTGAATTTTCTTATAATGCATGTTGTCATGTAATTACTTATTAATTCTTTAACAAAAACAGGCATAAGCCTGCATATCAAACACTTTATTCATTTATTTATTAGACTGTTATTTACCACAGTTTTAACATAAATGGGATTAAATCTACAGCAATGAAGCACAGGACTGACTGCGTTAAATTAAGATAATCCAATAAAACTGATTTTATTTTCTATTTATTTGCACATAGTGTAGTCAGTCCTGGATCATACACCACAGTCTACAGCTGTGAAGTGCACACAGATGAATACAATTTGAGTGTTTGATGATTTAAATGTGTTCAGTTCAACTTAAAAAAAAATGTTAAAGGCAGACTGTCTTCTTGCAACAGTTTGCAAACTAAAGGCTCTGGATCAGTTTAAACTAGAATAATGTAGAGGACTGTGCTGATTGTTCCACCTGTAATTCTCTAACATGTATTGCTCTTTCCCTTCTTCTTCTGCAGTCTGTTTGCAGGCAGCATACCGAGGATCACCTTCATAAGCATGGGTGGCTTCATTTTCCTGGGAGCCTACGAGAAGGTCCGCAGCACTTTGCTGTAACAACACGACCTCTCCGACTGTCCGGAACTCCGACTCGGTCGAGGAACAGCAGGGAAAGCATCTCTAGAAGTAGCACCCTGGTCCCAAAGAGGGCCGCTGCCCCCCCTTCCCGCCCATGCTACCTCCACGCCGCTGGGCCCCAAGAAGCAGTTTGAGGAAAGAGTCGTCCACGGGGGCTGATCACATTACCCAGGGTGCTGCATTCCTGCTCATCAGTGCCCTGCGGATTGAGTTTAACAGCCACTTCTGTAACAGCACTAAGAGGTTTGGTGAAATGAAGCCACACCCTCACATAGACTATCAATGCAGCATCTTTACTGTTCAATATATATGTGTGTGAATGAGTTATGGTATTAAAGACTATGTTTTTATGCTCTTAAATGAGGTTTGGTGATTACTTTCACGACCATTTCAGTGTTTTATCCATATTTTTCTCTCTGCTAAGCCAAGCCACCTGCGTTAAAGAGCCAGTAGGGAGAGACACTTTAACATCTCACCATTGTTACATTCCCACTGGAGCACAACTGAGCTCATCCACCTGCAAGAGCTTTAATTTTATACTTAAGATGCCTGCAACAATAGAACACTTTGTTAAATTAACAAGGCTTTAATTTTATAAAGAGCCCCATGTGTACCACACAAGCTGTTGTAATACAGCTTGGGGTATATATGGCATGTGTTTATTGTTAAATATTTTTATTGGATGACTGGAAAAGGTTATCTACAATGGTACTTACGATGGTGAGTTTTTTTTTTCTTACATGTCTATCCAATTCTGTTTGACTGCTTTTATAAAACTTTGGCCGTATTTGTCATACATGAATAACCGATTTAGCTTGATTGGATGGTTGTTGATTTGACTTTCACATGGATTTTTTTTTTTGTAGTTCTGAAGTGGACGGATTATGTGTTGTAATTAAGCTCTTGTTGAAAGGAGTCTGAAAGTCGAAATGCTTATTCTCAAACCTGGGAACGTGCAGGCTTATCCAAACTTAGTTTGATCCAAACCAACCTTTTTAAAGTTTGCTTATTTTCACATACTTTAGTTCCTTTCCTTACAGGCACCAACAGTCCACTGATGTTACACTCAATACTGCGCTGTGTTTTGAGAGAACATCCATCCAAATCAAAGATATTTTAGCGTTGAGGACACACATTGATTTTCACAGTGAAGTTATATATGCTTAAAATAATGTTAATAAAACAAACAAAAAAAAACAATATTTGGATAGAGATTTGTCAATTAGATTCTACTAAAATGGACAAAAATATCGTTTCGTTATGAGTACAAATTGCATTCACAGATTCATTCATTTGTATTGCATTTAAGACCATTTTTTAAGTTGAAGTCTAGACAGGTCACTTAGCTCAGTTTACTGATACTTGCTCATATACTGTAAAAGTGGCGTTTATTCCCAAAAGAGTCCGTTCACCCAAATAACAAAGATATTTTCCCACTTATTACTAGTAGAATCCATTAATGCAGATATCTAGAAAATATGTTTGTTATACTGACCACTGTATCAGTAATTATGACACAACATGAAGTACAGAGGCAGTTGTGACTGGCCTCACACATTTAAATGTGTCTTTGAGTTTCATTCTAATAGTTGGTATGTTTAAAATAAGATGTATTCTCCTGTTGGACCTCTGCTTCAGACTTGAGTTATCTAAATTATTACAATAATTTGAGCACTAGAACAGATCATACAAAAAAAAATGACATGAAGTGCAGTTCCCATGTAACTTTGCCACTGCATCAGTGTGTTTTCTTCGTTTCCAATGAATTACCTCAGTGTTGTCCTTCAGCAGCCAGTACAGAGGTAAGCTAAAGACTGATCAGGGGCAGAGGGAGACGAATGGTCTCACAGGTGGGAGTGTTTGTCATGCTGCTTGTCACTAGGCTGTAGGACAACAATGGTCGGCGTGTGATTGGTGGAGGCCACGGCCAGGGGGACGTCAATCATCCAGTGACAAACATCCATCTGGAATGCACATTCTGGCCAGCCACTGACCCTCAGTCAGCCCCGACTCAATAGCAAATATTTTAAACAGCCCGCAGAAGGAAAAAATATGCCTGCTGTCTTTGGAGCTTCAGGGAGCCAGGAGACATTCCTGGTTGGAAGATTAGCTTTGTGTGTGTGTCCAAGGCACAAGATACTTCACTGCTTTGAAGATCAAGGTCTCTGCATTTCATGTTTTTGTGCATGCTCCATTTGCATTGATGGCTTCTCCATAACTACTGTGACATGTGAGCGGTGTTAAATGCTAACTCAGCTGTTTGTTAGACTACCGTCACAAAAAAAAAAAAAGCATCCTTTTCGTTCCGTTAATACAAGCAGAAAAGCACACAGAACACTTTAAATAATAACAAATGTGATTTTTATTAGACACTTCAATGCCATGTTAGACACTTCACTGTTTTAGCTTTGACATTGGTACAACGGTTTCAGACAGTTTGTTTCAATAAATTACTCAGAACATGAACTGCACCTCTCTCTCCCTCTCGTCCCTTTTACCTGCTACACTGGGATTGGTTTTCCAACAGGGAGATCTGATTGGTCTTGCTGGTTAAAAAAAAAAAAAAATCATCACTGATAGGTGCTACCAGGTGTAACCAGAGGAACGTGTCCCCTGGTTTACCTTGATAAGGCCACTGGTAACAGAACACAGTTCAGACAAGGGCACACCTGGGAACACATGCATACATTAGACGATGTAACTACTTTGAAAAGCCGCTGATTTCTGACCCAGCGTATCAGGGACTGTGACAGAACATCTGACTGCATTAATCCTCCACGTTTGGTTAGAGCACATTTCACAATCTTCCCAATTGTTCACAGCACGAGGCTGAACCTGTAGTTACCTCAAACATGAAACATTATTCAACCGTAGTGATGATGAGAAAGTTACTGAACTATTGTTACGAGGCGGTTATCTGACTGAGGTGGTATACTGGCCTTTTTGCTCGTGATGCACAACGGTGGATGTTGAGGCACATTACAGCAGTAACATAACGACACAATACAAAGACATCACTCTCCCTGATTCCCCGCCTTTCTTCAATTCAAAGCATTTGAATTTGATATTTGAGTGTTCGGGCCAATTAAAAGTCAGTGCTGGAGCGCACATAATTGTACGTTTCATTGTGAATGGGATGAAAAAACACATGACAGTTGTCCTGTGTCCATACTGAGAGATCATTACTGGCTTTTACAGCTTAATATGATACCACTACAGCTCCAAATAACTGATGTTTGACCACATTTGGTTATGAACTCACTTTCTTGGACAAATAAAGAAACGAACTGCAGTCAAAAGCACAGAGAGGAATCTTTTTCTCCCACACAGATCAGAGCAGCTTTTGTAGGAACTTGTAGTGAAACAGGTGGAAGAGCCTTAATGGTACAGAACATACTGTCGATTTTTTTTCTGTCAAAATATGTTGGAATGTCTCCTGCATTCCTATTGGCAGATATCATGTGCGCTATCTGCTTGTTTATGAAGTGAGTATAAAAAGTGCTTCAACTGACCGCCCCATCTTGAACCAGCTGATGTACCAAACAACTGACATCAAAGCTCTTCCTTCATATAATAACTATGGATGTGAATTGTGTAAGGCCATGGTTGGCAGCATTTGCCCCCCCCCCCCCCCCCCCCCCCCAAAAAAAAAAAAACAAACAAAAAAAAACATTCAAGTGCAATCAAGTGTTTTGTTTGCTATAAAGAGTGTACCAGTATCTCTCACGGAAAAGTCTCTTGATATATGCTATTACAAGTTGAGTTTTCTTTGATCATGCAATAAGGCACCGCAGCTGAACGTTGGTAAAAGCTGAAAAAGGCTGTTTTTTGAAGAAAAATAAAAATACCATCACTCCTTTTCTTTGTCATGCACAAAAATTCAAATACTCTTCTGTAAAAGTTATATAATATATAATATAAGAAAACTCTTATGTACAGTCAAATGTCCAAAGGTATATTTCTTTTTTTTCCCCCTGCGCATACATATACTGTACAAGATTCCCTACATTTACATGCTTCAAATGCAAGTCACATTTTTTGGAGCTAGAATTTTTTTTATTGGTCACCTCCCAAGGAAAGGTTTTAACTATGTACAGCTGATACGCTCAGATGGGACGCCACCCACACAAGCTCCACCTTCAAACTCCGGATGCCCCCTGCCTTTTTTTTTCCCCCCCCTTCCCGGCGCTCCCTTTTCAGTCCACATCCAGGAGGCTCAGGACCGTTCGCCTCGATATGAGGTAGCAGTTTATTTCCCAGTGCAAAAAAAAAAAAAAGAAAAGAAAAAAGAAGTCCACTCAGCTACTGCGAGTCCACGATTTGGGCTGGACGGAGCGCCTGCTAGTCGCTGGCTCTCCTTAGGGGGGCGCTCTCATGTTGAGAGGCTCTGAGGGTGTGTCCATTGGACAGCAGAGTCTGTCTGAGCTCAGGTTCACAGTCACTGTCGAGGTGGCTCGTCAGCTTCACCGGCTTGTGGAAGGATTCTTCCTGTGATGGAGAGCACGACGGCGTTTGTCCCGATCTGCTCACTGATGAACATGACACATGAAGTAGAGAGGAAGGGGGAGGGGAGGGAGGTGATGGAAGAAGAAACAAGTCAATGATGTGACATGTATGTAGACAAATATGTATTCAGCTTTAGGATACAGAGGCAGTGGAATGTGTGTATAGGGCTGCATTGACATGTAAAGGTGAGAATTGGTATTTGAGGGCCAATTCCGCTGGTATTACTCCTCCTGCAGAGGTTGGACAGGCCCAGGCGTGCAGCTGCAGGAGTTTGGCAGCAGCAAGAACTCAGTGTTTCTTTTCAGTGTTTTTACAGAGATATCCTGAGCGGCTCTGGGCATGCAACTTTGATACAATGTCAGATGGTGGTAGAAGCCAATCTATCAACAATCATGTTCAAAGGCATCTGCCCTGACAAGGACTCGTAAACGCTGATAGTTTCTCATGGTATCACCTCGTATAAACGATATTCCAAGACAAACAGTGATACTTTGGGACTTTAAGAAGCCTACTGGCTTTATGACTTAAGTGTTTCTGTTTATGGGATTAATAAGTGGAATTAGTCGGCAGTTTGTAGTGCGTGTCCTGAGAGCGACACATTTTTGTGCGTTTTAAATAACTCGATACATTCTTCTCATCATCGCCTTACCTTTTCTATCATGTTGGTTCAGTTGTAACACATTGTGGCTGTTTGGAAACGTGGATCCTTGAATGTCCTTCCGGATCCCGTTAGGTGTCCCGTTGCACAGCAGTGTCGTGTGTGGCCCCGTGTCGTGCTGCTCTGCTGGGTGACAGTGAGAGTAGGGTGGGGGAATAGAGTGTTGTTGGTACTCCGTGCTCCCAGCAGGGCCAAAGCCGTGGGTCAGGTAGTCGGGATCTTTGGAGTAGCTGTTGCCGTTCTCCATGCAGTCCGTACAGACTACTGCACCGTCGAAACCTGCAAGCGAGCAGGCGCGGAAAAGGGAAAATAAATGATTTGGAGGCAGAAAAATCAACAACTGTATGTCAACACTGTGGTTAAAACGTCTGCTGTAATTATTTCTGATGCTGAGCAGACAGTAGTGCACCTTTCATCGCAATGCAATGCACCGGCTCTGCTCGTGGGAAGTGGGAAGAAAACCTGCAGGGGGATCACACAAACATTCGGAAGACCAAGCGGAGACTAAACTGTCGGGTACCTGTGGTGTCTACGATGTGTCCGTTGGGCTGAGGTCCACCGCCGGCCTCCACACGGATACACACATCCTGCCGCTCGGACAGAGTGCCCTGAGAGGAGAGGTAGCTGGGCACGTCTGGAGGAACGATCGTCTCATCTGAGAGAAAGCCAAACACAAGACGTTAGAAGCAGGGTTATGGATGATGTGGTAAATGGGACAGAATAGATCTTTTCTTTTTCTTATATGATAGCAAACTGATTATTTTGGGGGTTTGTAGACTTTTGGCTCACCTGTGTTGGTGACGCTGCACTCCTCGCTCTTTTTCCTAGTCTGGTAGATAATGCACACCCACACCAGCGAGGTCACCACAATACTCGTGACCACGGCGATGACGATGATCCCTATAGTGACCGTGCTCAGCCCCGGCGGCGGGGCGCAGGGGCTGCGTCGCTGAGTCACCACCAGCTGGCTGTGAGCGCGCTCCGTGCCCAGCGTGTTGGACATGAGGCAGGTGTAGCGGCCAGCGTCCTCCAGCGAGGCCGAGCCGATGACCAGCAGCTGGTTCCCCGGGGTGAAGTGGTGTCTGTCGGAGGGGCGCAGCGGCTGGTCGTTGCGCAGCCAGGTGATGCGGGGCGGCGGGCTGCCCAGGGCTTTGCACTGCAGGGCCACAGTGTCCCCGACAGCTACGTTGCGATCCTCCAGGTCCTGGGCCAGGTGGGGTGTTTCTGTGGAGGAGAAGGGTGACGGGTTCACATCAAAAGCTTCAAGACCGCAGGATTTCTGAGGTCAGTGTTTTCTGTTCCTCTATTGTTGTTCTATGACATCAAAGTTTCAGGTTTTGGTGCTCAGGTTTCTCCTTTAGCTCTGTTTGTTCGCTGTATCTATTACAGTCTGTGTCATCCTGATGAGTCAGCTGGATGGACTGAGCACAAAGTGTGATGCTCTGAGTCTGACATCCAGCCACTTACAGTCTCATCTAACAATCTTATTTATACATCTGAGGTCAAATCTAAAAGTTGACAAATTCTGGCATCAGTTAAGTTCATCAAATATCCCAAACACGCATCTTCATTACGACACACACACACACAAAAACAAGATTTCTCTCGGGACAGAATCCTCTTCAGAACAATGTTTTCAATGTCTCCTCAGCAACTTCACATTCTGCTGAATGGAGCACATTGAGCTGAGTGTGTGTGTGTGTGTGTGTGTGTGTGTGTGTGTGTGTGTGTTAAGGTAGGCCTCTCCTCTCAGGCTGAGCACTTCCCCTCACAGTGGGACATACACAGATTAAGAGATCTCACTTAACCCACTTCAGTCGCCCCTCTCTCTCCTCTATCAATACTTTCTCCCTCTCCATCAATCCCCCTCTCTCCACCACCCTCCCTGCTTGCTCTCCTCTAAAATCCCACTCGCCTACCTTCCCCCACACACTCCACCATTCCAGCTCTTCTTTGGCTCCCATTTTTCTCCCCGCCACTCTTTTCCAGACAGGGGCCCCTTGACTGCAGCCTAAAACCCCTCCCCTCCTTCTCCTCCCGTCTCTCAAACCCAAACACTACAGATTCAGTCCAGAGGCATGGTCGCTTACTTCAATATTTTACATTGTTGAGTGGATTAGCACCCAGCTTGAACTGCTGTGATGTCTAACAGGTCTTTCTCAAGCCGCACAATATGCAAATATGTCACTGAAGCACCCATTCTACCAGTCTAAAACTAGAAACTGTTGCTCATGAGCTCTTTAAGGGACATTTCAGACTTGTAACTTGTGTGATAGCACAAAAACCCCCCTAACTGTTCAACAAGGGACTGCTTTACTCAGTTCAAAGACAAAGGACAAAGATGATCTTAGTGCTGAGAGGGTTATAGGAGAGCAGCTCTGTTTTGTTTGATTTAACAGTGTAAAACAGCCAATAAACTGGGAGCACTGAGGCCTGCAGTGAAGCAGCCATGACTGTCCCTCCCATCGAGAGGAGAGGAGGGGGGTGGGAATGCCTAACAAACACCCCTCTGTGAGTCGCCCTCACTCCCCCACCATCCCCCTTTGACCCCCAACTGTGACCTTTGGACCCTGACCTGCAGCAAGGCCACAGCTGCTGAGAAAAAGAAAAATATAAAGCCTCTCATTCTGCAGCCTCGTCGCTGACCAATTCCCAACTGAGTGCTGAGCTATTTACAAACGCTCATTTTTGGAAATGTGGGAAAATTATCGACACTGGACGCCAGTCCAATATTAGCCGAACCGCAAGAAAGATACATCACAGAAATAAGTTCTTACCCAGTACGGTGAGGGTGGCGTTGGCAGAGACAGTGCCCGCTGTGTTTTTGGCGGTGCAGCTGTAAACGCCCATATCCTCCGGCTTGACGTCCATGATGAAGAACACGTCGTCGTCGGGCATGACGTGCATACGGCGCTCGCGGGCAGCCGGGAAATCTGTGCCTCCGTCTTTCTGCCAGGCGATCTGCGGTGCCGGGTGGCCCTCGGCGGCGCACTCCAACCTGGCGGTGTTGCCCGTCCTGATGGTGCTGTCCCTGGGAGTCTTCATGAAGGACGGGAGAACTGTGGACAAACAGACGGTGTTTCTGTCAGCGCGGGTTGACCAGTGTCTCTGTAGTGAGGGGAAGTAACCTCCCCTCTGCTGTTTTACATGTACGAGTGTGTTTGAGACAACAGGCGGCAAAATAATTCTGTCATAATGAAAAAAAAAAAAAAAAAGAAGAAGAAGCTAAAAGGTTTGAGGCAGAGTTGGCCGAGGCACCCAACTCTAAATAAATACTCTCCATTTGCAGAAAATCAGAGTGACAGAGCGCACAAGAGATGGCCCCTGTTAGCGCTGACATGCAGTTAAATCAATTTGTTCCGAATACCATCCTGGCAGAGAAAGAGGCAGAGCGAGAGAGAGAAGACTTTATTCAAGAGGAAGAGAGGAACTGAGCGTTACCACTAAACTCAATCCCTCCTCTGTCAAACGGGACGATTGAAACCGAGATAAGTAGAGCATAAACAAGCATTTTATTTGGCGGAAACGATTTAATCACACACATATTATAGAGATATTTGAGTGGCATGTTTTTAGTTTTCTGTCTTGGTTTGTGTTGAAAAAGTCCAACCTGAATTTATAAAATATGCAACTATGCAAACCTACAAACCAAGAAATAAGAATCTGTTCCGTCTCTTAGCAGACTTGCTTAGTCACTGGACTCTTATAGTCTTTTTTTTTTTTTTTATTGTACTCATTTTTAGTGCCATCATTTTTTTTTATGGACACAAGAATCCAACTCTCCCCTTGAATAACAATAACAGTCCACCTTCACAAGCTGGCTAATAAATCATTCCTTTACTCGGCAACAGGCGGAGAGTTTTAAGCCTAAAATCTCTTTAATCTTCCCGGACTAACTCTTCAACCTACCGTTGACGATGAGGCGGGCCTTGCTAGAGTAGGTGGAGCCAAAGTGGTTGGTGATGATGCACTGGTAACGTCCCTCGTGAGCGAAGGTGACATGCCGCAAGTGCAGGATGGTGGTGTACTCCATCACGCCTCCTCCTCCTCCTCCTGCGCCTCCGCTCGTGGTATCAGACGTGCTGCCGTGGTGGTGAGCGCGCACGTGGGCGTAGTTCTCCGTCTCGGCCTGGCGAAGCAGTTCTTGGTCCTTGCGCCACGCGAAAGTCATGGGGGAGGAGCTGCTGCTCGCCGCCGTGCAGGTGAGGCGCACATCGCTACCGAGGACCGTCACCGTGGTTTCTGGCTGCACCGTGATCTGGGGCTTGGGAAGGTCGTCTGAAGGAAGGAGAAGAAAAAGTTAAGAAACGGCAGGACGTAGTATGTTATTGAAGGATAGAGATAAAAAAAAAAAGGGGGATAAAGTGAGTCAAAGACAGAAGCATAAATCGTGTGGTCAAATCTCAACACAAATGTTACTCAGTAGGTGTCAGCTTGTGCTGCTCTGTGTATTAATGTATGTGAAAAAGCCAAATAAAACACACATAAGCATCCATTAGCATGTCTGAGTGCAAATGCTGAACTAAACAAAAAAAAAAACCCACCAAAACAAATATGTGCAACTATGTAAATAACAGACCGGTCCATTTTGTGCCTCAACTGCTGCTTGCTCAACACAACGGCCACCCACATAAACACAGACACTCACCACACACAAAGCTGTTGGACGGAGCCTGGAAGATGCTGGTGCCCTTCAGGCTCTCCGGGTGGGCACAGGTGGCGTTGACACCGGCCTGCAAACCACGTGTCCCCAACCACTCGGGCAGCCAGTGGAGCTGGCAGTCACACAGGAAGCTGTCGCTCTGAATGACA
Source organism: Euthynnus affinis (assembly GCA_029490765.1). Classification (NCBI taxonomy): domain Eukaryota; kingdom Metazoa; phylum Chordata; class Actinopteri; order Scombriformes; family Scombridae; genus Euthynnus; species Euthynnus affinis. The sequence goes on along the minus strand of CM055840.1, from coordinate 9,733,535 downwards.
CTGCAGGGGGGGGGGGGGGATGAGAGGTGAGTACATGTGGTATATATCACATCTGTAACTGAATATGTGTTTCGTAGAGTGTGTGTGTGGATGCCAAAAGCACTGGGGGAGTGTGTTTCAATGTGATTCAAGGCGTGTGTGGGTCTGTGCACATAAATCATGTGTATTTGTGTGAATATAACTCACAGGGATTTGAGGTTCTTCATCTTACTGAAGGCATCGGGCTGGATGGAACGAATCGCATTCTCTCCCAAGTTCCTGTTGGGACACAATATCTCATCAACAGTAATACACACATACATACTCTGCGTTGCAGTCATACCCACACTAAGGCTTACACTAGCAAGGATCTGACTTTTGAAACAAGGTGGAAAGATCCAGGCGTTTATGTCTGAGGATACGTGCCAACTTTTCCGTCACTCCCTGCCCTCCCATTTGTCAAAGGCCTGTGAAAGAGCTTATAGGAATTCCATTTCTTCTACGGAACTCACCATATGCTCAATAACTTTGTTCCTGCGCAGCAGCAGGAAAAAAAGGCCAAAGTTGAGATTGTGCTAGGCTAATGAGAGAGAAGCAGCTGGGCGCTCGCAAAAGCCCCTGTCTTCTCCTTTTACAAAGACACTATTAAATTGCTAGCCGCCTCCTCTCTGCCAGCTACTTTTGGCAATTGCACACCACCCTCTCTCTCTCTCTCTTTCTTTCTTTCTTTCTCTCTGTCTCTCTCTCTCTCTGGCTTGGAGGAGGGGCAGCCAAGCATTGTGGGATACTCACAGGTGTTCCAGGGTCTCCAGGCCAGAGAAGGCTTTCTTGGCCACCGACTTGATCTTGTTTCCAAACAGAGTCCTGCCGTTTCCAAACATGAAGGGTGTCGATAGATGAAGAGAGAGAGAGAGAGAAAGAGAGAGAGAGAGGGAGCGGGGACAGGGGGAAGAAGGGGGTGAAAACAGAGAGCAAGACAGGGAGAGAGGCACAATTAGCAAGGCTGAATCTGATAAGAGTTAGGGGATTGAGGTATTGGAAATCTGAACTGTGTGGAGATTAGCCAGGAGGAAGGGTGAGGGAGATTGGATGGGGTTGAGTGTGGGGGGTTGAGGGGGGGCACCTGGGCTCTGCGCTGCTCTTCAAAGACCACTTTTATCTTTATTAGAATTTAACAGCAATGACCAGACGGGCCTGTGTGTGTGTGTGTGTGTGTGTGTGTGTGTGGTTCTTTTCCCTGCTTCAGGGCTTGTAGTGACATACATGCACCCATGTAAGTGTGTGTGTGTGTGTGTGTCTGTAGCAGTCAAGCCTGGTTTGAGCCAAGAAGTGAGTTGCTGTTCCTCTGATTTGGGGTCCTAATCCCTTCTTCCACCCTCACCCCGCTGCCACCGCCCCTCCCTCGTTTCCCTCCTCTTGTAGCCCTCACTTCACAGGAAGAGGAGACACGGCTGGCTGGTTCATAATGAAGACCCCAGTGTTGGAACTCATCCACATGTACACACAAACAAACGGCTGTCCTCTTCACAGCGACGACAAGCAGGCTACTTTGTCAGTTTAGCAACTCTGATTTTGAAGAAAATTACAAACCATCAAAACGTGATAGAATAAAAGTGGAATTGCATCTACAACCTGCTCATCATTACTTAAAACTGTTCGACTCACTTCCCTCCCATGCGGTGCCATTCACAAGCTGCTTTTGGGGAAACCCAGTGTGTGTATGTGTGTGTGTGTGTAGTGGACACTTTGATGTCTCAGCCCTTCTTTCTCTTTTCTGCATCTTTTTTCTTTTCCCATGGCTTGCTTTGCCAGCGTTTGGGATGCAGCGGGCCGCTTCCGCCAACGCCATGACAAAAGGGGCAGGGTCAGAGGGTGGGGCGTGTGAGGCGTTTGATGTTGATGACTGAATGCAGCCCTCAATTTCACCCTCTCTCAGTTCCTAACAACAGGGACTGGGAAAGAGGGAACGAGAGGAGCGCAGGCATGGAGGAGAAATAGAAATAAGCCTATTGGGGAGTGAACCCCTGCCAGCTCGAAGAAAAGCCCTTTCTCTCCCTCTTTCTCCCGTTCTTTCTCTTTCAGCAGTGCTCACACTGGGAACCATCTTGGCTGGACATCATCTTTTCATCCTGCAGGTTGATGATTGCGCACGGCCGCTCGATGCCAGCAACTCCGCGCCCGCAGTGATTTCTCAACTCGCCAATTTTGACATTCAACTTTTTTTTTTTTTGAATAGCTGCCTCGATGAAAACATTGATGAGTAATCATGAAGAACAGATTAAAAAATGATTCACTGTATCTCCTTGCTGACCCGTGAGTAGCAAACAAAACCCAATTTGGCCATAAAACTGAAATGAAACAATGAAATCATAAGATGAAAGACAGATTGGATTGGAGAGAAGTTGGCCTGGGTTTCCCCAAGATGACTGGAGTAAAAAATTACCAACGAAGTTTCATGAACAAGAAAAAAAAAAAAGAGGGGAAGCGGGGCCCTATAAGTCATTGCTCAGTGTGAGCACTTCCCTTCCAAGTGAAGTGTAGGGTCCTTAGGGGAGAGATATCTCAAACTGCTAAACTCTATGTCTAACTTGGACTTGCTAAACTTAGCTGGCAGTGGAGGTTGAGTTTGGATCGAGAGGGGAAACTTCTAGATGCGAGAAAAATGAGAAAACTCGCTCCCGTTTCTCTTGATTGTCTCTTTCTGAAGAACACCAGGACGGAGGGATGAAAGGGAGGAGCTGATAGCGAAAAGGAGAGGAGGAGGGAATTAAAAAGAAAGAATGAGGGGAGACACTCACAGCTTGTTGAGGCTGTCCAATCCAGAGAAGGCCCCGTTGGTGTCCTCTATTGTGCCCGAGATGTCGTTATGGTCCAGCTCCCTGCGGAGAATGAGAGAAAAGAGGGTTAGGGTAAGAAAGATGGAAGGTGGGAGGAGGAGAGCAGGGACGGGGTCTGCCAGCAATGAAGCGTTTCACAGCCCTGGCAGAGGCTGGTCTGGAAGTCACGGGTTACCCCCTTGTCCACACACACACACACCCCGCTTCCCCCCCTCCACCCCCTCCTCTCTGCACCTGGCCTTAAGAGCCCCTCTGCCGCTCTGCTCTGCCAACCAAGCGCATTCTTTCCTTAGAGGGGTGGAGGAGGAGTGTGCATGTGAGTATGTGTGCGTTCATGTGTCGGGGCAAAACCCAGCGCAGGGAAACACATGTATAATTCATGACGGCATGGAGGGATTGGCGGGAACACAATGCTTTGCGAGAGGCCAGACGGTTGGGTCTGTTTGTCCAATGGTGACAGGTATGGCACAGCCAAAACCGAAACCAAGACTCTTGATGAGGTTAGGGGCCAAGCTTAACCATGGTCAGGCAAATACATAATGGATTGAATGAAAGAGAGAAAAGAGAAAAGGGTTTCTTTTAAGTGTATTTGGGAGCTTTCCAAACACTTGTTGAATGCAGCTCATTTGCTTCCCTTCACAATATTGAAAGAGCTACCTCTGAAGGTGAAGTCATAGCTGCAGAGCCACCACTCCACCCTTCTGCATGGTAATCAAAATAAAATAAAAAAAACAAGTTGCAGGAGTTGAAGGGAGTTCTGCACTCCTCTCAACCATTAAAAGACTTTCTTTCAAACTTGAGAAAAGACTTTTGAGGTTGTTGCTCGGCCACACCCTCCAATACCTCCACAATAGCGCCGCTCCGCTCCTCCTCCCTTTTGCCTTCCAAACATCTCTTATCCCCCTCTGGTTCTTTTCAGTCTCCACTGGCCGCTGTCTTAGTTGAATTGGACTGGGGCTGCCAATTTCCTACTCTTTCTGGCTGGCTGAATGTGAATGGCTGTTGCCTTGTTAAAGCAAGGCCAGTGGTGGGGGCTGTGGAGCAGGGGACCGAGCACGGAGAAGGGAGAAAGGGAGGGAGGGAGGGAAGTGGCGGGGGGGGGGGGCTGATGAGCCAACGACCCCCGTGGCCGAATTAGAGGGCAGGCTGGCTCGTTTGGAGCTTTCACACCCCGATGCAGGCTCCAGCCCCATGCCAGCACGACCAGCAGCGCAGGCCCAATTAAAGCTCCCCCAGCTCCTTTTCAGGACCCGGCCTATGCCTGTCCTCCCCTCCACTGATTAGATTAGGCTTGCCTCAAAGACACACAGAGCAGGAACGACAGAAGAGAAGGAAGGAAACGATAATGTGAAATCAAGAGACAGAGATAGTGTGTGTGTATCGGGGGGGATAACATGAGGAGATGACAGAATACACTTAAGACAACAGAAGGGAAGAAATGGGCATTCAGTGTGCTTTGAAAGGGTAAAGCCAAAAGAAACAAAGTGAGCGAATTAAAGAAAGAAAAACATGAGGGGGAAAAAAAAGCTGATATATGGCGGTCAGAAGCTCATCTCCTTGTTCCACCCTTTGCTTCCCTCTGTAGCCAGTTATCTAGCACCCAGTGTGCCAGCTGAGAGGCCTCATGCGCCTTGGCTTGTCACCCCGCTGTGTGAGAGAACTCGTCTAGCAAGCTCTGGCACAACTCTTCTCCTCCCTGGCTCTCTCACCGGGAAGAGGCACAGCCAAGAGGACCTTGGTTGGGAACCAAGACCCCCAAAGTCTTTCTCCTGGATTTATCCCCTGACTTTCTCTCTTTCATTCCCTCCTTTTCTTTCTTTTGGCCCGTTTTGGCTTTTTGTGCAGAAGGTGGATCAGAGGGAAAAGAAACCTCTGTCTTTTTTCATGGCTTCTGAAAGCGGGAGAGGGATCTCGAGGGAGGTGAGCAACACAGAACACTTTTAGATCCAAGTCTGTTGGGAACCGGTGTTTGAGACAAAACAAAAAACCCCAAAACAAAAGCAGACAAGAGGAAGAAAGTGAGAAAAGACATGAAAAATAAGAAGTTGCAAATGAGTTCAAACTCTAGAAAAGCAGCCATGTTAAAAGGTAAACAAGCTCTGCTTTCTCAAGTCAACTGGATGAATTACGTAAGCCTAAATATCAAATATCACAGAGGCAAAACCAATATTAAAACATTTCAGCTTTCACTGCTCCCGAGTGGCACATCGCAGCCTTATCGTCAGCAGGGGCAAAACCCTTATGTGGGGGATGTTTAGAATCGTTTGGGCTTGGTAATGGTAGCTGTGGGGCTATACTTACAGGACGCGTACGGCCTTGAGCCCTCTGAAGGCTCCCTCGGTGATGTGGCTGATGGAGTTGTGCCCCAGACGGAGGGTGTGCAGATCCCCCAGCACAGCCAGACTGCCTTCATCCAGACGAGTCAAGTTGTTGTACGACAGATTCCTGGAGAGAGACAGAGAGTGCGAGACAGAGAGAGTGATACAGACAGAAAGGCAGACAAAGAGAAGGAGAGAGAGAGAGAGACAGACAGACAGAGGAAAAAAAGGTGGGGGGGGGGGAGAAAGAGAAATGTTCTGTGTGAGGTCTGGAAGGAGATGACAGGTTGGCAGAAAACTGAGGCAGCTCGCGACATCATTATACTTAAATTTCATGGCTGATTCAATGTCTATTTGCCACTCTGTGGTGTGTTTTTCCATTGTGACTTTTTCCTCACCACAAGATGTTAACAGAGAATGGGCTTAGCAGACCTTAGAGCTCAACAGAGATCCTAACGATTTAACAGGGAGGAAAAGAAAGTCTTGGTTGGAATTTTACATGTCTACAACCTCCATTTATAAGTGCACTTGAGCATGTGGTAAACCCCAGGAGATAGACTGTCACTCATGTGCGCTGCAGCTCTCAAAATGTTACATATCAATATATCATATCGTTCTTTTTTTTTTCTTAACAAGCTGGAGAAAATATAAACTGGATGAGAACATTACATGGACTTCCAAGTAGTTTCTCTTGTTTTAGGAATTTGGAAAGAAAGGATACTCCACTACATGACACCTGACTTCAATAAAAGTCTGGTACAAGTTCATATCCTTGAGAAACAAACGAAAATAAAGACTAAATGCTTATTTAAAATCTTTTTGCATACTAAACATGTACCACCTCTTGATAAATTCTGTTTATAAGTGAACATAAATCCCATGACAGTATCTTTCAAACAGTGGTCAAAGGCAGTATTGTGCATTTTATTGCCCTCTCTGTGGCCCTCGCTGTGTGTCTCTGTGTCCGGGCCTCAGGTTTGCTTGACCAGTCATGTGTGCAGAGATTCTCCCTGATGACCAGCTCAGCCTGGCCCATTGGGAATGCAATAACAGGCTCCTCATAAAGACGAGTCACTCTCTTTCTATCATAACTCTAGATAATAAAATCATATAACCGCTGACTGGTGCGAGCGCCAGGAGGATGATACAGGGACAGCGCGAGGGAGCGATCGGTCATTCGTAGATGGTCCGTGCAGCATTGAGATACACAAAGCAAACTAACATGAACGTCATCCACCTCTTTATCCTTTCTGACTGTTACACATAAACAAACATAGTCGGCACGGACAACCCCCGGGCTACCTCGCAGTTAGCAACGCCTCAGCTGAGCAAAGCACTTTATAGCAGCGATACGACAGTCATGTCAACAGGACAGGAAAGGCTTTCAGATTCGGCAGACAAAGGCCGCGAAGGCGATCCTTCAGTGTAATTACCACAACACGACCGGCAGAGGATTACACGCCGGTTTGCCAAACCCCCACGCTTCAGAACTGAGAACAAAAACTCTTGTCGAAGGGCTTGAGTGTTGTTGAGCCCAGCTCTAATTATGGGATAAACAGGCTTATCCTGAGAATAGCGTAGTGTATTGAGTGTTAAAGCACAATGTCATTTAACCCTGAGTAAGGTAGGTGGGTGATATGGGTAGGGGTGGGGTGTGTTGGGTTTTCAAGCTATAGGACAGTTTAGTTCTCCAGAGACCGATGAAAAAGCAAAAATTCACAAAAGCGTTTTAAATATGTAACTATTGTTGTTTTTTAATTGAACTAAGATGAACTTATGTGCTTTGCTGCTCCTAAAAATCTTCCCCTGTAGTTATCATTCCAGGTTTAGGAGCTTTTAACCACTGTCTGCTGAATGCTTTTTGTAAGAGGACATCTGGCATGAAAGTTTGGGTGTTCAGGCTAATTTAAATGCTGGTACTCACAATTCCCTCAGTTTCTGGCAGAACTTCCACCCGTCAGGATTGATGCGGCCTATGGAGTTGTTACTGAGGAAAAGCTGTTGAAGGGATGACAGGCCGTACAGGGAGCCGCTGTTCACCTCCGTCAGGCTGTTGTAGTCCAGGTGACTGCGTGACATGACATTGAGCGGTGTAAGAATGATCGTAGTGAGAATTCACAGTTCTTGACACAGTGGTTTTCTGCCAACAGGATGTGAGTTTAGTGGTAATTCTTGCACCCAGAAATGACTAAATTTGTAACAGTGTTTCTGTAAAATTGCAATGTAATTTGTGACCATTACTTTGTTATTTTGCATGTAATTGTAGTAATATGTAAAAAAAAAAAAAATAGCATGTGCTGACACGAAAAGAAAAAAAAGTGTGATTGTTGTGATTGTGAGAAAGTTCCAGTAAGGCTACAATAAGATCTTATTTTTATTACATTGGAATGGTGTGAATTCCTGTAATAGTCAGTACAAACAACATTAGCCTTTAAGTAGTGCTTGCTCCAAGGCTGTGTGCTGCACCCATACTTATAAATCAGATGGCTAGTTTCCGGTATTATGTTAGATATTAAATGTGTTATGAGGCTGATGTCATGAGTTTTGTGCAACGGAACTGTGAAATTAATTTGCTAAGATGACCAATCAGTCATATGCACAATCATCCTAGACATATTTCTGATTGTGTTAATTTATTACTGTTTATGTATTGATACTGTTTCAGTTTTTATTAAATACATACAGGACTTTCATCTTGGCAAGGTCCCAGAAGGCCCCGTCCGTTAGCTTGCTGATGCTGTTTCTTTGAAGCTTGAGCACCTCCAGGCTGGACAGACCCTGGAAGGTTAAACCCTCCACCTGACGAATACGGTTCCTGTTCAACTCACTGCAGGGTGGAAAAAAATATGAGAGAAAAAAAAAAATCTGTGAACCACTTAATCATACTTTGTATACTTTTTCAAAATATTCCCCATATTTCATCACAGGAAACCAAACTTTTTTTTTTCTTTTGACTGATGAATATTTTGCCCTCATTCTACATGAGCATCCATCACACTGAAGTCAAAACCAAAGAATCCTGCAGCCTGCACGCTTCAGTTGGAGCGTTTTGTCGTTAACAAACCCCCAGGTTAACAGGCATTCCTCTGTGGTGTCCTTTCCACCTGTAGCCAGAGCTGTATACCCACAGGCTATAGCTTACAAACAAGGGCCAAATAGTATAAAATTTTAAAAGAACACAATTGCTCTTTCTTCTCCATATGAATCCAGAGCTGTCTTTGCATGTAAGAGTGAATGAGTACATCTGGTGTGTGCGTGTGCGTGTGTAAAGGCTGTAAAAGCCCTCAGGTTTGCAAAGATAAACATCCTCGCGGGTTCTTTTGTGTCTAATGTGCATCACCACTAGCATGTGCAGATACAGTGTCACCGGGGCCACCTGTCCAACAATAGGCACCTGGGGGAACTGCTGGAGCCACAATGAGGGAGACTCCCATTATGCGAGTCTCTTCATTCGCCAGAATGGAGGTGTTGAGCTACAGATGTGTCGACCTCGCTGAGACGCTGGAGGGAAGTTTGACGAAGATAATGAAGCACGGTGTGGGGAATGAACTAACCACTTTGGGGATATGGAAGGAGGCAATAAATCACTGATAATATGGCCCTGGTGTTTACCTAGTCAGACCTTATCCACCCCTAGAGGTACAGCTCACATTAATAGCGTTCCAAATGTTAAAAGCTCGATCGACAGACACTGCAAACTCCTCTTCCTTCAAACTCTTAATTCTTTTCTTTCTGTCATGTCTCCAAAGGCTACAACTGGGAAACCTATTCATTTTCAGTCCAAACACAAATGTCAAAAATATATTGTTTTTGCAGGGCGAACAGTTCTGACAGATCAAAACAGGACCTTGTCAGCACGCTAACTACGTTGTTAAACTGATGAAATCCAGTGGTACTCACAGCTGGGTGAGCCTCGGGAGCTGGAAGGCTCTCACGGGGATCTGGCTGATGCGGTTTCGGCTCAGTCTCAGGACCTGTAGAGTGGAGCCCAGATGGTCCAGAACATTGGGCTCCAAAACGTTGATCTTGTTGTTGCTCAGGTACCTGAACACAGACACAGCACATTGGGACATTACAGATTTATAACAAACTTCAAAGGTGTACATTAATAGCTCCATTTCTGTGTCTCTTCAGTTCGTTTACATACTTCTTTTATGCTGTATTAATGCTGTAACCACATGTTGCTATCAATACACTCTGTTTCTTTGGTATTGTTATTTGGGATACAAATGTTAGGGATATCCAATGGCAACACTCCTGTGTGCACTGTTTTCTGCTTTTTTAATTTTTCGACTTACATTAAGTGCTGCAAAAACTGAATGTCCCCACAGAGGCCATTAAAGAGTCTGCTCTTTTTTTGAATAGCCACATTGTTAATGATGAATGTGTTATGTGCCACAGTAAACTTACAGGTCTCTGATTTGGAGGCCTGCAGGAAAGCAGTGCCCTCGTAGCTCAGTGATGTCATTATTGCCCAGGTCCAGGGTTTCCACGGAAACAAGTTCTCCGGTCCGTTTGCCATCGATACTGCGGATCTTGTTATGATGTCTGGAAAATAATAAAAAACAGACATGGAGGCATTAGGTGTGGTTGACAATCCTACTCACAGACATACAGCTTGACCCGGCGAAGTGTCCAAAGCAACTGAAAAAATATTACACTGCTCAAGTTCAGTGTCCATTTCTCATCACCCGAGGACGACACTCCAAATCCGCTAGCTTCTCTAAGCCCACTCAGGGACAAGGAAAGAAGAGTACACAGAACAAAGTGGTCTTCATCCACCACTAAAAATGTGTACTTTAAGAGCTTCCAAACAGAGGCTGGCCTTCTTTAAACAATTCCAAAGACACCTGGGCTTGTCGCAAAATCTATTAGATAGATGGAGTCTCGGTGATCAACCGGAGCCACTTGAAGGAGGATTTGGGAGTACTTCAGTGTGTGATGGAATGGAGATGGCTGCGTGATTCTCATGAAGGTCTAGCCACTTATCACGCTCCTAATCTACCTCAGACAAAGGAGTGGGAGCAACTGACTAGATAACAAAAAAACCAAAAGCTTAACCATCATGAAAAGATGCAAAACAACAATGAATACTCTGAAAAACATGTGCTGTTGCTGTGCCTGAACACAGAGAAAAACAGTAGTATGCCCCCCACCCCCCCTCTTCTAAGTTCAACATTTCCTAAACTGCCTAGAAAAACATAGCCATCATACTTTTGCCTTGTTGCACAGATTTCAGAGTTTTTTTTAACCAAGGTCTGTTTCACATAGAGATATGGAGAAATAGGGAAGAAGATTGAGATACAGAAGAGAAAATAGTAAAAGTCTCACTCGTTACCCAAAGAGTACGGAAGTAGGGGATTGTAAAGAAACGTTGCTTGACAGCCGGAGTGACAGACACACACTCGCAAGCACAAACTCACGTGTCGGCAGAGAACATGCGAGGCCACAGGGCACACAAGAAACACAAACACCGCTCTACTCTACTGAAAACAGACACATGGACAACTGTACACAGAAGGTATATAATATGCAAAGCAGACGGACACACATCTATCTTGTTGGATCAGTGATCTCTGTGTGTATGAAGGCCAGTGTTATATGAGCATACATAAAAGCTAGTGACAAATATGACCCATGTATGGGTGCTAACTAAAGATGAGCATGTCATTTAATATCACTGACTAGTCTAAAAGAAAAGAAACAAGTGAGAGTGAGTCAACAAGAGAGAGATGAAATGAAATACTTCAGTTTGATACCTGTTTGGTATCTTAAGATCAATTTACTTGACCTGTGAAGAGTTTGGTAATATCTGAATGGAAAACCAACAGCAGAGACACAAAACAACTAAACAAAAGACTTAATTTAATACTTAATTAAAGCTCAGCATTATTATTCTGACTGGTTAACATCCCAGGACTGTGTGTGTTTGAGTGAGAGAGAGAGAGAGAGAGAGCAGGTGTTCCACCAGTCAAACTCCATCATAACAAGGTCAGTCCCTCCTTCCTTTCTAGCCTTCAGCAAGCAGACTGACACACACACACACACACACACACACACACACACACACACACACACACACACACAAAGTCATTTATTGGTGTCTGAGAGGAGGAGGGGTCCGCACCACAGTGCCCACCTGAATAAACAGTGGCAGAAATGGTTAAGGATGAGCCATGCAAGCACACATGCGCAAACACACACCACACACACAAACAACACAAATAGTGAATGCACACATGGGACAGACCGACAGACAGTGGCTACAGTGAGCAGAGGAGGGAGGGAGGGAGGGAGGGAAAGAATGGGAGAGGAGAAAAGGAGGGGGAGAATGAAGGGGTGAGGTGGGGTCAACAGCTGGTGACCTCTGCTGGGAAAAACAGATCAGTCTCAAACTGGTGGGAGAGGTTGACCTCTCTCACTCTTTCTCTCGCCCCGCTCTACTTCCACCACTCAAACCAAGTTCCCTCTCTCTCTCTCTCTCTCTCACTCTCTCTCTCCCTCCCTCCCTCCCACAGTCAAGAGCCCAGCTGTGTGTGTGAAAGACAGATAAAGCGTCGGCGCACAGTGTGTTTGAAGTCCGGACATACAATAGTAGCGTTTATAAAAACTGATTATCATACGGCCGGTGACATTTCTGATAAAGAGGAGCTCCGTTTGCTCTTGTTCCCTTTGAAGTCCAGAGGCTTTATTCGCTCTTGATTCCACTTAATTCCAAATCTCATTACCCTGCCCCATTGACCATCTGATTACCATGAGCCCGGCTCATTTTGACACTTCTTTTGATGTATGGAAAGTGCATCAGCGGTTTACACTAGTATGCCCATTCTCCTGTTTCCAGTGTCATCTTTGGGGGCGATTGTTTGGCCCGTCCCTTCCCGTTTGAAGCTGGCGGTCGGGACAAAAGGAGAATTATTTCAAAATCAGACCATCCAGCGGGCCATATGATTTCTATCCCGAGCTGTTTTAAAGGCCCTCTTTGATGTTGACTGAGCAGGCGATGAGCACAATGGGAAAGTTTGTGCTGCTCTGCTGTCACTTTGACACTGTGTTTTTAAAACGTTTTTGTTGCTTCTTTTTTTTTGCCTGTCCTGCTGTGGCATTCTGGGAGTCTGCGGGGTATCAGTGGGCTCGCCAAGTGCATTGTGGGACTGTGAGAGCTTGGCATATGGTCTTTGGTTGGTTCACCAGAAGCTTCAACTTGCTTTACATGTACAATACATGCTTTGGTAAGACGCTTTTCTACTAATAGAAACGCCAGTGATTGGCCCGAAGAAACGTTTAAAGTGTAGCAATACAACACACAGTCAGGCTTATCTGTGCCTAATGAATTCCACAAGAGCGCCAGAGATCAAAAGAAGCTGCCAGACAAGTGTAAAAAGAAGAAGGAGGTGAAAAGAAATCACCGCTCAACCAAGCAAGAGATGAAGAAGAAAGAAAAAGGAGCGGACGTAAAGAAACCCTCACCTATCCCTTCTTTGTTCACCCATTCTCAAGTTTTTCTATTTCTAACTTTTCTTTATAACGTTCAGAATTTAGAAAACCAAAACATTTTCGTTAAATCCTGGAGACACGTAATTCAGTTTAGTGTCTGAATGTGGTAAATTCTACATTTCCATCAGTCAGTGCGAACATGAATCATTAGCGACTAGCCGAATGATACACTTGAAGACTCAGCGGCAGTCAGACTGTCAGACAGTCGTAACCACATATAATGAGATCTCAGCCTTTTGAAGAGGTCCCTGTTGGATAAAGGGGCTGAAAACAGATTCTCTATCCATTTGCCCCATATGTGTGTGTGTATGTAGGTAGGTGTGTGTGTGTGAACCACTGTCTCACACAAACTTGTAGTCAGACGGCATTCCAGACCATCTTCAACCAATAGTACAGGAACAGTGCACTGCTGTGCTGTGCAGGGCAGATACACAGAAACTCACTCTAGAGGGCTGGTTGGTTGGGAAGGAACAGAGAGAGCACTGAATTGCTTTTGGGAATAACCCTGTGTGGGCGTTCATCTCTTGCTTCCCTTTTTTCCTTCAATTCACTTCTCCTTACTCTCCTCTCGCCTCCTCCGCTATTTCTTCAGAACCGTTTCTCTTTCGACACGTTGTGATGTCACCCTGATCTGACGCTATTCACATCCCCTATCCTTTCCTCCCTCCCTGCTTTCTCATCCTTCCTCCCCTGCCCACTGTTACCCATTTTACTGTAAGCCATGTGACTGACAGCTGCAGCTGCAAGTGCTTCAGCAGGCCTTCGCTTCAGCTGTGTGGCTTTGTAAATATCCGACCCTCCCTCTAGCCTCCACTCCCATCAGGCCTAGGGGCCTTCCCCTAGCAACAGGCTTCGAGTAAGGCCAAAAAAAGACACCCCGATCATTTGGAGGGGCTGCGACTCACACAGTTTGAGCAAGTAAAGGTGAACTTCTGCTCCCATATGTTATGTATCAAAAGTAAAAAAAAAGAGAGCTTTTGCTGGACCCTACAGATTTAGGCAAATAGAAAAATAATTTCAAATAACAACTTTAATAGCTCAAATGTTTTGGAAACGTATGACAGATAAATGTCAGAGATCCATAAATCCTCAAACTCCTCCTTACTGACTGTAGCAGAAGTATTCCGACCACATAACTGCGTAATGATCAATTCTGAGAAGCAGGCAGATGACATACAGGGAGAGGCCAAGGTATGACTCCCACAAAGCTCACCACTGTAAACGATATGACGATGACCAATGTTACAGGAACCAGCAGCTGCATACTTTACTACCAGGCAATCGGCAGGCATGCTAGCAAGGTGTGAAAGAAAATACACAGAGTGAAGCTAATGGTTAGCGCTAGACTAGCTGAGGGGGGTCAGACTTTCTTGTTTCAGGATGATTGAGATGTAAGAATGTTCCCCAGTCACACCAGGGGAAAAAAACTATGGCACGCTCGAAAACAACAGTCCACCCAACAGATGATACAGCTGGAAAACTATCAGGATTGTACATATGCCTCTGTGTCTGTGTGTGTGTGTCTGTGTGTGTGTGTGTGTTTGTGTAGAATCTAAAACATACTAAGAACTGCTGTGAATTATCTTGCTATAAGAATTGTAACAAGCTCTCATATCGGCTTCGACATTGTGATTTTTATCAGAGACTATATTTTGGTCCAACCTTGGAAAGCCGCTCTGTTTTTTTTTGTGGCTTGCATTCCTTTCAACATTCTTGAGCATCATAGTAACACACAAAATTGTTGGTATAGAGATAAGATTAAAGACTTAAATAAAAGTGTTGAATGGATAATGAGCTCTGGCTCATGTAAGTACGGTGTTTGCCATTTCTTTAAGTACCACCACCACAACTTGTTTATTTTCTAAAAGTTAACTTCTAGCCAATAATAGCAATATTAACTTCACATGTATTACCATAATCATATTTCCCTGAAACTCTGCATTTACTGTCTTCTAAACTGCAGCATGAATCAAGTCAACAAACTTTCATCATGATTTTCTTTCAACAGAGTAAAAATGAAAGCTGTTGATGGACTACCGAGCTCACGTTTGTGACATACACAAGCGCACACACGCCTTTCCCAAATAGGGCAGTAAATCTCCAGTGAGATGCCAATGCAGGCAGCCCCTAAAGGCACAGTTTCACAACCGGGAGCAACCAAGTTGGAACTATATACGAGCTGACACTCCAAGCAGCCAGCACTGCTAACTGTAGACAAGACCACATGGCCAGCTAATACGACTAGTCAGTTACTTGACCACATACTAATGGCTCCAGACAGAACTCCATATTGATGCCAACAGAGCTCAAGTGGAAAGATTTTTGTTCTAGTTTTATGTAATCAAGTCATAGTCATACCTTACGTTTATACATACTAATGCAGTATTACCTCTGACATGTAAAAGCATTTGCATCCTTGACAGATGTCAAGAGACTATTTCAAGAGCATTTCAAAGAGGCCACTGACCTAAGAATACAGTAACAGAGAGCCAGATAATTCTGGTACCATGTTAAGCAGTAAGTGGGGCGGTACTCACAGGTAGAGAGATACAATCTTGGAAGCAGCCGGTCCTAAATCTGGTATGGAGGTCAGCTCATTGTGGTCCAGCCGCCTGAAAGTGACAAACACACAGAGTAGCAGGTTAGAGAACAAAACTGTGTATGGAGGAAAACAAAAAAATGGATGTTATGTTATAAGATTAGAGGATTTCACAAAGACATTTTTTTCTCCAAGTAGACCAGACATTTCTAAAGTGGAAAAAATCAGCAGCAGAATTTATAGTCTTACTAGTGAAATTAAACAAAAATATAAATCCTTATTTTTAATCCCCAAATATCCACACAATGAAATGAAAAGGTTTCTCAATGCAGTTCATATTTAAACTGAGACTGTATCAGACTAAAGCTACACTCAATGTTCTCGTAATTTCTACACAAATCGTGCATGCTAGTTGAGATGTCACAGTGTTGTTGGGAATATTCCACATGCTCAATCACGAGGCTATGTTCAATCTAACCGTGTGTGTAAATCAAAAGATTTAAAACACTACTTGTCACGTCTGCCACACAGCAAGTAGCAAGTCATCCTTTTAAAAACCAAAAATAACACGGGAGTAAAACAGATGTCAAGGAGCGTATGACTGACTGACTGGCCTGCCAAAGATGTCACCAGTGTGTGTATCACCGGTTAGCTTGTGTATGAGTGTGTATGTGTCTTGTGTACTGGCGCTGAGTGACACAGAGCCAAGTCCTCTCCTCACCATATAAAATATTTACAAGGCCAGCGTTGGCCACAGTATCAGGTGGTGGAGGGTAGGCTTAATATAGAAAACCACCACTTTATTCTCAATTGAACTTAGTTCAAGGCAACACATGCGAGGATGCTGCTAGGAAGTGGAATGGCAACCGTGGACGTTACACACACACGTCTACACGGGCTGCTTAGCAAAAGCAGCGCTTTAGCGGAGCAGCGGCGGCTTCATTCCTCTGTCTGAGTCCACGCAGGATGCGTTCAGGCACAGAATAGTGTAGGTTACGAGTGTTTTTGACCTCAAACACAGGACAAAACAAAACCCCTATGATTCTACATTTCCTATCAATGCAGTGCTACACAAAGTCCAGTCAACAGACAAAGATACACACATCCTAGCTGAGGGTCCGGTGTAAAGTGACACTCAGTTTTCCCGCATGTGTGCGTGTGCTCTAAATATTCAGGTGTGTGTATCTCGTAGGTGAATACTTACAGCTCTCGTAAGTTGGGAAGGTTGGCAAAGGCTTCTACGTTGATGGCAGTCAGCTTGTTCTGGCCAAGATTTCTGAAAAACAGAAAACAGAAAAATGTTAATATAAAAGGTAGTTAACTTTCCTTTTATTCTTAATGGCAATCAAGGGAGAACGATCAACATTAAAAAAACAAAACATAAGCAGAGCAACAATATTTTTCATTACTTCTATTATATTTGTCATGGGCATTTTTCAGCTGTTAGAAGAAAGATTTTAATCAATATCAACAATTATTTCTCCCATTTGACAAACAGCCTCATCCATCCACATTAAGTATGCCTGAAAACACTGCAGTACATCCATTCAGCTGGCCTTCAAGGGATAAGGGGGGGGGGGGGCAGATCAATACTATTGATACAGAGTGTCTCACGCTCCTGGCTCACTTTCCAACATAACCCACAGGCCATTCATCTGCAGCAGTCAATTTGCACTTTAGGCTAACAGTGTATTTAATAGCTGGCACTTGACTTGTACAGAGGCTTATTAGAGAGTGATTTGTCCAGTGATATAGCATTACCTCTGTCGGAGAGCGTGTGAGTGAGGAGGGGGTGGGTGGTGGTAGGGGGGGCTGGGGGGTAATGTGTGCACACCTAACACACATCTGCATTTCAGATTGGGCTTCCCACGCCATATGAAACAAATTTATTTTCATGCGTAAACAAGTGCTATCTCTGTCTCTCACACACATACACACACACACACATACGCACATGCACACACACCTCCTGCCTGGCTGGCACGCAGCCTGTTGGCAGAGAGGAGGCTGCAGTGAGAGCGCTGTTTGTGTTTGTGTGGTGGGGTTAGGCTAGGCGAGACAAAGGGAGCCCACAGCTCAGAGCCGCCTGCCTCCCGCCCCTCCATCCCTCTGTCCAGACGTGAGAGACGGCCCAGGAATGTTTCACAGGCCTGCAGAGAGATGGCTGCTTGTTCCCAGAGACTGGGGACACTTTCACCTGATGCAACACATTCCTTGTCCTCTCATCCTATAGTGGCCTCGAAAGAACCCTTTGGAGGGAACTCTGTGGCTAGGTACCGTTAGCGTTGCTTTTTAAGCCATGTAATATAACGGAAGCCGTGACTTCATGTAAGTAGGGATGGTTATTAAGAAAGCTGATGCGAGGAGGCTCGGTCAGTATCAAATCATACACACTCCACTTCTTAATACTATTTATGTCATATCAATCTCAATCTCCGTCTTATTTGACAGATTTCCCTTTCTTGTCTTCTGTGCTTGATTACAGATAATGACAGTTTCCCTCCCCTGTTCTTTCTCCCTCTGAGTGTGTGTGTGTGTGTGTGTGTGTGTGTGTGTGACGAGATAATAGCAGAGCATGTGTCTGCCCTCCAGGCGCAGGCTTGACAGGGAGGTGTGCATGTGTGTCTATGTAATGATCATTTACTGGGGCACCTCCCATTGTGGCCCAGTTCACTAAATTGTCGTCCCCTGCAACAGGAGGCAATTACCTCGTTATGGTGAAGCTAAGTGAAAAATGACACAGCTTTCCTATGGGCCACCTCTGCCCGGAGGTATGTATATTCAGCCAACACACACACACACACACACACACATACAGCACAAACAGGATGAACTTGGGAGAGCTCTGTCATCTAAAAGAGCAATCAGAAGTTTCCACACAACCTGCATTAGGCGCCTAACAGATCAAGGAATTCTACTAGTGAACCTCGCTTAACAAGCACATTCAGATTTATGCAGAAATATCACCTCTGAAGAACTTTTTTTTTTTTTTTAGCATGTAAAGGTGAGGGAGGTTTGTCATGCACATACAGTAGTCACAGGAATGAAACTCAAAGCTTAAAATAAAGAACAGGACAAAACAGAACAAAGGGATGACTAAGAAAAAAAATCACATTTGAGAGTCAAACCTGCCGTACTGGTGCTAAAGGCCACAGCAACAAACAAAACTGGTCCTTTGTGTGTGTGTGCGCAAGCATGCATGTGCCGCTCTTTCTCAGTCACCTATAGTGTTTACACAACTGCCTTTTTCTTTCGACTTCATTCAGCCAGATTTATTTTCTTGCCTATCAGATAAGTTTCACAGCGTTTTAACACCTACTGTATGAGGCGCTGGTGATAACGCAGGTTTCCCTCCCTCCTCTCCCGCTCTCCCTTTCCCCTGATTCTCATGTGGATGGGGGGAGGGAGGGAGGGGGGGAGGGAGGAGGAAGGGGACTCCAGCGCTAAGTGTGGTTAATGCTTTCCAGAAAGTGACCTTACAATCATGCCGTTTCTAGAGGAATTTACCGAGTTGGGATCAGAGGCCTAGAAGTCATTAGAGTTTCTGACTGCTTCACAGAGCCCAGCAGAAACAAGCCTGCTGAGAAGAAGAATGAGAACCTTCCGAAAGAACCCGTCCAACGCGTCACTACGTGCAGAAACCAAAACCAGCGATGGCACAACACGTCTTCCATAAAATGTACGTCATATAATCCATCCGGGCAGAAAAAGGATGTATGGTTGAAACAGGAACAGACGCTGTGATTAAACATGGCAAACACTACAAAGTCATTTGGTTCTTTAGTGCCTCAAACATTGCATTCCATTGTATGGTACAAATAGTTTATACAAATGGGCAGGGCTGTTTGACATTAGTCAGCGGGAGCAAAATCAAAAGCACTCTTAGCCAAGTACTTAACCAAAGAAAAGTGTGTGATAATTTAAGGCCGCATGTTGAGCCAAACACCAATTTTCCCACTGAATTCAAGCTGTTCTGACTGGTGCGCTGCAGCCAGGTGGGCAGTTTGTACATTCATTAAATCTTTTAAAAGGGCAATAAATAAAGAGGATTATCAAATAGCATATCTAATAATACTGTTACCACCATTTCACTAACAGTTGTTTTTCAAGCATCATTTAAATGTCATTTAAATCGCTTCATAAATGTTCTAAAAAAACAAAAAAAAACACATTCATTTCATAATTCTAATACAATTCTATGACTCCATTCAACATGGTTCCTCTTTAAACTGTAAACATAATCAAATTAAAACTGCTTGACACTAAAAACTTCCAAAAAAAAAAATAAAAACATGTAACAGTAACCATCTGTTCTAAACTGCACCGGCCGACATTTTAACTGTGTTCTAGCAAACCGCTGCCCATCAGCGAGCCCGTCGGTCAGCGTAACCTCTTCCTCTGTCAAGCAGGACTTGAGAGACACGAAACAAGTGGGCAGCTGGAGTGAGGGCTGGTCTTGGGATAAAGAGGCGCAGTTACACTCCCGCTTCCAACCCCACCCACAAACCCGAACACCTCCCCGCACATTACAAACAATAACACTGAGAGACTGTCAAATATCAAGAGAGAAGAAAAGCTTCTCCATCAATCCTAATGTTGAAAACTGCCCTGTGTTAAAACAGTACACAGTACTGCGGTGGTGGGGGCGTGTTGTTTGAGGTATCGGTGAGACAATAAAACATGAACCAGGAAGTCAAGTTGGAACTACAGATTAATTCATTTAAAGATTTATCAGAAGCTATAACACTCTATAAAACCCACAGACAGGTTTTTACAACTGCCCCCATTCAAATAAATGAGAGGGCTGCGTTTTTTTCACGTAGAGCTTATATGTCGGTCTGAACTTCCTCTAAGTCAGCCAATTACAGGAAGGATACATGGGCAATATGAAACATATCTTGGCCTTCCTAGCAAAGATATCTCCACGAAACAAAGTGATAAATTCATAATAGGCCGTCTGACTACGCAATCGGTCTTAGGGAGAAAAAAAAAAAAAACAGGGCTCAGCGCCTGCAGTAGACCGTCATTGCTGGACCATGTAGCTGATTTGACATATAAAACTCATTAAAAGGCTTTAAAAAATAGCTGTGTTATGGGTGCTGTGGGAGTAGAGGAAAGCTGGGAGTAAAGCGGTGATGTTATAGCGTATGACACTATGCTTGTAAGTCAGTGCGCAGTCTGTGTGTGGGAGAGGGGGGATACGGGGAGGGAGGAATAGAGCAGGGACTTGCACACACAGAAATACATCATCATTATCTTTCTCGTTTCTATCATAGATAAATGCAGCGTGAACTTTGCTCGCTGAAAGTGTGAAGTGATGTCAGTGATGAGCCTTCTGTAGTCCAGCTGGGAGACAAAGGCTCTTTAATGTGGTCGATTTCAAAGCATCATAAAACTAGTCAAATAATAACCTGCGTGTCAGGGAGCCAGACGCACACACACACACGCACACACACACCAGTCTTCCTGTCATTAAGGGCCGGTTTATAGCAGGGCAACTGCAGTGAGAGTGTACACAAAGCTAACACCAGCTCTAGGCCACCATTTTACACACCAGTCAAACAGAGGAAGGAGACCGGCAGGAAAAAAAAAAAAAAGAAAAAAAGAAAGCCAGTATCTTATCAACGTTGACAAGGTTAAAAGCATAAGCCGACGTACAAGATTTGCTATAATAATGATGAATGGGATGTGCTAGAACCTGAGTTAAAACAGTAGGTGTAACATCTTGAGAGGGTGAGGAGAACTTAGGTGCAACATCAGAGAAAAAGTAGCACTGATGGGGTCAGCATATTTCACCATTTGCATTGCAGATTCCCACCACCCCCGCACACACGCACGCGCGCACACACACACACACACACAACTCAACAAAGGAGTTGCTCCGGCTTTTGAAATGAGCCCAGGCTAGGAGCGTGACTCAGTTTCTGAAGTTTTCCGTGGCAGGAAGGCGGACCACATCTTGGGGCCATGTGCACTGCCGATCTCCGCGCTGCTGGTTTGGGGCTGAAGCAGGAGATGGAGCCGGGCACTCCAAACAAACAGGCAGAAGGTTGGGGAAAAAGGTCTGTGTTAGCCCGAGGCACCGCATGAACCCGTGGCCAGGCCTAACGACGCCAGCCTGCTGGACACTCCAGATGAGAACCCCCCCCCCTCCCAAAAAACACTCAAGATGTCCACACTGCATATGCACATATTGTCCACACACACACACACATGCTCCTGCATTAAATACTGGATTCTAGTGTGATAACATTGTAATTTCTTACAAATGGCGCCAGACTATTTCATTATGAGTAAAAGGAAATGAGTGTCCCCAATTAATCTGAAAGAATAACATAAATACGGTGTTTCTTCAGTGGGGCTATTGTTTTAGTACTGTGCAGACGGCTGACCTTATGCTCTCAACTTCAAAGTGAAGAAAAAGACAAATTGTTAGTCCTTTTTTTTTCCTACTTATTGTTTATTATGCTAGGAGAGCAACATTCTGCAATAATTACTGTAGGCTAGTGGAGAAAGAAAAGTGTCTAAATAGTGGACCACGCTATCTTCACAATCTAAGTCCATGTGAATGTGTGTCTGTCTAGACAGTGGAGCTCCGATGCTCCTTTGGTCTCTACAGTATCAGAAAGTACAGAGGTTTGACAAAAATGTTTGGCCCAAACTAAGCACTCACAGCTCCACTCACTTCTCAAAGGACTGCTTGTTTTCTGGGGAGAAGCTGCTTCACTTGCACAGTACCTCCAGCTTTCTGTCCAAGTCACGCTTTTTTTTTTTTTTTTTTTTTTTCTAACATCTTCTCCAGATTTCCAAACTCTTACCAGATGTAGAGAATTCACAGATGATTCATCGATCAAACCCACTTTGTAGACACCGACTTCGGGGGAGAGGGAAAGGGGAAAAAAACTTGGCGCCCTTAAGTGTCTTCACAAAAGGGCCATCTATTCTACTGACTGGATTCCTGTAGAATGACTTGTGGCAGCAGCTGTTTGATTGTCATCAAAGCCGGTGCGAGGCCATGAGCTCATTCCGTATCTTCATGTTAATGTCAGCCTTTATCTGTTGTTATTAGAGTCGGGGGCTCAACCTTAGCTGTTCCTTCCTAATTCCTCGTAGCAGCTTGTGTTCTGCACCAATCATCGTAATTGCTAAAAAGAAGATCATTTACAATAAGAGAAATAGATTGCCGCTTTAAATTTCCACAGAACAATGCTCTGTACTTTTACTGTCCGACACCAAACAGCCTGATAAGGGAGGAAAAAGTGAAGAGCAGCTGATAAAAATCAGTGCCAATGATAATATCATCCTAAACCCTTCCAAACGCTCGAGTTGTGACTTTAAAATATCTGCCAGAGGACATGTGAGTCAGGGAAACTATGACAATAAACAAACTTGGTATAATCACTCTCAATACCACAAGATTAGAGGGCTGCGTAGAGAGAAATGCCCTTGAAACCACAAGGGGCTAAACCCTGCTGAGTGCTGCCGCTGCTGCTGCCGCGTCTCTTTCCATGTGCCGCAACGTTCATCTGATCAAGCGAGGGTGAGAAGCGTTTCTGCAGTTACATCTGTCAGTCTTCACAGTATATAAAGCTCAAACATACTAACAGTAACAATGGTAGAAACACTAAACCAAGGGCAGGGATAGTGTTACTGTGGCAAATTATTTTGCATGCTTATTAATAGGTTAGATGAAGACAAAACACTCCCTAAAAATAAAGTTGTTTCTGACAATATGTGACATTCAAGCAGACTGTCGTGTTAAGTTTTATTTTCATCTGGGGGGTTTTTCTTCAGTGTGTTACAACATGTGTGACGGCGGTTGAGGTTTCTGACCACTGACAGGACTTTCACCAACTAGTGGAACCAGCTTGAAGGCAGCAGCGGCAGACCGTGACATTGACAAAACACTTCCATGCAGTGGGCGGAAAATGTCGCCCCCCCCCTCCACCCTACCTCCCCTCATATTCCCCCCCGGGCCAGGTGATCTGCTACCCAACCCTCTGCCGACCAGTCCACAACCAGCCAGCTGAGCTCCCGGCCCCTTTCAGGAAACCACCAACACAAACCCATTTCCTGAGGGCAGAAGCCAAAACCAACTATTGGGGGTGGTGTTTACCAATAAGGCTGTACTGTGAGGTTTAAGGCTAAGGCTTGGAGTTGAGTAGAAGCAGAACGTTTGGTGTGCACCGAGCATCGTGGCCAGTGTATTAGGACACTCAGGAAACCGCTTTTGGGAAGTGCTGGTTTACAAAAGGGATCGTTCAGGGTTAGGCGTTTCACTTGCTTTAGACCAAGAGTTTCTCTAAGTTGGTGACGCAAGGAATCAACTCTGACAAACATAAATAAAGTCAAACACCATAAAAGCTTTCTGTAAGCCCACAATGAAAAAAGACACACATCAAAATTACAATCTCACATGAGAAACGACGGACAGAGGCTGGCAAACAGACACCATGTGTCTGCTTTATCTCTATCCACCCACAGCAATCGCAGGCAAAATTAGTAATGCTCATGCTTTTATTTACTTGCAAAATCCCATTATGCCGGTGGCACTGTGGGCAAAAGTGCCTTTTATACACATTACTGCGGCTGCAAATAAGATAAGGCGCCACTCCTGAGAGGGAATATGTGACTGTGTGAGAGTAAACCTGATTTGAATGTTGTTAGGCTATTCATCAATCAGAAACAATGGATAAACATCCGAGACTGGTGGTCAGTTTGTTAAATGTTACAGGCACTGATGGAAAACAACAAAAGATTTCTTTGACAAAGGAAGTGTTTAGAATATACAGCTTGGAAATTCATGACTAGACAAGTTTAAAAGTAGTGAAAAGAACGGTTTAAAGAACTGTGCAGCAACATACACTGTAGTAAATTATTGTTTTCTTCTTTAAGGGTTTTTTTTTTTCCACACTTAGTCAATCACACATCTTCCCCACAACCATCTCTCCTTATTAGGCCAGTTTGCTCTGCCAGGATGTGCCAACATGTTTGTTCTCTACAATACTCATCAAGGCCACTTTCTCACAGAGGACCATTAAAATCAGGGTCCTGAAGGGTGATTATTTGGACAACTGGAAAGCATTATGGCTTTTTTTTTTTTTTTTGCTCCATCTAGAGCTGTGGCTGTGTTTGTTCATCAGAAGACCTCAGGCTGCTACTGATGGATAAACTGCAGGCAACACGTATCCCACAATCACCCATCTCCTCTGGGCCTGTATTCATCAAACCATATCAGATTTCCTGAATGACTAAAAATGACTAAAAACAGTCCTAACCAAGACTAGGAGGCGAAAGGGCATTATGGAGCTTCCTACACCCACTTCATTCCGCTTATTTGAAATGAGTCATCACGTCTGGTATAAGAAAGTAAAGGTGTGCGTCAGCACATTCTATATATATATATAGTTCTCAAACATTTGGTGCAGGAAATAGAAGATATAGAGATAAGATAAGATGACAGTGTCACTTCGGGGGCGTCAGAAGCTACTTGTGCACAGCTAAAAACTAGCATTACATTTATACAAGTGATTTCTCAAAAGTTTTTTTACCCTTGGTTGTTCATAAGAATGTTCATCCATTAAATGTGAAGGTAATTGGACTTGAAGAAGCTTGTGGTTATTTCAGATTTTTTAAAAATTCTACATTTTACACAACCATGCCTTCCACGAAGTGTGATCATGCTGCCGTCTGTTATCATTTGCCACCAGCTCAAAACTCATAACACCCGTCCAGCTCTCCTACATCCAGGTGAAGACAGGATGACTCTCTTTAAGACTGTGTTTTTTTCCCACCATGAGATGTTGGATAAACGCAGGTCCTGAGCTACGACTGCAGCCTTCATTACTGTAATGCCGGTTAAGTTTACGAGGCTGTATAAAGATAATTGCAACATTTGCGTGACAGCGCAGTCGCTCTTCACCCACACAAAAGGATAGAAACTGTATCTGGAGCTGGAGTTACCCTCTCTGCTTGAAAGTACCTTAAATTTATAGATAACAAAGCAGAACACAGAGGACTCTTAAAGTCTTTGCGTAGTAAAACTCATATATGTAAAACTAATTGGGGAGCTGCTTATTGGTTAACAACTGTGGTCGCAAATGCTTCAGTCGAAATCCTACAGGTGTTTCATATTATTTTAGACTTTCATCTGCATTATGTAGGAGTGACGGAGAGGCAAATTGGCCTGGGTGACTTGTGTTTATTGACACCCACCAACGCTGTCCTCCCTCCCTCCCTCCCTACCACCACCACTACTACTACTACTGCTGCTGCTGCTGCTGCTGCTCCCTCCCTGGGGTAAACATAACAGAGACTGTTGATTCCGCACTGATTTCACTTGGCTCAGATGCCAAAATGTAGAGATGGACAAACGCACTAAAAACACAAGACATTGTACAAATAGAGTCAGTCAGAGAAGTCAGACAGCTCTATTGACAGGATAAAACTGTAATTGTTTCACTTTCTTATAACACTCTCTATATCAACTTGTCTTTTGCAACAATACTATTGACTAACATACACCCGCAGCCAGCACATTCTTGTGCACAGGCTGCACTCAAACACTAAAATAACAACTTTCAACCCACAACACAAAAAGTAATTTCATCCACTCAAGTGGACAGGACTTGCTGCAAGGTACCTTATAATGGGATCACATTCGGCCACAAGTGAAATTGTTCATACTTGTCTCTTTGGGTTTACAGTAATCATTCACTAATCTGGCTCGTTCACAGACCCCGGAGGAATAAAGCTAGTTCCCTTTGAGTTACCTGCCAACACAATGTGACTATCTCAAAGTGGTGTGGAAATATGCAACTTAGGTGTTTTAAACGATAATTCAAAGCCATAAAGCCATTCCCTTTGAAAACAAGATTGCGGGTCCTTAAATCTTGACAGATAAGCTTTGGCTAAGATAATAGGAGTAGACTTGGAGAGAGAGAGAGACACAGCTCACTAAATACCCTGGTGTTATGCAAACCAAAAGGTTTAGGGGCAGCTGTTTCAGATGGGACACTTGTCCCACAGTTAGTTGTGCATTGTCCATGAGGACAGGAGGAGTAGTGTGTGTGTGTCTGCGTACATGCATGATAAACAGCAACTGCACTTGAACTTGGCTAAATGGTGCTTCAGGGCAACGAGGCTACCCGGGCACAAGTGCCGTTATTCATGTTTTTAGAGGACTTTTTAAAAGTTGCATTCCTTACTTCCCAGGGGAAGACAAACTGCCTAACACAGGAACCTGGGAGCCAGAGGAGTCTTTGGTCTTTAACCCCATGTTCCCAGTAACACACACACTCACGCACACAAACAGATGCTGAAAATCCTGTAACAAGACGCCTAATTGTCACTGAGGATTCACAATCGCCACTGGATGTAATGCTGTGAGAGCCAAAATCTTGATTGGAAGGACAGAGAGTGATGTTGTCTGTAAATAAATTGTGTCATTCAGCATGATGAAGTGCTCAGGTTCCCTAAACATTGGAGGATGTTCCATAAAAATGCCTCAAATTGGCTCATTTCCTAAATGAACTGGCAGACAGGGGCTCAACTGTTGTCGGTCTTGCTTAATTTACAAGAAATCCAATTTGTAAACTATGGGCAATGAGCTAGCAATATAGCAACAGGAATTAGGGTAATACCTGCCATAAATCTCACAGAATAAAGCCGAGGTTTTATTTATTGTGACATGTTCGGGTCTATTTGTTTACTCACCCTGCGGGAACTGTTCATTTACATAGGAAACAGAATACATTTTTAGATACACAAATTAGAATGCACATGTCCAGCATCCATGTGTCAGAAACTATGAAAGACATGAAAATTCATCAAACAATGGACTGTTATTTCATTCCATTTCTTCGAATATAAGAGAGTAAACACAATTTAAATGAAAGGGGATAAAGCATTAAAGATACTCTGCACTAGAATTCGATAAATACAAGAAAAAAATGTTTCATGTGGCAGTTTAAACCTAGAAATTGTTTTCTACCTGGCAGGATGGTTAGAAGGCACAAAACAGAGCTCTCTTTTTTTTTATTATTCACAATAACTCAATGAGTCCGGGAACAAAGCATTTCACCAGCTACTAATTGAAGTTCTCAAACAGAGTGCCCTTCCATAAATGTTGTATGTGCCTCTTCTCGCTGTTATCATTATTAGACCTGTTACATTTCTGACAGTAAAAGTCATCATCACTGAATAAATAACGACAAATGCAGAACAACATCAGAGAATGTTGGCATACACAATAAGTCCTACAATATTAATGAGTCCTCAAGTTAAGGAACTATTTTTTAACCTGGGTGTCCCTGTTGTTAAAAGATAAGGTGAATACTTCATTCATGAATTGCACAAACAATCCTAATCAAGTTACAACATGGTAACGACTGTGAAAACAGTGCTGCTGCTGGGTTGTTCCACTGGTTTCCAGAGTGGGGTGCAGGGACCTCCGGGGGACTTTAATAAGGTAAGAAGGGGTCCCCAACATAATAAGGAGCAATGGTTTCATTTTACTCTTAACTTACTCTAAGTCACTGTTGTTGAGAAGGGATAAAGACTGTTATTCTGACATTTGGTATCATTCTCTCTGCTACAGTTCATAAACAATTATGCAACTCAAAGCAAAATCACAAAAATCTTCTCAGACAGGATTCCTTGAGAGAAAACCGTGTCAACTGAGGTCCACTTGAGGTTTAGTGCTGATTTTGTTGCTGTCTTTGACAAAACGTTGAACGTCTCCTTGCTATTATACACTTTACCTTTCTTTACAAACATTGTTATCCCGTTTTGGGCTGGTCAATAAATAGGTTACAGCAACTAAGCGCTTTACTTACAAGGAAACAGTCCGGACTGGAAGGTCCACAGGCGTAGCTGTCAGCTCCAGGTTACTACAGTCCACTGAATCTCCGTTGCAGGTACAGTTCTGGGCACACGGCACATCTGAACTCAATCCATAACTGATAAACAGTTCGACCGACAAAATTAAATAAAAAACACAACGAGAAGCATATCCAAATCGTCCCGGGGACGCCGCCATTTTGTATCCAGTTTTAATAGCGCGGCCGCTGAGCTCTCTCCTCGTACCCACAAACTGGAATATTAATGGAGCTTCGGAAAGACTTGAATGCCTTTTATAGCACATTAATTGTCTTCTTGTAATGCAGAGACTAATACGAACAACTGGGGTGCAGTAAAACGTTTTCCATCCCAGTAACAGTCATTTAGGACACAAGTTCGCAGTCCAACTTTCTCCTCTGGTGTCCGACGCGGGCTAAAATCAAAGGTGGTTCACAGATTAAGCAGCATAAGTACATTAATACGTCGCTCTGCGTTTAAATTTAAGTTGCAGGAGTGTGTCCATAAAAGGCTAAACACTACTTTCTCGAAAGGACCATTACTTTTGATGACATGTTTGAAAACATGCAACAACAAGGGGGAAAAACTGTTAAAGGACACAGTGCGCCCGAATAACTCTCACTATAACCGCTGATAGACGGAACAGCAGCAAAACTGTTTCAAACTTGGCAAGACAGTGACTTCTGAGAGGTAATAAATGTCCACCACAAAGTTGAAGTAGAGCAAATAAGTTTTAGACCCGCAGTGCCAAAAAAACCTCCAGCGTTGCTCTCTCAAGCCGAGCGCTGTGTATCGTCCAAATCTCACCAGCGCTTCGCCGCTGTTAGCTGCGTAAATCCAACTTTGAAATACACACTCAGTCTTCTCCAGAAGAGCTCAACCAACAGTTTATCAGGTGCAGTCTGTGGTCACAAAATCTCGACGATCCGATTAATAGCAAAATAGACTCCCCCCCTCCTTCAGACCATGTACCACCACCATGAGTTTTTTCCTTTCTTGAGTTACTTTTCCTTTTTTTTCCTGGGTGATCGGCGTAGTCCCACGTTGGATGCACAACAGCGATTCCAGGGTCCGCCCACAGCTCGCCGCGATTGGCTGTCGCGAGTTGACGGGCGGGTCAAATCCTAACCTCATTGGTCGTTTAGGGTTCTCGGTGCATCGCGAAGTTGGAGAGCCTTTGAGCGACTGTCACTCAGCGGTTGCTGGCCCCGCCTGTGTTTCCCACCCCGGGGTGTGAAACCGCACCACCTCCTCACACTCTCACTGCTTCTTAAAGAGACAATCACCAAGATCAAGCTCTGTAATCGCATTATAACAAGCCGTAATAACATAATTGGTTTGAACACCATAACAATTTAATTTGAAGTGTTTGTAAAACCAATATTCAGATGTAAAAAATAAAGAAGAAAGTTAGAGGGGAAGTGAAAGACTGTTAGATATATTTTATCCTAAAAATTTCACACAAGAAATTTAAGCTTAATTCTACTAATTAGACTTCCACTAGTCCATAGCTATTGTGTTAATAGGTGTGCCTCCACCAGTTTATCTTAACCTCACCCAACAGCTCTGTAAACCACCAGTTACTGCAAGCATTTATAAGATCCAATTAACTTGATGTGCCCACGTGCCCACAAACTGTTCTGTTTACCACATTGTGAAAGATTTTCTCTCTTAGTTCGAGGTAAACACGTAGAGTTTATCAGCGGTGTGTGTGTGTGTGTGTGTGTGTATTTGGGTCTGGCAAATAAGATGCCATTCCAACTAGAGATGTGGGTCCAACTGGGTTATGTGCATTTGCTTGTACCTGGCACTGTTTGAGTTTTTGTGCATCTATAAGCAATGGTGGACATATACATGCATTGTCTTTATGTACAGTTTTAGATAGGCATACTTTACCCGAGTATTACCGTTTTACGACAGTTCATACTTCAACTGCACTAAATTTCAGAGACAAATATTATATTTCTTATTTCACTTCAGTCATTTGGTTGCAATAGTTACTACACTATTGATTAAACTAGCTAGCAATACATAAGGTTAAAACTGGCTCCATACTGGCCATTTAAAGGTTGCTTACAAGGTACCTAATATAAGCAAAAAGTAACACTGGTGCTAATCCAATAAAATAAGATATATTGTAATATAAGAAACTTTGTATAGCTTTACTTTTAAATATTTTAGTACATTTTTCTGATTTGTCTTCTGTATTTTACTGAGGCTAAGTAAAATTTAGAATGCAATTTTTACTGGAGTACTTTTATATTGTGACATAGCTATTTTTACTTAAGTATAGGATCTGAATACTTTGTGTCTGCGAGTATCTATTGAGTAGTTGATGCTTTTGCACAGGTGTCCGAGCATCTGTGTACATGATTGCGTTCTAACTAGCTGTGCATACATGTGCATGCAGGCACACTCATGCGTGTGTGTGTGTGTGTGTGTGTGTGTGTGTGTGTGTGTGTGTGTGTGTGTGTGTTTTGCACACCCAGACTGATCTTTTCACCATTCGAGTGTGCCCTATAATAGCCACATGATAGCGCAAAATTCCTCCCAAATGTTGAAGTCATGTTCGCCCGTTGTCTCAAAAAATGCACATCTGTGATAAATCAGTGGTCCTGTCAGCCTCCCGGCCTCATGAACACTTTTTCTCATCACATTGTTTTCCTGGCACTGACAGAGCGTATTGATTGACTTTGTCAGAGCTATTGTGATTGCTTCGTGTTGGGAGAAGTCCCAGATTTCATTGCTATTAATCACGGTTGCGGGGACACAGATATTCACACCTGCAGCACTGCAGGCAGTTTAGTGGCACAGCTCCTCGTTCCTTTTCCGATGAATAGGCGAAGGTTTCACATTGCATCATTTGTGTGAAGGAGCGCAGTAGCCCACAGGTGAGGCCTCTAACTCTCAGAAACAAGGAAAATATCTGAGAAATGAGACTCTGTTAAAACATGACTTCACTGGTGATGAAAAACTGAGTAATGGAGGACAACCGATTTCTATAGTTTGTCTTGAAATCCTATTAGTTTTTAGAGCTGAGACTTGTTTGGAGCAATAAAACATGTTTAAAGGAATACATGATTTATAGTTCTAGACTTCAAAAAACATCGACAGCCAAATGTTTTAAATTTCGGAACTTTATAAGCATGGAAGAAGCTGCACCGTGTCTGTTAGATCTAGATAGGGGAGGGAATGGCTTATGGGACACAATAAGGTCATTTCTGGACTCACAACATCTCGCCCTCTTTGTACTATAACGAGGTCATTGTTGAACTCACAGTATTTCACTCCTGGTCTCAACTATCTTGTCTGTTCCCGTAAAGTGATGTTTAAATTAAAAATTAAATAAGTAAAAGTATATTCATGCTTTGGAGGAAAGTATGTGTTGATGTAAGATCATGTGCATGCATGTGTTCCCATGGACACACTGTGTGTTAAATAGAAACACATGCATAAAATAATTTAACACTGTAACCCCCCCCCATTCCCTCCGCTGGTTTATCTTGTCCTTGAGCTGTCATACTGTCTTTCTTGTGTGTTTGTCTGTCAAAATATATAATAATCTATAATCTATAATAAAATCTAAACGGAAAAAAAACATCAACAGCAAAGTATAACTTGATTGAACATGATTTGATGAATGTACAGTAGCTTTATTTAATCAGAGATAATCATTTCATGCTTGCTTTGCTATAAAGTTTCTGCATGATATGTTTCATATCATATCAGTATCTGATAAGTTAAGCCACAGTTTAACTGACGAGCAAATCTTTCTGCAACACCTGGCGTGATGCTGTGTTTCATATTAGTCGCATGTTTCAACATTTATAAAATTAACATCTACCATCTACCAAATTACTATTTATCACGTAATACATATACTGCCAGTTCATTTTCACCTCAGGCCTTTTATTTTGGGTCAAGTACATATCTTCAGTACAGTTTACAAGTGACAGGTCTACAATCTACAGTCACAGCAATCCCAAGTATGCTCAACTCCGTATTTTTGATGTTCCTTCAACAGATAGGGTATGTGGACCAGGTACTTTGGGGGTCTATTTTGAGAGGACTGTTGACACGTCTTTTAATGTGATTTATTTGGTGGATGACCTGCTCTAAATGACCTGGAACACAAATAACTTCACTAATACAGCAGGCTACCAGGTTAAAATGTTGACCAATACACCCAGCTTAGGTTAACACAAGAAATCTTTCCATAAAAATGTGGAGGTTTGTGACCCCGTTGTCTTTGTTAATTCAACCTCATTAAAGGATAGGTTCACCATTTTTCAAGTCTGTCTTAAAACAACAGCCATTTACAGTCTTTTTTAGCATAAAATTCCCTCTTTATGTTTCCTCAGACAGTGTTTCCCTGTTGAGCTGTGATGGAAGTATAGTAATAAAAAAGAGGGACTTTGGCACTACAACAACTGTAACGTTGAAAGATATACTCGATTTTTACTATTTTGGATGGCTGAAGCTTCATATTAGTTTCAAATAAACGTTTAAATACATTTTTGCACAGAAGGAGGTTTGTGGATTTTGGCTCAAGTCGCTTACAATGTAAGCGCATCATGAAGGGATCTTCTAACGGTCAGTATGAGCAGTAGGAATGATTATGGCGAGAAAAAACCATTTCAATGTTCATTTGGGCGCCTGACAGATGTTTTAAGAAAAATTATAAACTCGTCCTTTAAGATAAACCAGTGTCTGCTGGCAAAATGTGATGAATTTGATGAATAAAATGTAACCAAAATAAGAAGAAGAAGAGAAAAACAACGTAGTGGATTCTTCTGTGTTTTACTTAACTGAGCAAATACATTTTTTCTCTTTCAATGAGCTCATGTTATACTGTATTTGTCATGGATTTATGGCAGTCAGCAGCACCCACTTCACAGAGACTGGTTTCTTTGCTTGAGGGCTCAGACATTTCACATGGTACCATCCTGAAGTGATATTTCTACCTGGGTAGGGATTGATTTACAATCCACGAAACAGAGCGCCCTACAAAGAATTTGCACTGTAAGGAAAGCATTAACAGCTTTTGCTACCATAACTGGTCTGTTCTTCATACTCACTCCAAAGCCATTCTCTTGTGTGCTGCTGTGTGAAGTTGTGACTGATGAGAAGAGAGTACGTGAGTCTGTCATGATGAGCGTGCATTGTAAAGAGGATAATGACTGTACCAGATGAGCCCATGTCTTTTTTCTGTATGGGATGTTTTTAACACCAACCATATTGGTGTTTACACAGCTGGAATAATATCTCTATGTAGAAATTTGTAAAGATTTTGGGGCTGATATGAGAAAAGTTAAAGCAGTAGCTTCTTAGAAGTGTTTGATGAGTTGAACACATATTTTTCATTTTTTGTCTTTTTTTTTTTTTGGTGCTAGAGGGGTAACGTGATGTGGCAGCAGAGGTGGTGATGGTGAGAGGGCGGATGGATGTGTAAGGCCTGGAGCGATTCATCACGCTCGTCTTTCTGGAATCTTCAAAGATAACAAACCATCTGCTGCAGCTATTCATCAACTATAAAATGGAGAAGCGTGAAACCCGGCCAACTCATCATACTGGGACTGGATGGTTAACTGGTGTTGCAGGAGCGTGGAGATGCCTTGCTAATAGAAAGCAGAAACAGTTTGGGCATTTCTGTCGATGCCCCGGCTTCCTGCTAAGTGGCGTGATGCGTGGCCTGTGAAGGGGAGAACGTGAGTGAAGGGATGGGGGGGAGGTGGGGGGAGCAAAGGAAGACAGATGTAGAGAAAGAGAAAATGTAATGGGACAACAGGCAGCATGATAGTGCTTAATTTTACATGAATTCCCCTGTTTAACACACACTTGACTAAAGACTTTATCTTATCAAGGTGTACAAATTATTTTCTGGGAGCATAAACTTACTTTAGAATTATGAAAATGTCAACAATTAAGCATTTATTTGTTAGTTGCTTTAATAAATTTAGTTGATTAAAAGATATTAACTGACAGCGTAAACAGGAAGAATACTGAGGTTTGAGTGTAGTTTGGTTGCATCATTAGAATGTGCCTCTCTCTGTTAAACAAGATGGAGTCACATGTGCTCACCGAGTAAGCAGTTGGTACATGTAGGTGAGTCATTCAACATGAAGTAAGCTGTTGTCTGGTAGCTGTCTGGTTTAGCTAGCTGTCCAGAGGCTAATGTCAATGGCAAAATACCTGCTAAGGGCTCCTCAATCACTGCTGGCCAGGGAGCTGTGGGTCACACAGTGGAGAGCACTGTTACAGAGCTAACGCTGGGGACAAACAGTACTTTCAACAACATCTACGCAAAAAGCATGAATTTACTAAATGTCATCCTACTAGTCTTTTGCTTTAAAACCGTCTAATGATGGAAGTAAAATATGGAAAGATTCCCTGGGCTGATGAAGTTGGCCCAATAGTATTTCCCACCTGGGTAGGACCCAGGTGTTTTCAGCATCTGGACTAGATAATGCTTAGTAAGACTATCTGTTGTTCAGAGAGATCTGTGTAACATATTTTTTTATCTTTACACAGTAACAACTATTTGCTTTTCAACTCTATACATCATCTTTTGTTGATACAAGAATATTGGTTTAGACTTTGTTTTAAACCTGCACTGTGGAACTTTGGCATATAAATGAACGTCCGTTACCTTCACGCCCTTGCCAAACGGGTTCACACAATGCTGATTAAGCCTATCACCACCAGATAAATCAATCTGTACTTCACAGTGTACAGAGTTTTTAAATGTCAGGCATGACACTGCACTAGTACATACTCTTCTAGACTTCATCAATGTTATCAGACCAAATGGATCAAATTCTGATTTTGGGGGGGTTTGCAGGGGTTGTGTGATGCTTAAAACTAATTTTCCACTGTTTTACAGCTGCAACAGTAGGTTACAGCCAGTAGTGTACTGGCCATCGGGTATACTGGGACAAATTGCAGTGAGCGGTGGACTGTTAAAAATATGTTTTGGGGCTGATGAACCGTCAAAACATATCAGTTTTTACTGACCCTCTCTGTGGTGTACCTGTCATTCAGGGTACACATGAGAGTGTGCTGCATACCTGTGTCAGGGAAACACAGCCGAGCGCCCCCCTTTGCTCTCACTGCCAGAACGGGGAGACAAAAGTCCCGCACTCCAGCATTAACCAATTTTACTTGGATTTTGTGGCAATTATGGGACACAAAACGCTGTCATTGTATAAAAACATTCACATTGTGTTGTTTCATTTTTATAAGTTTAATTGGCTGTTGATTGCTAATACGTCCAATAATGGAGGAAGGAAATTCCTTGACATTTTCATCCCTAATCAGAACTAACATGATGAAAGATACTGGCCACCAGCTTATAAGGAACCCATATTTCACCTAGGTCATGAACTAAACATTTGTTAATAAAGGAGGTCAAAACAAAGGAGGCTCAACTGTGGTGTGGCTGTTAGTATTCAACACCACCACATGATCTGCAGGTGTCCAAACACCACGGCTCTGGCTTGTCTTCTCCCGGTATTATTATTTTTTTTATCTGTATTGAAAGTGTGTGCTAACATTTACACTTCTCATCAATGTTTGTCTAATGAGGAGAGTGAATCAGGCCACACTGTGCCAAGTTCCTGTCAGTGGGTAAGGCTCGCAGCTTGGCGTCCCGATGGCAAGCGATGAGAGACAAACCATACCACCTCCCTAACCTGTTCCATCACGAGGAAGGCGTGGTTAGAGGTGCTCACCCTGTCTGTTATGCTAACACTTCAAGCCACAGTGTCAGCTGCAATGAAGGTATGCATTGTTGAAAGTAGGGCCAAAATGGCGGTTAGTTTCCACCTCTTTTCAACAGGTGTTTACTTGTGTCTACATTGCTCACATCCTCACCCTGCAAACACAAAGTTGAAGCTGTGGCTTGTTGGTTTACAGCTTCTTTGACAGGCAGGGTGGGGAAGGGTGACTCTCTTGTGTATTTGGCAATGGTTGTTTTAATAAGCTTTGTCAATAGAATATTTCATAAAAGAAGCGATGGCCTGGAACAGTTTTTGTTCTATGCAAGGAGAGGAATGTGCTTATTTCACTCTTTGAAAGGTGACTTCTGTGTTGTACCTCTGCAGCAGCCAAACAGCTTTTTGTCTGCCAGCACTCTTTGTTTCTGTGTTTTTAGTGTGAATGCATTTGGACGAAGAAGGGATCTTATTCTCTCGTTCTTTTGTCTTTGTCT
This sequence comes from Euthynnus affinis, assembly GCA_029490765.1. Taxonomy (NCBI): domain Eukaryota; kingdom Metazoa; phylum Chordata; class Actinopteri; order Scombriformes; family Scombridae; genus Euthynnus; species Euthynnus affinis. The sequence goes on along the minus strand of CM055840.1, from coordinate 9,697,301 downwards.
CATTCTTGCTCTCTCCTCAATCTGTTGTTAAGAAGGGGTTTAACACAGTTTGTCGTATAGAATATAACAATCAACGTTAGAATGGTTGAACCCAGTGCCCTCAAGACTGCATGTTTTAATCTGACATTAGAAAACCAATTTCCTATACTGGTGTTTCACATGGAACTCTTAAGATTATTTTATTTAAATCCGTGAAATAAAAAATCACCAGACCTACCTTTGACCTGTCACATTTCACGGTTGGTTACCCATAGGACCAGCATTCAGACATCCACTGAGTGGTTTAATTAGCCAGCTAAATCAGAATGGTCCACCAGTCTAAATTCAATTAGGTCTTCAAACATACTCAATGGCACCACAGGCCAGAGGTGGAAAATTCAATTTATTTGAAGTAACTGGATACCCATTTACTGCATGGTGGACCATATGGCCTCTCCCTTGGTGTGTGTTGTATATATTTACGAGCAATTCATTCAGCATCATTACATTATCTTAAGTGTATCATTAACTGTGGAGAAATGGCAATTAGATGGTTTGTTAAGTGGTACCTCAAAGTGTGTGTGTCTGTGTGTGTGTGTGTTTATCAGTCACTGGGAAAAGTTGAAAGAACAGGTTTATTCAAAAACTGCTGTTACTTTTCTGAATTGCTACTTTTCCATCTGAACCACATAAAATACACCGATTGGACAAAACCACGGTTCACTGCATTTGCACTTGAATGTTTGATAAAAACTTTAATTGCCCAGCTCTTCCTCTGAATATTCTAAAGCAGGCATACACAACACAAAACCACCCAGTAGGCCAATGAACACAAGACTGACGTTCCATCAGTGAGGAGAATAGGCCCATATTAATCAAACCTTTTTTCTTTCACAAACCTGCTTCTCTCTCCGCGGAGGCCAACTCATTAGCGGAGGCTTTGGGAGCACTTGTATAGCTATGTGGAGTACAAAGAGAGAAAAGGGTGATCCCTCCTTTTTTTCCCTCTGTGTTCCCTTGCTCCTGACAAAGTAGGGCCTTGGTGAATAGCGGAGGCAAAAGCGGGGCTGAATGGAGCTAGAGGAGTGGGGCTCGCTCATGCAGAGAGCTCCCAGCCCCTCTATACCTGCCCTGGAGAAAAGAGTGGCCAGCTGCTGCTGCTGAGCCTTTTTCCCCGGATTCAATAGAAACCTTGTGAAAGGAGCCTGGACAAGGTAGCTGAATACGAAGAGAGAAAGTGAGGAATGAAAGTTAGGGAGGGAACGAAGGTAGAAAAAGGGAGGTGGGGGGGGGGAGTAATTGGGAGAAGAGAGGGTACAGAGTGTGCATATGCAGAGATCGTTATGCGCCCCCTGTGTATGGAGCTCTTGGGGTTGGTTTGTGATAGAGAAGAAGAGCAGCTTGGTTTAATCAATCATAATGGAAATTAGCATGTTATAATGACGCGGTTGGATGAGTCCATTATTTGGGCAGTTCAAAGGGGAGATTGACTTAGGAGCCAGGATCTGCGGATGCTGGCCAAATCAAGCTTGGCAGGGCTTCTGGTGAAGCTCAAAGAGAAAATAAGTGCTATAAAGAGCTTTTTAATGCATGCCTAGTACAGTAGTAATGATATACACTCAGCAGGTCCCCCAGTACTTTTATATCCTAGTTGTACTATTTTTGGAGTAATCTTTAAATGTCATCTCTGTCTTTTTTCTTGCACAGTTGGTTCTTCAAGTTTCCACAATTCTACTGTTATTGTTATATGACTGTAGCCACAGCTGCTAAGCTTATGTCAGCTTGTTTTCCTCCCTTGTGCTCTCCTCATTCCTTCCTCTCTTCCTCCCTCATCAATATCTGCTCCCTCCCTCCTCTTTGCTTGGGCTGCTGCCTCACCTCCTTCCGTTGACTGTACCTCCCATTTCTGATGCCAGTTTCTTCACTCCTCTCTTCGCTCCATCCCCCTCCATGTCTGCCCCCAGGCCTCTGCTGCTGCTAATAGGATAATGGCTGCCATGTTATGCACACTTAAGACCCACAGAGCAGCGCTGAGGGCTGTGTGCATGTGCGTGTGTGGATGTATGTGTGTGTGTGTGTGCCTGCCTTCTCCATTGTGTTTAAATGCAGGATGTGTTTAAAAGTATGTAAAATTCTTTGCAGGGATTGCACAGGGAGGGGATTTCTATATCTCCTCCAGAGTAGAAATTAAGAAAATTCCTCACACTGAGCTTTCACGTTCACGATTTCACAGGCTATTAAACATGTTAAGAGATCACAGAGCAGAGACAAAGTTCTCTTTTTTTTTCTACTCAGGCTTCACTAGAAGATCCACTAAGGTCACTTCACACAGACCCTTAAAGACATTATAATAAAAGCTCTCATCTACAGATGTTTCAGTCTCCACCTTTTACGATGGCTACCTCAACCCTGGACGTGTGGGCTTTAATTCATACTGTATAACTGGGTTCCTAATCTCTTGACAAATATATTACTTATTGTCTGAAAACTTGAAATGTAAATAAACTAGACTTCTATTCATTTTTTCAAATAAAATATGTCCATAACTTAGTCAGGTTTTCAAGTAGTTAAAAATGCAGCTGTTAGATTGCCCAAAACAATGTCTAGGAAACTTTTAAAAGTAACCTAAGAGGTTGGATGACAAATTGATGACACTTTTACAGACTAGATTTTCCAGATATTAAATGGTGAAATAGGTGCGATATAGAATGATTTATAGTGTATTGAAAGTACACTCCATTTATCTGCATCTGTTTATTGGAATAAAAGCAGACAATAACAAAAGGCCGTTTGAGCTTTCCAGAGTTTCAGCCAGATTTTGAAGGTGCTGTTTAAACTACCTAGCAGATGTTCACTGCTTCTGATGTACATCCAGTTCCTTTACAGCGCAGGAGAACTCTCGCCACAAAAGTGAGCTTTGAAGCCCACAAGCTCTGCATCTTCTTCCCTGAAACACTGTTAAAGTTAAGGCACGGGTACAGGAGAGAGGGAGTGAGTGAAAGGGAAAGTGAGATTTCCCTCCGCTAATGTTTTCACCCCCATAAAGGAGCGAGCACTGGAGATAAAGTGGAGTGAAAGCAGAGCCAGAAACTGTCAGGGTTTCTGCATCCAGCTGGAAAAGTTCTAGATGGATACTCATAACATTTTAGCATGCACCTCCACTTTATTCTTTGGAGCTGGCGTTGGAAGAATGCTGGAGTTCAAGATATCAAACACGGTGAACTGAACTCACATCGAGACTTTTATGATGGAGAGCCAAAATACATACGCGCACTCACTAAGACATACAACAAGGTATGAGCATGTGCATGGATGAGCATACTCTCTCTCTCTCTCTCTCTCTCTCTCTTACACAGACACACACACACACACACACACACAAGCACTTGCAAGTCCCTGAACATGTCAAATTCAAGAATAGGGAAATCTCATTAGTGTGAAGAATGAAACTATCATCCAAAAACCCAAAATAAGAATCAGCCATATGGTGTAAATTAACATTCCTCAGCACCTTAACAAATTTTAAATGCTATGCAAAACAAGGTTGCAAAATCAAATTAGCCATGCCATTAAATGTGATAATTTAACATCTAGCCTCACACAAGATCTTGACAATATCTTCCACATGCCAGATGCAAAAACAGTATCCTCTACTGGTGGGTAGCATTTGGCATGATGCAAAAGCCACAAAACACCCATGAATTAGAAGTTTTTTTTGGTGGCTTTTGGGGTTGCTCAATATGTACTGCAAATGTGAACACACAGCAGATGTTTGGATTTGTTGAGGGAGGAGAGGCATTAAATTCAACTTAATAATGAGACATAGACATCTGAGATCTGTGTTGTAAACATCACTTTATTTCACAGCTGAAGTCACTCAACAGGTTGCATTTATTCCTCATTAGCTCATTACAGCCACTGACAGCTATGTATTGTCATTCACACTTACCTGGATCTTTTCCATCTTGACTTAATTCCTGCGGATCAGTTTAACCTTTTGCACTCCAGACATGACGAGGTGATTTGTTTTGCCGGTAAGGTACTGCTATGTGTCAAACCTGCCTGATGTTCCCCATTCCTGTTCATACGCACACACACACACACACACACACACACACACACACACACACATACGCACCCGCCTCCTCCTGTGCTGAATTTGTTGTGCTTATTTAGCGTGGGTACCTCAGGCGGTTTGAGGCCAGGAGCGTGACAAGGCAGATGCACCACAGTTCCGCATGTCTAACTCCATCCAGACACTCACAATTTCTCTCTGTCTCTTGTTTTATATTCTGCTTTCTTTTTTTTTGACAGACTGATAGTAAAGGTCAACGATAGGCCTGTAATACACAATGATATTACAAACAACAGCACTGTTTTATAATAATTACTATATCAATATAATAAAGATAAAAAATGAAAACCAAGACAAAAGAACAATGATCAACACACCTGCATTTCATTCCTTTTAAAAGACCAGCCCTATGAAATAATCGCACATTTCAAGCATTGCTGGATATTTCGCCTCATGCAGAGAGAAATCAGACTTGTGTCCTCCAAATAATCCATTTCTTGACACCTGTGAGAAGCCTCCAAACCAAACACACCAAGGTTGATTAAATCATGACCATAACAGGAAATTTGCAGTGGAAATCAACCTTGGGGCTGAGGTGAGATGCAGAGCGCTGAAGTCTGGCAGTCATTGAGGGGAGAAGATTGATTGTCTTGGATAAAACACACATCTCACATTTCATCTTGGACTTGTTCTGAACAGGGCCTCCTCTGCTTGGATTGTCATATTTAGCTTTCATGAATTAGACGGAATTCTAATGAATTAAAATAGACATTTATTTGTAGCTTATATAATATTGTTTAAAAGTATGATTCCAAAGTAAGCGTATACTATATTTATTTTTGCTGCTTTTCAGGTTTCTATGGACATGCATGCTTGCCATATTGTGTTTCTCCACACGCCCTGTCTGTTATGTGTGTGTATATGTCAACATGCATGAATGCATACATGCAGGCATGTGAGCAAACACTTGGTCTGAGCATTACTGACCCATATGCAGGTGTGAATATGTGTGTGCGTGCCGGCAGACACGCACAGTCCACCGCAGTAATGACACCAACGTTTCCTGTAGGTCTCCCCCCTCCTACCCCCCCTCGTCGGTGGCTTTTCATCCTCCTCTTCTTTCTCTTCCCTCTTTTTCTCTTTCAGCAGATCGGACAGGAAATGCCTGCCTGATTGGTAAGATTAACAAAAGCTTCTGCCAGCTGTTGATGAAACGTGTGAAGATGCAAGAAGGTAAGGAGAAACGCTCCCCCGCTGTGCTGGCAATGTGTGTCCTACATTTTTAAGGACTTTATAAAACATGCTTCAGGTATCCGCTGCTGCCTGTTAGGTAATCAAAGTGTCAGTTCTCCCAAATTACAAAAACAAGACTAAGAGTCTGTAGCCACGCTAGCGGCTCTGTCAAGGCTTAGGCACTTCAGCAAAACAGTGCTTTCAGCCAAATGCTAACATCAGCATGCGAACATGCTTACTATGACAATGCTAATACTGATGTTTTGCATGTTTAGTCTAACATAGGCTAATTAGCACGATACACAAAGTACAGCTGAAGCTCATGGGAATGACATTAGTTTTGCAAGTATTTGGTCATAAAAAGGAAATTGATTTTTTGACCTGATGATGGCCCTCAGAGGAAAATTCATGGGATCAACAAAGTTATTAAAATTCCTCCTGAGGGGGGACATGCATGTCTGTACCAAATTTCATGGCGATTTATCCAATAGTTTTGGAGACATTCACTCAGAAACACTAATGTTAACCTCATCATCACCTTCATCATCTGGGAACCATTAATGTCTGTACAAAATTTTGTGCTGCTCCATCAGGTAGATGTGGGGATATTTATAGGTAGAAACTGCTGGTGACAAAATTCAGGGGATCACCAAAGTGAATGATGATCCTCTGGGTAACATGAATGTCTGTGCCAAACGTCATGATCATTCATCCAATAGTTATTGAGACATTCCAGTGTGGACAGCATGACATTGTCATCCTTGTAGCCCCGCCGCTAGGCATGGCTAAAACATATCATCTCACCTCTAGCTCTCTCTATCCATGTAGACAGTTTTAGTATTATTTCCCCATATTTCGGGATATTCATCTCAGACTTCTGTCACTGATCCTTTAATGCTGTGTATAAACTAGATGTGGCAGGTAGTTGGTCAGATCAAGCCACGAAAAAATTTGCTTCATAGGTGAATTGATGAGAAATGTTGCTGTTGAGGTCCTTGTTGAATTGTTGAATTATACCTTCATAGTGCCAGTTTGTCATCATAACTCCACGGGGTTTAATGAAAACTCAGCTTCTGGTGACAGTTATATGAGCTCATTTCAAGACACTGTCAAATAGGAGCCAGTGTGTCTATGTCAACTTTGTGTCTTCGATCTAATTCCTCTTTAGAAGATTATCAATCACACCGTGGTCTGCTCTTTTGAATGAAAGTCAGGCTCTGCAGAGAGAGAAAAAAAAACTGCCCTTCATACTCTGTGCAACAGTTTTTATATCATATTTCACCTATTTAAGCCTAAATGCAAATTTTGTCTGCTTTCCAATTGCATGCTCCGTGTAATGGAAGGTTTTGATTTGTTGAAGCCTCCGCCAAAAACAGCGGGTGAGAACAGGCTTCACTCGAACTGAAGTGAACTGAAAAAAGTAAGTAACTGTTTTTCATTCTTTTTTTCCAAACAGATTTTACAGCCAGCTTAACCTTGTCAAGAAATCTTTGAAGTCTCTGTATCATATGACATAAACAACAGATGTATCAAATGTTCAAATCTCCTTTTCAGTGCCTGACTTTTCAAACAATTAGAGTGAAACAGAAGGTTAATAATGTATTGGAATGTGGAAATGCAATGCAGCGTATGTCATAGCAGAAACATTCGATCCGCACCTGGGATAAGTTGCTTACACAACCTTCACACCTTCATGCCCTCGACTTGTTTGGTGTGAGTGCTTATATTTGTGTGTGTGTGTGTGTGTGTGGGTGGGTGGGTGGGTGTGGGTGTGGGTGTGTTTCTGTGCATGAGAAGAAAAGAAAGGAAAAAGAGGAAAAAGAAGAAACCGAAAAGGGAAAAGAAAGGGGAAAAAAAGATTAGGAGGAAATAGACAATAAAAGAGATGAAATAAAGAAAAAAGAGAATAAAGTATCAACACAGGTGGTGGAGTCTACAGGCAGCCATTTTCCCTCTTGCCCTTTCTGGAAGAAGCTGTAAAGTTTCTCTTAGAGTGCGTGCAGGATGTTTTTCAGGTCCTCCCTCCCTCAGTCCGGGACCTTCTTTTATTTTCCCTCTGCACAGTTGCTTTTTCAATCACCCAACAACACACTCCTGCAATGTCAATGGTCTGGTTTCAATCAACCTGCAAAGCATTAAGTCCTCCTGAAACACTCTTCTCTCACTATCTGGTTAACAGGCCCATGAGTCAGAACCAGGAAGACTGTTGTGTTAACAAAGAGCAACAAGTCCATCCTTTCTGTTTTTCATCGTATTTGCTCCACTTTATTTGTCATGAAATAATTTCTCCAAGGTGAGAATTTTTCTAACATTAACAGAGGTTTGGTGGGTTCAACGAGCCGCTGAACAGTTGCGTGCTTGATATTACATACATGTTACATGGGTGAGATAAAGTGTGTCTCTGAACTAGTTCTGTGCATTTAGAACACTGATGTTCATTCACAGAGCTCAGCTGCAGAGCGATGCACAGACAGATGGGAAATAAGCCATCATTACTTACTATTGCTCATTTATCTTTAAACGGCTGCATTTAAACATAATTATCTCTATTGCAGAGCCCATCGAGACGGGACGACACAGGACATCTGTGTATGTGTGCTTACTTGAGCCTGTGGACTGCTGGAAAATTGAGATGATGATGTTCCATGTATTTTTCTTGGTCTGAAATTGCTAGGTTTCTCACTCTCTCACCCTCTCCCTCTCTCAGACACACACAACAGATGTTTTCATGTGTACCGCCTTGTTTTTACAGCTTTGAAATAGTCACGGCCCCTTCTGATAATTCATCTAATGCGCTGTCGTGTTCAGCTTCGGACCATAACTTCATGCTTGTTAGTAGACTGATCTGCCATCTGAAAGAACAAGCTAAGTTGAGTTAGCCATTAAGCAGCCTGTATGATGTCTTTCATATATTTATATATATATATGTTCACAGCTGCTAGACAGTTGCCGAAGAACCCTCATTCAAATTTATTTTTAATTTTTAAGTAGAATGTAAAAATACTCCATCACAAAGTTTAAAATTTTACATAGGTAAAAAATAAAGTAGAGCTCTACTTACACGCCTTTTCTTAAGCTTTTGACCATATCACACTTCATCAGCGGTTGTCATGGAATTTTAAGTGTTCAAACTTTCTAAACACTTTGGGGACTTGTTGAAGCCTGTGCAATCTGGTTCGAAAGCTCCAGAACAAGTAAGTAAATGGACATTGAGTGAAGTTTCAGGGCAGTTGTTTTGGGGCAGTGTATCATCCTGTAAATGCAACATCAGCATTCACTGGAGTCGTGTTTCTGGCCACTTGATGAATGTAAGTCCAATAGCCACTCTCCTTTTGTCTCTGTTTTGGTCCATCACCAACACCTGAGAGAAATATCTGACTGTTTAGCTACTAAATGCCCCCACAATGCTTTGCAGGTTTGCAGATTTAATATCAAAGGTAATCATTAGGCATTATGCATCAGTATCAACAAATTAGCCCAGAGGCAGCAATTTAATATAGTAGTGGTTTAGGGGGTTTAGTGTTTAACTACTTTATACACTACTGAGTTGTTCAATCTATCAAAAATGCATCATATTTTATTTACGGGTCCAAAATCTTTGCAGTGATTAAGTAAGCTGAATAAGGAAGTTTGCCACTTTCCATTATCAGACAAGAAATGATGTGTTGACTGATAAGTCTGAAAGGGTGTATAATTTATGTACTCTACTGGTTAAACACATTGTTTGCCCAGTTTTGTACACTTTAACTTGGACACTGCAATCATTCACATAAACTCATTTATCCAATAATGTAGGGCATAATTTAAAATGAGCTTCAAATGCTTTGTTGCCAGCAGGCAATCAGGGTTCATTGTGAAGATATTGAAGCTGTATAAATGAGCTATGCAGCAACTATAGAAAAAGCTTAACTGGCCACACAGTTCATACAATAGACTAAAAGGGAGGAGGAATGTGTGCAGCAACATGTTCAATGTGATGATTAGTCTGCTGTGGCCCAAACCCGGAGGCAGGATCCTACACAAAACAACCCAGCTAGAGGGTAGCTACCAGTTCTGAGGCCCTTGTAGCACAGGTGCAGCTCTGGCGTCTCCCTCAAGAAGAAGGGAAAAAAAAAAAAAAACTCGACCCTGTGACATTCAAACAAAAACAAACACTGAGCTGTGCACTGATGGTGGCCATGGTTGTTCTTTCCATTTTTTCTTCTTCTCTCTGCTTCAGCATTTTTTCGGGGCAGCCTTCCCTCACAAAGCTACAAAACAAACAGAGTAGTGTGAACACAGGGTGAAATACGGGTAAACACAGGTTGTTGTGACGTGTGTGTGGTGAGTGAGTGACCGTGTGTGGTGGACATTCCTGATATTGAGCCTCTGGTGCTATTTTTTTTCTTGCCGGGTGAGATGTTTTCAGAAGCCTGGTCCCCCACCCAGGGCTCACCTGTTGAGCCATGACAACCAAACAAATGGCTTCCATCGCTGCTCAAAGTGACCTTTGACCCCTGAGCTTTGAGTTGCCCTGCAGAGAGGGACTGTTTAAGAAGCCTTCCTGGTTCAATAACATCTTTTCCCCCGGAGCAGCTAAAGTGCTTAGCTGTTTAACACCTGTGGCTCCATCCCCTGAGCTCCAACACAACTGCTCATATCTTCCATATATCCCCACACAATAGGCAGTCATTTGTCACGGCTTGTTCTTTGGACACATGAATGCAGCAACGATTTTTAAAAATATTTGTGAGACCTACAGAAGCTCTTGCAACTTTTTCAGGATAATCAGATTTTCAAAAGAGCAAGTACATCAATAAAACACATGCATTATATGTATGTGTACACATGTATGCAAACATGACATGATTATGAAACGATGAATTATGTTTGTTTTCTCGTGTATTCATCAAGCCAATTAATGTTACTGTGGCATCTCCTGCAGGGTGCCAAGAATGTGTGCAGACGCAAATAGCAAACAGAACATGTCACCAGAGAAGTCATTTAAATTTCCATGATGACTTCCATATAAAATTAGAGCACATTAAATCATGCAATGATGCTTTTTACATGTAGTAACATCTACCTAACACTTACATTAAATTGTAACATCTAAACCCTGCCTCACAAATATTAAAAAGAGATGTGAACAGAGACAATGTTAATATGTGGAATGACAATCCTACAACAACAAAGAAATACATGACTTAGAGAGCTGATCAAAAGTATTAAAGATATACAGATGTATGCCTCCAGAGGTTTATTGAGATGGGCTTTGTTTGTGAACAGGAAACACCTGGATCAAGTCTCATCTTCTCTCCTCTCCTCTCCTATCCTCTTGTTCTTTTGCCATACCCTGGCACTATACCAACTGTGTCATTATGGACACATCCAACGCCAAAGTCCACGCCTCTAGTCAAACATGCCCAACTCAGCCTCTGAACGGGAGAAAATTACTCTTCACGCACGCATGAGTACACTCATTCCAGGGCGGATATTTGCTCACCTACTGCACGACAAACAATCCCTGTTTCACCTCATGAATAAAATACATAATCAACCTTGTAATCTTCAAAAGGAAGTTCTCACGATCAGGCTATAACTGTTAAACATATGCACACACAATCACACCGTAGTTACACACTTTAGTGCATCAAAGTTCTCTCCATGAACCAACTCCCTCATTTTGGTCTGTTAAAGTGTGATATGCAGTTTTATAAGCTTCCACATCTCAAAGCAACAGCAGAGTCTCAAAATGGAGCGGTATGGCTTGTTCTTGGAAACCCTGAAGAAACACACACACACACACATATACACACACACACTTCCTTCACACCTTGGTGATGAAGTATAAGCACATAAACGTCCACACGCACTGTATGTACACTCCCATAAGCCTATGAAAGTATGCAGACGCACACACAAGCGAACACACAAGCAAAAGTACCCAATGCAGTTAAATAACTACGATGTCATGTGCAAACACTCATTCTCTAAGAACCATAAAACATTCATAGACTCCTCATTCAGATTGAGAAATCTTGTACTGGAACAGTTGGGCCCTGTGAGTAAGGTCTGCAGCATACCACTAGGAACACGTAATTGCTCGTATCAAGCTGATACAGATGCACCGAAATGCTGCAATCCAGGATTGTGCTGCCAAACGCTCCGACAAACAACAGCAGCACCTGCCTGAAATCTTGGAGTGAGTGGAGCGTAATGCCTTGGCTTCAGAGAGGGGATGTGTATTTCAGTGTGTGTGCGTGTGTGTGTGTGTGTGTTCCTTCAGGAGTGATCATGATGAAGCAGGACTAGCATTAGGTCATCAGTTCTGCTGGCGTCTCTACAGCTGCTGGGCTTGACTGGTGGAGACATGTCCACATATGGAGGTTCTTTCTGCTCACAAAATATTTCATATGAACAGCACTTTGCTCTGAATTGGAACCAGAAATGTGACTTTCTGGGGTGTAATAGATTATTGATGATGATTGGCTACAGCTCTTTAGAGAGCGGTTATACTTTCAGTGATAAATGTTAAGTGAGAGGTTAATGAGGAAGTTTGTATATGGGCTATGGACTGCTGAATGTACTTTAAAAGATTTTCAAGGGAAATTTTGGTAATTTGTCAAATTAGGTGTTGTTGTTATATACATAAACTATATTTTATATCTTTTAATTAGTTAAACTTAGTTGATATTCTTATGTGTTCTTGAAAACTGAGTCTATAATTTGTGTTGCTAGATTTTGAGATGGTTTTTAGCCTACTTCTTGATGACATCATGGCCAATAGCTCCCAGTTGGAGTTCATTATTCTGTGGAGCAAGACTATTTTGACCAAGACATTAAGAATGAATATTATCAATGTTTAAATTATTTTTTTCATAGTAAATCCCCAAAGTGGAGTTGCTGCAGTTACTTGTTAAAGATGATTTTACTTAAAACCCTTGAAATTATTTTTTGTAGCAGACACAAGCGCTAAACACAACATGGACATACCACTTTTTGAAGTTGACATGGTGAACTCGTTAGCAAACAGTTGCTTGTAGCATTAGCATTCATCTGGATTCATGTTTCTGACCACCTGACTCAAGTCCTGTATTCACTTTCCTTCTGTCTGCACTAACTACTGAGGTGATATCTTGCTCTTTCACAGCTTAATGCTCCACAGTATTCACCAGCTAGCTGCTAACTGTCTTTTTTAATTTAGTGCTAGGCAGGCAGCATACAATGCTTTTTTGCTGAAAATATCTACTGGCTGCAACTGAGAGTGTTGAGGCTGAGTCAAAACAGTAAAGTTGCTAAAAAAAAAAATTGCTAAAAGACATGTCGACCTTTACGTGCCTACATGTACCCATTTGATTTATTGTTAATGTTAAAATATATAGATTGTAGCAGCTGAAACCCTTTAGTGGAAAATTGGAGAGTAGAAATCACATATTTTTGTCCAAGCTATCAATTATGATAACATTGTACTAAATTTTCCGGAGAGAATGACATCAATTGGGACATGGAGCATGAATCTCCTAAAGCTTTCTACAAAAAATTCAGTCGAACAATAATCGTCTCTGATACTTGTCATTAAGTCTTCATAATATTGGCTTACTTTCTGTAGCTGCTTTAGCAAAGCACATAGCAGTTGTAGTTATAGCAGTTGGCTACAACTATAGTTTCCTTTTATTGTACTGGATTGTGACAGTAAATTAAACCTGCACAGTGAGTAATTTGTCATTTTATGAAACTTGCAGACATGAACCTTCTCCTCATATTTGCTGCTACTGCTCTACAATGCACGGTGAAAGAATTAAAAAAAAAAATAATAGGTTATCATTTTATAAATCTTTTGTATATATTTATGGAAGTGTCCATTTAGGGACCAGACTGTTTTTTAGCTTTGCTTCTGGAGAGGTATAAAGCTGTCTAGTTTGGGTTCACAATTTATGGCCAACTGAACAACATCCTTTCTCTCCAGAAACACACGATTGTATTTTTGTTTGTATAATTGTTACTAACGGTGTGATGGATTTCACAGTGTCTACAACTGCTTCAACAAGTAACAATGTTTAATGCTTTCTTTATGTCCCTGTGTGGTTCTTGAGAAACGGTGAAAAATTTCCACAACAGCACACAAAAGCTAAATCAAAAGCAAGGCCACCCCCTCGCACTAGGAAACAAACCAGTAATATTACCTGGAAGTGGACCCAGCTTGTTATGAGAGCCACTGGGATTTCGAAAGAACTAGTGTTGACAAGATTTCTCTTAAATTGAAGTTTGCATGGAAAGCTGGAAGAAGCGCCTTCTACTTTATTGATGCTGGTGTACACCATTCCCAAACAGAGGCAGTGAGTGAATTTTTATAACTAATAGTCATAATGGACAAAAATATGTGCATAAGAGCCAAGATAACAAATACAAAAATATTTATTTAAATATGTGCGGTATTACTTATTACTGATTACGTATTACTGGTTGCAGAACATACTGGATAACAGCATTGTAATGTTAAGTGTTGGCACATTCAGCGCTATTTGCCATCTGGTTATACCATTAAAAGAAGATAACACTAACTGCTATAAGCAATTATATCTGTTGACTGACTCCTAATCCATATACACATATAGCAAAACAATACAAACACACACGCACACACATCCACTCCCCTTGCATCCCGCTTCTACAGCCATCAGCCCCCAATGCCGTTGCTATTCTGTTGAAGCTGCTGGGTGCGAATCTGTGCTGTGTTTAGCGAAGGAGATTGTGTATTTTGAGAGTGTATTGGGAGTACAGCAGGTCAATAAATATTTGATGACAGTGCCACCTCTCCTCAGCGCCCAAGCAGATGATCTTCTGACCTTCAGACACCCAGGGCCAGATGAATTATTAAGAGCAGAGCTGTCAGTCACGAGTGTTGGGCCAGCTCCAGGTGGAATAGAGAGGGAGGGCTATCTGTGATCACATCTCACTCAGATGTCAATCGCTAGGCCACCACCTGCTGATTGGACATTTCGACCGAGAGGAAAAGGAGGTTCTGTAAGCTCAGCAGAATTATCTTTGTAATAAAAGCACAATATAAGCCCTAAAGTTCCGATATGGTTGGATGGATGCATGAAAGAGTCTAGATAAAATAGAATGTGTCTTTTTCATCTTTTGGAAAGCTGAATGGTGATGAATGATGCATATGAGCTGACATTCATGATTAATGGGATACTTTTATCCTTGTAGCATTAGGAATGCTTCCTGTATCATATGAAAAGTCTATCTTATGATATGCCAAATGTTTTCATTGTCTTCTAAGAGACTTCTGCTCTATATTATCTTATTATTTCCTGCTTAAATATTTGCCATCACATGAGTGTCTAATGCCTGTTTTGATGAGATTACAAATGATTGTTCAGGATTTTGCACATATTGCAGAGTTCCTGTGGTCCCAAGGCCCTGCGGGGGACAGCAGACTATTGAACTGATTGTGACCTGCTAAGCTTTGTTTGGGTGGAGCCCTCCAATTTCACCACTCAGCTGTTAAAAGCTGCTGTGTTTGTGCTAGCCCATATGGATTAATCAATGAGTGTGTGCGATGGCAAATAGGACTTTTGCTGAGAATGTGATTCAGTGCCTTCTTCCATCTTTGACTGTTTGTGTGTGTGAATGTGAGCGGAGAGTTTAGTGTGAGAGTGTTTATGTGTGTGTGTTTGTGTGCATATATGTGTATTTGCCCATGTGGACTTGTGCATGTGTATCCATCAGAGTTTCCTGAGGTCTGTGGTCCAAGAGGCTGCCTCAGCCCGGAGTAACCTTCTCGCATGAATGTATCGCACATGATACTTCCTCAGGCCTTGGCCAAACATCACCCGATCCCTCATCCAACACTCCTGGCTGATCCCCTCCATCCCCCATATTCCCTTTCTGCACTCCCACTGCCGCCGCCACCTTACCGCCGCCCTTCCCTTCTCCCCACACTGGACATTTAGTCGCCACCCCACCCTACACTTTGCTCTACATCTCCCAGCCCCAGCAACAGCTGGGCTCAACTTGCAGCTGATCGGCACTTTTGCTTTGTTTGGCTGGGGTTGGATGTTGTAGCTGGGTGACACAAGACCAAGGCCAGCTGCTCTGAACCGTGAAAGTTACGTCTCAAACAGAGATGTGACTCAAGTCTGCAAGTGCTGATATTCAAAGTCCTATTTTAATAGAAAGATTAAAGAGTTTTTATTGTGCATTTTAAGGACTGGATAGTGCAGGATCAGTAAGCCTGGAGCTTGGAGCAGTTTAAAGACTTAATGAAACAAACTTCAGCAGGACACGTTTGCTGAATTGAAAGACAGACTCTATACAGTTCATCAGTTCACCTTGATGCACTTTCATAAGTTTGTTACTATTGTTCAAATTGGAAAACCTATGAGAAACAAGAATATGAATAATTCTCAACAGTCATCAGAGAGCATGTTATATTATCAGTGAGTAAATTGCTTTACTGATCCATTCTGAGAACTTACATTTTTAGAAAACGACATACATTTCAAAATGAATCAATTCATCCATGAAACCTACATGCCAGACCCCATCTCTACATAAGACGCCCCATCCATCTTGCACCTCTGGGCAACTTCTGCATGCTGTTGACAGCGGGTTTCAACCACAATAAGCAGGGACAACAGCAGGGCATTTCATTTTCTTAGTGAGTTAAATGATGGCAGGCCCACCTAATCGGATCTCCTGGGGACCTGATTGGTTTAATGGTGCTCATGAGTGACAGGTGACATTGCCGTTTCTCAAAGGCAGATGCCTGTGAGAAGAAGTGGGTTGGTATAGTTGATATATAGCAGATTGCCCCTAGCTGTCATTGTGTGGTAAGAAATGAAAGGCTAAGGATGTTCCTTTGCTTGGATCTGACAAACAACATTAGAGTGAAGTGTGCTGACCCTTATGGATAGGACATTAAAAGAAGCAGATTGGTATGACAATCAAAAAATGAATGGAGGGTTTTCCTTTTTATGGTCTCAAGCTATGAGAAGGTTGGAGGAAGGGTATCATATTAATATATTTTGTCCTTCAACGAGATGTGCACTTTGATTTGCATCAAACTTTTTTTTTTATAACACACACAGAACTGACATACACACTTGTTTGCATTGTTAAAAGAGTATTCCCTTGTTGCCATGTGTGTGATTTAGCCAGCATCATTCTTATTGTGCCCAGTGGACGCAGATTCTGTGTTTATTTCAAACACAGTGCCGTCTTTGCTATCTCAAATATGGGCGTCAGGGGAGGCATTCTGCTCAGGGCTTGGATTCTTATGGGTTTCCTAAGTGAAAAGACAGCCCCTGCCAGGATTGCTCACTTTACTGCAATGGCTTTTCCAGTGACTGGACAATCTCATACAGTAAAGCTTTTTCATGGCAGGGACTGTTTCTTTGTTGTCAGCGATTTTTTGGACAATGCCTCCACAAAGGCTCTAGCTCAACTCCTCGTCTGCGTTCTAGATCTCTTGTGTCTGGCAGAGAAAATCAAGTCATATTTCATGTAGCTCGCTATCAGCTGGGACTACAGTATAATTTTTCAGTGGCTCTGTGTGTGTCTGTCCGATGTCTCGAGCAGCGCGTTGCTTTAGGTACGGGATCAGCAAAAAATAATCAGCCTTATCATTTTACCCCCATCAACACCCAGCCAGTGAAATATTATCAAGTAAACACACAGGTGCTGAATATGACTGATATTCATAATGTGTGTCCAGTTTCATAACCTGTGAGGGAGACATGCAGCTGGTATCAGTCTCTTTGGCAAATGTTCACCCCCTACTCCATTTCTTGCTTGATTTCAATTTCATACATCTCACTCTCTTGGTGTCTCTTTAACACATATTGCTATCCATCACTTTTCCCCCTTTCACCTTTACCATTTCTCATCTCCTCCTGTTGCTTCACTTTTTTCTCCTCCCCCATCTGTCTCGATAGAAAATGTATATGTTCTATATGCTCTCTCTGTTGAAGCGTGGCTCGTCATCGCTTCATGATCTAACTGTGTGTGTGTGTGTGTGTGTGCTGGTGTGTCTTGCGGTCAGTCCCACCTATGGGGTTTCAGATTCCTGCCTGTGCATGGAGAAACACTTATTTCACAATTAACCTGAGCACTGCTTATTAGCACATAACCCCATGGGCACAGCTAAGAGGAGGCGGTGACAAATTGCTATTTGAATGGAGGAGGCCCCATTAAGAACATCGAGAATGTTTGTTTATGTGCGACGGTGGTCTAGGGACAAGTAGATATAGACTTCCCCTTAAATACATTGCTGAAAGAATTCTCCATACACTGCTTGAAAGACAAGGAACTGAATTTCTCCAACTTCATAAGGCACCGAGCACTGAGCATTGATCTCCTCTCTGCTCATTTCATCAACAATGTCGATTAACAATGTCTTACTCTTGATAAATCAGAAATTTCTCTGTTCAAAAGGCCCTCTTAGGTGTGTTTCCTATCAGGATAGTCATGAGAATACCAGATAATTACAGTGGACAAGCCCAAGGAACATACTTCATCTTGTATTTCCGTGGGAGGCTCTAAGAGAGAAACAGAGACGGAGAGAGAGTGAGTGAAAAGGAGTTTGGCGGCTGTGATTGTGAACTTTTCCCCAGTTCCACCTGGCCGCGGCGGAGGGCTTTTCAGCCACGACGGGCCCCTGGGATCTGGTGCTCAGCGGAGCGGACCGTGCATATGGGCTGTGATCCTGAGTGTGTGTGTTTATATGTGTGTCTGGAGAGACAGCTGTCCAGCTCATCTTCCCCCCTCGCGGCCTGCCTCATTTATAATTAACCCAGATGACCAGGTGGCTATGTCCCTCTGTCCCTGCCAAGGCATGCTTCGTTCTGACCTCTGAACTTCTATCAGACATTCCCCGGCTCATGTTTACCGGTCATGTACTGCTTGGTTGACTAGACATCTTAGCCCTGGTTTTGGAACAGTACACTGTGGATACATGATGAAAAGTTATACAAGACACAGTTAAGGTGTCAGTATACTTCAGCCAAAGGACTTTTTGGATGCTCATCAGTGTCTGAAACACTGTCGCCCCCGCACCTTTCTGACAACAGAATTGGCTGACAATTTCTGTAACTTTCCAAGACTGACCATCAGAAAAGCAATACCACTTCACAACCTCTCTTTTTTCATTCTTCACACATCCACTTCAGTGACTTGGCATATGTATAAATGACAGTAACATTATGAATTCTTTGGTGGAAAGATTGTCTAAAAGCATGCTATCACGGCAGGCCTTTGAGTGTGGCTGATCGGAAGAGCTATGAACACTTCTACCTACGTGTATTCAGCTGACACGTCATATAAGCTAGTTTGTTTTGAGCATATGCCAACAATTAAATGTGAGAATAAAGGGTGAGATGTGAGGGAATCAACAAGAAACACAGATACAGTGAGGAAGGCCAAGAGAGCGAGACATAGCCAGAAAAAGATGGGTCAAAATGACAGAAAAGTTTATTGAGTTTTACTGGACTGGAAGGCTCCCTGAGGCCTAAAGCTCACTCACAGGAAGTTAGCACTGACAAAACCCAATGACAACAGCACAGACCTCAAGATGTGCCTGATGATCAAAATTACAGACTGCATACTAACCTTTGGCTCCTCTAGTGATCTTGCCCTATTCCCCTGCATGTTGTTGCTATGGGAACATTAAAGACTTTTCCAGATGTTTCTAGGACCTTTGGCTAGCTTCGCAAACTCTACACAACCTTCATGAAACCTTTCATCCACAAACACGTCCTCACAGCCTGTAGAGCTGCCCACCAGTGTTTGGTCCAGAATAGGTTGAAGCTAACACATTCTCTGTGCCCTTCTTTCGTCGCCCTCATAATGGTGTGAGGGGGGCTGAGGGCAGGACAGGGACCCAAGGTTAGCGAACAAGGCGTATCCAGTTTCTGTTGTGTAACAGCAATACCTTCAGGCCTCCTGTGCACATGTTCTGTGTAATGCTCATGTCCTGGTGATTGGGTGGGCCATTAGAGGACATGAGGCAAGTGAAACTCTACCTGATTCATACTTCCTCCCGCTGCTGCTGCAAGTTGGAGCTGGACTTCAAAGTAAGTAGGAGAAGTTGAAGAGTTGATTGCCGTTCAAACACGGCCTCTTTGTTTGGCTGAGAAATGAAAAGCTGACTTGAACATTTGTCATTTTTTTTGCATTATTTCATACTGAACTTTATTCTGAGGTCATTCATTCAGCTCCTTGCTTGGAAACACAGAGGCATGATGCAGCAGAATGTGACCCTGTGTCCTGACACCTCTCTTTTTCACTTGCCACTCCTCTCCCTCCCCTTCTCGTTTCTGTAAAGGGCAGGGCCTCGCACACTAATCTCCCCATACCCGCTTTACCCTTCTGACTGCCCCACCCTGACCCCACCTCGCCTCCCTGTGTTTGCTTTGGCACTCCACAGGACATCCGTCACAGCACCTGCCACTGCGGCCCGCAGCCTGCCTTCACCAATACCCCCTCAAGCGTGCTAAAGGGTGAGCCACGTGTCCCTGGCACCCTCTAAATGGGTGACAATACCACTGTCCTCGCCCGTCTGGATTAAGCACCGGTACAATCCACTCTCCATGTCCCAGAGGCTGCTCTGGGGGAGCGGGCAGGGGTGGGGAAGGCATTAAAAGGGGGAAACAGGTGTGTGTTGTTTTTTCTTAGCTGTCCCCTAGGCCCCCCACACATGTCAAAAACATTTCTCTCTGTCGTAGCAAAGTAGCACTGAGGTTACTGCGAGGGGAAAAAACTCTATCAAGTTTTAAGTAAATTTTAATGTTGTTCCCTTTTTTTGCATGCTGTCCACTGCATGCCAAAAACAAACTGTAGCATCATTTTTTCACTTGCTACAGGAAATGCTGAATGCAAATGCTGATTATCAGGATCCAAATCCAAACAATATCCAAATTCCAATACACTAGTGACCTTACACGTAGGGTGGTCTACTTAAATGGTCTTTCTTTTGACTTTCCAAGGTAGAAGAAAGCCTTTTGGGGACTCTCCTCCTTTGTTCCTTAGTAGAAATAACCTTAAACAAGGGTTGAACCCAGCACAGGGACCAGTCAAAATGACTGGCACCTCCTGACACCTGCATCAAGGCCTCTTTGTCCAGGTGTCCATATGTGGAGCGCAGGGAAATGGCCCTGCATTGGCCACAACTAGGCCAGACTGTAAGGGAGAGAAGCTGCTTTTGTCCTCTGGGGTCTGTAATGGACTGATAGCATCGTGCTGACCTCCCTCCTTCCCCACCTGCTTCTTTTCCTCTCTTTAGTCCGCTGGCTGTTAGGCCCCATTTAGGGCTGCTGATACTCTCAACCTTTGGCTATCAGCAAGCGAGGGCCAGAGAGAGGTACAGATTGTGCGCTGTGATAGATGAGGCAAGGCAATGGAGAGAATACACAGTGAACTCTTGTTCTGAGCGAGCACTGTCTTTAACTGGTATTAAACATTCTGTAACATAATATGGTATGCCTACACCCTCACTGATACCAGCTCATAAATAAAGCTTTAAGGCTGCACATTTTTAATGACACTCTGAAGGTGATATCTGAAGGTTGAGCCAAACTGAAAACAAGCTCCTGTTCAATTTGTCGAAACATACCAGCATTAATGGCTCTGCAATCTGTTTAGACTTCATAACATCATCACCTTAGAGGCTGTCACCTCTTCCCCCAACATGGAAGGAGATGACAGAGGCCGGGATCACCCCGATGTTAGACCTCCCGCGGGGGTGATTAGGTCCCCAGACTGGTCTGACAGCCAACATCATATCCTGCCTCTTTCACCGTGTGAGAAGACCTCTGTCGTAGCAACCCAGAATGAAAGAGACCATTTCTTTCTCCTGTCGTTGGGCCATCTGACAATCCAATCTACCAGTCCAGCAGTAACATAATACACCACATCTGATAGGGGCTCTCTCTCCCACTCTTTTCACCTCACTGGCTTTTCTCTGCCTTGTTTCTTCTCTGTCTTTTTCTCCCTGTTGTTGTGGCAGGGATCTGCAGAGAGGGGCGAAGGTTGGCAGGGCAGGTGTCTGATTTTCATTAGAATTGCAAATTGGAGTGAGTGGATGCCCGATCAGATAAGAAGGAGATGCGAGAACAATGGGGGAGAGGAGAGGAAAGGAGAGGAGAGGAGAGGAGAGGAGAGGAGAGGAGAGGAGAGAGGGTGGTGTTTGGATCTGACTGAGCTGCTTTTGATCCCTGTAGGGTACAACCAGGGCTCATCTAGCTCACCACCACACCCAGGGGACAGGACCCTACTTCCTTCATTCATCCATTGTAATCCCATAGGTTGCAGCAAGGGGAGGAAGGGTAGATGAAAAGGAAACATGGTTAGAAAAGGTTGGATCAATCTTCAAAATCTTACTAGGTGAATCAAATATTCATAATTACATTGTTTCTATATCATATTCTGCAGAGTAATAGTTCTTTCCCAGTGGTGCTTGTGTGATGATGAATTTCATACAGTGATTTTATATCTCCATCTCAATATTTCACACCTCATCACATCTCTATTTAGTCTTTCTCAGCCTTGCACATATCATTTCAAAGACATAATTAATTGGTGAACATCATATTTCATTACGTCAGCTATTAACAATTTAGCAAAATTAAAGTAAATGGACTTAACGGATATGAGCCACTGGTTAAGTAATGTATACTTGTACGTGCATATCAGCCCCACCCACCCACACACATACACACACACACGCACACACACACACAAACAGACCAAGACCAGCTGTGCCCTAAAGCTGTCAAACCCAACAGCTGGACTTTACAATTCTCCCCTCTCAGTGAAATATCACACCACATTTCTGGCACCAAAACCCAAATTAACAAAAAAGGATTTGCTCAGCATGTCTGAATACCAAGTTTTGGGGGAACAAGCAAGGGTTGTGTGAAAATCCCTACATTCACAGGAACATTTAAGAAAACTCAATGATAACCCAGTATTTAATCTGAATTTTGTGTGTAGCAGTCTTAGTCTTTGACTTAGACACACCTAGCAGTCACCATAGTCAGCAATCTACACACTCCCCGAGGGTGAAGTGTTGAAAATCATCAATTCCACTGGGCTTGTTGCCGTGGCGAAGGCTTGCAACGACAAGGTTGGCTGGCTGCTGTACTCCCAACATGCACCTGGGTGTGTTTGTGAAAGGACAGGACAGGCCGGAACGAAGGAACAGCTATGTCAATACCGCCAAAATGGGAAAAACAAACATTTCTGGGTGAAGTGTCGTTTCAGTTATTTTTCCCCCTGAATAGTTTTCCCTCTGCAAATTTCCCCCTAGTATGCAGAGTATGTAGCCAGACAAAACTATTTTCCTAAGTATTTTTCCTCTACATGTTCCACATTTCCTACAAAAATTTGGACATTACACATTTCCTTGTTTGTTTTGGCATAAGAAGAATAAACATTGGGTTTACACTGAATGCCTTCAACATTGTGCGTCACATCAGCAGCTTGGTTGTTGTGACAGACAGGGATATGTAGGAGTTAGAAGAAGCTGTGTGAGCGAACAGTCTCCTCTTCGCGTTGAAACTCATGCAGCAACGTTAGCCTGCGTGGGCGCGCTGGCCTTGTGTTAAACTCTTTCTCCGTCCTGGATCAAGTTTACAATTCTGCTTGGTTTAATAAAGCGGATTCCCCCCACGGATGAACGCGGCCATGGAGCACCTGGCCTTGCCCTGCTCCCAGCGGATTCTGTGTTCTCACGACATTGTGCCGCTCTGTGGCACCTGTTAGTCAGACCTCAGGCAGCAGATGTTCCAGCTACATTCCATCCAAAAAAGCATGACTATTGATTTGGAGGAAATCCCTGCCAGAATCCATCATGTTGTTTGCTTTGAATTGTGAAAGTGCCCTGCTTCAATTTGTCCTGCCTAAATGGCGGGAAGCAGGCGTACTTTTTTTTACGAAGCGCTGGAAAAACTGTTTCCTAGTTGCCATAAAACATAAATGCTTCAAGGAGACAGACGGACAAGTTAGCACACGGCTACAAACGCCCCTTTTTTCAGCCTTACTGTATAATTTGTCTCTGTCTATTACATGCAAATCAACGATTTACCGCTATCTGATATCTGTCTTGAGACATAAATCATATTCTCTTGTCGCTAACAATCACAATACAGGTATTTACCATGAAAAGGTTGTGTTTTTCCTGTCACTGTGCTGATACAAAATGGTCTCAGTGTGGCTCAGGAGATATGGATCGCAGAGCTTGTTTGCTGATGGATAGGAGTGTCCAAACGAAGCAGATCCGACAGCCTAACAAGTGGCTGACTTATGGGGCAAATTGTCTGTACAGCGCATAGTTATCTCTTCACATGCATAGGTACCTGACAGAGAGAGAGAGAGCGAGAGAGAGGGGAGTGAGGAACACAGGGGGAATGAATGACAGAATGAGTGAAAAGAGTAAAGCCGGCGTGACAAACTGAGGGATGAGGTGGGAAAGTGAGTGAGTGGCCGAAACAAACCGAAGAAATTAGGAAGTAGGTGCAGAGACAGAAGAGGACAAAAGGAGAGAAAAGTTGCACAACTCTTGATACCTCTGAAAGACAGAAAGAGTGGGAGGCCCCCATCAACACACATACACACACCCACACACACACACACACCCACACACACAACCTACCCCCTGCCCCAACTCCTTCTCCTTGCCATTATCACCAATGGCCAAAACAGGGCTCTTTCATAGAAGAGCCTGTGCAGCTGCAAGCTCTAAAGTACTAACAGACAATTACAGACTCTGGTTGCCTTGGCAATATGTTGCTTTCTTCTAAGCCATGCTACTTACCATAATGTTCAATAATGTGAACAAAGAGAAGGAAAGGCCAAACAATAGACCTTTGGCCAATGCCTTTCTCTCTCCCCCTTTTCCCAAAAATGATGCATTCTCCCTCAATGACTTCAAACGTCCCAGTTACAAAAACATTATTGAAAGTTCTGTGTGTTGCAGACCCATGGATTCAGGAGTGCACGGCCTCCTCGCAGGGGCCGAGGGCTCCTCAAGCTCCTTCTCAATTCAATTCAGTTCAATTCAATTCAGCGGGCTTTATTGGCATGAAAGTGTTGCCAAAGCATCCAAATACAATTTGTCCAAGTATGTGGACAGTACAAAATAATATTATGTACGTTAATACAGCATTAAGCTTGATATATATTAAATATATATATATGTACAGTATATCCTGTGCGTGTGTGTGTGTGTGTGTGTGTGTGTGTGTGTGTGTGTGTGTGTGTGTGTGTGTGGTTGTGGCTCTTTGAACTCTGAAATTACAGAGCTGAACTTGTAAATGCAAAATAAAGTAAATAAAGTCCTCATTTCAATGTTTCACATGGTAGAGGAAGTGCATCTAGGTCTCAACCTCACCTGTTGAACAGTGACCACATATCCTGTTTTCTTTTGGTTGCAATGATTTGTGACGTTCTTTTATCGATTGCCAATTTGTGGTCACTGAGCTTGTACTTGGTTAGGATCTGTCTCTGCTTTCTGTCTCTGACAGTAGAGAGATATTCTGCCAATTCATAATCTCTTTTTAGGGCCAGATAACATTCTAATCTACTTTGGCTTTTAGGCCTTCTCTTGTTATTGTGCTGCGATTTTTTTATTAATGGGGCATGAGAAGGGTCTGGCATGAGTGTGTGACATGTCCCGTGGACACACTGTGTGTGTGTGGATGTTTGCAAGGCAGCATGTGTGTGTGTGTGTGTCCTCTGCATACAGACCCCATCTGTTTGGTGGCCGGACACAGTCTGGGAAAGTGTGTGCAGGCGAAGAATTCACACACAGCACAAAGGTCCAATTATGAGCCCCCACTCAGAGAAGGAGGAGGGAGGTGGACGAGGGGATAATAGGGGCTTGTCCATCTCGGAAGGGGGTATGATGGTTTCCTTGCCTCTCACCTCGCCCTCCTCTCTCCTCCCTGTCCCACCACAAACAAATGTGTGTCAACAAGAACAGAGCACGGAGGAAATTCCTATGGAAAAAAAAACAAGCCTGTTGTTTAAGAACTTTAAGCTTTGAATTAACAGATGTTAGAAAAAAAGGGACCTTTTGGGGGAAAAATATATAATATAAGTAATAACTGAAGGCTGATATGCAAAATAAATAAAACCCCAATATATATCTTATTCAAATAGTTTTAATCTCTGATTTTTGTGCAATGAGGGTGCCGCTTTAATATTCCAACCTACTGTCTCCAGTCTCGTCTGAGGTGTGTTTAATCTCTGGAGTGTTGGACTTCTGGCGTCTATATAGCTTCACCTCCAGTCTGTCTTTACTGTAATACAACTGATTAGATTAGCCTGTACAGGGAGAAAGTGATAGTAGCTCTGTTAGAGTCACCTTTCAAGCCCCACCGGTGGCTCAACTGGTGCCAGCTCAACTTTGATTCCTTATCTTCAACTTCAGCCACACACTTTTGGCAAATTGCTGTTTGATTCTGGATCATGACGTGCCTGTTTTATCTCGACAAAATGTCAGGTGACTCCATACTTTACTCTGACAGCATAGTAGTTATGAGTCTAGACAGTCTTTGATCTTACATGTCTTGTTTGAAGCGGTCAGGACAATGTGTGAATTCCCTTAACATGCTATCAGTGGGAGGCTGTGTGTATGGGTACAAATCTTGTGGTCTGCTTCTTGGCTGGGACAAAGTAAACAATCCAGAGGAACATGATCGAGTTAAGAATTACAAAAGCTGAGCTGTGGATAATTCACAATGTCAAAGACACTGTTAAGGTGTACCTACTGTTACTGAGTCAGAGAATTAAATTATTTCACATTGGGCCTATTAATCTTTGGCAAAAAACCCCTGAATACATTTTTGCGACAGGTGCCTTCAACAGCGGGATAGTCTAGAAAACACATTAAACAAAATGGGGAGGTTTACTGGTTTACAGTATATATTACCGCTATAATTGTAGATTATGTTTAATATGATGTAATTTAATTCAGTATTTTATGATAGTATAGGTGTTAAGACAAGTCATTCAGGATTTGTGTAATCGTACATTATAGCAACATACTGTATGCAGGTGTATATTTATGCAAGTGTTGACATCAGCGTTCATAACTTTTCCAGTTAGTGAGTTTCTGTATAACAAAATGGATAAGAAGAGAAGAAGAAGGCGGAGGAATATATGAATCACTTTGAAACACATTAGGACTAAGATTATATAGCTAAGCTAGCAGCTCTGTGAGGCTGTATTTATTGTATTGTAGTGGACAAAATTTTGACCTGGTAGTAGTGCCAGATGAAAAGTGTTCCCCCACTTAAGGAATTACTTAAGTTGTTGTTGTCTGTTCTACATTTCATGGCAATGCATCCAATAGTTGTCAGGACATTTTACTCAAAACCACAAATGTGAACCTCATGGTGTCACTAGAGAAAAACACAGGGGATCATTTAAGTCATTAAAATACATCGTCTGGGATCCATGAATGTCTGTACAAAGGTTTGTGGCAATCTATCCCATAGCTGTCCAGACATTTTACTAATAAACAAGAATGCCAAACCCATGGTGGCACTAGAGGAAAAGACAAGAGATCACCAAAGTCAGTAAGATTCATCCTCTTGATGGGAAAGAAAATCAAGAGTTTGTGTAGATTGCTGTTGAAGGTGATGAATTTCATCATTGCATGGTTGTATGATTGCTAAGGCCAGTGAGATGTTCACTGTTTGTGTATACAGGTTGGTAGGTACAGTATGTAAATATGTAGCTGTATGTATGCCATATGTATATATGTATGCATGCATGAACATACATTCACTTCTGTATATTTAATATTGATTGAAGTATTTAGTATATTAAATTAAACGCATTTAGTACTTTTAAAATACACTGAATGAGTTTAAGCATCTTTTTACAGAATTCAGCTGCATCCTGTTTCAGTGTATTTTCAGGTTGTCTCCCAGGAGTATCAACATTCAGTATCTCAATACAATGCCTGTCACTCTTTGTTGCACTTGTGAATATAGAAATATGCATTCATGCATTATGGGCAGTGCATGACACGAAAGAGCATATGTCAATGCAAGGCCGTATGTATACATGCACACATGTGTAAGGAATGGAATGAACCGATATATAGGTGCATGCATACATGCAGTATGTGTGTGTGTATGTGTATGTGGGTGTCTGCATCTGACACTCAAGCATCAGCAGCTGGTGAACTGCTCTCACACACCAGGTGTGACCTGTAGCTCTAGGCGCTGTGTCAGCACATAGCGTGGCAATATGACACTCACACACATACACACACACACACACACACACACACGCGTGCACACACACATACACATATATACATTTACCATATGTACACTCAGTATAGGCTATGTACACAGAAATACATATACAGGCATACAGTAGAGATGATGTATGCAGATATGCATGCAGGCTGCATGTTTAAATATGAAATCATAAATCACTGATAGTATCACAGCATTCATTTTGATCTGATAGGCTGAGGGCCTGAGGAGCTTTGAGAGAGAGAGAGAGAGGGAGAGAGAGAGAGCTTCATGTCATGTAGTCCCTGCAGTGTTCATGACTGATGTGATCGGGACACACAAGTGGTAAAGGCAGGCAATAAAAGGCATTTGGTTGCCATCTGTCTCTGTGGCCTCAGTGTCAAACAGTTGGCTGTCAGGCTCATGCCATAGACACACAACCAGGATAACCATTAGTCCATAAACAGGCGCCCTTCTATAGACAAATGGTAAGGGATTTCTATGGTCATGTCTGTGGTGAGATAATGGCCATAAAGCTATGACATACAGCTGTTCACATGAAATACAGGATAAATGTAACTAGAATCAAGAAAAAAAAATGCCTTGAAAGACAGTGGTTTGTTTATGTGTCAAAGAATAACTGGGTGACTTATTGGGGATCATAAGGGATAAGATGGTGTGGCTTCCTCTTTCTGCCAACAGCACAAAGGCTTTTGTGGTGATTTTCCTTCACCAGAAATCTCTGGTTTATTTTCACTGTATTCTTTTTAGGGATATCTGCAAGATTATAATTTGATTTAATTTTGCAGTAACATTTAGGAGGAGTCAGAGCAAGTAGTATTTTCCTCTATCTGGAAGAACTGTGTTTGGGAAGCTGTTTCTGGGGAACTGGGTGGTCAACAACAACTCAGGGAATAGCGAATAAATTAATTGGCTGAAAAGTGATGCACATTATCTTTTGTACATTCCAACTTCTTTATCATATCAATATTTCTTATTTAATGTAAATATTTTTTTTTCTTGCAAAGAGACTTGATTAACTATAAATTGGATGGTAGTTCTAAGAAATCCACAGACCTCATGGTGCTTGGACCTCACATGTTGCTACTTGCTGCTAATTGCTGAACTTGACATTTGGATACATTCCATCCTTGGTCTGATGGTCACTTGTTTTATGGCTCTACGTGTAATTTCCCTTTGTCTTCTTCTCTCTCAGATACTGCATGCTGTTGTGTTTGCTGGTGTAATATAGTATGCTTTGCAGATTTATCAAAGGTGTATTGGTGTCCTTTAACTCTGTTTGACCGCCCATTGTGCACGTCTGGACAAGGCATCAACTTCTCCCAATTACTGGTTAACAGAAAGTACTTTATTGAAGCTTGATAATCTGCAGAATTAATCTTTTTCTTATGAGGAAAACAGAGTGGGCGATAGGAGTGGTGCTGACAGACACACCGAGGACACAGACACCGCCGGCTCCCACATCTATCCTTCTCAACAGCAGACTTCCCAATCGTCTCCGGCTTCACATAAGCCAGTGGTTGGGATTTAGAGGTTATTACTTTGTGTTCCCTTCTTTGTCTAAGGGGGTCATCTTTCGGGGCTGAGGTGAGACCGGGGTGAGCACAAGAGAAACGCAGTGTAACAGGGTGTAATACAGCATTGATGCTAAACACACACTCCGATGGAAATAATCTTCAATGACAAACATGGGGGTGTGGGGTTACCTAATATTTGGTGTCTAATATTTAGGAGAAGGAGAGATGATGAGGGGAGAATCGGTAAAGTAGCTTCTGAGGAGACCAGCCCTCCCTTGGAGCGCCCCTGATTGTGAGGCCTGTAGTGTTTGAACACTGAAGGTCATGGGTGACACCTGTTTCCCGTCTCATCTCCCAACATCAAGTTGACTCGCCGGGAGGGGTGGGGGGTCTCAACCCCCACAACAGTGGAGGACAAAACCTCCTGTGTTCGTTTCCTGCCTGGAGCAAGAAAAAAAAATCACTGAAAAGGGGATGAAATGGCCAAGTTTGTATATCGGGGTGGGAAATTAATTTCCGAGGTGAAAGGAAAGGCACGCATACCTTTGAAGGAAAAAAGGTGTTGCTCTGCTATAAAGCTTTGTTTGAATAATAGACTCAGCTGCAGGCTGTGCTCAAACTTTAATACTTGAGCCAAACAATTATGCCACTTTTGTCATACTCAAAAGAGTTTGTTGTTTGAGTAACTGCAGAGCACTGCATTCATGACTCCTGTTACAGCAGGTCCACATGGACGCACATGCAAATATTGGAGAGAGTTTGCCCCCTTGTGGAGGAAAATGGTACTTCACATGCCTCATGAGCAAACCACGCCAGAATGTCTGCAAAATCAGACAGAATAATAATCACTTATGCAATGTAAAATCTATTTAATATGACATGAATTTCCTCAGATAATCTCAAAACAGTCACAACAAGTAATGTTTGCCAAAGGCTGTCTGCTTTTATTGGACCTTTCAGGTTGGAAGAGCTGTACCTGTCTGTGCTGTGCTGCTGCTGGCTGACAGAGAGACATCTGTTTTCTGTTGTCATGGTCAGGATCAGGCTCTTGTCTTTTGCCATATGGTCTTGTATAATGTGTTGTGTGTGCTGAAAAAACACATAGGCAGCCACACACATTGAGAATACACAGATTCATACAATACATACAGACAAACACCAGCACCCTTAAAGCAGGCTTGTGTTGGGAACAAGCTCTGCGAAAGAAATTCATCTGCCCTCAGTCCCTTTATTAGCCCCTTGTTTCCCAGTTGACTTCTCTGCAGCTGAGGCGTGAAACTGCTCCATGTTTAGGCCTGGCCTGGCCTAAGCCTCCATACACGCCACTGTGCTTGCAGCTGTATCCTGACTCGAGGTACAGCCCCAGCTGGTTCTCCTCTCCTAACCCTCCCTTTTTCCTCCTCTTCCTCTATTTCTCTTCTCTCCATTGCTGCTTTGCACCTCCCTCTGTCCACATGTCAAACCACCTATATCTCGGTGGTTTAATAGCCTCTCCACTGCAAAATGATTATATGGTTTTCAGAATGCAGTCATATGTATGCCATGCTTACTAAGAGAGCAGTTTGATTAGCACTTCCAAGGACATGCCCATACAATGTTAGGACAGACAACACTTGCTTACCAATGCAAGCTTTTTATCAGTATTTATTGTTGTGTTTGAACATGTAAGCATTGACTAAACTAAATGAATATTGCTCATAATGTTTCATTAAAATCCAGTTTTATGGTAACAGACAGTAGATGGCATCAGTGTGCCAGACTTCTGAGTGTGTTCTCAGCTGACCAGTAGACCTTTTGCTCAGGTTGTTCAGAGGAGGGCATTAGGTGCTGAATGTATAACTAATTGTGACCTCTGTCTGCCCTCTGGTGGATTCTAACCTAAACACTAATCATCATAATATGATAATTAGCATGAGACGAGCAAGTCAGAGCAGTGTCAGCGAAAAAAATAAATAAATTGGGGCTGACACTGCACTCTCAAAACTGAGCAATATGGGACGTGTGTCCCACAGATTGCACTCAACAGAGGTAAGCAGTGTCGTCAAGGGAAGAGAGTGATAATATTATAATTCAAATTAACAACACTAATCAAAAATTATCACTGCACAAGCACTCTAACCCGATTTCCTAATCTTGTGATGATAATTTCAGCTTCCTTTACTCCTCCACCCAGTGTATCCAGGTGTTGTCATGGGAACATACCGTAGATTGGAGCTGACAGCTGTTTGGGTCCAGTGAAAATTATTCAGCCAATCTGGCAACTCCTCCTCCCGGACAGATGGAGAGGTTGGCGAGGTAGTGAGCACATTTAGCAACGTCACACATCACTCTGGATTTACTATCAGCCAAATTCATGTCATGTTTTTTTTTTTTTTTTTTATCTACAAAAAAGAGGATTGGCGGTGTTTCATATATAGAATGGAAAAGAAGAAAAATGAGCAGTCAGAGGATGGGATTCAATCAAAGACCAACAAGATAGACTGACTAAATCTCTTTGACTCTCTCTGGTTCAAAAATGATTTATTTCATAGATGTGGTTGAGCATAGATTTCTGAATTCATTGCTGTAATTTAGTCATTGCAAAAATCAACAGTAGTTGATCCAGCTGCAACCTGTTGGTTGAGTTTACTAACCTGTACAATGTCTCATTTTTCACTGAATAACTCTAATGCATCAGTACAGTAGGGATTGACCCGAGTGAGCTGTCTCTCAATTTCTCAATCCATATATTATGTATCCTGCAGTCAGAAACGGCTACACAGGATGTTCTCTGGAAAAGTCTTACACTGGGGTGTTGGAGGATTACTTCAGAGTGGAGCAGCACTCTCTAAATTTGGCTCATCAGAGGAACTTATCGATTTGGCCGCCAAAGACCTCGTTTGTCTCCCACTTGGTGAAGTCTCAGATGACAGAGCGCTTGCATTTTACCCCCCGCAAGTGGCAGCCAACCTTAGACAGAGAGACAGAGTATTAATCAGTCCTCTCCTCTGCCACTGCCACACCACACCACACCCTCCTCGCCTCTCACCCTCACCTCACTGGATGCTCCCACAGAATGAGCATCTGTGGCCAACACTGGAAATGAGCCTTGAAAGTGTAATTAATGAGTGCAATGGTGAGATAATTACAGAGAACAAAATTATTGATCAGGCCAGCAAACTCCTGAGTCTTAAAAACGTCTGACCTGAAAAGTCTTACCTCATACTGGTGTCAGGAAATATGGTGAGTGAGGTAATGCAATACAGTGGACGATATCTGGTCCTTTTTCATCAGTCCTGGGAGATTAGTGAGATGCATATAAATGTCTTGATGTGAGTAAGGTTGTTGAAATCTGACTGAGTTTGTTTAATCAGGAATGGTTACCTGTCCTAGGTAGAATCATTGCTGTTTTCAGTGAAGGAATAGGTATCATTATTAATACAAGAAAATGCCAAAGGTTATCTAGGAATTATTTGTGCTGTTGGTCCAGTGCAGTAATAATTCATAATAGAATTGATTGCTTTTGGAGAAGTATATAATTAAATCATTCAGTAGTTGTCTGTAATATGTGCTTGGTGTATTAATAGATGAATAATAAATGCTATCTAAGCAGAATGTAATTAAGTATGACTCTAAGAACATGTCTGTATAACATCTTTAATAGTGCAGCCTCTGAGGGCCTCAGCTTACCAACAGCTCCTGGTTGTCTGGCGTCCAAACTGAGTGAAGTGTTGTGGTTCTGGTGCTGGTTCTAAACTCTACTCTAAAATGAGAAAATCTTGCTGTTGCTGCTACTGTTGTTGACATAATATCACAGACTTTTTTAGCCATGTTAGCTGTGTGGCTTTCAGGATGGTGATGTTGACTGGTCACTGGGTCGGTCCACTACTTTGGTCTAGACTGAAATATTTCAGCAACAATTGGATGGATGCCATGGAATTTTATACTGACATTCATAGTTCCCAGAACATTTATCCTATTGACTTTGGCAGTCCCCTGACAATTCCTCTAGAGCTGCCATGGTGGTTTGTGGTTTTTAGTAAAATATTGGAGCGATTGCCATGAAATTTCATATAAACATTCATGTCCCCCTAGAGAAGCAATGTAATTACTTTGGTGATTCCTTAAACAGGTCAAAATTTTATACTTTTCAAATACTTATGATTTATGATCAAATACTCTTAAAACTAATGACATGTGCACCAGCCTCAGCTGTCCTTTGTGTTTGTAGGCTAATTAGCAAATGCTAGCATGCTAACATTTTTCACCATTCTTCATATATTTTATAAATCCTGTATAAATTTGTTATCCTGTTCCATGCTGTATTTCTATAATTTGTCTTGTTCTATTCTGTACACAGAACATCTGTTGCACATCTGTCCATCCTGGGAGAGGGATTCCTCCTCTGTTTCTCTCCCTAAGGTTTCTTCCTTTTTTCCTCATTAAAGGGTTTTTTTAGGGAGTTTTTTTCAAATTGAGGATCTAAGAATAGAGGATGTTGTATTGCTGTACAGATTGTGAAGCCCCCTGAGGCGAATTTGTGATTTGTCATAGTGGGCCGTACATATAAAATTGACTTGAGTTGACTAACACACAAAACCAAGATGGTGAACATGGTTATACCTGCTATGCATCACCATATCAGCTTTTTTTGGACTATTTTTCTTGTTTGGTATTCAAACCTGTTGCTTTAAACATCTGGGCACTTGTGCAGCTGTTACACTTGTTGAGGAATTTGACATCATCCATTTTCTTTCACTCACATTAAGCATGAAATGGATAGATTAGTGAGTATATGATGCTTGTCATGTTATACAGAAAATATTTATAAGAAAATGTACTAATTAAAAAAATGCATCACTACAGAGCTTTAAAACTTCCATTTTAGGAGCAGATTACACATTATTTAATCGTAAATCCTTTTGAAAATTGCTTTAAGCCATTTGAGCCACATAGCTAGTACATAGTTATTTTTTATGTGTTTTCTTCAAAGACTTTTACCTGATACGACTGTGTCTCAGGTTTTTGTCTCTAAAATCAGTAACTATAATAACTTAATATCTATCTGTACTATGCTTGTGTTGGTATTAAATATATATGATCCAAGAGATACAATGTTATTGATTAGCTTTAAGTTGCGCCTCTTCTTCTCATTGATTGAATTAATTTTATATATCTTTTGATCAGTACGATCAGGAGGCCAACATTCTCCCTTCAGGCACGTAAAGTTGGGCTGGACTTTAACCGAAGTTACTATAATGTAAATCAAACCATGAAACATCAGGTTGTGATGTTTATATTATGCAACATAATTCAGGTGACACTGTCTCAGTCTCATGGCATGTTCTCTTAAGTAAAGACTTTAAGATTTAAGATTTCCTATGATGTTGCACAGTTGGCTGTGATATCTCAGCAGTTTGTTATCTCACAAACATGAGTACCAGCGATTTACAGGAATGACCGAGAGAACTTGTAACACAGTGAAGATATAAGAATGGTTTAAAGAATGTACGTCCAAAATCGTCAATGCTGATATCAGTTAACAGTTATAAATTAACCAAACAAACCACTATCTTCACTGTATTACAAAACTCTTCGCAATTTTTTTCATGACTACTCTTTGAAAGTGGGACCAAAAATGAAACTGAAATATTGATTACAGGACAGAGGGAAGATGATGATATTGCCTGAAATGAGATCAAATGATTGTCTGACATATTGCTGCAGACCCTTTACTTAGTGTGTCAGTGTGTATGTGTGTGTGAAAGCGTATATACTATATATATAACAGTCATATATGAGTGTGCACCTCTTTCCTTTCCTACCCTCCTCTCCTTTCACTTGTGTTGTGTAGCTAATGAGGCTGTAAGCTGATGGCCAGATGAAAGATGGACAGTGAGAGTGACGGGTTTATTTTGGTCTTCTGAAACGGCACCAGGCATGAAAAATGACGTGCCAGCTTGAATAATTAAACAGCTTCGGAGCTCCACTGATCCACCTGTCCACAGATCAATAGACAACATTCAGATGGAGCGTGCCATATGTTCCAAAGCGGCCCACACCACCAGAGTGGATGTCCATTTTATTTCTGGCAAGGAGAAAGAAACTGTTTTGAAATGCTTTATAGATAGTTGAACAAATTCTGCCATTTAATTATGACTAGTATCATCTTGTTTGACCAGCTGAGGTTATGAATGTCATGGTCTAAACACAGTATCATATCTAATAATTCCATAATGCCCTTCCTCCCTGTTCACTCATGGGCTAATACCTAATGAATACTCTTACTGTCATTGCTCTGTTCTCGGGGCTCAATTTTCTATTCTATTTCTGTGTATTGAACATCAAATGCTGCGCAGGGCCCTTGTGTGGGATTAGAGGGCTTGTTCCTTCCTAATAGATCCTTGACCTTCGCAGCTCCCTGACAGGGCTCTGGCATTAGCCCTTTGCGGTAGCGTCCGCTGCCTGGGCTCCCATGATGCAAATTTCATGTCACAACATCAAACGGCGCGTTGATCAAAGGTCAGCCCTCCTTTGTGTAGGTGTTTGATATCAAAATTTCTATTTCATCTCCAGCTGTCATGGGCTGTTAGAGCTGAAGAGCAAAGGATGGAGGGAGGGGAAAGGAGAGCAGGAGAGGTAGTCGGAGCTGATAAAAAAAAAAAAGAATGGAAAAAAAAAGTGATAAAGCTTGCTGGTAGTTTTATGTTTGAGATATAAAATACATTTACATACACCTGTTTGGATTAGTCTTGAATAGTTTTACCTTCTCTGATTCAAATATCTACTTTATATTTATATTTATATCACAGCAGAAATGATTGTGA
This sequence comes from Euthynnus affinis, assembly GCA_029490765.1. Lineage (NCBI taxonomy): Eukaryota > Metazoa > Chordata > Actinopteri > Scombriformes > Scombridae > Euthynnus > Euthynnus affinis. Next base: position 9,661,429 of record CM055840.1, on the reverse strand, counting down.
GTTGTAGGCACTTGTGTGATGCTACATTTGAAATACTCTTATTCTGAGGAGTTTCTCTGCTTTGATTGTGTTTCTATTTCCTCATGCATTCCTCATAAGCCCTTGAAAATTGCGGAGGAAAGGGAAGAAGGAAGTTGGAATCGATGCATCATTCCGATTAATTAGGGGCATGATTTGCTGAGGCGTTTCAGAAATAAACCAATCTGAATGTGGAATTAGGATTCAGGGGGAGAACAGTCGGGCTGCGGAGCATCCAGATCTGTGACATTATGCATGAAATTATGGTTAAGGAAGAAGCCATCTTTCTCAATCATGATGACATACTCCTGTGGAACTCACCGAGTGCGTTCCTGAGCCTGTGCAACCCTGGATGCACATTATATGTTTGCATGTGTGCTAATAAAAAGAAAGGACATGCATCATGCTCTCTGGTGCCACCGCCGCTGCTATCCCAGCAACAGAGCAAACACACTGCCGAGTCAGTCCCGTGTTTAATCACCCGCACCACCTTCACTTGTAATCTCTCACACAGACAGGCGGGCCACTCGATAAACACTCTTCACTAAATTAGGCAGGAGAAATTAAATCACATTCACACAAGGCACCGTTGGGACTTTTGGAGCGGCCGGATTATCATTTGACAATGTGGCAGCATCACCGCATCCCATGCAAATACACTACCTGAGCGCAGGCCCGAGGAATAAATCTCAGGCTGACAGTGGAGTATTCCCATCCAAGGCCATACTGGCAGCGGTGTATGCATGAGGAATGTCAGTCAATAGGCCCTCAGCATGAAAGTCAGGGCAGAGCAGCAAGGGAGGGATCATGTTTGGCTTGCTTAGGATCAACTTTCAAAATCCTTGTAATTTGAACTAATCAATGACTATTAGCCTGCTTGTGCTTCACTATTAGTTACTGGTTGACTCAAATTGTCTAAACAGAGAAATTCAAACTTTTTTTTTGCTGGTGTGTCATTTACGGTTTTAGTAAGTTAGATATTAGATTTGGGCATTCTGTCAGAAACTCCCTGTGTTTTATAATTATGTTTCTGCTTTTTACTTCATCTGTACACATGTAAAACAGCAGCTTAATGTCAGGCCGAAGTTTTATTGACTTATTTATTTATTAGTATATCTGCATTTCTGTTTCTAGATGATAGATGGCAATGTTGCTCTTCCATAGAAAGCCACTCAGCCACACTAGGTTAGTTTGGGTATTTTCAAAAAGCTGGTTCTCGCAAAACATTTTTTACAAAGTAATTGTTCAATTTAAGTCCATCAGAATTCACTTTTGGTAAATATACTGTTATATGGAAACACAAATGAAGGAAACACTTGAAGTTATGAAGGTAGGAAACATGTATTATGAAGTTGTAAGGCCTCCAGACTGGAGGGGGGGAAAAAAAATAGGGGATGCAATAAATCTCAAATTCAACCATAATTCCAAATATGTTTATTTAATTTTATACTTGAGCAATCACATACAAAAAGAAAAACAAAAACAAAAAAAAAATGAAAAGAAATGAAAATGAAAAATGAAAAAATGCAAAACCTAATCATTTGCTATGTACATGTATCTGATACATAATGATGTCATTCTCTCCAGGGTTGTCTCAGTTAATATGTATGATCTTTGTTCTTGTTCACATAAGAAAAAATGGAACTTTTAAGTCTTTAAAAAGTTCAATATTTGTGACTTTTCTATATTTCCTCAAACAACCACTTTTTTTCCATATAAGGTCATACTAAATTAGGTTTTCCTGAAATCACATCTATGCATGAAACCCTGCATATACAATAGCACTGAGTGGTTGTAGGCCAGGCTTCTGCTAGAGTGATATAAATTTACCCTCTTGGAAAGCTGATATTTTCTCACTGTAATCTATAATGTTCCATTGAAATGTGAATTAAAGAATGAGAAAAATAGGAGGATGCCTCTTGAAACAGACTGCCACATAGAAAAGGAATCAGTGGCTGCAGAGATAGATTAGTTGCATGGGGGGTAATTATTCTTCCCCTGATACAAATGAAGGCATGGGGGTTACGTCCCAGCTCATGAATAGGCTTTGTTCATAATGGAGAGGCTCTTCATAGCCACAAGGAGTTACATTAATTGCCTGACAAGCCTAACCCTTACCATGTTCATGGAAAGGCATGAGCGGCAGAAAAGCGGGATCACTCCTTTTCTTCTATTTCTTTCTGTTGTTGTTTTTTTTCTTCTTCCCTGGCCTCACCACCTGTGGAGAGATGAGCAGAGAAGGAGAGGGGGAGGGAGGTGGAACGGAATTAAAATGAAGTTGGAAAAGTTGGGAGAGTGTGAGATGATAGGCAGAGAAAATGAGAGATACAAGCTGACAGACACATAATCAGCATCGAAATGAAACAAAAACCAAGAGAGAGGAGGGCAAGTAAAGGGAGAGACGAGCAAAGATGGAGAGAAACATGACATGGCTTCCAGAGGCTGTTCAAATCCTCCCTCTCCACCGCTCATCCCTGATGTGGAGGGGGGCTTCTCCCGAGGTTGAACACCTAATTATAGAGCTCTCACACACTAACACGCACAAATACACACCCACTTGTGTCATTGTGACAAGTAATATGTCCCTCAGAAACTACAGTATGCCTTTCAAGGAATTTAAAAAATATCTCCAATAGGTGAGATATAATGCAACACATCTTATTCTTGTGTTACAGACTGCAGCGAAATCTCTGCACTTCCCTCCACAATCCCAAAAATCCCCATAATGGGACAAATGAGGCATGAGTGTAGTTTGCTATCAGGTCTGACCGGTGGAGGGCAAGCCAGGCCAGAGGTAATAAACTCTGACATTTCCAGTCTTATTGTGGCAGACGGTGTCTGGCTGCACTCAACCCCACCACTCCTTAGTTTGTGCTCTGTCTCGACACCTCAGGTCAGTAACTTTGACTCGCTAACCGCCCTCATTAGTATTCCAGAGAGCTCCATGGCAGACATCCAGCTTCTGTGTGGGAAAACAAAAGGCTGGTGATGCAGTTGTACTGTAGGATTCAGCTTTTTCCAAATTGCTATGACATGACTGTGAGTGGAGATGAGGATGGAGGGAGAAGTGCTGAGGAGAATGGAGAATCGGCTCTGATGGTGAAATCAGGCCTGTTCACATCTGGCATGGAAATGAGTGTTGGTTGATCTGATCACAAGTAGACAGCTCTAAGTACGTGCACCCTAGACGCATCAAGGACGCATTGAGATCTGATCGCTCAGACCACATTTGGAGGTGGTCTGGCCCGCATATGGCCACATTCTTTTAGAAGTGTGTACTGAATGCCTTATTTTTCCCCCACCTGCATTCTGCGAAGACCCGCCCTACGCTGCATCTGATTGGCTAGTGCTTGTTGCTTTCATTGGTAACGTTTAGGCATGAGGAGTGAGATGGTTTGGATAAGGTTAAGAATATCAGGGTCATATCCAATCAGAGGTGGAGTAGGGGCAGGTTTTTTCAGAATGCAGATGGGGAAAAAAATAACAGGGCTGGTGACCAGAGCAGAGAATATAAAGTTAGCAGTATAGTGGTGAACGTAGCAGTGAATAAATGTTACAACTCCTCAAGACCCGAGCCAAGTTCCCATGACTTGCTTGCCACCTGCTGATTAAAGTGAAGGGGGTTTGCCCTGAGGTTAGTAACAATGGGTTAGCCTAATCTGACCAGACTCTCTTAAGGTGGACTATTCTTTAAGGTGGACCAGCTGTTCTCGTTTTAGTGACAATCTCAGCTGCTCCTAACAGGGAAATGTCTGAGTCTCTCCTGCGTTTTGCTCTCTCTGCACCGCATTTGGTCTTTGCAAACAGAAATGATGTTTATTTGCATATAAAGAGCATAGAAAGTGAGATCCGAACACAAGCGGTCAGTGGTGAGGAGACACATTCTAATGGTTGGTACTAGATTGGAGCAGCTGCCGGGACAGTTTGTGTAACTCTCATGAGATTTGTATGCTAACCCTAACCTTAACCCTAACCGCACTCATAAGAGTTCATCCAATCTAGCATTTACCCATCCTAATGCCAGGTGTGAACTGATGTACTTAGAGGTGGCCACTTGTGATCGGATCACCTGAGATGCATGTTAATGCCAGGTGTGAACAGGGCAAAGGTGTAGCCTCCAGATGAAACTCCCAAAAGGTTGATGAGCATCTAGCAAGGTTTGCGTTTAAACTGAAGGGTTTCAGCTTATGCCTCAGAAAACCAGTGGTAGTACATTTACTCATAAATAATGTACTTAAATGCAATTTTTAGATCCATACTGGTACTTTCTACTCCACTATATTTATTTAAGAGCTTTAGTCACTGGATGGTTTGCAGATTCAGATTTTATATGCCAAACATATTGATTATTTTAAAAAATATGGTTTAGATTAAACTACCCAACTGTATATGAAGTAGTTAAGATTCCAACATTAAATCTCCACCATGACCAGCTACAACATTAAAATGCCACTTACATATTACTGCATCAGTAATAATAAATAAATCATCCAATAATAAAACAATGTATAATAATTTAACACTCAAATGGGCCATTTATCTGCATAAAAATTAGTTTTATTTTTCTATACTTTTAAATACATTTTGCTGACACAGAATGCAGTGTTTTACATTGTAGTGTTGCTACTTTTGCTTAAAGGATACATCTGAAGATATTTTTCTTATTGTCAACATATCTCATCAACAGATCAAAACCAAAAACGATTTGTTCCACTAACAAGTATTGCCTGTGTAGACAAAGCCTGATAGAGCTTATTCCGCTGCGCCATATTATTGTCCAAAAACCATTTTAAATCACATCACATGAGCCACACTGTTGCACTGGGTGACATTTTTTTCATTATGATGAACATTTGCACTGTAGTTTATTTTGAGTTAATCCCACACACACCGTCTTGCTGCAGTAAATGCTCACTAGAGCACCAAATCCACAGCTGCAAATAGTTCCCAACAAATACCCTCTTTACTCCTGTTTAAGTGATGTTTGCTAAAAAACTACAGTGCCCAGCTGTTTTAGGAAATGATTTAACATTTTTAGATATGAAACTTGAGCTGTTATGGACATAGGGCTGACAGTTACAGCCAGGATAAAGAAGGGAGAGAGTATTGAGAGAGAGACTAGTGCATTATTGGTTTTGGTGTTTTCATGGAATTTGCTGACCTTAGGAAAAAATGTAGAATACTGTCAGTCTTATTCTTAAAGTAAAATATATAAGTGCTTCTTCCACCACTGGTCAAAACATTAAGACAATCACATAAATAAAGTGTGTGGAGAGAAAAAAAAACACACAATGCTGCGTGCTAGGAATCACACAAAGCTGTACAAAAATGGGGTAATGTTTATTGTCTAATGCCTGACATATGCATGTTTACACAGACACATATGAACAGATGCTGCACAGGCAGTAAGTCAACTCAGTGGCACACACTTGACAGTGTGGAGTTTAGCTTTTTATAGACCTGAATAAAAGAAATCTTATTTAAAAACAAATCACTGAGAGAACCGTGACTTATGCATGACTTATTCATTAACATATTGCCGTGACATTTGTTGTGATGGCGCAGTTTAAAAATACAACCATACATCAACCATATTGTACATCAAATGCAGCCGGGAGGGGGAATAAAATGAAGGCACAGTTTTCAAAAAACTGTTTTCAGGAAATATATAGTATACAGTCTTGGATACAATTCATCTTTAGCATAAATCCTACATGTGTTCCTTTTAAATAAATTTAAATATGTCCTAAAAACTCCTGTCAGCTAACATACACACACTTATTTATCAAATAGCTTTTGGATAAATCTCCTGGTTAAACAACCTTGCCCCTTTAGTTTAAGCAGCACTGTTATGCCTTGCCCACTAATTCAGTGACTTGGCCTGCGGTCATGGGATTAAAAGAGATAAGCACTGGTGAATATTGTATTGCTTCTGGAATAGGGGTCTCCCATTTATCACCCAGTGAGACCAGTGAATAATACATGGGCTTGTCCGGCCCACGCACAGTAAAGCAAGGGCACTTGTAGTAAAAAAGTATCGCCCTTGTCTAACCAGTTAGGCCTCCCCGAGGCTGATTCCGACAGGTCTATTTGGAACAGTCTTGTTTGACCTCTCCCTATGTCTTCCCTTGGAGCCATACGTACAGCCGATCAATCACCTGATAATACACACACCTCCTACTCATTTCTATGCACGCACACACACTCACACACACACCATATACTGCCTTTTTTCTGTCTCTCGCTTTCCTCACACACTTTTTTTTCCTTAGACAAACACATTAGGGCTGCGTTGTTCTCTTTCCTATCAAATGTGAACTCTGCGGCCTTGAAACATGAAACAGTAATGTCTGGTATGCATGTAAGCCAATATCAACGAAGCTCCACATCACTCCTCTTCAGCATGCATGGTCTTCCTCAGCGGTGTGGCATTGATCACACTAGAATGACTCTGATTGCCGTGCACTCCTCAGTGAGGAGATGGGATTCATGAATCCAAATGTGTCAGCAGGTGTCGGCAGGTAACATCACGTCCAACTGAGGTCTTTTTTCCGCATGAACTGAATTGACACATAAGCACAGTTCTGGGGCTGATCTCCAAATGGTAAGAGGGAAATGGAGGAGAAAAAGCCCCCAGTCTGGGGGGATACACAAGAGCATGCCCACCATGAGGAATCTGGTTTCATATTGTGTGGAAAACCTTCCCATAGACTGGTGTGGCAGCTTTGGGTGAGATGATTAAGTGCTAAAGTTGCATTTTCTCCTCCGAGCAGGCAGCCCTGAGGCCAGAGAGGCTGCATGATTGCCTCTGTGTGCTACATTACATTGACATGATGGAGAATACTCTCCTGGGGCCTGAAATAATGTAAAAGGAAAGTGGGAGAGAGGGGGGAAAAAGCCCATCCCAGCCCTTTCTACCGGGACCTCAGAATTCTCTGCGTGCAATCGGATTTGCTGATAGATCTCCCCGCGCCACCGCCTCAATATTGATGACAGGCAGAGCATTCGCACACGGGTGCATGGCAGCACACACCAGGGGAGTCCTATAATCCGATTCTGCTATTAGAGTCGCAGACCTCCCTGCTGGGTGTCTTGAGCCTCCTGGCCACTCCGGCTCACCCTGACACAGAGAGAGCTCAACCATGCTGTGGACGCACAGGTCTGTGAAGAAGACCCCTGGAGTACGATTTAGAAGGAGAAAAAAAAAAGAGGCTAGTCAAATTGGACAAAATGTGCGGAGTGCATGTTTTTTTCTCTCCCTTAACTAATTAGCGGGAGGCTAAAAAAAGCCAAATTTTATAAAACCAAATCCATCAGCCGGACAAGTGGAACAAATGAGTCGACCTCACAGCGGGAGGCACCACAGCCTTATTTGTTTGCTTTTACAACTTGAAGGGCACACAATGCACGGTCACCCAGCAGCCTACTGAAATTGTCCCCGAAGTTGCAGCCAGTGAGAACCTCGGCGTCCTACTAGTCACTGTGGTCTTTGGCAGATGGATCAAAAACACGAGCTTTGATCCAGTGTTATCAGTTCAGTTTCAACACAAGAAAAGAGGACATTCCCTTTTTGGGCTCATCTCCGCTAAATAGGGGGTTTGCCTTCCATCTCATAGCTATGACAGCATGAATGGTTAATATCACCACAGGATAGGACCACCCGCTGTGATTGCAACTGGTTAGTATTCAGGCAGTTTCCAACAGAGTGACATTTATGCAATCTTATCTTTCCTCCAATGAACTCAGTCTTGAGGAAGTTTTGGTAATGTCTATGCAGGAGTATCAAATTGTAAATATCTTTGCTTAGCTTAGCAAGGTGGAAACACCAGCTTGTCTTAATCTGTGCAAAGGTAATAAAATCCACCTCCCAGCACATCCAAAACTAATCAATGATCATGTTATAACTGGTTTGTTTAACCGGTACAAAAACTGATGTGTAAAAACTACATTGAGTTTAATTGTTATGACTCTTTTTTTGGCTAGGACCAATGGCCAGGCATCCAGTGGTGACTCCAGGAATTCACCACTCCCGGCCAAGAAATAGTTTGGCATGAAACCCACTGTAAAACAAAGAATTGTAGGCTTTTGTATGAATTAAACAAATGAAATATAGTCTGTATATTAGACATCTTTATATGTGCTAGAAATGTTACCTCTGGACAGAACAAGGCTGTTTCCCCCTGTTTCCAGTCTTTGTGCTAGGCTGAGCAGCTGCTCGCTCCAAAAGAGTGTATTCCCAAATTGTCCAACTATTCCTTAAAAAAAAAGGATTAGTTTTTAAAAGGCCACAACAAAACCAAAAAAAACCTGGAGTGTTACAGCTAAACAACAACCATTAGCAAACACCTTTGTCAGCACTTTGAGCCGTTATGGTGGGATTGGAAATTAAGGTGCTTTTGGGGAGACTCAGACCATCTGCTCATCAGCTCCTCACGTGGGGTTACTGTGAAAGAAAATCAGGGGATAAGAGTGAGAAAGGGATTTTTAAACATTGAGAAAGACCTCCAGGTCTGTATTTACAGCAGCCTCCCATAGTGCTCCTATTTGTCTCCTCCTGAGTAACGGGATGGGGCTCTTTACAACATCTGCAGGCATTCTTCCACAGGCCTCCGGAGGCATATAATAACCCATTACCTCCATCTCTGACAAAAACACACATTTAAACTACAATTACACCCCCTGCCTCCTCTTCCTCATGCATTCCATCTCATGTCCTCTTCTTCTTCTGTTCTGCAATTCAATCGTTACCAACCTGGGACTCCACCATTTAACCCCCCGCACTGTCTTTCTCTCATCTTCCCAAGAGATTGCAAAAGGCGGGCTCACAACTGAAGAGGGGCCTTGCAGAGAAGATGAGAACACTTATTACAAATGTAAACCCCTTCATTGTGTATACATAAAGAACATAAACACACACAAATACAATTAACTGCTAAGATATATTACAGGTAAAATATGAATATACACATTTATTCCACTTTGAACCCAATGATGAAGGATTTTCCTAAGAGAGAAACACAGAACAGCAGTTGTGATTCTGGATCTGAGAGTAAGCAGCAAAAGATGATCCCATCTATTCCTTTATATTCTCTGGAGACACCTCTTCTAATTTCATTGGTTGCAGCCCTCCTTGCAGTTTTTCTGACTGAAACAGTATATTGTGATTGCACACTATAATAATGAATCCCTCATTCACAGTGCTGTGACCAGAAAATTCTGTGCGAGATAGGGCGAAAGTAGAAAGTGCAGATATCAGGTGATCAGTTTCAATGTATCAAAAAGGGACATCTGTGGAGGGGTAAACAGAAACCAGAGCTATCATCAAATAACAGCAACCCCAGGAAGCCTTTTTCTCTCATTCAACAGTAGCTAGGCCCAATTTCACAGGCCGCACTGTGGCTGAATGGGAAGAAATTGGGAAAAAAATGTGAAATCGATTGCTTAGATTGCAGTTGTACTTTTATTTGTCTCCCTTTCTGTCATTTTACAGTGTTAGAGTGCATTTCCAGCCTGCACAGCACTGATAATGGCACTGCAGTGAAGGCGCTACCTTTAGGTTTGCAACAGTCTCCTTCTGCGTGCACCAGATACTGCTAAAAATAATCCAGATATGAATGTAGGGCTAATGTCGGCTGCTAGTGTCGGCTTTGACTTCATGCATATACACTTTTGTCAAATTATATGTATAGAAATATCGTTATTGAAAACATATCTGAAACATCAACAACATCATCAAAGTCATAAGATTCTGATGGACAATGCTTATAATGATTAAAAAAATTTGCAGTTGAAACATTAAATATAGCTGATATGGAGTTGATGTGGCGATTGGAATACAATTACTGGTGAATGACGATGATGAAGTTGTGACTTACACAAGTCACACAAGTTTTTCATGTTGGAGTATGAAGACCTGAGACCTGAAAGGGTTTTTAAGTGTTAGCTGTGAATGCATTGAATGAAGTGTATGCATTGAATGAAGTTGAGGTGTTAGAAAAGTGTTTGAAAGTAATGGAAACTATAGGTTGATAAGTAGGTAAAGAAAATAAATCGCTTGCTTTAGTTTAGTTGCTCAGTTTCAGTTTCTAGGGGTGGAGCTGAAGCCGGTATTCAGATAAGCACAAATAGTGCATTTTTTCATGAATATTTATTTTGTATAAATCATTTTAAAATTTGTTTGTAGGAAGGAAAAAACAGTCAGGACTCGTAGTGAGGTTACATTGCTGTCTCTGTCTCTCTCTTCTGCTCTGCTGTCCGTCTCTGTGTCATGGATGTATAAATAGTTGCAGGTCAGTGTGTCTGGTGGAGCTGAGCTTTGGCTGAATGCAGTTGTGCAGTTTTCTGTGGTCTGAGAGATCAGAGCTTGAGATCTGGTGTGGGAACCCTACTTTACTACAATAGTTTATTGAAGAACACTTATTTTAACAGTTTAATGTCCTAAAATTAGAAGTGTAATAAAAACAAACACAGGATTGTTACACCTATTTCAGCTTTTATTCAAATACAAATACAAATAATTTTGCTGCCTCAACACTCACAAATACAAATACTGGCTCTTTGCACATCCCCATCAGTTTCTGCCATCTGGTACCCTCCTTAGACTTCCACTAGCTAGAAACCAACAGATACAAACACTCTTTTATACCCTCGCCATCTCCCTCCTAAACTCTAGGAGGAAAAAGTAGTTATTTGCATAATGTTTTAACTTACTTCTTTATATTTTTAATTGACCAAGTATTTTTACTGCATATTTATATTTTTTGGTCTTACTGTTGTATTTATGTACCATGTGTTTTATATGTGCTAAATGTATGCATTCCACCGCTGCATAACCAATTGCCGTACTGGGCAAATAAAGTTATTGATTGATTCTTACATCCATTAATAAATGAATTCTAATTAAAAGCAATAGAGATTAAATGACAGCACGTTAATACACGGGAATTACATGGCAATCACAGTATTCAATAAACAGCAATTAGTCTATTTCTCTTGACAGCATGAGGTTGCAGGTGTTGCCTCGTGTTGTGAATGTCAAAAGACCCACAGCAGCCAACTCCCTATTCGCCCCTGATGGAGAGCTCAAATTGCAATGAATTATCAACCACCATTGCCACAAAGGGCATTGCTTCATTATTGTTGACAGGTTGTGTGAAGAGCCTGAAATATTCCATCAACATAATAATGGAGAATTTGAATGAAATATTCAAGTTTGACTTATTTGGTAGATGAAAAATGCATGTTTCCTGTGGCAATGATTAATATTTAATCTTAAAAATTCCCTGTAGATTGAGAAATTTAATAACTTATTTGTAGCTTGTTTGTTTCTGTTAAAAACATACTGAAGTGAGTAATGTTACTGTATATTTTTGACCTGTCGATTACAAATTATAATATACTGTGTGAGACAGACTTACAACATGATTTTATGATTTCTTCTCTTGATATGTCTGTGATATCCTGAGTGGTAGAGTCTCAGAGCATGTCTGCCATAATATGGCCTTTAGCCAAATGCAGTTTTTTGTGGGGTGTAATGATTGTCAGTGAGGGTAAGTGACTGTCAGTATTGTTCGATTTTTGCCATCATCAAGCCTCATTTATCTAATCAAAAAAACTGTTGTGGCACATATGACAGGGGGTCACGCAGTACAGTTCCATTAGACCAGAGAATGACATGTAAACACAAATCCTAGAGTTTATGTGGGTGGATTAAACTAGTCTCAGTAGAGATTCTGAGAGCAGGGCAACATTGTAATTATTTTCAGACATCTAGTGAAGATTATCATTTCCATTTTCATAATAATTGTATTAAATAGGCCTCTAAATGCAACACAAATGTAACAACCAATTCTGACAAACACACAATTGTATACATGAATTAATGTAAAATGAATAATTAAGAAAAAGTCATAAAAAATACTAATTTGCTTGGTATGGCCAGAAGGCATTTTTTGCCCCTGAACAGCTGCCCCTGTTCATCTATTCAAAAATTAATCTGCTTCTCAAAGGTAAGGGTTAGGATGCCAGTGTGAAAAACCCCAACCTAAACTCAATGTATTCAATTTGAAATGTGAAATACAGCCTAATATACCCGGCCTTTCAAGCCAACATAATCTTTTGTGATCTAAAATTCATGAGCTGCAATGTGGTTAGGGAGAGGTGTGATAAGCAACGTTTGATATATTGAGCAAAAATATGAAAACATGTTGGAGAAAGAGTGCCAAAGTTAAAAATGTATTAAAGTTCTGGTTTGTATTGCCTTTGAGGTATGCAATAAAAAAACCCCAACTATTTAATCACATTTAAACATTTTCCAGTTTCATCTTAATACACAGATTTAACAGGCAAAGTATAAACAAGGCTACGCTCTTCTGAAGATGTTCTTAATGTGGAAAAATTAGAAAAATGCAGTCTTTTAAATCTGTCCTTGGAACACAGCAACCCACTTCATTTTATGTGGATTTTTAATTCATTGATCCGTAGCGGGTACTGAACTCTAGTGGTGATAATGTGCTCTTGCCAGTTATGCCATGCAAACACATTACACTAACAGTTATGGTTGGTAATACCTGAGCAAGACCATGAAGCAGCATGTAAGCCAAAGAAAAAAGAACAAAAGAGTTATTCAACTTACCTTCCAGTAAAGTAGGTTCTATCATCCAGGCACACAATTGCAAAATAAAGTGGTGACATAACTGTACATGAAGGCAATACATTTTCTCTCTGACTTTTAAAAGATTTCAAATGTTCTTTTACATTGATACTTATACATTTTGTGTTGGGGTTAGAGTTAGAAATCTTTCACATCTCAAAAGAGATGTACAGCTTTGACTCACAACAAACAGGCAAAATCAGAAGACAGATTTGAACAGCTACACGTGTTTATCGAATGGTTACAAAATAATAGTTTTTTCCCTCAAGTACCTCCTCCTCTTCAAAATCACAAAATGCAACCAATGAGGACACATGGCAACAGATTTTTCCTATTAAATGGTGAAGAGATGTCTAATTTCACACCTCCTACTGATGACAAGTAATAGCAATGTTTGTACTTTCTAACATCAACAGACCCACTGATATGCCATAATAGTAGAATTATTTTTCACATTTTGTGGGTGATTAAAATAAATATGCCTCTACACAACCTTTTGGAACAACTTCTGTACCTTCTGCTCAGCTTGAAACAATAATTAAGTTGCCATATGTAACTTAATTAGTTAATTTTGGCATTTTGTTCAGTTCAAGTGAACCAAATGTTTAAAAGTACTTTGAGGTTTACTTGAAGTTTTAGGTGGGATTCTTATGCCCACATCCTTTACTGAAAGGAACAACTTCTAACTGAGTTATTTAAGATAGACATTGGCTTTTAAAACTTACACTTCATGATCTACATTTATCAAAGCAAACCTGTCTTAAAATATGTTTCTACAAATCTGCATTGGCTTGTAACTTTCAGAGGAAATGTGGGCCTAGTTTACTGACCATGTTAGTGGTTATGGCCTTTACTGTATTCCACTATAAAGCAGTATTGATTGACCAAGAATATGAAATGTCTTTTGATCTGAAACTTTATTTTATAAGACGTTGAGTGCTCTTTTGTAGTATAGTGCACTCACTGCAAAACAAAGGGATGTTTATCCTTGTCTATAGGCTAAAATCACCTTGGTTGATTTCAAGCTCTATAATGACATTTGTGAAATCTCTCATTTTAAAGGATATCCTTTCTGTTTTAATACATTGTCGCAACAAACAATAGTTCTTATACCTTGATGCAAAGGCTATCTATTTCATATTAAGTGGCTTTCATTTCAGCCCTAGAGACCAAATGCTATTTTGATGCAGTCTATGTAATATTTAATGCAGTTATGTGTGTTTGATTGGAAGACAGAAATAACATGTGTTCCTCTGCAAAGAGCAGGGGGAATTATGTTGCTGCTTCCAGTGTCATATTTATGATACCAAACATTCAGGTCACTGTTGCACTCAGAGTGCTTCATCTCTGCTTTTGGCTACTCTGTGTCCGCTCGTTCAGATGGGCTGGATTGATTTTTTGGCTTTTTTTGGGGGGGGGGGGGGGTTGATTATATTGAGTGTCATCTGTAATTCTGTTACTGTGTATAATTCGTTCATACAGCGATCAACTTTTATACCTATTTCAGATGAAAAGGATTGTGATTGGCTGTTAGATCCGTGCTCCTGTGATGATTGGCTGTTCCTTGTTTCCGGGGCTCCGCTGTGCGCTCACTGACGTTTTCTCGGTCTGCCCCGAGACAGACTGGAGAGAATGGCTGCCAGTGGAGGTTAGCGAAAATCTGCATTGTTTTGTGTACTAATCAGACTTAAATAACGCATTTTAAAGTTATAATGTGTGTGTTTGTATGTTCGTGGATTATAGTAGTACAGACTAGTGGAAAGAGTCGTGACATGTTGCATTCTCGTTAAAAGGGGTCAAGCTCTTATTGACTCCTCAAAAGTGTTGGCTCTGTTAGCTCCGGCTAAGCAGCTAGCAGTTAGCTGTGTGGCTAACTTTCGGCCGGTTAGCTCGCTACCCACACAGCTGATTGTGTAAACACTTGTTTATGACAAGGGACAAAGATTAGAGAAGTTGTAGTTACAGCTACTGTTTTCGGTACTGACGCACTATACGTCGTGTAAAATACAGATATGTTTCTCTAAGGCAAGGACGACAGGACTAAAAACATCTGAGGTCTTTATCGCTCTTTTATATCTCGCAATGTTGTGTCAAAGAAAGCTTGCTAACATTAGCTTGGTGACTAGCTGCTTGCTAAAAGTTGAGCTTGCATGTCAGCCAGCTAACGTAGCCGCGAGTACTACTGTTCATCGAAATAAACAAACATTTCGCCAGATCACAACCGGACTATACGTTGTTAAATACTCTTGAAGTTGCCCTGCAGCATAGTTAGCTGCCTGCACAGTTTACAGCAGGCACCGGGCACTGATGTGAGCTGTTAGCAGGCTAGCTACCACCTGGCGAGACAGTAGTTTTCTGTTCACTCATCGCGAGTCTTTGTCCTGTCAGGGAGTAAGCGTTGCACAACACGAGGTATTTTGTTTGGAAAAGTTTTCTGTCCTCAGTAGCTGATGATACACAACTATAGTGAAACATTACGGAAGGCACAAAGTTTCAATTCACTTGTTTAAACTTAACCACGACACGTGAGATAAGAAACATGTTTACTTCGCAGAACAGCACTCAATCCACGAGTTTATAGGCCCAGATGTTATCCGTATGTCTTGTGTTGGGAAGGGGGGACAACTTTAGCCCAAAGCTAGACACAAGTAGATGTAGAACAAAACGATGAAAGGAGAAGTTTTTGTAGTTGTCACAGTCATTATTAAAACTGGGTCACATACAGTTGTATGCAAAAGTTTGGGCACCCTTTGACAAATAACATATTTTGGTGTTGTTTTTTTAATTGCAAAGATATTGTACAGTCTCTATGATATGGAACATAAAACACAATGTTTTCAGCAAATATTAGTGCATAATTACTGTTAATGTTGTAAACTGATCAAAAATAAAAACATCATTGTGGCATGTGCAAAAGTCTGGGCAAAGTTTGGGCAGATTCTTTTTTTTTTTTTACAAGGTCTCAGACCTCAATCAGTCTGTTAAGTCTGAGCCATGTCAACAGTTGTCATTAGGAAATGTCAGGTGGTGCCAATTTTAAAGCTTTACAAATACTCTGACCCTTTGCAAACACTCAGCAACCATGAGTTTCTTTAAGCAGCTGTATAAGACTGAAAATGAAAGTTATTGATGTCCACAATGCAGCGGAAGGCTATAAGAAGATAGCAAAGTGTTAACAGCTTGCAATCTCCACAGTGTGAAATATAATTAGGAGATGGCAGTTTAGGGGAACTGTGGAGGTTGAGATGAGATCTGGAAGACCAAAAAAATCAGAGAGGACTGCTCATATGCCTGTCAGAAAGGCAAATCAGAAATCCCCTTTGACTGCAAAAAACCTGCATGAAGATTTAGCAGACTCAGGAGTGGTGGTGCACTGTTCCATTGTGCAGCAATGCTTGCACAAACAAGACATTCATGGAAGAGTCAGAGAGTCCTCAGAAGAAAATCCAATGTCACAAGTATGTAATGGAACATCTACAGAAACATGATGCATTCTGGAAACAAGTGCTATGGACCGATGAAGTTAAAATAGAACTCTTTGGCCACAATCAGCAAAGTTATGTTTGGAGAAAAAAAGAGCAGCATTTCATGAGAAGACCACCTTGTTAAAAATGGGGGTGGATCTTTCATGCTTTGGGGTTGTGTTGCAGCCAGTGGCACAAGAAACATTGCACAGGTGGAGGGAAGAAAGCAAGTTGTGGAAGCAAATATCACACCATCTGTAACAAAGCTGAAGCTGAAAAGAGGATGGCCTCTACAATAGGAAGATGATCTGAAATCCACCATGGACTAACTCAAGAGATGCAAGCTGAAGGTTTTGGAAATTGCCCCCACAGTCCCCTGACTTAAACATAATGGGTAGATCTTAAAAGAGCTGTGCATGCAAGATCGCTCAAGAATATAGCAGAACTAGGAACCTTTTGTGAGAGAGAAAATGCTAAATACAAGCATTGAAAGATGTTGAGCTGGCTGCAAAAAGCATTTGCAAGCTGTGCTATCTGCCAGAGGGGGTGTTACTAAGTGCTGACTCTGTAGGGCGCCCAAACTTTTGCACATGCCACAGTGTTTTACTTTTGTTTTTGGTTAAATGTATTACATGAAAAGTAACTATGCATTAATGTTTGCTGGAAATATTGCCTTATATTCCATATCCTAGAGAGATTGTGCTTACATCTTTTCAATTAAAAAAAATCATCAAAATATATTATTGTTTGTCAAGGTGTGCCCAAACTTTTGCATACTACCTTATACTCTTGGCCCATACCTACTGTAAATTATAACACACACACACTGTACCTTTCTCAATTGAAAACATGCTTGCAGTATTCATTTACAGTAAACCCTTCAGAGAAATATAATTTATTTAGTTTTTAATCTTAATGCATTATAGATTTATAGTCATTACCAGCATTTTAATTATTAATAAGTAGTAACCTTTATGTCATCTTGACTCTGCCATCTGTCTCGTCTTGTGCCCCGTTAAATGTATGACAGCATGTTGTCGTCATTCTTCATTTATTTTCATATTTTCATTAGACTGTACAACTATGTAAAAGTGATTGAATGAACGGTCTCAGAGTGTTAACCAATTAGAGTTTGCAATCACATCACTTACCTTTTGAAATAGGAGTCTGATCAAGTCTTTCAATGTTGTGTACACTATAACTTAATGTGCTGATCTTGTGATTTTCTCCCTCTGTGTTCTGTGTTGTTCAGAGGTAGGGAAGCTGTTACAAGTACAAAATGGGACACCTCCAAGCACCAACTTTAACGGGGTAGATGCTGTTCATGCCTGTAACATCCTTCAGCAGCTCAAAGCTTTGTATGATGAAGCACAGCTCACAGACATCGTCGTAGAAGTGGACCATGGCAAGACTTTCTCATGTCACCGAAATGTCCTTGCAGCAATCAGCCCATATTTTAGGTAGGAAATGTCGGATGTGCACAAATGTTTGTATTTTTCACTAACTGGAAATGTTAAAACCTTACTTAGTTGTATTGTTGACTTAGTTTCTGGGTAACTGATGAAGGTTCTACTACTCAGATAAAACTTCCATGTCAAGTTTTAGCATGTTTGAATCAAAATGCAGTTGTTGTGTGAGAATCGATTATTAATTAATCTTGTTTGTGTTCTCTCCACCATCACCACCAGGTCCATGTTCACCAGTGGCCTTACAGAGAGCAGCCAGCGTGAGGTCCGAATTGTTGGGGTGGAGTCTGAATCCATGCACCTAGTCCTAGACTACGCCTACACGTCCAGGGTTACGCTCTCTGAGTCCAACGTCCAGGCCCTGTTCACAGCAGCCAGCATTTTCCAGATTCCTGCCCTGCAGGACCAGTGTGCCCAGTTTATGATCAGCAGGCTGGACCCCCAGAACTGTATTGGGGTCTACATGTTCGCTGACGCCTATGGGCACCAAGAGCTGAGGGAACGCTCACAGGACTACATCCGCAAGAAGGTCAGTTGAACATGAGCATAGGATTGGTTATTGTATATTGTGATTTAATGATTATGCCTGCTCTTTTTATAACTTTTTTCCCCAAATATATTGTTTTGTTCTTATGTATGACCAGTGCTTTGTTTGTGATTAGTGTTTGGCTTCTAAAAACTGACATTTTTGTGTCTTTGTGGTAGTTTTTGTGTGTTTCGTGGGAGCAAGAGTTCCTCCAGATGACCAAGGAGCAGTTGGTCAGCATTTTGAACAATGATGACCTCAATGTGGAGAAGGAAGAGCATGTGTATGAGAGCATAGTCCGCTGGCTGGAGCATGATCTGCCTGGCCGCGAGGCCCACCTCGCCGAGGTTTTTTCCCAATGCATCCGTCTGCCTTTGCTGGATGAGGCCTTTCTTAGTCGGATACCCGCTCCCTTTGCTGGTGCCCTGTCCCTGTCTAAAGACCCTGCTGAGGCCAAAACCCGCCTCACTGGCACCAATGGTTGCCCACAGCGCCTGGGTATGACTGCTTCTGAGATGGTCATCTGCTTTGACGCCGCTCACAAACACTCAGGGAAGAAGCAGACGGTGCCTTGCCTAGACACAGCCACAGGAAGGGTGTTCAAGCTCTGCAAACCACCCAATGATCTCCGAGAGGTCGGTATTTTGGTGTCCTCAGAGAACGACATCTACATCGCTGGCGGCTACCGACCAAGCAACAGTGAAGTGTCCATTGACCATCGAGCAGAGAGTGACTTCTGGCAGTACGAACACGCAGGCAACAGATGGCTTCCACGTGCACCTCTGCTGAGAGCGAGGATTGGCTGCAGACTTGTGCACTGCTGCGGGAAGCTTTATGCACTGGGAGGCCGAGTATATGAAGGTGATGGGCGAAACGCATTAAAGTCAGTAGAGTGCTATGATGCCAGGGACAACTGCTGGACAGCAGTTAGTCCCATGCCAGTGGCCATGGAGTTTCACAGTGCTGTGGAGTACAGAGACCGTATCTATGTCCTCCAAGGTAAGTATGCTCCCTAAAGGATAGGTGTACATTTTTTTAAAACAATACTCACATGTCCATATGTCCATTCAACCAACCATTTTTGGTAGCTGCTATTGTTCCTCCTGTCTGTGAAGAGACTTCTTCCTAGCACAATTCCATTGTAAGAGATGGGGGACGAAATCCACCATCCTTCTACACTTCAGCTGAGGCTAGTATGAGGCTTTAGTAGTCTACCAAAGTTACAGTGTTCATACATAACTCTGCTTGTGTTTAATGCCACAGCAGCTCATCAAGAACACACTGCTTGGTGAAACACAAAAAGGGAATTTTGTACTAAGACTTTGAGACTGTGGATTTTGTATTTTGTCCCCTTTCTCTTACATTGGACCCACATTTGGAAAGGGTCTCTTGACAGCCAGTATGGACAGGAGGGACAATTACACCAACCAGAAACTTTTTCAATGAACACATATTGAAATAAATTTTAATATACATTCATGAAAATACATTTAGACGACGCATTATAAATTATATGTGAAAGCAGTTGATCTCAGCTCTAAATAACGTTTCTCTTCGTTTTCCGCAGGTGAATATTTCTTCTGCTTTGATCCCCGTAAGGACTATTGGAGTCATCTTGCCCCTATGAGTGTTCCTCGGAGCCAGGGTCTGGCCGCCCTGTATAAGAACTGCATTTACTACATCGCCGGCATCTGCAGGAATCACCAGCGCACCTTCACCGTGGAGGTTTACGACATCGAGAAGAACTCGTGGAGCCGCAAGAGAGATCTGCCCTTTGACCAAGCGACGAGCCCGTACATTAAGGCCATGCTACTGCAAGGCCAGCTACACCTGTTTGTACGGGCCACACAGGTCATGGTGGAGGAGCACGTGTTTCGCACCAGCCGCAAGAACTCCCTTTACCAGTACGACGACGAGGCAGATTTATGGACCAAAATCTATGAGACACCCGACCGCCTCTGGGATTTGGGCCGCCATTTTGAATGTGTGGTGGCCAAACTTTACCCACAATGTCTACAGAAAGTGCTTTGAGGTAGCTCGTTTTTTTGTGAACCCAATCTATGAGGCAGAGGGGGAGTAGTGTGGTCCTGCCTGCCTTGTGCCTGGTGTTACCTTGGGTTTGCACCACAAGGACCATTTTTGGTTAAGTCTTAAGTCGTTCAAACTTTGGTTTAACATGATCAAAACGGGGGTGCTTTTAAAGATTGCAGTATTTTTTTTCCAGACAGCACCAACTACCCACACTGATGCTTGTTTAAGAAAACCGTACAATGAATCATAAGTGCAATTATACTATTTTTTTTTTTTTTGCTTGTTGTTGAGCCATGCTGTTCTATTTTTGTTTTAGATACGTATATAGGTAATGATTTTTACAAATGAGAAGCATGTGTATGAGGGTATTGGCAAGATAAAAGTGCCCTCTGGAGATATGGATGCTACGTGTCAGCATAAAGTTAAAATCTATATATATAAATAACTATATAAACTATATATTCATACGGGTAAGATGAGTACCATAGCTCATTAGTAGGTTGCTGGCTCTGAGGTTTGTGTGTGTGTGTGTGTTTTTTTTTCTAGTCTGTGCTCAAGTCTCTGCAGCTTGTTTTATAGATGAGTTATAATTTGAAGTGTGCTTGTGATTTACATTACCGTCGTGTTTTTTGAAGCTTGAAGCTTGTGTGATATTTTTATGGCCCTCTCCTCCTTCACAAGCGTCAGTGTGTCAAACAATACACTATGTTTGGTTTCCGAGCTATTTTTAAGTTTTGTTTGAGATTCCAGTTGCATGGGGGCTCATACCTCCCACTCTTTTGAGTTGGCATCCATTTTGTGTCACATGCGAAGACAACTTAAGTGAAATGTTAAGAATACTCACTCTCCACATTGGAGAAATAAGGACGGAGTCAAATCTGTGGCAACACTAAGTGGAAAGTTCAGACCAACTAACAGGCTTACCTCAGAAACTTCAGAGATATTTGATTAGGAGAAAAGGGACATTTCAGGCCATTGTGTTGATTAAGCAACTGTGTGAAAAGCTCAATTGAGCTCTGTTGAGGTTGTTTTTCGACATCTGGTTATAATCATTTGAAAAAGGTTGTCTTCAATGCCAAAAAAGCATTTGAGGTCTTGTTATAGCTGATCTGGACATTGAAAAGAATTTTGTGGTAGCAATAACTCATGGAACTGTGATTAGGCTATATATTACTTTAGTAAAAGTGCATTCATTGTTTTGTGTGCTTTGTCTCTGCTAGTGAAAATCACCTTAGTTCCAATAATGATTGTTTGGCTGTTGCATGGGTGTAGGCTTGAAGTGATGCGTAATTTAGTGCAGATCATTTTAAGATGCCAATGTGCCTATGGCTAGAAAAAACGGGCATCAGAATCAAAAACTTTCTCCTGATGAAGAATATCTGAAAAAGTCTTAACTCGGCGTTGCACTGAATCACTCTCCACTTCAACGGTCCTTAACTGCAAACTTTATGAAGCACCCTCCTGAAAAAGCAGACTATATAAACTAGCGAGGGTGGCCCGGGTTGTGTGCTAATTCATCTAACAGCCATGAATCCGCCTTCAGAGGACACAAACTGTTGGTGCTGCTTTTTTTTTTTTTTTTTTTTTTTTTCTTTTGACAATCTTGTATAGAAGGAGTAATACCACCACTGAGTGGCGTTCCCTGTCAGCGTGTGACATTTTCAGTGCCGTCAATTTCCTCATGCAGGTTCCTGTGTCATCTTTGCACTACACATTTCCCTTGTATTTTATCTTAACGAAGAGTGCCCCTCTATTCAGAAAAAAAAATGTTTTAGTAACCATATAGCAATCATCTAAAGAGATTCACATGGAATTGAATACCAGAAGAGTCACATTTATTAAGGACTTGTGAACATAATATAACTTCTCCAAGAGAAGATCCACCTTTGACTGACTTTGAGCTGGTTTTAAATTGACCTGGCTTGAACAATGCCCTCAAAACAGCCCTCATCAAGGGCGAGAGAAGGTTCGAGCTTCATCCACATGTCTACAGACGGCCATTTGAGAACCAGGAACGGAGAACTCTCAGGATTTCTACTGATACAGTACTGTATTTAAATGTTTTTGTTATGTGTAATATACTGTACTATAGGTTTGCTGTACTTGCACAGTTTTTTAAACTTATCTTCATTTTCTTTTATAACTTGAAAAATAGATGTGATTTCTTTTTGTTGTCTCCAGTGGCTGTTTTTTTTCTTTATGTAATTACCTATTTAGTTATGGTAGAGTAATCCTGCTCTGTTGAGAAAAAATGATTACCCGCACGAGTGATAGATTTTGCTCCCCTCCTCCCTCCCTCTTTCCCTCTGTAGTACAGTAGTATTTCTTTGTAACATCTCACCGAAACTAAGCATTACAGATCAAGTTTCAAACACCAGTCATGTAATACAACAAGCTAACAAACAGCTTTCTGTGTTCAAGAGTTAGTGGCCGTTGGCTGCAAAATATTGCTCATTTCTTGACATCTATATGCATCACTCATGGGTGCTATTACATTGAGTTCTTCATTGCATTTCTTTCCTCACTTTTACTTTGCTGGTTTGTCTGTTTTGGGTTGCGGGTTATAGTGGTGGTTGAGTTCAACTGTGAAATTCACATTGCACATAATTTGAAAATAAAACAATTAAAAGTGAAATTTGTTTATTTATTCTATATTTTTAACATGTATGATTGTGTTTTTGTCACATTTTTCTAATGGAGGCGGTGCTCACAGTCAGAAATAGATGCACTGACAGGAGTGAAACCTACGTTAACCCACTGTAAACTGACGTAACTAGAAGTCAAGTCATAATACAGTAGACTGTGGTATGACCTATAGACTGAAAATGATGCAGAGGCGACAAAGTGTTTGTACTTGTGAACCTGAAACTCCTCAAAACTCAAAAGCCCCCAGGCCATCGATGTGACACGTGACCACACATTCAATAAAGCAGCAGACTGAAAGTTTGCTGGAAGAGAAAAACCGGCTACGAGGACGCTTGATGAAAAGTAAGTTTTACTTACACTGTAAAACATTTCCATATGAACTTACTTGTCTGTAAAGCGCATAAAGCTACAGGTTTAATATCGTAGTTTCTTTGTATGGCTAGTATCTAGAAGGGCCCACGTGTGAATGATTTCTTCCGTTCGGCTCCGAGTGGAAGAGAAGAAGAAGACGACGAGCTGGAGTCTTCTTCTTTTTCACTGAAAACATTTCTTAAGAATTACGTCAACACTTCTGTAACAGTACAACTAGTAACAGTTGTACACTAGTTTTGGATGAGAAAAAGGCAGTTTATTCGGGTTTAATCAAGAAGTGGTAGTTTAAGCATCCCTCGCTGGAATGAATGGATGCGTTTATTTGTGAATAGAGACACATATGTGACAAATTACCGAGGACGCTTTCAGCCTGGTTGACAACTCAGCAAATACAGCCGAGACAACTTCAGCTGTTCGTGAAGCATTAACAAGACATTTTGCTCAACGTTATAAGCCTGATTAATTACCTGCAATCTCCGCATTTGATGTTAGAGGCAGAAGAGGTACAAAACTTCTTTATTTAAATGTTAAAAAGGAGTCATTTTCGACTATATAAATAATGTATGTTCACGTATAGTTTCTATTTAATAGAGGAGCATGATTTTATGATGTAATCAGCAGTGTGTTTCTTGTTCATGACGAGTCACTCTTGTGTTCACAAACATGACGTATGTAAGCAAATGTTTCACAGCGTTAGAAAACAGTGAAATCTTTGATATATTTGTCATCTAGTGTAAGTTATGTATTAAACTACATGTGAATTAATTTGCCAGTCAAATGTTCACTTTTGAAATTCATCTGCTCATTTGCCTTCATGAAGTACACAGACGGTATATTTAAGTTAAAGTATTAATTCTGCATGTGAATATGATCTGTGGTCCGTAATTAATGATCTTAGTTTTTCAACATTCATTTTGATAATGTACGTTTCCCTCTCTCTGAACAAGAAAATGTCCTCAGCAGCAACAGATGAGTTGCGCTGCAAACCCCTGGATGGTGGTTGGGGTTGGATGGTGGTCTTTGGGGCCCATATTTCCATTGGGTTTGCCTACTCTATGCCCAAAGTCCTCTCCATTTTCTTCACGGAGATACAAGAAGATTTGCAGGCCACATCCAGTGAAATAGCATGGATTTCCTCTATCATGCTGGCTGCCATGTATGCAGGAGGTGAGTCTATCAGTATTTATTACATATTTGTTGTGGTAGCCTTACCTTTCTAAAGATCTGAGTTGTCTTTGTTCCATGTTGGCGCTTGGTAACATCCTAGTCTAGGAACATGTCATTCAAAAGTCCACTTAATTTCAATGCATTTATTTGTTGGGTGTGTTGTCTTAGCCTATCTCAGTATACAGCAAGCATATACTGTTTTTGCATTGTCTGTCTTTGTTAAGCAGGGGTACAATGCTGAACTAGACATTCACTGCCAAAAGAAAAGTCAAAATGAGACAAAGATTTGAAGTTATAGTGACAGATAAACAGAAAGAGACAGTGATACTACTTTGCACTGGCTACAGCATTGGCTAGCTGGTCAAATGCAGTCAGGGCCACATTGTCATTCACACTTTGCTTTTTTAAGGCTCACTGTTTTTTTTTTCTTACACAGATTTTCAGTCTAGCTGAATATCCGTACATCCTCATACATCTACAGTTTGTTGTTTTTCCCCGAGAATACACCCATTATTGCAGTTCATAGTAAATGAGGTCCTCTTGTGGAGTGTACGGCTAAAAATAGACCTCACTTGAGAAAAATGAGATGTGAAATGCTGCTGAAAGTGTCCAGAACCCCTCAAAGTAGTTCACAAATGATTGAATGATAGAATGATATGATGAATGATTTGCACTGCAATTAGTGTTTTTTCTCTTTTTTTCACATTTTCACCTATCTTTCTTAATGTGAAATAAACCCAGGTTCATTTCTGAGTGGGATATTTTGCAGTTGAAAAATAATGTAATGGTATCACTGTTTCTGATCTACCTCAGACATGCTGTGGTTGGCATTGCTGTGCTGCAGTTTCTTGTTACTTAGGCTGATACACAAAATATCAGATTACCATAAATGAAATAACTTCAAATAATAGAGTTTCAGCAGAAATGTTAGGAAGTCAGTGTGGTGTGAATTGTGAATGTATCTATATACGAGCCTGCAAATAGCAACCTGCAGGTTAACCAGGCTGAGCTCTTTTTTTGATCTCTTTGGATTGTTTTGTCTTGTGTTACCTTAGTGCTCTGACACCACAACGCCACCTCCAAGAAGTGGCACTGACAAAAGTCTACTGATCAAACACTATTTTAAGCTACACTTGAACACACCACAGAAGGTACAGCTAAATGGACAGCTGACTGCAGACTTGCATGCCTACATGAGAGGGAATGAGTTATCAGTGGTATGTATTTGTACTCATCAGTCAGCATCATGGTCAACAACAGAAGTAAATCCCAGTTTTGTTACCAATGGGGGGGAAAACCCTTTTAATTATTGGGCATTTGAAGAAAACAACTGTTGTGCTGTATGCTCACTTGAACCACACATGTAATTGATAAATTGTCTTCACATGACTGACTGCACCCATTGAAATAGTGTTAGGCTGCCTAATAAGGGAAATGTTGTTAGCAAGTATTACTCATCTGACTTAAATTTATCTATCCACACTGACACTGATTACTCTGAGCCATGTATTAGTAGTTGCTGTTTTCTTCTTCAACATTCAGATATATACATACAGTAATTTGATGTGAAAAGATCTGGAAGAAATAGTTTTGACTTGATAAGAATGTGGTTTGATAACACTGATGCTTTTCCTTCACTCTGACCCATACTAGCACTGTTAGACTAAACAGACTAAACAGCAGTTTAGTTTAGCTGACAGCCACCATCCTTGAACTACTTGAATAGCGGTCTCCAGCCTTTTTAAGTTTCTGACCCATTTTTGTTTAGCACTCACTGATTGAAGATGTCTGAGGTGTGAGCAGTTCCAACAAAGTGTTACTCCTTTCTCAGATTGTTTAATAGGTTTCAGAGTCTTGAAGAGGTAAATAAACATTTCCTATGTAGTTGATAATCTCGCAGTTCCTCTTCATCTTGTGACTCTTGGAGGTTCCCCAACACTCAGGTTGCGAACCACTAGATTTCTTCTGGATCTTGTAGCCATCTATTACTGTGATAATCTGTGTTTGAAATGTCCAACAAATATTTGTTCCCCCTCCACAATTTCACCAGCTTTAAACAGGAAATACTGGCTCCAGTGATAGTTTGTTCAGCAATAATAGAATAAAAATTGAATTGGTAAGGTTCCAAAACAAATGTATGTTTTTTTTTTAAACTTCTGTTTTTATGTGCCATTACTCAACCTAATCTTTATTAGTTCCTGCTGGCATCGTCTCTGGTTTCCTGTTTCCTCCAGCTTGCATTGGCTAGATCCACAGTTAATGGATCCTGGATTAGATATCAAATGCGTGTGAAACAGTTGACATCTCTAAACCACTGAGATACCGCACACACATTTTTACAATGGATATTTTATCACTCATGGGGCTAGTCTGAAGCTGCCCTGTTATTTTAATCATAATTATGATTGTTGGATTATTGACAGCATTTTTATCAGCCACAAAGGAAGTGCAAAAGACCTTTACTCACTTGTCAGTAAGAAAAACAGATGACTTTCCACTGTGTGTGTTTTGTCTCATGTCATGTTGTAGGAAATGCCGTGTTTGAGTGACTTGGAAAAACTCATTAAATGACAATAAAAGTCTTTATGAGGCTTTACATGAATTCCCCAGTAGCTGCTCTCAAGGTTACAGGACAACTGGGTGTGTAACTCACCTGCACACGAGTCGGAGACGCCTAAGTGGTGAAATATTCCCCTCCACTGTGACTCCGGCACAGGCTTTATCATATTGTCCTTGGCAAAGCTTCAGCAATGTCACCTAGTGGAGGAGAGAGACAGGGGGAATATATCAGAGGAAGGTTCAGCACACTGGGATCTGACACCAGGTCCCCATGGGAGAGACATGACAGCCTTTTCAGAAAACCTCTGACTCAAGGAGTCCAAATGATAAAGTTATGATGAAAGTGGAAATGGTGGTAGCGCGGGAAATGCCCTATTGTGACACAACTACAGTGAGAGAGATGATCTATCTTTGACCCCCGCAGGCACCTGGTTAACTGTATAAACAGTGGGATGGATGTTTTTATTCCATGTACCATCCAGTGGTACAGCAGGTACAGTTGTTGAGGACAGTTCTTTCAAGCACAGCATGAAGTAAGAAAGAATAAACAACAGAAAACTTCTCATTGCGTGTCAATTGTAACTGATTTTTCACTCATTTTGTACATGTGCATGTGTAAATGGCCTTAAGCATTAATGAATTATGTAAGCAAGTCCTGAACCTGAAGATACCTGGCAGGTTAGCAGCTTGTCAGACAGGAATGAGCAGCTGCACAAATGTTTAGTGGCTGGTTTTATTCTCCTCTCGAACCTTTTATACTGTATGTTGGAGCTGTATTCTGTTTAAGGAAGGAACAGGTTTACCACACACTGGTGCCTGACATCACAAATAGCTTGTAGATAGTATGACATGCTAATGGACTTCATTGCACTGCAATGCACTGCAGTAGCTTCAAAGCATAGAGAGGCCTGAGGAAAAGAAGTACTATGATTCTATTATTGATGTTCAAAACTGAAGTTTATCTGCAGGATGTGTAAATAGGCAAGTGTTTGCTAACATGTTTGTGTTATCACCTGTATAAAGTGCTAATGTCAAATGATGTGACGGTTAGCTTGTTGTAGAGTTCTGTCTCCCAAGTGGCCAAAAAATTCAATAGTGCCACTTTTGTTTAGATTCTACAATGAACAGATTAAAAAAAGTCTTGTCATTGGTATTGAAATTCAGGTATTATATTGTTCCTGGTATCAGAAAATGTCAAGCCAGAACTATGCCTTTTTATAAGTAGTTATATCTAGAAATCCACACGGTATACAGACAGTTAATTAAGAGAATTATATAAAGAATGTGTTTACGGACATGTACAAATCCTGGATGTGTACTTGTAATAATCATAAATATATTCACCTTTTGAAGGAATCATTTTAAGACAACAGGCTTTCTTTCATGGTATTTTCCCCCCATGTACTGAGAAATTAATCATCAGCCATGGTAAACATGCTCTTGAAGACAGTAGGTGTTTGCCAAATATGTAATCCTCTTACTGCTCACTGGGCAGTTTTCAATTATCACCATCCACACACAGGCCCTTCGCACCAGTGACTTGAAAAGCTGCAGCATGTTAAGTTTTCAATAATCACGGCAGCCTATATATTAGTTTGATTGATGCTCTCTGCTTTTTTCCATATGAAATGAGTAAGATGAATATATATTCGAACAGTAGGTCTTCATAGCAAGGAGAAGAAAGAAGTTTTCATTATGTTGTGCTGCAGATGGACTGGTGGTGCAATGTCACTCTTTCAGGCAAGGTTATGAATAAAGGGAAGAGTGACAGCATATAAAAGGCTGTTTAATTGCTGATTGATCACTGAGTGAAGTATTTTACATCATCAGGGGAGAGTATAATGAGTCGCCAAGTTGCTTCGTAGTGGATGCAAAAGTGTGGAGGTGTTCCATCCCACACTGTGAAGTCCTTTTGCCCTTGGTTTAGACCTAGAATGAGAACTGGTGCTGTTGTGTTCACATCTCCCAATTCTGGATCACTAAAAGTAGGTAAGTTACTGATGGAGTCTTTTTGATATTCAGATTTAACATATAATAAATCTGTTGCTCTCTTTTTCTGCCTTTCTTCATGTCTTTGCAGGACCAGTGAGTAGTGTGTTGGTCAATCGCTTTGGAAGCCGGCCAGTAGTCATGTTTGGTGGACTAATGTGTGGAGTTTCTATGGTAACTGCTTCTTTCGGAAGCTCCATCATATACCTCTACCTTTGCATTGGCGTCATTGGAGGTACAGTACTTGGATATGTATTTTTTCTTTTTTTTAAAAAAGAATTTACTTGCACACCTGTGTTGGGAATCCAAAGTATCAAGTTTCTTTGCATAAACAGTTAGAAGTCCATGAGATCACAGCCCAAAACACATACGTATGAGCACTGGTGTATTTGTAATAAAGTGAACGAGCCAGCCAGTTTCATGCCTTGTTTACGACTTCGCTCACTATTCCCATCAGCCCTGGTTAAGCTCCTCTGGGGATGGGAGGATGGCAGTCTTCATCTTTTCACAACCACTAAGAATCTCTGGCTTTCCAGATCTGCTTCCCCTGACTGTGCTGCCATGCTGTTTGTCAGGGCCCAGAGTATTTGCCCCAGCTCCTTGGGTGCAGTTAGAGTGCCAAGGGGACCAGGACCAGGACGGTAATTAAGACAGAACTGTCCCTGATCCCAGAGAGCATGGTCTTCCGTGGCCCTCTGTACTCTCCCGAAGGCTCCTATCATGGTCGTCACATGGGGGCTCCCTGCCACCCTGTGAGGCTCATTACCTTGCCAACGACTGCTGTGAAGGATTAATAGGCCCAGCAAGTGGCTGGGCTATGTGTGGTGCCAGGGGGCATGTGCGTGCCCTTCTCTGCTCCCCTGTGCCCTGGCACACTGACACATAGGCAATGGCGGTTTCACCTAGCAGACATGCATATGCATATGCTTACACACATGCTTACATGAATACACACGCATATGCAAACCATTTCGTCATAAAACTTCACAGACTGGGTGGATGGATTTTGAAGTAGGCATGAAAAATCAAGGTTAGCTTTACTGTCATTACACAGAAATGCTGAAAAGCTGTTGTGGACACACAGTCAGAACATCAGATGTTCAAGATCTGAAAGGTCCACATTTTAGATTATTTGGGGCATCAAAAGGTGTTAAACTGATGAATAATAAAGAAATCTGCTGTATAGAGCAAACACATAGTAGCAAGTTAGTGAAAAACTGCAATATTAAAGTGATAATGTGCAAGGATAGGGAATTATAGGAAAGCTTTGTTACCACAGAAACCTGAGGAATTCTCAGGTGCCAATACCTCTGGCTTGCTTGTGCGTTCCAACACAATAGGCAGTGTTTGCATGTGGGATCATGGTGAGGGATCATGTCCTTGTCTTGTCACTGTACTAGTGAGGTTGGTTGGGGCACCTGCATGGAGGGGGTGAACCTCCCATGTGTTACACTCTCCTGTTAAAGCTCACTGGTGAAAAGTTTCACACAGGAGGCACACGTCTTATCACTCGATCCCCAGGTCAACAGTGGAGATAGACTCGAGTGCAGCTGGAGATTTACTGTGGTTTCATGTCCACATGCCTACAGTACACACACATGTGGACAATCTGGGGTCCTCTTGCTGGCTGCCTTGACAATACAAAGAATGTTGATGGACTTTACACTGTGTATTGATCAGTAGCCCACCAGTAAAGACATTGAGATGAGGTTAAAAACAGTGGAGTATTCCTTTAAGAGTAAATAACAATTAACAATTTAAATTTACAATTAACAATTTACAAAATACATAAATTTTGTACAAAAAATAATTTTTTAAAGAATTTTCTAAACTTGTCTGTAATACTATATTTATTTATAACATTATATCTACAGTATTTTAGTTATTTCTATATTCATTTAATTTGTCTTGAATGTTCCTGCATGTCTCCCAATCAAGAAATGATCTGTTATCTTTCAATATGATAAGATTGATAAGTGATCTTAGACTGAAGTTTTCCTAAACTGTTGAGAAATCTGAATTGTTATCCTGATGCCCACAAATATGTTCACAACACATTGTATCTTCTCCGGTGCTTCAAGTAACTTGTTATGTAAATCTGACTTGACTAATGACTGCCACATTCTTTGTGACATATGAATTATTGTTGTTTTAAACTCTGATATATACTGTATGTATGTATGTATGTATGTATGTGTAATATATAGTATATTTGAATAGAAAAAAGAAAAAAAAGAAAACCCTTTTTCCTTGCACTTTCTTGTAGGACAAGAGAAGAAGATTCAGTTGACATTAGAAAGAGAGAATATAGCATCCTAACCAGCTACCTGTAGCTCTTCATCTTCATGGAAAATGGTCATTTTGGGAAAAAAAAAAATCTATCAAATTGATTTTTTGGGTTGTAAAGGGGCAAGAGAGTGAACATATTACCTAGGCTCTCTAATTTATTTCTACTTAAATGAAGAAATTATTTCTGAAATAATTCCAGCATTCTCAAATGAGATTTGAGCTGGCAAAAGTGAAATGAAATGGAACCTTAATGAGCACCGAGCAAGAATCAGCCCTTAATTTAATTTATGTACCCTTTGGAGTTTAGGTTCAGAAGGGTTTTCTTACTTAAGATTTTTGGAATGTGACTCTGTTCTCTCATGTTTACACACAGGTTCTGGACTCTCCTTAAATCTGAATGCATCTCTCACCATCATCAGCAAGTATTTCCTGGCAAAGCGTCCTTTAGCAAATGGACTGGCCATGGCTGGAAGCCCGGTATTTCTCTGTCTTCTGGCTCCTCTCAACCAATATTTACTGGACAACTTTGGCTGGAGAGGAAGTCTCCTTATTCTGGGGGGTCTCATGCTCAACTGTTGTGTTGCTGGGGCCCTGATGAGACCTGTTGTTCCGCCTCGTAACTCATCCTCTGCACCACACAAGAAAGTGGAGGAACAGCCAAATGCCTGCAACAGTAAACTGAAAGGAAACTCTATGAAAACTCCCAAGAAGTTCTTGGATTGGTCCTTCTTCAAGGATAGAAGCTTCATCATTTACCTCATAGGGAATGTGATGTTCATCTTTGGTGCCTATGCACCCATTGTGTTCCTGTCATCCTATGCTATTAGCCTGGGTGTAGAGGAGCACCGCGCAGCCTATCTGCTCTCCATTATGGGCTTCGTGGACATGTTTGTTCGGCCTGCCACTGGCCTGGTAGCCAACAGTAAGTGGATCAGGCCCAGAGTCCAGTACTTTTTCAGCTTTGCTATGATTTTCAATGGCACGTGCCACTTGCTATGCCTACTCATCAAGAGCTATGTCCTCCTGATGGTCTATACAGTATTTTTCGGTGTGAGTTTCGGCATGGTTTTTGCCCTGATTTTTGAATGCCTGATGGACCTAATGGGAAATGAACGCTTCCCCAGTGCCGTTGGACTGGTCACCATCATCGAGTGCTTCCCCATGCTACTGGGACCACCTGCTGCAGGTAACTGCACAATGAACATAATACTATCCATTTACAGGCGTGACAGAATCAGTGTGACTCATTTAAAAAACAAAAGAAACAAAAAAACAAACAAAAAAACCCAACACTTTTCCATGTAGGACCCCAATCAAGATATCCAGTATTCATTATTTTAATTTGTCATGTGCCTGTGGATCACGCTTATACTTATAAACCAGCAGTTTTAATTTTTATGAATACTCATATACAGTATGCATTATTACTATGATTATGAGAAATACATTATTCACTCCTCTGCCCAGTTATGGCTTGGCCCAGCTCACTGCCTCACACTAAATTTCACACTAAACAGCCTACATGTGAAGTCTTGTGTCTTTCCTCTAAGAGTCACCTTATAATAACTTTGTTCATCATCCGTGATGTGAAAAAAATCATATTCAAAGTGTCTCTCTTGCTGCTGGCAACGTTGTCGGCAAAAGAATCAATCCTACAGGTTTTTAGAGGAGAGGTCGCACCAGCATCTGCATCAGAAGTAGTTTAGCGGGCTTCACTAAAAATGAGCACTGGAGCAGAGGACATCGGAGTGGTGAACAGAAAGGAGTTGCGTTTTTCTTGGTCTCTGCCCTCCATTTCTTTTTCCTTTCTATGTTTTGATTACAGTTAGTTTTGTAATTAGGTTAGATTTTGAGACAAGATCCGGTTAGTAAAAGCTTACAGCCTGCCACGCTGTTATCCTGTGTTTCTGTACAATGACACATTTTTTAACAAGTGCAGGGATTTGACTGACAAAATGAGGCTTTACATGGGAACTTCTCCACTGATGACTTGAATCGTTGCAGTCCTATTTCTGTGTTTATCTACCTATGGATTGTCGAACCTGATAAGCAGTTGCACAAACAATCCAATCATGTGTACATATCTCTCTCTGTCTCTCTCTTACATGGGCACAAATATTTACTTTCAGCTCATTTCAGATTGCCTTACTCTGTTTCTGTGACTGAAAGGCCGAGAGGAAGTAAATAATGTACCCATACATGGCGTTTGATTAGTCTCAAAACCTGTGTACATAAAAACCAGGAGCGCGCACGTGACCCTCTTTATGCGCTCGTCAAGTTGACTTTTGAGACTTCGGGGCAGAGATGGAATAAACAGTCCGCTCCTTTGATTGGTCACATAGAATACTGACCATGACTGATGATTGGCTGTTTGGTTTGATCATTGATACAGTCCTGAGAGAACAAAGGGAAACATTGTGTTAGACATTGTAGCAAAAGTCTGTTTAAACACACTTTCAGATTTGTGAAACCTTAATTTTGCTTATGAAAACTGAAAAAATGTTGATTTTACTGATATTTCCCCATTCAGACTATTGATATTATATCTAGGTTTGTCCAGCCATCAAACTTAAATTTAACTTCACCCTAGTACCTCCTATGTGTAAGGTGTTCTTCACATATCCCATGGTTAACTGTATGTGCTTCACTTCACTTCACTTTACTTCACTTCCTAAGCGAGCTGTCCTGACCCATCAATCTGTCATTTGTTGATCTGCAACGGCATCTTTTGAATCTGAGAGATCTTGGCAGCATTTAAGTTTTCTTAGTCACCAAACGAGGTTACAGTCTGCTATAGCACATTTAACATATGGTCTTTGCTGTATGAAAATGTGTGTCCTGACCCTGTTCTTGGAACATCTTTAAGGTTTTTATTTCAAAACCAAAAAAAAAAATCAATTTCTTAAAAGTTTTTTGGAGGCAGCTGCCAAATAAATAAATATGGCCGATCTCTGCAGTAAATGGCTGAGGGAAAGTGTGCATCATATTTGCCTTGTACAGTAGACTAACAGCAGGTAGCTCTCTAAAGCTCTTGGTCTCTCACTTCATCTCCATATTGCAGCTGCATCTGCGATTGTTTTATTATGTCATTGTTTCACACGAACCCTCTTGGATGTGGATGAAGTGCGTAGCATATTTCTCCCAGTCAGTATTTCTTGGCAGAGGTCGGAGCATTAGAACATAACACCACAATGATATCACGAACATGTACAACAAAGCCTAAAGCTATTCTCTATTTTTATAGCTAAATGAGCTTTAACCTGTGCTTGTGTAAACAGTTCTGAACAAAAAAAGAACAAAAGAACACCCTTCATCTGAACAGTTCAGACAGTGCTCCAGAGGTCAGTTTACCTTGATTAGATCATCAAGGTGAGGTGAGATCAGATAGGTTGTCTGGTGAAATCTCAAGTATTCAATGGATGATGTTACTAATTAATACAATATTGTTTCATAAAGTAAGTGAGTGTGCTGTTAGTGGGGATTTTTGTAACGGGATACTCACTTTTTATTGTTCAGCATCAACCCACGGGCTGAATTTCTGCTTACCAGCACATCAAATATAGAAAAAACATTTTCATCCAAAGCCTTATATTGCCAGCATTCTTTTTTGTCTCTGATAGTGCTTTAGATTGAAGTGTTGGACAGCTCCCTTCATGGTCTAAATAACTGTGTAATCAGAAGGATATTGTTTACAGTCGCTGCTTCCTTGCCATTTTCAGGATTGGTGCACTTTCGAAAGACCCACTATAAAACATCTTTCCCTTGATCTAGTAAACAGAATGTGATCTAATGACAGTAACTGGCTCTGAAAAAGGAGCCATTGAGGAAAATTGTTTTGAGTTACAATTTGTCATCAATGGAGTAAAAAACACTTTGAATTTAGACGTTGCAGTTGAAATCAGCATATGATGTAGATGAGTTAATGTTGACTGCTGAGGGAGCTAATTTAAGATGCTGTATTGCAAACTGCACAAAAAGCAGCTATTAAAAGGTCCTAACTGACAGCGAAAACAACAAAAGAAGGGGCCTCTGTTTTTGTCAGGAGCCGATAGAGTTTGCAGGGCATTGTGGAGACTATTTGACAGCCTAAATGATGATAATTCACATGTTCTAAGTTAACTGTATATATTGTCGAATTGCATTTGGATTTGTTAAATGACATTGTGACACAATAAGTAGGAATCTTACTACTTATTAGGCAAGTCAGGTATTCCCATACAGTAAACCAAAGTCATAAACATGTCTCAGAAAGCTTTACAATCTGCACAACATAAAACACCTCTTGAATTGATCCCTGAGTCAAATAAGGTAAAAACAATCAAGGTTCATTGCGCATAAGCAGGTTTATATCAGTGGTTCCCAACCTTTTATGCTTGTGATGCCTTCTTCAATGAGTATTTACTTATTTTGTGGAACCACTGAACTCCCAATAGCTTCTACTTAACCCATCTGGTGAATTGTGTCAGCCATTACATTAATTACATGCACAGCTTTTGGTTCCACCCCCTCCATAACAGTGCACCTCATAAAGTCACTGTCAAAATGTGCAGCACAGAACTGGAATTTAAATTCAGTGAATGGCACGAAGAGTAACTTTGTCACCATAGAGCTAGGACAGTAATTGAAGTGCTCAGTCTGTGCACCTGTCTATATGTCAACTGTTTAGTGTCCTAGACAAATACACTGAAGAAGCGCTGTAGTTGTACATGACTTAATCAGACATGCATATCAACCCCCACTGACAAACTTTTCTTCCGATCTGAGTTTTAATGAGGTGGAAATTTATAGACCCCCCCCCCCCCCAGTTTGTCTAATGCGACCCTGTTCTCGGGTGCTTATTTAACAGGGTAAACAAGTACCTCCCTGCACATCTAACATTCTCCTCCAGAGGGCACAATCTTTATGGCTCTTCTAACTTGTCTGCTTGTTACTGCTCCCCAAAACCTTCAGGTCAATCCAATTAGGTAGAAGTGAGGTAAGTGGGTGTAATTAGCTTTTTGCTTTGGATGTTTAATGACACTCAGTTCAAACTCTCGTCATTAAAGTCCTGTACCTGGGCCATAATTAAGCTGTGAATACATTAAAAAAGAGGTGACTATGCCAGATGGACTTAATTACTGCTTAGCCAATCAAGGACTGTCTTAATGAGGGTGATGGTCATTGGCGTACACTCACCAGATGAGTGCTATCAATCAGATGATGCAGCCCGCATTGAGATGGTTGAAAATGATCCAAATGCAAAGTGACCCTTCCTAGTGCAGTACAGTAAAGTACACACACACACAAACATCATTATCGTAATACTCGTCGTAAAGATGGTAATTGGTGTAATTAAGGACACCTACCAAGGAAACTGCACTTAAATTTAACATCCCGTCTAATAAATTTAGATAAGATGCTGTAACTGTTGCCTGTAAAAACATGCTGTGTAATAAATGTGCCTCCCAGTCTGTCACACAAGTCAGAACCAGAGATTTCATAGAGTTTGGAAGACATCAATTTATTCAGATTTTTTTTAAAAAGCTCCTGGAGTTTCTGGACCATAAGGGGAACATATTCCTGCTCCAAATAATTCAACTGTTGAAATACTCTACCATTGATTCAATAAGGCTCAAAATAGTATAGAGGAGAGATTGTAATACAGTGAGATGGACAGGCAGACAGGCCATCATACATGCTGAGAGTGAGAGAGATAGCGACACTTGCCAATCGATCCGTGTCTGGAGGCGAGGGGGTGGGCTGGGGTGGGGTGCGGTTAAGACTCTGAAAACCTACAGGCTTAAATCTGATCTAAACCACATTTGTCACTTTTCTGCAGACTTGGGCTCAATATTTATGGCTCTGAGTATGGGTCTCTCTTCTGATTCGTTTTGGTAGCAGCCGTCCAAATTGCCTTTCCAGAGATGCAAGGAGAGCCAGGAAGGGTGTAATGGCCCTCTGTCATTTCCGACATGGCTCAAATTGGCCTGCACTCTGACTCTCTCGAATACACACATACAGCCAAATATGAGTTTGGTCTTGCTCTTCACCTTCAAACTTGTCAAGTGGTCAAATGAAGATACCATGCAAGTACATATTGTGTTTTGCGGTCATGGTATACAACGGTCAAGTGTGTTTTTGGTTATATAGACATGGCATGGCGTAAAATGGGTTGAACTGACCATCTCTTGGTCGGAAAAGTCATATAATAGCTTAATTTCTTTGTATGGTGAGTATCTTTATTCACAATTTCATTATTTAATCATTCACCCTCTTGTCTCCACACAGGGCTACTGGTGGACATCTTTAATGAATACAAGTACCTTTACTTCATGTGTGGCACAGTGATCGTGACTGGCGGGCTCTTCCTCTTTGTCATGAACATCTACAACTATCACATGCTGGACAAAGAGAAGGCTGCAAAGGACAGACAGCAGAACCCACAAAACTTCGAGAACCAGGACCAGGAGAGCATCTCAGTACCAGAGATGCAACAGACCTCTAATGGCAGCAGTGGAGCAAACTCTGCCTGAGGCTAAAGATGACAACGGCCCCCAGGGACAGCCATGAGCAGAGAGCTCACAAGGGCCAAATTAAATGTCACCTCTATACTAAGTTTGCATGTAAGTGACACATGTATGGTAGGTGTGTATGAGTGGTAATGCAGTGTGGTGGAATGACAGACAGACAGTCTTACAAAGCTATTCTTGAAAATGCCAAGTTGCTAGTTTCAACTTCTGAAATGTGCTGCTTTGCTCAATTTTATTAGATTCGATAGATTAAATATATATTGGTTTTGGAGTGTGGGTTTAACAAACAACCACTTTTAATATGTCACAATGGACTCTAGAAAATAATGACTATGAAATAATTGACAAATGAATCGATCATTTAAAAAAAGTAGTTGTTGCAGCACCAGTTCATTCATTCTTCTAATCAGTTTGTGTTCTATCCCCGAGGATACATGGCAGTGTGTGCAGACAACACACTGAACAGGGATGAATTACTTGCATATACTCTTCAGTACTGCTGTGTATGTTGTTTAAACATGATGTGATATGACTGCATTACCTTGACTTTGGCTGACTTTCAGCAAGACACAGACGATGCTGAAAGACACACTGCCTTAATATTTGAGAGTTTAATATTTGCCGTAACACGGTTTCACTGGGTGACATATTCCTTTATTACAATGAACCTGACCTCTGAAGGGCACTCCCTATGGAAATATTAATTGTTCTTGTGGTAATCTCTCAGCTGCCATGAGATATTTTGCACTGTTTACACCATAAAATCAGCAATAGGTTTCACACATCAAATCTGAAGCTGCTAGTAAAAACACAGAAGTATTAAAGAAGTTTCATATTAAATTCTAAAGTCTGTAATGAACATACAGTCACAACCCTGTGATTAAATTAATCAAGTTACTGAAGTGTCATATCGACTTATGATCATTCTCTGATTTATAGTAAATAAAAATGGTACATTTTTAGTCAGTATTTATTAGATTTGAACTTTTATGCTGAGACACAAACTGTGATATCTGTGCTACGGTAATGTAATAATATTGTGTTGACATTTAGCAGTGACATTTGTTATTTGTGTGAGAATGGATTTGCATGCCATGTTAATTAGTTTAATGCTGTGTTTTATTGTATTTGCGCATGTGAGCAGTGGACGTATTTGCCGGAGTGCAAGTGAGTGAAAAAGAGAATGTGAATCACACATTATTCTAAATCTGGCTAATATAAGCTTTATATTTGAAGGTGATGGCAGCTTTTTGAAGTCTGTGTCTGGATTTAATGAAAGCCTTAAAGTTTACTTAAATGACAAAAGTTTAATTGTTATTGTTATTGTTATTTTCTACTTGAGACAAATCACACATACACACAGAGTTCTACAATGTAATATTAATGCTAGGAATAACACTGAATTGTCAACTATATTAAAATTCTTATGTGTTTCAATCATTCTTCTTTCTATTTCTTTATCTTTTAAAAGTATTTTGTTCTATCAGAATTTTGTCTTGCACCAGTACAGACAGATCTGTTTGTTGTGGTTGATGATTTTGTCCTGCAAATGAGAACGATGAATAGCCCGATGTCTTTTCCTTCATCATTTATTGCAGAGTCACGACAAATGAAAGCGTGTTTTTGCATTCCATATTCACATCTTCAAGCAGTGAAGTAAATGACACTCAGGCACAAGAGGAATGGAGTCGAATCAAGATCTACCGTGCAGCTTTTCGGTGTTGGTGGCTGTGTCCAATTTTTCACGACAATTAGAAGACTGGGAAACAAGTTTAGAAATGTCAGCAGCTTAAGGGCGTGAGCACCTAATGAAGCAAAGCCTGGAAGTTCCAGGCTAGTGCTCTGAGCTGCATGCAGCCTTCACACACATCAGCAAATCAGCGGGCCAATAAATTAGAAATGCATACGCAAACACACACACACACACACACATGCTTCTTCCCTGTCTCCTGTCCCCGAGTATTATGCAAGGTCTTGGACATGACAAGGTGGAAAGGTACCCCAGAGACGAAGCGATGACCGCTGCAGCCGGCAATCTGTTTGTCATTATTATATTTTCTCTCACCTCCTGTTCGCCTCTGGCCCGCTGACCCTCCTCTACAGCTCGACCTCAACACAATGTGTGTTCTCGCTGAGCCTCATGACCGTTGTCCTCCATGCTCAATGGTAAAAAAAGACTTCTAGATCTCCAGAGGGTCTTCGAGTAGGTCGGGTGACTATGCATGCTTGTTGGAAGGTATAGAGAAAAAAAAATCAAGAATTCTGAAAAAATATTGTAAATGTGGTTATTCTGTTCATAAGTCCTTAATACTCAGTAGGAAAATTCCTTTTTTCCTTTGGTGTTCAGACACCTAGGAGTTTGGGCTTCAGTGTGTTATTGGCACGTGTCTGCTCGGTTGAAAGGTGGTCTGCTGACTGTGCTGCAAAATAGCACGAAACCCATTTAATGGCATCCATGTCTGTAAATTGAAAAAGTGAGTTCATAAACAGGAGGAGATGGTGTGATTGAGTGCGTGTTTCTCACTCATCTCTTAATGAAGACCACAATTAGAATGTATTGTGTTCTAGCGCTAATTGACAGCTCTCAGTTAACTGTTGGTTCTTTTTTAACAAGTAGCCAACTCGGGCGTGCGTCGTTGTAATTGGGTATCACTCTTCATGAAAACATCCTGCCTGCTTGCACCAAGCATAATGCAATTTTGTTTTCATTAGCATCTACCTACATAAATGGAGCGAACATGGATGAAAAACTTGTTTCTGGATGTTGATTATCAGCCCTTTTTTATGACCTTTGGATCTGTGAATCAGATCTTGGTTGTTTACAATAGGGGGGGCTGACCTGATGAATCTGGATTGGTGTTACACAAGCGAAGAGTTTCAGACAAGTGGGAAGGAAAGAATGTGTTCCCAGAGGGCTCAAAGAGCACTGGCATCTATCAACAGAAGAAATTGAATGGGATGTTTCAGAGCAGCAGAGATTAGATAGGCCCAGAGTGTTGAGCAAGCACAGGCTACCAATGTAATGCTTCCCTCGTCGGAGTGAGATCAAACTTATAGAACACAGTGGAGCAAGGACAAATGCACATACACACACACACACACACACACACACAGCATCCCACTGTGGCCTTTAGGTTTGAAGTAGATATGTGATGCTTTGTTATTTGCTCAGGGAGTACACTAAGGAATAACACTAGATAACACTAGATGTGCTATTTCCACATTAGTCACATCTTCATTAGAACTTGTTGATGTCAGCTACCATGTGATTCCCACTGGAGCGTGACTATTAACATTCATGCAAAAGATTGCTCAAAAAGGGCTTATATAGTAGGTTTCATAAAGCTTCATTTGAAATGTCACATGTTCAGACACATTTTAATTTACACATCAGACCTCAAAACTTTGACTTTACTGTTAATAAGTATTTTGAGGTATATAAATATCTTTAGATTCAAAGCAGCAATTAATAGACCTAGACAGTAACCTGCTGACATGTTCACTAATTCATTCACAGTCAGCCCATCTGCCCTCTAGAGGCCCTTTGGAGTGTCTGATGACATACTGGATCATTCAGTAGCTTCTTCACAAGATTACAGTTCAACTGTGTTAGGTTACACCATGTCCTTTTTTCTGATTTCCTTTTGAATACAAAGCAACCCACACAAATGAATACACAAAGGCAAGGACAGAAAATGACATTCTTAAAATGTGAGGTTGACTGTTGCTCCTCTTTATATTTCAGTTCTCTTCCTTTTCTCCTCTGCCTTCTCCCAAACCGGGTAAAGGAGCTCAGTTTCAGATTCAGAAATGTAGAATTATTGCTTTGGAGGGATAGTCCACTGAAAAATGGAGTATGAAATACAAGTTTGGAGTTTGTCCCTTTGCAGAGGACTGATTGAATTTATTGAAGTCACTTCTCAAACCTCTCCTGCATCATAATCCATTCTCTGCTGTTGATCCATGTTCAGTTTGCCTTTCCTAAAACATACAGACTTTTTAGAACCAACTTTCAAGCCTACATTAGTATTTTATAATCGCAGATTGATTTTCAGTGGAATATTCCCCTAACTACCTCAGCAATGAGGAGTTTCTTTTTATTCTTCACCTCTAATACTCCACCTGCTACCCACTTTTCTCCCACAAAACACACTAAGGTGAAACTGCTGTTCTAGTCTAGTCTTCGTTGCAATAGGAAAAAATGGTCCCTGGTTTGAGTGTTCATGCTGGGATCATATGAGGGCATAGAGGATGTTTACATGGGAAAGAGAGAAGAACGAAGAGAAAGAGAGCCACAAAAATGTTTGAGAATTGGTGCAAAACAAAGAACAAAAGGGCGGGAAAAAGGGTTAGTGAATGTAACAGAAGGGGCGTTTACCACTCGGGGAGGTATAGTGAACTCCTTTGCATCCATCATCCCTGTCTCTGTCCCGTCCACTGAGCAGGGGAGGTAATGAAAGTAATTTAACGTACATCTATAATTAATATGCTCTCTTTGGGCGGTGTGGTTGGGCTGAACGGGTGATGGAGTGTGTTTATTATGTGTGTGTGTGGGAGCTGGCATGATGGGGCACCGGGCCACTGACATGGTAATTCACTAGCCATCACTCCAGCAGCGTCGAGGTCAGATCGGTGCAGCTATATGGGACACCGCCGGCTTCAGCGCTCCCATAGGAACGGATGGAAAGTGGGTTTTTGTTCTTTCTCGTCTCCTCTCTTTGTCTCTCCTCCTCTCGGAGTCTCCTGAAGAAAGAGGAGGAAAAAGGCGCAGCACGTAGCAGCGCCCCGGGCCAATGTTCTCCCTCAATGTGCTGCTCTTTCTCTCTTTTTTTCTTTATTTATTTCTCCCCCTGTCTTTCTTTCTCTTGCCTTCCAGTCCACAACTGTCTCCTCACTCTTATTGCTCTCTGGTTGGTTAGTAAACTCCCTTTCTTCCTGTATGTTTGGCTCCACCACTTTCTCTTTATTTCTTCTAATATTCTCTCCTCCTCCAAGAAAACTCAGTGAATGCACTTCAGGAATTCCTTTTTTTCTTCTTCTTCTTTTTTTTAAAGGCA
Source organism: Euthynnus affinis (assembly GCA_029490765.1). NCBI lineage: Eukaryota > Metazoa > Chordata > Actinopteri > Scombriformes > Scombridae > Euthynnus > Euthynnus affinis. The sequence goes on along the minus strand of CM055840.1, from coordinate 9,618,684 downwards.
GACAGCTTTCCACAAACACAGTTCAAACCCGACTGCCCTCAGTGCTGTCTCCTTTTGAAACTCCCTGCTCTTTGAATACCATCCGTTTGAAGAGAATGCCCTCTGCATTTCTTTTACACCGTCACTCAAGCACGCTCATACACTCTCTTGGATTTACACACACACACCCACACACTCACACTCACATAAACACACAGTTAGATATTTAGAAATATGTTCGCTATTGCATACACATGCACACATACCCACATTCACACACTAAAATACAGATGTATGCACACACACACCTCGTAAATCAAATTCCAGCACTGTCATTGGAATAGAGAGTGAATTTCTCTTCCACTTTGAACTCAAACACCCTCATTTGATCTCTCTCTTTCTCTCTCTCAGGCTACACTTATATGCATGACCTTACTCCAGCTACTGGCCATTCTCCAGTAAAGGTCTAAATCAGGTTAAACTTCTTACATACATCTTTTATACCCTACAACTAAGTATTCTTGTTATTGCTTCGAATAAAGCAGTTAAAGAATTAATTCACTCAAATTACAAGGCATGCCCTGCATCGTAAGTTTTGGTTTTATTTGTCAAAGTCAGCCAATCGCTGCCTCCACCCCAGTACAATGAAGGTGAATCAAGTTTTGTTGATGGTGCTCACAACACTGAAAAATTACAGAACTAAGAACGAAGAGTCTATAACCATGCTAGCATCTTTTTGAGGCTGTGCTTATAGCAGTGATTTGAGCTACATGCTAACATCAGCATGCTGCCATGCTTACAATGACAATGCTAACATTCCAGAAGTTAGCAAGTACAAACTTTATGATACTCACCATCATTATTCGGTGTTTTAGCATGCTAACATTTGCTACTTAGCACTAAACACAAAGTGCAACTGGAGCTAATGAGAATGTCAATAGTTTTGAGGGTATTTGGTCAGACTAAAGTACTGGATAAACCTCATTTTTCAAATGTAATACTTTTAATGCTGTGGGCACCCCAAACCAAATTTGAAACTCATCTACTGTACTTGGAAGGAAACAGAAATGTCAAAAAACTTAAACTTAAACTTAAAACTTGAGCAAATAAAATCTAAATTACTACTCAGGGTAAGTGAAAAAAATATCTTTTTAAGTTAACTGACCCTTTAACGTGACATTATCACTCCCTCTTTGACTGTAAGTGTAATTAAATTTAGTAAGGGAAAGAAACAGCAGTGGTAATCTGTGGCAACTTTCTAAAGGCCATTACACGTTTCTATCTTGACAATCTGAAAAATTTCTGCAGATGTGGACAAAAGAAAAAAAATATTAAGGTTTTGCATTGTAGTATGAAGTGACTGAGTGATGCGGTTCAGATCCTTGAACTAAAAGTCAGTTTACTTTAGCAAACAGAAATGTGAAATTTCAGTGCATGTAAATGTAATGTAGCTGCTGTTCCTCTTTGCTTTCCTTCCCCTGTCGACTGTCCTTTCCCCCTTCTCCGTGCTGAATGTGTTTAAGGCTTTGTCAACAGATGTGGAGAGGGTCACTAGGTGTGTGGACTTTGCCAGCTGAGTGCCCACACGTCTGATTTTAATGGGCAGCATATGGAGGTAGTGACTGATGAGTGGGACTCACCAGCTGACAGGTGCTGAGTCGTCTGTCGCGTTGACCCCTCCCCACAACGGACCAAATCAGAGGACACCTTCATTCAGCAGGCCTGACCCTAACAAACAAACACACACACACACACACACACACACACACACACACACACACACACACACAGTCTCTCTGACTCATTGTTGGCTTTACATTTATATGTTGAGTTCAAGTTCAGTTCGCTTCTCGAGCTGGTTGAGAAGTGTGATCACACCCACATCTGCAATTATAGAAACATATGGAAAATAGTAGTGTGCATGTACACATGTACTATCCACACCTTGTCTTTCTTCTTCTGTAAATATGAAACCTATTCATGCCTTTTGAGGAATGTTACTCATAATATAAGCAATAACTTAGTTTTTCAGATTTCAGTTAAATTTTGTAGAATTTTGTTAAAATGTTATTTCAAATTCTTTCACCTTTGTTGAACATCATTCTGTGGTGCACCATGTAACCTTGTTTTGAAAAGTTTCTAAATATCCCCTTGCACATTGGGTGAAAGACAGGGGAACGCTCTGCACAGTCAACAGACAAACACATTCACATGTTCCCTGAAAATTTGACACAGAAAGGTCTGAGTCGAGTTCAAATCCAGGACCTCCTTGCTGTTCTGAGCCACTGTGTTCCCCTTCTGCTCATATACTTTGCTACATTGCATCTAATTATTGAAGTTCTAGTGGAAAGAGTCTGTCTCTCATCAGGAATAAGCATAAAAGACCGAATGAGACACTACAGATCAGTCTCTTGTTAACTAATTCAGAAAGGAGTTTGCAGTAACATTTCCTCTGGCTGTGATATATTTGATTTTATTTGTACTTGGCGGAAAAAAAACCCTGTAAAAGAAACTGATGTTCTTTAGTTTGACTTTGTTGGATGATGGGTTTAGCTAGTGGATTACTCTTAATGTTAGAGGCTAAAGCAACTTCCCTTGTTTTTTCTTTTCCTCTATATATTGATTTTATTTTCATCTTGTTTTTTGTCATGTAATAGTCCAGGTATCACTGACAGCTCAGAGAGCTGCTGCTTTCACTGTCATCACACAGGGTTGATTGTGACACCAGCTTTAAGTTTGGTAAACCTGTTTTTATATGAGAGCTGCATTTCTTGTTGTACTGTCCTTGAATGAACGTCCATGAATATAATCTCATTAGTAAAGTACACTTTTCAAAAGAACATGCTGCATAGCTACACAAACATTATGTGAGTAATTGTTCTCTGCTGATGAGTTGGTTGCAACAGCTGAAATGCCTTACCATCTGAAAATAATGCTGTTTAAGTGAACACATCATGAGCAAATTGTTCTAAACTTGTCAGAGTAACTGGTTTGATAGAGCTGTGAAAATAAGTCAAGTCCGTGTTATGCAAGTCAATACCTCCATTCTGTGCGAGGAGATTATTTTGTGTACAATATAATTAGGTTTTCTAAGGTAATGACCTTGCAACTCCTCTCCCTCTCCCCTTTTTCCCTCTTTCCTATGATTCAGAGAGGGAAGATGCAGTTTGTCGCAGGGCCCATAAGACGTAGTTGGTTCTATGGCAACTGGCGCCTGCAATAAGGTCGCATAGGAGGTGTTTAATTAGTGGGCCACAGCCGTCCCTGTGGAGGAGCTTTTTATTACCTCAATATGTCATAGAGTGCATCAGCTAACAGCCAAACACACACATATGCACATAGGCAGGCATGTACACACACAAACACACCAGTGCTGCCCAGCAAGAGGATAACAGGGAAGAAAAAAAAATATTGGAGTGTTTCGCATGACAGACAAAGTGAATGAGACAGAGTGATAGAATGAGAGAGTAAAAATGAGAAAAGAGGAAGAGGTCAGAGATGGAAAGAAAGAATGAAAGAAATGGAGAGACTGAGTGAGGGTCAGCAAAATATCAGCTAAGTAAGGATCAGCCCCAAACTGGCAAGAGCAGAAAAAGGACAAACAGAAAGTAGGAGAGAGAAAGGCGACCACTGTGGTGAGGCTCCACGCTGTGTTGTCACCCAGTAGAGCATTCATTCCTCTCATTACTAGCTTGCTGAGATATTTTAGGTGCTTAGCCAGCTGATTGCTGGGTCGCTTTGGCCAGCAGAAATGAGTGGCATCTGTTCAGTCCTGACTGTGTGCGCCACTAAGCCAGTTGGATGTATCACTTTACTGTGGGCGTGGGGTGCCAGGGCCATTAACACATGCCAGCCCTGTGAATGGCTACGCAGCTACATCATGCGTGCCAGTACATCATTAGCTGAGGCAGAGGATGACTGTGGGACAGGAACGTGCGCACACACACACACACACACAGACACAGACACGCAGAGGGTGTATGGTTTTGAAATGGTGTCTGATAGCTGTTTGCGCACGATGCAGTTTTTTTTTTATCATTTCTGCGTCAAGTTAAACAAACACACAGTGTGTGGATAGTCAAATTAAACGGAGGGTGAGAAACAGAAGGTGTGTGGATCTTGTATCTTCATGTGCACATTTAAGCATTCATATGTGTGCATGAATACATAACCGGTCAGTATGAGAGGACACCATGGCTTCATACGTGCCTTTACATATGTGTCAACATAATCTTATCTGCTGCCCCCCACAAAGCCGGGAGATATTAATGAGCATTTCTGGGCTTGCGAGGACCCCCGGGGCAACCCCTCTCTCCACCCCCTCCTCCCCAACATGCTCCAACTGCTATCAGCTTGAGGTGGCATCTCCAGTGCCCGTCTGAAAGCTTTTAGAGGAGAATGGAGTCCTGCCAGGGGGTCTTGAAAGGAAAGATGAATGGTTTTATGGGTATGGATGAGAGTGAATTCCTGCCTGTCATCTTCTCTCTCTGTCTCTCATTTCCATGATCACTAAAAGTTGTGCACATTCAGTAGCTAGGTTATCAACAGGAGTGCACCATTACCTCTCCCTTGGTGACCTTTTTCTCTATGGCTTTGGCAGTGGGGTGTTAAACTGTGGACTGCATTATGGGTGGCCTACACTGGAGCTGATGATTGATTACATTTTTATAAGAGCAATGTAGAACCTGAGCTGGTAATTGGCACAGTGCGTTTTGTTTTTTTCTTATTATTTCTGGTCCTCAGCTTGCTTGATCTGTTCCCTTTCACTCACATTGCGGATGATTTAAGAAAGCAATTTTAAAGTCACTGGCAGGGAGTTAAGTGTGTGACATAAACCAGTGGTTCTGAAAGTGGGGTCCGGGAGCCCCCAGGAATCCTTGAGGGTGTTCCAAAGGGAACCCAGCAAAAAGGGGAATAATTTATTTTTTACTATATTCCATCCACAAATAACACAATGACAGAATGTATGACTATATTGGTCATGTGTTTCATAAACTTTCTGTAATAAAACCTCTAAAAGCAATCAGATGGGGTTATCAGAGGGGGGACCCTGGGACAAAATCCTATCAAATGGGGGTCTGTGGTCTACTTCGTGTCAGTTTAGGGGTCCTTGACATGAAAAAGTTCGAGAACCACTGACACAAACAGACGAGTAAGCTGCGGATACCAGCAGAGGTCAGTGTTGCTCCATTGATGAAGTTAAAGGCCAGTTACCTCTCTGTCTATCATTCTTCCTTCATTCTTAATTTCTTTACTGTCTCATTCTGTTTTCTCACTATTTCCATCTTTCTAAATCTGAATCTCTGGATCATGCTTTAGCAGCAGCACCTGAATACTGGGTATACATTATGGGATAATCAGAACAGAGCATCTGCATTTTCTGTCCCCTACTTTCCTCAAACACCGCAGACACTTGGCCCTCGCTGAGCAACCATGCTGTGATTGCATTTGACTCCACTTAATCTAATGGTTTTACAAACAATGGAACATAAAAGACGTGCTTTACATGAGGAAATCCAATGAGCCATGTTAGAGAGAAATTAATAGAGATGTGTGCGAGAGATGCTTACAGGATATTGACACAGATTAAGACACACACATGAGAGAAAAGAGATTAAAATTCCGCCATCAAAAGATCCCTCCCATCTTATATTGATTGGTGAATGTGTTGTTGTCATCGTTTAGATTTGATTACCGCTGACATGCAGGGCTGAGGCTGAAACACAAGTCTGGTAATGGCCATGATGCCTTGTGCATATCAAATATAGCACGAATCCTACCGGAGTAATTAATATCGCACTGTGGTTATGAATTTCCTGGCATAAACGGCCAATCGGATTTGCATGGCTTGCACGGCGGTAATTAAGATGAAGCATCAGGGAAAATGTTACATGAATGTTTCAGCTAATTCCCCCTTTCTGTATTTCTTTCTCTCTCGGAGGATGTCCTCTTTAGTCACAGTTTTCTTAAATATTTGCAGGGAAAACTAGGTGTTGACATTTTGCCTTTTCATCGTCATGCAGCTTGGAGGAAACACACTGGGCTAATTTCACAGCTGTGCAGGGTAATGAAAAGGAGTAACACGGGCCATGCTGACTTATTTCTAGCAGTCATACTTATTGCTCCTCTAAAAAAGACCTTCTGCTTATGGTAGGTTGTCACAAAACACTTTTCACAGCTGATTTTCGCATGTTTCAGCTCCCTTTAGACAGCTCGGAGTGCTGCGTGTCCCTCTAGGGGGATTTGATCTTTTTCTTTTTAAGCCTCCACTGTCCCATTTGACACTGGATTGTATTTCTCGTGTGCTATTGGCCCAAACCTCCAGGGCTTTGATGGTGGTTTCTCAAAAATCATCCCATCAAAAAGCTGTCAGTGTAGTTTGAGATCAGTTGGCTGTCATCAGGTGGAGGCAGATATTGACCTTGTGGTAGGTAAGCTACACCGCATACTACTATTTTCAGCCCATCACGGGCACATGTGGTGATTATCGGGCCATGTTAACAATTGATTTGTTGCATTCTTGTGTCAGTGTGGTGGTGACTGAAACAGGATTCTGAGCCTTTGACTCATACACATGTTTGAAAAAAAACAGAGCATGCAAAACACCTCATCGTATTAGGGTGGAAGCAGAAATATCCACCTGCACAAATATCCAAAAACCTTATTATTTTCGCCTTTACTGGATAGTGAAATGACAGACAGGAAACAACAGGAGACAGATGGGTGTGACATGCAACAAGGGTCCCTGGCTTAAATCAAACAAGGAACATTGCAGTTATATGGCATGCATAGTAACCATTCAGCTACCGAGGCACTCCTGAATCACAATGTAAGTGAAAAACATTTTATAATTTAGCTGATCTGACCCTTTAAAAGCTGAAAATGTGACATCTTTTTTGCAAATCAGTGTGCTGTGTGAATAAATACACTCCTGTGTTGGGCATCTCTGAAGAGATAAAGTGCCCGTAATGTCCTGAAACCATAATCGGCCCGCATCATCCCCAGCATAATCCTTCTCTAAAACCATATTTAAAAACCACACATAAAATATTACATTCTGGTGTGTGTGTGTGCCTGTGTGTGAGAAAGAGTGTGCGTGCATTTCCCATGGTGAGTGAGTGTGTGTGTATGTGTGTGCCCGGCGGTGGGGTGATGCGTCTTTGTCCTTCCTCCTCTCCCCTGCAGATGAGATGACTGATTCTGGGGTATGGGGGGCTCTTCCCTCACTCCGTGTCATTTCCAGGCCAGCGGGCCCCTGGGGACCCTCCACGTTCCCAACCCAGCAGCCCCCAGAGCCCCCTGGGCCTATGACACACATAACACATTGGCTCTGTCACCACCACAGCTTATTTTAGAGCGGCCTCCTTGGCTGCCGGGAGAACTTTAACTTTATGTAAATCATATTAATAAATTTGAGGGAGTTAGGGAGGGGTGAGGTTGCTCTGAGGATTTCGGCACACATGCCAGCGCCAGAAGGTGAACGGGACAGTGACAGTAAGTCGACAGATAAAGGAAGAGGAGGAGGAGGAGAGAAAGCATACAGTACGGTCCAGTAAGTATTGTGTTGGTGTTAGAGATACAGAGCAAAAGGAGGTCATGATAAAAATGATTTACAGTAACCTGCAGGTGAGGATTGTTATGGATGGTGATTTTACAGGTGGAACAATAAAACGGAAACCAAGTGATAGATAACAGGATAGATAAAACGCATTGTCTGTATTAACTATAAGAAGAGATCATTTTTAGGGAAAGTCTTTTGAGCAAAATCAGGTTGTTTCAGTATTTTTTTAATTAATTTAAGATCCAAATTTTCAAAAATTAAAATTCAGCATTATAATATTATATTCTGGGATTCTTGCAACTGAGCCAGGCTAATTTACTGCTGAAATCACCATACCTGTACAGTATGTGAGTACATGCGTTTGCATGTTCCTATTTATCCTTTGATAGGTTTGCATTCAGTTGGCAATAGGAAACTGAGACGATAACAGTGTTTCTATTTGTTCAATTGAGCCTCCACTGCCGGCTTCTAATGGGTCTTTCCACTGAGCTCATCTCCTCTATTTCATCTAACACCTGGCTCCCTGTCACAGCATGAGAGAGACAAAGGAATCATCTCTCAGAGGAATCATCGCTCAGTTGAGGGTCAAATAATAATTTCTGATCTTTTCCCTGTATGATGAAGATAAATGAAGGCTGCAGAGAAAAAAAGGCTGCAAAGTAAATATAACTCTAGATGTTATTTGAATTATCAAAGGAATCATTTATGTTGCTTTCTGTACAAATGTTATGTACACATTCATTACTGGTCATATAAGAGAGAGAAAACAGTCAGGTATGATGGAGCAGCAGTGAAACAGATGAGAAGCCAAAGAGATGATGTCGATGTGTTGATGTCATGATGTGCAGTGAAATCCTGCATGTTGAGCACAGTTCAGGACGGCACACTGAGTCATTGATCGGTGAGGAGTAGATACTAATGCAATCGATGCAACGCACTGATGAGGGTGTTTGCAGGAAGGGAAGCCCATCATTTTCCTCTCTTACCTCACCTGACTCCCACATCAGGGATACAGAGTTAAGAGACAGAGAGGGAAATTTGTGAATAAAAGATGCTTAACCTTTGTTTACTCTGGTTAATATACAATGAACATGCATACTCAGCATGCTGCATGTTCAGTGTTTAGGCTGCTATTATGAATTATGGCTAAGCAGGGGTCTCACTAGACTGTTATATGATAGAAGATTTGAGCAATAAACTGTAGGCTGATTTACTTTTGTATATCTATCTGTCTATCTGTATATATACTGTACAAAGTTAGATGCAGAGTTAGTGTTGAAACTATTATAATTTCCAATACAGTGGTTTACCGTATTGGCATTTAATTAAAAGATAAAGCTACTGTTATTCTGTATTTTTCTTATTGTCAACATATCCCATGAAAAGCCCAATATTACCTTCAGATTTTGTAAAACAGCAAACAATGTTGTTTTTTCTTTTGCAAAGTTTACTGAAACAGGATTATATATTTGTATTTGATGGATACTATTTTCATTTGCAGATTAATACATATTTGGTGTACTAGTGGGTTTTGCTGATGGATGAATTTAACAACTACAACTTACATTCAATAAAAGCATTTTTAAATTTTTTCTTCTACAATGTTCTGTGCAAATATCTGTGCATGTCAACTACAATATGGTTAATGTTAAAGGGGACATATCATGCACATTTCCAGGTCTATAATTTTCATGTTGAGGCTCTACTGGTATATCTGTGCATGATTTACTGTTAAAAAACACCTTATTCATCTTATACTAGCCCTTTAAGCAGCCCCTCAGTTCAGCCTCTGACTGGAACCGGCCATTTTAGCTCCTGTCTCTTTAAGGCCCCCTTCTCAATGTGCCCACTCTGATCTGATTGGCCAGCTTCTGGAAGCTGCCCCTCGCCGACTTCCAGTGGCTTTGGAGAGCAGTCAGATTTTGTGTCTTTTTCCATTCTTTAGTCTAAATGTCAGCTTCTCAAATACGTTCATACATCTGTGAGCCAAAATCAAATTTGAAATAAGTGGACAATGCAAACTTTGACAACAAGACTATGGAACAGACAGCTGTTAACTTTCTGGAAACATTCTAGAAATCCATCATAACAGTATATAAAAAAGAAAAACACAAAAAGCATAATATGTCCCCTTTAAGGAAAAATCCTGGTTACAGCAAACAAACAAGGGAAGGCAAGTTTATTTATATAGCACATTTCAGCAACAAGGCAATTCAAGGTGCTTCACATAAAACATTAAAAGAAGTGAGATAAAGTGCAGAAGAAACACACCATAAAAGGACGTTTAAATACATGACAGATAAAATATACAAATAAAAGTTACAGTGCAGTGTAAGGAATGAATAATTGTTTAATTTAATAAAAGGCAGTGGCAAACAGAAAAGTCTTCAGCCAGTTCTAAATTGAGAGTTGTTGCAGACCTGCAGTTTGCTGGGAGTTTTATTCAGGTATGTGGTGCATAAAAACTGAACACTGCTTCTCTATGTTTAGTTTTGACTCTGGGAACAGAAAGCAGACCTGTCCCAGATGACCTGAGAGGTCTGGATGGTTCATAACGTAGCAGCATCAGAAATGTATTTAGGTCCTAATCCATCCAGTGCTTTATATATCAACAGCAGTATTTCAGAATCAATTCTTTGACGGACAGGAAGCCAGAGTAAAGATCTGAGAACTGGAGTGATATAATTGACTTTTTTGGTCTTAGTGAGGACTTGAGCAGCAGCATTCTGTATCAGCTGTAGCTGTCTGATTGATTTTTTAGGGAGACCTGTGAAGACACCATTACAGTAATCGTAAATGCATGGACAAGTTCTTCCAAATCCTGCTGACACATAAGTCCTTTAAATATTGATATATTCTTAAGGTGATAGTAGGCTGATTTTGTAATTGTCTTAATGTGGCTGTTGAAATTCAGGTCTGAGACCATGACTACACCAAGATTTCTGCCTTGGTTTGTGGTTTTTAACATTACTGATTGAAGCTGAACGCTGACTTTTGATCATTCCTCCTTGGCTCCAAAAACAGTTACATCAGTTTTGTCTTTGTTTAACTGAAGAAACTTCTGGCACATCCAATTGTTGATTTGTTCAATGCCCTTACTCACTGTTCGTACTGGACCATAGTCCTCTGGTGTCTGCATAATTATGATAACATTTTGTTGTTTTGCATCATCTGAGCCAGTGAAAGCATGTAGAGGTTGAACAGAAGAGGCCCCAGAATGGAGCCTTGGGGAACTCCGCATGTCATTTTTGTCTGCTCAGATGTGTAATTACTTATAGACACAAAGTAGTCCCTGTCATTTAGGTAGGATTCAAACCAATTTAGTACTGTGCCAGAAAGTCCCATCCAGTTTTCCATTCAGTCTAATGATAGGTTGTCTGTGTACACTGTCTGTGTTTAAGTATATGTCATTGAAGACCTTAACAAGAGCAGTCTCAGTGCTGTGGTGTGGTCGAAATCCTGACTGGAAGACATCAAAATGGTTGTTTAGAGCCGATAAGTAGTTCTGCTGTTGGAAAACAGCTTTTTCAATGATTTTACTCAAATATGAAAGGTTTGATATGGGCCTACAATTGTTGATTAGTGAGTGTCTAGATTGTTCTTTTTTAAGAGTGGCTTGACGACAGCAGTTTTTAGGGCCTATTGGAAGTCACCTGAGAAGAGACGTGTTGACAATTTGTAGAAGATTGGTGGCCCTCCAATCAGAAACATTTTTGAAAAAGCCTGTAGGTGGAATATCAAGGCAGCAAGAGGAGGATTTCAGATGTTGTATAATGTCCTCCAGGTTTCTGTGGTTGATTGGATAAAATTGTGTCATGGTATTTGAATTGATTTTAAGTGGACAGAAGAAATAAGGAAGAAGGAGGCATATTCATTGCAGGCTGGATAGAAGTTTAAAGGCTACTGACACAGGAGGGTTTGTTAGCCTGTCAACAATAGCAAAGAAGGCACATACATTATTATTGTTTTCGGCAATGATATCGGAGAAGACGGACCACCTTGCATTTCTCAGTTCCAAATTATAAATACAAAGTCTCTCTTTATAGATGTCATAATGAACCTGGAGATTTTTTTTTGGCCAGCTTTTCAACATACTTTTTTCTATTCCGACCAGCATGGCATTTCTCCATGGAGATCTTTTCTTACCCGAGATGACCTTCCAGTATTATAACAATTGGTGTTTTCAGTGATATACCATTTTGTGATTACCTCTGCTTGAACATTTGTGTGCACAGAGATAGCACTCTCAAAGAAAACACAGAAATGATCAGAGAGAGCAACATCAGTCACCACTACCTTAGAAATGTTCAGACACTTAGAGATGATTGTGTTCAGATTGCGCTCCTTGTTGTGTGTGGGCTTTGTCACATGCTGAGTCAGTAGATAGTTATCAAGAACACAGTTCTTTAGTCCCTTTGTCCGGGGGGTTGTCAACATGGATGGTTGCACAGTATTTTGGTGGCCTGTAGATATTTAGTAACTCAAGAAGAGGAATTCAAATGAAGGAAAATTTCTGCTATCTGCTTGCATTGGAGGGAATCATTAAACAAAATGGCAACTTCACCTCCTTTCTTACTTACTCTAGCTTCACTCATAAAACAGAAGTTGTGAGGGGTTGACTCAATGAGAACTGCTGCACCGTTATCTTGGTCTAACCAAGTTTCAGTTAAAAACATAAAATCAAGAATGTGCTTGACAATAAAATCATTGATTAAAAGTTTTTCCACCAAGGGCTTGACGTTTAATGAAGCTATATTTATTGTGTTATAAGCATTATCTGCTTTTTTGTGACTGTGTCTGACAAGAATTGTTGCTAAATTTGATAAATTTGTGTTTCCTGTTTTTTTTTAGCAGGCTCACCATTCTTTTTCTATTACCTATCAAGACAGGAATTGAGCAAGCTATCAGCACACTGGGATAGTGTAAATAAACGACCCAACAAAATATATAACATAGGTCTAGCCATTTTTAGACATTTTAACGTGGAAAAGTTACATGCTTTGTATTCAAGGTTAGGGAAAGATTGTGGTTACAGTAAAGAAAAAAAGTGATAAAAGTCAGATGCACTACACACCCATCCACCAACCTGTCCTCCACCGCCTTACTTTCCACTTCACTAAATAAAGGGCACACTATCCTGTACTGGGACTGGTGTACTATTAGATATAAATTATGAGACAATTTGCCCAAAAATAATGTAAATCAGAACCAGAAAAAACATCATGTTGCTGACAGAGTAGAATAAGCAGAAGAAGTTATGTAATATTGATTTTAGTTTTTTCATTTTATTTGCCAATAAGAAAAATATTGAATACTGTGGCCTTAATATTTCCATACAGGCTGTTAAAAAAAGACATGGATTTTCTATTTTATTTTTTCCAGGGTTAATCTGTGCTTTATTACTTCCATAGTACTCACCCATTGTATTGCTCCATTGATAGATGCACACACACATACACCCTCTTGTTGTGTGTGGCTCTTAATTACAGGCAGCCTTTGGCGGGACAGGAGTGACGGCAGGCAGAGTGAGGAGGAGGTGGGCTGTGTGTGTACCCAGAGGGTCACTGTCACACTGCTCTCTCAGTTTACTGACGACCACAGACGAATACTGATGACATCTTTCACACCGAGGGCTTAACAGAGAGAGAGAGAAAGAGAGAAAGAGAGACAGAGAGAGGGAGAGAGAGATTGAGAGAGAGAGAGAGAGGGAGAGAGAGAGCGAGCGAGAGAGAGAGAGAGAGAGAGAGAGAGAGAGAGAGAGAGAATGGAGTTGCCAATGAAATTAATTAGCCTCTGTCAGCTTCATAATGCTGTTTTGGTCAGTGGTATTCAAATGACAACTGTGCTTGGATTTGTTTTTTATGTGAGTGTATGTCTCTGTGCATTTGTGTGTGTGTGGCTGTAAAAACTGAATCACAGCTGTTCACACACTGTTAATGTGATTTTGTTGATCTCTTTCAGTGGAGAAGGAGTCATGAACTTCGTTTTTTATTGCTTCTTGGCTTCTATATCTGAGTATGTTTGTGTGCATGTGTGTGTGTGTGTGATATGGCTATACTTGTGTTGTGGTTTACCTTATTTCTTTCAAACCACAGAGAGAAGTCCCTTCATTCCCTTGCAGAAATGGCAGCATTGCAGCCCATGTGTTGATTACAAGGCCCAGCACACATACATATGTTCCCTGTCTTTCTGGCTCAACAAGATGCAGGCTGGTTACATGCTTTACTAATCATTCCAACAGCACATGTTCTCCAGGGACCCAAGCCAAACTCCATATTTCAGCCCACACTTGTCAACATAATGGTATTAACAGCCTTAGAAGTATGATATTATGAGAGAGGAGGACAAACACTGCAGTCTGCTGCCCGCCGTCATCTCCTGCTTTTGCAAAGAACAAAGCTAGTCTAGTGCATCAGTCAGTCATTGTAAAATTTTACTGACTTATGTAAGGCTGCAACTATTATTTTCAATTAATCTGCAGATTATTTTCTCGATTAATCAATTCATTGTTTGATTGATAAAATTTCAGAAAATAGATTGAACTACCCATTAGAATTTCCTACAACCCATAGTTTCCTTTTCACATTCCAAATATTCCAAAACCAAAACCTCCAAACAAGATAATTTTTGTAGATAAGAGGAAAAAAGCAGGAAATACTCAAAATTTAGTTTGTTTGGGAAAAGTCACTTAAATGAGTGATGAGTGATTAAGTGATGATCAAAAGTGTGGCTGATTAATATTCCCTCAATCAACCAATCTATTAATTTTTTTCAGCTAAAGCATTGTGTTGGTCTTTATTGTAGATAAATCCATAAAACTGCTTTGGTCACATTGTTACAGACCCCCTCCAGACATGGGGCAAAAATAGAATCTATGAATATGCAAATATTTTTCATTTCAATAGTTTAACTGCTGGATACAAACTGTCTCCTATGCCACCGAGAAGTCTGTTTTCAGTCTATATGGGTTAGCAGCTGGTTTCCACATCAAACTTGTATAAGTTACACAACGATTGGCTTGTAACTAGAAGAACACTTTATAATAACCATCATTAATAAATGAGAGATTGATTAAATGTAGTACCTAATTATTTTTTTTAACCCTTTCCGGTTCTGTGTAATTACTGTGATAAGACACCACCCTAAACATGATTTACTTCATTAACGCAAATCACACAGTGAACACATTTGCTTAGACAGCAAGGAGCCTCCTATGAAATATCTTTTAAAACATACCAAATAAAGATCATGTAGAAATATATATATATATATGTATATATATATAATTCCATATGTACATATTCCACATGAGTAAAGACAGCCAGTAACACTGCTCAAGCACACATACTAGTCATACTTTCTTTCATTTAAAATGTCCCATTTAGGCTTATCTCAGCAAAAGAAAAGGGTGATAAAGTGTTGAAGCATGAAGTCTCACAGACATAGATATGGTTTGGATTTCTGATGAATAAAAGTAACCATAGTCTAATATAATCCCTCGGAGCTGAGAGAATCGCTCATCCAGATAAGAAACAGCTACAGTAGATTTCTATTGTTGGATAGTAGCAGGCTATATTTACATTTGGCTTTTTTCCATTACATTTGGAAATTAATATGTTACAAGTGATGATATGTAGGAACATAGTTAGGCTTCAGGACACACTGTGGTGTAAAACTTGCTCTTTGTGTAAAAGCTCTCGGTCTCTGTGGCGTAAAACCGGAGGAGGAGCGTTCGATCATCTTCACCCTGTCAGCAGAAAGACAAAGAGCTGCCTCCGAGCAAGCAGAACCGGTCATAGGTGAGTCACACGCACACACACGCACATAAATAGATAGATAGATACAGACATAGATCTATGTGCTACAACACACACATACACACACACACTGAGCCACCAGAGACAAGGCTGGCTAGAGGAGTGGCTGGCTGGAGTGCCCTTGGCTTGATCTTCAGGCCTGGCCACTGTTAATGGACACAGTGACTACACACCACACTCTCTCCACACATACACACACACACTGTCTCTCATCATGCCAAACCATACACTAACCTTTGTTGTCCCTCTGACCCCCCACCTCGGGGCCCCTGCTGTCCTGTCACAGTTCTCTGAGATCACCACCGGTCTCCTGCTGGGCAGCTGGGAGGTGGTGCTGAGTGTTGGGGGCATGGTGTATTTGTGTATGTGTGTGCACAAAAATTTCTGGACGAGGAGAGGACACAGTGGAACGCCAGCTGATCTCTTGACCCCTGTCTGTCTGCTATTCAACTTCTCCACCTTTCATTCTTTCATCCGTTCAATCTATCTCCTTCCAAAACTCAAAATGAAACCTGCAGGATTACGAAAAAAAAAAAAAAAGGACAACAGTCTTCTCCTCGAGTGACCTGGTGGCTTGTATGTTTGTTCAGGCTGCATAATTCATAAAGCCGCTGGGCAGGTCATGTGATTGCACGCTATCCACTGGCAAAAACTAGAGCAAGAGAGACAGTGCAGTGCCGGGCAGGAGGGGGAGGACTGAAGTGGCGGTGTTTGCTCCAGAGGTGAGAAAGGCTTCCACACCTCATGCTCCCTCTGCTTAAAGTGCCTGATATGTTTTCTTCTTCCTCATCCAGTCACTGAGCCAATTCTCACTGTCTCTTCCCCTGTTTTTACCGCAGCCCGTCTTCAGGGAAATGTTGACATTTGCTACAAGCGGCTCAAGTTTTCACACCAACCTATTACCAGATCGACAAATACGTGTATAGATCGATATTGAATTAACTTATTAGAAGTGGCCTGCCTGCTGATGCCGGATTTACAAATTCTGTCTCTTTCTGCTGTGAATGACACCTCTAATTTTATCCAGCGTGCAGCCAAAATCTGGGCAGCTGTGCTTCTAAGCCGGGACCACAACGCCGACCAACTGTATTGCAGAGATATGAGTCGAGGCCTTAGGAAGTGTCTCCTGAAGGGGGATTTTTTGGGGGAAGATTACAGAGTGCTCGGTAAACCCCGCTCAGAGGGAAGCAGTGGGCAGCCCGTGCAGAGGACCAGAGGACGGATTAGCTGGCGAGAGTCCTCGCTGGGTGTCCTCGCCAGTCTTTACAGCCTTTTCAAGAGTATCTTTTCTCACGTCTTGGCACCCTCCGTCAGTGTTTTTCTTACTTTTCAGTTTTGCAGTGTTTATTTTTTTGACCTTGCCTTTTGCTCACAGTTTTCGTCTTCTTTTATTCATTTGTTTCTCCACCGCTGTCTGATTCCTCAGCTTGAAGATGCTTGTCTCTGCCGATCCCAGTCTGGGTCTCTGAAAGTTCATATTGTGCGTGGTGTCAATGTGTGTGTCAGTGTGTAGCTAATGTAGTCCCAGCGTTTCAATCTCTATCTCCATTTTCAAATTATGGAAATTGGGATTCTGGAAATGTAATGACACCACATAATTCAAATTGCATAAAATAAATGTGATGGCTTGTATTTCTACTCTTGTATGCATAAGGTTTACCCATATGCATCGACACATGTACTGTATGTACAGTATGCGATGTGTGTGTATGCAGTGTACAACCTCACCTCTCCATACTCCTTCCTTCCATAGAGTGGTAATTCCTGGCCAGAGAGGAGCCTGTCCAGAGCCGGGGGATCTGCCCTCTGCACCCTCCTCCTGTTCCTGCTTTGATTTCCAATATGTCCTCCCATCACCACAGATGGCTGCAGAGGAAACATTTTCTCGGCTGACGGTGCTAGCGAGGCCCCTGGGCCCCCGAGGCTGATAGGGGGCAGAAATTGGAGAATAATGTAGTAGAATATTTGATTGGGCTCTGATGGGCAGGACACTGGGAAGACTGCCATAGTAATGTGTCTGGGCTTGGCTGGAACGGTGCATTTCTCCCCTCCCTCCCTCCCTCTCCCCACCTTCTCCTATTTCTCATCTTCGTCTGGCTGCAGGTTGTGATTTAATAATATTTGCTACTCTGAGCGGCAGCCCAGAGGTCCAGGGGCCCGGAAACAGGAGCCTTGCGCTTCCTGTGGGCTGTCAGAAAAATGCTAACAACGTGACAAATGTTTGGCTGGGCTGCGTAAAAATCTGAAGGTGAATAAGTGGAGGTGTCAGCAGAGGAATTAATGGCTTCACCTGGGCGAGGGAGGGTACTGGCCAAATCGGGTTCACAGAAGAGATGAGATAATCCATATGCTTAGGGACACACACACACACACACACATGCACGCACACAAATAGTACATGCTCTGTTGTTGTAATGTTATGAGATGTTTGCCAATGCAGAAAAAGATGCACCTGCGTCATTTCCATTTATCAAGTTGTAAATAAATGAAAATGGCTGGTTGTCAGTACAAGAGTAGCTGTAATGTGCTAATCTATCTCTCTCTTTTGAGAAAAAAATGTTAATTTACATATTTGGCAAGTCACAAACATGTGACTCAAATAAATATACTTACTTCATTCACTTCATTTATATGTATTTACTATATGTGTAAAATATTTAGTGACAACATATTTCTTCCTTTTTTTTGTTCACCAAAAAAGAGGTTATGTTAGACACTGGCAGTTCTTTGTTTAAGGTTAAGATCATCCTGGTTTAATACAGAAAAAAGTCCACATTGATCTGAAGCATCACTGATCTGAAGCACTAATGCTTTTGTTGTCTAGACCTAATCACACGTTTGTCTCTGGTGTCACATTCCTGTGTTCTGTACACTCACCATCCCAACAGTCATTCAAGAAAACTTAATTAGGGAAACAATTGGGGCTTAATGATTTTATGTAAGAAGAGTTATAATTCTGTAACTTCTCTATTGTGAATTGAGCAATGCTGTTTTTATCCTCCAGAGTCAAAGCCAAACAGATCTGAAGAACTGAAAGAAACAAGTCAGTAATAGCGTCTCCAGGTTTGAATAAAAACACAAAAGTACCTCTCTAAAAGAAAACATCCAAAATAGAAATCCCACCCCACCTTCCATCATCTGCTACTCCTTCCACTGAGACAGGTGCCCAAAAAGCCATCCATCAGCAGGGACAGCTGCAGCCAATCACACCTCCTCAAACCAACCAGACGTTTAACCCTGCTCCCAGGTGGGTGGGCAGTAATTGCCAGGCGCAACTTTGCTCGCCTGGCAAGCTGCCGTGGGACACAGAGAGGTAGGGAGAAGTCTGAAAAGAGTAGAAGGGAATGAGGGATCCTCTCATGGAACAAACAGACGGTCAGGACTGGCTCAGAGAAGCGTGGCAGAGCGAACCTGATGACTCATCTGAGAGTCGCAGTAAGACATTCCTAATTCCATTGTTAAAATCTCTGTCCTGTCTGCGCTCCTCGCTGAGTTTTGGCTCGCGGTGCTTCCCCCTGTAAACATCCCTGTATTGTAGTTCTGCTACCCTGGGCCATTGGGGTGATTGTCATTATGCTACCTCAGCAGCACAGTGCCCCGAAGAGTAGAGCAATCACGCTGGTAGAGGATTTTAAATTTCACACCCGTACTGTGGGAGGGAATGGGACATGGGGGGATTTGGACAAGGTGCTAATTGAGGAGGCGATATACCACCTGTGTGTGTTCCAAGGCGAGCATTCATCCAAATAGCTGATGCAGGGGCTTCAAACTAGGTTGTGAAGTGAGGCGTTGGCTCACTGCTTTCTGTGGCCATAAGGATGCTGAGGGAAGCCATTCTGAATGGGACCCCAGATATACTACACAATCCTTCTTAATTGCACTTGAATGTGGAAAACAGCCAGCTTATTGTTATTTCATGTCTGCGTGGGTGTAATATACCGCAACCTCGCAAAGGTGCAGTTGTTTTCCATCACAGAGGCTTTTCTAGCTCAGATTTTCTAAACGCAGAGCGATGCAGTCAGTTTAAGCTGTGAGGCTGTGAGATCTGCCAGTGGTTGCGGCGCGTATGGTGGAGGGCCCGATTCAGATGTCCGTCCGGCGATTGGGGCTGTCAGAGAGGCTGGTCGGGGGAAATCAGAGCAAAGCTGAAGACTACTGCTCCAGTCATCAATCACCTGGCTTTAGCCTGCGTGCAAGCCAATCCGCCCAGGCCTCGGGCCCCAGGATTCATCAGAGGGGACAAGGCCTGACATCAAGAAAAATGAGCTCAACCCTCCAAACGTCAGGGCAGATCGGAGCCCAATGTCACCGTCTCGATCAGCTTGAGAGGTCTCTGTTCAAACGGGATAAAAGAGATAGAAAATGGGTAACTATACAGTATCTTCTATTTTTGTTCACTTTCTGACAGTTGGCCCCTCAGGATCTTCTTGGCATTCCTATGGCAAGTAATTCTAGAGAGAACTGTACTGTACATGTGCACGTGTGTGTGTGTGAATGTCTCTCACTCACTCTCTCTGTCTCTCTCTCTCTCTCTCTCACACACACACACACACACACACACACACATCAGGGTTGAGGAGATGAAGGGGAGAGTCATCAGGCTGAAAATGATTAATGCCCCTTTTTGTCCAGCCTGGCATCTGGAGCACATCTGCCCCGCTGGGACCAGGACAGATATGGTACCCGCTTCAGGGATTAAGCTGCCCTTCGCCACCTCTCTGGAGGCTGCAGGTAAGGGATTCTCCCCTATAGCCAGCACCACCCCCCTTCTCAAACCCCCTCTGGGAAGCACAGTCTGGGCCCACCTTGGAGCTCAGCACATTAAGCGTGGATGATATTTATGATGTGGAAATGGCCTGCTATTTATTCAGCGTATAGAGGATGTGGAGATGATTCATCGTAGTCCCTTGGACTCCTCTTTCTCTCTCTCTCTCTCTCCCGCTCTATTTTTTCTCAAACCTTTCTCTATTCAATGATTCTCTCCACATCTCTACTTTATCCATACGGTTCTTCTGTCTTTCTTTTTCTGTTCTCTATCTCTCAAATTGTCAATTTTCTGTATCTTGAAATATATTGTAGAAGTAATAATTATCAGATTTTATTTCATTATTGATGCACACTCATAATCTGAGGTTCCTGAGGTGTACAAGTGTACCTGTGGATCATGTGGTTATGCGACTGGCTAGGAGAGCCAGAGAGCTTAGAAAGAAAAGTGAAAATAAGAACATAGAATTTTCACTACACAGTCCTGATAATAAATGCTTTTGGATATCTGTACTGTTTCTGTGTATCAAGAGTAATAGTAGCCTATGTGTAGCAGTCTACTGACAGAGAAATGATAGTGAAGATTTCAATATAAGAGACTCTCCAGGAAAGGGGGGTTGGTCGTTGGATAATTGAGGAGTAGATGTGTATATCCAGGTGACATAAAAGCTGACAAGAGCTATTAGGTATAATCTTCTCGTATACACAATCCACATTCAAAAACTCTGTTTTGAGTGTGAGGGGACAGAGAATTTCATCAAGGAATATGTCTGCTGAAATAGGATATTGTTGAATGCGTTCTCAACACTTCATATACTTCTAGCTAAATCTACTACTGACTTCTAAAATCTCCCCTTAAATCTGACAGAAAAAACTCCAGATTCATTTGGATTGGTTCAAGATTTATGTGTTGGATTACAAACTCTGCACGACGAAATTTACTTTCTTTTGTTATTCTTTGGTGTCACATTTCCTTAATCATTTCTTAGAATTTCTTGAGAAGGACTATGTAATTTAGTACTAATTGTAGGGAACACAGAGACAGTGATTAATTATTACTCTTACAACTGATTCATTACAGCATGAAGAACAGTTTGAAAAAGGGTTTCTTAAAAAAAAAAAAAAAAATCTCTACAATTAGTACCAAATTATATATTTCTTTCTGGGAATTTCAAAGAAAATTATCATCAACAGATAAACCAACATTTCTAAAGAAATATTTCCTAGGTAACTGAATCACATAAATTTTGATTGATTTGCTTGTTCTTAAATGTATCATGACATGTATGGCATGAAAATGTTCCATGTTTCACTGCAACTTCAGGAAACAGTTATCAAAATAAAACTTTTTTTCTTTTTTTTTTTTTAGAAAATTGGGTCGAAGGACAAACATCCACTTATCCACAACATCCATTATGAAAGTGTGTGTGAAACTGTAATCTTTACTTCTTCAAGTAATGTGGTGAATTTCTTATTTAAAGAGGATGTTGGGGCATAGTGTAGCACGCCTGAATAAAGGGCCATTCTACATGGTAAATAAAAGGGATATCAGTGAAGGAGAGAAAGGAAGATTGTTTTTAATAGGAGAGGTGGAGTGGCATGTTTCCTAAAAACAAAGAAGTAATGCCTAGACGTCCACCATGAGGTCACCATGAATGATTCACTGTTTTCCAGGAACTTCAACTCCCCGAATAATGGAGTCTAAATGTACATAGTACATATTTTGAACACATCAACTGGAAGGATATGGGTAGCTATAAATAGATGAGCATAGATGAAAATAAATAGAAACTTAATGCAAAAGCCAAAGCCCACAGGATACACACAGGACACCAATAACACATCAATACCCTCAATACCACATCATGGGATCTGTGACCACTTTAGAGAGTATTATTTAGCCTGCCTGACATACACACACACACACACACACACTACCTAGGCGGCTAAGAGAAAAGAAAAAAGCCGATGGGAGGAGTGTGTGAGTGTATGACAGTGGATCAATAGTTGTGTTTGTGGCGGCGTTCCCACAGGAGTGGAGCAGTATATGAAAAGCCACTGCTGATGGCTGAAGGTCCTCTCAGAACATTCCCTGTGTGTTTAGCCCAGAGCCAAGGTTAAACCCAGCACAAAGACGCCACAAAACCTCAGCCTGCCTCCCCGGGGCTACATACACTCACACAGGCGAGGGCCCACAGGAGCCTTTCTTCTTTTCGTGCGTGTGTGTGTGTGCCTCGTGGCAACAAAATGGTGAATCCTCAAATATCATGACAGAGCCACGAGCCGGGACAGAAGCTTAACTCTTTTTCATTTATTGCGTGACATCATTAATGTGTTTAATTACAATGACTAGCTGTAATTGAATTAAAGAGATTCCACATGATACTGGGTCAGACTTCTTGCAGTGGAAACAAGACAATAAAGGATTTTATGACAGCCACATTAGCACATTTCCATACAGGGTTAATACTCTTGTTGTAAATGAAGTAATGTATTTCATCTAAGGCAGACTGTAATTGTGAGCCAAAGCAGCGTTAACCTCTGTGATTTATCCAGACTTAATTTCCATCTTAACACCACTTTATTGCTATTACTAGCATTAAACAGCCCATCTGAGAGAGGGGCAATAACTGTGGGGCCATAACACTGCTAAATCATGCATTTAAAGCAGTGCAATGTGTACATGGAGGTTTCACTACACCCATGATGACAAGAAACTATGCAGGCACAGACAAATAAATGTAACATTACTTTTCTCTGGTTGAAGTAAGGGAAGAAAGTAATTCTCTAAAGGCTCATTTTCCTTCCAAATTGTATCTTATTCACCAGAATCTCCCCAGACAAAAGATTCTTGTTGTTGTTGATTTCAGAGACAGAGGAAAATAGGAAGCTTGTCATGCTCTCTGCAGTAATGATAGGATACTCTGTCAAGCAGCTCTCAAGGTGTCTACATTCCTTCACTTCAGCCATCCTCCTCGTGTACAGGCCGTAACTAGCTGCGATGTGCCTCGACAGGACGTAATCGCCACAGAGGACTGATGGAATACTAATTAGCGTGCCACCACTTGAATTATTCATGCATCTTAATTAGGGGAGAGATTTCCCATTAGGCTTTTAGATGTGACTGAAGAGTTTGGCTCCTATTTTGTGTGAGAGTCGGAGTGTGCGTAAATAGACGAGCGTACACACACAAACATAGGCAGCTGCGTGTGGTATATGCATACATGTGCGCGCACGAAGAGCACACTCACACGTTTCCAATGCAAATTGAATATCCATCACCCACCCAAAACTTAAAATGAATGTGAGGAAAGTTAAGTGTGAAGTTTCCAAAGCAATAAACAGACATATCATTCATCACAAATACACAGCTTTTGCAACACTGGGCACAAAATGCCAGATAGCCCCAACTTTTTCCTCTTAAAAGCACATGAATAATAAATAACAGCTGCTTCTCTGCAAGGCTGCACAGAAAACATAGAAGTCCTGCTGCCCTGCTATAGGGTTCACTAATTAAGCTAATTAACTAATTAGCTGCAGCTAAGACAGCAGACAGTAACTACCAGTGCATGATACTGTATTCCACTCTCTCGGCTTTTCTTTTATGCTGAGGTACCAAGCATTAGCCTGCTTGAGCCAAAGCCACATCCATCTGCTGCAATTTAGCAGGGAAATTAGGCTCTCAATGTAGCATATTTGTTTAAGTAATTGGAAAGTAATTAATAACCTGAAATGATAATGTGCTCAGCAGCTCTTCTTCTGCAAACCATACATGGAAAATGTACTGGCTGCTGCCAAATGTGTGTGTGTATGTGTGTGTGTGTGTGTTAAGACAGGTCATTTCACTTGTCAGCATATTACAGTGCGGTTGCTTTATCCATAAGTACTGAGATAAACAGGAATGACAGTTGAAAGGGGAGTAGGGGAAAAAAATCAAATGTTGATTTGTAGGTGAGGCATTGATGAGGTGCTCTATATGATATTACTCTGCAGGGTGCTCATTGGCCGCCCGTTTGGCTGTAAAGACTGCAGCACTAGCTCCCATAACCACACAGCGAAGACGGCAGCGAAATATGAGCCCAAGGATCAGGCCGACATTAAACCTGGCCTCTAATTACGCTGTTCAGAGATTGTTTTTTATAAATATTTGATGAAATGTCATCTGCTGCTCTGAGGTGCTGGGACGGGGGGTGAAAAGAGGGATGGTGTAGTCTCGGTTTTCACACTCACACAGAATGTAGACAGCCTGCAACCTCTCCATTCCCTGTTCACTTTATGGCTCTAGAGAAATTTACTCACACTTCATTTAATCAGGTTGGTAAATTTGGTTGCTGACTGTTTTTTTTTTTTTTTTTTAAATGTTATTCAAGGTTTTCATTACCAATCTCTGACTTTGTCAAGTTGCACCTGTCACAAATATAGGTCATAAACATGAACTTCCCAGAACCTGTGAGAACTGGCGCTTCAAAATCTGTCAAAACCCATTGATGACACAATTTGTTACATTGGTATAGGTCTATGAATATTTTCATTCATCCGGGTCATAGTTATTTCTAGGCAACAATTGATTTGAAGACAACTGGACTTTGATTTGTCTATGAAGAAGTTTTGCCTCTTATCCAAGCCGCATCATCAGTTCTTAATGCATTGATCTGACCAGTCCTCAGCAGTCTGACGCTAGATTGGTATAGTAGCCTGTCACAGGTTATCCTTCCTTCAATCACACTTACAGGGCTGCCAGCTGAGGATTCATTATGGTGTACTGTTTTTTTTGCCTTTAATTATTTTTTAGATATCATGACTACATGGGATAGGAACATCCAAACCTCAGACGTGAAATGTGAGACAATTCTACTTTGGAACAGACTTCTGAATATGCTTGAACAGCTGCTCACTAGAATAACTAACATATTTTACATGGGCATCATCTCACTTGGTGAAATCTTGGGAAAATCTTGTATGATTAATTTATTTTTTATTTATCAAAATAAGTTACACTGTAACATTCACGACACTCAGTGCAAAGTGTTGCTATATTAGAAAAGGTGGTCTGTTGATGTTTAGTATAAACCTAAATTATGAACATATTGTCTCATGAACAAGACTGGGCCAGAACCTAGTATATGGCTGAAGTGTATATGAAACGCTAGAGGGCTTTTAGTTTGAAACGGAGGTTTTAATTTGAAATAGGAAGTGGGGGCATTTGGATGACCAATGGGGTAACCTCAGTCAGTCACTCGGTGACCCAGTCCAGCCAATAATAACTACAGCATACAGTAGATCCTCATGAGGAGCAGAATTGAACTAAAAGCTAAAGATCTCAGAGTGCACAGTTACATTCAGGTATTCAGTTGGTTGCAATCTGCAACCTCACCCATAGATGCTACTAAATCCTACACACTGGTCCTTTAAGGGCAACACTTTTTTGTAAAATGTTTATGTATAAGTACAGTACAGGCCCAAATAAACTGCTTACATAGAAGATGTGCTAAATGTAGTGTGTATAAATATAGTATGATAACCTTCTTGTATAGTTGTACAATAGATGTAGATATTGTAGTTTTCATTTGTTCCATGACATTTCTTTCTCTACAACTGAATTGTACCTCCTGGGACCCTCTCATTAATAAATTAAAAATTACATTCAACCAGTTCTTTGATAAAGAATATCTCTTTCAGATAGATGCTCTTCTTCTTTCTCCTTCTCCCTGTTTGTCTTTCATACACACCTCTTCCTGAGTGGAAGCCTAAGTAGCTGCTGCACTTGGCTCTTCGGGATCGTTGCCTACATTATCAAACTCCACCATGGAGTTTCTCAGGTGTCCTTGAAAGTGTGCGTCAAGGACGATGGATCCAGGTGGAGGAAGACAGGAGGGATCTCCCAGCTCGCTGTTGCTGCTTTGTAGCTCCACCAAGACGGCAAATTGACAGCTGTTTCACTGCTTGAGAGGGCCATTTTGAAATTCCTATTTCCCTACTCCCTGGTTAACCACAGTGAAATGACTCATGAAGAACAGTGGGTGATGCATGCATGTTGATCCAATGATCTGACAGCAAAATTAGGGTAATTTTGCTGTGTGGTCTGGATGTCTACCACATCAGTTACTATGGGCCTTAGTGTGAATGTCAGTGGATTATTGCTTTCATACTACAGGTTTCAGAGGTTTGTAAGATCCCATGTGTCCTAATATAATATAATATAATATGACAAAAATAGTAATTTTAGACTTTTACTTTCCCACTAGCTAACAGAAACTCCAATTCATAATCTAATAGTGCTATTTCTGACATAAAGCAACTGAAATAAACTTCTTTGCAGTGTTATCACAGATACACCCAAACAGGCACACCTGTATTTGGTTGAAGTTTGTTGCAGCATGAGTGTCATTTTTATAGTCCTACAGTCCTAATAATAGTAATAATAACTAGAATAATGATTGTATCCAGTGTTAGAAAAAGCAACGTTCAGGACAAAAATATCAGTAGCAGAGTTTAGGATAACGTTAGCTGCTCTGTCCTGCTTGTATTTAGTTCTGGGAAGTTTAAACTCCAGAAACCCCAGACAAACTCACTACCTAAGATAGCATTACATTTGGTAAACATGTATGTCAGTATTCATTTGAAATAACATTTTCTCTTGTAAAAGGGAAACATACATATCATGTATGCAGTAATCAGGGGCATATTTAAGACACAGTTAACACAGTTCTTGATTTAAAATGACTCAGCTTGAAACACTGAAGAGTCAGCTGGTGACTGAGTTTTCAACCAACTTGTGGAGTTAAGGAAACACTAACCTGCTAAAGCTGATAAGATCTGCTAGTGAGAGTCATCATTTCTGTTGTCAGAATGACATCTTGCTTTAGTTTACTTGGGTCTTAAATTGAAGACTCATTGTTTCAAAAATTAAATTTTGAGTGGAAAATCTGCCACTGGATAAATCATTCCTTAAGGACAGAAAATAGTGTGTTTGCATAAACCATAAAATCTCACAAATGGTTGGCAATTATCTTGTTAATTATGTTGGTATACCTCAAGTTTCAGCTTTGGGTTCTCTGTTATTTAGTTTGTATATTAAAGTTGACATGAAATGTGCATGTTGGCACTGGTAGTGCCAAAACATATTTGAAAAAACACCTGGCCAAAATTTGATTTTTAAAAAATTGTTAAAATGACATATATGACAAGTTTATTTTCGTTATTTCTACCTAGCTATTTAGCTAGTGAGTCACCATATTGATGTGACATCACTGCCTATGTAACGGGGTTGTTTGGTTCCGTTGGCTAGTGAAGACTGAAGCATTTCTGAACCGGGTTGAAGACACACTTTTTGAAAGATGGAGAATGAAGATGAAGTTGAAAGGCCTGCTGAGTCTTTGACAAGTCCAATTTCCTAACCAAGCAGTGTTACAGGTGGAAGAAGTCGTGGAGTCAGTGATTTGGGGTCAAGAGCGGGTGGCACCATCACTTGGTGTCAGCGCGGTTATTGTACGCCAATGGCCACAGTGCCAGAGTCTGTCTGCTGTCAAGAGGTTGGTCTGGACCATCATATACGCAACCAATCCTGCATCACCATGGTGCGTACATTTAACATCCTGTGCTGGGAGGTTGACGTGTTGGCGGTGGCAATGCTATCACTGAAGGACGTAAGAGCTGAAACGCTGGAGCATCCTGTCAAAAGCAGGTAAATCAAGCTAGGTGTAACCGCAGTCGAATTAAGACTTGGGTTCAATTCTGGCTTGACTTGAGACAAAAATCTATCCTGGTTTTGGCCGTGAATTATGTCCCTTTTAGTCCATCATTTTCTTTCCCACCGTTTATTTATTTTTAAAACATGGGTAACAAAGTGAACATCAAAACAAACTGTAAGTAACTCAAACATTAAACATTTAAGTGCTTAGAAACCCTTTTTCTGTTGATAACCTGAATCTAACAGTAGAATCTCTATTGTGTGACCGTAATCAATTAACTGTGTATTAACTTTCTCCTTTCTTTGCAGGAGTCCTGTTGATCCATCTTTGTGTCCAGGGATTTTGGTCCAGGTAAGTATCCCTAGTTTGTTATATCTGTAAATGTTAGTCAGTTAGTCCATTGGGGAACTTGGAGACCAATCTCCTGATCCATTGTATCTCCTTTGCTCATCGTTGGGTTGCTGTCCAATCCGGGTTGTGTTGTAGTCCCATCATTTTCAGGTTGTCCAGTCCATTTCGGTTGAAGTGATGGACCAATTGTATATTCATTTTGAGGTTTTTCTGGATGTTGTAGGAGTTTTGTGCCAGTCTGGTTTTCAGGGTGTTCTGGGTTTCTCCCACATAGGTTATTTTACATTTGTTGTATTGTATTAGATAGATGCAGTTGGCTAGGTTCAGTGGAAAATTCCTGGGTAGTGGGTGTGTTGTACCTGTAGTTGGGTTCTTGACCACTTTGGGGTTGTCAAGTAGTTTTGTAGGAGACATTGGTGCCTTCAGTTGCACCCTCACTAAAATGTCCTCTTTGTGGTAAGCTTCAGAAGAGGATCTGTACTGCCTTCTCTCTGTCGTTCCGTTTTGTGCTTATTTGGTCAAATCTCAATAGTTGGGATTTCAGGATTCCTTGGAATAGTTGTACAATGGGCAATCAAATGTGCTATCATAATCTGGTGTAGTGATTATCTCATTGTTTTTTTATTTGTCTGTACTTATGTGTTCTTGTATGTTTTCTTTTAATATTTTTATATGCCATCAGCCTGCCAGGGACTGCAGATGAAAATGAGCCTTTATGGCTAAAATCTGGCACATTTACATGATGGACCCAAATGGTCATGTTGATTAATGTGCATTGCCCTTTCTTAAAATAAAATAAATATGAACACAAACATAAAGATGGAGACATGAGCCTGTGCAAGCACACACAGTCTACACACACAAAAGGAAAATATATTTCCATGTGTCTGTGCCACATGACCTTGCCAGCTTACTAGAGTTCATTACAGTGGAAAGCAGCAGTGGAATCAGTGGCAATGAAAAGCAGACATGACCCACAGATTGTTGGAGCCAACATGAAAGCGCTCAGCTATCAGGCAGAGAACGAGAGAGAGGGAGGGGGAGTGGTACTGTAAGAACAAGCGAACGGAGCTGTCCACAAACTCAGATGTGAACTGTACTGGTTTGCATAATTTAAGGTTAATGAGGAAACAATGGCAGATAAAATCTCTCTCATTTTATCCCAGCCAGCTTTGCTCTACCAGGGCACTTTTCATTAAAAAGGCATCAGACGCTGTGCTTTAATGATCTGTGAATTCATCAAAGTTTCATCTCATTTTATATTACATCATGTATGTGAATTTGAGAGTGGATTTCCTTTTCAAAGAGACGCTCACTCATGTTTAGCTGTGGTGGATCAGTGTCGCAAACATGCAGTAACTTCACCACCCCTCTCCAACCAAATGACTCATAATACTAATGCTTACATACTGTAAGATTATATACATATTGATTTGGATAGGTTTCCACTAATGTGTAGATGGTAATATATAAATATAAAAGAACCATGTTAGTCATCTTTAGTGAATATTTTAGGGGTTAAAAGGACAACCGTTATCATGAATACGGCTCAAATACAATTTATCACATGCAGCGGATTATACAAATTGTCCAGTATGGCATGAAAAAAAAAAAGTGCATTACAGCTAATTCACCAGTTAGCGAAAACATGGTGACTGTGTGTTTAGTGTCTGTATATGCGTGACTTTTGTGCCACAAAATGCACAAAACCTTGACTCTTAATGAGTGTTTCAGAAGCAGAGTCAGCCTTTGGCGCTCTCTCTCTCTCAGTTATCCTCACGCAGAGGTAATTGGACAGAGGGACGCACTGTTCTCTTCTCCAACAGCCATGTCTCCTCTGTGCAGCCCTCATCCCCCCCACCCCCCGCGCCTAATCACACCTCCATTTGCATGGAGGTCCCCAAGAATCAGCCTCAATAACGCTGCGCTGCTTTGAAAGATGAGTTTTTAATCTCGGAAAGGAGATGAGTTTCTGACCTGCACCTGTTTGTTTCCGTAGTTTCTTTTTCCTGTCGTACAAAAATGACCTGCGAGTAAATTTGCAGAGGCAGGATAGCTGCTCGGCTCCTTAAGTACTGTCATTGTGCATTCATTAATATCCCCATATCTGACATGGCGGGGAAAATGGTTCTTGGAGAAAAAGGGCACTTGTCGTGGTGGGTGAGACTCCCTAACAGGCAATCAGATGGGCTGACAGCGAATGTCAGCTGGTGTATGTGTGTGCAGGCAAACGGAGTGTGCTGTGGTCTTTGGGAAAGGTGTGGGTATTTATTCTTCTCCCATTGCCCTCTATTGACCCATGTAATGGAGAATTTTACAAGGGGAAGTGTTTGAAATATCCTTTGGATGTAGGTAATGTGTTCATCTAGGGAGTGCAGGCCCCCTCGTTCTTTCACACATACACACTGTCAGGCACATTACTGGTATATGCATATACACAGTATTACTGCATTGTGGTTAAGAACACTTTTCAAAAAGTTTTATTTTAGTTTTAAATATATTTCAATAACGTGTTATAGTACACATGTTGTAAACTGATGTCTGAACCAATTGTATGGTGTGTTCTGCTTTGGACTTTATTTTCACAGTTTTCAAAAGAAGATGTTAATGAGAAAATTGTGCTGCAGATATATTCAGTTTTGCTGCTGGTTGAAGTTTGAAGGAGATGTGAGATGAGGTTACTGAATGCATCTCCTGTCGAACCAATTAAAACTGGTCCACATAGACTGCTGTTGGGCTAAAACTGTGTGAAGTTTTGAAAGCAAAGTGGTGTATTGAATAATGTGTAACTCTTTAGCGCTTAGATTTGGGCAAAGATAAATTCTTACTGGATTGTGGAAGGAGAAATCATATACTTCAAATTGTTTTGACAGTTCTTGATTCTAAGTAATAGATACAGTATGCCTCCAGATCAAAACAGAAACTGTTACATTTCCCTCAGTACAAAGCATCTCTATGTTTTAGCCTGCTTGAGAAATACACTAATTAGCGCTTAAATTTTAAATAACTTACCTGTATGTTTTTAGACATTGGTGGGTTTCATGAATGCTGGGATGGTTGTTCTCATGAAAAGTAAAGACAGTTGTCACACAGTGTTTTTCTAAATAAAATAACTCATCCAACACCCCATAATCCACAAAAATACGAAACTAAAATAAAGAAAAAGATGAAAAAAAAATTTATATATTGTTCTCATTTTGGCATTAGCATCCTGACAGACATGGTCCCTCACTGGCTTCCCACCCATGACAACTTCTAAAGCTGTGTTCAGCTAGATAACAGGACTGAAAAATGTACTACTCGTGCAAAATAAAGGCTCATCACGATCTCATGGATCTCCATCTCAGTCTGCCCTTCCTGGGCAGGGTTTCTAAGCACCTCATATTTGAGGTTTTTAATACAGTGCAGTTTTCAGTTTGAAAACGTAATGTAACAAGACTTTGCACCACCTGAACAGACTCAATAAACACTGTTGTGACCGGCTACCATCAACATGCTCATAAGCAAGGCATGTTATCCCCAATGGCTCCAATGAGGCTCCTTAGCAGCACACAGAAGAAGAAAAAGAAGAAGAAGATGAAGAAAAAGAAAAAAAAGAAGAAGGTGCAGGCTCCCACTAATGAATGTGTACTGCAATGTAAACACACTGAGCTGTGTGCTCAGCAAAAACTACAGCAGATAAACAAAGGTAAGACAAAGTTTACAATTAGTCAACGTGCTGTCTAACGTATTCAGTTCATGCAAATTGCTGCCATATGATTTCAATATTCCAGGCCAAGATGCGTTAAGCTGGCATGAGTTTACCTTTTTGGGAAAAGCAATTCACTTGCAACCCTGAATACAAACAAACCTTCGAGCATATTTCATTACACAAACAGCTCATCACATCTTCCCACTGAGAATAAACAGAGCACACACACACGTAGACACAAATATACACAGATTTGATGTTCATGTGGATTTTGACACACATACACAGTGTACAAGTGAAAATAAACAAAACGCCTACTCTGATTACCAGCAGCTCCTGCATCAAAAAAAAAAAAAAAACTTCAACAAGGAGAATCTTAGTGCGCATGCTAAACTTCATCACCTTGTTTACTGTGTCTGTTTATAGCTGGATGTGTGAGAGTGCTTCAGCGAGGCAGCACCCTTCATCTTGCCATTACTGCTCCGCTTTATATTGTTGCCAAAATCACAGGTGACAGGCCACTTTTCCAGGGCGCTCGGCACAAACCCTCCATTCAGCTCAGGCTGCAGGCAGAGTCATTTGATGGCGATAGCACCCGACACACACACAGGTTTCACATATTCAGCCTGAGTATGAGACGGCAGAGGGAGAAAAGAAGGCAGTGAAAAGCTACCGTTATCGCTATTAACTGTCAAAGTCACCTTCAGCCCAAGGTGCAGCCCTGCGGAACACACAATACAAACGTACAGCTCGCTACGCACATTCACGTGCTGTGACGAGCATGATTCATGAAGCTGACGGATCAAGTCATCGGTAGCTATTGACTGTATGTTGATTTGATCAAATCCAGATGAGCACAACTGAAATTTTAGGAGAAAAAACCCCCATAAAAACAACTCACAGACGACAAAAAGCGTCTCCGTGAATTTCTGCAGTGTTGTCATCGTGCTGGCCCCTCAGGATTGCATCTCACCTTTATTTTTACTCAGCAGACGGCCTGAAAGCGCGGCATTATGGGACAATGGAGTGTCTGAACGTGTCAGCTGAACACCTGCTGAGCGCTCCGAAAGGAGAACTTGGGAGCCTAATTATCAAGTAATTTGAAACAGCATTCTGTTGCCTCTGTCGCCGTTTTAATTAGGGGGCGTTGGCTTTCAGAGGTCACACCAAATGAGCTTTTAACTATTCGCGGAGTAGATTCTTTTCTCACTGAAGGCTGCTCTCCTGATGCTACTCTGTAGACGACAGGACCACAGGCATCTCGCCAAAAACAATGAGGAAGCCGGGAGAACATTTAGAATGCAAATGGGAACTAAGAAATATATAAGAAGACACAGTGTTTTCTTTATTTCCTTTGCCTGCCTGTTGTCAGCCAGTGCTTTCTTGTTATAAAAAAGGGTCTTTACCTGCTCACTCTGAGGAGAGCTGAAAGCTAGCAAGTTACCGAAGAAAGCAGGAGGGGACGGCAGGGAGGAGAGGAATGAGAAAAATGATACGAAAGAAAAGAATAAAAATGTATGAAGGAAGAAAGAGCAGAAGGGGACAACAGCAGTTTGAAAGAGGGGAGCGTGCGAGGATGAGGGAGAGGAAACAAGGAGGAATGAATGAATAAATGGATGATGAGCAGAGGAGAGACAAGGAAGGGAGGAAGGTGGAGTGAATGATGAAAGAGTGGAGGAAAGAAAAGGGTGGAAAGGAAGCAGGATGGACAGATGGGATGGGTGGAAGCAGGATGGGATTTAGGAAATGAACAAAGGATGGATGAAGTGAAGACAGAGGAGGCTGAACATGATGGATGGATGAAAGGAAGGATGGATGGAAGTAAATAAAAGGGGGAAGAAGGAAAGCTTGAAAGAAGGAGGGAGAAGGGGAGGAGAGTGGTAACGTCAGAAGAAAGGGAGGAAATGAGGAACGATGAAGAGAGGAAGAGGTTGTTATGACGGAAGGATAGACGGCTCAACAGAGGACAAAAGATAAGGTTGATTAACCGTGTTTCCATTCACCTATTTTTATGAGCAGTTTGAAGTATCACATTAGAAAAGCTTAATGGAAATGCCAAAATTTGAAAAAAACTTCCTCAATTTTGCAAAAAAAAAAGTCAGCTGTCTCTGCTCTTGGCGTATTCTGAAGTGTTGCAGTCAAGCGCTGCCTGTGAAATGTGTCCACTATGACCTCCCAGAACTCGTGCGCTGTCTCTCTCTTGCTGCGGCCATTAGAGCGGTTACATTTCTTTGTCTTCATCTCCGGTTAGCACGAAACATGGCCGACGCTAGCGGACATGAAAGAACAATTACAACCGCTCTGTTTTTTCTCTCATCAAGGCAGTTTAACTGTTTGTTTTGTTTTCCGGTTGACAATCTCTACTTCTTCTACTCTGTTTACCGGCAGATTATTTAAACCTATGCCACCATTTTCTGATGAAACTATGCGTTGTGTGCAATTATTTGCTTCAAACCAGTTGATGGAAATGCACCTAATTTGCGTTTTCATTTTTGCGACATTGCAAAAAGTATGCTTAAAATTCTCTTGCAAATCTAATGGAAACATGGCTATTGATGGACGGAACGCTTGATGGGAATGCTTGGCTCCAGATGCACTGGAAACATTCCAAAAATCTTTAGGGGCAAAACTTGTACATTTAAACTTTGCACTTGAAACTAAAAGAGACCCTCGAATTTTATTGATTGTGAAAGCAGCTCGGAGACGGGCTGAAAACGAGATTGTCATGGAAAAAGGAAGCTTCAGGATGTGTGTTGCTTATTGCAACTTTTTAAATCTGCCTCCTCTTCGCTCAATTTCTTGAGACAGCCAAGGTAATTTAAATCAATTCTAAGTCCTTCAATTACAGACACACTGACAACAGTTTGGAGAGAGGGAAATGGATTTTTCTGCTCATCTGCGAGCCAAGGACAAAGCGCTCTGCCGACAAGCTTCGGCTCCTCCTTCACTCTTGACGTTTTTACTCTCTCCCGCACTGTGTTGCTTTCCTTCTATAAAATCTGTCAACAACTATTTTTTATGATTTCAGTCTGGTGGTGGTAAGACAATAACGGCTGTGGGGAGGTGAGGCCAAACCTGCTTGCTCATTTTATATTTCTTTGAGCGAGAGGAAGGAAGACAAACAAACAAGCAAAAAAAAAAAAACACACACAAACATTTCCTTGCTTGGATGATCCCACGGGGAGGGAAATGCTCACTGTTTTCATATATAGCTCTCAAGAACTTATGCATGAACACATGTTCGCACCGCACATAAAGGATGGATGCATCAATATGCTGACACACATACAGTTCTGAATCGACCACACACAAACATACACACACACACACACACAAGCTCATGCCCCTTATCTGTCCACTGCCTGGTCGACAGATGCACAGGCAGAAAATTGTAAATATTGAGCAACCCCTTGTCCCTGAAAGATGAAGTACAATAGCTGGAGGCAATTCATACCGCTATTGCTTTTTTATGAACTAATATGTTCATAGTTGTTGCTTCCAAATTACTCAATAAATATCCAATACTTCCTGAGAGACGGCCTTGACCCTGTTGTCTGAAAGAATGTTTTTCACAAGCACCGGCTCTCCCAATACGCTTAAACACTGAAGGCAGCTTCATAAAGTGGCAATTACCGTTTTGACATCAATTCTGAGCCACATAAAAAACCTGACGCGTTTTGAGAAAGCAAAATGGACAATTACAGAGACAAATAAAGCGAGTCACCAAGGGTGAAAAATAAAACTCCCCCGGCATCATAATTCAGCTTAATTAAAGGAGCAGCCCGCCCAAAGGGCCGTTTAAAACAACCCGCCCCCTTCACTCACTTCCAGAGGTATTAGCTGAGTTAAAAGCAGTGGGCTACATGATAGAAGTCTTCAGGCTGACCTCCAAAGCTTCTTTCCCCTCATCTATATTTATATGAAGGAGCGGCACTAATTTTGCACAGTAAATCAGTGTGCACATTTCGTTGTGACCTCTAGCTTGACACTGAATTAAACAATATCAGGGCCCGAGAAGCCCGCTTTAACAAGCCTTAAATTCCTCCGTCCAATCCATCAGCAGGGATATTTCTGACACACGGAGGAAGAGCATGAAATAAGGCAATTATTGAACCCTTCAGCCCATTTCTACGGCTTGGCTGGCTGGCACGGTGCTGCAGAGCCACAGACCTCTGAGTTTGTGTCTTGAGATGACTCTTGGAGATATGGACGCTGAAAATGAATACATTACAGATAAATTATAGTAGTTAGCATGCAGTTTCTTGTAACACCGCTTTCGCTACTCAGCGTCAAGGTTGGTGTGCCACTTCTAACTATATAAAAACAAAGATGTGTTGCAACCGCGGCAATTATTGGGCCTCTTGACTTTGTCAGATAAAAAAAAAAAAAAGAAGTTACTTGTGTGTGTGAGAGACACACTCTGTTTTGAGGCAGAGACTTCAGTTTTCCCTGAGTGTTCCTCTCTGGTGCATACAGGAGGAAAAAAAATGCTTTGTGTGTGTGTCTTTCATGGAGGTGGCAGTCGATCCTGTGTGTATAGGCGTCCTCTCAGATTGCCTGACAGATAATCCATCACACAGTCAGTGTGTCTGACAGGAAGAGGTCTCAGTCAACTCTCTGTCGCTCTGTGCCGCTCGCACGGGGGCCTATGAAGGACAGTCACTCCTCTCAAGTCTCTCTTGGGATGACGTACGCTGGAGTTTCATTAGAAGGTGGTGGATTTGAGGAGTTTAAGGATGTGTGTGTGTGTGTGTTTGTGTGCCAGTCCGCAGATGAAGAGAAAGACAGAGAATATACTTTTAAGAAACGGAAACTAGGACAAAATATCAAATATGCTGTAAAAATATTACATATGACACTTTGACATATTGTATTAAGAACAATGAGCTCTTATGGTAAACCTGAGCTTGTTGGCAAACTTTAACAGATTTATTCAAATGAATATCAAACATGATTAATGATAAATAGTAAGATTAAAGTCTTTGGTAAAACTTGATATTATTTTACACTAGTATAACCTTCAATAAAAAAGTGAATGTTTTTTTTATACCAAATAATAATAAAAACACCGAGAGATAGTATTAGGTTTCCCATCCTAGACACCATTGTGAAAACATTTGAATACTATTTCTTTGCTCATTTATTCATTCTTGACACTGTAAACCAGAATCTAATTCTACAGATCAGCAGCTTTTCATCCAAACAACAGTACTTGCAGTGATGTGTGTGCAGGTGTTAAGCCTGTGATTGTGTGCGGATTAATCATGATCTCGCCTAAAAAAAAAGTTTCAAAGTAGGAGTTACCTTTTATTCCACCATAAAGTCACAAAAGACATATCTGCAAAAATAGTTGAATATTCATTTTCAGAGTCACAGCTACATCTCTGGCTATAGCTACCACACATCTTAACAAAAATGAATACAAATTAAAGCTATCCTTGTCTGGGTATTCGGACCAAACGTGAGACATTGATTTGAAAATTGATTTAAAATAGATTTCTAGTCGTCATGCATTCAGTAGATATCTCCTAGACTCTAGTTTATTTCAGCCAAAGAAAGTTTGGCACCGGTGATGTCAGCAATGATGACTTGAATTACTTGGAATAAGCGCCTACTGTATATTCAAAGGTTATCTCAAGGCTGGACTGTGTTTCTCCTTTGCTCCAGCAGTCAATAGTTTGGGCTCAAGGGCACACAACCGTACAAATGGCTGAGGGTCTACTTTCCCCTGCTGATGTTACATTTATTCTGCAAATTTACTCTCTCCGCAAAAAAAGCCAAAGAATCAGTAGAACGACTGAATTTTTCTTCCTTACTTTCCACCTGCTTCTGCCTTTTTCCCCCAGGATGCTCTACTTTGTATTGAGTAAAGAAACCCAGAAAATAGTGTTGAAATATGTTTTTTTCTTTTTAATCTCTGAAATTATATACACAGTTATCACACTGTATCCAAGATATCCTGTCATTATACATTCATGATTATACAAAAAGTTTTATTTTTTTTCTCTTTAAACAGATCTGTATGAAACTATTGCTAGGACTGAGAGAGCTGGCAAGATAGTTTACAAACCCTTTAGCCTCCACGTAATAGGCACAAGATTTACGCCGTTCCACACAGTATATCATAGAGCGAAGTAGCTCTTTACAAGTAAGACATGATGTACAAAATTCACAGCCCATTAAGAGTGGGTCCTTCACTTCATGTGAGACACAGATAAGGCGTTGGATGGATGGATTTAAACTTGGAAAATGAAGTCACTGAGAAAACAGATCCAACAGTAACCGCTAGCTGTATCGCTGCCTTTCATTTTAACTAAGCGCCATTAAATAATTTCACAATGATATTGAAACTCGTGAGCAGGCTGTCTTTCAGTCACCTTTAAAGTATTGTAAGCCGAGGCCTGAGGTGAAGATGGAAAAAAATGCCTTTCTTAATGAATACTCCATACAGACAATGATCCATACAAATGTCACAATGTGCAGAGAGAAAGCCACATGTTCTGCCTTAGAAAAAAATGGAATGCACAAAGTGGAAGGGCTCCATCTAATCACTGACAGAGGTCACTAGAGTGTTATTATGTTCTATGAATATGTTGACTTTCATAATGTTTAATAAAAGGAATAATTTATCCCAATTAATATGTATTTAATAGAAAGAAAATGGATTAAAAGGGAGGAGATCTGTATGGC
Organism: Euthynnus affinis; assembly: GCA_029490765.1. Classification (NCBI taxonomy): domain Eukaryota; kingdom Metazoa; phylum Chordata; class Actinopteri; order Scombriformes; family Scombridae; genus Euthynnus; species Euthynnus affinis. Next base: position 9,580,140 of record CM055840.1, on the reverse strand, counting down.
TCTGTAAGGCATACACCATCCCAAAACCTGTGATATGAATGAGAAGTTGGCAACGAAATCCGTTGTAAACTATAGTGTTACAACAAACAAGTACAGGCCTATAATGGCAAAGACGTGATGTCCTGAATGTCTGCATGATGGGAGAAAAGGCTGATGATCAGAGTATTGGTGATGCACAGGCAGAGCGTAGTGGGGCTACACTGAGGATTCTTTAAAGATGAGGCTCCTATTTCTTGATGGCGGCCACTGCTTTCTTGGCAGCGTCGTCCAGGTTGTCTGCCGCTGTGATGGGCAGGCCGCTCTCGGTCAGGATCCTCTTCGCCTCGTGGACGTTGGTCCCTGTCAGAAACAGGAAAGCAGCGTTACAACGGGTGGCGACGACGAAAACAAAAACGGCAAAAAAGTGACAAACAAAGGTTGCACCTGATCTGCCATCTGCGCTGATCTAAAAATCACGCTGTGTGAAAGACTTCCTTTGGAGGAATCAATCCACACAGATGACAGATGGATGGAGTTATGGGTGAGCGGCGGCAAATTCGACTACTGATCCGAAAGCAGCTTGGTCTGTGAACAACGTCAGTGAGGCAAAAGGGCATTTTTTGTGTGTGTGTGTGTGTGTGCGTGTTCCCCTGGCTGCAGCAAGGTTAGGGGTAGCAGGTGCTGGGTGATACAGTGGAGCTCATGCCCTGGTAGAGCAGCAACCAAGCACACAGAGAGAGAGAGAGAGAGAGACACCCGCAGACACTCTGCACAACCCTGAGGCTCTACACACTGAACTGGCTGCCTCCCAGCGCTGCACACTGCGCAGCCAAACACAAGCCTGACAAGCCTGTCACAACACAGGGCAGGGGGGGGCACTGCAGTGCACGGAAGGACACACAGAGGGAGAGGCTGGTGCTTGAAAGAGGGAGTGAATGAGAGAAAGGGCAAAAGAGCAAAAGGTCAAATGAAGCAGAAATGCCCTCGCTGTGAAAACAACAAAAGCCAGCTGTTTATGTGGCATTCACTGATTGTACACATGATGACATGATGGCAAAGAAAAGGCCATTCTGTCTGATCTGGTCTCAGCAATCCTCTACTCTGTCTGGTATTTGATTTATCTTTTTATTATTACTTACCTTTGTTTCCTCATCAGCATTGTGCCATTATATCCAGCTAAAAATGTAAAAGTTTTTGAAATCCATCAAATAAGTTTGGAAAAGTATAATCTAGTTAGTATTTTTTTTTTTTTACAGTAACAGTGATGAAAAATGCTTTTTATTTACATATATTAAGCCATTTAAGTTTATCATGTGTTGTGACAATGTGTGACATGAGAATAATTGCCACTTGTATGCACTGGTGTCTTTCTGCATTCACTCTCGCCAAGTCTGTGATGTTAAATGAACAGAGGTGTGTGTGTGTTTGTGTGTGTGTGTGTGTGTGCATGCTCAGACACTTACAGGTTGACCTTAGCTCTCCAGGCTGGCGTGTAATTAAGACTGCATGATATGTGAATTCTCCGGAGGCCTGGCCACCCTGATCAATAGACCTTTCATGAGGAATTCTATTACCAGCGCCACTTAACGCCTAATATTTCATCTCTTTTGTCCGGCCAGATAATAAGTCATTCCAAACACATTTCTGCAGGCTCACACTCCAAACAATCAATTCTACTTTGTAATTAATTAGAATAAGAGCAGGAAGAGACCTTGCTCTGGCACAGAAACAGGCGATAGAGTGTCCCAAGTCATTTTCTCGTCAAATAGCAGAGAATATTCTCCCTGTGTGTGTCTGCAGACAGATCTTAATGCTGTCACTCAGTACTGTATACTTATCATTCAATAGGCTGACCTGTGAACTTCATCGGGATTGACGGATCCGTATTATCGTACTGACAGGCCTATCTGTCATATGATTAAAACAAAGTTGCCGCACAATAAACTCGAAACAACAGGAGATAAAACTGTGGGAGAAGCAGCCATATGTGACCAGAGTAAATACATAATGCAGGAGGTATTCTGAAAAGACAAATATCCCTATGGAAAGTGTATATAGCACTGAAATAAAGTCAACAACATGTATTTTTGCTATTTTTTCATCCCATAAATATTCATGAGCAGCAATAGTGTGTGTGCGGCATTAGTTTAGTCACCGCTGCTTCTGTGGTACCTGTGTTACCCCGTGTAACGTGTTAAGGGTTATTCACACATCTGTGGGAGTAAGATAGAAGAGGCACACATTCACGTACATGTTTTTTTTTTTTTTTTTTTTTTGCATATGTGTGTGTGAGAGCTCACTGCAGTTCCACTGTGAGCGGTAGGGAGCACTGATAGCTCACAGCAGCAGAGGCGAGGACAGAGCCCAGCTGGATATAGCACCACTAGGTATGTGTGACTGTGTATGTGGATGTGTGTGTGGATGTGGATGTGTGTGTACAGAGTATGCTAAGTATATGAATGTGTGTGTTCACCTGCAGCCACTAGGTGCTGCCAGAGACCTACTCTCAGCCTGGATAGGGACATAGAGTGTGATGTATTCATGCACAAATGTAAAGCACATGCACCTAGAAGGACTTTTGTTTTAAAAAGAAATCTTAACATACAGTGTTCTTATTTACTTCTTCCTCTTCATTTTTAGTTGTAACTTGATGTTATAAAATGAATATTCAATATATAGGGGGTCTGATGAGCTTATTCATCATGACCAATGATTTCCTAATTGTTGTAAAAGCAGCTTGGATTTTTCTAGCTTGCAAAACTTAACTGCCGGTCTGAACCTTGTTTTCCAACAAGCATCTATTGGAATTCAAATTCAATACAAATTCACAACATCACTGTTTCCCCAACACTCTGAATACTTTCCAAACTGCTGAGCAATGTATCAACTCACCAGCCTTACAAGACTGCTCAACTCTGAGGTTTTAAACTCACTGTTGAAGCCAAAACAACAAAAGACCAAGCAGTGCTATGCATTTTGCCATGTGATATATCACAACTTCACAACACATTTCTGTTGGATCTCCGCTCTAATTAGCAAGCTTACTTGTGACTATTGTGAAAATGTCACTTTAATGTGTGAGTCAATTACAGGCCACCATATTTCAACGGGATAATAAGGCTTGGGGCTGTGCCAAAGACTTGTGCCGGAGGAGTTCTGTTGACGCTGCAGCTCCTAAATTTGTGACTAATTCTGTCTTAGCAAACTGAGTTTAGTGAAGCTTAGATCTGATGAGAGGACACTGCCTGCCACAGTCTCACACCTACAAAGAAACCGTATGGGCAAGAGAAAGTGTGTGTTCTTGTATGAGGCAAGGATAACAAAAGACGGGATGTGAAGCACTAAATCTGCTTCTGTGGGTGTACATTTAACTCTTTGTTTTCTCTGAGCATCAAGACTGTAACTTTTAAAAGAAGAATTAACAAAATCTTACATTCACAAATAAAAGTTGAATTCATAAGCCAAAAAACCCCACCCTTGTTATATTAAATACACTCAGGGGTTTTGCTGCTTAAGTTTGACTTGTTTTGGAATGACCAGTAGCGAATGGTGGCTAATGTTAGAATAATTTACATAGATATCAAGTGTATTACTGACATAACTGAGTCAGATTGCTGAATTTATGATTAATCTGTTACTAATAATGTTAATGATGCGTTTGTGTCCCAGTAAGCCATGACAGTGTGACAGTTGAGCCAGCATGCACAATATACCTTTTTCACAGCAGATGTGTCAACATGTCATACCAGGAAATGCACATGTGTAATTAATAACGTGAATCACGGCTGTATTCCGTTTACATGTGAAGGTCTTAGGGCCTTCGTGTGATGTGTGCTGGCACACTGGTTTTGCTTATTGGGACACCTTAATGGAACAGAGCCATTGTTAATGTCATTACAGTAGTAACACCTGTGCTCTTCCTCCTATGACCAAATGTCCGCTGTGAAAAATGTCTATAGCAGGACCCTGAAGCCAAAGCAGCTAAATGGGATTCAGCCATCACTGATTTCATTATTTACACCTGTGCTTCTCCTGCTGTGATTTCCTCCTTCAGTTCTGAACTGAATGAAGCTTTTTGGATGAAAGGTGAAAAACTTCCAAGAGTACAAAGCAAGTCCAGTTACCTTTGATTTGCTTCTCTAATATACCTGGATGCCTACGAAGCGTAACGCTCTTTTGGCAAATTTAAATCTGGATAAATTACACTGTTTTGGGATTTTTTGTATGCATAGTGTGGCAGCTCTTAAATTAGTTTGTAAAGCTAGTTTGAAAGAGGTGAAGGAGAATCTTAGGAGAAGCTTATTTGTTCAGGCTCACTACTGAGATTATCCTAATATTTTTTGTCACTGACAGACATCAAACTAATTTAATAAACTTTACAAAGTAGATAATCTAATGAGCAGCAGATACATAGATGAAACAAACACTTCACAGTAACACTGAATATTCAAGAACAGACACTACACATCAGGTTACAGCATTTCTGTCACACCTAACACAACAGAAAATACCAGTGTCTCTGTGTATTGCCACTCCACTTACCTTGAATTATTGATTTAACAACATTTTTCTTTCATCACTGAATGTCATCATACGTGTTCTGACTTTGATTGTTAATCCACATAATAATCGACGCCGAACAGTGAGAGTTTTCTCTTCACAGCCAAAAGTGGATGAGCCTTGATACTTCTCTCCTCATCCTGTGTGTCAAACATCAAATGCTTCTCATCTGAACGCAGAGCAGGATACTCCTGAACGGTGCAGATGCTTTTCCTTTCATGCGCTAGCCAGTCATTAATCAGAGTTTTCATGTTTCTTGTGTAGTCTAGACTGTTGTTTAAGAGGCATACATCCTATACCTAAGCATAGCAGACTGAAACCAGTATTTAAACCATAAAAAGGTGTGGAAAACCAATGCAGTGGTCAGAATTTAGAATCAAAACTAGCCAATGTAGGTGTGTATATACTGTCTGTGTGTGTGTGTGTGTGTGTGTATGTACATGTATGTGTGTATGTATGCGGCAGCAGAAGGCTGAATTTAAGCTATAATGACACTGTCAGGACTGAAGGAGCATTCTCACCTTACTATAGGACCTTGCACCTTTTTTTTTTAATTAAATCGGGGGAAAATGGCCAAATCTCCTTTTAAGGAGAAAACAGCCTCTACTGCTTGACAGACAGTTATGGAATGGCACGGTAAATCAATAGGCCGGGAACAGAGTTAAGCGAATGCAGTCACCTTTTTTCCCTGGACCCTGAGGGCTATTTAGGGGGGGATTTTTCCATAGTGGCAGACAGCAGCTTCACAGCGTAGTGTTTTCATTTTCATACTGTGGCCAAAGGGGGCAGTGCAGTACTTCCTCAGGTATTCTTACAATACCTTAAACATTTAGTGTGTGCACCTGCATCTGTATTTTCTGTGCCTGTGCTGAATCTTTTGCACGGATTTGCAATAGATGAACAAGAGTGCTAATAAAGTGGCTCATGTTCAGGGTGTGCTTTAGTTAGACACCATCAGCCCACAACAACACCTCATGCACCCGTATCAACTAATTCAACTCCATCAGCATCTAGACCACATGCCCCTTCTTGCCCACATATGGGAATATACAACTCTCCACCAATGCAATCAACCCAGGCCGTTTAGAAGAGCCTTCCCAATTAAAAGTGTGCCAGTTAATCCATTCTGATCCTGTTGAAGAGCGCTGGGCCGTTCCCACTGCCCTGCGGTCAGCCTAGCAAGCTGAGCTGATTGATTCTGAACCAATCTTCTCCACAAGACTGCAGCCTAGGATGTAATGACCCACAGCTAAAGCTTGGATTAGGCCCGGGCCAGAAAACGTGGTTGGACCAACCACTAGCAGTGACCTTCTGGACTCAGCCTGTTTGTGAGTCAGGTTGAATTACAGGGCCTAGTATGAGAAATGAGTGGTGACTAATTAAGGGTCTATTTTGATTGCCAATGTAGTCGCTTCTGTGGCGACAAATCTCAGCAGTTTTATACTCAGTCTGCAGCAGTGGTGGAAGTAGTCAAATGATTTACTTAAGTAAAAGTAGAAATAGAACACTATAAAAGATACTCCATTACAAGCAAAATGTCCTGCACATTTAGCTGTGTGTTTAATCAGCAACATAAGGACAGACTTTGGATACAAATTACACAGATGCACATGTAGTATTTGAACTGACAACAATGTTTCCTTGTTAACTTGTGTACAGTGGTAATTTGTAGGATTTTGATTTAAGCCACACATCTGTCCTTGTTGTAGCTCCACTTTTGGTTTAGCTTATTTGAGAGGAAATGCACCAATATGACACACCTACGTTACACTGGCTTTTGTTTAAGTGGAAAATAGTGAAAAAGGGATGGTGACCACTGTCTACATTAACATGACAACTAAACTTTCCACACTCTATTGTGCTCTGAACAGCCGTGTCCACAATACGCTACAGTACCCCTGCACGCAGCTGGATTATTAAAAACAGACACACCCTGACCTACAAACCATATTAGCACAGTGTGTGAGGACATACAGTAAGAAATGCTGCTCTGGACAAACCACTCAGCAGGATCTTGACAATTAAGCTAACCACCAACTGGCCCCGTGCCTCCAGGAGTCACTGCTGCCATTCCACACATGCATGCACAGACACAGACACACACAGACACACACAACTGAACGAGTTTCATTAGCATATACAGGTTGAAAGGTGAGCCAATCAGTGCCGTCTCTACTGTTATTCTGGCTGCTGCTAATGACGGGTGCGGCAGAATGTGACACGTATGAGAAATGCACTGCTGTTCTTAGTGGGACACTGGGCCACAATGAAGATGGATAGGCTCCAGAGACTGGAGCAGCAATAATATAATGGTTTCAAAGTTTAAAATAAGGTGAGGAAGAGGTGCTTTAAGTCCTGGTACATTTGTACTCTTTAACAATTAATTATCACTTTAAAACTGGAACAGGCTAATAATGACAAATAATGCAGCTAGTTATACTAGCTGTATTATTTGTCATTATTAGCCTGTGTTTGCCTGTGTAGCATGCACCATTTGAGGTAGATGGAGCCATCTAAGTTGTGGATACTGGGCTAGCAGTCACAGAGCAGGTAGCTCACAGTAAAAATATAGCAAAGAGGTTTAGGAAAATTCCCGTTTGAAGACACAGTGAATAACACACTGGCGTTTTAAAATTCAATTAGAGATTGGCTGAATCACAATCTGCCTGCATGATGCCTACGGTGGTGTGACGGATGCTCAGCCTCAAAATGTACAGTATGCTAAACAGCTCATCAAGATGAGTGAAAACTGCTGGCGGTGTGAACTTGGTTGTGTATTGTAGATTTAAGGCCACTGTCATTATCCAACATCACGAAACCTTCATTGAGGTCAAGTGCTCCCAATTCAAGCTAGATTGAGCTCAATGATCTGGGATTCTGAGGGGGATGATGTGCAGTATATAATGTGCAAGTGGGAGTGTCAGCTGGGACCAGCTTACTAAGAGGGTCAGACAGGCCAAACCTAGATGTGTGTGTGTGTGTTTTACCCACCTTCAAGCCTGACCACCAGAGGCACCTTCAGCTCCAGCTCTCGACAGGCCTTGGTGATGCCGTTGGCGATGATGGCACAGTTGACGATGCCCCCGAAGATGTTAACCAGGATAGCTTCAACCTGAGATGAAAGAGATGGAGAAAAGATTTAATCTAATGGTGGAGACACCAGTACATGAAAAGATAACTCAATGCTCCACCTGCATGTGACAGCAGGGTGTAAGCATTGAAAAGTGAAAGTGGTATAATAACAGTGAGTCCTGAAATTCATATGATTCTGGACCATATAATCATTTTATTTTTCTGTTTTAAGACCTATTGCCAAATCCAAGTGGAATTATACAATGGATTTATATCTGCAATGTCCATTGGCATTGTGTCATTGGTTGGCAATGGTTGAAGCATAAAACATGAAACCATTAGCAGATCCTTTGCAACGTTCTCACAGTTACACTTACATATGACCAATATAGCCGGAAACATGCTTTAGCACATCTGAGAAAAACTAGACTGAAATCTCACTAACAGAGAAAACATTAAAAGAGCAGCCTCACCACCTACTCCGTTTAGGTCACACACTCAGAGGCTACATATCCTGAGGCTGTACAACTCTGTGACAATGGAGCCAGAATAAAGAGATATATTGAAGTTAGAAGACCAGAGGCAGGTAAAGGGGGCAACTCCGGGGCCAAGCGATATTTTAAAGGGAAGTGGTGTCAATGAGAGCTGCACATCTGGCTGCTTCTCAAACACTGCTAGCTGTACCATATATCACATTTATCTCCTAAAACTCGTTTACATACTTGGTTCTGGTAACAATCTGACTGGTTCATAGAACAGAAGCTGTTTGCTGATCAAAAAATGAATTCTCAACCTGATAATGACCATGTCATTCAAAATTCACATGCTACCATTTGAAAGGGACACACTTTTCCTCAGCAGCAACAAGAACACACCTGTGAGTTTTACAACATGCCGACTAGATGTACTTGCAAAGAAGCCGTCTTGCAGTTTCTTTGCAAGCCAAAGATATCTTCAACTTTCTCATAAAATGAGCACGAAACTGATATCACTAAGTAGCGAAGCAAAGCAGCAAGTGTGTGTGTGTGTGTGCGATTACACTAACAATCTAGCACTTGGTAATTACCCTGGCTAGCTCAGTGGAAAAGTAGACTGAGAGCACACAGGATTAATCCTCCATGTTTGTTTATAATCACTGCTAATCTGTTAGCGGTGATTTGGATGAGCAGCTTGTGGGTGTGTGCGTGCATGTGCGTGCCTGTTGTGAATGTGTATGTTTTCAGTGTGTGGTAATGATGTTTACAGGGAGAGAAGATCAAGGACTTGGATAGCTATCAGAGCGACAGCCATGGCATTGTCCTCTACATGCTATCCAAATGAGCATCTCCTTATAAACAGCAGCAAATGACACAAGACCATGAGAGAGCTCCAAAACAAACACAGATGTGGGCTGGAGCATAAAGACTCAGACGCCATGCGAAGAACTTGAGCAAGCTGTTAGGTCAACACGGAGAACTGTTTCATGCTGATTAAGTATCACACAGGGATGTGACCAGGAATGCAAAAAACAAGGGGGAAAGGAAGGCAAACAGCAGCCTGAACCCACAAGTGAACTGGACTCCGATGTTCAAATGAGGAAATAATAAGAAAATCATGACCTTGCAGATTGCAGAAGTGATAATAACATGATGAGGTATCCCGATATATTAAAACAACGGACGATGGGGCGGCCAATCATGACAGTCAATTTTCTTCTACAGGAGGACGCAGCAGATTTCATTCTTTCACTTATCTAATGACCAATTACCAAAAAAAAGGGTAATTTTTTTTTTGCAATCAACTTTACCAAAGTTAGGTTCATTTCACGACTCAGTCAACTGGCAACTGATGTAACGTTAAGCATAAGTATTGCTGCTCATGCTGCTTGCAGTTTAATATACTGAACGTTTCATGCTTATTCAGCAATAGCTTAACTCTTGAGTGGAATGTTTTCATATATGATTTTAACAGACATCTTCCAGCCAAACATTGTATCATTTTGATAATGTGCATCGTAACCAATGGAATTGCACCCCTTGTACACTGAGTCACTCATCGGTTCGTATGTCCCCTTTCTCCTGTTCTGCTCTGCAAATGAATGATGTCTGGTAATATCATCATTGCCTGGTACGAAATCACTTTCCAGACTCTTCTTATTTGTGTTTCTGCAATGTTGGAATGAGCTACTCAGCTCCATACAGTCTGCTGACTCCCTTGGCGCATTCAAGAAACGCCTGAAAATTCAGCTCTTCTGTGAACAACTCAACACTTCAGCCTTTTAGTACTTTGATTGAAATACTTTCTTGTTGTTTGTGGTATTTCTTATGCACTTGTCTACTTCCTTTTCTTTAATAATTAAAAAAAAAACAACTTCTGTCTAGCACTCTCTCTCATTGCTCCTGGTCAGTTACTTGAGAATTTGTGTCTGTCAAATGACTAAATGTCAATTTATTTAGCAATGTGTAACTTTTACAATCATATTCTGGTTCTCTTATTGTAAAGCTGCTATCATTCTACCTGGGACCGATGCTATACTATTAGTGTTGATAGGTCTCTGCACAGCGGGAACGTTTTGACTGGCAAACCCAGCAGACATGAACATGGGTGATCACAGCCACACCTTTCCATTCACTTAAATGTGAAAGTGTGTCCAGTTATTAAATTTTATTGACTTACATCCCTAAGCTTAAGTCTTAAGTGTGCACTGTATAGCTTTTAGTTTAGTCTGTGAACTACACGTGCAGAGATTTAAACAAAGATCCTGTGAAGCAAATATTCTGATATGCAATGATTGGGGTTAAGAAGTGAATGTAGTATTGCAGTGTAGATGTTCAGTGTTCTTCATGTTCTACAGTCGGCACTGAACCATGGCAATTCAAGATGACTGTTACATAAAGGAGATGTCCACGCATTATACAACACAGGGCATGGGCGGGTGAAGCTTCACATACTATATCACATTATAGGGTTTGACTAAGGACCTCACAAACATCAACAAACATCAACACACACACACATAGCATTATCTGGTCCCCACTGGGGGGCAGCAGAGATTTAGATGCTTTTTGTAGCCTCACCAGAGAGGACTCTATTCTCCTCATATCTGCAGCCCATTTTTCAACTCTGTCTCTATTGGGAAGAACCATATTTCTTCCATTCATGCGTCTCCTATTGACACCCATGTATATTAATGATACATAAGACATGATTTATGTTGCTTGGCACAGAAGTAAATGCAGTTTATAGAAATATGAATGTGGCGAGGACTGAGTCACACTTTGCTGGAAGTTTGTGTTTTCTTGTAATTTCTCCGGTTTCGGTTTACATGCAAGTACACGAGTATGCAACCAAAGAGATATTATTTTCCCTGTGCAAACTGACAACTGAAGGTGAGCAAACGTTTGACTTAAAGTCACACCTAGCTATTCCGAGTAAAGCGTACAGATCCGGAGCCACACATAACCACCTCGCTGTCATTTGGAGGGGGATATTGTGGTTAAATACTGTGTGACCAGAGGGAACGCAGCCTTAAACTGAAAATATGTAGAGAAATTGAAGGTGTAGAAAATGAAAATGAGTGCAAGTTATTCATCTTTCTAATCATGTTTGCTCCTTCAGTTCAATAATTGCATATTGCTTATTAGTTACAAAAGATATTGCAAGTTACTGGTCCATATGGGGTTATAATACAACAAAGATGAAGTGACCAAAATAATGGGAGCTAAATTTAGGGTCAATCTCCTTGGTTTGACGCCCTCTCCAATCAGAAGCTCTGCTCTGCTCCAATCAGGCTCTCAGCATCTCAGAAATCTTCCCTTTATGGTATAAAGTAGCATTGCATACTCCAATCCGTCTAAAATCTCCAACATCACACTCTGTAGCATTTTACTTCCTATCACTGAACCAAGTACAGCCTCTTTCCTTAAAGGCATTCATTTCAGGTGAGCTAACTTGGCAGCAGGGTGGATTTCTTTCATCAGAGCTCAGCATAAAGGCATCAGGTATAATGTGCCAGCTCGCTCTTTTTAGCGGGATCTTTGTGTCTTCTTTCAGGCAATGTTACGGCATGAGCTGCCTTCTACCTGGGTGCTGGTGAAATGATTCAAATTTAACAAAATAGGATCACTGCTGCTGGCACTCCGATACCCTGCCAACGCTTTTTTGTGTCAAAGTCAAAAAAGTGGCTTCACAGGAGAAACAGGCTTTTCTGCCTGCTGTTATAAATGCCACTAACGGCATTTAGGACAAGAAAGAAATGTAACCCCGACAATTTGACATGCTCACGTAGTCGAATATTGTATTCCTGTCTGTGTGTTAGCATGAAATGTGTCTTGGATCTATGTTTGACATATTATATGTGTGTGGTTTGTGTATTATGGACACTGGAATGTCCACAAAAAACGAAAAATCAAGTTATACATTGATGGTCATCTGAATGGACGTGAAATATGAAGACAGCACTGGAAAGCAACATTATATGTTCAAAAAGTCTTCATATTCTTTCCATAGACTAATAAATAGCTGACAAATATGTACTTTTCTCCTCCAAGTTTCAACCCAGAGGGAAGTAAAAGCATTGTACTCCTTCTCATTCTACCAGGCTCCTTGTCACGAGTTGTGCGAGTGTTGCTGAATTATCACTCAAATACACATTTTCATGCCCATACCCCTGTTAAGCGCTGCTAATCTCTCTGCAGGGAAGAAAGAAAAGGGAAAGCATCTTGTTTTCCTTTGTTACCAGCAAGCAGATAGGAGTAGAAAAAGGCAGGGCTGGAGATGGGTGTGTGTCTCTCTGTGGCCTATTAAGGGCTATTGTTCTGTCTTATCTACTGCAGACAGCCTGTACTGTCACAGCCCGCTCTGGCAGGCCTTGTTTATTTGTTTTCGATCTGCTGGGGGCCCCTTGCTCTGCCCTGGGGCCACAGGTCAACATGCACGATTTCCAAATCAAGACGGGCCCGCTGGCTATAATCGCACATCTTGGAGTGACGAGACCGCTTTTGGTGAGGAACGATTATTGTGTTTGAAGTTAAATTGGAGTTAATTGACTCATATAGTCAATGTGTTGTATAGGATTTTTTTTAAACATATCTTTTGTGTACTTGATGACAATTTCTAATGTTGCATCCAAACAAGAAAGTTGTGGCTTAGTTACTTTAGGCGATCACAGCCAAATTGAACATGAGAACTACATCCGCGTTGACGACGAATGGACGGAATTCCTTTACAGACATTTTCTCCCACACCAGTAAACACATATTACCACCGCACAGCATTGCTGGTGCATGTTTGAAAAAAAAAGACAAAATAAAAAATAAGACCTTGTCTACATATTGTACATAAATATGAAATATTCCGCCTTGTTACAAAAGATAAAAGTAAACATACACCCTTGTCACAACAGAGCATTCAGACAGCTTCTTGGAATCATTGTATTCCTTGAAATTGCTCACGCTGTGTAATTGTGTTTCAGATCACAGCAGAATTGTGTGGTTGAAAAGAGCAAGATTCCGTGTGTTCTTTTTCATACGTGTTGGGAGCATCAAATGAGCAATGCAAGCCATGTAATAAAGATGTGCATATGGCAATCTTTTATGGAACGTTTACTACTTTGAGCATCAATCCTGTCAAAGCGAGGAGCTATTTTGCCTGTGCAAATCTATTCTTAGAGAGGATACAGAACAAGAAAGAGAGAAAGACACAAAGACAGACTGATGGAAAAGAGGGTCTTGAAGTCAGAGTGTGAGGCGAAGTGAAACAGATGGAAGAAGAGAGATGGAGAAGAAAAGAGACGGAGAGAGGTGATGGGAAGTGGTGCGGTCCCTGGCTTCTATTGAAGGCTAGGATTGGCCCTGGCAAGGAGGGATAAGAGGGAAATAATTATCCGGCCTGCTGAAGCATGACAGCCCCTTCTTGGGACTGCAGAGAGACAGACTGAGCATTATGTCAAAGATTGGCCATGTCACAAGCGGAGACACCTCTTGACAGACAGTGGCATCTGAAGTTTCACTTGACGGTAAAAAACTAACGCAGAAGGCAACTGGCTACCTGGCTGCCTGGCTTTTTCTTTTAACTTTTTCTGCCTTTCAAAAACAAAAATAATACAGTAGCCAAATAATACAGTACAAAATAAATAAAAATCAACAAAAAGTCTATATAACTCTTTGGAATTAAATATAAGTTATCTCTGTAAACATCCGTGCCAGTATTTCCCTTTTGAACAAAACAAATGGAGACAAAGGCTGCAGCACCTGTCTGCATCATTTTGATCAACATTGTTTAGTATTTTCAGTTTGTGGTTTTTTTTTTATATTTCTTTTGGACCTGAGTAGAGAACTTGAAAAAATTATCTGGTTGGCTATTGTTTTTAAGAATTGCAGCCTCCTGAAACATAAATAATACAGTAGGCTAACAATCAAAGTGAATGACTGAAAATAAATAAAAAGAAACAAAGTCTATATCTCGTTGGAATTAAATATAAGCTATGTTAGTATTTCCCTTCTGAACAAAATAAGGAGTCAAAGGCTGCAGGAACTCACGATTCACAAATTACACTCTTATTTACAGTCCTTTCACTTCATATTATAGTGCAGAAATCTGAGCATATTCATGTTTTTAGTGCTCTGTCTTGACCGCTCAGGAGACAGGATATGTCCACTTGTACTGAACACTCTTTCCAAAAGAACACTTGTAGCTAGGATACACAGGTTCACTACAGTCACTTTCGAAAGTGCTGGCATTTCTTCCACACGTGCCTTTCACCAAACCAGTGTGTCAACGTCAGTGCTGATTGCAAAAAGGGACAAGTAGAGCGTCACCTCAGAATCAAGTTTTTTTTTTTTTTTTTTGTCTTGATGGCATTGCGCTTCCTGTTGCTGCTGACCTGTTCTTCCTAGCAGTGGTGATTTGTTGTAACAATCCAGCTCTTCTCTTCCCTCTTGCTGCTGGAGGCTGTTCTGTGTCTGGAGGTTCTTCAGTTGTAAGTGCCATTGCTTCATCAATGAATACCTTGACTGTGTATTCCAGATTATCAGCAAAGCTTCCTTTAAACCTGGGATCTCTCATTATCCGTTTAATTTGTTTAGTGAGAATGCCATCTTCCTCTTAATCTTGAAGTATCTCATTGTTTCTGTTTTTTCTGTTTCCAGCTTTGAGAAAAGCTTTGCATCATAAGGGCATGCTCTGGTAGCAGATTCCACCCTTGGCATCTTCAGGACTTTGGAAATTGTCAGATTTTAATTGTGACCAAAACAAGAAAACCAAACACAAGGAAATTTTCAAAGGATTTCTTCATGTTACTGATATTGTCTGTTGTATTTCCAGACAGACTCTCTTTCTTCATCTTCCAGTCCTGGAGTGTCATTTCAGTGATATACGCTGCCATGTGACCTTCTGAAAAATTTCGTCTCAAGACAATAAGACTTAAGTTGCCAATCAATGGAGAGATAGTGAACTGTGAAGCTCATAAAGGGTTCTCCCTCCACCACCAGTTGCACCAAACAATACACACTCAGTTGTTCCTCCACACTCGCTCGTACCTCCTTGTACAGGCTTAGGATTTTGTTGGTGGAGAGGTAGGTTGTTTTTCTACAATCTGAAATGGCCACAGCATTATTCAAATCTTGGGCTTGTTTTAAAGAGGGAACATAAGACACACACTTTACCAAGGATTTTGCAACAGTGAGTTGAACTGCAGCAGTATCAGAGGTCTTAGGCTAAAAGTGAAAAAGAAAAATGAAAATAAATAATTCATGCTGAGATGAACTTCGATTGGACATTGATTAAGATTAAGAAGATTAAGATTAACTTTATTGATCCCGTAGGGGAAAGTATAACTAATGTGGGTAATAAACTTGAGTGTTAGTATTAACTGTCGTCCATTCCTAACTTTTTAAATTCATTTTTAATAATGTTTTTTATTTTTAGTATATTATACTTTTTTGTATTATATATAATTAATCTAATTTTACACGAGGCATGAGAAAATCCTGTTTAGTAAAAATGAAAGAAAGAAATTGAGAACATCTCTCATGCAGGTGCTATGCCCTTGAGGTAATTGCATTCTGTTTTGGTGAGTGTTATTTTATAAAAATGGTGCAATGCTCCTTTTCCTGCTCTGTTGCCATTGGTTTACGTTGCACTGAAGGCCCAACTCTTAACTCACCGCTACTACTGTTGATTCTAAGTGACATAACAATGTTTAATTCCCTACCAACTCATTGTTTCATTAAGTAACTTGTCACTAAAGTAATCATTGTTTTAACTTAGTTATTACTTAGTGTATTACCTTCACTTAAACATGTGTAGCTGAATGGTGATCATCATCAAGACATTGCAGTGAATTCGAGATGTTAGACCCTTTAGTAGTAACCTTTTTCTCAGCAGGTTCTGCACATTGGAAATCAGTCTTCTTGAGCAACCCCCTGACCATTCTTTGTGTATCCAAAATGCTCTCATACTGACGACTTAAGGCATTTTTTTGGTGGAAATGCTTCAGTGTTGGGTCCCTTGGTGATTGTTTAGCCAATTGTGTAGCCCCTCTAAAACACAAATGAGAGGAGTTGCTCTTGTGACAGTATGTGTAACTGTGCTTTCCTGAACTTCCTAAGGCAAGTGTCTTTATTTCTTTAATTTTCCTCACTGTACAACCATTGTTCACAGAAAAATAATGTATCATACTGAGAATGAGAACAGAAACATTCAGTGTAACTGAGCCTTTACGTTTACAAAACCGTGACATATTCAAGCTTGGTTAATAGTGAAATCAGTTAATCGCTAACAGTAGAGAAATATATAAATAACTCCAGTTCTCATGTCCTGAAAGGTGAGCAATACCATTTTACAGCCTGAACCCTGCTCTGCATCTGTGCCTCGCTCACATTTATCCACATCCTTGAGTCTTCTCACATCTGCCCTAGCCAAAAGTACTTTATGAGCACTCAGCCACCTCCCACCTCCAGCCCCCTCTTACTCCATTTTTCTCTGCAGACTAAAGAATAGAATCCAATCAAGGCAGGAATGGCTTTGCTTCCAGCCAAAAGAGGTTTGTACAAAGGTATAGGTGGATGAGGAGAAGGGGAAGGAAAATGAGGAAAGGTGAGATCTGTCGGAACCCACGTGACAGGAGAATGGATCCTGGAGATGGCTATTACTGTCTTAAGGTTTGCCATCTCTTGTGAGTGAGCAGTGGGGTCATGGGCCGTGACGGCTGCCTTGTGGCTGTGTGTAACCAACCATTCTGTCCCTTTCCTCTGTCACAGAAATAAGGCTGTACTTTTGCACTGCTCTTCAATCTGTCATTGCACAGTGGGGTTCCGTATTAGTCAAGTTTATTTGTATTGCCCAGTATCACATACACTGACACAATGGACTTTCCAATCATAAAAACGAACAGTTCCCTACTGAGTTCAAGTTATCTATGAAGACAACCTCACTGAATGGCTGGAGACATCAATTCCAAAAATTGAAGGGAATTTTAACAGGTTGTAGAAACAGAAAAACAAACAAACATTCAACCAAGAAATTGCATAAACATCCATATAACATAATCCAACAATAGGATTGTAATAGGTTGAGAGCTTTGTTGTTATCTCCAGTATAAGAAGTCCAGTAAAATAAGTTCACTGAGTGGGTTCAGTGAAATAAGACCAATTGAAAAAGTCCATATCAGTGTGAGAAGCTGTAGTTTTTTAAGAATAAACACATCACAAATGTTGGGCCAACAACATGATGATTTGGATGTAATGATGGATCAGACCAAGTTGGATCGAGTTAGTTCCAGTCCAGGCCAGTTGGTGTTGACATTCAGGAGATAAAAATCATACAGCATGTGGTGTTTAATGATAATAATAGTTTGCCTTCTGATCCAGTCACTGCCAGGCATTCCCATTATGGTTATTTTAAACGTGTTTGACAGGTGTGAGTGGCACAAGTAAGACTTACCGGGCGAACAAACACAAAAATAGCATAGTGTATTTTGACTAAGAGCAGTATTTTAGAATCTAATTTTCCCAGCTTTCAGCTTCTTCCCCCCTTATTTCACCATATATGTTTGCTTTTTTCTTTTACTTTTTCTTAAAAAAAAAACAAACAAAAAAAAAAAAATGTTTCTGGAAGGACCTTCATACACAGATTTTTGTGGTATTTTGAGGTTGTCTATTCACACAGCTATATTCATAGTCTACTTGTAGTTCAAACCTGTTAACCACTGTATGTATTCTGTTGTTGTATATGTGCTTCTTTCTGACTGGTAATACTATGAAATTTTGGAAAAAAGTTATGTGTTAGGTGACAAGTCTTTATAGGATTCAAAAAACAAAAGTCTATTCCCACTTTTATGCAGACCAGTGCGGATCGCATTGCAACACTCTAACTGAGGAGAGATGACTGCAGATGATTCTCTGCATAAGTCTGTGACAGAAAACTGATGCGACAAACATCCTTTTCCATCTCATTCTAAAAATGCTCTTGTAGATTGGTATGTGGGGGCTGAAACGCCCAAAATAAGGACCTTTTCAACAGACCCAGTATTGCATGCTCTAGTCATGTGGCGGCATGTCAAGCTGTAGCAATATGTTTTTTGACTACAACCTCAAAACAGGGAACAACTGTGCTGACCTATGATTGTTTTTCTATGCTTGGAATAAAAGCCAAACCATGACAGTCTCCTCCCTTAACTGCAACATGTCTTATAATAAACTGATTGGCTCAATGTGGGTGTAGGTGGCAAGAGAAAAAACACCATTTTTACAAGTCTATTTTTGTTTAGATTACAGTATTTTTGTTGATCCTGTGTAACTAATGACTTTTGCAATATTGTTCCATTCCAGTGTTTCTGAACTTATTTTCATCTATCAGATAGCACCCTTGCTGTTAAGTAACAGAACCACAGGGAGGTGTTTATTGTGTAGTAAAATAGAAAACAGCTACAGTGAACAGGTTAGATGAAGAGCTGCAGGCAGCAGGCAATTTCTACAGTTTGTGTGAACCAGCAACCCTCCAACACATCATCAAGGTAAACAACACCTTTTACTGTTGCATCCTGTTGTAGGGAAAACTCATACTGTGAGCGCATCACAACCTCTGATTGCAGTTGCTCACCGGATGCATGGCTCAGCATGAGTATTCCCAACTGTTGGGAAAAATGCCAATAGAAAAATGAAGTCACTTAAGACTTTGAGTGCTGAGGCAATCTGTGATTTACAACATGGATCATTATCTTCCTGGTTGCATTTGAGAAAGGGTTTATATTAACCATTAAAGGATTTACTTGTACCAAGTCAGTGTTTAACTATGCAGTTGTGTTTAAATGAAAGGGTGCGTAAGCATTCCTCATAACACCACTCTACACAGCTATCTACCTGCCATCAACACATCGACAGAAGCCAAGATTTGTCCAGGTGGCATTCTCTTTCTTCCACCGTCATGTAGACATTGTAGCTTTGCCCCTGTTCTTAGAGATAATAAATCAAAACTGTCACAGTATTGTTGTTTGAAATTTTCTACCCATTCCATATATCTTCACAGAGCTTATGCATCAGTCCCACCATCATATTTTTTATGTGCTGTGCATCAGTGTGGAGTTTTTGATCTTCCTCATCCAGTGTTAAAGGCCACATTGAAGTAAGAGTTGAACAATTAATCAAACACAACGACACAACAAGAAGTTCAAAAAAAGTGCAATCTGTGTGAACAAATTTCCGATAACATGCTGTGCAGACATGCACTCATCATTTACATTATTATGATCCACATATTTTAAAAAAAACAGCTTTCATCTTGACACAGTTTGAATTCAAGACCGATCGTCTGTTGCCTCAGGCCAAACTGAGTGTTTGTGAAGATGTGTTTGGCAATGTACTTCATCTTGCCTGTATTGCTGCCTTTTAGTTTCAACTATAAGATTTTATTATAATACTTTGTTAAAAATAAAGCTGTGAAAATTATGAAAAAATATTTGCTTTTACTACTTTATCTACATTCTTCTAATAATGTATATTACATGAAGGACGCAAGATTTGTCTCAATGTTATTCATTGTATATGTGTGGGTGTGTTTGTGCTTTTTAATCAACTTGTAGTGCCTGACAGTAGGGGTGTGCAATATGACGATATTAGATTGTGAACAATTAAAATGTCTCCATGATCTGCCTTTACAGAGATCGTTAGTATTGTGCTACAATCGTATCAGTTCAGCTCCGTGATGGAGCACAGTCAGCTAGCAGGAGGCAAACTGGTAACAGCACCGACATGGTGAGTGCCTCGTACCACATCTCCAATCTGCTGGACAAGATGACCTCCACCGACAAGGATTTCGGGTAAAAACAAGCTCACAGCAGAGCACAGTTCACATCATCAAGCATCGCCACACCGCCAGCTCACCAGTTAGCTCACAGATTCGATGCTTGGTGGTGTGTTTGTGAAAACTACAGCAGTTTCAATGTCCTGCTGGGAAGCTCACCTGCTGCAGGTAGATGTCACTTTTAACAATTAGCTCACATGCTAACTGGTAGCACTAACTTCTGTCATGCTGCAAGCTAGTGTGATGTCTGCTGATGTCTGTCAGCTCTGGTGTACTGTGTTAGTTTTTTTAATGATGTACATCCTGCTAATTATCTGAAATCTACACAACATCAACGGTTTGCTTTTCAGCTGTGAAATTAGTTTGGTTGTACTGTTAGTTTAGTTTCACACTGCAATATCCATTTTAAACAAGGCCAAATAGACTGTCACTACTTTTTAATGCAGCGTTGCACTCCTGCTCCTGGAAATGTTTGTGTTTTAATGTAATTTTATGCTAGTCTTTCATGGATGTTGTTTGTGAGCCCCCAATTTTTTATAATTGTATCATAGACAATAAAGTTTTTTGAATTTTGAATATTGAGGACTGTTCTGTAACTTGCAAAATAGTCTTAAAAACCAAGATGAAAAAGAATTGTGATAAGATTGCGGATCGTGATCCTGCCTGAAAGAATAATTGTGATATTTTTGCCATATTGCCCACCCCTACCTGAAAGCCTGGAAACTGACTTTGAAGGTCAACTCTAAAAAGAACTTAGTTGCACCTCACTTCTCCCTTTATCCTGGAGATGGAGCCTGGGTGTGCATGGTATTGGTTTGGCGGTACAGTAGGGGGATCACCTTGTGGTTGAAGGGTTTGAAGGACCTATTTCATGACTTGAGCAGCAGTGAAGAGGTCAAATGACACAGTTACTGATCATGTTTATGAATGTGCTACTTGCTGCTCATGGCCACATTGTACTCTATGTCCAACTAAAAACTTTAAACCAATTGGAGTGTTGGGAGTTGCATGGATGAATTTTCAGAGCACCATAAGTAAGTTCTGAAGAAATCCACACTCACTCTGTTACCTACCTGGTCCATTTAGGGTGGGTTGTGTAAACAGCACAAGTATGGTAGAAATGTACTATTGTATGCAACCTTAAACATTTTTAATCCTGTGTCCATCATTTATCTTGTTACATGCTAAAAATGGCCATGTCTACCATTTTCATTTTTATATAAAAATACTTCTATTTTCTTTACCTGTAAATAGTAAAAATATTTTTGATGACTCACTTGACACATGGGCAGTTGGATAAATGCATTCTATCAAATGTGATTTGGGGTGCCTATCTTAACCCACCATATAAAAAAAACACACTTGACTGTTAGATGGTAGGTAGGTAGCCAAGCAACACTTCCAAGCGTGTGGTTGAGGTTTAATGTATTAATTTCACCCATATCCTTCTCCTCCCAATCTAATAATATAGGTGAGCGAGGTGTGTGTGTGGAGGGAAACAGTTCTCTGCAAGCGCTATATCTCTCTACATCCATCTTGTTGATCTGTATTTGCAAAGCCACGCCTATATTTGAAAGTTCCAATTACATCTGCTGGAATTAATTTAAATCCCTCTCATAACTAAATCCCTCCCACATATTCAGTTTCAATTGGAAATACGTCAAATTACCGAAGCTAAGAATGCTCTTTCACTGTGTACATTCACTGTGACTTTAAGAGGACAGTATACTCCATCAAAACGGCTTGTTGGATAGTTGAATATCTTAGGAAACCCCCCTCCCTCCACACCTTTCTGATGTCGGATTTCTATAACACTCTGAAACAGACAATCTGACATTCACACCCAGTTCATGCTGTTATTGGCCAGCAGTGCAGAAGTGAGAAAGGAGCCAGGGTTTGAATTTCTCTCTCTAGCTCCCTTTATTCACTCTTCAAACAACCCTTTCTGTCACTTTTCATGTGAACAACAAAGAGCAACACCATGAATGCCTTCCAGAAGGGGACTGTCTGACTGTACAAACTGAAAATAAACCAGGCTCCAAGTGTCAGGCCATCAGCCCAAACATCAACTTTATATGACAATTTTTATGTACCAGCATAATCTTATTCAGAATAAAACGTAGGGTGTGTTAACATAATTAACGTCACTTAAATATATACAACATTATTTAGACTGATGTAAAGTAATAGAGAAATGCCAAGTGTGACACAGACTGAGGAGGAGAGAGACAGACCTGCGGTGAGCGGTTGGTTTGTCAGATGTCAGTGAGGGATGTAGAACTTGTCTCCTGCTGCTCACCTCAGGGTATCAGAATGCCCCTGGCCTGAACCCACACACACACTTATTGTACATGCACCAACACACACACTGTAAACCTATCAGCAGACACACACACCAACACGCACACACAAACCACTTTGCTCTGAATTGGACTCAACAATTGGAGCCAGTGTAGGGCAGGCATATTATTCATCCCCAGAGGGTGTCGTGTCACCACTGACAGGCAGACATAAATATTCCTCAACCCTGTCACCAAGGGTTAATGGCTGTCCATCAGGCAGCAATGAGACATACAGGGCCACATGGGCCTGGTGCACACACGCACAGTATGAGCACTTTCACTGGAACAGCAAGGTCATTTATGGAGATTGGAAAAACTAGGGAGGACACATGAGGCAGGCGTGAATACTCTGCTTCAGCATGTTTACACAGGAACAGGCACATAGGTTTATATACAAAAACCCACCCACACAACTCAAATCTGCATATAAATTTCCATTTGTGTGCACCCACACAGATTTGTGTAGATACTTCTTCAGTCAGTCTGAAGCGTTACCTAAAAAGTTGAGTATTGTTCAATGTCTTGCTGTGCGGGGCTCTACTCTGCTCAGAGCAAGAATTATTTTATTAAACTGAAGAAATGCATAATAGTTGGGGAATGGCATACATAATCACCTCAGAGACTGGGTACAACAAACCAGCAGCTGAATATAAAAGAGCCAACATTTCCCGCTTTGTTCCTAATGCTGCACGGCCAATCAAAATTAATTTATTCTAATGTATGCACACAGAAGGTCAATTATCCAAATGATTCCAGTTCAGATTGCACCTGATCTTGGGAGCCAATGAGCCATCGAAAGGGCAGATGGGTGTGCTTTGCAAGGCAAATCATTGCCCAAACCTCTTTTTTGTCACCTCCCCACCATTTGCATGTCTAAATGTGCGGGCAATCCACTCACCTTTAGTGAAGTGCATGCCACTAATGGATAAACAAAGCCAGGCCATAGAGAACTACATTGTATAGATGTAGTCATAAACGCCACTCAGGGCTTCTTTACTCATAGCAGGATATAGTCTTTTCAAATATTACTAAGGTTTAACTAAAAAGTTGAGATAAATGAGTCAGATGGTGAGAAATGATTATGAGAAATACAGTATACTGACCTAAGTTCTATTTTTTGTTTCAGGTTAACCTTGGTCAAAAGCCTGATTTCACTGTAATAATATCCAATCAAACTATGTTCTGTATATTCACGGCGTTGAAATGAGAGAACTTTTGAGTCATACCTTGAAGGCACACTAATTGCTAATTTGACAGGAATGGTTGAACATGTTTATAGAAGTTTCTTCAGGAACATCTTGACCTGACTTCCCTGCCCTCACAATAAATGGCATACCTGCAATTTTCACCATTAAAAAGTCTTGCAACAACACAACACAACACGAACAGTTTTCTAAGAATACCAGTGAACATATGTAACTAGGGGTCTCTTCTAAGCTGAGAGAAAATACAACAGCAGCCAATTAAGCAAGAACAAGCAGAAGATAATGGTCTAGTGTGACATTTCACCATGTGTTATCAGCGATATGTACATACACAGCAAAACTTTCACTTTTTGGTGTTAGTTGAAATTAACAGTTCAGTGTTAAAAGGAAACACACTTAAGTTCTTTCCCTAATGGTCATAATCACTTGAGCTGCTACTGGCACTGAGTAATAGAAGTCTGAGCAAACTGAGGTAGGTTTTTTATTTCTGTCTGAATATTTTTTGCAAACAAATCCCTATAGCTGGAAAATGTGATGGGTCCATCACATTTATCCTTAGCTCAAGTTCAAATTTGATAACAATACCACTGAAAATTAATATTTTACAAGGTTTTCTAAGGGTATATTCTAGCGTATCCAGAGGACCCTTGCTTCAGAGTCAAAGCAAATGTTATGGTGGAAAAGCAGTTTATCTTAAAAGCAAACACAGCAAACTATTTAAATTTACATAGTGTTGATGTGGATTTTGGTTGTTTTGAAAATTTCCACACCTCGAGTGTTAAATTGACCACATTGAAGCGCCCTCCAGAATCTGCGGTCACCATTTTTCTTACTGCTGTGGTAGCTTTTAGTTAATCAAATTTTAAGTTTTAGGTTGATATTAGCGTACGTAATATCAATAAGTGTGAACTGAATTGCATTTGTATAAGAAAATATTTTATGTGTCATTTATTATTTCATGTCACATCCCAATGTTTTTTTTTTTGTCAAATTGACTGATTGCTAGCATGAACTCAGTAAAGCAGGTATCTAATTTAGCACACTCTGGCTGTCGGGAGAATCTTGCTAGCTAGAATGTTGCTAGCTAATATCTATCACAGTTTTTAATAAAACATGTTTTTCCTTCTTTTCACATGCAACTGCCGAAGCCTATAAACTGACTGTGGGGTAGGTCTATGAACATTCTCATTCATCCAGGTCATAGTTATTTCTAGGTTAAACAACTGATTCGAAGGCAACTGGACTTTGATTTGTCTATGAAGACGTTTCGCCTTTTATTCAAGTGGCTTCATCAGTTCTTAACGCATCGGTCTGACCAGGCCTCACCAGTCTGACCAGCTGACAAAGATGCACAGTTATTCTAAATACAAGTGACTACCAAACTATGGTTTCTTCACTACTCTATGATACTAACACCTCGTCAGATTGGCTTTTCATTTGTTTTTTGCACATACTCCTGTTACAAGTAGCACTTCTCTCAAGTACATGGAAACTGTGTTGATTCAGATCTTGTCTGCAATTTTGAGTTTGAACATGGAGCTTCTGTTTCCCAGTAAGTAAATGTGGATCCTCCCATGACTGTCTCTACACACATTACAATTGAAAAAAGGCAAATACTACACATGTTCAGCTCTGTTATTGCTAAAGTGCAAGCCTCAGGAATTCCTGAAAGTATTGTGCAATGTTTAGTTGATTCAATGGAGGAACTGGTTAATGACATCTATGCTCACGCAAAAGAAGCTGTTGTTGAATGTTTGTCATCTGA
The DNA here is from genome assembly GCA_029490765.1 of Euthynnus affinis. NCBI lineage: Eukaryota > Metazoa > Chordata > Actinopteri > Scombriformes > Scombridae > Euthynnus > Euthynnus affinis. The sequence goes on along the minus strand of CM055840.1, from coordinate 9,554,938 downwards.
CGTGTCTAGAGAAACCTTAAAGAAAGTTGAGGATTGTTTTGATCAGCTTGAAAATTCATTTTCACGTCTTAACATGAAAAAATGGAAAATAGTTGTGGCTATAGTTATGGCTTCTACTTCAGGAATCACAGTTTATTTTCACAACGAGAACATGCTCTTCAGATCCAGCTCTATTATGATGATTTTGAAAGTATTAATCCATTAGGCTCAAAGACTGATGGAATGCAGGTGCCTTTTTCAGTCAGGATTGTGAAGGGTTCAGTTTTTCAGGTTACTGGTGACAACTTAGTTGTACGTGGCCTTTAAGTCTTGTTGAATCATTTGGTGCAAATTATTGTTGCTGATTCTGTTTAACTGACAGGGTTGACTAAGACATAACTATGACAGGGTTGCAATGAGTGAAGATCATCCAGGTTTAACTCTTCATTCAAAAGACCATTCATGTTCATTCAGAACACTATGGTGCCATTCAACAAAATCCTGCTTTGACCTCAACATCTGGTGCCAAAAGAACCTGTCTGCTCAATTCTCTCCAGCTGTTCCATACTTAAGACAACTATGCAGTACACATAATGCAAAATCCACTGGAGGGAGTGGTGCAGTATGAGTGAAAGCTTGTGTTTTAGTACTTAATTAAGAACTCCATATCCTCGCTGAGTTCATTGTCAGAGAGAATTATGAGCTTTAATTATGGATATACACAGAGAAAAATACACACAGTTTTAGCCAAGTGGGCTAAAACTGGATGAAAAGAGCAAAGATCTTGCTGTTCAGTCATGGTGCCTCTTACACAATACCCATACATTAATGTTTGTAGATTTAGTTTGCAGGAATGATAGCTGGTGGAACTTGCTAGTCCTCTTAAATCAAATTGTATACATTGTGTTTTCACCTATAATAACCCCTGGTATGACTTGCTATTTTAAACATGAGATTTTGACCATTGCGAGCTTTTTAAATCTCTCTTTCTAAAGCGAAATTTGATTCCAAAGCACCACCCTAATGATCCATTACCCTCATACACATGTGGTGCATAGCGTTTGAAGTAAAATACAACTTCTTCATAAAGTCTGTAAAGAACTTTAAAAACTTCAAAAACACTGGTAAAGAAACATCAGAATCAGTTGGCTTTTCATTTAGAGAATTTTTATTTTAAAAGATTACACTTTGGCCAGCAGTTTAGAGGGCAGTCAAGTGCTGAATGAAACCTTTGATGTGGCTTGTAATGTTTTCACAGCTTCCTGGGTCAAAGCTATGGCACAGAGCAGTGGTATGAGTAGATGACCTGGTGTACTACAGACCTTATGATGGGCAATTTTTGTATGAAACTGATGACCAAATGTGCATTGTCCCATACTGTCATTTTGTATGACTTCATGCTAAACTGTTTTCTGTTTCATGAATTATGTTCGTAGTGTACCTGCCTTTTAATATATAATATTTTTGTGCAAGTTGTCATTTTTTAAAAAATTGATAGATATGTGAGATAGGTGGCTGTAGTGAGTAAAGTGGCTGGAGGGGGCATTGGTTGTCCACAACATTCTACACCTTTAGAGTTAATTGTGTTATACCTGTTAGTGTTACTATATTGGAGTCAAGTGTAGTCTGGTAGTGTTGATTGGCTAACATGGACACTAGTGTAGAGTACTATCAACACTACTCAGTGATAGCCAGTGTTAATTTTCAGCTCCTTACAGTCTTGAAACAACTCTGGGTGAGTGTTGACATTTAAGACTTAGAAGAGTGGACACATATAGACACTTTTCTAGTGTTAAATTTAACACTCAGTTAATTTAACACCAGTGATTTTGGCATATCTTGCATAACATATGGCCAATAACAGAAAAAATAGAATATCTAGTAGGGAAGAATTTCTAGATAATGCACTGGCACTGAAGTAAGAGGTTGATCATTTGCTGGTATTATGAAAACCAGGAAGAGATGGAGAAACAGTCATGAAACACCAAGAAACAAATAAAAATAGTAAAGTTTTTCTGCCATTGGATGGCAAACTAGCTTGAGAGGCAATTTAGTAGGGCTGGAGTAACCGCAGAGAGCTGTAATTTTGATGAATGGGAGGTTATCTTCATATGACATTCTCAACCCTTGCTGGCTCCCTGCAAACCCCCATATATATACTCTGTATATATATATACACTCTATATGTACACACATACATACATATGCACCCTTTTTACAAGCCCACTGATTTGTTTTTCATCCTAATCAATGACAGAATCACAGCAGTTAAAGGCAATGACTGTTTTTCAACGCCACTCAGCTCTGGCTAAATAAGTGACTCAGAAATTGATAGAATAGACATATTTTGCTCTCTGCACCAGCCTTCTGTCGTTCCCTCACGTTCACCCCCTGTGGGTCCTGTGAGGTCTGGGTAAGTGGGTGCTAAATTGCCAGAAACACCCAAACCTGGTCGAAACAGATGGGCACAATCAAGGTTTAATTTTCAAAAAGCCAGACACGGATACATACACTGATTGGGCATGTTAGCATGCTTACCCAATACTTTCTTGCTGCAGTGGGAGCTGCTACGTGAAATTTTCCCATGTCCTGAAGCCTCATCAAATGGAGAAGTGGTCCACTCTTATATGCAAATAAAAGGGATTTTATTTGAGGGGGACACACACACAGCAATGGCTCCAAGGCTGACATTTTGCCCTGCAGACTTTTGATGGAGCTCTGGAGAACAGAGCAGCATATCAATTAGCCATTAAGGGTTTGCTCAGGTATTAGAGGGATCAGAGAAACCAATAAAAGCCTCAGGAGGAAAAGGAAGAGGCTGAGTAGATTTCAGATCGATGGAGGTCTCATCTAGGGGCTTGCTCTATGTCAGGAAGGGCATATAAGGTGGACAAATAATGTGACCTTTGAACTGCAGGTGCAGGCTGAGGCTATTATCCTAATGAAGACCTCAGACCTTCAGTAATTTAACTCTTCCTGATTGCTTTTGGACATCTGAGAGCTGTCTTTTCGTTTGATAACATTAAAAGTTGGGCTTTGTTGTGACTTATTTTAACAAAAGACGAGAAAAAGAGAGAGAGGGTAAGCGAGCTGAGAGCATGAGCGAGCGACAGAGAATGACTGTTTCACAGTGGTTACGTTCTAAAGGACAAATAAACAACCATCAGACACTCAGCAGGTGATTTATTGTGGAGACAGACACTTTTGGCGCATTTTAGACACGCAACACGTTTAACATGAATAAACTTTGAATAAACAAGTGAACAGCGAGCTGCTAAGCTCTGAGTCTGAGTGCAGCAGGGGCTGTTTGATATAAATGCCGCAACATCATAGCGGGGTGGGGCTTCTGGGCTCTGACTCAACTTCACACTTGGTGGATGTACTGCTGAGGACCCAAGGAAGTGCAGTGTCAAGTGTGAAGTTGTTTGGACATGTGACACGTTTAATAAACTTTGAGTAAACAAGAGAACAGCAAGCTGCTTAGCTCTGTGACTGAGTGCAGTAGGGGCTGTTTGATATAAACACTGTCACATCACAGTGGGGTGGGGCTTCTGGGCTCTGACCTGCTGGGCAGGACAGTTAAACAGTTAAATACAAGAGCTTTTCTGGCAAGTCTTCCTATACCTAATGTCTACCAAACATAATTAGACATCAGGCTTTTGTGTGGCAGATACAATATGAAGTTATTTTATTCAGTGTTTCAATGACATTGGGTTAAATTGTGTCTTTTTTTCAAAGCTTAATGCTTCAGTCTATTTTTGCCAGACCTGTTCAAGCCATTGAAGCAGGGACTCAACCTATTCGACTTGTTATACAACAGCAGTAGTTATGCATAATAAAGATATATACATGAATATATTATTGTATGTATGTATATTTTATAAATGCACATTACTGTGAATATAGAACTGCAAATTTATGTTGTAGAAATATTACAGTACATGATTTGTCCTTGGAGCTCATGTGTGAATAACACAGCCACTGTAGCAATATGGTCTGGATATTATCATGTATCCACTTTTCACTTACTTTTCAAATACAAGATCAAGATAAATATAACATATGGGAATATAACTGTTCCAAGACATATTCCTATTGCTCCGGAGTATAGTTCAACATGCAATTATTCTGTCTCTGTAGTATTAAAACAAAGGAGCAGTGAGTCTGTTTGACCATATAATGTGGACTGAATTACTCCATATACAAATATTGCATCTAGTTAAAAGGATGGATTATTGGTTTACATGCACTTGACTGAGAACAGTAAAACCGGTAAAATGCAGTAATATGATTTATCCGGCTGCTATCCACATGGGGAAAGAAAAAGGCATGAAAATACATTATAGCCATGGCGCAACTGTGTCGAAGCTAAAATTGTGAATTGTGTGTGGTGGACATCAGGGGTTATTCACTGCTGCTGGGCAGCATGTGACTGTTCAGTGTATTGTGTGGTTTAACTTTGACTTGCATTCCAAGCAACCACACTTATACAATCCCCTCACCTCTCTTGCACGCATGCACACACACACACACACACACAAGCACTGAAAGAGTCAAAGAAGGGTTAGGGGGGTCTTCAGTCCCATATCTCATTCGTTCTGCCTCCCGACGTAGTAAAACTCCACTTAATTCATTTCTTTCCAGTCCATAAACCCCAACTCCAGCACTTTCGAAATCACCAGTGTGTTCTCCACTCCTGCCTTCACTGAACCAGTGACTGAGGTGCCACACTCGCCTCCCGTCCCCACCTCTGCAGATAAACTCTTTCAGTTCCTTAAGAATAAACAGGAACACTCCCATCTTACCACTCTATCAACCCACTGTCCCGTATAACAGTCAGTCACTGATGGTTCGGACTAGCCTGTCTGTGTCTGTGTGCGTGCGTGCATGTGTGTGTGTGAAAGAGAGAGAGTGTGTGTGCATGTGTGGCAGAAAGCGAATGGAAGTCTTCTCCGGCAAGATGAGCTCCAGTGATTACAGGCTGAGACACTTTTCTAATTATTCTGTCAAACATCAATCCTGTGGGCTGATGCAGGCCGTCCTGTGGCCTGATGGACAATGTAATCACTGCTATACCCCCCTACCTCCTCCACCCATTTTACCGCTCTCTACACCCGTCCCCGTCCCCGTCCCCTCCACCCCCCCACCCCCCATCTCACTCTGCACTCTCTCATCTTCCTTTCTTTATCGCTCTTTTCAACTCAACTCTTTCACTCACTTGCTCTCTGTCAGTGCTCTTCTCCTCATCCCCTTTTCTACACAATATTTCAGCCATTCACAATGCTTGCTATGATACTATGATGTAATGCTGTGCATGCCGTAGGATTGCTAAAATGATACAGCAAGTTAAAAAAATAAGGAGAAAAATCAAAAACAGTATCAAAAAAAATCAAGAGGAATCTAGAAACCAGAATACCAGAAAGTCTATTCTGTGTGTTTGAGAAGACACATAAAATATAACTGCTCAATATGAGTTTCTACAAGGAGATTGATAACACCTCTGATTATCTATTGTAAGACTGCAACTTCATTAGTGGCACCAGACAGAACACTAACACCTTCCTTGTTGTTTTCATATGGCTGTAAGGATTTTAAAAACTCAACAGGAGGACTTTCATACAGTTTGAATGAAGTTGTGAATGACAGATGCACATTTAAACACTCGTTTCCAATCTATTCTCCAAGAGATTGCTTAATTTTATGAGTACTGAAAGCAGCTGTTGTTGAACTTTTATTGTTAGTAGAATGTCAAAGACTCAGTTTTCACCAAAATATCAACATCTCACTTTGCGCTACTGAAATTCCATCTTGGTGACCCACTCTATTTGCTGGCCAAGTAAATACCATGTCAGTAGTAGTGCATTTATCAGTTACTTGCCGTTTTCTGTCATGTCGAGACTATCTCTCCACTTGGTTACATATTCAATATGTAGGGGGAATGATTTCTCTGCAGTCAGTGTATGTGGATACTTCTTTAAATCACATGGACTTGCCTGGTCACGCCCTATAGTTCACCTATGCTTCACCACGGTTACCATCTAACCAGATGTTTTCATACTGAATCCACTGTGCCTGCAGCTGAAAATTCACTGTTCTCTTTTAATTGAATTAAACTGCATCAAAAGAGACAGCGAGCAGCAGATGTTACAAAATAGGAGTGAAACGGCTATCAAAACGGAAATTTAAACTTCTTAAACAAATGCATCTACCGGGATCCATTAAAGATCCATTAAGATGAGAGAACATTTTTAGAGTGGATGCGCTCATCCACATCTTAATCTGCACAAGTCTGAGGCAGCTATTTTATAGCTTTATCTGGTATTTACTGATAATTCAGAGTCCTGATACTGTGCGTTATAGTGCTTAAAATAAACCTGAGCGTAAAAGGCCTAAGAGGTTGTTGTCTTGGCAACCAAACCTCTACGAAGCAAATGTCGTATCACCAATAACCACGGTAGTCTGGCAATGAATGAGAGGAAATGACAGGGACATGATAAAAAGTCTCTAAAAATGTGGAGCAAGTACAACAAATGCTGGCATGTGAAGTCTAAACCTAAGCAAGAGGAGAAAGAAAGAAGATCTAGCTCTAGCTATATGTCACATTCAGACAGAATGGCCTATTTTTTGTTTGGCATGATTTTAAAACCTGCAATTTTCTAGTATTAAATCTAACCTGTCAATTTTTATTGTGTTAACCAAGTGGGATTTTGCAGTTATGTAAATCGTGCGTGCCTAAAAACTGATTCTACAAACTATTTCTGCTGCATATCAATCTTCCCCCTTCCTTTACAGTGCTGTTCAGTTTTCCCAGTGCAAATCTCTTGTCCATGTGTATCCTCCTCTGGCAGCAGCAGATACTGACTGAGATAATAGTGTAGGGGAACCGTGTTCTACATTGCCTCTACTGTTTGGTGAACAAGGCAGACGGCTGCAGCAGCAGACAGTCATGTCAGTCTGGACAGCATATGGGGACTGAATTGGATTGTACGATCTGATACCAAATTCTTTCTGGCTGCCGACACTTTTCAGGAACGCAGGAACAATAAAATCTGGATGACGGAACTCTTGATAAATTCTTGCATGTATATTTAAATGCAAAGACTTCTGGATACAGACCGTTGAAGTGCATAACGTTTGTTTTCATAACTCAAGATCATTTTCTTTCTTATGTCCGTGTAATGCTAATGTTATGTCTGTTCCTGTGAGTGTTGCATCTTCACACAGATAGACTACTTTCTATCCCGACCCTGAGCATATAAACGAATCGCAAGAGGTGATTCCTCTGGAGATATGATGAGGTGAACGTTTCATGTGAGCCTCATCGTCTTTCCATTACGCTCGATAATAAAGAAGTGTGTGGATCAGACAAGAGGCTCATATCAAATCAGGCCTGGAAAAGCCAATTACACTGACAATAATCTCTCGCTGTACTGCTGCCGGCATGTCTTGCCATACAAAGCAACAAATACCTGAAACATGACCAGTGATGGAGGAGGAGCACTGAGGAGAGATGGGACATTTAAACTGGGGTATATTTGTGTATACTTTACTCATGAGGAAACACATTGGAATAACACAAGCCACGATTTAAGAGCCGGTATCTTTTGGGTTTGTTGGCTGTGTTTGAATTATTATGCATGATTTTATAGATTTTTGTTCAGAGTGGATTAAAATGTTAAAACAAAGGACAAAGCAAAGCACTACTGCTGCCCTTGCAAGTGTCATACTGAGGGTGTAATGGAGGTGGATAGCAAAGAGGAGCTAGTGGAGAGGAGCCAGTGTCTCAACCCATGACCCTGTCCAAATCCAGGGGGCTACAACAACAGAGAGGGCAGGAGGCCTGCTGGATCTGACAGCTGGGTCTGACTAAAATCTGAAGGTTAATGTGAGTTGTTAGGAGCCTACAGCCCTATTGGAAGAAACAAACGCTTCAGGGGTCAGAGCACAAGCATATTATCCAAAGACAGGTCTCAGGAAGAACAAACATGCTTATATAGTGGCTACATATAAATAATCTTAAAGTGACCTGTCTATCCATTTTTTTTTTTGGGGGGGGGGGGCACTTTTATCTATAAACCAAAGTAATGTCCTTGTTCTTTAACCTTGTGCTAACCATTTTTGAATTTTAGACTTAAGTTTTAATAAAAATGAGACATCTGCACTCCCCTCATAAAAGCTGTTAAGTGTGAAGACTCATAATTGTCTTAATGTGATTTGTTTTTTATAATATTTCTGTCTATAAATGGTTTTAATCAGGTTTGGTCTGAAAGGGGCCAGATATTTCCAAGGTCACAGAAAACAGTGCTGGTTTATTTTGGATTTGCTAATATTAGACCACTAGCACCATAATGTTAGCAACATTTAGCTGCAAATTTCTAGGTCTCTTCTCATGTCATTTGTGTCATCAACTGCCAATAAGGTTGGGCAATGGTCCCAGTGTTTTCCTTATAATTGGACAGGCCTGGCAGGCCCCCAGGCCAACAAGAACCCCCTCCAGACTAAAAATATCTTCTTTTTTTTAATGCTAAAAATAACACCAAATATACATTAATTCGGAAATTAGTGATCGTTTGCATTTGGGAGCCTCTGTGCAGCACTGTTCTGAAATGTGAATCAACCTCTGTGTCATTGCCTGGGAAACTACTGACGCAGACCCCCTGCCCTAACCTGGAAGAAACAAAGAAACAAATATCTGTGCTTTTTTTTTTTTTTTTTTATTAAATGGAACCCAAACTGAATCTGGCAACAGTGGCAAGGACACTAGAAGCTAGCATGCTTCATTTGTTAAAAAAAATTAGTTCTGAGTGGATCACTGGGAAACAAAATAAAATATAAGACTTTTAAAATATGACCCAAATGTTTTGTAATATTGTAATTATTTGTGTTAGTACTATCACCCCACAGCCCATCCTGCCACCTCAAAGCAGTCAAACTAGGGGAAACACTGAGTCTTCTATTTTGTATGTAATGTAAAATGATCTCATAGCATATTAGGTCTATTAAATGGCCCCAGAACAATCTCTTTACAGCTGAATTGGCATCAGCAATTAGCAATCATTATTTCCATTCTCAACAGCCAATATGATGCCAAAGTATATCTGAGCTCTAGTTAAATACTACGCTATAAGCTCTATTATCTGAATTTCTGACAAGATTACTGTATTGTTATGTTGTACGAATCTTAGTCTTAACAGTCTTATATTCTTTGAGCCTCTATTGGTATGACAGATTGTTAATTTCAGTATGCATTTTACTGAATGCCTTGAAATGTATGTTGATGCTACTGAATTATCACTGCTCTACATGTGTCTCCAGTGAAAGGTGCACCTTGCAGTGACTCATACTGCAGTTAATGATGTGAGGTGCACTTTGACCACCTCCAACCAAAGAGGCATGGAAAAAAAATAGATTTTCAAGGCCTAGGCATGTTGTTTGTTTGCGGGCCATCATTTTTTACTCTGCTAATTCATTTACAACAACATTCATCTACACTAACTGCAATTAACCTCTGTTTCGATGAAACAGGCTTAACCTCGACAAGTGACTTCAAAAAATATCACCCACATTAATAGCCCTAGAGGACAGGAAAGGGCACAGTGTTTGTGGTGTCAGTGCATGGCTCAGAGAGCACGAATGGTCTCATCAACTGGGTGTTTGAGTGGCCTCACATAATCCCCCAGCATGTGCACACATAAGCGCAAGGGGAGCGTGAAATGAGGGAGGTCTAACAGTCACAACTGTGCTGCAATGTCTCTCAGCACTGGACAGCGCTGTCTGTGATGTTGACACTCCCTCAAGTCTTGGAACATGGGCAGATGGAGAGATGGAGAACTGGAATGGTGGTAAAGGGTGGAGGGATGACAGCAGATGGTTTGGATGGAAGGAATCTCCATTTATAATGCTGAGAAGAGCAGAAAAGCAGTTTGTAAGGATAACATTAGCTAGCAACAGCATGCCACATATAATATGAGGCATTATTACCGACTACTGATCCATGACTATATTCAAACCATGTGTGAAGTGTAAACACAGCAGAACCACCGCTCTCATGGCATAATATTTATAGCTTGAGAAAATTGTGGGTTAGTGATGCTGCCAAGGCGATGATCTAAGTTCTTTTTTTTTTTTTTTTTATTCCCTTGATACATGCAAATGGATGCAGGGACCTGCCTGAGTGCAGAAACTTAAGAAACCTGAGAATAAAGTTACAAGTAGCTAGAGTGATAATCACTATTCTAACGATTCTGCCTTCCATAACCGCGCAAAAGAGGATATGTTTACGGTGATTTCTTCCATCAACATGTGATGAGGAAGAAACATCAAGCGGCTCCTATAGAGGCACATGAGAATAAATTAAGCCCATCTTTGGTATGCCCTTCCTCTCAGTGCTCGACTTCACAAGGTCGCTCAATCACGAGCAGCTCCCCTCCCTGTGGCATCTAAAGGCCCTATCTGATCGCTGGCTGGCTCCCGTTGGCCCCATGGTGTGAACCAGGTGCTGCGATGACAAAACGCTCCTGGCAGCAATAAGAGAACAGAGAGTGCAGAGCTCAATTAGCCCGAGCTCCAATCCCAGATCCTCTATTGATTTCCCACGGATGAGGAATGGCAGACTGGAGAAAGCTCAATCAGACATGCCCATGGGACCTGTCGTGTGTGTGTGTGTGTGTGTGTGTGTGTGTGTGTGTGTGTGAATCACCAGGGGACGAATTGGAGCCATGACAAGGTGCCAGAATGAGGTGAATACATTAGCAATCCATAGTCTTTATGCATACATGATGGTTAAGTAATAGTGTTGTCTACTGATGGTGGAAAATTACATCACTCTTTAAAAGCATGCTGCGCTGTCCTTACCCCGATCAAATGGAGGAGGAGACAGACAAGACATAAATTCCCTGAAGGGCAAATCAATCTGACAAGTCATCAGCTCCATGGTGCATCTCTGGACAATTCCTTCACTTCCTCAAATTAACCTTCACAAGAGGAATGAGAGGGAGAATGTATGGAGTGTGACAGCCCTATTTGTCCTTTCCTTATGGCATGTGGGTGCAAAGTGTACTTTTTTTGGCCCAAATTCATGATGTGTGCATACATCTGTTATCTGCATTATGACAGCGTATGGATGTGTTAGGACATTGTATTTTTGAGTTCAAGAGTTCGACGAGCGGGGGAATGTGTGTATACATGGCAGTGTATGAGAAGGACATAAGCGAGTGTCACAGTCACCTCCCATGTGATCGTCTCGTCTCAATATACAACTACATAAGTTAGAGGCCTGCAACTCTGCCCGAGATCAAAGGCAACTATGAAATTAGAAAGATATATTGATTTAAATGCATACTAATGACCGTGTACTTGTCTCACGTCATCATACACACATGCACAACTCTGTAGCAGAATTATTCTTGCCTTTCCAGTTTCTACTTTTTTTTTTTTTTTTAAAGACAAGTCGTTTCTTACAACACCTTAATGTTGTTTTAACATCATAACGTTAAATAAAACCCCCACCCCTATTAGAAGCAACTCTTCATGAAGCCAGCTGGTATCTGACCCCTGTGCAGTCAAAAGTTTGAGGAAACCTGCTCAATAACATGTCAATGATTCTGTTAATACAGTGAAAATGAAAGCATACTCCAATATACAAAGCTGTCGAAACAGCATCACATAGCCATTTATAAGATTAGTAACTGCCACCCTGTTTAAAGGAAGAAATCATTTGACATGTCTTTCCAGCTCTTGAGGAGCAATTTCCAGAGATGTGGGCAATTGTTGGTTGATTTAATTAACTTCTTTTCATTTTGTTGAACACAAAGTCTGTGGTATTGAGCTCTGAAGACTGTGAAGGATATGCAAAGTCAGTTTGAGCTGTCCTTCACATTCTGTGTGTTTCAGGTTATCCTGCTGAGGTACTGAAAAGCTCAGCTGGCTATATTCCTGACGGAACAGCATGCTCATGATGCACGCCATCATACAATTTTTATTTGAAACTGCCATGAACCTGGTAAAGATCTTATACTTGATCACCACCAAATCAAACCAAATGTTGATTGGGACGTAAAGGCGGCAGCACTTTACAGCAAGGCAGAAAGCCCATGACCCTCCAAGAACCACTAGTAAAGAATGGATAGCATTATTACATAAAGAAAGTCAAGAGATATTAATTAATGGAAATATTTTCAGGGACTAGTATGCAATATTCTATTAATTAATTCTGAGTTGATGATCATTAAGTGAAATGCAAAAGACTAGAGAGCAGAGCAATTAAAATTTGTAAAAAAAAAAAAAAAAGCTGCATATATAGTACATAATGAAAATAGATAGCAGATTCCATTCATGGCTCCATCATATTACACTTACAGTACATAAGCACTTGATATATGAAATGTTAGAGGGAAAAGTCAGTCTAATTATTACACTCACCATAAAGTGAAACAAAAATCTGCCCACATTTTGCATGCTAGATGAGCAACATGCTTCACGTACGAACAACATGCTGGTTTGTGGATAATTTTTTTCATCTGCTGTTGTTTGTATGCATATACACTATATAGGAAGATTTAAAAAAAAAAAAAAAAACATTCTTTAAGGACTATAGTCTCAACCACTCTACCAATTAACATAAATAAATGACTCAAGTTTGCCGTCCCTGCAGGCTTGTACATACAATACATAGGAAAGAAGGAAAACATAATGCCTTTAAATCCAAAACAGTTGGTTCTGTAAACTGACATCCTGTTTTAAAATATATACAGTATATACTGATTGTTAATGCTGAACTCAGAGTTGTACTTTGCAAAGAAAAGGATGAGAAATGTTGTGTCTGATGTGTCCATCTGATACATTGGTTTTTGAGCTCTTCATCAGTCTATAGATGTGGGCTTCACTATGGCTGCACAATTGAGTTTTGAACTTCTGCCCTATATCTCTGAGGTGTTCAATGGGCAGCCTTGAAATCTATATACTCCTCCACCATTCCTCACATTCACTAAAAAAACCCACACATTAATACACTGAGCTGAAGAGTTTGTCCCTGTCTATGTACGCACAGACCAATTACATTTCATCAGGCTCATGGTGAATACATTTCAAGGACTAACACAGGGTCAGTGCGCTCTGGGTTTAGCCTATAACACGAGGTTGCCACATTGTTGCAGAGATTTTAAATGTACTGGAGCTGAAGAGGTCCTGTGGTACACCAAAACTCAACCCTATATATGTCACTAAAGCAGGATTTTAATGCACTGTAAGCAAATCTGCAGAAAAACCATTATATGAGGTAGAGCCTCTCTCTCTCTCTCTCTCTCTCTCTTGTAATGGCAAACAAATACAATGACCTACACAATATAGAACTGAAAAAAATGAAATGTATCACCCAGAGAGCTACTTCTCCCTTAAAGCATGCAACCCCACCCCACCCCCATACTGTCATCCTGTTACAAGCAATGTTCACTCTTTTAGTGGCCTGGCCTCAATATGGCAGCCTGAGTGTGTTGGCTGGACTAAGTACTGGTCCCTCCATGGCTGGCCCCTATTTAGTACTTGTGTAATATTCTGCGCGCTGGGAATGAACTCCATTACCGTGGTGGCTTGTTTTCTCCTTTCTCTCCTTTCCTCAACGGCTTTGCATTGCTTGTGTTTATAACACAGGGGACCAACAGCTCCCACAGGCTCTCGGCTTCAGGCGGAGAGGTGATTTCTTTCCTTCTAAAATAACACACTATTGGGCTCTCACATCACAGGTGACTCTTGTGATTAAAAGTTGTTGGGATCCCTTGAGGGCTGCATGTGTGTGTGTGTAGATGTTTTTGTGGTTTGGGAGCTTTAACAAACGATACAAGTGTGCGGAGCTGTGTATAAATTTGCACCTATTTTCGTTGGTAGCGCAGTGAGTGAATGAAGTGTGCCATTTCCATCGCAGTCATGTGCTGCGACACCCGAAGGAAACGGCTCTGTAAAATAGGGCTCCTTCCCCCTGCAGCCTGAAGAAAAGACGATGCACTTTTCACAACACAGCACACTTTTCTTTCTAGCTCACCTGGCTTGGACGGGAGCTGCTGCCTTTTTGTGACACTATACATGTTGAAGCACATGGGCTCAGACATCTCCATATGGGGATGAGAAAGGCAGTGCCTGGGTTCCTACAGGATTTAGCTAGCAGGCATGAAACTGAAAGGAGCTTCTCACATTGACTTTAACAGGATTTAGCTAGATGAAAGGCTACAGGGAAGAAAAGAGAGATACAAAGAGGGAGAGAGGCCAAGGGAAAGAACACGGAGAAATAGAAGGGAAAGAAGTAACCACAAGAGGAAACGGTGATAACTGGCTGGCAGGAAGACACACTGGGGCGCCGCAATAAAATGTCCAGGTATGAATCACCATGTAAGTAGTGTTGAATAATACCAATAAAGACTCTTTCACAGAAAATAGAGGCCAGTGTTGGAAAGGTAGTAATAGTGGTGAGCTCCCTGTGGAGGAGATGGGACATAGGAGCAGGCAGTGCTCAGGAGTGTCACTGCAACAAGGAGGGAAGTGGGTTTAAGGGGGGCCACAGGTGAGTTGAAGCAGATTCAGTGAGCTGGAAAGAAGGAAAATAGTACATAGTTTTAGCTATGGGGGCTGACGCACTGGGGGACATGCATAATTATCCCACACAAACAGTGAGGAGGTGAAAATGCAGGGAAAACTCACAAAGACAAAATACAAATCACTCACACACACACACACACACACACACACACACACACAGGTGAGCCTCAGCATTCCGAATTGAGATCACACACACATGCCGGTGGGAGCTGAAAAGATGTTTCATGATCAACACGGTGATTATGCAACAACATTAACACATGCGTATGAACACACCTCCGTATTTGCCTGGGAGGTGGGTCACCCAGCTGAACTAATGCTAATGTGCCAATCTGTCCCTCTTTCACCTCAGAGCAGAGCATCCTCACTTTGCATGCCTGCTTCGCCTGAAACAACACAGCAGCACAACAAACTACAGCAGCGTGTAACAAACAAGCCTACAAGTAGCAACCTAAAAAAGCCGTATGCTCAAGTACTCAAGCTTTAACAGAGATAGACATCCTTATGTACACTTGCAGATTAGGGGTCCCGTAATAGGCCGATTATCATCGCTGAAAAATACAGTTCCTCGTTATTACACATTAGCATGTACTTTGTAAAAAGGACAAAGTTTTTGCTGATTGTAAATTGAACATTTCACAATTGATCTTCAGTCACCATCCTTCTACTCTGCAAGAGAAAAAAAAAATGAAGTTGTAGCTCTATTGCTATTGTTCGCATTACGTACATATTACTGTATCTCATCACAATAAAAATTTTTTTTTCTCCATTATAATTACCAATTTAATTTTGTTGCAGCCCTTGTGCAGTCACACACCAACAACAAGGGTGCGTTTTAGAAAAAAAATTCATTATTTACTAGAGCCCATAAAAATTACAGAAAACAGCCTTAAGCCCCGAGAACAGAATGGATGTCGAGTTGGACAAAACATCCATCTGCCACTTTCTTTACGGCACAGGCACAAGGCAATAACGAGGTTATTTGGTATTTTCTACCTGCTCCTGCTTCATGCCTACAGGTGATGTGAAGGAAACCTCAATAAATTCAGCCATTCTGTCAACAAACTGTTCTATACGTGGATATGAAGAAAGTGGAGCTATTTATTTTAGCATGGAAAATAAATATGTCTGCGCTTAAAAAGCCAGGGGCCTAAATTCAAACAAAGCTGAATGGTCTGGTACACCCAGCTGAGCTACATAACATCTCACATAGTTAACAAACACTTGGCTACACACTAACTTATAATTCATTTCTTCCCCCCCAATTATTTCACTTTGACTTTTTTTTCCCCCCCTACTTCCACTTTTGTTACCACTTTATATACAGTATACTCCAATTTTATCTGTTATTTTTTCTTCCTTTTTTTACAGAGAATAGTAATGTTTAAGGTAATGAATGCAGTAAGGGTAGATACTCGAGAAATGAGCAAACAAGAACAAGGATGCTTTGTCATTTCAGGGCCCGTCTCTGCTACTCAGTGCCAGCAGTACATGCACATCACTTCCACTCCTCTCAGCACAATGAGCCTGAGACATCAAAGCGGAGACTGAGAAGGGAGAGAGCGAGAAAGAGGGAGACAAAAGCGTAAAAAGCGACAGAGGAAGAAAGATTTTGAAAAAGACAGACACCAAAATACCTGTTTTTGTGGAAATATATGGCGTCATTACAGTGTGATATTTACTGCTGTACTGCCTGCCTGGCCTCTAAATGCACCTCTGTCTTTTCCGAGCACATAAATCATTCTAATCCTTCCAGTCAAAAGTCACAGTGGTCTCTAATAAAAAAGCACATATTCATGTATGCACCGGAACATTAATGGCCATCTGTACAGCTGCTATCTAACTCATTTTATGCGGTAAATAAGTATCCTTATAACATATGCTGTCAAAACTTTTTTTGCTCAAAGAAGGAAGGTTGTTCATAAAAAAACAAAAACTGGTAAAACCATAATGATGGGCAATACAAGTAAATCAGTCTGACTGGGATTGCTTTGTAAACAAAGGATGGCATATTTGAAGGCTATCAGCACTGATTGCCTTGATATGTAAGGCCAACGGGGAGAACCGCGCTCTCCCCATAACTTATTGACACATGCAATCAATCATTCTTTCCTTGTCAGATTTATCTAGCTGAGGGCGTGATGTTGACTTCTGCTCATATTTTGGAGTTTGGGAGTGTTAATTTGTGAAAAACAAACAAACAAAAAAAAACCCAAAACAACCAAATGCAAATGTGCAGCTCTCTCTCGCTCTTATTGTGAAATGATTAACATTCCCTTCACAGATCAGAGCAGGTTTCTCAGCTCCCCTGGTTGAAATGCTAATGGTGCTTCCAACCCAGTTTAATGTCAATCCTATTCTACTTTTTTGCCTGTTAGGGAGGAGCTCCCTGTCTCTATTTCCATACACAGCAGCAGGAGGGACAGGCAGCAGGCTTACTCCCCCATCTGGATCTGGGGAATCAACCCAAGACAGAAAGAGAAGGAGGAACAGGAGGAGGCTGTAGGAGGATCCTCTTGTCCATGCGGGAGTGTTTTTTTTGGGGGGTGCAGAGGGGGGGCAATGAAGGCTGACTTTAAAACCTGAATTCCACCTCATTTTAAAGGGGTTCAATAATAACAAATGATGGCCCCATACCAGGAGAAAGTGACAAGTCTTTGTAGTTTTCTCTCTCCCCTATTGGTCGCATTTCTGTTTTATTCGCTGCATTCATTTTCATTTTCCCCTTCGGACCATTGGGTTGAATTCAGGCGAGACCAAATAAAATCTACACACAGTGGAAATTTGAATGAGGCAATGTATCAACTGCTAAGGTGCTAAGGTTGGTGGGTTTTTAACATTCATCTATAAAGGTGTGCAACACTGGTATGTTCACTGCTGTGCAATAAATATGAAGCAGAAAGTGTTTGAAAATGCTCCTATTTCCAGGCCCTCATCACTAACAGTGAGTCGTATGAACAATTCTACTTCTGAGTACAAAGTTTGGAAAAAATTGGATCAAATATCGACAGAATATCTATTTTAAGAGCAGACTATGTATCACAATCAATATATTTGTATTCACAGCCTCCATTTCCACAAACTGGATGTTTGAATTACGTAAACTAGCCCTTTTCTAGCAATGATGGAGAAGCAGATATGTAAAAGTAAGGCTGTTTGTTCAAATCTCTGAATAACCTAGGGAAGGTCTGAGTGCAGTGAGATGCATCTGTTGAGGATAAATTTGCTGTAGTGAACCTGCACTTAGACACAACGTGTCTGGTAGATGTTTAACCAGCATTAGAAAGCTGCGGTTGAATTGGGCAATTCCCAGGTGAGCAGGTGCCCTTTGAAAACAAGATTTTTGGAAAAAAAAAAAGTCATATCACCAGGTGCAAATAGTGGTTCAAAAAAGGGGGAGGAAGACGGAATTGGTATGAAATGCTACTCTGTATTCCATTCAAACAAGTTTTGCTGGAGATGCTAATACAGAGGCAACCAGAGATCAGTCCAGGGATATGGGAGTGACAGCAACGGGGGAATTATCTGTGTGATGACTGTCAACACACAATCAGCACTGCGGTATCGTTACAAGGTTCACAGTGTTTAGTTTGGAGTTATTAGCTTTCTGAACATAGAGCTGAATCACTTGTAAAACACCCCAAGCTGCCACTCATCCTGAGCTGCAAGACAGTCACGGGCATACTTTGGTTGAAATTTGTGTATGTGCATTCATTCTGAGATGCATATGAACCTGTGTTTGAATTAATATGTGTCCGTGCATGTCTGTGGAATTACATGTGATAAGGAGTCTTTAAAAGCTGTGTTTTATTGCAGAATATGCAGCAGCCATTTATCATGCCACTGCAACTGAAAATGATGGCATATAATCACACAACCGCCCAGAGTCTGTTTCCCTCGGTGAAACATGGACATATGCCAAGGTCCCTAGTCTAATGAGCGCTGTTGTCTCAGTGACAAAGCGCTAACCATATAGACAGGGCTTTATGAATGTGCTATGACAAGATACATGACTGAAATATCAAACACAATTCAACAGGTGGTAAAATTATTATTTTTTTATCCGACTCTCTCTTTGAAGATCTGCTCTAAAATAAGAAACCAATTTGCCTTATCAGACCAATCTACTAAATTGTTACAATCAACCTGCGCAACAAAAGAGACACTCAATCTTTTAACAGTTTGTACCTACCTTGGGGTCAGCAGTGAGCAGCTTAAAGGCCTCATACACCTGCCTCTCTTTGACTCCTCCTCCAAGGTCCAGGAAGTTAGCTGGCTTTCCTCCATGAAGGTCAATGATGTCACATGTGGCCATAGCCAAACCAGCTCCATTCACTGAGAAGAAACAAAAAAAAAAACAGTGTCATCTGAATAAAATCTGTAAAAAGGTATACGCCAACATAAAGGAGAAGAACAGAGCAGACACACTTTAAACCAAATGGATAAAGCCTGTTCAGAGTGAGACTTATATACTGGAACTGCTGGTCATTCATCTATAAAAGGTGTGCAACACTGGTATGTCATTTTATAAGTAAGGTGAGTGTTAATGATGTTATAAATGCTAAAATGCTGAAAAATGATCTACAATGCCATTTAATAAATGTATTCATTTATTATAACAAAGCTAATTTTGGCTCTTTATGTCCAGGCTAAAGTCCAGAATTAAAACGAAAGATCCTGAGAGAAAAGCAAGACTGCGGCGGCCTTGAGTTAATTAAAATAACATTACCGGCGCTAAAGGAAAGATGACATGTACTGTAAGAACACCCACAAAGGAATTCAGCAGTAAATTAAAAGCAGAGCAAATAGCTGAAAAAATGTCACACTTAAAAAGTGAATCGGATGGAAATCTTCTAATCAGGAACATTCAATGCTTCAAGTCGAGCAACACAGAGAAAATTCGATTATGACTCGACTCTTGACTTCAGAGAAAAGAGTATTGATTAAAAGAGGTTCCGCTATGCTTTTTTGTGACCTGTGTCATCATTTAGCCAACTGCCAGTGCAGCTACCCTGCTGAGTTGTGCAGGAGCCAAGTGCACAAAAATGTCTTACCTCGTTTAGTTTAGCCAAGCTGAACTTGTGTCCTGGCAAACTCCCCAACTGAGGTCTCAATAAAAGGGAAATTCGCTTTAACAGCTGTCACTTTACTGGAGCTCTCATGGAAGCTGCAGGGCCTTAAAAGATGTTGTTACTTTAAGGGTGGCTGGGAGCTACGGATGCAGGATGGAGGGTGTGTGTATGTGTATGTGTGTGTGTGTGTGTGTGTGTGTGTGGTGGTGGGGTGGTGTGGGGGGAGATACTAACAGACATCTAATGTGTTTATGAGGCTATGGGGTAAGAAGCGAGAGCACCTGTTAGTACTGCTGTACACTGTAAAAGCTTTGATTTATGACAAGAGAGGGGGCCTTTAATGAGAATGCTAACAATCTAGCTCACTGGAGACTTTCTGGGCGGATTATAGCTAATTAGAAAGCATTGGTTACGGCAGCATTCCTTCTGGAGTCCTCAGAAAGCTGCTTGTAATGTGGACTGGAGGAGAGCCCAGGCTGCCTTTACTTTAACTTAAGTTTTAACTGTGTCCGAGCTTTTCACTTATGTGACTTAAGAGACGCATTAAAGCATTATGCTGGGATGGGTTCACTTATGAGAGCACTCATTTAATGATTAGTGTATGTGTGTGTCTGTGTGCATAAATGAGCCTATTCTGTCACAGGGTTTTGTTCCCATACCAAAGCAGGCAATGTTTCCATCCAGTCCGATATATTTGAGGTCCCACTTGGCTGCCTCCATCTCTGTGGGGTCACTCTCGGTCATGTCGTCCATGTCAAAAACGGCCTTCTGACGGAACTCGGCATTGTCGTCAAAGTTGATCTTAGCATCAAAGCAAACCACTGAGGCAAAGACACAGAGGAATGGGGAGATAACAGATAACAAAGACAGGGTTAGAAATAAAGACAGCGAGAGAAAAAGCACCAAAGTGAGAAAGAGGAAGACAGCAAGCAAGGGAAAAGTGAAGCAAAGGAGGACTTCACATGTAAAAAGCCAACTAATTATCATTTCTAAAACCTGAAATTAATGAACTCAAGGGTGTCCCCGCGGCCTACTGGTCTTAATTACTTCAGAGGTTGGCTCACTAAGGCATGTGTTTTTGACACTGCCTCTAAGGGATAGACCATTATAGTAAATGGACATTTCCTTTACACTTCAAAGAGAGTGCATTTCAAAGAGACCTTGCTCATGAGGCTACCTGTAAAAATAGCAGGCAAAAACGTAACAAATTAGTCAAAGGACTTGTAAAAATAACACAAATATAGTAGCCATAGGACTTTAAGAAATTAGATTCCAGCACATTATTCACAAGCCAAGATCTGTTTTAAATGTCTATTTTAGAGAATATCTGTCTAATTTTATTGTATAACATATATATAATTTGCTTGGTTCGATAAACTGGGTGTTGAAGGAATTTGAGGGTTCAAGTTTGAGTCCAGACTGAGAATAAAACACATGTGCAACTATACACTTGGACATCCCATGATGCCACATACCAAATTTTGACTAAAGGATATCTTGTAAAGAGCCAACGAAAATCTAACAATTAGGGTTTTACATTCCTAATCCTTGACATTTTCATAAAATCATACCCCATTCTAACATTATTTATGGTCAGCATTTTTTCAGCAGAAGCCATTCAACGGAATTTCACATTCTGTAACTTTCTCTCTGAATAGTCATATTGTTAGTACTCCCACACCGAATTCAAACTGCCTACCTAAGCACAAGGGAAACAATGCATGCATGTAATTCAGCGTTATTGTTTTTAATTTGATCTCATTGATATCAGAAATCAGATTGCAGTCGCAGTGATTGCTTAATGACTTCTTTATTAAAACTACACAAGTTAGTTTGGTTGCACTGTAAACAGATATGCTGATTGCTCTTCTTCTGTATTCCTGACAGAGTAGTTGTTCAAGGACTATTTGCTGTAGTATTAAACTGCACTCGCTCTCACTACTAAGACTAACATCTTAAGGGTTACAACTGTAAAAGAAGCCATGATAATGTTTAAATAACTGGACATGAACAGGTTAACAAAGAAAAGTGTGAGGAAAGTTACGGGGACATGGAAATAGGTTTTGGGAATGATATGCAGACAAAAAGCAGTGAACACAGAACATGTACATAGATACATGGTACCTACAGTAGACAGACACGTGTGGGACTGGGGAGCAGACATACTGTGTCCTCCAGGGTAAAGTAGCGTTCCTACTACACAATTGCTTTCGTTCTATTATCGCAGTTCAGCAAATGAGACAAAAAAAAAAACAACAACAAATTTTTATAACCTCGAGAAATTTTCCTTTTAAATACACATCTATTGAGTACCGGCTGGAAAATAGCTGTGCTCCCCTGTGACATGTGAACAAATCGAACCAAAGAATGAGTTAATTTTAATGTGAAGCTTGTCTACAAAGCCTGCCTCAATCACAGCCACCTTCTTCCTACTGGTGGAAAAGGAAACTCATACCTCTCAGTTTAAATTTGCCGTTTGAAAGGAGTCATTTTTTTCATTAATATTCATAAGAAATCATGAAACAACAAACGTCTCTTGTCAATCTTTGATGAAGCAGTATACTTTCAACAAGAATCTGTTTTTGAGGTGACTAAATAACATCAAAGAAGCGATGCATCTTCAGTGTGTTGTAATACGTCTCGATAGGACACATCACAGTCAATCTGTGTTCAGCGCCACAGACGAGACAATCACAATTATTTCTTTGGGAGAAAAACAAAGTTCAGTACAAGTTCAACAAAAGCAGCATCACAACAGCTACAATATGCTTCGTGACTATGTATAATGTTTGTCATCGGAATGATGAGCAAGACACCGAATCTCCACTTGTGTCATGTTGTGCCAATTTATTGTGCTAAATGACAACAGGGGGACTAAAATTTACCCATATCTCTGTCTTTCTTTGTGAATTCAAGCGTTTTCATCATCCACTTACATCAGGGGAAAAGGAAAACATGGAGAGAAAAAAAATATATAGAAACTGGACTGAGACAGGCTTTGAGAACACAACTTGCCTAAAACCATAGCTATGGCAACTACTGATTCAAATCTCTGTGCAAACTATTAGTGGACTCAAAAATCAGCCTGGTATCAGCTATAATTTGCAGTATCACTCTTACAATGAAAACATACTGTATAGGTTCAGCGCTTCCAGCTCTTCTTTCTAAAGAATAAAAAAAAAAAGAAAAAAAAAAAAAAAGGGACATTTCATACTTTTACAGACTTTTTCATATTTTGGACAAATTATATTGATAGTTTTCCGTTGACAGGCGACAAGAGAAGGGCCGATTCTAGAGTTGTTTTTAATGGGGGACAACAGAGAGACTCTCACTTGTTGAGAAAGGCCAACTGCCAATTTAGAGCTCCATTAACTTTACATTAGTAATTCTATTTTACGAAGGCTTTTACAGCATAATAATGATGTGCTGAAGCTCTGGATTCTGGAATCTATATTTGAAGTACAAAGAGTTGACTGACAATAGAATTATTTCTTGCTCTACTGCACAATAACTTTATCCTGAATCTAATGACTTAATGTTAATTACAGTCATGTGAATATGTAATAAGCAGGACTACACTGTCATCCAGGCAGTGACCTCAGGATGATGATTTCTTAAGCTTTATTTTTATTAATTTGTTATAATCCCAATTTTGTTGTTGCCAAATACACTGAATGCATATCTCCAAATATATCCAGCATACAGTATCCCAGGTTAGTATATCTAATGTATTTTTTGTTCAGCACATAGATAACTATCAGAAATAAGATGTAACGAAAATATATGATTCCGGAAAATGGTTCCTGTTGGACACAGAAGGGCAAGAGAACAGTGTGATTGATATTCTGATAGTGTAGCAAATAAGTATAAGGCATGTATATTAGTTTAAAAATAGATATTGAGCATTAGTCTGGTTTAAAGTTTTATAAGCTACCAAAACTTCAAATTTTGCTGCTGAAGGGTCCAACTCAATCTAAAAAAAATATTAAGATAAATTTGATGAAATGAAAACCTTAAACTCCAGATATTTCAGTGACTTAAGACATTATATACCGTGGTATAATAGAATTTAGAAGAGAATAGAGAATTTAAGAGGCTGCTGACACCCTGCTTTGAGCTCAGCAGATGTTTTTTTGAGATATTCATACAGTAGCCCAGAGAGGACATACACTCTTCAAGAACCATGGAGTAAATGAGGGATGTGTCTGTAGCTACTGTCTGCTGCTGTAATTTCTCGTTCCTCATTACTAGTTTATGATATACCGTACGCCTTTAGTTAATCATCAACAACTAGGAAACATCGACAAACATCAACATGCTATGAATATGGAAAGCTCTGCTCCCTAAAGCCATTCGGAACATTCATGTTGACAAGAAAATGACGTCAGTGTGTTGCAATTAAAAACTCTTAAATGCATTCAGACCTGAGGAGATAGTATGCCTGCATCCCACAGTCCGTGATGCTGAAATGATGAATTCCCAGTTTTCAATTGAAATATTACAGAGGTTTAACATGATTTAATAATGGAGGGGAAAAAAAAAAAAACACATGCAGAGACATGCACAGAAAACACATGACGCACAGACACACACACACACACACACAAACACACAGACAGAAAGACCGACATTTTCTGTGATACATTGGTACCTTGTCCTTCGGGAGTCTCTCCGAGAGGATTGACTTCGACTTGAGTGGCGTCGACTTTCAGGAACAGATCATAGAGCCTCTTAATCTGATCTGCTGCCTGCGAGGTCCACAGAGGACAGTAATTACCTGATGGTTCGGATCTGAGCAGCCGGCCCCGCCAAGGCCACTCAGCCTCCCACACAGGCTACATAAAACATGGCAAATCACCTTCACTATCATGCTGTCTGAGTTTGTTTTGCATGAATGTGTATGTCTATGAGCTAAAAAAGGGAAATTTTTATTCACTTTATCCAAAAGGCGTGACAACAGGCATATAAAGGCATGCATTATAGCAGGATGTACAGACATACATTACTGTATAATGCAAATTTCAGCAGATTCCACATGGCGGTGGTACCCATAGATATACACACACATTCTTTTTTTGTTGTTGCTTATTTTCCCCACAGGATTGATATTTACAAAAATGACATGGGCAAAACATGAATACAGCAACACAGAAGAAACACTTAAATCATTACTGTCAATTTATCATCTTGCCCATTTAAAATCAATGCTCATTCAGTATCCTGCAAAAAAAACCCCAAAAAACTGATCACATAAATGGGATGCAACCATAGCTGAAAGGCCTTTGCCTCTCATTTCTCTTCTCATATTCATTTGGCTTATTTAAACACATTGCACATGTAAAGATTCTGAGCTAATCTGATTTCTTGCGCCACGCTGAAAAGAAAACAAATTAGTGATCTGATCCCAAGAGATGAACGGTTTTGAAATTAACTCTGCATCTAAGCACATATATACTATTCTGAACGTGAACGGGAGTCTCTCTATGCTGTTCTTCATTGGCCTCATTTTATTAGTTGGTTTTACTGTCCTCAAAATCACAGGTTGCTCATTGAGACGAGGTGTGTTTCTTACTGCATGGTTCACTCTCAAAATCAATGTGCAGCATGTTCTACCAAATAATGGTACCATTAGTGATGTGATCTCTCTAAGCCTGGCACAGTGCTGTGCGTCACTGCCAGATATGACAATAGACCACCTGGCAAGTCAGTCTAGTGTAATGACACTTCAACACTTGTCTCTGGAAAACTAAAAATAGCCAAAGTTTGGCCTGTTTGTGAATGAGTATACCCCTGTCTGTGCATATGTGTGTGTGTGCACATCGAAGGTCTTTCAGCCTCTTCTTTGCATTGTGACTTTAAAGCCTTCAGTGTGCCCATTACCTGTCTCTGCAGAGGTTCTTTGAAACCCAAATTAGCTGCCATGCGAAGTGCCTGGTCGTCTCGCACACCTTCAAATATATCTATGGCTTCCTATAAGAGTTTCAGCGAAAGTGGAAGAGAAGGAGGAGAGAAACAAATGGTAAAAGGGAGTGAGAGAGAGAGAGCAGCTCAAACGCTGAGCTATAATTTGACACAAAGCGGATGCTCATATTAAACTGCCGACACCATAATTAAGTAGTGGCGAGTTTCCAGACATGGAGAAACAGAGGAGAGGGACAGAACCGATGGATTTATGATCATCAAACCCTCATATCTTTGACTTTCAGAGGAAGAAGCTCTCTTATAACTCTTTTCAAAAGGTATAAAAAAAAAAAAGTATCAAAGATTTAAGGATGCACAGTGCTGGAGAAAATAAAGTATGAAATTGTTGGCTAGTATGAACTATATAAATATATAATACTGTATAAAGTAGGTCTGGAACATAAAGATTTTAATGAGACGTGCTAACAAAGTGTTGTAATACCATGTGTGTTCAAATATATATATATATATATATATATATATATATATATATATATATATATATATATATATATATATAATCTCTCAATTTGTACAGTCTGCTCTAACATCTGTAGACACAGTAAAAGATAGATAAAAAAATAAATAAATAGGGAATGCACGCAAAACCCCATCTGGAAACTATGAAGAGGACCTGTTCTTATTTTGAGAGTCCATTCAATGCATGGAATTTAATTAATAGCAATATAAAATACAGAGGGTTTCTTCGCATTTGTGTACATTTGTTCATGCTAGACTCCAGTGTGTTGCTGTATGGGTGCATCATGTTTAGTTCCTGCAGTCTAAATAGGGGCTAGACAATAAATTGCATTTAAATAGTAGAAAAGATGAACAGAGCAAAGCCTCCATCTGTAAGACTCTCTGGACAATCTAGTAAAATAAATAAATGAAACTTTTGTCAAGTGACATCTTCGTGAAAAGATGGCCAGAGGTTTACACTTTTTTAAAGAGAACTGTGCCAGACAAGTTCAATCAATTCCATTAAACTGACAAAAAGAAATCAAAAAAATCAATTGTACCCATTTCAGCTTCTGCACTGTTTTGAGCTAGCTAAACTGCATAACTATTACTGTAAATAGCAGTATATTAACCGTCTCATATCGTAATGAGGAGTGTGAAACAAAACTTACCTTGAAGATGAGTTCTGGGGTGCTGGCTGCTACCTCCTCAATATCCATACCTCCCTGGGGACTTCCCACCATGACAGGACCATTACAAGAACGGTCCATCAGAATGGCAAAGTAGGTCTCCCTGCTAATGTCCAGGGCCTCAGCAACCATAACCTGGACATGGCACAGCAGAAGAGAGGGCTGATGGAGCAATGTGGACAGCTACGAAACAATCTTGATTTCAAAATCACATGAAGAGTAAAAACTGTTGCCCTAATAAAAAAAAAAAATCCAATTTGATTTTTCTTGACTTCCTCTTATGGTATTTACATTTACAAACTTTGCCTTTTTTTCATTACAATGCATATACACAAGTTCCATAATATTCAACACAATGGCAAATAAGCAGAGTCCATAGATTGGCAGAATCTATGAAGCATAAGTCTGAGAAAATCTTGTATAATGTGAATGAGAGAAAGAGAAGCCAACAGAGGGGAACTTTACACTCAGAGTCGGATAGATAAGCAGGAAGAGGAAGCAAGCAAGAAGCTCATTTGGAAAAAAAGAAAAAAAAACTGACAGGAAACTATCAGTTTTGTGGTGGTTAATGGGCTGCAGGCTTTCTGAATGGGGTGTTAGGGTCAGCTCTTACGTTTTACTTCCACCCTATCGCTCAGCAAATGATGATGGATAGTCATCTCTACGCTCTATGTTAACAGTCAGCATATCTGTCTCTTTGTCCAAATGTTGTCTTCCCCAGTCACTCAAATGTTCTCTCAAGTTCCTGTCGTTTGACCTGTAGCCTGTTCCTTTAGTCAAACTAAACATATTCTATAACTGCTGTTTTCTTCCTTCCTCTTCCCTCAAACCTGGTTTTGTCTTTTTCTTTAACAACCATCTTTCACACTCCTGTCTCATCTTCCCTTATCTTCCCCTCATCCCTTTATCAGCACCCTGACAGCAAATCCATTCAGTGGATGCAAGGGTGCTGCCCCTTTTTCCATGGTGTTCCCTGCTCTGCGGTGCAGTAAGGCTTGAGGGTTGATTCAAGCTCCATTGGCAGGTTGACAGCTAAGCTCTGGCTGTCATCTGACAGACCAGGTTCTGACTTCACGGTAACTGTACTCAATCCTTCAGGTCAGTCACTGGCTCCTCTTGCCTGGTCTGATTCTCTGCTACAGGCATCAGAAGATGTTCTTGACAATTAGATGGCCAATTTAAGAGGTCTCTTCTCGCTCAAATTAAATGTGAGTTTTGTCCATTTTGTTGTTTGCCTTTCCTCCTGCCTCTGAGACATGGGGATAATTCTGAGCTTGTGAACTTCCTTTGCCGCAGGTGCTTTCTATAAAATGACAAGTGTGACACTCATTTGATTCCACCTAGACTCTGCAGCAGGGGCAGGAGTTGGGTAGAAGGAGGGATTGTAGGTGTTAACAGAAATGGGCAGAGACAAAGAAAGAAAGAGAGAGAGAGAGAGAGAGAGAGAGAGAGAGAGAGAGAGAGAGAGACCCACACACAAGCCACAGACTGAAAAGGCTTCATCACCTGGAAATGTCTGTTTTGCGGAGTTGCTACATGCAGCATGCAAGTAGAAAAATGATATTCTTGCTTGTTAGTGGCACATAGAAACAGTTGTTTACCAAACACTTTAAATTCACAGTGGGCTTGGTTCAATTTATGCAATGAGCCATAACACAAGGCAGCGCACCCACAGTAAACAACAGTGGACAGCTACTATTTAAAACCAGCAAAAACTGCAAAAAAAAAACAAAAAAACATAGAGCCGGTCTGCCTTCACAGTCATTAATTTTACAGAATTGCATTACTGGACTCAAAATGCCTTGAAATGAGGTCAGAAAAAAAAAACAAGAAAAAGTAGAGTATATCTTTCTTTCCTTTAGTCTGCACAGTGGCTCACCGTTTTCACTTTCACTCCATCTTTAGGTGTCTGCTTGGTAGTCAGGTTGAAACCCAGCATCTTATTTGCCAGCTCGCCAACTACCGCAGGGCTAGGGGAGAGAAGTTATAAGTTCAACTGTATTATGTTTTAACCAACACTCTTAATTAAAAAAAATCATGGAAAAATAGACGAAAGGATGAAAAAAGCAGGTAAACTGACAGATGAAGTATTTCTTTATCGCTCCTGATCATTGTTCAGTTGAAGAGAGATATGCTGGAGCACTTTCTGGGCATTAATGTAACATAATCTGACAAAGCACGGCATTTGGAGACACTCTGGTAAATCGACACATTGGTGTGAATGAACCTCTACTTATTCTCCCTGTTTAAAAGCAGTCTGTTCTGTAAGCCTGCTCCGGTTTTGTAAGTGAATACAAATGAAGCCAGGGGTTGTACTCATCCTTTGATAGATGGGAGGAAGGTGAACTGTGTGCTCATGTCATTGTCTGGGGACAATGAACTTCAGCATATCTCACTTTGAAAAAGTTCCCGGCCATTCCGAAACCCTGAAGTAGGGTGACGATGATACATGTCCGGGACAATTGTCATAAATCACCTTTTTGCCTTAAAGGCGGCAGTAAGTGGTGGGTACCTTTACTACAAAGATAGCACATAGTTTAATACATGGAAACATGGTAGAAGGAAATGAGGCGTCTGAGCAAAGAAAAGCTCTTTCAAGTTGTTGTTTAGCCTTTTGAAAATTGCAGAAGATTTCAGTGTGAGCCCTCATTGGAGGAATACACTCATCACACTTTGTAATGCTAAGCTAGAACAAAATAAACCTCAGTGGCAGCACAAAACCTAATCAACCTGAGAGAAGAAAACTCAGTATGTGGTGCATAACACTTCTGACGTCCTTAAAATCCCCTTTTCAACATTTAATTGAGGGTAGTTGTACGAAAATGAGACACTGGAAGAAAGAAAAACAGTTTATTTGCAGCAAAAGCAATCCTGACTGTGTCTTTGTGCCTAGGGAGCATCTTCAGAGAGCTCTTTGAGCCTCTTCATTTTAAAAGCCGCTGTCGTAGGAGAAAATAATATGAATCTCCTACTTCAACTCAGTGTAAAATGTGCATAGGGGCATACTTACTCTTTAGTTAGGTGCACTCCACCTTTAAGGCCGCTGTCGAACACACCCTTGCCTCTGCCACCAGCCAGAATCTGAGCTTTCAGGACGATCTCTTTGGCTTCTGAAAGACAGAGAGAGATGGACAGAGTGAGAAAAGGAGGGAAAGAGAGACAGGGAAAGAGAGGCAGAGCGCTTAAGATATAGGCTCCGCACCTTGAAGGCCCCCTTGAGTCTACAACTTATCTTTCCATCTGATTGAGGGAAGAATTTTGGATTCTTCCCATAGTGAAAGTGGACATAAAATGGTCTTTTAAGTATACCTTCCTCATTCCATATGGACTTCTACAGTTTCACTGGTGTGTTTCCTTATGACTGGCATCAGCATTCTCAGTCCAAGAAGGGGAATTAAAAACTGCAAAAGTATTCGCAAAACTTCCCGTGACCTTGCTCCAATTATATAACCACCCTGCATCCCCTTTGCTGTCATGGCCACCTTTCAAGAACTTGCACATCAGGAGGAGGCCCCTCAGCTGTCTGTTCAGCATCCTGCCCACAATCTTCCTATTCTAATGGAGCGAGGACATTTGATGAAAGATGGTCTCTGGCTAGGTTATTATTATCTAGGTGGGGGAGTTCAGCCATTGACAGGTGGCTGCCATCAGGGTGGGAAGTAGGTGGTAGGGAGAGTGGAAGGGGATGATCGGCAGCGCGATGGCTAGAAAGACACCTTGACCTTGGGGGCTGGAGACAAGCTCCTAACTTGCCAGAGTGAAAAGCGTGTCTCTACGGGCAGGGTGGAGAACGTCTAGCAGGAGCTGGTGAGCCGAGAGAGCTGAAAAAAAAAAACCTCTGGCTGCACTTTCTGCTGCTGTAGTAAGAAAAGGACCCCAAGAAAATAGCCTGTGACAGGGTGGCAGGGATTAAACTAACACTGCATTAAGACCCGTTCTCTGTGGAGAGTTGGGAGCTGTGAGGGGAGAAAGAGAGAATGAGAGAATAAAGGTGTGCTCATATGCAAAGGGCTTTGAGAGGAGTCATAAATGAATAAATATGTTAATAAAAAACTGCTACTGCGCAAAATTAAAAAGAGTTCAAAGCAAGATGAAATAGAGTGTCCCGCGGGCATGTGCAGCGGAGAGGGACGGCACAGAGAAAATGACTTTTGCTTTAAAGAGGAAAAAAAAGGAACAAGTAGAAGAACAAAGATGTAGCCCAACAGGGAGACTGCATTGTTGGAGGTGTTGAGAAAGGTAAGAGTATTGACACATGATAAGGACCTTAAAAAAAAAAAAAAAAAAAAAAAAAGCAAGATATGATTTTAAAGTGAAGGTATATTAAATACGTTAAAAGGCATGTAATGTGCCAGGGAAGGTAATGGGGTGAAAAAGGAGGCAGGTGTTCATTCCTGCTGCACTAGTAATTGATAGCAAACCCGCTTATTATGCTGCACACAACCAGATATTGTAGCAATATCAGCGATTATGAATGGGCACTGAGTCATGTGCTGATTTTAAGGGGAAACTTTATAAAAATAAGAAAGAAAATAGGAGGAACGGAAGATGTAAGCTGATAAATGTAGGCAAAGTGTATCTCAAAGACTGTATGATGAACAAAAGAAAGAAAGAAAAAAAAACATTCTGTAAATCTCAGTAGAATCATACAAAATTCTCTGGTTACATTGAAACGCCACTCACTTTTCAAATACATGGAGAGGATAATGATGTCCTCCAAGATCACAGTGAACATGGCAAAGTGAGCATGGTAAAGAGCAGGGCAACCATTATCTGGTAGTATGACAGACATGAGATGGCCTCTAACACTCAGATAAAGGTTGGTTCTTAATGAGCGCAGAGCGGAGTCGGGGAGTGGACGGGAAAAGAAGAGTAGTATGTAAAAATCAAGAGACGAGTCATGCTTTTATGTTCAACCTAGACACTGTGATGAACAAGGGGAAAGAAGGGCACATGTCTGATGTTAATCAGTAAAGACACCAGCGAGCGGTGTTGGAGAGTCAGAGCTCAAGGTGTTCAAACAGTAAAAAAAAAAAAAAAAAATGCAATATTAAATCTGTAAACTGAGAGGTCATACTAATGAATGCTGACGCAGATCGAATTCAGAATATGTTCTATCAGACAGCAATATTCTTTCTAAAATGCTTCCTTAAATGTAAGTTCTCATTACTGTGAGTGTGCAACACACAGAGTATATTGATGTACTAGATACATAAAATGATTTCTTTATTTGTGCCAGCCGTGATCATTAGAAATGCCTCCTGCAGAAAATGGTTTGGTTATTAGTTGAATGAAAAACCTTTTTTTTTTTTTCTTGGGGGTTGCATAATCAATTCTCCACTTCCATTTGTGTCATACATGGCCCACTGTGAAGATGCAGGGAAAGATTTTCATCTCCATTTATTTTCTATATCTTGGGGACACAGGGGAAGAGATTAACATCGCACAACATCTCCGATCACATCACATGCAATCGGAGTAATGCAGGTCATCATCCTCAGGCCTTACTCATTTTCCAGTAATGAGTGCAAATCAACGCCAAGTCTGCTTGCCAATGAGAGCAGCAAAGGGGATGTTACTTCAACAATCAGTGTGTCTTTCACCCTGTTTCTTTGTGTGCACTTTTTAAAAAGGCCTGTTCTCCCATTCCCTCCTCCTTTTCCATGTAGCCTATGGGTGGCCGGCAGCAGAGTTAGCTTTGGTCTGATATTTAATTAAGCCTTCGGGGCCGTGCCATAAGGGAGATGCTGGTTGGTGAGGGACAGATGTAGGCTGTGCACCAATCCAGTG
The DNA here is from genome assembly GCA_029490765.1 of Euthynnus affinis. Lineage (NCBI taxonomy): Eukaryota > Metazoa > Chordata > Actinopteri > Scombriformes > Scombridae > Euthynnus > Euthynnus affinis. The sequence continues at coordinate 9,522,402 of CM055840.1, read as the reverse complement.
AGAGTAAGATGTGGCTACCATCTGCATGAATCGAGAAAAAGATCAGGGCATCCCTCCCCAGCTTGCATGTGTGCTATAATGAAAGTAATGTGGCGGCTAAATGGAGACGACTAATCAAACTCTTGGGAGATGAGTAAACAAACACAAGCGCGCACAGCCACAATCAAACACCACCGAGAGTCTAAGCCTTGCCATTGATAAATGCCATTAACACTAGAGGGAGGGGAGAAAAAAAAAAAGGAAAGACCTCTCAACCTTTAGCGTCTGTGCTCATCATGACAATACACCTCCAGGTTATGATGATAGAGTGTGTTGATTGCTGCCAAACAAGTGGAAATTAGTTTTTAGAAAAAATAAGGGTCTTAAATGTCAGCCTGCAAGACTGTTAAAACAGATATTGTAGGCGTAATTATTCTTCTACCAATATTTTTTGGAATTAGTTACCAGCATCTGAAAGATAAATTATGTAACTATAATTCAGAGGTATACCAGTACTACAAGTAGAAATAACAATTTGTGCTTCCATTTGCTTCCATCTAGTGGCACATGGCATGTCTTTAAATAACCTCAATTATGTTGTCAACTGCATATTGATAGCTACAGAAAGCTATTGGAGCAGCTCTAGCTTTTGACTCACTTAGCCAAAGGGCTTTTTACTGTGTCACATACATGGCTCACTGATGTTGGGAACAATGAACTCATAACCTACTGTAGCAAAAAACTACCACTGGCAATGCAGGATATTAATGACTTAAAACAGAGCTATCTATTTGTAAGCTTTACTAATTAAATGAGCAGAAAAGAGAATATGTGTCTATCACTAGCACATGTACAGAAAGGTCAAGTTAGGCCAGTACTTACTTCTGTACAATGTTCAGTGTAATAGCCTTGCCACCACATTACATTTTAATTAAACACTGGCACTGGCACTGGCAGGGCCAGTAAATGGAACAGGTTGTGTTGAATGTTTAGACTTCGTCTGTGACGGTTTCATTTAACCACAGCGGTAAAGCTGATATTATCTTGGACAAGTTCAGCTTTCCATAAACTTTTACCATTTCCAGTCCTGCTAGACTGCAAAAAGGTCAGACAGAAAATGGCTCTCCACTCATGCAGTGATGTCAGGTGACCCAAAAGGAAAGCTAAGAAAATGAAACCCACAGTTTTTAATCTAGCTCGACATATAATGGCCAGGAAATTCTCAAAGCTAAATACGTTTGCCTGTTCAGCTGAGGTGGAAAGGTCAACTATAAATACAGCCTTGCGGTTGTATGCCTCTGTCAACGGGTCAAGTTGCAGTTTACATCCATGTCTTTCCAGATTCATATGGTGAAGACTTTGAAGGAATTTAATAAAAAAGGTATTAACAGGGTTTGGTCAGTTTCTGGTTTTGCCAATCCGGTCCGGTCTACAGGCTTATGCCAGATTGATTTTGTGTGAATTAACTGAACTGGCATTTGACTTTATGAAATGCCTAAGCGTCTCATGCAGAGGCTCTGACGCTGCTGTCCACCCAACTGGACACCAAAAATGAGTTGACCCAGGCTACCGTCACAGATCTCATCAATTACCAAGAAAAACCCGGCCGGGCTGCTTACAGCTTTCAGTAGTCTGAGAGCAGCTTCTGTTTTGAAAACAACCCACAGATACAAAAGGTACACAATGGATTATTTTACCTGCCTGCACAGCAGCTAGAAGCTAGTTAGCATGGCTAGCATTGTTAGCATGGCAAAGCCGTGCCAGGCTGTGTGTAGCCAAGGTGAATAGTGTCTTTGCAGAACATTATGTCGTCACAGTAAAGTTGACCTTTCGACGTTGTTGATATAAAATGTCATCACTTCATCATTTTAATTTATTTTTTGTGTAAAACCTTGTCATAATTAGCATATGAATTCTTGAGTTATGGCCAAAAACGTGTTTTGTGAGGTCACAATGACCTTGACCTTTGACCACCAAATTCTGATCAGTTCATCCTTGAGTCTGAGTGGATGTTTTTGAAAAATTCGAAGAAATTCCGTCAAGGTGTTCCTGAGATATCGCTTTCACCTGAATGGGGCCGACAGACAACCCGAAAACGTTTGTGTAGCGGCGTAACGAACATTGACAAATCTAACCATGCATCGCAAAGTTCTCCTGCTACTGGCATGTCTGTGAGACCAAATGCTGAGAATTGTATAACAAGGGACAAACACAGATTTGGACAAAATAAAAAAAAGTCAAAGATAACAATTTGACCTCTTTGTTTACTACAACTAAATATATCATTATCATCTCACTGTCTTGTCTGGTTAAACCCACCGCGCCTGTATCCGTCTCTCCCTCTAATGATGCCATCTCAGTGCTACTCAGTGGAGGAGAATATTGGTGTGCTGGACCGACAGTGGCACCACTGTGTGACACCTCCTCCAGTCACCACTTGCATGACGGCTGAGTCCTCATTAGGGGACAAGTTCACCTGGCTTTCAGACATATACAGGACTTCTAATGACATCCTGAGATGGCCCCGGTCTCTTCTCAGTGACAGAGAGGTGCAGTTCAAACCCCTGGCTGAGAGTTTTTCATTGCCACACAACCAGAGGGATGACGGTAATGATAATGGTGTTGTAGAATGACGGAGACTAAATGATCACAAGGGCATCTGTATGGAGAATTATTTGTCTCAGAACAAAGACATTTGCTTGTATCAAGCCACATCATGAAACAGTTAACTAGAACAATACTGACTCTGGGTTGCAGACGACAGAACGCTTCAGAAAATCTCCATAAAAATAGTTTAAATAAGTGACCAACAGTACACATAAATGAGCAACTTCAAGAGCTGCTGGCCTCTCATTATTGACTGTACAGTTTTCTATCAGTTCAGCATGAAAAATAAATACAAACGTGTGCTTAATGGTTGGAGCAACCTACAAGAGAAGCACAATGGTGTTTCTACATTTTTACTCCACAGGTGTGATTCCAATTTCTGAATCTGACTAAACTCGTAACACCAACTCACACCAACACTATGAGGATGCCTGCGTTTATGCAAAATACCCTGACAACAAATAATAGGCTACATGCTCACTTCTACTGGCACATTAGTATCATCCTAATACGATAGAAAGGATGTGTGAGAAATAATTCCACGTCTCACCCACGACATGAATAGGTTAGGGTGTGTAATGAGGAGGTAGAAACACTAAGCAGCTTACAGAAATCAGCTCTTTGAGAGACAGGCTGCTTTACCCTGCAAAGCCTATTTACAGCTGTTAAGACAATTTCAGATGCATGGTATTTTCTTAACAAACGAAAGACCTAAGAGCCAACTAATGTATGGATGACAACAGGTCCTTAGAAAGGTCAGAGTACTATGTGTCTGTGTCTGTCTGAGCTCTTGTACGTGCTGTGTGTTTCAGTGCATGTTTGTGGATACTCAAAATTTCTGCATATACAGAACATGCAAATGTTTCTGAATGATGTTGGTGTAGTGTCAGTGGTCCACTGTGCCCGTGTGTATTATAAGTAGGTGTGCATTATAGTGACAGGAAGTGGAGACAGGAGAACTGCAGACTAACATCTGTCTCCCTGTGTGACAGACCAGCCCTCTGACGGTATAAAAGCTGTTCCGTCCATCAGCAGAGGCCCAGCAGGAAGTGGGGTGCTGAGGCAGAGATACCTGCAGCTCACTCCAACTACCTCCCTGTGCTCATTTATTTCCCCTACAATGTGAATAAAGTGGTGAACCAGGACACTGAGGTACTGCTGTAGTACATGCCTTATTTTACAGAGGGACGGGGCTTAAATTGATGTGTTAGGCAATAGATTCAAAGACAGAGGGAGCGACACAGTGGATAAGAAGGAGAGAGCGATAACAGACTGAAGTTAAAAGGGAATGAAAGGGGAAAAGTGACTGAGTGAACGAATCGAGGAAGCGGGGGACTGATAAGAGATGAGAGAGTTAAAAAAAAAGAGAAGGGAAAAGTCAGACTGGTTTGGGCAATATTGTTTTGACTTGACAATAAGTAAATAGCTATGTAAATGAACCTCAACCCGTTTAAGTATTAGTTATTAACATAATACTTGTTTCAAACTCTGGCTACATAAACAGCAGCAGCGTGCTTAATGGTTGTAAATTTGTCAAGTGAATTTCTTTTCTGAGTGTAGATGGCCCAGACCAGTCTCATAAGTATATATATATAAACCTCAATGACAATAGCCAAATATTCCTCACAAATGAACAAGGAGCAGCTGTGTGAATTCAAACAACTTATTATTCTGTAATTATGTAACTTTGCATTTTGCAAGAAGTACATTTGCAGTGTACAGTTGACACACAAAGATAGAGGACCGAGTATGTACTGAGTCCAAAGTGGTCAAACACAAAATGGTGTTTAGTGACCAAATGACAGCAGTGTAAAAAGAAGTTGTCTCAGTACAGACCAAGAGATCAAAAATCTTTTTGATTTTTTTTTTTTTTTTAATCTATTTTATAACATTTGCATGTGCAGGGCTTGGTGTTGCTTGGTGTTTGACTGTAAACTCAAAACACAGAAGCAGCATAACATGCGCAGGGAAACAGCTGCCCCCAATTTCTCCTATGTGAACCCACACATCAGCAGCAGCAGCACAACAAAGGTTGGTGTAGGTTGATGCACTGTGCAGCAACAGAAGATGCTACTCTTAGGATAATATTAAAGAAGAAATTGGCTGACAAGTCATGCAGGGGAGATGGATCTGCAGGTGAGTACATCAAGTGAAAATACCAGCATTACACTAAATCCGGGGCAGTACTCCAAGTTTACTTTATATATAGTGTATTATATATCTTTGACATTATTAGTCCCCCATCGGGGACATTTGGTTTGCAGCCAGATGACATCTGAGTCTTCCCAGGTTTTAAGTACACTTCACCTATTCTCCTATCGAACTCTGACACTACAACTGGTGCTGTTATAGGTAACCTTATTATAAATAGAGCTGGTTAACTTATCTTGTCCACATAGTTGTATAACTTCATAGTACACACACGAGATCATTTGGTTCTCATGTTTTCAGTTAACTTCCCATAGTGACTCAGAAGCTTGCCGTTTGAAATGAACATCATTAAACAGACCTCGTCTCTTGTCACTTTTGCAATCATGGAAGGGTTACTGTACCATCACTCTCTGATGGAAAGCACCTTAAGGGCTGGCCACCATATCACTGCAATATCTCATAAGACTGAAGCTGCCTACTCTTTTGAAGTTCAAGAACCAATTATTGTAAGATCAGTTGCCTGAATAGATGAGCAGCTGCCTTAGTGGCCTCTGTCCAGTAGACCAACAAGGAGAGGACATGACATGGGCTCCAGCTGGTGTACATTCACACACAAACGCACAAAGCTCTAAGAGGGTCGTCTCATCCCTCACCACTTCAGACAAAGACAGAAGTGAAAGGGCTATGGTTGAGCCAACTCTACTGAGCACTAACCGCTACTGTCAGCACTTTTCACCAGAGACTCTGCCTCATTTTCTGAAGGGGGGAAGATGAAAGTGGTCTTAAAAAGGCACTTGAAGTGTTGAAGTGCACGAAGCGGCTCCAGTGGGGACAGTGTGAATGGGAAGGGAGGGGATGTGCAGTGAGGAGAGGCCTGGCCATGGTCCATGTTTTAACAATAATATATTTGTCTGTCCCTAGTTGAAAAGGAATCGGGCCCCGTGTGTCCATACGGTTTATAGCACTCCTGTGAGTTTCTTTTTTCCATTCCACACACTATTAAAATGCCAGGTTTGTCGAAACATTTTCTTAGTTATTTATGAAACTGGTTTGGTATCATACATGGAGAGCTGAGCATCACAGAATTTGATGACAAGGGACCTAGCCCTTATACAACACTTCTTTTCAAATCTAGCAAGGCAAAAAATGGAACTGAACTGGAATGAACACAGAGAGAAGGTAGCGAGAGAGAGAGCACTAGGGAAAAAAAAACTCATTGCATTCACTGTTCAATGACGCATGGAATAGTCTTAATAAAACATGCAATTTAGGGCCAGTATTATCCAGATAATGGCTCTATCACCGAGCAAGTGTTGGGACACAATGAAACAAAGAGGAACTGAAGCATGAGTAATGCTGATGTGGCACGGAGGCATATCACACCCACGACACAGCTTCAAAATATTGTTGATTTGTGACCCGATACAATGCACATCTTAAACTCAAGAAATCAACAACCATACGTAAAGTGTCGTTTCTTCCGCATTTTAGTTTAGAAAAACTAGAAATCACTTTATTTGATCATAAATGATTATCATTTACAAACCTGTTCAGCCGTGGACACACTACATGACTTTCACAGTCGTCAGATTGCTGTACTGTTCACCCTACACAACCTTCTGTCTTGTAATCGGGAATCTTGATGTCGCTGTGGTTCGGACACTACATGACCAATCGGTGACAGGGGTCACACATTACAAGATCTTTCACCAGGAGAAATCCCAGACGAGTCTGTCTGCTCTCCAAACTATGTTTTGCCCTCATTGCCAGTCACAATACTTTGCAGACTACAGGATTTGAACTCCCTAACAGGTCCCGATGTTTAGCCTGCTTGATATGACTGGGGACTTTTGTCAGCGATCTGCAAAGACTGTGGGCAAGTAGAAAATCAGGGTTAAAATCATGTCGTGTGAAGTCTGCTTCAGGTTGCATGTTGTCATGCTTATACATGTTGAATTAGCAGCTGTCTATTGCAACAGTAAAAGCTCACTTTCCTTCAGTCACATTTTAATCAAGTTCAAATGAATGAGAGTGCATTTGCATTTGTTTAAATTCAGCCGACTTACCCTAATCCTAAACTATGTTGTAGAATTGACTTTGTCCCTTTCATTCACTGTGATCCTCTCACTGCAGCCTCTCTCCAGTGACAGGCTAAGTGACTACAGATTCCTTGTTGTGGTAATGTTACTATAAGACAGTTGGCTTTTAAACGAATAGCAAACAGGAGTTCCTTTATTCACAGTTCTTCCATACATAACTTATCAGATGGAATTTCGATTGATCATAGCTCCTTAGTTTCTCCCATTTTGAATGGAAAAAAAAAGACAACAACACCTCTCAATCCTCTAATATGGAGATAGCATATTAAAACAAAAGCAGAGATGAGGAAAATAAACTGAGAAAGCATTGCTCAGCATTCCAACTGGCACACAGGCTCGTCAGGATAGAGGAGAGGGGACTATGAGGGAGGACTCAGGTGAGATGCAAACGTCACACATGGATAAGGAGGTCCTCAGAGCGACGCGTGGTGATGTCCATGGTAGAGAAGAGTGTTTCTGTGACAGATGGTACAGACTAGGCAGTGTGTTGGGTTGGTGGCGAAACATATGGTACTCTCTAGATGATTTCATATGCCGGTGCCATGCCCAGTTGGAGGTGTAAATGCTTCTCTGCGCCCTGCCAGAGAAAGCGGAACCGTTGATATAACCAGCAACAATGTGGAGGCACACCGGGTGTGAGCTTGTGTGTTATGCCATATCTTCCGTGACTTAAATGGAAAATTCACCACTGTGAATATGATGATTTCTTAAAACTAGGTCACCTATGTAGAAGAAATGTGCAATTATTTTTTGAAATTGGTGTCCTATGACTAGAGAAAACTGAGAAAATGCTGTAGATTCCCCATATCACTCTTTAAGGGGGAATCCTTCAACAACCAGAATGCATTGAGCACAGTCCCGTCCAATCAGCCACTGATGGCGTAAGTTTTTCCAAGAGAGCAGCCGGTTAGCAGAGGCAAATTATTACACCTCTTTACTGGGGCTTATTTTCATTTAAAAAACATTTTACCTCATTGAGTCTGGATATCCGGTGTGCAAGGATCATAACATTTAGCCGCGCTGCAGTCAGTTATGTGGATCAATGCAAACTTACCGAGAGTTGCACACAAACCTGAATACTGCCAGAGCTGCTGTTGCTGGTGGACAGTCAAAAAAAGTGAGTAAATACTATTTCTTTCACCTATTTTGGACGACAAGGATTTCAGACAGTGCTCAAGCTGAATGCAGTCGCAAAACCTACAGCCGCTGTTTGCTGTTCTGTATTCAGAGATGGCAAAGTCTGATATAATATTCTGCCAGAAAATAAAGTCAGGTTTACCAAAGCACCAAAAAGTTTGTTGCAATGCAGAATTTTTAGTCTGTCTCCATTTTGCATGCTGCAAAGCTACCCTGGCTACAGTGCCTCTCTTTCGCCTCTCACTGTTACAGCGTCTGTGGTCGCTTTCTTTTTCGTATTCTGTTGTGTCTGATTTCACAGCAATATGTTTGGCATCATAAGTTGTAGTAGTAGAGCCACATCTCTGCTTCGACATTATATTGTAAAGCTAGTTGGGGTTTTTTTGTGTTAGATTCAGCTTTTCTGTCCACCTGAGGAATCACAGAGACACTCAGCAGCTTGAGTATGTGTTGTAAGGCTGCGGTGGTCTCTTCCTCCTCCACATTCTGTTGTGTCTGATTCCATTGCGTGATATTCTGCCTTGTATCATGAAACTAGTTTTCTGCCAATTATGATATCTTAAAGTATTTAGTAGTAGTATATTTTGGCAACATGGCAGATGGAGTGTTTTGGGAGACCCACATTTGACAGTCCTCGAAAGCACCACTACAGTAAAGGAGGAAACATAATTCATAGTCTAAGGCAGATTTCCAAAGTCCGCTAGGTGATACAAAATGAGTGGGGAGCTCTGAGTACAGCTACCTACATCATAATGACACATTGTGACTAGACAAAATAGACAAAGTTTCCCTTTAAGTATTTTATATCACACTCCTACTAATGAAAAAGTCAGATGTATCACCACCACTGAGAACTTAATATTTTCTAAATTGAAGCAAACACCCAGGCTGATATTAGGGATGTACTAGTATACTGCATGTATCAAACAGTGAATCGAAAAGTAAAAAGTAAGAGGCTTAAAGGCACTGATGTAAGAGATTGCATTTTGATACACTGCGCTCATAACGATTGACCATTAATTTGTAGTCAGTGGCAGGCATATACAGCTCTATAAAAGAGAACTGCAACTGAAAAATACATTGAAGTGCAGCTACCTGCCACGAACACTGTTCCTCTACCTGTAGTAATGATAATATTGGAAAAACATATCAAACAACAAATATGCAGGACTTTACATCACATGTACAGCTAACCTGGCCCTCTACACCACTGGGTCCTTGCAGCATGCCCTTGGCTCTGTGCCTGGTATATTCCATGTGTCTCTACACTGTTGGTGATGAGGAAACACAGTGGATGTGTCTGGGAGTCCATCCAGCAGACGATGCAGAAGAGGGAGTCTCTCTTCTTCACCTCATTGCACAATGGGAGACCCATGCCACTGGATTCCACGAAAAGGGAGATCAAATTATCTCATTCATCAGCCATTAGCCAGCTATTATGTTGTGGAATGGGTTGTTGCAATTTCCCTCACCTTTTCCTTTTAACAGATACGGTACACTAGGCACCCTTTGACTTCTAGCTGGAGGAAAAGCAAGTAATAATTATGGGTTTTTTTATGTCAAGACTGAATGCAGTTATGTTTTTGTTTTTTAATGAAACATGTACTGGACAATATAATCACACATTTTATTCAGAATCTAACCTTGGACCCCACCAAAACCATCTGCACACTCTGCAATGATGGTGCTAGATCTTCTGATGGCGCCTGACGCTGGCAAACAATGAATAAAACACACTTTAATATCAAGATCATCTACAGCAAACAGGCATCCAAGATTTAATTTCATAATGCTTAGGTCTTCCTGTGAAGACTAGCATCAACACTAAAACAAAATTGCCACAATACACTTGAAGGCAGTATTGTGTGGAAAGATACTAGCTCCTGGTTTACAGTGAGATCTGTCTCAATTTGCAGATCACAGGCCAGAGGCATAGATGGGGTCGGAGCTGCCACAGACAGCAGGCAACTAAACGAGCAGATTGAAAACAATCATTTTAAAATACACACAACAACAGTGTTCTTGGCCTTGAGCTACTTTTATTTACACACCATCTGAGACACAGTTTGAGCTTCATTGACTTGACTTTAAGGAAGATTTCCAGATTTAAAGATTTCCAGTAACCAAAAAAACAGAGCCTCTCTCCTTTCTGGAAAATATAAAACGCGTACATGGCACGGCTGATAAAACATTTTAAATGTAAAGAACTGATATTAACCTCACCCGACGAAACATGTGAGTGTTTTCAAGCCTGCCGACTTAAGACAGCAATGCGTGGCAGACTGAAACTGTTGGAGACATGTTGAGCAGATCCTATATTCTTTCCCCTCTCCCTCACACCGTCACAAACAAGCATAAGCGTAACCAAATATGCATGCCTGTATACACACACAAACACACACACACACACACACCTGCCTCATCAAAGAGTTGGCTAATGTCAAGGTAGCTCGATATTATTCAGTAAGCCAACATATCAAACTAACTATCCCTCTAATAAGCACACATGAGATTTGACAGCCATGCATAAAAACTGCTCTGTTTATGCTGAATATTCATAGCCAAGTGAAATAAATTAAAATGACTGTTAATTGTCATTCTGGCAGTGAGGCTAAACAGAAAAAAAAGTAAAAAAAAGAGTAGCAAAGGTAGATGGAGGTGAATGAGGTGTAAAAGAAATTAAGGGGAACTTTAGAAACTGAAAACAAGGCAGAAACAACAAAAACAGGAAGATATATAAAAAACACGATCACAACGCAATTTGTCAATTTGTCAGGAAGATGACAACGGTAAAGAAGCGAAAACATGTTCCTAATTCATCTGATAAGAGGTGTACATATATAGGACTGTATGTTGCTCCCATTCATCGCACAAGCTCACCACGCGGTGAAGATAAGGATCCCAAGCAATGTTTTCTTCCATTGCTGCTTTTTCAATGAGCGATTGCTGGAGGAGTTAGGAGGCACGGCAGACATGAAGGGCTCTTACAGCAAGTAAAGGGAGGGAAAATGTGGTTTTGATTTAGAAGTCAGACTGAAAATCCATCAAGATTTGCTCAATAGATGCATCTGTCAAGCGGGTGGCGACATACAAAGTGGACTGCATAATCACATTCTCTTTTGCTGTAGCAGTGTACAGGTATGTGTATGTGTGTGTGTGTGTGTGTGTGTGTGTGTATGTGTGTGTGTGCATGGCCCTGCATATCTGCTTAGAAGGCAAACACGAAATCTATATTCATTACTGGAGTTGCTCTGATATCTAAAAACTGCTAGATAGCAACCAAGCCTTTGTGAAAAAACCTGCATATACACACATATATATATATATATATATATATATATATATATATATATATATATATATATATATATATATATATATATATATATATATATATATATATATATATATATATATATATATATATATATATACATATATACGTATATCTGTGTATACATATGAGCGTGCTTATATCACTGCTTAAGGAAAGGCAGGTCAGTCTTACATTGACTGGTGCTGAACATCATCAATACTTGTTTATAATATTTAAACAATTCAGAGGGAGGGTCTGCCAAAGATGACTTCCTCTTCCAATTTGCATACATGACCTGCAAGTTTTTCAAAGATTGGGTGATGTACGCAAGTGACCTTCACTGCCTTTGATGGCACTTTCTGGTGTTTCTAAGTGCATTACTGCCACCTGTAGATCAATAGAATAGTGTGAAACCATCGGCAGGAATGCATATCACATCTCCCGCATGCACATGCCTATACATTTGGGTCCAATAAATAAAACAGGAACATGTAAAAACACTGCTCCTTAGTGATCAATTATTTTAAGTCCTTTGTTGTTTAAAGAACATAATGAGGAACTGAATGAAATGTGATAATGAAAGATCCTTCGTCATATATATTTTCAACGGGTTGAGTGTTGGGTTACTACCACAAATATTTGTGGCTGATTTTTTTTCTTAGCTCTTTTAGGTCACATTTTAGGAAGTTTGGAAATAGAAATGCTGCTGAAACTCGACTGCAGCATGTCATACTAGCATTGCATTACACACATCAATTATTCATCCTGCCAGACAGACATTTACTTGTACTTTTCCCATTTACTCCTGCTTAGCACATTTTTTGGCAGCATCAATGAATATGGTGATGACTTCACACCCAAAGAAGATAAATCTATACATGAATGCCTAAAATTTGGTGAGAGTAAATAAATATATACACCAACGAGCCAACTTACTAAAAAAGTACAGGGATCTTTCACCTTTTATAAACTTTTTCTTTTTTTTAATCTCGACATTTCCATATTAGAATGCAACTTCAACGTGCTGAAGTTTATTTTTCAAACCTACAGTCCTGCCTGTGCTGTCACATTACAAACTCATACGCGAATGATGGATCTGGGTCATTAATTTCTGACAGACAACAGGAGGTACTGTGCCATCCCCACTGTGTCCCAGTTGAGCACATATTACAAAAAGTTTGGACTTTCTGATAACTCCCTGCATAGCTCACCCAGTATGGGGCCTTAGAAATCAAACGCTACTTTCCATGAGCCATTAGCTGGTTATGAGTCACCCATCTGCCACAATGTTAACTCTCCCCTAAGAGTTGTCATTCAAGTTAAAACGGAATCGATGGTCCATGTCGGATTTTTTTCCTGAGTTTGTGTTTTGATAGTGAAGGAGAAAGATTTTAAGCTATTTGGCCCCAGCAGTAATAGAACAAATCAATCTGTGTCCACTTTAGGAGAGTTGGACCACTCCATAGTACATGAGGAGTGAGAGGAGTTTCTATACAGCACAGCTGCAATTGAACTGTCAACTTAACCACTTCATGGTTAAGTGAGTGTAGCTGAGAGGAGAATACTGGTTGCTGTGCATGTGCGTATGAATGCCTGTATGTCTGCGTGCTCATAAGGGTAAGCTTAGGCTACGCATGTCATTCTTCTATGTCTGTGTTTCCACACTTGAGTGGTTCATTCTATTGTGTATGCAGGGAACCAAGGGCTCATAGCAGGATATCAGCGCCACACAGAAATCCATTTGAGTCGCGCCCCGTCAGCTCAGATACACCAACCACCTGCATCCCCTGTACAGAGCTGTACTCTGTGTCCTCTACAGTGGAAAGCCATGAAACGGAGCTCCTGTGGGAGTCAAAGCTTGGCAGTCTCAGTTTGCATTTCAGCTCAACAGATCTTAACTAAAGAGGTTACTGATCTCCCTTTTTTCTCTCACTCTCTATCACATCCATGTATGACCTAACATGGCCCAAGAGTGAGCTGAACACACTCATGTATGAAAAGACACGGTGTGTATTTGAAGAATTGAACCGATGGTGGGTGCTTTAATAGTGAGCCAGCGGTAGTCACATGTTACAAAAAAAGTGTGAGAAATACACACACACACACACACACACAAGTACAAGGACACTGACCAAATGTCACTGAATAAATGGAGATAAGAAGATAAAGCGGCGCTGGCCATCTGAAGTACACTGGGGGAACAAAGGGGTTGACTATAAATTACTGTCAAAGCTACAAAAATTTGCATTGGCACATGTTTTCTATTTAGCTGAGTTTTTACTTCCACTCATGAAGTGGTCATAGATGCAGTTGATTTAATTTGAATTCACTGCTGCTAATTAAGACCTGATGCTGGGCTATTTAACATGCGTCTTGTCCATTTCTGGAATGCAATGCAGCACAAAATAAAATGTAAATTCCCCCGCTACTGGTCATGAAATATTGGTTGAAGAAAGCAATAAAAATATTTCACAAATGCAGTCATGCAATTACTTCTACCGCAGTGGACAATCTGCAATAATAAATCACTTTCAGCCACCATTTGTATAAAGGATCTTTTCCTTTGCACACATTCTGCAGTTCAACATAGAAATGCCCAGTAACCCAATCATGCATTGTTTCAGCATTGCCATTTTTCCTGCATTGACTGGGCAAAACTATGATAGAGCCCCATAATTATGTTACAACTATGGACAAATGCTCTCTGGCTGATTGGCATCTAAAGTTAGCATTGTTAGCATCTGGGTTTTATTAAGGTGTCTATTTCCTTCCAACTCCTTCATCCTGAGTTTTCAGGCTCTCCATTTCTTCTCTTACCAAGCGATATATTGTAGGTGCTGTCATGAAAATATATATCCTCTTCCTCCTATTCACTTTATCTTTGTCTGAATCGTAACCAGGGCCCCTGAAAGCAGCGCCCTAGGCACTGGAACCCAAAGGCAGCGGTAAGAGTGGCACCTCGCTGGCTGACAACCAACCTGGATGCACTATCAGAAAGCCGTTGCTGTAGTTGGAGAGGACAATGAATAAAATATAAAGCTGAGGGTGGAAATATACAGTGTATGTGTTGGGCAGTTTGGTGTGTGGGAAGAAAGTAGAACAGGGAAGGTAGCGGATGAGAAAGAGAAAGCTATGTGTGGGTGCATACAAATGTATGTTAAACCGTCTTTGTTCATGCGAGTATAATGTATTTGTGAAGATTTGTGCTACAAGAATAAAATCAGAGTTTCAGTCACTTCCTTGCATGGCATTGTGTGAGTGTGTGGGGGCAATAATCCAAATTGTAACCAAGGATTAAAAATAAATAAAAACAAAACAAAAAACATGCAAAGTGTGAGGAATTGAACACGAGAGGTGGTGAAACAAATTAGCGCGGTTGAGTGCTGTGATGAAAAACTGAGTAGGCATAACCATTAAGCTCAAAAAACACAGGCTTCTACACATACGCAAACAACATAAAGACACGATTAAACTTGATAAAACTTCAACCCTGATTAACCACAGCCATTTTCACGTCCTGTAGCAGGGCCACAGCCATGCAGCATAAACAGGACTGTTAAGCTTGCACAGTGTACAGCAGTACAATTACACAATAATCATAACCCAATCACAATCTACAAAACCCTAGAACTGACTCATTATCAACACTTAAGTATTAAAGAATCAGCTTGCATGTAAATCCATACAACATGAGAATACTTGTCGGGTGAAGCTATGTTGTGGCCACAGGCTTAAAGGAACAACAGCTGATTTCTTATATATTTCAACATATTTGGCTGCATTAACTGCACTATGTGTCATCAATATGACATCAAAAGACCTTGATTACGAATTATGTCATTTCAAAATAGTTTAAAATAGTTACTATTACTAGCTACTCCACAACAGACACAATCAGTTGCACTCAGTTATTTTGTAATATAGCATAAATGATACATTTCCCAGTTTCATACTATTATATTTCATATATCTCAATGACAGTATCAAACCATTTCAAACAATGCCCAGCCCTAAGAAGGCAGCTTGCTCCTTTCCCGGTGGAAGAGTGGACATACAGCAGGTAAACTATATGTGTGTGTGTGTGTGTTTGTGTGTGTCCCCTCTACTCACTGAGTCTCTTTGCCGCCTCCAGGGCCTCAGAAGCTGTATCAGCCACATAGAAGCGTTGGACGGCCACGCCACTCTCTTGCATCAGCTTTTTGCTCTGGTACTCTTGTAGATTCAGCCATCTCCTTGGACTCAACCAGGTGGACTAGAAGGGACAAAAGGAAAGAAGGGAGGCAGAATGAGTATGAATGTATGAATGTAAGTCACCATGCTAAAATGATAACAATTTTTCCTCTTGAGCTCAACGTCTCTCCCAGCACTGTGCTCTCTCTCTCTCTCCTGAGCTGTTTTACATTCTACAACACCAAAACATGTCTAAAACCTGCCTTCAAGAGCACAGGCTACATCCTCTCTCCTCTTCCCACTTCCTTGTCTCCCCACCTCCTACCATCGCTCTCTTTCCTTTTTCCTGTAATGAGGCAGTCAGCCAGGGCTAAGCTGCAGGACAGCTCTGGAACTGTTTGCTCCATCAGCAGACACAGGCCCTGTCAGCTCCAGCTGTTGTTATTAAAAGGAAAATTGGCTTTTTAATGCGATGGAGAGACAAAGGCTGTGTTAGAGGAGTTAGATTCCCTCTGCACCAGCACACGCTACTATGTACATGGCTGTGTGTGTGAGTGCGTGTATGGGCATGTGTGCATGCATGCAAATGTTTTTACAGGAAAGATCTTCAGGGAGTAATTAAGGAGAGAAAGGCCATTAAAGTGAAGAGAAAACAAGGATTGCAAAATAAATTATAGTTCAGTATTAAATGATGTTTCACTGCATGTATTTCTTAACCCAGTGAAGATTAAACTAACATGATAACATCAGGATTACACTGTATTATGTTAGCAACTGACCTAAGCTGTTATCCACGGCTACATCTATTTGGAGTATACCAGACATTAGCTATTTAAGGAAACTAACATAAGACATACATTATGAAGCACAAGATGATGGGATGTCATTGTATAGTGAGTCATTAGATAATGGAATATACCATATATTATTAAAGTATACTACTGGAATATTGTTAGTAATACATTTTTATTACTACTTAAATACAGAAAAATCAAATGCTCCATCACACCAACTGAGCTTAAGTCTGCATGGTCAATATTCTGCTCTTCACAATCACAGATTGGGGTTTTAAAAGAAGTATCCAGCTGCACGGGTCTGAGTCCACGCTTGGCAGTGGAAAAAATACATTTCTATGGGGACAAACACACAACCTAAAATAGGGAAATAGCATCAAGCAGTGCACAACACCTTGAAATTGAATCTGGAGTTTCTACACTGACTGACAAAAATTATGGCAGTCGAAAAAACTGGAATTATTTTGCTGAAAGAGCCAGACACAAGATGGACAACATTACAATATGAAAATAGAGATACTGTAGTAGTAGTAGTGAATATAGATATATTTAGCATTAGTATGAAGAAAAGGGTGTTGTGGAAACAGTAAAAACAGTATTTTGACAACATAATTTTAACTCAGCTTTCACAGTGGGTGATTTTGGAAACATGGAAAGCAAGATTTTTAGAGTAACCAAACCATTTATAATAACGAAGATATACTTACTGTATTCAAAGAGATACATGTAATAGCTAAATATCTTGAAGCAGTTCATTTTACACTTGCATAAAGTCACATAATGACTATCAGTAGCATGTCCTGACTGCATTAAATGATCTCTCTTTTGGATGTGTTAGTACTTAACTTAAGTAATAATTAAAACAAACATTTTAAGGTTTAGAGAGCGGGAAAATAAAAAAGACAGCAATAAACCTGCAGCACTCACTCTTTAAGCTTATTGTTAAGAATTATTATGTTACCCAATACCAAGGCTTTTGTCAAGAATCAACAGGTTTCATAGCAAGTGAATTGACTACTAACACATTCAACCAAAGGATTTTGTTGTTTTCTTTCAAAGTTTAAAATGTTGACCTGTAACTGAAGGATGATATTCCAATACGAGATCCAATGATCAAGACGTACCATCTTGTCTTGTGTCTGGTAGGTAAAACAATGTGTGCACATGAAAAACATGCTTGCTATTCTCATTCTAAAAACACCACATACAAAATGAACCAACAGTGAAGAGGAAATTCAAGAGCTACAAAGATGGAGGAGCTCATCAAACAAGTATCTGTACTCTTCATGTGTTGGGACAAAAAGTCCCAAAAAGTCTGTCACAACCATTATGTTTTTGTGCTTGTGTGCGCAAAAAGGGTGAGGGCTTATTGGTTCACTGTCACTCAACCATAAAACAGGATGGAGGAAGTGAAATGCAACCATCGACTAAACCTTAATGGTTATTAGTGATTAAAGGCTAATGAGCTTGACATGGCCACTCTAATAGGGAACAGCCAAGCCAAACCATTTTAATCAAGTCCCAAGTACAATCATCAATGGACCTCAACTAAAAACAAAACCGCATGACTGCTAATCCACGATTCATGCCAAAACCAGCCCTCTCTGTGCCACTGCACACTGTATTAGCATGCTTTCTCCATTCCAACTCTCGTGAGAGTCTGTCAGGAGACTTCATTAGGACCAAAATGGGTTGTTTTCTAGAAGAACAGAACATGTTGATCCATATTGGCCTCCTCTCTCGCATAACTGAATGCAGTAATGAGGGGCATCTGTGGGTCACCTCTGCAGTCTCGTCTGAAATTCTACAGCATACTAGTCATATGTTTCAGTTATTGCAGTATATATGTGTACATGGGGTTGATATGATTTCCAAGTCTATCGCCATAGCACTCTATAACAGCCAATATTGATGATGTAATTCCCGCAGGAATCTAGAGGGGTTCAATGGCAGGGCAAGAAATAAACTGCAGGACTACGTGAATAGCAATATGAATCAATCTGAGAAAAGTTAAATGGAGAAATTATGACAGAATTAAGGAAAGACTAATATGGATTTGGATTACATGGATGCGTCTATAAACTGCAAAACTTGGCAAAGTTCTACTTTGTATGTTTGGGTGTATGACTTTAAGGATTCACTCTCTCTGTTTCCTACACATCCACTTTAGTGGAACATATCCCACAGTGTTAACAAGACAAGCTGCAGAACAAGTTTTCTCTCTTTTGTGGACTCATTTGCTGTCAGGTACCTGCTGGGCAGGACTCTTCTTCCTCTCTTAAAACATTCACTTCCCTTGCCATTCAAACAGTTTGCCTTGGGAGGATCAGCTTGGGTGCATCTCTCCATCTGTCAGTTTATATTTTAGTCTATGTTTGACTAAAGAAAATGGCAGATCAAAGCCCGTCACAGGTCCTGGTTACAATTCTTTT
The DNA here is from genome assembly GCA_029490765.1 of Euthynnus affinis. NCBI lineage: Eukaryota > Metazoa > Chordata > Actinopteri > Scombriformes > Scombridae > Euthynnus > Euthynnus affinis. The sequence goes on along the minus strand of CM055840.1, from coordinate 9,503,717 downwards.
CAGCAAGAAGTATCACCGGATCACACTGGGACATATTAACTGACAGGTCAAAGTAGGTCAGTCACAATAATTACATCATCAACTTATCGTACGATATATGGACATGAACTTGATCATTTTTGCTGATCTCAATATTACTCATTGTGTTTACATGTGTTTGTTTTACAAGAACATCACCAACATTTTAGTCAACATGCCAGAATAAACAGCATAACTTATTGTGTGTGGTCTGTTTATCTGTGGCAATAATCTGTCCACCTGTTTCGGTGGTTGTTTCCAGAAGGTTTCAGCATTTTGATAAAGCCAGTTTTTGCTGTTACAAATTGTGCATAGCCTAACTGAGCCTACAGTTGCTGACACCTGACAATTTGTTTTCCTGTTGGATCTCCTAACATTGTGTTCTTAATCATTTAATTGCTTCTTTTTTTGGTTAGCCTATTGCAATGGCTTTTACAGACAATTTTTTTTTCTCAGGGAGGGCATACCTTGGACCTCCCTAACTAAAATGTTTATTGCAATTATTTCTGTGACAAAATATCATCCAACAAAAGAAGTTATTGTGACGTCAGTCAAAGATTAAAAGTTTGAATCCAGTGACCCAGAACACATCACAATATAGTCAAGCTTGCACTGCGATCAGATGCCGGCAAAGTGTGGACTGTAAGCTCAGTACAGACACACTAGTGGTTACATCAACAATGCCACACCCCACAGTCAGTCTCAACTCTACTGGTCCAAGCATTTGCATGTGAAATGTATAAGGCAACATAGTGTCTCTTAAGAAGACGAACACTGCTGCAATACACAGACTTTAAAACGTGGGAGAGGTAGCCACCCAGGTAGCCGAATGATTACTGTGCATGCCACATTCTTTCTCTCTCTCTTTCTCTCTCCCCTTGTTTCCCTTCTGCAACTTCACTATCCTCTATCCAATGAAGGCAAAAATACCAAAAAAACAATCTTTAAGAGAAAAAAAATGGGACAATGTCCTAAAACCACTGGTGGGTAACATGAATGTGATCCGAAAGCCACTGCCACGGTCTGAAAGTAAAAGTAAACTCTTAAATCTCATTTTTTTTCTAAATGAGGGCCCATCTTCGTAGCAAAATAGGGAGCAACCATGTCGATCTGTTGTTACATTTCCCAAACCAGCTAACTAGGAATCTCACACAAATACATATGGCTCCTCCATCACCTAAAATCAGAGAGGAGTGTCGTGGGGATAAAAAGAGCTAAGCAGACTTCCCAAAATAACAGCTGCTGCTTACTGGAGAAGTCAAGTGGGACTGGAGGTGTCCCCCTAGGCACTGACAATTACCTTAGGCAAAACACCAGAGAATAGAAAGGAACCTGGAGCACTTTTTGGTATGTGTCAGAGTAGGGCTGTGCGATATGACAATATATATCGTTTGATAATATAAAAACATATATCATTTCATTTGATGTTATATCGTTATCACACTCTTTACAGCAATATCTATCTATTTGAAGACGCTTTGTAAAATAAAAGGAGAAAATAATCAAATATTATATAAATATTTTATTTGTTGAGTATTATAATTCAAAATATATTAAAAAAGGCCTTTCCATGTGGTCATTTTATATAAAATATTTATACATTGAATTTACAGAAAATCTGATATGAGTGATCTGATATGTATCGTTATCATGATATGAAATGGCCTATGTTGTGATATGAGATTTTGTTCATATTGCCCAGCCCTATGTCAGACCCATACCTAGATGTAGACCAGTGGGTCCTAAAGTGGGAGCCATGGCACCCTGGGGTTCCATGAGAACGGACCAAGGGTGTCACAAGATTAATCATATTATTCTTCTTTTATTGTGCATTTTTTATAACGTTTCACCAAATTGAAAAGAAGAAAAAAAACATTGACATTTGCAGTAAGTTTTATGTTACATTTTCAAACATATCAAAACAGAATAAATAAGCAATGATATAAAAATCATCATACTAAAAACTCTATATAGCCTACTCTAATATGCAGGTAAACTCACTGCTGCTGGTTGTCACAGAAACACAACACACTTTCCAGTTCATGAGTTTTGCAGGAGCTCAACGGTCAGGAAAAAAGTAAGCGTCAGTTCTCAACACAGAGACGACTGAAGGTTTTGGCTGCTTGTGGAAGACTGATATCCATTATTGTCCATGCACATTCACTGTGGTATTACACATTATCAAATTCATATATTTGTGCCACCGCCTCCAAACAACAACACAGCTGGTATCACTACCCTCTTGTATACCCTCAACAATTACAAGTAAAATGATTTATCTGTGAATCAGCACAGCACCTCTTGGCTTTTATTCTGAGTGATTAAGAAAGAGCCAATATTATTTAACTTGGCTGGGTGGCTCAGGGTACCATGACAAAAAAAATCCCTTGAAGGGTCTTAAAAAGTTTGGGAACCACTGATACAGACAACCTGTATCAGAGATGGGTTCTTGCTTGGCATTATAATAATATGCCTTTATATGTCTGGGTCTTAGCCTTATGAAACCAGTCATGTGGTGATGTGTTTTTACTTTCCATCTGCTGTTGATGTTGATGATGATATGTTGCTGTTGCCCATAAGCGTATGATATTATATTCAATATTCAGGAAAACTCTTCTGCCTGATTGGTAAATACTGTTACTGGTTCATCCTGTACTGTACCTATTATTCAGCCTGCACTTCTGTTTATGACTATTGTGACAAGTGTAGGCCAGTTTGGCTCCTTCTCTTACTGCAGACTCTTTTGTTTGTTTGTTCCCTTCATCTACATTATACCACCTCAAACAAGCCTAAAAGTACATAAATACATGAGTATTGGCAGCTGAGTGAGAAATATGAAACTGTGTATGGCAACTTTGTGCCAAATTCAATTAAAATAGCAACTGTGTAGAAAACAACTGCACCTTTAGCTTTCTATATTTTACAATGAACAGTTCTATTTTATTTTAGAAGCTATTATTTAAAAAAAAAAAAAAAAACACTCACTGGGCATCTCTCTCTCTCTCTCTCTCTCTCTCTCTCTCTCTCTCTCTCTCTCTCTCCCTCTCCCTCTCCCTCTCCCTCTCCCTCTCTCCCTCTCCCTCTCTCTCTCTCTCTCTCTCTCCCTCTCCCTCTCCCTCTCCCTCTCTTCAGGTAAGAAGGGGTGAAACAGATCACAAAACTCGAAGTTCAAATTCTATCACAGTTTTGAGTCATGGATTGGATCATTTTAATACTTTCAACACTTAAAGCAAGGAACTTTTGTCCATGGTCTAAAATAGAAATGTTTAAATAAAATCTTAAAATATATGAAATACTTGTTAAATTAAAGTGCAACATAAGGCATGATACCTTCCTCCTTTAAACATGGCAGTAAATGAAACAACAGCCTGTTTCCACATCATCAAAACTTGATGATAACTTACAAACATGAACGCACGTCTTGCTCTGCAGTTTACCTTGTTGAACGAGCCACCAAACAAACATTCACCAGGGAAAAGTGCACCGCTAACGTCATTTAGCAGCTAAATAGCTAATTAAATGCTCATCAAACAGCACATTAAACAGCGTGTAAACATACCTGCAGATGTCACTTCAAACCCGTTAGATGCTGGTTTTGGTCATTGCTCTACAAAATCCCTTTCAGCAACACGCTGTCTGTCCATGGCTTGTACTTACAGCAGTTTGTTTACTTTGTCTCCAGTGACACATTCAATTTTGCAGTTAATCCACGGTTCACGAGCGTGCCAAAACGTGAAGGGCGATCCGTACAGTTCACGGATCAACAACGTTCCTTTACACCACAAACTTTTTTTTTTTTTTTTAAGTGTAGTTGATGGAAAAAAAGTCTTAAAGTAGAATTCTGTGTACATAAAAATGTAAGGAAAGAAGTCAACTCTGACTCCCGCTTGTTTTGTATGCGTCCATCAGTGATCTGAAGCCTTTGATCTGAGAGATTAGGTTTTGTAGATATCTGAAAACGCATCCAGCAGTTTAAAATCGATCCACATTCAGATTCTGGTTCAATGTTAAATGAATTAATGAACTATGATGTGATGTTTCCTTCTCAATTACGACGACCCACCATTCTCCATAGCAATGCTGGCTGAGGCTCACGGGTACCATAGTAATCAGCACCATACCCACACTGATGAAAAAAGCTTAACTTCACAGAGGCAATGATGAAATCAACCAAAACAGCCAAATATGTCTGTTTTAAGGAACATACCAGAGCATGAGGAACAATATAGCACTAAAAGAAAACTTTATTTTGGGAATTTACAGTATTACAAAAGTACAAAGTACTTCCAAACTTAGTAGCATGTCCTATTATGCAACTCTGTACTTACAGAATTACAATACAGATGAATTTGCCACCTTGAGAACAGATATTTCCTATAAAAGAAATCGTCCCTGAGTCCCTACTACCTCAAAATGGCTTTCAGGCCTGTCGTGACCCACCACATGTTTTCAGTCTCTCTGCTGCTGCTCAAGATACTGCTGAGGTCTTGACAGGAAAGGAATGGTCCAAGTCCTACATGTCTACCCTGGAAGAGAGCAGTAAGTGGCGGATGGCAGTATGGCAGCAAGGCAGGCAGGCAAGCAGCTGGCCCGCAGCCCCCTGAGACACTCTCTCTACAGTAATTATCATCAGCAGCACTCTAGAGACAACCCTACCCAGTACCTCTACTTATTCTTAATACACACACACACAAACACAAACACACAGAGAAGACTGGAGAGGTACACACGGGATACGCTGTACACACTGGTGAAGAGACGTTATAGCACAAACAAAGCTGTGTGCTCTGACATGGGCCCTAGATGGGATAAAGTATGCAAAGCAAACTCTTATACACACAAAAGCACTCAAGATCTTTCTCGTGAATTCTTCCTGGTAATGAAAAGTGGGGCACGGAGGCAAGAGAGAGTGGAAGTGGTGACACTGATAAACAGCAATATTCTCCATTAATATGTAGAGACAAGGAGAAACAGGGCAAAAAAAAAAGGACATATGAGATACAGGTCTCATTCATTTTGTAAATCAAACTAGAAAGGATTTCTCAGTAGCACTAATGTAGAACACAAAAAGAAAAAAAAAAACAGTGAAGTGGAAACTGCAAATGCAAGCATTCACACCAGTAGCCAGACTTTATGAATCAACAAGCAAAGCTCTGTCTCCGTTCTCTTTCCAGTTTGTGCTCAAATCAGCCATACTGACTAAAGACTTGGCTCACCGTCAAAAGCAGGTTCCAAACAGGCCCACAGAACACATACTGGCTTTACCTTTAGGTGAGGGACTAAAGGTAAAGCTGTGACGAGAACATCCCATGACTAACCTAATGCAGACATACACTTTTAATGTGACACCATTCCAATAATAGCCTGCAATCATCTCCATTAGGTTTTACAGCCTTGCAAGTGCACTGTGCTTTTGAAGCAAAAGCACACAGCACAAAAAAAAAAAAAAAAAAACCTCTGCTACAAAAAAATTCAAATTAGGCAAAAGAGAAAGAGGCTGAAGTAGTTTTGAGGAAGCACTTATTCGTGAAAGAATTTTGCCTTTCAGCAGGCTTGCAGCAAGAGTCTTGACATTCAGCGAATGATCACAAAATGTCACTGCAATACACTGAAGCAAAGATGGATACAAACTTTTTTTTTTCTTTCTTTCTTTGCATGGGGCTTTTGTTTAAAGCCGAAAACCTCAGCCCTGATTTCAATTCTCTTAATAGTGCTTTGGATTAATGGCTCAAAACAAAATATAAATCTCCAATCTCCTTTTTTTTTTTTTTTGAGAAGATAAAAACTGTTCATAGATACAGTTCATGCAAAAAAAGATTTCTGCTGGTGAAAATTCACACAATCCACACAAATATAGGGTAACACTGTCTCCTCTATTCAGCATTTAACAGGCTCCATTGTGCTTTTTGGTAAAATTCTGAATTCTGCTGAGGTGAACAACACAATTTGACAAACATAATAGTGGATAAATGTTAAAATAAATACAAAGAATCAGGGAGAAAAGTAGCTAAACAAACCTAAAGACAACAACTCACGAAGACATTTCCTAAAAATTGAATTGTGTTGACATTCACAAGTAAAAAAAAAAAAAAAAAAAACACAACAACAAAGGAAATGTTGGAACATTGAAATGTGCTGAATAAGCTATGTCACCAAATGGCCCCTCTCTTCACTGAGTAGTCATAGTGACTGTGCCCGCACACAAAGACACAGAGAGGAGAAGTAGTGCTATGGCAGCAGCTCCATCAGATTGCCAAGTCCTTGTCCGCAGCTGTATTGATACACAAGTAGCATTGAAGGACAAAATCTTGGGATAGGCAACGCTGCTCCCAAAAGACTCAGTATGTCTGGTCCATATGGTATTCTGCACAGCATCATGCAACATCAGGACTTCTCCACAAAGAGGCAGAAAATTGTGCAGTCTCATGTCTGGGTGAGAGCAGGATGTACAATGTCAAACCACACTTGTTGTGAGAAGTGTCATCACAGTGAGGGGATGAGTGATCTTGGCACTTTGCAAAGTCATTTTGAGACATGCCACTACTTTGTCATTTGCCCTTCTGTTAAACTTAGGGAGTCAATATCCTAGGGCTAATTTAAAGCAGTTGTCTTTATCACTACAAGAGAGTGGAACAATGTCAAAAAGTCACCATCTGACAGAGTAGTTCTGGCTCCCTTGGAAATTTATTAGAGCCATAAGCCTTAATTTACAGGAAAAGGTTACAAAGCAGGCAATCACCTTTGATCAGGCCCATAAACAGCAGCCAGTCAATGCTGCGCTGCTCGTCAATCTGTCACTCAAAAATGCAAAGGTTTGAAGTCACAGGTCAAAAAACACATTTGTTTCTTGAATGGAAGTGAAGACAGACAAGATCAAGGCAACAGTGAGTGAAGTTGTGATTCTGCCCGGCAGCTGGTAACACTAAGAGAACATTATCTCTGAACACAGGCTATTTATCTAACAAACAGCTTCAGCACTGTGGTGGTTTTAACAATCCAGCCAAGGCTGTCTTGCAGTTTAGCAAGACAGCCTAAAGAAGGGCAATTAAATTCAATAGTAATTAATTATGAATACATATGATTATCATAAATAAGATGACACATAGTTAAATGCAATGATTAATTTGATTATTCAGCGCTTGGTTGTGCAGAGGTAAGGCATTTTGTGATGTATATTGTAGAGTTACAACGATTAGTCAATTAATTGATTAGTTGATTGGCAGAGAATTAATCGCTAACTACTTTGATAATCGATTAATTGCTTAGGGCTGGTTCCAGCTTCTTAAATTTGAACATTTTCTGGCTTCTTTAGTCTTGTATGATAGTAAACTGAATATATTTGAGATCTGGACTGTCGGTTGGACAAAAAAGATATTTGAGGTTTCTCCTTGGGTTCTGTGACAGAGTGATTGACATATTTCACCCTTTTTGGACATTTTATAGACCAAATGACTAACTGATCAATCGAGAAAATAATCAACAGATTAATCAATAATGAAAACAATCATTACTTGCAGCCCTAGTATATTTAGACTGAATTAAATCTTAATTTCACCTATATTACACACTCTTAAAACAGCTGGTGGATACAATAAACAAAAATAACAATTTTGATCACTGACTAATTGTTTGGGTAATTATTAAGCAAAATTGCAAAAATTCACTTTATGTTCAAATATGAATATTATATAGTTTTCTTGAGTCTTGGATCTCTGGATGTTGGTCAAGACAACTGCAGAAGTCAGCATGGGCTCTGCTTTTGATGGTTAACTGTTCACTGACATTTACTTAATTTAAATTTTAATTAGTTCCAACAATCGACTGATTAAGAAAATAATGGATAGATTAACGACTAATAATAATTATCACTATTTGCAGCCCTACCTACATGTATGCAAACCAACTCTGATTTAATACTCTGTATATAAAATGGTCAAAGAAGTGTTGATTCAACTCAATATCGGCCTTTGTGAGGAAATTGCTTGTTGTATAACACTGTAAAGTAGGGTGTACTTAATATACTGACCTCCATATTTACTGCACTGCAATAAACTGTACATGTGTATATGATATTGTGTCCACTTCAATTGAATACATGACCTACTGTGCTTTCGAAGGCTGTGTTTTCTTTTGTATGACTCACACAGCACTGAGAACATTATGGCGCCCAGTGCCCTGCCAGTAATAAAGTACAGCGGTGGACATGTCGGAAAGCCAGTCGATAACTTATATGAGCCTTCATCACTCACCACCCTTCAGAAGAAAGAAATTAATTTTTTTTTATCATTAGTTTATAAATTACTAGAATAAAATTACTAGAATAGTAATAATAGTAATAATTATTATAATTATTATTATTTTATTTGTATGGCATCTTTCATACAAAAAATGCAATTCAAAGTGCTTTACAACAAAAGAAATTTCATGTATCAAGAGCTTCACATCAAATGCACATAAAAACATGCAGATGTACATAAAATGGACAATAAAACCCACTTGATAATATTGCTAACATAAGATAAAATAAAGTGAAAATACAATACATAGAAGGTGTACTTCAGTGGTGGTAATTTGAGAATTAACACGTTTTTCGCCATGTGTACACAATCGATAAATTGGCGCCTAGGTCTCTGAAGCCATGAGCATAACAGAGCCTCCCTTTTCCCAAACAGACACAGACTCACCACCGGCCTTGATTAACTGAAATAAGCCTCTTTCAGCTTACCCTAGAACATCTTCCCACAGGTTTAACCTCTCTGTGGGTCTTATCTGTGTGGGGCGCAACCTGAAGCTGCCCTGGAAAAAAAACACCCTTAGTGGCGCTGTGGGGGTTAAAAAACATGCCCTATGAAAAGCTGAATCAAAGCAAAATAAACTTGCAGAGCACAAGACACCTTCCCATTCACACAGAGGCTATCATCATTAACAAGTCTCAAAGGCTGGACGTAGTGCAGTTCCACTGGGGGAAAATCTCAATACATCAATCTAGGATTGATTCTTAAAAGGACAACTCCATCGGCGTTTTTTTCTGGATTGTGATGTGGTTTGGAGCGCTGAGCACATTGGAACACTACTAGGAAGCTACACAATGATATAAAAACCTCAGTAACAAAAAACAAAAAATACCAGGCCCACTCTTTAAGAGAGTCTCTACAAAAATAAAGAAAATCTGTTGCTTTCATTGCCACTGACACAAAGGCTAATTTTAAAGAAGGCATATTCATGAAGACTCTGTGAATCTGTATTGATGTGGCCCGCATGACATCCCTTTAAAGAACAGGAGAGCCGCTCCAATCAGGGGTGTTTCAAAAGGACCTTTGAGATCATTTTAGGACTCTGAATGTCCTCCTAATGACCACAGGGTATTCCCTGCCTATCAAAATCTGAGATGGTGTGTCTTAGTAGACTTTTTCCTCAATTGCCAGAATAAAAAATATTCAGAAAGCATCAAAGAAAAATAGTGCAGCAGAAACACAAGAGTAAGAACCACCCATAGAGCCATGCTCTCAATCGGCATGTTGGTCCTGCCATCAGTCCGCCACTTCAGCCCAGAATGAAATATCGCAACAACTATTGGACGGATTGACATGACATTTTGTACAGACATTCCCCAGATCATGAATCCTAATGACTTTGGTGATTGTTTGACTTTTCCTCTAGCGCCACCACGAGGTTGATATTTAGGGTTTTGAGTGAAAGATCTATTTCTTTATTAGACATGTTACCCTCCCTATTATAACTGCAAAACACCAGCGTGTTAATATGGTGATGTTGTTATTTTGCTCTAAGGTATGCTTAAGTACAACCTCACAGAGCCACAGCATGACTGTAGACGCTTAGTCTTGCTTATTGCTCACACAAGAGGCCTTGTGTGAGTAACAGGGAGTCTTGGGTCACTGGAAGAAGCTTAATGGGAACACTTAATGTGATAGTAGAGCTAAAATCTAAAAGGATTAATTTAAATATGTACATATCATTTATCACATTTACATATACTATCATAAATTACCACATTGCAGAAACTGGAATTGTGATATGCAGTTATGCAGAATTGGGTCCTAGAAAAAATACATTTCTCCTGCCTAAACATAAACCCTAACTCTCGTCCGTACAAAGTTGTGCTAACCAAACTAACCAAAGCTGTGCTAACCAAAACCGCTACAGACAGTGAGCGGATAACTGCAGTTTCCAGAGGCACTGAATATCTCATATTACACAGTAGCATTCCCGGATGTCTGGTGAGGTTAAAATCCTCATTACTTGTCTTGGCCAGACCCTAACCCCTTTGAAATGACACTGCCTAATTAGTGACAACAAATGACTGCAGAGTTAATTAACCAGAATGCTCCTTAAGGGGCATTATCAAATGTTTAAGAAATTAACAGATTGCCAGTTCACCAATTCTATGTAATTGATTTGTTCCCATTCAGGTTATGAACTCGTCTCTTTTTCCCATCCATTTAGCTAACCATGCTGGGGGAAATTAAAGGGGAACTTTATAGTGTCCACTTCCATGAGCACAGGCTGAATCAGAGAGAGAGCAGTACTCAGAGTGACTATCAAAATCATTGCCATACTTATTGCAGTAGAATGTTTTTTTGCTAATGAGGTGGCAGTTTGCTACTGTGTTGCAACTCATAAATACAGGCTGTCTTGCAATTAGACAAGCACTGTGTAGTAAGCTGTGAAAGAGGTGACACGCAGAAAAGGAAACGGAGGAGGCAAAGAAGCAGACTTGATGTGGATTTTATGCATAAACAGGCCAGTGTGAATTACAGGCATATTTCCACTTACAGCCATCCATGTAGCAGTAGCATGCCCCATGAAGCATTAGTTGGCTAATTCAGAAAGCCATCTAGCCTGGTCGCATCTAATTAATAAAGTAAATGAGTGTTGATGGCAGAAGTTCCTCTCTCTGTCCTCAGTTTTGGCACTGCCTCTGTAGATTTGGATTAAGAATAATGGCAAGGATAGTGAGACTGTAAATCTGGTAAAGCCTAAGGCCACTTTGCCTTTTGGTTTAAGAAAAGCATAATGACTCATTCTCACAGACATAACACTAGAGATTAATCGCCTACATTTACACTGTTAAGCACATCTAGGCATACAGATGGATATGCCTATATTTTCAGTTTAAACAGCCACAGAATGGTATTTTAAATGGTCGTACATTTCTTTATAAATCTTAGATGGATCAGGGTAATTTTGAATAATCACAGACAAAGTATGTAAGATGTACCTTTCGCTCTAATGACTGCTACCTCCCACTTGTAGCTTTCTGTGTCCTTACCTCTTAAAAGCTAAAGTTAGGCCCAGACCATTAGAGTATGGAGAGAGAAATGGCATCTGTCTGTTAAAAGAGCTGGGGATAGAACAGAAGAGCAGAGACAGAGGCGGGAGCAGCAGAGCGTGGCTCCAGGATTTAGATCAGTGAGATTTGCATCATTGGCAGGTCTTTAGGCAGGGCAGGTCTAATCTCCTGCAGACAGGCTTAAGAAAAGAAAACCTGACTGTTGTGTCTCTACAGATAGGGATTTCAGTAATTAGCATAGTTAATAAGAGAGGATGTAGCGAGTCATATTCAAAGGTGTCAGGCCTAAGGGGAAGATAACACAGAAATAAAGCCGAGCAATACAAGGATACACAACTATGTCAAAGGTCAGCCCAATGTACATGTAAGTTCGCATGTATTTACTTGGCTACAGTTTCAAAAGTGAGTCACTGATGCTATTGAGTGCCATAACCATGTGGTTCATGTTACATTTATAAAATATGATTTGGGACCACATTCAAAAAATGACTGTAAACTCACCTTTTAAGAGCTGTTTTTAATGTTTGATTTAAAGATCCCCTGCTACTGAATGTACTTTTAGTTTTATAAAGAAATTTTTTTTCTTTCCTTCTTCTACTGTGTAAAACATCTTTCTGCACCATGAAAAGAAAATGTATCATTATCATTATTATTATCATTAATTAAAGACAATTTATTACTTTCAGGTAGGGCTGTGCAATGTGACAGTATCGTGTGACAATAGAAAAATGACATTAATAAATTACTCTTCTTGGCTTTTTACATGTGAAGCTTTTATTGTATTTACAGTAACATAACGAGTGTAGTTGTTGCGAACTCTTAAGTACCTCACCTGGTTCACTGTTTCTCCTCTGCTCTGCTGTGTGTCTAGCACACACAGAGGGCTCAGCTCTGCCCGCCGTGAAACACAGAGCACAGAGGAGAGCAGCGCTGCCATAAATGATAGCAAAACACAGAAGAAACTATGTTTTTTATGTTATTTTTTGTAATTCATGTGCACTCGTTTCATTTGAGTCTCTGCTGCGTTTTGCTGTCATGCTGAATCTGAAGATGACATGCTGCTGCAGCCACGCGAGAAACAGGCAGCTCACATGGGCTGTGTGGCTGCTCTAACCTGTTAACGTGGGCGCCAAAAGTGAAAAGCAAGAGGTTCCGTGACGCATACACACTGCTCATGCAGGCAGTGTGTCCCAGGTGTAACGAGGCATGTTGGCTCACACAGTAACACTGCCATCACTATCAGGCTAGAAAATATCCTAACACGGATGAGAGCAAGCCAGGTCTCAATGACTTTAATAAAATCTTCATATGCAATGGCCCCAGGAAATCTGAATTATCAAATCCAAAATCCACATCATCGGTTTATAAAAAAAGTTCTGATGTGTCTGAAGGTCTAATTTCAAAGATGACGGATAAGTTAGTGCAGTTTAAGTATGGCAGCTGTAAATAATCTTCAACATACCACACTTTTAATGAATTACAGCTGTCAGCAATCACTGACATTGTTTTCTCAACTAATTTTCAGCATCACTCCCACTTCTCCCTCATTATCTACACTGGAACAACAGCAGAAGTTAAGCTGATAGGAGTGCATTCACTCATTGCATTCCCCATTTCAGAGGCTGCCAACATTTCCTAATGACTGCAGCCCTTCTAAATTATTGAAAAAGCCTAAGCACCTCACCAGCTACAGAAATGGCTATTAACCTTGGTGAAGCGATATTCAAATCCAGTTAGAGCTAACTTCGTCCTCCAGTATCCCTTGCGGGGAGGAAATGTAAATGTGTTCTTGCTGAGACAGATGGGGAAGCCGCCCGTCGTTTGAAGTTCCAGCAAAAGAAGTCGTTGCAAGCAGAGGGCTCTCCACCCCCCTCTGTAAAATATTCAGGACTGAGTCTCATTGAGACACCTTGCTTCCCAGTGTTTCCCTTCAAACCATGCTGGGCTTCAACACTGTTGGGCTATTACTAAGCAGGAACACCTTACAAAAAATAAAAACTTAGCAAACGTTTACAAATTCACCACTGTGCAGCGACAGTGAAAAACAGCCTGAGGATTATCTCGCTGTGCAGACAAGAATTCAGGAGATTTGATTTATGAGAGAGAGAAAGAGAGATAGAGCAGGGGGGGAAACACAACATCCCACTCCCCCTTTAAGAACATCCTAGAGCCTAACCATCTGAATATTGTGATGTCCTCTGTATTGCTGTTGACAAATCATCACAAATTGAATTCCTCAGGTTAGCTGGCATACTGTCGAAGCTGATTTGATTCTATTGTGTAGATACCTGACTGTCAATCAGTCCAGGCTCTGATACTGTGCAACGGAGCAGAAAGAATCCCTGATCATTACTCTTATCACCTGGCCCAGGAGAGAAGGAGAGAAAGAGGAAAAAGAGAGACACACAAGTGGGAATAAAAGAGAAAGTGTGTGCATGTACTCAAGAAGCACGTATAACAGCAAACATAAATGTGAGATTAGAAGTTTTGCAAGAGTTTACTTTCTAAGGGGTGCCAGTGCGAGTATCTTTGAGTAAAACAATATATGAAGCTCTGGCAGACATCCAAAGTGTTTTTTGTTTTTTTTTAGCAGTTACACATGTCGGTCTGTAGGTTAATTTGCATACACAATCCACTAATGGCTTGACAATTAAGTGTTCACATCATCAGATAAGTAGTGGTGTAAAACCAACTCCTACACAGGGTGTTGCATTATGGTATGTTTGTGGCCTTGATGTTGCTAGTCCAGCAAGTGTCTTAAAGTCTGTTTATAGTGAGTGTGTTAGAGTCAGTCAGCACTAAAAGTGTTTTGTTAGTCCAGAAGGCTCATGTAACATGTTTTTCTGCCACGGAGCAAATAAATTCAGTGGAGGAGTGAAAACGAGTCCAAAGGGTCTTCCAATGTCTCTACTGCAGAAACAGAATATGTCAAGCTGCCAAATGCCACTGTGACAGATGACAAGGAGCTCAAAAAGACAAACAGGCAGTCGTATAAATGCTAACTGCCGGAGAAAGTCATTTTTGACTTCTTCTAAGAGCCTGGCAGGAGAGTGTGTGAGTATGTAACTATACTATGATGTAAGTTATATTCAAAAAAGTAACGTCAACGCTACTTTCACTAGTTCTGTGAATGGGAAGTGGCTCAGACTGAGCTACACAACACTATTCCAGCCAATCCGAAAGAGGAGGGTCCAGCACCCGTTGAATGGAAGGGGAGGGCTCGTGAACTGTTCATGTGAACAATTTGCACAAAAAAGTGTTTTTAGAAGTGCTTTTGATGTTCTTCACTTGCACATGTCATGGAACAGATACACTTCCATTTTATTTAATGTGTCAATCCACACTGATCCTAGATAAGTGTGAATGACACAAGTCTCACAGGGACCCCCTGTGGTTTTTTATGCACTGGGTCTGTTTCTGTCGCATTTAGTGAAGCATAATCTGAGCAGTCAGCTGTTCAAATCACACAAATATCCCACTGTATGTGTGTTTTCAACTTATAATCCACATCTACATTGATTGATCAAGGCTCCCAGTCTGTCTGTGTTTCACTAGAGGTTCCCCTCACTTGCTATGGTGGGCAAGGAAGTCAGATCAATGAATCAATAAATACAAACACTGTCGATTTCTTTTCTATTCAGTACATTTCTGCCGTCAGTGAGCCTGGTGGAGGCAGTTTGTCCAGTTGCTGTCTTCAGCTGACAGACGGCTACTTCTGTGGACAGAGACACTGAACACAGGTCGAGTGAGAAGTGGCTGTAGAGAGGTGGAGAGTGTGGTTTAGTAGGATATTGGGTAAGTCTTCAAGACAAAATTCCACCTGCTTCTTGTGCAGTGATGTATGTGGAAATCTGTCAGGGTTGTAAATTTAAAATATGACTAACTGTCAAACCCCTGTAAAATTTGTCTCTGGTGGTTTAATCAATAAAAAAAAGCAACAGCATATTTGATGTGTCTATTATTGGTGAAAAAAGTAAAAAGCAATGTCAAATTTTGTTGTGGGCGTTTCTCTTGGGGCGTCACTGCCTGTTCCAGAGGACGGGTCTAATTGCTGGTGTTAGATGAAAGTGTTTTCACTCTGCATGCTTTATTGGATTGCAACACTTCTGGTAAAAAAAAATAAGTGTGTGGTATTTCCCATCTTTATAGGTACAGATTTTCAATGCAGTTAACAATACTGTATAACACCAAACACCAATTAGGGACTGTCTCATCCATATCCACCTAATGTGAGTTTAAACGGCCTAAAAATGGACATCTTTGATAACCACTAAATGAGCACTCGTCTCCTCCATCTATGTATTCAACTTTTGATACCAAAACAATAGCAAGTGGTGTCTTTAGCAAACTCTACCAACCTTGCTATTTTTGGGGTTGTCCATACTAGGGCTGTAGTCTCCTGGTCGACATGCTCTTGTCCGACAAAATTCTCATTGGTCGAATAATCGCAGTGTTACTTTCATAAGGAGAGAATTGCTACATCAGCAGCCTTCCAGGATTAATCCATTATTTTCTGCGGCAGGAGGGACAGACTAACAAATTACCTCTGAAAACAGGAATGTATTCAAAAACACCCCCATTGTTTTCACAACTTTGAACTCGCCCAAACTAAAGGAGACTGCTAGGTCTAACTGTACTCAGTGTTTACTGAAGGTACTGAACATTTACACATCAGCGCTTCTCCTACAATTATAACATCGATACAATGAGAGCCTCTGTACAGCATTGTTCTGATATGTGAGTCAACCTCTGCATTGTTGCCTGGGAGTGTGTTTGCGTAGCGAGTGGGAAAGCAATCAGTAAGGAAGGTGACAGTGGATGCGAGTGGAGCAGAGGAAAAGGTTATCGGTAAGTCTGACAGTAAATGTACAGCATAGACTACAGTGTATCAGTTAATAAATAATAAAAAGTCGCCTCTGTTGTTTCCCCAAGTGCTGGAAAATGAATGGGGTTAGCTCCAAAGTTAGCAAGTTCAGTTCACTGCACTGCACTGCACTGCACTCTGTCCCGTTACCCCCCAAGCAATGTCAAGCAACGTATGCTATCAACAGCAATAGCATATACACTGTTACAAAACATCTGTGATAAACTAAAATCACCCAATGACTATTGCCCATTCATGTATCAGCCCACTATCATCACATAATAACATCTGGAAGAGAAGATAGTTCAATCTTGACCTCACCAGTGCTGAGACAATTAGTTGATTACATTGTGTCAGTCAACTGAAAAAAATGTGAGGAAATCGGCATAGTAAAAAGGTGCAGTATGCCAAACATTTGCACAATAGGTTGTGTGTATTCTGTTCAGACAAAATTGGCAACTGGCAAGACAATTTAGATTCTGGGCAGTTACAATGAGCATTTAACTATTTATTTAATTATTTTCTTATATTTTTAATGATTTTGATTAATAGAGACAAATTATAGATAGATTTAAAAGCTGCACTCTGGTCATTAAATTTGCTTCATAAAGCACAACCCATTTTCAAACCGGTGTTTACTGTAAACCATTACGCTCCAGCTGCACCAGCTATTTAAAAACAACCCTACTGCACTCCCACACAACCCTATTACACATGACACAAGACTGCAAAAGTCCAACTATAAGGCTAACACAGTGCCAAACAGACTGTGATCACTTGACTGCACCAGTGTTTACAGTGTCAGCAGGTTCCTGCTTTGTCCTTTCAGCCAGAATATCTGTACTTGTGTTACAAATGTTTACACTTCAAAAAAAGACATCATTTAAAAAAAATCTCCAACTGAGCCGCTGCTTATAACAGAAGAGAACATGCTGATATGTTCCTCTGGTCGTCTTGAAGCTTTGAAATTTACTACGAAAACACAACTCTGCTCTATAAAAGTGTATTTGTCTGTTAGTAAACACAGAGCAGGAAGATTTATTGCTGATTCCTTATTGTGGCTTTAGCAGTTTTTGTGTCCATTCGCTCTTTGATCATTTAGCCTAATGCTTTGTTTGCAAAGGGGTTCACAATGTAACTGCAATCATTTGTCATTTAGATAAAGCCAATCAGATAAATTCTGTTGTTCACAGCTAGAACACTGACAGATCAAAGTGCAAGAGTCAACCTTTCGACTGTGGTCTTATCTGAAACAGTGCTGCATTCAGAAACATCCAGTTGTTCTCTAGTAGCAGGGTTCAGGTTCACATGTTAAAGTGCTCTGACAACTAAACTATGAACATGTCTGTACTGTTAATGATGAACGAGGTGCTCTCACAGCCCACTGTACAAGTATAAACGAAACGACTAAAACCATAATTTTGACATACAAACTAGTTTTTTTTACACACATGCATTCAAGGTTATAACTGTTATGTCAGGAGTGACAGATCAAGACTAAATGGAGCATACTGTACCATTTAGACAGGTTGGCATTAGTTAACAGTTTAGTTAAGTTTTACTCTAGCAAGCTGTAGTCAAACAATAAGCAATTTTGAAGAAATTAAGTTAATACACGACATGCATGATTATAAGACTAAAGGTTACCGAGCAGAGTCTCACAGTTCAACTTTGATCTGTCAAACCTCTCTCCGCTCACACATGCTAATCTGCTAGCAGGCTAGCTACATTTAACAGCTCCCTGACACGGTGACAGCGAGCGTACAGCAGCCGAGCCCAGCCTGAGAGAAGAGAGCCGCGTTCTGAGGAATGTCAGCCGTAAAACTACCTTAAGTTTGTCAAGAAGTATGTGCTTTGAGGTTGCTGTCCTCAGTCCTCTTGCTGCAGCCTGGGATGCCACGGATGCCGCCATGGTTGACTCGGAAGACCAAAGAGAGGTGACGTCGGAAGGATGTGCGCGTTAACGTCTCCGTTCATAGGTCAACCGGCAGACATGGGCGGTGCTTAAAGAGGATGAACACACATGCACACTGTCCAAAGTTCAATGTGCATCATGCATTCATGTTAGCAGTTTGAAATCCAAAGTTCACTCAGTACAAAGAAAATGTGTTATGTCTAAATTCCAAAGGTCAGTGGAATGTATAAAAAAATAGATAAAAAAAGGAAAAAAGGGTTGTACAGAAACCAAACCAAATGAACGAGTATCATTTGTTGAACTTTAGCCCACGTCCTATTCTATTGTTTTGTTATTATTGTAGGTTTTGTTTGTGCTCCATACTATGTGATCATGATCGAGTCAAAATAAATAAATTAAAATGAAAATGAAATAAAACTGTGCTGCAATGTCGTCTAAAAGAACCATCAAAATTATTTATACTTATTCAGCTATATAATCAAAATATGGTCAGCATAACTGCAGAAGCTCATCCAGCTCTGTTAGAAAATAACTTTTTGTCTGATGTACATTGTTTTCCATTCTTGTACTTCAAAATTAGATTTTCCATTCAAACCAAAGTCTTGTCTATAACATATATATATAAATTTTGGGACGTGTGGGGATTTAAGGAGGAGTTTACATCCTACAATTATGCTAATATTAGGTCTTAATCTTAGGCCAGTTTTACTCTTTTGTGTATTTCCACCAGAATTATATTCTTGACATTGTGGAAAAGTCTTTAAAACAGCATTGAGACAACTGTGTGGAGTTTAAATTTGCACAGTTAAAATAATATAGGAAAAAAGTAAATAGTAAAAACTGCTCTGAATATTGGAGCAAGAGGAGAGTAATAAATTATAACAAATAAAAGTTTTACAATTCAAGTGGACTGCATTGCCTATGTATGACTTGAATTTGTCTTATTTTCTTTATTTGCATTTATGCAAGGCTGTGTGTATGTAAAGTATTTATATTTATACAAAATATGACTGTAGCAGATCTATTGGGATTTAATATAAGTAGGTTGTCTTTATATGTTTAAACATTCATGAGGCCAATAATAATAGTAGTTGTGCTGTAGGATGCTGGTGGGAATGCATACAGGATTTTGGGTTTGTTGCAGATTAACATCTGAATAATCCCAATAGGAGATGAGTCAAAGTCAGTATGCATCATGCATTTATATTCATGGATGCATACAATACACTTTACCTGTACAAGTCCACTCAATTCAGTGCAGACCTCTAATGTCTATGATTCAGCTTGCATTGCTAGAGAATGAATAATGTGCAGTTAGGCTGTAAGATGCTGGTGGGTATAGGTTACAGTACATGATTTGGGTGGGGAGGGGGGTCTTCATATCTTCATATCTGTGAATCTATGGAGTAAAGTATTCAAATTACTCATTTATTCATCTGATTTAAACACTAAAAGGCTAGACATGGATTTTGAATGTCTTTACAGAACCAGCTCCATCCAGCGTGTGACCTTGTGAGCGGGACAAACAATCACTGCGCTTAGCTGAGACGTATTGTTAGGGAGTCGAGTTAGAGAGCGTGGGATGTGTGAGCTGATCTTGTCTGAATAGCTAAATAGCCCACTCACACAGTCCTCCAGAGCCCTCATTACATGCCACATCTTAAAAGGGCAGAGAGGGCAAACCGATCGTAAAGAGCAATGATTATGACAGAGGGAGAGAGAGAGGGATGAGATACTCACTTAGAAACCATCAGTGTCAGCAGGCTAGGGAGGACAAGATGGAGAGGAGGAGAGGATGATGAACAACTACAACCAAGAGATCTTTTTCTAAGCCATGTTATGGTTAAATAACTAAATCTACATTGTAAAACCTTGAAAACTTTTAAAATGTGCAAATATGAACCGCTTTAATGTCAACTGGGAGGGAATTCGCCTCATGTTTATTTGATATTTTTGCTCTTAACCCTCTTCTTTTGGGTGAGAGCTTTTGATAGTCAGTGATCCATAGTCCACACAGAGAAACAGTCTTTGGTTGCCGGCCTTTTTAAACTAACCACTGTGAAAGCACAAATGAAGTGAAAAGTGCTTCACTGGCATAATATTTCAGTATCAGTGTGTCAACATATCCTGCCTAATACATAAAACGCCTGCCCCATCTCCTGTCAGTGAAGAGTGACACATTCAACTTAAGTCTAAAAATTCACTAAGAGCCAAAGCCAAGCAGAATGACTAAAAGATGATTCACTTGAACATCTTTAGGCTTTGGTTTCCTTTTTTTCTTTGCTTCACCAGGGACTTTTTCTCCTCTCAGGAGAATTGATATTCAGAAAAGCCTGTCAGAATATCAATGGCCCTTACTAATGCAATTCAACTTTTCTCATTTGGGATGTTGTCCTGTCTCACAGAGCAAAAACTGTGTTTTTGTCTCCAGTGATAGAAATCATGTCATTATTCTCCTAGAATACAAAGCAACCGCTGTTGTTTTATCTTGCTTACAAAGTATCTTAAATTTATAACAAAGGTTGGATTTTGAGATCAATGCAGCATTTCACAAAGAAAGCTACAAAAAGAGCTCTAGTAATATATTGTATTTCTTTTTATATTATCATTATTATTATCATTATTTCATCCAAAAAAATTCTAATTTCTTCTGTATGCTCATTTTTATAAATAATAAAATGTTGAAGACAAAATATAATTATACCCCCGAATTACTTAGTAAAGCACACTATACTGGTTAGAACTGCTTCAGGGTTTGATTAAAAGTCAAATCAAGTCAAGTCGATTTTATTTATATTTATTTCTACTAGACCACAATATTTAATTTACAGAGACCCAACATTACTCCCTGAGCAAGCACTTGGTGACAGAGGCAAGGAAAAACTCTCTTTTAAAGAGAAGAGACCCTGAGCAGAACCGGACTCTAGGTGGTCGGCCATCTGCCTTGACAGGTTGGGTTTAGAGAGAAAGAGGGAGGGGGAGAGAGGAGAGACAGACATGGAGAAGCACAACAACAACAACAATAACAATAATAATACTAGGAAAATGACTAATAATAAGCATCAAGCACAATCAAGCAGGACCACGGCACTAGGTGGTCCGAAATCACGATCCACAGAAGCCCGGGATCCATAACTAGGGAGTGACCACAACCCATAGAAACCTGCAAGACAAGATAGCACAAAAACTCCAGGGAACAAGCCAAGTTAGTAACATGCATTAATGGTACATGAATGTGTACAGTTGGAGAGGGGGGAAGGAGAGAGGAGCTCAGTGCATCATGGGAAGTCCCACGGCAGTATAGGCCTATAGCAGAATAGCTAGGGGCTAGTCCAAGGCAAGCCTGGTCCTAACTATAAGCTTTATCAAATAAGAAAGAAAGGAAAGAAGAAAATATACAGTATGTTGTACAATATTTTTTGGTAATAATAGTAGTTATAATTAGTAAGTTAATAATAGTTTTTGGTAATAAGGCATAGGATATCCTGTATTCACTATATTTGCAGGGACTTTGCAGGGAAAAATCACATGTATAGATAAAGATTAATGGCATTGTAAAAAATCAAGTTAATTGATTTCAGCCACCAGCTTCTGAACACAAACTAAATTAAGAAAATAATGTCTATCATGTTCTCTGGTTGTTTTTCTTAGTTTACACGAACATTTCTATTGGCCCTGTGGGTAATCATAAGATTTGTCCATTCTTTCTCATCCCATCTTTTCTTCTCATTGCTCCCTCCCCTGAGGAAGACGAGTGAATGTTGAAGCAGAGCAACTAATTTGCGGTTTCCCTCAATAATCTATCGTTAGTTTCCACTCAGTGAGCTGTAAGCAGTCAGAATGCCAGAGATGGAGAGCCACAGTTCCCAACAGGCTGTGTGGTCAGATATGACCCTTCCCTCACACTTAAGTAGCAGCAGGGTGCTCAGCTAACAACCCACAGGGCTCACCACATGGAGCGAACACCCTGAGTCTGCCCGGAGTCTGGACCACAGTGTCAATCTCTGTTTGTCTGTCATCTCTCTCTGTCTTTCTTTTTCACTTCTATCTCAGGTGTCTCTTTCTTTCTCTGTCTCCACTTGCTGCTTTACTGTCATTTTTTGCTTGCCCTCTGTTTTTCTTCCTGAGTCACTTTGTTTCTACTCTCTCTGCCTCTTTGTGTGCGATGTCTCCTCTCTGACCTGCCTGTTAACCACATTTCCCTGATGCAGGTTCAAAAGAGAATTCAGCTCAGTACTCCTGACTACAGGGCCCTCTTCAGAAGTCAATGAGACAATGACAGCAAGGCTCGGCCCATCTCATTAACTTGACTGGCTGGACAGCATAGCAGATCACCAGAGAGAGAAAGAAAAATCCACATCATCCAAAAGGTTTTCCTTCTCTGTCTGTCTGTCTCTCACACGTGCACAGAGCCTGGACACTTTAATGACCTTTTCTCTGACTGAATGCAGATCCATTTCATTCTATATAATCTGCACTCACATTCTCTCACAGTCCAACTCCCAGCCTTTAAGGAAAGCAGACATGACCAAGCACTAACTCACTAAGTTTGACCTCTGTGAATATATGTATATAATGCTGTAGGGCCCAAAGTACATGCAGTGCTTACAAGAGTAAGGGAAAATAAGTGCATACAAGTTCTGAAAGTAGCTATTCAGCTTTGTAACAGCACTGTGATCCAACACAAAGCTAGAGTTTTAGACTCTGTTTTATTATATGTTTACATATAGATTTATGTGGCTTTAGCAAGCCAGAGAACAGTTTTGTTTTCTATCCATCAGAATACCAAATGAGTGAGCGAGATGGGGAATTAATGCACTTAACTGCTGAGTCAACAAGCAAGGAATCTAGCAGCTTAGTCACACAGACAGCAGGCAGACTGCTTGACGGGAAATTAAAATAGGCAAGAGAGACGATAGGAAGACCTGAGACCTACGGAGATCGGACAAAGAAAGAAAGTGAAAGAGATGGGCAGAGGAGGGGACGGTCATTGCCATCCTGTACTCAGCACATCTTTTGATATGACAGACGGCAAACATAATTAGTCATCATTTTCTGTGCTAACCCTTGGAGTTCACAATGTCACAGCTATGCATATGTATGAGCCTGAGCCCTCCCTTTCATCCTTCTGTTCCCTCCCAAAGAGTTTGGACAGATTATGACACAGTAAACATTTTTCACTCAAGACAAAGAGCAAGGCAGACTCTCCCCTAGAGTTGAGTGCCACACCTCAGCATCACACACAATAACTTTCACTTTTCCACCATAAAATCCATAACAGTCCAAGAACATAGGATTGGCAAAGCTTGGCTTGTGTCTGCTCTGAATGTCAGTGCTGGAGAGTAAATCAATACAACGACAGGAGCTGCCACATCTTAGCTATCTCTCTCCCCCAGATGTCTGTCAGCCACACTCAGCTGGAGGCCCTCCATTAATGTGCTGTGGAATAACATACTCAGTGGGTCTCCATGCTTGGAGACAGATGTATCAAACAGAGCTTGTGAAGTGTTGGCTCTTCGAGTGTGTGATGTTCCTGCAGGTTTTGCTGCAGTTCCCTGGATGGAAATAACCAGCCTGGATCAAAGCATGGGAGACATAATATTATGATATCATATGAGAGAAGCACTCACAGAGGTGATTGATCTGTTAATTATATATGCATGTAAGCAGATGCATGGAGGATCATTGGTAGGCTCTCAAAACATCTATACAGCAGAGATACCATGCAGATCATATGCATTAAGTGATTTTGCTGCACTGCAGAGGGAGGGGGTTATTAAGACTTTCTTGTATTCCCACAATGGAAAACAAATGCTGACAAATTCTCAACTTCAACAGCATGAAGCGGTGACATCTGAAATGCTGGCTGCAATAGATGGCTCTGTTTCATTTCAGGCTTCAGAATCACACAGAGCATGGCTCACTGCACTGGGGAGCATGAGATTTGTAAGCCAAACAAAACCAAGCGCCACACCTGATAAACACGAACACCCACGGACACCCACGAACATGCCCATCTCTACACACACACACACAAACAAAACACAGTGACAAGGCCACAAGAAACTGGGAAAGTGCTTAGATGAGCATATGAGAGAGTAAGAGGAGCCAGATTCCTTCACAAGCCTCTAAGCACATGCTGTGCCACCTTCGTCACTAAAGGGGGACTGGGTCATGCTTTAAAACTTTTAGCTGCTCCTCTCCTGCCTTTCATTCCTCTTTCAAACCTCCAGCACATCAGTGCCCTCCTTGCCTGTGACCTCAAAGAAGCAGCAGGATGCCTCTCATCTCTTTCTCTCTGAAGGTGATATAGATGTACAGATATAGACAGAGCTGTATTGTGCAGCTTGTGAACTCCTAGAACATAAAATAAACATGATTGTTGCACGTAAAGCTCCAGACACGCCATATGAGATAAGGTGTCTTTTTTGAGTGTCTTTATGACTATCATCAATGGATGCATGCTCGCCATCCTAGGACAGGCATGAAAAATGCATGCAGGTGGTATGGCAGGAAATGTCAATAGAGGAATCAAAGCAATCAGGATGGTGCTGAAGGGAATATTGGTGTGATAAATCATGTTGTTCCTGTCGGGGGTCACAGAGGTGGGAGGAGGAGGGGGGGTAGGGCAGGCATGGTGGGAAGAGTGTTGCGCATGGCAAGGTGCAGCGTGCTTAATCATACGCCTTAGGGAATGGTTTGGAGACACACTTTATTCAAGGGTGTGATTCAGAGTGTGACTCTTGATGCAATGTCATTTGTAACACAGTGACCTTCGAAGGGCCCCGTTCTCTCTGTGTGTGTTATTTCTTTGATTTAAGCCTTGTAAAGATAGACCCATGGGCTCGAGATTAGCTCAATAGGACATTATTACCTACATCAGAAAAGCTGCTACGCTGCAAGATCGTTGATGGATGATGGTTCCTAAAATGGTTTTTCCAGGCGAAATGATATCCAAATGCATTTTTTAGCAGGGAAAATGTTTCCTGTTGTTGCTGTTTCTGCACACTGACACATGATGATTTAATGTCTTTCTTTTCTTCACATAATATAACTGGAAATAGCAGTTGGTTGTTTACCATACTGCCATTTCCCATTGACAACTGAAATATTACTTAAGTAATGCAATGACCGTAAGCAGATGTGAATGTCATCTCAATAGCTAATACCTACAGATCAAGCACCCAAGGCAGCCAGCCCTGCCACCTGAAAGGTGCAAGAATGGTGTAAGAATAGCCCCGACCCGTCCTTTCATAAAATTCCACTTTGTACCTCAAGAGATGAAAGTGAGTCACTGTAGCGTCCAGTTTGCCCTCAGTCTAACATGAGAGGATGAAGAAGCCAACTGTTTACAGTGAATCTGTGTTACTGATATCAAAATGTTAGAGAGACATTAGAGCCAGTGGTAAATTACCAAAGAGCTGCACAGATCAGATCATCAGATTATGTTCATCAGGATGACGACAGAGTTTGAATGGCCTATCATCTTAAGAGTTGGCCAAGATTTCTCGCCTGAAAATATACTAAAGCTTAATAAAGTGACATATTGGTCCTTGATTGAAAATTATAACAGCTTTTAGCATGGCTCAAAATCTCCACTATTGCTGCTGGTTGTTCGAGGCAGCTGGTTGTTCTTCATCCTCTCACGTTAGACTGAGGGCAGACTGAACACTACAGTGACTCACTAATGCCTCTTGAGGTACAAAGCGTTATTACAAAACGGGATGAGCCAGAGCTATTCTTACATATAGCACCTTTAAAGACTGATGAATAACTAGGGCACAGTAACACTCTCCATGGATGCATGTGGATGAGGGAAAGAGAAGGAGGGAGTTATTTGAGGCTCCATTAACCTTGTTTGTGTAGAGGCACCTCCACTATCCTAAGCCTACATCGTGTGGGGAACCTCAGGGGACTCTCCACTAATTAACCTTGTGGAGACACCCTTGGTAGAGGGAGGCTGGGGCCAGAATAATAAGGAGGCCTTTGCCAGGCCATTAGCAGGAAGATTAACACATCCAACTTTCAAGTAGCTTTTTGACATAAAACCAATATTTGTCTGCACTGGCTTGGTCCGGGGTGTGACACAGCTGAATTCTAAGTGACATGTGTGTTTCAGCCCCTTGCAAAGCTCAGCCACCACACAGTTCTTTTCCTGGCAGATTTATTATGAGAAGGTTTGGGGCCTTTGTGAACATCTGTAAAAAATGTGTATCACAAAGATAAATGCTCATTGTATATTCTTGGACAAATCATTCTGTCTGCCTTGACCGATTGCCTTGACCCAACTGATCGTGGCAGCCGGCCGCCCACCTAGAGTCTGGTTCTGCTCGAGGTTTCATTAAAGAGGAGTTTTTCTTTGCCATTGTTGCTTGCTTGCTTGCTCATGTTGGAATAATGGGTCTTTGTAAATTACTGAGTACAGTCTAGACCTGCTCTATGTGAAAAGTGCCCTGAGATAACTTCTGTTATGATTTGGTGCTATATAAATAAAATTGACTTGACTTGACTTTCATAGCATTCAAGATAAAAGGATACTTCATGGCATCTCCACGCTCTTTGGTGCCACAAGTGTGACGGCAATATGTTGCATATTCAGTGTATCATGTTATAAGAGCATGGCACTCAATACAGAATTCACAAGCAGAGACAGTAAAAAAAATGCAGCATCAATTTCAGTCAAATACAAGAGCAATATAGACAGAAATACATACTCACCTTTATGCCAACAGGCAATTAAGATTCATTCATTCTCCTGACCTGCATGTCTGGACTGTAGGAGGAAACCAGTGAGAACATAGGAAGATTATGTCATCACAAACTGGGCAGCATAGGGTGCAGTCCTGCACCAAAGTTTCCCCAAACTGACATGAATCTTCCACCAGCTAATTTAAAATCAGCTACACTGAGTGGCAATAATTTACCTCACAGAGAAAAGAAAAATTTACACATAAAAGGCAGCAACAAAATGTTACAGTGAAAACTGAACAATGGAAGTGGAGTAAACTTGGAGGGACTCAAGTGTTTTTTTCCCCAATCAAGATGTACTTAAGGCGTATGGAAGCCAAATTCAGATTTGTCAGTCAGTCAAAAGGCACTGTTTCACAACATACTGACTGATCTGACGCTTTCTTTAGTGCAAAATTTAGCCATTAAAAAGGTAAAACTTATGTATACAGTAAATTAATTATTCTTTCCTCTATCATTATCAAGACTGTATCATTATGCATTTCAGGTAATATTGTCTAGCCCTTTTATAGCACACTAAATAAATTATGAGAATAAATCTTGAGTTGTGCAGATACGGGAAACGGAGACAAAGTCCCACAATGTCCCTTGAAGATTTGAAACTGTCTGCACAAATATGCATGTCTGCAAGCAGGTAAAAGTGAAATCTTTGTTTATCTCAGATTGCTTGACGTGCTGGGATTTGTGCCGGTAGTTGTGTTACAAAAAATGCGTACAAGGTGAACGTGGCTCTGTCTCGCCAGCTCTTAATCGAGATATGCCATCACATAGTTTGTTCTTTGTATGAGCTGATTCAGGCTGTATCTTTTTCTTTATTTCCCCTCCCTATGGTGTGTTTTACTCTAACACTATCTGCAAAACACACCTGAACAATGTTTGGGTGGTTGCCACATCCCCCATCTTGCATCTCTTCCCTAAACTTTACTGCAGAATAAGGAAGTTTTACACTTCTACCCAAGAGAAAATCCACAAAAATCTGAAAAATCCAAGACAGCACTTTGAGACTTCAAAAGAAAAGGACACATTGCATTTGAATATCCTTTATAACTCCCTCATGACATTTTTTTATTCAACCTCCACCTACAGGGAAAGAGATGTCATATCTGAAAGGTGACTGACTGTTAGTCACACTTCAATAGGGGCAGTGAGGAGGTGGTCAAGGCCAAAAGCTGTAAGAATTATCACCTCTTAACCCCTCATTGATTTGGATGTATTTTATTGTGTTATGCAGCATTGTGAATTCCTAGAGAAATGGTGTTGGAGTGACTTTGTACGGTGGAGCCGGGCGACAGCATGGTGCGTGCTCAGAGACCTTCTGGGCTTCATGCATAATGCTCTTTGTGTTTCCTGGGAAGGATGGACGAGTGACAGGGAGGACTGAGTCCCTTCCAGAATCTCAAATGGATTACGCTCACTTTCTCCCTCTTCTCATCTAGCTCTCTCCCTCCCTCTTTTATGCTATTCGCTGGAAACAGCCAACATCATTGATGTGGCCTTTTCCTGTGTGTGGCATGAGAACAAAGGAATTGCGCTTCCTTAGCATGCTACGGTTGTCTCTTTCTCCCACTCTTTCTCTGTTTATCCTCCAGTCTCTCTCCGATCTGTCCTTCTACCTTTCTTTTATCTCTTTGTTTTAATGATTCATTTTTCAAGAATGTCTGACCTATGCTTTAACAGCGTCTTAAGTGTCACTTCAAAAGACAGATGCATGTCAATTGTTCCCATTTTAGACACTGACAGTAATAAGACAAGACTGGATATTTCACAAGTGTGGCTGTTTTGTTTATAATACAACTTAATTCTATTCTAGCTGCCAGCAGAATATACATTCTTGGCAAGCATCTCACCTTGAACAAAAAAAAGGGGTCGTCTTGCATTATGGTGAAATTAAATTAACTTGACATGTATAGACAAATTTGTTAGAAAAAAACCCAGGTTCCTATCACAGGGGTCATACAGTATTCCCAAATTTTATTATGCTGTATTTCATTACATAACAGCACTTCGCCCATTAGCCCGTTGCACCCACATTTACAACCCCATGAATTATGAATCAGTTTCCTTTCATCACAGCTGGAACTCTCCCTGATGTGCAAATTACACTCAGGAAAACAACCACAATCCAATCAGAGTTAGTCCACCTCAATACAGAATCTTAACAGCACACCAGTCTGTGCAGACCCCAGACGGACCAAAGAAAACTTAAAAAACTTTAATGTCACATGGTTCATTGGCTACTGCAACATTTACATGTACTCTCATGGCCAAATTTCCCACCCCAACATATACTGCACATGGACAATTCAAGAAAACGCAATCTGGTTTGAAGATTCTGTCGTTTGCTCTTTACTGATAATAAGTTGGGGCTAATAGATAACTGCAGCCCCTAACGTACCCCTGGAGGTGGCCCTCGGGGCAGAGGATGTATTAACAATAGATGTATACTCACAGCACTGCCCCATCCACACAATTTCTCAGAGCCTGAGACTCCCTGTAGTGCTTTATAATGCTCTCAGATATCCACATCAGCCACTAGCTACATTCACACTCTATACAAGCATGAGCAGAGATTAGTGAAACATAAATCAGAGAAGCCAGAGAGGAATGGGCCCCTGGCGTAATGCAGGGGCGATTATGAACTCAAATGTGCACTCTTTTCAATAAAAACATGAAATATGATCTGGCTTCAGGAGAGCTGAAAGACACTTACAAGAACATTAACAATTGGTGTTCTCTGAGGTTAGGGCATGGTTACAAGACCAGTTCTGATTGAGCCCAATGTGGTGTCAAGTTCAGATTTATAGAGTGCTATACAAGTGCCATGACAAATCCAGGATCATTTTATTCCTATGACCCTGTGGCAATGACAAGAAAGATTTTTTTTTTTTTAAAAAAAAAGCATATTGAACTGCATTTCATAGTTTAAATATATATCAAATAGGTTTTATTATTAAGAAACAGCACTTCTACTTTCCAACTAATAAACCTAAGATGAATTGCCTCTTACATGTGAAGCGAATTGATTGATATTTGATTGTGGGTAAACACTAGACACTCAGCATGAGGCTAATATTGACCAGGAAGGTTTTGCTGTAGATGTAAAATGTGGCCACACAAACACATATGCCGCAAAGTAAAAAAGAAAAACATACATTTTTACTTTTTCCCCGAAAAGTACATTTTGTTACAGATGCACCATAACAGACAAATAATGGGTCCTTTTCAGACCGAGGCACATAGTGTACCTTCCCATCCACTATACAAATGCAAAGTACACTTTGACGGTTAGGTATAGAGATTTATACCACTTCAGTCTGAGGAAAAGGTACAGTTAATATAGTCATAATGATCAGGGAAGGTGGATGGTGTTGGGGTACAAAGCAGTTGCCCACCATCACAAAGACCTGTGCTCAATGCCAGGCAGAAGTGCTTCTAGGTTGGCTGCATCAAACTCAACCAGTTGGTGGGACATGAGTGAGACAGAAGCAGGTGAATTTTCACTGTGCATATTCCGTGTAAATTTAACTGCTGGAACCAGTTATTGTAGTTTGGTGCACTGAATTGAGGATTGCTGTTATCTCGATTTAGTTTGAGGGGGCACATCAAGCCCTGGTCAAATTTCTTCTTTCTACATCCTCTTCAGGCCAAAACAAGGCAACCCTATAAGCAGTCAAGACCTTTGGTATTGGGCAATTCTGAAAATTAAAGATTATGTTTTTTTTTTTTATGTCAAATGGCAAATATTTTGAAAATCCTTGCTTTCTACTATATCTTGGCATAGAAACTGCAATATGATTAAGGTTAGGTTAAGATTTTGGCTATAACAAAAAAACCCACTTTGGTTTGGGATGGTCATGGTTAGGCAACAAAAATACAAGGCTATGGTTCAGGGAAAGATTGTGGATACGGTTGATAAAAAAGCAAACATTAAAGAAATGATAAGTAACTATTCCACTTAAATTGTTTAAAAATGGCTATACCTATGTTATATATTTTGTTGAGTTGTGTACTTACTTTGTCCCAAATGTTTCCAACAATTTTCAAAACTTCTCAGAAGTGCATAATTTAATCAAGGTAAGGGCCGTTTTATTTGGAAGTCCCTCCTGGACCTGTCGGAGAAACACTGATTTTTTAATGTGAAACTGATTATTTTTACTGGTTTTAATCCCCATATACAGGAGACCCTCTGCGGATAATTTGGCTCCCAGTAAAAACATGGTGAATGTCTGGATCTTATCGTTAACAAATGTTAACAGCAGCTTGACTAGCAACCCCTTCTGGACATACTGTGCCTGCTGAACAGCGTTAGCGAAACGCTGATTTTTTCTTTTATTTTTTTTTACATGAAACTGCTTTATTCAATAGATTTACCTGTTTTAATCACCAGGTCTGTTTATTTTAGAGACCTTTGTGGATAATTCAGTTCCTGGTAAAAACATCCTTAACGATGAACACTGAAGTAATCCTAACCTGGAGAAGCTGGTTGTTTAATAATGAAGACAACAACTCCCATGATCCCAAGCTACTTCACAACGTCATCAAACTCCATCTTTATTATTATTTTGATTGAGAGACCCCTCGCAGCAAAAATGATTATTTGTGATGGAGGTGATCTCCAGTCTCCTTGATAAAAGTCAGACAAGCTACATACGCATCCATGACGCTGACCTCCACACTGTTACTTTCTGCTATCCTGACTATGTAAATGGTATACTACTTCCTGCATTGGCACTGAATGTTGGCATTGCAGAGGAAATCTGTGAGAAAAAAAAATGCAAAAAAGGTGGGGGAATTTGTTTTTTCAGTATTGCTTAATGTGACATGCTCTGTTTAATAGAACTTTTAGATCCATTAAAGTACATAATTGTCCCTTTAAAAGGTACAGATAGTATGTTGCCTTAGTGTATAAGGTACAGCTTGAACAACATGTATTTACACTCCAAAATGTACAATTCTCCTGTACTTTTTCTCTGAGAGTGTTTAATCTAATCCCTGATTTATATCAATGGACACTTTGTATTAAATAACTATGTCAGATTTGCCACCGCTGAGAGATTTTCACAGCCAAGCTTACAATCTCCATCTTATCCATGACGCAGGGAGAGATGATTGCTGATGTGTGCTCACAGAATTTCATCAGGCACACCGTTCCACCTCAGCTCTGCTCTTCTTTCTCCTTTAGCATTGCTCTGATTAGGCCTCTAAATTGGATTCCAGTGCGCTTCTATCATTTTTATGTTGTTTTGTGTTTGTGCACCCTCCCCTACCCTTCCCACTCACGCTTCACCTCTCACTCTATCTTCCTCATATTTCAGCTTTCTCTATTTCATGCAAACTCAGCTTTCGTTACACTAAAGGGCTGACATTTCTGTACACTCTGGTATTATAAGACTGTGCCATGCAGTTCAGATGATGTGACAACACAACATGTTTTCTACCATTGTGTGGGATAATGTAGAGAATATTTTTTTTCTTTATTGTTAGCTTTGCACTTTTGCGATGAGGTGCTCTGGAGCCAGTGAGTCCATTATTCTTACACTGCAATATATGATCATAACAGCCGAACGTGTACCATTGCTATCAAACAATATCTCATTACCTCATCTATGTAAACCTTCCTGTAATTAGTATACACCATAAAATGCATCTAAGGCAACCAAAAGAAGAAGCTATAGTAGTAAAACCTTTTAGAGCACTTAACATATTGTACATTACAGGACCTGTAGGGGAGTGTCAAATTAAAAGCAGCACAAGTAGTAGCTCCCTTTTTGAATTTTGAATTTTATTTTACTTCCATGAGCCACTTGTCTCATAGAGTGGAAGTACAGCTAATGTGTTACTTTCAGGGTATATTCATAATTCATAAAAGCATAGCGGTTAGATGGTTCTATCTCAGGCACCATTTCAGCATATACCATAAAACACTCTTATCTTAAAACTGTCACCACCTTGTTATGCATCAAACATCGATGTTAATACTGGCTTAACTATCATATATCCACTTATTGCTTGCTCTTAGGACTATTATCTCACTGTTGTCCTTTCGATAAAGAATGAATTAGAGGATGGCAAAATGACATAATCCCTATTTTAATGTACAATATAAGGACTGAAATGACCCCCTGCTATGCACACACCCCCACACCGATACAAAGCTTCCACAAATCTGAATGTTTCAAAACCTTTGATGGTGCTAAATGCATTTATTTTGGCCATATGTGCCAGGCCTCCCACATACAGATACTTTATTAAACCTTGCATTTTTGGGCAGCTGCCAATCTACAGCCCACTACTTGGAGAGGCAGAGTTAAAGATTCTATTGTTTTTTTTTGAGGGAGAGCCTGGAGAGCAAGCCAAGCATGCAGTCATGTTGCCCTCGCCTCCACCACTTTGCTTCCAGTGCACGTTTCACACGTTTCACGTTTCTGCACCAGTACCACGCACACACATACTGTATATACACAAAATCTTGAATATATGAATCCACATGTAGCACACAAACACAAGTACACATACACATGCATTTACAAACACGTGCACAGCCCTGCACGTGCATGTACCTTTACACGCAGCAAAACAGTAAAGTTAATTATTTCTAAGCCCAATGGCTCTAGATTTATGTTTATCATGATTTATGTATTATATGTTGTTGTTAAGATATTGATTGTGTGAAGTGTTTATATTACAGGTTTGCCATAGCAAGAAATCAATGCACTTTCTTTGTCTGATTTAAACTTAAACTCAGTTATTGTTTAAAGTTTGCTTTAAGGTTCTCAACCCCATGTGCATGGTTTTGTGTTTACATACAATGCAAATATATAATTTTGTGGCAGCACAAATGCATCTAAAGTGAATGCAATGATGCAAACTCACAACAACAGGGGTAGATTTGCTCTGGCAGCACAAGATGACAGAAAAACCTTCAGTCAGTCTGGTATATCTGCCTGGGATTTGAATCCCAGACCTCTTTGACTGTCTGGAATGCATGGCGGTTCCATGAATTTGCTGGGGGGGAAGATCTTATGGATGACAACAATGATGTCGAACTTCTTGAGTCTTACCAGCATGCTCACAGGAAACATCTGGCTCTATCTCTGTCCTGCTCTCCTGCAGTAGTGTGATAAATAGATAATGAAATACGTGAATAAAAATCGACATCCTCAAGCAGCAGCATCAGTTGGTAGCAGCATGACTGTGCTTGTGTGCCTACCTTGGCAGGTGGTTCTCCCTCTCTGCAGGAAAATATTATAATTAATGTAATTATTATTATATTAGCTTATTGCTTAAATCAGTCACGTTTCCAGGTCTATATCTATATTTTTGAACTGTATGTTCAGGATTATTTGAAGTAAAAAAAATAGTATACTGACTCCTTATGCCTGTCTGAAGCAGGCCATTATCTGTGTTCTGAGATCCTGTCTCTTTTAGGTCGCCCTCTTTACAAGCCTAATCTTTTATGATTGGTCATCTTCTGGAAGCTGTCACCAGGCAAACTTCCAGCGATTCCAGAGGATATGTAAACAAACAGTACTAATAGGATTCTTTGCTCGAAATGGGAACTTCTCAAATACTGTAATCTATACATGCTTGAGCCCAAGTCGGATCCAACATATGCAGGCAGACAATGTAAACCAATGGACGAATCTTAGCATCAATGGATGGATGGATGTAGGTTTGTGGGCATGATTGAACAATCTGATATCATCACGAGGAGGAAGTAAAGATAACATTTCAAACAAAGTGTTCAAAGCAGGCTGTAGCCCTGGCTTTTGACATGCAGGGAGTATTTTTATATATGTTCACCTCAAGCTTTGGAACTTTGACCATGTTTAACATAGACACTCATCATCACAACAGAATAAAAACAACAGAAAATCACAAAAAGAATATACCCCCTTTAACAAGAAAATTTTGTGTAATAAACTATTGACTACCCCACCTACCTCAGATTTGTGTCAGTCAGCCATTAAATGCACATCATAAATACTGAGGCTTCTTGTATTAATGGTAGAGACCGCAATCTTGAACAAAAGCTTAAGCGTGAAGCTGAGATGAGCAAATAATGTCAAAATGATAATGGTGATAATCCCATTTTAGATCTCATCTGAAACATTTAAAGCCATTTAGAGATCATAAAACAATGGCTGCCACCACCGTGGTGCTTCCAAAATTGAGATTCATGGACGACCACCTCATATTTAATATTTTTTAATCATGTTTTCTGATTGCCATTGCAGAATTCTCCAGGTGTGTAATTGTAATTTTGTGGCTTTTTCAGGTCCTGAAGAAGGGAATGTTGAACTCTGAACAGAATCTATTTCATGTCTAATAAACACCTGCTGCAATATTTGATTAAAAAAAAACCCTCTCAGGTAAACCTTTTCTAATTAAGAGGCATGCTTTTTACCACTCCAATTCTGCATCCCATTCATTTTTTCATGGTCCTGTATGTTAGCCATTGGTCAGTGGTTGTGGAGTCTGTGCCTTCTTCCTCTCAGAGCACATTTCCTGCCCATGACAGGTCCTCTCAGGGGAGTGACACTCATTCTAGTCTGGTGGAGTGAGAGCAGAGCCCAGAATACACTTCTCACACAGTAGTAAAGCAGACTATACACCAGGGCTAAAGAGACTAGTGCCTCACCTTTACTTGACCTTGTATGGACTAAGTTGCTCTCAGCAGGCAGTGGCTGATGCTGCTCCAAAATGAATACTCAGTGAGAACCACTACACAGCCATGGCAGCCCCATAGCAGACAGCCAATGCTGGACATCTCTGATACAGACAATGAAGCATACATCTCTTCAGGGCAGCTGAATGATATTATCTGTCAGGGGTAGGAGAATGAACTCAGGAACAAAAGAAAATTTGAATTATTTCAGAAACATTAGGATTTCTTTTGGTCTAATAGTCTGACTGTATAGGTGCAGGAGCACACATATACAGACCCAGTGACCTCTGACCTAAAGGTGTCAAGGAGACATGAACAGGACTAAAAACCTGCCTTCCTCCACCAGCCACAAGAGGAAAATGGATAGTTGGAATTAATGACTTTGTTTTTCTTTTCAGATATAGACTGCCCCCATCTGAATGAACCATCCTCCCTTCTTGTGCTAGCTCACTGTCTTTTAAGTCGTAAATGTTGGGAGAAGCCACATTCCTTTGAGTTGTTCCCACTCTTCCTCTCCTTTTTTATATGCACAACAAGTGTCTGAATTTGTCAGAAAATTCTACTAAATATGTCAGCTCTTGACTTGTCTAACCTATATTAACTTTTACTGTCTTTTCGAAAAATTTAATTAGTTTGATATGATAGAAATTCAAATTCACTTCAAAATTTGTTAATTATTAATTACACATATTATTGTGTTTGATTCACTTGCTATTAACCAGTGTAAGTGTATAATTTAGCTATGGTTTGATTGCTAGTATAATGCTTTCTTAATAGATTTAATTACAGATTAGAAAATTAAGGTTTATTGATTTTATTCTGTATTTTATTATATTAATCAATCAATCAATTACAATTTCTAAGTATTTTCTTACTGTTTCATGATGTGTTGACCACACTGGTAACAGAAAATAAGTGTGCATTCAATTTGTAAGCAAGTAGTGTCTATTCCTATATTCTATAGGAATAGAAATATTCCGCTTTTATTTGAAGGTCAGTTTTTCTCTCCATACAAAGGAAATAATTAGTAACCCAAGGCGTTCCCCCAAAAGAGCACCAAGGATCCTTTTTCTTTCAAAACACGCCTCCTTTGCGCCTGTTGCTTCTTCTGTTTTCTTTCGACCTCACCAGCTGTGATGGCCTGTGTTGCATTTGGGTTTTGTCTTTTTCATTCTTCCCTGAGAGATACAGTCTCCAGAAAGGAATTCACAACTAAAAAGAAAGACTGCAAAGATGCCTAAACCAAGCCATGCTGGTTGCAATTTGAATAACCTATTCATTCTGTAATCTCCTATTTTCATCATGTAGTTAAACTTTTTAAAGACTGTTCCAATTAGGTAAGAGCAGCCTGCCACTGAATGCACTAAGAATGGGACACTTTCCTACTGCATGTGTCTATGCAGCCTCAGCTAGTCTGAGACTGGATTTATCCTCCTCAGAAGCAGTGAACCAAGGCTGTTTCACTGAACCTACTGCAACGGTTCTCATCTAGCTGTCACTCTGGCGACCCAAGGATAACCGAGTGTGCCTCACCTTGCTCGGCGCTTTCTGGGAAGTTTGCCCATCCTCAAGCCTTCATCACCATGGAAACAGTAGGAAAACCATCCACCATGCTTCTGTCTCAGACTTGATGCAAAAGCTATGCAAAAATTATTTTTTTGTTGGCTGTAGTTAGAGTCTTGGCCCTTCATTGCATTTTTTATGACATTCATTCATTCATTGTGTCAGCAATAATTTGTTAATTTAATTAATCAATTAATTCATTCATTCATTCATTCACTTTAGTTGTAAATATGTATTTTTTCCTATTCATCTCTATTCCTTGGTAGTTAAATATCTTGATTTATAGCCAAGTCG
This sequence comes from Euthynnus affinis, assembly GCA_029490765.1. NCBI lineage: Eukaryota > Metazoa > Chordata > Actinopteri > Scombriformes > Scombridae > Euthynnus > Euthynnus affinis. The sequence continues at coordinate 9,466,336 of CM055840.1, read as the reverse complement.
TTGTATCTGTGTATCTTTTTTTTTGTATCAGAAGATGGGGGTCCCCGTAGAGTTCATGACTTTCAGGTATAAGACTGATTGATATAATTTAATTATTTTCCTCCTAATTAATTAATTGATTAATTAACGGAGGTGGTGACCTTATTAACTTTACAAGTGCTTATTACTAATTTCCAAGTGTAGTAATACTTGCTACACAAATTCAGATACACCTGAATATAAATGATTAAATAATTTTAATACAGTGGCTGTGTGAGCACCGAGCTGTGAATAAGTGTAATGTCATGAAAGGACAGCAACTAAAAGAGTCATTAATCACAGCCAGACAATACCTATATGAACCAGCAAAATAAACCGTCAATAGTCCATGAATCAGATGTGTTTATACATTATTTCACAATAATAATGTAATTCTGCTGAGCTGTTGCCACATGCCACATGAATGCCCTTTTTGACTTTCAAAGGAAAAGGTTCCATAGTAATCCATGCCAGAGAAGAAAAGAAAGAAACCTTTGTGCAAAAAATATTCTGTGACTCACAACCTACTTTCCCCCCTTGTCACACACACAGAGAGGCTTTTTTACGGCGGCACAATTCTATATTCTGTAAATGCATCATACCCGGTTTGTTACATATGAGCTTCACATTATGATTGATTATGTAAAATGATCAGAGTATGATTCAGCCTTTGTCTGCTTATTCACCTATTCTGGATAATCAGAGCTGGAGCCTTTTAACAGCATGCATTGGGCCGAAGGCAGATTGAACAGGATGCCAGTCCATCACAGTGCACATACTCATGCCTGTTGATCATAAATGTGAGAGCATGAAAACTTCACAAGCCTTGAGCATTCTTGTGGTGAAGCAACAATGTTGCCCACTCAGCCACCACATGACTGTGTCTCCTTTTATGAAATCAGATACATGCGTTTATGTTGGCAGTTCACAGACATGCAGATTGTTGCCTGGTTCCATGTGTAGATATCTTTAGGTTTAGATATTCTTTTGTCACTAATAGGCTTTCTGTGGGGACTTAATGTGGATTTAAGATTATGCAACAACATCAGAGGCTATGTCATAGTGACAGAATGCAAATAAGACTTCTATGTAAGGATGCATGTTATTACATGAATTATTTTTCTTTGTGCTGTGCTATGATCTTGTATGTTGTACTTTGGATGGGAGGAAGAAAGACATTCATGGCATATTTTAAGTGTAAATCTCTACTTGTGCCTCAGGTGGAACAGAGAAATTAAATGTTCAGCGAAAAAGGATAGAGCAAGAACATTACACAAGGTTGTAGAAAAGAGTCAGGATCCTTCAGGCGCTTGGTAATGTTCTGACCCCAATGTAAATCCATCAGTGCCATTTTGCTAATGAACTGATCTATGATTTACACTGTCAGTAGAGCTCGTTTCCTGCTGCCACCTTTCTCAAAGTGCTGACAGCGCCTCTCTGTATTCGGCAGACCTTTTGTGTTATTGTGAGTAAGCTGATTTATGTTATTCATCTTAAATCCCTGATCCAGTCTGGTTGTCAGTTGATAACTTTGGGTCACTGCATACACAAGGAGAAGAAATACTTTGGGGGGAAAGTTTTATTACATAAAACCAATTACTGAGCTACTCCGGGTGTGTGGTGTTTGCATACAGATCTTGTGCTTGTGTACATTATTCATGACGCATAATTGAGAGGCTGTATGCAGCACATATTTACAACAACAACAAAATGTATGTAGCACTTTTTAAAACTTTTAAATTAGTGTTATTACAGTTGATTTAGTGATTGCTAATCCACCATAACAACAGAGGGCACAGGTGCAAAGAAATATTTTTTTTCCACATCTTTACTTCCATAAGAAAAACAAATCCCTGCTAGCTCCTTGGGCTCTGCTCATGTGATCACAAGGTGTGATGGGAAAAGGTAAGAACTGTGGGACATCTGTGGCATAAAGTGAACATCCTGAGGTTTAATGAGGCTTAATGTTGCAGATGTGTGTCTCCTGCTGAGTGAAGTCCACCTCACACAACTTGGCACTTTTTTGAGATGGGATTAACCAGTGGGAAAAGGTCAAACTAGGTTTTCTGTTTCTGTTTTCAGCAAAATACAATGAATTAAAGGTCCAGTGTGTAGAATTTAGTGGCACCTAGCTAGCGATGAGGTTGCAGATTGCAACCAACTAAATACCTTTCTCCTCACCTTCAAGGGGAAGGTGAGAGCTTTGAAACGGTGGTGACTTTGAAACTCATGAAACACAAACTCACCCTCCCTAGAGACATTGTTTGATTTGTCCCTTCAGGGCTACTGTAGAAACATGGTGGTGCAACATGGTAGCCTCCATTGAAGAGGACCCGCTCGGTATGTAGCTGCAAAGAGCTCATTCTAAGGTTAAGGAAACACAATGATTCTTATTTTCAGATGATTATATACTGATTAAAACATACTTATATTATATTAACTACATTTCTGCCAAGTCCATTCAACTAGATGCCACTAAACCCTACACACAGAACCTTTAAATGAACAGCAACATCATTCCCAAAACAATATCATACAAACATAGCCAATTCTGACATCATAACAGTAACTAATTTTTAACACATAAGACTCCAATCAATTTGAATTCTCTTCTTATTAAGTGTTTCTTCATTGAAATGTATGTAGGCTTGTGCTAAGAACACCTCCATCTCTTGAGGTGTATTCAGACATTAAGCAAAGTTAATTTTCAACTTCTGTCTGTTCTTGGCCTCCTATTGACCCCGGCTACATGGTACAAGAGTAGAAGGCAGCACGCACACCACTTGCTTAGTCTCTCCTGTGGTGCAGGGAATCAACTTCTCCAAAGATCCAATTCCAAAGAAAAAAGTCAGTCCTCGCACACACTTATCACCTCACATTGATTTATTAAAGTGTCAAAATTTCAGTCACAGGGACCTTTCTCAAGATAAATCACTACATGGTACTCTATAAAATGATTAGATGATTGATCGATTAGTTGATTGACAGAAAGTTAATTGAAAACATTTTTGATAATTAATAAATTCCCAAAATTCACAAGTACCGGCTCGGATATATCAGATCAGAATATTTGATAATATTCCCAGTTATCTCAACATTGACTATGACAAAACAAGTCATTTGAATATGTTCACTTGGGCTTCACAGAATAATGATAAGAAGTTTTCATTATTTTCCAACATTTTATACATTGAACAATTAATCAAGTCACGTCAGACCTATTGATGATGAAAATAATGCTGGTTGCAGCCTTACAGTAGTGCTATGCCCTCAGTTTTATGTGTGCAATGTGTGTATAAAGTAACTGCTGAGTTCTAGAAAATACACTGACATGGCTACAGTGAGAAAAACTAGCAGCCAACCTGATAGGTTGTAAACTAGGCAACAGTTGTTGTTTTTTTTAAATATATGTTTTTTAGGGTATTGTATTCCTTTCATATAGTGACAGTAAAAAGATGACCAGTAATGACATACATATACAACTACAATACATACAATAGATCAAAATTGAATCAGGAAGTTGGTCTGTAAACTGTAACTTGCAGCCACACAAAGATTTAAAAATCAGTAACTCTCTGTCACTCACACATTAGTTTCTCTATATTTTACATTTGTAGTACATTTGTATTTGAATTCTGTTTAGTTGACCCCTTTTATGGGACCAGAACTTTAGTTACACATCTTTCTGTTTTGGGGTAAATAAAACCCTCTTTTTGAAAAACTACCTGTCAGTCCTCTTGCCTGCCGGCTTGGTTCCTTACACAGATTTACAATGTTTGGGTCTTAATTTTACAGTTCACCATAGTTTTCTGTTCCAACTAAATTCAGTTAAACTGGAAGTTTGTATAAAACCTCTCTGTCAGGCTTCTTTTTTTATAGACAATACAATACTACATTCCCAGGCCAAATTTATAATAAACTGGAATTATGCTTTAAGTTTGAATGCAAGAGGATTGGTATTTGCCTCCTTTGCTTCCTGTTTTCAAGTTTGTTATCAGGGACTGCACACCTCACACATGCTTAGTAAATGATTTTATTCAAATCTGCACTTTGTAATTCAACTTCAATAGATTTTTGAATGGCAAAGTCCACGGCCAATATCAATAACTCCAATTCCCCATTCTCTGAAGGCAAAGAGAGAGATTTGTGTTTTCACATGATATTGTCCTTAGGTCAGATTTTTTTTGATTGTTTAGTCTTCACCCACTGAAACATGATGAAATTTAATGATGTGTGCCACTTCTTCCTACAGCACTATTAATTATTTTTAGGCCGTGGGTGGCAAGGTCATAGTGTGAAATGGCACTGCTCCAGTTTATTTGAGTGATTTCCCTAATAGACTGACAGGCAGCAGTGTGATTTGTAATGTGCTGTATATACATGTGTGTATTGCTGTGGTGATTGCATAATGCAGACGGATCAGTGGCAAGGGAACAAGGGAATCCTAACTAAATTTGGAGATAATGGCAGATGCTGTGTTGTCTGCCAAATGTCTCCGGAGAGACCTTTGGAGCAGGGTGGAAGAGTGGTCCGGCTGTTGAGACATTGTGTCTGATGGACTGTCTTTTGCATGTTGTGATGATGATTCAGCTAGCTATTCTCACCTTGCAGCAGCCTGCTGTCTTGTCACTTTCAACCTCAGCACACTTCCAGCTGCATCGCCATCATGTTTACCTTCACACACTCACAGCCAGACGCAGTCACACGCTGCTCTATGTTACTCGTCAGAGAGTCTCTGGGATAAATGGTCCTGAGTGTGACAATGGCTGTAATTTTATGAAGGGGTTGAGGAGCTGTGTCTCTTTATTCAGCTAACCTGATTACAGGCCTTCTCTTTGCCCGTGTGAGCACACAGCGTAATCTAAAAGTAACACCTGGGCCACTAGGCGATGCAAAATAGACAGCATGCCAAAGTACTGGCACACCCCCAAAATGAATTAAGGTGGGCTATTCAGGTCTGTCCTGACCTTGGGGAGATGTGCATACTGGTTTCTGCTCTCTGAGAAACAAGCTGAATACAGTCTTTTATTACAGAGTCACTGTGAAATGTGTAATGTATGTTAATCCATCTGGGATTGGGAGGAGAAGAGTCAGGTTCTGAAGGGACAAAATGATGGTGTTAAAAGAGAGGGAGAGAGAGAGAGAGAGAAGAGCAGAAGAGAAGAGAGGGAAAGACAACACAGAAGTAAAGGAAATTTGTTCCAACAGGACAGTGAAGGAGACCTGTCAAGGGAGAGAGAGATATTGAGAAAATGATAGAAAGGTGACAGGCACAGGCAGGAAAAGGCAGACAGACACAGCCAACAGAGGGAGCAGAGAAACAGAGCCAGGATAGACAGATGGAAAGACAAGGGCACATTCACACTGCAGCTGAAAAGCCTCCCGATTCTGATTTTTGTCACACGTCATGGGTGACACAGATCTGATATTCTCTAGTAAATGTGATGCAAAGAGCAGCATGACGTGATTTTATTTTTTCTTTTTCTGGTCTGAACCCATGGACCATAGAAAATCAGGTTCTGACGCATGTGAAAAGCATGTCACTTGACAGTGTTACCATGACAATAAGTAAAGTATATAATTCACCTGAGAAAACATAATGTTGTCCATGGCTCTGTGGCTGAACTAGCTCTAAAGCAGGAATAAGTAGCTATTGAGAGTAAAAATGGATTAATTCGTTCTCTTAAATGAAAAGTTGAACTCATAAGCAATAGAATGCACACATCAATACACCAAGGGGTTTTGCTGCTACAGCCTAGGATGGTCTGGTGCTGTATCTGGTTTATTGTGGCTAAGATTAGCTAACTTTAGAGGGATATTCCTGTGTAACTGACATTACTCAGTCAGTTAGCTGATATATTGTGTCTTGTTGGCCTGTACCTACACTATATTTTATCATTTACTGTGGTCATGTAATTGACACTTGTGAGCACTATAGCTGTTGTTCAGCAAAAATTACATGATGCATGATTACAAGCCAAGAGTATTTCTGCAGTTACCAAGAGATACTATGATGGAAAACTGCCTTTTCTGAAATTTAAACAAAACACATCACAATATGTACAATATGGAGATTGCAGGAGTCTTTCAGCATCTCTCAGATGAAACACATCGAATGTGGTTTTTTCTAAGAAACTAGACAAAAGAAGCTCTTATCCACTGGCATCACATCATCCAATGAGTTAAACCTCTAGGATTATTTTAAACATATTGCTATGACAACACATCACAAGATCCTGGTCTTTCTTCAAATAAACAAAGGCCATATTGTTAACACACATACATGTGATGTAGCCATTCAACAAAAGACCACAGTCTTCTGAAGGCATATGATGCAGCACATTTACACTAAAAGATGACTAAACTTTACAGTGACCAAACATATTTTGAAAATATATCCAATTAAATGAATATATAGACAAATTATAGATATAACAGCACAGATATATATAACAGCAACAGAATTGTCTCTCACAGTATCTAGAAAGATAGTGGAGTAACTCTTTAGTATATTTACTGTTACTATAAACAGTAAGCCTCCAGCTACAACATGCTGACTGCACCCCCCTCAGTTTCCCACTGACCTGAGTCATTTGTAACACCTCATCACTGAATGATGCAATTGCACATACCTGAAAACTAGTTAGCATGCAGGAAATCACTAAAAGTAATGGATAAATGGTTGAAATGTCGAACTACTGCCACTCCAACTGTACAAATGCAAAGCTCATCCAATTCACTAAAAAAATGAAAAAAGAGACCAAGCCTAAATATTGAAATATTCCACACAATCACAAAGTTCTGTGCAGATTTAAGTGTGCAGCAATGGATCTACTACAGCCACTGTCTTTTTCTTTGGTTAAAATGTATCAAACAATACCATGAGGGCTTTCACATCTTTCAAAGGGTTATGATAAAGGGTTATCAGAATCTATCTTATAGAACTGTAGGGGTACTTGGTACAAAAAAAGGTTGGCAACCACCATGAGACATGACATAGCATATGGGTATTGGGGAATCTCAGTTCAGTCAAATCTTAAAGACACACAGCGCAAATGATGTGTTCTAAGTAGGATTTGTATACAACAGACATGATGACTTTGACACTGATACTGTATATCCAAGAATTGATGTGAGCAGCTATTCCAGACACAGCTAGATGAGTGCAGCCTATGGTGTGAACCCAGACACACAAAGCTGATGAAAACACGGCTTAGGCTCCAGTCATATCACTCAGCTCCTGCCAGCCCTTCCTGTCTCCACCTATTGAGTGGAAGAGTGAGAGGCGCCTGGACTGCACCAGCAGCTGCGGGATCAGGTGGCTTTTCTTCTCAGGGTCCCGGCCATACGATCCCGCCCTGCCGTCCTTCCTCCCTCATCCCTCCCACAACTGATCAGCATGCACGCAGTTGCCCACTGTCCGCCTGCCAAGAAGAGTGAGGGAGAGGATACTCTGTAATCTATGGCTGCCATGATGACTTTGAGGAGCCCAGTTGTTACCTCCCATTCCTTCTCACCTCACCCTCTTCCCCACAGTTGTAATCCTGGAGCTGTCAGCAGGTGCAGAGTTATGCTTTGACCAGGGAGAGGGCATTTTGTCATAAAGATGAAAAGTGGGGAAAAAGAATGTGGGCAGCGGAGGCCTATAAACTTGTTTTATTGCATTGCAGAGAGGAGCTTCCGTGGAGCACATGCTGTTAATTAATGATACCCCCACCTGACCCTGTGCTACTTTGCGCTGTACATCCAAAAGCCGGAGTGCTGAGAGCCTAAAGCAGAGAACTGCCTTGGCACAGCATGGACTTTTGCATCCCCCTTTTAACTGAACAAATGAAGCATAATTTATGGTTGCAATATTAGCCTATTATTCTCAGTATGATCATCCCTTTATTTGTAATAAGTTATCAAAACTTTCAGGGTGGAACCATGACAGTGCTGGGAAATTGCTCTTCATTCTAAAAGGCAAGTGGCGTGAAATTGGAGCTTTTGACCTCGATAGGAAGTGTTAGATAGTTTTCTTTTTGTAACTGTTACCCTTTCAGTTCCCTGGATGTTATGATTGTTTATCTGGAGAGCAGTTTATGATCATAAACTAATACTTTGGACAATACAATGTGGAATGCATTGTGGATGCATAGCAGCTTGTCAGAGTGGATATGAAAAATACATGGGCTTCAGGTAGGGAAAGTGCAGGCTAACATCAAAGCCATCCCACAAAAGACAGGAAGACCAGCCACATGAAAGATTGATGAGGCACTTAAAATTAAGATTAAAAAGTATAAAGGAAAACAAAAAGGAATCTTTTATAACTCATCATAAAGAACAGAGAGGCTTCTCTTTCACAAGATAACTCCTGAAATATAGATCACTGGATTTGCGACCTGGAATGACCGGTGTGCTGTACCAAGTTTGTCGCTCTCAGCTGTGATGGTCCTTGATAGTGGGTCATGTATTATGGATGCTGAAGCACGAGGAAGTGGGAAAAGTTCTCTGCCCTCCACTGTTTTAGTAGTCCTTCAACATTTGATCTCAGACCTCTGAACCAGGATCTGTGTGTGACGTGTGTGTGTATATGGTTTTGGAGACGGGGTATGAACAACCAAAAATACATGATGAATAAAGGAAGAGGTGTTTTGCTTCAAATCAATGTCAGAGGATATAGTTCTGTCCCTCGCAGTGGTGCAGCGAAAGCTTTTCAAACAATTAGAAAAGTCTGTCATTGATTGGACGTGTATGAGTCTCTGTTGGCATAAGACAGAGGAGCTTTATTGCTGCAAGGGGCTTCTTTTAAAGTGTTCAGACAGTTTGGTGCCTGGTGTGTAAAATGTGTGATATCAATACTGAAATTGGAGTCTCTCTCGCTCTCTCTCTCACACACACACTGACAGATAGACAGATGGTTGAGACGAAAATATCTCAACAACCACAGGATGAATTTGAATGAAATTTTGTACAGGCGTTCATGTTCCCCAGAGGATGAAGGTGACTGAAGCTGACTTCTCCTCTAGCACCACTTTATGGTTGACATTTTTTTGGTGAAATGTCTCAACAACTATGTGATGAATTGCCATAAAATTGAGTGCAGGTGGCTCCAGAGGATAATTTCTAATGATTTTAATTATCCATACATTTACATTTATCAATTTGTCCAAAGCAACCAATAAATGAGGTTCAATCCAAGACTGAGAAGATCAAGGATTGACAATAAATGCCACAATGTTCAACTCCCCTAACTTTCTTGGCTCTGGTCTATTACACTTATTAAGCTATCTATCTTTTTTCATTTTAATGATCTAAATGTATATTTAGCTTCAGTTTGAATCAGCTTTATCAAATAATTAGATATTATAAGAACCCAACACACATACAAAGACCTATACTAACTATTTATATGTACAGTATTAGCAAAATTGCATTTTTTAAATGTCCTGATTCAAGTTCATGCTACATTTGACATGACATCATATTTCCTGAAATATATATTGCTGTACATGTACTTACAGCTGCCACTGATTTGTGTGTCCTGACAAGTAGCCATCATTCTGCGTGCATTTAAATCCCCTCGAGGGTGGAATTATATTATTAAAAAGTCGTGAATAACAACTTTTTAATTCCATCAGATGGTAGGGAGGGGAGAGAGCGAGAGAGAGAGAGAGAGAGAGAAGCAGTTATCCAACAGCCAAAGCTGTAATGCAGATCATGTATTTTTAATGAGCTCATGGTAAGATCAGACATCGAAAAGGGCTAAACATCTCTGGGATATTTAGTTCCTCTAAAAGCCACAAATGAAATGAACAAATGTTTTGAGTTATGAAGTAAACAGCGGTGGTGGCAACATCCGCATACAGCGGCAACTCTGGAGAGCGAGGTTTCACTGTGTGTGACCTTTAGATGGTTTTTCGTATCGCCCAACAGGGGTTCTGCTCATGTGGGGCTATTTCCAAAGGCTGTGTTTTCTGACAGAACCTATTTGAAAGCATACCAGAAGACAAGCCACACAGTATGTATGTGTTTTTAATCTTGTTCTCAGGCACCACACACACATGCACACAAGCATTCAAGTATAGGTCCTGGGGGAATTAAAGAGGAATTCATCCTGTTTTCAGCATGAATAATATTTGAACTGGTGGTACAATTTTTTATTTTTTTTTAGAGAATCAAGAAAAGAGTGGGAAATATGTTGAGATTGTCCAAAGATTTATCATGTGTGCCATAGTTCTGTGGCTTGAAGGTTGTGTGTACAGAAAGATGCCCATGAATAATAAGCAATTCTGAATTGAACTGTACAACCATTTCCTTTCACTCATGTTCTTTTAAATGTCAACAATGTGTGTGTGTGTGTGTGTGTGTGTGTGTGTGTGTGTGTGTGTGTGTGTGTGCGTGTGAAAGAGAGAGAGAGAGGGAGGGAGAGCGAGACAGAGAGAACAAGGAACAATGTCCACAAGATTAAAAGTAAAACATGGAAATGTTTAATATTTAAAATATTGAGAACTAGGACCGGCTACTTGATGGGACAATAAAGACATGGATAATGTCATGTTTTCTCTTCTTTCTGGGACTTGGAGAAACTGCTGCATCGTTCTCATAACTGGGGATATAGGAATTTTGAAGCTATATTGCACATAGAAACCAAAGGTCTTGCTGCATTAGGATGTAACTTACAGGAAATGTCATCTTAAAGTGTTGCTCTACCCCATAAATATGTTTTGCGTATGAGAAACTCAACCCCCTCCAGGCTTAAGAGGTGGCTCCAGTTTGCACCTTCATAGAAAACATAGAAAACGGACTGCAGTCAACTTCAGTTCACAGTACAATAATTTAGACAAAAGCATCTTCTTAAGCATAGTCAATCTCTTCTTTCCATCATTACGTTCCACTGCAGTCATTTTAGCAAAGTATGACTGAAAACAGTCTTCAATTGTGGTCTTGTTGAGCTCATGAACAGGATTGTGTGTTGTTTGCATGCAACCTCACCTGTGGAGCATTAATAGATGTGTACTTTTGTTGTTGTGTATTTATGCATGTATGTGTGTATGCATGGCCATGGAGGCATATGCATCTGCTCAACTACAGTATATATGAATATGTGTGGTTTATGATTATTTATATTTATATGATCTTAGTGATAAACTTGTCCCACAGCCAACAAGACTGAACATCTCCAGCTTTATCATTTTTACTTGTCATATTGAAGTGCATATGTGATCAAGCTGTCCTAGATGAAACAATTTCAAACAGTTTCTAAGCCATTGGGCTTGTAAGTTCTCTATCAGCATGAGCACAAATGTATAACCTTTTAAACAAAGGCTCACTTGCTCTGCCTCAGGCTACACTTGCCAGTTTGCTTTCTTGTCAAGGCAGAGAGGAAACGTACATAAGAGAGGAGCGCGCATAGATGAAGAAGAAGAACATTGGTGACAAGTCAAAACTCTGACAGGCAGATGCTGAAACGCTGATAGCACTCTGTTTACATGTCTGGAATACACATTTACACATCAAACACTAGCTTGGTTTATTTAAAAGTCCTGCGCTTTCATAAGATGTCTTCTGTTGGCAACAGAAAGGGAAATAAAAAAAAAACAGGAATTGTGCCTTGTAAGCACATTTGCTCACGGTATGTGCAGACAAAAACATAACACAGTAACACTATGGAGAATCCACATGAACAGGAGTGAAATGTGCTCAGTAATATGCATGGAAAGGTCTGCACACAAGCACAGTGAGCTAGACGGCAACAGACATACAAATATTTAGCTTTTGTACCAGATCCTCACATCATTTTTGTCACTAAGGCTTAAGAAACATTTAACTTATGTCTTTAATTTTCCTTCATAGATTTATGGTAAAAAGTCAGTAGTCCAGTAACTCACTTCAATGGATCAGGACATGTCTGTAAATCAGACTGACAACCTGTTTCTGGGCATGTCAAGTCTTTAATTTTGCTGCCAACTACATATGACTAAAGACCAATGAGCAGCAGCTCATTGCTTATCACTGTTTTTTCAGCAATGAGAGTAGAAAGTAACTTAATACCAGTTTTTGCTGAATTCTAGCAGTCTCATGTTGCTTTAATGATGTAGAAGTTCACTCCAAGGTGTGTCAGTACACTATGACATCACTGTTGAGTTTGTTGAGTTTCACAGCACACTTCCGATCACACCCAACCACAGAGAGGGCAGTGAAACCTGGTAATAAATGACTCTTTGTAAACACATTGTCAAATGCAATTTTTTGAATGCTTATTTTACAAGAAGATATTAATTCATGCCACATTTGTGCAATAATTAATGTGTTGTGTCATGTTAATTAATTTAACCATTTAATTTAACTGTGTCAGAAATGAACCCAACCATTAATTTTAGCAAATTAGAATGAACTGCACAGTGGGACATTTTGTTACAGATGAACTAATTTAGTGGGTTAGTTTGATTTCCACTGTTTTATCTGGAGCTGGAGAATAAATATAGGCATCATTACCATTTGCCCACTGTAAAGAAATATACTAATTTATTTACCCTGGCAGCTTTTATATATTATGGTCAAATTGCATTTTAGTACAATATGGAATTCTACAAAACCATTAGGATTTGTAACTACATCTTTAACATCTTTAACATCTTTTTTTAAAAATCATACAAGAGGCAATAGATTTGGGAGCTCTGTGTCTCTTTCAGTCATGTGTCTCTGTGCTCCTCTTTGATATTGATTCCACTCCTGAGGAAAAATTGGTTTGGCACAGCTTTCTTCGGCCATGGACTAGAGTGATGACACGTGGAAGCTTGTTTTGTAACATGGTGTTGTTTTTTTTTTTTTAATGTAACCCTTGTTAAGTCTTGACGTGTTATGTGGTCAGAATTGCTGATACATAAAGACAGGTTGGCCAAGTATTTATAAAAACATCATGGTAGGTATGACAGGCCTATACATTTAAGTCCTATGGGATTCAAACTTGGCAAAAGTAACCGAGTTTAAAAACTTGAATGTCACATTTTACTAGGGGATACAACTACTGGCTCTCACTGTACATATTGTTCATTAGCTTATATTTAGTCTGTTATAGATAGATCAGTGGGTTTGTCATGGGGTTGAGCTGCAGATATCACTGCATGGGCTCCTATAGCTAACTAATCCCATGTTAAGTATGTGCCAGTGTAAAGAGTCATCTGTCTGATATGTAGCAGATGCCTTTAATCTCCAGTAAGGAGCATAATAAAGCTCTGTGAGATAATGTTCTCCTCATGCATGGCTGGTTTCAAATCATGGGAGATGTAACTAACTACAGATCTATCTTGTAATAGTATTCATGTATGTTACAGGAAAACATGCCTGGCGGCCATCGATTCTAAGCCAGTGTACCCGGAGGCAGAAATGTCTTTATTGTATTTCACCTAAACAGCCCTTTCATCTTACTTAAAGTATTGACATCATAGAGAGAGAGAGAGAGACAGAGAGAGAGAAAAGAGACAGAGAGAGAGAGAGAAAGAGAGAGAGAGATAGAAGGGGGCAGAGAACCATTTACTCTAGCCTAATTTTTTTCCCTGATCACTTTATCCACATTCTTCTTAAGCACATTTGTACTCAAGAGGATATTATGTGTGACTGTGCCTGCATAAACAATTGGAATATTAAGAAGTTTTTACACTACAATTCATTTGCGCAGAGATAAAACATATTAGTTGTGACAGTCTTATATGAAAAACAGAGAGGGGGAGAGGGAGACAGAGCAAGTAGAGGTTTTATTGCAACACATCCAAATATATCCAGGCAATGTGTTACCAAATATGCAGGACCTATTTATGTCAGCGAGCATCAGTGCATCCCACTTACAGACAGAAAATGCTGCTTCGACTCCTCAGCACAGCCTGGCATACAACACACATCACATATACATAGAGAGGGCAGGCTTATTGTTTAGGGAGTTGCACCCTCCTTTTAACCCAGATTATATGGCTAGATTACACCCTAAATAGGATCTCCAGTTCCGAGGCCAAAAGACAGTAATGTGTAAAGACCAACTCAAATGACCCATGACTGAGCTACTGTAGCAGGAAACAAGCCTTCCGGGGCAGACAAGAATCTACTGAGTTGTTCTTATAGTTTGAGGCATTCGATTATTTTCCACTTAGTATAGTGATGACTATGGGAAAGTGGAGGCAAAATTTAGTAAGTTCCAACTTCTATGTGTCGGGAAGTTTGCTGTTATCACATTGTGCTTAAAGATAGTGAGGTGTTTGCAAAGGGAGAGGGGCGGGGGCACTAGAGAGATGGTGAGATTGGGAGATGGAGGGTGGAGGATTGGGAGGATGGAGATCGTGCTGCATGCAAACTCTGTGCGGTTCCTCAGTGGTGTGATAGAAAATATACTGTAGCAGAAGAAGGAGCAGAACGCAGAGACGTCAGGCTGCGCTGCTCAGTGCTAACCACTGTTGGCAACGAGGGGGCTTGACTCCTCCCACCCAGGCTGCGGGGCCGAGTGCCTCCCAAGAGGCTGCCGGTGATTGAAATGGAAATTCAGGAAGTAATACTTCAGAGGGAGGAAGTATCTTGCTCTCCCTGCCAGTCAGTCTGTCTGTTCATCCTGCGGTGCTTTATTACTGTCACTTTCTGTTCGCATTAACCCATAATCATTCATGGCACATAATCACTTTCAGTATGTTCAGCTCTGAAATCCACTGGAAGCTCCAAAATTGAAATGGGTTGCAGTAAATTTTCTACAGATTTGTTTTATTTGCTATCAAAAGAAGCTAAATTTCTTCTTTCCTTTGTTAAACTGATACTGATGACGAAAGCAAATGTGTCATAACTGCCCACATCAATTAAATGAATCAATTTCATTTGAATATAGTCTAATAAAAGCACAGCTTGAGAGATTTCTTGTTGATCCACAATAACTATCATCATCCACCAGCCAGCCTCATAGAAAGCCCATAAATGTTTAAAACATACTATTAAGTCATTTAATGAAGACTATAAAATTGTAAATATGTTGTATATATTGAATGCAGCTGCTAATAAATAATAAGTCATCACCTCTCAAGCTACTTGAGGAAAATGTGTTTATATTTCAGTCTTTATATTCGTTCATGGCCACTGGCAAATTATACGTGTTAAATATCTGAAACAGCACTTCAGCCCTTTTCCTATTCATGCCTATTTCTGTCATTTCTGTATAGTTGTTAAAAAGCAAGATATCAAAATCTTTAAATCTTTGATTTATGCAGCCCTAACACGTCAGAGAACAAAGCACCCCTAGGCCAGCAAGAGGTTTGACAGTGCAGCCTCAATACAATGTATTCAGCCTGTGTGTTTGAAAAGGTCATTAATGATGGGCACGGACCCCTCTGGTCAAAAAGCCAATATCTCTTCATAGGGCAAGCAGGCCTGTGCCAGTCCCTGCTGTGCCTCTCTGTCAAACCCTGGCGTGTGTTACTTTCCAAACAATACAAAACAAAATCTCACACGTCAGCCCTCATCTATTTTGTTATAAAAGACCAGAAGCCTGTGAGCACTAAAGAGCAGGGGAAAAGGGTAAATTATATGCAAAGTGAGTGGAGTAGGGGGCGTTTGGTTCAGTAAACTGCAGCCTTGTTTCCATAGTGAACGATATCACTCCCTGTTTGAAGAGAGGAACTGGACAAAGAGAGCAGGTGGAGTGAAGAGAAGAGGTGGGAGGTGGGGTTAGTGCTATCCAGACAACACAGAGAGGGTAATACACACGATGAAAAAACTGCATATAAGTTTAAAGTGGGCTAAATTTGGTTCAAAATGTACATTCTGTTAGATGTCTACTGTTTAAAGCAGTTCTGTGACTGTAATTCAAAATGCAGTTAGGAGCAGCAATGGAATAAATAGGTGGGATGAATACAGTCATTTAAATGCTATTATAATTATAGTAACATGTAATCTAGTAGTCTAAAAGACTTTCAGAACTTACAGACACCCATGTTGACTTTGTGAAGATGGATAGTAGAAGCTGAGGAAGACAAACTTAATAAATAGAGTAAAAAAAAACCCATCTAAAAGTAGCAGAACAGTGAAAGGGCAGGATTGAGAGGAGAACAAAAATGTGCAGTGTGGCAGGGAATGCTTAGAACTGTGAAGTCGGTGAAACCTTTTCAACAACAAAAAGAGAGAATATCTGGTTTGCAGTGGCCTTGACTACAGCTCCACTGAAAGTTAGCTCTGTCGTTAAACATTTTCTCATGTGCACACATATGTTTAAAGGCTAAGACACACTGTTCAAGCTGTCTTATCAGATCACTATTTTTTAGTATTTTCTGGATTTCCTCTTGAATTAAAAGTGACATTTCATCATGAAGATGCCAGCTGTTAGCTTCAGCTATCGTGCTGTATCTGCTGCAGTTAGGACTGGCATGGATGCTGCAACTTTAATTGCTGTTGTTGTTCATTATGATGATGATAATGATAATGCTGATTAGCGATGGAGTTGCTTGCTGGGGTCATGATGGGTGATGATGATAGTGACATTAATGACATTTGATCATACATGATCTAATGATATGATATGAATAACATGGTTGTTGATTATTAACACTCTTTGCTGTTCTATTCCTGATTGATTAAACAAAATGGTGATTCAGCTTATGGCCACTTTTTCACACCGTGTCATTTAAATATAAGAAAAATCACTCGCTTTAATATTCTTGTCTTTTTCATGAATTTGCACCTAATATTATACGTTGATTAGCACACGCTAATACACAATTTCAGTTTTGTTTTTGAAGCTGCCAAGATCACCAAATGGAGTGTGACACCTCCCAAATAAGCACTCAAACACCGGAGCAATTTCCACAGGAGCTCACAAAACTGATGAAGTGTTAGTGTATAACAAAATTAATTAGCAAAAAAGGCTAAGAGAGGGGTGATGGTGAGATCAACCTAAAGAGGCGAAGGGGCGGGGCAGGGTACAGACACAGCATCCAGAGAAGAATGAGATGAGGCAGCGGTAAGGGGAGAGCTGAGGGATAGGAAAATCAGCATTTCAATTACATGAAAGCAATTGTTTTTTATCTTGAGTGCAAGTTAATGAAACTAATTAGTCTTTGCGGCATGAACCCTCTGGCATGTCAGATAATCGCCAGAGGCTTAGATAGTGCCAGTCAATTTTTAGCTTACCGCAGTAGAGGGGAAAAACAAACAGGGCCTTATCGCTCCAGCAAGCATTACACCTGGGGTTTACATCAACTTCTGGACCTCTTTTCACCTTTCCGGGTTATACACTGCCCGTTTACATGAGGTATCCACAACATTACACTTTTCTCAAATACAAGCCTTAGGGTCCTTGGAACAACTTAATTAGCATTTGATTGAGAACTCCGCCAGGAAATTTGAATATCTATCTGGAATGGTGTGCAGCCCTTAGGAAGCCAAGGCTTCTATCTGCTTTACAAAAGTGTGTGCATTTGATGCATTGTTATGCAGGACAGGTAGACAAAGACCCGCGCATTGCTATATCACAATAAGCGTATTAAGAATTTCACTGAAAGCCTGAACTACCTAGGAGTGAGGACACCTGAAGTGGGCTTGTTTGTGTGACTCATAGTGTCTATGAAGACAGTGAATCAAAATCAGACAGTGCTCTAGTGCTGTGAAGGAGACTGAGACAACACACACAAGGATAGACACATTAAGTTCAGGTTTCATCTTGGAATGCTCTCAAATTTTCCATTAGAAAAATGATAATTTAACATTGCATAAAATGTCTCAAAAGGATTCAAGTACAGCCTATTAAACAGGTGTGTTATTCGCAGAAGGAAGGTCATAATGGAGATGCAAAGAATGCATACAAGGCCACAGAGCTCCAGCTTAGCTAGGATGCTAGCAGAAATCTAAAGTGTAGCCACAAGGCCTCTGACAATGGTGTCTAGTCATGTAACAGGCCATGGGAACAACACAGAGAAAAGAAAGCTCAGACAGCCTTATATCACACAGTGGGAGCAGAGGGAGCTGCCCGTGGTGCTGAACTCAGACTGCAACATGAGTAGCAGTTAGTGGGGAGCTATCCAATGTTACTGAACTGTCATGCACAAAAGCCTTCTCATTGGCAACAAAAATAAGGTCAGCTGAAAATGTAGCCTTTTTCTGTGACATCTAACATGAACTTCAGTTTATAGCATATTCATAAAACAGCTTTCTAACAGCTACATGGAGGATTCATGAATAATTTATCTCCTTTGTTGTAACCTAAGTTCATCTCGATTGTTATCCGTGCTATTCGATGTGAATGTTTAAGCTTGTTAAATATGCTTCAAGCAAATATTTTATACATTCAGTTTAATTTTAAAATTGGTGCTTACAGAGAACTTGTTACATTTAGAATTTAACTGAAAAGGTCAGAACTTTGCAGAGTTACAGCGATAGATTGCTCACACATTGATCTGACAAAGCATCACCTTGTATTTCGTGTTTTAATACCAAGTATTGATTGACTGACCTTCATGTATATAAATGGACACTAGCCTCAATGTGGCCAGCATGGATTATTTCCACTTATATCTGTTTGTCAAAGCTCTTAGAACCCCTGGCTTGTCAATCAATAGTCAGAACTGCATGGAGATCTTTCGATCCACATCAAAAAGTAATGAAAACAGTATTAGGTGCATTGGTGTATGTGATATTATGGAGTGCATGAAGAAAACAGTCCTGTGTGTTTTTTAATGCCTTAAATATAACAATAACATTAAATGCATTTTTTTAATTTGTAGTTTTTTCTCTTCAAGAAAGGTTTTGGCTACTTCACATTACTTAACAATGACTGGAATTATATGAATATTTTTTCAAGTACAATATATCCTAACCTTAAGAAAAACTAAATCTCTCAGTATTTTAGGATGACTCATTGCTTAGAGGTGCTATTGCATAAAATGTGATGTTCTGATTAGACACATTTACAGAAGCTTAACTATAGTCAGTAAAAACTGAGTACAGAAAAAGTAAAGTTAGTGACTTGGCTCTGGTACTAGTACATGGGAACCCAGAATCTAGAGGGAGATAGAAGTTTGATGGTGAAGTACAGAAGCTCCAACTAGGTCAGAACTATTCCTGGTCTCCTACCATATGCTAAAAGGTGCTCCAGTGTACTGGCAGTTGTGGGTGGAAGAATATCAATGTAGCTGCAAATTCATCAGCTGGTAGTATGGGTATACAAACCTCTGGGTGTTTGCTGTGTGCTCAGTGCAGCCTGTGTCCAGCATCTGGTCAGTCATCCAGTTCTCTAGCTCTCTAATACTGGACCTGGCTAAAACCCAGTCCTAGAAAAAAGAGAAAGATAGCAATCATATATATTCTAGCTGATTTATCCATTCTTTGAAGCTGCTATTTAACACCAAGGTGCTAGCTCTCTTTGAGATTATTCCAAATCAATACGTCAGGAGTAAAGTATGAGAAACATGTAGTAAAATCTCTAAAATCGAAAAAACGATTTAAACTTTATCTCTGGGCACGATTCATGTTTAAATCTGACATTAACCCAAAATCCTTGCTTCTGCTGGATCTCTTGTAGCCTTCAGCTTTGAAATACACATGCACACACACAAAAAAGTATTGGATCAGATGAGATTGGATATGTCTATAAATGATGTTTTGGAGCCCAGGGCCACATTGTGAACCACAGCCAGGTTGTGTACGGAAGGCATGAAGACACTCATGCATTTTTATTTTTCTAATACCAGCAGCAGCTTTGTACATCTTGCAACCGCACAGGTACATCTTATAAACATGTTGTGGTTTTCTGATGTTATTTCTGCAAATATAGCATGCATAGTATAACGTATTATGTGTCACATTCTTGCTTAAACATGAGAAAAACAACAACGACAGCACAAGTCGTAACTTTTGCATTCCTTAGACGTCATTTTATGACAGAATGGACACAAAATGGATTCATTATTCCTGTGCAGTACAACCGCCACGTGTCAGAGAAACATGGCATCACCACAGAAACTAAACATCCCCGTCAAGCTATTGTTTTTCCTCTTGGTATCACTGAGATGTGTCCAGGATCATTAATTAAGTCTGCAGGGTCAGGAGGGGGATGTCCATATTACTCCTCTGACATTTCAGCTCCACTGATATGGAAACCAGAAGTGCACAGATTCCATTAAGTGTGCAGGGTGCGTGGCGGCAGAACACGGGGCACCCACGGGATTCCTAAAGTGACATTTCCTCTGCCTGTCATTTCCTCTCTGAGAGAAATGAAATCAGTGTGGCTCCTTCACTCCTAACTCAATATTGTCTGATATATTGTAGAATTTTAGCAAAAAAAGGGGGGAAAAAAATCTTGTTTAATGTGCTGCAAGGACAGTGATGAAGGCAAAGATACTAAAATTTTGATTGACATTGCTGTTTTGGAATCCAACAGCTTTCATTGCAATCATAGAGAGTATGATAAGATGGGAGATATAGCAATTGCTTAATTAACGAGGTGCTTCCACCAAAGAGATCAGTCTATCTCATATTTTACAGTCTTGTTTATTTCCATACAAGATTTCATTCAAAGCATTACTTCCAACCAGACTCCCACAAAGTGCAGCACACCTTACTGAGCTCTCCATCATTCCCTTTTCTAGCACAGCTGCCTCATTAGAGAAATGCTTTCCTCATGGCTTCCATTAAAGGATAAAATAGCCTGATTTCAGCTCAATTTAGAAATCATTAGATACTCACTGCCAGGGTTTTCATATTTCCAGTGGAGAATCATTCACAAATACATTTCTAAAATGCCTAAAAGGCTCATAGTGGGTGCTCCCAAGTAGGAGAAGCTTGATTTATCGTAGTAAAACAATCCCATAAAGACTTAAAACTTCTGAAAGGAGCCTAGTCCTTGTGCATAAAGTCCCTATCTTTATACAGTCTATGGTCCCAACCAATAAATTAACCCTAACAAGACCATTCTCAGACAAGAGGGTTGTGTCGGCCAAGCTGTCAGAGGAGCTTCTGGCTTCTTCCTGAGCCAAATCTCTTGAAGACAACTGAACACTTTGTGTACTACCCCACGAAAAAATGGAGCTTGAAGTGGGATTATCTGGTTATCTGCTTATGCCCTTGATATCTGCTATGACAGAAGGAAAAAGAAATCTGAGCTGATGATAACACAGGAAAGTACAAGGAAAACAGACACAAAAAGAGGTGTTATGCAGTATATTATGATGCATTCCTTCACATAATTCTCCTGGAAATAAAAAGAAATAGTTGGTACAAACTGCTCAAAGGCAAGACAAAAGCTCAAATTTATATGCATTTTTAAAGGTCACACATCCTTGTCATCTTGAAATACCAAAATCTCTAATTCACACCAAATGTAAACAAGGACATTTTACAACCCTGGCTGCAATTTGTAACAAATTGTTTTACATCTTGTAAGTGTGTTTATGGCCTGTTTATATGTGAAGACCTCACAGCACAGGTCAATAAACGATGCCAACCTCATGAACCTGCCACTCAGGGCCTCAAACATTATCTACAAGGTGAGTATAAATCTATCACTCTGTCCTGTTTTTACATGAAAAAGCTCCGGCTAGGTTAAAAAATGGGCTGCCGGCTCAGCGTCCTAAATTTCACTGGGCCTTGACAGGTTGATGCCATATTTACAGTGTGAAATATAATGCAATGAGATGTGGCTATTAGAATGGCTGTAGCTCTTTTTGATCAGAGCCCTCTGCAGCACAGAGCTGTCAACGTTGCTCTGTGAGTTTTTTATTGGGTCGGAGATGCACAGCTCATCAGGGAGCTGGAGTAACAGATAGATAGATCCTATGGGGTTCATGTACATGTGTTTGACATAGACAAGCTCAATAGGCTGTTTCTGCAGGCTCTGTACTGTTTTTATTTTTTACTTATTGTTTAAATGCCGACATGCATCCATAAAGCGTGAAAATGGTGAAGAAAACATACTAAACTTTGTTCCCTGCTGTTAAAATATTAGAAGAACTCACATCAAGCAAGGTTGCATATAGATCAGATGAAAAGTCAAGCACATGTGTAACCACACCTGGAAATATGTTCTGAGTATGCTCATATGCATGTGACCATATGCCAGACATGTCTGCGACAGTGCAGCTGCACCTTCCATTTCTTTGGGGATGTTAGCAGGAGAAGAATGAGAACATAGGCTGAATGGAATCACAATGAAATAACCTGCGAGTTCTCCAGCCCAGATCCAGCTCCATTGTGCCACCTGACATTGACTGAAGCCCTGAGCCTTCCTATAAGAGGAGCCTCTAATATCTCGCAGTCTGCTGATGACTCTGCCCTTTCTTCCCCTTTTCCCTATTGTGTCCAATCCACAGATTCAATTTACAGGCCTTTAAAAATGATTCAAACTTTTATTGCACTGCTCACTGAACAGAACGCCACTGAAATGAAATATAGGAGGAACAAGGCAAGACGTATTTTATTTGAAAGTTTTACTCACTTCTAATGTCACAGCTTGTACACAGTGCAGGGTCAGACTTTCATTGTTTTAGGTTTTAAGCTCCATTTTACTATGGCAGTTAAAAAATATATTTTACTCTCTTTATAGGGGAATTGGCCAGTCTGACTTTTAAAGGACACTGATATATAGTAGACAGTCATGAAAAGTTTTGAATCAAAAAAGTGCTTTGATCATTTCCCTGTGTTATCCCTTCCTCTCAGCAGTCTCTTCTCTCTGGATTAATTGGATGAAAAAAAAAGCCAAGGCCACCGCAGTCACTTTGTCTCGGCAGGAAATAGAGAAAGATATAGATTAATTTGGGACAAAATGTCAATAATGTACAGTTATGATCCATTTACTTGCTGTACTGAAGGTGAGAGAAGTGGAGGAAAATGGGTTGAAAGCTACCTCTAATCACATGCTACATTATGTATATTAAGATAATTATTCAGACCTCATGTTGCTTAAATATAAAAAATTATTCTAAGAGCAGCAGACAATATCCAGCCTTGCTCTGGGGTGCTACATTATGTATACAGTACAGTAGGATAGTAATGTATTAATGTATAGGGAGAAAGAGGTGTGAGTTGGGTTGTAAACTGCAGGTAGTGATCAGTAAACACATTTCATTGCCTCTCATCATAGTATTGCCATGAACTCATTGATCTGCTCACATGTAGAGGAAGGGCAGTGAAATCACACTTGGGAAATCATCTTTGACCTCAAATGTCACCAGCGGATTTCCACGTGTGAAATGGGCAGGGGGAAATGAATGTTAAGGAAAGAGGACAGCCTTGAGAGGATTGTCAGCATGGATTTCCTGGATTAGTGTTTGGGGGCAGTGGTGCGGACTGACTGAAGCTGAGTTTGTGGCTATGGGAAGGTAATTAATTAAAAACGCTTGTAACGCTAACCTTGCTCAGTCTCGTAATGCCATCACTGATGCGGTGTAGTGGAAGAGGAAGTTATCTGACCAGATGATGCCTAGTAACTCATTTCGTTTGGCAGGGATAGTCAGGGCCTCTGTATCTTTTCCTCCACATCCTTCTTACTGTCATTATCTGCCTCTTCTGAAAATGCTGGACCATGTTTCTTAACAGTCTCCAACCTCCACCACTTAAGATTCATCCCATTAAAGTCCAGAACAGTCAATTTACCAGCATGCCTTAATAGATGAGTCAGGAGGCAGGCCTTAGCGGGAGATCGGAGTTGATTACGCCCTTGTTCTCTTTTATTTGCACCGACCCCAGTTAATTGACTCCTGAGCAGCGATCCATTGGACACACACTATCTGCTGCCAACCTTGTCCTGACCCCACTCGGGGCAGGGAACAAAAGAGCAGTGCTTGTTTAAACAAAGTGTTTGTTTCTGTCTGTGGCAGGTGTGCAGGTATTCATTTGGTTGTGTAAAACTGAGATAGGGAGAAAGAAGTGAGAGAGCATCCTGTGCCTTCATCTGGGTGGTGACAGAATTTTCTCCTTTCAATCTCATGTGCAGCAACAGTTGTCAGACCGTACCCGCTAGGAAATTCTTGCTGACTGCAACTCTCCCACGTACATTTCACTCTCTGCTTTCTATCTGAAATGACATCATACAGGATTGACATTACTGTGTGAGTGTGAGGAATTCCACGGAGAAAGTTGGTTAAATTTCTTCCAGGGGTCAAAGGTGACTGGTACACATGTGACAGGTGAAACAGGCACTTGTCAACTGCTGTGCCGCAGAAACGTAAGTAACCATGGCAATCCAGGATAATCATGTCAGCTCTGGAAGCCTGGAGACGTACTGTTCCTCTATCATTATTCTGCTATGGATATGCCAGCTGGAGTAAGAGCCACAGTAGACTGCAAAACAACCAAACAATAACACATCTAGTAGAGTGATACTGAATGATGGTGAAATCGATGTAGCTGTGCTGAGTCCAAATATTTTCCACTGCTTTTTAAACATGAACCATATATCTGGATTCAGTGCCAACACTTAGTGAGTCACAATTTTGGAAGCAGGGCATTGGATTTCACTCATAAATGTTTTAAAATCCAGCAATATTTATGATCATCTACTTTTATGGCTAATCTATAATAGAACCATTAGGCATGCATTAGTGAGTGAAGTATATTTGACCTAATCCTGGTCCTCATTGAGAAGTCAATAGCCTGCATTAAGCCTGCCTAAATAAAAACTATGGCCTGGCCATGTTTTTGCACCAGTCACTTGAGTACCACTTTCGAGACCCTCTCCCTCCTACTCCTGCTAATTGGCACATTCATAACTGGAACATGATCCCTCTGTGACTATTTTAAACCTCAGGGACACAAAGGAAAGAGGCAGGAGAGGGAGAGCGAGAGACAGACAAAGAGAGAGAGAAAGACAAAGAGAGGTAAAAACAGACAGTAATATTAGGAACAGATGTATTGATACATGTAGAGTAAAAGGAAAAGTGAATACACCTCTACAGCCAGTCTACTCTACAGTAGTTCCTCGAGTACCCAGACAGAGTCCATTAAATTATCTGTCCTTCAAATGAGCCTTATATTCATAAGTTTAAATATTATTCTTAAAATGCTGAGTGGGCTTATCAAATTTGTGTTTTGATAATTACATCAAAGCATGGAGCAAACGTATAAAAACTGGATTAGTGGCGCCATGGCAGCTTCTATGAAAACGGGCTTATAGGCAATTTGGCGTCCTACTGAGTGCACTTCTAAGGTAAACTAAAATATGAATACAGCTGTTTTCAAATGCCACAGTGTCCCTGTTTTGCTACTTTCCTATGAGTCATGCACAGCAGCTGAATTTAACAAAAGGTTCAATTCAAGCACAAACAAAGGATGAAATCTTTTCTACTAACTCCCGATTTTCACTCTTGAGAAGAAAGAGAAGTCTGTCGGCGTAGTTCCATCTTCTTTGCTTTGACAGCTAGCTGGTACAAACCAGGGCTGCTGCAATATAGTAGCTTTGGGCATATGTGCTGTGTTTGTGAGATAAATGTCGACATGTGGAAGACTCTCCATAACACTCCACCTCCTTTGTCACCTAGTCAAACTCTCAGGCTGCTTTGGATCAGCTGTCTGGCTGAGGTGAATGGAGACATGAGGGGTGGGACGCCTGTCAGGGACAGTTCCCTGCAGCCTACGGCCAGTGGGCTTATCACAGCCTCAAGTGTGTTATATCGCTGCTGCTCTCATCATGCCCAGGGATCTACTAAGAAGTACAAAGAAAAACCTGCAAAATGATTGCCTCAGTTCAACCAAGATGTATCAGATGGCTGTCTCCCAACAAAATGCACCAGATAGGTTTCAGTTATGGCAACATTGTCAAAGCAGCCTAATGAGAAGAGACGTGCTAAACTGCTTAAAATGCAAATGTCCTCTGCATTTTTTCCGCAGAGTTTTTAAATGGTTATTCCCAGTGCTTTTAAGTGGTTTGAGATGTTACATGGCTACAATTTGAATCCAATTTATAGACATATTGACCCATGAAAATCACATGCAAATGGGATCAGTCGCGCCCAGGTTAAGTGAGCGATCTTGGCAGCGGGTAAGAACTTTACGGCTCGCAAATAGCAAATGGATGGCTTCAGTCTCTCTTTCTTTCTCTCTCTCTCACACCCTCTTCTTCCTCAATAACTCAGCGCCGGCATGAATATAAATGGAGAATGGTGGAGAGCAGGGACTGGGTGCCAGTGAATGGCTTTCTGCTCGGCCTCTGACAGCAGCGCTCCCCTAATGGGTTCAGCCTGACTGGATTCAATCATGTCCCCTGATACCCTCTGAAGAGGATGCAAATTGTCAATCAGACCTCTCTCTCCACACGTCATACTTCCCCATCTTTTGCTGCTGTCTACACCTCATTCCCTGTGATCATCTAGTCATCATTCACCTTGCTCTTACTTCCCATTCTCTCTTCCTACATCCTTTTACATACAAGCCCCACCTCCTGTTTTCCTGTTAGCTCTGTCTGGATCTGTTAGGAAGATACTGACATGAACTTTATCCAGGTTGAGTGAAATGAGTAGAGGGAAGGTCATGAGGATACAAAATTCATCAGTTCCCAGTAATGCGAGGTGTAAGGAAAATATGTCTTGTCTAGAATGCTTATTTGTGAGTCTTTGTGCCACTTGTAAGCGTCTGTGGCATGTTTAATAAAAATCATCTCTAATAATGGGGAGATAAACAGAAGATTTTACAAGAGACTTTCAATTGCTTTCATTCAAGAGAGAGGAGTAACGGGTCCACTGACTCGATAAACACTGGACAGCCCAGTTAAAATGAAAGAAAAATAATAATGTTTTTGTTTAATCCAGCCATTTTAGGCAAATATCAACAGCTAGAAGGAGATAACATGTTTTGATTTGTAAAGGTTAATGTATTTATTGGATTGCCTCATAATACAATCATATTTCATTAGCTTCATGTAAAAGCAATCAGACTGTGAAAGCGCTTGCTGGAGGGCAGACACAATGAGGAGAAAATTAAGCATATTTCCACACTGGATGACAACTTAATCCACCCTGTGGGCTACAGGTGCACCCAGTTCCCATCTGAATTCAAAGGACTTCATCATGAGTCTCATTAGGTTGCAATACACAATAATCTCACACATACACACACACACACACACAAACACACACACACACACACACACAAGGAAGGGACATGCTGAGTTGTGCTTTTGGTCTAAGACAAATACATAACTGCAACTTCGGTTACTGGATTCAACCTGGGAACTCATATCCAAATCATGAAATAGGTCATTTCAATCAGGAGAGACAAGTGAATCAAGCAAAAATAATTGTTTATTATACAGATGATACTGATGATTAAGTCTTGTCAAAGGTCTTTGGAGCTTAGACTCTACCGAGATTTTGTAATCGACATTAGTCCTGACATCAGTCCTGACATCAGTCCTGAGCAGCAGCAAGATAAATCCCCCCATGGAGTGCAGACACTGGTGCTGGTGGTGGCTGATGACTTCTGCTGTGGCTGATAAGGCTGATGAGGTTGATGAAGTGATGCATTGAGGCAGAGAGGAAGAAAACTTAAAAAGACAGTCACAAGATGACAGGCTGACAGTGAAGGTGTATCACCATGCTATTGGTTAGATGTGACCTGCTGATGTGAACAGCTGGGGTCTCAATTGATGGCTCAGGCCATGAATGCAATGAAAATATGAGTGAGCATGTGTGAGGGATGGGAATGACAGATGGTTTGAGATATAAAACTACAGACTTGAGCATAAAAAAAAGAAAATCTTCCGGTCTGAACTTTTGCTAAAGCTCCATTTGTCATTGGTGTCAAAAATGATTGGTATGAGTGCTTTCTGATCTGTTGGTAGTAGGTGACAGAAATACGCTACAGAAATAGGCTTAGCAACTTTCTGTCTAAGAGTTAGATGAGAAGATGGATACTACTCTCATTACCAATGCATTAAGTACTAAGCTGGAGCCTTCGCAGGGAGCTATGAGCTGTAACTGTTTCTTGACAAATTGCAGTTCAGTAAGGAACACTCTCATCATAGATTTAACCATTTATTAGTAAGTAAGTAAGTCAAGTTTATTTATATGGCACCTTTCACATACCGCAGTCATGAAGTGTTTCACAGGCGCACAGAAGAAACAAAAAATACAGTAGATGAAAGATAAACAAGAAATAAAACACACAGGAAAAAATAATGCAAGTTAGAACACAAAATACCACATGCTGCCCAAATGCCTGTGGTGTTGGGGTGCAGACGGTCTATGATATAATGTGGAACCTGGCCATGTAGGGCTCTATGAGTAAGAACCAAGATTTTAAAATGAATTCTAAAATTAACAGGAAACCAGTGTAGAGAGGTTAAAATAGGTGTAATGTGCGACCATCTGTTGGATCATGTTAAAAGCCTGGCAGCAGCATTTTGGATGGTTTTGTAAGCGGTCCAATGAAGGTTTATTAAGGAAGATAAAAAGAGAATCACAGTCGTCTAGATGTGGAGAGATAAAAACATGAATTAGCATCTCCATTTCAGCTCTTGACACAACAGACCTGAGTTTGGCAATATTTCTTAAGTGAAAAAAAAACATGATTGAGTCAGTTTCCTAATATAAGCATCAAAGCTCAAAAATCACACCCAGATTATGCAGACCAGATGGAGAGAAGATGAGGATCACCAAGGTTCTGCCTAATCACTGAGTGAAAGTTATCAGGAGCAATAATCAAGTCTTCAGGACTTCAGTTTTATCTGCATTTTACTTCAGGAAATTATTTGCCACCCAGTTCCTAATTGCATTTAAACAGTTGTTCAATACAGACAGTCTATCAAGCTCATCAGGCTTGAAGGAAAAGTATTGAAACTACTGATAGTCTGTCCTAGTGGAGGCATGTATAGGGAGAATGAAATAGGCCCCAGGACAGATCTCTGGGGGACGCCATATGACAAAGCAGCAGTGTCTGACACAAGTTCTCCTAAAGAGACTGAGAAAGTCCTATCAGTGAGATAAGAGGAGACCCACTCAAATGCAGTCCCAGAAATGCTGTTTTAACCTGTGGATAATTTTTAAAAAAGCAGATTGAAATTTGTGAAATCTGTGCAAATCCAGTGTTTGAACAAGTTGCTTTTCAACAAATCTTTTTCTAAAATTTTAGAAAAGACTTTAGAAACAGGCCTATAGTGCTCTGGCAAGGAGGAGTCCAGGTTTGGTTTCTTAAACAGATGTTAGACGATAACCTGCTTAAATAGCAGAGAACACACACCTTATAAAAGAGAGTGGGTTATAATAACTAATAATAACTAATAACTAAACAGGGACCAATGTATTTAAAAACGTTTAAAAACAGGAAGGTCATCTAGGGGGCTTGACGACCATTTCACTTTTCCTAAAAAAGCTGTAACATTGTCTATAGAGACAAGACAAAAGGAATCCAAGATCGATAGGTTAGAGAAACCACTAGTGAGTGGACTGGAGGAGGGTGGGATGTTTGCCCTAACATTTACAACATTGTCTATAAAATATTTAAGAAAGTTTTTGCAGCCACTGTTCTAACAAATTGGCAACTTTTGAGTGTGCAGAGAAACAATATTGTTTATTGTATCAAATAGGACTTGGGATTTCTCTTGCTGGAAGATATTAGGTAAGTGAAATAAGAGGATCTCTCAGCTTTCACCATGTCATTAAGGATACCCATTAGTTCAACCTGTGTACCTAAAGCTTTGTGGCTTTCCACAATCACTTGGTCATCCAACATTTGCAACTAAAACTGCAGATAGTTTCATTTATTCATGGTGATGAATTTGTGAATGGGATCTTTCTCAGGTTGAGAGGAGCTACTTTATCCAGCACTGAGGAGCAGTGATTGTTAATGATTGGACTATAGTCTTCACATTGCAATCTTTTAACACTAGAACTACCAAGGGATCATTTTTACCCCACTAGTGTTTTCAAATGCATGTAACTCTGTTAAAATAAAACCCCTACATCTCTCAGTTCGTGACTTTTCCTAAAATGCGTTTATTAATCATCTTGTGAATTATGGGAGGTGTGGCATAAAAATGTTTACCCTTCATAGAAACCACTGTATAATGCTGTGCTCAACATTTTTGCCACATCCGGTTGCTGAGCAATGACCAATGCTTAGATATCTTTTAATAAGACACTGTCATATCAAGAGCTAGAGCTAGCTAGATTTGATAGAGAGAATTGCGGCATAAAACGGAAAAGTGCAAAGTGTAAAAAAACAATCAAAGTGTGCATGATGTGCCTACATGTAGTGTGTGGACAGTGCACTGTTGAAAGTCTACAGCATGCATGCTGATTTTGTGTGGATGTGTGCGTGTGTCATCATCTCCTTGCAGTTTTCATGCATGACTTCAGTGCTCTTGACTATGTAGTTGCTGTGGCAACTTTGACTTACATATTAGTGTTCAAGTTTGCTGTCTGTTGTTATTGCAATAACAAGTGAGAACAGAAGTTGAAAACCATGTTCAGTTCAGGTTTATTTCGTCTCAATGTATATATTGTCATATCTCCCAACCCTACTTATCAGCAGTTATTTGTATGCCAACAGATAATTTAGCACTACTACAAACGTATGATCCAAATTTTATTTAAATTTTAAAATGTATTTGACCTCTTCTATCTGTAAAGAAATGGCCTAAAGCAATTGTATATTAAGAAACCCCATATACTTCATTTTAATAATAGTTTTGTCAAGTCTTACTTATTATTTTTAACCAAATAGATGAAAATGAATAATTTAACTGCTTCAAGAAATGACATTGTAACGACTGCTGACACTGTTGTGGTAGGGGGTAAAAATGACCCCCCTAGTGGTTCTAGGGGGTTTTGGAATGTTGCCGGTTCTAGCGTTAAAACAATATCACTGTCAAACATAGAGAAATGAACAGCTGTAGCCTCATTTATGAAATGGGTACGTCTCATAAGTAATTTTAAATCAGATATTAAATAAAATACATTTGTGGTTAATGATAAATTAATCCTTTGAGCCAAATTCAATATCCGTAAAAACAATGTCTAAAGGGTGCCCCCTGTGTTTGTAGAGCCAGATACGTGTTGCATAAAATTGAGGGACTCTGTGAGATTGGGAAATTTGAGGGCAGTATTACACATAGCATCATCAATATGAAGTTTAAAATCCCTAACCATTAGTGCTCTGTCCAGCTTTATGGTGGATGATAAAAGATCATCAAGATAAAAAGGAGCCAGATTGATCAGATTGGGTCTGACCGTGTGACTTGGTGCTTACCATTTGACATGTAAGCTTGTTTTTAAAAACTATGACAAGTTCACCATCATGACCATCAGCCAGGGTATGCTGACAAAACAGCAGTCTGCAAGACAAAGTTCTATCAGTTGGGAATAGTCCATATTCCCCTGCCATGTTTCAGTCAGGAACATAAAGTCCATACTTGCCCTGTAAAATTAGGGAGAAATTACTTATTTGCAATAGACTTTGCATTGATCAGAGCCATCCTGACTGTTTGGCCGCTGGCTAGTTAGGGCCAATCTGCACTGCCCAACTCGCACAAATATGTATTAATCAATCTGACCTGACCCACAAACCGCCAACTTTTTTCCTTACCAACTGTGCTTACTAAACACCAGTAGGCTCAGTAAGCTGTGACTGAGGAGTAAGAGGCTGTGTCCGGGCGGCAACAAGCTGCTGTCGGGGAGCAATGCACTGTGGCCGGGGAGCAAGGAGCTGTGGCTCTGAAGCAATGTGCTGTGGTTATACTGTGAAATCTGTGCTTATTACGACCTTTGGACTACCACCAGTAAAAATAAAAGGGGTAACCTGTGTTCTGCAGCTTGTTTTCTGCTCCTTTGTTGAGGAAATAATGTTGTTTTAGCTGTGTGTTCTTGGGCGTGGGTGACTTGTCATAATGGTGGTGTTTTGTTGTGAAATGTATTGTGGTTTATAGAGGTACCTATCAGTCTCATTAGCTAATGAGAGTTAATATCTTCAGGGTGTTTCTAGTCAGATAGTAAAATTTTTGTTTTGTTGGTTTTTTTTTTGGTAATGCTGGTTGTTAGCAGGAGCGAAGCAAGATACTTGGGAATGTGCAAAAATGTCACTTCTGTTGGATTTTTACAGACAATTTGGCCCAAAGGCTGTTACAGGCAACTAGGAAAGTCAAAGAAAGTCTATTTTTTTACACTACATTACTACCTGTTCACTCATTGGCAATAAAAAACATTAATACATGTAAAATTGCCCGCAGTTCTACATATGGAACATTTAAGCCAGTTAAGTGCCAAGAAAAATGTTACAGCACAGAACTCTTCCACTACATTTTAATACTTCCAACTGTGTACTGAATAAGCAGATAAGATATATGTCAATTAGTGAGCTTTGCAGATGTTAGTAGGCATATTTTTGACCTTTGGAGAGAACCAAGCTAGCTGCTTCCTTGTGCTTCCAGTATGGCAAGCTAAAGGCTAATAATCTCACAGCATCATAATTAAAAAATGGATATAGACCTCAGTGGAGTGTCATTTCAGCTGTGTGGGAATCTCACCCAGAGGGAGAGGCACCCTCCTGGAGCCAGGCCTGGAGTTTTTGGTTAGGGCCCTGGAGGGGATGAGGTCTGGAATCCATAGTTCTGCTGGGGTCCTCAATGTTTGTGGGGACATGGGCAATGACAGAGAAACCTGGAGGGGGTGAATTGGAGGAATGGGCTGCCTGATCTGAGTGGTGCATTATTACTGGACTTCTATGTTAGCCATGGATTGGCCATAATAAACATCATGGTCATGCATAAGGTTGTTTATAAGTGTACGAGAACACCCTACTCCAAAGATCCAAGACCAATGATTGATTTTATAGCTGTGTCATCAGGTCTGCAGCCAAATGTCTTGGGCACTTGGGCAAAGAGAGGAGCACCACCTGATGGTGAATTGGATCAGGTGGGTTTGGGTATGGCTGGTCCAACATCTCTGGAAGCAGTAGATGGGAACTGAAGGGCCAAAAGGGCGACAGCTCAGGTGGTTGCTGAACCAAAAACCTGAGACTTCAAGTTGGCCTCAACAAAGTTCTGGTAAACTGTCAGGTGACTTAGGAAGGGGAAGCAGGGCTTAGCCAAGGCTGTTTTCAGCAGGCGTGGAGGAGTGCTGACCTTGACAGGGGGACATTGTTGGGCAGTGGAAGGAACACTTAGAGGATCTCCTAAACCTGACCAACATGCATGCCCTCTATGGAGGGGGAGAGTTGGATGACTTGGGGGAAGCCTCACTCATATCCCTGGCAGAGATCTCTAAGGTAGTCGAAAAGCTCCTCAGTGGCAAGGTGCTGGGTATGGATGAGATTCATCCTGAAAGGCTAAAGTCTCTGGACATTGTTGGGCTGTCATGGCTGGCACAACAAATCTGAGGCCATCATTTTTTGCCAGAGAAAGGTAGACTGCTCCCTTGGGGTTGGTAGTAAGTTCCTGCTCCAAGTGAATGAGTGAGGGTAAGATGGAGCAGAGGATCAGTGCAGCATCAGCAGTAATGTGGGTGTTGTACTAGACCATTGTGGTGAAGAACGAGTTGAGCCAGAAGACTAAACTCTCAATTTACTAGTTGGTCTATGTTCCAACCCTCATCTATAGTCACAAGCTTTGGGTAGTGACTGAAAGGATGAGTGGATGACATGAGTTTCTTCAGGAGAGTGTCTGGGCTCAGCCTTAGAGATAGGATGAAGAGCATGGACATCTGGGGGGAGCTAAGAGTAGAGCCACTGCTCCTTTGCATCAAAAGGAGCCACTTGAGGTAGTTTGGGCACCTGGTTAGGACACCTCCAAGACACCTCCCACCTGGAAGTATTCCATCCAAAGTTGGCAAGTCCAACTGGTAAGAGACCCCAGAGCAGACCCAGAACAAGCTGGAGGGATTCCATATCTCTCCTTGCCTGGGAACACCTTGGGATCCCACAGGAGGAGTTGGAGGACATCGCTAGGGAGAAGGATGTCTGGGTTTCCTTAGTCTGATGCCCATATAAGCAAGTAAAAATGGATGGATGGGTGGATGGATTAAGTTTGGCAAAATATAATTGCCAAACAACAATGTGAAACCAATCACTACAATTGTCATCTAAGGTACTTATAATTAACAGAAAAACACATTTTCATGGCTAATGGTGCATAGACTGATGGAAGGTAAATTGTTTTGCTCACTTTCTACCATTTCACAGCTTACACTGTCAGAAACATTCTCTACCTTTCCCTTCCACTGTTTAGAGTAAAGCTGAAAAAGAACAAGATGGTGCTGACGTGATCGATGACAGGGATGATGCACTGCAATTAGCTGTGATGAATTGCGAGACTCTTTAGACACTCTGTAAATAATTGATTTTAAAAAGAAACATCAGGTGTAGGCATTCCAAAACTACAAGCATCAGTGTCAGTAGGTGATATATGGAAACCCAGTTAAGAGCCCATTTCCCTCCCATTCCATGGGGAGAGGTGAGGCTGTAGTAAATAACCACTACATCTCCAGAGAGGAAAAAGGAGAGAGTGGAGAGGAGAAAATCCCCTGTACTCTCACTACCTTTCCCTTTCCCTCTGCTTCCTGCTTATGCTACTTCATGCATTCATTTTCACCTGCTTTCTGCTAGCTTCCCCCAATCTCTCCTCTGTATGTCTCAATCTCCTTTGCTTTCTTGCCCTCTCAATCCTGCTTCTTTCATTCGTGTGCCTGGCGGACGATTGCTGAAAGGAAGGTGGAATTGGATGCCTCCCTTGCAGAGCTTTCCTTTGAGACTTGTAGGAGATTTTGTTTTGCTGGAGTGAGCTGTTACAGCTCACTGGCTCATCATCATCCAAAACATCATCCAACAACATCTGTCACGGTCTGCTATGGCCCTTAAGAGTTCAAAGCATCCAGGACAACAAACAAAACTCAATCACACCATTGAGTACATGCACTTATGATAGAAAGTAAGATGATATACTGTAGATGTTTTTCATTAATGTGAATGTTTCCATTTGCTTTTTTTATTGATAAGGATGAGAAAACATGTTTCAGTTGTTGCATGCTCCTCAGGGCTGCGATATGGTCGTGGATGAAATTGTAGTTATTATTATCAGAATTTAGTGAGTCAATCCAACAGATGTGTGCTCTATAATGCTGCTTTCAAATATGGCTGACTCATCCCTGGAACCTCTCAATGAAGAGTTGGATGTCCCTTTCCAACTCAAATGAAATGCAATCCTTAGTGGGTGGAACTCGAGTGTTTAGAATTCAGCGGATGAATTATTCCTTGGGGCTTCAACGCCACTTTTGACAGATCATAATTATTAGCAGCGGGAAAATCCTTGACTCAGGGCTGATGAAAAAGGTCACTTCAGTTCTTCCATGTTACCCTGACCTGCTGAGTCACCACTACAGACTATGGTGGCTGACAACTCAGTTGTCCAAAACCTCCCTTTTTCTTCCCCATCTCTCTAAAGCAAAGCAACAGAGTTTAATCCCCACCCACAGGTTGAGACCATCTCCTCTCTTATCTCCCTCTCTTTCTGCTTCTCTTTCAGTCATGGACAGGCTGCTTGAGCCATTGTGGAAGGCAGCCAGACAGGTCAAAGGTCACTTGAGTGGAATAATCCCTTTATGAAACCCTCCTCCCCTGCAGAAGTAAAGCTGGCGTAAGG
Source organism: Euthynnus affinis (assembly GCA_029490765.1). NCBI lineage: Eukaryota > Metazoa > Chordata > Actinopteri > Scombriformes > Scombridae > Euthynnus > Euthynnus affinis. The sequence continues at coordinate 9,430,761 of CM055840.1, read as the reverse complement.
AAGGTCAGCATGTAGACTCTGTCCCTCCTCAGAATCAGCCAAAGATTGTACTACTCTATTCACTCTCTTACCTTGAGAAGCACACAGCTGGCTTATCGCCTTCGAATTGGCTGTGCAGCATGAATGCAGCAGAAGAGAGAAGCCAGATGAATGTTTGAATGGGGCTAGAGTGTGAATGCCTTACCTGTTTCACTCTATCTGCTGTCAGCTTCTCTCTATCCTCTATCTCTTGTTTCTCTTTCATTTAGTTTTATCTCAATCTATTCTATAACCCTAGGTGAGGGAATTGCATCTGTCGCCTGTCTTTGATATGTGTGTTTTTAAGATGACCCAAGAAAAGAGTAAGTTTTGCTGAAAGGGATCATGTCCTTTTCTACAGGTCAGAGTTGGATCAAACCTCTTCTGCTGCAGCAGTGTGTCCAGATGAACATGCTAAAATCCCAGTTGAAAAAACATTTCAGTCACTCTGAACTTGTCTATTCTTAGTCAACTTTCAGTTTGTGACAAAGTGGGTGAGAGTACACCATTTGTCCCTACTTTTACCATTAGTGCCACATAGCTTACAGATTTAACCATGCTTGTTAATTGTTAATTGTTTAGTTATTATTTATTGACTCAGTTCTGTGTTTCATAATTCAATCATTCTTTCTGTGCTACTCACCATCACACCACTGCTACCAAATATGAGGAAGCCTAAGTAACCAGCCTCTCCGCACGGGCTTCTTCACAGTTCATTTTAATTTTACTTTGCAGACAGAAATAATGACAGTGTGACAAATTTAGTTGCTTTAAAGCTACACCAATCAATATTTTTATATTGTCAGCTTTCAGTTCTTTGGTTTTATAGCATGTGACTTTACTATTTTAAAAGAAATTAATGGTTAAAATAATAATCCTGTGGTTAAGGTTAGGGGATGATAGTGATCATGGTTTCAAAACACAAAAACACCCAACCATCCACCTCATTCTCCTTCCTATGCAGACTTTGTCTCCCCACAATAACACTTGATTTCCTTTTCTATTGTCATAATTACCAGTTGTAAAACAACTTACTGTTGTTTTTCTTGGTAGGACAATCTTCTTTCATAACAGCTGCTCTACCAAAAGAACTTTGGAAAACAATCAAAAGCAAAATCCAGAAGTCATTAAATCAATTTCACTTTATTCTGCTTGTATTCTGAGTGGCATGGACAAAGGACCCACCATGGACCACCAAAGACCAAGTGCTCTCCCTACAAGGGGCCGATGGTGAGCCATCAACCTGCACATTTCTGGCTGTCTGGGTACTTTCTTATGTTGTGTGTTTCAGATATTTATTCAATTTTGTATTTCTTATGATTACAATGTAAGTTTGATGATTTATGATCTTCAGCAAGGAAGTTATTCCTGCTGTGTTTAATTCCTCCACTGTGCATTCATATTCACACTCTGGTCGGAGGACAGAACTGGTATGTCATTATTATTTTTTTCCAAAAAGCTGTGCCACGCCCAATCTCACACTAGTGTTTTGAGAATAAATAACTGCCCCTTTCACGTAGGCTATCTTCAGCTATCAGAGACCTCCTGTGAACAACCTAAATATCCATGTTTCCACTGTCAGTGTAAATGTATTCAGATCAATTGTGCCACTGCAGTGATGGAGGTGTTGCTTCAGAGCTTTTTGAGACAACAGCAAGATGTCCATTTTTGTTTACAGCATCATCATTATGTCATCCTTAAGTTTTAAATTTCGATTTAGGTGCATATCTTAGAACTAAACTAGGGTCTTCTCATTTGGTCGGATAATCACTCACTCCTTCTCATTCTGAATCATAGTAATTTCTAATATTAGTTAAGTTGTGTTGAGGAACATTGACATCACATCTGTCATTTGGAGGAAACCTAGAGCAAATCTACTACCTTTCCAATTTGAAAAGTGAAAAGCAGTGGGTGCATTTTTTGTCTTCTTGTTCTCATCAGCATCATTCCTTTTATCACTCTCTTTTTCTCTCAGCAGGTCCCCTGTCTCATCAGTTTAATAGTGGTATATTGAGCAAAGCATTTCCACAGGTGGTCTCCTCGGGCCAGAACCCAACCCCACTGTCCCTAGTCCAATTACAGCAAGAAGGAGAGGGCATTTTTATTGGTCTGCAAGGGGACATTTCCATGGCTGCCATCTTCTCCAGGCGTAGAGTCGTCTAGTGCTTAATTACTCCTCCATTCTGAACTGACAAGGGAAGGAAAACGTCCCCTGCTGAGACCTGGTGAGTCCCAGTGCATTACCAGCAAAGAATTTCTGACCTACTTCAAACACAAACCCCACAACTTATTTTCACTGCTACCTTTTACCTTTTTTATTTTATCAGTGACCCCAGAGCTCATGGTCAGGGTGGTGGGCTAGATGTTGTATATAAAACGTATTTTAAATGTGGCCTATTACCTTCCAAAGATCTCTCTAGCTTTGAGGCCCTTGTCCTAAAAACTCACTCTATGGGTAATACTCTCTTCCACATGTACACAATTTGCGAGTATCATGACGTACCTACCGATTACATGTGTCCGACACAGTATATAAGGCAGTGCTTCTCTGCTGCTCTTGTCCTTTGTTGCAGATGTTGAATCAGTGTAATCCGGGTCTGGCACATCTGCATCCCATGGTGGAGCCCCACTACAGGTGTCTGTCCACTTGGACTTCCTGCAAGTGAAGACCATCATGACAGGCCACGTTGGGCTGGCGTCTTTACAGCAAAATGCCAAGGTGAAGTCAGTTCATTCCCTCTTATATGACATGTTATGGCTGTCCAGTGTTGCACAACACACACACACACACACACACAGATGTTGACCTTGCCCCCACTCCTGTGAAGGAAGTGGAGGGCTGGGGAACTCATGCCAGCCTAGGTTGTGATGTCCAGAGAATTCAAGGTGCTGTGCCGGTTTGTGCATGTTACAGTCAGCGTGATGCTGTCAGAAAGCACACCTCACTCAATGTAACAGCACTGAATAACGTACTTGCCTCCTATTGTGGTCGCTGTTTCCACTCTGTCATAGAGCAGCATGTACAACATATCTCTCTGGCTGAGTGTGCAATGTCAGGTTACATTATCTCTCCATCAGGGAGAAATGCACCTGACATGCGCTTATTTCAGAGTGAGAGGCATGCATGCATGGCGTGTTCTTCCTCATTGGTCTCCACATGAGAGACAAGGAGGATTGGACACAATAACACAGTTCTGCTGCTGTGTTCACGGAGTGGCTGGCAGTTGTGCGTTCATGGACCACCCCGCCAGCTCAGGTCCTTCCACACTAGCCCTTTCTCTGCAGTGATGTCCAGAAGCATCAAAGTGCTATGCCAGTGTGTGAGTGCTATGTTTGGCATAATGCTGTCAGATGCTGTCAGAGTGCCTCACCTCACCTGATGTAGTGACTCTGAATAATATGCTTGCCCCCCATTTTTAGGACTGCTGTTATCATTTTGCCTCAAAACAGCATGCACAATGCTTCTCTTTTGTGAAGAGCGAGGCATCAGAGTGCATTATGTCTCCAGGGAGAAATACACCTGATTTGTGCTTAAGACAGAGTGAGAGCAGTACGTGTCTGTTGTGTTCTCTTTCATTGATCTCCACATGAGAGACAAGGAGGACTGAACCCAATGACACAAATATGGCTGCCGCTACGTTTATAGGGCGGCCGGTGGTGGTGTGTTCACAAACCTCCCTGCTGTCTTGACCCTTTCTGTACCACAGTTCTGCTGTGTTCCTTCTCCGTTCATGGGTGTCAAGGAGGTGAGTCTATTGTCCCAGAAGGAGATAGACTCCCTCTCAGCAGAGATCCAGGACCTGTTATAGAAACAGGCTTTGTCTGTTGTTCCCATTCATGGCAGACAGAAAGGGTTTTACTTTGCATACTTCCTGGTTCCCAAGAATATGAGAGATTTCAGACCCATTTTGGATCTTGGCACCATAACCAGATGGACAGCCCTGTGACTGTCATGTAGGTGTTGGAACTCATGGTGGCAGGCCATCCAGTGATTCTACTGGGGCTCCTAAACATGCACATGGTGGTTGCAAGCCTGCGCTTGGATCCCAAGAGGCACAAGCACCACATGGTGAACATCGCCACACCAGTGCAGGAGGACCTGCATTATTGGGGGTCCCAGTAACAGCATCTGTTGATGAGGACACCACTGAGTCAAGTCACCTCCTATATAGCAGTGTTCACAGATGTCCCAATGACGGGGGCACCTGCCTGATAGATAAGAGTGATAGGTGGTGTATGGTTTTCTAACACTTCCTGACTGGTTTAGGAGAGACATGTTGGTGAGAACAAACAACAACACCACAGTTGCCTACATCAACAGACAGGGCAGCCTGAGCTGCAGTCCTGTTGAAGATGACATAGAACCTGTTGGTGTGGGCCTCAGAACCCCTCCTGTCTCTGGGAGCCCTTCACATTCCAGGTCTGGAGAACAGGGGCACTGACTGGCCCTCTGACAGAGAAGTGGGTGCTGTGTCCTGAGATGGTGCAGCAGATTTGGAACCGGTTTGGGAAAGTGAAAATGGACCTGTTTGCCGGTTGGAACAACATCCACTGCATGCTCTGGTTCTCACTCACGCCACAAAACGATACACCCATGGGGTGGATGTATTTACACACACCAACCTCTCCAGGCTTGGCTCCTGAGAGGGACAGGCTGATTTGGTCTGGACTGTTTGCACAGGCAGTACAAATTTCAATGCTCATGTGAGGAAAAGAAATTAGACCTAGTGATTCCTATGAGCCTCTGGAGCACTCCTCCCTGAAGGCATTGTTGTTCAAGACAGCTTTGCTGAGACTGAGTGAGATGTGTACCCTGTTGGTTCACCCCAGCTGTTTGCTGCTTTGTGGTGACCGCATCAGTGCTTCTCACAGACCAAACCCCTCCTTTGTTCCCAAGAGAGTCTTTAGGTTGAATTATTTAGGTTGAAAAAATTCAGCTAGAGGTATTTTGTCCTCCACCTCATGGGGACATTGCAGGGTGTCCATTATATGGTTTTTGACCACTGTGAGGTTAGGCCATGGTTACAACCAGTTTCATGCTAACATGTTAATGATGCTGGGTTGGGCCCCCTATTGCTCCAATGAATTGGCTTGGATTAGAAAGTAGTAGGATGTTTGATGATATATCGTGGCAGGGTGAACATTCATCGGGCTCCACCTACTGTACCCATAGAGTCCAGTAGAAGGCGGAGCCTGTGTGGGATAAGAGCTGCAGCAAAGTGCTGCCTTATATACTGTATAAGACATGTAATTGGTTGGCGCATCCTGATAGGCTAGCTATGTACATGCAAATTTCAGTGGGTGATTGCATGCATGTAATTGGAGGACAGTATTACCCATAGCATTCAGTAGAGGGCTCCACCTGTGCTTATAGAATTAGGTTTACAATATCATGACATTTGTTTTTGCCTCAGTTCTTCTCTGTCATGACAAAGTTTTAATTGCTGGTGACTTTAACATATGTGTTGATGTTATTTCTGATGACTTTGCAACTGAAGTTTTAAACATTATGTCAGGCCCTGCTCATAAATGTGGTCATAGATTGGACTTCGTTTTGTCTCTGATCATCTATGTCTTGTGTTTAACTCTATTTAACTCACTATGTTTTATGTGAACAGGAATCCTCTTAAGTTGGGAATTTGCTTACACACACACACTTTCAAACACAAATGACTCAGTGAACTGCTTCAATGATTTGTACACAACTGCTTTAGATAATGTTGTTCCTCTAAAGCGTTCATTTAAATCCAATTCATCAACTGTATCACCTTGGATTACTGAATGAATCTGTGGCATGAAAAGGGAGTGTAGGAAGACTGAGAGATAATGGAAGGAATCAAAGCTCTCAGTATACCATGAGCATATGAACTTTTTATTAGTCTTATAACAGTGAAATTAAAGATGCAGGAGCAAAATACTTTTCAAGGCTCATCACCTCCAGTCAGCACAGGACTAGTTTCTTATTTAAGACCATTGATCGATTAGTCATCCCTGGTACTTCTGGTGTCCCTATTATTTATATTGCAGACTGTGAAAGGTTTTTAACCTTTTTCATAGATAAGATTGATGATGTTCGATCAAAGATTCAGCCACCCCCCACCCCCACCCCTTCTTCTGTGTCTGACTTAACTTGTTCTCAGCTAGATACTTCATGTTTTTAAGGAAATTACTATCTAAGAATTAACTGAAACTATTTCACATATGACACCATCATCAAGCCCAGTTGACATAATACCTTAGTAGAAGTTCTAGATACTGTAGCCCCATGCCCGCTCTCAATCATCAACAGTTCTTTATTTTCTGGATGTGTTCCTGATTATTTTAAGACTCCTAGGGCCCTATTTTAACGATCTAAAGCACACGGTCTAAAGCGCATAGCGCAATTGCATTTAGGGTGGTTCCAAACCCACTTTTGCTATTTTAACGGCGGAAAAATGGTCGCCAGGCGCATGGTTCAAAGGGGTTAGTCTCCTCATTAATCATGGGTGTGTTTTCGGCATAACATGCAATGAACCAATCACAGTGTCATCTCCCATTCCCTTTAAGAGCCAGGTGCGCTTGCTCTTAGGCGGATTGCTATTATGATGGCGCATTTGCCATCTACTACTGCCCCAGTCCATTTAAGTTTTAATGCTGAGCTCCTGAACTCCAATCTTCCCAAATTCTTCCTTCATATATTGTCTTTCTTGATCATACTTAGTACAAACTATGCTTGCATGAATAATAATCTCCTCAGCCAGCTGAAAAAAAAATGTGCATATATCGGCATCGGAAATCTGCCACAATGAGTTGGAAATGTCGGCATATCGGATATCGGCAAAAAATCCAATATTGTGCATCGCTACTAAAAAGAATAATGTAATGATAATTAGATATACCGTGAATATAAATTCTTCTTCAGTCCTCTGAATTCTACTGTACTTAAATAGAGACAATCTTAAAGTAAGCAATGAGGTCAGATATATTGGGTCAGCAATTAATGGATGATTTACTAAATGACAGCCTAAACGTAGGCGCTATCAGAAGCGATCTGCTCAGTGCAACACACATACAGTATATTTCATTGCTCTCATTTGGTAAAAAAGCCTGGCTCCTCAGCATAAAAAGAGCAGTATGCAGAGGCTGACAGTCGCTTACATGGGGATTTTATTGTGTGAGCCAAGATTTATAGTGCTAGTCATATGTTCATCAGCATAAATATACCCACATGCCAGGCAGCGATAAGAAACCTTATATAAAAATGTATATGCAGATAGAGAACAGCATAAACGTTGCAATAGCAAATCGTACCCAAAGTTGCACACATCATATGCCTGAGATGTGGTGATGTTGATACAGGGGTGTATTTGAACATTTAAGAATGGGGGACAGAAATTGAAATGTTGAGTTTTGTACATTTTTGATTTTTATGTTGTATGATTATGTATGTAATGGCTGTTTTTCTTGATTTAATTTGTATCCTTTTTTTCACAACAGACCAAGGACATGGAAGAAAAAGCAGTTGGTAGATTGTAGATAGAGCACAGACTGTGATCTCTATCTTGACCTCTACCCTTGACTACCTAAGACTATTTATCACGGTATAATAGTGTCATACTACATCTTTATTGGGTTCAAGGAGGTTGTTACTGTAGATATTCAACATCTAAAATCCACCATACAGCTTTCAAGGGAAGTGGAACTTTAGGTGGTATCCATTTTCAAAGGCATATGTTATATGTTACCAGTGGAAGGAAATTTGACCATGGATTATTTTGACCAAGTAGTTGCATACAAATACAAAACTGTAGAGGACCTAGGTCAGAACCAAGAGCAACTTCACCGTTCAGGGTGTCAGTCGAAGATGTAGAAAGTTAAATTTATCTTTAACAACACAGGAAATCAACCACTTGAGAGAAAGTCATGTGATCAGCCATGAAAGCATAACCCACGTTAAGTAGAAAAATCAGTAGCAAGGAGGCTTCACCTTTACATTGATAACAGAGGCCTGATGTGGTCCTACATAATGTTTGCCATTGCTATTGAATATAAACCTAAACAATGTTACTGATTAAAAAATAGTCCAAGTATAGAGGAGTGAAGTATGTCAATGACTAAATGACTTGAATTTGTCTGTTGATGGAAATGAGGGTGTAATTTGGGACATTACAGCAAAAAAAAATATTTATATTTATGGCTATGAAATTGATCATTTGTTTTTATGGAATTGCGTATCACGTTCTTTCACAGTTTGTACTGACATGTTAGTGTTTTTTCTCTCAGGATCTGCTGACAAAAGAAAAAGGTGAAGGTAAAGCCTGAGAGGTTTATGTGTGGAGAACTGTATATCCACTAACCTTACCCTTTACACTAAAAATTCCACTGTTACAAATCGACAATATTCTCAGCCAGGTTCCCTCAGTAATGAACACCTGTGAGCAAAAGCAGAAAAAGAACGCTTTGACAAATGTGAAATAAATTATTACTATAGATCAGGCTCCTTTGTTTCATTAATCATCTTCTTCCCTTCACCATACATCAGTGAGCAATAGTTGCCACCGCATACGTCTTCCAAATTAATTTTCTCTGCCTGCCTTCTTTCCTTCTTTTTTGCTATTTTGTTTCTCTGCCTCTGTGTCAACCTAACTTTCTCTCAAGTAGAGTGTTTCATAAAGTGTCTATGGAGAGTAGCTGTACTAACACAACACAACTTCCCTCATCAGATGAAGAAATGCTTGGTTTGCTCCAGTGAGAAATGTTGAGAAGTATGTAGGAATAATACCGGACAAGAGCCCATTTTTTAAAAGAAAGCATAAAGCTATTGGGAGGGTTAAATTGGTATTTTAGTACTGCTAGCAGGTGTATATTGAAGCTTGTTGGCTGCACTGGAAGGACGAATCTTATTAGCCAGAGGGAGAAACAGAAAGAAAGAGAATGACAGAATGAGAAAGAAAGATGGAGAGTGAGAGAGGAATATTGGCAAACGCTGCTGTTTAACAGGGCTGCCCAGATCCAAACACAGAGTTGGCCAGTGATTGGTCGGTTGTGGTTAGGTCCTGGCACGGTTTGCGGCGACAGCTGTTTGGAAATGATGGAAGCCCCTGAGAAGGCAGACGGGGAAGAGTGGGACCACGACAACAATCCAGAATTACTGTGAAATACTGTTGTCCCGGTCCATTCTCCCAACGCAGCTCAGACTGACGCAGAATAAAAAAATAGGAGACCGCAGCGAATCAACAATAGGAAAAAATTAAGATACAAGTGAGAGACTTGCATTGGTACTGCACATTGCTGAAAGGAACATGTAGTAATTGGATGCCTTCAATCTTAAGTTCTCCTCTGAGGCTTGTTTGTGGGCCCGTTTCATTTCACGCCTTCATCTCATTCCAATGGGACAGATCATAAAGACATTAAGCACTGAAGACAAAATGGAATTCAAGCGTGTATGCTATTAATGCTCCTTACAAAAGGAAATATCAACAAATATGCACAAATACAAATAAGCCTATTTATTGGTAATCAAGCCATTTAGTGCAAATATAGCTTGACAGTGTAGAAACACTAATCAATGTGGTAATTACTCTGCAGTTCCTGCTTAATGTGAATCTGGTCACTTAACATGTGGTGTGCTTTACCCAACTGAGATCCAGATGGCAGCTTCACTATTTATAAATGCATTCCCATTAGACTATTACAGAAGAAGTATGTGAATACAGAGGACGCAGTCCAAAGGCAAAAACACATCAACACATGGCTTAAAACACATCCAGGAATAACTACCACAGGACTCTCTTTTTTTTTGCCCAGTATTTAGCCATACGAAGAGGTCTCTGTTAACAGCTACTTGTTTACCCACTCAGGTACTCACATCACACTTTGAGAAATCCAACAGACGGAATAATAAATCCCCCACATCTCTTCCTCCATTCCTCCACATTGCGTTTTTCTACATTCAACGCCTCTCTCCCCTGCAGATTGTAACTCTGTGAGGCTGTGCGCATCTGGCTGTCAAATCACACTATGGCGTGTAAAGAACAAGCAGAGGTGATAGCAGCAGCAGATATGGTCCAGGGTGCCCTGTGACATGGCACAGTGACCAGCAATTGAATGGATTGTTAACCATCTCAAAAAATATCACCCACTAGATAACTGGACAATCAGGAAGATGATACTTTTGCACCATAGCTCTCTGAGACACACATAGATGTACTGTGTTATTATACATCACAGAAGCAAAGTAAAAAAAAGGGTGTAGCAGATATTAATCATCAAGTTCATCTGTCTGTGCTCCCCAACAGCAGCGACACGGTCTGCCAGCTTATTTAGCCCCTCAGCTCTGCATTGTTGTGAGTAGCATAGGGTTCATTTTCTGTGAAATGTCAGACTGTGAGTGAGTCAGCCATGGCAGGTGCGTGGGATTGGCATATACTGTAAATCTCTGGTTAACAGTATAATGAGTTAAAGGGGAGCTCCTCCATATGGAAGAAAATGTGTTGGAGGAAAACATACTCCACACGAATAAGACTGGTTGCTTTCACCTGCCTGGCTCAGGTTCAAACACACATGCATACACCCACCCACCCACATACACACACACACACACTCCTAGGTCACTTTTGGGGACATAACCTTTCCTGGACACTTACCCTAACCCTAACCCTACCCACTACTTGCCTAACCCTAACCCTTACACTAACCTTAACCACTGACCCAAAAAGCCATGTTTTACCAATTTGAGACATGGCTTTTGACCCCAATTGCATAAGCCATCCCCAATTAACTGATCTTAAGTCTGGTGTGTGTCCCTGAAAGTGACTTAAGTCATACCCCCCCACACACATAGCAGATTCAATTTGTGAGCAAGTGACAGAAGGATGCTTACAAGTTCTCTCAGGCTCTCACAGCAGATGCAAGTTTGTTTGGCTGACTGTATAAACAAATCCCCACTCATCACCACAAAAACAGGTAGAAAGAGCACAGCCAGCTCGTAATGGATATTATGGTGATTGCAGAGCTCTGATGAGGCACTCTTCCTTCTATTAAAAGTGCTGTGCTTGAAGCATATTTCACTCTCGCCCCTCAAATGCTGCAGGGTGATGACTAAAAGAGGCACATTCAGTCATCTTCCCTCCACACCCTCTCCAACATACACACATACTTGTGCACATGGGTACACTCAAACACATTGAAAGTGAGCTGAAGGCTATACTTGCATGTCTCCTGACGTTGTGGATGGGAGGTTGGGATGTAAAGAGGGGTGGGTTAATAAAGCATGCTTCATTTGCTGATGAAGTCTTGATGCAGAAGTGGGCAGTCTTGCTTTAAGACATGTGATCTGACTCTCTCTCAGCTCTCTCTCTCTTTCCAGCTGGGCTACATTGTAATACACACACACACGCACGCTCACTCACACACTCGCTCTGCCTCTCTGACACAGACTCTCTACTTAGTGCGTTGGAGAGAGGACTGAGGCTCACACTATCAGCACAGCTTCTCAATGGGGGGACGCAGCCAAGAGCAGACAGAGCAGTCATTCCACTGGAGCCTTCCGCTGCACGCGTGAGAAGGAGACGACAAGTGAGGGAGGTAAATTAGCTCCCTGTCAACACAACATAGGAGTTCTACTGACGGAGAAGAGACAGAGACTGAAGGAAGGAGAGGAAAAGAGATCTGCATGTATGTGGCTGATACAGCAGTGACATGATCAGCCTCTCAGCCCTCAAATCCTGGCCAGTTTGTGACACAGACCCCTGGGTGTTTTGCTTTTGGTGACTAGTTGTGTTTCAAAGGATTCCAAAGGAACTGAGCAGCGGGGTCCAGAGGAGGAAATATTGAGGAAAAGAACTGAATTTTATCCCCTTTTGTGCGGTGATCGGCTAGTCTGGTACTGGAATTTCATGTGGGAATCCCTAGCTTCAAAATATGGATGGATTTAAGACAGAAGAGTGAGTCTGCTGGGCAGACAGGCAGTGATTCTAACTGAGCTTCTTTCCTCCTGAACACACTGCTCAGGTAAGGGTGTGGGACTTTCGAGGAACACCTCTGGTGTTTGGGGATGGGATGGGTGGGGTGGGAGCTGATTTTACTAGGACAATTGTATCTTTGGGAGATATTTCCCACAAAAGACTGCTTGTAGAAGAATGTGTTTGAGTTGAGTAAAAAAAGACACGGCTGGGATACTGTACACATGAGGTAAAATATGGAAAACTGAAAACATAATAAAAATATTTGACAAATATATTATATAACTTTCAAGCATGTTTAAATGGAGCAAATAGGTTGCATTCATCTTTTTAAATACTACAAATTACATATTATAAGTGAATTGCATTTAATAATATGCAGTGTTAAGACATCACGATCATCCTGAATCAACCAGACAGGAACGCTCTTGAGACTCACTGCTAAAGTTGTCTCCACATGTGAAGAAGATAACCAGGCTGCAAGAAACAAAAAAAAAACCGAGTGTAATTTCGCTAAATCAATATTGCAGGCAGGAGCATCGGTGGGGTTGTGCGCCTGCAGGTTTGTCTGCTATTTCTACTCCTCGACCGCCTTTACTGTATCACGCTGGACTTAGCAATTAGTACGCACTGAAGAGCTGTCCTCTCGCTTACGAGAAACCACATAACTGAGAGTGAAGCGCTTTTCAAATGGCGTGGAGAAATGTGGAGAAAAGCTCTCTTGCGCTGAGAAAACGAGGCACCGACTGTCAAGAGTTTGGTTGTGTTTTCTTGAAAGCTGCTTTCTTTTTTTCCAACCCAGAAGTTCATTTAAAAAAATTATACTCGACCCGTGTATGTTCGTTTTATTCAAACTCTGCTGCGAGTTTTCACCTCTGGTAAAACGCTGCTGGTAAGAATCACATTTTATTTTCGGAAAGACTGGCTTCCGATAACCGGGAGGAACTCTCTATGCAATATGCAGTTAACTGTGAAAGCGTGACGACTCTTTTGAATGTGAAGCCAGCTTGGCAAAGAGAAAACACTGAGTGGTTAAAAAAAGAAGAGGGAAACATACCCATGGGACCAGTTTACATTTCCACAAAACCGCGGATTATGGTGGATTTGGAGCAAGGGTGGGGATTTACCATGTGCTCTTAATAATTATATGCTTAATTTTCGCCGAATATTAAGCAGTGTCAATGTCACAGAGGGCACAGACACGGGAAGCATTTAGTAACCTAATGGCTTTAATCTCAGATGTAGATCAAAACATGGTGTAGTCTAGTTTGACCAAACAAGCAGGCAAGTAGTAGCTTTGCTTTGTGGAAATAACTTATTGGATCAGGCCTGCTTTCATGGCATTACAGACATTTATTTCTATATACACACTTTTTATTCAGATGTGAAATTCACTGGTTTGAAGATCATCTTGAACAGACTCCCTGGGGCTCGTAGTCTGCTTTATATTCTCTTGTGTATTAAGATATGATGCTGTAGAATTAAACATGAAAGGAGTACCAGACTGTAACTTCAGAGCAACAGATTCACACACAGTCACCACATCCACCACCACCTTTGTGTGAAAAAAGTCAAATAGGTCAATGTTAGGTGATGTCAAGGTTTGTTAAATTTTCCAAACAGCTGTTGACAGTCTCACTGAGTAGGATGTAGGTGGGTGTGCAGTTATAAAAGTCTGAGGCAGGGAATCTAAATACACCACGGTTGAGTTTAGAGGAGGTGGGGTGATGCTTTTAAATTTCCCACTGCGGGGTCTTGAATGGAGAGAAGCACTAATAACACCTGGAGAGGAGGAGAGTCTCATTATTCAATGAGGGCTAAGGCGTGTCTCCATATGCTGGCCCTCACCAGCCATTAGGCAGTCGCTGAACAAATCTGTGAGTTTGTGCTTAGAAATGTCTTTTTTTTTGTACAATTTTTGATATTTAGGGCTCCATTGTTGCTGCTGATTTTAATTGAACTGTTATTTTCAAATAAATGATGCTGATCAGTATGAAATTATCATGGACAAACAAAGGGATCAGATAATATTCCTGCTACTGCTTCACAGTGTTTCAGCTATTAAATTTATGTGGTACAACTCTGTTTAGATTGCAGCAGGTTTGGACAAGACAGATATTGACTTTCTTAATTTTATGTTTGTGTGATTCCCTCTGCCTCCTCTTTTTCTTTTTACTCCTAGTCTTAGGATAAGAAAATACCCATGTGCAAACCTCTAAATAAATCATCACTAGCAGATGTGGTGATCCAAATATTTCTAGTTCAATGTATCAGAAGACATGTCTGTATGCATGTTTCTTTTGTTTGGCTTTACTCAGTGTGTGTGTTTGTGTGTTATGAATATGTATAGGGACATGCTGTAATATAAGTCTTTTCTTGTTTCTCTGTTATGTCTTTCTTACTGTGTGCTGTAGACTTGGCCTGAACATGTCCTGGTTGTTGGCCATGTGGATTAGCCTCGGCTTCCTGCTGTTGTGCCAGGCCACACTCTATCAGACCATCCAGCAGCACCATGTGGCCCGGCCCGGCCGCACCGACATTCTCACTCTAGGTACGTGTACCTGTTTTTCGGATTTCGGCTTCACAGCACAGTGTTACAGTGCGAGATGTTGCCCTGTTGATGGGGCAGCAGTTGTTAGCTTTGGCTGTTAAAAACCAACAGCAAGAGACTGCTGCAGTATGTCAGAATGATTTGCCACGGTACTGTACTGTAACATGATGATTCACCATGCTTGCAGTCATACAGGATGAGCGAAGAGGAAGACGACTAATTGTGCTTCTAATTGCACGTTACATCCTTAGATTTAGTCAGACTCAAATCTATATATCCGTATACATTTTGTGCTATTTATGGAAGGAATATGGTTGTTTGACTTTGAAGCTGAGCTGCACGCTTCTGTTTAAATCTGAATGTGGAAGTCCAGTTAGACAAAGAGCATCTTACATTGTGAGATAGCTGGTAGGGAGATGATTTCTATGTGGGGTGAGAAATTCTTGACTACTGCACCCTGAATCTTGCTGGCAGACTGTTACGAGCAGGACAAGCTGTAGGCAAAAATCCCTATTACTGTGCTGGGTAGCCAAGGGAGCTTTGATCACTGTGGCTTAGATGGAAATGACAATTATGTTTCCCTCTTTTGCACTGGAAACGTTTGGCAATTAAGCCCGACGCCTTCTGCACCGTAGGGGCAAAAGGGGAGGGTAGACGCTGAGGCGGATTTAATTCTCTGATTATGAAAAAGCTTACCACTATTGCTTATGGTGTATGAGGGAGTGTTACAGGGAAGGCAAAGGTTTTTTTAGAGCAAAGCAAAGGCTTTCTTTAAGCTTCTAACAATGACTATGACTCCCATGCTGAACCCTCACACAGAGTGGGGCTCTCTCCGGAAGCCAAGCGGCTGTTAAACATTGATGCTATCTTCTGCTTGGTTCCCTCAGTGTGTTGCATTGCCAAGCAAAAAGACAGTAATTGAGGCACAGCAAAAGAAAAAAAACAGATCCAGCATTGAATTCTCCATGCTTGTGTTGAATACTGGTGATTTTAAGCAGCATGTCGGAGAATTGGCTTACTTTTGCTGTGGAACAGCTGACACATGAAAATCCCAACTATGATAGATAGAAAGTTCTCAAAGTATCCCGGTGCCGTTAATTGGAACAAGAGGGTGAGGGATGAGCGACAGAGAGCTCTGAATGAATTTTTAAAGGCTGGCTTCCAGTTTTTCTGTTTTTTTTTTTTTTGACTGGTTGGCAAGTCGAGCTTGGTGCCAAAGATGTACAAGGAAGTGCAAGGCTCAGTAAGTGTCTTTTGAATAATGCAGTGGTCCCAAAGGGGGAGAAGGGAAGAAAATAAGATCCCCCCCTCTCTACAGCCACCACCCCTAGTGTAGATCTAGAAGAGTCATCCAGGATGGATGAGGATGGTTATGGCTGAGAGTTCTCTGGAAGGTTTCCTGTCAGACAGATCAACTCACACTCTAACCGCATACAAAACTAAGGAGGGTACGGACATGTACATGCTCACACATTTACACACCATTTTCTCACTGAGGCCATTATGGTTGTGGCATTTTTTTCTTGGGTCCTCTGGGGATACTGGAGCTGTGTTCAGGACACATCAGGTTTGAGAGGAGGCAAGCTATGCAGATGAACGATAACCACAAACTCTGTTTTGATTTGATCTTTTTAAGTCTCTTTTAGATTGAGCCACTCCATTATGAATAATGACACAAGGAAGTAAATTAAAAAAAACAACAAAAAAAAAAACGTTTTACAGTATCACAGCATGCACACTGAGACCACAAGTCTGTTGCAGTGGGGTTTTTTTTATTACACAAGTACTCTCTGGAAAAGTTTTAAAACCACCAAACTGTGATGGACGACAGCCATAATTGGCGCTGACAATCATAATCTTGGGATATGTTATGATATTTTACTATCCTAATCAGCAGGCTTCGCAGGGATAATGGTCTATCACAACTGGGCGCTCAGAGAAAAAACATTTCTGTCTGATTTTTTTTTCTGCTGCTGGCCAACTGTACAATTTACTGTATATCATGTTAAGAGGATTAAGCTGACATCAATCTTACTCAGCCGTGGAGTGGCGTTAACCGATCTAACCAGAACTGCTCTCTCAGAATTGAAATGCTATGATGAATATTTGAATTAGAATTGATTTTATAATTTAAGAAGCTCTCTGGTTTCATTGAGGCCAGAACCCTCAGATATAAATAGATATGGCTATGTAGGAAGTGGTAAAAAAAGAGAGATGTTTTGCCTTGAAAAATTCATTGACTTTCATGCTTTTCATGCATTTTCCGTAATCAAATAATGTTTCTCTGTTTCAAAAAGATGATGAAAGGATGTGTGATATACTGTCTGCTATACAGTAAATTAAGTTGTAAAATGTTTTCAAGGAAGCTTGTGAAATACAGGATTCAAAATGTCTTTTACACTGATAAACAGCTTAATGGAAAGTGTATTGTCTTAGACTCACACTCACACTGAGATTATTGATTTTTTTATCCTTAAAAATAATAGGTGGAACATCTTTCCTATAAAATGCAACATGCTATGCTACTCTATTGTCTTTTGGACAGTCATAAACTAAGTCTTTAAGTGAAATCGAGGGTTAGTATTTTGTAAGAAAGAGTGTCTTGAAATAAATTTTTGTGGATGTTGGCATGCAGCCCGGCCGACTGTCTAAGAGACGGAGTGGTACAAAAACTCAAGAACCATCCCACATAGACAAAGACAAGCAGACAAGGGTCTGTGTGGGTATCTGAGGATGGGAAGTGAAGGTCATGTTGAGCTAGGTACAAATGTAATCCTCCATCCTGTTGAAGCATCTAACAATGTTTGAGAAATCAGCTTATCTGCCTCCTGGAACGGTGAGCTGACAGTGCGTAGCAAAAAAAAAAAAAAAAAAAAAAAAAAGTGACTGCGGAGATAAAGTTTCAAGATCATATTTAGTTATTTTTTTCAAATGTTTCCGTGACAAATCGGCATAGTCACTGCTGAGGCGGAGATTGTAACGAGTTGCCTGACTGCTTCGTCACCTGCTCAGGAAGCGATGCTGCTCTCTTTCCCATGAGCCTCCGCTTCACACCGCCTCCCTTGCGTCCTGCTCGTGCGGCTGAAGATTGATGGCGGCCTGATTCTGGGCAGCCAATTCTGGTCTCTCAAGAAATAATCCACTACATTGACAGATGAGCTGAATGTGACATGACACACACAAGCCCGGCTCTGCACTCTCCCCACCTGCCAACACAGCGAGTAGAAGTGCTCACTGCCAAGACTGCTGCTGCACAAACCAGGCCACTCTTGACAGCACACAGTATTGGACTCCATCAAAAGTCAGAAAAAGTGTAACCAATTTACATTGTCCATGCTTTACTGCCACAACTTACTGCAGATTTGGCGTCCTTTAATGTTGAAATGAAAATGCTCCTTAATGTTTGGTCTGCAGTGTTATATAGTATACTCATTAAGTTACGCTTAGCAGGGACTGTATTTACCCGTGTTCAGCTGAAGAATGCATACAGTGCCCATGTTCATAGTGTATCAGTACCCAGAGGGTCAGTCTGAATATAACAACACTTTAGCTGGTGCTTTATTTTATTATGACTCTGACAGGGCAGTTTAAGAGAGTCTCAGATCTAACAGAAGGGCATGATTCCTGTTCCAGGTGCAGCTGTAAAACTAACTCTACTAGCCTGTTACACTTTAATGGCAGTTTGTTGCTGATGTTATCTTTTACCATTGTTTTTGTCAGCCATGATGACAAGGTAGTACGTTGTATACTATATGTGCACTATTACAGAACCATACACATATTATTAAACCTCTTAATATGGAAGTGGTGGCTCATAATGTAGACTATAACACAGTGGTGCTGCTGTTATGTTTTATCCATTGATTCGAAATGGCTGGTAAAGTCTAATCAGAGATGATTGGAAGGCATTTTAATGAGCTCATTGTGCAATGTGCCATAATGCTCCCTCGGTCTAGAGCATTATCTGACGTGGAAAAAAACATGTAATTACTTTGATTAGCCAAGACGCATGATATGGTCAAGCAAGAGCAGCGATCATAAGCGAGGGTGTGTTTGATAAATTAAGGAATGAAACTTCAGCTTTAAGAACACAAAATAAGAACACAAAAAGAACTGTCAAAATACTGTAGTGCTGAATTTAAGCGTGATGTATCTATTAAACCTCCCGTTTTTATCTTTAGAGCTAAGGTTTGGGTTTTTCTTGGTAGCGGAAAATCTGACAAGATACAGGGTGCTAAAATAAACCTTGAACTTGATTTAGGATTGCTGTCTTTTGGCAAATGAGGACGGGATAGAAGTCTGGAAGCCATACATACACACAGCATGAATTGATTTTTTTTTCTTTCTTTCCATTGCTGAGCGGATGGCTGCTTCAGAAGATTGATGATTTTTCTGGCAGTGTTTGAGAATGTTAAGAAATTAGCTTCACGGGCTCCCAAACTGCATGCACACACCGTTTTCAACTTGGAACTCATTTCCATAGTTCTCAGTCTCCTCATTACAATAGCTCAGCGTTAGCGGCGGAAGTGAACGTGTACTTTTTTTTTTTTTTTTTTTTACATAGTCATCCCCAAATTAGTAATCATGCTGCTTCCCTTCTTCTGGGGCGATGTATGAGTGTTTATGAAAGGCAGATCAATCCATCCTACCCACAGGAACATCTTTCCATATAGGCTCTCTGTGCTTTTGTTTTGCCATTAAATCTGCTTTATTTACATCCCCCATTAAACTGAGAGGACTAATTAGTGCGAGAATTGATTGCAAAAACAAAATTCAATCAAATTTCAGTCACTTGAATGGATGACACCTTAATCATATTTTTGTTAAGTGGATGAAAAATAATTGTTTGATCCATCTGTCAAGGTTTGCTCAAGTGGAAAAGCATCAACATATAAGCTATATTCACATGTACACACGAACGCACATTCAAACCGCTAGTTTCCAAGATATTGCAATAACCTTCTCTGAGTTTGCAGTGGGCATGTTTTTTTTATTATCCATTTTGTTATTCTTAATATTCACTTGTGTGTGTGTTTGTGTATCATGTCTTTAAGAACTAAACGAAACTATACAGTGATGAAAATCATACATTTTATATGACACAAATTTAATTAGAAACATTCATTTTCTGAACATGGCATCTACAAATCCTGCCTTGTGCCAACCGAGAAACTCAAATCCGATAATCTACCTCGCATAGATTATAATTGCTTTGAAAACTCTGGGTTTAGGTAAGGAGCTCATCAGTTCTGTGTGATCTCTCACTCTCCATCGCACAGCATGCCCTTCGAGGTAATGAAAGCAACCTTTCTAAAAACTGGGCAATAACTGCCTGATCATTCAGGTGCCGAGCAGCACTCACTCCGTGGCTGGCCTCATCCCCCAGCCGTCCATCCTCTTGTCCCAACTCCCCTCCCCTTCTCCTCCCTCCCTCCCTCCCTCCCTCCCTCCATCTCCTCGTCTCTATTGGCCCCTCAGACGATTTGTCATGGATCAGATGAGACAATTTGTCATGGATTAGTGCACTTAAATGTCTGTGTGATAGTGGAAGCAGTCACTGGAAAAGCTTAGGAATCCTATTACACTGCGTTTTATGGCCGACGAGAGGGGAGGGAGGAGTGGAGGTTGAATTGGCACTTTCTATGGCCTGTGTACCATTTCTTTACTTTTTCCTCCACACATAATCAGATATTCACTTAGAGGTGAGCTCCGCTGATGTGTCTGAACTGGGACCAAAAGTTCTATATTCTTTTTAGATTCATCACTTCACGCTGCATGAGTTTAATTAGGGTGTTGTCTGCCTTTGCCCACCTCCCACTATATCTACCCATTTTACCACCTCAGTGACACATTTGAAGCCAAATATGAACAGTCTGTATTTTGAGTGCCACTTGCATCAATAAGTGAGTCAGACAGCGAGAAATTATCTACGTTCCCCTCACTGTCTCATAGTCTTTCTTGGAAAACATATTCTGATTCACCTGTGGCAATGTTGCTGCGTCATTAGTATTTATTTAGTCAGCAGTGTTTCTCATCTCAAGCCTTTTGCTGCTTGTACTCTGGTGCATTTCCTCCCTTTTTGAGTGAGATTAGATGGTAGTAGATTAGATGCTTTTCTCCTCTGATGTCAGATAATTGTGTCAGACAGGGTGCACAGGTGCTATTTAACACAGGTGGCTCATTCCCTAAACAATTTCTCATAGAGCATAAAGAAAGAAAGAAAAGAAATATACACACAGAGAAAGGTGTGTTCAAACAACCCAACAGTCGCGCAATACCATGAGATACACGTCTGTGTCACAGTTATTATTTTTTCAGCTGTCTATTTTAAATAGTCCTCTGTGTATTCTTTTTTTTGTCTTCCAGATTTTTATTTATTTCAGCCCCTTGCAGCACATCTATTTTATTTATACTAAACTGAGAAGTGGAAAGTTACTGTGTCATAGATCATTACCATCTTTATTCATACAATATCTTATGCAGCTTCTCCATCACCTCTAGGCCCCTCAAGCCCCTTAGTATCATCTTGGTGAAGTGAAATAGCTTGCTTATGTTAATGGAGCAAAGAGACACACTGCCAGGTAATTGTGATGCAGCAGAGCTTCTTCGTGGCATCATTTAAAACCACTGCAGGGGACAAATGTTGTTCATTGAGTGTTTTGTTTGCAGAGGACTCACTTTGCCCCAGCAACTCATTTACCCGATGGCAGTCAAATTAGGTTTTCTTTACCATATTACTAATTTACTTCTAAATCTTGTCCCAATTTTTTGCAATCACTTGAGTGGATTATATTAAACCTAAAATATTTTAGCATGGATTTTTAGTCACAGTTCTGCAAATATGAACAGACAGCCAGCAAAATCAAAACAAAACTTGCATGTTGACTTCCATTGTCTTTGCCTTATTGCTGGTTCTTTTAGAATAAAAATGGTAAGTAGAATATTTACCCATGTGGCCCTGTTCTCTGACTTCACCTCTGGCATGTTGAAATAGACACAGATGTCATTGATTTTGAATTCCAGTTTGCCTCTGGTTTAAATTAATCATTTATTTGTTAATTGACATTTTAGCCTCTAAAATATTTGCAAATTATAAATGTTCTAATTCTACTTTAAATTTCAAGTCTTTATTGCCTCATATCATGTCACCTTTCCAAATATAAACTTGCCTCACTTAAACTCACAAAATGTGTGAAAACTACTTCATCTTTGCAGCATCTGTGTTACAGACTATCAGGATTGTTTTCACACTCCTAATAACATGAAATTTGAGATGCATATATTCAATTTGTTGCCAAGGTGACTTCTCAGTTTGGCCCAGTGAATCATTCATTCGAGCCCTGACAGGGGACAAAAGTGGATTATGGGGTTTGGAATTATGGAAACAGAAATCCTGTTGCTTGAATATGTCCCCACTTGTCAAATGAATGATTGAACGTCTGTCTAAATTTTCCACCCAGGGTGCTCTGTCAGCATTAGCTGAGGTCTATTTGTCTTGTCTGATGTGTCTGGATCAGTCTATGCGGGTGCTGCGCCGATGCAGCATCATATTGTCTTATCACAGTCTTATCTGACAGCAGATGCTCTAATAATGGAAGTTAGGTTGAGATATCACAGTTAACTGTTTCTCACAGCTGTAAAAAAATAAACCACATGAAATGGACACAGCCAAATACCTGAATAAATAGATAGGATATCCTATTTTAATCTTTTTCATACTATTGTGTATCTTGCATTAAATATGCCAGTCATTCATACTGTACACAGTGACAATGGTGACAGACTGTTGAAAATGTAGGGGGCAATTAGTATCCGCTGGCCCTGCAATGTATCTTCATTTGCCACAGTATCTCCAGCACATGTCAGGTTCAGTGAACATGGCTCAATGCCCTCATACCTTCCCGTTCTGTGCCTGTTGGCCAGGAGAGAGAGAGAGAATGAAGGATGGGGTGGCACCTGCATGTGTCTGTCTGTAGCCTAATGACCCAGAGGAGCTTTCTCTCTCTCACACTGTCTCTCTCCTCACTTTCATGCTCTTTGTCTTTGTCATTCTCTGGACAACTCGTCTGTCTGTTAGGTCTGGTCTGATCTCAATCCTGTTGTTTTACTAACAAACTTCTCTATACATCAGTTTCCTCTGTGTCTCACTCTCTCAAAAATAGATGTTTAACTTTAATTATCTTGGGAGCTAAGCAATGTTGGCAGTGTGTATTTGCAAGGAAATATTATTTAGGCAGACAGGCAGGCTATGTCGGATTTTCTCTCCCTCATCTCACATCCCAGAGGTTTTAAGTGGTATGAGCTATCGGGCTTTTCCAACAAAAGCACCTTTTGACCTGCTTTCTGTAAGTTTTGAGTCGAGTTTAAATGAGGATTAATACCTGCTCTAAGGAACTCGTTCAACCTTTTCCCCGAAGGTATCAACGGAAGTGTGAGGATGGCATACATGTGTATAAAATAAGAGTTTTATTGGAACTGAGCTGATAGAACTGAATACCTTTCCACATACTGACTTTGATCATAACATCTCTTCCCCATCCTTGTGGATTTCCACCGTCTCCAAGGCATAAACTGCAAGGCACACATGCATGCTAAATAAAGAGTACCGGAACTGTGCTGACGTACAACTGGATTGCTCACCTCATCTCATATTGTTTTTTTCTCTGTCCTTGTGGAATCCACACCAAGGCCCATGATATTAAGATCCTTTGTGAAAGACAGACAAAAACAAGAGTTACAAATGTAACTAAGGTTCTCTGAATTCTGAATGACTGACAAAGATGGTATGTAATACCTGGATATGCATTTTGTGCATGCAAAGGAGTTAATACCAGGAGACATAATACCAACAAAGTCACATGTGTGCCCTGGGTGATGCAAGCAACCTGATAAAGGGACCTTGCAGTCAGCAGTTGTCTCCTACAGAATCGTCTTGTCAAGACTCCGAATGACAATGAACTCTAGTTGCCATCCAGAATTCATAGACTCTTAGTTACATTTATAACTGTCATTCATCTCATTTTTCCTGACTGCTAGAGACAGTATGTAATACGTGGATGAACCATACCAGCAAGCAGGCAAATGTACAGGAAGAAACCAAAGTAGCTGCAGCACAGATGTCACTTAGTTGAACACCCTTTGAGGCAGCCAAAGAAGTTGAGACACTCCTGTTTGAATGACATTTCACAGGGGGGACCTGGAGGCCCCTAAGCCTGTATCCAAGCAATCCAGGTGACATTACCAAATGCCTTCCCCCAACTGTGACAGAAGATCCTGTTTCAGTTGCATAGGCCAAGGTATTCCATTGAGAAGCTGACAGATCACAGGAAACCATATCCTTCTTTGGAACAAGAAAATAAGTTGAGTTGAACTCTTTCAGTTGAGTCGAACTTTCTACATATTCGATGGCACCTTTCCTTAGAAGCACTGAAATTTCCCACAAGAGAGCCAGAGACCTCAGACAGCAGTCCCACTGAAATTTATGGACCAACACCTGAACTGGAAAAGATTCCCTTGAAAAGATTTGATAACACCTATGGGTGCAAGACACCCATGACATTTGAGTGGCTTGAGTGGTCAGTTGGTTGTGTTTGGGTACCCTATCCCTTGGTGTCTGAAAGGCAGGCTGTGGACAGACCAGTTTGAGTTCTGAAAAGAGGAACGTCTAGGGTGAACAGTGTCTGTGTATTTTGGTTTAGGCAAAAGTGTCCAGCATAAGTCAGCAAACTGTTGCCTGACTTTGTTCACTTGTTCATTTTCTGCACCCCTGTGACAAGGGGGACTGGGCAAGCAACACATGGCATCGGGCCAAGATCAAAGTGGACGTCAGTCTGTCATGCTCTGGTCATGAATGCAAACAACTGGAGTAGTGCATCACTCAGGTTCTATGTTGAGGCATCAACTCTAGTAGTCTGGAGAGTCTGCATTAGAGCTATAGATAGAGCTAGAAAAAGGTGGGAAAAAGAGCAATATGCCCCATCCAAGCTGCTACATCATAGCTCTTGGTAAGGAAGTCATCAGTGATTCTACACTGCAGGTGTGGACAACAGGCATCCAGTCTAAGGGCTTCATCTGTAGATACTATCAGAGAAGCAATGGAGGCATCATTGGCAGGCATTTGATCTTGACTATATTTGGCGTTGTTCGCTAGAGAGAGCAGCTTCCACATGGGCTTGCTCAACTGTGGTATGACCAGCCTCAGCGTTCTTCAAGGAATCTGCTCCTGATATGTGAGAACCTGTCACAGAGGGCTGCCAGTTCGTCCTGTTCTCCTGTGTCCTTATCAATAAAAAGATTCCCTGAGGCAGTGAACAGCAGTGACAAGGTTGTGACGAGGTTGTAAGCCAGCCTCAGCAATGCTAATGTCAGACCTGGCCAACCTCATGGCCCTCTCTGCTAACAATGTGCAGCTGCAAGTAGTGCAAGCATTATCTGTCAGTGCCTGCATTAGGTGTTCAATGCCAAGACATGATGGACATCTGTCATGGCCACCTTCTGGGCTGAGAAGGACCAAGTAGGAGTTACAAAGGGAGAGTATAACCTACTTCATAAGATGGTCTAACAGGTGTTGGAGTGAACAAGCCCATTCCTACCCCACACAGACACTTCCAAGGCGAGCACACCTCAGCATGTGTAGCGCGCCCTATGGTTTAATAATAGCAGTAGAGGGAGACAAACCCACCTACATATTCAAAGTAAACCAGCACCTTTAATGCTAATGGAAGGCTAGCGACGTAGCAATGGAGCAAGAAACACTCAGCTACAATTCCAGTTAAACCATCACCTATAACACCAGAATGCTAGTGATGTAGCGGTAGAGCAAGAAACACTCAGCTACAAATCCAATTTCCGCTAGTGTTACAGGCAATCCTATTGTATGTGTGTGTTACTTTAAGTGTGTAATGAAAAGACTACTCAGAGCTGAGCTCTGCTCTGTTATCGTCAGGATCAAGGGCTTTAGTTTCACTCTCAACAGATGCAAAGAAGCACCGTAACAGTGCGATGTTTCGCTGAAGAGAGAAATACCTCTGGCTCACTGACTGTATATTAGCTTTTAGTCTTACATTCCACCTCTTCCGCTGTTTTGCTGAGTGCAAACCTTGCATGGAGCTTCGCTCACATCTCAACACGACTCGCTCTCTCTCTTAGGTGCAATCAAAGTGCAAAGTGATTTAACCATGAATAAAATACAGAAATATTTTGTGATACATTCAGTGGAGTGAGCTGCACCCCTGTCTAGCTTGGTTGCTACATTTTTTTTCACGGAATGCATGTCAGGCAGAGAGCTGTCAGAAATATATGAAGCTGGCTCTGTCTCAGCATCCATATTAGTCAAAGACACCAGTATTACTCATTCACAATCTTGGTCACTTATATCACACTTCCACACCTTTATCTGCTGTCTGATTGGAGAATGGATATGTTCACATGCTGTTATCACAATAAAAATTTCCTATACATGACAGAGCATCACCTTAGCATGAAACATGGCTTTAGCAGTTGGTGCTGCTTCTCAGAGTTTGTAGAGATGTAGAGGAGCTGTGTGCATCCTGTCAGGGTAGTCACACCAGGCTGGGCCCCCGAACAGCAGCATGTTGCTGAAGTGATGTTATTACAATTTTGGATGATTCACATGAGAGGGCAGGCAGGCAGACAGCCTTGCAGTTTTTTTTCTCAGCTCCTTTGCAAATGAGAAATGTCACCCACAGCTGCAGCTGGGGCAGGCTTTAGGGGGTACATATTCAAAGAGCTATGACTATTTGTTCCACTGTTGTAATGTAGTTGGCGGTATACACCGGAGGGCAGAGGAATAAAGGATAAGAAGAGTTGTAGAGTAATACTTAGCTAGTGAAGAATAAGGAGGGCAGAGGATGATGGAAACCTTCGAACAAGGCTCATTAGGGGCTGGAAGTATGAGTTTGACTTGGAGAATATATATTTCTGACAGGCTGCTCTCTGCCCTGACACTGTGACATCTATGCTACCAAAATTTATAGTTGTGCTTGTGTGTGTGTAACTGTTTCTGTAGAACAGCATTGTGTCTTGGGTTGAGATGTCCAAATAGAAAAGAGTAATTTACACTCAAGTGCCCACTGATATGCTATAGTGTTATCACATTTTCAACCTTGACCCTTCTGTTAGATTTTACCATAGCCATTTGATAACCTGGTGTTAGATATGTGTCACACAGCTTCTAGTTCTATAAAATACTATCAGACATCCTTACTTTTGTTGACTTTTCTTACAGGAGAATAGTAGTGTGAAATTTACTTTTGCTTTTGTCCAGTTTACATGATAAATACAAAGTACACACTATTATCACATGCAGGATCATTATTTCTATTTATTTATCTTTAGCTGCTTTAACATGACAAACTTTACAATGTCAAGTCAGTCTTGAAATTAAAGTTGACCTGTTATGCTTTTCCTTATTTTCAGTCATATGTATAATGTCAAATACTGAGGTAAATGTATATTGAAGTAATCCCAATGAGCAAAAAGCACTGGCTTCAGACTGCTCTGAACAATGGGTTTCCAACATTTTTTTCTACTTTCAGCCTGAGCTGATGTTGGTTTGGGTTCACCGCTCCACTATGCTAATATTATGGCATTTTTTCATTGTTTTGGGCATAGTCACACTGGGCCATGACTGGAGTCAAGCTGGCATGCTGTGAGTGTTTTTCCATTACACAGCAGGGTAAACTAAAATAAGTAGTTTACCTGTTGGAAGTGTGCCGGTCATCTGCAACTCTTCATCAAACATCCTCATCACTTTGGCTGTTTCTGCTTGTACCATTCCTCCCTGCATTATTTCTAACTGATTTGCTGAGCAAAATCATCTCAAAATATCTCCACATCTTGTTGTGTCGACCAGTTTTTAGCACCACTAACAAAGCTCTGCTAATTCAGTGCGGAACATATTTAATTTCCTATACATTCTTCACAATAAAAGTGCTCAGTTATTTAGTCATTTAAAAGCTTTTAATATGAAGTGACAAAAGCAAGGAATGTTTTTCATCAGCAGTAATTTAACACACCACTGATATGGCTGCTCCTTGACAGGTTTCCAGAAAGATGACCAATCAAAGCAGAGTGGGCTCATTGGGAGGGACAGTAGCTAAGGTTGCATGTTAGAGACAGAGGCTGAACTGAGGGGCTGCATAAAGGGCCAGTATGCAAAGCTACACTTGTGTAGTCTTACACTAACACTAACTGCTGTTCTATCACAGAGATGTCTCAAATAAGGATAGAGTGATCTGGGAGTGAAGTTTATGGCAATATGTTTGTGAAGGATTATTACTTGTGGGAACTATGTGTGTAAGCACTGTGTAACACAATAACCAACAATGTCAACAGTCAGTATAAAGTTTTGACCTGGTCAGATCCCAATTACTGGGGTCAGGATGGTTTCTGATTTTTTTTTATTTTCTCCGTTTTCATCAAGCTGGGTTCTGAGCTAGAAATTTGATTATGCCTTTCAGTATCGAATATTCAGCGGTTTGTGTGATAAATATTTCATGTACCCCCGCCTGTACAGAATAGGAAGAAGAAACGTGGAATTAACCTGAGTGCCTTTTCAGCACTAGATCAATGAGGGGAGATTTTCTGGAGCCTGAGGAAAACAGTACAGTTACAGTTGAAAACAGAACAACCCTACAGTGGTGTCTGACAAATGTTGTCCAACACAGCACTGGAGAGGAGGGGACCTCTTTCTCACTGTCTAGCCAGAGGTGCGTTGCGCTAATGTTAGTATTATTGGTGATATTGGTAGTTGAATGTGCGCCCCTCGTAAGGTCTTATGGTCTCTCATGGACGTACCATCTCATCCTGCAGTGAATTGGATGAGAAGCGAGTACAGATCTCATAAGTCCCCTCTAGGAGTCACAGCTCACTCTGCAAGGGCACTCGTATTAGGCGCCTTACACATGGGATAGCAGCGATAAAGCAGCCGTATATTTCTTTTCATGAGGAGGAGGGGATTATGTAGTCTTAAAAGAGAAATGTGGCTCTCATACTGTACATGTGAAGGATACAAATCTACACTAGAGGCACCATGTGTAGGTTTAACATTGATAATAGTGTAAATCATTTAAGAGCCATAAAGTAATGACTTGCTAATCTTCCTAATCTCTTATTGTTTGCGAGACAGAATGCTTGTGTCTATGCTTTTGTGGCTGAATATAAGAGTGAAGACAATTAGATTCATGTTTCTGTGGATGTGTGGATTGTGTTCAGGCCTTGCTGCCAGTTGGAGGAGGCAGCAATGTGTTTGAACAGTGAGAAAATTTGGCCAATCAATCTCACGTCCCCTGTCAAATGACTAAACTGCCATCGATCATCGTTTACCCGTTACATCTCATTCCCAGCAAGATGCTAGTTGCCTTCCCGTAACATTTTCCTCCGGACATTTGCATGTCTGGCTGGATTCACCTTTTATGTGTGTGCGTGTGTGTGTTTATGAGAACGAGGGAAAGAGAGAATGAGGTTATGTGTATGCAAAAGAACGAGATAGGATGTGTGGATGAGCCAGCCAACCAGCTTGCTGCGGTGCTGTTGCTGAAGCCCAGCCAGACAGATGGCATCCATTTGATCATGGAAATGCTGTAATGGTGGGCCAGGAGAAGCTAAGAGAGGCTGTTTTTGGGTGTTCATGAGCAGGGCATACTCTCAGTCTGCCAGGCAGTGAAAACTTTAACCTTTTAAAAAGCTTTCCTTCTTTTCCCCCTACTGCTTCACTGATGTGTTGGCTGATGTGCCAGATTGTTATCATGACTGTCTCAGACATCAGAGTGTGTATATTCATCAGTGTTTGCATATGGACATGTCCGTGTGTGTTCACACTTAAAGGGTAGTTATTTAATCAGTTTAATTTTATCCACAAAAAGAGACCACAGTCAACCCATTGCATTTAAAAGGTTAACATTTGTCTATGTACACACACCACAACTTCATATAGCTTATGCCTCTGTGCCGTAGACCTCCATCGCTGTACAGAAACTATGAAAATATACATAACATTAAACATAAAATAGCCATACTGTTAGAAGTGTGATCATTACAATAAACAGCATAGTTTAATCTGAAATGCTGGGACGGCGTTTGTAATCTCTAGAGACAAGCTCCAGGCAGCTGATATTACTGAGCATATTAGAAGATGTGATTTTGTCTTTTCTTCTGAAAAGAATAAAGTGTGCTGGCATTGTTCATTTCAAAACCAATATCCCATCATTAACAGCATAGCTCTTGTTGTCAATTATAGCTAAAAGTAAGGCTATAGATGACAATATCTGACGGTCAGTCCACCTCTTTGGTCCATACTGAACATCTCAACAACTACTGGATGGATATCCACATAATTTTGTACAAGTAACCTTTATGGTCCCCAGAGGATGAATGATAATAACATTGGAGATCCCCTGACTTCTCTTATGGTGCCAAAATTGGAGGTGGTTAGTTTGGTTTATGAAATACCTGCGACATAGCTACTTTGTGTTTAGTGCTGATAAACAAATGTTAGCATGTTAACACACTAAACTAAGATGGTGAATTAGGTCAACATTTCACCTGCTCCTCATTATGTTAGGATTGTTATTACGAGCATGTTATCATGCTGATGTTAGCATTTAATGGACTCAGGATGTAGACTTTTAGCCTTGGAAGATAATGGAGTTGTATGGCATGGAGCCATTAGCTTTGTCAGACTGATCATACAGAAAGTATGTGTTAGTGGGTGAACTTTACTGTTGTTTTGGTCTTTTCATGGGATTTGTTGATAATAACAAAAATGTAAACAAGCAAAAGCCTTATCTTTTAAATATAGAGATGTACTACTGTTGTGATACAATAGGGAGCTCATGCTGTGCTCCAACCTATGTCTATGATTGTTTAACAGATTTAAACACAATTTATTTCTCTATGAGAGTGAGACATCAGCTATGATGGCAGTGTATTGTTACTATTACTATTATTACTATTTCCAGCACTACCACTTATACAGATGGTGTCCACCTGCTTTTAAAGGTGTTATATTTTAATGGGAATAGCTTTGTGCTGCGTTGTCAAAATAGTCTGTTTTACTTAATCAGTCTAACACAGAACATATGCTAAGTACACAGAGTGTTAATCTTCCCTGTGCACACATTTGATATGAGATGAAAGGCGACATCTTAAGCACAGTGTGTTTAATTTTTCTATGAACACTGCAATTGTCTCCTTTCTCTCCCTGTTTCTTGTCACAGGGCAGAGACATTTTCATGATCACATTCGGCCCTTATCTCGTCATACTTGCAAATCCATTTTTAAAAGGTTAGACATTAATGGCAAGAATCCCCTCCTTCCTCCTCCTCTTTGCCCTCCCACTTCTCAGATATGAGATTACACATTTCACCCTGAGCAACAGACAGAAACTAATCCATGGTCCATGTGAGATATAGTATTAGGCCTATACTCGCGGTGTGGCTGACAGCTCTACAGGGCCAAGTTTTGATATTGGGCATTTAAGAGACCACTATAAAAATCCAGCTTCTGTTAGGCACTAAACCACACACAGCACGCATACTCCCACTCGCTTGCTGTTGTGCACTCCAGCCATATATGAAGACACAAATTAGCAAACACATGCATGAACATACACACCCTCAAAGCAGATGCTTCAGCCTAGTGTTAATGAAAAACCATGCAGCGTGATTTCAAGTATAGCAAATGTTAAATAGCAAGATACGCATTGGGCCTATCACAGTAAGTGTGATAAGTATCCCATTAAGTGCCCTATGGCTTCCACATTCTCTCTGAATCAGTGTGTGTGTTAATATTTAATGCCTCTGGTAGAGTGCTACAGACACTTCCTGGGTGATCGCATCAAACTCACAGTGAGTTTGACAGTATCAGACCAATCTTTTACAACTTGAGATTCATTTACAGCCAACATTTCCTTAGTGCTTACGGAGTTGTTTTCACCATGTACGCACATGATGACATATATTTACCTACAGTACATACAATATTCACACTTTTGTGTCTACTATTCTTCTTTTGTGAAAGGCACAGTGCTAACATCAATTCACAAGCTGTGAAATTAGCTACTTTGTCTTGAAACAAACACTTTTTTTTTAGCTCCACAATCAGTAATATTCAATTGAGCAATTTAGATGTACTGACAGAAAGAAGTATCATGCTGATAGGAAATGTTACCGATGAATCAGAGTATTATTTATGAACTTAAAACAGGAATTTCTTTGTAATTAAGAGCTATTCATCAGACTGTGTAGAATACCCCTTGAACTGTTGTTTTTTTCCCATTGGCTGTTGCACTTTACAGCCTTAATAGTGGCAGCAGTATCAAGCGCACTTTCAATTTTTATTAAATATGAGTAACTACTGTTCACTCTTTTTAAATGAAAGGCAGACTGGACCGCAGTTTTAGGAGCCAGGAGGGAATTTACTCAGCATTCATCATGCGTGTCCAATTCATTAGCATCCAGCGTTTTATAAGGGTATCATAATTCAATTTCAGATCTGGATTTTAACATCAAGAACTTAGCCTTATTAATAAATTACCACCACATAATTTGGATTAGTCTGAACCATTTTTTTGTGGTTGAATAAATCAACACAGGGTGTTAAAACGTAGCATGTTTTATGTTGGCAAAGGGCGTAAGCATGCGCATGACACTATGAGTGGATGTGTGGTTTTTGTAGTAATCCTCCCTGCAGGATCAAATTTTAAATTATTTAGTTTTAGTTTTACTTTGAAGTAAACAAGGCTTGTTGACACGTCTCAGGCCTCAAAACAGAAACAGAAAAAATCTGAAATTGAGGCACATACTTTCTTCTTCTTTTCCCTCCTTCCTCGCTATGCTAAAACTATAGCAGGATTAAACACTTGCATATCAAAAGCATCTAAATGTCAAGCTCTTCATCATTCCCAAGCTTAGATTAAAAGTTATTCTTGGATGTACAAGATCATATTAGCACAAGTTTTGTTGACTCAAGTTTAGTCATCTGTGGACCACCTATCACCACCAACCACCTTGATGAGATTAAAGTTTCTTTTGTCTCTTTCAAGAGCAACACATTTCCGGCACAGCCCTGTTTGCAACATAAAATAGATGGCAGTCGATAGATGGCCAAGTTTCTGTTGTGTTGCTGTTGTGAACACCGCTATGAGGTCTGGACTACGGTAATGAGTTACTGTATACGTGTTTGAGACACAAGCCAACACTGAACCAACACTATTCATGGAGTTGCAAAAGCAGGTAGGGAGTAGGGGTTGTCAGCTTGTGTGCTCAGACTCTCCATTCACACCAGTCCCTTGGTCTAAATCCAATTCATCAGGCCTTAATGGACTGCACAAATTGTCTCTCCAGGATCTTAACTCAAGGAGTGGACAGACTAAGCAGGAACAGAGTGGAAGCATATGGCGCATAGTGTTGAGCACAGAATAAAAAGGCAAGAGCTGCAGAATTGATTATTAACATGTAAAAAAAGGTTTTGTGTTGTAATTCAATTTATACTTTGTGATTTTTTTTCCCCAGGCAGCTTAGCAGAATTACTGGCATAGTAATCAAACATTCACTCTGGAGGAAGTATTTTATTCATACTGAGCAACAGAGCTAAATCTGACAATTAGCAATTAATTTCCAAAATTAACAGTATGACTGTTTTTCTTAAGTGCTGGAGTTCTCAAGAAGCTCTGTGTCTGTATTGTGCTACACATTTGAACCTGTGCAACTGCCACACTTTGTATTGCAATTAAATTTCACAAGAGCTGGTGAAAAAAAAGTGTGTGTCCGTGGTGTGGTGGTTGTGCGGCTGAATGTCACCGCACACATTTCCAGTACACAGGCATCTGCGTCTAAAATTACAGATGGCGTTTTTCAGTGGCAATGAGCATCTGTCACAGAACGATGTTCAATGGCCGGTGGATTCTGCTTTGAGTGGTGTGGTGGAGATCTGTGAACTATCCTTTCTCCTATAGTCCATTTACTCCCTCCATTTCCCTGCATTCGAACATGATCACACAGCTCATAGGGCACAACAGCAGCAACAATAACAACATTAGTAAATTGTCGCTCATTTACACAGGGGCAGCAACATTTACTGGACACTCAACTCTGTCGAGCCTTTGATCCCATTCACGAGGGTGCACGTTTATGAACGTGTGTCTGCGTATAATATTCACCGACACATACATTACATTTCTCAGAATAAGTCTTGTGTTCTCTTGAAAGGTGCATTTTAAAGAAGAGCATTTACTGTTGGAATTTCATTGCAAACACACCTGTAAGTCTTTCGCCCCCACGGTGTTGTTTGTTTCTCAGCATGGTTTATCTTCACTCTCTCCAGATGTCAAATTACCACTCATCTGACTTGTTTCACTACAATTGATTATTTAGTATAATTTGGAAGAAGAGCAACACAGTTGGTAGAATGTCTCACTTTGTCTCTTTTGTTTCCCTCTCTGTGTTTTAAATGGAAAGGAGAGTGGGAGAGAATGAACCCATCTGCACTGAAATGACTCATCAGTCCTTTTCCAAGGTTGATATCACCCTTAACAATCTGGGAGTGCAAACAGTCTCCCAGATACTATTGCTACAACATCACTGGTTGTCAGACAGCATGCAGCAAAATCCAGACTGGCCCACCTGTCACACACAAGCTCAGCTTTATTTTTCTGAGAGAAAATATCTCACCAAACCCTGATACTGGAAAATGAGAAATTGAACGCTTGGATAATTTATGATTGTGACACCGCCATTTGGCCTAATCATGATTTTGGATTGTTCTTGAACTTGTTCTAGTTTTTTGTATTATGAGAATCGGTCTAGGATCAGCGAGTTCCTCTTTTAAAGTGATGAAGCCTCCCTTCATCTCACAACAAGGAACTCCTCTCAGCTTACCTCTTCCCTGCACTCTTGCATGCGGCTCTCCTGACCTTACTTCACGCTCTGCTTGACTGGAACACTTAAAGACTTCTCTCCTTCCGTTGCTTTCCTCTCTCTCCCTCTCTCACACCTTTGCTCTTCCCAGCAATGACATAACTGAGGGGATCAACTCTTCATGATTTTTTAATGTCTCCCACATGTTGGGACTCAGGAGTCGAGGTGAAGAGTGTTTTGTGTGATCAATGTTTTCCAGACTCTACATCTCGTTATAATCAGGGCATCATCTCCCAACTCGGGTATGCTGGGAAAGATGTGCCTTCTCTTTTTTGCTTTCCCTCTATCACCTTGTCTTACACTTTTTCCCCCACCTCTCCCTTTCCCTGAGGTGTGAGCATGTTATTTAAGTCTTCCCTGTGAGAGGACTCCCTAAGGTAAAGGTAGAGAGAAAGTGTGCGATGTGAAAAGAGCCAGAGTTTTGACTAGGGGGTTGGTTGCATGATGCAGAGTGCAGGATAAAGCCAGGTCAATGCACGTTGATTGAGCTGAGCAAATCCATCATGGAAATATAAATAATTGCCAAATCACAATTTCTGTTTTATTTTAATCCTGTGGATTTATTTGTCTATTTCTATTATCCACCCTCAAGGAGAATTTGACACCTTCGGATTAGGCTTAGGATGCTGAAGTAAAAGACACAAGTGTGAGATTTTAGTTTATGTTCAACTATGCTGCTATAACACCTCACTTAGAAGTGCAAGGCTGTCATATTAGCTTTGTGCCAACAATTCAGAGGTGCAGAAAACAAACTTTTTCCATATTATAAGGCATGGGTGTCACAGTGACAGCTCAAGCAAAAACTTCTTTGCAAATTTGTTTTTTTCGCCCTTTTCTTGGCTTGTAGCTTAGGTTTTTCCTTTTTGTGGATTCACTTTGAGGTAAATATTGTCATTTTAGGGATCAGAGTGGCAAATGGTGTACAGTATAGTCTATCAGAGACATTTTACTTCTCCGGGTCTCTAACGCTCCAGTGTGAGTTGGATCAAAAGCGCTCATCAGATCAGAAGAAAGCCAGAGCAGGCCTGAACCCACACTGCAAAGGTCACGGTTCACTCCATTATTCATCAGGCTTCCATGCTTAAGCCGGGGAGTGTTAAGAAAGAAAAGAGAAGAGGAGAGAGAGATCGAGAGATTGATTTTGAGAGGCGTCCCCCCTTTTTATATCTGTCCTCCCACAGAGACCCCTGCCAAAAGTCCTCCTGCTCTGTTCTGAAACAGCCAGCTCTCCAGTGGTTAAGGAACAAAGGATGGAGACCAAATGAATGAGGGAGCAGTAGCAAGAGAGAAAGAAGCAGAAGAGGGAGATCACCTCGCTCTTGTGTGGCTTGTCCCCTCTACCTCAAAGACCCCTTCTCTTGATTTAGCCATCTCTCCTGTCTTCCACCACAGCCACCCTTCAGAGATATGAGACCAAAACAGAAAGATGCCCTTTATCTCTCCAAATATGACACCTGCAATGCCACCTTGATGTGTGCATGCCCTAGCGCCATTTCGCTCCAAGGCCCTCTACCACTGGCTAAGATGAGTCGAGTTGTCAAGAACAGAGAGAATATTCATTTGTTAGGTTCCCTTGAAATGCATGCGCCTTTCCCCATTTACACCAGCAGCAGCAGCAGCAGCTTGGCGCCCAACAATCACTGTGTCATCTCACCCATTTCAGCAAAGCACATACCTGTTATTCTCTGTAAAGGATAGAAAAAAACTGAAAGCACCAAGCTGGAGATGGGGTGAAGAAAAAACACACATTCACACTTTCACTGTGAAATCTAAATACGTCTGGGGCCCTTGTTGTACATTCTGTACAGCTATTGTATTCCCCGCAGAGCATATATGCTGTAGCTGTTCTGGCTTGTTTTTTTTTCTCTTTTTTTTTTTTTACATGGTGGCATAGGTTTAGCATTGGCCGTCAGCAAAGCTCTCTCTTAACAGTAACCATGCTATCCAGCCTCTCTGGAAACCCTGACGTCCTCAATACCCAGGGGAATGTTTCAGGAAAGGAGCATGAGAGGTGAGATCTATAACTGAACACGTATCACTTTCGTCTCCTCAACCGCCCCCGCAATCGCTTCTATCCCGTCAACACACATATACACACCACCTCTGCAGAACAATGAGAGAATTCTGTGATCCCCCGTTGTGCAGAAAAAAAAAAAGCTCACTCCCCCAGTCAACTTTTTTTTTTTTTTTTTTTTTTAATAGCAGCATACAGTATCAGCAGAATTACTGCAGCTCGGCTTCGGCGCTGCAGCAGCCTTGCTAGAGTGTGTCAAGCCCAGAGGGGTTTATAGCTTTGATCTAACGCACAATACCCAGTGTTTGAGGGGAGAAAAGCGTGCATGCGCGCGAGCACGACCGTACGCAAATGAGCACATGGATCACGCGCACCAGCAAATGCTCACAAACACATACACCTCTACAGAGACACACAAGCGAACACACACACACACACATCCCCTTTGATATAGTTCCAGGCTTTTAGTGGGTGATTAGGAGAGGCGACCCAGCTAAGGTCTAGAGTGATAGGAGGAAACAGGAGCCTGCTGCTCTTTAGTTAGAGGAAACCAATACGCTGTCTGTAGATAGAGGAGTAATTATGTTCAAGGATTGAAGGGAAAGAGGAGTGAGCATTTTGGAGAAGCCAAAGAGGGGGGGAACGGAGTGGGGGGTGGGGTTGGTTTCAGATTCCCTACTGTGTCACCCCCACAGACAGCAATTAAAATTCCTCCAGAGGGATTTTCATGTGTGTTTATTGTATATATGTGTGTGAGGCGAAGCATATGTGTGTTTACATTATGGTGCAGGGTGCGGTTGTGCATACAGTGCTGCATAAATGCAGTCGAGACTGCCGTTGTGGTGTAGACACACATGTGTGTGAGTGTGCACACGCCTGTTTACTGAATCCACTCTTAACACTTGTTGGTGGTCTAAGGGTTATGAAATATTAATGCCTCCTCTCTCTTAATGATTCATAAATTGTATTCCGATACTCGCCACTCTGCTTCTCCTCGCTACTTTCCACTCCCTATAATTGGACCGTTGGCTTGGTAAAAAAAAAAAAAAAAGAAAAAAAAAAGATGAGTGTGAAGTGTGGCGCATGAGATGAAAATCAAGTTTTCCTCCCTCCTCACATATTTCAGCAAGCCGCATGCAAGTGCTGAGGGATCATAATGTCAGTAAATAGTATTCATGAACAAATGCTCTCCCAGGAAAAGTGTCTTTAGCATTCACACTGACACTGAACTGTGCTGTGTAGTTGGCAGGGAAAACCGTTGCAGACTGCCAGTGACACCTTACAAAATATCAACTTTAGCAGAAAGGAAATGAGAGAATGCTTTATTTACTGTAATAAACCCTCCATTATCAGGAGAAAGTTCAGAGATTCTTTTTTTTTCTCTCTCTCTCAACACATTAAGATATGGCGAGGCCTCACTCTAATGTGTGCTAATCTAAAAGAAACAGATTCACATTATGTTTGTTTTATTTATTTATTACTTAGCATCGATCGCCGTGGTGAAATCACCACTTGGGACTAAATGAAAAGAAAATAAGCTCCTCACTCTACGGCTTCTTTGTCTCCCACTCTTTCTCTCTCAGTCCCCAGTCTCACCTTATTTGATCCAATAACACTTTATACGATGGGAACATTAATATTAGGAGAGGAGAAATCTACAGTGGGAGGAGTTTGGCTTCTTTAGACGCTCTTCCTTTCTCTCTCTCCACCCTTACTCTGTCTTTAAATCTCCCATACACACACCTAAATACACACACATAGGGGCATAAGTGGCTCATCTGCAGGGCCAGCTGTATGTCTGTTTACAGTAATAGGTGAAGAAAACCATGGAGCTTCAGCAATTTGCCTGTCTAGGTGTAACCCATAGAGCTTGATTGGCTTTAGTATGTTGACATGTCTGTGCGCAGTGAGAGCATACGTTAGTGCTTTAGATGAGCCTTGACATAATCTCCCTCATTACACACACACACACACACATAATGAGGGATAAGCTGCAAAGGCTTTTGTAGCAGGTGGGTTGCCGTTCTTGTCGAACACAAGTAAAGGAATCAAAAAAACATGAAATCAACATGAGAAAACGGATGAGTGTGACTTGCACAACAAGACTCACATGTAGGTAAGATACAAGGACATATACAAGGTACACATGTATGTTCAGTCACGCTCACCTTCATTCAAGGATTCATCAGAAATATCAGTGCATCTGGAATTTCCTCCTATATCGCTCTCATGAATAGAGAATGTACTGAATATTACCGATCATCAATCATTTACTGTAACAGGATCTTATCACCAGCACCTCTATTGTAAAGAAGAAACTTCAAAATGCCATTGCACCCAATTTCGCTTTTTGCAAAAAGAGCAATCGAACAATCAGCCCAAAGGTTTAGCAAGGAGCAGGACCTAGTGGCTCCTCAATCACCCCCCCAAGATCCACTGACTACAGCAAAGGTCAGTTCCTCTGAGAATCAAAACGACCAGGCCTAGATATCATTACTTGTGACAGGGGCCTTCTTTTTCCTCTGCCTGAGCCCACGCTGACCAATGACTAATGAAGATTGATCCAGTGTATTATGGACATAACAACCAGGAGCTGATAAATCCTGCTTGTGCTGTTGTACAGACAGAGACAAAGAAACAAACAGAAATGGTGGGAAAAAAGGGAACAGGGTGTAGAAAAAGACATCTGTAGGGTTGTTGATGCACTCCTCCTTCCTCCTTTGTGGTACAGATGTTTTACTTTGGATAGTGTGCAGCTATGTGAGTCAGAGTCCAGGGATGGGGTTTATCTGTGATATAAGACCATGATGATAGTTGCTGCAGGGTTGGAAGTGTGGTAAATTTCACACACACAAAAAAAGAAAAGAATGACATATTGACATGGTGTGATATGTGGATGAGCTATCTGTCGCTAGTGGATTTGAGAGGATCCGCCATCTTGGACAGCTAGGTACAGCAACACCACTTGGACAGACCACATGTTGTCACTGCATGGTCTTGGTGTCAACTGTGGAATTTATGTGCATTTTTCACAGCATATGAGTTATTACATAAAAATGTTTGGTTCATGTTCAAATTATTTTGCAAAACACAAAACTGTACTCATTCAGTAGTGTGCTTGAATGTGTTTGTCTGAGCTCTGGCTTTTGTTTCTTCCATCTTTGACATTAATTTGATACACTGGGGCTTTTCTTTTTACTTAGATCTCATATTTGTTTATTTTGGTAAAACTGTTTGGTTCATGTTCAAAATGTAATTCTTTGGCCCTGAAAGTTATATATATATATATATATATGTATATATATATATATATGTATATATATATATATATATATGTGTGTGTATATATATATATATATATATATATATATATATATATATATATATATATATATATATATATATATATATATATATATATATATAAAACTAGTGTTAAAAAAGTAATAAATAAATAATAAATAAAAATATACAAACTCTCGGTATCTGCTTAAACTTTCAGTATCTGCTTGAACATTCACTCTGAAAAAAAATATAAGCTATTGCCTACATTACCACAACTATACAGAATAGCTAATAAACTAATATGCTCAAAATGTCCCCCCAATACACACACACACACACACACACACACACACACACACAAATACATGTATAGGATATAATGCATAAATATATATAATTAATATATATCAATCTTAATGTGTTAATGCTCATGTTACTGTTCTTGTGTACTGTCTAAATATTTGGACAATTTGTACTTTGATGCTTTGTCTTAAATATTGAAGTATATTTCTGTGGTAATTTATAAATGAACAACTGATGAAAAAAGTACTAAGTCTAAAATGCCATACTATGTAGTGTCAGTAAAAGATGATACTGATTGAATACTGATCTTTTATATTTTATCCTGCTAGTCATCACCTTACATGCTAAGGTCATAAATTCAAAAGCAGTTGATCTTTGAGAAACACTTTTCTTTGACAGCGTTAAATAAACCTAATGTGATGTAAGGGTAACGGTCTTTATTGTTATGTTGAACAAAAACACTTTACTCTGGAATTCTTTCAACATATACTGTGTTTTCTTCTAATAGTTTGTAATGCTAGAGTAAATAAGAGGAATGCATAGTTAAATCAAATGAAGTAATTAAATAATACATGAAAAAATGAAATAAAAATATTTATTTGCACACAATAGGAACAGGAAAACAGAACTTTTGGCTGACCCTAACTCAAACCCCTGGCTACATTCACTGTGGGGAAAAACAATTGAGGAAGCCCATTGGGTGGAAAGGCTGGGGTAAAACAAAGGGTTTGGAAAAGATGGAAGAGGAAGGGAGAGGGAGAGTAACTGACAGAACTGACAAATGTGATGGCTACCCTTGAATGTGAAAAAATGAAAATAAAAAAGAGTGCACTTCAAACATCACATAAAGAATAAAAACTTTGGTGGGAAATCCCTGTGTCTGAGAGACCAAATCCAGGCTGGATGATGCTGGATTTGGTCTCTCAGACACAAGGCAATATTTTTTAAAACTATATAATTTCCCAGAGGGGTGAATGAACTCTGTCATGCAAAAAATGGCCTGTACTTATGTGCTTTATCTAGGGATGATGTATAATGCTTACACTGATAGACAAAACAAAGGTAGCCATCACACTGTTAATGAAGCACCAGGATTTGTTCTTTGGATGGGCAGACGTCCACTGCTATCGCTGAGTGATGGCAGAAGAGGTGCTTTTCATCTGAGGGAATTGCCAGTGGAGATTTTGCAAGTCCTGCTTGCTCCCTGTGATGAGCGTCATGCTCTTGATATTCCCAAGATCATTTCCTCCACAGTGGGTCAACAGGACATCTGGCATAGCTCTTCCTCCAAGGCACTGAAAGGAGACGAGGAAGATTCTCCAAACCATGCCACCCCCAGCCAAACCACTGGACTAAGGTTGGTCTGGATGCCCGGGGGTCATATTTCCCCACAGCGAATGTGGTTGTTGCCAGTAATGTAGATTTTGGGTCCTGGTGATTGTAAAACGAAAAGAAAACATCACCTTTCTATGAAACTTTGTGCTGGTGTGTTATTAAATTTAACATTTAACATTCATTTATTAATATATTTATTTTTTCATATTTTACCAGGCTGTACTGTGCTCTATGAGTGTATAATGGATGTAATGCTAAAACTTCAGTTTATATAGTTGAATGAATAAATAAGTCTTATGCCGAAATCACAATAGGCAAGATTTGATTTCCATGTCTCTCTCTTTAAGGCCTCGCTGCTGATGAGCCCACTCTGTTTTGATTGGCCAGCTTTCCGGAAGCCTATCAAGGGGCAGCATGTGTTAAAGTCGTGTTAAGTTACCGCTGATGAAAATCCAACAATTCCTTATTTACTGCTTCAAATAAAAGCTTTTAAATGACTGAATAATGGGAGACTTTTGACTTTTGTTCTATTTGTTTGTTTGTCTTACAGATGCTACCCATGCCATGTGATGCCTCTCTGTTAACTATTTTCCAAGCTGGAAAGCTGAAAAATCAGACTCCATTAGCGATCCCTTTTCCATGCCAGTCGTTAGAACAGTTATGACTTGAGTTGATAAAACAACAAGCATTCACCATTCCACCATGTTTTAAAGTTGGATAAGTTAAACACCACCACGTCTATTTCCTCTACTAATACTACTTGGTCTCTACCATAGTGTTTGTGTCCTAATCTTCCACAGTGCCTTGACAAGTTGCTCACTTGTGCTCAAGTCACAATCTTATTCCCTCTCGACTGCTCACATGTGCCACCTGGTGGTTGCTGGTTTGCAATGCAGCTACTCCTGGATAAATAATTGACCACCATGACTGCTACTGCGACATTACCGCGTTAATTGAAATGAGTAACATGAGTAACATCTATACCTGATTATTTAGCACATTAGCCACTTATATATACACACACACACACACACACATATATATATATATATATATATATGTGTGTTACATGACTGAAAATTACATGACCCTTTAAGACGTGCGACTTTTTAAATATGACTTTGTGGTTAGTTGTTGTATTTACTTTATTTCAATAAGCCTTCAGTTGTAATACAACCAACGAGAAAGCAGCAAGGCTATGTCAAAAGTTATGTCAAAAGCAATTGAGTCGGGCAGGTGTCAGGTTTGTCCACTTCGTGTTGCTGTACCTAGCTGTCCAAGATGACAGATCTGCTCACACATGCAGGATGCAAATCCACGGTTTACTCAAATCCTATAGTGACAGCATCCACACATACGAGAGCTATAATGAGCATATCACCAATCTGTCATCATACTACACATGTCAGTACTGGCCGAGTAGCCGCCCACTTGTTCACTGTTTTCATGATAATGTCACCCACGTACAAGCAAGACAAGTTAACATGACTGCCATGGAGAAAACGCATTGCACTGATGGCGACATAATGATATCTATCAAGCATATAACATACAATTGCTTCCTCTTTGCATTTAACACGCGGCTGAATAGTTCTCTCCAGGACTGTGGATGGGGCTAGACACATGCTTGCACTCATAAGGCGGCCCCCTTCATTTAGGAAGTATTGTCTTTATTTTAGTTATTTCATTCTAATTATTTTTAATGAGGCTAACAGAACAAAATCTGGCAAAGAGAGAAAATATCTATCTATCAGAGAACTCCTTTTATCACTGAGACAGAAGGTTGGCTGGCCACCAGCATGATGCAACATGGTGACATTTTTATCATCTGTCCTTACGTGAGCCATTCCTGAATACAGTAGGTACAGTTTGATTTTTATTATAAACATTATTGAAATGACTCACCAACTCTCACTTTTCCTCACAACTCAGATCGCATACTTTTTTTCCTGCCACACAAAGAGACACACACGTCTGCAGTCTCACAAGCGTACAACATGGATAACACACAAGTCATCAACTGCCCCCACATTCCCCATCTTTTCAACTTGAGACACAATACATTCTACAAGTGTTGTATTCAAGCCAGTAGCAACCCAATCCCCTCCCCTTTCATTTTTTATTCTGGGGTTATGTTGTGATGGGTAGAGACATGCATTTGAGGCTCCAGGCCTTTCCACATCTGGAGCCTGCCGCTATTTCTGCTGTTCCAGCAGGCTTGTGAGCTGCAGCGATGGCCACCACAGGCCACTCCACATTCTGTATCCCTGTTGCCGCCATCTCTTCGGGGTAGGTGGGGGTACACCTCCACCAACTGACATAGATGCTGTGCATGTTTATATATGTATTGATTCTAATAATTCCCACTTCATTTATTTGTCAGGCTAGACAGTGGTGGGCCA
This sequence comes from Euthynnus affinis, assembly GCA_029490765.1. Classification (NCBI taxonomy): domain Eukaryota; kingdom Metazoa; phylum Chordata; class Actinopteri; order Scombriformes; family Scombridae; genus Euthynnus; species Euthynnus affinis. The sequence goes on along the minus strand of CM055840.1, from coordinate 9,386,974 downwards.
CCATATGTGACTTATCTAGCACTCTGACTTGCCTGTCTGCCACATTTCTGTACTACCAACGCAGGCCTTGATGGAGCATTGTCTGAGCTTTGTCTGTTTATTCACTCGCCTCAGGGTGTTCCAGCACAAGCTGCTGCATAGACTGTGAATGCCTTCCATACCATTCCTGTCACTGCCTCCCACCTTCACCCATGTCAATATGTCATATTTATAGTATGCACTGCACAGCATAATAGCAAGTGCTAGCTTTTGATTAGGTTGATGTCTCACAGTAATGCACTTTGATGTTATGTATAGAAGGGGAATCGAAAAGGACCAATCTCCCAAGACGCCCTTCACCACCTAACACTTAGTCTGGACTGATGTTTCACCCCATGTTTAAGATAGCAGAAGAGAGGGAGGGAGAAGAGAGCAGAGTGGGAAAGAGAGGCGAGGAAGCAGAGAGGAGTGGAAACCTAATCGTGAGGGATGGTTCCGTGACGTGGCCCTACAGAGAGAGACAGCCCTCCATCTCACTTATCTCTTGTTTGCTCAATTTCCTCTGTGTACGACAGTGCACCTGGGGTCTGGCTGCAGCCTCCCAATGCTCCTCAGTGGCAGCCCCCACGAGATAATAGCCAATCCCGCTTTCCCCACTCCCAAATCAGACAGGGCCAAAAGACCTTGTGCTTTGTTTAAGATTTCCAATGAACAAACCCGTGTCTCTGTGGCGGCAAGCCATTACAAAACCAGACAGACTTATATCAGACTCCTTTTTGCTCAGCTAATAGCACAAAGAAGAAAAAAAAGAAACCTTTTTGGTCTTAGACAGAAGTCGTATCACCTAATAGGGACTATTTGGCTATTGTGTGCCACAGAATGATTACTCGATGGATGATAAAAAAAAAAAAAGTATTCCACAATGATTACCATGAAGTCAATAATCCACAGTTACCTGAAATCAGAGCATTATTTACAGTATGATTGGCTGTTAATGGGCGCAGATTGCGTGAGAAACACAACGCGCTGATAACTGCAATAGCAAAGCACTCTGTATACAAAGATGCAGAGCTGCCACAAATGCTTTGATGTCCTCCATTATCCTCCCTCTCGACACCTTGTCTTCTTTGTGTTTGGTGAAGGAGTCAGGTGCAATTATCAGATGGCTCATGTGGCGGTGTCAATCAGTCTCTTGTCTCCCAGATACCTAATTCCTCTTTCAACTTGGACGTCATGTCTGTCATTATTAAAACACAACAGCTGTCTTTTATAAAAGGTATTCACTCTTCTCAGTTAGAGCTTCTCAAATTCATGTGACTGCTGAAGACCTTAAAGTTTGCAAAGGGCTAAAAAAGAATAGCAGGTAATTGGATATTTTTGTTGCATTCATATCCAGGATGATTGTGAATGACTGAAATGGTTGCCAAGCATGAATTCTGAATTAGTTTTCTTTCTAGACATGGTGAGCAACCAAATTTGTCACATTTTATCTACATGTGCATCACTCGCCTGAACCTGTTTATTGGTTGATGTAAAATTCTCATGCCCACTGTGTTTGTTGGCCTTCCTGTGGGGTACTTGGTGTACACAGAGCTGTGTTTGACTGCGTCCAGGAGTATCTTGGCCTTCCTGCTGCAGAGATAGGCCAAACAGATAGACTGTTATAGCATACAGTAACATCCCAAGGGTACACTCTTCCTGGTCAAAGAGGAAAAGAACCGCAGGTGAATCGTTAGGAAATCCAAACCCTTAAAATCCCAAGCACAAATCAATGAGCAGAGCTGCCTGTAAGGAGCACGCCAACCAAACAGCCTGCGACTTCCCGATTGCCGCACTATCAACATTTCATGTTGATGTGACGGGATCAGCAGCACACTGGGAAAACCACTTGGGCCCTGTCCATCATGGTCAAGACATATGATCTTCTAAGGCCCCTTAGAGATGAAAACAGAGTTATTACCTACATGCACTCAAGGCACACACACATATGCAAACTGCACACCGGCACCCGAGCACACCCAGGCTCATTCACACATATTACGAGCGACACAGCTATCAGAGCTGGTAAGCTGCAAATCCATTTGATATGAGAAATCCGAACAGAACAACAAGATAATCAGGAACATCATGATATGCAGCACCTCTTTCACTGCTCTACAGTGCTTCCACATTTTCCTTCCCTACTCCTTCAATGTCTACAACATCCCTCGCTCTAAAGGAATTCAACCTTAACATGAAGCATACTAGTGAGGACTTTTAACGTCTCCTGTTTCTGCACTCTAAAATGCCAAATCATTGCTAACCTACTTAACCCAACACCTCTAGAAAGGGTGAGAGATTACAGCAGACTTTTATCCCTCTAGTAAAAACCACACTTTCCAGGGAGAGGATCGGGCAGGGAGGTTCTTTCCTAATAGGCCCCTCTCTAACTAATGCTCTTAAATGATAGATTAAACAAGGAGACTCTTGGTGGTACAGAGGGTGGTGGGGAGATCCAAGAGATTCGTGAGTGAAATTAGAATTAGAAAGACACATGGCAAGGGAGCGAGAGAGACATACATAGTAGTGGGAAATACAGTCTGCCAGAGATGAGTCTCAACACAGCAATCAACCGCAAACTAAATAATGCACACAAACCTTTGATAATGTTAACTAAGATGGTTTACCACATACTGTCCTCTTGCTAATCAACTACCACTTATCGGATGAACCAACAAGAAGGTTGGGAATTATAGGAGGCAGTTTAAACCTTTTATGGTACAGTGGGCGTGATTCTTTAACAGTAAGGCCTCAGTTTCAGAGCCATCTCTGGAGAGCTGCCATTAAGAAAGAAGTGAAAGTAGGTAGTAAGTTAAACACAATCAAACCAGGGATCATAAAGAAACAGATGGTGCTGGGCTGCCTGTTTACAATACTAGTCTTAACTGCTGTGACATTAAAACTCACAATCACTCACATTAGCATGACTCAGACAAGAGAATTGGGTAATGTCAAGAGAAAGTCAAGAATGCTTGTTAGCCTTAATGGAATGTTTGGTGCCACTGTAAAATGCAGCAACATATCTTTAGTTGTTTTTTTTTTTTTTTTAGCATGGCTCAGACCCTGCAGTCACCACTCATCTCTTTACGACAGCTAGGAGGTGTAAGTTAACTTTTCCCGTTGAAGAGAGGCACTTAACATTGATGTGTGCATGCTGAGATATTTGCTGGTTCATTTAACTCCAAGTGGACATGCTGAGCTCTCTCTCGTGTGATGCTGTATGTGTGTGTATGTGTGTGTGAGTGCGAGTGCGTGCGTGTGTATGCCCGTGCACAGATGCATATTCATGTTAAATGTTATACATTTTTGCATGCTTATGAATGCGTCCTTTTTAACAGCAACATTTCAATGCAGTAAACCCTTCCCCCCCGACCTCCTATAACGTGTTCTCATTCAGTCGGTGATAGTGTCTGTCTGTGCCTCCCAGCTCATTAAATGTGCCAGTCTCTTTTGCCTCACAAGTACTATTATCTAAGAGATGAGCAAACACACAAATAATGACTCATCCACATGTAATTATATCAGATTATTGTCACATTACAGTTATTGTATTTGATTGCCAGCCCACTTGTTATCATATGTAATCTATGCAAACCCCCATAACTGTCCTCCTGTTTTTACTTCTAGAAGGCATGTGCTTTGACACAATGGTACATACAATTAGACATAATTGGGGATGTTTCATGAAGACCTTCTCCTCTCAAGAGGAGCCTGATGATAACTTATTGAGATATCTGTTATGACACATGGCCTCTGTGCCTGAATGTCACAATTTTTTAGTCAGTCTACTATTCACACTGACAATACTCCCACACAAAAATGCACAAATAACTCTTTATTATCCAGAGGATACTATGAATTTTCGGATTATATTATGCTAAGATGAGTCCTGCTAGAGACAAGGAACCTCTTGTGTAATTTGCTTTTGGGATGATTGTCTAGAGTGAATTATAAGAGTGAAATATTATTGGATATCATGATGTTACAGAAACTGGAAAACTTAGACAGGCAAGAGAAACTAAAGGGTGCAGAGACATAAGTTTGTAGTCTATAAATATTTCAGTACAACTGATACTGATATTGATTAAATGGTTCCTTGCTTATGTCAGATAAAATTCAGCCCTGGATCTGAGTTTAAACATGAATCATCCTGTACGTGCAGCCTGCTCCTGTTCATCCACATATTCAGCACAAACACTTAACATTATTAACATCTAATCATCAATTTTATAGTGGGTCAGGAAATAACACCTTTCATACTTCTCCAAAAAAGTGTAAATGCACTGACTGCATTCTGCTTGTGCAGTCATGTTCTCAGTTATATTAATACTTTGGCAAACAAAAGTGTTATTAATCCCTAATATGGTTTTTAAAAGGACATGTGCGCCTCAGAGGGCAGACTGCAGCCTTTGTGATAGTTAAAAACAAAAATCTATCAGACAGCCAGGCCTTGGAAGTGTAATTAAGCAGCTACCTGGCAAAATTCTCTCTGATGCCAAAGTTTTCAAAGCCCACCTTGCTTCAAAGCAAAAGACCCCTGAAGAAAGGAATCAATTATTTCATTATTTATTATTTACCGACTACAACAGGATAAACAAACTCCTTTTTTAAGCACCTAATGCAACCTCTAAGCTAGGCTCCTCAGAGAGTAAACAATGGCTGGTTTTAGTACTCTATTTCTGCAACCAGTCTCCACATCTCCTTTCTATTGTGTTCGCTATTTGCTGCACTCTTGAAGGTAGAAATTTTAAAAAACATATGTGCTGTAAAGCATATGTCTCCCGCTCGCAATTATATGACTTATTCATAAGAATGTGAATGGAAGAGAGGCACTGGGAGAAGACAGATGGAGAGTATAAAAGAGAAAGCGACTGAGTCTTGGCACCATAGTAACAAATGGCGGCTTTGACTCTGAGTCACCTATGGGTGAAAGCCTGGCGGACAATGCGTGATGCTAATGTTGAGTGACACAGCAGCCCATTGGCTAGTGGGAGCCTGGTGACCAGACTGAAACTAGAGTCTTCCTTTCTCACCACGTATACTTTCTCACACAAATATTTATAATTTCATAAAGAGGGAGTTCTCATCTCAGTGCGGCATGCATTGTAGCACATCACAGATTAGTCATCAATTAGTTTTTAGAGTCTTAATGTTTTGTAAACCCATCTGGGCATAGATGTCACTGTAGCATTTCTGTGTACAAATAATGAGGTTGTTTAATGTGATTATTTTGATGTCAACGTGATAAATGTGTTATCGTTTAAGTTTAGAAATATTGGGTGTTGCACCATTGTAAATGATTCTGGCATTAGAAAATAACACACTAGGACACAGCAGTGTAGAAAATTACCAGACGAGAAAACAAAATGTAAACCCTAGAAATAAATATCAGCGGAGCACGGAGCCAATCAGTGTCTTTCGAGGTGAAGCAAACTTTGCCTTCTGACTTTGCAATAAGTGAAGTCAAGTGAAGTCTTTTTCAACTTAATCATCCCTCTCTAAGCACATATTTCTCAGTCTGTTTGAAGATCCAGCTGAATTAAGTCATATGCATCAAGCAGTGAGCAAATGTGTGTAAAATTAAAGGCACATACACAATGCTCAGAGACCGCTGATCACTTCACATTCAGACAAGATGAGGATGCACAGAAGATTTGCACATACAACTGCGCACGTCTGTGGGGAGCTCCTTTCATTTCACACTGTAATTTAATGATTCACTGCACTTGGAAATAGCAGGAATGCTATAGAGAGTATCAACATGCCTTCACAACTGTATGTTCTAAAGCCAGCATGATTTGACATGATTGCTATCAGCTCTCACTGAAGAGGAGCTGTGCAGCAGCAGACGCTAAGAAGTAAATCACTCTGCAAAGATGATTCACAGATGATAGATTAAGCATTCAACATCTCAGGGAGAGTGCTGTTATTGTAAATAATGACCCTATCAACCTCCCGCATTATGCACAAAACCTGTTCTTCAAACATTACAGCGCGACTGATGTTGTTATTCAACATCAGTGGTGCTGTCACAGCTTTGCATCTGACAGCCTTGCTCCTATTGCCTAACACTTAATTAGCTTTAATATTTTGTCTGCCACCTGATTTCAGCAGCTATTGAGAAATGAATATTTTCAGAGGAGCATCCTTGGGCTTGAGCAAACACTACGCCAATACCCTAAGGGGGCGTCACCTGATGAATTGCCAAACCATAAGCAGAACAAGGTCTAGTGACATACAAGGAGAATGTGAAAGCTGGCTTGCTTGCAAAAATATATTTCTCTCTTCTTTTTTTTTTTTTTTTTTAAATTGATGCTGGACATCAATCAAACTGTAGACCTCCTATCAACAGTTGTTAGTGAAGTGGTATAATTGTTGCTTGTTAGATGCTGAGAACCATGCAATGCTATGCAATGCAGCAGACTCTATGCACAAGGATTGATGGTTGCCATGGAGACAGATATCTGCACCATCTAAGTTATGATTTATCAAAACACCCTCAGGTATGTAGCCTATACTTGAGGTTCTCAGAGGAAGAAACTCCTCAGCTGCACAAAGAGCCTGGTCAGGACCAGACAGGAAAAGACTGTAATTCTGTTTCAAGCTAAATGATAGTTAAAGGGTTGGCCTTTGAGATGCTAAGTATGAGAGAATGGAAATTAACACTACATCGTGCCTGTCTTGAGCTATGCAACTTGAGTTGAGTTATTCCAACAGTGTGAAGTCAGAAAAGTGGTTAATAAAGGAGCAAAATCTGTCACGACTTCTGGAGCTTGAGTTGGCTCAAGGGGCTGTAACCCGAGTGAACTGGAATCGTTACGACCTCTTGGACCTGGCTCTGCTGAAATAAAGCTCTGTGCTCAGAGCTGAGGAAAAGGAGGTCAGGGGCCAAATGGTGGCTGGGGAATGGGTCAGTGATTACAGTAAGAGGCCCAGTCGCTCATCGATCCCTCAGCTCAGGCTAGAGCAGGTGAACGACTGGAGCTCTCACAGACACAGCGAGACAAAAATGGAGCTGACGCAAGGAAACAGGAAGTGATGGGGGGCCAAGGAGAGGCCAGGGACACTGAGAAGCAGAGGCATGCACTATGAAGTCTCTTCAAATGAGAGTAGGAAGGGCGTTGTCAGCGAGTGTTGTGCAGAGGCAACGCAAAATGTGTGAAGTGAACCTGAACTGAGCACCCCTGGAGAAATGTTCTCTTCTTGGTATAGTGGTAAACTAAAAAAATAAATGCTGTGTATTCAATTTGCCTTTTGGAGTATTTGTGTACAGATGAGTACTTCACATGCAAAATATTTTTGACTGCCCCCAAACTTTAATTACTTTCAAACATGACTGTGATTATCTAGCTTGCAACCATTTCTCGCTGAAAATCACAGACTAATGTAGTCCAGTAATCACAGTGAGTAGGGCTTATTGAAAAGCTAATTGCCTATTAGGCTCAACTTGTTGCCTTGGATTTTCCTAGCCCGGTTATGAGGCGGAGGACTAAAGGGCTTGAGAAAAATATGAGGCGATGTTTTCAAACTTCAGAGAGAAGCTGTCAAGCTGTAATGGAAAATGCCAAGTTCTGCAATGATGGTTTTACACAACCAGAGAAACAGAAAATATTTATAAAGTTTGAGTCACTCCATCATGCTCTGCCTCTGTGAAAAAACCTATGATAAAACAACAGATTTTTTTTTTCTAAAATGCAATTTCTAAGATAAACATCAATTAATATATATAGTATGATAATGTGTGCCCTTTAATTTGCATAGAAATTCTTTGAAGAAATTAGAAAAATGGTAAATACATTGAATTTTAATTATTTTTGTCATGCTTTTAAGTTTCTCTCTGATATTATCTCATTCTGTGAGACACACAGGTTTATACCATCTATTGACACTACAACAAAGAGTAGTTCAACTACACACACGCATACACACGCACAAAGTGGACGATCTCATCAAATTGTCCACCCACTCCCCCGACCAACTGCACTCCTTGTCTGCACTATTTTCCTTTCCGAGCCCTCTCCATCCTGCTCCCCATGCAGCCCTCACAAACATTTTACCCCCACTGAGTTAATCAGAGGGGGAGGCTACAACAGTATGCCTTCAGAGTATACACTATAATCTGTCTAAACGCACACATGCTGCACACAGATACTGCACCTGTGCTTGTATAGGTTCTAATCAGCCTGGTTGGCTCTCTCCTGGTGTGAGTAGAAGAGTGGGCTGGACCAGGAAGCAACAGGAGACTATTAAACTGATGATGGCCTGACCTATAATCACTACCTGATGGTGCAAGAGGTACGCACTCCACGTTCCGCATTCTGGCCCCTACTCCCCAGTGCTATAAATTGCGACCACCCCCCCCCCCCCCCCCCCCCCCCCCCCCCCATAAAAAAACTCCATCATGAAAATGCAAGTTGATATATTTCATGCTTCATACACCCTCTTCATTTTACACCCCGAGACATCTCTGTTTGATTCTCTGCCACTTGAGGACAAGGAAGCGATTCCTGAAATTGTTGTAGCTCACCACAGCAGTCAAATGATGGTGTTTAAAAACAGACACTACCAATGTTTCATCTCAGTGCTCACAGAAAGCAACACCCGTCTGAGGCAGAGCCACCCCCCAAGTGAATGCTCGCGGGGATGCTAAATATAGAAACCATTTTCCATATTTCTTTTCATCAATGCCATGGCGATTGCCCAGTATATCATTTTCTCATCATGCAAATTGGCAGAAACTTGTAACATTTGTGTTGTTCATCTATTTGGCAGAGGAGAAGCCTGTTCACTTGATGGGACAACTTTACAAAGGAAACTGGAGGTTTCTGCTTGTTAGTTTGACTTCGATACAATTCGTTGTAGTGGAAACTATGATATATGAAAGTGAGAGATGAGACTGAAGGAAGTTTGTAAGTGTGCTTTGATTTGCTGATCCATATTTATGAACTTAATGGTGCAATGGCATGTGGAGTGAGGAGGAGAATGCAATTTGAATGTAAACTAAAAATGTGGCATAAAAAATGACATTTCAAAAATATGTCCCATAGGGTAAAAAATGTCTTTGTGATGAGAACATGAACAAAAAATACTAAAGATCCAATTTGAACAATTATTATAAACCACTCAAATCTGTTTCTGGATGGGGGACACTAACTTAGAAATGTGTAAATAATTCATGCCTCAGTTTCAACAATACATCCAAAATATTATATATTCATCTTTGGGAAGGAAGACAAACTCCAGCCAAACTGCCTGAGACAGTGAAAAGTGTTTGCGTAGTCTGTATGCTGTTGGGAAAATATAAATAAATAAAGGAATAAATATAAATAAAGAAGTAGCTGATGAAAATAGTGTGACAGGGATGAGAATATAACAATAGGAGGAGTGTCTGCCTGCTATTGCCAGGATCTGGCAGAGTGAAGGAGGATAGAAAAAGAGGGGGAGGCTGGAGACACAGCAAGGTAGAGGAGCTCTCAGCTTCCTAATGGATCAGATCTGCTGCCACTAATGGCACCTGTGCTGTCACCACCACTTCTCTTTAAACCTTTAAGGAGCGAATATGCAGCCAAGAAACCTGGCTGATAAGGTCGAACCTACAGTGGAAGGAATGCACCACAGGATCTCTGCCTTGTGCTCTCTTAAGGCTGTGAGGAAGAGTTCCTTTGCACACTTTTCAGGTGAACAAAAGTGCACTAAATGTTAGAAAAATAAACTACTGCCTTCGGCTTCCCTGTGACTAGATGTATCTCCTTCGCATTGGCTTCATCTTTGGTTGAAATATCTGATTACCTGAGCTGAAGTTTATGATCAATTCCAAATCAGATTTTGTTCCTCACATGTCTGTTTATTCAAATGTTAATTGAGTGGGGGCTTGCTGCTTGTTATTTCATATGAAAAACAAGAAATTTCTGATGATTAATTACGTCTTTGGCTTGATGATGGGCTGTGCCAGTAGGATGCATTGAATATGATTTAATGAAGTGTTAATAATTGTATCAAGGTACAAAAATAAACGAGATGACATATTTTTAATCAGGAAATCTTAAACTATAAGTGTGATGGTCTCTGGACACTCTATATTATTTTAATAATTTCAAATATTTGAGATGGAAGAGATTAAGTGCAGCACTTACAAAAATTATCTGTAGCTTTTTCAGCATAGGTTACCCTATACAGCAGACTTTTTATTATCTAAAGATATCAATAGCATACATAGTAAAAGCCCTTTTGACCGAGAACAAAATTTTATTCAGACTCACGTCCTAGACTATATTTCTATTTCTCTACTGCAGAACACACTTTTTACAGATGCCAGAGTCTCAAAAAGTGCTGGATCAAAATCTTAAGTTAGATTTTTTTTTTCCCCCTGCAAGTGCATTTCTGACAGGGGAAAAGTTGTGACAAACATCCAGACTTTTAGTACTAGAAATTCCAGAGTAGGAAGGAACTTGTGTGTGCTCAAGTGGGAGCAAAAAATTTCTCCAGGCATATTTTGTGAGGTGAATGGTAAAATGATGCCCACAGGAAACAATATAGTTGCATAGCGAGCAGAAATTACACTTAAATTCCACCAAAGCAAAGCTTTTTCTTCCTGCGGTGGGTCCTACGTGCTTGTCTGACACTTAATCCACAATGATGTGTGTGTCTTTGAACATATTTCCATTCCTGCATGAATCTCCTGATCACCCGCAGCTAAAAGACTTTTGGGTTGGGTTTTTTTTTCTCAATACAACCATAAAGGAGAGCAGTACTTCTCTCTCCATGTCCTCACTCTTAATTACTTGTGATCACTCAACTTGTTTCCAAAAGCATCTATTCGCAGCTCCACAACTTGACAAAGACAACAACAGAGACGATGCTCTTATTGCAGGGATGGAGGAGAGAGGGAGGAGGAGGAGGAGTGTGTGAGCGTATGTGGTATGTCAAGTCAAATTGTTTTTACATTTCATCTTGTTGGCTCCTTATCTATTCTAGTGTTTATCTGCATCTCTGCTGGGGTATGTGCAAGCTCCTGGCGTGTGTTTTTGTGTATGCTTGTGTGCAGCAACTGCCAAAGTAAGGAGGCAGGCAGCTTGCTGTGTCAAGGGCTGTAGGGGGAATGTTCAAACCCCAGTCAGCAGGGGATTGTGTGTGAAATACAGATGTTAGAAATGGCTCGACTGTTTGCCTATTGTTATCACTGCTCTTTGGCTAAGAGAAGAACAGTCTCGGGTTTTGACTTGACAAGGGAGAAACAGAATGATAAATTGTCCCACCAGCTTTCATCCAACCCACCGCTCCCACTCTTCCCCATGCACCGCCGCCCCACCCTGCTGTAGATAGCATAAAAAACCAACAGATTACAAAGTAATACACAGACAGCTACACAATGAGCAGAGGAGATAGGAGTCCCCACCCTCTTGTCTCACCAGCTGCCACATCGGAAAACAGGGCATGAATTAATAAGGCAAAAAGAGGGTTACAGCAGTTTTTTTTAAATAAGTGATTTCTGGGGGCTGAATGGAAGAAAGTAGAGGGACTGACAGCTAGAGACAAAGAAATGTAAGCACAGTTATGTGCTATATTCAATTAGAGTGGAGCACAGTATAAAATAATAATGTATTCTGAGATTTATGCTCCTGATGATAATGATTTTTACAACACTTGTTTTCCAGTGCTGTTATATATACATACTAATTAGCCAGAAGAACAAAGAAGTCAACTCTCTGATCTCTCCTGCTGAATGCTGACGATGGGCAGTTTGGCTACAGCGGTAATTAAGTACAACATATACAGTAAGTTGCTCAACAAAGTAAAGAGTTTCGTGCCTCGGTGAAATGAGGATTTTTATAAAATAAAAAAAGCTAGACAAAAACAACACACATCAAGGTTTCCACAACATCATTAGCAGATACGTCACCATTTTGAACATAGCTTTTATTCTGTTTGTGTGGCCTCTGTGCAGGCTGACACTGCATAAAAAAGGAGATAACAAAATAAAAAAAATTTTGGCAGTAAAAATAGTGTAGAACAGAGCCTCTTGGCTAATTAAAGACCTGGCACATAAGGAGAACAAAGTTTGGTGTTAGTCTGAAGGTGTGGATGTCTAATTAATCTGCAGAGACCACTGGCATGGATGTGGCTAGTGTTGCTAATGAATCCATGCGTTTTCAGGCAAGCTTATATTAATATATGAAAAAATGCTTTTATAGCGTGCCGTATATTGGGAATGAACGAAATAAATATGAAAATTCAAGGCATTCATAAAACCTTTAACCTCACGTACCCATAACCCATATCCCTCACATGAATAGAACACACTACGATCGTACCGACTAACCTCCTACACACACACACACACACACACACACACACACACACACACACACACACACACACACACACACACACACACACGCATAACTGTCAACCCACCATGCACCTCCCCAACGGAAAAGTAAAAGATCTAAATTTCTCCACCCAGAGCTGTAGGAGCACTCTGGCTGATGTGTAACATTAATTTCTCATGATGTCAGTCAGCCTTCATCAGCGTTAAACTTTAGCATGCCCACAAGATGACCATCTGGGACAGACGTGGGAAGACACCAGAGGGCTAGTGAGAAGATGACTGTCCCCTCCTCTCCAATGGTGGTGAACCCCCACCCCACTCTCAACTGCCATCGCAAAAAAAGAAAAAAAAAAAGAAAAAAAGTGAAACTTATACATTTTAATATCTTGTGCCTGGATGCCTTCCCCTGACTGCATGGTCATGTTTCCCAGGATGCCTTCACTGGCTTTCCAATTACAGTAGAGAACAAAACAGGAGATGGGAACAAAAGAGCTTAATGGAAACACAGACTGCCTGGGTGTGTGTGGGTGAATGAGTTGGTATAGGTGTGTGTCTGGGTTGTGTGGTTGATGCATTATCCAGGTTTTTTTTTTCTCTCATCCAGTTGCAGTATTTGTATTGTTGTATAAAACAGTGGTATAAAACCTATCAGAGATATACAATTATGTACTGTACATTATTTAAACAATAATCATCTATTTTCACAGTAGGGTAAAGTTTTAAAAAATATGGTTGTAAAAATGTAGATTTTGTATTTATGTATGAGGTTTTGATCTAAAGTTAATCAGGAAGCTGTGAGGACAAAGGTGCTTTTACGCATTACTTTGCACTGTGTCTGTCTGAACATTCAGCACACATTAAGCCTGTGATGGAGCATATGGAGTTGACTGGCACTGGGCGGTGAGAGCACTCTGTTTGCTCTCTTCTGGTTTCAATCGTAATAGGATTTTTTTTTTCTTCGCATGCAGAGTAAAGAGTTGGGGCAACATAGACACAGAATTTGACCTTGTACTGTAGGTAGCCGATAGCTCCCGCAGGAACTGAGCAAAAATCATTAACCAATAGCGATGAGGTGGATGGAACTTAAGATGTTGTCTGCAGGGTTTAGTAGCTTCCTCTCCTCATACAGTCTTTGTGGGCAGAGCAGCGTTTCCATCCATCACGCATCACCATGATAGGATAGCTTCCTCAGCCAGCTAGTTTTACATTATGTATTGTGAGCCAAGTGGTCTTATGGAGGCTTATTGCCACTAAAGGAACAGCCAGCGCCTCTCTTACTAAAAGGATTTTTTTTTTGGGTCTCTCTCACTTGTTTGCCTTTTCGCATTTCTATGAAGAGGAAGGGGCTTTTAATCTGCGTAACACATGCTGGTGCTACACAGAGAGAGACCTTCACTTTTATAGTTTATCATTGGTTCAACTAATCCAATTGGCCATGGCTAGACAGAAGCAGAAACACGTCTCTGCGTTATCTTACAATACTTTGAGCTCTGAACTTCAATGATTTTTCTTTTGGGTTGTGCGAGAGAGTGTGTTTTCATCTATCCCAGTGATAGTATTGGTTTATTAAGAACCTCAAATAATCCTTGGAATCATTCCCAAATGCTCTGTCCCCAAAAAATGGGAGGAAAGTACAAAATGTAAAACAGTTACTGTATTTTTTACGTGGTGGGTTTTGTGATACCCTCACTTCACAGTTGGAAAACCGTCAATGGGCCATACATAGCGGGAAAAAATCTTTTGTTTGTTTCAGGTTGCTCTCAGAGAAGTCTTTGCTCTGGCACAGAGTAAAAGAATATCGCCTCACACAGTTTCAATGAATGACTCAGGAAAATGTGGTTCACCACATAGAATATAAATATTCAGTCAACGTGCACTCCCCATAGGGATCTATGTGGACTATCAATATGATGGATTAGTCTTTGCCTACAGGAGAAAAAAAAATAATTACTCAAAGCAATAATTGCACCAGCCCCATGCTGAATTGCACAACACTCAGTCAGTAGATAAGATTTCATTGTCAAAGTGCTGAACTGAATAACGTACAACTTGAAGGACAAGTGGAGAGCAACAAACTTCACAGGTCATCTGTGTGGACATTTTTAAGCCTTTTTATTCCTCACTTACATGACAACTTAATTAAATTTATATGGTCCAGGTTAGCCCGCAGTTCTGGCCATGTTATATTAAACCTGAATCCACTGAAAATATTTGATTTCAGCTCCCTGTGAGGAAACGTGTGAAAACTACAACCAAGCACAGCACTAGTCAGAGCATGGCATATTCAGCCTTTGCTGCTAGTTTTCCCATCATCCTGTATAATTTGATGGTTCTTCTTGCTGGGTTGGGCCAAATGTTACATGCACAAATCATTCATCTAGTAATTAGAGCTGGATCTTGTATGGCAAGCCTTTATTTGGTCAAAGTTGTCAGCAGGCAGTTACAGCAGTTGGATAATTGAGTAAAAATGTGAGTAATTTTCAAATGCTCCGCTACATCATTACAGCCTCTTACAGTACATTCCTCTGGTGAGCTGTTGGACTGCCATGCATATTAATGGTTGCACTTGTGTTTTATTACAGTATACACACACATACATAGAGTTCTGTTCTTGATCTGTTCATCAAACCACTGAAATGAACAACTTCCATGGACACCAGCAGATTCAGCAGTTTAATAAGCCCTTTAATGGGTGAGAAAGCAATTTGATGATGACTTTCCAACTGGGGTTACGGTGCTTTGGACCTCTGCATGAGCCTGTGTGTTCACGTATGCATGTAACGAAGTTCATCGTATGGCTGATATAAGCCTGTAGCTAGTGGAGAGACTAGCAGTGCTCAAGTAATTAATTTATCACTGAGTGACAGTTAAGCTGTGGGGCAGAAGCTTGCCTGTCGTTGATAAACAGATAGGAGTTGATTTATGTATAAGTCTGGGGTTATGTGTGCTTATCTGTGTGTGTTTCTCTGACTGCTTGTTTCATTTTGGCTGACATGCATGTGTGCGTGTTTATACATAATGCAGTCTCTACAGATGCTGCCTTCAGCTATGCTTTTATTTATATTTTTAAGGTCTTTGCAGTCTGTCTAAAGTTGCTTCATAGAGAGGAGATCCATCAAGCCGGTGGAGGAAAAACAACAGAGGGGCAGAGGTCAATTGAGAGCACCGTGCACATCAGAGGAAACAATGGTTCCTGAATTATTGAGTCCTTCCTCTGCCATCAGCTATTTGTCCCATGCCTAATGGGTTTCTTCTCTAAAAGGCGGTGTGGAAATTTTCTTTCCTTTTTTTCCTTTGAGGTAAAGAATCACAATAGGGCTTTCCTCCTTGAGACAGGAGCTTCCTACCTTGGCTCAATATGCTTGTTTAAAAATGCTGCATCCAAAATGAACTCTCGCTTTCTCTTTCTCTTTGGGTTATCACATTGCATCATACTAATAGATTATTATTTTGACTGCATTATTTATTCAGAGTAACAGTGCCTGAACTGGTCTAAAAACACAGAGGGGAATTCACAAAGAATGGACTGGTAGGATCATGAATTGGGCATCATTTGCAACCGTTATCTGCCCCATCTCAAGATCTGATTCACAGTAGATTTGACGGTGCAAACACGCCCATAAAGATTTGCAGCTGAGTTCAATTTACCCTTGTTTTGCATCTGTTTGAAAGAGCGGTTTCCACTGTGTCAGGCTTTTCTCCACATTTCAGCACACAGATTAGTCCAAAATGAAAACTGCAGAGATCACAAAAGCCTCAAATTGCATGTCTTTAATTATCCACAATCACAAACCAACTTTCATATATTTTGCTACTTTTACTTCTCTAGTATTTCACATCTTTAACATTATTTAGTGGAATGTCAAATGTCTGAAGTGTTTTAGATTAATGTCTGAATTTTACAGTAATGTTGTTCAGGTGTCACTGAATGTATCATCATCATAAGTACTGATGTTCTGTTTGATGCCCACAGCTGGCTGTGTGTCACAGCTGGCTATGAGATCAGGTAATTAATGTTCTGTGTTCTGCTACAAATCTACACAGGTCAGCTGTTACACGCAGATTCCAGGTTTATGCAGTGGGATTGTTCATAATAAAGCAGCCTTAATGAATGAATCCTGAGCTCCATCAGCGCTATCAGGACATTTTTATTTTTTAGGAGCTGAAAGTCTGAGATAAACCTACCCACTTGACCCCCAATGTCTGACTGAAGATTTCGCCCTTGATACCATTCACTATCAATTAAATATCATTCAATGCCTCACAAACCTGAAGATTTGAAGTGAGTGAGTGAGTGAGTGAGTGAGTGAGTGAGTGAGTGAGTGAGTGAGTGAGTGAGTGAGTGAGTGAGTGAGTGAGTGAGTGAGTGAGTGAGTGTACGTGTCAGTTACCGCCAACTCCCTGAAGTTGCTAATAATTTCACTCTAACTGTGTGTGGCTATTAGTGCTGGTCCTCGTGAATTGGACTATTTCTGCAATGAGGCTCATTTGCATAGAAAGGGGACAATTTTGCACCAAATGTATGCATATTATTTAATTTACATACATGCAAATAGCAAAGGACTACCAAGATGCTGTTTGCTTGTCATCGCAGTTTGAGGTGCATTTCACCCTTTGCAGGTGCTTTGTGAATTTCATGGTTTCTTTTTTGTCTCATTTGCACAGGTTTAGTGGACACAAAAGCTGCACAATCCTTTTCTGAATTCGCTCATGAGATTAATAGGAGGAAGAGGGTGTTTTCAATACACGCTCACATACACACATATATGTATTGAGAAGAGGCATTGACCGACCAGCAGTCTGACTGGTGCTGTCTTCAGCCGTAGAGGAATCTGTCTGCCAGCTTCTTCGATTAGCCCACACTTCCTGGGGCTGGCTAGATTTAACTCTCACCACAGTCAATATGAACTCAGTGCACACAAACATACACATGGTTGCATGCACAAATCAGAAATGTGTCCAGTGACACAGACAGACAGTTGATAGATACACAGTCACATGTAGACACATACACACTCACACACACCCAGCCTTCACACCTCTCCGGAATATGTCTGCTCCCGTGGGTTTTATTGGGTGGGCCACCATCCAGCCATGAGTTTAGGAATCTGGTCTGTCAGCTGGCAGTCAGGACTCGGCAGGTGTCTCCTCAGCACAAAAGCGAAGTCAAGGGCCAATAAACAACCACAGCAGGAGAACCCAAGGCCAAATCAATACAGAGAGCATGTATTTTCCCCACACTAGCTGCAAGATCTTCTTAATCACATAACAACTCGCCTGCTCCTCACTCATGGTGGTATATTCACACGCACCTCTGCCTCAGTGACATGGAAGTGACATGCTGTGGGCAGCAAATGTCTTCTCTGGAAACCGCAACATCACTCGGTATGCTTGCCCAAAACTACAGCTGTTGTCTCTCAGTGTATGTTCGGGCATGATTGCTGTCAGGTCATTCAAATCAACACATGGAAAAAGCAGCCCTTTTTTTTCCTGCACTTCATTTCCCTAAGTATTAGCTGTTCATCTAATTCGCTGAACCGGAGTTATTTTATCTGGTAGCATGCAAATGGAATGTAAGTGTTTAAATCTTGTGGGTTGAATGCCAACTTGCAAAATCTGCAATTCTTCCATGACTGTAAATGAGTGGAATAGAGGCCTCCAAATATGTCATATGGTTAGATGAAGTTTGAGCTTTGAGTGATTCACACTGAACTCAGATGCACTTGGGCATGTGGTAACTATATAGATATTGTTGAAAATAACTCTTTTAGCTCTCTGCATGTTAACTCTGAGTTCTCGTGGAGTATAAAATGTGGTTAGACAATGAACCTGCCATCTATGAGGACAAGATATCAAATAAATCATAAGATAAATGGCTTTAAATAAGGCATGCCTGTTATATAACCTCTCTCACAGTCATCCAATAATTAGAGGGCTAACTAAGGTTTTACAGCACACCATAGTGTAGAATATAAAATCACTTTTAGGGTGCAAAATGTGCACCGGGCTCATTGGGCTTCTGATTGATCTCTGCTCCATTTTCAATAGTTTATTTTTACACAAAGTTTGATTTTTGTGGCATAACCATTGCATGAATTCATTAAACCTGTTTCTAAGTTAATAGCCAGGATATACCAACAAATTACAATTTGTGTCTTCCTCAGGTCATTATGGCACCCTGGAAAAATAATTTTACAGCTTTTATTAATGTTATTTCCCTCCCCCACATCTCTCATATTAGTTGGTTTTTACTGTGTCTGGAAATGTACTTTCCCTGCCAGTTTCTTCACTCCATCTCAAGAGGTACGTGCACTCAGATATTGGTCCTATATGCATGTACACATACACTTTCAGACTTCAAAGACATACTCTGTCAGCAGCAATCAGCAGACTAGAAGATGTTAACTGAGTATAGATGGCTCCCCTATAGATTTCAATAAAAAGCTGCACTGGGTTATAGCACTGCAGTGCCTTATTGCCACTGATTGGTGTTTCCTCAACCTAACAGCTTGAGCAGTCACAAGTCAGTCTTAGCCTAGAGCACTGTTACATTCAGACAGTCAGACAAAGTCACGCATGTAGATACAGAATTAATGAATAGTACAGTAGTTAAAGTATTGTTCAATGATGTACATATTCATAATGTATATCTTGAGCAGCAGTGTGTGTCGCTGTGACTTTGCTGCTTTGTCTTTTGCAAGTGTTAATCTGTCTTATGTCAAATTAGCCATTATATAACTTTTGTAGAAAACAGGTATACCGGCTTATTTAAAAAGATTAACATTTTGCTTGATTTGTTATATTTTAAAAAACATTCTTAAAAGAATAGTTGCGAAATACACTCATTTGCTTTCTTGCTGATAGTTAGATGAAAAGATTGATATCATACTCATGTGTGTTCGCTAAATATGAAGTTACTGCCAGCAGCAGATTAGCATAGCTTAACATAAAGACTAGAAACAAGGAGATCCAATAAAAAAAATCCACCTACCAGCATCTCTAAAGCTCACTTATTAATTATTTCCAATTTCACAACATGTCAAACTATTCTCTTAAATAACAGCTCAGCTTTAAAAGTGAAATCACAAAATGTTTGACACTGTTTTAATCAGAAAATTTAATCACTGTCAACACTTTCCATCATTTTATTCTCTATCAGTGCCTGATACACTGTAACGCCTACCCGATTAAATTTTCAGTGTCAACTCCACCCTAATATAAGAATCGCTTGTTAAAAAGTCCTAGCTGGGTGCGTGACATCACAGAAAGCTTTAGTACCTAAATTTAATGCTATGCAGAATATATATTTTATATTTTTTATACAGTATTTATGGGTAAGAATGCTTTGAGGATATGAGCCAAGAACTTCTGATATGGCCCTTTCTAGAACAGAGAGGAAAAAATCAGGGGAACATCCCCTGTGTGGGATCTGTTTTACACATCATTTAACTGAAAAATTGTGTTTTTTTCAACATATCGCCGCAGCCATTAGTGAGGATTTGCCCCTGCTTGCTAGAAGTTTTGGTACGGTGGAATTACAGCCACATGGCTAACCTCTGTTATCACGACTTGGGATCCACCAGAGCCTGAACAATTACAAGGGACTGTGTTCTTGTGAATATGTGTCACATTAAATTTGCTCTGACAGGAAGGAAGGAGGGAAGTGAGGACAGAAATGCTGTAGGGATTAATGTTGAGCTCGGGAGCCCATTTCTTCAAGGCATTAGCTGCCTGGTGGAGCGCTGAGGGCCTGACAGGGAACTATGACACAGCGCGTTGAGCCCTTTGGGAATTTTACAACTGAATACACACATGTTTTCTCGAACCCCGAGTGTGTGTGAGTGTAAGCTACCAGCCAGATCACACATCTAAACTTGTACCTCAGAGAGGACAGGTAACTTTGAAGTACTCCAAGAACTCCTGTGTGTAGACTGATTTCAGTAGCATTAGCACAAAGGGCACCTTTAAAAGTTCAAGTTTCAATTTTAACAAATGTGTAGCAAATTAATTATGATAACGGAGCATGAAATTTTAATAAATGGGAGAAGACATATTGTCAACAGGGCCCCAGGCCACTAAACACAGAGGGAAAATAGAGGTTGATAAATGATGCAGAAATGCATATATCTACCCACACCCGTCTGTGTTGTATGTAAATAAGTTTGGCCTAAAGGTTTGGTCTATTTGAAGGGACGGAGCTCTAAAAACAGGCCAGAGGATTTCAGATTGGTGTTTTAACGGTGTGACCTTTGAGTGAGTTGAATACATGCAGACAGCAGCATGGAGCCTGATGAATAGCTTGGGTCTTTTCCCAGCTGGGAGAGCAGATGCTGAGAGGAGAAACAGTACATGTTTTTCTATCCTCCTGCACTCTCTTTTTCTTCCTGCTTCTAATCTTATATTAGAGATCTGGGGAGGGGGTGCGTGGTGAGTTTGGGAGGAGGGGGGCTCAGAAGATGACACACTATTAACTCTCCTGGCGTTAATCTTAATGGCTCATGCTAGAGGACTATACACAATCCATTTTAATGCAATTAGCTCTTGCCAGGAAGGATGAGTTATTCAATGGGAGCATAATTGCATCCTCAAGTTTTTACACTGGTTCATTCCAGGGATGTAATTACTTTCATACGTGGTTTAACACATGCCGCCACTGACACATACAGTATGTACACACACTGGGGCACTCATGCAGACACATACACAGTCATATGGAATTAAGTTGACATGCAATACATCACACAATTTTACCTGATTATTCAAAGTAGAAAAGTAGAATTGCCCAGCATCAGATTTCATCAGTGTTGGCATTCACATAGAATTCCCAAGCAGCAGATCGAGGCACACAGGGTCTGTAGATTGATGGGCTGCCTTTGGATGTGTCAGCCTGAGGGGGACACTTGTGTCTTCCTGCTGTCCTACAAAGCCATCTAGCTGCTTTGTATTGAAATCAGGATGACAAAAGCCCCAAACATTACCCTTTGATATTTGAGAGGAAGATAAAGCAGGATGCCCAATACTCAAGCTGGCATGTTGCTTCCTTTTCTTTTTCCCTCCCAATCTACTTACCCCCTCCTTCCTCCCCATCATCACACTTTTTGGCTTTTAAGTCTGTTTTGCCTTAAGTATTTCCAAGAGACTTGGCAACTCCATCCTCCATACAACCCTCTTCCCCACCCAGCTCTTCTTCCCATGAGTTTTCTATATTTTTTTTTTCTTTTTTTGGATGTAAAGTTTGTAATAGTTACTCAATTAGTTTTTTTTTGTTTATAGTATCTATACATGACAGATGGAGAATTTCAAATGAAACTGTAGCACGATTAGTTCAGGTTTGAAGTGGGTTCCTCGGAGTTGATTTTTTTTCTCCCTTAAGGGATAATAGACTTTGAAAAGATGGGGACTTCGCAAGATGATGACATCAAGTTGAGAGCTATTGCAAGGATACACACCACAAAGAGTGGTTTCTTAAAACTTGATAAATTCTCTTGCAACTCACGGTGAATAGCTTAAACACTAAGTCCCTGTTCACTTTCCCTCATATTGTAGTATATAACACAGAAGGCAAAGATGGAAGGCTTACAGCATTGTCCCTTCGAGGCCAGTGCTTAACGAGTGATGTCTGCGTAAATAAAGGTTCCGTGTAATGGAGGGGGAGCAGAGAAAGCCCAATGAGCTGCCGCAAGGGAGATTGTTCCTCTGCTCTAAGTCTATAAATAATGGAGATGAAAGGGAACTAGGACTAGAAATGATGTGCAGTGGCCCTGGGCAGCCCACGGGCCCCTGTCAGGGCCAGGGGGAAGGAAGCAGGCCCTATGTCCACCCACAGCTCAGGTCCCAAGCCTTTTTTGGCAAGACAGCAATGCTCAGTCATTTACAATGAGGGGGCTGATCAATTGTTATGCAACTGTTTCACTTCTCTTACTAGTGTATTTTATTGAGCTAATACACAGAAGTGGAAAGAAAGTAAATGCACTTTATCGCTTACAAGTCCTGTAGCATAGCCTTGGAATGGCAATCGCTCTGAAAAAGATGTTTCTACTAAAACCCTGTTTCTCTGACATGGCTGTGAAAGGTCAGGCCCTCTGTGCCCCTGTGATGAACCACGTGCCCTGGCTCCCTCCCATGCCCCCCCCCTCGATCAACAGCAGCAGCATGTCCAAATGCACTGACCCCTCCCATGTGTAGCAAAACGCTGACAAGCACCTTTTTCAGGCAAACTCAACAGTGTTTGCTGGGACCCTTAGAGAATCCCTCAAGCCCTGCAGCACAGATGACCTTCACTGCAGAAGGTGGAAGCGCTCTGGTATCGGTATACTGACAGATGTCAGAGCTGTTGTGGCAGAACTGTGGGTGGAGGTCACTGATGATGGGGGGCGGGGGGTGCACACCAAAACCCCTAAGCATGCAAGACCTTGAGCGCAATATGACACAACTAGCAACCTTCAGGTAGCTGGATCTGTCATCCCACACACAGACACGACCCCTCTCCTGCTGAGAGGCACACACATTTTGTCCAGATGAGCTGTTACATCTTGGCATTGGAGCATCAGATGTCAGCTGTTAGGTTCAGACTGATACAGTTAACCACACATACACACACACACACACACACACACACACACACACACACACAATCTAGCCTCAGCATTGTGATAGTGCCTTATTGCCTTAATCCCAGACTGTGAGTCATGGAAGTCATTATATTGACCCACTCATAACAGCCATGTTTCTTTTTTCACCCTCTCTCTTTTCCAGTAACGGCAAGGATTTAGATATGTTTTACCTCTTAGCTGAATGGACACTGTGTGAATACAAGAACATGTAATAACTGTTCGTCGATGTGTGTGTGAGCATGTAAACATCTTTCCTGCCCATTATTTCTTCGGCTGCGGTTGCATCTCACACTGAAAATTGGCACAGAGGCCCAATACGAAGAGAAAAATTTACATGGCCAACAGTGTGATTCTACATAATAACCCTCACCGTAACCCATTTCACTGAAGAAAACTGACACCCAGCCAGAGCTAGTGTGTCTATTATCGTGCTCTCGCCATGCTCAGGCACGTCTCGTGATGCAGACATCCCGCCAACTCATTTATAAATGATCAGAGAGTATGATACATCCCCAGGAAAAAAAATAGAAAAACGTGTAGCTGTCCAAGTGGATTTCACTGACATGGTGCTTTATATAGAGCAGACTGGACTTCAGAGTGGAGAGAGTGAGAGTGAATTCCGTTTGGTGTTGAACTCCACTGTTGTACCTTCAGGCTACAGTCGTGGACACACAAGTCCCTCGGTGACATCCATTTCATTGACTTGGTGCTGCAATATTTACCATTCCATTCCAGCACACTGTGCAAAATACACCTTTTCCAGTATTTGTCTCCCATTCCAGTCCTGTGACATTTAAAGCATTTTTTCTGAAGATGAAAGTGTGTTGTTGTGAGTTAACTTTCACCATTTTCCCAGTCAATCTTTTATGCAAGTAGCTGTGTTAATTTACAGCATCCCATGTCTGCATAATGATAATGCTGTTAGCATCAGTCATCTCCGCAGGAACAATATGGAAGTGGAACGTTCTACTTGTATATTGCTCTACATGTCCCAGGGCGGCATGTTGGGGATGTGACAGTGGCATCTCTTGTAAAACTGTTAACCCATGGCTCCAGCTTTGGAAGCCATATTGATAAACAAGCTGATACACACATTAGCATATCGGCAGTACCAGAATAGAACAGAATGACAAAACGATGAGCATGGAAGTGGAAACAAAACAAGTTGTAAGTCTCTAAGTCTCTAATTAAGAGCTCACAGATAACGAGCCATGTTCCTGTATCTTGAAAACATGCAGCAGTCCAGCCCCTCCTGCTTTAATCAGTGTCACTGATTAAAGCAGAACTACAATTGACTAATATTAGCTAATTTCTGAGTCTCAGAGACAGCAGACAGAGACCTGAAGTTCTTGACCTACAGTTCTAGTTCAACCTGTGCCACCTGTCAGCAGCAGCAGCAGTTTAGACTTTCTGTTTCAGACATGCTAAACTGCGCTATCTACATATTCGCACCATCTTCAGGCACAATGGTACAACAGCAATGTTTATTTGTCAGCTTTTTTGTCGTTCTTTGTGTTCATACATGTGTCTCAATGAGACACAGTACTCACTTCACTCCTCACTAAATAAGGGTTTAAAGAAGCCTTTATTCCCTGGATGTGTGTGCTACTATCTCTGCTCCAATAAATCATCAGAGATTAAATGTCACTGCAAATGTGACACTTTTGTGTAACATAGAAAAAGAGGTTTAATATTGTGGTTTTGATAGTGTTAAAGTTGCATTAAGCATTATAGATTTACCCATTTTATCTGCTCTCAATTCTTTACTCTGAAAGACTACATCACTCTCATATATTAACCTTTAATTGACTGCATGTACTGTACATTTATGCTGGACTTTGATTTCATGTTGCCATGTGTAAAGAGGACTCTGTCCTAGACTAGAAGAGTAGGAGTAAGCAAAAGAGCTGATTCTGTTGTATATGCTGTTCTCTGATAGTTTGTGAAAAACATGGTTTTGAACTATGTCACATGAAGTAACATATACGTAATGATGAGAGTACATATGTGCTATATTCGAATAGGCTGGTGTCTTTCTGTAAAGGATAAATTGTGAATGGACCTGTAACTGGGGAGAGAGACGCTAATGACAGGTAATGCTCTCTCCAAATGTAATGCATATTGCATTTTGTAATTATACTTGAATTTCTGTCGTGTGTGTCGTGTGAGAGCTAAGAGTGTTCACAGACTAAATTTCCAACAAAAGTGACAGTTGAAGTTATAGTATACCGTAGCTATAATAGAGCTGACAGATGACAGATGAATAACAAGTGAGACAATTAAAATGATCAAAATTCTCCAGAAAACAACAGTTCTGTCCAAACAGTTTATTTAGTCAACTTCACAGCCTATATGTGTGTTGTATTAGTATCACACCCAAAAAAGAAATAAAAGTAAATAGATAAATATATGAGGAGGCCTCAGATTAGTATGTTTCTGTGGCTCAGGATGCCACATCCAGGCCCTTACCAAAGCATATCATTTATCATTTCTTTATGAGTAAAAAAAACAAACTTTATAAAGCAGAGCAGAGATTGCAATTGAGGTCATTCTAAATTTGTAAACCCGTCTACAACCTGCTTTCTCTGAGTTTCAAACGAGCTGTCCTCTGTTAATTTTTGACAAGCCGACTTACCCGAGGGTGAAGTCGAGCACATTAACCTTGCCCATCCTCCTGGAGCATCTGCTGCAGGGCACCCTCCATCAAGGCTGCCCTTCCATCAGAAGTGTGACAGGTCCTCTGTCACACCTCGGCCTCACAACTCGGTGCCGAAGATGGATGGGTGTGAGCCCGAGTGCCCAGGTGAACTACAGTTGGCCCTCTATGCCATTGTGCTGCTAGCTGCCAGCCCACCAGCTGACCGGGCTTGAGCTGACAGCTCCCTGGCCCAGGCACAAAGCTGGATTAGGCAGGAGAGAGCTGCCAGTACCATTCTGGTACTAGGACCACAAACCTTATGACAATTACTCAGCAGGTCTGTTTCTGAGTAAAACTACGCCCACCTACAACATCTAGCAAGTGTCAGCTCGAGCAGGCTGGCATATATTTAGGTTGTGTGAACAGTTACTTTAAATACGCAAGGTGACTCCAAGGTGGTACACTACCACACTGCCTACTGTTGTCTGCAGGGAGGATACTGAGTAATGAGCTGGCATGATTGATCAGAGGTTGTAGAGGGACATCAGCTGGAATCTAGCCAGTAATGCTCACCAGTCAGCATGGGACCACCATCAGAGGGCAGCCGTGCTCGGACACAAGCTGCAGGGATGTCTTGCACCATGCTGCTCACTACATCAGGCCTCTACAGCAAAAAAATTCAAGAAATCCCACATACTGTTTTTGGTCTGTTTTCACGCTCTGACTATGGCGCATTGTCATAGAATTTTGGCTATGATGTGTGTGTGTTGTTCTATATTGTGGCAGTGTATTGTGGTGTTGTGTTTTCCCCATTTTGCTGAGTAACTACTGTATATGATGTGGTAATTGCATGGAGCCACAGATAATAACGGCTGTGGATTTTGTTAGAGGAGAAATACATTTTCCTTTGTTTTCTTTGTCAGCTCTCTGCTGCCTTCTTTTTGCACCATTTGGTTTTTTCCCTGTTGTTTTCACACTTTCATTGCGTGTGTCTCTCAGGAGTCTGTGTTCATAGGCACAGTAAGATTGCCTCTAAACGGACCGCTGGTCTCTCTTGGTAGGAGATAGAGTAGCCATTATTCAGGCCCTGGCCTTTTCCCAGCTTGCCTGGTCACCCATCCCCAGCTGAGTGACAATGAAGCCGGCCAGCAGAGGAGGCTCAGGGAGGCGAATATGACAGGGAGCAGGCGGCTGTGAATATGGATGGAGGTGCTGCTGGGGAGGCATAGGTGGTGTTTGGTAGGAGAGGGGGAGAGGAGGAGCCATAGAAGCCTGGATCCAGGGACCATTGCTCGCCTGTCAGCGAGGTGGCAGAGCGGACAGACTGCCTCTGTGCTGAGCTCTCCCCGCTCAAGAGCCCAGTAACGCTTAAACACCATGGAACATCCAAAAACGTTACTGCTCAGTGACTGCTCAGCACAGGACCACACATCTGAAACACTTCTTGGCCCAGAGGCTCAGCAGAGTGAAGTGTAACTAATACAGAAAATAATAAATAAATGTAGCCACCAACTATTTCAGAATTCAAAAACCTATTAAATGCCTGCCTTTGTCCGGATTTTGTGATAAAAATGTCTCACCTTCACACTGAATGAAATGTTTCGCTCTTAAAAATCACTGACCTCTGAATTACAGTTACTGCAGCAAGCCACCAGAAAGGCACATCATGTTAACGATACATATTCCCTTTCAAAACTGATAAGACCCTGCCTTGGATTCAGTCATATTCATGTCAAGGTTCATGGTTGATTATATAATTTTAAGAATGACAGCAAAATTACAGCCCATGTTGTGCCATCCTGGCTTTAGATACAGTTTCTATTGATACTACCGGAAACTCTTTGTGGTGGTTGCTCGAGCTTTACTCTGCGTTGAACAATATGATGATATACCTGGGATCTACAGTCAGTCTGGGCTCCCAACAATCCAACTGCAAACCTAGCAATTATTGCCACAAGTGATGTACAGCCTATGGGACTCAGAAAGGAGTGCTTTCTCGGAGGGAAACACAGTGACTGGGCTCAATTCACAGGGAGCTTAGACTGTGTGTGTGTGTGTGTGTGTGCATCCATGAGTTCACTGAGGAGTTTCTTTATTCCCTTTTTTCTGTATGACGTTTTTCTTCTCAAAGGTTAATTGAATCTGTTGACCCCAGAAATACTTCTTTTTTCCATTCAGGAAAAAACATATTAGTCTCACTTCCAGCAAAGAGCAAAAATAGACAAACTCCAAACGATATACCAACATTTTCCAGCCATGGAGTGGCATTTAACATTGCATTAGTCTTCAAAAGTCAGTAAAACTAAGATGTTCTTTTCTTTATAGTGTTTTTATAGTTTATCATACACTGATGTATCCCACTCTTTAATCCCATACTGTGTGTGTGTGTACGTGTTTGTGTGTGTGTGTGTGGGGGGGGTTTATACAGCTTGCATGTAACTGCAATCACACCCGTAACTGTGTGTGTACAACAGTGGGTTTCCCTGAATTATGCTCCACTCATCCCTACCATCGATCAGCACCTCTGTGTGACGGCAGGAAATCACATCATATTACTAGCCCTTCACTAATGTCGTTAGCGGATATTGTTCTGAGGCGAAGTGTGGACTTGCCCAATGTGATTAGGCCCTATGATGAATTTGCCCTGTTGTTTGGAGACTGTTAACTGACTAGAATGATTGACCTGACCCAACATCCTTCTGGGCATTTATTGATGTTCCCCGAGTGTTATTCCTTTAATGACTGCACTCTGATCATTTCCAGCTTCATGGCTTGAGGGAAGCCAAGTTGAGTTAGCAAAGTTAGACTAAATGGAGTTTTAGAGGTTCATGGTCACAAAACAGGGTTACCATTTACACATGGTAGTGTTTATTGCAGCAGTGGTGTTTGCTGTATCCTCTGAATTACTCTTTCTAGTGAATGTTTGTGATGACTGTAAAAGCTTTCAGATAGGTAAAAGAGGGCCAAATGCCTAGAAGGCTCAGTTTTGTACATCTGAGGATGTCAGGTCTCTCCAAGGGTGAGTCCTGGCAGTTTTAGCTAAGACAGAGTGGCCAGGGTGCACCATGAGTCGGTTTATTTTCAGCAGCCTCAAGAGCTACAAGAAAGGGGCGAGGTCAGAGGGTTGAGAACTACCCAGAGTTTCAGAGGTTCTTCTACAGTATATCTTCCGGTACATGAATTTGTGTTTATGTGTGTGTGTGTGTGCGCGCACGTGTATGTCCACACTCTCAGCCTATGGCCTGTGTAGGTAGAAGAGTTGTCTGTCAATCAGTGGGTTATCTGTGCACTCAAGCAGCCCCAAGAGTCAGACCCTTACCTGTTAAATTGACTCCCCCAGGCCATTTTGGCAGGGAGCTGTTGAATATGAAGAAATACACAACAGCAACAAAACAACACTTCCAAGCAGAAGAGCAGTAGCAACCGTATCCTCCACCCACCTTTACCTGAGTACAGGCTGCCCTGCCACTGATATTTCAACAACAGCTGGGTGCATGGCAAAATCAACACAGGTTTTAGTTGCAAAAAATGAGCTAGCCTCTTTCACTTATCCAAGTTTCAGGCCAGGAGCCTTTGATGTAAGTCGTTTCTTGTCTTGTCTCACTGTCATCTACCTAATAAAGACATAAAACGCCCTCAAAATATTTTTTAAAAACACTGAAATGCTTGGTTCTCTTCTTATTTAAAGTAATACTGGTCAGGATAATTGCTTGACACTATTGTTATGTTTTCAGTGTGTTTTTTGCACTGATTCAAGTCCAATGTTAATTAAGACTTCTCTAAATATACCAGTCGATGTCTGTACACATAAAATGTGTTACATGAATTGAAGTGGAATATCGGTTGGTAAAACTGTTAAAAGCAAATCTGTTTTTGTAAAAAAAAAAAAAAAAAAAAAAAAAACATGCTTGGGTGACTCATCACTTCATTTGTCTGTCAAAATATTTTATTATTTCCTGATTATTTGTGAATTAGTTTGTAACTGATCTCCTCTTGGCATTTTCAACTATTCAGTTTGAGGGACCGATCAAGAACTAAGAACAAAATCACAGTTACACAAAAAACAGTGATAACTGACTGCTTGAGTAATTCACACCTATATGTTACTGTTTGATTTCACTCCTTTAATAGATATGGTACCTTTGCAGTATACATGTGTGACAAGCAGTTTCTGACATTTATAGCACATCATATGTGTTTCCCATTTTCTTTTGCTTTCAATGCTAAAAAACCCTTGCTTGTTAACAGGAGACATGACATGACAGGAAAAGGGAAATGTGAGAAAAAAAGGGGGGGGAAATTGACTTCGGCTGAAATTTCAGGTTTATTCGTTCACAAAGAGACACTACAGTATGCTATTTTGGCAATTATCTCTTGTGTTGCAAGTAGCCTTACAAAAGCAACACATTCGGTGTCCTCATCCTACAGTGTCAGAAAAGAAGCCATCCTCTTCTGAGACATGGCACAGTGCAACAGAAAAGCAGGTCACACTTTTGTTCCTTCAATATTGGGCCATCTCCTTTCGAAAGCATCATTTCTATTTTCTGTAATCTGCAGCCCTGTAACAAAGACCAATATGAACACTTCAGTATAGTCAACAGAGCTTATGTTTAATGATGCCCATGGCAATAATAATAATATTATTTTTCAGTGTTTAGTATATTCCAGTATTAATGGAAGGCTTTTTACATGCATGGAAAATGAAACAGAAGGTGTTTAAATCAGATTATACATTTTTTGTGACATACATAATAGTAATATATACTGTGCAGTGATATATGTAATATACTGTAGATTATATACACCTACAACTGTAATATTAAATATTCTATCCTTTACAATATAAAAAATATCGTCCTAATGTCACAAACTCCATAAATTGTTTTATGTTGTGGATAACAGCCCATGTATCAAGCTATTGTATTCCATATGCTTGTAAATTTGACTCTCATATGATCAACTCCTTTGTGTGAGAACACTGCCCACATGCCTATCAGAGTGTGTCTGAGCCAATTAATTGCATGTAAGCCTGCCTATCATGCTCATATGGTTGTGGTGACCTCTGATTCCCCCCCACCCCCCGTCCCTCCATCCCTCCACATACAGACGCAACACAGACTGTGTCCAAGACCACTATACAACATCCCAGATGTGTAGTTGCCCACTAGCAAAGGAGAGAAGGCTGAGCGTGCTGCATGTTGATTTGAAAACAGCCACTCACAATGTGCCAGCTGCCCATACAGAACAATAAGCTCCAGGTATAAACACATTTAAGAAGGCACATTGTTACTATGCAGAGGGTAAAAGCACACCATACATGAATGCTTCATTGTTGTTATACTATTATAATAATATGATATATATTACAGGCATCATGCAATATCGTGTACAAAAAAATACTATGCGAGACCAGTAAATAAGGATTCTTAGCCATCAGCTACATGATGAACTATGGTGTCAGCCAGGAGCCTGTATAATAAGACTTACACTCAACAAGAGGACAAAAAGAGAGAATTGAATACAAGCCGTCAAAATGCAGGAGCAAATTATTATTCATCACTTATGCTTTTAACATGCATTAGTAAACACTGCCCAACTCAATACACAGACCATTGTTGCTAAATTCATTGAATATGACATTTGTTATATATTCATGAATATATTACACAAATGATGAATGCATGTATGCCTAATGATGTTATTCAATTTCAGTGTATCATAGATGCTGTCATTTTGCTTATATCCCATGTTCCATAAAATATAAATGTTAAGTTACACACAGTGTGTTTTTGCATTTTGTTCTGTCGCCTTCAATTGTTGCACACACAGCAGGAAGATGGCTACTTTAACAATGTAGGGATTTGAGAATCTATGAATACTTAATAAGTGTCTGGTGAAAATGATGTAATGGTGATGTAAGCCACTGAAAGCTATTAGCCAGAACAGTTAAACCTGAAGCTTTCTTTCTGTTCCGATTCACCTTTTTGGTAGTGTCCTTATGAGTTACTTTTGTGTTTTAATGGTGTGTACATACGGTGTAGGGAGTGTGTGGTTTAATGTGCACCTGTGTGTTTGTTTGTGTCAGGAATACTTAAGTGCAGTTGTGTGAAAATGAATGTGGACTATAGAAGTGTGCGCATTCTAAATAACGGACCAGGACAAGGGACTTTGGTATTCACTTTGAATGTCTGTTCAACACTGATGTCAGCCTTTCAACTTCTTGGAATAAAATATTGTACTGTAGATCCCTTGCACAGTAGCCCTGAGCTCCGCCATACGTTTGCATACAAGGATCTGAGCCTGAGTGGAGCTGACAATATCACTTCATGACTCACTGTATGCACAGTGGCAATCCTTTGATCCCCATCACTTTGAGCGTTGGATGTGAGACACACACACACACACACACACACACACACACACACACATACAATGGGAGGCATTTGGCCCCCACCACAGGGGACGTTGATGCACTCAATAGAGCCAATTAGAGCAGGAAGCATTTAGTGATTCATGCAACATTTGACACATCCCAGTGGATCTCCCTGTCCCGTTCTTTCTCTCTTTCCTTCCCTCTTCCTCTCTCTCTCTCTCTCTCTCTCTCTCTCTCTGTTTCCTTTCTTTCAATCAGTCTCTCCGTGTATGCGTATGTCTCTTACTGGCAGATGAGAATGAGACTCCTCCATCCTGTTCAACTCCATTAAGCAGCTAGTGTGCCTCAGTTCACCACAAATCATAATCTGCTCATGGTAAGAGGAACTATTCAGCATGAATGGGACTTGACGCCAGAGAGTCACATTGAGTTTAAGATAGGGTGTGTGTGTGTGTGTGTGTATGTGTGTGTGTGTGTGTGTGTGTGAGAGAGAGAGAGAGAGAGAGAGAGAGACAGTCAAACTTAATTATTTGCATGTCACACCTCAACCACTTCACAGCTCCTGTTCTAACATTACAGGGCAACCAATTGAAACTACACTCATGTCACCTTCTGTGCCAAACATTACTGTATCACTATCACTACATCGCTGCAGATGTGACATTTCTCGGCACATGGATGACTGCTTTTTCAATCTTTTCCACTCCTACCTCCTAACATGGAGTATGTCAGGGCTTCCTCCTCACCTCAGCAGGGGACGGGAGTGTCAGATCAAGAGTGCAGAACAAGGTGGACTGGTGTGACTTACTGACTCTGTGGTTTTATTCTACCCCATGCAGGCAACCCCACCTCCCCACCTCTCCCTGTGCAGACCTTACAGTGGGACACAGCAGGACTTGTCAGCCACCACTGCAGCACATGTTATATTGATAAATCTCTCCTGAATTCAGATACGACAGGCCAGCATGTCACTGCAGCAAAAGCTATTCCCCACGTCTCTCAAGTCAACAAGATGGATCTATTGCTGTGCTGCTTTAGTCAAAACTGTTCATGTGATTTCTCTGTTTTTGGAAGCTCAGTGTAGAGTTTTTGCTGCTGGTAACGAGAATTGAAAGTGATTGACAGAGAGGGTAGAAATATACTGTAGAAAGACAGTAAAGCAAATACTGAAGCTAATAAATTGATGATATTATTGCTGCCACTATCTTACCATTACCGGCTTGCTCTTTCTTACTATTACACTCTTTCTCTCTTCCATCCTCTCTAAGGCCATTATTAGCATGCATGAGCCTTGCGTTCCTCGGTGCTCTTAGGGAGGCTCTCATCGAGCTAGTTCATATTTAGTCTCCTGAATGAAACATTCATAACTCAGGTATGTGGTCTTAAAAACAATGAGTGCTGCTGCCTCTGAAAGGCCTGCATCAATCACAGGCCTGAAGAAGTTAGGCATGAGATAAAAACAAGCGCCCTTGTCAAAGCAATTTGGGCTCACCTCGGGGATAGCGTTGTGGGTCATGGGAACACAGTTCCGCATAAGGATCCACAGGAACTAACAACATCATTTGCATTTTCAGGGACCACCCATGTCTCAGTGGGATTATTATTTTTGCCCTTTCAGCTGGTTTATCTCTTAAATACACAGAGCCATACAGTAGCACAACCTCATGTTAGCACTGCCTGGTTTATTTTCAGACTTCAGCCTCCCTCGGTTGTGTAACTCTCAGCCCCCGCTATTTTTCTAAACACATTAGTGCTGAATTATGGGTATGCATCATGTAATTACTGAAGAAATGCCCACAGAAAAGGAACTCCCAAGAGAATCAACTGTTGTTATTGTTGTTATTATTATCATCGTTAGTGCTATCAGCTCGTCTGCAGAATAAATATTCTGGCTCTCAATTGTAGGACAATTGCTGATTAATCCAGTACAAACAAGGCTTTGCAATTTGTGCCTCAAGAACAAGCACAAAGAGTTCCTCTGCTCAGTAACCGCCTGATCTGATATCATGTCAGCCCTTCACCCACCCTCCCTCATCCTCTCCAGTGCTTTTGAATCTCTAATTACATCACTAACAGGAGAAAAAGGGAGCACCCTGGGATACTCTGGCCACCCAGTGATAAACCTCTGTGGGAAACTAACAAGAACCCCCTCTCCTCTCCATCATCTTCCCTGCTTCTCTCGCTTACAGTCAGGCTTCAACTATTTGATTCAAATTACTTTGATTATATTAAATAGTGCATTTCAATTTGTGGTTCAGTAAAGACCCTTTCAGGCACCCTACCTCTTTAGATTTCACACCTCTGCGGGTTTCCTCGCATAAGTAGGAAGAAGCTACACTCAGGGAAAACACAGCGGATACATGCAGATACTGATGCTCTCAATAAATGATGAACAATAGCCACAACTTACTACATGTCTTTCCTTTCTTGCTTGCTCCTAATATTTCAGTTCTGAAATATCAGAGACATCTGCCACATATTTTAGCATGCGGTACAGGTGTTGTTTGGTCGTTTAAGGACTCCCTAGTGCTGAAGAGAAGGCAGAGCCTCAAAGTCTCCACTGCCAATAAAGAAAAGAACAG
Source organism: Euthynnus affinis (assembly GCA_029490765.1). Taxonomy (NCBI): domain Eukaryota; kingdom Metazoa; phylum Chordata; class Actinopteri; order Scombriformes; family Scombridae; genus Euthynnus; species Euthynnus affinis. Next base: position 9,352,422 of record CM055840.1, on the reverse strand, counting down.
GTGAAGACAGAAAAAGGAAATTAGTAACAATCTGCTCGGTCACGCACACACACACTGGCAATTGCCATGTCTCAGAAGAATTCACACAATCTCCAAATTGTTTGGCGTAAAAAAACAATTTCAAACAAAGTGAAGCAAAACAGGGGTTATATTGTATATACTTTAAACTGCTTGGTAAAGTGCCAGCTGGTGTATGCAGCCGAGCTCCTCGTCCAATAAAAATATGTTCCAAATGAGTGCTGGTGCATAGCTTCAATCAGAACTGAGGGTAAGGACAATGTAAAAGTAGTATTTGCTGTGATCACTCCTCCTCTCCGTACTGGCCAGGCAGTGATCCCCTCGTAGTGTGACTAGTGGGATAAATGTAGGTTTCTTGCCAAGATGAGAGCACTCACAGAAATAAACTCACACTCAACTACCATAGACAGCCTTATAGCTTCAGCTGAACTTTACAACATAATTTTGAGCAGAATAGGAACTTTGGATTGTGTCCCCTATCTCTTACAGTCAGAGCTCTACTTTGTTTAAGATCACTGGCTAACTGGTTAACAAACCTATTTACACATCTAACAGATAAGAAGCACCATAAGCATTTATGGAGTTGTGTTTCTGACCACCCGGCCAATGTAAGTCCAATATTCACTCTCCTTTTATCTTTGTTTTTGTAGTTCACCAATTACTAATGGAAATATCTATATGTTTACCTGCTAAATGCTCCAGAATGTTCACTAGCTGACTGCTAACTTTGTTAATCCACTATTGAGTGTGTTGTATATAGTGTAGAGTTTGAGTTTTTGGAGCTTTTTCACTGCACCAGCTGGCTGTGGCTGAAAATGATACAAAAATATATTCCTTGAAGTGTTGAGAGTTCTTTAAAACAACATTTAGACGATCCTGTAACTGAACAGTTAAATGAATAAATATCTATAATATAAAGAGGAATGATTACAACAAGCAGTAATCCTTTCAATGTAGACAATTGGAGAAAATCTTTTTAGACTGGAAAAAAATAAAATCATTGATATGCCTGTTTTCTAGATATTTATTCCCTAATCAAATACACCCACCCAGTGTCAGTTATTTTCAGAGCCGAAATATACAAAATCTTAGTCAGCATCATTGACTGTTGCTATTTTTCTGTTTCCGTGCAGGTTGCATTTATGATATAAAAGGATGTCCCCTTAGAATGAGTGTAGGTGTGCAAGGGTAGGTGTGTTTGAAAAATGAGAGAGAGAGCGAGAGAGAGACAGACAGATAGAGTGGGTCCAGTTGTGACAAAAGTGAGTCAGCCAATGGAAATGGGGCTGGTTGCTGCCTTCCTTTCTCCTCCTCCTTGTCCTCCTCCTCTCTTTGTAACTCTGTGGGGATTTAGTTATTGTGTATTTTCTCTCCTGTTTGGCAGGTAGTTTTTCCTGATAAATGGGCAGCATTTGACTCGAACAAACAGAGCTGAGGAAATTGCATTCAACAGTAAAAAAAAAAAAAAAGTTTCCTTGTCCTTCCCTTCTCTTTTTGCTCTTATGTTTTTTTAGGATAGGTGACAGTGTGAGAAAAGAGTGGGGTGGGGAGCATCTTTATGTCTGGCAAAATGAAAATGCTGAGAACTGGCACTCATATACTGTACCTGCTCTCAACAGAAGAAAGCTGTAAAAGCCGTATCCCTTCCGATGCCAGAAACAGGCTCATTTTCTCACAGAGATGAAGAAAAAAATGTCTTTCAACCTGCATCTGCTCTTCAATGCTGAATCTTTCAGCTGAAGTGGAGTATTCAAGAGTAAGGGAGAGTGAGAAACAAAACAGACAGGGAGGAAGAGAGACTGTGAGAGGCAGTGAGCTTGGTTCGGGAGTCATTTCATCACTCACTGTGTTGTGAGACTGTCCCACTGCTTGGGTTCAGCGATGCCAACTGCTCGGAGGAAAGCATCCTGCTGAGCGCTGTCTATTGGCTGCCACTTTGCAAAGATTTGAGGCAACATAAAACGGGCAATTTTGCACAATTCTAACCTAATTTCTGCTGGAGAAATTTCCTAAACTTCTCAGCTTAATATTCAAGTCAAATCCACAAGAAAATCTGACACTTTTAGCCCCTTGGTCATTAATGTGGCTGCTAATGTGGTTCAGCGCCTCTGGTCTGAGCTGAAGTTAAAAGTACGTTGTCAAACCTGCCACTTGATAGTGTTTTAATTTTAGTCACTTTCTTTGATTTCAATTCAAATATGGGGCATTATAATAAAATGGCAGTTTCACCAATGCAGGTGACCTCCCATGGTGAGAACTGTTTTGAATAATGACTCACACAATAGTTGCCCGACTGTGATGTGACCCTGTTTCTTTTATACTGTGTGTCAGCATTTCTTGCTCCACATTCATTTTTCTTTTGTTCACCACTCAGCGTGGATACTACTCAGGATACTGCAGTGAGGAGTCACATGTGACTTACCTAAAAACAGACGTAAAGCATGTTTGTGTGCAAGCAAGCATTTATGTGTGACTGAGTGTGTGTGTATGTGCTAATTGCCCCAGTGAAAGACAGATTCCTTTGCAGCCTGAGTTTATTCCTGCAACATGACCCTTAAGTCAGTACTAAAAAGGGTCACTAACACAAGACCTTCATTATAATACAGCCCCATGCAAATCAACCACACTGACAAACTCCAGTATTAAAAAAAAAAAAAAAAAATCTGAAAAGGTTAGAAGGGGCTCTGTCTGCCAGTCTCTGAGTTGTCCTTTTTCAAGGTGAGCTCCCCAGCACCATCATAATTGAAAATTAAGTATTTGCTGCGGTATAATTAAATAGTGACCTTTGAACTCAAATGAGACCTCAGACGCATATAAAGAGATGAAGGGCCTCGGATCTCTTCACACACACATGTTCACATGCACACTCACTCACAGACACATACAATGACAAGGTAACAAATGGTGACAGCTTCTTAATTATCACCCTTCCTTAGTCGTTAAAGCACAGCCTCCAACATCACCTTTCGATTTCTACAGCCCATAAGTTCAGGGAATATCTCATTTATTTTTAATTAATTATCAGATAGCACCATAAAGGTGGTGGTAATGACGAAGGGGAGGAATAGACAGCTCTTCAGAGGCTAATTCAAGGTGCTTAATTTGTGAACTTGGGTGTTTTGGGTGAAGAGGAATCAGGAAAGTTGTTACTCTGTAGCTCATGAAAAAGAGATCAATTTAAAAGGCTTTGCTTTTGGTAACATGAGGACAAACTACATCGTAAATAGTAGACACACATACAAAGCCTCCCTGCCTTTATTGAAACAGATTAGTCAAGGTAAAGCTTCTGGACCATCTTTTGAAAGTGCTCACCATATTATTTTCACTTACTGACCACTTGCTACCTAATGTCTCAGTTCAAATGATCTCACTCTGTTGAAAACGACGAACTATTATAGATTCTTAATGAGTCATAAATTGAAGTGTATATTTTGATATGGGGAAAAGAGAGAAATTTGTCATGAGCCTTTTCCCATTTCAACAAATGGAATCATCAATGGACTTTGGTTAGTATAAATCTTTTAACAATGTTAATATAAATATGATTAATGATTATGGATGTAGGCATTTTTTATTCATACAGAATTATCCATTACTTTGATAGAGCTCACTTAAATTCACTTTAATTTCATTTCCCTTCTATTGGATTCTGTTTTATTCGGTTCTTTTTCAAAGCCCCAGTTGAGTTTTGCAAAGATCACTTCAGTGTTTAAAAAATAAATAGTGTAGTTTATAGGGCAAAAATATCAAACCATATATAAAGTGAAAATAATTCTCACTGACATGTGCTGTTTGCTCTACTACAGTATTTTAGGTTTTGTAGGTCAAATGGTAGATGGACTTCTGTCTAGTAATAGCATCACTTAACTGGGATCAGCACAGAACACTCACTTCAATCCTTTTGCACAACTAGGAGGGGATTGTTATGCTTGATGCTTTGAGCTCAGCAGTGGTTTAAATTGATTAGCACGCAGTGTCTCCTACTTAGCCAGAGAGGAGGTCTGCATTTAAAAAAAATCACAACAGCTCTTAATCTTGGCCCTTAAAGAGGGAAGAGCAAAGGAAATCAATAGTATTAGAATGTAGTTCTTACTCCCACTTATCTTTGTCTCATTCTATAATATAAGGAGTACAGAGGACGGGAGCCATGAAATGCTCAGTGCATAATTCAAGCAAAATGTCAGCTATATGGTGATGTCAGGAAATATACAGCTTGCAGTAGCTCAGGGAACCTTTAACACAGCACAGGAGCAGCCGTTCAACTGAATATCCCAACTGGCCTCTTCATCCAGAGATTGAGTGAAATCTTTTGATATCAACTGGATTTTGGACTTAAGTGTTTTTTTTTCCTGCAGCTCAACCATATTCACTGTCTGCATGGAAAATATTTCAATGACTTATTACACTTCATTTTGTATCTCTCGCCTCTGTCCACTGCTGTATATAGGCTCATGCGCACCAGGGATAAATCACTTCCCAGCCAGCTTATTACATGAAATGAAGGAATTCATCATGATGACAGTCGACCGTTGCAAGGCGTTCACTGTGATTTATCTGGGAGAAATTGATTGATTAATTAACACTGAATGAACAGTGCTTCACTGAAGGGGCAGCATGGCGTACCTTGCCGCATGCCACTGTACATGTTGAAAGAATAGATCTCCAGTAAGGAGGCCTTAGCTGGATGTCCCCTGTAGCAGCATACAGGGGCTCCAATGTCGCCAACTCAGCTCATTACCTGGCCATTGTAGTCAGTGGCCCAGAGCTTGAAGCTGGCACTTTGGTGTAAAGAACAGAGCATTCCTAATGAGTTCATCTATATGCCTTCCAACATAACAGAGAATGTTTTATAATGTGGCATTAACAGAGCTTTTTCTCAGAGACACTGCAAAGTAAAGTTCATAAGGCCAAATTACTTATTGTAGCATGGCTGATGCTCCACCTACATAGTCATACCTGACATTTATGAATGCCTTGTATGGTTCAGTACACTGATCAATAGTGAGAAGCTCAGTTCGATTGAGTGAAGAAGTTCCTATGTGTCCTTCAAGGGATGTGTATACACGTTCAAGAGAAAACTGTGTGTAATTTCCAAGACTGCACAAATCTGGATTATGTGTTTTTACAGGAGAAGTCTGACATGTGACTTAATGATTAAAGGTTAAAGGTTTCTCCTGTCTCCCTGTTGATGCTTCTTCTCATGGATTTTCTGTTATGTCATTGAAACTTTAGAATAAAGAAAAGAGCAGCCCCAGCTCATTCCTTCTGTTTAAATTAATCTAATGTTTTTTCAGGTTTTCTGGGGTATAGTGATTTTGATTATCGTGTTTTCTTATAGATGGGCTTTCTTTGCAGGCTGTGAATCAATAGTTTTGCAATTACAGGTCTGCAGGTATTCCAGAAGGGAGATCCCATGTTCATGGTTTTGTTTATCTCTTAAAAGAGAAGCAAATTAATACAGTAGAAAAGTTTTGTTAAAGTGTGTCCTCTAAGAAAAGTTTTAGTAAAAGTTGTGACAAGGTCAGTGAGAGACCTAGTCTTGATGAAGAAAGGAGAAAAAAGGGATGTGCCTTGTGATGAGTTATACGAGGAGACACAACAGTATGGCGAACTTGCTGGCTAGCAACCTGTTCCATCTGTCTTTTTATCCAACTGCCTGTTCCTCTGTCTCTTTTCATCCTTTTCATCTGCCACTCTCATAGGGCTCCAACTGAGGATTCTTTATTGATTAATCTAGTGATTATATTTATGACTGATCATTAATTACTTAATTGTTTAGAGTACAAAATATAAAAATTATAAATTGATCCATCACAAGATATTAGATCACAAAATAATCCCTCTAAAAAAGATGCCTGTGTCCTCAGCTGACATTACTGCCTTTCAGAGGCTGCAGCATTTTACAGTGAAGATATTGGCTTCATATGAAACTAGAAGACCAAAGGCATCCATTGGTACCAACCATGTCATGCTAGCTTGTTAGGAAGGGGGCTAAATAGTGCTCCGAATTTAGGCTGAATTTTGGCAAAGTAAACACTGGCATAGCCATTTTCAAAACAGTCCCTTGACTTCACCTCACTTCAAGATATCTGAATGAAAATAGGATCTATGGCTACCCACGAGTCTCCCCTTCACAGACATGCCCACTTTATGCTAATCCCATGCAGTTTGGGGCAAAAACCATGCAATTTCTTGCATGGAGTATAAATGTGTTATTTTTGCCTTTTCTAAAAATGGTGTATTTGAATATTTCTACATACTGGGGTCCCTAAACCATCTTGAAATTCCATAAATTTGGTATGACTGGAAAGCTGAGACTCTTGTGGATTCAGTATGCCCAATTGTATTCATGTGTGATGATGTTAGTCCCCATAGTAGCCATTTTGTTGTAGTGAAACTGGTTCTTGAAACTTGAATATGAAACTTAGGAATATGAAAAAGGGAAAACCAGGACCTTCATAATTAAATTGCACCAAACAGTAAATGTTTGCTGTTTTTAGTCATGCTAGCAGCATGGGACCAGGGATGGCAGTGTCATTCAATTGGTCAGTCCATCTACCATTGTGGTCCAGATCGAAATATCTCAGTATTACAACTATTGGATGAATTACCCTGACATTTTCTAAAAACATTCATGTTCTCACCGGGAGGAATTGTAATAACTTTGGTGAACCCTTACGTTTTCATGCAGGTTTGCTTGTCTAATACTTTGGTTAACCTTAATGTTAGTTAACAAATCTTACCATGCTACCAGGCTACACTAAGATGGTGAACATGGCAAACAGTATGTTAGCATTGTCATTGTGAACATGTTAGCATTAGTTAGCATTTAGCTCTGCTGTACCAAGGACAGTCTTACAGAGCTGCTAGAATAGCTTGAGACTGAATGTATTCATGGAAAACTTTATTATTTATAAAGTCTACTTTATTATACTTTATTATAAGTCTTATTTTCAAAGTTTTGGCCATCATTTCTATTGGTCATGACAACATTATATTCAACAAAGCAATTGCCAGTATTTGGGCACACAGTGATTACAACAAAGTTAGACAAGGACAAAAACAAAGTTGTATGAAGCAAACTTTGTCAACTAATTTCCTCTCATAGGTTCTGTCATAGTAACTGCTCTGCTGCTATGCTTTTAGAGTATGCAGCAGAGTCAGAGTGAAAGTCTGAGGACCCAGAAATGCACCACAATCTAGTATGGCTCACTCTGTTCCTCTATTTTATCGGAGCCTTCCAGCTGATGCCAACAGAGGTGAGTAGGCCAGATGGGGTGTGCCAAGCTCCACTTGTGACGTCAACAAAAAGGTGCAGTATTCTCAGAAGGCCACATGCCAAATTTGAAGTGATTAATTAAATTCCAAAAAGAGCGGGCGGGTCTGAAGACATTTCTAATTTGAAAAGAGCTGGCATCTGCCTCAGCAACAACAACTCTGAGAAAGACAGATAGGAGACCTTTTAAGCACATTCAAAATAGCTGCCACTGTATTCAGTTGAATGAGTCTGCTTGTTTAAAACATACAGCAGTTTACCCTCATGAAATGCCATCAGTTGTGAAAATGGGCAAATAATGGAGCCCTTCCAGAAGAGTCCATGGAGACAAACACAGTAGTGTCATCCTACAGTAACTACTGGGGATTTGCTCTCGGTGTGATCAACCATCTGTTGCTGAGCCTTGAGAGCTGCACTCTAATTTGATTTGTGTGTGAGAAACAGCTGGCAAGTATCGTTATTGCATTTTCTTTTGTTTAGAGTGCATAGGTGTTGACAGATCAGGGCAATAATGTGAAAATTAATGTACAAATTACCCCATGATGAAATTAATCAAAAACACACTTCTTAGCAACAGTGTCAAGCAAAAGACAACCAGTACAATTCTATTAGTTTCCATTTAGGAACATTAACTTGCGCAGCACTGAATGTCTCCTTGGTATGACAGACTTAATTGCAATAATTACCACAACACATGAGAGTCATTTTGAAAGTCTATTTTTATGTGTGTGTGTGTGTGTGTGTGTGTACCGATAATACACACACATTTTTCTCTGCATGAAAATCGTAATGCAAATGATTGTTTTTTGGGTAGAAGTTGGGCATTTTTGACTTTTGATAGAGATAGTATATCAAGCAGTAAAGGGAGAGAGAGTAGAACATGACATGCAACAAAGGCTCTCGGCCAGTATTGATCTAAGGAATTTGTGGTTTTATGGTGTGTGTCTTAACCACGAGGGCACCTTAACATCCCTGGCAAAGTTGCCTTTTTACGGCATAGGCTGCCTGCCAGTGGGGCTGCTGAGCCTGGATGAACTCTTGTCAGTGACCTGGAGTAATAACACCCCATCCATGGTGTGATCTGCCCCTCTTAAGTTCATCCGGGTCAGATGCTATACCTCTCTCTTACACACCACTGTTGGAGATGTCTTTAATGAGAGACACCTGAGACATGAGAAGAGAAGGCAGTCAGAGAGAAAAGTGAAATGGAGACATTCTGAGACAAGTATTAGAGTGAAAGATCACGTTGCAGTTTGAGTATGTGTGTGCATGTGTGTGTGTGTGTGAGAGAGAGAGAGAGAGAGAGAAAGAGAGAGAGAGAGAGAGAAAGAGAGAGAGGAGTTGATGAGTCTCTAACAAGCGGCTTCATCAGAGTGAGGAATGAGCTGCCAAGCAGGATCTTTCTTTTGACCTACCTTGGAGAGCAATGGATGGATGTATAGATGGATGGATGGATGGATGGATGGATGGATGGATGGATGGGCAGATGGGTGGGATGGATGAAGAGAGGCAGAACAGAGAGAAATAGGGAGAGCATCTACTGAAGTGCTGTGCAGAGGCTCCTTTCTTCATTGCCTGTCAAGGCAGCTCGTCTGTCTGCCAGGAGACAATCACTTATCTCCTAGCTCTGATCTCACAGTCACGACTTGGAGCACCACCAGTACACAGCCAATGACCAGGGAAATGATGCAGAAGATATGATGGATAAAGAGGATACACACGGTGACTGCTGCTTTTGGCACTGTAACAGCCATATCTCTTCCCAAGCTGATGTTTTGTAGGGAAGGAGGTATTTTTGCAAGTACAATCAATGGATGAAAGGTAGATACCACCATGGAAACGTAGTTAAGGCAGACCTTTATGTACATGAAAATTTTGTTTAACCTTATTTTTCTCCTGGATAACACAATTCAGTTTTTTTCCAATATATTTATTTTTCTTTGAAGAGAGATTTTCTTTGGTTGCTTTCTTGCTCTCTCCCTCCTCTTCTCTCTCTCTCTCTCTCTCTCCATCACAGAGCTCAGTGCATGCATTGCTCTGGCATTAGTATGCACACTGAGTTCAGTCACACTTTGATGTGCAGCCACATGATTTCACAGTCCACCCTGGTGGCACAGATCAAATTTACAGGTATGTAGAGGCAAGACTGATGAGGAGATTCAGGTTTTCATTTCATTTCTACTTAAGTTTTTCACAGTTACAATACAATATAAGCCCAAGTTACATGCATTATGTGAATATATGGCATTGATGTTGATACAGAACTCAGTCATTTGGTCATTTTGTCACATAACTTTGGGCAAGCAGGTTATGAAGTAACTGCATGGAAAACTATAAACATTTAATTCATTGTCACTATGCTTCTTTGCAATTAAGTCATCTTGTAAGAGAAAATGACCTTGAGAATCTGCATGGGCACGAGTTGAAAACTAAGTCATGATTCTAATCTTTATAATTAATGGGTACAAGTGCCTGTGTCATTCATTATGGCTGATATTTAATCTCATAGATGGGGGATAGTTTCTGTGACTGAATCATGGCATATTTCAATCCATGATTGATTCCTCTGTGCAGAAGATTACTGTGGAAGATGAAGTAATCACTCTTCTTTTGCTATTTGAAACTGAGAGCCTTTCTGAAAAAAGTTTGGATGAGCAGCTGATATTACCTGAACTGACAAAGGTGGAGGCGGTGCTTCACAGTAACAAAAGCTCAAGGCAATTTATTAGCAGGGTATATTCAGGATGGATCAATATCTAGAGATCTCAATTACTATAGATGAGGACCTATGGTCTGATCTATGTCAGAATAGCATGTTATGTTTGTCACTGCAAATGCCAGATTTAAGCTGATCAACTACATTTTTACCCCACCCCTCAGAAATTACACTGGTACAAACCTACAAACTCGAATATGTGTTTCAGGTGTGGTATTACTGAGGGGACAAAGTTACACCGCACATGGCAAAGTGCCAAAGTCACAATATTTTGGTGTCGCATATGTGTGACACTAATTTGAAACTAAGTCAGAGTTCCAGAAAATTCACTGATATAGCTCTTGCTGCTTCCAGAAAATATATTGTTTTAACTTGGAAGTCGGACTCCCCCCTCAAAATGATATCAAAATGGATATCAGAAATGACTACCTGTATGCTCTTAGAGGAAATCACATCTGAATCCTGAAAAACAGATATGTTTTTAAAGACTGGCAGTGTTTTATCGAACACATGGAAACACTGCCTCAACTGACTTGATGTAACCTCTTCCAACATAGGCCAGTACTAACATCCAGGTGTAATGGTTGAGGTAGAAAAGTATGTCATGACATAGGAATTTTGTTTTGTCGTGTTTTTTTCACTTCTTGTTTTTGTTACCTTTGTGCTGTATTATTGAGTTTCTAGTAGGAATAAGTTGTACTAAGTTTTTTGTATATTTGAAAATTCTAAAGAGAAAATAGTCAAAAAGAAAGGGAGAAGAGTGAAAGAGCTTTTTCCTTCAGCATTCAGCAAGATATCTTTCCAATTTTAAGACGTTCGATAAGAAGCCACAGGAAGCTTAGAAAAGGTTTGATTGCAATATTATCTCCACACACAGAGAAAACATGTGAACCATACAAAAACACTCTTAATAAACACTTCCAGAATACAAAGCCTTGATTCAAAGAGATGTCAATAGTGGCAAAAGTTTGTTGTTGTCCTCATCTCTATGGGGATGTGAGATGGGGGCTTGTTAATGATAAAGTCGTCAATCATTTTTGAAATGAATCATCTCACTCATTGCTCTGGTGCATTTAAAAGACCAGGCTCATTTTTCTCTGTTATGGCTTCAACAATGGAAACAGATGAGACTGAGACTCTTCTCCCACTTGTGTTACCACATCAAGATGTTATCTCCAGCTTAAAAGCTTATCAAGCTGACAGTAATGATATTGGGTGACTGAATTGTGTGTTTTGATGGATATCACTGTGAGTAATCTGATGCCAAATTGTGTTCCAGTATTTGTATTGTTCCGATTTCAGAGTCTGCAAATAACTATGCTCCCCTTCTCCTTTGCTATTACCCCCACCAAGTCATCCCCCACCCATCTCTCGTCTCGATTACAGTCATTTGTCATAGCTATGATTCTTTCCCACAGGTAGAGAAATAGGTTTAAAACCCATTTTAGTGCACTGTGACACAAAAATAGATTATTATTGTCCGATGTCTATTGGCCCATAGTCAATCTGTTGTACATTGTGCACTGTGCTGTATTTTCAATAGTCTCCATTCTGGTCCCTGATAGGACTGAGAACCTTGTATGTGCGATGCCTTATGAGGAGGATAATTAGCTTCTACAGTCAAGAAGCACCACTGAGGATGGTGACAATTAACAGTGAATACTCCTTTTGTCAAATAATTCTTCACTCAATATGTGGCTACAATTACAATTAATCACCAGTGTTTTGAAAAAGACCTTTTCCTTTTCATGCCTTTGAGTGCTCAAAAATAGTTAATACTTTGTACCACTGGTTGTCCAACCATGTTGAAAGATAAAAGCTCGTCTGAATAGTGGCCCACATCAGAAGGTGGATTGAGTGCTGGCTGTCATAAAGAGGTGTGACACATAATAATTTGGGGATAATGGCACATAGTTTTTCACACAGTTTTTTGGAAAGCATTCATAGTGTTTCATTTATTTGGACAGAGGATGCTGTGTTGTGCAAAGAGTGAAAGGAGATCTTGGAAAAGAAGTTCAAACCTCCACACACCTGACCAGGGTTTCATGTATAGTATACTGGCACCTTTAGTGAAAATATATACTGGATGAGGACCATCATCTCAGTATGTGCAGAGTAGAGGTGGACAATACTGAGAAAATCCTCTGTCGCTTGTATCAATTGAGAAACTGCATGAATAACATAAACCGACAGGGATATCTGTTTTCTTTTTTTATTAAGCCAGCAAATCAAAGCTATAATATGTAATAATTCCACATTAAAATGTCTAAAAACAACTAGACCTATGTTATATATTTTGTTGAGTTGTGTACTTACATTATCCCAAATGTTTCCAACAATTTTCAAACCCAGAGAAATCCGTAATTTAATCAAGTAACGGACCGTTTCATTTGATCACGTCAATGGCGTCACACCGCCTCTACCAAAGAGTAAACATGCACAAGATGCATACAGTGGCGCTGTGTTTGTCCGCTACAACGGCATCTGCCAAAAAACCGTCCAGTGGTTGCCATACATTGTCAGAGAAACACTGATTTTTTACCTGTAATCAACGGGTCTGTTTGTTCTGGAGAGGAGGACACATCTGCGGGTATAAAAACATCCGGAATGATTGACACTGGAGTAATCCTATCCTGGTGAAGTTGGTTATTTAAAAACGAAGACAACAACTCCAATGATCCCTCGCTACCTCACGCTGTCATCACACACGTCTTTTGTTATTGTTTTGATTGAGAGACACCCAGTGGCTGAAATTACATATTGTGCATTTAAATACCAATAATAAATCAAGATTTACATGAATACTACAATCATATAATATATAACATAACCATAACATATCAAAAGGATGTCTACCTTGGTATAAACATTATGCCAGAATATTTGATGGTTGATAATTTAGATAATCTCACAAATTTCTAATCTAAACACCACAGATGAAATTAGGGGAATGACAATGACAAATGATGGTTATTTCACTGAAATAACCCTTGTAACCTTTGTTTGACCCATAGATTAAGATAATCATGGAACAAAACGATTCAAGCTCACAAAAGGGATTTTTGAGTCTGACAAATAATCTAGAAAGTGGGTATGAGAAAGAAATTAGTAGAAAAGGCTATTGCCTGATCACTTTAAATGAATATTCTTCAACCTTGACAGATTATAGCTCTTTTTGACAGCTTCATGTTCATATCTTTCTCGTAGTTCACAACATGCTCCTGCCCTTGCTGCCACCGAGAGCAAGGTCAACCACTAAATGCCACATCTGACATTGTTACTCTGAATTGTCAAACAGCAGCTAAGTGTTTAGCACATTGATTTTCCTCCCTTTTGCTCTGACTTAGATTGATCATCATGTGGAAGTCGGTCTTTTGGAAAGTGATCAATGCTATATCATCTTGCAATGCGTCATTTAAAGCCAATATCCATTTTAATAAGGTGCTTAGTGGAAAACACTTTGTCACGTACTGTACATGTCAGCCAATGACACTGGACCTAAACAGAATTATAGAACATAATCGTAAAGCTTGTTGTAAACAGAATCCTGGGTCTTGACACATTTGAGAAATATGTAGTTAGTTAGATGTAGCATGCATGTTTGAGACCAGAATGCTTTGGTTCAAATTGGCTTGAACCAGTTACAGGACATGGCAAAGCAGGGCCACTTTCCACAGCTTTCTAGCCACATTTGCACTTACAGCTTGGAGTTATGTGTTTCTACATAGACATGCTACAGTAGCACATTTGAATTTCTGTTTGTGCCTACAATTATTTACTATAAAATAAAGAAAGAAATGAATGAATATATAAATAAATAAGAGTCAACATTACCAGACACACGTCCAACTGCCTAATGCTTTAAGACAGAATTAAAACATGCAAACATGCCAGTGAGAAGGATACAAACTTATTAACATTTATTGCATATGGGGCCTAGTTATGCAAAATCATGCAACTCCCTGATTGCTTGGCTTTACAGAAAGTGGGCAGATTATTTGCACAGCAAAGTGCCCTTTCTCTACGTACTGTACACTACTCTGGGAACTTTTGCATGCATCCATAATTTGATGTTAAGTGCATTCTGATGCATTATGCATATTAGATAATGTATTGCTAGTAATCCAGGCAGACCTTGTCTGAACCTGGAGTGTCATGTCGTTCCAGACTCCACACGCAGAAGCCCTGCAATGGCTTGATCGCTGGTTGAGACAGCCACCGTGTTCTCCACATCATAGCTCCTTCACAGTGTCATTTTGTGTCACACAGTATTTAAGATAAATCTGACCAGACAAAAGCTACATCCTGTGTCATACTAAATAGACCTATATAGCTTTTTGTAACTTCACTTTTTGCCATTTTCAGAACGTTTTTCCTTTAGAAGAGGTGAAGTGAAACTCATGGTCTGTATTCAGGCCATTTTCCAGGGCTCACAGCATCCAATTGTTTTCTTCCAAGGAATGTGACTTTTTGAAGGCTTCTCCATGGTGCCGTTCAAAAAAGCAGTTTTGTGATTGTGAATGGACAATTTAGTTGCTCATTTCACCATCCAACTCTCATTTAGAGTGAGCAGTGACCTGTGTCATATGGACATTGAATAGAGGTCAGGCAGTGCCAACTGTACTGCGAGGTGCAGTAAAACATGATCCGATGGTTGTGTGGGTTTGTAAAGACACAAGAAAGTACACACAACCTGAAGAGAGTAATAAACTGAGATACAAGAAGTGATAAATAGTAGTTTACTGATTTTATCTAATCCCTTTCTTTATATGACTGTGACAGCATACAGTAAATTCTGTATAATAGTATTTCTGGCACTGAACTACACTATTTCTGGCTTCACCCTCCTGTCATGGAAATAAGATAAGCAGGATAAGGATAAGCACATTTAAAATGCAATGAAGCCTTTTGCCATAGAAAAAATAACTGTTGTGCTTATACAAGAGTATCCAACAAAGTTATCCTTACACCTGAAAGACCACAGAAGTAGGTTACATCCTGCATATATTTACCATAATCACTACCTTTTTCCATTCATCCGTAAGGTAACTTCTGAGAACTTTTTATGTGTTTTCTCCAAAATGATGTGTTTTTTTTTTGTTTGTTTGATTGTTTGTTTGTTTTTTGTCTATTAGTTTTCATCGCTTTACTAAACAACCATGTGGGTAATAAAAGCTAGAATTGACATTTAAGCCATAATGGTTTTCAGCAGACCCTGTAGTGCCCCTCCCTTCACGGGGCTTGAGCTTGGCAGTGGGTCTTCTTGCAGTGGGCTGAGTCCATGACATGGAGAGTTATATATGCCAGGGTATTACAGAGCCCTTCTTAATCCGGTTTGTCACGCTGCTCCCTCTGGACCGGGGTAATTTCATGGTGCTGAACTGGTATTGATAGAGCCTTGGTAAATGAGGCACGCAGCAATCGTTAACTTTAATAACCATAAAGATGTGAGCATTGGAGTCATACAGGCCCATGAGAGGAAACCCATACAGGTGATTAAGAATCGACCAGGGCCGTGGCCAGCAGCACCATCTCTTATTTGTACTAATGGAATTACCTGTTAAAGATGTCAAGACTATTACCACCAATGGTGCAATTTCTGCACAATACTTTTCCTGTTCAGTAAACTGGAGCTTATTTTCATGTATCCTTGGATGAAAAATACCTTTTAAAAGCAAAATGCATATATAATATTTTTTTCTTTGTGTCTTTTTTCCTCTGGCTTTGCTCTCATTCATCAAACTCCACAGTAGGTTTGTATAAATTGGACCCCAGTAAAGTGGTATTCAGTATTCTGTAGGAGCATAGCAAGATCCAGAAGTAAGCCATACCAGCAGTAGGGGGAAAAAAAACAACATTGATTCATGTGACTCCAGTATAGCTGGGTCAGTGGTTCCTGTCAGTCAGCTTGAGCTGTGGAGTGTCCCCCCCCACCCCACCCCCACCCTTTTCTCTCTCTCAGGTTTGTGATAGCTGCTGGCGCTACTATAGCTGCTATGTCCACTTGTTTGTCTACTGCCGTTATAGTGGATGATGCTGCCTTAGGAGGAAAGTAAAATTCAGGCCACAGAAGGGTCAGTGAGAAACCAGCCTGAAGCCTTCACACTTGCTGAGGTCAGAGAAACCATACGGATCACTACAACAGAGTGTTGCTGATGAGTACTTGATAAACATTGAATCCACTCCAGCTCCTGATACACCAGTGGCTCAGGAGGTTTTCAGATGAGATGGTTAACAACGCCTAAGATTAATTTGTTTGTTATTCTTGAGACATTTTGCGCCATAAAGTCCCAAAGCTGGCATTCCTCCCACCTCTTTAGATGTGCTTAGTGGTGAACGGTGCAAGCTCTTCTGGTAGCCTTCCTCCTTGAGGCTACCTTTTATTATTCATTGGCAAGAGTCAGCTCTCTGGGAAAGGACTTCAGAGTGAGAACAAGTGGCTGGGGCTCAAGCCCTAGTAGACGATTTGTTCTCAAAGAGAAATTTGCCACTGCAAAGAAATACTCTGCGCCCAAACCTTAAGAGTCGTTAATGGTGTCATTCCATGCTTTTATCAACAAACTACCCCTCTGTACATGCCATCAGTTTCCATGTTAACACCTCTATTCAGTGACATGCATACCGGCACAGCTCTAATGTGGCATATGCACAGAAATATGCACTATGCATGCAATCGCTCCCTGCTTTTTACCTTATTATTGCTGCTTCACACATACCCTTCATACTCTAGGAGGTGTGATACAGAGAGCATTAACACCACAGAAGTGATATACTCCACTGTGAAAATATAGCAGTAAGGTCTAATTCTGCTCCTCCCAGGGATTTATCCTCACACACTATCCATTTTAACTGGTCCCGTTACAGAAGTAGGAAGCAGTAAATAAGGGTTGTGTAATTTCTGATAAAATATATAAACAGTATCAGTTGCCAAAAGGAAAGACATGAAAAGTTGTTCTCTGGCACTGCCTCCAAGGCCCCCATTTGGAAGCCACTCGACAGTGCTTTGTAGCATGTTTAAACATTATCCTAAGTAATCAGGGGGAGTGTTCGAGAAGTTCCAACTTGATGTTTAAGTAATGAAAAGCTAAATTCTGATGAGCATCATTAAACATATATGCTGTGGGACAGCTGGCCCACAGCCACTTTGATGCCTTTGCTGCTTGAAACAGATCATTAATATCTTTCTTTTTTCTTCCTTTAAATCTGAAAAATATGAAACTAATCGGGACAAACAGAATAGAGCTTTTTTAAATTCTGGACATATCTGACAACATTTCAATCATGTATTTTAAAGCTATGCCTCACAAGTAATAAAAAGGTCATTTCCATTATGCATGAATTCATAGCACAAAAGTTGACAGAAATAAACCATCTCAATCAACAATCTGCTGCATAATAAAAATGTTGTAGGGGGTTGAATTGCCTTCTCTGGCACACAGTACAAAGCAACT
Source organism: Euthynnus affinis (assembly GCA_029490765.1). Lineage (NCBI taxonomy): Eukaryota > Metazoa > Chordata > Actinopteri > Scombriformes > Scombridae > Euthynnus > Euthynnus affinis. The sequence continues at coordinate 9,334,961 of CM055840.1, read as the reverse complement.
TTGTGCTAGCAAAAATGTATTTGGCAAATGTGAGATTCTCAATTTGTCTTTCAAATATGTATCATTTTCAGCAATAATTTGAAATGCAGCTCTCCCTCTGCCTCTTGAATAAGGCCAGAGAGTCAAATTTACATTTCTTAGCTCAACACATGTCTACATTTATTTTCTGACAATGGGAACCATAATTCTTGTTGCCACCTGAGATGTAAATTGACAATTAGAAGTACTAAGACAGTGGATCGCTGTCACTGATGCAGAGGCACTGGGGAATGACAACAAACCCACAAAGAAGGAGAAACGGTAAAGAAAAACAGACTTGATGGTTGATGCAGCAGCTGCTTTTCTGGCAAAACAAAACCAACACTCCAGCATGCGGACGGAAACAGCTTATTTTCACCTGAGTGTGCACTGATTAAGTTGTTATGACGAGTTCTTGAGAGGCTTAAGTTTTCCCAACTGCTGTGTTCCTTCCCTCGGCCATATGTCATTACTTAATAACTGTAGCACTGAGAGAATCAGTGTGATAGAGAGAAAGAGCTAAAGAGTGTTAGAGGGAGAGAAGGTGAAATGCTTGCTGATGGTGAGCCAGTGATTACTGCTCTTGGCCACTCTGCATAGATTAGTGTTGTTGACGCTGAAGCTGAGCCAAGTTGTAGTGGAAAGAGGGTTTTTTGGTTATTATTGTTCTTTTTTTTTTTTTTTTTTTTTTGCGGTGACATTGTCACAAGCACCTGCATTTATTTTTGTGTCAAAAAATTGCCAGATGCAGTGAGATCAGAAGGCAATCAGCTGCCAGTTGAGTACGTTTTTTGTCACTCAGAGGATAAAAATAAACTGTCACTCTCATTCCTGTGAGCCTGGAGTCTTTTGATGTTGTAGAATAAATATGTAAACATGTCATATATGTTATTATGACCTTGAGTTTATGCACAGACATAATAAAACCTGTGGTAGTCATGGAGTTGGCTGCAGTAGCTCTTCATGGTGATAAATCCACTGTATGTGTGTGGGTTTTATGCATGTATGTGTGTGCACAAATTTATTTATATGCACACCTTTGCATTATTGCTTTTTAAAAGTGTAATTTTTCGTATCACAAATCTCAAACTCTCTGTACTCTGCAGAAAATATGAAGCATGGCTTTTCGTCTTCAGCTCCCATTCCCTCTCCGCTTATCTTTCTCCACGTTTTACAACTTCCCTCATTAACAGCTCCTAATTGGCCGTTGGGCTAAGCTGAAAACAATGAAGCATTGATTTCCTTAAACATAATCACCTCATCCAGTCATTTAATGGCTGCTGTCACTGTAGGCCGCCAAGAGAAAAATGACCAGTCGATGGTCCCATCGATGCCCTTCACCTCCCCTCACCAAAGGCTAGAGTGCACAGCTACCCACTCCATCTTAGCAGGTTGGTTTAACCCCTTTAGCTGCCTGACAGGCTCCAAGCAAAACATCCATCACAACACACAGTCATGTATCAAGTTGTTGTGAACCCATAAAGCACCGGAATGCACACACAGTTACTACTGTGCACTTGAGCAGAATATATGAAATAGTACCAAATGCCATATGCATAAACCACCTCATATGGACACAGACACACGCACAAACACACACATGCAAGCTCAGACACTGATAATGGATGGTTATTTACTCCACTGTGAGCTCCTAGCTACCTGAATGGGATTATGTCTAGTCCAAGTGGTCATTTGTCGTTTAAGTGGCTCTTGTGACTGGCCCAGTAGAGTCATCGTGAAGCCATTTACACTGCTCTCTCCTCCTCATACCAGATGGTTCATAGTGATCACGCCTAATGTCCACCTGGCTGATGGCTGGACTTCACCCCACTGCTGATACACACACAAGCATGTGCTTATGTGTGTGTGTTAGGGATATTCCCAAATTTAGAATAATAATAATGAAAATAATGATTTTAATAATCATTAATCATCAGTGTTTTTTTTCCTTTTAATCGTATTCAGTCAGACTTGTTTAAGTAAAACAGACTCAACAAATACAACAATATTCCTCTATTATATTTGCCCTACAAATCATGTGTTTTAAGTAGCTGAAGAACATTTACATCACCACATTACAGTTATTATACAAGCTTTTATAACTTAAGAAGAAAGTTATAATAAAGTTAAAGTTATGACCTCATGCTGCAGCAGCTGGAAGTATGATTGCTCTCAGCATCTGTCTATGATTGGACCCCCACATCATGTACCAATCCCAATGACACCAGTCTTAGCCTTATATGAGTGGTGGGCTCCCTTCTAAACTAAAGCTATAATGATGAACTCAATGATTGCCCACTCAAAACTATTACACTACTCTCTTTACAACATCTAGAATGGAGCATAGCGTTAGTTCTGGCAGAATGCTCAAGTCAGGATCATATCGGCCGTTGCATTCATGCTAAGTATCAAACCAATGATGCATCATCTGTTGGACCACCAGCTGACTTAACATCCAGTCCCATCTATACAAGTGTACTAGGCGCTCTGTATAATCTGTCAGTTCTCACTATAACTCTTCTGATACTCATTCACTGTTTGCTGCCTCAACTCCCTCCAGCAGCCCAATGTGTTACGTGATTGAAGCTTTGGTATTGATTTGCTAAGCTCTAATGGTAATTTATGTTTGCATCTGTCCTTGATTCGGTACTATTATGTTACAGGCAATTTATTCTCCCAGTAGATTCCCTGTTGCTGCACCGATGAAAGATTTCTCAAAGAGCAGAGCTTTCTGTACCAAATTTAATGATATAACAAATTGAAATAAATTATCAGTTCTTGATTAAGTGGTTCTGACACAAGGTTACGCACAAGTTTGAGTATTTAAATGATAATAATAATAAGTTTAGTTAGTATGGCACCTTTCATAGACAAAATTCACAAAGTGCTTCACAAAAATAAAAGTTAAAAATAAGACCATAAAACATGCAAACAATAAAAACATAAGACACAAATTAAAGTTAATATATAAACAAAACAACAGGGTACCCCAAAAAGAAACACAGAAAATGAGCAATCACTTGACTTCTTAAGGTGAGTTGCAGTCTTCAGTTGCTTTTTAAAAGCTTCTAAAGAGACTGCAGACCATATATCTAAAGGAAGAGTTCCATGTTGTTGGAACCACTACTTTAAAGGCACGATCACCTTTTGTTTTCAGTTGAGAGCGAGGGACAGCCATTAAGCCCTGGCAATAAAAGGATGGAGAAGGTCACAGAAGTACTCAGTGCCTGTCCCTGCAGGGCTCTCTACGTGAAAACAAGAACCTTAAAATTAATCCTTAACTTGATGGAAAGCCAATATAAAGAACTTAAAATGGGTGTGATGCGAATCGTCCTGCTGGACCTACTTAACAGCCTTGCAGCAACAATCTGGATCATTTGTTGACGGTTCAGAGATGACTTTCTGAGACAGGTGAAAAGGGAATTACAATAGTCCAGTAGGGATGATATAAAAGCATGAATAATCATCTCAAACTCCGGTTGTGATATGACAGACCTGAGTTAGTTTCTTAGTTGGGAAAAACATGTACTGTTCAATGATTTAATATGATGATCAAATTGCATAGTCTGATCAAATATACACCAAGATTTCTTAAATTAGACCAAGCTGTAAAAAGTTGTACATCCAGTCCAGTAACACACAAGTAATCTGCTTCTGTTTCTGTTTCTGTAATTTAAGTCCCAACGAAGAACCAAATTTAAAAGTCGCACTTCAGGACAAGTCACGTAACATTTGCACAAAGGTGAATGTGATATGAATATTATAAGTGTTGCTATTTGTTGTCCCTTGTCAGATGTTTTCAGGTTATACCTCTGGAATTCTAACCGGCAAATCAGGTGTAGAAGCTTGCAGACGGAATTCAACCCAATTCAGTATTCTGTGATGCAACGTAAACTTCTCACTTATTCAGAGATCAGTTTTGACTTGAAAGCATGTCTGCAGGTCAGGAAGCCGTCAGTAAAATATTCAACAAGCCAACACATTGTGGGGTTTGTGGTTTTAGCACACTCAAGGGATATTCTCCTCACTTTTATAGTCTGTGTTCTGCCTCCTCCTGCCCAGAAATATCTAACAACAAGCACTGAGAGAGTGACATTAATACTGCACGACAGAACAGTCCAGCAGGACCGCAAATGTTTGCCTTTTAATCCAGGACTCAGCGGCCTTTGGTCTGGCCATGGCAGACATTGATGGGAATGGGAGAAGAAAACTGTTGCCAAACTTGTCTGGGCTGCTGGGAGCTCCGTTCCGTAATTCATGACCCGAGCCATTTCAAACATTTGCACAACCAGCCCAGCCAGAGAAACACACACCGGTTGTTGTCATGCCAGTGGAAGCAAATGCATCTTCTCACCGCAGCAGGATGTCCTCTTTAAAATGTGGTACGGCCGAGTGAAATAAGGCTCAAACAAGATGGAATGTGGCATTCGGTTCCCTCCCCTTCTTTTTACACTCTATCCATTCAGTAGATTTGAGAGGATAACTTCATCCCTCCCCTATTTCATTTCTCTTCTCTTCTCTTCTCTTCTCTTCTCTTCTCTTCTCTTCTCTTCTCTTCTCTTCTCTTCTCTTCTCTTCTCTTCTCTTCTCTTCTCTTCTCTTCTCTTCTCTTCTCTTCTCTTCTCTTCTCTTCTCTTCTCTTCTCTTCTCCTCTCCTCTGTCCTGGGATGAGCTCCAGTTTGTTGGACGATGGTGTCTGTTGCGGTGGCTGTCAAGGGAAGATAAAGAGTTTTTCCTGGGGCGTGAGGAAAGGGGAGAGCTGTGATGGAGGGCCTCTCTCCTGCAGCTCCGCTGGCTGCATTAGCCCCTTGCTTTATAATTGTGTGAAAGGGGCACTTCCAGTGGCTCCCTCATTACTCACTGGCATGGTCAGTCCCTGGCAGCCAGACACACCTTGTCCTCTAGCTCTCTCTCTCTCCCTGTCTCACTCATTCCAGGATGTCCCTCAGCCCCATCACCCCCTCTCCCTCCCCTGGGCAACCCTCCCTATTGTTATTTTGACCCACACTGCCATTGGCGCATATCACCCTCTCTTTTCACTGAATTTTTTTCTGACATCCTCCTTTGTCAGACTAGGACCTATTGTACAGCATTTGCTCTGGCTGATGTCACCTATGCTTTGGTGTTAATGCTTTAGTCTAGTATAGCGTAAAACTGTATTGGCTAAGGCATGAGACTTAAAGGTGTCAGCCATTTAAGTGTCATGTCTCGAAAGAAGAAGCAGAGACAAAAGACTCATCTCCTTTTAATTACATTGACAACATATGGGAGACATCTAAAATGCAGAGACAGGCACATTAATATATACTGAATGCATGATGTGATCTTCATCATGGGCTTATTGGTATGGAGTGAGGACAGCTAGCACTGAGTGAGAGGCAATTAGATAACATAATCGAGATGCCTCGAGGGCCAATTTGTTACACATACTTACGTGTGAGTACCCAATAATTTTACTGCAGCATGCCTCAAATGAAATGACGTGAGGTAGTTGAGTATCGTAAGCCTATTATTTTTCATTGGGATTATTCTTGTTTATATGGATTTTTGATGTTAAAAATCCAACTGACTTTCAGTCAGTTAATGAAAACTCGCAGGACCTCTATGTGTGGATGCCTATGTTAATTTTCTGTGACATGTTTCTTCACACACACTGACCGTGCACCTCTGTGTCTGCCTATCTGTCTGCAGAGGGAGGTACATGCGAGGTGATAGCTGCCCACCGATGCTGTAACAAGAATCGTATCGAGGAGCGCTCTCAAACAGTCAAGTGCTCCTGTTTACCGGGGAAGGTGGCCGGGACGACACGCAACAAACCCTCCTGTGTGGATGGTGAGGAAATCTTATTTGTTTTCACATTGTGTTATGACAGAGTGCTCTTATGAGTTGAAAAATTATTCAGTGCAGTCTGATCAGTACCTGCTCTAATAGTAGTTAGTAACTCTATACTGTTAAAGGAACACTTTGCATTTTTCTGTAAAGGTATTTATGTCAAATTAACATTAAATAGGACACTGTCATGAAACAAAATTGTGATATCACTTCAAGATTGGTAACAAATATAACAAATAGTGAATAAATTGCAATTAATATTAAGTCAGTTACAGTAAATCAGGATGCAATTTTGAGAATATTGCAAGAAAGAATATGGATTGAAAGCTGACAAGTACATACCACTGCACACTCTTGTTTGGTTTGTTAAAGCAATACTTTGAACATACATGCATGGGCCAAGGTATTGATTGTTGAATTAAGTATTACACAAGAGATTTCTCTGACTCATTCTACCACACTGCAGCTATAGCACCATCATAGAGACTAACATCACATGTCACATGTCAGAAACAAAATATGGTTTCCAGAAAGGGTTATCTTTATTTATTATTTCAAAAACACTCTTTCATCATCACCAAGACCTAGAATATAAGGAAATACAGCTTTCTATAATTTTGCTAATAATAAAACTGTATTCATCTAATAAGAACCCAGTAGTGTTGTGCTGCTGGGCATCATGAGAGATAGAGGATGATCCATTTGGGCTGTTGAACACCTGAGTAGGGAGCATGTTGCAGATCACATATCCTAAGGCATATAAGGCTGATGGAAATGAATAACTAATAAACACAAGTCAGGGAAGCTCCAGGCTAGTGCACCTGATTTACCTCAGCTGAAGAAAACAATCAGGCAGAGGCAGCCCCACTGAGCAAAAAAAGGGGAAAAAAAGCCGACAGGAAGTCACAAGTCTACTGAGACAGAACTGCAATGCCCCCTTCACTCCACGGAGCTCATTTATTGCTCCTCAGTCTACATCTTTTCACCTCCACCTTCACAAGAGATCAAAATCATCTCTCTGACTGCCTTCTTGCAAAGAAATGACACCAAAATGTCTTCATTATGAGGGATGTTACATGAAGGGCCAGACAGGCCTGCTCAGTGGGTTTCACAAGGTTGGTTAGCCATAGCTGACACTTGAGAAGATCCTAGAATATGAATTAGATATGAGTCAGGGATGACACAAAAGGACTTTCTTCTGGTTTGATGAAAATTTACCTCAAACAGCTGAGTTTTTAGTCCTTGAGACATTTTTGTTCAAGAAACTGATGTTCTGTTTGCCCTGTGGTTGGAAACATCTCCTGAATGAAACATTTACAGAGTTCTGACCTTGAGCTGCAACTTGACATTCTTTTTTAGCAGACAGTGTCGTATTTATGCAGAGAGGCAGACAACCAGACATTTTCTCCTTAGTAGCACCCAGCAGACAAGGGACTTTCACTCAGATTGGCTCTCATGCAAGAGCATTTTCATATTCTTATCCTTAAAACCCTTAAGAATCTTCTCTTCTGATGTTTGCTCATTTGAGTATTCCAAGTCAGATTCAACAAACTCTGTACAAACTTGTAATTAATAGCTGGTTTCATCCTGATGATCATCTGTTCATGACGAGTTGTGTATTTGTGAGATTTGATCATTTGCATAACTGACACATTTGAAATTGCCAAGAAGTTCTGCTCTGTGGGCAAGTTTAATTCATAAAAATCAGTAGACAAAAACATAAAAAGTTTTTGCAGTGTCAGTAGTCTTAGTAGAGGACCCTAACAAGCTAAAAATATGAATACAGCTGCCAACGATGTGTCATCAAAGCAGTGTCGCACTGTGACAGAAATAAACAGAGTATGTTATAAAGTGATGTGAGATGCTAAAAAGACTTGTTAAAGCAAAAATGAGCAAAGTGAGAGTCCCCCCCCCCCCTCCCCTGTGGAGAAATATAAATTGTACGTCAGGTCAAGACTACTTCTATATGCCACTTAGGAAACAAATCTGTTCGTACGGTTCTTGCATGAGGTCTATTTTGCTTTGTTTTTTTCACTGACCAAGGCCTAGACAGACTTAATAAAATACCTGAAAACCTTAACATCAGACATTTTTTCACCCACAGCTAAACTAAACCTACAAGTGATGCCTCGGTCTTTAAGTTGAAAACCATGCTGGCTGACTATCATGATAAAACATGAATGTGACTTGAGGCATCAGGCCTTTTTTTCATCCTGTCATTAAGAAATGCAAAGTTACAAGTTGGACAAAGGTAGACAAATCAAAAAGTACATTGCACAGTTTGAGGCATGGAGGTGGAGAAGTAGGAGATGTTGTTAACACTTCATGCCTCTATGCTTCAGGCTCCTGCAGCGAGAGAATCCTTGCTGTTAGGGTATTGATTAACAAGCACTTATATAGGGAGTGGTGATAAAAATGGAAATGACAAGCCACTGAGCAGCACTGCTGCAGTATTGAGTACCGTTGTACCACACCACAACAGTTAAGATGACCTGAACTCTTAATAAATGCATTTTCTTTATTTAGGGCCTTCACCTCCCCGCTTGGATAATTTTCACCTGCTTGACAGTGAAACAGGCTATTTGTTATTTATTTAACACAGAAGCCACCGCAGGATAAGGGCGGAAGGGCAGGCGCAATAATTATGTGATTATTCATAAGAGCTCATTTGTAGTTGGAAGTGTCACGCGTTGCAAATGCATCATTTAATTAAGGGAACTTTTTGTAAGTGTGGAAAATCAATGGACACAGGAGGAGGGTATTCTGTTCTAGGCTTTTGATTGTCTAGGAAAGCTACACCATAAAGTTGTGTGTGTTTGTCAACTGTGCCCGTGGGCTGCTGTTGCACCGGGTGAGGGATTATAGACTTGTGGAGTCAGTGGTCTGTCCCCTCAGCAGCGCACCAGCCTGGCCCAGATGGAGCTTTCTCCCCAGGTCCTGGCGTTATTAATGGTCCGTCCAGATGAGGAATGATGCACCAGCCCAGCTCATCTCATTACCCCCTGGGGGACACCTGCCACCACTGTACCATACACAGGTTATGTACCCATGAAAAAAAAACCTAAATAAAAAAAATAGCCAGTGCTCTGATATAACAAATCAAAAGTATATCTTCAGAGGTCATTTGGTTTGGACATATATACAGAGCCTGGAGGAGTGAACGCTCCTTTATCTTTGGCCAAATTTGCAGCCACAAGCAGTCTCCCTGAAGTGCTGTATTATCAGTCATTAGCATCAAACTCCAACATCAAAGCACACTGTGAACATCAATCCTATTGTTGAATGTTTACTACCTCGTGAATACAGGCCACATGGGGTTATTCCAGTTGCTATTGGTAACTGTTTTGGTTGTTATTAATATATGGGGATGTGACGACAGCTTGCGTTGGGAGGCGTCATGCTCAGTAGGGGTCTGCTGTCAGATTATCCCCGTTGTGGGAATTGATTATTAACTTTGACAAGGAGAACTATGTCCCAGTTATGTCAGGGCCAACGAGGCTCTTAGTGAAGAACATCCCTTTTAACAAGTCAAACGCTCATATCTCTCCTGCCTCGCCGGGCCGATCACATGTGCCGAGATTAGGCGCTCATCACTGCACCACTGCCTTTATCCCAGTGTATGAGACATGTAAGCCCTCAGCCACAGTATGGACATAAATACACACATACACAGAAGTACACACACGCACACACACACACACACATGCGTTCATTCACTCAACACATGCATGCAGATGCCCTAATACGCACACATGCTACCACTTTGTGTTGTCATGTAGCTGCTGTAGCAGTAAACTCTTTCAACAAGAGATGCACGCAGATGCCCGCTCGCTGCTGATCACTGATGGGGAATGAACCCTTCTGTTTGGCTGCGGGCGCGTATAGCCGAGCATGACAGGTTGTCATGGTACATTTGAGATACATCCGGGGGGGGGAGACACACATGGACGCTACTTGAGGGGAGGGACAAGAAATGCTACAATTCTTCCACATACAGTGCTGGTCATACAGATGCATATTATGAATTACAGTGAATCAGATAATACAATAAGATGCACAATATTGTTTTAAAGTAGTTTTGTGTCATTACAAGTAGAGCCATGATTGCATTTCCTTGTTGACAAAGCATGTGCTTGCATGTGTTTTATGCATAAAAGCATATATCTTATCTACAGGAGTTTATCAATTAATGTACTTTCTTAGATGGATAGCAAAGTCTAAAATGATGACACTCAAGAAAAGGAAGTGAACATCACACCATCCCATTATAAAATCTCTGCCTCCCACAGCACAGCTATATTATTCCAGAGCCCCCCTGCTACTGTATGTTGTTGGGAAGACGCAAACCTGCTGCAGATGCTGCCTGAGGGGATGGACAGAAGGAGCACATTATACTGTACAATAGAAAACAATAACTCCTTTCTCCTACTGACAAACAAACACACAGGGAGACATAGAGAGAGACTAACAAACACTGAAATCCTCCTGGGTCAAAAAAGATGTTTGTGTCTTTCGAGAAGCTGAAGATAATGATCGTGAAGCAGGTTTTCTCCTCCATCTTTGTCACATCCCACTGAGCTCTCCCAACATTGAAGATGTGATTAGACTCTCCACCTTTAACCTGTCAGGAGAGGTTAAAGGAAAGGTCTCCAAACTTTTGTTTTTCTCTGCATGTCTCTCCTTCTCTCTCAATTTTTTAAGCAACATATATCCTAGCTGCTCTCACTACTGAGTATCAAGTCTTCAGTTGTGTTGAGTGAGAAGCACAGAAACAAGGCAGATCTTTGTCAGTTGTGTGGGAGATATATTTTCTTAAGTCGCTTTTGTACCTGCAGAAAGGAAAGGAAATAACCAGACAATAAAAGGATTCATTGTTCATTCATTAGCAGGCACACATATACTGCACACGCCCACTCACACACACACACACACCATGTCCATAGGCACAAAATTACAAATGTGCTCAAATGCACACATAGACACACTCAAAAAGGCTTATAATATCTGATGAGACATTTATTTGTAAACTATCAATGTTCGTAGTGTAACTGTGTTCCTACCAAATACTGCAATGCCACATACTGTATAGTTTATTATGGTTAAACAAAAAAAATGAATTATTCCACCTGATGTGTTTGCCCGTTACTTTTAGTTTATTGCATTTTCCCTGATACATTTTGTTTATATTTGTATGTTTGTATTTGTTGTATAACCGTGCCTTCCATTTTCACGTGAATGAATCTGAGGTCATCCAAAGTGAGAAATGCTTCTGTGCCGCTGTTCACAATTCATTTGAGTTTAAAAACCATCCTGAAAATAATCAAATGAATACACAGCAATTCCTCTTCAAGTCTGTGGGTGCCGGGGTATTCATTACAAATTCAGAAATTCACAAAAGCTGTGTGATTAGAAAGCCAAACGATATTTCCTGAATAGCTAATCAAACCTCGACTCTCCCTTCTGTGAGAGGGGCAAAGATTAATGCAGAATAATGACTCTCTGAAACTGACCTCAGGTTCAGGGGTCTGAGTCTCAGTCCCGTTGTAATTATACACTTGCTTCATTTGCTTCATGCTCCCATGACCCTTCCAATACTTTACAAGAATGCTTGCACTCATGCTTCTGTCTCATTAAGATAGAAATGTTTTTTTATTCACTGTAATTCTTTCAGTAAAGCCAAAGAGGGATCCCTTGATTAATGGATGTTTAGTTGAATGATTAGATGAATGAATGATTGATTGGTTGTTTGTTTGCTTAATAATTGAGTAATCAGGGCTCCTCCAGAACACTGATGTAAACTGATCAGGTTATGGACAAGAGACAGAAACCCAAAGAACTTGTACTAGAGATAGATAACCTGAAGTGGTGCTGGATTTTCAGTATTATCCAGTGAGAAGCACCAATCCTGCACCCTAAAATTAAAAAAATCCAACCTAACAAAATGGCATTAAAAATTTAAAGCTTAATTGCACTCTATCTTGACTCAAGGCAACTGATTTACGTGGGTAACCACACACAAAAAAAAGATACCACAGCTGACAAGACTGGAAAGTCATCGTTATGATTAATTTAAAGTAAGTCCACTAGGCTCTGTGCGGCCGCTTCAAAAACATTAACTATTCATTGAGCCCACGGACACGTTTTCACATTGTGACACAGACAGAAATCAATTCTCTTCCTCATCCGTCAAGGTGTTCAAACATTCTGCTACCTGGCAGCGACGTGTCAGTGAGTTCAATCCATCACAGAGGCCGCTCACCAGTGATCTGACAGATGCACTTGTAAAAGGTCCATCGCTTCATGTTTTTCAATCAATTCAAGTCCCACTCAGTTGTTTGTCCATCAAAGCTAAAGACTCCAACCTGCTGTATGGCTAACGTCTTGAATCAGTCCTGTTTCCTGATTATTCCAAACCCACCTGTCATATTTTAAAGGATACAGTGGCTACTTTATGCCAACGTGAGGATTGTGTTTATTGGTGATGGTGCTTTAAATCACATTGAAAGCGTTGTAAACAGATAAATCTGGAAATTAATAGTTGGCAAAAGGAGGATATAGGACAGTTGTCCATGGTAAGCCCCACTCCCACTGCACTCCCCAGCAGACAGAGGAAGAGTAAAGTTTGCTGATGTTGGAACAAAGGTTATACCCTCTATGCTGACGATTGCACAGGGAGTAGTTAAAGTAAAACGACTGTTAGAGGTCAGTGGTCACCAGAGAGTGATGCATGGATCCCGGCCCGGAGATGGCTCTTCTCCAATGGTCAAGGTCAGAGCCAGATGTCCTGGCCTGGGTACAGCCACGGACATGAAGTGTCTGTGGTCACATTAGACTTGACTCTGTCTGGTTTTTATTCTCATGGCCATCAGACCAGAAATGTCATCAGCAATGTGTTGTCAGGTTTTCTTAGACGGATGTGCTGTCTACCGCATAGACTGACTGAAACAGACATTTAAGGCAAAGATCCAATATGAGTATGAATTTTTATAAGATTTAAGATATATTTCAAGATCACTGCTCATTAAAGTTTTACTTTCTTTTTAGTATAGTACAAGATGGGAAGCTGTCAAGATATTAATTAAGATTGTGCAAAAGAGCATCTATTAAGGACTGAGTTTTTAACAGTAAATCAGTAAAACAGTAAATTTTTATTTCAACACAACCCTGCTGCCCTGCTCTAGTTTACAATTCCTGGATGGTGTATTTCTAGGCTTAGACACTGAGAGCAATTTGTCCAGACTCTGGTAAACCATTTTTGATCTTATCGGATGGATATTTTATTTTTAAGCTAATGAGTCGTAATGTCTGCTTAAGCACAGCCTTGTGAATTTACACCCTTAACAAAAATTTGCAATTATGGAATTTTATTGATGCCATGAAAAAGATGAGTTTGTCTTAATGTGGTGATGCATGCTGCCATTGACATTAAATGACACGAACAACACTGCTATCTGCATGCGGAATACACTTAAACGTATCTTGATGGTCAAAACGAACCACAGAACCACGTTACAACTCAACACAAACTACACAAATCAATGAAACCAGTCAAGGAGTCGACTGTTCACCAACCAGTAGTAGGCTATGTTGGCTCCTCCAGAATTCAAAAACATTTCAGAGGCGCTACATACACTCAGAGAAAGAAATAATGGAGAAAAAATAATACAAAATACAATAACAATAATACAATAATACAAAAATTTAACAAATTATACAGTGATTTTCTAGACTCCCCTTGTATAAATTATCTATGCTTCATGAACACATTTCAGGACACAGTGAGGTGAATTCAATTCTAAGAAGTACAGTAAATATCATTCAATTTTTATACAAAGCAGCTCTCATGTTTCAGCTGCTAGTGCCAGGCAGCGTTTTAATCTCCTGCCTCGTTTTTGTTTCCTTCTTTCTCTGTTCCCTGCTTTCTCTCTTGTTCCATTTGAAGGAATTGATTTTTTCTTTGCAGGTATTACTTTACCATTTTCGATTTCAAGTGGATTCTGCATTCACATTGTTGAATAGAAATCTTCCTCGGTTGGTGGTGTAATGAAAAACAACTTATGCGTTCCCTCTCGTTCTCTGCAGTGAGAAGAAGGGTCTAAACAGAGTGGCAGCGTCACAGCACATCATCATCACTCAATAGAACTGATTAAACATGTCTCCTCAAGCCTAGACATAATTTGCCACTTAACGAGGACACCCTGCATAGTTTTGGTGTTTTACCGCACTTAAACAGATGAATATAAACATGATTACTGATGTGAAATGTATATGTATCCCATGGATGAATATAGAGGGAGAAAAAGCAAAATAGAGGGAGCACAGTCGATAATGGACCAACATGTGGTAATTAGTGGAAAAGGTAAACAGCCATGGGGAAAACCAAAGGTTGGGTTCACAGCTGGTTAGTAGATGCTCTCATTCTGGCGTTCAGTATCCCCCAGGGCTCATGGAGGGAAAACCAAAAGCAAAGTCAGGATCTGCAGCAAGTTCACTGAACACCAGTGGGGTGTAACTCTGTGTCCAGTCTTTCACTGTGATGTATTTGTGTGTGTGAGTGGGTTCACAGAGAACCATAGCACACTGTGTGCAGCAAAGGACTGCACTTTAACCATCTTCTTCCATCACTTGGAGACGGCATGTTGCTCATACTCACAATTGATTGGTGGTTGGCCTGTAACCTTGGCAACACAAGCTGGAGGGAAAAAATATTTTCCAAAAGGTTAAAAAAAAAAAGAGTTTGGAAAAATAATGATACTGGTTTAACTAATTGCATGCATCCATTCATTTGACCTTCACATCCTTATGGCTACATGATTAAAGGAGAATTACTCTTTCGAGATTTAAATACCAATTTTTAAGAAAACATTGCCATACATGCTGAAAAAATTCTGTTGGGGGGAAAGGATGATTTATCGTCTGAAAAATGGTTTTGAACACTTCACGTTTGCTGTCAGATACAGAGGAATGTAGAAAAACAAAAAGTTTTTTCAAGCATCATGGTTAATAAATGAATCACAACTTGACTTTGAAAGAATGCTAAACATTTGTATGCCAGGATTTAATTCAAAGAGAATGACTTTCAAAAGAAAAAAAAGAAACTATTTTAATGTATTTTTACTACAGTGACTTTTAGACTATATATATATATATATATATATATATATGTATATATATATATATATATATATATATATATATATATATATATATATATATATATATATATATATATATATATATATATATATATATATATATATTTACATAAAATTCAGTTTGATGTGAAAAATCCAGAATGGATGTCAAAGAAAAAGGAAAGAAAAAGGGACAACTCACATATCATGAAAGGTGTGGGTTTTTTTTGTATCATTGAATACTTAAAACATATTTTCAGAACATAGACACACACACACACCCAGAGACACAAATAGAAAGAGAGGGAAGGCAAAAAAGAGAGATCTTGATGAGAAGATGAGAACATATTTGTTTTTGTCAGATAGCTGGAGGAAGAATTCAGTGGTTGTTAATGAGAGGCAATTAGTTTTGATTAAAAATGAGATTGCTCCCCTACATGCAATGTAGCTATATCAAAACAAAACAATGATTAATTTCTGTTGGTATAAGACATTATTGTCAACAGCAAAGTACCCATGCAGCTACGATACAATAGCTCTGAGGCTGAAGAGGAGGAAAAACATTCATTTAGAGACATGGCTGGGTGTTCCTCTGGAGACGCTCATAATATAGTGTGTGGGTTCTTGTGTATGTGTGCCCGTGTATAATATGTACTCAAAATATGTTTGTGTGGGAGGTTTCTACATGTGTTCAACTTTTTGTGATGATTCCATCTAATGTGGTTGCTCCTTATGTCTTAATTGTTTTATTATTATTTATGATACCTTTTAATGCTTATTTTGCTCTTACTTTATTTTTCTTCTAATTAATTTGCTTATTTAATTTACATTTTTCCTCTCCCACTTTTTGCCAGTATTCAGTATTTATATTGGCATCTGTACATTATGATGTAAACATACACACATGAATGCACCTATACAAGTGTGTCTGTGTTTAATAAACTAACATGCTTTGTTACATATCTGTGCTCACCTTCCCCAGCGTCCATTGTAATTGGAAAATGGTGGTGTGAGATGGAACCGTGTCTGGAGGGAGAAGAGTGTAAGACTCTGCCTGACAACTCCGGATGGATGTGCTCCTCTGGGAACAAAATCAAGACCACAAGGGTGAGACCTCACTCACGCACGCAGAGCACAAGTGCATCCAGTCCATGCACAGTTTCACACAAGCATATACAATATATGCATATGCCTGTACTGTGTATGTATATATTTTACCCAGGCATAAACACACTTGCACACATATGCACTCGTGCACATGAGAGCACTCAAACCATTTTCGTATAGTATATCCCCAAAATGCCAGACAGATTTCATTTGCTGTTCAACCTTTCTTCTTAGACTTGAAATGAAGACATCACTAGTAATAACAAGAAGCTATGTTTGAATACTTGTATTAAATGTTTCAACAGAGCTTTTTGCCAACTGCCTGCTTCATTTTTCATTAATCTTCTGTCATTTAACAATCAAATATGCACAGTATAAGGATATGCACAAATCGTACTGTAGAGAGAACACTCAGAAACCGAAGTACATCTGTGCCCTCTGTATCACAAGGTGGATTCTGTTTGGTGTAAGCAACCTAATCTAAGAGCCCATAGTAGAAGAAACAAACATAAAGCAGGCAGTAAACAAACAGGTGGTCTCTGCCTCAGGCCACAGTCTTCTCAGAGATAAAATTAACGGGCACTCTGCTTCTCCACTGCCTTTCGGCTCTGTAAACTGACTCTGAATGCAGCATGCAAAAATAACGAAGGGAGTTAAGTCCTCAAAGCCAGCAGTCCAGCACTCTGTGACAGGTTGATCACCCGATTTGTATTCATTTAATTGACTCGCCCCCCCACCTGCTCGCGATCGGCAAACCCCCCGTCTTCTCTTATTGCTTGGTGACAATGACTTTGAATAGAAGCAGAGACTAATGTGACGGTAGGGAAAGAGGGAACAGCCAGTGAAGGTTAGACCACACGGGGCTTCCCAAGGTTGTTCTGCAGATTTATACGCCAGCAGACAGACATAAAGCTTTCACTGGGCCATCACAGGCCTAAAATTTTCTGAAAGAAGTTGATTGAATGGGGTCTTGCCATCCTGTCAAGGTAAGGTGCAGTACTTGGTTCACTCTAAAGAATGCATCTCTAATTCTCAATTCCTTTGCACAATTTGAAAAAAGTAAACTTGAAATGATCATTGTGGTGATATAGCTTAGCACAAAATATTTTCTTTACTGTTTTAAGATACATCAGTCAAGATTGTACTTTTCTGCACACTAATGGGGAAAATAGCGTTAATACATATCCATGAATAAAATGGCATTTGTCTAATTTTATCAAAATCTTAAGAGAAGAGGGCCAAAAGGTTCAGGCCTGAAGCTGCTTTTCTACCCAATACACACGTGTCCTTTTCTCTTGACCCTCTCTTTGCAGAACACCCAGCCATACTCCCCTTTTTAGCTTCCGGAAGCAAAATGCAGAGGATGCGTCAACAGAAATTGAGCTGCATTCTTGCTTCTGTAAAGGTTAGTCTTTCTCAAGCTGTTCTATGTTTTTGTTTTTCCAGTCTCTCTCACATCACTGTGTGCACTTGAGTGTCGGGCGGCAGAAGTGGAACCAACTCATGTTCAATGACTTCTCATTAACCCAAATACTCAGTGCGAAATAATCAAGTGTGTGTTTACATGCTGTGCATGATTAGGCAGGCGTGACACAAATACTGAACGCACCGCCACCCACTGTAAATATTTATCACAGAGCACAGGCAGTGCAAGCATAAATAAAAAGTATGTTGCTGCGATTTTGATGTAAATGGTAGGACATGTATCACTAAAATATATCAGTCAGCATATAGATGTGTAAACACACATGTACTGTAGCTGCAAATTTGTGGAGTACTGTAAAAAAAAAACACACACACACATACACAGAGCCATGTCCACCCCTTAGCACAAACCTACTGTCTGTGATCAGTGTGTAATGGCAGGATCAGTCCCTCTTCCTTTCATTGCCTCCTTTGTTCCGTGTCCTGTTTCTGCTATCGGCCACTGTGTGGGTTTGATTACAGTGCCTTGCACTGGTCTGCCAATCCCATTAGGCACTAATCTGTGACATGCTACTTGCCACTCTCTGTGTGCTTCTAGTTGTGAATGCACGCACATGTTTGATGTGTTTGATATGTCTGTGTTTGTGCATGTACGCTCACATGTGCGCGTGAGACCCCCGGGCAGGCCTCTTCCCTTTAGTTGTGTGGCTTCTTATCAGAGGCCACTTGATATCCTGATCCCCCTCTGAGGGTCTTGTTGAAGCAGCTATCAGCACACAGCATAGCCCACAGGCTACATGAAAGGCCTTTTATCCTGCACTCTGCTCTCTTTTTTTAATCAACTTTCCTCATTCACCTGCGTCTCAGGCCAAATTGCCTCATTTGTATTTGTTCCGTTACAAGCCAGCAAGCCCACAACACAGCATTGTTTTTTGGGGGTATTTGAATTCTCAGCCATTTTATTTCACCTGCAGGTTTTCATTTTGCTCTGAAAAGTGTCGGTGAAGCACAATGCGGCAGGCACGCACACATGTTCTCTTGCACACAGACTTCATCATCATATTTCATAAAAATTGGCATGGAAAGTAAGAAGCCAAGCAAAGCCAGTGCCTGACACCCATGTTTCTTCTTTTCTTTCTTTATGTCTTTCAGAGAGGGAGCCCTTCATTGCCTGTTCTATAGCAGCAGACAAGGCAGGCCCTTTTGTTTGTGGAAGTCACAGTGAGAGCGAGGCTGGGGAGCACCTTCCAAAATACTCGCCCACCATAGATCTGCATTACCCGCTCCACTGGCTAAATAGATCAATCCATTTCTGCTCCCTCCAAACAATTATACACCTTAAGAGAGACAGGCAGAATGAGAGAGGCTGTAATGAAAACATCTTTTCTCCTTCTTTTTCTTCTCCCCTGCTTTTGATGATAGTGAAAAGAATTATTTTCTTTCGATAACCTGTGCTAGATAAAATATGAATGTCATCAGTATAAAGGCAGGAATGTCATACATACAGTACACAATACAACCCTCATCAGACATTCAATTAATTTAATGACTTTTTCAGTAATTTCACACTACAACATAACCACTTATTCATGTACAGTATTTGTTTTAACTATATAAGGACACTGCAATTCCACTATGGAGTATGTAAACATTCATGAGTGCAGAGCATTGAGCTCAAGACGATCAGTTTTTTTACACTACCATTTTTCACACTTTACAGTGTGTTTCCCCTCCAACTAGTCAAACATGATTTACTTGCTGTTCAGAGAGCCACATGTCCCTTATTAAAAGAAGCGGAGGGCACTTTTTCAAGCAAAATAACACACTGTGACAGGATGTAGCCCATCTGTGAGACAGTTTCAGAGCAAAAGTGACCTGCCAGCAGATGCATCACCATCTAATTTGTCAAAACGGGAGACCACACACTCTGCAGTTGATCAAAATGAACTCCAAGCGGCCATGCCACATACAGTTCAACTTCACCGTGAAATCATCTGTTCCACCTCTGTGCTTGACAACACTTCTCCTCCTCCTTCTCTCTTGTATGATGTCATCATGAAGACAAACGTAAAACCATACACAAATGGTAAACAGTATGTCTTTTGAGATAAATAATAAAACACTTTTCTAAAAAAAGAAAAGAAACAAAAAAAAAACAAGGTTATAAGCTGGCAGAAGCAAACGATGCTGCCAAGACTGCCCAGGTTGTCATCCTCATGACATTTTTATACAAGTTTAGGATGGAGGAGTTCATTCCAAGTGCTACTGATTAATTTATACTCGTTTTCTTTGCTTTTTCCATTGTCAATGTCAAATTAAATGGATCTTGATGTATTTTGTTGTCTGGAGTCTTCTGTTTTTAGAAGGTGCTCTTTAGTGCTGTTTGAAGAGGTTTCTCAGCTGGCATGATTGATTTGTTCAGCACTAAACGAGAAAGGGGGAAAGGCTAGGCTGTGTTTGCACTAAATTCTTTTTCTAAGGCAATTGTCCTTGGCTCCTTTTACTAACTGAAGTCTGAGTAAATTGCAATTTAATGTGGCCAGCAAATTAGAATGCAGACGGCTTAGTTGCCAGCAAAGATGGGATAGGCAGGAAATCCTTCAGCAATCCGCTACTACCTGCTGCACTGTTCATTTGAAGAGAAAGGGGACAAAAAAGAACAGAGGACACTTTTAGTCACACACACATACACCTACATGCATGTGGGTTGAAATGACAGCATTTGCATACAACACTTCTTCTCCTGCTAACAAACCTCTGGTGGATTGTATCTGAGATAGAAAGAGAACAGTTAATATGTAACCTGTTAGTGCTCTTGTTCTTGCAGAGGTCATTCTCTACTCCGACATTTTGATACGTCGTTGTAGATGATACAGATGCAAATGCTGGACAGATGAGCCTAGAGGATTACTTTTGTTTAAGGATTATGGGGGGGAAAAGGGGCCACATTGTAAAAAGAAAGACACTGTGACAAGACCTGGAGGAGGGATCAACATGTTAACTCTGAAGCTGTGCAGCTATTTACAGCACACAGAGGAACAGCTGCCGCGCGACTGCTTAAATAGGCATGATGCAAGGGAGAATACGTCAGTACTGCTAAGTGTTTCTTCAGTATGGGGCTCTGAGACAGTTCATATGACATCTGTCGTAGAATGTCATTTGGTCTTAAGAGAACAATTTTCTGAAAAACAAAATAGTCTGCAAATGAGATAAATGAATTCCAGCTGTTTCCACTGATGCTTCCCTTGTTTCAGAAATTTTGTAGCACCTTTATCCTCAAACAAGATAGAATTAGAAAGTTTTCTGCATATTTCCCTGCAAAGGTTGTACAATCGTGTAAATGTATTATTTGAGTAAGAAGATGTGTTTAGAAATGATTTGTCTGCATCAAACTATTAATGATAATGGACAATTAACGGACATATGTTCCAGATTTTATTTGTGATAATAGTAAAGTTGGTAAAAAATAAAATAAAATAAAACACATCTGGATCTGCACCTGGACCCAGGTCTGAACCAAAACAAAATGATCCTTGACCTAACTTTACACCTTTACAAAGACACTAAGTTCCAGTTTCTCAGACAGAGATTAAGACTAGTCCTAGACTAAAGAAGAAGATCCTTGAAAATGAGAAACGCCATAGTCTTGGACTAGACTTAAACCCCAAATGTTTTAGTAGGTTTTTAAGACCAAATATCCTGCTAACAAACAAACAAGTGATGCAAATAATGATGAATTATTCTAGGAAATTCTTAAAACAAGTTGATTTGTATTGAAAACTGGTGGAACAATGTCACTCAGTTGGTTCAGTTAGACTGCAAAATCAGCTAAATTACTTCCTAAAATTGAGAATTTTTTCTGTTTTCTGTGAAATTAAACGCAGTCAACCAATAAAACTACTGAAATCCATTATGTTTTCAGACATAGTCAGTGTTGACGCTAAATTAAACCTAAATTACAAAGTCTTAGAGTCTCCTGCTCTTCTGATTGTTCTCTGAAGTATATTCTCAAAATAACACGCATCATGGTAGGCGAATGCAGTTGCACACCAATCTACACACACAAAATCATTTGGCTCTTGTATAGCATGTCAAACATATTGGAGCTCTATAGGAATATTAGGCATTCATTAATATAAAACCTTGCTTGGACACCACCTCCAAAATAGTAAACCTTTTAATGTCTGGAGGAAACATTAAAGCTTGAAGTTCTTTTCAAAGCATTCACCCTCTGTTTGCTGAGCTCAAAGAAATCATAACAATGACTTCTGAGGATAAATGAAGACATTTATTAATAGCTAAACATCTTAAGAGTACATTATAAAACGTAATATAATAAACAAAAAGAATAATAAGGCTTTTAAATAATAATAGAAATAAAAAAACAAAAAATTGTTTAGAAATAGTGGCTTGAAGTGTGTGACTCGAGGATAACGTATTACAATGGGGAAAGCTAACTCAACTTCTCTAGAGAAATTATCATTGTATTTTTTAACATTATTCAACATCAATCCTTGATCACAAAGCAAAGTTTTGTTGTATTTGGTGTCGTCCCAGCAGGTTTGTGTTGGTTGAACCGTAGTTAGCCTCAGTGATGAGCAGTTCGGCCAGGCTTCCAGTCATGTTATAGGTGAGTCTTTGTTGATGCAGCGGTGTCGAACCACAGATGAAGAAGGGTTAAGCCTTGTCTCGGCTGAGCCATGAAAAAGTTTTTCTGTTGGCTTTACTCCCAGTTGGCCATACTGCTGTCAGCAAGCAGGCCGAGATCCAGTTTAAGCATCGCTGTCTTCTTCAAAGCGATGGTTCCACTTGAGTGAAGTTTCAGGTTTTCACTGGCTTCCTGTAATCTCAGTTTAATGTTGAATAAAGCTTAATGTACACTACACAATCGACACTCAAATCTTTATTCAGTAGGGCATAAACTACATGTGAGTAGACTTGACTTCAAAGGCAAATACTATTTGTGGAATTATGAAACTTAATGTTACAAAATAAACAAATAAACTGAACATGTTTTAATAGAAGATTAAAATACACGCATGCTTGGTAAAAACAAAAAAAAACAAAGAAACATTCTAATAGAAGAATTTTGTCTTGGCTCATGAGTTTCTGGAGGGAGCTCAAAGGGAGATTCCTCTGAGGTTGATTTGAACAAGCCAGGCAGAGTTTTGGGTGTGTTTTAAACATTTTCACACCAGATTGTTGATGATTATTTTTTCTTTTTGTTGTTGTTTTAGTGATTTTTAAGGTGTGACTGACTTTGACTTGAGATTGTAAATTATTTTTCTACGTTGGAGAATTCAGTCTTGAGTTTTAAATGCACTTACGAGTCACTATCTATGAATACTTCAGGTCACATTGTAGCCAATACATTGTGAAATCATTCAGAATTCAATCCTTCCTATCAATATACCAAACATGAACATTCATATTAACACTTCTCATGATGTTTAGACATTCAGCCTTCATTGATTCAACCTTCTCAAACCATCTGTATATCTGGTAGTGAACTAGAAGTTTAAAGCAACAATTATGTGACTAGATTAAACTTTCAGAAAGAGAATAGATTCAACAAAACTCTTACGTCATAATATGAAAACATTCAATATGACTATTATTCCATAATAAGAAAACGTTCAACCTGAAATTCTTCACACATTCTCTAATATTGCTTTTACTTCAGAAAACGTCATTCATTCAAGTTTTTTATGTTTTATGCAATAAAATCAAAAAATAATATTTTGTCGATAGATTATCAAAGTTATACTATTCTTTATGATTTTTTATAACAAACAACATGATGATACATAAGGATTCGATATTTAATTCACACAAATCCAGATTTATTCAGATTTGCAGAGAGACTCCATGAATGTCCTCCAGGAATATGAGTTAGAGTTTATGACTCTGGTCTGGGGAGATAAAGAGAGGGCTTTTCTGTCCATGGGTATTGAGTTATCAGTCCTTTATCCTGGTTCAAATGACCACAAAGGTCATTTATTCTTTTAAGTTAGTTATAAATTAGTTTTATCCCATGAAATTAAGGAAAAGACTGCAATGTGTCCTACAGCTCTGAGACTCTGTGTGCTACAGCTTACAGAGTCCCAAGCAGCAACCTCCACAATCAAATCCACGCACCTGGCTACCACCTGCCAAGCCTGCTGGAAATGTCATGGCTTTATTTCTTTGTTGAACAGGATTATGGGATTTCTAATTGGCCCCACAGTGTGCAGGGAGCGCCAGATTTCTTCACTGTAAAATCTGAAAGTAAAATAACTGGCAAATATAAGGTAAAGAAATGTTCTGACAAACATTTACACGTTTTTGCTGCATAGACATAGGTTGCAGGAGGGCAAGGAACTCGACTACTTTAACTGTTGTAGACATTGTGTACACAGAGTTTTTATTGAGTTTCAGGTTAAGCAGGATCCTGAAAAGCAGGACATTCAATAGCAGTCTCAAGGTTGCACAATGTACCATTGAAATGTGTCCAGGTCTGCAACTTAGGCTGAATAAGAGTCCCTGAACCAGAGTCACGGACAGACAGCTCAGACTCTGCAGTGGGGGCCCTGATTCTATTTAGCAAAGCCAAAGTCATTTTATTGGGTTGGAGGAAATTCTCAGCTGTGATTGCTGGCTTGGCATGAAGGTGCAAATAAGTGGGACGGGGGCGGGGGGGGGAGGGGCGGGGGCAAACTAGGGGTGGGGGAGATGGAGATAAAACAGACTGAGATAAAAATATGACTATAATTTTGTTAAGCAGACATACACAGCATGGAAACTCACCAGGGATTTTTTTGTACAAAGACTTTTCCGGATATATCCCGGTATACCTATAAATGCCAAACACACCTCCATTTCCAGCGTTGTTTCCACTTGTATAAGCTGTCTGTTTTTAGTAGCAGCAGGAACCAGGTGGTGAGACGGGGCTGTATAAAGCCTCTACAGTTCAAAAGACTCCCCTTGTTTTTGAAACACGCGAACGGAGCAATTCCTCAGGGTCTAATCCTCGCACACTTGTTTGTCTTTGTTCTATCTAAGTGCATGTGTGTTTTCTCTTCTCTCCTCTTCCTCCTCTGTGTTGCAGATTCATCCCAGGACCTAACAGAGAGCTCCCATCGCAGGGCTGCGTGCCAGGCTCTTCCCCTCATCTACTGTACTCTTTCTCTTCCCTCCGAACGGACTAAAACTATTACATCCACGGCTACTGACTGGATTACCTGGGACCACAGAAAGGATATCCACCCAGATAAAACAGCTTTGCTTGCGTGGTGCCAAGGATTTGAAACCAGACTAATCCCCTGTTTGATCAATGAGCCCCATGTTGGTGACTCTCCTCTTCTACACAGCTGTGGCCAGTTTCCGACCTACTCTCTCTTGGTTTTCCCCATTCTGTCTCCCCCTTGAAAACTCAAACAGCTTAGCAGGGGTTATTTAGAGTTTGTTAAAACATTATTCGAAGATATTCACCCCCGTCTGCCAAAAAAGGTAAAGCAGTTGAGGAGCTTACATGGACCTGAACATGGGATCCACAGAACTAAGGGCACGAGCGAGGGAAATGACCTTGATATCCTTTTATTTCTGTGTGGAAGGCGTTTGTATTTGACTCGCTAACGCAGCAGGACTGCTTTGCAGTGACAACATGGAGGAGATTTGACTGAAAAACACTGGATTTTTAGTGACCACTCGCAGCCCAGAATGAGTTAATGAAGAATCTTTGAGAGGCTTTAGGGTCTGCCCTCATGGCCTCACTTTCATCTTCCATCATGGACATTTGAATTTGACTTTTATTCGTGGGCATGCCCAATGTAAATTCATGAGCACTTCTTTTTCTTTGTATGTAAGATAATTTGTGTATATATACATATATAAATACATTACATACTATAAGATGACAGATCCAAGAAGCTGAAAAGTATATTTAAGACTCTATTTAGAGCTTGAGCCCCACGGCGGAATATTGTTCAGCCCCTTATGCAGAGGCTGTTGCCCCAGTATGGTGTGTATAGGACTGCTTTACAGTGTATGCTTGCATTGGAAAAAGCCACAACAGAGTCAAAAAAATAAATATTGGTCACTTTCTTTATTCAGCAATGTCGCTGGTTAAGCCAGAAAATGCTTGTAGTTTCTGTAAAGATGAGGAAAACACTGTATAGAACTGCCTCACAGAAGAAAGCAGCACTAACAACAACCCCTGGGCTTTCCACTCAGATAAAGGAGGGATTTAGACCAAACTGCAGAAAAACTCGGACCATAATCGCACAGTTAGTGTCTATTTCTGCTGTGGAGAGTGGTCATGGACAACTGCTTGACTGTGTTTGTTATCTAGATCTCCCTCTCACACTCCAGAGAGACAATATTCAGATGATTTATTCAAAATGACAGTGAGGAAGTATTAGTCACAATGGAGAAACATACAGTTATTCCCCAGTAGATATAAGTACATTACAGGACAGCCTTATGAGAAATAAAAATGGTTTTCTATACTGATATGCTGTCTCTTTCCTTCATATGGTAACTGATATTTTGAAAAATGTCCTTCTTATGACTATTTGATATGTTTTAATATGTGGGTGGAAGATCTTGTCAGAGTTTCATTTATATGATATGTTAACATTGTGAACAGAGTTTTTGCTTGAGTAAACAAGCAATCAACAACGGCACAAGGCGAGTATGAAAATGACTTACGGGCGGACAAACACACACATGCAGTAAACACACAAACAAATCTGTGATGCTTCATTTATACTATTCCCTTGGTGACAGAGAGGATTTATCAGAACAGCACATTCAATTCATTCATGCAATTAGAATAAAGATTTCCAATATCGTGCCAGCCCAAATTCCACATGATTTTCAATATCAGCCTCCTCTCTCGGCTGATATGAGATTCGTTTATCCTCCCAGTGGATGCATTCGTGTACATTCATCATTTAGGAATTTGGCTAGTTTCATGTAGCCCGGTGCCTCGCTGAGCAGTCACAGAAGGTATGAAAAAGACAGACACATCAATCTCCCAGTGGTCTTGCCAGAATCATGAAGGAATATGCAAAGGGAAAGAGCATGTTTTTTCCTCCTCAATGAGCCGTTCCCGTCTTTGTTTTCTCACATCTAATAGGATTCACTGTCCTGCAGTCTTATTGAGGCTCTGTGAAACAAAATGAGTGGGGAAATGACTTTGTGTGTATGTGTGTGTGAGTGTGTCTCTGGGTGCCGTTTTGTTGCTGCAAATGAATACATTCCAGTGTATGTGCACATTTGTCTGTTTTACCACGCGTCTGTGTGTATTTTTAGAGAGGTTACCCAAAGTCTGTGAGACAGGCGTCCTGCAACGACGTACTGTGAAGATTATCCTCAAATTCAGTGCTTGTGTAGAAAATCAAGGGATTTCTCTCTCCCTACTTATACAAGTTCTAAGTGGATTTTTGCTTAAAAGGTGCTTGGGGATCAGGAATGGAAGAGGTGCTTTTTCTTCTCTTTTATGCACTCCTTAGCTCTTTCCAGAGATGCTGGAGTCGTGCTGTGGAGGGAGGTCCTGCTCCATTTTAGGCAGAGCAGAAAGGAACACTGCATGAATAGATAACAGGGGCTGGGTCCTCCTCCCTCTCTGCGGTGCTGTGCAGTCTCTAAAGAGAGACATCCATCAAGTCCTGCCGACCTCCCACCGAGACACAGAGACAGCCATGTCCACATCACGCTGGATGGCTAATCAACGGCTGACAGCAAGGACAACCCTTTTCATATGTGTGCAGAAGATCTCGGACAGTATTTATAAAACTTGTGTTAGTAACTTCCAAGGGTATCTCAAGTAAATCCTAAACTTTTGTTCGGCACAGAAGTTAAATGCTTGGTTGCTTCTAGGAGTTTTTAACAGAGGCTTCCACTGTTCTACGATAGCACTCCCTGACTGTGCACTTTATCACATTTATGTTTTTTAATCATTTTGCATAGCAACCTATAATTTCTAGAAAAGGCGTACTCCTTATCTGTGGGGGCTTTGCAGTCTATAATTATAGTCATTATGGGCATGAGTCATTGTGAATGTTACCTTTACAATGAAATAGACCTGCACAACCACAAGCATCTCAAAATCATTAATGACACTAAAACTTGCTCTCAATGATAGCTGTTCAGCAACTTTGGGCAGTATTACCAGAGGCCCATTAGCCATGTAGAGTAATGATATCAGGCAGTTTAACGTTTAAGTGGATTCTTGATTAATCCTTTTAATCACTGGACATAGGTTAGCACTGTCAAAACTAATGAGTTGATCATGAAGAAGGTCTGATGTCCTTTTCAAGACAACATAATCTTCATAAAGATCAAAAAGCTGATACAAAGTAGCCCACAGCTACACTTGTGAAACAGATGTAGGGCTGCAACTAACAATTATTTTCATCATCAATTCATCTGCCAATTATTTTCTAGATCAACTGATTAGTTGTTTGGTCTATAAAATGTCAATAAATAGATGACATCCTCAAATGTCTTGTTTTGTCCTGACCAGCAGTCCAAAATCCAGTTTACTATCATAACCAACCAAAGAAAACAGAAAATATTTACATTTCAGAAGCTGAAATCAGAGAATTTATTTTTTTAATTTTTCTTTTCAAATGATTAATCAATAATCAAAATAGCTGTTGATGAATTTAATAGTTGACAACTAATCGATCAATTGGCTAATTGTTGCAGCTCTATACAGTTTCTAAACTTTATAATTCCAAACAAGGTCAACATCATGTAGTAAAACACCAGTGCCCTGCTGCAACACCACTGTATAACAAATGAACACATACTCTGATGCGTACACAATACATCACTGTCCTAGTCCCATGACACTGCGCCATGCCCGCCAACCACCAATACACTTGTCAGCCAAATGACTTGCCTTGTCTATGATTGTCAGCAGCTGCCATAATGATAATTTATTTCCCCACTGCTTTAACGTTTTTCTCACCTTATTTTCTCTTATGGCACAACCCAAAATGCAAGAACTAGCAAAGCTTCAAACAATGAGATCCATCATGTTATACATGAACTGCCAAGTGCAGACTATGACAGGGCTTGTCCCACCAGGGGCACCAAAGTCGGCACAGACCTCCCTGGGAGATTTCAAACTTCACTCTTTCCTATTAAACAGAAAGCATTTTTCATGGCAGTGTCTCCCCACAGCCAGACTGATGTCAACATACCGACTCTCTCTTGAGAGCAAATGACCAAGAACTGGATTTGGAAAAGAGAGGAATCGGGTAGAGTGAGGAGCTAATACATTGTTCCAAGCCTGAGGGGAGTATGCTGTGCATGTCTTTATAAGTCACATAGGTTTAGCCTGAGTCATAATCCACCTTCTACACATACAGCACACCACACACAGAACTGTATAATACTATGAAATGTGCAGAAATGCTCACATTCAGTGATTTGTTTTCATGACCTTTTCATGGTGGCACACAGGGGATACATGAGCCTCTTTGGTCACCACAGACGGTGCGAACAGTCTGCTCTTGTCACAGTGGGACTATCACACAACAGTATGAAGACACACAGCACATCTTGCAGACTTAAAAAGCACTTACTTGTAAAATTCCGTGTTTTATATGTGAAAACCAAGACATGCATGTTTTGTTTTCTCACATACTGACTGACCAGAAAATAGAGACCCCAGTGCATTGTAATCTGATACAAAAAACAAACTCCTTTGTGTCCTAGTATTGTATAGTATTGCATTACATCATGTAATGTTTTTTTTTGAGTGTGTATTTATTTATTTGTTTATCTATCTCTCTATCAGTTAGATATTAGTCTTTCAATATATAATAATATAATAATAATATAGTAATATAAAATGTTACATAAATAATTTTATTATACTGGCAAATTTGTTATGAGGAAAGCTATGTTAAAAGCATATGCAGTACATATAATATGTACCAGAAACAGATTGTACATTGGCCTTTTTCTGGTGGAGGTCAGATGAATGTTGTCAATCCAAGTTTGCATGGATAGTTCACAACATCAGCCGGGCTTTCAGGCTGCCTGCCAGAGACAAAGCACTGTGCCGCCTGTCCAAACCTGCCCACACACACAGTATGCTATCTAAAAATTGGACAGTGGATTTTGTCTTGCCTACACACTGCCCTAAAAGTTTTGCCATGTCACTGGGTTCATGCACTCTCTTTCACTCTTTGTCAAGTTAACTGCATTTCTTAATCAGTAAATTATACTGTAAATGTGAATACAAATGATATATTTGTTTTTGTTTCGTTTTTGGCCCAATACAACACTCATAGGACATCATTGTGTGAATGACCTGAAGCGGTTCAAATCACTGCCACTCACTGCCACTCACATCACATGACTGAATCTCTTGGATGATTGGATGAATTTTCAAAACTAAAACAGCAGGCTTAAATGAACTTCTAGCTATCCTGTTACTTTGATTTTTGAGAATCTTCATATATGTACTGCTCAGTGTAGGAAGGCTCTGGAGATGGGAGGCAAGGTTATCACCTGCAAACAAGGCTAAAACATAAATATTCATGTCTACAGGCAGTTTAGAGTTAACAATCCACCTAAAGGCAGGGACACATTAAAACAGTTGAGCTGATTATCAATATTATCTGACTGATCAGATTGCATTAGAATGGATATGTTCAGGCCTGGGTCAGTCGGTGTTGACAGTCAGCAGCTAAAATCATATAGTGTGCGATGTATGAAGAATATAAACTCATATCTTCAGATCCAATCATTCTCATAAAGATTTTTAAACATGTAACTGTAACTTCCATTGACAAAAGGCATCATTTGTGTGTCATCTGAGGAAGATGTACCAGTAATACACAAAAGACGGGAAAAGCAAAAAGGTTTGTGGTGTGGGAGAAAATTGGACAACTGAAATGTGGCATAAATGTGGCAAGAGAATGATTATCTCTACAAAATAAAATCAAAGACCTACACACATTACCATAATCAGAAGTTAGCTTCAATTTACAAAGTTCACTCACCTCCAATTCCCTCTGCAGGCTCTATAGTCCACATTACCCACACTTCTGCATCCCGGATCTCACCCAAATTCTGCTCTTTTTCTTAACTTTTTTTAAAGGTTTATGCTCCTTCCTGGCTGCAAAAGAATCTGACACAGAGAGAATTTAGGCCCCTTGCCATGAGCCGACAGTGCTTACCACTGAGCCGTATAGCCCCTGCCATCTCAACTGGATAACTCCACAAAGTAGCATGACAGGTGGAATGGGTTCGTGAATAAATTAAATGCTTAAGACTTTTTGATCATTCAAACATTTAAAAAAAAAACCTCATCATGAGTTAAGTCTCACCTTTTTCACAAAAAAGATGAATGTCTCTGTTCAGTCTTCACCCAGCTCTGTCTCCTCTACATTGTATCACCCCGCAAGAACTTCTCACTCAAAATCCCTTCTGTTCTGTCACCTCTGAAACCCAATCATTGTCCCTTTGTCATTAAAACATATCACAAAACACCAAGCATGAAACCATAACCACAGTAATTAATAAAAACCTGTAGATTTACATCATTAAAAATGCTACAATAGCACAACAGACACAGAGCCTGGGAGGTGTCATGGAGACCACGAAGAGGACATTTATCAGGGTTGCTGTCAGAGGTTTGGTGTGGGACACCAAGTTTCATGCTCTGTCTCTCACTGCCCAAACAAATCTCACACCAAATAAGAGGAAACCACAAAGCCTCTATTTCATGAAAAATACCCAGTAGCTCAACATCTGAACATCAGGCTTTTTTCTACATTCCAGCTCCAAAATTGGTCAATAAACATTAAAAAGAGTGTAAAAGCAATACTGATGTTCTGTTTGCCGTCTTTTGTCTTTGTTGTATTAAATACCTTTAGCCATCACACAGCAGCAGGCCGATACTAGCATCTCCAAATTAAGGTTGGGGCTGTGCAAAATGCTATGTACATTGTACAGCAGCATGCGTAATTATTTGCTGTGACAGGATTAGTCTCAATATAATGGTAAGTGGAAGTTTTCTACATCAGACAGATAAGTTGGAACACACAAATACAAAGTTAATGTTCTCAGGGTGAGCCCTCAAAGCTGTTGCCACATTTTTATTATACTGCAAGTAAAAACTAAAATAGGATAGAGAACACGAATAAATAATTAGTGCACACAAATTATTTACTTTTTTCTCCATGTCCCAAGTCTGTAGAAAATAATGAAATACAAAAAAATATAGAACAGCAAGACAAATAGTGTGTGAGAAAATCCATTCAAATTGAAACATTGTGACATTTGGGAAATTAATTTGAAACAAATGTAACTCATTGTTGTTTTTCTCTGTCAGTGCAACATGTCAGATAACACATGAGGGGATTCAGAGACTTCTACATTGATAATTTATAATGAATAGAATAATCAGCTGCTAAACATAGAGTCTGAGTGCTCCTTTAATTTTGCAATGGAAAAAGAGATTCTACAATTGATTCTGGATGTTACCTACATTTAAATGTTGTAGAGTTTACTTTAACAATATATAAATGTGTTAATGGCATATTAACATACTGATGCAGTAGAGTTAGAAATAGCTCTCAGCAGATTCTTTAGTCTGGGTTAATGGTAAAGGTGATTGCCTAATGGGTTCGGGATGGAAACGCTCTCTCCAATTCCACCGTCAGCCAATTGGCTGCCTCATTCTCTGGTATGCAAATGAGAGCCACAAGGGCAAGCAGAAATGGTGAAGGACGCAGTCTTTGGACCAGAAGGAGACAGAGCCACCCTGGAGGGCCAAGCATGCCTCATTTAGATTCAACGCTATCATTTCACTTAGGCAGGTGAAATCTAAATATGATGCTTGCACTCTTTACAGTGCCAAGAACACAAGCAGGTCTTCCTTGCTGAGTCTTGTTGAGGCTATCAAACTAGAATTTTGTGTGAATTACCATAATGTGCTATTCAGGGCCTAAATGCATATAACTCTGTTTAACAAATCACCATAACCTAGCAACAAGCATACAGGCACACAAGCATGTGAAAGGGCAGAACACTTTCCTTTATCTAACTAGTCAGTATAGCAAACCTTGCTGCTAGAATGGAATGTTAACATGAGCATGGAGCAGAAATCAATTTAGATGTTATTCCCACGACAGTGCCTGGCTATGACTGTCCAGGGCATTTCTATTTTGTATTACCTTCCCCACCTTGTTTTTCCCCAAGCTATCATCCCAAATAGAATGGTGTCTGTGTCTCAAGGCGATGGCCATTGATCCACATTGGAAGTGAGATACTACTGCCTGAGCCATCAGCACAATGCATTTTATTTGTCAGGCCACATTGATAAGTGCAACCAGACAGACAGACAGACCATAGAAAAAGTCCTGCTGTAACACATGGCTATGTTAAAAGTGTCTGCACTGCGTCATGACGTTGTCCTCGGACTGCAAATTACCCATGTCAGTAAAATGTGTTGCAGCAGCACTACACATCACATTTTCCTTCATAATATGTGATTATGTAAAGAAACTCACATCTCATAATCATGGTACTGTATAGGAGAAGGAGGTTATGCATCAACAATGGGATTCTTAGTGGAGTGCAAAACCCAAGATCTAGTAGGCATGTTTCAAAAATGTAAAAAAAAAAAAAAAAAAAAAAAAAAAAAAAAGGTAGCACATATCAATTTTCCTGTCAAGTAGATAAAATATTAACATTTCACTTGTTTATTTGGCTCACATCACATTAGAAAAATGCTTATGCATTTCAGCGCAGAGCCTTCTTCAGAGCGTTTTACGTATATAGGTTCAATTCACTCATACAAGGGCAGAGTTAGTACACATCTGGGGGTTGGGCCCAATCAACTGGGAACCAATCACCCCTCTCATCCCATGGTTCTAGACACAGGGACCAATCTCAAGTATACAATGAAATCTTGTTTAAATCCCATTGCACACGAAATGAAACACAAACATCATCATCATAATCATGGTACTGTGTTTGATGTCAAACTGAAATAAGGTTTAGAGATTGTAGCATAATATGCTGTGTACCAAGTGTTTATGGTCACAGTTTTGTCATACTATATGATGGCTGTATATCTGAATATCTGGTTAAAACCAATTTAAATGGCCATGATGCATGAACAAATAATATTATAGATAAGTCCTGAAAGCACATGGATGCATTAGAATCAATGTGAAACATGTAAAATGAGCACACTCTTTGTCCCTCTTGGATCTATTCGGGAGAAATAGTTGAGCCCCTCTGGATAGATGCAGTCCACCAGGACCTCTCATTATTATTTCATATTGTTTCATAAAGTAAACTGTTACTACTTTCACATTTACAGCTAGTTACACTCTGCCTCAAACAAGAGAATACCATCTGTCACTACCATTTCACATCAGACCATCTCATACCAGCATCCTTAAACATAGTTTTGAAAAGCTACAATTAGACATTAAAAATTGGTGAATTTGACAAGCAAGTGATCTATTAGCGTGTTTTCTGCATATCAGTTGTCAGCAGGCAGTAGACAAACAGGGCTACAGAATACCTGTAAGTGACATGGAGCTTTCATATCCCAAACTGAAAACCCAGCAATTAAATGACACTGAAATATAGAAGCAAGTTATTTTTTCTAGCAGCACATGTTAATCAAGAGGCAATCAGTGTACACTATGTCTACTCATATTAATTGATGTTAACTTAACCAGTGCTGCATTAAGCATTGCCACTGTAGTGGCTTATGTACAATGTTTTAGATGAGAAGTTTTTTTGTCTGCAAATAGTTCAATATTCTGACCACCTATATATCGAGCTGTTCCCTCAAATTACTCCTGATATGAACATTATTGATTGATTGACCTATCAGAATAGATGATTATATAAAATGCATTTACAGTAACTCTTACAATAACTCTTTCATTGAAGCCACGTAGTACATAGGAGTGTTATTCTGTGTGTTTTACATGGAGCAATTTTCAGTATAGCAAAGCTTTCATTTGAAAGGTTCTGCTAGAGAGAAACTGTGATCCCCAGATACAATACGCTGCAGGCCAGTGCAGGGATGTCCCCTGCCACTGCTCTCATTTCATATAACACTGGCAGTGCATTTTCCTGAAGTGCTCAGAGCAAAACTATTTAAACTCACTCCCCATATGAACAACTTAGTAAATGAATGCCTGGACTGTGTCATCGATTAAACAGCACAGTCCTTCTCCTATGATTCATAGGCAGGGTGTGTGCACTCAGCCACATAATCTCTCTTTTTCATTTCAGCACCTCCAGAAATGCCTTCTAAACACAAATAATGACAGTGGCAGCAAAGCTCTGCGAGCTTATCCACGAGCTCATTTGAAATGTGTTGATCATTTGGCTGATTCATAATTTTTCGCTACCCAGAAGCACAGTCCTGTGCTGCAGGAGTCAGATATTTGTTTAACTGCATGCTAAATAGCAATATATTGATATTGCTGAGGCTATATTTGAGACACAATGAAATTACACCCTTTTAAGATGCCATGCCACATTTAAGAACATGATATGCTATCACAGTGTGAAAACACTAACACATACGATAAAGAGTAAGTATAAAACAGATTTCTTGTTTGTTTTTTATTTATCATTTACTCAGGAATAATCTAGACATGTAGCCTAAAGACCTAAGAATATTCATGCTGTTATTACCACAATTCATCCACCATAATACATCGAAAAACAAGGTCACAGCAATTCCTGGTAATATGAACAAATTCAAATTTCGCAAGATGATGTAATGCCTATTTCATCCATTGTGTGTAACTCAACTTTCAAAGCTGTTGTGTAACAAATGAAAGAACTGAAACCGCAAACCTTCAATCTGAACCCCCCACCCCTGTCTTTATTACATTAATCACACTTGCCTATATAAAAATGAAATCCATTTAAATACCCCTGGTTGCACAAATAATTTGTGTAGCCAGGTTGAAAGAGTTGGGAGTCAAAGGCAGCATAATTAGATGGGACGATTCTGAAACCTAATACAAGATGTAATTAAGGAAATTAATAAGGTGTCAGCCCCCTTTCAAAGGGTGCTCTGCCTGATGATTAATCACAGCCTGGGCTAATTTGATTTGTGACAAGGAAAGGGATGACTTGGTAAGTCATTTAGGAGAGCCCAACTCGACAGCATATGACATTAATACAACATGAATACTGGGGGTTCAGAGGGGAACGAAAATCCACTTGCGATCCACATGAAGTGATCAGATTAAAGAAGTCTTTGGATAGATAGCTCTGTGACAAAGTCACTGACAGGGGAGTGACTGGAATTTAATCAATGACTCTGATGTTTCATTATTGTTATCACTGAGTAATTGGACTTTGCACCTTTATAGATCAATAAGTGTTGGTCTGGGTATTCGGTTATGGACGGGGGAGATTAGGTCAAACCAAACTACATTGTAGATATAATGTGAACTTTGTAAGAAGCTAAGAACACTATGTGACAGACCCAAACTGCAAAAGAGAAAAAGATGAGAGCAGAACATTAATCACTGGAGTCACAAGCTTGGAGGAAGGGAGGTACAGGGGCACAAAGAGCCTCCCCCAAGGCTCGAAAGGTTGCAAACCACAGAACATGCACAAGCATGAGACATGAGAATGAGTTTTATCAAATGAGGCTGATTGGCCTATTGCTATGCTGTCATTGTAATATGACACAGTACTAATAGTTATATTATTATATTATATTATATTATATTATATTATATTATATTATATTATATTATATTATATTATATTATATTATATTATATTATATTATATTATATTATATTATATTATATTATACAGTTCACCTCCTCTAGTTGGTGTTGAATCAAAGGCAAGGAGGTGGTGGGTGGTGAGGAAACATTATGTAATTCTTTTCTCAGATTAATTCAAATAGATTTGTTCTATATTTGTGGGGGGAGCAAGGAGGTGTATTTATTGTTTGTTATTGTGTTTACCCCTGCAGAGTGTAGACACAATAATAGGGACATCTGTATAATATGAGGCAATCCTACGGCATATAATGTTCGATTTTAAGCTTCAATGCTGCTGTCTGACTGATAGATGTTGAATCAATATCCCTCTAACACAGAGAGGGTTGTTGAGGTGCTAAGTCCACTTTATGGAAATTTATGAGGCCATAGTATGTGGTGCTGCTGCTGCATTGTGTTGCATTATAGAACACAAGTGTCTCTATCCACTCTGTATGAACTGCAATAACATACAAGAACACACAAACGCAAAGCATGGATGCACATGCAATGAAAACAGCTGTCGTGTTGTGTTGTGTTGTGTTGTGTTGTGTTGTGTTGTGTTGTGTTGTGTTGTGTATTTGCAGACACATGCATATGCACAGACACAGACACAGACAGACAGACAGACAGACACACACACACACACACACACACACACACACTTTAAAAAAAAAAACATACTCATGACTACACTTTCTCTCTGGAGCCTCCAGAGTACTCCCTTGTTGCCAAACCACCAGTTCCCCATTGTTTAATCTCCCAGGTGGTTAGGCTTGACAGGGTCAAGGCCTGACCTGAGAGTATGTACGTGGGGAAAGTAACCCCCTGAGGACTGCAGTGGGACCAACCATGGAATGAAAAATAGTCAACAGCCATTACGACCAAGTCTCTGTAGACTCTAGTGACTTGGGGAGTTTGTCATGCACTCTTACTACCGTAACTGAGTGCAGATGCTGCTAATTAAGATGTCATAAGCAGAGAGTATTATGCATAGAAACACAAGTTCTTTATTGATTTCATATATAGAGTGTCATGTATGTGCAGAGAAATGCCTGCAGTGTGTTGTAATTTCATATTCATAGGTATTTACAGAGGGGGCATTTACCAAGGTTGAATCAAAGCCCTCCAGAGAAGAGTGTTCATGGAATCATAGATATAGGAACCTTTCACAGAAGAACTGAGAAAATCAAAATAATTCAATAAATAAATATTACTAAAAAATATAATTTGCCACTCTGAGAAAAAAGTGCACTTGGATCAAGCTGTAAAACAGTTATAGACATATTGGGGTTTTCTTGAAGAGAGAAAAAATAATTAATCTGTATTAAAGGTTTTTGTTATTTTGCCTATTCAATTCTCTTCCCATAATCCATGAATAATGTATTCAG
Organism: Euthynnus affinis; assembly: GCA_029490765.1. Lineage (NCBI taxonomy): Eukaryota > Metazoa > Chordata > Actinopteri > Scombriformes > Scombridae > Euthynnus > Euthynnus affinis. The sequence goes on along the minus strand of CM055840.1, from coordinate 9,297,284 downwards.
TGGGTTTATTATAGTTAGACCTATATGTAAAAAAGCAAATAGGCACCATCTGGCAAACTGTTGGCAGTGTTTATATAGTATATATAGTAATGTACCTCATTGCCCTTTGGAACTTTAAAAATTCATATTCACCTATTGAAATTTTGTAGATGTAAAATGAAACATGACTCTACAACTGTATGGCCCATTTCTTGTCTGAAGTTATTTATAAACTGAGTTTGGTGGACACTTAAGGAGCGATTTGACAACGATGCCAGAGCACACATCATGTTTTTTTCCAGTTTGAGAATCAGATGCAAGGACTAATGAAATCTTATTTCCCCCAACCTGATGTAGGAATAGTTTGTGTTGATGTCTGTGCGAAAGCTGGAAAGTGTCATTCACTTGTTATACAATCCATTTGAAATGATACCTGTCTCCAGCTAATTTACCCGTGGCCTTGCCTGACTGCAGTGACAGAGGAAAGTGTGGGCTGATTTTGACAGGCCAGAAATTATGTCATGAACTATGAAAAATAAACCTGAGGTTCTGAAAAAGTTATGGACATAATTAACTGTATTGACTGGACATGATGATACATAGGCTACTATAGGCCTGTACAGATATTTTCCTGGAGAAATGGATGAAGCCAGAGGTAGAACAGGCCAAGCTGTCAGAAATACAGCATGTGGGATATGAGTCGGGATATAGCAGTCGGGCTATCTGGCCGAGTTGTGTCGTGCCCTGCCAGTTGTAATAGAGATGTGAAAGTCCCACTGACAGCCAGTAGCTACATAGCCAGAGTTGTTCATCAGAGGACTATTTACATTAGTTTGAGGGAGATCTACAACATCAGTCAATCATAGTCATAGCTCTGACACTTACCTGAGCAAATTGAGAGATGTTTCCTATGAATGAAAGTCTATATACCTGTCTGCTAGACACATGGACTGGGAGACACACAGTCCAATCTAGCCATGACTCAGTCCACTGCATCTAACGGCTTCCTGCTGTGATGCACAAGATGTGCTGGCAGACACTGAAAGGTCAACATAAATAATGACTTGTAGTTATTTCAGAGCAGTAAAGAGCTCTGATGCTTCAAATAAGGATCTATGGAAAGGAAAATAAACTCAACATTAGACCACGTGTGCCTCACCTTAGACTTTGGCAGCATCAATAATATAGAAGCCATAATTCAAAAAGAAAGCATCTGTGTGATCCCCTTTGACAGTAAGCAATTCCTTGCTGCTTTATTTCTACTGATTGTCGACAGTCTGTGAGTGAGTATAGGTCTGAATGTGTCTGCTTGCTTGTGCAGTTTATTTTTTCTCTCTCCCAGATGTCGGGCGCCAGGGCTCCTTCTTGGCAGTAGATGCAGATGGTGCCACTGACTCTTTGGTCACCGCCACCAGCTGAATCCCTTCACCAACGCAGTGCTCTTCTTGGCAGCAGTTACGGGTGTTGCCCTTATTGACGTGTACCAAATTCCTCTCCTGCCAGATCGTGCATCATTAGGTTGTTGTTCAGGAGACTTTTTTGTGCTGTGACGTCTTCAGAGACTTTTGCTATTTTTATATATTTGTTCATATTTGTTACTGTTTGTGATCTGCCACTGCTGTATTGTATTATATATTTCTTTTGATATTTTGTTATATTCTTAACTCAACACTGATCCCTTTCCCTGTTTTGTTGCCCAAGGTGTCCTTAGGTTATTTCAGATGTTTTTCTTACCCTGGTGAGATAAGTTGTGATTTTTTTTCCCATTTTCAATGCCAGCCTGTAAAAACCTTTGAGACAGTAACTGAGATCGAAAAAAAAAAAACTTAACAACAGAAGTGTAATATTGAATCCAACGATGTGGACAATCCAGCCCAAAGGCAAGGGAAAGACCAGTTGGCAAAGTCTCTCCAGCGTGATATTCTTCAGTCAGAAAGGGTTTACTGTTTATGTCTCAAGTATTACTACCAGGACCTATTCACTAAACATTTATGGCTATCTTGCCTTTATCACTAAAAATAAGTCTAAATAACATACTGTATATACAAAATAATAATCATAATCAATCACCCAAGTTCAATAACTTAACATAAAAAAAGATGTCCTTTTTAGAAAAAGCCTATTGTCATGACATGGCATGATATAGTTTGGCTTCAGTGAAGAGTTAATTTTTCAAAGTTGCATTATAATTGTGTAGTAATGCAGTTAAAAGTGCAGTCTAATTTCAAATGTCTCCCAGTCTGGTGTATTAATGTTCTACTGTATAGACTGGAAAAATGATTTCCCTACTCAAAGTTGCCCTGACTAATCAAAAGGAAGTAGTAATGTTGTTTTTCTGACTGTAAGGTTTTGAATGAACTCCCTGAGCACTCACTCTGTGTAAAACCATCTTGCATAAGAATGTTGCATCTTGCATGCTTGTCATTCCTATATGTTGCTGCTTATTGTCCTCACAAGAGATGTATCAGAATTTTTTGGGCTTAATATTTGTATCTTATAAAAATATTTTCACTGCTTAGTCATATGAATACATTCACATACAGTATATACTATATACAGAAATGACCTGCCTGTCCTCTGATGAAACTGCTTTAAAATATAAACAATAACAAAGTAGCAAGGGATCATGGGAGTTGTTGTCTTTGTTGTGAAATAACCAGCTTCACTGGAATAGGATTACTCCAGAGTTAATCATTCTGGATGTTTTCACTAGGAGCCGAATTACTTGCACAGGTCTCCTCCTCGCTTGAACAAACGGACCCGGTTATTACAGGTAAAAACACTGAATAAAGCTGTTTCATCTAAAAGATCAGTGTTTCTCCGACGATGTTTGGCGAGCAGCGGACATCTGTAACGGGCTGTTAGCCAAGCTGCAGCTAATACTTGTTCAGTTTAATTCTCTTATAACTTTAGATCCAGACGTTCGTCCGGTTCCTCTTGGGAGCCAAATTATCCACAGAGGTCTCTTCCTCTCCAAAAACAAATGTAAACATAGATTAAAATCACTAAAAATACTGATTAAAGCATTTTTACCTAAAAAAAAAAAATCAGTGTTTCTCCGATGATATACAGCAACGACTTACATCCGATACGGGCTGTTAGCCGAGTTGCTGTTAACACTTGTTTGGATTATTTCTCTTACAACTTTAAATCCAGACGTTCGGCCGGTTTCTCCACCCCAAAAACAAACATATAATCAGATTAAAATTGTTAAAATACTAATTAAAGCTGTTTCACCTAAAAAAAATATCAATATTTCTCCAACAATGTTTGGTGACCACTGGATGTCCTGGAGGGGCTGTTGGCCAAACTGATGCTAACATTTTCCCAGTTTATTTCTCTGATAACTTAAGATCCAGACGTCTAATGACCAAAATCCTTCTTCCAGCCGAAAGATATAATTTAAAGCAACCTAAATGTATCATGAAAATGTGGCTTAAAATTGGATAACAGTCAGTTCATAACAGTTTCTGTGGAACCACCACAATGCCGATGTATTCTCTTGTGTGTTTAAGTTACTTTTTGGTAGACACCATTGTAGTGGACAAACACAGCACCGCTGTGTTCATTTTGCTCGTGTTTACTCTTTGGTAGAGGAGGTATGATGACCTAATGAAACAGTCTGTTGCTTTGGTTTAAATTACAGATTTCTCTGGGTTTGAAAATTGTCAGAAACATTTGGAATAATGTAAGTACACAACTCAACAAAATATATAACATAGGTCTAGTTGTTTTTAGACATGTTAATGTGGAATAATTACATATTATACCTTTTAAAAGGTGCTATTTTTAGACATTAATAGGTTTTATGTTCAAAACCACACCAGAGTTAGAAATCTCCAGTAAACATGACACGTTTTCAAATAAACCTTCAAAGTCTCCCAAGGACTCTTCATTTCCTACAGCTTACATCATATATAGCCACATATCCCAAAACACACTGGAGGTTTACTCAAGGACAATCGTTCACATGTTGACATCTGTCAAGGCAGCTGAGAACAGGGCAGACAGTCTGATCTCGTGGGCTTTTCTTGCATTTACACTGCTGTGGACAACACCATTTCACACAAGCAAAGGTGTGCAGGAATAATAATGAGATGATGGTTTATGACTTTCCCTGTGGACATCTTAATGCTATTACACTAGCTAATGAGCAGTTATAGTTCCCTTGATCATAGTCCAGGGTCTCTTGTACACTACCTGCCAAGCATATAACAATCAATTATAAAGGACCCTCCTCTCATCGGACTAAATTACCAGCTAGATGGATACTGCAGAATGGAATGGAATGGAATGGTAGAACCGTTTTTTTTTTTTTTTAGATATAAATCAATACATGTTATATATCACAGTCTAGTTATATATTAATACAAAAACATAACTCTTCATACTGGTCATACAGTATTTAAGAATCAGGTACAGTACTATAGTGCAATACATTTTTAGTCATGACCAGTATAGAAGGTTTGGTAATTTATTTCATCTTAGCCCCATCAATATCAACATAAAAAATATATTTTTAAAGGCACAGGCTGTGATCCAAATGTAAACATAGCCCTACCAATAACTCAGAATAAAGGATGAGAACCTGTTCATTCCCACAGGACTGCTCATACATGGCCTAATAATGAAATCTAAGTAATTAATGTTCTATTTGCTCCTTCTTAACTGTGCAGCAATGTACAGAAATGTGCATGTCCTTGTTTGCAGAAAAAAACCAACAAAAAAAACACCCACTACCATCTGCAAAAACATCTGTCACACCTACAGATGTGATCCATGGTGTTCAGCTGGAAGAGCAACAAGATGACTTACCTGCAGTCAAGGATGACCTTGTCTCTTGCCCGATGCTTGTATGACATCCATCGGAGATCCGACCGATGCCAGCACTGAGATACCTCCAGGGTGTTGAAGTGATGATCGCTTTCCTCAGTTTGACAGGGACCTAGCTGACACCTCTTCTAGGATGGTTATGCCACCCAGAAGGTGTATAGTCAATCATGTACATAGAGCTTTTGTTCAAGACTTTGCTATCTTCACCATCCCCACTGAGTCCTAAATCACCTTGTCCGTCATCAGAGGACAGAAATGTGAAGCTTTTAAGGAGTCCTGTTTCCTTCAATAGATAATCCCAAAGCTCTCTTAAGCTTTCGCCCATGTCTCCTACATTGTTTGTGAACCCCTCTTTGGGTGTATTTAACTCAGGTAACTATGTTTGCTACAATGATTTGTGGCTTTGGATAAAATGTATAAATTCCCTCTGCTATGTGAAACTGCTTTGCTAGCTCAGCATACTTAACAGAAAAAAAGACAAAAAATGAAATACATTCCAAATGAACCACTGCAGTGAAGGACATCCCTTTCTTTTGCATTCAGTAAATTTTGAATTCACAGCTGATATGTAATACTTTGCTAGGTCTATCAAAGATCAATGTTAAGTAGGTATGCCAGTCAACACTTGGTGTATACAAAAACCTTAGGGATTTATTTGGTATTGCATTTATTTCATTGGCATGATTTTGAATGATGATGTTGAACACTAGTATGTTAATGGATGGGTTCATAGTTTCTGTCAAAGTCTGTCTTAAAACAATAGCCAGGTGCTCAAATGAAAAGTGAAATCGTTTTTTCTTGCCATAAACATTCCTCCTATTCATACTGGCCATTAGAAGATCCTTTATAATACACTTATAATATAAGTAATGGAGGCCAAAATCCACAAGTTTCCTTCAATGCAAAAATGTATTATAATATGAATAGCTAATATGAAAAGCTTCAACCATCCAAATTAGTCAATTCAAGTAGATATCTTTCAACATTACGGTCTTTTAAGTGCCAAAGTCCTTCCAAATTGTTCCCAAAGGCCATGCCATCAGGGTGAGATTGTGTGTGATAGAGCATTTGAAACTCCACCTGGTGAATGTTGGAATGTGTTGTAAAGTGCTTTGAGTGGTTTGAAGACTAGAAAGGTGCTGCATAAGTGCAGTCCACTTACCATTTACTATACTTCCACCACAGCCCAGACTGCCAAAGCCTCATATGAGCTTCAGATGAAGTTTTAAATGCATTTTTGTACAAAATGCCTATGTATACACACTGTGGATTTTGTCCCCTATCACTTAGGTTGAAAGTGCATTTGAAGGGGATCTTTTAATAGCCAGTATGAACAGAAGGAATGATTACAGAAAAACCTCTCTCAGTAAACTTGAAAAATTGTGAACTTGTCCTTTAAAGAGGAAGGCTTTCATGATTTCTGAGACTCAGATGCTAAGAAAACACTCTGTTAAACATCTGTAACAACAGGGCCTATATCCTTCCCCACACTGGGGCCCATGTTTTCTGGCTCTGTCATCTCTCATTACAGAATTGCTGATTGCATCAACTCAGTAATAAGCTATTAGCTGATGATTGTGTTCTCAACGCTCCTTTTGTTACAATAAGTGTATTAATTATTGCAGATGTAATTATCAGCCCATTGTTCTTCTGTAATTAGGCTGTCACTAATGAATTTTAAGAACTTTGCCTCATCCAAAGCTAATTGATTCCTCTGAATCTCACTAACCTCTTTAACTAAAAACCTTTCCATTGCCATGGCCATAAACAGTTTCCCATCTGTTCTGCGACTCCACTGTGACAACAGCTTCCATTTTGCTATGAGCTCAGCGCTCACATCCAGTGACCCAGAAATCTTGCCAGACAGCTCAACAGCCTGATAGGCAGCTTTGTTTAAGCCGGCCTTGCAGCTCACCATCATCACCACAGAGGTTAATGAAGGATGTTCATACTCACTGGAAACACACGTCAGCAGCAATGAAACATACTTTTTGATATTATGAAGGGCTCCTTCAAGTTAATCTGATTGGTTGTCACTAATCTTCTGTCATTGTGTGACTTCCCTTTGAGATTCTCATTTTGATTCTGTGACTCTGCAAATGGAGGTGAGCTGTGATGCAGACTTTATTGTCTGCTACGTGCTCTAATTCCTTAACTGGCTGTGTGCATGTGTCTATGAGGACCTTAGCTTCGATGGAGCCTTGCTATATGAGCATAGTTCTTGTTAATGAGTCTGGCTACGGCCAGTTAGGGAAATGAAGCAGATGCTTAATTTTCTCTTTCTCCTCTCCTCAGTGGATTGGCTGACTTTGGGATATTACACCCAAATTAGTGCTGTGAAGTGACAGGTTTTTTTCTCTCATTAGCACAGTTTCAACTATGAATCAAAGCCTCAACAAAATCCCCTCTCACATCAATCTGCAGGCATGGATTCCCGAATTCAAGTCATTGGACCTTTGGCAGGGGTGTGTGATTTATTCTGGAGTCACTTCATGCACATTCCCACTACCCATCTAACCTCTGTGTATACTCAGTCTGCAGCACTAGCAGCCCTGAAGGGCCGTGGCTCAGGTATCCTTGTCATGTAACACCTAAAGACAGTCAAAGGTTAGGCGGTGCAGGAACAGAAGGGCCACAGATGGAGCTGCACCGATTGGCCCCGCTCTGCCCCAGTGCTGTCACATCACCACGTGCCTAGCCCCGACCATCCCACCATCTCACCCCCTGGAGGGCAAGACCAGCTCCTTCTCACACACACACACACACACACACACACACACACACACTCACTCACAGACACTCACACACACATAGTGCTGTATATGCACTCCTGGCTACATTACAGCCACACATGTAAATGCGCACATTTCTGCACTTACACGCTGGGTGGATTAATGAGGGGCAACGTGCATTTGAGTCAGATTCCAAGGAGTTTAAGTGGAGGTCTGCTGAGTGCGTCCACAGTGACCCCCAGGCAGCATGGTGAGTACGTAGGACAAGCAGGTGGCCAGGACTCTGGATAGCGTGGCATTGCGCTCTTTCTCTCTCTTTCTCTCTCTCTCTCTCTGTCTGTATCTCTATCTCTCTCTCACACTTTTATAATGTCAAGCCTCTGGCATTCTTCCAGTGTTAAATGCATTTTCCATTATCACACCTGTCACTTGGACATTTCTGTGTGACCAATAGGAAAATTATATTTATTATAGTTTAAACCATCAACTTAAAAATATTTTTTGCATCATCAAATATAAGTAAATACAATACGAAAAAAAGAAAGAAAGAAGCAGCAATGAAACACATCTGTTGGAGCCGCTGTATCATTTAGAAAGGTTTCTCACTAAATTGGAGGTTTTCTGCAGTTTGCAAAATTCCAGAGTGATTAGTCAGCTGTCAAAACTGCGGTCAGTCCAAAACATCTCTGAGGACATGAGTTTCTGTGCATGAGGTCCAGGACGTAAATGAATGATACATCACCACTGGCTGACTAACTGACCTGGAGCTTGTCCCACACTCTCTTTTTGAAGTGTAGTCTGGACTACATACGTCAACTGCATTTATCATTAGCAAAGGGCTTAAGCTGTAAACAGGCCACATCATTACCAAGTCTAATTACATTTGGGTCCAAGGTCTCACACACACAAGGGCACACTTACAAACACATACACACAGTTGTCTAGTGCAAGTAGCAGGGCAAGCACCAGCAAAATAACAGCACTGACTACAGTAAACAGTGGTTATAAAAGGGTTAACTTTTAAAATGGTTGTTGGAGAATTAACACAACTGCACAGCAAAGCTGTTCCTGCAAGTGTTAACTTTTCACACACTTGAAATAATATTTGTAATCTTAAGCAAGCAGAAATATTGTTTTCTGACATATTTTTTTAGTCAACTGTTGCAAATTGGAGCCAATATGTACATCAAGCAAGAAGTTGGAAAGCAGTAGTGTAATGCTCTCACATCCCAATGGCAGTGCTGACTCTCTTGGCAGGAGCTATGATCTACAGTTCAAGCAGGTGACGCCAACAAAACCGGCGGCGGGTTTGACAGCACCACGCTGTATTACACCTTGGACTTCATCATAGTGGAAGGCCTGGATAATGATCTGATGCATAATGATCAGCAGCACCATGTCCTGATTAGCACTGACAGCCTGATGACAAGAGTGCTGTGACAGCAAAAGCTGTAGTGGAAGACTGTGAAAGAAAGACACAGGGAGAGTGAGGTAGACACAGAGTGAGCGATGAGAGCGAGAGAGAAGGAGAAGTGGGAGAAAGTCCTATAACAGGAAATAAAAATAAGTCCTATAACAAAGTCTGACATGGAAACGTCTTAATCAATGAGAAAAAGTGGGAGAAAGGGTGATTGGGAGGGATGTTTATGTGGTAAATACAAACGTCCATCACAGCAGAAAACATAATCAATATGCCCTTTTAAAGAGACAGCTAGCAAACAGTGAGACATTCCCTGCTGCTTGATAATGCCACCAAAATTATTTTCCCCCTCCATCTCCCTCTTCTTTTCAGCCCCTCTCTTCCTTTCCCCATCTCATACACCCTCACCGCGACAATATGTCATGCAATGGATATAATTGCAATAATGCAATTTGGTTTGGAGGCGAATTGAGAGAATAATTGGACTCAACCCCAACGAAGTGACAGGCTAATGATTTAGCATGGCCACTGGCTATTGTGAGAAGCGAGCGCTTTCAACGCTACTGAGCTAATTTCCTCTGATGATGGTCTTAGCGTGTTGTCTTTGTGTCGGCACAGAGGAGTGCATGGCCATGAGGCGGACAGATAGATGATGTAACCCACCCACCCAATGCCAAACAAACACATGTCTCTTGTCTGGGAAAAGCCACCCACTGTTCTCGGTTACTTCATGCACAAAATGGGCCTCATTTGAAGTAAAGATAAAGCAAATCCCGGAGCAAGACAAAGTAAAAAAAAAAAAAGTCTTCATTTCGATTCACTTTCCCCAGACACAAGAGCTATGTATGAAAGCAAAGAGAGTTGCCAAGAGAATGGAAAGCATTAACATAGCCATCATAGCTAATTGCAAAATGTAAGGCAAGACCAGAACTTTAAATTACTACATCAACTGCAGCCAGTCGAGTTGGATATGAAAAAAAAACATGAATCTGTATGACTTTGAAGTAGAAATTATTTTGATGTCATACTGTACAATATTCAAGTGCATTGTTTGTAATGTATTCTGATAAAAACAGGCAATATACAGTCAAAGCACCCAATGGTACAGCTGTTCAAAGAGAAATTAGCATTTGAATAGAGCGTGTGCCCATCACTTGCACAACAATAACAAGGCAGCCGCGCTTTTACCAGTGACCAGTGTTGAGAAATGTCACATCTTGATACCTATTCTGTTTGATGAGACGAGAATAAGACTTCAAGACATTTTCTCCTACTTCTGCAAAGTACAGCTCAAGTGAAACAACCACAGATAAGCTTGTTTCTCAGTCTGCGGACAAGAAGTGAATGTGAAGTGTGCAAAGTCAAAAGAGCCTGTGAAACAGTGTGTGCTTGTGTCTGTGTTTGCGTGCATGTGTGTATCTGTAAATTTGTGTGTATGTATGTGTGTGTGATGGCAGACTAAGAGCGGGGCTTGAAACCAGGATGGTGAATTTATTTATATCAGCTCGTTTTATGAGCCCCACAGCTGGTGAGATGAAAGGGTTACCACAATATAGATGGTGTGTGTGTGCGTGTGTGTGTGTAACTATGTTAAGGTGTGTGTCAGAGCAGATTAACGACTTTCATCCAGGTAAAATGGGGAAGTCTCACCAACTTATATTAGTTGCTTTCTGGCATTTTGTGCCAGAGGCAGACAGAGTGAAATGTTCTCCTATGACAGTGTTCCTCTCTCTATCCCGTTACTGAGGCACTATCATTTTTCTCTTCACTCTATCTCCCTGTTTGTCTATTTTGTTTCCCTCTTCTTTTTCTTGTGTAATTTGTCCTGTGTCTTTCATCATTTATTTCTTTTATTTCCCTTTCTTTTTCTCTGTAGCCATCTGCTCTTTTGTTTCACTCTGGCTATGTTGTTGTCATGCACTGGCATGATGTCTTAGCTACCATTTCACACAAAAAAGCATTACAAAAGGAGAACATAGAGAGGAGCTGGAGAGGAATGGAGGCAGGCAGAAAATACTGTACCTGGCAAGAATAAAATCATCAGGGCTGAGCAAAGTGGGGGCTAAAGGAAAGAAAAAAACATTTATAAAGGTTAGCACCAGGAAAGCCTTTCTCTCCCCCCCTGCTCACTCCCTCTCAGCCAGAATCAATGCTCCAGATTCCCCCAAAGCCAGATCCTCTTACATCCGATCAATTATTCAACCTGCCTCTTTTGTACAACCACTCCTGTTTACAAGGACTGCCTGGCCAATTGTAAATGTTTGCGTGCCCGCTGAGCCCCCATCACCTCCCAACCACACACATTGATTACACAGTGATTTAGCTCTATTCTACCATCCCCCGCCGCCTCCACACCACTCACATCTGCGCTGACGGGGCATCTGTCAGGCTGGCACAGAGGCAACCATAGAGGCATATAGCCCTGAGCTCTGAGGGTGAACAGGGTAGAGCTGGATGAGAGATGCCAGTCACCGCCTGTGGAGCTTGTCATCTGGGCTGAGGTCTGACTGAGGGCACGGCATCTGGCAGCCAGTCCCGGCAGATGTGAAGCCAAGCTCAGGAGACTCTGAAAATATGCATCAGCCTGCTCTACAGCACCACCAGGGTGGCTGGTAGACAGAAAATATGACTTCTATCTCTCAGCGCATCCCTTTAATGTATAGAGAGCCAAAGTTCGCCCTTAACCAGCAAATCCCTGCTTCACTATAGCTCCCTTAACTTAATGGGTTTTCTAATCAAGGATTATTTTTATCTATCTTTCTGAAAGGCTGAAATTTGTACCTGGGGTTTTCTGACCATACTCTAAGCTATCTACTACTGTGCAAGATAGTCTCAGCAATAGTATTGTCTAAACCTCAGAGCTGAAGTCATAGCATCACTTGCAGGCTGCTGCTCCACTATGAGTACAATTTTCCATTAAGGGGTCTGTCATAGCTCTTTCAAAATAAGTGAAATAGTCCCAAAAGATGTGGGTGATTGTGTGTGGCTGTGTGGGTGAATGAAAGTCACCTCATAAAGTGGTTTGGGCATGGGTGGATTACTGAACAGGCCTGCCAGGCCCAGACCAAAGAGACTCTGTGTGAAGTTGCTGTTATTAACTTTGCATTTCTTGTTGCGCAGTCAAAGGGCTTAGTCATTCATGTCAATAACAGAGCCCCAAAAGTCCTTCCGAAAGAAGGAAGAAGAAATAGCCTAAATATTCACTTTGAAGATGTCACAAGAAATGGACTGTACCTGTAGAGCACCTTTCTAGTCTTCCAGCCACTCAAAGCACTTTCACACTCCAAACCACATTCACATGCGGAATGGGTACAGGGGCTATCATGCAAGGTCCCAACCAGCCGATCAGAGGAAACTAATCATTCACCCACATTCACACATTTGGGGTTAAGTATCTTGCCCAAGGATATATCAGCATGTGGACTGGAGGAGTTGGGAATGGGAATCAAACCGCCAATCTTCCGATTAGTGGACAACTTGCTCTACCTCCTGAGCCGCAGCTGCCCATCATGAAACCTTTTAAGTGAGTGTTTATCCCCCTCTACAAACCACGCTCCTTTCAAACCACGCCTATTATTATAATTTGTTAGTGGCAAAGTAAAGCAGCTGCAGAGTCCAAACCACACCTCCTCCAAAACACACCCACTTGCACACAATGCTATGGAAGACAATAGATCATAGATAATCAAAAATAAAATGAAAATGTTATTAAAGGTAGCAATTTTAGCATCTATTAAGTAAAGAAATGAGGATAATCTAGTCTATGCGTTTGCGCCACAGCATTATATGACTTTCAGTGCAAATAATATGGTCCAATCAATGAATGAATGTAAACAAAAGGTTGCCTAGGAAAATGAAAAAATTACAAATCAATATAGGTTTTTTTGCAACTATTAAACACACAATATGTAATTTCAGCCGCTAGGGGTCTTTCAATCAAAACAATAACAAAAGACGGCGTGTGATGACGGTGTGAAGTAGCAAGGGGTCATGGGAGTTGTTGTCTTCGTTGTTAAACAATCAGCTTCACCGGGATACGATTACTCTGAAATTCATGGTTCAGGGTGTTTTTACCAGGAGCTGAATTATCCGCAGAGGTCTCCTCCTCTCCAGAACAAACGGACCCGCTGATTACAGATAAAAACACTGAATAAAGCAGTTTCATCTAAGAGATCGGTGTTTCTCCGACGATGTACGGCGACCCACGGACGTCAGATACAGGCTGTTAACTGAGCCGCTGCTAACACTTTAGCGGTTTATATCTCTTATAACTTTTCATTCAGACGTTCTTCCGGTTTCTCCCGGCAGCCGAATTATCCGCAGAGGTCTCCTCTTCTCCAAAAACAAATGTACATGCAGTTTAAAATCATTAAAATACTAATTAAAACTGTTTTACCTAACAAATCAGTGTTTCTTCTACAAAGTTTGGTGAGGGCCGGACGTCAGATACGAGCTGTTAGCTGAGCTGCTGCTAACACTTTAGCGGTTTATATCTCTTATAACTTTACATTCAGATGTTCATCCGGTTTCTCCCGGCAGCCGAATTATCCGCAGAAGTCTCCTCTTCTCCAAAAACAAACGTACACGCAGAATAAAATCGTTCAAATATTAATTAAAGCTGTTTTACCTTAAAAACCAGTGTTTATCCAACAATGTTTTTGTAGTTTTTATATATCTTATACAAAGACTTTGATGTGCATTTACTATAACTTGAAAACATGATTTTTAGTCTCATTTCTGAATTTCACATTAGCCTATGTAGTTTGGTATGTTATTGATATGGGCTGAACACCCCTCCGCAATGATTATAATTAATAACTGTGTACTTTTTTTACACCACATTAGGGGGCCCACTAATGCGCTAAATCATTCACATTTATTATTTTATTAAATTTCTGACAAGTCAACAGCACTAGGGGTCCATTACAAAACCTTTACAAGAATCTTCATGCACTTTGTGAATGTAAACTATAACATTTTCATTAACCATATTGTGTCAAAGTTTGGCATTCTCTCCTGAGCTCTGTGTGCCATTTTGTCTTTTCCTGCTGAGCGCCCGAAATAAACGCCAGGAAGTTCAACTTCCTTCATGTTTGTGCTGTAGCTGCAGCTGGACATACTTGCTATGCGTGATGCTGGTGGTCTTGTGTTCCGAGTGTAGACGCACAGTTGGAGAACTCGATGCCTCTGCTGCTGCTCTGCTAAACGTGCTGCTCACACTACATTTTCTGTGAAGACACGGTGTAACAAGTAACAGCTTGTGTTTCATTCATTCACAAGTCAGAAGATTCTATGTCAGTTGGAAGGTGAATCACAGAAATCAATAATTCCAAACAAATGGAAAAAATCACATATTGGTTGAGAAGCAAGAGTAAATCCTTTCAAAACATATGAGAGCCTTTTATTGCTTATATGAAAAACATTCTTCTCAAACAAACCAGACTGATTGTGTCTCTGTGTAAATTAAAAAGTTATCATGTAATTGTTTTATCACGCTACAATAAAATAGGTCAAATTCCCCATTAACTCTCAACTGTTAACCATAATCTAAACATCTGTCCACTTTATGCATCAAACCAAGACCATGCTGATGTCAAACATGTCTATTTTCTTCATTTTACATGTATTACTATAGTGGCTGTGTGTCTAATTCAGATACTTCCGTTAGTACACTTCTATGTTGTATATTGTTTACAATAAGTACTTACTTGCCTAGTGCATGAATTTTGACAAGGTAGTTTGTCTCAAATCTATCAGGACCACTGTGCACTTACCAGAAATGACGATTCCAATATTTGGCCACTTCTTCTTCTTCTCTTCTTTTTAATGTGGATTGCAATTAGGCAGAGCATTATCGCAGAGTATTGTATGTTATTATGTAAAATTTGACTGCAGTTGTCACCTGCCAAAATATCACTTGATTTCAATTCAATTGGATTTTTAAAAATGAACGTGCTTTTACGACTTTACGCCATCATTCTGCAATTGGAGCAGCATACTTGCTGACAGCACCATGACAGTTTCAACACATCAGACTGTACTGTGACAAAATAATCTCAACTCAAAGCTCCAAAAACACTGTTCTCACAAAAATAACCTCACTGACAGAGAGAGATGCAGTAAATTATGTTATTCAGTCTTTAATGTAGCTATGATAAAAAAAAAATATGAAACAAAATTTAATATAGACTGATCTGTTGATTTTAATATATGTATATGTATTGAAATATGGTGATATCTTTACATATAGAGCCCCAGAGGCAGTGCTATTGTTCCATTCAGTAAAAACATGAAGCTTCACTTTAATGATACATTTGGACAAACTAACGTGGCAGCTACAATCGTTAGATTTCATCTGTGAGACCAACATTTATCTTCCAAAGGGAATTATATCATATATCAAAATGCTACGGAGACATTAGAGCCAGTGGTAAATCAATAAAGAGCCACACAGATCAGTTCATAGGATCGTGTTCTCTCTTAGATGGCGACAGACATTAACCAGCTGATCATCTTAAGAGTTGGGCTGCTAGCTGCTATGACTGGCTGGTCTCACCAGGCCAGCTGTAGCTTTTGTCCGGAAACATCATGACAGATTTCCAAACAGGTGTTATTTGGATAGACTGATCACATATTGGAAATATTAAAACTTAATAAAGTGACATATTACTACATATTACTATACTACAGCAAAAATTACAACAGCTTTTAGCTTGCTTTAAAATCTCCCCCTTCCCCTCTGCTACCTAGCCAAGATGGCGACTGTTGAGGACAAGAGGTGTCCAGTGTTCCACACAAAACTTTTTGATCTTTATGAGCACATCATCTGGCTATTCATGGTGCACTGCATTTTGTCATACTTGTCAGTGTGAACATACTTTGCACTCAAAATAGCAAGTGTAAGAAAAAAAGTAAGCAAACTGAGACACACTGATGGGCTTTGAGAGCTGCCAAAATGCAGGTGACCTAAGCTGAGCAGTGTCCCTGAACACATCTGTTTAATTACAGATGTAGGTCTGAAACTGCTGCTAAAATGCTGCTTCACTACACAAACCATGCAGCATCCCTCTGTCTCTTCACCATGTTTACATATGCGTGCCAGAGAGCACTCTGTCATTCTATCAGTTAATGTCAAGGAACTGTAGAAGTTGTCAAACTAAGCAGGAAAATAAAAAAAATTCTGACATGCTAGACTTTTCGTTGGGTTGTCGTTGGGCGATCCAGACACCACTTCGCTTTTTTTTGATAATGTCACACTACAAGGGATAAAGATGTACATTCGTCGTTCTCAATGTTCAAATTAGGACCCAATGCTGGAAATTTGTCAGCAATGAAAAACTTGTGTCAAAATCTGGCTGAATTTGTGTAGTCTGATCCTGGCATGAGGGACAGTGGGATTGGGGGCAAGACTCGAGTCTTAACAAATGAGCAGCTTACATGTATATTGCCCAACGGCCAAGTGGTTGATAGAGAGTGGATTACATATTCCCCATCCACAGGAAATATTTACTTTGTTTTGCATGTAAGCTGTTTTCCTCCAAATCACAAGTATTCATTACTGGCTACTGTGACTGGAAACACCAGAGTGATCAGCAAGCAGGAGAGAAGTGGAACACAGCTAGTCTGGATCCTGTATCATAGAGCCACCATAGCCACAGTGGACACTGACCTTATGAAGCAAATCGATGGGGAGAAGCAGTACTGGAGAGAGGTGCTTAGGAGAGATGTCTCTGTCATCAAGTCCTTGGGGTAGAAGGGTCTCACATTTAGGGAACATGACAAATTGCTAGGTTCACAGAGTGGTAACTACTTGGGTATCTTAGAATTGTTGTAACAATTTGACCCCTTCTTGGCAGAGCATATGAAAAAGTTTAGACAGATAGATAGGGGCAGTGTTTCATATTTATCCTCAACAATTTGTGAAGAGTTCATAGAACTATGGGAGAGAAAACTAAACAAGCAATTACAAAGGAGTAACACAATGCTAAGTATTTCTCTGTAACAGTTGAAACGACCCCCAAATTTATTTCATGTAGATCAGCTCACCTTTATATACAGATTTGTGAGCAAAAAGGGTCATGTAGTGGAACACTGTCTAGGATTTGAGCCCATCACTAGTCACACAGAGGAAAGCTTAGCAGACTGTCAATGGTGCATGATCTTGGACTACACTTGGCAATATGCTGCGGACAATTGCATGAGAATGCAAGTATTATGTCTAAAATACAACGGATTTCAGACACATCTAAAGAAGAGGAATCCATTGATACACTATGTCCCCTGTGCTGCTCATTCTTTAAATCTGGTCAGAGACAATTGTATGGAAGCCTGTAGCAATATAGTATAAAGTAGTAAATATTTTGACTTGTTGCAGTCTCTATATATGTTCACATCAATCTAAATACATGCCAAATCTGCCTACTGGCTCCATGAAAGTACTGTGGCAAAATTATCAAAAGATACCAGAGAGGCACACAGAAAAAGGGATGCTAGCTCTGAAGTGGCTGCACTCTGTGCGCAATTGGAGATGTTGGAGATGGCATTCATGGACAAGTTTTGGGATACTTTGTTATCTAGGTTCCGTGCAACTAGCTCTATTTTGCAGCGAAGTAGCCCTTGATACTGCAGTTAGGGCACTCGAACCGTTGTGTGATTTTGTCTCTTACAAACATGATAGCCATCACAGAGAGAGATGCTAGACCTTTGCTGACAAGAGTGAAGAGCAGGATATTGAGCTTGATGGAGGTATAGAGACCAAATAGACACATTCAGTGTTGTCATCAACACGCTTACTCAAAGCCTCAAACACCGTCTGGAGGCCTACAGGCACCTGTGCAGTTTGTTCAGTGAGCTTTTCTCTGTCCAATGTCTCAGTAATTGAGAAAGCCAAATTTCTGGTAGAGTCAGGAAAAAATGAAATACATAAGGTAAGACTATTTTATGATTCATTTAGGCTTATAAAGTCTTCCTGTGTTTGCTATATGTGACACCATAGCTTGCTGTCAATTGTTTTTTAGGTTTTATTTTTGTTAATATTAGACATGGCTGCTTATCTCTTATTTACGTTTGAGAGCGGTGTATTTTGTTAATGTGTTGTTGGCTTTAATTGAGTGTACCTGTACTGTAAGTCCTGTGTTGTTGAGATACAGGTGAATTTATTTCTAGTTATTGTGCTGTTGGCTTTAAGTGTTCCTGTGCTGTAAATCCTGTTGAGATGCAGGTGAATGTATGTCTTAGTTAATATGCTGTTGGCGTCAATTGTGTGTTTGTGCGCTGTAAATCCTGTTGAGTTACAGGTGATTTTAGTTATTGTGCTGTTGGCTGCAAGTCGGTGTACCTGGCCTGTTGGGGGGGGGCTTTTATACATCAGTGCCCAGGGACCTATTGTCTCATAATCCGCCTATGGGTTAGGGTGAAAGCTCTCTATGAATGCAGTGCATGTTTCTCCCATATTAATAAAATTTACCCAACACCATTTCCTGATGTCATCTTTCAAACTTTTTAGCTGTGATATCAGCTGTCTGGTTTTCCCTGTCCATTGCCTTTTTTTCTTACGCTTTCTGAAGCTCTAGTTTCACTTCAATTGTCTATTGAAAGCCAACACACCAGAGAAGCACAGCATAGGAATGACAGCATTAGCATCACGTCATGAGTAGTAGATAAGCGTTTAGCTTAGAATATGGACAGAAAACCCCCAGGAACATGTTTTAGCTTCAGAGAGAAAAGACAAGAGCACACTGATTGAGTTGTTACTCTTAACAGTGCGAACAGACTACTGTGTCTTCATATGAGTAAAGAGGAAACATGTTTCAGTTTTTGAGAAAGATGGATGGAAAAAATATCTCCACACTGAATAAAATAAACTAGTGAAACAGAGGGTAGCTAGGAGATGGGGAAGGAGTTTGGCTTATGCTACAAGTAGCCTAACACAACATTGTAGAATTTGTGA
The DNA here is from genome assembly GCA_029490765.1 of Euthynnus affinis. Lineage (NCBI taxonomy): Eukaryota > Metazoa > Chordata > Actinopteri > Scombriformes > Scombridae > Euthynnus > Euthynnus affinis. Next base: position 9,278,371 of record CM055840.1, on the reverse strand, counting down.
GTTCTCAGTTCTCCATAATAATTTTAAATCTGTAGCAGCATGCCACAGAAGCAGCGGAACTAATGGTTTCTCTGTGTTTGATCCTCCCTTGTTCTGTCTCATCACTCTCTCCATACCTCACCTGCCAGGGAAATTTATGAGGACGCTGTTTCTCCACCCAACGTACCGGACAGGAGACATTTTGCAGGAAAACAAACCATTAATTTGGTAAATAAGGAAGTTTAGCACATTTGGATAATTAATTATAATAATGCATGCATACCTGTTGTTGTCATTGGTGTAAACAATGAAACATTTACCAGCAGGCTATTTCTCTAAATTCATATTCATGTGTCAACTTCATGTGAATTCTCTCTGTTGTTGTGTTTTCACATGTCAGGGAGCTTGCTGCATGGTTGACAGTAATATAGCATGACAGTAAAGGAAATGCAATTTCTACAAATTAGAAACAGGTTTTAAATAGCACTGTTACCCTACCATATTCACCATCTGGGTGCCACAGGCCGCACACCACACCATGCTCTCTGTAGTTATATGCTCAGCAGAAAGCAACGCATTCCCCTGCAAGCACTACAACTCATCATATTGTCATAAGTATATGTGTGTAATCTTATAGCTTTAGTAGGCAAAATTAAATGTCACTTGTGTCACGCTTGTGCACCACATACCACATAATACAATGCAGACAGATATTGTGTATTGAAATGTATATTGCTGATGTCTGATAGCTGCTCTGTATGTTATCTGTGTTACTGTGCATTCAGCAATTGATTTTTTTGTGTATCATAGCATAAAGGCAAACAAAATTAAATTTACACACATATGAATTGCTTACATTGACTGTTAAGTTATTCACACACACACACACACACACACACACACACACACACACACACACAGCTTATACATACATTAAGAGCCTATAGGTGCTTGATACAAATGGCGCAGTGATAGCAGCCAGTTAATATGCATGTATGTAGCTCTTATATTCTCCCGAACACACACACACATACACATGCATGTGCACACCACAGGGCTCCTCTTTATCAGTGCTGCTCACATTGGCACAGACACATGCATTGCCAAGACTGCCAGGCTACGGCCATGCTAATGTAGCCTGTTAGTCTAACAAAGGCTCAGGTCAATAGAGCCTCCAGTGGCTAATTGCTTCAGAGAGATAAGTGAGTTTGACGACGCAGCAAGGAACGGCTCTGTGAGAGGAAGCAGTGAGGGAAAAGATGTTAATGAATCCCCGTTCACTCCACCGTCAATATCGGCCCGTCACAGGCCTGCCGGCTCCTGCAAAATGAATATTAAAGACACTTTTGATTGTTTTCCTTTTTTTTTTGTTGCTTGGTTTCATTGAATTTTAATGGGCCGTGTTGTGGTGGTTTTGTCACATATTCTATGGTGGGTAAGAGACTGTAGCTAATGCAATTAATCCCCACACCATCACCTGACGGCAAACCAGCTGTGGTAGCCAATAAATTCACGTGACCATGTTGCACTATTCTAATGTGCTGCACCAGAATACTGAATGAAGGAGACTGACTGCATTATGTTCTTGAGTGAGCTGAATGGTAATAAAAGGCCTGAATACAATTAAATGGGGTGTGAATAATGTATTTTTGAGAGAGAGCCTTTGCCACATCTGAGCATACTTGAGTAATTGGGGGGGGGGGGGTGGATTTGATTTCTTGAAGGAAACATTTTGGCTTGAGTTGATTTGTTTCTTCTGAAGTGACAGGGACAAGACCGGCGACTGCCATGCAGCACTGATAGTGCCGATCAGATCTTCTTAATCAGCTAATCTCCCTCTGACTTATATTAAATCAATGTCAGTGTCAGACAGCAGGAGTTGCAGCCCGTTTCCTCTACAATGGCAAAGCTCTCTTTTCCTAGAGCTGACTCTAGTTGTCACACATCTCTTTGCCTCTGACAGACTTCATCTGAAGATTACGATTCTCACTGAACATGAATCCTGAACCCATATTTCCTGGATATGGCTGGAGGCTAATACAAATTGGACTTGACAAAAGATGATGCATAAGCCAAGACAACTGTGTTTCATCCCTTTATTTCTCCCTCTCTAGTGTGATGATAGACTATTGGAGGCGTTTGGTTTGACGATGCAAGTGGCCTCTCGGGAGCCACCCAGGCTTAGCGCATAAACAAAGACATACTTAAAATACTCTTCACACTCTCCCCCTCTCTCAAACACTATAGCTATACCTCTTTATCTCTGTTTTTTTCTTTCAGGTATCTCATTGTTCTTCTGTCTTCCATTCCCGCTCAAAACTGGCTCTACTCTCTCATTAGCATGTTATTGTGCAATCATTTCCTCCAAGCTGTTTGTTGTCTGTGGGTCCTGCCCTCTGAGTCCCACCAGTTGCTAACCCACGGAGATGAATGCAACCAGTCTCCATGGGACATTTGGGAGGTTAGACCCCTGCTGACACTACAGACATATCCACTTCCAGTTCAAATCAAGATGTGTTTTTTCTGGACTAAATAATGTGTCTGTAAGCAATGTAAGTAATTCAAACAGTGAATATATTACTTTTATTATTTTAAAGCCATCTGTTTACAAGGATGCAGAAACTTGAGGGTTTTTGTACAAAGAGCAGACAATGTATAGACCCTTGGATATGTATGATACTTGCTAAATTTGCATGCTATGTAACATCTCATTAAAGGTGAATATGGTAATATGCAATCCCTTCAAGATACCTTGAGGCATCTTTGCAAGTTCAATCGTCTTCCTTCTCATAAATTGGCAAAGGCGGAGGAGTTCTGCTGCAGGGTTGGTCAGCCCACACAGCAGTTGTAAATGTATGTATGGTGCACTACACTACATTTCTTTGTTAAATAATGGTGACCTGAGACAGTGTGTGAATCTATCCTAAGCACACCTTCTCCGTGTCGTGATCTGAACTGGAGCTGGAGCTGCAGCGTCAAACCCCAGCCACCAGGGAGCAGCGCAGTGCAAATTGTTCTCAAATATTGATTCTGCTGCAGAGAGCCATGTAGGATGGAGGGAGCAAGGCGCCAGGCTCATCTACAGAACACCAAACCTCTGGGGGAGGGAGGGGATGAGATAGAGGGAAGGAGAGAGGGGTGGAGAGGGGGAGGAGAAGATCCCCTCAAATGGTTTGAATTTGCACAGCTCTGGAGACATTTTGCCTTATGTTGGCTGTAATTAAGGCTTGTCACTTTATCTGCTGATTCCAGTTCTCACACATCAGTGTGTCTATGTGGGTGTGAGTGGGAGGCTGGTGAAAGTTTTTAAAAAAGTGAGTTTGTCACTGTCAGTGTATTTGCTTGCGTGCGAATGTGGCTGCAGAATGTCATCGTATCCCCACTCTAAATGGACCATTGTTGCTGAGACGCTGCTCAAGGAAAGAGGGCATTGTGGTGTGATTGGCCTAACTGCAGTGCTGCACCGTAGGCCTAAAAATATTCCATGTCAGTGGTCCCGAGAGAAGCCCAGTGCTATCCAGGCCTCTCAGTAATTAGAGAGTGGAGCTGCCTGCCACTGGTAGCCCCGCTGTCCCCAAGCTCCCTCTGGCTCAGAGCTCAGCACTGGAGCTGGAGAGGCAGAAGCTCGGCTCCCGCAGATTTATCATAGCTCACAAAGCAGCATGTCTGAAAGCAGAGGCTCTCATTCGCAGAGGAGCAGCCCCCGGCGGGCTAACCCCCGGGCACACTGACCCAACACATTCACATATCAGAGAGTCAGACAGACACAGTTTGAGAAGGACCTGCACTTGGATGTGTGTCGACGAGAGAAAAAATGGATTTGGAAAGCGTGAGAGCAAAAAGCGGCACACTAGCACAAACAGCTGAGAAATAAAGATACAGTGTGTGGGACAGGCCGAGTGAAAACTATTTTAACTGTGCCATCTTTTCTATGCTATGCATTGTGGTGGAAAAGAGAGAGGGGGACATGAGAGGGACAGAAAGATTCAAAGAAAAAAGGGGAGTGTGAGATGGAGAGTGGACAGAGATAATTGAGAGATGTAAGATGGTTGTTTGGGTGCTACGCTATTGTACTCAGTGCAGTAATGATCAAACCCTGTAGGGAAAAAAAAATTGCCATTATCCGTGGCAATTATTTCAGTATATCTCACTGAAGCATTGATGTGGAGGGGATTTCTGGGGGCAATCAATAGGAAATGTGTGCAAAAAACATACTGTATCTCTTCATAAAGGTAGTTAAAAAGACCCCGTTTCATATAATTATATTGGATTTTCAGTGATTTTAAAGATGAATAACCTGAACATTTACAGAGAGAAAGAAGAAAACATTCCCAATAAAGAGAAATAACAACATAAAGACAACTCATCTTCCTTGTTTGAACATTTTATGGGCCTCCTTTTAACAGTTAACATAAGAGATGTCACAGACCGAATAGAATAGATCAAAGATATATAACTTGAAGGCTGAGCTTGGAAATGTGATTGGGCAAAAATGAGACTGATGAATTACACTTTGCTAGTTCATATTGTACCAAGCTGTATGTAAGCGAGGCTCAATAATTGGAGCCATTTTTAACCAATAACTACTCAGGAATAATGGGGCATGATACATACAGTATATTTATCTACTTCAAGTGTCAGACATTTTACAAAATGCTCACCTTCAATTTCATGTGACATCCACAGCCAAAGATGGGAGATATCTAGAAAAACAAAACATTCCCAAACGGTTTCAACTAGTGCAAATATCTTACATGAATTTTTAATATGTTGTTATGATCCTACACTGCAATTCCTAATTAGAACTGCAAAATGACTCTTGCAAAACAGTCTTCATGGTAGTGACTTGACCCACAAGAGCAATTTGATGCTAATTTGCTATTTGCTAGTTATGAACTGCTGTCGCTTCCATTTCTTGTCTCCACTGTCTCCAGTATAAGCTCTACATATTGACAGCAGGTCTGGATTGTATCCAGTAGCACTCTAAGCACAGCTTTTAGATCACATCTCACACTCATCCACAAATGCTTTGTTGAAATATATACTTTGAAATGCTTATTCAGTGTTTCAAATTGACCTATTTTTGATCAATCCACACCTTGTCCATTATTGGAAAAGAGTCCATTTTGTCCAGACGTACCCTGGGTGTCCATGATTGTAGTCCATTGGTCTCAACAACCAGCATAGTGAATAGGCTGTATGTTTGGCTCCACACAGCTGAGTGTACATAGTTTGTGATGAGTACATTTTATCCCATTGTTTTGTGATGGATAGCCTGACAGCAGTCCTTTGCTTGATATTTTCCCCATCGTACAGTAAATATGTGTAAGTCATCCATCCTTTCCACATGGAGAGCTTCAGGTTTCCTCGTGGCTCAGTGGCTCTCTTGCTATCGTGTGACCTAAAAAAGAAACAATACCACAGATAAGAGCTGGGAATCGGTGTCAGAGAGACATGTAATTACATGGAGGGTCACTATGTCTACGCTTCACAGTCAATGAATGAATGTTTCAATTTGAAAGAGCCAATCAGGGTCAGAGGAAAATATTCCAAATCAAAGCACTTCATTTTTTTTATTTCTGCCTCTATATCCTTTTTATTGGACTGAAAAGGTTTGTTTTCAGTTTATTGTGCTGAAAGATTGCAGGGACCAGCAGTGTCTCAACTGCTAAAGCCAGGGTTCACATGTGTCTCGGAGCTGTAATGGTTTGTTTACACTTGGGTAGCAAGTTGAAGGCATATAATTGGAGATGTAAAGAGCTTTTTTTCCATCAACAAACCCTATCCCAAGTGCATTTACTATGAACAAATATGCTCATAAATCTGTCCTGCCAATCTGTAAATGTTTTCACACAAACTGAGACATATAAAATCTGACATGAGAAAATATATATCTTAAGTTGTGGTGTCTTTGCTGTTCCTTGTTAAACAGTGTTCCGGTGCCTAGGCCAGGCAATCAATACAACTTTCTACAGCAAACCTACGCTGTGTGGGAGTGAAAGAGAGATGGACAGATACAGATCATCATGGTGAATGAGACGCTGAGGTGGTGAAAGGAGGTCATGGGTAGAAAGGAAGATGCAGGATAAAGAAGAGAGACACAGAGAGAGAGTGAGAGAGCGGGGCCATGCGAGCAGTTGCCAGGGAATCGATGTCTCAATGCAACTATCTTCAGTGACATCTGCCACCAAGTCTCCAAGTAACTGCTCCCCGGTCCCAAAGCACCTTGCAAATGCACAATTAATGTCCACTGATGCAGTCAGCCATTGGCTCCTCATTCCTCTCTCAGCTGTTCAGCTAGTCAGACGGGTTGGGAGATACAAAACAGAAAGAAAGGGAGAGAAGAAGCAGAGAGATGGCAACATGCAGCAGAATCAGGATAATTGCACCTATCAGTCCCAGAGTTGGTGTTAGGCCCGGGGTCATTAATTCCTCTGCCTGTGACTGAGCCCAGCAGTGCCTCTGTTCCTCAGTCTATCCCACTCACCAATTTAATTATGACTCTTAATTGTAAAGCCTCTGTGGAAGGCCCCCGCCATAATGCATTCTAATGAATGCGACAGATGTTGGGCTGTTATGCCATCTCTCAAGCAATTACTCTTATGGCGCCTGCGCCGCTTCCCTCACAACTGTTTCTCTTTTTATATTTCACCTGTAAATAAACTGCACCTGCTCTATCCCACGACACGCACTCTGGCACGTATATACGCACACCCCTGTCGTCAGTACCGCAAATTAACTTTCACACTTCAACAGCTTACAAAGGGCCATGAAGGACCCTCATTTAAATCAATTTATCTTATCCGAATAGCATCAGTGTACATGGCATCACACAGCGGTTGTGCGACTAACAGAGTGTACAGAGGTCTAGTATTTTCTGCATCCATTGTTTCTCTCACCCTTGCCGGAGCAGATACAGTTATAGCAGATTAACAAATAAATCTCACTTGGGGGCTTGCTTGTTAATTAGCTCTGTATTGTGCTTGTAATTTTTATTGATGTTTGAAATTAGTACTTAAATTGGACTACACTCATTTGTGGGCATCTTGAAGATCGAAACTTTTGTTTACAAGATTATCTTTAATTTGTTTTGGTATGCACTGTCTTTTTATACACAATACAGTCAAATAAAGTATGAAAAATGGGAATAAAAGTCATCTAGTTGAAAGTTTGTTTACCAGACACTAATTGAAGCAAGATATTTACTCAGGAAAAAAGAATCAGTTCAATTGAAGATCAAGGTCAATTCTAGCTACATCAAATGTTAGTCAAGCTGGAAGATGCTCAGTAATACATGTATTTATTCTTTCTGGACATCATGCGTTTCTCAAGGGAATTTTTGATGTGAAAACTGATAAGGTTACTTGCTTTGTTGTTGCATATAAATTAGAAGCCAGTCTTTATCAAAGACTCAATAATTGGAGCGGGCTGGATTTAAATGTAGGTGCCATCATACAAACAGAGAAAACAGCACAGGTAAAAAAAATGCAGGGGAAAGAGCAGCACGTATGTGGTGCCATGTGCATAAAATGTACACACAATTGATTTGCAATTACGCTGATAGACATTGAAGAGAGACAGGCATTCAAACAGGGAGTTGGTTGTGCACACGCATATATACAGACACATAAATACAGATAGGTAGATATCCTTCTAACCTTGGTGGTTTTGACTTTGTTGCCAGTGCTGCAGGACCAACCAGTCAGGTCAGGCAAGACCTTACACTCCTCTCCATCCATACACGGCTGCATCTGGCACCACCATTTTTGGGCTACAATGGAGGCTGGAGTAGTGAATGGAAAGAAAAGATAGACAGCGGCTCACTGAATGGAAAATATAAGATTACGCAGAGCAGTGAATAATGACAAAACACTAGACTAGATCAGACCAAATAATGCTAGGGCCACACAGTATTTTGACAATGTAAATGTCACAAGCGCTGTCTGTGGTACTGATCCTACTGCTGGGACTGCAGGAAAATCAGCACCATGGATCGTGGTTCTGTATTGCCCACTGTGTCACTGTGCAGTCATGTGGGGGGTTTTCTTCTGTAATAAGATTACTGTGATTTTCCCAGTAGCTATAATATATAGCAGTTACCTTTTTTTTCATTTTAATCAGATTATTGTAATCCCTCAACACAGGATCTCAAACCCTGCATGAAATAAGTATGTCTGCCATTCACAAGAAAAAAGTAGACAGAATAGGAGGAATATGACCAACATAAAGATTTCATTGTCATACCTCGGAACCAATGACTTATAAAAGTCTCAATCCTGAATAGAACTAATCAGATATGGCCACCTGTGCTGCTGCTGATCTTTTAAAAGGGCAGAGGTCTTTGAATGAGATATTTTCACGACTCCCAGAGGTGAATTTATGCATATTTTTTGTATTTGTGCATGTGTGAGTATGCATATGCTATTGAAACTTCCTACAACTTAGATGAAAACTGTTTCATCAAAATGAGTATTATTCATTTTCCATAATACATAGAACAAGAATAGGATTTTGATGTACTGCTATCAATTAAAACATCACTCTACTCTCATGTATTTGAGACAAGAGACAAAATGTTGATCTACTGTATGATTTTTGCAGGGACAAAAGCCCTCTCTGAAACTACTTTCTGTGCAGTTTTGTTGGGAAAACAAAACATGAAAAGTGCCTTTTGATTTTCTTTTAAAGAAAACCCCTTTGTTGTATCTAAATCATGAAGAAAAGATTGATGATTTGCTGTATATATATGTGCAAGAAAAGGGATAAAATCCAGCTTCAGAAATAGGCCAGATCTACATTTAATCCAGTATTAAACCCCAAAGTTTTCTCATTTCTTAGCAGCTGACACTCAAATCTTCTAGATCATCTGACCTACTATATAAACAGGAGACAGCCCGAAAGCTAAGAATAACTCAATTCCCCTCCTCCAAACTTATCATCTATCCATCCTCCTGTCTCAAGTGTGGACGCAGGGATGGATAACAGAGTGCACCCATTTCTCCAACTTCATTAAGTTGCTGGATTGATGGTGTTTATACAGGAATTTTGATCTCTGGTGACTCCTGTTTTCAACAAAAGGAGGGGGATGAGGTGGTATTGGCAGGAAAATGGGCTTTCAACTACATAATGCAGAAGAACACAGGCGAATCCTCTCAAGCATCATGTAAGAAGAAACAACGTGGCTGAGAGGAAGAGAGGGAGGATAGGGAGGGGGACCAGGCTAAATAATAAGTGTTCACCAGGAAAACATCTTTGTTGTGCGGAAATGAGCAGTGAGGGGAACTGAGAAAGGCAGAAGACAAGGGTAAGAAGCTGTTTGAGGATGACTATCCAACAGAGAAAGAGCGAAGTAGCAGATTAAACAAAGAGAACAGAGCGAACGAGAGTAACGAACTGAAGCGGAGTGGAAAATAGGCAGCACAAATGCAGCGACAGACAGGAAGACGTATAGGGAGAAGAGGGAAGCCACGCCAAATTGCCAAGTCACCACAAAAAAAAAAGAAAAAATTCTCACAGCTATCACAAAGCGTAATGTTGAGCACACTGTTATGATGCATGAGTTCAGTGGCAGTAAGCGGTTCTAAAAACCAATGGCTGTGTAATGCTTGTTAATGTGGCCATTATGGTGTCGACGACGGTGCTTTGCACTGCGAGAGTGTTATTTAGAGCTAATGGGCATGGCCTTTGAGTGCTATTATAGAGTTAGCTTACCCTGCAGCTTATCTCATGCTATACTGAGAGGGTGGGATGGGCGTGACACATAAGCACCTACATGTCAAGTCAGAAAATGAACAGGGGCCACTACATGGCCTGTGATGTCATGGTTAGTTCAGATGTTGGACAGCACTCAGAGACAGGTCTCAACAGGTCGATGATAAAAAGATTACAGAGGTACTTAGTCTGTGTGCTGCAGTTAATTCTGAGATCCTTGTCTCTGGGGCCATATTTTTCCTCACCCTACTAATAGTGAATGTGCAAAGAAAGGTTTAAGGTGCTCGTTTTATTCGCCATAAAACTTTGGTGTCTTCGAGGTCAGCTACTGCTCAGATGGACTAAAAAGTCTCCTTTTGCATGAGTGTTTCTGAGGGTATAGCATTTGAATTCTACTTGAAATGAAAAGTTCAACATTTTGGGAAATACCCCTGTTGACTGTCTTGTTGAGAGTTAGATAAGAAGATCGATCGCACTCTCATGTCTGTGCAGTAAACTTATGGACAGAGTCAGGGTAGCTTTTTCCAGGATTTCATATTTATGCTAAGCTGAGCTAACTTGCTACTAGTGGCTTCATATTTGGTATCAATCTTCTTGTCAAATTCTAAGCAAAAAAGGGAATACATTGCATTTTCCAAAATATTCAACCATCTCTTTAATAACTTTAATAACTAGCATTATCTCACCAACACTTTTATCTTGACTCATACACACAAATTGTTCATTATTCACACAGTCACGCTGGCTGACACTTGATGAGCAGAAAATTTTTGAAGACCGTTATTAGCTTAGTGACTTTTAAAACGATAGTGCTAATTTGATCGTGACGGCTGTACACTTTGTCTGCACAATCATCCCCGTAACATTTCGACTATGATATTCTACAAGTAAATGTGAAAATGAATCATTGCCGAGTTCTCGAAATAGAAAGAAGATGCATATTCTCCAGGAAAAATGTGCATAACACATGGAGTACTTCTCAGCCTACCTCCTCCTAATTGCATCAGTCTCATTAAGAGTCTATATTTATATTCACAAAAGGTGCGTATGCTAATTAAAAAGGTTTAAAGCTCAGTCATGCATTTCATCACAGTTACTATCATCTCATTACAACAGAATCTGCGCTCAAAATGGCTCCCTTTCAAGTTCTCTCTCAAACTTAAAGTGTGGGATCAGTTGAGGGCAAACGTCTAGACAGTGCTTTGCTTAAGGTGCAGGTGATTAGGCAACACAAGGGACTGAGGCTATGTTACTCCCCAGGTTCTCATCTAATCTCTGGGGTTCTCTAAATAGGGTCTGTGGAGGTTTCACACAATGAGGCTGCCTACAGCTCTGTCTCTCCTCCTACTGATCACAACATGTCAATCTAACCCTCACCTGATAAATGTCACTCATCATTATGCCTATTGTGGTTACAGCTTCTTTTTTTCCTGTGTGTGAGCAAATATATCAGCTGTATGAGCACTCATCCCAACACAACTCCTGCTCATTCCTTCTTGCACTGCCGCCTGGATTGTCATTGTAATGTTTGTGACATCAAGTGGACAAAGTTGAAATTGCAGGTCCCCTCAACCACATGTTCACTGTCTGACTTTATAGGAACATGTAATGGATATAATGTTCAGACTCTTGTGACCACGTATAAGCCTGTATGCCCAGTTAATGTAATACTTGTGATCATGCGATGCCTCGTTACTGGCTAATTAACACTTCGACAATGCATGACAACTTCTAAATCTGCAGGCATTTAACAAGTGTTTATTGACCAACATGTAAAAACTTGATATTTTAGCATTGCATTGCCTGAGAGAAATTTCTCTAATTTTCACCAAAAGTCAACACAGTAAGTTGACAAACACAGAGAGTTAACACCCTGCTCTCCTGGGGAAACAAAAAAACAGGCTTAAATCAATCTGACATTAAGTGGTTGATTTTATCTCACACTATATTAACAATAATTATTCATCTGTGAATATACATAATTTCTTTTGAGAGCTCACTAAGGCAGGATCAGCCCACTTACTCTGCTTTCAAACAATGACATGAGAAATGTATTATTTCATGCGATGAATCTGAATAAGTCACTGAGTTCAAAGGGACTTCCTTTACCTCTAACCCTTTCATCTAAAGCAATTTGAGTCACATGATAAAGAAAAACAGGTTAGCCTAAAGTAATTCAATGGATACATATTCCATTGTATCATTCAAATGTAGACTGTTTGATGTAAGGCATACAATAAGTGCACTCAGGCATGCATCTGTGTGAGTGTTTGCCCATTAATACTTTACAAAGGCACTGCCTGAACTCACTCAATGGAGCAACACAAACTGCAACAGGGAGTTTACTTTTACTTTGCATCTGTATGTGCCTGCGTGTCTATGCATTCTGCCCAGCGTGCACATACAGATGCCTTTGTGGGTTTTGTGTGTGTACATGTATGCGGTCCCCACTGTGCAGTAAGTGTTAGTCATAAAAGCAGAATCACAAGCAGTCCCATGCCCTTGATCCCAGGTCATTACTATTTAAAGGGAATATGATGCACCTTCACATACACAGACACAAACACACAAACACACAAACACATACATACACACAAGAAGTTGGGGCTGGACCCAGAGGTACAGATACCCTCAGGCATTGTAACTGTTCCACTCAGTGATCCTGGAGTGCAGTAGCAGTTGGAGAGAGGCATCCATCTCTTTCCACAATGATTTACTAACACACTGTATCTCTGTTGCCGGGGCTCATACAGCCATGCCAGCACACCCAGGTATGCATGACGAGAAAACACAAGTGGTGAGTGCGGTTGAAAAATTGTCAGAAATAGATTATACACGGTGAACAGCTGCACATACACGCACACACACACAGGAATAGACACTGTCAAAATGACAAAAACATGACATTATAGAGCAGATATTACAGTAAACAACAGCAGGTTGATGTGTGCTGAAACACTTAACTAGATTTCTTTGCCCAGAAATGAAACACAGTTTGTCTTGGTTCACCATATCACACACCAAACTAAATCTACTCATCCATCGTTTTTATCAGGTCACTGTGTTCTCTGTCTTTCTCCACCAACAAACACACTTTAATGGCAGTGTTTGAGGAGAAATTTAAAGTTCTTTTTTACTGGCACAGCATCCCAGATACACATACATACAAGGGTTAAAGGTTAACCAACTACATTTATCCAAGTGCCATGCTTAAATACTTACAATTTTGAAGTAATAATGTGAATATTTCTATTTTAAGCTACATTTCTACTATTTACTACATTAATTTAATGGTTGCTGATACTAGCTACTTTGCAGATAAAAATGTATGGTTTGTACATTTAATGTGACACACTGCTAAAGGTTAAACTATTCACCGGTATTTAAAGTTGTTCAATTCACATGGACCAAATACAATATTAAATTGCTACTTACAAGTTGTAAGGGGTAATGTTACTTTTTCTTTTCTACACTTCTTTACATTGTATTTTTACGTTGTTGCTCTGATATTGACATTCATAGAAGTGAGGCATACTTGCTACACTACTGCAAATGTGCTCAACAACAAAGCAAAGGGCAAAACCCACGTTTTGTACACGAGGATAGCTTTGTTTCCGACACTGCACACAGTTGACTTTATTCCCTGTGAGTGCACACAAAAACAAACCATAACCAACTCTTTCCCTAACAAACCCTATGAGCTTAACTACACTTGGCAGAACCCCAAAAACATTTTAGTTTATTCTGAATGCCTTTGCAGGAAAAACCAAACAGGGAACACATATTTTGTCAGAGACACTATCCACTAGTCCACTGGTTTGTTCTCCAAAATTTGCCCCCAAATGTTGAAATTATGCAACACAAACAAGCAAGTAGACCCTGTACATTTCTCTTGTAGAGTGATCTGCTCAAAACTTTCCACACTATGACTCAGAGTTTTCCCAAACACCTTACAATTTACAGCACTTTTCACTCTCACACACCAACACCACTAGTTCAGAAAGAAAAGAAAAGCAGAAATAAGTATATTTCTGAATTACTGACTACTGAAAAAAAGGAAAAAAATATTCTGATGAATAGAGTTCACTTGAAAAAGTTAGGCTCACAGTAATGGGCCCCACCATGCAGCAGCCAGTAATGGGACCATGCTGCCATTTACTCCTCTTTCAGCCGGCATCAATAATGTAACTCCATTTACACTATGGCTTTTCTACAAAAGCTGGCTTCTGAGAGGGGTTTGTCTCTTTCCATCAGTGCTGAAGGCTAAAAGGTGTGAGTAACATGCATGGATGTATGTGTGTGGATGTGTGTTTGTGTGTGTAAGACTGTGTTGGAAGAGGTGAGATCTTTTGTAACTGTGAACTCAGAGGTCAAGCATGACTCATGAGATAAGTGCTGCTGTGCACTGGATTTGGAAGTGAGAGGTGGTGAGAATCAGAGGTGAGATCTGAATAGGAAATTAGAAAATCTCATGACTAGTGTGATGGAGGAAATGAAGAGTTTGGGTGTAACTGTGTGTGTGTGTGTGTGTGTGTGTGTGTGTGTGTGTGTGTGTGTGTGTGTGTGTGTGTGTGTTTGTGAGGGAGGATGAGTGGGAGCGATTAAAACCATCAAAAAGAATTTATCATTGAATGACTTTCAGTCACGCATTCATCCTGTCGGTCTATTATCTTCTCATCAGTGTCATTCCTTCCTCTTAGAAGACCAAGTCTATACCAAAAAGTTTCACATGATTCCTTATTTACCCCAACTTTCATTACAAAGCCAATCATCTTTGCTATGGTTGCCTGATTTCATCATTATCAAGCGATTGTTCCCATCGAGGAACTCATCAAAGAGGTTAAACAACAAATCTTTTTTTATTTGGTGAAAACAGTGTTGAAATGAACTAGCAGGTATGTTTGTGATGGAGTCATTTGAATGGGAAAAGCACCGTCTACTGGCCACATGCGAGAATAGCAACGAGACTGGATGAAGTTTAAGAGACGGCTGTTTTAGGGATAATGGGTCCCACAAAAGTGCTCCACACTTACATGCAAATACAGATACATACAAATAAGATTAGTTTGTTTCTTTCCCTTATCAAATGAATACATTATACAACCAGACAACAATGTAACTAAGACTGTGCTGAATAAATAAATAATAGTTAATATATAATATAAATAATAAATAACTAAGCAAATAGTCAAATATACAAAACTCTAAGCAGTATTTGGTATAACTAATTATTTACTGTTTCCTAAATGCAAACAACTTTCTATACTTGACTAAAATAACCTTTTTGCTTTTGTTTACCAAGATAAATACAGTAAGTGTGCTTAATTTCTTCCTGTAAGCATACTATATTATCTATCAATAGAAGTCAAACACAAAAGCTAGCGCTAGGTGGTGGATGTGTTTGTTTATTTCATCCCTTCAATAATTACCATATCATTCATTTACTGCATTAGGATGGGAATATGCTGATACTATATTCTCATAAAAAATAAACAAACCGAAAATAGTGAATCTGATCAAGCTCCTAGTCTAAAGAAATACATCACTTCATTTTGTCAACATATCTAATCAGAGTCTATCTTTGCATGTGTTTATCATTCATTCAGGTCTGTGTGAGTATGGATTCAGTGTCCACCCCCCGGCTGACCTTAACAGTTTGAATAACCCTTCAGAGATTAACTGGCTCTACTCACGTATGAGACAACTATGTATTTTTCTGTGGTAGGGGGCTAATACAGCGTGATTGGATCAGGTTGGCTGACACTGTGCGTGTGTTTGTGATCTCAGTGGAGCGTGTGGATGATAGGGGTCAGTGACACTGCTTGTTTCTTGCAGGGCAGGAGCTCTCCGAGCGGACAAACGGTTAGAACAAAGGTCTATGAAAACATTCATCTGTCTATCATTTTTACCCTCACACGTACCCAGCATGCACAAACACACTTATACTTGTATATTCTTACTGTGTATGCATGAGCAAAATTCTATGAGTAATCAATTTAATTTGCTTTTGATAATTTTCCCTCAAAGCTCCCCAAAAATCCCAAATGTTACAAGAGATCAAAGGAAAATACTTTCTCTGCCACCATTTGTCATATAGTCAAACGGCCCGACTAGATATGAAATGAAATGCTGTTCCAAATAAAACCAGGCTTTTAAAACTGCAGTTTAAATTTCCAGTCTTGAGGCTGAGGCAGTCTTATCTGATAGCTGTCGTGTATTTGCTTCTACTTTCATATGGCACAGGGGAATAAGGAAGGCAAGGAGACACTGGTGACTGGGCTTCCATTACCTGCATTAGTGGCTTTAACCTTTCATGTTACGTGATCTCCTTGGGATATGATGAACCATAAACTGTTGGGCTAGCAGGGCAGAGATGAGACGCCTTACTGTGTCCCACAAATACATTTTAAAACTACAATCTAAACCCTTTTCAATATGCTCCAGCATATTTATAGCATTTTGAAATGTTAAAATTACATGATTACTACAACGATCATGGTTAAAACACTTGTAGTTTAGGATTTGTTTTCAGGTATTTTCTTGTCTCATTTTCTCACCTCTTGTGTGTTTCTTTTCCAAGTATAGAGTATAGAAAGGACAAGTGTCATTTTTTTCCCATTTTTCCCATTTCCATCTGCTAATTCAAAGAAACTTTGAACGGTCTATTTCAGTTTGTGCTGGAAGAAGAACATTTACTCAACACAACAATTACAGTTTTAACACATAAACCAACTGTAAAGGTACAGCCTATACAATCCCTACTATTGAATCATGCCTTTGTGTTATTAATATCACTAAATTAATCTGCTAATGATTTGTTTTAGGTGTTTCATGAAGGAACTCTAATGATGATTGAAAACACTTTCTAACCTCTTTGACCCTGTCTGTCAGAGTCACCACCATCAATACAAACACTGGTTTTGAGCACGAACAGTGTCCAAACTCACAAAACTTTATTTTAAATTGTTCTCACCTTTCCAAAACATACCAGAGAGGTCAGGTGGAGTTTTGGAAGAAATGTGTGTAAAATGTCACACAGACATCTAGAGTATTTTTGTTTGATTTAATGGTTCAGCCATAAAAACATGACATTTTGGGTTTGGGTATTTTACTCACTATGTGTGTCATATGGATTTACTGAAGTGTTGGAACAAGCACCTACAGATTATTCTTTCATATAGCCTGGAAAAAAATATTCTCTCTAACTTCACAGCTACTTGAGGGCACATTTAAAGGTTAAGTCAGGGCTCAAGAGGATACTGCCCTTGCAGTTGAAGTAGGTGATGCGACTGCTACACAGACTAATGCAACTGCTACACAGACTAATGCAGTTGACCAGTATAACCATACTGGTCACTGTGCAGCTGGACTAGAATCACTGTGAGATATGTGATATGTTCAAGGTTCTCAAACACTGCGTAGTTGTGGTTCTCATTTAGGGATATCAATGGTTAACCCTTAATCAGTTAACCTCAGAGAATATTTTTGAGTTTTTACTCATGTCAGGCTGTAGGTTAATTTGCATACACACTCTGCTAACAGCTCGACAATTACATGTTCAGAACATCAAATATTCTTTTTGAATGGATATAGTAGTGGTGTAAAACTGACTCCTTCACAGAGTATTGCATTACGGGTTGTTTGTAGGCTTGATGTTGCTAGGCTAGCGAGTGTCTTAAAGTCTGTTTATAGTGAGTGTGTTAGAGTCAGTCAGCACACTAAAAGTGTTTTGTTAGTCCAGTTTCTGAAGGCTCATGTAATGTGTTTTTCTGCACACAGGAAATAAATTCATGACAAGTGAAAACAAGTCCAAAGCGTCTTCCAATGTCTCTACTGCAGAAACAGAATATGTCAAGCTGCCAAATACCACTGTGACAGATGATAAGGAGCTCAAAAAAGACAAAGAGGCAGTTGTATAAATGCTAACTGCCGGAGAAAATCATTTTTGACTTCTTCTAAGAGCCTGGCAGGAGAGCGTGTGGGTATGTAACTATACTATGATGTAAGTTATATTCAAAAAAGTAACATATATGTTATTTCTCCAACAGTTGTTGAAGAAATCAGGGTAATCAGGTTCGTCTTCTCTTCAGGCCAATACAGTACTAGCACTATGCTGTACCACATTAGGAAAAAGCACCTGGCTACCATGTCAGAGGAAAAGATCATGTCACTACAAGCAGGGGGGGAGAAAGTGTGATGCACGCTGGCCCGAGGCCATCACCCATTTGGTGTGCCAAATGATTGAGACTGATATGCTGCCAATCAGTGTGGTACGTCAAGCCAAAGTACGTTACACCATCAAAAGCTACTGTGACAAAATACTTTGAGGAGAAGAATGATGACCTAAAGTCAGGCTAACCAGAGCAGACAAGCTAGCTCTGGCCACTGACTGTTCTCATAAATGAAAGCTACATCACAACCTTTCTTAAAAAATTAACAAGTTAGTTATCGGTTAATGGGTATCAGTCTGTCAAAAGCAAAATTAACCAAAACTGGCATCCCTATTTTCATTGCGTTGTTTTATACAGTTTGTATCCGCTACATCAATTTTCCTTCAAACAAATATAAACTGACATTTTTACAGAAAATAAAAATGCATACTGAGTCTTCATCCTTGATGTGACAGCTGCTTGTGTGGATACATTTGCTGTTTTTGGAAATGATGCTTGAAGCGAGACAAAAAAAATTACATAGGATCTGGATTATAGGGCTGCAAATAGTACACTAAGATATATGAATATACATCTTTGTACACACACAGGCACACTGGATTGTGAGGTTTTTACCTTCCACACAGGAGGGTCTGGCTCTGGTGGTGCCAGCGACCTGCCCGGGGAAACAGGAACATTTGACGGTTTGAGAGCGCTCCTCAATCTTATTCTTATTACAGCAGCGATGGACGGCCACAACCTCACATGTCCCCTGTTTCACCTGGTATGAGACTGAGACAGACAGAGAGAAACAGAGAGAGAGGGAAGAGGGGGATTATTTGCTACAAATTCATAGACTTTTAGAGGGGCTTATTTATATTTTGATGGTTTGTTGGCGCTAATATCATAGTTTAAATTCATATATATTTGTGATGCAAATAACAATAATATGTACACCTTGCCAGCCACTTTGAGGATTAAAGAAATATGCTGAATTATTTACTTTTGTATAAAGTCTTCAATTTATTCCAGTCTCATATTCTTTGATTCATAAGTAAACACTCTTTAGCGAGACTTTGCTTTCATTCTCAGCCCAGTGCCCTCATTAACTTCGTCACAGAGGCAGCTCTGTTGTTGCCATTGTGCGCAGGAGAAGAGAAACAACGAGAGCAGGAAATGTTGAAAAAAAATATTATTTCTTTGGACTCCTTTCAGACAAAATAAACCATTTGATCTGAGCAAAGAAAAGACATGCACATTTTATGAGGGAGTCATGTGGTGAAGTAGAGAAACCCACTAATAGGATACATTTAAATCATTATGGGTTCTGGCCAAAACCCATCAGTGTTAAGTAGATATTCACACATGTGGGTGTATACACTGTACATGTGTGTGGATAGCTGCACGTCTGCATTTGTACTCACATATCTCTGCATTTCTGTTTATGTCTTTGTGTGTGTGTGTGTGTGTGTGTGTGTGTGTGTGTGTGTTCCTGCTCCTTCCTGAAAGTCATAATTAATATGAGGATAATTGCTTTTCACCTGACACCTCCAACACACAAACAGCTTCTAATCTCCCTTGATTATCCTCACACTTCCCTGGAGACCTTGGTCCGGTTAATTATAACATTCTCTTGACAGTAATGGGACAGAAGGGCACGCTTAACTTAAAGTAAATTTTACCCAAAGCTTTCTGCCCAGTGGTATTTTAGTGTGTGTGTGTGTGCGTGTGTGGTGTTGCTGAAACACTATGCTTTTAATGAGAATTATTTCTGTTCAGGCAAATCGTTTATCTCTCCCTGCTCCTCTTCAGGGAATTGTTTTGTTGAATAGACCAGTAGCCATGTGCTTAAAGATAAACGTGACTTCATACTGTCTAAAAGAACTCATGGGGATAGTCATGTATGTAGCAGTTGTTATCTTAACATCATCACATCTGTCACATGTGTGGGTGTAGTTTCTGTTGTCTGTTCACGGGTTTTCAATACATGCGGTACAACAGCATGCTGAAAGGATAATGTGTGAATAGGCTTATACTGTATGTTAATGTTTAGAAGTGTGCACTGCCTACAGTGTCTGCTTGTGTTATATTTTACTCAGCACATTAAACCCATGAATCTCTTAGGAGGAGGTTTTTTATTGCCACCTAAAGGAAAACGCGCCGGCCACAAATGTTGGGTAAAATGTTTAGTAAATCTAATCTTTGCTTATGGCTTCTGAAAGGATTCCAGGAGCCTTATCTTCTCTCCCAAAGCTTGTTGTGCACTCCTGAGAGTCTCTGGCACCGTTTCCCCGAGCACAGCAAACCCTGTTGGCGACATTACTACCTATAAGCCTCTTTACAGCCCTGGAAAAACCTTGGTTATACTGTACCATAAGCCCAGGTTTCATTTATGTACGTGACTTTACCCAGACTGCAAAACTTTTCATGCTCAGCCTGAATGAGCTTTGCAGGCAGACACAAAAGCGAGCACATAAACACACACACACAGATGCAAACACACAAACACAGCACACACACGGTGCACACACACACTCTGTAGAGGGTTCCATTTCTGCAGGCCATGGCCCCTCTCATCCTTTCTGATTTAAAGTTTGTTTGTTCTCTTCTCCAGAGAGCACCATCAATGATCCCTGGCTCTCTGAGGGCGCACTATCATCCCTCCACTTTCATTTCCCTCACTCCTCTGTCTCAGGGTCTCCTGAGGCTGGAGCAGCTGCCGGATCCCAGTCGCACACGCGCACACATACACACACATACACACACATACAAACGCATATAAATCTGCTGATCAAAATCTATAATAGAGCAGAATAGAATAGTGCTTGATGGGACAAGGACAGTCAGTGCAGCTTTATTATAACAAATAATCACAATTTCAGCATTGAGTAAGAATGGAAGGGGAAAAAAACAATTGTGACCAATAAGATAATGAATAAGGATATGCACAGATGGAAAAAAAGATGAAAGTCTAAATCAAACATCATCAAATTACTTTGTTTTTAATCATACTCGTGCCCTCATTATCATTACTGAAAATGTATTACGCTGTTTGGTGACTTGGCTGCCCCCATCTCAGAAATAGGCAGCTTGTTAGTGAGAAAGAGGGAGTCATACAGGAGGAGGAGTAGCAGTGTCACAGGCAACTGAGAGAACAAAGAGCGGCTCGCCTCCTGCTGGCATAATGAGGTCAGAGGGTTCACAGGTCTCCTCTCTTTATTGCCTACATCAGACCTGGGCCGAGGCTGTTTGTATTCTAAAACTGTAAAG
The DNA here is from genome assembly GCA_029490765.1 of Euthynnus affinis. Classification (NCBI taxonomy): domain Eukaryota; kingdom Metazoa; phylum Chordata; class Actinopteri; order Scombriformes; family Scombridae; genus Euthynnus; species Euthynnus affinis. The sequence continues at coordinate 9,257,261 of CM055840.1, read as the reverse complement.
CTCTGAGGGTGTGCAGCAATGGAAGTGGAGGATAAACCCACCTGAACTTCATTTATGCTCCTTTTTTGTGTCAGCTCAGCTTTGCAGGCTGATTTAAATCTTTATGAAGTATATATTAGAGTCTGTAACGTAAATTCAGGATGGTGTAAGGTATATGAGGACAGTCTACATGCTTCAAAATGTTTTTGTGCTTTAAAGAAGACAGGAGGACTCTGTTGGGTTTTCTTGCGGTTTACTATTGCAGTTTAATGAAAAAAGAGAGTCCAAGGTGCTCTTCAAACAAATAATTTAAAAGGTTTTCTTTCATGGATAGTTAAAAAGGACATTCAAAACAACTTCAGTGTGTTTCAGATGCTGCCGGTGTGGCCTTCATCAGAGAGTAGCACAACAAACTGCATGCAGAAACACATCTTTTATACTGATGATTTGTTGCCTTGAAACTATCGCCAACTGAAGCAAAATGATGAGGGGGAAATGTAATAAAGATGTGGTTCTTTTTGCAGTTGACTGAATATTTCCAGACAGATTTTTTTAATCAAATGACCCTGCAATCACATCACCTCCTTTAGTCTGACAAATTAGTCTGGGAATTTACTGAAGATTTCTTTAAAAAGTTTAGCATGACCAATAACCTTAAACTGAGTGTGCATGTTAAAGCCCCTACAAAGCTGCACAAATAAGCTACATTCAACTTACATATCACATCATAAATCTCAAAATATGGATTTCCACAATGTTTACAAAAAATCAAACATGTTGCAACATCGGAATACACAAGAGTCGGTTCACTTTGTGGTTTTGCTGTCAACTTCATAATAAACAGCTAAGTCAAACAATTTGACTTCAGAAAAATTGACTTCAGTCCAGTAGTGAGATGGTAAGATTTCTGTGAAGCATTATAGAACTGTGAGTAAAGGATAAAACCATGGAGTAAGCAGTAATAGAAGTTGTATATCAATGGCATTCTGACCTTCTTTTTTTATTTTAATAACCGACAGCTGGCATTTCCTCCCATGCAGAGAAAAAGTTTGTCATGCCGCACCAATGATAATGTGCTGGAAAAGGTCAAAATACTAATGCTGATTATTAATTTCTGTGGAATATAGAGTGGGTGGATATGTCAATATGTGCATGAAGTTATGTCTAAAGTGAATATGTTTGTTAGCCTGTAAGTGTGGGCCTGTTTATAAGCACAAATACACACATTTGAAAGAGCTGCAGAGGTATGAATTATATGCCCTTGAATATCCAAGTTACTTAATAAATGAATCGAGGTTAGAGAGCCATACAGAGTTTACAGTCAAAATCTATGTAATCTAGGAGAAATAAACTTAAATCCACTCACTCTTGTTGCCCAGAAACAAGAAATTTGTGTTAAGTAATGTTACTTTCAGTGCAATATTTCCATGTACTGCTTGTGTTGTATTACAGTACACAGATCTAACTGGGGCTATTCACATTCACTTCAAATATGGAAATTGTTACAATCAAATTGCTGAAAAAAATGACATGTGTGTGTTCTTTTAGAAAAAAAACTATTTCACATAAACATTTAATGGATATGCTGAATTGCAGAGAAAAGTGTCTACATCTGTCCTATAAGAAGAGACTGGTGTGATTTTCTGTAGTGCAAAAGTTAATTTCAGTATCCAATAAGTAAAGAGAATAAAGTCAGCTGAGACTAAAACCAACTTTGAATCGAAATGGTACAAAACCACAACATGTCCCAGAGATCAGAAAAGTGGTCTGGAGAACTATCAAAGTATGGTAGCTCAACTGTGAGGCCTCTCAGTTTTGTCTTCCCTCCACCAGCCCCTGTTCAGAGTGGTGCTGCCTCTCACCCCTCATCCGCAGTCCGCCTTCAGCTACATACACATAATAACAGTGTATCTAATGTCTCAGTGTTGCCTTTAAACCGTTCTGTTATGGCCATCTCAATGTAATAGAGCCCAGTACACGCTGAGATGAAGACTTTCTCAAGCATGGCTAAATGCTTCTATTCCCGCGGCATGCGAAAGGGAGGTGGGAGGGGTGGCAACAGTAGCTGGGCAGCCAACAAACCAAGCTACCTTGAACTGATGGGTTATCCAGGCGATTGATGTATTCTGACAGACACAGGCGGGCAGGAGCATCATGCAATTTATCAAAAAGCTGTGTCTTTCCGCTGTCAATACCTGACAAGCATGTCCGCTGCTATGAAAGGCCAGATCTCAAGCAAATCTGTCGGGGGAGGCAAAGTCAACATAGGGGGGACTTACTGTTCAAGAGAGCAAGATTACAAAGATCAGTTGTGTGTTACAAGGTGGAAACTATGTCAAACATCTCCCCATATCCTCTCCCAAAATCAGCATAAATACATAATGTAAAACTCCTAATGTTGTTTTCCTTTTGATCTTTAATCTTTCCTCCTTTCTTTCTTCATTTGCCCTCTTCCAGCCATGAGTTCACTCTTTGCCCTTCCTTACCCTCCTCCACTTTCCTCACTTGCTCCATCTCTTCCTCACCCTGGTCCTGCACAGCCCATCAATCCTCCTGACATTATCAGTGTTTAACAGGCCCACATCAGGCCTCACTCGGCTTTATGCTAATTATCATAACAGGTCGCTGGTACGGCTGAGTACTCCTGCGTAATAAATCTATCTCCAATAAAACTTGCTCGCTGAGACCTTGCCAGCATTGTTTTTTAAGGAGACATCTTATAAGCAGCGTAAGATAAGGACACAGAGGCTAGTGTACAGTTTGTTCAAATATATGCATGGACACACACAAGCGGTGTCAACAATCTTAAGCAGGCATAACTATGACAGCAACCCTTTTTAGGCAGGAAGAGCTCACTTTCTTGTTCCTCACATGAGCTAAGGTGCATTCAGGAGGTCCCACTAACAAATAGATTAAGAAAAAAATCTTTCTGGAAATTTAAGACATAATTTGTCATAAAGAGTTTGTTGGACCGGGGAATTTTTAGATGATGGCACAGGATTAGTGATTAATCCCAGATGCAGATGCAGATAAATTGATTGGTTTGCTAAGCGTGTTATAATAAGATGTGGAAAGTTGTCATACTCGCTGTTAGTTTCGCATATGAAAGTATATCAGTTGTGCAAGGTAGTGACTAAACTGTTGGTCTCAGATAATCACGTTTCAAACATTCAAAAAGAGAAGAAAAAGGGCATAAGAGAATTTTAGAACCAGGGATTTAATTGTCAAAATACAGGATAATGTTGCTCAGAAGCAGAACTTGAAGTGCACAGTCAATGATTTTATCAGCAAGAAAGTCTGATGTTTAAATAAGAAACAACACATGAGGTTGAAGTACATAATTATTTGTATTGGATTACTTTGACACCTCTGTAATTTATTGTGTGACCTGCTTATTAATTGCTTGGTGTAATTATTGTGAAATGCAAAAGTAAACGAATAGCAATTAAGATCTGATGGGGGTGCTAAAATATTTGCTGCTGCGTTTGGTAATAAGTTTGTAAATTCCCCACATAGTTTTGTTCTGTTTGTGAGAGGGTTGAATGTGAACATGGCAGTAAAAGTAATGAATACATTAGCTTATTTTTGTGAGCTGGATGTTTCAGTATTACACAGATCTGTTTAGGGCAAAGCTCTTACCTGTGCTACTATGTGTAAATGATATGCATTCTGTTTGTGCCATTAACACTAAATGTTATGTGTGGGCAGTTGGAACTGAGAGATAGAAGGACAGGGGTTATGTTGTACTGGGCAAGAGATTCCTATATCCTGCCTGCACTCAACTGCAGGCTCTATATCTAATAGCATCTTTACGCTATTTGCTAATCAATGACAGGTGATGAGGGCTATAAAATGTGAAAATATACATACATTTATTTTTATGTGTTTTTTAAAAATAATTTTAACATTATCGTTTGAAGATTCGTCCAGTATGTTTTGCCATCCATAGGTCAGATGAAACGCAAAATAAACTGAAATGAACTGGTTTTCAAAGACTTTATGCCTGATGTGCATGGACTGAAGTTATTGAGACAGCATAACTCTGCTGGAAAACCAAGAAGAAGCAGATGTTATTTTTTCCACACTGATTTAAAGTGACACCTGTCAGTCATACCATCTCTGCATGGTTAGTTGACATTCACTACATCCATTCCCATTAAAGAACTGTTTTTGAGGTGAGTTCCTATAAAATGAAAGATTGCCTCTGAGAATGACACTGAGTAAATGAGACTAAGATTTAAAAACTAAAAAAATAAATAAAACCCACATACATCTAGCAGAGCATTTTTTGACCTCTAGAGCCACCATGTGGCTGCTAATGGTACATCAACAGCAACATGGATCAAACAAATGCCTAACTGACCTGCCAACAAAATAGCAGTAAAAACACTTAAGTAGAAACATAGAAAACGTATCTAGCAGCCAATTATTTTTCAGCTTCAAACTGCTGTGTGGGTGTGGGTGTCTGTGTGTGTGTGTGTGTGTGTGTGTGTGTGTCATGTTAGTATTCACAGCCAACAAGTCCTAAACCTCCACCAATTAGAGTAAACCCTCTAATAAAAAGCGCCAGTCGGTTTGGAAGCAAGTCATCTTGTTCCACAGCAAGAGTGAAATAAGAAGGGGGTGGGCACCCATGCTGACCTTCACAATATACAGGGCCTGCAATTAGTAGTGTCCCTGCCGTAAGCAGGCTGCCTCCTCTCCATCAAAAGGAAACTAATACCATCACTCACTGCACAGACTGGATGCTGGTAGCATTTCGATGGCACATAAAGGTCACCTTGCAAAACATGAGCAGTGAGAGCAAAGAAACCAAGACATAATTAAGGAAATTGTCATAATTAAGTGCGAGGAAGAGGTGACTCGGGAGGTTGTCGCCAACAAGTCAGTGCACGATGCTGTGACTCAGCACAACTGTCCCTGTAGCCAGCCCTAATGAAATATTAATAAGACCGTGTTGGTCATTTTTTGGTTGGAGGTCTGTCTCGATGACTTATGGAAATTAAAGATAGAGAATAGATTTAGCTTGTGGGCCTCAATTAAGTCAGCTGTGGCTATGGTTTTCTATCTTTTTTCATGGATTTCTCAGGGAATAAGTGAAGCGGTGCTTTGGTTGAAAGGGGGACTGCAGAGCTATGCATATTAATGTAGGCACTGGCAATTATGGGCCTGAGGATTAGAAGCCTACATGGCCTCTTCTACATGAGACGTACGCCCTATTTTATAGCTACCCTAAACCACTAAGAATCAGACCGCTTGAGAACAATGGCTTTGAACTGCTGCATGTCTGCAACCACTCTGAATAGATCAGATCACACCCACACTGATCTATTTGTGTTGACAGCTCCTGACAGCTTAAGTGCCATTTGTATCTGTACGGGCTCGATCATTCAACAGGGGCGTGTTTGCATCCAAGCCCGAAACGAGGTCTTGTCTAGATTACATTCTGTCATACTGAGGGACAGAGCAAATTGTCCCTGCTCAGCCCCCTCCTCCAGGATCAGGATGGCTCAGTCAGTGGCAGCCTCAGGGAACATGTGTTGTACCTCTGCTGTGACAGTGTAATTAACCTCTTGTGGTGTTGGAGGTGGGGGTTCGGAGCAAGACCTGGTGTACCTGTCGGTCCCCGATGGTTACGGTTGCTAGCAGGCACTGGGTCAATGCAGAGCATCACCAAGGCAACGAGGAAGGCCACCTGCAAAGGCCAAGCTGACCTCCTCCACAGTTTCATCCTGAGAGAGGGAAGGAGGAGAGAGAGGGCGCAATGAGGGAGCAAAAGGGGGAGAGGAGGACGAAAAGAGCAGGAGAGGTTAGAACCCCCCCCCCAATAAAGCAGCAAACCGAAAGTTTTGCTTTTTGAACAAGAAGAAACAATGTGAGAGGTGAGCCGGCAAAGGTCAAAGGAAGAAAATGACAAGCTCGAGAGCAGACTAGACCTGAGGGTTTTTTTTTTCACTCCACACATAGAGTATAGTGTAGTCCATGAGGGTAAATAAGCAGCAGCACCACTGTGCCACCAGCATCCTTTATGCCTATTAGTATTACATTAGGATTAACACTTCCAATTTTCTTCTGGCAGCAGGAACAGACAGTTATGAAAAAATTGACTTTATGAGTCATGAAAGGTTAACATTGAAAGAAAATTTATAATATGTGGTTTGGATGTTTTTAATGCTGAAATAACTACTCAATTGACTGCTTTTTCTCTATTTTAATCATCATGTATCTTTGGTGTCAAGAATGTTGATTTGACACTCTTGACTAACCGATAAATAAAATAATCATTACTTATGGCCCTAGATGTATTTTCTATTGTTATATAGAAAATATATCTGTATATCTGTATCTGTATCCACCCACCCTGGATGTCATCTCACCTGTTGGTCGTCTTTTATCTCTCTTCCACTGACTAGCTCCTCTATGGACAGGGGGTGCAGGCCATGGCTGCATTCATTCGCACCTCAGCTCTCCTCCTCCTCCTCCTCCTCCTCGTTCTCTTAGTCCGTCTTCTTCCTGCTTCTCCTCTTCTTCACCTCAACCAGAAGAAGCCCCTGGAGAGAGGAGGTACAAAGACACTCGGTCAGAGAGGCCAGTCTGCCCTGGGGTTCCTCAGTGGCCTCCGATGGCCTTGTATGAAGGTCTACACACTCACACTCACACATACATAGTAACACACACACACACGGGGGTAGAGATGTGAAGGCCTAGATTCTGTCAGATCCATTGTTTACAATAGGTTCACCTACCCCCAGGCTGAATGTGATCCCCACTCTAGACATCACACACCCCTCTACCAAACACATACAGATTCCTACATCCCTACATTTCCTCATACTCTATCACGCATATACACACACACACATGGACATGGATAGTGGACACTAAAAGACTGTACCTAACAAGGTAAAACTTAAATTGACTCAAAAATGGGTGTACATAAGAAAAACCCTCAGAATAGCCTCCCTGCCGAAACAGTCACCGGCCGCAAATCAGATGATCAAACCAGCCATAAATACAAGTTGAAGCTCTCCACACACACATGCCAGCGCACACACAGACACACATATTTGCACACACAGTGTTTGCAAGGTAAATTCAAACAGTGTCGGATGACAGCAGGAGAGACTCTCCCTAATTACAGCTGAGTGACAGCTTCTGATGCATGTGCACTTCTGTGCACTCACATACTCACACACACACACATACACACACACACGCACAAAGAGTAAATTACCATCCCACCGTAAGAGTGTGTCAACACACCTCTCTTTACAAAGGGACTAACTCTGCAATCTAAATGAAAGACAACAGATTCACATTAATAACAAAATGTTCTCCCCTCCTCGAACCTTCATTATTCATCATGGCTCATTGATATTCAACTCAGTCCACTGTTATGCTCAGAAACTTCCTGGGAATGTGTCAGCTCCAACCAAGCCTGATACCGCTACTGAGCCATCAGTGTGGTGCCACTGCCCCCTAGTGGAGAACAAACCAACAACAACAGGCACTATTCAGTTAAAGATCGAGAAGACATACCTCGGATACAAGAAGTGAGACAGGGTTAATGAACAGCAGTACTGTTTGAATATGAAGTGTGACTATTAACAAAGATCAATATCAAGGAGTGACACAGGTCAGGGAGAGAAAGATGGGATGTCAAGGAAGAGACAAATGAGAGGATAGGACAGAAAATGTAAAGGGGAGGACAGGAAAGGTTATGATAAAGAGAAAAAGCAAGGATGATGGAGGAATGGAAAAATAAGACTATCGGATCATATACTGGATTATATGTTATGTTAGTAGAATGATACACAGTTACACTTTGCATTAAGTAGGGGATGTGTTTGAATGTGTGTAAGGAGTGCCTCTTAAGTATATGCTTGTGCAGAGGAAGTGGAATGCAAATGCAGAAACAGTGTCAGATCCATCCTCTACAGCGGAGTGAAGAGTTGTACCTACAGTGACATTTACAGTATTTATATATTTGTTTATTCTAGATTTGCATTTGTGTGTTTGTTTATTTGTGTGCAATGTGTGCATTTGCTTGATTTATTTGTGTGCGTGTGTGTGTGTGTGTGCGCGTGTGTGTCCGTTCCTGTACAGTATGCAAGGTGCATGTGCTGTGTGTGCCAGAGTGATTAGGCATGCTGCATGGCAGCACAGTAGCCCATTTCTTATTCTCTTTTTAAAGGCTGGGCCATGGTGCGCATTTTTATCAGCTTTGTTCTCTGATACACTCATTAAAAGAGCACAATAGTGCATGTGTGTGTGCATGTGTGTATATGTATGTGTGGTCTCCAGATGCAGCTCATTTTCGTCAAGACTTGAGGGACAAAGAGTTCCATCAGTCACAGCAATGTTGTCACCTCTACTGGGTCTCAAGCTCACACATGGATTGTGTGTGTGTATGAGACTCGATTTCACAAACACACACACACACACACACACACACACACACACACACACACACATTTTTATACAAAGCACCAAAAAGGCCCAAGTGTCCCTGGAGGCAATATCTTGAAGAAGGCAGAGGTGTGTGGGGGCTCAGCTGGTCATCATGGCTGTGAGGTGTCGCTGGTTTTGGCAGCAGTAAGGACAGATACACACACACACACACACACACACACACACACACACACACACACACAATTTAAAAAGCAGTGCTCAGGCGTGATCAAGATTATCTGAGAACATCAAGTCTTACTCTTTCTAAAATTATCCCTACTCCTATATCACCCTCTCTCTGTCTCTCAGTGGGCTGAAAGGCTGATTTGTGTCACTTCTTGCAGTAATCACACAGGAATGACATGGGGGGCTCATTGACATGCAATGAGACAATCCCACCTCGGCCACAAATATATCTGTGTGCCCTGCATCCAAACAGCATCATCTGTCAGCACTCTCCAAGCATACCCGCACATTCGCAACAACATACACACATACACATTAATTCACAAAATTATACGTGAACATTAAGTCTCAGTGACCTTATCTACCAAATCAGGAAACATGAATGTTGCGCATCAAAAATAAAACAGCATAACACAAATCACTGCATGATGGGGATGTCACTGACACTCTGCTGTTCGTCAGTAACATGCAGTCACAGAGATTATATCATTTGTCAGGACAGTACAGGAAGTTCCTGTTCAGTAGTACTGAGCTCCTGGGAAGAATAGAAACTGCACCATTACTTGATAACCTCGGTGTCACCTGTTTAGTATGTAACAGTGTTTGTCTCTGGGCTTTTGTGAATATCTCTGGTTTATCTGTCTTAAATTGATGTGTTATCTCTCACTGGAGTAATTGCATTCCCTAACATGCTGTTTATCAGATTTGATGACAAAAACAGAAATGAGATATGTATCTGTAAAAGTCTGTTTCAGACTTTTAGATAATAGGCAATGTATGATTGTATGATTTTGGCTTGATAATTTTCCCGTCTTTGTTTACCTGACCTGCAGGGTCAAAGTTTGATTTTGGTCAATGATCATGAAAACTAATTTGGAACTCTGACTCTCGATATGCATGTTGGTCCTACAAGGAACAAATCCTATTTGTTAGGCGTGTGATCACCTACGCTTTTCTCATCAGTACAAAATCTTCACTTGTAAACATGAAATGTCAAAACCCAAATGAACAGAATGCCATGAAATTGAGTAAAGATGTTTATACCGCCACCAGAATAATTCTTTTTCTCCTCTACATTTTAAGCATAACTATTGACCCAACACTGCTGTGTTGTGAGATGCAATCAACATTGTCATTTGTTTTGTCTCTCTCACACACTCACATACCATGAATGTGCATCACAGTTAGACTGATATATTGGCCGGTCAATCCATTAGACCTATCGTGGCCTTTAGTTTAATATCAGATATTTAACACTGTCACATATACTGCCTGCTGTGGAGAGATCGATTCTTCATGACCCCAGTTACATAGAGTCTGTAAACTTGAAATTTAATTTTCCATGAAAATTTAATTTAGTCAGTTTCAGTGATTCAAGTCAGTAAAGCCTTGCAAAATAATTCTTCAAAGGCAGCGCTGTGTCCTGGTGTTTCTTCTTCTATTAATCATGTACAGTGATTAATAGAAAGCGTGTGCTGCAGTGTGCAACTAACACTGCCAAATTAATTTTGTCTGTTGTTTTGAGAAAAAAAGTTTTGATGTCACGTGATGTTAAAAATTCTGTTTTGGAAGCTTTTTTTATCAGAGTAAACTGCAAAAAAATATTTTCTAAAAACACTACTGAATACTTAATTAAGTAGATCCCAGATACTGGCATAAAAATGTCAATATATGAGTTAACATGGTTTCAGTATGCATGTGTGGAAAATAGTAATGCTGTGAGATTGAAGAAGACCACACAAGAATCACACTTGTATCTCAGTATGCTGATTTTCTGTGCCCAGACACAGACCAAGTAGACAAAAAGCATATCAGTGTAAAACAAAGTGCATCTCCCTAAGGCGGAAAGATATTGAAAATGAAACGGGCGAAAGCATAGAGCCCAGTGGAATCTTATGTGAAGCGTTTCAGATTTCTGCCGATATGCATGGTATTAACATTCAGTTAGGGTGTGTAATGCTCTGCTTCTATATATTTGTCTGCCTCCGACTCTAAACCATTACAGCATTCGGCTCCTCACCATTTCCTCTGGGTCGCTGGGCAGATAGAGGTGTGTGCCTGCACACAAAAAAACACACTTTTTCACACACACACACACACTCACAAACTTAAATTAACACAGTAGTATGTATTCAGAAGCCAGAGGCCCTTACATTTTTCTATCCCCTTATGTTCACGCTGTTTTTCTGGTTCTTGTTTGTTCCTCCTTATGTCTCTCACTATTGGTCTCTACAGCATCCATGCCTCCATATATCTGTGTTTCTCTCTCTCTGTCTCTTTCTTGTTTTCTTTCTCCACTCTACTCCCTTTATCAATGTGCAGACCAGTATCTTCCTTCTCTCCCACTGTTTTCTGTCTGTTACAAAGTCCCTCCAAATGCAAGTTCTAATCATATTACACCAAATTTTCTTCTTCTTTCAGATCATGATCATGTATATGAATGCATGTGTGTGTGTGTGTGTGTGCATGCTTACATGTGTGGGTATGCATGTAAGAGATTGTGTCAGAATGTGCATAGAGGCTCCTCTGACTATGGCATTCTTAGGCAGAGGTGGTGAAGTAGAAATCTTGAACATACTGCAAACACATTTAAACCAAACCACAGTTCTACATCCATATGAAACCAGACTGTTTCAAAAATTATATATGTTGTGAATTATAGTGATATGCAAGTAAGTTGTATCGGTAGTAGTAGTAGTAGTAGTATAAAATTAGCAGAAATTAGCAGAGACAAGGTCATAAAACTCACAAAAATTATACATTATATTGCATAATGCATAATTTGTATTAGAGTACATACAATACATTTTGCATATAGTAGTTTAGTAACCCCTTTATCTGAATATGTGCTCCTAAACCAGCATATACAAATATTTAAGTATAGTCTTGTATGACAGTGGCCAAAACTGAGCACTGTGTGCTCCTATATAAGGTACACAGATGTTGTAAAATTTTATAACATATCATTCTAATACAGCAAAAGGTCAGAAGCCATCTGAGAAACAAATAATAACACTGCCATCCATCCATACCGCTACACCACCTCCCCTACTGTACTGTACAATAAACCAACAAGCAATTAAATGGAGGATCCTCTGTTTGGAGAAATGGTCAGGTGGGGAGAACAAGAGTAGAGAGATTTGTGAGTTTAAGTCTGAATTCAGGACCATTACCTGGCTCTGCTATTGACTGCAGAGTTCAGAGAATGGCCTTGGCACTAAGGTACCATTACAGCTTAATTGATCTGCCTGCACTTAAGTCCAAATCCCACCTTGTCGTTTCAGGATCCGGTGACCACAAAATGTGCGCTTGCGTGTGCATGTCCATAATACGAATCTACTTTTTAGTCTCTCGTCTTTGGTGTTTCCTGAGGTTACTCTTTGTCCTCTTTGTCATTCTCTTTCTACCAACTCCATCTCAACTCTGCACCTCCTGACTCCCCCGCTCTCTCTCCCTCTCTTCCCCCACTATCATGGATAAAAGTCCGAAATGATCCGAGTGCCAGTGCATGTTTCATGTATGGAAGCTGGTATACACATACAAACATGTTAGCAAACTCATCCTATATTTACACAAGCACCTACATAATGTACACATTTGCACTCTCTAATACATAGGTCTGAATCTACCTATGATTTAATAAGACAAAAAACATATCCACATAAACACACACCTTTCCAAAAAATCTCCTCCTACACAGTTTAAAAACAAGTCCATCACCCCAAAACGTGTACTATTTGTAGTAATTGTTTCATGGCCTATTTCAGTCTGCTTTTGCTGAATGTACTTGTCACATTCACACATTGCTAGCAAGTCTCATTAAAGTCTTTTAACAACCTCTTCCAGTAAAATAGAGGAGGGGCAGAGGCAGATGTAGGCTGTTACTTGTTTTATGGAGGGGAAAAAAGCACAGACTCTAACAGGCTAATAAACATTAGCTCCCTAACACAACAAGTCTGCGGCCACGGCCTGATCCCTGATTTCCTCTTTACAAGTATGTCGTTTAAATCCCAGACAGCCAGCATGAGCTGACATAGATCAGAGCAACCCTCCTCGGAGCCGCTGACAGACAGAGGCAGGACCTGGGCTGTAAATCCAGCGCGCTCTAATAAAGCAATAAAAGGCCATTGAAAGTCAATGTCCCTCCGCACTGGAAGATGGATAGAAAGGTGGAAAGCAAGGGAGACATTTTAAGATGACCATACACACCCACACACATTTTCGGAAGAGTTTCCACCCATCAACACAACCGAGACAAACTAGGTATCTGCAATACTGATGTCTTTCCCCTGTTGTAACTCCTCTTTTATTCTTGCCGGCTGCAGCTTGCTTTTGTGATAAAAAAGTGATTTAGAATGGTGAAGCGCAATCTTTATGTACTGTTATGCTCACTCAGTAAGCTCTCTGTCTCCACTACTGATCTGCCTTCCTCCTGGCAGATATGTTTCCCGCTAGAATGACTCCACATCAGCCCTTATGCATGCAAGCACATGCGCACACACACACTTGAACATTTTATTCAAACTATCGTGCAAATGCAGATGTAAAGTTGTCTCTCACATCCTGGCTCTATTTGCTACCAGTACCAAAGTAACAATACCAGACTTCTTTGGTATTAGGGTTGGGATTGTAATCGTTCGTGAGAAATTTAATCTCAATGTTTGTAACGTGACAATTTTCCAGTTATGGGAAACCAACTCTTTTGTGTCCAGTGTGCTACTTCATTTTCATTCTTCATCTTCCCTCTCTTCAATCTTTCACTGAGCCTCTATTCTTTTCACCAGCTCCCATACTGACCCCATGTTTTTCTTCTTTTTCCAACCTGTAGAAATGAAGTATCAAAAGAAGGAGAAGAGAGAAATAGTGAACCACAGCAGGGAGGAAAGGCAACAGCACAGCCTAGCCTAGTAATAGAACAGACTTTTTACACACACACACACACACTTACTGATCCCCACTCCTTTCTCTGTATTTCCAACCCTGACTGGACCTTTCCTCTGTGGCTGTTGGTATCGACTGTCAGCCCAGAGCCAAACAAAAGCAGACCAAGGCCCTGACAGTGAGTCTCCCGAGAGCAGTGGCCATTCATTGTGCTTTGTGTTCAAATTATGATTAATGGAAAATGAACAACCTTGATGTGGAGCCTGCTTTGATTTTCTATGAGCTTCGGCCTCTCTGTAGTTGTAGCTACTCTTATGGCCCAGAGAAAAGCATCGGACAAACTCTCACTGAAGATCAACTCACTGAGGCCGACTCTTAACACAACAGCCTTAAATCAATTGACACACACGTAGATAAAGCTCACTCACAGCTGCTTTTACAACCTCTGCTCCCCTCACAGAGAAAACTCAAACGCTCTTTCGCTATCTCTGCGCATCTATACACACACAAACTCATATATGCAGACAAACCGACATCTTGATTATATCAGTCCCCTCTGCTGCTAATGACCAGCTTGCGCGTAATTATATTAATTACCGTACGTGCCACGCCTGTCAACTGGCCAGCCAAAGGAAAGGGAGAGCTGGATAGAAAGGAGGAAATAAGTAAAAGGAAAGGAAAGGCAGAAACTTTCAGAGGAAGTCAGAGTGGAGAAGGGGCGAGAAGGAGGGATAAAAGAAGAAACAGAGAGGGGGGGGTCAGGAAAATGAAGTGTGAGAGAGCAAGAGAGAGACAAAGACAAAGAGCAGGGAGAGAGAGGAAGCCTGATCAATTGTTCATTTTACAAAGTCACTGAGACGTGTCAGCAGTGTCAATAAGTGAATTAATTTGTCTGTGGGTCTCCGGAGCATGACACCATATCACTCTGCTCCCCTGAGACAAGCAGGGCCTCTAACCCTCTCTCGCTTTCTCACACACAAACACACACAAACACACACACACTCTCGTAGTCTTACAAAGCAAGTCCATACAAGGATTGTACATGATCACAAACATTTGCTACAAACGTACTCATGCTTGTACATGCATATTCTCACCTCACACACAAACACACAAACACTTGTTTTTATAATTTTGGAAGACTTTGCATTAATTCCCTGGAGATTTACTCTAACTTTAAGGACAAACACTACATGAGATAATTCAACCCAAACCTGAAACCAAGCGAAAACGAATCCTCAAATCGAATGGTGTTGCTTGTGGGGACCAGCTTTTTGTTACCAAATGGGAGGTGAATCTTCATGGAGTGAACAGATTTTTTTTCCCACAGTGTGACAGACATGTGATTCACTTTCATGAATTCAAATCTAACTTAAAAATATAGCTCAATGGCAAACCATCAATTCTTTGAGTTATTTAATTGTTGATGAGATATGCACAAAAATGTTAAACCCTCTTCCTGGATGAATTACAGTCAATGTGAAATGACTCTAGATATGTACACACACGCATACACAATCACACATTCAATTCTATACATCTTTTGGCGGTGTGGATATCACACACAAATATAGAAAATGATTCACCCTCATCCGAGTAGCCATCCCCAAGAGAGGCTATTGTCCGCTGGTGACTGACATCAGTCAGACAGTAAAAGGGACCCTCGACCACTGGCAGCCTGCTGTTTTCATTACAAAGCCATCACCTCCAGCACTCACACACACACACACATATCAACTGTGCACACAATCACACATATTTACACACACTCACTCATTCCTCTGACAGATTTCCCCTCAGTCCTGACTACCCATACTCCTTTCTCTCACACATCCATAACCCTCCTAACCAACCCTCATTCTCTCTCGCCCCTACTCTGTTGTTTTCTCTCTTCCTCTCCTCCCCCATCCTTCCACCACTTCCCCCTTTCATGCTCAGCATCCCACAGGGTTAAACCCTCGTCCCCCCCTCATGAGGCGCGGTGTTGTTTGAGGGCTGCTGTGATGACCGCCCCAGGCTCCTGCCACCACCACAGTGCTTCCTCGCAGCGGCTTCACAGTGGACCCACACTGTAGCGCATGCTGGGAGCTTTTCATAATCCCACAAACACACTAACACTCCCACACACTCACACTGTCGCTCACAGTTACTAGCACATCTGCCAGCTGCCAGAGGGGAGTGAACAGGGACGCACCGTCTCTTGCAGAGACACACACACAGACGGACACACAAACACATACACATATATACACACACACACACACACACGAGTGGAAGCAGCAGATTGCATCCAAGGTGATAGATAGAGCACTGTGGGAAGGAACTGTGCCTGTTCAATTACAATCATTACTATCACTTAGGGAGATTTGTCATGGTCAAAGTGAGTTGGAGCTGTGGAGAAAATCACCTTGAGGCGGGTGGTGTTATTTTCAGTTTTAGTGAGGGTTACGACGTCCTCTCCCAAGTGAAAATGACTACAATTAAACATAAATTAATTCATCTAAAATTCCAAACAGATGTTTTTTTTATTAAAAATAAAGTCCCTCAATGGTACATGACAGACTCTTAAAATGCACTTGGCACATAACAATAATTCACAAACCCGCAATCTGTCAATTACTTTCACGCCATGAGAGCAGTGATTTTGAATGTGGCTACTGTGCCTTTCACAGTCTTCTCCAAGCTGGACAGGGGAAGGCCATGTGGCAGTGGGAGCTGTCAGTCAAAAAGTAGGGGCCTGGGCCAAGGAATTAGAGAGTCTTGAAGGTGGGATGGCAGCACACAGGTGACCAAGGTCTCTCTGTCACTGACTGACTGAGTGACTGACTGAGAGAGGGGAGAATGGAAGCACACACAGCTGTGGAGCTCAAACATGAGACCTCTAATGTTCAGACCAGTTGGTCCTTACTCATACAAAGTGATTGCTGTGTGAAAGTAAAACCCAACTTTAGAATTATCTTCCACACCTTTTCTTACAGGACACTTAAATGACTTTTAGGGTTTGATCAACTGTGTTTAGTTTGTTTTATTGATATGTATGTACAGTGATAAATAAACTATGACTTTATATGTAGTTACGCATCCCTGTCATGATCATTGTCTGTGAAGGGATGACGATGCTGTTATCTTAAATGTCTTCAGATACAGAACCAGGTAAACAAAGTTTAAGCACATCAGTATATAAAGAATTACAAAAAAAGTTGTTGTTTTTTTTTTCAAAATTCCAAAAGGGTTTTAATACAGTAGCAGAATGTTGCTCATTTTAATACAGTGATCGATTATGGTTGTAAACAAAAACAAACTCAAAGTGTATTCACTGAAGTGAATAGTTTCTAGTTTCTTGAGCCAGACTACTCCAAAGGTAAAATCACTCTTAGCTTGAGTATTCCACCAGAGTACAATTCAAACATTTAGTAATACATGTGGATTACCTTACAAGAACAACTACCCGATCCTTGTCAGTAAACTCATTGAAAGACTGCTGGGCCATATACACAATGGGATTTGTGTGAATCAATTGGCTACAGGGAAAAGTGGACAGTGATTTCTGAATATTCCTGCACACAGTTAACGAGGTATCACATGTTAGCAATGTAGTCTGTCAGCAACATCTGAACTCTACCCTTTTTTTAACCAGGGGTCATGACCTCTGTCCAATTGTGGTTTTGTGGTAAATAACAGCTACACGCTATGCACAGGCATACAGAAGCAATACTCGCAGTCATTGATCTATTATCTCTCTCCTTCCTTTATGAGAGTCACGTCTCCCCTGCTTGAGAGGAGACATCAGTGGATTTTCTCTGAACCGGATTTCATGAGGATGAGCGAAAGCGTTATTGTCCACCGCTTCCGCATGACGCCTATTCATGTTCTCTGACTCAATACACCCAGAAACTGCCTGAGATGAAAAGCTGTCCAGGACACTGTCATTTACAAATGAGAGTCCTCTCTCCATCTTTCTGCCCATGACATGAAAGACTGCCTCTCCTCTCTTCTCTTCTCGTCTCTTTTCTCCTCTCCTCCTCCTCCTCGCAGTCAGGAAGTATCCATTCATCACAGTCAGTCTGTTAATGCCAGTGTGTGTGGAGGTGATCTCCAATCTGTCGTGCTGCTGTCACCTCACCAGTCCAACATGCCTGATCCCTGCTTATTCATCTAGCATATCCCCCAGAACGCCTTTCACACACACACACACACACACACACACACACACACACATCTCACTTGTGCAGTGTTTTTCTCTCCCTTGCACATACACATACAAGAACACACAAATACACAAGATCCCATTGTGCAGAGTTCCTTCTAGACATACACACAGGTCGTTTCATATATACGCAGTCTATCACACACACACACACACACACGCACGCACACACACACACACATACACATCTCCTTCCCTCGCCTCATCTCACACAAATATTTTTTTCTCTCTCTCCAGCTCATTTCTCTAGCCTCCCTTGCTCTCCCTTCTCCTTGCTGCCATCCGTCGCCTCTCTGCTTGGCCATGTCCTCATGCACAATCACAAATGCACACAATACATTCCCCCCTCATTCCAAGCCAGTCATCCTGAACAGCCCTCTGTGGGGTAAGTAGATAGGAGGCTGCTGAAACATGTAGAGCTGAACGGCCCTCTGAGGATGCCAACTGTCCCACCGCTGGGAGCTACTATAGGTGGGGTGGTGGTGGGGGCTGGGAGGTGAGGGGTGAGCCTGGAGTAGAGGAGTAATTGCCGAGTGTGTGAATTTTTGTGTGTGTATCTGTGAAAAGTGCAGTGGGAAGGAGGGAGGATGGGTGTTAGGAGATGAGAAAGGGTGACAAAGATAGTGGATAAGCCATCCACTATCGACAGGAAAAGCAGAAGAGCCAGGCATCTGAGTGCCACCTTCATACAGGTGTGTGTGTGTGTGTGTGTGTGGAGGACGGTTAGGTGACAGGGGGTCAGGTTGGAGAGAGTAATCTCCTCAGGATTAAGAGTGCTGCACCTGTGTTAATGTGACTGTCAATGAGAATTAAGTCCCTGGACCGATCCTCTCCAGCAGTCTCTCCTCTCTCGCCTCCTGTCCGCCCTGTCACACTAATGACACCACTTTCTGTTGAGTGCCAGTGCCGCACGCTAAAAACAATTGGGAAATAATTACACTCTCTCAATACAGTACAAATTGCAGAGCCGAGCAGCGGGACAGCGAGAGATATAAGAAGAGAGGGAGGGAAGGAGAGGATGGGAGAGGAGGGGTGGAGGCAAGGATGACTAACAATTACAACACGATAGGGGCTGGGTCTCATTACTGCGCCCATTAACATGCACCAAGTAATTTTCCCCTCTCAGTTTGTGTGTGTGCGCATGAGAGAGCGAGCGAGAGAGAGAGAGAGAGGTAGCAAGAGAGAAAGAGAGTGTGTTTGTGCGTGCTGAGAGTGTGCGTGTGCGCCCAATAGAGTGTGCCCATTAGGTTCTGCAACACACCTCCCTGCCTCCGTGCGCAATCTGCCCGGAGAACCCCCGGCGGCACCTCATTTCTCTCCCATATGTCTGAGCTCCATGCGCTCTCCTCTCTATCCCCAGCCGATCACGATCCATGCAAAGCGATTAGAAGGCGCGTGAAAAGAGCCCGGTCAGCGGATCAGCCTCGCAGATCACTCAATAAGCACTACTAAGCATCGCCGGGCTCCGACCGATCGCTTATTTAACCTCGCAGTGGTGAAACACTGCATCAGTCTCACCTCAATCTTCCCTGCCTGCCCTCAACCGACAGCGTACGCGCGCGCTACACACGGTCAGCGGAATTGATGCCCGTTTGGATCGTCTCATTATGTGTTCCATTTTTACGCATGGCAATCACGCGCAGAGAGGGAGAGGAGTCACCTGGAAGATCAGGGAGGTTTTTGCTGGAAATCCTGACGTTCTTTTAAGAAATCGTTCCTCAGCAAATTGTGTTCACTGCGCTCTGAGCCAAGAAAATCAAAGTTGCTTTCAGCTCGCCAGTCATTTAGTGAGCCAGGCAGCCAGTCACCACTCCTTTTCTCCCCTTGTCCCGATGGAAAATGCTCCACATCCCCACAGCCAAAGTCCCCCTCTGACCCCATCCTCATTTCATTAGCCTATTGACCGCGCGCCATAAAAAGACATAGGGAATTCAAATGTGAATCTATACTAATTAAAGTGCTGAATTTTAATAAAAAACACCACCTTACCGAAATCTATAAACTCGATGGCATGTTCACAGGAAATTGTAAAGGATCCAGGTGAGACAGCGGAGCTCTTTGCCACTTTCAGCTTCAACTCCACTGATTGTGTTTTCCAGACTCGGGGCAATCCTTATGAGCCTCCTGTCCAGTTCCCGGAGCCCGCGCCAAACACACCGAAGCAGGGTTGAGGAGGGCCACTATCACGCCAGAGTACCAGCCCTCCGGAGCCGGGTGAGAACACCGAGCTCGCGCAATAGCGATGTGGTCCAATCTGCCATGATCTCGCCGCGTCCCATCTCAAAACCACACTGAGGAGAAAGTCTTCAAAAGTGCGTAATTCCCCCCAAAAGACACCGGGCTAGTGTTTTTGGCGAACACTCCACTCAAGTTTATCCCCCTGCGCGCTACTGTGACACAGAGGCGTTATAGTCGCCGGAGAGATGCTGATGAGAGTGATGGTATTGTGATGCAGGAGTGATAGTTGCGCTCCCGTCGCTCCTCCCGAGCAGGGATCGATTGGACATGAGAAATGCGATGCGAGCCCGTCTTCCCCATTCAGAACACGTGCAACAGCGCCCGCCCAGTTCACCAGCTCCCAAGTACACCCCCTCTTGCTCGCTGATGTCATGTAGTTTACAAGTAGCCTGGGCTTTTGGGGTGGGGGTGGGGGGATGAGGTGATGATGCTGTACCTATATGTCCAAGGAGAGATGGGATACATGACAGCCATTCATAGACCGCCAAGAGTTTATCCCAGCAAGTCATTTAGTCTCATTCTTTCTCAACTTTTATAGTTTGTTTCTTTGCTTTTCTGTGTCAGTGACCGGAAATATGACTGATTGATTGATGTGATTACGCACAGAAATGTAATCAGTTAGGCCAAATGAATGATCTAACCCCAAATGGTCGGTTTTGTTTCACTTTTTTTTAAAACGAAAAATAAGGAATTTAGAGTGGTTTGGGTGTAAAGGTTCATTCAAATGACATAAGTCTACCTACAGTTTATTTGTACAATGCACAGGTTACGGTTGTCATAAATCTTACATGAATATAGTCTTCCTAAGTTAGGAGTAAGAAATGTGAGTAAGTATTACTGATTTCTGTCCTGGTAGGATTTTTGTCTAATAATGACCACAGGCTGGAGGTTATACCTTACCTACGTCATTACTACAGGTCTGCAACTGGTGCGAGCTTTTCTGTGTGTGTGAGGTGAGAAGGGGATCTCATGGTTGTGGACTGACTGACAGTTGCTATATTGTGGATGAGTCGATGACCCCTCCTCATCACATAATAGCCTACCTCGCTTCTACACTTCGATTATGTTACAGACGGTGTGTAGATATCAATAGCCTACTTGGTTCTGTGCACGGTCATACGCCCCCCACCGAGATGTTAAACAGAATTTAATCACCGCCGCCTCTCCGTTACGCACCAGGAGACAGCCTATCAATTATTCCATCCCTGGAAAATTCTAGTGTGTTGATGGCGATTGATTGCTTTGCGCTGTATTTGCAGTCGTTAAGACTTAGAGGGGGTCGATGTCTGCTAACGACCCATGGTGAAGAGTATCCGATACATTCAGATGTCTTGCTTGTTGCCAGCATTGCTGGGCCATACTGTGGGCCGTGTCAGTGGAGGCATTTCCGTTGGAAGAGACGTGTTTTTTTTTTTAACTTATCTAAGCAAAAGCGGCCATGCACCATGGAAATGCAAGGATTGCAACATGGAGCATACTTGCTTAACTCCGGGGTTTTATGTGATTGTAATCACGAACAATCTTGTCAGGTACTATCCTTAACAACTTTTGACCATTTTGCTAGCTGTGCGTGTCGAGTGAGAAAGTGCTGTATGTTATTTTCACCAGATCAAGCGAGGCCTGAATCTATTACTAATCGATGTCTGACTTTTAACAGAGAACAAATTGGACATTGATTCGGGTTTGCCAGGACTTTACATGGTTTATCCAACGCGTTGGTTGTAGGTTTTTGATTTTTTAAAAAGAAAGAAAAAAAACGTTAAACTAAAACAGAAATCGTAGTTTCAGGACCATAGACAGTGCCAGACACGCTGCACATAAATTCAGTACACTGGACAGCTCCAGTTACTGTTTTTTCTGTGCGCCTACTTTCTTGTCAACCAGCCAATCCAGTACGGAGACAAAACAGACAAAAGTAGTTTTATTGTGTAAAGCTTAAGTAAAAAGAAAAAAAAACATCAGAAAGATGATTAAAAAAAAAAAACGTAGCCTAATATATCCTGTCTGCACCGGCAAGTGGTTTTGTCTACAATTCTGGACAAGTGCGTCTCAATAGGGGATCAGAGGCCTTGTATCTTAAAGTGAGGCAGCTAATGGATGCAACAGCACATAGCACTTACTGTATCTCATAAATCCTTCCTCAGAGGGACCAGATAGTGTCAGAGGAAACCACACCATAAACACTTTGCTGGACTAGAAAGGGTGAACGGTGTAAAATTTAATTTACTTCTCTTATACTTAGAATTACATTTACAGCTGTTGTTACAGAACCATCCGTTTTCTTAACATGTTTCACGGTAGGTGTCCGTGTCAGTGTCAAAGTCTGAAGCAGAAATGGTTAAGTTAAAGTCGTCCTCGAATATTGTGGTATAGCGGAACAGGTAAGAGTAGCAGCGGAAGGCCTCTTGGCGTGTCGTGTGTCAGAGTCGAGGGGTTATAGGATCTCCTCCGGGATATATTCTCCCAATAATCATCGCGCAGGGGGGAGAAAAAACATTAAGGAGATATCTGCTCATAAGTTGTGGAATATTTCTTCCTCCTAAATCGATATTCCTTCATTAATCCCTCTGAAAGATATTGTTTATCTGGTGTGCTGGGGGTGGGAGGGGGACGCCTGCAAAAGTGGCCAAGGTAAGATGAGTGGTTTGTAATTGATTCTTCTGAATTCAGTGGTGAGACATGTTTGTTTTTTTTAAGATAAATTAGATTATGCTAATGATCGCGTTGCAAAACACGAAGAGAAATAGCTATAAGATCAGCTTTGGACAATAATAAGGAAATAAAGCAAATATATGCTGGTGTGGAACACGTAGCTGTATAAATAATGGACCAGAACCTTCAGAATACAACTGCAGAAATGTCAGACTAACTAAAATAGGACACTAACAGTCAGAAAAAGCAGCTGGTGGGGTATCTCCCCCACCCACCCACCCCGTGAAACACACAACACATAAAATTCCTTCAAATTTGAAAGTGTAAATCACGACCCAGGTGTGATCTAATGACTTTACTCACAGTTTGGTGACGCAACTTCAGGCTCCTTGAGCTATTTTGTCCTGACGCGTTTAAGGCTCCTTTCTTCAGTTCATAGGGTCTGTGTTAAAGCCTAGAAATAAGAAGTAAGAAATTCAACATTTCTGAGAGAAAGCACACTATTACCCACGGCACGGCAAAAAATAATGCCATCAAAGTATAGCTGTTGTAGAACTTTGGGTGGTAAACTTCCAGAGGACCCCAAATCGGTGCCTGAGGCAGTAAATGTGGGGCCTGTTTGTTAATGATGGAGAGAGAGAGATGCCAGCAACGCCGCTAATTACACAAGCACACATACGCTGCGCCCTGGCGGTCGGTGGAGCAAGTATAAGGTTAGACTGTGCTCCATCACGTCGACTACACCACATACAGAGGAGGGGGTGTTATACTTTGTACACCGTGATTTGCTTAATAATTTAGATAGAAGGGTGGAGTTGGTGTTGATTTTGGATACATCCAACAGACAGGTTTGAACTAAAAAACAAGACTTGGTCATCGATTTGGAGCTGCCATGAAGGTTAATGAGAACAGACATCTTGGTTCCTCTGCTTTTGGTCCCCCACCCCCCACCCCCCGTGCATAGAGATTCTTCATTTCTTTACGAGGTCACTGGCAGTAACCTGAGCAGGGCCATAAATAGTGTCCATCCCAGACAGGCCCGGTGTCTGTCAATACTCAGAAAGTTCAGACACTACATCCGCAAAGCGCATTCAGAAGCACGACTGCTGACACCAAACTTGTGGTATTGGAGAAAACACACTTGAAAAAAATATTGTCGTGAATATGACCCTTTTGGATATATTAGTGAATAAATTATTCTTTTTCCGTACGGTGTTGGACGGCGTCTGACAGGCACGATCACACAGCGCAGGATGAAGGTTTGGCCTCATGTGTGGTGTTGGACTGCCCCCGTGTGGCTATGATGCGTCACTGATAACTCGGATAGTTTTTGAGGTCATCCAGATTTATTATGGTGACAGTAAAAACTGAACTGGTGCCCTTTTTGCGCAAGAGCCATTTCCCTCCTTAGACCTGAACTCACTAAAATAATGAAACCCACAGCAAAGAGCTGTCTGGCATCAGCAAGAACTGGCAAGACAGAGGCTTCAGTTTTTTCCCTCCAAGGTCAGACTTCAAAAGATGATTGATTAAATTAAGATGAATTAAATCTCTGATGCCTAACATGGCCAGCACAGACTGGAGGACATGCTTCAGCATTTTTTAGAATTATTTATTTAAAAATATTACACAGCTTTTGAATATGAAATTGCCTAGAAGTCTAGAAAAGCCCTGACCAAAAAGGGTCTGACTCAGTTCAACGTGATTTCATTGATAAATAAAACATCAAGCTCACAGAGAGGCCAAGAAACATGAAAATGATCTTCTTAACTCTCAAAATACTCCTTTGCTTTGCACCAGACTAAATGCAAATTGTGCTCATTTCATTTCAGGCCAATTAACTGCATTCAAAAGGCTTTAGGAAAAAGGATTGTAGCAGCACCCTCATCATTTGACCATACTGACAATACATTTCCTTTGGCAAAATGCAAAGGAATTTATAATAAAACAGACATTGGTATCAATGGCATATTCCATAAAACCAATAAGATATACATTTAAATAATAACTGTGACAAATTATAAAAGAAAAGCATGTAAACTGTAAATAAAGATGCAATAGTAACAGTTACATTTAAAAAGCCTGTGCAATATTTGTGATATTCAGCATTATTATCATTATGTTTTGTGTCACAATGGAGTGTTGGATTTTATCCATAAATACTTTTATGTATGTTTCACAATACTTAAAATGTACGTATTTAAAAGTGTCACTGTACATGCATGCATACTACATGAATACTGATACAAAAGAAAATGTCTCTTGGCTTTCCATCTCTTATTGTTAAAGTTAGAAGTGTTTGTGATGAGCATAACTTAAAACCACATTCATTCAGTATGTTGACCTCACTCTAAAAAGTGTCTGAGTCTGTAACAATATGCGTGAATCCAGCATGAGTACTGCACATCATAGGAATGTATTCTGGATGTGCTCAGAAACTGTGATTGTCAACAGCTCTGACGAGGCTTGCGTCAAGGTGACACTGATCAAAGGTGACAAGATGTCGCATGTGAAGAGACGCCGTAACAGCTGCTCATTAGCTAACTTTGTCTGCGTAGAATGAAGTAGACACAGCAGAGGTAATGAAGAAACATAGCACACATCTTATCATTCTCCAGATGTTTCGAATGCACGCGGCTCGTCCTTTAACTGATTTGACACCAACAGAGCTGGTGGAAGCTATTTAAACCCGAGTTGTCCGCCATACTGCTTTCACTCATCCAGACCTATCAAAGCAGCAGAAGGGAGGGGGTGACAAATACTCCAACAGACCACTGAGATCCACTGGTGTATGTATAACTTTAAAACAGTCACAAAAAGTACACTGCAAATGTCAAGATGTCTTTTGGGCAGGTTCATGTTTGTAGCCAGATGTGTATGATTTAAGGGTTCTTCAGTAGCCAGATGTCTGCACACTCCCCGCTCCCACTCCGAGAAACTCTAGAGTTCATCATGAAGGGTACGACGCTGCCATTTGGGATGGCGTGTGACATAATTGGCTGCGTCCAGCACAAGGCGCATGAACTCCCCCACATCAAAGGAGTAGTTGGTAAACTTCGGATGGTCCCCAAGGGTGGGATGGTGACCCTGAGAAAAGTGTTAGAGCAAAGTGTATACAGTAAATAGACATATAAAAGTACATGGAAACAAAAGCTTGGCAGCATATGAAGAATGTGTGTGTTTGTGTTGTCAGACTGTCTTCACAATTAGATGACAGAGATGATATAAGAGAGAAATGAATTATGCACGTTTGTTCTTCTGTGCCTATAATTGCTCACACACATAATTAAGTGCGTGCGTACGAGTGTAAGTGTGTGTGTTTATAGGTGAGATAGGTGAGATGAATTGAGTAAGCTCATGCTGAGGTGTCTGGGAGCTAATAGCTGGTACGGGAGTTTCCCCTACCTTGTCCTGTGGGAGCACTTTGTCCGCCGTCTGCCAAGTCACGTATCGAATGCCCCGCAGCCGAGCCAAATCTCGATAGCAGCTCTCATCCTGACAATTATATCTGGGAGGGACAGATGCAGACACTTTATCTCTTGCTCTCCTAAGTGTGCCTCACTTTCACTCTCTCTTGCTCCATCTTTCTCTCACGCACGTTCTATGCGCACTGTGGCTTTCTCGTGGTATCACTCACCAAAATGCACAAACACTCCCACACATGCTCCTAAAAGTACACATACAAACACACACACTCACACACATTCCAATCAGTTTCCCTACCCAGGGTAGCCAGGTGTGATGAATGCCTGGTTAATTAGGCAGTATTTCACAGTCATATACCAAGTGGCTGAGGGGGAACTTTGGGCACAGCGCTCTGCCAAACCCATCGCTCTCTCTGCTCTCCTCTCTTTCCGTCTTTCACACATACACTCACACACATACACACAAACACGAAAGTGTCACTCACAGCTCAAAGATGACAGCCCAGTCGGGGAGGAAGAGGAGGTGTGTAAGACCCGCCCCATGCATCCCTATAAAGATGTCAGAGTTGTGGGTGATTCTCAACTGCTCTAGGAAGGGAACATCCCTAAAGGACAGAGGGAGTCATGCATCAATCATCACTGAGTAAACACTGTCACTATTACACAATTTCAAAAGCTACACACTTTCTGTATTCTTACGCAGCACCGCTCCTGACCAATGCTGCACTCAATAGCTCCTGTAGTAATGTGGCAAACACTCTATAACTCACTTGTATTTGTAGTCCACCACATTGACCTCCAGCAGTGGCACGGTCTTGAGGGCATTTACAAGCTGTAATAACAACAGAAGGATGAGTTCTTTGATCAATGGGAGAGCAAACAAATATGGGCAGTGACCATATAAATCACAAGCCTTTTTTACTCATACTGTTTATAGCAAATAAGATTTTAAATAGGCACTTAACAGAGGCAGGCAGTAAATCAATGGCGGGAAGGAGGGGCTGAGGGAGTGGGAGAGTTGTATAGAGTGAAGAAACAGAAAGAGACAAGAAGAGGGGAAAGGGAAGATGGGGAGACAGAAATAAGGAAAGGGAGGACAGGTGGCAGAACAAGATGAAGGGAAAAGAACAAGTTCTAGAAAGAAAGAGACAGAAGTGGGGAGGGAGGAAGGGAGGGAGGTGCTTGACTCACCTCCACTTGGTTTAATATCCTTCTGTATTCTGTGCTGCGAGCCAGCAGGGTGACACGAACACGCCCCTCCTGAAAACAGCAATGCACCCAATAATCAATCAGACAAGGACAGAAAAGATACGCAGCTGGGAAAACATGATGCTCATTCAAAGTAACTTTAAGGCCTCTACTTCAAAGGTTTCTTTTATATGGCACAGAGGAACAGATAAATTAGCTAAACTCACATTACATGAGTAATTTTTTTAAGTGCAATCAAAGAAGGTCTTTTCTGATGTGCTCTTATTAGTTTATAGAGTATAGTTATTCATCTTCTTATTCTATATTCTTCTACTGCCACCTTGTGTCCTGAATGAGTATTTAGACTTTTTGGATGTATCATCATTTGTGCAATAAATGTTGAAACAAATGGCCGTAAAATATAAACGTCATAATTTCACTATCTTTATGTAATGAACACAACAAAACAGCCAAACCCCAACAGCTCAGTACAGGCAATGAGCATATTGTGTATGCATTCAGCACAGACCTAATTTTTCATCTTCTACTTAAAGAAGTAGTGAAAATTATGCCTTTCTGAACAGAACCAGACCAGAGCAAATTATGAGAAGGGGGAGATAGGAGGAAAGAGTGGTGTGAGGGCAGATGAATAGGACACAATAGAGGAGAGCAACAGTGCGAGTCTCTAGCTGTGCCATTAATCTAGGGATGAAAGGAGGAGCCGGGGAGAGGGTCAGGGCCGAGAAGACCTCTCATTCAGTCACCAGCTATCGCTAGCAGCCCTATGTCTCACTAAAAAGCCTCTTAGCATATTTCCAGTGAGGGTCATGAATACCCAATGAGCTGATCCACAAGAAGGAAGAAGTCATCGGACTTTGCTGGTCATAAAGATACTGGGGCAGTACCTGACTCAGAATTTTGTCAGTGGAATCGGATTCAGATTAGACTATTTGCACCTTTTTTCATATAGACAGTCTGGCAATCAGTAAATCCATTGGCATTAGTTTCAGTGATGATTTCAACCACATTAATATGGTTAAATGCAACAGAGTCATGGGAACATTTTTCTTCATTTAAGAATCAATAAAAGACAGCTACATATGATGCAAGATTTGAACTGCAGCGTATTTGAATTGCTGACATATATAATGTTGGGCTACCATATGGATTTGTTGGAATAATGAGACATGCAGCAAACATGTATTTCTGTTTAAATCAAGGTCTTATAGCCTATTCTATTTTTTATTTAATTAATTTTATTTATTTATTTTCAGTTTTATTTTATTTTGATTAAAATCAATGTGTAATGAATAAACAAATCAAACAGTTTAAAATTCGACATTCACAGCATTGCCTGCTATGAAATACTGACATTGCGTCTTCAACAGGATAGGCCTACTTTTTTGTTTCTCTTTAAACAAAAAAACTAATAAATACATCTAAATAACAATACATTTACAAATGAAATTATTCAAGATTGGAATTAATGATTGTTAGCAGTGATGAGTGTTTGTGTTCCCACTACTTTTTCTATGCATACATACAAATACATATAGGTGACCTGTTTATGTCACCCATTCCTCCATATGTTGGTGTACTGTTTACATTCTCAGTGAGCTAATAAGCTCCCTGGTGGTCTAGTGGTTAGGATTCGGCGCTCTCACCGCCGCGGCCCGGGTTCGATTCCCGGTCAGGGAACTCTCACTTTATGTCTAATGCAAACTAGGACTCTGCGAAAGTGAACAATGGTCAGCTGCTTGACAAAATACATGTCTATGCCACTTATGATTGATTGTTAATTGTACGGCTGGTTATGTTTGTGAATATCATAAAACGTACACCACCAACAACAAAACTGCTTTGGCAAACAGGAGAGTTTGCCACCAACCCTGACAGGAACATACTAACAACACCAATAGCTAAATCACAACCTTCCTTTTCGTGTGTTTTGGTGAGGGCTGAAAAAATAGCAGTTGATCATGTCTTTGCCATGTAAATGGATACACACAGTATGACGGAAATGTGCCGACACACAGTGCTAGAGAAGAGACAGAAAGGGAGAATGTAAGGAGAGGAGACTGAGGATATTCAACAAATGCTGGTAGCAGAAACACTGATTAAACTCATCAAAAGTCCCCCGCTTGACAATGATGCATCATGGACAAGAGGTCTGCAGAACATTTACAAAGACTGGACACAAGCATCTTGAAAACATTGACAAAGAGTTCCCTGACCGGGAATCGAACCCGGGCCGCGGCGGTGAGAGCGCCGAATCCTAGCCACTAGACCACCAGGGACCTATATGAAAAACATGAACCACCTTCTGCCTGAAAACAGCATGGCCATTCAGGGGTCAACATTTGTGAAGGAATCATACCAGTAGTTTTATATATTTAAGCCAATTGACCTGCAGAGCATATACTTCATGTTTCTGCAGACCATTTTCCAATCCTGTTGCTTCTTCCCTTCATGGCAAACTGGCCACTAGCTGACATATTTTGCTCTGGATAAGAGCAATATGATCCATTCATTCATTATACATGTGTACTTACTCTAGTTCAGACCGATGCCAGAGCTTAACCCAATGTTTACTATGCAGAGGGTCAAGATGATGCCTTGGAAAGGTTGTCTGTGATAATCAATTTGTACAAATTCACAAAAAAGGTTTTCTATTTTTAGTTTCTTACTGCTGTTGCTGTTGGTTAGCATTGTTGTGATGATTAAATTGATAATGAATAAACTAAACTAGGATTAATGATTATTAGCAGTGATGAGTGTTTGTGTTCCCACTACTTTTTCTATGCCTTCCATTGAATATAGGTAACCTGTTTATGTGTCAAACAAGCATTCCTCCATATGTTGGTGTATTATTTACATTCTCAGAGAACTAACAAGATCCCTGGTGGTCTAGTGGTTAGGATTCGGCGCTCTCACCGCCGCGGCCCGGGTTCGATTCCCGGTCAGGGAACTCTCACTTTATGCCTAATGCAAACTAGGACTCTGAAAATGAATGATGACAGCAGTTATGAGGACTTCTGGCTTGTTTCACACTCTGTGTACCACAACCTTCCGTGAGTAACACTTAAATACATGTCCATGCCACTTATGGCTGGTTATGTTTGTGAATATCATAAAACATACAACAACAAGACTGCTTTGGCAAACAGGAGAGTTTGCCACCAACCCTGACAGGAACATACTAACAACACCAATAGCTAAATCACAACCTTCCTTTTCGTGTGTTTTGGTGAGGGCTGAAAAAATAGCAGGTGATCATGTCTTTGCCATGTAAATGGATACACACAGTATGACAGGAATGTGCTGACACACAGTGCTAGACGAGACAGAAAGGGAGAATGTAAGGAGAGGAGACTGAGGATATTCAACAAATGCTGGTAGCAGAAACACTGATTAAACTCATCAAAAGTCCCCCGCTTGACAATGATGCATCATGGACAAGAGGTCTGCAGAACATTTACAAAGACTAGAAACAAGTGTCTTGAAAACACTGACAAAGAGTTCCCTGACCGGGAATCGAACCCGGGCCGCGGCGGTGAGAGCGCCGAATCCTAGCCACTAGACCACCAGGGACCTATATGAAAAACATGAACCACCTTCTGCCTGAAAGTAGCATGGCCATTCAGTGGTCAACATTTGTGAAGGAATCATACCAGTGGTTTTATATTTAAGCTAATTGACCTGCAGAGCATATACTTCATGTTTCTGCAGACCATTTTCCAATCCTGTTGTTTCTTCCCTTCATGGCAAACTGGCCAGTAGCTGACATATTTTGCTCTGGATAAGAGCAATATGATCCATTCATTCATTATACATGTGTACTTACTCTAGTTCAGACCGATGCCAGAGCTTAACCCAATGTTTACTATGCAGAGGGTCAAGATGATGCCTTGGAAAGGTTGTCTGTGATAATCAATTTGTACAAATTCACAAAAAAGGTTTTCTATTTTTAGTTTCTTACTGCTGTTGCTGTTGGTTAGCATTGTTGTGATGATTAAATTGATAATGAATAAACTAAACTAGGATTAATGATTATTAGCAGTGATGAGTGTTTGTGTTCCCACTACTTTTTCTATGCCTTCCATTGAATATAGGTAACCTGTTTATGTGTCAAACAAGCATTCCTCCATATGTTGGTGTATTATTTACATTCTCAGAGAACTAACAAGATCCCTGGTGGTCTAGTGGTTAGGATTCGGCGCTCTCACCGCCGCGGCCCGGGTTCGATTCCCGGTCAGGGAACTCTCACTTTATGCCTAATGCAAACTAGGACTCTGAAAATGAATGATGACAGCAGTTATGAGGACTTCTGGCTTGTTTCACACTCTGTGTACCACAACCTTCCGTGAGTAACACTTAAATACATGTCCATGCCACTTATGGCTGGTTATGTTTGTGAATATCATAAAACATACAACAACAAGACTGCTTTGGCAAACAGGAGAGTTTGCCACCAACCCTGACAGGAACATACTAACAACACCAATAGCTAAATCACAACCTTCCTTTTCGTGTGTTTTGGTGAGGGCTGAAAAAATAGCAGGTGATCATGTCTTTGCCATGTAAATGGATACACACAGTATGACAGGAATGTGCTGACACACAGTGCTAGACGAGACAGAAAGGGAGAATGTAAGGAGAGGAGACTGAGGATATTCAACAAATGCTGGTAGCAGAAACACTGATTAAACTCATCAAAAGTCCCCCGCTTGACAATGATGCATCATGGACAAGAGGTCTGCAGAACATTTACAAAGACTAGAAACAAGTGTCTTGAAAACACTGACAAAGAGTTCCCTGACCGGGAATCGAACCCGGGCCGCGGCGGTGAGAGCGCCGAATCCTAGCCACTAGACCACCAGGGACCTATATGAAAAACATGAACCACCTTCTGCCTGAAAGTAGCATGGCCATTCAGTGGTCAACATTTGTGAAGGAATCATACCAGTGGTTTTATATTTAAGCTAATTGACCTGCAGAGCATATACTTCATGTTTCTGCAGACCATTTTCCAATCCTGTTGTTTCTTCCCTTCATGGCAAACTGGCCAGTAGCTGACATATTTTGCTCTGGATAAGAGCAATATGATCCATTCATTCATTATACATGTGTACTTACTCTAGTTCAGACCGATGCCAGAGCTTAACCCAATGTTTACTATGCAGAGGGTCAAGATGATGCCTTGGAAAGGTTGTCTGTGATAATCAATTTGTACAAATTCACAAAAAAGGTTTTCTATTTTTAGTTTCTTACTGCTGTTGCTGTTGGTTAGCATTGTTGTGATGATTAAATTGATAATGAATAAACTAAACTAGGATTAATGATTGTTAGCAGTGATGAGTGTTTGTGTTCCCACTACTTTTTCTATGCATACATACAAATACATATAGGTGACCTGTTTATGTCACCCATTCCTCCATATGTTGGTGTACTGTTTACATTCTCAGTGAGCTAATAAGCTCCCTGGTGGTCTAGTGGTTAGGATTCGGCGCTCTCACCGCCGCGGCCCGGGTTCGATTCCCGGTCAGGGAACTCTCACTTTATGTCTAATGCAAACTAGGACTCTGCGAAAGTGTACAATGGTCAGCTGCTTGACAAAATGCATGTCCATGCCACTTATGACTGATTGTTAATTGTAGGGCTGGTTATGTTTGTGAATATCACAAAACATACAACAACAAGACTGCTGACAACACCTGGAGAATTTCCGGAGTTGCCCTTTCACACATGTAGCACACAGCAGGAGATTGTCCATGTGAGACGCATTCTCACCTGCTGGAAAAACTCTGTTGGTTTTAGGCGAGGGAAGCAGAAGGCAGGACATCACTCAGAAAGTATGCTGTGGTTGTAATTCAGCATTTTAATCTTTTCATCAGATGTAAAATAGCTTTTATTTTACAAGAATCACAGGAAGTTTTCTCTGATTCTATCCCGTTAGCGCAACTTTTACAGCTTAGCCAGCCTGCTGAGTTTATCCAGCGATAGTCACATGTGTTAAATAGCAACTATGGATGAGAGGGGAGTTGGCTCCTAGAAGTCAAAGATATAATTTATAAGTTTATATTCTGATTGCTCAACAGTTGTTTGATAAATTGCTTGTTACTGCCGGATTTTATTGCACTTTATTGCTAGCCGTTGTAGCCCACTCGCTCGCTATATTCACACATGGGCTCAATTACACAAACTTTGTACTAGAGAAGTGACAGGGTAAAGTCCGTTTAATGGAAAGTCTGACTGATTCGGACATTTGCGTTCACACATACAGCTCTTCCGGCGAATGTCTGGAAAAATTCAGAGTTGCAGACAGTGCATGTGTGAAAGAGGCTATGGTCACTCTGCAGAAAATCAGTGAGGGTCTCTACTAATCTATCAAGTGTGACACACACACTTTTTGGCCCCCTCACTTCTGAAATGAATCTGGTGCCACTGAGTGAGGATATTCAACAAATGCTGGTAACAGAAACACTGATTAAACTCATTAAAAGTGCCCTACTTGACAATGATGCATCATGGACAAGAGGTTTGCGGAACATTTACAAAGACTGGACACAAGCGTCTTGAAAACATTGACAAAGAGTTCCCTGACCGGGAATCGAACCCGGGCCGCGGCGGTGAGAGCGCCGAATCCTAGCCACTAGACCACCAGGGACCTATATGAAAAACATGAACCACCTTCTGCCTGAAAACAGCATGGCCATTCCGGGGTCAACATTTGTGAAGGAACCATACCAGTAGTTTTATATATTTAAGCTAATTGACCTGCAGAGCATATACTTAATGTTTCTGCAGACCATTTTCCAATCCTGTTATTTCTTGCATTCATGGCGAATTGGCTAGTAGCTGACATATTTTGCTCTGGATAAGAGCAATATTAATCAATCATTCATTACATATGTGTACTTGCTCTAGCTCAGACCGATGCTTAACCCAATGTTTAACTGTTGTTACTGTTACTGTTATATATTAAACTGATAAAGAATGACTAAACTAAACCAGGATTAATGATTATTAGCAGTGATGAGTGTTTGTGTTCCGACTACTTTTTCTATGTCTTCCATTGAATACATATAGGTGATCTGTTTATGTCACCCATTCCTCCATATGTTGGTGTACTATTTACATTCTCAGAGTACTAACAAGATCCCTGGTGGTCTAGTGGTTAGGATTCGGCGCTCTCACCGCCGCGGCCCGGGTTCGATTCCCGGTCAGGGAACTCTCACTTTATGCCTAATGCAAACTAGGACTCTGAAAATGAATGATAACAGCAGTTATGAGGATTACTGGCTTGTTTCACACTCTGTATACCACAACCTTCTGTGAGTAATACTTAAATACATGTCCATGCCACTTATGACTGACTGCTAATTGTACGGCTGGTTATGTAGGAGAGTTTGCCACCAACACTGACAGGAACATACTAACAACACCAATAGTTAAATCACAACCTTCCTTTTCATTTGTTTTGGTGAGGGCTGAGAAAATAGCAGGTGAGGCATACGCATCATGTCTTTGCCATGTAAATGGATACACACAGTATGACAGGAATGTGCTGACACACAGTGCTAGACGAGACAGAAAGGGAGAATGTAAGGAGAGGAGACTGAGGATATTCAACAAATGCTGGTAGCAGAAACACTGATTAAACTCATCAAAAGTCCCCCACTTGACAATGATGCATCATGGACAAGAGGTCTGCAGAACATTTACAAAGACTGGATACAAGCGTCTTGAAAACATTGACAAAGAGTTCCCTGACCGGGAATCGAACCCGGGCCGCGGCGGTGAGAGCGCCGAATCCTAGCCACTAGACCACCAGGGACCTATATGAAAAACATGAACCACCTTCTGCCTGAAAACAGCATGGCCATTCAGGGGTCAACATTTGTGAAGGAACCATACCAGTAGTACTGTTTACATTCTCAGCGTGCTAACAAGCTCCCTGGTGGTCTAGTGGTTAGGATTCGGCGCTCTCACCGCCGCGGCCCGGGTTCGATTCCCGGTCAGGGAACTCACGCTTTATGTCTAATGCAAACTAGGAATCTGTGAAAGTGAATAATGGTCAGCTGCTTGACAAAATGCATGTCCATGCCACTTATGACTGATTGTTCAATGTATGGCTGGTTATGTTTGTAAAAGTCATTAAACCTAGACCAACAATAAGAAAACTGCCTTGGAAAGTTTGTCACCACCATTGACAGAAAGATAAAAAACAAGATACTTGCATAACAACTCTACCTGCAGCTTCAAAAATTACCAAGAGATTAACCAATAACACTATATTATCATCAGTTGTCAATCAGTGTTTTCTACACGTCGTTCTTCCTACCTTGGGTCTGTTCTGCGGGATGTTCAGCCGATGGAGGACATGTTGAGAGAATGCCCTAAACATCCCTTCACTGTAGCAATCCGAGATCTGCCATCAACATACAACAGAAATGATCAATAATGCACACATGCACAATTCAACGTATTTTTCATCCATTTGTTTTAAAAACATTGTATCAAAATTACTATGTTATTATACTTTGTGTATGGAAATGTGAAAACAATAAAAATACTTTAACTTTTATAAAATCTACTTGCTGATTTGAAATTAAGTGAAAGCGCATTGAATCTGGCCACATTAGTGCAATGTACTGAGTTGTGATGAAAAACTGTGAATCTGGCAATTGTAAACATATTTTCTAGTCTCTCTGGGACAAATATCATTTGAGCCTCCGCATTTCTCAAATTTCAGAACCAATCGTATACTCTGCTGCACAGCAGCTGTAAATAAGAGTGCATGAATATAAACATGACATGTGCCGCAGGGGCAATCAAAAGCATCGGCTTGAGGCTGACCTATCAATATTTCACACCTCAAGGCTAGAAGCACAGGACAACGCACATTTACATGGTGTCATCTTTATAGTAATCTCCTTGAAATTATCATTTAAATAACATAAGCACTTCCTGAGCTATTGAATACATCACATAAATATTTGGCCTGAACTGCATGTTTATGATTAAACTGGATATTAGTGTGTGTGTGTGTGTGTGTGTGTGTGTGTGTGGGGAGGAAGCATCAATGAATGACAAAAAAAGAAGTCAAAAAATGTGAGACAAAATCATAAGACACAAATAAGCCAATGCTGAAAGTACAATTTGTTCAAAGCAAATATAAAAATGTTAAGTAATTATTTGCAGCTACACTCAGACACACATACACATGACAATTAACTTACGAGGGGCGTGTTGTAAAAGAGGCCATATCTCATTCTTGGGAGGAGGGAGAAGAAGGCATCTTTGAAACACACCTATGGACAAGTGTGAATAGGTTAATGAATAAGTTGCTATATAAGCAGTGTACAGCACAGCATAGCACAGACATCAGTTTGTGAGTGTAGTTTGTGTATGGTGTTGTTTCTCATGGGAAAAATCAACCCAGTCCCAGTCTACAACAAAACAGAAAAAGCAGTAATCAACTCACCTACCATTAATACACAGAATACACGAGTGAGTGATCAGTTCAACACCTGGTGAGGAGGTGAAGTTGTACCTACCCTTTTAGAGTCATAGATTTTCAGGTGGATGATGTCATAATCTGAGAAGGCCTTCCATGTTTCACTGAACAGATCTCCATAACCGTAAAAACTCTAGTAAAAGACATAAAATAAAAAAAGGGACATATGTTGATTAATGTTCAAACTGAAATGAAAAAAGCGATAAAATCAAAATCAGAATCAGCTACAGCCTTTAGCACTGTCAGGCTCAGTCATCTATTTTCAAACTTTGTTGGGTATGGTTGTATTTTTCTTAAGTTTTGGTTTTATCTGTTATCATACTATTATCTGACAGTCTGCCCTTGTTTAGACTGCAGTTTGCAGTTTCTGAAGAAAGGTCATTGTTTTCCTTCTCATTCAGTTTTTCTCTCCCTCCCCTCTCTTTCCTTTTTCCTCTTCACTTCTGTCCACAGTGAGGGGAACAATGGGCCGGAAAAGGCTCTCCATAAATATTCTGTTTTTCAACTGGTGCTTCCCTTTTATGTCTTCATCGGGCATGGGCACCACTGACTTGTTCAATGAAAACTGACTCTAGTATAAACACTGTAGAAAAACTACTGTCTGGCTTTCTGGCTGGGCTGGTGTACATGGGTCAGATCTCAGGTTTGAGACACTATTCTCAAATTGTCTTTTAAGTTAAGGGTTGGGGTCTTGTTTCTGTCTTGGTCTCACCCATAATGGTCTTTGGTCTCAACAGATAGTAGAAAAAACAGCACAGATGACAAACTAAAAGATTTCTCTATGGAAAAATAACTTTCTACATATAAATAACAATACCATAAGCTGTAGGGTACAAGATTATTTTGTGATCCAAGAGGAGAGTCACACTTAACCGTAAATATGTGTGTTGCAACTCCTGTAATCTGAGACCAGTCTGACCAGTTGTTTAATAAACATGTATTTATTTATTAATAACATTTCTAGAAGAGGAGTACAGAGACAGGAGCTAAATCAGCCTGTTTCAAACAGAGGCTGAACTAAAGAGCTGCGTAAAGGGTCAGTATGAGTTAAATACGTTATTCAAGTAGAGCCCCAGATCAAAAATATAGGCCTGTAAATGTGCATAATATGTCCCCTTTAAATAAACAACAAATTAGGGATCATAGACCTCCCCCCTTCCTCCAACAACTCTAGTGGGAGGCATCATGTACCCACCGTGTCCCACATGATAATGTTGATATCAGAGCTGAAAGAGTTGTTAATGTGTTGGGAGATGTAGAGGTTGACAAAGTCACAGAAATGGTGGTACATGTTCACACCTGTTGAACAAAACACACAATTATTATTCTGTAATGATGTCACAACTTAAATTGTAAAATAGGTGAACTATGAATATCAGACTGTCTCTAGTCTGCAATATAAAATAATCTAACTATAAAGGAAGGAATCTCTATATGTATGTGTGTCCTTCACATGTCTTGACAACTGTTCATCATATTGACTTTACACTTGGCATCTGTAATGCCGAGGACCTAAGGAAGTGCAGTGTCGAATTTGGTGCAATTTTGACACCCACATGTTTAACATTAATAAACTTTGAATAAACAAGTGAACAGTGAGCCATTCCGCTCTGCAGCAGTTTCTGGGCTCTGCAACTTCAAATCATGAGCACAGGCTTGTCGACTAGCCAACTCATTTTAAAAAAGACAAGAGAAAAAGAGAGAGAGAGAGGGTGAGCAAACTGAGAGCATGAGTGTGCAAAAGAGAGACAGTGCTGGTGAGGAGAAACAACTATGGAAAGCTTTCTCTCCAACAGTGAATGACAGAAATACAACATCATTTTCTGAATGTTTCACAGTAGTTACCTTCTAAAGCACAAACAACCTTCAAACACTCAATGGGCGATTAACTGTGGAGACAGATGCTCTTAGTTTCTGTTTCATTCACCTCCTCTGCATTTCTTTTCATTCATTCATTACATCAAACTAATGCAGCAGTAAATACAAAGACACCTCATGTGTGAATGCTGTGTTTCAAGCACATTTTTGTAAGTTTCTTTCATGCTGTTGG
Source organism: Euthynnus affinis (assembly GCA_029490765.1). Lineage (NCBI taxonomy): Eukaryota > Metazoa > Chordata > Actinopteri > Scombriformes > Scombridae > Euthynnus > Euthynnus affinis. The sequence goes on along the minus strand of CM055840.1, from coordinate 9,218,484 downwards.
TGTATGTACTCATTCACATCTTATATCAACAGTATTCATTTTTCTGTGCACTGAAACTTGAGCTGCGAAATATGGCAATATTTTTTAGGCTATATCACAATACACAATATATGATCTTTTGAAATCTCTAAACTATTTTAAACTACTAAAATAGTAAACTACTAAATACACTGCTGTTACAATAAAATTAAATAAAGTACTAAGTAAAGTACTGTTAAAATGAATTGAATCAAAGCAGAACACTGGTGCTTTTATTCTGAAGGACCCAGCTCGTCTCAAGTCAGAAGCTTTGATGTAGCTGCTGTCAACAACAACAACAGTTAGCACTTAGAGGAAAGTTAAACCATCACCTGTCAAAAACACACGACTCACCAACATAAGTCGCACTTGCCCAGGAGAATGGTCTGGTTGGGCAGACGAGTGTGTCTGACATAGATATTTGGTTTTTTTTTTTATTCTTTTTGTGTCAATGAGAGAAGGAGCGAGCCAATGTTCGTGATATAGTCATTTACTACATTCCACGTAGAACAAGCTGTCGAGTATCAACATCGAGTATACTCAAATATTTCACCCACCCCTAGTTGAAGCAGCAATACCAGAGGCCAAGTGATCAACCCGTTCCGAACAGGCAAGTTTTGAATGGGCACTACACTTGTAATATATAATATCAATACACTGGATACACTTGCAACATGTCCAACTTTTTAGTATCCCTTCTGGTTGAATAGATGAGTTTGCAGGAACTATGTTTACAGAAATGTAGTGTCTAGCCTCAAACAAGTTAAACGTGAACACTTGTTAAAGCTGCATATATGGTGTTCATTTATAAAGATAATGAGGATAAAGGTTTGAGCTACTTGATTAGATTGCAGGGGTTTAAACTGAGACACATGTATATTTGTTACTTACCAGCATCCAGTTTCATGAAAACAGTAGGTTTTTCAATGATGATGTCACAGTGTCCATCCTGTATGGGATGAAAGTCCAGCTCTTTGTACGTCTGGAGCTCTGCATACCTACAAAAATCATCAGTGGGAGAGTGATAGCTCATTAGGTCTGATCTTGATTGATCATGTGATGATATCTTGGTTGATACTATTGGGGCTTCCATTCAACAGTTAAATTTAGGTAGAGGTTTGCACACAAGACACAGCAGCATAATTTCACTGATTATTAAAATCTCTGACACGCCAACAGGGTCTAATGTTAATTAATGTTCTGTGCTCTTCTACACATGCAATCGGTCATCTGTTACACATACAGTCCAGTTCATACAGTCGTTATCAATTTTACAGCACAGAGGAAACTATCCAGGACCACAAAATAGAGGACATCTGTTGAGTAGGCGGTCTTTCTATGTGGCTCAGGATGCATTGTGTTTACACTACTAAAAGAATGTGGCCACATGTGGCCCAGACCACCTCTGAAAGTCGTCTGAGTGATCAGATCTCAGTCCGTCCTCAATGCATCTTGGGTGCGTTTACACCTGTATTTAGAACTGTCCATTTGTGATTGGATCACCCAAGACGGGTGTTAATACCATTCACTATACAGGAAGTGGTGAAACTCTGAAATGCTATATTAGGTGAATATTAGAATTTATATAAACTACCTAATTTGCCTTCTTTGCTCTAGTCTATTTTAATAACTGCAGCACAGATCTCTTCACAAATAAAGAAAAAAATAACACGAGTCAAACCTAAAATTTACTTATCTGTAGTCAGACGCATTATCCATTGCGCTACTGGCAAACCACAGACATGATTTAACTTGCTCATTAGTTGCAGACGGATAGTTTATTATTAGAGTTTAGAGATTAGAGTTAATATTGTCTGAAGCAATGATATTTTGGGTGTACCTATTGGTTCTTTCGTATTCACGCTCAACAGTTACAAGTGGGAGTAACATTCATTTTATCAAACTAAATTAATTTGAAGACATGTGTCCTGTATGTTATTCACTATACAGGAAACTAAAAGGCTGACAATCATAGACTGTCTATAAAGTGAGGTGTGACATCACCTAGTGGTTTGCATTGGAGCCGGTCTGAAGCGCAGAGTTACTGCTTATGATCAGCGCCATCTTTTCCATTTGGAGCCAGGACATTCCAAATAAGGATCTGGGGGGGGATGTTGCTTTCACACTCTGGAAACTACCTCGGACCAAAGCTAACACCAGATTACTAGGGACACTAACTGGTGCACACTTGGGCCAACATTTGCTACTTTAGCTAAATTATGCTAACAGGACAGGTATCTTAATCAAGTAACATCAAATTTACCAAATTATTACGACAATAGTCCAAATCAGCATGAGACCCAGAGTCAGAGAGAGCAGCAGGTAAGCGAACTGTCAATCACAGCTGTCAATCAATGTCCACACCACAGACATCAAAGCAACTATAAGTCTTGAAAACTTACTAACGGAGCAATTATTTCCAAAATAACTACTGGCACACGTAGATTAGAGGGTCTGAATTTTAAAAAAATTATTACCTTAATATTTCTACAGAGAAGTTGATGCTTTATGAATGGGAGTTAATTGGAGCCACAGATCTTTTGGAGCCAGCATTTAGCGTCCATTGGTGGGGCACTGGATTTTAAGATACTTCCATATTGACTTCAGTCTGAAACCTTAGTAGTTGCTGGTTGCTGACAATACAGGGCCATTTAATTCAAATGATATTACCCTGTTAAGTGTAGACTTTTCCATTTCAATGCTGCAGGAATGTCTGATTGACAGGACTGTTTGTTCATTCTGGTCACTGCAGTACCCCTCTATCCTCAAATAAGAAAAAATATGTTACGAGCCAGCCAGGAGTCGAACCTAGAATCTTCTGATCCGTAGTCAGACGCGTTATCCATTGCGCCACTGGCCCTCTGCCTAAACCCCTCTTTTACATGGGTCATTAGGTGGAGAGGGTTAGTTCATTAGGCTTGATATTGGCTGATATTTTGAGTGAGCCTAATGTTGCTTTAACAACTTCAGATAGGGGTGGGCCATATCGTCAATGAGAATTTAAAAAATAAAAAGTGTGACAAAAAAAGTGTGAAAAGTCCAAGCATTTCAATGTTCATTTCAAACTGTCAGAAAATGTCTGAAGATTTTAACACTTGACTGTAATACATCTTTTTCAAGTATGGATAAAGCTGTAAGTAACATACTTTAATTCATCAAATGACATAATTTGAAGACATGTCCTAACAGGCGTCACATTCACTATACAGGCTGACACAACCAGCCTCTTTACGGCAAAAGACACTAGGTTGCTGAGGCTGCCTTTCCAATTTCAATGCTTCAGTCTGTGTAATGGAATTACTCACAGAGGGAGGGTTGAAGTTTAGCAAATGTCATACATTTAAATTTAACAAATCAAAATCGTACACAAACTATTGACAAAATGCTATTACTAATCAACGAGAAATAGAACTTTAATTTAATTAGAATATGACATTCTTAATTGCAGATTATGAGCAAAGTTTTGCATATGTTGTACAATTCACTCACTTTGTTCTAGTCTGTTGTAGTTACTGTAGCACAAATCTCTCCAGAAATGAGGGGGAAAAAGTACCGAGCCAGCCAGGAGTCGAACCTAGAATCTTCTGATCCGTAGTCAGACGCGTTATCCATTGCGCCACTGGCCCACTACCAGCCTTGTATTTTTAACAAACCATAAGCATGGGGCACAAGCTCCACCCTCTCACATTCCTAACAGTCCCTGCATCCCCCTTCCATTTTACCTCTGCTTTGAGAAGCTGTGTTTTTCACTACCTTCAAAAGTGATATGATCACAACAAGAAGAGTGACTTGAAATGCTGTAATATTTCAGTGGAGTACATTAAACTGAATTATTTGAATGAAAGAAAACATACCAATATTTATAATTTCATCAGTGAAGTGAGGAGTGACATTATCAGTTCTGTCTAACATCTCAAAGCAAGTGTCACTGCACCAGCTGTCTGTTTGATCATTTGAAATAATGATAGGTTGTCTGCAGAGCTTTGTATCTTTCAGTATTCAGCTCCACTGTGTTGCCTATGATAGAGAAATGGCTTTCCTGACTCAAAGTAAACATGACAAACACTTTAATTGCTAATTTTCCAGGCAGGAAGGGAGGCTGTACAGGACATAAATACCAAAAGACGCCTATTCAGCATAATTCTGGCAACACAGTGCACATGGTTTGTCAGTGTGGGAGAAAAGCACCTCCTAGTGACGATCTGTGTTACTACATCCATAAAGTCCCATCCTGCCAGTTGTCTCACATACCAAACATGCCAAAAGTTCTATTATAACATGTTACATTTCCCTGGTGGTCTAGTGGTTAGGATTCGGCGCTCTCACCGCCGCGGCCCGGGTTCGATTCCCGGTCAGGGAACATAGTTTTTGGCCCTCTATACTAACCAAAACGTTCACAGAGGTGTCTGCTCTTTTAAAAACAGAGCTAAAATGAAATAATTTCATATACTTACTGGGAGACATGTTGCAGTTCTCAACATCATTCACACAAGCGTTTAAATGCAGGTCAATCATCAAGCGGTGCCTCCACATAAGACCATTAACAACCTAATATAATCAGTGATAGGAGTGATACATTATACATGGGTAACCCATGAGTGCATATCAAACATTGCAAAAATATGTCCTCTGATGACTACTCTAAGTCCCTGGTGGTCTAGTGGTTAGGATTCGGCGCTCTCACCGCCGCGGCCCGGGTTCGATTCCCGGTCAGGGAACGTGTTTTCAACCTCTTAACAATTAAGCTCATGCTAAAATCATACCACTCACTGAATCTCATTAACTGGGTGCTGAGTGTGTGGACGTGTGTCCTGCCTCACCAAGATTGCAAGGGGCTCTTGTGCTCTCCCTCAGTAGCAAGTGCTTGCTTGTTGAGTCTGCAACGACCACCAATCTCACCCCTCTGGATGAAGTCTTCTTTGTATCTGCAGCATAATCATGAGTGAGTTTCAAAACACTCTCGTCGGTGTGATGTTTTTTATGGACAAGTCACTTCAAAATATACTGACCTCTCATGACCTCTGCGTGGTTTCCGCAAGTCCAGGTAAAGGTTAGTTGCCTTGCAGAATCGTGTGTGACTACTGCATTTTAATGATGAATCCCCCTGGAAACATTTTCAGATTAGAAATATTTGGTAGTAGTAGTAATGAACTCTGGACTTTGAAGATTGTGAGAATGGTGTCTGTAGTATACTTGCTCTAAAATACTGTTTTTGAACTACAAATCATGTTCAGGCCCATTGTCCATGCACTCCTTTGTTGAACACTCTATTTCTACCTGTTGTTTCTTCCTGTTGACTCAGTTGGCCCATGGGAACTAAGGAAATGAGTGGACTTACTGGTTTGCTGGCCTTGCAGAGTGTTTTGAGCTCAGTGAGGCGCTCCTTGACATAGCCGAAATCAGCCTGCTTCCAGAAAAGCTCCTGGGCTGCCTCCAGTGAATGAGCCCTAAAAGAGCAGAGACTTATGCAAATCAGCAAAGCCAAAACCATAATGTTCCATCAATAATGCATGCTTTGAATGAGAACACTTTTACTTTGAACTGTGGTGTAATAAGTTAAACACCCATGAATAAAAGACTACAATTATTTGTGATAGACACATTATGGATGGAGGAATGAACAAAGAATTATGTAAACATTACGCACAACATTAAGTGTTATATCATTATTCAGGAGGATAAACTGAGAACATAAACTGTGTTAGAATGTGAAGTGAGGAGCAGTACCATCCAGAGTCAGCTTTGGTACAGACAGGATAGCTAAAGCGCTTCTCTGGATCACATTTCTTCTCATAACCCCAACAGGCAGACAAATCCAGTAATGCATCCTGTTGTGAAAACAAGTGTGAACATACAAGTATGTATGCGTGGGAGAGAGAGAGAGAAATAGGGTGGGAAGTCAAGTAAAAATTTACCATTTATTATGATCTTTGGAACAGAATTCAAATTCAATTAAAACTAAGGAACAAAACCGTAACACGCAATAAATGCTAAAACTGTAGTTAGTTTTGTTTGACGATGAAACAAATGCAGATTATGTGGATACACAGCTATTTTCATGAGCCCTGACAGCTAAATTAGACCAAAAACATATTTGCTGATCCTTTTAACGAGTTGGTGATGGAGAGAAGTCAAAATAATGCATCCAATTAGTTTTAAATGATAGTAAGGATCTGAACATCTGATTTTTTTCCCAACACTTGTGATTGTAATTGTTACTCCAAAGTACACTCCACACATCAACAAAATTAAGAAACCTAGTACATTTTAAACAAGTTACACAAGAGCAAAAAACATTCTATTTTTTTAAATTTTACATATATATTTATATATATACACAATATATATCTATATATTGTGGGCCTTTTTTCTTTATTTTTCTAAAAAGAATTTATATGGAGCATCTGTGACGCTAGGGACAATCTTTTGTTGTGAAATTTCATTGTTCCAAACTGCAACCGAATGCAATCTGCATTTAATCATATGCTGCCAATTCTGACAAATCCTAAAGCCACCACCCTACCCACAACTTAAGACTATTCAACAAAATTAAACCTTTAGGCACTTAACACTTAATTAACAAAAGGCTTTGTGTTGTTTACCAAAGAGCTTTTCCTCACACAATGTCAACACAGCTAAAGGGTCAAACAAATTTTGCACACTGAGAAAATATTTGCACACTGAATAGTTGACAGAGTGCATATCTTACTTTAAAAGGGCAGAGTGGGTCCAGGCGGCATTGCTTGGCGACCCTCTTGTTGTTGTAGAGGAAATAGGGTACGTGCTCTGGCGGCAGGGAGATCCTGCTGTAGTTGAGCAGCGGTGCTGGTGGTTTGCGGCTGGTTTTCTCAGCCCTCTCAGTGGTGACCACAGTGGAAGAAAAAACTATGCCCAGCGCTACCAAGAGCAGCATAGTCAGAATTACACAGACATGTGAGATAGCCGTCTCTCTTCACAGAACTCTGAGGGGGGAAAAAAGGAAGGGGAAGACAGAGACACAGACTCAGACTTGCACTCTGTAATCTTGGTTGAAAGCCACACCACAGTATACAAGCATGTGGGCACAAGCAAGTGTGTGGGAACTTCACTCCAGGCGGATCCGAGTTCCACATAAGGAAAGGTCCTGCTGCAGGAAGTATTAGTAACCTTTTTCCGTCTGTTGTCTGAGCAATTATAACTGAGACTGAAGGTCCACATAAAAACTACAGGCTTGCAGCGATGTGACCTGTGCAGCTTAAGGTTGCCTAACCAATATTTACATACAACACAGACTGACATATTTCCATGCTCCATGATATCTTGATAGATGCTTAAGAGCACATTAATCTTGAATCTTCTTCACTCCCAAATGTTCAGTGAATATTACAGTGTCATTTCTGCTACCACACTGTGCTGGATAACAAGGCTCATCAGTCCCCGCACCTGTTTAGGTGGTATGGATAGTCATTAATTACATATTCTCATGAAGTTAACTTCAAATAACGGTGCTGCATTAAAACTGCAACCTCATCTCTCAAATACTTTTGGATTAGCTAAGTTACATGCGGAAATACGGCGCTGGAAAGCTTCACTGTGTCTATTGGTTGTATATGTCATGGCTAATTATTTTAAGGTTTAACACCAACTGCTTATGTTTGGGTTTTGTTTTTTTGTTGTTGTTTTTTACAAGCTCTAAGCTACCCAAAAAGTCCCCCAAAATCCTCGTCTTTCTTTTTAATGCACATGGACTCTGGGAAAAGAGGCAAACTAAATTTTTAGCTCGCTAATGAACCTAAATGTAGCGTTAAGTGTAGCTATCAAACTTTTAGCTAGCGTCAATTAACCTACAGCGTCAGTTGCTTTAAGATAACGTTACAGAGATTTCTGAAGACCTGCGGGATAAAATCTTCAGACGGAGGAGACTTGGAGGTAATAAGGCGTTACTTACTTTTTTCCTTTGACAGGGAGTAAAATATGAAAAAAAAATACTTTCCACTTTACGTCATGGAGGCTCATGTCTGAAATGTTTTATGAGGTGGCTAACATGTAGCGTTAGTTATATTGACAAAGACCCTTAACGCTCATTAAACTGCACCGCTGTGGCAGCAAAAGAACTGGACAGGAAAAAATATTTTCCGTTTTCGCGGCACAAAAATCTGCAGCAGACACTACACTCGCTTTCAGTTGTCGTCTTAATAAGGTTGGTATGAGTTTACGGGGGAGGCAGTTTACCTGGATACACAGCCTGCTAGTCTCCAGACTGAAGCGCTGATGTTGCCGGTGGTCGCCATAACACCGGAAATCTTATACCGGCATGTAATATATACCGACAGCCACAAGGTGGCGCGGTGTTCCACATTTTGTACTCATCAGGACTCCCTAAGCTCCATTTCCTACATCACTTTCAAATAAATCCTTTTAAAACATCAATATAAGATGCATCAGCTATTGATTAGATCATAAACCGGATTCAAAGACTGTAACAGAAAGAAAAAAGCAAATTTGATTTATTAAATGTTTTCCCTTACACCTGTTCCTCACAATTTTGGAAGTACTATGTATGTTTTTATTAAATCAATCACATTTTTACAAGTATGGCTTGTATTGAGTAAAATTACAAAGTACACAATTGGATGAAACTGTTTCAAACACGGTTATTTATTTGAATAGTATTAGCGTTTCTAAAATGTATTTAGTATGAAACCTATGAAAATCAGTTTCTCATGAGCGATTCCACACAATTTAAATTAATAATGACAAGTATTTCTCACCACTCAAATAAATGTTTATTCATTTACATATTTATACAGTTTAAAATCCAATCTCCAGGATTTCAATCACAGACTACTCTCAGGTTTACGCCACATTTTGTGATCTTTAGGGAGTTATGAACAAAACATAAATTTCTCTGTACAACATTTTTATATATTTTGTAAAGTATTCTGATTATGTATTATAAGAAGGATGAATTTGTATAGTGCAAAAACCTTCACCATCTCCTACAGTTAAAAACTGTCTATACAATACCATGTCAAAGGTTTAATCATGGGAAATTATGTCTACTCCCAAAGGTTTCAAATGGAACACCTGAATTAGATTGCAGCTATCCTTCACACTGATTCTGTAATATGCATTGTAGATTATGCATAATCCCAACGTCCCCACTTAAATAGAGTACATGATAATTAATTCAAATAAAATAATATATAAAGATAGATGAATTTTCTTTCAACAGTGATGAAACTTAAATTCTCTACCCAATCTTTTTTAGTGAATGCATGTGTAGCTAAGGTGGTCGACTGGCTTCTTTGTGAGAATCCCAGAAAAAACTAAGTACAATAAACTAGTTTATTTCTGGTTCTGCAGCAGTTCATCAATCTGGGTTTTGTACATGTTCTTCACATCTTCGAGGTCCAGTCTCAGCTCCTCTGCCTCTTCAGCCTTTTCTCCGTACATCTGCAGGATGGTGTTGTGCCTCTGCTCCAGATCCTGAAATCCAAAGAAACACACATTTGAAGAATTTCAGCAAATACAATACCTCTCAAAAGGAAACCTCAGACAAGCCTTACTATTTACAATTCATGCGCTGGCATGATTTGTGTTCATCAACCTTCCTTATAGGGCCCCTCACCTTGAGCTGAACTTTCAACTTGGGGATCTCCTTCACCTTCTCATCCATCTCATCGTTTTGATTGGTGAGTCGAACCAGCTCTTCTGCCATCACAGAACGACTCCTCTCCAGACCAGTGATCTCAAGCTAAGACAACGGAAGAAAACAAAGGTGTGTAGTAAAAACCTGGTACATAACTGCCTTTTATTGCAGGATTTATTGTTTTTGTCGATCAAAATGTAAATACATGTTTTTACATTTTTATCATTTAGTACTGCAATTCAAATCTTAAAATCAAAAGAAAACAGTTCGAGATTTGGCCAATTTTCAGTCTGTTTACAGGTAGTGCTGACATGTAGCAGAACCATGAAACTAATCATTAAAATCTTAAATCTTCTCAGTAATCAGCTGTATTTTGGTTTGTTCTTAATTGCTACCTGCAGCTGTGCTATCTCCCCTTCTCTCAGTTTGAGTTGGGACTGGAGGTTTTCTATGATGCTGGAGCCTCCAGAGAGCCTGGCGGCCTCGTACAAGTTGGTCCCGCTCATCGACATAGACATGGTCATGGTGCCCAGCGAGTGGTCTAAAGAGTCATCCTGTGGAAAGAATAACACCAAGTGTAGGACCAGTCAGGTTACACAAATCCAATCATCTGTAAATTAATCTTCATTTCTAGATTTTAACATTTTTATTATACTGTATGTATAAATAATAACCAGTGCTATAAAGGAAAGCAGTGTGTACCTGGGAAAGAATAGAGGTGTGCAGACCAGCATTGTCCGCCCCACTGATGGAACTAGAGCGGGACAGTGAAGGTGTAGAAGAAGCTGGAGGCTCTCCTACAGAGTGGGTCATGCCCTTCCGCTCCTAATGGGGAAAAAAAACAAAATCAGAAAACTATTAGAGAACAAAATTAAAACATCTTAAATCGATAAATTGTGATTAAATCCAACAGACTAAAGATGAGAATTACTTGTAAATATTCTCTAAAATTCTCAAACCTTTTCTTTGAGTGCCTCTTGTGCCAAGTAGCATTTCTTCTTCTCTTGCTCCACCTTCATCTTCTCCATCTCTAGTTGATTGGCGAGCAGCAGCTGGTAGAAGGCACAAAAAAGGCTTACATGAGGAAGTTGTATCATAGAGGACAGCAACAACAAGTGGATTAGAGCATTATGCTACCTTTTCTTTCTTTGCCTCTTCCAGCATTCGACTGTGTTCTCCTCGTAGATTCTCCAATTCAACATGCTCCCTACACATTGAGACAAGAGGCAAGAAGTCACTACAAAGAGTCAACCAGTGGAAAACCTCTGTGAGATACTCATAATCAAATGAAAGAAAAACAGTGTAAAACATAATGACAATCTTCTATGAGTTTTTCGAAGAAGGAGCTGTATGGCTCCTCAAGTACTCAGGAACTTGATACTACATTACCTTAAATAGATTTTTAGTAAGCTCTTTGCTGCCATGTGGAGGCAAGTGTGCTCTGAGGATTTTCATCATATAAAGACATATTTTTCTTCATTTGTCATACAATTATGAACCATACATAATTACCCCCTTTCAGAAACAGATTTTTTTTTTTAAAAAAAAACTTCGAGCCAGCCAGGAGTCGAACCTAGAATCTTCTGATCCGTAGTCAGACGCGTTATCCATTGCGCCACTGGCCCGGTTATATGAGGAAGCCTTTTCACAAAACATAACCTCATGGCCCAAAGACCATGTGCTTACGCATGACTGCTTCTCTGAAGGTGGCTCCCCCTGTCCTCTGTTTTACAAAGTGCATCACAAATGGTGGGTGTGTTTTAAAACAAAGGAAGCATTAGCTTCGCAAAAGAGACATGTGGTGACTAAATATTCCTGAACACCTCCATCAGTGTTACCCTACCCAGAAAGACTATAAAACTTTTCTAGACTTGTATCTTTTCACCTCCAGGCAAAGTTAGATATTGGTGTAACTGCTGGGTACGCATCTAATGAAGACTGCAGCATTGTTCCTCTTTTAACTCTTTGCTTTGACAAAGCAATAGGCAGCTTTCTACATGATCAAAAGCTGACAGCAGATCACAAACCACATATAAAGATAGATTGAAGGTGGAGGGCTGTGATTTTTCTTCTTGAGCTGTTTGGTACAAAATTACATCCAACTTAATGTTGCATGCTGTCTGGGGAAAGATAGCTAAACAGTGTTAACAGAGCAAAAAAAGATTTATCGACACACACGTTACATTTCATGTGCATGTGCAATCAGAGGGAGGACATTTTAAAGTCAAAACCTGGGCAATAGAAAAGAAATTAATAAAGCATTAAATTACTTGTTGTCTGCTAATGTTTCAAAATGAGATGTGTGAGACTATCAAGAAGATGACACACAAACACTTCTTAAACTTGAGTAGAAGAAAACTCCTGTTTGCAGTCTGCTACACAGTACTTAGCTACTCCACTCTGTACTGCAGCACACTTCCTTGGTCTACTTGGTGGATGCAGCACTCTCACCACAAGAGTCTGAGTTTATTTCCAGCCAGGGAGATGTGCTACTTTAAAGTTTCCCTGACACAGTTGAGAGAAGGATGACATTGATTATCCTTTATTTGATGCTGTCACTCACAAGTTATGAATTCCAATCAGTATTCTATACACTGTACACAATGACTGTAAAGCAAATAAGTCCCTGACAACAAAATCAGACTAAATTTTCTTAGTTTCAGCTGTCATTTAGTAGGGTCTCCTTTAGCATTTGAAAGCTATCGCTTATACACACAGCTCCATTCATTCAACCCCCCATATCCCACTAGCATAAAAACAAAACACTGAGAACAGATACTATACTGTATGTGATAGCTGATGGGTGGACGTACATTATCACTCAACCTAATAGGACAAAGATTGTAGTTGTGCCTTGTTACCTGCTGCTCTCATCTTCCAATTTCTCTCTCTTGTTCTTCTCAGCCTCCATCTGCGCCAGGAACCGAGCCTTCTCTTGGCGGAGCAAGGAATTCTGGGACTCAAGAGAGGCCAGCTGAGACTTGATGGACAGCAGTTCCTCTGTTGCTGAACGCTCCTTCTCCACGGCGACAGCCAGCTGCGCCTGGGCATCCACTGTTGAACAGAAGGGGATAGAAGGAAGAGTTAAAAAAAAAAAGAAAATAGTAAATATTTTTTCTCATTTTGTCCAATTCTGTATTTGGTGACTTTTTTTTTACCTCATCAATAAAACTCCTGTTTCTTACCTAGCCTATCAGAGATGTTCTTCTCCAGTTTTTCCCAGGATGCCGTCTGTCCTCCCAATGAGGCCTGTAAATTCTCAATTTGTCGCAGTAGAGGCCGTGTTGCTGAGGTAACACTCTGACTGAGCTCCTGGTTCCTAGTCTCTGCCTCTTGGAGCCTCTGTGGAAGATGGCAAGAAAAGGATGGTGTGCATGAAACAAATGTCCCTGACAGAATGATGGTTGTTTTACCAAAAACCTTCCTTGGTAGGACATATATTTATGTTACCTGCTGCAGCTCGCTGATCTCCTCTCTCAAATAATCTTCTTTCCTGGCCTGCTGTTGCTCAGCTCTCTGCAGGGCCAGCCTCAAGTCAGCCACCTGTACACATTAGAAAGAGCTGATGAAGGAATGTTCTCATAAAGTGTCTAGTAATGAATTGCAATGTCAACTGCAGGAAATTCAGACCCTCATAATCAAGAAAATGCTATAAATATTCACTAAATCTCTCAGCCCTAATTGTATCACACAGATAGTGATATTGTGAATGAAAGCAGGTGCTGCTGAACAAACAAACGACACACTGTCAATGTGTTTCTGAATGAGTATCATTTCAACCACGATCATAGACCACAGTACTTCCTGTACTACAGCAAATCAGTTGCAAACAGTAGCAGATTCACATTTGAGGATTGAGGTTTCTTAAGACTGCACCAAACCCTACTGTGCATGTTACATTAATATACACAACCAGTGCAGTGCCTGTTCAAAACATGCCTGTTCAGAACGCATTGTCAAGTCTCCAGTATTGCTGCTTCAGCACATAGAAAAATGAATACTGTTGATGTGTCTGATATTCTATTATACACATCAGTGTCCATAATGTGAATTACTGGATATTAAATGTTCCATCTACAATCTTCTGTAGTGGTCTCAGTAATATTTGTTGTTAAAGTGTACTGAAGTGGCTTATCACATGACATGGTGAAGCTACATTTGAGTCAAAAAAAAAAGTTTATGAATATAGTTGCAAGAACAATTTCCATACATATCTTGGGTTTTATTTGAAAAATAAAATTATCTGTTATCTCCCCCTGCTCTTTCATCTGTTTCACTCTTTGGATGTCTCTTGTTTTTTCATTCTGCATCGAGTGTTTTGTCAGTGGTGGTTATTTGTGGTGCTTTAACTGTACACTGTCCCGCTAACAGCACTTTGGGTGCAAATTCAACAGGCTTATCTCTGCCCAGTTACCGCAATTAGTCAAATCAAGTATAGCTAGAGAGCAGCCGCCCCACACTAAACTAATATAATAGCCTATATGAGTTGCATGTTTAAAGGTTGTTCTTCATCGCTTGTGATGTGAAAAGCTTGCATCCTGGTATTAGTCCAGTTATGAAATCCAGTGTCTCGCTTGCTGGTCGCTGACAGCGCTGTCATCCACAGAGTCGATCGGACTGGACAGTAGAGAAGAAGATGGTAGACATGCTGGTATGTGTCTGTTTGAACAGGAGTTTAACTAACTTTGTAGCATTTAACACCAGAGCTAAGAGTGTCAGAGCTCGGAGAAGGGAACACGGTCACTCCGCATCAGGCTGCTTCCATCATCTCACGCCAATTTATTTTGAAAGAGCAATGGCCAATAGGGAAACTCCAACACTGCCAGCCGCCCAATGGTGTAACTTCATCACTCACTCACAGACAACCGCAGTTAAAGGATTGATATATGGCTTGTCCAGCCAAAAATAAAATACATAACAGAGAGCTTTTGAAAAAATGTGCATCCTAAAATAAAGTGGATTAATCATATTGGGCTCTTTGATGATTTATTTTCTGTGGCTTCAGTCTGGTTCATTTGAGTTGGTATATTTACTCTAAAGATTTGTATTTATATGAGACACACTGGTTTTCAACTGCCCGTGGGAAGTAGCCTCAGAGTCTGTCCATTCTTGATTAAAAGCTGTTTACTTTTCTTTTTTTTTTTCTTTTTTTTACGAGCACACCAGCTGAAACACTGCAGACCACTGATTGGTAAGTCATTTATCTCATTCATGGGCTTTATGTTTCAGAGAAAGCTTTCCACTGCTTTCTCTCTCTCTTTCTTGCTCTCCTTTCAATTCAATGGGCTTTATTAGCATGAAAGTTGGTGTGTGTCTACAGCACTAGCCGGCATTACCTGGTTGGCCAGGGCCTCCTGCTGCATCCTGCCCTCCTCCTGGGCCTTCTCAAGAGCCAGGCTGAGCTGCTCCTTGGCCTGTGTTTCCCTGCTCAGAGCTGCTTCTTCAACCTCACTGGCTCTGCTGGCATTAGCCTTGTGAAGTTCTGCCAGCTCCCTAACAACAGATGTTAAACATCACCATCACCATCATGAGAAGATTACAGTGCAGTCCACAAGTGAATGTGAAACATTGTTTGTTGTTTTGTCTGTGTACTCCATCACCGTAGGTTCAAAATTAAACAAATACTATGGGGAGGGAGTTCAATTTTTGTTTACATGCAAATCTGCTTGCTCAGTCCCTCAGTTTTTAGAAAATGCAGCACTGTAATAATCCTAAACATGCTATAGCCGATAAGGTTTATGACCAAACAGCAGAATGGGTTTTTGGTCTGGCCTTTTGAAGAAGTAACACAATCTTTTTAATATTATGACATTATTTAAGTTATGTTCATTTGTCCAGTCACTCTCCATCCCTTTAATCTTATGTATAAACTATGTATAAAAAAGGCTACAGTTCCCACACTGTTAACCCAAACTCTCAAACTGAACATGAGAGTCAACATTTCAACCTCATATCCATCATTTCATCTCAAATCCAACAAACAGTACAAAACAATAAATGTGTATATTTCCAAATCCTTACAGTCCGCACTGTATATTCTCTCAACTACAAAATAATATAATGAAATGTGAAGGAGAATACAATACAACAGCTGGCCTGCGTGGTTAGCTTAACAACAAGAGCTCTGGTCCTGATATGGTATTCATTATCAATAGCAGGGAGTGCCAGTGTTTACTTATAAGAGTTGTCCAGAGCAGCCTGGAGACTCCTGTTCTTTTCCTGCAGCTCTTCAGAGTCTGTCTGCAGCCTGCTCAGCTCCTTCTCCTGTCGCTCCACCACACCGTTCAGCTTCTTGATGTTGTCCCTGTGCTGTTTCTCCACCTCCTCCTTCCCATCCAGAACCTACCAAACAGAAAGGCAGCCATGATTACACAAAACATAGCTATTAGAGTTAATTATACACATAGGCTTAAAAATTTTATGTAATCATGAAATGCAACTAATGATAGAGTCTTTGGGGAAAAAATTAATTAACTCTACAAAATAACAAATTGAATGGTATGAATCTTTTTTACAGGTTTAAATGGTAGAAGACAAAGAGATAACTAAAGGATAGAGGCAATAATAGAGTTAATATGAATAAATACACAGATACACAACATTCAAAGGCCTTATATTCTTCAGCTTTCTGGAACAATATAGGACACTGCAAGAAAACAAGGTGCTTTATCACGTTTTTGTCAACAACTGCAGTATTGTCATAAGATGTCATTAAGTAGTTTATAAATGATTATTATTATTTTTATTCAACCAAAAAATGACTTTGACATGACTTGGTCTACTTCATCCATCATCATGCTACACCCAAAAGTCTACCATAAACCTTACTGTGTATCCTTAGTGTGTATTTGGGTGTCAATTAGCAAAGATGGTAACTGATACAGAAAATGAGTGCTGCTGCCCACATTGCCCTCATCATCATCATCAAACTTGAAAAATAAAAGTGCTTAATCAGTGGTTTTGTATTAACTCCTGACCTGCTGCAGGTGCCTGAGCTCTTCCTCCTGCTCCTTGACTTTCTTCTGTTGCTTGTTGATCCTTGTGTCACTCTCCTTCTCCTTCACACGCAGTTTCTTGATGATGTTGCTGTGCTGCAGCTGCTGCTTGGATAATTTTTCACCTACAAGTCATATAAAGTGAAACAGACAGACAGAACATTTGTTCAAAATGCCAGGGTAGAATATTACCTTTTGTTACATTGGTGGTAACATTTTTCTGTTAATTTATTCATTCCAAATCCAGACAAGTCATTCAGGGTTTAGTGTTGTTAAGCTTGTGTGGGGCCTCTGGCTTAATTTTTGAGCTCTTTTTGCACATTTTCCATTAATTTAGACAAAGCTCAAATCTTTGAAAGGTCATTCACTTACAGAATAAAATGGGTAATGGAAATACACTGAAGCACCAGTTTCAGCTTCTGTTCTGTGTACTTTATATCCTCTACGACGTTTCTTTTGGCCTTCAGGCATAAGTACAACTGTCAAGCACCCTTCACCTAGTAGGTGTTTTTTATACAAGTGCTTATTACAATATATTTCTTAGGGCCATCGCCCATGATGATGCAACTTTTTGAGAAGTTGGATATATTAAAAGCAACTGTGGTATTATGCAAAACACAGAGTACTTTAAGTCAAACATTTTCTTTACTGTACAGCCTGTCTATAATGGAAGTGTGTGGCAACTCACCCTCTTCCAGCAGCCCTCTGATCTGCTCCTCCTTCTCTTTGATGATCTCCATTGTATCACTAGAGTTAAGTCTTGTAGAGAGTTCCTCTCGCAAGCCCTTTATCTCCTGTAGCACAGAATAATGGACATCTTAGATATAAGCATCTAACTGGATAAATTAAGGTTTGTTGTAAAAAAAAAAAAAAAAAAAGTCATGAAGATGTTTTTGTAGCTCTTGGAAAACGATGGTATCTCATCTCATTTGTTGGGAGATGGAGTAAGTGGAGCCTTAATATCTGAGTTACCTTCTTGGCAATGTCTCTTTCTTTGCAGGCCAGCTGAGCCTTCCTCTCTGCATCTGCGATGCGCTGGGTAAACTCATCCTTTAGTGACTGAACAGTGGAGCTTTCTTCCTTCAGGCTTATCACTTCACTGGAAGATATACAGACTCATTAGTGTAAAAGCTCATTGTCATAAATCCATACAGCCTCAAGGCCAAGACAGCTTTGAAAATCAATACAAAGTAGATCATTTCAAGCATTTAACAGTCAGAGACTTCATGAAAACATCCCTAGGAATTTTCATTGCTATTTATATACCTTTTATATTTACTGTATATATTATACTGTAGTGACAAAGCCCACCAAATCTGAGGAAATAAATGTAGAATGAAATCCAACAACGTATTCAACAGCACTGAAGATGTGTTCAGAGGCACTGCAAATACAATTTTTGGAATATCGGATGAGATCAAATATCTTTCTCATATTTGAAAAGCAACAACAACTGGTCATGCAGATGAGTAACCTGCAGGTTGACAATAGCATGATTACATAGTTACATGAATGTATATAAATAAAAGTTGCTTGAGACTTTATTATACCTTAACTAAAGTTCGACAAATTCAAGATTGTTTTTGATTGACGTTTAAATATAGTGCTTTGATGTTAGCAAAGCCTCACCTGACCTGGATGTCAGCGAGAACATTCTCAAGTCTCAAAACAGCTTTCTTATTAAGGTTATTTGCAGTGCTACTGTGAAACCAGCGTGTGTGCCAGATACTCACTCTTTGAGATTGTCACACTCCTCCTCCAATCTAGCCTTGTCTTTGCTGACTGCCAACAGCTGAGACTCTCTCTTCTCGAGGCGGCCTGACAGCTCATCAATGACCTACAACATACCCGCAATATTTTTTGTGTTTACAACAGCAGTTACATAAAAAAAGCCTAAAGATATTGCACTTACTCATAAGGAAAGCAGTATGGAAATGTTAAAATATACAGTATAACTCCTACTAATTACTTTTTAGTAGAGTATAACATAATTGTGAGACCTTTATGGGCAATATTGATATTTAAGTGGACCAAAATCTTAGATGACAATATATTGCGGGGTGTTTCTGATGCTACTGGACAGGAACAACACATCATATCAAAGGAGAAGATGCATTACAGTTCATATTCAATTAAATATTGTAAATATCCAGATTGGAAGAATATACATGATGGCGTGAAATGACATGAGAGTCGACCAAAGCAATATACTTCTGATTTGCATGTTGAGGAAAGCACTGTGCATGTTGGTTTAAGTGTGGTTGTTGTGATTTTTATAAAGTTATAAATTATTTTTAAAGTAATTAGTAAAAGCTCAAATAAATAGCCTAACAATGTTTTGTGTGGTACTGCATATACACAACACATCCCTCATATCTGTTTAACAAAATAATGTGGCAAAGACAAGTAGGAAGGTAGGCTGTTTCGTATAATGGCCAACATAGCAGGCTTATAACTTTTCCCATATCAGCCAAAACTACTGGCTCTCTGATATCAGTTATGCTCCATTTTTCTGCTAAATGACATAATAAACAAACCTCTACAATTGATGCTGCCAGCTACATATGAATACAGCAGGAGCTGTTACCTTTTGAAGCTCCAGAATCTGAAAAGTTGATACACTTTTCATCTCTTCTGTGATTGGTGGAGTGAGCTGTTCGTCTGCTTTGGAGGTGGGATCAGACAGTGTGACATTAGCCTCGGATTCCTGTTCCTGCTCCGTCAGCTCCTCAGGTTGCTCACTATTCACAGGTGTCGCACTCCTTCCACTCTCCTCCATCTCATCCAGTGACTGCTCTCTCATGGTTTCAGTAAAGCCCTCTTCCTCCTCCTCTTCTTCTTCTTCCTCCACCTCTCCTTCCTTCTCCACCGCTCTGTCTTCCTGCTTCTGACATACAGCTGATGAGACAACTGTTAAAGGTGCAGGGCCTGAAGTGACAGATGCTAGTGTTCGACTGCCAGGGATCTCATCGTCTGAGTTAACCTCACTGACGCTCCGGCTATCCAGCGACTGCACACTGAATGAGTCAATGCGCTCAAACGCGTCTGAGGAGGAGCCGCAGCTCTCTGTGAGTTTGGGGTAGTCCTCCAGACGAGGGAAATCCCCACAGGTGGAGGCAGTGAGAAGCTGGAAGGAGCCCTGCATTAAGTGCAGGCCAGCCTTTCCTTCTCCTGTCTCTTGTCTGGAGCTAGCTGAGCTCTCACTCAACACACTCTCATGGTCCAAAACTTCAATGTCACTGGTGGTAGAGGTTCCTGAGGAGAAGGCGCTGACTGGAGGGGAGGGGGTATCGTTTTGACGGTCCTCAACCTTTGAGTCTTTTTGCTCTAGGAGTACTTCCTTAGAGGATTGGGGGGGTGATGGATCAGAAGGGGTAGAGCTTTTAGATTCAGAGGTGACAGCAGAAGGTTCAGAAGACTCTGCAGCACTCTGATCAACCTGGTGTTGTGATGGAGTCTGTGGTTCCACTGTTTTTGACTCCACAGAACCTGTAGAGGCAACATCTGTTTTTACTTTGCTTGTATTGGTCGTTTTGCTGTCAGGGTTACAAGGAAGATCACTGCAAGTAGAAACAGGAGAAACTGGCTGCAAGAGGACAGTGTCAGGATAAGGAGCTTCTGGGGAAGACTCAGACTCCACAGGCTGGCCGTCAGCAACTGTGAAATTCTCAGGACTCTTATCAGCAGATTCTGACTTTTGAGACTCCACATCTATTTGGACCACAGCCTCTTTGCTTTTCTTTTCCTTCTCCTGAGGCCGCCTTTGGGACTTAGCAGGGGGTACAGACACTACCTGGGCTTTGGTGACACTTTGTGCATCTCCAGGTGGCAGAAAGGCACTGAAAAAGTTTTCGGATTCATCCACAACTGTGCGGGTGACTGGAGTAGTGATGGCCTCAGAGGAGGGAGGGGGAGTGATGGTCTTTTCTTCAGGTGGTGCTTCCCACTGCGTCATTCCCCATCCTCCACTCAATGACAGCTTTCCAGGTATTGTGACATCTGACAAAAAAAAAGAAAGAGGTCCTCTTTCATCTTAGAAGCGGTTGTAGCAGTTAAACATACATTTACATAGACAACATAAGCTGTCACTACTATATGTTATACGACTTACCATCGAAGGGCATTACAGTTGTGTCTCCCCATTGGTCTCCCTCTTCTTTGATGTCCAGAACTCGGTCGATTGACTTCTGGGCTGTTGTTAAAGCTTGTTTAGCGAAGCTGGACAGGTGAGATGCGTTGAACCAACTCATGTTGACTATGAAGCTAGCTAGCTAACGTTACCAGCAAGTTCAGAAACTGTTCAAAGGATCTGTTGGTTTACAGGGAGTTCGGCGTCACCACACAAAACACATCCACTTATACTGTCTCTGCATGTTTCAGTATCAGCGATAACCTGGTATGAACAATATTTCGATATTTTAAAATTAGTCCTGTCCAGAAACGCTTCGTTGACAGCTAGCAACCACCTAGCTAGTTAGCAGAAGGTTGGTGTACTGGGGCGGCATCAATCCCAGATACAGTAACAGCTTGTAAACTGGCCACTTGGTACCCAAATCGCATAATCTCAACGAGTCAGCCGTGTAGAAATACAGGCATTTCTAACACTGTATCCTGAACTCTACCACAACTATCAAAGCGAGAGCATTCCTATGAATAAGCTATGCTTTTCTCGGCTCCTTTGCTCGGTCGTCATCGTTTGTTTTGGTCGCTCTCAACTTGTAGCCCAGCTAGCATTAGCCTGCTCACCACTTCCTTTCCACGTCGCACCATGACGTCATGATCCGGTCTGACTGACTAGACTTCGGCCTGAAATGCTGAACCAGTCTGTTCAAACAATTCACTCAGTAGCCACACAACTCTATTTAAAATATTCAGTATTTAACCTTCCCAATTACAGTGCACATACATTAATGATTCAATGTGTTTGTATTGCTTTTTTAGATGTTAGCCTACCTAAAAGTATGTATTGAAACATGTAAACAAAGTGTCCCTATAGCAAACAAGATTTTATACGGTGCAGCATCTCAACGGGTTCAGTGAATATCATTTCACTTTTCCTAATATATTTCAGGTACATGCATGAAACAGAAACAGTGCTTTGTAAGAAAAGATATTTTATTCCAGTTCACACATCATTATCGGTGTCTCTGATGACCACTTCAGTGGTTACTGCAACTAAAAACAACTGTGTTGGAATAAATAAATATTCAATATATTCAAAACTATAACAAGTACAGAGTCATCTTCTCCAAACTAAGCATTGCTTGGCTCTTTGTTTGCACAGAGCAGGCTTCAGGTTTTCAGGTTGTAGTGCAGATTAACACATTAATGCAGAAATCTTAAACATTTGCAAACAATGCATCACCAAAACATGAAAAGATGTTCATTATGATTTGGCTTTTCAGTGCAAAACATAAATATTAATGAAATTAGCTACAATCATTTACACTGTGACTGAACACACTGTAAAATGTTCTAGTTTTTAGGCCATTTTAAAGATTCTGAATCAAGTCATGGCTGGCCAAGAAACAAGAATGACATCAACCAGTTGTGGGAGTGCATGAGTTTGTCCTATGAGGTAAAGCAGAGTCTGAACAACATGGTCTGGGGTGTGGTGACATCAGCTACAGCCAGCTCTTGTCCGTCAGTCAGACCCAGCTCTGGAAAAAACATGTTCATAACATACGTGAGTCAGCATATTCACAATATAACCTATTGATTCAGAGTGTATGCAGTGCCATTTCTAGGATTAATATTCAGTAAAGAAATCACCTCACCTGTGAGGGTTTTGCACAAGTTTGGCCGCGTCCTCTGTTCAATTGAAGCGACAGACTGTAAAACAAGATACCAATTAAATGTTAGTTAAAATCAAAATTCATATAACTGTAAATTCATCAGGACACACCATATGTTACCATAAGACTGGACTGAAAAAACAAAAAAACGATGAAATCAGAGGTTAATTACCTGTAAATATAAGGTTTTGTTCTTTCCTTCCACTGTTGCCGTGATAGCAGGTGATTTCATTTGTCTGAAAAAAATTATTACAATTGGTTGTTAAAGTCAATATAATTATATAATATACAACAAAAAATCAAACAGCAAGAGAAAAAGGCATGATTGTAAACAGGACTATAGTGGATTAGTTATGGGGTAGTAAATAGTAAAAAATCATAATGAGGGAGGCAAGCTTACAATGAGGCACTTTCAGTCAGGTAGTCCAACATCTCCTGGAGTTTGGAGGATGGAGAAAAGTGCATGTCCAGAGGTACTTGGCTGCAGGCTGAACAGTTGTCCTGCATCAGGAGTAAACACAAACACACTTATAAAAAATGCATCTTGTTCACTGTAATAAACATGAACTGTCTATTGAGGGACAAACCTTTCGTTCTGCCTCAAAAGTGTAGGTGTACAGGCCATCAACATCATTGAAGACCATGTAGTTATTCAGAGGTATATAGGCACTGCCAATGCAAAAGGTAACGTCATGAAGATTAATAAAATGCATGTGCAGTTTGTACAAATATTAACTTTGTGCATACTACTGCCAAGGACAGCCCATAAACTCACCTTGATGCTATTTTGAAAACCTCTGTTGCGCAAGCAGCTGGTCATTTAAAGAAGAAAAAAAACAGTTATTTCTTTATTGGCATTTCGGTTTATGGAAAGTCAGTATACTCTGTGCTGGCTGAAAATGATTAACTCTTATATGGCAGGGCGTACAGTCTTTCATAAAGGCATCAGGTCCATGGTCCACACTTTAACATTTATTCAATCTTAGTTACTTACCAGCTATTACAGCATTTGTAGATGCTACAGCTGGGATTATCCTCTTTACAACACCTGAAACATAGGATACATATACAGGATATAGAATATATATGTGTTCCCCTTATATTTTTCCTTCCCAGCCTTAACCCTAATAATGGACAGTCAAAGAAAGATCACAAAAGACATAATGTTTTACAGACTAGGAAAAAGGTTCTTTAAGACGGCAACAGTTTGCTCTGTTTTGTGTACTCTGGCTCAACTCCCAGAGGAGCAGAAACGAAGCTAAGAAAAGTAGCAGTGTTCTGGTGGTGACAGATAGATGTGTGCTCACCCTGGGTAAGTCTGTATGTGACTCCTGTTATGTTGAACTCTGCTGCCCTCTCCAGAGATCTCTGGTATACCCATTGGATGTGCTCTGGGTCATCCCCATCCAGGGCCACACCGTCTAACCCATACACACACACACAAAAACAAAAACTAAAGTTTATTCTTCTGTTTCACCAGTCTTGCAACTCAAAGGAGATTTGTCAGGTATTAAAGTAACTTCAAGAGTGATTTTATACCTCCAAAGGGTGTCTCTTTAGGCCACAGCAACATGCGGACATACTCAACGCAATGTTCTGGCAAACGGGGCATGGAGGCTATTGTACACATGGGAAAGTTGATCTACAAAGACAGGTGTATTTTAGAAACAACAAACTGACCAGAAGCAGTAATTACCACTAAGTGATCAGGTTGATTTCTGACAAAAGGCAACGTTACCTGAGGAGGGTAAAGCTCAAGTGTGCAGTCAATGCAGGCAGTCATGCCAGGAAGAATGACTCTGGCATTGCCCTTAAAGCCCTCCGTCCCACCATCAATTAGAGGTATGATGGAACCTGGGTCCAAGACACCGTCTTCATATACCAGCAAAGACAGCTGCACAGAATGATAAAAGAATTTCAGATGATTGGATACACAAGCAATATGCAAAGGAAATTTAGTGAAGACAAACACTAACAAAAAAATGATTGCAATGAAGACAGATAACTTACCAGCATACCGTTCATCCACCTCCTGGCAACTATAGAGTCCAGTCCACAGACAATTATGTGAAATTCTAGACAAAAACAGAAGGATGAGCAAAATCAGACTTGTTTTCTGATAATGACACAGTCTAAGTCCCATTGCATAATATTTCATAATACAAAAAAATGACGATGAGCCAAAAAATTGTTCACAATATTATTTAAATCTTATCAATTGGTTATGCGAGTTCTGCAAAGTGAAAATGGAGAGCTGCAAAGTGGCTTTTTAGTCAAGGCGCCGGTTCTCCCAAAATAACAAGCAAACTACATTTAGATACAAAGAGAGGTCTCTTGTTGACTGCTGCAGTGGCTTTTTAAGTCTTTGTCAACAAGCAGTGACTCTGTATGGGACAGCCTAGAGAGACTGACTTCCTTCAGATTCCACTTTCTCTACATTAACAAAGTCATACAACTAGGAAAACCCACAAATAATCACTCAAGTTGAAACATTTGCAGGAATTTTCATGTGTTATCATAGTTTGGGTTTTTTTTGGAGTCAAACATTATAAAGGTATTTAGCCCTGTGCTATGCATTGAACCAAACTGTAAGCAGACTGTATTGTTACACCCCTACCAACCAGATATGAAGCAATTAGGAAACAAAAGTTCATAAAGATACTTACGTCTGTAGAATGTTTCATCTAAGTCTTGAATTTTCTTAAAATGTCTGCCCAGACATTAAGGAGAAGTTGATGTTTGGACAGGATGTTCACTTGATTTCACAGCTTAAAAAGATTAAGTATGGTCTTTATGTCTATGTTGGGGAATAGCTGGTAGGACAAATTTTCTATTAAGTTTGTTTGGGTAATAAAGACAATTCTGTCACATGCTATGGCAGGGCTACCTTGTTCTTCCCATTTGAGTTGTTGTTATGGTGTTTTGAATAAATGGGTTTGAGTCTAATATCTAAAATATTGCAGTGTTTTTTTTTTAAACCACTGACACACAATGTCTTATGATCAAAAGGATACGGGACTACACAGCATCCAGGTACACGGCTGTTGATAAAATCAGCTGCAACGTCTGCCTTGGGTCGACCCACATCTTTTGGCCTGGTTGACATTACACACACATTAACAGAAAGTAACTACATACTTCAAACATTATACTGGCCAGAAATTTCAACATAATTAATTCCATCATTCTACCGACCTGAAAAGGAACTGTCGATTCAGGTTAGAAACATCAATGGTGTCCATGTCGACAACATGAATGTTGTGAAATCCCGATAAAGCCTGAGCCACAACGGGGATAAAAACATAGAGCAAAAATGTTGACAACTACATCCAACTTATACCTGTACAATCTATAAAATATTCCTTATAAAAGTGATCATACCAGGTCTTTAAGAAGCTCACATCCCAGACCACCTGCACCAATGACCAGGATTTTGCAGGTTTGTAGCATAAACTGTAAAGACTATAGTTCGGGGTAATAAAGACAATTCCATATTAGAACATATATCAAACAGCAAAAGTAAGCTTGATATCACACTGCTTCCTGTAGTGTTACCTCTGTGCTGGGTTCAAAGTCAGGATGCGTGAAGGGGCCCGATCTTTCCAGAAACTTTTTGATATGGTTCCATCGCCCTTCCCATTCACAGGTGTGTCCACTTCCTCCATCAACCACCATCCTGTAGACAACAACATCTACATTTAGGATCTATCAGCAGCAGCACCTCTGACTGATTATTTAATGGTAGATGGCATGCATAATATTGTCACAGAAACCATGCAAACATTTAGCTCAATCCAGACCTCAACTGAATACTGTGATTAACTTTTAGATCGTAAGAGTATTATTTACACTTAATAGCAGATCATGCAATAATTAAAGAGGTTAAATAAACTAAAGTAACGTTACTCTATTCATATTCACTGTTTTGATGTTGGGCTCTATACACTCAATCGCGTTTTTTGTAAAATTGCATATTTCTGACAGGTGGGTTATCTATTCTCTTGCCCAGACCACTCAAAATACCTGTGCTAGGTGAATAGCTAACATGTCAACAGTGAAAAGGTACAGTGAAGCCCTCTCCCTTTGCATTGAGGTTAATGATATAACACCACATTCACTGTATATACATGTTAGCTACTCACGCTCAACTAAACAGTGTTTTTTTGCCTGTGACCTAGCTGTTGACCTCATGTACTTTGTTTGTATTAGAGTATCTTCTTCAGCTAACTAGCTAACGTTAACCTTCCTCCTGTCTAGTAACCTCAAACCTTCCGCCACTTCTACCAATTCATCACTAACTTCTCAGTCAGCTCCACTACTCTCCTTCTTTTCTTCTCCCTAAAAAGAGAGAATAAAAGAAGGTTCATTCATGCTGTGCTTTCGTAGGTTAATGAGATTTGAAAGCATCTTTCGGGGCAGTTAATAACTGTTTCCTCGGCAGCTACTTACGGCTCGTCCGTGTCCGCCATGTTTGAATACTTATCTGCCTTCAGGTGCCGAAGTTAGCAGTAGTAAATACAACAACTCTATATTATCAAACGTAGATTTGTTCTGTCACGCAGGTAGATTTGGGCGCGGTTTAATTTTGAGACCAGAAAACCTACAGCATCGGGCAGCTACAGGGTGAAAAGGATATAGGCATAAAAGACAAGAGCGCTATCTATATAGTTTCAGTTGAGTTTAAATATTTCCGATTGCCTTAAAGGCAGCATTGTCAACAGTCCACTGCAATTACACAAATGATCCAACAGGTGGCAGCATTTACCCTTCTGTATATAAAGCGCGGCCACCACTGTGATACTTATTGTAAACTACAGTATATCAAACCGTATTTCTATCACACATATCAGTGGTTAAAGAGTTGTAATTGGCACAGTTGTCCAAATATTTTGTGGCCTTTCTAAAAATGTATGACATTGGAGCAGTAGGTTAGCCTAAATTTAACAGTGACAAAGAGAATTAAATTGACTCTACTAGTAATTACTCTATAATGACTCTGCTCCGTGTGGTTCAGCCCTATAACTTTAGCAATTATCTATAAAAACAGTCAAGGGGAGACAGAAAAAGAGAGGACAGCCCATTATAGTTGAATAAACTTGTTTCAAGAGCATAAATTAATCAAATTTTCCTGATTGGCTTGGATGCAAACTGTAACTGGATTAATAATTCAATCCTATGGTGTACAGCATTTCTACTTGTATTATTATTATATATTTTACTAATAACATACATCAGAACAAACTGCATAAAAATGAACTATGTTACAGATTCATTACTTTGCTTTCATTGTGAATTGCTGCGTGAGGCACTTGGCATGAATAAGACATGAAACTGAGATCCTGTTATTAAGTTTAACTACTTCACAAGTAAGGACAAATCTCTCAAATATCTGATTTACTGTGTCCACATTGTGCTAATGAATCTCAATGTTTAATCTCTCATTATAGAATGATTAATAAACCTTAAATGGGCTTCTATGCATTTTAAGAGACTTGCCTGTGGGAACAAGAATGTAATTAATCCATCTGTCCACAACCCCTCTAATGTTAAAGGCAATGTAGAGTATATACCTTTTGCAGAGGTCACCAAAGATCTGCCTAATGTGTGCACTGATAGCCTTCTCTCAAATTATTTGAAACTGATATATGACTGAGTGTGTGTGTATGCATGTGTGCGTGCAGGACATAGAGTTTTTTGGTGATTTGAATGGTTTGATGGTGCATCGAGAGATTTTTTTTTCTGATTTTAATGAGATGTTCCGAATGACAGCCTCCGAAAACTGATAACTAAAAATAACTGCTGCGGCCATGTCCTTCATAGCTGACTGCCTGCCATCCCAGCCCTCCTGTCTCGCTCTCCCTTTCTATTTGTTCTGTCTATCTTGTCCACATTCATTTAACCTCAGCTATGCTCACATGTTAAACAGTAGGGAAATATGATGACATTTCATTTAAAAAAAAAAGATGGAAGATGGAAGCCCAGAAGACACTCCAGAATAATTTTAATGATGAATGAGCCCCAGTGCTGTGGAGGTATTATTGCTCATGGGCACTTCAGTAGGAATCATTTTTAGGTTGAAACAAACTTACCTCTATTATTATGCCTCCAGCATTATTTTTTCATTTCTATCTTATGATGTTGGATGTACACTGGCTCTAAATTAGGACAGCTGAGGACTAGAAGTCAAAATATCTCCCAATGTTGACACATTTTTATAGATTCCATTGAAATGCCATCTGTCATTCCCCCACCTTAAGTAGGGACATTCTGAATGTCACTGCCGTGCCTTTGAAGTGACCCAGCTCTCTGCCATCCATCACAGCCAACTAACGTGTCCATGCAGAGATTGAAGAGTCCACAGATGAATAGACCATTACTTGAAATACTTGATCATACTGTAGCAGACAATCAGTCATGTGACACCTAGCTTGGAAGAGAAACCTCTAAGGATCTCCCAATACTTTGTGTTTCTCCTCATCTTGCTCCCCCAGTTTTCAGAGAATCTCGTTTTCTCTTTGCACATTTCCTTTACACACTTTGACATGAGCATCAGGGTTTGTCAGCTTTATCTCCATATCCATTTGCCCATTTGATGGCTCTCTGTCAGGATATCCAAAGTGGTGTTGATTGTGCTAATGATAATGTGTCACAGCGACATGTCCCATGTTAGGCACAGGGCCGGGGCTGCCAGCTAGAAGACAAGGAGACGCTACAGGCTGATGTTGTGTTGTGCTGTAGTAAAGTGATTGATGACTCTCTCTGTTGTGGTGCTTTGATTAAGACCCCAATGATTTATCGCCACTGCTCGCAATGTAATTAGACTCTATATATACACTCAACAAAACAGTGTTGTCTTGCTATATGATCCCAATATGTGTGTTTGTGTGTGTGTATGTGTGTGTACACGCACAAGTGTGTTATCTTCATAATTGTGATGGTGTACATCTAAATGCTTCTCAAGTCTGTCTGAATAGATTCCCAGGAAAGAACCCCTCCTCTGTTCTCTTTTTTTTGTATTGAAGCAGGAAATGTGTTGCATGTGAGGTATTTATTAAATTATTTAATATGTGATGGATGTGTTTACCTTTAACTGAAATTGCCTGGAGTGCATTCACTCCACAATTGCAGAGAAGATGTATCCATGTTGTGCTTGATGGTTCAGGCCTGTGGGTTTTGGTTTGTCTCAGTCTCTTTAGTTTGACAGAAAAGGCAGAAGAAGAAGAAGAAGAAGAAGAAGAAGAAGAAGAAGAAGAAGAAGAAGAAGAAGAAGAAGAAGAAGAAGATAAAAGAAACTATTACAGCAAGACAGTACATTTTAAAAGTAACCACTGATGATGGGCAAAAGCGTCGGGCTTTGTTCAGATTTTTCCCAATGAAAAAAAAAATTAAACTCCCCTGAATATATATCTAAATACATATTTTTTCATGGCTACCTGTAATGAATATAACTTTTGCATTTAATGGAGTATCATGGCAACTACAGGTTCTCACTGTTAGTGTCACCATTGCATCAATTGTCTGAAAGTGAGGTGGCTGGACCAGGGCTGTTGCAACATCACCAAGGTGTTCAACAACACAATCCATCTTCCTAGCTTGAGGGGTGTGGCGTCATTGCTAGTTTGCACTTTGTACTTCCTGTTTCGGATGGGCAGAGCCCCACAGACGATTTGTGCTCGGCACTTCCTGCCTACAGGGGTGGAGGACTTGCCGTGACCTTGCTGCACATAGTTTTTTTCCCGCTGTTTGGTCCCTAAGAGCTTTTCTAAGATGGAGGGAAAAATTAAGATTTGGGCCAAAAAATGCAGATCACGTGGGGTCTTTGAAGTAAGTGGTCATAAAAGGCTGAGTGATAGGTAATTCAATGTAGTCAGGCTGGAAAATGCAGCCACTGCATTGAGTACTGTGTCAGTGTTTTATTTCATATCAATACTTTTTTATTAACTTAACTTCAAAGGCAACATACCCTATAGGCTCTGATGAAGTCTATATAGTTAGCTTACCAAATATGACTCCAGCTATGACCAGAAGAAGGAAAAAGTCTTTGACCATTCTTTCAACATTTGACATTTACAGTCGAGTCAGTTTCTATTTGTGCTACTGGCCAGGTAGTCAATGATATTTTCACTGCATACTGACAACAAAATCAGCTGCATGTTAAACATTTAGGAAATATGACTGCAGCTTTAAAGATATGTAGAATTTAGTGGCGTCTAGCGGAACAGACTTGTCAGAAATGGAATATAATATTCATAAGTATGTTTTAATAGCTGCATAATCACTTGAAAATAAGAATTGTTGTGTTTTTGTTACCTTAGAATGAGCCCTTTATATCTACATAGGGAGTGGGTCCTCTTCCACAGAGGCCACCATGTTTCACTGCCATGATTTTAAAATATCCCAGAATGGACAAACCAAACCAAACACTGGCTCCAGAGAGGGCCTTTTGCATTTTCTGCATGTTTCATGGCAAATGTAGGTTCTCCTACATGCTTGGAAGGGGAGGGGCAGTGGAGGGATATACAGTTGATTGCAATATGCAACCTCGCCACTAGATTCCACTAAATCCTACACACTGGTCCGTTAAAAGAAAGAAAAGTCAAACCTGGACATTATTTACATTAAAAGACTCAATCAAATAGAGTTTCTCAGGTTCCCCTGCATAGACAGTCATGATTACATAGAGAGTGAAAAAGCTGAGTAAGATAAACAATAAACTGCAGTAAGATGTCCAATCTGTGTCCAATGAAGACTAATGAAAAAACATGTCTGATTTCAAGATGTCAATATTAAAGTCCTCCTCTGCTTACTTACAAGCATTTACCCAAACATGATTTTGTGACATCACAAGTAGTTTGGAAACCAGTTGTGGTCCAATATGCAACACATACACTAAGAATGGACTTTGCAGTGAAGTAGGACACATCATGTGTCTAGTAGTTCAGCTTTACAAATGAAAAATATTTTTTCATAGATTCTGAAATTTTCAGTGAGGCAGAAGGAGTAGGTGTAATTTTATTATTTGTCAAGATGACTGACTTTAATCTTCTCCTCAGTTCAGCCTGTTTCTATTTGAAACAGGCCATTTTATCTCCTGTCTCTTTAAGGCCCCCCTCCTGATGAGCCTGCTCTGTTCTGATGGAGGTTACATAAACAAACAGTAGTAGTAGGACTATTCTTCTTTTTCTTGTTCTTTACTTGCGATGGAAACTTCTCAAATACATTTGTAAATGTTTTAGGCCCCAATCCCATCCAAAATATGCAAGTAGACCAAGTGAACAACACATGGAACAACCATAGCTACAAAGGCCATGGAACAGACGGATGTTTGTGGGCATGTTTGAACAATCTTATGTCATCACAAGGAGGAAGTAGAGGTAACACTGCAAAACAAGGCGTTTAGGCTGAAGCCTGGGCTTTTGACTTGCAGGCAGCATTTTTACATATGTTCACCTCAAGTTTTGGAACTTTGACAATGTTTAACATAGACATGTGACATCATAACAGTATAAAAATAACAGAAAATCACAAAAAACATGTTATGTCCCCTTTAAGTTTGATAGCCTCACTGCTAGGAGATTTGCTCTTATAGTCAATAGCTTGTAGCTATTGACTCAAGGGTTATATGGACTGATGGTAGAGCAAAAAAACAAGTTTTTGTTTTGGTTAATTTTGGCACTAAAACTTGTTTACATATAGTGCTCAGGCCGGTCAAATGTCACAAGACAAACAATTGAATGTCCCCATGGACCCATGTCCCCTCTGTGCTGATCTTTATCAGTTTAGTGTTATTATCAACCATGATATATTCCTTCTACCAGGCGTTCATCTCTGGGAGAGGCTCACTCACTGTGTCTTTCA
Organism: Euthynnus affinis; assembly: GCA_029490765.1. Lineage (NCBI taxonomy): Eukaryota > Metazoa > Chordata > Actinopteri > Scombriformes > Scombridae > Euthynnus > Euthynnus affinis. The sequence goes on along the minus strand of CM055840.1, from coordinate 9,186,187 downwards.
AGGACAGCAGAGGAATTACTTGCGGGATAATCTTAAGTCAGTTGAACGGAAATTTCCCCCAGCTATTTCAACAGCGTTTATTCCTGCTTGCGCTTCCTATTTCCTGTCCTCCTCAGCATGCTTCCTGCTCTGCCATTCCTACTGTTCCTCCATCACTATTGTCCCCTCCTTGCTGCATTGTGGAGACAACATCCAGTCTGTCAGCAGTCACCCAAGAATTTCCTCACAAGAGTAAAACACCCCCAGGATTCAAATGGCAAACAACAAATACTTCAAGGTTCAGATTTTCCATCCAAGAAGGATGTAGAATCTGACAGAGAAGGTACATGTCCAAATGAAGGTTTCCTTTTTCCTAAAATTTACTGTGTGGTGTTTCATCCAGTGGTATCAGTTGACTAAAGCAGACCTTGGTCAGTGTGCTCTTGGTCTGCAGCACTTGCCGCACAAGTACCCCTGTTGCCCAACAGTTAGCCCAAGTGTCATTCTGATGTCATATCAGGGTGAAAATAACCATAACTATAAACCTGAACAAGTGTCCCTTTTTCATTGCAGAAAATATAATTTTCTTCTTCCATCAAACCCTCAAACCTCCCATAAATCCAATTATTGTCATTGAGGTGACAATAATGATCAGGTCAAACAAGAACTCACATATGTTTATGCATGAGTTCCCCACCTATGAACAGACGTGATTTACGAAAAAGAATCTACTGTGTTTTGTCTGTAATGTTCACACCCAAAAGTTTAACCCCCAGGGAGCCTTGCATTTTATGTTCTCCTCTTTCCTCTGCAGAGCATGGGGCAGGGTGGAGCTTTAGGAAGTGGGGTATATCCTTCCTCTCCACTGAGAACATGACTGAGGAGAGAGGCTGGAGGCTCAGATGGTGGGGGCTCCGAACCAGTGATAGGACCACAGATACTGCTAGCAGCTAGCAGTTTATCTTCTCTGTCAGTGGATGTTCACAAATAATATCCATATGAAACAGTCACAGGAGATAAAGCATCGTGAGATCTTTCAGTATCCCCGTTAAAGTAACAGTGCTTCTGGCAACATGGCAGAGTTAAATTGCCTGTGAGATTTGCACTGTTAAAGTGACACCTAAAAGAAAAGATGCTGTGCTGTCATAGCAACTTCATTGCAGCAATATGTGCGCAAACATGTTTTAATCCTGTAGTTCTCACTGGCTGAATCATTACCATGAGATATAGATGTTCCATCCACTGAAACACCGGCTCATTTTAAATGCACCCTTAATGGTACTTGAGATCGACTATATCACCTAATGAAAAGAGTAGTAACATTTTTATTCATTTTTCACTTAGATTTATACAAAGTAGTCAACCATAACCATAACTGCAGAGACGGAAGGCTGAGAGAACAGTAGCCTATGCATAATATTACTCATCTTGACATATCACACATTAATGAATCATAAGATTATTCATCTGTTTTTTCCTCTTGACTTCTAATCTTCATGGCAGCTACACATCTGCATGCAACCTGCATTGTAAAGAGTCATAATTGAATCCATGAATACACTGATGAATTTATCACCACATAAAACAACCATAATGACAATATGATGTGACTGTATGCTTGTTAAACATCTCTGAGTGGTGGAGATACTTCAGCCAGTATCACTCAAACGACACAGCAAGAGTAACAGTCATTATGTGTCAGTACGTAGCCAAAAAAACAGCAATGTGGGTTTGAAGACATCTTTTCTGGTTCAACTTTGACCTACTGTTCTTGGTTGTGCATGCACACATTTTTCCTGTGCCAGTTTTATCTCCAAACAAAGTGTTTGAGATAAGCTGCCCTGAGCTCTGTCAAATTGACTGCTTGTTTTTTGTTGCCCAGTTTGACTACGTTGTAGCAATCTGTGTTCCCAGATCTCAGCAATCACTCTGGTGAGTGCAAGTGTTATCATGACTGATAGAAAGGATGGCAAAAACTATGAAAGCAAGACCAAAGTTGTAATTGTTCTTAAACCATGAGGAAAATTCATACACAATTTGTGACTGTGTGACACTGATTCAGCTGTCATACAGTCACCATCTGAGGATGCAAGCAACTTGTCACAGCCAGTGTTGAACTCAGTGCTCTCCCCAACCTGCCATTATGAATTCATTAGTATGCGACTAAAATGAGATCCTGATTAAAAACAATTTGATATTGAAGTGGGGGCCAAGTAACGTTTAGAAGCTCCAGTAGGGCTTCTAAGTAAAGTAATGGCTGTCACATGACTCAGTATATGGAATAATACTACAGAAAGACAGAAACACACACACATACACACACACATATTTTAAACATTTACAATTGTATGTGGCACACATCCTTTCTCGACCCAGGCCAGTTGAGGCCACATACCAAACACAGGATTACTCTCTCTCTCTCTGTCTCTGTCTCTCTCTCTCTCTCTCTCTCTCTCTCTCTCTCTCTCCTGCCTGAAGTGATGACTCGTATGTCACTGTCTCCCAGCATCACCCTGAGTGATTGCCAGACCCGACACCCGCCTGCTTGTTCCACTAACACACCCAAATGCCCAGGAAATTAAATGCTCCGCCGAGGTAATAAAGAGAGTAAATCCTGGTTGTGTTCTCTGCTGACGGCGGGGGTGTTGTGGAGGCAGGTATTACCATATTAAGCCCAAGCAGACGGGATCACAACTCAGCACTCCCTCATTACACCCCATCTAGTGGGAATTCACTGCTTTTCCAAAATCAGCTTGCCCACAGCTGCAGTCTGAGCCTGTGCTGTGTGTGGGGCCGTGACCTCGGCAGTTCATGTTTGGGCACAACAAATCTTTACTAGTTACTGAAATATATGTTAATGTTTCAGACATCACAATGCTACTTGTTGAGTTGGACTTCAACACTGCAATCACACATGGACATACTTTATAATGGTTTGACCTATTGCCCCCATGTCCCCTCATGCCAAAAAAAATTAACCACCTATTCACATCAACAGAAGTCACCTGAGATAGCCTAGTCTGAATTTGGATGAGTTTAGAAGAAGAAGAAGGAGAACAGTGGGTTTAAAGCTTAGCTAGCTTTTAAAGTGATGAGAGTGAGCCAAAACAGTAAAGTTGCAGTCATAAAATCAAAACAATCAACTGAAAGATGTTAAAATTGTCTGTAGAGCTGGGGGAACAGCAGTGTTAGGTGATAATTCTCTGTTCGCCAAGAGCAACACCTTTGACACTGTACATAATCAATTCATACACCACTATTATAAAACACTATTGATTAGAACAGCTTTATGAATTTTTTGGAGTTAGTAAAGTAATATACTGTATATTTTTTATAATAGGCATCACATCTCTGCACCTCTGCCTGTTGACTACTGACTAATGAAGCAGTATGAACAGCTTGCACAGTGACTGCAACAAACATGATAAAAGCATCTATTTTGAACTGGTTTTCCCTCCTGATAACAGCTGCCAAGGAACAGATTAATAATGAAGTAGAAAATGAGATTATGCTGAGTCATTAAGTTTACAGCTCTCTGTAGAAGTAGATAATGGCTCTGCTAGTGATCATAATTGTTGGCACAAAATCACCAGAATGCTTGATTATAAATGAAGTCCTTGGAAATCTTCCACCTCCGGGAGCTGTTTTTTTTTTTTTTTCTTACTGAGAGTGCAAAGTCAGTTTATGAGTTGCCAACAGTTTGTCTCTTAAAAGAGAAAGGAGTAAACAACACAAATAAAACTTGGGGGCAGAAACAGATAATTAATTTCTGCCTTTAAGATAAGATCAGAACCAATGTATTTTTATTATAAAAGATGCTCAATTATCAAAATAATCATAATAAATAATCACAATCTGTATTTTCCTTTCATTTCATTCTCTAAAATTAAAAAGGGGTGATTGAAATACACCATGACTTTGATTTTTTCTATATGTCCTGTCATGTAGATTTCATCTGCACTCTATCATTGCCACTTCACTAAATGCATTTTAAGCTGATTGAGTCGAAAACTGCAAAAATCTCCTGCCAGGTCTCTACCCTATTTCCACAACAAACTTATTGTGGGCACAGGTATGTAGAACAACACTGGCACTTTTTTACACGCACAACTACATTAATGTCATTGCAAACACTTAGTAAACAGCCTAAGGTGTGGCCTCAGCTTGTTTGCTGATGTATCTATTTGTGTTTTACTCATTGTCTTCCTACAGTCAATTGATTTGGCTGTTTTCTGAGTGAAGTAATGTATTGGCACAGCAGGGGATAAATGGTTGTCATTAGCTTTAAGCGATACTTTCAACAAATTCATTTACCTTGGAGGTTGAAAATTCAATTTAGGCCTTAACGTTTTAAACAAATAATGAATGTGCATTTGGGAGTGCACGTTTTTAAAACAGTGCAGCACTAATTCAAACCATATCACTTTTAAACATACTATAACTATACTGCAAGGACGCAGCAGTCAAACATTTACTATATGTGTTTTGGAGAAAGTTGAAAGTTATTTTAAAATCAAATGCAATTACATTGCTGACAGATTGTATTTTAGTAGTTTTCTTTAAGAACCATCACACACCACCCACAGGCAAATATCTGTGAAGTCTTCAATCACAGTTGTCAAGATGAGGATTTCGCATGTGGGATTTTGATGGAGGATCAATACAACTCCATCATGGCTCAGCTGTCCTCTCGCTCCTAAACACAAACCATTCACTACTTTATGAGGTTCATGGACAAACTAAATCCAACAAACACTGAGAATCCAGGGGGCTGAGATATAGACATTAAACGGGAAGGAATGCTTCTGTTTTGTACAATTGGGATGTGCTCACATACACTAACCAGGTTGATATTTTCTGCTCAATCTGCTCCAAAATATCTCCAGCATATGAAGCCTGGCATATAGCTATTATCAGCTTCAAATCACTACAGCAGCTTGAATTTAGCGAGTGTTGAACTAATATAATCTTTGTCGCTGTGTATTTTAAAGCATTCAGTCAGGAAATAAAACAAAATACTGTACATGTCTTGATGGTGAGAATGGTGAGAAATCAAATAAGAGCAGGTGCTCCAATGCCATATTTTTCATTATGTGATAATGCAAGGTGTATATCTGGGAGTGCAGGCTCTTCTTGAAATACGGGGACCCTTAAGATACTCTTTGATAAGAGCCATATATTTGTCTTAGTTATATTCTTCCCCTGGTGATGCTGAGGTTGAAAAATTACACCATGTGTTACGAGGCAAAGCGATAAAAACATAAATGCACGTTTAAAAAAAAAAGGAAAAGATCATTGTTTATTGTTGTTTTGGAATTTTCATATTGCCTGAAACCAGTAAGGTAAACAAAGATATCCCTCAAGGCCTCCAGGATAGTTTATATGAAACATATATAAAGTCCTCCCTGATGGGAGGTCACATCTGCCTGTGGGTCCAGTCTCAGGTGGATTAGCACAAGATAGGCTTTATATAGATGTCTCCCGATTCAAAGCCTACAGCCATATACTGCAGCTCCACTGCAACCCCATAAAGACCCCCACGTTTCTGAGGAAGTAGTGAAAGACAGAAAAACTGTAACGAATGAAAGCTGAAAAGAGCAGCAAAAGAGGAAGTTGCTAACAGGGACAACAATCATACCCATGTATTTTTGAAAAAATGAGGGGAGGTGTTGGAGGGCAGGCTGCCATCTGTCTCTGCGAACAGAGTAGTACTGAATGCTGGCTTTTAAACACATGCTCGACTGATCACACACACATTAGGTTACTGAGCGTATGTGCTGACGTGGGATGTTCCTGTGAAAAGCTGGTGGCTCACAGGAGGTGTTGGGATTTATACGCAAGATCCAATCAGTTATTAAGATATTAACCAGATAGAGCATTGTTATAATATGCTTTAAATTGAAATTGAAATATAAAGAAGCATTTTCAATATATTTACCATATCAAGGAAAATCACAGCTCTACATGGTGCAATTTGTCATCACAAAATCCCTTGGGCCAGTTTAATCTGAAATACAAACAGCCACTTTTGTAGTCCTGTAAAATTGTTATTCTGGCTAATTACATTTGCTGACAAAGTGTAAACTAAATGTTGACATGATGTATTGGAGCCTGCCAATTCCCCCCCACCTCCAACCCCATGCATCACAGTGATTAAATAGCTTTAGAGGTATCAACAACATTCACCAATCTCTTGTCTGCCAGGAGTGAAAGTCAATGACATTATGTCTATTTATGTGTTTTGATTAATTGATAGGAATTGCCTTTTCAGTGTGCATCTCCCTGGCACTTACAGGAGTAGCTGTTGGCCGTCATTACCATAATCATGTTAGTGTTTGGCTCTGCCCTTGTAGTGGCTCTGTCCCATTATAATTCCACACAGTAATGGATGCACATCGTAGATGAGATTGTGACAGCCTTGTCCTCTACAGGTTAGGACACTGGTCACAGCCGCACAAAACAAAATCTGTTCCATAAATGTGCTTTAATCTCATCAAATGTAATACTTCAAATTTGAGAACACTCTATTGATGAAAATGTCTGTTTATGTGCCCCCTTTTAGCCCTTAAGTTGCTGAAGCAGAGCCCACTAGGGTGCCTGTTTTATAATTTACGTTATGTACCACTGACAGTCTCTGCAGGGAGCGCAGCCGCTCTGCTGTTAGCTTGCTGCTATCTATCTGACTGAGACATCTCCTGTTCCATCTCAGCGGCCACCTAAAGCTTCATTTCCCCGCCTGTCACCGTCCTCCCCGCTTACTGTCTGCCGCAAGGACGCACGATTTGATAAAAGCCACTCCGCCACATATTACATCTCATTTCACTGACACTAGTTGTGCACCGGCGTTGTAAGACCCAAGCAGACCTTACCCCTTGACCTCACCTTATGAAAGTAATGAAAAGTGCAGCTGTGGATAAATGTAGGCCACCTCCCTGTACACACACACACACACACACATTCACACTTCCCAAAGGCAAGAAGGAAAATGCTGACAGGTGTTGTTACTAAAAGGAGCAAAGGTTTGTTTAGCATAATAAGCGTGTGTCCATCCTGAGGAGAAAAGGAATCCAATAGTGAGGTTTGCCCCAAGGATGATATCTCTCGTTTTATGACCTGTTTATGTCTGTGTTAGCACAAACTTTGTAATGGAGCTAATAAAATGTGCATAGTGGCTTGAAGGTACAGATTGTCTCACAGTAGGAACCTATAGCTGCTACAATTGAAAGCGCAATGATGCTTGTACTTCCTGAGTGTTATTTTTATCTTTTTCATTTTCATACATTCTGCAACTCAATTCATAAAACAGTTCTTTTTTTTATAGTGATGCTACATTTTGAAATAATACAACAGCAAACATTTAAAAACATTCTGTCCTTTAATATGATGATATCCACAACCAATGCCAAGGTTAGGTTAGTTAAGTGTAGGACGCAGTCTGCAGATACAGAGAGCACTAGAGAGACTAAAATGATGATAATAACAGTTGTGCTTCATGACAGGCCGCTGGCTAACTCAGTTCATTGACAGCAGTGCCATTTGAATACATCTAGTTAATCTAATCAGCCACATTTCATTGGCTTAGTCTGATCTCTTGGTTCTATTGCAACAATCTATTTCACAATTACAGTCAGATATGCTTTGGTACAACTCAATATTTTGGGTTGAATTTGGCTTCACTACAGGGGAACCAAACTCAATTGAATAAAACATGACAAAAATGAATGCTCCAAATTATTTTGTCTGGTGGGCTCGCTATGACCTCAGCTGTGCTTACCTTCAGGTCCTCATTAGAGGAAAATGAAAAAACATATTTTTCAACCCATACACACACACACACACACATGATATAAACAAAATATTTCAACATTTACACACTCAACACTTAAAAAGACACTTTCTCTACAGCAATATATCTTTATTACCTACTTAAGCTTAAAGTGGCTCCATCACCTGACATTTAAATCTCTGTTATTGCACTGGCGCCACAGTGCTGAATTCATAAACCAATACGACACAGCAGATCCAAGACCTCACTCAAGAAAACGAGTGTGGGTATTACAGACAATGGCCACTGGGTCAATGAGGGGTGAGGGGAGAAAGTGAGTCCCAAGAGACGGAGCAAGAGGGATTTTCACTGCACAAAATAATGACAACTCAGGCAATATAATCCTGCCAATGTGTTGCGACGACAGTAACGATTGGTTGTGGTTCATTGTATCAAAGGTGATCTTTTTGACCTCTAGGTTGCCATGGAAACACATCGTTCCTTAGAATGATAGCTGCTGATTGACATCAGCTGACACGGTGTTGAGAATGACACCCATCACCTGGGGCACATATTACTTACAGATAATGTTATTATAAGGGTCCTCTCGCTCTTCTCACTATGAGACAGATGAGCACACACTCGAAAGGTCTCTACAGGTCAACGTCTTTTTCATTATCACATGTTTAACCACACCACTGGACTGCAGCAATGTTGTGACCCATGCATCATGGTCGTGATAAATCGCACAATCAGATATACATACTGAGGCATATTCCACACTTTGGTGGTTTTAGCAGCTTCTATAAATAAAAATTGACCATGTTGTTTGTGCTGATGTTGGTAGAAAAGTGTATGAAGCATCCTCCCCCCACCTCCTGCCACACCCTTCATCCCCCTGAGGCTCACCGTGCATGAGAATACACAAGAGCCCGGCTGAAACCACCTCAGCAAAATGTCTGACTAGAGACAGTACAGCTAGACCACTCACTGTCCCTTGAGTGTGTTTCACTTTGTATGTGTGTGACAGAGAGATAAAAAGAGAAATAAAGGACAGGAAAACAAAAGAATAAAAGCTTGATGATGTAACTAAGGATAAAAGAAGAAAGGGAAAGGGAAGGAGGAAAAGATATTGGGAAACGTGTTCAAATTAGCTTCTATGTCCAGCCACACAGTAACAGCCTGATATAGGGTCACCTTGTGCACGCAGAGTGGACATCAATGTTCTCCAGAGGGGTATTGTCCTGCCAAAGGAAAATTCACATTGACCTGAAGTGAATCTGAGCATCACTTGGCACGACATACATGCAGAGAAGACACAATAACACACACACACATATAGAGAAAAAAGGGAGTTGTTTGGAGTTATAAATAAATGGAAGGACCTGGAATAAGAGAGTAATTAAAATTGCTTAAGGATAAATGTTAACATTTTACAACAGACCAGAGTGAGGAATGAATCAGTAATGATCTGATTTGATTAATCATTAACTAGTCATTCCTGAATAACTCAGAAAGGAAAACTTGATACGAGATAATGATTAGTTACTAGAGAACAGACTGTGAGCTCCTATATTAATGAATCATTACGTAATGTTTAGTTTATTAATATATGTGAATGATGACATAGTGACTACTTTTTTCATGAGTCATTCATAATAAACCAGATGCTGAGCGCCACAAAATCAATAAAGACTCATTCATTCCTAATTACATAAACATTAGTTACTCTTTTCAGGTAAAGTGATATGTAATACTCAGTAGTCCCTCCTCCATTGTTACCCAAACTGTTCAAAACAAATCAGTGTTCCTTCATTGACATAGTTTTTTTTTTTGGAGTCTGTCTCACATATACAGTACTGATTTGCTGTTGTAAATATTAAGTAGTGTCACCACATTGGTGGCTGAAAGTTGTCTCTGACAAATATACAATTTATGCCCGTTTGAGTAACATTTAATAATAACTACAGTGTCCAGACGTTTTAGGAATTTATTGAGATATTTTTAAAATTAAAGTATGTTGACATATAGGCGTATAGGCTTTTGGCTGACAGCCACACACAGGGAAGGGAAGTTAGAAAGTATTGAGAGATGAACTTCCTCATTGTTGGTTTTGGTCTTTTGATGGGATTTGTTAACAATAACAAAATTATAGAATGTCGCCTTTGAGATACGTTATTGAATGGTTTTATCTCCTGTACATGGATTACATACATGAAACCAAACATACAGAAGAACAATCTACATCATCTACAATCACTGTCACAGAGTTGATGTACAGTGCTGAATTGCACAGTGTGAATAAAAATAAGTGCACAAAAGCAGCACAATGATCCCGAGCGGAAGCCTAGTGCATTTTATATTGTTTCAAAAATTCTTAATGAAATTACATTCCATACATGCAAATCTTTTAATTTCTGATTTAAACCAATAGATTTGAAACTTATGATTTGATCAGTGTGTCAAATCTCAGTGCAAAACATACATGTCCAGTGAGATGAAAGATCTCTGATATCATTGCAAAGACTACCAAAATTCTCATCTTATTTTAATGTAAATCTCTCATTTCCTGTCTGTCAGTGACCCGTCTTGATTAGAAAGAGCTCAATTATTCCAAAACAAAAGCCTAGTGGAGACACAAAAGGGGAGGTTGTGGCGTTGGCTGTTGATATTGTTCTATCAGACAGCTCGAAGGGAGGAAGTCCTCTGTCTGAGCTGCCAGGCCTAGCTGTTTTTTGGGCGGGGGGGTCCTGGGGATAAGAGACCGCCCTGTTATCTTTGTGTAAAAGGTCACACAGGTCTGGCGGAAGAAGCAAAAGCAACAACCATCTGCGTTTTCCACACACTCTGGTGCAGCTATCTCGACCAGCGAGAGTCAGGCTGAATGAACATGCACATGCACAGACATCACATCGCTCACTCATATCTGCGCACACGGGCAGTATGATGAAAGATGCATTGTCAGAAGAAGTAGGAAAACCCCCAGATATGTTTTTCTTCTTGTGATATGTGCGTGAGTATCATTGTTTTCCTAACGCACACAATTTACGCACATGCTATTGCTCGGGAAAGAATAGTACTGATTTATAAGAGGTTTGACTTCTGGTTTGCGTTGTGCAAAATGCCATGTTTTTCATTCATGTGACAAATCCTTAAGGCCAATATTTCATTTTGCAACTATGAAGTATCACAAAGCTATAAATGCTTTAGCTCTACACAATGACAGACACATTTTACCCTTTGATATGGATTAAAATAACATAGTTTCTTCTGTTGCATGCTGTTTCATAAGTCATACAGTGTGCTTACACCTACAACTAGACTTGCGTGAGACTATATAAAAGCTTTGCCAAAGACGTGTGTTTCACTAGCAGGAGTATCTGCATCCTCCCAGTCTCCTTTGGCTAAGAAATATGAAAACACTCACAGGAAGAGTAAATTCTGGCTCGGGGCTTTTTCACGATCCTATTGTTTTCCCTCTAGATCTTTTAGTGCCGTACACAATCAGAATGTTGTTAGGGCATAGCATACACTTGTGCTTTATGTATCTCCATATGTAGGCATGTGCAGCACACACCTGCATCAACATACACTCTCACACTCGCAGAGCAGACCCCATGCAGGGAATTCATGTTATATTGCCACGTGGGACATGAGTGTTCAAGGCTATTAAAATGATAAACAAAAACATTCCGCCGAGATTGAGGAGATATATAATGCAGTAAAAACCTGGAGAGTCACACACCACACCACACCACACATGTCTCGCAATGAAAGGCCACTACAGAGCTCATTAATCCATGACACCAAAAGCCAGTATATAATGTTTTGACTCTGCTATTGTTCTTTATTTGGACATTAATGCTTCTTTTTTTATAGGGCGCCTTGAGATTTTTATTTTGAACCAGTAAATCATTGTTTTCACAGTGCAGCTTGGAGGATTGTCTCTGCTGCAATAGAGACAAAGAATAACAAAATCGTCCGTTATCAGAGTCTGACCTACTCTCTGGGCTTCAGGCTAATTAACGGCAGTGTGACAGCTATTGTGTCGTAGCCATGGCCTTTTACTACAGAGCAATAATACTTTGTTTTTTGGTAATGGAGCAGCGCTGCCACTTTATCTTAGAGTAGGCTAGACTGAACACAAACAGTTCTGCTGAAATGACAACTTAATATAACCTAATAAGCCTCTAATACACCCCTCAGTCATTTAATAGTAGAAGACAATTATTTGGATAACTTATGTGTTATTTTACAAAAGCGCTTACATGTGGGAAAAATGAAAACATTGTGATGACAACAGCACAATGACAATAATATACTTTGAATTTTTGAATGCAATGTCATGTGTCTTTGTTATTCAAATTGCAACAGTGATACAGGCTATTCATTGATTTGCTGTGGAGTTCCCGAAGGTCTTGTGGGGAATTAAACCTGTATTTGCTGCTTTTTGATGAAGTGCTGACTTCCACGGTCCACCTGTTTACTGCAAAGCTCTGCTGTGTGTGCATGTGTGTGTGTGTGTGTGTGTACACGCAAAGGCAGTCACTGGGGGTGGTGGCTTTCTATTGTTGGGAGAGTGGAGTATACATTGCTGACAACAGGGTTTTCTTATTTCACTCAGGTTACACAAAACTATTTTTATGTATGAAGACACCTGAGTTTCTTAGGCACCAGTGGTTGATGTGGTTATGTTTAATAATGCATATTTATCTTGTCACAGTTCTTTGTCAAAAACAACCAAACTCCATTAATCCTAAAGAAAATCTCTGCGCTCTTCAGTTTTCTGACATTTTAATAAAGTCTGTTGTCCTGTTATATACATATCATCTGGTCTGAAGTCTCTTAATCAGAATCTAAAGCTCGGGGAAAACACTCTCAGTCTCAGAAGACCACTGCGGTCTTTACTGGTTGGGAATCAATAAAACATGTCAATAATGATTCGATCCATTACAGCAGTCAAACACTTTGCCATCCAATTACAAAGGTGTTTGGGTCACTTTAAAGAGTGAAAGACCTCTACCTGATTGTACTTGAGTACCACATAAATCAATACCTGAACTTAATACACTACAGCTAGCTTGCATAACGGCAAGATTAAGTGCCTTCTTTTCTTAGAAATGAATTCTGTAGCAAATCTGCCACATTAATGAATCACAGGAACACATGGTGCCATAATAGGGCAAAAAACCAATGCATATGCTTTCCAGTAATCAGCAGCATTAAAGTGCGATGTCACATGTCAGTGGGGAATAAAAACACTCAGCACATCCATTCAGTCCAGTGGTCAGTCGCTGGCAAAGCAGGTGTTATGGATTGTCTCAGCTCTGGGAACAAGTTGCTGACCCCTTTCCCTGATCCCTTTCCTGTTTGGCGTGGTGTGCAGCTGAGTGGAGGGGAGATAGAGTCGGTTTGTTCTCTGCTACTACAGCATGTTTTTCCTAATATCGCCATTCCCCCTTTCTCCTCTAGTCAAGTCGTTGTTCCAGGTGGGGTGACAGAGCACAGCACACAGCTACAGGCAGTCCAGGAAATTTGTGTCCTCCGTCCAAAAACATGTTTTGACCGTCTGTGCCACATCTGGAGGGATATTTACTCCGAAAGCCATTCTTTTCTGCAGCCACATGACACAATACTCTTGACAGGTTCTATTTGCACACCCTGCAAAAGCAAAACATATTTTGCACAACTGAAACTAAAAAAAAAAGGTCAGATGTAGCAATTGTGAATAGAATACTCATGAGAGAAGCCCATTTGGCACTGCCAAAAGACCAGACGAGAGCTATCTTTAGTCATCCAACTCAAAAACAAAAGGTTGCTTTATGGCAGCTATAAATGTGCTACTACTGACACATTAAAAAACTGTCTTGGCTTCAACACTCCATAACAGTTATTACAGTATCACATTGTAACAAGTGGAAACAAAACAACTGAGTCACACTGATTTAATTGTTTTGGTGTAGCATATTGCAAAATACATTAGTCAGCATCCTATTTGCTCAAATAAACAGCCTAATTACTGCAGTAAACATAATGGTTGCATCTTCGATGCAAATTATTTCATATTTAATAGCCTCTTTAGTGGCATGCTTAATAATTCAGAAATTGTATCATTACACCTAAACATTTATTCTTTAACGAGATCACCCTCATCAAAGCTAACATGAGCTGATTATGACATTCACACTCTTCAATCCCCTCTTTGAGACTGATAGATCTTTGCACCTGCAGCAGAGCTTAATCCTCCCTGCATCAAACCATCTGGAATGGGAATTTTGCTGTGTGTATAACATATGAGTCTGTATGCTGTTGCAGCAGTCAGGACCAGAGCCCTGCAGCGATACAGCACAGCTGATTCTTTTATTGCGCTTCGCTATTCGATCACTATCCACTTCAACTCTGCTGTAAAAATCCCAGAGGTCTGTTGCATTGTTTGACCTTCAAGTGTGCAGAAGAGAAGGGGGAAAAAAGAGGTGGAATATTCCCATCTCAATGTGTGGGCGTTTAACCAGCAATGGGGGCTGTCAAATCAAACAGCCCAAGTGGGCGATGATCCCAGCCTCCCCCCTGTGTTGCACAAGGTGTCTCTGTCCTTGAAAGCCCACCATGAGTCCCACACTGAAGCTGGTGAAAGTTTGTCTGTTCCTCGAACCATCAGGCTCTGCAATGCACTAGTCAATCAGTTCTGTTGGAGGTTACCTAAGGGGTTAACATCGCCAACCTTTCCCATCTGTTGCTAAGGAAGTGTTGCCTGTTGTGCAGGAAACAGGGAGAGCGGTTTCCTGTTATGAAGAGAGGTTTTAAAGGGTTGCATTCATTCAATCATGCAACAGATGCCGGGCCAGGAAGCCCGGCCAATAGCAAAAGCTTTGGTGTCCTAGAGAAACTGTTTTTGGAAACTGCTTTTAGGAACTTTTCTATGCATGCATGTTCTGGTTCAGGAAATAATCCATGAACAAAACATGCTGGGGAAAACAGTGAGATGGATCTCTGCTTGATTATGGAATGGCTGATATATCCTCTCTATACATGATCATTACAAGCTTGGAGAGATATACCATGACACAGTTCAACAGTTATGTAACTGTGCATGTCTTAACTTTCCAACTGTTGTATGTTGTAAATCAGTGCAGGGATATGTACCAGCCACCAAAACATGGCCAGATTACATTTGAGCAATTTTTTTTTTTTTTTTTTTTTTTTTTTGTGTGTGTGTGTGTGTGTGTGTGTGTGTGTGTGTGTGTGTGTGTGTGTGTGTGTGTGTGTGTGTGTAAAAACAGTAGATTTAAAGCTGTCCATCTTGACAATCAGACACTTAAAATGAATGAGTGTATTATTCTTTCAGTCTCATATTCATAATACTCAGACTTAGTGGGTTTGGTCTTTCTAAACTCTTCACTGCAGCCGAATATGGCACCGTTGTAAACATCCGTGGAACAGGGTCCTGACACAAAACATAAACAGATGTGAATATGTGCAAAAACTTCCGCAGTAGCTGAGATATAATGCTGTGCAGTGCAAAAATGAAACACATAGCTAGAGAGTGGGTTTGGTTTGCGCTCCATGTCCGCGCTGTAGTCCTGCCTCAGGAAGCGCCAAGCAGCACCTCCCGTTTCCACACAGGAGCGCACCAGTGTACTGAAGCATCAGCACTGGAGATGCACGCCGGCTGAAGACACAGCTGCCACTCTGCGAACAGAGGCGTCTTCGGCAAGTAGACTTCCAGTGGAGAAAAAGCAAGACGACATGTCCTTCAACTCTTCCTTTTACAACTTGATTCTTTTTCCCGCAATGTGTTTGTGTTTGGATTAAGTTTTCACGTCATTTGGAGGGACACGGTCGGTATGGGGGCAATGAGGATATCTGTCGCTTCCCGTGGATGATGATGTCCCACGATGAACGCAGGTTTGTGGTCAATCTTTGATGGTTATGTTAGGAGATGAGAGTGCAAACTTTAAATGTTTTACTGTAAATAAAGTGGAGCGAGACTGCGTGAGTGTGTGTTTGTATGTGTGTGTGTGTGTGTGTGCGTAAAAGAGAGGGGGTAAGGGGTTAATTTCTGAAATTGATCAATTCTGTCTAAAAACACCGTATTTCTCATCATTGTTAGGCCTATTTTTCACACATCTTAAGGTACAAACTGAAATCTAATGCGACTTAAAGCAGCCTATTGAAGTGCAGTTAATCACTCCATTTTAACAACGGGCTAATCAACAGATCAATAGATTGATCATATAATACTACGATTTTTAATTGAAATAAACCTGCTAGTTTTCATATAACCAGAAATTATGTGAGATCAATTCCATATAAAGAAATCTGGAGTCACTTTAAATCCACAGATACTACAGATTAAGATGAGTCCCAGTAAAGTTGCTTTCAACGGAGGTCTCTACTGGGAAAATGTTCTGTTCTGGGATTAGTATTCGTGTTAGAATTAGGATTATAATCTATGTCTGCGAGGGTGGACAGAGCCATTGTTCTATACAGAAGGTCACCTGTCCTGCAAGTTCTATCATGCAAATTAATTAATTTTCAAACGAAAGATGTTTAGAAATGTTCCTTATTTTGTGGTTGGACGTGGTATTTATCAAAGGAGATCTTTAACAATAAAATCTATTCTACAGCCTCATCACTTTAGATTTTGTTGTTTTAGCTTGACGGGTGACATTTCATGATGAGGACACAGTGAAATCATATCCTGTGAGTTTGGCACAGCCAAGGTCCCAGTGTCTATCTCTTCCTTTGTTTTTCAAACATTTGTTTTAATTGAATTCTTGTTGCATAATTCATATCCTGTTGTTTGCAGTTGGGTGCTTTGTCAGACTGAGACCCTTGTTTTCTCTCCCAGTTTTATTGTTCTTTGACGCACTCAAAGGACCTTTTCAGCAAAAAAAAATGTGTGTGTGTGCCTATATGTGTGTATGTGTCTGTGTGAGCCAGCGTGAGTATGTTTCGTGAGAATCGGGGAAGAATGACGAGAAGGAAGTCCATTTGTGTTGTGAAAATGTGTACTCCTAGAGAGGTTCATGGAGTGATGGGGGGCATGCTGTTAATGTCCTTCCCCCCGTAGACATCCTGTGTAGAGTCCTTCAAGGGAGGCTATCCTGGATGAGTTAATGAAACCTAGAATTCTTAAAAGAGAGAGCATAGTGACATTCATAAACAAAAATTGTGGGCACAAAGTGATATATAGCAATGAATGACTCACAAAAAATACACATTCAGACTTTTGTCTAAAGAAAAAGCGAAAGATGGGCCGGCACACTGGCAGAAAGAGAGAGAGAGCATTGCAAACACAGAGATAGCCAGAGTGCACACAGGGTTTAATAGGATGTGCGTCAGGGCAGGTACTAAATAACAGGAAGAGACGAGGGGTGTACACACTTTGTTAAGTACGGGTGTGTTTCATGACGATTCTAAATATCATAAGCAGTGCTTTTTAATGACTTCACAATTGTGAACACGTAACTGAAAGCAAAAGGTAGTGTCTAAATGAGGACAGAATTAAGATGCTTTTATGTTGCCATTTCAATGTACATAACACATTTTGTGGAGTGTGAAGAATAAATCATTTTTAAAGGTTTTAAATACCTTTAACCAATCAGTTGTTAAATCCGATCCTGTTATAAGCCTCAAACCTGCATGTGTCATTTCCCAGACAGGGAGATGTTATTGTTCCTCCTCTAAGTACCCTGTGGCTCTGTTGTTTTTCCTGCTGATAATGTCCCCTGCAGCATTCTGCATGTCACTGACTACTGTACAGGACTTGGCTTCCTTTTTGCATGCTATACAGGAACAGTATCCACATTTGTATCCTTGTATTATGTAGTGTTTAGTCAGTTTTTTAAAAACTACTTAAGAAATGAAAATGTTATTGGTGTGGCTACAACAGCTTTTTCATTATCTTCTACTCTCCTACTCTCGTACAGATTTTCAAAATCCACTGCAAGTCCCTCGACCAAAAGTCCGCAGTCATCTGACCATCAAAGTGCAGTCCAAGCTGATGTCAAGGCCTTGTCCCCCGGTCCCTGGTCCAAAACCTCCTGTCGCCCCCAAGCCTAGACCCCTGCATGAGCCTCACAGACAGGGGGAGCTGTGTTCCCCACAGATCCTCAGTAACGGAGACCTGGCTCACTCCAATAGAGAGACAGAAGATCTACATGAGATGGTTAAGGAGAACCAGGATGATGAGGAGACCAGTGAGGAAGAGGATGGGGTTAATGACATAGTAGAAGGAGAAATCGAGGGTGAAAATGAGAACACAGAGAAACTCCATGATAATGATGGTGACAGAGACAGTATTGGCTCTGAAGACACAGTCAAAGCAGATGATGCTTCTACTGTAGACACTACTGAGGATGAAAGCACTGACAATAACTTGAACCAGCCTGAAGGTGGCAATCACACAGATGATGAGAATACATCTACACCTTCACTTCCCCCAACTGAAATGGGGGATGAAGCAGGAGAGGAAGAGGGAGAGGAGGAACAGGGTTCTAGTGAAAAGACTGAAATACCCTGTGATCTTCCAGGACACTCAGACGAACACGTAGAAGAACAAAACCTTGATCAAAGTGAAGACTGTGACTTACTCACAGATGAGACTGAGCTGGAAGCTGAAGGATTTGCATTTGGATTCAGCGTGCTTCCAACTGTAACTGAGGAGTATCCCTATGATGTGATTGGCCCCACAGATGATGCTAGTGATACATGTGAATCATGTGACCAAGCTGAAACGGAGGTGTGGCAACCGGAACGTGCCACCAAGGATGTCTCTGGTTGTTTTCGATTCACATCCAGCACTGAGGATGTGTTCGGGCCTTATTCAGTTATTGAATCTCTTCCGACAAATATGACTGGCACTGCTGATCCTGAGTGGGCTGAGGATGACACTGATGACAAACCGTCAAATGAACTGCAAACTCCAGGTGCTTCCAACCAGGAACCTTATTATGTGTCATCAGATGACGTGGACAAGCTAGAGGATAAGCAAGACCTCTCTGAACAGGCTGACAAAGACAAAGCAAAAGACGGCGAGTCAGCAGATGAGTATGCGGACATTGACGATTCCCTTTGCCCAAAAGATGATGATGAGCAAGTGGAGTGTGTCTCATCGGAGGATTACGTCGAGATAGGCGATGAGGAAGAAGAGGAAGAAACGGAAAAGAGACATATTAAAGGAAAAAGTGTAAAAGAGAGAACGGCTAAACGTGAGCAGGCTTTCCTCAGCCACAGAAAAAGCTGCCAGCCTCGTCTCAGGTTGTGTAACATCACAGTGCCAGTAGACCTGGACCTGGGCCGCACCCCCGAGCTCACCAACAGGGTGGTTTTTGCCCACACCACTGAGGCCTTTGAAGAAGACATTGAGGAACTGGACTGCCATATTGTGCCTTACTATGAGGACACAGAGTCAGACAGTGAGGAGCATATATACGAAGAGGCCGGGTTTGACTCAGAAGGGGAGAACTTTGTGACACTAGATAGGAAGACTATTGTCACTCGATCACGCTCTTATTCTGGGAAAGTTCCGGGTTATGTCCCAGAGACTGTGCCAGAAGAAACAGGGATAGAGTACCAGAATCATGACTACTGCACAGTGGCCTTGGATAAGAATGGTGAACCACTCAGCCATTCACAGCAGCCTGGGGTTAACTGTTTGATCCCGTCTATGAAGTCTCGCCACTTCTTGTTGTATTCACGTTCTGCTGAGGGTGCAGATTTGTCATTGACCACTCCCACAGATGATAACCAATCTCTGAAGGATGAGATCAGGATGAAGAGGAAAGATGACACTCTTTCCCTTCCATGTGTCATAACTTCTTCTGGAAGCTTCTCCCAGCGTAGTCATCAGTCATCCAGTGGTGTTTCAACACCAACCTCTCTAGTGGACATCCCTCCACCCTTTGAGCTGGCATACATCACCAAGAGACCAGTCACCAAGAGTTCCCCATCCCTTTTGATCCAGCATGAACCCAATGACCAAATTAAGAAGAAGAAGTCCTCCTTCAAGCGCTTCCTAGCGCTCAAGTTCAAGAGGAAGGCAGATTCAAAAGGTTTTAGCGATGGAAGTGTTCGCTCTTCGCGTTCTTCCTCCGAGTCCAGCCACCATGGCCCGATGAGAGTCATAGAGCTTGACCGTAGAAGCACCGGCAGTTCTCCCCAGCTCCAGTCGCACATGGTGAACCCTCAGCAACGACCCACAGACCTGCCATCCGCCTTTGTCCTCTATAAAGACCAGCAGAGGAGGAAAGGTGACCCCAAAGCTTTTGGCAGGGGCGTCTCCAGAGTTGAGTCCTTCGAGGAGAGGTCTCGTCGCTCAGCCATGCCTCTGCCTTTAACCAAGCCCCGCTCCATCTCCTTCCCTAGTGCTGACACCTCAGACTACGAGAACATCCCAGCAATGAACTCAGACTATGAGAACATCCAGATCCCAGGCAGACCAACCAGATCCCACACTGTGACTGAGTTTTTTGAGGGTTCAAACCGCACGACAGCTCCCTGCAATGAGAATGACGGCTATGTGGATATGAACAGTTTCCCTGGGATTGACAGCAAAACCCAGACATTTAAAGAAGACACTGAAAGGTATAGTAAAAGCTCACTGAATTTAAAATGGTTTTGTGCCATCCCAAGAAAACCTTAAAAGGTCAGTTTACCCAAATTACAAAAAGACCTGTTTTACTTCACCTAGCCATTTAGACAGTTTGGTTTTATTGCCAAGATTTTGAGAAAGTTGTCTGAGATTTCCGCAGTGAATCCACCATGGACGACCCATTTAAATTACATTTATAGACCTTCACCCAAATGGTGGAGATGAATGGAATTTTAATTGTGGTGCTCACAGCATTAAAAATTTACACTTATTCTGGATAATACTCAGACCACACTGTGAACAGTTTTCACTGGACTTACAGAGTAACCAGGACAATGTAGCTGGAAAGAGATGCTGCCACTGATTTTTTAAAAATATAACCTAACACAAACCAAATGTCATTCACCTCTATTGTGTTAGGATTGTAACAGAAATTTCAGGCAGATAGTTCAAAATGTGGGCAAATGAAACCAAAACTAATTGCATGGCAAAATATTACAAACCTGGTTGAACTGATCCTTTAACACAAAGATATTCATCAGCACTGTCCATCACTAGTGATTACATTACTTTTAATTATCTTTTGTCTTTATTTATATTTACATATGGTGCTTCAGTTAATCATCTTATGTATGCCAGGATTTAATTCTAGATATGGAGCATATATCCTATTTGTTCACCTGTTGTATATCCTGCAGTGTAGTGAGAATATTTATCACTGGAACCACTCTTAGTCCGCTGAGTTGTTAGGCCAAGACCTAACCACTCAGAAGTGCAATCTTGACCTCTCAACAGCTGACAGATATTCTTACACTGTATCTCAAATGAGCAGTGGTCACCTGGCTGAGTAGAATCAGATCTCCCTCTTGTAAGAGAGTGTTTAGTGTGAGATGAGCAGCCTGCTGTGTCAGGCATCACTGACTTTGGGAAGATGGACAATGCTTGTGGGGGAGCTTACTCCTGTTTTTCATTTGGTGGATTTAGAGGTCACATCTGGTGCTGCTGCCTCCTATGCAGGTTTGAGGTGATAGAACAGGTAATGGCAATTGGGTAGCTCACTGAGTGCAGGTTATTCACATTATAGAAAGTCATTATGGGGTGCAATTAAAAGTGAAAAAGTATGGGGTGTCAACGACTAGAGAGCTCCTTTCACACAAGGAGGTGGAGAGGGATGAGGAAAAGGTGAGAGAACAAGGGGAGGGCATGTGTTAATAGAAGCAGCAGAAGAGTAAAAGAAAACAAAGAGTAGAGTGATATAAAGGGGGGGAGGGGAAAGCAAGAACAAGAGAAAGAAGCAAGAGCAGTTCTGGTGTAATTGCTCTCCTGTACCTGACACTTATGGTTAAGTTTAGGAGGGTTTTTATTAAAGTAGCTCTCTCCCAAGTGCTTCTCTTTCATTGGACCCTTGAGGGGCCACAGGATTTGCTGCAGTATGTGATAGAGTGAGGAATCACCGCGGTCAGACTATACCAAATTACCCCAGCCTGTGCCACAGATTCAGCCACTATGGGCCACAGTCTTTCCCCAGTCTTAATAAAATAGTTGTGTTTGATGACCTGTGTGTAGTCAAAGAGACAAGCCATTACCAAGAGCTCCCTTAAAGACTTAAGATAATCTTGGGGTGGAATGCCTCTACCTCAATTTATTTTTATTTCTTATGATGCCCTTTCTTTTATAATTCATGTGCAGCTAACTGTTGTTTATTTTACATTGTCTTAAGGCTACTGTCTCTCATAACTATTTGCCAATGTAGAGGAGGATTAAACATATAATTTATACACATTTTCACACTCATCCAGAATGTAGTTACCTCCCCTGTAGACATTTAGTGCAGCCATAGACACTATACTATGATTTCCCTGCTGTTTATTTCCAGTGTACTTTATACTTTAAACATATCTCAGAAGTTGAAAAGCCTTCCATTTCCCAGACAATCGTCCCTCAGTGTGGTCTCTTTTTCTCTCAGTGATGTTATCGATGTGGCTCATTGTGTTGTGGAGGTCTCTCACCACTCACAATGATGCAAAGGGCCTATCTGTCCTGTCACCTCGACCTCACTGCATTTCCCCCAGAGAGGTTTCTGTTGCCAGGGCCACTCTTTCGTGTGTCTATACAGGGATGGTTTATGTTTATTTGAGTGTGAGTGCATATATGTGTGTGTACATCCAAGATCTAAGTCGTATGTGTAGTCAGTGTAGGTGTTTGTCCCTGCCTTTGTGTGTACATCTCGCACTAAGCTCTGTTCAAAGCTTGACATTGCTGCCATCCCAGGCTGCCTAGCTGATGATGACAGTGATTTATTGAGAACACATTCAACAGTGATTTATTGAGAACACATTCAACAGTCAACATGGTTGTGGACCCACAGAGAAAAAGTAGATTTTTGTGGTGAGGAAAATGACCAAATGGCCCCAGAGCATTGCTATAGTGGCAGACATGCTTTCTCAAAGAACTTACAAAGCTGCTATGCCACAGACCTGGCTTGTTTCCACTTGTGTGATTAATGTATAACACTATTCAGACACTACTTCAGCACAAGCAAAGAGACATGTTCATTAGCAAGCTACCATAGTGGACAGTGGAAAAAGAATAGCTACGCTAATGATTCATCCCAAAGCCTAGCCAAGGTATTTGTCTATAAGTGTGTATGTACATGCGTATATGTGCATGTCCACTTAGTTACTGCTTTATAAAGATGAAGCTCCTGCTGAGAGTGCAGTCTCAGCAGCATTGTCCTTGCCAAGTAGCAGTGTAGCAACACAATGAGGAGAAAAACAATCATTTTAGCAACAAAAGCCCAAGATTTGTGATTGTGTTCAACTTAGAGACCATTAAATGTGAACTTTAAGCAGTTCCAGGTGGATTCACAACAACAATGCAGATGTGTTTCTGTCCCTATGCAGTGCTAGCTAGTGGTGTGGTCCGTAAGGTAGTGCTAATGCATGCAGTATTGTATATCTCTAGTTTATCCTTTGGTTATTTCACTCCAAACAGTTGAGCATGAACCTCTTCAGAGTGATGACAAAGCCCTGCTATTGCCTCTAAAACAGCTCCTCCACCCACTGTTATGTTAGTGTTAGTAGTGATGAGGGAGCCATCTTAAGTACATTGTTGTACTGGGTGGTGGCTGTGTGCTGTGTGGCGAGGTGGTGGACAGGGTGTGTCGTTGGCTCGCCAGGCCTGGTGCCAGGCGCTCTGAGGTCATTGCCAGGTCATCCCCAGGGAGGAAGTGTCCAGCCTAGGAGCTTCCCACCAGCCTGTTTACAGGAAATGCAGGACGAGGGTGGGGCTCTGGCGGGAGGCGGGGAGGTGGAGACAGGGTAAGACAGATAGGATGAAGGGGGGAGTAGGGGGTCACCGTAGTGAGGCGGAGGTTCCCAGACTCTCCCTTGAATAACAAGATGAGGTGTGGTCATGTCAGGAATGCCAGGTCTGCTGTTATTGTTGCTCCAGTTTTTTCAGGTAGGCCTCTCGCTTCTTACGCCCATCACGCCACAAAGTACAGGATGAGTCAACTGCAAACAAATAAGCAAAGATTGTAACACTGTTATATGCATATGTCACCCTGAATCACACTGTCACATGATGCATGGTTATTATTATACAAAGCCATCCAGGTATAGGGCATTAGCAGTCACAGCACCAGCATCTTCACAAATCACTTCATCACAACAGCAGCAGCAGCACCACATACAGCCATAAGCAACATAGATATATGCTTTATTGTCATTGCATTTTGAAACACAACAAAACTTAGTTCAGCAGCAATCTACTCCACTTATCAGCATAAAAAAACATGTAATCATCATCACTAAAAGCAGCAAACAATTTAAAACTGCTCCCATTTTCTTAATCCCTCATCAGTATCCCAATCTTCTGTAGTTAGCAGGCTAATGAACCTATTCGGCTGCGCCTATTTCCTGTAATAGTGCCATTACAAGTGGAAAAAGGCCTGTCTGATGATTCCTAATATATATTTTAATACTCAATGTTTAGCTCAATTGAATTACATATTACAGGCATCATTGAATTCACAGGGCATTGGTGGAATATAGGTCTTCTTACAGAGAGTCATTGTGTCCTCCTCTGAATTTGACACAGTAGATTTAATTTTGTGGTGTTATAAAAGACGTTGCAATTGGCTGGCATAATAGCATTGCCTTAATGGACTTGTTAAAGGGATTTACGTATTGCCTTATTACAATATCAAATATTTGTAAGTTTAAATATGGTGGATTTTGGATTTGATTGTGGAAAATGGGCTTGGCATGTAAAGAAATAATTGGAACTTTCAGCAAGAGTGACATGAAAAATAAGTTTTCTGTCCAAAAGAAATGTAATTAAAGAAATTATTCTATTAGTCTTTTCTGGTAGATATCATCATGAACTGGTCACAACCCTTCTTTACAGCAGAAGAGGTGTGTTTTCAGAGATTGCAATGTTGATGTGTTAGGGTGAAAAGGTGAAGATGAGAATGAGAGTTTCTGTTGGACATATGAAGGAATTCCCCTCACTCTCACAATAAATCAGCTTAAGAATGAGTTCAAAGAAGACCCATCCCTCCTGTTCACTTTCCCACCCAACATCACCCAGGAGCCCAAGCCAGGTTGACCTGTCTACTCTGAGGTCAACCATGAGTAATGGCCCATAGTTGCTTTCTTCAGCCCACACAATAGGTTAGGTTAGGTTGTTTGTATGTGTTTGTGTGTATGTGTCACGGGTGCATGCGTGTGTGCGTATGTGTCACGGGTGCATGCGTGTGTGCGTATGTGTCACGGGTGTATGCGTGTGTGTGTGTGCGCGCGCGCGTGTGTGTGTGTGTGTGTGTGGTGCAGTGTGAACCTCATGAAGTATGAGCATGTCTGAATAGAGATGAAGTCCTGCAGGGAACTCTGTTAACCTCCGATCCTTCCTCCCCGAGTCTTCTTTCTGTACACACAAATTATGTCCTTGTGTGTGTGTGCTTGCGCTTGCATGTGTACGTGTTTATATGTGTAAAAAAGTGAGAGTTTGTCTGAACAGTAGGTGTGCACGTGCAAATGTATCAAATTGTCAAATCAAACTTTCCTCCCAAAAAAATGCTGACTTTAAATTTCTGATATTTTATTTTTTGATATATTTCCTTTTTCCTACGACAAATCAGTCAAATAAAATCAAATTAGTCAAACAAAATAATGTAATATTTTGCTTCAGCAGTGGAGTTTTGTTTAGTGTTTAGTGGTGACAGTCTCAGAGCCGTCCCTTAGCTGCTTTATAGCTGCTTTTAGATTGTTATCCACTTATCATCCTGATAATGTGCATTTTGTCAAACATACTGATGGGCCTTAATGGGCCAGAGGACATTAATAATTACCACAGGTAGCATTTAAAGGGATTACATGAGAACTGACCTACATCGTGCCCCCCTCAGGTAGAGCAGCACACTAAAGGATTACTAGTGTACGTACACAACTGTGCCATCTGTGATGAGAATGAATCAGGAAAGGGATTACAGTGTGCCACTGGAGAACTCCATATGAGGACTGGAAATGTTCAGAGACGCACACAGGAAAAGCAAAAATATATATTTAAAGGAGGCAGGCATATGGGTTATTTCTCGGGGTATAGGAAATATGTAGCAGTAAAGATACTTTGTAATGTCTTTTCACTGTAAATGTGCAATTATGAATTTCTGTCCTTAAAATACTGCTACTGAAGACATGCTGAAGTGTAGACGCTATGAAACATAATCACATGTTCTTTTTGAGTACCCTGTGCTGCTTCAATGTACTCATATTGTCTTCCTTCTCTGGTCTTGTTCTTGACAGTGCCTACACAGAGCCTTTCCCACTCAACCCGGTCTCTGCTGCGCTGTCAGTTGAGGAGGATCATGGACGTACTTCAGAGGAAGAAGAGGGAGTTGGAGAGCAAAGTTATGACAGACAGGTGAGTTATGGGACACAAAGACAAATGAAACAAGGGTAGAGAGCATTGCTCATTCTGTCCTCTGAGCTACCAACTGGGCCAGCAAATCAACATGATGAGCAAAAACTCTGCAAGGATCCCAATGAGTATTTTATTGTATTAATAGGCCTTAGTTTGGAATTTTAAATATTTAAGACATGCAGGTGATTTAAACAAAAATGACACCATGCCATGAAATAAAATGAATGAACAAGAGAACCTAAATACAAATACTGTGCACTGTCCCGTGTGAAGATGCATTACAAACACTGTGGCTCACATTCAACAGCTAATGTTGCCAATAATGCTGACCAGATGTTGCTGAGTGAATGATCCATTTAAAATCTGGGAGTTAATACAGAGTACATGAACATCTCTTTCTGATACATTGTTGTGCTCGCTGAAATGCATCACCTCAAACTCCCCAGACTTCCTTACAGTAAAAGGCAGCCATTTTACAGTAGTTCGAAGATGGACCCCACCCGTCCTGCTGCCACAATAATATCAGGCCCTGCTCCCATCACGTGACATGCATTTCCTTGTTTTCTTCTTCTTCAAAGAAAAAACACAATAAATGAGAGAAAAACGGAGCGGAAGAAGGCCAGAGAGACTTGAGTTGGCCCCCAGGAACAGTTCAGTTTAATGGAAGTGTGTTTTGGTTTTTATTTTAAGGAAATGAGCATCAATGTGCTTTGAATGCAGTATTTGTGAAATGCCCCACATAGGAAAAAATAACTGACAAAGTGAAGGAGCTTTGCCGGTAAACCCCTAAATGGCTTCAATGTTATGTTTTGGCTCGGATGTTTTGAGGCCTGTGATTAGCCTCTAAATCAATGGGCAGCACTGTTGTCACCACACACGCAGTCTCTCATACATAATGCATCTGAATTTAAAAGTGAGAAAGCCTTCATGTCTGTGCCGCACTGTAATGAAATAATCAGTCTTATGTTGACAGCAGATATATATTTAAAAAATTTTTTTTTGCTTTTTTGCCAGTCTCCTTGGATGCTGCATAGCTGTTCCTATTAATGTTTGAGAGGAATAAGTGCCCACAGAGAGCCTTTAAACATTAGCTATGTTCATTCATCTCCCACTGTTCTCTCTCCCCTATCACACAGATTGATGGGCGATCCCGAGCGTTCTATGTCGCAAAAGAGCTCGTTGACTCAGAGAGACTGTGAGTATTTGCATTCGCGGGTTTTCCCCGTTTACACTGTTCTCCTGCTGCATGTCATCACACATTTAAATGCTGCATCCAAATCTGATATTTTGCCTTTTCATGCCTGTATGTCTCCTGCTCTTTCTTTCTACCGTATCTCTCCTGCTCCTAAGCCAATTCATTGAGCTGCACGCAGAATAACTGACAGCCAATTACACACTAGCCCTTGCCCTTGCCCTTCTTCATGCTTAACCCTTCCTCTGATGTGGTTTTCTCATCATGTATAATTGAAATAATTTAATGACTCTTGTAGAAAAATTAACATTATTGTGCAAAAGGTGGCAAATTCCCCTTCACAGTTTAATTACATTCTCTCCTCTTGTTTTCCAGACATGTCAGTGCCCTCAAGTACCTTCAAGAGGTAGGAAAAACTTTCACTGCCACACCGCGAGCGTGTCAGATTAGCTATTTCTTAAAATGTCTCTTGGTTTAAGGCCTATTAAACTTTCTTGGAAACCTACTGATAACATCATATCCTGTGTGTCTGCTCCCCAGTCTCTGTCTCCTTCTTCTCCTCCCTCCCCTGTTGTAAAGCTCTGTTCAGGTTTATCAATGTTGTTGCAGCAAGATCTACTTCCTGGTCTTGACAAAGTTGACATGTTGTACTGGTGCGGTCAGTTGTAAGATGACGCAGCATGTGTACACCAGGCACTCGCTGATGCTGTCCTTATATCCTTACTCCACTGATATGTATACTCTGATACTCAAGCGACTCGCCTGGCAATCTGCCACCTCAAGGTCATGAAAAGGCTGTTGGGGTCTTTTATACTGAATGCCATACTGATTTTTTTTTCTTTCGGTACTGTAACGAGTGCAGTTAATGCAGGACAGGGGATTTAAAGGTGAGCAGCGGTAAGCCTCTAGAGGTCAACCATGCATCACAGCCAACTGTTGCCATCTTTTTCCATCATTTCCCACTCGCCGCCTGTCAAAACAAGCCCACATCCCTGCAGAGTTAGGAACAAAGATGGATTTACCAAAAAGACCGCATGAAATGAAACTGCGGACACTGAAACAGTTTAAAACAATGATTACATTTTGATCAAAAAGAAAAGTCATACGGGAGAGGAGATATAGGCAACACCTTTGCAAGAACAGCATGGAAGAGTTGCTATTAAGGTGATGGTTGCCAGTACAAATCTGACAGGTAGAGTCATTGAACCCAGAGAAACCCATCAATCAGCCTGTACCTTATAACCTTGAATAAGGTTATAACCTGATTTTTTTTACGTGTGCCCCTGCACGCTGATTTATGAAAGCTTGCTGTGAGTACAAAAGCAGCCGCTTTGTGTAATGTCATTTGATGTCATTAAATAGCAATAATGCAAATATTATACAATGGACATCTCTAATGATCATAAACCTGCAATCTCATCATGATACCCTATTAAACTAATTAGCTGCTGCGTGCCAAAGTACAGACAGAAACATATGCTGCAAGTCAATATGGGCATCAATGCTTCAGAGGTGACAGTCATTTCCAAGTGTACCCTGAACTGTTCAATCTCTTTTTTTTTCGGGCTAAGTGGTCGGTTTTCACATATTCCTCTCACTTTTCCTCAGTGTTACCATACCAGTTCATTGAATCTTTTTTCTACCTTTCAAAGGTGACATTGAAGGCTTTTTTCATTATGCTGTTGCATAATGCATAAGCACAGTGTTTTACACGCTCTTGTTATTCTTCAAACTTAAAACAGTTATGTATCAAGATAATAGTTACTGTTTGCTGCAGACTGATGTCATAATGAGCGTGAAATTGAATAATTCAGCTGGGACGGCGCAACATGCAAAAACACACAGTTTGGGGGGAAAAAAACAGAGAGGCAGTGAGAGGCACATGAGCTGTTGTTCCATTGTTTGATAAGACATAACAAGAATGCAAAGAATTTCCAGATCCTGTCTCCACATAGGAAGGGAGGCCATGCTCCTCTTCTGAAACACTTTCCCTATTACAGCTTCAACATATGAGATTCAGACTTATTATTTTCTCTTGTTTGTGACCCGTGACCCCCGAACTGATTCTCTCTGCTGAGTTATGACCGAGCATGACTGGCTGCTCAACCAACTGCTTAACGTTGCTTCTTGACCTGCCTTACGTGAGGAAAATAGGGATAAGGTGGAGAGTGGCCTGGCGAAATTGAGAGTAAAGCTCCTCTCATTCATGGATCTGAGTGTGTATGCGCATGTATGTCTGTGCAACCTGGGAGACAGTGTCAGCCAGAGCCGTTAAAGTAGCCGTTCGTCTCCCCCGGCAGACGTGATGAATGTTAACTCATACAAGATCGATTGTGCATGATGAACGGCATGTTCTGGAGCGCCCAGTGTCACCACATTATCTCACAGCCAACTGGGACGTCTTTATTTGTTTTATGTCTGCGCTTTACTCATAAGTGGAATAGATGGGCTCCAGACACTTATCCCTTACAGATACACCATAGCTTTATGTATGTTGTTAGTTTGCCCAACAGCTTTGCCCACAGAGACAACAGATTTTTCTTAAAGCGTGTTGACACCTCCTGACAATTCACCTACTTTCATTTATGTTTTTGTCTTCATTTCCTGAGTAGATAAATAACCTCTCCTCTGGTTCTTCACTCCCATGTGCCATAACTCCTCATATTAGTCCTCTTAGTCACTGACACTGCAGCTATTAATGCCTGTTGCTTATGTTTTATGTGTGCTGAATGGACTTGAATTCACTGTATTTCAGTGGATTTTTTGACTCTTGTCTGAAGAGAAATGAAAAGTGGGGACAGTACAAAACAGCATTGTGGAGTACCAAGGTCACTATTACACCTGGTGGTATAACTCTTGTGCAGGCAGTGCCGCCTTTCCTGAATGCCTGGACAGAGCCCAAAATGGTGGGGAGTCACTGAGGTGATACAAAGGGAGGGTGGCAGGAAGGATGTTTAGGAGGATCTGACCTTCCTTCCATTTTTCTCCCCCTGTTCATTTCTCGTTCCTCTATGCCTTTCATTTCTCCTGCCCTGCCTCCCTTCTTTCTTCAACCCTCACAACCTTTTTTCTCTGTTCCTCTCTCTTTTTCTAACCCACACTTCATCCCCACTCTCATCTCATCTCTTTTTTTTTTCTTGTGTAGGATTTCAGGTCAGCGGTGGCTGAGGCAGTAGGTGAGGAAGGGGAGCCGGTCTTGGAGGAGCAGAGGTTGGAGGAGATATTGGGTGTGCTACCTCAGGTCTACACTCTCCACAGCAGCATCCTCACTGAGCTGGAGGAACACATTAGTCAGTGGTAAGAAACACCACAGACATTACTGATATTTGTGCTGTGGCTTACTCTTGTACAGTACAGTTGATGCTCAGTTTTCATATAATTTAACACAGTTGTATATAGCCACAACAAACACACAGACTAATGACATGGATTCCCCTTTGAGGTTACAATAATTACTCTGCACTATCTTAAAACTGCTTTAAAACACACAGCAGATTGGCTTAATAATTAGAGAGATCATTCTTCAACCAAAAGGCCTTTTTGCCATTTTGCAATGGCAGCCATCACCACTGCACTGAAGTGCCTTTTGACTTACATCTAAGTCTTGGTATTCTGTTCTGTACCTGATCCTGAAAAAGATAGATTTCTGTCTTATGGAGATTAAAGACCTAAAAAATGAAAATATCACAAAAGAATGCTGCATCTCTGAGATGGTGCAGATTATACTTTCTTATCTAAAACATCAGTAGTGATGTTTTAGTATCACCCTCACCTTTTCTTTATAGACTAAACATTTTGTACCGCTGTTTCACAATTATGAAGGGACAAAAGATAAGAGATCATGACGCAATGCAGTCACAACAAAGTACATTCACACACCTGGAATGCACTGCACATCACAGACTCACTTTATTTAACAGTTTTTCCTTTTTAAAACACAAATATTAAATTTACATTAAGTGCTCAAAGAGAATGATACTTAATCTCTGACTTTCTTCTCTGTTTAGGGAGGAGAGCCAAAGGGTGGTAGATGTGATCCTGTCACGTCGTGAAGACTTTGGGGTATTTGACACCTATATCTCTGAGTATGATCGCAGCATGTCCTTACTGGATGAGAGCTGCAGGAGCAACCCAGCCTTCGCCAGCATCGTCAAGAAATTTGAGGTAAAATGTTGGACAGGCTAGACTGGAACCTGATCACATAAAGGGGCCTTAATTGTGTCTCATGGCAACGCTTGGTCTTTTTGTACAATGCCAATTTTTTTTCGTCTAATCATTTTACCAAGCATTCGGAGCACCACATGACACCAATTGATCCTCTTAAAAGGGGAACTGGAGGGAGTATTTTGGCAGTTACATATTCAAATCTCAGGCTCAGTTTCCATATTTGTGGCGGGAAAGTGAAGCCTTGTGAGTGAGCAGAGATCGGACCTTGTGTTTCCCCTGGTGCTCACTCAGTTGCTCTCAACTTAGATTTTGTCAGCCAGCTTCCAGGGGGAGATGATGGCCTTTCTAAAACCCTCTCTAGCCTGCTCCTCTCCACGGGACTGACTTTTCCACTGTCATGCTCGCTAATTTTATCTACTTCATACCAAATACTCATTCTTTGTCTAGCATGGATATCTCCATCCTTGACACTCCCAGAAGAACAGTGAAGTGGGAATTGGGGGATAAAATAATTCATCCAAGGCCCTTTCTAACTCCAGGGCAGTGGTCCACGGTCCACAAATTTATTCCTGCTGCTTTTTATCAACACTTTATTTTTAAAGATAATGTGTGTAGTCTGAGCTGATAACAATAAGAACATTGACTACTTTTAATTAAAAGACAGGATATTAAGAGAGCCTATAAATAAGACCACAGACACACAACAATAGATTTCTCATTTCCCGTGCTGTTCTATAGAATTGATTCAATGTTTACAGAGTTAAAACCACTGTGTGGCAGCACGCACGTCACGTTATATATGTGTGACCTATTTTTATTTGGTAATCTGATGATATAATAAGAAATATATATAAATAATATAAGTGTTAGTTTTTTGTGTAATTTTGTGTATGCAAAAAATTCAGGTTTTACAAAGTTACCTGTTCAACTCAGCACCTTTTTTACACAAATTTACTAATTACTTGTTCTGTTGTACTTTGATTTGTTGCTAGTGGCTGACACAATGGTTCCAGGCGTTTCTAGTTTGATAAGAAAAGCAAATGGACAAGGCACCAACTGTCTCCACTCATGAATATTCAGCAGCAGCTGCCCCTTCCCAGAAAAACTTTGGCTCTGCCAGACTTTAGTTGAGCTAATGTAAGAAAACAGAGGAGGTGAGAGATGGAGACTCAAGGCCATTGCCATGTACCGTAAACACTAGCTTTCTTGTATTTTACAGCATGCTTTCATGCTTGGTTTATGTCAGTCAATGATATAGCCCATGATAACCTTGACCAAAGTCAATAATGTGTCTGTTCATTTTAGCCTCATGAAGTTGATATTAGTCCATTTTTTCACCATAAACCACTAATTGCTATCTGCAGAAGCCATAAATGCATTGACCTGCAAAGGCAGGCAAAAGCATGAAGGGAAATTATCTTATCTAAGGACACACTTTTTTTTTTTCTGGCAAAAGGTTGGTTTGTATAAAAATAGGGCTTGTTTTTTCTTGCTCCTCATTCTTGTCCACATAAAGACTGTGATTCATCTTATAACCCTAAAATTAACACCCAGAGGCATATTCAATAACTTTTTCTCAGTCCACTAGCAGATTCACCACACCTGCCACCGCATATGTACAATGCATATTGTATTTATATTTCCCATATAGCCTATAAGCCTTTAATCTAGAGTCTGTCCTCCCCACCTTCCCATGCCAGGGCACTGTGTGTGTGTGTGTGTGATGTTGGACTTTGTGATGGATGTTGTGCTGTATCAAAGCACTGTCTTGGGACCTGCATGGTGTGTGTGACCTCACTGTAATGAGGGAGAAGGAGGGCCGAGGGATCATATGGGTCATGGGATACACTATACCTACCACTGAGAGGGACAACAGTCATTTATCTATTAGCTGTGCAACATTTCACAAGTCATTATATTTCATTGGAGTGCAAATACTTATCTGAACATTTTCAGCTATTATTCTTCATCTATCGCAGCCATTTTCTTCTCTTTCTTTCTTTTTCAAATCGTCAGTCCTTGCCTCCTTAAACGCCTTTCTTTCCTTCCCACCATCCTGCTCCCTCGCCTTTATTGCTACAAGCCAAAGTCCAGCACTATAAGTGGTAGTAATTTCATTGCGGATGTGGTGATGACAGTGATGAAGTAGCCACAGACCCTGATCAGATCAGTGCTAGACCCTTACAGGATTAAAGCCTCCTCTTCACAGCTACTTGCTTGTTTACTGCACCGTCTATGAACATTGGCCAACACAGTGTGGTGTTTGTGTGAGAGAGCGTGTTTGCGCCTCTGTCTGTTTGCATCTGATTGTTTTGCAGGGGCATGTCCATACACAAATTGCGTGGATCTCGTGAAAGTGATTTTATGAAATATCTTTCCAAACCACTCCAGATTGGATTTATATTCATGCCATGGCCTGTGTTTGTGCAAAGCGTGTGTGTTTTCTCTTGTGCAAGAAGCCCAGGAGGAGGCTGTGCAGCAGGTGGACAGAGAGCGATAGAGGGAGAGAGCGATGGAGTGAATTCCTTGTAAAGGCAGCTGGGCAATGAGGCAGACAGAAGCTAATTAGAGAAGCAGCCTCCTTTACAACTCCCCAATTAGATCAGTTGTGTGTGCGCGGGTAGCAAATCAGCTGGCCGTGACTGAGCCTGAAAGGTGTGTTTGTTTGTCCGTGCATGTGTGTTTGTGTGCGCCTATGTGTCTACCTCCCAGCACGAGGCATCGCGCTCCCTCCTCTCTCTTTCTCCATTTGGCTCGCTCACCCAAACAAACCACATGCTAATTATCATCTCTGGCACGCCTGAGAAAGCCACTTCCTCTGAACAAGTGTCAATTGGATGACAATTTACAAGCGACACTTGAGAAGAGAGGATGTTCTGAAGCCAAGCGGGCTTAATAATGGAGAGCTGGTTATTATTGTACTCAATGCATCATGCAGTGATGAAGAGAGAGGGGTGGGGAGAGGAAAGATGGGAGAAACTCAAACTGAGGTGGAGGAGATATATGGAAAATGACAGAAAAGCAAGAAATATACAAATAAAAAGAGAAAGTGTGAATTCATGGAGGCTTGTTAATTAAAAAAAAACAGCATCGACTCTGTTTTGCTTTGACTCTATATTATAGAGTGTGATAATGAAGACAAAGAATGGTATGTTGAACCCATATCCCATCCCTTACCCTTAACAGGCCTAGTCAGTGTTATCTCACTAGCCCAAGGTCTGTGTGTGTATATTCGTATCTGTGTGAGTGTGGGTGCGCACGTGTGTGTATGTGTGTGTATTCAGTGTAAATAAGATGAAGATGCTGTTTCCTGCAGGGTGCTATCTGTGCCTCTCTAATGAAGGATAGGACTTCATTAGATTAGAAAAGAGTTGCGTGTGTCTCAGTGTGTCTCAGTGTGTGTGTGTGTGTGTGTGTGTGCGTGTGTGTTCCCTGTTCCCCGTTGCTCCTCTACCGCTCAGGGCATAAATACCTGTCAGAGACAATTAGATACTGATTGATTTTCTAAAGCTCTCTTTGATTGTGCCAATTTCTGTCCCCTTTCACCTGCAAATGACTGTTCTGAAAAGAAGAATGGGAGTTGTTCAGGTTTTTTTGTGTGCCAGAAAGATGTGTGAAGGTCGGCCTGACCGACTGTGTTCCCTTGGTCACTTCTGACCTTGACTTGGAGCTTCAATTATAGGTTAGAGGACATACAGTAATGGTGGTTTTCTGGGTGTGGTTCAGGGACACCCAGCGGTTCTTTCGTGGGTCATCACAGGGAGGTTTAATTTAAAGAGTTAAGAGTTCAATTTTATTATAAATTCATTCAATGATAAGAAATGATAAGATTTCCATGGTGTATAAAGTTAAATAATTAAACAACTGAACACTAATAAAATCCTTCTCATACAGGGTCCCCATATGCATTTCAGATGATGTTATTAAATATTTGACAGCCTTAGATGAAGATATTATATTAAATATTACTGTCTGTTTCTGCTCAGGTTTGTGTTAAAGTTTAGCACATATTCCACACGAATGAAAAAAATCAAACTAGTGTTAATGGTGTGTGCATTTGTGTGTGTGCAGACAAGAAGCCCAGAGGATGCTGAAGTCCCACTGAAACACCAGCTGCTGCAGGTTATAGTGAGAGTCCTCCAATATCGCATGCTTCTCACAGGTAAGACACAAGCACACACTCATGCACATAATCTTTAAGGCGAGCCTGTAATTTTGCCTTAACTGTAGCCACTGTAGCCACAAGTAGCAATTATGGGATAAAGCTGAATGCCAAAACACTAGTGTAGGAGTATCACACACAGAGCCGCTTCACAAAGTCAGTAAACGGACTCAGTAATGTCAGTAACTCAACAATACCTATCCTCAGTTAGATTACATTAGAACATTAGCTAACCACCAAAAGCTACTGGTCATACCGGACCAAGCAGAATTGTTGCCACAAAAATGCTCTCAATTTAAAAGATAGGTTCACAATTTTTCATGTCCCATATGAACACTGAAAGGGGTTTTCCTCACGATAATCATTCCTCCTGTTCATACTGGCCATTCAAAGATAAAAAAAAGATCCCCTTCAAATGTGTTTTCATAGTAGCAAAAAGAGGGGCTTTGGCACTAAAAAGACTGTCACGCTGAAAGATACTTGATTTGACTCATTTGGATGACAGAAGCTTCATATTAGTTTCAGATAAACTTTTAAAGACATTTTAAAGAAGGAGGTTTGTGGATTTTGGTTCCAATCACTTACATTGTAAGTGCATTATGAAGGTCTGTATGAACATTAGGAATGATTATGGCAAGAAAAACCTATTTCAATGTTCATTTGGCTACCTTACTAATGTTTTAAGACAGACTTGAAAAGTTGCCAAGAATTAGCCTCATGAACTGAATAAGCTGACTTTACAGTTTAAGAAATTGTCACCATTTTTCTTAATAAGCATTGACTTGTATTTAAACAATCCATTTGAGTGCCATATTTTCACGTCTTGACTATTTTTTCTCCAGATTACCTGAACAACCTCTCCCCTGACTCTAAAGAATACGAGGACACGCAAGGTAAACCTACAGAAAGGAGCTCTATGATATTCATAACCTGAACCACAGTGGTAATGTTTTTTCAGCTGGTGAAAGACAAACTGACACACACTGCAGCTGCTCAACATGCATCACAGCCTAGTTGTTGAGATACAGCCACAGAGTGTGTCTTTATTGAATCCAGTTACGCATAAATCTCTCTCTTTCTTTCTTTGTTTGTGTTGCAGCTGCCTTGGTGATCGTGTCCGAGGTGGCAGATCAGGCCAATGACAATCTGAAACAGGGGGTGAGTTTACTCTGGATACAGCCCATGTGTTTGTTGTATTCAGAGTGTTTAGCTCCTGTTGAGTTTGACGTAGTCACAGCACAGTACTGCCATTATTGAGACACTTCTTTATAGTCCACTTGGTAATGAAAGAGCAATTTTCAGATGGACATCAAGCGTGAAGAAGTTAGACAGCTGAAGTTTTCTTACGTATTAATCCCTCCTCCAAATGACATGATGGAGTGAAGGAGAGGTCTATCACTCCCTGGTGACAGCCTCCGCAGCTTGTTGATTAACGCAAGGGGCGAGGAAAGTTGATGTCATCAGAAAGTCCCAGGTGTATCATTACAAAGGGAGCAGTGTCAGGGTGGACATGACTTACACTCCCCCTCAAACATGAGCAGCTCATGGAGATAATTCACAAACCCTCCCCCCACTGTCACTGTTCACTGTCAAGATCCCCTTTGCCTCTCTTTTGTATCGCCTCCTCTGTTTGTCACAATCCTTTTTTCTCTTTAATGCACACACACACACACACACACACACACACACACACACACAGGCTGACAGACAGTGGAAACACAGGCTCCCTCTATCTCTGTACCCCCCTATTCAGGTTTCAGTATCACATCCCTTTCCGCCCCCCTCTCTTTCATTCACCAACAAACAGGGATGGTTTCATTCTCTGTTTCTTCCTCCATCCATTGCTGGATAATCACCCTCCATCTCTTTGCTCTCTCGTCCACCTCAGGAGAACTTGCTACGTCTCGTCCACATAGAGTACAGCATGAAAGGGAAGAGGGACCTCCTGAAGCATGGAAGGGTAAGTGTCTGGCCAGCGTTACAGTTTCACTCTCAAATCATAGCATCATATTATTATGTAATGATATTTGATGACCACTCCCTATTGACCTTCACAAGATTTAAGAAACACAAAATTAATGAAAGCAGCAATTTGATTACCTAACATGCTTTTCTGATGTTTTCATTCTTTTGGCAGATGTTTGTCAAGGAGGGCACACTTATGAAGGTCTCGAGGAAAAGCCGGCAGCCCCGACACCTATTTCTGGTAATAATCTTCTTTCCATACCACAGTAATATATCATATATGACACATTATATAACAATAAAGCTAGCATTTAACCCTTTAAAATACTGTTTTCACCTACCTCATATACAGTTCTGAAGTAATAGCTTGACATTTTGATAAATATGCTTATTCACTTTCTTGCCAAGAGTTAATTGAGAAAATTAATACCATTCTCATGTATATTAAGCAGAAACTAGGGCCACCAGTTTAGCTGGAAACACCGAGAAACAGCTAGTTTGGCTCTGTCCAAAGCTCACTAATTAACAACTTATATATTATTTGTGGTTTAACAGAGCTTTTGAGTGCTGGACTATTTCCTGACTAGGTGCAGTGACTTCTTGTAATAATAATACATTTTATTTGTATAGCACTTTTCAAAAACAAGTTTACAAAGTGCTTCACAGACATAAAAACAAAATACACAATGCAATTACATTCAAAAAGTTACAAGGCAATAAGAAATAAGTATATCAAATAATTACTCATAATTGGAGAAACAAAAGGAATGTGTGAATGAGGTAGTTATGCATTTAGTGCACAGCATCTATCTGTATTTTTGCTTCCCACAGTGTTGCTAAACTTTTAAAGCATTTTTACTCGTAAATAGTCTCTGTTGGTTGCTAGGCAACCTCAAGTTAAGGGCTTTTGTATGGCTTAAACAAATGAAATATAATATGTTAATTAGTGAGCTTTAGAGTTGCTGAGAGGCAGATTTTGTTACCTTCAGACAGAGCTAGGTCTTGATGCTAAACTAAGTTAACCACCCACTAGCTGTAGCTTTATTTCTAACAGACATGGTTCAACTCTTCATTACAACTATATGATGTTTACACTGAGTGAATTCAAACCCATGATTCCATTCGTCTTGGGCATCATTTTACACACATTTCCCCATAATTTAACCTCATATATTTGGTAACTTTATACACTTCTGTATGACTGCCTGCTTATTAAGCATATAAATCGTTGGTTACATCAATGACTTTACATGGTCCACTGCAGGAGAGAGGGAATCTGCTTTATTATTGTATCGATGGTGAAAACAAAGTTAGCATGGTCTGCAAAAATATGGGGGAATGTTGGGCGGAGGTCAGTCTGGGAGGTGGTGAGGTTGGGAGGGGCACAAGGCCAAGGCTGTAAGACCTCCACTAGGCACCACACCCATTCAGCAAGGGCCTCCCTCTCCACTCTTCTCCTCTCCTCTTCTCCCCTCTCAGGACTTGTTTTCCAGGGCCCCGCTTCCTTACAGGATGTTTGGTGTGGGTCACTGGATGCTGGCTTCCTGTGTATTGGGAGGGGACTGACAGCAAAGTGAAGGCCAGACAGCCTGTAGAATGCAGGGAGGAGGAGGCGGAGGAGGTTGAAGGGGTGTGGGGGTGTTAGACAAACACATAACGTGAAATAGAGAAGCCCACTCTATTGTTTCATGTGCAATCAGTGCTGTCTCATGTTTTGAATTATGCTTAAACTACAAATCCGCAGCAACAGCATTTATGACTTTGCTTTATACTGGTTGATCCAAATACGACATGAAGATACTTATCTTTTTTATTTTGCTTTATTCCATCATTCTTCTAGACTCTCTAAACAAGACTTCAGTTGAGCAATAGCTGAAAGGGATTCGTGGTTGATACTTCTAAGCTATTAGGGTTATATAGCCATTCGCTCCCTTGAAGTGCTTCAGTGGGTCAGGTGTTATTTATGGGCTTTTAAGGAAAGAGAATCCAAACAACAGTGAAGATGAAAGCCATCACTCACCTCAGCGACAGAGAGAATGGCAACCAAGCTCACAAGCCTGAGCTCAAAGAAGAAAAGAAAGCAGGCTGAATGAGTGAGTGAAGGGATTAGATGAAGAAGATTACATGAAGGATGAAGACGGAGATCCAGAAAGCTGCCTGTGGAAAGAGAGACTGAGTGAAAGAGACAGGTGAGGGAGGTGAAGGGATAGTGGATGAAATGAGATGTTACTCCTGAAAAAGCAAAATGTCTCCATGTTGTGTCTCATATGGGAAAGTCGTTTGTGAAGTCTGTTGGCACTCAGCCAGGTTTCCGTGGAAGGAATCTTCGAGTAAATGAGCAGCGCAGGGTGGAGTGGACAAATTGTGGTGGCTGCAGCCCAGAGGTCGCAGGCGGGGCTCAGGCTTGGCTATCATGCGCTGTTTTGTCTCCAGCCAGTTAGCCAGTGAACCCGTAACTGCGGCTGTTTGTGTTGTTGTTGTTGTGGTGAAGGTGGCCACGGTTCCACCCAGTCCTGGTTCTCAGTGTAGCCTGAGAAGGCTGGGAGAGCGAGGGGAGGCCTGGAGTCCGGAGCAGGGTGGAGAATTCCTGGATGCTGCCTTTACGGCCCCAGCGGATGTTTAGAGCACACATTAGGTGTGACCAATGATGTCATCTCTTTTGTCTGGGAAGAAATGAAATACCTCTCATAACACAATGGACTCTCGGCGTGTTCAAGGGATCACAATACTTTTGGTCTGACAAGCAAATAAACACGTTTAACGCCTTAGTTTTTGTGTGCATACATGGGAAATTGGGCTTGCATAGACATGTGTGAGCTCTGTGAAAGGAAACGCAATTGAAACAGTAAAGCCCAGAAAGTTGCTTTGAAGAAATAAAAGATAAACAAAGAGGTTTGTGCTGCTATTTGAGATATTTCTATCAAGGTAACACCACCACCTTGTGGTGATCAGGAGGTATTACATTCTGAACAGAGAATTGAGGTGTCACTCTTTAATTATTTCACATTGTCATTAACCTACTATGTTATACTTTTAAAAACTAAATAAATGAATGAATAACTAATAATGACTATTTTGTCTTCCATCAGATGAATGATATAATGCTGTACACATACCCTCAGCAAGATGGGAAATACAGGCTTAAGAACACCTTATCTCTGTCTGGGATGAAGGTACGTTGACTTTTCACCTCTGACATTCTCACCTCATCTTCAGTTTATTTGTCCACAAGTTTTATTGACTGAGCTTTTGCCCCCTCACACACACACACACACACACACACAGGTGAGCAAACCCGTCCTAGACAACGTGCTGAACTGTCTTAGGATTGAAGTGTCTGACATCACCATTACACTCTCTGCCAGGTGAGCATCTGACTGCCAAAACACAATGCATGTATTTGTTTAATGGCTGATACAATTTCTGCTTTTCACCTGTTGTTCAAAATGACTCTGGATGCTTCGGGTGTGATTGTCTTCTCAGCTCGGTTGGAGAGAGGGAAGACTGGTTCCACACACTGAGTCGAGCCATAGCGGACCACGCTGCAGGACTCTGTACATTTGGTGGACCATGTAGTGAGGTAGGAAAAAGAAGTTTCACACTAATAACAAAGCTTTTTTGTTGAAAATTTACAAAATTCCTGCATCAACTAAAAGAGGCAGAAGACTTAATTAGTAGAAGATGGTCATTAGTTATTTGTATAATCTAAAAGTCAACAGAAATAATCTATTTATTGGAGCAAACAATAATTGTATTACTGAAAAACAGTGATTCACTCCAATTACTGTAAGCACCAACGGCATAACTGAAACTAAAAGTAACATTAAGGTGTGTGTTTGTAAAACCCAGCTTTGTTCTTGGTGTCTTCAAACATCATACATTCAGATTCTAACATGTCAACATCATCTCGACCTTGTCTCAACAGGCCCGTGAGAAGTTGTGGATGGCCCTGGGTGAGGCTGCTCCTGTACTGGTGCCAGTGTCTCATGTAATGATGTGCATGAACTGTACATCTGACTTCAGCCTCACGCTCAGACGACACCATTGCAACGCCTGTGGCAAGGTCAGATACTACTACGTGTTTGTTATCACTCTTCAATACAATTGTGTGTGTTAGCATAAGAGATAGTCAAGTTTTAGGAGATTATTGATCTGGATCAGACACGTTCTAATAGAAACAGAATAAAAGCTACTATAGAGCTAATAAAATCATCATCTGTTGTTCATTATTTGATCTTTATAGATTACTGAGTAGAGTTATCATGTGTTACCAAGCAATAAAGCTAGTATTTATTTATGGTGCCATTAGTCAAATTATGAAGCCATGGTTTTGTAAATTTTCTTTGCATTCTGTCTGTCTGAGCAGGTGGTGTGCCGGGCTTGTTCCAGGAACAGATACCCACTA
This sequence comes from Euthynnus affinis, assembly GCA_029490765.1. Classification (NCBI taxonomy): domain Eukaryota; kingdom Metazoa; phylum Chordata; class Actinopteri; order Scombriformes; family Scombridae; genus Euthynnus; species Euthynnus affinis. The sequence goes on along the minus strand of CM055840.1, from coordinate 9,144,032 downwards.
AAGTACCTCAAAGACAGGGTGGCCAAAGTGTGTGACCACTGCTATGCTGAGCTCAGGAAAAGAGGTGAATCTCAGCTTTCTGTATGAGAGGTTTACTTGAATAAATAGAGCAGGATACAGTGAGAACACATTGTTATCTTTGATTTCTTCCTCTTTGACTTGATTTTAACTCTGTCTGTGTGTGTGTGTGTGTGTGTGTTTGTCTGTAGGTGGCAGTGTGTCAGGGGCATGCGGTAATTCCAGCCCTCGGACTCACCGGGCTAGTCGTCCCCTCTCTGCTGTCTTCCAAAGTCTGCAGCCTCCGAGTCTGTGGAAGAGCAGGAAGAGCACCTCGTCTCTCAACCAGGTGACAAGTCTTTTCCTCCCCCTAAATATGGCATCTTGTTTACTTGATTTTGAGCACAATCCATCATACACAATTATTTACTTTCCAGTAGCAAATATGATTCTGTTATGTTTCAACAAGTCCAGCGACATCATATTGAAGTGTAGTTGTTGGTTGGAATGAAAGCGTGTTAATTGTTAGCACATTCTATAACTGTGAATCTAATTTGCTATACATCATGCACTTTATGCAAGTAAATAATGTTCCCTGACCGGGAATCGAACCCGGGCCGCGGCGGTGAGAGCGCCGAATCCTAACCACTAGACCACCAGGGAGCCGTGCATAAGGATGTTAAGCTTGTGTACTGGAATGTCTGGCATTTATGACAACTAATCGGATGGCAATGTTAGGGTGTAATACACAAAAGCTGCCAGTAGGGTTTGCTATGTACTTTTGTTTTACCAATCTTCCTGTCCTCAGGGGTCGAACAAATCAACAGGAATGTAATGCTCTTGCAATAACAGACTAGATTTGAGTAAATTGTCATTCTGTAGCTTGTGGTTCCTCAGGTGTCGCTTGGTGTGGAGGGTTCAACCATGAGTGGTAGCCTACAGCGCCGGAAGAAGAGCAAGAGGAAGTGGAAGCGGCTGTGGTTCCTCCTCAAAGACAAGGTGCTCTACACCTTCACAGCCCGTGAGGTGAGGGGGCACAGAGTCTCCCACACCAGCCCCAAAACACTCAAACACTGTCATGCTCACTAAATCACTGAGGCACAACCTTTGTCTATCCTTCTTCTTTACATCTGGCCCAAATTTCATACAGAACTATTTAATGGCTATATTTCCACCTTTCAACCTTTCCTCCTGGCCAGATTTGTAGACTTTATGCAACTAAGCAAGGGACTCTCTGTGCTCTCTCTTTCTCTTTACAAGTATGCATCTGAATGTTGCACAGCTTTGTTCTTCTTGACGCATGAAACATGTTATTCACATATCGCTGCTGACAGCAATATGGGTGTTTTTTAACTTTAACATATCTGTGCTCGACATCTTCCCTCTGGTTTGTTCAGGATAAAGTGGCTTCAGAGAGTCTACCTCTGCAAGGCTTCACCATCAAGCTGACTGAGAGGCCCGAGGGAGAGGAGAGCAGCAACGTATTCCATCTGTACCACAAGAAGACCCTCTACTACACCTTCAGGGCCGATGATCAACACACTGCACGCAGGTCAGCATCAGTACACTCAAACTGTGTTCAAATTATCTATTTTTATCTGCCATTAAGTACCTACTAAAATCACATTCCCTGACCGGGAATCGAACCCGGGCCGCGGCGGTGAGAGCGCCGAATCCTAGCCACTAGACCACCAGGGACCTATAAAGTTCATGTTTTGGCATGCATGACAGCAGGGAGGGAGACTATGTTGTTCTATGTGTTATACAATACTGTGCCCTAATAGTGCACCTTCCTCATACTCCCATAAAAACTGTATATCTCACAGAAGATGGCTGTCCAAAGTGGCAGGGAGAGAGCTTCCATGAGTGTTGATATTATTTATGTTTGGTTTTTACAACCTAAAATAAAATTACTACAGTTTTAGTTCCATGATAATTCCATGATATGGTCTCATATGTTGAAGTTTGCAATGCTTTTGCATTTTATTTTTTAAGGTGCTTGTGTATATTCAATGCAAGAACCTTAAAAATGTTAATCTGAGAGCAAAAAAAAGCAAAAATTAAAATCATTATCGATGAAAGATGACAACATGCTTTACTAGAGCATTGTTTTGATCACAAGTGGCTTTCCCAGACTGTTGGTAACCAATCACCCATGTTTATCTCTTCAAACTTAATCTTACTTCAAAGAGAAACAGAATACAAAATATAAAAGTGTGCAAACAATAAAACATTAGGTTATCAAATCAAGAAAGAGAAACAAATGGGTTTTAAGATGCTTTTTAAAGGTGTTTACTGATATGGCTTATCTGAGACTTTGCAAGAGGCTGAAGGTGCAAGTAGAAAATATGTTAGTAATGTAATATTTTTTCTGTCATTTATCTTAATACGGCACTTAACCAAAGTGCTCTAAACTTTGTGCAAAAGGGAGCTGTATTTTTTAATGCTGTGTGGCCAATGTAAGTACTGATTTTCATTAAGTGGGGGAACTTTTAAGAGATGTATTACAGAAAGAGTAGTATGAAAAATGAATAGTATAAATGAGTATGGGTGAAGCTTAAAAGACATCGGATCCTTCATTCCACTAACACTCCATGTCCACATCTTTCATCTGTCCACAAACACAGAAGACGGAAGAAGTACTCCCTGTGATTAGTAAATCAACACTGCCACGCTTCATTGCATTCAAAAGTCTAATGTTCCTTTTCCTTGCATTTCAGATGGGTCAATGCCATGGAGGAGGCTACTGTTTTATAGCACCTGCTCATTTAAATGAACAAGCCCTGCTGTCCATGACTGCTAGAACTCCTCTATGGAGAACAACATAGCTACCTGCTGCATCTGAAGTCCCACCATCTGCCAGGATATGTCACGTCTGGCCTGTTGTGGAATATTATATAAGAATTTAATCACCAGAGGAATCTTAGACAAGCCTGCCACCCAATGGCAGGGAGGTAAAAGTGGAGAGAGTCTGAAGGATGCAACTACTGTATGTGGAGAGAAGTGAAAACCTCTTGTTGGAGTATAATCTAACACCAGAAAACCTTTTGGCTCCTGACGTACTGATCCAGCAGAGTTCACAGGAGCCTTCACTTTCCAGGAGTAACTTGGATTCATCAAATTTTTCATCTAGGAGACTTAGAAAGAACATTTTATACCTTCTGTTTCACCTTTTTAGGTGGGCCATCCCACAAAAGCTTGCTCTCCAAGTCTGCAACTTTTCCAACTTTGCTATATTATGGTTTTACCTGAGTTTCCACTGGATTATTAAACCACTCTTTTTGTCCTGCAGGAGAACATCATGTTCTCCGTTTTCATACATGAGACACTTTAAGCCTGTGTCCTGTGATGGATGTAACGTCACTTTGCTCCATAGTAGTATTAGCAGCTAGTAAACAGGAAAATAATTCACCATTTTAGAATATCTTAAGAGATGTTTGGTATTCTGACTATATATTGTGATGTATACACTGCAGATATCGAAGTGAATTATATGATGTATTTGTATAGAAATGGTGTTCATGATGTTCTGAGTGAGAGGTCATTTTAACCATCACAGTGTGTGTACATTATATTTCTTGTGAAGTTTTACACAGTGTTACAAAGCTATGGAATGACCCTCAGCATGCCAACCACTCGATAGTATTTCTATAACGATGAACACTTTCAAATGTACTTTGTATTTGAATCTGTAGGTTTTGAAATCTTTTAAAACATTTGTTACACATTTCTAAAGTGCCAATTTATTTCTTCCAGTTGAATGCAGTGCAATTTGCAATTGATGATGAATGTGCCTGAAATGAAATTGTGCTCCTCGTTTGTTTATCACAGTACTGTACTACTGTAATTTCTCCAAGCGACCTTGGTAACATTTGCTTTTTATCTACTCTTATATCCTTTAACCTTCTAGTATTTTGAACAATTCAGTTACAGCCCAGTAACATAAGAATATACTATTGTGCCATTTTTATTAATGCCTTTTTCATTTTGTATATACACTGCTGGATAAAATCATACTTTAACTACTCTGACTTGTTGGAAACTGCTGAAAAAAACCATTGTCAAACTACCTATAACCTTTCAGTGTCAGAGTCATCTGAGCCGCTCATAGAAACTCATCACAGTTTCACTTGTTTCTTAACTTCTAACAGGATCAAACATCCATGCTCTCTCTTAAATATTATGATGTGCTCCATTCAGAATGCAGCTGTACTACATGTGCTTCTTCATCCCGCCAAACTGGATTATTTTGAAAGCACAACTGTGTTCATCAAGCACTGTTCAGCTTTTCTACCTGTTTCTTATTGATTTCTTATTGGCTATAGTGTTATTATGGATTGTACCTCTTGCATATAGTGCATTGTAAATGTAAATGTTTATGTATATAGATACATATAAAAATAAACTTCCTTAAAATTTTACACAATGTGTATGTCCAGACAACATGTATACTACGCTGCCTTTCTTTAAATATGAATCTGTTTCTGCTTTATGAATTATTCGAGATAAACTGAGTGGACAAAATAACATGAACACCTGTATTATGATAACTATTCAAATACAGTAGCCCCTGTATACATAGCACCTCTGTGAAGTGCTATGTTCCTTTTTTGTTGAGACTATGACATAAGCATCAATCAATTGATTCCTGTCTGTATAACTATAGCCATAATTATGAGCAGGGTTTTTGCTTTAAATTGTATTAGTTTGTATAGGTGTTCATGTTGTGCATGTTTCCTGTGGGTGATAAATACAAAACACTGAACCTGTGTGTCTATGCTATTAGTGGTACTGTCTAACACAGTATAGAGCCATATCTCTTTTATCCAGCAGGGGGCAGCAGGACATCATCGCAGATCTTTGTTGGACTGAATCAGACATGCTGATGACTCAAACCTTGCAGTTCCTGCTGCTGCTTAACTGTGAACCAACACACAATAGGTGTGAGTGTGTTTAAGCTTAAGAGAGAAAATAATTATGATGAAAATTTCACTTGTATAGCTAAGTTAGCCCTGCAATATTATGTAATATAATATCTATATATGTAAAATCGGTAGAAAATTAATAGAAAATCAAGTATTAGAGAGAGATTGAGAAAAACAGGATGTCTAATTATTATTTGCATAGTGTGATGTGTATCATCCATATTTCTTCTCTTATGCTGCAGGTATACTGAGTGTTTGCACACCTTTAGCAGTGACACCTGGGTGACAGTGATGATTTTCCTCCCTTCTTAAATTCCCCTGACTCTGGACGTGATGATTTCAAACTTGATTTTTGGAATACATCTTCAAAACTCCTCTGGTGAGGACTTTTAATTTTGATAGCTTTTTTCTTTTCTTTTTTTTGGGTGGTGTGATGCTGTTATCAGTTGGAAGAAGTCTGGGAAGAGAAGGCCACTTTGAGTGGTTACAGAAACATGCAGTCAACAAGTTCCCAATCCACAACAAGCAGTGTTCTGTCCATTAATAGCTACAGGCCATGAACCTTATCTATTGTAATGTCAGGAGGCTTCAGAGCCTCTTGTGAGCCTAAGATGTCCCAACTGAAACCAAAAAATACTTAATGTTCATCAATGATGCTAAATCAGAATTTGACAATACTGCATACTGTTATTCTCACTGCGTTGATTGGCTCAAGTGTTGCACTTTAATTTGAGGTCAAATTAATGTGACCTATTTGTATAACCCAGAAGCATTACACATCATTACTGTTAACTGTTACATTGTTGCACATGTAATTTGACCAAATATAAAGTACACCACTGTCAGTACACACCATAATCAACCTTTCCTTTCTGCAGGCTTTTCATTTCCCAGCCAGACTCCTGGGTAACACAGCCCAGCTCAGATAAGTCAATTAGTTATACCAGAGTCCTACAGAGCCAAAACAACCAAGTCAGACAGCAGTGGACCATGACCAGGAAAGATGGCATAAATATTTAAAGACAAAGAAACAGCACAAAACATTTTGGCCTATTTCTTCTTCAACATCTGCAATATTAATGAATGAGAATGAACTAGAACAGGCCCGATATGAGAGCTTACAGCGAAGAAAAGAAAGAGCATGTGGCTTTAATTTATCAGCCAGCACAGGTCCTTTGATAATTCAAAACAGGCATTTGATTTGCTCATTATGATCCATCTTGATAATAAGGAACTGAGATAAGAGGAGACATAGAAGGAAAGAGAGGAGGAAGTTTTCCGAGGAGAGTGTTGCTGGATGCAGGGATCAGGACTCAAAGATTGCTTCCAATTAGATGTGTAAAGATAAGGTGATTGCACGTCAGTCAGAAAGTAGGCAGAACAGAAAATAGGAAGATTGGGGTTGCTCTAGATACATGATCCCATGAGTGTCACTGACCCAATATTAACTCGAATTAACAAAAGAAAGACGGAGAAGTGAGAAAGGCATTGAAACCTGGGAAAGTTGTTCATTCTCGTCAAGCACTTGAAAGTTCAAGACACCTTGTTCCACATCTCGTCTTTACGGGAGCATGAACGCAGCCACACGGTCTCTCACGCACATGCAAACACATTCAGAAAACCTTAGTACCCAGAGAGTCAGAGATGCAAAGAGTGATTACATAAGTGCCTGCATGCTCGAATCAATAGCCTTCCATTCCTGTAGCCTCGGCAAAACATAAGGAACCTCTAAAAATAGGGAAAGGAAAGCTTCTCTTTGTACACACTCGGAAAGTTTCAAATCCACATCCAGAAGGCCAATAAACTCAATAGAGAGGGTCTGTAGTGCGCTGCCAAAATGCCAATCCTATGTAGGCAAGAATGTTCAGAATTTGGAAAATAGATAATGGATGACGTAGGCAAAGTGAAAGAGTGAGGTGAGAGTTGATTGGAAAATTGATTAATGTTTCAATTATATTTCAAATCATATTTATGCCGGAATGTCAAAGGGACCATTCAGCTCTGGCTGAGTAGATTACATTGATAACAAGTCTCACACAGAGCCAGTGTGAGCAATTTAGCAACTTTCCATGTGGTAATCTCAAAACACTGTAGACAGACACACCTGACCAAACTGTGAGATAAATTTACTTCTGAAGAGGAAGTGTTCCATCTGATCTTTGTTCTTGTCTGATGCTAATTAACTCAATAGAGGATAAGTAAGCGGCTGAGTACACTGAATGTACACAACAATATGCACAAAAGCCCTGTTGTTATCCAGGCTGTGTGTTATCTGCTCTGGTGGCACAACATCTTTAAACTAGAGACAACATAAACACTTGTAGATGTGCTGTTGGAATTCTTATCACTACTGGAGTGTAAAGTCACTTTGACAATGGCTAAAAGAGGACAGCATGGTTACGTTACTCTTATAGATAAACCACCATCTAACACAATGTTTTGCCTGCTTCATGTCGCCATGTATGGACTAAGCCAACCCTATTTCTGTCTAAAAAAGTGATCTGGTTTACCACAAGGCCATTTGAAAGTAGAAACTGTTGAACTTCTCTTTCTCCAAGAGCATGCACTTCCCAGCATTGAAACATGAAAAAGGCGTGCAGCAGAGAAGAGGGGGCGAACTGAAGACGAACTGAAAAAAAAAAAGCTAGAAGAGAGAGAGGGAAAGCGAAATGAGGACAGATAGAGAAAGGCAGATTTAGTCTGTGGCATGTCTCTTGATGAAAGGACCGTTTCTCTCCTTTTTTAGGGATTGTTTTTTCATCCCACCCTCCCTCCCTCCCTCCCTCCCTCCCTCTCTGTTCCTCTCATTACTCACTATGATGTTTGCCCTGGCACCGCTGGGATGGCAGAAATGGCCATCACAACAGGAACTGTCTGGGTCCAGTGCACGCATACAAGTCTAATTCACACAGCAACTACGAAACCAGTAGTTTCATACACTGTCTGCTGTGTCGTGTAGCGTTTTACAACAAAATTGCATAACCCATAGAGACGCAACAAGTCAAGATTATCCCTTTTGAAGTGTACAAACTGGTTAAACCACAAGATGTAATTCTTATAGCAGACAATGCTGCAACTAATTATAACTTTAAAGCTGCAACTGGCTATTTTGCAATCCTAGGTGTTAGAAGAATTGAGCTTTATCACCATCACATATCTTGTGACATCAGTAAACCCTCTGACCTACTTTTCCTCCTTCAGAGGGTGATGATGATGAGAAAATCTTGTTTGCTTGTGCTTAGGACTGAAATTTACTTCCCCAATTTGATTTGTTCCTGTTATACCACAATACAAGACACATACAGGGAGGGGATATAGAAGTGCAGAAGTAATGGATAACAGTTAAGAAAGCCAGAGGCAGTTTTTTACTTGATGGGAGGAGCAGATAGAGCTGACTGATCAAAGGTCTGTGATAGTTTTATTGGGTGGAATATTTATTTACAACTACTGGTGCAGCATGAGGTCACTGGTGAAGATAGCTAGTTTTCCAGGAAGTGAGAGTAAAGGAAAAAGTCATGTTTTGCTGTCGTAGGACTTTAGATTTTTCTATGCACGTTAGAGAAGATTTCAGCAGGGATTAAAGCAAGGAAGGATTTGTGAGCCTGAAAAGTCGTCCAGGAGGAAATGTGTAGAATGTATTGAATTAAAACTGCTCTATGCCTGAAACCAGGCACAGTTCCTGAAAACTTTAATCCTTGTTTCAGTTACTAGTACTATACTGGATAACTCGCTAACATGATGAATCTTTGGAATAAGCATAATGTTCTCTGTTACAACCACAAATTATAGTTTAGAGAAATTACCCAATTTAAATATATGCATGGTTGCAAATTTGTGTCTAGTTGCCAATGTTCTCTGTAAAATCCTTTGTCCTTCACTTGTAGTCCCACGGTCCAAATGTTTGTTGTGCTGGTGATGAGGTGATGAGTAACTCCTTCGTTTTACGCAGTAATCTTATCAGCATTCAGTCTTGATCACTAACTCTGTATATGTCATTGTTATACTCTATTCAGAGCTATAAATAGCCCTTTAGGTGCTGAGACAGACTGTCTAAATTTACTAGTCCGTTCCCTCTTATAGTGGTACAGTTTTGGTGGGTGGGAGCTGATGACTCAGCACCATGTGGATGTCTCTGCTTTGTGTGGGAGAGGAGGAGTGTGAGTGTGGAGGTGCTGTGGGCAGGGCCAATATGGAAATGCACCGCTGCTTGGATCAGCCCACTAACTGTGTTCTCTCTAAACCTGTGTGTGTGTGTGTGTGTGAGAGAGAGAGAGGGTGCATGAAACAAAGAGGCAGATGGAAAAATATATCAGCACATTGCACACACATTGCTTTGATTTTCTGGTTTGTTAATTCTACTGCCAAATTCACATTTTTTAATGGTGGGAAAATTTGTTGGGAGAAATTTAAGACTCACTAAGTGTGTAACTGCAGAGCTTAACAATCACTTCCTTGTTTTGCTTGTCAACCCAAGGATACACTCATACAGGGGCAGGGCAAGGTCAGAGGTGGAACATAACTAAGTCCATTAAGTACTGTATGTAAGTTCAATTTTGAGGTATTTGCACTGTATTTCTATTATACTTCAACTCCAAAACATTTTGGAGTTAAATAATGTCCTTTTTACTCCACAACATTTATCTGACAGCTTTAGTTACTAGTTAATTTGCATATTTAGATCCTTAATACAAAATATAATTAACTAATACAGTTTGATGTATTTATTAAGCTAATATAATAAAGTACATAGCTAAAATTAGCTCCACTTTTACCAGCTGCAACATTAGCAATGCTTAAACATTGATGCATTAAAATTATGATCCATAATTTGTGGTTGTAACAGAAAACATTATTACTTTTTCTTTTGGTAGTTGAAGTATAATTTGTTGCTAATGCTATTTTTGAATTTTTAAATGCAGGACTTTGACTTGAATATTCCTCCTATGGTACTTTTACTTAAGTAAAATATCTGAATACTTCCTCTCCCACTGGGCAAGGTGTTGCTGGTTACATGGGTCCAATGAGTTAGCTGTGATCCCGAGAAGGCTCCATTGTGAAATATCAGTTTCCAGTGTGCCAGTGGCAGAAAAGTGTAAATAGATCAAATACAGAGCATCTGACAGTAAACAGATCTGTATGACTGGTCTATGGCTTGTGTGCTGTAGTCTCACATGTGTCTCTGGGAAGTCACCTGGTTGACGTCACACATTCACTCCTCTGCACCGCGCGCTGCCATGGAGCCGCAGTCTAGCCAAGCAGGCAGAGCGACGAGAGCTTGAGTGAACAGCAGTAGACTTACACACATCTTTAAACAACATTCAAGACTTTCAAGTCGAGACTCCGGAAGAATTGTGGTTCATAACCCCAACCGTTACAAACCCGCGACAAAAAAGACACTTTCCAACTCAGCGGAAGAGGTAAGTCACAGTTTCTAGTGAAACGGTTAAACTTGTTCGCGGTTTGGAAAACTTGAGCTCGGTGTGTGACAGTTGGGGCAGCACTTACTTGCTTTGCTTTGACACGGTTTCTACTGATGTTTAGTCTCACAGAGAAGTAAAGCTCGACTGTAACTTAAATCCCGGTTGGCATCAGTAGTACTTAGTAGTAGTTGGTCAGGACTGTCTGGCTGAGGCTGTCGCGGAATGCCTGCGTCCCTTTCTCGCCGTGTTCAGCTGTAGTTACGTAAGTTAAGTTAAGCCATGTTTCAGTAACGTACTCGTAGAAATGTGACAAAACTCTCCTTGTTTTTCAATGGAGGAACAGCATTCAGTAAAACACTGTAAAGCGAGTTCGTGTGCTTTACACATTCCTTTAGCGAAGTGTTGTAGCCTATGGCAACGGCAGGGTCTGTGTCAGCTAACCAAGTGGAAAATATAAAACGTTGGAGTGCATTATCATGCTAATGACCACCAGCATGAAAATCTTCAGAAAATCATTCATTTGAGCCCATTAACCCATTAAAAGACGCCTTCCTTTTATAGATATACACCAGAGGACAGATGAGCTCCTTTAAATCCTTATCTTGCCTCAAATTTATTTTTTCTGTAAAAGCCAAGGGACAGCTTGAATTAAATCCCTTTATCATTAATGTGAACAGGCTTACCAATGTTTATATGTGGCATTGTGTATTCAAAGCTCAAATAGCCTACAGTTGTTTAACCCTTTAAAGACACCTAAGAGACAACATGTCTCTCTTAGTACGGATAGTTCAGGTAAACTGACAAAATATGCAGCAAAATCCCACAAATTGTATACAGAAAGTAACTTGAAGTGACTATTAACTATATATAACTCACATCATGATGATTCACTGCACATCAGTCACAAAATAGCATCTTACTTTCTGTCATGTACAAAGGTGGCTGAGTTTTTAGCAGACTTTACTTGCATTAAATCTCAGGTTCTTTGGTTTCTGGTCTGGTTTGACGGAAATCTGTCAGCGTCACGGTCACTACGAACACAATACAAACAACAGCACTTGGCTCATTGTGGTCTAACTTGTAGTGGAGCCGGTTTGCATTGTTCACCTGAGACTAAAGTTCGTGACTTTGAAATGTCAAAGATCCTTCCTTCATTGGACTCAGATTGAGCAAGTGGAATAGCATGTTGTCGTCCCACTGATTCACGTACACTTACGTACATCGCTCTCATTGTGTTTTACATGTGGTGTGTTTTTCAATCATTCACTTCACAGATTAAAGGTGACAAAGGATGGCATGCAATGGCGGTGTTTAATTAAAGGGAAGTGTCTATGTGAAGATTAGCCCACATTCTTGTGACGGTAAACAGCTCAGACATCTGACTCCGCAGCAGCTGACATGACCTGTCAGCTCACCACCTACATGTAACATGCAATCATATTTTGAAATATTCTTACCACCGTTTGCAAAAGTCTTGTGTCACACACGCTACAGAACAATTCTGCAATTGTGGCAAGACTCTGTGTCCTGTTGTTATCTTCTAGAGGCAGCACAGCTTCGTAAGCGCAGGTAACACTATCTGCCTGCATCTGCCTGCAGTTACTGGTGTGTCAATATTGGCTCGTGGCATCATGAGCTGCTTGGAGGACACAGTTGGGACATCTGCTCAGTGAGGAATTGCCAGTGCAGCATCGATCTTTGGATAGCACAATACACACATGATTTAGACAATGTTTAGACTGATATTAAACTATTCGTGTGTATGAATTATTCATTTTGAGACAGAGTGATCGAGTCTGTTAAGCTTTGAATAGGTTTAGCGCATCAAAAGTAAGTCAAAAACCATCGACTTAGAGTTGAGTATTAAACCAGTGTACCTTTTGCAGCACTGAGTATCTGCCAAGTACTGAAAGTTGATATCAGTAATTAGTTTATTTTCATGAGATATTTTCGGATTCAAATGATAATTCAGTACATTTTCTACTTTACTTTTTACTGTGCAAACTTGGATGTGCTGTTTGTGATGACACACTCCAGCAACATTAATCACCAATACTTGTGTGCACTTTGATTTGTGCCATATAAAACTCCCCATAAATACCAACACTATCTACACCACAACATTTTTGTCATGATGTATTCTCTGTCATGACTCTTCCTTATGAGAACATCTGCTGATATGCACAACCACGCACACACACACACACACAGAAATGTTAAGCACAAATTTGCCAAATCAGCATTGAGTGATGATAGTTTGGCTCATCCTATCCTTGGTCTTTTATTGCTCGCTCTCCCTCCCCCTCTCTCTCTCCCTCCCCACATCACGGTATCCTGTTGGCTCTCCCTACTCGGATGCTATTTTGTCTGTCTTATGTTAACCAAGGCTTTGTGAACTGTGAGCGGGGCAGAAATGGACACCGCTCTTAATGCATTTGGAGAGAATGCACACACACACACACAGCAGCAGGATTCATTCCTTGCTGGTATAGCAGGTTTGACACAGGTTTGAGCTCAGTGATACTCAGGAGGAAGGGAGGGAGAATCAGAAAAGGTAGCTAATTTCTCCATGAGTTCACTCTGTGTGTGTGTGTGTTCATGGGTACTGCAGTCTTAACATACAAACTGACATTTATTAGCCGCTTGTATTGATTTGCTCAGAAGTCAATTCCAGACACAAAGGGAAAGTATAACATCCAGTATCGCTGAAATAAATGTATCGCAACAACCGTTTGTTTGTTTTTGACCTTGAACCAGCAACCTCGGCTCTGGTCTCATTCTGTATCAAACCATTCTCACTTTCCCGCCTGTCCTACTTTGACCTGATCCCTTGATATGCGTGTGTGTGTGTGTGTGTGTGCGTGTGCGTGTGCGTGTGTGTGCGCGCATGTGTGTGAGAGAGAGAGAGGGAGTGTTTGCAGTACAGAAGGGCAGCAGCTAAATGCATATTTATTGCCTGTAGGTGTAGGTGTCTCTGTAATATGCTGTCTGTTGACATAACCGGTGGGTATGCGTGTAGGTTGTGTGTGTGTGTGTGTGTGGGGTGGGGGTTGGGGGGTGTTGGGTGTTAGACATTAACCTTGCTAAGTGAAAGAAAGGAAGGCTTTGATTCTTTCAAGCCACTCTCTACTGAAATTCATTAAAGGCTGCTTTGTTCAAGGTTATTAGTGGGTGTGTGGGTGTGTGTGTGTTTGTGCACTTAAAGACGGTGTTAATGTGGTAATAATACATGCCACTGTGCCTCAGTGAAAGACTTGGGGATTACAGAAAGTTTTTGACAAACATTAACACCACATTTTTGTTTCTGGCATAAAGGAAAATTATGTTTTATTTTGTTTGCATGTCAAAATTGGGAGTGAAAAAGAAAGGTTAGATTGAAAAGTTGCCTTATTTTATGTTATTACCTCCATTAAGGAGGAAGTTATTTTTGGTGCCTCTATATATCCGTCTAGACCAATCCTATTCCCAATGTCTTCATTCGTTTTTTTGATGATCCGACCATTTTCCCTAATAATTCTTGAAGGTGTCGTGCAGTTTACATTTACATTTTTTTCATTTAGCGTACGCTTTTTTTCCCCCCAAAGAGATGTACAAATGAGGTACAGTCCAAGCTACAGAAGATCAACTAGAAGCCATTTAGAAGAAGTGCCTCGACAGTCAGTTCCACATTCCACCAAGTACCACAAGACTTGCAGGTGCTTGAAGTAGCATGTAAGTGCCTAGCAGAAAACATCCAGATGAAAATAAAGGAAAATTCAAAAAATGTTATTAGAAAAACAAAATTAGAGAACAGCCTTGACAGGGCTAGAGTTTGTACTCTCTGGGGACTTTTCTAGTTTCTTTATACAAAGCTAGGAAAGCAATATTCCTGCAGGCACATACTATCAACAGTGATATTACACTTAGAAACAGCACCTTTCCATGATCACTGTTTAATTTCCAGTGTGGAGGTTTATTTTTTTCCCTTTGAGGTATCATAAAGAGCAGTTTCATGGTGCAATAGATGTTTACACACACAACCACACACCAGGTTATTAGCTTTAGGCGCGAGTGTGGCCTGGCTGAGTCTGACGGTGCAGGTTCATTATAATCGTGTGGAGCGTGTTTGTTCAACTCTAATTTGCTAGGTGAACGACTGGCCCAGCTCCATCCAGTCAGCTTATTCTGGGTCTGTTTTGGACTTTTGTGCCTTCACCTTTGTGTGTTGACTGCAAAGTCTCTTGAAGTAACTGTAAAAGGAACACAAAGTCGGATGACAGGAGAACCAAATTTGTGTTTTTCTTCCTTCACATTTCCCCATATTCCCAGATATTGGTTACTGAACATACAGTTAACGGTACAGGACTGTGTCAGCTACTTCTTGGTTTTGGTTGACAACACCTGTAGGGTAGCATCAAATGAGCCAGAAACCTCCAAACCTGACATACTCTCACAGTGCTTTGTATGGCAGCTCATGACTGACAGCTCTATTTTAGTAATGCTAGGTAACTTAAATTGCTATGACATGCATGTGGTTAGATTTTGCAAGACTGGAATTTTCAGAACAGGTTTGATCGGTTACCTGCGTCCGTCCTAGTTTTTATCTTCTGGCTTTATTTAGCTTTCTGTCAGGCCAGTTTTCATCGCTCCAGGTCTTCTTCTGTCACTGAGGCGGACATAATTGCAAGTGAAGATATATTTCTAATGCTGCTGTATTTGGGGAGGTATAAACTCGGGATTCCCATAAAGAAAGGTTATTTTCTTAACAGACATTTTGTCTTATCAAAGGAGGCAAAGCACAAGTGTTACAAATATCATTAACGATGACTCTGCTCTATTCAAGTGCCCCAGAAAGCTATTATGGTGTGACAGAGAGCCAGCATGCAAAATACCACGACTATGAAACCAAAGCAACCAGATTAAATTCAGCCATCATTCTTTCCTTTATTTTGTTATTTACAGCTGTGCCTTTCCTACTGAGACATGTCAAAATGTTCTCTGTGTAAAAGGCTTATTGGCATTAAATCAGTAGAATTTAAACCTGGGCATTTAAAGAAAACACAAGTGGCTGCTTTCTTTATGACACTTTAAGGGCTCTGGTCTTGTTGTGCACACTGGACTACAAGGAATACTAAGACACTTGATGATACTTCCTGTAATTGTGCAATCATTAAGTGCTATTGTGTACAACTGTGCTCTTCCTGCTGTGGCCGAAATCTCTGCTGTGGAAAAGATTTATTGCTCAGGTTTAGGTTGAAGTGCCTTTCATTTTTAATGTCTTCAATTGGTATTGACACATTTCTGTTAACATTTTTTTTTTTTTAAAAAAATGGCTGTCAGTGCTGACTCTCAGCTTTAATTTGAGGAAGGTTTATGTTCATATCCGATGAACAGTCTAAGAATCATGAGTTCTGATACAGAGATCTTCAATTTTAAGGGACAGAAAGTAGTCTGGCAAGTTACCATAAACTTAATTGAATTCATCATGTTTGATATTTGGTTCCTTTGAAGTCACATATTGTGTGAAATTTATAACAAGGTGCTAGATGAAAAGATAGGATCATCAAATTTTTTTTACCACAGACTCTTTTTTATGACTGACATTTTGATTTGTCAAAGCAGGAATAGCAGATGAGCCAGTTCCAGTGTTCAGGTATTGTGCCTTCTCACTCACTGACATGACTTACTGGGACAATGAATGGTATGTAGCTGTTGTTAATGTTATCATTTACAACAGTTCTTTTCATGATTTGACAATCAAAATGTCTGCTGTGGAAATGTTCCATTTATTCTGAGGGTGACGTGAATATGTGCACCAAGTTTCGCAGCAGTCCATCTAATAGTTGTGACATTTCATTCAGAACCGCTAATGTCGACCTCATAATGGTGCTAGAGGAAAGGTCAGGGAATCGCCAAAGTCATTAGGGGACCATGAATGCCTATACAAAGTATTATGGCAATCCATCCAGTTATTGATCAGCTATGTCAGTCTGGACCAAAGTGGTGGACCAACCAACTGAGGTCAACAGACAGACTGTCAGTGACCTGATACCACTAGCATGGCTAAAATGCTACAAGTGCTACGCTCTTCACCCAAATGTAAACAGAGACAAAAAAAAGAAAAATATATAATCATCTGAATAGGATGGTACCTCATTGTAATCATGTAGCAAAATGGTGACAGAGTAGTTCAGGGAAGAATTCACCGTTCATCATCCAGAGGAACAGGGTTCAAGCTTGTGGCGTCAGACATTTTCGCTGTACAATATATTTATTTACACAAAGCAAGGCAGTTTTACAGCTGACAATTAAACAGAACTTCCCTACAGGGATGAATCAAATCAACTTCAGCTCTGCTTATAGCATGTTTTAAGATGCTGTCATTAATAGCACAAAAGATCTGTGTAACACTGTAGTTCTTGTTTGTTATGTGAAGGAAACTTCCGTCATTCTCTATGTAGTACCTATCTTAGTTATAAAGAAGCTCCCTAACCTGCTAGACCTGCTTGATCACTGCTTCCACTAAATGACATCTCCACCAATTTACCGCATACCAAACCTTGTTTGAGGTGAGTTACTGAGCATGACTTTGATGGTAGTCTATCTCATGTAGACAGTCACGCATCTCTGCCTCTATTATTGTCTTTAATGCATGTAAGCGTAATAGAAGATTAGATTTACGTCATTACAACTAAGGGGTATTGTCCTCGTTGTATGTTTATCAACTTATTTTATTAGCTCATTTATGAAACATGGGATTCTGTTGTCCTGTTCATCACAGGATTAACTGTTCTAGGAATACAGTTTTATAATCACCATCATTAAATGTTTTTAAATGAATTGCATTCAAAGCTAGAGCTGCAATGATTAGTTGATTAATCCATTAGTAGATCAACAGAAATGAATCATTTTATTCATTCTTTTGAGCACAAATGCAAAAACTTTACTGGTATTCTCAAGTGTGATGATTTAATGCTTTTTTATGTCATAGGCGGTAGTAAACTGAATATTTTTTACCCCTCTCAAAAGCACAGTTATGGGAATAGGTGCACTCCTCAAGCTGATAAGACGGAAGACGGAAAGGCTTTTCATCAAGTCAAGTGGCATTTAATGGCATGTTCTCTTGTCATGTTTTCCGCATACTGCGCCTTCTTCCTGTTACTGTCTAATTTATGAATGCTTTTGTGTTGTACAAAGTTAACAAATACACCACCACGCTGTACATTTACTGGTACTTTGCAGCAATTTCAGCTGAGGACAAAAGTTTAAGACTTTCTTAAGAATAAATAAAGAGCCCCTTGAGGACACACACACACACACACACACACAGACATGCTATCCAACTTCCTGGAAATCAACTTCATTGTGGCTGGATGTAGTGAAGGCAAATCTGGTTCTATCATTGAGTCTGATTTCTTCTCATGTCCACTGGCCTGCCTTCCAGTGTGTTGTCTATCTTTTTTTCTTTTCCTCTCTCTCTTGCTCTTTTCCTCTACCCACCCCTTCCCCAATTGCATGTGCTCATTTTTTCCACTCTCTCTGGGGAAACAAAGCTCTCTTTTTCAATGTAGTAATGTGTGTGCGTGTGTGTGTGTGTGTATGTACATAAGAGAGAGAGAGTGTGTGTGTGTCTGTAAAATTTTGAGGAAATTGGAAATGAACTGTGAAAAAGTCTATATTTTTTATGTGTATTTGCATGTGTCAAACTCCATGGCTTTGATTAATATAGCTTCTATAGGTGTGTGTTTGTGTGTGTTTGTGTGTGTGTGTGTGTGTGTGTGTGTGCACGCGTGCGCTTGTGTGTGTCTGTCTGTGCGTGTGTGTGCATGCGGGGGCAGTATTTTGAGAGCTCTAATAGTTTCTCAACCCTCCTGACCTTACTCAGAAACAGTCGCTTGTTTAGGAGTCTTCAGATCCCCGGCAGGCTCGCAGGGTCAGCCAAAGCCTCCAGCAGCAACGACAGATGTGTTGTTCTCAACCCAGCGGAGACACTGCTGAAAGTACATTAACTTCTGTAACACAGACTGTGTTTTCACATCTGTATTGATGCTTATTTTTCACCAAAGAGGACAGCTGGACATTCACTATTTCCAAAATATACCATTCTAACAGATGGAAAAGATAGCAAGGATATGCATTCTCTCTTAATGTAGCTTTATCTCTTAAGTAAATATTTTGACAAGGTTTCCTGTTTTTTTTTCTTCTTAGGACTTCTGTTTACCTACATACTTCTTATAAGCACATACAGGACTCTATGGCCTTCCATCCATTTACACATTATGTACTTCTGTACATTCATAACCTCTTATAGCCCTCAATGTATAAGTTTATTTTGATTATGCTGATAATCTTTGCTGGTGATAATGTTTGCTGGAACTATTAATCAGCTGCAGTGGTCCCAATTCTCTACAAATATCCTTTAAGTTTTCTCATATAATTAATCTTGACCCCACTTAAGCCTGGGCAGGGATTTGTGATTTTGGAATAATACAGGGTGACATGATGGCTCTATCCATCTTCCCTCCAATGACATTGAATTGGAAACTCTAAACAGAAAAAGTCAAGTTGACTGTTCATATTTCCATGCCTGTAAGCTAGCTAGTAATTAATATGGACTATCTCCATATTTATCAGAATTATTAATCAAATCAAGTGTAAATTAAATAATCACCCACTGCAAAAAATGAATAAAGAAAGCTGATTTCATGGCCATTGCTGGATTATCCGATAAAATCAGCGCTATATATAGAATTAACTCTTCAAAAGATGAATATTTGCTCAGCTCTTGCTCATCAACATGCAGATGGTGTTTGATGGAATGATACAATTTACTTGACACAACTATATTTTACTGTGAAATCTGTGGCACAGTTTATAAGATGTGTGAAATACTGAAAACTATCCTTCCTTCCATCCATTATTCAATGTGATTTAATAATTTAAACTAATCTGACATCATTTCATTTCATTTACTTATATTTAATTATATGTTTTAATTTATTTGTTAATCACATTACTTTATATTGGTAAATGTTTAATGCACATTCATTGACACAGACCAGTCACCTTTCAGCCACTCACTGTGGACATTGTAATGAAGTTAATTCACATAGCTTAGGACTTCTCTCAGCTCCCTAGTAAAAGTTGCTCCCTGCAGCTTTGCAAATTGGTCTTAGGGGGAATTTAGGTTCTTTGAATACAGCCACAGCTCCTGAATGAGAGGTTTCTCAGGATTTATATTCAGCTGCACACAAATAGAGCACATTCACACCTGAGACCTGCCCAGTGCGGGTACACTTACCTCTTGCACTGCTAAGCAGCTCCCTCTGGGGATTAAAGAAAAGCACAGTTGAATGTTAAAATAGGAGCTCACCACTCTTCAACGGCTGTAACAGGTTGTATAAGAACATACCGCTTACTCTCTCCATAACTCTGCATTTAAAATTTCATTCAGAAGACGTGATCTGCGAAAATGTGATCTGAATGCAACCAGAGCTCAAAGTAGCTATAGTATATCTTTGTAGACTGAGCAGCATATGTAAATACTGTATATCACAGCATGTACAGGTTCAGTCATTCAGGACCTCACAATGCTTGACATTCATTATGAGGAAAGGAGTGCACAAACATAACGTGTCTCCCTATGAATGTTAAATAATTTAAGCAGAAACAGGGAGGCTATAGTCCTGCCCAAGAGTTTCATCTACACAATCATGCTGAGGTTTAGGAGAATGACATGTCTTTGTGCATTTAGCTTTTAGAGATTACTGCCCAGAAATACCACTTCATAGAGCAGATAAATATTAGTGTACTTAAAATGTGATGCTGTTTTCCTCAAATCGCAGGCCTACTGTCTCTGACATTACTATTAAGCCATGATTATGTTAATAGGGCAGGAGACTAAAGCTATAACAGATCAAGTTAAGGAACTTAAAGGCTCACAAAAAGTGCTGTGTGGAAATTCTTTGAGGAATTCAGTGGGATTTTATTGCTGCTTTAGGAATAAGAATGTAGGCTAATATACCCTCTGGGTCCTGCTAGCCTGTGACGTAGCATCTGTGTGATTTGATAACATGAAAGGTTCAGTAAGTGTTTGTTAGTACAAATCCCTAAATTCAGAAAACTTAACCCTTTGTAATCTTTGTTATTACAAGACCCCTTGAAGGGCTTCCGGTTATTTTTTTTCACCGTAAAGCGGTTTAATATGATTGAATTGATTTCACTAAACACTGCCATAGCTGAAAACACAGGACAAGAGTGATTTGTCAGTGAGAGAGAGACCGACTGGATTTCAACATTTTCAGCATTATTTTCATGTTCACACATACATATATACAGCAATATATAAACAAACTCAGACCCCCTTTTCAAAAGTTACTAAATACAACTGTCTGTATTATGCTATTTGCAGTTATTATACAGCAATGTTGCCTGCCACAAAGAGAGTGCTCACAACTTGATCTTTTGCACATTTTCTTATGTTGAAAAAGTGTGTGTGTGTGTGTGTGTGTGTGTGTGTATGTGTGTGTGTTTATTTATTTCAAACAATTAAAGTTTGATAATTGTATCTGTGAAGAAAACATTAATTAACACAGCGCTGTATTCTGAGACTCTGCTGCACTCTTTTATAATTACTCAGGGATGTCTTAAATGGGACCTGACCCCAGTGAGCTGGTTAGATTAAGAATGACTCTAAAAAGACTGTTGTTTGAACCCCACAAGAATCCTTTTAAGAGGAAGTATATGAAACATATGCAAAGCAGTGCTGAACAAAATTGTCCGTGAAGCAATTCAGCTTGAATGAAGCAAGTAAGTGGGCACTTATGCAAGCTGTGTTTTCTGTTTCGATTCAGTTCACTTCTGAAATGAAGTGTAGAAATGAATTTAGTTTCAATATGAAAGTGTAATTTTCTAGGAATGCAAAATCTGTGAATTAATGTATTTCGTCACAACAAAAATATCAAGAGTATGAATACTTTTATAAAAGATTTCAAGATGGTACTTTGTCTTCATACTTCTTCTACTTTGTCAACATAAAAGATAATAGTAAAAGTTCTTAGATGTGGCCTTCAGGCATTTTGTTGTACTAGATTAAAAGGGATTTTTAAAAAGGGATTTTTTTTTTTACAGACATTATGCCTGAAAACAAAGAAAACAAAACTACAATGAAGGGTCAGTGAGGTTCCACAAAAACAGAGCAATAGAATGGTGAAAGCGAAAGAAAGAGTAGTACTAAAACCTAAACAAACAAAGCTGCAAAAACAAGACTAGCAGTACCTCATCCCATAATATAAAATAGTGCTGCATATTTGTCTACTTGCAACCAGAAAGAAAGGCTGGTGACAGGGTTGGCAGTTGGTTGTGTTTTGCTCCAAAGGACATAATGTATACAGCCAACTAAGTAGAGACAATTGGGGACTGGGAATAGACAAACAGGATAAAATTTATAATACATGTTTAAAACATCACAACAAAAATAAATGTGAAAATAGTAACATGGCCCCAAGGTTTATCTTTTAGTCTGTTTGTCCTTCCTGACACTGTGACTTTTTGTTTTTCTCGGAAATGTGACCTTTTTGATTTTCTGTTTCTCTGTCTAATCCTGCTCTCATGAACACATTTGGGACTCTTTCTTTTTTTTCATTCATAACTGGCAGGTAGTTTCCAAAGTTGTGTTGTGAGTTGGAAACTTTTACTTCCTCTCTTTTTCCCATCTCAGGACGCTGTTAGCCACTGACTCTCTTCCTTCTTGTTTTGAGGGCAAGACTTGAGCAATCCAAGTATAAGATGAACAAGTGTCTGTGTGAGAAGTTCTAACTGTCAGTCTCTCTTTGTTGTAGGAAGCTTAGGTGAGTGGTCACCATGGCACCCTTCCTGCGAATCTCCTTCAATGCGTATGATGTGGGCGCTCTGCCTCCTTTGTCTGACTCTCCCATCTGTGCTGTCAAGATGAAGGAGTCTGTCAACACAGGTATGTATAAGTAAGCAGTTCATCAAGACAGGGGAGTGGCACAATAAGTAAGGCCAGGTGCCAGTGGCTGATCCCAATCTTCTTTCACAGAGCGAGGAAAGACACTGGTCCAGAGGAAGCCCACCATGTATCCAGCTTGGAAGTCCAGTTTTGATGCTCACATCTATGAGGGACGTGTCTTAGAAGTTGTCCTCATGCAGAGCACTGAGGACCCATTGGCCAAGGCTACGGTTGGCGTGTCTGTACTGGCAGAACGCTGTAAGAAGTCCAAGACCAACGGCCGTGCTGAGTTTTGGGTGGACCTGCAACCTTCTGGGAGGATCCAGATGGCTGTGCAGTTCTTCCTGGAGGACAGTGATGCAGGTAAAACTGCTGGATCTTAAAGGCCCTGACTGTTTATGAGTAAATAAACAACAATCAATGTTGAAGTTTCAAGTTTTAAAAAAATCCATAAACATAAATCCATTATTTATGAAGAGTTGAGCAATCAAAAAGCTGATCAGCTTCAGCAGGACTGTGTGGGTGCGGTTTGATTGGATTTTATTGACAGTGGTGTAGCAACATAAGCAAGCACATTTATCAACTGTCATTGTCAGAGTCAAATATTTCATGTCATGTGAAATATGTGATCACCTTTTTCCAACCAATCCCAGCACAGTTCAAAACTGTGAGAAAAGCACAGACAAAAATAAAAAAATATAAATCTCTCATGTGAAATAAACAACGTGCTTTGGCAGAAAGTTTGAGTTCTTTTAGGAGTAGCTGATTGCTTAAATTAAGTTGAATAAGGAAATATATTTACAGGGCTTTTTTAAAAACAATGTTCCCTGACCGGGAATCGAACCCGGGCCGCGGCGGTGAGAGCGCCGAATCCTAACCACTAGACCACCAGGGACTGGTGCTTTCCATGAAAGAGGATAGTCTGCGGGCTGCAGTTGTCGGGGGGAAACCCCCACCACCCCCCCTCCCATGTAGACCCACAAAATAATCTGCTCCAGCAGTGACATGTAATGCCCTCTACTGGCAGCAAGGGTCCTCCATCTAATGCTAATCTCTGAATTTGCTGCACACAACCACAGCATATCATTTTAATGACTGTTGGTTTTACATAGGAGTGTGGAGTTGCCATGCGCTGGAACTACTGCCCTGCAATAAACTGCCTACCTCAAGCTGTCAGTGGTTACTGCTTAATCTGCATGCCATCTCACATTGAGCTTTTCAGCTGACTGCAGGTGTGGCCATCTAGGCAGTGTTACAGTGACTCAAGGTCATGTAGGAAATTGGACTTGTTTTCCTGCTAAGATACTGACTGCAACAAACACAATGAGGAGTGTTAATGCCTATATCCTGATACACTATATCAATGTATTCACTGGAACTGGGGTTAGGCTAGTAGGTCTATTTTATCTTATTTTAATCTTTTCTAGCCTGTCAGGAATGAAAGGGGAAGAAAAACACTATCATCCTCCAAAAAACTGTTTTAGTTTCACTTCACCTGTTTGAAGCAAAAGTGGAGGGAGCAGTGCTGGTTTGCAGTGCTTGATGCAGCTGCTAGATCACCATCCCAGACAAGGAAGCTAACCTATGGTAGTCATCGTTGTCTGCCAACTTGAAGCAAGATTGGATGAGATTTAAAAACTGGTTCCGTTCAGAGGGAGTTTCTGTGTGGGAGTAGCACAGTCGGGGGATAACTGGTCAGAGCTGTAAAAGGCCAGGAGAAGGGGGGGGGGGGTAGGGGGGGGTTGTCTTGTGTTATGAAAGAGCTCCATACTCTATCAGCTCCCTCCTACACACTCCACAGGTTTCCTGAAAAGCAGCCCAGAGTATTTTTAGGCGTGTGAACAGCCCTCAACGCTGTCTGCCTCATCTGTCTGTCTCTGTTTTGCCCTCTCTCTCGTTCCCACTTTCTTGGCTCGGCTCACTGAAGCACTGTCCAAACACAAACATCTGTCAGTACAATGGCAGAGAGGAAATTAGTTAATCTCCCTCACGTCTTCCCGCTTCTCCCTGTCTATCAATTGTCTCTTTAAGGCAACTTTTTTTCTTATAATTCTCCCTCTTATCTCCCTCTCATTCAACCACCCACCCATCCACCCTCCCTATCTTTTGGTTGTCTTCCAGAGTTTCTGCTTTCTTTGTTTACCTCTCTCACGCCTCTTTCACTGCCTTCTTCGCGTGACTTTTGACCCCACCCTGTTGATGTGAGTCAGCCGGAGCCGCTTATTTCTGTGTTTACCCTCCATTTAGCAGCAGCGCCTATGGCCTCCTTCTCTAGCTAAGGGGGAATTTTGACTAACTGTCCCTTGGCAATTAGAGTTGATTTATGATAATGTCTGTAATTTTGTCATTTTAGGAACATCAATAAAGCTCATGGCTAGGCTGTAAAAAGAAATCAGGTAGTTAGATAAATAATTAACAAAACTCCCACCTCATTGTATCCCCAATATCATTTTTATTTGTGTTTTTAACTTGGAGAATACTTTTACCGTAAAGCTGTTCGACAAATGTGTTTGCTTTGTACTTTTGGTCTGAAGATTTGAATAGACACACAGTAGGTTCACATGTAAATTTATCTCTACCCTCAGCGGCGTTGCAGTCATCAGTGAAGGCTTCTCCTGAAGATGGAGTCACAACCCTCAACAGGAGGAGAGGAGCTTTCAAGCAGCCCAAAGTTCACTTCATCAAGAACCATGAGTTCACCGCCACCTTCTTCGGCCAACCCACCTTCTGCTCCGTCTGCAGAGAGTTCCTCTGGTGAGATGCCATGTCCAGCCTGTGTTACGTTACACCTGTCACTATTATGTTTGTGCGCTTTAGCTGATTAGCATATCAAACGCTTCTTTCACTTTGACCTTCAGTGTGATTTGCGTATCTGTCAGTTCTAGGGAGATATCATGTCACCATTATTTCTAATGCTATTACAATCCAACATTGGGCACAGCTTTGGTAATTCCTGACCATTTGTACTGTCACCCACTGTATATTTTCTGGGTACTAAAGGAGACAAAACATCAGTTTCCCAGTAAGAAAGCTCCGACCTCCCCAAGGGTGCTCCTCAAAAGACCAGTTTAGTAGCTGTTCTAGTCTTCCTAAATAGGGGGGGGTGATATTAGATAATGTTAATGTTAGCAGGGTTTCTATTGTGAGAATGAGTCACTGTGTAGGGAAATCCCCATAAGGCCATCGTGTCGTGTTCCTATGTCAGCAGCACTAAACTATCAGCTAAACTTCTCCCCTTTCTTCCAAACTACAGTATTGTCTATCTTCAGTAGAGACAGGCAGGAGGAAGCCTGATGTTTTCTTTAGTGTGTTGTATGTATATGCAACAGTATGCCTGCTTATTTTCAGCATGGGGAAGTTTCAGTCTCCTTATCCAAGAAAGATGCCTTTCAGTTATGCTGATAACAAACAGAAAACCCCTGAGTCATTGTCATGTTTCATTTGTGGTAACAGGTCTCTTCTGCTTTTTTGACTTGTGTAATAAATTTGGAGAAAGTTTGCAGACAGTACAGATGTAGTTTTGTGACTGTTGAATTAAGGTGACTATAAACATTCATTCATGCTAGGCACTAGCTATTCATGCTAGGTATTCATGCTAGGTACAGTATATCACTGTCATAACCACAAACCCAGTAAAGAAAACTATGTTGTGTAAATAGCTCCGATATCAGCAGTCATAACTGTCTCAGGAGAAACATTTTGCTCTGTCACACATTAAAACCCTTTAATTCCATTTCTCATCTTCCATGCAGGGGCCTCAACAAACAAGGTTACAAGTGCAGACGTGAGTGTTTCATTAGCTGCTATCTGCATTTTTATCCTATTTTGTCCTTTTGCACATTTCAGTGAATCTTCACATCACAGTTAAGACAATGTTTGATCATTTATTTCACTCAGAATGCAATGCAGCGATCCACAAGAAATGCATCGAAAAAATCATTGGCAGGTGCACTGGAACAGCAGCCAACAGTCGTGACACTGTGGTGAGAAAAGTTAATGTTTTCCAACGTGCATGCAAATTCGACCTCAGATCTGACACTGTCGATCAACTGCCTCTCTGTTTTACAGTGATAGCTCTTATTGCTTTTTCCAACTATGGTTCAATAATGACTTTGTCCTGCTTTATTCTATGACTTATTCACTGTTACGAAATAGTACATTAATCAATAATTTGGTCAATATGTTTTTCCTTACTCAAAAGAGTAACCAAACAGGGCATGGCCAAGTTTACACGTAGCATCAATATTAGAATCATATTCAAATCAATGGTGATGTAGTTCAAGTATTTACTGAGTATTGACTCTGCTTGCCACTCAAAAGCAGCTAAAACTTACAAAGTGTAGAAGTCCCACATGTGTCTATTTTAATTATCAGATAACAGCTTTTTGTGGATTTAATGGATTTCTGTGTGTTTGTAGTTCCAGAAAGAGCGCTTCAAGATTGATATGCCACATCGCTTCAAGCACTATAACTACAAGAGCCCCACGTTCTGTGAACACTGTGGCAGTCTGCTCTGGGGTCTCTACAGACAGGGTCTTAAATGTGAAGGTGAGTGCAATGTTTTAGTAGTAGAGTGTTATATGAGTGCCTTCTGCACTGCCTCTGGCATTTTACTCTTTAATTGTATTCCCTTCCTCCACTTCATTAATCCATCTTTCACACCTCTGACCAGATTGTGGCATGAACGTACATAGTTATTGTCAGAAGAAAGTGGCCAATCTGTGTGGAATCAACCAGAAACTACTGGCCGAGGCTCTGTCTCAAGTCAGCCAGGTTTGTACAGTGAAAAACTACATGAATTGTAGTTAGTGTATACTATGTGTACATTATATACAAATCAGAAGATGAGGAACAAATTATTGGTTATGGATATACATTGTCAAGAATCTTTTTAACAAACTTGTTTCCTCCCTAGAAATCTGTGAAGAAGCCTGATCCAAATGCAGCTGATATTGGGATCTACCAAGACATCCGAAGTGCAACAGCAGACCCTAGTGGTAAGATGTGTTCATTGTTGCACCCACAGCGCAAAGTTTTTATTTAACTTCAATCAATGTTTATCTTTAGATAAGGTAAGGTAGTTGTGGTGTTGTTGTTGACATTCTCATATCTTATCCTTTGTTGTGTGAGTTTGCGTGTGTCTTTGCATTCAGCTTTGCATATGTGTTTACTCTGTGTTTGCAAATGTGCATATATAGCAGATGGCAATGGCAAGCCTCGTGAGGGCTTGAGCCCAGCCTCAGCTGCATCTACAGCTCCCAGAGTACGCCTCACCATTAGCCACCTGGTGTTCCACAAAGTGCTGGGCAAAGGCAGTTTTGGCAAGGTAGGTCCTATCTCCAATCTCTAAATCTTTTCCTAAATTTCATATGAAATGATTGTGTTGACACAAAACTGAAAGGCACTTAAAACGTTGCACAAACTTGCCTGTGCCAATGAAATACACATAAAACAGCAAAATAAAAATGACTTTCCTACTAAATTTGTCCACATGTGAATGTTAGCCCTGTAGATGAACATTGCCTACCAAATATAACCATGAAAAAGGCAGTATGTCAGACAGAATTAGTCCATACCTACAACCGTTTATGCATTTTGGAACCATTCGAATTGTACGGAGCCTGAAAGGTTCATGGCCATAATTTTTTTATAAAGCGCAAGTGCATTTTATAACTCGCACATGTGCTTTACTAAAGTGTGTGCTTTAGTAAGCTGCACACACGTTTTAGTAAAACACACGCCCCTCCAACCTACGGCATTTCACTGCTCACTCAGTGGCATTATATCATCATATAGTTTCAGATAATGCATTAAGGTTTTGTGAAAACACACCCATAAACAGTAATCATGGACTTTGACAATTGAACCATCAATATATTTATCGTATGAAAATGTTAATTAATGAAAGATTGAAGATCTTTAATGGAGGCACACCCTTTATGGAAACTGCAGATGTGATAGAGATCAGGTCATCTATTCCTATAAAAGGTACAAGCTGGATGTTTGGTTTATGTGAATAGTTTAAACCCCCCAGCCACTCTCTGTCAAAAACAAAGACTTTGATAGCATTGGAAAACCTGTACTTCATGAGTGATAATATTGACACATACTGAATTACATCCCTTCAGTTGCTGTCAATAAGTTAACATTACTAATGGCCTGCGTTCTGCATGTAACTGACTGCATTCTACAGTTAGGAAATAGCATGCTAGCTCATTTTTTCTCATTTCATTTGTGGTCTGATAAATGGTAAATTCACATCTTCAAGAAGCAGAATCTCAGATGGCAGTCAATGCTGACAAATCCTTATAGTCAGTGTTAGTTGACCTATTTGGGGAAAACAGAGAAGCTGAACATAGAATTTGCATTATATCTAGGACCAAATTAGCCAGGTCACAGTGCATTTCATTGAGATCAAACATTCATTGTCCTCTCTGAGATCAGGCGATATCGTACATGTAAAAGAGAGGAGGAGATAAATAACCTCCTCCTCCTTTTTATTTTGACATTACACTTTGATCGTAGTGCATGGGGCTGGTCTGATCACACTGATGAACTAATCACTCCGACACCTCAGGTGCTGTTGGCAGAACTAAAAGGGCAAGGCCAGTACTTTGCTGTGAAGGTCCTAAAGAAGGATGTCGTCCTCATGGATGATGACGTGGAGTGCACCATGGTCGAGAAGCGAGTCCTGGCCCTCGCCTGGGAGAACCCCTTCCTCACACACCTCTACTCTACGTTCCAGTCTAAAGTAAGCACACATCTATAGACATGTCTACTAGTAAAAGCCATACAAGCATGTCCCTTGACAGGAAATCAAACCTGGACTGGGGCAGTAAGAGCGACATATCTTACTAACTAACTAAAAACCCACCAATTGTCGATCGAGACCTCCCTTTGAGCCCCCCTTTATCTGAATCCATTCTCTCTCATCCTCTATCGCTCTCTTATTCATGTGTCATTCATTTGTCTGCAACAGTGAGCTGACAATGATGTGTTGTTTACACAGGAGCACCTCTTCTTTGTGATGGAGTACCTGAATGGAGGCGACTTGATGTTCCACATCCAAGACAAAGGCCGCTTCGATCTCAACAGAGCTACGTGAGTACACTGGGATACCATATGAAGAGCTGCAAGTTATACAGCAATTCTCATTTATAGCACTTGCTCTTAATCCCAGTAAAACTGTTTAACGGTTATTTTGCGTATCCCAACCTTCAGATTCTATGCTGCTGAGATAATAGTTGGACTGCAGTTCCTCCACTCAAAAGGAATTATCTACAGGTAACAGTTATTCTTTACTAGCGTCTGTAATCTCCATATTCAACCTATTTTTGCAACAGAGCAGATTGGAACAGACTGTTTTTGTTAGATGACAGTATTTCATATACTGTAGCAGAATTAGTTGTTTATGTATCTTTCTATGTCTTTCTGCAGAGATCTAAAGTTGGACAATGTCATGCTGGACAAAGATGGACACATAAAGATTGCAGACTTTGGCATGTGTAAAGAGAACGTGTTTGGAGAGGCCAGAGCCACCACGTTTTGTGGGACACCAGACTACATCGCACCAGAGGTAAGCTTCAAGGCCTGGCATGTAGCACCACCCCTTTTCCATCTAAATCTTAAAAACATTTATTCTGCAATTTTCTTTTAGAATTATTATTTTTAAATGTGAATCTCTAATTAGCCATGTAGTCCTTCATTCTGTCGCAGTCAGTATGCCCCCTAGTGGCCGTTAGGAGGTGTTGCAGTGTTTACAGATCACACTAAAACGTTCACTTGCCTTCTCTCTGCTCTCATCTCAGATCCTGTTAGGACAAAAGTACACCTTCTCAGTGGACTGGTGGTCTTTCGGTGTGCTGGTGTACGAGATGCTGATTGGCCAGTCACCTTTCCAAGGTGATGATGAGGATGAGCTGTTTGAGTCCATCAGGTCTGACACCCCTCACTACCCTCGGTGGATAACCAAGGAGGCCAAGAACCTGATTGAACTGGTAACTAACAGTATACTTACATTATCAGGTATACTTTGTCCCATAAAGGCCAAAACATTGTTTACATCTGACACATAAATGGATGTTAATACATGCGTTCCTCATTATCACAACATGGTATTACAGGGAGTTGATTTGAGTTGTAATTGAAATGATTGTCATCTGTTCCACTTTTCCTTTATCATCATTATTCCAGTTGTTTGAGCGAGATCCCAATCGCAGGTTGGGTGTTGTGGGAGACATCCGTGCACATCCATTCTTCAAAACAATCAACTGGCTGGCTCTGGAGAAGAGAGAAGTAGATCCCCCTTTCAAGCCAAAAGTGGTATGAGTCTGATTTTTTTTTTCTTCTGGACAAACAATGTGGCAGCTGAAATCCATTTGTGTAATCTGCATATTATACAAACATATATTTGCATGCATCTCGCTTGATATTAACCTAATTGAAATCCTGCCACCCACAGAAATCCCCCAGTGACTGCAGCAACTTTGACCGAGAGTTCCTGAGCGAGAAGCCACGCCTCTCCCATGCCGATAAGAACCTCATCGACTCCATGGACCAGGCAGCCTTTGCTGGCTTTTCCTTCGTCAACCCCAGACTGGAAAACATGATAAGCAAATGAAAAGAAACAATGGCTGCCCCAGAACATGGTCATAGCCTTGCACTCCGAAATAGACTCTTATCCTATTCCCTTTATCTTCATATGGTCTAAGTTCAACTGGATGGTTAACAAGAACATAAAAAGCTTTGGACTCGACTATGACTTCTTGAGTTCGTCTAGCAGAAGATGAGATAAAATGATACGGAGATGTTTGCTAGGCATCTAAATGAATGGTCCTGTCTCAGCTGTCAAACTGTGTAGGTGTATAAGAGAGTAATACACTCCAGGAAATTAAGGGAGATACTTAAGATACCAGCATTACCATATACAATGCTGGAGGGGGATAGTCAATAATGCATTCTGCCTTTTTTTTTTTTTTTTTTTTTTTTTTTTTAACTTTTATTACATTTTTCATTGTGATCACGCCTTGAATCTATACAAATCATCTAATGTACTGTATCTTAAAATTTTAAATTCACAGGCACAAGCATGCTGCCCTCATTTAGTTACACACACACATATATATGGTATATACCCGCATTGCACATGCAACTAAAGGGAGTTTGATTCACTGGTACCATGTTCACTCTCACTTTGTGTGCTTTGCCTACTGTATACCTCCTATTACATCCTATATATGTGTGTTACCACATACATATAAGTGTGTGGGTGTGTGCTGCTGTACTCAGTAACATTGTCTGTTGGTGAATGAATCCTCAGTTGATCCCTCTGGCAGTCAGATATATGCACCATAGAAAGAATCGTACAAAGGGAGGGTGAATTTAATTCCCTCTGAATTAAAGTGAGGTTATTGTGGAGCAGAATAGTCCCCCGCTCTCCCCCCACTGACTGCACTGTCTTGGGAAACTGGAGATCCTCTAAGCAAGCCCCAAACTCTAAATACATAAATACCCTCAAAAGAGACTTTTTTTCTGTCAGTCATCTTGCCTGTCGTGTCCCGCTGGTGTCAAACCTCAAGCTGTACATTAAACTGCAGCATACCAGCTGTTAATCACATAATATTAACGTTCCCACATCAGATATTTTGGACTTGTAATCAGACTTACTGGAAAAAAGTTGCAGCAATGTTATGGTACTATACATGTATATCTCTATGTATTGAAGGATGTATTATTTTGTGTGTTGTTTTGGGGGGAGGGTGGGGCATTTCACTGTAAGCATAGGGCCTTTGAAATATAATAAATTACTTGAATGTAATGACTTTCAACATGAAGATAATAGTGCTGTATATGGAAAATAATATGTATGTTATCATGAGCTGTCCGTGAGTTATGGGTGTACTGTTTTTTACTCTCCTAATCTTTTACATCTGATTATAAATAAATATATTAATGTCAGTCAGTCTCCGCCTTAAGTAATTCTGCATTTCATTTGCATTTGTTGTAGACTTGTAGGTCAAGAAGCTTTATATGCAAAAGCTCCTGCAAAATCAAATCCTATTGTAAAGACTCTCATACCAAAGGAATTCCTATACTAACTGCATTCCAGTTGTTTTTTTTAGGTTGTGGCACTCTGGTCACAGCTCCAGTGATTTCTGTATTTTATGTTACTATTGTGTTTTATTTAACATGGCTTCTGCAGCACATATCGAAGATACATAAGAAGATAAGTATAAAGGTCAGCAAAACATTTCCAGGTACCACAGAGATTTTGTTAGTATGAAAGACCTGTCGGGCTTTACCGCCATCTAGCGGTCAGGTGTTATAACTGCACCTCCCCATGTAACGTGTGGACCAAAGAAGAGGACACATTCCTGCAGTGCGCACGGCTTATGACCTGTCCTCGTCCTCTGTCCCCAGCAGTATCCCACCAGCTGCTGCAGGATCTGGACAGGGAACACATCCCAAACATGACACAAAAAACAGCCACCTGCACCGAGCAAATAAACCTTTTCAAGTTGATGGGGAAAAAATGTGCCTTTATGCAAAAAAGCCCTGAGCCTAATGCAGCATTAAAGTTGTAGACCTTTAAATTAAAATTAAAATTACCCCATACAATTGCCACGTTAAACATTATGATCCAAAAAGCGAAAGAATTGCTTTTTAATTGTAGCATGTTCATTTACTAAACCTAATTTCTGTGTATCAATTCTCTAGTCTTCTGTGTGACAGCTTCACAGGAAAAGCACCTGCACACTTTAATAAAACGACTGGATGAATTTAGGGGGTAAATACCCCCCCTCCCCTCCCCCCCTTTTTTTTTTTTTTATTTCTGCATGGCTCTCCGATTGTTTCGACTGTTCAGGCAAGCTTCCGATCGCTTTTCTGCAGCCCACATTTATTGTATTGTTTCCACCTCAACGAATGCAAAACGCGGATATTTTTTTCTTTTGTTATAATAGGCATCCAAAGGGTTGGTCTATTGTGGAGGATTATGTGAGGCAGAAGCATACATGGTCCAAGTGAGCGGCAAAAAACCTGTTTCAGAGAACGGATTCGGCTTATAGGCTCCTAGAAACGCTTTCCAAAACGACAAATACACTTATTTCATAAAGAAAGCACATTTGTAATGTAACATAGATAGACTTTGAGCATCACATTCACAGTGTCAGCGCATATTTCCAGCAGTTTCTCCCGCCCCCCCCCCCCCCCACCCCCCCCAAAATCCTACTTGTGATCCTTGTGCAGCAGAAGTACCAGCAGTGACATTTATAACATTTCATCCAATCATTAATATTGGGCGTTATTGTGATTTATTAAAAAAAGTAATGACCCACTCAGCCTTTTATGGTGCATTGTGGGGCTATTTTATTTACTTAACAAACAATACAGTAAATGGAAATTAGGCAACTCGAGGTCATTTTCAATAACACAATTAGTATGCTAATTCATTACAGAACGAACTGCTTTTTTCTAAAAAAAAAAAAAAAAAAAAAAAAATACTCCACTTATCGAAAGTGGGTCGATTATATGTACAATTAATTCCAGCTCAACCATGAACTAAGTGTTGATTCCGCCGGGGATAAAAAAAAATCCTTTTAACGACTGATCAGGAGAAGCCTCCCTGTTTATAAGAATGAACGGAAAACATTCCTCTTTTTCCTTTTCTTTTGTGCGTGTTGTAGATGTTGGTCTTGATATTTTATTGTGTGTGTGAAGATGGAAGTCGGTGTGTGATGTAGCCGGGCTCAGAGGCATATAGGCGGCAGAACATGCGCAGTGGCCGCTTGTGCCATATTGGAAGGAGGTCGTGAACGAGAGCTGCGTCAAGCTGGCGAGAAGCTGCTCGAGCGACACCGGACGTTTCGCGATTTTACCCTCAACACAAAAAGCCTCGCCGTTGCTTAGACGACGGCTCTAACGCGTAACCGTTTTATACTGAAACGCTCAACCGGGCTCCCGGTTTTTCACTCCTGTGCGCTTAACATTGCTACGAGCGAGCAGGCGGAGAGGATCGGCATCTAAAAACCGACTTGGAAAAACTACTTAGCGGTAAGAGACGAATTTTGCGACTAAATATTCACATGCTCTGTGCTGTTTGTTACAGATTCCTAGCGGTGTTTTGTTTTGTGGTGGCGCAGTCGTCTTTTTTCCCGTCTCTCAAAAAGATGAGTCGGGTTCGGTCGAGTGTAAGCGCCCTTATTGCTCGTCAGCCTGCTCTTATTGCTCAAGCCGTGACGTTCAGTAACTTGACGCGGACACAGGCGGTTTTACCATGTGTCCACTGAGTCCCCGCACGGCCGTTACGCATTTGGGACCGCGTGTTTATTTATTAGACAGCAATGCGATCATTTTCTGAATCGCTCTTTGTCATGTTGTCCTCAGTGTGAAAGTTAAGACCGTCGGCGCTGTAGTCTCCCTCTCTCTCTCTCTCCCTCTCTCTCTCCCTCTGTCTCTCTGCAAAGCCACTGCGTTAATGGCCCATCTCTGTTTCTGAATGCTGCGGTTAGTCTGTGCAAAGCGGTGCAATCTTAAGCTAGTTACAGTTCAAGGATAGTATGGAAATTTCCAGTGATTTGCCCTTGAATAACTCAGTATATTTATACTGTCGAGGTCTTACATAATAAAGGTTGCACGACCTCAGCCGATTAGTGTTTCTGTGGCTCTCACCTAAACAAACTCCGTCGTTTGTAAATGTTATTCGCGTCTGCTTTTAAGGGCTGATAAACAAGGTGATGCTCAGGAGGTTGTGATTTTTGTTGTAATTTTCCGGGTGGACTTATTACAACCTATTTGTCTTCTGGTTCTTATAACTTCCCTATTGTGCAACTTGAGTGATCCGCTGCTGGCAGCGCTGCTGCCGTTGACGTGCCGCTACAACGGCACCGAGCAGCTTTAATGCAACTGAAAGGAGCAACTGGATGAAATAGCATTTTTATTTATGCACGCCGTGTTGGTGAACTTTGTATGTTTCCATCTTATTACTATGTTTGCTCGCCAGTTACTGGACAGAATAGAGGTCAGTTTGGCAGAGCTGATGGATGATCAAGCACTGAGCAGTTGGTTTTCAGTTCAACCCTTTGTTGGCAACCATAAGCTCCATATTACTGTCACTTGGGGTGTTTAAACTCATTCACGGCGCCTTGGCACGTGTAAGTCATCTTAGAAAGCTGATGGGAACAACCGTTGGCTGCACAATAATTCATGTTCTTAATTTTATCAAAGAATATTATTATAAGAAGTGCCTTGAAATAATAACCTACATCAACTTTATTTAGCTACCTTTTAAAGGGTAATGCCATCATAATGAGAAAAAAAACCCACATTGTTTCACCTCCAGTGGTGGTATTTATGCAGCCCCATAGTTTTGATTTTACATGCTCAGGGTTGAGTCATCAGTGAGATTTCTGCCACCACCCTTACACAATGGTAGTGGATGGATTTTAATTTGTGGTGCTCAAAGGACCAAAAACACTTCATTTGAAATATTCAGTGACAATGAAAAAAAAAACAAAAAACACACACACACCTGTTTTCAAGATAAACCACAAATGTCACTGTAAAGTGTTTTTTTATTGGAACTACTTTCTAATGAAGAAATAGTTCCCATGAAAACTGTTTACAGAGAGGTCTGTTGATTATTTATTGTCTATAGACATGTTACTGTTGAATTTCAAGCACCACAACAATAATTGAATCACTTCCATTGTATTTTGGGTGGAGGCAGAAATTTCACTGATATCATAAAACCAGAACTACCTGCGTGGCTCGTCAGCGCTATGGGAAAGTATTTTTGCACTTTGAATGAATCAACTCTTTAAGCTTTTTGCATCACAGATTCAACAAAATTAACACAACTCTTGTCCAGTACATCTAGCTTTCTTCACTAAACATTTCATCTGTCTCTCCTTCATCAGGATGACACAACTTCACAACGCACAGTATGAAAACTGTGCAAA
This sequence comes from Euthynnus affinis, assembly GCA_029490765.1. Taxonomy (NCBI): domain Eukaryota; kingdom Metazoa; phylum Chordata; class Actinopteri; order Scombriformes; family Scombridae; genus Euthynnus; species Euthynnus affinis. Next base: position 9,107,782 of record CM055840.1, on the reverse strand, counting down.
ATATAAAGAAAGGCAAACAAGTGCTCTTCTAAATATATATATATATATATATATATATATATATATATATATATATATATATATATATATATATATATATATATATATATATATATATATATATGGAGGAGAGGAGGACATATTAATTTTCCACCTTATTTTCCACTATATTACTGATTATATAAATCATCTCATGGTGATCAGGAGCTGCCATAACATAATTTTTTAGCTTCTAGTTTCATTTCATTGAAAGTGGACTTTAATTTTATTTCCTGGAGAAACTCTACTGTGTGTGTGTGTGTGTGTGTGTGTGTGTGTGTGTGTGTGTGTGTGTGTGTGTGTGTGTGTTTTGTTGGACTGCATTTCCTGCCCAGAACTTCAGGTTCAGGAGAGCTTATTTAGAAATGCTCAATCGCATGCTAAGTGCTGATGAGAATATGATTCAGTAAGTGCTTGTAAAGAGGATGTAGTGTGGATATCAGTTGCCTGTGTGTGTGTGTGTGTGTGTGTGTGTGTGAGTGTTTGCGTGTGTTCGCGTGGGTGTGTGCATATTTGGCCCTTTCTCTTTCAGGTTCAGTCATAGACTTGGGCGGTGTAGAGAGATTCAGGCAGACTGCTGGTTGCTGTGGTCCATGCAGACCATTAACTGTTCATGAAACAGGGGAAGTTGCTTTTCTTCCGGTCTGCATGTTCAAGCTGACGCTGTGCTACTTTACAAAGTCAAGTGCTATAGAAAAAGCTACAGCATGTGCAGTCGAATAAGTTGGAGTCAATCTTAAAAGCTTGTGTATGGACATTCCAAAAGATAACTGTCATAAATGGTACAATCAATATACAATTTAAAGGTATTACAGCGGAGACACAGATGCTATTTTATTATTTTGAGGATTTCGAAATGTCTGTTTCAGTTGTATTTTCTTTGCAAGTTGCATCAAACACATTCACAAATAGAGAAAAGAAATGAAAAATGTGCTGTAGACGTTGGTCGCTAGAAATATGAGAATCAACTTTAAAATCCCACAGTGTATGTAAAGCTCACTATCAGGTGTTAGAAAACGGCTTCTCAACTTTTTCTACATCTGTCTCACTGCTCTTTTTTTTCCACTCTTATGTCAGGAGTGTGACCCCCAGAGACAATGAGGCCCTCTGGTGTGTATGTATGTGCTGGAGGGAGGAGGAGAAAGACAGAAGGAGTCTGGGGCAGGGTCGCGGGTGAAAGGCAGAGCTGCTCCTGGCAGGAGCACGGGGGTCGCAGTGGCAGTCCAGTGGCCGGGAGGGGGTGGTTTCTGATGCTTTAATAGAGACGTCAGACATGACAAAGACGGGCCTGACAGGCTGGCTGAATGGAGCTGCCGTGACAGAGCAGCTTTCCTCAGCGTCCCACACATACACCTCGCTCTCTGCTGTCGTCACGCCCAGCGCTCCCTTCTTTCTCATTCATGCCATCTCTCTGTTGTTGCATTAACTTATTTCATTTCACAATGCTGTGGGTCAGTTTTGATGTGTCAGAGTTTGATGTGTGTGTCCACATTCATGACAAGACACTGTTTGAAACTTCACTTCCAGTGACTCCTAAGGAGTAGAAGATTGTTTTTTTTAAAAAGATGAGTGCACACAAGCAGAGGTGCGGCTGGATGGGATTAGCATAGTTTCATGTATTTCCTGATCACATACCATCTGGTGTGTTACTTTGGTGGTAGCATGCGCCGTCCTAATGAAGGGCAAAAATTCAGCATGTAATCTGTGATTTTTTTTTTATTCACTGCTTTTCCTGTTTTGTAGTGACTGAGTCCAGGACCAGATAGAAGCACTTGAATATTGATGTAGCAACTTAAGCAAAGATTTGGTATCTTGACAGCTCCATTATGAAAACCCAGCAGACCTTGATGTTAGAATAGCTGAAAAAATTCAATCAAATGCCAATCCATTTAATTTTGGCTTTGGAGCAGGGTTTGCATATTAAGGCTGTTGAATCTTGTCTTGAGTCTACAGCTTGACCTAATGTGGCTGCTTGTTTCTCCTGCTGGTTAGTGTCATGCTTGCTGGCATATTAGTTTATATTAACAAAATATCATATACTATTTAAGAATATGAGAGTGAGTAAGAGTAAGTTTTGATCAGTTTCCAGCTCTCTCTTTTTTTTTGAGCTCTACAGATAGTGCTTTGATTAAGCGCAGGATGTGAGAAGGGTTGGTTCAGAGCCACAGTTCTATGTTTCCCTACCTCAACTGTATTTTTTTCTGTTGCTGAAATTTTGGACCAGCGCTGACTCGTTTACTCTCGCTGGATAATAACCTTCCTCCTCTGTTCCTCCTCAGAGCTCCTAGTCTTGACCTTGAGGGGGCACCAGCATGAGTCAGGAGTCATTGGAGTCTGGTAAGAACGATTCTGTGAACAGCTGCGTGAAATGAGTAAGATAAAATTTTGGAAAGCAGGTTGGAAAAGAGAAATGTGTTTTTTATGTGTGTGTGTGTGTGTGTGTGTGTTCCAGATGGAGACTCTGCTCAGGATGTGTCTGACTTCAACTGGGATGACTACCTGGAGGAGACTGGAGCCATGTCTGTGCCCCATCACGCCTTCAAACATGTGGGTTCTGACTACCTTCAAAGCAAATGCACATATTTGTATTAGCTTGTTCCAGCTATTCATAATCAATAGCTAAGGTTCTGTGTGAAGTGCTTACTAAACTCTCTAATAACTAACATTAGGTTAGTTCCAACCTATTTGTTAAATCTGAACGCACCACTGAAACATCTGGAATGTGTCAGTGAGTAAAGCCCTTAGTAATATGGAAACCGGTTACTAAGAAACTAAGTCTATTAAGAAACAACATCTAGTTGTTAAGGAATCAACAGTATAAACACAGAGTTCACTACTTATAAGTCAACTTCTATAAATACCAACATATTCATATTCTTACCTGCCATCTAGCTGTTAGGTTCAATCAGAATAGTGTTGAGTTGCCATCCAAGGATCTATTTCATGATAGATTAATTTGCAGATTATTTTCTTGGTTAACTGACTCATCACAGTTTTCTTGAGACTAAGGTGATACCTTCAGGTGTTTTGTTTTGTTTAACCAACAGTCCAAAACCCAAAGATTATCAGTTCACAATGATGGATTTTTGCTATAAAATGGCTCAAATGATTAACCATTTATCAAAATTGTGCTGATTAATTTTCTGTCCATTGAATAATCAATAAGAAATTGAGAATAATGTAAGTCTGACATATAACATGCCAGTCTTATATCCATATAATCATAGCATTAAATGTTTATATGTATTATTTTGTAAACATTTATGAATCTGTAGAACGTTGTCAAATGTTTGTCCTTTTTCACTTCAAGTCTTTTCTTTGTGCACTGATAAAACACTTGAATTATATTTGGACACAGTGTAAAACCAGCAGGTGTATCCAGTTGCATAGAACAAATAAAATGTTTTTTTTTTTTTTTAAACTGCACATATGCAAATCAAGTATTCTTCTGTCCAATGTCTTAGGTGGACCAGGGCCTTCAGACAGGACTGACTCCAGGCATGAAGCTGGAGGTGTGTGTGCGCTCAGAGGCTGACAGTCCTTACTGGGTGGCCAGCATCATCACCACATGTGGCCAGCTGCTGCTGCTACGCTACGAGGGATACCAGGACAACCGGAGCGCTGACTTCTGGTGTGATATCATGACAGCAGACCTCCACCCTCTGGGCTGGAGCCACCAGCACGGCAAGACCATGAGAGCCCCTGAGGGTGAGTTATGGAGTTTGGATGGTGTTTTTTTTAATTGTGATAAATGTAATTAAAGTTGTAATACACCTATGGACAAGAAAAGTAAAGTTTTAGTACTTCTTCTGTGAGTGTGCATGTACAGGCTCTGCAGTTGAGCGGGTACACCGTTTTTTCTATAGTTTTATTCTCTGTATGTCTTGTCAAAGGGCTGTTTCATGGTGGAACTCAACTTTGTAATCACACTTTTGTTCAGCACAGCAAGGAGTAATGAATATTTCTGTTCTCCTGATACACTGGTGCCACAGTTGCCCAGAGGTGAAACGCTTGTGTTTCCCTTCTGATGTTCTAGTTTCATGAAACATAGTTCTGTCTGGAAAGTGCAAAGCAGACAAGAGCTTCACGGTGTTTGATGCTATGCACTGAAGCAGTGATTTTGGTCATTTTAATTTGCACTCGACACCTGGCTTTGTTAACTTGTGAAAGGGATAGTTCGCCTTTTTTGAAGTGATGAAGTGTTGTATGAAGTAGTTTACAAAGTCAGTGCAGTACATGACCTGCAGTAGATTTGGGTCGACATCTCCCCAGTTTGGAGAAGCAGACAGGAGTCCCTGCATGAAGCTAAGCAATGCGCTGCTGTGGATGGGCACTGCAAAATATATTTCAGCCACCTAAAAAAATCAATATCAGTTTAAGTCTACACTATATTTAGAATATTTCACCTCTTTACCTTGCCGTCAGATAGCCCTTTCCTTTGGTACTACATTTTCTCAACTGTAGAACTTGCCGCAGATCAACTGTTTGAGTCAGAAACTGCTGATAAATTAATTAATCCAAATTATCTATTTAAAATAATTATGTGTTATTAAATTGAATACCAGAGCAACCGAAATACTAGATTTGCCTATTCAAAATATTGTAGCTGACAATTTGATAAATCAGATGCAAGTTATGTGCATAATCCTACTAGATATGATGATCTATCATGTTCAATGAATTCTGGTAGATTTTCTTATTTCAAAACAGATGTGGGTTAGGCAGGAAGTTAACCCCACTTGGTTGGTTGGTTAATAAACTGTACATTTTGTCTGTGTGATCCATCTCAGGTGTCCGTGAGAAGCACCAGGACTGGGAGGCTCTGCTGGAAAAGGCCCTGGCTGAGGAGTGCAGCGCGCCTGCCAGTCTGCTGGAGTTGGTAAGGCAGGGGACCAGAGCAGCTGTCCTTCTTAGACACGTACACACTAATACGTTTTCATTTTAAAACAGCATTTTAAAACGAAAACAATCTGCAGCCACACTTCGTTTAGCACTATTTGAGAAATAATCTCTGTCCATGCTAACATGCCTGAAAACACATATCACATGACCATCACGTTCACTGGGCACATGCGTGCCAGTGTAAACAGGAAGCAGATTGTTTACTCTTCGGTTGGTTGCTTAGTTGCAGAAAATACTACAGAGGAAGAACAGCATGGCAAATGGCAAAAATAAGACCAGAGATTTCTTTGCTTGGACTGATGACAGCAATGCCTGTAATTTGTTATCCATGTTGGATTAACCACTGGTAGTCAAGGCTTGTGTCTTCTGTTTTCTTTTGGAAAAGGATCACATGATAGGGGTGTGACGAATCAGGGAAGGATACGTCATGACTAATAGGACCAACGTGGATATCTGCATCATTGTTTTCAGAAGTCTCTATTTTTCTCGTCCGGACTAAACCCTGTAGTTTTCAAACTAAAACGGGGTCAACAGCGTTTTCAAAAGTGTCCATTCAAGGGTTTGAAAATGCTGGAGTAGTGTGGAAGCTGGGCGTAAATTTAGTAAAAGTTATGCATTTTAAAACAAAAGCAGTCTTTTATCTCATGATCCTGTCTGTGCCAAGATCAATCTCGTGTATCAGTACTGATTTAATTGATTTGTCAACCTTTAAAACACAGAGTGCAATAAATAAAACTGTTAAGCATTGTCACAATAAAGTCAGATTTTCGCATTATCTTTTAAGTGGTTAGACAAGTTCAGTAAATACAATGGACATTAGAAAAACACCAAGTCGACAGTTTTCAGCCTCAGGTGATCAGAATTGCGAACAGTAACTGTGCAGTCTTGGCATGCACACACACACACACACACACACACACACACACACACACACACACACACACACATACAGCAGTCATGTTCTAAATTTTTTGATGCTTGTTTTATTGTCCTTGTAGTGTAGATTTAAATCTCTAAGCACTTAATTAGTTTGTTATGCCCACATTGAAATGTAAAAAAGGACAGTTCAAAAATGTAACTCTTACAAAGTCTGTTGCAATAATATGAACTTGGACTAAATAAGATTTTACATCTATTATGACGTCTTGCATGCATATCCTGCATGAAGCCTCAAGTCTACAAAATACAAGGCTGTGAGCTTTTGTTTATGGCTCTGAGGTTGTGCTGTTGAAAGCAAATTCGCTGTAGGAACAGTCTGTGAAATTCCTTAGAGCCATTAGTTAGCTTTCAGTGACTGTGCTTCAGTTCTGCCACTTAGTCATGCAGCGCGTTTCTCTCCCAGTACAAATTCTTCGCCTTGCCTAGGCATGTGTTCATTTGTGTTTGTGTACATGTGCGCTATCAGCCTCTCATTTACCACTCCTCACTCTCTCCTAGCCCCAACGTGGTAGAGACCCAGTGGAGCTCCTGTGTGCGGGCTGCTATGTGGAGCTGCAGGACAGCGTTGATCCGGGGCTGGCCTGGGCCGCCGAGGTGGAGGAGAACGTCGGAGGAAGACTGAAATTGCGCCTGGTAGGCACCGAGGGCCTCCCAGACACACCCGCAGCCCTCTGGCTCTTTTACCTCCACCCACGCCTCCACCCACCCGGCTGGGCTAAAGAGCACGGCTGCACCCTCAGGCCTCCCTCAGGTCAGTGGCACTGACACGGTTCAGGTCTTATATTTAGAAACAAAAGGATCTTGAGGTTTACTGCCAAAGTAGGAATGAAGACTAGTTTCTGATGGAAGGACTCATAAAGAAGGCAATCATGGACTGGATGCAGGTCCAATTATGTATAATGACCCTATTATTACCTTTTACATTGTGTCTTGTATCTGTATATTGAATCACTGAACATAATTTTTACTAATTATAATTCATATTATCCAATGTTTATTCCAACTTATTTAATCAGATAAGTCCTTTTTCTTTATTTGTCACATTATGCAAGTGGTATTAAGATTTGACAATGTACTTTGACAAATGCATAGTAATAAAATATAAGAGACTAATGTGCTAAATGGGATGTTATCCCACTAGACCTCGGAATTGATTTACATGCAGGATAAGACGGAGCATTGTTTTCAAGACCCTGGATGTGCAAGTGCTTTTCAAGTGAACAAGTTTGTTAATATGCAAGATGTAAGAAGCACCATAGGCTATATCTCTCTCCTGACACAGCCGATCTACCCTCTGGTACCAGTGCAGCTAAAGCCCTATTGATATTAAATGCCAGACTTTTGCTATAATTGTGTTTGTTTTCTATACCTGGATACTCTGTGCAAGTTAATAACAAAATGTGATGAGCAGCAGCAATAAGGATGCATAAAACTGGTTTGGAGAAAAAAAAGAATAATTGTGTTAGAATTAAACATAGCCTTTTTATATGACTTGTATTTTATCATTTAATTAAAGAATGAGGAAGATATAATGGCTGTTTTTATAGGTTCATCCGTATTAATTCTGCACAACATCTTGTTTGTAAGGCAGTCTTGAACTGAGAGCCCTGTGATAAGAAGTTTGTGTACCATAGTCACAAAATTGTAGAGAACAACATTGATTTTTTTGGGGGGGGTGGGGGGGTTAGTTTAATTAATTTTTAAAATTTTTTGGAGACTGTGTTTTGCCAAATCCTGGCATATACTGTAGGGTTTAGTTCAATTAAATGTTGTGTAGACTAAAAATTAATCACATATATTTGAACTTCAGTATCTCTTTGAAAATTCAATTATACAAATATACTCATTCAGCAGGTTTTGCTCTTCAGCGGCTCATATGTGTGTATTTGTTTCAGATCTGTTGGCCCTGCGGACAGAGGAGGAGTGGCGGGAGGTGACACAGAGGATCAGCGACCTGCCTCAGGATGAAGCTCTAACTGCGGAGTTCAGTAAGGTACTGCCAGTAATGCTCTTGTTTGTTCTTCCTCACCTGAACTTTCTTCTTTTCATCATGTAGTTAAGATTTGATAAGTGTGCATGAAGCAGAGAGTTGTGACATTCTCTTGTAAAAATGAAACTGAAACACTTATAAGAGTGGTTGAAAATGCATATGTATGTATATGTTGTTGTCTCAGGATCTGCCAGCCATCGCTGCTCATTCTTTCAAGGAAGGGATGAAACTGGAGGCTGTTGACCCTGCTGCTCCTATTTCCATCAGGCCTGCCACTGTCACCAAGGTAACAGACTTTCTTATCAAATCTGTCTCTCCTATGCTGCTAGGTTTTTCTCCTGTTTGCTGTTTACAATCCTTAGTTATTTTTCTTTCTTTGTTACCAAACTATCTTTACTTACTCAAGTCCATAGCTAGAAAATGATCACCCCCTTGGTTTGAGTTCTTCTGTTGAGCCACACAATCCTGCAGATCTCCTCGACTTAATGATCAGTTTGACAGTCTTTAGAGGGACTCAGAGAAACAAAACAGATGTCTAAAAGAGAGACGATTTTACAGCTGTGAGTGTCTGCAAGTGCCCTAAAATGACCTTTTCTCCACTTCAGGTGTTCAATGAGCAGTACTTCCTGGTGACAATGGATGACCTTTGCGGTATTGAGGAGTCAGAAGGTGCTGGGCGCTCCTTCCTGTGTCACAGAGACAGTCCGGGGATCTTTCCTGCTCAGTGGAGTTTAAAGAACGGTCTAACGCTCAGCCCCCCACCAGGTTTGCTCTGTCACATGTTTCTCCTTTTATAACCACTTAAATTTAGGAATGATGTGAGAAGATAACTCATCCTGTCTTTTCTCTCTGTCTACTTTTTCCCCTATCTGCCCTTGCTCCCCTCTTTCTTGCACTCCCTCTTTATTCCTGTGTATTTATTTTATCATGAGCAGGATACCAGGGTCCAGACTTTGACTGGGCAGATTACCTGAAACAATGTGAGGCCGAGGCAGCTCCTCAGCATTGCTTCCCAACTGTAAGTCAACTACCATTTGACCTCTTTTTACAAGAAGCTCACACCGCTCAGGCTTCAGTGTAAAAGGGTTTTCTTATGTCCAGTGACCCATGAAGAAACCCACCACATGATCCTGGCTGGACCCACACTTGTAACACGAGTTGTTCAGTGCGAGACAAGTGCTGGTGTTCTCCACTAGTCACTGTACACAAGTCCAGTATTTGTGTTATTTAATATAATAAGCAATCTAGGAGGAGATATTTCACATCGTAAGAAAATTGAGACGATTTTCCTCTAAAGGAATTGTATCAGCCTATAATGTGTGATACCTGTCTTATGGCCATTTCTTGTGTAAACAGCTGGATGGGTTTAGTGCAGATATAGCACTGATCAGCCTTGTGTTAGGAAACACTGTTGTAACAAAACACTTGAGTTTCTCTACACAGCTGGGGGGATTGTTTTTATTTACAACCTTGTAGCTTTATATTTTGGATTAATTATGTTTTATATTTTGCTATCCAGCACAGTAAGAATTGTTTTTACCTTAACGGCTTGATTCCACCAGGAGCTTCTGCATTGTGTTACAGCTCCAACGCAACCGCTGGGGCTGATCAGCCACTCAAGTCAATGTTTGTGATCTCACCAGATACACAGCAGCGTGTTTCAAAAGTGGCTCCTCGTTCAGCTCCACTCTGCTCCGCAGATGCGCCTAGTCTATTTTTGATGGAAGCTGCGTCAAGCTCCATGGAGTAGATCGAGCCGGGCAGGAAGTCAGACACAGAAACTGCAAAGAGCATCCGGTCAATTTTCATAATAAACCAACCTGACTCCTGATCATATATCCCATCACTGCATCAACATTACGTTGTAACTGGTGGTACCAGGCCAGGAGTCAACCGGTCAGAGGATATTTGTCATGGACCATGATAGGTTCATCTTGGAAGTGGAAAATCACAAGATTTAATATGATACCACTAATGCCATGACTGCCCCGGTCCCTGGCTTCCTCTCCAGGTAGTGGGGAGGCTCTTCTCTCTCTGGCACTGCCGGAGCAAAATGCTCCGCTCCTGAAACACCGTGCAGAGGATGGAAGAAAACCAGAAAGACATGCCCGGTGGAATCAAGGCATAACATCTGCCTATCATAAATGACAAAATGTAGGAAGTGAGATTTCACACATTTGACAGACAGCATAATCAAATGTCAGTGATAAGACCATGTTTCTATAAAGTGATGGGTTGTAAGGTTGTAAACAGGTGGTCCACTGTGACTGTTCTCCCTTTTATGAGAGACAGAATGTGGTGTTTTCATAATGGACAAAAAAAATCACAACTATCCTCCACTGTGAAATAGCTCTCAAGTGAGTTTCTCTCTCTCTCTCTCTCTCTCTCTTACTCTCTCTCTCACTCTCACTCTCTCACTCTCTCTCTCTCTCTCTCTCACTCTCTCTGTTTACCTGCTAGGAGCAGTGTGACCACAGCTTCAAAGAGGCCATGAAACTGGAGGCTGTCAACCCACTGTCACCTGAAAACATTCACGTGGCCACAGTCACAAGGGTCAAAGGGCAATACATTTGGCTCAGCCTGGAAGGTGAGATTTTGTACTAGATAATGTACGAATGTGTTTACCTTAGAGGATGAAAGTAGATATAAATTAACGTGTAACTTATGTGAGACGCCTCAGCACATATGCAGCAGTGGCATGTACAGCATAAACCATAAAACGTAAATGTATGTGTATCTAACCTGAGCCTCTGCACTCTCTAATGGAGCAGATGATTTTCTCTTTTCTATGGAGAAGGCAGGAATATTAGATAAATGTATTATATCATATACATAATCACTGCTTTGGACATTAAACAGTCTCCTAGAGAGGCAGAAATGAGCATCACACACTTAAGTATTTAACTTTGTTTCTATTATATTAAACATGTTTAACTAAATAAGCAACCAAAGTTAAAGTTTCCCAAAAGATCCTTAATTATAAGTTAATAAGAGTGAAGCACTCAAAAACTTAAAGAAGGGGGTCTGTTGAAGTTGGCAGTTCAAAACAGATTTGATTGACTGTGGAACACAGGAAAACAACAAAACAACTGTCATCAGATTCAGATTCCTATCTTGTTAAATTTTGATTTGTTGCCTCTCCTCAACCTATGAGAAAGGTCCAAGGTAATCTGTCATGTGAAATAACCAGTATGACTCAAGGTTTAGTAGCTAATATTATGTTCATGTAGGATCCCATTTCATTAAAAAAGTAGGTTTTCTGGGCCACTAAGGTGCGTTAATGTGGCTACGGTATACAAATGGAAATGTGCGTGTGTTTTTAAAATGTTGCATTTATGTGTGATATTAGGTCATGTCAAGTCAGTTTACTTATGTAGCACCAAATCAAATCACAACAGAAGTTATCTTAGGGCACTTTCCACATAGAGCAGGTCTAGATCGTAGTCTTCAATTTACAGAGACTCAACATTCCCCCATGAAGAAACACTTGTCGACAGCGGCAAGGAAAAACTCCCCTTTAACAGGAGAAACCTTGAACAGAATGGCCTGTAGGAGGGCATCCATCTGCCTTGACCGGTTGGGTTGAAAGAGAAAGAAGGAGGGGAAGAGGGAATAGAGAGACACACAGAAGCACAACAACAACAATAATGACAAAAACAATAACAATAATAATAATAATGGAAATGTGACCAGAAGTAACAAATGCGTGGACTAGTTTTTCTGCATCTTGACAGGATGTGCCTGATTTTTGTAATGTGACGTAGGTGAAAAAAATCCTTGAAAATTGTTTTATGTGGGAGTTGAAGGACATATCTGGATCAAAGATAACTCCCCGATTCCTTACGGTGGTGCTTGAGGCCAAGGTGATGTCGTCTAGAGTAGCTATTTCATTAGATAATATGTTTCTAAGGTGTTTAGCACCAAGCATGATCTTGTCTGAGTTTAGAGTAGCAGAAAATTGCAGGTCATCCAGCCCTTAATGTCTTTAAGACATGCTTGGAGTTTAGTTAACTGATTGAATACATCTGACTTCATTGATAAATATTGGGTAGTAAGTGGTTATCATCTGTATCTGAAAATTACGGAGTGTTTCCTAATAATATTGCCTAAAGGAAGCACATATAAGGTGAATAGTACTGGTCCAAGCACAGAACCTTGTGGAACTCTGTGTCTAACTTTTGCGTGCATGGAGGATTCATCATTAACTTGTAGAAACTGATATCGATTTGATAAATAGGATTTAAACCAGCTTAATGCAGTTCCTTTAATGCCAATTAAATGTTCCAGTCTCTGTAATAGGATGTGATGGTCAGTGGTGTCAAATGCAGCACTTAGATCTACAAGGACAAGTACAGAGACAAGTCCTTTGTCCGATGCAATTAAGAGGTCATTTGTAACTTTCACCAGTGCTGTCTCTGTGCTATGATGTGCTCTAAATCCTGACTGAAAATCCCCAAATAAACTATTGTTATGTAGAAAGTCACTCAACTGATTGGTGACTGCTTTCTCAAGGATCTTGTAGAGAAAGGCAGTGTTGGATATTTCTATATTTGGCTAAAATGCCTGAATCAAGAATAGGCTTCTTGAGAAGAGGTTTAATTACAGCTACTTTTAAGGACTGTGGTACATAGTCTGTTACTAAAAACTGATTGATCATATCTATTAAAGAAGTGCTAACTAAGAGTAAGACTTCCTTAAGCAGCTTAGTTGAGATGGGGTCTAAGAGACAGGTTGATGGCTTTGATGAAGAATTTTTTGAAGTTAGTTCAGGTCGTTTGGAGAAAAACAGTCTAAATATATATCAGGTTTTACAGCTGTTTCTAAGGTTCCAGTGTTTGAGGATAAATCGGTGCCCATTGAAAGCAGGAGGTGATGAATTTTGTCTCTAATAGTTCAAATTTTATCAAGAAGCTCAGGAAGTCATTACTACTAAGAGTTATAGGAATACATGGATCAACAGAGTTATGACTCTTTGTCAGCCTGGCCAAAGTGCTAGAAAGGAACCTAGGGCTGTTTTTATTCCCCCCTATTAATGATGAGTAATAGGTGGCTCTGGCATTAAAGAGGACTTTCCTATATGTTTTAAGACTATCTCACCAGACTAAGCAAGATTCATTTGCAAGTTGGTTGGAATGCCATATATTTTCAAGTTTTCACAATATTTGCTTTAATATGCGGGTTTGGGAGTTATACCATGGAGGTAACCTCTTTAACCACTTTATTATCTTCTTTTTAAAGGGTGATGGAGTCAAGTGTCATTCACAGTGAGCCTGCAGCACCATCAACAAAATGATTAATTTGGGATGGACTAAAGTTAGCATGAGAGTCTACTGTTGTATTAAGATATGGCAAAGAATTTAGTGCTGATGGAATTGCTTCCTTAAATTTAGCAACAGCACTATCATATAGACATCTAGTGAAGACATTTTTGTCTAATGGCGTGTACTCCAGTAACAGGAATTTTAGTTATTAAGAAATAGTCTGATAAAATAGGATCTTGTGGAAAAACTATTAAATGTTCAGTTTCGATGCCGTAAAACAGAATGAGGTTGAAGGTGTGGTTAAAACAGTGAGTGGATTTATTTACACTGAGAGAAGCCAGTTGAGTCTAATAAATGCAGAGCTAAGGCTATTATTATCGTCGTCCACATGAATATTAAAATCACCCACCATAATTACTTTATCTGTACTAAGGACTAAGTTTGATGAAAACTCAAAATAAAAATTCAGAGTACGGGCTGGGAGGGCGGTACACTATAACAAATAGAACTGGCTGTACAGTTTTCTAGGTTATAGATATTTTAAAAAAAAAAACATATAATCATTCTGTTTGGGCAAGTAAAAGAAAATTGTGATATTTGTTTTTTTTCTATATAATACGGATACAAACTTGTTATGTGTTATTTTATTACCATGCTGAACCTGCATTCATGCAGCAGATAAGGACACCAAAAGGTCTTTCATTGTATGACATGAAAGGCTTTTGATTATGAAGGAAATTATTATAGCTCAAAACACAGTTAATATTTTGAAATACAGCATAATTCAAAGGTATAATATTGTCCTTTTGCTTTAGTTGCACTCATTGTGTTGGAAATGGTTTCCTAATAGCTCTGTGTGTATGTGTGTGTTTGTCCAGGCCTGAAGCAGCCCATGCCAGAGCTGATAGTTCACGTGGACTCCCTGGACATCTTCCCTGTCAGCTGGTGTGAGACAAACGGCTATCCACTCGTCTACCCCATCAAGCCCTCAGGTATACAGCATGAGTCATCACACTGAACTATCAAGGTCTTAACACATCTGCTTTAATGATATGTTTATTAATGCACTGACAAACATAATACAATCCTTTTTTACCCTGGCCTCCAAATTAGTGACATAATGTCATGTAATTGCGTGACTGGACACACATTAGTCTCTCCTTGTTTTTCAGTTGAGAAAGAGAGGAAGATTGCTGTAGTGCAACCGGAGAAACAGTGAGTATAAGATGAGGTGTTGATGGCTTTATTGGTTTGAATGGATCGAGTCCAGTAGCCTTTCAACATCTGACATTGATCTTTATCATCACTTTACAGCAGAGCTCCACCAAAGTCATCGTCACCTGACAGTGTCAAGCACATGTCAAACCAGTCAGAGACAGGTTGGTGATATGTCTCAGGCCTCATTGAAGGAGACTAAACTGATGTCTATTTGTGTGGTCAGTGTTTGTTGCATCATTTATATCTTGTTTTTTGTCCACGTGCAGTGCAGGGGAATGGGAAATACTGCAGCCCCAAGATCTACTTCAACCATCGTTGTTTCTCTGGGCCTTACCTTAACAAGGGACGCATTGCTGAGCTGCCTCAGTTCATCGGCCCTGGAAACTGTGTTCTTGTGCTCAAAGAGGTGAGATGGGCTACTACTGCTGTTAGTTATATGAACTCCATTTTAAAGGTCATATGTGCAGAATTGTTATTGTTAAACTTGTTGCAAATTCTTTTGATATTTAATTGCAAACAAACTGAGCTGCACTGGAGATGCATTAAAGCCCTTTTCTGACACCACTTTGTTGTTGAGACCGTATTTCCCCAAAACCCTTTTTACATCCTCTCACAGAGGAAGTTGCACACACAATGTAAAATGTAGTGTAGAGACTGCAAATCTACTGATATAATGAAAGTCTTTGATAACTATTTGATGTTAAATGTTGCACACGGCACCATTAAAGAATAAAAGACCTACCCTGCCAACTTGCAGATAACCTTTACATGTTGCATTTCTATGCACGTCTTGTATCCAGGTATTGACTCTGCTGATAAACTCAGCATACAAACCCAGCCGAGTGCTGAGAGAGCTGCAGCTGGACCAGGAGAGCCGCTGGCAAGGCCATGGAGAGACACTCAAAGCCAAGTGAGGGGAAACACCATTTAATCCTCAGCTCAAAATTCTCCTGCGCTGTAGAAAACCTGCAGGAATAGTAGAAGTGTTCACAGCTGGCCTATTTTAGGACACACATTGGAATAGAACTGTACTTGAAGCACAAGTGGAAGTAAATATCTGCACACCAGAACCCAGCACAAGCTGACACCATCTGGGTTACTTTTAAGTGAGCCCTTGCCAGTTGTAACAACCTTGTTACATTAAACCTGAACATAATGGGAGCTTTTGAAAGCCTACCCATTTTGTAACCTAACATTTTGTGGAAATATGAAATATTCATCACTATGATTCAGAATTGCTTCTCTTTATATGTCAGGTACAAGGGAAAAAGTTACCGGGCCACTGTGGAAATAGTCCGCACTGCAGACCGTGTGGCAGACTTCTGCAGAAAAACCTGCATCAAGCTAGAGTGCTGCCCAAACCTGTTTGGACCACGCATGGTTCTGGAGCGCTGCTCAGAGAACTGCTCTGTCCTCACCAAAACCAAATACAGTAGGTGGTTTACACTACTAGAGACAGTTGTCGAGCCTTTTTATTTATCAGGTGATAAAAATAGCGATGATTCATCATAAGTAGCTTATAAATTTGTATACCTGCATGTCATATGTGACCTTAATTCTAAACATGAATTCAAACTTGCTCTCATTTGGCACAGAACTACTGTGATTCATTTCTCCTTCTTCAGAAACCTTTGGTTGTTTTCGTTCGTGTTGCACATGAATAGAAATGATCAATGGGTACATAAATGCTCCCTTAATTTATGGACGTTTTGTGAAGTGGGAGGACAGAAATACAATTTACAAGTTGGGAAAATCTTCCATAAGCAAAGAATAAGCAGGTATAGCACACAGAAAATATGTTTCAGAATCGGGCTCTTTCATTTTCTGCTTCAGTATTTCGACAGAACAAAGTTGCATACTTTGTTGATGTATTTACTCGCTGTTGCACTGCAGTGTTGTGGTTAAGGAACTGATGCAATTTGATAGCAACTGGGGAATGATTCCACTTTCTCTTTTGTCTCGTATGTTTTCATATCATTCCAGACAGTACTTATCCTCCACAGACCTGCTTTTACTGCATATTTATTAGTGCTCGTGCTTCAGAAAGTTTATGTTTAAAAGTATGAAATTCAGTATGATTCATTTTGCCCTTCAATTTCGTAAATACTTGATCATTCCCACTGCAAGGTTCCCGTCTGTCTTAACAATAAATATTAAAATCTTTTAGGCATGTCAGATGCGCGTTTACACAGTAAGCCTGTTGTCTTGTCACCAGCATATTACTATGGAAAGAAGAAGAGTAAACGTGTTGGCCGTCCTCCTGGAGGCCACTCCAACCTGGAAGGTGGAGTGAAGAGAAGAGGGAGGAGGAGGAAGAGGAGGAAGCAGCTCTTTGTCCATAAAAAGAGACGCTCCTCAGCCTCAGTTGACAACACACCTGCTGGGTCTCCACAGGTAACACACACATGTATTTTCGTTATATTAAATCATTGTTAAAATAACATTTTTAACATGGATTCTTCCTCCCACCTACTTGATTCTGTGTTAATAGACTGTTTGACTCCTTTGCTCACAGGGCAGTGGAGAGGAAGAAGATCTGGATGAAGATGACTCCCTGAGTGAAGACTCTGGCTCTGAACTGCAGGACGATCTCCAAGATGATTCCGAACAATCAATCGGGAAGTCTCAGCCTACCACACCATCCCCCTCCCCACCAGCAACACCCAGGCCCACACGCAGGCGCCGGAAACCCCGCTCCCCCTCTTTCTCTGATGATGAGAACCGCCCACCTTCACCAAAGGTAATGAAAGTCATGTTATCATGTTCACCATGTTAGGTTGCATGTTTGCATGCTAACAATTGCTAATTAGCACTAAATAAAAAGTACAGCTGAGGCTGATTTTTGCAGGGATTGGGCTAATTAAAATTTTGACCCGATGATGGCACTATAAGAAAAGTCAGAGGATCACCAAAGTCATTACGATTCATCCTGTGATTCATCCTGGGGGGACATACAATGTCTGTACCAAATTTCATGGCAATCTAACAGTTGCTTGGAAATGTTGTTCTAAACCACAAATGTGAACCTCATGATGGTGCTGGAGGAAAAGCCAGGGGGTTATCAAAGTCTGTAGGATTCATCATCTGGGAACTATGAATGTCTGTATAAAATTTCATGGAAATCAATTTAATAGATATTTTAGTTTGGACCAAAGTCGTGGACCGACTGACCAACCAATACTGCCATTACTAGAGCCATGCCACTAGCATAGCTAAAAATTACTTTGCAATTTTCCATTCCTTATCAAATATTCCCAGGAAACAGTTTACCTGAAATTAATATCTTATTATGTACGCATACATTAAAAATTCCAGCCTGTAACATTTTTTTGCACAATACCAGCCCTCTGTCCCTTCCATCAAACACAATTGCCTTCTACTTCCTAATACATGTCAGTAGTATTTTTGAATGATCTTTCCACCTCATTATGGTCTCATCATCTGCTTTTAGAAAACAAGATGCTGTTTAACTGTGATGCAAACTTGCTCTAAACAGCAAATAAGGAAATTAAAAAGGGTCCAACAGCCAATGTTTCTTTTATGAAAGGTTTTGGTTTGATACCCTTCTCAGCATCAATTTTCAGGGTTGAAATGAGTTGTGAGCCTTTCTAATTCGGCTATGATATCTCTCAGAGTCTCTGTGTGACTCTCCCTATTTGTGTGTTTATAGACCTCAAAGACCGAGCCTCCTCAGAAGTTGTGTTTGGACACCAGCCCCCTGGAGTGGAGTGTTACTGATGTGGTTCGCTTCATCAGGACCACCGACTGTGCACCTCTTGCACGGATTTTCTTGGATCAAGTAAGAAATACACACCGATTTACTGGTCACTCAGGATTAGAGCTCACCACGCTTTACTGCAATAAGTGCATTATACACTTGCATTGTATCCACAGTCACAAATCCAAACCTTTTGATAGTGTATTTCCAAACTGCATCTAATATAAACTTACATGTGCTTATAGGAGATTGACGGACAGGCGCTTCTCCTGCTGAACCTCCCGACTGTGCAGGAGTGTATGGACCTGAAGCTGGGACCTGCCATCAAGCTGTGCCACCACATCGAGAGAGTCAAGCTGGCATTTTATCAACAGTTTGCTACGTAGCTGATGGGGAATGAACATGGGACATATGTATCAATGCTGATGAAAAGCACTGTATTTTCCCATTTTGACTTTTCTAACACTGGACATCCTTTAGAATCCTGCATAATACCACAGTCGTGTCAGGCAAGCATGGCCATGAGACGGACAGAGCAACATTTCCTAATCCTTGTTTTTTTTAAAAAAAAAAAGAACGAAGGAAGAGAGCGGCACGGGATCAAAATAGGGTCAAAAACACTTCAGATGCTCTTTAGGAATGAAATAGGTAAGGACTGAAAAAGAAGAATAAAAGGCACTCTGAAGCCTTTAAATAAGTTTAAAAGCCTATAGTAAATCCAGCATATTTTGACATCTTCAAGGTTTTATACTTAAGACTTCAACAGGGTGCATGATGACTGACTTCTAAGTTGAAATGTGTTCAAAGGAAGGCTTTTAGGCTTTTTAATTTATTTGTGTCTTCTGAATGCCCCAAATTCTCCTCTTCTTCTGTTGAGATCAACTGATTGCTAGTGTCACCACACCAGTGGTGTGTTGTGGCCATTAATATTTTCCAGCCTGACTTGCTGTCTTAAAAAGGGAATACCACTGAATCAAAGCTTTTACATGTTATTCTATACCCAAGAATATACTGTATGTTATCTGCTAGCGAACATTTGATATTGTCTGCTGGACGAAATGATGTAAAAAAATTAAGTAGGCTTGCCTCGTAATCTGGTGATTTCACACTAAAGTCTAATTTCAATGGGGGAAAAAATCAACATCTTTTGTGGTGAAATACATATGTTTGGCCATTTAGGATGAAGCACTTTAAAACAAACATTGTTTTTCATAAAATCAATTTTACTGTGAAAACTCCAAGCTGTACCTCAGAGAAACAGATTGAGTCTTTGTTTTGTGGTTTCGTTTTTTAGATACTTATGCTTTCAAGGTAATTTAACACAATGATAAAGTCAAGATAATTTACACATCAGTTAAACTACAAATTGTACCATTTGCAAGTTTCCTGGATGCCAAAAGTATTGCTAAACTAGAAAATACTGATATAGCAGATTTGAAAGGATAGTCATGAGTCATTTCAAGATAAGGAATTTGGTTTTAGTGTGAACACCAAACATGTATGTTAACACCATTTGCAAATGTTATCCAGCTGAATTATATCAACATGCAATCTGTTCAACAACAGATTAAAAGGGGCCTTTGTTTCAACAAGAGATCAAATTGCTTTCTAGTTCAAATCTCTATTTAAGAGCAGTTTACAGTGCAAGGATTCTGTAATGCAAGCACAAGCAAAACCATGCACTGTATGGTGGTATGCAAATATGATGGTGCATGTTTGTATATAATGTACATAATCAAATATCTTCTAGTGCAACAGGGTGATTAGACAGAAAAAGAATCTATTGAGGAATTAATTTTCTGCATAAGCAATGTGTAAATGCCCGAAATATACAGTATATTTGCACAGAATAGGCCTAAACTTTCCTCAATGTGCTTAAAACATACTCAGCTGCATAATTTGGAGCATTCTCATTATTTGAGCCATTTCATATCATTGATGAGTCATAATTTGCTTTTACAATTAACTTAATGTTGGCTACAATAAATGAGCAATTTTAAAGCAAAGAGATCTTCTGAAAATGCTTTTGTAAAACAGTTTTCCCTCTTTTTTTTTCTTTTTTACACCAGTTCCTGTAGTGTGATTTGCTGTAATGTGCTTGATTTTGTGTGAAGAAAAAAAAAAGCAGTTGGTTCTTTGTTTACTAATTTGTCTGTAGTTACAACTGTACTCAAAGCAATTGAACATATTTTGATTTCATGTTTGAAGATTATAACTGCTATTTAAGAGAGAACACTGCAATAAAAACGGTGAAGAACAAATCATACATGGCTCTTGGGCTTGTCCTACACTTCCCAGCATGCATGTAAGCGGGTACGCAGGTCACATGACACTACGTCTGTCAACATGAGTGGGCACTGCTCTGTGCAGGGAAGCAGCTGGATATAGAGGCGAGCCGTGACCTGCAAAATTATTCATCAGCCACCACTTTTTTTTTTAAGAAAAAAAGGACATACAGACGGGCTGTTATTTTTTATACAGGCGTTTAAGTCACCAGCGACTTGTGCATCCGCTGTTTGAACATTTGAAACGGAATAGAGTTTCTTAGCTTAGCGTTAGCGTAATATAACTGAGTAGTTAGCTAGCTTTGCAGCTATGTAGATAACGCTAGTGATAGCAGCATCTCAGCCGCTGCTTTCTCACTAAAGACCTTGGTTTTTCGGCTAAAAAATACCTCTTACCGGTTGACCTGCACTGAACAATTGAGTTAAAACAGGTTTCAACACAGGTTTTGTCTGTTTGAGTGGCTACATGCTTGTTTAGCTGGTGTGTCCATTAGAAACGTTAGCTCGTAAATTATAAGACTCCAGGTCGAGACAGGAAAGGTTTTCTCTACCACACGGACCTTTTAAACCAGCTATTGATTATTCATGTTGAAGCTCGGTCAAAGTCTGTATACGAGTTAGTTGGAGCGACGTGGTGCCTCATTGCAACTTCCAATAACTCATTTGAGTGATAGCTTTAACGTTACTTCTCTAATGACAAACACAGCCATGGTTTTGTGGGTGTCTGAAGCAGGAGAATGAGTGTGAGCCTGCCAGGGAGAGGATGCCACCATCTTTCACAGAAGACTACACTGCATAACATATCGATTAGCTGACCAACATCTGCTGGGGAGGACTGGGAAGCCCACAGGCTGTGTATGCGAGAAGCAACTGCCCTCGGCTTTATCACTAAGTCTTGTCCAGCTCTTCTGTCCCATGGCTGTGAGTGGGGTCAACATGCTGTCCCAGCTCGGAGACGTGGCACTGGCAGGTCCCGGAGGAGCAGGGCTGCCTGCTGTGTCCTTCACCAACACGTCGGTGTCCACCAGCCCGACCCCAGGTACTGATAACCGGGGTTGCGAGAATGGCGCCTTAATGGATTCATTTGGGATTTTCCTGCAAGGACTTCTCGCCGTGATGGCTTTCAGCACGCTGATGTGTGAGTATGAACAGAAGTCTGCTGTGTGTCAGATATCTGACACCAGCTGCTGAGGTAACCAGGCAATTATCCAATAGCATCACTCTGTTAATCAAATGTGATATTGATCACAGCCTGGAGGCTCCCAGCCGATTCTGTAACTTAAATAGACTAATAATAGTAAGATAGAAAGCCTTTCTTTCACTTTTTTTTCTGTAAAGCTAAATGCACGAGGTTCCACTTCCTCTGATCACTGAACCAGATGACTTTCCTATTGCAGTTACTAGATGTGGTTGTAACAAAATACACTCTCATTTTAACACACTGCACAACACACAAAGTTTCCTGCAACATAATACTCGTTCTGTAATTAACAGGTTAAAACTCAACTATGTAAATAAATCATATGAACTGCTATGGTCCTCACGAAGGTATTTCATTTTGCAAAATCATGAAGTGAAGGCAGCATCCAGAGGAGAAGAGGGTCTGTGTATTTTGGAGGTTCAGACCAAAGGACCTTTTTCACAGCGGAGGTTTTGACTGGTCATAGCAGGCAGTGAAGAGGTGGAACATACAACATTAGTTTGTAATTTCTGGCAAGTAAGCATTCATAATAGTATGGCTCAGGAACAGCAATCGCAGCCATCATCATTGGTGTTAATTACACCTGAGCTTTTCCTGCTGTGACATGTCCAAATGTCAGCTGTGAGGAGGGTAGATTGCGATGAGAACAAGCTGCTATGGTTCATATACATTAAACTGACTTGCAGACAAAAACAGCTTGAATATAGATTAAGTAAGCTACTGTAAGGCACTCTGCAGATTATTTACAGTAAAATCCATAATCACTTCTCTTTACCAAGTTGTTTGTAGGCAGTACTAAGTGCAGCTAGTGTGGCTGTACAGTACAGTTAGGCGGCTCAACTTAGGTTCAGATAGACAGGGAAGCATTCGGTAGAGGAAGAAGAAACACAGACTCGAGAGTAAGCCATGGTTCCATTCAGTCAGTGTTTGGCACACCACTGACAGCTGTGTGACCTAATGAGTACTCCCTCAGTTTTGTGTGTCCCAGCAGAGCGCAGCCTCGCAGGCAGCGGCAAGGAATGTTCAGCACTTTAGAGCTCTTTTTGCTCAAAGCAGCTCTCCGAGCAGAAGAAGGAGTGGGCCCGGGCCAAGGCCTCCGCCTGCATCCACATCACACCCAGCCGCATGCAGGGTGTGTTATGTCTGAAGTCATACTTGTGCTTAGAGCAGAAAATGAGGTCACAGCTCATGGTGTAACATGAAAACACAAAAAGTCTTTAGTGAATGTTTGGGCAACGCCACAGCGTTTAGTTTAGCTTTGAGAAGTGATCATGTTTGATGGAGAAGGTTAAATGTGCAGGTTAGGTATCACTGCAGGTTATAGTAAATGAGTGATGCTATAACACCATATCTTCATGCAGCTCTGTGTCATAAGAGTTAAAAGAAGAGAGTAGCGGGGGGGCGGGGGGGTGTCATGGAAAACAAGCCACTATTGTGAAGAACAGCAAGAGCTTTATTTGTGTTGGACATTTCATTGTGTACAGTGATGAGCCTTCTTGCATAAAACCCCTCAGACTTTTTTACACACAGGGATTAATTAAAGTTAGGACTTCTTTAAGGCCCATAACATAGACACCCCAGAGTAGCAATTGCATCAACACATTATACAGTAGCTGCAGTGTTTGTTACACACACTGGCTTACTGTAGACCACCTCCATGAACAGTTCTTTATTTATTTTCAGTTTGATTTTGGATAATATGTATCACTTTATCACTACTTTCTAAACTTTGTGTTGGGCTAAATCTATGACTTTTTATTACCAAACACTAAGGAATTCAGAGCCTGATACACTTCTCCTCATATGCCCTTGTTGAAAGAAACATTTTCCTGTTTGCAGTGAGATGGAAGGAAGGGTATCAGATTAATCATTTCACAGCTGCTGCACGTGATATAAAGATATCGAGGTTTTGGTCTGGTCTACTAGTTCTGCTTCCTGTGTGACCAACACCACGTTGCCCTTGCACGCCTCTAATTCTGCATCCACATGCCATGCACACTTCAATTTAGTCTGTATTGTGCAGCCTATCTCTGTTTAAGTCAAGTATTATTATATTAAGTATTGGTATTAAGTTTCATGTAAGCTAGATGAGGAACTTTTTGATATTTCACTGGTTGTCTCACCTATTTCTGTGATGATTTAACTTCTCAAAAAGCTGATAACAACCCTCATTTTAGAATGAAGTTTAACTAATCAAGTATACTAAACAACTATACAACCAATAACATTTGGAGGGTTGTAACTTGGCTAAATGAAAACCAGAGAGATTCTGTTTGAGTGATTCTGTGTGCCTCTGTGTTTTTATGTGTGATCTGTAGTAAAATCCCTTTATCTTTGTGGCACACTCTGTCCTCCACAGTGAAGCGTTTCAGGGAACCCAAACATGAGAGGAGACCCTGGAGAATCTGGTAAGGCAGCTGAGCCAGCTGAAATTCTTTTCTTTGCAAAGGCATCGAATAAATCCCGCTGGACTGCTTCAGAAACATATCGCTCTTCTTGTCTCTTTGCAGGTTCCTGGACACCTCAAAACAGGCAATTGGGATGCTCTTTATCCACTTTGCTAATGTCTACCTGTCAGACCTCACAGAGGAGGATCCCTGTTCACTGTGAGTCATCCTGCCTGTGACTTGTTCTAAGAGCTCCCTGACTCTGCATGTTACATAAACATTGCCATGAAATTGTTTTAACTTCAGGATTATTAAGTGTTGAATCCTAACTACTAGACTGTCTGAGAAGAAAGTTTTTCCTCTTTGACCAGTCTTCACATTCCTTTTCCACTTCTAAGCTACATACACTTTACTATCTTTCCTAGATACCTCATTAACTTCCTGTTGGATGCGTCTCTGGGCATGTTGCTGATCTATGCCGGGGTAAGAGCTGTCAGCGCTATTGTCGAGTGGAGGCAGTGGGACTCTCTTCGTTTTGGAGAATATGGTGAGGACCATGTGCTCATGTGTGAATGGTAAAGTGAGAGCTCCAGCTCATTCCTATAATGCCTGTAATGCCCAAAGGAGGGCAGTAGCTGCCCTTAGTACTGCAATGCTGCATTGTCATTATTGACAGTGCCACTGCTTTCTTGTGTCCCCTTCACAGTTTGTGTATCACTGAAGCAGTGAAATCTAATGATGGTCTATGCTCCACAATTGAATACCTAAGCAGATTTTTTGACAGTGATCTGCTGTGCCTCTCTTTTCCTGCCTTTGTGTGTAGGGGAGCCAGTGCAGTGCACAGCGTGGTTGGGCCAGTGTATCCTCTATATCCTCATCATGATGTTTGAGAAAGTCCTTATTATGCTGGTCCTCCTCATTCCCCAGTGGAAGAAGGTCAGTGATGGTTTATGATTTTAAATGTATTCTTAATATTTAAAAAGGCAGCAGCACTCGGGTCAAAAACAGAGCTATCATTAACCTGCTTGTTGACCCTGTCAGGTATATAATTACTTATGGGTTAAACACTACTATTGTCACCATGCAGCCCAGCCTCTCACTCAACTCGCTGCTCTGTCAGCACTTGTTTTCAATGTCTGCATTTGAAAATACTGACAAAGGTAGATTGCTGAACATTGGTTCAATATGTCAAACCAGTCTGAGAGTTGAGCTAACATACTTATGTTGTGGTGCTTGATATCATACAGTAAGCTGGTTTTATTTAAGCTTATACACATGGTCATTTAGGTCTATGATAGGTGCTTCTATATTATAGTATTATAGCAGACATAGAGAGGTGTTACCTGACTGGGAATGGAACCCAGGCTGCAGTGTTGAGAGTGTCGAATCCTAGCCACTATACCACCAGAGCTGACTGTTAGGCCTACAAGTTATGCTCTCTGGAATACAATGTGCTGCAGTACTTGTTACTTTCATGTCAATGTGAAGTTTTGTCTGTATTTGGATCCTGCAGGAATAGTAAATTCATTTCTACTCACACATGAATGATGATGTGGTACTTTGTTAGGTTTAGATCCACAACCCTAAATGAAAAACAAAGCTGCATAGTTTTACACTGTTAGTCTAACTGGTGTCTAACATGGTGTGGAGCTCCAGTTAGAAAATATCAAATCATCTTTGTGATACTAGAAAGCTATGATTTAGTACAAAATTATCCAGCAAATCCACTCGTCGTTCTTCATGAGATTTCTCATAGAAATCTGAATCCTTGTGTGTACGTCAAAATGTATCCATTAAAGTCTAATCTTGAGGTCCAGAACAAACCTTAAAGTCCTACTGAAAGAGACAAAATAAAATATTCTCTGACCGGGAGTTGAACCCGGGCTGAATCCTAGCCACTAGACCATCTGGAATGACTGTTCACCTTTAAAGGCATCTTGTGTGGAATCTCTGTAGCACTGTGCTATAGTTACTTTAGTGTAAATGCAATGGTTTTTTGTATATTGGGATCCTGCACCAATGGTTAATTATTTTCATTCACTCATGATTAGTGAAATGGCAGGCCTTTTTTTTTAAATGTCTTGATATACAACCTTAAACTAAAAACACATCTTGCAGGGCTTGTCTACAGTATTGTTTAACATGGCAGTGGAGCTCAGTTTTAAATCAAGCGCAGACCAGAAAGTTAGGATCAAGCACAAAATTATTTCGAAAACCCACAAGTTTCTCTGATTTCTTACAATAAAATGAATTCTTGTGTGAAAATAAAAATGTATCCTATATAGTCTAAGCTTCAACACAGTTTACTATCTAGGGAAAGAGGCATAAAGAGGCGTTCCCTGACCGGGAATCGAACCCGGGCCGCGGCGGTGAGAGCGCCGAATCCTAACCACTAGACCACCAGGGAGCTGTGTGCATGTTGAAAAGGCATGTTGTCTCGAATCACATGCTTGTGACATCAGCGAGAAAAGCAAAGATTGCAGTTGAAGCATCACAGATTGAATGCTAAGAACACTACCACTAACTATGAATGTGATATGACAGTTGTGGGGTTATTTGGATTGTAACTACTGTATAGCAACTATAGGATTAGAGAAATGTTTACCATTTGAGGTAGGAACAAGTAACAAGGAAAGACGAAGAGCTCCAGTCCAGATGTATGAATCCTATTCTATTTACAGATCATCAAACCGATAAAATTGCAGTTTTTATCATGTAATTTTTAATGGCAAGTTTTGCTTCATCAAAATAAGATGTGACATCAGTCTTTTTTCTTTTTGTTGTGATAAAGATGCATGTGCTTTTAAAACATTAAATGATGTAACAATCAGTGTGCTCCATTATGTCCTGTTTTTAAGTGTATGTTGAGGTATGCATTTTTTTTTTTTTTTTAATTTTTTGAGTTTACATGGAGACTTTTTTTTTCCTCCACTAGTCAGTAAGAGCTCAGTGAGAGTCAAAATGCCCTTGGTAAAACACCTAAGTCAGAATAAACCAGCTTATTTTGAAGTTTTATTTAATTTAAAAAATTGAAACTTTCACAATCCCTTCAACAAATGAGTTCAGTGGTAGGTTGGTAGCTTCTGGCAGACTTCAGGTTGTAGTGTGTGCTGCTGTGGGCCTTCCATTTAAATAAATCTGTACTGTTTTTGCTCCTACCAATCTTTGAACTTTCTAATTAAAGGAAAGGTGTGCTGTCTGTGTTGCTCTGTAGGCTCATGTCTGTGCTTGTGTGTGTCATATGTGGTTGTGTGTGTCGCAGCTGGCTCTCCTCAATCCCATAGAGAATCCTGACCTGGAACTGGCCATCGTCATGCTCATCGTTCCGTTCTTCATCAACGTAAGTCTGCTGTTCCTGTGTTCCAGCTCTTGCTACACGATACAGTTTTATATAAACGTATCTAAATGTCTTTGACTCTGTTATTGAGATTCCATTATGATTTCCCTGTTTGTTTATATCTGTGCCATTGTCCTGTATGGGTGTATGAATGTAAAGACATCTGCCCTGTTTTGGTGAATATTGTGAAAACTACTGCTGTTAATGTCCCATGGAGGAAAACATCTTTCACCACAGTTTTTTCTGTATTTTCCTCAGGCGCTCATGTTTTGGGTGGTAGATAATTTCCTAATGAAGAAGCACAGGACAAAAGCAAAGCTGGAAGAGAGAGAGGAGGACTCAAGGGGGAACAGCAAGGTGCGCTACAGACGAGCTCTGTCTCATGATGACTCGGAGTCAGAGGTAAGTCTCACTGGAATGACACAGCTGTTGGACACAGAGTAAGAAAACAGATGAAATAGTTACTCAATGTCAGCCTTTATTTAAAAAATACATATAAAGCCAAAGTTGACCTGCAATCAACACAAGAGTTGACAAGACCATTCACTGTTAATTGTCTTGTCAATAGCTGCACACAGTCTCCTCAGTTTCTTTTATTTGCCCCCAAAATCCTTCCTCTGAGCTTCTGAAACTGTGGGTTGTCTCAGTATTACATAGTCATTAAACTGTCAACTGTTCCTGGTCTCCAGTACTGATTGGCACCCTCACACTGAGTAGGAGCTTGTCCTAGAGCTAGGTCATTGCTCCCAGTTACTTTATAAGCCTGTAAAATAGATGAGCCCAATGCAGAGCTGTGCTCCACGCAGTGCCACACAGTACAGATTCGCCCACAAATCAAATGAAGTCATGACACAGTCTGCCCTGAGCATCGGCACATTTTCTACTATAGGCGACTGTGATGAAGGCACAGAGCAAGTGATTTTTCATATGTCAGGACCCCACAGTAGAAGTTGTAGCTTACCTTGATGACCTCTACAATGTTATACAGACAGCACCCATTTCCTGCACTTCTTCATCTAAGCAGTTCACTTTGGCTGCTTCTTTTGTTAGAATACCTCCTTTGCTATACCTAAAACTGATCTGCCAACATAAAAATTCTGAAACATGTCCGTATCTTAATGTAGATCGGTTTATATCAAGCAAAAAGATAACAGTCATTCGCTAACCTTGTTGATCAAGGCAGTTTTTATTGTTGCTACAATAAGAATAGCTCTGCTGCTTTTCTTAAAAATTGTGATGAAATTTCGTTTTTGTTCATTTGTGACAAATTATGTTGATTCTTGAAAATAGTGATGTACAGGTGGGGAAACCTATGTTTCACAAGACTCACTTTTATTGTACCACCATTTTGTATGTAAAACCACTTGTGACATCATCACAGGCTTTGATCATTATTGCTTTGTGGCGCTGTAGTTCCTGTAATACTGTGCTGTTGTTATTTTACTTGAATGCAGTAGATTTATCCTTATTGGGATCCTGTAGAACTGGTACGAGAAAACTCATTCTTTGTCGTACATGCTCGCCCTAAAATGGGCTTCACTACTGGTTTACCCTACGAGCCCTCAGGTAAATGACACTCTTAGAGGGCTACGCATGTAGTCATAGAACTGGAGTTAGGTAGGTAACTTATATTTTTCCTCACATGAAATTTTTATATGTTCTGATCAAAAAACATATTTTGCTGGCTTGGCCTGCAGTATTATTGTAGTGGCACTCAGTTTTATGTCAGAATTTAAATTGTGAGATTAAGAAAGCCAGAATTAGGGACGAAATGATTCCAAAAACTCACTAAAAGAGACAGGTCTTGATTGCTCAAAGCAATCTGTTTTCTTGTAAACTTGTACAGTATACATACAGTCATTGAAGCCTGAGCCTACTACAGGGTTTGTAATCAGTACAGCAGACATAAAAGAGGCGTTCCCTGACCGGGAATCGAACCCGGGCCGCGGCGGTGAGAGCGCCGAATCCTAACCACTAGACCACCAGGGAACTGCATATGTCTTGAAAAGGCATGTTATCTCGAATCACGTACTTGTGACATCAGAGAGAAAAGCAAAGATAGCAGTTGAAGTATTGCAGATTCAATACTAAGAACACTACCACTAACTATTGGGGCATTTCCATTACATGGTACTGGCTCAACTCAACTCACTTCGCTTTTTTGGTTTTCCATTACGAAAAAGTACCTGGTACCTGGTACCTGGTACTTGGTACCAACTTTTTTGGTATCACCTCCGTCGAGGTTCCATAAAAGCAGAGCGGGTACCAAAATGTGACATCAGAACACTGCAGACCACCGATTGGTCAGACAGGATCGTCACTACATCATCAATGTGCAGCAAAACCAAACCCGCCATTTTAAATAACCAAGCTCTGGCCGCAATTGTTTAATCATTCAACGTGACGGTATGGCAACCCGCAATTCCATGCCACGGTTGGTTTCGTCTTGCTGCCGCCAGCCTCTTCTGAAATAAAATCTGTCTCTTTGCTGTGACAAACAGCCACATACTGAGTATCAAATACACTATCCAGTGTTTCCCCTAGGTTGAATGGTTTGGCCTGGGGTGGGGGGGTTAGCAGACAGCTACATATTTCTATATTTACGTTTTCTATTTATCAGTTTAGCGTCGTCAGGCTAGGCTAACCCATTATTGCTAACTTTGGAGATAACCTTCATTTTTTGGCAGTTGGGGGAAACAGCAGACGTGACTTTTCATGGTGTTGACAAGCTGTAGCATTTATTAACTGACACACTGTGTCTGTACTATACATTTACTGCCAGACTGACAACTTACTGCTGCTGCTAACCGTTTTCCTCTGCTCCGCTAGCATTCACCATTATTTCAGACGCTCCCTCTCTCTTGCGTAACCACTCATTGGCCAAGAAGTTACGCTACCGGCAGTTTCCATGGGAACGACACAAACATTAACTCATGTTTCGAGACAGCGCTGCTCAGTGGCTCCCAAACGCTATTGATTTAAGAATGAAGGGATATTTGGCGATATTTTTCACATTAAAAAAAATATTTTTGGCCTTGCGGGGCTGCCAGGCCTGTACTATTATAGGAGAAACACTGCTATCCTTTCGATATCCTCCATTGTTTCTTTGTGTGTCGTGCTGAAGGTGATGTCATGGCAGATTGATGGGCCGTTGCTAATGACGACCAGGTACCCTGAGGTGGTACTACCTTGTAATGAAAAAAGACACTCAGAAAAGTACCTGGTACCAGAGGTGAGGCGAGGCGAGTTGAGTTGAGTTGAGCCAAGCCGGTACCATGTAATGGAAATGCAACATATGAATGTGATGTTGTGGGTTTTTAGTAAGTACTGTATAGCAACTATAGGATTAGAGAAATATTTACCTACAGGGTTTGCAATCTGTACAGCAGACATAAAGAGGTGTTCCCTGACCGGGAATCGAACCCGGGCCGCGGCGGTGAGAGCGCCGAATCCTAGCCACTAGACCACCAGGGAGTTGTGTGCTGGTTAAAAAGGCATGTTGTCTGGAATCACGTGCTTGTGACATCAGAGAGAAAAGCAAAGATAGCAGATGAAGTATTGCAGATTGAATACTAAGAACACTACAACTAACTATGAATGTGATGTTATGGGTTTTTTTTGTAAGTATTGTATAGCAGCTATAGGATAAGAGAAATGTTTACCTACAGGGTTTGCAATCAGTACAGCAGACATAAAGAGGTAGTTCCCTGACCGGGAATCGAACCCGGGCCGCGGCGGTGAGAGCGCCGAATCCTAACCACTAGACCACCAGGGACATCTGGTTGCAGTTCTCAAGTCAAGTCAAAATTAATATTACCCAGCGTCACAAAGTACGCCTCAAAGGGCTGTATATATAATAAAATAGTAATGAGCAGCATTAACTATATATAGATATATAGATATACACACCTTGAAAACACACATATAACACACATATACAAAAATGTGAAACATACAGTACATATATGTAACCATGTGCACATAGACTGAATATAAGCTGGATAACCATAGTTTAGTACTTAGGGCAGACTAAGTGAGGTTGAAGGCTGATGCGAAAAGATGTTTTACTTTTGAGTCAACTGAACTAGCCTCTCGAATTTGGATAGGAAGACAATTCCAAAAGTAGGGCTTGGTCACCTACTGATATTTTATTTATTTTTGGAATAGTCAGAAGACTGTCTTGTTGTGATCATTGAGCCTAATAGTTGATTTAGATTTGCCAGAGAAAGGGTGTTATGCAAACGCAGTCCTTGTAATACCATTGATAACTTCTTCAAATAGAGATTAGGATCAAATAAGGCACCAAGAATACAAGGGCTTTGTGAGATTGTGGAACCAGCTAAATTCAGAGTGAATTCACTGAATTTGTTTCTAATCTGCTTTGGACCAAGAACTAGCGTTTCAGTTTCCTCAGCATTTAAAGGAAGTCAGATGACAGCCATTGTTTGATTTCTAATAGGCATTCTTACAGCTTTACCAGCTGATGACAGGTGTCAGGCTAAATAGGGATATAAAGCTGAGTATCATCTGCATAGAAATGGGAACTTAGTTTGTAATGATTGATTACAAACGTGATGTACAAAGGGACAATATGCAAATAGAGAAAAGTATAGGACTAAGCACAGATCCCTGTGGCACACCGTAACTGACTGTTCATGTGGTCTGTTGAACAGTTGCTGTGTAAAACAAAGTGAGATCTAAATCAGGAGAGAGCAGTGCCAATTAGACCAATATAATTTTCTAGGTGATCTAATAGAATGCGGTGATCAATTGTGTTAAATGCTGCAGAGATTAAAGCAAGTAGTAAATCACCACTTTTGTCAGAGTAGTTTCTCTGCTGTGGAATTTCCTGAAGCCAGATTGATGAAATTCATGCAGATTATTAGATGAGAGGTTATCTATGAGTTGCTGAGCCACTGCTTTTTCAAGGAGTTTTGAAAAATCAGGGTCCAGGTTGTGTCTTTAGGTGTGGCCTGTTAACCCCTGTTTTAAAAGATGCAGACATAGTTCCACTAATGGGAGAGCTGTTTATTATCTGTAGTAATAGTGGGCTGAGAATTGGGAAAAGGTCCTTAATAAAGTTAGAAGAAATAAGATCAAGTAAACAAGTAGTGGGCTTGGAGGAAAATACCAATCTAGAGACTGTTTCTAGGGAGATTATCTCAAAGTAGGGGAGTTTATAAGAAGACGTGTGTTCAGCATCAGTCTGCAAACATTTCTCTCATCATGGATTTCCATCTGGGTTTATCCTCCTTATGCAGTTGCTTGTCCATTTAGCTTCTTCTGTTTTCGTTTCTATGACGATGACAATTAACACTCTTTTCTAAAGAAGTATGTTCCTTTATTTATGAGGTTTTGGTTCCAAATCTTCTCAGGATACAAAATGATTGGTCCGTTCTTTTTTTCTGTTTCATTCCCAAGCTAGTGCATTTCTGGTAGTTGCCCACTGAATCTAAAATGCGTTTGTATTAGTTTTACCCATTCTGCGCTACTGTAGAAACATGGCGATCCAACATGGGGCTCCTGTGGAGGGCGACCTTCTCCCATGTAGATATAAATGGCTTATTTCTAAGGTAACACAACTATCACAATTATTTCTTTCAGCTGATTAGACACTAATTAAAATGTACTTTTAAATAATTTATTCAATTTTTACCATGTCTGTTCTTTTAGATGTTTCTAAGTATTACACACTGGACCTTTTAATAAATGAACCTGACCATAGATCATGGTCGTCACTGACGAGTCCAGTACAGCAACTACAAAGCTCTTGCAGAAATACTTCCCATTTGAGATGAAGGAAAAGGTGGAAGGACATCATCACACAAATTACACCTAATGGACTTCAATGGCTAATTTGTCTCCATCATAGTCAAAAGAAAATGTTTTGACTGTCTTTATTAGTCTTCTTTTTACTCTGTTAAGGACATAAGAGCTGTTGAAACATTGACTTATTGCATAGTAAAGGCTGTTACTTAATCAGTGCGCTTCACTTGGGCTAAATGAAGTGGTTTAAAGCTATTACAACATCATCATGGGTAACAATGCTTTATGACCTTTATTTGCAGAATCGGTACATATGCAGAGCTCTCCATAAGCACTGGCCGCTGGCCAAACAGCCAACTACTTTTATTAACAAGTTGCGTTTCACTGTGTGTGTATATTTACAACCACTGGCCTCTGCTTCTAAACAATGCATGATGATAGAGAAACATGTCTATCCATCTGTATCAGTCCTGCCCCCACATACTCTATATGAGTGTGTGCACTTGTGATCGGATCACCCGAGATGGATGTTAATACCAGGTGTAAACAGGGCCTTAGTATTGTAAACGTAACGCGTTCTGGGCCACATTGAAGGACTGCCTACTCAACTGACGTTCTCTGTGTAAGTGGAAGTACATACTCATTTGTATGCCAACAACGTCATTTTAAAATGCGAAACAACAAGAAGAAACCATAACAACCAAGATGGACGCTGGTGGATGAAGTATGGAAGAAACACGCTGTCTGATTTCTTCTTCTATTTCTGTCACAGTTTAGTGCATTACTGCCTCCCCCAGTTAAAAACAACAACGCAGTTGATCTTTGTCAATGGAAATGATGTCCGTGTTAATTTGCATAGAGAGCGGGGAAGTGTGATCCAATGACAAGTGGACACTCAGGACACGTGGAGATGCATGTTAATGCCAGGTGTAAACAGACGCACTTAAGGCTGTTCACTGTGATCAGATCATGATCGGATCACCCGAGACAGATGTTAATACAAGGTGTAAACAGGGCTATTGGTCAAATAATCTCTGTGTAACTTTCACAGACTAACAAATTACCCGTGAAAACGAAGGTGTATTCAAAACACCCCCATTGTTCACAACTTTGAACTCGCCCAACCTATTGGAGACTGCTGGGTTTAACTGTAATCAGTGATTACTGAACATTTTCCGAACTGGCATTCCCAATGTAATAATATCAACGAACCCCCGCCAGGGCAAAAGATATATTTTTAATGCCAAAAATAACTCCTTTACAATAATTCACTACATATCTACAATTGGGTAGGCAAAGAAAATATGCAATAATTAGGATCAGTGTATATGATGATAGAATATTGGCATTAGAATAAGGCAGACGCCACCAAATTTGGGCTTTTATGGCCAAAATTTTTCTCTGACAGACATGCCTCCAGACCCCCTAGCTGGCTACTTTTTCCACTGGCTGGCAACTCCATGTCTTCTTGGAAAGCCCTTCATGTGTATGACTTTTGGTTCTTTCTGGCATATTCATGTTGGATGCTCTGGAAGGTAGGGATGCTTCTCACTTTTTTCATAGATCAAGTTGTCATGTAGTATACGCAATTTCAGTTTGAAGGTACGGCACCACTGATACCAATTAAATCTTAATGGTTAGTCTTTTAACATAATTTTTTCCTCATTCATGATTGGTTTCAAGGTAGTCCTTGACATTTTGCAGGTTTGGTCAGTGGTGGTATCATTGCAGTGGAGATCAGTTTTAAGTGGAGCCAACTTTGTGAGTCGAGAAAGGCAGTAATAACCTACATGTACACAGGCAATCTTTGTGTGTACATGTAATATATTAATAAACTATTACAATCTGCAACAATTCAGACACATAAAAAGGTAGTTCCCTGACCGGGAATCGAACCCGGGCCGCGGCGGTGAGAGCGCCGAATCCTAACCACTAGACCACCAGGGAGATGTGATTGTTGCTTTCTTATGATCAACATTCGGTTAAAGTTGAGATTCAAGGCTTTATAGTACATATGACAGAACACTCAAAATAAAACAACAGTTGCTCCATCTGTGTTTAACCAACATACAGAATAATTACACTGTTATACATTTCACTGAAGGAAATGTATTACGTAGATTAGAGTTCTTACTCTAATCTGAGAATGAAAAGATAGATTCGTTGATTCCTTAGTCACCCAGGCAGCTGGCTTCAGCCACATATTTTCTCATATCAGTTCAAGCTTATTTATGCCTGAGGGAAGAAATGGAAAATTTAATGAAAATCATAACTCAGGCTGGCAACTCTCACAACGGCCTACAGCTTAGATTTGACCTCGTTAAAGTGAAAGGTGTATGCATGGAGGAGGTATGGAGAATGGTTAGTTGTGGGGTTTTTTTTATTTCCAGCATTGGGATTTGCTGAAAAGGTGACATAAGTAGTTTTTTTTAATCAAAGGTTAAACCAAGAGGAAAAACTGTTATCTCTCTGTAATTTAGTGCAAAGCTCTTTTTTAATATGTTGATGATAGTCATTTGTAAAGCCTCTCTCAAAAGACTAAAATATATAAAATACAATATAACTATAGAGAATAAACAGCCATTTAATAACAAAAAGTCAAATAGTCTACAAGGGGGGAATAATATAATAGAAAAACACTCAGTTAATTAAAAAAACAACAACAAAGGAAACAATATAAAAAGAATCAATTATCACCTACTTTTGAGACTCTACAGCAGCTGGTAATAAAAAGTCTCTTCATTTGTTACAGGTGATGTTGATTTATAACTCACACATGCTTCATTTCTTTTAACTGCTGCTGAACAGGCTGTTAAACATGTGATATTGTTTCTCCTGTGGTTGGATAATGAGGAAGAGGTGAGAAGTATAGGTCAAAAAGAAGTCAAGAGGAAGCAATCAGGTATGCAGTTTGTTTTTTAGCCACTGTTCTGTGTTTTCTGAGTGAAGTTCAGCACAGCAGGCCAGTGGTGCAATGGATAACACATCTGTCAATGGATAAGAAGATTCTAGGTTAGACATATTCAACATATTTGTGTCTATCCATTGATCTATTCAAAGATTTAACCTACATCATTGTCAGTCTGAAATGGATATAACAGACACAGGCTAAGCACTGCCCATGACCGCATGTCCTGAATTGACATTGACAAGAGTATAGAATTGTCAAATGATTGCTACAGTCAAAGCCACATATAGCCTTTGATCCTGTTCCTGCAGTCTGTCCTTAAATAATAGATTTTACATCTCCTATTTCGGTCAGATTTAACTTAAAACTCAAATATCATTGAAGTGAATTTGTGTCAGATGTTGAGGAAACAAAGGTAGAACTATTGATTGTCTGTCCCAAAAGGTAACAAATGCAGAGTATAAAGTGGCCTTGATGTCATATTCATCCACCTTATTCATGAAAGTCTCATTATATTCAATATCAGACTGAGAGAAGTGGAAACCCACATAAAATTTTAATTCTGATAAAGCAAACAATAGCTAAGTGTTGTTTTGTCTTCATTTCTAAAATCAGGTCTGACTGCAAAAATGATTTGAGCAACACTGTTCAGTC
Source organism: Euthynnus affinis (assembly GCA_029490765.1). Taxonomy (NCBI): domain Eukaryota; kingdom Metazoa; phylum Chordata; class Actinopteri; order Scombriformes; family Scombridae; genus Euthynnus; species Euthynnus affinis. The sequence continues at coordinate 9,071,177 of CM055840.1, read as the reverse complement.
TGTTAGAAGCACAAGTTGTATTTCTTGTCAACGGGCCACATGTTAGTAAGTTTTTAGGTCACAAAATGAAATGTAAAGCTGCTTTTCATGGCATTAAACATCTGAATAGTCAAAGCAGTGCACACAAAAGCCAGCTTCGTGGTTAGTTTCACGTCCTGCTTGCGTGCTGCAGACAGCTGCAGAGTACTGAGCGGTGGGGGATGGGCCAGGCTTAGCTGCCACATATGTATTGGTTTCAGCAGGGGAAGGTATTCACAGTGGGCCAGTGGCGCAATGGATAACGCGTCTGACTACGGATCAGAAGATTCTAGGTTCGACTCCTGGCTGGCTCGTCTGCTTTTACTTTTAACTGTTTTCATCAGGGAGTGATTGTGATATATATTTTATATGAAATACAACATTAGCTGATGTTGATTATTAAAATCAAAAATCACTCTGACTGCCAAGAATATGTCTTAGTCAGAGGAAACAGTCTTGCAGACAAGTTATTTCCAGCATTATCTCATATAAAGACACAATGCAAGACATACTAGTCTTTTTCTGTGTGCACTTGCATTTGAGTACAGAATATAACAAAATTATTACTAAGAAGAGTTAAAGGGGACATCTGCACATTTAGAGGTCTATATTTATATTCTGGGGCTCTACTTGAATATCTTTGCATAATTTACAGTTCAAAAAACACCTTATTTATCTTATATTGGCCCTTTTACACAGCCCGTCAGTTCAGCCTCTGTCTGAAACAGGCTGTTTTAGCTCCTGTCTCTATAAGGCCTCCGTCCTGATGAGCCTAATTGGTTAGACCCTGGACACTACGTCTTGGTTGCCTTCCGGTGGCCTCACAAACAAGCAGTAACAGGATTACTCCCTTTACTCTGTCTTTATTCAAGTTGTCAACTTCTCAAATACATCCGTACAGTTTCAAGCCAAAATCTGATCTGAAACATGAGAGTGGACAACGCAAACAACACATGGAAAAACCTTAGCAAGAATCTTAGCGACCAATGTAACTGAATGGATGGCCGTTAATTGGCAATCATTGACTGTATATAAATATGGATGTCATAACAGCTCCCCAAAAGTGACACTAAAACATCTTGATTGCTCCTTGGTGACAGGCTGCAGTGTAGGTCCTAAGCCCCGCCGCGTCCATGTTAGCGGATGGGACATGAGCCAAACTAAAAAAAATGAAGTACACAGTTCACGTTAAATAAATTAAAGGTAGTGTATCATTTTAGGTAAACACTCATGTTTGTCCAAATGCTCATTTTTCTGATGTTTTTTTTTTTTAATTAGTTATATCACAATATAAAAAGGGGTGTGACACAATGATTGACATTTCTGACAGCCGCTCTCAAACCACTGTCTAGTGGCAGGATGGCTGAGGAGGCATGTCATCCCGCTGCCCGAATCTACTGTGCAGACTACATACTTTCAGCATTTCTACATACTTTAAGCTCAAGTTTTACATGTGTTTAAAATAGATATGTGAGATCAAAGCAATATATAAATAATAGAAAAGCACAAAAAGCATAATATGTCCTCTCTAAACTGTCTAAAGTAAAAAAGAAAATGAATGAATTTACTCAAAATCAAATATTTCTACTAACCAATCATACAATTGCAAAGGTGGGGCAGCTGTGTGTGAGGGCAACTTCAGTATGCCCTTATAAAAGGTAACCTGAACCTGCCTCCTGCTCAGCTATTTAAAAGTTTCTCTATTTCCCTTTTTTGTTTGTTTGTTTGTTTGCTTTTTAGATCCTTTTTTCAGCAGATGATGAAATGGATGAGTCAGATGAGGACGATGTACGGCGGCTCACTGGTCTGAAGACTGTAAAGAAGAAGAAACTTCGCATGGGGATCCCTGTTTGACCTGTGTGCCTCGCTCAAGTGCTACGATCGAATTTCCTCTGGTTGGCGTTCACCTCACAGGCCCACATACATCCCCTCTTTAGGAGTTGACATGATCTTTTCAAACGTAGGATTCCCTTCGATCACAGAATTGAATTCCCTTTACGGTTGACTCCTGGAGGACTCTGCAGACACTAAACTGTGTCTGACCTGGGATTTAATTTAACTCACTGGGAGATGTTTTTTTGCTAGTTAACCAGGTACTTTAGATCACAGTTGCATTACAACACAGCACTCCTCAGTGAGTGTTGTGTTTAAAGACACTCTGGGGAAAAAGAATCCCCGCCATGTATGAACATTATATTGTTAAATCCTTTATGTAAGTATAATAGGAAAAAGATAACACTGGTTTATTACTGTTTGGACTTCAGTGGCAGTGTGTATGGTATTGTGATACAGTGGTCCAGGATCAGGTTGTTTGGACAAATCTAAATGGCCACAAAAGAACCAAACCATCATGCAAACTTTTCATGGAGTTGGTTACGTTTGTTACTTAAACATGTCCCCTAAAGTGATTGTATTCCTGATGTAGATTCCATGTAAACTTTGTCCTTTGTTTTCGCATATAGACGTACCACCACAGCCTGTGATGTGTGTTTGCGTGTATGTGTGCCAGGATGTGTACAGTGGGACACACCTCAAATTTAGGAGCAGCATTACGTCAGAGTGTTTGAATCACTGTATTGATGCGACTCTTAACAGTTTCCAGCACAGTTACACACTTTACTACTGTATATCCTGTATGTAATGTTACTCATGTCAGAGGTAGCACATTAACGCTTGCAGCAAGCTTCCATTTTTATCTTCTGACAGGGTCCGCTCAGTTGTTTAAACCTGTAGGGCTGCAAGTACCACCACTGCAACATCCTTCTAATATCAGCTCAGCCGGTGTTGTCCGCCTTTATGCACAAGACTGCAGTCTCTCCATTTGTCTGTGACGGTTTTGCTGATGTGCTCTAACTATGTTTTTTTTGTTGTTTTTCGTTTTTGTTTTCTGTCTATGAATGTCTCTTGTCTCATTTCAAGTTGTTGGGATTTTTTTATACAAGTTTTGAGTGTTATTTTCGGGCCAAAAAGGTGACTATGCTTGCTCCAAAAGTGTTCTTTATTCCTTCTCTCCAAGATATGGGAACCATTTCTTGCACAATTTCCCATTTATCACAGCTTTTATCTTTCCTTTTGTCTTTGTGTGATTTTTTTTTTTTTTTGTTACAATAATGTGCCTGAGTGAAATTACCAGCAGGTGTTTTGTTTGTTGTTTGTTTGATTTTTTTTTTTTTTTTTTTTGTAGCAGGCTCTGATGTTAAGAATGTGACATGCATAGACCTCTAAACTGTTACGAGACTGTGGACCAGACAGTCGGGAGAAAGTGTGTGTATGTGTGTATGCATGCTAGTGTTTGTATATACAGTATACCTGTATGTACTGGTGTATGATGGATGTGTGTGCAAGTGTGCATAGCTGATGTGACTGCTGGTCCTCTTTAAAGTAAATGGAGAGTGACATAAACTGTGACTGTGATGAGTTCGGTGCTGGTAATGATTTCATTATGACGTTTTTGGCATGTGGGCTAGAAATAAATTTAAGGAGGAAAGAACAGCATCATGCAGCAGTTACTGTAACTCTCAGTTCAAACAGGACAAAGAGGGCTTTTAGTATTTTGCAAAGTGAAACGACTAGCTGAGTAAAAACACAAGTGATGGTGGTAAATTATCATTATAAACTGCTTTCTAATAAATGATGTGATACACTACTTTGAGCATCTGGTCGATTTCTATTGAAGTGATGTGTATAAACAAGATAAAATAGTTCCCTGACCGGGAATCGAACCCGGGCCGCGGCGGTGAGAGCGCCGAATCCTAACCACTAGACCACCAGGGAAAGTGGCAATGATGAGACCTGTGTCAGAACAAGAAGAAAAATGGTAATATCATTGGCTAATTTATAAGAAGAATAATGTGAGTGAAAAGAACGGCACTAATCGCTCATTTGTTGTGATGTTTTGAAACGGGCAGACCAGACTTACAGGGCCGCTCGAGCTACAGTCATGATTGTGTGCCCACAAATAGATCCGACTTAACTTAAAGCCTCTTGTAAATAACACACTGGCACACACATTTAGCTTCAGGAGTCATCCCTCAGAAGCTCTGAAGAATACATTACATCTCGACTCGTCCTCTTCAGCTAACAACATACTTTCACTCTCCGTGTAGTCATAATAACCGCCGCATGACACAAGCGCATCATGTGTTGTGTTTTTAGTCATCCACAGTAACCCTAAGTATCCTGATTACAAAAGCCACCAGTGCTAAGTACACACTGTAACATTTTAAATTGTTTGCAGAGGAGATTTAAAGAGATGTTTAGGATCATGTGTCATTATAAAATAGTGAGTAACTCTGTCCATTATCTACGGAAGAGGATAAGGGCCACGTGTGAAAAATGTATTTGAATTCTGAGTTTAAAAGTAAGAATTTTGACTTTAAATATAGGTTTGCATAAATGCCACAATGCTCTTCTTTACACGTTTACTGACGTGGTTAAAGTGTATTATTTCAAGTAATTCAAATTGTAATTCGTCTTCACTGCCAACTAGTTGTTCATTCACCTTTACAGAGATTTAAGAAATTTCAGTGTTGGAACACTTTCATTGTACCATTTGTGAGTATACAATAAGAGATTGTTGAAGGTTTTGAGGATAAATGGCACTTTAATCTCAACTTTTACAATTTAGACCTTTCTAGGCTAAAATTATGTGAATGCATTGTAATAAATATGTGTTTGTGTTTGTGAAGCACCTGATTATTTCTGTTGGAGTACATGTAAAGGTGCCATTGGCCTCAGCCAGTGATAGAGGATTTATTAGGGGTTTTCTTATCATGGGTCCAGATTTGACTTGAGGCCAGCCTGTTGCCTATTATTCATGCTGACTCACACAAGACAGCTTCTTGGGTCAGCCCTTATTTTGTTGGTGCATGTGTTAAGTGTCTATAAATGTTTTTTTTACAAGACTCAAAACGGCATTCCCTCAGGCTTAAATCAAGTTTTAACAAAGAGCAGTGAGACTCACCCACTGGAGCTGCAGGGAGGTGTGGCAGGTGGACTCAGCCTCAATTTCCCTTTTTGACACAAACAAGTGCCACATCCCATCCCAACATTTAATCTCCGCCAGGGGAGAGGAGGTAGCTGACCACTTGTGTTGTGTCCCGAATTATCAGCTGTTGGTCATTTAAGCCTATCGTAAAATGACTGGAGACCCATTCCAGCTGTACTATCCCTCACGTCACGCCTAATTATACACACTGATAACAGGCAGAGTAGTACAGAGGGTAGGGGGCCTGACTGACTCATTGGGTCTGGACCAAGACTATATATAATGATAGACTTGCTGGAAGACAAACACACACCAGAATAACAACCAGAAACACTTTCACACTGGAGAGGGTGTCTGTGGAATCAACACACCAGCTTAAATCAACATGTCACAGGTAAGTTACATCAGGTCAAATGTTTTCAGAAATCAACATTAACACCCTTTGTTTTCCTTCCCTTTAACCTTAACATAACCACTTCTCTCTTATTTCTTTAAGCCGGGCGAGGTGAAGAAGAAGAAGCGTCCACCGATGAAGGAGGAGGACCTGAAAGGAGCCCGCAGTAAACTGGGACTGAAGGGCGAGGTCAAGAGTAAGACCTATGAGGTCATGGTGGAGTGTGGTGAGTAAAAGACTAAAACATCAGACAAGTGACGTAACACGTCAGATGTTTAATGTTCACATCTATAAAGACATTTTTTACCCTTAAACGTAGAGCATTTTTGTTTCATTCTTGCTTGACCTGTAGACTTTAGATTTGCTCAAATGTAACTTAACTATCTAATGTAACTTAAATAGGAAAGGCGTCAGAGTAATGTGATATGGTGGATATGTCACTGTGTCACAATGCTATGTGGGAATGCTGAGGCATAGCTAGTCTGTGCATGATATCAGAATCAGTGCTGCTTATTATTTTCTTTCAACATATACCACAAAAATATATACCAAGAAAAGGTAGTTCCCTGACCGGGAATCGAACCCGGGCCGCGGCGGTGAGAGCGCCGAATCCTAACCACTAGACCACCAGGGAAGGATGAAGCTCCATCACTGACAATCAAAATTTAAAATCAGCTAAAAGGGCAGTCGCTTAAAAGGGCAGTCGGGTTAGCTGGCCACAGACGAACTTGAAACAAAATGATAAACAACCATTGAAAATAAATAAATAAATATAAACATCGTCAGTAGACTCAAGAGCCTTTTTCTATGGAGAGAGCTCTGGAGCTATGAATTTAACGTGTTATTCTCTCTGTGGTGGAATGTAACTAAGTACATTTACTCAGGTAGGCTATCGTACGTTACTGAAGTACATTTTTGAAGTAGGTCCCCCACCTGTACTTTTTGTCGGTGTTGGTGCTGGTTTGGCTGGGAGATTGCAAAGATTGGTAGCAGAGATGATGTGGAAAGTAAAGATATAAATGTCAAAGAAACTATGTTCATAAGTTCCTTCGTCACTGAAAAGTCCATTCTCAGTGTATGCACTTTCCATGTCGCACTTGTGTAAGTTACCTACTGGTCCACGATTCGTTCCAAACCGGTTATGATGTCACAAATCCTTCTGGTAGATGCAGACCTTAAACTCAGATTTAAGGGGGGCACAGAGAAACTTTCCACTTTCAGCAGATGAGTATGAAAACATCCTTCTAGTGTCAAACTCTGCACAGTGAAGCTCAAACATTCAACTGTAGGAACAAGAAGAAAAACACATTATTGAGTGGAAGGGGACTTTAAGAAGGCTTGTGGATGCAGGACTTTTACTTGTGGAGTTTTTACATCATGCTATGGCTATGTACTTTTGCCTAAGTAAAAGATCTGACTTCTCCACCACTGTATACACTTCTCCACATCTGTGGTGAAATGTTGCAGTAATGCCTGACATGGGATTTGCTATAGTTAGGATAAATTTAGTTGGAAAAACAAGCTGCATTTTCCACAAACAATCCAAATACCATTTTCCTGACGAGCTCATTCTTGTCCGTATTATAACATTTTATCCTTAATTAATTAATTTCTCGCTCATTTCTCAAATGCTGAGTAATCTGCAGCTGCCTTAAACTATTTGCTCTTGCTTGTGGTAGCTAACACTATCCACACATACTCCTGCTGCACTTGCATAACTCCCACCCACTGTTTGACAACAGAAACAGCATGACATCAGGTGGCTTATAAGCCGTTTCCACTCTACCCATGCATACAAGTACTTTTTGGGCATGTTGCCTCACAGATCTTGAGTCTATATTTGTATTTGGTAACTAATTTTCTGCAGCTCACTGGGGCTCACAAAAGAGCTTTATGAATACTAATTGAGAGAATGTGATTTTATATGTATATAAAATATCAGCAAGTGCTGAATTATAAATAATAATAAAGTTGAACAGACACAATGTTGCAGATATGCTGTATTTGCTCTCACATACTTCCCTCAAAGACAGCCAGCTGGAAGCTTAACGACTTGTTGAAAATCAGCGGTCACCTGGTTAAAGCATCTGTTTTTCTGATGCTAATTATCTGCTTCTCTTTTCAGAACGTATGGGCAAAGTGGCACCGTCTGTGTTCAGCGGTGTGAGGACGGGGACAGAGACGTGCCTGGAGCAGCCTGCTGCCAAAGCTCCTGGAGCCAGTGTGTTCAGCAAGTAGACACACACTGCAGCTTAAACCAATAGCACTGAAGAAACACACACTGTAGTCTTTAAATTTGTGAGTCAGTGGTGTTGCTGCATAACATGGATTGCAAAGATTTTCTTTAAAACGGGAGGTTAATGGAATTTAAAAGATAAAGAAGTTGTTTTTGTGCATGTAGTCTGTGTTGACATCACTACATATGTAAACAGTTATTGTGGTTTGCACATTGCATCGGCCTTGGAAGGTGGCTTAGGTTTGGATAGGTGTGTGCTGTTAATGCATTGTGGTATTTATTTAACGATATTGCCAAAGATTGTGCAAATATTTGCTTATTTGTCCATTTATTTACTTGACCAATTTTACAAAATAAAATGTTTTCCCCTGTTGTGAAAGCTAATGTTTTTTATTTCCGGGTAGTAAACTATAAAACAAGGGTAATTTCAGTGGAGTGTACTTAAGGCTTGAAATGAACAACTTTGCAAATGCAAAGATTGCAAATTGTGGCAGGTAACCTATTCAAATAAACTTCACACAATCACAGCACAATCATAACTGCCAGCACAAAGTGCTTCGTTATTTGTGCAAGGACATTAGAGATTAACAGCAACAGTTTTCTGTGTTCATATACACATACTGTAGCATGTAGATGCGTTGAGTGAAGCAGATTATAGGTCTGAGGGATGTGATGTTTAGTAACTGTTTTCCTAGACGTGACGGGAAGTTTGAATCTTAATGTGCACTGGTATGTACTGTAAACGTAGTCAGTACCTCTAAACATTCAAACATTCAAGTTTTCCAGGTTTTCAAGTCTTGTGCCTAAGAAAGTGTTGTTAATTTGAATTGTGAACATGTATTATGAGGTGTCTTATTTGACAAAGTTCCACTTGTTGAATAATAATTGTGTATGTTTAAATTAATAAAGCAATGTTATTTAAGGAATAATAGAAAATTCCTTTTTTTCATTAAAACAGTAGCACTAATGAGAAATAAACTGAGATTAAGGCTGTATTACCAACCAGACAAAGCAAGCAACTGCCCTGAAGCCCAAACTCTCAGGGGCCCGAAGACTCTGTGTGGGAATTAGTTTGTGCCAATAAAGTTAATTTCATGTTGTATGTACCACTAAATCACAATATAAACAAAAATAACAGTCGTCTGGGTTGAGTTAAAGTCTAGTGTGAAGGTCTCTGTTGTTTCAGTATATATTGTGTCTACATGGTGCATTTTGCCAAATAAAATTATATCGAGTTAGCACAAACAAATTTCTAATCAACAACCAATACATGTACGATACTAAGAAAGTGTGAGAAATGCAGATCCTGTTTTCACTTTGTTTTAAAATGAGTCTTGGGCGATTGGATCACAAGTGGACAGCATTAAATACAAGTGTAAACAACCACCATGATGCATTGTTAGCCAATCACTAAAACTACTTGCAGAGGTGGTTTGGGATGTATTTGACCACATATGTTTGTAGTGTAAATGCTAATGTGTCATGATGCGTCCAAAGATGTAACAGGAAAATACTTTATCAGTGCAGGATGTGGTGATTGTATTGGTGACTGTGCCCCAACACCAAATGATTTTGTCGTGCCAGTCTCAACAGCCCAAATAGCCCGTACATGTATATTCTTCTTGAAACAGCCCATTGAAATAGCCCATGTGAAACAAATTTGGCGCTTGTCTGGTGACAGACTGATGTAATAACTGTGCGTGGGGCCCTTGGACCTTCTAGAGGAAATTACGTTGACAGTAACAAAAAGTGGACTGCTGGACACCCTAGACAGACACAGGTGTGAACGGCAATGTGTCTCGGCTGTCCACTTGTGTTCCTATCACTGAAACAGACAGTCAGCTGGTTCCCACAGAACATTTTAGCTTCTGGGTCACTTAATGCATTAATTCAGCCCTGGCAGATAATGATTAACGTATTAACATTAAAATGAAAAACAAGTAACCTGATTAACAACAGAACTCCTGTAGCTTACCTCTCTGCGATGACATGAGCACTGACTATAGTAGCTGAATGTGTCACTAAGACTTCATACTGCAGCCCCATAGGTACATTACCAAGTTAAAAAAAAATACACAGATACAAAATGATTGGTTCATTTCGGCCAAACACAGTGTCACATGATGAAAATTACTCATCAAATGGAGAGCAGAGTGTAGTGCAGCTTATCCAAGTAAATAATACTGTTTATTCACTAGGTTCAGAGAGACAGAAAAAAAAAATGTTTGTTAAAGAATGTAGCATTTTTAAGAATGCTTAAACTTAAAAAACAACAAGAGAGTCTCTGTAATTTCCTTACAGTACTCCAGTGTTTGCTCTCCAGCAAATGAGAAATTACACACATATTAAGTGACACAGCACAGGCTGTTTAGTGAGAGGGTCTGGTAAATGAAGTAAGTTTATCTGATGTTGATGAATAAATGAATGAATGATTTTATGTTCACACCTGATCATTATTCAGAAATACTGACAATGGCAAAAAACATATCCACTAATATCCTAAAATAACTGACAAAACAACTACTACACATGGCAGATTGTAAATACACATATTGGCTGCATATTAATTTTAAGCTTATAAACACTACATTTATTTACACCATTATTCCACCTAAATATAAAGCTGTTACTCTGTTAAGATATACCCTTAAAATGCAAAATATAATTTAATTTGTCAATTAAATCTTCATCCTCCATTCTTTTTACACAGTGGAATTGATTTTGTTTTTGGATACAATGTAGTTGTATTATGAGCTGACTGCTGTGACATAATGTACTGTCTTCACGGCAATTTTGGTGTCACTAATTGGTACTTTTATGATATTTTCCATTCCAGCTTGAGGCTGTAGGTGTCAAACTTGTCATATTACCAAACACCTAGTTAGCTGTGAGTTTAGTGTAAGTCCTACAAACACACTTTCAGCCTGAGCACAGATATTTTCATTGAGCTTTTAAAGCAGCAGCTTTTCTACTTCAGGGCATCCTGCACATTGAACTCTGGTCTGTTGGTCATTGCTCCAGGACAACACACACACACACACACACACACACACACACACACACACACACACACACCCACACCCACACACTCACACTTTTTGTCCCTCCTCCATGGGCAGAGAGCTTTTCTCTCAGCACTGAAGTCAACCAGTGTTCAGTAGAAGTTTGGTCATGTCTGGACTGTTGGGTGTTCGGCAGTTGCTGCTGTGGGGCATCGCCTGCCTCTGGCTGCCCAGCCTGGCCAGGGGGGCTCTGGTCATCTCCGGGGACCATGCGGCTGTGCAGGTAACTTCACACACTGACTCTTTTATGCTCTGCTTTAAACTGGAAATGATATTGTTCTAATATTGTCGTTTTGCCCGTATTGCTTCTTATGTTTCTTATGAATAATCCTTTAACAGAAATTGTGCTCCTTCATAACTAGTTTGCATCTTAAATCCTACTCAGCTTTGCTATTATATTCTCCTTCTAACTTCTCCTCTTTGTGTGATAAATGATTTAAAGTATATTGTGTGAATGAGTGCTTCTTTCTTACACATTAGTTCATGTTAGCAGTGGCCTTTTGTAATATCTTGTTGCTGTGCTTTATTGTGTTTGTATTACAGGGGACAAGAGAAGCTGACAGACCACTGCAGGTATTTAGCAGAAACTATTGAATTTACAGACAGACAGTCATGTTCATGTTATAGGGACAGTATTTGGTTATGAAGTTACATCTAAATAAATATCATCTTTCTTTTCTTTTGTCTTACAGAAAAGAAGCACAAATGATGGCACGGTAAGAAAATAATCAGTTTAGATCTTTATTAACAACACCCTCACTATCCATGCTTAGTGCTTCCACCACCCAGGTTGACTCACTCAAACAGTCTCATCACAACACTCCCAAAGTGGAATCAGTGACATAATGTCTTTCTAAAAATGTTTCAAGCTGTAATGATTTTTCTTGGCAGTGTACTGTTGGCTGGACTGTGTCTGAAATGTCATAAAAATAATGCATCATCCTTACTGTATTAAAATACTGTATGTGTATTGTGATAAGTTGTCCATATTGTTCTGTTGCTGTTTTCCATCTCTTCCTCCCTGTCTCTGTGTCTCAGGTGGAGGTGTATAGTGTGACAGTGGACTGCACTGTGGCGTCTCGTTTTGCTCACACTGTCATGACCTCAAAGGCTCTGAACAAAGCAAGCTCCTCACAGGAAATCTTCTTCGAAGTGGAGCTTCCAAAGACTGCCTTCATCACCAACTTCAGCATGTCAGTTTGTCAATCCTACATTCCTGACAATATTTGTGCTTCATTTATCAATTGTGCTCTAAATCAGGTTTTAATGATTTTGTCATCCTCCATTTTTGGACCTTACAGGGAAATTGATGGTCAGGAATATGTTGGAGAGGTGAAGGAGAAAGAGAAAGCCAAGAAACAGTATGAGAAGGCTGTTTCCTCAGGACAGACTGCTGGACTGGTCAAGTAAGTCATTTAAGATCAAAAAGACCAACCACACCACCCCTTCACACATACTAAAGAAAAATAGTGTATCTAAAGTTCCTAAACTGATCATTTTGACATCAGAAGTGATCAGTTGTGTCTGTGTTTTATTAAAGGGTCTCTGGAAGAAAGATGGAGAAGTTTTCAGTGTCTGTCAACATTGCAGCTGAAAGTAATGTAACTTTCATTCTGACCTATGAGGAGCTCCTTCAGAGGAAACTGGGCCAGTATGAGATTCTGACCCGAGTTAAACCCAAACAACCGGTCCAGGAGTTTCAGGTGAATCCATGTACACATCCTGCCTCTTCCTGATTTCCTGCTTGTGTCAGATATCCTTAATGAGTGATTTTCCTCACGAAATTAACTCACTGTTCCTGTGTATTTGTGTTTGTGCGTGTGCATGAATACTTAACTGTGTGGAGACAGATTGTGACAAACATCTATGAGCCTCAAGGCATTTCTTATGTTGATGCTCAAGCAACCTTCCTCTCCAATGAACTGCTCCCCCTGGTGGAGAAAACTGTCACAGACAAAAAGGTAAATGCTACAGAAAATCAGATTACCTCTGATTGTTGCATCTGTGTCTCTCTGTTTTAGTTTTCAAAGTGAAGGTAATGTTGGTCTCACTTCCTGTCGCTGTGTTCGATAAATGAACAACATATAGAATTTAAGAAGTAAGAATGGGCCAAACTGAACGTATTTATCCTCTTGTCAGGCTCACATCTCTTTTTCACCAACAATGGACCAGCAGAGGAAGTGTCCAGGTTGTGACGAGACACTGATCGATGGAGATTTTATCATCAAATATGATGTGAACCGTGCAAAGAGCCTCGGGGACATTCAGGTGAGCAGTCAACACATATTGTACTTCAGAATCACCTCAGTGTCTGCATATCAGGATTCACATATAAAACTACGCAGAGTCACTTTAACCTTCTCTGCCTGGAGAATAAGTTCTGAAAGAAAATCAAACAAACTGTGATAAGACTGCAACAACATAAAATGAATAAACTTTTTCTCTGGAAAAGAAATTATTACAATAACAGCCTTCTGTCAGTCCTTCATGTATTTTACTACTCTTTATGATTATTTTCCTTCAGATTGTGAACGGATACTTTGTGCACTTCTTTGCTCCACCTGACCTACCCAGAGTCCCAAAGAACGTGGTGTTTGTGATCGACAGGAGCACTTCAATGAGGGGAACAAAGATCCAGCAAGTAAGAGACTGTTCAGACATCTGTACACACATGAAGAAAATACCTCATGATTCAAAAGTAATGTGGCTCTAATGCATTGATGCACAGAGCTACGCACTTTGACCTCTGACCTTGTAACTCTTTGTAGACCCGAGAGGCAATGTTGGCCATCATCAAAGATCTCCATGAGGAGGACTACTTTGCTCTCATTCAGTTTGATAGCATTATCGATCCTTGGAAGGAATCACTAACCAAAGCAACCAAAGAAAATGTGGCTGAAGCCATGGCCTACATCAGTAACATAAGAGAGCGTGGAGGTAATAGAATAAGAAGTGACACCATCTTTAATGGCAAATATAATCTTGACTCCCTAAATTAAAAATACATTAAAACAATTAATTTGACTAAATCTTCTGTGTTTTCCTTCCAGCAACTAATATCAATGATGCTGTGTTGCGAGGTGTGAACATGCTGGTGAAAGACAGACAGGAGAAGAAGCTCCCAGAGGGGAGTGTTGACATGATTATTTTACTGACTGATGGAATGCCAAATACTGGTGAGCAGACTGTGCACATTTTGTAGCATATAATGTAAGTGGTGTTGTTTATATTTGGCATCAATTTTGTGCCTGTTTTTTATTTGTGCATTTGAAGGCGAGTCGAACCTCCCGACAATTCAGGAGAATGTGCGCTCTGCTATTGGAGGGAACATGTCTCTGTTCTGTCTTGGATTTGGAAATGATGTGGATTACTCCTTCCTGGATGTGATGAGCAAAGAAAACAAGGGACTGGCCCGCAGAATCTATGAGGCCTCAGATGCAACCCTTCAACTCCAGGTGGAGGATTGAGGCAACACATTTTTGAGCCAATAGTTTTGTTTTCTTGAGCCACACACAAAGTCCAGAGTGTATAAACAAAATTGGCCATATTTCTCTGGAAATATGTAACCACTATGCATATATAATTCTAATAAAATATTTATGTGCTACACAAATAAACATATATAAATAAATGTGTGTATGAATCTATTACAGGGCTTCTACGAGGAGGTGTCCAGCCCTCTCCTTTCAGAGGTGGACCTACGTTACCCCGACAACGCAGTGGACTTCCTGACCACCAACCACTTCAGTCAGTTGTTTAATGGCTCAGAGATCGTGGTGGCCGGTCGGCTGATGGACAATGACCTGGACAACTTCCTGGTGGAAGTGTTTGCCCAGGGGGTGAGGAAAAGAAACATTACAGTTAGAGATGCTGCTGAGGTGCAGAAAAGCATTTTTTCAAGCATTCTTTCTTCTCTTTTTCTCTCACTGAAAGTTTGAGGAGGACTTCCAGGTGCAGGGCCAAGCCAGTGTTGTGGAGTGGGATGTGATCTTCCCAGAGGAGGAGTATGTCTTTGGGGATTTCACAGAGCGTCTGTGGGCTTACCTCACCATCCAGGAGCTACTGGAGAAGAGGTCACTTTAAGTAATTTTACTCAAGCTGAGCCCTGTATTGCTTGAGCTTAAATATGTTTATTTACCACTGGTGAAAATGTCAAGTGTGAGAACTTGTGTGTATTTTTTCATTCTTGCAGCAAGATTGGTACTCCTGAAGAGAAAGCCAATGCCACAGCCAAGGCCCTGGACATGTCCCTGCAGTACAGCTTTGTCACCCCTCTCACCTCCATGGTGGTCACCAAGCCTGAAACTGAGGATGGAAAAAACAGCCCTCTCATTGCTGATAAACTGACTGAGGGTAAGGGAGGGCAGAGAGGGCTTAAAAAGTGGCGCTGGGTCCACTTTTCTTTATGTGGCATAACTGCAGTCAAGTAAAACTGTAACACACTGATGAGCAGAACTGGATACCGAATTGAAATTAAAAACACATTATTTCTCTTCACTCCACTTACCACTTATTTGTTTTTGTCCATCTGCTTTCTTTGTTTTTTTTTTGTCAGAACAAAGACAACAGGCAGAAAGAGTAGGTAAGTCATTTTTAACCAAATGGCATATAAAAGATGAGGTCCATTCAGTGTATTTGTTTTTTGGAATTTATTGTAACCCCTTATATTCACACCAGGCTACATGTATGCATCACAACCCATTGTAAACCCTCAATTTTCATATGCTGCCCGACCCACATATTTTGGTAAGTTTTCTTGTTTTATAGCTCATCTTATTCGGCCACTACTAAGGAAGAAACACAAGAGCATGTCTATGATAACCATTTTGTTCATTACTGTCATTTTACTATGGTGTTTCCTGCAGTGGATGGAGATCCTCATTTCATGATAGAGCTGCCAGACAGAGATGATGCTCTGTGCTTCAACATCAACGACAAACCAGGAACCATTTTCAACCTGGTCAGAGACCCAACATCAGGTCAGCCAAGTCCTGATTAACATAATGACACTCTTAATTGAGATGTGGTCCCTGATGTCCTTTTTTTGTTACATGTGTGGTGACTAAGTCCTACACATTAGCTGCTACTACTACATTAGCACATTGGAAAAGACTGAATATCATTTCTGAGTATACTCACAAAAATATTCAGTCTTTTATAATAATTCATATATGCTGCTTTTATTTTCTTACCAATTTCCATTTTCTGTGTTGTTCGTCACTTCCACTAAGCTTCCAGTATAAAGTTAAAACAAATATAGCCAAGCAATAAATCTGAGCACAGTCAAAAACTGTACTGGTTTCCCTTTCATGATAAGCAAATGGTCTGGGGTTAATGCCTCAAGGTCAATTGGATCTTCAGACAGTGTCATAATGGGGTGATCATTCGGCATTGCTTCAACTTCACAGTGCAAGGTTTGAAAACCGTCATCATCCAAACTTTGCTGACTGAGGACAGAACTCAAAACTTTTCTGATTATCTGTATGATGCACTCCCAAGCAACACTGTGATGCAATCCAGTGAGTGGGTTAAAACTCCACTTAATTCCATTTTCAATATGGTTCTGATTTACAGAAGCTAAGGCTTCTCTTAGCTTCTCTGCTCCCACAATGTTGGTACCATTGTCTGATCTCATCTGAGAAAGTTGTCCTCTCCTTACTTGCCATTCAAGTGAAGATTATTCCATAACGTTTCACAATGTTGTCTCCTCCTTTCACATCAACTGAACCAAAATAATCTACACCAACATTAGTGAATGGAGGGAGATTAGGATTAATTCTCTCTGTAGGCAGGTCTGCCATTTTTGTTCACCAGTCTTTCCTCTGTAACGCCTGCAGAATCTGTACCTTGCTATGATTTTCCTCACTGCAAAATTAGCTTTTGTAAAATTAGCTTTTGCAGTCCAGTATTTATTCCTTACAGTAGAAAGTACATGATTTCTCCCCCCATCACCCAGCTGTTCATGAAAATGTCAGAGAATGTGGTTTGAGATGTGTTGATCTTTTGATAATATGAGGGGATGTTTTATATCCTCAGGCATTGCTGCTTTATTCAGTCTTCCCCTAACTCTCAGAACCCCCGAGAGAGACTGCTGAAGTTTGTAGATGGTACTACCTTTTTTTTTTTTACCTCTGATTTGCTAGAAGTTAATGCAGCAATTTCATTGTGGAATCTCTCTTGCTGACAAAAGACAAAAGGAAATTATTGATGTCTCAGCTTCTGAGAGACCCCCCAGTGACTTCCGAGTGAAGCTCTAAAAGCTTGCGTCTCTTTATATGCATCCAATGATGGCGATCTATTAGCAAATATTGCAAGCTGCAACTGTTTTCTTCTCTTGCTCAGATTTCTTTTCAGTTTGATGATCCAAGCAACTGCAACCTTTAACCTTTTCCAGCCAGAAAAATAAATTATCAGTTGATAATTGGCATTTAAAGTGTCAACAACAGTTGCAATTATGAGATTCCATTTAACCTCTGGGTAGTCGGCAGTGACACTGAAATCCATAGGGGATGCTGCTTTTCTTCAGGTTCCCATAGAAACTTTGGGCTTTCAATCCATCTCTAGTTGACCAGATTTTCTGTCTTCAATCCTCTTGAAGCATTATCTGCAGGGTTTTGTGACGTGGGAATGTATCGCCACTGTGAAACAGAGTTGAGTTGTCCTTTATAGTAGATACCCTGTTTGCAACAAAGGTTTGGAACCTTTTGTCTTAATTTTTATGTATCTTAGAACAGACGTGCTGCTAGTCCAAAAGCTTGATTTTGTCAACGAAAGCTGAAGCTCTGACTGAAGCATAACAGCAACAACAGCAGGCAAGGTATGGTAACAAGCTTCAATAGGGCCGCTCTGGCTTTGCAGAACAAGAAAGCAACATGAACCATTTTCTTAATGTTCTGCATTCTGAGGTAGGTAACCATATCATATCCATTCTCGCTAGGATCAGAGAAGTGGTACAGTTGGGCAATTGCGATACTTCGAATACTTTGGATTTGATACACCTGCTGACCTTGAAATCTGCCACTTTTTCAAGATCTGTTAGCCACTTGTCCCACTTCTGTCTCCCAGTTGTACTTCTTCCTACATAATTCCTGCAACAACAGTTTGACGTGAAAGGTGCTCAGAATCCCAGTGGATTGTAGACATAACTAATAACGGACAACATGCCACATTTGGTCTATTGGCATCTTGTCTCTGTCCAGATCTAGCTCATACAGGTTCTTTGATTTGTGTTCTTCTGGTTGCTTTGAAACCTCCTCTGCTGCAAACAGCTATGAGGCTCATGGTCACAGCATCCTCTTCATAGGGCAGACTCTTCAGAAGGTCATCCATATAGAAGATAAAGGTGTCTGTTGAGCAAGACCCCTTTGAATTCTGCTCCACAGTCAAACACAACTTGTAATGTTCCCTTCCTTGGATGGTACACCCTATGGTGATGTATATAACACACTTCCCCTCACGTGGTTCCAACTGATGTTGTGGCACTCCTTTGGTATAGCTTTTCCTAATGACATCAACAAGAAAGTGGGTATACTCATCATGAAAACTTTGGTCCCTCTGAAGTTTCTTTCTCAGACTATGAATATGTTGCTTGGCGATGCAGAGGTTGTTTGGCATGGTTATATTTTCTCTTCTGAAAGGCAGTACGATTTTATTATGCTTTACATATGCTTCTGTGACGACCGTGTATACTGAGGCTCATATTTTTTGCCATGTGGATTGAGAGATCTAGACGTGTTTTTAACTTGAGTCTCTTTCCTGAAATAAGACTCCATTCCATCAGACCATCCATCTGAAACGCTGCTATTGTCACAGGCTTGGAGTACTGCTAGCCTAGCAGTAGAGGCTGCTATTTCAGTGTCTGGCTCAAGCTGCTACTTTTTCCACAAAAAATCTTCCTGCTCCTCCAAAGCCTGCTTCTCCTTTAAAGCAGCAGCGCAAGCTATGAATGCTGCCTTGTCCACCTCTGCTTTAATGTAGAGCTGCTCAGTTAATGTAATTTTATTACAATTTTGGCTTCCAATGATTATGAAAACAAGAAAATTGAGATAAAACAATAGTTCTAAATCAATAAACATAATAAATAAAATTTGATTAATCGACCAGCTCTACCCCTCTAGTAATATTACATTTAACACAAATCAAACACAGAGCTCCTACAACACATGTATACACCTAGATTATAGACCAAGATTTAAATGGATTGTTGACTTTCTTTCTCTTTTGACACTTGTAACTCCTCATATATATGTCAGTCAATCATCTCCTGCGCTTAAACAGTGAGAGACTTAATCCCATGTTGTTTCTTCAGGTATTTTAGTGAACGGCCAGATCATCGGAGACAAGACAATCCCCCCCGATGGTAAAATTAACACCTACTTTTGGCGTTTTGGCATCACCCACCAGAATCTGGGGGTGAGACTGGAGGTGAGCACTGAGGACATCTGGGTGTTTCAGGATGGTAAACGGGTCAAGCTGCTGTGGTCTGATACAGCCTCCCTCAAAGGAGCCAAGTGAGAGACTGAACTGCCAATTATCATCATATCATCATCAAGATCCCAATACATGAAAAATATGACAAAATAATATTGCCCACTGCAGAAGGTCACTAACACGTCACCTGTTTCCACTCTCCTCTTTCCTCTCCCTTCTGTCTCCCTCATCTTCCCCCTTCTCCCTGCCCTTCTTTCTCCTCCAGTGTGGATCTTCTCGTGACCAAGGACCGTAGCCTAACGATAACACTAAGAGATTCTGTCAAGTTTGTGATCCTGCTACACAAAGTGTGGAAGAAGCACCCGTACCACCGAGACTACTTGGGTTTCTACACAGTGGATAGCCACCTCCTGTCTCCTTCTGTACACGGTCTGCTAGGTACAACACGATACACTTGTTAGAATGTAGACTGCATCGTTTAGGGTTTGATAGCAGGTCAAGCTAAGTGATATGTCTTTCATTTCATTTTTATTATAATTTACAATGGTGTCTCATCAGAGCAGCCAAAAAACTTCAATAATGGATCAACAAACATTTCAAGAACTGAAAAATGAAACAAAATGAAAATCAAATCTCTGCACTTTCACTTGGCATCCTAAAGGATAAGTTTAGCAATTTGCTGTTTTTTCTTATTTTTAACAAATCTCATGTGCAGAGCCAACCCAACAATGAACTGAAGCTACTTACAAGTATTGTATATGAGCCACACTGCTCGGTGGTAGTTTGTTTAGAAACGGCTCCAAAGAGTAAAAACAACTACCACATTTTCAGTCTCAGGAGAGAGGTTCCTTGTATGGCAGACATCACTGCAAATGCAGCTGTGCCGTTCCATTTACACAGCTCCGCTAGCTTGTTGTACTACATATCACAGCCTCTTTACTTTGTACTAAAGTTCTTTGAGAAATTTACAATCTAGCACAAAGAACTAATAAGACATGTCACAACCCTGTGACATGTCTTATTAGTTCTTGGACAACAACAGAAGGTCACAGCACAGAGGAATTAGATATATCAGCCTTTGGACACACACACACAATACTAATAAGTAGGATGAGTTCATTGTTGGTTTGACTCTGCACATGAGATTTGTTGATAATAAGAAAAATATAGACAATCGTCCACCAAATCCTTTGACTTTTATGGTCTCACCATTCTCATCCTCACCCTGTTTGCAGCAGCAGCAGACAGCTGTTTTTGGCTAAAAAAGGTTCTGAGAAATCCACTGTTAAAAGGAGAGTAAATATTGAACTTACAGTTGTTGATTGGCCAAAGACAAGACTCCAAATCAATACCAATGTTGGTTCATGTCTTCTAGATGTATAAATACGTGACCATTTGCTAACATGATCCCCATATCAGCTTTATAAGTTGATAGTATGTCAAGTAGTCAAAAACATTAAATTACACTTTACGCAAAAACCTCATTATGTCCTCTGGACATTTGCTCCCCCTTTGATTGAGACATTCTTTTTTTTATCATTCAGGCTCATAAAAATCCTGTAAAACCTTTTTGATGATGATGATGCCAAAAAATGCTAAAAAAAAAAAAAAAAAAAAAAAAAAGATTTTGTTCAGAGTTAGAGAAAACTTTGCATTTGGGAAATACAGAGGGAGGGCCCCGGGGTTTTTTTGTTCATATGATACTAAGACTCAGGATAAGAGCAATTGTCTTCATGATGTTGGACAGCTAAATATAGTTTACAGTAGTTAAAGTTGCTAAACCAACATGATCTGATTCTAACAAATTCCATTATTCATCTTTGTTCATACTGTAAACTGTATCTGTATAAACTAAGTGATACTTGAAGCCAGTATGTAATGATGTATTTTATGCGTATAACAGAGAAATTAGATTAGACTAGAGTGAAGAGATAAGAAAAGAATTGATTTTCACTCTCGATGGTGGGTCATCCTCTAGGTCAGTTTTACAGCGGGATTGAATACGAGGTCACAGACCTGCGTCCAGGTGATGTCCCAGAGAAACCAGATGCCACCATGTATGTGAAAGGACAGCAGCTCAATGTGACCAGGTACACCACATGCCTCAGAGTTTGTATTTATTGTGTCCTAAATGGATAAATATTTCTTCCTTTGTGTTGTGTTGTTTCCATTGTCCACTACTAATATCATCGGGTCTACATGATGTTTCTGTCTTGGTCTACAGAGGCTGGCAGAGAGACTTCAGGAGAGATGTGAAGAATGGAGAAAACATTCCCTGCTGGTTCATTCACAGTAATGGAACAGGCCTCATCGACGGAGATGCTTCAGACTACATTGTGTCGGGCCTTTTCAAAAGAGTTTAAAAGCAGCGTGCATACCCATAAATCACCACACAAATTCACACAATAAAACACATACATAAAACAAAATCTGCTTGCACTCTTGACACTCTGTTGTTTCAGTATATATTGTGCTTACGTGGTGCATTTTTCCAAATAAAATTCAATCAAGTTACCAAAAATGAATTTCTCATCAGGAACCAATACATAACAATACACAGCGTGAGTGATGTATTAAAATCTGAAGCCAATAATATGAACGTCCTAGGAGGAGATAGATTTTGTTTGGGGCTGGAAATTGGCAAAAAAAAATCTGACTTTTGTGTGTGTTTTGGGGATTTCTTGTGGGATATAGGTCTGGGGTGTCAGTGTATGATTTGTAGGTCTGGAGGAGACAAACAATTTAGTGTTGGTTCTCCCTCTCTACGACATTCCTACTTGCTTCTGGGCACTGGGGGGGATAATTTTTACATATTATCAAATTTTTTGCTGGACCTGATGTGTGTGCCGAATTTGGTGAGTTTTTGAGCATTTTAGGGGGTCAAATTAAGCATTGGAGTCGCGGTATAAGAAAGAAAGAAAGAAAGAAAGAAAGACAGAAAAAGAAAGAAAGAAAGAAAGAAAGAAAGAAAGAAAGTAAGTAACAGGACAGGAACAATAGGGTCAGGCCCTAAAGAATTACACAGATACAAAATGATTGGTTCATTTTGGCCAAACACAGTGTCACATGATGAAAATGACTCATCAAATGGAGAGCAGAGTGCAGTGCAACTTGTCCAAGTAAATAATACTGTTTGTTCAGCAGGTTCAGAGTGGGCACAAAACACATATGCTTTAAAGTATGTAGCATTTTTGAGAATACCTTAACTTTAAAAAATGACAAGAGCGTCTCTGTGATTTTCTTCCAATACTCCACTGTTTGCTCTTAGAAATTACATAAACACACATGTTAAGTAATACAGCACAGGCTGTTTAGTGAGAGGGTCTGGTAAATGACGTAAGTTTATTTGATGTTGTTGAATAAATAAATGAATAATTTTATGTTCACACCTGATCATTATTCAGAAATATTGACAGTGGCAAAAAAACATATCCACTAATATCTTAAAGTAACTGACAAAACAACTACTACACATGGCAGATTGTAAATACACATATTGGCCGCATATTAATTTTAAGCTTATAGACACTTTACAGTTATTTTCACCATTATTGCACCTAAATATAAAGCTGTTATTCATTTTTTTAGATATACTCTTGAAATGCAAAATATAACTTAAAAAGAGGTTTTTCAATTAAATCTTCATCCCCCATTCTCATCAAATCAAAACATTTTTACACAGTGTAATTGATTTTGTTTTTGGATACAATGTAGTTGTATTATGAGCTGACTGCTGTTATATAATGTACTTTGTTCATGGCAATTTTGGTGTTACTAATTGGTGCTTTTATGATAGCTGTGAGTTTAGTGTAAGTCCTACAAACACATTTTCAGCCTGAGCAAAGATATTTTCATTGAGCCTTTAAAGCAGCAGCTTTTCTACTTCAGGGCATCCTGCACATTGAACTCTGGTCTGTTGGTCATTGCTCCAGGACAACACACACACACACACTCACACTTTTTGTCCCTCCTCCATGGGCAGAGTGCTTTTCTCTCAGCACTGAAGTCAACCAGTGTTCAGTAGAAGTTTGGTCATGTCTGGACTGTTGGGTGTTCGGCAGCTGCTGCTGTGGGGCATCGCCTGCCTCTGGCTGCCCAGCCTGGCCAGGGGGGCTCTGGTCATCTCCGGGGACCATGCGGCTGTGCAGGTAACTTCACACACTGACTCTTTTATACTCTGCTCTTAACTGGAAATGACATTGTTTAAATGTTGTGATTTTGCCCATATTCATTTCATCTGACGATCCCTGATTTAGTCACTATTGCTTCTTATGTTTCTTATGAATAATCCTTTAACAGAAATTGTGCTCCTTCATTACTAGTTTGCATCTTAAATCCTACTCAGTTTTGCTATCATATTCTCCTTCTAACTTCTCCTCTTTGTGTGATAAATGATTTAAAGTATATTGTGTGAATGAGTGCTTCTTTCTTACACATTAGTTCATGTTAGAAGTGGCTTTCTCTAATATCTTGTTGCTGTGCTTTATTGTGTTTGTATTACAGGGGACAAGAGAAGCTGACAGATCACTGCAGGTATTTAGCAGAAACTATTGAATTTACAGACAGACAGTCATGTTCATGTTATAGGGACAGTATTTGGTTATGAAGTTATATCTTTCTGCTCATATATTTTTCACCAATGTTTTTTCACCAATGTTTTTTCACCAATGTTTTAAATATCACCAGTCAACAGGTTTCATATTTACTCTGAATGATAAAGAGCTAACTTTAACCTTAAAATAAAAACATCATTTTCAGTTGAAATTCAAAAATCTAAAGATTTGGTTCTCTGATTTTTCTGAGTATTTCTCTTGATGAATAAAACTTATTGTTTAACTTACATTTTATTTCTACTTCAGCATTCCTTACAACACAGTAGTTTTGATGTCGTTTCACTTCTCATCATTTTCTTGACAAAGGAGGAGTGTATGTATTATGTAATTATATATATAGGGTAAATGTGGCAAAGGAGATGGGAGAGGAAAGATGTATGAATGTGTGGGATTTGGGTCATTGTTCCTTATTCATCCAGATCTAAAATGAATATCATCTCTTTTCTTTTGTCTTACAGAAAAGAAGCACAAATGATGGCACGGTAAGAAAATAATCAGTTTAGATCTTTATTGACAACACCCTCACTATCCATGCTTAGTGCTTCCAGCACCCAGGTTGACTCACTCTAACAGTCTCATCACAATACTCCCAAAGTGGAATCAGTGACATCATGTCTTTCTAAAAAATTTCAAGCTAGAATGATTTTTCTTTGCAAAAATCAGGGCAGTGTACTGTTAGCTGGACTCCATCTGAAATGACAATAAAAATAATGCATCATCCTTACTGTATTAAAATACTGTATGTGAGGGGCTTGTGATAAGTTGTCCATATTGTTCTGTTGCTGTTTTCCATCTCTTCCCCCCTGTCTCTGTGTCTCAGGTGGAGGTGTATAGTGTGACAGTGGACTGCACTGTGGCGTCTCGTTTTGCTCACACTGTCATGACCTCAAAGGCTCTGAACAAAGCAAGCTCCTCACAGGAAATCTTCTTCGAAGTGGAGCTTCCAAAGACTGCCTTCATCACCAACTTCAGCATGTCAGTTTGTCAATCCTACATTCCTGACAATATTTGTGCTTCATTTATCAATTGTGCTCTAAATCAGGTTTTAATGATTTTGTCATCCTCCATTTTTGGACCTTACAGGGAAATTGATGGTCAGGAATATGTTGGAGAGGTGAAGGAGAAAGAGAAAGCCAAGAAACAGTATGAGAAGGCTGTTTCCTCAGGACAGACTGCTGGACTGGTCAAGTAAGTCATTTAAGATCAAAAAGACCAACCACACCACCCCTTCACACATACTAAAGAAAAATAGTGTATATAAAGTTCCTAAACTGATCATTTCAACATCAGAGGTCAATTGTGTCTGTGTTTTATTAAAGGGTCTCTGGAAGAAAGATGGAGAAGTTTTCAGTGTCTGTCAACATTGCAGCTGAAAGTAATGTAACTTTCATTCTGACCTATGAGGAGCTCCTTCAGAGGAAACTGGGCCAGTATGAGATTCTGACCCGAGTTAAACCCAAACAACCGATCCAGAAGTTTCAGGTGAATCCATGTACTCATCCTGCCTCTTCCTGATTTCCTGCTTGCGTCAGATATTGTTAATGAGTGATTTTCCTCATAAATTAACTCACTGTTCTTGTGTATTTGTGTTTGTATATGTGTGTGCAAATGCTTGAATGTGTGGAGACAGATTGTGACAAACATCTATGAGCCTCAAGGCATTTCTTATGTTGATGCTCAAGCAAACTTCCTCTCCAATGAGCTGCTCCCCCTGGTGGAGAAAACTGTCACAGACAAAAAGGTAAATGCTACAGAAAATCAGATTACCTCTGATTGTTGCATCTGTGTCTCTCTGTTTTAGTTTTCAAAGTGAAGGTAATGTTGGTCTGACTTCCTGTCTCTGTGTTCAATAAAATGAACAACATATAGAATTTAAGAAGTAAGAATGGGCCAAACTGAACATATTTATCCTCTTGTCAGGCTCACATCTCTTTTTCACCAACAATGGACCAGCAGAGGAAGTGTCCAGGTTGTGACGAGACACTGATTGATGGAGATTTTATCATCAAATATGATGTGAACCGTGCAAAGAGCCTCGGGGACATTCAGGTCAGCAGTAAACACATATTGTACTTCAGAATCACCTCAGTGTCTGCATATTTATATCAGGATTCACATATAAAACTACGCAGAGTCACTTTAACCTTCTCTGCCTGGAGAATAAGTTCTGAAAGAAAATCAAACAAACTGTGATAAGACTGCAACAACATAAAATGAATAAACTTTTTCACTGGAAAAGAAATGATTATAATTACATCCTTCTGTCAGTCTTTCATGTATTTTACTACTCTTTATGATTATTTTCCTTCAGATTGTGAACGGATACTTTGTTCACTTCTTTGCTCCACCTGACCTACCCAGAGTCCCAAAGAACGTGGTGTTTGTGATCGACAGGAGCGGTTCAATGAGTGGAACAAAGATGCACCAAGTAAGAGACTGTTCAGACATCTGTACACACATGAAGAAAACACCTCATGATTTAAAGGAAATGTGGTTCTAATACATTGATTCATGGAAGCATGCATTTTGACCTCTGACCTTGTAACTCTTTGTAGACCCGAGAGGCATTATTGGCCATCATCAAAGATCTCCATGAGGAGGACTACTTTGCTCTCATTCAGTTTGATAGCATTATCGAACCTTGGAAGGAATCACTAACCAAAGCAACCAAGGAAAATGTGGCTGAAGCTATGACCTTCATCAGACAGATAACAGCCAGGGGAGGTTAATAGAAAATCAAGTGACACCATTTTTAACACCAAATTAAATATTTACTCCCTTAATGAAAAATAAATGCAAACAATTCATTTTACTAAATGTTTTGTGTTTTCCTTCTAGGAACTTATATAAATGATGCTCTGTTGCGAGGTGTAAACATGCTGGTGAAAGACAGACAGGAGAAGAAGCTCCCAGAGGGGAGTGTTGACATGATTATTTTACTGACTGATGGAAGAGGTGAGCACGCCGACTGTGCACATTTTGTAGCATATAATGTAAGTGGTGTTGTTTATATTTGGCATCAAATTTGTGCCTGTTTTATCTGTGTGTCTGAAGGTTATATGTCAACTTCGAATGTTCAGGCGAATGTGCGCTCTGCTATTGGAGGGAACATGTCTCTGTTCTGTCTTGGATTTGGAAATGATGTGGATTACCCCTTCCTGGATGTGATGAGCAAAGAAAACAAGGGACTGGCCCGCAGAATCTATGAGGCCTCAGATGCAACCCTTCAACTCCAGGTGGAGGATTGAGGCAGCACATTTTTGAGCCAATAGTTTTGTTTTCTTGAGCCACACACAAAGTCCAGAGTGTATAAACAAAATTGGCCATATTCCTCTGGAAATATGTAACCACTATGCATATATAATTCTAATAAAATATTTATGTGCTACACAAAGAAATGTATATAAACAAATGTGTGTATGAATCTATTACAGGGCTTCTACGAGGAGGTGTCCAGCCCTCTCCTTTCAGAGGTGGATCTACGTTACCCCGACAACGCAGTGGACTTCCTGACCACCAACCACTTCAGTCAGTTGTTTAATGGCTCAGAGATCGTGGTGGCCGGTCGGCTGATGGACAATGACCTGGACAACTTCCTGGTGGAAGTGTTTGCCCAGGGGGTGAGGAAAAGAAACATCACAAAGTTAGAGGCACAGCTGAGATGCAGAAAAGCACTTTTTCAAGCATTCTTTCTTCTCCTTTTCTCTCACTGAAAGTTTGAGGAGGACTTCCAGGTGCAGGGCCAAGCCAGTGCCGTGGAGTGGGATGTGATCTACCCAGAGGAGGAGTATGTCTTTGGGGATTTCACAGAGCGTCTGTGGGCTTACCTCACCATCCAGCAGCTACTGGATAAGAGGTCACTTTAAGTAATTTTACTAGAGCTGAGCCCTGTATTGCTTGAGTTTAAATATATTTATTTACCACTGGTCTTATGAAAATGTCAAGTGTGAGAACTTGTGCGTACTACTTTATTCTTGCAGCAAGATTGGTACTCCTGAAGAGAAAGCCAATGCCACAGCCAAGGCCCTGGACATGTCCCTGCAGTACAACTTTGTCACCCCTCTCACCTCCATGGTGGTCACCAAGCCTGAAACTGAGGATGGAACAGACAGCCCTCTCATTGCTGATAAACTGACTGAGGGTAAGGGAGGGCAGAGAGGGCTTAAAAAGTGGTGCTGGGTCCACTTTTCTTTATGTGGCATAACTGCAGTCAAGTAAAACTGTAACACACTGACCAGCAGAACTGGATACTGAATTTAAGTTAAACACATATTATTTCTTGTTACTGCACTCACTACACCAGCAGAGGCTGGTGCTCCAGTTTGAAATGTGAAATTTACAAAGTTGTTTTTGTCCATCTGTTTTGTTTTGTTTGTCAGAGCAAAGAATACAGGCAGACAGAGTTGGTAAGACAGTCATTTTTTAACCAAATGGCATTTCAAAGGTGAGGTCTATTCAGTGTATTGTTTTTAACCTGGAATTGATTGTTTCTATATGCAGCACATCGCTTTGTAAGCCCCCCATCGTACTCATATGCTTCCCAACCCACATATTTTGGTAAGTTGTCTTGTTTTATAACTCATGTTGTTTGATCTCTACTAAGAAAGTAACACAAGATCACATCTATCATAACCATTTTCTTTATTACTGTCATTTTACTATGGTGTTTCCTGCAGTGGATGGAGATCCTCATTTCATGATAGAGCTGCCAGACAGAGATGATGCTCTGTGCTTCAACATCAACGACAAACCAGGAACCATTTTCAACCTGGTCAGAGACCCAACGTCAGGTCAGCCAAGTCCTGATTAACATCATGACTTTCTTACTTAAGAAGTTACAAGTGTCCAAAGTGTTCCTGAAGTCCTACTTTTCACTACACATGTATACACCTTGTGCATGAATTGTTGACTTTCTTTCTCACTTTTGACACTTGTAACTCCTCATATATGTGTCAGTCTATCATCTCCTGCAGTTAAACAGTGAGAGACTTAATCCCATGTTGTTTCTTCAGGTATTTTAGTGAACGGCCAGATCGTCGGAGACAAGAAAATCCCCCCCGATGGTAAAATTAACACCTACTTTTGGCGTTTTGGCATCACCCACCAGAATCTGGGGGTGAGACTGGAGGTGAGCACTGAGGACATCTGGGTGTTTCAGGATGGTAAACGGGTCAAGCTGCTGTGGTCTGATACAGCCTCCCTCAAAGGAGCCAAGTGAGAGACTGAACTGCCAATTATCATCATATCATCATCAAGATCCCAGTACATAAAAAATATGACAAAATAATATTGCCCACCGCAGAAGGTCACTAACACGTCACCTGTTTCCACTCTCCTCTTTCCTCTCCCTTCTGTCTCTCTCATCTTCCCCCTTCTCCCTGCCCTTCTTTCTCCTCCAGTGTGGATCTTCTTGTGACCAAGGATCGTAGCCTAACGATAACACTAAGAGATTCTGTCAAGTTTGTGATCCTGCTACACAAAGTGTGGAAGAAGCACCCGTACCACCGAGACTACTTGGGTTTCTACACAGTGGATAGCCACCTCCTGTCTCCTTCTGTACACGGTCTGCTAGGTACAACACGATACACTTGTTAGAATGTAGATTGCATTGTTTAGGGTTTGATAGCAGGTCAAGCTAAGTGATATGTCTTTCATTTCATTTTTATTATAATTTACAATGGTGTCTCATCAGAGCAGCCAAAAAAACTACAATAATGGATCAACAAACATTTCAAGAACTGAAAAATGAAACGAAATGAAAATCAAATCTCTGCACTTTCACTTGGCTCTATGAAGCATTTCAGCATTTTTTGGCTCATTATTTTGGTTTTACAGACCGCATCCTAAAGGATAAGTTTAGCAATTTGCTGTTTTTTCTTATTTTTAACAAATCTCACGTGCAGAGCCAACCCAACAATGAACTGAAGCTACTTACAAGTATCGTGAGTGTACCCAAAGCCTGATATGTCTTATTCCTCTGTGCAGTAGACCTCTGTTGTTGTTCAAAAACTATTAAAAACATGTAAATGAGCCACACTGCTCGGTGGTAGTTTGTTTAGAAACGGCTCCAAAGAGTAAAAACAACTACCACATTTTCAGTCTCAGGAGAGAGGTTCCTTGTATGGCAGACATCACTGCAAATGCAGCTGTGCCGTTCCATTTACACAGCTCCGCTAGCTTGTTGTACTACATATCACAGCCTCTTTACTTTGTACTAAAGTTCTTTGAGAAATTTACAATCTAGCACAAAGAACTAAGAAGACATGTCACAACCCTGTGACATGTCTTATTAGTTCTTGGACAACAGAAGGTCACAGCACAGAGGAATTAAATATATCAGCCTTTGGACACACACACACAATACTAATAAGTAGGATGAGTTCATTGTTGGTTTGACTCTGCACATGAGATTTGTTGATAATAAGAAAAATATAGACAATCGTCCACCAAATCCTTTGACTTTTATGGCTTCACCATTCTCATCCTCACCCTGTTTGCAGCAGCAGCAGACAGCTGTTTTTGGCTAAAAAAGGTTCTGAGAAATCCACTGTTGAAAGGAGAGTAAATATTGAACTTACAGTTGTTGATTGGCCAAAGACAAGACTCCAAATCAATACCAATGTTGGTTCATGTCTTCTAGATGTATAAATACGTGACCATTTGCTAACATGATCCCCATATCAGCTTTATAAGTTGATAGTATGTCAAGTAGTCAAAAACATTAATTAATTATTGACACTTTAAATTAACCTGGATAGTTTCCTTATGTCAGATGTTAACATTGCAGAAAAAACAGAATAAGAATGAATATTATTTGAATGAAATTAACATGACTTGACATTTCCTCTCTGTAAGGCAAAAACCTCATTATGTCCTCTGGACATTTGCTCCCCCTTCGATTGAGACTTTCTTTTTTTTATCATTCAGGCTCATAAAAATCCTGTAAAACCTTTTTGATGATGATGATGCCAAAAAATGCTAAAAAAAAAAAAAGAAAAAGATTTTGCACATAGTTAGAGAAAACTTTGCATTTGGGAAATACAGAGGGAGGGCCCTGGGGTTTTTTGTTCATATGATACTAAGACTCAGGATAAGAGCAATTGTCTTCATGATGGACAGCTAAATGTAGTTTACAGTAGTTAAAGTTGCTAAACCAACATGATCTGATTCTCACAAATATTTCCATGAATTATTGTCCACAATCTGTTCCATGAATTTGTTCATTATGTAAACTGTATCTGTATAAGTGATACTTGAAGCCAGTTGGTAATGATGTATTTTATGCCAAACGGAGAAATCAGACCAGACTAGAGTGAAGAGATAAGAAAATGATTTACACTCCCATTGGTGGATCATCCTCTAGGTCAGTTTTACAGCGGGATTGAATACGAGGTCACAGACCTGCGTCCAGGTGATGTCCCAGAGAAACCAGATGCCACCATGTATGTGAAAGGACAGCAGCTCAATGTGACCAGGTACACCACATGCCTCAGAGTTTGTATTTATTGTGTCCTAAATGGATAAATATTTCTTCCTTTGTGTTGTGTTGTTTCCATTGTCCACTACTAATATCATCGGGTCTACATGATGTTTCTGTCTTGGTCTACAGAGGCTGGCAGAGAGACTTCAGGAGAGACGTGAAGAACGGAGAAAACATTCCCTGCTGGTTCATTCACAGTAATGGAACAGGCCTCATTGACGGAGATGCTTCAGACTACATTGTGTCGGGCCTTTTCAAAAGAGTTTAAAAGCAGTGTGCATACCCATAAATCACCACACAAATTCATACAATAAAACACATAAAACAAAATCTGCTCGCACTCTTGACACTCTGTTGTTTCAGTATATATTGTGCTTACATGATGCATTTTTCCAAATAAAATTCAATCAAATTACCAAAAATGAATTTCTCATCAGGAACCAATACATAACAATACACAGCAAGTGTGAGAAACACAGTCATCTGGATCCCACGGGTCATTTTTGTTTCCAGGTCACTTGCATTAATTCGGCCCTGGCATATGATGATTAACTTGTTAACATCAAAATGAAAAACAAGTAACCTGATTAACAACAGAAGTCCTGTAGCCTACCTCTCTGTGATGACATGAGCACTGACTATAGTAGCTGAATGTGTCACTAAGACTTCATACTGCAGCCCCATAGGTACATTACCAAGTTTTAAAAAAATACACAGATACAAAATGATTGGTACCTTTTGGCCAAACACAGTGTCACATGATGAAAATGACTCATCAAATGGAGAGCAGAGTGCAGTGCAGTTTATCCAAGTAAATAATACCATTTGTTCATCGGGCAGCATTAAAAGAAACATGTTTGTTAAAGTATGTAGCATTTTTAAGAAAACTTTAACTAAAAAAAACTTATGAGAGTCTCTGTGATTTTCTTACAGTATTCCACTGTTTGCTCTCCAGCAAATGAGAAATATTGTAAACACACATGTTGAGTACAAAAGCACAGGCTCTTTAGTGAGACAGTCCAGCAGCTTGCACACAGATATTTCCTTTGAGCTTTAAAAGCAGCAGCTTTTCTACCTCAGGGCATCCTGCACATTGCACTCTGGTCTGTTGGTCATTACTCCAAGACAACACACACACACACACTCACACTTTTTGTCCCTCCTCCATGGACAGAGAGCTTTTCTCTCAGCACTGAAGTCAACCAGTGTTCAGTAGAAGTTTGGTCATGTCTGGACTGTTGGGTGTTCGGCAGCTGCTGCTGTGGGGCATCGCCTGCCTCTGGCTGCCCAGCCTGGCCAGGGGGGCTCTGGTCATCTCCGGGGACCATGCGGCTGTGCAGGTAACTTCACACACTGACTCTTTTATACTCTGCTCTTAACTGGAAATGACATTGTTTAAATGTTGTGATTTTGCCCATATTCATTTCATCTGACGATCCCTGATTTAGTCACTATTGCTTCTTATGTTCCTTATGAATAATCCTTTAACAGAAATTGTGCTCCTTCATTACTAGTTTGCATCTTAAACCCTACTCAGTTTTGCTATCATATTCTCCTTGTAACTTCTCTTTGTGTGATAAATGATTTAAAGTATATTGTGTGAATGAGTGCTTCTTTCTCACAAATTAGTTCATCTTATAGCAGTGGCTTTCTCTAATATCTTGTTGCTGTACTTTATTGTGTTTGTATTACAGGGGACAAGAGAAGCTGACAGATCACTGCAGGTATTTAGCAGAAACTATTGAATTTACAGACAGACAGTCGCTTCATATTATAGGGACAGTATTTGCTTATGAAGTTGCGTCTTTCTGCTCATATATTTTTCACCAATGTTTTGGTCATTATTAAATATCACCATTCTACAGGTTTGAATGATAAAGAGCTAACTTTAACCTTAAAATAGTTGAAATTCTGAAGTCTGAAGGTTTGGTTTTCTTATAGTATTTCTCCTGATGAATAGAAATCATTGTATAAATGACATTTTATTTCTATTTTAGCATTCCTTACAACACAGTAGTTTTGATGTCATTTCACTTTTCATCATTTTCTTGACAAAAGAGGAGTGTATGTATAATGTAATTATATGTATAGGGTAAATGTGGCAAAGGAGATGGGAGAGGAAAGATGTATGAATGTGTGGGATTTAGGTCATTGTTCCTTTTTCAATCAGATCTAAAACAAATATCATCTTTCTTTTTTTCTTACAGAAAAGAAGCACAAATGATGGCAAGGTATGAAAATAGTCAGTTTACATCTTTATTGTCAACACCCTCACTATCCATGCTTAATGCTTCCAGCACCCAGGTTAACTCACTCAAACAGTTTCATCACAATACTCCCAAAGTGGAATCAATGACATAACATCTTTTTTAAGATGTTTTCAAGTTCTACTGAATTTCTTTGGCCCAAATCAATAGGGGTGGACCCAAGTCCAAAAATGTTATTCGGCTAAGCACAAATGGTAGGTTTTTTACAAACATTTATTTTGTTTGTAAAAAAGTATATTTTTTTTAAATATTTGTTTTCAGGAAGAAAAAAATCATGTCAAATACCAGCATGCAGGTCGGTTACATCACTATCTCAATCTCCCTCCTCTGCTCTGCTGTTACATCTATCAGCAGGTCTCAGTGATGAGAGTCACATCCACCTGCACATTTCCTAATTTGGACATTGTCCCGGAGTTGGGGGTGTTTCCCAGAGATAAAGCTCAGCTACTGACACAGAAGTAGCAGTTCTCAACCTGGTGTTTGGACCTCCTTCATAAGATAGTTTATTCATAAACACTTTAACACTTTAATATCCTAAAATTAAAAGCATAATAAAAACAACTAGAAAATATCTGCGGCAGAAATTTTCAAAGTGACACAGGTCGGTGCCGGTCGGTCATGTATGAGGGAGCCCCAGCAGCTGATGGGGAACACTCATTCGGCAGGAGCTGATGGTATTTGTGTCATTCATAGCTCTGTTATGATTTCAGGCAGCGGTATGACCATTAATTATTAGTGCTGATCATTACACTTTGTTTGTATTTCTGCACCATGTACACACAAAACATAAAAATATATAAACATATATATCATTCTAATAATACTATGTATTACATGGACTTTTAAGTCATGATGTGGAGTCACAACATATACATAATAAATATAATTTATGGGTTTTCTACATCACCAAGAGCACACCTGTACATTATGAATACATTTCTTAATATATTTCAATATTGAAACAAAGAACACACTTTGGATGGACAGTTGTTTTTCATGCGTTTATTTATATGACATTTATTTACATGTACACACACACACACACACACACACACACACACATTCAACCAGCAAGTCTTGATGTGAAATGACACAGGCATCAACCAGAAGATAATAAGACAATGTAAAAGACATACACAAAACGGACCTTACTTTTCAACAGAGATGGTCTATCTCCATACAAATCATATTTATGATGTCCTGAAACACTTTTATCATCACTCTGAACGTGACAGAAGCAAACACAAGCACTTTCATGGACATTGACAGCTGTGCCGAGTCACAGTTTCGCGCCATAT
Organism: Euthynnus affinis; assembly: GCA_029490765.1. Classification (NCBI taxonomy): domain Eukaryota; kingdom Metazoa; phylum Chordata; class Actinopteri; order Scombriformes; family Scombridae; genus Euthynnus; species Euthynnus affinis. The sequence goes on along the minus strand of CM055840.1, from coordinate 9,036,392 downwards.
TTATACTGTTCTTGCTCAGTAGTATTTTTTTGTCCATATTAATTACTTATGCCCTAAAACATGAGAAAATAATGTCTAGATTCAAGAATAATCTAGGCTATGTAAGCTCTGTGAGCCTGTCAAAAAAGGGCATTTTTGTGAAAGTACCGTAAGTCCTATCAGAAACCTGACCAGGACCACCGCAAGATCTTTCTGCACAATATTGGTGATCTTCGAGTCCCTAAACCCCAAAATGTGGACGGGAGAGCGAGAGAAAAAAGGGTGTCAGTTAAGCCTCACCCTAACCCTCCTGAAATCTCCTCCTTATTTAATATGGGAGTCTATTGGACAGTTGGCCGGTAACCCCTTCACAAAAGGGCTGACAGTTCAAATTCTGTTAGTGTCTGAGCTATGATTTATGAGAAATTTTTCAGAAAAATGTAAACAGCCTCTTCCACTCTAGCGATGATGTCACCCACTCTGGCTCTGAACATTCCGCGCAATACACACTCAAAGTTTGTCCAGAATTGGGCATGAAACGTTAAAAGTCACAGATCAAAAAGTAAAAAAGATATCAAAAAGTTGAATACAAGTTTAATAGCTGACAACCTTGTGACAACCTTGTGAACATTTTAAAATTTGAAAAAAAGTCTGTAGCCCCATTCATTTCCTATGGGAAATTTTTCGTAGTTCTTGCGACTTACATAATGAAAAATTTCACTATCTTCACCAAAGGTCATAGCACACCATTCCCGAAAGGACCGCACGTTTTGATGAATAATTCACATGGGTTTTTGTAAAGCTGCAGGACTAGTTACGCACTGAAATTTTGTATGGAAGGGGAATAATATGAAGTGGAAGAAACATGACAAATAACAATATCGCTGGAGTCACTACGCTCCATGGCTATTGGATATCTACGGAGCGTAGTGACATGTGAAGTGCCCTGTGTTACTAAAAACTAGATTTTTACAAATATGGATACAAATACAAATACTGGACTCTCTGCACATCCCTACAAATCAGGGCAGTGTACTGTTAGCTGGACTCCATCTGAAATGACAATAAAAATAATGCATCATCCTTACTGTATTAAAATACTGTATATGTATTGTGATAAGTTGTCCATGTTGTTCTGTTGCTGTTTTCCATCTCTTCCCCCCTGTCTCTGTGTCTCAGGTGGAGGTGTATAGTGTGACAGTGGACTGCACTGTGGCATCTCGTTTTGCTCACACTGTCATGACCTCAAAGGCTCTGAACAAAGCAAGCTCCTCACAGGAAATCTTCTTCGAAGTGGACCTTCCAAAGACTGCCTTTATCACCAACTTCAGCATGTCAGTTTGTCAATCCTACATTCCTGACAATATTTATACTCAATTTATCAATTGTGCTCTCAAGCAGGTTTTATTCATGTTGTCATCCTCCATTTTTGGACCTTAAAGGGAAATTGATGGTCAGGAATATGTTGGAGAGGTGAAGGAGAAAGAGAAAGCCAAGAAACAGTATGAGAAGGCTGTTTCCTCAGGACAGACTGCTGGACTGGTCAAGTAAGTCATTTAAGATCAAAAAGACCAACCACACCACCCCTTCACACATACTAAAGAAAAATAGTGTATATAAAGTTCCTAAACTGATCATTTCAACATCAGAGGTCAATTGTGTCTGTGTTTTATTAAAGGGTCTCTGGAAGAAAGATGGAGAAGTTTTCAGTGTCTGTCAACATTGCAGCTGAAAGTAATGTAACTTTCATTCTGACCTATGAGGAGCTCCTTCAGAGGAAACTGGGCCAGTATGAGATTCTGACCCGAGTTAAACCCAAACAACCGGTCCAGGAGTTTCAGGTGAATCCATGTACACATCCTGCCTCTTCCTGATTTCCTGCTTGTGTCAGATATTGTTAATGAGTGATTTTCCTCATAAATTAACTCACTGTTCTTGTGTATTTGTGTTTGTGTGTGTGTGTGAATACTTGACTGTGAGGAGACAGATTGTGACAAACATCTATGAGCCTCAAGGCATTTCTTATGTTGATGCTCAAGCAAACTTCCTCTCCAATGAACTGCTCCCCCTGGTGGAGAAAACTGTCACAGACAAAAAGGTAAATGCTACAGAAAATCAGATTACCTCTGATTGTTGCATCTGTGTCTCTCTGTTTTAGTTTTCAAAGTGAAGGTAATGTTGGTCTGACTTCCTGTCTCTGTGTTCAATAAAATGAACAACATATAGAATTTAAGAAGTAAGAATGGGCCAAACTGAACGTATTTATCCTCTTGTCAGGCTCACATCTCTTTTTCACCAACAATGGACCAGCAGAGGAAGTGTCCAGGTTGTGACGAGACACTGATTGATGGAGATTTTATCATCAAATATGATGTGAACCGTGCAAAGAGCCTCGGGGACATTCAGGTCAGCAGTAAACACATATTGTACTTCAGAATCACCTCAGTGTCTGCATATCAGGATTCACATATAAAACTACGCAGAGTCACTTTAACCTTCTCTGCCTGGAGAATAAGTTCTGAAAGAAAATCAAACAAACTGTGATAAGACTGCAACAACATAAAATTAATAAAAAATTTCACTGGAAAAGAAATGATTATAATTACATCCTTCTGTCAGTCTTTCATTTATTTTACTACTCTTTATGATTATTTTCCTTCAGATTGTGAACGGATACTTTGTGCACTTCTTTGCTCCACCTGACCTACCCAGAGTCCCAAAGAACGTGGTGTTTGTGATCGACAGGAGCGGTTCAATGAGTGGAACAAAGATGCACCAAGTAAGAGACTGTTCAGACATCTGTACACACATGAAGAAAATACCTCATGATTTAAAGGAAATGTGGCTCTAATACATTGATTCACGGAAGCATGTATTTTGACCTCTGACCTTGTAACTCTTTGTAGACCCGAGAGGCTATGTTGGCCATCATCAAAGATCTCCATGAGGAGGACTACTTTGCCCTCATTCAGTTTGATGACATTATCAAGCTTTGGAAGGAATCACTAACCAAAGCAACCAAGGAAAATGTGGCTGAAGCCATGACCTACGTCAGACAGATAACAGCCAGGGGAGGTTAATAGAAAATCAAGTGACACCATCTTTAACGCCAAATGAAATCTTGACTCCCTTAATGAAAAATAAATGCAAACAATTCATTTTATTAAATGTTTTGTGTTTTCCTTCTAGGAACTAATATCAATGATGCTCTGTTGCGAGGTGTAAACATGCTGGTGAAAGACAGACAGGAGAAGAAGCTCCCAGAGGGGAGTATTGACATGATTATTTTACTGACTGATGGAAGAGGTGAGCACGCCGACTATGCACATTTTGTAGCATATAATGTAAGTGGTGTTGTTTATATTTGACATCAAATTTGAGCCTGTTTTATCTGTGCATCTGAAGGTTATATGAAACCTTCGAGGGTTGAGGAGAATGTGCGCTCTGCTATTGGAGGGAACATGTCACTGTTCTGTCTTGGATTTGGAAATGATGTGGATTACCCCTTCCTGGATCTGATGAGCAAACAAAACAAGGGACTGGCCCGCAGAATCTATGAGGCCTCAGATGCAACCCTTCAACTCCAGGTGGAGGATTGATAAAATATTTATGTGCTACACAAAGAAATGTATATAAACAAATGTGTGTATGAATCTATTACAGGGTTTCTACGAGGAGGTGTCCAGCCCTCTGCTTTCAGAGGTGGACCTACGTTACCCTGACAACGCAGTGGACTTCCTGACCACCAACCACTTCAACCAGTTGTTTAACGGCTCAGAGATCGTGGTGGCCGGTCGGCTGATGGACAATGACCTGGACAACTTCCTGGTGGAAGTGTTTGCCCAGGGGGTGAGGAAAAGAAACATCACAAAGTTAGAGGCACAGCTGAGATGCAGAAAAGCACTTTTTCAAGCATTGTTTCTTCTCCTTTTCTCTCACTGAAAGTTCGAGGAGGACTTCCAGGTGCAGGGCCAAGCCAGTGCCGTGGAGTGGGATGTGATCTACCCAGAGGAGGAGTATGTCTTTGGGGATTTCACAGAGCGTCTGTGGGCTTACCTCACCATCCAGCAGCTACTGGATAAGAGGTCACTAATTTTACTCAAGCTGAGCCCTGTATTGCTTGAGTTTAAATATATATGAACTCATGAAAATGTCAAGTGTGAGAACTTGTGTGTACTACTTTATTCTTGCAGTAAGATTGGTACTCCTGACGAGAAAGCCAATGCCACAGCCAAGGCCCTGGACATGTCCCTGCAGTACAACTTTGTCACCCCTCTCACCTCCATGGTGGTCACCAAGCCTGAAACTGAGGATGGAACAGACAGCCCTCTCATTGCTGATAAACTGACTGAGGGTAAGGGAGGGCAGAGAGGGCTTAAAAAGTGGTGCTGGGTCCACTTTTCTTTATGTGGCATAACTGCAGTCAAGTAAAACTGTAACACACTGACCAGCAGAACTGGATACTGAATTTAACTTAAAAACGTATTAATTCCCGTTACTGCACTCACTACACCAGCAGAGGCTGGTGCTCCAGTTTGAAATGTGAAATTTACAAAGTTGTTTTTGTCCATCTGTTTTGTTTTGTTTGTCAGAGCAAAGAATACAGGCAGACAGAGTTGGTAAGACAGTCATTTTTTTGAACCAAATGGCATTTCAAAGGTGAGGTCTACTCAGTGTATTGTTTTTAACCTGGAATTGATTGTTTCTATATGCAGCACATCGCTTTGTAAGCCCCCCATTGTACTCATATGCTTCCCAACCCACATATTTTGGTAAGTTGTCTTGTTTTATAACTCATGTTGTTTGATCTCTACTGAGAAAGTAACACAAGATCACATCTATCATAACCATTTTCTTTATTACTGTCATTTTACTATGGTGTTTCCTGCAGTGGATGGAGATCCTCATTTCATGATAGAGCTGCCAGACAGAGATGATGCTCTGTGCTTCAACATCAATGACAAACCAGGAACCATTTTCAACCTGGTCAGAGACCCAACGTCAGGTCAGCCAAGTCCTGATTAATATCATGACTTTCTTACTTAAGAAGTTACAAGTGTCCAAAGTGTTCCTGAAGTCCTACTTTTCACTACACATGTATACACCTTGTGCATGAATTGTTGACTTTCTTTCTCACTTTTGATACTTGTAACTCCTCATATATGTGTCAGTCAATCATCTTCTGCGCTTAAACAGTGAGAGACTTAATCCCATGTTGTTTCTTCAGGTATTTTGGTGAACGGCCAGATCATCGGAGACAAGAAAATCCCCCCTGATGGTAAAATTAACACCTACTTTTGGCATTTTGGCATCACCCACCAGAATCTGGGGGTGAGACTGGAGGTGAGCACTGAGGACATCTGGGTGTTTCAGGATGGTAAACGGGTCAAGCTGCTGTGGTCTGATACAGCCTCCCTCAAAGGAGCCAAGTGAGAGACTGAACTACCAATTATCATCATATCATTATCAAGATCCCAATACATAAAAAATATGACAAAATAATATTGCCCACCGCAGAAGGTCACTAACACGTCACCTGTTTCCACTCTCCTCTTTCCTCTCCCTTCTGTCTCTCTCATCTTCCCCCTTCTCCCTGCCCTTCTTTCTCCTCCAGTGTGGATCTTCTTGTGACCAAGGATCGTAGCCTAACGATAACACTAAGAGATTCTGTCAAGTTTGTGATCCTGCTACACAAAGTGTGGAAGAAGCACCCGTACCACCGAGACTACTTGGGTTTCTACACAGTGGATAGCCACCTCCTGTCTCCTTCTGTACACGGTCTGCTAGGTACAACACGATACACTTGTTAGAATGTAGATTGCATGGTTTTTACTATACTAGCACTAATACTAATACATACTAATAGTATGTCAAGTTTGTGTTTACAGCTTGCTGTTCTCCCCTCAAGTAGGCAAAAAAATACATTTTTGACACTTTAAATTAATCTGGATAGTTTCCCTATGTCAGATGTTAACATTGCAGAAAAACTGAATAAGAATGAATATTATTTGAATAAAATTAACATGACTTGACATTTCCTCTCTGTAAGGGGGAAACCTCATTATGTCCTCTGGACGTTTGCTCCCCCTTTGATTGAGACCTTCTTTTTTTATCATTCAGGCTCATAAAAATCCTGTAAAACCTTTTTGATGATGATGCAAAAAAAATGCACTTTTATCAAACTAACAAGATTTTGCTCATAGTTAGAGAGAACTTTGCATTTGGGAGATACAGAGGGAGGGCCCCGGGATTTTCTTGTTCATATGATACTAAGACTCAGGATAAGAGCAATTGTCTTCATGATGTTGGATAGCTAAATGTAGTTTACAGTAGTTAAAGTTGCTAAACCAACATGATCTGATTCTCACAAATATTTCCTTGAATCATCTTTATTCATTATGTAAACTGTATCTGTATAAGTGATACTTGAAGCCAGTTGGTAATGATGTATTTTATGCCAAAGAGAGAAATCAGACCAGACTAGAGTGCAGAGATGAGAAAAGAAATGATTTTCACTCCCAATGGTGGATCATCCTCTAGGTCAGTTTTACAGCGGGATTGAATACAAGGTCACAGACCTGCGTCCAGGTAATGTCCCAGAGAAACCAGGCGCCACCATGTATGTGAAAGGACAGCAGCTCAATGTGACCAGGTACATCACATACCTCAGAGTTTGTATTTATTGTGTCCTCAATGGATAAATATTTTTTTCGGGTCTACATGATGTTTCTGTCTTGGTCTACAGAGGCTGGCAGAGAGACTTCAGGAGAGACGTGAAGAATGGAGAAAACATTCCCTGCTGGTTCATTCCCAATAATGGAAAAGGTCTCATTGACGGAGCTGCTTCAGATTACATTGTGTCGGGCCTTTTCAAAAAAGTTTAAAAGCAGCGTGCATACTCATAAATCACCAGCCAAATTCATACAATAAAACATAAACATAAAACAAAATCTTACTTCACAGTATTGTGGAGATAACTTCACAGTTTATTTCAGTTTAATCTGGGATCAGAAGAAGGTAACTAACATTATCTTAAAAGTCTGGAAATAACTGAGTTCCTAAAGATGGATGAAAGCTGGATTTAGGCATTTCTTTTTAAATTAGTTTCCCAATTTGTTTTTCACAGAATAAACTGTTTTCTTTGGTTATGCCTCATTTTCCCTTAAAGATATGTTTGACTATGCATAGCTTGCTATACCTTTAAAGGCTTTATGTTGACCGACCTTGATTGACCTGCCTTGCTTTTATAATCCCAGCTTCACTGTTTGCTAATGTCAGACACAGAAAGGAACTAAAACTGAGATAAAGCTGTTTCAAAGTAGAAAAGTTGTGATGAAAAGGTTTCTTACAGTTAATGTGAATTGTACTGTAGGATTCCTAAACCACATGATACCAAATAAACATGATCTTGTTTGTGACAAATTGGTGAAACGTTTCTTTATGGTCAAACAGTCAGTCTTCTGTGTACCAAATGACTGTGACTGGTACTGAGAAGCACTTGGACTCTGATTTTTTTTTTGTTTTATAACATGAAATGTCAACACTTAATATTAATCAATGTTGTTTAACTGGTGGTTTACACTTTGTGATGATATAACCAACCTCATTCATGTCTCAGCGTGTAGAGAACAAATAAACTCATTCATAAAAGTGAAAACCCCATTACTTTATATCCTTTTAACCTGCACTCTGGAAATGCAATAAGACTGCAAGTCACACACACACACATACCAATTTATGGAGAAATACACAAACTGATGGTCATACTCACATAAGCGTGTGAGTTGCAGAGAAAATGGGCCCTCCTTCTGCAGCACAGAGTGTGGGCGGAGTGAAATTCTTACGGGAAGACTTGATCCTCATACCTCAAATTCCCCCCACACTAGTTTTCAACCATACCAGGGGAGAGGCCCTTCTGTTTCCCGGCCATGCCTGCAGGGTGGAGAGTCCTGCTGTTGTCATTTTGTGTCTTCATCTGGCTTCCAGCTCAAGCTCAGGGATCTCTGATCATTTCCCACAGCAATGCTCGGGTGCAGGTATTTAAAATGAGCCACATGTGCGGCATTTGCATGTAAACAAATGTCTGGTGTATTACTTTGTACGGACAGTCATTAAGGGTATACTGTTTATGAAAGCCAGTATTTACAGTTGCAGATAATCAGTCAAGTCAGAGTAGATCTTTCCCATGAAAACTCTTCAGGCATGCAGGAAGTGGTGCGCTTTGTATGTTTAGCAGCAGTAACAATGTTTTTCTCAAAAAAAGGAATAAAAGAACTGTTTAGAGGGCATCATTACCAAGACTGTGCAGAAAAACTCAAACCATGCTTCAGACAATCAAAGAAAAAGATGATATAGTCCACACTGGGAACACCAAAGCACTGACAGTAAACAGCAAGATAATAATAATGCAGCTTTTTCTGTATTTCTGTTTAGGTTTTTACTTGTTCATGGTAATAAATCATTAAGCACAATGGACCAGAGCAGAATTTCAAGTGAGGTTAGGTCTCAGGTCGTATCAAGTCCAGGTGCTGAATATCAGATCTCTGAAAGACCAGCATTTTGTTATAATATAATATATAAATAACATGGCTCTTGAACATTTTCCTCTCATGGATGTATTATAAATCATTTTAACATACAGAGACCAACACTTAGCCACGGCTGTGCCTGTGCCACATTTTTTTCCCTTTTTTGTCCACCTACATGACAAACTTGATTACTGGTGTATAGCGTTGCACTTCACTTGAGGTGTTTTTTTTGTTTTGTTTTGTTTTGTTTGTTTGTTTGTTTTTTGGTGGTAGCCAACTCTTTGCTGTGTTGTTGCTGCTGTCTGTGGAGCCTGACGAGGCTTTGAAGAGGTTGTTTGCTGGTTGTTACATCACCTGTTGTCAGTGGTGTGTGATTGTTTGGGACCTGTGCTGATTGGTCCTAAACATGTCTTCATTCACCACTTTAAACTTTGAGAGATACTTTTTTTGCATGTCAAGCATATAAATGAGGCCGTGTAAGTCTGATACATGCATTGATATGTCTGTAGCTCATATACATGTTTGGTAAGTAAATAAGAGAATTGTGCAGTAGTCTACTTATGATATGTGGATTGCTCACCCAGTTGGAGTTATTTCATGGATGAGCTACTGTTTCCCTCCTAATGACCCACCAAATTGTGTACATTTCTAACAAGTAATGAGATGTTCCATCATGTTCTGCTATGGGATGAAATTTCAGCTCTGCAGAAAGCAGAAACAGAAAAATATCAGATTAATTTACATTCTAAGCTCACTTAAATATAGTATACACACTATGTGGGGACATTTCTATGACTTTTGTGATAAATATAGATGTATTTGGAGTTAAAGCTATGCCAAACCTACAGTAAGTATTAGGTCCTGTGTGTACTGTGATGCGCAAATATTGCTAGAGTTTATTTCACTAAAATCCTGCATTTCTGTGACTCCTCTGATTTTCATTAAATTCTGTTAAAGTCTGGAAGTATTGGAAATGACACAGCTCAGCTACACTGTTTCTGTTAAATAAACAGAAAGAATGCAATTGCTGTAAATTTGGCAGAGTTAGCCAAGAGGCTATTTTTAATCTGCAGTCCCTGGACAGATGTTACAGAGTCACCCTAAAAACAGAATAGAATATGAAAATGAGATTGAAATTGTAGTGGCATTGTGCAAATAACTTATAGGCTTAGCCTAAAAAATATGTATGGCTGTGTGGTTACCCTTGCTATTAGAAAATCTGATTACATGTTCAGTGCTGCAGAGTTTCAGTGAGTATTGCAGCTGCTGCAACTCCGGGTTTGACATTGCTTTTATGCAACAGTTTTGCTATAATGTTATTGAAGAAATCACTGCAGCATTAAATGAAGAAATAATGTGGCAGCTCGCCTCTGCCACCTTACTTAATTTCAAGTAAAGTCTCATAGCAGTCAAGTCCAAGTCCAGTCTCAGGTCCTTGTTTTTACAGTCTTGGCCCTTCAGTATGCTATGTGATAACAGCCATCTCACACGTTGTGAGATAGGTTTAATAAAATATTGGTTGCAAACTGTGTCAGACTGTACAATATCAATTTTTGGACATGTCAGAGCTATGTAGATAGACAACAAACAAGAAGAGACATGTCACCAACTCCTACGTCATTCTGTTCATTCTGCATCATATCATGTTATATTCTAATTAGTTGTCAAAAGACCAGAAAACTTGCATTTTGACCAAGGATGGTCCTCCATATTATGTCCCTCCTCTTCTCTTGCTGTCTCCAACCCACCTTCACCAGTACATAGCTTGAGTCACTCCTCCTGCTTGCCAGATTCTCTGTTTGGTTTACCAGCTTCTTGTTTATTCCTGCTTATCTGTTCATCTCATGGTATTCCCAGAGTCTTTTCTCACTCCTACCTTACGTCTTTTGTCAGAATCTGGGTCCACACCTTGTTTTCCAGATGTGTTACTGCGATGTTTAATGACCTGGACAAACTGGATCTTAAAAACATGTTGGTACATGATGAACATGATCTTTTGTGATGAAGAGTATCAAATGCATGAATATTTTACTACTGGTGCATTGTTGGAATAAAAAAATAAATAACTGGGAATCTTTTTTTTTTTTTTGCCTAGATGTAACAAATGGTAATCTTTTCCCTTCACAGTAACCATGCAAATACTTTTTTTTTTTTTACAGGAAACCAAAGAGGATGTGGACACCAGGTCAATCAAGGTATGAAGCTTAAACTACTTATTAACAAAATGATTATTTTGCCAATCCTTCCTTCTCACCTGTTACAAAACCAAAGAAAAAAAAGATGTTGGTTTGTAAAAGATATTTTTGTCCTTTTTTTCATCTACAGAAAAGGAGCACAAAGTCTGCGGATGTAAGGAATTCATTTTTGATATTATTGTAAGATTCTGAAATCAAAATAAAGTTAAGACCTTTGTAACACCCACTGCGGTACTTTGCAGTGGGCCTGCAGGTTCACAATTGACCAACCAGCCTCAATAAATGGCAAAAGACCACATAAAAAGCCTAGTTTATTTTGTATGAAATATATTAAACCTATAGGGTAATATCTGGAACTTGTAGCAATACTATTATAAAGTATTTAAAACAGGGATAGTAGTCTACATCTTAATGGGTAGAAAGGGAGGGGAAAACAGTCCAAGGCTCACTGTCTCTCTTGTGGTCTGAGGACGAAAGACCGCTGCGCCACAGGTTGCTTGCTTCCACCAGTCAGTTGACACTATCTCATCACCACCATGTAGCAGTACGCTCTGAGCCACCAACATGGACTGTGCTAGCAACAAACTTCAGCCTGCAGGAAGCCAACTTGTCTTTAGACACAGTGCCTGGAGCAGGCCCTGGCCAGACAAACACCAAGAATGAGTGCCCATTATTTTGATATTCACTTAATTTTTTACATTCATACGATACCTGCACACAGAGACAACAAACTGAATGAGCGCCAGCAGTTTCATTAACAGACAACAGAGTGGAGGCACATCCAAACACACCTGCCCTCAATCAGCCTACTGAACAGCCATTGGCTCATAGCAAATGTGAATTCCCTCCACTACACACCCACACACACACCCACACACACAAAACCACCTACAATTAGTTTTAATTAGTGTTGGTGATGATATAAGTCTACCCTGTTACACCTTTCCTCACAACAAGGATAAATGTCTTGTTGTTATACGTGTCAATGCATTATTGTCAAATGAATTGTGAAGCTTGGGTATAATGACACATGAAAACACAGTGAAGTTGACTCATAGCTTCTATCTCACAGTAGTGGTATTGTTACTGTTTGCGAAATGAAGTCCACATTTCCCATACACCTCATTGCTTCCAGATGCCACTTGTTCTGCTCTTCCCTCCTATGGCATGTATTTATTTTCTCTTTGCTTTACTGGAGACAATAATCATTCTGGAAGTGATTTGTCCATCTGGGGTTTATTTCCCTCTGCATTTGCCAGTCTGAGAAATTCTAAAAGCTTCATCTTACATTGTGTTTACAGAACAGTAACCTCTTTATTGTTTGTGACATGAGTCACTGAGGGACATTTCTCATGACATTTGATCCATAATATAGCGGCGAGGCAACAGTTCCACTCGTCTTGCTTGTTTACAGCAATAATACATCAGAATTGTAGTGATTTGTTGATGTTAAAATTGCACCTTTAATCAGCATGTCTATATTTCTCACACAGTTGGTGGAGGTGTACAGTGTTAGGGTCGTCTGTGCTGTGACGTCTCGTTTCGCTCACACTGTCATGACTTCGAAGGCTCTGAACAAAGCAAACTCCTCACAGGAAATCTTCTTTGAAGTGGAGCTTCCAAAGACCGCCTTCATCACGAACTTCAGCATGTCAGTTAAAACTTGATTTATATGACAATGAACGTAGGATATATGTTTTGCATTCTTTGTCAACTCCTCTCATGCCTTACAGGGAAATTGATGGTCAGGAGTATGTTGGAGAGGTGAAGGAGAAAGAGAAAGCCAAGAAACAGTATGAGAAGGCTGTTTCCTCAGGACAGACTGCTGGACTGGTCAAGTATGTTGGACTGAAAAATATCACAGTACGATTTAAGCACATGTTGATGGTGTGAACATCTTATTAAAATAATACATATCAATCATTACAGGGCTTCTGGAAGAAAGATGGAGAAGTTTTCAGTGTCTGTCAACATCGCAGCTGAAAGTAATGTGACTTTCATTCTGACCTACGAGGAGCTCCTTCAGAGGAAACTGGGCCAGTATGAGATTCTGACCCGAGTTAAACCCAAACAAGCGGTCCAGGAGTTTCAGGTTGAACACATGCACCCTTTTTTTTGTTTTTTTTCTTGAGAATGACATACTGTACTGGTGAGGAGGAGCTTAAAAAGGTTTGATTCTCCAGTGTTTGGAATACAAAAGGAGAAGGAATTTATGAGACCTTATGTAACAGTGATTTCTTACTCAGTGATTTTATCTTTTTGCATGTTTGTGTCTGTGGAAACAGATTGTGGCAGACATCTATGAGCCGCAGGGCATTGCTTTTGTTGAGGCCTCTGGAACTTTCCTCACCAATGAGCTGCTCCCACTGGTGGAGAAAACTGTCACAGACACAAAAGTAAATGGTTCAAAAGATTTTTTTTATCCCTTCGTTTGAAATTTATAATGTTTTATTTTAAACATAAAAGAAGTTGTTAATCATCTCTATCTCTCTATGTTTCAGGCACACATCTCTTTCTCACCAACACTGGAGCAACAGAGGAAATGTGCAGGATGTGAAGGTACCATGATTGATGGAGATTTCATCATCAAGTACGATGTGAAGCGAGAAAAAAGCCTGGGGGAAATTCAGGTCAGCTGCCAACAAAAACCTTTCAGCAGCATATAACATTCACCTGAAACACAAAATTATGAAACTTACCTGCAGAAACCTTTTTTTTCTCCAACTCAAATAATTGAAAATGTCCTGCAACTTTATTGAATTCACTTTGAACTAGAAAAGTAGAATTTTACTGCTCATCTTAGTCTCTAACTGTATGAAGGTGTGCATAGCTTTGCCTTTGTGCCATATTTGTCCAAATCCAATGCTTTATTTTCCTTCAGATTGTGAACGGATATTTTGTGCACTTCTTTGCTCCACCTGACCTACCCAGAGTCCCAAAGAATGTGGTGTTTGTGATTGATAGGAGCGGCTCAATGAGTGGAAGAAAGATTGCACAGGTAAAATATGTCATGTGTAGGCAAGTTGCATACTGTGTCCATCACTGTTTGTACATCTTCATATGTGAACTTGTGAATGTTTGCAGACTCGGCAAGCATTGACCGCCATTCTGAAAGACCTCCATGAGCAGGACCACTTTGCTCTCATCCTGTTTGATGATAAGATAGTCACCTGGAAGGACTCTCTTACCAAAGCGATAAAGGAGAATGTGGTACAAGCCATTGCCTATGTCAAGCAACTAAAGGACAAAGGAGGTTAGAGGAAAACAAGTGGAACCAATTTTAATGCCAAATGTTTTTGTTCACTTCCTTATTCAAATGACTAGAAATCTCTTCTCAATATATAGACTTAACAATTTGTTAAACAAGTTGGCAGCAAGAGTTAGGTGACTTTAATCTGTGTATCAAATGTCTTTCAATGTACTGTACATACATCCTGTGAGGTTCATACTGAGAACTGAGCAGTAATAGGATCTAAAAATTGCGCAAATTGGTTTTTAAATGATAACAATGTTATTTAAGCATGATAAACTTCTGACTTTACTCTGTCTATTCAATAGTTACAAAAGGGAAAGAAAGACAATATAAGACAATATCAACAAAGATGAGCCATAAGAGTGCCTAAAAGGCTTTTTAAAAATTCTTTTGTCCATTCAATTCAATTCCATTTTATTTATATAGCGCCAAATCACAACACAAAGTCATCTCAGGGCACTTTTACATGGAGCAGGTCTAGACCACGCTCTTTAATTTACAGAGAGAGAAACCCAACAGTTCCCCCCATGAGCAAGCCCTAGGCGACAGTGGTAAGGAAAAACTCCCCTTTGTCTATGCACTCACAGTTCCTCTAAGACTGAGGATGACTGACAGAAGTGGTGTCTGAAAACATTTTTATGGCAGAGGCTTCATACACATAGTTTTTTTTTTCTTTATGAGTGACAAACTCATGTAATGATATACTGTTTTAAACTTGAGATCATAACAAAATAATACATTTCAGGAATAATTTAACATTTTGGGAAGAACGCTTTCTTGCATCTTGAGTCGGCATAGAAGATTGATATCACTTTAATGCCTGTATGCTAAATATGAAGCTACAGCTAGCAACAAGTTAGCTAAGCTTAGCGCAAAAATTTGAAACAGCTAGCCTAGTTCCATCTTATACTATTATACTATTATACTCTATTATACACATTATACTATACTATTATACTATTAAGAATATTTCAATATTTTTTTTAATGTTGATCTTTTCATTTTGTCATTGCCTTTCAGCCACCAATATCAATGATGCCATACTGAAAGCAGTGAGGATGCTGAACCAAGACAGAGAATCTAAGAAGCTTCCAGAGAGGAGTGTGGATATGATTATATTATTGACCGATGGGATGCCAAACAAAGGTGAGCCTTTCTAATGTTGAAAAATATCATTAAAGATCAGAGGTGTTCAGAGACTGGCTACAGCAGCTCAACACAACTTTTACATGTAGTTAAAAATATGTCACTTGCATAAAGAATGAAAAATTGGTTTGTTTGAGGGTAACCAAAGAAAATTAGTCCTTTTCCGTGGTCAGTCGTTCTGCATGTCTTCATCAAGAAAGACTTGGAGAACACTTGCTTTGTTGCTGTTTTTGGAAGCAGTAGACCATATGCAGGATCCTCTATAGATTCAAAGGTTTCAATTTGTTGACAAGCTGTTGAAACATCTCACATTTAGCAATTGTATCATTGCAAGGTACTGCAAGGCTTTCATTGCATGCTCCCACATAATTCATTTTCATGTATACACACAGGGGTGTCTCACCTCCCAACAATCCAGAAGAATGTACGCTCTGCTATTGGAGGGAAGATGTCTCTATTCTGTCTTGGATTCGGAAACGATGTAGATTTCTCCTTCCTGGATGTCATGTCCAAACAAAACAAGGGAGTGGCCCGCAGAATCTATGAGGCCTCAGATGCAGCTGTTCAACTCCAGGTAGGGTAAAAAAAAAAATTAAAGCAAAGGGAATGTCCATGCAAGTTTGGGGATATTTACTGAATTTGCACCTTCAAGGTTGTCTGATATCAGACAGAGAACTGTGAGCTTGTTACACTGACTCGGTGGAGTGGGCAGATTCAAAGGTCTGGACTCAGGCAACCTTCAGGGACATTTGGGGAACATGTATAGCATGATTTGGAGTGTGTCTTTGTTCCAGGGTTTCTATGAGGAGGTGTCCAGTCCCCTGCTCCTGGAGGTGGACCTGCGTTACCCTGGCAATGCGGTAGACCTTTTGACCAAAAGCCATTATAGCCATTTATTTAATGGCTCAGAGATTGTGGTGGCCGGACAGCTGAACCACAACAACCTGGATAACTTCCTTGTGGAAGTGTTTGCCCTGGGGGTGAGAGATGAACGGCAATATGTCAATCAAAACGATTGACAATATAAGTGCTTGTTCTTTATTCTCATATGAAACAGTCCCTATGACTGAATATTGAATGATAGCAGTGTTATTGTGAATGAATTGAGCTAAAGTATATAATAGCTTGACTGTATTGTAGTCCAGGAATTTCTTTTTCAAGCTACGATGTAGCCTCAGTAGGGACCAATTCTATATGCCATGATGCTTATACTGAGCTTTATTTCTCTGTTATTTTTATCAGATGATAGTAAACCTTGTGTAACAGGGGAATATCTTTTCTGACTTTATATAACACCCCCATTAAGTCTCTTTTATATTGCTGATACAGCCTCTGTGTTGTGTTGTGATGATGGTGGTGGACTAATGGCTGACAGTTGTTGACTCCAACGAAGACACACAGACAGCTCCAATGTCAATTCAATCTTGAATGTTTATTGCTTTTAAGCACTTTGGGATCTAGGGGACACAAGCCCGGTAAAACTATCTAATATAAATAAAATCATAATCAAAGGAAACTTACAATATTAATGAATGATTTCTGTAGCAAAGCTTAAGAACCATTAAATGACTAATTAGAGCACCAATGGTTTAATCTCGACCAGGATCGAAGATTTACTATATTAAAAATTACAATTAAGACATTATTGATATAGATGGATCAGTACACACAGATAATCACTCTGAATATCAACATAGTTATAGTTAATAATAAAGTCTCTCTCAGATCAGCTATATATTAATATTTACAGGTTTCCATTTAACAGTCATACACTCACCTGGGGGATACAAGCCCGGTCTGACTTGTTCCCTCAGTGATGGGCTTTATAGCTGCATCCTTACCTTGGATCCTGTGTAGCCTAGTATTAAACATGAAACATAAAATAACAGCATAATTATATGAAAATTACACAATATGTACCTTTTACAACTATCAAATAAAGGTAAAGTTACTGACAAAATTACAAAAATTAAAAAAAAAAAAAAAGATTTTGTTATTAGACGTAGTAACCATCTAAAGCTCAAATTATGCATTTAATGTAACATGCAGGAGGCATATGTTACATTTGCATCTTTCCTCTTTCTTTAGCCTGAGGAGGACTTCCAGGTGCAGGGAAAGGCCAGTGTGGTAAACTGGGATGTGATCTACCCACAACAGGAGTACATCTTTGGGGATTTCACAGAGCGTTTATGGGCTTACCTCACCATCCAGCAGCTACTAGATAACAGGTCTGTTCATCTTAATTGCCTGTACCTCCAACAAGATTTGATTATACAGTCTATGGATTTGATGTAAGTTTCTCTCTGAAACAATCACAGAGACAGATAACTCAAAAAAATTGTTCAGATAATTTTATAGAGAGGATTTCATATTGCACATCACATGTCATGTGACATTAAAAACAACAAATTAATCTCCTCTTTCTCTTTTTTTTTCTTCCAGTGACATTGGTACACTGCAGGAGAAAAACAATACAGCAGCAGAGGCCCTGGACATGTCCCTGAGGTACAGCTTCGTCACCCCTCTCACCTCCATGGTGGTCACCAAGCCTGAAACTGAGGACACACCAGACAGCATTCTCATTGCTGATAAACTGACTGAGGGTAAGGGAAATGTTTTCAGTCATGTTTAATTTGTCCTTTAGCTGTAAGAATAAAAAAGATTTGTTATTAGACTGACTAGTTTGATTAGTCAAAATCTGTATCTGGAACAATGCAGCTGGTAGCTTATAGTACAGTCTTCCTGTCTTTACAAATATACAGCACATTCTTACATTATTAGTAGCCTGTTGAATCAGTCAATCAATGTAGAGCTAACTTTGTATTGTATGTTTTAAATGTATCCCTCTTTCACAGGCCAGAGACAGAAAGCAGAGAGGCACGGTGGTATGACAGTCACTTTTAGCTCAATTCTATGACCTACTCTATACATCTAATTTTTGGATGAGCAAGTTTGATAATATCTGCTGTCATTACAGGTCATTACATTACAGGTTCCTCTGCCCGGATCTCTCCTGTCGTCTCTCCTCAGCCCAATTCCCATAGTCAATCGGATGGTAAGACTTTTATACATACATTTACATTATTACTGCTTCTTGCTTAAACCCACTATTGAAAATTTTGATTGTAGCATAGGAAACTACACCCAACAAACACAGAAATCATGAATATTTTTTTTTCTGTTTTTCAAAAATGAAATCTTAGCAGTTTCCAACTCACAGGTGGAAACCTGACATTCATGGTTGGAAACAGGAAGTGAACGGCAGTCTCCTGCAGCCATCTATCTATCTAGCCATCCACCCAGCCTGCCACCTTAAGGAAATTTGTCACCTTATATTGACGTCACTTCTCTGGGTCATAATCACTATGGCCACTAGATGGCGTCTGTCTCTCGGGTGTAACTATAGGTCATTTATAGGTAGTTCCTCTGAGAATGGGTTGCCATAACATTATAGTAACATGCCTTTGTAGTTGTAGTTGAGTTAGAGTATTAACAATGCATTTTGCCTGATATGCTACTTTAATTATGCCCATGCAGTGGATGGAGATCCTCATTTCATGATAGAGCTCCCAGACAGAGAGACCGCTCTGTGCTTTAACATCAATGACAAACCAGGAACCATTTTCAATCTGGTCAGAGACCCTAAATCAGGTCAGTCAGACTACCTGCACATTACACACAAAGTCTCTTTTTGTTTGAGAAATGTGGGAAGTGACAACAAACCTGTCATTACTTTCAGGCTTTGTGGTGAATGGCCAAATTATTGGCAAGAAGAAAGTTGTACCAGATGGTAACATCAATACTTACTTTGGGCGTTTTGGCATCATACACCAGAAACTGGGTGTGAGGCTGGATGTGAGCACTCAGGACATCTCAGTCTTCTACAACGGCAAGCAGGTCAAGCTGCTGTGGTCTGATATAGTCTCCCTCAAAGAAACCAAGTGAGTAGCACTGCTTTAATACAAAACTCCTACATTACAAACTAAAGAAATATGAGTAAGAGTTAGAATTAACAAAAACTAGCATTTGTAAAAACTACTAAACAAAAACAAAACCAAATTGACAAAATTGAATTCTCCACTACCTTGACCCAGAAAAATGAGTTTTCTTCAATTCAGCTCACAGCTCTTCTGTTTCTCTTCCAGTATGGACCTCAAGTTAACAAAGAATTGTAGCCTGACAGTCACGCTGAAACACTCAGTTAAATTTATGGTCATCAGACACACAAAGGTGTGGAAGAGACGTCACGACCAACAAGACTATCTGGGTTTCTACACCCTGGACAGCCATCATTTGTCTGCTTCAGTTCATGGCCTGCTAGGTAGGAAAAGCAAGAACTGAGAGAAAGTTTTCCATATCACACATTGATTTTATAACTATTTTATGTTTCCTAATTCTTAAATATTGCATAAATCAAAAGATATGATGTGAGACGTTTCCCTTCAGGTCAATTCTACCATGGTGTTGAGTTTGAGATGACAGATATGCGTCCAGGTGAAGTCCAGGGGAAACTAGATGCCACCATGTATGTGAAGGGGCAAACACTCAACGTGACCAGGTACACTTCAAGCCTCAAGTCTAAACACACACACACAATGCATGTGAGAATACAGACCTGCCAACCTGTACACATTTTGCATAGCAGCTATGCATTTTGACATCAGTGTATGCTGGTATCATTTGTCAGTCTTAACTGTGCAAAAAGCTGGTGATGCCTGTGAGTTAAATTGTGCATGTGCAGTACTCAAATCTAACAGCAAGAGGCAGCAGCATCTAGCCTGCTGAAAAGGAATCCAAAACCAATCACAGATTCATTCCCTCCGCTTTCACCCAGATATCAAGCGGGGATGATCATGATTGACAAATGCGTAATGTCATTTCAAAAGACTGCAAATCAACAGCAACATGACATTGATTTTATCCCTTTCATTACCTAGAAAGTTATCTGTGTGTGTGTAAAAGGAGGAATGAAGCCTACCTATAATGAGAACTGTTGTATTAACCAGCTCTAAAATATTTATTTCACCATAGACACAAAATAATCTGTCTAGGCTGGTTTGGGTTTCCAAGCTACATTGTCATCACCTTCTCAAATTAGCTTAAAATCACATTTTCAAATGTCAAATTGGCTTAAAGTTTGATTATTGTGGAGGTGTAAACAATAGAAACTATATAAATGCAGCAGTTGTGGTAGGTTAGTGTGTAGCCTAAGTGAAATTGTGTTTCTTGGTAAGATATGTTTAGGCAGGTGAAAGATAAATAGATGTTGCTGCATGTATGCAAATGGTTTACAATAGTTCATTGTGCGAACAGCAGCGGTTTGCTTCTGATACATCTAGGTTGCTGAGGTGGTACTCAAAAAAGTCATCCAGGGTTGGCTGGTCGACATATACATGAACTGTACACTCACCTTATCACTGTTTTTCTCTCCTTCACAGACACTGGCAGAAAGACTTCAGCAAGGATGTGAAAAATGGGGAAAATATTCTCTGCTGGTTTGTTAACAACAATGGAACGGGCCTTGTGGATGGAGGAGCCTCTGATTACATTCTGTCAGGCCTTTTTAAGACTGTTTGAATCCTTTAAATTTTATAAATCAGTGAAATTTCACTGGGGACAAAAGGTACATCAGGATCATCATGGTGTTGCCTGGTGAGAGATAGCTGATAGTAGTGAGCCACAAACTTACAAACACACATGCAGACACAAACATAAAAGTGTCTGGAGGATGTGTTTTAATGTTTGATAACTGTAAGGCTCTAACAGAGGAGCGGCATCACCACTCATTTAAAAATTAACAGGTCATTGCTTATTAAACATTACTAAAGATTGCTTTAAATATTTAAGAATATTGGGACTCCGTGACCTGTAACAATGACAAAGTGTGCTGTTAATGAAAGTTTTAAATAGTCTACATAGATTCACCAATGACAGAAATAAAAAGTTAAGTAAATGCTTTCTGACAGTAGGCGGTCATTATACAGTATGTAATTATATAACACAGCATACTTTGACACACACACACACACACACACTTTTTTGCACTCAAATGAATACTTCTGCCAGGTCTACAGTGTCCTTGGTGCAGCAATTTTAAAAGGAACAGTCTGTAGGATTTAGTGGCATCTAGCATGAAGGTTGAAGATTGTAACCAACTGAATACCCCCTCCTTCCAAGTGTGTGGGAGAGCCTATGTGTTTGGTTTGTCTGTTCTGGGCTACTGTAGAAACATGGCAGTGCAACATATGGCAGGCTCTATGGAAGAAAACTGCTCCCTATGTAGCTATGAAGGGCTCATTCCAAGTGAACGAACACAAAATTCTTATTTTTTATACACTAATTAAAACATGCTTATGAATATTATATTCTATTTCTGCCAGTAAATCTTACACACTGGTCCCTTAACGTAGTGCAGGGTTGTGCTTGCTGTAAAAATTCAGTAATTAGTCTCAAATTACATTATTTTTTATAACAGCATGGCTTGTTGTGGATGATCACTACACAACACTATCGGCCATTCATATGATCAAAACTCATGAAAGTGTTTGCTGATGTCAACAGCTGATGTAAAGTTGTACCTACTGTATGCTTAATGTGCTTTACAGACACAAAACTGCCAGATAACAGATAAAGTAAAGATTGTTTCAAGAACTATTTTTTGTGAGATTCAATAAAAACAAGTAAAATCACAAATTGTTTCATTCATATTCATTATCATAAAATATACTTGCTAAATTGTACAAAAATCTGCATCACACATGGTTATACATGATAGCCCTGGAAATGAATTTTCAGTCCAGCTTTGTGCATGCCATTGCATTTTTGTAGACATTTCGAAATGTCATAGCAGGAAACACACAGATGTGACTATTAACATATAGCTTTGTCCAATTACGGTGTGTCAGTAAGCCATGACAGTGCTGCAGCATGTACACTAGCAAGGCCCAGCACTCATTCACGGAAATAGGTAATGCACAGCCGTGTGTACGCCTCCAGCCACAACTAAACCAAGTGTGCTCTGTGAGCTGCACTTTGATTCACAGAAATACTGCTCTTCACCTCAGTTGGTGGTAGCACCAGTGTAACTCAGGCAAAGGTGAGTAATAAGTTGGCATAATAGATAATGTACGGTGACCATTATCTAGTTTTAGCACAAACTGGGCACAAGGCTAGTCTTAATTTCACGTCTTAGTCATGTTAAATGTTGTTGGCTAGACTAAAATAAACACAAGTTACTTATTTCACCACTGTACATTTTTGCATTTAGGTTACCTTTTCCATTTGGTTAACCAAAGCTAGTGAAACGGCAGGCGTAGCTTAATATGCTAAACTCTGAAAACTTAATGAAAGTAATACAAAGGTAAGATTTATACTTTATTTGAATATTTTCGGTGGAGACTAATAAGACAAGTTTTGCAAATGTACCTCTGGTAAACTTCCTCACCTCTAATTACAAGCAGCAAAGCCGCTTAAATTTGGGCAAAATTATCCTGAACCAACCGTTAATTCTGCACCAGCTAACTTAACACAATAACTAGATACAACAACTCAAATGTCAATAATAATAAATAAATAAATACATTTTAAAAAACCCAAGCATAATGTAGGCCTATACGTTTCTTGACTTACTCTAGTTGGGGTAATAATGACCTCATATTAATCTATATACCAATACTGCTGTATGTGTAGCCTTATGTAAGAATCTTCATTGGTCAATAAACTGTTTATTAACAGGTTGCCGCCAATTCCATCACACCTGCCCTACACCCATATGTGGAAAGAAAGAAGACCAGGAACAGGTGACATGAAAATGGCGCAGTGCAGATTTAACAACGGGCCTCTACCATGGAATAAAGGATGTGTAAGTAATCTAGATGTGTTCACCAACCTATAAATATACTGTAGACTACATACATACTATATTATAGGACTATAAAGTTAGCAGTTTCAGCTGCAGAAAGTCATAATTATTGGTATCAGCGATTATGAAATCTTAGTATTGCTGTAGCATTATGTTCATTAACATTTCTTTAGATAGTTGCTTTAAAAATAATTGAAGGTGGACACATGTACTCCAGGCACAGCCACATGCAACTAATGTCTCATAAAGATGTTAATGAGTCATATACACAGAACAATAGGTGTGGTCCTGTGTCAGTAAATGTTGTCTTATGTGTGTCTCAAGAAAAAAAATCATTTCAGTATATTTTCACAAAAGAGATTACAATAAAAAAAGTGTCACTCTAAAGATGATGAAAAATGCATTTCACCTGTTGGGTGGAAAAAGTTACATTATTGTCATCATTATTGGTACAAATAATTTGGTGACATGAACACACAACTTCAGTCAGTCAGAATAAATAAAAACACCTATGTGAGTACACTTAAATTTAATACACTCTTCAAAGTAGAATTGCGTTAGATTGCATAGATGTTCCTTATAAGGTGCTCAGTGAGTGTGTATCTCTCTGACTCTCTCTCTCTCTCTCTCTCTCTCTCTCTCTCTCTCTCTCTCTCTCTCTCTCTCTCTCTCTCTATCTATCTATCTATCTATACATATATATATACATGTATATACTCAGCAGCCACTTTATTAGGTACATCATCATTATCAGAACTGTCATAATTCTTTGTGGCATAGATTCAACAAGGTGCTGAAAACATTCCTCACAGAATTTGATCCATATTGACTTGATAGCATCACACAGTTGCTGCACATTTGTTGGCTGCACATCCATGATGCAAATCTCCTGTTCCACCACATACCGAAGGTGCTCTATTGGATTGATATCTGGTGACTGTGGACGTCATTTGAGTACAGTGAACTCATGTTCAAGAAACCATTTTGAGATGATTTGAGCTTTGTGACATGGTGCGTTATTCTGCTGGAAGATGGGTACACAACAACACTCTGGTAGGCTGTGGTGTTTAAGCAATGCTCTTTTGGTACTAAGGGGCCCAAAGTGCGCCAAGAAGAGATCCCCCACACCATTATACCACCACCAGCAGCCTGAACCGTTGATACAAGGCAGGATGGATCTATGCTTTTATGTTGCTTATGCCAAATTCTGACCCGACCATCTGAGTGTTGCAGTAGAAATCGAGACTCGTCAGACAAGGCAATGTTTTTCCAATCTTCTGTAGCCGTGCCACCTGCCACTACCAGGTGTACTAAATAAAGTGGCTGGTGATTGTGTGTATGTTTCATGTACCATTAATGTTTCACCATTAATGTGGAAACATTAATGGTGAAATGACAACAAAATATGATGATGTTTCTACCTTTTTTCCTCATATCGTTTAGGAATTATATATTGTCATATTAATTATATACATTGTAAGGCTGCCAATAACTTCACCAAGGGTGCCACTATGTAACTGTTGAAATTTACTCTTGCTTTCAATATTCACATTTACTTGGAGTCTGTTTAGAAGCCTGTTTGCATCTTTATTTTGCTCTTCCAAATGACAGAAGTGTGTGCCTTTATTCACTTTGCAGAAGTTCACTTCAGCACAGGTCAGCTCCTTAATTTGGGAGCTTTGCGCTCTAAGCTATCAGGATGTTAAGTCTGCACTACAGTCTCTCTGATTGTGATCAGTGACTGATATTATTAATAACTCCGAATATACAACTTCACACTCTCTGTATGCATGGTTAGTTATGTGCTAATCAGCCCCTATGCAGTGAGCCCAAATGCATTGTGTGTGTGTGAACTCGTTGTACTGTAACAACTCACCAGCTCTTATTACATGGCTGTGGTGTGTGTACTAATAGATCCAGGGCAAGCGTGTTGACCCCAGTCATGTAGGAAGTTCAGGAGTTGAGAGGGATTTTCTTAAGGGGATCTTTGGAGAAGTGTGTGTCTGTGTGTGTCTGTCTCTTTGTGTGTGTTTGTGTAGGCTTTGCTGATTAACACCAGATGTGCAGGGCTCAGGGTGTTGGCAATAGTTTGAGAGGGCCCCACTGTACTCCATTCGGCCCTGGTTGCAGAAAATGCTCAAGCGACTTCTTCACACATGGCTGACATTAACATCTTTGCTGTTCATCCCCCAGATCCCCACAAGGTTAGAAACATCAGGTCAGTCTGAACTACAGGAAGTTTTAATAAGGAGGTTGTCCAGTAAAGCCAGGGTGTTCATGTAGATCTCCTGCTGTTCCACCAGAGGGCGGAAGAGAGCTGTAAAACATCTGCAGTGTTTCTAAACTCATGTCTCAGAATCAAATTCAATATTGTACGTGAATGTTTTTTTTTCATGGATTTTTGCAGTTTTTCAGTTGAAATTAATACAAGCACACTATGTTCTTGTGTTGTATTATTGTGTTGAAATTACATTTTAAAAATAAATAGTTGACCTAATAAGGTCTACAGAAAAACAACTCCGATATTTTGAGAAACATCAAGTTGTGAGAATAGTTGTGATTGGTGCTGCGACTAAGTGTTATTTTCATTATTAATCATTTGATTGTTTAATCTATGAAATGTCAGGAAATAATGAAAAAAGCCCATCACAAGTTCCCAGAGCCCAAAGTGATGTTGTGAGATTGATTATTTTTTCAAATCAACAGTAAACAACCAAAGATATTCAATTTGCAATCATGTAAAAGAGCAAAAAGCACTTAAATCTCACATTTGAGGACCTAAAGCAAATATTTTAAAGTTGTCTGTAATAGACCTAAACAATTACTCAATCATGAAAAATGGTGACCATTAATTTACTGCCAATGGAGTTTCAGCCCTAAATAAGATTATTGTTATGGATTGAATGAAAAGTTATTATAAATTCTTCAGGGCGACAGTTGGTTAATGTCTTACCATAGAATATTTTGTCAAATTCGCCATCATAGTAAATTTCAAAATGATGTTGCTATTTGAACTTTTTTTCTCATTGCTTGCAAGACTTGAAACTGCAGTAATGCCCGCACTCAAACATCTGTGAAGTAAGATGTTTGTATGAACGCTCCAGTTTGTCTCAAGTAATTATTCTACGTCACTCTCTCAATCTCAACCCCACTTTTTCCTGAACCCCCTTCCTCCATCCTCACCTCTTAGGTCTCCCCCCCTCCTCCACCCGTCTCTCTACCTTTTGTCCCTGTGTGAATATTTCACATTGCTGCTGCCGCTGGTGCGTGATGCAGGGGACTGAGCGTTCATTGTGTGTACGCAATGTGGGTGCAGCGGTATGCGGCTCCTCGGCGTGTGGTGTGTCGTGACAGGCGTGTGGCCGCTGACGCCAGCCGGCCGCCTGCCTGTCTGTCTGTTCAGTTACACCTGACCGGCGCTGACATCGACATAGCTGCACACACACACACACACAGAAACATGCACACAAACACACACACACACATAAACACTCACATTTACATTGCACCACTAGACCTGGCACCCAGAAGTCAAATTAAGGCTAATTGACTCGTTGCCACTGAGGTTGGCTCACTTGTCCGCTCAGTACAGGAGGTTGGCAACGGGCTTTGCTGTTGCCTTTTTGATGTTGAGCTGACTTGGTGTGAGGTGATGGGTGTCACTGTCACCTAAATGTAATAAGAATGTAGTTTGCAAGTAATCTGAGTATGAAAATGTATCATTTTAAATGCAATTGTTTTACAGCTGTTGCATATCTACAGTTAGTAATAATATTTAGGAAAATTTATACTGTTGCTTTTCTAGCAAATGTACTCATATTTTATGTTGGAGTAAGTGTGTCTGACCTGATTGCAACAGGCATTTTGTTGCAGCAACTACTTATATTGAAAACAATAACAATAAACTTATATTGAAAGTGCATTATTGAATTTTGTGGTTTTGAAATAAAATAATAATAATAATATACTTATATTGAAAGTGCATTATTGAATGTTGTGGTTTTGAAATGTGCTGTGTAGGTCTGTTCTGAAATGCAGTGGAAGGCCAGGCGATATTGCAGTGCACCGTGGTGTAATCCTTGGTATTTAGTGTGTTCTCTCAGCTGCCGAGGTGAAAAGTTGAACCTGGTGTTGACCTTCTCTTGAGAGAGGGCTTAGCTCTGAAGTCAGGCGCAGGCCAAAGGCACAGGGAGGATATTCTCAAGTTCCTCTTTCCCTCCCTCACGTGCACCGTTCCTCTCCACGGCCACCCTCCCCTCCCACACGGAAACAATTAGCATCTGTGATAAGACATTGTACATATTTCCATCATTTTATCTCGTCTGTTTTGTTTGTTTGTTTTTCCATCATGACGAAAGTCTTGTGTCCTCTTGTCACGGCGCTGTTAATCACAATTACATCTCATCTAGGTGCAAGGAGTTGGAGAGAGAAAGAGGGAGAAATAGACTGTGAGGGGCCTTATGTTTATCACTGCAGGGAGTTGAATTGCAGATGGACAGATAATGAAGAAAATAAGCAAACAATTATGTAAAAATAGACAAAATGGGAGTAAATGAGACTGACAGACGTTAGGAACGATGTTTGGGCAAACTAGACAAGTTTTTATTTGTACTCCCAAGATGCCAGTTCAGGACATGTTTGCATTGTCACTAGAAAGCAAGAGAAACAGTCGAGTAAAGAGTATTCTACAGATACATAAAAGGTGGGTGTATCTGATTTTCATAAACGTACACAACCACAACAAATGCTTCAGAAAATGTTTTTTCCATGATAAGATTATGTCTTGTTGTGCATCTTGTTTGTGTGTTCAGTATTTTATATATTTAAGCTTCTAATATTGATGTCAGTCCAGAAAAGTGTATAGTCTCAGCCCGTGCTATTGAAAAGGAAAGTGAACTTGTTTTCGATGTGTGTTTGTGGTAATCTGTGTGATCATGAATATACGCAAAGAGTCATTTGAACAGGGTGTGTGTGCGTGCGTGTGTGTGTGTTTGTGGCATTATTTTGCTGCTTTTTGCTGTTTATATATCATACTCTTCCCTCTTAGGGGCAGAGAGCTTTAACCACTGTGTAAAATTTACATGTCTTATCATGTGTCGTATCATACGCCTCGGACTCGCTGATCCACACTCTATTTTGTTAAAGCAACATGACCCAGAATTCAAAACCAAAACTAAGTCTGACATTCTTCCAGTCCAGTGGAGCAGGAGAATACATGGCCTAAAGATATGAGTCCGACAGTAGATGTTGAGTCGTGCTGCACTCTGTTCTCCATCTGTTTTAGTTTTCGAGTGGTTGTGATAACCTCAGCCTGACCCCTGATTGGGATAATCTCACCCTCATCTTCTCTCGCTGGTCAGCTGACAGAGCGCTGCACTGCAATTGGTGGGTGCGTCGCTGAGGAAGAGGAATTTGTTTAGCATTGTGTTGGGGTAACAGTTATCCAGTGAGAAGTTTAGTCTACTGTCTAAACCATAGCAAAGCTCCAAAACACAGAAACAGAAGGAATGTTTAGGGTGAGAATTCAAAAAGGCCAAACATGGTGGCTTTCCCAGGCAGTAGCTATAAAATAATCCTGATACTGCTTCCTGTGGTGTGTGCACAGCCATGACTGGACCTCAGTAAACATACATTTATTTAATCAGTACAGTGCTTACAGCAATATTTCTTCTGTAACATCTGTAAACATTTCCTCATCCAATCTTTTAAAGTCCATGCTTAACTGCAGTTCAAAGCATAGAATATTGGACCCAACCTTAATACATCAATATCTAAAATGTAAATCAGTATCACACCATTTTATGTGTTAAATCATGATGAAAAGATACAGTAAAATATATATTTTGTAGTTCCAGTGCTTCTAAATTGCTGTAAAGGACAGGACAAGCTGCTGTCCAGTGTAGTAGCTGCTTCAGGCAGTCTGTTTGGAGGGCTTTAGTCCAGCCAGATTAGATCAGAGGACCACTCTGTTTGTTTGTTTTGATTTGGGAGGGGCCAGGCTCCTGAGGGATACCCCCCTCCCTCTCTCAGCTACCACTCTCCTATCCCTCCCCAGGATTCCCCCTCAGGGCACAGTCGACTGGAGCCCCCCTGACCTTTCTGTCACCCCTTCCTAACCCACGTTAGCCAAGGCATCCTGGGAACAAAAAAGAAAACGAAGGAAGACTGCTGTGTCTTAGTGTCCACTGAACCAAATCACAACCAGATCCGTTCATCTGGGGGTGTAGGCAGTGCCACCCAGGCAGGCAGCCCCTCTAGCTCTGGTCAGACCTAGAAGAAGTTCATCCCAGCAAGTTGACCTCTCTTTCATCTGCTTGTAGGTCCCCAGTCTTCTCTCACACCCAGTAATATTGGAGAGGCAAGGTATCGGCTAGGTGAAAAAGTTGTCTTAAGGCTGTTGCAGTCCTGTTCTTGCATGTGTGTTTTTATGCTTTGAACACATGGGACCTAATTTTGATAAGTTTTAAATCTGTGAGGGTGCCAGTATGGACGGAGTACTAACTAAATTCATATTAGTTTCTTTATTGTTAATATGTTGTTAATATGAGTTTATAGATCACAGATCAAAGCATATTCTATAAAGCTAGCCAATTTGGTGTCTTTTTCAGATGCTTCTGTGCTTCTGTTTGTGTTCTGTTGTGTAGTTTTCTGGGTCCCATGACTGAAATACTCTCATATCAGTTTCTACCTATTCTCATGTCTTTCCATCTGCCCACTTTTCCCATTTTTCTCTTTCCATCCGTCTGCCTATTCATGCTCGATGAACAGCATCCGCCAAGGGCGTACACCTTCACATGTACACACACTCACACACAACAACACCCCACCCCCCCACCCTCCCAACCTCTGCTGACCTCTTCTTCTTCTCCCACAAGACCTTGGGGTGAGGCAGCCTGGCACCAGACAGTTATTCAAGCCCTCAGGCAGCTTCACAACAGGTCAGAGACAGAGAGAGGTGGTGAGAGGGAGAGAGAGATGTATGTGCAGCTGATTACCTACTGATTAACTGGTGTTTTAACTTCTATTTGCTTTTGAATAAAAAGAACTGAGACTTTGAGAAGTCTTTTTGGATAATATTCAGTGATAGTTGGGCATGCATTTGCATCAAATATTTCCTTAGAAAAATGCAAAATAAATTTTAAAGTCTAAGAAACGATTTGTTTCTTTGACTCTAATTATTTCCTTTGCAGATTCCCTTTAAACCCATCCCTTTAAAACAGAAAAATATGTTATTCAGCCATAAATTAATTTTGTTTTTTTTATTATGTTTCATTTAATTTTAATCCCATGAAACAGGAAATAAAAGAAGGAGGATGCTGTGATTGGATTAAAAGTCGTCTTTGTAAACATTGTGACCCATGTCTTTGACACACCTCCTTTCTCCTCTTGAAGAAAGTCTCTTCATAACAGGAACGCCAAGAGATGAAGGTCTCTTTTTAAAAGAGGACATGGGATGGGGAGGCAGACTTTGGAGTCTTTGTTAGGCATGTGGGCCTGTGTTTTGTGTCAGTTTTGTTCTTCTAAATCCTCCTTCGTTTGTGTTTGTCTCCCAGCTCTGCTTTGAGCGATTAGAGACGAGGGTTTGAACAGCTCGGTTGAATGAAGACATAATTTCAGCTCTTTATTGTAGCTTTGAATAGTCAGTCTTTATATCAATAAACGACACTGGTTTGAATATTAGCTATACTTTAAGGTTTGTTCTTTAAAGGAGAAGTAGCCCAAAGTGTTTGCAGAGTTTTTCTGTCACATTAGACTTGAGGCTGTTTCACTCTTTATGGGATGAGAGTATATTGTATTGGACAAGTGATGTCAGTAAACCATGCCACCAGAGATGAGCCATATCACAAGAGGCATCGCTAGAAATCTGAGTTGTGCCATTAGACAGAGAGAAAGGCAGTATCTTGAGAGAGAGAGAGAAAAAGGGGAGAGACACAGAACGGATTGTTCCACAACAGACTGACGGACCTTTTAGCCTTATCTTCCTGAGCTACTCTTACAGAAAACCAAGGAGAGAAGGGAAAAGAATGCCCTACTCTTTCTCTCCCTCCCATTTCCCATTCTCTCATTTCTCCTGTCTGCCTCTCTCTTCCTTCTTCATTTCTTCTTCTGCTTTTGTCCATCAGTCTTACCCAGCGTTTCTTAAAAATCCTCTTAACCCTTGCACTCCTTCTATTGTCCCCTTTCCTGAGTATCCTACCTTGATGTTTTAATATCTTGTTTCTTTCCTCACCCACCACTATCTTATCCGTCTTCAGCTCTTTGGAGCGCTCTTAAGACTCATTGCTCCTACAGATTGTTAAAAGGTAGATTTGTAAGCCGCCTCAGAGTCTCAGCAGCAGTTGGCTGCTAGTGTTGCACTGTAAAATAGATCCCTCTCTGCATCTCAGGCTCACACTATATGCATGACAGCTTTTCAGGAGGGGTGCTATGCAAACGCGGGCCCAGTTGCCTTTGCAAGAACATCTTATTTGCATTTGTTTACATGTGCCACTCTCTGCACGCTTGGATTTGCTGTATGTCATGATGTTTTGGTGCAGCCCCTTGCCCAGATCCTGATACACACAGACACACACACACACACACACGCAAAAGTATTTGGTTGTGATGACACTGTGAGTCGTCCCTCTCCTCCCTCTCTGACAGAATGAAACGGATGGATAATTAGATATCAAAGGGAGGCAGGCAGGGTGTGGCGAGGCGCGCGGGCCCCTACGATGGTAAAGCACTTATTAATGAGATAGGCCTTATCTGCTCTCCTCCCAGGAATTCTGCCTTTGATCGGCCCGACTCCAGACTTAATACATTTTTGATTGATAGGCCGAGATGACAGAGAGAGGCGGTGTGGATGGGGTAGGTGGGTGGAGGGGAGTGTGTATGTGTGCATGGAAGGGGGTGGGGGGGGGCAAAGCTCAGATGCAACTGTAACGATGCCCTTCACATGATTAAATAACTTATGACAATAGTGTTTCACCTTATGGGATTGGATACATTAAGATGAGCAGACGCACAACTTGGGATTGTTTGCATGGTAAATAAATCTCAGTTATACACATACTGTACAAATGCGCGCACACACACCCTCACATTCCTCTGCCCACACAGACATAAATTCACTAAGACAACCCAAACAGACAGGCCTATTCAGTCACCTTAACCCCAACTATAACTCACACACTGGGGCACCAGAAAATCTTTTCCCTAAGACAGAGCAGGCGAGGGGCAGGCCTGCGGAGGGGGACTGAGATAAGGCCCTATCCCCGTCTGGAGATGAGTTATAGCCCACCCAGGAGGATGTGGCTAGCAACGACCCACCCGGACCCGCCACTCAGCTCACTGGGATTGGTAGGGCTGGTGTTCTCCCCGCTCATGAGGCAGCGGGCGACTTCATGGACAAAGATAACAGCCCCACTCTCAATAACACCTTGACCAGAGGGAGGAGAGGCAACATCGAATCAGCAAGCTTCTGCACACACCAACACACACACACACACACACACACACACACAATCTCTGTGCCACACAAACCCAAAAAGTCACACACATCATACACCTCCGCCCACGCTCCCTCTCTCCTCACGACAAGAGGTGACTGAGCGTAACCATTACAGCGCCGTGTCACCTTGTTATGAGTCTCTGTCAGTGTGAGGCGTCGGGTAAATTAAAGAAGCCATAACTGCTGCTCTGTCAACCGCCCGTCACCCCCATTTATTACCATGCCACCGGGCAGGGGGATAAACCCCCCTCCCCCATCAAGAGGACAGATCGATCAATGTGACAGGCACATTCCAGGTCTCCAAATCAATCACACTAACAAAGGCAGGTGAAAGAGGAGGTGGATGTTGATTCTTTTTTTTCAGAGGACTACCGCTGTGTTTCTGGATGAGTCAGGAGAAAAGGCCTGAGCATACCCTCTGTTGTCCTGAACCAAAGACTCAAACTTTATCTAACTTGCATTACCTTGGGTCAGTGCATGGATCTCTGTCCAGTTATTTGATCTGACTTTAGCGTCTCAATGTTTCAGTCTAGTTTTGTTGTTTCTTGATCGCACTCAGGTGGTATGCGGACCCAGATAATTTCTTGTGGAAGGTGCTGCGTCAGTGGCCCAAGGCAGATTCTAAACTAACACATCAAAGTTTTTATTTAACATACAGACCTGGCACTAATGCTGGACACAGCGTGAGAGTGTGGCTACATGAGAACATGATGAAACAGAGTCAGCGCTGAACAGAGATGGGGTGGGAAGCGAGACAGCGTGAGGAGGGGGTTAGATGATAAGAGTGGGAATAACTGATAGAGAGGAAGAAACCGTGTAGAGAAAGAAAATGATTAAAAACAGCAATCACCCGTCGGAGACTGATAAACCAACCAGTCGTTAATTGGAAGCGTGCAACTCGTGGGGATATTGTTGGATTAGGTTCACTTCTTCCCTTTGCTCTCTTTCTTCTCTTTCCTCTTCTGTGGACATAAAAGTCTGGGAGACACGTTCCATTATCAACATTTAAAATTATACAGTTAATGTAATATTTATTTTTTCACGTTTGCCAACCAGTGGAGAGAAATTGGATGGGCACTTTTTTAGCGTTCTTTCTTTTCTACTGTACATCTGAAACAAACTTGGAAGAC
Source organism: Euthynnus affinis (assembly GCA_029490765.1). NCBI lineage: Eukaryota > Metazoa > Chordata > Actinopteri > Scombriformes > Scombridae > Euthynnus > Euthynnus affinis. The sequence goes on along the minus strand of CM055840.1, from coordinate 9,002,807 downwards.
AATATGACATTTGTTAGAGAAGAAAACGAAAAGGGAAGAGAGTCAGAGATGAAGAGACAAAGAGCGGGGAGGTGGTAGCTATTTTTGAGTGATCTAGGCTTTTGGGGCGCATAGGAGATGGGAGATGGGTGGTGGTCCATAAACAAAGGGCTGACAGCCCACCCATCACCCCGGCAGGTCTGGCTTGTGCTGCCTAGATAAAGCAGGGCTGCTACCTCCTGTATCAACACCATCCATCATCCATCTTTGCCTGCACGCTCATTCGCCCTTACATCAGCCCTCTCACTCCCTACACCTGCCCCTCTGCCAGCTGTGTGTGCCCTTTTACCATCAGACCTTTCACAAAGCTTTCAATACAGCAACCACAACTATCTGCATTTCTCTTTGCCATTGTCCTTCGTTATGTATTGGCCTAATTTGTGAACTTTTATAGTTAACTCAAACCTTTGGAGAATATACTATATTTTTGAAGCAACTGTCCATCCAAGCTGTTGGTCCTCTGACTGTGAGATATTTGATGTGATGGGGGTTGTGGTCTTCAGTGGATTACGCATCTCAAACTCAACTTGGAAGGATGAGCATTAATCATTGGTATGTCCACCATCCTCTTTGCCCTTATCTGTTGCTGCTCATTTTTGGTTTGCAGCAAAGTCAAAGTCAATGGATCCTGACAAGTGAAATGAAAGGCTTTGTTTTTTTGATAATGTGACAAACTACTCAGTTTTAATGTGTTTTGCTCATCAAATCATACAAAGCAGGGGTCTGAGCTGAGTTTTGGCAAAGTAGCATTTTCCAAAACTAGCCTGACAAAATATTAAACCATGATTTAGGAAATTTTAGCTCCCACAAAGTGACCCTTCAGGCCACCATTGTTCCCTCGTCAGTTTGGGTTTTGTATGAGCATCTCCTTCTTTTCTTTGTTGCTCATGGGGAATGGAAATTATGCAAATGGAGATGGGCACTCTGAAGAAAAAATGTTGACATCTCCCATCCCTGCTGCCCCCTAAATACACACACATCATGCATACTCCATTCAGCGAGCTCTCTTTTGGCCCAGTTTGGTGTGTCTGTCTCTTTTGGCTGTCTCTCAAGCATACTTTAACAATTGCAGCCATATTGCCTTTGCCCCAGCCTTTCTTCTATCCATTCTGTCCCATTCGCGTCCGACTGGACAGGTGCTGAGACAGGAAGACAGAATGCTGTCAGCTATTGTAACAAATAATACTGGGTTATCTAACTTTAGAAGAAACGGAACAGAGGAAGTAAAATTTGTCTTGTGTTTTAAGAAAATGTACTTTTGATTAGCTGCGTTCAACAGTGGCACCTTTCCACATGCACACATTTTAAACACAATAAAACAGGCGGGCTTGTAATTGTAGCAATGCAGAATGAACATGAGATGGGGGTTTTTTGCTTCAAAGATACAATTTAGCGGTGGTTTGGTGCAGAGGACACTTTACAGATGCCATTTTTTTATTTCTTCATTCGGTTCCACAAATCAGAGGGGAATTAAGAGATAGAGTACAGACCTGGAGACTGAGCAGAGCAGGACAGCTGGGGAAATGGCTCAACTAGAGGATGAATTAAAATGAATAAAAGCCAAGAAATGGGAAAATGGGCTATCACTTGTGCAGCATAATGAACAAAGTGCAGATATCAGTGTCTTTCTTTGCCGGGGGCCTCGAAGCTCTATGTTCTCACACTAGAAGAACAAATGAGAGTGAACGGAGCCAGAAAGCATAATGATTGTCCATTAGTCTGTCCCTAAACTCTGCATCCTGTTGTAGCTTTAGGGAAGCAGAGTTTCTGAGCTGTGGGAACCCATCACGTGACCTCAGTGGACCCTTTGAATACCCCCAGCCTGCCTTAATGGGCCCAGACACAACTCCTTGTGTATCCGCTGAGAGTTGAGCGCAAAGTCGGGGTTCACCCAGAGGTTCGAAAGCTCTGTGCAGGCAAAAGCACAGAATGGTTGAAATTATAAGAAAACTAGCACTTTGATGTACACAGTCACACTGCCAGAAATAGTCAGCTGTATATGTGAAGTGCTATAATATAATGTAATTTTATATTATAAAATAAATAATATGTAATAAGAAAAAGGAGAAAGGTAGCAAAGGTTGCACAAAAAATTGCTTTTTAAAATTATGGAGTACATACATTTTAGCAGTGATGATACAAGTTTGCTCATTACTCTACAGTTTAATAATGAACATACAACACATACATACTTTTAACTTGCCTTTCGTATACAGTATGCTCAAGATTTTCTCTACTGAAAGCTCTAAATCCCTTTAAAAACATTATTTTAAACTTGCCTTTTATTAAATTAGTGTATATTTTGTATTGCAGTGTATATATTGTATTTTATCTGTATTTATTTGCTTTTATTGAATATATACTTAATTTGTTCAAATTTTATTTTATTATCCATGTTACTTATTTACCCTGATCTATGCTTTTTCTTAGTTTGATATCTTTCTGTAAAGCAGCTGATATTTTATTTCTGCAGAAATTAATCTGCAGATTATTTTCTTCATTCATTAATTAATCATTTTGTCCATGAAAGGTCACAAAATAGTGAAAATTGTCCATTGTAATTTTCTTGAGCGCTATGTGAGTTGTTTTGTCCTGCCAATAGTTTAAAACCCAAAGATATTTAGTATAAACAGAGAAAAGCAGTAAATTCTCACATTGTATAAACTGTAACCAGAGAAGAAGAGTTGGCATTTTCATTTGGAAAATGATTTAAACTATTACTAAAATTATTGTTATTATTATTAAAACAGGACAACTTCTTGGCATGAATTTACAACATTTTTGTATCAGTGTCAAGTATTTAATTAATTGAGTGAATTAGCCAAAAGCAAGCATCTATTTATTTGATCTATAAACAATTACTCAGTTAAATTCCCTGAAAATGCATTGCTGTAAATCATAATATATGCAGCTTTCTTAATATAAATTTATATGATAGAGTAAACTACCTTTTTCTTTGTGTGTACAAGAAACTGACATCAACTTCAACTTCCTGAACTCCACTCCAGAATATAGACAACAGCCTGAGAAATTAATTTCACAACCTCACACTTTTTCTTGAGTGAATGAGTTATTTCTCCTCCTAGACATGACAAATGAGCACCATCATCTGTTCATGATGAGCTCATAGCTGAATATCCCAGCTCTAATGATGATGATCTTCAGTCACGCGTGGCCAAAGAAAGAGCGTGCTGCGTTTAAGACCCTTGCACTCGCCATCTTCTCCATTAACCCCCATGACTCAGCTGTTGACACTAACCCCACCCCAGTCTAATGTTCACACATCAAACAGCCTTGATCGACACACTCAGCCTATGCGGTTGGATGGACGTGATCGGATGTGACATAAGCAGACTGTTAGTGGGCAAATATGTGTGTGTGTGTGTGTGTGTGTCTGTGTCTGTGTGTGTGTGTGTGTGTGTGTGTGGGAGAGAATGAGAGAGAAAGGAAAGGGGTTCATGATATTAGTGCTGAGGAATGTGATGTGTTGGAGGTCATGTGAAACACCGCTGGCACTCTGAATAACCTTCAGGAAGGCTATCACGGCATGACCCGGAAGCAGTCAGGTCATGTGTCAGGGCAAAAGGCTTGTCTCTGTTGACAGCACCCTTTCCTATCTATACACAACTCTCACTCCTCAACCTCCTGGGAACCGTACTCCCTGTCTGCTCAGTTTAAAAGACTCCGTCCGCACAGGAAAAGACACATTGACGCGACTGACCAAAGCATAGAGAGCCATTGTTGGCAGTTAGAGTATGAAGAAGCCATTCTCTAAGGGTGTGAGCTGAGAGGAAAACTTCCCCCAGGAAGTGCTGTGGTGAACTAATCGAAACCACATCTTTGATGTACCTCACTGATCAAACCTTCTCTGGTTTACTATTTTAAACCGTGGCCAGACAGGAAAAGGTGTCCCTGGCTTGAACCACGTGGACCGCCGATCAATGTTTGAGAGTCTAAGAATAGAGAGGGATGGAAAAGGGGAGGTGATGGGTGGAGGAAGGGTTGACGTAAAAGTCACAGAGTTCAAGTTGCATGTTAAACAAACAGCAGGGCCTTTTGAATGGCTGCAAGTTAAGTAAATTAGTGTAAATTTGCAGGAGTAACCTAATTTTCAGAGAAAACAAATGGCGGAATTTTAATTGAGCACAATAGCGGTCAACTCACTAGGCAGAATGGGGAAAATGAAGCGAGACTGATGGAAAGACTAATGGTTTGTGTCGACTGCTGCCACAGCAATTATCACTGCCCTTTACTATGTTTAAGAGGGCACCGTAAACTCAATAAAATGGTCTTGTGAAGTGCAGATTATAAGGAAGAGTGCAGTACTCTATTGTTGTTTCATTTCAAATAAGAATTTAACTATTATGTGTGCTTGTATATTCAAACAAATATGCAAAATATTGACATAATGATTGTACAGGACTGCCTTTGCCTTCAGAAAAGTTTAGGCCTTTGTTGGAGTGTTTTTGTACAGGTCTTTACCAGACTCATTCACAAAATGGCAGATTAACCAATAAAGAAAATAATTCTTAGTTACAGCTGTACTCTTATTGCTACATTAATTGTTTTGATTGTTTATTGTCAGATTTTAAAAGTTGACATATAAGTCTTTATTAGCACTCAGCTGGCACCTTTGTAATTATAATAACAATTAATGTGTTATCTTGTCCTATTTTGATAGTATAGTTACATCATGCCTGCATCGATAACCATATTCTTATTCAAGAGAAAGGAAAATATTCCCTCATGTAATGTTATTCTTTTAAAATAGAGTTTAAAAACAATTAACTTGAAACCATTAAACCATTAGGGTGAACGCTTAATAAATCATGTTATTAATGTGTATGTCATGTTATTAAACTGTAGTTAAACAATTTAAATGTGTGTGTGTGTGTGTGTGCGTGTGTGTGTGTGTGTGTGTGTGTATGTGATTTCAGTTCCTTGACAATATAAAAGGAGAAGCCTTATTTAAACAAATCTACCGCACGTCAGTTGACCAGCTTTTTAGCAAGGTCAGAACAGCTCAACTTGTCAGTGTGTGCACATCTGTGTGCAGTATGAGTGTGTGTGCATGCACGCTAATGTGCGTTTTAATGTTTTAACATATGCAACCCCTTATAAACAGTGTTTTATGCAAACAGTGGCAGAGCTCCCATCAGATAAGACTCCAGAACAGGAGAAGGAGACTGCCTTGTGAGGGAGAGAGAGGGGTGGAGGAGAGGCAGAATGAGTGAGAGGTGAAAGCGGAGGCAATGTGAGAAATGAGCACAAAACATTGTGGCCAAGAAAATGTCTCTTTTGAACATTTTGAGACAGCTAAATAAATACCAACACATTCGTCTGAGGAACATTTTATTTGACCTTTCAACATTTTAGCATCAAATTTCCGTGACCATGTTTTAGGATTTTAACTACGACTGGTAGCAACTTTAGCAACCACTTTAGAAGGGACAGACTTTTTTTTTTTTTTGTTACAATGAAAACTCAAAGAAGTACTGTATCAACATATTTTACTACTGCTACTTATTGTTGTACAGAAGGAGAACTGTGTAGCTGTAGCGCTTCACACCTGGTTTTTATTCTGGTAAAATCAGACATTTTTCCCTGCATGTGGACGTGTAGAGGTGATATCAGCTGGCTACTGCAGCCCAGAGTGTATCTGGGTTTTAGGTGTTTCCCAGTCTAATCAGTTGTGTTATGTGTGTGTGTATCTGATGGTAAGACACGGCATGGCATTGGTCACTTTATCATTGCTAATGTAATCTCTTGCTCCCCTCTACCTCCTCTGCCAACACAACATAAAAGCCCGATAGAGAAAAATATAACACAGCAACTTGGCCTAGTCGCTCAAGCCATCTATCTCACTATCTTCTATCTCTCTATCGTTCTTTTGCTCACTCTCTCTTACGTCTCAGTAATGGAGAGAAAAATGTCTCCAGACCCCTCTGAGTTTTGATATGCGTCTTGCCTTCCATTTTAACTTTCTCAGCATTTCCCCCCGTCTGTATTATGATTTTCCTCTGTTTTTGAAGATTGAGGAAGCACTGTGGTGTTGACTGAACGACTACTCTGCCCTAGATCAGCTAAATCTCTCATTTTGAACACCCCCCGCCAATTTCTGTCACTCCGGGAGACAAATGTGCATCGCTGAGTTCATTCCCCCCTCTCCCTGTGCCCACTGGCTCCCTGAAACTCAGTTCCTTTCGCCTTTGAAGTGCTGCGTGCAGAATGGAGATTCTTTGCATGGTAAATTCGCCCAGTTGCCCGCAGCGTATCCATTACACAAGTTTAAAGAATGCTTCGGAGTCGTTTTGGAAGGGCCCTTTTTTCTCACTTCACAACCAATTTCTCTGTGTTTTGAACTTCGGTAGTCATGAGCCATGTAATCTGTAAATTGGGCCCTTTCTTCCAAGCTTGCGCTCTACCATCGAGCAGCGTTTGATGTGCAATTATTTTGCTCATTACAAGTTAATTTTATTGTTATAGTTTGCAAATGTTTCTCGGGGTCATGATGTTAAAAGTTTCTGAAGAAGTAAGAAAGAGGGAGAATTAGTGAGTCGAGCGTACGTCACGGCGGTGCGGAGAGCTCATTTGAGATGCCAGAGCTGGCTATCACTCTGCTCACTTTGAAGCCTTTTAGAAACAACCTGCTGGGTGGTTTGAATAGCTAAGGAGAAGTTGATCTGGGATTTAGTGTGGAAAAGGGATCCAAGGCCCTTTATCTGCTGTAAAAGGTTGGGAAAATGGAGATTTGTCGTGTTTGTTAGAACGGAACCATAATCTCTTCCACAGAGAAATCTTAGCAGTATGGGAATCATACGTCCCATTTATTTAGCCCTTTGTCCCCATTCTCTCTCTCCACACAGATCTTGGCAACCTGGTGTGATTATGTATGTTTGCCGACACACTGTTGATATGAAGGGGGGGATGGCGAAGAAGAAAATCTATCCTTTTTTCAGAAATACCAGATTTGAGTGGCTTTCTAATTTCATATACAAGAGGATCAACACATTAATTATGTCTGGCTCATGAACAAAGCAATTTTTTTGGAGCTGCTAAATGTCATTGTTAGAGCTTGGCAGTACAACTCCGAACATCATATAACCAATGCCGCTAAGCATTAAATTCATGTTGCTGAATTATGTTGTCATGCTTTTTTTTTCCATTTTATTTCAATAGCTGCTAAATCCATTGATGGAAATAAGATTGGATTTTACAGTGACATTTTGCTTTTGTATTATTTCATATGTTATATTCATTGTCTTTTAGGATGTTCCAAATAATTTGGCAAAATACTGTAATTGTTTTTCCTTTCTTGGCAGCCGCTTTAGTTTTATGTTTGATCCAGTCACTGTAAGTCAAATAAATGTATAATTACCCTTCAGCTGTGGGACAGAATAACCAACACACACGTGCCCAAATTGTTTGTAGACTCTCCTTTTCATCTGAGAAAGAGATAGCGCTCTGTGTTCTTTCTTTTACCTCTCTTTCATTTCTCCCCGTCTCATGGCAAAGGCAAATTCTGTTGGACTGTGTTCTTTAATACCATCAACGCTAAATAAACTTGGTTGACAACAATAGCTGCTGGCAAAGCGCCTCCACAAACAAAAGAGAGCCAACAGGTTCAAAGGCAATGCATCACTCTTTTTCTGACTCTTCATTATTCATCCTTCTGTCTTTACCTCTCATCCCCCATTCTCCTCTGTGCGTGCGTGTGTGTATGTGTGTTTTCTTTGTGGCTCTTTGTCTGTTAAACTGCTACATGGTCTGGATACTGAGGCTTATTAGCTGTTGAGTTTAATTAAAAAAGGCCATTCATATGAAAATGGGAGTCCGATAGCGATTGCTGTCCCCAGCAGCTTCCTCCTGTTACTTTTAATTAGACACCCACTTGATTGACATCAAGCCTACTGGCTTGCTGAGGCCTTGTGTGTGTGTGTGTGTGTGTGTGTGTGTGTCTGTGTGTGTGTGTCTGTGTGTGTGTGTGAGAGTGTGAGCGAGTAAGTGCGCTCATTTATGAGCGTCTCTGTACATGTGTTGAGTGTGTGCAGGCATTTTCTACACAAACATATACATGGACATACACAAATACCAGCTCTAAGGTCATTAAAGCATTACAGTGGGAGACTGTACATCAAAGTTCACTTTGTCGTCATGAGGTAATTATCCGCACAGTAGCACAGAGCCCGGCTGCCCACCTTGTCACTCATGTCCACTGGGTCACGTTGAACAATGAACAGTAACCTTGTGATTATGAACAGGGTCCGCAGTGTTACTGTGTTCAGTCACACCAGCACCACCCGCCATGCTGATGGAAAAGGTGATGAGCTACTTTTCTCTTTCTATTTGTCCTCTCTCTCCTCATTCTCCCTCTCTCTCTCCTCATTCTCCCTCTCTCTCTCTCTCTCTCTCCCCCTCTCTCTGCCTCTAGAAAGAAGTGTCTCTTCATCTGTTTTCAGTGCACGCTCCAGCTCTCGCTACCTTATTATTATACTGTCAGTGGCACGTGCCTGGCTGATAGATGTTTCTCTCAACTGTTTACTACAAGCAGATGATTTAACTAAGGCTCTCTGTTCAACTTGACCTCTCCTCTTTTCTTCTTCTAAAACAAGATGACTTCATCTCTTGTTTACGACGACTCCATTTTATGGGAGCAGCCAGAGGAATAAGCTAGCTATACAGTTGATGGGGTGGGATGTGTGCGTGTGTTTTAAGGTGATGGTGTTTGTGTGTGTGTGTGTGTGTGTGTGTGTGTTAAAGTGGAAATTGAGGAAGTCCATCTTTGTCTGCATTTCTTTTTCCCTCACATCTCTGTTATGACAGGACAGATTGCGTGCTGTGCAAACTCTTTTTTTTTTTTTTTTTTTTTTTTTTTGTGCAACTTTAATTTCCAAACACAACAGCTCATGTGTGTTGGAGTAACAGTGCACCGATGGCTTCGATGTCCCCAGCTGAATGTAGCCCAGAGTAGCAGCCTGTTTCATGTTAGGAGCTAAGTAAGGCCCACCTCCGCGCAGACTCGAGTCTCCAGCAGAAATGGCCCATCAGAAGTCAGTGCTCTGTAAAGTTGTGCTCCTTTCCTTGTGTTTTGTTTTGATTTGCCGGACGTTTGGGAATGATTTGGGAAAAGGGCCTGATGGCGGCAGGGATACCAGAGCGAGACGTGCACGGTGAACCTGAAATGTTGTTCCAATTACTGCCTTCATTATGGGTTTGTCATCCGCTGTTTATACGCACGGCGGCCTGCATTTCATGCTGTGGCAGGAGAAGCCGCTTGTTTTTTTTTTTTGTAGTCTGATATCCACTGGAGGCGAATGCAGCTCAGACTGTAGAGACAACCACCAATAGGAGGCACTACATGTAAAAATGTGACTGAAGTAAAACTATAAAGGCCTTGGAAATGGTCTTGACAGTCATGGCTGTTTTAGTGTTGTTTTTAGTCTTAATACAGGGTTGCGTCTAGATTTGCGAAAACTCTCGCGAGATTTGTAAGGAAGTAGTAACTTTAAGCCACACCACATTTCTTGTGGTCATTTTAACCCAAACCATGATCCTTCCCTAACCCTAAACCAAGTGGTTTTTGTGTCTAAACCTAACCAGACCTTAACCTTACTGTTGTCACATCATAAAACAGCGAGACAAGAACATTTTGAAGTGGCTCAAGAGAGTTTTTCTAATCTAGGGTTACCATCTAGACATGACCAATTATACAGTGCTTGTATATAATTGTTAGACCTTCATTATCATCATGTTTTAAAACAAAATATAATATACATTACTTTAGTCTTTGATTTCATCCAACTGTGAAATAAATATTTCTTAAAGTTGTTTTGTTTTACCTCAGAGGAGCTCCGTTTAAAAGTCCACAGACCTCTCTGTTTTGTTACTCTGTTACTCAGTGTTCTCTCCTTCCTCTCAGACAGATTAAATCACTTGTGTTACTCGGAAATGCTCCAAGCAATAAGGCAGGATGGAGCACGTACAAAAGAGCCTAACATGGTTTGAAAGAGCAAGACAGAGAGGGAGAGACGGAGGGTAGCGTGTTGATGTAACATATCATTGTGGTGACTCTCCTGAGTTAACACCATTAGCCAACCAGCGCAAGAGTCCAGCTGTCTCCCTGAGCAGCCGAGGTGAGTTACCTGGGCTGACTTACCTGGCCTCGCAATGCCCCCCAGGATACAGTGTTTCAGCCAGGCCCCGTGTCCTCCCCTCTCCACAGCACTTAACAGTGATTAGCCCCGGATTCGGCCGGCCCACCTGCCATCTGACTACCATTACAGCCCTGCTTATCTGCCTCTCCATCTCCCTACAATAGGGCCGGGGCCTGGGCTAGGCTGGGGGATTGGGCTGTGGAGGGCTGCCTGCTCTGTTTAATAATAAATCATTAGCTAAATACTTTTGTCCATTTGTGTCATGTTACATGTACTTCAATTTTCTGCTCTGTCTCTGTCCATCACCCCCCCCCCCCTCCCGCTTTTTTCCTTCCCTGTCTCGTCACCACCGCCATCCGCTGTCACCGTTCATCCACAGGCTCTTTCAGTGTCTGTCTACCAGACTTCTTCCTGTTTTTCTCTTTTCTCTCTGTGTCTCCAAGACTGACTGACTGTATGTCCAACTGATTTATACCAAAGCAAAAGTTAATCATCTTTATTCAGCCACATGTATGTGTACTATGCTTTGACCGAGTTAAAAACATAACATTTGTAAGGCTTTTTTGGATCTTTTAGGGAAAAAAATGAAATCAATTTTCAAGCCTGGGCTGATCATTCCATTATGTTAAATGTTAATCCAAACAGACATACTGTTTCACATATTTGTGCCTGTTTCTCTGAATGGCACCATCTGAATTGACCTGTTTTGGCTGCAACCGTGTCAAAACCATCCGTTCAGACATATCACTACCGTTTATGCTCCACTGTACACTTCTCTTTCCCGGTTCACCGTAAAAGGACACCGCAGAGGTACGACAGTTGCAGAAGATTTGTGGTATAGAGGTTTCACAACACACACACACACACACACACACACACACACACACACAAATACGCTTGACACCAGCATAGGCAATCTGGACAGCGAGGAGGAGATAAGTCTTTTTGTTAATCTAACTTGTATAAAGTGATTATGGACATACTGAGCCCTCCATATTTAGACTTCTTGACGCCCCTTCCTCAGTCACCCCCTGGTCCGACTGTTGTAATCTAATTTTCCGCTGACAGAGGCCGTGGAGATCCTTGGGTCACGGTGCGAGTCCCTCCAGCCCACCCCTCCTTCACAATACTCTGCGCCCTCACGCTCTAACTAAGAAGTCGCCATGCAGCAGACAGCACACATTAGGTCTGTCTACCACTACGCGGGCTAACTCACTCTATCCATATCCCTGCACTGCCTTGGTAATCAGAGAGAGAGATTAGAGAAAAAGACGGCAGAAAGGAATTGCATTTGTCCTCGTATCTGCTTTTTGTGGTTACTATCATTGCTCAGCACCTTACAATACCTGTCAGAGAGTCTCTGTCAGAGTGAAAGATGAACTGTATATTTTATATAATTTTAAACCTGTCAGAGATGATTCAGGAGGATAAAAATGGAGATGAAAAAAGTGCAGAAGGGTGCCTGCCGTGTTGTAGCTGAGAGAGGAGGCCACACCTGGAGAGGTCATGCTCCTTGTTGACCTTTAGTGTGTCACCGACCTGACTCTCTCTCAGTTTCACTATACATCACTCTGCCTGTCAACACTTGCATATGGCCTCCACTGCTACCGTTATCTACAGCACGTCACATGCCAGAGGGATAGTTTTGTCAATGGAGAACAGTTGGGCTCTTTAACTTGATTCGCCCGCTGAGGGATTTATCCCAATCGTTTGACCGTTGCAGTAAAACACTGATGTCAATATCTGGCATACACAACTCACAGGAAATGAATATTTCCTGTGAGTTGCTTTAACTTGATATGGCCTTAAAATTTCAGGCTGGTGTGGAATTTTTTTGTTTCTTGTCTAAAGTGAGCAATTCGTTTTTCCTAATTTCTATGTTGATGCTGATTATCTTTTCATTCAGCATCTTGCACTGTAGTCCTCTCCCTCTCTCCCGCCCTCTCTTTTTCTGTCCCTCTCTTTCCCTCCCTCTCTCCTCCAGGCCGTAGCATAGCCAGTAGCTGATAGGCATCTCCTCTGGAGTCTGCTGTAGTCTGCCCCGGCTTCAGACAAAGTGCCTCCATCAGACCAGTGAGGCTCCCTGGGAACCTAGCAGCAGACCCCCTGGCCCCACCACCAGTCTATGTATATGTGTGTGTGTGTGTGCGTGTGTGTGTGTGTGTGTGTGGTGTGTGGATGGATGGATGACGAGGGCTCAGACTGGGACCTTTGTGTTTCACTCCCGGTGTTGTAAATGGGTTTTGTAAACTGCGAGATGTGGAGATGTGTAGTGTCCATGATATGTGGGCCACAGCATGAATGCCTGGTTTATTCTGAGCGTTCATCTGGAAGCAGCACTCCATACTGTTACTGAATATTTATTATATATGTTGGTATTCATGCGGTTGTGTTGACCATGTGAAGGAGCCATATCAAGATTGACTGTTTCTCAGAGCCCTGAGACACTGAAGCACATGCACACACATACTTAAAACACACACTTCATAAGTCATGCTCCCACTTCAAATCTGCACTTGGCATCAGGGAACACTTGGGAACGCTTGGCTTTTTGACTTTCATCATAACTAGAAAGAGAAGGACCAAATGGACAAAAACAAAAACCGAAGGAGGAAATCAGAAGAAGTGCTTTTATCAGGGGCCCAGTGTTCAGGGCCCGACACACACATGTACACTTCAGACGCACACACACACACACACACATACTTTTCCTGTACCTGACCCCCATGTGACCCCCATAACTTTCCAGCATTTAAAAATGCAGTCAAGAAGGCTATTCTCCCACTGGAGTTCATCTGTGTGTGTGTGTGTGTGTATGTGTGTGTGTGCGTGCGTGCGTGCATTCCTTGTAGGCTATCGCCACCATCACTTGACAAGAATTATATAATTGCAGCCTGTGATCTCATTTTCCTCAAAGAGCATTTTGAAGTTTCCTTCCCAGTTTTTCTCTTTTTGTTTCCTCTGTCTCCCACTTGTTTTAATGTTAAAATGACTCACATTAAATCACCCTGCTCTCCCCCCCAACTCTGTTATGCCATTCTGCAACACATTAGCTCTCCGCTCGCTACTTGTGGAAAGTTTTATAGGTTTACAAAGTTTAAATCAGTAATTTTATTGCGTTGGTGTGTGCTAGTGTAAAGTAAAAAAAAAAACTTCACCTTTAATTATTAATAATAGTGAAGATGCAAAAGTGTCAAATAAAACTCAGTTAAAGACATTTTTAATACAAATAAGAAAAAAATGCAGAGCCTCATAAAACATGGATATTTTTTATATATTTGCTTAGTTACTATGTGAACTTTTCACCTCCTGTGTTGAATAACTGAGATGGATTTGAGTCCATTTATTCTCATATTTTTACTATAATTGCTGTAATGCCTGATAGCTTTTAGAAATATCATTTTAAGTACAGATTTTTTTTCAAAATAAAGTGACAAAGTTTTGAACAAGTGCTTAAAATGTGTATTATTTTAATTAATAATTAATTAATAGTAATATTAAAATATTACTATCAAATAATGGTGATGACAGTTTATATTCATTAGCATTATTTTCTAATGCATTAAATTGGTATAGTAGTTATTCTGATAACTGTCACTTATCTCTTTCTGTTGCTGTTTCACCGTGCTCCCACTTCCTGTTGCTAATTACTAATCAGGCAGCTAATGATGTTGTGCTTTGACTCTCTGCATACTATGTATACGCTAAATGGTTACTTAATCTTTACATTTTACTTAATTCCACCCTCCAACTCCACATCTCTCCAGCTACAGTCCCATTTGTAGTCAATAGAGGGCAGAAGTGATCTGCGGAGGCTTGTCTCTACATGTAGGCTACAGAGACATACAGAGTCTGTTAGTGTGTGTGTGTGTGTGTATGCAGCCCTGTCAGTGTGCATGTGTGCTCATTTGCCTGTATGTTTAGGTTTTGATATGTTTCCTTGTTTATTTGACTTTGATGAATGTCTGTGTATCACTAGTCCAGCTGTTTGCACTAGACTGTAAAGTTACAGAAAGGCTACTAACCCACAATGACAGCATACAGATGAACAATAATAATAATTGGAATTATGATGTCACCCTCACAGATTTAAAAACAATCCTAAAGCAACACAATGCCCCTATACACGATTGATTACTCATATAGACCTACTCTGTGCTTACTCTAGCAGTAATACAGTGATTTTTAAATGAAGGGTTGCACAGTATGTTATTCCTCTGACATCATCCACACACAAACTGTGCAGCTGTAGGTAATTTGTTGAAGGTAACACTTCTGACCAGCACACTTACTGTCTCTGTCATAACAGTTTAATGGAAATTAAAAGGGCTGTCTTTTTTCTGCTCCTATAAATCAAATAACATTGAATGTATGGAAGTTGAAGAGCAGTCCCCTCCTACCCCCTCCCCTCCCTTGAGCCCCCAGCCCCCACCTCCCGTGGTTTGGTGGCTTTATTGTCACACAGGCCTTATCTCCGATTGACACCTCTGGAAACGTCCCAGGAGAGGGACAGATTTGCTGCAGGATTAAACTAATTTACCAGATGATTGAATGTGAGTCCAAAGCCACTCTTTTGGAAAAAATGCAAAAGGGGCTCATGGCCATCCCTCCAGTAGCCATGATACATGAATGACTTGGCAATCACGCCTACTCGACGTGTACATGTGAGTGTGTGTTACATGTAAACATACAGTATTTCTTTCCTCTTAAGATGAACCGTTTTGAAGCTGATTTTTTTTTTTTTTGTATCTTTCTTCCTGGATAGAATTGACAGCGTATTGCGGTGTAACTGTAGTTTCTGATAGAACTTCAAAATACTATTAAACTGTTATGGTTGTGGAGATGTTCGTATAAAAAAGCAGGCGGCCTGACACCAAAGCCGGCCACCATCTCTGGATTTGCAGCATTAGCAGCAGACATGAATCATCATCAGGATATAGAGCAGATGGAGACAGGGAGAGATTGCTTTGGGACTGACAGTTTAGAAGAAGTGGGCTCCTCTGTAAGACTCCACAGAAACCAAACATCTTTTCAACACTTGTACGGCATGTAGCTTTGCATTTTGTTCACGTTCTTCATGGTCTCCCAAATATGTAAAAATATGGGAACATTTTCAGTGTGTCCAAACCAATTTGTGCCTGGGGGATGTTTCTTAATTGGAACACATTCAAGAGAACCCTTACACGCTCCCGAGTGGTGTACAAAATATTACATTAATTAACATGCAAAACAGTCCCGCTCGACTCACGCACACACACACACACAGTCACAATACAGGAACGCAAAAAGATTGCAGCGACAGCACAAAACAGACATAGGCCAAGAGGAAATAAGGGCAAAGAATAGGAAGGAAATTTGCTCGAAAATTTAGCTGTAAGCCTGCTGAAGATCTTATTACATAGGCTGAAGATAGAGATCTCAGCTGGAATAATACTTAGCACATGCTGCCCTTTTAATTAAGCAGTAATATCTGCAGAGAGGGGTGGAGAGCAAAATCTCTCTGTTTCTGTCTTCATCTTCCTCGCTCTCTCTCTTCCATATCACCGTTCCCCATCTTTACCCTCTGTTCCTCTCTCTCTCCCAATAATCTTCTGTGAAAGGGATGGGCCGAGGTGTGGGATGGGGGAGGAACAGGGGACACACTCCTCTGTGAAGTGAATGTCTTCTTTAAGGCCTTACACATGTTTCTGTGTTTCTGTCTCACTGGGGCTGTCTGAGCTCCCCGCCGATGGCCCTCAGGCTCTCACTTTGAGGTGTGTTAAGTGTGTAAGCCGACATGCATGTATCCCCTCTTTATGCACACCAATTTTGCTCCCGTGCGTAGGTGAGGACCACCTCTAAAGCCCACGAGTGGTACATGGGCACCTCTACACCAGCATGTTAGCACTAAGGCTCGGCCCCGATGTGCCCTTGGGGCTACGGGGCCTTCCTCCTGTGGCAGCGATGCCTCATGTGAGTGTGGGATAGGAACCAGTTGTCCAAACAGGGCCATCCAGTCTGGTGGGGTCTGAACATCATGATCTCTCACCATGGGGCAGCTGTCAGGGACAGACCCTTGGCGTCAGGACCAGGACCTCATTAAGTTCAGTCGCCAAAGTGTTTTGATGTCAAACTCAACAATATTAAAGTGTTCTTTATTTAACCTGCCTTGGTCACAATAACTGCCACCTAATGGACATTTTTTGTGTTTTTATTTGAAATTGTGTAAAGAAAATAAGTCGCTGCATCTTGAAATCATGGCTGTGTTGGAAACGATGCATTATAATACTAATATGTAAAAGAAGTAAATACAGTAGGTGAGCTGTATGTCTGCTTGTTATAGTGTGTTACTGTTTTTAGGTATAAAGCCTTTAATCCTCTGAGTATGCTATTTAATCTAGTGGCTGAGTGACGCCTCTGTGCACTTCCAATTGTACGACATGTAGCACATAAAGCCTTTATTCAGATGTGTTAACCATTGCTCTGTGCTCCATACAAGTGCAAATCGAGTTAACACTCTCTGTTAGCCTGTGTCTACACACCCTGTGCCTGTGTCATTACTCTGCTCACCCTGGCAAAGGAGCTCATTCTGTAATTCTGCACTCTGCACACACACACTGCACACACGGGAGCTCCGAAAGGCCACATGTTAATCAGCTGTGAGTTAAACTTGCAGCAGAGAAAAGACAACAGATCAGCTCAATTAACACAAAAAAGAAAGTGCTCACTGCACACACACACACACACACACACACACACACACACAAACACACTCTTTTACACACACACACACACACACACACACACACACAGCCTTAGCCATTGCACCTGCAGCTGAAGGGGCATTGTTCCAACAGACCCCTCCTCTCCCCCCACCCCCCTCACCCCTCTCTCTCTCTCTCTGTGACTCTCTCTCTCTCTCTCTCTCTTTGGAGGAAAGCTGTTTTGTGGCTGCTCTTTTCTCTCCTCTCCAGGCCTTGGCCTTTCCACAGAGCACCCCTCCTTTCTCACATTTCCCTGGGTCGCTACTCTCTTTCTGAGGTGCAGGGCGCCCCTCGCCTGCCTCACTGCAAACACAGCTGACAGAGGGCCGCTCACGTGCCGCTCCACAGGGCCCCAAAATCTCTTTGAGAGTGTGTACAAGAGTGAGTGTTGAAGAGAGCATGGGGGTTTGTGTGTTTGAGGAGTATCCATGCTATTCATCGTATTTCTCTTGATGCTGCGGATGTCTGTCTATTTTCAATTGTTTGGGTGGATTGTTCCCTGAATATCACCCAAACATATCATGTAATCTAATCTTGTCTTTGTAAGATGAGCTACATTAAGTAGTACGATATAAAGCAGGTCTTCTCTGGTGCTGCCAGTGTTTTAACTTACATTCTTCTTTAAATTAGAAATATATCACAACATAGACTTTTAAAATCCCTAGTAATACACGTTAATGCGTGCAGAAACATAGCAGCACCTGTGCTACAGAGTGTATTTCAGCTTCAGTGTTAAACAGACTCTTAGATGACATGAAACTGAAAAATGTGAAATAGAATAAATGACTAAGTGACTGATATCAGGAGGTTATTATTGACCTGTTCGTTCTAAGAAAGTATGTTTCGTCTCCACTCCTCTTGGAAAATCATTCTGTCCTTGGCTCTAATGCCGTTTTGCATTGCTCTCCTCTTTGGCTCCCTGTCCCATTTGTCACTGCGGCCCGTATTGCTCATTCTCACTGATCATCCTATCACAGTGCTATTTTTCATATTTCTCATATCCGCTCCTCTTATCTCTCCTCCAGCGCCTGGGCCAGACACGCAAAGCTAATACAGGCTCCCAATACGTGCGCAGAATTCAGTGACCAAAGATCACAGTGGTGTGAAATACATATAGATTTCATACATTATTCTGTGTTTGCTTGTAATAGGATCCGGCTTATCCCATTTCCAATAACTCAGGAGATAACATGAAAGTACACATTGTTGATCAATGAGGAAGTGGAATTCCTAACAGGCCTGTGGACATTAATTTACTCAACACAAATTAGGACAGTGGTGGAAATGGCAACCAATATAATTATTTGCAATATCAATTAGGCTATTCGCTGAGCACTTGACAATCAATTTGTGCAGCTACTCGCTAACCCACCTAAGAACACAGACACACGCGCAGAGATTATAAAGTTGTGTGTGTGTGTTTCAGAGCACATGCACATATGCAAGTGTGTGGATGTGTTGAGGCTGTGATGGATGAGCTGCTGTAACTGTTGGTTGAGTGGTGTTGCTGGTATTCTAACCATGCTACATGCTCTGTGTTTTACTGCCCTGCCGGGCTGCTCTTTCATAAAGGCCCTGCCTGGCTGCATCTATCTCCCCAGGTTAAAACAAACACAAACGCCCACCACCACCATTCAGACTCCCACCCCAGCCTGCTTGGCCTGCCCTCCTCCTTCCCTGGCTCCAACAGCCCCGTCCAGGGGGCAATAAACTCGTTATCTCCCCCTCTCAGATCCTAATCTGACGGCCCGCCGCCCTGCGCGCTGCCAGGTGACCTGGGGTGGGGTGGGGTGAAGCTCCCTCTCCAGCTCTTACTGCTCCAACTCCAGCTCCCCTCCGCTCGCCTTTTAAATCCCTTCAGCTTTCCCTGCCTGTCAGCACCATCTTAACCCCCACCTTCTGAAAACCCTCCTCTGCCTGGGGCTCTGACGACCTCCTTCCCCCCCTTCTCCTCCACACTCTGCTCCTCCTCCCTCCGCCCTTTCAGCAATTAATCCAGCTATTGATCACAGTGAAACTCTAAAAGCTGGAAGGCTGCAGGCAGACTGGTTGAGGTCTATTCAGGCTGACACTGCTGATGAAGCCAAAGCATCCGTGTTGTTCTTCAGTGTGAATTGTCTGTTGTTTATCATCTTTGTTATATTTGATCCAAACCTTTGTTGTAACTGCCTCTCTTAGAAATATAGCAGATCTTCACTTTCAGACTCAGAAACTTTCCACTTTCTATGTACGTAAAATCATTTATTGTGTTTCACTTCCAAGCGATATACGTGTAAGACCTGAAAGCTGAGTTTGCCGTATCGCAGTGCAGTTGGTTTGTGTAACATTTAGGGCGCGGGGCTTTTGACAGTGTGGAAGATTTTGGCAGAATTCCAGTCATTCTTCAACTCTTTTTGAGGAATGCTTTAAGATACTGCCCCACACTTTGCTTATTGTTCTTTGCATGCAGGGTCAAGAGAGGCCCTCCAACATTTACAGTAAAGTAAAGCCAGACAGATACTCATAGACATGCTATAGATATGTTGTGACACTCCTTTGGCGTGTTCCACTTTAAAATACATTCATAATGTTGACATAACCTGACAACAGTTGGTGTAACTCAGACGGCATCCAGAGACTAGTTCATAAGCCAGACCACCACCTGTGATAGCTGCTCAGGAACAATACTAATGTATGTAAGGCCTGTGTGACGGCCCAAGGTCTAGCTAATGGAAAATTCCCCAAAATTCACTCACTTCCTTAATGACTCATTGTGCAGGTTTCCAGCTGTTGAGATCCTATTTTAGTGGTGTGTTTGATGACAGTGTGGGTGTGTGTTTGTCTCAGTATTGCGTACAATAAGTGTGCTTCCACTTAAGCCTGAATGAGACTTTCTTTGAATTATCTTTTTAAGTAGCAGAAATACCATCACTATATCGCAATTGTCATTGTGAAATCTCTCAGGGGGTTTTCCCCGGTGATCACAACTACATTGAACCGTTTAGCTTTTCCCTAGCTGGTGACACAGTCACCCTCTGTGCTATGCAGGGCTGAGGCTGAGGCTGCAGTCTGGGTCCAGGTCTTTGATGTAAGAGGCGAGGCGAGCTGTTTGGGTGTTTGGGCAGGAGCTGGGACAGACGGGGGCAGAGTGTGATGGAGTGATTACTCTCCTCGCTGCTCTCCTGTCTGCCCTGGCATGAATGCCCCTCTTCATCAACCCCTAAAAGGCACATTATTGGCCCAGAGAGAGTGGGATATCCTGGCCACTGACCCCAGAGTAGGGGTCAAGGGGAACAGGGGGGCAGATGAAAGGCAACGTAATTATGGGCAAAAGACAAAAAGAAACCTTGTCTCCAAACAACTATTTTGGTGGGAAGGGGGGAGAGGGTCGGATTTAAAGGAGTACAATTGAGATCAAGACGTTTTCCCTGGCAAGTTATGTCCTTATCATGTCCTCTGCTCCGTCATGTGAAGCTAAGGCCCAGCTCTGATTGGCAGAGTCGTGCCTCTTATCTGATGACGATTGGATGAGGCCCGCGGGCACAGGAAGTGACAGCATGGTTCCCACAGTCCCACCCCTGTGAGAAACAGACTCTGATCTACTGGGGCATGCTGACATGTGTGTGTGTGTGTGCGTGTATGTGAGTGTGTGTTAGGTATCAGTGTTCCAACATATTTATTAAAAAGCCACATTATTTTACTACTCTGTTGTTTACAGACTGCATTTCTACTATACACGAAAGGGTTTTCCTGCACGCCGCTGCAGCTCTCAGTCTTTGGCCTCTGACACTATGGCAGCCTCAGGGTCTGTGTTTGTTTGACCTAGCATGCACTAACTGGCCAAATGACCATCTTACTCTGTGTTTTTCCAGCTTATACCTCAGGGAATCATTTTTCTACAGAAAGAATCCAGTCAGAGTTGAGTTTGTGGCTTTCGATTGGGCTGTTGGTTGCTGTCGAGTTTCATCTCAGAAACTATATGTAAAAGTGAAATTTTGCTGTCAAAAATAATACCAAAAACTAGAGTAATTGGCCCTGTCTGTCAGCGGATCCCCAAATTGAAAAAAAATTTCTGGCCATTGTGGGTCACGGCTGTAGAGGGATTTCACTCTAGTGGTTTACTCAGATCAGAATAGATTATGCATTGAAACTTTGTAATGTGCAAGTTTCGAGGCTATGAATCAAAAAAAAATTACTAGTGTGTAAAGGGTGATCAAGCATGTTGTGTTGTAAGATCAGGTGCCATTTATTGAGACTACTTAAACTATAATTTGTACTATTTATAATATGTCTTTTGTGTAGTTGTTATGCTGTGTGTGTTTTTATGAAAGGCCATTTACGGACAGGCAGTGCAAACGGACTTAGGCTATAAATGCTGTGGTGTGTGGCATTGGTTCATGCTGTTCCTATAAAAACAAACAGTAAAATAATAAAAATTTATTTATCTTTTCAAGATAAGTTTGTTGTGCACAGTTCCAGTTAAAACTGTGGTAAGGTCTGAATGAATAACAAGGCAGTCTCTGCCAAGCATATTAAGTCCATGTTCGTCTGGGGTGATTTTGACTTGACAACATCATTAGTAACACATCAAAATCAAGCACTGAGGAAAACTAATTGTGAAACTTTGTCCAGTAATGTGGTTGTATTAATGACTCACAGCGCAAATAAAGTAGCAATGCTTGGACTACATTGTCACCAAGCTGGATAAATCTGAAAATGCTGTTTATATTTGAAAACGAAAAACATGTGTCATACTTTTTTAGGTCATTTTATGAAGATCTCCATCAAGACAGATAGGAAAATGGCTAAATCCTTAAAACGAGTAATCTGAAAATCTTCATTTTCACAGATATACTGCATTCCATTTGATTGATTCATGGTTAAATTTTAAGATAAGAATTCTGCAGACAAGCAAAATCGTGAAAAAGATGAAACCAGATGAACGATGGGGGCTTTGGAAATATCAAACTCAAGTTTGAACTGACTACCATGTCACTTTGAGATTATTTTGTATAATTATGCTGAGAATGGTCATGACATATTTCACTTTTTTAAAGCACAGTGAGTCAGTCTAGTATCATTCTGACTGCAATTTTCTTTGAATACATCTAGGGACCCTTTTCAGTCCCCTGACACCCACCTGCGGCCACTCAGTTCCTCTTACAGTCGACTGATTTATAATGCTGGTGTAATCAGCATAAATGTCAGAGTTATGTTTACTTTATGAGGTCATTCTCATGCTGCTCTTGTGATCTTCAAGTTTTCCTAAATTAACGGAAATATGCCCTTCTCATTATTATAAATGGAGGAGCAGAAAAGGGATTTGTAAGTGATAAGTCAGGAGTTGAATAGCTGACCACTTGACAGGATTATCTAACAGTTGACTGATGAGACGATGAGCTGTGTGTCTGGAGCTGTTAGTGCATGTTTTGACACCTGTGGGCTTTGGACAGGTTAGATGCTGCCAGAGGGTGTGTGTAGTGTGTATGTGCATGTTTGTGTGTGTGTGTGTGAATCCTGATGCTGCATGCTGGCAAATGGATTTAGGATCCAGTCAGCGAGCAGAGGCAAACAACCCCCCCGCCCCCCGGCTGATGGATGGAGGTCAGGGAGGTGTGGGGCTCTCCTGCCCACCCAGGGATGACTTTATTGGGGATAGGAGGAGTGCTGCCACAGGCTGCTTTACCAGCACAGGACTCAGATTCCTGGCGAAGATTCATGATTGCCCTTTACAGGAATGTGGTCAGGCAAAGGGAACGGTGTGCATGTGTGTGCAAAAGTTTTTAGAGGTGCATTTGTGTGGAGCGACAAGCACACTCTGAATTTATATGTCTGTCCTTTTTTTTGTTGCTACACTAGAGGATATATTTGCGTTAGACCATGGATCTCCCAAAACTCTTAAACCTGGATTGAGAGCTGACACTTGAGGATGACTTAGTGAGAGAAATGAAAGGCAGTCGGGGCTTGTCTTGTAAAAAGTACAAATTTGTGATGAGGGAGAGACGAACCAGCATTAGGAAGGAACATTGGCCTGAGCAGCTTTATTACTGCCAGAGATTTACGCTCTACTTTATTCCCAACTGTCACTCGTAAAACTAAAGGAGAGGAGAGAAGAAGAGAGGGAGGGGATGATATACTAGCGCGGCCCTATATGATAATCAAACCCAAACAGGAAATCAGTCGCAGGACTTGGCAGGGAGGAGGATGTCATCATGCAGCTGGATGCTCTGATGGGGAACGATATTTCTGTTATTTCTCATTTCACCTTCAGTCAATCTGCCCCCGAGCCTTCTTTCCAACGAAACATTTTTCTCTTACATTTTTTCACAGAACGAAATGCAATAAAAAATACCTAATAATACTATTGCTGACTTCATTATGCAATACCATAATTGCCGTATCATTATTAATTCCCTTCTAACATAAGCATCCTCTGTCACACGCACACACATGATAGTGTCATCTTCAGGGGACGTATCCTCAAGTCATCTAGCTAAGAAAAAAAACACGCTTTGACGACTTGAGGAGGAATTTGAAGAACTGTCCCGAGGAGTGTTTCTGAGAAAACAGATAAGATAAACCGATGGAGGAGTTCAATGAGGCATTCAGCGAGATCAACCCCTCTGATAAACTTAAAGATAGAGAGAGGAAAGAGGGGAGAGATAGTGCAGGTATGTGTGAGGTAGTCAGATTTAGGAGATGCAGTTGGCAGGTTTTGTGTACAAGATTGTTGTTAGATTATGGTATCTTATTTGAGCAAGCTAGATACAAGGAGGTGGCAAGAGTCACTTTTGAACATTACTTGAGCATGTGGAAGGGGGTATGTGCTGTTGTTTAGCCACGCTTGGCTATACGGGCCCCTCTCTCGGACTGCATTGTAAAATCACATTGATCTGGCCTGACAAGGCGTTGAGTCTTATCCCCGCAGCGCAAGCTTAGGGGTTGACGCCACCGGCTGAGGAGGATAGCAGCAGCGGATAAGATGAGGGAGAGGCGAAGATCCTCTGCCTCATCGGCCGCATTAAGAGATGGGAGGAATCTAAAGTGCAAAATCGGCCTCTTTTGCGATCAGTTGGGATTTAGCGCTGGTTTGTGGCAGTCGGCGCCGGCGCTGAGTTCTCCCTCCTGACAGGGTAATCGCCCAGGGGCTTAGCGCCACAGGAAGAACAATACCTCCCACTTCCTCTCATCTCATCTCACGGATGATCTGGACAAAGTACACGTCCACATCGACCATATCTGCCGCAGCGAAGCAGCCGGGGAGAGACAGGAGGATGACAGACCGAGGCCTGAGAGAACGCTTAGAAGTCCAACATACTGTCAGTGAGGGGCAGGCATGAAGAAATGTTTGTGTTTGTCTGAGGCGTGTGTGTTGTTGTGTGTCTGCATCTCTGTGTTTCTAAATATACTGTGTGTGTGTATGTGCATCACTTTTTGAGTTTGCGTTCTTTTCTGTCTCCTGTTTGTTCACATACAGCGTTATAAGATTATGTGTTTGTGTACACAGTACTCATACATATTTGTGTGTATTTACACTATTATAAGATGTGTGTGTGTGAGTGAGTAGCTGCACACATAGATAATATGCTCATGAATGTATGTGAAGAAACAGCATGCATGTGAGATCCAGGGGGGTCAGTGCTAATCTGCCTCAGGTTTTAGTATCTAGAATCCCTCCTGTTCCCATTAATAAGCGCCCTAAATAAAGCTGTATCCCTGACACATGCAAATGAACAGACGCAGCAGTAAAAAAGATCAAAAGATGAGAAAGGCTGCTATTACAGTAATCTACCTCGGCGGAGATGAGAGGCTTTTATCTGGCCTAAATTAACTGGCTGATCCGCAGTCCATCATCAGCCACAGGATCAGAAGGCGTCAGGTAGCGCAGCGCTGCACAAATGTGTTTCTAACACAAAACACTAAAAAACAGCCGGTGGTCTGCTTTTATCAGCTCGCACAGTTATGCAGGAGTAAACTCATTTTGAATCTTTCCATCTACATCTACAAAGTAGATGTAGATGGAAAAGGTGGGGGGAGGAGGGACAGAAGAGGGGTTCATTGGACAAAACTGTGCAATTGCTGAAGTAGTAAAATGCAAAGGGAACACAAATGACCTGAATCATGAATACAGCTGGTCCATCTGCCTTCTTGGTAAAACTTAAAGCACTGATTTTCTCTGTATCTTTTCACTTTAGGCCGGACTGGCTACACTGTAACCTGAGATACAACTCTCCTCCCCTCTCTCTCTGTCCAGGTGCTGGGCTTCACTGAGCGTCTAAATCTGTTAAGTACAGTCTCACTCCTCTCTGTCTAGCGCCGTGATAAGGACCAGAGTTTCCAGTCTCTACCTCACACACGCATTCTCATATAACCCAGCCATTACTTTGCATCATTGAGGTTTATTTTACCTGATAAGCACACTGAGGGACCATTCTCTCTGCTGTAAGTCCCGAGGAGGAGCGGCTGTCCAGAAAGGGGTTTTAGCTATCTGAGGTATGGCAACCATTTTTATGACACTGCCTGTTGCACTTAGCAGCTTGTTGCCAGGTTTTCATGTCAGGCACGTGCACAACGAAAAAGCACCCCATTGTGTGCATAAAACAATCAAGGGTAATTATATGACCGTAAAAGGCTAGTCCTCAAAGCAGGGGGGCCATTAGAGAGAGAGTCGTTTTTACTCACATAAATCACTAACAGACACAACTGCACACACACATGTACACACGCGCACACTGACATATAACGTAGCCTTGGGGCATGACCTCTGCCCTGAAGGAGCTGCTAATATGCCCAAAATGACTGCGCAACAACTTGGAAACATCAAATGGCTGACTGCTCAACAATAATGACATCTGCCTCTGACCATCCAATTAGCACAAATGGCCACAAGAGGTCCTGCATGTATGTGTGACTGTGTATGTGTGTGTGTGTGATCCCCATTCACGTTCATACCTTTCTTTTTTATGGAAACTTTAATCCATATCTGTGAGCTTCGACATATTTAAATACCAGTAAATATAGTAGTAATAATGTCTTTGCCGTGTGTTGTTGTGTGTGTGTGTGTGTGTGTGTGTGTGTGTGTGTGTGTGTGTGTGTGTGTGTGTGTGTGTGTGCGTGTGTGTGTGTGTGTTACCTGCCTCTTTTGGCTGGAAACTGTCACTGTCTCTGTCTAATCGGATTGGGAGAACACCGGCGGCTAATGCAGCCTGCTGCCATCAAGTCGTCCATTTAAAGCAGCGCTGATCTGATTGCTGGAGTTTATTGGAAAATGGAGCGAGCAGGGGCAGGGCCAAGCTCCCCGTGTTCCTCTCAATGTAGCTCTTTTCACGGACCAAACACTGGGAAGTGCTTCAGCCTTTACCTAGTTATCACTCTTATCAGTCACAGCGAGTTTGGGGTCACTTTGGACAAGGACCTAGAGGGAGATGTTTAATGTAATTTCATTGACAGGAAATGGGACTTTGGATGCGATTAGGTACTTGCGGGACAGGTAGGGGAGAAGTGAAGCACTGTTTGGACTGTGTTTAAAAGCCATTTGAATGTGCAGGTTGTAGCCCTCATATCACTCGCGGGATCAGCCTCACCAGAGCGAAAGCACCGGCGTTCACTGCGAATTCAAAGTCATATAGGTCACTTAACATCAACCTCTCTTCGGGATTAATGGGTTGCTCCAAGACATCTGTTTATTTCTGTTTTGTCTCCCTCAGAAAAAAGGGGACGAGTCAAAGGTGCTCTATTGTCACTCAATACAAATGTTCATGGCACATTTTCATTCAGTAAACAAACAGGAGGTGATTGTTTGGTTTTGAGTGAGTGAAAATTGTGCCATTTTTACATGCTGCTGAGCTCTGGTGCAGTAGAAAGGAAGATTACACTGACTGAAAATTGAAAGTGTTTGGGTGAAAAAATAGCACTCCCCAGTGAGTTGCATTAAAGTGTGTGAATATGTGTGCAAACCCCTTACTAATACCCCCCACCCCCCTTTTCTATGACTTCCTATGACTCCTCAACCCCCACCCCCGCTCCTGCTTGCGGCCACCACTCTCCCAGTCTCTGTCGCCCCGCGATCTTATCACAGCTCTTCTGATTTCATTTGACCGTCGCCAGCTAATCAGAGGCCAACATCTGGATGATTCCCATGGCAACTGACTGAGCCAAATATTCTGGGCCTTAAAAGGTGGGTTGAGGTCTGGCGGGGGGGGGGGGGCAGCAATGAGAAATGCCCCGAGATTGACAGCTTTGATGGACAGAGCAGAGGCCTGAATGGCGCTAGACTGCCACTGTGTTTTCTATGTGTGGGTGTGTATGTGTTACCTCATTTCCCCTGAGTCCACTGCCCATCCCATGGACCCAGTGGGAAAGGGTGGAGTGGAGGGCTGTTTGTTTGTGGGTCTGTGTGTGTGTGTGAGGGAGAAAGAGTGCAGGGATGGAGCTATTTTCTAACTGTACCAAAGGGCTCCAAGCAGCCGTAACACTGGCTACAGCTTATAAATACATTCATACACACAATAGTGTTCTTGCACTAGTGGGAGAAAGGAAGTGCACTGGGCAGTGTATAGACCTCCGCCGCCTCCATGTTGATTCAGTAAGAGCTTCACGGCATTACCACAGCCTTATTTAACTTATTAAATGTCTGTAGCTGCCGGGAGACATCAGTAAATTTGTTCACTTCCTTGTCCTTATGATGCAGCTTTGTCACTGATCATCATGTGAGATAAAGATGGATTCACATTAGATTGATCAGGGGATTGACTGATCACTTTACCTGTTAATTACTGTCACTGTCCTTACTTCTCCTCTGATTCAAGCAGCCTTCCCTGCACTGGCCTGCCTCTCTTTTTCATGTATTCATTTAGCAGCGTCCATTAAAGTTGGGCTCCCCGGGGCAAGTAAAAACCTTATTTAGCACAGCCTGCTCAGCCAAGACGGGAAACGCCAGACCCCCTCAGCCCTAACTGGATTAGGAACCAGCCAACGGATGGGCCGCGGGACAGAACTCCCTGGTCCAACCACTTAAGACCACACCACACCAAAACAGAGCCGGGTGGGATGTGAGGGGATCAATATAGTAAGTAGTAGGACGGTGGAATAGTGATGTATTTACATTAAAAAAAAGTAATATATCACAGTTATGATCATGGAAATAGAAATATTTAGTATCTTGTAAGAAAATCCTCTGGCATAATTAATAGAGCTATACCCTTTGTTCTTTATTTCACAGGTTCCCAACCTAGGGATTGGAACTCCCAGAAGAGGTTGCAATACGGTGTAGGACTTATGGACATGCAACCAGTGACAAGGGGCTCAAGTAGATACAGGTTTGAATTAAGGGGTCACAAGTGAAAAGGGTTGGGATCCATTGTTTTGATCCTTCTTTTTTATCTTTTTGAATGCAAGGTTTGCTGAGGTACCTTGTGTGATCAGTCACCCTAAAAAAGTAATAATGCAGGAAATAATTAAAACCGTAAAAAACTTGGTGGAAAAAATAGCTGCCAGTAATATGCTTTACTGATTTACTGATTGAACAGATAAAGTAAGTAACATCACCTACACATTTAAACAAAATCGAAAAAAACCCAATGATGTGACATTAGTAGAGTCAAACTGATCTAATGGCAAAGGAGTTCTAGGAAGTGCAGTACAAGAACCCCACAGAAAAGAGCACCTGGCACTAAAGATGTCCTAAAATCCCCCTAAACAAAAAAAAAAAGCTTTTTACAGTTTACAGCTGAAAGATTAAGAATGAGACAACTAATTCTTTCCGGCACATAGACAAAATAATAACAATTAATTTTAGTCATTTCAAGTAAGGTTTTTAGCTAAGAACATCATTAGATAAAACATACACGTTTGTTAAAATCACGATAATACATAATATACTGCCAATGAGTTTTAGTTTTTACAGTTGTTTACAGTTGTTTAGTACCAACATGATCATGAAACATGAGAATGGGTGTTACATGGGAAATATACTATTTTAAAGTGTGGTTAGGTGTTAAATGATCACTGTCATAAACAGACTGATATGTAAGCACTCTTCTCATCGTCCCAGCCCCCACTCCCTGCTCCTCTTATCTGGCTGTCTCTTGTGTCACATTTTAAGACTATTCTCAAATGATTTACATGTCTTTTCCAAACAGGCAGACAAAGATCACAGATCTCCCCAGTACAACCCCTAACACCATTATCTCCCTGCTAGATATTAGTCACATGGGACATAAATGTGTTTTATTACATGGAAAGAAACTTGGTTTGTTTTCATCCAGAATGATTCATTCCTTTAGTCATCTGTACATGTGCTATTGGCTTCATAAGAACAACTAATTTTAAACTCTCAGACTTTTTTTTTTGGTAAGTGTACCTGATGTTTTGCTTTTGCAGCCTAGTGCTCCTCTCACTGACCTCAACATGCATTAAGAATACCGTTTTCTCCGAGAATGTGTGTACAGGAGAGACAGAGGAGTTAAAAGGAGGTCGGGTTCAGTACAAAGATGTAAGAATGGTATTTTTTAGACCAACTTTTCAGGAGGTAAAGGTGGGGTTAACAGTTTGAGACACAGACAGGGTGGGACGTTCCTCAGAGATCATAGCATACCAAGAGAGGAAGACAAAGACAGAGGGAGGGAGACACGTTTTAGTCCTACACTAACAAAAATGTTTGATCTGTCAGAAGCAGTAATTCACAATAAAATCAAACACGGTTTCTTCTCCCTCCCTGTCGCTTTGCTTTTAGTTTGATCCCTAAATCAATCTCTCCATTTCCTCGCTAAGCTTTGCAGAAGAGTTCATCAACCTATAAATTAATATACAGTTTAGATTAAGGTCCCAAAATGTCTGTATGATGAAATTTGGATAATTGAATGTCCTACAGAAAGAAATTTAACTTGCTTATCTTGCATTTACATCATGCTTATTTAGCTGTTTTCTCTGCTTACAAATCAAGATAGCATGTGTGATATGCTAGTGCAATGTGACATGATGCTCAGATCCTATTACATAAATGATTTGATCTAATATTGTTAGTTTATTACCAAGTAGAAGCAACTCAGCCCACAACAACATGAAGCCTCAGCTGACAGTTGTGGGTGTTTCCTCTGTGTTTCCATGCACTATTGGTCAATTTGAATCAAATTGAAAGAACACATCGTTGCACACCAAAAACCAACACCAGACTGGCCTTACAAACACTACCGTTAGAGATAATACCCCAGGGATTGAATAGGACATAGAGGGTGAAGGCAGGGGGGGAAATGGGGGGGAAAGGGGGAATTGGGGAGAATGGGATTGGAACAAAAAAAGAGCTCAGTGGAAGTCATTGAGTATCAAGGGAGTTGTATGGATCCGTTATGGTGTAGGTATAATTAAGAGGGACAAACAGAATGTGCAAAGGGAGTATAGTAGGGTGTAAATGCATTAGGGCCCCTAACCCACAGCCTGCTGGGATCAATAAGTCTCCATTCACATCAGTCCGGACAGGAGCTGTCCAGCTCCCTGAGTGCTGAGGGAATCAGACTCTCTCTCTGACTCAGGGAGTTGGTAAAATAATGTATAAAATTCTCATGTATTATATATTGAGATATATAATACACTGTGCATGCAGCCCATTGAAGGAATTTCATGTCAGACACCTGTTGAAGGCAGCAAAGGGTAGATTAAATAGGAAAAGACAGAGAAACCAGCAGGGAAAGATAATGTAATAAAAATGATCAGACAAGAGCGAAGGAAAACGGGAGCCCACATTGAGGAGATGATGACAGGCAAAGGGAGGAGCACTGATAACCTTGCTGTCTTAAAAGCTTCCTCTGGAGCCTAATCAGGCCTCCCAATTACAAAAACGAGCTCCCAATGTACCACCCACCCCCTACCCCCCTGTCCCAGTGCCTGATGTCCCCCCCGATAAACAGCATTATTAATTAAAAGGCTCCAATTGAATCTGTGTCTGATGGACGAGCCTCGGCACGATTAGCTAGAAGACCTGACAGAGCTTATTTCAGCGTGGCATGATGGAATCTGTCGATAAGAAGAAGGAAACAAGTCAACACACCAATACAATGTCATAGGGTGGTGGATAAACACACTGACAAAACATTTATTTAAATTATAATGGCATTTTTGTTGATCAATATCACATATAGAAAAAAAATTATGAGGAAATAAGGGAAGTATCTATTTTCACTTGTCATCTCGCTCAGTGTCAGTTACAGAGAAGTTCACTTTTTTTAAAGATTATATTTTGGGCTATTTGCCTTTAATTCAGAAGTGACACAAGAAAAGACAGGAAATGTGCAGAGAGAGAGAGAGAAGAGGATGATATGCAACGGAGGTCATCAGTTGAAGTTGTACCAGGGATTGTGCAATTACATGATCATACATTTTAGTGGGGTAGTACAGCTTTTTAAAACTTATTTCATATGTGATGGCTTTAAGGTGTCTAGCTGAAAAATGCAGTGTAAATTATATGCAGCCTCTATAGACAAGAAGTCTTTAAAGTGCTCAGAAGAAATGACATTTGAACATCTACAATTCCATAACAACCAGACAAACTCTGTATGCTGAAAAAGATCATGTGATATGATTGAAAGCACCAGACCAGCTACTAAATGGACCCTGTGGTGAGATTGTTTTCTCAAAATCTAACCTAGAGGCTGCTGAACAGTTGCCAAAATATATTAACTAATTTCCTGCTAAATCCAAGCAGTCATGAACACATCTGTATTCATTGACGCATTAAAGTATAATGATATTAAATGTTTTTCATTTATCACCAACTCACCCACAACATTTTTTTCATTGTTTTAACCATTAAAAAATGTATATCTGCTATTGAAGCAACAGGTAAATGCCAACCCTCTGCTTAGACCTTACATAGGAGTAGATATTGACAGACATGAGGATTTAAAGTCATGTGCACATGATGGAAATACATCTAGAAGTCATTAGAATATTCTCAATAAACCACACAAACAAGATGAAATCATATTTAGTACAGCTAATCCAGTTCATTACATCCAAGTAGTGAGATTTAATGAAACACATTTAGACAAGTACTGTATGAAAGTACCAGTTTGAGGCACTTATACTTAACCTGGGTGTTTCCTTTTTGTGCTACTGCATTTCAGAGGGAAATATTGTACTGTTTAGCCCACTACATTTATCTGTCATCATCCTTCTTCTTTTCCCCTCATGGTATAAACAATCCTAATACACACAACAGGCTAATGGAAAATATGATGAATGATGAATAATGAATTTATATTATGGAAGTCTTCACTTTATAGCATCTGTAAAACATACGCACTCACTGTTAGGTTGCACCTCACTGTGTGAAAGTTTGACTAGCTGTTTATGGAGAGGGACGTAGACATGGCTTGGCTTGGCTTGGCTGGGACGCCCCACCACTGCTACCCTTCCACCACCCCCGGGGGAGCCCTGGGGGATCAGATAAGACTGGGTTCCCAGATCAGGGTCAGATTGACAGTTGAGTGCCTGAGGAAGAGTGATGGGCTTGGGATTGGGTTTAGAAGGAGGTCCCTTCTACAGGAAGGCCCCTGAGGGACCTCCAGAGCCCACTAAATATGTTGACCGAAGTGATACTGATTACTTGATTAGGGAGAAATCACTGACTGGAAAACTGGACATTATTATTATATCAAAATTTATTCATTGTTTGGCTGAGTCAGGGTGGGACTAGACTTTTATGGAGCTGAACTATGGTTTCACTTTTGTTAATTAGTGCGATTGTATCCAATTAGCTCCTGCTTGTGAAAGAGCAATAAAATATTTGTAGCTGATGAGATTGGAGCTTGACAAGAAAACAGATTGTAGTGCCTCTTGGGACCCTTCCTCTCCTCCTCCTGTTGTACGATAGAACAAGATAATTAAATAATGAGAGCTTTAGTTGGGGTTGATTCCCACATACGTATCAACCATAAATGCACCAACATATTATAAGAAAGGTCAAAGGCCAGATGCAAGGATTTTATCTAAAGAAAACCATTCCATGTGAGAAGTGATAAGGCTCCTGATGACAAAACAAGAAATGGTTAAATGATCTTTTAACCATAATGGTAGATTTTAATCAGCAACAAAATGACAAATTTAGAACATTAGTTTGTCTTAAGTAAACATATCTATTTCCTGGTTACAAGTTGTGGCTTTATGATTAACTGGTTGTGTTTTATAATTTGCATGGTTAAAAATACTTGTTTTAGATAGTAAATTAAAGGCAGAAGTAGCTTTAACCAGCTTGCAAAATCCATGGTATCTCATCTGAGAGGGGATTGTATTCTGTGTTATATTTAAAAGGAAAAAAAAAAGATATTCTGGGCAATGCGCTCTCAAGGCCATCGAGGACTCCTCCAGGGCTTCTGACTTAACCAGAGAAATAATGTTGCTGCAGACACAGACTGCATTATTGTCCTTAGCCTGCAGACAACCTTTCACATATTTTCCCTTTTGGTTGATGGAGCTTTGAGACTTCATGTCTCTGCTAGACACACATACACAGACACACACACACACACGATTATATACACATACTCATGCCCCTTATAACCGTGAACTGACCTATTAACCCAGTACACAGCACCATTTACATTCAGTCACACACACTCACGTATGATTACACACTCATATATTGCACTATGTACACAGAGGGAGTTACGGACGTGCACATACACTCACATACCATTTCCGTCTGCCATACACACGAGCAGGAACGCACAAACGTGTCGGTCAGACAGACTAACTGGCTCTCGGGCTAATTGAGTAGAGTGTGTGGCCCCGTGTGGCCCTGGTCTGACCCCTCTGTAGCCAGGGACACCACTGAGCCGCCGCTTTGATACATTTGATACGGTTTAAGTGAGGAATGAAGACCTAAGCCTGTTTACATTTGAACTGGATTAGTGTTGGGGTGACAGTGCATTAACGAAAGAGGGAGAGTGAGAGTGAGAGTCAGGAAAAGCAGAAGTATTGGAAGACATGAAAACAGAAATCAATTGTCTTTACTGTAAATCTAACAGGTGGTATTGCCAGTTTGCGCTTCTTTCATTTGCATTTTTGTCTCCTTTTTAACGTTTCATATTTTGCGTTCATGGCACAGACACAAGCTGAAGATGTTGCTGCAGTTATTTCATGCTTGTTCGGTTTGCCTCATATAAAAATGAAATTTCTGCAGTGTGTGAATATACTTTCAGTCTTGTACACATGCATGCTTGTATGCTTGCCAGGCCTTCCTACAGGGAGTGTGTATTGTTTCATTGTTTCAGTGACCCTCTTTTTCAGTGATGTAGTTAACTGTTTATTATGGGTATCATTCCATTATGTATTAGTAAAATAGCTCCCTGCACATTATTCTAATGGAGTGACTGAAAACAGGAGGAATCGGATAGCCCTCTGTTTCTGTGTGTCTCTTGTTCCTTCTCTTGTTCTTTTTCGCTCTTTCGTCTTCGCCCCCTCCACCACCACCCATACCCCCCACACCCCCCACGCATCGCTCTCTCCGTTTTCCTGAAGTAATGATTTGATGTTGCTAATGGCTTCCTAAATTTTGTAGAGAGAGCAGAACCAGCACTGTCTAGAGTTTCAGACGTTGGAGGTCTGCCAGACAAGGCAGGGAAAGTGAGTAGGGGGGATTCAGGGGAGCCAAGGCTGGGTTGGATACCGTAGGTAAGGAGGTCGAATAATGAGTATTGGGATCAACAGGGTGTTATCGTCATAATGGCTTCCTTTTCAAAATATTAATATTTCCTGTTGTTCCGACATCCATACGTCACAAAAGAAGAAGAGAAATCCCCCAAATAAATCAAAGTGCTGGAAGCCTAAATCGTCTTCTTTCTCAGAAATATTAATGGCGACGGAGTCGTCAAGGACAAACCATATAAATACTTGGAACACTCTGATTCATAACCAGTGTAAATTAACTTGTCACATATAAAAACAAGTAACAAATCCTAGATTTGGCAAGGCTGTAACTACAGTAAGTAAGTGATAACATTTTGCCTCAAGGTGTGTCTGGCCACTGCTGGGACTAACACACATGGACGCACAGCCTCAACGCTGCCAGTAGAATGGATTCTATTGTTGGAAGACTCTACTGCTCATTCAAGTTAGCCCACATGAAAGAAGTCAATGGCAGGGAGAATGGCGAATGAATGTGTTGGTGTTTACATGCTCGTACGTCTGCTGGTGTGTGTGCGTGCGTGCATGTGTGTGCACGCACGTGGCAGCGTGTTTGTGTGTGTTTGCTTGTTTGTCACATGATGTCCTGTGGCAATCCCTAACTAACCGTACAGGCGCCAGTAGAAGGTGGGGGAGCGGGGATGAGAGACGGGCATGAGAAGATGCAGAGGAGGGAAGAGGAGCTATGGAGCCGTGGAGGGGGGCACTCAGGCTCACTGCTGTCACATGATGGGCATATAATGAAGCCAAACTACATTCAAACTGTTGAATAACTGCGCAAATGACTCATGACCTGACTTAGTATTGTGTAAAAAATGGGTCTACAGTTCAGTCCTCTGGAATAAACGCCATATCAGAGGATACACTTCTGTCAGCACGGAGAACAGAATAAGTAGATGTTAGTTTAACGTTTACATTTCAAATCTAATGCGCACATTGGACACAGATTTTGGACTCGCTAATATTCTCACTGTCCTTTGATACTGTGTGTGTGTGCGTGTGTATGTGTGTGTCCTAGAAACTTGGATCTGCTGCCAGTATTCAGTATAGAGCCTGTAAAGGATATAATGGAGGTATTAAAAATACTTTACCGAGGCAAAGCATTTCATCACTATCAAATTAAAAACTAAACATTATGCCAAGGTGGTACTTCTTAGCAAAATGCCTGGCTGGCTTGACATGAGTCCAGAGTCAGTGGACAAAGGATGGACACAGCGATGGGCACAAAAAAACATCTGAAAGGAAACAGAGTGGCTGTGTGTGGCTCTTTATCACAGAGGCTTAGTAATGCTGTCATATCTAATGCTCACACTCCATTAATCTCACAGCCTGTATGTGTGACTGGGATTGCGTGTTGGATGGCACTCAGCGAGTGTGTGTGAGACTCCATGTGGCCGAGGTGGTAGTGTTTACCCAGTGCATAAGCAGTGGTTGGCCGCAGGCCTGGTACGCCACTGTGAAATGTGGCTGACAGAGGCAGCCCATTGCCCTCTCCTCTGTAATTTTGTGTGTGTTTGTGTGTGTGTAGTCTGCTGTGTCTGTGCATGTGCGTGCGTGTTTGTATGTGAAGTCTAAATTAATTGTAGCTTTCATTGACTTTACTGCATAGTTGGCATGCACAAAGCGCTTCTGTGTTCAGTGTACAGATCTCAGATGTGTCGATGTACAGAGAGCAGCCACTCACCTTCACTTTATTCCTCTCATCAGGCCAGGCTAGGAACAGTGGGCATGTAGTTGATGGTTGTACAGTTACAGAAAGGGAGTGGGAGGGAGGAAGAGAGAATGGTAATAGGGTGGGAAAGGGGAAATGAATCAACAGAAGGCCCTGCCATCCTGGCTTATTCAGCAGGCCTCTCTCCCCTCGTCTGTCGTCTATTTTTTCCCCATTTCGTTCTTGAGCTCTTGATCACTTCTCTTTCCCCTCTCCACTGCATTCCGCACAGTTTTGTCATCCTGCCAAGGAAACGAATCAGAGAGCCCTCTCTCAGTCACCACACTTTTCCTTTGTCTCACTCTGCCTTTCTCTGCTCGTAGTTCGGTCGGCACCCTACTGTCTCAGCACACTTCACTTTGACCCCCGCAGCCTATGATGTCACACCGGGAGCAAGGGCTGTTGGGAAGTGACCCGAGGTCGAACCAGCTCGTGTCCAGCGAGCATTTTCTGCCATCTACAACAGTGTCGTAAAATTCTCGTTCTTCCCTTTCAGGAGAGTGCTTCCCTTGTTTGGAGAAAGTGTCTCCTGTTTCAAGAAGTCTGTCCTGCCCTTTTAAAGAGTTTCAAAGTGGCTCCCTGATTCCCTATTTTTCTTCTAAGCTAATTTGATGTGTCTGTACATGCCAGTTATCATGCTACAGAGCTTGTTATTTGCACCAATAATTGAATGAAGCCATTTACATCACTGACTTTTAATTAATTTTCATGTGTTGTTTTCTTTTTTCGAGATGATCTCCACTGAAGCATGGCAGTGGTGAAATGTTTTAATCAGACGGGTAAATGGAATAATTCTATCAGTCAATTTGGTCTTGTCTTTATTTTTACATGGGTGATTAACCATGTTACCAGTTGTTCAACTGGCAGGGTGGATTAGCTGGATTAGATGTTCTGTATGTGTGGGTCTGCGTACATGAATGCCTGTGTGCTTGCTTTTGTGTGTGTGTATGTGTGTGTGTGTGTGTGTGTGTGTATAATGCGTTTGTTTGAGTGTGCGTGTGTGATGCCAATTAATGATGGCTTGGCAGGCTAAAAGTCAATCAGAGGCATAAATGTAGCACAGAGAAAGAGACTCGACTTTACCAGAGTGAGAGAACAGTGATTATACCTGCCCACATGACCTTTGGCCTCTTTAACAATCTGACTATTTGCACTTGTGTACATGCCTGTATCCAGATGTCTCGGACCAAATGGAGAAGATGTCTATAACACTTAAACCCTTACACCATCAACTCTATCTATATTCTTTGCAACCTTTAGTGCTTTAGTGAGAAGCTTGGTAGTAAACGTGTCGCTCTGCTGTCTCTTTCGTAGCTCTTATCAGGCCAGATAGCCCTCAGATAGACACTCATACCCGCACTGTGAGAGGCTCAGCTAGCCACAGCAGCTGATGGAGCTGATGCAAGGCCGCTATGACGACAAGAGGACAGGGCCTTATCTGTCGTCATGGTGCTGGCCATGATGGAATGATGACAATCTTCTCATGGCTGTGTGTTTTTTTTTTTGTTGTTGTTTTTTTTTTTGCAGGACCAAATGACTGCTAAAACGTACACCTGTGCAGGCATGTAAGCATCGTCACTGATCAGGTGCACTACGCCGTCCATATGCAAGAAAAGTGCAAATACAAGTGTTATATGTAATATTGTGCATCCATAGCTGCGTTGAACACGCTTGTCTCAAGCGTCTTCTCAACCAGTGAGTCGACACAGACAAGCAAATGATCACGGTCATGCAGAAACCGCAGGGAAGTGAGTTTATGTTGCAGGCCCGTTTTTTTGACTCATCGTGCTCTCACCGCGGTGTCTTTTTCTTTCCGACAAATATGACAGATGCATATCAAGCTGTGCAGTCTGCTCAAGGGAGATAAGGGCCAGTTAGGTGCTGGGGTTGCAACATCCCACTGAGCCAATGAGTGAGCACAACGCCTTTTCATACCGATCCTCAACAGATAGGCCTGCAGTGCGTGTGTGAGTGCGTGCATGTGTGATGCCACCGATAATTTCTGTCTCCACTGAATTCTGGCATCTACCGTGTAATGGTTACAGGCCTGCACACGTCTCCTGTCCTGAAACTGGTTTAAAGTGAACAAAAGTTAAATAAGGGGAGACAGTTGAGGAGCGTGTTGTCTATCGAGCTTGTCAATGTAATGGTTGTTGAGGTAATGTGGTGTAGTCGTTTTGACCTTGCTGGTCAAAAAATAGGAAGTGTCAATTACAAAATGCAAACTGTCTGTTTACTCATAGAAAAAAATAAAGCATTGATACAATTACAGATATCAAAAACTTTCCTCTATCTACTGTTTCGATCTAAAAGAGATTTTGACATCTACAATTTTGCCTTTTAGAAATAACACTTTCATCTTTCTCATCTCTCTTCAAGATGTCCGTGTGGTCCTTTAATTCTTTAATCATATTAAACTTTTTTTTTTTTTTTAAATGAAGCACGCTGTGTTTCATTGATGGCACGTTCATAAAACTGGCCTGTGTGTGTGTGTGTTTGTGCCTGCCTGCCTGTCTGTGTTGACCCAACAAGTATTGGGTAAACAAAACTGGAGACACAACAAAATCTCAAACTGAAGATAAACACTGAGAACAGTAGTCAAGGAATGCCCTCACCTCATGCGGTGTTTCTGCATGGGTGACAAGATGAGCAAGCACTGAAATGAGGCCTGGTTGGTTCATTTCCTTCTATGAGACTTGGCAGTGTAAGTCAGCAGTTCTATGCTGTATCTCTTGCATACAGGCAAACTTGTCAGAAGCAATCTAGATGCCCGAATAAACCCCCAGAAAAAGATAAGTTTTCGTGCTGTAAACATAATTACGTAGATGGTTGTTGTCATATGATGTTAATACCAATGTATTCATATACATATTGTGTGTAAAAAGCATGTTTTATGCTCAAAATTAGCTTGTATACATCTGCTGGGATTTGCTATTGTTCAGCTATCTATACCTCTCACAGTAGGTACACTGGCCCCATAACATTGCTGCTGGAGTGTCAGCAGAGAGACAGTGTCTTATATGAACGAGAAAGTTATTCCTCTTCTGTGGCTGTAAACACAGCTCATTGGTCCACGAATAATTTTGTTATATTCACACACACACACACACACACACACACACACACACACACACACCGGGAGAGCTTTTATCCCAGCTGCATCAAGCATACCCAAACAGAAACTCCATCAAATCCTGTTTTTAGTGACTGTCAAAGCAGCATCTTTCTAGAGCAGACACGGAGAGTTCAACAGCAGCTGCTCACAGCTGGTTAGCTCTGACTACTAGCACTACATTGCTATATATGCTACACTATGCGGTGGTACGGTGGTCAGTTTGTGTCTCCACAACCCATCAGATGCTACAAAGCCATGAGGTCATGTCTCTTCCAAGGGTGCTAGCAGAATTTGAGGATGTAGTTACTCTTTCAGAATAGATATTCTTTGTTATGAGGACAAGTTGGTCCATGAGAATGAAGCAGGCTTGAAAATGAATTCAGGAAAGCCACAGAGCAGCTCTGTCACTAAATCCACCACATAAGCAACCATCGTTGGTCTACAATAGAGAGCTTAACCGCTTGGGAGTCTGAGCAGGGCACGGCAGGTCTCTGTTGTCTTCTGCTGTCCTCCACTGTCTATCCCGTTCTCTGTCTGGTCATCGGTCCCTGTGGGAGTGTCCAGATGATCCATCTAAGGGTAGGCACCTGGGTCCCATCTTCTCACTCGTGGCCATGGGCCAAGGTGCCCTGGACTCCCCCACTCATGCCTTTCTCCAGTTACCTGCCCATGAAAGCAAGTGGGGTGGGGCGGGCGCTGGGAATGGCGAGGGACATTATATGGGCGCGGAAGAGGATGGCAGGTCCAGACGCCCACTCCCCTGAGCCCTCCAAGGCATTAGTACTGTACTTGCCCCCCGGTTTGTCAATGGGAGCCTCAAGATGAATGGGCTCATTTGTCCTCAGACAGTGGGGATGAATTTGTCAGTCGGAGCAGGTAAGCAGGGGGGCCTCAGCGCAGCAGAGCACGGCATGAATGAGAGCTGAACACTACCTGTCCCAGGTGAACACCCTGAATGCTCCCTGTCCCAGGTGAGAGGAGACTGACCTCATTTTCAGGGTGAGTCGAGGGAGGGGTGCTCTGCATGTCCACACCCTGCCTCTGACAGCTACCTTTTTAACAGATTGCACACTGGACTACTGTAGCAAAGAATGTGTGAATGGGGGTGAATGGGAAAACGGTCGGATGACTGATGCTAATTCATAATGCTCTTGGTTTGAATTGCAGCAAGTTCATGTGATTAGGGGAGTTGAATTGTGTCAGGATTTTGTATCTGCCTCATTTCAACAGGGATTGTGGACAAACAGTGGAAGCCAGACACATTAGCACGGCAGTAACATCAAAGCAAGTGGATACTGAGTCTGAGAGGGGATAATCATCAGGGAGTACAACATAGCAGCCACAAAGACCTGTAACTCTATGCACTCAAACCTCTTTCATTATTATAACGCTCTACTCAGAAAGTGCTTTTAAGAACCATAAACTGTGGCAATACGGTCTGTCCCAAGCCACCACTAAATGAAACACTCTCCCTGTTCCTTTCACTTCTCTACTGTCATATTTGCACATTATCCCATTGATGCTAATGAAAAAGCGAGAACAGCAACATTTTCAACATATTCTAAATTGTATTTTACATTCATATTTTTTCACTTTTTTGCCACGCTTCACACTCAAAATACATGCAGGTTATGAATGCAACACTTGCGAACCTTTCATCTAAACCTAATTTCTTATTGTTAGCTTGGTCCTTTGGTTAACTTTTGTGTCTTAGCACAGGCTGTGAATGTCATAGAGAACAATGTTCAGCATTCCAAATTATTCAAATATGAACTGACAAATGTATGTTTGCAAAACGAAGTAGTAGACTGATTTTAATAGCACTTACTGTTTTCAGGACAAATCTGCAGGAACCTGGAAACAGAGAGTTACACTTTAAAATGATGTTTACCCCTCATAATTAATCTCTTTTACTGTCCCTGTCAGACCTTTATGGTCTTAATTGGTTCTAATAGTACAAATAAGTATTTCCTGTGTGAACATCTCACTTCCTGTTTTTCTTTTTGTTCCACTGCTTTGAAAAGCCATGTCCTCAGTCAAGCTTGGTATGCAGCTGTAACTAGCAG
The DNA here is from genome assembly GCA_029490765.1 of Euthynnus affinis. Classification (NCBI taxonomy): domain Eukaryota; kingdom Metazoa; phylum Chordata; class Actinopteri; order Scombriformes; family Scombridae; genus Euthynnus; species Euthynnus affinis. The sequence goes on along the minus strand of CM055840.1, from coordinate 8,961,321 downwards.
CTTTCACTGTTTGGCTTGTAGTGGTGGAGAAAAAAAAAAGTAAAGTGTCATAGGGGGTCATAGGAGGCAAAAATGATGCAAGAGCTTAACACTTTTGACTTTTTCTGACTAATTTCTGACATTAGGAGAGATTGTCAGTGAGATTCTGTGTTCTGGCAGGTCAGGATGCGGTTGTTTCCTGTCAACAGAGGTCATCAGTGATTATCTGCTGTCAATTCTGCTCCTCTCTGAGTGTCAGTTATTACTGTCAAAGCTTTGCTGATCACATCATTGCTACGTGGCACGGTTGATTAATCTGAGGACTGTGAAGCCTTGTCAAAGGGTGTATATGCAGAGGTTTCCATGAATAGTGTTCAGCAGGTGTTTTACTGAACGTACCCACCTTTTTCCTGTTAGCACTGTCAGAGGGGTATTTCTATGAATTTCTCTTAATCCGTGAAAAGAGGAAGTTCAGGTTTGGGTCTCTTCATAGCACAATCACTATGACTCGGTAGCTATTCAAACAGTTATGAGCTTGGTTAATGCTTCATCATAGCAGAGTACAAGTTCTCTTTTTGTTCAATGTCAACAAACAAGCAACTTACTTTTTGTCAGATAAAGGCAGGAATACATGTCCCATGTTTGTATTATCTAAATACTGTCCCGTCTTGCAGCTTTAATATCCTTCTAGGGGTCTTAGGAAGGAGGGATGCTTTTTTAGTTAGGCCCAGGCAAAGGTCAACCCCCATTGCAACACACACGAAGAGACCTGCATCTGAACTGCGCTCCACTTCCTTTCATCTTCAACGTCCCTCTCTCCCTAACTCAACTTTGTGAGGGGATGGTCGGGATACCTTTTGATTCCACTAATTCAATTTGATGAAAAAACAAATACACTGGGGGAGTGGGAGACAAGAAGAGAGTGGGAGTAGCAGGGGGGTGGAGAGGGGAAAATGGAAAAATGAAGAGATGGAGCGTTACATGGAGCTCAGAGAGGGAATGGTGGGGTGGTGGGGTTGGTGAGGACAAACGGAAGAGCGCGGGGGGTGTGGGGGGGGGGGACAAAAAGGAGGTAGGGAGTCAAGATTACTTGAAACATCCAGTTCCAGGTTGAAGTCGTAAACCTCTCCGTGCTCTGATCTAGGTGGCCACCATGCTCACCCCGCCAACGCATCTGACATCTCTCCTCTTCATCTCCTCTATGGAACGCCACTCTGATAGTGAAGATAAGTAACATCCTATTTTATGGCTCTTTTTGTGTCACATAACTCATGATGTGAGCTAGAGAGGGATGTCTTGTTCAGTGTAGCTGTTGGTTTAGTGAGGCTTGGTGAGTAAAAAGTATACACAACCCACACATTACAGAGACTGTATGAATTCAGTGGGAGAGAAAATGGAGCAACGATGGCACATGCTGACTACCAAAACACTTAGCCAAGCATTCATTTCAAGAGCAAGTGTGCATGTCATGTGGCTGGTACCTAATGTGTTTTCAAGCCTAGGAGATGAAATGCCGCCCTGCTTCCTGCAAACACAAACACTGCCTCTGCATCAGACTTGAGAAGCTTTGTCACACACACACACACACACATACGCGCACACTCACAGTCCTTGTCAGCACGTATGCACACATGCCTGTTCATGTCTGTGTGGATGTGTGTGTGGATGTGTGTGTTGAGGAGAGGGCAGCTCTGGGAGTCACTGGCCTGGCAGACTGCTGTATTATTTTTGGGAGGGCTGCTCCTTCCCTCTGGAGGGCCTCATTGAAGAGTGCTGGCGCTCTCCGTCTCCCCCTCTCAGGCTCCGGGAGTCCGGCCAAGCCCAGCCGAGCAGGCTTGCTGGCTGCAGCAGCCCGAAACCCGCTGGAACCGTGGCTTGTACACGGCCCAGCACCCACAGCACTGCGCTACACACAGATGGCTAGACTGCTTATTGGCAGTCGAGTGTTATATTTTCAGTGGTGTTCAGCAAGTGGATGAGGGGGATCCCACCCCCACTCTGAAAACAGAGTCCAGTCCTGTATCCATGTGTGTACAGTCAGTCAGTGCTGTGGGTGCTGATGTAGCACGAGCCGACAACAGAGTGATTCAGCCACACCGAATAACTAAACAGCACCTATATGATCAAGCCTCGGGGAAACCCCAGGAGATCAACCACCACAGCAGTCCAGCAGATGTGAGTAGGGTGGAGGGCTCGGGGAGAGGGGTGGGTGGGGGGGTTAGTAGTCCACTTTTAGCCTAGACTGTTTAATCGGATGGTTTGTGCTCTGGGTGTGTGAGGGCATGCAGAACTCAGTGATGATGACCTCAAATTGGCCCTAATCGAGCAGACTCATTAGTGGCTGGCTCTGTTCAAAGTTTCTTCAGCCCCTTTATTTTACTGTAATCTTCTAAATGGGAGGGGGAGAAACAATGGCCAACATAGAGAAAGAGAGAGAGAAAGAAAGAGAAAAAGAGAGAGTGAGAGAGAGAGGGGGGAGAATAAAAGACAAATAGAACAATTGAGAGAGCAAAGAAAGAGGGAGAGTGAAAAAACATAAACAAAACAAAGAAAGAGAAAGAAAAAGAGGACGAGATGGGGGAGAAACAGAGTCGACGCCTGCTTCCTGGCAGCCTCAGCTGCGCGCACATCTGTGTGCGAAGGGTCTGAGCAGACCCCCACGTGTTTGCTCAGGTCGCCTGATTGCCTTTCCTTCCTCTTCTCTCTCCCACTAAAGACCTGCTGTCCTTCCTCTCACTCCAATCACTGCGGCCAAGAGAGAGGGCTACTCCGACAGACACTGGGAGTGAGAACGGCTCCCACTGAACTGCACTCACAACTCAGCGTTTGTCACACATGTTTTTATTAACATTTTCGCTTTTAGATATTAAAATATGAGATCTGGCGTAGGTTATTTGGTTTAATAAGGGTGTGAATTAGGGTTTGTGTTTGTTTTTTTCCAAGTGTGTGCGTTTGTGTGCGTGCATGTGTGTGTGCGTGTGTGTGTGTGTGTGTGTGTGTTTGTGTGTGGGAGCATGTGGGTATGTGCATATGTATGACTGTGTGTGACTCTGGAGCCCTTTGCTGGAGCCTGCTGTCTGGGTACAATGGTCCAGCCTGGGGCCTCAGCTCCACAAAGAGGCCTTCTCTTAACAACGCCATCACAGATAGAGGAGGAGCCTGACCAAAGCATTTCCACGCTTTAGGGATCACAGAGCTTCCCTTGATACATCTGATATCACTTATGATTTTAATAATCAAGCATTCTTCATTAGAAGGGGAGTTGAGCCTGATGTTGTTTGTGTGTGTACATAGGAAAGATCGAGACAGAGCAAATGTAGGAGACAGTGACAGATTTGACTTCAGTATTAAACTTTATTTCCTTTACTTTTGGGAGATGGAAAAATGATAAAAACATACAGCTCAGGGACTTTTCATCTAAGATAGGTCAGTGTTTTTCTTTACGTAATAACCACGAAATTAAAATCATAACAGTTTCCATGTGTCTTTGACGAAAGCTTTAAAGAGTGAAAATAAATTATTGTAGCAATAATTATAACATCAAATATAACAACAATAATAGCAATTAAGCATTTATAAACACTCTATTTACTGTGTCTTTTTTCCATAAAAGTCCGTTATTAAAAACAGGTGAGCATTGTGGTGGTGTACAATCCAGCATGTGAGGAGAGCACTGGTTTGTGGGTACTATAGTCTGCATTGGACTGGTTCGTAACAGAGGTGTACGGGTGCTGTAGCTGTCTGTGTTCAGCCAGTCTTTAGACTTCCAGCACTGAAGAGTCTGTCTGTCCACAGCAGTTACTGACGACAGCCAGGGGATGGACAGGGTGCACGAATCTCAGTATATAATGAGATGAGGTGAAAACAGCGGTTCTTTTTAAGACCTCTCGTGAGTCTCCTGTTACAGGGTCAAGAAGAGGTGGGTACCAAAGTGACTTAGTAAAAATAAGCAAAAAGAATGACAAGCGTCTCCATTCACTCCATTCCTGCAAGCCTCAGTCACCCGGGGGAGTCACACGCAAAGCCCTCGTCACATTGGGTCTTCACAGAGTCCGCTGAAGTCCTGATCTCTGCAGCGTCCCATCAGTGAGGTCAGGCAAGACACGACCTTCAGTCATTAAGTCCAACTGAAAGTCTCTCCCCTCCAACCACTGTACATGACGCAACAAGTCTGCTCAGCTTTCGGCTTGATGTGGAGGCCATTTAGTGTTAATGGCAATGTGGTGGCTTCTACAGGCTGAGGAGGAGTTCTGGGTCTCGGGGAGCCTCAGTGAGGCTCAGCCCAGACCGGCGAGCGATTGGAGTGGTGGGGGTGGCTGAATGAAGGGTGAATAGGTGTGGGAGTAGGCAGCATGTGTCCCGAGTGGCTGAAGTGGGGCAGGTGACCCATGTGGGTCATGTGGCTTGTGAGGCCGGGGGCACTGCCAAACGGAGAGGCCTTGTCCTGCATGCACTTGGATAGCTCGTCGAAGCCGTCCCCTACTCGTTTGTTCCTCTTGGACTTGCTGGACATCTTGCGGTTGCGTGTCTGGATGCCTTCTTTCTTCATAGTCAGGGGTCTGTTGACCTGTAGAAAGCAGCACATTAGCTCAAAGCTGCACTAACAATGTGAATACCGCATTATAATACTTAAGGTTTATTTTGCTGTTAGTTCCAGCTCATTATTTAATATGTCACCAGGAATATGTCCCATATTGCATTGCCAATTAGGATTTACATGCATTTCTTTCATGGTAACCCAATACCAATGACAGCAGTGTGAAATAAATGCTATAAATAATGAGCAGCTGTTTTGCATATATAGCTGCATTATAACACCAGTCAGGGGCGTTTTTTTTTTTTTTTTTTTTTTAGCTTTTGTCTAATTTAAAACCAAACAGAACCGTCCTGGTCAATATGAATACATGGGGATGAGGGCCTGGCTGGAGCTGAAAAGAACAGCCTCAGACAAATCCTCATCAGTGTAACCGACGCAGTTACACTGAATGACAGTCCCACCCTGCAGCCTCTCCGGGGAGTAACGCCCCCCATTGAAACAACGATGGATTAATAAAAAAAGAGGACCGGTGGGTTCTGCTCGACAGGGTGAGCAGGCTTTGCCTCCACACTCTCACAGCTTCTCTGCTCCTAAATCGATAGGAGCTGTCCGCCCACTTGACCAGTTAACGACCAGCACCCCCCCCCCCTCCCCCTCACCCTCCCTTCCCAGAACCTCACACTTTAATACAGCGTTTGTGTTTCTGATAAAATAAAATAAAATTTTAAAAATCCAGGCTACTTACATTGTGCAGTTTAAAGTAAAGGCCGCAGGCGTTGCACACCGGGTCTCCGTTCCCGTTGCGCCTCCACAGGGTGGTGGTGGTGGTCTGGCAGTTTGCACAGCAGGTGCCTGCCCGTCTTGCAGCGGACTGAAGGAAACAGAGAAAACACATGAGGAATAATGACCCATTCAACATGGTGGCGAGGGGTCAGCGCGGACACTGAACCGGACAAAAACACGGGGAATATAGTGTTATTTATACACCTATGGCTTATCATTATCATCTGTTATCAAAACCACATTGCATGCAGTGAATTTGTGATTTCTGCCTCAGCGCAAAATCAATAAGGGACAGAAAGTTTTTCTTAAATTAAACGGCGGCACGTGGATTTTTGTGAGGTTTCAACTTTGAACGCAGAACCATGTGCAGAAAAGCATCAAAAGAAGCGACACTCAGACTGGAAAAATTACTTAACTCCTCTATTAAATCAATTGCATGTATGCAGACCGCTACAACCATGATCGAATTTTCTAATTTGCGCAATAAGATATGGAGACATTTTTCTGCGAAATGCCTGTTTCTGCACACGCCTGCTAGGAATGATCCTATTTAATGAATTAAAAAACATAAGTAGGCTATGCTGCTATTAACATGTTAGAATGCAGGCCTTGTATAAACCCTCTATTTATCCTGATCCAGGGAAACTGAGCTACAAGTCGTGTATAAGACCCGGTGTCCTGCCTGGCTGTGTGCTCCTGCGTCCATTACGGATCAATTCTTCACACTTAATAAGAAACATTAGCTTTACATGCAAGAACCCTCCGGCTCTTTGCTTTGCAGGCAGCATCCAGGATTTTTCTTTTAATTAATTTCAGGTGGACTCGTTGCTAGTGACCTGGAGAACAATAACCGCAATGGTCATTTTTATGCGAAAATAACTTAAGCGCATCTTTTTTTTTTTTTTTTTTTAAAGGCACATTAAGATTGTACCGCTGCCCATCGAGAATGACAAACAAGAAAGTAACATAAATCCATTTATTTTCCAATCCCCGCCCCTCACGGTCTGTCTCTTCACACATAAGCGGCTCCTCCAGTGTTGTGATAATCTCTTTACAGTGTATGTCAGGCTGGCCATAGAGAATGCAGCGCGCTGGTTGAAGGCGGAAACAGCCGGGAGCCTGACTTCCTTATCTGGGCCGGGCAGATATCCGGATAGGAAACAACTGGATGCCCCTTTGAACACAACTCTGAAAAACACTTGAGCTGAAAATGCAAAAGCTACAGCCACATGGGCCGACCCAGTGGAAAATGTAATGGACTTTTCACGGGGAGGGACGACGTGGAGGTGGTCAAGGAACAACACGAAAAAAATATGATTAAAAAAAATGAGGTTTGGTGTTTCAAAAAAAGCCCATCAGAGAATATCTCTGCGGATCGCCTGATAACGGCCAATTTATTGGCAAGTCAAATTACCAGCTAATGTTAATGAAGACCATTAGACCCAGGCTACAGCCTCTGCAATCATAATTAGCCTGGGCAAATGAAAAAGTCCAGAGCTCTTTTTTTATTGCTGTAAAGAGATTATAGCAGCAGTGAAACTTTTTATTGTTTAATTTTAAAGCAGTAATTAATCCCTGATTATTATTATTATTATGTCTATTATTAATATTATGTCTATTATTATTATTAATTATTGACGATGTTGCTGTTAATTTATTTCACTTACAAACACTTAAATGAGGAGCACAATGGAATGGTTATCTTAATTTTTACTAAGCATATAACCAATTGATCATTATTATTAAATGACGAGAGAAAATAGTTTTAATTCATATAAAGTTGTTGTTATTTGTGGCTGTTTCTGAAATAAGTGTCCACTAAGCAACCACTGCCGTATAAAAGAATAAAACATTATTGTTCAGTCCAGTTCTGAACAATAATGGGTTCATGAGTTACTGAATAATAATAATAATAAAATAATAAAATACTATAAAAATAATTTCTGTACTCTTGTTTTTGATAGATATTTTAAAACGAATTAAAATACACTGTTTTATAAATTGATTTGAAATCCATGAAATAAATAAATGTGGCTACATAGAAGTACGTCCAGCCTCAGTAGGGTTAAACGCAGAAGTGTCTGTGCAGCTCTGGAGCAGTGGTACATCAACGACAACAATGTTATGCGTCCATGCTGCTTTTCATTTACTCAAGCATGGTGTTAACTAAAGCAGCATGGGCATTGGTATCAGTAACAGTATCAGAAGTACCAGCAATAATGATAGCAGGAACAATGGCAATAGTAGCAGTATTGTAACAGGCCATGAAGGCGGATCATCGGGGGGTGAGAGGGACAAACAATTCCAGGAAGATCATAGGGAAAATATAACTTTCCTGGAATTGTGCAGCCGGCATCTGCTTTGTGCTCATATTTGGGTGCCTTCTCTCAGAGTAAAGCGATGGAGAGAGAAGTAGGACTCACCAGTCTACGTTTGGGCTTGATAAGTGGTCGGTTCTGGCCGTTCATTTTGTGGTACAGTCCGCAGGCGTTGCACAGGTAGTGGCCGGTACCGTCCCGTCGCCACAGAGGGGTAGAGGTGGCACCGCAGTTTACACATTCACGGCCCTCTGCATATAATTCAAGAGAAGGAAACAAGAAAAAAATTTATATAATTAAAAAGTTCACCGTCAGTCAGAAGAACCATATACAGCAGCTGTACGGTCCAGTCGGGCGACTATAGAGAGCTGAACGACACGAGTGGCCCTGGATGGCCCTGTAATATGAAGTCAAAATCTGTCTGTCTATATGAGAGTGCAGGTGTACCGAGTCTGCATGGCTGTCATGGACACAGACACCTCTATGTAAACTGATCCAGAATGGGGAGGCCACAGACAGCCAGAACATGTCCAGAGGTGTCCAACAAGAAGAATGAGACTCACCATCAAATTAGTACTACATTATTCATCAGCTCAGTGGGCACCCACGAGGGGAAATATAAGTGTGTGGCGGTGGTATTAAATGTGCCGGACAGTGTTGCTGTCTTTGATGAAAAGCTTGCATGCCAGTTGGCTGCAATTTATAATATAGAAAAGGCTTTCAATCCAGCATCTTTTTGATGAAGTGTGTATTATTCTGTTACTGTTAGATATATAGTACAATCTCTGGGATAGATTTCATGTGCATTCCTGAGCTCTTCTATGTTAAAAACCTGCTTTTTTAGTTATTCCCACCCTCTTTCCTCTCCCATACAGGTTTGACTGACTTCAAACAGCCTGTTGCTAAACCGACCGATTCATTTAATTCAAGTATCCCTCTCTCCCTAGAGCATCATCTCATTATTCCTGATATAATGCCAGCGACACCCAAAGTCCCACCCTTGCTCTACAATGGCGTCTGACCTGAGCAAAAAGCTATGTTCCTTTTGAAATGCACCTCAGCGGGGGGTTTTTTTTGTACCTCCCTCCTCTTCCTCATAAGTGTTTCGAAAATCCAGCGACCACATTAAAGTGGCTCATTAACACTTTAAATATTCATCAGCAATGACTGAAGTTTTATGCCATGTATAGTGTTGAAATAAAAGTGGTAAAGCTTCATGTGAAAAGTTAGAGTAGACTGCAAGAGTTCTGGTTTTAACAGGAAGCCATACTACTGTAAGGTATATGCACTGACAGCTGAAATGTCATTGTGGCATTTTGTACAACAATCAATCACCATTACTGGCACTGGACATCGACTTTGATAGATAAGAGTCTTTTTAATGCCGTAGCTGATATGTTTGTGTTACTGATTCAGGAACAGTCTGGCCAGCTTCTTTTAAATGTCACAGTATAACATTTCTCTGCTACAAAAGCTCACATTCAGTCAGATTATCAATCGGTGAGCATTCCCCAGGTGGATTAAGAAGCAGCTGGACAATGGATGACAATACTGATAATTACACAACTACATTTGGAGCAGCTTGTTAACATTTCTGCTGTTGACATGTTTGTCTATTAATTCAAAGTAAAGCAGCTGGAACAATGTGGGGAAATTACAGACTCATTACCAGACTGAGTTGTTTTTCAAATGTCTGCACATTTATTTTTAAGTATTTCCCTTAATATCGCTCTCAACACACAGTATATTGAATCAGGTGCTTGTCCAGACAGTCAGATAATAGGGTGTGTTTTATTATAAACAATTTCTCTGACTCTGAGAATTCGGAGTAAAAGGAAAACCAATTATGTGCATTTTTAATCAGGATTAGTGAATACACTGCTCTCCAGTGTTATTGAATACACCCTCATCTAGAGAGAGAAGCAGATCTACTGTGGACTTGGTTGCCTCCACTTCATGTCAGTGCATTGGGCCAAGGCCATGCTTAAAAACACAAACAGCAGGGCTCTGTCGCCTGTGCTTTGTTAGTACTGGGGAGAGCGGTGGGCGGGGTGGAGGGTCGTGATTTGTTCCCTTGGAGGTATACAGGATATGGCAGGAGCCAGGGCGTCGTGACTCCTTCATTTTTAAGTGCAATAAAGGCCACATTTGAAAGAAAACAAGCCTATGGCACGAAGAAGAAGGTATTTGACTTTTTGCACATGACGTTATGGAAACCGGTCACAATGAGACCATGAGTATATTTGAATAAGTAAAAATTATCGTGAAAGATGCATCAATTTAGTCATTTTTTCATCTGTTGTCAATATAATAAATGCGTGCATTTTGGGGCCAGATCAACAAAACAAAGGCTGTAGATATCAGTGAATAATGAATTCGTTTAAATCAGTCTGACACCAATCATTCAAATCACCCCTATACTCTAGGAAAAAAAAACTTTAATCATGGATTAGTCAATGACTTTCATCTAAGATTGATTTCTCTCTAAAGTGAACAATCTCTTCAACTGGATGCTTCTTGCGGGGCGATGGGACGATGATAGAACAAACGGGCATGTTTGGAAAAGAGAGAAGTGCCCGATATGAAAGTTTTCACTCTTTTTTTCAAGTGACCCACTAGAGCAACAAGTTGTGCTTTCAAAACATGACATCAGCATTAAAACAATATTAGTGAGGGAACAACCTAAAACAAATAAAATGGAAAAGGAACTTTGGCGTAAATTCCCGCGTGGTAATGCCCCTACATTTTTGTAACATCAACAACTGTAAGTATGAGAAAGTAAGTTATAATAATAATATTAGATGGTGAGAAATAAAACATTTATCTACTGATGATTGGCTGGGTAAACTACAGTGTGTAACACTTCACCGATCATCCGAATAAACCATAATTATTTCATTAGGCCATATCAGTTTAATCTGCCATCTGATGTGAGGGAGAAACACACATGACACTCACCTGAGCTCGACCTGGCTTTGCTTTTGCATTTGGGCGTAAAGCTGGAGGAGGACCCGCCGAGCAGGCTGCCGGGGTGGAAGAGGCTGCCGCTGTATTCGTGGGGTGTATGCAGAGGGTACGCCGGATAGGTCGGGATGGGGTGATGCGTCTGGGCCTGGCTGTTCATCGAGGCCAGGCCGCTGCGGAGCGGACTACAGCTTTCCATTTTCATGCCGTCCGTCAGCTGCACTTGGTACTTGATCGACTCCTTCTCGTCCATCCTGGTCGAGGTGGAGGTCGGAGAGGTAGGACCGGGGTCCGGAGACACGTCTTTCGGAGGGGTAGGGGGGAAACTGTATAGGTGCGGGCTGGAGTGGGACGCCGGGGTGAGCGACGAAACCGGGGCTGTGCCGGTGCTGCTGCTGCAAGGGTAGCCGGAGCCGGTGGGGTGCAGGCCGGGTTTGCTGAAGTGGCTGACCGCCCATGCGTTATGGTGGTGGGCAGCGGACAGGGCTGCTTTACCGGGGTCCAGCCAGGGAATACCGGGGCTGTGGATGAGGTGTGGTCGGCAAACCTGGTTCCCAGTGAGGCGAGCTGAAATTCAAAATGATCTATTTAATATATATTTTTAATGAGTTTGCAAAGCTTAACAAAAAGTCATAGACAATCTTACCTGTTAAATGCTCGGAATTACTCAAGCCCGACATTTAGTTTCTCCAGTTTCAGATGTTGATAAAATAGCTTACTGATATTTAATTTAAAATAGAAGATTTTTAACACATTCAGTTAATTATCCACGACAGAGCGTAGAAGCCTCACACCGTCTACCTATTAAAAATGGGAAAAGGCCTACTGACAGCAGAAAACACTAAAAGCATAGCTACTCGTCAGAGCAGTATCTTTTCATCAGCTGCAGCTCTCTGACTAAAGATTGTTATTAGTAAATTTGCGGTTTTTATTTTATATCCGGGAAGTGCCTCTCTCTCTCCCTCCAGAAACTCCTGCCCCAACACAGAGGGGTTAAATGACATACTTCCCTTTCCTCTCGCTGTCATTTGCTAGAAATTCCTTTTATGTTACTGAATCGGCCCAGAAATGTCAAGAAGGACTTTTTAAGTAAATTACTGCACACTGAATGAATTATTAACTTGGCAAATATTTTCTGCACAAAATTAATACGCATATTCCACAAACACACGCACACACTGACCAAGCTCTATTTATTGGTAATTAATTATACAATACAAAATGTAATAGTACATTCAATAAAAAAAATGTAAAGCTTTATAAAACTTGCTGGACAACATCTCAAATTAAAAGTGTCAAAATAAAGTTGTGCGCATCTTACCGTGTGCTTGGCTGTAGGTGACCCTTGCCCGGGAGTTGGTGTAGTAGGGGTTCCCTTGAGAGTCCAAGTGGTTCAGAAACATGTCAACTTCGTCCTGGGGCAGTAAAGGCGCCATGGGCTCCATGTAGTTGTGGCTCAGACTGTGGTGGTGAGAGTCCGGGTGCTGGCCGTTCAGCACTGCGTGATGGTGCGCCATCCACCGAGACTGATCGGCCGCTGCGACCTCCATGGCTGAGCTGGTCGTCTCCTTTCCTCTGAATGCCTTTCTGTGTTGCGCTACTTTTAGGCTATGTTTACCTCCAAGTGGACGTTAAATCCTCCTTACAATATAGTTCCTGAGCTGTGAAAGTCTCGGCTGTGTTTATTTACTTCAGAAATAGAATCCTTAAATAACCCGGTCTCCTCCTTTCTCACCTGCAAAGAGACGAAAACAAAATGTTAATTCATGTGAAAACATCGCGGCCGCTCCATCTCTCCTCCCATGCAAAGAAGCATCCTTCATACATCTAATCATGGATACGTGAAATAAACTTGACACACTTTGGGGTCCTAAAGATTAAATGTCGGAAACAAAGTAATGCACAGCAGTCAGTGCATCCAGTGTCCGCATAAGGAAAAAAACCCCGAAAAAAACAACAAATGTTTCCTCTGGATACCTGTTGCAATTTCGATCAGCTGACGGCAAATACAGCTTGGATGTGTAAACCTCCTGATCCGTGCAGTGCTCAGGCTCATTAATGAGATGTGGCGCAGACTAGTGCGGCTGGCGCCAGTAAATTCCCATATCAAGGCACAAGAGGCGGAGCCTCGGCCTCAGCCAATCACAACCAGCCCTGCCACAATTGGCTCGCCGCATCCCTGCTCTCCTTCTTTCAATTTCCATTTCCCTGCACCGAAAAACTAAAAGACTTATCAATCAGCAGTGTAATTTCTCGGGGGTCTTTCTCTCTCATGAAGATCACACTGAATGAGCAATCGGCCCTTGATAATCTGTTTTTTTTTTTTTTTTCGGCGGTTATAAGCCTAAAGACAGACATTTAACATGGAGGGAAATTCATTTGTGCAATATATGGCTTACTATTGAAATGATTAATATGGTTTAAAATGTTATCACATAGTAAGCTGTCTTCACCTGTCCATCTATAAAATATTCTTAAGAATGTGAACTATTTTAGAGATTTTTTTGGGCAATAAAAATAATTAAGCTAAATCTTGCACCTACTTGCAAAATGTTTTTTTCTTTTAACGATTTAAGTTGGTGATTGAGCCTTACAATCCCACTTATAATTTTAAGTGTTGTTTTTCGCATACCTACTGCTGTTATGTAAATAAACAGAGTTTTCAGGACCTCTAAAACCAACAGAGGAGGAGTCGATTTATGACCTAGAAATTGGCCCCATTGTTAGAAGCGCCTAATTGTCTTTAATTAGTAGCAAGGCATTCCTCTTGTGAAAACAGAGGTTTTGTCTCGGGGACAGGGCAATCAAACACAGTTTGCATACTAATGGCGCCCCTTTCTCTCTTGGTGGCACCAGGGATGGGCGCAAGGCCTCACCTATATGAAAACCAGTTGGTGATCATCAAAGTGTCTCTAAACGCCCTCATTCAGAACTCACAATAACATTCAAAACAGAAATTAAAACCAGTAACTGAAACATATTGTTTTGCTTTTATTGCTATGCATAATATTTGCCGCCTGTTTATACAAGCACATTTTACCAGCGGATCAAGAGATGAATGTACTTTTATTTATTTTCTCTATTCGTTTGTATTTTATTTAATAACAGATTTGTCTGAAATTCGTGCGTAAAAGGCGCTCGTGTCCATGAAGATATGGACCTGCGTGTGTTACTTTAGTTAGTGTGTGTGTGTGTGTGTGTGTGTGTGTGTGTGTGTGTGTGTGTGTGTGTGTGTCTGTGTCTGTGTCTGTGTGTCTGTGTATGATTGATGGGGAATAATTGGGGCGTGCTCGGAGCCTAGACTGGTCGCCACGCCGACGCCGGGACCTGACGTCACAGAATCACGGGGGGTGATACCTTTACAAATTCTCCAGGTAAAAAAAACCCTCATAACTCTAATGACACGATGCAGGTCATCAGGGCGACAATCATGCTCTGATCTGATACTGTACCTGCTGTGTAAGTGTGTGTGTGTGTGTGTGTGTGTGTGTGTGTGTGTGTGTGTGTGTGTCAGTCATCAGTCAGTAAATCACTGGCATGTAACCAGGGGTAGTGAGTTGATGAGCTCAGCCCTTTGAGCTTGTCAACTCCTAAAATCAACAAATTAGTGCATGTGGGGCAGCAGAGGGCTGACTACCTGAATAACTGACATTCCTCTGAAAATAAGCAGCACACTGGCAGGTGGAGTGAGAATATTTTTAGTTTAATACAGTTATTTATTGGGACTTTAAAAAATATTGTGTTATAATGCACTTCAATAACCAATAACACACCTTATGTATATCTATAATGAAAAGAGGCTTTTTTTATGCTGCAGATTAATTACTGCCACACATGCTTCAACCTGGAGGAACAAGGACTCCCTCTGTTTGAGCTTGAATAGATGAGCAGTGATGCTCCTGATCTGGAGGACATTTTTTTTTCTGAGCAGACTGTGAAACATGTCACTGTAGCCTGCAGTGGTCAGCATGTGTGCCTGCATGCGATGCATTCTGGCTGTGCTAACTACAAGGCCTTGGAGAGCGGGTCAGGCTCAGACTAGCTGCTGCAGCATGCCCATTGTTGTTTGCATGTTTGCCAAATGGATTACTCAGCAGGATTTAGCCCTCTGTAATTTATACCTTCATTAATCCCATTTGTATCTGTGCTGGAACAAAAGATGGGAGAGGGTGAGGGTTAGTGGAGAGGGGAGGTGTTGGTGGTGGTGATGGTGGTGGTGGTTGGGGGGGAATGAGGTGGTGGGGGGGGGGGGGGGGGGGGGGGGGGGTGCTGTTGCTCTCCCTCTGTCTTTTCTCAAGGACACAGCAGTATTGTTTCACACAAGGATGCTATCCTAGACTGGAGAACACTATCCCTCTCACAACACCTCCTGAACCGGGTGAGAACTGTGTGCAACAACTGTATCGCTGTGCAGCCACAGCGGCTAATGAACAACAAGATTATCATTCCGATCCATGCTGTTATTAAATGAGATTGGCTTTATCTACCTGTTTGTTCCCATTGGGCATGGTCATCCATCATTATCCAGAGTGGAGGTGTGTGACTGTGCAAATGTGTGTGTACATGACTCTATGTGTATGTGTATATGTGTGTGTGTGTGTGTGTTTGGTTGAGGAGGGGGGTGTGAAGAGCCACAGTGGGGCTTGTGAAGATAAGCAGAGCCAGAGAGAAGAGAATGACACAAACCAGCTGAAGCATTATTGTCCCCTTTACTCACAGCTAATTAGATAGAGCCAGGGCACTGAGGGGCTTTATGGCCACAAGCACCCAGACACAAGACCATATATCGGCTGAGAGAGGGGCCTGGATGATGCTATGAGAGCACCACTCACTCCCATTTAAGCAGTTTGAGCTCAGAATAATAACATTTCAGAATAAGGCAGGACATAACACATGAACCGCACACCTAACAAAAGGAGTTTGCGCACCAGAAGATATTTCTCAGGTTGTTGTAAATACAGAAGGTTTTAGGGAAAGTTCTCTATAACGCTGCTAATGGTTCTGCATAAAAACTGTTTGATAATGTGTCAGAGATGTAGCAACAACTCATCAACAGCAGTTTGAAAATTTGCTCATTCATTCTTCAATTCAGTCATTCATTCGTTTAAAAAAAAACTGAACTATATGAGTTTTTTTTTTGCAGGATAACTGTGTGAAGGCTACACAGTCTAATACTGACACACACACACACACACAGCTTCTCACTATTTACTGTATTTAATGCATGCACACACAGCCCAGAAAGCACTGCACAGACAACAGAACAGGTAAGAGAGAGGTCTGTGGAAAAGGTGCTATGTGTTCACTCCTGCTCCTGCATGCCTGTGGAGACCCCCAGCCCTCCCCTGTCTCTGCTCAGCCATTGTAGTGATGTGATTGCTCTTTCTGCTGATGAAAGAGGATTGCTCAAGTCATTATGCATTTTAAAGCGTGACAATTGAATACTTTGTCGTCACTAATATCATGCTGATGATACACTAATCCATTTCGTGATCGAGAGGTGTGTGTGTGTGTGTGTGTGTTTTCTTTCTTTCTCTTTTTTTCTAGGAGTAGAGCACCTTGCCCACGGCAACACAGTGTTAAAATTGATTGTCGTTTGTATTTACGTGACCAGTGTGAAATCTTCAAAATGTCATAAATACTGAACGATTCTTTTTGTGTATTCATTATTAATTGTGGCTTAAATTTAGGCGCATTTTCATTGTTCACTCAATTATAAAATAATAATAATAATAATAATAATTTGTTTAGGTTTAAAAAGATAAAAAAGAAAGACTGTGCTGTAATCTAATGAAAGTAGCCAAGCCGAATACCATATTTTATGTTACATTAACATTGTTATACTGAAAGTCATTTTTACCCCTTTTCAGATGTTATGGAGGTTTATACAGATAATAATCCGAATAACCGTCACAACCTAAGACTGAATATGAAGGTAAATATAAGCTGAAAATTACTAACAGTGTAAAATCAGCAAACATCCTTAACAGACATAGAAACTATATGTTGCAGAAAAATAGACCCATTGTTTTTTGTTACAATAATGATACTATCGATCAATGAGAACCTACACATTTTAACCACAATTATAGCTATAGCCTACTTATAGCTTTGGGCTACTTATTATTTTAATTTTTAAACGTCAAAAATATTCCCAATAAAGATTTAATTAGTAGATAGTCTCAAAAATATCAACGATTGACTTGCCTGCTCTGTGAGCAGAGTGTCTGCGTTCTCTGAGTCAAACCCGAGAAAGTGGCTCCATCTGATTCTGTGCAGCTCCGGCGTCTCTCTCCAAAATAACGGCGCAAAATAACCGAGCGATGGCGGAAAGGTGTCCAGACTGTCTCTGCAGTTTTAAAGATGCTGTCGAGACAAAATGGAAGAATCAGTGGCCTATAATCGCAGCTCTCTGTCTCATCTCCGGGCAGAGAGCGGAGTCTGTCTGCGCTCAGTCTCTCGCTGTATCCAAACCTCTCTGAATATGAGCAGAAAACTTCTGTGGCCATATGAGAGGCTGCAGCCACACAGCAACGTAACGGCACGTCAGCCAGCAGCCTGTCTTCCGGGTCCCAGTTAAATAGACAGAAACTGGCAGCAATACCTGTTCCCAAGAGGTGATCAATAGAGTTTAACTTGCCCCAGAGGTTCCCAATATTTCATCTGAACGTTCCCCAGGTCTACTACAAAACCCTTTTTTTAAAATGTTGGCATGGAAACATCTTCTGACAGCCTTTTTGCTGTTATCATTTAATGTAAAAATGCTTACTAATGGCGGTAACAATAGGAGCATTTTAAACGCAGATTTTTCACACCTCCTCGCAGTCAAATAATACAGAAATTAAATAACTGCTTATTTTGCTGAGGACTCCCTGGAGTCCTTCAAGGGCCAAAGGAGGTCCCTGGTCCCCTTTTGTCTGAGGTGCAAGGTAATAACATGCACAATCATTATAAGCAGTTTGGGAATAAGCTGTAAGTGGTCAACTTTTGCTGCTTGTCAGCTGAAAAAGTTAAATTTGAACTCAGATATTTCAG
This sequence comes from Euthynnus affinis, assembly GCA_029490765.1. Classification (NCBI taxonomy): domain Eukaryota; kingdom Metazoa; phylum Chordata; class Actinopteri; order Scombriformes; family Scombridae; genus Euthynnus; species Euthynnus affinis. The sequence goes on along the minus strand of CM055840.1, from coordinate 8,943,705 downwards.
GGTAAATGCATCTGACATGTGTCCAGTCCTTCGCAGGTCCCTAAAGGTGCAACTGTTACCTATAAGATACACTTTATTCATAATATTTGATTTTGTTTTCATGTTATGTTTTTTTTTCTATACAGTTTTGCTTTTGTAAAAAGGCTGACAGACTCGGTGCTAATTGACTTACTGAGATTTTGCTTCATGACTCTCAGCCGCTGGTCCTCCCCCGCCCACCGCGTTAAACGTATTAAAGAAGAAAAATACGGTTCCCTCCCTCCTGTTTTTGTGCTTTATATCCCACACAGTCACAACAACTTTGTAAAACATGCAAAGCCCCTAAAATCTCCTGCACGCGACCTGGGCTCGTGCGCGGCTCTGGAACTAGGCAGGTGCAAGGGGCGCGAGGACCTCTGCAACTCGGGGCTCGTGCTCCCCAGAGTGCACACGCACACAAAAAGAGGAGAAAGAAAAGCTGAAGGGGGGAAGAAAAGAGAAGAGAAAAGAAATGTGAACTCTGACTGAATTAATTACATTTGTTTCAATGTTTAAAATCACCAGAGCAGATCTGAGAGTTCAGAAATATTATTATTTGCTGGCACAAAATGAACGTTCATGGAAACATAGGATAACTTTGTCCAGCATGCATAACAAATAACCAAGCTAAGTATGGTTTCCTAAAATATTTTGACTCATAAAGCCTATATAAGAAATTAGAGGCTCTTTGAGATTAAATAGATAAAAAAATATATATCTCTTTTTTAAAGTTTGCCTGTTATTTTTGGACTATGGAAGAAAATATCTTTATCAGAAAAACACAGCATTATTAGTTTAACTTTTCATTATTATTAATCATCAAAAGACAAACTGATAATGACCAAATTATGGTCTATTTCTATCACAGACATGTTACAGTTAAAATATGTAGTCTATATTCAATATTAATATAACTAGGCTATGCAAACAAAACATTTGAATTAACATGTATGCATTTTAAAATGAGGAGTTAAGAAGAATCTATTTAGTTAAGAATTATGACAATATGGTCTCTCACATCCGACAACAATTCACCAGAGCAGCAGAATAAAATCAGATGTTCAAATAAATAAAAAATGCATAAATACAAATTTTATATCAACAAATTTTAGGCATTGCCAGGGAATTATTACTCATTGAAATGACAGCCACCAAATCCAGGCTACTATTATAATTAGTTTTTGGGGGAAAATACACTAATGACTTATCGGTGATCTATCAAATCTATCAATAAATCAAATTCACAACAGTAGCCTAATGTTATATTTGTGGCTCCTTGCAGTTGTTGTGTTAATCAAATGTTTGCATGTTCTGCACGAGACTGTGTTTGTTTGTGTGTGTGTATGTGCACTGTTTTCGTCAGGCATGATATTATATGCACACTGCATTAGATGCCAGGGCCCTTCTTCTTCTGATTATTACCAGGGGTAATATTTCATCGGCACCACGCAATCTTTGTTCTCTGTGAAGATAATAAATGGCCTAATCGTTATCAGCAAACTGCTGGGGGTGTCAGCGCCGACCGAGGCTGGAAGCGGGGTCCAAAGTGCTGCTGAATAAATTGGTGTTCCTTATCTCCCTCTCCCAGATTATCGCCGCCTTTTCAAACTTGCACAACAAATACATTCAATGCATCTAATGCATCATTTGTGGGGGGGAGATCCCGCAGGTTGATAGAGACAGATAGGCGCAGGGAATGAGAAATATTTACACGTTTTACGCGCTGCAGCGGTACAGCCAATATAGGCTCTATTTGGCATTAGAGGCAGTTTATTGGCCAGACCATTGGTACACACACTTTACATATCAATACAAGCTATATTAAACATACATCACTGTGATATGATGCCTATCTCTCTGATTAGTCCCATCTAGTGCCCTGGGATTGATGTAGCCATGTTTGAATTTAGGCCACCGTTTGGAAACTATATATATATATATTGTGGTAAAAGGTAATTTTGACTTTTTGCAAACTAAGACAATGCACCCACACATTTTATAGCCAGACAGTCACAGTTGATTTTAACATTTTAAAACATTATTATAATATATTTTTAGGGTTATCTCTTGATAACAGCATAAAATACAGATAACGTGATAAGCTCAATTTCCAGCTATAATTGCACTTGTGAAAACGACCCCCTCCTAATAAACACATCTAAACATAGCATTATAGCATTATCTTCAGTTTCACAACAGGCTAAGCCGCTTAACATGCACCGTTAGTTTTCTCTGATTTGGGTTTTGTCTGGTCAGTAGGCCTGTTTCCCTCCGGAGCAAACGGGCCTCACATTAGGCCCGTGTTATCACTTAAATAAACTGCTGTGGCATTTGGTTAACAGTCCATGTCTGCTATAATTTAGGACACAGAAGACCTACTAAATTTTATAATTGATGTCAGGCGAGTGCAGTTTAATTTAACGAATAACGAGCCGAGCATGGCACCCTCATTCACCTTTCTCATGACTGACCTTTTCCTATGTCTTCAAAATTGAATTTATAATTTCACCATGCTGGAAAAGAAAAAAAAAACATAACACTGCGGGCCAAACGTGGCAGGGGAAAAAATGGTTGTACGTCCATAATCGAGCATGAGATATAATGCAGTATTTATGAGTGACACTCATGACAAAAAAAGGAAAACATTTGCCAATACACACACACGCAAACGCACACTCCCCCTTTTTAATACCGTAGCATCTCCACCGGCCCCGGTGCTCTGATGGTCTCCTAGACAACCGAGATAACGGTGCAGCAGTTTTCCATATCGGTCCCGGAGTCTATTATAGCTCGGGATTAGCTCCCTTTCCGAAAAGGTCATACACAAAGTCACCAAACCAGCTTTTTTTTCCACCCCATATGGCCCCGCGTGAAGCCACATTCATAAACATGCATGTGCCATTTCATTTAATGCCATTAGACTAATAGCAGTGCGCATCTTCCTGCGCTGAAACTAGTAATATAAACGAGAGGCTTCTGAGCAGATAGAGGAGCCCAGTATCCCCACAGCACCGAGGCGGAGAGTTTTCACACTGCAGGAGAGACGCAGACATGTCCCGCAGGAGAAAATAGGCTGTTATGTAGCGACCCCTGGCGAGGAGGGGATGCAGTAGCACTACAAGAGCAGTCCTCTGTGTAAATGTGTGTGTGTGTGTGTGTGTGTGTTCGTGCTACATACAGTATATGTGCAAGGATCTCTTAGAAGGATTGAGCAAGTAAGAAATTGTAATAAGCAAGCAGCCCAGAGAGGGCAGGGAGACTATTGCACAGCTGGAATGTTCCAGCTGGGATTCCCGGTGGCTGGACAGGAAGTTAGAGGAGCTCTGACAGGAAGTGTGCTCTCAGGGAAGGCCAGCATCGGGCGGAGAGAGAGAGGGAGATGTTTCCTGTTGGCTCTCTCCACATGTTTAGACGCCTCGCTTATACTGCCCCCCTCCCACCGCCAGCTCCCCACCCTTCAAACACACACACACACACACTTTCAGTTTAATTCACACCCAACATGAGAACATACCAGTATGCAAAGTGATTTTTAGAGCATCCGCCTGTGCTTGCAGTATTAATGGTATTAGAGGACAGTGGTAAGCCAAGGCAGTAGATCATGTAGGCCTACATAGGTCAGGATTGTGTCACAGGATGCAGATGTCACCATATGAAGTGAAACTTCCTGCCCATCAAAGCAGTCAGTGCCAGTTTAATGGACTCACAATTTGCAGCCCACAACAGAAAGTGAGTATGGCTTCATGGAAATAAGGCAAGAAAGTTCAAGAGGGACAGATGGTATAGCAGAGGAGGAGAGAGCAAGTGGGGAAGGAGATTGTAGGTTGAGATGTGATGGAACGATATGTGGGTTGCAAGAGGAAAAATCTCTTTGTCTCTCCTGAGCTCAGTGGACAATCAAAGTTTCCTATCAGCTCTGGAGTAGGGGAAATTGGCTGCCCTGGGAAGGAGAGGGCCACTCTCACAGCCAATGGGAAGTGCCCCTGTCACTCTAATCAGGTCCGATAGAGAAAGTAGGAAACATGTGCGCGTGTGTGCGCGTGTGCACAGCCTCAGACAAGAGTGCTTTTTTAACAGAGCACAGCTTTGTTTCACTCGCCTTCATGTGATACAAGATGATACAAAGTCTTAAGGAGTGTTAGACCTTCATCTGCTGCTTATCCTCTGTACTGAGGGACATACATGAGCCATGCGAGCATGATTTTTGGCAAAAACTTGCCCTGAGAGGCATGACCATCGGTGCTTTGATGGAGCGCCATGTGGCAGAGATCAGTGGGTCTTAGTGGGAGCTGTGGACAGTTGCACACAAGGGCGGCAAGGGAAGAGGATTACTGTCTCATCGATACAAATCCATACAGAGAGGGAGGTTGACATCAATATGCACAGAGATATAGGCAGAGCACAGAGGCTTTGAGCAAAAAGTGTGCAAGATGTAAACATCCGCCTGGGAGGAATACGACAGTGGACTTTGATGCTCGTTCTTTTTTTTTTTCTTGTGCCGCCCATCTTTCCTGTTCTCCCTCCGTCCCCACCTCCTCCATGCCAGACAAGAATGCATCTCTCTGCACCCAGGGCCCAATCCTCTGTTTGAAGTCCCATCTCCATCTCTGCGCTCCCTACGCTGTCGTCCCCTTCCTCTGTCTGTCTGACTGTCTTATCTGTCAGCCCCGCTCCTCCCCGTCTCCTGCAGCTGCAACAAGGGCCACAGGCGCCTTCATTGTCCTCCTCTTCCTCGCCCTCACGCTTCTGCACCCGGCCCGATCGCACCTGCCACCTGCACAGGACACAGGGCCCCCGGGACCTGAGCCGCGGGGGCTTTCATCCATCCCTCACCTCGTCCTTCAGAGCCTCTCATCCCCTCATCCCGGCACCCTGTCACTGAGGAATGGCCGGTGCAGAGGGCCGCGGCAGAGCGGGCACACAGAGCTGCTGTTGTGAGGATGTGTGTTTTAAGCAGAGCCAGGGAGAATCAACGCAGGTGAGGTGTGTTTGAGGGCAAGTTTTGAGTTTAGATTCGACTCATATTTCTTCTTTTCGTTGACATCCTTTTATGCAGGACTGACTGAATTGAATGAATGTATGTCGTGAGGAACATGGGCCTGAGTGTGTGTGTGTCTGTGTGTATGCACAATAACATGCTGACAGTGAGGGTGGTGGCTCTGTCTCAGTGATTTATGAGAGTGTGCTGTGAAGGGTCTTCTGAGCAGGATATTGTTCCCTGACTGGTGACTTCTGCCTCTCTCTTTGTGTGTATGTGTGTCAGTGTGTGTGTATTTTAGAGCGAGAAAGATTAAGAGGGAGAGTGCTGCAGGTGAGCCCTCAATGTAATCAATCACCACCACATCACAAGGCCCAGGGCCTGTGGATTACCGCTTCAAAAGATACCTAGTTTGACTCCACATTTTTTTGCATATTCATTATTTCTGGCAGATAAAGAAAGAACACACTCTGCATCATTACTATACTTCAGGAAGGGAAGATAATAATCAACTTCATGCTTGTGGGGTATCATGACAGCTCAACCACATGGCTCCACCAGTCCAACACCCTGCGCAAACCCCCTCATCCACCTCAAACACACACGCACACACGCACGGTTTGCCACATCAGGATACAGTGCTGCACATGAATTCCGGTTTTAACAGTATTCTGCTCCGCTTACGCCAACAGATAAACCGCAGTTCTTCTGCGACCAGTAATCACATCCTGGGCTAGAAGGACAGGGCTGGAAGAGAAAAGACTGAAAGGCCTCCAATCAACTAAACCCCCAATACCACACAAGACAATGCCCCATCAGTGGTAGAACAGACAAATGAGAAAGCAAATGCATTGACGAACCACTGTATGATGACATAAGCCTATAGCTCTAGCCATACTCAGTGAGGCCCACTTACGAGGCAGACAGATTCTAGCAGTGAGATACTTGCTAACTGGAGGACTTTTCAATGACTTCATGAAATTCAAGGGCTCACACATGGCCTATTTTGGGGTAAGTCGTGACATTGAATCTTCAAAGGTCTAACATCTGTAAAGAGCAACGAAGAGTAAAAAAGTTCTTCACTGAAAGTGAAAAATAAGACACATTTATCAAGTGACTTATTCCTACTTACAGTGAAGTACAAGAACAACCTTTAATGGCAGCTCTCAAGTGATCACATGATTAATCACATGTAGGCTCAGAGCAGGAATAGCCAATCAGAGATGAGGATTTAGCCTAGATTTGCCCCATTGTTCATGCTTTTTAAACATATTCTCAGTTGTATGTTATTCTGCAAAACACTACTACAATGTATACAATTTCTTTAAGTTGATTTTAATTGTCTGAAATCTTTAATATTTCCAGTAGCAATTAACAGCTGAAATAAACAACATTGGAAACAAAAAACTAAACAGGAACTAGAGATAGTTTGAGTTAACCCAAACATATATTTCAATTTTGTACCACAAACCAGAAAATGAAGATGCATGGAAAGTGATGGCAAACACAATGAGTTCCACCTTCTGTTCTTCTAAACCTATTCTGAATTTCTTAAGATTACGTATTATTCATGATGATGTTATATTGTACAGACATGCCAAAACATGTCTCTGAAGTGCGTGCTTTGCACTTTCTCTGTACTGCAGCCATCTGGGACCCAAACCAGCTACTTGTAACCAACTTATGAAACCTCTGAAGCTCTCTTAAAAAAGAAATTTGATGAATGGTTTTTACTAAAAGTGAAGGATTTTTACTTTTATCTTTCATTTAGTCCCTAAAATTCACATTGAGCATTTGGTAAATGTGGACCATTCATTATGTACTGTATCAAATGAATCTCCATCGCAGGGTTTTCTTCAGGATGTAAAGTGTTGATCCTAGTATGAAGAGCAGGCCTGAGAGCTGAAGCATACTGATGAATTCTGGGTATCTATTATGATTTTAAAACATTTTCAAGGACATTATTTCATCCTCACAATGAATGCATGTCCTTGAAATATAAGAAAAATTACTCAGATTTAAGCAAACTAATTCAGTTTGCTTAATTTCACAAATTTTCAACATCAGTCAGGCATGCAAACTCAGAGAAGCCTGATAGCATCGCTGCAGAGAGACAAGCAGACATGAGCTCAGTGTTTGTTCCACACAGTTACTGGTGTTGAGGTTGACTTGTGCGAGCAGCAGCAGTCTGCCTGCTGTACTCTGCTGTGAGAATGAGACTCTGCGGCTCGACAAACTCTCACTGCTTCAAATCTCCACTCAAGTACAAACACACAAACAAAAATGCCATTGTGTGGCCTTTCACCAGCACCGAGCATCAGCGCTAACAGACATTGTCTTTGCTTTCCCCTGCTGTGTACTTTCAGAATGATTATTGTATAGCACATACAATATGTTAACATTATCATTGTGAGTAGAAGGGGGCCTGTTATTATGGAACAGGAAGTGACCTGCCAGGACCCCTGATGACCTCAGAGGGAAAGCAGTGACCTCAGACTGACCCCATCTGTTTGTCCTGGGCTCTGACTGCAATGGAGGCAGGTCGGCTGCTCTGCTCACTGGGGAGGAGAGGCTGATAGGTGGGGTTCCTCTGAAATGAGGAAGGCAACAATGTGCTGGAAATTCCCTCTGAAGTACCAGCTTTAAAAGGGTCACCAGTGGTTGTACAAATGTGGTTTGTTTTTATTTTGAGATGATAAAATGATAGACATTTTTATCTACAAGATTATTCAATTGCTTTTGTCTGGGTCAAGATGCAGCAATACTGTTAAGGACTAAATAAACTGAAGGAAAGTGGTGGTTTTTAATACAAGTGCGCCCTCCTTTGATGAATCAAGGTCATTACTTCTCAATGTAATTTCCCCAAACAGACTAATCAAAAACCAGAAGATTGCACCCGCTGTGTTTACTAAAAACACGATCCGATCAATGAAGATGTTTCTCAAAATTTTATTTTATTTATTTTGTTTCTCAAAATTTTATTTCAAATTCGACAGCTTCCCATTTCATTGCCCATTCCACAAACATGTGTCCCATTTCCCATGTCTTTTCTCGCATACAACCTAATCTCATGTATTCACTAATCTCATGGTCAAAACAAAACCACTTACAAAACAACTAAATCATACAAAATGTAGAAAATATTGAGGTACAGTAAGAACAAAAAAAAAAGAGCCTACACATTGGATTTGGGATGACACAATCAGCACTTCGAATTTGTTCAAATATAAACGTCAGTCAGGGGGCGAGTAGAAAAAACTTGCAAGTGCAAAAGAGAGAAGATTAGAAAAGACTAAACAACCACCGTCATACTCAGCTGGACAGCTAGAAATGATTCATTATTAGAATACGGCATATGTGAGTAAAGACATGAGACCGAAAACACTTGGGCCCTTCAACTATCCATTTGAAAACAAATCCCTTAACCTTATAAACTGAGTGAAAAAAAAAAAAACAATCCAGATTGGAACATGAAAATGAAGCATCAAGTCTGAGCAAATGTGACAAAGTTTAAGCTCTACAAACTCAAAAACAGACAAACAAAAAAGCTGTGATGTAGCTGCTGTAGAGCTGAACATGCAGTGACCTCAAGTTTATCACAAGGCACAAAGGCACAAGTGTTTGGATAAACTCATCACTACTGCAATATGAGATGTTGATAGTCCACGTCTGGGTACAAGGATGGTAAAAAAAAATGTGTAAGCATTTGTGTCACATTTATTTGAATTCTCATACATACAAACAGTCGGTTGTATGTCTATGTTGTAAGAGTGGTGTTTACATATGCTTGTGTGGCAGGAGTTGTTTAGAGGGCATCCAGCAGACTGTCGATGCGGCTGACGAGGTCCTGTCTCTTGCCGGCCAGAGTCTTGTCGCTCTCGATGTAAGCCTCCTTCTTGACCTTACCGGCCACCAGCCGCTCCGCCTCCTGGCAGGAGCGACACACCAGCTCCTTCACCTGGCCATCCAGCTTCTGCACCTCCCCGACCTGAAAATGGAGCGGAGAGTGAGCCTCACTGTTCATAAACCTCAATTATATTTTACCATTTCAATCTATGCTTTCAAACACACACACGTTGTGTCACTCACCTTATCGGCCAAGTCGGAGCCTTCAGCTTTGAGGCGAGCCTGCAGTGAGCTGATCTCGTTGGTCAGAGTGCGGTGGTCGGCCTCCAGGTTCTTCCGGCCGCTGTTGAGCGCCCCGGTGTCGCGGGACTGCTTGTAGCGGTTGACCACCTCATCCATGTGTCGGTACAGACCCAGACGTTTGTTGACCAGAGTCAGCACCTGCTCTGTGATGGAGGCCACCTTCATACGCACCTCGGCTGCAGGGTCCTGAACAAAAACAGAAGTAGAAGCTTTTTATATGTATATATTGATCTCATTCAAAACACATGCAAGTCAAGTGATTGTTGGAACTGTGAAAGGAGGTGAGCATAAGTATAAATTAAAATAAACCAGGCTGTCTTAAAGAAATATTTAAGTGTTGACTTACCTTTGTGATGGCAAAGTCCAGGCGAACATAGATGATGACAGTGAAGAAGAGGATGTAAAAAGCTCCTACAACCAAGAGAGGCTCCTGCAGCATCAGGATCTTATTGAAGTTATAATGGACCTGGTAATCAAAAGAGGACATTTATTAATTTAGGTTTGAATTAATTGTCACAATGTCTCTTCTACCAACTTGTGCTTCTTAAACATTAAATGACTGCAAGAAATGCCTTTTTTTTACTCTAAATTGAAACATGAACTTTGACAGAATAAAACTCTTTCTAGTGCTGAAACACTTTGTTCATCCATCAATTAGTTGATGGACTAAAAATGATTCAGTGACTGCTTGATGATTGATTAATCAATTAATTTATCAAGGAAAAATACTAAAAATGTGACGTTACAACCACCTTCTTGTATTATACTGTAAACTGAACACCTCTTTTTCTTTGACTGTTGGTCAGGTAAACTAAGATATAAGGATGTTGTAGTACTACGCAGTCATGCAGGTATTAATAACACTAAACATCTAAATCCCCACTAGCAGCCCTTTGAATATGTTATGTTAACTAGATCCTACAAACAAAAACATACTGATGATGTTGGCATTTATAAAAAGGCAAGTTTATGAATTGATCTACACACTTTGCTCAACAAGACCCAGAACCCCCTAAAATCTGCAACAAGGACTGATGTAAAAAGACCAGCAAGTAAACTTGCTTCTTTGAACAGTCTGTCCTGACAATGGCTCCACAGGAAAGGCCAAAGGGTGTAAAATTAAACAGGCTCATCCTGGTGGGAACACAGAGAGCTGGGGACATTGTATGGGACATCTGGTGTGCAAGGTTGGCATTTTGGCCTGAAGGTAGTTCAAGAAGAATGCTAATGAATTAAAACTGTCAAAATGATTTAATTCACCAGCTGTACCACCCAGTGAGTTTTATGCATATAAGCACCTTAAAAATACCCCATGAAAACAACTACATTGTTTACACATCTGTAGAAGCTAATATCTTGACCGGAGCTCTGTCAATTATCTATGTTCCATAGATCCGGATATGTTGTAAATGTTATATTGGTCAAGGGAGTTGTTGCTAATTTGCTGGTCATTTTTGCTAACCTCTTCTAAAATCTAACTGGCCAAAATTTCTGTTCTTTTGTACTATTCTTACCACAACATCCTGAATGTGCTGCTCCACCAGGTTGTTCTTGGTGGCGACCAGCACCGGTCGGCCAAAGGTATCCAGGTATGTATAGTGCAGCTGGTTTGGCATGCGATCAATTTTGTAAGGTGTATCCACATGGATGTTTCTGATAGGACATGACAGGGGAAATTGTGAGAAACGAGCATGAGGTACTACAAAAATCCAAATCCACCTTACATAGATTTTGTTGTGAACACTGACCTGGCCCCCTCGGGCAGGATGATCTTCACAGTCATGGAGTCAATGACTTGGTCGTCATAGACGTGGTCAACAAGTCTCATCTTCAGTGCATATTGGTCACCTGAAAGATAGAATGATGCAACACATTGGAGGATATAGTGATTAAGATGGCTGTGCCTCAATAGGAAGACTTGGTTGCTCTGCTGGAGAGTCCCATGGGCCAGAGTGCTTTTGTGTCTGACTTCTCCCTCGCAACCCTTCTCTTTTTAGAGTAGAATGGCCCTTTAAGGAATCAACTGTCACTTTAGAGGGAAGTCTTGTTTTGACAGAATGACATGCAAACTGAAGTTTGAGGGTGAGCCAAAAGGAAAGAAACGCAGTTGTCAACCCCTGCTAGTTTCAATCAACAGTTCAGAGCTCGGGAGACCTTGTGCTCTATTCTCATTAGTTCAAGGACAAATCACTACAACTGACATTGTTCCCTCATTTCGATAAATGCATGTCCTTGTTTTTAATATTTCCCTTCTAATTTTGTTCATATGTGCGAACAGTTTTTTTTTTACATGTGTCCACAAATTATGAAAATGTGCATATTTTCTGAAAGCATGTATTCAACTTCGCTCCTTCAGGTGATTTCAGACTGATATTATACACTGATCATAATTACTTACTAACCAATTTGTTGAGAATAATTAGCAAGACAACTTGTGGATTAAAGATATCTTACCCAGTGAGGTTTGCAATTTAAGTATAATGGATAGATTAGTCTCAAAATGTAACTTCAGGTAAAACCTATCATTTAGCTAATTAAACACTGCACAGTGCGGACAGGAATTACAGTATGAACCCTTAGGTGATGTAGATCTTCTGAAGTCCTGTGTATGTAGAACTCAGTGCAGGCTTATACATCAGGCAAAGCATGAAAACGTCCCCTGGTGCATCCAGTGGACAATGTAAGAGTGGTAGCTATGTCAATGTATGAATATGAAAACAATCGAAGAATAACTGCATGAAGAATAACTAACTACTTCTTGACATTCCAAGTATTAAATATTTCTCCTATGATTGGGTTATTTAGGGTTTTCAGCAATCAACCCACCCAGGGTGTAGAGGTACTCATAGCTGGGCAGATTGTAGCCAATGATGTAGTGGGTCTTCCAGCCTCCAAACAGGGGGAAGCGAGGTCTGACCTCCACCTCCACTGAGTCATCAAGGACCTGCAGATGGGAGGTGGAGATGTTCCCAATCTCATCCCTGTAGTAGACGTCCTGAGCCGAGGCAGGAAGGATAGTCTGTTGAGGAGAAAGGATAGAATCATCATCATCACCCAGATAGTGAAAAACAGTCAGACAATGATTTGTGTGTAACACAACACACCTTGAAGGACTTGACGGATGAGATGCCGCTGTCTGACTGACGCTGGTAATCGTAACGTGAAAAAGGTCCCTTCAGCATGGCCCCTGTGTGCCTCAAGTCAACGGTCTCTTCCACGGCGATGTTGCCCCAGTGAGAGACCTCGATTGTGCGAGTGATGCTACTGATGGTGAGGAAGGGTGTGTTGTTTTCATAATGGATCTTCATTGTATCCTGAATGTTTGAGAACATACACAACAGACATTTATATCAACTTTTTTGCAGCTTCATCTTTCAAAGATCATACAACGTGGTCAGAGATTTACCTCGCTGAATGGAGAGATGTCACGGAAGGGTCCATACTCGATGATCTCATCGTTCTTGCTGGGGTTGCCCAGCTTGGTGTAGCTTTCCACTGTCTTGGAGGCCAGGCGGACACGTGTGGTCTGACTGCGGGTGGGGTAAGGGGAATACAAATAGTGATTCCCCTGAAAGACCACCAGCTGGCGCTCAGCCTGGGTGATTTGTGAGGGGAAAGGCTTCAGGACGTGGCTGAAAGTCGTCTCCACCTTCGCTTTCAGCTGAGCACCCGCTGCCAGACTGGAGGTCAGCTGCACTTTGTAAAACTCCCCACTGCAAGAGAACAGATGATAAAGAGGAGCATGGATAAGACATATTTGCATAATGACGTTAGATGCTGTTCCTGTAAAATGTCAGCATCTCCACATCTACAAAATGCAATCTTGTATTAAAGAGAAAGAACATAGTGCATGGAAAATGCTGCCAAAATGACTGGCATATTCATTAATAAGTGACTCCATCTAGTAAATTAGCAAATATGGTTTTATAATCAAATCCATCTGTTTTCATATTAAAATCACTGGACTTATGGAAATGAAGGTGTGTGTTATGAGTCTTTGACTGCTGGAGCCAGGAAGTGTTTCTCTTAACTTTCATAAAGGAGAGTCATGTGTTTCCTAGGTTACAGGCATGAGGAAAGGGAGCATTTGAGCACCTATATTTGGTGTTTAGACAAATTTAAGCTCTTAACAGTGTCACTCAGACACTTCTGATTTAGTTCATTCAGTTGACGCCCACCTTATTGAAAAATGTTGATTCAAATGCACCTATAATGCTGCCTGCGTGTTTGCATAAGTTGAGTTATTTGTACAGGCTTGGTTAGATAACAAAGTAAGTCTGATCTTGTACCTTTGGCCCGGCATTGTTGTCTGCTGGATGTCAAGTGTGCCATCATCCTCTTCATCACCCTTCACCTGTGAAAATATGGTTATTGGTTGAGCTTATTGTTTCTGAAAATGAGTGCATTTCAGAATTAGATTTAGACAAGGAATTCAATGTGGTCCAGATGTCAAGAGAAAAAGCAATAAACATCAACATTAAATAACAAAACATAATCACAAACATAACTGTATGTTTCTATGTAGTGAGGGTGGACTATGTAAATATGAGTGTAGATATAAGTATACATTTGAGTGTAAATAAATTGTGTGTAATAACTGGATATATATGTACAGTTAAGTTAATAAAAATCTATATACATCCACACAGTGCAGGACAGAAGAGTCAGTATACACAATATGAATCAGAATGAGATAATGGCAACCCCATTATGTCATTCTCGACTTTCACTGTTCTTGATAAAGAACATACAGACAAAAGACAGTGAGAGATTTATACCATGCAGAGCATAGCAGTGAGCGTGTGCGGCTTATTATTTTGTGTAAAAACAAGGCACTGCAGTATTATCATTCATTGTGGAGAGGGGAGGCGGGCCTGTGCGCAGTCACACACGGAAGTCAGCTGCTCAGCGCATACGTGTCGTTCAGCCACTGACAGAGCGTGCACCGCTGCGGAAGTTAACATCATCCTTTAGCAATTCAAAATGAATTTATCCAAGCTAGGGTGAGATCTTTGGAGCACAGCTGCTCAAAGCTGCTAAAAGCAAATCAAGTGACATGAATGGCTTGCACTGAGCAGTATAAAGTTACATCATGAAATAGTAGCTGTGTGAGCTTGCAGGAACACACTGAATCACGCCACACAGGGCTAGTAGCTATGATTTCATGCATTCAATGAACACACTGTAACATGGTGTGGTAGGATGCTAGTAAACTTGTGCACCATTGCATCTCTCAATCTTAGGCAGACAGACGCAATACATGAGAGCATCGGGAGTTTTCCGCAGCAGGATACGTGTCCCCTCCTATGAAGTAAGCTAACGTAACAAGCTAAAGCTAGCTACAGCTAACTATCACTGATGTTTGACTCACCGAAGCTCCGATGTACGCCAAATGCGGAGCCAGGCCAGGCTCTACCGCCAGTATGAAGCTGTTCACTGCAGCACGTCCCTGGTTGGACAGCACAATCTCCGCGGTGATTTTGGCCAGATGAGTGCTCAGGTCCACCGTCCTCTTCACGTCCTCGATCACCAGACCGTCCGCTGAAGCCTCCGAGCACACGGCGGCCAGGAGCAGTAGGCAAGCGCCCACAAGTGGCGACCACCGAGACATAGTTATAGAAATGAAAAAGTTTAATAAACGAGAAAAGAGCGGAAAGTTTGGGGAGGAAAATGTAGAGCAGCGAAGAAAGGCCGCCGCGCCGCTCTACATCAGAAAAGGATGACGCTTCATTCAGTGTGGCGTGATGACGTCACGGCGTGCTCTTCACAACGTGCCCTGCGTTGGTTGGAAGCAACTGTGGAACCTCAATGGACCAAGTCACAGCATGAGGAAAACAAGCACTTTTAAATATATATATGTATATATTGATTGAGACGAGGATTATTTTACAAGCACTTTTATTGTATTTAACAATAAAAATTAAAAATTATTTATTTTTAAAATGATTTACAAATAAGCAAATTTTTATTGAAAAAGATTAACAACAATTTAAAAAAATATTGAAAATTATTCATTTACAAACATCAAGGCATAGATAACCATAACAACAATAAGCACCTCTTAACATACAAGGTATATTAGACAAGAAAGAATAACTTACATCATATAAAATAAGAACATAACACGATAAATAATTATAGAAAATAAATACATTTAAAAACAAAATAATAACTGCACTCTTCCATAGTTGCTCCAGATGTCATGAAATACTTGCAGTTCTTCATAAGCTCTGAGGAGAGACTTTGCATGCTTTCTTTTCATTAGTCTTAAAACACAGATTAAAAACAGAAACATGATGCGTGGATGAAAAACTTTTCCAAGAGTATCAGGTTGTTCAGTATCAAGCCACTCACATGTCCTTCATGTTAATACCAAACACAATATTTTCTCTTGTGAGAGGAGCAAATAGTTGGACTTTGGTTGACAGTATGTCCTGCAAGTCCTCCCAGAATGTCAGAGTACATACAATGGAAAAAAACAGGTGATCTGTAATTTCAATTTAAATCACATTACTGTGATTAACATTAAGTGTCAGTCTAAGCAATTCATTGGATAGATAAATATAATTGAATATTAATGACACAATTATTTTAAGATAACCAGTTTCATGTTTGTGTGTTTGTCCTTGTTGGACTGTCTGTCCATTAAGTGACTGGTAATGACCTGTACTGGCCTGCTGATGGCACCTGTGTCAGTATCTGTAAATATACTTTTGTGTGGTGCTGTTGTTGTGGCTGTTGAAACATTATGATAATTGTCTAAGCATGCGGATATCTGAATGGGTTTTAGAATCAGTTGATAATGCACTAAAGGCTTGTTAACCATAACTACTTTAGAAAGTCACTTGTGGTCATATGTCAATATTTGAACACCACAGCTCACAATCAATCAGTCTGTCATTCTATCAGGGTACAGCCCATAGGCACAAGGATTTTTTACGGTTGCAGTCAGGGACACTGATCACACATATCAGCTGTCCTCTGCTAAACACTGATGATGATGGCCTCTCCCTGTTGTCTACTCTTGTATCATTTACAAGAAGTACAAAGCAGGAAGTTAGTTATTAGGCAGTTGATTTACCTAAATCAGATAATCTGAGATGTAGATGACTTTCATGTGTGAATGAAATGTGATTAAAAAAAAATTCAGTATTACAATATAATTCAGCAGGGCTGGCCCTGACTATGTTGGTGCCCTATGCAAGATTTAAATTGGAGCCCCAAAAAGTGCAACAATCCAGTCCAAGAACTTGCACTAAGATGAAGTGTACATGATACCTCTAGATGAATTATCCCTGTTCACCAGACAAAAGGCAAGTAGGGGTCCAGGTGCCATTCAATGAGTGTTTGGTGGCTGACCGACCAGTGAGGCTTTGAAAATCAAACCAGATGAAAACCGTTGCATCGGCGTATTTCCCAAAGCTGTACTGATGCAAGCATACCTGTTGGTAACTCACTTGGTGCCCCCTCCTTTATTTGGTGCCCTAGGCGACCACCTATGTGGCCTATGCCACAGGCCGGCCCTGCAATTCAGGAAAAGTAATGGATCATAATTGAATAGGCTGTGTAACTATGGATTATTTGATTTTTTTTTTTAAAAGTCTGTCAAATGCCTTAAATGTAAAAGTTAATTCAGTTCCATGGAAACCATAATAAGCAGGCACGAAAGACAACAGCATCAAATTACCTACATAAAATAAGAACAATGACGTGTCAGTTAAATGGAAAGAACCAATTCATCATTGTATATGCTACACTGGTCATCATCAAATACCCAGCTGGTATAGTAAACTGGCCAAGCGGCCAATACAGCTGCTGGAGACCTGCAAACTCCTCAAAATCTTGACAACACCCAAAGTCCAGCAGCCAGTCACTGTCTGCCATCTGGAAAGGAGCTGGGACTTAGTGAGTGTCAAAACTGTTTTCTAAGACTATTACTGTGCATGTGAAGCACATACTTAAATGCTCAGCTGGTTTCAAAGTTTTCAAAAGATTTCAGTTTTTTTACTTGTACTTTTTACATAATCTTTAGATTTACTTTGCATTTATTGATGTAATTATGATGTAATTATGAATTATTTTGGTGAGTTAAGGGTGTGGGCATGTTAGTAAAGCAATAATTCAGCAGCACTCATAAGCTGGATGGGCAATGTACTGTATATATAGTCTGTTTAGTAGATCATAACAGTCCTCCTTGACTTTCCATAATCCATTACCAACAAAAGAGAAAATATAAACATATACACATTAAAATGCTTTCATTGAATTTATGTTATAATTTATGGCTGTTTTTGTGACCTCTCCGGTCCTGTTTTCACTTTCACTTTATTTATAGAATGCGTCACAATATGTGGGATATTAATACAATAACAGAAAACAATTAAGCATCACATAATGAAATAAAGATAACAGAAAGGACATGACTTCACTTTCAATTTGTTGGTTCAGTCAACATGGTAACAGGACAAAGGGTAAAAGTAATAATAATAAATAAATGGATAATACTGACTGTATGTGCACATTTGTTGTTTATAAGTTGGATAGACTCAAAATACTTTCTAAATTAAATTATGAAAAGTTCAAACGAGGGGTGAGACCCCGGGAACTTGGATTTACGGATGTGAAATTTTCCCAGTAAAATTAATAAAGTGACGGTCTGTTGAACTTTCTGGGTTTTGTTTTCATAGTATAATATTACATCCTTGTCTTCCAGCTTAACTGAATGGTCGGTTTGAGTATCAAAATAATCCTCATTTCTTTTCCAGAATCCTGATGTTTACTGACATTTTTAAAGAGATGTTTAGTTGTGTCTTCTACTTTTTTTTTTATTTTTTTTATTTTTTACAAAAATCACATTTGTTATCGATATCAACCAATCTTAAGACGAATTTGTTGGTGGGAGTTCCACACAAATTTCAAATGAAGATTGAAGCACCTCAATCTCATCAAATTTATGCTGTTGCTGGTGGCCTTAACCACGCACAGACTTGTTCATTTCATCAACTTCTTTATTTAAACAACATTGTTCTGAGTCAAAGCCCAACATTTCCACTTACACCTTCACAAGGGACTGAACAGGAAAACCACCAAACATCAGAAGGCATCTTATTTCCATAGGCCTATGAATTTCCCATGTGAAGTAAATTTCCTTTTGCTGTAATAATAACTTCATTTTACATTTGTGACTTTTGTAGGTTCCAATTCTTGTAACTCTTGCCTTTCAGAGTGGCATTTCATCAGCAGGACTCCACTATAGGAATAACATTTATTACCATTTTATATTCTTTATAAGTAGCAGGAAAGGTTTTTAGATATGAGAACTTCTTCAACTGAGCTTCATCATTTTTGTAAGTCTGCAAGCAAAATGATATTCCTGTCAATCCAATGTTGGAAATATAGTGATTTATTGTTTCTGGTCATGCACTCATTGTTCCGTATAACAGTTTTGTGGGGGGTGAAACTGTGACCTCCTCAGGTCCAGTGGAACAAGGCGTATCCAGCGCGTGACGTCAGCCCTCACCGACACAGCTTGTTTTGGAGGAAGTGGACAGAGCTAGGCTAGCTGCTAGCGTCAACGGCAACAAGACGAAACAAGACCATTGTACCAAATCGCCCCTGTTACGCGAAGGGAGACACACGTCGACAGTGGCAGTTTTGATTTTGACAAGTAGAGTTAGCTGCGAGGCTAGCTATCAGAGAGTATTTAGCTGTCGACGTGCTAAAACGTGTTGTTTTGTTAACGGTAGACATTTAAAGGAGCTGTTAGCCTGTCAGCTAGCCTGCGCGTTAGCTAACGCTTAAAACCCGAGGCAGAGGAAAAAGTCCACAAAGACATTTTTTTACCGCAGGATCACCGCCCAGGTTGGTTTGTGTTGACTTTAGTTGTTGGTTACGCTTATGATATGTGTTAAAGATGTAGCTGTCGTCAAGTAAGTTTCACATTTGTCTGTAAAACCTTGCTTAGCTAAACTAAACGTTAGCTTAAATTAAGAAGTGTCACTGATATGGTAATTGTTAGTGGACGCGGTATTTAAAAAAACGCCTGGCGTTAATTATCTAGACAATAATATATATTTAACATTTCTGCACTTTTTACATTATATGTTTAATCGTTTTCGTGCTTTTGCTTGTCTGTCTAGCTCACATTTTGATCTGCAAATGTACGTTAATGTTTATTCTGCCTTGCTAACCCTTTACAAGTGTGTTTGATGTCTTAATGGTCGTTGGGTAAAATGTTGACACGGGGACACCGTGTATAGTGTATAAAGTGGGAATATTTATAACCAGATAGGCTGATGGGTTTATGAATTATACCTTTTATGTGTGTGGAATCCAACCGAAGTATTTGCTGTGCTAATCACGCTTGCCAAGTCATGGTTCCGTTAGTCCTGTGTTTTAAAACCATGTGATCAGTCCCTGACACAGTGTCATGGGGTGCAGATTATGAGAGCCGCACCGATAGCTCTGTTACTCTTGCCTCATAATAGTACAAACATAGATTCAAACCGTAACTTCTTGTTCCTGTAAGAAGCTATTACATTACTTTAAGTGATATGCGGATGAAACAATTAACTATTTGTGTCGATAATGCTCCAAGATCTAACCTGAATAGAGTGGGGATATAACGCTCATCGGTAATAGAGTTTGGACTTTGGTCATTACAGCTGTATGAGGTGGTTTATTATTACAAAGCACGCCCGGCCAAAGTCAGAAGTGCTTAGTGATGTTTTGAGCGTGCGCAAATAAGAGAATTTGAAGTCTCTAATTGGTTTTAGTAAAAAATTAAACTGCGTCTAATTATCTAAACCTTCCATTAGCAGATAAACAGAAAGGTGGTTGCAATTCACCAATTATATAGATTGAGATTGCTAAACCAGGATAAATGATTGGAGAAACATAATTAATGCAGATGCTTCCACACAGGTGCACTGCATGGTGCAATTAAGCAATTAACATTCAATCCTGCTCTGTGGCTTGTATAAAAACGCTGAGTAGGCCCCGTTTATTAGTTGATTATGTATCAAGATGGCAAAAGGAAAATCTAAGTGACTTTGAAAGAGGTTTGATTGTTGGGGCACTGATGGCAGGAGTTTCAGTTATAAAGATTTCATAACTGGCTGGTGTTTCAATAGGAACAGTGACTAAAGTGACATCTGTATTTAGATCTTTGGGAAAGACTTCAGTAAATAGGGTCACACACTGTCGACAGCACACATTTGATGACTGTGATGCTCGTGCATTAGTGTGATATGTAAAGAAAAACAAGAGCAACTCAGGTGACTGAGAATGTCACTGCAGGACGGATCAGACTGTCGGCAAGAACAGTCCATCGACAATTACATAGAGAAGGATATTATAGTAGGGTGGCAGTGCATAAACCCCTCATTACAAAGATGAATGCACATTTGAGAGTTCAGTGGTTCAAAAACCAAAGGTCTTGGTCTGTGGAAAAAGTGATATGGTCAGATGAGTCATCCATCACCATATTCTTGACAAATGGGCAAGTGCATGTGTGGCGTACACCAAGAGAACTTAACTGGCATGGTTTGGGTCCCCTTGTCCCCGTAGAGGGAAGGGTCACTGCAAATCAATACAAAGTTGTTTTGAGTCATCACTTTTAATCTATGATGAAACATTTCTATCCTGATGGGGGAGGTCTCTTCCAGGATGACTATGCCCCCATCCACAGGGGTCACTGAATGCTTTTATGAGTATGAAAATGATGTGAATCATATGTTACGGCCTTTACAGTCACCAGATCTCAACCCAGTTGAACACCCCAACGCTCTCCACCACCATCATCAAAACACCAATTGAGGGCTGGGCAATATGGACCAAATCAAATATGATATTTTTTGCCTAATACCTTGATACCGATGCAACAATATTGTAGGGATGACTACTGTAAAAATATTTACATAATGAGATTTTTGACAAATAATCATCAGTAATGTGGATATAATGACTACATAGGTAAAGGCAAATAATAGAACAGTCTTGGCTTTACTGTAACTCAGCCTTTAAAACCAGGAAAAGACTAAACTTTTGCCATATCACAATATTATGATATACAAAATCAATATATATAAATACTATATATATATATATATATATATATATATATAAATAAACTGTATTGTATATATTATATATAGTTCAGAGACTTGTAGACTCAATGCCAAGATGCAGTGAAGCTGTCCTGGCAGCATGTGGTGGCCCAAAACCTTACTAAGGCACTTTACATTGGTTTTTCCTTTAATTTGTCACCAGTCTGTATGTATGACTTTAGACAAAAACAGTGGGTGTAATACAGTAAGAGATATTTAATAGGGATCTTGGAATTATAAGGACAAAGTAAATGGGAGGAAAGAGATATTTCATTTGAAGAAGAAGAAGAAATGAAAAAGGGCTTTTTTCCAAATGTTTTCTTTGCTTTTTGTTAGTTTTGTTTTATAAATTCTAGTTTGTGTGTGCAGACGATGATTACAAGGCAACAACTGCCAGTTTGGTAGGATAAATGCAGATCTCTGAGGGGAAGTCATCATAACGCACCGCTGTACCGTTTAGGCACGTAATGATTAACACACACTGGTTGCACTCAGTATGTTTTGTAGTAACTGGCTGTATGTTCCCTCTTTTTTTTTAATCAATTTGTCATAATGTTGAGCTTTATCAAACTTGAGAATGAAACAATGTCATTTTGTTTCATTGAATAGTTTGTCTGTAGCATAAATATCCTAAAATTATTGCTAGTATTCCAAACAGTATCCCAAAAACAATCAGCTGCAGTGACAAAAATAGCAGATGTCATCTCAGCTGAACAACCACAGAACCGCATTGTTCAACATATTTTGAACAAAGTGGCGAGGGAATTGTTTGTTTCCTGAATTGTATTTAGAGCCTCGTTTTGTACAATGCAGTGAAGCACATTTCTGTTACTGCATTTTTCTTTGTTTGTGCAGTTAAAGTAACTCAAGTATAGCACGACCCCTCACTTGGTTTAATTCCTAGAACTGGTTCTTTGGAGTGTATTTAGAGATGCACACATACCTGATCATCTTTCAATGAAACCTGTTGGCTCATATCAAAAGGGCCATCTCTAGGTCAAAGCTGTTTTCATCTTGTTTGGGCAATTCCAGCGTTTTTTTCTCCATCTGATGTATTTTATTGTCTTTACAGCTGTGGCACAATGACGTCAAGGAAGAAAGTACTACTTAAAGTCATCATCCTCGGAGACTCTGGGTGAGTGATGTTGAGCCCTTAAAGCTAAAAGGATTCATTAAGGTAGGGTTAATCTGCTCTGATCAGTACACCTCTAACACACAAACACAGGTGCACAGCGAGCAAGGAACCTTTTTGTGCTTCATCAATCAATGAATAATAGTAGCTTTCTCTGTTTCACTTGTTTCTGCCTTTCATATGTTCTGTATGTGTTGTGTTTTTTAGAGTTGGGAAGACCTCATTGATGAACCAGTATGTGAATAAGAAGTTCAGTAACCAGTACAAAGCCACAATAGGTGCTGATTTCTTGACGAAAGAAGTCATGGTGGATGACAGACTTGTCACAATGCAGGTATTGAGCAAATAATTTTTACAAAAATTCCACACAGACGTATTTCTCACTGTGAAAATGCATCATATTGTTCTTTTCTGTAAAAACAGTTTATTAAAAAACACTATTAAAGATGGTTAATAACCTCATCGCAACATATTATAAATTCTACAAGGAAAACAAACCTGTCAGGCTTTTTCTTTAGATGTGTATTTTCACATCCACAGTCAGTTTGCCATCACAGTCATGTTTAACCTGACCTGAAAATTCCACTTTGGGGATCAGCAATGTGATATTGTTCATGTATTTTCTGTTGTGGAACACTAGCAACTGTGGAGGGTAGCAAGTGCGTCTGTAAATGGATCTACATGCAAACTAGCTGTTTGTATGTACTGTATCTTGATAACGTAAACACTTTGACTGGGTTATCTCAGTCAAGTTGACGTCAAAATTGGACTTCACATGAAGTCTTTTGAATATTACTGTGCCTTACATAAAGAATTTTCACATTTTGATGACTAACAACGTTGGATTAAAGAAGTGTTTGGTGCCTAAAGGAAATGATTGTCATTAATAGGGAAATTTGAATAATGTGAGCAATGTTAACACGTCAAACCTACCTAATTTACCTAAATGCATATTTCCTCTTCATTCTGTATCGCAGATCTGGGACACAGCAGGTCAGGAGAGGTTCCAGTCTTTAGGTGTTGCATTCTACCGTGGAGCAGACTGCTGTGTCCTGGTGTTTGACGTGACAGCACCCAACACCTTCAAGACTCTAGACAGCTGGAGGGACGAGTTCTTGATCCAGGCCAGCCCTCGAGACCCGGAGAATTTCCCCTTTGTGGTGCTGGGCAACAAGATCGACCTGGAGAACAGACAGGTGGGTCCAAGTAATCGGATTTGCTTGTACCAAAGGTGTGGTTTTTTTTTAGATATTGTTGTTAGTAAGAAGTAATGATGCTCTTCAGGCTTTAAATTAATGCAACCGTTTTAAAAATAGCTCGTGTGAAAGAGTCATTCTCATTTGTCTGATGTTTCTAAGTACAACATCGGTTCCTTCGTGTTTCAGGTAACAACCAAGCGAGCACAGGCTTGGTGTCAGAGCAAGAACAACATCCCATATTTCGAAACCAGCGCCAAGGAGGCAATCAATGTGGAGCAGGCCTTCCAGACTATTGCACGCAATGCTCTTAAACAGGTAACAGCAAGAGAGACCGGTGAACACTTAATCAGCCTCCTGTTATACACACGTTTCTGTGAAAGCTGTTCAATGTGGAGCGAGTCTCACCCTCACCTGTTGTTGTCTGTTTTCAGGAGACCGAAGTGGAGTTGTACAATGAGTTCCCTGAGCCGATAAAGCTGGACAGGAACGAGCGAGCCAAGCCGTCAGCAGAGACCTGCAGCTGCTGAGGACTCTGAAGATCTTCGGGGGCTCGTCCTTGCCCCCATCACCCTGTCTTGCCTTGTCTATATATCCCCTTTCCCATGGCCCACTGTGTTAATCCCTAATGCCCAACATACAAGCAGCATCCCACTCATAGAGTATACTACTACTACACACAGACATGCTGCACCCACCTCCTTATGTATACAAAACACACATTTTCTATAAAATAAGTCTCCTAGCCCAAAGAACACCTTAAGGAAACATTATGGCATTTACTTGTATGATGCTTATTACTTCCCAGTGTTTCCCCTTGTATTCTTTCATGGTGGCAGTGGTTTGGGCTAATTTTGGGTTTCATGTATATCACCGCTTTCACACCCAGTTTTGGTTCTCACTGCTTTTATTTGGGATACATAAAGTGGTAAATCGAAGCATAATCTCTATACATGTTTGTGTTTATGAGTAAAATTAGACAAACTCTTTTTGTTTTGTTTTTTTTAAATCAAAGTTTCTTTAGCAGTGGTGGTTTTCTTACTTTCACAGCCCGCCACTACTGCATGAATTGAGGAAACACTGCTCCCCTCATTTTACTCATTTGTGTTGTGGCTTAAATTACTTTTACACTCAAAAACACTTGTTACCATGGTTTCACTTTACCTCATGCAACCTTAAAAAAAAAACAAAAAAAACTGATACTTGTTGGGGATTCAGAACTAATGTCCTTGAAGGATCAGAATGTGTGAAGGTGCATGTGTGGATCACATTAAGATGCTGCCGGCTGATTCTCGTTAATTGGCGTAGAATAGAAAATACAGTTAAATGACAAGACCATCATTTAAGTGTGTACAGGCTGTTGTTTTTTTTTTTTTTCTTTTTTGCACTTTGCTGTCATCTACAATAAGTGAAGACTTGCTCAGACATCTCATTTTAGAGCCACAATAAACGCAGTTGTAGCTCAGGTTGAGGACATAGTATGAATCCGAACTCAGCTGCTCGATGTAAGCGCTGTCCCTAATACGCTATTCGCTGTTCCTCAATTGGGGAAATGAAGGTTTGTCTTGTAATCAGCTACTCTTGGTACATCTGACGTGGGAATGAACCAAATCAAGACAGCATGTCATTCTACCTGACAGTCCTGGAGAGGAGAGATATTTTTCTCAAGCATAAATATCATTCATAACTGAGTACTATTAGCTAGTACATTTCTTCTTTTTACTGTCAACTATTGCAAGACTTTGTATATTTGCAAACCTCTCAATCATTTTGTGGGGAAGGCGAAAGTTGTGTTGTAAATCTCCATATCTGACTGCCAGTTGCTCGTGTTGGCAAACAATTTAAGTGCTTGACATTTCTTTTTAACCGATCAGATCTTTAACTGTCTGTTCGTATTATGTTAAAACTTTGAAATGCATTATAGATTACAAGATAGCTTACATACTGTAACTTTGAAAGAAGAAAAAAAATGTGGGGAGGGAGTATTGGCATTCATCATTATTATATTATTAATATGATAAATGCATAGCATCTACATTGTTTCAAAATGTCTTTGCGTTTCAAGTAATAAGGGTAATAAAAATCTTGAATAAAGCATACTGTGTTTATTTCTGACATTTATTGTATAAATCTTTATTGAGCAGTATCTATATAGAACATTTGTCACATTTCAAAGCATTTGCCTTTTAATAGAAGAAACGCTCTTTTTCTAAAAACCTGTCGAAACAGTGAAGTAGAATAAATAAGACCCGAATGATCTTTTCAACACTGCAGAGTTTTCAGTCCGGTTCATCTCTTCATCTGGTTTTTGGTTTCTTGTTGGCTCCCTGAAGCCAGTGCTGAAGTGGTCCTGCAGACTTTCGCTGAGCCTTGGCTTTGCTTTCACCCTCATCCTGCCTCTGAAGTGTGTCAGACTCCTTCCTCTTTGAAGGGGAACTGGTCGCCAGCCAGCTCTTCATCATCTTATTGCCGGCTGTGGGCTTGGACTCCTAGGGGTCAAGGGTCAGATTTATCAGCTCAAACTTCTCTAAATGCCAGACAACTGACATCACAGCTTTCAAACACTGAGTAAAATGCCATGTTAAATCTTGTACCTTTTTCCTGTTAAGATCCACTGGCTGAAGGCACTCAGGAGAGTTGTTGCGTGTGCTATTGACAATCGTTGAAACAGGGTGAAAAGTCAAAATGTTTTTTGACTGGAGCAGTTTTAAGGCATCTAAAGATTTCACCTGCCCAAAATCAAGCCATCTTCTCACTTCTTCCTCTCCATCCAAGATTGCTGGCATCCTAAAACATATTCAGACAACAATTTAGAATTTCATACACACCCAAATTTAAAAAAAAAGGGGATATTTTTCCACATCAACTATTGTTACCTGTGATGGATGCTTTCCAGGTTTGGGGAAGCATTCACAGTGATGATGCTGTAGCTGTAAAGCGGTTCTCCACCTGGAGGTGTCCAGCAGTCAAACACTCCAGCCATAGTCAGCAACCTCCATCCAGTCCACTTACCTGGGGCTTCCCCTTCCTCAACAACACATAGCAAAAAGCATGCCGTAATGTTTAAATTATAAAAATCTGCAGAATTAATAAAAATACATGTGAAAGAACTTGTTGGTTTATGACTTAGGGAATCCTGAGCCTGGCACTAACATCAAAACTCGTGCGTGTTTGTGTGTTGCATTGCATTTTGAATTCTACAGAAACACCTGGTGGACACATGCACATTTTTGGCCTTGGCCCCTCTTCCACACAGGAAATTTTCAGCCATGGTAATTTCCGCCAAAGTTGCATTCTCTCAAGATTTGTCTTGGATGAAAGCAAATGTTCATGGTGCTTATATTACTATAGAAAACCCACTACTTACCTCTGTCAGGTCAGAGGAGGCCTCCTCTGGAGGGCACACTGTCTCAGAATTCTCATTACTGAGGGCTGAGGTCGCGGGGTCAACCTGATCCTCTTTTTTCCCCTTAGTCTGAGGGAAGTAGATGAAGAAGGGCTGCTTGCCTTTCTCCTGCTTCATCCATTCATAAAAGCCGTCAGCCAGGATGACACAGCGCTGTCCTTTAATCAGAGGGTCCTTGGGGGAAAAAAAGTGATCAGACACAACACAAAACATACTGATAGAAATTAAGGAGCTTGCCACTCAGAAGTGTCTCAAAGTGTATGCACCTTGTAAGATTTCTTCTCCAGTATATTCTCACTGCGGCAGTTGCTGGTGCTGAAATGCATCTTGCTTGGGTCATCCTCCTTGAACCAGGAAGGTACCAGGCCCCAACGCATCGCAGCCAATACACACTCATCCGCAGGAGCATCCTTAACACACATAAAAGTCAGTGACAAAATAACATTAACATCTGCAACATACATTGATCAACCACAACATTAAAAGCTAATATTGTGTAGGTCCCCCTAGTGCTGCCAAAACAACTCTGACCCGTTGAGGCATGGAGGCCACAAGACCTCTGAAGGTGTTCTCCGGTATCTGGCACCAAGACGTTAGCAGCAGATCCTTTAAGTCCTATAAGTTGCGCAGTGGGGCCTCCGAGGGTCAGAGTTGTTTTTCCAGCGCATCCCACAGATGCTCATTTGGATAAACATCTGGGGAATTTGGAGGAAAAGGCAACACCTTGAACTCTTTGTTATGTTCTTCAAAACCATTCCTGAACATTTTTTGCAGGGTGTCAGGGTGCATTATCCTGCTGAAAGAGGCCACTGCCATCAGGGAATACCGCTGGCAACAATGTTTAGGTAGGTGGTAACATCCATATGAATGGCAGGACCCAATGGAACATTGCTTAGAACATCACATTGACTCGACTAGCTTGCTTTCAAGCAAGTTCAGCAAACTCTTTTGGTTTCCGAACAGCTGATCAGAGTCAGTTCAATGAACTCTGAGTTAAACGTGTGCATGATGAATGAAAAAAAGCCATCATCAATGGAGCTCAAATACTATGAGTCACTATGGCGACGGGTAAATAAAAGACAGATGCTCCATTTCAATCCAGTGGATGTAGAGAAATAAATGGATGTGTGTGTGGATGCTGTACATCGAGCCTGAGTCAGAGCAGGAAAAAAAGTTAACACAATAAAATTTTATTGAATGTTGTCCATTAATCCATCATTTACAAGACTGACATTTCCTTAATGATGATAAAGTGGAATCTGTGTGTATCAGGCTGCAAAGTCCTTGAGTAACTTAACTAATATCCAACCGACAGATGGATAGTAAACCTCCGCTAATGAATGAGGAAATGAAACTGTGCGTCTGACTCTGTAGGAGGAGAGGACAGAGAGAAACTTAGGGTTCATTGAAGAAAACCTGCCAGTGAGCAGGTTGGTGTCACAGTGTCAGTTATTGCGGTAACTAACCCCAAGTTTAATTTAGCGCTCTTTCTGAAACTGAAAAGTTTCACTCATCTCAGGATGAAAAACCTCAGAGTTCTCACTCTCACTCAAACCCGCTTTCGAAAACAGGTCCCCGGTGCCCTCTCTTCCGCAGGTAAACGATGCACATGCACCCAGCTGTCCACATAATGTAAAAGAAAATGTGCTTCATCAGACCAGGCCATCTTCTTCCATTGCTTCATGGGCCAGTTCTGACGCTCACATGCACATTGTAGGTGCTATTGGCGCTGACACTGACCAGACCGGTCAGTGTCAGTGCTATGCAGCCCCATACTCAGCAAGCTGTGTTGTGTGGTGGCTCATCAGTGTATAATGCTATCAAGTACAACAGTAATACAATACATATTACCATCTTGAAGTGTGTAATGTTGTTCCATACTGTGACGTCCATCATAAAAGTGTTGATTCAAGTCTGTAGTTAATTCTGTAGCCCTCAGATTGTGAATAGTGTATGTGTCCATATGGAAGCTTACATAAAATAAATAAACAATAAAACTAACATTATTTTTACTTTTATTATCTAAATTAGCTTACACCATGTATCGTGGTGCATTTATCATTAAATATTTCAGATTATCTATTAGTTAACTTATCTACGAAAAGTCTTTTCGTAGATCAGATGTGTCTCTGATGTTAAAGCATGATGAGTACTTATTTCTTCACATAATGTAGATCACACAGTTATTTCACAGCGATCTCACTGACACATGGAGAGAGACAACTCACCATATCAAAATGTCTCTGTGACAGCAGGACGGGACTCATGGACTGCGGGCTCTTGTTGTAAGAGGGTCGGTAATTGTCTGCATCCCCATCCCTCCAGCGGGGCTGTTTCCGCTGCCCACCTCGATTTCTGTAGCAGCAGGCTCGGCTCACCTCGTCAGGAGCCAGAGTGCACGCAGTCCTTCCACACATTTTACTGGTGAACCTCAACTTTTCTGCTACCTGATACAGAGGGTCAACACATAGTAGCAAGTGAAAGATAGGTGAATAAACACTGAGGACAACTCTGCAGTATTAGCATGTTAGCTTAAAATTAAACTTCAGGAAACAAAACATGTATCTTTCACTGGCTGTAAAGGCACAATTTAGAAACAGAGCTCGGCTTACCTGTCTTTGAGTGTTATATCATGAAGTTTCAATTGTGTGGGTGTGTTAAAGTGATGTTGTGGCGTATATAAGTGGGGGTGTGTTCGCGGGGATTTGCCTGGACAGAGTCTGAGCGCGACTGCGCATGACAACTGTGATGTCAGAGCAGCCAGCCTGAATGGGCGCCAATTTTTTTCTTAGGGATTTTTTTCCTAGGATGGCGAAGTCATGTCCCGCCTGACTCTGCCTTTGATTGGGCAGTAGTCGTTGCCTTCGATGGTTGGGTTGGTTAGGGTTAAGCATGAAGAGTGAGATTGGTTATAATTAGATGAAGAATATCAGGGTAAGCCTATCAGAGGTAGAGTAGGGCGGGTCATACCTTTGCCCTCCTAGGAAAAATATTTTTAAAAAGACAAATGACATAAAATATAAAAAGACATTAAAAAAATACTCCATGCGGTCGACCTTATTCCGAGGTGAAATAATTCTTTCACACCAGTAAAAGTGTCCATGTACAAACAAATTTACAAAATAAATTTAAAAAACGGTTTTCAACAGCTGTTGACAAAAGTAAAAAAGAAAATAAACGCCTATTAGTTTGGCGTGGACGTTGAAAACATCAGCTACTTACCATTTGTATTTTTTTTACTACCATTTGTAGTGTTTTCCATTTGCAGTTTTTTTTTCTTTTTTATTACCAGTTGTAGTTTTTTGTTCGTTTTTTACCGTTTGTAGTTTGTTTTTATCAATTGTAGTTCGTTGTAGTGGTTGCCATAGCGACAATAAACAGGTCGAGTGGGGCGCACCTTGCGTTCCTCCGGTGAAACTCAACCGGCACCGAAGTTAATACACCCGTGGCCCTCAGCAGCAGGTAAGAAGAAAAAACACAAGACCGAGATGTCAAAGCTTTGCTTAAAATTGGGTAGGCTCTCTGTAACATCTAATATCCCAGTAGAGGAGTTAACACTGATTGCTGGTGTTTACTTTGCCAGTTAAGAAAAAGAGTGAGGCTGTGGTTTGTTTTGCAGAGTCAGCATGCTAGTTTAAAAATGAATTGTAACCTGTGGTAGATTTAAATAAAATATCATACATGTATTTTTGTGTGCTGTGCAGAAGCTGATGATTTAGATGACCATATCTGTTGTTTGGATATGTGACCAGTTCTGGGCTTCTGTTCAACAGGTAACTGAAGGAAATCAGACTGAGTATCACACCCTGTCTCTGTGCAAACCTGACAGGTGTAGCCAAGCTGTCTCATGCACCGCAATCTGACCCACTTTATAGTCTACTGCACATGGAGAGAGACTGATCTACAAGACCATTAGCCAGAGATGCATGAAACCAGCAGTTGTCAACAGCATATCTGAGCACATTGTTTGTGTAACATTTATGCACACCTTAATACTGTATGATTGTTGTTCAGATAAATGCTAGACTGTTTCCTTTGCAGCAGTTTGCGCCTGACCAAACCATGAAACAGAGTGGAAGAAAACACTGCTTTGATGAATGAGAGCTGATGTCAGTATGGAGGTCACCGGGTCCAGACAGTCTGTCCGCCTTGGCCAGCAGGCTACTGATGGATGCTGCACACCATGCCCAGACAGTGGTGAGAGACAGAAAGCAACAAAGGAAGCCCTGTCCCTATCTGAACACCCCAAGGATCAGACAAATACTGTTACATACCGCTACAGTGTATTTCCTTCAAATGTTAAGCAAAGGTTAACCTCATCACCATAATTCATAACACTTAATTGGAGTTAAATAGGAAAACACCATAAATTCTTATTTTTCATATGTCAAACTCTGTTTATGACCTCATATTGTCAATAAATGACAGATTAGCCCTTTAATAGAGACACTTCTTGGTTATTTTGCAGCTGATAATGCTTTGGGACCCACTTCTAAATTGAAACGTGAAAGGTCACTTCTGCCTGACTTCACATCTCCAGACTTTGCATTCATAGAGGCGGCTTATAGATCACAAGTGCTGAATTAATCATGAGGTCACACTCAGGACAGGTGGCCAAATGTTTGAATCCAGAGGCGTGCATTAAAGTTTCATGACTTTGCTCTTTTTGGCGTCGTGCTTAAGCTTTAGTTACATGCTCTTTGACTTTTGTGATCATCATTGTATACTTACCTTGTATACTTAATACATCTATGTGTTATTCAAATATAATTGGTTTATGATTTATGCATTTAGGCGCATGTCTTATTCACCAGCCAATTTGTGGACTTGGACATGTTACAGTTTCAAGCAGTACGTTGCATGTTGCAAGAAACTGTATCCAGGCAAACAGTTGTGGATATTCTCCTGCCTCTTCTCCTTAATGCACTGGACTGCTACGTCATGTTATGCCAGTTATTAACAAATCTTGAAACATGACATCTGGGCTCAGTTCTCTCTCCTGTTTTGGTCTAAACATGCCTTTGGTAGGTTAGGAAGTTTTAGCATACAGGATGGGCTGGACGTTACCCATTGTCTTGATGTAAGATGTATGACAGAGTGCTTTTCGTATTACTGCAGGAGAAAGAGACAGGCTGTCTAAGGATCAGAACATCCAGCAATGCAACCAAAATGAGAGCAAAACCCCGCAAACAAGTAGGTATAGCTGCAAGTTGTGAACCAATAGGCCTGCAACATTAACTATTTCAGCAATACAATCTCTGATGAGCTTTATTAAGACAGCTGACAGTATAATTTACTCAACAGTCTATGTGTGTGTGTGTTTGTGTGTGTCAGCTACACCTGAGGGCAAAAACCAACGCAGCATTGTCAGCTTGCCTGTTCTCAACCCAGAGAGACTGAGGGAAGCCAAAGCCATGGCGAACAAAGCTATCAAGGTGAGTTAACATTACAGGATGTGAGCAAAACTTTTCTGTGGTCACATAAATTCCTGATTGCTCCAAAAAGTCATCTATCTTTTCTGTCTCTGCCATTTGTCCTCTCAGATGCATAAAGTATTCTCCGTCCAGGGCCCTTATCCTATCATCAGGGCAGCATTGAGGGCCAGAGGCTGGGTTGAGCAGCGTGTACATCGCCCCAAACAGTATATGCACCAGCGTCATAGTGATGAGAGCAGAGCCAGCTCTAATGATGCTGTTGACAGCGATGATGACGATGGTGAGACAGATGAAAGTGTCACTGTTTAAGAAATAATATTACGTCTTTGTTCCGGATATCTGTTTATATCTCTACATTCATTAACATTGTTCCTTCTTCCTAGATAACTCAGATGATGTTGAAAAAGATCCGGATCCAGATGGATTATATGATCTCATGGTAAAAACAACCTCTAAGGTTCTAGGCTAACATGAGGCTACAGTGATATGTTGCTAAACTCGATTACTATGCTGGAAATTTGAGGTTCTTAATCTTCTTCAAAATTCAACATATTCAGCCCCCATCCTTTTTCACTTCTCATTTCATAGTCTCGTCTGGTGCGCAATGAAATGGTTTATTTCTATTGGACAAACCGTAGAGACTCTATCAACACCAACAGCTTGCAAAAAGAACAGATTATCAATCATTTTGCAAAAGCAGGCAGCTTCACCACCAAGGTACAGTTATGTGCTGGTATTATCTAATAACAGCCTCCTCGGTGGTCCTTTTTCACACCCAACATCAATATCTGTCTTTTCTGTGACAGGTGGGCTTGTGTGTGAACCTGAGGAACCTGCATTGGTTTGAGTCAGCTGACCCAGACACCTTCTTCCCCCGCTGTTACAGACTTGGAGCACAGGATGAGAAGCAGGCTTTCATTGGTCAGATCAGCCAGCTAAACTGCACTTATCTTTTGTATTTCCAGCTCCTTTCTACTTTCTCTCATACACAAAACTTACTGTACTTACCCGTCTGTGCCTTTGCTCTCTGTAGAGGACTACAAGAGGACAGCCTGCACCAGTCTTTTGAAGTACATTGTGGAGAGGGAGCAGAATATTCATGGACAGGGAACAAATAACAACATTCGGGCTGTTCAGGGTAGGACTATTTCTTACATGACTATCGAATTACTAATGTAGTAGATTAAGGAGAAACTTAGTTTATTTCATCCACTTTCAGATCACAGGAAACGATGCAAACGGCAATCTAGACCGGTGGTCCTTTCACAAATGATTGACAGGGCACTCAAAGTATGCCAGGAGTTTTTAGAGAGTCTGGAGCACACCGACATAGACATAAGCTCGGAGACACCACAGACACTTACAAAGGAGGAGTGGGCAGAATTTATTGACAATTACTACCATGTTGTTCAGTGAGTACAGCGTGTGTGTTTGTGTGTGTGTGTGTGTGCAGAGAGATAGAGATAGGGAAATGGCAAACTATACAGCTCTGGTGTTTCACTACAGTTCCTTCTTCTCTGTTCTTTGCTCAGTGGTGGAGCCCAGATCGAGAACAGTAATCATTTTGTGACCTGCTGTAAGGCCATGCTGCAGCGGCTGGCAGAAGTCAGTCCACAGCTGGACATAGATGGCATACACAACATCTGGATCATCAAGCCTGGAGCTAAATCTAGGGGCAGAGGTGATAAGTCAGACACTATCAGACATAATGTCTGACAAACTCCTAGCTGACCAGTCTTCTCTGTTTTCTAGGTATCAAATGCGCCAAGCGTCTGGATCAGATCCTCAGGCTGGTGGGCAGTGAGTCAACCCTCATGAAGGACAACAAGTGGGTGGTGCAGAAATACCTGGAGCGCCCTTTGCTGGTCTATGGCACCAAATTTGATGTGCGCCAGTGGTTCCTGGTCACCGACTGGAATCCTCTTACTGTGTGGTTCTATAAAAAGTGCTACTTGCGCTTCTCTACACAGCCTTACTCACTAGATACACTGGACAGGTAAGACTGATATTTACAAAACAAATGGGGTTAACATGAACGAAAGAAGCAGATGTGAAACAAGATGACTGTTAAAATGGAAAAAGGGGAAGTGAGACAAAGAAAAAAGCAACACAGATTATGCTATCTGATGCGCCCATGCATGTTTTAACAACTGTTCGGTTTCTCCTCCAGTTATATTTAAATCTGTGTCTGCATCACTGCTGCCTTTGACTTCAGCCAGAAAAAAATCCAAGGTCAAACTGCATGTAAAACTTCTGCCCACCTGCATATCAGTGCTTCTAATTTAAGTAGTCAATAAAAGAAATTTCTCTACTCACCTGGAAATGTAGAAATAATGTAAACCTGTTCATTTCTCCACCTGATTTCTGTGTATCTGCACTAATTTCTTCCCTGATCATGTTTATCATGTCTCATTATACTTCTGTCCAATTAATAGACCCATTTCCCCTCATTTGTCTTTCCAGTTTTGACTTCTTTTTTCCCTCCTCCTTTCAGCTCAGTCCATCTGTGCAATAACTCCATCCAAAAGCATCTGACGCCCTCCCAACAACGCCATCGAGGCATCCCAGCAGACAACATGTGGTCAGATGACCAGTTCAGGACCTTTCTGTCCAATCAGGGCCGCAAAGCCCAGTGGGAGACTGTGGTAGTCCCGGGGATGAAGAAGGCAGTGATCCATGCTTTACAGACAACACAAGATCTTATGGAGTCACGCAAAAACACTTTTGAGCTCTACGGTGCTGACTTCATGTTAGGTAGGTAGTATTATACATTATGCTACCTGTTTGATCACAACATCTTACATTTTAAAGCTGCTTTTTTAGGAGCATTATATATCATATATTGATAAAAAAATAAACATGACATTCAATTCTAATTTAAATTAAACCAGTTAGATATTTTTCTATGTGTTTTGGAGGTCGTGACCTGCGTCCATGGCTGCTTGAAATCAACGCCAGCCCCACTATGGCTCCATCCACAACTGTGACAGCCCGCCTCTGTGCTGCTGTGCAGGAGGACACACTACGAGTCGTCCTGGACCGGAGAGCAGACCGCACTGCAAAGACAGGAGACTTTCAGCTCATATATAGGCAGGTAAGGTAAAATGTTTACTCCTGTACAGTTAATATGTGTAAATGTGGCCCATATTATCAGGGTAATTTACTGTGGATATTGCTTTTGGTTTCTAGGCAGCTGTAGAAGTGCCACAGTATGTAGGAGTCAACCTTCTTGTGGAGGGCTTCAGGATCAAACGCCCCTGCCCACTTCCTCCTCTGAGGCCTTCCAACCGCTCAGCACCAAAACACTGTGGCACCGTCAAGGAGAAGGACACAGCAGCAGAAAAAGTAAATTCTCTGCCAAAGACGTTGTCCAAGAGTGCCAAGACTCTGCTTAAAAACACCAGTAGCAGAGTTCCTCCTGCTCCTCTTCCTCCTCCACCTCCTCCTCTTCAGCCACCTGTGCCCGTCCCTATTGAAACCATCACACTTCGTCTGCCAATGACTGTAAACAAGTCCATCCGCCTACCTGTTAATGCCCACTCAGACGCTGTATTTTTGTGTAAGAGGAGAACAGAAGTATCAAAGGTCTCCTCAGAGAAAGTCCAACCCTGCAACACGGAGAAGCACCATGGTCTCTCTTTGACTTTGGAGATTACTGTTCCAAAAAGATCCAGGCCAGCAGCTATTGGTACCTTGAGCACTTAAGGTCCTGCAGACAAGGTGCCACTGCAGAAACAACAACACCAGGGCTGTCATTGATATTTATTATTAGTTTCTTTGCTGGTGAACAAACAAAACTAGAAGACTCACTGACCAAATTGTTCACACTCGTCCAGTTTGAACCTTCCTTTAGCAGGGATTTTTGGCCTACCTCATAATAAAGTCAGAATTCATGTTCTAGCCAAGTCTTTTTTTTTTTTTACTACTTTATTTACAATTTAATCACGTGGACACAACAATAACTTTTTACTCATAAACAGTGTCATTGTTACCTTGGATAATCCTCATGACTCACTGTCAACACTTTTTAAAGGGTCTGTTTCCTTGGTAGAAAGTAGTTCCATTAGATGTTCACAGTGAGGTGAATGGTCTATTATCCAGACTGACAAACTGTTTCAGGAAAGGAATGTAGCTGTTTTTTATCCCATTTTTCAATGATAGGAGCATCACAAATTAAATTCCATTCACCTCCAATGTATTGGGATGGAGGAAGAAATCTAAGAGACAAATATCTCAAAACCTGGGCTACTAAAACCAAAACTATCTGTATGGCTTGACACCATCAGCAAAATAATACATTTTGTTTTAAGTGGTTAGACCCAGGGTGCTGGTTTTATGATTTGACTGCTTGAGCCACAAAAATGGAAAATGGAAAAAAGGCGAAGTGTAATTCAGCAGTTCCCTACTTTCTCCTTTTTTCACAATCTGCACTCACAACATGAGTGAGATTAATCTGAAGTGAGATATGATGAAGAGTCATTCAAGTGTGGCAAGAAAAGTTGGAGAGGTGATCAAGGTAAACTCAGTGCTGGAAAGAAGAGGGGTCAATGAGAGCTAAATTAAACAAGAGGAAGGGACACTGTTACTACAGATTTTAATATTCTTCTGGACTAAAAAAAGACACCAAGAAAACAGTAGAATTTATCATAGGGTGAATTAGAGTAACGTGGGACACTTTCTGCAATTGGCACTTCAGCAAAAACATTTTGATATGAAGCCAATACATTATATCCACACCCAATACTATTCTGAAATTTCACACTTGGAATAGAAATGACAGATATAAAAGTGTTCCTTGTTCCAGATTATGCGCCTTTCCTAATGTGGGACACTTAAGGCTGAAATATGGGACACTCATTGTTAGGCTGAAAGGTGTGTGTATTATATATTACCACTACCAACCTCACTCTCAACATCACACACTGAACACATGGTGGCGGTAAATACCCCGGTGAGCAGGCAACACACTCTTTAACATGACGACGAAGAAGAAAAGCGCCGCAACGGTCTTATTCAGTAAGCTGTGCTGAGAAATGGCGGCGTCAGTGTGCCGTGTCGGGAGCTCCGTGGGCCGAGCCCTCGCCAAAGCCCGCAGTGTAAGTAAAGCAGAAAGAATTTTGTGATATAAAATGTTTGAGCGTGATAGCAGCGTGTTCTGGCTTTCGGAAATAACAGTGACAGGAACAGAAGAAGAGGCTAACTTGCTCTCTGAGCTGTCCGCTACATAGAGAATGAAACGGGCTAGCCGGTTAGCATGGACATACAAGGTCAACTGACAGAGGAGGAAGTGGGTCTTGCCACACTCACAACCACTTTGTGTTTTAACGTCCCCTTTGTGTGTACAAGCTGGTGGTCGTTTTAGTCGTTTTTTGGTTATTCACAAAGGTTAGAAGCTGTATCGTTTGTCATTTGTCCTCGGTTGCCCTCTCAACGCAGCTAAACGCCCTGCTAACAGTGTTAGCATGATGACTTTGTCACGACAAGTCGCAGACTTGTGTTGATCGTCAAAGTGTCTGTTGAAGTACTTCTTATCATGTCTAACAATTACATAAAATGTTCACAGTGACACAGTTTGTTTTTTTTTTTAAGGAAAGTTTGAACTTTCACATTCGCTGTGGTTGTTTCCAGATTTTATAGTAAAGCCTGAAACATTGCACAACGCGTTCTTGTATAAACGTGTATTTAATAGTTAATGTCCTCTTAGATTGGTCTCAAAAATACATTACAAGGTAATGTATTTGTATTTCTGAGACCAATCAATTAGACGGTTGCACATGTTTTTTTTAAAGATCTGATATCAGAATAATCTTAATTGGCCAAGTATGTTTACTCATACAAGAAATTTGACTCCCGTTTAGTGGCTCTCAATGTATTTATAATAATAATAATTAAAACACAACAATCTTAAGAAATATAACATGAGGGATGACTATATACAGGTGAAACCATTTCTATGAACTGTAAACACTAGTGCAAAGAAGTGAAGAGTGTACAGAGTGCTGAGAGAAATATTAAATCGTTAAAAATAAGTCATTTTATATATACAGGTGGTTATGTCCAGCATATACAGACTATATATAATATAGACTCATATTGTCTTCTGGTTGTGTCTATTTTAAGTCATTTAATTGATAGATAGATATGCGGAAGGTGTGAGTGGTGTCAATGTCAGCCTCAAATTAAAATGTAGTCCTGAGCCAAACAACTCTAGTCTTGCTTTGCATGTTGATTGATCAACAAGAGTGAGCTTAAAGCAAAACCCCATAGTGGACCCCAGACATAAGCTGACCATTATGATTACTGCATCCAGCTTGCTTCTGCTCTTTCTCTTTGGTCTCTGTTGCCATTGTTGGTGAGAAAACATAAAGCACTCAGAGAGCACATGCCTCTGACTGGGAGAGAGCAGTGTTTTTAATATTTCTTACATTAGTATCAGATAATGTGTAGACATGTTGAATCTGAATCAAATCCATGACATAATAGGCAAGTAGGCGATACATCTGAAGAATGCTTTCAGTTGAATAAGTGAAGTACAAAATAATTCTTGTGTTTTTACCAGTTGAACCAGCCAGCAAACTACAACTAATGTTAGAAAACTTTCACACATGCACAAGGCAGGTAATTAGTAATGTGCTAAATATTTCTTAATAACATCTCTTAAGCCTTCATACTGTGAAAGATAAAAACATATGACAATGGTTCTCAAAGGAGTTAAATGTGAACAGAAGGTCCTGTTTTGCCAACAGTATGTTTTAAATGTCCAGATTGTTAAATGACTCTCGTTGACACCTCTAGCCCATCCTGCTGTCTCTGAGGCGTGGACAGGCCTCTGTCAGCTATGCCCAGAGCCTGGTGGGGGCCCCTGAAACCCGCCTTACTGCCCTGGACAACGGTTTGAGGGTGGCATCTGAGGAGACAGGACATGCCACATGCACTGTAAGAACCCATTTTACAACCATATCTTAACAGGAGGTTGTTAAATCACCTTACAGACCCATTTCACTTTCCGTGAATGTTATGTGATGCGAGTGTTGCAGATGAACATAATTATTCTCCACATATTTCTTCTCCATCACAGGTTGGACTGTGGATCAGCGCTGGCAGTCGCTATGAAAGTGAGAAGAACAACGGAGCAGGTTTTTTCCTGGAGCACATGGCTTTCAAGGTAGACATCAGTTGCCTTCTTGCCCTTCAGGCTCCTGGTGAACGTTATATTTGTTTTAAGCTGAATAGAGACAGCGAACACGTCATACCCTGAAAACAGTCAGCGCCATAATATACAACCAAAGACTGAACTGCTAACAAAATGCCTGTAGCTAGCTAAAAACACTGGATTTCAACATGTCAAAGGATGATTTTAGCACCCTGTGTCTGCCAGAGAGGAAAAGGCATTTTGACAAACTCAATATTGTCCCTTCTCCTTACCTTTCTTGCCTGCCAACATAATACTGCATAGCTTTCTGATTTATCCATATTCCACTATAAGACAAGCTGCATACCGTCAAAATGCTTGAGCTTAACTTACAGAAATATAGTTAGCCTAAATCTGACGTGGATATTTGACTTACCAGTGGTGAAATGCTTGCTGCACACGTAGGCAGACTGAGCGTCAGGATCCCGCAGTGCACCCATTCATCCTGCTGATGCTTCACATCTTTTTTTGACTTTATCCACTTTTGTCTTCTTAAAGGCTCAGTTTTTCGGTTTGGCAGCTTGTAAAAACTTAGTTCTTAGTTATTTACACTGTTGGTAGTGCATCCCAACAAACAGCAGCTTTAAGTCATTTTTCTGTTGTTGCTAACAGAGGAAAGTGACAAGGGGTGGGGACTTAATTGCGCTCCATCTCTGTGCTCTTGAGATCTATCTATGTACCTGTTAGTCAAACCCAATCAGGCAGTTTTCTCCATCCACTTTTCCTCTCTCTCTCCAGGGAACCAAGAAGCACCCTCAGACAGCCCTGGAGCAGCAGGTGGAGTCTATGGGTGCTCACCTGAGCGCCTACACCTCCCGGGAGCACACTGCATACTACATGAAGACCCTGGCCAGCGACCTGCCTAAAGGTAAGATGAGCTGTGCATTAATATACAGTGTATATGATTTATTTTGTGGTTTGAACAATAACCTGATTTCCGGGACATTTTAGTAAAATATAATGTATTCTACTTTGTCAGATGAAGGCATTGAGCATACTTCTAAATCATATTTCCTCTGTGTTTCCTCAGCTGTTGAGCTGCTGTCAGAGGTGGTGCAGAGCTGCTCACTGAGCGAGGCGGAGATCGAGCAGCAGAGGGGTGTGGTGCTGCGTGAGCTGGAGGAAGTCGAAGGCAACCTGCAGGATGTTTGCCTGGACCTGCTGCATGCTACAGCCTTCCAGGGCACTCCACTGGGACACAGTGTGCTGGGACCCTCATCCAATGCCAGGCAGGAGGAACTGCATGCTCACACACACACACACACACACATTTAATCATTAGTCACAATCACAGAACAAGTTAGAATTGCTTTCATCAAATGTGCATTGCTCAAATTGGCAGGACAGAACAATCTCAATTTGTCATAATGTATCTGAAACCCTTTTCATTTAGCATATTGTGTTTTTATCAGTATGTCTATGCCATAATAAATCCTGTAAGTTACTAATAGTGCTCATATTCAATTCTGCCAGAACGCTGACCCGCCAGGACTTAGTGGATTACGTCAACAGCCACTACAAGGCCCCTCGCATGGTACTGGCTGCTGCTGGAGGTAAGATCCTCTTGGGTCTTCTTTGTACTAACAGACGGCTCTCTGGTAGCCTGTATGTTTCCACTTTCCTGGAAATTGTGGCCATTTATGTGATTTTTTTTTTTTTTTTTTTCTCTCTGACTTTACAGGTGTCAACCACAACGAGCTGGTCAATCTGGCTAAAACTCACTTCAGCGGAGTGTCTTTTGAGTATGAGGGAGATGCCGTCCCTCTGTTGTCACCTTGCCGGTTCACAGGCAGTGAGGTAAAACGTGTTGATTGTTTATGCAGAAATGTTTATTCTTTGTTTTTAATTTGCACACAATCTAAATACTATTTTACCCATCGTAACTTGGATTCTTGGGGGAAAATTGAAGCCATATCAAAATGGATCAGTACAGTAGTGTTACAGAATTCAGTTTAAGTATTTAACTAGATGACTGGAAAATTAATGAACTTCTGTTTGAAAGTGATGAATTTATACATTTGATGTGATTCTGAGTCGAGGTTGAACATGAAACCTGGATGGGGATATTAATGTCACTGTCAAATCGTTTGGCTGATCTGTTTCTGTCCGGCTTCTCCTCAGATCTGTATGCGTGACGACGGTATGCCTCTGGCACACATTGCCATTGCTGTGGAGGGGGCGAGTGCCGCCAGCCCAGACATTGTGCCACTCATGGTCGCCAACTCAATCATCGGCAGCTTTGACCTCACCTACGGTGGTGGAAAGGTCAGGAAACAGAGTAACATTCTTCTGTTTAGGCTGTGCAGCTTAGAAAAGCAAGAAATGATTCAACTGCCAACTTGTAACCTCCACAAGTGGATCCATCATATTAGTCCTGCATTGTCCCCTTTAAGCTTTGCCCACTCGAGACTATGCATGTCTTGAGTGGCCATTATGGAGGGGTATATTATGGTCCTCTCTATAAACCTGGGTCAGGGGTCTCACCCCTGCCTCTGGACCTGTCGGGAGGAACAACACGACATAAATATGGCTTTTAGTCATGCAGCGCCCATGTTTAGGTAGAAAAGTAATTGAAGGGTGACAATATATCAGATGTTATGTATTTCAGTTTTAAATTCAGAAGCTATATATAGAAATATTTCAACCTACTACCTGCTGGTGTGATTAAATACTACTTTTATGAACATCTTCTGTGTCCATTCTTTCCTCTCACATGCAGCATCTGAGCAGCCGTCTGGCTCGCCTGGCAGTGGAGGAGAAGCTGTGTCACAGTTTCCAGGCCTTCCACTCCTCTTACAGCGACACCGGCCTGCTGGGCATTTACTTTGTGACTGATAGGAACTCCATCGAAGACATGATGCACTGGTCCCAGAATGCCTGGTCAGTAATGAATCCAAGAAAGAGAGACACATACAGAGAGAACACCAATGCTGTATTATGTTATTTCATTTTAATTATAGAACATTGCATATATTTAGTCTCTTTCCTCCACTTCTTGCAGGATGAACCTGTGTACCACAGTGACAGAGAGTGATGTAGCCAGAGGCAAGAACGCTCTGAAGGCCAGCCTGGCCGGACAGCTCAATGGTACATAATATGTCTGTCATGCATTTACTCAAATACACACACACAAGCTCGCACAAATCACAAGTCTACACACCTGTTTGTCTTTTAGGAACAACACCAACTTGTGATGACATCGGCAGACACATTCTGAACTACGGGCGGCGTATTCCTCTGGCTGAGTGGGACGCTCGCATTGATGTGAGTTTTTTCAAAAATGCTGCAATTGTTGAATCGTTGTCTGTCCCCAGGATGCAAGTTCTGACTTCCCTCCCCATCTCTCCTTTCAGGCCGTGACCCCCAGGATGGTGCGTGACGTCTGCTCCAAATATATCTACGATAAGTGTCCCGCTGTGGCAGCTGTCGGTGAGTTCCGCTGTGGTTTCGGTCCTTTTGCAGCAAAGTCAAGCCTGCGCTGTAATGTTTTTCTCTAATCTGTCCCTCCTTTCTCTCTCCTCCAGGCCCCGTTGAGCAGCTACCTGACTACAACAGAATTCGCAGTGCCATGTACTGGCTGAGGTTTTAAGATAAATTGTCAAGTTGCTCCGTGTGTCTCACATTTGCTCCTCATCTTCTTCTTCAACTCATCACTGCAAGAACGAACACCTGAGGATTGTCCACACATTGGCTCGACAGCACAGGCAGACATCCATCCGTCCTCTCTCTTCTCCCTCGCCTCCATGCCTCCCTCTTTTATCCCGCCCACTGATCACTCTTAGTTAGCCATGTGGGGGGCAGCTGATCTTGAAATGACATACTGGTTACCTCTTAGTTGTACTGCACTGGTCCTCAACACCAGGTACAGACTTGGGGAGGGGAGAGAGGATGGGCTTTAAAAACACAAAGTAATCCATCTGCTGTCACATCAGGACATGGTACAGCCTGTGCTCAATACAAACAGTTTGGAGCAAGAGTATATTTATAATTTCTGTAAGATTTGTTTCTGTCCTCTATTGTACATAACAGAAGCTCTCATTCCGACAAAAATAAAATACTGTTAAACATTGATCTAGTCTGTCTTGTCTTATGCATATGTAATAGTTTGTGTGGTTTATTGCTTTTTTAAGTCTTGTTTCATGATTGTTTCCCTCAAAATATTTGCTCCAGATTTACTAACTTGATACATTTGTTTATCAGGCTTATAACACATTATGATATTTAATTTTTGTTATTATATTTTTAGTATAATGGTCTTCTGCAGTTTGGGTTTCATTGGTTATTACTCCAGTTAGGAAAGAAAATTTAGTTAAATGTTGTCTGCAAGAGTAACAACTAAAAAAATGCTCCATTAAATTGAATGAAAAATAGTATGTAAGAATAATGACAAACAAACAAGACTGATTTGTTCAACTGCTTCTCACTGACCTCACCCAAAAAAAAAAACAGGCTTAAGGCTGCTGAAAAAATTGTGCCTGAAATGACTAGATTAATATGTGATTTTTGATCTGTGATCAAACTATGGGTCACTTATTTGTATTTCACAGCTGTGGTAATGTCTTCCTTCAATTGACCATTAGTGATTATTACTGCTACTGATTGCTATGTGTTTATTTTGTTTTTATTTAGAAGCATGCTTCTCTTTAGAACTGAATTGTATTGCAAACGTAAATGGCCAAATGATTGGGTTGACATCAGTTTTCACTGATCAAAGTAATTATGAGACAGTCTCTGATGTATTTATATTGTATCTAGAACATACGTCAGTAGGTTACTTGAGTCTGAGACCAGGGCCTGCTGTGATATATATGTTGTATCTTGAATCGTAACAGATGACATAATCTCACATTCATGTGTAATCATGCTGTATCTGTGACAGTGATGCTACTGGTACGACTCAGCTTCATCCGGCCTCTGTTTGAGGCTGGATGACATTTGTGTGACCCGTGTTTGTTTATCTGTGGGTAACCAAGATGACTCTTAATCCTTAAGACCCCCGAGGGTCCAACCGTTGTAATCAGGCTGTACTTGAAATATTCATATCATTACTCAGATGAGGATAACTCCCTTGATGGGCTGGACTGGAGGTGACTCAGGAAACGAGGTAGGCTTTGTCTTGTTCAGTCTTCCTCCTGGGCCTGACAGCCTCTTCCTCCTTGTTATCCTCCAGAGGGCTTTATCACTCCGTTCCTCCCCTCCTGTGTGTTGTGTACCCATGCAGTATCTTCTGTTAAATGGCAACAACACTCAGTGTCCAGCATGGTGCCACACAAGGAGACACAATGTGCACTCTTTGCTTCTTTACACTATTTGTATCCTGTTTATAGT
Source organism: Euthynnus affinis (assembly GCA_029490765.1). NCBI lineage: Eukaryota > Metazoa > Chordata > Actinopteri > Scombriformes > Scombridae > Euthynnus > Euthynnus affinis. Next base: position 8,898,764 of record CM055840.1, on the reverse strand, counting down.
TCACAGAAACAGTTTCACCTGTATATAGTCATTCCATGTGCATATTTCTGAAGATTGTTGTGTTGTTATTCTGTGAAAGTACGTTTAGAGCCACCTAAACTGGACACAAATTCCTTGTGTGTAAACTTACTTGGCCAGTAAAGATGACTCTGATACTGATTATAAGATTATAAGAGCTAATATTAGATCTTCAACTAAAGTAAGTAAACAAATGGAACCCATGGAAATAAACAAATTTACATATCTAATTATTACAATATACATGACACAAAGTCAATTTGAAAAATGCAATCGTCTCATTAAGTTTCTAATTGCTGACACCACATTTGGTAGCTGCTGGTTTCAACTAAATGCATCCTGTAGAATTTAATCACTGTCACAGTAATGTGGGAGAATTTGGGCCTGCTCTTTCATGTAGAACTGCTTTTTTTTTTTTTTGGAGATTGTGACGTAGGTTGCTCCTCTTTTGGTCCTGGAAAATTGGTCTGGAGTCTGACTTGGTATGAGAAGATGTTCTATGTAAAAATTGTGTTTTATTGAAAGTTCAAACAAGTATCCATGAAATTCATATGGCCTTGGAGCATCACATGTCCACTCTTTGCCTGACATTGTCAATTTAATTCAATGTGTCAGAGGATCAGAGTTTTTGATCCACTCAGTTAAAGATGATGTTTCTTTCAGTGAGGTTGTCACTACTGTTCCTTTTTGATGATTAACTGATCACACTAGTTATGGCGAAACAGGCCAGCAGGTTTTCAGATGATCTCAGGACAGCAGGGATGTCTGGTGGTTACATAAACAGTCCAGGAACTGCAGGGTATCTGGTGTGATCCATATGTAACACTGTGTAGATTGTTAATGAAGGATCTGCTGCATTTTCTACTCCTGCACCATAACCTGATACCTTGATTAGGTATCAGTAATTCTGTGTGGACTGTATGAAGCTCAGGCACTTAATACACATAATTAAGCTCCTCTTTCTTAACATTCGGGATGATAAAACAAGACTATAAGAAATCACAACAAGCTATAATAGTGTGAAAAGTAGTCTGTTTCATCACTGTCTCTAACATTTTATATGTTCCCCTTGTAATGAGGCGATGGTCACCCAATCTGCATGGACGATTGAACTCCTGAACACCATGATGACGAGGCTGAACATTTTGTGTGACGTATATGATGGTGGTGACTTTCAGCAAATTTCCAATTCGTTATAAGAAAACTATTGTGATTATCATTGCTGTATTTCTCTTTCTAAAAATAACACAATGAGTGGGGAGGAAATGAGATGAAATGAGGGGAGGGTGATGGGGTGAGATGTAAAAGATGTAAAAGATACACAGAGAGGGGAAGGGGTTGTGTCACAGTGAAAGCAGACGTGGATGAAGACCGAGGGAGAAGTCCAGTTGAACATCAGACTGCGTGGCACACAGGTCGCTCCTCCAGTAGCTGAAGAAGAAGCAGACACTTAGCAGAGGACATTTAAGAGTCAAAGACGAGATCATAACCCTGCTCTTCACAACACAGGAGGAAGAAGTGCCTTTTTATCCAGTTACCAACTTTCCACAGTGGTGACACCCGGTAAGTATTAATTATGATGATGACACTTGATAAGGCAAGAAAACCCTCGCCCTTATCAAGTGTCAGAAATGATTGCACAATTTGTTGGAAAGTTAGACAAAATATGGGATGATTTATGTGATGAGTCAACAACATTTTTGAGAATTTATAATTATGTGCAGGGGATTTAAGGGGATCAAAAGCTATATGTTAAAAGTAACAGTAATTCATTTTCCTGCATTTGTGCTACTTTAATGTAAATTTAGTTGGGTGTTATTGGTATTTTATTTAAATTTTCATTCAAGTGTTGTGTTGCACAAATCCCATCATTTTATGTATGAAGTGGGTTTTTCATATAAGATCAATAAAGAATGTTTTCAAATGGTTTCCATGCCAGCACTGTCAGCAACCTTCCAGTGGCACAGTTGTGTAATTTTGTACTATTTGCTGATGTGTTGTTACTCCCTCTGCAGACACAGAGTGCTGACCATGAGAAGAGTGCGTGTGTGTTTCTGCCTGGTTCTGCTGCTGCCTTGGTGCATCCAGGCTCAGAGGAGCAGTCCCGCTCTTGCCAAACTAGATGAAGACACACAAAGGGACATCCTGGCTGTCGACATCCTAAACCGCAGTGGACTGTTGAACTCATTGCTCCGGTCAGAGCATCAAATGGTACTCCGGCGTGCACGAGCCCCGCGCCCTGCCTCCCAGGTACCAAAGAGAGCCCAGCAAGGATCCCGTTTTGCCCTGTCTCTCGATGTTCCCACCAGCATCCTCAGTGTTCTCATAGACCTGGCCAAGAACCAGGACATGAGGACCAAGGCAGCAGCCAATGCAGAACTGATGGCACGAATAGGCAAGAGGAAATGAGAAGCCCCTGGGGGGAGTGATCGGGGGCATGTTGGAAAAAACCTCACCTCACAGCGGAGTTAAGTCTTCACATTGTGGCACCGGCACCTGCTTAGAAACCATATTAGTTCAGGTGAAAACAGTCATTGCAGTCAGTATCTATCCTTTAGAGCTTAGATCAGCTTGACTTTTATACTTGTATTTAACAGTTCATTATATTACCTCATTCTACACCCAAACCGCTCCATGGACAGACTCTTGAAGTACAAGTAATAACACAGAAGTATGTAAAACAAAAGGACACTGCCAACAATGTCAGACAGTGTAAGATGAACCTGGTCTTTTGTCTCAGATTATTCACCCATGGGTCAGAAACTGATCAGGTTCTGAAATCTGTTTCTTGTTTTTGCATGTGTCTTGAAGTCAAAGAATGGTTGTTCAATTAAATCCAATATGATGATCATATTTTCTTCTCAAGTCTAATTTATTTCTCTCGCCATTGATATCCGGCACGCTTAGTATAATTACAAGCATCAGCAACCCATAAAGTACAAATGAATGCATCTGAGCTAAATGAGCCTGCGTCACCCTCAGCACGGCATGATGTGTGATAACAGGACAAAGATATGAGCAGGATATTGACCTCTGAAAGAAGAACAGACCTTTTCTATAGACCTTTGTTCACCAACACTTTTTACATTTGGCAAACAGGTCGCAGCTATTTTAAGTCTGATGCCTTATCCGCTCTACAGCAGACTTAATATCTGTGGCATGATTCATCTGTGCTCCTGCAATGAGCATGAAATGTGAAGCAACAGAGTGAAATAAACTGTTCATCCGATTTACATTAGAGTTTGTTCTGTTTTACACTGGTCATCATGACCTCGGCATAAAGTGAAGGCAGTTTTAATAATAGAGCCAAGACTGTGCAAAAATCACAGGAGAAATGTACAAAATATGCTGCAGCGTTAAAAAGACAGAAATTACTACAATGGTTGTGATTCAAAAGCAGTACATATGAAGCAATAAGGCCACAAATGAAGTGAACACAGAAAAACTCTTTAACCCTCGAGAATATACAAATGATCCAGCAATTATTCAGACATCTGCATATGAGTAATGCCCCAACTGGCATCAAGGAGCACAGCGTTGTTTACACTGCTATGAGAATATGAAACAATATTCTATTTAAAGAAGCCTAAATGATTTTCCTCAGGCTTCTGTTACAGCAGTGATCACAGGCAATGAATCACGAAGGAAACATTCCATATTTTTCTAGAAATCCTACTGTATATTTTAAGTGGAGCCTTGTTTCCCACACTACAGCCGTGTAGTTTATAGAAGTGTCGGGTAGAAATATGCATCAGTGTTTTAGTTTACATAAAACAGGCAGTTAAAGCATTTACCACAATAAAAGATATAACTGGAGACGACTGTTTCAGATTTAATGAGTGTCCTCCTCTGAAACCACAATGTTTGGGTTTGGGTTTTAAGTCATTTCACAGATAAATAAACCTGACACATGTATGCTTGTCTGCTGCAGTAGTTCAAATTATATAAGAAATAGATTTCAAGATAATTATGATGTGGCAGAGAGTAACTTAGTACATTTACTATGGTACTGCCCTCAAAATTTTAGGTATTTATCTTAACTATTGACCTTTTTTCTGCTTCTTGATCGTTATACTCCATTCTTTCAGAGGGAAAAATAAATATTTGATTTAAACCTGCTGTGTGGAACTTTTACATATAAATGAACTTCCATTACATTCAAGCTCTTGCCAAACAAGTTTGCACAGTGCTGATTAAGCCTATCACCACCAGATAAATCTCTCTGTATTTACAGCATACAGAGTCTTTAATCTGGTTATCTGGTTGGCTCTCTGCTAACTTGAATGAGGATAGATTAATTTAATTGTGCGGCTTTTCTAGACTTTCCAAATGTTGTCAGATTGAATGGATGAATTCTGATAGTGAAACAAGTCATTTCATGGGGGTTGTATGACACTCAAAACATTTTATCCACTGTTCTATAGCGACATAGTAGGCTGGGATGGAGCCCATGATGTAAGCACATGACAACAGTGTTTTTGTCTCTCCAGAAGGGGGAGACAAAAGCCCTCCAGCTTTAAACATTCAATTATTTGTATTTCACTATTTTAATTTATTTAATTATTTGAATTACATTTAGATTTAGATATAATTAAATTTAATCATTTTTGATTTATTTAATTATTTAATTTAATTTAATCTAATTTAATTTGTTCCTTACACAGACTAGTCACTTGTCAACCAATCACTGTGGACATTGTAATTCAGTTCAATAATCAAACATGATGTCATCCATCCCCTCCCTCAGTTCTTTAGTAAAAGTTTCCTCCAATCTTCAGAGGACATTCTGAGTTACTAGTGTTTTTTGCATCATTTCAGAGAACTATTCAGATTCAATCAGATTCTATATAAAGCCTCTGGTCTAATGTGGTCTGGATGAAAAAAACTGAATTGAACTATTATTGAACAATATTCTGGTACAATGTGTTCTACCACACACACACACACACACACACACACACACACATATATATGTAATATATAATATGTAATATAATCCATGTAATATATCCAACTTCATTGTGTTATCGCAAGTTTCACTTAAATAAAGAATGTTAATACTTCAGTAACATAAGGATGTAGGTTGTCCTTTCACCACTGTCGATTATTGTAATGAACTCCAACTAAGCTGATAACAGGTGTTTCCCACCTGCTGCAGTCAGCTGGAGCATTTCTTGATATTGTCATTGTTCACCCCCACACTGCTCAAAGTATGTCTCTAGCTTTGGCTGTAGTTGGCTACAGTTTGGCTAAACATGTCTCCTCACATCATCAAATACATTCATCATGTCCATCAATTCCTTCAAGGCTCAGCCAGATTCAAACAAAGAGAGAGGAAGTCAGCTAACTGCCAAAATGACATTAACGAGTCTAATTCAGGTGTGGTTAATTAGTGCTGAGGCAGTGGCGAGTTCAGCTGGAGACAGTTTACAGCAGGAGCACACAAAGGACACAAAGTAAGTCTGTAATTCAGTCCCACTCTCATCTCTCATGTATTTTTTCCATCGACTTTTGTATAATTTTGTTTAATGAAATATTGAACACAGACTTCATAAATAACAGATGCATTTCTACACTAAAAACTTCACATTATGATGGTATACTCCTCATTATAGTCTCTGGTGACTGTTGTTTTAAATTTACAGGTCAAATCTCCCTTTAATCACCTCATTGTCAGCTATTAGCCTTTACTGAGTCATATTATCTCTGTAGGAGATTATATTGATTACTCTGAATGCTAAACATAATGTGTGATGTGTTCACACAGAACCCCAATCCTCCTTTTATAATCCCACATTTTAATTCTGATTCACCTTCCGTAGTTTTTTATGTTCGCTTTCCCATTTTATGTAGTCTTTGTCTGCCCTTCTAGTAGTGTGACAATAAACATGAACAGGGGATTACAGCCTTCCCAGAGGGCTAACAATATACTTAATGTCAGAACTGACTCTGCGTGTGTTCTCTATATGACAGAAGATTAATTTATTTTAAGTGTGAGTGTGAATGATATGTTGCTCTGCTATGTGTAAACTTTTAAGAGTCAGAGACCGCATGAAAACCTCGCCACTGGCAATGCTATGTGAACTGTGTAAGAGAGGCAGTGTAGGACTGGAGTCTGTATTGTGACCTTTCACCTGGTGATGTTTATCGTGGCACTATGTGGGACAGTATGTTGTGTACCTCTTTAATTTCACAGCAGGTGTGTAAGTGAGGTCACACTGTCATTTCTGATCCCTAGACAAAAAAAAAATGCTTTTTTAATTTAACACCAACAAATGTAAACAAGAATTCTGAATCCTTTCATTGTTATTAATCTAAAACAATGTTTATTGTGATTTTTTTCTTCTTCTTCTTTTGCATATAGTCTGCTTCAGGTTGGTAGCTTCTTCTACCTCCTATAAAAAACAGATTTAGTATTGTACCTTTGTAACATGTCCGTCACATTATTTTCATATCAATTATTTTCTGTCACTAGTGTACACAAATGATCTCAGACTGTAACCTGTAGCTTTGTGTAACATGACGTGATCAAATTAGGTCTTGGCTCCTCCTCCTGCATAATCCTACGTCTAAGATATCATGTGATGAACATTGACCCATGACCTAATTGTGGAATTTTACAAGATGTGTGCTTTCTCTTAATTGCATCGCTGTTACATATTCTCCCAGGTAAGGTGCAAATTGTTACCAAAGCAGTCTCAGAACTCCCCGAATATCAAAACAGTCATAGTTTCTTTAAAAAAAATTTTTTAAAGTACGTCTAGCACCCAAATAATCATATTTTTAGTATCATTATGAGCTACTGTTGTTTTTAGACTGTATTAAAGGGAAGAAATTCAAATAGAACTGGGTCATTATCACCTGTGAATTGTGTGTTTGTGTTTCTTCCCATTTGGACTGTGTTTTAGATCAGATTTACTCGTATACAGCATTGTGTTGGAAATGAAAATCAGAACTACAGCACTTTATCGAGAAGCTGCTGATGTGATTTATCCAAAGAGCCTTCTTAAAAGATAAGCAGAAGACCTGTAGTCATTTTATTACAACCGTTTAATTTACCTTAAAGAGCTGGGTCACCCAAAAACAACTTAATTGCAGATAGTTCTGCTTTTTATGTGACCGGATTTTGATATACATGTCTTTTTTTTTTTCTTTTTTTTTTTGTATTTGGGTGTACTGACCCTTTAGAATGCCTGGTTAATGTTAATGCAACAAACTTGAATTCAGGGCTTTCACAGGGGAGGGTCAGTGGGAGTGTTCATGGAGAATTACTCAATAAAGCTGACGTCTTGCAACTAGCTCAACAGTCAGCAGCACAAAGTTCATTGACCAAGTGGTGCAAGAAACAGGAGCACAGAGCGCTCTAGAGAAGAGAGTGCACATTATCACAGAGGCTTTGCTGTCACAACCAGCAAAGGGGAAGCACTTCAAGAACAAAGCGACCACAATAAGGATTCCAACTTGTTCAGGAGAGAAGCTAGTGAAGCTTTTTGTCATTGTAAGATTTTTTTTTTTAGTTTCTTTGTGGTTGATTTTTTTTTGTGTGTGTGTTTCTGTCTGTCTGAACACTGCTGTAAAATAATTTGTGTTGAAGAAAGGTTTGTTTTAAATTAAAAGTTAGTTATGATAGATGTACACATGGAGACCTGGGAACTAATTAAGGCTTGCCATACCAGAATTTAATTTAGATGGTTTGTTGGATTTTTTTCTTTTTTTAATGTGAGATGTAGGCCTACAAACTCAAGTAGCAGTGTTCACTCAAAGCTACTTGTCAGGATGTGTCGTCTGATACTTAAAATAATGTTAAAACTTCTAATCACAGGTCTGGGTGCTCTCTGACGATGGATTATGCTATGAAGTCTCTCAACCGCCTGACTCCGTCTTCTCTCTCCAAGTAAGAGCTCCGCTTCATGAGTTGGATGGGACTGATCACATTGTCACTAGTTGACAGAAAACACTGGATTCTTACATCTATCGTTTATTCTCAGGTGTGTGACCGCCAGCGTCTCAGCCAGCGCTTCCATGACCCAGCAGCTCCTGTCAGGTCGAGCTCCTCGCCCAAAGCCATTCCGAGTCACGAATGCTGACCGCAGTGTGAAGAAGGGTATAATGGCAGATGTGCTAGAAGACCTGATTAACAAGGTGAAGAAAGAGGGAAGAGCATGAGATGTGAAGTATTTAAAGAGATGAGGAGGAGGGATTGTGATATTGTCGAGGGTGAGATGGATGATGATCAAATGTTAAGACTAAAGACAAAGTGAGGACAGACAGAGACACCCTGGTGTGTGTGTAGAGGATTTAAATGACCATGAACAGACAGACCTGTGACTCACTTACTATTGCATCACGTGTGAAACTCATGTTTTAAAGCTCATGCTGGTAAAAGTTGACAATGTGTGTGATAATACTGCCAGTGAGATCAGCTCCAAAATTCCACAACAAATACTATAACGATCTATGTCTCTGTGTACAGAGATCTGTCTGAACTGAATAATGTGCATCTGGCCTGCGTTACCTGTGAACACATTTACTCACATTTACTGTCCCTCATGTGGCAGGTCAATGAGTCATTGAATGTGCTGTGTATCTCTGCGCTGGTGCTGGATGAAGATGGGACCTGCGTGGACACAGAGGAGTTCTTCCAGACACTGCCTGAAAACACTGTCCTCATGGTCCTGGAGAAGGCAGAGAAGTGGACCCCACACCCGGTATGATACAACATCAACCACAAGGCGGCACTGTTGATCAGCTGCCTCAGCTTTGCATTGCACAGTGTGATGCTTCACATATTGAGAGACTCCTTTTTAATTCAGTGTTTATGCCAGTGTTTCTTTGATGTAGTGACTAGGTAGGGGAATGTTTCCTTGCCTTCTTTACTGCAGCAGTCATACATATTGATGGTTTATGAGTCTGTGAACCGAAGAATATTCAGTCGCAATTTAATCTGCAAATATTTCATCCGTCAAACTGAATGGGAGAGTAATATGTCATTTATTGTGCAAAGGCAGAACACAGGGGATTAGTTTCTTTCATGATGATAACTTTTAGAGAAAATGAAGGGCCTGGGTTGAATATTAATCAGACCCAGAGGTATCATCAAATTTGAATTGTGTTCACCCAAAAGCAATTAATTTCCATAGAAATTGATGCACTCCATGATTGGCATCCCCTTTTTAAATGTTTACTCTGGTGACCTCACACTGACTTTGCCTCGTTGCCAATTGCCTTCGGCATCATCATTGGCAATAGCTGCATCAGTCTGTATTCCAAATGTCTTCTGGTGGAGCCGGCTGCTGTTATTTGGCCCAGTTTGCTGGCTGCGATCACACAAAAGAAATGTGTCTGTAGCCCTTTGACCTGACTTATGTTTCTCTTCCCGTTCCTTCACAGACTAGCCCCTTCAGAGATCAGTTCAGTGAGCGCAGGCTGGAGCACCGTAAAGATGTGGCTAAGGTGACTTTTGACCTCTACAAGAACCACCCCAAGGATTTCATTGGCTGTCTGAACGTGAAAGCAACCCTGTACGGTGCTTATTCTGTGTCCTATGACCTGCGCTGTTATGCTGCCAAAAGTATGCTGAAGTGAGTGAAAGAGCCTTTTTGAGACCCTGCAATATTTTTAATGCTTTTTTTTGTTATTATGCAACACACATCTTTTTCTCCATCTCTATTTGACTGCCTAGAAGTAGTTTTACTTCAGTTAGCGAGGAAAATGAATCAGTTTCTAACTGATAAATTACAAAGGCTTTTGCTAGGCAACCATCCATTGTTTTCTACTATCAGTTGCTTTTACAACATATTAACACCAGATACAATATTCTTTGTGCAGCCCCTAACATGTAAAGTATAAAACCAGATTTAACTGTGTATACCCATGTGGGTGGCCAAGCTGAAATGGTCAGATCCCAGAAGAACAAAGACTAGATTTTACCGAGATTAATTTTGGGCAGAGTTATGTCATCACTGCTGAGATCTGCTGGTTTCCAGCTTTGTCACAGAGATTGTGTCAGAGAGGATTAAATTTTGCAGACTTGTCAAATATGAGGCTTTTCTATTTCGCTCACATGTCAGTTTCATGGCATAAGAAATGATCATCTGACATAGTGAATATTTCCTGTCGGTCATTTTCTCGTCAGCTGGTGTGGTCTGTCTTGCTTGTCTATCTTGTTCTGGCAATTAGTAAAGAAATGACAGGTAATCTGTTCTGATATGACCAGATCCATACATGTGTATATCCCAAGTTACTTAAATGTCTTTTTGTGTGTCTGCAGAAGGGAATTTGCTATTTATGACCAGTGTCTTTCTCTTTCTCTCTCTGTGCTTCAGGGAGGTTCTGCGATGGACCATCTTCTCCATGCAGGCCACAGGCCACATCCTGCTGGGCTCCTCCTGCTACATCGAACAGCTGCTGGAGGAGGAGGAGCGAGCAGAGAAGGGCCTGGCACTGCCACAGGAAACGAGCAAGATCAGGCAGCTGCAGAGCATGTTGCTGGGCAAGGCCTCCTACTGATGATGGACTCGAGCTGACGATGGTGTAACATACACTCTTAGATTTAGCACACAAAGATGATGTCACCGATGAAACAAGTGATCTCTACATGCTCATCGCTGTTTTCTGTGCAGTTTGGAGACATGTCAGTCTCTTCTCACAGCCACTTTCTTACTTTGTTACATTAGTCATCCCTCACAAAGCACTTTTACTGTTGCCTGACTTGTTGGGCATGTAACATGTAACTTTTTTTCCTATGGAGATGAATAAATAAACTAACACTTTTTATTTTCCCTTTTCTGAATATATATTCAGTCTATATATGTCCACAAGTGGGCTTAGATGTACAGTGTGATCCCATTAGGCCACTGGTGTGTATGTGTGTGTGTGTGTGTGTGTGTGTGTGTGTGTGTGTGTGTGTGTGTGTGGTGTTCCTGGTCACAGTCAGTGTAATTGGCAACAGGTCCAGCTGTCTCTCCCAAGCGTTCCTAATTGTCCCCTGGCCTGCGCTGTCCTGTCAGCTGCAGCCTGCCTCTGCCTCAGAAAACCAGAGGAGGAGAACAGGGAAGAGCAAGCAGCTGCAGGGGGCGAGGGGACGGAAGCAAACCATTATACCAAGAGAGAAGATGGCTTCAGCTGGCTACAGAAGTGCCACTTTAGCCATCTTGTCTAGAAAGACTGCAGTAAAAAAAAAAAAAAACACAAAGAGTGGAGGACTGATTTTAGCCAAATTGGCTGTCTGATGTATTCTCAATGGAGAGTATGTCTGAGGTATAGATTCAGCAGGTCAAGACTGTGGTCTTCTTCTCTGTCTTGTAATACATATGTTCCTTCTCTTTTTGTCTGGATTTCCTGTAAATAGAAAATGTCGGGGGCAGAACAAACGGAAACATGCGCAGAGCTAGTTATTTATGATTCAATCCATTGTTACATGACAACAAAATAAAATTCACAAAACATAAATCAGCTGGTTTGTTTGCTAATTTTATGGAGGAATACAGATATAAATGGAATGAGGTAATGAATCAAGGGGATATTGAACACATTTCTCTATTGTTTCAGTTTGGCAATGCATGAAATAAATTGCATCTCATATGAATGCATGAATTCCAGTCTCTCACCCACATGTGCACAACACAACAATATTCATATGAGCACTGGTCTTAATGTGCCATTTCATTGTTTGCACTGAAAGAAGTCATGCTGACTGATTCTTGTGCCTTTTATCTGCATTTGTTGTGCTTCACACTATTTCTAAATGGTACCATTCAAGTGTAATGAATTGCAGCCACATGATTGTCTGCATTTAGATGTGTTTCTAAAGAATCGGCTCATTGTTACTATAGTGAAGAGGTTTGGTTGACCTTTTTTTTTGTTGAAAATGTTTCAGTGAAAATATCCAACTAATCACGGATTTAGTCTTGGTTGATCTTGACATTTCAGGACTTTGGCTAAAAATGATATATTTCATGTGGTCATTTGACACAACCAATCAAAATGAAACAAAAGTATCAACACATCACTGAGTAAACACAAGACTGAAAGCTGCCATCATTGCTTTTAACACAAGGCAATAGAAATTAAGTTATTAATTTACGTATATTCTGGTGCTGTTGGAAGTTTGTTTCCACACAGTGAGAAAACAGGCCTAGAATCATAATGATAAATATTTGAGAAACATACAAAATGTAGATTTTTATTAAAAGAAAATATTTTATTTTATTCCCTAATTTATCAATGAGAGTTTATATTCAGACCACAAAAAGTTGTACCTCAAACACAAAGACCATAACATAGACAAGTTTGGAGCTTTAAATGCGATGCGAATTGAATGACCTTGATAGTAGATTTGGCACCTCCCTTCTCCTTCAGTCAGTTGAAGTCTTCCTGACAATAGGGTCCTCTGTGAATCCGTCAGGAGCCTGAGCTCTACCTGCGGACGGTGCAGCCGTGCGTCCGTCCCACTGAGCTGCTGTTGTCAGTGGTCCCTGCTGGAGCTGCTGCTGCTGCTGAGCATGTGCTCGGCTGCTCCACAGGACAGAAGGGACGCTTCCCATCAACACACAGGTTGCGGACATGGATCGCTGAGCGCACTGCTCCGACTCAAGAGGTAAGAGTGCAGTTTTTCCCACAGAATCATGTGCTTTTGAGTCTGTAACAACTCAGTTAATCGTGCGAAACGTGTGTCTGATTAGGACATTTTACTGTAAAATTGCGCAGCCAGCCAGGTAGCCTCCACCAATCCAGTTCAACTGCCAATTAAAAGGGCAGACGTTCCACTTTGGTGCGATAGGAGCGTTCAGTTAAATATAATATATTACAGCACCTGTTTTAACTCTCGAAAATGCCTTAATTGAACTTTTACGCAGCGCAATTTTAATCCAAATGTATAACCAGCATGTCGTGTGGATATTTACAAACTGTAAACTGGAGGAAACAGTTCAGTTGATAAATATTACACTATCACAGTCAACTTTATATGTTTATTCGATCCAGGAGGTGATTATTTGCGCCCTTGTCGTGCAGTGCATAGCGCGCAGCTCTGTGTGCTGTTTGGCTGAACACGCTCCACGAAATATCGATTTAGCAGAGGAATCTGGGTTTTATTTGAATCCTCTGGCTGTATGTGGGAGTAGGTGCTTGACACAGTTACGGGCTCTGAGGCTGTGTGTTTCTCCCACGCTCCTGAGGGAGTCCTCTCTGCAGTCCGCTGGAAACATCTCACCATGCATACTGCACATCAAAGTGTGGTTGTCTGTGTGGATGGTGTGTGTTTGCCATGTTTTGCATTTTGATTTAGTTGTGTGTGTGCCAACAGACTATAGGGGAAAAGCATCCCTCAAAATATCTATTCTCACTGCTCTTCAGGGTCCATTTACTGCAGAATTATAGTGTTATCTCCCTTTCTTTTGCAATTTTTGGGAGAAAAGACCTAAATTATAAATAAATTAAATGGTTAAATTCTATAATCATTCATTTAAGCACAGAGCGAGGAGCATAAGCAGTAGCATAAAGCAGCATAAATAATATAGGACTTGCATTTGGTCTGTTAAGAATCTGATCCAGTTTTTTCACCCCTAGTTACAATATATATGCATATTTTTAAATAGAGAGAGGATTTTGTTCCCTGCAACTTCTGTTGTGACTTATTTCATCCAAATCAAGTTTAACTTATTGGCTGATCACTGTTAATCTGCAACAATTTTGATCATCAATAAATGACTGGTTGAAGTGATTCTTTAAGCAAAATGCCAGAAATGTGAATATTTGCTGGTTTTCTTTGTTTGATACGATTGTGAATTGAATATATTTGAGTTTTGGACTGTTAGGTGTAAAAAAAGAAGCAATTAAAAGACACTCCCTTGTAAACCTGGGAATGGTTTTTTAGAATTTTTCATTATTTTCTGATATATGTAGACCAAAATGATTGTTTTAGAAAGCAATTGACATATAAATGAATAATGAAAATAATCATTAGTTGCAGTTTGTTATCTACATTCATTACTTAATTATGTATCCTGGAGTTTTGTTTTGGAAAGCATTATGCTTTAGACAGGCCAGTAAGACAAACAGGATCATTATAGAATTTTGTCAGATGGGACATTTTGCTGCTCAGCATCTCAGAACTGCAATCTGCCCTGACAGATTCAAATAACTAAGATTTACTCTTTCATACAATCTGCATGCTGCCGAGCACAGTTTCTCTCTCAGCTGTTTGTCACAAGCAGCAAAGAACAAAATAAGTTAAAAGAGAGATGTACAGAAGACAAATAAAGACTGTAAAAGTGAGACAAAATGCAGTAAGACACAGCAGGCGAGATGAGGAGTAATGAAGAAGGGAGGGGTCGCTTGCAACCGTGTGGAGGTGGAGGAGAGCAAAGAGAAAAAGTCTTGATGAAAGCAAAAGGATCTGAGCTGTGTCTCCACTGCGCCGTCCCCGTGTTCTGTTGTGGATGGCTTTGATTGTGAACATGAAGGAGAGAAACCAAATCCTGCTGGACACATGACAACCGGAAACCTGTGTGTGTGTGTGTGTGTGTGTGTGTGTGTGTAGAGTGTCTGCAGTTAAGTAACCTCATCATTTTTCACCAAGTGGCTTTTCTGTCCAGCATCTGTCATCTGTCAGTTGCAACATGCGCCTTTTCTTTTGTCTCTATCTCCTCTTTTCTCTCTATTTTCTTCTCTCTGCCTATTTCCTCAGCTTAGGTTTTCAATGGCTGGCTATTTCAAGTCCATATTTCAGCTCAGAAATAAATAATTCAGCTAACAGGACAACACAAAGGCCCTTACTGAGAGCCTGGATGCTTTGCTCAAACCTAAATTGCCCATATACCGTTTGGGAGAGTCTGCCTGAATAATGGATTTATTTCCCAATACCAAGTGTATTAGTCAATGACTCAAGTAGACAATATGTGTGCTCACTTACTGTTTGTGCAAGTAATATCTTAGATTCTCCTCTTATATATAACATGAAAAGAAATCACTAGGTTCCATCTTCTGAAAAACATCTGAGTATTGCCAGACAGTTTGTATCTAAGTCTTCCTACGTGCTAAATACCCACCAATTCCCTTAACCAGGTCTCAAGCTGGGGGGCTGAGTCAGATTTCCATAGTTTCAAAATTCATCTCTTGGCAACTATTATACCAAACACCAAGACTGTGTGAACACTGTGGCCTAAATTTTCAACGGTCGTGGAGTACCCAAGTAAAGCTGTTTCAGGGTCAAGCGTTACAGTGAGATTAAAAACAGTGGGCTACCAATGAAATAGGAGACACCAAAAATTATGGAGTTTTGGTTATATCTAGAAATGGTGGTCAAGAGTACCCTCAGTACCCTTGCACCTACTGCATAAAAGTGAGAGATCATGAAAAAGCCTTAGAGTAATGTAGTCTATATATTACTTTGAATTGGATCAGTTTGAGCCTGGTGTTAATTTTATTTTTTCTAGTGATTCACCCAAATATCATCATTAATTTCAATGTTCAGTTCTTCCCATGCTTGTTTTATTTTGGAGGTGGATTCATGTCGTTTGCTTGTGAAGATGCGCACAAAGTGTGAGAATTGTATGTGGATTGTAAGTGTTCAAATGACGCAAAGTGTCAGTTTATGTAGAGCTGTTTCATAGTGACTGTACCTTTCTAACTCTCTAACTCTCTAAAGGCAGTGTCTGCTAAAGATGGCAAGAAGGCATGGTTGTGCCAAATTGGGGCATGTATTGATGTGCTTGGAAGCTCACAAGATCTTCTAATTTGGTTCCAGCTTCTCTGAGTGTGGGACGGGATGAAATTATCCTCTAAAAGCAATAGGAGGCCTAGGTGATGAAAAGAGTGCAGAGAGAGAAGTCTTAGAGGTTAGGCTTTTTTTTTTTCAATGGCCAGCCAGAGAGGCAGGGCAGACATGTCTCCATTTTAATATCCATACTGCTAGTATACCATGACTCTAACATTAGCTGCCCAATGATAATATAAAAAACTTGGTAACCCCAGGCCTCCTTGTTACCTTGGCCTCTGAAGGTGGTTGGGATTATGTGTGCTTTATATCCCCAGTTGAAAGGCATAACGGTAGAATCAACTGCCTTAAAGAAAGATTTAGGGATGAAAATAACGTTGTGAAATAAATACAAAAATCTTGGCAAGGAAATCATTTTAACAGCATTCAGACAGCCAATCAAGGAGGTAGGTAAAGTTCTCCTTTTCACTGTGTTCTCCCTTTACTTTTACTTTTACTCTACGAAATGACATCTATTCCATCATGTGCGCTCTAGTGTTCCCATCCCTCAGATTTCCTTCAGCCATCAAAATATGCATACATTAAAGATGAAGTTCTCAAGCAAAGCAGAGTTTTTCTTGATTTTACTTTCCCTCATCTTCCACCTAATATTTTCCTACAGAGAACTCTATGTATTTCTCTATATTTCATGTTACCCTCCTTGCTGTTCTCAGCTGCTCCTCTGCTCCATTATGAAATGAGCCAAAATATTTATGACTTAGACAGAAATGATAATTGGATTTCTGCATAGAAAGTATGGATGCAGCTTTAACATCAGCCACAATTAAGGGCTGTAAAAATCCTGGACAAAGGGTCAATAATCCAATCAGAGTGAAGCAGCCTCATGACCCCACTCATGCCCTCGCTGTGTTAACACAGCACTGAGGGTAATCATGTGACATACCTGTTATAATGTCAAGGAATGGCAAGTTAAAAGGTGGATGTGGCAGAAGTGCCCTCTAAGGACAGTGTGTCAAATAATTTCATATCCTAGATGATGGGGTCAAGTGGTGATGTGTAATGTGAGGGGCCACTTGTAGAATCTGCAGTTCCTCTCAGCTCTACAGATCATTTTAGCATCTTTTATCTTTAGTCTACTGCAGGCTACCCGTCCAGCACCAGACAAAAAGCAATTAGATGGTGAACATAGTGGAGCATTTAGCAGCTTAAGAGATAGATCATAATTTATTTTTCCTGAATATTGGAGGGAAGCCAGAAACTCAAAATAAATTCTGATGTTGCTCTTTGTCTGCAGGTATAAATAGGCCACTTGTTTGTGAACACATTCACCATATCACCTTCCTAAGGTGATAATATGTATATGTTGTGTTTACAGATTAAGTTGTATTCAACAGAAAAACAAGGGTCTTGCACTGTGCATTGGTCAGTGCGGTATTTAGCACTCTGGTGGCCTGGGGTATAATTCTCACTGGGGTTGGGGGGACAAGGACATAGAAGGCACTGAACAGGAAGCCATATGTGTCTAGTATGTAGACCATGATTTGGTCTCCCACGAGGCATTCTTGGGGTTTGATGAAGACTCAAGCTCAACTGGGGAAAACCTAGCAAAGGTCGCCCAGGCTTCTTGTACAGCTGACAACTGACAACTGACACCCTGGATTGGCTCCACAAGCTTGGCTTTCTGTACAGTTTATCAGGTGAGTACAAAACCAAATTTGTGTACATAGCAATGTTCAGTCCTTTTGTCCAACATGATGGACAGCCAGGACTCCAGTAATCTGGTCTGTGCTACATCAGCACAAATCTGTGCTACTCAGCTTAGAGGACATGGCCCAAGAGGATGCTTCAAACATTGGTGAGATGGCAAGAGGGTTGCCGTAGAGATTTTAAAGAGGCACCACAGTGCTAGGACTCATGCTCATCACTGAAGTAATCAAGCAGTTGGAGTTCCTTAATTGCACACTGCAGAAGCCAACAGAAACCATGTCTGGAAAGCTCTCTGCAGTGTGAAGAGAACTGCCATGCATTGGAGATGATCAACAAGCTAAATATTCAGCCCATAACCATGCCACACATTTGCCGTCCACCAAAGCTCTTCCTTTTCACCCAAATAGATGCACTTGTACAACTTCTTATGGTTGTTCCTGCAGCCTTTCCTGAAGCAGAGAAGAGCTGAAGACCTGGCTGAGAAGCGCAATGGTGCAAATTCGTCTTAACAGTGTAGCAGTCTGTCACATTCACAAAGAAATACTGGATGAAGTCAGCAAGGGAAAATTTGCCAGAAGTTTATCTTTGCGAATGAGTACAGGAGACATGTGTTTGGTTAGTACTGAAGGGTGGATCAAGGGAGTTTGGATAAATAGAGAGATGAGGTTGAAAGAAGAGATGACGGAGGAAAATGTTCTTTATATTAAGAGCTTGATTAATTGACTGTCTGTCTTTCATCTTAAAAGGGTAACATTAAGTAAGGATTCATGAAGGCAAGAAGCTCTTGAAGGATCATAAAAAAGGGGATTATAAAAGGCATGTATTTTGAGTGACACTATGAGAAGGTACAACCAAAGCCTATCTAATCTCAGGTATAACCAACACTTATAAGATAACTACACACTAGCTAAAGCATTCATTGAAAGTGGTCCTATTTACAAGTATTCCTCTAAAAAAGAAGTTTCATATTCTATGATACATTTCGTATATTTGTTGTGCTCAAAGTTGTAAATGTCACTTTATCTATCGATAGTGCCACAATAATATATATATCCATAATTGAATAACTCAGCATGTGAAGTTCAGCAATTTTTTTCTGGGGGAGAACCCCCAGACCCCACATTTCCCAAACCAAAGTTTTGCCCTTGTTGGTGATGCTTTAGCAGTGCCATCTTGGCCCTGTTCATTCCTATGAAAATTGCTCAGTGACGTCGTTTCCAGTTGAGCTCTCCGGCTAACTTGAATTGGGATAAAACAATTTAACCGTGTGATTCTCCTAGACTTTCAAAATGTGATTGGTCCAAATTGATAAAATTCTGATCATGAAAGGCCATTGAGCATCACATGACGTTGTAATCACGCAGTTTGGCAACTATGTGAAATTTGTAGCAGTAGAAGCAGCAGTGTTTCAGACAGACAGTTTTTTTTGTAACAGCTGTAGCCGTATGTTGATCTGTATGTCACCAAGAAAATATCTTTTGTTTAGTCTCAATATGAGGCCGGTTTGTACAGTTCTTATAGACACACATAGGCCTACGTCATTATTCCTCTGCCCCTGGTAGTAAAAACAAACAAGCAAAAGTAAAAAATAATAAACTCTTATTTAAATGTGTACAAAGCCCAATTTAAAAACTATGGTTAGAATAATTTGGATTTGATAAACAGAAAATACCCATGATTAAGATGCAAGAATGATCAGGTTTTGTCAGTAACTAATGATCATGAATGATAATTAAATTGACTACTCATTGACAAGTGACAATTGAAATCCATCAGCAGATGGATGTTGTGCAGTTGTCATGGAGATGGACTGTTGACATAATTAGAGTGCAATATGATTGAAAACTCAGACAAACACTAGGAAAGGGACCTTGAGTTGGGATTGTGTTGTCAAATGACCACATAGATTACTACATCATTAAATCTACACCTTTCTGGCGTAGTCAACTCTGCAGTAGATTACATACAGAGGTTGTGTGTTTTGTTCATGTTACAGGGAATCATGTTACAGAGTTTCTACAATCTGATTATTTCCCAACATGTTATGTCACATTGTTCCCTAAATGTAAAGATAAAACATAGATGTCTGAATATACAGTTATAAACCAAAAGCATTGCACAATTACTGACATGTGCAATCATGAAGTCATATTTTTGTTTCCATAATTATTGTATAAAATTATCTCATTTGTGGTATAAAAACATTCATTTATTTACATTTAGAAGATCCATTGCAACTGAGAACACATGACTACTATCATTGTGTTAATCTTTAAAAGTCTAAATATAATTCCACTGAAGTAGTTGTGCTCCCATTT
Source organism: Euthynnus affinis (assembly GCA_029490765.1). NCBI lineage: Eukaryota > Metazoa > Chordata > Actinopteri > Scombriformes > Scombridae > Euthynnus > Euthynnus affinis. Next base: position 8,879,003 of record CM055840.1, on the reverse strand, counting down.
GAATGTCAATGTCATGACCTCCACAAGGGGATTGTTGTACTGAAGATCTGGCATCTGGAAGCTGGAAGTCACATGCAGTATGGGATCCTGTATTCTCTTCATATTTGATTTACATTTACATCTGCTGGCAGAGAAAAACCTGTGATATACTCCAACGCTGCATCGGAAGAGGTCCTCACTGTACTCACCTACAGCTGCAGGACCACTTAGGCTCAGCAGGTGCCCTGCTGTACAACGAACTATATGTGTGTGTGTGTGTTTGTGCATGACTGTAGTGATGTGTATGTCTGTGTGTCTCACTCTCACAAGCCGACTGTGCTGAGGATGAGTAGTGGCCTGCGAGTGTTTTGCTCTGACATGACATTTTGTCTCCATCACGGCGTGGTGACTGGAGAGAGAGCTCAAATAACAGCTTGATGTCTCAATAGGGAGTCTATTTACGTTCTCTCTCTGTCTCTCTCTTTCATACACACACACACACACACACACACACACACACACACACACACACACACAAACACTTCAGTGGGTGTTTATCGATAGAGGGAAAGTACATGTTCTATGTACTCTTGAATGCTGTCATTTCTATTCTTGTGCGCCGCTTTGTCCTAAGTAATGCCTTGTTAGGAACAGTGCTGTGCCAAGCTTTGTGGTGGCATTGTCATGACAAGTGATGGAAACTGCCTTTTTGGCACAAAGGGGGAATGTTCAAAGTACCGGAGGCCAGAAGAGGGATGCTGTCTTCTCCTCTATTGCATCTCATCCAAAAATCACCTGAAAGTAATGTGATGGGATTATAGTAATCCCATTGTAGATACTTTAGATTTCATTTTTGAAAACCCACCCCAATCACTTTTTCTGTCCTGCCACCGCAATAATGTCCAACTCTCAACAACAGTTCATGACAGAAATGTCATACTCTCCCCACAGCTCCCCTTTGTTGCGTTTATGGTCTGGTTAGATTTTCAGACCCCCTGCTGCATAACTTTGCATCTTAATGAAGAAAAAACAGATTTTCTTTAAACGCCTATAACTGTGATGCATTAAAATATGGAGTTCATGTCAACACTCATGTGAACAGAAATATGTGGATATGCTAATGCTAATTGACACATTGTTATTATATGTTTAATAGATATGAGCTCCTAATGCCAGATGTAGATGACACTGGACTAAAATTGATTTTGAAAGCAAAAACATTAAGTAATCAGTTTATTTTCTTAGTGTGGTTGATAATAATCTAATTTTCAACAGCATCCCCATAAAAATCCCGGATTGAAATATTTTCCCCATCAGTATTCATGTACTTTCTTCTGCATTCCAGTCTTCTCACTATATCTCATTTTGACAACCTGTTACATCAGCCTGTCTCACAGGAATAGCAAGATTATCTTCACTGCCAATTATCTTTTTAATCTTTTTGCTGCTGCTGCTGCTGCTGCTACTGGGAAACGTGGATGTATAGCTGTTCAATTATAGATGCTATACAGTCTCTTGTTTCCAGCTTCCCTTTCCCTGAGGGGAAAAGAGTGTAGAGCAAACGGTGACTCTGAATGGAGGGTTGCCTGTTGTGAGTTCACCTCCTGCTGAGGTTTTGATGCGCTGTTAAAGTGCAAATTTATCTATTTTATTATCAGCCATTTGTGGTGTTCAGGAGTTATTTTCTGATGTGTTTAAATTAGAGTTGTTATTGTTCATACATTTCTCAATCTGCAGTGATTTCCTACATTTCCCAGAATTACTTGTGGCTCAATTGCATTTTTTGTTTGTTTATTGGAGCTACTGTAATCTTTATAAAAGCTTTCTCCATATGTGGGTCGGTGTAAAATGAGAGATGACACGAGCTTTAAATGTATGAATACTTTAAACTTTCAATGTGAAAATGTCAGTATGCCGCCAGGCGTTAAAACAAGATTCACAAAGCTATGAAGAAAGAAGCATCCATAAACAGGCCACATGAAAAAAATAACTTATTAAACATTGTAAATATTTACATATAAATGGAGCTAAAATGAGATCAAGCAAAAGATGGATACTTCTCCCAAATGAATCAAAAACAAAAGATTAAGGCTTATGGCCCAAATGTGATGTCAAGTGCTGTGCAGAATAAAATGAATCTGTTTACATTGAGCATATGGTTATGTGTAGCTTTTTGCATTTTGCACTGAAAATATACGGTTAGCAGATGTGACCAGGAATATGATCAATTTATTATCAAACAACAACACATGCTCAGAAATGAACGCTATGGCATAGCTTTTTGTGTGTGTACATATTTGTGAAAATGAATAGCACAAACAATGTGATAGTACCATTGCAGACAAACCAGCAGAGTAGATGTTCTCCCACTGTTCTTAGCAAAGAAAAAGGTCAAATGGATTGATGAGGCTGGTGCTCAAATGCTAACAAAACAGCCTTTCATATCAAATTCAAAGAGGTAAAAAATAATATTAGGGGCTTTTGAGCCGTATATTTTTGAGGATACAGAAAATCCAGAGTTAGCTTAAACTGATTTTGTTTCAAGGCATAGTTTGATCATTTTGCTTTGTTGTTGAGTTAGATGAGAAGATCAATACCACTCTCATGTCCAGAGGGTCAATATGAAGCTACAGCCAGTAGTTGGTTAGCTTAAGTTAGCTTAAAGAATGGAAGCAGGGAGAAACAGCTAGCCTGCCTCTGTCCAAATATGACAAAATCCCATCCCACCATCCATCACCTCTAAAGCTCACAAATTAGCATATTATATCTTACTGTATGTTGTTTTTGGCAAGAAAGTGGTCCCAGTGTTAACATGTTCACAAAAGTATGTGACTTATTGGTTCTCAGCATCATCACCATATAATCAGTTTTCTTTGAAATTATGTTCCACCATAGCTCTCAGTTTCAACCTTATTATACTGTCAGAGGGTGAAGAGAGAGGGTGTTGCTGAGATAATGCTACCACTGATTAAATTGTATCACCTTGACATGACCTTTTCCTGTTCCTCAGTATGTCAGAGTCTAAATGAGATTATTGCCTTCTGTAAAGCTAGAAAACAGACGCACACACATAGTCACCTGCAGTGCTCCCCGGTGGGCATCTTCCACCCAGAGGTGACTTAATTAGGAAGCCATCTTAAGTAATGCACCTGGCCCACTCACCTGCCTCTGACTCACAGCCAGTTATCAGGAATAGTGGTGCCGCTATATGACAAGGTACTGTGCAGATTTAGAAATGAACAGCACCTTATAAGACCTAACCTGAACCAGCCCTGAGTTCACTTAGTTTTTTCAAGGATTGGGGAAATGCTTGTGGCTAAAGAGACAGTGTGGCACAGTAAAGTGCTCTCCAGGGTCAGACATGAGGCACTTTGAGTCACAGCAGGGTCATATTGATTGATTTTTCACACTTGTACTTCACATCAATGCCATTCAACCTTTAACTTACAAAGAAATTTAAAAGTAGTAGATTCAGAAAAACAGAACTTCCTAAAAACAGAGGAAAGAAACTCTGCAAAGTCTAACCATCAATCCCTATATTACACGCGTATCACATAGCACTCCAGTCTCCATCAGCTGCTGTGCAATTCTGTGACCAGATTGCTTTTCTGCTGCAATTTTAAGATTGGTAATATCTGCACATCTTTTTAGTACTAAGCATCTAACCTGTGCAGCCATCATGCAGCTTTTCACTCAGGCAATCATGAGGCAGTCTGTTGGGAAGTGGAGGAAACCAGGAAACCAGCAGAGGATAGGGGAAGGCTGATGCAAGACTATATAGTAGAGGGAAAAAAAAGCCACTGCTCCCTGGGACATCTTGTTTACCAGTGCTGCTGGCTCGCCCTTGTTTTCTACTTCCTTCCCTCATTCCCTTCTGTAATCTGTCTCAGCACTCTGTTCGCTTCCAGCTTCCAGGTGATGCATGCCCTCTTTTAAGCAGGAATGTGAAAATCAGGTGGAAATCAGAAAGTCTGTTCGCGACCGGAGCAGCTTGAAACCTCCAACATGAGTCAAGCAAAATGGCTGCAGGCCGGCGCTCATGCACACCATCAATTCTTCACTCGCTGTTTTTTGTTCTTTTTTCGGACCCCCTGTTTTCTTACACTTTCCATTCCCCAAGTGTCCCTCCTTCTATTTCTCCTCACATGCTCAAGAGATTCTTCTGCTCTTACAGTTTTCAACTGAACCACAAATCTAAATGTCACAACTACTTTCTCACTAGCTTAGACAGTGTCATAGAAACTTGCCTCTTGTTTCCAAGAAGTCTACAATTTGCTTATATTACTGAAAATAGTTCTAGTAAAATAGTTGATCTTAGGGGATTTCCATTTCCTCCCACATTTCCTCTGCTGTTTACAATGCCCAGAGAGGAGAAAACGAACACATGGAAGTCAAGACAAGAAGTCATTGTAATATGGATTATTAGAAGCAATATCCAATTCATCAATGGTAGACAGTTTTATTATTGTGCTTCCTGTTGACATTGTGACTCACAACTCAACAGACAAATGAGCACCAGTATGTGTCTTTTTTTGGCCCATTTAGTCTTTTCCATGGGAATGTCACATATTTTGAAACTCTCCATCTCAGTAGTTGAGAGATATTTTAACTCTACTACACCACTATCTCACCGTCACTAGCATGTTGCCACCAAAGAGGTTGGTGTCACACACTTCAATACTATAGCACCTGTGCCCTCATTAATCTACCCTTGTAGTGTGGTTGCCACAGCAACAGAAACAGGGAGAAAATGAGTCCATCACTCAAGCGAATGACTGGTTGCCAGAGTGAAGTTGTGCAGAGGGTGATAGTTGAGAGTCAATTTGTTGTGGGGTTTCTGTTTTGTGCTCTCGACTTGTGGGTTTGTCATCAAATGTTTTTAAAACACTTGATGTTCAAATTTTCACCTCTTCATAAATTAAACCGATGAGAGACAGGGATTTTATCTGTTCAGTTGATTTCCCGCAGGTGCAATCAGTAGCCACCCTCTAATCAATGACAAACTGTGTTATACACCCTGCCTTCAACCTTGTCAATACAACAATGAGATATTGTCTGTGTGTGTGTTAGTATCAATAGGCTGACTGTCATCAATGAACTGTAAGCTGCTGCATTAAATAACTGCAACTAACAACACTGTTCAGACACAGATATTGAACTGTTGGTGGCCTATTTGTAAATTGGACAAAGCGAACTTGCTATCAGTCCTAACTCTTGTTTTCACTATACAGATTATCACAAGCCAAAAACAAAGTTTAAATTATTATGATGTTGTTAAATATCTATTTTCAGATCTATTTTCATCAGTGTTTCTTCTCAACACAACAAGAAAACAATATGAAGTGAAGAAACACAGAAATAGCTTGTTTCATCAAGAGCTGTTCAAGAATTTTATGTGAATATCTTTAATGTGCCAAATTCAAGGTCCAAATCTCCAAACATAAAGACTGTTTGCATCTGTTCTCAATTATCACAATATTATTACATATTGGTGGTACATCCTAATAGAGTACAGTTGCTACATGTTCTTTTAAAGGAATAGTTTGACATTTTGAGACATACATTATGTTTATTCACACAGAAGACCAATACCACCTTTTTGTCTGTGTTTATATGGAGCTACAGCCAAGAGATGATAAGCTAAGCTTAGCATACAGACCGGATACAAGGGAAAACATCTAATATGGCTCTCTCCAAAGTTCAAAAATTTCACTAAAATCAGCACTTCTAAAGGCTCTGTGAGGCTGCAATTAATCACAGTGGCACTTTGAGCGAAAGGCTAATGTGAACACGCTAACATGCACAATGACAATGCTATAAGCAGATCATGTTTAATACTCTATGTCCACCATCTTAGTTTAGTGTGTTAGCATGCTAATATTGGTGAATATTGGCAATGGACACAAAGCACAGCAAATGCTGATGTGTCATTTAGTTATACAGGTATTCTGCTGCTAGCATGGCTTAAAATGACACGTTTGTGATTTTACTGTGAGTCTTGTGCTATTCCTTGGTTGGGTGCAATGACTTCCTGAAGTATTCTCTTCATTGTGGGATTCCCAGAGTGTAGACCGGGAAGGGTAAATTTTTCATCAGAAAATAGTTACACCATGCAACAAATTCTCATTTTTCATTTCTGTTTGGATTAAACAAAATAGACACATTGTGTTAATTAATGAGCTTTAGAGGTGATGGGCGGTGTATTTCTAAGCTTTGGATAGAGCCATTTCACCCACAGATGAAGTCAGAAGTTTACATATACTTAGGTTGAAGTCATTAAAATTCATTTTTTAACCACTCCACAGATTTCATCTTAACAAACTATAGTTTTGGCAAGTCGGTTATCTACTTTTTGCATGACACAAGTAATTTTTCAGCTAATGTTTATGGACAGATTACGATCATGATTCCAGAGGGTCAGAAGTTTACACACACTAAGCTGACTCTGCCTTTAAACAGTTTGGAAAATTCCAGAAAATTATGCAAGGAAGCTTTAGAAGCTTCTGATAGGCTAATTGACATCTTGTGAGTCAATTGAGTACCTGCAGATGTATTTTAAGGCCGTCTTTCAAATTCAGTGCCTCTTTTCTTGACATCATAGGAAAATCAAAAGAAATCAGACAAACCTCAGAAAAAAAATTCTGGTTCATCTTTGGGCATAATGACCATCATTATGTTTGGAGTAAAAAGAGGGCGGCTTGTTGTGCTTTTCTGCAGAACGGACTGGTGCACTTCACAAAATAGATGGCATCATGAGGAAGGACAATTATGTGGATATACTGAAGTAAAATCTCAAGACATCAGCCGGGAAGTTAAAGCTTGGTCGCAAATGGGTCTTCCAAATGGATAATGACCCCAAGCATACTTCTAGAGTTGTGGCAAATTGGCTTCAGGACAACAAAGTCAAGGTATTGGACAGGCCAATACAAAGCCCGGACCTCAATCCAACAGGAAATTTGTGGGCAGAACTGAATTATGTGTGTGCAAGTAAGGAGGCCTACAAACCTGACTCAGTTACACCAGTTCTGTCAGTAGGAATGGGCCAAATTCCAGCAATTTATTGTGAGAAACTTATGTAAGGCTTCCTGAAATGTTTGATCAAAGTTAAACAATTTAAAGGCAATGTTACGAAATACTAACAAAGTGTATGTAAACTTCTGACCCACTGGGAATATGATGAAAGAAATAAAAGCTAAAATAAGTCATTCTCTCTACTATTATTCTGACATTTGACATTCCTAAAATAAAGTAGTGGTCCTAACTGACCTTAGACAGGGAATGTTTACTAGGATTAAATGTCAGGAATTGTGAAAAACTGAGTTTCAATGTATTTGGCTAAAGTGTATGTAAACTTCTGACTTCAACTATAGCTGTGTCCCTTGGTTTCCACTCTGTCTGCCAAGTTTGGCTTATTCCAGCTCTGTGCTTGACACACAGACATGGAAGCAGTATCAAAATGCTTCAGTAAAACTTAAGTAAGTTGTTTTGGTGTAACTTAACTTAAATTTGCCAATTTGTTGTGTATGTGTTTCTACTAGCTTCATCACATTTAGCTCCCTAATGTTTGCATTATAGGCTATTTAATGCATTTCTGTGGCTCTGGCTATTTTAGTGAATCAACTCCTCAGATACGACAGTGATACTAGAGTGAATTAGCATAAGTAACCTTGCAACAATTGATAAATATGTTCCCTTGGCAGTAGAAGTATGTTTCACAAATCACATGGTCTGCTGCAGCTGGCAGAGCAGAGATCCTAACCCATTTTCTGTAAGTTGCTGAATGTGTTGTTTTTACTGATGCATTGAGAGGGCAGTTGATTGCCTGAGGGTCTGATTACTTAGCTTCATTCAATTTGCTCGTTTCTCTGAGCTCCAGGACACATTAGTGATGGCCTATTGTAGTGGCCTGCAGTTCTGACAGCTTGTGTGCAGTTTTAAGGCTGTGGCAGAGCCAAAATTGTAATCAGAAATACTGATACAGTTAGAAGACAGATTGAAGGCTGGATTTATGCATAATGCAGCATCTGTTCAATCTGCACACGTTGGGTTTGATATATGCATATTTATTAGATAGACAGATAAATAGATAGATAGATAGATCAGAGGTATTTCTTCTTCTGGCAAACATGAGCTATGATCTCTGTGTTATGACTTTTCTTTCTTAACTTATGTTGAGATATGTGACATGCTATGAGAGAGAATAATGTGTTTTGATTTTCTCCTCCACACTTCATTTCTCATCTGTCTGCATTGTGTTCCCATCTCCCCAGTGCTGTCACCAAGCTGTTATTCATCCCTGCATCATGGAGGCTCAGCCCGGTGCATCATGGGAGCTCATCAACGGTGTGACAGATACAATATATGAGGACTGAAAGGTCGTCATGGAGACTGACAGCTACACCTCAAGTCCAGCCACCACTGAATGGGCCGGCCTGGAGGGAATGGGAGTCCTTCATGAGCAAGGAAGAGAGGGCCTGTCCAGCAACCCTGCATCATGGTACATGCCATACTCGCTGGGCTTCCAGGTGTCCCTCACTGCCTTCCTCATGCTGGAGCTGGTGTTGGGCTTCAGCAGCAATCTGACAGTGCTGGTGCTCTACTGCTCTCAATCCAATTTAGTGGACTCAGTGAGCAACATGGTGACTGTCAATCTGCATGTGCTGGATGTGGCAGTGTGTGTGCTGTGTTTACCCCTGACTCTGGTGGTTGTGCTGCTGCCTCCAGGACCAAATCTAGCCCTGCTCTGCTGCCTCCACGAGGCTTGTGTCACCTTTGCCAGCATTGCCACAGCTATCAACATCCTGGTCATCAGCTTGGACCGATATGACATTTCGGTACGGCCAGCAAACAGGCTTCTGACAACACGCAGGGCAGCCCTGCTCTTGGCTGCCGTGTGGGTCACCTCGATAGCTGTGTTTTTTATCCCGTTCTTGGAGGTGCAGTTGTCCAGTGGAGAAGGAGCAGAGGAGAGAGGGCAGGTGACACCCTTGTCTTTGTCCTCCCATGGCATCAGTACCACAGCGGTGCCAGCATGGCGTAACCGGACACTGCTGTGTGTTGGCGGGCAGGGTGATCACACAGGCCTGGTTATGTATTACCACCTTATCCTGCAGGTTCCCATTTTCTTCACCACTGTGGCAGTCATGCTGTTCACCTACTCCCGAATACTGAGGGCTTTGAACATCCGCATTGGCTCCCACATGAAGAAAAACCAGCGCTTCAGGGGCTCCTCTGGCAGGGGGCACCACAAGAGACAGAAAAAAAGGAAGGTAGTGGTTGATGGTGAGGTGGCAGGAGGGGAGCAGTGCACCACAGATGGTACCAAACAGCTCAGCCACCCTCCCCTCATCCCTTCCCCCTCCCCCACTCCCACAGCTACCTCCCCCCCTGCCTTGTCCTCCCCTGCACCACTGGTCACCTCTGACACAGGTGCTGCCACCCCTATGCCAGCCACCATGGGTGTCCAAGCCTCAGTCTCGGCCATCATCGCTCTGCGGCGGGCGGTGCGGCGACACCGTGATCGGCGAGAGCGCCAGCGGCGGGTGTTCAGGATGTCGCTCATCATCATCACCACCTTCCTGGGCTGTTGGGCTCCCCTCTCTGTGACCAATGTGCTAATCCTGGGCATAGGCCCCAGTGATGGCCTGGTCAGCTTGCGCCTCTGGTTCCTCGCTCTGGCCTATGGCACCACAGTCTCCCACCCTTTGCTCTACGCCTTCACACGACAGAAGTTGCGCCGCGCCCTCCGTGCCAAGGTTAAGAAGAGGGTGGTATCCCTGCTTCAGGTAGATCCTTCACCAGGGGGCACCGTCATACACAACTCCTGGGTGGAGAATAGAAAAACCAGCCGGCAGGTGCGGCTAGAAGCAAGTGAAGGTACTGACCGCTGCCTGGCAGAGGCCCTGTGAGACTGACGCACATGAGCTAGTATAATTAAAAACCAGAAAAGAGTCACAGGTGTGTTCACTGGAGCGTGAAGCAAGTGTTAAGAAATCTGAAAAACACATTTCCTCCTCTGGGAGATGTTTTAATGTAACCACCAGCAGAAAGTCCATGCTAAACACAGCTAAAACTCACCTCAGGCAGCAGTGGAAGCAGGATGCTGTTGTCACTGTGGTGCACACAGGCTCTGCAGCTGAAAAAATCATACAACAAACACACAAGTGTATATAATTTGCACTTTGTCAAATACTGAGGTCTGTTTACATGTGGAGTTGTATGATTAAGCATTGTCATAGTGGTGCTTACATAATTGCTCCAAAGAATGTGTTTAGCTAGCAGATGATCTGATCTACCACCCACTCAAATGGTCCAAGGCAGCTTTAAAAAAATGTTGATACATTTCAAACGTATAAATACAGTACTATAAAGACTCTTGAATGTATTTAATATTATCTCTGTCTTAATTCTGCTCTGAAAAATTGGTTTGATGCTGTATTGTCTGTTTTGAACAAAATGGGAACATCTTGGATATTTACAAGCAAGACATAATGAGTAACTTACATGAAATATGATGTTGGGGTGTAAATGTGTCAGTGTTTAGGGGGGTAGATCCACAGATAGAAGGTGAAGAACACGTCAGAGGACAATTAAAGGCTAATGTGATATATTAAATGCAGTTTTGCTTTAGCTTAAGTAGTTATTATATGGTCAAATGTTACAGTGTTTATATAAAATCTTGCAAAGCTCCTTCGTGTAAATGCACCTCTTTTGCTCCCCAGTTTGTATCAAATGGTTAAAAGTCTTGTTGATGTTTTGCATATACTGCAGGCTGAAGGTGGGCACGCTGTTGGAAGGAATAGTTCAGCATTTTGGAAAATACATTTTTTACCTTGGTTTTTTTAGCAGAGTTAGATCCCTCTCAGGAGTGGTATCAATCTTCTCATCTTGCTCTCAGCAAGAAAGGGAATAAGTGTATTTACTTTAAATAGAAAAGAAGACATACAGTATATCTTATGATTTAGGTATTGAAAGAATTATGGATAAAGTCAGCTGGCTGAGGTAGCTAGTTAGGATGACAGAAGATGGAAACAACAGTAAAAGCTTTCAGTATAATGCAATCCAGTGCATTAACTAACTATGGTCTCAAAAAGTACTTAATAATACAAATTAGTAGACTTATCATATAATCATCTTTCTTTCACATTATCAACAAAAACAGTATAATCAAGGCTTCATGGAAAATAGTATTTATTACACGTCTCTTGTTCTGGATTGCATTATATTTAAGGTGTTACTGTAGCTCAGTTTGGAGTCTTGGCATGGTAAAAGCATACAAATGTCTTTTGAAATAACACCAATGTACATGCTGTATATACTGACCAGATCTAAATTTATTACATGTGAAAGATACAGTACAGTAAGTCACTTGGTCTGTATGTGTTGACTTTTCTTGATTCGAGGAGCATTTCAATACGCAGCTGGCTCTTCTCTCGTGTCAGCACCCAGACATTTGGTCCTATGGGTCAACTCAACCTTAGTGTCCTGCAAACACAAGAGAGTAACTGTCACTACGGCTGAGCGCCAACAGATTGGTGGGATTATTAATAGGACTAGTGTTTGCTGTTGACTTTGTTCTACCTGCTTGTGTGTTCACTTCTCTAATGCTTTACTCACACTGGGGCTCGTTTCAGAGGCCATGTAAGTTTCACACACACACACAATGCATTCCTGAATGTAAACACACATAAAAAAGATATATATTATACTGTATGTACACCAAGAATATGCTATCTTTATAAGTTTTCTCCATGGTGTTGGTTTTATGTGAATGTATCACCATTCAAAGTTGAATTATATCAATAAATACAAAAATGAGATCTAGATTTTCTGCCTTTGCTCTTTGCTCACAACCATATGAATTAATGTATGTGGCCTGCTATGAGTTTGTTGAATTGGAGGTACTAAATACAAGGTGCTGAAAAATACAGTACACTGGAAAGTATTTTTAGCTGAAAACCCCAGGAGCCTTTGGCCCCCATGTGTAGCTGTAATAATTTTTTCTCTTCAAGTATTTGACTTAAGAGGAAACCTGCTGTGAGGGGAACAGCATGAGGACGATGTACAGCTCTGTCCATATAACTCATATGATTCTTCCCGCAGTACCTGAGGGGACATAGAGATATACTACTACTATTGCACTAAAGAGTCCACATGGACACAGTCATACATGGCTGCAATAAATGAACACCCTTGCGTCAAACATACTGAGGTCTGTGTTGCACAGACTGCATTTTGCAAATGATGAACTGAGTTTGTGTACATGTTCACTTCACTTATAACAATCACAAAGCAGCTAATAATATAGTGAGTAGGTGGTGCTATTTGCTATCTGTTAGTTTTAGCATTGTTTGCCAACTTCATTGTTGAGCTGGCTATATGTTTTCTGACAGGAAGCCATCCATAACTGGTTCAGTGGCTGCATCCATGTTCAGTGGGTGCCCTCAGTAGGCGCTGAGCACCTACTGTACCTGGCAGTGTTCAAGTCATGCTCCTCCCACTGAGCTATACTGTGCACTCTTGTTCAAAAGCTGCCAGCATGCCAAAACTTTGCGTGGGCTTTGTGTGTTGCGTGGCAGGGAGGCACTACAGACCTCTGCAATATAGGAAAAGAAGGTCATTTATGTGGGATGAAGCCTGCAGGGTAATAAATCAGCAATATTTAAACTTAGCCAGAACAATCAGGCCATTGTTGCTACTTTTAATGACTTTTTATGTTGTTTTGGCTAGAATGAAATGAAATCTACATCCCAAACAAGGTCTTGTTGAAAATAATTTGTAATTTAGATTGAGATATCAATTTTAGTACTGTTACCAGGAGGCTACAACTTAATATGGACCTCTGCAGTCATGATGCAGCAAACTAAAGGTCGCTGGTGAGATCCTGGGTTTTGGCGTCACCACAGAACTCTACAGTTATCTGCAAGTGATCATCTCACTAAGTTAAGAAAAAACACATGGATCAATGCATACATTTGAGAAATTACAGGTTAGGCTAAGAAATTTAAGTGAACAAACACCAGTTTGAAATATAAATATATAAACTCCACCACAGCTTGTTACCTTACTGTTGCTGTAAAGAGGCTACATCTATAATTGTTCCATATGCCATATTGTTTTTTTTCCCAAGTTGCTCAAGTTGTTCAAAACTCAAACTGTATACGCAATAAGAATGATTGCTCAAATGATAAGGTGTAAACGAAGGTGACACTAACTGTTGAAACATCCCCACTTTGTATTACTTAATGAACATTTTCATAAATTACTCTCAGAAAGACATGGAAAACATCTACACTATGTATCCTATTTCTACAAAATGCAAATGGTTCATAAAAAAAAAAAATCTTTTCAGAATGTTGATTGACATGAACAAAAATGAATGTGAACATTAAGTTGTAAGGACACATGTGCAGAGTCAGTCTTACTGACTGTGGAACCAGCATCCTGTCACAATCATTTCGAGAAGAACAAGCTGTAGTGGAAGAGTTCACGTAAGGTATTTGTTGAAAAAAGCTGATTTTATGGGTAATTTAAAGAATTGATGCACAAAGCAAAAAAGTGCTTCAAGGCGGAGGCTCAATCAAGCAAACATTCACAATTCACAACTCAGCTGCCGGTAAAACACCCGATGTCCTGGAGTCAGTTAAGACCTGAGAACAGAAAGTATATACAGATCAATGCCAACCCTGAGTAACCTCTACTGAAATGTCAAAGATGCCAATATTTGTTTGTCATCTCACCAACAATTCTGGTTGGACAAATTGAATATTCAGAAAAGAAGGAGATGAAGAACTGTGTTCAGATTTTACGTGTTGTTCATGTAACAGCACTGGATCTCAGGATACACTGAATATCTACTTATTGGGATATGAAATTTTGTATTTGCAATGATGACAGATTGTATTTTAAGCTGAATAGTAAAAGGGTACATGTGGTACTGAAAAGAAGCGGGAAACCCTGCTGTGAGGCAAACAGCATGATGATTATGTACAATACTGTACATTAGAGGCTCATATGATGATGCATTAGCTGAAGGGACACTGAGCAGATCCCGCTGCTGGTATGAATACTAAGAGTTCTTCCAAACAACCATACAATGTTGAGTGAATCTAGACATTATGAAGCTATACTGTTGGAGATGCATTATCTCAGACCAGCAGTGAATAGAAAAAAAATCTTACATACATAAATAAGGTCTTTCTGCAACATGTTCAACATCTGCCACAACTGCTGTAATGGCTCAAGCGTCATCACTGACCTCTTCCATCATGGACTCCCTGCTCCTTCGCTGTCTAGCACCATCTGGGCTCATTTTACACAGTTTCTTCCACAGTCTTTTCCCTCTTCTGTCAACACCCTGTGATTTCAACTTAATGACTTGTGCAGCCTAACTTGCACAAGTACAGATAGAGGTCAGAGTTGAAGCAGGTCAGCTTATTGACAAAGATGTAAAGAACATAGTTTTTTTTTTTTTGAGAAATGACTCATCTTCGTCTTTGTTTTCACTCCCAAACAAATACATTATTCTTCAAAGCACAAATAGTGTTTTGTTATTTTTTTGTTTTTTTAAGGCATATTTGTTTCATACATATAATAAAAAGGATTTGTTTTTGGGAAGAAGAAAAGTCCTGCAGTTGTCTATGATCTGGGAGACTCCAGTTTGAGACTTAGTGTTGGGACCTCCTTCATACAGTAGTTTACTCATGAACACTTATTGTAAAACTTTGATTTTCTAAAATTAAAAGCATAATAAAAACAAAAACAGAGTTTTAAAATCTCTTTCCACTTTTATTCAAATACAGATACTAATAATTCTGTTGCCTCAACAAATACAGATACAGATATAAATATTGGGCTCTCTCTGCACATCCCTGGTTGTCACTGTGTCCCGGTTGTTCTGTGATGAAGCTGGTGGGTATCATATCAATGATGGACAGGTGGCTCACACTAAAATCCCACCTCAAAACCTCTGTTCTTCTTTTTTAGCTGCACTGACTACATGATTTATTTTATTGTCTACCTCTGTTGGCAGTA
Organism: Euthynnus affinis; assembly: GCA_029490765.1. Taxonomy (NCBI): domain Eukaryota; kingdom Metazoa; phylum Chordata; class Actinopteri; order Scombriformes; family Scombridae; genus Euthynnus; species Euthynnus affinis. The sequence goes on along the minus strand of CM055840.1, from coordinate 8,863,991 downwards.
ATTTGTTTTATATGTCAGATTTTTTAGTTATTTATAGATAATTAGTTCATTTAAGTTTTATTAAAAATATATATTACTTTTTGTGACTTCTTGCTGTAAGATCCAAAAGAATTAAAATAGGGAACTCAACCCAGATTTCAACATCATGTTTGACTTTGTGTGTTTCACTGACCACTGCTCTGCTCAGAGACTGCAGTTAAACCACAACACTCTTCATGACCAGATTCAAATGCTAAGGAGCATTTTGTTTAATAATGCAGAACAAGTAAGTAAAATATCGTCTTTAAATTCTTGTCAACAGTGTTTTTACATTATAATGTTCTAAACCAGACCGACCTCTGGTGGACACCTTGACAAATTACATAGTTAAACTCCTTCTTTTACACGCCGAAATAGCTCAGTTGGGAGAGCGTTAGACTGAAGATCTAAAGGTCCCTGGTTCGATCCCGGGTTTCGGCAGTGGAATGGACGCTTTTGTGAATCATAAATAACATGACAAACACAGTTTGTCATAGTATAACAAGATACAGTAGTTGTAAAATAGGAACGAACACTCAGCAATGAATCAAGTGAGCAGATATCAGTGTACGGTACAAAACAATCAGTATCGGTACATTAATGTGGACTATGAAGTTGTTTAGAAATGTACAGTATACACACCTGCAGTGGTGGACCAACTGTTACCACATATACAGAAACACGGACAAAGTTCAGGGAGCCCTTTAAAGCTACTTGTCCTGTCTGCTATGTTTTCTTTTCTACAGTCATTCATACACTGTTTAGGATGCATCTAAAATATTAATCCAATTAAACATTATTTTAAAAAGTATTATTACCTGTAAAAACAATTTCTGTTACTATATTAATTATTTTTCGGTAGTCAACTTATTTTAGAGGACAATAACACATAACAGTAAAACATAATACACAGTAACACTACTCAGTAGATGGCAGGAGTGTGAATAAATACTACAAACTCAGACAGCCATACTAAAAACATACAAACTCATGATCATTCTTATCGTGTGCGTATCAGCCGAAATAGCTCAGTTGGGAGAGCGTTAGACTGAAGATCTAAAGGTCCCTGGTTCGATCCCGGGTTTCGGCAGCTGAGGGCAGCGTTTTACACCTTGAAGGTGAGGCCTGTTTGTAGCCACGTGCACACACACAGGTCACACTACGGTAACTGCAGGATAATTCAATAAGGTCCGGCTGCGGCTTGTAGCACCTCACGCCCCCTTGGCCCGTGGCTCCCCTCGTGTTCAGCTGGTCCGGCCACCCGAGGATATGTGAAGAGGTTTTTCATGACCAGATTTAACCTCTTACTGTCTCCTCATGTGAGCACATGTGGATCTAATCTCGTCTGGAACACAGTTCAGCTACTGGGCAACCATCATATAGTGCATATGTAAATGTTTACTCACGTAGTCATTGATTTATTTTGATTTAGCATTATCACTAAGTTCCGTGTAAATATATAAATATGATTTTGATAACAATAACAATTTGGTAACAATAGAAAAAAACGAACGAAACATTTATCCAAATGAGTCTATGATCTATTCTATGATTATGATCTGCAAAGTGTAGAGGGCTGCTCTGACACTGAATGTTATTCAAACAACCAAGCAAGGCATACAATAGATTCAAGACATTTATAGGGCTTATAATTCAATACATTTGATCAAATCCCAGCCAATATGATTGGTTTATGCACATATTTCTTATGCACGTGTTGATGAAAACACAAAGTTAATAGAGACATGACAAGAAGTCTGGCTGGTTGTAGTCCTGTCAGAGCTGAGAATGCAGTCTGACCACAGGAGGGTTGTCTGCAGGTCTGAGGTGAAGGAGGACGACCAGAAGAGTCTGGACAGACGCTGGAGAGACAGAAGTCAGGACGACGGAATGTGAAATAAACAACATAAACGGTCTGTTTATTAACAGCTTTTTAGACACCAGATGTCAATAAGTATTTTGTTGATAATGCAGATCAAGCAAGTAAATCATTAGAAATAATAATATCATGAACCAGACCGACCTCTGGTGGACACCCAGACAAATTACACAGTCAAACCTGTTCGTTTACACGCCGAAATAGCTCAGTTGGGAGAGCGTTAGACTGAAGATCTAAAGGTCCCTGGTTCGATCCCGGGTTTCGGCAGTGGAATGGACGCTTTTGTAAATCATTTGTTACAGTAAAACAAGGTACAATAGTTGTAAAATAGGAATTAAGAATGAAGAATGAGCAATGAACTGAGTGAGCATATGTCAACATGCCGCGCAAAGCAATGGGCATAGGTAATAAATAGGCATTATGGGTCCCAGACCCTTCTTGGAAACTTGACCATCCGTCATATGAGGGCTTCGACACCTATCCCATTAATAGACAAGTGGTATGTCAGACAGTATAATTATATTGCAAATGGACCAGTGCCTTCAAGGAAGATTATATATTGATACACATAAATACAGATAGATAGATAGATAGATGGATAGATTATATATATTGCATTTCTTGTCTCATCTCTACTATTACTGTCACTGTAAGATCTTCATTCTTCATCCTGTCAGGTCTCTTTTTTGCAATGATATGACCCATATACATGAACTGCTGAACAAAAACTGTAATCAGTAAACAAAATTGTTGATTCGAATTTGATTATTCCATTCTAAGCAGACTTACAGAAAGCAATATTTAATCTCAGCTGTAACTATGGAGATGTCTGTAGTTGGTGATGTTGGGCTATAATGTCAGAAATGCTCTTAACTACACCTACATTCATTTGATGGATATAAAAAATCTATATGAAGATATAAAAGCCTAATGTAAAGCTCTTGCAGAAGTGCAACAAAAACAAAAACTGCCAGAATTTGGTTCAGTAGTTTTCTACCAGGTCCAGCTGAAACAGGTTAGTGCAAAAAAAAACAAACAAACAAAAAAAAAAAAACAATTATATAACCAAACACTGCCTTTGTTATATATTTAGGTCACATTAGACATCAGATCATGCCAGGAGAGCCTCAGCATGAATGGGATAGGTTTAAGGGACCTCCTATGGTACATTTGAAGGCTCAGGCCCTCTCTCAGCTGTTCTAACCTGTGTCGGTGCCAGCCGAGGCGTGTAGAGGCAAGAGAGCCACGGTCCAAGAGAGCAGGTCCAGGCCACGGGGCACCAAACAGGTCAGGGATTTGCGTCACTCCCATTGAAACTTTAATGAATGGCCAACTGGCTCTCTGTGGTGATGTGCTAATCAACTGTGCATTGATAATGAACGGACAGAAAGTGGTCCAGAGAACTAACGATGTGAGAGATTGACCGTGAGGGAAAGGGGGGGGGGGACTGAGGAAAATGTAATAGGACATATTTTGCTCCTCTGTTGAGGCCTGATAGAAGCCTGAACATAATAACAACATCCTGCAAAATGAGATCCAGAGTTCGCCTTGTTCCTGTAGATTATTTGCTTTTGAAGTGAGTGCAAAAAAAGCAATGATAAGGTACACCAAGATAACATTTGATTGATTTCCAGGAGTGAAATTAGCTATTACAGCAGCACAAGAAACACAGAGTGGTAGGAACAGGATAGAGATAAATAGAAAAAATATAAAAATAACAAATGAGTGAAAGCCATATGCACTACCATACACTGTGATACAACACTGCTGCCACTAACAATAACAGTGGTCACAGTTTGGTAGTTTTTTAAGCTACATGGTACATGCTTATGGATTCATGTATATTTAGTAGTAAAATATTAATTTCTCAAAAACAGCTGTAGCCTCATTACTAGAAAACAGTGTGCAAAGCCTTAACCATAACACCCTTGTCGAATAGGAAGTCTGTGACAGAAGATATCGCTCTGCCACATCAATAACACCCTTTTCACTTGCCCTAGGCCAGAAAGGAGACATTCCAGCTACCAATTTGGTGTTTAAAAGATTGTAAATCATTTGGTGGTGTTTCTGCTTATGAGAACCACAAATTCATGTAGAGACATTATTTGAGACATTTTTGTAATAAAGCAAATATTATTTCATTTGACATATAAGATAGATGCAGGTGTTTTCTTCATTTTTCCTGGTAGAGAATCCTGATTTACAGTTTTTAATCAAATGTATCATTACTTTAGGGGAGAGGAGCTACAAGAGGCGGTAAGAGCATCATTCCTTATGTTGATTTTTAATTTAAGATATTAAAGCTTCATTCTACAAAAACTACAAGAATACATTCACAGATTTGATCCTGTAAACAAGACTTTTTTAATGCATTAGCATATGTTCTATGCATGTTTTTGAGACAGTCTAATTGTGTTTGTGTGTTTCAAGGGAATGGGGGTTATATTGTACATCTCTTGTGAACTTCAACTCACCCCTGCTTGCTTAAAACTAATTTGGCAACAGAGATTTCAAACTAATTGTGTTTTTTCTTTCTAATGTACGCTGCACTTTCTCATTTGTTGCTATGTAATTTGTTGCTGTGTAATATCCTGGGTTCTTGGTTATGCAAGATCTCTCTCTCTCTCTTCATTGTGGCTGGCACTTTGCGTTTCCATCGCTGTAATTTGGTTTCCTGGTGGCTTTGTTCTCACTGCTCTTGGAGAGCTACAAAGAATGCCTGAAGATGCCAGTCAAGCTCTGAATCAATTCAGTTTGGTGGCTGAATGAAACCCACAGGTGGAGAGCAGTTCAGTCATCCGGACGGACGTGGGGGAAAGGATGTTTTTGCTCTAATTAATCAAGACTCTTTTCAATCTAGTTCCACTTCCAAGCAGCTCCCACGGACGTCCCAGTGGATTTGGCATTGCTTGGAGGCTTGCATAACTGGAGCAGCAGTGACTTCTACCCAGCAAACTTTATAGCTGCTAGTGTCTTCTGTGTTTCCAGCACAGCCACAGACCCAATTTCCTAATCTTATAAAGTTGTTATGGTGAAGGTGTTAGCAAACAGACCAATATTAGCATTGATTTAGAGTTACGTTTCTGGCCACCTTATGAGTGGCAATATATTCACTCTCCCAGTAGCTCTTTTAAGGACTTCACCAACTCCTTGGAGATAGATGTGGCTTTCACATCTAAGAATAGATATAGGTCATTAAACTGAAACACTGACCTGAAAGATACCAAAACACTCTGTAGAGCTGCAGGAACCTGCAAAGTTCATTCTCTGTGGGTTCATCGATACGAGCCACATCTACCTCATCGAGTCATTTGATCCATTGTTCATAAAAAAAAGTTTTGGTTAGGGCAGCTTTAATAGTTCTACACGCCCATACTTTTCCTGGCCCTAAATCCTGTTTTCAAACAGTTCTTAAATTTTTGGTGCTGCACATATTCTAGTGAGCTCACAAAGCCGGTAAGGTTTGGGAATATTTTTGGACAGTCATGCCACTTGCCACCTGTCATGGCTGGAGTTGAGTAAGAGAAAATAAAAAAAAGGCAGACAGTTCTTAATCCAAAAGGCAGTGAATAAGCCTGTACCCACACTCATAAATTACTCTACACAGAAGGGGGATGAAAGATATAATTTATAAATGAAAGATTATACTTTGTTTTGCAGATGAGCATGAAAAAATGTTACCATATCCGATCATTTAGACATACTGTATATATATAACAAAAATATCCACTCCTTAATATTTCCCAGCATGCATCTATACGAACAAACAATCCAATGTTTCCAATGTGTTATTTAATTGTTTTCTCTCATTTTACTGTTGTAGGATATTGTTGTATATCATGGGCACATAGTGGTGGTTATGTCTGTGGTGTTTGGGTGTGGTGTTTTATGTCTTCTGTGGTTATGTGTATAATTAATTATGTTCAAACTAAGAATAACTGTCGCAGCACCACGATCCAAAGTGCTATCAAGGGGAGACATTGCAGGAGAGACATAACACCTGCTGGGACTTCAACTCTGAAGTTGCAGTGCAGCACAACTCAAAGCAAACAAACCTTCCATTTGGGCAAATATGGAACACAGGACCAAATTAATTCTCCACTTGTCAATCAAACTAAATCATAGGTTAGTGTTACTGACCTCACACCGTATCGAACCGCCTCATGCGTCAGTATCATCGACCCTCCATCTGATCAAACTGTCTCACAGGTCAGTATTTTTGACCTTCTTCCAGACCAAACTGTCTCGCCAGTCACTATTTTTGACTTCCTCCCAGTCAAAGTGTCTCTCATGTAGTATTATTGTCCTTCCTCCTGTTCAAACTGACTCACTGGTCAAAATAGAAAACCAAAACTAAAAAGTAGTTATGGTTGTCAGTTTTCAGGAAGGTCAATAATACTGACTGGCGAGTTGGTTTCAGTGGAAGGAGGGTCAATAATACTGACCCGTGAGTCGGTTTCATTGCCCCAAGCACTGTCCTGCCAAATATTCCCATGGCATCCCTCTCCACAAAGGCATGAAAGCTCTCCAAGCACTCACTGCTGTTGGAGTACTGCTGCTGGATGCCTCAAGCCGTTGTTATTGTCACCAAATTGCCAAACGTGTTGATGAACGAGTGCAATTGTTGACACAAGTATGCTAGAATACTGGTTTACAAGTCTCACACATGCAAATGAATGTGGTTCAACACATTTCTGTCTTTATAGAAAGAACAGCAATCAATATTCATTAGTTGTTGCATAACTCAAAGAAGTGTGTCCCTAAACCGGAGAGATCTGGCCTACAGAGGAGAAGTATGCCAGTGTTTTTCTAAGATGGTCTTGTTGTGGAGCTCTTGTGACATAACCCGCCATGATGCATACAGTCCAAATGTGACAAGGGAAGGTTGTCTAAGGGAACACAGTATGACCTCGCTTTTGTCCTTTGAGACAAAGAGGAGGCATTGTCTTCTCAGACTGACTGAGTAGAAAGTATCGAACCCACTCACTGTTCCTTGAACAAGCTCCAAGGACAGCGAGGAGGCCTGTTTCTCAGAATAATCCATATAGATGTTGTCGTTCAGATTGTTGTTGTTCTTTCTCTGCACTGAGCTGACCTTTGCAAATGTCTGGGTGTTGATCTACGTTACTAAATGAAAGCTGCAATTGAGAGAAGTTTGCAATCATTGCTCTTTTGTTCTCCTCACTGAATAGTGCTGCTCAAGTGGCGTCTGAACTTTAAGTGGCTGTGTAATCAAGAAAACAAGTCTACCAGTTATCAAATTGTCTCCAGTATGTTGTGGTAAAATCACTTTTTCACATTTTGCTTGCGTACGTAGAACAAATACAAGCATATAAAGATTGAAAACATATATTTGTCTTTTGCTTGTCAAGCTTCCTATACGGTTTGTTCCTAAGACTTTCAGTAGATATTCTCTTCCTCTAGTCTCTGTGTAGGGTTCGTGCAGTTTACTGACCCCCTGCTCTGCATGTTCCAAGCCTTACACAGATGAAGATCACTGACATCATCCGTTGCAGATTGACACTACCAGATGCACCAGTCCAGTTTACGTACTCCGTCTGTGAACTGCCGCAGCCTGACAACTCCTCTGATGCAATGCCTGCATCACATTCACTAGTTTATGTGCTTCTACATATCATATCCTTTCCACTTTGGCTCATAGAGGTCACAAGGGTTAATGACTGAGGTCATGATAGTTATCTAATGCACCACGTAAACATGTGTCGTCAGTGCAGTCACACTTTCCAATGACAGTATTGTGTTCAGCATACTGGTTGTTTCCTTCTTCTCTGGCACATCATCGTCAATGTGTGTTTTTTCTCACATGAGTGGTGCAGCACCCGCCATCTGTCATAAGCTTAATAAATAAGGAAATCTAAAATAGAAACTGTGCAATACAAAGAAACTAAGGACACAACTAATCACTATAGGGTTGGGTCCAGAAAGCAAACACTTTCTGACACCATGAAAGTGTTTCCTCCTCTCCCTCCCTCCTCCTCCTCTCTCTCTTTCTCTCTCACACACATGCATGCACAAAGTGCAAATCCCGCTGGCAGGATTGAGTGTCCCTCTGAAGCATTTGTCTATTGATATCTGTCTGGAGCCTGCCTGCTTGTCTCCCCCTTCTCTCTCTCTCTCGCCGCAGACACACACAGTTCACGACCTGTTATGCAACTCGTTTCTTCGAGCATTATAGTAGACATAACGAAATGATTTTTTACTTTTCCTTAAAACAGATACGATCACCTGATGGTGATCACCTCAATCTACCACTGCACTGTGCAGAAGGAGAGACTTTATTTGATAATATTCCTCATGCATATTATAAAAATTAAGGGCGTAGGTTTAGGTTTAAACTTTTTCTCTGATTTGAACTTATATATTGCAAATTCCATTTTATTAAGATACCAAAATTAATATTTAATCTTGGTACATGATAAATGTTACAAGAAAGTTAAAACCAAACCTACGCCCTTGGCCAACAGTGATAACATTGTTTGATAAAGTGACTCAGTGAGCAATGATCACAAATTAGCTAACAACACGTTAACAGCAAAAGAAATCTGTGCTCCTGATAACAATACGACAATGGAAAAGTCCTACACTTAGGATACATATGGACGTACAGAAGTGTGAGCACCAACTAAGTATTAAAAGTAAAACCACTTTCTGTGAAGAATAGTTCCTCCTTTTACAGTGTTAAAATATGAATGTATTTGTGAGGAGAATTTTAATAATGTGGCTGGTCCAGGTGGAGCTGGGTCTGACTACTTCAGTGTAATGCATGACAAATGAAAGTCCCTCAGAAATGTACACTAAATGTGGATTAAGTGTTCTGTGTTATTAATACTGTAGCAATTTGAATTTCAATATGAATGGAAAGTGTGGTATAAATTAAATCTATTATTATTGTTGTTGTTATTTTTATTATCATTATTGTTATTGTTGTCGTTATTATTATTATCACATCAACACCGTGCTATGCACATGGATGTATAAAGAGAACTAGAGCTATACATAGCTGCTGTGAAAACCGTCCTTGTTGCCATGGCATCCAAACGGCTACTTCCGGAGTAGTGAGCCAATCAGAGTCGGCTGCCACAACCGGAAAATGCACACTTGAAAACGAAGTGGGCTCCGTAAAGCAAGGGTGGTCTAAGAGGTAATTTTACGTTTTCGCTCAGTTCTCAGCCTAATTTAAAAGTTAAACTTGAGTAGCAATGTAACGCCAACAGCTCACGGACGTACAAAGGAGAAATATGCTCCGTTGCTAAAAAAAGAAAAAAGAAAGAAAAAAAAGCGTCTAGTTTCGTCTTATTTACCCCATTTACCACGGGTAACCAAGGTTACCGCTCGCCAGCCAGCAGGTGTAAATGTCAGATAATTTGAGCAAATTTTTAGTTAGGTGACGTTGCTTTGTGTGACGTTAGTATTAACACTAAGCTCTTCAAAGTGCAGTTTGTTGCTAAAACCATCTGAGTAATGTTATCAGCAGCGTGTGAGTGATGGACACAGGTATGAAAGAGGGCCAAAGAATAAAAATAAACACTACCAAGACAGTAAAGTATGGCTGTGCATAGCTAAAATACGTAGCTGTTTAAGGTAAGTTAGGGAAACAGCGGTATTGAGGAAAGACTGAGGTCACAGTTACCGTTAACGTGATTACGTCACACTTCTGCCAGTGTCTGAGCGTGTGCCATGTTTGGCTGTTTTACTAATGAGTATCTTTGGCTGTATCTTAAAGGATACCGATATTTTTAGCATTGCTGTCCCCCCAGAGACTAAATTCTGTTTGTTCTTTAAAATACCAGAAAACAGCTAAATATATCCATGAAAGTTTCCCAGAGTAAAAAGGAGACTTCTTAAAATACCATATTTTATCTCATCAACAGTCCAAAACCCCAAGATATTCAATTTACAGTGACATTAAATGGAGAAAACTGGCAAATGATAAGCTGTTGTCAGAAAATGTTTTGAATATTTGCTTACATAATCACTTAAACAGTTAATCAAATAGTTGTTCATTAATTTTCTGTTGATAAACTAATTGAACATTTGAAGTGTTTAGTGTTTCAAACATTCAATTTGGTATCTGCTATTCCCAAATGGCTTTCAAATGGTAAACTACATGTGAGTAGACTCACTAGATTTTTTTCTGAGGTTGATTTGGCATCCTGCAGTTTTAATTAAAATTCACTCCAACCAGTGAACAGTGCTCTTTCTCACACAAGTCCAATAGAAACCTCAGGGATCTCCTCCAATGTTAAGGGCTCTTCTTTCGCCCTTATATAACACATGATATGGTGAGGATTCCCCCACATGTGAGATGCCTCTGACTGGCTTGGCTGTCCCCGTGCTGTTATAGTATTCAGAGTCAATGGAAACTGAAGCCAGGTGGTTGCGTGGATGATGACAAGCTGTCTTCTCGCTGAAGATAAATTTTAGCACCACATATTTCACAGGCACCTCTCATTTTCTGACGCACGATCTCCCTCAGTGCATGTGTGCATGCTTACACTAGCATGTTTAGTCATACATAGCATTGATGTAATGCTCCTATTAGTTACACACATATATACATATGCAATAAGTTGGTTTGGAAATTCACTGTGTGTAACAGCAGTAGCACAACAATATGTAGCTGTATTGCCAGGAAAAGGAGCTTTGGTGGACTTTCAAAGAAAAAGGAAATTAAAAGGATCATTAACTTTTTTAGATCACAACATTATGAAATGTTCTGTTTTAATTCACCCTTTATAATAAAGTAAATTGATATGTTTTCAATGAGTGTGTGGGGTTGAACACCGCTGTGTCACAGATTGTGACAAAAAGTAGGATTTGTCCATCTGATTTCACCAAATATCTTGCACAGCATCAGCCAAGTGTTTTGTTGCCAGTTGTTTTGCTACAAAACACTTGGATCAAGCTACTCTATTGCTTATGTGTGTACAGGGAGCACCATACTGTAAGATGCCTTTTGTAAAACCAACATCATAATGGGTGAGGAATAAAACCGAGAAGGAAACACTAGGGAAGACTTACTTCAAAGTTATTTGATGACTAACCTGATGTAGCTCTTTCCACATGGCATAAGGCCTGAATAAGGTCATGTGCAGAGATGGGTAGTAACAGCTTTTTCCTTGAATGCGATGACGTACATGATGGTTCTTTATCTCTGGGCATGATCTCTCCTCACCTGTGTCCTGCTGTGGCAGTGACAGACTCTAGGAGGAAAGGGAAACTTCTGATAACTTGTCTGTTGCCATGATGACAGTTAACATGCAGGGTAACAGACCAAGGATGATGAATGATGGGCTCAGAATTGTTCTCAGCGGTGGTCCATAATGGGCCAGGCCCCATTTCATCCACAGGTCAAATTCATGCTCTGGTAACAAAGCACACAGCCAGTACATGGATGCCAGGTTATACATTGGCTGTATTTTTAAACACTTAAAGTTGATGGCATGGACATTTGCATTTTTTTTTACATTATAGATGAATATTAGATGAGACTTGAGAGAAGGAGTAAACATTTACTGTATCTCTCATTGTCTGAGGCATAACAGCAGTCTCTGTGGTGCCTCTTATCATTGTGTAATCCACAGCTCTTCAGCCACAGTATGGTTAGCTTGTTCCTCTCTGCTCCCTTTAGGTATGCAGCTTCTTGCAGTCAATCATTCAGCCCCTGTTAATCTCCTGGTCCTCTGATCTGAGAGCTCTTGTTACACATACTCATACACACGGCCATTTTTATTGGCACTGTGCTTACTTGGATTTAGAGGCTTTAGCAAGCTTGGAAACCAACCAGGTGCTTTTAACAAAATTGACCTGCTTTTAATGTATGTTTCTGAGCTGATTTATCTTTTTATAGCATTTCTCAATGCTCCCGTTTATGGGTTTCTACACATTAAGTCGTCACAGAGACATGATCTTTACCTTTACCTTGATTTTAAGGCATATGAAATGTTCTTTGATGATGGGAGTCATAGAGTAGTATGAATGTAGATCCCCAATGCTTCTCCAGGGCTGGTATGTTCAAGTTTGGTCCATATCTCCACACATAAGGGCTTCCCTTTGAGATCAAAACATAGGGACAAACAGACACTTGACACAGGATGTGGATAAGATGAAACCATATCAGAGTTGTGTCAGAGAGAGAGAAAGTAACACTGTGCCTGCGCCTCATTTGAGGCCCAAGTATCAAAGCAAGGCCTAGGCCTGGAGCCAGCAGCGCCTCTTTGACCTTTCTGAATAATTCAGGTACTTATCCTGATCCAACGGGGTGACTGTTGTGGCTATCATTCACCTTCATGGCCAGGACTTACCAGTTAGTCATCATCGCTTAGTCATGGAAAGTGTGACGAGTTTTAATCCTGAGAATGCATATGATAATCTCCTCATTGGCTTAATTTTTCTGCTTAGTAACTGCGAGTCCGGTTTCAAAGGAGAAGCATGGTTCTGTAAATTCACCAATGGGGTGGATTGTTGGCCTATGTGATGGAAACCAGTTGGACAGAGAAGGAGAGCATGGTATTTGTCATTGAACAAGGTATTGAGAAGGCATTGAGCATGAATCCGTTCCAATCGATGCATGGCCGACCTGTTCTGAGTGGCTGTGCCACAATCCTGAGCCTCTGCCAGCTCCATTGCTCCCTCCTCCTCAGTCCATCTAGCTCACATCCTGCCATCCAGGCAGAGTCTCATTAAGTGCCATTTTGTTGGGGGATTACTGAGTTTATATTTAACCTCTGTTCTCACAATCACTGGACTGTCTAAGCAGTTGCTGGCACTACCATCTCATTTAGAATCCATATCTGTGTCCGTCTGGCGTCTGACTCCCTTCAGTGTCTCTGCATCTCTCTGTCTCACATCACTCTGTTCCAAGGGCTTCTCTCCCTCTAGATAATTCAATCTGTGCCCTTTGTCCACTCCAGTTACTCTTTTATCTATTTTTGCCAATGCAAGACCTAGTTTCTTCCCGTGGAGTCTCCAGCTGCATTTCACGTGCAGAACCGGAGCAGTGCCTCGTTGTTCTTGTCATTGTTCTGCATCTGATTAGTCAGACATCACTTTTTTTCTGAAATTTATTTGCGTGACTGCACACACATGCACCTCTCATGCCATGTGTGACACTGTTTATGTACAGTATATATGTGCATGCGTGTGTGCACACTGTGTTTGAGGAACATACTGTTCCCATCCTACCGGGCATGAGAGAGTTAGGCAGAGTGAATTCTAATTTGTCACCAGTTTGTCGAGAGTGCATTTGTGCACTTTGGCAACTCCTTCATGGTAAAAACACTGTCAAGGTAGAAGAGGTCAGTGGCATGGAAACAGTTTCTATTTTTGGGGTTTGGTTTTGTTTGTGCCTGTGTGTGTGTGTGTGTGTTTAACCCAGCTGACCTCTTGTTTAGCAACATATGCACGGTCATGACTTTAAAAGTGGTGTTCATGTGTTTTTTTGTGTGTTTTACAGGTGGAAAGAGCCTAGAAGGGTTGTCCTTTGAGCATACCAAGCCAGACAGAAGGTGTTTTCAATACAGGTAGGCAAGAACTTCCCTGGATTCTTGCTTGTCCACTCCTTATCTTCTTTGATATTAGATCATCCACTTGGTTTGTTCTCTTCCTCTCTATCGGTCCCTGACTCTGTCAGATGTGGTGTTACTAGGACAGGTCATGGTAGAGTTATGTAAGTGTTTGGACTGGGAGGTACAGACAGTCTGGATCAGATATATCATGTCCTTCTACGCATAGCGTGGATGCAAATGTCCTCACCAGGGGGGTGAAAATGAGCCAGCCCTCTATGGTCTACCGTATTGTAACTAAAACACCAGTGGGGAGTGTCCATCTGGATGCACTGTTGTTGCCCTGGCTCTGAGTACAGATAAGAGGGAGCTGGACATAGTAGATGGAGTTCAGCGCAAAGTTGGCATGCCCTGTTTAAAGACTGATATAAATGCCTCATAAGGCAGTCATCAGAGGGATAGACTCTGTGTCTGATTTAGAAATTACAGCTATGTGACCTTCTGTTAGACTTCCACCAGCGTGTCCATGTCTCATAACATACATTTTGCATCATAGCTGAGCTAATCTGACAGAGGTAAGGTTGTAGGCTCCTCAGGTCTTAAGCAGCTCCATGTATGTACACCTTGCACAATTCAGGAATTATTTTCATTTGTTGAACTATCAGGGTCTAAATAGCCCAAATAAAAGTGTGTTGTGTTTGAGGCTATAGATCCAAGAAGCTGGAGAGGAATAGAGAATGCAAGCTTGTTATTTTCTCACATTCAGATTTAGGTGTCAAACCTCCCACATTTGAACACACTCCAGTTCAACCCTAGTGACAAGCTCTGGGTCTGAAATGTGAAGCCAATGTGGAAGGGCCTTATACATGCGTTCTCTCTAGTGACCAGGGAGGGTGACTCCACTGGCTCTAAAAAGAAGTCTGATTTTGTAGAAGTCTATGAGAAAATGACCCTACTTACCGTTTGATTTATTGCCTCAGTAAACATTTTCCTGATTTGTCTATGGTCTCAAGTCTAGTTTCAAGTCTTCTTCAATACAGCATGCTGTTCATTTCGTAAATTATGATCTCCCAAAATAGACAGTAAAGCGGGGTGTGGCTACCTTGTTATAGAGAAGTTGCTACCATGGTGACAATGTTGGTTATGTATCATTCATTCACTATTTCACTGTGTTTTCAGTTCATGAAAGTTAATTGTAACATTTTGGTTGTCTAAAAAGTCTTGCTCAGCTCCAAGGAGCTGACTCCTTAGAGGGTCAAGTACATTTTGTTTTAAGCCTGTTTTTCACTAGCCAAAATTAGCATTAGCATTAGCATTGTCAAAGTTAACCATATACCATAAATGCTACATGCTAACTAACCTTGCAGCAAGCTTTAGGGTCAGTTCCACCCTCTCCTCCTAATTGCTCCAAAAAGCCAAGATGGTGACAGTCAAAATGTCAAACTTGAAGCTTGAAAACAGGAGTTCACAAACCAATAGAGACACAGTGTGTCATAGTCTGAAAACCATGCCCACCAGAGGGGAAAACAATCAGTGCCATAATATGCAACCAAGGCTGAAATGCCAACAAAATGCCTGTAGATAGCTAAAAAATGATAGATTTCAGCATGTCAAAGGATTATTCTAGTACCAGTATGTCTACCAGAGAGGAAAAGGTAGTTTATAGCATATGCTGAAACTCCTAACATGGGTTGACATCACATCTACAGTAGGGACAGCACAACTGTATAACTGTGATTTACACGTCTATTACAAAGACTACATACCTTTCAGTTAAACAGCTGTTCTGTTTTTACTTTCATGTGTGTCCTCTGTGACGAGCAACAAGTCCAGGTATGTGTCTCATTTTTACAGAAGTTTTTGAGCTGCAGGCATCCTGCAGTAACAGTTCGGGTGTGCCTCTTCCACCACACAGCACATGGCCCTGTGTCTTCTTAAAGGATCAGTTTTTCAGTTCAGCAGCTTATAGAGACTTAGTTCTGGGTTCTTTACCCTATTGGTAGTGCATCCCAAAATACAGCAGCTTTGAGGCATTTTTTGGTTGTTTGCTTATTGATTAAAGTGACAAGGAGGCACCTTTATGCAATATAAAGTCAATGGAGAACAATGAATTGTTTTCCCCTCCAGGTTGGGCAGGTCTCTGGGTGACATCACGTCCATTATTGTTTTACAGGCTATGGTTCAACCACATATCGTGAAAATGCATGTACATATTTTGGCTGAGGTTACAGGCCACACTTTCATTGGCAACATGCTGCAAAAAGGCCTATAGGTTTCTTCATGTGCCTCATGATTGACTAATATGGGGCCACAGAAATGCTATGCATGTACCTTAAATGTCATGCTTCTTGTGCTATCCATGATGGCAGTGTGCCTTAAGAAGACAGAGGCACTTAATTGCTTCAATAGGAGCATTTCAGTCTATATAGAAAATATAACCAACCTGGACTCTGACAGTGGTTTTATTTTAGTTTTGTTCAGCCAGTCCTACAGAGAAGACCTGCAAATGTCAGCTTGTTTGCAACTCCAAAGCACTTATTTGTCTTTGTTGCTTTATGCAAATTCTGATTGGATACGAGTGAAAAACAGGGGAGTGGACTGTGTGTATATGTTCTGCTTGCAGGTGTGTTCTCCTAGTTTCCCTCACGGCAGTGTTAAGCAGAAGAGGCTGCAGTACTTTTCCACTGCACACCGTTTAGTTGTCCTTTCTCTCTGTCTCTCTGCGGGCCTCAGGTGTTCTTCACTCAATCCACTGGAACGAGGCCAAGCTTTCGCATCAGCACCCACTCAGAAGCCATCATCAGCCCCAGGACCCCAAACCCCAGGAGTCTTAGCACCCTCTCCACCACCCTGCTTATCTCACTTGCTCACTATTCAGGTACAGAACTCTATCTCAGGGGAAGAAGAGACGGACTGACGGGAGGAGAGTTGAGAAGGTGTCTAAATTTTAACAGAACTAGGTGATGAGAGGTTAATGGGAGGCTTTTGCGGCGGATTGCAGGTGATGGGTGGAAAAAGCACAGTTTGAGACCAAAGACTGTCCAGAAAGGGAAGTTCCAAAAGTACAGAGGTTCTTTAAATGTCAGCTGTACTGGACTGAATGTTGTCTAAATTATGTCAAATTGCTGGGTAGGCCGCCGGTTTGAGGGGATGAAGTGCTCATTATGGCGGATAAATGCTGCTATTTGGGGGAAGACTGAGGACTGGATGTTCACTTGACAAAGGGATAGAAATGAGGACTGCATTAGTGCAGCAAAGGGTGTAGATTTTGTCTGAGGGGGGATGGGGGGGGGGGGTCTTCTGAGGGGGATATGGATGGGCTCTTCTGTAATCCTCTGACATGTGCGCTCTTCCTCACGTGCACACACAAGCACTGCAGTGCAGAGCAGTCTATGGCACACAAACATGCTGCACTGCTGCCAACGCAGCCCACACGGCTTTGTATCAACAGCCAACATCCCTACCCACACAGTCTGTAAGCACACCATGCATTTCATCACAGGCCTCACTATAAGTGTCCTACTGTTTTCTCACCTGTACTACACTGGAGCTTTGTGGCTCTTCCCAATTACCCCCTACCCTGCCATGCTCATGTTAAAATACCATATAAAACACCCACCATAAGGAACACTAATAATGGTGCTTCTCCTTACATTTTGATAGGCGCTGTGGGTGGCCACAGGGTTTGCCTCTTGACCTACTTACATTTTCAGTGCTCACTATGCCATATTTGGTTTCCATTAAAATTATATGGAATAATATCATAAAGCTCTATACATGCTTTGGATAAGCATAAATGATCTGTTTTTAGTGTTTTACTCATGTGTGTTACAGTATATACATTATTGCACATTACTATTTTGCAAGAATATTTGACAGAAGGAGTTAAAATATCACTAGGAAAAGACAGTAACCTGATATGCAATTGAATTTTGGTAAAGGTGCCAGATAAAGTATGTCAGGAAGGGATAAACAAATAAATGTAAACATTCATCCAATACCTACAAGCATTTGGCAGGTAACTGATTGCTTTTTCCCATCCTGGTCATAGGTTTGTTTTATACTCCTTGTGCTGAGATGCTGAGTTCAGGCTGCACTGCAAGCAGAGAGGACTGCAGAGTCGAACCATCCAGAGCACAGTATCGCAGTCACAGTCGCACACAAGACTCTGTTTGATAGCCCCAAGCTTCTCTCATTTTGTTACATTACATAGACTTACTAACTTTCAGGAGGGTGTCCACGTGTGTGACAGTGTGCGTGTGTATGTGTACGTGTGAGCGTGTATGTGCAGGTAAAGAATACAGTATGTGCACTTACAAGAGGTCAGTCTGCATCAAGCTTCTAAGTTTCTGCAACTGTACTCCGTCTTAGAGCTTTATATTACCGTGTTATGGTTTTGCACGTGTGTGGGCTTTTTCCAAAGGATTAATATTCATCTGGCCAGCAGTCAGCGGGAGCTGGGACAGTTTGCCTTCTGCAGGCTGAGCTGATTTACAGTATTAGGTGTCGTGGATGAAGCACTTGCTTGTCTTCTAACTGCAATGATCACATTTCTTTTAATATGATGATATCAGTTTCAAGCCACAGCTTCACATTTCCTTCAGTCCATCCCACATTAGCTCGGCTCTTTCTCTCACGACACAATCCCTTTCTTCCTTGGTCCTTCATCTTTTCCTCTTGTGTCTTAATCTCATCTCATCGAATTTCCTCTCATATTTCCTTTTGTCGTCATATTTTTTGTTATATGAAATGTCTGGCTCTGTTTCATCTTTATAATGACATAAACAGAGATGCGCATGACATGACAGTGAGCTGTCACCATTGCAATGGCCTCTCCTTTTTGGGTAATAGCTGCATCCAAAATTCTGTTTGGCTACGTACAACAATGTGAATGTCTGGAAAAAGCTGGTGGTCTGGAGAGTTACACTGAGGGCATGCCATTGTGTTTATGTCAGTGCCCAGCTTTTAATAGTATGCGATAAGGTGTATGAGAGCTGTTATTTATGGCAAGCGAGGTGAGTGTGTTTATATTTGGTGTGAGAGATGTGTGGCCGTCTATCCAGTCTCCTCACGTGGGGTAGTGGATGGTGGGACTTGACACATTTTGGAGGTGAAGAAATGTCAAGCATGTATATATTGTATTGACACACACACACACGCTCAGTGACACAGTATCATGAGAATTTCTGATATGTGAGCCTCTGGTGTCAAATTAAAAAGAAAGAGGCATCTGCTTTGATTATTATGTTTCATTGATGTTGCTGTAGTTCTCCTCCACACAACATCCTTTTTTTTTCAAGAGCATTTCCTTCTTCTCTGCAAGGAGGCCACGTTCAACCTATGTAATCTCTCTTGGCTGTATATAGAACTTTTCAATCGTACAGTAAGTTAATGTTCCTGCAGGTCCAAAGAATTACTGATGGGACTTTTTAATGAAGACTTGGCAAAAACATAATAGAATGGTGTTGCGTGATCAGAGCAGTTGTTTGTGTTATATTTTAAACAGATACTGGATGTTTCAAACATTGAGACCTTGTCTGTTGGCTCAAATAAAGCAAGTGCTACTTGTGTATTCCTCTGACATTTAAAATGCAAAGGATTGCTACATGCCGTGTCAGATGGCAACTCAGGCCAGATTTCACTGCAAAAGTGTCTGTAGAGATTAATTACTACAGGGATGTAATGCCACAGATACCGCACTCAGAACCCAAACAGGTATGCCCGTGGCCCCCCGCCCTTGAAACTGCAGCATCTGCTTGTATGTTGTGTTTCTTCTGGCAAGCCTTCAAGTGTTCCTGGTGCCGCAGTGCTGCATGTGAAGCCATGGATGGGGTGTTGAGTGTCGTTGACATACAACTATGTCAAGAGCTCTATCTATAAGATTAACAGAACATGGGCTTCAGCCCCAATACAGCAGAGTAAGGAGCCTGACTTGGTGCGTGTGATACTGATATGTCAACAGGTATCACTTGCTAACAGAATGTAACCCAACTCACAGGCCAAACACAGTGAGACTATAATGGATATCTGGGGTTGACCTAAACTTTACCTGCCCACAGCCTTGCTTGGTCGAGGTTAGTATAACATTAAGAAAACTGTACAACTATGTCAAAGTCTCACTTAATCAACTTGTGAAATGTATCTTATCGTGGGCATGTATTTTATGAGACACTGGCATTACATCATTATGTTTCTACTCTTGTAACAGCTCACTTTCTTTTTTCTGTTCATAGCAAAGGACTCCAATTCTCACTGGCTGCGCAGCTGTCCGCCAAATTTTGTGATGAGAATAACTTGTTTTCCTCAGAGTAGAATCACAGATTTGTTTTTGAGCGAGGTCTGCGAGGCCAAAGGTTTTCTCCAAACAAGCCAGAGGGCTGTTGAGGGAGAGAAGAGACTTCTCCACTGTCATGTCTGTGTGGCTTCTCTAGAAACTGAACCAAAGAGCGGGGGTGAGCCAATGCCCTATGACCTTCCTCAGCTGCAGAGGAGGAACATGGAAACAGTCCAGTCCAGGCCTGTATGAGGAGGATGCCAGAACCAAAACAACTTAAGGAGCATTGGTTTCATGTCGCTGTAAAAGGCTTATTTCAATAGGCGATAAACAGCTAACGCCAAAGAAATCTTTAAAGGATTTCATAATAGCGATGGCGATGTGCCTCCATCAGTTAATGGAGGGCCTTTCCCAAAATGAAGCCACATTATGTACGAGGCATTCAGTAGTGCAAGAACCCGTTAACAGCTCTCTGCCAGACGAGAGCTGCTGGACTGCATTGTGTCAGTGGACCGCAGCCAGCTGTCTAATGATTCTGAGAGGTGCGGACAGTTCAAGTGTGTGTGGCAAAGCCTAAGTCCAGGAAGTGTGTGACATCCACATCCTTATTTCCTGTCCAGCGTCACTGAGCTTTGCAGCTTTATTAGTACTCTCTTAGTTCAGTGACTCACCATCCACTCACAGACTTTGGCAGTACTACTGGATTATCGGATACTAGGAAGACTTCCTTATACAGTCTTAGAGAAGCACTTGTCAAACCTGTGTTGTTTTTAAAACCACAAAAAACCAATGTGTTTTTAGTTTTATATATAATTAGAAGAGTGTCCCTTGCTCTTAGCATTGTTGCGAGGCTAAATAATTGGCTAATTAATGTGATGTATCTTACCATTGGCAGGGGAATGGTGCCCTCCAGAACCAGTTCTATCTGTCCTCCTTTACTCTGATACTCACAGCTTTAATCCTGCCCTTCTCCCAATCTTGTGCTTGCTCCAGTTAGACTTCTTCCAGTTCCATACCTAGCACCCTGACCCACCCTCTCCTTCATCACTGTAAAGCCCAAAGGGGCTCGACAATCTGTACAGCAATACAACATCCTCTATCCTTAGAATAGCCCGCCACAGTTACTCACCATACTTGCAAATGATTTATTGAGGACATCAGGATAATTTTGGTACTGCGCTTCTCATTTAAGAGTTAATTAGGTTGATAAGCAGGCCAAAATCTTTGTGTATTCTTTTCATCATCATTTTTGCTTTGATTTTATCACAGCACTCACATCTGCTTCATTTTCTGTCTCATCTGCCTTTGTCATATTTAGCATCTTTTAACCTCCCTGTTCAGGAAGAGACTAGAGATGTCAGACAGGAAACAGCTCCAGGATGGGTGTGAGTGTGTAATGACCTCATTACTGATTACTCCTCAACCCATTGCTCACACGTACACACATGCATGTAAACAGTTGTCACACAGTCTTGCCCCTCTGTCAGAATTTATAGTTTTATCTTGTGTGGTATCGATATACAAGCAATCATCACTCGCTCCATCACATACAGTCCTAAGCATAGACTTACTAACAACCTCTGTGTCTGCCCAATTGGCCTGTGGCAGCAGCCACTGAATTGTTTCCCCTGTGTATGATCCCTGTGTTTATTTGTCTCTTGGAACAGACTGTGTATTAATAGTTATGCCGCAGCCTGAGTTGCCAACAGCATGTGGTATTTTTAGTGGGGACTTAGGTGTTTGGTGACCCCTGAGGATTTGTTTTGTGGTTTTATCTGGTATGATGTGAGGTGATCAGTCTGAAAAATGATCCCACACTTCACCACACAGGTAAAATCAGCCTTTTCCCACTGCACCCAGCGCCAGGTGTCAGGGCTGATTGTGTGTGATTGTGTTTACTTGCTTAGTAAGGAATTGTTGTGAATGCACTGTCGCTCTGTTTCTGCCCGTGTGAGTGTGCAATCCTCATAGCTGCTGAGTGTTGTGCGCACATGAATATGAGTCAATGTGTCTACGCACGTTTCCCCTTGGCCAGTGCGTAAATCGGTCCAGGTAAATCCAGACTCATGCCACCTCATTCAGATTATTTGTCTCATCCTAAATCTTTTAAGGCTCTTGGAGGAGATAAGGTCAACAACACGAAAACACACAACAATCTGATTCTGAGAACTGAGGACATGTAGTGTTTATTGGAGGTATTTATAAGATAGTTACTGTTGTGTGCACTGGAAGTAGGAACCATGCAACACATCTGTCTATATATAGGTGAATAAATACCTTTGTTTGTGTGTGTCTACGTGTGTGCTCTTCATTACTCTGCCTTTCACGTTCCCCTCTATTACGTCCATATCTTCATCATCTGTTTTATATCTAAATTCACTCAGCACCTCCATATAAGCCTCCTCTTCCAATGTCTGTGGCTGCACAAGGGCAAAAGATTAACATCACCCTCTTTTCCTTCCTGCACCGCCCTCACCTCCGAACCATCCTGCAGCACAGGCGTCCTCTCAATACAGACAGATCTGCCGATCATATTTCTGGGGCGCCCGAACGTGCTGTAAAGCCCTGTGGAGTCGCCGCGGCCTTGATTCGATGTAACATCAACCCACTTGATAACTTGAGTGACATACCTGCTCTCACTCCGTCCCCTTTGCTAGACTGTTACTGTTCGTAGATAAAAGCTGACAGATGAAGTTCACTAAGTGAGCCCTCTGATCTCGGTGAACGTGTTAATCACGGTGAGAATGTTGAGACAGTTGTGTGCAAGGCTTTGACTGTAATTAACACTGAAGATGGAGCATGAGGTAACACACAGGGTAAAACATTGTACTGGAGGTGACACGGTGACTGACTTAGGCTTAGGGTTTAGCATGCACAATAACTTCTGGAGGATGGATTCAAATTCTCCTTGTGTCAGTCTTTGTGTCCTCCATGCTGCAGTTTTTCCGTACAAGCTAGAGACATGCATGTGTGGTGACCTGGATATGTGACTTGATTTTAAATGGCCAATTCTAATCAATGAAACAGCTTTGCAAGTGAATGAAAGTAGCAAAAACACTGGCAACAGAAACTGGTAAGAATGAAAGACCCAGCGGCTCACTGTTTAACTATAGCTGTTGTTTCCTTCATAATTCATATGATTTCCATGGTCACAGCTACAGACAAAGGACAAATAAGAATTGAGATCCTGGTATAAGAATGAAGCTCAGCTATGCTTTCAATGAAAAGGTGATGGTTGATCTGTCTTTTATCCATGTCATGGACTGGGAACGTCCACTATGTGTGGATAATTCCCACCGCAGAATGGAGCAGGTTCTAGCCCTCAAGTGACCCTGTGTACAGTTATATATATATATTGTGCTTTTTATGGGGATTCAAATTCATTTTAATAGAGATATTTCTAGAGTCTTAGATCAACTGAATGTTCAAGCATTTGGAATGAAAATGATTTGGGTTTCATTTTCCAGCCTAAATATATCCTGCTTGCTGTTATAGATGAGTTTCTCACTGACTGACCTACGATCAGCAGGCTGCAGAAGAGAGCAAACACCAGGCATCCGATGTACCTTGTTAGATCGATTCAGATTCTGTCCTCTCCCTTTTGTCAAGGTTAGAAAAGCTCAGATGCTGTCAGGAGGCGTTCCTCTAACTGTACGACTCTGGTAAGCTATGTGAAGGTGAGGGGCTGCAATCCAACATCCTGTTGGCCACGCATCTCAGTGTCTCTGTTTATGACTGGCACACACCTCAGCAGCACTGTGAAAAGCCCCCGCTTACCGCCCCATGCTGTGCTCGGCCCATTTCTACCAAGGTCATGGCTTTCACTTACCTCTCTCTACATTTCTTACTGTTGGTCTCAATGTCTTTCCTCTTCACGCTTCTAAATCTCTTTTCCAGTTTAGGATTCAATGTTCCATCATGCGCCTTTTAAATTCCCGTCTGCACATTTAAGAGTTTATTGCTTAAACAGTAAATCACTGAAACGTTTATTCGATTTACATTTTTGATTGCTTATGTTTGTGCCAGTTTGTCCGAGTGTTTGGATGTCAGTTAGATTTAACGAGTGCTTGAACTGTTTTAGCTTCAAATACCAAGTATCTTGTTTCCATAAATGTGGATATAAATGCCACCCGTAGATTTTTAGTGCAGGCCGTTTAACAACTATCTGTCTCTCCATGATAGCTAATTTTAATGTAGCAGGAAATACAGGTGTTGACATTCACATAGCTTTATGTTTATATTGCAAGACAAGCACACGGTCATAAAAGAGGGATTTGATCAAGGCTCTCAATGCTGGGGTTACTGCTAGCAGTCACTACTCACAGTCAATCATGATTTGATAGCCGTCTGACAGCAAAAACAGATACTTACGTCAGCGACAACACCTGTGTTGTGTGCAGCTATATTGGAATACAAATAAGTGATCTCAGAGAGTCAGGGCTGACAGAAGAGAACGTTCCCTGCTGAGATCTGAGTGGTCTATCCATTAAAGTGTCCACTGATGAAAGATATTTGAGTGGGGGTGTGTAAAGGGTGCCCAGAAGTTGCAGAGGCCACTCCGCTTAAGCTTTAGTGTTTGTGTGCACTGTTCACTATATGTGTGTTTAAGTGTAACCACCGTGGCTATTTTCTACTTGTTTGTCATGGCCTATTTTCCTCTTGTGTTCCAAGAGGCAGGATTAGAGAGATTAGTGCTGGGCTTTCTGACTCTGGTCCCTGCACAACCAACCAGTGTCTGACTGTAATGTACAGCACACACGCACACACACACATGCGTGAAGGCATACAAGGACATACATCACACATGCACAACAACACAGGATGATACAGTATGTTAGTGACTGCGAACATGGACGACTACACACTGATCAACTCTTGATGTGTTTTAGTAATAATTGCACTGTGCGCTCTGTGTTTTCCCACAAACAGTCTGAAGGTGGATGCACATGAATGGAGACAGCAGTGAGTCACTGGCTTTATCAGATGTTATTTTGCCTGCTATGATAATCTGTGTCAAGAAGGACCAGGAGGGTGCGAGATGAGGATTATAGTTTCCACTCTGGCTATAGCACAACCCTCCTCACCTCACTCTGTCTTCACACCACATCCTGACCTTTGTTGCCAGGTGCATCTTCTACTCCTTCAAATTCTCATTAAAGTGTGTTTTCCTCTGACTAGCATGAACTTCACTTCATTATGGACTCCCCTGAAATGTTATTCACTTACTGTATATGTAGTCAGTTGGCTGGCAGATCACTGCTACAGCTGTAGATTATGGTGTATGTAGAGAAAGTAAATACAAAATCATAAATATTTGACTTTGCAAACTCAGGTAAAATCAAAAGTCAAACAAAACCTGTGTTTTGCGATGTAAAATGTGTGAAAAATATATCCAAGAATGGTACAACAAAGTGCATCTTAAGTAAAGTCGGCATTGGAGCTTGTTTATTTTTCAGGTTTTCTGTATAGTAACTATTAACTATCTGACTTCTGCTTGTGAGTTTTGAGCTGCATGTCAGTCAGCACCTGCATTACTGCTTAGTTTCTGTGTTTCTATCCTTTCTGTGTTCTGTTGTTTCTTTCTTTATACTTCACTTTAGAAGAGGAAATTGTGCTGCTTGTTCTGTCAGATTGTTAAAACACGGCTGTCACATAGAGAGAAAAACAGCTGAGTTCAGCTTCGCCCTCCCTCCTTGTTTTTATTCTTCTCTCCTCTCTCTCTCCCTCTCCCTCCCTTCCCCCAGACTCCCCCCTCCCACCACTGTCTTTGTTTGCTTGCTCCTTTCCCTGGAAGGGTTACCACCCAACAACCTGCTTTGAATGCTCCTGATTGGCGGATAGCTTGTGATGTGGGCGGGCCTATTGTCAGGCTTGTGAGAGCTTTACCAGTCTAGAGCCAGCTCTCAGCTGTCAGAGAGCTTTCAGTCTGCAGTAGAGGAACAAGCAGGATCCGTCTCTGTTTGCTTTATCCTGCTGCTGCAGCACTAGTCTCAACCTTAACGCTCAAAGGACATAAAAGGGCTTTCTGCTTCGGCTCCATTTACCTGACAAGAAGATAAAAAGGGATTAAACGTCTACTAAACCTGAGCTGTTTTCTTTTGTTTCTCCTCTATTTCCTCCTTCCTGTCCTTTTGTTTTCGAGCAGCCGAATCCCCGACTGCACAGACGAAGACGCAGATCACCATCACAACAACAACGGCATCTGAAGACATCGTGGGAATAATTTGAATTAACCTGCAACCTTAATGCGAGATACCAGGACCAGTCCTCACCAGGATCTGCAGTGTGCGAGTGAGTGAGTGAGTGAGTGCGTGTGTGTGTGTGTGTGTGTGTGTCCCTGCCAGATAGGGCCCCCACCACATTGTGTGTGCGTGCGTGAGGAGGCTAATGCCCGCGGTAGTGTGGTCAGGGCCAGAGGAGGATGAGTCCGGCTGTGGAGGCTCAGGCCCAGGAGGCCATGGATGCAGAGCAAAAGCAAAAGCAGCAACAACAGCAGCAACATCAGCTGCAGCACCAGCAGTGCTACATGGAGAAAGGGGTGATGCTTGAGCCCTTCGTGCACCAGGTTGGGGGACATTCCTGTGTCCTGCGTTTCGGGGAGCAGACCATCTGCAAGCCCCTCATCCCCCGCGAACATCAATTCTACAAGAGTCTGCCTGCTGCAATGAGGAAGTTTACCCCCCAGTATAGAGGTAATGAAAACTATCCCATTCTAATCTCTGCTGCTGTTGTTGTGTTGTGCATGCGTCTCTTTTTCTTTATTCTGCTGCTCCATGTGCATGTTTGTGGAAGTCAGGTGGGAATAGATGTTTTCATACATGCCTTGCGTTTTTTTGCTGCTTGTTGCAAAATGTAAAGATTGTAGAGATTTTTAGGAAACGGAGCTCCCTGCCACTGCTCAAGTCTTGTTCCTTGGTGTCTGCCAGTAGCAGCACTACCGCATCGTTCCACAGGAGGGTGCTGCAGCGGAGAACGAAAGTGGGCCTCCTGCAAACAGGACACCTGGTTGTGGTGTCCTTTTTACAGGAGGGTGTTCTACTAACAAAGGTGAGTCTGGTGAGCAGGTGGGAGCTTCTGTGTCTACATACAGCCAGCTATCCAGGAATCCATGCAGCATGCCAGAGAGAGACCATGAGGTCAACTGAAGAGGCCAACATACACAGGGCTTCACAAAAACAAACTTGACGGATTCCCTTCCTACGCACATTCTTCATGTCTTTGAAAGTGAAGCACTATGAATGATATAAGCAAACAGAGAGTGTTTGACTGGTTTAACATGTCTAGCTGCACTCTAAATCTCTCACACTTACTTTAACAAGCTCTTGAGTCTTTTTATCATCATTCATTCAGAGCTTGGGAGAGGTTAAACTCAACGAGCGATGTGTAGCAACAGTGAAGAATAAGAATCTGCAGGGTCCTAAGATGCCCTCTGCCACTGTGTCCTTATCATTCTTCATCCCCTTCTACTGCTGCACATCTCCTTCACGGGCCAGTGCAGCTGTTTCCTTTGTGTCCCCAGCAGAGAAGTGAAAGGTGATACAAAGCAGTCACTTTCCTCTGATTGTCCTAAAAGCCCCCACTGCTGCTTTTAATGTTCACCTCCAAAATACCGAGGTACAAGGAGACCGATTCAGAGTCTACCATGTGATCACAGGATGGTTTTACAATCAGTCTCTATCTTTCTGCCAGCGTTGTCTTTGCCAACAGGGCCTTCTTGTTCTATGTCAGCATTTTCACCTCTTTATCTTTATTTTCACTTACTCTTTCAGTCCTCCTCTCCTTCACCTTATCTTGGCTTCTCCTTCAGCCATATTATGAGATGAGGATCAAAGGGGTGTGGCTGTTTATGATACAAACAACTGTGCAAATATGAATCAGCTGTTGGAGTGACTGTAATGTAGATCTCGAGGCGTCAGGAAACTTCTGGACCTTTGCTGCAATGCTGACTCTTATTTGTTGTGCTTTTTGTCTGGAGCTGAAGCTAGTAGCTTTGTTCTTTTTTTGTGTATGTGTGTGATGATGCTTTGGGGTTTCTGTATGATATGTATGTTAATTGCACAAAAGTTTGTGTGAGATAAAATTGTTGTTAATAAACAGTATTCTGACTTCAGTTTCGTGGCCTTGTGTCTTTTGTGTTTGGGCTGCTATTTTCTCTACATCGCTGCTTTCTTTCTAGCATTAGATCAGTGTGTATGTACATTAGACCAGCTCTTCTTCTTTTGTTCCTTCATTATGTCCATTTCTGTGTTGCTTTGAGAGCTCAGCATCTCTGTCATATCTTCCCTGTCTGTCATAGATGTCTCAAAGAGATGTGGGTGTAAAAACAAACTACTCTGTAAGTGTAACTTCTGCAAAAAGCAAAGAGAAGGGGATAAGAGATGCTCTGCACTTGTGAGCTTGTTTTATCTTATCGGCTTAATTGTATTTTGATTCCTTATGAGAGACATATTCCCTTCACTGCTCCCTGACACGGATGTCTTACATGTCTTTCTGTCTCCCTCTCTGCCCTCGTCTCAGGTGTGGTGTCAGTGAGCTTCGAGGAGGATGAAGAAGGGAACCTTTGCCTCATCGCTTACCCTCTCCACAGTGACCCAGCAGCCGACCTGGAGAACAAGGACCCCTCGGCCGACTGCGAGCCCAAGAGCAAGATGCTCAAGTGGGGCAAAATGATGGCATCGTCACTGCTCGTGGACAGCGAGAACTACAGCAAAGACGGCCGAAGCCGCCACTCCCGCAAAGACAAGGACAAGAGGTGAGATAAAAGTAACCCTCAGGGACCCATTACTCACGACAAAATAGAAGGTGTAGTCAAAGCATCAACAGGCGGAGACAAAGTGAGTCACTTTCACACTGATACCAAGGCTCATGTAAATTGAAAGTGAATAAGTTGAAAGTGGCAGATGATGCACTAAACACTCCAGAACTGTTACACAACCGTGATATATTTAAAGCGATCTTTCGTTTCCCATGAATGCTAAAGCTGTAGTCCAGAGGCTCACATTATTCGACTGATGACGCACACATTGACTTGCACATACAACCTAAGGCAAAATGGACTCTAAATACTGCGAGAGGCTGATCCGTGGCCTTGGCAACCAGAGGGGAGAGCCTCAGGGTTACATAACGGCAATAGATGCATGTATGTGCGTTTACACAAACTTAAAACTTTACTGAGTCAGCCCTGACCTTCGGAGCGGAAAAACAACCACAAGGAGGATGACACTGCGTGAGGGTTGGAGGATGGAAGGAGGATGAATGGAGGGATGAGTGAAAAGTGCTATTGCATTTAGCTCCTTTTTTTAATATACATTATAACAGCTACCACACAGTAACCTGTGAGTGTGTTTTTTCTTCCTGACTTCTATGTGAAACTAACGCAGCTCTCTGTATCCCTCTGCCGTCCAGCGTTCACATGCTGCAGGAGGATGTGGAGCTGGAGTGGCTGCAGCAGGCCGAGGTGCTCTACTACCGACTGGAGCGAAGCCACAGTAACGCGGTCCCACAGCTCAAACACAACCCTTGGAGCCTCAAGTGTCACCAGCAGCACCTTCAGAGGATGAAGGAGAACGCCAAGCACCGCAACCAGTACAGTATCCTTTCACTGAAAACATTCTTTTTTTTCAGTATCACTGACACAGGATTCATTGTTATTGAGAAATGTTAATTAAATGCCACAGAGGTGCCAGGCTAGAGGACACGGTATATGTCCTGGCCAACTGAGCCACTAGGACACCTTGACACCTGCATATTTGCATGCAATGGAGACGTGTACATGGTTATCAGTGGCTTAAGGCTGTATCTGAGGCTGGTTATCTAATACAATGTCTAGCTATCAATGTCTCTGTCCTCTGGTGTCACGTTTCTAAAGCACTTCCATTAGTGACTTGATATCACTGGGACTGGCACATACGTGAGTGCTGTGGAAAAGCTTCCATTGATTGATCTCTAACCTTGTTTTAAGTTGGAAGCCGATGTAAGTGTAGAGAAAAAAGGCCACGGTTCTTCCAGTTTGTCCTCCTTGACTCAGTTCCCCAGAATTCATCCTTCTAGAGAACCTGACGTGGCGGCACACGGTCCCGTGCGTATTAGACCTGAAGATGGGCACGCGGCAGCACGGAGACGATGCATCGGAGGAGAAGAAGGCCATGCAGATCCGCAAATGCCAGCAGAGCACATCATCCTCAATAGGAGTCCGTCTCTGTGGCATGCAGGTGGGCTACGAGCCAACATTGGGCTCTAAATACTCTGATTTGTTGGCTGAAATTAGACAAATATGAACAAAACAAATTGTGACACATAAAGACACACAACATTTATTAGCAAAAGTAAAATAGCCAGCAAAAGTAAAATATTTGTTCCAGTTCCAATGTTTGTTTATAAGGAGTCACTATTCTTTCTCAACTTGTGTGGTTTTTTCAACCTGTCTATGTTTCTCTGTCCCTTCAGGTGTACCAGTCTGATACGGGCCAGCTGATGTTCATGAATAAGTACCACGGCCGCAAGCTGACCCTCCCGGGTTTCAAGGAGGCTTTGTTCCAGTTCTTCCACAGCGGACGGCGCCTGCGACGTGAACTCCTCTCCCCGGTGCTGCGCAGGCTCAGAGACATGCAAGCTGCCCTGGAAGCCTGCGAATCCTACCGCTTCTACTCCAGTTCCCTTCTCATCATCTACGACGGCGCGCACCACCGAAAACACACGCGCCGACGCACAGAGGACGGCCTCTCAGAGGAAGAAGAGGACGAGGAGGATGAGGAGGACGAGGACGAGGAGGTGGAAGCTGAACCAGAAATGGAGGAGGAAGAGGAGGAGGAGGAGGAGGAAGAGGAGGAGGAGGAGGCAATGGGTGAAGTAGCGGGTGCACTTGGTTTTCCTCACAGCCCCACCACGTCTAGTGACGGCAGCAACAGTTGCTCCAACGGCAGCGGCGGCAGCAGCAGCAGCAGTAGCAGCAGCAGCAGCAGCAGCAGCAGTGCTGGGAGCTCAGGTGTCAGCCCGGGTTGCCTGTCCCACTCGGACCCCCGCAGCCCCGTGGTGGATGTGAGGATGATAGACTTTGCCCACACCACCTGCAGACATTACCGGGAAGACAGCGTGGTCCACGAGGGCCAGGACAGCGGGTACATCTTTGGTCTCCAGAACTTAATCACCATAATCTCCGAGCTGGAGAACCACAGTACAGACTGAAGACTGACATGACACACACACACACACACATTCAGACACAGAGGCACAATTACACACAAAGAGGAGGACTGGACTACAGAAGAGGGGAGAGTTTTCTTCTCTCCTCTTCAAAATTAGACCTTGTTGTAGCTGGCCTGTGATTGGACCCCCATCCTGTTTCTGCTGTTGGTGCTTCTCAATGTTCCTGTTGTGTGTGTCCGTCATCAGGTTCAAAACAGACCTGCAAGTTAACATAGGAGAGTCATCTGTGTAACTGATGCAGTGATTTACCCATTGTCATCATTCTGTTTTAACCCAATTCACCGTTAGGAAAAACAAAAGGGTAGGCAGCAAATAAAAACAGTTTGAAGTCTGAGACAGTAGAAATGTTTTTCTTGTGTCCGATTCCAAAGAAAGTGTCAGCGTTTTGCACACACAAACATGCACTTAAACACATTCTCATGAACAAGTGTGTGTTTAAAATGAGACAGGGCTATCTGAGAGGGCAGGAGTTGTATATGTATGAGGACAGAGTTGATGGGAAGAGAGGTAATGAGCTCACACTCTCGTTCTTCTCTTTTGCCTGTTCATTCTGCCATCCTTCTTTCCCTGTTCATCTTCACTCAAAGAGACTATATTCATATAGGTATCAGACAGATGCTATAGAGTTATTTATTTATTTGACATGTTTCATAAAATAAACTAAAAGTTCAAAAAAGAATGTGAATGGAGAGTACTACATTCCATGTTATTAATGTTACAATAATGATATTAATTAATATTGTTATTTAACATGTTTGGATACCTCTATCTTGTATATCTGTGTTGTCCACAGTTTGTCGGGGGAGAAATTAAAGAAATTTTGTTTGTGCTAAGATCTGTGTGTGTTCCTTCATGTTTGTTCATTCAAGAGCTTTTATTCACTGAGTTTTGATTGAGATTTGATTGTCGCAGCAGTCAAATTTCATGCAAATGTCCTGGATGTGAGGTTAGTTCCAGGGTGTGTGCATGTATATATGTATGAGGCAAACCCTGTGTCCCAGCCAGTACGAGCACATGATGAAAGATTAATTAATACCGTTACAGATTCCTTGGAAAGTATGATAGGACTGCAACTCAATACGAGCAGGCAGCCGAGGCCTTCTCCTACCACCTGCTGTGCGAGAAAATAACTGGAATACATGTCAATCCTGAGTAAGGCCTGCCTTTTTTCAGTTCAGGCTGTAGCTGTAGATACATCCTGTGATGTTGAGGAGTATTAGCCGAGGCATAAGATTCCCCCAACAAATCTGTAAACTTGCCTCCTCTCAGACAAGAATGTATCCGTTGCAGAGATGTTAAAATAGACTGAGTTGTTCTGGCAGGAGGAGGATGACGGCACCCTGAGCCGTCTCAGCCAGTCCTGGTCACCCCCAACCAGTCTGAGGCAGACAGAGTGAGAAGTGAACGAGGCGAGTCATCTGCTCTCAGAGTCACGGGCTCTGTGCTCTGTGATGAGCGGCAGCGGCCCGCATGGAGAAGAGCTATTAAGCAGACCCAGGCTTGTGTCAACAGTGTGCACGGGCCATTACCACTTCAGTGTCCTCTCTCTGGAATGTACCGTACCTCTGGCACAGACATCCATCTGACACACTGATGTCAAATCAGTCTGAAAAATAAAGCCCCATTTTTATTTTCAGGTCAATTTTTCAAGCGATATTTTGATGTTTGACGGATCAATTTTACATCACCTACAACTACTCACTCTGCTATTTTTGTCAAATTAGGGCTTAAATATTATTCTCCCACAGTTAAAAACACTTCCCGAGGCTGTTTTGTTCACATGTTGGTTAGAGTAGATCATATTGTGAAGACTGTGCTTGTTTCAGTTAATGCTGAAAATAGTGACCTCCTGCAACTCACCATCTGTCACATGCTCGCTGGGTTTTGGACGTAGATAGGTTGTCCCATGAGGTGTAACAGATTCAAAGTGCCTATAAAAAGTAGTTCTATTGAATAGCTGTAAATGAGCTAAGAACAACCAAACATGTCGATTACAAATTTTAGTAGAAGTTACTGAGAACTGTCTTTCCCCCCATAACTTATATGATTTTTATTTGGCTTTGGTATCAAGTTTCTTATGACCTGATGCTTCTGAGGCTGCAAAACATTTCATGGTTGAGCACAGTCTGTACATATTGTTGTCAGTCTAGGGCTTTGCTTCTGTAGTCATATGGCGGCCTTGGACTAAAAGGTCAAACCCTCTACTGTAACCCAGTACCGTAAAAGGCTTGACCCAGCAGACAGACACTTTAATCTTTAAGAGTCTAGGTCAAGGCAGGGTTAGGGGGCGTTTATGAGCGTACATTTAAACACTACTTTCAGACCTCGGTGTTTGCCATGTCTGTCAGAGGTCAGCATTAGAGCTGCTGTCAGTCCTGTTACAGGACATGCGTGTGACATTTCTGTACTGTGTGATCACAGGGAACAAGGAGGTTAGGAGAGGGATTGATAGATGAGAGGATGGAGAGACGGAGAAGATAAGCTCTTCCATCTCCACTCTACTGGGAAGAGAAGGGGGCGGGGAGTGGTAGCCGATGTTGTGTAACAGCCTCCAGGTCAATGGGCTTCTTTTAACCATCACAATGATCCAAATCCATCACCTATTATGTGTGTGTGTGTGTGTGTTTATGCATATGTATATCACACCCCATCCATAGATTCACTGTTATGCTACACCATAGTGCCTGGATATACACCACCACGTGACGTGTGCATGTTCATCCCTTGTAGCCCGTTGCTTTGTGAAGGTTGCCGCTGCAAGTAGAACAGTTGCATAACAACGGTTAAAATCACTATGGCAACAGCAGCTTTTGCCAGGAATGAAATAGTGCCATACCTTTTGGGCCACTAGAGTCACACCCCTGTTCATCAAAATATTAAAATATTTTCTGTCACTACTGTGTTCACTCATTAGTTAACTTAGTTGATCACTGGTTTACATGTTAAATACGGGCACATCGACCTTACCAGCAGAACATCAGTGTTAATAAAAGCAATGATGGTGCACATGATGTTACAACATAAATTTTATTGTATGTTAGCTCATCTTTATTTTCACCATCAACTAATTTATTTATCTCTCAGCAGGCCACTTAAAATTTGCAACAAACCGAGGATTACCTAAAAACCATGAAGAACTGGGCAGCTAACTATTCCACAGCTCTATCCTGTGCTAATGTTTGTTTCCCTTCCACACCTCCACTTTCCTTTTGGCTGTTTGATGTTTATAGGACTTGTCCTCGACTCTCTCAAAGAGAGAGATATGACATGGCACACTAACATCAGTAAAAACACTGCAGAGCTTTCTGTTTTTGCATTTGTGTCTGCATTTTTGGTTGTGTGTGTGAGAGAGTTTGTGTGTGTGCGTGTGCGTGTGTCTCATATCAAATGCAAATCCTCGCATCTATTTTTAATTTTCGCACCCTCTGAATGATTGCATGTAATCCTAACAGATGCTCCATAACTTAAGCTTAAATCCACTTGCATAGACGCTCATACGCGCATCAACAACAACCGTTCAGAAATGAAACTGGTGAACACAACCAAACCGATCTATGTGGTCTGTAAACTAACTGTCCACTGACTCCTACATGTGATCTCCAGCACCATGTCTCACTACGTCCTTTCACTGCCGTCTGAGAATCGCTTCATTGTCTGTCACACAATTTAGTGTACAAGCATGCAGTGGACGCTGCTGCCTCAGGCTGTGACAGCAGAGTGGGGGGTTGAAATCAGTCAGAGTGTTGTGGCCAAGGTATGCTTGTGCTCATCTGTTTCCATCTATATTTAGGGGGAAGCACAAATCAGTTTGTGTGTAACATTTTCATACAAACATACTGTAAATGCTCTGAAGAACCTTATCTGAATATCTTACAGATCATCCAGCTGCATAAGATTTTAATTTGGCTTCAGTTGACCAAAAGACATCACATCTACTGCTTCTGCTTTAAATAACTGGAATTTGATTAAAATATATGTTCACGGACTAGAGTGGATGAATGATAAATTGAGTGGGATATTAAGTGGGATATAAAAATAGAAATTATGTTGTAAAATTAATTTAAATTTAGTTATCATTACAATTTCCATCAGCTTAGGGAAATGTATTCAAATGTGTCCAACCAACAGTCCAAAACCCAAAGATATTTGCTTTATTTTCATATATGACAAAGAAAAGCAGCAAATCTTCACATCTGAGGAGCGAAAATCAGAGAATTTCTGGTAAATTGCAGTTCATCCACCAATCGTTGCAGCTCTATAAAAGATTCACTTCAACATAAAGATAGAAAGTGAGAGCTACACAAATCAGGAATACGGCTGTTATGACAGGTGTTAAATTAAGCTTGCACGATGAGCTCTGCGCAGGCAGTTACATAAACGGGTCAATAATGTAATGAGGGAGAGATGACAGACACAGTGAATGAAATGCCTTTCTACTCTCTCTCTCTCTCTCTCTCTCTCTCTTGCTTGTGAAGATTATGTCGAGAAAAAAAAAAACTCCTGTGATAAACGATGATGATGGTTGTGAGGATTAATCTTAAATCCTTATATGATTTGATTAGACTTCAGCCCATGAAGTTTTTCAGGTCAGTTTGGAGGCGATTAGGCAGCTGCGCTTCATTCTAAAGATGGTGTGATGAGAAGACAGAGACACAGCGGGAATGTATGCTACAGATAAATCCACAACAATGCCTTTGAGTGACAGCTGTGCGTGTGAATACTCCCTGTCACAGCTGTTCTCTGTGTGTCTGGTTTGATGTACAGAGGCAATAAAAAGTCTGACAACATTTAATCAAATAAGATTTGAGGTGGCTTTTTTCACGCTGTTGACACTCAGATATTAAAAAGAAAACTTTTTAATGTCAAAGTAAAGACAGGTCTCTAACTGATAAAAAAAATACACTATATAAAAGTGATATCTGATTTTGATGTTAAAGGATCATTTTCTGTTAATCAAATCGAACAATTCTATTTTGCAAAACAGTGAAATGTGGAAACTTCCGATGGGACTATGGTTACCCTGTGATTTATTCTACTTGTTTTATTTGTCTGTTGCACAAATGATGTTTTTTTACAGAAAAAGAAATTTGGAATTGAATTGTCACTGAATTTTATTACTTCATCTTCAGCTCAAAGTCATTTCCTGAGCACTCAGACATCACTTAAAGGCTCACTATTATAGGAAATCAAATTTTCTTCCATTTCCACACAAATACAATATAATACAAAGTTCAGCACTTATATGTGGCCCTGATTAAACTATCACTGACAGGTTTCCAATCAGGCCAATCTGCCATACATCACATGAATTAATTATAGACTTTAATCTCATGTTAAGACAAAAAAAAATTACATAAAAAAGGAGGATAAGGGACTTACAGTGATTCTAAGAATGATTTACTGAATAATCAGAGCAAATATTACAATATGACATAACGGGAACCAATGATTATTTATCACTGGAAGATCAAATCATGCACTAACCCCATAAATCATTCATTTCATAAAATCCCTACTTTCTGCTACCCAACCACGTCAATACAAACAGGATTCGCATCTAGTAGGTTTTGGACCACTAAGTAGAAATAAAACGACTACTTATGAAAGCGTCAGATGACGACATCAGCGCGCGGAGGCTCTGACTTCTCGTCCAGCCCCTGAGCGAGAGAGAAAACAAGCCAAGACGTAATTAGAGCGTTGCATAACAGTGCCAGTGACACTGTCCGCCAGGCGCCGGGCCTCGAGCTGGCCTGAGGCTCCTGTTGTACCCACACCGGTCCATTCTGTCAAACTCATTTACACTGACCTCTTAATTACTATAATGAACTATCAGAGGCAGAGATTAACACTAAACACACTCTTTATTCAAGCTCGCCCATGAAGGTCAAATGAAGGAAGACTTTCTGCCCTATCAGTCCCTGGGTGTTACTCTGGCTCGCGTTACACTGCCAGCCCTCGATTGGATTAGTTGGGGATTACAGCAGTTTGGCCTTTGAGTTGAAAACCAGATAAATATTGTGAATACATAAAACCATTGTGGAATACTTGGATAATAAGTGGTAAGAGCTGGTGTTATAACAAATATATTATACATTTACAACTGAGGATTACAATTTATCTCTGTCGCTCTATTTCTTTACCCACTGATGTGATCTTCTCATGGACAAGACTCTATCTTCAGTGGTGGGTTTACATAACCCTTTCATATGCATATGCAGTACTTATGTTAGTGCGTAATGTGTGTTAATGAGCGTTCCCAGCTGGTAAACAGCTCAGGACAGATGTAACCCTGAGAGCTCTGATGTACAGGAATGTGACATGATTATCTGGGACTTTAAAAAAAACACACACACACACACACACACATATCTATAAATGTAAATCTGTGCATACATACGGTACATGAATTCAAACTGAATAGAAGAAAGAGCAGAACAAAGACAAGCATGTGAATGGATGAAGCATGAAGATTTGTAATCCTCAGACTGAAACTGATGGAGTGCTGCTGATGTGACTCATTGGGCCTTTTGTTTAATTTGTTTGGTTTTTAAGTTTCTATTCACAGTTTTTGTCGTTTTATTGCATCGGCCATCCATTATCTGCGGATAAAACTGCCCACTGACTGACTGACTGACTAAAACTCGTACATGCATGCCTCCACACCCGCAGGAGCACTTCACTGTTTACATTCACTCATCTCTAAAAATAAGTGGGAAAAAGTCTGACTCATCTGGAACAGACGCAAGTTAGCTGACTAGCCGTGTCCTAACATCACTGTACATTCCAGTTCACATATCAGCTTCCCACACCTCGGGCACACTGCATGTCTGTGTCACTCTGCACATTACTATGTGGAGGCATATGCGTGTAGTTTTGTGTAGGTGAAGATCAGTATGGTGTATTTTTTTATGACAATGAGGTGAGAACACATTTGGTGGAGTACGATGTTTTGTGATGTATTTCATGACAGCAGCAGTATGTGGACAGATGTGGTAGCTAGAGGTTAACACATCAGTTGAGTTTGTTTCTGCTTCTTATTTCTAGAAATAGAGCTTGTGATTAAGGGCGGCTTGTTGCCAGTTTTCATAGAGAAAGAACTGTATTCACCCACTATAATGGTAAGAAAGGAGTGTTATTCTGTTTAATGTCATCTTCAGTCACAATTTCAGTCTCATATTCATCTGCTGGTGTCAAAGTGACAAAAGAAGCTCAGTTAAACTATATTTCAACAATGTCCTTCACACTGAGGTTTCCCTGTTATTTACAATTCGTATATAGTTAAGAGAGGGCCTGAACATGGGATAACAAGATGAAGAGTCTACAGCCACACTAGCGGCTCTGCTGTACTTTTCAGCTAACAACACTAACATGCTGATTTTAAGCAGGTGCAATGTTGAACATGTTCAATCAAAGTCGCAGGTGCTGGATAACGATAATCTGCACAAAAGAATGAAAAAATACCAGCAGTCCTGTTCCCATGTCCATGTAGAATTAAAGAACTGAGAACAAGACAGCAGTGTGGGGGTACTTCTTTGTTCTTATGTTTACCATGTTAACCATCTCAGTTTAGCATGATAGCATGTTTAGCATGATAGCATGCCAATGTTAGCTAATTAGAACTAAACACAAAGTACAGCTGAGGTTAATGACTATCAGTAGATTTGCAGATTTTTGATCATAAACCAATATATTGTACAAATTCTAATTTTGCTCTGATGATGACACTGGGTGAAAAGTTAAGGGATCACCAAAGTTACTGCAAGTCATCCTAAGGGGGGCATAAATGTGTATTAAATTTAAGGTCAACCCACTCAATTATTGTCATTGGTGGCACTATAGGAAAAGTCAGGAGAGCCCCAAAGTCATTAGGACACATAACTGACAGAACCAATAATGTGCAAACTCATCTAGTATTGTAGATGTGGAGCTATCACTGGATAGAGTTTGACCTGCTGGTGGCACTAGATGAAAAGTCATAGGATCACGAAAGTCATTGGGATTCATCCAATGAGCACCATGAATGTCTGTACAAAGTTTCACAGTAATCCATCCAAGAGTTCTTGAGATATTTCAGTCTAGACTAGAGTGGTGGACTGGCCATCACTGCTGTCCAGAGAGCCAAGTTGTAAGTGTGTCTAAAACGCTTCTGCATAAAAAGGCTCCTACTGGTGTATTTCAGCCCATTTGTTAAAATTAAATTAATAAAATGATTTTAAATAGAGTATATAATTAAGACATTCTAAGAGTTTTGTTCATCATGCCAAGTGTAAATTACACACTATATTTTCTTTTAGTCAAACACAAAGAATCATCACTTGGTTTAATTATATTGGATTGGAGAACTTGCTCCAGCCATGTCACCTTACAGAATAACATAAAGGCGTCTTCCTGTAAACTGATGAACAGTACTAATGTTCTTCTGCTCAGAGTTTCATAACATTTTACTACAGTAAAATCACTTATTAATTACCTTCTCATAAATCCTTGTCTTTTGGCATTAACTAAAAAAATCCACAAATGTGAACAGTCATTAATCTCATCTGTAAGGCTGTGATCATAAATCAAGATGATAGGAAGGTTTTCTGTCAGTATTTCATGGGGAAAATAATAGGATATTTCAATGTTGGCTGAAATGATAACATTTTATATAAAGGGCATATAAAGGGCTTATATAAAGGATATGTTGGTTTTTCTGGCGACAGACAGAGTAGGTAATCCACAATAGAGTTGTCTTTTTGAGAGCACAGCACCTGAGCCTGAGGCACAATGTGTCTTTGTTAGTCCCCATGCAAATTGAGAATGTAAATACTGTGGTCCAGGTCTATTTGCATGGCTCAGGGTTCCATGTATTGGGCTTACACTGAAACATAGGTGTGTTTACATAATTAAAGGTTGCAGACAGACACAGTGTCCTCTACAGGTACTGCTTTAGTGTAGGTGAGAGGAATGATAACTAAGATGTCAAAAAAAAAATTGCCCCCGCATTCATATTTCATTTGCATGGATTTCTCTTACGTCTGAAGAGATAATAAATATTTGTTTGTGTATTGCCACAGGGACTGATTGTGCATGCTGGATTAGAACGTATTATCTTTTTGGGATCGTTCAAGCACTGCAAATTCAAAAACTTACCATCTCAATAAAAATGTAAATCAATACATGAAGGTGATTCATCCAGACACAAATTCCCACCCAGTAATTATAACTTCTGTTTAGCATATCAGAGCCAGAGTTTACAACAATTTCTTTATGACTGACAAGAAAAATTGTACTCTAGATCTTGACTATAACAGGCTATTCAAAATGTGTTGAAAAGCAGAGACTGGAGGGGGCCTGTGTGGTATTTGCTTGTCCCCACAGCTCTGTGTTCATTATGTAACCACATGAACAAATATCTCTTTATGTGAGGGCAGATGAGCAGGCTCTCAA
The DNA here is from genome assembly GCA_029490765.1 of Euthynnus affinis. NCBI lineage: Eukaryota > Metazoa > Chordata > Actinopteri > Scombriformes > Scombridae > Euthynnus > Euthynnus affinis. Next base: position 8,823,661 of record CM055840.1, on the reverse strand, counting down.
CCATCCTCCTCTACCTTTGCGTGTTTGTGTGTGTTTTCTGCTGAAAAATGTATCTCCTGATAGATGATAATATAGGTTTGGGGACATGAGAATGATCAAAACTACAGATGGCAGAGAGCTCTAATCACTGTTGTGCTGCTGTTGTTTCATTATCATCATGGGTCAGTGGCTAATTGTGCCACCAGCACTGTGCAACCAAAGGTGCTTAGCGTCACTCAATACCACAATCACTGACCCAGCATCTGACAGCCGCTACGCAGGGTGATAAAATCTGCTCAGTAAACACAAACACCTTGTGCAAACACCTCTTCACTGAATTGTCAGCATTTCAATCTAATTTGCTTTCATTTTCATCTGAAAGAATTCTACTTAACATTATGCGATCCACAATGACACACACACACACACACACACACACACACACACGCACACACACACACACACACACACACACACACTGAGCATGGATACACATCACCACTTGAACAACACTGAGCCCTAGTGGCGATAATAAGGATCCTATAAAGATTTTTACAGTGAAATACTCTTTTCATTCTGGTGTTGTGCAGCAGCCAAAGTGTTTCTATAGACTGATTCCAAGTGAAAATTTGTGAGCAACAACATGTGTATAACCCTGCTATTTATTGTTTGGCCTTCCAAAGAAAAAATGAAACAACGTCAGTCAAACAAACAGGAAAGTGAAATATCAAAGCTCTTTACCAGTACAGTCAAAATGACACGTACATCCTATATTGTGTCTTCTGTATTTGACATGAAACCGTGTGGGTTTGTCTGCATACGTGCAAATATTCCCACAAGCATACCCAATTCTTAGTAGTTACCTCTATATCTCTGTCATGCAACCCTGCAAACAAGCGATCTGGTAGCAGCACATTCATCATTTCTTACAAACAATCCAAGGTGAATCAGTTATCCATCAGTCAGTTTTCTACAATATCAGCTAATAAAGACTGATTTGTGTTTATGTTCCTGCTGCCCTCACAGTTAAATATAGGCAGACAGATAACTGTTACCGAGGAAACCAAATATGTGTGATATGTGTTGTCAGAGTCTCTGACTCTCTCAGACTGAGATTCATGGTTGTTATTTACATTTCCTGAATTAATGTACAATTTACCTGACTGATTAATTAGATGTGTTCTTTTGACTGAGGGTGTATTTAAAAAAAAGAAAAAGCAGCTGCTGAGATCATCGTGAGAGCTGGAGTTGTGCTTAGTTTTAACAGAAAATGTTAAAATCTGCTTTTTTAATGACAGAAAAGTTTGATCTGCAGAGTTTTAGTGTTGCTGATTGTCAAAATGATTCAAGATGACTGAACTGAATATTTGTTTAGCCAATGCTTTTACTTGAACATCTTCCACTATTAGTGCTTATATCAGTCCATTTCAAATGGTCACAGTGTTAAATTATTGTTACACAAAGAGGGAATTCTGTTCATTTGAAAATACTTAATGACTTGTTCACAAGAGCCTTTTATTTCATTCATTAACTGCAAAGCACAAAGGCCTCACAGTTTTTAAAACTTGTCATGTTTGAGTACTTGTGCGCCTGAGTGTTATAATGTGTATTTTAACAAAGCACTGTGTTCCTATAGCTACAAGTTTGAATATAAAATATACTTCTTTTTTTTTTTTTTTTTTTAAAGTTCAGCTTAGACTCAGTTGTATTGTTTACCAGTTTATTAGTTTTGTTCGTCTTTCACAGATCTTTTCAAAGTTCTACAAATGTGAATTTAATGTCTGCAGAGGTGCGAGGAATATTGACTTTTTTTTAGTGTTGTTGATCATGTCAGTCTTGCAGTTTTATTCTAAGTCTTCAGTTCTATTCCTTAGATAATTATTTTTTAATACGTGCGTGACACTCTAAAATGACTATGTTTATTATTATTATTATTATTATTATTATTATTATTATTATTATTATTATTATTATTGAATTCAACCAAGTAAAAGGAATTTTAAGGCAGAGGGTTTTTTTCAGTAAACACTTCTCAGTCACCTTCATCTAGCATCCTGTATTATGTATTGAACATGGATACTATGGTATTTATCCATACCAGTGCATTTAGGATCCACGGCGACCTGTGAATATCTCTTCGTGTCAGGGTGAGGGGTCAAACGTGCAGGAGTGTGTCCTGCTCAGTCTGGAGTAGGGCGCCCTCTGCAGGATCGGAGAACTCTGTGTTACAGACCTTCAATTAGAAATGTTAATATCTGAAATCATGCATTTTCTGAGTTGACAGGGTCTGTGTGTCACCTTCAGTAAGGTGTGTGCGCGCGCACGTGGGCGTGCGCATGTACGTCTGCGTGTGTGTGTGTGTGTACGAGTGAGAGAGAGAGAGAAGTGACGTGTGTTAGCAGCCTGTCTGGTGACGTGTCTCTGCTGCTCTCTCTTTCCTCACGGAGCGGCTGTATGGAGCCATACTGACTCCACTGAGCAGTCAAACTGGTACCAGTAACACGGCAGCAGTCAGCCTAAGGACACCATGGGGAGTACGTGAGAGTCTTCATTTGTATGCACGTGTTGAGGGTCTTAATTTCCAGCTGTGCTTTTAATCTCCGGAGCAAAACTGGACATAAAACGCTTCTCGTTAGCAAGCTAATCAGCTAACCTTGAGTCGGTTAGGTGGCAAATTGAGCTAGCTTATAACGGGAGCTAATTTGAAGTTTTTAGTCAAATTTAGTCTCGCTAGGATTAACTCATATTACCCGGGTTGTTTTCTAAGTAAGAGACCGTTTCTAACGTCTCATGCATGTGTTTTCGTTTTCAACGAGACGTGAAAGCTTCCTGTTTTGAAATGATTGTTCACTCGTTTTCTGATTGAATGCTAGTTAGCAACACGCTAACGTTAGATAGCTGAATGAACTGCTCGTCTTTAACGTGAATACAGCTTTAATCTGGTTTGTTGTCGCTTTTTAAGTTAATGCATTGATAGATTTTGCAACATCAAATTGACTAGTCGGGTACCTGAAGAGGTTTCAGTGGCATATGTTGAATCACTTGCTGTCAAAGTCAATTTCAGTGATTGACACAGCTGATCAACACCGAGACAAAACATCCCGCAGCCGACAATGAATTAACAGTAACACACAGGCTGCGAGCTGTTGTCAATCCGGCTCAAGTATACGTCTTCATGTATACAGTAATATCTGAGAAAATGCTCCTCTTTTTGCAGCACACTTGACCAGACTGCCATGTTTAGCTTTGCTGGCAGCTGTTTAGCTGGTGGTTAGTGATGACGTAGCATCTAAGATAACCTAAAACTCAAGATTACTGAAATAGTTTGTATACTTTGCGGAGTGGAAAACCGAGTTTACTTTGATGTTTTTAACCTGCTCATTTCTTTTCTGCAGTCAAATTTTTGGAGGTCATCAAGCCGTTCTGTGCGGTCCTGCCAGAAATTCAGAAACCAGAGAGAAAGGTATGTTGAACACACATCTGCTGTGTGGATCCACTGTGTATGTACAACTGGATGGATATAAATGACATTTACTCTTCTTTTTTTTTTTTTTTAAATCCTTAACAGATTCAGTTTAGGGAAAAAGTACTATGGACTGCCATCACACTATTCATCTTTCTGGTCTGCTGCCAGGTTAGTACCTGAGAAACCATCATCGCAAATCTATGTAATAATCATATGTCATCAGATTTATGCTGTAATATTTTCAGCATTTGTGTTTTAACACTGTTGTTATATATTTTTTCTTCATACAGATCCCACTCTTTGGTATCATGTCATCAGATTCAGCAGATCCCTTCTACTGGATGAGAGTAATCCTGGCTTCAAACAGAGGTGCTTGAATTGAACATGTTAAATCACACACTTAATCACTGAGTAATTTCATGCCTTGTGAAGCATTAGCAAAGAGAAATAATCTCATTCCAGGGTTGTTATCAGGCATGACATAATCACATTATCACATGTGATAAGTCAGAGGTCAACAGTCGTAGACCCCGCATTGTTTTTCCAGTAACTGACTGTGACATGTGTGTTGTCCACTTTGTCCTCCAGGTACTCTGATGGAGCTGGGTATCTCACCCATTGTCACCTCAGGCCTGATCATGCAGCTGCTTGCTGGTGCCAAGATCATTGAGGTGGGAGACACTCCCAAAGACAGAGCTCTCTTCAATGGAGCTCAGAAGTGTAGGTCTTAATATTCAATACATTTGCTATTTTTAAAACTGTCACGTAGCTTTCAAAGCCTCAAAGATTTCTTCTACTTTGAAGATTGCACAGTCACAACACTGTTCATTTGGCAGATGCATCACTTGAGAGATTGCTAATTGCAAATCTTTTTTTTCTGTCTCTTTGCAGTGTTTGGAATGATCATCACCATTGGACAGGCCATTGTATATGTTATGACTGGCATGTATGGAGACCCTTCAGAGATGGGTGCTGGGATATGCTTGCTCATCATCATCCAGGTTAATAAAAACTGTTATTTATATATAAATTATTGCTTTGGCTCTTCTGCCAAGACTGGACATTTCACTAAAACACAATTCTGTCAGTCAATTTACAGTCTGTATAGTATGTTCTCAATCTGGTTTTAAAGATGTTGCATATATAGAATCAGTTCAATATATATCATGATTGCTGCCTTTTGCAATGTTTTAATTGTTTGTCTTTGTCACATTTTTTTGTTACAAGCAGACAAATTGAGATCAGGTGAAAAGACATCAGAAGGTCACTGTAGATTGTGACACCACAATAAATGTGTTTGCCGAAATCTAATGTTAGAAGCATTTTAAATCGGCTAAGCATGTCATAATGTTTGGTGCACACATGTGGAAAGCTAGTTGTCCGCCTGATTCGGCTCATTTCAAACCTCCTGTCTGTTTTCTTCAGCTCTTTGTTGCAGGTCTGATCGTCTTGCTGCTGGACGAGCTGCTCCAGAAGGGCTATGGTCTGGGCTCTGGTATCTCTCTCTTCATTGCAACCAACATCTGCGAGACCATCGTCTGGAAGGCCTTCAGCCCTACCACCGTCAACACCGGCAGAGGTGAGGGCACCGCCATCAAACATGTTTTTGAAGTTAAGCGATGTTAACTCTCCATCTCTTTTACAACAAGTGACCCTGTGATTCTTGTGGTTTCTTCAGGTACTGAGTTTGAGGGAGCTATCATTGCTCTCTTTCATCTGCTGGCCACCCGCACGGACAAGGTGCGCGCCCTGCGAGAAGCCTTCTACAGACAGAACCTGCCCAACCTCATGAACCTCATTGCCACCGTCTTTGTGTTTGCAGTGGTCATATACTTCCAGGTGAGCCCGGCAACACCAACTGAAGGCAGTCACGTTGACTCCACTGCTGTTTTTATTGCAGTGACATAATTTGATCAAAGTTTTTGGAATGCACACCAGCTCTATGTTGTAGAAAGACATGTTCTCAGTAATATTTTGCTGTCTTAAAAATACAGTAGATGGTTTGCTATTAAACACTCATGAACTTTGTTACTTCACCAGGGCTTCAGGGTGGATCTGCCCATCAAGTCAGCACGCTACCGTGGTCAATACAACACTTACCCCATCAAACTGTTCTACACCTCCAACATCCCCATCATCCTTCAGTCTGCCCTGGTCTCCAATCTCTACGTCATTTCCCAGATGCTCTCAACACGTTTCAGCGGCAACTTCCTGGTCAACCTCCTGGGAACCTGGTCTGTAAGTATATAACGGGTGCTTTGTCTCAAACACATCAAGTCTCATTGCAACAAGAGCAGGAGACTGTTAATAAAAGAGAGGATCCACTCAGGTTCTGTCTCACTTCCATTCAAGTAAAACAAACTTTATCTCACTAACAAAATCTTTTTTTTTTTTTTTCAGGACACCTCAAGCGGTGGACCAGCTCGGGCGTACCCAGTGGGCGGTCTCTGCTACTACCTCTCTCCTCCAGAGTCATTTGGTTCTGTCCTGGACGACCCAGTTCACGCCGTCATCTACATCGTCTTCATGCTCGGCTCTTGCGCCTTCTTCTCCAAGACCTGGATTGAAGTCTCAGGATCCTCTGCCAAAGATGTACGACTTTGTTTGTGCACCTGTGACCAACTGTCCTGTTGTCAAGAGTCCCATAATTGACTGTCTACTTACATATATCACTCTGTGTGTCTCAGGTGGCGAAGCAGCTGAAGGAGCAGCAGATGGTAATGAGGGGACACAGGGAGACCTCTATGGTGCATGAGCTCAACAGGTATGAAGCAACCATGGAGATCAACTCAAGTTTTTTGATGTTGGATACTTGAGAAAAGGTCTTACAGAATATTTATTGATTCTTTCTGTACGATTTTCAGGTACATCCCCACAGCTGCTGCCTTTGGCGGCCTCTGTATAGGAGGACTGTCTGTCATGGCTGACTTCCTGGGAGCCATTGGTTCGGGTACGGGAATCCTCTTGGCTGTGACCATCATCTACCAGTACTTTGAGATCTTTGTGAAGGAGCAGAGTGAAGTGGGCAGCATGGGAGCACTGCTCTTCTAGAAAACGCCAACTTTGCGACACACGTCAGACACAGAGCATCCACCTTTCATAAATCTTGTTATGTTTTGCATTTTTTTGCAATCCGCACACAATCAGTACATTTTGCAGCTGGGATAGGTAATTTTGCTCCACCACTTTTTTTTTTTTTTTTTTCCCTCCACCATATCTCTTTCGCATGTCAATGCAGAGAAAACTGTTTTGGTTACTTCCAGGGTTGAGCATAGTATTGTGTCTCTTCAGTCCTTTTATTCCAATAGCTATTACCCATCTCTCTGCAGGCTGCCTAAGTCCCCACTGACTGTCTTATCAGTTGAAGAATGCCTAAATACACATCAGTGTGAGGTGCTGTCTTTGACTTACCTCAGGTGTTTCTCACTGCAGCATGTTCAAGGAACACTGAGACAGCAACGTGTTATTTCAAACTGAAAGCACTGTGCCTGGACATTTCTGGGGAGTTGAAAGAAAGCCATGTCATGTTCATCACAGGTAGAGATCATGCGAGAGGTTTCTAGGGGCCTACAGTAGGATGTGGAAAGTATAAATAAAATATGCTTGTACTCCTGGTAAGGTCTCTGGTAATCTCCGGCAAGCTGTTTGTGGGTTTTCATTTACCTTTTTATTTTGATATTTTTAATGATGGACTGTGTTTATATTCACTCTGGTCTTATGTAGGGCAGCGTCCTACGTCCTATGTCTCTGGGTCCTAAAGTGTTTGTCTGTGTCGTCATGCTCTTTGATTCCCAGAATGAATTGCTGCACAAAACTGCCGAGGTGGTCGGCATGAGGGTGGGTTTGATAGGGACAAAAAGGGGTTTCATTTAGGTTTTTACTTTATGTAACAAACATAATTATGTTATTAAAAAAACAGGATTTTTTTTTTCCAACACACTTGGAAATCGTGTCATTTATGTTGTCTTGCTGTGATTTGTCCTGGCATGTCCTGTGAAGACAACTATTTTACCGTCAACTGTGATAATGGAGGATGTATCATAGTGTCATATCAATGAAATGGTGCTAATGCAGGTTATTTATACTCTAAGCTGGATAAAGGCTTCAAAACATTCACTGCATCAAGCTTTCATATTATCAACCTGTCGAGAGCCTGTTTCTCAAAAGCATCTAAGGCAAAGGTGAACTCAGTCCAAAGACTAAGAGTGGACTGGTGCAACAGAGCAGATGTTTTGCCATTAGCTGTTACATTTAGGAGAAGTTTAAACCATGAAACCAACCGTGGATGTGTCAAAAGACTTGTGGTTTAATCTCTGATCTGCTCTGCTTTTTTCAGGTTGCTGTGCTTTGTCTAAATCAGTTACCTGCCACCAGAGGGCAGTGTATGAGGTTTAAGCTGAACATGCTACACACAACTGCAAAAAGAGTATACTATATACTATATATACAAACGTATAAGTTCAGTTTAATATTTCTAAAAGTCAGTCTTTTTAACAATGGACGACATGAAGTGAACTCTCTTGTGTGATATTGTGTTACATAAAATGTGTGACGTCTGCCTCAGTTATTAACTAACACTAAGTCCATAGAGGTTCACTGATGACCTAAAACTATATTGACCAATTCACAGCAACCATCAGTTAGCTGGTAAACGATCTCCACCCACAACCTTCCCACAATGTCTTCAAGACTGAACACATCTGAGAGACAAACAATACTCATCAGACGTTATAAAGTATTACTACATATTTAATATATTTAAACTTTATCAGAACAAAGTCCAAATGTTCATGTTAACTGAAATTATAATAAAGTCATACAAAATAGACAGAAAAGGACAATGACAATAACACAATAATAATAAAAGTACAGTAAAAGGATATTTAAAAAAATAAAGGCGATTCTATTATGTGTGTATTCAAAAATGTAATCACAATAATTGATTGCATACATTTGTTTTGAAGGCATTTTAGAGAGAGCATGGAGGACAAGAGAAAATAATGGTAATATCTTTGAAAAACGACGTGTGAGTAAAATATCATAGCCATTACAATCATCATATTAACAATAAATGTCAGTTTTAGTATATTTCCATTGAAAATATATTATAACATCTTTAACGAGGTTTAAAATGAGGTTTATGATAGAAAAGACTCGCAACAGTTAAAATTAGAAAAAAAGATGAGTAAGTGAATTTCTTTTCCTTTTTTATTTCTACAAAAAGTACAGTTAGTTTCTATCAGCAAAGCGTGAAACAAACTATAAATTATATGTATTTTTAAACTAAGAGTTGACGTCATCACTGTGCGCCCACATGTGGACAGGTCAGACGGGGCTATCGGACGCCGGGTCGCTTTACTAAATGAAATCTTTGCAGTTGTTGAGTAATTTCTCTCAGACTGGTCATCTTTCACCGCAGAGGACGAGTCTCAACTGACGCAAACACCGGCAGACATGTCGTACTGCAGGCAAGAGGGTAATTTTGATCTTATTTTCATTCATTTTAATTGACAATGTCATCGAGCGAGCCACATGCTAGGCTAACTTTGTAGAAACAGCGTTAACTAACAGCCAGGAAGCTAACAGGTGAGCTAATCCTCCAGCGACAGTAAGACAGTGTACGTTTATATTAGTTTCAGGCACAGTAGCGGTTTAATGTACTGATTACTGCAGTCATTTGACATGCAAGTCACGAATCGGGGAGCTGTCAGTTGGTGCTTCCTCTGGGGTCACTGTGAACGAAACAGCACCGTAATAACGTGTTTGTTGTAGAAATGGAGAATCATCCTACCCCGAGTTTGATTGTCATCCTGTTTTTCTGTGTCTTTTTCTGATTTAAGGTAAAGACCGCATTATCTTCGTGACCAAAGAAGACCATGAGACGCCCAGCAACGCGGAGCTGATTGCAGATGATCCCAACGATCCTTATGAGGAGCAAGGTTATTAGTTAACTAATAATCGAGCTCAGTGGTTCCCAACCTGGGGGTCGGGACCCCCACAAAGGGTCGCTGGATTAATCAATGGGATCGCTAGATAATAGGATAAGATAGGATACAGAAAAAAACATATTTTAGACACTCAAATTGAATGATAAGAAAATGATGATAAAGTGAATATCTTTGGGTTTGGGCTAGACTTTTGAAGATGTAACCTTGGACTGTGGGGAACTTTAACAGATATTTTTTTGTGGATAAAACGATTAACTGATTAATCAAAACAATGATGGGTAACTTATCTATAAGCCAATGCAACATCTGATGTGGAGTCCCTGTTAGTTTAGTTTACTCTAAGGGGTCACAGGCCACAAAGGTTGGGAACCACTCATCTAATCCATGGAGAACTGCTGTTTGGGGATTTGATTAATTAATTGGCAACTATTCTGATTATTGAATAATAATTTTACTCATATTTCAGGAAAAATGCCTTTGCTTGTTGCAGCTCCTTTTAATGTGATGTTTTGATGCTTTTTGTTGTCATACATGACAGTAAACTGAATATCTTATTGGTTTTGATTTGCTGATCAGACAAAACAAAGATATTTGAAGACATCACTTCAAGCTCTAAGATATTGGAACAGGCACTTTTTGTTATTTTCTGAGATTTTGTAGACAAAACAATTAACTGAGAGAAGAATCTGCAGTAACCTGTAAACACTGTATCCTATTTTATCAACTGTTCTCACAGGCTGAGCGGTCCTCCTTATGATGTGTAAACTGATCCTCGTGTAAAAATTGAAAACTCTCCCTTTAACTTACAAAGGTAACAAGTTGTCTGGCTTCCTGTTTCTTTAGGTCTGATCCTGCCTAATGGAGACATCAACTGGAACTGCCCGTGCCTGGGCGGCATGGCCAGCGGCCCGTGTGGCTCTCAGTTCAAGGAAGCCTTTTCCTGCTTCCACTACAGTAAAGAAGAGGTGAAGGGCTCCGAGTGCATCGACAACTTCCGTAACATGCAAGAGTGTATGCAGAGGTACCCTGAGCTCTATCCTCAGGAGGAAGATAAAGAAAGCTCCGCCGAGGCAGAGTCCAACGCTGGTGCCGACTCCGCCGCCCCATCTGAGGGTTCTGCCTCATCCCCAGAAACTGACTCTAATCCAGCCGCTTCAACCGTCTCAACTGACAACACGTCACCTACAGACAGCCAGTCTGCCAGCTAAAGTCAATCAGTCTTCGTCCACACAGGCTCTTGTTCTCTGTTTGCAAGCACTGCCCAGCATAAATGACTCTCCACTGGCCCATTGTCTCTTCTCTGGTTTAAGCCAACAGAGAAGGCTTTGACTTGACACAACTGTGACACTCGTGGGGGGCATTTACAGGCCATCAGAGAAGGACTTTGTGAATGCAGAGAAACGTAGCATATGTACTAAAGTATACGCTGCTTTGTTTGCAAAGAAATATATGATTTAATGACGGCAGGCCGAGTTATTTGCTGCAGGGACGTTAGTTGAAAGACTTTATATGCAATAGGGAATTAATTTGCTGTGTGCTGTCACGTTTCCAACCAGAAGAATTGTGTGTTGATGTATGACGTGTGGTGTTGTTTTTAATGTGTCCAGTCAGGATATACTCTTGTCACTAAGAGCTTAATCATCGGTTATTATTGATAATCAAAGCAGCAATCATTAGATTTTTTTTTATTTGAGCAGTGTTATTGTGCTTTTCGTAGGAGTTTGCCTTGACTCAAGACAGTTTTCATTCTTTAACAGTTCCCTTTGCTTTCCTTCACTCGAGGGACCAAAACACAGGTAACTGGTGAGAAAACGAGGCTTATTTAGTACTGTTACAGTTTACATTACACACATATTGGACATTACATTTGATATTCACACAGATTCTTCTAACGGCATGTGTTCATAGGGTTTCCGTCTATATCTGCTGCTGTATGAACAACGCAATTTAATTTTCTTTTTTTTAAAAATTGACACTGTATCTGGCCTCGACCAAAGTGGTTTGTTCGGTTTAACTGTCTCTGCGTAAATGTCTTTGTCTTTGTCTCAGCACTGTCTAGAGTCTCTGGTTGGATGCTGCGGTCACCATTTAATGTCATGCAGGTGTTAAAGGACTTGATGATAATTCACAAACATGTTCAGATTAAAATGATTGTGGAACAATTTAAACTTCCATTTTCTTTTTGTCCTTCTAAAGGCAAAGTACAACACACCTCTTATGTCAGTGGTGAACATGGTGAATCTGATGAGTTTATGTAAGCTTTTACTGAAAGATTTACATATTGAGGAAAGCAAAGGCAGTATGTGTATGTCATGTCATCGATGCTTGACTGTGTATCAAGACAGAACCACATCGTCATATTTACAGTCTTCACTTATCGCATATTGCTTGTATGTTAGTATGATTAGGGTTTCATAGCACTGTATTGAATCAAAATAATAAAATTTTAGTTTTCAAAAATGTATTAATTATTAGCTGGTATACAGTACTATTCAAAAGTTTGGACACACTTTATCATTCACTTCTGAGAAAGTGTGTCCAGACTTTTGACTGGTACTGAACATATTAGCAATATAGTTAAATGACCAACTTCATCTTTTGTACATTTGCTCTTTGCTAATACAAAAGCATATCAAATTTGGATTGGAATTTCATTACAGGTATTTTACCAGCTTACTTGTAGATGATTAAATGTGACCAGCCAAAGATTCATTTCAGTCTTTATTTCTTGTCATACACCCACACATTGTGTGTAAATTTTTAGAGTGGTCATGAGTTTCTCTCTTTGATAGTTTCCCTCTTGATGACACAGCATGTTGTCCAGTGATTTTCAGTCCCTTTTCTGAATTGTTTACTGACTCATACATTTCATTGTGAAATCATCCCCTGAAAGTGTGTCCCTGCCTTTTTGGACCATATGGATTATGGACATCCATTCCTGAGGCCCTCTGATATAAGTAGACCCAGTCGGGGTGTCCAGGGGACTACGACGCTCTGCATGGTGACCAGCAATCGGCCTGTCCCAGCCTCTTCTGGGCCTGCTAGTAGGTACTCCATACCTGGGGGGGGGGGGGACACAAGAAAGATATTGTAAGTTGATTTAATATAATAAGGAAACTGTTGTTTTGACCTTAATATTTTCAAAAGTGTTTCATCAATCAGTCAACTTAAACATCATTTGCAAGTACAAATATTTGCTATTCCTACCGGGGTTTAGGATTGGACAGGTGCAGCCGCGGCTGGTCCAGGACAGAGGATAGATACTGATTGTCCCCAAGTACAGCGCCACCTGGCCTGATCGCAGGACCTTGTGTACTTTGACCTGCACTTCTGCATGGCTGCCTTTGTCATGAGCAGACAGCACACTGGCCTTGATCACTGTCATGGGCCACACAGATCATTCCACAGTTAGCATAGCCTGAGACGATTTTTTTTTTAAAGCATCAGTCAAAATAAAGACCATAATTGATAAGAGTGAGAACTGCTTACCATAGTCGTGTTTGGTCTTACAGAGGTCAGACATACTTCTCAGCTTTTTCTCCTTACAGCTGCACTTTCCTGTGTACATATATTGAGATATGCTCTGATCTACTGGTATTTATATTTTTTGTCTCAATTACACTGTATAAGACTATCTTAAGCCTTGCAATGCAGATGAGCATCGAAACAGTATTACACCAAAGTAAGTTGTAACACTCACCTGTATAATGCAGGGCAGAGACTGCCAGCTCTTTGGACCACCCCACCTCTTCTTCAGTTGTGAACATATGGTCCAGATCAGGGATTTTTCCACCGATGGGCACATTGAATACCTGATTATTTGAGTAGCTGCAAAGATGCAATTGAAAACCATCAAGTCGATGTTCCTTGTTAGCAATTAACCCCATCAAATTAAATTTTAGCTTCCTAGGTGTTGCGTAATGACTATGGACTAAGCATAAATTGGCTAACCTGTCCACACACTGCCCAGTGGTTGGGTCACAGCTATGAGGGCAGACGCAGGGTTTGCAACCCTCTACTCCGAAGCCCCAGTGTCCAGGCAGGCAGTGACTGCAGGTTGTGCCCCCTACACCAAATTTACAGTCACACTGCCCGCTCCGAGGGTGGCACCAGGGTCCCTCCCCTCCAGGACGAGGAGGCAAAGAGCCCTGTGGATCACACCAGCAGCCTGAGAACCAGAGACACAGATACAGTTCTGTATGCTGTTGAAACCTTTAATTTTGCTCTTCTTTTACCGCCAAGTTACAAATTACAAACATGCAGATGGAGCTATAAGAACATGTGTTTCTCATTCATTTCATTTACAAGCTTGCATTAGTTTGAATTAATTCCCTTTAGATCAATTGTGAAATGTCTTTTTTTTTTTTCTTCTTTTTTTTTTTTGCTTTTCTGATTGGGCAACAGACATCACATCAGAACGAGTGACGACCCTGTGCTTTGTCTCTTACGTGTGCAGGCGTGGGGGGAGCTGAGAGGCAGGGATGGGTGACGGTGGTAGCCATGGCGACAGCGCTGGCACCTGCGCCCGACAGTGTTGTGCCTGCAGTCATCACAAACACCGCCGCTGGTGCCGCCAGAGGAAAGCCACGCCCGCTGGGAGAAGTGACAGCTATCTGCGTGACCATGGCACTCGCACTCTGATGTCACAGGGGTGTGTGATGTCATAGCAGTGGAAGAGACAAGAGAGACAAAGTGAGGATACCATGATGAGTCTATAGCCTACTTGTGGATATACTGTAGTCAAAATACATTTCAGCCTGTGCTGACATTGAAAATAAAACAACATGAAAGCTAAATATTACTAAATAATGTTTGAAATCATTTTTTCAACTAAAAACCTAAACACAAGTTGACTTAGCTCTTCTTAAAACTCCTCTATATAGAGCTTTATTTAACTTTATTTAAATCAAAATAGACACCACAAATCTCCCCTGTTGCTTCCTCTACACCAGTTGTTCACATAGTAGGGTTTGGGGTTCTTGAGGAGGTTCCAGGGGGTCCCCAGCAAAATGGTGAAAACTTTATTTTCACCATAATTCCATACATAAGTAACACAATATGTGACTATTTAAGTCATGGGTTTAATATACTTTCTGTAATAAAACATCTATAGGTAAAAATCTTATCAGATGGGGGTCTGTGGTCTAGTTTGTGTCAGGTTAGGAGTCCTTGATTTGAAAAAGTTTGATAAGCACTTCTCTGCACTATCAAATCTCTTCTCTGGCTCATCTAAGAGTCATGTGAGCCTGTTGGTTGTCACTTACTCTGGCAAGGATTCGGATCCCCGCTGCTGCCATTGGCGGGCCTCCAGGGACGATCATTGTAGAGCGGAGCACACTTCTCACAGTGATCCCCTGCTGTGTGATGAGTACACAGACACCTACCAGACACCTGGAAGACACATCTGGCGTTGCTCAGTAACTTCACCTACACTTGCAGACATTACAGACAACTGCTGTCTAGAGACAGCTATAAAACAGATAGAGGCAGGTGGTGTAAAGAATAAATCAAACAATTTAAAGGCCTTTAAATGACGATTTTCAGTAAATACATTTTACATCTGGACCTAACATCCTGACACATGTGTTCTACAAGACTGTAATGAAACACAGGCTGATATGGAAACTGACAGATGTACTTTTTCTCACAGTCTCTTTATTTTTTTTTTTTTATCACTGCCTGTTCTTTCGCTTTGACACGCACCTGCACACACAGCAACAGACACTCACCATGTTGCTATCTTGTCCTGTGTCCTGGCTGCTGTTGTGTTGTACACAATGCTCGGCATGTCCATGGCACAGACAGGTCCCTCTGGCCAGTAAAGTATAAATAGCATAAGGTGCTGAAGCTGAGCTTTCTGTAGTGGATGTGGAGGTCAAAGCTGAGACTGTGGTGTTTGTTGCTTCCTCTGAGAGGTTCAGAGGTGTAGGACAGGTCTGAGCTTTAAGCAGTCTTATGCGGAGGTTAGTGAGGGTCAGGCGAGCGAGGGCCTCTGGACCATAGGGGTCCACTGTGATAGCACTGCTGGGGTCTAGTGTCCGTAATATTACCTGAGAGGAGAAACAAAGCACTAATCAGCACTAAATCAAACACTTTAGATCAGCCAAATGATAGCATGTTGTATTCACATATTCTCCTACCTCCCCACCACTGCAGGGTGTTGCACTAGTATAACGGGATGTACACAAAGAGCCCGGCTGACTAAAATCATCAGTCAACCCAAACTCCATGCTGCAGTTGTGTGCAAAGACCTTGAGAGTTTCCCAGGTCTTTCCAAAGTCAGCTGAACGTTCAACCACCATGGAAGCAGGCCGGGGTGACCTGAACACCAAAACCACATGAGACAGACAGAACTGTGTTTCCAGGTCCAAACGGATCTCGTCCTCCTGCTCCTCAAAGGCGCTACCTGCACCGGATGCCCACCAGGTATCCGGATGCAAGAAAGGGTCATCGGTCATGTGAGCAGGTGGGTGGGTGTCCTCGGGGCAGATGTGGGGTGTCACAGGAGGGTGGGGGTAAGCGATGTGGTGGAGGGAGCTGTTCCCGCAGCAGCCTGAGAGGGTGATGAGGGTCCTGCCGACAGCCAGGTTCCCTATGGGTGGACTACAGGCATGGTCCGCACATCTGGAAGCTGACACAGAGGACGATGGAGAGTCAGTGAAAGTTTTATGGTAAGACTCACTTGAAGAAAATTAGGGCTTTTTGCTAGATAAGTGCTTTTATATTTGGTAACAGAAAAGCCTTCAAAAAAAGAAATGACATCATGGACAAAACCAAGGTCCTCTTCATTTTTTCCCCATGAATATTTAATTTGCCTGACCATTGTGCCCCTGCTGTTTGCTCTGATGTGACACAGAATCCTCCCCTTTCCCCACTGGACAGCATTAAGACTCTCAGGTTACTTGTAATGGCAGCCACACTATCACATTTATCAGCACCATGTATGATCTTTACTTTTAAGACACAAACCAGCAGATATCATGTCCCCTGCAACTGAGCAACCACGTATCGTTATCTCATCAGTGTCATTGAATTTAAAGCAGTTCAGTCACTATAACAGTCTTCACAACAACATATCCTTAGAACGACGTGAAAGGGCAGAATGCAAGTTTAACCACAATGACGCAACTGATTCAGAGCTGATGACGCAACTCACCTGCTCCGCTCCGCGTCACAAACAAAAATAGCCAACCGAGCGCCACAAGCATCTGATGTCCACCTTTCCCAAGCATGCTAGACACTCTCATCCTTCTCTCTCTTGTGTTTACAACATACGCGGTGCGATAAACGCCTGCCAGCAGAGATGTGGCCCAACATTATGTGTAGCCTGTCTAACAGACAAGCGCATCTCTCTGCCAATTACGCAATGCGCAAATCATCCAGATGAATCCAGGAGTATTTTTTTTTTTTTTTTTTGCGATGTCTTGAGGACGTCTGCTGCTGATGTTTAAAAGATCCTCAGTGAGAGAAGTGGATTGCGCGCCTCAGGTGAGGCGTGCAAAAGAAGGATGCTTTTTTTTTTTTTTTTTTTTTAGCCCAAAGCTCCACATTTGACTCAACAACGAATTTTTGACCAATTTCCATTTGATATGATAAGATGTTTGTCCTCATCCATGTTGTGCTATAAGAAGATTGCCCGTTTCTATGCTAATTCATTCATGTAAATATTTCCATTAATTCGCAGCCAACCAGATAGCTCCGTGTCCCAGTCAGGTCCAGCGGTCTATCCGTTTACGCACAGCAGAGGAGTGTGCGCTCTATTTATCCGCGGTCCCCCCGCCCACACACACATACACACACTTTGAGGACGCTGTATTTCAACAACGACTGAGAGGGAAGTGGAGAAACACTAAACCAAAACTACTCTGGATTGAGGCCGTGTGTGTCTCCCCCCCAACTCTGACCGACTTTCATCCACTGAGATTCTGCCAAATATCGTGCGCAGTTGAGCACAGACTTGCGACTTGCATTGGCTCGTCAACAAGGTTAATGTGAACCAGCCGCGTGGCGCATACCAGCTAAACCAGATCCCTCCACTAACCACTAACCTGGGCCTCGTAATAGGGCGAGGAAATTAGTTTATCTGCTTCTGTCCTCCTGTTTTTTGTGTTTTTTTTAGCTGCAGTAATTCCAAGTTACAGGTCTCTTTGAAGTCTAGTAGGAGGAAACCTGAGAAGAGGGACAAAAATAGTCCTGAGTGCAGTTATTTGCAGCTTGATGGCGCATTGTGGCACCGAAAGAATCTGACAGCTTGGAGTTTCATGCAAATGACTTGGACAAGAAAAAGGCCTTTCTCCCATCTGTCTGCCTGACTGGAGAGATTACTCTGCCATTCTTCATTATACTACTGGACAATAAACACACAGTCTGATACATGACAGTCCTTCTTTTGAAGTTCTTTTAATCACACACATGTCAGGAAACCTACGCTGAGCTTGATGTATTTTCCCTCCCTGGCACACACACTCTCTGAATTTGAAGAATAAACACCATGTCTCTTCAGTTTTATGGCTCAACTGCAAATACAAGGGGGCTCCGAAAATTGGAATAGATGCCCAGAATTGGATTGGTTTCTATAAATGTCTTTAATGTCATACAAATAGTTTGCAGACTTGCTGTTTGCTTTTACCCCCAGAGTGGAGAGCAAAAGCAGAATTTAAAGAGAGGCATGTTAGATGTTAGCTGTAGTGATGAAGGTGATGTGTGTGTACTGACAGAATATATGATGTGATGTTGTTTTAGAGCCAGCCAGCAGTGGTCTCTTAGTCAGAATTTTGTCCATCTGTATTGATATTAAATGTACCATGCCGCAAAAGTTTTTATTCCCTTTTCCACATTCTCTCACGCCATATATCACTCCATCTCTATCTGCTGGACATTTGTCTTCGTTGGCCCCTCTCTGGTGTTTCCTTTCATCTCTCTGTCCCTCTTCTCCTGTAACACCAGTCAGTGTCTGGCAGGTCTCCATACAATAAAACTCTGTAGGGTCTCCCACATATTCACGCATCTCGCAGTTCCTCCTTTCGTCTCACTCCAGTGGTGCAGTATACGCTAAGAATAGCTTCCTTGGAGATTAGAGTAATGTCATTTATGAGGGATTAGCTGTTATCTTGTTCTGTTATTGGCATACAGACATAGTCTCTGGCTGATTCGGAGTCAGTTCTGACTTGTGGGTCCCACAGAAATTAGGTTTTCACACAAGTTGCAGTAAGGGAGGACCTGTGTGGGGAAAGTTGTATTTGACTGATTTATAACTGTCTTAATATAACAGATGTTGTCGAAATTGTAGACTATTTGCCTTCAGTAAATGTAAGTCACTGAGGTTTGAGGTCAAAGTTGGCAGCAGGCTGGAAAAGTGAGCCATAAAACATTCTTAAGAGCAGCCAATTCAAGTGCAAGTAAACTATGTTTGGTGGCTCATTTTAGCTTCAAAATGCAAAACACATTGAGTTCTTAATTGACCAAACTGTAATTAAGGGCAATTTTCGGTGATATAGGAATGCCAGCCCAGCCCACCACCAATAAAGTCCTAACACATATAAACATATAGGGAGGAATAACAACAGAATCCACACTTCACCTCCCAACATGTGTTACCTTCTCAGCACTGAGAGAAAAATCCCTTTTCCCCCCACTTTTTTTGTCCACTACATTTCACTGAATACATTCTCCCAATGTTCAGGATGTATCTTCATCATAGCCCCCAGCTGTGAGAGGTCAAATACCAGCCAGGAAAGGTCACAGGGATCTCCTACCTGCCCCATGACTGCCTCTCTAATTGCTCCTCTTTTTCTCATTTACAGGGCTTAATGGGGGCCGGGGGTTAGGGAGCCAGGGTCAGACGAACAGAGACCCCCCCCCCTCCCCGGCCTCGCCAACCTCCCGCCCTTATAATCCTCTATGTTTGTCTGGGCAGTTTATACATATGTGCGACAAGCACATGGAGTCACTCCACACTTCTCTATCTCCTTCTCTCTCCATGTCTTCTCCCGATATTTGTATCCTACATGTCTGCTCATATGTTCTTCCAGAGAAGACGAGGATTAAGCTGTTTCCTTACATGAATTTACCAGATGTAGGCCTCACAGTCCGGCATGTTAAGGCTTTGATTTGTTTCTCTAAATAGCACATTCATTCAATAAGTGTGTGTGGATTTGAAAAGATCAGGTTTATTCCAGTTTAATCTTAAATGTTTCAGTTTGTTATGGCATTTTTGTTTTTATTTTAGTTATGGAAACTGTGGTGACACTGTGACGTTATCCACTGGCCGCAACCAGTACAGTTAATGCCATAGGGTTCAAATTTAATTGCACTGTTGAATTTTTTTTAAGAAAGACTCATGGTGTTTCCTATATAAAGTATACGGTACAGTTGCACTCTTTAAGATCATAAAATAAATCTTTCCCACATACTTCCCTCCAAAGGCTGTCAGTCTGACAGTTTGAGGTTGAAAGGTCAAGGTGGAAGGTCAACAGCAAAGGCCAAGAGTTCAAGTCCAATGAAAAGAAGATATTGCTTTAGGGTTGTTTGAGTTTGTCTGTTGCGTGAATTTATCATCAGTCTGAGCACGGTTATCAACAGGGACAGCTTACAAAAAAAACTGTGTACTACCATGATCCTCATGCCACAGAAAATGAGTTAATCAGCACAGAGTGACAGTTTAAAGATAGTTTGTTAACATGTGCATGTGTGTGCTTAAGATTGTACAGCGCCTCTTTGATGTGAGAGAATGAATGACACAGATTAAGCTGTCAGGCTTAGAAAATTGATAGAGGCCAGATGAGGCGGGATGACAAATCAAGGCCTCTTGCGGAGCGCTCGGGCAGATTGCCAAACCAATAACGTGAGTCTGCGAGCTTGTATGTGGATTTGCAGGTGTTTGTTCGTGGAAGAGGTGTGGTCATAAACTCTTACATGTGTGTAAGTGACGGGTAACTACGCGGAACTGTTCGCATTTATTCTTTATTCATTCTTAATGAGGAGGAATGTGGGCTATGTTAAAGAGTGGCTCGCTCGAGGAGGTTTCAGTTGAGTGGTGATGACTTATTTATAGCTGAAACTCCTGTTTAATATTGGACAACCAATTAAACTCCCACCCACAAAAACACTCGCAAACACACACTCCAACTACAGGTCCCCTCAGTTTCGTGTCCCTTTCTGGCTCCTTTATATCTGTTTGACAAACAAGCTCAAGATTGTGCGTCACAAACTCAGTCACATAAACACATAGACATAAATTCTTGATAACTCTTTCTTGGCTTTCCATTGCCCTTCCACATAAACCAACGCAAATGCCAACGCACAGACTGGCTTTCTACCACAAAACACACAGACAGACATGTGGTACAGATTCAACTCACTGCTTTTTATTCTTCCAGCTCATATTCACACACCCACTTAGATCAAGCGTACTGACTTGGCTTACATAGTGATTTAATTTAACTGCCCCAAACCACCTCAACAATGGATTCACATGAACTGTAGATTTTGTAGACTTTAATAAAATTGTATATATATATATATATAAAAAAAGAGTAAACAAACTGAACAAATCCAACTAGCGTCAAGCGTGCTGGGGGTCAGAGGTCAGCACAATTACACTAAATGTTACACCATCACTGGAGTTCAGACTCAGTTAGATGCAGACAGCCATGAACATGATGTTTATGCTCGCTTAAATACACACAAACTGTTTTAGTTGGTTTTTAAACTTGACATCACTGATTTTCTCCCCCTACGCTGAATATTTTGACACCACACAGTGTCTGACTTTGGTTTCCCTTCTAAAAGTCACA
Organism: Euthynnus affinis; assembly: GCA_029490765.1. NCBI lineage: Eukaryota > Metazoa > Chordata > Actinopteri > Scombriformes > Scombridae > Euthynnus > Euthynnus affinis. The sequence continues at coordinate 8,802,473 of CM055840.1, read as the reverse complement.
CTGAGAAATGGAGCAAATGAGAATAAAAATCAACTGCAGCTGTTTGAGGTCCTGAGCCATAGGTTGGGGTTTCCAGTCTGCCTCTCATGTCTGGCCACTTTGTTGCTTTGAGGCCCTTCTCATCTCATTAAACACATCTTTATTGGCATGCCAAGAGCCCACCTGTGAGCCAACCCGTGACGGTAACTTCAATGTGTAGCCAAATGCAGGGGTCACTGTTAAACGACAGAACCTCATATGACCGGGCAAAGTCAAAAATCGAATCTGTATGGAGGCAGCGTCATATATTGCTTTGCTCTTGTAAAATGCACACCAGGTATCTGCCACAAAACACTGTGATGTTAATGTGATGTTTGCTGCCCTCGTGGTGGATCTGTTTCATCTATGAACTGACACCAGTGACATTCATGGACTATGGTAGCGTTGTCGCTCAGAGCGGACGGCCCATAAAAGAGGGGAAGCATTTTGAAAATGGGGTGCAGTGATGGGTATTGGGTTGTAAGTGGTGGGTGTAAATGAGTCTTACAATGCGTCCAGGTGTTCTATTCATTCCTAGATCCACAGTGTCAATGTTTGAATCATAAGCAAGATTTTATAGCTCTGTGTGTTGCATGCTTTTCCAATTTTTCTTATAGTTTCTGCATTTGGAAGTTTGCAGAATAATTTTATATATGTGCAAAGTTTGACACTGAAAAGTTGTTTTTACATGCATCTGTTTATTTAGAAAGTATCTAAACTTTACAATGAAGTAACAAACATCTTGTTTCCAGCAGCTAAACTTTTGAAAACCACCCCTTAAAAACTCATTTTCATTGAGCACAAAGAAACTTTAAATCTTCAGCAGATGAAAGTGAAAACAGCCTTCTAGTGTAAAACTGCACGTACATCATTAAGCACAGTGAAGCTCAAACATTCAGCTGTAGTAACAAGAAAAACATAATTTTGAGTTAAGGGGGCTTTGATGAGGCTTCACTGAAAACTACAGGATGCCTTTGTATGTTTCCATTCCTGTGCACAAATGCAAAAATAAAAGCACACTGCAACGTAAGGCTGTGCGCACAGTTGTGGTTGGATTGTGGATTACTGCGGGAGAAAAGAAGTATGTGGGAATTTCAGTGACCACTAAGCCCTCCTGGCTTGCCCAGCAATGTGACAGTATGTGGGGGGTTAGGGGGATGGGGAGGGGGGTAGCCAGTGTTTGATCCTTTCAGCCAACATCTGGCCCTCAGGAGGAGCTAAAGTTAGCAGCACATGCTGATGTCATTAGCGTAAAATAGGAGTTATATTCACAAAGGCATGACCCTCACAACATCCCGATACTGTAAAAGCAGGAGAGAGGGAGGAGGAGAAGTGGATGAATAAGGATTGTAGGATTAAGAGAGGAGAGGATGGATTGTACATCTGGGTGATTATGTAAGTGACTAATATTGATGTTCTTAACCGGTTGATGTTGAGCCAGATCTTTCATATATCTGCTGCTGGACTGTTAGAGCGAAAAGTGAGTACAACAGGGTGGATCAAAGCTGTAACAAGGCTAGTTAGGGTTTAATCAGTTCCACTCATCCAGAGCTGTGAGCCACATCTGTCCAATCAAGTCACATCACCATGGTGGGCTCCTGGCTCCAGAGATGGCTGCAGTATTGCCAGCCAAACATTGGTAGGCGACCATGTTTTGAGGACCACTGCCTCATCAGAGACTTGTGGTCCTCGTGTGGTTTTCTTTGGAACCTCTCTGGCCCGGATCTCCTCTGTGATTTAATCAATACCATTAGGCATCTGTTAATCATTAATAAACTGTTGTGGTAAGGATGCTTTGAGTGCTAAAGTCACTCTGATATGATAATGTCATTTTTAGATGTGGGTTTTTTAGAGCCTCTGGGAAGTCTTTCATTTGGTCTAGGCTTCCTCATTGGGCGGGGTCATTGCTGTGAGATTGAGCCTTGTTGAGGAGCTGATGAAGTGGGGGACCTATTACTAAACATTTCCACAAGCTCATCTTGAGTAATGACCAATTGCTGCACAGTAATGAAGGATCCATAGCAAAGATGTCAAGTCACGCTTTGTATTTGCCTGTTGCTCTTTGGTTCCACTGTACAGAACTTGTCATTTTGCTTTGACCCTCTCACAGAGAACAGTGATGAGGGTCACCTCTGCCCCCCCTTGTCCTCATGATCCCAGCCAGGCACAAGACCTCCTATGGGCCCAGAGCTGATTTTCACACAGACCACACCTCTCAAACTACTCTCCACTCCCCCCTCGACCTTAATTCATCCCTATCTGCGTAGCAGCATGTCCTTGACAAGTGACATGTGAGAGTTCAGACACATGAGACTATTCATTTGTGCTTGGCTACCCAATCTCAGGCTGCTCTGATGCGTTTCAACTGAAGAGGCCAGCCACAGGAGCAGGGGCCGCAGTGCATGATGCCTGGGATCTACCCTGGGAAACAGACAAGGTTATGATGGCCTTGTGACCCAGGAGTGTGGGGATCGCACGGGTCAGTGGGGTTTTCCCCCTTGTGGACATATTTGAGCTGTCAGGAGTGTGAAAAAAAAAGATTTCAAATTTGAACACAGGAAAGGCTGCATTCCAATCAAATTCCATTAGCTTATCATTACTGCCATTACCATCACTATCTCCACCAGGAGCAGCATGAGTGCTTACCTGTGGAGAACAATGTCATGAGAAATTATGTATTATGTAAAATCACTCACAGCTTTGAGTATCAATCTCCCTGATACTCAAAATATGTAAGTTTTTTTTTTTTAGAGAAAAAAAGTAAAGTGAGGATGCTTTTAAAAATAGTGCCAAAAACAATATTTACTTATTAACTTCTTACAAAGTTCAATAAACAGAAGAAACCAAAGTCAAATCAACATCTGGTGTGACCACGCTCGTTCCAGGCATCTTGGAGAAGTTACCACAAGACTTCTGTGAATTTAGGCGTCTCAGTGTCTTCTGTCTCTTCATGTAATTCCAGACTGACTCCATGATGTTGAGATCAGGATTCTGTGGGGGCCAAACCATCTGTTGTAGGACTCCTTGTTCTTCTTGTCACTGAACATAGTTTTTTTTTTTATGATTCTGGCTGAGTGTTTGGGGTCATTGTCATGCTGTAGAATACATTTAAGACCAATAACATGCCTCCCTGATGGTATTAGATGAGAATCTAAATATCTTAAGAGTGTAAAACCTTTGCACAGTACTGTATATATTTAACTTTTTGAGCTACAACTTTGTTTCAGATCTTCTACTACTGCTTCAGGATTCAAACTGCTTTTATCCAGTTATACAGCTGTTTAAAATACAGGACTGACAAATAGTCTTAATACTTAATAAAATACAACTGCAAGAGGGAAATGGACAGTCTCTACAATATTCAGATGTTACATATGCAAAAGTGGCAACAGTAAAATGGAAAGATAATCTTTTACAGCTCAAAGTCTCTAAATATGTAACTATCAGCAGACATCAGAGGTACTGATTAATTCAGCAAAAGGTATGTTCTTAGATATTACACTTTATTATATATTATTGGATTAGACTGACATCATTTATTAACTGATCATGTTTGCAAAAACCTGACGCTGCGTCTGCAGGGTGCAGGAGCATAACTACACCTGTCAAATAAATGTAGGCAATGGAGGAAAAAGAAAGTAAAGTAGTTCTCTCTGAGTAGAAGTAGCTTTAAAGCAGCATGAAGTATTTATTTCCCCTTCTTGTTCTTTCATTTTGTCGTCTTTTCTTATTGTCTAATTGTGCTAAAAAGCCTGTGTTCACTAAATGGGTTAAATATTAAAAACTCTTTCTGTAGGAGACGTGTTACCTCTTCAGTCCATCAAAGAGCGACAGTAGTGTGGCTCTCCCTGTCGGCGGCGGAGCAACACATCTTCATCTCCATGACAACCGTTGCCAAGTTAGCTGCCGCTTGCAAACTGAGATTTCAAAAGTTTTAGCAGTGCACGGGAGACTGAAAAGGTGCGTCACAACTTGCAATTGGATCTAAAATAAGGGAAATAAGGTATGTCTAAGTTATTTGTAGTCCGTTGTTCACAAAATTAAATAAGCAAACAGGCTCCATACTTGTTTGTTTCATTGGGTTCATTCAGTTAAGTGTTTTGCCTAAACGATAAAGCTGGCTAGTAACGTTAACCATAGCTTAAACGCTAGTGTCACCATTAACGCCAGTGTTGTGTCGAAGTGTGCTCCCCTCTCAAATAATGTCCCCCTCTTGTCAAAATGTTGTCTTCCGTAGCACCATCGCCGCGGTTGGGGCTAGGACATAGGTTATGGTTATGGGAAGGGTTAAGTTTGGCGTAGCAGAGATTGCTGGTTGGGGGTAAGAGAAGGTTATGTAACAGTTTAAGGTCAGGTGAAACACATAACGACGGGGGAGCAGACTTAGACCCAACAAATGCTATGTAACGTTACGGCATAGCTGAGGTATAGATAGTATTTTGGCAGGTACACTTTGCTGGTTTACCTATGTTACTTATTTGGCAGTGTTAACTTGACAACAGTAGTTAGTTAAAACTGACATGGTGGGTGAACACAAATTTAATTAACGTTACCTTTGTCACTAGAAATTACTTTTAAGAACAAAAATCAAAACTATTTAGAACAAAAATGAAAACTTTCTAAACAAAAAAACTAGTATGATTTGCCAAAGTGTTAGAGACTCTTCTGCCATTAAAGATGAATATATTTGATAGAGCTAACATATTTATCTCATCAAAAAACCCAGCACCTCAGCTCATTCACTATACATCAATGCAATGCCACATCATACAGATGCTTCTAAATAAAGCTCACAGATAATGCAAACTGCTGCTGCATACCTTCATGTTGTCTGGGGATGCCCTTCTTTATCTAAACTCTGGTCTAAGGTGACTAAGTGCCTTGGAAATATTCTATAATTCCCAATTCCTACACAGCCCACCTCATTTTTATTCAACTATAACTTCATCCTCAGTGAAAACACCAGGTTAGCTCTAAAATCATATTTGCAGGTTTAACTGCTGCCAAGGAGACCATGAAAAGAATGGTTGAATCATTTTAGAGACTTAGCTCTCATAGAAAGATCATTAGCTGTAATTCACAAAGCATTGACATCCACTGTAGCATATCCTTACTGCTTCTCTTTCAAATTCACTTACGTTCTTACTTACTTTCTAGCATAGATATAATATGTCATTAGACACATTATATGTGTGACAAATTCAATACAAAGTTGATCACAAAACAAAAGATAAATTAATTAATTTCCAAATACAGCTACAGCAGCAACATTACGGGCAGTTTTCATCCAATTTTTACATGTGAAGCTAAAGCAATAGCCTATACCATATATATATGTCTTCAGTATAAGGAATCAATAATCAAAATGTTTCTTTGCTCATGCATCGGTTATTTTATTCAGCTAGGTGATGGAGGGAAAATATTTGCCTGGTTTCGGGGTTCTGGTGCCTCGTCCCCCCAGCAAACCTCCAGAGCACAAGCCTTTCGCTGCAAGTCACAGACACAAAGTCCCTCCAATCAGGAAATGCTGTGTGAATGAACAGAAGGGCCTTTACTCAGATATCATTACTTCAAGGTTCCAGGTAAAAGCACATACTGTAAACTCATGCACCATTCAAATTCAGACCTGATATTTTATCGTGAAGTGCATGCAAAATACTGAGCTGCTATTATATTTTGACCAAAAACCAAGTGTAAATGTTTACTGATTAGTCTTATACAGAGAAACCTGACACCCAGCTGAGGTCACAGGGCAAATCCATCCTTGATTTGAGTGGTTTCAAAACATCAGAAGGTGAGATACTGTATTACATAGCATTTTTGGCATGCAGGCTGTTAAAATCATTGTTTCTGCCATGCCAAGTATTGTGTCACATAATATGCTTCTCTAAAACACAGTTTTTATAGGTCTTTTTTTAAGAGAATGGGAAGGTGTGTCCAAACATTTGACTGGTACTGTATGCTGTTTGTAAAATCTTTGTCCTTCTGCACTTTCTCTGTAGTTATTACCTTCAAGATTCCATCAGACCAATTCAAGCTTGTTGAAAAGGATAACTATGGACCGATCTCAAAACTATTACAAAACTCTTACTTCTGCCGTGGTGGAGATACACCTAAGGTCCAGATGTCCTATCAAACCATTCCTGGAAAAATCCCTCGCAAGTTAGAGATAGAGAGGTATGTCCTGTTTGTGTGTGTTGTGAGGACACTTCATCTAGTGCCCTGCAGCTGCTTGCATTTCCTGTTGTTCCTTGACTTATTTACATTGTTTTATTTTGTGTATTTTCCAATAGACGTCGAAGGGAATACTTGACGGTTGATTTTGCACAACTCCTGGCAGATAAAGGCATAGACTCTAATCTTCTAATGCCAAGATGTCGGGGCAGTAATGATGAGCATGTGACCACACCAGACAGTCCTGTGTCACCCTACCTCCCACTGGAAGTGAGTCTGCTGCAATGTTTTTCATGGCATTTTGGCTCCTGATTTTTATGGCTGCAACTAATGATTATTTTCATTATCAATTAAGCTGTAAATGATTTGGGTTGATCAATTAATTGTTTGCTCTATAAAATGTTGGAAAAAATGGCCATCACAATATCCTAAAGCCCGAGGTGACATCTTCAAATTGCTGGTTATGTAAGACATTCTGTTTACCATCACATATGACAAAAAAAGCAGAAAATCTTCACAATTAAGATGGAATGGAATAAATGTGGATATTTTTTGCTATAAAAAGTAACATTGACGATTAATCATACATTCCATGTTTTGGAGTACAGCCACACTTATCTTTGCTATGTTTTTTCCAAAGATATTTGACAACGAGGAGTATGACTGCCGTACTCCAGAGGACTGGCTCGCTCTGGGAAATGCTGAAGCATCTCCTGATCGAAAACCTATTCCTGCGAAAGCCCTGCTGCCTACAGATGATGAGACAGCCCTTGGTAAGTTGTCCTCAGAAATATATTAAGTAAACAGGGATTGAAATTATTTTCCTGTCCTTTGATGCATACTCTCTTCTTTCTCTTTTGAAGATGATCCTCAAAACCCCTCTCTAGAGTACAGCTGGCATTTAGTTGGGGTTCTTGACTATTGTAAGGAGAAATGCCAGTACCTAGTAGAGAAGGTTCACCAAAACAGTACACCGACAGATGAAGAAGGAAATTCTATTCTTAACAAAGAACACAAAAAGTGTAAATCCCCTGGTCAGTTTTTATGTTTTTGCATTATAACGATACTGTATTGCCTTGTCTCTGTCTCTGCTGTCCCTCTATTTGTCATATTGACCATGTATGTATGCTTTCTATCTGCCTCTGTTGCACAGGAGTAAGCCCCCTGTTAATAGGCAGTAAGTACTGGGTACCTAGGATCCGATTGTTATTCACTGCTGAGGACCCACATGTCTTTGTCCAGCGCATCCAGTTTGCCCTGCACTGCAGGGACAACACAGAGGCCCTCCTCCTCTACCACTTAACTGTAGACTGCATGCCCATCGGGAGAGAAACACCGCCTCTCGACACCCACAGTTTCCAGCGTATGAAAAGACATGCCCTTTCAGGCCCTGGCCTCAGATTGGAAATGTGAGCGTTGTCACCTTTAACTGTTATCCTTACTTGTCATTTTCTCCTTATTCAGTCTTATTTGTTTTACAATATACCCCCCTGAGTTGAAATGCTAAGTAATAAATGATGGGTGAATATTATGTATGCAGGCTGGAGAAGTGTATAGAAGACCTGGAGAAGGAAGTAAAACAAGACTATGGTCGAACTATGGTCCGCATCAGCTTGGACAAATTAGTGATGAGCCACCAGGAGAAGTTTTCACACATCACCCTGCCAAAGAAGGATCCTGAGTATGTGCCGAAAAAAGGTGAGACACTTAGCCATGGATACATTTATTTGAATCAGTGGAGTCTGGATTAAGGAAATCTGTGACCAGTAATCCCTGACATTCACCTATATCCACCAGAATCTGAACACTGGACACTGCTTTGTTTTACATCTGTACAGGGTGTGTTCCAGCTCCTTACTTTGCCTTTGAGAAGACCAAGTCTACATTTTCTTTATGTTCCCTGCTATCAAAGCGGGAAGTGATCAGTGCATTATGTGAAATAAGGTCTGAGTGCAACAAAGTAGAAGCCATGAGACTTTTCAATGTCACCTCCATCAAACCACTGCGACTGGATGAGTTTGAGGTCATCCAGTCTCAAACACATACTCAGGTATTGTATCATTGAGGAGCTTTTCTACTGTAAATATTAGGCTATGAAAGATAGCGTTTTTCTTTTAATAAAATGTTGACTGTATAGTTTAGTTTTGTCTGGTAATCACTGCACATGCCATACACAAATTTAATATGCACTGTACTACTGCTGAAACAATGACTCATCAGGACAACTGCAGCTTATTTGTGGGTTAAATTGAACAGTGGCTAGATTTTGTGGCTGATGTCAAGCGTGACTTACCAGAGAAACGAACCTCGCAGACATAAAAGACACACGATTTTGTCTTTAATGAAGAGACACTGAATCATTTCATCTTTCTCCAGATAAGCCTGTTCCTTCGGGAGGCATGGATAGTCACTCTGACCAACATTGTCCGATCCAACCTGTCAAGCATTGGCCGAGGCGTGTACAACGTGAACGAGGCTTCCTGGGAGATATACAAGATGTCCAAGCTGTACAAAATGATGGCAGTGGTGTGCTACAAAATGCAGGACACCTTACGCTACCTTGTGCAGTACTCACTGATGAGCCTGACTCAGCTGCTGTTGGACGCCTGTCACAGTGTGCTGACATGTCCTCAGGACCTGGTCTGGGGGAACGACCTCATCAATAGCCCCTACAAGTAGGATACCTTTACATATACTCTTCTTCTTCTTGCATATTTCCTCATTCTCTAAATATATCTTGGCGTCAGTTATACATTATGTAGTTATTTTGATGTGTTTGATAGTAATTGTGACATAACCTATTTATTATGCAGTATTATGTTGGTAATATTAGCCTATTGTTTTTTATCTAGGCCAAAGAAGAACCCTGTGTTCCAGGTGGACTTGGTTCTGGATCAGACTGGCGTTCATTATAGCACTCCTCTGGAGAATTTTGAGAAATCTATCATTAACCTGTTCGATAAGAGCATTGTGGCCACATACAATGTACCACAACTCTATAAGGTGAAATGAAGTCTGCAATCCCCCTGAATCACAGAGCACTGAATTGAAAGATCTAAACCTTGCTCACAATAGGCTAATCCATTCATGGATAGGGATAATGACAAGTACAAGGTGAGTGACAATGATGCTGAGGATTTAAATGTTCCTCTCTTCTTTACGCCAGTTTGTGATGCAGAAGATTTTTATCGGCGACGATCCTATGCTGGAGTCAGTGAATTTGTGGGAGCCAGAAGTAAATGAGTTGAGAGAAAGGATCCGCATTGCTCTAATTAAAGCTGCCATACCTCTGAAGGCTTACGCTGCTGAATTTACCAAACACTTAGAGCTACACAACCTGGACATAGAGACCCTTCTCAAGTAAGTTTGTGTTTAAACTATATTGGTAAGTTTTCTCAACGCCCCCACAAGTTTAAGGACATGGATCAGTCAGATTTATCGTCCTCTCAGACATTAATGTTTTCTGCTGAATGATTCACATCTTCTGCCAGATCCCACACCCAGGCAGAGCAGACATCCCAGGAAGTTAAGAAACAAGTGGAACAACATCTAAAGGAGAAGGAAAATCTTGAACACTCGCTGCCATCCTCCATTGTCATTGGTCCATTTATTGTCCGTGTGGAGGCTGTACGTCAGGCTCTCACTAACAAAAGAAAGGCTTTAGCCAATGCATTGCTGGACCACTTTGCTAGGAAGCTGCGCAAGCAGGTTGAGGATGTAAGTCATTTATTTAGAAACCTCAATAGTGTTTTGATCATTATCTATACCCAGGATTTACATTTATTTCTGATTGATTATCTTGTCTTGTTTTTTTTTAACTTGAACTGTTTGCATTTTTGTCCTGTGTGTTTATCTAGGCATCTGAAGAGTGTAACATCATGAGTAGAAAACTACGTGAGAAGTCCAACAACATTGAGGAACTGACTGAAAAAAGGGAATGGATGAAACAAATCCCAGAACAGCTGAAGAGTTACAAGGTGCCGATTGAAGGGATGAACCAGCTATCTTTGTTATTAGTGACAGCAAGGTTACTTTGTCTATATATATATATTTTTTTTTTTTCAATCTGTCCATAACAGGAATTTATTGGCAAGACCCTGTCAGACTATGAAGTCATAGACGAATTTTGCTACTGTCTTACAGATGATGATGTTAATAAAAAGTAAGTGTATATTCATTATGCAACTTTTTTGAAAATTAGATTTATGTTTGCTTTTGGCATAGAAAATGATTATATAGGTCTGTGGTGGTTAGAGTGACAAGAGGGAACTGAGGAGTTATTCTAGTGATACTGGTACTACACCAACTTGTCTTTGCAGGTGGACAGCTATCGGGTATCCTCATAAGATAACCAGCCAGATGGAAGCAGTAGCCATCCAGCATGTGGAGGATGAGGAGCGCTTCCACAAGATCCAGTTAGTTGACCAGAACAACTTTGAGGAGCACCTAGACTCCTTACAGGTTAGCTGAGCCAACTAGTTTTTTTGTTTAATAACCATTTGTCATAATATCAACTCTGCAGTAATGTTAGTCTATCATTTTTTTCATGTAAGAGACTCAATTTTCAGGTTGAGGAAAGTAAGTTCATGTTACTTGGTTCTAAATCATCTCAACTGTGTTTGTAGATGTTGGTTGCTGGGTTTGCAAGTCATGCAGACATTAGTCATGCCCATGAGATGGCCAACGAGGTCAGGCGTACAAGCAAGCAACTTAAAGAGTGCCAGACTTTGGCTCAAACCTACAACATCAGAGAGCGTCTGTTTGGTATTCCTGTCACAAATGTAAGTGAAAGAGAATGAATCAGTCATCAGGCAAATGACATTTTGTCATTCCAGCTGCCAGATTATTCCTCCTCATTTTGAACAGTTTAACAAACTGGGAAAGAATATTCATTTGTCACGTTTTTTTTTAATTCTGAAATGTAAATGTGTATTACAGTATGATCGTCTGCAGAAGCTGATGAAGGACTTCCAGCCTTATAAGGACTTATGGTCCACCACCTCTGATTGGCTCCGATGGCATGAGAGCTGGCACAATGACCCGCTGTCTTCCATCGACCCTGAGCAGCTTGAGCGCAATGTCACAGATGCCCTCAAGACTATGCACAAATGCATTAAACAGTTCAAAGATATTTCTGGTGTGTGACACATCTGTCACCATTCAGACAATGTGATGTGTGACTGTTAATGTGGCTGATGTAGTTTTTTCTTGACCCTCTCTCTTTGTCTTACACAACACTAGACTGCCAGATGGTGGCAACTGTAATCCGCAGCAAGATTGAGGACTTCCGTCCATACATCCCTCTGATTCAGGGCTTGAGGAACCCGGGGATGAGGAGCCGTCACTGGGAGATGCTTTCAGAACGCCTTCAGATGAAAGTCAAACCCAAAGCCAACCTGACCTTCTCCCGCTGCCTGGAGCTTGGCCTACAAAACCATGTGGATGACATAGCTCAGGTGGCTGAGGTGGCTGGGAAAGAGTACACAATTGAACAGGTACTGTTGAACAGGAGTCACACTCTTAATACAATGTTGTATAAAGTATTTAGCTGTGTTTTGTTGTTTTATGATGGATGGAATGTGTTGGATAAGATTTGCTTATATAAGCTTATTTTAATCCTCTGCATGAACAAAACATAGTCCACATACTCTTTCTACAACAGGAGCACTTGAGACGAGTGGTACTAACTGTGTTTTTTTTTTGTTGTTAAAAGAAACTCTCTTTGCTTTGCGTGCTGATGCACAAGGTCAGTATGTGAATATCTTCATTAAAACTGGTGGCTTCTACTGTTTTTTCACACCTACTCACCCAGGCCCTGGAAAAGATGGAACAAGAGTGGTCGACAGTAGTCTTTGATGTGCTGCCATACAAAGAAACAGGAACCTACATCCTGAAGAGCCCAGATGAGGCGTCTCAGTTGCTGGATGACCACATTGTCATGACCCAGAGCATGTCCTTCTCTCCTTTCAAAAAAGCCTTTGAGGCCCGCATCAACACCTGGGAGAGCAAGCTCAGAATGACTCAAGTACACACACACACATGCACACACATACACACACACACACACACACACACACACACACACACACATTTAAAGTGTGTCTAGAATAACCATCATCTTACTGCAGTGTCTTATGTTGTGCTGCTGCCCTCTTCTGTTGTTTGCAGGATGTGCTGGAGGAATGGCTGACATGCCAGCGCTCCTGGCTCTACTTGGAGCCCATCTTCAGCTCTGATGATATCAACCAGCAGCTGCCTGTGGAAGGAAAGAGATACCAGCAAATGGAACAGACATGGAAGAGAATCATGAAAAGTGCTTTTAATAACCGACAGGTCGGAGCTTTCACAACATTTCCTATGAAAGGAAAGAGGTTTAGAGCTTAGCTGAGAGATAAATTATAATAATGCCAGCGTGTGTTCTTGTTCATGTGTGTTTCTGTGTTCATCTCTAGGTGATTGAGCTGTGTCCAGATGCTCGTCTGCTGGACAAATTGAAAGAGTGCAACACACTGCTTGAACAAGTGCAGAAGGGTCTCAGTGAGTACTTGGAGACAAAGCGAGGCTCCTTCCCCAGGTAAGCCCCAGTCAAAGTGAAACCCCTGGTACTGGTTTCTTATGGTGTTAATAGCAGATTTATCAGTCTTTTGATTTCACATACCATTTACTGTACAGGGTATATACTGTATATACTATATACTTTTTCACATGATATCACCTTCTCACCAACACTGAGTAGCCAGAAAAACTTGCTAAATCAACAAAAATCTATAGATACGTAAATAAATAAATGAATAGCCAGTGATCTGTGGATGATGATTTGTGGCCATGCTAAGTTATGGAACACTGGTAATAACACAAACTCTGCACAATGCACTGTAAAGTGAATATTTGTTTGCAGGTTTTACTTCCTGTCAGATGATGAGCTTTTGGAGATTCTGTCCCAGACCAAAGATCCCACTGCTGTACAACCACACTTGCGCAAATGCTTTGAGAACATCGCACGGGTTTGTTTTGGCTGGTTGTTTCTTATAATTACTTTAGTCATAGACTACTGGAAACATATAATGCATACCGCATGACTGACACATCTCTTGGTTCTCAGCTTCAATTCCAGTCAGATCTACAGATCACACATATGTATTCTGGAGAAGGAGAGGAGGTGCATCTGTTCCTGCCAGTGTGGCCCACTGGGAATGTGGAGGACTGGCTCAGGGATGTGGAGAAATCTATGAAAGCCACACTGAGGGATAATATTGACCGCTCACTCAAAGTCTACCCCGAGGTACGTGACTTTGAGTTTCACTTTGATGTTTCTGATGTGTTTTCTACTCTTGTACAGCATGTTTGTACAATTTTACCTTGATGCATTTTTTAAGTCGTCCAGAATTTGTAAGATCTGCATGTGCCCTCTTAACCCATCAGCAACCTCGTGCGGAGTGGGTGTTATCATGGCCTGGTCAAGTGGTGATAGCTGGCTGTCAGGTCTTCTGGACTGCTGAGGTGTCTGAGGCTTTGGAACAAGGAGACCTCGCCAGCCGCCTTTATCCCCAACTACAGACGCAGGTGTAGACTTGGTATTAGATCAGCCAATATTCAGACTAAATATCACTTTAAAAATGTGCATTTTCACCATGTCTTTACTGCCTACTGTAAAGTATATTTTCACATTCTTAACATTTTGCCTTTGGTTTGTGTAGCTGGGTGACTTGGTGCAGCTGGTGAGAGGAGGTCTGTCTAAGATGCAGCGAGCTGTGCTGTCTGCCCTCATCGTCATAGAGGTCCATGCTAAAGATGTTGCAGCCAATCTAGTGGAGCTGGAGGTCTCAAGCGTCAATGACTTTGAGTGGATCAGCCAGCTCAGGTTATCTGTTCTTTTTGTTGTTCTGTTTTCTGTCACTGTCTACTTAGTGACTTTTAAGCCCATTTCATAATATTGTATACATTATATCAAATGTTGTGGGTGCATGTTTTTTTGTAGATATTACTGGGCAAAAGACGACTTATACATCAGAGCAGTGAATGCAGAGTTCTTATATGGATACGAGTATCTTGGTAACTCCGGACGTCTGGTCATCACCCCACTCACTGACAGGTAGACACCTAGCTGTTAATTCTATGGTTGTCCTCTCTTGTTTTGGCCGAATCCTGAGAAACTTTTGAGTACACCACTGTCTGCCTCTTTCAGATGCTACCTGACTCTGACAGGAGCTCTGCACCTGAAGTTTGGAGGAGCTCCAGCAGGTCCAGCAGGGACAGGAAAGACAGAAACGACTAAGGATCTGGGAAAGGCTTTGGCCATCCAGACAGTGGTTTTCAACTGTTCTGATCAGCTGGATTTCATTGCAATGGGCAAGTTTCTCAAAGGGTTGGCCAGGTAAGATATAATAAGAATGATAGAATGTCAGTTTCACTGTCAAATATCACAAATCTTGCCTCTGTCTAATTCATGTGGGATTTGTTGTCTGTCTTTCATTTTGCAGCTCCGGTGCCTGGGCTTGCTTTGATGAGTTTAACCGTATTGATGTGGAGGTGCTGTCTGTGGTGGCACAACAAATCACCACTATACAAAAGGCCCAACAGCAAAGGGTGAGCTGCTATTGATTAGAAATTCACAGGCTGGTATCTACCGCACCACTGTCCTGGTACACAGAGTACTAGAGTTGAAATGAAAAAAAAGTGGGGCAAAATGAAATGAAAATAAATGTGGGGCACATCTGAGCCCCACACTATGTCAATATGGGGCCCACACAGCCCACCTGGGCCCACTGGGGCAATTTGCAGGCCCCAGTGGGGCCCACACTCAGCTCACACTTTGGGCTGGGTATTGCCTGTCCCACTGGGGCACCACTTGGGCCTCATAGTTTGAGGTTCACACGTGCCCTGCATTTCACGCTGGTAATGGGGCGTACGGTGGGTTGCCCCTGCAGAGCTCATTTTATTCCTGCAGTGGCCCCACATGGGTCCCAAAGGGACACACACAAATTATTCACCCTTAGCTTATCTTAGTTTAGAAAAAGTGAGTTTTTCATAATATGGCCTCTAACTATTTTGTGGAAAAACAATATCAGACATAAATTATTATTCAAAGTATCTTAAAACATGTCTGGGAGGGATCTTTAACCACCCTCATTGCAAGTAAAATCAAAAATCAACTTCTCCTTTTAGTTGAGTATTTTCTATTATGGAGTTCCAAGCTTTAAGAAAAAGCAAAGAATTGAATTCTTTTTCTGCATTGCACACATGATGAGGCAGTCTTATATTTCTTGTTTCTTGTGTTTTTAGGTGGACCGCTTTGTGTTTGAGGGGTCTGAGATCCCTCTTGTCCCTTCTTGCGCAGTTTTCATCACTATGAATCCTGGTTACGCTGGTCGCACAGAACTGCCTGACAATCTCAAGGTTTGACATGATAATAGAAATTTAAATAGTCATATAACACTTAGAAGCAGTCAGGGTTCAACAAATGAGATTATATCTTCTGTTATGGAAAATTCAAACTTTAGAGGTTACAAATAGGGTTATACTGGGTCAAGGGTGGGCCTTGAGGTCAAAGAGTAAGCAACACTAAATCTTACAGAGAGAGACACTGTCTCAGCTCCTTGAGATTTAGTGTTGCTTACTCTGTGACTTCAAGGCCCACGCTTGACCCAGTATAACCAAATTTGTAACCCCTAAAGTTAGAATTTTCCATAACATCTTCTATAGGCCCTGTTTCGTCCTGTGGCTATGATGGTGCCTGACTACGCTATGATAGCTGAGATCTCCCTGTACTCATTTGGCTTCAGTGATGCCAAAGTCCTCTCCAAGAAGATCACCACCACTTTCAAGCTCTCCTCTGAACAGCTTAGCTCTCAGGTATGAGATCTGTACACCAAGAAAATGCGCTAAAACCTATTTGACTGGCAGTGGGTTTCTGTTATATTAAGAGAACTGTCAGAAAGAGTATATTGTAACAGACAATAAATTTCTTATTTTACAGTTTAAAATTTTTACATAATCACAATGTCAACAGGTTGGATTTAAACATAGAGTCAATGGCAACAAATATATATATATATGTATGCAATAAAAACTCAAACATAAACATTTGCTCTTATGTATATGAAGGATCATTATGATTTTGGAATGAGAGCTGTGAAAACTGTTATCTCAGCTGCTGGAAACCTGAAGAGAGAAAATCCTGACATGAATGAGGTTAGATATGTTTTTTTTATTTATTATGTAAAGAAGGTATGAAAAAAACATGAGTTTTAAAAACTACACCTACACAGTTAATATTTTATTATTCTGCAATCTTACTCTCTCCCAGGAGCTGATCTGTCTGCGGGCCATACAAGATGTCAATGTGCCAAAGTTTTTACAGGATGACCTGAAACTCTTCAACGGTATTGTGTCCGATCTTTTCCCCAAGACAAAACAGGAGCCAATCAACTATGGCATCCTCGAAGAGTCCATGCGTAATGTCTGCACCAAGAAGAACCTCAAAGATGTAGATGGTTAGTGTTTCTGAAGCCACAGAAAATATGACTTCAGATATACTGTTTCCTGTATTTTCAGGATGTGTAGATAATTTGACATTGTGGTGATTGCAGGCTATATTAATAAGTGTATTCAGCTTTATGAGACCACTGTGGTGAGACATGGCCTGATGTTAGTGGGAACCTCTGGATCAGGAAAAACTAAGGTGAGTCTTTTACTTGTTACTATGTTGTTGACAGTTTTATTTACAGTTTTCCACAGAGCAATATCAGTATAGTCACTTGTATACAAACATTCATCTTGCATGTGTTAGTGTTATGAAATACTAGGTGCAGCGATAACAGCTCTAAAGGGCCAGCCCTCTGTGAGTGGTGGTGTGTATGAGGCAGTTCAGATGTATGTGCTCAACCCCAAGTCTATCACCATGGGTCAACTCTATGGGGAGTATGACTTACTCACACACGAGTGGTAAGTGATGTTTTGTTCCACACAAACAACAATGAAAACACAGGTGTATACTTTATATATACACACACACACACATACATTTTCCTTTTTATCCATCCTTGTAGGACAGATGGTATCCTCTCATCTCTCATCCGTGGAGGGACATCCGCTATGGATCAAGAGAAAAAGTGGTACATGTTTGATGGACCAGTAGATGCTGTATGGATTGAGAACATGAACACTGTGCTGGATGACAACAAAAAATTGTGTCTCAGCTCAGGAGAAATCATCAAGCTCACTGACGTAAGGTTACGTTTTCACACACAGGCTTGGATTTTCAGTCTGTTTGTTGTCTCCTTTCCCATGTGCATTCAAGCACATTGTGTCCTCCTCCTGCAGGTGATGACCATGATGTTTGAGGTGCAGGACTTAGCGGTGGCATCCCCGGCTACAGTGTCTCGCTGTGGTATGGTTTACCTGGAGCCCAGCATTCTGGGCCTCACCCCCTTCACAGAGTGCTGGCTGAAGCAGATCCCTGAAACTCTGAAGCCATACACACAGCAGCTCAACTCCCTGTTTGCCCGGTTCCTGCAGGTGAGAGGAGACGCAACATGACTGAGTGAGATCAGCAGGGAATCATGTTTGCTGCCTTTGTTTTTATTTTTCTGTATTTGTACACAGGACTCTATCACATTTGTGCGCACATCAGTAAAGGAGGTCATTACATCACTTGACAGCAACCTTACCTGTAGTCTGCTCAAACTTATGGACTGCTTCTTCAATCCATTCAACCTAAAAGAGGTTTGTATGCAGTTTTTCTTTGTGTTACAGTGTTAAGAGATTCACCTTTGTGTGATAATTATTGTTTAATGGAAGTCACGCAAGCTAGTTTAAAACATTTTTTGAGTAATCTGTAATGTCATTTAAATAATACACCATTATCATTACCATCTGTATGGTCAAATATCCTTCTTTGTCTTTTAGGGTGAGAAGCCACCACCCCAAAGGAAATTGGACCGCTTGAAGGAAGTGATTGAGCCCTGGTTCTTTTTCTCCATGATGTGGAGTATAGGAGCCACAGGAGACGCAGCCAGCTGCAAGCGCTTTAGTTCCTGGCTCAAAAACAAGATGGCAGAGGAAAAGGTCACATCAGCATCTCTGCTTTAGCATCCTAATAGCAAATAATTAATATAATTTGCATTGATTGCTAGATTATTTCTTGACAGAGGTGCATTAAAATAAATGTAAATACATTTGTTCTCCAGATTCAGTTGTGTTTTCCGGAGGAGGGCCTCATATATGACTACAGGCTTGATGATGCTGGGATTAGTCACTTCGATGATGAAGACGAAGATGACAAGGACAGAAAAGTAAACAGATGACGCTTAAACATAAAGATCTTGCATGGATGCAGCCAAAACGTGCAGATTCATTTTTGCCCGTTAACCCATCTTAGTCACTCTGTGCTCCAGGTCCAGTGGGTGAGCTGGATGAAAGACGCAAAGAGTGTTGTAATCACTCCGGAGACAAATTATGCTGACATCATCATTCCTACTGCTGACACAGTGAGAATGTCTTTCTTGATGGATATGCTCTTGACTAACAAGAAACCTGTGAGTACTTTGATTGTAGTTGAACTTCACACATGTCCCTAAATGGTTTAGTTGAAGTAAAGTAAAAATGATATAATTTGTCCAAAAAAACTGAACATTTTATACTAAAACATTTATTCAGAATCCAATCATAATGCTTTACATTTACATTTCTTTCATTCCTTAAAAAAGACACCATTGGACTATATCTGTGTGTGTGTGTGTGTGTGTGTGTGTGTGTGTGTGCGAGCCAGGTGCTGTGTATTGGGCCCACTGGCACAGGAAAGACCCTCACCATGTCAGACAAGCTGCTAAAGAACATGTCCACTGAATACATCACACACTTCCTCATGTTCTCTGCCCGCACTTCAGCCAACCAGACTCAAGATTACATCGACAGTAAACTCGACAAAAGGTTTGCTGCTCTATTACACATATTGTCCATCCTAATACACATTATTTACAAGACAACCATACATTTGTAACTCACCATTTGTATCAGGCGAAAAGGTGTGTTTGGACCTCCAATTGGGAAGTACTTCATCTTCTTCATCGATGACCTAAACATGCCCATGTTGGAGACCTATGGTGCCCAGCCTCCTATTGAACTGCTGCGGCAGTGGATGGACCATGGAGGCTGGTATGACAGGAAGCAGATAGGTGAGAGCAAGTTTCCTTTCCTAACTCTGATGTGTTGTTTCTTTCATTTTTTATAGTAATTTATGACTTTTTAGTGTTTTATATTTTTAGTATTCTACAATGTTACCCTTTGCCTAAACTATGAATTGTTGCCGTTGTATTCATTTGATTTATGTTCAGTTATTTTGGCTCAGAAATGTGAAACCATCAATCCATCAGATTGAGCCTCTCTCTTTGCTGTTCTTACTCCACAGGCACTTTCAAGCATATAGTGGACATCAATTTTGCCTGTGCCATGGGACCCCCAGGTGGAGGCCGGAACCCCATCACTCAACGCTTCACACGTCACTTCAACTTTCTGTCTTTCACTGAAATGGAGGATGCCAGCAAGAAACAGATTTTCTCCACGATTCTTGGCAGTTGGATGGGTGAGTCTGTGCTGCAGATTTAAGGCTGCATTTTAGTGGTGAGACAGTTGTTACAGGGTAGAAAATAATCGCATTGCAGGAAGAAACTAATCAATACTTTTTTTCTCTTTCAGATGGAAATATGAGTAAAAAGGAGCCAGGCAGTAAGTCAGGGTCACAGAGAAAGGAAGTAGACAGAGAGTTCAAATCATATAAAATGCTATTTCATGCTCAGCATAAGTTAGTAAAGCCTCTTTAATATAAGAAGAAACAAAACAAAGGGAAAGGTCATTTTATTTATAGAGCACATAGAAAAACAGCCAATGTTTATCAATGTGGGTGAAATTACATCTGATAAAGTTGTCTAAAACTGTCTCCAAATCCCAACAGTAAAAAGATTTACACCTGAATTTCATGTTTTAATATGAACACTTTTCTTTTCCATCCTATTTTTTGTCAGGACCTGTGCCGGCAATCCAGCCGCTGAATGAGTCTCTTGTAGACGCCACTATCCGAGTCTACTCCACCATTACCTCCCAGCTCCTCCCAACTCCAGCCAAGTCCCATTACACCTTCAACCTCAGAGACCTGTCCAAGGTCTTCCAAGGCATCCTCATGGCTGAGGCTGGCATGATAGAGGTAGTCCGATCAGACAGAATCAAATTAATGTGAAATAATCACATTACTATTATAGAGTGTGGGAAAATCCTCAATATCCTCAGATCAGGTTTAGTCACTTTATCCATTAGGTACTTAAATGTTTGCCACAGTGGAATTACCTTCAAATACAATATAGAGGCCATTAGAAGTGTCCAGTGTAAGCAGTGTACTGTATGACTCAGGTCTGCAGCGCCACACGATGGGTGCTCCAAATATTCTTGGGTTCCCAGAAAAGTCATGTGTGATAAAGTTTGAACTGAAGAGAAGAGCTGAAGCTGAACTGAAGAAAGTTTTTGAACATCTCTAATATTCCAACATAAAGGTAGCATTACTTTTTGTTTTCTAGGACAAACTGCAGCTGCTGCAGCTGTGGTACCACGAAAGCTGTCGGATTTTCCAGGACCGCCTGGTGTGTGCTGAAGACAGAGACTGGTTCAATATGCTCCTGAAGGAATGCATTCAAGACTTCGACTGCAATTTTGAAGAGGTTGTACCTTGCCAACCGGTTTTGTATGGAGATTTCATGATTCCTGGAGCTGACAACAAAGTCTACACATTCATAGAAGACAAGGAAAAGGTGAAGCCAACCAATGACCAGGGTTGTAATTGTATGAAATATGTGAAGAGTTCATTTGCAAAAACATATATCTCCATTTTAGTATGAACCAGACAGCTGTTGGGTTATGTTGATTAAGGAAAAATAACTCAACAAAATACAGTTAACTTAAAAAATTTAACTATATTAAAAAAAAACAATCCAATATTCCCCCCCCCTAAAAGCAGATAACTCCACATTTCATGTTTCAGAATTAAACCATGCCGTGTAATGAATATAAGTTTCTATAAGTGTAATATTTAATATTCTTTAACATAAAACAAGTAGGTAAAGTACTGAAAATTTAACATAACAGACCATTAATGAGCCATATCACACATTCACAAGACCATACCTTGGAAAATCCCATCCAGACTACAAAACCCCTGAGCACTTTCATGCTCAGGGGTGTTTTATTGTTTTTAGTGTTATTAAAGACTACAGCTGTAGAGCACCAGACAAGCTCACTGCAGAATTGATTCATAGAGCCAATCAATTCTTTGGGACCTGCTTCATGTTATTTATTGTTACTCAGTATTCAGTGTTACTCACTGTTTTACAGTATTCAAGGTAACTCAGTATTTAGTATATCACCACATTCAGTTTCAAATCAGTATTCAGTGTGACTCAGTATTTTTGTTTTTAGTATTTCACAGCATTTTCTCAGTATTTCAATGTTAAACATTTCAGTACTTTCCGTTTTCTGTTTTACTGCACTTCTTTTTACCTATTGAAGGAGATAACAGCACAAGCTTTTCAGGTTTAAAGATGACATATTTCCAGCTGAACTAGTCAATGCCGTATTGCATCACCTGAATACTGTGTGCTAATTTGCTCAACCGATTTATCAGCTTCTGTTCAAGAGCAGCACTGCATTTAATGTTCTCTGCTGTAAAAACATGAATTTGCAATGCATCGATAATGGTTTTCTGACAAAATGTATTTAGGGTTCAGAATGTGCAATGTATTAAGAATAACAGTCAGTTCAGTTAAAGGATGGCGTTTATTGGTTTTTGCAAATTAACTCTTCATTTTCTATTGCAGTTAACCAGTTGATGATTTTTACACCTCTATATTATATTGTCTAGTTGGCAAAAGTGATGGAGGAATACATGGAAGACTACAACCAGATCAGCACAACCAAGATGAAGCTGGTGCTATTCATGGATGCCATTGAGCATGTGTGTCGTATCAGCCGTATTCTGCGCCAGCCTCTGGGCAACGCCCTGCTTCTTGGAGTGGGTGGCAGTGGGCGCCAGTCACTTACTAAGCTGGCCTCATATATGTGAGACTCCCACACTTTGTGCAACTGAACACACAATTTTAATTGATGTCCTAATTCACAGGCAGCTGTTTGTTTCGGTTCATTTCAATCCTCTATAATTACAACATTAGTCATATGATAACATGTTCAAATAGATACTGTACAGTAATCCATAACAATCAACTTTCACAGTTGTTACATTATGACAGTGGTAGTTTAGGTTCAAGCAGAGGTAATATTAAAAATATTTGTGGAACCATAAAGCATAAAACACCAGTATGACCCAATAATGAACTTGTGCCCACTTTAATCCTCATAATTGTATCATATTTGTCCATATTCAGGTCAGAGTATGACTGTTTCCAGATCGAGCTGTCTAAGAACTACGGTCAAACAGAGTGGAGGGACGACATTAAAAGCATCATGCTGAAGGCTGGCCTTCAGAACCAGCAGATCACCTTCCTCTTCGTAGACACTCAGGTGAACAGTAACACTACTAAAGTGTTGTGTGTGTAGTAACATAACAAATTTTAAATTATTATAAGTCAATCTGAATGAGAACATAAAGAAATGTCAAAAATGTAGTTCTAAATGATCTAAAGTATGTGTGAGTAATGAGTAATGTATCTCTGTACTAAACCCCCAGATTAAGAGTGAGTCATTCCTGGAAGATATCAACAACATTTTGAACTCTGGGGATGTCCCAAACCTGTATGCATCGGATGAGCAGGAGCGCATCCTGATAGCCATGAAGCCAGTGGTGCAGGACCTCGGCCAGCAGCCAACTAAAACCAATCTTATGGCTGCCTACATTAGGAGAGTCCGCAGCAACATCCACACTGTTCTCTGTATGAGGTAGTTATCGTACAAAGCTTTGTTTACTTGTTCTAAAGCAACTGAAAATAAGTGGCTTATGTTCTTATATCTTCCCTCCTCATTGTGTTCCTCTCCCCCACCCACACCTGTCCTCTGCATCTCTGCAGTCCTATTGGTGAGGTGTTTCGAGCGAGGCTGAGGCAGTTTCCCTCACTGGTAACATGTTGTACCATAGACTGGTTCAGTGCCTGGCCAGAGGAGGCTCTGCAGGCTGTGGCTACATCATTTCTTAATGAGTTGCCTGAGCTAGAAGCCAGTCCCACGGCCATGAAAGGACTGGTGAGGATGCTCTGTGTGTGTGTGTCATGAGTTTTATTGTTATGAGAGTTTTGAAAAATAACACCGGTAACACAAACAAGGAATGCAGTCATTGTTCACCCACAACAATTCAGAATTTTTCTTGTGGGTAAAAAGCGATCAGTTTTATAAAGTCCAACTATTTTATCAAAGATTGATTCTCCTCCTATGATACAATTTCTGCTTCACATTCATATGTAAGTTCTGATGGTTCCAAAAGTTTAAACTTTCTCATTTTTGCAAAGTGACTTCTTAATTAAGTGTGATAAATTGAAATCACTGACAGTCTGAAAAGTAGGAAAAACCCAATCAAAAAAGTAAAATACTGCAATAACTTTTCACCAATCAATTCCTTTTTTCCAGACATTGATGTGTATGAAGATTCACCAGATGGTAGCCAGGAAGTGTGAGCAGTACCTGGCTGAGCTCTCTCGACATAACTATGTCACACCTAAGAGCTACCTGGAACTGCTCAAAATCTTTTCAAATCTCACTGGACGCAAAAAGCAAGAACTGTGCGGTGCTCGTCAGCGCATGAAAACTGGTCTGGACAAGGTGAAACACTTAGATTACTCAGCTATGTCTCGCTTGAATGAATATGAATGTTTAACAGAGTGACTGTGTAATTGGGTACATATGCTTAATTAGCTCTTACTCTTATCTGACTGTATGCTGTATGGTGACCCTGTAGCTCCTTAGCACAGCAGAGGATGTGAGTAAGATGCAAGAGGATCTGGAGACAATGAGACCTCTTTTGGAGCAGGCTGCAAGGGACACTGAAGATACTATGGAAACCATCAAAGTAAGGAAGTATTAATAAAGTTAGAAACAGACGAGCTTTTCACAAGTAGCATATGGCATCTGTCTGATTTCTCATAGCACTGCTATTACATATTCTCTCCATGTACAACTGTTAAAATTTATGCTTTGAGTCATTAAAGTGCACATCACATTTTCTTGACAACCATACATAAAAAACGTGATAATGCTGTGCAAACCAATACATTCTCCATCCTATGGACTTTGACTAAGCTTTATATTGTATGTGGACAGAAAGACACTGTGGTTGCAGAGGAGACCCGGAAGTCAGTGCAGGCAGAGGAAGCCAAAGCTTCAGAGAAGGCCCGTTTTGCAGGTGCCATCGCAGCGGATGCCCAGAGAGACCTTGATGAGGCTCTGCCTGCCCTGGATGCTGCTCTCACCAGCCTCAAGTCACTCAACAAGAATGATGTCACTGAGGTTTTGACTCCACTATGATGAGTGGTCAAGATATTCTTCAAATGATGCATTGTGAGTTTATATGTAGAACATAACTTCCTGAATTTTTTTTTCCATAGGTGCGAGCCATGCAGCGACCTCCCCATGGGGTGAAGCTGGTTATTGAGGCGGTATGCATAATGAAGGGCATCAAACCCAAAAGGGTACCTGGAGAGAAGCCTGGCACTAAGGTTGATGACTACTGGGAACCTGGAAAGGGTCTGCTGCAGGACCCTAGCAAGTTTCTGGAGAGCCTCTTCAAATACGATAAGGTAAAGTATATATCTAGTGGATTTATTGCAAGGACACTGTGTTGTCATCTCTAGAACATTATTGCAGATTTGATCTACAGCTCTACAGTTCTCCATATTTCGGGGTTTGGTGCTGATTCTCTAAGATGTATTAAAAGCCACTTTTTCTGCCACTGATCATTTTCCGCAGGACAACATCCCAGATAGCGTGATCACTTTAGTCCAGCCTTACATAGACAATGAGGAATTCCAACCAGCCTCCATTGCCAAAGTGTCCAAAGCTTGTACCTCCATTTGCCAGTGGGTCAGAGCCATGCACGTATATCACTTTGTGGCTAAAGCTGTGGAGCCTAAAAGGGTAAAAATCAAAACAAAACTGAAATCCATGATGTAACCATTGTGATAATTATCCATGTGAGACATTTTGAGACACCACTGCACTCAAAGTTAAATTTATTTAAATAGCAATGTCATCTAAACATTAAAAATGGATTAATTTGTACAGCAAGCTCTCCAAGAGGCCCAGGAGGACTTAGCAGTGACCCAGCGCATCCTGGATGATGCCAATGAAAAGCTGGCAGTGGTGGAGGGTGGCATTGCCACATTGCAGGCCACGTACCAGGAATGCCTGGCCAAGAAAGACGAGCTGGACAACAAGTATCAACTGTGTGAGGCCCGCCTTGTCCGAGCAGACAAGGTCAGAGAGAGGATAAGATAAGATAAAACTTTATTGATCCCCAGGACGGAAATTTAGCATTACAACAACAAAAAAAACAGACTAGATGAGGTAGTTAGGAATATATAAAAAAAATACAAATAAATAATATACGTGTATACACAGAAAGCATCCATCTAATCATTGGCATTGCTTTCTGTCTGTTCCATGCTGATGTTGCATTGATTCCCTTCAGCTTATAGGTGGACTTGCTGATGAAAAGGTGCGCTGGAAAGAGACAGTGCAACATCTGGATTACATGGTCAATAACGTGGCAGGTGACGTGCTACTATCTGCAGGATACGTGGCGTATCTGGGACCCTTCACTGTAAGTGAGTTGTAAGTCAGTGAGTAAGTGTCCGCTGCATTTTAACATTCACTATTGTGAAGCTTTTGTGGTGGAAAATAACTAGACATTGTAACATTTGTTTTAGTTGTTAGAGTGAAGTAAAAATCAGAGCTTTTAAAAATCATAAACCTTAAAAATCATAAAACTATATTCAAGCTAATCAGGGAATGGTATTACATCATTTTCCTAAAGGTGTTCATTGTTTTTTTGTGGTTAGGGAGAGTACAGGGCAGCCATGGCAGAGGAGTGGCTGCATTGCTTCAAGGAGCTGAGTGTCCCACATACTGACGAACCCAACCTCATCAACACCCTAGGAGATCCTGTAAAGATCCGTTCCTGGCAGGTCAGAACCAGCCTGTTGACCTCTTAAGGCAGAACATCTGTGCTTGTAACCCCTGTCTTGTGAAATTAAGTTAATCATTCAAGTCAAGACAAAAATTGAAATGAACTTAATCATTGACTTTCATTGTCATCACACTCAGTTATTCTTTTATGAATAGATATCAGGTCTGCCCAAGGATAACCTTTCAGTGGAGAATGGTGTGATTGCTCAGTACTCTCTCCGCTGGGCTCTGTTCATTGATCCTCAGGGACAAGCCAACACATGGATCAAAAACATGGTGAGCTCACTATTTTCCGTGTGCTGATGTGGCCATAACTGCAGAGGGTGCCAGTGAGACATTATCCCCTTACATCACATGTACTGTGTACTTTATTTACCAGTATCATTAGATGCCACCATAGAGCCTCCACTGCAGACGTTTAATGTGTTGTTAGGTTACCTGTAACCTAGGTTAGGTCACAGATACCTGCTTTGGCTGATAGCCAAACTTCAACAGGTAAATCATCCATACTTGTTTCCTGTTGTCATTCAGGAGCGGGACAATGCATTGGAGGTTATGAAGCTCAGTGACCGCGACTTCCTCCGTAGTCTTGAGAACGCCATTCGCTTTGGTAAACCCTGCCTCCTGGAGAATGTAGGAGAGGAACTTGACCCAGCTCTCGAACCTGTCTTGTTGCAACAGGTGTATACACACGCATATATACAATTATAACTGTGTGGTATGACACAACTGTGTGTTATGGTCTGCTTAACTCACATTTTTGCCTTTTAGACATTTAAGCAGCAAGGCAGCACAGTGCTAAAGCTGGGTGATTCAGTCATCCCCTACCATGAAGGCTTTAAGATGTACATCACCACCAAGCTGCCAAATCCACGCTACTCTCCAGAGGTCTCCGCCAACGTCACCCTTATTAACTTCACTCTGTCACCCAGGTAACACACGTTTTATACAGATAAAAACAAATTAACTTTTTAACAACAATTGATCTTCTATGTAATTTTTGTCATCAATCATCAGTAATGAAGACATTTTAATTAGCCCTATCAATCGCTTAGATCTGACTGAAAAGTCTTATTGCTTGCCCTGATTGTGAACCAGATAGAAAATTTAGGGCACAACCAATTATTTCTTTAGTCTTACTGCCTGTGTTTAAGTAAATGTGCATTTTGGTGTTTCCAGTGGTTTAGAAGACCAGTTGCTGGGCCAGGTGGTGGCTGAGGAACGTCCAGACCTGGAGGAAGCTAAGAACCAGCTGATCATCAGCAACGCCCAAATGAAACAGGAGCTGAAAGAAATCGAGGATGAGATCCTGTTCCGACTCAGCTCTACAGAGGGAAACCCAGTGGACAATGAAGAGCTCATCCAAGTGTTGGAAGCTTCCAAGATCAAAGCTGGAGAGATCAAGGTCAGACAGTCTGACAGTCATGCCATATATGATATCAGTCAGATCGATAGCATACATGGCCTAACATGGAGTTCTTAAAGTCACAGTGTGTAGAATTTAGTGGTATCTAGTGGAACGGACTTGGAATATGGAATATAATATTCATGAGTATGTTTTAATGAGTGTATGAAAATAAGAATCGTCTTGTTTTCAAGACCTTCATATCTACATAGGGAGCGGGTCCTCTTCCATGGAGGCCGCCATGTTTCTACAGAAGGGGTGGGGATAGGTGTATTCAGTTGATTGCAACCTGCAACCCACTGCTAAATCATACACACTGATCCTTTAAATAATTAGCTTGGTTTTGTCTCATATAAACTCATATATGATACTTTGGTGATGTGTCTCTAAACTTCTAAGCTATTATTGTTGGATTTTCTGCTGACACAAGCTGGTTTCGCTGGCAGGCCAAAGTGGTGGTGGCAGAAAAGACAGAGCAGGACATTGATGCTACTCGTCTGGAGTATGTACCAGTGGCTGTGCGCACACAGATCCTCTTTTTCTGTGTGTCGGACCTGTCCAATGTTGATCCCATGTACCAGTACTCCCTGGAATGGTTCCTTGGCATCTTCATGGCTGGCATTGCCAACTCTGAGAGAGCAGGTAGAAAGTGAATCCATAGTTAATTTGTTTATCCTCCCTGGTTGCTAAATTGAACACAGAATTATGACTGTACATCTGTACAAAGCTCAACATTCATAACATGGACTCCAGATGTAAAAAAAAAAATAAAATAAAATTAAAAAATCCACCTCCACTGACTTTTTCTCAACATGTTTCTTACAGACACAGTAGAGGAGAGAATCACCAACATCAATGAATTTTTCACCTTCAGCCTGTACAGCAATGTGTGCCGCAGCTTGTTTGAAAAGCACAAACTCATGTTTGCCTTTCTCCTTTGTGCTCGCATCATGATGAATGAGAACAAAATTGACATGGTGAGCAAAAGAGTTTCACACACCCTCATCTCTTTAATTTCCTCTAGGAATTCATATGTACAATACAGAAGTTCAATTAATCCAAAGTATATTTGATAAATGTGTTTTGTCTCTCTGTGTCAGGCTGAGTGGCGCTACCTGTTATCTGGAGGGATGCCCATCCAAGAACTTTCCAACCCAGCAGTAAGCTGGCTGTCAGAGCGTGCATGGCAGGACATCCTGGGCCTCAGTGCTCTGGAAAACTTCAGCAACCTGGCGAAAAGCTTCACAAAACATCTGCAGGGCTTTAAGAGAATTTTTGATAGCAACCAGCCTCACAGGTAAACATAGATAGTATGTGAACACAAGCGCCATCTTTTCTTCATTTGCTTCATTTGTGCTGTGCGGAAGATGTCAATATCTAACAAGATGTGCACGTGTGTGTATGTTTGCCTATAGAGAGCCCATCCCAGGACATTGGGACACAGAGCTGGACTCATTCCAAAAGCTATTGGTCCTGCGCTGTCTGAGGGCCGACTGTCTCATTCAAGGCCTGCAGGACTTCGTCTCAGCTCAGCTGGGACAGCGCTTCGTAGAACCTCAGGTAGAGTCCCTCTCCTCCCTCTTGTCTTGTTGTTTATGTTAAAACCATAAACAATTGTTTGCAGACACACAAAATAATTTTTATATCTGTGACAGTCTTCAGCAGTGCAAAGCATTAGCTGTGTTAACCTCATTGTTCTTGCTCTACAGTATGTGATAGCAGTATTTATAGCTTGCTGCTTCTTTCTCCATCTCTCCTCCAGACGTCAGACCTGTCTGTGGTCTTCAAGGAGTCGACCCCCTCCACTCCCCTCATCTTTGTCCTGTCGCCTGGCACTGACCCCGCTGCTGACCTCTACAAGTTTGCTGACGTCATGCAGTTCTCCAAGAAAATGAGAGCCATCTCTCTGGGACAAGGCCAGGTCAGGGCCTGGGGGATGCCTGGGAATTCTCTTACACTTTTTCTCTCTGTCTCACACACACACTCTTTCTCTGACCCAGAAGGAAAGCCACTGTAAATCACTTTCTCACAGAACCAGGCCATTCTCTTTTGTCTTGTTAGGAATGGACACCTCAGTACTAATTGTTTTTTTCTATTTCTGACCAGAGGCCAGGACAGTGTACCATATTACGTAGACAAATGTCACATTCCAGTACACCGTAAATCAGCTTGACCAATAACCATAAAAACCTAATGTGCAGGTGTTAGGATAAATGCAGACTCACTGTCCACAAACACTTCTTCCAGCAGCACCATCCCCCTTCAATAGATATTAGTGTGCGTTTATCCCATTACTTGCCATCCTGGCTCTGAGGGCTCTTAAGCCTTCCTGAAAGACTCACAGAATGCCAAACAGGCTGGATGGAGATGTGCTGTATCCCATAAAATATCAGCAAAATAATCCATTTGCTACCCAGTCCTTATGTTGTCTTTTAAATGAAAGCCTTGTGTTAATCTTATATGTTTGGGGCTTGTTCTCTTCACATCCGCCTGCTGTTTATGTGATTCAGGGCCCCTGGGCTGAAGCCATGATGCACACTGCAATGGAGAGAGGTCAGTGGGTCTTCTTCCAGAACTGTCACCTGGCGCCCAGCTGGATGCCTTCACTGGAGAGACTCATTGAGAACATCGACCCAGTAAAGGTCAGGTTATAGGCATACACAGAAGAGCAGGAACATACACAAACTTATGCACACATACACACACATATACAAGATCCTAAAAAAGACCAATTAAAGGTGCTATATGTAAGAATTTTAGTTTAAAACAAAAATTCTAAAATTATCAACAGAATGTGAAGAACAATTTCAACATTATGTCAAAGGTTTCTGTGTATTGTGTTACAGAAATTTCTACTGAAGTTAGCATGCTAACCAATTAGCACAGGCCCTCCTGTCTCCTTTTTTTTCTTACATATAGCGCCGTTAAAGCCTAGGGCTGAGGCCTCGAGCCTTCCTATGACTTTGATTATTATAATTTCTTAATTTACTGTCCATGGGACCACATCCTTTCCCCTCTACAGGTGCACAAAGACTTCCGTCTGTGGCTCACAAGCCTTCCCAGCAACAAGTTTCCAGTGTCTATTCTCCAAAATGGTTCCAAGATGACCATTGAGCCTCCGAGGGGCATCAAAGCCAACCTACAGAAAACCTACTTGAGGCTCACCAATGATTTTATCTCCTCTTCCACCAAGGTATTTCTCTCCTCAATCATCCCTCAACTGAGTCTGCTCCTGTTCATAATTACACCCTTACTGCTTACTTTTGATTACAAACCTGCATCTTTGAATCAATTTTGTTTTTGAGAACCTCTCCTCTCATCTCCTCTCTCTCCTCTCCAGACAGCACACTTCAAGTCTCTGCTCCTGTCTCTGTGTCTGTTCCATGGAATCGCACTGGAGCGGAGAAAGTTCGGTCCACTGGGCTTCAACATTCCCTACGAGTTCACCGATGGAGACCTGAACATCTGCATCAGCCAACTCAAAATGTTCCTGGATGAGTACCAGGACATCCCATACAAGGTGGGGGAGTGAGGGCTTCTGTCTGTATTCAGCCTGTTTAGAGAAAAATATTTCCAAAGCCACATATTTGATTCCGTCTTTTTTCCTCTTTATAGCTTTTTTATCACTGTGTTTCTGTCAAACATGTCACGACACATCTATTGCCCACCGTTTACTGCTATTTTATTGTGAAATAGTTCTTATCTCTGTGGGTAGGCTTAAAGAAAAACAGACCCTTTAATGAGAAACATTCTCTGTGCCTGCCAGAGAGAGAGACTGTGTGTATGCATGTTTGTGTGTGTGCGTGCGTGTGAGTGTGTGTGTTTGTATGCATTCATTTGTCTCCCCTTTTTGTCCTCCACCTGTCCAGGTGCTTAAGTACACCGCAGGGCAGATTAATTATGGCGGCCGTGTGACAGATGATTGGGACAGACGCTGTCTTCTCAGTGTGCTGGAGGATTTCTACTGTCCCGCCGTGCTCACTGATGATCATATCTACTCCTCATCTGGAGTCTACCGGCAGATAGACAGAAATCTGGATATCAAGGTTAGATACTGTAAAAGCTTCAAAAGCATTCAAAAGGTCACGATAAGAGCAGTACATTCAACCTTTATCTGCATCAGTACAATGGAGGAATGGAGGAGAGATGATGTTTTGTTTCTGGTGCTCAGAGGATTAAACACTTTAAAAATCAAAGATATTGAGCACTTTAAAAATACAACATGTCTCTTCAGAAACAGTGTCTATGGTTTTTTTTGGAAATACTTTTTTCTACTTCTGTACATTTGCATAATGTTGCTCCCCAATACATTGGCAGTCACAGAAAAAACGTTCTTTCTGCATTTCATAAACAAGGAAATGTAAGGCTGTAAGTATTTGTTATGTTGCATAACTGTTTGTGTGCAATTACACAAGTGTTGGCACTGTACATGTTAAGTCTGGATGCCTGCAGATCCTGAGAAAGTTTTAAAAACAGTTATATAATTATAATTCAAACTTAAGCGGTTAAATTAAGATTAACTGACAACCAAAAGCGTTTGTTTTTGGTTAGAGTTCATACAGCTGGTGTCAGTGTATCTTAGTGAGTGATCTGTTGTCATGGCAATTCTGACCCTAGGGTTACTTGGCATACATCCGTGGTTTGCCCATCAATGATACACCTGAGATCTTTGGTCTCCATGACAACGCTAACATCAGCTTTGCCCAGAATGAGACCTTCGCCCTGCTGGGAGCCGTGGTTCGTCTCCAGCCTCGAGCTGCATCTGCTGGGGGCAAAACTCAGGAGGAGGTACAGATATCATATTGATTAGATTGCCTTTAGTCTTTTTGTTATCTTTATTAGTACTAATTACAGCATATTGTATTATGCACGCTAAATAGCTACAGGCTGAGAGGCATGGGACCGCATAAAAACTGTTTTTCCATCAAGATTTTAGCACAACATGCTTAACTGAATAATGTTAAGTTGGAATTGAGTTTTGATATGTGAAGAGTTGGATTCAACGCCTTTTCTAAATGCCTGGACTAAAGCTGATGTGCCTCCTCTTGAACCATAGATAGTGGAGGAGATAGTGTCAGGCATCGTTGAAAAGATCCCCCAGCCTTTCAGTGTCCAGGAGGTGATGGAAAAGTACCCGGTCCTCTATGAAGAGTCCATGAACACAGTGCTGATCCAGGAGGTCATCAGGTAACATTAGGATGTTGCTGCAAGATAAAATCACAAACCACCTGCAGGTCTCCTTGATATAATAACCGTTGCTGTTCAATCATGATCAGGGCTTGAAAGATGTGACCAAATGGAGGTAAATTCACATAACTGTTTATTTTTAAAAAATACTTTTGTGGCAATAATGTGCCACACTGAGATCAGCTGCAGCAAATTCCCGGATTCTTCTCTCCATCTGTTACTTTAGCGACTAGTGTATTTGAAATACTCATCCAGGGAGGACAAATGTTTGCAGTTTGGTGATTGTTTGAGACCAGATAAAGAAACTGTTGTCTGAGCTGAACTAAAAGTATCTTAGATGATGAGCAGAATAGATCAGTGATTCTACCCAGTATAATTTTAACATTATTTCACTTAAGAGGTAAAAAAATAATAATTACCTGTGTAACCAGTTATGCAGTGAGAGAAATTGTACCCTTCAAAAGCCACAGCCTGTAATCATTGTGTAATAATAACAGTTTATTTGGTTGCGTTTGAACTGCTGTCGCTGACGATGTCAGCAACTTTAAAGTGAGTTTGGGAAGCCAGAAATCTCTGAATCTGACACAGAATTGATTGAGATCAACAGTCTTATCAGCCTCTTGGAAATATATATTATGTTCATTTAATGCCGCCATTAAGCCTATTAAGGCATGTTGACTTTGTGTTATAAACAAGACCTTTACTGAATTATATTTTAGTTCTTTTTGTCCAAATTGTAAATGATAGTATGATGTGCAGCAGTTACTGTGAATAAATCGATAATCAATATTTAGTGCTCTCAGAATTCTTAATAATTTTTACGTTTTCATTTCCCTCTATTTCACAGTGGGCTACACAAATGACTATAACTTGAGTATTACTCAATCTGGTGTTGTCAAGTTAAATCTTCAGTACTTGCGTAACCTTTATGTTTTTCAGATATAACAAGTTGCTGGCAGTCATTTCTCAGAGTCTCAGTGATATTGTGAAAGCTCTGAAGGGTTTGGTGGTGATGTCGTCTGAACTGGAGCTTATGGCCAACAGCCTGTTTAACAACATGGTGCCTGATATGTGGAAAGCCAAGGCAAGACACACACATAAACAAGCATACCAGCCTCACAACCTGTGTAAACATTATGTTACAAAATGAGATGCATATGTGAATGTATTCTCTTTTGATTCATTTTTTAAAAATGCATGAAGTTTACTTTAACTTTTTTTTTTCTCAGTAATTCTGGAGGCACAGGGACCCACTCCGCCTAAAGAAAAAGACCTCGACCTACACACTTATTCAACAACATGCACATAGAATCCATAAAATACTCATCTGTCACATCTTTTAGGGGATTTTCTTAAGATAATGCAAAGCCCAAACGCCAAAGTACAGAATACTACAGTTTGCATTGAACTGGACTGATGTTATAATGTCCATATGTGTGTTACACTCGCTTCTATTTGACATTTTGGAGTGATTTCACCGTGCAGGATGTCAGATGAACCTTTGGTGACATTTCTGCCCTGATCTGATTATTACAGGCTCTTCTGTCTAAGAATACATAACTCTGTGTGTGTGTGTGTCTCTGCAGGCCTACCCATCTCTGAAGCCTCTGGCCTCCTGGGTGTCCGACCTGCTTCAAAGGATCAATTTCCTGCAGACATGGATCTCTAATGGCATTCCACCTGTCTTCTGGATTAGCGGTTTCTTTTTCCCTCAAGCTTTTCTCACTGGAACCCTCCAGAATTATGCCCGTCGCTCCGGCACCTCCATCGACACAATTGGATTTGACTTTGAGGTCAGACAGTAAACTGCATGTCTGACAGTCTGTTTCTCCCCCACTGGCTAAAAAAACACATTAAACTTAGATTTCTCAGGTGTAACACTAAAGATTTAGCGGGTTAATTAACGTCAAACCCAGTCTAAATTGTGTGTATCACATATACTGTCATTTATTTTATTATAATTGCTTTGAAACTTTCTTTTTCTTTTCTTTTTTGTGATCCTCTCTCCTTCAGGTAATAGTGAAGTCAGCGTCGGAGATAACTGAGAAGCCAAACATGGGCTGCTACATCCACGGTCTATTCCTGGAGGGGGCTCGCTGGGATAATGAGGCACATCAACTCACCGAGTCCAGGTCCAAAGAGCTTTACACCGAAATGGCCGTCATCTGGCTGATCCCCAAACCCGACCGCAAACCCCCAACCTCTGGGGTCTACGTCTGCCCCATCTACAAGACCCTCACACGTGCTGGTCAGTATCTGGAATGACGAGCCTCATCTGTTTTACAACTAATCCCATTTGTGAGATGAGTTAGCGCTTAGCTTACATGTTGTTTATTTAGAGATTTATGGGGTTATTTTTTCGTCAAGGTAGTGGATTAACCCACGTCTGTGAAGCTGCTGCTCGGGTTGTGAACTCTGTTTGTCAGTGTGACGAGGGTCTTGCTCTGGTGTTTGTGCGCATCTGCTTTTGGTGGTTTTATTACTCACCCAAAATAGACTCCAGTCAGTGTCTTGTTTCACGAAGCTTCTGAAAGTGCTGCTCTGTATTTTCCACCCACAGCACGCAGCCAACACCTCGTGCTGGCACGTTAGACTTCACTCAGAGCAGTGATGGAAAGAAACAAACTATTTAAATTCCTTCTTTATGTCAGTGTGCTGCTCTGTTTGCTTTTACAGGAACGCTGTCCACCACTGGTCATTCCACCAACTACGTGATCGCGGTGGAGCTGCCAACAGATCACAGTCAGGGACGCTGGATCAAACAGGGAGTCGCTCTCATCTGTGCACTAGACTACTGAACTACTTTAGTCGGTGTAATAAACTGTTTTGTACAACAAAATGAATGAATACTGTTATTTAAAATGATTTACTCTGATAAAAATCACTGCTGCTCCTGTGGTAACATGAAGTATCCTCTCAGGACCATTATTTAGTTGTATTTATATTTTCTATACAGCCAAGAAATCTGATCATTAGCACTGACTCTGGTTCACTTGCTCACTGAATACTGAGCTGAATATCCGTCCTGCTCCTTTAAGACGGTCACACAAGGCCAGTTGAGAAATATGACTTAACTGAAGGAGGGTGGTGCTTAGACTAACAGTGACAGTGACTGGCCATGTGAGTGAATGCAACCAAAGGACTCCACATCAAAGGGAACCTGAGTCCAGCAAAACCAGCGGGATTCCCGCATCTCTGTTGTTTGTTAAAGGCATTTCTGACTGGAATTCTTTATTTTTTGTGTGTGTCATTCAGATGTGC
The DNA here is from genome assembly GCA_029490765.1 of Euthynnus affinis. NCBI lineage: Eukaryota > Metazoa > Chordata > Actinopteri > Scombriformes > Scombridae > Euthynnus > Euthynnus affinis. The sequence continues at coordinate 8,766,259 of CM055840.1, read as the reverse complement.
TGAAATACTGGATTTCTCTGATGAGACACTCTTGTCCGGTAAAGTTGACAGAGCATTTTTTTAAAAATATAATAGGCGCGCATTTAAGTTTTTGAGAGAGGAAATAGTTATATTGTAATTTATAAGCTGTAGCCTAGTGTACAGTGTAATATACAGTGTAAGTGTGACTGTGTGGAGTCCTCACAGGGGCTTCGGTGCCCAGGACAGCCAGAAGCGCCAGCGGCGCTCAAGGATTTCTGTCAGCTTGACGCAATTACCGGAGAGCAGCGGGAGTCATCGTATTTACTTTAGTGAATTACACACGCTTTCTTCTGCCGAACACCACTGGTGACAACAAGCCGGTGTGAACATGCTACAAAATGGAAACGGAAAGGAGAGTCCGCTACAAGCGCCGAAAGCAGAGCCAGAGCCGGACTCCCCGGCTGACAGCGAGACACAGCAGCAGCCCGCTGCCCCCAACGCCGACAGCAAGGACGCGGATGCAGAGACCACGCTATTCCCCATGCCGGTTTACCCCAAACTGGACATAAAGCGAAACGCAGTGACGGACGATTATAAGATCTCCAGCCAGGTTCTGGGTTTAGGGATCAATGGCAAAGTCCTTGAGTGCTACAACAAGAAGACTGGAGAGAAGTGCGCACTGAAGGTATACTGGAGTCACCTGACACGTTATAACCAGTGAACAGTTTCCACTGTTTATAAAGGGGGTCAATTCATTAGTACTTAACTAACAGTACCTAAACATTTATCTGCATAAACAGCATGTAACAAGCATTTATACAAATATATTTTAGCTGAATTGACTTACTTTTAGATTTAAATTTAGTCCACTGATACAAGGTAATATTAACAACTTCAAAAAGAACATAAAGTTCTGTTATAGTTATAAAGTTTATTAATGAGTTTTGCTTAGTCCATGTAGATCTGATGATCTGTTTGGAATACCAGGCTCCACTCCTGTATTTTGAATTTTAATGGTGGATCTACACATTTATTTAGATTTAGATTGTAAATTGTTCAAATACAAAGAATTATAAGTTATAGACGATACATCTTGATTAAAGTTGAAATGCTTAGTCCATTAATCGAGCAACAGAAAATTAATCAGCAACTATTTTGGTAATTGATAAATCTTTATGTAAAAATGTTAAAATTCTTTGGCTTCAGTTTCCTAAATGTGAATATTTTCTGGTTTATTTAGTCCTCTACAAAACGAATAGCTATGGACTGTTGAACAAAACACCAAAAAAGACATTTTAGGTTGCATCTTGGGCTTCGTGAAACTGTGATTGATATTTTTCACCATTTTCTGACATTTAATAAACCAAACAACTAATTAATTCATCAAGAAAATAATCAACAATCGATAATCGATAATGAAAATAATCGTTAGTTGCAGCCCATGACAACATCTAAGAGTTGAAACTAGATTGAAACCATAGCTCCAAGAACTTTAACCTTTATCAGACGTCAGATATCTGTCAGTCAGACACAGGAGCTGCGAAAAGTGACATGAATGATTTTCTAGTCATGTAAACTGAACTTCATTCATACTGTATGTGTGTGTGTGTGTGTGTATTTCTTAGAGAGCATTGGTGTAAGCTTTGGTTTTCATGTATGTGTTCCTGCTGTGGCTCACATTGGGCTGACATGAAATGAACTGTCAGTGTTGCCCAGAGAGCTCACATACTGTATATGTGGACCTGGACTAAAGCTGATATGGACAAAATCAATTATCACAATATTTCTGACCAAATACCTCGATATCGGTACCGCAATAATATTGTAGGGATGACTATTAGCGGTTTAACACAATATTTACATAATGAGATTTTTGATAATCATCAGTAATGTGGATATAATGACTAATTGGGTAAAGACTGATAAAAGAACAGCTAGAACAGTCTTCACTTTGCTGTAACGCAGCCTTTAAAACTATCACGATATTATGATATCCAAAATCTAAGACGATATCTAGTCTCACATCATGATATCGATATAATATTGATATAATGCCCCGCCCTGACGTGGACATAGTTTCCTGGAAGCTCGGCCTATGACTGTCAGATACAAGTAAAGGGGCACGCGCTCTTCCAGCCATATGCTACACTTCTTCAGAGAGACACACATGGATGTTGAAAGTGACACCTTATCCGGGGTCATTGGAAACTTGGGTACAGCTTCACACACAAGTAGACACACACACGCACGGGTCGTCGAGCTGTCACCTGTCACCCCTGGGCCACAGACTCAGAGAGATTTACTGGCTTACAGTAATCCATCTGGATCCGAGCTGCCAAACCGGGCAGCAGCAGTGGCACAAGCAGAGCTGCAGAGCCAGGGCTCGGGGGATAGAAAGAGACAGAAGATGAGAAAGAGAGATAAACTGAAGCAGAAAATAGGCAGTCAAAAACAAAAAGATGAAAGGCCGAGAGGGATGGGATGCTTGATAGCATCATGTCAAAACAAGAGACAGGAGAAATGACAGCAGGGAGAATGACAACATGTATGTGGCTGGAAAATCTTCAGGCTACTTGCTGAATTCAATTTGAGATTTTTTTTTTTTTCATGTCAGAGCGTTAGGGCTATCATGTCAAAGCCCTACAAGAAGACACTGAACTGTTCACATGGTGTCATTGCACAACAGCGTGTTGTTTTGGAAACTTTTTGTTGGGTACTTAGAAACTGGTGTGTTTCTAACTTGCACACCCATGACGGTATCCTCGGTGTCACACAGATCTCAGCTTCCAGTGAAAATCGACAGCATTTCAGAGTGACCCCACCTGAGAGGAAACCACACAAACACAAACCTGTTAAAAGGTTTTAAAGAAGACAGAGGAAACACTCATGAAAACATAATTTGTCCTCTTGTTGTAGCTCTTACTGCTGTCTCAGTAAATGGGATTGTTCTGGTCCTGCCAACACAGTTGCTTCACAGAAACCTGATAGAGTTCTTATCCTACTGTATTTCCACTCAGGATAATTTATGACTTTCCAAGCATTTTTTTAATCTCAAGGCAAATAGAAAGCAAAAGGAAACAGTGTTTGATGTGGAAGGGGTGAGGAGAGTTGACCAGCTCACTGGCTTTTTAATTAAGAGTTGCTCTGAGCGTTAAACGTAATGGATGGGTATAGGTTTAATCCACTTTGCAGCAGAGCTGGAGGGGAGCCATCCTTTTAATGTAATTCAGTTACAGTCATCGGGATTCTTTTAACTTGGATTTGTCTGACTCCTGGGAGGAGAGGAGAGGAGGTGGGAGAGCCCTGTGTTGCACGCCAGTGCTCTCGCCAACCCCGCCGTTACCCACTAAAACCATCACGAGCTGGTATTTGGCTGGTGAATGTTCCATTTTAGCATCTGCGCTGCCTTCCAGCTTAGCGCACAGGCTTCCATTCATAGTCAAAATCTTCCCCTCGACGTGTTTGTGTGTGTTCACCTCTGCGGTCAGCCCTTTGGCATGCTCGTTGCACATCTGGGTTTCCTCTGGGACCCACAGAGACCAAACTGTCAAAGTAATCCCCAGTGGTTTAGTAAGACAGACACTGCATGGAAGATCTTGGTTTAGAACAGTGCGCAGCAGGTTTGCTCCAGGGAGCCGGTGCTGTTAAAGAAGTTAATCAGTCTCCATTGACTCTGAGGCTTTAGCCGCTTGTTGGGCAATTCAAGATCATTATCTGCTTTGATTGTAGCATGGAGGACACTTGCTGGGTAATGAATGCAGCAGCAGGTTTTAGTTTTTTAGACTCATTAACCTTTGTGGTTGATTTTTGTTAATATATGTTGGTGTAGATCACTCCTGCTTTCTGTTCAGCTTATATGAAACAGGAACTTTATTTTTTACCCAGTAGGGACAGTCAGTGGGGATTTTACTTAAAACTCACTGACACTTTGTGTGCGACATGCATTACAGTTTAGTGATGTCATAGAAAATCTGCAGGTAAAATTACATTTTGGATGAGTTTTGTATCAGCACCAAAAAAACAGCAAAAATACATACAAGTTATTAATGTTAAATTATATATTATATTAATTTACAGTTAAATCTAATAACCTGCATTGTTATTATTGCACACAGCAGGTATAGAACGGTCATTAGAATGATTTATAATATATTATCACTCGCAGTTTAACCAACCCACTTTGCTGTAAACTTTATGAGCAGCACTTTACTGTTAGGAGTTGTAAAGATAAACCACCTTTTTATGAAGCTATACAGACCAGTGCTGCGGCAGCCTCTAATATTTAATACAATGTAAACATGTAGGAGCGTGTGTGTGGTGTTAAAGTTTGGGGGCAGTATCAGGTGTGTGTCTCAGTGCGTGTTACCACCTCCTGGGACAGAGACGTGATAGGTTTAGAGGAGTGTGAGGAAGCGGATGATTGGTTTAAAGCAGGATCAGGGGCAAGCATGTGTTTAGTCTCCATGATGTCGCCTCTCGAATGAAAAGAGTCCATCAGAAGATTAACTCTGTCTCTCAGTCATCTGTCCGTCTCCATTGTTGTGTTTTATGTGTACATTCAATCCACACAGTCCTCTTTTATTACAGCCAATTCTCTTGTCAGTGCAGGAAATTAAGGAAACTGGCTCACATGCTGACTGCTCAAATTAAAGTCATAAAACTATAAATGACATAGCAGAAACAAACCTACTTCACTCGTAGTTAAATTCAGTGGGCGAAGCCGAACAAAATAAGGCAGACGTAGTAGTAACTGAGACAAATAAGTCACCGGAAACCCTCAACTTCTACTTTCAACACCCTTCTGTGCACTGAAACACTCGGCCCTCACTTCCTCTTCCACAGTAGTGACAGCTAAGTTACAGATATGAGTTGTTGCCTCTGATAGTCTCGTTTTGGAGTTTCCAAGAAATGGTAAAGTTTTTTTTTTATTTCCACCCACACGATTCAATATGAATTTTTGGTAAATATTCTGTCTACATTTCAAAGTCCATGAGTCAGCCCCTCTCTGTGTGTTATGTACTCCAGGCTTGGTCTGTTACCAGGCCGGCCTTGTGAACAGCAGGAGATCACTCCATCACTGTCACATCCAAAAATACACTCTGACTGAAGATGTGTGCTATGTCAAGGTCCGCCACCTGCTGTGTGTGTGTGTGTGCGTGTGCTTATGACAAACACACATCCTGACGTGTGACCAGGCTTTCTTCAGGACTGCATGGATGTCCTCAGATTACACTGAAGTGAAGACAGTCAAAAACTATTATTATATTATGAGTATTGTAGTAAATATTTTCTTATCTACACAACAGGAGGCTCAACATGTCATGTAATGTGTTATTACTGAGAAACCATCTGGTAAAAGTTACAACAAGTAAAAAAGTATGGCTTCATTAGGGTAACAAAGAACAGAGATCAGCAAAAACACCAAGAAAAAGTTATTTTGAATGTCGAGCAAATGCTTTAAAATGAGTTCAAATTTATGGCACGATGCTCTAAGTTTGAGGAATCTTAGAGGCTAGAATCAGCCTCGGTGATCAGGTTGAAGGGGGGGGGACGACTCACAAGCGTCAGATTCTAAAAAGAATGGTAAAAAAAAAAGATACATCCTGGCTTTTAATCTGAAATTCCTAAAACACTCCTACGGTTCCCTACATGCAATTTATCTTTCATCGCCCCTGCCTCCCAAATGACTACTACTGTTAAACTCCACACCTCCAGTTCGTAATGCAAACTTTTTGTTCAAAATTTTAATTCTCAAGGCCAACTGTGATGATGACATCATTTGACTCCCTCATGACATCATCCGGGTTATTTTCCTTTGAAAACAGGACAAATGCAACCATTTTGCTTTTTTATTCATCTTGATAAATAAACTGAACTTTGTGTGTAAAACGGATGGAGTTCCACTATAAGACCTTACCATACTTTGTTTATAATGGTAGAAACTAATATTTTCCTGTCCAGCATTACATTAAAGAGGAGAAGACTCTTCATATGTGTGACAAAAGCTTCAATAACTTTCTCTGTTTTTAATCACAGCCTTCTCCAGATATTAATTCGGACAGCACGATAACATGATAAGATCATATCGTCACATATGATTCCTCTGAAAGCCTTTAACTGTTTGATAATTATCAACCAGAAATGTATCTGTTTAGTTCATCAGTCCTGTAATACACTCAAAATGTATCTTCTGTTCATTGCTGTCTTTTCCCCGCGTCTGCCAGATTCTCTACGACAGTCCCAAAGCGAGGCGAGAGGTGGAGCTTCACTGGAGAGTATCAGGCGGGCCGTACATTGTTCGCATCCTCAGCCTGTATGAGAACATGCATCATGGGAAGAAGTGCCTGCTCATCATCATGGAGTGGTAGGATCTTGTATTAGCCACACAGACCGTATCACCGCTGTACACATGATTTACCCTCCCTGACCTGCCTGCATCTCTTTTTCTTTGACAACCATGTAGTGTTTTTTTTCCCATTACCCTACAGTTAAAAACCTTTTGCTGTATCTCTATTTATTAATAAAGGTTGTATTAGCTGTTTATTTATAGTATTTAAAACCCATTAATTATCTAAAACTATGAAATGTTACAAAGCTTAAATCAAAGCTTCTTTTCTTATTTCCTGAAAACGTTGAAAACACGAGTCCTGCCATCTTAAATCAGGCTTCTATTAAGTTTCAGTTTCAAAATAGACAATTATTAAATCACAGGTTTGAGAAGGAGCAGAGATCTTCACAGGATGAGGTAGAGTCATTTAACAAACTCTTTTGAAAAATTCTCAATGGAGAAGTGACATGTTTTTGTGAACTGAAAAAGAAGAAGTTACTGGCCCTTCGCACTTTTCCACTGGAAAGTTTGCATTTGTTTTGTGATATATAAAGAACACCAGCTTCGTAATGAATATAGACTCATACCATTCAGTCATATCCACAAATGAACTTGCATCATCTTGGCAATCCAACACACTAATCACCAAAGGTGATTTTCCACATGTGGTTTCCTGTTGTTAACTGAAAATATTAGTTATTGTTTTTTTCCAGCATGTTGAGAAGGCCACAAACTGAAAGTTGATGTTTTAACCTTCACAGATGGCTGTCATTATTCTTGTAGAATAAAAAAGGAAGCTTTTATGTGAGCCACATATATAATTTTATGAGAAAGGAGCTGTGGAAATCTGGTAAAGAAATCAGAAAGGATTTAATATTTCCAGGTGGGGCCGTTTCCTGCCTGTTAGTAGCCTACTTTTCCATATGTGGTTTGACTGAAACAACAGTTGTTTTTTCCATAGTGTTTAGAAGGTGAGAAGGTTATCAGTGTCATAATAATGAAAAGTTTAGTCAGGACATATGTTTTGCAGATATATCTAACTATTATTACATCAAATATAGTGTAGTGTTTGTGTGCGTCTGCAGTGACAAAACATAAGCTCCATGTCACCAAGGGCAGAACACTAATACATGCTAAATGCTAAAGGTCAGTCATGAGACCTGAAACTGACGAGACAAAATGAAGACGTCTGCACTGATGGCGCAGATAAAGGGAAAGAGTTCCATGTGGGCTTCACATGTCATTGACAGACCTAATAACAAGCATGAGTGACTCCAGTGATTATGCATGCTTAGGTGTGTGTGTGTGTGCATATAGTTGAACTCTGCTTTTTATGGCCCTCTTCTTCACTTGTGAATGGTGGGAAAAAAAACGCATAATACTTCATTTGAAAGGAGATAAACAGCAGAGGGCTGAGAAATGACGCTCATCTCTTCGTGGGGATTTTAAACAGTGACTAAAGGGCTCTCATCATCGCATTTATTGACACAGCAGCTGTTTGTGTTGAACTGTATGTAGTGACCTTGTATGTATGTGTGTGTGTATGCGCTCTCAGTAATCTCCCTGTTTCCTGTATGAGCGAGGGTCAGAGGAGGACGGCATTACAGCCCGCTGCAGCTCAGCACACAATCACACGCACATTTCTCTCTCTCTCTCTCTATCTCTTCATCTGTGTGCTCATGCACCACAAAAAGTACACCCTCACTTAATGCAGCTTAAATGCAAGTCCACGTCACATCGAGCACAAACACATCTTCATAGGAACAAAAGGGAGAGTTTCAGGCATCAGTGACGGCTGTTTGATATGTGGTTGTGAAAATGAAGGAGTGGGAAGTACAAACATCTGCATCTGAAACTGAGCATTTATGGTGTGTCTGAACTTTTAAAGACTCAGGTCACAGGTTTCAGTTGTGAAATGTTAGTAAAATAGACACACTGCAGTGTTTTAGAATAAAAATCATATGTATTTATTGCTTAATTGAGGAATTGTTGTTGGGTTTGTCCAAATAATCAGATATCATTACATTACACATAAAATCCCAAAGGTTCTTTTCAGTAAGAAGGTTTTGCTGCTTTCCTATCGCTTCCTCTTTGATCCAGTTTTAGCTTTCACTCAGTATTTTTAGAGCTTTACTTTCACTTATCGTTTCTCTTTGCTTGACACTGAAAGCTTTGCCTCTGTTCAAGGTGAAAGACGTGTTCGTGCTCTAAATCAAAATCCTTCCAACGCAGTGCAGAGGCAGGCAGACGCTCACAGCAGATAAATCAGTCTGTTAAAATGATTGTGGTAATGTTTTATTGTTGTTAGATGCAGTTAGGTGAGCACCACTTTCTAATAAGTCCCCCTTTATAAAGGGTTTAAAATGAGTTACAAATGGTAAATAAATCATTTATGAATGTGTTATAGATGTGTTATAAATGATGAAGAATGTCATCAACAAGCAAGCCATGAATGAAGTTACTAATAAAGAGTCAATAGTTTCTCATTTTCTTAGTAAATCATCTTTGATGATGAATGTTAATAAGTCATTAATAAACGGTTCAATTTAATCCATCAACTCTGCAGTTATAAATATTAATGAGTTTTATAATGAATGACTTGTTGTCCAGATGCCCTGCGGCTCTTTTCCATAAAGTCAGAGTTAAAATGTTGTAATGAAGGCGTTTTCAAGATGCATTAAATAGATAAAAAAGACAAAGCAAGTGCAATGTGCCTTTTTTTGAGCAATAATTAAGTAATTTCTGTGATCACTTCTTTTTTGAAAACCATCTTCTGTTGACTTGACACCAGTGAACTTTATATATATCTATGTATATATATATATATATATATGTGTGTGTGTATGTATATATATATATACTACATATATATATATGTAGTATATATATATATATATACACACACACATATATATATATATATATATATACTACACATGTCACTAATTCTCAGTGTCTGCACAAATGTAGCAAACATGTTACACATATTTTGGTAAAACAGTTTGTTTTTCTTACATTTCTCTCTGCAGAAGCCAGATTTTGTTAAAAAAAAAAAAAAAAAAAAAAAACTATCAAAATGAGGAACTAGCAATGCTCTCTCTGAAAGCTTTATTGTGTGTGTGTGTGTGTGTGTGTGTGTGTGTCTAGTATGGAGGGAGGAGAGCTGTTCAGCAGGATCCAGGCCAGAGGAGACCAGGCCTTCACTGAGAAAGGTGAGAAATGATGGAGGGATGGATTCTGTTATTAACACATCACAGGATGTTAAAGAGAAAGAACACACCGTTATTCAAAGATATAAGGCAGAGTCTCGAATTACATTAGCATAAGATAGAATATATATTCTTTTACATGATGTCTTGCTGCATTAGTGTCTCTTGTTTTATAATACTGGAATTGTTCCTGGTTTGAGAGAGTGTGTTTTTCTCTTTTCCTCCCAGAGGCATCTGAGATTATGAGGGACATCGGGACGGCTATCGAGTTTCTCCACAACATGAACATTGCGCACAGAGACATCAAGGTGATCAAAATCAACCACCGGAATCATTTACTAAAAGAACACGATCATTTCTGGGCCATTAAATGAAATAACGTCGTGTTGTGCCTCCTTTAACAGCCGGAGAATCTGTTGTACACGTCAAAAGAGAGAAACACAGTCCTCAAACTGACAGACTTTGGCTTTGCTAAGGAGACCACGCTACACAACCCTCTACAGACCCCCTGCTACACACCGTATTATGTGGGTAAGTTGCATTACTTTAATTTTCCAAAGATCATTTTGGCATCCTGAAAGATGGACTGGCTGTGGGAAGGCTCGGAAACAGCGTAATGTCCTGTAAGTTTAATGGACTTTGACAAGTAAAACATAAAAGCTGCTGAGTCGTTTTTTTGTCGATGCTGTATAACCCTGATCTCCATTTGTATATTATTTCTATTCCTGTGTGTGTATGTGTGTGTTGCCACTGATAAGCTCCTGAGGTTTTGGGTCCGGAAAAATATGACAAGTCATGTGACATGTGGTCTCTCGGTGTCATCATGTACATTCTGTGAGTACTGTGTGTGTGTGTGTGTGTGTCACCACCAATGTGTTTGCATGATGCCCACTATACTATATATGGATACCTTCAGACAAATAACAGTTGAATCTTTTTCCTCACTGCATTTGCTTCTGTAGGTTGTGTGGCTTCCCTCCGTTTTACTCCAACACGGGTCAGGCCATTTCTCCCGGGATGAAGAGGAGGATCCGCATGGGTCAATATGAATTCCCAAACCCGGAGTGGGCTGATGTGTCACAGGAAGGTGAGAGTCCCCAAACCACACTAGCACAAGCCCTGTCCACACTGATGCCTTTACAGTTGAATGTACTTATTCAACGTGGAGGAAGTGTTCTGGAATGTACACAAGAGTTTTACATCTCAACATCAAAAATTAGGTTCAAATTCCTTCAAAATCTGCTTTAAAACAATACTCACATGCCCATATGTACACTTAAAGAGTTATCAGTCTCTACAATCATTCTTCCTGTCCGGCCCTGAAGAAATCTATTTTTGAAGGGATTCCAGTGTAAACCCACAATACTCATTCTGAGGACTGGAAAAATCCCCAAGTTCCACCAAAGCTAATATGACGCTTCAACAGTCTCCGGATTTAACCAAATCAAGTGAGACATTTTCCAAAAATAATCTTTTTGGCAAGAAATTCTCTCTTTGCATCACTGTCCCTCTGCAAGAAAACACTGTTCACACGTCCACACACACAGACTAAAACGACTGTACATTTAGAGGATATCTAATTGTTTTGTCAAAGACTGCTAAAGCAACATACATGTGTAAGCTTTCACTACAGAAATGACTTTCCCCATCATTTACACTGGATTTCTTCATGGTCAGTATGAACAGGAGGGATAAGTACAGCCTTAATGTAACTGACTGTTGTTTTAAGATAGACTTGAAAAAATTGTGAGCCTATCTTTTAAGAACTTCCGGTTGCCTTTCCTCTATTTCTATCTATGATCATTCATTTTGTATGTCAGTATTATTGATCCCCCAATACAGATGTGTGACAACTGCATAACTTTCAACCTATGAGAGATTAAACCTTTAACCACACATTAATGAAAAGTTTAATATTCCATAGTTGTCAAATCACAAATGTTATATATATGTAGCCACCCAACAACCAAAACAGAAAGACATGTCAGCGTATACTTAGTGTGCTCAACTTTATCAATCACAAAATATGTGATTATGTGAGAGTCAGAAGTGACAGAAGTGAGCTTTTCCTGCTGAGAGCAATTATGTGCAATTATGTTGTTCTCCAAACTGAAAGAAAAGGAAGAAGAAATTAAACTGACATTTCATTGTGGAAATTTTGCAAAATGATCTGTGTCAAAGAACCCTGCTTGACAAGTGAACAGTCATCAATGTGGACAAGGCCTCATGTGAAGATTACAGCACACTTAACAAACAGGAAACCACATAACCATAACGTTGCAGTTACTCTGACCAGATTTCCTGACCCAGTCCAAGATGTTCTCATACAGAAACCGAGAGTATAAGATCATCTGCTGTTGGTCGAAAAGCTGGTTTTTATCAGTGCGCTTTCACTTCATCTTGGTGCGTTATCACCTTTTTCATTTTCATGTTAGCTTACCTGACTTGGGTTTGTGTACACAGACATTATGTTTCAGCTTTAATGCCTCTGGACGTCACTCTGGTTCATCTCCCTCCAACACTCAGTGACCATATGTCCTTGCACTTTCCTCAAGTTTTACATTTTTAAAAAAATACAACAAATTATTATGCCCAAACTCCTCTAAGAGACATCTTAAAGTTAGCTCAAAGCCATCAGACAGCTGGTGTTCTGTATGCTTGACTCTATGCAAACATTGTCATAGTTCTATTTTTTCCATTCAATCTCACTCTTCCTCTTCACTCTCAAATAATCATATTTGCTGTGTAAGTAGGCCAACCTGTCCCTGAGACCAGCAGAGCTTTACGAGACATAAGATTTGCATGTGTGTGTGTGTGTGTGCGTGTGTGTCTTGCTACCATTAAATTATCTTTGCATTGACTTCATTCTCCCAGGAAAAGAACTGATCCACCAGCTGTTGAAGACTGACCCTAATGAGAGAATGACCATCACCCAATTTATGAATCACCCCTGGATCAATGTAAGTGTCTCGTACTTACACCGCAACATTGTACACTTCCTGTACGGTTTCCTGCTTGTGCAACTGTGCATCTGTTTGCCCATATCATGAGCATGTGTGTGTGTGTTTGCATTCTGCAGCAATCCATGGTCGTTCCCTCCACTCCACTCCACACCACCCGAGTCCTGACTGAAGACAGAGAGATGTGGGAGGATGTGAAGGTCAGAAGTGCAAAGACACTGACCCCCTGTGGTCACTGGTTAACATTACAACCTGTCACTTCTGGGTTTACTAAAGCTATAGGTTGATATAAAGTGTTAGAGGGGAACTCCAGTTTACATAAAAGGTGAGAGACAGGTTTTAAAAAGAAGAATGCAAATCAAAGCAGCATGGGCTGAATCATCTTGATTTTAGTCTCCACTATGAGTCAAATTCCAAGATGTTGGGTCACACACTCCCCATGCAACTTGGTTAGCGACTTTCATTAGAAAGTCCATGCGTGGTAAATTCCCACATCTTTCAAACTCAAAACACCTAGATGCCCTGATGATGATGTCATCATCATGGTTATTTTCCTGAGACTTTAAAAAATTCCTGTTATAGCCACAGAGACATAGAACTGTATTTACAGGAATGGTGCTCCTCATGCCTTGTAAACTGATCTCCACGTGTTAAATCAGTGGACTGCCCCTTTAATTAGATAATGTGTCACATTAAAGCTAAAAAGGGAGAAACTGTAGATGAAAAAAAATTTACTTTGTTGACTGAATGAAACTGTTTTTTTCAAGCCATTATAGTTTTTTTTTACTTAATTCACACAATGAAACTTACAACAGGTTTAAAAAGAAGAAACAAAATTGAATAAATTACAAATCAAATTCATTACATAAAGGGTTCTAGTTTTCACAACTTGCAGTATTTCAGTGTGTCCAGGTGGGATTTTAAGTAGGACATGAAGACAGAAAGTTTGTCTTTCTGTTTTCCAAATAAAACTAATTAAAATGTTTCAAAATCGAGTTTTTTCTTCACCTCCTTGATGGTTCCCTGATGACCACAAGGGGGCAGCAGTGGTCACAGTCTGGTCTATACAGTGAGTTCCTTTAGTTTAACATTTACCACGTACACACGAACACAAAAGAGCTCGTTTGTGCCAATCTTCTCAACTCTTTTCACCTGGTTTACACAAAGAAATGTGTTTGAAGAACAGGAACGCTGTTTGCTCACACAGAGTCACTGTGAGGCAACTTCCACAGTGCTGTATGAAATGTCTCAATCAGGCAACTGCATATCACATCCACTATTTCCAGTGGCTTTAAATGTGTGCAAAAATCGTGAATATAACGGCACATTCCTTCACAGCAGCTGAATGTGCAAGTTTTGAAGAGATAAGGTATGAAAAGACATGTCTCTAAAAATGATACACACACAATACACCACTGTTAAGTTCTGCAATGGACACCGCTTGGTTGCGTAAATACTTCATGTATTGCACTCCCAAGCAACCACTTCTCAGAAAAATGAGGTTACATTCTAACTATATACCAGACAGTATGGATCATGACTGACAAGTGGCCTCCTATCATGAATCATAAAGGATTAAGACACTGGTTATTAACATTTCCAGGGCTGTGGCTCTAAGCTCCAGTTTACAGACCAGTCTGACATTTTAAGACAGTTTAAGGCCTGTTTTGGCTCCAGCCTCTTTTGGCCTCGGACAGTGATGACTCGACCATTTCCCAACCCATAAAAATGTTTCCAGACAGGTTTTTCTCTGCCCTGCCCAAATTTACCCTGTTCTAGAGAATCGAGTGAATATATTACGTTAAAATATGTATAACCTTGAAGGGTGCACTAATCAACATTTCTATATAGTCATGGTGACAAACCCAAAGAAAACTATCATCAGACTTGACAGTTTTTCCTCAGCTATAGGGCCTTTTAGCGTCTTTCAGCTCTTCTTTTGTTGTTAGTAACTTTATTCTTTATCTAGCAAGAAGCTCACATAAACCCGCTGTATCCTACCTGTCCAGCACCAAACAGCAGACAGACAAAGTTAGCAACTAGCTGGTTATTGTAGTGAGGAATGTGTCTGCTAAAGGGCCAGATATTTCCCTCAGGAGCTGGTGGAGAGCTAAAAGGAGAGCTGATATTCATCAGCTGGCTGGAAACATGACTCAAAATGAATGATTATGTTTCTCTGTGTGTTTAGGTTATAAGAGTCATATACTAGTCAGTTTTGTGTTAACAGCTTGTTGCATTACAGCCAGATATCAGTTAATGCCAAGTTAAAGCTGGTATGCATTGATCAGTCAAAATCTTTTGGATACTGAAGTGTAAAAGTACACATGGATGTCAATCCTTTTAGAAACTGCTAAAGTACCGGTTTGAAATTGTGTTACATTTACAAGGTTGGGTTAAGAATAGGACTCTATTTTAAGATGTACTTATTACAGATTTGCACTGGTATAGTATACTCTCCGGAGTCTAATGCACCAAACTAACGCACCCTTGCAACTCTGACCCCTGCCCTGTCTCACACAGGAGGAGATGACCAGTGCTTTAGCGACCATGCGCGTGGACTATGACCAGGTGAAGATCAAGGATCTCGACACCTCCAGCAACCCCCTGCTCAACAAGAGACGCAAGAAAGCTGCCGCAGGGGCCAAGAGCGGGTCCACGGTCTGCCAAAGTCAGTGAGACACAGAGGCAGAAATCCAGTGAAAAAAAAAACAACAAAAAAAAAAAAAACACAAGACGATGAAGGAAAGGTTAATGTTTGCAGGAATGGATCACGTAGGCACCTGTTCGGGACTGTATAAAGCGGACGTGGAGGAAGTGTTCTGGATAAAGGGACAACATCAAAGAACAACAGCAAAGTCAAAGCTGGACATTAAGACGTGACATCACCTGTGTCTCCTGCCAGTGGTATCTCACGGCAGGCCCATCTGTTTGTATCTGTTTTTATGTACTGTATGTATGTGATTTTTAGGTCTTTTCCTGTTTGTAAAAGAGTGTCTGAAGTATTTGTAGTGATGTATTGCGTATTTGAGTGCTTGGTCTCCTATTTGAGATCTCCTTTATATCTATGCACTAGTGTGCAGATCACACGCAGACAGACAAACCAACTAGAACACTCACGACCCGCTGTATTGTCTTAATATTGTCTGTCTTTTGTTGCCTTCCTTACAGGGTTTAAAGCAAAGTCTGACACTGACTGATGTGACTATATCTTTGACGGTAAAATTTAGCCTCCATGATGACCCAAGGGAGATTTTTTCCATTGAAGCAACAATAAAATAGCCTGACACACTCACTATCAAGCAGTATATTTAAACACAATGTCCCTGCAGATCAACATTGCGTCCCATTAATGGAACTATGAGAGACAGTAAACAACCTGCCTGTTTCCTGCCAGTATGAGGCCAGAGAGCTTGACATAAGCAGCAATGGAGTAAGGTTTGGTTGTGAGACATGGCTGAATTGTGACACTTTTTTTTTCTTGAGAAAGGTCTTTTGTGTATGTGTATGTGTGTGTGTGTGTGTTTATAGGGGTTGAGTAAAACGCTTCCAGTAAATAGAGGGCCGCAGTTTCCCTTTTGAGGAAAACAGCGCAGCCTTTACTAAATGGGAAGTTCATCTGTAAGGTATATATGGTTGTAAATAAAACTTTCTAAAGTAAAGCTTGAGTGTTTTTGCTTGGACCTTGGAACCATTGTTTTTGTATTCATGCCTTTCAGGCTTTGTGAGGCTGCTATAAATAGCAGCAGTGGAGTCGTTATTTGGGACGCAGCCATCTGACTCGGTGTTCTACTGGAAAAGGTCAACATTATTATGTTTAGATTATATGGTAAGAACCTTTCCCCCACTTTTAATCACATGGTCCCCATGCAGTATTTAGGGGACGAAGTGGGAGGAAGCTTATCATAAGAACTACTTGGCTTCCTCACTGTAAATATGGGATGTCAGCCATGATTAGAATTAGAGCATGACCTCTCAGCTGTTGTTTGCTGTGCCGTGTCTTTCAAAGACAGCAAAGAGTAAAAACTCTCCAGATAAGACAGTGTTTGTGTGTGGAATATAGCGGCATGTTGCAAGTGATTTCCTCATTGGAAGGCTTTGCATGGTATTTTTCCATTGTTAGTCAGCCATTTTGTGGCAACAGGCCCAATCGTGATGACAGCATGTGTCACTAATATGTTGAAACAACAACGTCTCTTCCTTTTGTGTTATTCCGAAAAATTTGCCAATCCAGGAAGAGAGATTCACAATCACCAAACAGCTGAGCAATAACATACAGAGGGGATCAGCACACAGCACCCTTTAGGTCAGAGGTCAGCAGTTAGGTTCGGTCATGGAGCAGATGTTCTCTGCTGTATTCACTCCGGGGTTTAGACTGAGGGACATATTTTGAATTTTGTTTATTTTTGAATTTTTTTTATTCATTAGGGAGTTAAGTGTATTCATAAAAATGATTGATGCTTTTTTTCAGTGAAGCTTCAGTGCAAGTCCTGGCCTGTGCAGCAGCCCTGTACAGACCACTAAATGAAAAGAGAAATGATCTCTTCGATTGCAGTTAAGAAAGGCTACAGTCAAAATCAGAACCTCCTGATATCAGACATCATATCTCGTTCCAAAATTGTGCAAATGTAAGTATTATGAGCTAAGTATCCTGACATTTGGGGAAGAATGAGTATTAATTATTACATGGTATAATAAGACCCATTTCAATAGATTTATATGGGTTCTTTATTGATGTATTCATGGTAGCTTTATGAAAAATGCCTAAGATTTTTCAAATACACACATATTTTTAAATTAAGGAGCCAAATACTTCAGCTGGAGGCATTAGGTCATGTTAGTTGGTCTCAAGTTTTATGTCGTACAGGACAATTTAAAATATCTTATATTCGGCTCTGTGAGACAGGTCTGACTGGTATGTCAGTAAGTGGGGGGGGGGGGGGGGGGGTCGATCACTTTGCACTTTAAGGAGGAATGTGTTG
The DNA here is from genome assembly GCA_029490765.1 of Euthynnus affinis. Taxonomy (NCBI): domain Eukaryota; kingdom Metazoa; phylum Chordata; class Actinopteri; order Scombriformes; family Scombridae; genus Euthynnus; species Euthynnus affinis. Next base: position 8,748,822 of record CM055840.1, on the reverse strand, counting down.
AAGGTCAGTTGAGAGCCATCTGACTTTCAACTGTTTCTTCTCCTCTCTGTCATGTTCAGGCTGAACCACTCTGATTCCTTTCATGCCTCTTGTTTCTGTATGTTGGTCTTTATCTTGTGTAGGTCTCAACATCTCCCTGATGTCTCTCTTTGCCTCTGTCTCTTATAATCTACATGTGTGTGTGAGTGTGTGTGTGTGATTGTCTTGTTAATCCACAGATGTACAGTTAGAGGCCTTGTGCTTAACAATTAGTGTCATCGTTATGATAGTCTGTTGATAAGGGTATCATTACTACCACTGAAATAGCCTCGAGTCCTACTCTCTGAGTTATCTTCAGGGAGTCACAGTGCCGGCAGTATTGTGTGTGTGTGTGTGTTTGTGCTTTCTCTACCCATCAATATACTTATGATTCATTAGCACTGTGTTCACAATATTAGACCTCAAGCAAATAACCAGAAATCTAGTTTTTCATGTTTTTGCTTTACTCTTCAACTTTGAATTAACAACGAAAAATGACTTCAGTGCCAAAGTGAAAACACATCTCTACAAATGGATAAAACATCACTATAAAAATAAAAATCTCTCACATCTCGACCATGAGACCTTACGGCTCCCTCACAGTATCCACAGGTCTCTCTTCATCACTAACGCCACGCTCTGCAGGCACTCTTAGGGATCAAATTATTCCTATTTTTCCTCCATCCTTCCTGTGAAAGGTACGACTTCTTTGGAATGTTTCTTTATTCCCTATAATCCCTCGTCACACCTTGATTACACTTTTAAAAGCAACTCCTAAAATACATTAGGCTCCACCTGTGATGATTTAGGTGTGTCATTTATCTCGCAATGTATAACCACTGTGAAATAGATCAAATTGTAGATATCTGTAAACTGAAAAAGAGTTTAATTAATACGTGATGATACAAAGCAGTTTAACAAAACTACACAAAAAGTCTTGAGTAAAACTAGTTCTGCAAGTTAGACTGTTTCTGGAAATCGGACAGTATAGTCCTTTCCTGTAATATCCATGTAAGGACCTAACAGTGAACTAATGGTATCCTCAACATTGTGCATTTTTTTTTTAAAATTTACAATATATAGATACACCAAAAATACAGAATATTCCTATTGTTTCTCTTGAACAATTATTGTAGTCTTTAAATATGCCTGTGTAATTTAACTGTGAATAACTACATGCTGTAACGTGTCCTGTATTGTATATAGTGCTAAATTTAACCATCAGTGTCATGGGAAGCTGTACAACTCGAACCCTGTCAGGACGTGTGGGGACATTTCCCAGCTGTCAAAGGGGAGGGTGGGGTGGGGTGGGGTGGGTGGGGTGTAGGAGGTCGCAGGGGGCAGGTACGCCGCCGCCGCCGCCGCCACCTCACTCCATCCAGTTTTGGAAAAAGCCTTGCTCCTCCTGCCCCGAAGTCCTACACACACTCAGTGGGTGTGTGTACAGTGAGCATCAGTACAGCGGACAGCTGGTGGACGCACCGACACACCGTCAGACACACGCAGCGCTCCATCAGACAGACGCCCATGATGAGAGGCTGCTCCAGCCGGTCCAAACACAAGCCGGACGGATCGGGTAAGGAGGAAAAAAAAGAGAGGGGGGCGCTTTTAAGGCTCTTTAGAAACGTGCATGCTGGAGTTTGAACCGTGCATCTATGTGACAGTGACAGTGAAGGGACAGGTCGAGCAGTCCTTTAAGACGTAAACAAGAGTGCTGTCGGTGTGTTTGGCGCTGTCACCGAGACCTTTACCCTACATAATAACAACAGGCGGCTTTTTATAGTAAGCACGCTGATTTCTAACAGCGGCACTTGTGCTTTAACACAGTAGATGAAGAGGCAGGCGGATGTTTTTGGACTGCTGCCGAATTAATAATAGTAATAATATAACAGTCCACGCGCTTCGTGCAGACTGTAGCTGATCTCCCAAAAAATCATTTCAGCTTCTACCTCTTTTTTCTACCCTTTTCCATTTTGCATACACTGGTTATGATCGAGATGCTGTTGCAGAGGTTGATGGTTTTCCTGTTTGTTGTGTTTGTTGTTGTTGTGTGTGTGTAATGAATAAATAGCTCTTACAGGGCTGCTGCGATGCTATGTATAATATTTATGTCTTATAAACACTGCATGGTGCGTTCAGGAGCCGAAGCTCTCTGTCTGCATGGTGGATGTTAGTTGACTGCGGAGCGAAATGTTAACATACTATATAGGGAAATGGTTTGTCCAGTACAGGGAAGGCTAAAGGCTGCTAGCTGCAGTCAGAGGCTGAGAGGAGGAGGAGGAGGAGCTCACAGATCTGTTTCCTGTTCATGTCCAAACGCACACAAGATACCTCATGTGTACTCACTGAAAGCTGAAAGTGAAACATTTCTCACAAAATCTGGTGTTTTCACATACCATAACCCAAGCTTTGTGCAGATGAGATGTGGGACTCAGCTTGTCTGGGATTGTGAAAACACTACAAGCTAAAACTGTATCCTCTGCAGGAGTTACTGTGCCATTTATTTGTGGACCTGATGAACCTGGCTTATATTATAGTCTACTAGCAGTCAGGGAATTTGAGAGAGTAGGAGCTATTTAATTAGAAAACCTCCATCTCATCATATTTAGGTCACAGGCTCTGTTGCTCTACCACTAAGACTGACTCTAAAGCTTAATAGAACCAGTGCATCAGATAGGCCATAAGGAACATATAAACAGATGAGCAGATAGAACTAATAACCTGAAATTGTACAGTGATTTACCACTTTATGAGCTACACCTGCACAGTGTTATTTAATCCAACACTACAGATTATAGATTATAATCTTTGTTGACCGTTTCAGTGCAGTGTGGATTAATCTCTGTGGTAATTTCTGAGGCTATTGCCGGTGTTCTTGTAGTACAGGGCTGCATTATATTTACCCATGTTCACCTGAGATGGACAGAATATTAGAAACACCTTTTTACACAAACTCTGTGACACTTTGCTCCCGACAAAAACTGAAACATTATAAGGGTTAAAACTAGAGATCATATTTATGGTTGAGTTACTTTACAGGTGTTCCTTATAGACTGACTGTACAGGAGTGTACACACATACAGAGCGAGAGAGCAACGCTGCCATCTCATGGACATGTCAGCATATGATAAAATGTCAGTAAGCGTCAGCTTCTGTAAGTATCTGTAATAAAATGTTAACAACAGTCAATTTTTATATAATGTTAATTGAACTATGACATGCAAAATGCTTATTGTTGGGTAAAGTAATCGCCAACTATTTTGGTAATCAATTAATTGTTTGAAGTCATTTTTAGGAAGAAATTTTCCAAATTCTTTGATTCCAGCTTCTCAAATGTGCATATTTCCCGGTTTATTTAGCTCTCTGTGATAGTAAACTGAATATCTTTGGGTTGTGTTTGTGAACTGTTGGTCGGGACAAAATTAGACATTTGAGGAAGTCATCTTGGGCTCTTGAGAAACAGCAATCACATTTTGCACTATTTCCTGACATTTTATGTACCAAACAACTAACCGATAATGAAAATAATCATTTGTTGCAGCCCTAACGCTAATGCTCTCAATAAGAATAGTTTATAAGACATTTAAAACATTTGTCACTTAATGCTTTTTTTTCATCTGTAAAGACCTTTAGTGCCGAGATATTGTGTAAATTACATTATTGTCATAACAGACCTTTTTCATGGCAGATATTTTGACTTTTGACTCTGCTCTGTTCAAGTGTCACAGTGAGCTGTGACAGTGAGCCAAAAAGAATCAATTCTCAGAGCAGCACACAGCAAGCTGTCTTGTGCAGTCCCATATAACCTCATACAGCAGACAAAGTGACCAGGAGTTGTTTCATTAGAGCACAAATGAAATTAAGACATTTTTAAAAAATATTTAAAAGAGCTCATGCATCATTCTTTAAAAGCTCTGAAGACCGTAAAACAACTGCAAAACTTAGACTACTGAATTATGTTGTTTATGTTAATTGATGGAATACTTCAGTCCTCATGAGGCTGACAGAACAGAGGAAATTGTAGGATAACAGGAACTTTTCCACTTTGGACCGACTCCCATACTAATGATTTCAACCCCAGCTAGACTGCTCTTGGCAGACTCTGGCCTTCTTTGAGTGAAAGAAAAACTAATTTTGTAGGCTGACATTACATTTAGCAAACACAGTCCTGTGAAACAGGTAAACTTAGCCCAGGGTCAGTTCTTAAGTAACCATTACAGCAAACCAGAGATAAAGTCAAACAAAATGCTGTCTTCAAGCAATACTGAAAATGTGGTAAAAGCATTTTCTTAAAGGCCCTGAACGCCCTTGAGTTATTCTGGCTGATTAGACCTGTGCTCAGGCTGATGAGGTCACCAAAAACTCAGTGCACCAAGAAAAACAATAAAGATAAGCTGTTCCACCTTAACAGGTACAGCAGGGGAGAGAGTGAGATGTCAAACAGTGTTAAGAGGTGAAACCAGGAAAAAAAAGAAGAATTTCTAGGTTTGCTTTGCTGCTGTCTCACAATTCCCTTCATGTGGTGTGATACTAGTAGTGTTTTAAAGATTAATTTTAAGGAATGACCACACTAATGCTTAGAGACTGCATTTCACCACTTTTACCTTGTTGACCCTTAGATAGGACCCTCTGATCTCTGAGTTTGTCAGCCTCTGTCTCTCCTCCATCTCTTCCTCCTGCTCATTCTAAAGCATTTCTTCTTACTAGACCCATCCCGCATATCCTCATCTCACCTTTGGCGGCCAGGACATGCCTCTTTCCTCCTCAGTCACTAATCTGGGTGTTAGGTTTGACCCTCAGCTGAACTTATAAGCATGATCAGACCATCTATGCATGCAAAAACCTCTTTCTAACACTTCAAAAACATCTCAAAAACAATTCTAAACTCCATCCCTCTCTAACCCTGTCAGATGCAGAGAAACTTGTCCATGACTTGATCTCCTCAAGACTGGACTACTGCAATGTGCTCTTCACAGGGATCCCTGGCAGGAGCATCCAGAAGCTCCAGTCCATTCAGAACAGCGCTGCCAGGATCCTGATGAGAGTGTGAAACGGCTTAAACATATCTCCAATCTGACAGCTAATGATGCAGCTGGATTGTGTGCAGATTCATGCGCTCACATGGGTAGAGGCAGAGCAGTTTAAAATATATTTCTATATTTAACATATAATCAAATGATAATAATCGGTCCTCTGGCACTGGAGTTTTAAGGCTAAAGTCTGCATCTGACTTTCTCTAAATCGCTATGAATAAACTGTCAAGCTCCACGTTCCCTTAACAATAAATTCAAACATAATGTAACATTGTTTGTTTAATACTGCAATGACACAAATGCAGCTCTTGGTTGTTAATTAAGATCAGGACTCTGTTACCTGAACAACTTTTATTTTACAACAAATGATGAACTGAAGTTATGCAAGAAAAATTAGGGAAGCCCTGCAGTACAGACCTTTGTCTCCCCCCCTCTGACAGTGAGAGTAATTACACAAAGCTGGTCACCATCCGCTTGTCACCACCAACCCTGTTTCCAGCCAAAGCACGCTAACATTACCTGCTGAGCTGAACACCAAATGGCAAAGCTCCCATCCAGATAGATGTGAACATTGAGTATTTATCTGCTAGATATTCCTCTACGGAGTTGGTGAAGTTGACCCAGAACTAAAAGGAAGAGAAGCCTGTTAAATATTGGACTTACATTCATCAGGTGGACACATCACAACTCCAAATGTGAGCTATGCTTCTTCTTGTCTGCCGGCTGAGGCCCACTTTTCCTAAATCAAAATGTCTGATGTAAAAATATAAACAATAGCATAACTTCAGCATCATAAATCCAAAGATAGATTCTGTCATTTTAGGTAGTTCTTATCACGCTGACGCTCTCGTTCAAGTGCTCATTTTTTTCTGGTAAGTTTTTCTTTAATTAGTTTTTTGAGAATATAAAAAGGGAGTGTGATGTCATGATTGACCAATTGTCTTGATGATGTATGACGTTTTTTTTTGTTTTTTTTTAATTAAAAATACTATATTTCACTGAACACTAAATTCTTTTGATCAGCCCGGTTTCTTTCAAATAATGGAATAGCCTCCCTAACCCACTGATACATTTTTAGACTCAATTCTTCCCCTTCCTCCTTCCTCCTGCGCCTTAACGTATTTCTCGTGTATTTTGTGGTTGAGCACAGCGCATGTCATTTACGGTTGAGCAGTAGAAGAGGCGTTGTACCCGTAAAACAATCTTTTCCCAGGATGGCGAGGTCCCGACCCGCCCTACCCTGCCTCTGATTGGCTAATAGTCGTTTCCTTCGTTGATTGGGTTGGTTAGATTTAAGTATGAAAAGTGAGATTGGTTAGGGTTATGTTAAGAATATGAGTCTAAGCCAATCAGAAGCAGAGTAGGGAGGGCGATGACTTCGCCATCCTAGGAAGAAAAAAAAATACCGCCGCCCGTACTGAAGTCTTTACGGCCGACCGTTGGTCTCCACTGTGGCCAGACCGGAACACGTGACAACCCTGGACCCACACAGAGAGAGAGAGAGACCGGACAGTCTCCATCCCAGCACAGCAGCGCGGATGAAACACCGGTCACCTTCAGAGCAGCATCACGGGGAAAAAAGGCCCCGAGCTCCCGCCGAGGCTGCCTCCACCTCACCGCCTGACGGAATGGAGGACAGTATACCGTCAAATCCGCGGGAGCTGACCCAAAACCCCCTCAAGAAGATCTGGATGCCGTACAAAAATGGCCTTCCTGAAAAACACATTTCTCAAAGAAAGGGTGCGTATGACGACGTGGCGACGAACAACGAGCTATACAGCTATTCCACCGGTAGTTTAACGACTATCCAACAACATGTCTCACGCTTTGCTTTAAAGGTTTGTTTGCCGGTATTTCCCCTCCGCTGCTGTAATCATTCCGTTTTGCTAGCTGACGTTACCACAGATACTAGCGCGGGTGCTACAGCCTGGTGACAGAGATGTCTCAGTGATGTGTAAGGTTTTCACATGACGGTCAAAGCATCCAGGAGAAAGGGCCGGTACCGGGGACATCCACGTCATTGTTAGTATGTGCCAAGTCAAGCACCGGTTGTTGGTAAACACGAATTGTACCCCTGCAGTCATGTGAGTGAATGATTCGCCCCTGCTGCATTTTATGTGCACTCACATTTGCCACTTTCTGTGTGTAGCCAGTGTCTCCTCACTGTGGCCTTATTGAAGAAGGATTTCTGAATCAATAGACTGTTAAAATGCCAATGAAATCACGAGCTTTTTGGGTGAACGATTCTGTGTTTCTCCCAAATGTGAAGTGCTTTATAACTTAATAAGACAACAGGAGCATAATGTGATTCCCACATATCAGGGGTGGTTGTGAAAGGCGCTCTGTGATGCTCAGCGTCTGTGAAACTCTCACATAAACATAATCTTACAAGCAAGTGCGGCCGTGGAAATCATTCTGCTCTCTGACCCAGTCATCTGTGCAAACACTGCGGCTCGGTTTGGAAAGTAGCTGTTAGTTCTCACCAGATGTCTCAAGTGCTAAAAGGTCAGCGTTTCACAAGTTCCTCAGACGTGGCCCCGTTGCCACCGTGACCTCTGCTCCTCGCTGACAACATTCTTAGAGTGGCGTGATGTGACTTTGTTTTCATGGCAGATAACTCTGAATTACACACACACACACACACACACACAGATGAGGTAATCTAGTGGTAATATAAAGTCGTAATAAACGATGGAATCACTAGATAACATACGGGTTCATACTGAGGTGTCACACATCATGCGGTGAAAGCAGTTTTACATCTTCCATGGGTGTTATGTGTGATCAACACATGACTGAAGTTTTCTTCTTCTCTCCCTCTTTCACTGCAGTATGTATGACCAACTGTCCCACCCTGATTGTGACAGTGGGCCTTCCTGCCAGAGGGAAGACCTATATCTCCAAGAAGCTGACCCGCTATCTCAACTGGATCGGAGTTCCCACCAGAGGTAAGAACCACCGGGATTGTCTGCCTCAGCCAAAGAATCTTATAAACTTTTCTGAAACAATGCACAATAGTAGGAAAAGCGGTTTTAGAGGATAATAGATGCAAGTTTCCCAAATGTCCTTGCCTCCGTCTTTCCTCTAGAGTTCAATGTGGGACAGTACAGGAGAGAGTTTGTGAAGATCTACAAGTCCTTTGAGTTCTTCCGTCCAGACAACGAGGAGGGGTTAAAGATCAGGAGGTGAGAGCAGCTGTCAGCCTTTTAAAGTTTATTTCACCTCCGACCATGTGATGTTTATGACTGAGTTTGTCTGTGATCTTTACAGACAGTGTGCTTCAGCAGCTTTGAACGATGTGCGGCAATATCTTACAGAAAAAGGAGGTCAAGTTGCGGTGGGTTAAATGTTAAAGCTGGTCAGATGTTTTGATGCCGGTCGGATACGGTGCACGATGCTGAAAAAAAGTACTTGTGTTCTTCTTACGCAGGTTTTTGATGCAACAAACACCACCAGAGAAAGGAGGGAAACCATCATCCAGTTTGCAGAGCAGAATGGCTTTAAGGTAACTTGTAGGTTCACAGCTCTGGGAGGGGAAACTGCATTTACTGACAGTCACATTAAGCGTGATTGTTCCCTCCTCTTCTCTCCTCTCAGGTGTTCTTTGTAGAGTCTGTGTGTGAAGACCCAGATGTCATACAGGAGAACATCGTGGTGAGTATCCGTGTTTGTCTGTTAATTTACATCAAGACAAAATGATTTTTTTTCCAAGGTGTCCTCAGTCGTTCGCTGTTTCTCTGTTTAGCAAGTGAAGCTGGGCAGCCCAGACTACACCAACTGTGACACTGAAGAGGCAGTGCAGGACTTCATGAAGAGGATCAAGTGTTATGAAAACTCTTACGAGACACTGGACGAAGTTCTGGACAGGTGAGGAGGAGCTGGAATGTTTATCAGGCTAAACGATTCTATTTAGTCATGAAAACTCACTGACATGGATATGTGACAGATGATGGAATTTTTTATTATGAATTATGTGAGCTGGTCTCCTGTGTCAGTGTTCATTTGATTTTCAAATAAGGTCAGAAATAAACATTGTCTGACAGGAAGATGCAGCAGCACTCAGACCGTGTTTTTACTTAATCGGAGTACAAGAAAACAATCTTTGTTGCTGAAATAAGAAATTATGTACCATCATTCTTTATAATAGGTTCATGCATTGATTCATTTATATTTAATGACTTTATAAACTTAAACTTAAGTGATTATGCAGACATTCTCATATCTGTACACTAGTTTCAGTTCACTCACATCACAGAATGTTGAACAGGAAGTCTGATGTCTCTGTGGTCTCCTTTTTTAGGGATCTCTCCTACATTAAAATCATGGATGTGGGTCAGCGCTTCTTGGTCAACAGGGTGTTGGACCACATCCAGAGCCGGATCGTCTACTACCTCATGAACATCCATATCACGCCGCGCTCCATCTACCTGTGCCGCCACGGCGAGAGCGAGCTTAATGTCAAGGGTTGCATTGGAGGAGACTCAGGACTCACAACGAGGGGCAAAGAGGTACAACAAACAAATATCAAATGAAGCGTTATGAACTGATCACTCTGACGTAAATCTGGAGTTTTTAGTCCTCCGCCGGTGTGTCAGTTTTCTTTTCTTCTTCTCTTCTGTGCAGTTTGCGAAGAAGCTGAGCCAGTTCATCGAGACGCAACGCATCAGCGACCTGAAGGTGTGGACCAGTCAGATGAAGAGAACCATCCAGACGGCCGAGGCTCTCAGCGTGCCGTACGAACAGTGGAAGGTCCTGAATGAGATCGACGCAGTAAGTACTTCACTCCTCAGATTTTTACTGTTTGTTGTGCAGACTTAGTTCTGAGTTTAATCTGTGCGTGATGTCATTTCAGGGCGTGTGTGAGGAAATGATGTATGAGGAGATCCAGGATAACTATCCTCTGGAGTTTGCACTGAGGGACCAGGACAAATACCGCTACCGCTACCCGAAAGGAGAGGTCAGCATCTAAAATATAATGTAATGTTCTGTCTAATGACGGGATGTTGCTTTGTAGCCGTTTATGTGCAATTTGTATGTTAACATAGACATAGCTAGCTTACAGACAATGAGTCTTTGTTTGATACTTGGAATTCCTGAAAGACACACACACACACACACACACACACACACACAATTAAGCCGTATCCAGATGGCTACCGGCCACTTACACTCTACTAATGAGCCTCAGCTTGGACGAGCTGCCTCTCAGACGGATTTGGCTAAACACCAGATCTCAGTAAACAAAGGCTTCACTTTACTGTGTGTGTGTGCGTGTCTCTGTATATGTGTGTGTGTGTGCCAAATATGTGGGTCCAAGTTGTGTACTGTGGGCCCACTGGTCTGTTCTCACCTTTTGTCCAGTCCATTACCTCCCATTAATCTCAGGCAGGAAGATGGATATGGACATTAGTTAGCAGCCCAGGCGGACAGTGCTCATGTAGAGCTTTAGGGAATCTTGTCAGAGCCAGAGATTGTCTAGACAGCCTGAATGGATTTTTTTTCCACTCACTAAAATGTTAATCTGTTTACTTGTGGTTGATTATTCAGTAGGATGTGTTGGCCACTTTCTTAATAAAGTAGAAGTGAAAAAGGTGTTCTCTTCCTTTACGAAAATCAAAAAATAGTTAGTTAGTTATGTCCAGTGCTGGCTGTGGCTATAACTGTGATTACCTCCCAGCCAAGATTGAATCATCCTCCATCTGCAATGAAATCTATGTCTACTATTGTATTATTCTGCCCGTCCTGAATGATCTTTCTTCGTGTCTCTTCTGACTCAGTCCTACGAGGATCTGGTGCAGAGGTTGGAGCCAGTCATCATGGAGCTGGAGAGGCAGGAGAACGTGCTGGTCATCTGTCACCAGGCTGTGATGCGTTGCCTGTTGGCCTACTTCCTGGACAAGACAGCAGGTCAGTCCCTGAAACTGAACCTTTTAGGGGCAACGTTTTTGCACGTCTCTAATCTCACTTAAGTAGAATAAAAATAACCCAGTGAGTCAGTAATGATCAGCGCGTCATCGTTCATAATTAGAGTATCTGATGATGACTATTTCCTTTTAGTCACACAGTTGGATTTTCACTCAAATAAAGTGCTGTTTTAAGATACCAGTTCAAATGTTCTGTACAGTGAAACACTGGGTGTGTAAAGCTTGTTGACATACTTTCATAGTGTGTTTCACTCCTAGCTGACAGACCTGATTTGCTTGTTGAAATAAAATAATAAAAGCACCAGTGTGTAAGATTTAGTGACATCTAGTGGTGAAGTTTGAGATTGCAACCAGCTGAATACACCTCCCCTCCCCTTCCCCGTCCAATCATGTAGGAGAAAAAGTTGCAACAATTCTCATTTTCAAGTGATTACACAGTAATTAAAACATACTTATCAATATTCTATTCAATTTCTGCAGTGTTCATTCTACTAGATGCCACTAAATTCTACACAGTGCGCCTTTAAATTATATTTTCTTTCATACTACAGTATATAAAATAACCTGAGACAGAGCTGCAAATGTCAGTTAATGGTTAAATGTTGGCTCACTATGAAAAAAAAAACACACTAATGTTAGAGATGTCAGATAATAATGTACAGGGGGTTTGTATCCTCTGTTTGTTCTGATGGTTTAATGAACTGTCTGTGTTTGTCTTCACACAGAGGAGCTGCCCTACCTGAAGTGCCCGCTGCACACGGTGCTGAAGCTAACGCCAGTGGCCTACGGTAAGACCGGCCTCTCACTAGCATATAATGTACATAATCTTTTTTCTATTTCTCCTGCCTCCCGCCTGAACTGATCAAGCTAATGGTCTCTCTCTATGTTCAGGCTGTAAGGTGGAGTCCATCTTCCTGAACGTGGACGCTGTCAACACACACAGAGAAAGACCAGAGGTGGGTATAACAACACACTCAAACACATACATAAATGAATCCACTTTGTACGATGTAAGACGCTTCACAAATCCATTCAGTGGCTTCAGGTGCTGAACATCATGTTTTTTTTTGTTTGTTTTTAAGCAAATCATCCTGATGGCCATGTTTTCATAATCAGTGGTATAAAATAATAATGAGCTTTGTGGCGGATTAAAGGTTATCAGAACATTACAGAAACATTGAACTGATTCATCTTACTCTACTTCTACTTCCATCGTTACAGTAACTGGCAGTTATTTCATTAGGAAGAGCATGCGTGCCGTGATCTCCCACGTGTTTTGATCCCTCCCCCTCTGTGTTTTTTTGTTTTTGTTTTTTTTTATCGAACAGAACGTAGACGTGTCGCGGATGTCAGAGGAGGCTTTGCTTACAGTGCCAGCTCACCAATGAAGCAGTGCCCCCTCATCCCCAACACCCCCCCACCCCCCCGCACCCTCCTTTACCCTTCGTTAAAAGCACACTGAACCCTTCAGACGCACAATGTACCTGCCAATCTCAACAACCTCTTATCTTACTTCTCCACCTTCCTCTGGTTGAATCCACACCACTGTTTTTGTCTTCTGCACTTCCTCCTCTCATAATTTAAGACATAGTGATGGTGGTAATTAACTGGAATCCAGTTTATCATTTTTTGATTATTAATCCTATGACACGGATCCTGTGTCGTGCGTGTTCTCCCATTTTTGGAGAAGGAATGAAAAGCCGGTGAAGGTTGTTTTTTTTTTTTTGTTTGTTTTTTTTTTTTGAACGGATGCTGTACACCTAACTGTGAAGCTATGAGACTCCAGTACCTTTTCTGTTGAAGCAGGGATTACATGTAGTTTTTCTCATCAATCTTGTCTGAACTGATTTAACAATGTTCATTTTGACTGGTGTCTCATCACTTTATATTTCTGTTTGTAGGAGGGAGAATACACTAATAACTTAGTTAGTCTTATTGCACTATACAACAGAATCAAGTAGTGCGTTTAATACATTTTGCACATCAAAATCAATTCTATGTTTATTTACTTATTAAATGTCTTCTATTTACAACTTTGTCTCTAGTTTAAGTATGTCTGAAACACGTTTTGCTATACTGTCTACTGAAGATTGTGAAAGTACAGAAATACTGTTTTATTGTTTTTATTCAACAATGTGAAGATTCTTATGTTCATATCACTGATGAGAATTCAGAAAAAGATATTTCTGTTTACTGTTTCTAAATAAACTCCACTCAAACAGCGCTGCTGCATTTCATGTATATGTACCACACTCCCTCTGTGCTTGACTTGCTTGGCATAAAAGCTCTTTTTCCTCTTAAATATCTGAAAGTTAGGATCTTGTGTTAAATGCTTTACATTGAAGGTTAATCATAAGATAAAAGGCGACTAGACTGATGAGCTGCACATTTCTGACTTGGATCAATAGAGTCCTACTATTTCCTTCCTGTCTTTGCTATCCTACAGATCATGTTCCTGCTTTTCTGCTGTGCAAACTAAACACTCAGAGATTTATCCATTCATTCATATGCAAAGGCTCCACTGGGTTGCATAAGAAAGTGCTGCCATTCATCCGCCTGAACAAAACACTTACTGTGTCAAAGACACATTTCTTTCTGCCAAGAGCAGGCGTGATTACAAACTGTATGCTTGTTATTTTAAGCCAGTAATACTGTTATTTTGTTATAAAGCCTTAGTCATTTTATTGGAAATAAAATAAAATTGCAACATATAAAACCCTTAAAACAGCTCTGTTATTTTGTTTACACCATCAAAATAATACAATAAAATACTTAAATATTGAGTTTTAGAAAGCAACATAAACAGCTGCACCACAGGCCAAATTATTTTTATGCACACATTACAGATGCACAGTCAAAAAACTGAAACCTTATTTAACATGTCATGTTGAAACCGTGATAAGAATTGCAAACATACCACAGCACACTGACAAAAGAGGAACAGTGATCTCAAATGCAGAAACACTTGAGATCTTGATACGACGATGTGAACAGTACGTGTGTGTGTAGAGGTTTTTGACATTTGCAAACTAAATCACAACAGCAATCTTGAAACGTGTGTACACACACATTTCTTCATAAGGTATCTGACACTGATGCGTTCCTCTTTCCAGAATGTGACCATCCATCGTACAACTAAGGACGCCCTGCAGACGGTTCCTCCTCACCTCTGACAGGATGCTGTTACGCGGCGAGGCTGAAGTCGGACCTCTCGTTCTCTCTCTGCCATAACAGACTCTGTGTGCTGTTTTTTTTTTTTTTCTCTCCCGTCCAATGTGCAAAACCTGCTCACACTGGTGACTGTCTGGGTGAAGTGCCTCCTCCTCCTCCTCCTCCACCTCTATCACACACATTTCTCTCTGTAACTCTTATGTCTGTCCTTTATAAGGGATTTGAAGGAGCTCGATACTGTGAAGGAGCTCGACCTGAACACTTGCTGCACGGTGATGGTTCTCAGCATAGCTGGTCCAGATAATTTATGAATCAAAAGGGGGTTTTAAACACTTGGGTCACAGCGGATTCCTCTTATTTGTCACTACTGTGTGTTGCTCTATTCAGTACAGTTTCTGTGTGTCGATATTGTGCAGCACTGAAGGTTACTGTAATATATACTTTCAAGTATTAACCATGTGGTTTTCATCAAATGATCATGTGACTTCCCGCTACATGTGTATTGTGCAATCATTGTCTTATGTGAAGGTGTCTTTAGTGATAATGTGCAATTTGAAGGTTACACACCTGTTGGGGAAATCTATACTATGAAGCTTATTATTGTAACTTAAGTGGTGATTCAATCAATAAATGAAAAGACTGGATCCATATTAATATCAGTTTTCTATAGTGAAAACAAACAGTCGCTTAAAATTTTATACTGATGGCTAAAATCACGATAAAATTGAGAGCAGTGATTCTACACGCGGACCTTTGATGAAATTCAAATACATTTTTGTGAAGAACACATGGTGAACATGTGGCATTTAATATATGAAAAAAAAAATGCAACTTTAGCTCAAAGCTGTTGGTGTTGATGTGGGTCATGACTTCAAAATGTACGTCCCAACTCTGAGATATAATAAAGATGTGTTATTTTTATACATCACTCTGTCATTGTTTCAGTCTTTTGATGCTTTCTTCTTTTTAATATCCTGCTTTAGATTGTGTATTTTC
Organism: Euthynnus affinis; assembly: GCA_029490765.1. Lineage (NCBI taxonomy): Eukaryota > Metazoa > Chordata > Actinopteri > Scombriformes > Scombridae > Euthynnus > Euthynnus affinis. The sequence goes on along the minus strand of CM055840.1, from coordinate 8,733,680 downwards.
CAGTTAAAAACCACCTTGCCTAACAGGTTAAATCATTCACCAGGGCTGCAACTAGAAATTACTTTCATTATCGATTAATCACAGATATTCTCTAGATGAATCATTTCCTCTTTAAAATCAGTCAGGAAATATTGAAAAATGTGCATCATATTTTCCTAAAGACCAGGTTGATGCACTCACACTGCTTGCAGTTTTCATTAAAGACTGGAAAATTTTCACGTTTGAGAAGCTGTTCTTTCAGTAGTTGAAGTATGAGTGGAGGATGCTGCTGCGATGATGATGATGATGATGATGTGTGAGCCTGATGGTGGATAGATGAAGACTGCAAAGCCCCAACTTAGATGAGGCTCTGTTTTCTCTCTGTCCTCGTAGTGTTTCTGGGTGCTGAGTGGATGGATCACGTGAACACTAACAGGTGAACTCAGATGATGCTGTGTTATTACATGATAATGAGCGGGGAGAGTCCAGGAGATAATTTACTATCCTGGCATTTTTATGACTTGAAATTCAGCCAAATGCCCCAGAGGTCCCTCCTCTTAATTTCAAAAGTAGCTTTGAGTGCAGGTGGTTGATATAAATAAAATCTCCTCTGCTTCTCCTGAACCATTATCACTTAAATGCTGTTGAGAAAGTCAATGTATCTTCAGTAATAAAAGCCTCGTGTGGCAGGTTTGTGTATAATTGTGTTGAGGATTTGCATGTACAGCAAATCCCACTGAGGAAAATATTCAAATTTACTGTTAATGCGAACAAACACTGCACTACAAAAGAAGGTTCACACATTGTCTGCAACATCAAGGTATTACTTCCCCTTCCTGAAACAGCTGAAACAACACTGCGGCTGTGTAAGGTGAAGCGCGACCAAAGTGCTGACTAAAAACAACTTCCTCAGAGGCGAAACGCATTCATTTATAGGTACAGCAGCAGCACGAACGTTCACCAATACTGGTCTAGGAAGATGAACAGAATACAGATATGAACGACAAGAAGATATAAACAACTGACTTTTATTATCTTTCATTATTTTCATACATGGGTTTTGGTGGCTGCTGCAGACAGCTCTTGGTGTATGTGATACATCACCACACAGACTATTTTCCTCAAACATGGGTTTCTTGAACATAAAATTGGGAGACAAATTTGACAGTGACGTTAAACACAGACTCACATACACAGAATACAAAAACTCGGCCATTTTATTTGCAACAACACACTCTTGCTGCCCCTGTATTCATGGCTATCAACTTGATTAATACTTTAAGGACCCGCCTTTGTTTGGGCATTTGTTCTAAGTGGCAGCAAAATGAAACTGGTAAATATTTCATTATATACAGTCATTGATATTCATGAGTACAGGGAAATACTCGAGACGGGTGCAACAGGTGTCATCGCCGGATTGGTCGTGTTCCTCTCATCTCCACGCTGATTGGCTGTTTCCTCCGATAGTTCTCCACTCTTGTGCTGATTGGCCCTTTGAGCTTTCCCTCGGCTTTTGTGGGAGCGCAGGATGACAACGTCATCAGAACTGTGGACCATAAAAAAAAACATTAGTACACAAATAAATTAGAGCTACGAGGGCATCTTTTAAATGCGGACAAAACCCAGATTACACATCGATATCCAGATTAGAGCAACGACAGCAGACAACTAGTTTCTTACATTCTTGAGGAATTCCTCAGCGACGATACGGGCCCTGGCGTTAACGGACAGCTTCATCTCGCTGATCTCCTTGTCGATCTCCTCCATGAAGTGGATGACAAAGTCCACCAGCTTGTGTTTGTACATCTGCTCCGTGTGGAAGTTAGTGATCAAGAAGCTAATGTCATATCCCTGAATCACAACGCAAAGAGAGGAAACAGAGAGAGAGGTCAACAAATCTGACAAAAAAAAACCCACCATCACATTATTTAACTTATGTATGAAAATGTGTGTTCTAATTATGGAGGAACTTTAAATGTCTGCATATTGTTTGTAAATGTGTAATGTTCATGAACATCTGTGTGTGTGTGTTTTGTGTGTGTGTGGGAAGAAACTTTGACATATGCTGTTTAAAAGGAGAACAGTTCCTCATTTTTTATTTATATTCATCCTGTCATACTGTTCAGTGTATTGATTCCTCTTTTATTCTATTACATACAACCCAGATCCCCCACACACTCTGTCTCTTACCTCTACTGGTTTCCTCCTCAGAATGAAGAAGTTCTCCGCTCTCATCATCATGAAGCGCATGAACTTGTGGCAAAGGATCTTCTCGATCTCATCAGCCTAAAGTCGATCATGAAAGGTGTTTTTTTTTTTTTTTTTTTAAATTTGATTTCAATAATTAGAGAACATTTAGTAAATAACCAAGAAATCACGCTGGTTTTAATCACCTGTTTGACAGCAATGCTGACTCTGACAGAGTTGATGGATCCCTCGATCAGAACCTTCTCCTTGTCATTACGGCTGATCACCACGGGCTGGAGTAGCAGCTCCTTACTGCTCCTGTAACCGCAAGCAAAATCCATCCATCACAATCAAAAACAGGCCCGCTCAGTTTAAAACTATTCCAGATATTGAGGAACATTATAGCGCCTGAAACCCTGATACCCAAGAATGAAGGAAATCTCAACCATGTAAAACAAAACTAGCAGCTGATTTAATGGAAGAAAACCCTACAAGTTATGTTGATTTGCTTAAAAACTCTTCTTTTCTCTTGGTGGTACTGGGGAGACTTAACAGGCTGCAGCAAGTCCCCGCTGGCTAATTTTACAGCCTTGCCCATGCTTGTGTCATTCCCCCTGCCAGATTTTCTTATGCAAGTTTGCACAAGTTGAAACGTGTATGACAGCAGCAGATGATCTGTAGCTCGGAGCGCAGCAATAACAGGTGGAAGCAGAGCAGGGGTACATACCTGACTTCCACCTCTGGCTTGTTGTGACGCTCCACCACCTGAGAGGAGAAGTTCTCCAGGCAGAGGGCCGCTTGCAAGGTGGCCCTCACAGCGTTCAAGTAGGGGCGCAGAGTCGCTGTCTGAGGGGGACACAAAAAAAAAAGAAAAAAAAGATGAACACAATCAGTGCCTGGGTGGATCACACTGCGGAGAACATTTTATTAGATGATACATTTGTTATTTAAATCAGGGAACAATGAAGCTGCACACTGCTGAGTGACTCAACCAGCAGGGTCAGCATATGAGGTCATGTTTGATCAGGAAACCAAAACGAGCCGTATTCACAGATTGAGGCGACTACAGCTTAACAGCACAGTTATATTTAGTTTGCGCGCTTTTTATTTGAGAGTATCAACCAGAAAAACAACATTTTAATCAGCATCAAACTAATGCAACTGAATGATTGTGCCTGCGTTAACATTTGTGGATGAGATGCTTTCAGGTGACCGAGATTGTATATGAAAGTCTACAATCTACATTCTACAGTCCACGTCTCTCTGTCTACACCAACGATATTCATACTTTTCCGCCGTCAAATTACAGAGTTTTAGGAGCAGAACCGATCAGACAAACGAGGGAAAAGAGGTCCAGGAAGAAAAGACAGCTCAGCTCAATCACTTTAGTTTCTGCAAACCGTATCGAGGATGCTTCGTTCTCTCGTTTCACCGCCGCCAACCACAAACCCCGCCTGGCAGAAACACGAAGCTAGCCACCTGAAGTCACCTTAGCTGTAACCGTAGTCAGATGATATATAAATCTAAATAAGCACAGATAAAGATACATTTGGAGCAGTAGACTTACCATTTTTGTGCTGTGAAAGACGGAAGTTCCTCAGCCACGCCTGTGACTCCTCTTCCGTAAATCCTACATCGTCTTGTAAAGGCAAGGTGCGCTCGTTTTATTTCCGGCTTTTCGTTTGAAGGAAGCAGCTCGCTCCACTCAGCATTCACGCCGCTGTTAGCGATAATTACCCCGCACCAGGTTGAGTATGTTTTGAACAAAACGAGCATACCCTCCGGTGCGTCCACTCCGCTCTATGAGCAGGAGGTACGACGTCCACAGGCCGCTGCGTCATGAGTCATTTTGACCGCTTGAAACAAGTCTTTAATAAAACATGTAAAACAACAACATTGTGAGCGAGTTAAATTACTGAACTGCAGGTTTAGCAGTAATATTTTTTTATTTTAATGAAGCTTGACACAACATGGTTTGTTCCGACGGTACCATTCTCCCGTCAGGGTAATCTATTTACAACTTGTCGTGTTTGTTTTGACATATAGCAATATATAAAGATTGTCTTAAATTTATACAATACATTTTATATTTATTTTTGCTCATAAAGTTGTTATTCTGTCGAAAATAGGTTACAATTTCATCTGAGTCGATTCCATACACCCCCTCCTCATCTTATTGGTTTTTCCCATCATGGACACCATTCACTGACGGTAAATAGCCTTTGCTCCTAAACATTTAAAGATTTTTCTGTGCTTTCATTTAAGATCATTGAGCTGATATATTTTTTAAAAACCTCTACATGTAAAATGTATAAGCGCTGAAGCGTGAGATTATAACGATCGTTATTAAGATTTTACAGCATTTTTCGCAGTTTGGGCCCAACGAGCTGGCGGTGTCTGAAGCAGACCGCGCGCGAGCGTGTGTTTGATGTGAGTGTGTGTGTGCATGCGTGCTTGTGTGTTTTCGGTGTGTGTGTGTGTGTTTCATGTGTATGTGTGTACTGTGTGCTTGTGTGTGTGTATGCGTGTGAGAGTGATAAATAGAGACAGAGGTGCAGATATACTAAATAGTATCTCATGGCTTTTTATTATTGTATTGTTATTTTATTAACCACACTGTCGGTCTGTTTGTATCAGTTTATTCAGATGCTGCCAGGTCTCTGCAACTCAGCATCATGAGTGAGTTGAAGGACTGCCCCCCGCTGAAATACTATGACTTCAAGCCTGTCGAGCACGTCAAAGTGTGTCCCCGCTACACTGCTGTGCTGGGCCGCTCAGAGGACGATGGGATCGGTATCGAGGAGCTGGACACCCTGCAGCTGGAGCTGGAGACGCTCCTGTCCTCAGCTAGTCGACGCCTCCGAGCCCTGGAGGAGCAGAGACAGGTAAAAAAAAAAAAAAAGAGAGAAAGAGAATAATCATCCTCTCCTCCCTTGTTGTGGTTGCTCTTCAGTGACTCAAAACCCCTTTTTCTGTGACTCAGATCCTCACAGACTGGCAGGACAAGAAGGGGGATAAGCGTTTCCTAAAGCTGGGGAAAGACCCGGACCCCGCTGCATCATCTCGCCACAAACCAAAGAAACAGAAATTGGACGGCAAAGGCGGTCATGGTCCAGGTCCTGGCCCTGGCAGACCAAAATCTAAAAACCTGCAGCCTAAAGTCCAAGAATATGAATTTACAGACGACCCTCAAGACATTCCCCGCACTCCTAAAAATGATGCTCCCAACAGGTCAGCAGCACCTCTTCATAATGTATCTTATACAGGGATGCAAAGATGTGATATTTTGATGGTACAATTGTAGTCGGAGGAAACATTGAGGTTTCAGGTTTGCAATTATTATGCAGTAATGTATTACTGCATAGTACTACAGATGGATAAATGAATATTTTGTTATTAGAGGTTTTATTGTATTTTTCCAGAACATTTTGGCATCTTAAGCTGCTACACCAGGCTCGTTTTTGTTCTACTCTGCCAGTTTTACTGTGCCTACATTTCTTAACAGGATTATCTAGTTTTGCTCATTTTTCCTTGAGCAACAGTTACTATGAGGAACATTAACGTACCATAATGTCAGTTTTTTTTTTTTTAGAGTGAGAACACTGGGTGTTGCAGTTACAAAACCGTGACATTTTAAATCATGTTTCTCTGTAGTTTCTTTGCTTTTCAAGTCAAATCATGACTGAAATTATTAGTGAATCTGGTTTCAGGCAAAAGTGTGGTAATGACTTTAAGATACAGGAGAACAAATTATTGTCTTTCTGGGAAAGTTTTATATTTGAAATGTTTTTGTTTTCAGATTCTGGGCGTCAGTTGAGCCATATTGTGCCGACATCACAAATGAAGAGATACGATTGTTAGAGGAACTTCTGAAACCCCCAGAGGATGAAGCTGAGTATTTCAAAGTATGGCATAAAAAGCTTTTGGTTCTTATGTTATGTATGTTATTTATATATACTACATCACTAGGGACAAAATTCTGGATGTTTTTAAGTGAGTTAAGTAAAGTGCATAATTAAAAATATGTTTATATTGGCCAAAGAGCAGCATGTTGAGTTTTGGTGCTGCCTTTATTTACTATAGATTCCAGCGTTGGGGAAACACTACTCTCAGCGGTGGGCTCAGGAGGATTTGCTGGAGGAACAGAGAGAAGGAGCACGAGCCAACGACAAGAAGAAGAGCCTCATGGGAGGACCGCTGTCTGAACTGGATGCAAAAGGTGAGGGGAAACTGCAGCCTGTGCCTTTAAAAACGCCAAGGGAAGTGAAGGGACTAGACAATATTTGCCTTCACTATCACCACGATGATTTACTTTGTTTATTACACAAGCATGATGAGTCCGCCACGGTGCTTATCTTCCTGTTCATCTAGATGTGGACTCGCTGCTGAAAAAGTCCGAGTCCCAACATGAATCTCCGGAAGATGGTTGTCCCTTCGGTCCTCTCACGCAGCGTCTGCTCCAGGCTCTTGTAGAGGTATTGTAGACTTTGTATTCTGTGATCAAGCATCCACACTGGCTTTGAGTGAGACATGGCATCTGAAATATTCATACTTTAATCTTGTGAAAACAGTGGAAATTGACTATAAATGGTGATCTCTTTTCTGCTTTCTTCCAGGAGAACATTATATCCCCCATGGAGGATTCTCCTATACCAGACATTTCAGGGAAGGATGCCAATGACGGAGCCGGGACGTCTCCTCGTAGCCAAGGAAAAGCTTTTAGGTATTTGTGCAGCACCTCCATGAATTAATGAGATTTCAGAAGCAACAGCATTAGATAGCCAATAACAAAAAAAAACACACTTTCACACACTCAGATGCTATATTTGATGTGGGGATAATAAACACATTTTCAACCTGTGTTTGACCCATACTTATCAAACTGCTGTCATTGGTTAATTCTACTGCTGTAATGTCATGATTGACTCGCTCTGGTAGAGGTTGGTTATGACATTAACGTAACAAGAAGTGTTTTCCTCACACCACATAAACAAACACATACACGCACTAAGCTCATGTCCCTAATCAGCTGAGGAGGAGTTTACATTTGTAATAAACACAAATCACACACGGCGGGTTTTGAAGGCTGATTCTGATATTTTTTTAAGATTGTCTTATACTGAGTTTTAGTTTTAGGCATGAACTATTAATCTCAATAAATGTTATTAAACCAATAAATACAATACATTAAAGTAAAATAAATGACTTCGATATTTCTTCTCCAGAATTATATTTCCAGTGTGTTGAAGGCTGTGAAACAGATGTGAGCCTTCATGTTGGGAGAGAAAATGAACAGAGAACATAAATGATCAGTTTCATGAGTAATAAATGTGGAACAAATTAAAATTGGGGGAATTTGAACTCATGACCTCAGTATTTTTAAAATCCTTGTTATGTCCGCGTGCATGGCTTCAGTATTGTACATTAGTCATGAGTTTGGTTCATTTATCCTTTTTACTCCTGAGAAAGAAAACGGTTCCTTAAAATTTGCTGGCACGAATAAAGTTTATTAAAGGGATGAAGTTGACATGTTGAACTTTTTTTTACCTTATATGTCAATTCATATCTTCTATCTCTCTTCCCCCGCCTCCAGCGTTCCTCACACACGTTCCCTGGAGGCGCGGATCAAAGAGGAGCTGGTTGCCCAGGGACTGCTGGACTCTGAGGAGCGGCCTGGACCAGGAGGAGACTCTGAGGACGAGGTCCTGGCAGAGCTTCAAAAGAGACAAGCGGAGCTCAAAGCTCTGAGCGCTCACAACAGAGCCCGCAAACAGGAGCTGCTCAGGTGAGGACGCAGGCTCGTAATGGAAACATTAACCATGAAGGAAACCGTACTTCCATTAAAGTTTTATCCATGATAAGCTGTTGACATTAACTTTTAATTTGTGTCTGCCTCAAAGGTTGGCGAAAGAGGAGATGCGCAAGCAGGAGCTGAGGCAGAGAGTCAGGGTGTCTGACAACGAGGTGATGGAAGGATTTCGGCGAATCATGGCAGCTAGGCAGAAGAAACGCACTCCGACCAAGAAGGAGAAGGACCAGGCCTGGAAAGCACTGAAGGAGAGGGAAAGCATCCTCAAGTTACTGGATGGATAGAGGAAGCGACAGAAAAAAAAACGTGGGAGGAAGAATCTTTTTCCCACTTATTGACACAGATTGTAACCGTGGCGACAGCTGTTGCACGGTCAGTTTACAGCTGTATCTCTTAACATGTAAGATACAGTTCGCTGCAGGTCTGTGTGATTTGAGTAGGGACATTTCTGTAGTAGTTTTTATGTCCTGTACAGCAGAAAGCTTATGTGATCGTAACATTCAGCATACATCTGAGACTTTTCCTCTTTTTGTTAAAATTTTTTTCTTTGTCAGTTGAATTTTTATGTAGCTTTCTATTTTGTTTACCATTGTAATGTTATAAAAACAATACACATCAATGTTTGAATAAATCATTATCAATTAAAGGCTGTTATGTGTGTGAGATACACAACATAGAGGCGATATATCATGAGATGTATCTGCAGTTCAAGACCATCATGAAGGAGTTTAAGGATATATACCATGCGTATCCAAGAGGTGGCGAGGTTCAGCCACTCAGTTGGAATAATACATAGACTAACATCACACCACAGTTTATCTTTTGCTATTGTAAGAAACAAATTAAGCAAAAATATTTAGCTACATTTGAAACCATATGGGATGTATTTTGGTCTTCAACCAAGGACTCAAATTCAAATACTTGAACAAGCATAGAGACCATTTTAAGCCGTGCCAAAATGGTTCCAGGGTTGGCAGTGTTGATTTGTCCAGACTGAAATATCTCAATAACTACTGGACATTCACAATCCCCAGAGAATGAAGCCTGCTGACCTTGGTGTGGCCCTGACTTTTCCTCTAACCACCATGTGCTTGACATTTTTGCTGTGACTTAAATTAATGGGCAACTATTAAGATTTCCATGAAATTTGGTTCAGACATTCATGTTTCCCAGAGGATGAATTTTAAAGACTTTGATGTTCCCCTGACTTTTCATCTAGAGTCACAGCCTCAGCTGTAGTAAAGCTCTACTAAACATCAGTAAAAACACATCTCATACAGCCTCGCATGGCTGTACTCTTGTTCTCAGATTGTGGTTATGGATACACTGAGCCAAATACCAGGGTAAGTTGAGCCAGGGTTTTACCTTACTCCATTCTTTATTTATTGGCATTAAAATAATGTGCATTAATATTACAAATAGTATTTTCACAACAATAGGAGGGGGCAGCAAGACAACTACCATATAAGGCCTTGCTATATACAGCATTTGTCATCTTTTTTGTTGGTTTATATGACATGTTGACATGTGTGATATCTATTTTTTGTCATTGTTTTTTGTTGTCTTATTTTTACATCTAGTCGCACAATAATGTGTGAATCTGCACATTTTTCACAATGTTATGCCACCTTGTTTTTGAAAGTCAGCATTCTGAAATATGTGTGCAAGTGTCTGTCCCAGCTCTGTCTCATTTTCCCTTCCCACTACAGTGGAAACCTTTATCCCAGCACCACTAGATGGCAGTCAGTGTCTTTTTTTTTTTATTTGACCAGGCTGACAGCATTTACATAGCCTGTGGTTTCCAGTATTTCCACAAGGCTGTTGAACATTGACAGTGTGCCAATGTGGTGTGTGTCTTCATTTGAGGACTTCTTCATCCATATTGAGCCCAGGATAAATCAGATGAATAGATAGGATAAAGCTGCTGTGTCTCACAGTCTGCAGCTCTGTCTGAGGGTCACACGGTTCATCCTATGGAGTGACAGGGTCCAGTGCAGTCATCCAAGGGATCTGACCAGGAACAACACAACAGTCAGACACGCTGCGTTTCACCACACCCTCACATGGTCACAGCAACAATCACCACACTGCTGCTGACTGGACGACTGGACAATATATGAGTTCAACACATACTGACATGTCCCCATCATTGCTGAAGTTTGCAAGTTTGCTAATTGGTCAGTAGTTCCAACACTGTTTCTTTAAGTATTTTTTATATATTAATAAAAATGTTTTTTGACCGTTTCACTCAAAATATAACGACTAAGATATGACTTTCAAAATCATAAGGTGTAGGCATTACTGAAATGTTTATAACTGATTTGTACAGGGAAGATGCTACCAAGTTGCTGCTTACTGTCTTAACAGACTTTTAACACTACTAGTAGGACCTAGCACCTATCATATGTCCCTGATGAAACTGTAATACATTGGTTTTATTTTGGGTATTCTGTCACGTCATGTTAGTTGACAAAACAGTACAGACACTACGCTATGTTGATGCTCATAGTGCTCAGACAGCAGTGGGAGGGTTACAGCTAAGACCTTAATAAAAGTTGAAGTCTCCCCTGTTAATGATCAACGTTACTGACATAATAGATTTCAAGCCTCTGGGCCTGTGCAACTAGTCAGTCAGCTTGTTTATATTGTATACAAGAAGCGATTATACCATCTGCTTAAACATGGTACAACCTTCCTTTATATTCAAGGAGGTTGGCATGCTTGTAACTTTCATTGTAGCCATTCAGCAATCTATTAAAAGGTTTTTTATTGACTGTAACAGCTTTTTTCTTTTTATAAATGTTGAGTATGTATATATATGCATATATATTGTAATGGCAAAAGCCTTTTCATAAAACTAACTGAATCCACAATAACATAGATAGACTATCTTTTTAAAAAATTGTTGAATGATTAAACAAAAGACTACTCATGTTCAGTGTCCCTGAACACCGCTCTGTGCTCGCAGCCAGGCTGTAGGCTCTAACAATGGCCCAATCATCATGTAAAACCCCCTCAGTTAAGGATGGTATTCTCTATGCAAATTCATAATGCCATGAGTCCATCTGTATGAAAGCTTTTAATAACATGCAGACCTATTGAATCCTCCTCACAGGTGAATGAGAGGCTGAATGGATCTCTGTGGCGGCCCCTCGAGGCTGGGTGTATCGCACAGGGCTTTTGTTGCATTTGTTGTCATTAGACCTAAACTGAAGGGCAGGTGGGTTTTGTGTTGATACACTGCTCATACACGCTCAATGATGCTCGTCCGCTGTTTGCACATCCCATATTGAGCTGTTTTTAAAGGCTCAGTCAGACCTTTTGACAGCCCAGGTGGTGTGTCCCTGAGGGTGTCGGTGATCTGTAAGGCTCTAACCTCGGGCCCCTCGGCTCCTCTCGGACACGTAAGCTCTCTCCTCTCACCATGTGAAATTCAGCTACGTGGTGAGCTTCTTCACTCCTCTCTGTCATGGCCTGTAAACCTTTACGGCTGTTTGAAGAAGAGGGCTCTCCACTGGAGGGTCTGGGTAAATAACTTGAACTTAAGTACTGTGGCACAGGACGTGCAGCGGCTGCATGTCTGGAAGCTATTTGTATATCTCCTCAGGTATTAATGAGAAGACAAATACAATGTAAATACAGGGCTATCATGTGGGCAGACCATGTGTTGTGTGTTTACATGTGCACACACATGCACACACTTACTAATCTATGCTACTATCACCCCCAGATCTCCTGTCAGTGGGGGCCTTTCTGTCCATCAGCTCTTTGTTTTGTCAGTTTGTATGTTTCTTTCTCCGGGGCTCTCCTCCTACTCCACCTCCGTCCCTACGTTCCTGCACTGGAATTGAGCACGGACAGAGAGGCCACACACACATACACACACACATACACACCACACACAGTGAGTGAGAGAGAGAGAGAGAGAGAGAGAGAGAGAGATGCATACATAGGGGTAGTTATTTAACATAAATCTGTCAATCCTTTGTCCTAATGCTATGTCAGCTTTCATGCTAATAACACATACTGAACTGAAATTGTGTATGTGTGACAGAGATACAGACAGAGGTTGAGACAGCTGCTGGGGCTGGCTGGTCCACTGAGAAGAGTCTCTGTCCAGCCAGGCCACGCCTCGGCTCGGCTCTTCTTCTGCACAGAGAACTATTGTCTTGAGCACTGCTGCTTCCACTATTCTGATGTCATGGTTTGTCCTTCCCCAGAGCGCTACCGTTGCTGTTGTGGTAGAACTTGATAGACCTTTTAGCCTGAAGTCAGAAGTACAACAACTGCATGGATGTTACATTTAAGGGGCAAGGTGAGACAGTCACAGGTATCACGTACACAAAAACACTTCTGTGCTGTCACCTTTCTGACCCCTCTGTAACATTGGACTGATTTGAATCTTATTTGCCTCTCATTTGCATGGCAGTTGATGCTGCTTTTTTTTGTGTGTCTCCTGAACTTGACAGCTCATATGCAAATCAAACTTTTTTGCCTCGCTCAGCCCCACCTGTCTGGGCTTTGCTCATTGCTGAGTTAAAGATAAAGATTCTTGGGTCCCCTTTCCAGCCTGTCATGCCTTCAGGGTATTTTGCACAAGATAAGTGCAATCAGCCACAGATAAGCCATTCATTTACAGTATTAGAGGCAACAAATCCTGTCAGACAAGATATGTCTATAGGTTGTAAGGGCATTATAAGCCAAGCTATTAGTTGGTCGGTCTGCCACTTTGGTCCAGACTAAAATATCTTAACTAGATGGATTGCCATGAAAGTTTGTACACATATTGATGGTCCTCAGAGGATGAATCCTACTGTCTTTGGTGATCCCCTGACTTTTCATCTAATGCCACAATTACATTGACATTTTTGTTTTTTTAGTGAAATATCTCAGCAACCATTGGATGGATTGCAATGAAATTTGGTTCTGATACCCAGGGTGCACAGTGGATTAGTCTTATTGATCTTGGTGATCCCTTGGCTTTTCCTCTGGTGCCACCAGCATCCTGTGAAATATCAATCGGATGGATTGGCAGAAATATACACAGAATGTACAGAAATATCGTTTCAAGATGCCACTATGAGGTTGACATTTGTGGCTTACAGTTTTGGTGGTTTCCGATAAATAAGTCAAAATTTGAATTTGTCCAGTACTTTAATTTATGATCTAATATATCTGTAAAACTAATGACTTCTCCATTAGCCGCAGTTTTACTTTTAATGCTGATCAGAAAATGTTAGCATGCTAACATGCTAGACTAAGATGGTGAACATGGTAAACCTACTAAACATAATCACATTAGCATGGTCATTGAGAGCATGCTGCTATGCTATTGATGTCCATGCTCACAAAATGACTAGCACTGCTGTAGTAACAGACTATGTTCATGGGAAATGGAGGGTGCAAGAAAAATTGATCCCAATCTGATAACATTTTGTGAGCTCATGATTAGGGACTGCACACCTACGACACATGTCATAAATTGTGATTACTTCACAATATAGTGACTTCCTCAATTCTGAGCTCATGTTTACTCAAGGAGTCTTTTCTTTGTAAGGGCTCAGGTCACACCAAGTCAATGACCAACCCCCCATCTGAAGCTATAACTGTAGGAGCCAAATCTCTTTCATCTTTGACTCAGTAGCAAGTCTCTTGAGAGCTGGCACAGAGCCACTGCTGTTTGACTATACTTTATTAGAATCACCAGGCCAAAACTAAGATAAGAAAGAGGGAGTGATAGGTGGACAGAGCACACCATGTTAGAGCGTGGTTTGTCATTGGCAGTGAATTTGGACAGCAGAGGTCAAAGCTCTTGAAAAATATGCTTTGCTTTGGAGATAAGGCCAGATAGAGAAGTAGGCTAAGTAAAGGGGACATATATAAGGACTATGTATGGATATAAATGCACATATTTCCACCCAGATTCAATGCAACAGTGTTTGCCATCAGCTTTAACATATAGTGAGTAAATTGGAGCAGGAAGCACTAGAAGAAACCCATCTGGTGCTTGTGGGACATCACTGGACTACCAGTCCTCTCCCCATAGGATTGGATGGATAACATGCAACCTTCCTGGGACTTCCTCCAAGCTGGAGGATGGTGGGGCAGAGAGAGGACATCGCCGGCATTGTGGATAATAGTCATTGAGGAGCGAAGGAGACACAATGAAAAACACTTCTCTCACCACCCACCACTTCTCTGTCTTTCCATCTCCCTTGTGTTTCCCCTGCTATGTTATTATCACACAGATCAGGCTTACTCTCCACTCACTGCGATGGAGAGGAGGGCTAGCCGCCCACATGGCTTTGGTGAGAGATTTCTAACAGCAGCAGCACAAGAAGGGGGTGGGGGGGAGAAAAGCCAAGACAAGAGGCCCAATAAAATCCATCTAAATATAGACAGCAGGGCCTTCTTTCCCTTTTCCTTATAAAGAGCTGCTGATGAATCCGGGTGAACGATCCCCCTCACTGTACCGAGAGCTGATCACTCCCTCCAGGATAGGGAACATAACTGTTGGTGCATGGAAACACACACTTATACACACAAAAACACAAGGCGACTTTGTTTTATGAGAGAGAGAGAGGACAGGGAACTAAGTGAGTTTTTTCTTTACACAAGATGGCAAATTATGTTTGGTGGAACATACTAAAATAGGAGAGGTTAGAGGAAACCTCCAAAAAGAAATGATGGGAGCAGTGAGAGATGGGGGAGGTTCCTGGCCAAGTTCAAGACACTACAAAAGATTAAGAAGTAAGATACAGATGAACCTCTGGCCAAAAATATCTCAGAGGTCGGATTATACATATGTATTTATATCAACACAACCTCTATCCTCTGTCAAAAGATGCCCCTTTTTGGCTCTCACTCAGTCTTATGTCTTTAATCCTGTTTCACTTATAGTCTTCATATTTTTCTGAAAAAGAGATCTAAAGGTGGCTCTGTCATGAAGGATACTTTCCGGCTGAAAGTTAAGATGGACACCATTCTCGAATTTGTGTGCTTGTAAATGCTACAAGCAGCCAGTTAGGTTAGTTTATCCTAGCCCCTGTAAACAAGGGAAAAAGCTAGCTTGGCTCTATTCAAAGATAATAAAATCCATCTAACAGCATGTCTAAATCCTACTAATTATCACATTACATCAGTTTTGTTTGGTTCATACAAAAACTGTGTAAAAACAATCATTTGTGGGTTATTATTTCCAAGCACAAGTCATATTGTTCAAGCCAGCCATATTACTGAATCAGAGTTATTGGGAATTTCTGATAGCTAAATAATATCTCCCACTTGGGGGAAAAAGTATCAACAAACCGTTGGAAACATGACAACCAAAGCCTCCATTACTGGCAGTTAACAGTATAAAATCCAATATTAACATTATTAGAATTGGTTAAACTAATTAAAAAGAGCTGTACACTGTTTGGTTTCACTTTCAAACTCTAGAAATATGTAACACAACAAAAGTAGCTAATTTAAAGGCGTACTATACAGAATAATTCCTCTCACTCATCACCTTTGACCCTCTGTATTGGTCTATGTATCTACAGAGACCCTGCCTTCTGCCTGTATTTTCTTATTTTGCTGTGTTTGGAATGTTTCTGGGCATCAACCTTTGGGTTTTTTCAGGTATAAACACTGACCTTGTTGGGACCAGTAGTCCTCATGGGGACCAAAGCCCGGTCCTAATAAGGCAAAATGTCATCTCTAAGGTCCCGGTTAAGGTTAGGGTTAGGTTTTGTGTTAGCCTGTCCACAATGAATGGAAGTCAATGCAATGTTTTAGGGTTCAGTGTGTCTTTATGTGTGTGTGTGTGGTAGCTCAGTCTCACCCCCACGCATACTAGCACAGAGAGCAGAGCAACTGACAAATCCTGCATACTACGCCTTTAAATTATTTAAATGGTGCAATTACAATGATAGCAGTGGGGGGAAATGTGTGCAGTAGCTCAGTACAGAACCACCCTTAAAGCCACAATGTGTAACTTTCATGCTTTGGTTTGTACGTATAAGACAAAGGAGATATAATGTGTTCATATTTGAGCTTTAAAGGGTGCTGGTAGGGGGTTTCCTTTGCTTCCTGTCTTATGCTAGCTGACAGGTGGTAACGGTACAGACATGTGTGGTAACAAACTACTAAACTCAGCAAGAAGGCGTATTTCCTAAAATTACTTGAAGAGTCTTTTTGACCATGTTGTTTTAATGACTCCATCCATCTCACAATCAGATTACCATTGTGTGAATGCATCTGAATTTGAGAAACATTTTTGCAAACAACATTCCTTGCACCTGAAATAGAGTTGAAGCGCTCCACTACTCAAAAGTGAAAATGCCTTATTAGTTGCAAATGATCTTCTCTCAGGACCTTCTCCTCGTGATAAATTAACAAATCAAACATCTGCGTCATCAGTGTAAGTGCAGTTGATGGTGATAGATTTACTCCCATATCCTACACACTGTGGTTGTCTGTCTGAAGTATGTTTATTATTAACTGCCTATCCTGTTTTCTGTGGTTTGTGACATCAGCAGCTGCCCCACCACAAACCCCCTTCATTAAACAAAATAGGTAATATACAGGTCATGTACTGGTTGACACAGACCACAGATAAATATTTCTCAACAGGAGACACAGAAACAGGTCACATATGGTACACGTATTGACACAGAGACACAGATATAATGTTAGCTACGCTCTGTGTGAAGCAACCAAGAGGTCATTTTCACAGCTGTCCTCCTATGCCAGTGGTGACAGCAAAAGTTCAGAAGTCAAAAAATGGGGGAAAAAGGTTTACTAGAGTTTTAACATCCTCTCTTACACCTGTTGCTCACTGTCCCCTGCAGTGGGTGTTTCTGTGGCCACACACCAAGGCGTTTGTGGGCTCACATACGTTAAATATGGACACATACACATAAAAAGTGGTTTCATTGTGACTGTCTTAGCTGAAATCGTGCATCAAAGGCAAGCTCAGCAAACACAAATAACATCACACACTGAACATCAGCACTTATTACATAAGAACTCCTCTTCCACACAGAGAACTCCACAGCACAGTCTGGCGGAGTCAGTGTCAATGTCTGCATGAAAGAGAAAATGGGTATAATTTGTGCATGACCACTCAGTTGCTACGTGTACAGCTGTAGTAGATCGATCTGTGTGCGTTTGTGTGTATGTGCCTGTGTCAGTTTGTGGTCATGAAAGCCCCACTGAGAGAGGAAGCTCAGCTGTCAGTAGTCGTCAGGCCTACTGAGCCTCTTCTCTCTCTCTCTCTCTCTTTCTTTGCTGATCCTGTTGTAGTTAACCTTCCCCCTCCCTGTTTCTTTTTCTCCCTTCCTTCTCTTTTCTGCCCCCCAACAGCAGCTGTCTGAGTTTGAGGTCGAGGTGGAGGCGCTGCTCGTTAGTGCAAGCATGTTGCCCAGAGATAAGGAAATGTGGCACAGAACCAACAATCCCCCCTCTGGGCTGAACATACAGCAAACACACACACACACACACACGTAGCAAGAAAGTGTCAAAAATATTACAGCCAAAGGTCAAGGGATTTATTCTGTGGTGCGATGTTTAGAGTTTGTTATGATATTATAAAGAGGGCTTTGACCTCACTTCACCCTTGGATTCAACGCTTCTCGCCTACTCACCTCCTCTCTGTCTTCTTGTGCTCTATCCACTGCTCTGTCTCACCCCGTGCAGGGTGTTACCCATGCTACATTAGCTGCTCACATGCAGAATGGCACAGAACAAACATCCTCTCTCTGCAGAGCTTGCTGCACATTTAGGGGGGCTTGAAATCATTTCTATGTGTGCATGCCGACACTGCCAGACTGCTGTGGCATGGTGTGAAACGGACATGAGGAGAGGATGTGTGGCTGAGAGCGTCTGTGGCGCCTCAGCTCCGCTTGCCCTTGGGTGATATAGGGGGGGGGGGGGGGATAGGGGTTGTTGGGGATGGGAGACAGGGGGTGTCTGAGCTTGTGATTACAACACAGCTCTGATGGACCTCCCCAGGCTCTACTTGAGTGAGACAAACTTAGATCACATTACGGAACTGTAGACTTTGGGTGACCTGAGGGAGCACGTTGAGTGAAGAAAACCACTTCTGCACTAATGGGACACACATTTATGATTTCAAAAACAGAGACACACATGTATATAAACTACAACCTTCAGTCGCCCAGTTCATTGGGATACACTTAATCACTTCACTTCACTCAGGGGCTCAACCTGTTCCAGCCGTTGCGGTGTCTGTCTGTCTTTTTTTGTCTGTCTCGCCAAAAAAATCAATCCCTCTTCACTCCGATTTCCTCTGATAAACTTTACCACAAGTATCATTCCTGTATAAGGTTATCTCCCCTGCGTCATCTCATTATCAGCCCCAGTGGAAGTGCCAGAAGACGCTGGAGGTGTGAGAGTGGCATGGTTGGGCCATCAGAGCAGCTGATAGGAAACAGGCCTGCTGTTGGATAAAGCACTTGTTTCTGCCGGAGTCCTAAAAACTCACTCTAAGCCACAAATATCTACCTTCTTAATCACACCCAGACTCCACAGTCCTGGTTGGAGCACTTTCTCATGACACTTTCATTGACTTATATTAACACCTTACACTATCCAGATATCATCATTCAGGATCAACACACAGTGTGTACACATCCTAAAAATCACTTTGTGTAGAGACAAAGGGACACGTTTACAGAAAAAAAGGAGCTTTATTGGCTTAAGACTCAGTCGTCCAGTCGTACTGGTTGAACCAGCTGAATTCTTCCGCTGTTTGAATGATCAGGTTGCTCAGCTCGCTAGAGGTTATTGGATCTCTGTACCCGCTTCAGTTGCTTTTGAATTATATTTCCTCATTTCTATTCACGCATGTCAAGGTTTGTAAATTTTTCATTAGTGACTCTATCAGCTACTGTTTTTCCGAGCTCCAGTTCCCCTTGCTTACAGTTAATCTCATTTGATCTACTTGTCCCTAGTAAGCTCAGGGTGTAATAGACAAACAATGTTAATACACCAAATGCAAGCTAATTTGTCTGAAGCAATAGTTTTTACCTCTTCAGGTCTATCGCTGACAACAACAGACCATCTTTTTTTGTTTTACTGGCTGTCTTTACTTCTGATTCAAACCCGATTCTTTCCAGACCTGTCCATGTTATCTGGATGGGTTATTAGCGCGGGAAAAGACTACAGGAGAGAGCATGTGATGGGTCTTTTCGGGGGGCCTGGTCATTTCTTCTAAGAGCCTGGGTAAATAAATATAGCCTGTATCTGAGTCCTATCTGACACCACAGCACTGACACTCTACAGACCCATGTGAGACTCTGAGAGCAGGATCAAGAGACAGGACTGGTCAGGTGCAAAGTGCCTGGCTTAGGTTTATATTCCTATTTAACAAGGGCCCATTCAAGTAAATAGGCTGTTGGGCTTAACTAAATATTAATCAGTGTTGCAAAAATAATGAACTCATAAAATTGCTCTTTATGAGTCATAAAGGACTAACCTCAAAATGATATTAAACAAGAGGGGCTCCCTGACTGCTCATAACTGTTATAATGAACATCATCTTAATATTTATATACCGTAGCTTATGATCCACTTTGTTTAGATGCAGTTATTTATGCTAATACATACTGCTTAGGAATCTTAAGCATATACTATTTACCCCATAAGCAAAAGAAAATAATCAAATTGAGGTCCAAAGCTTTCATTTAGTAGTAAAAATAATAAGTAATGTTGTTTAATAATACAGTATTTGGAATATATGGAATTATATTTGTGCCACAAGCTTGCAATAGGACATTATGAGCAGAGGAAATATTTCTGCAAGCACATAAATTAGATTTTTATAGAGAAATTGTCATCATGAGTTGAGTGTAATATAGCTGAGTTAGCTATTAACTCCTTTGTAGCATAAAAATGTGTTGCACAGTCTGTATAACAGAATTAACCTATATCTTAGATTTAGATCAATTAAGAAGCATATTTCTTTTAAAGGAACTACATTAATGATTACAGTAATGGCTGTGTGGTTGGGGTCATTAAGTTTGCCAACTAGTTTATTACTGTTTATCGTGCAAAAGCTACTTACCAAAGTAGTTACTGTTGGCAATCAATAGCTTAAGACTGAATTAGAAGCAGAATTCCATGAAGTTTAATAAAACCAGGTATTTAAGAGAAGCTGTATGAACCACTTACATGTCGCTGTGCTCAGCGTTTATGCACAAATATAAAAGCATAGTAATGTTATATGTTCTAATTTCTTTTCCTTTATTGACATATAAAAACAATAACGAGTTCTTCTTCCACAAAATGATCATAAACAAAATATTCATCTTACAGTTTGCAGAAGAAAAAAAAACATGAGCTGGAGGGAGTTTCTGTTCATACAAAGAATTCAATAAATAAAAGATTTAAAATATTTATAATTAAGAGTTAACTTCTTGTATTCCAAACAGTACATATTTCCAAAATAATATAAAATGTTAATCAATATGGTTTTTGATGGAGATACACATTATTCCAAGAGTCTCACAAAAGGCCGGTATTAAAATAAGGTTATCCAGAAACGCAATGGCACATCACCTAAAAGTACAAATATGATTAAAAAAAAACAACTTTCTTTTTGTCGCCATGTTTGGGTAATCATCTGGATATGATAACAAATTGGATGATGTGACCAGAATACATATTTTACATAAAGCTACTTGAGGTCAACTCACTCAGAGTTGTCATACGTGACATCCAGGCCAAGAAAACCTGATGTTGCTGAGGCTATGACACAGTCTGTCTTTGCCCGGTTAAAGCTGAGCTGAGGCCTGATAAGGTGGGACTGTTTTTAGGACAGTTCTGAGGAATCCCTTGACGTCATGAGTTGCACGACAGAGTGAGAAGCGTGCGGAGAGTGAGATTTGACTGAACCTATTTTGAATGTGCATGTGAAAGAGGGACTGGGTGAGAGGGAAAAAGTGAGAGACCGAGAGATAGGCCTTATGGTGACTCAGCATAACAAGGTCTGCTGGGCCTGTATGACCTCGTTCATCAAGCTGACACTCTGCTCTGTTTCTGCGCCTCTTCTGGTGTGATTCACAAGAGAGAGAGAGAGAAGAGAGGGAGGAGAGAAGGAGAATGAAGAGAAACAGGACCGAGAGCAATGAAGTGGGAAAGCATGGTAGAGATGTTAGGGGAAGAAGAAAACACAAATGACAGGGAGAGAAATTGAGTAAATAAATGTGTGAGTGAGAACACAACCAGAGAACAGGGAGGTGAGATAGTGAACGATAAACAGTGACAAAAGAAAAGAGAGGAGAGGGGGAGCAGAGCTGCCTCTCTGCACTAACAACCAGTAAACACAGCAACAGTAGAGACATCAATTCTGTCGAATGCAAGTATGTTTAAACATCTGTGACATGATTCAGCTATAAAAACCGCAACTTGTCCTTTTTGTTGTGGTCTTCTATGGCGTGTCCTAACACTGCATGGCTTTTATCACACTTTCTTTTTTTTTTTTTTTAAAGCTTAGTCACTCCAAAGGCAAAACATCTCCCCAAACATATCTCCGCAAACACACTCAGCTGTCATCAGTGAAAAACAAAAAGCTGATTTATGTTATACATCAGCACACCTTCGCTGAGGACCGGGGACTCCAGTCATTTTAAACATAAATGTTAGTTTATTCCTAATGAGGAGTGCAGGGCAACCTGGGAAAACAGTCGTGTTATGTCTTCTGTGACTGTAGAGCTGCAATGGTTGGTTGAATATGAATATTTTGTTTTCTAGGTAAACTCAATAAACTAAGTAAACTGGAGTGAACCAAATTCCAGATACTAAACTAGACATGTGAGGACCTCAGGTTGGACTCTGGGAAACAGTGATCAAAATTTTTCACCATTTTTGCACCAAACAACTGATTGATTAATTGAGGAAATAATTGGCAAATTAATTAATAATGAAAATATTTGTTAGTTGCAGCCCTATGTGACTGTGGGGGGAACCGTCTACAAAAATAACTCTGGTGATGTCATCAGGGTTATCTTGGCTTGGGCTCAAACACGTTTGAACAAGTTTGAAGGGAAAGCCAAAATTATAAATTGAATTTAAAAGATGTGGGCACTAACCAGAGACGAAAGGTCTAATAAAAGACGCTGTTGGCCTCTGCTGCTTCAAGTTTGACCTTTTTTTTTGACATCTGTCTCTGGGTGCCAACTTAATGCAAGTGCAATACTAAATTGCTGGAGTTCTTCTTTAACAAACTTGAAGGATCAGCCAATGAATCATCATTTGAACGGAGACTCGCTGAAATGATAGAAGATACAGAGGCAGGGTTTCAAAATAATTAAGTGCTGAATTTCATGAGTAAATAGGGTCTGAATGGGTTTCAATCAAGACAAAGTGCCACAAACACATCTATTGAACTCAGGGCCATACTGTAAATCATTACTGGGTGGATGAATTACACCCTAGGTAAGGACAAAAAGATAATTGATGTGTTTTTGTTTCCAACGACCTTGCCTGTGTTTTGTTTTCCAGGCCTAAGTGGGGTTTAGAAGTGCCACATCTTCTGAAGTAGCTGATGTAAGCAAGAACATGTAGAGATGCTGCTTGGACACAAACTGGGCTTGTTTAGCAAAGTCAAAGAAAAAAAATAAACTGTTGCCTGCAGTTCAGGGTAACAGGCCTTCAAACCTGAAAGACTCCTTTTTTTCTCTCTCACGAAAAAACTCTAGAAAACAAGCGTGTTGGCCAAGGGAACACCCAGCAACCCTGGCAGGTGGTGGTGTTGTGACTTGATAAAAGTTTGGGCCTCCCTCCCCCCCTCTACAGGATCTAACAGCACACACAGCCTTGATAAGAAGCACACACACATAACTGAACCCTGTAACCCCCCCCAAGGGTTTTCACAGTATCGTCACAGCAGGGTCTGCATTTCAGTTGTGTTGTAAATAGTGTCACAGTAATAACACACCCTGAAAATAACACAAATAAGTTGTGGTGAGTGAGAGTGAGAGTTATGGCTCCTTTTTTTACTTTTATTTATGGTCAAAGAAAAAATCTGGAGGCATTTTAAGTACAAATTCTTTATTTTCTTTTTTTTTTTTGGTACGGCTTCTTTGAGGGGACTGCAAAAGACATTTTTATTGAAAAAAAAATATTTTTTTTGATGCAACCACTCATTAATCTACAAATGGGCATCTACTGTAGTTGCTGTGCACCCTGGCAAATCCACTGACATGGTGACAGGACAAAAACATCATGTGTACGACCCCCGTGGATCTGCAGGCATGCCTCTGCAGGTTAAATGACATCAGTGCCACAACTATAGTCATAGTACAAAAAAAAAAATGCTATTTTAACTTAGTACCTCTTATAAATACCTACATATAAATATTGTAAATGTACTTGATGACTGAAAACATTTTAAAATGCTGTACATGAATGTCCTTTTTGAGAGCAACAGTTTGTGACAATCTCAGTGAGGAAAAAAAAAAACAAAACAAAACAACAAAAAGTAAAAAAAATAAAACACTGATGTTTGAGCTCAGTGTCAGCTACCTTCTAACATAGATACACGACACGCTTGGTCCCCACCACCCACATACTGCATGTGATTATCTACATCCATCTGAAATTATCAAGATCCAAGTAAACCAGATTAATATCGGTGGCTGAAAACAGTCAGGCCAGTTACAAAAGTGCTGTCTGCACTTGGTTTTGTGGTGGGGGGAGCACTTGAAAAATCAGGAGATTAAAAAAAAGTAGTTCTCTTTTTTTTTTATTTATTGATTTTTTTTTCTCATTAAGGCCTCTTTAATTAAAAGAATAAAAAAAAGTGTAGTCCTGACATCACAGTCCAGTCTCAGAACAATGGAGCTCCCGCAAGTCCTGTATTCTGAAAAACTTTCCATTTTGTGAGGTGAAATCTCTCGCTGTCCTCTGGAGGTTTGTTCATCGGGCAGCGCTTTTCCTCACTGCGAGTAGCACAACGATGGGACTACAGATACGCTGGGAGGATATGCAGTCTTCACCTTGTCCCCCAATCTCTGACTGTCCCCCAGTGTCTTAAAGCAGCAGTGCCCGTCATATCCAACCCAGATACCCTGGAGTCGGGAGGTTACGTGTCCCAGACAGCTCTCAGAACATCAATATGTACCATGGACACACATAACTTCCACTGATTGAGCCAAAAAACATGATAACATTGATAATAATGGCATACAAACAATCATTGACGATGACATTAATACAATAATAAAGGACGATACAAATAATAATAATAATAACAATAATAATAATAATAATAATAATAATTAAAAAAATGAAGTGTCAGCTTCTGGAAGCCCTTGGAAGCGACCACATACTTTATGCTGTTTAGCTTCTCAACCTGAACCTTGACAGTCCTCCAACCCCCTCCCACACTTTACCCTTTAACCAATGAGCAAAGGGCTCATCCTGATCGAATAGTGCAAAAGTCCCACCCCTTTTTCCTGAAATCCCCTTGCTGATGACAGCAGGGTCACCCCGTAGGGCGTTTTGCCATCCTCTGTCCAAAGATCTGCGACCACTACTCTCTCCTCCACCACCTGTACCACACCTCCTCTTCTCTGCTCCTTTCCCAGCTCACTGCATGCGGTCCGGCTGGATGTGCTGCTGCGGGGCGTAGTGCAGGAAGGTCGGGGCTGGGCCGGTGGCAGAGGGGAGGGTGGGGTGGACGGTGGTCGGGGCTGTGGCGGCGGCGGCTGGGCCGGTGGTGCCTGTGGGGCTGGTGGCGTAGCTGTAACCCAGGAAGCCAGCAGGGGAGGCGGCGTACGGGTATTGCTCAAAGGCGGCCTGGGCGTACTGGGAGTAGGCTGCGCTGTAGTCCAGGTAGGGGCTGGTGCTGACAGAGGTGGAAACCTGAGTGGGCAGCACCAGGCTGGGCTGCACAAAGGCTTGCGGGTAGACGTACTGCTGGGCCAACCTGCACACAGACACAAAGACCAAACAAGGGGCGTCAGACGGAGGGGCTGCAGCAGCAACAGAGCAGAGAAATCCCAAGGCCTGGCTTCTATTGTTTACATTGCTTCCTGAGGGCGAGTGTGTTGAGAATATAAACTCTCTGTAGGTGTTCTGAATTTACAGAGTTCTCACACAGATATCCGCTGTTATTAAAAGACTAAATAGACGAGAGGAGGTTAGGAGGTGAGGGTGACTCAACCCTCTCTCTGTCAGTTAGTAAAACCTACAAAACCTGTTAGGTAGGGCCTCCTGAGGTAGACGGGAAAGGAGGAGTGAGGGGTGTGGGGGGGGGGGGTGAATGATAGAGTCAGCCGTTACTGGCAGGTTTTCAAGCTCAGGCATCAGCAGAGTGTTTTAACAGCTGCTGCTGCTCTTCACTCACTGAACACACACACACACACACACACACACACACACACACATACATATATATAGAGACAAAAAAGGGAAGTGCACAAAGGCAGTGCAGAAGTAGCAGTCTCCTAGTTCTCAGTTTAGTGTGTAAATCTCACTCAGACTATCACAGGTGATGATGCTAGCTGGGGGAGGTAATGGTGACGGGGGAGCTCATCAGGGCCGGGTGCCAGGCTCTACCGGGCCCCACGGGGTGGCTCTCAGATGTAGATGATTAGAGCTTTGGGGTCTGGGGAACTGCACTGCCTCTCCTTCTCTTTCTGTCTTTGCTTTGCCACTCCATCCATGGAGGAAAGGAGGAGGAAAGGGAAGAGAAGGGAAAGGGAGGGGAGCGGGGTGGTGGTGGCTTTAGAGGTCTATTTTTACTCTGGACTTGAAGTATCTCTCATGAGTTTGTTCTCTGGAGGGAGGGTGGTGGCAGAGGGTGGTGGCAAAGAATAGAAGACCCCGCCTCGTCCATATACACAGGGTGATGTAACGATGATTTTACAGTTTGGGGGGAAAAACATCTACTGACACACACACCCCAACACAAAGACAAGATAGTCACAACAGATGTCACTTTGACTTACGCTCTTCAGCTGCATCTCAGTACTGATAAAAATCTTCCTTTCATGTATTATAGTACTGTATTTCATTTACATCCCCCCCCACCCCACCCCCCCCCCACCCCCTCCTACAGATTCAGTCCAGGAGAAGAACAGGATCAGTAATGAGAAGCTGCCGTGAAGTCAACACAGCAATAGATGGAAGCATGCATGGATAGGGATGTCATCACAATCTCACACACACACGCACACACACACACACACACACTCTTCATTCCCCAGCCCCCCTCTTCCACCCACCCACACACCAGTAACCACTGCAAACCCCAAAACCATGCCATAATAGGGAAAGAGTCACACCGCAATCAGCATAGCCTCTTCAGTTCATATCACACGCACACAAAAAGGGAAAAAGATAAAAAGGCACTTCAATCCATCACAGCACACCGCACTGCACTCTCAAGCCATCACTGGCACCTTGGAGAGAGGCTGGCTGAGGGAGGGGGGGGAGAGCGGACGGGCAGGCAGGCAGACATTTTCTGTCAAACCCCTCCTCGGGACTAGTCCTGTACTGTGGGCATCTTCTGATCCTCTGCTGGTGCACTGGTCAGCTGGCAGCAGACAGCAACCATGGCGGAGGGTTGGATAGGAGGATGGCAGTGATTATTGTCAGCAATAACATAAAATTAAAAAAAAAAAAAGGTCCTATTGTGTCATGACGTGAATACAGGGAGTATAGGTGAGAACAGAAGTGCAATCTCTCCATTAAAAATTTAACTGTTGCATGAGCGAGTTTCCCTGATGGTCAGGAAAAATAAAATGAAATATTCAAACCTATAATAAAGACATTAAAACATACACAAATAGACAGAACAGGAACCTGCATAAATGCCCTGTTTTTTTCCCAGCATGAGCAGAACATTTTAAAAACAACAGTAGAGTAGAAACAAGTTACAGAAACTCACCCAGACATCTGGCGAGTATGGGTGAAAAAAAGCCATAGTGTCAGTGCCCTGAACACATAAAACCACACTACAGTGGCAATGTAGCCAGTAAACATAAGCAAATGAAGGCAACCCCCCACTCATGAGCGCAATCTACCCTTTGCCCTCGCAGTGCTATTGAGCTACTTACAAAGAGGCATTCACTGTCACACACAGCTTTCAAAGATGACTATACATTAATGCTGTGGGGCATATGTGCTTTCACTCGCGTCATGTATAATGAGCCTGCCTTCTCTGTAGCCTTGGTAGTGTTTCGCCACAGGCGGTTTGCCGTAATCTGGGCTTAAAATCAAGTGACCATGTATAGGTAGAGTGGAATGAAAAAATAAAGTAAATAATGCAAGCCTAAAGGGAGGTAAAGAGAGACAAAGCAGTACTGTATTGCATATCTGGTGTGTGCGGAGAGATGGGAGATGTTAGCCGTAATTTTCTATCTAAAAAGAGAAGAAGAGCGATGGGGGACCAAGCCAAATCAGGGACAGTAGAGAGCTCCCGGGGCCACAGACATGCCAGATGCCAACTGGATTGTGGGATGGTGGCAGGGGAATGTGGATGATGGCCAGAAGATCAGAGGTCAGCTGGTTTTGTGCTGACGGTCAGTCTGTGTGCCACTCTGCGGATGGCAGGCAGAGACACGGGAGAGACACACTCACCAGAAAAACATTGGATGCTATAATAATCATTACAAATACAGACCCGGAGTAGCCATGATTAATGAAGGCCACATTATGAGCTAATGTGAAAAGCCGGGGTGATATCACAGCGAGCTGCTAAATATTTCTAAATGATAACACAAATAACCTTCAGCGCATGACTCACTGCGACACTGTGAAAACAGATGGGGTGGGGGAATCAAACAACACCTTACAACACTTGTATGAGGACTTGATATTCCTTCCCTCTTTGTTCAGAGGGATTGTGAATATTCTTTGAAAGCAAAAGAGAGAGGGGGGGGGTGTTTTGTTTGACACCTGTAGAGGTGTGTTTCCTAGGGAACACACTGCCTCATTAAGCATTAGTCCCAGTATACACCCCAATATACCCTCCCCCTCAATCTTCTCTTGAAACCCCCCCTCCTTCACACCCTCCCAGTCTCACAGAGGTGTCAGTTTTCAGCGTCTCTGATACGCCGGTAGTGGCAGCGAATTTAAGTAAAACCCAGTGGAAGAAGAGGAAGGAAAAAAAAAGGGGGGGGATGAAGAGGACATGGGAAATGACCGGGCTGTGGATGGAGAGTGGAGGAGGTGATGCATGAGAAGAGATGAATCTGCAAGCACACTGACAACTCCTCCCCTCCCCATCAAAACAATGTTCCTGGCCTCAGTGACCCCCTCTGGCCCTCACAGTCCAAAGCATCTGCTGACCACAGCTATACACACACACACACACACACACATACACAAACACACATAACAGTGGTAAGTCAAAACCAGCCACACCACCGTTACACGCAATACTCCAGTCCTGCTTAAAATCCTACTTCAGACCATGTCCTCACACCATATGTTGTTAAGGGGTTTGGGGTGTGGTGTTGGCGGTGGGTGGGTGGGGGGGGGGCTGAAAGAAAAGCCACTTGTGTGCTGTGCATCTAGGGAGGCCTGCGTCTGTCACCCGCCATACAGAGGCAGGCAGACAGGTGCTCCGTGTGCCTCTCTATGTCTCTGGGGTGGTGGTCATGGGAGATTAGTGCCTGCTGCACATTAGAGGATTTTCAAATCTTGACTGATTTACAAAAAAAAAAAAAAACGTAGGAGAGCACAGACATAACAACAGATTTAACCAATTTTTAATATTTAAAATGGTAAGAACGCACACACCAGATGATTCAGTCAAGATGCAGGACCACACACTCAGCGTTTCTACTACACGACTGGTGATTCCAGGGAGTCGGGATCTCACAGAAACTCGCATGATTAAATGTGACTTCAGAAAAAAACAAACAAACATGGAGGCGACTACAATCATCAGAAAAACAAAAAAAGAGAAATAAACTGTGGATGAAGTCATGGCTGAGAGCACTGGAATGATTATATATTTTGCAGCGCGAGCTGGAAATAAAGTTTTATTGCATGAAACATTAGGTTGGTGACGTGTTCATCTCTCTCTCTCTCTCTCTCATTGGCTATTACAGGTTTCTGCTCACTATTCCTTTCACACTACAGGACGTCAAATTGTGAATATGAAACATATTTGATATTTAGGATTCTGGTCCAGTTGGTAACATTAAGATTAAGTCTGTAAACCCCTCACACTACAGGATCATATTGGCCGATAATCTGTTCAGATTGGCCTCGGATCGGGAACACCCCTGCAATTGTCGGGAGGGGTGAATCGGACCCAGAATCTGCCCAATTATCCTCTAGTGTGGGGCCAACATAAGAGGGTGTAAAAGGCTGTAATACGAGCCAGCACCTGTCAGACCTCAAAGCACCGCTGTGCTCCACGTTTCAAACTCTCAGGGGTTTCGGTGCCATACAGGATTGCTATGGTAGCAGGACACGGGAGGGACTTTCCAGTGTCCTCCTAAGGTCTTGGCACACGATGGGATCCTAGATTTATTATTAAGACCCTATGAGATCTCACTAAAGGGGGCATAAATGATAGACAAGTTGACTTCACAAAGTCAACTTGACTTTTCCTCAAATCTTCCAGACAGACTGGAGGTCTTGAGTGTAAAATGTGAATAGCTTTGAGCTTTAGCTTGAGGGATGATATCTGAGAGCTGCAGGGGGTGAGGAGAGTCATTAAAGCAGTGAAATGCTCATTAGCTGCTCAGCAGACCATGGCTCCTAGACGCTATCCATGCTGTTTCTACAACACAGCCACTTCTAGGAAACCTTCTCGGTGACAGAGCCCACTCAGAGCAGGTACACGAGTCAAGAGGCTCCTGACAGAAGTTAACAAGTGAGTCAAACATTCACCTCTGGAATGCTCCTCTATTACCACAGATATGTGAACAATCTCCCTGGCCAGCAAAACTCAAATATGCTAATAGACAACTTTCTGGAGTTGCACACAGACACAAACTGACATGTACTTTCCAGAGGCCCTGTTTGTCAAAGAAATAGTAGCCCAGTAGCATTCGCACAGAGCATAATACAAGAGAACACAACAAGCGCCCACTCCCGCTCACTTACCCATACTGCCTCTGGATGAGTGCTGGGTGAATGGGCTGCACTCCGATGGATATGCCTGGAAGATAGGAGGCCGGCTGTCAGACACACACATTTGCATTTACAGAGGAGGACCAGAGAACAATACACAGAGGGCATGGAGAGACAGAGAAAGAGCCTGTTTCAAACCTACCACCAACAAAATGGGACAACATTTCCAAATGTGCAGCAAGCAACAGCAGAAACGTGGATGTATTTGGAGAAGCTGAAAGTTATTTGGTATGTAAGTGGGAAATCTGCTGCATAAGGACAGTATGGATTGTCGTATTGAACGCAGAGATGGTTTGACTGTTTAACTGTCTGAAATGTTGCGTGATGGGCATGTATATCTTCCGCTCCAATCAGCACTGGTTGATTAATACAGGAGCGCCATAATTTCCGTGATTTTATGGAGGAATAAATTGAGCCTTGAAGTACTTCACCTGTCTGTATGCTACGTGGCTTGGCACCCAGGTAGGCCAGGTTGACATTGGCCTTCCTGCCGTCAATGATGGGGTTTGGATCCTTGCAGGCTCTCTCAGCTGCTCCTCGGTCTGTCATTGTTACCTGGTGAAAGAATCACACACACACACACACAGACACACAAAAATCATTATCTCTCGTGTTATAAACAGACAGTAGCATTGCTTTCCCAGCTGGTGACACATCAACTGTCTAAGTCAAGAAAAAAACTAGTTGAGTCACATAAAAAAAAACAGGCCTCTGTCTGTTGGTCTTATCATGAAAATACCCCTACAGGCCGTTCACAGTTAAGATTCTGTTTCTCTGAAGGAGAAAGGAAAGTACGAAACAAAGCACAATGATTAGGCTTTGAAAACTGCCCACAGCAGCAGCAGCCAGCCACTTGACTGCCACTCAGCCATGGGCAGACCTGCTGAAATATGGATCTGGGAAGAGTAACAAGGAGCTTATCTAATTAGGGACAAAATATTAAGGAGATTGGTATTAGCCCCCCCCTTACTCTGTCCCTGCTGGCATTAGACTAGCCCTTCTGTTTTGATTGCTACGTTCTGCCAACTCAGAGGGTTCAGTCACCTCGCTGTGTGGACCGAATGGCGAATGTAGGCCACAGGCTTGCATTGTTTAAGAGGACGTTTTTTTTTGTGTGTGTTTTTTTTGTTTTTTTTAAAAAAAGCAGTATGCCTCTTCTTAGTGGAAGGATCTGGAACAAAGCCCACTCCAGGGTTTGTGTTGTGAACACACAGGAAGGACCGAGGCTGTGTTTACACTGTGAAGAGCCTTGCTGTGGGGGGTTCAACTAATCCACCTCTGAAGTGTGTTTAGAAAAAAGGTGGGCTCAGCTTTTGGGGGCGCCTCCCGCCCCTTCTGCCAGCAACCTTCCCGACTGGAACGCTCAGAAACAGAATTAGCAGGTTGCCTCATGCCACACACATAAAAAAAAAAAAAAAAAAAAAGTTTGCCGAGTATAAAGCGCTGATCACTTCACCGCGGGTGTGTGTGTGTGTGTGTGTGTGTGTGTGGCAGCACCCACATCACCCTGAGCCTGTTCGACCTGAAACACCAGCCTCAAAACTCACCGTTTGATAGCAACTATCCAGAGTGAGAGGGCTGAGGTATAAACACTTAGCAATTGTCTTTATTAATTCTGCCTTTAGAAGTAAACATGCACACATAACAGTTTTCCATTCCTTCTTTGGCCTGGCAGTACATTAGCGCTGATGTGTCTTTCCAAGGTTTTCGTAAATATTTGCATTTCTTGTACCGCTTCTGTTCTTTGTGTCAAAGGAAGAATGGCTGTCTTTATCTGCCTGGAATGGGATAAGTCACCTATTACTGAAGACTTAATCAGACATCAGGAGGTTCCTGGGATATTTTTCATTTGCCTGACTGTAAGCAACTACGGTCAAGGATTAAAGTATGATTAATACAGCCGTAAATAGAACTTTTCCCACCATATACACCATGTGAGAAACTCAGATGGCAGGCAACAGAATAAGTAGTTTATGTTTTACAAAGTTCAAAGTACTTTCTATGGCTTGGAGTATCCACAGACTGGAAAAGATAAGATCAAAGGGAATTTTTATCATAAATTTGTAGAAAAAGGGAGAGCCAATTTGTTGATGTTGGAATTTCATCTCTTGGCAGTGAAGATTTAGTGTAAATCAAGTACAACGGCCGGCTGCTCAGGTCCTTGTCAATGGAGGGTAGGGTGTGCAAGGTCAACCTCCCCACTGCTTCAAAATAACCATATAAAGCAAGCAAGAAGTGCAGACTGTCTCTCTCTCTCTCTCTCTCTCACACACACACACACACATACACATACACACATAAGCCATAAGCCAGGCTGTTGAGGGGTGAGTAAGGGGGGACTTCATTGGGGGTTTAGGTGGGGGACATCAGACATATGTTGAAATATAATCTCCTTAGTTACCCATCAACTTGTGTGATCCCTCATCCTCATTAAGCTAAAATAACAGCCAGTCAGGCGAAAAAACTGAGATGCTGTGGGCTTAAGCTTCACTAGAGGATTGACTTTGACATGGATCTGAATGATTACACACAGCAGATGTTACCAGTATTTATATTTACTCATATACATAAAGAAGGGGAAAAGGGGACATGAGCACATACAAAAAAAGTGATTGTCATGCAGACACAAAAGCACTTCAAGCATGTGTTCATGACAAGCTGAGAAAATGAGCTGCATCGCGGAAATAAAGCAAATAAGGAACTTAATAAAAGGGTGTGATACTGTACAGAGTTGTGAATGAGAGCAGCGTGGATGTGACGGTGCATGACTTTTATCTGGTGCTACTTACAAAGCCGTATCCTCTGGATTTACCGGTCTGTCTGTCCGTTATCACCACAGCCTCGTCAATGTCTCCAAAGGCCTCGAAGTATTTTCTCAGTGAGGCATCGTTCGTGTGGTAGGGCAGCCCGCCGACAAAGATCTTGGTAAAAGTGGTGTCTTTCTGAAGCGATGTGGGATGCATGACGTCCAGAGCTCCGTTCATGAACTGATGCAGAAGCATTGGTCAGCCGGACAGAAGACCAGAGGCACGCTGAAGCAATTCACTAAGCGTTTAGTGATGTCCCTGCATCAGTGAAACTAAACGGGTTTGCTGTAGTTTGTCCTCTCGTGTTACGACCGTCGCTCAAACTTGTAGCAACCTGATGACATCTATGATTCACGCTGTGTTAACTCCTCCTGCGGTTGCTGCTTTGCCTCGGTGGGAAAATGTGCAGGGATGTTTTATATGCCGTAGACATATCCCCGCCCACTCTCAACTCTCGACCAATCGCTGAAGCGTGTATATGCAAATTTTGGGTCTCGGTTCCTCCCATTGGTCCGCCCACCACGGCGATCTGCTGCACCTGCTTTTGTCTTTTACAACACAAAGAGAAATCTACTGTACGGCGGAAAGCGCGGCTCTGTTCCGTCTACATGGTAACCCTAAATTGTCGCGAGATTTGTAAGGAAGTAGTAACTTTAACCCACGTTTTAAATGATTATTTTAACCCAAACCATGATGTTTTCCTAACTCTAACCAAGTGGTTAAAGCTAAACGTAACCAGACCGTAACCACAGCGCTGTCACAACATCAAACAGAGAGATAGGGATATTTTGAAGCGGCTCACAAGAGTTTCGCAAATCTAAGGTTACCATCTAGACCCCCGCCACATGGTGCATTGTGCTGCTGTAATGAGGAAGTAACCGGCTTAAAACACTCTTCCAACTTTTGAACAACAGCAGTTTAAGTTGATATTTCATAACCATGACATGGCACACACAGCCTGAGCAGAAAGCAAAGAAACACAAAGTGTGCTTTCATTTAAGCCTTTAAGGTCCCTTCCAGACATGTTTTAAGATGAATGTAAAACTCTACTTTGAAAAATTAGTGTCTGATACGGTTTGTCCACAAAAAAGGTTCAATTATCTTGTTAAAATACTTAAAATGATATCTAATCCTTCTCCCTCATTAAAAATTCAAGAATCTATAAATATGCAAATATCTCTCAGTTCAGAAGTTGAACTGCTGGACACAAGAGTCTCTTACTTCACTATAAAGTCCATTCTCAGTGTATGAATACAAACTATTTGTGATGTGGCAGATCCTGCTTTTGGTCTCATCCTTTAAAATCAGATTTTCAATGAACACAGAGAGATTTTCCACTTTCAGCAGATAAATGTGAAAACAACATTCAAGTGTCAAACTCTGCACATACATCATTCTGCACAGTGAAACTCAACCTATCCAACCCAGGAACAAGAAGAAACAGACATTTTTGAATGGAGAGGAACTTTCAACTCTTACCTAAACAAAAGAACAATGGTAACATTACTGGCTTTAATGCTGTAGTGAGATTGTAACCTTCATTTTGTATCACCTCATATACCTATTGTGGATTATAGTTTACAGTCCAGTCGGTCTACTAGAGATTTTACAGTAATCTTCTGATAGTATTTTCTAAATGTTCCTGTAATCAACATTATTGTCTGTAGCAGTTACAACACACCATAGGAGTTGCTGTGGTTATTTCTGGTTTTTGGAAAGCTAACAAAGCAAGTTCACATGACCGTGTCTCTTTGTGAATGACTGTGGACTGGCTAAAGTACAATATAACATATTTCACTGGGCTTGCCACACCAGGCCACCTTCAATTACCCTGTCATAAAAGCAAATGATTGGCACATTTTGCAAGAATAAGGGCAAATGTGAAATGTGTGGGGAGTGCTTGTTTTCCAGTTATGGTTTCTACATGTTTGAGTACTCACAACACTGATAACCTTTGTGCAGCAAAGGGCAGATCCAATTGGGTTGAAAGTAACAGGTCACTCTGACAGCTGAAGTTTTGGAAAAACTTGATCATCCAATGAAACATTACTCTCCCAATGCTTATAGTAAGTCAGAGCAACGGAGCCAGTTCACTTGATTTATGATCATGTGTGGTGTCAGCCCGGAGCACTTTCTGTTCAATTAGTTTGAAGAAACTGGGTTCAGTTTTTACAGTGCTTCAGCTGAGCTGTTTAAATGATTTAAGAATGGAAACTTGTAGAACATTTTAGGAGCAGTGGGTGAGGGGAAACAATAAACACATTTGGACTTAACAGCGGTACCAGTGGCACCCCGTGGAAGTTGAGAGGAGCCGGTGAACTGTGGCAGCAGTATCTTCCCGCCCTCGGTGCCTTGGAGCTCCACTGCTAAGTACCAAGTGTCATGCTAACAGTGAGGTGATACTCTAATGACCTCAATAAAATGGCTTTTAATTCACACCTTCTGCTCTATGAACTGGTTCACTTTTCACACATGGCCTTTGTAGCTGCCCGTGCTGCCTCATTCATATCCTCTTGATAAATCCCCCCTATTTCCAGCTGTGTATCCCTGTCAAAAGGACTTAACCTGGATGAAGAATCCCACTGTCCTGCTTTGATCTTGTTTGTTCTGCTTAGCTCCCCGATCCTCTCTACAGGCACAGAAAACTGCTGGAGTTAACGCACTGAAAGAGGAAATGCTCCACCTGCTGGTTAACTTGGATTGAAACAAGCAGACAGGAGTGGTTGTTGTGATACAGATGTTGCTAAAAGTTTATCTTTTTGACTTTGTGATCATTTCCATGTCAGGGACCCACATGATGGAGAGTGTTACAGCTGAAATATGAGATAGTGGTCATGTTTATGGTTTCGCATGCACAATACAGTTCTGAGAATCCCCAACAAACAATACAGTCAACGCAACAGGTTATTTTTTTTCTTACCTACTTACTCCCTCAAGTGGGAATAAATGTTCAAATCTATGAGTATGCACTTAATTATTTATTTTACATCCAAGTTTCATGAATGGAGCCATGGAGTAACAGCAAATCAAAAGAGGATGAAGAGTCTTTGGAAAGCTGTAAAAAATAAGGAGCTGGATACATTAAAAAAAAAAAAATCCAAACATCAATATGAATGACAAATAAAGCCCTCCCCTTCTATGATGACTTCTAAGACCAATTGTCACACAGCTGTCATCAACGCCAGGTTGGGTGGGCCCCTCTGATTGGTCCATGCACAGAACGCAGCACCGTGGCATTGGTCCAGGTGTTTGCCGAAAGGAAGGAGTCTGTCTTGAGCGCATACACACACTAAAGCAGCAGGTCTTCCGCATTTCCCCACAAGAGATGCGACTTGGCACGATGAATCTAAAGACAGGAGGGAGCAGTCAGTCACAAAGAACATCTGAGGTTTTGGTTTTTGTTTATTTCAGAAACTGTGTCCCTTTTTGCACAGACTAAACAGAACAATATCACTCTACAGCAGACAAAAATAAATTCATTGTAAATTATTGCTAGTCTATGTTCAATAATTTCAGAATCCTGTCTTTACTATCTCCATAACTTAATAAATAACAGTCTTTAAACATCTCTTTGGTTACACTGCTAAGCTTCACTCTTAAAAGAGATTTTACAAAGTCAATGCTGCAAAAAGCCAGCAAGCTTCATCCCAAATAATCCTGATTGTACAGGTGCAGAGGCGGCTCGTATACACCACTACAGCAGAAACCACACAAGCCTACAAAGTGACTTCACTCGGTTCTGTACAGCACCATTCCCACTAACGATGGCTACACGTAGAAGTACAGGGCAGTACTGAGATCTGAACCATGTCAGTTGTCACTTCCCACATCCACGCATGCCAGGGACACTCTGAAAGGCCCTAGTGCGAGTCACAAGGGCATTGAGGAAGTGAGGCAGCCCCATCCGGCGACCGCGGTCTCCAGGTTTACAGACAGTGGCTGCCCTTCTCTCACCATTTCTTGTTCCGAGGCTTCAGCTCCTCTGCAGCGTTCCTCAGGAAGATGTAGTTCTTTTTCTGGGGGTTGTAGTACTCATGGCCCTGAGGGATTTAGAATGCCAGTTAGTGACTACATTGGAGCACAATCATCAATAAAGGCCAGAGAGGAAAGGGAAGCGTTGTAAACTGGAGTAGTAAAATACAAACATCTGGTCACAACTTTTGTGAAGGCTTTACGTCTCCTACCTTTGACCAGTCGTAACTGGAAGCATATGCGAAGATGTTGCCATTGTGGTTGAAGCAGCAAGCCGTAATGGGCTGGTCAAGCTGCTCCGAGGTCTTCAACTTGGTTCGGGCGTCTTTGTCCCAGAAGCTGAAGCGTCCGTCTGAGCCTACAGTAGCCAGAGTGCCATGGACAGGATGGAAGGAGATGGCGTTTACCTGATGGGAGCAAAGAGAAACGAGTCAGTGAGACACGTGGAAACATCATGACTAAGCTGGTTAGTGTATCAAAGTTAATATATAGTGATGATCAAGTTTCAGAAATGATACACCAGGTTTATTCAAGGCCACAACACCACCATGTCAATCAAATTACATTTTAAAAAAGGGTGAGGGCATTTTATCGCCCAGGTTTCAGCGGTAGAATGTGTACCATGTTCACTATCTTAGTTTGGTGTGTTCGCATATTAACATTCGCTAATTACTACTAAACCCTATTCACATTAATATTAGTGTCAGATATTGAACATTGTACTGGAATAGAAAATGGCCTTTGATATCTGCTCATGGAAACATTTCCAATTACTGAAAGCAGTCTAATCATTAAAGTACATTGTTAAAGAAAGAAAACTTTTTATTGTAATAAGAGTAATGATCGTCATCCGGCTATAATTATGTGCAGGCATGAATTTCAGTATTGTTATTGTGTTTTGGGACACAATAGCTGCAGACATTTCTAACCAGCCTGTGAGTGTCCAGCAGGTCTGTGAGCCTAATGTCCTGCCCCCGGTTCTTTTCTCTGCTCTGCTATCTTTATGCACCAGCTCTATTTTTGCCAGATTTGCTCACATAAGACAGAAAGAAAAGATCCAACACAAACACAAATGTATATAGGCTTCTCCAGACAGCTGCAGGTGGCTGTGGTAGCCTACTGCCCTCGGAGTCATTTACAGGTCGTGTGGAAAACTACTGCATGAGTGAAAAAAAAGTTGTATAAAGCATTTTGTGGCTTTTTACAGCCTGATCAGTCGCCTCAAGTTATTTCACTTTCACAATGTCAGCATTGTCTCAGAACAACTTACAGCATAAATGTCCTGTGGAGTGGTTGTGTTGGTTCCATTGGACCTGTGGCACTTGAAGGTAAAGTTGTCTTTGGCTCTGATAGAGATCAGGGAAACACATTCATGTCATATTGCTTCAGGCGTTTGACAGCAAGAGCAATGCCTTTAATTACGTAAACACAATAATAATAATAATCATCGTTGTAGTTACTGATAAGCACAACATCAAAAACTCATTCACTTGGAATGGATTGTTTTTGGCACTCACGGGTTTGGAGGGTTGATATAATGAATGGCCACTCGTCCCTCAATGCTTCCCAGTGCAAAGCCTGTTGGCTTGTTCTGCTTGTCCTTGAATATGGCGACGCAGCGGTGCTACAGGAAGAGGGCAGAAAAGTACATTGGATCAAAAGACAGTTATACGTGAATAATGATAAAATATACTTACTACTATACAACTTGTATCAAAGAAAAT
Organism: Euthynnus affinis; assembly: GCA_029490765.1. Taxonomy (NCBI): domain Eukaryota; kingdom Metazoa; phylum Chordata; class Actinopteri; order Scombriformes; family Scombridae; genus Euthynnus; species Euthynnus affinis. The sequence continues at coordinate 8,695,098 of CM055840.1, read as the reverse complement.
GAATATGTTGCTAAAAATATCAGGTTAAGTGGTACAATGTATACAGAGAAATATTAGAAGTGGGAAAAGAAGACAACGAGAAAATAGTTAATGAAGGAGGAATACTCCATGTAATCACCTGATGTTTAAGAGGAGAGTCTATTCTGCGAAACTCAGAGGGCTGGTTCTCCAGCTGGTAAACTATCAGGCCTCTCTCAGCGGTGGCAACCACTGCCATGGGGTAAACCTGTGTAACAGAGTCACAAAGGTATGAAAATACAAAAATACAAACCCACTAAATCCATCTTCCAATCAACAAGAATTAAAATATGTTATAATCCCCAAAAGCCACTTACAACATCTGCACAGTAACATCTCTCTGGCATCTGCAGAGACATCATAGGATTGGGAGAGCGGGTGTCCCAGAACTGGAGAGAAAACCAGAATAGATGTCGTGTTTCTCAGTGCTACACACCACAAAATTCCACACACCACTCCTTGATTACATTAATGGACTACTGAATGCTGTTTTGGAACCAAGTATAATTTCCTATATTGGCTTTAATTAACACAATAAATCTATGTTGCAGTCTGTCTGGGAGATGAAAAACTCAAATTACAGTTACACTGTGCCAGCCCAAAACTTAAGTCTTGTAGCTAAGCACCTTTCTCACTCATGAGATCCTAAATATCAAAACTTAAAAAGGTCTGAGTTAAGAGTATATTGGAAAAGCTTGTTATGGAAAAGCTGCAATGATTAACGGTTTCAAGTGTTTTCCATTCCACTTTTTACAATCTGCATGAAATGCATGTATGAAAAAAGCTCTTTAACATCTCAATTATTTTTTTTATATGTACTGTGTGTATTTTCGAGCACTAACAGATGTGTTGAGGTGGTTGTTGTACCTTCAGTGTTTTATCCCAGCTGCCAGTCATGATACAGCTGTAGTTAGGGGCTTTAATCCAGTGGATCGCTTTGATTGGACCGTCATGCTGTGAAGAGAAATTATGCGCTGTAAGATGATTCTGCTTCACTCTCATGACCACATAGATGATCTAAGGGTTCTCATCCAACCTGTGCAATCTGCATTGCTTGATTGCTGTTAAGATCCCACATCTTGGCTGTCTTGTCACAGGAAGCAGTGAACACTTTACTCCCATCCTGGTTAGAGAGAACAGCACATCATAAATTATTCTATGACCTAGCAGACGGTGTCTACAGCAGAGGTATAATGACTCTGTGTGACTGAGACTTACATCGCTCCAGCATGCATCCAGCACTGGACCTGTGTGCATCTGTTGGGCTTTGGGGACAGTCTGTCCATTGTCCTGCACCTCCCAGCATCGGACCTGAGCTCAGATGATACAACAGAGTTAAAGTGAATTCACTTTTTCACATAATACAAAAATGATCTAATACAGGAGAAGTCCTTTATGGAGAACAAGACTGTCCAAGTTATTGTTATCATATTTTGAGTATATGCTGCTGTTATCATACAGACATTCTTTGTGTATATATCATTAATTAGTACACTCAATTCTGACATTCATGGATAATCATGCACCTTACTACTGTAGCAATATCCACTTGACCATCCTGTTCTTTCTGTTCTATTTATTTTAGTTAATATTTGAGTTAGTTAACGTATTGTATGTCATTTAGCTTCTAATTGCATTTGTTTCTTTTACCCTTTTACCTCATTGTTGGCTTCCGTAACATTTTAATTTCCCTTTGGGATTACTAAAGTATCTATTGATCTATCTATGTATCTGTCCTCCTGACTCTCAACTGTAATCTTGGGTATACTAAATCAACCTTCTGAAAACCATAATAAAACCCTCACATCGTTGGCCCAGGATCCTCCGATGAGGAAGTTCCCCGGCATGGTAGGAGGACTGAAAGCCAGGCAGCTGATGCTGTCATCAGGTGGTGAAGTCACTTCAACATCCTGTCCGCCAAATTAGAAATATATACAGAGGACATCATTAAGCAGTGTGGGAATAGGTGAAGGCTTTTCAGTGAGGCAAACTAACAGTTTAAGAAATGATTTTGTCACATCTCCAGATAGTTTACCTTCATGGGATTGTGGCTGTCTGTCGTTGTGCTTCCAAAGACACCAGTCCCTCCTGTTCCAAACCCGGAGTTTGTGCCAAATAAACTCATGGTGCATTCCCGTTATTCCTAATCTGTGTCGGACAGACAGGAAAGAGAGAAGCAACATATCAGTCACATACAAACAGGATACTTTCATGCTAGCTGTCGCCATCTGAAAAGTGCAGCATCAAAAAAGCCAAAGCGTGTAAAAAGGTAAACAGACAGAGCAGCTGATGCTAAAAACGGACCCAAAACGCTCATTACTAATTATTTTTACTGCCAGGCCTTTATCACAGCAGACAGTTATTAATATACATACAATAATACTATGATATTATTGAGGTTACATATTAGGTGAAGACATGTCGACTAACACTGACGAAAACCAGCTTCACAGCTAACGTTGGCGCTAACTACTGTTACTGGCTTCTTAATGCTAGCAAACATATAAACAAATATGTATATATGTAGTTTAAGCCTGTGTGAAACGTGTGTGAGCAGATGTAATAGCGTTATTATTGTAGCCACTGTGTGGGTCAGAAATTAAACGCTAGCTAACATTAGCATCCGCTGTGGCCGTTTAGCTGTTAGATTGTAAAGTACTCTGGGCAGGAACGTTTTTCAAACGCCATATTTAAACATTGTGCAATCTAAAGACTTGCCTCGAAACTACATTATTATACATACCTTGAATTCTGGCTGCAAGCTCGAGACGCTAAAAATTAATCCTGCGCAGAAAAAATGTGGCGCTTATTCCACCGTGTGTCGCAGTTTGGTGACGTCTTGGCACGAGCAAAGGGACGCAATACCAAGATTTACCGCCGGGAGGCAGTATGTGACAAAACAGAAACTGGAGGTAAAGGAGGGCTAGGTGGTTTATCCCAGCAGAAGGAGAAGGGCCAGGTGGGAGAGTGAATATAGAATAAAAATCAGGCTGAGCAACAATTGGGCCAATTTTATAAAGGATTGTTGTGCTCCAGAGACAGTTTGTAGTTTCAGAGTAGCTATACATATAGCTTTATTTTTTATTTTTGTGTCATGCCAAAAATGTGGTTAATCCCATTTGGGATTACAAGACACCACTATTTTACAAAGCAAACATCTTCCAGTATTGCATATAAAAAGCATGTGGAATGTGTTACATATCTACAGACGATCTCCATAAAGAACTTTTTTCCTCTTCTCCCAGGCTTTCTCCAGATAGCTGGCTAATTTATATGCTTCATATGTGAACAGCCAAGTCAGTCTTTGTGCATCATTCATATTTTCAAAATCAATATCTATCTTTATCTTACTAAACAAGGCATTATGCAGTTCACAATAAAATGGACAGTAGAAAACAAAATGGAACTAATTTTCTATATCATTGACAGCACATTGAACTAACCTGCTTTTCTTCTTCTAGATTAACATGCCTCAACAGTCAGATCTCAAATATCAAAAATCAGCTGGTCACATAGAGATCTTTGCTTGTTAGACAAATTATATACAACATAATTCTCCAACAACATATAAATTATAATGTCCATATATTAAGCATAAATTATATATATGTTGTACCAGTCATAAGTTTGGACACACCTTCCCACTCAATTGAATGAGAAAGTGTGTTCAAACTTTTGACTGATACTGTATAAACTCACTGGCCACTTCCTTCGGTACACTGGTGCAATCTAATGTAATCCAGTAAAACAGATCTGCCATAAATTCTACATTTATGGAGTTTACATATTTGCAGTTTTTGTTGACATTGTCAGAAAGGTGATAATTCCACTTTATGTTTATTATTGAGCTCATAGTGGGTGGTGGTGGTTTACTGGAGTACATTATATTGAAAAATGTCCCTAAAATTTTTGTCCACTCCATTAACATACATGAGGAGAGCAAAATATTAGGAACACTTTTCAACATAACACACTCCAGTACAAAACCACCACCCACTACAACTTCAATAATAAACACAAAGTAGAATTATCACTTTTCTGACAATGTCAACAAAAACTGAAGAAGTATAAACTTTGTAAGAGCATAATTTACGGCAAAGCTCTTGTGTTGGATTGCATTAGATTAGTGGACTTAATTAAGTGGTCAGTGAGTGTATACAGTACATAAAAAAACAAAACAAAACAAAACAGTTAGGTCTTATATTACCTGACGTGGGAACTATTTTCATCACATGAGCTATTATTCAGCTGCTGTGTGCATTTAAACAGTAGGCGATGTGACACACAATGCGGTTGCAGCTCCAGTGGGAGACGTAATGAGAACCGTATTGCACTGAGTCAGTGTGCAAAGTTGTCTGACTGTGCAGCAGTTTAACAGTTTGTGCTGGTGCAACATAGTGTAAAAGCTCTTTCAGGTTAAAAGCATATATGATGAAGAGGCTGGTGTGGAGAGACAGTCAGATAGAGGACCTGTTGGCATGCATCCACCCTGAAGAAGTGTTCTTCGGCAAAACAAATATTTACAACCTTAATGGTTATTATTACAGTGGTAGGACAGTTTGCAGATGTTTGTAGTGGATAGACAGGACTGTTGGGTTTATATTGGGTTGCGGGGATGAGTCATGTAAAGTGACCTCTGCTGGGAAGAAACCTTCTTAAGGGACTAGTGTCTGCTACCAAGGTAACTTTAAATTACGTTTTTGGTTGTGTGATTTTTAGTTTGAATTAATGAATATAGGGATTGTCCCAGTAGTCTCTTTTACATAAATAAGTTGAAAAATAGAAGTTGAGAAGCAGTTAGGCACATTAGTAAAAGGTCATTTTAGTTTGGTGGCTATGACACATTAACCTCTTCCTTTGAGTATTATGTTCCGATCCAGTCAGCGCTGTCCTAAAAACCTAAGTAGCACAAAAAAAGTTAGATTCTTGCTTTGTCATGCAACACCCACCCCCACACCTATTAACCCTCTATTAAAGTAGTCACAGTGAGTGCTTTGCACATTGTTGTAGTAATTCATTGGGGCTATTGGCATGTCCCTTCATGTGCCTGCAACTGCTGCTGCTGATCACTCTCAAACCCCTCGACAATTAGGGTGGGCCTGAGTTTATTGTTTGAGTTCAAAGATGTCTGTGTTGGAGACAGGATTATGGGATTTCCCCCCTTTACCTTTAGACTGATCATTTAGGAGGGGTTGGGTTATTCCATGTGCACTGTGTTGAAGCAGCTGAATTCTGAACAATATTTCACACTGTTTGGAGAGAAGAGAAGTTTGAAAATGAATATTAGACACATGACATTTGATGTTGGAAGAGAAACACTGGCTGCCAGGTTATACACTGCATACAGAGAAGAAGAGGATTAGAATACAAGGTGTGTTAATCATATATTAATAATAAGATCACTTTCAGTGGCTAAACAATCATGACCAAACAAAGAGCCAAGTGATTGGACACTTGGTTTTGAAAGGTCCACACCCCACCCATCTTATTACCAAGATAGAAAGGTGCACTCCATAATAGGACACTGATCTTTTGTCGCCCTACTTTCATTGACTCATCCCCGCAAACTCTCCCACTCTTTCCAGTCTTGGTTTATCCCGTTCTGAACCCCTCCTGCCCCTCCCCTGACACGGCGCCTCAATAAAACCAGTTCCAAAGTTGCCATCAAGAGAAGCGCACGGCTGTATTACCCCAGAGGATAGTGCGCAGCGGCAGATGAGTAAATAGAGGGTAGTGTATTTTACCCCCCCACGCACAGGAGGATTGTTTATGCAGGAACGGCATCCCCAGTCTAACTTTCCACCAGTTAGAGCCACGCGTAAAATTTGGGTAAAATGCTGACAAGCGCCTTGGCGACATTAACAACCCTGCTGGCGTGGAGTTGCTGCGTGTTGGCTACTCAGGTCGCTTTCTCCAACTTCTCCATGGACAACGAGGTGCGCTCCAGCTTCATCCAGCGGCGGCTGCGGAGCCAGGAGCGCAGGGAGATGCAGCGGGAAATCCTCTCCATCCTGGGGCTGCCGCATCGTCCTCGGCCGCACGTCCACACCAAACAAAACGCTGCCCCGATGTTCATGCTGGATCTGTACAATACGATCTCTACAGACGCAGAGCCGCCCGGATATTCTTACTACAAGCCCCTTTTACCGACCCAGGCCTCCCCCATGGTGACCCCACAGGACAGTCGCTTCCTAGATGACGCAGATATGGTGATGAGCTTTGCCAATCTTGGTAAGTTTCCCCTCTTAACTTTTCAAAACCATTATTCTATAATGAAAAACATCATAAAAATATGGGATAAAAGGTTCAGTCTTAAGATAAAACCTTTATATAATGTGTGTGTGATATTTACTATTTAATATTTCATTATCTGCTGACATGGCATCAGTGACAGCCTCTTAACTTTTCTACATGGAAGCAGTTCACTATGATACCTACAATGTCTTCATAAAAATGTTAAAGGTTGCTTTTCTTCTTGTTTTGGTTATTAGGATTCTTTGCAAGTGCCTAACCAATACAATGATGACTTCATCTATTCATCTTGGTCAGAGATCATCTGATTCAATTAAGAATAAGTTTTTAGTGCTTTCCGTTTTGTTGTCCAGTCCTCTACAGCAGAGAGCATTATATGTCTGTGTGTGTATGTGCCTTTGTGAAAGCCAGGGTGTCTCTGACTTTGTGGCTTTTGGGTCACTTTCTTCACTTGAAATCAAGCATTATGCATTCCGAGCTGTAAATGTTATGACAACATGCCTGTATCCGATTTCCCCAGAATCCCTTCAAAGCTCTGGGGGAGAGGCTTTAGCATGGCTTTGTTTCGCATGACTAGGAATTGAACGGGCATTTCTAAACCCCCAGGGAGTGAGGGAGAGGTTGACTGAGATCAAGATACAAACTGCATCTAAACACATGTTATTGCTGCAGTAATCTTTATTAGTGCAGGTGCGTGTGTGTGTGTGCGTGCGTGTGTGCAGAGCATTCCTGCATCTATATGTGCCTGTTTGTGTGTTTGTTTGAGGGGCGTAAATCACAGGGGGTCACAGGTGGGAGTCAGGGCTTACTCGGACATTATTGAATTTATAAAAGGCAAATCCTGCCTTTGTTTCCCTTGGAGATCCTACGGCAGCTCTGATATCACTATGGTGAAACAGTAGACGGCACGGTGCCTGTGGCTCTTATCCGGATGTGGGGTTCCATCCAAAAGCAACCCTTATCTTCTTTACGCCCTTCTCCTGCCTCAGGGCTTGGAGGAGGGTTATAGGTCAATTGTGAATAGATGAAGTTTGTTCATCTGAGATACGTCGCCAAGAAACCTTTAACCCTCCAGTCCTGATTGTTTGTGTGCCATTGAGGTTGAACTTAAGCCTGCAAACGAGGAGCCGTTCAGAGTTTTTTTTTTCAATCAGCTCATAAATGTGTAGTTAATACAAAACATTTGGAGAAACATTTGGTTAAAAAAAAACCCAAAAGTGCATAACATAACATTTTATGTCCTCAGTCATGAACTTTTAACTGACAGTCTTTAGCTAATGAGATCTGGAAACGTGGTTTCTGAAAACCCCATAGCAGATTTATGTGGTTCCACATCTGAAGATTTTGATTATAAAGAGGAAGGAGGAAAAAAGACACAATGAGTGTGTATTATTTCTCTCTGGAGCCCAGAGTGGCCTCCTGTGCTGATGATTGTCAGAATTTTTAGCTCGGGCTCCCACATTATGCTGGAGTGACTCTATCTTGGTGGTCCCTGGATGATCGCTTCAAGACCCAACTGGATTATGGTATTTCCCTTCCAAAGACCACAGCTTCCAGTGTGAGAGAGAGCTGCTGTAGAGCTCCCAGTGCTCCCAGGTATATCCTGCAGGTGGACCACACTTAGAAAAATGTCCAATTATTTTAATAAATCTGCCACATTTACTCAATATACTTTGAATGAAAACAGTTCGGTCAGAGGGATGACTTTTTGAAAAGCATCTTTCACTAGTTTAACATTCTTTGAGGGCTTTTTGATATTGTAAAGTCTCCGCATACTATACTATGTCACATGCTCATATATCTAACATGACTGCATATGTTTACTTCTGTTGGAATGCCAAACCACACGGCGTACCCCAGAATCACCAGCAGGAAGCATTCGTCTCATTGTCATGCAACATTACACAAGGCAGCTGCTATTCGACTACGCATTTTTCCTTTTGTGCATTTGTTAATAAACAAATAGATTCCATGTAGTGCCGAGGCCTACACTTTTATCGGCCACTTAGCTTTTTCTGCAGCTCTCTGCCTGCTAACCCTCACGTTAGACCTGCTTGTTTACTGCTGCTGAAGTCTTTGCCTGGAGACGTGTACACATGCGTTCAGTATGGGCTTCTCTGCATTGACCAAACACACACCTGCGGAGCATGGGAAAAGGCTTAATGACCAAAAATGTCACTGGCTTTCATTAAGAAAGAAAGAGTGCACAATGCTCTCCCAACAGTTGAAGGAAGACTGTGTTGCTGAAGAACAGAGGGAGTATTGTGTTTTTCGAAAACTTGTCCTGCTAAGCTGATCTGTAGGTAGCATAAGGAGATCATACTAAGAATTTCTTCTGCCCCAGCAGAAAATCTCATTAACCTTCTTATTATTCATACATCCATTTGCAAAACAATTGCTTTCTCTTCCCTTAGAAGCTCCAGCAGTAATTACAGGGTGACAACCGCTGATATGAAACTTTTACCTCATTTCTGTCTTACAAACTTCATTGACTATCTCTGCGTGAGGCTTATAGCTCGCTCTGTCACCGACAAGCAGACACAGAACTACATTCTGCAGCAGATTTATGCATAGGTGCAATATTCGTTTAGCCGAGGTATTTTTGGTCGTTCTAATAATCTACAAGAAAACAGCTTAGGGTTTGAACAATGTTGTCAAACCTGTCAAAACACGCAGACATTCATTGGTGTGAATGGTCAGAAAATGTTCACTTATGAAATATAGATTTTTAACTTTTAAACAGTTGAAAACTCACAAACGAATAGACAGATCTTGACTGGCGGATAGACTGACATGAATAAAACTTGTAGCACAAAAGTCATTTTCCATATATTTGTGACTTTTGTTTTTGTGCAGACATGGTGAACCACCCATACTGATGTGTAAAAAAAAAAAAAAAAAAACCCCAACTCCACTTACTATAAAATTGCAATAGGTTAATGATAGCTCCGTGGCTGTGTGGCCCTGCAGTGTCAGGAGCAATGTGAAGTGTTGAAATGCCTCCCAGAGGGAAGTTTGCATATCTGAGGTCTGATCTCTGCAGCTAATGGTCCCTAACGTAAACACACCGAGTCCTTACAAGCAATTATTGCTTTCATAAAAACACCCCTCGTTCCCTTCCAGCATTTAATTGCGGTCAAACAAATGACTCGCAGGGTTCAGAATGCACTGCTCTTAACGATGAGCGGGCTGTGTGTGTTTTTGTGTCGTTAGAAATGTTTTTAGAAGACTGAATCGGTTTAGTGCCATGAAATAAATGTTGTGTTTCCAGTCTGGGCGTCGTGCGTGTGTGGTTGTCTGTGTGCTGAAACAATAGTGGGCCATCAGTAGGAACACAGGGTGATGTCATGGTGATGTCATGGTGTATGTCAGTGGGCAGGATGTGTTTAAGGTGGCTAATCGCTGCTCTGCTCTGCACACCTTCACCAGAGACCTCCACCGCTCTTTCCAAGGACAAACACGTTGACTAATGCTGTAAAAACACGACACTGGAAAGCTTCAGGAAGCTTCGGGGTCTTTCTGACCACTGTTCTGCTGGAAAGTCTGAGTGTTGGAGAGCTTCAGCTGGCTCATGACTGGGTGGAAACCCCACAGTGCCACCAGCTACTGCTGATTTACTTCATCCTCTGCGATCAGAATGAAATCACTGGATAGTGGTTCATGGCAAAATGATCAGGGATGTGTGGGTGGTACAGACTCTGGTACTTAAGACACACATGAATGTGTGAGGCTCTCTGCACTTTATGTGAGTGTGTTTATAAAAGCACACTGGCTGCTGCGGTTTTCCGGGCAGTGCCTTACCAGGCCTTTTCTTGTGGTCAGCACATGTGTGTAATTTAAACAGGGAGCCAAACTGAGCCCTGAGTGTGTTTTTTCTCCCCATATTGGCATGTATGGTGAACTTGACTTAAGTGATGTTTAGATCAATCACTTGACTGATGGAAGCAGCATTTTTCCTATTTCTGACACAGTGCTTCCGAAATGTGGGCTGAGGGACACACATCAGAGGATTGTTTGATTCAGCGACAGTTGTGACAGATATCACAACCGCTGACTGGTTTAGCATCTCACAGCGGTTTGCCTCTTCCTCACAATGTAGAATCGACAATCTCTCAGAAGTATTATTTTACTGTGAATATGTCAGCTGGGCAGAAAACAATCAACCATTAATCATGGTGGTATCATAACTGAGTGGATTATAAATGAAGAGTTTCAGGGAAGCACATCAAAGCCACAATCAAATGCTGATTGACAACTTGTAACCTCTTTCACTCTACTAGTAAAAAATCACCAGTTCTTGTAGTTTGATGTTCACTTATCCCCATATTGTTGCCTCCCGACAGTTGATCAGGATCAGGATCTTCTGTACCAGCAGCACCAGAGGGAATTCAGATTCGACCTTTCCCGTATTCCAGAGGGAGAGGCTGTCACAGCAGCAGAGTTCAGGATTTACAAGGACTTCATTCAGGAACGCCATGAGAATGAGACGTTCAGAGTCAGCGTCTACCAGGTCCTGCAGGAACCTCCAAACAGGTGAGGGTGTTTTCTTTTCAGCTCTTGTCAATGTCAAAGTTTACAGGAATTTTACAGTTTGGTTTTTGTCTCTGATTTACTTCATCTTGTACCACGTGCGTCAGCTTGATCTTCTCTGTGGAGTTTAGAATTAAGTGGCCAGTTTATCAAATTATTAAAAAAACATATTTTATGACTTACTTCTGGTGGTAACTAGACATGGAAATGGCATTTGTTTGAGTCAATTAGATTTTCAGATATCCACATCTGCTACCACCCTGAGACAGAGTTAAAAAGAATTTAATTGGTGGTACTCACAGCAATGTGGTGCAACGCAACAGCCATGTGACTTTCCAGAAACAGTGTATGAATTACTCAGGATAATCCCTTGACTATACTCTCAGCAGTTTTTGTAAAGAAAACTGCTCACAATAACAATTTCTCAACGTCTTTTGGATGGATTGCTATGAAATTTTGCACTGACACTCTGGTCCACAGAGGATGAATGCTGCTGACTCTGACACAAGCATGAGGTTTTTTACTGTTGACATTTTTTAGTGAATGTCTCAACAACTTGGATTGCCATCACTCTTAGTACAGACACTCCTATCAACCCCAGCTTTAATTTGTGCTAATTGGCAAATGTTAGCATGCACATTAAATAAAGAGGGAGAGCATGGTAAACATTATACCTGCTAAACATCAGAATGTTTGTATTATGATTGTTAGCATACTGACACAAGCATTTAGCTCAAAGCCTCATCTAAAGGACAGCTTCACAAAGCCGCTAACGCAGCTGCAGACTCTTAAATTGTTTAATAATTTGTGCACCGCCAATGAATTCATCTCCATTTTAATGGGTTGGTGCCTGAAATCTCAAAAACCTGAGTGCATATTAAAAAAACAAACTGCATTGATACTTCTGGAGGATTTTTTTTTTGCAGTTAGAGTGAACTAACCCTTTAAAGTCTTTAAAACAACCTACTGTACTAAGTCTTCATACTGACTGCATGTTTCATTGCTATTATTATATTATTATCCTCTTATGTTAGTGACACAGTACAAGTAGTGTGGTTGAGTTTAAACAAACACCTCATGCTACTGTGTGTTTTTCTGTGAAAACTGGTTGTTAGCTTCATGCACACAGATCTGTCTGCTTTGGCTGCGCTGGTCCACATTTCCCGACTGGTTATTTCTGCTGATGTTAGTGTCAGCGCCGAAGCTGTTTACACAGACATTAGTGTCAATTACAGAAACAGAGAGGTTCCCTCTGGAGCAAGTTCACTCTCACACAGTCAGAACAGGACTCCCTGAGAGACCAACATTCATAATGTGCAACTCCCACCACAAATAACACCTTCAACCCACAAGATATCAGTTCACTTTTTTCTCTCACACAGGTGGTTATGCTTTCATCTTTCTGTCTGTCTGATCGTCTGTACATAGATGCCAGCTTCTGTCTTGTTACTCTCACAACGTTTTCTTGTTTCAAACTGCGTTTGAAATTGGGTAACAGCATGACAAATTTTCTGACTGAAGGATAATTACACTCTGTACAAATCCCTCCTGACAAATCAAAGTTCCACCACCTGCATTATAAAGTCTCTAACTCCATTTACCTGCTTGCCGCAGCTTGCTGGGGGGTCGGGACATGGGCAAGTGGAGGGAGTCATGTGCAGGCAGTAGGTTTAAAGTCCTTCATCGGTGACAGCAGAGCTGACGACGGTGTTAAGGACAACACCATTGTCATTCACAGACACAAATAAAGACCACTCCACACAGACGAGCAGGCGGCAGGACAAAAGACAGACGTCTGCCTGAGGGTCTGAAACTCAATCTGTAAACATACCTATTGTCTGTGAAATCTACCCTTAAGACGACACATAGTGTAAGATTTTTCTTCTGGGATGTTAAGAAAGTTCTCCTTTGATAATTTTTCAGGGTATTCAGTGTGTTACCTGTTGATGGGATTTGCACTGGATGTTCAGACTTCTATACATTTTCTGAGGCCGAAATGACAAAATCCAACCTTGAATTTAAATAATTGATTGCATGATTACACATTTCCTTTCTGCTGAATTAGCTTTTGTGTTACAAAGTCTAGGAAAAAGAGGAAAAAAATACAAAAGACAATGAAAAATGAAGTATTTATTAATTATTTTTTCTGTTTTGCTCATTCAATTAAGCCTGATTAAGTGTGCTGTATTTAGTGTGCTGTCAGAAATAATTCTGTTGGCACATCTCTGTTGTGGTGGCTCAGTATTCCAACACTTCAGTCGACTCACAGCTTTGATTTGACTTTATCTGATAAACAATGTAGAAATTGTAGCTCTTTTTATACACAGTCTCCTGATTTCAGGGGACTGAACATAATTGGACATTGTTATCATGTTCATCTTTGGTTCCCTTGCAGTCAATGACAGTCTGAAGTCTATAAACTATGGACATCAGCAGACAATTAGTATTTTCCCTGGTGATGCTCCAGCAGGCCTGTTGTACTGCAGCTATAATTACTTGCTTATTGTCAGGGATTTTTGCCTTTAGCATGGTCTTCAGCAAATGAAACACATTCTCAGTTGGACTGAGATCAGCTGTCTGACTTGGCTCATCTTTTTCTTCTCCCTTAGGGGCTCCGCACATCTACAACATTCCACTGTTTGGTCATAAAATTTCTTGGTTGCTTTTATGCAATATTTCTTCTGCATTGTCCTAAATTTGGTGAATATGTACAAAACCATCCTACAGTCTTAACTCACTATGGATGTACACACTACAACAAACCACAAACTTTAGTTTTGCTTTTTTTTAAAAGCCTATTAAATACTAATTTTGTATAATTGACATGACAGCAAAACATACCATTCGTTGTTTTCCCACCATCCAGGCTGCCATTGGTTTCCATTAATTTCCATTAGAAATTAGATAAATTTGCAGAAACTTGAGAAAGTTTCTACAAGAAATACATATCCCATCACAGCGGACATTTCATCACTGTTGTGTTTCTGTTATTGTTGTATGGCAATGCAATTGCAAGCAGAGACACTTGAAAGTTTTCTTTCTTCATCTTCTTTGATGCTGCGTCCAAGAAAACTTCCAAGAACCTGTGATTTCAGACAGTGTAAAAACAGGCATCTTATTAAAGGAGTACTCTGCTGAAAACCTGTGTTTTTATGGGGTAGGCACATGTTGGCTGAAATGTGGATCTTGCTTGACTTAATTATATAATTACATATCATTCTCCACCCAGTGAAGTGGAACTGCTGCTGCTGGACCAGCGTGAAGTGTGGGCTGCAGAGGAGGGCTGGCTGGTCTTTGACCTTACTGCTACTAGTAACCTCTGGGTGGTCAACCCTGAGCAGAACCTCGGCCTGCACCTGGTCCTGGAGGACAGCCATGGTCAGTTACTGCCATGCATTAACTAGCAACAACAGTCTAAAAACCGCAGTCTTTGTGTAGAGAAGTGATTAAATCTTACAAAGAACATCATCACATATTGAGTAAATCTGTGTAGTGGGTGCTTGCAGAGTTCAAGTCATGATTGTGGTTGCTGTGGTCATATTAGGATGAAAAATGTATTGTTAAGTAGAAACTCAGATGTGTGTTATTGTCATATTCAGTGGTTGGTTGAGACTCTTATAAGTCTTGTTCCCCCCTCCTGATCCCTGTCTCCCCCTGTAGGCCAGAAGAGGAGCCCCCAGCTAGCGGGGCTATTGACAGGCAGTGGACCCCAGGACAAGCAGCCCTTCATGGTTGCCTTCTTCAAAGCCAATGAGGTTCGCCTCCGCAGCATCCGCTCTGCCCACGGTCATAAGGGACGCCAGTCTAACCGCTCCAGATCTCAGAAGACTGTACATGATGCACTAAAGGCAGTGGAGGCTGCAACAGGTGTCTGACACCTTCAAATTTCATCACTACAGACAATAGTCATAGCCAATAATGACTCTGACTCACTGGAATTTAATGCTCACTAACTTAACATTTGCATGTTTTTAATTTCAGATAATCTGGGCATCTCCAAAGAGGGATGTAAAAAGCATGAGCTGTATGTCAGTTTCAGAGATTTGGGGTGGCAGGTATAATACAGAACTTTCATTTAGTTTCACTTCATCTATGTTCAAAAAGTGACATTTATCTGAACCTTCGTCTGTGGTTTTATCTTTATCAGGACTGGATCATAGCACCAGAGGGCTATGCAGCATACTACTGTGAGGGGGAGTGCGCCTTCCCTCTCAACTCCTACATGAATGCCACCAATCACGCTATTGTGCAAACTCTGGTAAGTCCCGAACAGTCCCTGATGACAGTGCCTTTTACTGCAGACTCCACTCTCTGTGACAGATGATTTATGCTTCTTCTAACTGCAGGTGCACTTTATCAACCCAGAGACAGTGCCTAAGCCCTGTTGTGCCCCCACGCAGCTCCATGGCATCTCAGTGCTCTACTTTGACGACAGCTCCAACGTAATCCTCAAGAAGTACCGCAACATGGTGGTCAGAGCCTGTGGCTGTCACTAACCGCTCAACCCCCCCCACCCTCCCCTCCTATGAGTTCTGCAAATCCAGAGGGACACTTAAGAAAAGAGGACACGAAGGGACCAGATACAAGAGATGACTGACTGCCTGTCACAGAATGAGCTTTAATCTGGGGATTGTATTTATGACCAGCAGTTGAACCGCCCACGCAGTATTAACCACTACCACAAACCAATTAGGACTGGCCACAGAGAAAGATTGAACAAAGGATTTTCTTGTGTTTTTCTTTCAGTGTGACTTGGAAAGTTTGCACTAAAATGACCTGGAGCAGTTACTTCAGAAACAAAACATTTAAGAAAGTAAAAAGTTACTCATATTTATCCCTGTTGGCAGAGATTATATAACACAAACTGTATCTGCATTTGAATTCTGTTGTGACCATCAGGTATGACAATATAAAATATTGCCTGGGTGAAAATGTGCATTTGATAACAGACCTCACAGCTCATACAACTTTAGATCTCCATCTTCCTGTTAAACCACTGAATCTTGTCTTTTGGAACAGCTGGATAAACTTGAGTCCTGATAAGGAAAAAAAAAAATCTTAACTGGTGTTGAACTGGTGTTCAGCAGGCCACTTGGACCGGATCAGGAGTAAGACATCTGGCAGCGTGTCTATGTGCTGCTGATGTAGAGGAGCCCAGTGAAGAATGACAGCCGAGACTGTTAATAACCGTGTGTGGGATTGAAAGGCCCGGCTTCTCCTGGTGCAGACATACAGTATATCACCGGGCTTGAGAAAGGCATACAGTCTGCAAGATGTCAGTAATTCATCTTCATGAGACAGACATCAGGTTTTGCACCATCACCCCTACTGCAGCCGCCTTCTGGCATCAGACCAGAGCTGCAGGAGGGCAAAGAGAGGCTGTAATTTTATTTTGTCAGATTAAAGTAGTTGAATAAATTGAAACTATCAAAAAAGACGTGGGTGTGATGTTTTTACCTCATTTGACCTCAGTAATGTTTTTTACAGTGGCATTCACAACATCCTCAGCTAGTCATTTTAATACCGAAAGTTTAAGACTGAAAGTTTACTTCACCACAAGGTTCATTTAATAGCTGTTCTGCAGATTTCAGTCACGTCGCATGATCTTCCTCAGCAGAGAAGAAAAATGGGAATTTGAACATGTCCAATTGCAAGATGTTCAACATTATGTATTTCTTCATTTCCTGAAGAAGATTGGGTGATATAATCCAAAGCACCGGAACAGTTACTAAAAGGTCTTTGTAGTATTCTGTCAAGTAGTGAATTAGTCTTTTTTTTCATTGATGAATGGGTTATGAAGATTTTTGTATAACTTAAAAAAAAACTTGCAGGAATTTTTACACAATATTTTTATTTGACAGAAAGCAAACTGTTTCACAAGTTAAAGACCCGATCTGTTTGCTCAGCCACCTGTGTGCTCTGACTGTGACATCAGATCGAGTCCCTGTGGTCCACATTTCAGTTGTCACATTCAGCAGATTGTCAGAATGCGAACCATGTATCACACTGTACAGCATTCACAAATTGTGCCTTTAGAGTACTTAGAATAACACGAGCATCTCCACTTTTAATATTGGGACAAACATTTTAAAAGGGGCATCAGTACAAAAAGCAAAGCTGCTGTATGCTGTAACAACCAAGCAAATGAGGCATTCACACTGACATTCACCGAGAAGCTGAAAGCTTCCAGCATAGCATATTACAACACTGCCCAAACACAGATTTTTTACCTTAAATAGAAAATAGAGGTAGAAGATTTAGAGTACTAAATCTTGCGGATACAATCAGAAAGAGAGTTGATTGTCAATGTGAATATATTCACTCAAACTGAGGAATAGTGAATTACAGTAATTTGGAATGAAATCTATCATGTGGGTTCATGAAGAACTCTTACATAATATTAGGCAGAAGAGAGATAAACTTTACATGATATCATCAACAGTGAAAGACCTGAGGGAGAAAGTTTTCTGTGCTCTTCAAGGAACGTGGGCTGATTTTGTCAGAACTGCTTGCAATGATATGAACACTCACTTTAAACTCAACCAATATTCTTTGAGCCTACAAGATTTTTCTCAAGTTCATTGTCACTGGAGCAGCTCTAGGGTTTCTCTCTATGGCAACAAAAAATCCCCTGGTTTCTCACAAACTAAACAGCTTTTCAACATGTGAATTCTGTCATGACTTGACTTTGCTTAATCTTACTTTAACTCAGATTCAACTCACATAGTCAGTATGTGATCCCTGACTTACCTTGATAAATACAGTGCTAATATAAGATTACCTCTAGGGGATCCTGAGATCTTTCCTCTTTATCTGTTATTCCTCAGATACAAATTTAAAACACAATCAAGCACTGAAAAAGGATTTAAGAGGTAGAGAGACAATAAATAGCAGAGCTTAAAAGAGACTGACTTGCTCCCCTCTTCACTACATGCAATTAGTGCCTGGACCTCGCAGCTCAGGGGCTGAATAGTGTCTCCTCCGGACTGCCTCTGCCTCCTTCTTCTGCCCCCCGGCTGGCCTCTCTTGCCCTGGGGGAACCTGGGGGCATGATGCCTTTGGGGACCCACACTCTCCCTCTGATTTCCTGGGTGAGGTTTCTGCCTCTGGGGTGGCTGAAGGTGAAGGCTGGGGGGCCGAGACAGGGGTGAGAGCCAGGCAGACGTCCCCCACACTGAGCTGGCGGCACTGCAGGCCACAGAGACGGGCAGTCCTCTGAGGGCTGCAGGAGGACCAGCCCTGCCCACGCACAAAGAACGGATACTCCACATAGACATCCACCATCTCCTGGAGAAGAAGACACACCAACAATGCGATTAGAGAGAAATGCAGCTTGTACATTTTCCCACTAGGGGGTATTGTTGTTCCAGTTTGAAGAGATTACTTGTGACTGATTTATGGTGAGAAAAGTCTTTGATGATTTCTGAGCCTGTTTGAAGCCACCCACACTCTCAAGATGTAGAGAGAGCTTTGGTTTAAATGCAGTCTGGTACTCATCAGCTCATTGCACATTTAACATATGTACTCTTGTCTAACTGAGTGATTAACATCAGTAATTACTTTTAACCACATGCCAAATATTGCAATATCACCCTCAAATTAATCAGTAAATTTAAAAAATATGTTGTTGTTAAATTCATTTGAAATTAGAGGCCAATTGTTTCAACTTTGTTTGCAATTACAGTATTTCTCATATTATCTTGATGACATAAGTTTTTAATTGTAGAGAAAAAAAACAATCCCAGCAAAAACTGAGGTGTAGTGGTATGCATTGTTGTTATTAAGGCAAAGGAGGCACCAAACTGAGACATTTTCAGACTATACGCAGTGGCTTTAAAGTATGATGATGCTGTCATTGTATTTATATTCTGTTATTGTCAACAAATCGCACAAGTGGAGACCGAAACTAAAAATGTGTGAGTCCGTACTACATCCTACTTCACAAATACATAGTTTCAGTTTTCAACAGGGCTAGTTTATCTGGTAAACAGCTGGGTACTCTATTTTATTTTGGGAATGCAGCTCAAACAGGATACTGCATTAGTTGGGGACTATATACAGCTGTAGATCAATATACATTTAATGCTACTATGTATGTGGGATTGACTCAAAATAAACAAAAAATCCCATGTTCATCACAAGTAATGAACATGTCACTCACTATGGCTCAAAGGAATAAGTATACTATCAAATACTAAAAAAATTTGGCATTCACAATTTTTTGGTGACATCTTCAATTTGCAACTTTTGTTTTGTTTTACTAACTGTAAGCTGGAGCCAAAGAACATTTGGCATGTTTGCTTGAAAAATGAGTTGTTTTTTTTCTCATTAAAAATTTGAGATGATGTTAAAATTTGTACTATATATCATAACCTCATTCATCTAAAACTGATGGAACATCAAGTTCAAAAGACAAGTTCATTTCCAGTTGCAGCATTTGATAGATTTACTACATAATGAGAATAAAGACTGTTTCTGGTGGAGGGTCAGCTGTGAATGGTGTTAAACAGTGAACATGATTATCCTTCTCTTTCCCTCTCTTGTGACTCACCTGGGACTGCTGGTCATGCAGCAGGATGAGGAGGCGTGAGATGGAGGAGGGGGAGGCTGAGGGGGAGATGCTCTGCACTGTGCAGCAGCTCAGGCGCAGGTCTGGACAGGCCAGTGAACCAAGCAGGAAGTCCTCCGTCTGCAGGTGTTCCACCCTTCTCAGCTGCCCGTCTCTGAGCTCTATCAGAGAGCCAGCCACAAAGTGAGGGAGTAGCCAGGGAAAACGGTTCGAAGAGGAAGAGGAGGAAGAGGAGGAAGAGGAGGATGAGGAGGCGTTGGTTCGCTCAGAGGAGGGGAGGACAGGAGATCTTGATGCTTCCTCTGTTGTGGAGGTGCATGTGTTGTTTAAGTTATCAGGAGAAACTCGTATGAAGGAATGTAATGATGGTCCAGAAGCAGGATGTTTGAGAACCTTTGTTGATTTGTGCAACAAATCATGTTGCAGCGCGAGGTCCCCTTGTGGAGAGTGAGGTAGGTATGTGCTCAATGATGGAGGACTTGGTTTTTCAACTCTGGGAAAATACTCATCTCTTCTGTCTTTTCTTCTCACATAAGGTCCTTTATTCCTCCCATTGCTCTGCCTATCCATGATTAAACTCTTGTCCCTTAATGTCTTGAGCTGCTCCCAGCCGTACTCTCCACCCACCCTATGGAAACCCTCAGTGA
This sequence comes from Euthynnus affinis, assembly GCA_029490765.1. Lineage (NCBI taxonomy): Eukaryota > Metazoa > Chordata > Actinopteri > Scombriformes > Scombridae > Euthynnus > Euthynnus affinis. The sequence continues at coordinate 8,675,082 of CM055840.1, read as the reverse complement.
CTGAGTTGAATCTGGAGGGGTGGTGTGGATGGCCCATGTGGAGGTTGATTTCTCTGTGGTGGCTGGGCAAGTGACCATGGTGCTGATAGTGGTGAGAAAAGTCCCATCCAGAATGGAGGGGGTTAAACTCCCTCCACTCTGCCCAGCCATGATGCTCCCTGAATGCTGAGAGGACGTGAGGTTTGGACCTGGTGGATGCATGTGTCTGCATCCAGGGCTGATAGAGTGCAGGAACCCGTCTTGGTACAGGCTGGAATGGGCTTGTGTGTTTTATCTTAAACTCACTGTGGCTCTTGTAAGGGTAGGGTACCTTGAATGTTGCAGCATCACATTGCTGCTGCTGCTGTGGTATGCTATGTCTTTGATCCCTCTTTTTGAGTGGGAGACTGTCCCTATCTGGGACAAGAGTTGGGTTTGGTGTGAAGTTCATTGGCTCACGCTTGCTGTCACTCACACTGGCGCTGCATGCTCTCCTGCAGAAGTTGAGGAGGTGTACTGATCATGTGACACAGATTCCATTAATCTCTTGGCAAGCAATGCAGATAGATAGGTCCAAGGTCATCACAATCTGAAAAGTAGAGGAAACATATATTGATTCGTTTTATATTATCACAAACAAGGTGGCAAGCTGTCTGTCTGCCACTGTCTCTCTCTTTAAAATGTACTTAAAGGACCAGGACCACCTGGCATCTAGTGGTGAGGTTGCAGATTGCAACCAAATTAATGCGAAAAACGTAAAAGGCCCTCTCCAGAGCCAGTGTTTGGTTTGTCCATTCTGGGCTACTGTAGAAACATGGTGGTGTAGGCCAGCTCTGTAGACGTAAACCCGCTCCCTATGTAGATATAAAGGGCTCATTCTAAGGTAACAAAATACAACGATTCATATTTTCAAGGGATAGGGAATATTATATTACATTTCTGTCAAGTCCGTTCTGCTAGATGCCACTAAATTTTACACACGGGTCCTTTAAAGGGGAACTCCACCAATTTATACATCAAAGTCTGTTCAGAGGCCTTGAGGAGTACTACTACTTATGTGAAAAAAGTTGTGTAAAGCCTTTTGCCTTTTGGCTCCAGAGAAGCCTAGTAAATTAATAAACATTGGTTGGGTCTGAAGACTTGAAAATGAAAAAAAAATCTGGGGTTGTGTAGTTAGAAAGAAGTGAGGTTACCAGACCTCTGTAGCCTGCTCAAGGTCACAGGTGGCGAAATTGCCTGAAATGCTACAGACTTGCTCCTGTGTGCACAAGCCAACTTTGGTTTATATTCATATTGCCTTAAAGGGTTTTATCATTTTAAAACATAGATAGAATATAGTACAAGTTCTGTGATACATTACTACAGCTGCATTGGATTTTGCATCACTCTGTTTTGAAAAAAAAAAAAAAAAAAAAACAACAAAAAAAAACTATTTGTCTGTAGAGAGTGGTAGATGAGCAAAATGCTAATTTGGTGGAATATTTTTCTAATAAATGACAGAACTTTTCCCCCTGAAACTGCCACCTAGTGAGATCACTGCCTGCAAAAATCCCTTCAACATCTCAACAGTAACTTTACCATTTGCTCCGAATTAAAGCTTTCCAACCACCACACTCCTGTGTGCACATGCAAGCCGACTTTAGTTTATATTCATATTGCCTTGAGTTTTAGCATTTTAAAACATAGATCTCACCTATAGCTGGCACACAATCTTGCAGGGGGGCTCAGCAGCCCTTGAAATTGAACATTGCCTTGAAAGGATATAGCATCTGAAACCTGTGAACTAGGTTAGATGTCTTTAGCATGTTTATTTTCCATTGTTTACTCTGGGACAAAAATTGCAACAAACATTGGATCACCACCAAAAGTCAGAGCACACTTGTTCTCTGGGGATGTAATCCAGTCTTGTAACTTGGTTGTTGAAGCCTGCCTCAGCTCCACCTCTTTGCCCATTTTGGATTAGCTGGGAGTTAGGTGGAGTCAGGCACTGCCAAGATGGCGATGGCTGGAACCACCCACTTTGAGCTTCAAAACTGCCAAGATGGCGATGGCTTGAGCCACCCATTTTGAGCTTCAAAACCGCTCTTCAGAAACCAATGACATCACAGTGGCTATGTCCATACTTTTTTACAGTCTATGGTTTTGACAAGGAAGAAGAATGTGAGGAATAAAAATAAAAACATATCTCTGGTTCTGTTGCATTTGATTTTGCATTACCTTTTTTTTTTTAAAAAAAAACATTGTGAGTGTTATATGAGTGAAATGTACTCTACCATCTGAATCCGCCACCTGGTGAGATCACTGCCTGTAAATATCCCCTCGACATCTCAACAACAACTTCACCATCAGCTCCAAATTTAAGCTCTACAACCACCAATTGATGGGTATTGATGGGGTTTCGTTTGATGGACATTTACCAACTCCTTTGTAAAAAAAAAAAAAAGTTACTATGGTAACAATGTACTGCACAGCATGGCTGGTGAAAGAATGAACATAGTGAGAACAAGGCAAAGTAAAAGAATGCGAAGGATGCAAAGTTTCAATCAAGCTTCCATAGTAATATTTTTCCACTAGAAACAAAGCAAAGTGTGTGTATTCACTTTTATGTGCATAGATGCAACTTAACATCATGACTCATTGTATAACCGTCCACAATCTTACATGGGTATTGTTTAAAATCACCACCCATGCATGTAGCAACTATGGTTGTTGGCTGTGCAGAACCTAACTGCCCTACTACAAAGACCAAAGAGACCAGGAAGGCTGGCGTCACTTTCCCCATGTCAGTATAGAGTAGATGAGACATTTTTTTTTTTTATGGGTCAACTAAAACTACAAAAAGTTAATATACTAGGTATTTTTACTGTTAACTACCAAGTAACATTAAAGGTCCAGTGTGTAAGATTTATACACTTTCAGGAAAGGCCATCTCTCGAGTCAGTGTTTGGTTTGTTTGTTCTAGGCTACTGTACAAACATGGCAGTGCCAAATGGCGGGCTCCGTGGAAGAGAGCCTACTCCCTATGTAGATATAAAGGGCTCATTTGAAGGTAATGAAAACCCGATTCTTATTTTCAGGTGATTATACACTAATTAAAACATACTTATGAATATTATGCTCCATTTCTGCCAAGTCCATTCAGCTAGATGCCACTAAATTATACATACTGCACCTTTAACAGACCAACTGAGTAATAAGTTATTGCTGATTGCTAGCTCTCAACAGCATTGATCTATAAGCCAAATAGATAAATTATAACCAGCAAACATTGTTTTAATGTTAGTTACGCTAAAAGCTTAGAGCTCAAATGTAATATTTAGTAACATATAAGAAAGTTATTACATTTGTTACAACATTTGACTGCTAAGCAGCTGTCATTCAAATGTAAAGTAAACATAGAATATGTAAATGACAGAGTGAAATGCTCATCTTCACAAAATACCATCTCATAATATCTCAAGACAAATCCAGCAGGCCAGCTACATGTTAACTGACACAAAAATTGAAGCACAGGCAAATCAGCACAACAGTAACGTTAGCCACATCCTTGACAGGAACACTAACCAACCACACAATCAGCCAACACACTGTTATTCGAGGCTGAGGGGTCACACTTAACGTTACATGTTCACCACATCTGCCTAACCCTAAATTAGCCACCTTCGATCCAGCAGTCTTCATATGTTAACATCACTTGTTGTCAGCTTACCTCATGAGTAGACAACAAGCCTCTCTCCCTCCATTGCTTGTGCCCAAAATTTAAGAGAGAGAGAGGGGCTTTTGCCCTGAGTGCAAAAGTCTTGTTTTTATTTATTTATTCCTGAATTTATCTATGAGTTTGAAACAATTAAGCATTTATCCATGTACTTTAGGATATTAATAATGTTAATGAGTATTTGCTATTGAGTGTGTGTGTGTGTGTGTCCGTGCGTGTGTGTGTGTGTGTGTGAATGTGTTTGAGAGAGAGAGAGTTATTATAGTAAGTGTGTTTCCCTCTTGTGTTTCTGACCGTAATTGTCTGCCAATATAGGCCATGATACTGAATCTATTTAGGATTTATACAAAAGATGTTACTTAATGTATTACATTAGTAATGTAGCCATTTCTTAGATATTAAGTTCAGGCAAAATTGAAAAAATAAAATCATTGTCTGCAATATCAATGCACGATTATGAGATTATCTTCATGATTGAACGCATGATTTGTTCTTTTGGTGCAATAATAATCAACATTTGACCAGAATCTTTACTTTTGTGGTTCATACTAGACAGGAACGATTGTCTTACACTCATTACTTTGAACAAAAAACAGTATTGGTGTATTAGTAGATAAATAAAAGGATTATAACATTATAACATCTTTCACCATAGGATCCAATTACAGCAAGTTTAAAACCGGACCCAGGTAAGATGGCTGCCATATGGTTCCATCCCAGAATGACAAGTAGTTACGACACATCGCATCTTGTGTTTTATATCTATGGTTATGTCACAAAACAGGTGTAGGGTGTTAAACATATAGCCCCTGCCTGCATCTTTCTAATGTGAGTAAAGTGAACTCCAGCACCTCAAGCTATTCATCTTGCTTGCGTGCATGCACACTAGTGAGTCAGTTTGCTGAGGGGGGCTAAATGAAAAGGAAAAAGACTCTGCAGACACATTATTTAGACAAAGTGATGCATGGAGGTGAATAGCAGCACAGGACTTTTACAGCCCGTCAATGCAAAGCTCATCTAAATAGTATTATGTCTTCATCATAGCTGAGCACTACCACTGAAAGGACCTCTTTCACTCTTTCCTGACTTGCATGTCTGTGATAGGAGCTGTTCCTCTATCATGTGTGTGTGTGTGTGTGGGATCAGACAACACCCTCACACTGACATTCCCGTGCGAGCACTCATTATACCATGAGGCATAAATAGATAAGTATTTGTCAGCTAAATGCCTCCAGTGTAAATGTAAATTCATTCAAATGACTCTGGAGGTGTGGGCGACTTACTCACAGTGCCTGGCACACAGGTATGGTCAGATCATGACCCAAACAGGCCTGCGCTGGAAGCTTATTCAGCCTCAATCTCCTTATGAGGCGATCACTTCACGAGGGGTCACTAATCTATGAAAATGAAATGTATACACAACTGTGTTTAGTGTGTTTGGTGCCATCCTGATAATAATAATCTGCACCGAGGACAGGGTTATTTGCATATCAGTAGTGGCAATATTGCACTGAGTCAGCTTGATGTTTCTATCTATGGAGCTGTAGCGCAATACAACCAAATTTAACCTCTGGCGCTGAATCTCACAGACCACAAAGAGTTCCTCAAACATGCATGCAGAGTTAGACTAATAGACATATCATAGCCAGGGCTTTTGGTGGAGTAAAAGACAGGAATATTATATGAATTTCTCTGCCACCATGTACATTTTAAACAAGCAGGTTTGATGCTGGAGACTTACTTACATGTTCCTCCATCCATCCGTCTCTCTGTGCATCCAGACGTCTTCATACTGCACATCCATCCATGTTCACAAAATGAAGACAGACGCTCCTCACACACCTGTCTGGCCTGTCTTGTCCTCACAGGCTGCAGGTGAAAAGGGAAAAGGAGAGTTGAATGAGCAGAAACATCCAGACAAGCTCAACAGACTGTCTATCAGACACACTCTCTACCTTTTCTCTTCTCTTCTCCTCTCTCTCTCTCTCTCTCTCTCTCTCTCTCTCTCTCTCTTCTCCTCCTACTCGCTTTTACATTTTACACTCCCACTCCACTCAGTCAGTCAGTCCTGTTAACCTTTCTCAGACAGATTTGATGTCTCTCCCTCCCTCTCTTTCTTTCTTTCTCTCTCTCTATCTCTCACATCTGAACTTGTTCACCCTGTGTTTGCTGCCGAGTAGCACTCTCAGCCTCTCTTTCATTTGTAATCACCCTCCTCTTCCTCTCTCCATATTCCACACACTCTCTCCCTCTCTCTCCGTAGCTCTCTGTTGTTGGGTGTATAATTAGAAATGAGACTGCTGTGCAACTCCTCAGCTGATGGTAGGCGTATGACTGCCTGATGGCTTTGGCGTTTTGCCCGGTGTAGTGAGGGCGTAAAACCGTTGCTTTAGACTAGCCTGGACACACACACACACACACACACACACAAACACACACACATGTAGAAAACAGACTTGCAAAACAGAAATGTTGCTGTTGCATCTGCGATCTGGTTGCAAATAGCCGATAGCGGATCAGATAGCCTTCACATATCACTTGTTGTTGTTAATTCTTCTTGCTGTTTCTCACTTCCTGCTTTCTCTAACGTGGGTCCTCACCTCAGGGAACACATGTGGACTAACAGCGTTTCATCCTGAACGAGCGAGACGCCAAAGAGAATGAATGCTTTGAAATGGCCAGTAATTGCTTTTGACCAAAGTGTTAAAGGTCAACATTAAGTACTAAAGTAGAAAAAAGAAGTCCTTTCATGATTGTGCAGACAACATAAATGATGTCCCCTCACCCTCACCCACGCCCTGCCTGCCTGTTTTCTATATATTCTCCTTCACTTTCCTCTGCTTTCTTGCCTCTCTCTTTCATTTCACTTTAAAACTCAAGAAAGAGAACTTGGCTTTTGCTTCATGGACAGTGAAGCAGCCTGGGTCCCAGCTATTGATTTTGCAGGGCCTCAGCAGGTGAACCCCCTAGTCATGAGAAGCCCACGCATAATTTAGGCTGAGGTGAGGAGGATTTCTCACTTTGAGTCACATCATGCTTCCTCTGCCCACTCTCTCTCTCTGTATCTGTCTGTTCTGTTTTATCTCTTGTCCTCTGTTGTACACACACACGCGTGCACACACACACACACATATGCTGGAGAAAGTTCATGACATGGTAAGACGGGTGCATCATAGGCTTTGCCACAAGTAGCTGATGAAAACCACCACAACTACTGACATTTACAAAGAGTATGTTTTTATTGATTGAAATCGCCAGTCACTCCCACCACTTCCCAACTGCTACATTACAGCCTGTATTTGCAGTTGCACTTGCAGCTTGGTAAAGATGCCAAATGTGAGTTCTAGTAGTGGAAGTTTCCATGCTTACTGTGTGAACTTGCGGGCATAAGCATATAAAAGTTTTGTTGTTTGTTTGATGTCAAGTGTAAAGAACAAATGAACATTTCCGGTTTGAGAGTTATTGTGGATGATCAACAAGTTTGATCTTGAATACATTTTGTTCTGATTGTCACTAACAGATTCTCGCAGTGACTCACTCCCTAATCTTTTCCTGCATTCAACAGAGGCATTTAAAAACCTTTTTCAAATGCCAATACAGTGTTTTGGAAAAAAAAAAAAAAAAAAGGGCAATGATGTAATGCTGCTTTGTGAAGCCTCTGCATGCAAATGTTGTGTAATAAGCAAGTCTGGTTTAGAGGAAGTGAAACTGACATCTGTTGTCCACTAGAGGGTATCCAGGACACACAGATGTTAAGGTATTATACTGCAGCCTGATATTTAATTCCTGACTCTGAGCTCCAATAAGTGATTCAATTTTTCTCACCATTTGGAAATTATTTTGAGGAAATGTTACTATATCGTTCTTTTTTTAATTCAGATCTAATATGAAGGATTAATGTAAATCAAAATCAATTTGAACACTGAGGAAACGTGAAAAAAAACTTAAAGATAAAAGTAACAGCAGTATAAACTAAGTAAATGTTATTCCAGGTGTTTTTTTTGTTGAATATTTTTCTATAACAATGTCTAACATACACTATAAATTTCCTCAGTGTTCAAATTGATTTTGATTTACAGTAGTCCTTCATAATAGATTTACATACATATTCAAAACACAAAATACTAAACAGATAACAACCACAATTGTGGTCATAGATGATCCAAATCTACAGTGAGTTATACATTTTATCTGAATTAAATTAATTATCTCTTAAGTCTTTGAGTTTATGCTTCTGGAAAGAACTAGTTGTTGTTTGTGAAGAGAAAACCTGAAAAGGCTTTTAAATTGTTCTGTGGCATCAGTGTTAAAGAAAAGACAACAATCACAATACAATATGTCAACAATGTTGTTGATGTTGTTTATGTACTGTTGTGTATGGGGAATGTGTCCTAGCGGATAATGCCAGGGGCTTTAGTGCAGTAGATGAGGTTCTTGGGTGTTTTACCTTTTCATTTTCAATATTTCAGAATTCTATTGATTTTGAAGTCTTATCCTGAGAAATTTATTGTCATTTTTTATCACTATATTTATGCGATGTATAATGTGTAGTACTGTTGAATTATTTGTTACTGTACAGTAGCATTACTTTTGTGTCCAGGGTAAATTTCCCTCTGGGACAATAAAGTCTTGTCTTACCAATAAAAGAATTGATATTCTGTGGCAGGAAATGTAACATTTTCATTTTTCAGGGACATCACTTGACCCTGAAGGTGAAACAGAAGACTGAGGGTTTACATTTGCAACAAAAAAAAGGAAAAAGGGAACAAGAGACGGAAAGGGAGGAGGAGGGGGTGTAAGAAGACAAAAATAACAAAGGCATGTGCCTGTCTCTCCTTGGTATTTTCCACTCTGTTACATAAAATCCCTCCTTCCCTCTTCTCAATCCCTTCCTTGCTCTCCCTCTCTCTCTCTCTCAGCTCCTCCTTCCTCCCCGTCATTGGTCAGCTGGTCGGCTCCACAAAGCCACAAACTTGTTCTCGACTCATCCAAGTGGTTCAGAGTCCACGCAGGGAAAGAGGGAAGGAGGGAAGGAGAGCAGTGTGGCAGTCAGCATCAATCACTTCAGGGTACTTTGAGTGAATAGAAGAGACAGGAGATGATCGACAGCCTCTCTGCTGAACTCTCACAGGGCTGACTGGCCATCAGAACACAGATTATCTCTGATTGATTATCTCTGTTTCCTCCGACTCTCCAGCAACATGAGCTCATCATCGGCCAACCTTCACAACAAACGCCTACCATGTGAGTAATTTTCAAATCTTCTGTTTTGCACAGTCTCATTGGATTTGTATGTTTTGAGATATAACCACAAAGATGTACTAGTCTGCTCCATTAACACAGTTTTTTATTTTTGGATGCGGAACAGGATGTTAGAGAGAAGGAAATACTTCTCCATATTTGGCACACAACACGCACACACACAGATTGAACATTTAAGGCAGAAAAACTCCAAGCTCCAATGACAGCTTGTGTGTGCGTGTGTGCGCGTGTGTGTTGTGCAGCAATGCTTGCCTCTTAAGTTTTGTGTATTTGTCTTCCTACGTTATATTAAACATGTCAAACGGATGTCAGTTAAGTGAAGAAAAGGTGCAAATGAATACTTTTTATAACAATGTCTTTCACTTTTAATTATTTGTGATTGACACTGAATTTACAGCTCCTTACGCTGTGTGTGTGTGTGTGTGTGTGTGTCTGACAGATAGATACAATGTGGAAGCAGGTGTGACAGATCAGCTAGTGTGTTAAATAGCTGCAGCTGTGTTGATGTTGTGATGAAGTGACTGGCCGAAGTGCTGTGCCAGCCAAAATCAGACAGGAATGTTGAATCATCACGCTGAGTAATCTTCACTAATACCAAGTGAATAGGTCACACTCTCTTTGCACGGGAACAGGGATGCATTCACACACACACACACACACACACACACACACACACACTGAGGCAAGCTTGGATTGGGGCCACCGCAGAGCTCCATGACAAAGATCTCTTATTTCTAATAGGATTGTGCCTGCAGATCTCATCAGACCCGACTGACTGCGGCGGGGTCTGCAGCTTGTTGCACAGACGCACCAAAGCTGACAGGACGTAGGGCCTACAGACCTGAAATTGAATTAGTCCCAGTGAGATCAGTGTGTGACTTCATAAGGCTAAAAAGGATCAGGCAGCAACTCCAGAGAAGACATGTCCCATCTGTTGCTTTGCCCCCGGCCTCTGTGCCTCTGTAGTCCGCTCTGTCACATCTTGATTATTGTGGGAACATGCCAGAAAGCGGCACGTCGGTGTGCTGCGGAGTAAAGGACTGACCAGCTGTTTGAAAGCATGTTACGGACTTGGGTGCTGAAGGAATTGTTTCTATTCTCCATGTATTCATGGTTCAGTCCCTTTGGACATGACCCAGATAAGACTGAGGACGTGGATGTTGTTTAATGAGCAAATTACGGGGCCAAAAATCCATATCATGTACTCTCTCTATCTGTAATTGATCACACTCTGAGGGATACATAAAGTACATGCTGCTCTACAGTAGCTGCCTGCTGGAGCTTATTGTTTGAACAAGAGGGGCTTCAAACAGGACCAAAGTGTTCTCTTCTGAATAGAGGGTTTAACAGTCAAAGTTGTGCCAGCATTTGGATTTATACACTTCCCATTCTGCTGGTTTGCTGCAACTACCACGGAAGACAGTGAGGTCAAGGGCTTGACGTTTTTTAGGGAATTTGGGGGGATTTATCTTACATTCTAGTATTAAGATATATTTTATCTATAATTTATAGGTTAATTCCAGTATTTCTAGACTCAATATACTTAAATCTGATTACTTTTAGGCCAAATTTAAAGTGAAATGCTCCTAACAAAAGTGACTGCAGCTTCTTTGACTAAAAACTGCTACTAGTTGGTTAGGGTGAACAAAACAACAACAAAAAACCCTCCCAAAAAATAAAAAATCTGACTGAATAATAAATTGAAAATAGTATGGCAATTCAGCCCACCTATCAGGCTAATTAAACAGTTAACTGAATAGATAAAATCTTAGGAAATCCAAATATTTTAGTGACTGACCGACTGACTGTTTTAGGACCAAATGTATTTCAGTCCGGTTGAACCAGGCATTATTTCTCTCAGTTTCTCTAGTGTAGGTCATACTTTCACAGTTTACAGACATGTTATATAAATACTGGCACTATCAGGATTATATGCAATTACAAAAGCAATGTTCGGTTTAGCGTCAAGGGAGGAATTATTGATAGCTGTCGTTTCACAACCAACCCACAGACATTGGCCGTGATTAAAATCCCAGTCACTGTTGTTGGAAGCGAAGAAGTGTTAATACCGTGTTATGCTCCTTCAGAAACAGCAGGAATACTAACAGGATCATCGCTCACCAATGTGAGAAGAGCTCACATGGTGCAAATATGCAGGTTATTGTATTACATACAATGCCCCATGGCATATCAACACTTTAAGTTAATTGTATGTGTGTATTTGTGTGTGTGTTTATCCTTAACAACCTTGAATGGATGGCTGAATAAGGTTCCCATCAATTCATCCCACCTCTTAGCTGTGCTGCCTCGGGGACACAGACCAGCTCCTTTCATTAGTTCTCTAACAAAACCATCTACTCACTGTGCAGCTGAATCCTTTGTGTATAGAGTTAAGGTCTTACATCAAAGTGTTCAGGGCAGAGAGACGGCAGCAATGTATCGTGTGAATGAATAGTCCCAAATGTGTATCTGCAAATGTATCTTACAGCCCCTTACGGGGGTCCTGACCCCCAGGTTTGGATTCACTTAGTATACTTATATTTGCTCATTAGTGCCAAAAACAAAGGATGAGGTTTACGGGAATGTCATTTCAGTTTTCTAGGTATTTGGTCATGAACCAAAATATTGAGCAAATAACATTTTTGACCCGATGATGGTGCTGAATGAAAAATTAAATTTAGTGGATGACCACTAAATCGATAGACGGACAGAAAGAAAAAACACAATGAACAGGAAAAAAATCAGTTACAGTGGAGTAAAATATGATCGAAGTTGAGAAAATGAATCAAATAAAGCGTTGCATTCAGATAATGAACTAAAAACACTGTGAAAATATTCTTGTTGATTTTGAGAAGGCTAAAAAATGTGTGTAAAAAGATGTCAATTAGTGAAAATAATTAATCATAAATTATGATGACATGAAGTATACAATCAAATTTTACAATCTGGTAAGTCAGTGCTATAATAACTCCGTGTCAGAAATGTCACAACTGTCACAACTGTGTTGAGTTGAACTAAAACTAAAACAGTTCTCGCTACTTAGTTTCCTGCACAGTGATGTGATCATTATTGGCTGGTTGAATTGCTTGAATAATGGTTTAATCTTATTCTACAGTTCATTAGTTACCAAATCATGTTGGATTTTTATTTGTGGCTAAAACCATGGATACATCTCTACTTGGTCAGCTGGTGAAGCCTATTGTGTTGATCAAAACTCATGACAGTCTGCTTGTGGGCTTATGGAGGGCAGTGGGACAGGACACTGACCTACAAACAGTCCTATTGTCAGTCTGGGTGTAATCCAGGGAAACAGAGGGTTAACACTGATGTCATTGTTGTCCTGACAAACTGGGCTGATGATGCTGAACACCGCTTTGTCCTGGCAAAAACTGCCAGATCTCCTATGCAAATGAAAAAAAAAACACACACACACACACATGTACTCAAATTTACAGATAAACTAGATGGACTCAGAAACACACAATAGCTGCCATTAATAATTTACTCTTCTTGCAAGCAGAGCTTGGTAAATGGCAGCTTTTGGAGAGAAAAGTGGAGTGAGAGAAGCCAAAAATAAAAGTGAGACAGAGAGATATTATTTTCTGTTACAAATGTGGCCACCTGTCTGTTCCACTTCAGTTCAAGATATTTTCTGTTTTGTGATGACTGGGAAATATATAAGGGTCCTGCTGCAGTTATGCAATGCTGTCACATGCCTAGAAAATACAGTAGAAAAATATAAAAATAGGACGAATAACTTACCAGGATGTGTGCTGAATGTGCTTAAATATCATCTTTTTAATGTTGGTGAGAATTTAGTGCTGCATTTTAAGCTTGCAACTCTGCTCCTGCAGGGTAGAGTGGGATGAATCTACCTGTAGCCATCCAGTCGCTCCACCATTCCTCATGAGATACCATTAATTACTGTAACAGCCTTTGCAAAGAGACTGATCCACTAATGACCAGCTGTAGACTGTTAACAGCCTGCTGCTGCCGGGGTCAATGTTGTGCTGGAAGGTAAGGACGAGAGACACAGTGAAAATAACAAGACATCCTCTTTAACTAATGAGCCCAGGCAGAATTCCTTCCCTGAATCTATCCTCTTCTTCTCTACAACCCACACCCTTGTGTTGACTCACTTTTGGATAACCTCGATCCGATCATACTTTGGATTTTTTAAGAAACCCTCCCCTTTATTTTCTCTCTTTCTTCTAGTCCTCCCTGACCTTTCCTCCCTCTTCGTGCCGCCTTTCTGTGTTTACAGCCGCTCACTCCATCTTTCTGCACCCTCTCTCTCTCACTCTCTCTTGTCGCAGTTGGGATCTCAGCCATGTGAAATAAAATCTCTTTCCTCCAAGTGTCTGGGTGGAAAGGCCAGCCAGTGTATTCAGTGCCTCAGACCAAACAAGTGTTACTTGGAGAGTTTCAGGTCTGTCCCAGCAATCAGGAATCATGCCTCATCTATTTGATATACAACCAATGTGTTTTGGCGAGGGAGAGAGGGACATAGATGGTCTTGGGAAAAGTCTGGACTTTTTTTTTTTTCCTCCAACCACTACAGAGTTATTTAGAACTAATGGTGGGATGGCTGAGGCAACACATGGAAATATGGACCACCACCAGAGTCATTTAAACAAGGATGACCTCATCCATTTGTATAAGGAAACCACTTCTCAGAAAAAAGCTTTCTTGAATAGAATCAAACTGAGAGTCTGGCGAGCTGCTCTATAATATGCTCCAACAACCAAAAACAACTGGATCATGTGGAGAGGTACTTTTCTGTGCTCCGTTCAGCCCTGACCTTCCCATTCCCCCATCAGAGGGGAGTCTGCCTGTGACCTCACTTTTACATTCAGCACAGTGATGGGCTAATGGCAGCCTGTGGATGACACCGAGCCCTTCTATCCCGTCCCCAGATCAATGTGTTGCCTCGGCTGGTTGCGAAGTTGGTGCTTCTGAACCCACGTTTCAGGGTCGTGTCCTTGAAAATGTGTCAGTGGAGGGAGGCATATGACGTTCACATGCAGATACCGAAAAGATATACAGAGAGTGACCTGATTTGCAACAACATCAGAAAAAGATATAGTCAAATTAAGAAAAGTAGAGCATTGAATGATCTCTTTATCATCATGTGGGGATGATGCATTATACTGGCTGGCAGCTGGCCCTGGGTCTTATGAGAAGTCTCATCATGACACAGTTTTCACGGAAACGTAACAAAAGCAAAAAGAAAAGTGGCATAGGACTGGAGAATAAAAGGAATTTAAAAGTATGCAGCTCTACTGGCTGATGAAAGGCTGAGTATTCACCCTTCGCTACATCCAAACTGATTTCCTGTAACTGGCATCATGTCTAAGGAGTGCAGGCCAGTCCCGTTCCCTTACATCTCTGTCTTTGTCAGGCTCTGAATGGGCTCTTTCTTTCTCTGCCCCCTGAGCGGAGGATCTGGGTTTGTCTTTATGTGGGGAGGCAGAGAGGCATGCAGACACGTCCGGGCTGCTCTGTCCGTCTCCGTCTCTATCTTTCTGTCTGTTCCAGTCATTCTGCATGTCCAGCTGGTCCTGAGCCCTGATCTATGACCTTTTCTTCCTCAACTCCCAAAGCCCCCAGAGGAAGGAAGGGGAGACAGAAAGAAAGAAATAAAGAAGGAGAGACAGACAGAGAGAGAAAGACAGGAAGAGAAACAGAATGAAAGACAGTAAGGACAGAAAGACAGATAAAGAGAGAGAGAGATAAAAGACAGAAAGAGAAATGGAAAGAGAGGCCGAAAAAGACAGTCAGAATGAGAGATGGAAAAAAGACTAAAAACAAAAGAAAAACAGAAAGTGAGACAAGCCTGTAGGTTGTTTATCCCCTCTCACCATCTCTCCTCCTCCCTCTTTAAGCCACAGGCCCTTCAGACGTCTTGTGGTATGAAACTAAAGACTCAGGGTTGTGGCGGGGCTGCAGCAGACTGTGATCTCATCATCAGTGGACACTGTGCCCATGCTTTTCTTGCAACAGAGGATTTTCCCATGTGAGCGGTTGCGCTAATCAGAGGTCACCGGGGTCGTCCGTGGCAAGGGGAGCCGCATTGATCAAGGTGATTCGATGGAAAAAAAGAACTGGTTAGGGAAGCAAAATCAATGTGAGGATATGCATCTGTAGCTAACCTATAGCTACTCCACGGGCCTCAGCCTTTAAGTAGAAACAATCAATGCTGTGATCAATCAGTGGTTAACTGAGTAGGGGAAAAAAAACAACTTTAGGATAAGCATTTCGCTTAAACCTGTAGCCTGTAATGAAAAGCATCATTTTCTCAGAGAATGTTGCAGCACAAACATGCTGTCCAACTCCCGCCTGCTCTGTCATCCAAAAACAAATCTCGTCTTCTGTCTGACATGATGTCCTCGGCTGGTCACATGAAACAAGGGGCTCTTTTTCATTTGAGCAAACACGTCAAACAGGCAGCTCCAAATTGTTACTGACATCTTGCTTTGTCAGCGTGGCTCCCTTTGCTCCCTTAAGACTCTGTAGACAATAGCATTTCTGATTGTGTAACTGTGCAAGGAGAGGAGAGTATCACACACATTCACACACACAGGCAAAGACAGAAATGCTGCAAAGACAACTACCATAAAGATGACTACAGGACCATTTGTAATCACTTGCCTGCCCTTTCAGTACAATACCTTTTATTCCTTTTTAAGATTGCAACTAGGAAACAGCAGTTGTACCCGGTGACTCATTTTAATAACTAGCACACACACACACACCTGTTTTCTGTGTGTTTAGTATAGACGTTTGAACTGACTTAAGCTTCCAGGAAAGAGAAGAGGAGTAATAAATCACTATAGTTAAAGGGGAACTCTATGAAGAGTATGAAGGGTACTATTCAGCTTGTGAAAACAGTTGTAAGCTATAGTGTCCTTTGTGGCTCTAGAGGGAGAAATATGAGAGGGATAAAACTTGACTATTTAAAACAATTACATTCCTCATGAAATTCTTTCGATGGATCACATTTTTAATAAATATCATCTGCTGTAAAAACTAAAAGGAAGGAAATGAAGTTAAAAACAGCAGGGATGCCAGTATGATCCAAGAAATGAGAGTTTGCAGTAGGAGAAGGAGCTCATCTTGTCTGACTGGCCCGAGAAAAGCCATATGACAAAGTTTGATATATACTTATATTCATCTAGCTGATTAGAAGATCAATCATTCAGACTGTGCAGCACACACATGATGTCCTACAGTGAAGTTTTTGCATGAATGTAATAATGTTACAGTGGCTTAGTGGCTCAATTCATTTCCTGATGCCCCACAAGGCACATGATCCAATTAATGGCTCATTTTCAAATATGAATCAATTAAAGTATGTAAGAAAACCTCAATTTGAGGAAAAAAAAACAAAGCACAATGATGCCTATTGATCCTGTATTTCAGCTCCATAACTTTAACCAAACACGTTACGGTGTGATCACAGTGTCAAGGCAGATATTGTCAACTCATCAGTTTTTGAAGCCAATTTGCGTGTAGATTCTTGTGTTTTCAGTCTGTGGGGAATCCCGCCTATGTTTCCGGGCTCTGTCTACGCCCACATACTGTATGCCCATAGCTGTGTCAGCTGGTCCAGCCCTGGGGATTGAGTTGTCCTCTTCCTCTTTTCCCTCCAAAGCTGTCTGATCCCAGAGCTGGCGAGGCCGCTGTGCCCAGGAGGCAGGCTGTCAGACAGGGCAGAGCAGAGCTGCAGTGACAGGCGTGTGTCCTGCCGTCACTGCAGACATGTGCCTGGGCTTGGCTCATTGGGGCGGGGGGGAGCTGCTTTCAAATTTATTTAAAGTGTTAGCAATTTTATCCTGACTGCAGCAGTTATCAGGTAAATAGTTCATTATGAGGACATACTTGAAAGGTTGTGTAAAAAAGACAATCTCCTTGTGTTGTGTGAGACAACAGACTATCCCTGGAACTCTTCTCTTTCCTGGTATTGTAAAGATCCTGAGCTGAGTGTGTTTCTATTCTCCATCATTCACTGGTGTATTTATAGAGCTGCTGTGAGTGCTGCTTTCCACACAGACTAGATAATCTTCACATTATTCCCAGTTTAGACAAGGCTTGAAAGCTTCATCCAATTAGCTCAATTCCCGGCCTGCAGGTTGTAATGGTTCCTCAAAAACCAGACTGCTCTAATGACTGTGCAACACATGGATTCGTAGTAAAGAGGGAAATTGAGTGGAAGTGCGCTTTGTAATGAAAGTTATTTGTCAGTGCATACTCAGAGTAGGCTGAAATATGCAACATGTTTGTTTTCTGTGAACTGAATGTTAAGAAATAGTTTGAGTTTTGGAAAATATGTTCATTGACTTCTTTGTGGAGTTAGATAAGAAGATACGACTCTCTTATCTGTACGTTAAG
Source organism: Euthynnus affinis (assembly GCA_029490765.1). Taxonomy (NCBI): domain Eukaryota; kingdom Metazoa; phylum Chordata; class Actinopteri; order Scombriformes; family Scombridae; genus Euthynnus; species Euthynnus affinis. The sequence continues at coordinate 8,657,735 of CM055840.1, read as the reverse complement.
AATGAGGCCTGGAGATGGTTAGCTTAGCTTAGCACAAAGACTGGAAACGGGGTGAAACGGCTAGGTTGGTGGTGTCCAACTTAAAATATGCTTAAAAGCATCTCTAAAACTAACTAACACAATAGACAACTTTTTTTATGCTTCAGTCCTTGAACAAATTAAACCAATGAGATATAACGTGTGGTGAGCTTTTTATTATGTTTGATAGCTACCGTATGCTAAGGTAAGCTAACTGTCTCCTGGCTGCAGCATATTTAGCATACAGACATGACAGTGGTGCCATCATGTAACTCTCAGCAAGAAAATTAATTTGTGTCTGAAAATGTCCTTTAACTGAATTGCTTCCTTTGTTTGTCTATCTATCTATCTATCTATCTATCTATCTATCTATCTATCTATCTATCTGTCTATCTGTCTGTCTATCTATCTATCTATCTATCTATCTATCTATCTATCTATCTATCTATCTATCTATCTATCTATCTATCTATCTATCTATCTATCTCTCTGTCTGTCTGTCTGTCTGTCTTGTCTTTACATTCACAGACAATGTAGGAATCTCTGTCTCTTTGCCCTCATTTCATGTGTTTCTTTCTCAGTAGCGGCCATATTGACAGTATTTACTGAGCATAGCATTTTTCCTCTCCTCATGCCTCTTCCAGTCACACTGCTGCAGTTCACCCCTTCACTCGCACATTGGATGTGCACTCAGCTTTATTACAGTGATGCTGATGAGGGGGAAAATGGGATTGCATGGTATCTTAAACCAGATTAATTTAGCAAGAGATTTGACGGCTCGCCTTTGCAAAGCAATCTGTGGATCAGCACAGATTTAGTAAATGTATAGGCTAGAACAGTTTGTTTAATCAGTGTCCTGAATAAACAAACAGTTTGTTTTATCAGACAAAGCAGTGTGTTGGTGGAATTGATCATTATTCACAGGAATGAAAGTTCAGAGGGAAATGGAAACAGATTGTTTGCAGTTAAGATATCAACAGTATATTTTATTACTTGTGATATATGTGATTGACTTTTTATCCTTGCTGTGTTGAATTTCAAGAGTCAATCTAAGAGTCCAGAAATAAGGAAATTCTACCTCCTTACACCTCTCACTTATAGCTCAATGCCTCCCCCTTCTGGCTACCGATATTTGACTGTAATATGGATCTAAGATCATGTGTCACATTACAGTGGCACTGCCATAGTAGAGGAATTTCTCTGTGTTTTGACTGGGATGTAGCATTTTAATGCTGTCTGGCCTTGAGGCTCCAGATATCAGGTATAAAATATCATAAGCTGGTATCTAAACTTCTGTCCTGCTGTTGTGACTTCCAGCGGAGACCGAGCGTGGCCAAAGACTCCCAGATGTGGACGCAGCACAGCAGCTCAAGCTGAGAGAGAGACAGCGTTTCTTCGAGGAGGTCTTCCAGCATGACGTGGACGTTTACCTGTCCTCGGCGCACCTTTGTATCAGAGACTATAAGAGACGTGAGTTGGACCGGTAGCATTTTTGTAAACCCATACACTTAGATGCACAATTTCTAACTTCCCTTCTCCTTGCAGCTCCCATCGGAAGCATTTCGTCCATGGAGGTGAACGTGGACTTGCTGGACCAGATGGAGCTGATTGACATCTCTGACCAGGAAGCTTTGGATGTCTTCTTCAGCTCTGGGGGGGAAGAGGGGGTCTTGACCACACCTTTGCCAGGTATTAAAACTAAGAAGAAGAATACAAATTACAAAAAATAAAGCAGCACACTGCATCCCTAACAATGTTTTTTCTGACTCACAGTCCAAGGAAACAACAACAATGACAATGACATCAGCAATGGACTCTTTCAACATGTTCTTGAGGGTCTTGACGCCAAGTCCCGCATGTCTTCCACATCCTCTAACTCCTCCTCTGACAGTCAGATCATCAATGCCAACGGAGGAGACACCCCTGTAGTAGGGTCAGACGATGAAGAAACACACACCAGCACAGTCAAGCGGAGAGCTGCGTCCCCAGAGACAGAGAAGGGGAAAAGTCAGACTCCATCATTGTCTTCATAGGACGCACCCTCCCCACAATGATCTCCACCTGCAGCATAGTAAACACCTTGGCCAGAGGTGATGAGTCAACTTTGGGACGCAAATTATTGAAAGTGGCCACTCCACACACTGGCTCTTATCACTGCTACCTTTCCTTTTGATTTAGGAGTTGTAGGTGAGGTTCTGTGTGTTTTGGAGGTGGTGACCATTAACTGTAAATAAGAAGATTTCCTTTGAATTCTCACCAGTTTCTATTCCTGTTTTGGCATGTTTCAGAGGACAACATGTGTTCTCCTGTTTCTGACCTCACCGGACTTGTAGTTGATGTATGATGATGATGATGTTTCTAAATTTTGTACAGTATTAACACAACCCAGGACAGTAAAAACAATGACGGAAATTAAACATAATCATTGAGTGATGTATGACTTTGGATTAAATTTGGTTCTGATCAGTAAATGTACTGTTTTTTGAGGCAAACACATGTCCTGCAAATGCAAATTCTCAGTTTTATGCTCTAATTTCAAATTAATCTCTAATAATATTTCTTTGTTTTACCAATAAAAGGAAAGAATCTAAATTCTTGAAACTAAGACACTAAGTTCTTCATCATTTCAAGTTGTGTTGACATGTGTAGACAAGTGCTCAGACATCTTCTGGACAGCATTTAAACATGATGCCTGAGGGAGAGCAACAAGCAGAACCTGCAGGATAGCCTCATAAAAAGCCCTCAAACTAAGTTTGCACAATGCTGGAACCACATCATGTATGTTGAAAAGAAGGGAGGAAAATTTTTTTTCAAATACTGCACATCCTGTCTCGGTGCGATATCAGGCAGGATTTCATAAAGTCATATCACTGCATGAATCATTTAATTATTAAGAAAACAGTGACGTGCTGAAGGTTATTATCACACAGTCACGCACGCTATAACCTGTGACTGTTATAATCATGGATGTGGGTGTGTAAAGCAGAGAAGGCAGGGTCTTGTCTTCCTTCTCTTAAATGTCAGATAAGCCAGTACTCAGGCACTTGGAGTTGGATATGCTGAACTAGCATCATGCTCGGCTTCTTCTTCCTGGTATGTAGCAACATCAATTAACAATCTTTCTGAAATGACTTTAATTGCAAATGTGTACAATTACAGTATTTGACTTTTATATATATCAGTTTCTGCTACAATACAGTTTTACTCAAACAGTAATTTTTCTTCTTTCTTCATTTGGTGAATGAAAATATGAGACAATATTAGTTCAGGTAATAAATTAGAAGGGTTATTATATCACCTATAAAATCATTCTTATGCCTGTTTTTTTTTAAAGTTAATGTTATTTTCTGGCAATCTGTTGGTCTATAGATTCAAAGACATACCATACGGTTGATCTTTAGTTTTGGTCAACGTCTTCCTGTGAGAGAGTTCCATGAGAGAGATCAGTCAGTAATAAACTGGTATGACGTTGACTCATTTAATGCATTTATCATAGGTGAAAATATCATGAGGTACAAAGTACAAACTTGTGGTGTAATACTGTTTTGCGGAAATGCCTGTGTTTACATTTCACAAGAGCTAGCTCACTAACTATGCGGAACAGTGAGCCTTTATTAAGTACCAAGTGTAGAGACGGTACAAGTTAAAACCACCGCCCCCCCATCCATCACTTTGAACAAACACTCTCCTACTTTGCATATTATGACTTTCTCGTGAAGATCATGTTTCTCAGGTTTGGTTGGCTGCTCCTCTTTCAGATGTATTATTTGTCAAGTGTGATATATTCAGAGCCGCTGAGCCGTCACAGAAGATCATGGATCATTGACTCCTTTACTATTGAGGAGGGGCAAACAGGACCATTTCCATATGTGCTGGGCACGGTGAGAAAACCACTGAGTAAAGAAAGCTGGTCACACTATTTGTTAACAAATAAATCACTTCCTCTAAGAAGTCTTTGCACACATTTTAAAGGCTTAAATACCTAAATGCATCAATTGATAGAACTATTGATAATAATAAATGCAATTACCAAAAATGACCATTTGTAGGCAGGCAAAGCTTTTACGACAATCAATTCTTTAATTGATTGTCTTTAGCTGTCTGTAATAAGCTTTAATTTGACAACAGCATTTTTTCCTTCAATTTCTGTCTCTTCATTCAAAACGTAGCTCATTAATTCTAATAGATAACAAAAGCAGGGTCCCAAAAGCCATCTGTAAAGTGTTTTTTGTTGTGTTGTAGATTGATATTGAGCGTGAGTATCGAGTAGACTTTGATCTTTATGGGCAAGGAGTGGATAAAGAGCCAGTTGGAGTCCTCTCCATTAATAAAGAGTCTGGCACCGTGTCTGTCCACAGGGCCGTGGACTACGAGGAGAGAACAATGTTAAAGGTTAGACTCCACACGTATTACATACCAACATCTGGTTACATCAACTAATTTCTTATCCATACTGCTTTACCTGATCTCTGTGACTTACTCTGAATCATATCTTTCAATCCGTAGCTGAAATTTGAGGCCAAAAAGACAGATTTATCAATTGACACTCAATTAGGCATTGAGATTTCCATCCTTGACATCAACGACAACCCACCACGATTTCAGAGGGATCTGTATGAAGTCAGTGTCAAAGAAGAGAATGTACAAGGTAAAGAATATAATAAACCATAAGCCTCCACATGTTTTACTCCTCCTTTTTTGTGAGCAGTCTAAAGGGTTTCATCATTTGCCAACAGGCTCCGATCTCTTGACTGTGCTAGCCCATGACAGTGACAAGAGTGGGACACTGAACTCAACTTTCCACTATGAAATCAAATCTGTGTCTCCAAACCTTCCAGACACTGAATTCTTCATTGATGAGTCTGGAATGATCTCATTCAAAGGATGTTTGGATAATGAGGCAAGTCTCCCTCCCACATGCAGTACATACCTAGATTGAGTAAAAGTACCATTCCCTGTTCAGCATACTTCTACACAGGTACACAGGTATCCTATATGAACTAAAATGAGCTACAGGGTGAGTGAGTTTATCTATATGTGTCTCAGTGACACTGCATGTGTTGTTTTATCACATTCTATGGATTTATATCTAAAAAAAAAAAAAAAAAAGGAATTATATGTTAGAATAAAATGATGAAATAAAAAGAAATGGGTGCAGGATAAAAAATAATTTGCTTGTATTAAGGTGGCTGAAATGTTTACCATACTGGTGGAGGCCAAGGACCATGGTGAAGTAATTAGCCTTTCCAGTTCAACCACTGTTGTGGTTCATGTCCAGGACAGCAACAACCACCTCCCATCCATCAGCGGACAAACAGTAAGCAGTTGTCTCGGTTTAAACATGCTTTACAACATCACAACACACACATGCCTTTAATGTTACAGTGGTGTATAGTGTCATCATATATTGCTGTTACCATCTGAAAATATGACACAAAATCATCTTTCTCTTTCTCTTTCTCATCATCTTTCTGGCTGTCACTTATTCGTTTGTTGATATTTCAACAGTGACTTTTCCATGGCTTGATGCCACTGAGATTTTGCAATACTCTACATACTTACATGGGTGAAAGGCAAGCAAGCAAGCAAAAAAAAAACAACAAAAATAAACAAAACAAAACAGAGTGATGAGTAACTAAAGAAACAAATGAAACAAAAAAAACAGCGTTGGAACAGGCCTTTCCACCCTCTTTGAATAGAGAGTGTGAGCGAACACCAAGGTGCTCTGGCCTTAATAAAGGAAAAACTGCAGTACAGAGCTACAAAATTTAGTGATGATTTTATTTTTCTACAGCACTTTATCACTTAATAGTCACCCTCACTCCATTTTTTCCCTTCCTTCATAGGTCATCCCCACTACTGATTATACATATAAGACCCATAATTATTGTAAAAGAATTGATAATAACCCCAAACTTCATACAACGTTTGTATATAATGTACTGTATGTATATAAATCTTTCTGCTGTATCCTATAAAACTGAGATACATTCAACTGGCACACCCACCCCCCTCCTGTCTTCCCTACTTCTCCCTGTCAGGTGGAGAGCAGGATTTTAGAGCATTCTTCTTGTGGAAATATCTGCATAAATCCCATGACTTTGGCCAAATCTTACATCAAAAATCACATGTTAGTAGGAATTTTTGTGGCGAATCCATTGATACAGGTTTGAAAGTGGTCTTACTTATAGTTTAGACATCAGACGCCTCAGTGGCACAAAATCCATGCCCAGAGATTGCCTCCCCATTGGATTACATTATAACATGCAATGTTGCATTACAACTTTCAGGGCCTACAAAATCTAAACCATTCGAGTTATCATAAAATTTCAACAACTTTTGTTCAGCACAGTGTGACAAGTCATGTATTTAAGTTTGAAGCTGGAGAGGAGATAACATTTGTTCCGGGTCCAAAATTGGCACAAGGTCAGACTTTGCTGGGTGTATTGTGCACTTCCTGTTGGATTTAGGTCATGGGTGTCAGCCTATGATTTTGTAGGTCTTGATGGATGAGATGAATAATTGAGTTATGGTTCGATCTCTCTATGACATTCCTACGGGCTACCGGATTAGATAGGTAGGTGGTGCTATTGAGCACATTTTGGCACTGGGGGGGGGGGGGGGGGGGTCATTTTTACAATTTATCAAATTTTTCACCAGAGAGCTTTTGAGCATGTTTCGGGGGTCAGAAAGAAGAAACAAACATACAAATGTGAAAAACAAGAGGGTCTTCGTCCCTTTGGGGCTAAGGCCCTAATAAAAAAGAAAAGTTTAATACATAATGAACAGAGAATGAATTCACAATATGTTTTAGAGTTGAATAATGACTTCACTCAAATTTATTTGTATTTGTTTCATTTTATAGGCCAAACAAATATGGTTACAAATGCTTTTCTCTGCTTATTCTTGCTTATCTATTCCCCTGTGGAAGTTTTATTCTTGTTAAGCCAGTATGCAGTTACCAAAACCAAAAGAATATTCTGCAAATCTGAGTCTACATTCTCCAGGGATCATTCAAAATATGGTAGTCTTAGGATTAATCTGCAAGAATCTGCCGCACGAAAAATGTTATCACAAAGAATATACACTTGTTTTAACTGACATTTTAAAAATCAGTGCTGCCAGTGTTTACACTGTTAATTTTACACTTTAAATAAACCATATCAACTCTAGTGAGTAATAGTAACAGTATCATCAATATTTGTCCAAGCAAACACTTCACACAAGGTGTGAACACATTCAGCTGTAGGAAATTCTAATTAACTACATTTCCTCTTCACCTTGTATTCATACTTTAGGGCCCCAGCAAAGTGAAGGAACAAGAGACTGGGTCCTCTCCCCTGCGGCTCCATGTAACCGACAAAGACACCTGGAACAGCTCGGCATGGAGAGTCAAATACACCATCCAAGGTGACGAAGGAGGGCACTTCAAGATAGAAACAGACCCAGACACCAATGATGGAATCCTGACTGTATTAAAAGTAAGTGCTGTTTGGCTGCATGCTTCACATTACAGTGACGCCCACTTCTAAGCTTGTTTGTTGTAATATGTCTGCGCCTGTTGAAGTTTTTTTTTTTTTTTTTTTATTAAAGATGATGCTTATCTTAAATTACAAAATGTTTTATGAATAATAAATATGACAAATCAACAATTTAATTGAATTTCATATGGCTTAATTTCAGCCATTGGACTTTGAGGAAGGAGCACAGAGGGAGCTGTCCATCTCAGTGGAAAACGAGGCACCATATTTCTCCTGTAAAGTGAAGGAGAAGACGACTTCAGGCCTCTGGAAAGTTGAGACCATCAGTGGTGATGATGCTGGTGCAATTCAGCCTCCCTCTGTAAAAGTTGTCATCGAAGTTGAGGATGTAAACGACCCCCCAGTGTTCAATGAGGCTGTCAAAGTGCCTGTCCTGGAGGAGAACTCTCCCACTGGCACCTGGGTAGAGAAAGTAACTGCTGTGGATCCTGACACCACCCATGCAAGAGACTTTGTGTGAGTCAGATGTTTATGTTTACATGTTTTGAGAGCTTATCTATGATCACCTATAATAATGCACATTGTATTTTGTGCACAGGTACTCAATAGGACATGATCCTGATGGCTGGGTGACGGTGGATCCCCACACTGGCGACATCACTACAGTCAAGTCACCGGACAGAGAGTCTCCTCATGTCGTTAACGGTGTCTACACCGTCTTAGTGCACGCAGTGGACAATGGTAAAACTCAAAGTGTCGCTGGTTGGCACAGACACACACGCACTAAATATTTCTTACTTTCATGACCTAAGAAAGGTTTGATTAAAATCTAAAACACTTTTGTGACACCATTGTAAAAAAAATCTTGAATAGGTAAGCCACCTCTGACAAGCACAGCTACACTGAGCATCCACGTGACTGACCAGAATGACAACGTGCCACAGCTGACATTAGACTATGTGGATGTGTGCATGTCTGATGATCCCACCACCATCAACATCACAGCCTTCGACCCAGATGAAAATCTTTTCGCAGGGCCTTTCACATTTAAACTGCTGGGAGATGTCAAGGGAAAATGGACACTGAATCCTTCATACGGTACAGTCGGCTATGCTATGTAGTTAAATATCACAGCAAATGTTCCAAAAAACAACCATTACATTTTTGTTGTTCTTTCTCTTAGGTTATACAGCTGGCTTGGTGAAGGAGCCTGTTGTGTATGCTGGCAAACACACAGTTGATCTACAGATCTCTGACATGCAGGGAGAGTTTGGTGTTTACAATCTCAGTGTGATTGTGTGTGATTGCTCTGTGACACCCAATTGCCAAAACCGTGACGCTGCAATAACAGCTTCCCCCAGTGCAATAGGCGTAGTGTTTGCCTCACTACTTCTACTCCTGTGTAAGAAACTGAATCATTACTCACTTTTTTATCCCAGAAAAAAGACATAGAACATAGTTTTTCAAACACATTTTAGCTCTCAAATCCCTCAGACAATCTGAAGATTTCAATCATCAATCTAATCAATAGACTTTTGTGTAACTTCACACGTTTACTCTACATTAGAACAAGGAAGAACAAGGGTATGGTAGAGGAGTACACCAACAAGAAGTTGTTTTTCAAAAACCACTAACTTATTTTGTTCTCTCTTTCTCTCTGACAGTTCTTCTACTGATAACTGTCGTGATCTCCTGCAAAAAGGAGTTCACTACTTTGCAGCATGATGATGCCCATGAAGAATCACTCCTCCCGTCAAACATTGAGAAACCAGGAACAGACTGCAAGGTCACTGCTCAGAAACATTTGAAAACAAACCAGTTATACATTTTCAGATTCCCCTTCAAGCAAATATCTGCTACAATTTCTTTCTTTTTTTTTTTTTTGTCTTTCAAGGTTCCTGATGGTGTCCTGTCAGTGTTCACTGCAACGGAGCGGACACTGCAGCAGAAGCAACAGTATTTACCTAACGATCAAAGCCTGCATGATGGAGTGCAACAAAAATTTTTAAACAAGGTGGGTACCGATGAAAATGATATAGATAAACATCTTTCACCAGGGCTGAGCATGGATTAAACTGCAAAACCTGAAGTAGACTTGTCTAATGTTTTTCCGTTTTGAAAACTTTGCTTTTAGAAATAGACTTATTATATTCAACAGTGGGTGGACGTACAGTACTTTAAATCAGCTGTTTATCACAGTTGCTTCTGTCAGTCTGTTCAACAGGATATGGGGCAAAACTTCAACTGCAAACAGGACACAGATTATAGAAAGGAAAATATCTCCCATCTGTTCACCAGCAACAACAGGAACCAGGTAATAACCCCACAGTTGTCCAGGTCAACTGGAGTGAATTCAAATATTCATGTTCATCAGTCTTTCCTCCAATCTCCGACAACCTGGAATTCTCAAGTAGCCGGTGGAAGTGACCTCGACCACCAGGTAGAGTAACAGTTGTTGGCTTGAACACACTTTACTTATTGTAATTACTTTGAGGCAAAAGCAGAGCAAACTTAATTGGGTTTTATGTGCTTTTATATGGTTCAGGGCTGGGGCACCATGAATCTCCTCTACAAAATGAACTCTAGCAGTGTGTCGGATACGGCTCTCTTAGCGCTACTTCATCGGGTTGGTATTACACGCACAGTATCTTCTGTAGTTTCAGGGTAGTGCTGTGACTTGTGTCTTTGCTGCTAAATTAGGTTATAAAAGTGCATGTATGAGCATGCAGCAGTATTCAGTTTGACATTTTCCACTCTTGTCTGCAGAGGATTTCCTCACTTGAGCAGAAAGAGGAGGATCTGGGGGACTATCAGCCTCACCTCTATGCATATGAAGAGGACTCTGACAACCTCTCAGAGCTGGATAATGTCACCATTCCTGACGACAATTCATTCATGACATCGCTGATAGACTTGGGCCCCAAGTTCAACCAACTGGCTTCCATTTGCCAACCACCGCAGTTACAAAACTGATCCCACTTTGTTGTGTAAGCTACTTGATGATGATTAAACTGTACAGGTTATGATTTAGTTTTAAGGTTAACGTTAAAGTTTTATATATATACTTTTTTGTATGCAGAATGTTGACATAGTTTCAACAGAATTTAGTGCCAAAGAGAAAAGAATTTTCATTAATCACATTTAATCGCAACTGTTACACATGTTTCTCCACAGTTCATTTTACAAGTAGGGGAAAAAAAAAAACAAAAAAAAAAAACAAAAAAACCAAAAGTACAGCTTTCTGTCCTTTCAACTTTGGGGAAACTATCCTTTAGTGCAATCTGAAGTGACATTTGGACAATCAAGCGGACATAAGAGCATCATATATACAGACATTTAGCAAAAAAATTAAATTACATGCCTGCTGGTCTGTTCAAAACCAAATTCCACATTGCATGTTTCCAAACTAACTGCTAAAGAATACACTTGCTTCTAGCGTACAGCTGCTGGATTAAAAGAAATTTTTCTCCCATTTCATATAATAGAAGAGGTCCAATCCAAAGTACAATATTCCCATAAATGCACATTTGGGATAAAGAAAAAAAAAAAGAAAAAGAAAAAAAAGACATCTTTGCTTCAAGTGCTTCAAAAGTGGAAAAAAGGGAGGTACTTTTTAAATAAGTAGAAAACTACAATATTCATTATTTACAGAAAATGTTAGCAAAAAAAAAAAAGAAAAAACTTCACACCCTCCCACTACCAACTTTTGGGAGGGGTCGCTGCTCAGTGGTGCTCTGCCCTCTGCGTGCTCGGCCCCTGAACCCTCTGCCTCTCAGGAGGCGGCCAGGCACTCCAAATGTTTCCATGTTCAACTTTTTCTCCTCCGCCCATGTGGTCCTCCTGAACATGTACAGAAACAGCAGCTAAGCATCACAAAACCCCCTGATGTAATAAAAAGACAAACAGTAAAGGCTGAATAACCACCTGGGTTTAAGGTCTGATGAGATGTTGTCAAAGAAGCCTTTAGCTTTGTCATAGTACTTATCCCCAGGACTTTCCTCCTCCTGCATACTCTGGCTGTCTAGGGCCTCCCCGGAATTTACCTTCTCAACTGCAGCAGGTTAAAAATGTCAAACACATGAGAAACTGATATTTTGTTGTACACTGAAATGTAAATGACATATCCTTTGAAATAAACATACATACCTACAACCTCTTTCGTAAGATCATCTTTAAACTGAGCATTTGCAGTCTCAAAATCAAAATCTGACTCGAACTGCAATGTTGTAGCCTTTGAGTTTTTCACAAGAAGCTGGCCTCTGCTTCTGGTCCTGGACCTGCGACTACCTGCATGTGAGCACCCAAAAGAAAACATTTAGATATGAAACCCTGCAGAAAAACTGCTTTACTGACCACATAAAGCTGGTTTATCTAATCATGGATATTTAGTTTTGCAAATAATCTTACTGACAGATCAGACATTTGTTCACTGGTAGTAGAAATTTCAAGGCAAAACTAATATAGCTACTTTGTCAATAACAAATAGCTTGAAAATCAGATTTTTGATACCTTGTTTCTGCCTTTGTTTCTGGTTATCTGTGCTTTGGCCTTGAGTCTTGGCTGCACTTGGCTGAGATGGTGTCCGGCCTAAAAAAAAAAAGTAAATTAAATGTTGTTGTTTAAAAGATGTTTCTTATTCCAGTTGAATTAAGAGACACTTAAGCTTACCGGTGGAAATATTCTCCTTCTGAGCCCGGGAACCATCCCGGCTGGAGCGTTGGGTTGGACGAACAGTCTGTTTGCTCTGTTGCTGGGTTGAGGATTTCCCCCTTTTCTGGGCAGCACTGGCCAACGGCACGGTTTGGACAGCCTGCTCAACCGTGGGAGCTCTTCTGGTTGGGATTCCTTGAAAACCTGGTACTGTGTGAACAGAAAAATACATGGTGGTGCAGATATGAAATGACCACAGACATTGCTCCAGCAGAAAAAAAAAAAAAAAATACCGTCACCGAGACATCAGAGGGGTAGAAAGAGGTCACCATACTTAGGCCCAGTGCTGCATTATACTGCTGGTTGAGTAGAGAACTAGCAGCCAGCTGGTTGTAGGTGGGCATCATATCCCTGTATGGACTCCAGCGTGGGTGATACGCAGCAGAGGAGCTTCCAACAGATGACTAAAACAACATTTAAGACAAATGCACTTGATTTATCAGTTGTGGTTATGACTTAATACCAAATACCTCAGCAAAGTGGAAATGCAGCCAAAAGTTCCTGAGCCACACACCTGTACAATAGCGGGGTCACGAGGCAGTCCATGGTATGGTTTTGGTGGTTCAGACACAGTAATATCCTTTATGTCACTTCCTCTGAAGATGATGTACTCATAAATTTCATCTTTGGGTGGCACTGGTTTATCAGTGTGCCGGTCCTCTGTGCCGTAGGATTTAACTGTTGGAAAATAAAGAGGGAGGGAGTGAGGGGGGCATATTTACTTCAGAATTAAATATATCTAAAGATAATTGACAAAGGGAACAAAAACCGAAAGGTGTAGCCAAGGCCTGGGCCACACTCTGCAAATAATCAACCTACCTTTAGCTAAAGCAACCGTGGACCTATCTGTGTCGACAGAGGACAATATTCCTTCATAACGAATCTGTGCCTTCGATATCAAACTTATTTTACTGCCAATATAAGGAGTTCCTGCTCGAGCAGTCATGTTTGCAACAACAAAAAAAAAGTTTTCTATTTGATTAGTAGCGGTTAAGTTGCAGAGCATTAACCCACGGCACACATCAGACACTATCTAATCAACAATGTGCGCAATTAGCTGGCACGTGTGTGATTTATAAGATTGGCACGCGCCTCTACTGGGTCACCTGCTTACAAAAAGGGTTAGTTTCTTTATCCAAACGGCGCACACCGCAGAAAAAAAAAGTCAGGTGATTCCCATTTCTGCTTATTTCACTCTATTTGATCATATGAGCACAATGACAATTTGATTATGATTTACCTGCCGCACTTTACTTTCCCACAAACCATAAATGTATTACTCTAAATTGAAAGAATATGGAAAAGATGGAACTGCAAATTACAATGTATTTAAGATAATAAGGCCATGGTCCAATATTAAAAATAGACTGAAAGGTTACACTGAAATGACAAATGAATATAGGCCTAGTGAAATGGCAATCTGAAAATAATAAACCTTTACATTTTAGTTTAAATTTCACCCGCACTTTGATTTTTAAACTGGGATTATCATTTTATTAGTCTACCCTGAGTATTAACAGAACCACGTTTTTTTTTTTTATCATTATGTATGAGGCTAATTGTGGGTAAAATTCCTCACAGCTGTTGACTGATATTGATGAAAAAGATTAATGAAGCTCTGTTAGAAATCTAAAAATGTCAATACCCACACTAAGATTACTTACACAGTGATTACATAGCGTTCAGACTTCATGTGAGAACTACATACCACTTTATAGTAGTTAAATCTTGAATTTTTCGAAATGCCTTCTGGTTTATGCACCTCGTAAAAGCGATTAAAAGCTGTATGAACTGCAAATTTGCAACTTTTGAATAAGTTACATTTGGATATCTCAACACATAAATAAACACTCTATTTATGTTTATGCGTTTATCTATAAAGGGAGTATGACGGGCTGACAGCAGTGTTTCCTCTGTAAAAGGAGGGTGTGGCGCCCTCAAACGCCTCTTTACAACAGCAATCCACTTCACTTGCTGGCCAAAACGGTGGAGCCATCTTGCACAGCGTATCGGCAGTGCTTAAACTCTGAAATTCGGGCTGTTAGCTTATTGTAAACCATATTTTTACTTTGCTAAAAGCCACAAGGTACAATTCTGAAACGGACCAGTTATCGTGACAGCGTAAACAAGCCGGCGACGATGTAACATTTGACGAAAACATTTCAACTCCGCTGCGATGTTGTTCCGTCTCTCGCATCCGTTGGAATGACGGTTGAAGCCATTGGTACCGCCTTTTAGAATGCGGAGCAACCAATCACAGCTCGTCGACACGCTTCCACGAAGACGTTTCAGTTGTTGTGCGCATGCGCAGGTCAACTGGTAAATACCTCACTTCTCACAAGCTCGCAGGAGAGTGTGAAGATGGCGGTTGGCTCCGGCCCGCTGGATGAGCTTTTATTACACACAGAGGTGAATAAAGCGGTAGATTATCATCCTGTACGGTCTGTAGAGTCACAACTGTCGTTCTTGTGTCACAATAATCACTGGTAGGCACGAGGCACCCAGTAATTACATGGCTATAGTTCCGGGACAAGCGAGCTAGTGTCCAGCTGGGACTTGGTCAAGACGGTTGCTGAGCAGGTACGCTGTAACTAATGTTGTTTTGCTCTTTAGTCTCTCTGAGTATACATGAAAAGCAAGCACCGGAGCAGAGAAAAGCAGTAGTTGTGACAGAGTCTTGCCCCATCACATCCAAGATTGTTTCTGCTCCTTCTAAACAAGTTGCAGTGCAGGGGGTCTCATCATAACCAGGTCCCCATGGTTCAACTACGGACGCGTCGACGGCCAGCACGGACGACCCTGGCAGAGCACTTGTTGTCAGTGGCGGTGTAACTTATCTCCCTAATCACCAGGAGAAAGTTGGCTCGTTCTCGGCGCAGAGTTTCAATGGGAGGCAAACTATGAACTCGCACAGTTCAGGAAGCGCTGCTGCCCCTCCGGTGGGGACGACAGTGACAAGTGGCACTGCGACATCTGTCACAGCTGTCAGCAGTGGAACCGTGTTGTCAAAAGGGCTGGCCAGCGCGATAATGCCCCCCTCAGTGTCAAACAGTGTAATTCAGACGCCTCTCGTGAGCTCACAGAGTGTTGTCGCTTCAGCCGCGGCTGTGAGCCAGGCAGCAGGACCCACTGTGACGCTCGTCAGGCCGCCTATGCAAACAGCGGGGTCGGGTGCAACTTTGAATGGGAACAATAATGCGAGCCCCGCAGTGGTTTCCAGTACAACAGGTATCGGCACGCAGTCTCCGCTTGTTAACAGCGGCCAGCCGTCCAACTCGGTGTCTGTGAGCGCAGGGTCGCACATAATCAAGGCAGAGCCACCCACAACAATAATACAGTCAGCAACGCAGCAGGCTGTGACTCCCGGTTCCGTCAGCGCTCCCCGGACTCCGGCTGCCGGTCCAGGCGGGATCCGACCCCCGATGCCTCAGATGCTGGCCCCAAGGCTTCCTCAGACTTCCCCGGGACAGCCTAGTGTACATAACATCCAACTCCCCCCGGGTGAGTGAACTCAGAATGGTTTACTTTATGTGCTCAGAGAATTATTTCCACACTGGACAAGCTATACCAAATACAAATTAATTAATATATCGATAGATTCATTAACATCAATACAGAATTCATAGACAGTGTGTGCCCCCTTAGACTCATCTATGAATACTACACCCACTTCTTTAAATAACACTGATGAAGGGCTGCAACTAACAGTTCTTTTCATTATCGAGTAATAGATTGTTTGTTTGGTCTATAAAGAAAAAAAATGGTGAAAAATGTCATTCACTATTTCCCTGAGCCCAAGGTAACATCTTCAAATGTCTTATTTTGTTTACAACAGTTCTCAACCCAAATATATTTAGTTTACTGTCATAGAAGACTAAAGAAACTGGAAAATATTCACATTGGACAAGCCAGAGTCAGAGAATTTGTACATTGTTTTCTTAAAATGACTCAAAACATTTAATCAGTTATCAAAAAAGCTGGTGATTCATTTAATATTTGGCAACTAATCGATTAATCGTCTAATCACTGCAGCTCTACACTGATCTGTCATGATTTACAGTGACTACTTCTCACAGTAAATCACTAATACTAATGTACAACATAAATTGATCATGTTTACTCTCGAGTTGTACACTGTTTAATTTATTTAGAAGACCATCGATTTTGACTCTAGCAATTTCATGTGATAATATAATTAATTATATTCTTGATTCATTATAATAAGCTGTCTCATATATTTTCTGACTTGCCTCCAGGGATGGTGCTTGTACGCAGTGAGAGTGGACAGCTGCTGATGATTCCTCAACAGGCCCTGGCCCAGATGCAGGCCCAGGCTCAGACTCAGACAGGCATGGCACCTCGGACTACTACGCCAACAAACATGCCTCCTGGCCAGGTGAGATCACACAGTTTGATTAGGAAGGCCTTTGTGTTGGCAACCATTAGTTTTCACTTTAGTGTAAAGGTCAGTATTATAGCCCATGCACAGCTTTCCTGCCTCCTGCAACACAGACAAGCACTTGTTGAGTAGAATATAAGATGTAATTTAGCTCATTTATACATACATGTGTGTCAAGTAGTGCGCTTGTAAATTATGGTGTTGTTTATTAGTCTTTATTTGTGCAAACAGATTGATGAGAATGAGAATCATTGCTAATGGCCAAGTATATTTGAACTGTAAACAGGATATAAATAGTGCAAAGAATGGAAGAGTGCACAGAGTGCTGAGATAAATGTTAGATGGTAAAAGACATAGTAGGTGGTTATGTTGAGTACATTCAGCCTGTTCAGGTATACAGTAGTGAGTGGAATGTATTGCACATTTGTATTTTATATATATATATATATATTTATGTATATAATTTATAGGTGCAGTGAGTATTATAGTGTGCAGGGTTAGTGCGCAGTGCCACAGGGAGTTAACTGTCCGTAAGTGTGACAGCAGGGGGGAAGAAACTTCCTGTATCTGGTGGTTTGGGTGTACAATGTCCTGTAGCACTTGTGAGAGGAGAGAAGCTTAAACAGGTCATGACCAGGGTGTGAGTTGGGCTGAGCAATATATCAACATTTTATTGATATTGTCATATCAGACTAGATATTGTCTTAGATTTTAGATATTAGAATATCAAGATACGGCATAAGTGTTGTTTTTTCCTGGTTTTAAAGGCTGAATTACAGTAAAGTGATGTCATTTGGAACTTACTAGACTATTCTAGCTGTTCTACTATTCGTCTTTATCTACTTAGTCATTATATCCACATTACTGATGATTATTTATCAAAAGTGTCATTGTGTAAATATTTTGTGAAAGCCCCAGTAGTCATCCCTGCAAAACTGTCGCAATATCAATATTGACGTATTTGGTAAAAAAATATTGTCACATTGGTTTTTGTCTGTATAAACCAACCCTAGGTGTGAGGGGTCTGCTCTGCTTTTCGCTGCCTGTTTCCTGACTCTGGAGGTGTCCTCTGATGGGCCTTTTTGATGACTGTGTTAATGTTGGACTCCCACTTCAGGTCCTGGGAAATTGTAGATCCCAGTAAACTGAAGGCTTCCACAGCCAGCATAGTGCTATTGAGTATAGTGAAGGGCGGCAGTGATGTGGGGCTCCTCCTAAAGTCCACTGTCATCTCCACAGTTTTGAGCGTGTTCAGCTTCTGGTTGCCTTGACTGCACCACAAGGCCAGCTGTTCGACCTCCCGTCTGTATGCAGACTCCTCTCCGTCTCGGATGAGGCCGATGACTGTTGTCATCTGCAAATGACCAGACAGGTCTCTTGAGGTGCAGTTGTTTGTGTAGAGGGAGAAGTGCAGTGGGGAGAGCACACATCCCTGAGAGGCGCCAGTGCTGACTTTCTGGGTGCTGAATGTGATTTTTCCCAGCCTCGCTTGCTGCTTCCTGTCAGGAAGTTTGTGATCCACTGACAAGTGGAGGTGGGCACAGTGAGCTGGGTGAGTATGGTGAGAAGAACTTTTGAGATGATGGTGTTGAATGCCAAGCTGACGTCCACCAACATCCTTGCATACGTCCCGGGGGGAGTCAAGGTGTTGCAGGATGTAGTGCAGTGGGTGTGTACTGCAAACTGCAGGGGGTCCAGCAGGGGGCCTGTGATGTCCTTCAGGTGGGTCAATGCCAGTCGTTCAAAGGACTTCATGACCACAGACATCAAGGCAACGGCCCTGTAGTCGCTCAGTCTAGTGATGGAGGGTTTCTTGGGGACCGGGATGATAGTGAAGCGTTTGAAGCAGGAGGAGACTTCACACAGCTCCAGTGATCTTTTGAAGATCCGTGTGAAGATAGGGACCAGCTGGTCAGCGCAGACTTTCAGACAGGGGCATGACACACCGTCTGGGCTTGGTGCCTTCCTGATCTTCAGTCTCTGAAAGAGCTGACACACATCCTCTTCACAGACTGTCAGTACTGGTGGGGAGTCAGGGGAGGGGAGGGGTGACAGCAAGGGGCACAATTTGGCTGTGTGATGTCTTGAGTTGGAGCATTTGAGGGGTGTGAAAGAAACTGATCGAACCTGCAGTAAAACACATTAAAGTTGTTGGCCAGCTGATGGTTCTCTACAGGAAATAAAGGAGAAATAGCCCTTTATGTCTGAGTTTATAAGAATGGAATAGGTAGATTTCTTTTCTGGTTTGACAAAACTATGTTTCTTTCTTTCAGGCTCCTGGAAACACCATCATCAGCAGACAAGTGGCTCCAACCACCATCGTCCGACAGGGATGTCCAACTCCAACATCACTGTCTGCAACCACCACTCTTCACAGACCTCCTATCCTTCAGGTAACCGCATCTGTTTGTGTCAAATCATTTCTGATAGTGTAGTGTTGGCTCGTTGAACATCGTTTTGTGTTCATTACTTACACAAGCTGCTGATATTTTCACTTACACATATTGCCAGCCACTTAAACCACAGATCGTAAACATTCCTAATTAGATGGATTGATTAGAAATGTAAAATAGGGTTAGCATATACCCTGATATTACCAGTTAATGTGTCAAGGTGACACTAGAATGATTTTATGAGTTTTTCATGCTCTAGAGGATATGTTCCTTTGGTGCACAGTGTGAATAAATGTTTTTAATTTGCCTGCGTTGATATGGTAATCCTGAACCTTGTTAGCTGGATTTACCATAGTGGAGTTCAGACCTAGAGTTGTTTTTTTTGAAGAAATTATGCATATTTATGTTTTTCCCCCGCTGCTTAAGTTCACTTCAGATAATTATAAATAAGAAACTAATATAATTAAGGTATTTGTTTTTTTAGGGTTACTACAAGAAATTAATTTAGACTAATTGCATAGCTATAACTTTGTTGGATCAGTTGTCTGTCTAAAAAAAAAAGCAAGTAGACATGAGATAGTGGTGGTGGAGTGGTTGAGTATGACGTGCAGAAATATGGTTCATGCAGATCTCTTCCTCTAACAACCTGTTTAAGTTTCATGAGTTTCACCATGCTCTGATAAGGGCTTCACACAAAATGTGTTTGCAGATTTGCCAGTTGTAAATAAAATTATCATAAAATGATCAAGGCATATGACCAAAGCACTGCCTTTTTCCCTAATATCTTTGGGGAAAACAAACACACTGAAGTTTGTTTCTGAGGAAGGGCGTCTAACTGAAATTCAGTGCAGCAGAAGCACACCTGTTTCCTCTTAATGTTTTCTCTTGATGTATTTGAGCAACTTTGAAACAGCTCTATAACACACTCCGTGTTCTCCCATAACATCAAGAGCAGCCTCTGAAACATTTCAGCAACCTAAATAACATGTTATGATGATGATTTTTCTCTTCCTAGAGCTCAGTTGGGGCTGCAGTACCAGGAGTGACCCCGAGGACAGTCAGCCAAACAGCTGGGACCACGGTTACATCAGTTACAGTGAGCAAAGTGAGTAACGCAAAACCTAAATCGTCAGATCAGGGCTGGGTCTCTGCAAGTACTCTAACTTAACTGTAGAGTTCATGACATGATGTGTGATGTATAGCATATCTTTTTCATCTACAAATGAAACTTGAATTTCCTAATTTTAATGTGATGCGTGTTTCTGGCAGGAGACAATGGAGAATGTAAAGAAATGTAAGAACTTCCTGTCTACATTGATCAAGCTGGCATCCACTGGGAAGCAATCAACAGAGACTGCAGCCAGTGTGAGAGAGCTGGTCAAGGACCTGCTGGTGAGTGACCCTCACTAACGCTATTTATGATAGTAACCTGCCAATCAACATTATTATTGAGGACTTTGACTAAAGAAGGTTATGAGATGTAATATTTTATTTAAAAGAAAAAAAACCCCTCTCGGTCTTTAAAAGTTTAAAATCTTCAATGAAGTGAATCATCATCTGTACCTGCAAATATTACAACTCTCACTGAAGCTTTTTTATCTCCATATGTTATACCAGGAGGGCAAACTGGAGGCAGAGGAGTTCACCAGCAGATTGTACAAAGAACTCAACTCCTCACCCCAACCTTACCTTGTGCCTTTCCTCAAGGTAAGACAGCTTATATTTTCATTGATATACCTTCCAGCAAAGATCTGTAGAATGTGCGGTACATTTTCTAAGACTTCAGGAAACAGGAAGTCATCTTTTATTACATTTTGTAATGTTTTGTCTGCAGAGAAGCCTCCCAGCCTTGAGGCAACTGACTCCAGACTCAGCAACCTTCATCCAGCAGAGTCAGATCCCCCAACCAGCCTCAAGTCCAGTCTCCTCCACCTCAGCCACCCCCACCACGGTGGTCCTGGGTAGCCCGGCCCCTCGCCTCACTGCTCCAATCAGCAGGCCTCAGCTCCAGCCAGGCGTCAGCAAACCAGGACAGACCTCACTGGTAACTCAATATTAAATATCAACTCAGATGGTCACAATTGCTGAACTCAAATATTCCACAGTTAATCATAAGTATCAACTCCAGTGATGCTCCGAGTATTAATCACACAATCTACATTTGAAACATTACCCTCTCAGGTTCTCCAGCCTCAGCAGCAGAGGGCAATATTGAGACCTCAGGTAACCTTACCAACGACCCCCATGGTGACTCTCAGGAATCAGGCCCCTGGCCGCATCGTGCTGGGACAGCCGCAGGTCCAGCTTAAAGAGCTGCAGCCAGGTGAGGATGTCAGGTTAATGGCACCTCTGGCTTTGCGTGTGCATGTAGCATTCACTGTGATTTGATGTAGTGTCACTTTCTGTGTCTGCCAGTTCCTGTGAGACCGGAAGTGCCGCTTGTTTCTAAACAAGTCTCTGCTGCAACTTTGACTCCAGCTCAAAAGAACAAGCTGAAAGAGGCGGGTGGCACTTTTAAGTAAGAACAAGATAATTCAAATCAGTTTAACCAAATATATATTTACTTGTAGGTGGGAAATTAACTTTTGGGAAACTTTGGAAAATAAAAATTAAGGTTAATTTAAATCATATTTTTGTCAAAATATCTTTTATAACTTAAGAAAACAATATGAAGCAATATGTTGCTGTCATAGTGATTTCTCCATATTTAAATTTTGTCCACTTCCATGAGACATATCTGCATTCAGTGGTCAGAGGTCTTGTGGTCGCTTTAATGCATATACGTTTACAGAGATGATGACGACATCAACGATGTGGCCTCCATGGCCGGAGTGAACCTATCAGAGGAAAGCGCTAATATCCTAGCAACCAATTCAGGACTGGTGGGAGCGGTGACACATTCCTGTAAGGATGAGGCTTTTCTTTCCTGCGCTCTGCTGCAGAGGAGAATGCTGGAGATCGGTGAGACATTGACATCATCGTTGATTGTACAACATGCATCTATAAGCTCTAAGCCCTAAGGTCACTCTGTGTTTCTGCTCCAGGCAGGAGGGTTGGGGTGACAGACCTGGGTGCGGATGTGGTAAACTACGTCTCCCATGCTACTCAGCAGCGACTCCAGAACCTGCTGGAAAAGGTTTCCCAAGTAGCCCAGCAGAAAAATGTCAATTTCAAGGTTTGTTTACAGCCTCATTATGAATAGAGTAAGATTTAGCATTTACCAGATTCTTGCAGACGTTGGATGTCGGTACTGAGAAATAAAAGAGATCATATTATGCCCCTTTCTCAGATTAATATTTTCATTTTTGTGGTCTATTTACAAATATTTGCTTGTTTTTATGGTCAAAAAACACCTAATAAATACACCCGTTTCACTCATCCTGAAATGGGCTATTTTCTGTCTGCTCAGTGGCCCTGCACGCCCATGCCAACCATGATTGTATCATACTGCAGCTAGGAAAAACCAGGTCTCTGGGTGAAACTCACTGGTAAATTGCAATGACCACTGAGGATAATAGTATTCAACCTTTGGAAGGACGTGCAACAACAAATTTGCTTCCTGACATCCAACAACTGCAGCATTTCCTCCATGACTGTCTCTCCTCTGCTCCGCTCTGTATGTGTGTAGAGGCACTAAGCCCCGCCCCCAGTAAAACACAAAGTACAGAGGAGAGAAACTAGTGTGACCTTAAAAGACAGCAAAACGCAGTAGAGACTCACACTGAGCTGAAATCGAACGAGTGCACATACATTAGATAAATAACATAAATAGATATAGATATTTTGTTTCTTTCAGGAGGGGTGGACCGCCCCTCCCAGGCAGTGGGAGGGGAAACACTGAGCATATAGTTGTGACATGCGGACCATGTGCATTTCTCCATGGACTGAGCATTTTGATACTTTCACAGTAATTATAGCAAATAGACCTGATTTATTATCTCCACTTCAAGGTTTTCACTGCATATCAAACATGGTTATAAGCTTGCAAAGGACAGATATGTCTTACAGTGTTCTGAGTCCTTATATCTGCAATAATCTCTCTCACACTGTCTTATTTTCTTTTTAATCTTTTGTTTCTTTCGTTGTATTACTGTTGTATGTTAACAGGAGGATGAAAATTATGAACAGAGCAGCGATGTTCGTGCTCAGCTGAAGTTCTTTGAGCAGCTGGACCAGTTAGAGAAACAGCGGAAAGAGGAACAGGAGAGAGAGATCCTTCTAAAGGCAGCTAAGGTACAGCAAAACTGACATCATAAAAATCCATCCACAGGATATTGTTAATGTTCTGATGATTTAAATTCTAATTGTGTTACAAATAACTGCTTTGACTACCTGGCTAAAAGATTTTTGGTAGATTGAAACAACAGTTAATACAACCATCAAAACATGCACTTTATTACCTTGATTATAGTACGTGCAGATTAAATCATTAAAGATCTTCTAGGTTGAAAACAAACTTTTAAGTAGATATTTTATGGTCAAAATGTGACATCTGTTACTTCTTAGTAACAGATGTCACATTAGATAAAAGCGGGTGTGCAATAAATGATATTTCTTTGGCCTCCATGTAGTGTTTTGGTGTCTTAAAGCTTTTCTGAGGCACTTTAATATTCCAGAAAGTCTGACAAAAGGTCGTCTGTGATTGATTTGGACTCACCCTCAGGTTACCAGTTAGGAATGTAACTCGAATGTCCTATGTGATAAATCAAATGGCAGCAGGGACAAATTTATAACACTAAATAAAATTGCAATAACTATGTGACATTAAGAATAACATTATACATGGATTTAATTAATGGTCTGGGCATAACAAAATAAGTTAAAGTAATGGATAGGTTTTTTATTCATTCTAAAAACTTTTCAGCTCTAAATGTAAATATTGATGGATATGTAATATTCAGAGGACTTCTGGCTTAGAATCTGCATCAGAATCTTTGCTTCACAAATTCTGAATGTTTTCCATGTGATTGTAGATATTCATACAGACTGGATTTAGATTCCACAGTATCCCTAATATTACACAACCTGGTCTTTGCTCTTTCTTCCGCAGACATCATTTATTAATGTGTCTTGCTTTTGGCCTTGCAGTCTCGAGCTCGACAAGAAGACCCAGAGCAGCTGCGTCTGAAACAGAAGGCAAAAGAGGTAGGACGAGAGGAGGAGGAAGAGCCCACAAGTCTCTGTTTCTGTATGTTTATACACTGTATGGTTCATCTCCACCTTGGTATGCGTGTGTTGTCCAGATGCAACAGCAGGAGCTGGCTCAGATGAGACAGAGGGAGGCCAACCTGACGGCTCTGGCAGCCATCGGCCCCAGGAAGAAGAGGAAAATTCTGGACTCTCCTTCCTCCTCTGGTGCAGCGGAGGTAACATTCACCACAGTGCTTGAACTGTGCAGTTTTCTTTATTCTTGGCCAGTTGTCATATACTGTATCACCATGTACCTTTCTTCATCTGATACTCTTCTTTCCTATGCAAAGCACCTCTCTTCAAATTACTTAGCAAGCATGAGGAACAGTTGCTAATATGGCTAAACAGAGACAGTAATGAGGAGCTACAAAATCATGTAGAGCTAAGTTTGGAAATGTCATAGCCTTGTATAAGCGCTTATGGAAGTCAGTTGCAGACACATATTTGGTTTACTTTGTTTTCTTTGTCAATATAAAATATTGTTTATAGACATAGCTAATGATAGAGCTAACAGTTAGTCTGTTTTTCTCCTGGATGACTGTAACAGCCAGACAAAGTTGATTTGATACCTGCAGCTGACAACCCACACTGCCCTGACAGAAACCTGCTGTCAGTCATCTACGCTCTTCAGAAACCTGGAGAAAATAATATAATGAAGCTTCTTATTAGTTCTGGCAGATCAGTGAACTCATGCACGCTGTCAGCTGATTATTACATTCACACGTCAAATTTAAACAAGCTATAAGTCACGTTCAATCAGTACAATGAGGCGATATTTATAATGTGACACTCTCTCACTTATGATGCTACAGCTGCTGGTTATGCTTGGTTCCTACCTGCTACACATCATTCTTACTGGTTGTGTCGATTAATTTTCTCCTTTGACCACCAGACCTCCTTCTGCTCTAGGTGTTTGTTTCCATTAGTGATGGTGGACATGACCTTGTTGTATAAACTGCATATATACAGTAAATATTGAATGTATGGGCTGGGTTCTGCTCTGTTAAGTGTTTGGGAGTTTCTTTCACTCCCTGCTGTATTTGTTGTTTGGATATACTGAGGTGTGCCAACAAGAGTTATTTTTGTAAAATAACTGTCGAACCATTTGCTGTAATAAATGGCCCTGTATCCTTTAAGTGTCTCTGGTGGGGATAGACAGATAAAAAAAAAAACAACTAATGTTCATGTAACAATGTCTTTTATTTACTTGCTTTGACAAAGCTTGCAATAATTTAATGAATGTCTATTTGTACACTCATCCTAGCCCCACAGTGATAATGCTGCTTCTTTATAATCTTAAAAAATACCAAAAACAGTCGCACAGTTGTGTTGTACTCTTTTAAGTTCAATACAAATTGCTGTGGCAGTGATTAGGTGGTGTGAAAGTGGTTACCAAATTAAACAAATACATCTTATGAATTACACATTACCAAACAGTGCTGTACTTCAGCAGGATTTTAAGTAGTTTCTATTAGCAGCAACAGAGGCTTTAACTGCAAGACTTCCTAAATAATCTACATAGCATTGCTAACTAGAAAAGATCCTTTACAAGGTTCATGGTGATAAACTGTATGTATCAAGAAAGAGGCTAGAAATTTGATAACAAAGAATTCACTCTAAAACACTAGCCACTTTCTTAACTCACTCTCATATAACATTTTCATTTTCTCAATGACTAATATTTCTCAGGGTTGTGGGAGACTAAAGTCTCATGTGCTGGCTACAGGGCGGGGTGCCCAGTACACTTGGACATGTTACAATGTCTATAAAAGCACTAACATTTAGAGACAGACAAATCTACTTGCACTACCATTCCTTCCCAGAGGCAATTTAGAGTTTCCAATTCACCTGAACCAATGTTATTTCAACCATTTATCCACCACTTTTAGCTATTTCTACATTTTATTGTATCTACATTTTAATTACTTTTACCTAACAATTGCATCCACTTCATTTCTTTTATCTTTTTCAACCATTTATACATTATTTTAGCTAACTTTTAGCTAAAATAGTAAGTAAATGCCAAATTTAACCATTTGGCATTTACTTTTACCTAGCTATTAGAATCCAATCAATCCATTAGTTTTATGTAACTATTTTAACAACAGGTTTTATCCACAGCTCTTATCCAATACCTTTAGTTATCTATTTTAACCATTTATTCATTATTTTTACTTGCTGGCTTGCTAACTAGTTTCAACGCACTCTCAGTTGCAACAAAGGTTCAGTTGTTACAGCTGATTCAGAAGGTGTATATTTATTAAAAGCAAATCATGGTTTCTATTTGTTCAAGCTGGTTAAGCTACTCCACAATCTTTCCATGAACTCCGCCAAATTATACTTTGGGTCTACTTCCTGACACCCTCACAAATGTCAAATATCACATACCCACTCCCTACTCTCACCCTCTATTTCTCCCTCCCATCTGTCTCTCTCGGTGCAGGGATCAGGAACAGGTCCCTCACTGTCTGGTGGTGCTGGTTCGTCAGGCTCCAGACCCACACGGCAGCGCATCACACGTGTCAATCTCAGGGACCTGCTCTTCTGTTTGGAGAACGAGAGATTCACCAGTCGCTCCCATTTCCTCTACAAGGGCTTTCTGAAATAGGCTTGATGTCAGAGAGGAGAGGAGGAGGAGGATGAAGAGGAGGAGAGAGGAGAGGAGAGGAGAGGAGGGGGGCAGAAATGAAGTCTGTGGAGAGACCAACCACTCCCACCGCAGAGAGAACATAAGAGACTCTTACAAGTGAAGAGGAGGAGAGCAGTGACTTGGCACATGTTAAGGTTGTTCAGATATACCTGATAACCTGAAATACAAAAGTAGCCATATTGGATGGCCTCTCTACCTCCCTCCTCAAATAAGGCCTATTTTCTTGCAGAGCAGTCATGGACTTACTGTACAACTCCTTTTTGCAAAAATGGGTTATATGTTTTATGAGGAAGGGTTTTTGTATGAACAAATGACTAATTGTACTATTATGCACTGTAACAGTAGTTTATTTTCTGATTATTTTTATGTGCAGTAGGCTTTAAAGCAAGGAAAATCAACATTTGTTTTAATAGACCACCAACTAATTTTATTAAATGATGATTTTATTTTCGTTTCTGTCAACTGAATTAGTTTGAACTCCAAACTGTGTAACCTACTGAGTTGCCTTCCTGACTATGAATAAGCCATATAGCCACCCCGAAGCAATTAACTCTGCTGTAACTCACAAAGCAGTAACTCGCTCTGTATCTGTCATCTCTATTACTTTACTTGATTTTTTTTTTTCAGCATATTTATTTACTAAACTCAAGCTTAAATTAATGTTTAGTTATTTATTTAATTTCATGTGACACCTCAGTTGTTTCATGTAGCTTAAATTCAAAACAAAATGTGTGTTTACCTGCATAAGACATGTTGAAAATCTGTTTTTAAAAACTTTTGTTAGGTGTATAGATTTCAGTGTGTGAAGAGAGTTTTTCGTTGTTGTTTTTTTTTTAAAAAAAAAATCAGTTTGAATTGTTATTTGAAATTAGTTTGACTTGTGTTGATTTATAAAACTTAAACAGGTTTTCAGAAGGCTTTTAACCTGTATTGCTATACCAAACATACATCTACCTGAAACCGATTTCTATTTTTGTAGCTGCCCACCAACACACATTTTTACTCCTTCAGTGGTGACTGACAGTGTCCTCCAATCATTTCTCTACCTGCTTATATTTTGGTGTGCTACTGGACAGACTTAGACTTAGATTTTTTGGTATCTATGACTTAAGAAAATAGTTTCCTCGTGTATATTTGTAAATGTTACAGCTAAAGTTTTACACACAGTTTTGTATAGAATTGAGAATTTACCCATCCATCAAAAGAAGAAAAAAAAAGCATTTTCTCTATTGAAAGGTTTGAATAAACAATGATTTTACAGTAACTGGTTTCGGTTTGATGTATGCTGTAGATTTCAGTGGGTCACCGGCGTTGTTTTGATTTTCACTGTAATGCACTAGGGGGCAGCATTGCATCATTGGAACACCTGGAAATGTGCTGTATGTGGCACTGAGGATACTGAGCGAGGCTTTGTACATGAATGAGCTGAATGCCTTTAATTCCTTCTTACTCTACCTGTACACTGATAATTCCAGTTAATCCTCTAACATCTGTAAAGACACATGCAGCACACGGTGTGTATGTCCCCTGGGGCCATACAGGCATCTACTGAGCACAACTCCCATGAGCAGAACACACAGCTCTCAACCCAAAATGGAAACGCACACACTCACACACAGTCTGCTACCAGTGTCCTCTTCTTTGTTGGGCTGTCTTGTTTGAGTCCGTCTCCATTATCATCCTAACACATGGTGCATTGGCAACAGCTGCCACATCAGCTGCTAACATTCAGTACAACCATAGGCTGGAAATAATTAGGCCATTCTGCCACTGGGAGAGTAGCCTGATGTTACAATGATTGGGAGCAGCTTTCGTTTGCGCACCGACCAAAGAGGAACAATAAGTGTACATTTGGAGCCATCGGTGATGATCAGCCACAATTTCATTTTCTATAATGAAAGTACATCAGGGAGCCAGCAGGTGGCAATAGCTCATTTTACCACATTACAGGATTCTGCTGTGGTAGACATGGACTGAAACTGCATCTTCATGTTCTTCTTTATAGTTAATAGTACCTAGTTACATTTGGTTGACTTTATTGGTCACATACTTATCTTTTGCTCTGCTGGGCACCCACATTACAGACTTCTAGGCCAAGCTGTCAGGCATTTTGCGCAACATTTGGCAAAAAAGAAGCAGTATGGATTGTTAATAATATCAAAGCATTGCGCTGCTGTGAAAAAGCAGAGCCAGATAAAACCCTGGCTTTCTGTTGTGAGTACAGAACCAGCGTGGCCTGACAGTCTCTGTCTGGTGGCAGTGGTGAAGCAGGTAAGGCCTCGCGCCTTGTGCCTCAACCCAATCCAATATTTTTCCTGGTAATCCCCCCTTCCACTCCTCAACACTACTGCTCTTTCAGAGTTAAGTCCACATAAGCTCCCACTTGAGTGCCAGAGGCAGAGCAGCAACAGGGATGGTGCGGTTGCCTAGCGACGTCTCAGTCACTGCACCTGAGGGTGTTGGGTAAACACCCAGAGCTTGCCAGAGGGAAGAAGAGAGAAGTAACATCAGTGTTTCCTTCCATAACATTTATTAAAGGGGTTGTTATTAATTTGTTACATTGGGTGTTGTCATTTTTGCTTTCACCCTAGGGCGAGATTATATAATAAACCATATCTAAAGCAAGTTTATTTGTGTGTGTGTGTGTGTGTGTGTGTGTGTGTGTGTGTGCAGGCACACTC
Organism: Euthynnus affinis; assembly: GCA_029490765.1. Lineage (NCBI taxonomy): Eukaryota > Metazoa > Chordata > Actinopteri > Scombriformes > Scombridae > Euthynnus > Euthynnus affinis. The sequence goes on along the minus strand of CM055840.1, from coordinate 8,628,213 downwards.
ATGATTGTGAATGTTCGACTGTTCGTCTGTACTTCTGTACTTAGCTATGGGTGCTTTTGTCTGATTCCAAGATGGGTTTTGACTGCTCTGATAGTGCATCACAGCAGGGTGTTCCTCTTGTGCTTTTATGATAAGTCTCCAGCCTAAAATTCTTTGCTTGTTTACGCTCACTGAGGGGCTCAGTTTTAATGATGGTTAGAGGCGGATGAAAGCTCTCCCAGCCCCCATTACCTACATGAAATAGAAGGTTATGAAATTCTTTATGAAGGTAAGCCCCCTATAGCTAGATGAATAAGAAGGTTGTGATATTTTTTTCATTGACATTACTTTGCAAACCAATGAATTCAAAATTCCATTTGTAATCCCACCGTATTCATGCTGTGAGACAAATGCAACACTAAAAGTCAGTTAATTAATTTGATCCCTTTCAATGCCTCCTTGCATATTGTTGATTAAGCTCTGAGCTTATGAATAAAACTCTCTCCTAGGAGGGACATGAGAATGTGATTTGGATGAACTGATGTGGCACACTGTGATTCAGTCACTGCACTTTATCATCCATTAAGATCCACAAATCCAGTAGCCTATAACCATTTCATGAAATGAAAGAGAATGATTTGCAGCCTCTCCTGAGGAATCAAACCCTGAAATATAACATGCAACAACAGTTCATTAGTTTACACCTCCTCACAAGTCCATTTCCTGTGTGTCCCTGACCCTGTTCCACCCAGGTTAATGCTGACTTTAGGACTCTTTTGTTATGGGGTTGACCGGGGCAGTCTGCTTTGGCCTGGAGATACTATAATAAGACCAGTGTTTATGACCGCTGCTGAATTGGGTTTGTAAGCGCAGCTGAACCTGTGAGGTATTGACGCAGGGGTTAATAGCCTGTTGGCCTCTTTAATGGAGCTGAATCAGGCCAAGCAGCAGGCAGAGTCAGCCGACAGGAGAGGAACATCTCATTTTACAAAGTCATCTCCTATATGAGGCAGGACAGGCACCAAAATGTGTTGAGTGTACACACCTGTGGTTCACACAGAGAAATACGTGACATGCTCTTGAACACACACTCGGACAGACAGAGGAACAAACACGCTGAGGTGCCAGACTCCACCTTTTTCTACATGACATAGGTTGATATGAAAGTCAGACCAACTTTCTGCACTGAGCTTATATCTGGTACTCAGATTTCTCCTTTTTCTTCCTTTCTCTTGATCCTCAAGAGTCTGCACACTTTAATAACTTGCTCAGCTAATGTAAACCTACTGTAATGTCAGGGGATATTAGACTTTGACACTAAAAAAGACAAGACTAAAAGAGTCTACAGCTATGCTAGCAGCTCTGTGAGGCTGTATTTAGACACAACTAGTGCTAACATGCTGATGTTCAGCAGGTATAATGTTTACAGTACAATGGCCACCTTGTTAGTTTAGTTTATTAAGATGCTCATTTTTGCTAATTACCAAACACTAAGTAAAGCTGAGGCTGAATGTTGTCAGATGTAAATCAAAGTATTGAACAAAATGGTGCAGGAGTAGATATTCTTCAGTATTTGAGGGGATTTCTGGAATTTCTTCCAGCATCTGAGGTGAAACAATCACTGCATTGCCTTTCTCATCGCTGAGTCAGTATGCAGCACCCAGGTCAGGCCCTTGGGGTTTGGGGCAGCAAGTTATGTGAATTTACCTACCCTTTCTACCAAGGACCAGTTGATATTAAGGAGGATGTAGTTCCTTCCCTGCATCTTCCCAAAGTCCACTATCAGCTCCTTCGTCTTGCTGACATTCAGAAGTAGGTTGTTGTCCTGACACCAGCGGCTCAGATCCTCTACTTCCTTCAGGTAGGCCTTTTCATGTTCTCTGTGATCAGGCTCATATGAAAACCTTGAAAGGCATGTGAGAAAAAAAATTCTGGTCATTAATTTTCTAAGTCTGATCTAAATTGTTTTCTCTCCTCTACCCCTTGTTCTAAATATGATTAAAAGCATTCATGTTTTCTTTCGGTTGTGTTTTAATTTCTCCATGCACTCCAAACACAAGGTACATATATTACATGTTAGTTATATAACATTGCTCTCAGCATTTAGAACCAATGACGTAGACCAATCTAAATCACAGCTCACACAGCTCAAAACACAGCCCAGGGATGCTCGAGTGAGAAGGATGAGGGTAGAAGAGGTGAGTCCGCCTACCCTCATCACTTGGGTTCTGCCTGTCAGGAAGTCAAGGATCCACATGCACAGCGAGGTGTTTAATCCTAGGTCCTTGAACTTGATGACAAGCCCAGAGGGAACTATGATGTTAAGCGCTGAACTGTAGTCAATGAACAGCAATCTCACATAGCTCCCTTTCTTGTTCAGGTGAGATAGGGCGGTGTAGAGGGTGTGTACTATGGTGTCTTCTATTGATCAGTTGGGTCAGTAGGCAAATTGTAATGGGTCCAGTGTGCTGGGTAGTGAGTAGCAGATATATTCCTTGGACAGCCATTCAAAGCACTTCATCATCACTACAGAGGTGAGCGCCATTGGGCGGTGGTCATTCAGGCAGGCTGTTCTTGTTTTCTTGGGCACAGGATTGATAGTGGACATCTTGAAGCACATGGGTATGACAAACTGAGCTAGGGACAGGTTGAATATCATTGTGAACACCCTTGCTAGTTGGTCAGCACATAGTTTGAGGACCTGCCCGCTGATACCATCTGTAATCTGTCTGAGTTCTTAGACCTTGCCCCATGCTTCTGGGATTGCCCGCCTGGAAATGTAGTTCCACTTTCATCCAGTAGTATAAATGATAAATGATCTAAGCTGTTTTGTCTCCTGTGTTCATATATATATAAATGAAAAAACAAGTGTTCATGAATGCTGCTATAGCTTTCAAATGCCTGTACCAATTCAACATTGCACACTATAATCTTGAAATTTATTTCTTTATTTTATTAAAAAAAATTAAAACCTTAATTTTAAATTAATCCTTGAATCCTATTCCAAATTTCATGGCAACCCATCCAATATTCTGGAAACCAAAAATCATCGTGGCATTAGGGGGAACAGTCTCCAAGAGTAGGTAGAATTTATCTTTTTGCCACCATGAGTGTCTGTACATAATTTAATTTAATAGCAATCCATAAAATGTTGAGATATTTCAGTCTGGACCAAAGTGATGGACCGACTGACTAATATTGCCATAGAGCATTGCTATCATGGCATGTCAAATTCTGCCAAAAAATATATCACATTAAATGAAATATTTGCAAATTCTTAATCAGAAAATGCATGAAAAGGAATATAAATGACCCTGAGTCTTTAGGTCAAGAAATTCTCCTCACCTTGAATCACTTTAAGATTCACAAAGGCATGAATTACTTAAAATGTTATGTCTTTAATGGGGAATCACCATGAAATATGTGTATATTATTCTGTATGAGTTTATGAATATTGAGTTGATATATGACACACACACACATAGCCTATAACAACAAAGTCATCAAGCTGTGACTAATCAGCTTACATTACACACATGACCAGATAACTTGTCGTTCCTCCTCATCATGTTACTGTAATATCATCATAACGTTTACAAGACTAATGCTGTTACACACGTGTGGTGCTCAATTATTTATTTATACTAATGACTGTGCTTTACATCTATTATTCATTGTAAGCGCTGGTCTGTCTTCGTGAAGTGATGCTGACAGAGGGAAATGGAGGGGCAGATGGGATTGGATGCTTGATTGTACCCTAAAGGACACCAGAGACAGACTTGGCTTCAAAGGAATCATCTCCTAACATTTAGAGATGTAGCCAGTGTCCCGGGGAAGGCACTTAACCTGTGGCTGAGGTGAAGAATTATATCCAGTTGATTAGAGCAGCCGCTCTGCTCGAGGATGCAGCTCGGATTTCCCACTGCACTCTAGCATGTAATCACACAGAGAAGTCAGTCTCTACAGGGCCGTTCAGCATCAGGAGCACAGGTCTCAGGTACTTGAGTTGACAATGACTGTCAATAAATAACAAAAGGGCAATCCCAGGATGCGTTTTTCATTATATAAGTGTTCCTTTACCCTGCGAGGCAGCTGGATTTGCAAGATCACAACATCACAAGATCACATTAAACCATCTGGCACATCAGGTTAGGTGTTCCTGAATATGGCAATAGTATTTGGGCTGTTGTGTGAACATTCATTGTTAAAGTGTCAAAGCTCATAATTATAAGGTTCATTAGGTAATGGTACAAAGTATTCAGATCCTTTACATACTGTAACTTACTAGTTACTAGTGTAATTAGTAGCAGTATCACAATATGGAAATGCTTGATTACGAGTCCAAGCTGATAAAAATCTTAAAATTTAAGTGATAATGCAATTATTTAGTATCGTATCTCCATAAAATTGGTTTGTTTTGCAGGATTTTTGTAATAAACAAATTTTGAAATCTGACCTGATGACAGTGCTAGATGAAAAGTCAAGGGATCACCCAAGTTATTACAATTCATCCTGAGTGGAACATGAATGTTTGTATCATAGAAATCCATGCCATACTTGCAAAGACATTTCACTCAAAACTAAAGATGTCAACCTCAAGTCAGGTGATCAAAAATATTAGGATATGTCATCTGGGGAATCCTGACTGGGAACCAAACATTTTGTGCCAACAGCAGACATTTTGACTTGTCAAAGCAGGAAAAGCACAGCTGTGAGTAAATATTAAGACTAATGAGCATTCCACCTCTTGGTTTTCCTGCTTTGAAATGTCAAAATGTCAGACGTGAAAAGTGTCAGTTCGTCCAGTAATTCACACGTAGTGAACTGGAGCTTTCATGGTCCCTGGAGGTGCCTGCTATTGCCTGATTTGCCAGTTTGAGAATCCAGCAGTGCTACTATACTACAACCACTGTAATAGTAGGTAGTTTAATGTTTATGAATGCATCCAATTATCTCGTCTCATTTGATCTTATCATATGTTTAAAATGTAAAAATGTAATTGGGAGATAGTAACTACAGTTTCAAAATAAATGTAGTGGAGTAGGAAACAATATTTCCATCTGAAATGTAGTGTGGAGATATAAAGTAGCACAAAATTGATATTCTCAAGGTATTAGTACTTCAAAATTAGACTTTAGTACTTGAGTAAATGTACTTACACCTCAACTCTGAATAAGTTCAGATTTATTTGAACAATTCTATGTTTATTTCCATTTCTTAATTAGAAAACGAAATCTCTGCAAATGCTGTTTGATTGTGCAGATATAGTGTTTCAGAACCTGCCTGAAAATAATTTGACTCCTGTTGGTATTAGCTGGACCAGTCAACCATATCATAAATGGCTGGTCGTTAACAAGGAGATATTCTCTCCCCCACATGTAGTGGGAACATCAAATTTATTCTGCTGCTTTGATCTCATTTTAGACTCAGTCCTAAAATAGCAGGAAGCCCAGAGTGGTGTCAGCAGAAAAGCAGGCAGCAGAGCCAGCCCGCGCTGGGCGGCACCTTTGCTGAATAGCAACATCAACACTAAACTGTGAGCAGTTGGCATCAGAACCAATATCCGGTGGTGTTTTTCAGATTTGGACCGTTTCCCGCATCAGCCCAAGAGACAAACTGGCTATATGGAAAGCAAGTGAAAAGAGCCAGGCTTGGACATGTTTGAAGAGGAGAACTTTATTTACAACACACAAGGCACTGGCTGCAAGCCAGCAACAAAGCTCTCAGTCTATGTGCGCCATTTATTAAGGACAGAACTTCTTTCACTCTGCCTATCTGCCAAAGGGAAACCAAGTGAACCTCAGCTAAGCCCATCAAAGAAACCTTCCATGAAGTTAATCTCCTTATCTGGCAACTAGCAATGACCAAGATGACTTTTTACCAACTTGATTATCATTTCAGAGCAGTAGAGCCCACCACTGATGAATCTCCTATTAACATGGGTCCACTATTCTGCCAAGTCTGTAGGCAAATTCATTATTGTACCAAAGGTTATCTAGTCCAGTATGCTCAATCAGCTCTGCTCATCTCTACCTAAATCTCTCCGTTGCCCACTCCTCTAATTTCTGGCCATAGTGCAGGATACAAGATTAACTGCACTCTTGTTTCACTTCTTCATATCTAACCTTTTGTTTCAAACCATTTTCTAAATGTTATGCATTGTCCCTGCTGCGCTTGAATCGTCCCTCCCTCTGCTGACCCTCTCTTCCATCCTACTAATCACTTCTCCACACGGCCTACCTGCATCTTGCCACCACCTCATTTTTCTCCCTCTCTCTTACTGCCTGCCTCTCTGCTCTCTCTCTGGGTGTCTCATTAAAGGCGCTCTATCTAATGAGATTACGCCGTGGGGATTAATGGTGTGGCTAATTGATAGACACACAGCCGGAGAGGATTAAATCCCTTTAAGTCCCCAGTGGGTTTTTTGGCGCTTCAGCTGACTAATTGAAATCACAGGAATGGACACAAATATAGTTCTTGACCCCATACACTGCTCTCAGAGATGCAATAAAAGGACGAATAGCGAGTGTTTTATTAAAAAATGAAGCCAGATCCAAACAATAGGGTCAAAGATTAAGTGTGTAATTCCAAAAGGAGTCTGTTCCACCTAATGACTCTTTCTAACAATTAAATACATACATTCCACAGCTAAAATGAAGAAGATGCAGCCATTGAATCTGCAACTAGTCACTTCATGAACACATAGTGGTGGAAAGGCAGTGGATTTAAAGCCACTTTGTATAGATTTTTTATATGATTATAGCATCTTTATTATTATTATTATGACAAATAAGACAATCCATGTGAAAACTGGTGCAGTCTCTGCATTGCTTTCATACTATTCATCATCAGTATTTCCTGGTTAGTACATGTGGGTGGGGGTAGTGGCATACGATGCTGTCTACTATAGTAGTTTATTCGGTATTACCACTGGGGGGCACCAAAGTCAGAAATATTGAAATCCTATATGTAGCACCTTTAACAGTAAGTAAGTCAAAACAGGATCACTGTGGCCCATTATTATTTGAGGCTTTGAATTACATTATTTTGAAATGACCACGTTGAAGCAACCAGGCCACTTCACACGGCATACACCTGAAGATGATGCATGTAGGCAATATTCCAAAAAAGATGGCACCTTTTCAAAACATGTCTTTATTTTCTAAAGCACACATCCAGTATCTAGATGAATGAATAAAAGAATTCCAGTACACTTAATAATAGAACAACTATCAGCAGGCATGGCTAATGAACCTTCCACTGTCCCGAGGCCAGAGGCCAGAGGGAGCAACACTGTCAGAGACAATACAGAGTGAAAGGGGAAGGCTGTGTTTTATATATAAAAGGAGTATAACAAAGCGTTTTTTAAAAAACAATCTGCAAAATGAAAATTAAAAGAGCAAAACCGAAAAAAAAGAATGTGTAAGCAGGCATCTTAAAAAAATGGAATCATATGCTTCAACAGAAGAAAAAGAAAAAAATATCCACATATTAAAAATGAACGGGCCAAAAATCCCCTAAGCCCAGTGAAGAGCTAGAGAAAGAGAGCAGCAACTTTTATGTCATCAATACTTCAAAAATAGGTATCTTACAGTATTTTTATTTTCTCAGTGTCTTTATACAGAGTATATTCATATAGTTTCTGCTGACTACTTTCACATTCTCACCACATAGTAACAAGTGCTTTGAGTAAAACATTTTGGAAAAAAAAATCATGCACCTTTAATACTTTTGTTGGCCTATAAAAAACGGGAATGTTCAAGGCGACAAAAAAATCTTTCAGTACTTCTTAGAGGTTTTCGTTCCAAGTCATTTCAGGTTCCACTTTCTTACACTGTCTGACTGATCAGATCATGCCTACATAAGCTTTACATTGTGGAGAAAGCAACACAAAACCATACAGGGCAGGCAAGCGTCTCAACATATAGGCTCCTAAATTCATGAGTCCACAGAGGAAAGGCAGGCATTCTCCACTAAATTAGAAAACCCCCACATGTATAAAAATGGTCTCACACAATGTCAGCATGTCGCTGCAGTTGTGTCGACAGGTGATGCTTGTGTGAGTCAAACTGAGCAGGTCCTTGGAGAACAGGGTGGTTCTCACTTAAAACTCTTATTGGCTTCTTTTAGGCCATATTTCATTGGGTTATGATATCCGATAGTCTGCCCTGGTTGTGTCCTTCCCTCCTGGGACTGGCTGCTGGGGTTCATCTGCACCACTGTGAAGGGGAGAGGAGAGTGACAGGCAGGGCTGGTTTGAGGAGCGCAGGGGAGGCGGCGAGAGAACGTGCCTCCACTGTACTGCACGAATGGCAACCGATCCTGAGATAGCAGGAGTCTGATACAAAAACACACCACAAAAGGCACTTTATAAAATGACAGTGCTTCTGTTCTAAGGAAATTCAAGTTGACAGAGTGAAAGAGAGAGTCCGAGAGCGTCTTCCCAAAAAACATTCTCTTCAGTGTGAGACTAAAGCAAGAGATGGTATTGTTTTAACAATCAATCAAAGCACAAATTCACTACTCGTGTCTCTCACGACCGCCTTGATTCGTCCCCAGAGAGCTCCGGGTCCAGCACGGTGAGAGAACAACAAAAAGAAAAATAAAACATCACACTACAAACTCGCCACTAAAAAATATAAAGCCAGAATACAGTTGCGTTGCAGCAGAATTCATGTTTGCGGGCTCGGTCGCTGTGAGCAAACTAACGCAGCCCATGTAAGGGTCCATTCCTCACATGTCTACCGTGGAGCCTGCGTCATGTTCGTGGCCCCTGCCCGTGGTTTTGAGGGGCATCCATCCAACCGATCCCGCCTCTCCCGACCCCTGCCACAGCCCCGCCCAGCCCCCCCCCCAGCTCCGCTCTCAGTCATCGTCCCCTCCTCCGTAGAGGTCAGCCAGCTTCTTGAAGCGAGGGCCCCAGTCGTTGAGGTAGTCGTAATCCTGGTCCCCTGAGCTGGTGGAGTTGAGCGAGCTGACAGAGCCCGCGGTTGAACCGCTGCCCTCATAGTCGAACACCAGCAGGGAGTCGTAGGGAGGAGCTGTGGGGTCGTTGTCTGCTGCCCTCAGACCCTGGAGACACAAAGACATGAAAGATTGATGATGTAATCTTCCACCAGGACTCTGAGTGACAGTCTTTGCTGTTCTGTCTGATAATATAAACATAGATTTATACAGCTAGATGTAGGCATTTTTGTCTACCAGCTGTATAATAGAGGTGATGATTGTATTGCAATGGGTTCATGGTGTACCTACAACAAACCCTGTCTCAGTCTGCTCAACCACATGAAAGATTGTCACAAGTTTTTTATTGAGGGTTTTAATGTTCCATCATGGTCTGAATGCTTTCTCAGTGCCAGACATTGAGCGGTTTACAGGGGGCCAAACATTTCTAGTAGTGCTCCTGCTGTCAGGAATACAATTCTGGGAGAAAAGAGTAAAATCCTGCCTTCTTTTCCTTGACATATTTAAAGATAATCCATTCTGGGTATTGTCGTTCTAAAACACAGGAAAATTTCAGCTCGCAAAATTCATGTTGTGTAAAGCTTTTGTATGAGTCACATCAATGAGGTAACAATAACACTGTGTGAACCACTGCAAGACTGTCTAGCTTTTAAATAGAAACAGTTAGAGAAACAACACCAAAATATTTCCATCCATTCAAACCTACATCATTAATGAAATCTCCAATGTCCCCAGGGTGGGGCAGACTGGGTCTGACGGGATACTGTGACTCAGCGATCACAGGCCTCTCGTCCACTCTGCGCACCCCTGCCGGCTTATTGATGATGTGGTCCAGAGACTCGGGCTGCTGCAGCTGGCTCAGGTCGTAGTCCTGCATGAAAGCCATGGAGAGAAAAAAAAATGAGAATCAGTTTGAAGCTTTTTTTTTCTAATCTAGCAATTCCCTAAATATACATTGTGTTTGGGGTGGAACACAGTTTCCAAGTAGGGATATATTCTCGGATCAGGACCCAGTGTGTGCCGTCACAGGCTCACGGGCTTTGATGTGTGTTCCTGTTAAGTCTGCGAGGGCTCAGGAGCGACCTGCTGTGAAATCTGTGCTACAGGGCTTTCTAACAGACTGACAGTTGACAGTGCTGCAGACTTTACTCAAGAAAATTCCCACAATTCACAGTGTTCTGATGTTAAAAAACAAGGATGTAAGAACATGTTCACATTTAAATAGCAGCTGTAGTTTGACTGAACATTTCTGACAATATATACAATATATATCATTAAATTCATAAGTGAGCAACTAACACTCAATTTTATGACCACCTGAGAGCCTCAAGCTTCACTCTCACATCACTCTTAAAGCGTACAGAGCTCCTGCAACCTCTGACTCACGAACACACTCACTCTCTCAATTTGCTGATATCAATGCACTCATTTTTCTGACTGTACATTGGGCTTGCCCTTTAGTTTATATTCATTGCTGATATCTGAGTCTAATCTGAGTCTGACTTGTTAGTACAAATGACTACACTGTATGCTGTAAACAGAGCTGGTCGATTTTTACTGCTTTTCTGCAGCTGATAAATAATTGCACCTAATAAATCCTCACACAGGTACTAAAGATCGAAAACATCTCTATACACACACTGCAGCTATCTGATACCAGTGTGTGTGTGTGTGTGTTTTTTGAGTGACTATTTGATGTGTGTGGGTGTAATCAAATGGCAAGTATCAAAAATGGCATAATTAATAATAAAAATGAAGCTTTGTGGAGCTTACCAGTGTTAAAGGTTTGTGTTTATTCAGAAAATGATATTAGATAAGAGGAGATGGTGTGGAGTAGGTGTTTAACTTATATAAAATGTTTTTGGGCAGAAAAAAAAAGTTTGTCATATAAAAGAGCTGCACAGTCGACTGTATGTGGAATTCAAGCTAAGCAGCATATTCAGCCCCAGCACCTGTTTTACTGCAGAGGGCAGAATGAACTCTAAAAAAATCTCACTGTTAAAAAACTGAGGGGAAGCTGGTGTGAGACTTGTGTTCAAGAGAAGTAACATTTCTCATAGACACCGCTGTTGACAGCTGTATGACTTTGTGTTATATTATTTACATTTACTATCTACAAACGGTACCTGGTCTTCCTCTCCTCCTCCTTCCTCGTCGTACTTGAGGATGTTGTCTCTGACGTCGTCCTCAGGGTCGATCAGCAAGGGTTTTGCCTGCCGCTCCTTCTCTCTGCGCTTCATCCACACAACAAACAGGAGAACCATGCCTGCGAGAAGTGGAAACGTCGAAGGGTTTATGAGCGGTGTGGTGGAGAGAAAAGGTGATAATATGCTGCGTCAGGACTAAAATCATTTTTCAAGCTCCTGATCCATTGCTGTACTCACTGAGAAGTATGATGATGCAGATGAGTATAGCGATGATGGCCCCTGTGCCTAGGCCGGCGGCCGCCACGGCCCCTGTGGTGCTGCAGTCTCCATTGTCATCACAGGGACACACTTTGACTCTGATCATAGAGCGGTTTGACAGAGGAGGGTTCCCTGAGTCAGACACGATGATGGGGAACTCGTACACACCTGCCTCCAGGTAAGGAATCCTCAGCCTCAGCTGAGCATAGTCACCTAGAGAGTGGCAGTGAGACAGTGTTGATGATGGAAGGCAAACAGTGGATGTGCAAGAGAAAAAAGACATGAAGGGGGAGAAGAAGAAGAAATAAGATAGGACGGTGTACTGCAGAGATATGGCATTTTGTTTACTCCACTATATCATGTCATCGTGTGTAGATAAGGGTGAATGCATAGCGACGGGAGGTAATAGCACCTCAACCCCAAGGTGCAGCACCCCTGGCTCCAGGTGGTTGGCAACATTTAGACCCATTTGTGTTTTTTGCAATAATTATTTTTTTTCTGTGTGTGTGAGCCAGTCCAGCAAAAGTATACCCTGCATGCAATTATAGCGGAATGGAGAAAAGAACCAGGCATGAGACATGTGGCTCATGGACCCGGTTGACATGTCGGTTAGAATTGTCTCCGGCAGCCCGACAAAGCCGCTTACCGTGGACATTGTACTCCGCCTCTACCGGTCCCCGTAGGCTATATTGCTTTTTAAATCATGTCAAGGAGCACAAGCTTTTCAGGTGATTTCTTTACCGTGTTTTATTGATGCATGAGTGTTTTCTTTAACGATTCACTTTAAAGATTAAAGAGGCTGCTTTCAGTAATTGTAAACGTTTCCATGTGCACAGTGGCTAATTAACCTGACGTGCCAGATGGTTTGTTACACGGAACCATCTGAGAAGTCGTCCTTGGAAATTGTTTGGAAAAGGGCAGGCACTTTCAAAAAATACTTGGCAGAGGATTGGGTGAACCATCTGTCTATCACCGACTATCACCGCCTCACCTTGCGAGGCAGCTGGATCCACGAGATCATGAGAGAAATCGTGATAGGATGCTGATTGACAAGATGGGATTCTTGTGTGATGTGGTGTTCTTGCAAATCCAGCTGTCTCGCTATGTAAGTAACTAATGTCACTGCAGCAAATATAGTGAGACATTTAAGCAGTAAAACTAAATACTGCAGTTATAAACTTGACAGGACAGAGGAAACTCTCCGGGGGGAAACAGAATGAAACTTTTAGCTTCTGAAATAAATTTTTTAGACTGATGGAGCTCAGGATTCATCAGGAGGACAGCTACTTCACTCCAAACATTTTCACTGTATGAACCTGGACTGTGTGTGGGAGGCAGCTGACCTTTTGGATGTGTAGAAGAACACAGAACATTAATTAAAATTAGATCCTGACCAATACTGTCGGTGTGTTTGGAGATTTAACCCTTATATTCTGACTCATGACTCATTTTTGACCCAGCTCAAGTATCCCTTTATAATAAGTCCCTCTACCAAATTTTAAACCACATATGTATTTTGCATCCATATACAGCATATCTTACCAGTCATTAATAAATGGGTGATTGATCCTTCATTAATGTGTCAGAGAGCAGAGCGTTTTTTCTTTGGGTTTGACACTATTCGTTTAGAGTGAAAATACATTCACTGTCACACTATATTATGATCTAATGTTATCTTAAACATGAGATCGAGACAAGTCATAATTATTTCTATGAATTTTATTGAAAGTGAAGGATGCAACAATTTTGAATAGTCGGTTCCATTATAACCATTAAAACCATGAATCAACAGTGCCTGTGAACTACATGCCCTCCTTTTCTGTCAGTTGTACACAATCAACTCTGCACTGAGTGTATTAATCAAAAAACAAAACAATACTTGCAAATTTCAAACTAACAAAACTGCAAAATTGCAAATTGCATTACTTTTGCAGTCCTTTTTGTTGGTGCAGAAGTTGCATCTCCCTCTCTTTTGTCCCCTTGTGGCAGTTAGCTGCGAGACTGCAGACTGATCAGGGCACGATTCGGACTACTGTGCTGCTGTGGCTGGCATGTGGAGAAGTTGGCGTCACCTTTATGTGAAAGAAGTCACAAGGACCTTTCCTCCATTTTATCTATGTTGTCCTCCTCTTCTAATACGTTCTCATCAATTCACTATTTCCTTTTTCATTTTGGAATAGGAGATGCACCAAATCACTCCTTCCACTCCACCAAATCAGGGAAAATAGGGGCTGAGGTACTTTTTTGTAGTCCTATGAAAGCTACCCTCCACCACACAGAGGACTATGTTGGGTTTGATTTGTTACTTTGTATCTGATTATTTGCAGGTTCAGATGAAGGCAGTTCTCATAACAGTATAAAGGTCCCACTTGAGCTCTGTCCCCACTGTCCCAAATTTGACCCGGAACACCCTCTTTGTGTAAATATTTATACCAGTTTCCCTATTTTTGTATTTTCTGGGCCACATTAGGAAAAGCCATCAAATTTCAGGCTTAAAGAGGGTCATTAAGGGTGGTTTTACAGCTTTCAAATGTCAAAATGGGTCAAATTTGACCCGAACAGTATGTAAGGGTTAAACAATCAATGAAGTTGCTACTGTGTCTGGCAGTGTGAATGTGCTCTCTTAAGCATCTCTCTTAATGGTCTTAATGTACTTATAGTTTGTGCTGCGGGGGGATTGCTGCATGGTGTAAACAGTCTACACCCCCACACCCCCAACTGAAATCATGTTCTTGTAGCTATAAAAAAAATGCTGTAACCAAACAAATTGCACAGCAGTCATTGTGACATGCATGTATGCGAAGAGGTATTAAAGATATAAAAAAACCCCACAACATATAACCCTCTGCATCTATCACTCAGTCAAGCTACGACAAGAGGCTCAGTGGGAGAAGAATCCAGGTATGTGATCAGATTTGTCCTCAAGACAACTGCTGTGATACATCCATCTGGGTGGATTAGGTGACAGATCGGCTGCTCGGGGGACAGGGAGATGAATGGATCTCATTTGTCACAAACGATAGATCGTATGTCAACACTGGATGGCACCCGCGTCTCTCACTGTGAGCTTTGTGAGACATTTTGTTAAACTTGGACTTCTCTCTCAGCTCAAAGCAATCCCCGGTCCCCCGATTGATGTCGCCAGTCATCCTGCAGAGGGATTTTGCATCCCATCTGTTAAGTTTATGGTTTAATTCAGCTGAGGATGCACAACATTCATATATCAATCCACCGTACCTCCTAAATTTTACTTTACAATGGTGCATTTCAAAGTAAAATATTTGTAAAATGAATGTTGTCAAGACAATGTACAGTATTTTATTACCGTTGAGCCTGGAAATGGTCCAGTTGCGGCGGACACTGGCGGGAAAGGAAGGCAGCTCAAAGACAAAGGGCCCTACATTGGGGTCAGCATCGGCGTCTGAGGCTGTGAGATTGATCCTGGAATTTGGGCGTGCACGCTCGCACACTTGGGCCTCCTTGGGTATCAGAACCGGCGCGTTGTCATTCACATCGATCAGGTAAATCTGGAGGGTGCCTGTCCCGCTGGCTTGTGGTGAACCTGAGGGGAGGCGAAAGGGAAGAGAGGAGGCAAAGAGATCAAAGGAGGCGGGAGGATAAACATTAGAAAAGAGGATGGTGAGATAATAACGTAGCGATCGAGAGAGCAGCGAACAGCGGTGCGGCAGAGGAGCAGAGATGAAATGATTGGAGATGGAGCAAGAAGCAAGAAGGGGGAGTTGAGAGGCAGCGTGATCAAACAGCTACAGAAGAAGGCAAAACAATCCTTCCATTTGAATCACATTTTTCTGGTTGATTTATGTGTGGAACTGAGAAAATGAGGAGTACAGGTAAAGAAACAACTGGTGAAGAAAAAGGTTTTGTTTATTGAGGTGGTTTGCTGTAAATGGAAGGACAACACTGTGTACTTTTGTAGTGGAGCACCCAAACAAAACAGCCAGAACGAATGAAAGAACACATACATTTTTTAGTCCGCGTGTTTAGAAGTGGATCCTTTGTGAAAGGCTGAGGCGAGACTCATATTGGAGAGGACAACGCTCACATAGAGATTGCTGTTATCTGCACTCCGCTGGGAAATGACTCAAACGCTAACCCTCACTACATCCAGTAACACAAGCTCATCATAACTTCTTCAGGATTTCTTACTACTGCCAGACCAGAACAGAACTATCAGATTGGGAGACACAGTTTTGATGTTTTATGCATTGTTAACAGAAAGCCTCTAATGTGCTTTGATTACAGCACACGCTGTAACTGAACTGTTGTTTTCCTCCCACTATTTTAGTTGCAGTCGATGCTGTACAACAAGGTGCTGGGAATAAGTGCCTCATTGTTTTTTTTTTTTTAAGTGTACTGCTTACCTTCACAATCAAAGTGAACTTGAACTTGAAGAATGTCAAGAAAACAGTCAAAACATCTGTGATGAGATTGAACTCTGGTGCGAGGTTAAATACTGAAGTCTAAGAATGACTCTGTAAAAATGCATACATCAATGTCTGTTGACTAGAATAGACACTTCTTTATATATATATATTTATTCATATAAACATAGACATATGAGTAATTTGATCAAGACTCCACTTCTGATCGTAACATTAACACTCTAAAATACAGATGAAGAAAGTATATGTAATGCTCTGTTGAACAAACAAACTGCAGTGATATATTGTGGCCTTGATATTCAGTTGACAACCCCCTGCACACAGAATGTCAGCAAGCGGAACTAAATTACTGATGCGATGCAGCATAGATAGAGTTTACCGCAGTAGCTCATCAGTGTTGTACTTCAACTTTTTTTCTCTATCAGACAGTAACTTGGTGCATCAACTATGTAAAGGTCTGTTGCCCCGAGCCCCAAGGCCCATCGACCGTCTTGTCGGTTATGATTGGCTGGGTGCTTTGTTGCTTCTTACGCTTCGCTTGAGTAGAATAAGTAAAGAGAATTTCAATCAAAGTGGAATATATCCCCTTGTTGACACTAGGCTCCAGAATCAATAGGCAGTCAACACTTTGAGCTTAAGTTGGTGTGCTTCAGGGCAACCAATCTCTCATTTCTCACTGGAGTCAAAACACCTTGGTCCCTCCTACTTACACAAGGAACTAACACCTCCATTTGTAGTGCTTTAGTTCTTTAGCTTTGTGCATTGTTGCAGCAGATGAGGCTGATACTCCGGACCTTCACTGACACATATTATTTATTTATTATTTAAAGAACAATGCACGTTTGTGAACTATATGTGATACAGTAGCAACTATACGAGCACACTGTCCTACTTACTCATTCATAATCCACCCACACTGTGGCTGAGATCTGGCAGTAGCAAGGGTATGGTTGCAGCATGGAGCATTATTCGTCTTTTACAAAAGCTCAAGTCTACTGATGTACTTACAACTTTACTTTAAAATGATGAAAATGTCTTTTTCAGTTTCGTCATAATAGGTTTAGTAGTGCCAACTTATGTCATCCGTCTAACCTGTAAATGAGTATTAACTTTGGCCAAATACGGAAGAGAAAAGAGAGTTGACAGACAAATATAAGGCAACCCTAAAGTGTTTCTTTAGTATTAAGCATGCAGGATATTTCCAGGCTTACGCTGAGGGAGACACAAGGTTGTTATTTCAGTGTATACAAGCTAGTGCTGAAGGTACAGACCCAATATATACTTTAATATATAATATACATAATGGGATGATAGTTTTAGATGATCAGGGTCTAAGCAATTCTAATAATTATATTGTGGCCCATACATTCCCTCACAACCTCTACATTGATCCTCTGCCTATTCTACTGTCATTCTGATGATAAAGGATGATGAAAAACATCAATTCTTCTTCAATTCTTTTTTTAATGTATTCTTATCAATATCAATATATATGTACTGATGTACTTATAAATGAAAAGTAAGGGGCTAACTGAAGTCATTATGACTTATACTTTGGGGACCATGAACGTCTACACCAAATTTCTTGACTTTGCTAGCAGGGCTTAAAAATGCAACTGTCTCTCTTGGGGTTTACTTTTTATTTGATCATAACAACATTATAACACATAAGTCATCCTGACTTACCAGACTTACCATTGTCGAAGGCCAGAAATGTGGCCTCGTATATGTTGTTTTTGACGTACATGGACTCTCGGTCAAGGAGGGCCATGGTGGTGATCTGACCATTGGTCCTGTTGATCTTCAGCCAGTTAGCTGGGTCTGATAACTTGGAATACCTGTACACACATGCACACAGAGGCAGGGAGACAGAGAGAAAGACAGATACTCAATAAAATCCTCAGGCAAATATACAAACACATAATCAATCAATCAATCAATCAATTGGTGCAGAATCACCATGCATCGTGGTCCCAATACACTTTGTAATTAAAGAGAATATATAGGAAAAAACATAAAATTATAAGAAAAAGGCAGAGCCCTTTTTTGTCCTAGGCCTCCTTCTTTGATGTACAGTCTAGGCACTAGCTTGAGTTAACACCTTCCTACCACAGTGGAGTATCAGGGGGCAAAACAGGTGGAGATATCATCTAGCAGGAAGTGAGAGCCTAATTCCACATATTAACTTTTGCAGCCAACTGTTACTTGAATTCCAGCAGCTCTGAATCTTTTATTTGTTGATCCAAAGTACCCATTATCAGGCTGAATGTTCATTACCATAATAAGCAATAGCAGCCAAGCACCTTTGAAATATTACAGTGACATGGAGAGGGGAACATATGTTCACCGAGCTTATCATAGCAGCAGCTCATTAGCATGAAGACCGATGAAAACCTGACGACTTTCTTGCTCTATGTACCCACACAGTAGTCACAGCAACTCTCATAGTCGTCAACGGTCGATACATCAACGGAGTGTAAAGTGACAGCTGCAATTAAAGTCTATGAATCCCATTAACAACTATGACGAGCCTTAACTATTGACTGAGTGGAGGAAGTGATTCTCTCGCAGTCCTAATGAAAAATGGTTAATTATGGACAAGCGAGAAGTCTCTGGTAGGTAGATGGTCAGCGTGTCACTGTAATGACAGGTGGTGGAGGGTGAGAATCACAGGCAGACAGTGAGAGAAAGTGAGAGAGATCAGAGGCGTGTTTCTAAATGTAAGCATGGTCAGTAGAAAGCGTGATGAGGGGGAAAGGGGGCTTAATTAAAGCAGTGCGTTGGAGGCTGACACTATAGTTAGCAAGAGCCTCACAGGCATTGAGAAAAACTAAGTCCATCTCCATCTAATGACACACACTGCTGGACTGGTGCACACTTAGCAAACAGCTGAATTAGACAGAGAGCGGACATGTTGACAGGCGGGAACACCCTCTATCATATTTTTTTTTTTTTTTACAGTTTCCCTACTTGAATAAAAAACAACACAAATAGATGAAAATAAAGACAATTTCCAGTAAAAGACACTGTCATGCTGTGTTAGTCAGGATTTGATGCTGCCTCGCAGGTTAGATAGTGGTGTTTGCGTTGCATGCCTGGCACTCTCATTTCCTTCCTGTGCCAACAAGTTGTCACCATCTGCTGTCTTCTTATACAGCTGGCAGAGCAAAGTGCACATGAATATGTCTTACTATACTTGTGAGGACTTGCCTCTGACAAGATTCATGCTAAATGTAAGCCTAAATCTTAACCCCACTGTTCTCCAGCACATGCTTAACTCGATGATTATTTTGGAAATACTCGTATTTGCTTTCTTTCTGAGGGTTAGATGAGAAGATTGATACCACTCTCATGACTATATGGTGAATATGAAGATGGCACGCAATCAGAAAGCTTCCTTTTTGCTGAATCATCCAGTCAATAGCTGTCAGTGAACACAGTTTCCAATCTGACTGTTTCATATCTGACTATATGACCAAAAAAAAAAACAGATTCTTGTTTCTTGCTTCTTGTTTACCATATGATGATTTTTTGAGTGGCATTTCACAAACATCAGATTGTGAGCAGCGAGCAGCCCCTCCTCTTTCATTCAGTGTACAGCCTGCACATTGCACTGAGAGACAGAAGCCTACTGTCTGCTAGCTAGCTGCTTTTAATGTAGTTTAAGATAGAGTCAAAAAAAGACGTTATGAGGAGCAGGAGGAAGAGAAGTCAGCTCCAGTTCAGCCATCATTCTCAACCCAGACGCCTATTCCTGCGCTAGTTTCTCCTCAACAAGTGCCAACAACACGTATATGTCTGTGAATACAGCCCTTTCCCCACCAGCAACAGCAACAAACTACTGTACTGTTGAAAGACTCTTTTCAACTGTCAGTTGGATAAAAACTGGCAGGGCATCAATGATGACATACAGACTGAACTCTTTGTCCCTGCTCTCCTTTGAAACAGAACTGACTGAAGTGTTGGACTATAATGAAATAATTTCAGTGTTCAACGTCAATAAGCTCTGTTGTCTCCTGCTGTAATCATCAAAAGTAAGCTAATTTACAATTTTAGACTATAAGTAGCCTTTGGCATATTTCAATATTATTGTTTCCTGGGTGCAGTTTTTGTTGGGTGTACAATTGGATGTCAATTGGTGTCATTGTAAACATTACTGAGCATGTTGGTGCTGGTGTACCTCTATCGATACACTGCACTGTTGGCGGCTGTCAGCTGTGTGTGTGTGTGTGTGTGTCTATGTGGTTATGTAATGCTCTTAAAGTTCATCTCGGTGCCTGTAACATTACCTCTGATGATGAATAAGGCTTGTATGATTGAACTGTGGTGCATTCAGGCAAGTATAGATGTAATGGCCTATTTTGGCTAAAATATGTGTTTCAGAACCTATTAAGTATGATTGGTCTTGGCTCACCTGGTTTTCTCTGTGCCCACCAACACTTTGATTTCTGTCTATGCTACTGATATGAAGCTAGAACCAGCAGCTGCTTAGCTTAGCATAACTTAGCATAAACATGGGTAGGTAAAGGTAACAAAATCTGCACCTCTTCGGCTCACTAATTAAAATTTATTATATACGGGACCTGGCCGGGCGCAGTAACATCCTGGAGTATCTGTTAGTTGCCTGACATACTCATATAGTGATGACAAGATCCCTTGTATAAGCACATATTGTTGTTTTTAAAGTTTTGTAATGATTAAACAAATGACATATAATGTGTTAGTGAGCTTTAAAGATACTGAAATAAGCTATTTATTACTTAATTAGCTTAATATCCCAAAATACTTAAGTCCTTGACCCAAGCACTAAACTAATGCCTTTAGTAGTAAAGACTAACCAACAGATGACCTCACATAAGAAAGAAAAGACTTACTCCATAAAAGCTAATATTCTGATATTAACCAGGGCAGAAATATGAGAGCACACACACACGCAAACAAACACACACAAATTCGCTCTTGCTGCCACTTAAATCACATTTAACAGGAAAATCAGCTGGCACATCATCTTCTCTTCCCCGGAGGAGCCCACAGAGAGAGATAAAAAGCAAGAAATTCAAAACATAAGAAAAGACGAGCTGGCTCCTCTCCCATCTACTGCTCACTCACGCACAGGCCTTTCATCTTCTGCGGGTGCTTGTGTGCATGCTCATGTAAGTTTTGTGAGTCTAAGTTTGTGCAATTCTGTGTCTTTTGTGTGTGGGGGTTCAAGCGAGGTCATCTAGGGAATACAGCAGCAGCAGAGATGAGGCTGTCTAAGCATGAGCTGAGCATCTGCTGGCAAGCTGCTTTGGTGAAGACAGCAGCTCTGAGCTCCCATCAATAACAGACACACAGACTGACAGAGAAGAAAGTGACAGGGTCAGCAGGAGCAAGAGAGGAGAAAGGATGAGAGAAAAGAGAGAGTAAAAAGGAGTTACTTCTCTCAAGGTGCATAGGAGTCAACTTAGTTGGCATGTCTTTTTGGGAGAAGAAACCTCAGATGTACATAATGTTCTCTCTATATATGTGTAAATCTCGCACTACCTCCCCCTTGCTATCTGTTCAGTAACATTTCCACTGGGTTTGCTGGTGGAAGAGGCCGTCTCACTGACATTAAAAAAAATCAATCTCTCTCGTTGGAGCTGGCTATGGAGTGGAACGGTGCTGCTGGACCTCAGTGGGCATGTGGGCGTTTCTATAATACAGGGTCGATGCCTGGATGGCACAATGCCCACTGTGTGTCATCCCAGTTAGGAAGGATGGACGGAGGGATCAATGAGAAGGAAGAGAAGAGGGTAGGGATCTAAGGAGGGCAGACAGACAGTGTACAACTCATTACAGTGTGACCTCTTCACACCAGTCGCCAGGTAACAAGGAGGTAACCGGAGCCTGGTCTGTGGGCGGAGGGAGGTCAGAAGAGAATGTCATAGAAGAGGGATAAACTGTGGAGAAAGTGCTCACCACTGATTAAACACTGGTGGCACACAGATTCAGTGGGAGATACATACACAGGGTGGACAAAATATTGGATATACCTCATGATATATATGAATATCAAGTAGTCTTTGGCTTTCAGAGGATGTTCAATCTTGCCTTGGATTATTGTAATATGAATCCTTAACTGTACTTTCATATGAAGGAATTACACAACAATATACAGATGAAGAATGTATTAGGCAGCATGATCCGTGATTGCTGCTGTACTGTAGCTGAGTGTAATACATGGCTGGACAATGCTAGAGGGCTTTTAAGTAGTATGTTGCCTGGTTACCATCAGACATCACAGCATTTTTAAGATGTTTTTATGTAAATTCAAGTTTATTTGTTTGTATAGCACTTTTCATACAGTAGTTGTAACTCAAGTCTGTTCACATAAGAAAATATTAAAAAATACATTGGACCAGATTTTGGGTGTAGATTATGTGGTGCTGGGTTGAAGGGTTCTTATAAGTTTTATATATTATTTCACTTACCCACAACCTGAGAAATAGTAACTATCAAGTTAATCATTAATGCTAAATGTGTATGATCCCAATACAGCCTGTTTGATATGTCTTAAGTTTGCATTCGTAAATGTATGTGTTATATTGCTTTTATTTTATTTACCATGGACACAGGAGTGCTTTATTTTGACACTAGAAGCATGCAAATTGTAGGAATAGACAGGAAGTTACACTGGTGACAGCAGACATCTCACATAAATGTCATACAACTGTCTCCTAGGTAACTGTGGCACTGTTCTCCCCTGAAAAAACATTCACACACATCCACGACCTCACACATGACTCAGGTTCACAGACATAATTTTCACAACAAAATTTTAGAGAACATTTCTTGAAAGCATTGCTCACTAATGGGGAATGCAGTCAGAGGCAGTAAGTGCTGCAGAAGACAGTAACCCCAGTTGTCTCTTTGCTGAAGCCATGAGTGCACGTTTCAGTGCCCAACAGGTCATAGAACTGATTTTTTCATATGTCCAGGAGGAACAAGAGAACAATGATTTAGAAGAGGAGGAGGTATATGAAGAAGAAGATGGGGAAGACTACAACCCAGAGCATGATGCATCATTTTAAGATCAGGAAGAAATCCCTCAAGCTGAGAAAGAGACATTTTTGCCAAAGAACAGCAAAATCACACGGTTGTTGTCACCATATGAAAACCAGGGTATGATGGCAGCACAAAGGATAAGGATAATCCCAGAGCCCACATGGCACACAGTTACCCTTGTCCAGGACATCGCCTCAACATTCTAGATGTCCATGACACCAGCCATAAGTCTCCATAAATATGGATTCAACTGGAAAAGGATGGATGAGATTGACCCACATATGGCTGCTAATCTTAGCGGGTGTGTATAGTTTCCGTGGTGAGGCTACATCTAGTCTCTGGGATGCAGAGAGTGGAAGGGTGATTTTCTGTGCCATGATACCACTGAAAGTCTTTCACACTTTCACAAGAAAGATTTAATAACTGTGAGTCAAGACCTGCAAGACGTGTGAAAGACAAACTGACAGCCAGAGAGGTCTGGGAGAAGTAGGTGGGTCATCTGCCGTACCTCTACAACCCTGGGCCTCAAGTAACAGTGGATGAGTAACCGGTTCCATTCAGAGGTTCAGTTTTTATTTTCATATCTGTAATGTAAGAGATTTTCAGTGTTAATTTTACTATGCATTGCTGTAATATCATTGATTTATATAATTGTTTCATGTGACACTGATACTAATTACTGATTATAACCTCTTTTGTAACCTCAGTATATGCCCAGCAAGCCAGCAGAGTATGGCATCAAGATATGGGTGGCCAACTACACTTGGCAGATGCAAGTCTACACAGGGAAGCCAACCAGTGGAGGCCCAGAAAAGAACCAGGGCATGGAGGTTGTGCTTGATGTGACAGATGGATTGAGGGGGCACAATGTGTGACAATTTCCTCAGCTCTTATGAACTCAGCCAGCAGCTCCTGAAGAGGAAGATCATTGTGGCTGGCACAGTTAAGAAGAACAAGCCTGAGCTCCTCCCTGCACTCCTCACAACAAGGGGGAAAGAGGTCTTCTCATCACAGTTTGGGAGGTGAGGGGGTTTCTTACCTCCCAAAAGGGAATAAGAACGTGGTCCTCCTGAGCACACTGCACAAAACGGCTGAGATCATTAATCGTGAGGACAGGAATCCAGCCATCATCCTGGACTACAACCACAACAAAGGAGGCGTGGACAACCTTGACAAGGTGATTGGAACTTACAGCTGCAGGAGGACGGCTGGCCACTAGCCCATGGTCATCCTCCATAACATCATTGATGTGTCCTCATACAATACCCTTGTGATATGGGACAAGATCAACCCTACTTGGACGCCTTATAAGCAGAATAAGAGGAAAGTGTTCCTGGAGCAGCTGGGAAAGGCACTTGTAATCCCACACATTCAAAGAAGGGAGCACCTCCCCCACACAGCAGCCTCTGTAGTGCTTGTGAAAACTGTTCAGGGGGTTGAATCTTGTCTTGATTCACTCAAGGCTGCAGCTGGGGCAGGCAAGAGGAGGAGATGCCAATTCTGCCCCCCAAAGAAGGATTCTAAAAAAAATATTATGTGCTGCACATGAAAACCTCACTGTACGATACCTATCCAAACAGCAGACAAGAGTTACAGCAGACAAAGTTAGCAACTATCACTGGAGAACATATGATTTAGCAAATATTTCCATCAGGAGTTAGTGGAGACCAAAAACAGAGCTGAAAGGAGAGAGAATATTGTGTAGTAACTGACATTCATCAAGTAGACGCAGAATGATTCAATTGTATATTGATTTATGTATAAATAAGCAACTTTTTGCTAACAAGCTTGCCACTTTAAAATGTAAATATATGTTGCCCCATGACAAAGTTACCAAAAAAATCCTTGACTGCAGGTTTAAAGATATTGATTTTACCATCTTTGGTTAAGACGGTCCTCTAAAAATATACTGATCAGAACGCCCAATGTGTACTTACTATATGTTGTATTGGTTTGTCACATTATGAGTATTATGTACCAAACTCAGTAAATACTGTGAGTGAACCCTCCATTGACACCTCCATTGAGAGTACCTGACAATCTGGTGGATGAAGTGGTCAGGGTCCTGAGCAGCAAACACGGTAAGAGTGGTCCCTGCTGGAACACCCTCCTCAAAGCGGATCATCTTAGGGTTGACGGGGAAGACAGGTGGCTCGTTCACATCCTGAACGGAGATGGTGACTCCCGCTGTGGACTGAAGCGACGACTGGATGCCGCTGGCCAGGTGGGCCTGGTTGGACACCACCACGGTCAGCATGAAGGCCCGGTTCATTTCAAAATCCACCGGCTAGAGAAAAAAAAAACGATGAGTTAGGAGAGAAGAGAGAGATACAAGATGACTAAATAAAGAGAGATGAGAGGAAAATGAGTGTGGCTGATTGCAAGATTAACTCTAACTGTCTTACAATTTGAGAAATGACATATCATTCAAAACAATGGAAGACCAAAGTGCTCAGTCATCAGCAGCTGGCACTTCAGAGCAGCTGGAAACATATGAGATGCAGAGCACAACTCATGCTGAATAATAATGGACAACAACACACTTTCAATTTAAAAGAGTTGAACATCAGACTTACAGTTATGTCGGGGTGTGTGTAGAGAAGCCAAATGTAATGCTTCACCCTTACCTTGATCACTGTCAGCATGCCCTCATTGGTGATGGGGTTGGTACGGATGGTGAAGTGTCCAGAGGGGTCCCCACTGATGATGCGGTAGACGGCGTTCCAGTTGGGGCTGTGGGGCTGATCCCTGTCCACCACCGTCAGGTTGGTCACCACCACGTTCACCTTGTTCTCTGGCACCTCCCCAGAAAACTACAGAGTGGGAGGAAGGGAGGAAGAGAAGAGGAGAGGAGGGAGGGGAGGTGACAGCAGGGAGGATGGGAGAGATAACATTATGCTGATGTTGTTCCAGGAATCGGCTCATGCATGTTAATAACTTGATTTATTGAGACTTGAAACTTTTGCTTGTGCCATCATCAATCTTTTAGCATTTTCCATAATTGTTGTTATGATAACAAACTGCTTTTAGGGTCATGCCAATAATGCTCATTACATTAAAACATGAATAGAAAGTGGTAGCTAAACAAATTGGGAATTGGAAAGATGGGACAGGGAGAAAAAAAAAAGCAGACAAGAGCAAACATATTTGTTTAAATATGAATAATAGAGAGTCATATCTCCCATTATGTTAATGCAGTCCCTTATTCCACGCCATGTCTGCTCATATCAAACTCCTTATTTGAACTAATGGATTTGTTCAATTAAGTGTTTACCCATTTAATTTAGTTTCTGTGCATTCACCAAATCTCGGTCTTAATAAGCAATTAGATAAGTACTGCAATTAAAGCAGCGGTAGGAATAATCTTTGGCTAATGATCTTCATTATATTGCAATCTGAAACAACTCCCCTCTGAACAAACTCTGGAGGAAACTTGGTGACAGCTGCAGAGCCTGGAGAAGAATTTCCAGCGCAATAGGATACGTGTCCTTCTCTATAGGGATTTATCTGGCTACAGAGGGATGGGCACTCAAAGGTAGACACACACACACACACACACACACACACACACACACACACACACACACACACACACACACAGGCACACACTAAAAGCTCTCATTGTCAAACGATAATCCGTGTTTCCTCTTGTGAAGCGTTAACTTGTTTATGGAGTGTGTCTGCCAGCTGCTGTTCACTTTAATGGCTTCATCATCGTGGGATTGAAGCAGCGTCCAAGCCACCCGATTCCTCTCTTCCTCCTTCTTTTCCCTCCCTCCTGCCCTCCCCCCTCTTCTCCTATCCCCTGCAGTACAACCAGGCTGATAAGCACAGAACAAATTAAATATGTACTCTCAGTCTCTGGTGTGTGGGCTCCTCCATTTCCTTTTCACCCCGAGCTTTAGCACAACACCACCACAAACCTTCCAAGCTTTTTGGCCGCGCTGTCAGACAGCCAAATGGAATATGCTCTCTCAGAGGCATACACAATGGCACTGACTGTAGGGGAGGGTGCTTCCAAAATGGCAACTCTCTCTAAAATGCAATGTGGACCCATTGATAAGACACTAGAGACAGAGGCTCTGAGTTTCTGAAGGATTTTGTAGTTCTTAAGAAGAGGGGAAAGAGTGTGGCAAATAAGATTCAATTGTAGGTAAAACAGGACCTCAGTTTACTTAACCAGTCAATGTAAAATTTAAATGAGAAAAAACAAACCATACAACTTTAAGTATGTTACAGTATAGCTATTGTCAACATTACAGATTCCGGCTTTACATACAAATTTTAAGCGCTCTGCCCATTTAAACTTTATCAAAAATCTTGGGAACAGTGTGATGTTCAACTACATTAGGTAAAGACATTTCCTGGAGGCCTGCAAATAGGATGAGAAGACTGGAAATGAACAGTTAGGATTTCTGAAACAAAATGTTTCTGTTGCCAAGCTTTAAATCTTTTGGCTTCAAAGTGAGAGTGTATAACAGAGGCCAGTTAGGGGATAATAGTGAATGCTAAAATATAGTGTAACAGTTGCACAGAGTCATACATTTAATGACCGGATTCAGTAATGTCACAAATGTAATGTTACAAAGCAACGTCTGTCTAATGTTTGCTAACTTTAGCTAACATTAGCCGCCATAAGCTACTGGTGAAACAAGACCACATAAGGTTGTAGCTGCAAAACCCCTTAGTGTATTGAATTGAGTGTGGATTTGTTTTTTTATTTCTTATTAATTCCATTTTCTAACAGTTTGAATGTGTTATTTCTTCCTTCGAACATTACATAGTCTTGCTTTAAAGAACTATGTAATAAGAGATAAGGACATTATGGGCCAACAATTGTTGTTGCTAGGGACACAATTACTTTTATGACAATAACTTTTAACACTATCCAAGGCACTGGCATCATCAATGACACTTACATCAGGTCTTATTTTATAAACCTTCATCACACATGTATGAAGGACAGCACTAAACAAAACTCAGAACACTTCCATTTATTGCTTTTCATATTTCAAACTGTCAATAGACATAACTAGCCTTCTGATATTTGAGCTGCAGTCAAGCCAGGGGAAATTAGTGAGAATACAGTGCTGTATAGACCCCAAACCATTTTAGAAAATTAATCTATATGAAGGTGTGCTGCACAACAGGGGAAATATACTACCTTCTTACTGAAAACCGACTCAGCAAATGAAAATGTCCCCTTTTAGATGGCAGAGCTACAGCTTAACATGACTAAATGAGCTCTTTCCATCTTATAGGATGTTGAAAACAACACCAAAGGGTAATGGCAGTAATACTAGGGAATAAAAGTCCCAAAACAGCTCCCTCTGATATCAGACAGACATAAGTCCACTTAAGATGGCTGCTATGTCTTCTCGATGGTGTAATAAAGATATAGCTACTGGCAACAGACATCTATTTTCATCCTCATTTTTCCTGTTATACAGTCATATCCATCTGCCTTTTCTCAGAGCCTCTACTCCTTTTTAACACAAAGTCATGGAGTGGGAAGCATAAGTAAGTGTTGAATGCCAATAATGTCAGACACTTCAACTCTTTCAGGTATTTAGAAGCCACAGCTCTACAGGTTAATCACAAATAGCACTCTGTTCAGATCTGTAAGCCTGCGTGTCTGGGAGTTTTTCAGCCAACTCTCCTGTTCCTCGTCATTATTCGGTGAATGACAAACTGCTGGGTACACTTTCGCACAGGTGTGATACACTTGATTAGATAGTTTGATTAGATAGATTGTGGTAAGTACCATTGTCTTTTTGTTTATCACATAATGATGAACATAGCACTAACATAGCCCATTCGGGCCCATGTGGTGAAATGAATAAAACATTTGGCTTTTTTTTCCCAAATTAGATACAATATATCAGCTTGGTTTACACCCCCCCACAAGCAATTTCACTTAATTAACATGCTTATGTTTCCTCTATGACTCCCATAGAGAGCAATGAATTCTTCTTGCATCTGTCATACACAAATAATTACTGAACTGCTCCAAGTCTAGTTGCTTATGTGTGGGAAGCAAAAGATTGACAAAGTAGTGGAAACAGCATCTGGTAGAGAACAATTTCTCAGCCATGGATGTTCATGTTAGCATGTGTGGCAGTTTGTGTCTAAGTGAAGGACATCAAAAACACATTTTTATTCTTTTTTACTCATTATCACCATCAAATATGGTCATAACTGTTTCTTCACCAGTGAGTGATTTCTACAGTTGTTTATTGATGAGTGTTGCAGGTAATAGAGTGAGGCCCTGTAGAGATGAGAAAAGTGACATTTATTACAAGGTGTGTGAGCATACATGTATGTACATGTGTATTGTATGTATCAAGGACATATATGTGTTTCTGTATGTTTATTGAAGTGAAGCGTGGCCTTCGCTTGCTAGCAAGAGAACTATGGTCCAGAGCTCCTCCCCAGTGTGGAGCAGAGACGGAGCCAGCACTGCAGACGGGGACGGAGCAGTTCTGAGTAGAGCGGCAGCCTTGTTCGGTGAGCTCTACCCCTGACAGCTGGGGAGCTCTTATCAGAGCATGCGGCTGGAACTGTACTGGCATGCATGCTGACGACGGCCCCGCCGAGGAGACGGGGATCACAGTGTGTGACGCTGACACACTGCTCGCTCTGCCTCTGAGCTCTGCTGCAGACAGCATCTGTCTCTCTCTGGAATCTCAAAAATCCACATAAAGAGAAGCTCCAATCCTGTAGGTCTGTCAGGCTGCGGTCAACATTTGTTTCTGTCCTATAACCGGGCTGAGAGTAGAGAATACAAGCTATAGATGGGGAGAGGCGTGCATTCATGCAGCACGCAGAGCTTCTGTTTTCAATTGATGTTTCCTTGTCAATAACCTCTCATAAAGTAACCCTCTTTCTCAAAAAACAAACAACTCTCGACTTAATCACACTCACACACTGGGAAAGTAGGCCAGCTGTAGCCTGGCTTCCTGTCAGACCAGTGTGGAGGTATCAGGGACCAGGGCCAGATGCCTGCAGACAAACCCTGGCCACCAGAGGCCCCGCTGGCTGGGATAACACAGAGAGGGAGGGAGGAGAACCCTTCCCATCACCAAAATTCATCTCAAATTCACTTTAAGTCCCAGTCTCTATCTGCACCTTTTTCTGTCTCTCCATATGCTCTTCTCTCACAGTGTGCCTTAATCTGTGACTGTGTTGTTTTCTATGCCCATTTTTTGTCCCCTTATGTATCTGACCTTATCCTATATCTCTGACAGTCGTTCCCCCATCTCAGTGTTTTCTCAAGGTGTATTTCAGTAAAGGTACTTTAGCATGATTGTTGTCTTTGACAGGGAGCAGAAAATGTATTTTTCTAGCAATATCTCAGAGAAGTCTTTCGCTTGGAGATCTGTTGAACCTGTTTTGCCTACAAAGAATAAACCATTGTGTGTTATACATAGTATAACGGCTCTATGGCACACCGGAGACACATAGTGACTAAAGGTGAAACTTTTTTGTTGAGTGTGTTTGCTCTCTGATGCCCACAGGCATGACGTGCTCCTTACAGGGACGAATACAATCTCTATGGGGGAGTTTGGGACTCACCGTCCTGACTGTCAGTTCTGGGGGATTGTCGTTGATGTCGGTAATGGAGATTAGGGCTGTGGCTGTGTTGGACAAGCCAAAGTTCAAGTTGCCTTCCATGTCGGTAGCTTGGACAATGATGGTGTACTCAGACACTTTCTGTAGAGAGAGACAGAAAGAGAGTAAACATGATTAAAGATTTGCATATCAAATGCTTCAACAAACCTTGATTCTTCTTTTTTTCATTTTATGTATATATATATATATATATGTATATATATATATATATATATATATATATATATATATATATATATATATATATATATATATATATATATGTATATATATGTATATATATATATATATATATATATATATACATGTGGCATATTGAGTCATATGAGTGAAAGAGTGCCTCAATGAAAATTTCTCCAACTCCCACCTATACATACACATTTTCTCTCTTTTCATAGCTGCCCACTCACTGGAGCAACAGAGTAACTGGAGTCTGCTGAAACACTTTATTTGGTCAGTACTAGATAGTAAACAGCACACACACATACACACAAACACACACACTAACATGCACAGCCATACAAGGAGTAACAGGGAGGGTGCAATGTGTTGGTAAAAGGCCCATCCATTAATGCCTCCAAGTCTTGGCTTTCCACTGTGTGAACAGACCTGGATCATCACTCATTTTAATGGAGGCGCCGCCACTTTAAGAAGCGCCACAATGCTGCAGATAAAACCAAGAGGTGAACAGGCCTTATTTAGTCCAGTTACAGTGAGGAGGAGTTGCCCTAGAGTGTACTGCAGTACCAGCTGAAATATTACAGAGCTATGACAAGAGACACCATCAAACATTAGGCTTTAGACACGAGTGAATGAAAGCGCTTCTAAGACAAAAAGGCAAAGAGACGTCCCAGCATGGTGTCTCTGTCCATGGTGCTGAAAGTTCAGTCTGTCCTCCAGACTCACCACTTGCAAGAAGACTATGTGTGTGTGTGTGTGTGTATGCGTGTGTGCGCGCGTTTCCATACTAGCCAATCCAAACAGTATAAGCCTCCCTCTGCTTTGTGGTATTTTTCTCTTCTTATTAATCCATTTGGCTTAAGCCTCCAGTGCATCAGTGTGCAGAGACGGAGAAAGAAAGAATGGACGTCAAGGACAGGCCAGTGTTCTGAGTTCAGAGTCTGCTGCTTTGTTCAACCTCCACATTGCGTCCCATGGATGGTCTTATGTTTATTTGTTGCTAGGCTAGCGTCGCCGTGTTCATCCTGGTGTCATGCTTTCTACAGTGGCAGGGATGTCAGGGACTGTCTGAAGACACAAGAACAAACCCAGGTAAAGGTCTAGTTATAGATGGGAGATTTATTGCTTCGTGCTTAGGTGGTATCTTCTTTGCTTTTCTTTTTATTTCTTTGAGCCGTGGCTTTTTTTTTTCTCATCTGGTTTATTGTGTGTTCTTTGCAACTCACATTCTGTGCTTCTTTCAGTCTCTTGCTATCTTTCTCATCGTATCTAGGTTGACACTGTTCTCTATCTGTCTATCTCGCTGTCTGTCTTTCCTCAAATCTCTGTGTATCCCTATATCTCCTTTCTGTCTCCCAGTCTTTTTTTTTCAACTGTGAAGGATGCAGTTGATTGTTAGATCAGTCAGACAACTGAGGCCAGTTAAAACACTCAGCTGGAGTCATTTAGCATCTCTTGAAATCATTATGAAGTGCACAGACATGTTAATCTGCACCAAACCAACCCTATTAATGAAAACTCAATACTGGCTGCCCTTTATTAGACTCATAATGAAATATCAATACCATCTCCCCTCATAGAGCGCTTCAGTAAATAGAGCCTCCAATGAATGTGTCTCTCTGCAGACTCATTTAGATCCGGTCACATACATCACTCTAGAAATAGCACCAGATGGCTGTGGGAAGCTAATAGGCTCCAGCTTTTGATGGACGCCTCTTTCTTTGGTCAGGTGAAGAGAAATGACTGGAGCTGAGCCAGCAGGTGGAGCTCTCACACAGTCAGGGATGTGGCTGATGCACTCTATCCTGCAGGGTTATATCACTCATCTGAGGGTAGTTGGGAGTTTATGGCCCTTCTAGTGCACACATACACATCCGCTAACGCACCAGTGAGTGGGAACAGGTGGGACACTTAGACACTTACACACACTGGATACACATCGAACACACACAACTGAGCGCACTCTGCTGTCCAAAAGTGACTGCCCGAACAAGCCAGAAAAGGGCTCTCTAATGAGTCCTATAGAAGTGCTGAACAGAAAATCTCTCTGTTAGATTAGAGTCCAACGCTGGCAGGAAATACAGCTTCTTGTCTCACTACCAACAGCAACAGCAACTCCCTCCAAAGGCCTTGAGCCTCACAGACTTAATCTGCGGACGCCGAAAGCCATCAGAAACACCTGTACACAGAGCTTTGCCAGCAATAAATCCCTATTCCTTTTTTTTTTTTCATGGGGACTAAATTAGGTAGTTTACCATCCAGGAGACTGAAGAAAGAAAAAGGAAAATGGCTTCAGGCTATCAATGTTAGCTACTCAACAAGTCATGCCAAGCAGTTGACAGGACAGGTGGAAAAACCCGGCTGCTCATGGTTTGTAAGCAAACTAATTTGCGCTCCAGTGAGACTTTGTTAGCAAGGACAAGGCAGGGCACATAATGGTCAGAACTGGTAAGGTAATGTCGAACAAGAAAATGGAGAGGAGTGTTTTTCTGGCAAAACATTAACAGTGGTGAATTAATTATACCTATGAGCTGAGTCGGCATTTTCACTTGGCATGCTGTGAGGGACCACTCAAAGAGAGTAAAGAGGGAAAGGCCAGATGAGAGAGAGAGAGAAAAAAAGAGAAAAACTTGGTCTTTACTTGTTTCCTTCGTGGATTGTGTTCCGGCCTGCCAGGCTCCTACTGGCCATAGTCATTAGCTTGTCACTTGCAATCTGTCTCAAATGGCCCAGCACTCCACTCATGGCGACCGGCTACCCCTTTTCTTTCGACTACAGTCTCTCTCTCTCTCTCTCTCTCTACCTCAGTGACCCTCAGTGTCAGTGACCCTCACTACTGTTTCAAATAAGTGGAGATCACTTCAATGAAATTCACTGGATCTGATTTGATGCTATTTGATTCAATTCCATTTGATTTCAGTTGAGTTCAGTTCAG
This sequence comes from Euthynnus affinis, assembly GCA_029490765.1. Classification (NCBI taxonomy): domain Eukaryota; kingdom Metazoa; phylum Chordata; class Actinopteri; order Scombriformes; family Scombridae; genus Euthynnus; species Euthynnus affinis. Next base: position 8,594,686 of record CM055840.1, on the reverse strand, counting down.
TTGAATCTATTTCAGTTCAGTTCACTTACAAGTCCATGTTTCCAGTGAAAGGCTGAGCCATTAATGGAAGTTACAAGTGATGTACTCCTAGTTCGGGAAATTCTAACTGAATTATAGAACACAGCTACACAGTTATTTTCTATTTTCACATATTTTTCCAGTGAGTTCCGAAATTATTCAGAGAAATCAGATTTATTTCTTTAGCATCCATCCCTCTCTCTTTACTCCTCACAGGGCTGCTGTCTCAGGTTGGGTTGAGGACATAAACAGCTCTCGGACTGACACTGGTATGAAGAGAACACAAACCAGTGGTGACTTATTGCAAGCAACGTGCTGTTTGCTGAAAGCTTTTCCCTTAGTCCCACAGTACAGACAATCAGATACGTAGTTAAATCTGAGATATAAACTCAGAATCCACTTGATTAGATACGCCTCCACATCTACGCAAACAGCTCAGAGTCACATACTGGATAAATAAAGGCTGTGAGTCACATATGAATACAGCTGCTAGAATAAAGCATGAAAACCAGGCAAGAGTTTCAGTTAACTGTTTGACTGAGCATTACAATACAATGGACAGGACATGATTAAGCAAATATCAGCATGATGAATATGCTGTTACCAGACTTTCTGGCTCCAGCGTGTCTCAAACAGATAAGAAAAAAAGAAGTAATGCCAGAGAGCAAGCAAACACTCCCTAAAAAAAAAAAACAAAAAAAAAGTCAGGGAAGAAAAGAAAACAGAACAAAAGTGATGTGTAGAAGACACCTTGTTATGCCTTGATCTCCTGCAGCAGCACATCATGTCAGGTTTCTTCTCTCTCATCAAAGAACACAAAAGGAGCCTCCAGAGGCCATGTGATCCCCAAAACTGGTCAAAATACCAAAATACCCGCGGATGTTTTGCTGCATCAAGGCCTTTAGCAATAAATCCTATCTCAAATTACATCTTAAAGAGGGTTATGTGAAATGTTAACCTAACATACTGAAAAGGGAGCCATAACATATGAAATGTATTCGACGAGCCCTGTGAATCTATTTATTTCACAGTGTAAGAATTAAGGCCCTCTACATCCAATGGGAGTGAGAGAGGAGGAGGATATTCAGACAATGAATCAGCATCAGTCGTCTTGCTAACAAGGTGACAAAAGCTTATAACAGGAGAGAGAGGGAGTAGAAGAGATCCTGAATAAAGCTGTGAATGTGTTTGGTGCAACAGTGTCTCCAGTAATATCTGATATAGTGTTGAAAATCATCCAGTTACTTAAAGAAGGACAGAGAATATATGTGTGTAAGGTTCGCAGGGGAACGCTGACATTGATCGCATGTAGGAGGGACATTTTTATAGGTTTTAGTTAACCTGGCTTTGGTCTAGAGAATGAAGGAAAATCTTGCACAGATAAGGGAGTTATGCATAAGGAGCAAAATATTGGATCAAGAGTCATTTGGTATTTCCTCTTTCATCTCGTCCTCCCACAGGCAGGATGATTTATGGAGTCGGACATTTGTGTCCGGTGAATTCTAGTGTAAACGGATAAGATTAAGCCCTTAAAAGAATTGGCTGGTATCAAAAAATCATCCAGAGGTGTGCCCATGGGTATACTGACTGGATATTTTCTTAGTCCTCTTGATTGAATGTTGGCTACAAGCAGTCAGCATCCACCTACATGCATCAATACTCTACATTCAGCATCCCGCTCACAATCCTCTGATGGCTTCGCTGTCTGGCTGCTAGAGCTCAGATGCTAGTCGGCGAGTTAACATAACTCAGCGTCTCTAAGACAATAAAGCCCCAGGCCCATTTAGGATGCCAGCACTCATGCCTGATTCCCCAGTCAGGCTCTGCATATCCTAATAGAGCTAGGTTGCAGGCGCTCATGTCCTTGAGGCAGTCCAGGCGATGTCCTAATCGACGGCGAGACAGTCCCACGTAGAGCTGGCATCAGCCCGGCGGACAGTCTGGCGAAGAGCCACGCCACACCATGCCACACCAGACTGTTCCGGTCTGGGGCTCCTGGGGATTGAGACAGCCTGGGGTAATGAAAGACAAAAGCTCTGCCTGCCAGTGCAGCCGCTGCCACGGACAGAGGGCACAAAGGGAGAACATCCTCGCCAGCTGTGGCACCCTGACATCTTCAGAACCTGCTTAGGGTTTAGTCTCTGTTTTCACATGCTTCATTAGAAATGTGCTTGATCCATATTTGTCTGAGAGAGGAGCCTATTTTTAGCACAAATAAACATTCATATTTATAAAAAAATATAAACCCTAACCTAAACCTTCTTCTGTAGTAATTCTTATTATAACCCCAAATATAAAACTCACAACTGCATACAAAGAGCCGTGATATTGGAAAACAGATTAGGATGTATGAAGTCAAACACATGTACAGTATATAGCTTAGCCCTGCTTGTTGGCCTGTGGGCAGGAGCACATGGAAGCAAGTGAGGTCAGAGGAGAAGAGGGGTTACTGGCGCTGATGAGGGAGAATAATTGGTATTCATTGGTGTCAGAGGTAAGTGATACCAGGCTAACCTCCATGTACCCCCTGGTCTCCTCAACACGAGAGAACCTGCTTCACCCCTTAATTAGCACATAAATATTCTAATTAGACACCAGCAGGGTAGATGAGGATGAGCTCAAGTATGAGAAGAAGAGATGGGAGAGGAGACAGAGGATAAATGTGCTGCATAGATGAGGGTACTCATTGTCTATACAGTGGCTATGCATATTCATGTTTTTGTGTAGCAGCGTATGTACACACTACTCCGGCTGCAAGGCTCCAGTGTGACACCTGGGATTGGATTTATCATACACACATGCTTTAATGCGTATAAACAACTAACTGCACGGGAGTGTGTATGCAAACACGTGCCTGTGTGTCTGAGTATGTTTGCGCACTTGTGTTGATGACCTTGACAGCAGGTGGGTGAACTCCCAGGTGTGTCCCAGTTTTAGTGGGAGGATCAGAGGTAGGTAGGACTGAGTCTGGCTTGATGTGTCCAGATTAATGAGCTTTCCCTCACTCACATCAGCTGCTACTGCTGCCGCCTGGGCCAAGCTGGAAACAGGGACACAAAGCTGGCCCGCATTCACAAGACTCATTTATATTGTCCCACAAATATATCATGCTATCATGCATTGCCAACTCCGAATAAATTTTGGATAAGGAACGAGCACCGGTGTGTTGCATTCTTCTGTTATCAAAACCTGGTTTTGTTCTTGAGACTTTTAACCGCAATTATTCTCCAAATACATATGTCTTGCTGTTAGTAAAATCCGGTTTTAATTTTCAAAGTGTTGCCTGGGCGAGTTTAGTGCTGAGAGGGACCAGCGGGACTTCTCAGAATATAAACATTATGAGATACACTCAACGGTGCTTTTATGTCTGTAGTAAAATCAGCCAACTAAATTACAGGGATGAGATTGTCCTCATAATGGCGGCATATGAATTTGAACGTTTCTATGATTTCGCCGGTTGTATCTTTTTTTTAAGTCTTGCGCCCACAGAGAAATAAGGGGACGTCTGTGTGCATGTGTGAGAGCAAGGCTGCAAGATGAACAATCTGCTATGAAACGCTACTGCCCACAGTCACCTGATGCAGCTTGGGATAAACAAAAGTCGACCCTGAGTGACCTCCCTCATTAGGAGAATAAGATGGAAGACGAAGAAGGGATGATGTGTGTTGTAGTGGTGCTGGTGTGTGGGTTGGCAGACAACCACGGTAAGGAAAAGACGCACACACACACACACACACACACACACACACACACACACACACACACACACCAGCGGTGGATGAGGCAAAAGAAAACAATGAGGAGAAAGCTCCCCTGACCTCGTCAGCAGAGAGGTGTTGGATTTGCGTGGCCCTTATATTTGCTGTGCTCTGAGAAAAACATTAGATATGAGCCTGTCATTTATATTTATCTACAATAAGAAAACAAAGAAATGACTATTTTTTGTCTTTGGTTTATTCTATTTGACATTTTCGCTGCCAAAAGTGCCCCTGATTTTGTTAAGGTGTAGTTATATCCAGGGACTGGAGTGGGATTTACAGCCTACAGATATTTATTTGGTTATTTCATAGACTTGCATCCACAAAAATAGTGCAGAAAAGATATTGTGTTGCAGCAAGCTAATACTAAAAGCATGTTGAGAAAATTACTTTTTACATGATGATCAGTGAAATATAATTTAGTTTTGAGTTGGAAGTAACTGGATTTTATGTTCATTACCTTTTTAACATTTAGGGAATTTAAAGTCCCCCTCCAGAAAAAAAAAAAGGTTTTCTTCTTGTTCCTTCAATTGGATGTTTGAGCTTTAATGTGCAGAATGATATATGTGTGAAAATTAACACTATAAGGCTGTGTTTACGTTCATTTGTGGAGTGGAAAGCTGAGAGTGGAACGTTTCTCTGCGCTCACCTTAAGTCTGATTTTAAGGGGCGTACCTCTGAGCATGATTTGTGATACCATAAATAGTTTGGAGCCAATCAGCCAGTATACAACTTATATAAGTGTGATATGGAAACTTGAAGCCTCTAGTGCACATACACTGGAAATGGACTTTACAGTGAAGTAGGAGAAATCTTGTATCCGTGAATTTAACTTTTGAAATGAAACATAGTGGCAGAGAGAGAAGACATGACAGACAAGACATGACACAATAAATTACTCCAAGCAGAGGATGTTCATATGCCCTAATAAATGTCTGTAGGGGGTGTTTATGGATTTGTTAAGGGGATTACTGAGGCAAGCAATGACCAAAATAGATACATCAATGTTTGTGGATGTCTGGGAAACATCTTATCGTACTAATTTACCTGTATTGTAGGTGACATACATTTGATTGATTTGACATCTTTCCATGAAGATACAAGCTGCTGTGAAGCAACACGTTGCACCACAGCTGTGTGTGTGTGTGTGTGTGTGTGTGTGTTGTGGGTCCTTGTAGAGCGGAGAGGCTGTGTGAAATAATGAATGACTGGATGGAATAGCTGTTTTATTTTCAAGTTCACTGTGGAGTGGGTAGGACATGGGGGAGCAGGTCAGTGGCTGTGACCAGACAGTGAAAAATCATTTACACGTTACATATTATCCCCTTAAAATAGCAGTTACATTATGTGTTACTCTACTTTCATTGCTCAGCCGTCACCTCTGTCAAAGGTGACTTTTAAACAATGTCAAAGCCTCCATCTGCTGTGTTTAATATGTGGAGAAAAAGAAAACAAGACAATGTGGTTTAGCAGGCATGCAGCCTACAGTTTGGATGTATTTCCTGACCATCAACCACAGTTACTGCATGAATTCTTCTAAGTGAAGCTGCATGGGTAACATTAGCAGGCCAGCTAAGAAGACACCATGGAAACAAGACAAATTTGGAGTTACCTGCAGTTAATTTTTTTCTCTTCCTTCAGCTCCCAAACCGAACAAACACAACCTAACAAAACCGTTATCAACCCTCCATCAAACTACCATAAGATGGCAAACACGTCAACACCCAAACTGTTACCAGGATGATGGACCCTTACCTCTCTATCCAGGCCGGCTGCCACTGTGACTATGTCTCCAGTCTCGCTGTTGATGGTGAACATGTTGGGGATGGGGCTGTGGGGTGTCTGCGAGAGGATTCGGTAGCGAACCATGCCGTTAGCTGTGGTGGAGTCGTCCGAATCGCTGGCTGTCACCTGCATCACGGATGAGCCTGCGGAGAAAAAAGTTAGTTAGCTCGGAAGACTAAAGAGTGAGGTAGAATGAACACTTGAGGAGGTCAAGTTGGGAAAAAAGCAAAACAGAAAAACAAGCAGGCGGCATTCATTAAAATACAAAGATGTGCTTTTCAAGGTCCTTTGCACACATACGTTCGAAAAATTTCAGCATAATGAGGGTTTCCTGTAAGCACATTACCGTTAATGAATTTGTAGAAAATATCAAAAAGAAGAAAGAGGACGTAGAGAAAACCCATTTATATGCACAGAAACAAGTCAATCAGACTTTGCAAATTGCCGTGACATTCTCTGTTCTTTGGCGAGCAACTTTTAGAGTGAGAGCTATTAGAGAGTAGAGCACAAAAACACAAACAAAATCTGTTAAATACACCCCTATTTTAAGCTGTGCTTTTTTGTCCTCTGTATATAGCCAAGCTAGTGGGACAAAGTTTCCACCTCTGCAGAGTCCATTTAGTAATGAGCAGCATTGGGTCTTCTGCCATTTCCACCATCCATTATTTCAGCCTTCAGCGGCACCGTGGCTGCCCTTAATGCTCCGATGCTCTCTCCCTATTTGTCTTAGAATCACGGATAAACACTGCCATTTAAGGCAGACAGCACAGAGGTGGTGAGGCGGAGGGAGTGCGTGTGTGTCTGTGTGTGTGTGTGGGGGGGGGAGGGGGGGAAGGAGGGTAAAGAGAGTATATACGCCTGCGTTTCCTAATAGGTACGTGTGTGCATCTGTATGCATGTGTGTATGTCCTCACAGCACGTATCAGGGTGAGAGGCCCTGTGTCCCTGCATCTTTCCTGAGCAGAATTATTGATTTGCACGAGTTTGTCAGCTGGGCTCACAAATGCGACCAGGCAATTAGGAGCACTTTGTGCTGGAAAGAGGAGAGATCACCTCGCCTCTCTCACAGGGTTCTGTGAAAATGTCACTTTCCATCAGGCAGCCATTTACAGGCTGCTGCTGCTGCTGAGAGAAAGACTGTCAACTCGCAGGAGGGGGACAGCAGAGAGAAGAGACGGCTGAAGCGCTAACATGCTTGAACCAGAAGACAGTGTAAGTAGAGAAAAACTTAAAAGGAGAGAGACAAGGACATAGGAGCTGAAGGGTGAAAATGAGACAGGGAAGCAGAGAAAAGGAGAAAGGGTGGTGATTATAACACCCACATGTAATGCCTTGTCTAAATTAATTGGAAACCTATAATTTTGTCTAAATTAATTGGAAACCAACATTTCTGATGGGTTTTAAAGATATACCACAATTTTCATGTCGCAGCAACTAACGCATAAACACCCTGGTTGCATCAGTGGGCATGACAGTGGGTGGTAGGTGACATGCTGAGCAGGCACTAAACCCGAAATGCTCAATTATCACATTGAAAACCCATCAAAATTAGTCTGCAAAAAAACATGTCTTCTATGATTTACTGTCGAGCAGATGTAAGAAAATCAGGTTTTGCTCCACCACCTTTCAAATCATAAATGTTAATGTCTGAGCCAAAGCATGAGAGCTGCTGGATTTGAGCAGATTCGGCAGTCCCCTGTGGGTCTGAGCAGTTACAGGTGTCTCCATTCCCATAATTGGGTCTAGATGGCACCATCATTCCTGTGACAGCCTGCATGGACAGGATAATTGTAGCCCAGAATTCTATTTCAAACTTCATTAAGTTTCAAAGCAGGATTTGTCACTTTGTCCAGCAAGGAAAAGAAAAGGGTCTCTGGAAAGACAAGAAGAAGAAAAACAATTACTGCTACTCCACTGAGGACAGCGTCAATATATATAATCAACCTTTCCACTCCCACGGGGAGGAAGAGGTACGTGGTGTTGGATCACATGTCAGTGCTGCTCCCTTTCATTTCAGTGAGGAGGATTCAGTGATATCATGATAGCGTGCCCTCAGATCCAAAGAGGGGTGGCCATGCCTGAAAGGGTTAATCTCTGAGCCTGTTTAATTCCTCTTTAATTTGAACACTAATTCCAAATCCTAATTGCTTTTCCGCCAAATTCGCTGGAGCTGAAAATTTAATTGGTGGCAGGCGCACATATTGTTGGCCATTTTGCTCACGTGATTCGAGATCACCGGTGAGGTCTATCTGCTGCCTAAACATTAGTCTGCCAGAGTCAACATCTGCCGCCCAATTAGAGGGAAGTTTGAAAAAAAAAAAAAAAAAGTTGTAGATGGATAGAGATAGACAGACAAACAGAGAGAGAGAGAGGGAGAGAGAGAGAGAGAGAGAGAGAGCAGTAAAAGGTAGGTAGACACAAACAGATACGAAGCTGAGGAGGAAATTGTAAAGCAGGAATAGAAAGTAAAGATGAGAATAGGGCTGAGATGGTTTATAAAGACCACTAAAAGCAGTACAAGGGGAAGCCAGGGAGCCAGAGGGCAGGGGATGGACTGTATAAGAGGATAATAACTCTCATCAGTGTAGGGAAGATCAAGTTTGCCTTGTAGAGGAGAAGAGTGGTAGTGAAACAGTAGATAGAAAGTGAGGAGGAGAAGTAGTGGTTGAGAAGTAAGGTAGGTAAGAGAAAAGGTTGAAACCCAGCAAGGAAATTATAACGGGGACACAGTGTTCACATAAGAGCCTCTCTAGAGTCCACTACTCTCTGAGGACACGAGCCAACCATTTTAAACCAGCCACTATGAAAAATAATGTCAGAAACTGTCTTTTTAACTCAATGGAAAGGCCAGGAATGGGGCTCTTTTCGGAGCCCTGATCCCTGTTACTGCACAATAGCCTTGTCCGTGGTTCCCTACCTGCTTAATCTTATTCAGGGTCACAAAGGCTGAAGCGCTTTTGCCAGTGTGACAGGCAGACAGTTGACCCTCCTTAAGTCCAGTCCGTCAAGCAGAAAAGCAACAGAGTGGCTAAGTGTGGGGAGTTATTTCAAGCATCAAGGATTCCAGTTGCAGTAAAAGATTCGTCATTCTCTGCAAAGACTGGCAGCTGGATCACTTTCAAGGCAAAACATGAGCAACCATGTTTTTTTTAATCCTAGTTCTTCACATTTTACAAATGGAGACCAGTTTTTTTTTTGTTTTTGTCATGGTCAGTGCTACTCAGCCTGTGGAAACAGTTGTATAATGTCTTCTGTGGAGGAGTTTTAATATTTAACACCAGAAAATAACAGGTGGTCAGCGGGGTATCAGACTCTGCTTTGAGAATTTAACAGAAAGTCTGTTAAAACTGGGTTCATCCTGAAAGATGCAGGCATATGCAAAGGTTTGAATTGGATTATGGGAAGTGTAGGATTCAGCTTCAGTTTTTAGAGCTTGGCCTGTGCAAGTATCACCCCTGACAAAAAGTCAAAGGTTCATAAAAACATCACAAAAGATGTCTAAACAACTTCTTACAGCAATGTTGGCCCAGATGGAGGAGCCATTTTGGACGCCCCTGGTTGTAGTCGCCTTCATTTTCTCCATAGACAATGGTATGTGACTCAGAGTTGGAACACTTTTACCGCTTGAATCGGCATGAAGTTTTCCTGGTTGGATTAGCAGTACAAAACATCAACAATGGTGGAAGAAAATATCTGGTTCTTTGATTTGAAGATTGGGGGGCAATCTGACATTAATTCAGCAACTACGGTACTGCAACTGCAACAGCCAAGGATTTTATTACTTGCTACAGTTCTGATTTTTGCCTCAGATTGGATAATTCCATGACACAAACCAACAGTATTTTTAATTTATCCAGAAGTATCCTGTGTTTATATGTCTATGAACATGAATATATTACAAAATGACAAGTGATCTTGATCTTTGTGTGTTTCCTCACAGAAGGTTCACTTCTTTTGACTGTCTGAAAACTGCTCCTGGAGTTTTCTGTGTTTATTATCATCCACTGAATGGTGTGCTGGATAGGAGAAATTGAACATCCGACCACTTTGTTAGCACTCAACACAGGTTTGATGAGGTTTTGAAGGATGCCAATGGCTAAACACACTTAATGACAAAACTCACTAAATTACAAATTGTTAATGGAGCAGAGGCTAAGAAGGTCAAGTGGCAGGACTTCAGCTCTTTATAACACCTACAGGTAAAATAAATTCTTTGCTCCACATGACTTTCCTGTCGGAACAAACTGAAGGGCAAGGTTAAAAAAAGCAAACTGACACAGAAATGGTTCTTCATAAGAAGGTGGTAGTTCTAACCACTGAGCCTCTGTGTCAATAGAAACTGTTCATGTGACCCTGATTGGCAACATGACACACTGAACATGGCCATATAGTAAGGAGCAAATGAGAAAATCTTGGTGTGTTAGCTGCTCACACAGTCTAGGTCCAATATCCTGATTGAAATATTTTCTTCCTCCACCTCGACTCGCCTCCATCACTCCATCTCTCCCTTCCTGTGCCTATCCTTAATTAACCCCCCCTAGGCAAGACAGAGAAAGTCTCTCACATCTCTCTGGCAAGTGTTAGCAAACTCTTCAGGAGAGAGAGAGAGAGAGAGAGAGAGAGAGAGAGGGAGAGAGAGAGAGAGAGAGAGAGAGAGAGAGAGAGAGAGAGAGAGGGAGAGAGAGAGAGAGAGAGAGAGAGAGAGAGAGAGAGAGAGAGAGAAACATGCCTGTCCCCCCTTGGGAGGGCAAATCGACTGTGAGAGAAGGCACTCAGCCGCTGGTTTTGATCTTGCACTCTCATTTCAGAAGGCCTTTTTGATAAAGACGATCCATAAAAGAGAACAACTTGCTGTCAGAGTCGGGGGAGAAGCAGAGAGGAGAAGGACATGACATCACAGGGCAGATGTTCTGAGTACACTGAAAACTCAGAACACGCGGACTTTCTGAAGAAGTCACGGCATGTCGACTAATCTTTATCTGATGCCACTTGACAAAGGGAGCGTCTCACGTCACAGTCTTGAAGATTTTATAGAGCATTAGATAATTTTGGTGACCTCACTTGAAAAAACAGCTGCATTGTTTTTATTCTCTGCGTGTGAACTGCATGTTAGCTTCAGTTTATAGCACTTGAGCCAGAAACTACAGGTGATTTTTTTATGATACTGAATGACGAGAGCTACCAAATGAACCTATTTGCACACCTTTAACCTGTTTAGCAAGTTTCCAAGGATAATCCTCCTAATTGCAGACTGAGTTCCATTTATTCCTCATTAACAGCAACACAAAAACTGGATGTGATCAGATAGCTCACTTTGTTATGTACTATTTTGTTACGTTTGATTACCTGCACAAATTGAATTCTATTAGTCACAGGTTCATTTGGTGCTGAGTAGGGGCCCGGTGGCAGAAAGTGACAAATGAAGCCGTTTCAAACTGATCCTGGCTGATGGCTTGATCGGATCTCTCACTACGTAACATCTGGTGACGGTGATAAGGGTGGTTCCCTGTAGGTCTCCCTCTTTGATGGCTTTCACACAGCGTTAGATGGAGAGATGTGTTGTAATGCTTCAGAGAAGCTTTGAGACGTGGGTCTTTTGATACAGAATGTGATACTACCACAGTTTAACTCCTTGTATCCCCATTTTGCTTGGTATTTAGAAAAAAAATGTATTATATCTTATATTTCTGATGTTTTCTGATTTTTATTGGGTACAAATCTAAAATAAAGGTTTCTTATTACACACATTTTCATAATTTTACAAATATTAATGGGGATGTATCGTGCATAATTCCAAGTCTATATTTGTATTCAGGGGCTCTACTGCACTATCTTTGCATGACTTACAGTTAAAAAAACTCATTTATCTTATACAGCAACCCCTCAGTCCAGCCTCTGTCTGAAATTGGCAGTTTCAGATCCTGTCTCTTTAAGACCCCCCATCTGATGAGTCCACTCTGGTCTGATTCTTTACTGAAAATGGGCTCTTCTCAAATACATCTGTACATGTTTGAGCCTAGACCTGATCTGAAATATGCAAGTGGACAACCTGTGGAACAAATTTAGTAAAGACCTTAGCAACAAAGACTTTTGTTGTAGCAATGTTGGCTGTTTGTGGGCATGTGAGAACAATCTGATGTCAACACGAGGAGAAAGTAAACAAAGCATTTAGAGTGAGATGAACGCTGAGCTTTTGACTCGCAGGGAGCCTTTTTACATATGTTCAATATGTAAGTATTAGACCTTTGATCTTGTTTAACATAGACATCCAACATCGTTATCATATTAAAAATGAAAAGTTAACATATTAATAGAAAATCACAAAAACCATATTATGTCCTCTTTAAACATTTGAACTGTTTCTAGAGTAGGATAGAGAGTATAGAGTTGGACTATTCAGTGTACACCCTGAAGATGAAGACCATATTTCCTTTATTTAAACTCTCATTGGTATGATAGAAAACAATACGATGCTGTTCATTTTTCCACTTTTCATGCATCATATTTAATCTATCTTCTGAGACGCTGTTGAAAAAAATGCATTCAATTAAGTTTCTGTTGGATCCAGCACTGATTTGACAGCATGCCATCAGGACATAAATTTAATATATTAGAAATATTTCACACAATTTAGATTCATTTGGAGTATTTCTTCTTTTTTTCATAAAGAAATTGTGGAATTAAAATATTTCACATTTATTAAAGTGAATAATTTTGAGTTAACTCTAGTGATATTTATCCAAGCAGATCATTTTCTGCTTTTTTAGGTTTTTGACATCTCTGCTGTGGAGACTATTTATTTTTTAGTTTAGTTTTGTAAATGAGAAAATGTGTTTTAATGCTTTTTGGTTTTTGATGTGGGTGAGGTGACTTTAAAATAAATTTTATGGCACTTTGAGTTTCATAATAGAACTATTGCATTGCTTATTAGCCTGAAATTTCATATGATTGGAAGCTTGTAAAATATTGTCTTTGTTTTTTTTCTATACATGCAGTGAATAACTACAATAATGTTTGGGAAAACCCACAATGTGACTGTAACTCCTTCATTGTGCATCATGATCTAGAACTGGATATGTGGTATTGTTTATGTGTCACCAATACTCTGACCTGCTGTAGGCAGTGGAAGACAGAGAACTGATATATTCCAGCAGCATCGCTGCCCAGAGCAGCACCTGTCAGCTGCAATGCTGCGGCAGGTTTCAACATTGCACCTGTTGCCAGAATGGAAAAAGTCACCTGAGGTAATGCCCTCAGGGATTTTCTTGGCCTTTCTTTTCCACAGAATGATCAAAACCACATGCAAATGCTGCATGCGCACTAGGGATCTGTGAATCACAGACCAAGTGATCACTGCATTTGGTGTGACATTAAGCTTACTTAATAAATAAAAGATTGAGTGAAGGAAATGAATATTATAATGGTGTAAGATCCAAGGAGAAGTGAGGACTGAAAGAAATATTTAGAGAATCTGAGACACTCCTATGCCAAAAATAAGCGCTTCAGATTTGTCTCTATTTCTCTTATTCGCTGTTAATATTTTTGGTTGTTGCCTTAGGTTTTGTGAGTCAATGCAGCAGAGTTTCTGGTGTGTAAAGAAAGGCACATACAAAAGAGTTTAGTCTAAGTCAGAACTGACATTAATTAATATACATTACCTTGAGTGCATATCTCACAGTTGGCATTTATCCCTTTCTCTAACTGCAGGGCTGCTGGGTATAAAAACTGACTTTAGAAAAACTCTGCAGCACTTCACATGAGGTCTACACTGGGTCCATTATTAGTGAGTAAAAGACTTAACTGACGGAGGATATATTAAAGGCTTAAATGGGCCAGAAAAGTATAAAGTGTCTCCTTGAACCTACAGTACCAGCCAAAAGTTTGGACACCCTTTCTCATTCAAGTGAATGGAAAGATGTGTCCAAACTTTTGACTGGTACCGTACACTGAAGATGAATCACGGTAATTCCTGTTTTCTTTGACTAAACAGGCAATTAGGACAACATGGCTTTGTAGCCTGTTTTCCTAATTAAAATTCATCAATTCAGAGACCGATGACTGAGCAAAGGAAGACAAAAAGTGCTGCGCTCCACACACAAAATGCTTTTTTGACACCAAACTCTCCACACCTGACATTATGCTCCACAAACAAATGTTACTTGGCAGTGACTGCTTAATGAAGAGCAGAGCAATTATGCTGTACATGGTGTAATATGTTTCTTGTTAATTGGGATTACAGATAGCATTCTCTTCAAAACAAAATTGAATTCAAAGACTTTTGTCGTTGCACGCTCTCATTTTAAACTAAGTAGAGAGTATCAGAGTGAAAAACAAAGAAAGTAGCTTTTGGAATGTCTCGCTGCCCTCGCTAATTAGGAGCTCTGTATATAGACCCACGCTCCACTGAGGAGTAACCGGTATTCACACGCACACACATACACAAAGTCAATCCCATACTCACTCATCCATACACACACACACACACACACAAACCATGCTTTCCTATATTGTTTACAAATCCCCCTGAGATTAAACTTTGCAGCAGAACAATATCTGAACGCTGTGAAGACAAACATGGGTCCTCGGGGTCTGATTGTTAGTACATGAGTTCTTCCAGTCGAGACATGAGAGCTACTTGCACATTCTGCTCTTGTCTCTGGCTTTGCACTGACCACAACTCTGTTCCTTGATTCTGAGGGAAGGTCTACGTCTCTCCATGGTCTGCAGAATCTGATAATGATGCATCCAGCTAAGATACTGTAACACAAATATCTTATGAACTTGCCCTTGTCTGAACTAAAAACTCAGAGAGTCAAATCCACGTCTCATCAAAATGTTGGTTGTCCAAGTCCGAGTTTTTCAAGGTTACTGTAAGTAAGATCGAAACGTGGAGGAACCTCTGAAGACTGAGAAAAAAAAGTGTATCTGACTGGTCAAACTGACATTAAATGCTATCAAGTTCAAGGAAACCCTCCATGACTCAAATAGTTTAAAACAAAGATGCAAGCAGAATCCTTAAGCAATAGAAAGATTTTTTTTAATTCTGAACATTTTCTTTAAAAAAAAAATTTTTTTTTAGCATTTTAAACTGAATGCTGCTATTAATAAATCAGTCTAACTCACAGCTTCAAATGGATTCTTGCATTAATAATGTTCTGTAAAGTACAGTACTGGGGATATAAAAGTGCTAGTATAAGTGGTGGTTTTCAGTTAGTGCAGTAATTTAAGTTGTTAGATTATACAATTTAAACTGTATGATTGCAAATGATTGAAGGCTTGTACTTATAGGTATTTTATGGCTTTAGATATGACTCAGCCACTGAGGACTGAGCAGAAGTGCAGTTTGACCTTGTATCGTCCTCCGAAGTGAAAACACTGGCAGAACTTTCTCTTCACTTTGTTTGCGGTCACAGTGTCTCACCTTTTATTACTCCAGAATGCATTTCGCACCAATCGATGCGAAGATTGTGAAGGCGGAGATTAAGCTGTTGTGTGTCGCCATCTCAGCTGCTAGCGGCACGACTCAACATCCATCTTCATCCCCGAAGAACATGCGATGACCTGATCTGTGCAGCTTTGGTGACTTGCAGCTGGCTCTAATGTCTACGTAGCATTTTGATATGTGATATAATTCCTTTTGGAAGATACATGTCGGTCTCACAGATGAAATCTGACAATTGCAGTTGCCACGTTAGTTTGTCCGAATGTAACATTAAAGTGAAGCTTCATGGTTTTACCATGCCATGTGTCGCCACTTCCTGTATCAGTTGTTTCAAATTAAAAGCCCTCTAGCGTTTCATACAGGTTCCTGCCATATACTAGGTTTTGACCTAGTCTTACTGTTATTTTAACTGTTTTGCTTCTTCCTCAGCTCCTGTTGCCATCTATATCTCTTCAGTATGAAAATCAACTTGAATTTGCATGAGAGACGAAAACCATATCACACTGAGCAACACGCATGCATTAGTTTCATTACTGCTGCTTGGTGATGGAGTGCAGACATTTCAAACGAACCTGCACTCGCACGTGAGTTACCCTGCAGTGTTTTCTACAACGAGCAGAAGGAACTCTTACCTGGTTTGGATCCTTCAGCCACAGAGCCGTTGTACACCTGGTTCTGAAACTCTGGTCTGTTGTCATTCATGTCGATCACATAGATGTACAGATCTATTGGATTCTCCACCTGATTGCCATTCATATCCACCGCATGGGCTCGCAGCTGTGAACATACACAAATGCACACGGAAAGAAAGGATCATTAGCATTCAATGCTGAACATGAGCTTGAATGAATATTCCAGATGTTGCTCAGCTGACTCTGACAGTAGCCCGCCGGCGTGATTGATTGACTCTGCAGACCGGTCTGAACCGGAACAAAGTACAAGGCACAACTTTGACTTTGTTAATTGGCAACTTCATTTAACAGGAAAATATTCTGTTTCTTGTCTGCCAACAGGGCATGAGTATCCTGTTGGTATCTTGGCACGGACCATAACAACACAGATAAGGGGCAAAGTAGTGAAATGTTCCAGACACACAAACAACGCCTATTTTGTTGTTAGCACAGCCAGAGGCCTGGAAAATATCAGAGAGGTGTTGCTGTTCAAGCTGTGGCTTCTTTTTGTTCGGGGAGAATGTTTGTCTCAGTTTGTTTTGACAAAGCCAGCCATTTGGATGGATGTCTCTGACTGATGAGCTGTTCCTTGACAATTCACAGTGTGAGAATAGAGACAGCAAAGAGGAAGAGAATGAGGGAAAAAAAGGCGGTGCAGGGGAAAAAGGGGAATGAGATGGGAGAAGGAGAGGAGAGAAGGAGAGTGGCGGAGCCTTGTGCAAGTAAATGAGAGATGAAAACACAAAGAGGCAGTGTGGGGGTGGGCGGGTGTGTGGGGTAGGGGGGCTTGAACAGGGAGGACTGACAAAAGCAATCATCATCTACACTGGGATGTCTTAATCTCCACCGCTACTGTTACACACCCTCTATTCCCCACCAATCCCCACTAATGATATCGAACATAACGCAAAGCTTTGTAATAGCCCTGGAACCAAAATGGCACTCCTCACCGTGACTTACATTACTCTCATTCAATTGCCTAGAAATTCATATCCTCGGCAGATATGTTATTTAATCACAGCTTTGCTTGGTAATAAGAGAAAAAGGTTCTCATTCTGGCTAAAACCACAGCAAAAAATATTTTTCGTCTGCCACCGCACAGTTAGAAGAGGATCCGCCTGCCAGCCTGTTTACAGGAAGTCGTGATGTATTGTGGGATGACATGAAAGATTGAATGGCGGCACCTGCCTTCACCGAAACACGACTAATCATGTCGGCTTTTGTGGCTGCCTGTCAAGGATGTTTCGAAACATACCCAAACACGCTCCTGCTTGAGCATTCACACACACATCCAAACACCAATTCAGACACATGTTTACGCATATTAACACGGACGCTGACACAAGCTCACAGATGCACACTGGAGAGACACACAGCCAATCAAAAGAGCCCTCTTTAGCCACTTAATGATCCTCAAGATGCTAGTTTTCCATTGGCTGAAGCACAGCAAACAAACATGGAGAGGAGACCCAACAAACAAACAAACCCAATCTGTTTTCTCAGCTGTGAGCGCTGCATGCTGAGGGATGTGTGACGGTGATATGTGTGACTGCTTCAGTGCATGTGTGTGTGTGTGTGTGCGAATGTGTGATATTGATTGTTCATTTTTGACTTTGTGTTTAACTGTGTGTATATTCTTTTATTTATTCTGTCCTTTCCGCCTGTGGATTTCGATATGTGTGTGTGTTCCTGCATGTTTGCCTTTGTTCTGTATGTGTATATGCCTCTATTTTCACATCTCTCTGTGCATGTGTGTGTGTGTGTATGTGTGTGCGTGTGGCTTCCTCTGTGTGAGCTCTGGAGTCTGTTTGTGTGTGTGTCTGCATTTGTGTGCTCGACGGAGGAACTGGAAATGTGATCTGAGGGCCTGGAGGAGTGTGTGTGCTTGTGCAGACTGCCAATGTATGTGTGTGAAGCGACATCAGTATTCTGCAGGGTGAGCTTTAGTATGACTGGACCATCGACAGAGGAGCAATACTGTTTGTGTTTGGCTCATTGGTCCCCTTACCTGATATCAGGTAACTCACTGAGCCCGTTATTAGGAACACCTGTGTGATCTAATGCAACCCAAAACAACAGCTCTGCCATAGATTCTACTTTTACGAAGCTTATACATTTTCAGTTTTTGTTGATGTAGTCACTGAAAAGTGTTCCTAATATTTTGCTCTCCTCATGTATGTTAATAAGGTGGATAAAATATTAGCAGCACTTTTTAATTGAATGCACTCCAGTACACCGCCACCCACTGCCACCTCAAAAATGAACATGAAGTAGAATAACTTTGCATTTATAAATTGCTGTTGGAAACACATCATTTATTTTAAAATGCACAAAGATCCCAGACATACTACTATAACCATTACTATTTCTCCTCAGTAATAATCAATATTTTTACTTATCGTATCTTTTCAAATCACCTGATCTTTACAGAGCTGATGTCATAAAGCACTATCAGCTCTTTGTGATTAGTGGTAAAACACACTAAGTTCATGCGCTCATGCAAACAACTGTGCATGAAATAAAAAAAAACAGAGAGAATCCCAGACGTTCTCATATTTGCTCGAGTCTCCTCGTGCCCTGCTGACTCACAGTAACACCGTCTGACAAAACTGAAGCGCAGGCTAACACCCACTCTCCTCACCTCGCGGATCACTTCCCCCTGGTGCTAGTCTGTCAAAAACAGCAGACTCGTCTCTCTTTTCACTTGAACCCAAAACTAACAAGCAAAGTTTGGCCGGCGAGAGCGCTCCAGTGCTGGGAAATTCCTGTCAAGTTGAAAGAAAGTAAGCAATGGACTAAATTTCCCCAGGGTCAAATGCTGGCTACATTCTCCTACACTAAATCATACATCACATCACAAGCAGCGTGGGTCCACAGGAGTCCACAGTAAATAGGAGCCGCATTCAAGTTGAAGTGCCCTCAACCTAACATGCTGTTTTCACTAGAGGCAGTGTCAAATAAGAACTGTTTACTGAGTGGCTGTCCTTTCCCAGGGACCAATAACCTGGCTGCTTTATTGATCCCAATTTGCTGGTTGAGTGTAAGAGCAGGTGTGGAGAGACAATATACGCAAACATGCACTAGTGTCCAGAGCCTGAGCAACGTAGCGAGTAAAGGAACAAGAGGCTCATCGAAAACTAAATAATACACACACACACACACACACACGAAGGAGTATGAGACAAACCAATCAAGAAGACAATCATCTGGAGCTTTGTGTTTGTTTATACACAGAGCACGTACTATATGTGTGCATTGGTGTCTATAATGTGTGCGTTCTGTGGAGTGTGTGCACTGACGGAGACGCTGAAGAGATCCACTCTCCTTTATTGTACCCTTCCTCCGAGACAGGAGCATGCTTTTGAATTAGCTCTATCAGCAGCGAAGCCATCTATCATGCTGACAGGCATGCGGGCGCTCTGAGTCTGACACCAGTGCTCACCTCGAGTGGAGGTGTTCATCTTTGCTGATATAAATTGAAACCTATAATGTGTGTATATGAACCAATGGCCTAGCATTAGCAGAAGTCTCATGTGGTCTGTGTATTTAATTCACGCATCCACAAAGCTGTTTGACCTGAGGTTCCAGTGGGGGCCAGTCGTGAACTCAATCCTTCAGCCTCTTGTGTATGTGTATGCGTGTGGGATGGGAATGGGGGGGGGGGGGGGTTCCATGTGGGAGTGTGTGTGTGTAGTGGGAAATCATATGTGCAGGCTACCTGTACATCTGTCAGCTTGCACTTTTGAACAGCACAGCTGCAAGGTGCATGAGGTGAGCAGGCAACAATGTGTGGGGGCGGCTGAGTAAAACAGGGCAACGGTACACTAATGTAAAGTAGGAGACAGACAGAGTGAGAGGAGATCTTACCCTGCTTTATGAAATAAACGTATGTTATATATCAATCAGCTTACCATACATGGAGACATGCAAACACCTGTGCAGCCACACACTTGAAGCTGCTACTGCTCGTTAGTTCTGATGGTAAGAACAAAGACAAGACAAAAGTTTTCCTGCTCCCCATCTTGGTTCTGTCTCTTCTCTCTGTTCTATCCTCCTGCACTGCTCTGTGCAGCTAAACCTCAAACTTAATGACGGCTGAAGTGGTTGTGTGTTTTGTCAAAGCATTCTTCATTTAATCACTGGCTTCAGCATCAATCAGAGCCTGGAGAGGCTGGAGTGAAGACACAGAACAGCAAGTCCTCTGAATGTGCTCCGACTCGTGGGCTGGTTTTTGACAGTTAACATTAGTGGTAAAATGAAAGGTATATCGGGAAGGCAAAAGGTGAGCCGCATTTCCACTGGGATAATTGGGAGATAATGAAACTGACGTACATTGAGGGGAAACTGAAAAAGGGAGACAAGACAGACACAGTCATTTCTTCCTTACATGGAAGGAGGCTCTCTCCTCTCTGTCCAGGGGTTGGGTGACAAACATGTTGCCGCTGATAGGGTCTATGTTGTAGATGCCACTCGGGGGCTGATCAGCGCCTGCTCCTGTGATGCTGTAGCGGATGCCGACATCCTTGTCCTGATCTGAGCGGATCTGAGGACAGAACCAGAGAAAACAAGCTTAACAATGAGGAAAAAGTGTCAAATACTCATTAGTCTTGGCTTTCCAGGGTTTTCTAGCACTCACAACGAAAAACAGAGTAAGTGACATAAATTGTCAAAAATGCTTTGTGAAATAAAACCAAGTTTGAGAGAAAACTGAGAGTACCGCACATGGGATGTGTGATAGATACATTGATGATAACATTTTCACTGCACGCTTTCTTCTACACCTTGAATCTACAGTCTGGAGGTGATAATAGAAAACTGAAGAATGTGCATTGTGGGGGATAGATCCACTGTCAGAACATCTTGTCTGACCCGTTGGATTTTTTGGTTTTCTTTACCAGTTTCTCAGCAGACCTTGAACAAGTGTAAAAGGACCTTACTTCCAGCTATGAAGGTACAGTATTTCTGACGGCTACCTGCCTGAATGATGTGAGACCGATTCATGCTGTTATTCTCAACTACCTCTGACTGGAGATTAATATATCAGTGTGCCTGTTCCACCTTTAACACTGCAGCTGTTATTTCACACACACAATTCAGAATGTGACATTTAAAAAGTGATACATTTCACTCTGAACAAGTCTCAGTACTAACACCTTCTCTGTTCAAGCTATAAAAATATCAATACTTTTGCTTAGTGCTTTGCTGACTTGAAAGAAAACAAAAGGAGATGGGATTGTGGCACTTCCTCCAGTGGCATTGATTTTCAATGGGCTACAGGGATTCTACTGTGACACCATACAATGCAACAACATTAATGTGACATTAGTTAAATTGGTGGTTTGGAGTTATTACTGAGTGGGTATACAAGGGCTCTCACCTCTGCACTCATCTTGTAAAGGATCACCTGGATAAATCAGACGCTTTGGAGAACTTCTTTGTCCATTGATTTAATAACTGTAGTATTTGTAGAACACATAATGCATATAGTATTGTGTTATTATGTGTGTTTTTGGCCATGATTAAACATTACCGTTAACATTATACCTCCTAAATTAATCTGTAATAAAATTCAGATTTGGACCATTTAGGGTGAGAAATTTGTCAACATGTACCAGTCAACCAGTGAGTGAGGAGCTCTCAACAAAAATTATATCTATATAATAAATTTTGTGTTTTTTTTTCTTCTTTGTTGGCAACCTTTTTTGCTTATGAACCCTTAATAGTCAAACGATGTCTAGCAGCAACACCTGTCACAGGACACATGTCTGAGCTGTGAGCAATTCAGTACAAGATTGATTCATAAGTGACTTTCCCTGCTCAGGCTGCCCTGAGGCCTGGAGAGTTAAAAATAAACAGTGTTTTCACAAGAAAAAAAAAAACATTTGAGTAAAAACGGAAAAGATACAATTTTCTGTGGCGGAATTTTGTTTTTTTCTTATTTCCTACCCCATAAATCATCTCACGACCACTTTGATCCATTTTGTGACCCTTGAGAATTCTGAAGCCCCGATTGAGAATCAGTGTCCTTTAACAAACCACAATACAACCCAGTAATCCGTTTATTAACTGTACAAACTTACAGATATAATTCTGCTGTCACTAATTTTTGCAGGTAAAAAAAAATATTTGTAGATTCTGGACCAGTTTGATCTTTAAGTGCCAAATATCCTCATATCATGTTTTCTCCAACCTCGCCCTCAGGTTCAGAGCACAACACTGCATTGTTGTTTTTTTTACTGGGTCTGAACCATCACTATGGTTACAAGTCAGAGGGAATAATCACAGAGTCAAATGGAGAAAAGAGAAGGCTTGACTCTTTTTTTTCTCTCTCTCTATCTTCCTCTTCCCCTCCTATGCAATTTTCCTGGTCTGTGGGGCTGCAGATCATGCATGAAAATGAAATTACTTCATCCGTTCAGCAGTGACGGCAGCTTCTGCATAAAACATCTCTCTGTTTGAACATGATACCCTCTCTCTTAATTTCCAATGTGGTCCTCCCAAACCCGCAGTGCAGAACTCCGCTGCAAGTTTTCACAGGTGCAATTTTCATTTCCTGAGTTCACTTCACACCCGGATCCATATGTGAGCCCTGCAGGTTCAGGTGTAACATACAGTAATGTGTGACTCCTATCAATCAGTGAAATCAGGCTGTATGTAGTCACTGTAGCATGACAATAATACTGTACCACTGATTACATTTATTTTTCTCTACGCCCACCATCTGCCAATCATAGCAGGATAAAATTATGGCATAAATAATAACATAATATGATCATTCACCCACATCATCAGTGTCAACTGTTTGGATAACAGATAGATAATGTGGCAAAGCAGATGGATTATGAGTTTCAGTAACGAGAGCGTGCCTAAGAAATCCTCTTTCTTATCTGCGAAGGGAACATGTTTGGGCCTCCCTGTTCAAAACAACAAGAAATGTACACCACAAAGAGTCTGCTCAAGCTGCAGGAACATACAGAAAAATAATTAAAAAAATACTACCCTGCATCTGCTGTTTCTTCTGCTTTTTTTTTTCAAAGATATGTTTTGGGGCATTTTTGCCTTTAATGGAGAGCTGATAGTGGAGAAGCAGATGGAAAACAAGTGGGAGGGAGAGAGGTAAGACATGCAATGAGGGTCCCAAGCTGGAGTCAAACCAGGGACACTGTGGTTATGTGGCATGCATTGTATCCATTCATCTACCAGGGTGCTGTACATCTACTATTTCTGCATGTAAGTATTTCCTGGGTGCATAAGAGGCAGCTTGTAGCCATGTATGTGTGTGTAGTGAAGTGTTTGACAGGTAAGAGATTCACTATGTGTGCACCAAAGCGCAGATCAAAAGGACCAGCTCAGTTCAATAATTCACAAGACCGTCATGTGGGAAACACACATAAGAAATATTCACCTGCCACGGGTCTGTGCGTCTGCATCTGAACATGTGCACGGTTGTGTGTCAGTGTGTGTGTGTATGTGTGTGTTTGCGTGCAATCTGTCTCTTCACTAGAACTTCAAAGCAGAGAGTGTGTAGTTGGCACATTGGTGTAATAGCCCCAAGAGGAGACAAAGGAGCTCTTACATGTCATGCAGCCTCTGCTTCCATGCCTGCTTAAAATTCCACATCAAGGCCACCTGAGACCAGATGTCACATTTGCCGGTGTCTCTTAATGAAGAGTCTTTATATCAATAAATTGAATAAATGAAGAAGCAGGGCTTCTCAGAGTCCTGGGAATCCCATGAGTGACAACTGCTCAATTGAGCCATTTGAATGGAATGCTAATGATGAAAGCTGGGATTTCTCTCTACCAATCTATCGCTATCTCTCGTTCTCTTTCTTACTTCAATACCTCCTGGCGGACAGAATGGCTACTAATCACGCTAAAAATAGCAGAGAGAGGCAGATGCAAGGGACTTAACTGGCTGTCTGTCTCCGTCAGATCAGACCAGACATCAGATAAGTGACCTATTTGTAGCTCTTTGAGAGTGATTTCCTTGATTACTGACAACTGCTGGAATCCTGTGGGACAAGCTATCAGCGTGAGAAGAAAGATGGCGAGGGATGGAGGCAGAGAGACACATGAAGTGAGAGCAATGGGGAGTTGGGGAAAATTAGATGAAGAATTAGTGTTCTGATAAACTCCTCAGGGTGACGCAAGACACACAAACAGATAACGGGAAAGGAACGGAAAGGAAATCATTTCCATTTCTTGAGCATAGCGGCTGGCTGCCTAATTAGTGTACTGTGATGTTTCAGTCTGTCCAAATCTCCTTTAATTGATCCAACCCTGTATGATCACCCCATCTGCATAAATAGTTTAATGCCTACATAAACAGGAACTAATTTGGTGTTTATTTGATGGTACTCTGCATTTCATCCATTCACTCCAGGTCTGATTTATTTCTATCAAAACTGCAAAATGAACAAAGCAGCAGGCTTCTATACAAAGGACAAGCACGTGTGGAGCTGTTCTCTTTCCCTCGTAGAATTTTGCTTCCAGGAAACAACAATCATTCAACCAGGAAGTCATTAAAGGACAGTGTGCTGCAGGCACCCACGGGATCATTAAGGGTTACTGTGTGCTATGGGCTAATGTCAAACAATAATGGGAAGCTGTGGTTTACACTCTTTGATAGCCTCTTTTATGTTTTTGTCCATGCTTAATGGTTCAGGGCCGTGTTGTAGTCCTTTGGCTTCACGCATCTCTCTCTCTCTCTCTTTATTTTATATCTCTTTATAGGCTCAGTCACCTCACTTTGCCTTTAGGGCACATCAAACACCCCCTACAGGTTACAAATGCTCAAGAGCCACACCAGGGAACCAGAAGATGATTCAAAACCATAAATCTATGAATTTCCAACATTCAACCTGCATTATTATCCAGATGATAATGCTCTATGTTGTTTCCACTGATGATCAGTTGATCACATGCTTGAAGAAAAAAAAAAGTCCTCTTCTCTAGGTTAAAAATGTGTCACATAAAACTGGCTTTACAAAATACTCTCTTAATGTCTGCAAATGAGCAGCATCCAATTCAACAGCATAGACCAGCTACTGTCCATTTGACCTGCTAAGCGGGGGTCAAATCTCTCTCTCTCTCTATGAGCTGTTGAAAATATTTCTTGTCCATATATGTAAAATACAACATGCATCACCATTTTACACACATAACATTTAAGTTCATCACTTAAAGGAGAATTCTGATATTTTTCAACATGGTTTATTTTGACTATTTACATTCTTCCACTGGAGGAAGCAGTGAAAACCTCCTGAAGGTTTCCAAATAAATGTAAGCATAATCAAATTAATTAACATAAATAATTTCAAATGCTTGTTATAGTTTGAATGGAAGTAACATGAAATTAGCCAAGAAAACCTACTGTAGCTAATGTATACCAGGGCTAGCAGTATGAGCCTTCTCGTGTCCACATGGTCTACTGGATAACAAGCCTTTACACTTAAGTTTTCTACTAGTTTTTTTATTTTTTTAACCACTTTCCTAGTAGGCACACATGCTAAATTAACAGTGAGCCATAATCTCAAATCTAACAACCTGTGCACAGATAGGCATTGTTAGCATGGTTAGCCGACATGTAGCAGATTCCAGGGTAGTTATCCACAATAGCTCCTTCAAGGGCTAATTTCTATGTTTACTTTTATTCAGATTCAGAGACTCAGAGAAGTATTTGAAATTATTTACATAAAATTTTTGCTTATTTGAAAAGCTGTAGGAGGCTCACGCTACATGTCACAACGTACAGAGTCAGTCAATGGGAAGGTTGTCCAAACTTTTGACTGTCTGTGTTTATTGAATCTCTTCAATGAAAGTGATAAGTTGAAAATTAGCCTGACCTATAGTCAGAATTGACATAATTACTGTATGAGAATAAGACCCAGGTTGAGAAATCCTAAAATTTTTTTTTGCTTTACAGTATGTAGAGTATCTTACACTTTACCATAAAAGGAATTGGATGATGCTTTGTACTCTAATTTATGTAACACTATTTTTTTCTTTTTCTTTCCATGTCAACTTTGCCTCTGATGGTTTTCATTTCTTTCTTTGATTCTATTGTTACACGGCTTTATTTGCTTGTTGTTCCCTGATCCCAATAAAGATATGTTTAATGTCTGAACATGTTGTTATGTTACAAGTATAACAGAGTAAATAGAAAGAGCTGTAAATACCTACATAATTATTACAATTTGGAATGAAGTGTGTAAGTTACAAGGATGTCTAATATGAAGTAGATTAATACAGTAAAGACAAATTAATGGCATTTCCATGCTGAGGTGCATTATGAGAAGAAATGATGCCAACCACTCCGGGGATAGACATGCTATGACTGAGCCCTTCTGGTGGCCTCTCAGTCACGCTTTGGCTGTCATAGCTGTCAACCATAATTAAGACAGTGTCTGCCAAATATCTCGATGCCTTTATTAGAAAGGACTTACTGTCTGGATGCCTCATATACTCAAAAGCCTGCTCTGCTTTTAGACTCTGTCTGACAATATGGTTATTTAGCTGTGATGAAAGCATGACCCTTAATTGTCCAGCAGTAAAATAATAAGTCATGGAATCAGGATTGGCTTGATGTATTGATCACCTGATGGATGATTTATCATCTGGATTTAGTGTAAGCAGAAAACATAACATTTCTGACATTTTTCAACAGTGTGTCAGGGTTTTAGGGATAACCAAATCTAATTTTCTCTCTGATTCTCTACTCTTCCCTCTTGTAATGACTCAAATTTCCCTAAAGTAGTGTGAATTTCCTGTAATTTCAGCTGTAAGCTAATATGTCTCATTTCTATTTGCTTTACTGCTTCTTTTTACACAGCTGCCTATCGGCTTGGGCACTTGCTAGAAAGCTATTTAATGTTTTTTTTGTGTTTCTTGCAGTTTCATAGCAGGTCTGGCACCCGAGTGAGTGGCTTTAAAGAGAGAAAATGACGTTTTAACGCTGAAATAGACTACTGATTTTCCTGAGCAGTCTGACTTCAGTTTCACCACTGGGGTTAAAATGTTCTGACAATAAACCTTCGTACATGTAGGGATGCTGGAATAACTGCTAATATGAGTCACTGCGGATGGGTGAACTGCTATGTTAAACAGCATTATCAAAAGCATCTGTGCATCTGCAAACTACACAGGCATCCTTGAAAATCACTGTGTTTGATAATGTCTCATCTTTCCCTGCTGTTATACAGTATCTGTTTTCTCCTTGTTGTACATGAGGGAAATGGCAAAACTACATGCTTTTTAACTTCCTCTTAAATTTCAGTTTTGCATTGCTTTGATCCTTCCTGCTGCGCGCTTGTCACTCTTCAAAGCTGATGTGCCCTGCTTTTGATTGGGAAGAGGAATTCAAATAGTCTGATAGGCCATCCACACAAACATCCAACAAAATGACATAGGAGGAAATAGTGAAGCAGAGGATGAAAGAAAGAGAGAGATGGGCTGACAAAATGGAAACAAAATTTCCAATTAGGGAAAATGTGGGACCTCAAGTTTTTGCCAGCCTTCAAACTTTCTTTCCTACAAAATACAATAACAACCTTACACGCAAGAGTGTGGCGATAAAGGAGGGGGGGAAAAAAACTGTCAGTTTAGCAGCACATGAGAAAGGAATGGTGCGGATGGTTTTAAAAATAGTCACATAGGAGGTCTGTGAGAGCGAAGCTGCGGAAAGCTCAGGTTTAATATCTCTCAAGTGAGAGCCGCTGACAGCCACCATCGCACACATTTATCCCTGATACTCATAAAGAACAGCTGCGTCTGCGTCTCGGCACACAGGCAGGCTAGTCCATTATGGATCGGAAACTGAATGGGAAATGAACAGAGCTCCATGCGGCTCTGAAATGTGTATTTTTCTTTTTGCCTCCATTTCATTTGCTGCGCTCTCCCATTCTGTCTGTCTTTGTGCAGCCGTATCAGTTTATCTATCTCTTACTGTCTCTCACTCTCCTGCGCTGCCTCCTCCCATTTCTCCCAGTGGGGAGGAAGCGGAGAGAGTTCCATCTACACAAACAAGCAAGAGTCGCCACCTGAGGAAGGTTTGTCAGCTCTGGTACTGGCACTGTTACTCAGCTATTCTTCTCCACTTTCTAACATGGTCAATTAAATCTAATCCATTGAGTTACTGAGGTTTCTTGAGGTAATGCTGCTGTGAAGTGGATTTGGATTTAAAGATAATAGAGCAAGGTTTTTTTTTTTTTCTTGACAATTTACAGAAAACAAAGCCAAAACCTTTTGGGGGCGATGTTTTCCTCCCTCCAGAGGAACTGGTTTGATGTGATGTATTAGAGGAAAAGACAATCCAGTTATATGTGAGTGTGAAAAGTGGGAGGAAGCTTAGAAGAAAACATCTGAGAAAGGAGATGCACTGTCAAGTAATATGTCTTTTAATAAACGGCAGAAAAAGAAAGGTGAGCATTCTGAATGCCGGCAGCATATTCAGTAAATAACCTTCAAATGAAAGCGTTTGGCTCCCTTTTAAAAAATAGATATTAAATCTTTGGAGGAGATATTTTTTTTATCCTAAGCTCACAATGTGATCACAGTCATCCGGACAATGTTCCTTAAATTTTGACAGTGAACCTGTCTAATGTCTCTTTCTTTAACTAGAATATCATCCAACTTCATCCTCTGTCATTCATCATTACCCAGACGAGAGAAAGGAGTCCCACCACTTTAACATTTTGTATCTGCTCAAAAATAGATTAGAAGCTTTCTCAAGCGCACATACGTGCATGCACACGCACGCACACGCACGTCACTGCCTCCACCTCAGACCATTAACCAGACGAAGGAATGAAATGTGGGATTGGAAAAAAGGGGGCAATTAGAGGGAGAACAAATATTAATGGAAGTTAAGAAGTGACTCACAAACCCAATTACGGCATTAGCCAGGCAATTTAGATGAGCTCTGCGAGAGGCGAGAATCCTGTTGAAATGTACCAGTGGTCTCTCCGCATTAACAATGGCATTAATTCCCCCGATTCGCAGTGAGGGAGAAGAATGGAGCAAATACAGCCATTCTGTCTGCCTTATAAAGAGAGCCATATTCCCTAATTCTGTGATGGGAATGGAGGAGGCAGAAGCCGACGTTCTTGTCTTACCCGCTCCAAACAGGCTGTGGACCCCTGGAGAGTCTCGCCTCGTTAAATAGCTCCATTCTCCTGCTCTACCCAAGGATTTCCAATACAAGGACAATAGGTAAACCAAACCTCAGGTGCTCCATGCACAGAGAAATGTCCCACAGGATAATTACAGTGAAGACATTACTGGCTATTGGAAGGCTGACTAAAGGGAAAGAACGTATAAGCATATAGAGATAGTTAGAGTTATGGATGGAGGGAGGGGACAGTCAGCTTTCTGCTACTCTCGCAC
Source organism: Euthynnus affinis (assembly GCA_029490765.1). Taxonomy (NCBI): domain Eukaryota; kingdom Metazoa; phylum Chordata; class Actinopteri; order Scombriformes; family Scombridae; genus Euthynnus; species Euthynnus affinis. The sequence goes on along the minus strand of CM055840.1, from coordinate 8,565,627 downwards.
TTTTTCTCTCCACCTACCTTCATTGTCAAATTGCAGCCTTCAACCCAAGTTGCTGCCACACGCTCCCACAGGAGACATGTGGCCCTGACAGCCTGGCCAATCAGCCAGTTGGCCAGTTGAAAGCCCTTCTGGCATGCCTAAGGCTAACGGGGTCCAACCAATCAGTTAGAGGCCAGGCTTGAAAGGAGGGCCATGCTTGGCTCAGGGAGCTACTAAGACTGCCAATGAGAGTCCAGGGGGGAGTTAGAGTGGCTCGGAGGGAGGCTGCCAGTGGGGTCAAAGTGGACGAAGGCAGACTGACAGTTATTTAGTGAGAGGCTGAGCTCCGTGTCAGTCACAACAGCATTCAGCCTTTGTACTACTGGGCTGCCTCTAATGGGACTGTCACCTTCTAATTGTCCGACTGGGGATGCTGTGAATGACAAACAGATACACACATCCACTCAAATACACAGACAATACATATAGACACACTCACACGTACACAGATACACACACATTCCCTCACAGTCACAGGCATAAACCAGCTAACAAAAGGCAATGTGCACAAATGTTTACACATAAACACTTCCTTTTATGCTTCAAGAGATTTGTGTCTCTGGAATTTTTTTTTACAAGGCACAGTACATACTGACTGCACTGTCCTTGCACATCCATTAACACTCTAGGCCTAGGGCTAATTTATACATTAGAGCTGTAACTTACATTGTGCGCATATAATATCTGAATATATTTTCTGAGTGCACAAAATTAAGTTCAATCAACGTTGGCATTTGTGGCTTGTTACTGACATTTTTATTGAGTTTTAAAAGACTTGGAAATTCTGTTAAATGTTGGCATAGTTGGAGAATTAGCCAGAAATGCACAAAGATCAATGAGATTATCCTATTTTACTGTAATTTAAACCTGTATTAATTTACTTTTTGGTCACTTGGGAGCAGCATAATAAGCTCTAAACACAACATTGACATATAATCGCATTAAAAACTTGATGTGGTCCAGTAGTGTCCTGTGGGTTAATCAGAACTTTTTTTTTTTTTTTTACCACCTGCTCAGGCTGAAAACAAAGTTGATGAGAGTGGAGAGACTAAGCCAAAACAATAAAATTGTGTGATGTAAAATTAAAACGAAGAGCTAAAAGATGCTAAAACACTGTATAATGAGGGGAACTGTTTCTGAATTGGGTGATAATTCTATGTGGGTTCATCCCTGCAACCGTCTTATTTCATATTAAGACAACAGTAGTAATTTATTCAGCTGTTAACATAAATATTGATTGGTGCAACTAAGGAAATAAACTGTTGAACTTCTCCAAAGATGTAATGTAACTGTATTATGCCTTTTGTAGACAGCAATTCATTCATGTATAAAGTCAAAGATTTTGCTATTAACAAATGAATGAGATTATATCAAACATCTTCTGGTTTATATGTGCCTGCATCTACATCAGTGGGAGCAGTATGTACTCCAATTTTCCAAGTGAAAACACAGAGAAGAAAGCTAAGCTGTAAAATTCATACAGAATATACTACATGACACAGATCTTGAGACCTAGGTCAACTTTGTATTGAGTGCGGCAGTATTAACCAAATAATCATTGAAGAGCAAGTTTGGATGGACTGCTGTGAAGTAGGGGCAAATCTGACTGAAAGACCAACAGTAACAATTGTAATGGTATTAAGCCTCTAACATTTAATAATCTGTTTGGTAAGAAAGCTAAAAAATTAAGACCCGCACTTCTGAAAAAGATGGAATGAAATATTTGGATCTATTTTAAAGGACTTGGAGTAGGGAGCACCTCCTCATCATGAAAAAGTAAAGTGGAAAAGGAAGTGGAACAACATCAGAGCAACTTTATTCTTGGAGACCGTGTTGTGGATGATTCAGCACCAAGAAACTCCTGGATTCTGGGACACAATCTGAGGATGGTGTCAGGAGAAAAAGCAATGAGGAGTGTCCTGATTTAAACTAAAATGAGACATGTCAACAAGCTCTGTGTGCTCCTTGAAGCTGAAAGCTAAACTGACTGAATTTCTATCCCAGGCAGATTCTGCAAATACTGTAGACTTGGGGAAAAATGAGACTCTGAGATTTGAGATGTAATGAGTAACTGATTGTAGGAACCAGTGTTTATTGGCTCTACTAATGATAACTTTAACTGCTTTTACAGGCTGATTTGTTGGAGCTATTTGGAGGTACTGACATGGTTATAGTTAATTAATGATAATCTTTACCTGCTGTCGATAGAAAGTGAAAATTATTTTCTTCATACAGATCAGTCATAAAGCCGGCAGTTTAATGAGGCTTAATACTTTTACTTATTTTCAGTCATATATATGATGTTACAATATTGGATGTTCATATTAAACATGGGCAAAGTGTAAAATAATGAGGTAAACATATGTAGAAGTAATATCTGTTAGCAAAAAACACAGTTTTTTTTCTATTTTTTCTATTTTCAGCCTGAGCTAACGTTGGCTTGTGGCAGATTTCCTAATATGGTCATCTGCTCCACGCACAACCCGTAAATTCACTACTGTGCTCCGCTAACATCATACTATTTTTCCATTGTTTTGGGGGTAGTCACGCTGAACCATGACTCCAGTCGACCTGACATGCTATGAGTGTTTTTCCATTACACAGCAGAGCAAAGTAAAATAAGTAGTTTACCTGTTAGAGGTGTGCTGGTCATCCGCAGCTCTTCATCAAACATCATCATCACTGTGGCTGTTTCTGCTTGAACTATTCCTCCCTGCCTTATTTCTAACCAATATACTGAGGAAAAACAGTGTTGCCCAGTTTTTAGCGCTGCTAAAGAGGCTCTGCTAATTCGATGAGGAACACGTTTAATTTCCTGTAAATTCTGCACAACAAAATATTATAAATATATTAATATATTATTTATTCATTTAAAAGTTTTACATTTGAAGCAGTAAAGCAGGAAATGTTGTGTTTGCATCTGCAGTAATGTAACAAGTCTGATACAGCCGCACCTCAGCAGACTTCCAGGAAGCCAATCAGAACAGAGTGGGTTCATTGGGAAGGGGCCTTAAAGAGACAGGAGCTAAGACTGCCTGTTAGAGACAGAGGCTGAACTAAGGAGCTGCATGAAGGGCCGGTATATAATAAATAAGAAACTACCCTTAGCGTGATTCACAGTTCCCCTTTGATAAAGTACTGTATGTACATATCTAAGTAAATTCTCTCTAGATGCTCTGAAGTCTAATTTGCTGTGGTAATTCAGTATGTGCAACCTGGGCTAAGCAAATTCACTACCCCTCTGGACAGTGCTAACAGTCATAACATGCAATGTTAATACAATGTATTATTTTAATGTACTGCTTCAAAGTTAGAGAAATGAAGTTAGGGTCGTTTGCTAGCCAACAAAAGACGCTCAGACTCCCTGCCAATCAGGTGGTGACAGGTATGACATGATTATAAGGAAGTAAATTATTTTGCAATAGTTTGGTTAGAACTACATGTTTTTGGAATGCTGAATGAAATGGTTTGGAAACTTTATTTTGCTGTTGTTCCTGCAGTATCCCCCACTGCCTCTTTCAGAAGAGAAGGAATGTGAGTACAAGTACTTTCCATAAGGAAGCTGAGCTGGGATAATAAGTCATTGATGTAAAAACTGCTTTTTTTGGATGAATAATTCTGTTAAATGTTAAATTCAGATCAATATGGTCTTGAATAATTTAATGTAATGCTTTAAATAGTGATACAACCTTACTATCGCTCAAGTTTCTGTTTCGATGCTGCTTTATCCTGCATTGTGAGAGAATATGTTTGTGGAAACACGCATACACCCACACACACACACACACAAAAAGTAGACACAATGGACAAAATGTATTTCAATGCACAAGGGACGCAATAAAACTGCAGACAAAACAAGCAGATCCAAAAAGCATATTACAAACTCATTATAAGCTGTAATGAAATACACTGTGCAATATGAGGTTGTAAATAAACCACCATGTTTTCATTCTGGGTACTGAGAAAACAACAGTACAGGCATTACAATGTCATTGACACTAACTTTCTCCCACACACACACATATATATATATATATATATCACATATATATTGGCTGATCTGCACAGTAAACCGAATTAGAAATCCAACATAGCTGCGTAAAGTAAGCAGCATGTTTTCTTCTAGCAAAGTATGAAAAACTTAACTTGAGAGGTGGGTGAAGTTAACCATTTGTTTTTGTTTGTGTGCTTCTCTTCTTTAATAAAATCCCTCTAAATGAGGAGCCTCCAGTCACTCTAACTGTCACACATTCAATGCTACACTGTACCATATTATATTATCCATGGGCAATACCTTAATGGGCTATTCAAAATAATGAGGTAAACCAAATCATGCTGAGATGCACTCTAATATGCCAGTTCACCTATTCACCTCAACACCCTTATTTATTTATTTTTTTTACAAGAATGTGAATGTACGATAAAGGCTATGTATTATACATATCATTACAGTTTAATTTAGCTCCATTGAAAGGACACAGAGTCATGCAGTGTTCACAAAAGGAACAGCAAACACAGACATTTCTCTTCAGTCACATAATATTAAAATAACCTTCCACAATGTGTGCAATTATTTCCAGCTCATATTGTTCGTTTCCTTGTCCTAACTGTGGTCAGAGAGAGAGAGACAGACAGTGTTTGAGGCCTAGTTAAATGAAAGGAGGATCTTTTCTCTCCCATATTCAGACTGCTTTCCATCAGTTTTGCCTCATTGGCCCCGGTGTAGGTGCTGAAGGAGACAGTTGAGATGAGAATGCCACAAATGGCCTGAAACTAATGTTGGCCTCCCTCACCCCGCAGATTTACAGCACTCTTCCAAAATGTTTTTCTTTTTCTTTTTTTTTTTTCCTGTCTTAGCCTGTCCCCCTTTCTCCCCTTTCCATCTCCCACCCTTAGTGCTTTTCAGTCTCTCAAAAGGAGTAGATCTTGCCATATACCTGAGTATCCATTTAACTTAAGCTGTTTTTCAACCTCTCCATTTCCACTGCACTTACATCTGTCATGTCAAATAATTTGACAGCGCAAGTTCGGAAGCATATTCCATTTGAGCACAATGGTAAATCAATGCTATCAAAGCTGCACCACTTGTGGTTCTTCATGACTGAATTGCACACGTCAAGGTAAAAATGGCCAACAGTGGAATGGAGCTCTTGCACACTATTGGTGTGTGTGCGTGTGAATGTGTGTGTTTGTGTGTTAGTGTGTATGTGAGAAAGAAAGAGAGCGCATTTATTTTGTTTCAAGGAAGAGAAAGTAGCTTTCAGAAGCTGAAACAGGATATTACTATATGAGCTCGAGGACTGTGAGATGATGGTGATGATGATGGTGGCAAAGTCAGAATGCAATGGAACATAACCTGAATGGCACCATGCATAAAATAAAATGACAAAGAAGTAATAAGTGAAAGCATTGTGATCGTGTGAATTATTATTTACAATTAAATCAGTGAGGAGTTTGCTTTGTGTGTGTAATTGGATCTGTCAGTGTAACTAGGATGAAATATCCTACAGAGGCAGAGCTACATTAGCCTCTCATTGTACTCAGTGTCATGCTGCCAGTTCTTTCTCCACTCTCATTGAATCAAAGAGAAAGCAAGAACCAGTCCACCACACACCTCTTTGGGCATGTCATTTGCATTATTTGATGGTTGCAAAGTGGTAATTACACGCCAAGGGTTAATTGGTCTTTTTAAACCTGGCGAACCTGCCTGTGTGAAAGCTCGAGCGTATAAACACAAGTGAAGAAAATTCAAAGAGTTTCCAAAGCACATGAGGGCTGGCATGTCCTGAAATCAAGTGCGTACACTTTAAAAGGTTGTTCTTGGCCACTTCTGAGACCGGCGCGATAAAGCACGAAATCCCCACCGCTCCTCTCCATCGCTGCCTGTTAGAATGGAGAGTTGTGTTGCAGAGAGAGCAGGGGACTGAGGAGTAGAGGCACTGACACTAAACACCAATACCTGTGATCTTACTTTAAAATTTCAAGTAAATTTCCTGTAGCTCATAATACCTTTACCTTTACTTAAGGAGGATTTAAAGGCAAGTTTTTTACTTGTAATTAAGTATTTTTACATTGTGATATTGATACTTTTACTTAAGTAAAGGATCTGAGTGCTTATTCCACCACTGTTTAAATGTTATGTATTATCAACATGTGATAGCAGTGAACAGTTACAAGAAGAGAATGACTGGCTCTGGTAAATAAGCACAAAATACGGTAATGTTAGCCTATCAGTTTTTTTTTTGCTGTAGTCAGTTGGCTAAATTATGGCTAAACAATTTAACTTGTTGACATTTGCTATCACATTCAAGTTAGCTCCATGAGATGGAACCTCAGCTTAACTTACATTATATCACTGCAATAAAGTGCATTATTTAGCATTTTCAGCAGTGCAACTGGGAAACTGGGCATGTTTGTCCTCATAGGGATAGATCATAGGATTATGGTGTTTTTAAAACTACAGCATAGAGGATTGTGATGTTTATTTTTCTTCTTCTTCTTCTTTTCTTCTTTCTGGAACTGATCCAGTCTGCAGATGCTTCTCTGTGCCGTCCGTGGCACAGCAGCATGCACAGCCTTCAGTGTTGATAGGCTATTACTTGTGATGTGTAACCAGATAGATCAGATAGATCAGATAGTGGTGTACGGTGGGACATTGCCCAAGACTACAGAGTGGTCACTACAGACAGAGGGAGGCGGCTGCATCAGAGCCAAAGTCAGCTATGTCTGGGGACACACACCTATACACTATTCAAATATAGTATACACAACCACAAGATGCACCCTCACACATATTGTATATTGTGTAGACACGCTCATCCACCCTCAGACTACCTCACCTCAACACTCATGTAGCCACACACACAAAGGAAGCCCTTGAGGTTTAATCCCGCCATCTAACACCCGACATGTGAAAAGGGGATAAAAGAGGGTCCATTTCTCCAGCAGGGAAGTACAATTTGGTGGCTCCCCTGACGCTCCATGGCCTTGCTGTGTGTGTGTTTTGTGAGGGTGAGTGTTTCCATGCTTTGGTGGAAAATCTGCCCTCTTGCCGACACATTGGTGAAAGGCGATTTCCGTAATCCGGGAGTGTAAGCCTCGCTGTACAAATGGGCGTAAGGGACTTTGTGTGTGTGTGTGTGTGTGCGTGTGTGTGTGTGTGAGAGAGAGAGAGAGAGAGAAATGCCAGCTGAAAGCTGCACGTCTGTCTGGGTGACTGATAAGAGGCAGTGAGTGAGGAGAGTTTAGAGTAGCAGCACACAGCAGAGACTACAACGCCTCCATGGAAACTTTCCTTTTTCGATTTTCCTTATTTTTAACATCCATTGTTATCCACCGGATGTAATTAGAAACTAGTTACATATATGTTCAGTTAAACTTTTTTCTCATATTTTGTGTGAGTGGTTGCTTGACTGCACTGTAAAAATTGATTGATTTTAGGCGGGCAGAGGATAGGTGGTAGTTTTATCCTATTTTGTGTGTCTGGTATTTAATGGAAAACTTGCCATATGTTGAAATTTGTGTGCAACTTTATAACTGTAAGGTAGTGCCATTCACTATTAAACTACATTGTGCAGAATCATTTGCTTCCATTATCACAATTTTAGATAAAAACTGAACGCTTCGTTTTTTTCTACCTGGCCTGTCAATGCATGCCCATAAACAGCCATCCATTCCGTTATCTTTGTTGCTAAGGTTGTTGCTATGGTTTTTCCATGCGTTGTTTGCATTGTCCACGTACATATTTCAGATTGGATTTCAGATGTACGGATGTATTAGAGAAGCTGGCATTTCTAGTAAAGAACAAGAAAAAGCAGTAGAACCCTACTACAATTGCTTGTTTCATGGTTTGTTGATGCAGCTTCCAGAGATGGTGAGAGTCTCCCGTGGGAGCTGGCCAATCAGAGCAGAGTGGGCTTATCGAGAGCGGGGCCTTAAAGAGACAGGAGTTAAAACGACCTGTTTCAGACAGAAGCTGAACTGTAGGGCTGCATAAAGGGTTCAGTATGAGTTAAACAAGGAGTTTATTTAACTGTAAATCATGCAGAGATATTTTAGTAGAGCCCCAGATTAAAAAAACTATAGACCTATAAATATGCTGAATATGTCTCCTTTAAAAAATATTAATTATCACATTTGGGAGAATATGGATCATGGTAACTCATCAATTTCAATGTGTTGTGATCTGCAAAAAGATGTAAAAAAAAAAAAATACTCCACCAGCTATATTAATAGGTGTAGCAATGCCACTGAGTGAGAATACTCCTGAGTAATCCTTAGATCTATTCTTTTGAGACCAAGCATGAAGTGCGTATTTGTGTGCTTTCCAAGCAAGGATTATTTTTTGTCCGTCTACCTGTCTGTGATGCCCAGAGGCACAGCAGACAAATCACCTGGCATCATGGCTTAAATCGGAGACAAGAGCAATGCTTTTGGCCTGCTGGGTGTGCTTGATAGAAAATACCAGAATAGTCTCTGGGCCTCATGGTGATTGTAAGAGATATTACAGTATATTCCCCACTCTTCCTGCTTGCCTGGCCTGAGTACTTAAAGAGGATATATGGATTGTCTATCAAGTCTTTCTTGGAATCTTAAATCTTACAGTTTCATCTGCAAAGACAAGTTATATAAAGTTTTGCAGCCTTCCAAAGGTTTTATCAATCAAGTAAAGATGTATGGTATTTGCTGAAATTATAACTGTCACTCACCCTGACAAGCAAATGAGGGAAGGGTCCTCGGGAGTTTTCAGGCACATTGATAGGTGGGATGACCCAGTCTCTCTTCTGTCGCCTCAGCCCATTGGCAGAGGAGCTTCTCTGATGTTTTCGAGAAAATTTGATAACTCTGGGTTGGGATTCCCAAACTCTTGACAGCATTTCTTCAATGCCAACCTGAAAAGAAAAAAAAAAACAAACAACACATCATATATCACATTTTGCATTGAATTACATGTGCATGTTATCATTTCAAAGATGCTATTTTGCTAAGACAGGTTGGAGATGAATCCATAAAGTGCTGTGAAATGACACACTTTCCCCTCTGCTAAAATTGAAACTAAAATACTGGGTGTCACACCAACAATAAACCCATTTTGTGAGAGTGACAGAGAGGCAAACACAAGTAAATATAAATACATTTATAGAAACATTTTCTGAATGCTGCTGCATCACATTTCATGAGGCCTTTGGCAAGACACCTGAGCCTGCCCAAGCCCTTGGCTTCTGCCTAAGAGAGTGAGACCTCCCCCAGGCTACATGGCTGGGTTTTGTTTATGGAGGTCCTGTTCACACCTGGCATTAACATGTGTCTTGGGTGATCCGATCACAAGTGGACAGCTCTAAGTACGTCAGTTCACACCTGGCATTAGAATAATGTCAAATAATAGTGTCCACATGCGTCTCGAGTCACCATTTGTGATCGGATCTCACTTCCCTGGTCTATATGCAATTAAACACATACATCGTTTCCGTTTGCAAAGACTAAATGTGTCGTTGTTTTCAACCAGCTGGAGTAAACGGTGTACTTCCCGTGCCTAGTCTGCCAGAAATTAAAAGAAGTTTTGCAAAGACCTTGGCATGCAGGCAAAATCAAAACTCTTCAGCCCAAATTGAAAGGAAAGGACACATTGCATATACACTGTTAAAACAGTGTGGCCATATGTGGCCCAGACCGCCTCCGAATGTGGCCTGAGTGATCAGATCATAATGCAAGACACATTTTAATGCCAGGTGTGAACAGGGCCAGACGTGCTGTGCTTTGTCTGCATCCCTGCACAGATTTTTCAGGCAGGCAACATGAAAAATCCCTGTCCTCTTCCTCTGTGTCCCTGCTGAAACAAGAAAACAAAGTGACACTTTGCCCTGACATCATCAGACAAAACAGGTATTGATGAAATACCTGTGTAATAACAAGGGGAGTCGAGGAGAGAAAGAGGAGACCGCCCAGCAGTTTCATCCTCGCTGCAAGCACTTAGATAAAGAGCAGCTGAAAATGTCACATGCTGTTGGTGTTTTTTCATTAAAAATGTATTGAAAAGTGGGTGGGATTTTGTGGATTAATACAGTATACCTCAGTCCAGGGTCAATGCTTGACTCGTCTGGATTTGTGTTCGACATCTTATTTTTGATGAGGTACTTTTGAACAGAACCATGGTTTAATGGCAGCTTCCAGGTAGGAATGTATGGGTGTATATATTGAACTCTTCTGCCCCCTGCAATGACTCCCTCCAGCTGTAGCTGCAAAAAGAAGATTGTGTTCTTACTCATCTTGCCTGGTGAAATAAGGGTTAGAAGGGTGTGTAAAAGAGTTTTTTCCCCCCAATCCTCTATGGTGTCCTCCTGTGTAAGATTGTTGTATTGCTGTAATCCACCTAATCCTATTGTTGTCTCTGCGCCCTACATACACACACACACACACACACACACACACACACACACACACGCACAAACACAAACACATTGGCAGTGTGCCGCTGTCACCTGAAGCACATTGGAAATCCTCCCGCTCATCCCACCTGGAACACACACCACGCAGCCATACACGGAGAGACACACATGTGCGCGCATGTACATGCCAAACACAGGGCGGAAGTTCAGCCTATCAATATACGCCTGCTTTGCCTGTGAGAAAGGCAGACTGTCAGCTACACCTGAGCAAACGCTGTGTATATTTTTCATCTTTTGTTTTAACTCTTCACATATTCACAGCTCACAGGATTGGACCGCGAGCTCAGTGCAGGCCAGGCCTCTGGACAGCCAGGGTTGTGTGTTTAGCTGGGCATGAGCACGACGTAGAGGGAGCGTGGTGACCGGGGTGGATGGTTAGAGGACAGAAAGAGGAACGAGGGGACCAGATGTGTTACCCAGATAAGATAACTCTCGTTCCAGCTCCACTCATCCAAAACACTCACAGGTACCAACTGGCACGGGGCAGGCGGGGTGTGTGCCAGCCCCTCCATGGGCGGCAGGTGGAATTAGTCTCTGTCTGTGAATGTGTGTGTGTGTGGGTGTTCTGTGGCTGTGTATATATTTGCAGATGCTCAAAACAAGGGATGTAAAAAACAAAACAAACATTCAACAGAGGATAAACAACACTCTCTTTGACAGATGATGATGAATCATCAGGACTGCCTACATATCAGTGCATATGGACAGTTATGAATATAGAGGACATTGATTCAACGAGCACACTCCTACTCATCTACGCTGAGCCCAGTGTGCTGCTACTATGATAAAGTCCTTATCTGTCTTCCCGCTATCAGCAGAAACACACAATGTATGAATAGCTGCTCTATATGCCACTCAGCCTGCTGACGAAAGCAGCACATCAGACCTGACGATAATGAGGATGAAGCATCTGATTGGTCAGGGCACAACATTCCTTTGGAAATGTTGCCAAAACAGAAATGAATAAGAGAGATGGTCAGGCAGAGAGACAGACAGGGAGAGAAACAATGAAAGAGAGATGTCCTTTATTGTACGTCTGCCTGTGGATGATATCAGCGTAGCGGCTGCATGTGACTGTCACTTTCAAACAGCATGGCAGATGACAGGCAGTTGGCTTAGAGACAACATCAGAATTACAAAGGAAAGAAAGAAAAACCGGAACCAACCCTCTGTGGGCCGCCAGGAAGCAAGGTGCTTATTAGGGTTTGGGTATTTTTCCAGTCTGACTGTGTGTGTATACAGTATGTGCATGTGGAGGGATTTCAGTCATGCCTGTGTGCACATATGGGAAATCATGTATGCTGGCCTTGATGGAAGAGAGTGTGCGCACATGCAAATGTGTAAAAATAATGCATGAGCATATGTTCAGGCGTGTTTGTCTGTACGCATGAACGTGTATGTTTGTGTGTGTGTCAGTGTGTGTGCATCAAGGAGTCAGTTAGTGTGTCCCTGATGCACCCAGGGCTCCTGACACCCAGAGGCAGGCAGGGCCAGCTGCCAGCTCTCTGCTCCCAAGCAGTCTGCACATTGCACGGGCATTCTTCAGGCCTGCAGCCCCCGAGTCTTGGAGCTGACATCTGGAGGTTATCAGTCTGACAAACAGGCAGAACAATACAATATGAGTGTGTGCTCATTGCCCATTCCGTGTTCAGTGTGGCTCTGAAAACATTTGATTCACGTCTTTTGATGTGGTTTTTTTTTGTGTCTTTCACTGCTGCAGTGTTATTTCCCTTTGCTGGTTCACTATGATAAAAACTGAGATCAGAATGTTAGTCTTCAGTAAGAAAATCTTCTCCCATGAGATCTTCTCCAAAAAAGCTAAAGTGAAAAGAAATAACATTTAAATCTAGCTTTGTATTAAAAAAAAAAAAAGTACTGAAATTCTCACTGATGTTATTTGCCTGTTGAGACTCACAGCTTTCCGATGCAGATTGTCAACATAATCAGGCTATAATCACAAAGTTAAAGCACACAGCAAGAGTGCAACCATCCAACCTTGCCGGTGTTGCTTTTCAATGACCAGTGGACCCCAGGGTCTTACGTTCCACCATGCTGCCAGCCCTTGCTCTAATCTACCTTGAACAGGTGAGGCTGTCTGGGGAGAGTGTGGTAAAAATGCAAATCAAATAAGCACTAAAACCCGTTCCGGCAACCAGTCGACTTCAAATCCACTGGTGCATAACTAATGGGCTCTAAGCTGGTGGAGAAGGCAAATCAACGTGCCATGAAATCAGTACGAGTTGGAGAGCACTCAACGAGAGGCCCTACCTGTGTGAGGTGAGATAGCCTGAGTACATAAACACAGTGGAAAGGGCTCTCAGGCCAAAGATGCTCTACACTTCAATTGCTGCGGTATTGTGCACTGGAAAATTAAATACTAAAATGATCTGGTCGATCACAGAGCACATTCCAAGTATGCTAATTTCTGCTACTAAAACAGAACAGTGAGAAACTTAGCCAGTGATTAAAAGCAAATCAATGCACTCTTACTGGTGCTTTATGACAAAGTAAGCATAGCATAGAGAGAAGAGAAGAAAACTATATTCTGTGTTGGACTCAGTTCATCTAAGTAGAGATGAACCAAGAATATAATTTGTTACAATACAGTATCTCTCTCTACGTATCATCCATCTGTACACACAGCAAGAGTGAAACAAATAACTTGTCTTTTAATCGCCATTGGGAAGAAGAGAATATCCTCTGCTCCTGTTTCCATGTTGATACAGTAGGCTGCGGTTAGATGATGCGATTATGATAACCTCTTCTCCAAAATAACTATTGACTTTCAGAACAAAGAGATGGGCTCAGATAACAACTACTCACCCCCATGTGTGTTTACCAAACTGGAAAATGAAAACGGGCCACGTAGTTCAAAATCTCTGCACTGCATTGATCAAACTCATAAGTTTTAACGTCAATTCGCAGACATCATGTCAAGTCATTCCACTGAACTGCACACAGCACGCCTCTGTTTACTGACCTGAGCAGTTTTAGTGTCATATATCAAAGGAAAACAAATATGGAAAGAGAGAGGGGCAAAAATAAATATTGAGACAGTTTAGCTCTGTAATTCACTGCTGTTCACAAGTTCATTTAGGCAAATGAGTAAAAATAAGACGGCAGCATCTTAACTGGTGCCACTGGTTAAAGGGCCAGATATACTGCACAATGGAGGTGAACACACATGCAATTCTGTTCTGTTATTATACACTGACATGTTCACAGGCGTTGGCAGGCATTTTTACATCACAAAGACAACAGCTGTGCAGATGTGTGAAATGTAATTTGGATATTTTGATTTAATACTTAATGGTAGCTAGCCCTGTGTATAGTGCTAATTAGCAATGGTTAGCATGCTAACAAGGTACACTAAGATGGTAAACATGGTAAATATACTGTATATACATGCTGTACATTAGCATTGCCATTGTGAGCATATTAGCATGATGAATTAGCATTTAGCTCAGTCCAAGGAGAGCTACAAGTCAGTAAGACCTTGTTCACAGTGAACTGCAGTGACATTTGACATTATCCTAGGTCACAGATTTAAAGCAGTGTCAGGTGAGTTATATGGACTAACTTTGTGCTTATGATTTTTCAGCCTTGTAAGGGCTGTCACTCAATTTCACTTTTTTGAGACTATCAAGAACAGCAGTATCGGAGTAAGTAACAGACAGTAAATGAATAAAATGAAGCTTAGTTTATGTTCAAGCAGGACTATCTATGTACTCGTTCATTCATTCTCATTCCCCCTGTCTCTGTCCCTGCTTTTCACTCTCTGTATGTGAAGGCATTCACTCTTTTAGATAAACCAATCAGATTTTGCCACAATTTTTTATCAGCCAATCATGCCTTAGATGTCAAACTTTGAATCTGTTCTCCTCTCTGTCGTTGTCAGCTGTCATTTCAGTGTGAAGCATTGCGACCCTCCTCCACCCCATTCACCTCCAGTTCATCACTTCAGTGCCCTGGTCTGAGCTCACCAGGTCTCAGCATCCTCTTTATCCATCACCACCACCAGTCAAGACTCCATCGGTGGATGTTCTTATCTACTTTCGGCTTCACTACCCCTTTAATAAATGTGATGATGTCAGGATGGGGTCTAATTGCCAAAGACTTTTCACATTTCTCGTCATTATTGTACACGTGTCAATAAAAATAATTGTTCACAAAAAAATGAAGGCTCTCCTGACTGAACTTAATTAACCACAGACCAAATTATTTGGCCTAGCTAGATATTCCTTCCCTATCCTATCTTGTGGTGCATACTGCACTTATTATAATTGTATTTTTTATGACTATGCACTAACTATTTATTTTAATTTCTCTTCAGGCCTTTTTAGCAATTTCAGACTCAGGAGATTGGACTAAATTCTACTGTAACACCCATTCATAGCATCTTAAAAAAAAAAGTGACATGAACGTATGTAAACACTGTTCTGGCAAGAAGAAAAAAACGCAAACCTTTTAAAGATGGTTTTCCTATTTCCATGCGATTAGAGAAAACACATTTATTTTCTGTTCAATTATTGAATCGTTCTCTAGCTCCACAGTGTGGGGAACATAATTATACACTGAAACTACATCACCTGGTCCTCGCAGACTCTGCCAGAGTGGAACATTAGCTCAATCAATGTCAATTATTTCCCAGTCTCCATTATTGCACTGCCAGGAGTGGGCAGAATTTTAATCCCCACTCTGCAATTGCTTTAGCTACATGAGTCTTGGGCTTTTTGTCATGATTAGAAACATGACTGAACATTAAGCCCAATGGCGTTCAACAAGTAGTGCAGGAATAATGATAATGGGTTTGTCGCTCAACAAAGTGCAGCCCAGCAATGGAAGTCAGTAGCTATACATTTGACTTTGTGTAGTTACACAGTTGCTAATAGTGCCTTGGCAGAAAATAGAGTCATGTTACACAGAGAAACACTGCATCTTTACTGCTGTGCATGCACCCTTATAAAATGTTAACTTAGAGACAGCAGGACATGCTCATACATGTACAGTGTAAGACATATGCCAAAGTGTCCTTACTGTAAATGGTAAAAGGAGGAACCTGAAAACTTGGCTCATAATGATTCTGTTAGTTAGCAGTATGCCTTGTTGCATTTCATTTCATTTCACCCTTTTTATATTTCATTTGTTGTGTTAATGTGATTAGTGTCTCTTGTCTTAGCTGATTTCTAGGAGCCTTTGACAGAAAGATCTTTTACATCTTCAGAAAACAACAAAAGACTTGATCCAATCCCTTATTAACTTTATTATATATCATTTTATTATTATTAGCTTTATTATTCGCGAGCAACTTACTCCAAACACTGCAGGTTCCAATGGAGAACGATATAACCTTAAATAACCTCAACATGTATAAACGACTCCTGAGATGCTCTTGAAAATTGTGTGACAGGTGGATCAGCTGGATCATTTCTCAAACAGTGGTGTATCTGTTTAACGACAGACATGATCTGCAGCTGGTGATTTTTGTCATTTTAACCAGTGAATACATCATTCAGCACTGGCTAAAAATAAGAAGTGTGCCAGCCAAATGTTTTCTACACTGTTCTTGCTTGTGAAAAAGAGGTTTGATAAGATGCATTTCTTGGAGTCTGAGCTTAATAAATCTGGACCAAACAACTGGAAGGAGTTTGGGACAGGGGATAAACGAGTTTGGGTCAGATGGGAGCATGGCCTGCTAGTCGCTAGAAGTGGTGAAGCAAGGAAAAGGCATTTGAATGGTAAACACCTAATTTATATTTGCCAAAGTGTTATGCAAATCTATTATTTATTAGTTTCAGTGTGCCCTTGTGCTTTTGTCTTACTGCAATTGTTCTCTCTTGTTACCTTTGTCAGAGGTAAAGGATGTGGGTGTCCGGCGAGGGCCAGCTTAACGGTGGTCTCCCAAATGCGTGGGTCATGTAGCCCCCGGGCCGTCACCATGAACTGGACAGGCTCTGACAGGTTGGCTACCTCCTGCTCGGCATACACAATCCCATCAGGCCTCACGCTGAAGTTGGGGTCGCTGCTGACAAAGCCCACCTCTCTGCTACGCTGGCAATCTTCAAACTTCACTGCAGAGACAGACAGAGAGGAAGAGAGGGTACAGAATTAGAGAGAGCAGCACAGTGAGATTTACTCCATGAGGTGTTCGCAAATCCTCGACACATCTGGCAGGCTTAAGATTAACCTGCATCCATCAAGACATATCTTGAAATATCTCATCCCTTCTGCTGTCACTTCTGATTCTGATTTTGACATCTTTGGCAAAACAAACCGCTTATCTGTTTCTGAACCGGAATACACAGAGAGGAACCTAATTCTTTTTTATATCATTCTTTTCCCCAACTAGACAGATAGCAATGTCAAAACAACGTTTTCCCCAGCTTCTCCAGGGAAAGCATGAAGAGAAGGTCTAAAGCGCATTAAGCTGACTGGGCCGATTGCGCTCCATGTTTTTTGCTGCCAAGCACATGGGAGTGCAGTCTTGAATGACATGAAATGATAGCTTAGCCTTGTTTAACTATGCAACAAAACTATGGAATTACCTACCCAACGATATAAGAGATGCAAGCTCTGTGAACATTTTTAAACAACAACCGAAAATGTATTTATTCAACAATGCTTGTAACTTTTTAACAATCAGTCTTCTTTTGTTCTCAGCATACCCATTCTAGTCATTTGCTGTATTTTTTGTTTGTTATTCATTTGATTACTTGGTTTTTATCATGCCGTATTTGCTTACTTGTTTTAATTTGCCTGTTTTTATTTATTCACTTTATCGTAAAGCACTTTGAGCTACATTCCCTGTATGAAAGGTGCTATATAAATAAAGTTTCATTATTATTATTATTATTGTTTGGAGGGTTTTGCTTCACTGAGACAAAAGAAAGGGAGCTGCGAGTGGGAGCTCATGTTTGCACACACGCACACAAACATACGGTGCTATTCCTGTTTCCAGATTAATGTACCGTATGCGTCTGTATGAGAAGTATTGGAGGTTTGGGTGTGTCAGGATGTTTGCTGTCTTTCCACTCCACATATGAGTAAAGGTCTGCGACAGATTGCACAGAGGCAGAGGGAAAGAGATGATGTCGGCTGTTGAGTTCATCAGTGCAGACTCTCCAGTGACAGCTGACATGAATATGCCATTTCACCACACAAAACACGGGGGAAACAGACAGCATCTCCGACATGACAATTTGGAAAATCCTTTTATTCCGATGCCAAATTTAATCAACACTCAATGCAAAATTATCCCATGATTCACAGCATGACGCAATGTGCATGAGGAATGTGCATATGAATGTTTTCAGCGTGTCTACACACACACACGCACGCGCACACGCACACACACAAGATCCCTCCTCTCCTTCTACCCCATGTTGAAATGCATGTGCTCTGATCTTATCCCACAAACTCTGGCTGCTAATAACAAGACAAATTGATTTCATAAATCACCCAGGGAACAGATCGCCTCTTATGAGCTATGGCAGTGTGATTTTTCAAAAATCCAGCGTGAAGAATTCTGCACAGCAAGCTTTTTATCAAGCCATCTATTTAATTTATCGCCCAGCTTCCTGTCAAAAGCAGCTCCCAAACAACAGGCTAATAAAGCACGAGAGTCTTTGCGGCCACTGCAGCTCAGCGTCACACAAATGAGGTTGCTTGTTTTCAACCTCTTGAGTAATTGTATGCGTAATGGGATGGATGGTAAACACAGTTTTGACTATGTGTGCATCTGTCTATGTTGGCAGATGCAATCCATATTTTCATTTAAAAAAAAAAAAACAACACACACACACACACACACAGCTCAGTTGAGAATGTCCTTATGTGAGTGATAAGCTTTGTGTGAAATTATCGCCTGGCTTTGGGGAACATTTATAAAGGCGGTAGGTGATTTAACATCAGGTTGTGACAATATGACACAGACCTGCTTGGATTGTCCACAGATGAATTGTGATGGCAAGCATGTATTATGTAAATGACTTCAATTAGCTTGAACTGAGCAGGCTAATTGTTGTCACTTAGACAGGTCTCTTGTGGTGCAGCTGGAGAAACAAAGCTTAAAGATACGAGCACTGCAAAGCGCCGCTTATGAATGTGCACGTGTGTCCCTCTCTCTGTGCATATGCATCGGAGTACGTTCAAAGTACAGCTAGCTTGAGAATGTCTGTCCTCGGCTGGCGCATATATTAATTTCGATGTTAATTCTACAATAAAACCACTGAGGTCTCTGAGGGCCTGTCTGAATCGGCTGCCTTGCGTGCTGCGGTGGTGCCAGTTGGCATGGGAACACACATGTGGTCTGTGAGGCATTGCCATTGTGCAGCACTGTTAGACAAGGGTCTTTTTAATTCTTTGTGAGGGCACAGGGCCAGCCATCAGTTTACCATTCACCGCCTACTGGTGTGTATCCACGAGGGGCACGGACCATGACCCTGATTCCTGACACATCTATTTAGTGTGGAGATATTCATAAATGCTTTGCTATTCATTAAAAATACTGTCCACATAGCACATTCAGATCAGGTAGCGGGATCTGATCTGTCACGCTGTTAAATGGAGATGAAAGCGACAGAAAGAGACAACGCTGAGACTAGATACTGATAGAGAAACTGTGTGTGTGTGTGTGTGTGTGTGTGTGTGTGTGCTGTGAGAGAGCAAGATGGTAGGATAAAAGGAGGAGGAGGGACAGGCAGATACTGTAGCACACCACTAGACAGAAGAAATCATAACGATGCATTTCAAAATATATAAAATAAACCCTAATGGATATCATTTTTTAAGGCCTTAAAAAAGCTTCGGTTTTTAAGACAAGAAGAGTTAATGTGCAAATGCAGCTGTGCAGTTTATTCATTGCAGTCATATCATGATGGAAATGGAAACAGTGAATGAAGACTAACAGTGCTGATGACTAATCTGTGCTTATTTATTGTTATTGCTCTCTAGTGCATGTAATTCTTTTTGTCACTTCATGCTTCGCAAACTTTGTACAAAAAAAAAAGGAACCTGAAATGAATAAAAGAAGACAAGGCTGCATGGCGTTTTTCCCAGGGTACAGCCGTGAAGGTCGGTAGACCCACAACCCTGAAATAAACAAATAGATAAATAAAAATCACATACATATTTCCCACCATGTTCAATTGATGCTGCCTCACCTGGTCAGCTTATCTGAAGCACTAAGACTAAATAGGAGAGACAGAGAAACGGACTGAGTGGGTTCCAAAGGCTCTAAACTCTGGGCTGCGTGGAAAATATTTCACTCTATAAATCTATACAAATATTCTAAATGCAGTTATTGCACAATGTGACACTTTGAACATCCTCTGTATGCATTCATCTAGTGCACATCTTTTACTGTCACAGTCTTCACAGATGCTCAAATCTGATGACAAAAATCACACACTGACCCAAGGACAGCATTCTTTGCTGCCAGACATCTACAGGCAGCTGAATTCAGCAGCTATCTTTTATAAATGTTTGAGGGTTAAGTGTATAAGTGCATGTTTGTCACTGGGTTTCAAAAATCTGAACAAGACATTGATTTCACCAACACTGAGCTAATAGACCAATTGGCATCATGTCATTACCAAACTTTTGACGGTGGTTAGTGGCTTACCCATGAGCTGCCAGTCTAACCTTTAAGAGATGTTATGATTAATTTAGCGGAGCATCAAAAAATACCTAAAAGGTGATGTCATTCCTCTCTCTGGCAGGGTAGCTGCTGTCAGGGAGAATCATTGTCTTCCTGGCAATCATCTTAAAATTTTCAAGACGTCTCTGCAGTGTGAAGCTTGGGTGTGTGTTTCTGAACATATTCCATGCAAACACCATGGGTTACATATGTGCATTGATGGGTTTAAATGACTATATGATAATTGTGTGACACTATACAACACATGTGGGTAATGACAGTCTGTGGGCGTGGCTGCTCCGCTACGGTGCACAATTAGATAGTTTGAACAAAGTGCTCAGCAGTTCAGATTCAGAAAAACAATTTAAACTGTATGAAAGTATAGGGACAATTTTATGTCGTACTGGTTATGATAACAGCCCTCTCATTCAGATATCTATTGTGTCAATTGCTTTCTTTTATATATATATTTTGTGTGTGTGTGTGTGTGTGTGTGTGTGTGTGTGTGTGTGTGTGTCCTTGTACTTTGCCTCAGTTCCCTGTGGTTGGTGAGGAAAACATCAGGGATATTTGCTGCCAAGGTATTCTGCGCTGCACATTCAACTTCTGTAGCCTATATTGTTCAAGCGTGTGTTTGGTTGTGTGTGTGTGTGTTGGCCTGTCTCTGTGTGTCCCTGTGTAAGCTACTGTGTGTATGTGAGTTGCGTCTGTGTGTGTGTTCTTTTGTGTGCATGTCTCTGTGTGCCCTGTATATTTTAGTGAGTCCTGCCATCCACAGCGGTGTTTGGCAGGCTGCTGAGCCTGGTGTCATTCTGCTCGGCTGCTCTTCTCTGGACTCGTACTGCAGAGAACATGCTGTCCAACAGAGCGGCTAGCGCAGCACATACGCGGCTAAAACAGAGCAGCCAAGCAGCCGTGACCGCCGACCACCAACTCCTCCGCGCACGCACGCGCGCACACGCACTCACGCACGCACAGGCGCAAACACGCACAGAGACATGCTTATGCTCTTTGTCTCTTCCTGCTTGTAGATCCACGACAATACCCTAGGGGAGGCCAGAACAGCTCTTGTATGGAAACATTACATGTGCATAATGTAGATGGCAGGTAGCAACTCTGCACAGCCAGCTTTGTGCATTCACGTGGAGCATGCCTCTCTCATCCCTCTGCATCCGCCTCCTCCGTGTTCACCTGTCGACCGCGCACACCTCCCCTCTCTACCCTGGCATACTCTCCTCTTTCTGTCACCACCTCCTCCCTGTCTCCTCCGCTTCCTTGTTCTCTAGTGTCACAGCTCTCCTGTCCTCCTTCCCACTAACCATCCTTATTTCTTCCCTCTCCTGCTGTTTAACCGCCTCCACCTTTCCTCAGCCATCCTCCTCTCCTTCTCCCCTCCTGAGGCACTTTCTCCCCCTGACACAAAAGCAGGACAGCTAGTCTGAGCCCTGCCAGACATTAGAATGGACACCCTGGTGGGTCAGTTGTTACAGTGAACTGAGAGAATTGCACAAAAGAGCTAAACGAAGGTGCAAAATTTATTTAAGAATTTACACACAGGTTAGTTGTTTTTTTTTTTACAATGATTTTATTGATCATTTTTAAGAGTAAGATTAGATCTTTTTATAGACCTGCTTTTATTAACAACCTTTATCACTGTTCTTAGCCTCCCTTTTATGATTCTTGCTTTGCTTCTGCATGTCTCACATAGTATTTATTCTTTCTGCTGTTGATTTGATCCGTTTTTTAATCAGTTGCGAAGTGCTTTGTTTTTGTGATTTGAAAGATATATATATAAATAAAAATTAACATATCAGCTACAACAGCTAAAAATAGAAATTTGACAGCTGGTGTGGGACACAGAATCCTCCCCTTTACGGAGTTGACAACGTTGTGAATGAAAGTTGAAGTTAAAAGTCTCACTGTGGCATACTCCAAGTCAGCTATGCCATGAGTGGGAATGGTAAATGGGTCCAGACTGAGCATATGGAGTTCCTTTTGTTAAGGTGTTGTTCATCGCAGTCGTGGCACTATGCTAAGTAAACATTCCCTCTGGTACCCTGCTGCTTTCCTCAAGCCAACAGGAAAATCAACGCCACCCACTCAATTTGCAAATAACAGTATTTTTGCCAGGCTGAGGCTGTGATAGACAGCAGCACAGAACCCACTGATGAGTAAACACTGCTAAAATATAGAGCATACTGTATGCACGTAGCTGTGAAGAGTACTGGAAGATCTCAGTCTTTGTAAAAAACGACTGTGACTTCAGTTTTACATTTGTGCACTTGCTGCAAGTAATTTGATAAAGCAAAATCATTAGTTGCCTTTTTTTTAATCATTTAATTTTCATAAGTTAAATCTAGAATGACTATGATTCATTAAAAATGACAGCTGGTTTGACTTACCAGCTTGTAAAAATGAAAAATGAATAAAATGCTAGGATGTTGAAGCATTTGTTAGTACTCTGATGAGTAGTGTTATTCACAATGAGCTTCATTTTTAATGGTAAACTGCATCAAATTTGGCCATGTGAAAAAAAACTTGTTGGAGTAGCTGACTTCCTTCCTTCTTCCTTTGTGCAAAATGGCCGGGTCCACCAGCATGCTACTGAAGCAAGGCATAGTACAAGCATGTAGACGTCAACATAGAAATGATTGAATACATCAACCTCATTGTCACTCATACTCGATCCTGCTATCTGAGTCAGTATTTGACTGACACCCAATATCAGTATCTGTGCATCCCCAAAGAAAAGCCCTATTGTCAGCTTGACTGCTACGCGTTTTCACATTTGCTGGGGAGTAAAAAGGATATGTTGAACTAAAACGATCCATAAAGGAGTATTGCGATCCTTGAATGGAAGTTTAAGAAAACATGAAAGTTCAAGGTTTCCACTTAACACTGACATTAAAACAGATAAAAATCTGTTCAAGTTCAGACATTCAAGTGGTAATATTCTTTCCACCCACAAGTGGGAAAAGTAATGAGAAAAGTTTATTCCTTTTAGTGGGCAGTGAAGTAACTACAGTGGAACAGAAATCATTGGCAAGTAAAGATGTAAAATCTATTTTTATAATCTAATTTATAGTCTATACTGATGTTGTGATTTATCACAACTAAAGTGCACCTTCATGTAAATCTCTAGTCAAACCTGAATAGTCCCATGCAGTACATCCACAACCCTTAAAAGTCTTTTGAAATCCAGCCCACTGTGCCCCCACAGGAATGCTTATAACTAATTCAATTTACATGCTGCTGTTTTTAAAACACTGCAGGTACAATGTGACTTTCCTGAAAAGGCTTTTTTTTCTGCCGCAGTTGGAAATGAATTTCTCTGCCTCTGCAGTTCTCTGTTTTAACAAAAGCCCACACAGTTCCCTCTGACAGCTCGCTCTCACAAAAGGAAACCGCTGCGACTCAAGTGTGTGTGTCGCTGTGTGTGCTTATACATGTGAGGGAGCCAGAGTGAGAGAGATAAAGAGTCAGAGTGAGAGAGAAGGGGGACATTGGAGTGGGAGTGTGTGACATGAGCTCTTTGCATATACAATTATTACAGCTGATGCATAAATGGATATGGGTGTCATCAACTCCCATATCCATAGTTGTGCATATGTGTGTGTGTGTGTGTGTGGGAGAGAAGGTGCTGTCAAGTTACATTTGTGTGCGTCAGCACACATGTTTTTCTTTTTAAACGCCACATGCTTGTTATCTGGTGCCGCTGCACTTAAGGGGCTGAAAGAAACCTTGTCACATTGTTAGCGTGTCACGTCTATATGGCCAACATCCGCCCACAAACTTGCCGCCCCCACCCCATCACACCTTTGTTTTCCTCCTGTCACCTCCCTCCTTCTGCAGGTATGAGGGAACAGCTGTAAAAGAAGGCCCTCCTGTCATCAGCAGTGAAGGTGTTGGAGCCTACAAGCCTGTCAGGATACAGAGAGGTCTTTACACTGTAGTGTAACCACGCACGTACAGGATGTCATGTTGGCCAGATGCTCTGTGGGGTTTTCTCAAAGTTTGCCACAGTATTTCAATGGATTATAAAGATTTCCTCACAGATATTTGTTTTTCTGCTGCACACCACCACCTAACACATCGTCGCATTACACAGTCAGCTCCGTTCTACATTATAGCTCCAATCTCAGTGCACTCAAGTGCTGCTGTTATTTCGCTGTCCTGTGAGTTTTGGCCCGGGCACTCTGGGAAGAGCATTTGGGTTTTGCACATCCCCAGCCCTCCCTCTTATCTGTGCATTAGCATCCTCTCATGGGTATGTGCATGAGGAGGCTTGAGGAATGAGAAAGGGGAAAGAGGCAAGATAAAGAGGGAGAGAGTGGAGCAAAGCAGAGCGGATGCAATTAAAAGACTGGGTCACAGATCGCAGTGCCAGGCGTCAGTGTGATTAATACACCACCATTCAGCCCAGGAGCTTTTCTCCTCTCTCTCTCTCTCTGTGTGCAGAGTGTGTGTTTGTGTGTGTGTGTGTGTGGGTATATATATATATATGTGTGTGTGTGTGTGGGCAGGGGGCGTTGTTTGTGAATTTTTTTTAATCTCTTTAGCATACTGCCGCTAGGGGGCACCAGTGCGTCTTAATACGTGCTATCCTCAGGTGTGCCAGGTTTAACCCTTTTTAAGTCCTTGGGTCCTGGTGACCTGAACTAACAGGTCAGGAGACATGATGACTGATTTAGTTTGTTCAGGAAACAAAACAGTCAAACATCCAAGTCAAGAAAAAACACAGAAGTGACAGTGGGCAGATATCTGCAGTTACTCTCAAATGACTAAAAACTGACTATAAATACTTAAAAAAACAAAAAAAAAAAACAAGAATAATTTATATCATCTTAAAATATCGCACAAAAAATGTAGCTAAACTTCACAGATTTGCACAGTTGGGAACTTTGAAGGGCTGGTATCGTGGAAAACAAGAAAAATGAGCTTTGGGATGAGCATGCCGCAGGATTTTCTACTTTTTCATCTTCAATCTTTGGAATAAGTTTTAAAACAAGCACACTCATAAACATTGTTTCTTTCTGTTACTCAGCTGAAGGAATATATTTGTGCTAAAGCTAAGCTAGGGACCTCCAGCTATGTTTGAAAAAATGACTCTGAAACATCTTTTTAAAATCTCAACTGTGCAACAACAGGTTCTGCCACTTAATTTATGGTCAGACTCTGGTTCATAGACTGCTATATACTGTCTTACATCTGCAGCTGAAGCCATTTCTCCAGATAAAGATGTAGCATAAGGGAACTTGCATTATTCATTAGATCGAATTCTGTTTGGCTGAGGGTGAAGGTGGGGGCCACACCTCAAGCCAATTGGAGTAGGTGGTCATAATGCCGATTTTATGTAAATAACTTCTGAAACAGCCTGCTGGGAAAAAAAATTCCAGATCTTTAATGAGAGCCTCCTATCCTTGACTCTTTTTTTTTTTGCATGTCTTTTGGCTGACCAGCAGCTACCAGCTAATTTCAGACGACACCAAGTTAGTGAAATCTGGCTCCCAATCAATCCACCTTCTGCAGAAAACTAGCATTAAGGCAGCAAACAACGCCTCAGAAAATTCTCCCAATTGAGCCGGTGGCCCCTCTCAGAGTCTTATGGTAATGAGTAATGTTTCTTTTGAAACACAGCAAGCAACACAAACATATCAACTGATTCCGTTTTTTTTTTTTTTTTTTTTTAATTTTTATTTCTTTCATCTGGCTCCCACTCACCAGACCTTGCCTTCAAGGCTTCCCCTTCGATTTAGTGCGAGCAAAGAAGGAGCCACGCTTTATCACAGCAATATCTTTTTTAAGGAGGTGAAGCGAAGAAACTGCCTCAAGGCTATACACTGTCTGTTATCTCCCAGTACAATATAATAATTTCACAAAGCCCAAAGCAAGGTGGTGGGACCTCAGCTGGGCCGAGTGACAAAGAGGGGAATGTGAGCAAACTAGGGCCAAGGATCAGGGGACAAAAGGGACTTCTGGGAAATACCATTGACTCTCACTGAACCGTATAATGACTGTAATGAAAACCCATTATTCTCAAATAAGTTTTTTTTTCTTTTCTGGAACGAATCTCATTGCCCCTACTGCTCTCAATACAGTACAACTTCGAGTTTTAGATAATGGTTACTCTTTATAATAACTGACATGGCGCAGAAATGCTGAATAAGAACGAATAAGAGAGATGTTACGGCCGGATGAGTAAATGAGTCCAGTTACAGTACATAAGGCAGTGCTCAGTCCTTGTCCAGTGTTTATGACTGCAGTACCTCTAGCTGGTTATTTTTAGCTGCTCTTGATTACCCTGGAGACTGGCCTTAATAAATACTATAAGACTAAAAACAGGCTTCCTCCTCCTGCTCCTCCTCCTCATCCTCAGAGATACCAAAGACTCACTCACAAGATAATCAGCTTTTAATTTTCTCCCCCTTCTCCTCTTACATCTCCCTCACTCTCAACTCTCACTCTCCATCACCCTAACTCACTGGCTGAGCCTACCAGCAGCCCTTTCTCCTTTCTGGTTCTTCCTATTTTTCTCTCCATCTTTTCCCCCTACTCATGTTATTAACATAAAAGTGTTTGCATCCTTCCCTGGTGATTGTTTAGCTGCTGTGTTCAGCATCTTGATTTGATTCCCTACAATTGCCCCAATTAGCATTACAAATATACACTTAGAGAGGAGCAGAAATATCTGTTATGCCTGACAGACTAATTTAAGGGAATAGAGGCCAGAGGAAAAAGGCAACACTACATTTGTGTGATAAAAGGTGTATCACTGTGTCTCAATAATGAGGTGTCTTATCCGAGTCCACCGAAACCACACTTTGGCTATATTCATGTAAATCAATGGTGTTTGCTTTGACTCAGTCAAGCAGCAGACTGAACATCTGACAATGGTAATGTATTGGATCTTCAATTGTGATAAACGGTGTAATCACAACAAGAAACGTACCTCTTATCTTCTTTCCTCTTGCACTCTCTACAGCCCAGATCATGTCTTCTAAAGCCAATGATTAGACTTAAGACAGATCTCCTTCATTATCCGTTGCTCTCATCCATTTCTCTCTAATCCTGTCTCTACTCCAAAGCCCCCTGGGGCAAGCGATAGGACAGAGCCAGCCATTAGTCTCTTGGCCCCGAAACCAGGGAGAAAACTCATCCGTATTTCCCCAGGAGGAGATCAAGGCCATCTCAGAGGTCAGCTACACAGACTGATACCGCATGCCCATAATTACCCCAATACTTATTCTCTAACTCTTCATTTGGGTATGTACTTGCTGTTATGGAGGTGACCTTTGCCTTTCCACAAGCTGGTTCTTCTAATCTAGGTAGGGAGACTTTGAGATAGAAATATTCAGCCAAAGTGAAGTTGAAGTAATTGTACAGTCAGATTCCTGCCACCTGTATCCGCAAAGGTCATTCTCCTGATCAATCAGCAGTGTAACTGATGACAGTAATTGGTCTCATTATTGTCAACCAGCACAAAAAAATGTGGGTTTAGGTTCCTCCAGAGGGCCAAGCTCATGAGCTGATGATGTTCATCTGAAGAGCACAGGTACATGGACTATAGGGACAAATTGTTGTGAGTCGGGTACTGATGTTGTCATTATGAAGATAATTGCTTCACCAAGAGTAACACTAAGCCAGAAGGCACAGTGTTAAAGTCAGAACGGAAATCAATGCCAAATGCTGGAGGCCCAGAGAGGAAACATTTTGCATTTAGTGTCAAACCCACAAAGACAGAGTTAGATGAACAACGTTTGTGTAGACATACTGTTGGACTCCTGACAAAATGTTACAAAATGTTCAAAGGACAAGTTAATCAAAGAATAGTTAAAAAGTCACATCAACTATGTAAAGGCATAAGAGATGCTTACAATCACTATTAAACCTCAGAGTTCAAGTAAAGAATCTGCATCATTAAGCCTGTACAGTGGTTTTCTCAGAGCTTTTTCCATGAAAACAGGCTCTGGCTCAAAATGAGGTTGATGAAAGTGAACCAAAAAAGTTCAGGGCTGTGAAAAACCAAGACAATGAGCTGAAAGATGCTAAAACGCTCCCTAGAACTGAGTACAGTGATTATTCTCTCTGTTTGTCATTATGAGCAACACATTTCACATTATACATAATCATAAAATCTAATGTATAAATATTGACTGAAGCTTTACTGTACCATATGTACAGCTAGCATGCGTATGTAAGCTAGCATTTATCATTCATTCTGTGATACCATGCTACAGCTAAAATATTTCCTCCAGTGTAATCAGCCTTTATACAATCTTAGTTTGAGATTGGACATGCGTAAGTACTCGAATTAAAAAAAAAAAAAAACCTGCCTGAGCCTTTCAGAGTGCAGCCCTCCCTTAAAAGCAACAAATCTGACTTTCTTTCAACAGCTTATTTGCTTTGAAGTCACCCTGGCCTGTTCCAGAAAATCAATTAAAAACATGACTAATACATTTGCACCTAACATTTTCCACTTTTCCTCTTTAGAGTGTTTGATGTCCCCCACTGCCTTAAAACTGTGTAAATGCTGAGATCACAGAGATAGTGACGGGAGGATTTCAACAAGGACCCTTTCGCACTCATTCACTGTTTCAAGTGAAGCTCCAACCTAAAATGAAATGAAATAATGGAGGATATCAGTGGACTCCAACTGAGCACTTTTTGCACAACACTCAACAGAGCAGAGAAATCCAGCACGTCTTAAAGGACCATCAGACGGATGGTACAATATTACTTTTTTTTGTCTTTCAGCCCTGCAAAGACATTTTCCTATTGGATGATTTGTAATAATGCAGGTGTCTTTTTTTCCTCCAGCAGTCTGTCCCTTCTTATATTTCCTATAGTGTCCCCTGGTGACAGTTATCAGAGAGATCTGCAATGGTCCTTAATGCTGGCATATGTCTATCCCTTAAGTGGGCACTACTAAGCCTCATTGTCTGCTATAGATGTAGGAGACACAATAGGAAAGGCTGAACCTCTCTGCTCGGCTATCTACAGGGAGGGAATGGGAGGTCGGTCTCCCCGGGCCACGGCGCCAAAACCATTATTCTTATCACTGCAGGACAACTCACCGCAGGCCAGAAAAACCCTTCTGAAAGGTCAAATGAGTGTGTCTCTCAGTGTGTGTGTTTACCTCCTCCCTGCCGCTCTCACACCAGACATTTCTGTATTTCTCATTAACTGATAATACATCACTCATGACCTTGTGATAAAAATACATTAGCTGCAGACAAGTCATTAATCTATAAAGAATCAGGCTGTTTAGGTTATCAGGTGAGAATGGCTATATGTGTTATCGCACAAGTAATGGGAATAGGCTTAATTGCTCATCTTAAGTGAGTCTCTATAGTGGAAGAGGTTTATCTGTTGTCTTTTGGAGCAAAGTTGACACCATCATGTTCAGCTGTCATTGAGCAACGTGGTGTAGAATTGACCAGTATGCAACAGGATTCGGATCAATGTTGGTTAGAAGTGAATGTATTGTAAGAAAACCACTTTTTCATTGGTGTTTTATTGAGAAATAAAGTACTATTAATACTATATGTTTGATAGTGTGTGTTTAATTGCTGCAGTGTAGCGCTTTGATGCAGTAACTTTGTCATTCATGACTATAAATCCAGTTTGCCCAGTTGCCCAGATTTAATCATTTAATCATGATCTGGGCTTAATCATAAAATGATTAAAAGAATCCCTCCACTTCCCTCCGACTAAATAGGTCTGATCTTCTGCCTAGGTAAGCAAGAATGCTGCTGTTATATGGATTATCTCTGTTAGAAATAATGAAGCTGAAAAATCTAACGTAACCTGTCAGCACCACAGGATCACCCAAAAGACAGTACCCATCTGAAGGCAGGTCACTTCGACCAAAATAGACATTCCATCTTTGTCAAAACCTGGATCCAAAGCAGAGCTGATGAATAGAAGAGGGCAGGTTAAAAAGGGAAGAGGAATGCAGCTCATTAAGTTTTCAACAACACTGTTTACTACATTCTCAAAAACTTAAGAGCCTGTCTTATCTCATTTGACACGACTGACAAACTTTGGCTCTAATCAGTTTTGCAGCAGGTAATTATTCCACCTATTTTAATTTACCGTACTAGATACATTACTTTGAAAATACCCAGTCTAAAATTAGTATGTAACCATTTATTCTGCCTCAAAGAAGCTGAAAACCCTTGTTCTAAGTGTGTGGTGTTTGTGCATCGGCCCACTAGAAACAAAAGAAGGCAAGAGAAGCAAAAAGTTCTTTAAAATAGGGGAAAATATGTTTAATCATTCTTGGTATCATTTTTCATTAATTAAATATGGGGCTATAATTACACAGAACCATTATCACTTCCATTACAGAAAAAATTAAATACACTATCCATTCTGTTGATTTGGCAACCAAAAGCTGATGGCTGGTTGTCAGCCTGGCAAACCGCTTCTAAAATTTACTCAGGGGCCCTGGAGAGGTTGGCTAAATTTTGTTTTCTGTTGAGAAAAAGCTTGAGAATTTAAGACCCAACAGTATTGAATACACAACACAAAGCACACCAAGGGCCCATCTCCCAAAACAGGATTATTAAATTAGCGGTTTAACTGCACCGAGTACAAGGCAGAACAGCTCTTTTTACTTCAGTCCATGGTCAGGTTTGGGGTTTTTGTATTTTACTTTGTTCAAGTAACATGATTATCCTGCTTCTTATAAAAGGCCCAATGGCACAATGCATTGTTGTCTTAAAAGAAAGATTCACTGCCAACACTTGTGAGAGTAACACTGTTGATTGCGAAGATAAATATGAAAGCTGCTGGATGCGTAAAATGGACAAGCTAATCTACAGCAAATGTTCCAAATCTGGCACAATTAAAACACAAAACTGTCAGTGGAAAGATAAGTATACAGTTTTCATTCCCTAATTAACAGGGGCCTGTAGTGTTTTCTAGAAAACAAACAAAAGTTATGTTTATATTCAGCGTTACTCACCCGATGCATTTTGTGTATCCTTGAGGTTTAACAAACCCCTTGAATGCATTTCCTTCCTCATAAAATGTTTGCTAAGCTGATTTTTTAAGTACTTTAAATCCTGCATTGTTTACATCCATGTGAGACAACACGGGGGCCCTCTCTTAAAAAAAAACCCCCAAAAAAACACTCGATGACAACCACAGTTTTCCATAAGTGCCTGCTGTCGAACGGATGACTGCACATTTATGGCTGAACATTTCCATACAACTACTTTGGCCACCGATCAAAAACGGATAGTTTTCAGCTGATCGGCCGTGACCAGTGACCAACTGTGATCAGTCTCATATATCCCATTTTTTGCAGGTCACATTCACACATATGTGCTGCACATAGCTGCACAATGGTTCACATTGTGCACAAAGCAACACAGACAGTAATGTCACAGTCATACGTGCTAAAACTAAATGATATGAACTGCAGCAGAGAATCGCTGTCAACTGGAAACGTTAAAGTACATCTGCTTCAGTTTTTAACTTGTTTAAACATTCATTTACCTGTTACATTTATCAGCAACATGTTGCACACCATCATCACAACCACCACCATGACCAGCTGGGCGTCGGGCTCAGACAGCAGCCTGAACATGGCCGCCGTCTGTCCAACCCAAAATAGCCTATATATATATATATATATATATATATCACAGAGTTTACACACCATTATGTGCTCAGCTGTTTACACACACTTTACCAGGTGATTTGACCTTTTAAGGAAAAGTCGGAGATTAATGTTTTATTGCAAATCAACTGAGATATGGCTCTACTGTTAATACTGCTGCTGTTTTTGTTTAGATTTTTATTATATTTAGTTTAACCTCTTTCTCATTGTCTGACACAATGACATGAATTGTGCTGTGTGTTTCAATCTGTAGGGAAAAATATAAGTGTAAATTTGAATGAATTCAACTGACAAATATTAATCCAGATATGATGACTGAATAAGTAGAGCAGAGTGAAATAACTGTACTCTGCGTGCTACAAATCGCTATTAAAATGACAGGAGTTGATATTGGTTATGTAAGTAAAGTGCTTTTTGATTAGATCTGCACCACTGACAAATATGTAATCAGTAGTTTACTTTAAGGTGACTTCAAAGAACTTAAAAGTTAAAAATGCAGTTAGAAAACCAAATACTGTTTTATATGAACAATGTTTAATATAATATATAATATAACATATAATTGAATTTATTATTAAAGAAAAATTACAATGTTATTTGTAATGTTATTACAATGTTACAATGTTTGTGTACATTCAATCAATTATAGTTCTTAGAAAGAAAGAAAGTTGGATCAGCAGGTCAGACTTTTAAAAAACTGGAAATCAGAATTGGCCAAGAAAATTGCAATCAGTGCATCCGTATTTCTTACTGACTTGATTTCATAGAGAGTTGCTACCTATTGATGTAAGGCGCCTTGCATCCAACTGAGCGGCGCCTACGTTATGAAAGTGAAAGCTAAACTGTCACTCTCTGCTTGTTTGTATCTCACAAGAAGAGTAGACAGAACAGGTAATGAGGCCATGTATTTGCGTGGTTTGCCAACTTAAGTCCAAATGGTTTTCTGTTTCTTTCCAGCAAACAAAAAAGATGCACAGCTTTGTGTTATTGTGAGCTGCTTTTCATGCTGATTGTATCACAGTGATGTGGAGTGTTGTTTTAGAACTCATTTGCCTTGCCCGTCTACTCTATATTGCTTTTAACATCAGTCATGCCACTGAAAGGCATAATATGTAACTTTCCTGTGATCTAAAAATGACTCAACCTATGTTATATATTTTGTTTAGTTGTGTACTTACATTATCCCAAATGTTTCCAACAATGTTCAAGGTAACAATCCGTTTCATTTGGTTACCTTCACCATTTGGTCAATGGTGTCATATCCTGTTTGCATATGCGTCGATGTGGTTGTCCGCGAGAAGGTCATAAATTTAATTTTTATCCAGTTTTAAGCCACCCCCCCCCCAAAAACAAAAAAAAAAATCGATTTACTAACTTAAGTGAAACCTGGATGGCTCTGTTCTCTTCACATTCACAAACAAGTGTTTTCTACAGTGTTTGCAAACATTCCACCTGCACAAAACTATCAGGGTGAAAATACATACTGTGCTAAAAATATCAAGAAATGAATTTAAGTGTGAAAAGTATATTTAAACCTTCGACTCACCATGTAAACAAAGTCTGTAGCGGAGGAATGTGTTTCCACAGTCAGCTGTACTGCAATCACAGTTTCGTGCTTTAAAATATCAAATTAATTGCTGTGTTTTATTTTCATGCCAAATCCATGGCTGAATTTGACTTTCTTGCCAGCATCAATTTGACAGTGTAGGTGTTAAACTTTCAAAAACTGTGAACATTTCACTGAGCCTGTCTAAGCTAGCCAACAGCATTGCTAGTGTCACGCGCTGTAGCTTGCTAACCTATAACGTATGCTTGGACTTGAGCTGTCTGCTATGCATAAATCTTCACCCTGCCGCAGGCAGAGAGGTGACAGAGAGGCGGATGAGGACATCCAGTGCAGTATGAAGGATGATGGCAGCCGTTCCCCCAGGCCACAGTGATGGCACTACATCGATCCAGCCACTCCGGAGCCTGAAGTGCAGAGCCTTTTGGCTTTGTCAGCACTGTTCAGCTCAGCATTGCTCCAACTCCCCTGATCACTGTCAGAAACCCAGGAGAAAAAGCCCAGAGAATAGGAGTGGAAAATGCTGATGCTTCTAGAGCCAGACAGGTGGTGCAGGAAACCTGCTAAATAACTGCTAACTATTCAGAGAGCACTTAATAATCATTTTCTAGCTGTTTTGAGACACAGGCAGATTAATGTTTACTGTCAGGCAGGGGAAAAGCAGCGAGACACAGAAGGTTTTTTGGAGCTGTTCGGTTTTCATCTACCTCTAAACAGAAGCACCTGTTTGTCCTATTCAACCTGCCAACTGGTCCTCCAGGAAACTTAATTCTACTAATCCACTCTATATTTACTCAGGTGGAGGTGTGCTGGCACCAGCGAAGGTATGCACAAACACTGTTGTCTTCAGGTGGCCAGTGTTTGTCTTCGAAGGTGATTCAATATGTACACGAGTTTATATCTTGTGTCGTCATCGATCTATCAATCAATCAGAGTCACTTGCCAATTGGAATCAATCCAGGCCAGACTCTGGTCTCAGGGCTTCTTTTTTCATCGTTACCTCTTTTTAAAGTTTCCTCTAAGATCAGGGTCATAGTGCAGGTGGGCAGAAAACCTGCAGAATCTGAAAGCACAAGCCTTGGCACAGAGGAGACCTTGAAGTGCACAGACATAAAGATTCAATAAAGACACAGAGAAAGATTAAATCTGACTAAAACATCACGTCCAGGGGTAAGTCTGGGGCATTTAGAATATGGCAGCCAAGGTTGGCCATAGACTTGTGCAATGTAGTCCTGTGCATGCCATTTTAGAGTGACCCCATACTCCAATAAGGAGACATTTGAAAAATCTTTGACAACAGTTAAATTAGCCAAAAAAGCAGAGTTTTACAAACTAGTTTACAATACATGAATATTACTTTTTGGTTTTATCTTCACAGGTCCACAATGCATATATCTTTGACAATTATTGGTTTGTCCATATATCACCTGTGGTCTGCCATCAACTTTCACATCCCAATCAAACGTTGCAGCAGTAAGTCTTGTAGGACTTGTAAAACTGAACTTTCTGCTGTGCACGGGGGAAAAAAAAAGCTTTCATTCTCCCCATAACTATTTGTGTGTTCAGCAATAATGGTGCAGTGAAATCCATTAGGCACAATTGTTACGTTGGCATGGTTACTGTTCAGGTGGGATAAGCAAATTCCTGCACACACAGGGAAATTTGCAGGCTTGTCAGATGTGGAGTGGCGAAAAATATACATCTCCCCGGTTATGCTTCAAAATAATCAACCTAGCTTGTTTTAGGCTGAAGAGAAATTTGCTTTTCTCAGAGGAGCCTGAGATGCCAATATATTATAGAAAAAAACCTATTAAAGTCCCTTGAAGTCCTGAGTGTGTTGTGTTTCCTTTACTTACTAAATTGCTAGTTCTGTCCTAGTCAAAAGTTGTGAATTGCTGACACCTTAAGATGGATTTTTTTTTTTAATCTCAGGTATTTTTCAAATATTTTGGAATCAGTAAGAAAAATACTTTATGAACTAGATATGCACTGATTGATAAGGTGTTGATAAAAGTAAGTTTACAGACATCCCACTATGTAATAATCGAGAGACATGGCATTTCCTTCCATTGTACTGAAAAAAAAAACTCTAAATGAGTATTTTCTATGAAAAGCTTGCTGGGAAATGTCAAGACGGCTGCCATTAAAGACACAGTGACATTTTTATTCCATCTTTTGAAGCTGTGATTCCATCTCTGCCAACAGAGGCCCTAATCTCTCCCGCTCCCCAACAGACAGAAGCCAGACAGATTAACTCAATTACTCTTTGACTTGAGTGAATGAAAGAAACAATACATTTCTCATTTAAGCCTAATCCTGTGTGGGAGAAGTGGAGGAGGAATGTTGCAGGTGGAGGGAAAGCAGAGATGGGGAGAAGACTGAGGCGCGTGGGGCTTGAAAATGAATTCCGAGGCAGCCTGCATGTTTGCTCATCTTTTTTCATGCTCTCTCTTAACTACAGTCGGCGAGAGGCAGAGCGAGAGAGACAACAGGCGGGGAGACGGAGGGGAGCGGAGAGAGCGGTAGACGGAGAGATAGACATGATGGAGTGACAGACAGGCAGAAGGGAAGAGTAGTGAGAGAGACAGAATGGGGTTTACAGCTCCGGTATGTCAGAGGTAGTTTGCAGGATGAAGCAGGAAAAAAAAAAAAAAAAAAAAAAAGAAATCAACCAATTTCCACAGTGCTGACACACCCGAACTAATACGCTGCACTGGGCATTACAGTCAGCCTTGTGTATGAAACACGGTGTGACACATGTGGCCTCTGTATTGTCTGCAGCATCTGTTGCAGGGGCACAGATGGCAACGGCCATCGTCGCCACCGCTTCGCCAAGCTACCTCCTCGTGGGAGACGTGGTCTGTGATGACGTTTTCCTGACAGCGTGGGCCATCTGTCAACACATGACAGTCTGTTTTCAACTTCCTTTTCTCGCCCGTAAACGTGGATCCAGACACACGGGGTAGGTCACAGAAAAGCGGTCGCCGCGGAGTGAAGGATGGATATTTGTACGGTGCGCATGAAAAGGTCAGGGCTGGGCGCTTACTGCAGCAGCAACATCAGTGAAACCCTGGAGCGGCAACAGTGGTGAAACCTTGGATCCTCAACAAAGCTCTGTCAGACTGCAGGAGAGAGCTGTCAGCGCAGACGCCTAAACCTTTACCGCCCTTCCCTCTCCCTCGCACTCATTCTCGCCTCGCTCTGACTCATTGTGTCAGCTTTTAAAACTCTCTCTATTCTCTCCTGCCTTAAGCTAGACGCAGAGAGCAAAGGAAAGAATGAGTCCATCTTTGGCTGCTGTAAACAAACAGGAACACTCTTTGTGGTGTGTGAATCTTCTCTCCCCTGTGTGTGTGCCACATCAAACTTTTCTGTTCCACATGCACGCAAGAATGAATTATTTTCTCCTTCCTCATTTACTAGTCCTCTGGTTATTCGCAGATAAAAAACAAATTGAGGGAGAGGGAGATAATGAAGATATGATGAGGACAAGGCAGAGACAGTGATCCAAGAATATTGAAATTGACTTGAGTGGCTCCAACGCTTTCTCTGCTCCCTGGCTCTGAATGGTGATACAGGCTCATGAAAAATTCATCTCTCTACTATCAAAAGAGCGAACGTCTGCATTTTGGCCGGAGTGAGAGACAGCCAGCAATGTCTGGACTGTCTTTGGCTTTGGTTTGTACGATCATGTCTGGTTCTCCAAAGACTGATGTTTGAAATTCAAAGATTCAAAGCTAAACATTTATAAAAATGAATTAATGGACACAAGGGGCAAGAGTAAATGAAGAAGAGCGTTCAAAATGCACAGGAACTGAAACTATTCAAAGTGATATGGCGAAAAGACATTGGTCATTCAGGGGCACCACAGATCCAAATATCCTTGTCACCTTTTTCTTCTTCATACAGGAGATCAAATGTCATTAACATAAATCTTGATTAGTCTGACAATATAAGCTAGTATTAACTGTTTTATGCTCCATGTGAATGGCTTCAGTGGGTTTATGAAAATAATCTACTCATACAACATTTGTAGAGAGTGCAGTTCCCTGGTGAGCATGTTATTTACCAGGTGGAAGCACAGTTCAGAAATGTAAATTAAATGAGCTACTCAATTCCCACAATATACCTAATATCCTCAGCTTCCTCTATAGCTTTAAAACCACTGCAGCTGAAG
This sequence comes from Euthynnus affinis, assembly GCA_029490765.1. Taxonomy (NCBI): domain Eukaryota; kingdom Metazoa; phylum Chordata; class Actinopteri; order Scombriformes; family Scombridae; genus Euthynnus; species Euthynnus affinis. The sequence goes on along the minus strand of CM055840.1, from coordinate 8,528,136 downwards.
AATGCAGCCGATGCTGCTTCCTGTGAGACATTTTCACCTCTTCAAATGATGAAAAGCAAAGAAAGGATCTTTCTCGGTGTGAATTTACAAGGACATCTCTATAAACCCACAGAAGGATATGGTCAAATGATAGTTTGTCTGCACTTAATATTCAACATTTCTGTGTGGTCTGCTATGCTATACTGTGTCAGAGGTCAGTGGGAATGAGTGGTGGTGTCTGCATGCTAATAAGCACTTTGAAAACTGCATTCAAACACAACTTTTATATACCTACTTATAATCTACACTGAATCAATTTAACCAACAATTTTCAAAGTAATATTTAATATTTGGAAAGAATTAGAGACATCCAACAGTGTGTGCTGTTTTCATTCTACAGCAGCACTATGATGTATACAGCAGTTATTATATAGGTTGTGACATTTTCTTATTAAGTGCTAATCTTGCTGATTAAGGCTAAACATAATAATGATTTAACATATTGCATTACAACTGATGTTTGTTTTGTTACCATAAACAAGGATTACAGCCATGCTAGCAGCTTGTGATGCTTTGAGCTAAATGCTAAAGGTGGCATGCTAACAACACTTTTGTTTGGTGGGCACAATGTTTACCATGTTAAACTTAATGTTAATGTTACTTAATCTTACTTTAGTAAGATAACAGAATAATTAGCACTAAACACAAAGTATAGCCCAGGCAGTCATGTCAGTTTCAGATAAAAAGTCAGGACACATGACCAAATTTATCACAATTCATCCTGTGAGGAGCATGAATGTGTGTACCAATGTTCATGGCACTACACTAAAAACCACACTTGTTAACATGCCTAATACTGGCACTTGACGAAAAGTCGAGTGATCACCAAAGTCATTAACATATATGCATCCTCTGGGAACCATGAATCACAGCAATCCATCAAATAGTTGTTCAAACATTTCAGTTTGGACTAAAGTAGTGGACCAACTTACTGATCAACATCCTTAGAGCCAACAATGTGGCTGATAAAAAGGTGACCTATTAACCACAGTAACCTCCAGTAATCACTTCCTGTCTTATCTTTCTCTTATCTCTCATCAAAACTGCTCCATCTCTTACAGTTCTGCCATAATATTCCAAAGGCAAATTGATGCAGTTTTCACTGAGGTTTTTCCAAATTCCTGCTTTTCCAAATCGCTGTTTTTTTTTTGGTGTGTTACCTCCTCCTGTATAGCAAAAACATACTGTAGCAACATAACACTACTAGTGGCCAAAAACTCCACAGGGAGCACTTAATGACAGTGATGAAAAATCCAGCAACTGCAGTGAACAGAATACATTTTTTGAAAAACTACAGTATGTGAACAACTAGTTCAGTGTGGTTTTGTTTGACCTTATACAGCAGGATAAGTGAGAGAAATAAAGAGGAAAACAGTATGAGAGAAAGAGAGGGTCACATAGCAATGAAGGGAGAGGCGAACAAATTGAGCGACTGATCATGTATAATTTAAGGACAAGTGGCTCTCCCCTGAGACATCACTGACAGTTAATAGGTCACAGTTATTAACGCAAGAAACCGATCCAGCCTGTGCTTTATGTCAAAGCGTTTTGGAGGCAACAATGAAAGAGAGAATGAAAAGCAAGGAGACATAGTAAGACAGGGAGGATTAAAGAAAAGAGATGTGAGGAGGAGATAAAAAAGAATGAGGAGAGAAAGAAAGGAAAAGGGGAAAGCATGGGAATTAGCAAGGACGCTGGGGAGCTTGTGATCAGATAAAAATAGACAGGGATGAAGAGGCAAGTTATGTTCATGGTGAAATGTGCACTTTAAGACCTAAATAGTTCTCAGAATGGCTACTAATGCACATCTAATTTTACCTTCAATAACTGTCAGCTTTTCAGTGTATAGGCTTACGGTTTCACAAATTAACAGTTAATTAAATATGATTAGTTGGCTCTTACTGTAGGTCACTCTATTCATCATTCGTGTATATGATGCACAACCACATTACTGTGAGTACTTCTAGTCAAAAAGGGCTTCAAACACATTAAGTGAATGAAGCACTATGGAAGCACTATGGAAGACTGTTACTGTTGGTAGCAGACATTAGAGATCTTGAAAGAGTGCTTGGCAAAACAAAAGAAAGAGAAAACATCTGAACTTGTTAACATTCCTGCTGGGTATCTTTGTGCTAGACGAACGGCAATGCTTTGTTGCTTGCCACCCAAAGAGCTACACTGTAAAAGGCTGTGAAAGCTGACTGCAGACTGACTAACAGAAACATCATTCTAGCAGTGGCCTTCCACTGTTTTTTTCCCCAAAACTGGTCACACAAAACTGTATGCATGTCCATATAAACACACATATACAAAAAAATATGCAAATATACAGTCAAATACACACACGTAAGAATATAAATGCACAGACATGCATAGTACAGACTAGTATGAAGAGTACATACACACAGGCACATACAGTACCAGTCAAAGTACGCATTCAAGTGTTACTATTTGAGTTTACTATTTTCTACATTAAAGAGCAATGCAGAAATCATCCAAAATTCTGAAATAAGACATGGAATCATGTGGTTAAAAAAAGAGTTAAACAAACCAAAATATGTTTCATATTTTAGGGTCCTCAAAGTAGACACTTTTTGCCTTGATGACAGATTTGCATTTCTTGGCTTTCTTTCAACCAGCTTCTTGAGAGTCACCTGGAATGGTTTTTAATTAACAAGTACCTTGTCAAAAATTAATTAGTGGATTTTCTAGCCTTCTTAATGCATTTGAGACCATCAGTTGTGCTGTGCTGAGGTATTGTTGGTATACAGCAAATAGCTCTATTCTACTATTGTAGTAAGAACTGCTCAACTAAGTAACGAGAAACCATCATTACTTTAAGACACCAAGGTCAGTCAATGTGGAAAATTTAAAGAACTTTGAAAGTTTCTTCAAGTGCAGTTGCAAAAACCATCAAATGCAATGATGAGACTGGCTCTCATGAGGAAGACCCAGAGTTACCTCTGCTGCAGAGGATAAGTTCATTAGAGTTACCAGCCTTAGAAATCACCAATTAATAGCACATCAGATTAGAGTCCACGTCAATGCTTCCCAGAGATCAAGTAACAGACACATCTCAACATCAACTGTTTGGAGGAGACTATATGAATCAGGCCTTCATGGTGGAATTACTCCAAAGAAACCACTACTGAGGGAGACCAATAAGAAGAGAATGGCTTGGGCCAAGAAACACGAGGAATGGACATTAGATCAATGGAAATCCGTACTTTGGTCTCACAAGTCCAAAGTAGATTTTTGGATCCATCTGCCATGTCTTTGTGAGACACAGAGAAGGCGAATGGAAGAGGAGGTGTGATGGTGTGAGGGGGGCTTTGCTGATGACACTGTTGGCGATTTATTCAGAATTCCAAGGACACTTAACCAGCATGCCTACCACAACACTCAGCAACACGCCATCCCATCTGGATTGTGCTTAGTGGGCCCATTATTTGTTGTTCAACAGGACAATGGCCCAAAACAGACTTCCAGGCTCTGTGAGGGCTATTTGACCAAAAAGAGAGTGATGGAGCGTTGCATCAGATGACCTAGCCTCCACAGTCACCCCACCTAAACCCAATTAAGATGATTTGGGATGAGTTGGACTGCAGAGTGATTTATTCTACTTTTTTTGTTTACTACATAATGTTATTTCATTGCTTTGATGTCTTCAGAATTGTTCTACAATGTCAAAAATAGTAGAAATAAAGAAAAACCATTGAAGGAAAAGGTGTATCCAAATGTTTGACTAGTACTGTATGTAAAGACTTACATGAAAATATACATATGGATGGATACATGGATGCCCAGAGTATCTGCAAGCAGCTCGAATTGCTGCCAAAGTTCTATACTGGACTGAACAAATAAATAATAATAGTTATCATTATTACTGGTATTGTTGTCATGGTTGCCACTTTCCCCTCAAAATTTCTTTGATTATGCCTAAATGAACACGATATGACACAATGGTTCTTCTTTGTCATAGTTGATAGGTTATGTCTGGTTTGTATGTTTGATGGTGACACAGTGACTACTACTACCATTGTGACTACTATGGTGTTTGGTTTTGTTGTTGGGTTGCTGGCAAATAACTTTATTGAAAACATGACATAGAAAATGAAAAGCAGTAACTCCTTAGAATCAGCTGTAGTATCTTGTATGCAGAAACACTCAAATATGTGTATATAGGAACATTTTCAGTGTTTATATAATTTCTTCACATGAATTTATGTCCATAACAAGAAAACTGTGTCTTTTACAGTTTCATCACATTGACTTATCTGGAAGCTAAAAGTTGCTTAACACCTAGCTTTATAAATGAAGCTTCATGTTGGATGATGATCGTTGTTTACTGTGATGGTGCCTCGAAAGAGAAGAGACAGAGGCTGCAAGAAGAACTTTTTTTACAAAGCTGGTTTTAAATCAACAACTGGTGAATAATGGTTGTGATTTAAATATCTACAATAGCAACAAGCTCTTCCCAAATTCATCTTCAATAGGGACTTTTGTTTTTGTATCTTTTGTTTAAGAAGGTACTGAACTTGTTTTCATACATGGTGGGTGTAATATAGCATATATAAGCTTCCTTTGATGAGTAAAATATGTATTCTGTATTTGAAAAAAACATTCGATCTTTTATTTGCTCTCCAGGAACTACTTGGTTTAAGTGCAAATGTATGTTTGTGTGGCCATCAGTGCACATGCATGTGAGAAATGTGTTATAATACAACCCTAACCCTTTGTTTCATTTCATGTAGTGTACTAGCATCAGGAGGAGCCATGGAGATAGCACAATGTCTGCACTTGCAAAAAGGGGGTGCACTTTTTTGAAATGTGCTGCTGTGCGTGTTCCTGACATTCATGCACATATGCACATTCATGCAATTTTTGTCGACATGTTATAATCATTAATTCATCTCAAAATCCTGATACACTCAGTCAAACATCTTCAGTCAGCCAAATGTTTTATTGCCTTCTGGGTCCTGACATGCTGTCAGACCTCTCAGTAAACAGTGGGTGTCCTGAAAACCCGACTCTAACTCATCAGCTATGGGATCATCAGTTGCTGCAGTCTTCGGCTAATCTCTCCCTCAGTAGAGCAGTATAAGACGCTATAGGTTGTGTGATCCTAGCTGGCGTTTCTGGTGTATGAACTGTGTTTGCGTGGTAAGTGTGCAGAGTTGAGCTAATCACTTAACAGGTCCGCTGAGGGAGCGTGCTCGCAGGGAGCCTGCACTCAACACAGCATAGTGAGAGGCAAGTGTGTGTGTGTGTCTGTGTGTGTGTCTGTGTGTGTGTGTGTGTGTGTGCAAGCCCTGAGGATGACTGAAGGGTTCTGGCAGAACGAGGTCACTCTGTTCTACCAGGTGAATTTGTGTGGGGGTGGACAGGATAAGGAGATATATTTGTGTGTGTGTGTGTGTGTGTGTGTGTGGATCTATGTGTGTGTTAAGTGTGTGCATGTGTGTGTATGACTGAACTTTAATGCGTGTAGTTTGAAAATACTTTGCAAAATTGTATTTTTATGATTGTAACATTGCTACATTTAAATAAACACTGAGAGCTATCATTATTTTTCATGTAATGAGCGGAAATCAAATAATTCTGCAATAATTACTGATGCAAAAAGTGTGAAGTTGATAATATGGAATCATCATCAGTATTTTCTTGTGAGAGATAAACATATTGTGGGTCAAATTTGATTGCTCAGTCATTTTTTTTCATGCAATGATCAGACACTGCATCTGCTGGGTCTTGTTTGTTTTCTACTTCCAGTCTGGCAGGTTGAGCTAGGACAGCCACTGAGTTGCAGCTGATTAAAGATAAAAGTTTTGTTACAATTTCATCTTATACCAGCTCAGAACTGCCAGAACCCCCATAGTACGACAGTGCTTATTTTATCTCCTTGACAAGACTATTTAGGCATCTGCTTTTGAGCCCCACAAGGCAAATACTTGTATGTGCATGCAATGAAATATAAATAAGCAGTTAATGTAGCTCTCTGTGGGACCCGGGCAGGGATGTGATGCGATGTGAACACGGTGCTGCTTAATGAGTGTCTCAGGAGAAGGCTGGTACATGTCTTCTGTCCCTCTAGCCACCCCAGAGCAGTGCCCTTCTCTCTCAGCATCATTAACTCCTGCAGTAATGATGACAAAAACACACACTCGTGTAATGACGTTAAGTGACACTTATATGTATTGAGACTACAATAAATGTGAAGCTTCACAGTATGTCATCATAATGAAGTTTACTAGAAAACTCACAATAGACCTCATTCATTAAAATGAAGTTTAACAATATGTCAGCAGGATTTTTAAAAGTGCTTGTGGTACTTAATCATATTGTTAATGAGTGACTGACTCATAGAGGGGTTGTTTTCATAACTGGCCGTGCTAGCTTGGTCTCAGGAGAGCATCTTTTACTGTTTGATTATTTAATAATCCAGTTCAAGATGTCTTGGAACCTTTTTATTTGTTACCCTAAAGGGTGCATTTTATTTTCTGCTTCAGACAAACAGCCTTTCATTTATCACATCGCGGGATGAAAAGACACCTGTCGCATAGCTGGCACCAGAGAGAGAGAGGAAAGAAAAGCCTGAGGGAAAACTAATGTTCAGTGTACTTTGTCCTAAATATTAACCAGGTGCTTCCTGCTCTAAACCTGCTGATGGTAGCCACTTCTGGATAGACGGAGGGAGGATGAGCCCCAATCCTCTATGGACAACACTGCCCTACTTGTGCAGAGGTGACCCCCATGTGTTCTACACAGCCCTAACATTCACCATTGTTATTTATGAGCTTGCAAGGGTGTCTTATTGCAGGGAGACCATGTGCCACCTGTTTTAGCAGTAGGTTAAAGTACAGCACAATATGTTCTGCAAAGGTGAAACTGGAGGCGCTTGATTGAAGCTAACAAGCACAATGGGATGGGAAGTTTTAAACTAGGCTGCAAGCTTTCAAGTCAGCTACTAACAGTTTAACTAAAACAGATTTCAGATTCATTTGACTTATTTGTGGAACATTTTCAAATACCAAAACACTACTGTCACACTAACTGTGATGCTGATAATTAACTATAAATAGGGAACAGTTTGCCTGGCTCTGTCTGAAGTTACAAAATCTGCCTGAGGCACATTTAAACCTAAAATTAAAACTAAATTACACAGTTAATCTGTATAAAGACTTAAGAGTAAAAAAACTCCAGCTACGTATTGATCTTCTCATCCAACAACAAAGCCAACAAGCCTATTTCAGAAAAATCTCAAAGTATACCTTCAAAGACAAAGAACATGGAGGAAAATGACAAACTACAGAAACTGGTAACATAAACCAATGCAGCAGCCCAAAAAAAATCACACTCAGCATATGAAAATGTGTTAATAAAAATAAAGGCTGCCAAGTGAGGTCTTGTTTCTATATTGTAACTATAATTATGTCGACAACTTAATGTAGTATACCACATTATGTTTCAGACATTAGTGTAAGAAACATCGAAACAATATTATAATAGTTTGAGGCATTTTTTAAACATGCATTTACAATTTCACAAAATGGTAGTGTACAACACAGAGCAAAGTCTGTTCACTCTCCTCACAGCATTCCTCACCTGTTTTCTCTTATAAAGTGCTCATGTATATAAATAAAAATTTAATTTTTTTTTAAAAAAGCAATGCTTTAAGATTTTATGCACTTCTGGCTTTATAAAACCAGGTGGGCTTAAGTGTGGGATTCAGGTGCAGGAAAGAACAGAGTTCTTCACAGAGACACCTTGAGAAATCCCTTACTGCTGATTCTTTTATTTCCTTTCTGTGAGGGAAAGTTCCCACTTAGGCTAGCAGTCAAGCAGGGAATTAAGGATGTAATCAGAACTGAAGATAGTCATCTGGACTGTATTTGTGATTAAATGTAGAGGACATAGGTTGGCAATTTCCTTAATAAGTGCTGTTGTGCTGAATAAGGGCCCTTGGGGTTTATTATCTGTTCTTTAAAATTCATGACATTGAGGAGTACTACCACAAAGACCTACATCAGTCAGCAGCAGCAGCAGCAGCAGCTCTCAGTATGGCCACGGATGCACCAGTGTGGGAGCTATTACTGAGTTTATTCTCATGGAAGTTGAGGCAGGAATTATTTTTTCCTTCTTACTCTCCATTTAATGATGCTGAGGTGAATTTATTAAAGCACTGTACACACAGTGTAGCACAAAAATCCAGAGGTGCATGATTATACTGGCTGAATATCTACATGTAGACGCATGCATGCATGTGTATGAGGACACACACAGAAACACACAAAAGAAGCAGACGTGGCCTGTGGACTCTGAGTGAACTTTTGCACCACTTCAAAGCATCAAGGTTGAACAGAGGACTCTGTTTCCTATAATGAAGAGGAGATAGTTAATCTAGTATTAACGCCTGGCTTCCCATGAGGAAACACTGTGATTCAGGGAGGTGTGAAGGGGTCTTCAGTATGCACAGACATACTCTCTCTCTTTCTCGCTATCTCTCTCTGACCATCTTTTTTTTCTTCCTTTCTCCATGGTGATACAGACCCACCACAAAGAGCGCTTGAATGAAAGGGGCGTCAAACGGACATTGATTTCTAATAGGGAACTTTCTGGATCAGCATGGGGCTCGGCCTAAGTCACGACTGTGCTTCGGTCAAGGACACTATGTGTGGGAGCATCAACCGCACCTGTCTCTCTCCGCCAGGCACCAAATGAACCGCCACAGCAGGACACAGGGATCAGAGAGCAGTGGGAGTCTCCTTTCATCTCTTGGGGATTAGCACTCCCATAGGCAAGAAGTATATGTGTGTATGTGCGCTGTGTAACACTCTAGCAGAAGTATCTACCTTTTAGCCACAGGCTACACACTTCCTGTTTCTGCTGCATGATGAGGTTTCCCCCAAGGCCACAAATATATGAGGCTCAATAGGCAAGAGAGGGATGAAGGTGAAGACATCCTCCTTGGGCGACTTTTCTTAAAATAAACATGAAACTGTGTTTGTGCACTCTTTCCTCATGTGCAACAGTGACGGTTAAAGGTTGAACACTGTTGGTTGATTATATTTAAAATATTCAGTGTGTAAAAACACTGTTCAAAGCTCCCTGTTATGTTTGAGAAGGATCCCATTTGTATGAAGCAGGCAACACAGTGATGGTAACACGAAAATGTTGACATATGGTGGAGAGTGCCATCCGTGGTAATTCTAGTACAGGCATTAAACATGCATGGAAACAGTGAAAGCTTCAGTGGACTGTATCCACTCAGTTCTATTGAAGTGACAGTGCCACAGGGGAAAAGGTAAGGCAAAGAGCAAAGCCATCTGGGAAACTGAATTGCGTGACAATTTGTGGGATTCTGGATCATAAGCCACTTCACACTAAGCAACACCTTTAGTGCACACAAGCTCATAGCAGAGGTAAGAGAATACCTGCTACACAGATACATTTTATTCTCCTCCTCATTTTTTTATTTTCTTTCTCCTTACACATACAGTAGGTCCAGACACATGTGGGCATATCCTATACTTCCCTCCTTCCTTAATTTCTGCCACACAGCCTGACACTGATGGCAACTTTTCACACACTGTCAAGAGATAGAGTCTGTGTGTCTCACCTTGCACAGTCTTCCTCCTTTATTGATGTCACTACTAAGAATAAGAATGACTCCTGCTGCGCTCTGTGTCCTGGATACCAGGAACAACCACTCAGCTCTAACTCTTCAAAGCTGCCTGTCTGCACACATTGAGGTACTTAGTCTCACCATGGAGGCAATTTAGCAAGATTTATGTCCAGTTACAACAGTCCAAATGTGAATACATCATATGATATTGCCCATTTACTGAATAAAAATTGGACAGCTTGTATTTGGTCTTATGTGAATGAGTGATCCTCTGAGTTTTGATGACACAGGTGTTTTCTAATTGTGTTTTCCTGTTCTATATATCACTGACTCTAAACATGACACCATATTCACAATGGCCTACCTCTCCAGTAACACCAGTGTCCAATTTCAGACAGTTAAATATCATGGCTCACCCAACAGGCCTCCTCTCCAGACTATGTTCCTTTTAAAAACAGACCTGGCCCTGCCACTGCTGAATGCCCTGGCACAACCGTCCACCTGCAATATACTCTCTATGCCAGCCTAGGTCTGGACACCAGGCTCTGGGCAGCGAGCAGCGGGCAGCTCATAAATGAGTAATGGCAGTCACATTAACATTCGGTGGTAGGGCAGGCTAAGGGCAAGAAGGAGGGGACCCAGGGAGTGCGAGCGCTCCCTCTGTGTTATAAAACAGCAGCTGATTAATGTTTGATTCTAGCTGGCCTCATTCTCCCACCAGCACTGTGCAGAGCTAATCTGCAGACTGGGTGAGAGTGAGAGTGATGGAGCTAGAGAGTGGGGTGAAGAAAAACAGTTTGTACAGGTGCTGTTTGGAAAGGTTGAGCCAGCAATATGCTGTCTTTCCTCCGGTCATAAAATGAAAAATATCAGGGGTGCAGAACAGTTGAATCAATTCGAAATGAATTGGGGCATTGATAGGATAGGGCATAGCAACGATGATAAAGGATGAGAACAGGACAACAACAGGGTCACTTTGGGTGAGTCTAAAAAATATCAATTGCTTTATAAGAGAAAACCGACTTACAAAACTTTGACACTTACCAGTGATAGCTTTATATCCATTTTTATATCCAGTCAGTTGATTTACAACCAACTACTGCAGAGCTGTGTTTTATTGCACTGTTGATTTTAATACTGATGTGAACATAATTTGCTAAATTAAGCACAACAGATATGTTCCAAAATACTATAAACATATCCTCAGAATTATTAAATACAATATTGAAATTGGAGCTGTATTTACAGATGTAAACCACAGCTAAATAATCAAAATTTAAAAAAAAATGCTGGGTTTCAAAAATCGTGTGTGTGTGTGTGTGTATATGTGTGAGTGTTGTAGTGGGTGTGTGGGTGGATCAGCCCATGTTCAACAATTTGACAGCTATGGAGAAGAAGCTATTTTTCAGTCTTGTGGTGCGTGCATATATTGTCTTGTATGCACCTGACAGAGGAGAGTAGTTTGAAGAGGTGGTGGACAGGGTGGGTTTGGTGACAGATGATCTTGGAGGCCTTGCCTCAACATCAGGCCTGATAGATGTCCTCGACTGCTGGCAGCTCTGTCCCAGTGATATTTTGGGCCGTCTTGATGATCCTCTGCAGAGCTGTCTGGTTCTTCCTACTGCAGCTGGCATACCATACTGTAGTGCAGGATACTTCAGGATAAGCTCCACTGTGTGCCAGTAAACGTTCACAAGAAGGTTCCTTGGCAGTCTGGCTTTCCTCAGCTTCCTCAGAAAGTAGAGGCATTGGTGTGTCTTCCTGATGACAGTGAAGGTGTGTATGGCCCAGGTGAAGTCCTCAATGATGTGCAGCCCCAGGAATTAAAATCTCTCCACAGCCTTGCCGTCAATGAACAGAGGGCCGGGATCTGTTCTCCTTGTCTTCCTAAAGTCTACCACAATCTCTTTAATCTTCTTGTTAAGAATGAGATTGTGGGTAAAACACCAGGCTGTCAGGTTTGGCACCTCCTCCCTGTACGCTGACTCATCATTGTTAGACATCAGTCCAATGACTGTCATGTAACCTGTGAACTTGATGATGGTGTTTGTTTCGTGGACAGATAGATAGTCTTGGGTGAAGAGGGCATACAGGAGAGGGCTGAGCACATTTCCCTCTGGAACACCAGTGTCCGGGGTGAGGGTGGAGGATGTGTCTTTTCCTTACAGTCTGGGGACAATTGGTCAGAAAATCTAATGGAGTTTGGACATTGGTGTGTTGGGAATGACAATGTTGAAGGGTTAATTGAAGTCCAAGAAGACCATCCTGACGAACGTGTCTGGTTTTTTCAGTTGATCCAGGACAGTATGGTGACAATGGTTGTGGATTTGAGGCATCTTGGAACAACCTCTTGGACATCTGCTAACTGATTTGCATATGCCTGGAGCACACGCCCTGGGAGACCATCAGGTCCAGCTACTTTCCTACAGTATTGAAGAACTGTTCAGGGAGCACCAAGTCGCTGCGTCCATATGCGCCACCATTTTAGACATAATGATGATGGTAGATGTAGATGCAGAAATATATAGCAGTTAAATGGGTAAAATAAATGTACAACCTACTACTTTTCATCAAAAGAAGTGCATACAGTATGAAACATCTACTGAACAAATAACTCCGCAGAGAATTCTATCCTGTGCAATCCAGTTCAAAATTGACAACGGTGAATCACTGCGGATCCGCAGCAATAGAACTTTACCTTTCATTCTTTTATTCATAAAATGTCAACGGCCATATGTTACTGTGTGTCTGACTCACAGGTGGATGGTGAATGTGCTGTTTTGGATGATGAGGGAGAAAATTGTAACAGCAAAGTGGTTCTGACAGTTGCGTGACTGGGGAGCAGAGGAAATTAGAGTTTGTCATAGGTGAGAAATACGCCTCTTCATACTTCACAGAAAACATTCATTTCATTTTCCTTTTCCAGGGAGAATACTTTACAGTGTTTCACATTTCTCCCTCTGTCTCCATAAAAATGAGTGGTTGCATTACATTGTAGTCCTAGAGCTATTTCAGTGTCTAATCCCTCAAGATTAAAAAAAGGAACATCCTGTGTTGCAGGCCTTACCACTATAACAAAAGGGAATTTACTTACATAAACATTTAGTACTGACTCTCATAGCCAGAAATGATAAATTTAGAAATGAAACATCTCCAGTGTATTTTTCTTGGGTGTAGGTACAAGTTTTCAGTTTCACCACTGTTCGAATTGAGTTCTAAGTTTTTACACCTTATAAAAGAATTGTTCATGTTAACAAAACAACTGGATTGGACATAATTCTAGCATTATCATTAGTGAATTCTTCAGCTTTTAGTGCTATTTGCTTTCAAGTGGAGATGAGCAATAATTACAAAACAGTGTTATGTTGTTAATGGAAAAAGGCCCAGTGAGACTGGATGTGCTCTACATACCAAATTTGCCACTAAATGGGAAAACATTCTATGCAGAAGTGAAGGAGTAAGTGAGAGTTTAAATGATATTAATGTGTCAAGTTAGGGTCGATTAAAGTAATTTGGTAACATAGAGGGAAGTGCAGTGAGAATAAACGTCAAGGGAAACAGGAACTCAGCAGGTTCTGTCAGCTGGGATGTTGACATATGCCGCATGAAGTCAGTTCCAGCAGTAATCTTATAGAAGTGACAGATTAATGCTTATAACATAAAATGTCTGGCATGCATACACACACGCTCACCCATCCATCCACGCTAACACACACACACACACACACAAACACCCATGCAAATATGCACACTCATTTGCACACACACACACACACGGTGCAACATTCAGTACATCCTCACAGTAGCAAAGTAATCTGCGTGCATAAGGAACACTGAGAGGTAGTGTTGACTGACAGGCAAATCGTTCCTGCTGAAATACCCATTTGACAGAGAAAAACACCAAATGCACGAGTTAAAAGCCAGCCACAGAAATCGCCTCAGTATACTTCACATGAAAGCAAACCTTAGTATTTCGTGCGCCTTTGAGAAGCGACTAAGGTGAAATCTGGGGAAAAATATCAGGCTTCTCCTCTTCTTTTTTTTTACAAAATGAAGAAACGTAATGCTCTTTGTGCAAACCTGGGTGCCAATCATGAGCGCGCCTCTTTGAGGGCCAGGCCTCATACATATGTCAGCTCAGTAGTAACATTATAATTCCACCCCAGATCTTGAAGAATGACACAGTTTGGAAGCAGCTCTACTACGGAGGGGAAAAGGGGGTAATACAAACCGCTTGCCTTTTTGTTCAAGAGACATTGTAATTTAACTGTTGGTAGCAGGCAGTGGCAATTGGTTTTAATAATGGTCTGTACACTTTAATTTGTGTAGGGATTTGCATGGCCCAGCCTTGTCTCACAGGGCCTTTAATACTACTGTGCCATGAGGCCTTGTCGCTGAGAGAAGGGGAGGATGTGCCTGAAAGTACTGAACAGAGGAGAGGAGGAGAGATATACAGTATGAAGAGATGGAAGGAGAGCTGGGGAGGAGAAAGCGTCCCACAGTGGGAGGTGATGAGGAAAGAGAAACATACTAATGTGTGCTTTGCCATTTCCTGTTCCTCGTAATGTCACATAATGTTGGTATAATTAACCTCAGGAAATGTGGCTTCATTAGTCCCAGTCCAGGTGTTAAAATGAGGTGTGAACTAATTGGACGAGTGTACACCATGACAAAAAATAATGATGCCATGCGAAGATATGAGCAATTGATATAGAAATGACTGCCAAATCTTGACAACAAAGATGAAAGAGTTTATTTGATACTTATTAAGATAAAAGTTGGCAGTAGGGCTGCAACTACATGATTTTTTTTCATTATTGATTAATCTGCCAATTATTTCCATGATTAATCAATTAATCATTTTGTCTATAAATGTCAGAGAACAGTAAAAAAAAAAATGCCTGTTATAATTTTTGAAAGCCCATGATGATGTCTTCAAATGTCTTATTTTGTCTGATCAATAATCCAAAACCCAAAGATATTCAGTTTACTATCATGTATGACGCATGAAAGTTTCAAATCCTCACATTTGAGAAGCTTCAACCAGTAAATGTTTGGATCTGTTTTGTAAAAGAAAAAGAAAAAAAATCAATAAATTGTTGCAGAAAAATTTTCTGTTGATCAATAATTGATTAATTGACTAATCGTTGCAGCTGTAGTTGGCAGCACTCTTTCAACCGAAACATGCAGGACTGAAGGAGAAATGCCTGCAGGTAATGTAGAAACACACCACACAATAAAGTGGTGTGACCCTGAAGACATGCTTGTATTATGTATGGTCTATTTTTCCTCGTTTGTATGCTCTGAACCTCGGCACAAAGCCTTAGACCCCGTTGATTCCAGAAACTTTCCTGTCTGCTTTCATCTGCATCACAAAAGAGGCCTTTTCTCTCTAAAAATACTGATCAAGCCTTATCTTTTTAAAACATGTAATCCACTGGGGGAAAGCTGGACTTGTAGCCATTAGGCGCTGTCCTCTGTGCCTTGACTCTCCGCCGTCTCAGCCTTTGTAGGGAAAGGCTGGAGCAAAGCTTGTTTCCATTCAGCTGGGAGAGCTGGTCAAAGCCATGAGATCAAGCAGCTCCCAGCACTTTTTTTTTTTTTTTTTTTTTTTTTGTGAGAAACACGATCCTCAATAGCTTTGGAAGACGGTTGCAAAAATTCTGAACAGAACAAGATCTTATGTCTTCCCCTAGTCTCACACAGGTTTGACAGCATTTTTGAGGAAAAGTTTGAAAAATTTGGAAATGGTGAGTCTTAAATTGGGTAGAAAATAGGAACTCCTCGCTGGAGACGGGCTGCCATTTTTAAGCTTGTTTGTTTCCTTCCTCACTGCTATCTCTCTTTGCACATAACTTTAGCACAAACCATCTGCCATACAGGTCCTGTGCGACTTTTCTTCAAGAGCTCTTAGTGGCTGTCTTCATCAGCTCAAGATCTGCTGCAGAAAAACAGCTTTAATTGGTACTGAGGGGGAAGAGAAGCAGAAGGGGCCACACGCTTCACCACATTTTAGAGAAAAATGCATGTGAATGATCGAGAATTGCATTCCGTGCAGGTTCTCCTTGGCAGACGCATTTAATGCATCAACACACAAATCTTTTTTTTTTCTTTAACATGATCCCCTCTGCACAAACATAAAAATTAATAGAATGCTCAGATTATTAAGTTCAGCACTCTTCACATGAACACATGTTCACATTAGCACCAATAAAACAAGCTGTGAAACTCCATCCCTTAATTCACTTGGAGTAATAGCTCTCAGGTTCCACACAGGTAAATCAACTTAGCCTGCTAAAATTGCCAGCTGTAATATTTCATATTGCCCTGTCAATATCCCTGAGCCCTGAATTGCCCTACTAAGCACCGAGCTAGAAAGATTGAAAGAGCAAATGTCAGAACGCTGTTGAGCTGCGTTCAGGAACTTGCGTTACACTGAGAAGGAAGGAAACCTCACAGAGTGCAGCCAACAGTGTAGTCCTATCCATTCCAGCAGGCAATTACGCCGTTTCACCAAGGCCACTAGCTTCACTACAATTAGGCTGACAGAAATGGCCTCTCTAACACATTAGAGGAAACCAGGGATGCTTTCTTCCCCCTTTTCTTCTCTTTGCACTGTCAGGGTTCTTTTGCTGCTTGTGTTGTTTCAGAAGAGCTTTGAGACATTAGCTTCTGTTGTTTCTCTAGCTTTGGAGACATTTTGCAGCCCATTAGCTGCTCTTTCAGCCCCAACCGCTACTCAAAACCAGCGAAAAAGAGGAAGGGGTGGGGGAGAAACAGACAGACTGAGTGAGACACTGTACACAAAGCACCTCTGTAGGTGTATCTGCTCAAGCATCAGTGATTTTAGATGCTGACGATTGGAAAATATAATCTATTGTTAAGATATTTAAGTGTTTAGAGGGATATTCATTTCTAAAATGGAATTGCTGACATGAAAGGATCTGCAGGGAGATGTAGCCTTGTTAATTTGACCATAAAGTCATGGAGTACATCAGATGCTAAACTGTGCTGTGCAGTCTCTAATATAATCACTGTTGCCTTCAGCAAAAAAAAAGGAAAAAAAAGAAAAAAAAAAGGGAATGCATGTACATGTAACACTTTGTGAATGCACATAACCAGCAGAGACCAGAAATGAAAGCCAACGGTCAGGATATTGTAGCCTAATCAGCATTACATGCACCGTCCGGTTTATAGTTTGCTGATGTGCACTGCGGTTTGGCCAAGACAGAGTTAAGGTGGTTTCCAGCACAGCTGATGGGGCTGAACAATTTGCACGGCTGGCAGAAAAACCATAATCAATCCGGAGATTATAGATAAGGGCACTAAAACCAGCCAAGCACAGCGTTTTCTCTTATCGCAATTACACCTTGCCCTCCTGCCTCAGGTACAGCCAATTAAGCTGGGAGAGGATGCGCCAGCAGCCACTTCACATTGAGAAGGCCTATCAGACGACTCCAAACACACCCCATCACTGCAGAGGGGGCAGATAGGAGCTTGTTAAGCACAGGAAGACACAGGGAGGAAGCTCAAGTATGTACTGTTGTGCACTGCAGGTACTGTATGTTTACGTCAGTCCAAAAAACACACATGCACATATTTTATGAAAATAGTTATCGACTGGCATGAATGATGAATGCTCTGGTGAGTGATAAGCAGTCTACTGGATGGCTGCCTGCTGGCTGCAATTCATAAACGGACCAAGGGCACACAGACCTTGCCCCAACACTGCCTCTCTCTCACTCTCTCATCTGCTTTTTAATCCATTCATTACTTCCCTCTTCTTTTTCTGCCTTTCATTGTGGAATATCACTCACATTATGTGACTACTCAGCAGTATAGAAAAGGAAAGAAGGTGTGGGAGAGGAGACAACTCATGCGTGTGTTTTAATGTAAGAGCAGCAGGGCGGTTAAGAAAGGCAGAGATGAGGTCAAAATCAAGGATAATACTCGGAATGAATACAAATCTTTGCCTATTGTGACTTCATATTCCCTCCTTATTGTTCAAAACTAACTGGAGTTCCATATTGTTGCTAGGTCAGCGATGAAAAATTGATCACAAAAAGTTCTCTGTGCCGCGCATCACCGTCTCCTCCACCGGCGGATGTGGGTTAACCAGGTACACAAAAATAATCCTCGAGTGCTTGATCTGAACCGCAACTTTACACTTCTCTTCCCTCTCACCACTTTGAGATTTCAAAGAGCAGACGCACAGCGTGTGGTGTTTTGTCTACACTGTGTGATACCACCATACACATTTAGCTTGACAATTTCGCCTCAAAGCATCATCTTTCGCGATCACTTCCTGTCTCGGTGCGCCACCGAAACTTGACATGTACAGGGAGAACATCTACAAGCACATGAAGCCGTGTGACGGAAGAAGAAAGGCTGACACAGGTGGTCTCACTTTGCTTACAGCGCAGACCAGATGTCCGGCCAGAGCGCGCACACACACACACACACACACGCATACAGACATGCAAAATAAGATACAAACAAAGCCAGCTCGCTCCATCTTTCTACCTGTTTGATGAAATGATTAAATTACTCCTTTGAGCACAGGAAGCCATTAATAACAGCACGACAGAAGGGAGTCAAATAGAAAAATGAAAAGAGAGGCTGCCACAGTGGGGGAATCCATCTACTCTCTATTTAGACAACATGGTGATGCATTCCACTAATGCTGGAATGAGACAAAGTGAAAAAGATACTCCTTATTGGCTTCTTATTAAATACTATTGGAGTCAAAAGGGGGTAAATTGACTAAGTAGGTCGAGGCAAAATGCGTGCAGTGAAAATATGCTAAATTCAAATTCTGATTGGCCACATGGGTCTGTGGATGCTGCTTTCATAATTGCCTTCTCTTGATGTTTTTGTCCTCTTTTCAACATTTGCTGTGACATGCAATGTGCTGGAGAGCAAAATATCTTCCCGGTGATGCAAATGATGTTTGTGGCTCGGCGCTTCCCCACTGAGACCAACATCTGAGAATGGTTCCTTCCACATCAACACAAACAGCCAATCCGCTGTTGCTGGCAGAGTCCGCTCACAGATGGCTGTAAATCAAGGGAGTGTGCGGCTGCAGTACTTACCACGTTCACTGGACAGGGTGGTATCTGTCACAGAGGGAGATAGAGAGAGAGAGAGAGAGAGAGAGAGAGAGAGAGAGGGAGGGAGGAGGGGGGGGGGGGAAGGGCAAGAGGAGAGGAGAGAGAGAATATGATGATTAGAACATAATAGGTTTCAGTAAAAGTGGCATTGCAATACTAAAGTCACCGTTAAACAAGAGAACAAAACAGATCAATGAGGAGGATTAATGGAAAGTCAAGCAATAGCCGGACAGTGACATATACAGAACGTAGGGATGCTATTGGAGAAAATTTGCTGTCACAACCGCATAGTCGCTCACATTTGTCTCTGTCTATTATCCAGGCAGCACCATTTAACCAGAATACAGTTTGTTTTCTCTCTTATACTTCTTGTCATTGCCTCAAGCAGCGGGATTCATCATTATCTTCAAAAGCTTGTAGTGATGTCTATATTGCTCTTGTGCTCACTCATTGAAACACAGGAGAATTGCGGGATATTGCTTATGCACATTGCACACACTTATGTACATCGTCGTGGGCGATATTTATTCAGACCTCGGCACCGTGGCTGTGCGACAGAAAGAGGAGAGGCAGTCATGGAGGTTCTTGATGTCTTTCTCCTAGTTGCCTGCCCTTCTCATGTCCTCCAGCAGAGTTGCTTGGTGAGATTTGATCAGAAGCAATCTCCTTGGCTCGTTTTTGCATTTATTGCTCACATTTTTTTAATCTGGAAAGCCTTAAAGCTGACTAAAACTTTAAAAAAAAAAACACCAGCAGCTCTGATCAGATGCACTTGGTTTTTAGACTTTAAATTTGAGGACATAATTCCCAGGCCTGTGATTTAAAAAAATGTTTAAATGAAAATGCTAAGTAATGGTTCCAGGTTTCCTCCCCGTCTCTGTGATTTTACTTTAAGGGCAAAATAATAATGTTTCATATTAATAAGTTGATCTTTGCTTACTCACAAAAGTTTAGCAATAAAAATGAAAAAATGTGGTGTGGCTGCACACTCTTATTCAGAATAATAACCGTTGTAAACTACCATCAGGGGAGCAAACTTTTGCATCATCCCAAATTTTTTAATTTAGCAGTTTATTTACTAAGACTACAAATATAATGAGTTAATCTAATTCTGCAAAGTAAGCACTATGCTGGACTAGTTTGATGCTTGTTGCTCATGTCTGGAAAGGAACGGAGCAAAAAAACTGTTTTCTGCTGTTGGAACTTGGAATAGTGATTGAGGAGACACTTTTGGAACTACAAGTGTATATTAAGAAGAACATTTTACGTGAGAAAATATGGTTAAATATTAGATAATATAATGACTTGTCAGCTCAACAAGATCAGTGACTGAATGTGTTATGAAAAATCTGTAAAATTCCATTGACAAGATTATTTTTGTACAGATAATATAACAGTTAATAACCTGCTATGAGCCATTAAAATCAATCAATCATTTCCTCCTCACATATTTTGCACCTCTCAACAGGAATGCCTTAAAATACATATTGCACGAGCAGCTTTGCCAGCTTTTCTTATGCCACAAAACACCATTGCTTTAATTCCAAGCACAGAAATGATTTTCAGCATGTTGTCAGGTGATGTTCAGTGGATTTCCTCAAGGGGATGATGTGTTGATAGTTGACACACTTCCTCAAATAATAAATCTGATGGGAACATGCAACATATGGGGCATATAGGAACATGCCTCATATCCTATATGTAATCACCACTTGAAAGCTGTCATGAAGAGTTTCTCACACATGACAACCTTTAAATACAGGCTTGTGCCATGTGCCATGTTCATCAGCATGTTGGATGGCGTCGTGCTAAACTATATTTTCCCTCCTCTTGTCTGCTGTAGTTAGACTTTGTGTGCCTTTATTTGCTTAAAATCTTGAGATAATGTAAAGCTTTAAAAGTGGCTATACTTTACATGCTCATATTAAAAGGTATGTGGACTTAAGAACAACTTTCAACACAATATACAGTACTGTCTGACAATCTGTTGTCAGAAGACTAAGTTGAACTTTTTATAAGCTTGGTGTAAAGTCCTACAACTGGAAGACATCAGCAGCTTGTCCTGAAGTTGCATTTAGTGGAAGCTGGACTGGATCAGTGTCTGCTAAATAAATAAAAATTTGAGTATGAAATACATACCCTGTTTGAATAAATGTCTCCAATAAACTGTTTAAGTTATACAAACTTCTCTTGCTCTCTCTTCTCATGCTTTAGTTTTCAGTGTGTACATTTATTTTCTGGGTTTTTCTGTGAGTTTGCATTGCAAACTTGCAGAATCGAAGACAGCTTTTGGCCTCTTTGGTTGCAGTTGTTATGATCAAAATGCATGAATCCCAATGAGTTGTGCTTTTTCCACTCATGTCTCGCCATAAATCCATTGAAGTTCATCTTAAAATCTTTGCAACTTTTTGACTTGTTTACAAAAAGCAAACACATCACTATCTAAATGAGAGTTTTGCTCATAGACAGCCCCGCTCTCTCCATTCCCCTTCTCCATGTATAAAGGCACCCTACTCTATCCCAACAGAACTTCGCTCCGCACATGTTCAATTATTCATCTCCCTCTGTCAAGAATTCAGCCTTGCTAGCACTTGCCAGTATCCCCCACAAATTGGCAGGCAGGCTCATATTTGGCATATGGTGCAGAGCAGTGCTGCTTTTCCTCCTCTCTTCAGTTGGCCTGCTAGCATTCCCGAAGGGCACAGTAACACACAGTGATATGCACTCACGCACGCACACACACAAACACACACACAAACTAGCACACACACTAACAAACACACACACACACACAGACACACACAAATATACTTGCACACACCAATGATGCACCATGTCTATCAGTTTTGTAAGTGAGACCCCCCCATTGAGTTGCTGGGCATTCGTCCACAACCTCTGTGCAACAGGTTTCAAGGTTTTCAACAACACTGTACATGCTGTAACAGCTAAATCAGCAACAGTCCGCTATTGCAATACCAGCAGCAGACATCTTAACATCACTAAATAGTCAAAAAAAATGTCTGACTATCAATTAAGACCGCTAACAGCCTTGCACACCCACACAGGTGTTTTGAGTTAATCTGCCTGATTAGATCTCTTCTCAGGTTGAAGTTAGATGGAGATATTCTAGCAGTTCGTTGAGTTCACCAAACTAATCCGAAAGAAACTAAAAGAAACGTGAAATGTTTTCACGCCCTAAGAAGTGTAGCTGCACCACGGTTGTGAAAGGGCTTTAAAGAATTAACCATTTAGTGTCATTCCTATAGGCATATTTCACTGAGGACATGTTGACAGGTCACAGTTGGAAAAGCACAGGTGTACATGATTAAATTAATTATGGCTGAATTGCATTTAGCTGCTTCAGTTTCAGATAGTGTTCATGCTGGCTCACTGTCACGGCTTACCGAGCCATCATTAATGGTATTAGTAACACCACTGCTTTTCCTTCAATGACAAGTCAAAATATCTGCTGTGAGGAAGCAGATACTGCATACAATCTCAATAGCATACTGTGTGGCCTGCAAAGCTCGGAAATGGACTAGTTTACATGGCTGCTACCCTTAATGAAATCAAGAATTTCATTTCCATTTCATAATCACAACAATATGGTTAAGATATTATAATATAGATAGATAGAACATAGACTGTATCATACAAACCTAATGAGAATTAGGCTGTAGAAACACTCACAGAAACACAGTAGCATGTTAAAAATTATACAGCAACACTAAAACTTATAAGAGTAGGACAGAAGCTTTGCTGCAGTGTTTGGTTTAACTTTAAAACTTTCATCAGGAGCAGGTAGAGGTCCCAGGAAACAACAACTAATAAATACCAGCCGATTTATAAGTTGCATAAGTTCAGC
This sequence comes from Euthynnus affinis, assembly GCA_029490765.1. Lineage (NCBI taxonomy): Eukaryota > Metazoa > Chordata > Actinopteri > Scombriformes > Scombridae > Euthynnus > Euthynnus affinis. Next base: position 8,505,497 of record CM055840.1, on the reverse strand, counting down.
CGATGATGTTACAGGTCAAAACTGTTTGTATGATTGAACACATGGGTGTAAGAATCATTGAAAATGTGGGTGGGACAATCTAACAGGGATTTTTGGGTGTTCTCCCCCAGAAATTTTTTTTTTCATGTTATGTCAATTCCTGTATTCTGGTGCCTTCTAACAGGTGGTTTGATACTTTTATCTGGTTATACTAGCATGAAAAAAATTATGGGTACATTTTGTAATTTCATTCAGAGGAGGTGGTTGGCCCGCATCACATATTTGAAGATATTAAAAAGCTTCAAGTACAGACATTGATTCGATGACTAATTCAGAGCCGTCTTTAATAATAACCACTCATTGTTTATTTAAACTTGAGAATCTCTTTACGCTTGCATGCAATTGCACTTTCTGTTAAATGAATTTCTTTACTGTTATCAAATCAATGAGTAAAGTGGAGAGGGCACCTGTAGTCAAAGTGCCTTCTCCAATAAACTACATTCATCTTCTGATCGTTTCAGAGTTAGATTATGTTGTTAGCCAGTTATCTTGGTGGCTTTATTTTACACATAACTGCTACCAAGAGGCACTCCACATAAATATTTAGGGAAACATTTCATGACAAAAGGCATCAATATAACAACCATCTGCCACCGTTCATGAAAAGCAATGGTCTTGAATTCATAAGTGGCAAAAGTTTGAGGAGTGTGTGAACAAATTCATTAAGATAGTTGGATAACATCATAATACTGTAGCTTTGTGGCACAGGCCCCTCATATATACTTTTTGGCTAAAAATACATATGTGCTAACATTTCAAATAGAAAATAACTTAAAATCCAACACCCCAAAATCTTCATTAGTCCCTTTCATCCCTTTCTGTTTCCTTGCTTTCTTTATTTGTTCTTTATCTCTTTATTTCAACCCTTTCTTTTGCAAAACCAAATATTCAAAATCTTAAAATGTACATGAATGCTCACTAGCCAGCAGTCATCTTCCCTGTCTTTGTTTGCACATTGCTGTGCTTCTTTGCTAGAATGGCATGTAACTTTTGGCAGGATGTGTTGGCCGCATTCTTGCACCCTATGTGCATCCCTGTGCATGTGCACGATACAAATACAACTCATAGAAACATTGTGTCATGACACTACTAGAGGTGAAAAACTCCACAGATATAACTTCATAATTTGTCTTTAAAGAAGTTTTCAAGCACTCTATTTTTACACACAGAATACAGAAAAACATCTTTGGTGAAACTGATGAAATGTTAGAACTACAAATACCCAGTGTTCAGTCTGATATATAGCTTACAACCTTTAACTCCCCTTGCATTCTCTTTAGTGATGGACTACACTTAACCATATAGTAGAAAGTAATCCTTATTGTTCACTAGGAGTCTTTTTTACAATCTGAAACATGTGCATTTTCGGAACATCTCTGATTGCTGGCTAGTACACTCCCAGGAAGTGAAAAGAAAAAAAAAAATCAGCCAAAGCCTGCACGCATTTGTTCCACCATCCACTGATTTATGAATACATGAGTGGAACACACTGTTCTTCTGCAGCTGGCCAAAAAGACACTGTAGAAAATTTGGAGGAGTATTACAGATGACATAGACACAGCAGTTTTACTTGTCATGTCCTTTCACAAATTGCTCAGGTGTTGCGCGCCGACTAAAACAGGATCCTGAGAAAGATGAACAAGTAGATTTAAAACACTTTTCATATTTCTTTTTTTGACTTCTTTTCATATTTTACAAATAGTACATTAGAAAATGATAGAAAGCCCTGATCCAGGTATGTATCCTGTCACTGTGATGTTCTTGTGCTGCTTGTTTCATCTTTCGTCTCCAATGAATAAATTACATTTTCAGACATACATCCAGCATTCTTGTGTGGACTAGTTTTCTGTTAAATTCATTCAACGCATTTGACCAGATTCTTTACAAAGCTGACTACTGCTGTGAAAAGAATCAGTCAAAACAAAGTGATAATGCAGACTCCCACATATTACAGACTCATCCAAAAGGTCACAGTTATTCATTCCCTTCATCAAAGGCATGAAGAAAACATTTTGAGCTCTCACAAAACACCAAATTACATCCGTATTGTCTATGTGATAACCTTTCTTTAAATCTGTGTATGGATCTAATTATTGAGCTGAAAAATCTTTACTTGCATACCTTTTATGCTCTCCAAAGGGCTGCGAGTCTAAATGACTTTCACAACACATGCTGAAAGGCAGCCAAAATGTTCGCTACATCCGAACAACGTGTTAAATCACACGCACGCCGCCACATGTCATGTGAGCGAGCGATTGATGTGAGCACGTCTGTTTGCATGCAGATGCATCCTTATGCCAAATCTTCTTGTTGCCCTTGTGATGACTAATAACCAGAGAGCATTTTCAGCTAATAAATTATACATTTAAGAGTCTAATCAAATTGAACAAATGAGTATGTCTAGAAAACTATTAATCAGAGAGCAAACGTGTATTTACAAATATAACACTGGCAAAAACAATCAATTATTCATAAAGTGAATGCTGGGTAAGTGGGCTTCTTCCCGGGTGAGATGCTGCCATAATTGGAGTGGGACTACAGGAGTTCCGGCTGGCGTGTGTATGTGTGTGTGTGTGTGTGTGTGTGTGTGTGTGTGGGTGGGTGTGCTTACACACACACACACACACACACACACACACACACACACACACACACACACACAAACACAAACACTTCTCCCCATGCGCCAAACTTCCCCCAAACACGACAAGAGCAGGCAGAGTCGGCTCATTACTGCCTAATGAGTTGTCTGATTAGTGCCGAATATAAAAGCCTTATTGTCAAGCGCTGTATGTTTATTTTGATTAATTATTGTACTAAAGTGACAGAATGGAAGCACAATGACATGGAGCATTAACGTTTTGTGGTAATAGGGCCCTTGTAAAGAGGGCAATTGTATACTCATCCCTCAATGCAACACATAAACCAAAGCCACTACCCAAAGAGGTTTTATATTGAGACTAACAGATACTCCTCCTAACATGCAATTCAATCAACTCCATATGGTAAGATGAGGGCTGCCTAATCCATAGACCTGCAGACACTAATGCTCAGTAATGACCATCCTCTCTAAAGGCAGGTAGCTGGCATGGAGAGGGTTAGTCCTTGTTGATTCTTCTCTTTCTAATGTTTTTTTTTGTTTTGTTTTCTCTCTGTGATTTGTTCTTAAAATAATAAGAAACAGATCAGACCAACATGAAATTCATGAAAATGTACAAAACTCTCAATTTGTAATTAATAAATGCCACTTGCCTTTATAGTTGCTTTAATCAATAAATTTGTATCCACGAAGGTTCAAATCACTAGATGTAATGTCAGAGGGGTCGCTAATAGTGACAAACCCACAGATAACTATCAACAGACTCTGTAGTTCCCTATACTTTAGGTAGCGTTTTAGCATCTTTCAGCTCCTTGTTTTGGTTTTACAGTCAGCAACTTCAGTGTACGTACTTCGGTGTACTGCAAATTATTGATGCATGAACATGTAAGTAGCATTTTAATGTTGTAGCTGGTCGAGCTGAAACTGATTTTAGCTACTTTATATTCTGTTAGGTAGTTTAATCTGTAACAATCATATTTTGTTGGCTGGTCATATGATTTCTGTGGAAAATATTAGCCTGCTGTGTAACTGCCAACTAAAGCTGCGTTGGAGTAAAAAGTACAATCTTTTCCTCTGAAAAATATTGAAGTAGTATGATATCAATGGTATGGTATCAATGGAAATACAAGTTAAGTGGAAGTACATCAAAGAACAGAAGTCAGTTACTTCCCATCACTGCAACTGGAAAAATGATGAGTGCCAAAACTTGAAATCTAAAATAGAAGTGTTGATTGTGAGAAAGGAAAGTGTTTGCCAGATGGCCAAACACTTGTTCTGCAGTGAGTCATGACTCCCTCTTGGCTAGTGTGAAACCACATGTTGAGAGATTAGCCTAGAATCACTGATTGCTAGAATGTTTCTGGATTGTCATTGTTTGTGATTCAAACAGGGAAAATACTTTCGGACATGTTGCTCTGGCAAGCTGAAAACATCTGAGTGTGTTCTGCTGCATAATATAGGATGATTAATTAATACCAGCCAGCATATTATGAGATGTATGACTTTTTCTCTTCACTGACCTGAGGAATAGGAAAGTCTATTAACAGTAAAAAAAAAAAAATTCCACTGCCACATTTAATTGTGATTTTTTATCATAATTATTCACTTTGTTCAGTCAGTTAAACATGTTTCCAGTTCAAAATAAATACACTAAATGTGTTCCATTCAGTGTGGTTGACAGACACTGAAACACATTTTCTTGTTAACTTGAGAGACATAGTTTTGCATAAATAAACGTGTATGTAGTGGAAGTAGAAAGCTTTTCAGTCCATCCTGTCTAAAGCACATCTCAGAAAATGTAGATTTTGATTAAGCCAAAGACCAATGCAGGTAAGAAAAATGGATCAATGCCAAAATGTTCTTAATGTTAGAAAATCTGACTTCATGCCTGTGAACCCATTTTCTTTCCCGGAATTTAGCTCTTTTTCTCTCTGTGCAGCCTCCTCTCTGTGAGCAGAATGCTATTTGTTCCGTCAGAGGAGGGACTGTATTGCTTGCCCTGTTGCTCTGTACACACTTTAAATCAGAGGTAATGGGGCACTTCAGGAGACCGCTGTTACACACACCCAACTGCCAATACACTGTAATCACTAAAGGCCCCTTTTCTTCAGTGATAAGCATCGCTTACGTGCATTGCACCCAAAACTACACGGATGCACTGAAGATGTATTGACGATAACTTAGTGAACAGAACTTTGTGATTTAATGTGTTTTGATGTTACCTCCTGATTTAGCAGTCATACTAGGTAAGATTTCAACCTGTTAATGCTGGAAAAACATGTCGCACACATTCACACATCACATGGTCACTCAAAATAGACGTCAAAACAAATCTTCAGAAAGTGCTCCAAACAGATTGAGAAGTTGATTCAGTTTCCATCAGACATGCGAACTACTAAAAGTTCTCCATCAGAGAGCTGTCAGGAGCTGATCCACTAATTTCCCCATCTGGTACAAGTCAAGACAGAAGGCTAGTGTCTCGGGCAAGGGTATAAATCCTGCCAATAATCTTGACAACGAGCAAGTAGAATCCATTCAAATGTGCAGCAGCTACTTAGCTGCTTTTCTGACTCTTGGGTTTGAAGAATTTCTCAAAATGTAAACCAGAGGTGATGTTCAGCACTGGGCTTGTTCCTTAAAAAGCATTCTTCATTGTCAATCGCATCAGCTCTAGTGTTTGTAGCAACAAAAGACAGTAACTGAATAATTCAATAAAATTAACAGCAGGAACACTAACAACATAAATTAAACAATTCTCTCTTTATTCATCTGAAATGACAAATACCTATGAAATAATAGTACATGGTGGCAGCATACAGTTTTTTGGGTTTAAATCTAATACTTAAAGGTAATTGATGCATAAATGAAGCGTAAGTGTTTTCTTGATTAGCGGCACCGATAAATACAGAAATATCTAATTTATTACAGTAATAGAATCGCTGTAAAACCATACAGAGTGAAACAAAACACTGAACATGACTCATTTTAATGAAAATGACCCTCTCATTGCTGGTTAAATGTCCCACCTGGCCAGTGTTTAATTATTGGATGGCTCCACAGACATGACTTCTACCTTCTCATTTCACAGTATAATGTCAGGTCACTATACATTCGTTGTCATAACTTTCATTGTTAACAACATCATGAGCCAAATCAGTCATGTTGTGCAAAATGCTCCAATTAATCTATACTGTATACACCAGCTTGTACTGAGCTATTTGTACTTTCTCTCAGCCAACATTAAAAGCACTTTCCCTCGAGGCTAAACACATTTAATGGGGTGTCTCAACCTTAATGTTAATGCACTGTAGGTAGCAGCTGATAAGCCCAGTAGGTGGTTTCATTTTAGCATGTAAACATCTTATGTGTAAGGATGTTTGGCCTTTGTGGGTGTGCACTGGCATGCATTTATATACTTGACACTCGTACATGTTTGCCCAGTCAAATCTAGCATTTTCTACCTCTGCCTGATGATTAAATCCAAATGAATATGCATGCAAACCCTCACTCATAAATAGCTACTCCCAAAACCAATATGCATCACAATGTGTAATGCACGGAGTTTTCTCTGAATGCAGCCTCCCAACATGTAGAGACAGAGGCAAAGAGGGAGGTGGGCGGGGGGTCCCTGCTGTGATGAACTGGTGCTGACACAGCCAGATGTTTAGTTAAAATGCAGAGCCCCGATGTGGGATGGAGGGAGGAGTTGACATGCGCTTCGGGGGCTTTAGGCAGCCAAGTGCTCCTCTGTAGCTGCCTCGTATCTCTGTAGGCAGACTGTGTGTATGCTTTATCTCATAGCATTTGCATTCAGCTGAGTGTGCCCATTTGTGTGTGTGTGTGTGTGTATGTACACAGTCACCTGGCAATTCAGACTACATATAAGAACAATAAATTGCATGAGTGTGTGCGCTGCTGAATATGCACATACTTCCATGTCTGAGTGTGTGAAGAATGCTACATTGAGCATGTGTCTAAATCAAGGTCTCTTGTTGCACTTCCTTCTCTGTGGACTGTGTCAGAGCTGGAGGGCGATAGACTGCACAAGCTCGCACAGAGTCAAGTGGAGCACACACACGCGTACACACACACACACACACACACTGCTGACTCAATTCTTCCACTAACATGCGGAGTCTGACGCTGCGGTTTGATGGAGAGCAATATCCCAACGGCAGAGCTTCTGCTAATATAATGAAGTAGGAAGTTACATCGAAGAAGCAATCAGTGACGTCTTGTGGATGTGATCACATTACCGACCGACAGCATCAACAGCCTGTCATCACCATCATCATCACTACTATCATCATCTTCATCAACATCATCTATGTCATCATCTTCCCGCTGGTTCATCGGGCATGCAGCAGTGAGCCATGATGGGGCCTGTGACAGAATGACAAGCGATGGACTATAATGGCATTAAAGGACCAGTGTGGAAGATTTAGTGGCATCTAGCGGTGAGGTCGCAGGCTGAAACCAAATGAACACCCCTCCCCTTCCAAGCGTGAAGAAGACCCTACAGTGGCCGCACCAAAGGCCCTCTCTAGAGCCAGTGTTTGGTTTGTCCATTCTGGGCTACTGTACGGTGCAACATGGCAGCCTCTATGGAAGAGGACCACCCCTGTGTAGATCTAAAGGGCTTATTCTAAGGTAAAGAAAACACAACGATTTTTATTTTCAGGTGATTATACACTAATTAAAACATACTCATGAATATTATATTCCATTTTTGCCAAGTCTGTTCTGCTAAACGCCACTAAATTCCACACACTGGACCTTTAAATATGCCTTTCTGAAATAACTCGTACTTGATGCCAGGGAGGCAGACAGGTGGCAGGTGACGGGTTGCGACACACACATTTTCACTTTCTCTCTCCCTCTCCTGCTCTCCTCTCTGTCCCCCATGTCCTCCTCCGTCGAAACTAATCTCATTTCCCAGTAGCTCGAATTAAATAAATGTCTGTCATTAAGACCAGTGAAGGATGGCGAAGGGCCTGGGGAGATCAAGAGTTGGGTAGGCTGGGGAGAACAGAAGGTGCTTAGTTCGACCCTGTGGATCCACAGAGGGTGGGAAGGAGATGATGAGGGTGGAAGGCAAAAAAGTAGACACTGAAGCAGAGGTTTCATTGCTTCTCTCACTTCTCCCTCTTCCATTATAGTCACATGTCGCATGAATAGGAGACAATTTGAGAAATAATAAGAGAAAATAACTGATAAACTGTCATGATGAGACAAGGGCAGAGACTTCACCTCTGCAGCAGCCAGGCAGTCTCTTTCCATTTGCTTTGTGTCAGGTTATCACCCTCTACACCCCCCACCACACTTCTCTGCAACTCCATTTAACCATTAAGCCAACAAAGAACACTACTGCCTGCTAACCAAGTAACATCCCACCTCAGCTCCCTTCTATCCTCTGGCTTCTATTGACAACCGGGAGCTAACAGTTACTGTGAGGTATTTCATATCCACCTGGGACTCATCCTTGCAGTCATATCTGTCCAATGTGTGTCTATTAGGAAGCGGCTAAAACCTGCCATCAATCCCTTAGGTGTCTATTTGATTATCCCCACATGGGAATACTTCACTGCTAGTCTTAGCTAACCTGCTACACTATTTAACAATCTCCCTTGGGTCTGTTAGGGGTCTATTATATGTCTGCTAGAGGAGCTATAGAGTACATTATGAGATGCATGTCGACATGCAGACACTGCTTTGTCAGGATCCCTGTAGTAGCGTTCTGAAGTAGGTTGTTAGGCCCTGACTCTCAAGTAAAACAGTTTATCAAAACATGAAGCGGCGCAACAAAATCAGAGAGGAGATGAACCTGAAACCCATTCGATGACTGTGGTCTCTTTGATCTTGATCCAAGAGAATAAAGTGTATGAGCCACTTACTGCAGGAAGATGCGTCTTTAAGTGGACGTGACATTTATGGAGATGTCCAAAGTAATCCTTTGTATTGGAATCCAGTGTCTTTCTTTCTCCTCCTAAGGCTTTGATTTAAAGGATTTTGTGGTTGACAAGGACCACAGAACCCTCCAACTGACCCTGTGTGGTGATTTGCTTCCTGGAGACATCAAAAAAACATAACTGGGACTGGGAGACTGGCTACAACTGTTTGTCAAACTGGTTCATACACTTATCCTATGAAACGACCTATGAGTACACTTTGACAAGTGAAGGCACAAAACCGGCTGTCATCATGCCTTTTTCCTGAAGAAGAACTGGCAAAATGAAGACAGACTTTGAAATGCAGCACCACATCAGGCACACTCTTTCACTTTGACCTCTCTAAGCTTCTAAAATGTCAATGGTCGATAAATGTCACAGTTCTATAAATACAGCATTAATGCCATTGATGCCATATTTATGGAATGTTTTATGGTAATGGGACATCTGAAAATTGTTTTTTCAATTTGTGTATCAATACAACAAACATGTACCACAAACTACCTTTTTGATTGGACCTGTTGCCAACTAATTGTTCTCTGCTGTTCTTAAAAAAGCTGTACCAGTATGTGAAACCAACAGATATAGATATTCCAAATGGTTCTACATCAATTCTGTTTTGGGGTTCACTGTCTTTGACTGGTTGTAGTTCAAGGAAAATGGCAGAGAGTGGGTCACATAAGAGGTGATGAGCTCAGTTCTGGGCACTGAGACAGTGAGAAGGTCAAACAGAGCACTTAGATACGTGAACGCACAAAGCAGACAGATAACATACTTCAAACCCCTCTTCTGAAGGACTAAGGTAGGGGCAGTTGCTTTTTAGTGCTTTCTGTGACTTGCCTGAATATTTCAACAATATTTTAGTGTGTATGTGAGAATGTGTGCGTGTGTATAATATAAAAATGGGACATAACATTATTGTTGCTACGTCTACATTGCCCAATCATTTGAGTAAATGCAAAGTGTATATTTGCTTGGTATCGACAAATTGCTCTTGAAGCATTAACTGCATCTTAATGTGTGAGACAGTAGTCATGGCTCCCTGGGGGCTTTTATTTCTGCTATGGAGGGACCATTTGGTTTGGAGGTACAACACCTACTGAAACTATCTGACTAACTAACTGTGACAATGTATCCAAAATTGCAACTGAACAGATTTTCTGCTACTGAACGGGCTTGAACTGGATTTTTTTTCAATGCTGATATTTGGGGAATCCTTCCACCATGGTGTCTTGGCTCATCACCAGAAAAAAACTAAGAAGCTTTTGTCTCCTAGATTAATCAAGTTGTCTGCGATTATGACTGTGGAAACTATGCCAAAAGGCAACTTTTCATAATTTTAGTAAAGTGACATTTTCTAAAGTGTGTTTCATATTTCATATGGGATTTTAAACCTTAAAGCTATCGTGTGAAATAATGTTTTTATTTAGTGTTTTTAACCAGAACACATTATGTGTATCCTTATGTTGAGCTCATTTCCATCCATCTGTAAAGCCAATTTTTCGATCTTGAAAACTGTGTTGTTTACATTCTTGTTTACATCTTCTTCTTTCCCGCCTTTTACTGATGCATTGCTACAATCTTTGGAATGCTAGCCAACATTTCTAACTGAGGAACAGTTTCTATGCACTATACATTTACATTTCCACAAGATAAACTCAACAGAGACCTGCTCATGAAAACAATGCTCCAAGGTGTCACTAAAGGTAAAAAAACAAAGAAACAAAACACCTCTGCTGGGTACCTTTGGGTTCATAATGTGTCATGCTAATTCATGCTAAGTAGTACTCTAACTCTTTCCTGTTCTATTAGTCTGAATCTACAAGAGGTTTCCTCACAGTTAGAAATGTAACATTAGGGGGTCTTTGAATAGGTTGAGGCACAAAAACTATTTCCCTCTGATATCTGACTCTTTTTGTTCCATATCTTTTTTTTTGTCTTTTTTTCTTCTTTTTCAAACTCCCCCAATTTCCCAACATTCTCTAACCTCACTGTCTCAGTCATGTTCCATATGTGCTGTATTTGCATTTTTATGAGATGACAATTGACTTGAACAACAAACACAATAAAAGTACTATGCAATTATGCCCTCTACTAAAGCCCACATAGGGAGCAGATGGTTGCATTCATATGTCATGCTGTCATTTGTCTGCATAACCCCGGCGAGAAGAGCTTTTCAATAAAACCACCCTCTGTGGTGCAAATACAACTGCACTGTATTATGGGTGGCAGGAAAGCAGTAAAATCCCATCATCTTTCCAATTCAGACTTGTATAGTACCAATAAACTACAATCTGATCTATTCCAATACAGCTGCAGACACATGGACCAATTTTGCCATTTTGAGAAATACAGTTGTCATCATGTGGCTCTGGAGTGACACTTGCATACACTTAGGTACTGATATAAAAGCCCTACTTTTTATTTGAATCACATCTTTATTTGATGCACAACATGCAGCCAAGTACACCATTACTCTGCCCCTCAAAGAGTTTGTAGTAAAAAAAATCCAACTTTTGCTTTCTTTTCTGCGTACAGGAGGGACAAGATAGACAGATAGAAAGCACCCAAGCGAATGAGAGCAGGAGTTTGTCTGCTCTCATTTACTTCTGCTGTTCTACAAATCAGGAAATACTGAGTAAGCTGCAGTGAAGAGTACTGTGGGGCTTCTTCACTACATACAAGTGTCAAATCTTTTATTTATTCTTAAAAGTTTGAATCTAGCAAACTTAAATCACCTGACTTTGCATGTCTGGGAATGAAGTAGCAGTTGTGCAGGGCCGTGCATTTCCTTTAGATTGGTGGCTATGTGTACACAGGCATTTATGCATCAACACAGGACAGACTAAGGCAGACAAACAACAGCTCCAGCCCATCTAATAACAGTGGGGCTTATCAGCCGCCTCTGCCTCCTCTAATTTTCATCAGTTTTGACAAGCCCATTAAATGAATCTGGGACCAAAAATAAACATGTTTGTGTTTAGCTGAAGTGACAGGCAGTGATCACACCTCCCAATGTTGGCGAGAGAGATATGACGACTTTTAATTAAAAATGCGGCCCCCGTGCACAACAGCCTGGACATGATAAACAGGACTTTTGCCTCCAGCACAAAAACTCATGCGAGGATACTAGGACAAAGTGTGATCCAAGACCCAGCACATTACTGGTGTTGATGATCATTAACACAGAAGCTGGAATATTCTGGAAGATTCATGTTGCGAGTGTTGGTAGAAGGATTACAGAGCAATCCTCCCTCTAATCCTGATCTAATAGTAATGAGTTGTATTATCCTTCTCCTTGAGTATATTAGTTGTGTGGTTACAAGGACTGAATTTATGATAAGAGGACAGTCGACTTTCTATCTTTTGCTTTCACACTGCTCGGTCGTTCCGCATCCTACACTCATCATCAAATATGAAAGGCAGAACTCTATCTTTTCGCCACAGTTCGTAACATGTCACATCTCCAGTCTTGCAGTATGTTATCTTAAACAGGCCCTTTGGGAAGTACTCTTCAAATTCAAATAAAAAGGAGATACACAAGAGCAGCCTTTAGAATCCTCAGCGGACTGCCCAGGACAATACGGCTTTGGCAAAGGCAATGTCAGCACTCAGGGCCATTGACGGCCAACACCTATTTTTCTCAGGATGACATCTTTATCGGCGGGCATTGTCATCCCCTGGAAAAACACAAAGAGACCCCCCCCCACCACCCCCCAAGCCTGTCAGCGGCACAAAAATCTGTTTCCATGACAACACCGGTCTCCAAACTTCCAAGTCATTTCTGTCACAGAGGCTGACATAAGGTGAGCTATCATTACTTTTTTTTTCCCATCTCCATCTTGCTTCTGCTGCTTTCAGTTCGACTTCTCTGCCTCCCGTTGAGTTGTCTTGTACTATTACTGTCCCTATCATTCTTCTCAAGCTTGTCTCCACCTCTCTCTCATTTTCCTCTCTTTGATAGCTATTTATTTCCCAAGGCAGCACCCCTGGGTTAAGATGGGAAACATAAGTAAAGAAATAGAGACACTGACATCCAGAAGACTACAAGTTAAGTTTGTATTTTCCCAAAGGTATTAAATATTGTGTAGCAGGTTCACGACTTAAGATTTTTCCTCTGCGTTACTGAGTGGGTAATGAATACAATGCTTACTATACAAACATCTTTTCCCACACCACTACGGCTTGTTCTGGACTCTACATCCCTGAGATGTTTTGGAGAGGTCTATGAGATAATTTCTTTTCAGCTGCTTGCCAGAGTTCTGTTACATGGGGGCAGAGCAGGTGAACTCAAGTGTAGACACAAGGAGACAGGGGCACAGTAGGGCAAGGTGTTTATTTAAGCAGGCCAAGGGAAACTAGTGCTGCTGGCTGGGATATTGGGGCTTGGGCTGGCAGCTGGGAACCAGAAGATGAGGCAGATTGGGATAAGGGGAGCAAATCCGTGGAAGTCGGGTAGAGCGGGGGCCCAGAGCAGGGAAGCGGGACTGAGGAGACGAGGGAGAGAAGACAGGGTAGACATAGAAGATGCATAAAAGAAACATAATACCTAGGAAGTAAAAAGTGTGAGTGCTAGTTCAAGGTCCTCGGGCAAATATTCCTTTATTTTTTTTTCTCTATCCTTATTTGCCCTGCTCTGAGTAAATGTCAGACTGTGCAGGGAGATGGCAGGAACGTCTTATTATAAAAATGTGAACCTGAAGCACCATGCTCCTTGTATGCCAAATGCATCAGAAGCAAAATATGAGGAATAAGCTGGAGTCAGATATGAATGGTCTGCTGTGCTTTAAGAGCCTATTCCACTCTTTGTCATGACAGTCTATATGACCATGAGCAGGGCAAAGGCTGCTGCCCACCAAACCTGAAATTACAGTCACTGCTGTCCTGTGCGATGAAATGAATCATTACCACTGCAGCATGAAAGAACATAATCTGGCCCGCCCCCAGCTATTCCCCTATGGGGACTGATTTGCGATCGCATCTGAAGATAGACTGTGCATTCAATCAACAATGCAGCTTTCAGCTTTCAGGCCACCCTGCTGAAAGGCTTGAGGGATACAAGAGATCAATAGAGATAAATTAATTACTACACTGCCAAATGGGAATATTGTGTGGCCAGAGTTACTATAGAAACACAAAACTGCATGGCTGCCTACATAAATGATACTCAGGCTATTATCTGCACTGCTACAAATGGGGTCCAAGGGAGGTCTTGTAGTCGCCTGTGGCATGCCATGATCATTTCTGCACCACTGACATTAAGAAATACCCACTGGTTTGATGCAGAGGAGCAGCTGGTTGCATGAGAGGCATAAGTGAAGTGTTTGAGCAGCAATGCCTGGATATTGAAGCCAATCGAGCAAAAAATAATGCTGCCTTGCCAAGGAGGTTTGTGTCTCATTAATGTGAGTGCCACTCATACAAATTCATGATATGAAAGCAATTAAGACAAGAAGTAGGCAAGATGAAAACAAGAAGAAAGGGCAGATATGAGGCGCCACTGTGGCACTTGTCCCCACCATCCACTCCCCTCAGCTGCTTCCACAGCGAGTCTACAGCAGTGCCGGGCTGCAAACGCACTTCTTCCTGGCACACTCATCTATAAAGAGTAGCAGTGTGCCGGCTGCCCTGCCTGCCTGGGGGCTACATTTGCTACAACACTAATATCATACAGGCAACCAATGAATTCCTAAAGAGTACAATCAAGAGAGAAACAACCCCTGCCACTGACATCGCCCTGGCACTTGCCTCCCTTCCTGCTACTTACACAAGCAATATTCCAAGCGTTGTTTTGCTTCCATCAAATTTTCCATTAAAAGTGACATTTCATCTAAATCAAGCCCTGGGGTGGAAACCCAGACAAAAACTGAAAGAGGTGAGGAACGGGGGAATTCTCACGTACAGTTACGCACACGAGCGGTGAGTCTGTGCGTGTGGGCCTGTGTGTACGCCTCCAGCACCTAACTGACTCCATAATCATGGAGAGTGCCATTATTTGTAGCCATCAAAGCAAGATCAAAGCAATTACTTGTGTCTCTGCATTCGCAGTGGTTATTAAAGCAAACAGCACGGTCATTTATCTGAGATGTGTAAACATCACAGCTTTCGCTCCCTCTCTGTCTCCTCCAATGTTGTCAGCTTCACACCACTGAAATAATATTCACAAGTATCTCAAAGCAAGGTGTGTGTGTGTGTGTGTGTGTGTGCAGGAAGATGTTACAGGATGGGATGTGTGATGGTTTGGGGGGGTGCTCGGTGACTTCTGTGGAGCTCACAAGACATGTGAAATAGGCTCCATTCTGCTCATTGCATATGAATCATTGTTCACTTGTCACATTGCCACTGGAGTGAGAGACTGAGAGAGACACCAAAGAGGAAAGGAAATGAGTGCAGCCAAGGAGGTAGGGGAATAGAATGAGTTACAGCTCTTGACCAAACACTCCTCTTTTAGGAGGATTGAATCTGGGAAATATTCGTCCCCTCAGGCATCCATTCGCGGAGTTCGCTGGGACTTATCGAGGTCCGGGGTCTTTTAACAGTAGAGAACACACTGAACTCCCCCAAGACATCGCCACAGTTTCCACCAGAAATGAAAAAAACTAAGACATAATATCAATACTATTCAGATAGCCACTGACTTCAAAAAAGTGAAAAGCAGTATTGCCTTGAAGCGCAGCAGCTACATTTAAGTGCCAAGCTCCTGCTATTTCTCCATGTTTGCCGAGTCCCTGCAGTATCTGAACAACTGATGAAACAGTTAAGAGGAATGGCTGATGCATTCTCCTTTGAAAAAAAAAATATCACTGCTTGACAAATGCAGCTTTGTGGCCACAGCCTGGCTTGTGTTGATCTATCCATTTTCTATACAGTAGAACGTATTCTTTCACACGTTTATTTGTCTGCACACATTTAAATAAAAACAGGAGAACAATCTCCACAGGTCTCACATTTACACTTAAACACACACATACATTTATGGTCTTTTATTTCTCATAAACCAACATGTTATTGAACAATGAGAGGGAAAACTCACATGAATAAAAAAGGGCGGAAAACACAAAGTATTAAAAGCCCCCCAGCTGCCCAGCACTTGTCTTGTGAGCCATGAAAATAAAATCAATCCTGATAAAAATGTCTCACAATGTTTATACTCAACATATAAAATTGATAACATATGTACATATGCTATGAGTGAATCAATGTGCTGTGCCATCATAGCTGTGACGATGCAGTGTGTGAAAGTATTATATTATTCTCAGTCAACTCTATCCTAAGACAAAGTTTGGTTCTTGTCACTGCACAGTCCACAGTGTGCAAGTCACCTGTGCGTCTTTGAAACTACGTAGAGGCTGTGTTAAAAACCACTGGGGCATTCATTTACACGTCTGCCATGACCTTTACCATCTACCTTAATGAGATTTCCATCGATTCACTTTCCCAGAGAAAATAAATCAATCGGAACTCTATCAAAAATTGACACAACACCCCTGAATGCATCAACGGTCATGTCCAACAAGTCAATTGCAGGTATAATGAGACATCTTATAAAACAGCCAGGTGATTATGCTTGCTGAGCAATGTGTATGTCTGTGTGTGTGTGTGTGTTTGGATCCTGTCTCCATGTGTGTTCCTGCCAGGAGATGGGTGTGGGTTATTCAGGGAATTTGAAGGCTGAACTCTTCACCTGCCATGGTCCAATTAGCCTAATCTTCACACTGGTTCATTGCAGTTCGAGTGGATTATAGGTGGAGGATGAAGAGGATCAATAGGAGTTCAAGTTCAAGTCAAATTTGTTTATATATATATATATATATATATATATATATATATATATATATATATATATATAGACATTTATCATATGTAAGACTCACAAAAATTCACAGAAAAACTCAGAAAGGAGTCAGGAATAAAAAGAGGAGAGAAAAACCTAACCAGATCTTACAAATTAAATAACACCAAGCCCCTTTCACGCATGCACAGCGACCCTGTAGTTATCCTGACATTACCCGGAGGAGCTGTATACGAGGATGCAAATGTCTGAATCAGTTGGACCAGACATTAAACAGACTTTATCCTGTCAGCTCCCTGTGTACAAAGTCTGTGTAATGTCCGATTGAGCCCATGTGTGCATACAGCAGGTCGTTGTCTGGAGAATTCACAGCGAGCAAGTGGGCACTGTGACATCTCTAGTGTGGGTGT
Source organism: Euthynnus affinis (assembly GCA_029490765.1). NCBI lineage: Eukaryota > Metazoa > Chordata > Actinopteri > Scombriformes > Scombridae > Euthynnus > Euthynnus affinis. The sequence goes on along the minus strand of CM055840.1, from coordinate 8,488,709 downwards.
ATTGATGATGTTTCTATCATGAGACTGGCATAACAGTGGAAGAATACAAACATCTGATGGTGAGGAAGAAGGGTCATTTATGGGAAGATGCCAATGAAAACGTCCAACTGGAGAGACGACGGGTTTCGGGAACTTCTGTCGGTGAGGGCTGGTGCCAAAATTGTCAAACGGCACTTGGTTGTTTATGACCAAATTACGAACCGGCTATATGAGCATGCATACTTTTTGCATCATATCATGCCTCCTGCATGCTCTACCCAGGCGCCACCCCTCGTATAAACCAAACAGAGTATTTCCAGTAGGTGAAAACATGTCTGACAATCTCTTGATTTTATTTTAATATGTTCCTCATCATATGGTATACTGTATCTCAGAAAGTGATCCAGTGAGGTGCTTGTGTGTGTATGATGTGCATCCACAAGGAACTCCTTGTGCGTCGCAGTATCTGTAACTGTGTGTGTGTGTGTGTGTGTGTGTGTGTGTGTGTGTGTGCGAGAGCGTCTGATTAGACAAACAAAGGAATGTTTTCGAAGGCAAACGAGTGGGAGCTCGGCAATTAGGTGTTTCAATTCCACTGATTGGGGATGACAGGGGCAACACACTGCGTTGAGCCTCACACAGTTAGATATACACACATACACGCGCACACAGCCTCCCTCACGCACGCAGCAGAGGATACTTTGCTTCATTTACTGCAATCCTAAATTGGATCTGATAAGCAATTAATGGTGTAATTGGCCGTTGGAGAGGTTGTCTTCTCCCTGGAGTCTCGCTGGTTCCGCTGGGCGGTCGAGTGGAGAGAGAAGGATGTGTTACTGATAGAAACGCACTTTATAACTGTAGTCCATTTAATATTTACATTTACCCAGGTTAAAAAAATGTTCAAACAGTCAAACACAGGAAATACAACTAATATATTTTCCCATTTTTCCATCAACAATGCGGTATTTATGTGTTTTTGCCAAATGAAAATAAAATAAAAGATTTGTTTAAAAAAAAAAAAAAAAACTACAGGTATAGTGGTGTAGGTACATGTAGGACGTATAATGTGTATCCTAGCTAAGCACCAATTAGGGAATCAGTTTTCATCACCGAAGTACGCATCACCTAATGCAGACCTAAAGCACGTCTCCATCCCTCTGTCAAAACACACACACTGACGCACTAGCTGCCTCTCCGTCTCTTTGTCACAACAAACACCCGTGTCTGCTTATACAGTCAATTACACCCTTCCTCAACAATGGTAAATATAGCGTACATACTGTGTAAATATACTCTAAAGCCACAGAAATACACTGTTACACTGTATACTGTTATTAATAATATTATTATGATTAATTATATTACACAAAGGATGAAAACAAATGATTTTCTATTAACGAAAGCACTCGCAAAAACAAATAGTGCATCTGTTGTGGACTATTTTTAGTTGTGGATTAATGAATATTTGGTACTCTAATGAGAATTTACGGCTGCAAGATGGTGTACTCCATGTGGTAGTGACTCAAAATAAACTACAAATCCCTTGTTTATAGTGACAGTGCAATAGTGTGACTCACCGTTGTAAAAGAAAAACTACTTAAATGTATTAATGAATATTTATGACACAGAGGGATATGCTAAATTGGAAAAGCAGACAATATGTCATTGCTTTTGGTATTTTCATGGAATTTGTTGGCACTAAGAAAAATATCAAGTTTGTCACCAGCTGTGCCTTTTAGACTAAAATGATGTACCAAAAACTACTTCCACCACTAATAATAACGTTTCATCCATCCGTGTCTTTAAATACTGTACATCATTTTGAGCGTTTCTATACAGTATATAAAATGTGTTTCTGCGACTATGTGCTGACAATGTGAACAATAAAACCCTGAGCAAAGATCCATCCCGAGAATGGTTTTGTGGGCACTTCTCTCCAAAACTGTCTGTCACTGATGTCTTTCAGAAATATGGCGATAATCAAATGAACTCCCCTCTGCTCCCTGTGTCATGGCCGAAACATAAGAGCTTGTGATTGATGAACAAGCCCGGCAGCTCTGGGCCATACATTCATCCTGAGGCATACTTAATGGAATTGACCTTGTAATAACCCCACCCCCTCTTCCTATTTTTTTCTTTTATTACTTCTGTCCCCACCTCCTCATATCCCGCAGAAAAACTGTCTTTTCCAAATAGAAAAAAAAAAAAAATACAAATTACTAAAACCACAGATGTTGCCTACTGCTGCAGCCGTACTGGATTTCAGTGAGTCAGCAGAATTATAAATGCACAGTTCATTATTAATCTAGGAGAAATGTTTCTTCTCGACGCATAGCCATCAGGTTTTCACATGCTCCTTTTCTCTCTCTCGCAGTAATTAGGTGCTCAGTCCCTCTTCAAATCTCTTGCACACACAAGCTTGGGCATGTATGCTCACATAATAATAGCATCTACGTAACATTACACACACACACTCGTGTGTAAATGCACATGCAGTGAGACTTTTTCAAATTCAATCCCTGCTAAGTAAATAAATAGATAGTAAAAAGGTTGTTAGCAGTTGTGCTTGGGTGTATGTGGGTGGTATTTCAGATGTCTGAGTGTGTTGACTGCATGAGCCTGTGTCTTATTGCTCTGTTAGTGCAGTCACTGGACATTTATTTGTCCAACAAAACCAATGGCACAACAAATTGATCAGTGAGGTACTCATCCTGCTCAATCCAATAACCAGATATGTGGAACGCTGTGTCTCCTGACTTCCCACAGATCTAACAGGGAGAATGGCCACACTGGAATAAGTCGACATGTTCTTTTCTCTCTGGTTCACATTTTCTGGAGGTGCTGTCCACAGAAACAGCATCATGATGCATACTTGATGTGCAGAACAAATTCCCTTTAGCCTGCAGTATGTCAACCGTATCTCCCTGGAGAAAAGAGAAGAGGGAACGCCACAGTCTGGACTGGCAGAGAGAGAGAGAGAGAGAGAGAGAGAGAAAAGAAACAAGGGAGCTAGAAAAAAAGGGATAGAGAGAGAGAGAGAGATGTAGGGTAACGGTAGAGCTGTACTTTATGGCATAGACATTTGACCACTTTGCTTTGACGTCCTCGATACAGGCTTTTTCCTTCTATAGAATTCCCTGCTGCATGTTTTCTGTAAGCTGAAACACCCACAGGTGTGCTGCCTGCATGTAAACCATACACAATAGGACATCTTCAAAGCTCAGCTGAATTTGCTTTTCACGTTTACAAAAATGTAACAAAATATGTCTCCCCAGGAGAGTGTCTGTGAGCTTGTATTACATTATAAGCTACAGCAGGGAGGATGCTGAGCTAAGGAGTGGTAGAATATATTTCAAAATGTGATTTTTAATGGCTGAATATTCAGCTGTTTTGTGTTGTGTAAAAATCCTACGTATGCATGGCTGAGGAGCGACCAGGGTTGGAAATGGGCCGGAACGCACCCTAACAGCATTCCAGGAGCAAAATCTGAGAGGAAACAGCATTTTGTTCAGGGATATTCTTGCCTTCAATATGACCTGTTTGGCAGCTGATTTTGATATTAGTCTCAGTGATTAAGCTTACCTAAAAGGCTCAACTGCTGACCTTTAATATGATCAGCAGTAAATATGAATGACTTGCTGGTTTACTCTTGGCTCTGTGTTCCACTTTGCCTGAAACTGATAACAGCTGAATGTTTTTCTAGCTAAAATCTCAAAGTCGTCTAATATGATTAAAGCTGCAATCAGAAATATTTATGGGTGAGCAGAGGGGCCAGGAATGAAAGAAAGAACCTGACTGTCAGAGTGCTATAACTACTTTTTTCACAGTCTTCCATTGTGAAAAAGTGAAAAAACAAACATAATTGTGTGAAACATGTCTAAATAAAAGGGTAATTTCCTTACAGAAGCCTTATATATTATTATATATTACAATGAGATGTAAAGAAAACTAAAACAAACCAACCCACAGTATTTCTAATTTGAAGAAAACCAGTTAGATTCTTTTAAAGTGTGTTACTTCCATTTTTTGGTAGAATAATACATTCACTTATCATTCACTACACAAAAATATTCACAGAACATTCAGAAGCAGAGGTCAAAAATATGAGTTTAAACGTATTCTATCTTATTGTCTTTGTACACTCTTCTATATAACCTACAAAAGTATACTTTTCATCATTTTTTGTGAGAAGAATACCAAGAAGTTGACCTCCATCGATCCTTCAGTATTCTTTGATATTACTGTATTCAAGCTCTAAAAACCTCATTGTCGCCGTCCTATGAAAACCATGTATCTCCACAATGTCAGTTTTTCATGAGGAGTCACAGTAAACCAGATTTGGATAGTTTTCATTTCCAACTTTATCACCTTCATAGAATAGAATGTAATACAGGATTGATTCTAGTACAAGCACAAGCTTTTTAGACCCACTTTGTGGAGTTACACTGTACACAAAGTCAGTTTGTTCACCGTCATATCTGATTTCCTAGACAGTGTTTATGGAAAACTGACAGGAAGTGTTTTTCAAAGGTTGTCAGATTCAAACCTATGATGTCACGAGTACACTGCAAGCACTTAATCCCTCTGAGCAACCAGGTTCCTCCTTTCCTCCGTTCTCTGATAATAGTTAAATTTGAGGTAGGAATGCTGATGAGGTATCCCACTGAGGAGGATCTGAGGATGAGCCTTCCACAGACACCACCTGCTTACATGGCACTGATGCCCAGCTTCCTTTCTTTCATCCTACATTTTCTCCTCTCTCTCTGTTGTTCTCCCTTTCAAGTCCTATCATAGATTTGCAGAAGCCTTGCACTTTTTCTTGCATTCCTCTCTGTTCACCCCTGCCTATCCCTCTCTCAGTGTCTCTGTCTGCCCCGTCTCTTTCCCTGTCCATCTGCTTCTTCCTTTATTTCTCTTTCTCCATCCCTTTCTATCTCTCTTCTTTTTCCTTGTTTTCCAGCCCCTCCCTCCTGCCAGACATCTGAGCCAACAATCAATGCCATTTCATTCCGGTGAGGGAACAAATGGAATTCCAGCTGAGAGTGCAGCAGCAGGCAGCGAACAAAGGCTTTTCTGTGACGCCGACTCCCCCTGCCCTCCCCTCACTCTGCCGCAGAGACCCCAGCCTGCACCAGGTCCCTGTCACCTCTTTACACATATACACAAAACCTGTCGTACATGGAGGAGTGCACATTTGCCATTTACAGAATGAGGAGCTGTTCATGCTAGTTAACTAGAGATTTGATGGGAGAGATGGATAAGGAACTCATTCTGTTGTCAGTAATGATTTCTTCTCTGCAATTATATTATTTATTTTACCAGACACTATATATACTGTTAAAAATAAATAAATTGATGATTTGAATTTGATGCTATCACATAATCTGCATCAGCAGATGGAGTTTGCCCAATTGTTTGGGCATTGTAGATGTTAAGATTTTCTCTTCTTAAGTGTTTTTTTTTAAAAGGATGAGGATCATGTCCATTTTATCTTAAAAGCCAAGGTTCAAAGTTCATCCTTGACCTCCATCAGCAATTCCATGGCAACTGGACACAATCCGTCTGCTGATGGAGATCATGTGGTATGATTGAAAAGCTCCATACCTGGCTATTAAATGGAGCTTGTGGTGAGATTGTTGCTGTTGCTTTCATCCAGGATCAAGGCTAAAATTGCAACCTCAGGTTTAAGATTTGTTGTTTGAACTTCAACACCATAAAATCCAAGCAAAAATATGTAATACTCTTATTGTATGGTCAGAAAGTTTCATCAAGTTCTGGGGAACATCAAGACATAAGGATGATGAGAGTGTAGATATCCAGAGGAAGACATTCATTTGGGCAGTGGGTTTTAAAATGCCTGCCTCTCTAGTGACTGCACCACCACTAGATCTTGCCCTTTTTATTATCTCTGTGACTTTAATGTTCTGTGCCTATGTAAAGCAACATCAATTGCCTTGTGTACTGTATGAAATGTGCTCAGCAAATAGACCTGCCTTACCCTGTTTTATTTTCAACCCTTTTCCTTTTCTTTCGGTGTGCTTGATGAGATGACGGACGCAGGAGAGACACATTACTGGAGAGACTGAGTGACACAACAGGTATGAGCACTTAATGTAGTTTGAAAGAATAAAAGCAGGAAATTATCACTGGCTGATATACTGGTAGCTTTTAGTAAATATTCAGATGTACCAGAATCAGATGTACCACTGCTGTTTTTCCACTAAAGCTATAACCACCGCAATCTACATGTACATCTGTGAAATCCTTGGGGGAAAAAGCTCATGATCATTCAAACTATACTTTTACTATTTCTGCACTGCAGGGATTTGATATTGACTGTTACTTGCTGCTGATGTCCACCTCTAACTGCTGCTGTCATATTGCTTCTGCAAGTCGGTGCGATTGACTGGCCTGTTTCTCTGCCTGACAATGGAGGATCAGAATGGATAAAATACCATATTAATAGCTGCCTCCCTGACTCACAGCTCAAAGATGTGTTTCATTAAACGCAACTGAGATGTGCCAACTAGAAATAGCACTAAATCGAAGCGGGAGAGGAGAGAACATGCCTGTCAGAAACGGCATTGTTACAGCTCTCAGCCTTCTCATAAGAAATGATGAATGAGAAAATGCAATCAACCTTCTGCAACTGGCTTAGATTGTCCGTTAATGTTTTAAATTATTCTATTTATATAGAGCATACAATTATAAACTAAGTCTTCATACCTATAAATGCATAAATACAGATAGGTCTTTCCAAAACAACCCATTGTGGTTTTTCTAATCTGAAGTCTCTATCAGCAGGGAGACACTGTGTGTCAGTGCCAAATAGCAATTACCTGTTACCTGTTATGTGATTCATATTACCATTTTCTCATCTGCCACTGCTCTAAGGTTAAGATGTTTTTAGGTTTAGGCAACTGGTACAATTTGGTAGACATTAGGGAAAGAGACGGGATGCACAGTGTCAAACACACGTTTTAAGCATTTACACAGACAGCCAGTGCTGCACACCAGAATTTAAAATTACAAAATTTTGCAGCGAAATCAGTTCATTTCAATGGAGTCACTGCAATGAGTGGATTTACAAACAGTGGCAGAGTAAATCTGCACAAATTTGTCATGTTCAACTTTGGTCAATTCTGACATTGTAGATTTGTTTAACAGTGGCCAATAGCAAGCCGTCTTAACAGTGCTGACCTTTGGGGGATTGGAGTGGCAAAGAGTCCAAAATCAAGGACACTTACAAGATCTGCTGCACCTTCCACTTTTATTTAACCGTCCTTGGTCTGTTAGTAGATTCATAAAAAAGATGCTTCAAATCATCTTTTGAATAAACTGTGAACTTGTTATCCTGTTAGGAACCGTCTTTCAGTAACAGTTCATTAAATAAGATGATGGACAATCCCATGCACAAAATGTGCAGGGTGAATGAACAGCCCAATGCAGAGAAAACATAAAGAAGTTGTGGGAGCTAGCTAAAGTGACTGACTAGTGCTAGCATGTTCTCAGGTACCTAACGTGTAATGCTATAAACTCCCCAGCAGTAGTTCACCAGCTAGTTCTACCCTGTCACCATCTTCTAGAGCCACATATTTAATGAAGACACGTGGATTAATTTTGCTGTCACGCTCTGGTGTGATCAGCCTTTAATCATACTGTAAACTCATCAAAAACATGAAATACATTAAGATGCTACTAAAACAATCATGTTGTTTTTCAAATCCACTGTATTACATGAATCCCACGCCCTATCCCCACCCCTTCGCTTCACCCCAACATCCACTACTGCACCTCACTATTTGCAGCTGCATGGGGCTCCCTCAGGCATAGCCCTGCCTGGATGTCTGGCCAGCTGTGGCCATCCCCTTAAGCAAAAAAGAAATAGTGGTGAGGAGTGTAGGAGGGGAAAAAGAGGCCGGAGGAGAAACGGAGTGTAAGACAGAAAGACTGACCAGCTGTAAGAAGCTATTTCCCTCTCTTGTAATGCACCACAATCTATCGAGAGTGAACCCATAAAACAAGAGGAAGGAAGTGAGAGGTTGAACACACTCACACTTGTGTGCATACACTCACATAAAACATACACTAATGCAGGAGAGTGCCATGGGATGTGAAAATTGAACAATTCCAAGATGCCCGATATGACTGAATAAGCACAGTGAGCACAGCAGTACTCAGTGGAATTATTAATGAATGCACTGACATTTCTTTTAATCACCATGCCCTGTTAGATGCTGTCCAGCACTGTGGGAGATGTGAGTGAGTGAGAGAGAGAGGGAGAGAGAGAGAGAGAGAGAGAGGGAGAGAGAGAGAGAGAAAAAAAAAGTGGTAACAGATAATGAAAAACACAATGCATCAGCATACGGTGGATTGTGCAAAGGATGGCAGAAATAAGTCAGTGATCCCCGAGGGAAAATTCAGCCCCATGCAACAGCAGCCCAGGAGGTCCAGCTAACATTAACACACATTATACGCTAGGCCAGACTTACAGCAGGACACCCATCACATGCTGTTAGCATCTCTACTACTTTTACTCTGTTGATTTGAATTCATAATAAGCCGGATTGTAAGGTTTAGGACCAGCTCTATGTCAATATAAAGCTGGTTATTTGCTCAATGCATGCTAGTGTAGCTCATCCAAAGGGGAAAAGAACATCTATTCACACAAGTTTCTAAGAAACCTGAATGTGATTCATGCTACTGTACATGTATGCAAGTAATGCATATGAATATGTTAAAGCTTACATAAAAGACATGTAAATGGCCACAGGCGGCTACATTTTCTTTGCTTACTGGCTCCATCTACCTTCATATGACAGCAGCTTCCTGGAGATCGCATTATTAAAAGCCTTTAATGACATATGCTTCAAATATTTGCATAATATATTACAATAGCCGTGTATTAATCTGTCCCTTGATTTAAATTTGTTGCATTCAGAGATTCGATTAAATCACCATCACTTTCCAAGTAGAATTAAGCTCAATCAACGAGGGGCAATGCAAAATTACATTTCCTTTAACAAAAATTTGCATATTACATTGGCACCGTTAATGTATTCAGCTCCTTGGCAAAGAATGTGCTTACTTAGTTCCAACTGCTACAGACAGCGGGTAAAACTGTTCCACAGTGTTTCTAGTTGTCGTGTTTTTCTTGACAATACATTATTCAAATACAATTTGCAGTCATTTCTTAGAAGGCAGACACATTGTGATTCTGTTTCTAAATTGCAACATGTCTAATAAATATATTTGCCAACATTGCCACGTCATGTCTGATGATTCATGGTGTGATTCTCAGATTAAGTGAGCCCTCTCTCACATTCACACACACACACGCTTTCAGGTGGGAGCACACATAAACAAGCTCTTCAAACCTGTGCACAAAAACACATTTGTGACTCACACACACACACACAAGTAATGTGGTAATGTGTCACCTCTTAAAACATCCTGGCACGTTTTCCATAAGCTCTCTAATACATAGTAATGATGACAAGCATATTCCGATTCGTGTTCCTTGAGTGTGCACGATTCAGACATGCCCGATCACCACCGCCACACCTGTGCTTCTCAGTTCGCCTGTAAGCCATGCAATCAGTTAAACTGCACCTATCACTGTACAAAAACTCAACTTTCCCTCCCCCTCCTCTCCTCTCACCTCTCGCTGTCAGCTTGAGTCCACTCTTCACTAACATCACCATCATCCTAGCTCACTATACTCCATAGACAGCCAAGCTGACATTAAGGCAGATGGATTTTCCCTCAATCCGCTTAAGACATCAGACGCTGAGTGACTTTGTTCCATTTTTTTAAAGAAGCATTTTAATACTGCTGCTTTCATGTTTGAGTGCCTCCCCACTGTTACAGATATTGAGTCGGTAGACTGCCGCATGACAGGCAGGCTGGCAGTTGGACATTGTTGAATGCGAGCGATGAAGCGCTTCCAAACTCCGCCCAAGTGCTTTAGTTTGCTAGTCTTAATATTAGAATGACATCTGGTGATATCAGGTAGGAGGTTGCATGTATAATATTTGGATAGAGGAAATAAATCTCATGAGGCCTAATTTAAAAATGAGTTGAAGACACTCGTGACCGCATCCAGGTAGCCGGCTTACAGGTGGATGCTTTTCAAAATTCAATATTTGTATGAGGTTTGTATTCACCTGAGGGAACCGTTCTGTATGTTAACTACGCTGGAAAGTTAATGGGAACAAAAAAAATCTCCTCAAGCAGTTTGTGGTGGTGTTCAAATTCACAAAAGGCTCCTCTTCATCCCTCAAACCTTATCTGTCCAGACAAAGGGACTCTCTCTTCTCTTCCAGAACTTGAATTTCTTCCAACCTAATTCCAACACAGACACACAGGCTCGCAAATCCAAACTTGTCACTTTCTGACTGTTTTTTTTTTTTTTTTTTTTTCAAAGGAAGTAGAGGAGAGGAGGAGAGCAGATAGTGGGAGGCCAGGGACGAGGCAGTTTGTCTGATGTGAATGTGTTTTCTGTGTTATCACTCTGAGTGGGTGACTTCCTATGTTGGCCTGATGTGAATGTGTTTTCTGTGTTATCACTCTGAGTGGGTGACTTCCTATGTTGGCCTGATAACACACTGACTCTCCAGCTTTTTCTCACTGTCTGCCAGAATGGCTAAGTCATTTTGTGTCAACACAGCTCAGCTCTGGAGTGAACAAAAGTCATATGCTGTCCACACTGCACAGTCAGAGGTTGTGACTCCTTTTCTCTACCGTGCCGTCTTTTCTACAGTGTATGGTTCAGACTAATGCTACCACCATCACTTCAAGGGCATGACCGCTGTGGAAAGCCAGAGTGACAAGACAACTCAGTAAAACACAGGCATACTGTATCTTTGAGAAAAATTCAGTAATGTTTGCAAGGAAAGGGTGTTTTTTTTTATTTTTGTCTCCCTGCTTCCTGCTCTGCAATCTGCATTTTGTCAAAGGTCCATGCCTCCAGGGCCTAGCAGTGTAGTTGCTAGCTTCATTGATAGAAATGAAACCCCCCTGAGGGAAGGAGCAGAGCGTGTTTCATATGAGGACAGCTCCATTACTTCAATACATGTAACATAGGTTGGAATCGCGGAGAGTGATGTATAACCCTGGCCTGAGACATTCATCACTCTGCATGACGGCTGTGAATCACACGCATGGCTTACCCAAAACTGACCTTTACAGGTATTCATAATTTCCCAAAATGTAATAAAAATATAAGATGTGGAACAGGAAATGAAACATATAAAAAAAAAAAACACAGAAAATGGTTAACAGTGTCTTTAGCCTTTAAGTTCCTCCTTGTAATGAAAGCACAAAATGCAGGGAATAATGCAGGGATTAGGCTCATAATCAATCAAATAGATTAGAAGCGGTGACAACAGTGCAAGCAGCGGTACCACATAGGGTCCGCAGTCAGCCTGGGCAGGAAGTGTTGAGTGTTTTGGCTGTGATTGGCTACAGAGGGGGGTCTGCAGGAGAGGAGCAGCACTGCAGTCAGTCCTACATCGTAAATCATGCTCCCTACTCCTTTAGATTGGTTTAAATCAAGCTTCTCTTTTGGGCCTTGACTGGGTCCCTGGGCTTATTAGAGCCTCACGCTGAGAGAATAACCAAGCTTGCTATTCATCAGAAAAGCCTTAGAAAAGAAAGCCAGGCCAGGCCAATTTATTTGTATCATCCGTTTAGATGGGCTCCCTCACAAGAGCATCTTAAAACACATATATAGCACTCAACACAGTTGCTGCAAACTATCTACTGAAAAATCACAATGACACTTCTCAGGAAGAAATGTATTGCTTGATTCACTTTAGATTTGTTGTTGAGCATCATCCTAACTCTCATATTGACAGGAGAAGCCAAAGGTGCCATGTCATCCTAGGTGTTTATTGAATCCACTAATTTCACACACAATAGGCCAGACGTGGCCTCACACAACGTACATGCAAAACAAGTGTTTCTTTTGTCAGCTTCATATGTTAAGGCGTAATTTTTGCTCGACAAAGGAAAAAAAAGACAATCAATGAATACAACAACACAAACTGAAAATTGTGGCAAACAATTACCAAGCTAATACATTTCTTAAGAGTGAATGTCAGGTGGGCCTGAGCAAGAAAATGGTAGCGAACAATTGCTGCTGAACTACACCTCCACGCATTTGCCGAGGAACAACAAAAGATCGAGGCAGAACATAGAAGCTTAGAGGAAAACAACTGTAACTATCTGCACTGTGAACGCTAAACCTGCACAACCCAACAAAAGCTTAAAAAAAAAAAAAAAAAAAAAAAAGACGATATTCAAAGCCAATCCTTTTTGAATAGAGGCTTTTTATCTGATCAATACATATGGTGCTTTGAACAAATCCGATGGCCACATAAAGACACAATCCCAGAGGGGGGCTCTTCAACTCTCGGCATTTCTTGAAATTTTTTTATTGAAGAAGCACACTACTCCATCCTGGCTGTTTATGATCTCGCTCCTCTCTTCTCAACATGTCACTAACAGCTAAGAGATTACTCTGTCAAATCACAAATCACCATGTCACACAGCTATTTTACATCCGATTAGCCTAACTGCTGTTTAAAAAAAAAAAAAACATTTATTATAATTCTACACTGCCTAGTGGTGGTATATTGGCCAATACGTTAAGCCATAAAGCTTGACAGGGTTTGATGGTTACATGGAAAATTGCTGACTTTTATCAGTAGTGAAATCCAAAAGCCTTAAATATCTGATAGCTCATCATGTAGATGCAGCAACTTGGCTTATCCTGGCAAGGCAGCCTTGAGAGCCATACATAAACACTGGCAGCTTTACATCACTGACAGACTAATTCTGCGCTGTCAGCAAAACCCAGAGGACTACACCAGGATGTTCCCCAGAGAGTCAAACTCCAAAACTCAGCATCATGAGAGAGGAGAGAGAGAAACTCACTTGCAAAACAAGTGAGTTGGTGAGAAGTGTCCTTTTGCCTTCTGTATTTGCAATGCTGACTTACAGTAATTTTAAGAAGTTGTATCAATGTCGTTCCACCTTGATGACATCAGCTGAATTTTGCAGATATAGTGGGCTTAGTATTCATTGTCCTATTCGCATAAGACATTGCGCTTGTCACTACACAGTACGGCACATCACGGAGAGCTGCCTACATTAAACCCCCCCCCCCCCCGATCGACCTCACTGATGACTAATCTTGGCATTATTTTAACAACTACACACAATCTGGTGAGATATTGTGCTGAATAAACCTGTTTCTTAAAGTGTGAGGGCCCATTGATGCAGCTCATATTGATTTTTCCTGTCTATTTATTTCTCCCTCATGCAGAGTCTCCTCCAGCCTAACCTGCGCCGGCTGATAAACACGGGCCGTCAATGCAGAGTGAGGTGGGTGGGATTAGACGGGGACATCCTTCAAAAGGTCTCTGTCTCGTTCACAGGGGAAAGGTCAACGGGAGCACTGGGGACGGTCTGAATCTGAGACAAGGTGACAGGTAAGGAGTGGCAGGTGATAAGCAGACCCAGTAAGATTGTACATGCCTCTGTGTTGTCAGTGATAATGGGTTCAAAGGTAGGGCAAAAGGTCAAACAAGAGACATGCATGTGCGTGGATGCTGTGCTAATCACAGTTACACACACAAACATGTCAGACTGGCTACAGTACAGCAACACCTGACACCAAAGAGACATTCTCTTAGTTGAAGTGACGCCAGCGAGCTAGTTTAGTCAGCCCAACTTGAGCTGCCACTCCACTCACATGCCATACTTCCCTCATTGTAACATATATCCAACACACTCTTATAATCATGGCGGTGTACTTAAATCATTGTTGTTCTGCACACACTTTGCTGCATGCCTGCTGCCACACCTCACATATGCTTGTTTCTCGCTATGGCTGCTGCCACCGTTGCCATTTATGTAGCATTTCAAAGCCTCACCTCCACCCCAGCATCCACCTCTAGGCTCTGAGTCTATCTTCCCTGAGGTGGAAAGTTAGCATTGTTGCTTCCCACTCCCTACTGTGTGAGGTCAATGTTTCTTTGTGGCGAGCAACAAGGTCGGAGCCTAGATGCCAAACATTAATGCTGCACGTATTCCAGTGTTTCCCTGATGATTGTACAGGCCTGGCACATTTCCAGGACCACATTTTGCTACTTTTTTTCATGCCAAAAATGACACTATTATTCATTCATTCAGAAATCAATGCATCTGTGCAGGCTGTTCCGAAACATGAGACAACCTCCGTGGCATTGCCTTGGTAGCATTAGTCCTTTATGGAATAGAGCAATGCATAAAGTGTGTTTGTAGCAAGTGCGTGGTTGAGCCAGTGAGAGAGAGCAAGCGGCAGAACGGCAAGTCTTAAAAGTTAGCAACAGTGGGTTAGCCTAACCTGATGACACTAAACAGAGAACGGAGAAATGTGCAGCTGCTGAGTCTCTCCTGAGTATTGCTCAGCACATACTTTTTGGCATTATGTGTCTGGTGAGCAACTTCATTCATTCATTAGAATGAATGGGGCACCATCTTGGTACACTAGACTGTCCTCCCAAGAGGAATGACAGAATCAGTTGTGTCCTCAAAACAAAACAACACACTGTTTCATTTGCAAGACCTGTTATGGGAAACAGTATCCAGTTCACTTAATAAAACCATGGAGAATCTACCATGGACATTCAACCCATTAAACTGTCTATTTCTTTTAAAAGGGATGAGAGGAGCTAAGGTAATTGGCGATCATTAAATGCTGCTTGACAAGGTGGCCTTAAATAATGCTGCTGATACCGTGTCCCTTCTACTCATAATCTATTCCTCCTGCTCCAGCCTCCTTCTCCACCTTGTTCCACTCAGCGCCAGGACTGCACTTGTGTCTCTGGACACCAAAATTGCAATAATTACTGGTCACACCCATGCACCCTGAGTTTGCGCCAGCGAATGCATTTGCAGATTTTCATTTTAGAGACCTATCTGTTTATTAAATCCATTTACCAACCAAACCAGTTACTGTCACTGTGCCCCCCCCCCACTGAAACAGAGGTAAACACAGTATATTATATTTCTAAGAAAGAGTTTTACAATACATAACATCAATGTAGAGGTTTAATGCAGCATGCCATTCTGCTGATGTTTTTCAATTAAAGCTGGTGGATATGGTATAGGCAGTGGGGCAGCCTGGTTGACAGGCCAGTAATTATGGGTGCTCCATTTAAGCTATCACTCTCAGGTAATGGCAGACCTGTCACACTCACAGCTCTGATGATACATACATTCATCACCACAACTGTCTGAACACTCAAACGGCACAGCATACACACAACTTTGCAACCATGCTGCAGCTGAATTATAAAGTGCAGATGGAAAAAGCCGATGCTGGAAAAGCCGTTTGAAACTGTCTGAGTCTCTCACTGAGCTTCTGTCACTGAACAGCATGAGACACTGTGACAGGTGAATGCGACAAATTAATTTGTGTGTGCCAATTATCATTAGGCATCTGCAAATATCATAGTTTGCAGCAAGTGACAAATATCTTTCTCTGTGATCTCTCTTGGAACATATTTTAGGCAGATGTCTTGCATTTTATCTAAAATGTTAAAAATTAACAATGAAGACTGTTAACACTCAACATAGTAAATGTCAGGAAAAAAAGATGAAAACCAGATGTTTCCACATCTCTCTGTGTAGTGAAATAAACAGATTGTACGAATTATTATCACTACCTCACCCTAGTGTGTGGGGTACCGAGATATATTTAAAACTCACATTGTTTTACTTCTAATCAAACATTCATTCAGGTTATAACATCACAGCACAAATAGTTTTACTGAACCACAACAGAAACTTCAGTGGATGATAGAGAATTTCTGCTGGAGCACAAAATCATTCAGGGGATGTAAAAGCAGTTTCCACTGTTTAAGTGGTCATAGCTTTTTATGGGGTTGTGCAGACAATCATTTACATGTTGGATTGGGTAATTGAGCCTTTGTCGAGTAACTGGAGAGAACAGAATAATTCATCCTCCACTACAGCGCAGTAGCTCTCACTCTGAGATGTGAATGGCACAAATATTATGAACATGTGGTGTGATGGAAAAAAAGCAAGGAGGGGGGGGGGGAGTCCTAAAATATTTTGGAAAGAGCACACAGAGATAGCCAACATTTTTTCCCCCTCAGCAAAATGACTTCAGCGGACTGTGATGAATTCAGCCTAAGATGGATGACGCCTCACAACGCAGACTCCTCTGCACTGCTCATCTCTGCTGTGCTTTGTTTTTCTTGAGCTGCACAGCCAATATTCTAGCACCACACGCTCATTCTCTCACCCCAAAAATCAAAAGTGGATGGGGGTGGAGGGTGTGGGGGGTTTGAAAAATGAAAAATCTGTGAGAGTCAGAGATGCTTGTCCCAGCGGAATCAGAGGCACTTCAAAGCATCAAACAGAAGAGGTGATTCTCCCAGCCGGGCAATTTAGGAACAATCAGTGTGAATCGTTGAGATGCTCCTTCTAGCAAGACAGACGCAACAGTGCAGTTGTTCATGTGAGCAGTGCTAAACATGCTACTACAGAGCTCTCCTAGGAGAGAAGGGAGGAAGTGAGTGCCTAGAGGCCTGATATGGATACTGGCTGATGTAGAACAGGCGGAGAGCAGTGTTAGGAATAGGGCTGAATAACCCAAAAAACCTTTTGTCTCCATATTAAGCTTCTCACATTTAAATTGACCACAGAGCTTTCGGTCGATTGCCTCAATGATCTGCTCTGTTGCTCGTGTTCTCAGCTCCCCTCCGAACACTTAAATTTCCACTGGCCACCCCTCAAGTAATCCATCACGATCAATCAAGTCACAAATAGCCATCTGACATCACACCAAAGCCAATAAGCTGTTTGGAGCATTCAGCCACTGTACTGCATGTATAATCCACAGGCTCTGCACAATTTTTTGAAACGAAAAAAAGAATCTTATCATCTTATCATCAAAATTGTGATAATACCAAATAGACTCTATTACTACAATCAAAGAGCTTTGTTTGCTATGTCAAGTAGACCCTGCTCTCATCACATAACTGAAACGAGAGGCCAAATCCATGGGGAGTAGTAGGAGGGGAAGCTTTCACTATCTCCCAATACCTCATTTATTACACTGACCAGGGCATTAGAACCTGTCAGGCTGAGTTAAACTTGGGCAGGTATCCATCCACATAGCACAGGATACTTCATTTCATCCATGAGTGAATGGGCAACAGCAGAAAAAAAAGAAGAAAAAAAACCTACTGGCAGAGGGGAGAGAGGTGCCGAGTGCTGATTGTGTGCATGTGGTGTGTGTGTGTGAGACTGTGTTATGTCTGTATATGAGTGTGTAGGTGTACCAAGACTGTTTTTCCAGTCAAAAGAGAGCCTTCAGGTTGAGGTTGGAGGTTGGCACCTGGTCTTTGATTTGAATTCAGCTGTACACCAGAGAGCTAAATGACCATGTAAAGCCTCAGGCAGGCCTAGAGACGTGATTGCATGTATGCATACTGTATGTGAAAATACATGAGGAATACTAATTCCTCATGGCTCTGGTCTCTGATCAAGTCTCAGAACCCCCTCTCTGTCTAAACACTATTAAGGGTAAGTGTTAAGATTTCAGCAAGTTGGATTATATAAGAAGTTGTTCAACTACTTGAAGAAAAACTCCACACACTTAACATGCACTAAAATTAAACCATGCCTCAATTATAAATGTGGTACTGAGAAGAAAGACGCATCTTTTGTACCAAATGTCTTCACACAGTAGCCTACCTAAGGCCGAATCTATGAATGCAATGTGAAATTCCCTGTTTAAACAAACATGACACCATAAAAAGAAGCAGACTGAGCTGATGATTACAGGATACATTCTTTTTTTTTTTAATGGTTTGTTCGGGTAGTATTCACAATCACTGATTCAAAACAACATTATGGTTAATTCAGAAGAGCTTAATGAACGTGAATAAAGAAGAAGAATGTGAATAGATCTTTCTCAGAAACGTACAACAGTGAATAAACTCCTTCAACTACCAGGAAAATGGAACAGAGTCATAATTATAAGAAACCAATTAAAACAGAAATTCACAGATATTCAGTTGGTGATTTTTACCAGTAATTAACACCATTACCTGTCGCACTTCACACGTTTACCTTTGCTGTGTTGTGAATAACATCACTGAAAAAGCAGCCGCTCATTAGAAGTGTTAACTATGTCACTCACCTTTGCTTTTATGTCAAGTCATCCCAGACCTGTGTTTTACTTTTAAGAACAAGTACAGTCAAACACACAGCCAGTGCTTGAGTGTTTGCCTACAGGTGGTGGTTGTACCCTGAACCTGATCTAAGCCTTAAATTATAACAGTAATAACGGTGATAAAAGTGCATGCACACATGAGACTCAGCTACTCCCACTTCCATGTTTACAGCTTCTCCTCTTATATAAGCAGTCAGGAAAGAACAGACACATATGCTTGTTGCTCGTCAGTTTCCCCAGTGCTGCAAAAGCCATGACAGCATTCTCACTTTTGGATCTAATGAGCACTGTGGCTTCACAATTTATTTAGGAGGTTGGGAGCCTTAAATTTCTGTCAGTGCTATAAACTATGAAACACTGTGGAAGTTTTTGCATCTGGTATCGAGCTGCAAGTCCAACTGTGAACAGCTACTGTGAATATCTTTATGAGGAAGCTGCAGGGTGTTGGTTGGAGGTTGTTGAATCTTGCAGGACTAAATCTAAAGGCAAATATGATATTTTACTACATGTCCTGAAAATAAACAGTATGTTTCGTTGCATACAATAGTTTTACTGTCTATGATCTGTATAACATTGTGCTGCTGGGGACTTGCCTCCTGTTTAGGGGCAAAAAGCAAGTCCTCATAACTTAATCATGAAATTTTAGAGTGAAGACATGGTTTAAAGGACGAGTGTGTTAGATTTAGTGCCATCTAGCGGTGAGGTTTCAGATTGCAACCAAATGAATACCCCTCCCCTCCAAGCATGTAAGAGATTCTGTGGTGGCTGCGAAACTCTTGAAAAACACAAAAGGCCCTCTCTAGAGCCACTGTTTGGTTTGTCCATTCTGGGCTACTGTAGAAACATGGTGGGATCTGAGGAAGAGGATCCACTCCCTATTGAGCTATAAAGGGCTCATTCCAAGGTAACGAAATTCTTATTATCAGGTGATTATACAGTAGTAAAAACATACTTATGAGTATTATACATTATGTACCATATTCGGAGAGTCATGGGAATCTACAGTAACTGATTTAAGACTGCTTCTTAAATTGGAACTTTTGACAATTGATTATTGACAAAACCAAACAATAAAAGATCAATGTATGGCCTCACAACTACAGTTCCCACATCCATTGTGGGCCAATGTTTATTAAGCCAAATGAATGTGTTTGATTCATCTAAACCTACTAAAATACACATAAAACATGCCTTATATTACACATGTTATTGGTATCACTTTCCATAACCAGGCTATTGCAGCTACAGAATTAAATCTTGCATTCTGAAAATGTCAGTGAGACAGTACAGCATGGATGAATCTTGAATAATCTTTTAAGATTCAGCTATTGTTTTTGTAATTTCAATGAGGCTTTTTTCACTGGTTCTTGTGAATCTGCAGAACAACCAGGCTGTTTGGCGTTAATGTGCTCATGGTGCTCCTCATAAAGTTAAAGTTTTCAGCCTCTGTATGCCATGTGCATATTGTGACAGAGAGATATGAAACACTTAAAAAGTTTCAATAGCTCTCTGAAGCTCTTGAAAACTTGGCTTCCACTTTAACACATATCTGCTGTCTTTTATCACATTGATCAAAATGATTTAAGCTCAACAAGCCTCACTAAGCATACTGAGGTAAAGGGTCAACTTAGATTTTTCCATGTCTGGATGAAGTTCTGTCTAGACTGGAGCAATCTGTTTCTCTATTCATGTGTACCATCAGAGAGCTCATCTTTTTCACTTGCTGGAAGCTCTTGGGGAAGAATCCATGTCCTATGCATTTGATGCAACATTCACTGACATCTAGGTAGTGTAGGTTGAATAAAAACCAAAGCTACCCACCACAGTGTTTCACCTGAACACACAGCTCCCTCTGATGCAGCCTATACTCCTGCCAACACTACGTGGCATCACATTTGTCATCAATCACTTCAAGTAAATGTGTCCTAGCCACTGATCACTTTCTTGGATCTCCCTTCAGGGATTTTTGCCCATCTCTCTTTGCTGAACTCCTTGAGCTCTCTTGCATGACCAATGCACTAATGCAATAGCATCCCAGTTTAATTTAGGTCAGGACTTTTTCTTAGCTAATCCAAAACACTAAATGCCTTCTTCCTAAGCCTTTTTAGTAGATTTGTTTGAATACTAAGGATCATTGTCTATTGGAGCACATTCATCCTTTCTTATCGGAGCAATGGGCAATTATTTTCTTTCAGAGTCCTCATGTATCTTTCAGAGTGTATTTAGTTCCACAGAGAAAAATCCTTAGTTCATGTCTCTCCCACAACCATGCCTGCCTGTTGGTATAAAGATTTTCTGCAGGTGGCTAAAGAGGAATTTATCTCAAATATGGCTTTTTTTTTTTTTACTCTAGCCACTCACTTACGTTTTGGACTATTCTCTCCAAAGAGAAGGCCTCCACAAATGTTCAGGTTTGTCAAGGTCCTCTAAGGCAGACTTTCTGTACAAATGTGCTCTTCAACATTGAAGGATCTCCCTGGCTACCCTTGCATGAATGCCGTTTCTATTTAGTTCTGTTTATCATTGATGCAGCAGTGAAGGAGATCTCTCAAATATATTCTTTTTTAATTCTTTTGCTAGCTTCTGTGATATTTTTAAAGAAGGCCTTTGAGTCACTGTCTCAGTTGACTGTTGTAACTTTTTAATGTGACTTTATAACCTTCCCCAAACTGATGCATTTTTTACCTGGACATCTAACATCATGTTTTTCTTTGAACTGCATGAGAAACACAAAACTCAACAGGTTTCTCATCTGTATTCACAGGACTGCAACACAAACTGCTCCCCAAAAACATAATGACCTGGTTAATTTCTTATCCATTTTTACCCCCTCCTGATTATACTTGACATTTTAACCTGCACTCAACATTTACAATCTTATTAGGAAAACTTTTATACCTGCATTAATTACAATTTTCATTTATGAACTATTGAAAAAGCCGACACCCAGGCAATGCAGAAAATGTCAGCGGTCATTTGGTCTCATATTTTAATAAATTCAACAGTGAGAATGAATTGGGTAAATTATTTTGCAAGCCATTTCACTTATATTATGAAATTTCATAAATTACAATATTAAAGAAAATCTCAACTAAAACTGAACAATAAAAAAACCCTAACCCTTTAAATAAAATTCATGAATAAAGTTGATTCTAAAAGTCAAATTAGTTGGTGGCAGAACTTTTCACTTCTTTAAAGAAACATCAGCCCTTATAATGCACTGTATATGTAGATTGATACACTTATATTATTCAATAATATAATCTTATACCCACTTATTTAAAGGGTCACAATTTTTGCAAGTTTACCATCATTGATGCAATAATAATAACTATGTCACTCACAACAGCAATACATGATATTTTGATTCCTGTCAGGCTTGATTTGTTGATTTTTCAGACCAGTATTGTGTCTGCTCCTCCTCTTCCTCCACCTCCTGGTCCACCACAGACATCAACATGACAGCCACTTAAACTATAACCTATTCTGCCTCCGCCGGGGAGGCTACAGGCAGGTCACACCCAGGTGATAAGTCTTAGTGCTCCATCTGATTCTCTTTTCATTTTTCTGCCTGTGTGCACTTCACATTTACTGACCTTCCCAGTCCATCCCTTCCGGCCCCAGAGCCTGCTTTACAAATGCAGTGAGGGGAAACCATTGTGTCAGGCTCAGGTCAGCAAACACTGCGCCAAATAATTTGATTGCTTTCCTAATCACTGATCAGGTGCAATAAAATATTTTTTATGAAGTTGTAAATGCTGCATAACATCTCTTGTTTTTTCCACTTATATGGTTCCATTTTTAGGTTTAGCATGCAAAGCCTACTGGATTCAGGTTTGTGTACTTTGCAAGTTTAAAAGATTTACTGTACTTTGATGAGGAGTTCTATAACTAAAAATTTCCTGGTGGGTGGGCAAGCTCTTCAATTTTCCTCTCTCAAAAAGAGAAGAAATTGGACCATTAGAAGGAATATGTTTCCCTCTTTCTCAGTCTCCTTTTCAGAAGTGGTCTGGGGGGGGGGTTGTGTCTATTAGTGACGAAGACACACAGGAAATAAATGGCTGCATGTAGGTGGAAAGAATGAAGTAGAATGGGAGGCAGAGCAAACAGATGAACTGAGGGAGAAACAACCAGGTCACATGTGTGAGTACTAGTCCGCTTCTCAGCAGCCAGCCAGCCAACGGCAGGCTAACGTGATCTGCATCTCAACAGCACTTGTCCTCTGGCACACTGGCAGCTCGCTACCTCCTTCAGACCGAGCTGCCAGGAGAAAGAATGAGATTCGAAAGCTTCAAGGTCGGATATCAGATCTAGATGTGGAATAATAAACATGTTTGAATTGGCAGTCTTGTGCCTGGCCTGGACAACCATTCAATTACAGATTGACAGTGCGCTAATTCAATGCTAGATCTGAGCGGCTGATTGAGTTTGAATTGTTGCTGCTTGTGGGATTATGAAACATGACAGGCTTTTTATAAGGTGTAATTAACGCTCTGATTTTAATGGGGACATGACAGATATTAAATTGGTTTCAGATCTTGGTGTCGAAACTGTCAGGGATGGTCTTTGGTGTGTGTGTGTGTGTGTGTGCGTGTGTGTGTGTGTGTGTGTGTGTGTGTGCGCCACACAAATGCATTTGTGAGCATTTCATAATGACACAAGACTAGGTCAAAACCTGGTATATGGCTGGACCATGTATGAATGAAACAAGAGGGCTGTTAATTTAAAATGAGGGCTTTTAATTTGAAATGGATACTGGAAGTGGCAGTATTCACCCAACCAATGATGATCACTCAGTCAGTCAGTCATGGTCTTTCATGTTTATAGGGTCAGCCCCGCTGTTGCAGTCCAACCAAAAATCAACAAGTATGTTCTCTTGAAAACCAGTGAAACTTTAAAACATCTCTCCTCAGCCTTAATGATGTCTCTAGGTACCCAACTTTTGTATTCATGTTCAGCTGAACAGCTTGCAACAGGGCTCAACCATATGGCTCAAATGCAAAAGCAGTTTCAACAAAAAATTTCCAAGGAAAAGGAAACACTGGGTCTGTTTTTTTCTGGCATGTGAGTCAGGAAAACAAATTCTAATGAGCATGGACTGTAAAATATAATACTGTACTCATCAACATTAAAATCCATCCATAGTCCATAGACTTTTAAGTATAAGATCTCTTCAGCTATGATACGCAGCAATGACCATGACTATGGTGCATATGCTGGAGTTGTCATACTACTGGATCATGTGCTCTGTCTATCATTTTTTGATTCTCTCTTCCAACATGAGCCCCTGGTGTCCCTGCATTGTAATTCAACAGAAACACCTGAAACAGCACTTATGTGCAATCTTCCGAGACACATGCCCTTCTTGTCCCATCTCTGTGAGCGCAAGCTGTAGCTATCTCTCTGTCTTCTATGCCATAAATACTGCCAAATGGAGTGTACAATACCCAGTAAAAACCAACAATTAGTAAACCCATCTCCCTGAGGGACAGGCTGTCAGAGGTAGTCATGCCCAACGGCCAGATCTCTTTTAGCACTTTAGTTTTGCAGATAGAGACAAGTGGGAATACTGATGTACAGTATGTGTAAATGTGTCTGTCTGATGGGTCACATCAGGGTGAATAACTGACAACCCCAATTATAAAGATGGCCTGTTCTGTTTTCAATCACAAGCTCACACACCTGTCAAGTCATTAGAAGTAGTATGGGACCACACCAAGAATTTCTCTGACTTTTTTTCCTCTCTTTTCAACCTCTTTCCCTCTAAACTGCTCCCACAAGCCATCATTATATTATTTTATTATGCATACTTACTAATTACTTATTCTTTTCATTTCTAATCATATTTATTATTATGGTTATTAATATTATAATTTATGATGTTGATTCTCTTCTTGCTATGCAGTGATATTATCATATTATAATATATATTATTGATTATTATCACTATTACTGTTGTTATTGTTGTTGTTATTATTATGACCATTATTGTAATTATTTTTTCTTTTCTTTTTTTTTCTTTCTCCACCTGCTGCTGGCCTGCAGGCTCAGTTTAGCATAAAGCCTGACTCTGTCCAAAGGTAACACAATTCACTGGCTAGCACCTCTAAGCTAATTGTGTTAACCAATTAACACATTAGAACTCTATTTTTTTGGTTTAGTAACTGGCGTGTTCACACCAAGCCTTGTTTATACTCCTGTGAGAAACCATAGCACGGGTCTCATTCACGATAGTGATGTTTTTTTTCTGTTTTGTTTGTGAAAGCCACACACACACACACACATACACACAAACATAGTAAATACAAAAACTTTTATTTAAAAATACACACTTTTGTAATGTTTGCACACATGTAAACAAAAAAAAAACTATGTACAAAACAATAGCTGTCTCTGTTTTATTCCTTTAGGAAGTCTATTTTATTCCTTTGGGAATTCCCTCTCAGCAGCAGACGCCTAGTTACAAAAGTTCAAGAAGTTCACAACAGCTGCAACAACTTGTGGGGCTTTTGTGCTCCATCTGAAAAATGTAATGACATCATTTTTGGCGTACTGGGGACACTGCATCGAACATAACCCTAGCTTCACTTGCGTGAGAAGACTAGAAAGATTCTTTGTGTTTATTCGTCCCAAACTGCCAGAATACATTATTGTACATTAGCCATAATCTAGCTCTGTGTCTGGGAGTGGGTGTGTGTGTGTGTGTGTGTTTGTGTTCAGTTGAGCCTCTGACTGAAACTTTGGTTCTTTCGGTTATTTCCCTCCAGTCTCTTCTTTTTTCCCTCTCCTCTGTACATCTATGAAGTACATTCAAGTACCTTTCTGCTCCCGTCAGCAGTCAACATGGACGAAAAGAAACTAATTACATAGGAACACCTGACAGTGGAGGTCGGCACCTCCACGGACCGCTGCTACAGACAGGTTGAGAAGCAAGAGTAAAGATGAATCCATCTTTTAATCCCAAAAGTTTAAAAAATAAACTCTGAGCTCTCCTTGGTAAACAGCTCCGGATCAGAGCAGAATCCAGTGTGACTCTGGATGTTATTCCTCCAGAAGCTCCAGCTCTTCTCCTGGCTCTCTCCTCCAGAGCTTCTCAGCGCTCAGCAGCTGTCTGTTGGCAAGCAGCCACTCTGTCCCTCCGATCCTCCACACCCATGATATGTGCAGATTTTTCAAGTTGAATTATTTTCAACTCGTGCGGATACGTGAGTGGCGCAAATTTCAGGCATTCATGTCATTCACATTGCCCAGTGCAAACAGACACAAGTGACTTTGTATGTAATTGCACCTCGTGAAAAATCCACTTCACATTTAGTGTGAACACCTGGTAGGCAGATTTTGATATCTTTGGACAGAGTCGGGCTAACTGTTTCCCATTGTTTCCAGTCTAAGCTAAGCTAAGCTCAACAGCTGCTGACTGTACTCATATTTATATTTACCATACAGATTGAGAGTGGTATATCTTCATCTAACAAGGAAACAAAATCTTGAGCCAGTCTCACTCTGTTCACTATTTTACTCTTTTACTATTTTAAACAGTGTAAATGCTGCAAAAATATTATATTTAATTTGAAAAATTAAATAGATTTTTACACGGTTGCCCTTATAGTGAAGTGTGATAGTTAGGCAACAGGGACATTTAAACCTGTTCTCTCAAATGAAAATGTATTCACAGGAACAGTCCTGACAATTTATTTGCATCACTGCATCTGTCTAATGCATAAACATGTCAGGAAAATTATAGGTAATTTTCCATTTTGTTCCTCATGAATTGTTAAGTCAGACATCGCTACACTGCAAAAATAGCGCTTTGCATTTAAAGCTGCTTCAGTCAAGTAGCAAGAGGAGCCAATAACATTATCAAGTAGATATTTGAGAGTACTTCTTTCAAAAAGGCTGTATCTGTTGGCCTGGTAGCTCAGAAAGAAAACCACATTTCAAGACACTTTGCTTTCAATTTGTTCTATTTTCACGTCATTCCTCTAACATAGTATGAAGTTTATGGAGATGCTGAACTGCCGTACAGACTTTCTGAAATTGGCTAAATCTATGTCATGTCATGACAATGTAACTGATCTGATGCCATATTAGATCACACACTTGGAAAAAGAAACTCATCTCCATCTTTGTGATGGACCCTCAGATGAAACAGATTAACCTTAATACCAACCCAGTGGAATGTGAGGAGGAGTCCATCTCACTGGGCGCCCCATTCAGCCTTCATCCTCCACCTTCACCCATGTGAAGATTTGCATCCATTTCCTCTCTGGAGGGTTCATGGCTGCGGGGCTGTGGCTTGTCAAAAACAATTACATCCCTTGGTCTCTGGGAGGGCCTCCTCTTAATTTGCACTGATAAGCATCTCCTTGCATATTAGCAGTGGGGCCCAGCAGTCATTCTGCTCCCCACAGATAATGGACTGGGCTGGCAAACAGCATTTGTCAGGGACAGCCACTTACCTGGGCCATGCACGACATGCTGAGCAATGCTAATAATAGCCACTCAGCCAGACTAGCAGTTAGCAGGCCACGAACACCAACCCTGCGGCTGGCCAATCGATAGTCATTTACTCTCACTCTCCTTTCAACTCTACAGAGAAAAAGATGTATTACTGAACCCCCTTTCTGTTGCTTTAAGGCTGGATGGTGAAAAAAAATACTTTTTAGTCCTGTCTGCTTGATTGAGTTTCACAGTTGCCAACTGTTGTACCAAAGCAGTTTCTCTCAAATATAAATCTTGATGCCAAACTTGCATGTTCCCTAATCACTCCACAGCATACAATGGAAATCCAATATAAGTTCACAGGAGCATGATGAGAGTAAAATAGCATTAAAGACCTTGGGGGAAATGATAATAAAACAATATATATATTTGTGCACCATGGGTGGCCGAAGGCTTGTAATATCCTGGTAAAGTAACTTATGTCCGTCTTTAACACAGCTGATGTGTTTTCAACATTATTACACAGAAAATGTGGGTAATTTTGAGGGATGGACAGATAGATGGGCAGATTAGTGGATACAGAGAGAGACTGTGAACAAGAACAGAAGAAATTATGCAGGAAGACTGACTGGCTAACTAATAGTGAGATGGATATCCAGCCTGAGAGATGGCGATGGGAGCAGCGAACGTCAAGATTAGAAGGGCGTGTGAAACAGCCAGAGACGGGTGGAAAAACCGAAGACACAAACACAGAAGACAGTGTGATTAATTCCTGTTCATCATCTCCACTCATGCAGTACCCAAGCAATAATGGCGTTCATTTGGCTGGCAAGTCAGCCTGAGTGGGACGCTGTTTCCTTATGGCCGCAGGTTGGCATTAGCCCAGCACACTTATATCATTAAATCACTCATTAGTGGCGGAATAAACGACATAATTTGATTTACATAGCCAGTATCACTCCCCAAGCAAACAGGTGAGTTGCACAAATACAATTACATGGCAACAATGACTTCAGGGTGGCAGAAATTATCAACGGCACCCGCCAGCTTTCTTGGAGAATAAATGCACACTGACATTTACAGGAGGATCCAGAGCGATCCAACTCATAGGCATTTGTATTCAAATTCTCTCTCTGATTTGTACAATGTAGGACTTCATTGTGAACAAAGTCAAAGAAGCACAGATACAGATGTCTACACTAAACTGTATTATTCTCCACAGGCCAAAGACTGGCTGTTAAAATATTCATGAAGTGTATAACATAAATTACAAATCAAGACAACTGCAAAGGTTGCAAAGGCTGACCATTTTACTGCAATGTTGTGTTGACAGAATAAAAAAAGATGAGAACAGTACAAGCTTGTCGTATGTGTTTGGGCGACTTCCTGACAGTCCCTTTTTCATATTAAATGTGTTCAATTTCACTGCTGTGCCTCAGAAAAAGCCATTTGCCAGAGACAGTTAGATCAAAGCCAACGGTGTTGATGTCAAAAGCAGTTAGAGCCATGATACAGCAGACAGTCTATGAGCCATCACTTCCTTTAAAGAAAGACAGTGAGCGAAAAAAAAATAGACAGAGGGAGACAAAGAAGTGAAGGAGAGAAGGACACTGATGCTGGATTTTGTGTTTGCACACTGCTAAGCTTCTTAAATGGAATCTGTTGTGTCATTCTTTTTGTCTTCCACTAAATGCATGCGTATCTAAATATGTCACTGAGAATGAATAATGCGCCCCCACTGCTGCCTTTGTGCAGTAGAACATTACTCCAGCAAAGTATAATATTTGGGTTAGAATACATATTCAAACTAAGTGATTTAAGAATCCAGTGTAGTGCGAGGGGGGATTTGGATCCATTCCAAACAGCCTTTGCTAATTTGCATCTGAATGATCACTGCCATTAGTATGGTAAATATGCTGTAACACACGATAAGCACATTTAAGAAAGAACATGCACCAAATTAGGATCACGAATAGTTGCACAAAGTATAACACAAAGAAAAGTTGCTCTCTCCCACACAAGCACACACACAGAAACCAAGTAAAGCTTGCAGAAGCCTTTTGTACCTGTATTTCATCCTTGTCCTGAGGGGCATTTGCTTCCCCTCTGTGTAAGCAAAACTGACATCCTTTATAAAAGATTTATGAGCCAAAGATGCAAACGATAGAGCGTGAACTCCCTTGGGTACAACCTCTTCCATCTGTGAAGGATCACCTGTTCTTAGGTGGGCTAAAGCGCTTGTTCCCTGCCAGTGTACTAACAGGCGTCCAGGCCATAGGGAGCAGGCAGGGGGCTGCAATAGGATGAGGTGCAAGTTTACAACCTCCTGGCAGCGGCTGCAGCCCGGCTGAGTGATGCAGCAACAGCAGCAGATATTATGGAGTTCTCAACCAGCTGACAGAACTTTCTACCAGCTGTGGCGTTGCTTAAACACATGGCCAAAGGCGACTGGAAAGTAACTGATAAAAAATTTGCCTTTGATGTGAGCAAACTAGAAGATATTAATTCAGCAGTCTTCACCTGAGTTTTTAACTACACATCGACCTGGGAATCGGTGCCGCTTTAAAGATTTTTTTTTGCGAGAGATTTTCAAAAATGCGGCAAATCAGCAAAATGAGATCTTCCAATAGAGGTGGTACCACAAGGGAGTACAATATATGGTATGTGAATCTTTAACATCTCTAATATTAGCACAAGTAGGTACACGGTGCGAGTCAAAACACAGATGCACCTACCAATACACAGGCTAGAAGTAGGACAGCTCCTCCTGTGCTGCTGCCAGCTGAATGTATAAGTCAGGAAAGCCAGAGAAACACCAGCCAAGCCAAGAAGCTAAAACAATTTGCCACATCAACAGGATCTACAGTGGAGGATGAGTGCAATGGAAAGCTCTTACATCAAATCCCAGGGAGCAGCAACAGGATTACAGCTCTACGCCATTTTCTAACAGTCCAACCCCACCACTGGTCCCAGTGGATCAACACAATCAACCGGTTTAACTTATCACCCAACCCCAACACATGTTCAGTTAGGAGTATAGGATCATTTATTGAATTTTACTTGTCAGTACTACCTGCACTGATTCTACTTCTTTCTCTGCCTCATTCCACTTGTTATTCAGATAAATGAATAGCTAAGCACTGTTGCCTTGACTGAGTTGTGCTCCTGGAGAGGCGCATTCAGCCAAGTCTCCCACAGGAGAGGGGGGCCACTGAAATAATGCCGGGCTTTGTGTGGGGATCCTGCTTCACCCCCCTCCCTGACTATTCGCCATCTCTCTCGGTTGGCCTCCCGGGGCACCTCCTCACACCTTCCATCAGTCTGAAAGATAAATGCGCCCTGGTTCAAAGTGGGGTCACACTTGTTGCTTTTATCAAATTTTCTATTCATCCCCTGTATGAACTTGATACGCCTCAACCCGACCAACCCCCACAAGGCCGCTGCAAGCTTAAACAATGAGCGCGGCTGTCTCCCAGAGCTACTTGCTAATATGGAGGACATGTATTTAGTCTGTTCAGACACATTTAATTGCCAGCCTTGTTTGCACACCACGCCCCTGGTGCTGTTTTGTCCCTGGTTTATCTCGGTTGCTGTCAGCGAGGCTAACAAGAAATACTAAGCCGGTTACAAATACTGATCTGAAATTCAATATGCCTCATCAGGTGAAGTGTTAGGGCATGTCCACATAAAGAAAGATAAAGCTAACATAAAGGGGTCATTTCTCTATTCACACTGAAACTAATAACCAATTGGAAAATGACTAAATGTCTTTTCCTTCTGTGTCTGTTGTAGCAAACAACAAAACCGTGCATTACAGCCATAGCTATAGATAGTCCAGTAAGTATGATGGACAACTCACTGACTCTGCTGAGTCTCAGCAGGTTAAACCTCCGTTCGGTCACCTCCTACTCTCCATAGTCTTATATTATGATTTAGTATAGCTGACACAATCTGAATTGTGTGATTCTGGCATTCAAAATGAGTGATGGAGGGATAAGAAAATTCACATCTTAACATCTCTGCTACACAGCACAGCATTGAATTGGCTGTGAAGGCATACGTCATTGTTTAATAAAGCTTTATTTTCCTCATCCACACTACAAAAATGACATTTTCAGGATCCTCCAGTCTGTAAAATGTTCAAAAAAAAAAAAAAAAGCTGTTTCAGGATGTGAAAAACACCAGCTTAGTGTGGATGGCAGAGGAAAAGATGTGT
Organism: Euthynnus affinis; assembly: GCA_029490765.1. Taxonomy (NCBI): domain Eukaryota; kingdom Metazoa; phylum Chordata; class Actinopteri; order Scombriformes; family Scombridae; genus Euthynnus; species Euthynnus affinis. The sequence goes on along the minus strand of CM055840.1, from coordinate 8,457,813 downwards.
TTTAAAAAATGTAGTCAGCTTGGTGGGAACATAGCTGTAAATTATACCTCACAAGCAGACATTTTCACCTTGAAGAGACATTTTGATTCTCAGACAAAAAAAGGGAGCGCAGGCCTTATAAAAGAGAGAAAATTGGCCAAATGGTCATTATCAGCTGAGAAAAATTCCCACTGTGGCTTGAATGAAAGCAGTGTCGTTACCAGGCTTTGCTTTGCAAAGCCATCAGATGAGGGGGAAGGTGGGAGGTGGGAGCCATTATCCGTTTGTTAATTGTGTCTACCAGTCATTACTCATCCACCTTTGACCTTATAGGTTTCTAGAAGAATTTACTGTCAGTCGGTGACAGGGTGGAATTGCTTTGAATTGAAAAGCAATGGAGTCAATAAACCCATTCAAATTATTTGTTATCCTAAGTTGTTGCTCTCTCTCTAATCACAACCTTTATTCCCATCTTTCCCTCCACTTTCCTCCCCTCCTTTTACCACTGAGCCCTGTCATTTGTCATTTGGACAGCACTGATTTTACACATCAAATTCAGTTTACTCATCATGAGAAGTGCTACTCAGCCTGTGAAAACCATGTCATAAAGTCCTCTGTGGCAGTGGGAGCGGCAGCTCGCCAAAATCTGAAAGAACAACCGTGATGATCAGGGCTATCTCGACTTGGCCTTGGAGACTCCAAATTTATAATAGAGAGCCTCACAGAAACTGGATTTGTGGCGATGGAGAGACGGGGGTGTTTACCAGACAGAGACCCCTCTCTAATAAAAGATGCTATCAAGTTGCATTATGCGACATAGGATACAGTACTAGATTCAGTTCTCTCTCCTTCTGCCTTAAAAAACTACATTTTCTCTCTTACCCTGACATTCCTCTTCCTCGCACTACAACAGCCGGCTGTATCTAACCAGAGCAGAGAAAGACAGAAGGCTTATAGCTGAGAGTAATGGCGACCCCGGTGAGTAATGCCTCAGCTAATGAAACATCATCTTGTAGCTCATCCCCATTCCCTTAACTCTACTGCTACTACTCTCCTATCTCTCTGTTCTTTCCCTGGGGTGCTCCTGACTCAATAGACCAGTCCACCAACATCCCTGGCTGAATCCTCAGGGTCATCATCATGGTGCTACACTTCTTCAAAAATATCAAATGAAGGCGTCACTGCGCGTCACAGGAGCCCTTGAGTGAAAAGCTTTCTCACGCTCTCACACTTATTTGTGTAAATGGCGCACACACACACACACACACACACACACACTGCTGCACACCTCATCACAGATGCAGACCCCTTTAAAGGACAGCCAACAGCTCTGTTATGTCATTTCTTCAAAGAATTAAATTAGCACGTGTGTGTGTCATGTGTGCATGTATGTGCGTGTAGATAGAAGAGCACATTCATGTACATGAAATGGATTATCACTACTGGTTGCGCTACAGAATGTCTCCATTAGACCTCCTGCTTTATTGTGCATCAAAGGGATAAATATTAGATTAGCCACATTTAAATATTTGTGTCCTTTGCTATTTGCATTTCCATTGCTTATGCATCGCCCCAATGTTCACATTTATTCTTGTTCTGATCCCATTTAATGAATCTGCTGATTTAATGAGTCAAATCAGAACTTTATGAATCTCATCTAACTTTAAAGAATAAATTGTGCCCCTGAGCTTTCATATCACCTATGAGAGAATGTGATAGTGAGTGTTACATTGCGGGCAGAGGAGGCATGCAGTGGGGGAACAGGTGCTACAGGGTAATTACAAACACAGCAAGCTTTTAATTATGCTCTCTAGTATGAACTGTTAATGAATGTGAACCTCATGCAAATAGCGATGTGTCCCCACTGTGTCTGCACACATGTGCGATCACCCACGCGCACGCACAAAGTAACACATTAAGTGTTAAAGAGGGGAATTGGCACTAGATAGCTCCAGTGCAGTGCCTCCTCATGGCTTGGAGTAAAGCTAACTCTCCTCTCAAGCTGCACTCTTGTTTCTCCAGAGTTCCTCTCATAACACAAACACTGACAGCTGGAAACTTGCTGGGCTCAGCCTGGGCTCATTCACCTGGTGTTATCAAAGGAGGCACCACGGTGCAACATAACAGGACGTGAACAGGTTATAAGATGTCGCCGTTTGTTGTTACAGCCTCTACGAAATAAGCCAGCATGTTGTTTATGGTCCAAAGCTTTCTCTCTTCAAAGCCTGACCTGTCTAAAAACTCTTCCTTTGAGGGCTTGGTCATCCTCCTTCTTTTGTGGCTTTCTTGTTCCTCCTGCTCCTCACTGTGGGCTTTAATCCCCGCAACCTCCCATCCTTTCGGCTCACCTCGTAGCATGATCCTGCCTGACACGGATGGAAGCACTGATAATTGATTCACCGCAAAATCCCCTCGTATCATTCGTCTGTAATCTTTCCTGTTTCTGTTTTCTTGCGTTTGTGTACGCTTGTGTGTTTACTGTGTGTGCTATTGTCTGTTGGCATATGTTCCATTTTTCATATGAATGGTAGATAAATTATTGCTTAAGCTATTCAGCCTAAGCTCCTCAGTCTGGGAGAAAAGCAGCAGTGTAGAGACTGTGAAGTCTGCGCAGTGGCTGTGTGTCCTCCTGTCTGCATGCTGGTTTGTCTCTCTTGCTCGGCGTGGCTGCCTCGCTGTGTTACATTCTGTCCCTCCATGTCTTCATCCCTGTTCTTCTATCTCTCTGCTCCACTTTCTCTCCCTGTCCTCATGTCATCTCTGTCTCCCAGATCTGTGATGTAAAAACAAAAAAAAAAAGAAAAAAGACTAGCCAAGCCAAGCGGCAGACTTAAAGGCTTTTATAAGGCATACAAATAGGCTGCAAATCGGATTAGGGCGGAGGGGAGGGAGCCTTTTCTATTGAAAATCCATTTTGTGATAGGGTGGACATTGTATGTACAACGACAGGCAGGACATACACTTGTCTCAAACAGTGTGAGGGTAACTAGCAAAGAGAATGCCACTAATCTACATGAAAGTGAACGCTTTCATATCGAATGCCACAGCAGATGATGCTGCATTTGATGTTTGCACCAAGGAATCTCCCAGATTCTTTGCGGTGTAGCATTATTATCCAAAAGAAAAAGCCAGAGACAAAGGAATAGAGTCCAGTAAACACATTTTTACAGACCAGTACTCTGTATGAACGTGAGTAGCACAGCACCATCGATCAAGGAGTATGAAACGGGTTGTGATTAGTCTGATTAAAGGAATAAGGCTGGCAAGATTGCATATTTTTATTATTGTCAATGAATACATAAATCTTTTAAATCTTTCAAATGTAAAGTCTCATTAAAAAAAAACATTAAATCATTTCAAAAAATAGATGGGCTCTGAAGTTATTTAGCAAATGTTACACAAAGTAAGAGAGTAGATAGTTCATTTCTTGTTGACTATTTTCAGCCATGGATTTTGTGCGCTAGTATTTAAAGCAGCCAAACGGTGTATGTGAGATAGACTCAAAATGCATTACAGTGTGAGCGTTCATGGTAATGAGGGAACATGTCACCCAGAGCACAGTTGTGGCTCATTAAAGTGTGTTTTTTAATTGTCTTTGGACGACAATGGAGCTCTAGGAAGGAATAAGGAGGAAAATCGGAATGAGCTGCATATATTGTACCATGCTGCAGACAGATGATACTTTTTAGTAGGATCAATTAATTTCTGGTTTTAGTTTGATTTATGATAATAAGAAAAATACAGAATATCATCAGACCTTACTCTATGAAGATTATCAGGAATTGTAGCACACATAAAACAGTTTCACTCATCAGAGGACACGCATGCATGTTTAACCGCAGTTAGTGGTGCGTTGCATGTAGTGTGTACCTCGCTCGACATGTGACACAGTAGCCTGCTGAGATACACATTTTCCATAAAGACAAGCACAGGAGGGTATGGACCCCTGTGGTCACCATTTCTAGTGTCCTCTGTCCTTTGGCCATGAATGACTGTCTGTACAACAGAGAGGGAAAAAGACCAAGTATCAGCCTTCAAAACACACACTGTTACTAGACGCAGTACAGCCCATTATCACCATGGTATTTCCGCTAACAATGTAGAATACAGTCGCCTGCATTCAGACTGTTACATAAAAAGTAATTATGCATGGTATTTCAAATGTGTTGTACAGCAGAAATGTCAGAGAAATGTCAATGGATCATGTGTACAGAGAACAAGCACATAACAGAGAAAGTGCAAAACAGGAAGCCTGCAACTTGTCAAAAGTTTCGAAATTCAGACAGTTGATATTTTGGAAGCTGGCTGAGATGCTCCAGTGCTCTGCCGAAGCTGAGCAGGCTCCAGTTGATAATCATCTGCTTTGTGGCGGGAAGCAAGGGGAGATGGAGCAGATGGCACTAGTTTTATTTTGCCGCGGATGCTTTCTCTGAATAAGGAACGCTCTACTGAATGCCAAGCTCTGTGGGAGAAGAGAAGCAAATTGAAGCCCTCCTGCACTGCGCTCCTCATCAGGGAAAGGACTATTGTTGTGTGTGTGCTCCAATTCCAGAGTGACAGGCAAGTTCTGCTCATTCATTAATGTGCCGAGCTCGGGGATGGACAACCCACGCGGGAATTTTATTACCTCATTCACTCATCCACATTTCTGTCTCCCTCTCTCTCTCTCACTAACTCACTCTCTCCTGCCCAAGTTGATGAGAAGTGATTCTGTTGTTCCAGCAAATAACCAGGAAAAATAGAACAACTCCAATTCAATTAAAGAGTAATGATTTAGTGTTTCAGTTGCCAATGGCTTTCACCCTGAAAGCAATTGGCATTCTGCTCCCAGTATAGCCCTGATTCAACGCTTCCTGAATAGATAGTGTACAATAACAGCCCTAATATGTACACCGAGAATGACTACCACAGTTTAATCATGTAAAAAAAAAAAATCCAAACCTTTTTTACAGAAATGAAACAGTTATTCAGATGGTCTAAATGTCACGTTTGGTGGCTTTCAGTGAGCAATGATAATGATAATTTGAAACCAGAGGGAATTTGTATCATATGGCAATAAGAATCCACCCCCACCCACCCCTACCCCCCCATTTGAATGTAATTATGAAAAAATATAACTCAACATTCAACACAGTGAACCATAACAGGTTGCCACTGCATCATCTGAACGAAGTAACTTACTGTTAATGGAATGTGTTTATGCAGGAAACAGGCCAGTGGGGCAAGAGGTTAAAGGGCATCGGTGAACAATGGAAACAAGAGCATAGTGAGGCATGAGAGAGCAAGTGAAAAAGGGGAAGGGATGTGATGCAAAGAGAGAGAGAGAGCGAGAGAGAGATGGAGGTAAACCCAGAGGGAGGGCGAAAGGGAAGGGAAGCAAGAGAGGGAAGCATTCACTGGTTTCAGATAATGGGTTCACTACAATGATGTTCTCTAGTTGCTGTGTCTCAGGACAGTTTTTTTCACCTCTGACTCTCCAACCGAATGTCTTCCTCTCTGCGCCACCCGCTTGTTTCTGCTCGTCGCTCTCTGCTGTACAGTACATACCACTCAACGCTGTGCTGTGAACGCTCTGTCGCTGCAGCCCGACACGTCACAGTAATCTGTCGAATGAGCCGACCATTTTACTCAGACATCCTTCTGAGATCTCGCTGTTATCATTCATTATCAATGGAGCCCTCTGTGTAAATGGAAGCAGACTGACTGTGGTGCAGTTTGGATCGTATTTCACACGTAGCAATCAAACAGAGGTAACTGAGGCAGCTTCATCTTTTTGTAATGACACTGAAAGAGGAGCCTTTGCAAACAAATGTCGGCTGATTTAGAGTGTAAAAAAATGTATAGACAAAATGTACAATGTGGTTGATACAGTCCGTTGCAATATGGGATTTATTTAGCACTGTGCTGATTTGTAAAATTTCAGTGAGGCCATCTGAGGAGCAGGCTGCCGCCCCCTGCCCATGTGCCATCTTTCTGTGCTGGACATGGACACTGGCACTGGCCAGCATAAATGATTGAGTTGGATGTCAGAAGCAGAGCCCTTGCCAAGGGGGCACAGCATCCATGCTAATGGGCTGATGGAGCCTAATCTAAATAAGTGTGAATAAAAGGGCTTTTACTGTGAGTGCTCACATCTAAAGCAGAGAAACGTGCTGGAAACTGCTTCATCTTAATCAAACAGTAGACAAGACAGAAATTCAATTCATTTAACTTTCACCATTTAGCTTTTGCCTCTGCATCAGCTGTAGCTGGGAAAAGTATGTTGGTGTGTGCGAGGCGTTTTTCGCATGCGTCTTGTGTGCGCACAGTTTGTTTGTTTTGTAAGTCCTTAGTCTCCCGAAGCCCATCTGAGATCAATCACTGGGCCGAGCATGATGGAGAGGCCTGCCAGAGCTCACTGTTGTGGCCTTGATTCAGTAAAACAAATAAAATAGGCAGAGGCATTACAGAAAGGTTCAACACAAACTAGACAAGAGACCACACCAAAGAGCATTCAGAGAGAGGGGGGTGAATAATGAGGAGGGGGATAAATGTCAAAGAGCAAAGCAGGAAGAAAAATGATGATATAGAAGAGATAGAGAAAGGCACATGTACATAAGAAGACTGAGACTGGAACAGAGGCGGATATAAAGAGCACAGCAGGCACAGCACTGTTGTCTGCCTACGTTAGCCCTGCACATCTCCTCACCCTGTTTCTCTTCGACAGCATGTTATCAGTGCAGCCCTCCTCTGTTTAGACCCTGCTGTGGATGGTGCAGTGCATAGCCATGTGATGAAAGCAAGGTATATTTAATGCAACTTCCTTCACACGTTCTGTAAATTCTATTATGTCAGAGCGCATCAACATCATGCCGGCCTGAGTAATACCTTCTCTCTGATGATTATGTTGGCCGTGTAACCAGAGCACTGCAGCATTCAGCTTGGCTCACTTGGATTTGATTCAGCAGCATTTACAAGACTACATATGACAACGCAACACAGCTCTTTCCTTCAACATAACATAACCCGAGGAAGCCATTATACACCCCTGTCAGCACTTAACCTTCCCTCCACACTTCAAAGAGACATTCAGGAGTGGGTAGCGCCAAGGTGAAGCCCCCCCTGGGAGCCCCCTGCCAGACCTAAGCCCCCGCGCTCAGCACTGTCAGATACACCACCAAGCTCACACATCAAACTACTTCCTGTGGTTCCACTCTGTTTTGTTTGTTCTGTGGGTTCTTCGATAACGATACCGTAGTCTAACTTGAAAGAGATTGTTCTTTATATATGTTACTTCAGTTAGTCACATAGTTACTGGAGATGCTGTCTGTAAACATGCAGTTCACTAACTCACACAGACAAACCCCCTCTCTGTGCATGCTCCATCTGATAGGCTTATGAATGAGACTAGACAAATCAGTTTGCTCTTATCATTACATCTCCCTTTCCTAAAATAAAAGTATTCGGCTTTTATGAAAATAAAAAAAAAATCGACTTTTAAGCTCAACTTTAACTCTTAACTAAATCAATGTATCACCATCAATGCAAGTTACTTTTATCTTAGTCTGTTCAATTACAGCCACAACTAAAGTAATACTTAAAGAGAGATTATGACATCATAACCTTAGAACTAAGCAAGTGTCCTTAAATCTGTTCAATGAGTCTTCACACGTCTTGAGAATCTTTTGAGGGTTTGTTCTTGAACTCTCGCTGGTGCCTCAGGTGATGGATTCTCTAGAGTGTGTTGAGGTTGTTTCAGCGGCATCAGTCCTCTGATCTGCTGTAGAACAGTCTGCAGAAGAGCCTGTCTTCTGTCTGATGGTGTATGACCTTGGTTGGATTTCACTGAGAACAGCTGCTTTCTGTGCCCATTTGCTTGTTTTGTCTTTGACCCTCACTTAGTTGAGGTAGGTTCAGCATTCTTCTGTCATGATAGAACTTCTGCTTTGCCTTTTGCTGTTGCTTGAACCGCTTCATCTTTTCCCTCTCCTTTGTTTTCCAGCAGGTTTTCCTGGCAACATCTCATAAGGAATGCAGGGGTGCTGTGAGGTACACAAGCAGGCTCTAGTAGACATCCATTCCACTATCCTTTGCCTTGTGCATCACAGCCTCTTCAGTGTCTGGACTGACTTTTTTCCAGTAAACCATTACACTGTAGGTAGTGAGGACTTGATGTTGTGTGCACAAAGTTCCATTCTTTGGCAAAGTGTTGGAAACTCACATTAGAAAATTGTGATACATTGTCTATGAAGACCTCGTTTGACACATGGAGAACATGGCTTTCCTGGATGTTATCATGGCCTCTCCTGTCATGGTGTGCAGTCTACAGACCTCTGGATACAGGCAATAGTAGTCTGTAACCACAATGCAGTATCTCCTTTTAGAAACAAATGAGTCAGCTCCTACCTTCTGATACGGTCTGTCTGGAACTGGGTGTGGCTTTAGCGGCTTGGCAGGATTGCTTGCTTGATATTTGAGGCATGTTGTGCAGTTTGACACCTCATTTGTCACATATTGATTAATGCACAGGCAGTGCATGACCTCACATGCTCTTTTCTTGCATGTTCCGATCCCAAAATGTCCTCCATGGATCTTCTTGAGCAGTTCTTTTTGCAGATTCTTAGGGATAATTGTAGATTATGTCTTCTACCGACAGTTGTGCTCTGCAGTTCCAGCACTCTGATGTTGGGTGGACAGTCTTGTTTCATGTTGGGCTATCCATCTATAATGATTTTGTTCAGTCTTCTTAAAGTTTCATCTCTGTTTTTGTCTTGGTCTTTATGAGCTCCATCTTCACAACTACCATAGGCAGCACAAATCTGATGACGTCCGCATAAGCATTCACGTCATCATTCATCTTGATGTTTGCTGGCTCTTTCGGGTCAACGGCTCCGAACAAAATGTCAGCTGTGTATATCAGCTTACCCAGGGCATATAGCACATTCAGTTCAGTAATGTTGCAGCCAGATCAATATTCTTTGGATTCTCAGTGGACAGTCATTGAGTGGCTTTTGGAACAACGCAACCAGTGGCTTATGGTTGGTTTCAACACTGATTGTCTGTCCTGACACACACTGGTGGAATCTTTCACAGACATATGTTATGCTGAGTAGTTCTTTTTCAATTTGAGCGTATGTGTCTCTGTGTCTGTCTGAACTGGTTCTTCTGTGAGTAGCTTCTTCAGGTCACTATTCATGCTCATGATTCCACTCCCATTAAATTTTTTGTCAGTTAGTTGTCTCAGGGGTACCATCTTTTCAGAAAGGTTCAGTATGAACTTTCCCAGTTTATCATTCCATTAAACCTCTGTACATCCTTCTTGCATTGTGGCTTTGGCATGTTTTCAATTGCTCACACTTTTCTGGAATCTGGTCTGATGCTTTCACTGCTCACGATGCCTCCCATAAATGTAAGTTCTCTCACTCCAAGCTGGCATATCTTCAAGCTTTAAGTTGGCTTGAACGGAACCATTTTTTCAGTCCCTAATCATGTTCAGCTTTCATGCTTCCCCATACTATGCCATCCATTGATGTGTTGACTCCTTCCAGGTCTCATAGATCATGTGGATTGTCTTATGATACATCTTAAGCACTGAAGTTATGCGAAATGGCAGACGAAGGAATCCATTCTTTTTGTCCGCCACAATGAGGGAACTCACCCACTCGGTTGGCTCATCAATCTTTTCAATCACTTTCAGGCTTTCCATCCTGTCCAACTCTGCCTTCAACAGTTTTTGACGAGCAAATGGCACTTTTTGGCATGGATAAATGGTACACTTTTATCCACCCTGATTGTGAGCTCTCCAGGAAGGCAGCTAAGACCCTAGAATAGGTCATAGGTTCTTTCAGGAATTCATCACAGTCTGTATCTCTTCACTTTTGACAACAAGCACTCTCTTTACAAGGTTCAGCTTCTGAGAGGCAGAAAAATCTTTCTTGCACATTTTTTGGTACCTCAATGAATACAGAGAGCACCTGTCTTTGTGTATCACTTTCACCAGGCATTTTCCTTTCACAGGCATTGCTACTCCTGAGTCTCCTCTTACTTCCACTTTTATTGCATGCAGTCTCTATTATCATATTGGTTTGAGCTCCAGCATCCATTTTGTTTTGTCACGACATCCACATAGAATTCCTCAGTGTCACTCTCATCCACTGTATGGACTTTGCTTTGTTGGGTTTGATTTTTACAGCATGAGCATAATGGTTATTTTTGTTGTAGTTGATATATGTTTTGCCATATGCTGGACATCTTTTGGGAGGATGTGCCACATTGACCACATTTTTCTTTGTCCATCTCTGTTCACTGGTTCCATTTTTGACCTCAGGGCTGGCACTGTGTGGGTGAGTGTAATCCTTCTATTTTTTACTTTGTTAGGTCCTCTTTCTCTCACGATAAAAAGGATAACAATGTCCTCTGCTGACTCACTGATGTATATCGGGTTAATTTGCTGGGTGGCTTGCATTGCTAGCATGATCCAACATTAGGGCTAGTCTTCTTTGCAAACTCTGAAATTCATCTTTTCTCTTCAAGTCCATCTTCTGACACCATGTTTTGTGCGTTCTGTGGGTTCTTCAATAACGACATCATAGTCTAACTTGAAAAAGATCGTTCTTCACCTAACTCACACAGATGAACCCGCATGCTTCATCTGATAGGCATACAGACTCGACAAATCACTGTTTTCTCTTATCATTAAACAATTAAACACTCTACTTCATACTGTACATGCAGAGGAGATGATGGCCTGTTGGTCTGACTGGTCACAGAGAAGTCAGATGTCTGCTCTGCACCAGCTGCATGAAACTGAAAAATCAGGCTTTGGTTAAATTGCTGTAGAGTCATATTGCTGCCATTTGAAGAATAAGAAGAATAAGTCTCGTGATAATGAGAAAATGTTCTTTTCCTTTCTATTTTATCATTTAACAGAGATCTTAGAGCATTAAACTGTTAATAGGTTAAACTTTGTATGTAGAAAGCCTTCAAATTATGGCTTTAACAACATTAATCAAAGTGTCTTAGTAAACACAGACTCCAATGTCTTCACTTTATAGGCTTTGGGCAGGCAGGACTTTTTACTAATTTCAAAGGCATCTGAATGTTTCTTTTTATAAAACCATCATAACTTCTCCAATTAAAGCATCTTGTTGGTAATTTTAATGACAAAAGTTTCTTCATGATTAATGATTAGAAAAATATATCATTATAACACAAAAGTATCCAGAATAAGGAAAAGAGAGGGGATGAAAATGTTCTCATTATAATGAGAAAAGGAGCAGGTTTTTGGGTGGCACAGAGCACAGAGCTGCAGTTACACACAAGTTTGCTTTTTCTTTGTGTGGGAGGGCATCTTTGACTTTTTGTCTCTTTGCTCCCTCTGAAACTTGGTTACTGGGTTCCCATCCAAGAAAAAGCAATTTGTGCTTGACTTTTGTCTTTCTTCCTCTTAGCACTTTGCATATCATTTAACAGTAAAATTGACTTCTGATCTTGCATTCAAAATGTGACTTCCGGATCAAGATTTTGACAGCTGAAAGACTATTTGAAAATTCTTTGCTGTGAGCATGTTTAGCCTATGTGCATTTGCATTCCCATTTAACTTGTGTGCCATACAGTATGTGAATAAATACATATCCAAATCAAATGATGTTCATCACAGATTCACTGAGCCACAGGAATGTTTTTTTTTCCCAATGTTTAAAATGTATGTGTGTGCATAAGCAGCTTCTTGCCCCTTAAAATAACAGTTCCTCAGTAATCATAAATCTTAGCAGAAGATAAAGTGTGTGTGCCTGACTGGCAGTGTCTACAGAGAAAGCCTGTATAAGACTGTACTATTCATGTGCATTTATTAGCCCTAAGGGGTCCATTCCTTAACCAATTCAGTCCTGATACAAAACATTCATATTTCTATCAGTGTTATCAGGCTCAAGCTGCACCCATGGCAGTACTATTGGAGGATCCTGCTGTAGTCTAACGGCCCTCCTACTGAATCCTCCATCACTGCAGTGTTAGTCTTGCTATTGCCTCTTACACAGCAGCTGACCACACACACACACTGCTCATCACAGTGGATGAATGGCAACATAGAGAAAACTGTACAAGTTGGTTCAGACAGCGAAGAATGGTGGTGCTATCTCATTTACCTTGATTTACATTTCATCTGTGTGCTATGTGCGTAGGTCACACACTCTGCGCTTCAGTTATACGTGGGCTGTTAGCTTTTTATTAAGGTGCCATGTTTGATGTGTGCTGTGCCATTAATGATCCAAGGCAGGGTTTTATAAATACATAATGATGTTTACCATGAGATCGGTAAGATTTTCTCATTAAAACATCATAATAAAACCAAGGTTGTTGGCTCATGAGGTTTAGATTGATGTTTAATCATGCCCTTAAGATCTGTTAATGGAAACTGCTACAGAATTACAGTACACGTCAACACGTAGTGGTGCACATGCTGACAGGTACAGTGACAGTGGGAGCATGTTGTCACCCCAGCATGATGAGCTCCATGTGAATGGATGGAGCTTTGGTTCATCTGCAGTGCGTCGGAGTCTCACGGGCTGGCAAAGCTCCAGTCCTCTGCTCACTTATTCATCTCTTTCTCCCACAGCCAACATCGTCTGACACTCACACACACACATACGCGTGCACACACAAACACATACATTTTGCACACACTCATCCGCCAGAACAGTGCCACTTGATTCACACAATGTCATTAATCTAAAACTAAGCCAAATTCAGGGGCACCATGTGATGGCCAAAAAACAAATCATGCTAATTGACATTTTAAAATCAATCTCTTCATGAAGATAAGAAATGAACAATCAAAGTCCATCAGAATTAGTCAAAGTCAAAGTCCGCTCGATGGATTCCCAAAAGTGCAGAGAACAGACCAAACTCGACATCCTAAAGAAAATATTCAGTCGTGAAAGTAAATTATGCATACAAATGTGCCACAGGTTCGAAAAAATGCTATGTAGATTTGCCAGTTAGGTGGTTCAGGGTGCGGAGGAAGTAAATAAATAATCCTGTTTAATAATTCATTGAAATTCATGTTGCTTTGCCTCGAGCCTTGAGAGTATTTAGAATGCAGCCTGCAAGGGCCCTGCTTCTGACTTGTGGTGGTGTGTGGTAAGATTATTGAAAATGGGAGGAAGTATGCGTGCGCATACACACACACAGAAATACATATATATTTATACCATGTATCATATGTTTTATAAGATACTAAAAAAGGACAGCCACCGTCAATGTCTTATCCCCTGTTTGCTCCATTTCTCCCTGGAACGACAGATACAATCTCCAGAGTGTGAAGAGAAGTTCACACAGAGCTTCAGGCTGGTGAATACACTAAAGCTGAGAAAGATGGCAAGGCAAGAACAGAGAGGACTGCAAATTGGATCTAAAAGAAGAAAATAAAAACAGAGAGCACAGAGAGTAGAAAAGGAGAGGAGAGGACAGGAGAGGAGAGGAGAGGGGAGAGAAGAGGGGAGAGAAGAGGGGAGAGGAGGGGAGGCTTAAGGCTAGTGATCCATGTGTGACCTATTCCTGATGATGTCTTTGCTTGATAGAATTACACCAGCAAATAAAATGATCTCTTCTCTCTGTCAGAGTGTGTGTATGTGTGTGTGTGTGTATCTGTGCATGTGTGTGTAGATTCAGTGTATACTCACATCTTTACAATTCCTTATACTATGCCCTTAATTCCTTAACATAAGAATTTGTCACTATATCTTGGCAGATTCTTTCTGCGATGCAGTTCATTCAGCTCAAATGTTGCGACAGGTGGATGTGGCTTCTGCATAATAAACCAACCCCTTCTCATTCCCAGGTCGTCAAATACCGATGCTTTGTCACACCCCTTGGCATCTGATAACGACGCACAAGGCATCCTTTAAAATCTGTATGGAACACAGTGGGCTTTCAAGTTACACCAGTGTAAATCCATCTACGTCATTATTAGACGCATTTTTCGATGTGCAGTATCATGGTAGTCTGCAAAGTTGAATATGTATAATGTATTTCAATTGAAAATCTTTCGTGCCTGTCAAAAAATTTTTAGTTTTATGGGGTGACAATGTTGTGGCTAAGGTCTGGTTAAGTTTAAGCAAAAAAAAAAACACTTGGTTGGAAGCAAGAAATGAACAGCAAAGTCTACTTTTTGTCATGAACATTTGGACTATCCTGCAAGCTGAAATATGAAGCCAAGAGATACCCTGTGCATTAAAAAGTGACGCCGAAGGGTGTGATAAAGTGTCAGTATCTAATGAGTAGAAACGGGCTGAATAAATATGTGAATGACTCGAGCGGCGCTGATGATTAAGAGAATATTGTGAAAGCAGCAAGTATTTGCAGGGTACAGCTAACGTTTTGGCACTGTTCTCTCTTAATGCCAATTAACGAGACAAAGTTAGCAATTCTTTTGCATTTCCCCTGTGTTGGCAGCTGAGAAGTGAACGCTAAAATTAATTTTGACGAAGAGTACACGCTGAGAAGTTGAAATGCAAGTATTGAGATGTTTACTGGGATATCACAGAGTAACTCACTGCAGAAGTATTTTTAGCATGTGTGCACCTGTGTGGCTCAACTTTTCAGCCTGCAGCTGTTCTCTTAATTACCTTTCCTGTTAAAATGGCATCTTACAGTTTTTTTTTTTTTTCAGGATAAATGTGAAGGAAGCAAAGAACATAATGTGTTAACGACTAATAAAACATGCAGGTGGTTCAACAAGTGGCTTCATCACATGCAAGCCTCCATCCTCAAAACCAGAGTGCAGAGGAAGCATTCAGCTGGTGAGGCACTGAGTGCAGAGGACAGTTCTCACATTACAACAAAATGTACTATGGTAAAGTGGGTGTGAAAAAAATATCTTTTTTATCTTGTTTTGTAGTTTTTATATATTTTTTCAAATAATATTGCCAATAGACAATAAAAAGTGACAATTTTCACAATTTTTTGATAAATATTCTGCAATTATATGTTTAAAAATCCAACTTAAGAAAATGACTGATATCTTTGTGGGAAATAATACATAAAGCCATGCGAAACAATGAAGTGTGGAGGTTCAAGCAGGAGACGCTTAAGAATCATCCTCTTTTAGCCTCACTGTGGACAATACACAGATCAACTATAATAATAAAAATATCCATCAGTGATAAGGACTCTTTATCCTATTCCAATTCAATTCATTACACTGCACTGGTACATTTCACTTAAAGGATCAGTGTGTAGAATTTAGTGGCATCTAGTGGACCAGACTTGGCAGAAATGGAATATACCAACAAACCAAACACTGGCTCGAGAGAGGACCTTCCACATTTTTCCTGAGTTTCACAGCCACCATAGGTTCTCCTACCCGCTTGGAAGGGGAGGGCCATTCAGTTGGTTGCTCTCTGCAACCTCACAGCTAGATGCCAGATGCTAGAACTGGTCCTTTAAAGAGGCTTGTATTATTGTAACAACACCATCAACATATCAACACATCTTTGCATTGACTCGACATCGCGGATACTATGGAAATGAACTCCAAGCATCCCAATATCTACAAGTTTAATGCATTTGTATCTGTATTATAAGTTCATTGTTTATCCTTTGTATAGATATCTATACAGCTGACTCTTTTGATCACATATACTGTATGACTGCACTGATGTTCAAGCCTTCTTCCAACTCCTCCTCACATTTCTTCTAACATGCTGCGGGGCCTGAAGGTGGAAACGGGTCTTGTATTGTTGCCAACATCCACCCTAGCTCTACAATAATGAGCTCTACAGGCCCTGAACCTGACCCAAGCATGAAAAGCTATCGGTTAAAAATAACAGGCAGCACCAAAGCATTGTGTGCTGTTTCAATGGGTTAATATAATCTTGGATAGGCATAAAAAGAAATGCAAATCAAGCTGTGAATCACCACATGAAATCAGGGAACCCACCAGATATCTACGGATGGTGGATGTTTATTCATGACAGGTGAGTTATGCGCAGTAGGCCTATGGCCCTGCAGGGCAGCAGTGCTTATTCAACCAGGACGTTTAACTATCGGCTTCGTAATGATAGTTTTAGAGAGCCGCTCAAAGCTTTCCATCTCCTCTGGTCAGAACGCAGAGGGCTAGGTTAGAAATGACTACACCATGTTCAGCCAGTAACCTACGGGCTGCAAATCAAAAGTCTTTAGCAACAGTCTTTAGCACACACACACACACAAGCTATTTTGTGAAAATACCATCACAATTGGAGGCAGACAAGCACCAAACTCTATCCTTCAGCGCTAGTGTTGAACATCTTTCACTTATCTGTGTCATCACTGGGATTAGCCTTGATGTTAGATCAGTTTACATGGCCATAAATTTGATGCTGTATTTAAATAGGTGCCTGGATGTTACAGCCATCATTCACTTTGCCACAGCCCTGTGGTGGCTGTAATCATGATGACACAGTAATATGGCTGTATCCGTTTGTCTTTTACCCAGGCTAAATTGCTGTTTATGGCAATAAGAAGGCTTCTATTCCCAGAGGCCACAGTTAGTCAGACTGCCTCTTATTGTCTTACTGCTGGGTTGTGGTGCAGAGCGCAAACACTGTCACCAACACCACCACCACCACCCCCTCCTCCTCTATGCCTCTCTTCTCTGTTGGTTCTCAGAGCTATTATTTTTATCTGAAAACCTATATGGGGCTACAGAGAGAAAAGAGACAAGAGAAAGAGAACAAGAAGGGAAGAGAGGCACACAGAGAGACAGAGCGGGGCGGGAGAGGAAAACTGTGATTCTTCTGAAGCTGTGATCGATGCTACCAGTGTGTGTCTGCATTGCACGTTGCCAGCAAAAAGGAGGGCTCTATTGATTTGCTCCCATATTTCAATCAAAAAAGTGGGTTCTCAACCCCAGATTTTATTCTGTATGTCTGTGCATTACCAGGCTCTCGCTAAATAAAGACTAAAATGCCAAACGTCAAGCTGAAACATATTTGAAAAAACTCCATCTTGTTATGCAGAGACAACAAAAGACACATTTGCATGTTTGACTGGGACGTCTTTGGCATGGTTATATCATATTTTGTGTGGATTTCTGACTGTTGCTAGTTGATGGCTATAATCTTCTCATGAGTGTTTGCAGTGCACCTCTATCCACATCATGCACCAATATGTCAAGTAGTGAAAAAGCAATACAAAAGGTACAATCAGATTTAGAAATTAATCTTTTTTTTTTCCTGGCAGTTTTACTGTGTGCTTGTTCTCCGGCAAACATGAGGAATATATAAGTCTGCAGGTGGATTATTATAACGTTGAAGAAACCCATCTGGAGGTCAAATCTAATAGTGTAATGGCACATTTAACATTTGTGCAGATACCTACGGGGGCCTGTGCTACAATGAATTAACCTCTATAGTAAGTGTTAAAGTGCGTGTCAATGTGCGTGTGTGTGTGGGATACAAGCTGTGTGTGACCCGTCCCTGTGTGAGTGCGGCTGTAAATAGAAATCAGGCGAGTCGTGTTGTGCTTTGTTTGGCACCTCAGTATTTGAGGGAATGGGTTCATGAGGGAGTCAGTGATAGCATGATGAGCACGCTCAGGTTGAGAGAGAGAGAGAGAGAGAGAAACAGACAGACAGACAGACAGACAGGAGGACGGAGAGGAAGCTGATAAAAACATAAAAAGATTCAATTCTTTACTGACATCGGAGCTGGCAATGAGAGGGAGCAGGAAACAGAATGGATTAAGTTGTTTTACAATTCCACACTAGACTATCGTCTGTTTATTCTGGTCAGCAAAGCATATTTGCAGATTTGTCAGGCTCCCACAGACAAATCTGCATCACAACAGGACGGAGCATGGTTCCGTATTGTGATTTCCAAATCAGCCATCTGAATCCTAGCCATAGTGCTCTCTTTCAAACAGCCTGTCAGTAGAAAGTACAACTGAGTTTTCTCAGACAAATGCAACAAATGTGTTTTGTTTTTTTTTTTTCAACAAAGAAAGCCAGTCATCGCTCTAGAGGTAACAGCTACCACAGATTTGGCAGAAATACACCTAGAAAGCTTGTCTATAACGCAATAACACTATTAAAAGCAATGGTTTCCTCTGAATGGAAATTGGAAAGTTTCATGGGAGAAAATAACACAAACAGGGACACCTAAATGGGTGAAGTAGACTCTACGAAAAAAAAATGCGAAAACAAACAAACAAAAAAAAGGTGGTGTGGTTCAAATTAAATGAGATGAGCTGCATGAGAAGTGGGCATCCACAAGTCACTGTGCATGAGCAAATAAGCCTGTACACAGTCCGCTTTTTAGATCAAAATAGACAGCAAATTGATACAATCAAATTCGAAAAGCATCACCACCATAGGAGATGCAATTTCCCCCCCTTTTTTTCGTGATGGAGTCAGGATTTGTGTTTCTATTTTCTTTTATGGTGCCATCGTTTCCCCAACTGTTTCTTTTATGTGCCTCAGAGCCTGGTGAAAAATGGCAGACACGCTGTATATCTTTCAGCACCAAGGCTAATCTGCAGCGCACACACACTGTTTACATATACAGTACGTCATTGTTGTCGCGCTCATTCATTCATTTAAAACTGTAAATAGCAGCGACTGTGAACCAAGCCAAACATAAATTCTGGTATCACTTGGCATATGACTTTTTGCTATTAAGAACTACAATAACAACATGAGTCCTTAAACTGATTTCTAATGTATGTAAAGCATCATGCTCCATCTTAGTGCTGCTTAAAGTACTCAACCCTAACAGTTGCAGAGCATGACATCTCCTTTTCTAACAGCCAGACTGTAAGCATGAAGCTCAGTTACAGTCAAGAATGCACAATCACAAACTGAGCAGAAATAATAAGAGATCTCAAACCCTCATGTTGCTTTCATGCAGTATATTAAGAGCAAAATGCGCAATTTAATGAAATGTCATATTTTTATATATTAAACCATCTTGGGCAAATTGAATTTAACAGTCAAAGTCTTGCTCAAAATATTTGTTTTACATTTCATCTGAGCTGCGAAGATTAAATCAATGCCTCTATTTTAGTCATGGAAGTTGTTCATTTAACGCGGAAATTCAGAAAACCTTCCTTTCTGTTTGATTGACAAGTTTACACCTTGCCTCTCCCTCGCCCTCGCTCTCTCTCCCTCTCTCCATCTCTCTCTCTCTCTCTCTCTCAGTGTGTTGTGTATCTCTCTCTCCCACATCCCTCTCCTTTGCTTACTAATGAGCCGTGAGATTGACAGCTGGATTACTGGGCTGGTTTTTAATCCTTTAATTTCTCCATTTAAAATAATCACCCTCTGGATGAAGCACTGCCTACAAACACATATACGCACACAAATACAGACGATGCACAAAATATACTGTGTTTAAATATAAATAAATAAATGTGCGTTTTTGCATTTAACAAAAATGCACAAGAGAATATGGTGAGAGCAAGAGCACACAGGCGCCCTGATCAAATATAGATTCCAGGCTGAATTAATCCAAAGGACAAAGTAGAGCGCAAACCCTTCTCTGGCAAGGGACCTTTTTGATATTAGAGTTTGTAGAACAAAGGCATCTTGACAGTACAGTCTTTTAATTAAGGCGATAGAATAGCAAAAGCCCCGTGGCTTCAGAAATGGCTGTACAGTACAATACAGCAAGGCCCTCTGGAGATACATTTAGCAGCAGCTTAGAAGGATCTATGTGTTGAGTCGAGCCAAACGTAAATCATTTTGATTGGGCCGTGTTTTTCATCTCCTCCAGTGCTGCAGACTGAGGATATGAGTGTTGGAGAACATGTGAGGTCAAGTGGCAGTACAAGGTCAAACCGCTTGGCCATAATTCATCAATAAAGTGAGAAGCTGTATGTCACTTTGAGCCCCTGACTCAGGCATAAAGAGTGGGGGGTGGGGGGGAGGGGGTGTACAGCTGATGCAAGGGGGGCTGCTAGATAGATGAAGGTGGTACAAACACACAGCTATCCTCAAATATAAATTTCTGTCCGATATGCTGGAGTTGCCGGAAACGTCACGGTGGGCTTCACGGGAGAACGGGAGAGTGATTTGGAAAGCTCGTATTCAAGAGTGCCTTCTACCCTCCATCATGTCCTCAGTCTCCTCCTCCTCCTCCTCCTCCTCCTCCTCCTGTGTTTAGGAATAGGTCTGAGGGGTCTGAGGACTTGTGAATCCTCCCCTACTGCCTGAGCTAATAGAGATCCACTCAAGAGTGATTATACCATGTCCAGAAGTGGTACATAAGACCAGGCTTGATAGAGGCTGACTGGAAAGAAACTAAGAGGGGGAAAAAAAACACATGCTGTAGGTAGATGAACAACGGAAAATAATTGCAATCTATAGAGTACATGAATTGCAGCTTTTTATTCCCATATGTATTGGAAGAAGAAAGCATGACAGAAAGCCAATCAAAAAACGCAGCACTGAAAAGCCACAATTTCAGACTGATGATAAAATGGAAAATTGGTTCAAACTGAGCTTTTCCACATTATTTTCCTGAGCGGCAAGGTCTGCACTGAGCTCCGACTCTCTTCTTTTCAGTTTATTTTGCAGGGTTACTGTAGTTAAACCTCTTTCTTTTTTCCATTAATTGTAATCTGTAATAAATCTATCCAATAATCCGCCTAAATGACATGTAAGTGAACTTTGTCGTGACAATACAAAACAGGCAAGATAACATGCCAGCGAATGATTTGAGCTGAAGAAACAGCACCTTACACCGAAGGCCTGATTTGTATTCAGATGCATGTAAATCCTGGAGCCTAGAGGAGGGGGTAAAAACCTTTGTAATGAACTGATAGATTGCGGGTTATACTTACAGCTGAAAGGTGAAACAGAGGTCTCCAAGTGGGAAAAGTGTTCCTTTCTGCACTGCAACAAAAAGCCAATAGAGTCTTAATCAAGGCCACCGATCATTAAAGTGCACTGAGTTGCAAAGCCCTAATACACATTGATTGAGAGAGGGGCTGGTCAATTAAAAAAAGGTTTTCGATAACAAATGCAAATAGTATTCAAGGAATACAAGGTCATCAATGATACACAAGGTGTTCATTTCGTCAAAAGGCCCCTCTCTTCTACTTTCTTTGATATTGCTTGTAAAGAGAAGCAGCCATCAGGAAGGTTAAGTATTAACTAATTTGTTTCCAAGGAATATAAAAGAAACTTTACTTTATACTTTATCCATGAATATTTTTTTTTTCTAAATTTGTCCTTGTCTTAACTCCTGAAATACAATAGTGAGTCTCCAGTTCCCCGTCCAACACAGTCCTCTTTCTTATCCGTTAATCCCTTGCCAAGGACTCTCTTTTTGGCTAACACCATCAGAAGTGCCTCATTTCTTTTTTCTTTTTTTTTTCTCCATATAATCACTTTATGATTCCACCCTGAGCCGCCAGCTCTTGCAGATGCAATCTAAAGGTCTGATAATATTGCGATTACCTCCGTTTGAAGGTCAGAATTCGGGGCACAATTAGCTCACCCCTATTTTGTCAGGAAATGGAGATCTACTGCATAATCTCACTCAGCAGAGTGCAAATAGAGAGACCGTACGCAGCGGCAGAAGTCTCAGGCGTTTCCTCTCTGACAGCTTCTCGACGTCTAAATGCAAGCAAGTTGAGATGAATCACCGCTGTCTCTCAACGGGCTCCAGATGGGCAAGTAGTGAAACTATATGTGTCGTAATGAAATTCCATGAGAGTACAAGCCATGACCCAATGACCAACCATCAGACTAAAGCTAATACCAGTACACAGCGAGAGGAGCTCAGTGGAGATCAGTGCACTAGAACTAATAAAATTCACATGGAAGCCCTGACAAGAGGCAATAATATTTCTGCTGACAGCCGATTTCCCATCTATCAAAACCCCTTTTTTTTTTACTTACTACCTCCACAGAGGAAATGACTACAAAACAGGATGAAAAGCATTGTGCTGTGGCATGTACTATATCTTGGGTGGCTTGCTTGATGGAATTGGTTCAGCGTGTATGTCATGTTGTAGGGAGTTTGAGGGATATAGGAGCGTAGCTTGGTTTGGTAAGAAGGCAGGCGAGATAAAGAGAAATGATGTGGCTCATCTTCTGTACCTGTATTCTATCAGCTCGCCACAGACTGCAGGTCCTGGCTGCAGAGATGAAAGACTCTCTGGAGGACAAGAGAGACGTTCGTGAGTCAGAGGGAAAATGGCATGCCGCTTATCAAATGCCTGGAAACGTAATCCCTCCCTCCCTCCCCACCCCTCCCCACCCCTCTTTTCAGTTCTTGGGCCTGGACGCACTTATGAAAGTCCTGTCACTTTGGATGGTAGGTTAGGAGTCAGAAGTTCTCTACAGCACAGCGTAGACCGAGTTGGCTGCCTCAAAGCAGATATGGCTCCTTGCCAGATTTTTCCTGCTGCAGTCTAATTGGGGTCATGTTACAAGTCATTTTGTATGTGTAACTTTTAGAGGTGGAATTAAACAATAGGAAATCCAATCTGAAAGCGTATAGCTGATGGAGGCATGATCCTCCTTAAATTAATCTTCTAGATTAAAGTACAGTGTGTATATTTTTCCCCTGCACAAGCTGCAGCAGTTCTAAAATAACTGCAAAAAGACCCTATTTTAAATGAAAAGCCTTGGGATGAAGGAAGCAAGGAAAGACACCCGATTGTGGATTTTTTTTCGTCTTTCATAGAGCAAGGTCATCTCTTGTGATTCAAGGAAAAACAGAGGGACAGAAACTGAGAATATTATCTTTGAAAGGGCAATTTAAAGCTGACGTGGCAAAGCACCAGCTTTAACACTTGGTTAAGGAATAGACACATCTCTTTTGTTGCTGTCTGCCAGAAGACACTAAGTTATCATCATTGTTTTGTTTTGTTTTTTTTATTTTATTTTCCCATAACGTAGTGGCCCTTTACGGCATTTCAAAAACCCTCCACTCAAAAACTGAAATTGATTTTTCTCCAAAGACACGTTTTCTGCAATCCAGTAAATTCTTCAGTCATTTTCTTTGTCACAAAATCTTAGCAACGTAAAGCAAAGTATGCAGCCAGACAGGCATCTAAATCGCACAGAGCTGTCTTTTCTCCTGTGTTAAGAACCGGCGAAGGGCAAAGGGTGAAACTCATCATCGCTGTCTTTTCAAATTTGCATTGACAGTGACTTAAAGAGACACTATCCTGACTGAAATGTATTTCAAATCTTTTCTTCTTCTTTTTTTCGGGCTAAGGCCACATCCCCTTGTCCGTGTTCCTAGGTGTCTGTTCCAGCTCTTGGAGCGAGGTGATGGTTTACACAGCGATGTGCAATCACTGGAATATTTCTTTTCATGGCTTATCTGCCCACAGCGGGAATCTGCACGGACCACGACTCAAGCCCGGCTGTCTGCTTGCCTGTGTGCCACTGCCTCCTCCTTCAACGCTGACCCAGCTCTCAGACAAACATGTCCACGGGAGCATGGGATGATTTATTCAGCACAACTTAGCGGCAGGGCAGAGATTTGTGAGTTAGTTAAACAAAGGTCTTTTATGGTCAACCACAAACCCATAACAGGCTTTTTAACCTATAAAGCCGGCCAAGAATGGCCGAAGGGGCACTGAATGATGCATTACAATTCAAAAATGACCTTTCAAGTCTTGACCAGACAGATCTAAAGTGGGAACGATAGAAAAAGAAAGGTTAAAGGTCCATACCAGTGTTTTAGCATGATGTAACGTATCGACTACAAGTCATGTATCATTTAAATGTATCATGTATCATTCTGTCTATTTTTAAAGCCGTGTTGTTGTGTTCATCTCCAATTTTTCACTTTCCAGTGAGAAACATGCATCTCCAAGTTTATGTTTTCAGAAAAGGTAAAGCGGTTACCAACGTGGAGGTCGGAACCCCCAAGGAGGCAATATACATCTGAGGAGGGTCATGTACTGTACAGTTTCAAGACTCTAAAAACACATCATGGCATATTTTGAGACAATCTGAGATGGAAAAATCACATGCTGTGATGAGAGGTCACATCTGGGCCCCATCTTGGGTCCCAAGCCAAGCATGTTGGGAACCAGTGGTGCAAAGGATTAAATGATCCTTTATAGGTTGAGAAAATTCCCCTCCCTCATCAAACAATCAAAACATTTAAAATCTTTTTTTTTTTTAATGGCACTTCTGTGTAGTAATGCTGATAAAGTTGCAGGTTGATTTTAAAGTTTGAATTGTATCTCCAGGTAATGACGACATAATTGACAATATAATAAATACAGAGATGAAAAATATTGAAGCCTCTAAAAGTGACTCCATGTTGACACATACATATAAAACATATAAAACACTACTGTGTGCCTTGGAAAAAGGTGAGCAGCAGTAATGTAAAGGGTCGAACACACAGCGTGATCTTTTAAGCACACATAGCGTGACAACCACGCATAAACAACTATAGCATCAAGGGAAATATTTCCAACACATTCAATTAACACAGATCGGTGTTAATGAATTCATTATCAAAAATACAGTGCAGTTACTTTTGAACAAAACAAAACAATAAAAACGACTTCCTCTTCAACCTCAGCATGAAAAGAGCTGCAGTCCACACATTGTTCAGCAACTGGAAACAGAAGCTGGGTTCACACTGCACCTGCTGGGCCACAGCTCTCTGGTCCATCCCCCATCGCTCACTACCCATCTCTCCTGAGAGACAACAGCCACGGCCCACAGCGGTCCAGCAACCCCCTCGCCAACATCCCAGACCCTCCCACATCTCATCTCTGGCCCATTCGTTTTCTTGGAAAGTGACAGTTTCAGGTTATACATATTGTGGTGTTAGGATTAAAGGCGTCCTCCCGCTTCATGTCCTACTGTATAGAAAACAGACCTTTAGTAAGGCTACCCCCTGCACATTAATCATCGCATGAGGACTTTAGCTGCTGCAGCACATATCCCTTTGAGTGGCCAGTTGGGAGGACAGCATGGTTCTCGGATTGATTTTCACAAAGAACAAACACGGAGACAGAGAAAATGAAAGAGAGGGACAGAGACTGGAAGTAGAGCTAGTATGAGATCAAAGCTGAACTGATGCACCACATAATCAAAATCAAATTGTTACAGTTGAGCTTCGCCATAACCTTTTTGGAACTGAAGTGTTGGCGACCAATATGTACACTCCCCTCCCCTGAGACTCACACACATATAAGATGCTAACACACATAAACACCGAGTGGGAGAAACCAACATACGTCATCTGTCTAGTAGACACATCATACTGTGTTAATGTTGTTTGGGTCAGTAACGATGCCTCAGCCCATTTCCAAACAGGCAGAAACCTTGAGCCCAGAGCCCCTTCAGGCAAACACGCTCCCCACTGACTGGCTGCACTGTCCTTGTCAGCCTCCTAAATAACAAAATAACCTCCAGAATAATTCAATTGTTTTGCTCTGAGCCGGAAAATGCTCAAACAGCTGTTACAATGAGAATGCCATTTCCTCCTGGCAAATAGCATTTCACGTAACAATAGACAAATATTTGGCTATAAAAGCAAAGTGTCAGGGGAGAGCTAAGCTTATTGTACACTGTTGCTGAGCTGTTACCCAGAGTGTGAGTAACAGCCTAGAGTAGGTTACAGGGAAGAAATAGGAGGAAATGTACCAACCTAAATGTTAGGTCCATATTACCAAATCCGAGTCCCTGGACTCTTATAGCCCAAACCTACTGCATAGATCTTAACTTCCACATCTTGCAGTTCTAGGAGTTTAAAGCTTTAGCTGTAACATGCTCTTTATTATAAGAATCCATTCTGAGCGTATCAAAGGTTTTGTTTATCTGTCAATTATGCAAATTAGGACTCTAAGATGAGGCTGAGAGGCATTTTTTCCATTATGGCAAAGATTCACCAGCAAATAGAAGAGACACACTGAGGAAGCCACAGCATAATTTCACGTGGCAGGAGATGAACTTCACAGTAGATGCAGTACAATGCCTGCGCTGAAAAGAAATGGAGCGAATGAAAACAGAATTGAATTCCTCTGAAAAGCAGAAAGAATAAAAGGGCTGGAAAATGTATAACAATGAACACTGGTAATAAAATAAAAGTTTTGGGCTTCCAGCTGCAAACGTGCAGAGTAGGCAACAAGCCATTTTAAATGAGTCTGCTCTGCAAGCCCGCTGCTTAGTCAATCAAAAAGAAGAAGAAATGTATTGTAGCTTTTGTACTGCAATCACTGACATTTAGGTGTTCATCCATCAATGGAGCTCCATATCAAATGACAACCCTTGAACAGAGTGCATTACACATGCTGCTGTCACATCATGTTTAATCACTTTCGCAAGATTTATTCAACCCAAGTTACATCCCACATGCACAGATAGACACTCACTTAGTCACTCAATCACACTATGAGGTTGGGGACACATCTGGGCAGAGAAAAGAAAATATCATCAGTCAGTAAATGAGATCCAGCAGCGGCAGACTTACCTTTAAGAATGCTCTGGCCGTGCAGTACGTCTCTCGAGACAATCACTGTGTAGAAGTTCTGGGAGAAGCCTGGTCTGCATGGCGGTTTAAGGGGCTGACCTGCCTTACTCCCCTGAGGAATAAAACAAGACGGCCTGTTAAGCATTGGCAAATTGACTTGCGGCCACAGGGTCACAGGCTGATCTCGCAGCTTTTACAGACTGATATTGAACCTCGCAGTCAGTCTCTCTGGCTACAGTGAGTGATTTGCTTCAGACTACAGTGTGGCACACTTGGACCATCACAGTGGGGGGAATCCACATCTGGAGCTAAAGACATCTACTCCAAATCACTGTCAAACATCACGAGAGTCACTGAAGGAATACTGAACAAAGAGTGAATAAATGGTCTCAATGATGGTAATCATCATCATCATTATGACTGGCACTGTAATTGTGATCATCATGGAAAATTTTGACACGTCATGATAATGGCAATAATGATAATAATCATTATGCCAGCAATGACTATTGCCAGGAAGGGGATGTTTAACTCAAACATTCAGTAAATGCTGCATGCTGATGGGATCATTTGAGCGAGAGAGACTTGGAGAAAGTGTGAGTGTGAGAGAGAGAGAGAAAGAGAGAGAGAGACACCAAAGAAAAGAGCCAAATGTTTGTGTTAAATTACACACATTTGATATATAAGCATAGTTGCAGCCACACAGCACTGTATATCCAGCAGGCATTTAATTCCCCACAGAATGTACTTGCAGCCATCCACCTCATACATCATATCAATTTATGGCTTTATAAAGAAAATATATTGCGCTTTCTTTGCATAATATAGATAACTCAGTATTTCCCTGACTGCATATCAACAAAGCCCAACAAACTACAACTGCATATATTTGGAGAAATAGAGCTGATTGCCTAAGTTTGAAAAATAAAGTAAGGTAAGCTATTCATGATTGTTGATTTGCTCCTTAAACCATCCCCTTTAAATTGACATAAAACCTAACAACCAAGACGCCAAGTTAAGACATTAATCCCTTGAATTTAAAAAAAGGTGAAATGACAGTGCGTAAACGTGCGTAAACGAAGTTGATCGCAGCCAACAGAACGAGAAGCCCCTCTAGAAACCACTGTCCTCTGCAACAAGGCACTGCAGTTTATTTAGGAGAGAGGATGGAGGGGATGCTAATGAACATAGTTGCTAGTTACTTTTTCCCCCCACCACAGTTAGGCAAATACATTCTTAACCTTAAATGCTGCCGTAATAAGCTCGATTACACGCATCATGTTGCCTTTAGCGCAACACTGCGGGGGAAAGTGAACCTTTCACAGCCACTCTCGAGGTCTCATGCAGCGCGCTGCAAAGCCCGAGTAAGCACTACAGCAGTGCACCACTTCCACAGTACTGTTAGTCGAAAAAACACATGAAGAAATTAACTCATCTTACCGAGGATGCGCCCATAAGTAAGGTGCACGCCAGAATGACGCAGCCAACGCTCATCTTTGCAAAATCGCGTTTTAGGAAGAAAAAAAAAGAGGGAGAAAAGATGAGTCGGTTTTTTTTTTCTTCGTCAAATTCCCCTCAGTAATTCCCGGAGCCCTGTTTCTTCTTCTCGGGTGCTGAGTGAGAGACCGTCCTTACTTGTCTGGCGCAAAAGTGCCGCTGAGACGGAGATGCTGCGCTCCGTCCAGAGGAAGCCGGTGCCCATTGGATAACAGCGTCACTACAACCCCTCCTACCGCACAGCGGAGCAGGCATGGCAGTGTGCTCCGTCTGCTCTCCAGTTGACTTCATGTGATGCCCCGTACATATCTGGGATATATTAGTAGAAAAATGCATTTTCCGGGCTATTTAGATTCATATTTTTTTTGACTTCATATGGAGCAAAAGGCGGGTCTGGTGGTGTGAGTGACAAGCAACCATCCGAGTCCTTTCATGTGTCCATCAGCTAACTGGAGTCTATTTCACACCCCAGTTACCCCCTCTGCCCCTGATCCACGGTATAAGTACGGCAAGAGCTGCCCAGTTATTAGCTTTTTATTAAAGCTGATAGGAGAAACCACTGCGGGATAAGACTCTGATCGTCAATATAAGGTTCAAATAAATCAATCAGAGCCCAGTGTGACGATCTACAGGAAATGTGTGTGCATTTTTCCACATCATATTCAATCAGTCCATATCTCATTTCAACAAAAAAAAAAAAGATGACGAGTCAGTTTATTGTTATAACTGAGGGATTTTCTGACATCATGTATTGATTACAATTCTGACACTGAAATACTGCAGTGATACATGTACATGCAGTCATCTGAAATCATTGCATTATTGTCATATTGAAATCATAATGGGGAATGTGTGAACTGTGCCTTTAACCGGTCTCACAATTTAATAATGGTGACATTTTCAAATCCTCTGATCAGTCCCTCCATTTCCATATCTGAGAGGTCATGACAATTTAATCCCCTCAAAAGGAATAGGACAGTATTGCAGTGTCAATCAACACAGCCCGGTGTCTGCCCCTGTCACTGCCATTCACATTTTCTGCTTTATTTTCCTGCACTAACTCCTTCAATATTGGTGGAGGGAAAAAAAAAAAAGATGTCTTAAGAGTTTTTTTCCCCAGTTTCTTCCCTTTTAACAGTATCTTCAAAACAAACTGCTTGAGGCTGATAATTAAGAAGTACTCCTAGTCTAGTTGACTACAGCTCAGTGGGTGTTTCTGTCCGGAGGGCGGGATTTTTAAGGTCAGAGATATCAGAAATACACTCCACTCATCTCTCTTCAGGGCAGTGTGCCTCTGCTTTTATTACACCATCGAAAAGTTGGCAGAGAATCTGCACAACAAGGATTTAAAACCTGCGCCTTGTACGATAAAACAATGGCTTTAATGAATAACATCACATCTTAGTATTAGTCACTGTCATTTCCTCATATATGGGTCAAGCTGTTTACGGGAAGGAGGGTTCGAAGTAGAAGAGTTTCTGTGGAGAGAATGTCTGAGTCTGCTGAAAGTGGCACATCCTCAAGTGAAAAAGACTCTTGCCAGCAGTAGTGTGATGATATTTCCCTGCATTCATGAGTTAGAGGAGGCCACCCACACGCAGTTTTAACTTTAAACCTGACTGATAACAACACATAAAGACCACTTATCAGCTCATCTCTCTTCATGCTTAAGTTCTATTTGTCTCTTAGTGGTGGTTCTTAATCATACAACCCTCCCTCGTTTGCCTCCGTTGCACAAACATGATGATATTCATGACATTATTGTTTTGCTGGGAAAAAAAAAAAAAATCCTCCTGCTCAGTAAATTCTGTGTGGCTCGGAGGTACCCTGCCAGTTTCGGAACGCAAGTAAATTATTCCTCTCAAGTATCGAGCATTTGCCTAATAAAAATACCATCTGGGCACTTGAAGTGAATTGGTTTAAGGCTGCGCTGAATTATTAAACAAATCTCACAAAATGGGTCCCAGTTCTCTTTTTATAAAGGGGAGGGGGGGTTACTGTATGAACACCTTACTGTTGATTATTCAGGATGACAAATTCTAATTTCAATTTGTTATTTTGGTGAATTGCTTTTTCTCCTCTAGTGCAGCCGTTTGTGAGGAGTTATGTTTCTCTCCAAGCATCTTGGTTCTTCTCCACATCTCTCTGTTTACATAAAGATTTAATCACATAAATACTATAAGAGTTTGGGTTTTTTTGTTTGTTTGTTTGTTTAGAGAACACAAGCCAAATTTATTAGGAGACAATAACATCCATAAATTTTGTTTTGAGAACTGCATATTTACTACAGCACGATTTTGTTTATTGCTTTATCTATATTGCCAAGTGCCAAAATGTGTATGTGCTTCCACTGAAGGGCTCATTGGGAATGTAATGATCCTGCCTGCATAAATTAGGGCCAAGCAGTACATGATTACTTGGGTCTGATAGCAATATAATAATTAGGGAAGAAATTTGACTTACTGATGATTTATTTTGTGTGATGCGGTGCTTGCTCGGTTTTAATAATATTTCTAATTTCTCTGCAATCTCTGGAACCGATTCATACACAAGACTCAACTTTTATAAACTTATAAGCGAGTTGAACACTTGAAAATGTGCCGTCGCAAAGAGGCAGTTCACTTCATCAAACAGGTTCACAATCACCGAGGAGTATTTAATTAGTCGAATGAAGTGAAGGGTGTGTTTTCGTAGCTTTCTTGTAGCTTTTTTTGTGAATCTTAACACCTTCATCGTGAAGTTTCACACAATAAAAGCTACTTCTTACTTTTTTTTTGTTCTTCATCAGCCAAAATGGACTGCTGCCAAACATGTAAGATATTGTTTCAATTTCCCAACCTTCTAGTCTAATAACACTAATAATGTTGGCATTTTTTTAAAAGCCCATTGTATAGGTGTGAGATAATTTGTGATAAGCCTGCCAGCTCATTACTCATTACTATCATTAAGGTTGTCAAGCAGATGAATGATTAAACTGAAACCCAAAGAATTAATATCACGCTTGAACGGATAATTATTAGGTCTACTGTACACATCGTGTCATCTCTGTGAATGCACACTGGGACTAAATTTGCATGTGTGAACTTTGCTTTGAACAGACGTACTCGCAAGGTGTAAAAGCCACACAGAGTTCCTCTCCGCTGCGTTCACAGTGACGCCACCCGTGATGCAACTGTTGCAGCGTTGTCAGCTGTGCAGGGAAGCGTTACAACTCGCTATCAATATGAAATTTCCCTCGCTGCTGACCAAGGAGAAAACTTCACAGATGTTTCCAGAGATATGTGACAGTAAAGCGAAACAAGTGAACAAGCTCTCAAGGATTCACTTACTCACTCAGAAAAGAAAAGAATAGCATTTCAAAAATGTATTATGGCACAAGTGAAATATTTGGAGGTTTTTCAGGGTTTTTTTTTTAAATCACTGTCACAGGTGATTCAAAGGAAACAGTGCTGCAGCTGCTAAGAGTGTGTATCTAATAGTGCCTATTAAATGATTTTGGTGACCATGTGTGAAGCAGAAAGAGTTTTGTTTATCTCAAGTGTCTCATTGATCGTAATCCTAACACCATACACCTGTGCCCTGTCACCACAATATCAGTGGAATACGCTGTATTTTATGGCAACAGCATACAGTGCATTAAGAATTGAAAGGCCAACTTTGGTACAACTTTCCACAAGTTGTTTGCTCTCTTGCAAAAAACATCTATCGTATAGCATGCTGTAACAATAATTTATGAGTGTGTTCTTCCCCGAAGATTCAGGTCGACGTAGTTTTCAGAGTATGAATATCAACTTGATCCACAAACTGAAAAGCAACAAGGGAAAGAAAGCTGCATTAAGCTGTAAACTCTCCACAGTTAGGTCCATTAAGACTTACAGGAACTGATGTTTTGTTTTTATCTGCTCTTCTCCAATAAATGAAATATGTGCTCCACAGAACAGCCCTAAGATCACAGGAAGCAAATGATCTGTCAGTAAAAGACCAAAGTAAACATTTGCTCAACACCTTGAGAGGAGCAAAAGATGTAAAATGAATATAAAGCAATTTCACCCATGATCTGATTTTTTAATTTAGCCATGATTAAATAATACGGCTGTGCGCTGTTCCGATGGGCTTTGCACATTTTTCAGCAGTACAACAGCAGATATTTCTTCCTCCACAGGGACTGGACTGTAGAATCCAAACAGCAGGGAGAAATCAATGGGTCAGTTTTTTTTTTTTTTTTATCAGATACTAGAAAACTGAGGCCCAAAAGTAATGACACAAGGCTGTTCTCCATATTTAACACAGGGAGGATGAGCCCCTGTAGATGCATTTATCTATAACCTTTTGACTGCCATTTCAGTATATACCACGACTGCCTAATAGGTGCACAGAGTGGCTCGACGGTGATGGATGATGCTGGATGTCATTTGATTTTCATTTGAACCAGAACATCAGAATCTACTCCGCCTAATTAACCTCTCTGTCTGTTTCCACTTGGAAGACTTCCACAGCCATGTGGAGAAAAAAAAAAAGTCTGATTGAACAGACTACAACATAGAGCATTTCACACACAATTTATTATGTATTCCAAGAAGTCATATGTCATATAAAAAGATTAGTTTATTTACTCTGTGGTATCAACTCTGTCTCCTCAAAAATTACATTTATATTATACTAATTTGTTTTTCCAACTATGAGTCGTGCAAAAACTTAATTGCTTTCAGTATGTTCCCTGACAATGTTTTTTTTTTTCTTTTTTTTTTAGCTCTTAATTTATGTAGCACACACACATCATAGGGAGGTGGTTGTGATGGAGGTACAACATACAAGACTTTTGAATTATTATACCAGAGACTGTGGTAGGTTTAGGCTAAAGAAACCCACTTGGTTAAGCTTAGATAAAGACTAATCTATCTGTAATCATAACTGTGTGATATGAGCGCATAAACATAACCGTATCAAAACCGAATCATAGGTTAGTTGTTTGGAGTAAACATTGTACTTAATACATATTGAATATGTCAGTCAACATTTTGCTGATACCTTCAGTATCAACATTTTGCAACTTGACAGTGTTAATTAATGTTAATTAATTAACATTAATCATCAATGTTCCCTCATTATATTGATAGAATAAGTAATCCTGGTGGTGTTAAATTTCTTTCAAAGCATATTTAATGTTGTAAATGAGTGTTATATAAATATAATTTGTAGGAGACACAGCAGATGGTACATTGTTGGAAGTCTTTGAAGCAGCATGAGCTTTCAAGGCCTTTAGGTGAAACTCTCCAGACTAGTGAAGTGAGAAGACTATACAATGCTTTGCATGGATGTGCTGTATGTATTCACTCAATGTTGTTTTGTGTGTGTGTGTGTGTGTGTGTGTGTGTGCACTGATGTTTCAGTGTTTAAGAAATTTCTAGGAAAGCTGATGTACTCTCTAGAGGCAAAATAATTACGCTTATTACACACTGTATAGTTGCATTAAGCAAATTCATACTTGTTTAAGCAAAAAAATGCAAGCACAGCTTTTACATGACTGCATTGTGTATTACCGCGTGGTGGGGGGGTTAATTAATAAAAGAAGCAATCTGGAGGGAAGTTCTATTCAATAACGGCAACTCCACAAGTTCTAACTGTCTCAGGAAAAAAAAAATGCAATAACACATAAAACTGCAGTGTGAATAATTCAGAAGCAGAATGCATAAATAGTGGATTAGGCTTGATTTAATTACGTCTGTGTGAAAGCAGAGCCTGGCGTTAAACAAACAAACACAGGCAACCGGAATGAAGCAGTTCAGCACCCAAGTGGCAAGGCCTTGCGAAGGAGCCAAAAGCATGCTTCTGTCGAGATCAAACACAACCAGCAGCATTTAACTGGGGCCAGACAGAACGACAGGTACAATAGACTCAGCTCCTCTTTTCATTGTTGCGTAGAGAATTGGATGTGATTCTCTCACAGGAGTGTATCCAACATCATTTTCATGGGAAGATCTTTGTTTTGTTTACTTCATAACGCTGTCCTCTGTATTCTCATTTGCACGCATCAGGTGATATTTATTTCACTTTGATAGAAAACCAGTATAGTATGCAACAGTGGGTTTATGCTCTTTCCCTGAAAAACTGCTATAATGTCGTATCTATGGCGGTCCTATGGTTGGAGGCATGCTTGCTCGCTGCATACGTATCCAACATTTTTTATCTGGTGCGGAATGCAGTCAGCACATTGGCCTTTATTGATTTGCTGTAAGCAAATATTAGAAATGGCTTATGAATAACTGCATTACCATAGAAATAAGTCTGCATTGGGGAATATGGTCACAACATTAACATCTTCATGAACGCTCGTGATTCTCGGGCTAAAACTGATCACATCATATCATTCACAGGTATAATTTCGACCCTGATAAGGCTAGTTCATTTGTGAGTGGCACAGGCTCGAATGAGAGCAGATGTAGCCAACCTGAGAGGGATATGGGGAGAAATGTGAACTGATTCCAGAGTTATTCTCTGGGCAATGGAAACCAATATGAGAAGCCAACAGTAAGCTCCGTGTACATGGGCTGAATGGCTGATTGAGTTCAGGTGGAAGAATGAGACTTGGCAGCGAGGAAGGGAACACCCCTTTCATCCACAGCCATCCACTTTCATTACAACACACCTTTGAAACCAGCAGCACATAATCACAGCTGAAACCTGATCAGAGGGGGGAAAATTGCTACTATTCACAAGTGGCATTATTCAAAACTTTCAGCCATGTCCGCATTATGCGCACAATGCATCCAAAGATGTAAAAGTTTGACAATTTGATTTATGCTAATGTAACTTCACTTTTATTGTTGTCCTTGCATTCAATTTTCCTGTTTCCATAGTGCAAGCGTTGCCATCTTTTTATAAACCATGTTCTATTTGCAAATGTTGAAATTAATGGATTCCTTATGTCAGGAGCCGACAGCCACGTAGCCGTCTGCAGCGCGTCCCATTGGTGAGGTGGTTAAAACTGTGTATGGGTGTCATACATCTTACCCTATTTGAATTTGCACTGCCCTCTGTGTCTCCTTCCAGGTAGAGATATGAAATATTGACTGTTCTCATCTGGGGCTGCAGCTCCCACCTCCTCCCTCACCCCCATTAAACCACCACCCCCAGCTACTCCGCTATCAAAGTGCTGGCACAGCAAAGTGGAGAGAGGAAAGAGTGAAGGAGCAAGAGGCAGATATATGGGGGTGAGTTTAGCAGGAAAGGGAGGCACGCATGAGGGAAAAAAAAAAATATGCAAATTGTTAATGGAGGGGAGAGAGCATTCACATATTATGCATAAACAAAAAGTCATGTGGGGTGCTATTAAATCAATAAGACCTATAATAAGTTAGAGAATAGGAAAATGAGGATTGAAATGTAAAACAAATGCCAAAAAAGTTAGAAATCTGTGAGAGGAAGAAACTCTCTCTAGCAATTTGAATCTGAATCTAAAGAGTTCTGGCAGGGAGGGTGTGACAAGACAGCTGATTGTGCAGTAAGTGGTAATTATACACCCCAGTCTGCGGTCTACTGCTGAATGACAAATAGTCTTCTTGCGGCACACTTGCCTATCTAACCATCTTTAAAGCACAGGAGGGAAGCGCCAGTGGTAAGGCTGCGGCAGTGCGACCATTTTGGGGGGGAAAAAAAAAGTGCTGGGTTTGTCATTAAGATGTTCTCAGTACAGTAAATCCAGCAGCAGGGACAAAGGCAGTTGTAAGCAGTCGAGACAATTATCTGTGGCCAGGCTTTGTTTCCAGCTGAAAATGAAAGGGGACGAAGGTAGAGCTCCTGTGACACGCCAAATGATGATGACAGGATATTACGCATAAACAGCAGCTTAGTGCACAAATAGATGAGCTTGAATGGAGTAGACAAAGACAAGTTGGCGCACAGCGCATCAGACATGTTTCCCTGGGAAAGAAACATAACAAGTGAGAAAAGCCTAGACTGTAATAGCAGCTTCAGTTCTGTCAGACATTTTGTGTTTCAAACAGTTTTTTTATTCATTTTCACAACATGATGGAATCATGGAGAGGTCAGACTATGAATTAGACGTGTCTGTCAAATATAATGCCATGACTGGGACACTAGAAATTTGAAGGTAAACCATTTTAGCTCAAACTTTAGTTTCAGCTGCTAAAACAGAAAGTTTGAGGCTAAACAGCATTCGTTCATTTTTCTTTGATTTACATTTTTCATTTGATTTCATTTATTCTACCCTTATTTTAACACTGTTACAATAATGCACATATACATATATAAATCATAACAAATTATATAAAACAAACAAAGAAGGAAACATTGTTGACCTAAGAGGTGTTTTACCTCATCTGAAAACAAACAATAGTCCCAAAATACAAAAATTCAATCACCATCATGTTCATATCTCAGCTTTATATTTGTCAACTACGTTATTCTGAACATTTTTTTAAATTCACTGAGTGTACTACACATTTTATTTCCCTGTCACAGTTATTCCATAAATGAGCCCCTTTGACAGTTATATTTGACAGTCATCTATTTTTTATATTTGTCATAACCCCTGTTTTTTTTTTAAACATACATATTACCCTAAATCCATACTGACTGTCTCAGTCAGGAAGCAAATTATTTTTCACTTTGTACATTGTTTGTGCAGTTTTAAAGTGAACCAGATCACTGAATTTTAAAGCATGAGAGTTAATAAATAGTGCATTGGTTGATTCATAATAATCCGTTTGATGTACAATTCTTATAGCTCTCTTCTGTAATATGAAAATTGGATTTGTGTCGGTTTTATATGTTTCATAGCGCCCACACAGTAAGTAATGTATGGAACCTTAAAGATAACAATACAGTATGTAAAGTGAGTTCTGGTTCGAGATATCTTTAGTTTTCTCTAATAATGCAATGGATTGACTTGATTTATGTGTGGTTTCCAACAGAGTTTATGATCTATTATCACTCCCAAGAATGTGTCCTTATACACTCCTTCAATTTCAGCATCATTGATCTTGATGCTTCACGGCTCTTAGACATGCTAAAATGGGTCTATTGTTTTGTGTAAGGACATTTTATCATGAAAAACAACTATTTGCATGATGTGCGCATTTGGAAATCATCTGCACCCACATGCGTCGAGCGCTGTTTGCTTCTGTAATGTGTTTATTATTAATTCAACAACAACAGCTGAACAATTCATCACTAGCGGAGTTTGAATTAGGCAGGAGCATGTATGATAACTGTATTTATTTCAGTACGATCAAGATTTTTACTGCAACGTGGATGTTCGGATTTTAAGGAAGAAATGGATTTTTATTTATTTTAATGGTTTCTTTCACATTTAATCATAGGACATGGACTAAAGATTCCCACAATGAACATCTGTCAGCAGTTCATCATTTGAGGAAAACTGGTGACTGTGGGTTTAGCGAATGAAATGTGAAACAACAATAGTTAATCTATGGTTAGGCAGCTGTAGTTGTCGTTTCAAATTAACACCTCTGTGTGTGTGTATGTGTGTGTGTGTCTGTCTATCTGTCTGTCTGTCTTAGCCTACTTTCGGGGACACATTTCAGGCTAAAGCACAGTTAATTGGGGACAGCTTGTCCATTTGGAGACAAAAGTCATGTCCCCAATTGGAAAAGAGCTGATTAGGGTTAGGCAAGTAGTGGTAATGGTTGGGGCTTGGAGAAGTCTCCACGAAATTGATGTAAGTCTCTAAAATATGTGTGCATCCGTTTGCCTGTGTGTATATCCTTGTACATATAGAAAGCAAGTCTGAATTAGTGAGGATGAACAACTAATATGTAAGTGTCTTCAGTCGATGTTGTTAGCAAAGGCAGCAAAGAGTCTGACCATTATTCACAGTTTTTCCATCCATGGTGTCAAATCCAAAATGCTTACATACACTACGATGCAGATGATTTGGTGTCATGGTTATCAATTCAACACAGCTCGCTTAAGTTTCATTCATTTTTTAGCAGCAAAGACAACAATAGACAAATGAACTACTTAGTGCTAAGAAGTCTAATCCGTAATTAAAAATACTTGTGTAAGTCTAGATTGAATGTATACTGTATAGTGCCTTTAATTGCATTGTTAAATTTCAATAAAGTGCAGTCAATAAATAACAACTAAATAAACCATAAAAAAAACCAAATGAACATTTTCCTTCTGAAAAAGAATCAGTATTGATCATTCAGCTTTCATCTGAATAGCCCTTTATTAACCTGGCATGGTTTTGTATTCATCCTTAAAGCCTTTTCTCTTTTAAATATTAAATACCATATATCAAATAAAGCATATCTTACTTGTGTAGCTTGTTTAAGTACAGTCAACTGCAGCAGCAGATTTTTCCCCACATTCTCTTGTCAGGTTGTGGGAAGCAGTTGGTTTGAACAGTCATGAATATTAGGGATGCATGATATTATCGGAACATCATCGGTATCAGCCGATATAAGCTCTAAAATGAAATATCGGCATCGGCGTTGTCTGCCGATTATGAAAAGCCGATGTGTTGCCATCTCCTCCCCAGCCTGACTGTGCTTCCCTTCACGGACTGTTTCTCCCTGATGGTCCGGTGCTTCCTCCACAGGCTCCACTTCACTCAGCTGCCTATCAGAACCGCTGCTTCTTCCAATTTTAACCCGAAAAACAAACAGGGGCTCAGTGCTGCACATGGAGAGCTGGGGCTAGCATTAGCTGAGAGGTTAGCAGAAGCTAGCTGGCTATGCTTTTTTCCGGTCATGCTGCTGCTAACGCTCCGCTAGCCTCTCAGCTAACGTTAGCCCCTGCACTCTGTGTGGATCTAACTGGAGCACCGAGCCCCGGTTTGTTATTCAGGTTAAAGTAGGAAGAAGCAGCGGGTCTGACGGGCAGCTGAGTGAAGTGGAGCCCGCGGAGGAAGCACCTGGACCGTCAGGGAGAAACAGTCCGGAGGAGCTGCTGCGTTCGGCTGCAAAGATAGGACACACTTCGGCTGACAGGATGTACCACTCTGTTTGGGGGAAAAAAAACCAACTTCTTCTGTTTGGTTTATAACGGCAGTTGGCAACCACCGTTTTAGGCGCATTACCGCCACCTTCTGCTCCGGAGTGAGGACCAGAGATTAAATCCTACACAATAATACTGTCTGCCTGACATATTCAAAGAAAATTCTACTGCTCCAGTTCATTAAAGTTTTAACGGTGAACTCCAGTATTCCTGAATTCTTCTTTCATATTGTCTTTCTTGATCATACTTAGCATGATAGCATGCATAATAGTCTCTTCAGTCAGCTGGAAAAAAATAAGTGGATATATCAGTATCGGCATTGGCAATCGGCCACAATAAGTTGGAAATCTTGGCATATCGGATATCGGCAAAAAATATAAAAATATAGTGCATCAGTAATAAATATGTTTTCTGATTTCTATTGGCATTTTTAGGCTCATCATCAGCTGACATGACACTCTGTGACATCATCATCTTGACCTCTTGACAGGTGAATCTGCTCAGACCATTTCTGTATTTCTGTCGTTAGTATATCAGGAGAGTCTTTCCATTTGTTTCCTCTTGTTAGGAATTTATTTCCTCCTCATCAAGAAAATGTAACAAGCATCAGGAGGTTAACTAACTCCAGCAGGAACAATGTGTAGACAGCTAGACTGACTAGTCTGGCACCTTTGAGGCTACGAACAATATCATTGTCTAAAAAGAACAGACTTTCTCTGTAATGCAGTTAGGGGTAATGACTCTCACTGACAGCTATGACCTGCAATATGAGGGTCCTGTGACTGATGGGAACAGCCACAGGCATCATAGGCTAGTTTGCTAGTAGCTTTGCTAGCTTGTCTTCTTGTACTGTAGAAGAAGGTTAACTTGTTAATATGTTACAGTGCAAAAGAATATAACCCAAACTGTCCTTTCCCCACTTCTTAGTTTCGACGAATTAGGATTTGAATGCTAAAATTTTCAAATGTGATAATAATAAATATGTAAGAAACAAACTAAAGACCAATATTCCTGCAAAATATCACATTGTGTCCACAGTCAGTGTTGTCTATTAGATAATGTGGTAACACCTGGCACAGCCAACTGAAATCATGCTATCAGATTAGCTGGCCAGCAGTAGCTGTTAGTCACGTGACCTTTTCCTTGAAAGGTCGTAACAGTTCATCAAGATTCTCATTTTGACTTGTCATAGCAGGAAAGACACAACGATGGCTCCATTCTGTTTAATAATACCAGTAAGCCAGGACAAACATGCAGAACACCTAAATCACCTAAATTAAATGCCGCTGTCATTAATTTTATTAATTACACCTGTAATTTTCCTATATGTCAAAATGTCTGCCATGACAAAGATCTATCACTCCACAGTAAAGGAGCATCTGTTGTTGTAAATACATAAATGTCTAAATGCCTGGTCTCATGAGATGAC
The DNA here is from genome assembly GCA_029490765.1 of Euthynnus affinis. Classification (NCBI taxonomy): domain Eukaryota; kingdom Metazoa; phylum Chordata; class Actinopteri; order Scombriformes; family Scombridae; genus Euthynnus; species Euthynnus affinis. Next base: position 8,417,508 of record CM055840.1, on the reverse strand, counting down.
CCACACTTTTTCGAATTTAATTTAATTTAATTTCAAGCTAAAAATAAAACATTGTTGTCTTCAGGCCAGTACAACATTTTGTTCTCTATCTTGTGTAATGTATTCATCCAGAATTTAATGTGCGTCTGTAGTGTTAATCATATCTTTGCTCATTTGTTGTTATTAATGCACAGCCCACACTCTGCTTGTTAGTACATGAGAGCGCGGGTGCAGCAGTAGGCAGCACTGTCCTTATTTGATAGGGGTATTTGTTGGAACAACAGTGTGGATACAAAAAGGAACTGGGAGCGTTTTCCTGCTCAGCACAGCCAGACCTGGCCATCTTCATATCCAGGCTGATTTGACCCATTGTCAGGTGTTTATAGAGACATCACTTCATTAGCTGAGGATGATGCCGGACACACATAAGGGTCCACCATCTGCTCCCTGAGCCTCGCCAAGGTTAAATATTCTCTTGGCGAGATAGAGAGGGAGGCGGTGGTGATATGTGTAAGCAACAATGGATGGAAAAGGTTGAGTTAGAGAGAAGTAATGGAAGAAAAAAAGGCAATATTTCATATACCCTTTAATGGATTGAAGGCTACTGAATAATAAAGACTATTCTACTTTGACAGAAAAGCATTACCGTTGTAATCACTCACTGGAGGGAAAGTTAGAAAACACTAAAGTGTTTTTTATACAAGTGTGACACATACATTTAAATAAGAGGAAGTTCAAAAAGTGCATAAATATAATGCTAGAAAAACATAATTGTGTGTTTTTATGTATGCCTGAACTAGCTGTTGCTGAGATGACTGCTGCATTTTATTTTATACACACACACACACATATATATATATATATATATATATATATATATATATATATATATATTTATTTATTTTTATTTTTTTTAAGGCCATTACTCAGCCAAGTAACTGGAATGCATTAAAAGATGACATTAATTTTATCTGTCAAAGCATTAACATTGTTTAATGCATCAGGATGTCATGACATCCACCTCCATCTAAAAAGTTGTTCAGCCTCATTTCATTCCGACAGTCTGGAATAAACAAAGCATTAAGGCCAACAGGTACGACCCTGCTGGAAGTCACTAATTGCTACGGAGATTCTCTGCACGTCAAATGCTCACCCCGACACTGGGGTCACCTCAGAGATGAGGGGATTGGCTAATTCAGCTAATTACCCTGGCAGATACTGATGAGTCCTTCCATTAGCAGGGTCACCCTGTAGGAACCCTGTCCCAGTGTAGGAATGCAATTAGAGGTAGTTCTGAAATCAATTTCTGTATGTCTTCACTTCATTTCTTGTTTTGGGGAACGCACCACAATAACAGCACTAAGGGGGAAGTGGTGTGGGAGGGGGTCGAACCGTATGTCAGGGTGTGTTATTTTATATTTCTGAAATATGGATACATTATCAAAAGGTGCTTTCAAAACAGATATGTGAATGGTGCATTGGGGGGATAAAAAGACATCTCTCTTCCTCTGAGGAACCAACTGCAGCACCACATCCATCTTATTCATTGCCGTGTGAATGTTCCTGCTAACAGCACACCTTTGTACAGACTGAGCCGTCAAGATACTTTCATCATGCTCTGAATGGACAGGATCACATATTCAAGGCCATTATGCTTTAGGGGTGCGGAAGATCAAACATCAAATTAAGGCTGATTTAGGGCCATTTAACTGTCTCTCTCAGACACAAAGGAGCCAACCAGGTTTTTTCTCTCTTGAAATGGAACAATTTCCTGGGACGTCTACTGTGATGCATTATAATGTCTGAATTTCAACTGTCATCTCAGCCCTCATTAGGAAGACTTCCATGGCAACAGTCTAATCTGTGTGTATAGCCTATAAGTGTGCTGGAGACAGACTGTCTCTTTGTATGCACCGTATGTGCGTGTATTTGTATGCATATGTACTTGTGTATTTGCAAGTATGAGAAAAGCAGGCAGAGGTAATCTGCTGATCTCCTGACCGATCTCAATTTACATGAAAACCAATTACAGTTGAGGCTGATGTGTCTCGTTCCAGAGCAAAAAACAACAGCGATGCAAAGGAACGTATCAGAACGAAAAGGCAGAATTGAAAGGATGAGTGCTGAGATACAGAGCAGCGGATCATCTGAGGGCTTGTGTGCTTTGATAAGACTAACTGTCTCCATTTAGACAAACCACAGCCTCTGCATAGGAAGGACACTTTTCTGTTGGCAGAGATCACAGTTTGAAAATGGAGCTCAATTTGAAACATTTCTTTTTCTCACTCAAAATGATTCTGCTGTGATGAGTCGCAGTTACACAAGCTGTTTCTCTTTCAGAATGCACACAGATTTCCATTTTTCATGAATGTGATAATTTCATGGCAGATAGCAAACAATCTTCTAAAAAGAGCAACACCTTGGAGATGTCAGGATGCAAGAAATGGCATTCAGTCTGGCGCAGTTCACCGTAAATATATTTGAATCCTTTATAAAAGCTCCTCAAAAAAGAAAATAAGAGGCACTGACGAGACATTTTCACAAAGCTCTTGAACATGAAATAGCACCTTTTACCTTGAGAGATTTTACTCTACAGTGTGTTATTCCATAATTCAATCTTCACTTCCACAAACACATACATTAAAACAAAACCAGACAGCAGAGAGAGAGAAGCCTTCACTTAAACAGCTTGTCTATAAAAAGGAAGCCTCCATGTTTGGCATGATGTTCCCCCAGCAGGAAGGCAGGTGGGGTGGGCTGAGGTTTGGAGCGGTGGGGTTCAGGTCAGGGAGCAGAAAGGAGGAAATGAGTGGAGACAGGCTCTGCTCTCTGCGGTGAGCCTGTGACACTGCCTGGCCACCTGTCAGGCCCGGTTTGCTGCCTGTCAGGCAGCAGCCTGGGATGGGACAGGCAGGCAGGGGCTCAAACATGGAGACGAAGGATGGGGAGGGTGAGAAGGATATATGAGAGACAGATGAACTGGTGTCTGCATTGCCATGTCAGGTCAGGAGGAGGCTATTAGTGGGACTTCAGAGGACACATGACTTTTACACAAACCATAGCATCTGGTGTTGTGTACTATTAGTGACAGGTGAGAGGAAGAACATGCATAATGGAGCTTAAAGTATTTCGCTGGATTTATAACTGAATGTTTTTCTTCTCAACAGTGATGAGACGGTGAATAAAAAGATGTATTACCTACGACCTCTAGCTGGTTATCGTCGCAATGTATCACAGCCAGCAATTAAATCAGTTATGTGTACAAACAAATATTATCTTATTCTTTTATCCTTTAAAAATGAGATCTTGAAGTGAAGATTTACAGCACACATTCAAATTCAGTGTGCTTCACACAAGAGTATAAATAAAAAAACAACAAAAGCAAAAGGACTGCACCTACAGTAACAATGACTTTCATCATCAATAGCCAATTTACTTTTGTCTTATCAATTAATCTTTCGGTCCATAAAATGTAAGAAAACAGCGAAAAGTGACGATTGCACATTGCCAAAACCACAGGTGACATCTTCAAATTTGTCCAAACAACATTTCAAAACCATTTCATATGCTATCTAACATATGAAAGGCTGAACCCCACATCTTTGTCATTTTTTCTTCAAAGGTGACAATTAATTGTTGGGGATGTATTTTCTGTCAATCAACTAATCAGATAATCAGCTGATTGTTGCAGCTACGGACTAGAGGTAGAGCTACAGACTACAGAATTGCACATCAAGACACTGATACAATGTAAAATTATGTGTATGTAAACTTAAGTAGCTTGAACAAAAGGGACAAAATACCAAATGTACCGAAATATAATTGACACCGCAGTTTTTTTTGTACATGGATAAACAAGAGTATCATGTATGTATGCTTATGTTAGAATAATCTATGTCCATTATTAAAGATATATGTAGAGGCTGATTATTTGCTGTTATATTCAATCAACTGCCAGTACGGGAAAAATAAAAATTTCTTCACAAAAAAGAAAAACTTCTTAAAAGGAAATATTTTCATCATGAAAGCAGATTTTTATATATTTAGTGGACTTTTTCTAGACTGATTTTTCCTTTAGGAAAAATGAATAACCGCCCTTTTTGTTTTATAGAAGCGTCACACCATCAAGAAACAAAGATGAAAGTCAAAGACAAAGATCTTTGGGTCTGTTTTGACCTGCTGCTTCTAAATACAGATGAATTAAAGTATTTTTTCAAACACTGTTGAAAGCATTACTTCTTACTGCCCTACTGCCATGATGCGCAGGAAAGGAAATCTAGCAAATGTGTTTAGAGTCGACTCAAAAAGAGCTTGCTATGTGTATGAGTAAACTGCAGCAGTGCTTCTTTTGGTCCGGGGTCGATATATTCACTTCTCTTCATGGAAACCATCCCATCTGGTTGCCACAGGGAAGAAATGGTGTGAAAATCTGACATGTTGTATTCTGTTGGAGGATGGCATTAATTCTCAAGTCATCCTCAAGTCGGTCTTCCCCACATACAGAAGATAAATACAGTCAAAACAACATGGAGCAGGAAAAAGTACATACACACTTACCACGCACACATAGAAATGCACAAAGAAGAGAACAAACTCGTTACACTTGAATGGGCATGTGCACACACTCGTCACACACTTGTACCATGGATGAAAGCTGATATCAGGCCCTGTTTGCAGCAAGGTGAGGTAGGGGACATACTGTCTGAGTTCTTTAACACCACAGACTTGACAACAGCACTGGCTGAGAAGGAAGACAGCTTCTCCCCATACACGCTTCAGCTCTCTCTCTCTCTCTCTCCTCCTTGCACACTATTCCACACACACTTGCACTCACCCACACATGCACACACACAGAATCCCTGACCTCTGTGGTGTGAAATGGAGGGCTGGGGAGGGAGGTGGGGGTGCAAAGTAAGGCAAGAGAGCTGTCAGAAGAATGCATCCAACACACCCTTGACAGGATGGAAGTTCAGAAGCTAGCCCTCATCATGCAGGCAGAGCACAAGGGGTGAACATCTCAATTCAAGCGATTCAGCAAGCAGAGCACAAATCAAGGCACATTCTCCATATGTCCGCTGTCTGAACTCAGTCAGCTGCTATCGTAAACATGAAAATCTGCTCATCAGCGTTGATTGTGGAATATTGTGACATTTGCCCCTTTTTCATATTTTAATTTTGACGGTGGAGGATAAGAATATTGTTTTGAAGCTAACTCCAAATAAATATATGTCTGTAGGGTTTGTTTGTGCATAAACGTTGAAAACATGGTCTACAGCAACGATAGAGTGTTTAGTCATGATTAATGGTGCCCAATCAGATTGCTGCGGAGTAGCCTTTCACCACCCAGGGGTGTCTATGGAAATCATTTTCATATCCTGAAATTGATACCCACTCTCTTCTCTGCCTGCCTCTCTCTGTACATCTGACCTAATCAAGTATACAAGATGAATATGGGATGGTCATGTGATTACGTCTTGTCTCTTTCTGCATTGCAAAAGATTGCTAATCGGCAGTGAGTTATGGCAATAATAACCAAGCTTCCTTATAATAAGGTAATCAATTCAATCTACTGTCAATTGGCCCAGATTAATGCTCCATCTTTGTTCCCTATAGGGGGGGCATAATTGAAGGTTTCTGAGACTATTGACTTAGGTTGAGTAAACATCTGTTCTTTAATATTCTTTGTTGAGTGCATCCATTAATTATAATTGTGCCCAATTAACAGAGTACACATTCAGTGGAATATATCGGGATTCAGTTTGTTCTGTGATGAATGAGGTGTCAGCTTTCCCCACAACATCAATCGCAATTATTTTTTTATTTCCGACTGTACCACTTGCCATTGGCACTTCTTAATATTCTTCTTTTTAGAATACAGTATAAACCCTCTGAAGCAAGTGACCTCTGATCTTGCAGCAAAAGATGAAAATTTTATTGCCAAAACAATCACACACACCACCTTTGACATTTGCACAACAGATGCCCATCGTTAAGCCCAAAGGAAAGTTTGGGAGCTGGATTTCCACTGAACACCCACATGCTTGGCCTTTTCTCTCCATGGAAATGCTTCAACACTGACCCTTCAAAGACCCTTTGTGGTTCTGTGGGTAAGGGTTGAGAAGACTTTGTAAAAGAGAGAAGAGGGAGAAAGATTAGAGCTTCTCTCTTTCTTTCAGAGTAATGCATCTCTCTCTGAGGGAAAGAAATCAGAGAAAGGGGTCAAGCAAGGATATTGAACAGGGCTTCAGACAAGTCTGAATTTCAGGATATCTATGCTGACATGAAACCACCAAATTAAATTCAGTGCAATTGAATCCCCCTTTTCTCCGCTTTAAACCCCTCTCTTTCAAAGTAGGCAGAAGGGAAAAATCAATAGTGTATGTATTGATATTAATGTTCAGCATTATGCGTCTAAATGAAATCATAGCAGCAGAGAGGAGCATAAGGCCTTTATTAACAACATGTGCTGAAATCAAATTACCATCTAGTTCTATCTCTCAGGTGGCCTTCCTCCAGGTAAACCAAACTGCTGCTGCTGCTGCTGTTGCTGCCGTGTATTGTTTACCTCCCTCTCAACTGGGCTCTTCTGGAAATAAGAACCTGCTGCAGTAAACTTGTTGAAGTGGGAGTTAGCCCGCCTGTTTCTTTCATACACGTCGTTCTGGCTCGTTTTTTTTTTTTTTTTTTTTAAATAGCAGTCCCACAATGCAATCCTACAGGCAGAGTGCATGAGATCATCTGAAAAAAAAGCAAGGAGCTAAACAGCTCAGTACTTGATGTTTTAATGCTTTCTTCGTAACCTCTTCCATGTTGTTCTCACTGATATGTAGTTATATGCAAAGTAGCACTGTACATCCAATTTAGAGGATATATTCCTCAAGCATTTTCAACATAGCATGCACTTCATAGTCACTTGCTCTGCATTAGTGAACTTCAACGAGTACAAGCAAATTCTCATTGGCCTATTTTTCTGTTCAACAAATCTCATGAAAATGAAGACAGCAAATGAGTGTCACTGAAATGACAAAACATGCATTGCAAATGTAGTTTTTAGATTACCGCTGTAGCTCTTCTTGAAACGACACTAGTGCACAAGCTGCCAGTTATGTAAAAAGCCAGATAGGAGCTAAGGAGGCGTATTTAGTTAAAACAGGATGAAAGGAATGAAAATTTAACTAAATGGTAATTTAAGCAAAGCAAAAAAAAAGGGATGTGCAACTTGGAAGTGTGTGTGTGTCTCTTAACATGCACTGAAACAGTGACACAAAATAATCCAGCACCTACTATGTGAATGGGATAAACCTCATCTTCTCTGCATAAATACAAAGTCAATACATTTAGTGTAAGAGAATGTAGTGCCTGCTAGGCTAATTACACTTCAGAAAACTGTTGTTTAATTAAGGCGATATAATGTTGGAATCACGTCTGCTTGACTGACAGCTGAATATGAAACTTAGTTGTGAAAGTGTCTATACAACATGTTTATGGTCAGATACATTTCTGTAAACTGACATTTCAATCTTGTAGATATCCACTGTAAATCCATTGCAAACTGTATGTTAAATAAAGTGGTTCTTCACAATAATTACATTCTTTAAGGAGCAAGACTGGACCATGATTAAAAATGTTAAAATGAATCCATGTCATTTATGTGGTGATGGATGAAGAGGCCTCTTTATTCTCCTTCAGATGGCCGACAGATTTGGTGCTTGGACCAGTATTTGGTGCTTATGAAGGAGGCTTTTCAATATTCAAATCAAATCAGAATGAAAGCATGAACTTGTCACGCCTGGACGCATTTAAATATTGAGTAGCCTTCCATCATTTCTTTCCTGGGGCCAGCTCTTGAGATGAAAGGTAAGAGAGTGGAAAGGCCATGCCTGGTCAAGCGATTTGAAAGTGCTGATATCTGCATCCCTTTGAAAATCAAATGCATTGCCTTTGTCATCAGGGGCTCCGTCTTTGATATTTCTTTCTTTTTGTCACCATGATGCCCAGCCTTCAGCTGTTTTATGGGTAAAACGGCTCCAATATTAATGGTAACTGACTTTATTTTCACATCCATTTGATCCTAAGAGGCAGATGCAAGACAGATACAAACCCCTGCTGTGCTTCTACAGAAAAGCAAATCTACTGTATGGCAACATATGAAGAAAAAGTGAAAGTGACACTCACAGTGCACTGTTGTCATGGCTGTGATGTCTCACGCTGCATCTCTCAGGATTCAAGAGCAACTGTATCAACATACATACATTGTTGTCACAGTTGATAGCCACAAGAAAATTAGTCATACAACTAGTTATTAATATTTACACTATAGACATAAAGATGAATGTAAACCTAAAGAAATGTGTTTTAGTGGTTTAGGATCATTGTGACCCTCTAGAACAGCTTCTTTTATTTTGGAGTATTTGTGGATTTTATATTTTGTCTGTATATTGAGTGCTTACATACTTTGCAATAGATCTTAAAAGCACATTATGGTGCTAGCAAATCATAAAAGAGTCACTTGTTCTAGTCTATTGGTAATAAATCGTGGTCAGGCCTGACTGTCCTGAAGGATTAAACCATCTTTTTTACATGTTTTAGTCATTTCCTATTATTATTAATGATGCATACATTACATTTCCCAAAGCATACTATGATGTTTTATAGTTTTTGATTATTAGATTTTTATCTTTTTTATGCGTTTTTCTACCATCATACAACAAACCTGCTGAGCAGGTGGTGTACAGTGGGTGTATCGGAGCTTTGCAGACAGGACAAATAAAAAAACGATCCACAGTAGACTAAAAGGCTCTGAAGGGCTGAGGGGAGCTGCAAAGCTCGGAGGTAATTCTCTGTGGCTTCAGCACTATGAGCGACTCCTCTCACAGTCAAAATCATTAGATCCATGACTGATATTTAAATATTTATTAATGCAACTTTAAGCTACAGTATATTTAAGTAAAAAAATTGAAAACAATTAAAAAAAACATGAAGCTATATGGTGCATATTGGTTCAACTGCTATATAAGTGTTTTGACTGAGATGTGTAATATCGACCCAAAAGTTGTCCTTTTACCTGAAAAATTCATTTATTTCAACCTATGTATATGTGCAGAGTCTAGCATTTGCATTTGTATCTGTATTTTTAAGGTATAACAATACAGTTTTTCTTTTTATTACACTTCTAATTTTAGGATATTGAAGGGTTAGAATAAATATTCTTCATTAAACTATTATTTTTCTTTATGATTTTCATAAACCCAGCAATAAACATATATGACCATAAACATCATTGAAAAGACTATCAACTAAACTCTTAATTAAAAGCCTTAGTGAACATTGTGAATATATGCAGAAGCGCCTTAACACTACTATAGACAGTCTCGTCTGTTTAACCTGTGACCATTAGTGCAGGATACTACAATGAGATGCAGTGTTTTCCCCCTCTTCTACCTCATGTTTACTGTGTTGTTATTTTTTTTAAGCTCCTGTCTTGTGGGGCCCCTGGAGGCCTGAAACCCCGAGCTTAAGCACAACCTGCAAGAACCAACAAATAATTTTAAAAATATTTGTATGAAATAAATATTCGTAAAAACCCACTATTTGTGCTTTACCAAATACCGTAGTTGGGTTTGGCTCTACCCCTAGTGTGTACCTTCAATACACTGGAGGTTTTCTAAACAACAGCATTGCTGTGGGCTGTTTTCAGGATTCAAACAAGTCAGATTTCACTTGGGGAGGAAAATTTAAGAAGACTTTTTGTTTTGTGGATGCTTTCAGAAGATAAATGACAACCTGCATGACGACCACAAACACCAACAGACTGCAAAAGAGCTTATGAAGAAGTTATCTAAAAATCGAAATCTGTCCTACTATTAGAGCACCATTTTAGGATTGCCTGGAATACTGTTGTGGACAAGGATCCAGCATGACTCAGACTTTCCAGGGAGACTGCTCTATAATCAGAGGGCTTGCCAGTAATCATAACACACCATCTGGGATCTGGGTGCAATGATTTCTTTAATAGGGATGAAGAGGCTAACAGGGACAAGAAGCAATGGGTCTCCCTGCCAGGACACCGGTCCAGAGGAGGTCTCACCAAGTGCCAATCCAGACCCATCAGCTCCCATGAATAATGCTGGAGAGTTGCCTGTGGTCATTGTCGTGGCAGGAGTGGGCAGTGAATTGTGTGTGCAGACGTGTCTTTGTGTGTGTGTGTGTGCATGCATTTAAGTGTGTGCGCTATATCAGAAGGTGTGAATATGGCCTGCATATGTGTATTAGGTGTGAGGAGTGATTAATTGGGGCCCCAGGTGACACTGGACGCTGAGACATATTGTCAAAGCTGTGAATCCTCACTGGAACAGACAAGAAAACAGCTATTCTGAGCCATCAAACCGGACATGTCATGACTGACCATGCCACTGGGAATGGTCAGACACTGAGAAGACGCGTCTTTGTGCATCTCGGGGGCCCAGCGTGGGCAGGCTCTCGCTGGGCCTGAGTCCACTCTGGTGCTATATTGATGCCCACCATCAAAACAACTATCCCTCCTGAGCTCAGGATTTGGCAGATCACTCCCCACGGCACTCCATGATCTACAGAGGTTTTGTCAAGCTATACCCTGCACTTTAAACACGCTGTCACAACTTCAGAGCTTAACACCTTTCAGATGCTTAAGTGAAGTTAATAATCAGATTTAGCGTGAGTTCAAGTGAAGTGTGATGTGGTTTCCCAGAGTCATCCATTAAACTTTAACAAGAAAAGATTGACGAATTTTTTATTCACTTGAAAAACGAATACATTTGCATTAGAGGGACTTCAAGACCTTGAAATTGATAAGGTCTGTTCTAAGAATCATTAAGCAGGTTTCAAGAATTGTGAGCATGTCTGAGCAGTGAAATCCAATGAAAAATATCAAAGAAAGATTCCCTTTTCCCCATAGCTCATAGATGAAGTTTTCATTAAATTTTTGTCTTTGAAAGCGCTTGTATATCATATTTGAATGTTTTATCAATATTTGTAGATTACAGGCTGAAATGTTTTGGCAAGAAGGCAAAAACCATTTTAGAAATAGAAGTTGATGCTCCCAACATGTAGCAGAAGCTTTAATCACTCATAATAAGCTGGATAGTTTTTTCATTTAATTACTGTGAGATGGTATGAATAAAAAACATTACCAAAAATATTTACCCATCTGATGAAAGTAGCTTGTCACATTATAGCAATCTTTAATTCATCAAAATCCTCAAAATCCTACATACATAATAACAGAATAATCTGCATTCCTTACAGAAAAAAAAACAAAAAGGGTTTCAGGGTTTCCAGGGACTGCTGCTGTGCAACATTATCATCACTCTGACTCCATTTTCAAAAGTATAAAGCCTGCATTCTCTCCCAAAGGTATTGAAACCCTGCATAAAAGTGTTCTGTTATAATGCTGGCTTGCTGGCAGAATTAAAGTGTCTGGGTAGAAGAGACCTCTCAGACACTTTAAAGGTCTGCTGTGTAGGATTTAGTGTTATGTAGCAGTGAGGCTGCAGATGGAAACCAAGTGAATACCCCTCCCCTCACCTTCCAAGCATGTAGGAGAACCTACGGTGGCCGCGAAACTCAGAAAATAAAATGTGAAAGGCTCTCTCTAGAGCCAGTGAAACACAGTGTAAATGGAGCCCCACCATTACTGTACCTGATGAGATTTTTCAAAACTATGCAGTGGGTGGAGTTAGGCTCAGACCTGGAGATGAAGTTATACTTTAAATTCTGTGTAAACCAATAATAAATATGTGTTCTGAGGTTATCACGCCACGGAAAAATGTGTAATTAACCGCCCAACCAAATTTGAAAAATATAAAAATAGGTTTCAGAATCGTGGAAAAATAAGCCGTATTCTCTCCTCTGAAACTAAACAGCCTCTGATTTAACAACACTCACACCAAACATGTGAATGTGGACTTGTATCAGGAAAAAATGTAACTGAAATGACTACTTAACAAGTGATCCATCATTAACCATCGCTTTGATAAATTGTCATCTTTTTCAATGGAGTTCGGTGCACATAACATTACTCACTTGACAGCTTCATTGTGAACATCACTCCTGGAGCAAAAGCCTCTCACGCCGTAGTTTTTGGTGAAGTGCTGTCTGGCAAATGCTCTCCCTCTGGCCAGGGACCTCCCAGCTGTACAGCTGATGCTGAAGCTGAAGCCACTGGCAGCCCCACCCATCAACAGACGCTTCAGCTGGGTTTAGAATTACTCCTTGAGCACTGACGTTCACCGAAAATGTCCCCATTCACCAGGAACAGTTGATTATCCAAAGTGAATCCCAGTTGTCTCTGATAAAAGTTAAAACCACCCAGTGTGAAAAGGGAGGGGTCACACTAGTAATCCCTCTACATCATAGTCACCATTTCAGGCCCGCCCAAATAATCCTGAACACAGAAATGGTGAATAAACAGATGGGGATTATTGATGTATATGTATTTGTATTTTCTACAGAGGTTCTGTACATGATGAGTTTACATATGTACATTTTCTTGTTAGTGTGTAAATACATTTGTTATTTATCTGGTTGTTGCTATAACAGAATGTGATGTATTTCTTCTTATGATTTCATTTTTCCCACTACTATTTTTCTTACTATTATTTGTCTTTTTGATGCTGTTTTGATGATTTGGATCAGCTGGTTGTTAATCACCAGCAGGTCCCTGGCTGCTGTTTAATAGGGGTCACGCCCACATATGTCTCAGAGATGCTGAGGAAAGCCTAGGGCTGAAACGCGTCAGTTTCCTTCTGCTGCTGTGCATTACTAAAAGTGTTACATACTTATCTGTGAGTGCTGATGACTTCATTTGCTATTTTTGGATACATTCAGCACACACTGTACTCTAGCCGAACGAGGAGAGAATCGATATGCCTCTGGCTCCGCGAACAGGATTTAGCTCCAATTAGATTCAATTTCCAGGTGTCATGCTTAAGATTATTTTTCGTTTTGACAGAGTTGGGGTGTGAGAATGTCATAAGCACAGATGGTAAGTGAAGGAGATGGACAACACAGGGCACAACCTTGGTATTATCTCCTGCAGTAACTGGATTGAGGAACGTTGTTGAAATTTGGGGTTGTTGAGATTGATTTTGTCCTCTAGAGAAAAGTTCAAAGAGGGGACAAGTTTTCTTTTCATTTAAGCCAAACCACAGTGTTTGAGGGAAATGGTGCTATCTGTGCGTATAAACCAAACTATTTGCGCTGACAGCTGATGATTTTATATCTTCACATCTCACTCACTCTCCATCCATCGCACCACCACACAGTTTCTATTACTTTTCCTCTCTTCAGGCACTTGGGCTTTCACTTGCTATCGCCTGCGCAGAAACAGCAGAATACAATCATTCAATTTCTTCTCTTTTTTTTTTCGTTTTTTTTTTTTTTTTTTTGCCTTGGGTGAACACTCCTATTCCCTGTATGGATGGAGACCATTACAGATCAGACAGCGCACGGGGGAATGTGTCACGCTGGATCGTCAGCACAGAAAGTCACAGGTGGGCACATGACAAGTCATTAAGTGTCAGCTCTGTCCCCGTGTAGGTGGGAGTGCCCTGGGTCAAATGGAGACAGTGACTGTAGAAGTGTAGCGGAGACAGACAGCGATCATAACAGGCCTAATGGGCAGGACTAATGGTGCAATGGGCTCCAATTACAGGCCTCTCTGACAGCTGCTCACCACCACTCTGGCTTCACCTGCACTGGGAGCACCCAGCAACCGATGGCCAGCCAGTTGAGGACATTGTTAGCTCACGTAGAGTTGCCTGCCTGGACTCCCTGCAGGAAACAATGGTCCACTGCACACAATTTAAGGGCCTCACTGTGTATGGAGGAATTTTGCTTCATGAGCAATGGGACTGTATTCTTCATCTGTGATTGATATTCTGTGAGAGAGGTCATTTAGTAGTTTGTGAAATAGTCATGAAATTTAATCTATAGATTTGCATACAAGGACACAAATTTCCCAATTTTTTCCTTAACATCAGCATGACTTCCAAACTAATGTAGTTCAATTGCAAGAATGTTTCTTGCCTGCATCATGTACAACACTGTGGGCATCAGTCTGGTAGGCTGACCAGAGGACTTGCCACCAGGAAATATTTGCCTCACTGTCACTGTCTTAAGGTTTCGATGATACTTACTACTAAAATTCTCAGTACAAAAACACAAAAGTATCTTTGATAACTCAACAACACGATAGATTACATTACCCATGATCCTCTGTTACTGTTGCTATGAAGACAAAAACTGTCTGTTTTATTAACCATCACAAAACTTTGATTTACTATTATATCTACTATTTAGATTTATTACTGAAAGCAAGCAGTATGACTGAATTATTTGTGCATGAACTTTATTTTTATTATTAACTTTATCCTACTTTGCCTACTCCATGACTACTTTTCAACAAAGTGTTATCAAATATGAAACATCAGTATCAGCATATAAGGCATTATACATGAGTGAAGAAACCAGGCTGAAAAGATGCCTGGCATATAAGCATATCCAGTAGGCTTCTGACAGAATGCATAGGCTACTATTTACACAATGCTGGAGCTTGTTTTGTGTCTTTATGGTTCTTGGTTTTGGGATTATCTGTCAGCATGACATACAGTAGCAATAAGATTCAGAATCTGCTTCGTTAGCCAATGCAAACGTACAAAGAATGTGTCTTGGTGTTTGCTCCCAAAAAACACAACACAGAGGAATAAAAATATTGTTATCAATAATAATATTAATGATAAAATGAGGTAATATCAAAATTATATTGAAATTTTAAAATCTATTTACATAACGGAATAGTAATAGTTTTGAAAAGGGATATAAAATTTGAAATGTAATGTTAGCTGTACAAAGGAAATATGGACAAAGAAATGAAGACGTTGGATGCAATGCACAATCTGAAGTCCAGTTTGATGAAATATATGAAAGTGACAAAGTGCAGGGATCAAATGAGGGATGTGAAATGTAAAGTCCAGTTTGATAACCCAACCTCAACCCATTTATGAGGCCATGCTACAGGATTTGATGCAATTCAGTGCAAAGGCAGGGTAGGGTTAAGGAAGGGCATTGTGTTGTGGGTGGACTTGGCGCATTCATCTCTGTTTTGGGCTGTCTGCCGTGGACGGGCTTCATTCCATTTCAAATTGCCGCCAGTCAGCCGCATTCACAACCATCCAAATCCAAACACCACAGTCTCTGTTGTGGAGGACTCCATGAACCCATGAATCTTAATTAGTTTGAAATAAATTCAGTAATTAGAAGTAAATAGTACATATAATAGTAATCAAAAGTTTTCTAACAGGTAACAAAACAGACTGTCTTCGTCTCCATAGCAACAGTGGCTGAGGATCATGGGTAATGTAGCCTTCCGCTACATATCCAAAACTGTCAAAAATAACTTGATTTCTCAAAAT
Organism: Euthynnus affinis; assembly: GCA_029490765.1. Classification (NCBI taxonomy): domain Eukaryota; kingdom Metazoa; phylum Chordata; class Actinopteri; order Scombriformes; family Scombridae; genus Euthynnus; species Euthynnus affinis. The sequence goes on along the minus strand of CM055840.1, from coordinate 8,402,080 downwards.
AGGAGAAATAATTAAAGCAGGTGGTTATAATATTAACCTATCATACTTTCATATTTTTGCTTTGAGAAATGTTGAGGATATCACTGAAAGACACAGGAATTGACAACAAGGAAAATACTTCCCAATGCTCAGTGTCGGACATGAAGGTTACTTGATACTTGATATTGACATACATTAATTTGAACACAAATCTTTATGACTGTTTGAGAAACTGCCATAATACTGGGTTGAATATTTGGTCACGAGTCACTTTTTCTCTTCGGCTGTTTAAATTTTGTTTGTGTTGAGAGAATTGAGATTGCATTGTTTCCTGCCCCTTCTCATCCTTACTTCTGCTGAATTCTGAGGCATGTCATTATTTAGCTTATCACTAATGTCAATACGTCTGGAGACAGCTGAGTTTGGAGCCATCAGTTGACAGCAGTAATACATCACTGGATATAATTTTCCCAGAGTTCTAATCAAAATATTAATTGTGCTGCTGTGCCGGGCTCCACGGCTTCAATCCATCTGTGAGGAGTATATTAAATAAAGAGTAGGTCCTTCCTCAGGAAACCCCGCCCGCTAATGTTCCCCAGCATTATGCACACACATTTGTCTTCGAGGAGGGCAGCTTGTCCTACTAGTGAATTACTCTCCAGCGCTTAAAGAATATTCATTCACTTACTGCCGGAGCAACCTGTCTGCTTCCTGCCCTTCTAAATGGCTGCGGATCATTATCAGTGATAGAGGGGCTTTTTTTTCCCTCTCTGTGTCTTGGCAAGTGCTTTGCTTACAGTATCTGAACAGCCTAGCTCAGCATTTATGTTGATGGATTAAAGGTTGTTACGGCAGAAGCATTTTTGACCATCAGTGAGGCACGTCACTCTTTAAGGCATTAATCATTTATTTTGGTGAGAGGCAGAATTGTTAACCAGCTGCAGTATTGTTGCAACATTACTGCAGCAAAGAAACAGAAGCAGTCGGACCCCTGACTGATCAGCAGGGTTTGTGACCAGTAAAAAAACCAGTGCAATAGGATTAGGGATGAGAATATTATGGGTTATTCATAGGGTAGTATAAGTAAAGAAAAAGCTACATCTACCTTGAAGGGTACATCACACTTAAAGTGAACCACTGGAAACCTGTTGGGAGCTGGCCAATCAGAACACAGGGGAGCCTTAGAAAGGCAGGAGCTAACAAAGCTTGTTTCAGACAGAGGCTGAACTGAAGATCTGCATATAGAGCCAGTATAAGATAAATAAAGGATGTAAATCATGCAAAGATATTCCAGTAGAGCTCGAGAATATAAATATACACCTGGAAATGTGCATGATACATCTCCTTTAATTAATCATTTAATTTAATGCAGCACCCAGTGAGCATGCTAAGTGACCCAAATCAAATACACCAATAATGTTGCATGGCCAAAAGGTGCATTCTGGATCTGTCAAAAATGGTCATGATGGTGGTGACTATACATTCCATGAGGTGTTGACAACCTATATGTTGCTTTTGACCATTTCTGCCAAGTCAAAATCATTCAAAACTATTTAAGGAACAGAATGGGAGAAGAGAGGCAGAGTAGACCGTTCATATTATGTGTTGATAATGAATGAGAAAAGAAATTGGACCTTGTGCAGACTGTTCTTCATAGAGTCTTAGAGTGCAGGGTTCGCAGAACAGGTGAGTGCGACAACACAATCACTGATTGGTTTCCAGAAGTTAACAAGGTTGTTGAGGTTCTCTTCTGGTATAAGAAGTGCAAAGCTGTCTTGTTTATGTAGCCTATTAATGCATGTTGCTTCTGCCTCATTGTCCACAGCTCACTCTATTCTTTGTTATTTTTGTTTTTGCCTGAGTTTCTGGTTAGTAAGGAAATACTGAGAAAGGCAGCTGTTTATTTATAATTGGTAGTTAGTTGTCTGTATAAGCTGCAAAGTGTCTGTCTATAGAAAAAGAAAATGAACTGATTGGGACTTGGCAGTGTGTTCCCCACACATACACAGAGAGAAGTTGTTCCTCTTTTGGGTCAGACATCCATACAGGTTGTGAAAACTGAAAAAAAAAACTGAAAGTAAGCGCTCCTCAAATGTTGGTGATAATTCTTACTTTAAGTGAGTTCTTTTTATCATCTTGATGAGCACAGTGTTTTTATTGCTAATGTTGGCCAACACTATGGAAATAAGACTCGAGTTTTGTCAAAGCAGAATTATCCTTTAAAGTGAAAACTCCCCCCGAAATTAACAACACTTACATAAAGTAGTGACCACGATATTGATATTCTATAATTTATCCAACCCAAATACTGCAGTAGAGTCTATACTTGCATATATTTCTTTTCATATCCAGCCTTTGCGATGGTAAATATGGATGCTGACCTGACACCTCCAGCTCAGCATTCCCCATCACAAACTGGACCTCTGCATGCCAATTACTCAACAGATAATATCTGTGGTGACTATGTGACTGGAAGGTTCATTACCACATTGAACCTGAACCAGCATTAGCCTCTCCCAAGTAAGGTTATATACATACTCAATATTGCATTTCAATAGGCTGACCTCAGCAGTTGCAGTTTAACTCTCAGAGCTCCGCAGAAGACTTCACAGCTCTATTATAAGAGTCAGTGGGTCACACTCTGAACAGACATTATTCTCATATTAAACAGTGATCCTCTCTCACATACCATCTTACCCAGACCATTTGTTATTCCCCAGGCAACCGCACACTCCACACAGGGAGTCTGGAGAATCAGACCACACTTTCTTCATTCATTTTTTTCATCCTTAAATTTCATTCTTAATCCTGTGTGGCCGCGCTGGTGTGAAATGCAAGTGGATAGGGCAGGACACAGCGCTCAGTTAAATCCCCATTGTGCTGTAACAGCGCGGACGCTTATTTTTGTATAAGTACCTGTGTTACAGCATGTTATATAAAAGGCTCTCTGTTGTCCAGTAAGTGTAAGTGTACTCAAATGAACATGATAGTTCACAGATGTGTTATTGTTGCCTCAGAAAAAAAAGTGTTTTTAGCCGGAAGCTTGTTTGCTGTGTTGTTTTGGCTCTTTTTCCGTCCATGGTGTCAATCATCAGGTCCAAAACAGCCCTGGATTCATTCCCTGCAGAGGCCTTGGAAAATAAGCAGAGAAAAATATCTTTCTCAGTCCTCGCTCCCTTTTAAAACTAGTGTTTTTTACATGAGGGACCTCTCCTCCCATGTTGCATAGCTTTTGTCTGATAGAGAGGGAAATAGACTAGTAAGTCTCTCCTTCCCTTCTCCAAGCAGTATCTGTTTTATAGGGACTCTCCAGAACTCAATTTCCATGTCATTTAAGGCCTGGCCTAGGGAATAGTGGTAGTCAGAGGTGTAAAATGTGCCCTTATCTAGCCTCTACACACACACACACACACACATACACACACATTTATCCCCTCACGTCTTTAGAACACACAGTGCTAAATCAGCTTATAATGTTGACACACTGTATTTCAAAAATATATTGAGCAGAAAAAGGACCTTTTAAGGTTCTTTGTTTAAACAGAGGGTTGGATAGAATGTGTGTATCTGTGGAAACAATGTGGATGAATACTGTCAGGTACAAGAAAATGTCATTTTAATCCAGATAATGGTGTTTTATACTGTATACAGCTGCTTGTGTCCACCAATGAGTACAATGCACCTACAGTAGAGCATTAAACAAGTAGTTTACTTCACTTTCTGCATGCCAGTATATTATAGAAACAGAGATGCGGTTAAAGTGAGCATTATCTCGTGTAGATTGTATGTATAGAATATATGCCATATTTGGTTTTGAACATATTATACAAATCCCATTTCTTTTCCTCTGTTGCAGCAACATATTTGAAAAGTACTTGCTTCCAGCACCACAGTTGATCTTAAAGCTTTATTTCACTCCTTATACTGTAGAGTCACTGCAACAGCACCACATGCAGAATGTTGTCTTGTTGTACAGTATTCACATAAAATATGAATGCTGTATTCATATTTTATATTTATATGAAATATGAAGCAAATATTTGTCAATTATATATTCATCTAGTATCTATTTATTTATTAATAAATGCTTCTTCGCTCTCCATGCCGAGTGAATGGAGCTAATTCCATGGAATGTAGCTGAAAGCCCAGGGAGAAAATTAGTGAGTGGAATTAAGATTTTTTTTTTTGTCACACTACTTTTTCTAAGCTCAACATGTCTTTTTGAGTTGAAGTGTTACCAATAAACTATTTATTGTAATTACATTGCAAAGATGTATTTAAGTTGCAGACAAGGTTCAATATCACGACTTACAAGTTTAACTAGAAAGCACTGCCTAGAAAGTCCCAATAATGTACCCAGGTAAGGTAATAGTGTCATTAAAATCAAAAGGTTTCCTCCTGTTTGGAGTGTGAAAGAGCACATTATATATTTCATGTAAATATATCAGCAATCACAACCTCCAATCCTTGGCAGAGCTAATTAGACATAATGTGTTGTACTGTGGGCTTTAATAGAACAATGATATACTACGAGATTGAAGAGAGACTGCTGTTTATAGTATGCTAACTTCAAAGAGCACCTGTAGGTGTAATAATATAATGAAGGAAAAAACTGACAAACTGTGCTAATAACAAGTTTCCAACACTCATCCACCTGTCATTTCTTGTCAAGGTTCCTCCTACAATCACCGAGGCTCAACTCATCACCGAGATCTATATTTATTTCTGTGGTGCAGTTAAGGTATGACTGTGAGAGTCATATTTTTTGTCATTTCCCTGCACACATTGGTGATCATTTATACTGTGTGCTGGAGCTGCAGCAGTATGATGTAGAACACAGTGTTCTCATTATGATCACTGAAAATAATCTGAGCATTCACCCATCCAACCATCCATTTATCTGTCCAGCCATTTTTAACACACCAATTTCTTCTCACAGTCACAACTTATGCACATCCCAGCATGCACTGGGTGACAGGCAAGGAAAGACAAAGCAGCATTGGGCTTTGTTGATTTTGGCATAGTTGCCCTTGGACTTTTTGCATTACACATCCATTATAAAAAAAAAGACAAGACCACAGAAAAGATGTCCGAAACACACATTCAAAAATAAGTGTTTGAACCATTAAATTTTAAAAATATATTTCAAAGCAACAAAGAGTCAAAATCATTTTTGTCATCCGTGTGTTTAGATAGCCAGCCAGAGAAAGAGACTAAAAGGAAGCACGAGAAACTTTTAAAGTGAGCAGCTGTAACTGAAATAATGAGCCACAGTAACTCATCCTTTAAAAAAAAAAAAAAACCTCATGGTGTGTTCGTGCCAAATTGTAGTTATCATAATTACCAGTTTCTGACTTGTAAAAAGCGTTGTATTGTTATAACTGGGAAACTGAGATTTTTCTGAATGCTCCAACTTGTAATAATACACAATACAGAAGTGCCTGAAAAACCAAACATAGATGCCTGACATCAGCCAAGTTTGTTGTTCTAGTTAATTAAAACACAAAAATGTATTCGTATAGTGCTACATTGATAACCCTCACACAACCAACTCTGCATTCATACAACTGTCTTGAGTTGTCCGTTGACATGAAAGTTTGCAAGTTGTGAACATGGGAGTTTTTTCCCATGTTTAAAATCTAATATGATGTGAAACCAGCGAAAGAGAGGAAATAGCATTACAAACTGGGGGTGTGGTGTGATGCGGGGATTTACTCGGCAGGGATGGTCTTACAAAAGATACCATCAAGTTGCATTGTGGGAAGTGCAGCATCCATTTTTTTCTAAGTTTGTCCCATTCCAGGATAAAAATCAGGATACCTCATCCTCCACTGCACCACACTAAATTTAGGTCATCCCAAAATCTGTCTCCTGTGAGTCTCCCTGACTTTATGGAGAACCCTTTAAACGATTAGTGCTAACAAAGTCATTTGAATTGACAACATGTCATTTGTTAGTGAGGGTCCCGTAGTTCCCCACAATATAAATGTAAATATAACCACATTTTTGATAATCAATAGCAAACTGTGACCTGATCATCATTTACAAAATGATTATGCTTTTGTTGCCTTTGAATCCAGGTGAGAGGAGCACTGACTGCTGAATACAAGTTTACCTTAAAAAAAAAAGGAAAAGAGATGCATGTTGCAGACGTGCTGAGCTGCAGTGATGGATATCGGTAATTACTTTTAGTGATCTCATTTAACCCTATACACACGTACACATTTAATTGTCTGGAACAGAAAACACAAATCGAGTTAATCTAGTGTAAGAGGATCTCATGTGGAGAGAGTCCTGGAGAGTGACAGGGCGACGCTTCATCTCTGCAGACAGGGTGTGTCTGGGGACTCCTACAGATTTTCCCTAAAGAAAAGATTAATACAACTCTGATCTCTATCCTGCAGATGATATCATCTGGAAGCCAGAATGTGTGTACTGTGTGTGTGTGTGTCTGCGTGTGTGTAATTCGATTTGTCTTGCACTAGCAGCACTGGTGAAAAAAAAAAAAAAATACAGCTGAAAATGATCAGTGTATATCCCTTCATGTCTCTTTTGTACTATAGGGGTGTAATGCAAAGCTACTATCTGTATCTGTTTGTCACACAACTGTGACACTGTGTGAGTTTTCGTATTTGTATTCAATATTCATACTAGAAGTGGGTATGCTATATAAGTTGTTGTGTTGTATATGTTGAGGTTTATTTGTCAGCAAAATATAGAAAATAACACAATATTGGAACCGTGTAGCTGAACAAATAAATCATGATTTGTTTTTGAACTCAGATCAGAAAACACTTAGATGTGTTGTTGTGGACGATACGGACAAGTAATGTCTTTTATTGCTCAGTTTAGAGGACTTGTTGGTTGACTTGTTTTTATGTGGTTTCTAGAGAGATTTTCACTGTAATCCTGACGGAAACTACTATAAAAAAATGAACTCTGCTGTTTGCAGCTGTGAGTGTGATGTTGAGTTATGACAGTAATGACACTGAGAATAGTGTGACGTTTAAATTGTGTCCGTTGGGTGATGGGTCAGTGGGGGGAAATGGGTGGGACAAACATTACTGCAAAAAAATCAGATGCAATAAAGGCAAAATAAACGTCAAAAATGAATTTTAAATTAAAGAATTCTCACGCTGTTCATATCTTCTCAAAGAAGATTATCTGTTCATATCTGAATGATGTATTCATTTACATCCCACTGTGTTTTGAGTCACATTTTAAATTAAATGAGTCACTTTTTTAAGTTTGACTTTAAACACTTTGTGTATCTGATTATGTATCTTTTGTCAGTATGTGTAACAGATTAAGGCTCCCACTCATCTGTGATCAGTATAATTGATTTTTGCATGTACTTAATCTCTACAGCCTGCGTCTTGCTCCGTAGTGTATCTGTTTAACGTATGGATCATCTCTGTTATCTTCAAACCTGTCTTTGTTGTTATGGTCATGTGTGTCTAACGTCTAATCAATCATTAATCAATGAACATATGCAATCCCTTTATGAATAAAGAGAGCAATTAGCACTCGGTGCAGTATATCAATAGCGTATATGACAAACATGACACCCCCGTCTCTGGATAGCTGAGAGTCATCAATACTTCATGAACTGACAAATATTTGTGCCCAGGCTGATCGTATCTCGGCGATGAGGATGGCATCTCTCTTCTTTTTTTTCATCAGCCAATCTAACGGCACAGGAAATTAATAGAAACAAGAGCCAGATAGAGATTCCTATCATGCCAACATTTTATTTCCAGTGTTCAAAAGCAGGATGAAGGTTAACAAAGGTTCTCCTGCTTTTCAGGTGGAGTTCTTTTCATGTCTTTTTCACCAACACATACAGTAGCTTCGGCATACTTTGTAAATGAAGATGACTCACGGAGCATATAGGGGAAAAATGTTTACTCTCATTTCCCTTTTGATAAAGCAGAAATAAACAGAGCAGCTTAGGCAGTGAAACCGTTCCTGTGTTTCACAAAGACGGGGACACATGAAGTTTGTTGACAGCCAATTTAGAGAAAGTGAGAGATTTTTTTTTTTTTTTTTTTTAGAAGACCTCACAACCTTGCCACAGATTGGACAAGGAAATTTCTGTTCTTTGATAAGCTTCATCCCCTGCCTATCCAGCCACGACTCTTTATTTCATCACACACCTTTTCTGTTGCTCTGGGTTTTTTTTTTTTTTTCCTTTTATGCTATTCCAGGCCCTCAATTTTTTCTCCCAGCCATAACAGTTGAATGCAATAACCACGATTTCTCCCCTCGAGATGTTCTTTGAAAGTAATATGATGATTAAAATGTCTTTATGTATTCACATGAAGTAGAATGTCTAATCCTTAAAGCTCGTTGGCATTATTTAATTGGGTGTATCCGGCTATTATCAAACCTAACAGCCACCATTAATTTATCGACCTTTGGATAAACAAACTTTCATCTCCTCAAACAGAGACAAGGGAATCGTTTCAGGCTTCATGCTTTTTGGAGAGGGAAAATGGCGTAACCTCCACTCATACAGCGCTTGTTCCTTCAGATCCATTACAACTAGAGAGGGTTCATCAGCAATATAGAAATGAGAGAACCTGACATTTTCCAAATGTTTCTGCATCCATAAGCATCGTTGGAAAAGGCTGTAATAATGCATATTTAATTACATTCCTCAAATCATGAATGTCACTGCGGGTGAACTATTTCCGTCGATCGATACGCTTGCATGACCTGGCAAGTTAATATGATCATACTCCCACTGCTGAATTTCTCATTGCACATTGATCGTCGTGATTTCTGATGATTCTCTTTCGTTATTACTCGTCTGCCGCTAATAAAACTATCACCCAGCTTGCAAACTCCTACTGGAGAAGACTGCAGATGAAAGTTAAAGGGAACTTTCACGGAAGATTCATTTCTACTAATTGTTCTACAGCATGAGCTGTGCATTCTAAGCTAGAGGTTACTGTATAAACAGAACTTTACAGCGATGTGGACACTTCACTGACATGGATCAACCTATTGCACTGGTTCCTGGAGATGTCTCAGAATAAATTAGCAAAGATCTTCCCTTGTGCGTACCGCCATCACTCATGGGCCGGCTCATTTTCTTTACTGCAGGCTAAAAATGACCTGACTGCTCTGTTATGAGAGATGGTGGTTGTTCCTCCTTTCAATGCAGTGATGTATGATTCTTGCGCAGAGTAGGTATGTGTTACCTATAGACTATAGGAGGGATCAATACTGCAGCTAGCCGAGCTTGCATCCAAAGTATAAATCTCCGAGACATCTGAAGAATGGAGCAGCAGCACTCCGTCAGAGCGCTAACTCCCTCGTCACCTGTGATTCTCAAGCCTCCCCCCGCCTCGACCCCATCTCCCACACACACACACATACACACACACACAACACCATGATCACCACTCCCATCACATCACCCTACTTTGACATGGAGGGAGAAATAAGATCCAGTGCATTCCCAAGGTCACCGTCACAGTCTCTCAGGCTCCTGTGATGATACGATACACTTCACACTGTCTAGGAGAGTTAAATGAATCTTCAAGTGCAGACGTACAAGGGAGAGATCCAGCGATGTTCCAGACTTGACAATAAACAACATATCAGATGGTGAAAGAAGTCGAAGATATTGATAGCTCTGTCTGTCTAGGTTCTGTGCTGGAGCTGCTGGCAGGGGTCTGCCAGTTTTCTGATTCCCAACAGCACGGCATGTGCTTTTAAACTAAAAGTAAACTTTAGAGTTTTTCATGTCAACAGTGTTCAGCGAGGCCTTGAGGATGAGCGTCACCCAACCTCAAACTAAATTATGAACCAGCAAAGAGGGGAAAGCATCTGCTCGAAGAAAGTGTTTAAAAGAACACCAATGCAGACTGGTTTCCATGAATATTTGATGCCTCAGTCCTTGAGTGCGAGAGTGCAGCACATTATTTAAGGTCCTTAATGGTGTTAACTCCTCCTCTGCTGATGTGAATGCGAGCTGCTCCTCTAGCTAAATCTCAGAAATCTCTCGCTCTGCACTGAATTGAGCAGCCGAAGCATTGTCTCTTTGTTTAGTTTTCTGCTGAAAATGGGCAGCTCATTTCTCAGCTTCAGTTAAGGATGTCTCACTACCTGAACACACTTTTTTTTTCTTCCTTTAATTAAAACATTTGGTGCGGCGGCAGGTTGGAATGGCTTCTGAAAAGCGGAGGCATACGTCACAGGGAGGATTATGAGAGTCTAACTGGGGAAAGGAAAAGGTGCTTAACTGTGGAATTACAGCTGAAATGAGTTTTTAATCGTGCAGTTAATGTTGGGGAAATGTGAAGCCCTGAGACAGTGCAAATTGCCTCCATGAGGGATAAGACAGCATCAGGGGAGCCAAGTGGACAGATTACTTTATATCAGATTGCATCTTGGTGGAAACTATAGAATTAAGTGTGTCTTTGTAGATACTTTCACCTCTACTATTTCCTCCATGCTCACATAATTGGTATTTGAGGCAGTCAATGTGCATAATAAATGTATTGATGAAGTTTGCAAGTTAGCAGGCTCAAACTTAAAACCTGCTTAAGTTGCAACTTCTACCTTTTGTGGAATATGAAAGCCAAAGGTCACCTGGACTCATTAGCTACAGCTAATCCTGTTTTAGTCTTTAATGCTTGCATGGCTTCATCGCTACAAAAAGTGACTCCCCCCTTTATTTTTTTTTAGCCCTCACTGGAAGAGCAGGGGAGCTGAATGTGCTCCTGTTAATGAGATACTGGTTATCTCTATCGCACACTGCCTCCCACCTTCTCCCAGCACTGCATTATTGTGCATCAGAGAGGAACTCTCAGTGTCATTAGTGTTGAAAGAGGGTAATGGAACAGACCTACCAAGTTTCATCAGGGGTTACCATGACCCAGTAGGAGTAATACGCCTGGATGGAGAGGTCTGATTATGTGGGATCTAGTATGTAAAATAAAATGGAGACTTGCTGTGCCCAGCACTCCCTCAGGTTGTTCCAGGGCTCCGTGCCCTGTTTTATCCACCTCCTAAATGAATGGATAACAGTGAGCTATTATGAAAATGATTCCTCTTGTCATTGGCTTTGGAAAATTCTGCAAAAAGTTCTCAACCTGAGAAATTTTAAGGATCATTTGCAGTATAATGCAAGTCCATCTTTCTCAGGAATGAGCCTTGCCTGTGCATAAATGGATGATGAATACTGCGATGATTAGAGATTCATTTTTCATCGCTTTGGCCATAGACACCAAAGTTCCTGAGAGCAACAAGTCAAATGGCTTGTGTAATCTTCAGCATGGAGGGCTTGTTTCCTTTTAATTCAGGCAGTGCGCGCCAGAAAGAGAGGAGCCCGGTGATTGTAATTCCCTAAAGCATTTCATTATTTCAGCCTGTGTGATAACATCTTTAATTCCATTTTAAATAGGTTTATATGTCCATCATAAAATACTCCCTCGTGGGTTTAATTATTGCTCTAAGATAAGAGACGCCATGGGAAGAGAGCAGGGACAAAAAGGAAGAAAGTCATTTCTATAGATGGAGACACAAATTATGTAGCTCGGTGTCTGATGGTGTCCTTGTTATTGCTTATCGCTTGTGACATCACTTCCTGTAGCTTTCATTTGTTTGGCTTTATCTTGTCATCTATTCAGCACAGACAATGGACCTGCGGCATCTGCTATGAGCCTGACACAAAGAGGCTTATTATGCCAAGATTAAGTGTAATCTAAAATTTTCCTGATTCAAGGGGCTTTTGACACAATCACAACACTGTAGATCTTACCGGCGGCCCATTTTTAACTATGAACACATTCACCTATGCTTATTTTGTCCAGCGTGTGAGCATGGGAACACATGGGGACAACTGTTTGAAGTGATTTTAGACATCTAGTGCAGAATTACTTTTACCCAATTCCCTTTTCACCCTGTTTTTCTTGCTCTCTCAATCCAGGAAAAAAATGGATACATTCACATTATTTTGACATGCACTCCTCTTCATGTGAATACATGTACACACACACACACACACGCACGCACACACACACACACACACACGCACACAGGACTCCATACATGACCAAAAGCTGAGCCTCTTTCTCTGTCTCTCTGAGGCACTGACACCTTCAAACCAGACACCGGCTGGCCAAAAATTGGTATGTCAACCATAAAATTACACTAAATTTAAATTTCCTTCAGATATTTGAAAATTCTATTTCATCTAGCACATTTCAGTGATATAGGTAAATTCAATATTTCTCTGTTTTTTTTACCCTTCTCTCTAAAGAGAAAAACAACTGGTTTGAAGCCTGAAGAATGTGCGACGCGGTGAAATGGTAATCTCTTAATCTGTCTTCTTATCCACCCATGGTATTTTTCTGAACTATTCTCTCCTGACTTGCGGTAACCTCCATCACGCCCACATACTCTCTAGAAGTTAGGTAAGCTGCGTTTACCACTTCATCTGCTGCAGGAAATTATCACCTCTGAGAATCTGCCTGAAGAGACAGAACTGAAATAATTCTCAAACTAAAATAAAGCTCCTGTTCTGAGAGGAAAAGACAAAGAAGTCAGTGAACGCAGTTGCTCTGTGAAGAAATACCTGCAGTGACTTCAGTTCATCCTCTCTGACTCTCTGAATCAGCACAGCCTGAGGTTTAAGCCATGAGGAGATGTGGAGAGTAGAAGAGATTCACTTGTATTTAGGAAGCCTCCAAAACTTAATACTTATATATGTAGATGGTTTTCTGTACTTGTAAGAGATTACAATTAACAGTGTTCCTCTGAAGTTTGAATTCCCCTGACTGTATTGATAAGGTGTCAGTTGAAGCAAACAGTATTGATGGGAGCTTTATTACTCCACTTTATGAATGATGTTTTATTAATGGCCATGTAATAAGATTACCTTTATCTCAATGAAAGGCATCAATCTTTAACGCCCGCTGTGCAATGCTGTGAACACTCATTAAGCTCTGTATAGATCTTGTTCTCTAAATCTATGGAGGACCTACAGTGCCTTCCTTCACATTGACTAGTATTAAATTGAACACAACTATAAATCATGTCACATTAATGAAAGCTTTATAAATTATAAATCTTTAGATCAGTTTGCAAAGTCGTTTATCAATTGATTAATGGAAAAATAATAAATGAATTGCTGAAAAAAATAGATGCAAAAAGAGGAAATGTATACTACAGTATAATAAAGTATAATAAATATTATAATACTCAAAACATACATTACATGGCATGAAACATGTTATTGTATTTGCACAAAATTTTTGTGTTGTGAAATACAGAAAATGAATCTTTGCGATTATTATATCTAAAGGTACTTGATTGACTTGGAGTTCCATGTGTAATGAAAGTGTATTTCATGACATAATGCCTCTCAGGTATCACAAAGCGTATTTCTATGTGTCAGAGACAGGGGTTCTGTGTATTTACATGGTCTTTTTTTGTCAACAAAGACAGCCATAGCTGAATGTTCCAAAACTTGCCTTTCCTCATTATGTGTTTAGCTGTAATGGCAACAATTTTGTCAGTAAATTGAAAACATGAAGCAAAGTATTGTGTGCTAACACTGTGGAAATTGCACTTACCATTTACAACAGCAAAAATGTTTTAAAGGTGATGTATCCACTTAGATGCTCTTTTTTTTTTTTAAATCAGCATGAGAAAATGTTGAGTAACATATCTGCAAAATTCTTTACTAAGAACATAATTCATTGGTTTTCCTACAACATCTACTCATAATGATTAAAACATTATTTTAAAGTTTTATGGTTATGTTTATGTACTCACAGCACATGGTTGAGGTTATGGAAAGATTAAATATTGAATATGTCAACAGCGACTTAAAGCACAAGGAGACGTTTTTACTTCATCAGCATTTAACTGAAACCACAATCTTTTTATAACCTTAACCACAGTGGTTTCGTTGGAAACAGGATGTGTCTACAAGAACAGGGAAGGAAACATCATTCTTTCCCAAAACATAACTGGTAAAACATATTGGTAGTATAACTATAAATGCTATATCTAGGAGACAGGATTGTGTGGGGTGTAGCAGTGATATACAGCATGAGGCGAGTTTACAAGAGCCAGTCAAAACAAACAATTTACCTTGATCAAAAGACTGACCATAAGACTATACAGTATATTTTAGCCTCTGCAGAGACAGAAAGAAAAACATTCTGTTACTTACTCTCAGTTTACCACAAATACATTCAACAGTTGCTGCATCATAACCTTTAATCTTCACAAAAATTCTCATTGATGCAGAGCTTGAGAAAATATAATCCAATGGTTCCTAAATCCTTCAGGTATGGTGACTGGTCTTGGATTGGTTGAAAGTGATGGTTGACAGCTTTGCTGAGGTTTGTTTTCTGCATCCAGCCTCGCACAGTGGCAGCTAGTGGACTTAGTCTCTAAGGTAAAACCATCTTAAACAATGACGGCCCCCCTCTCCCTCTTCATCTATCAGAGGCTTGACACGGGTCGGAGAGATTGATCTCTCTTTCACGTGGGCCTGACACCCGCCGAGCTCTGGTGCGGCTTGTTTAACAAGCACCATCCTCTCTGCCAATAAAAAGCACCTTTTTTCCCCCCCAAGGCATCTCGCAGGGCAGCGCTCAGCGTATATATTAGCCATAACTTTTTTTAAGAGCAGGATTTATAGACCCCACAGTGGGAATATTTGACAGACCATGGTGAATTAATTATTCCAAAACAATTTGATATATCTGATTATTAATTCTGGGACACAAGCTCGCTTAGAGCAGAGACTGCTTGTAAAGGTTGGATTTATCATGTTGACATTTTGCTACAGCCAATGCTCCTCTCTCTCTCTCGCTTTCTCTCTCGCTCTCTCTCTCTCTCTCTCTCTCTCTCACTCCCTCTTTCTCTCATACAATGCAGTTGTTCAAAGCTCTGCCCTACAGTTTTTTTTTTCCCCTTGCTGCACATAGTGGCAGAACACAAATATGCCCTTTTCGTCTGTCTTCTGCCTCTTTCTCAATGAGAAAGCTACGGATGTTTTAGTAAGAGATTACAGCAAACACACAAACATATTGCTCGCACACACCGGCTGTTGACAAGCGTTCTCTCTACTGATGTGCCATGCATGGCGGAGCACGCAAATGAAAGGTCAGGCCCATCAACATCCATCTCCCCCTCAAACGGCAGAGACACCAGCCTAATCCAGCTGTACGCACAAACAACAAAGACGCGAGAAAAGGGAGAACTCTAGTAGATGCATCAATCCGAAAGCATTAGAGAAGGTTAAGCCCCTCGGTTTGTTCAGCAAGCACTCCACAGCAGCTATGCACTCCCAGCTAAAATGCATGCAAATGAACAAAGCAGAAGTGTTACCGTTCAGGTTGCATTCTGCTACAGTACATTTTAGAGGGTTACATTGACTGTGTGTTACACCGTCTACTGCTGTAAGCTCTGTGGTGGTAACCTGCAGCCCGGGAGTGCATACTGACCTGCTGAGCCATCGAAATTGAAGAGCTGATCTCACCAAACCTTTGACATTGACTAAAAGCCAGGCCTCAGCCTAAGACCAATCTTATGAGTCTTGCAGATATCAAACCACAGTTGCAGCAGAGGAGCACACAACAGAGGACACCCGGTGAAGTGTTGTCTGCAAAGACACACTCAAACACGATAAGTGACCTTGAAAACAAATTTCAGCCTTTCCTCGTGTAACATTAAAGCGAGCCAAAACACACACTATAGCGATTTCCCAAAGCACTCAGTTTCATTACACTTTGGTTACCTCAGTTCTATTTTGGAAGGCTCTGTATGTGCCCTTGATGTGATGAGAAATGTGAATTTCTATATAGCCTATAACACTGTGCTGCTCTCTCAGACACACTGCCTCATAGTCATAATTTACATCCCACTTGAAACATTTCTCTCGGTCCTCTCTGCAGCTTGTTTTGCACACACTCCCTTGCACATGAGCAAGCTAAAAGCACTGTCATTACTCCATCACGCTCTTAAAGCGGTGTATCTGACCCATTAGAGTGGGCTAGTGGGAGTAGGGCTGTGAAATAATGATCACTGAGAATTCTATAAAAAGAAAACTGTTGCGAGCATTTGTTAGTCACAGCGGAGAAGCGATTAAGCAGACTGATTGAAAGTGTCCCGTGTGAGCGGACGTGTCAGACTCCAAGAAAGTTTGCGATCGGCGTAATGGGCCAAATATCTGCTCCGCTTGGCTCCTCTCTCTCCTCCACTCCGCAACGCTCTGCTCAATTAATCCAGAGCCTCTTAATGACCCTCGAAGGTGACTCGCTAGATAAGTGCAATTACACTGGAAACAAGGGTGCTGCCAATTAGTCCTCAAGTCTCCCTCCATCTTTGCAGCAGAGGCTGGGCACGTCCCACCGGGTCAGCCTGTTTGTGACTTCATTAGCAGACTTCTAAAAGGGGAAAATGAACGCCTGGCCTAGATCACACTTCTGTGCACAGGGATCAACACTGCATTGGATGTGTTTGTCCTTAGATGTTCAGGAATGACAGAAGAGGCACTGGAATGGCAACACATTTCCTGACACCTTGACATCTCTGACTGCCTGGACAGATTAGAGGCATTTTTACACAGCGGCTGCAGTTTACTTGCTTTTTGTTATTTTAAGCGGCAAGACCCAGGGGAAGTCATACTGATGTCTGAGTTTGTTATCATGCCAAAGAGTGGTGGTGATGATGATGATGATGGCGATGATGATGGTGATGATGATGATGATGCATCCAGTGACAGCAGAGAGGAGGTCTCACTCCTCATCCTTTCTCTCTCTCTTTCTCTCATGCCTCTTTGCTCGTGTCTAATTGCTCCCCCATTGTTCCTTCCTGTGCAAATTGTTAATGAGAATTTCCTGCTATGTAGACGTCAGGGGCACAGTCACTTGTTGTCTGCCAGCACAGAGTCTGTGAGTAATGGGTGTGACTAATGCTGCTTGGCAGCTTCCACTCTCGTCCCTCCCTGCCATCTGTCCCCTGCCACCCCTCTGGGTGCACTGGGGTGCTCTCAGCAGGTCTCAGTAATCATACACACACACACTCAACACACACACACACACACACACACACACACACACACACACACACACAGATGATCAAGCAATTCCAGTCATTTGACAACATTTTAGAAATTGTGGGGGGGGGGGGTTTCAAATCTGTAATTCTGTAATCCTATGCCACTGCATGATATGAGTCACCTTCACAACTTAAGAGTCACCAACAAAATATTTTCTTTTAAATTCTCTGAAAATGATTTGCTCTGTGGAGTGAGTGTGTTTTAGAGCTCCTCTCGTCTTCCTCACCATATCAGTTTAAAATGCATCTAAGGAGAACTGACCTCTCCTTTAGAATGACATAAAATAGCCACTTCACATTCTCCATAAGAGACAGGATTGACAGAACTTAGCTAAATATTTGCTTGCTTTTACATTTAACTCCACATAAAACCCCACACCTTCATGTAGACATGCAACAGCAAATGAGATGTGTGAGTAAGTTTGGAGGATAAATGTATCCAGGATGTCAGTGCTGGCTTAAGATAGGGAGAAGCAGCATGAATCTCATTACGACGGCCCCTGGACTTGCCCCTGCAGCCAAGTGAATCACTCTGAGTGACTTTAAATTGGTGTCCAATGAAGAAGGAATTGATCCTTGGCCCTGTTCTGGTTCTCTAAGGCGGTTTGGACTGTAATCCTCAGAAGCTACAGCTCTGACGGATTAAGTGATACAGTGTTAACCCGGATAAGTTGACTTTTCTTACTAAAATTTAAGGCAACAGATTGCCTTAAAACATTGAAGTAATCAATAATGAAAAGACAGTAAACTAAAACTAAGTTATTTGTACTTTGTAACGTCTGCAGTAAAATCAACTTTGAGCCCAACTCTCTTTCAAGTTTTTAAATGACATAATAATAAGCAATAAAACACACATTGTTTTCTGCTGACATATACATAGAAAACATTCCTGCACCATTTTTACCCTAAAAAACAACATTTCAGCCCTACAGTGGTAACTGATTTTTTAGATTTTCAATTTTGTGTGTCTGCTCACCTAAACCCAGGTTCAACATCACCTGTTGAATAAAGTTAGAATGTTTATGATGCACTTTGGGTACTCCAGATGCAGCTCATAAGTTGGGCCCAACAGGAGGCACATTGCCTGAGACGGTTACAGTTCATTCATAACAACATTACCTTCCAAGATGTTCCCTGCTTTGATGGGTTGAGCTGAGGAGAAGCCACGTTTTGGGCCACATCCTCCTGAAGGCAGAGGACTCCAACAGAAATGTCTTTGAAAGGTTTTGCATCAGCAATATCCTAACAGAGTGTGAGAGACAAGAGAAAGAGAGGACGTAATATTGCCAGTTAACATTTATAGGTAGTATTCCTATTTTATTAGTGAACCAGGATTTTATTTAAAAGGACCAGTGTGTAGGATTTCGTGGCATCAACTGAATACTCTTCTCTTCCCCTTCCAAGTGTGTAGGAGAACCTCCAGTGGCCATGAAACTCGCAAAAAACGCGAAAGGCCATCTATAAAACCAATGTTTGGTTTGGCCATTCTGGGCTACAGTAGAAACATGGCAGAGGACCTGCTCTGTATGTGGATGTGAAAGGCTCATTCTAAGGTAACTAAAACGCAATCATTCTAATTATACACTAATCAAAACGTACTTATGAATATTATATTCCATTTCTTCCAAGTCTATTCCACTAGATGCCACTAAATCTTACACACTGGTCCTTTAATAAGCCACAAACATGGCAAAAGTGGTCCACATTACTTTAAGATAACAGACCGTTTCAGATAAACAAATGTTAGCAACAGCTCGGCTAACAGCCCCTCCATGAAACAAACAACTGCACAAATATTGATTTTTTTTTTTAGGTGAAACAGCTTTTAGTAGTATTTTTAAACTATTTTAATCTGCGTGCACGTTTGATTTTGGAGAAGAGGAGACTTCTGTGGATAATTCGGCTCCCAGCAGAAACCGGACAAACATCTGGAACTTATGTTATATGAGAAAAAGCCATAGGAAAAAGCCGAACAAGTGTTAGCAGCAGCTCGGCTAACAGCCGTCTGGTGGTCACCAAACATTGTTGGTTAAACACTGGTTTTTAAGGTAAAATAGCTTTAATTAATATTTTAATGATTTTAAACGGCGTGTACGTTTGTTTTTGGAGAAGAGGAGACTTCTGCGGATAATTCGGCTGCCGGGAGAAACCGGACGAACGTCTGAATGAAAAGTTATAAGCAATATAAACAGCTAAAGTGTTAGCAGCAGCTCAGCTAACAGCCCGTATCTGACGTCCGTGGGTCGCCGTACATCGTCGGAGAAACACCGATCTCTTAGATGAAACTGCTTTATTCAGTGTTTTTACCTGTAATCAGCGGGTCCGTTTGTTCTGGAGAGGAGGAGACCTCTGCGGATAATTCGGCTCCTGGTAAAAACACCCTGAACCATGAATTTCTGAGTAATCGTATCCCGGTGAAGCTGATTGTTTAACAACGAAGACAACAACTCCCATGATCCCTTGCTACTTCACACTGTCATCACACGCCGTCTTTTGTTATTGTTTTGATTGAGAGACCCCTAGCGGCTGAAATTCCATATAGTGCGTTTAAACCACAGTCTATGGTTTAAACAAGCCCTGAACATGCAGACAAATGGAGTGAATTAACCAATTAGAAGCTGGTTAAGAACTGCAGTGTTGATGAAGGGGCACGGTCTCAGCTTAAATTGATTTATACATAACCATTAAGTCTGTTCAACTCAAAGATGCTGGTTAAAGCAATGGTGCTTCCACAACGTACTAAGAATTGTTAAAATATACAATCAAATTCAATACTTTTAAGTAATATGTAAACTGTTCAAATTTAGTTTCCATGTAGCTGAGGTCATTTTAAAATTGTAAACAATTCATCTGCAGTGTTCAGGGAGAAATATTTGCTTCTCTGGTGATCCTGGAGGTGTTAACCTTGACTGAGGGTTCCTTTTATGCTATTTTGAATGTTTATGTAGCAAATTACAGTAAAATCAAACTCTGGTCTTTTTCAGTGTGTTCTGGATGTGAGTGGACATTTTTAAGTGGAATAAAATACATGCTCATGTACAAGAATTTGAGCAGAAGCCTGAGGTATTGGCGCTGCACTCTTGGCACTTAAGTAGCAGAGGTATCACTGGGGATTTTAGTTTGCACTGTTGCTGGTATGGTGGGAGTGTTTTTCACTCTCTGAATAGCCAGAGGCATAGTCACTCTCACTCTGTCTGCCAGTCATTAAATGAAAGCAGCTTTGGCAGGGAGACTGTTGCCCCAAAAATTACCTCTCAGCTGTTGTATGCACTTTTAGATAGAACAGTTCCCCCTCTGTACTGTGCAAAAACAAACCTTTCCAAGCATAATAACATATTAGACTGGATTCAATTTTAGGGCTGTACACTGTAGTTGTAAGGATGTGATTGCTAGAAATGCACATTATTCTGTGTAATTTTGCAGGGGCAAAAAAAAAAAAGTTAATTATTTAAAACCAGAATGGATAACAGCTGCTGAAGCCAGTCACTTTAGACAAACAAGACTGACTCTATCGGGTTTCAATGGGATATTGATATCAGGTAGAGACTTTGTTCAACCTTACTGAATGCAGAAACCAAACATTGACAACCCATGATGTATTAGCCTGCAGCCAGATGAACAAACTCACATCAGCCCATAAAATATAAAAGAAGAAAAATCATGCAAATAGGGGATTATGTTCATTTATTGACATAACATTGAACCTGTAATCCTAAAAGTATTCTCGTTCATTCTCATTGAATAACAAATGTTTGTCCACACAGTGAAATATGGTATATAGGCTCTTTACGCTCCACCTTATGAGCAATACACAGACTCTGCCATGCATCAAGAAATGGATTTGCTATGGATATTTTCAGGGTCACTCTGTTGGTCCATAATCTCATTTGGAGTGAATGAAATAAACATATCCGCGGGAATTGGACACAGTTAATTCTGAGGGGCACAAATTGATTTTCTGAGGAGCTGGGTATGAGCAGCATGAACACACTCCAGCAATGAAAACCTCTATCTGGTTTTGTCTTTATCAGGCTGCTTACAGTATAGAACAGCAGGAATTTGAGGCATTTGAAAGAAGTGGAAGAGTTTTCTTCTCTCTGCATCGACTTTCTTATGAGTTGAAAGGGTGACATAGTTTGAAATGTGTCAGTACATTTTGAAGTAGTGACGCAGCATTTATGTTTCTGCTGATCTTGGCTCCCGCCTTGCATTAGTGCAGTAAAAATGTCAGTCAAGAATATATATACTTTTGAGATATATCCTGTGCGTGTGCAGCAGCTGAAGGGGACAAATCAATGTGACCAAATCAAATACTCTGTTGCTGAAACAGCTCCACGGTAATGTCTACAAGTGAAACCAGTTGAATGGCTCTGCGTGATTCTTTGATTTGTAGCATTGAAGTCTTCTTTGTTGTTTTGAAATACTTCTTTGTTGTTGCTCAGCCTCAACAACTTGCTGTTTAAAAAGCCCCCCCAGTTCCACATCAACCAGAGCAACCATGGATGTGCAGAGGATGTTAGAGGGGCAGGGGCTGAAATTCATTTTTTGCAAATAATTAAATAAATGTTTGCATGGAATGACTAACAAACCCACAACTAAGGTTGGTTCAAACACTGTTACATGACAGTTAATTAATGATACATGCAAAGAAATGAAGTGTATTAAATTCTCCCCACAACCAGCCCAACTCTTTCAGACTGTAGCCCTCTGACTGACTTCCTCACTTGCAGAGGTTCACCTTCATACTGCTGACTATGATGCACTTCCTCTGGCTGCATGGCTGCCTCTCTCGCCTCTATATTCATCTCTTAGCAGTTCTTCAGCTGCTGCAATAAGAAGATGCTGATATTGTATGGCTGAGATACTATTACTATGTGCCAACAAATCAGTTTAATATAATTCATATATCATATATAATAATACTTAGGCTTGGACGACATCTTGCATTTAAGCCTCAATTCTAAAAAGCAACACATTTTATTAGACACTAGTTTATAAAAGATTTTAACAGTTAACATTCCTCCATCCCTTCCCTACCTACCTACAAAATACTGAAAATATAGTGAAAAAAGTGCTTGAACTCAACTATTTGCCTAAATATATAATGGCATTTAGTTAATGTTCAACATTCATGTAAATGTAGCTGCATTATTTGTCCTATACAGCATACCTAGGATTTACTTGTCTGACATTAATAACACAAACACAAAGACAACATCACTGTTGACTATAGTTGATGAAGGTCAATTTGACGCTAGAAACTCACATTAACTCAGCTAAATGTATCATATCATTGTTATCTTGTAGCTTGTGGGGGAGAAAAATGCAAACCTTTATCACAACGTTATAACTAATTTAAACAGCTTGGAGAAATGTTTTACATTTTATGGTATGTGCTATTATAATAAAGTGACAGTCACTACAGTCACTTTCTTCTTCTTCTTTCTTTGTTGTTTATTGGCGGTTGGTAAACAGCTTTCAGTTGCATTACTACCAACTACTGGATTTTATCAGTTCCACAGTGTAAACTATTTACAGCATTTACCCAAAGTGCTCCCATTCACAACACTGTCCATTATAAAATCCAGACCCAACTGCCTGACTGTGTGTTCAGATTACAACAACATAGCAAAAGTCTACAAGTCATTTTCAATGGAAGCTACAAACTGACGGCCGACACTTGTCAAATCAAAATTGCTGAACTTTGAGCTGGACTCAGCGTTTTTCAATGCTACAATAACGTGGTGAAGCATCAACCAACCAATCATATGTTTTTGTTTCACCATTTCCACTCACCTTCTTTCTCCCCTCAATTCCTATTCTGTTCCATGTAAATATGGAAGAATCTTAAAATGGAAGAAAGACTCTTAATTCTTGCCAAGTACCAGGTATGTAAATTTTTAAACACACAATGGTTAGCTGTGTTAGTGTATTATTTTATTTAACAATACTAAATCATGTTAACTAGCTATTAAAGATAATGGTACATTAATATGGTGCACAAGCCCATAATGACATAACCATGTCAACAAGCTCTTGAGCAAGACTTCAAATGACGACTAGGCAACTGATGTGACAGAATTCTGGACTTCTGCTCAGGCAAAAACTTTCTCTGGAGTCCAATAAAAAATAAGCAGGAAATAAAGTTCTGAGCAGCAAAATGTCCTGGCAAAAAAGGAGAGCAGTGACAGTGTCACAATTGCACACTAAACTTACTCTGATGTCTTTTATACAGTTTGGCTAGTCCTAGTCACGCCTTTGGTACAACCCATACGTTTTAACAAATTACACCATTAGAAAGTTGCTACTTCAGCTGTTGTTGGGCAGTGAGCCTAAAGATAGGTTTCCTCTGAAGCCGTGACATACCTGGACTCACTGGATATGTCCAGACACTTCCTCTTTTTTATTTTCCATTACTGCCCAACTTATTACACCATTACATATCCTTCTGACTTTTAAAGTTTTACCATTTTTCACCATTATTTCTTGATCTGCTCTAAAGTTTAAAATAATGAAGTTTAATATGGATTAATATAAACATACTCAAATTTTATCAGTGTGCCGTGAGTGATTATCTTTGATTATCTTTAACATATCTTGTGCCTTTCACATTCATTACAAATCATTGTGAGGTATACATATAGTACGATTGACATAAGGCATTACGGCAAATGTCGAACTGATTGTATCAATAAATCATTCTGCATTTCAATGTTCTATTTCAGCACGTCACAGTTCTTGTCTTTGGGATTATACAACACAACAATGTAGCTGACCATGCTTGGCAGTTTTGTAGGTTTGTCGCTCATAACGACCCCATGAGTTTGTGCAAATCCCTCCCTCACTGCTACATCCAGCTCCTTCCCGGAAATGTCCACAACATTCAAGAATCTCTTGGAGGCATATAACACCATCTAAACCCTTTCTGAATTCTCTATTTCACCATTACAATTGATAACTATGGCAATGAATGCTAAAAAGCCTTTCTTGTCCATGCAGATATTTCGTTCAGCTCCAGTCATTTTCTTCTCTGGTTCCTTTTGTACTGCCACCATCTCATTGTTTCTTTCCACTGTCTTTGGTGTAAGACAAACCCATTTCTGCTCGGGTCTTACTCACTTCTTTAATCCTTTTTGCGCACTGTGCTGACCACGCATGGTGCTTCTCCTTGCAGTGCAGGCACTTTGCTTGTTCTTTACAATCCCCCATTTTGCAATTGTCCTTCCCACATCTCCCACATTTTCAGACTCCTCTACACACTGCAGCAACATGTCCATACTCCTGACAGCAGAAACATCTGAAAGAAGACCTCATATGGCCTCACCTTGTAGAATACATAATGCAGGCATATTCTTTCTGGTACTTCTCCTTTAAAGGTCAAACATATCGACATATTGTCCTCTTTTTTTCCTTCTCTGAATCTTTTCATTCTCCTTGCTTCAAACACATCTTACTACTCCTTTCTTCATTGCATCTGGTCCAAGTCTCAAGCATTCCACACAATCATGATCTTTATATGTACTAATATCCAGGGCCTTCAATCCCTGATGCTTAGATACACAATCGATTATGACCATCCCACTTCTGGTTATCCCAACCAATTTAACAGCTCCCACTTTTTCTTCAACAAACTTTCCAACCTCATGTGGATTCTTGAAAATACCATCCATTCTTGTCACCTTGAAACAGTGAAACAGATGAATTTTTCTTGTGTTTCTTCTTATTTTCAAACCCTCTCATATCCTCATTCTCAAATTCGCTCTCCAATTCCTGCTCCAACTCCACTTTCACCATCTCTCTACCAACTCCCTACAGTCACTTTACCTCATGGTAAACTATTAACACTAACATATACTAATATAAATTCTCTGTCAGCTATACTCAAAAACAAGGCAAGGTACTGAGTATATTTATAGTCATACGGGATGTAGCAGGTATAACAGGAATTAGGCTATTATTATTTAGTTAAAAAAACACCCCAGAAAAGGAGCATTTTCTCTCTAAGAGGCCAAAAGGGCAGGTGCTCAAGCCCCCTTTGAGACCTATCTATGCACATGCCTGAGAGCAACTACCACTCTGTTAATTTCACTTCCCTCGACAATATGAAGATACATTACCTCACCATCAGCACTGTATTTCAAACTTATCAGCCATTATTAGAATCATTGAAGGAAGGCTGCTATGGCAACTAGTCGAGTGGAAATGCACTTCTCTCATCACAAAGGCAATAGCTCTCATGTTGCTGTAGCTTCTCCATAACATGCAGTCTCTTTGTGAGGATGCAAATGCATATGGTAAGATGTAAAGTGCAATTTCCTTGTTGTTTTTTTAATAACAAGATTCTCTACAGTTTGTTTCCATGGTTACTAATCATATGTCTGACAGTATGAAAATCAAGTGACCAAAAGATTAGACTGAAGAGCTACAGTACTCAAGGACTGCTTGAATCTATCTATACATCTAACTACAGTATATCTATCTCTACCTATGTGCTACATGGGTAGCTTAATGAAACTCCTCCCGTTCACTTTTTTTTTTCTTAGCTCTACCATCTCTTCATAAAATCGTCTATGAATAGTATTATGTACACATTAGGCTTTCAAAGTCTGCAGATTGTGAAGCTGAAAAACACAAACGATGATTTTATGACTTTATAATCTCTCTGCATACATCTAGCAGAGAAGAGCTTAGGCTGGTTCCTAAGTTGTTGGAATCAATAGTAATTCAGCAGAAGCCAGAGGGAAGAGAGTTAATTATCTTGAGGTTCTCAGATATAATTGAACAGATGTGTTTTGAAATTGGTCAGCTCACCATTGCAATGCCAGTGGTAATATCCTCCCACACTGGTATGGTCTGCAATGCAGAAACCAAGAGAGAGAGAAGAGAAAAAGAGAGAGAGAATTACTGTACGGTCTTCATGAAATACAATTCAGTTGCAGCACACAACAGTCCACCCGAGAGACTGCTGGAAAGGCAATTAACCTATGACCCTTCTGAAACACTAGCCATACGCTGCCTTAGACTAGCTAGCTTAAAACTTTTAACCTTACAGGACCTTGATTTGCAGAAGTTTGAGCCTGTTTTGAATTGAGTTAGCACAGCTCTGTCATACATCATTCATACCCTGAGCGTGCTTTGTTGGATACCCTGTGGTCTCAGCACCACCACAGTTCTCATCTATGTGGGGCCCTCCAGCCACAGGCTGCTGCTGGTGATAAGAAGATGGCGGGGCCAGGCCTGACGAGTGGCATCTTCCCTCCATCACTTCTCTCATTTCATTTCTCTGCTTTAAAGAGGAGACATCAGGATGCACTGGCCTCAGGCTGCTATCTCCACTCTGCTTCCATGATTCAGTCTCTCGCTCTTGCGCTTTCTCTCTCTCTCTCTCTCTCTCTCTCTTTCTCTCTCCCTCTCTCCCTTTCTCTCTCTCTTTTCTCTCTGTCTGTCTCTCTCTTTATCCCTCTCTCCTTTCCTTTGTTAGTCAACATTAAAAATACTCCCTCTCTCCAGCAAAAAAAAGATGAGGGCTGCTCAGAAATCTGCAGGTTTATATGAGCAAATAAAACTTGTTCCCCTTTATCTCTCAAATACCCACAACACCTATGAGTCATGGGCCACTAATGAAAACTCAATCAATAAGGCAGCCCACAGGTCACTCAATACCAAGAGACAATCTGACACCATCCCTGGCTGTTCTCATTCTTAAATTGTTTGGGTTTGCTGTAGAACAGTGAAAATGATGGGCATGCTGTGCTGCATGCTGCACCTTAACTTCAGTTCATCATTTCCATATAATTTGAGAAATTGTTGTAAAACAAGATAGAAACGTAGTACTAGATAAATAAGATTATCACTACACTGCATTTCCTGTAGTGGAAGAAGTACTCAGATCCTTTCCATAAATAAAAGTATCAATACCAGAATGTAAAGATACTTCATTGCAAGTAAAAGTCCTGCATTCATAATCCTACTTAAGTATAAAAGTATCACCAGTTAAATATACCTCAAAGTACCAAAGTAAAGTATTTGTTTTGCAGATAACTGGGTTGTGACTGATATATTAAATACATGTAACAGTTAACGTACAAGCAGCATTTTATTATTGTAGCTGGTTGAGGTGGAGCTTGTTTGAACTGCTGCAAGGGTCACAAGATAAATCTGAGGGGTCATAAATTGATAGATTGGGTAGGAAAGAAGAAAAAACATAGTTCTGCTACATAAATTTGGATCAACTTTTCAAAATGTTTCTTTAATCTTTTTGTTTTTGAGAAACATTGTCTTTGAAGGTCCCTGACATCTGAAACATGACAAGGAGATATAAATACATACTGATTTTTTTTTTTTTTTGTAAGGGGCAACAAGCCAAGATGTTTGTGAATTAATCTGTTACAATGCAGTGTAATTTATAAGATGATCATTATGTTATTTAATGTAAATTTTTAACCTAAGTAACTAGTACCTAAAGCTGCAAAATAAATCTAGTGGAATAAAAAGTACAATATATCCCTTTGAGATGTAGAGGAGTGGAAGTATAAAGTAGCATAAAATGAAAATACTCTAGTAAAGTACAAGCACCTCAAAACTGTATTTAAGTACAGTACTTGAGTAAATGTTCTTAACTGTGCATTTCATAATCTATGCCACTGGACTGGATTTTGTAGGATTGCTTTCAGTTACAAAGAGAGATCACTAACAGTAACACAGAGCCCCACAGAGCCATACAGAGCCCCCAAAAGGTCATACTGAGAACTTGTTTCAAAAATATTTTGTGTTCCCTCATAACATGTGCCCTCTAACATTGAGGTCAGTGACTGTAGCTTGCTTAGTTCTTGACCTTCCTCTAGAAATGTGGAACAGAGGGAACACAAATAAATTTCCAACAAATTGTCCTCAAATCAAGAGCAGACAAAAAGATATTTGCTTGGCAAAATATCAGCATGCAGCTCCAGCTACCAGGTTTGTTACACAACCTGGTGGCTGCAGCGGCCTCTGAAATGTAGCTAGCAACATTAGCATTTTAGTTTGTAGGTTTTTAAAAGTCAGTACTCTAGGTAATCAGAAGAGATAAAGGTGGCGCTATTTACAGCAACACCACCGGGAGTTCCAGAGTAGTAATGTACTGGGCCGACCGACAAACAAACGCAAGACCCTTGTTTTCATGCTGTAATGGGATTGTGTAGGGTGGCCATCAAGGGCTAACATATCGCAACTTGAAAAAAACACATGCAAATAGGCAAAACACAAGCAAATTAAGAAAACATTTTCATCAATTTGTGCTGCATTTAGAAAACACACTGCAACTACCACAAAACAACACATAATATCAACATTCATTTTCACCAAAACAAGCCATCCTCTGAGCTGAACACCTAACACTGGTCTCTGTGTAGAGCTGGCTGTGAGACGAGTGTGGAGGGACCGTCTAAAAAGTGCAACAATGAAAGAGATACTGCAACAACACCTGCAGCCCAGCTGTCAGTTTAACATGGTGCAGATGAGCTTCCAAGCAGGACATTAAAACTGCTACAGATTTCACAAACACCCTTGTCATAAGAATTTCTTCTTAATGACCTTTAAATGATGGAGACCGGATCCGAAGAATCAGAGTTTAAGTTGAATTTATTTTCTTGTACAAGAAGGAACGTTTTACAATGCAACACACAAGTGGGGTTACAGAGAAAAGGCTCTTTGTGGAGCATTCACAGTTAGGTTTTATACCATACAATTGGGCGTTTACAGCATTCCACAGATAACACCATACGTTATCTCAGCCTCCAATTTATGGTCATCTTAAAATGCTTCAGTCAGGTTGACATCCTCCTGCCCTATCTCATGACCCCTTCTAGACCCTCTAACATATGTTTACTGACCTCTCACCGTTAACCTTAAGCAAAACAGAAACTTTCACCATAACATATTAAAAGAAAAAGTACTCACACTCAGTATAACGCTAATTTTTATAACAACCCTGCCAAGCATCACATCTGTCAACTAACTGGTGAGCTAGCGACGTGACAATGCTCAGACTGTTGGCAGGCTAACAGTGAGGCCCAACACAAGCACTGCTGCTCACTGTGAACCGTGCAGATAGTTTGCTCTGCTATGAGCTCGTTTTTATACAAGATCCTTGTGGTACAAGGCACTTGCCATGTCATTGCTATTACCAGTTAATCTCCTGCTAACAGACTGCACTCCATCATGGAATAAAACTTATTCAATGTGCACTGTAGTGCCATACTAATGATCTCTCTGTAAAGGCTGATTGTGGAGACATCTTAATCATTCACAATCTAATATCATCATATCACACACCCCAAAGGTGAAGTCTTACAATGTTACAGCGATTAAACATGTGCTATTATGGATTAATTGTAAATTACCAATTTACGTGTAACTATAGTCTTCCCATTTTGATGTTAACTGAGTTGTAAAGAGTAATTTGCTAATGCAGATTCATTTTCTCTGTAGGAGACAGTGTGAGTGAGTTTTTGCTCCTGATGCAAGTCAGTGGAGCAGTGTCATCAACATGGGGAGTAAGCCATACCAGCCTGATCCAAAATTCATACAAGTATAGCCTACAAGTATAGCCATTTCCAAACGAGATGTTGCTTTACTATAGTCAAACACTGAAAGGGGTTCTTTGTTTTGAGTGTGTCAAAGCATACACTATAAAAAACATCACATTGAAAAAAAGGAATGACCCTGCCTTCTGCACAAAGGGTTTCAATAATTGGAAGAATGCCCCAGGTAGCTTATTTTCACCATCAAGCCAGCAAGGCACACCATCAGCAAACTCCACTTCACATGCAAATATCAAGTGCATGTGCTAAAGTGCAGGAAGAGGCGGGGCACTGTCTGGAGAAAATAGCAGGCGCTGTAAGTTATCTTGTTAGACAGGGAGTAGCATTTCAAGCACATGAGGGAAATGAAGGGAAATTGAACTACCTTGTTAAGTTACTTGCAAATGATGACCCTTTTCTTTCCTCTTGACTCACCTGTTGCCAGTCCATTGTACCAAAATGGATACTTAACCTTGCTTGGTAATACAATTGTCAGAGGTCCTTAGCAGTGGTTCAGTTTTCAGTTATAATGGATGGTGGCATTCAGAATATACTAGGAAAAGAGGAAATTTAAATATGTTTTAGATATGTGGACCATGGCATGGATTGTATGCGGTGCTAGGGACAACTGGTGAGCAGATAGCTAAACTAGCTATTGATGTGCTCTTGAGACTGAATATTCAAATTTCAGGCTTACAAGGTCAGACATAAGATGGGAAGTGCTCAGGTGCAAATCTTATAACACAATGTACTTGCAGTGCATTTTCCTACATGACACATTGCAGTGTGTCCATGAACTTGAGACTCTTAGCAACCACTCAGGGAAATTCAAGGGGCTATTGGCTGGACAGGTATAACAAAATAGTGAAACCACTGTGTCTGACCAGGTGGACAGTGCATGGACAAGCTGTTGATACAATTCATAGTTAGTATAGCTGTATTGTCCAGTTTGGCCTCAGTTGGTTCCGACTCAGGCACAAGGGTAAATAGTATCCTAGGTCACTTCCAGAAGGGCAAGACTTTTATTTGACTGCTAGTAGAATCAGAGGTGTTGGGAGAGCTTTAGTACCTAAAGAAGTCATTGTAAAAGCAGTCCCAAACAAGTGAAGGCATGCAGGCTGCTGTAGAGTATGTTAGGTCAACTCTTCAAAAACGAGGAATGAGGAAAAGTTTGAAGAAGTGTTTGAGAAGGCAGTGTCAATGACAGACTCCCTGGGTATTGAGCCAATTCAAATCCCTCAGCAAAGAAATCCCCCCAAAAGATTCACTAGTAGGGCTAGTCAGCATAAGCCTAAAACACCAGAGGAATACTATAGGATAGAATTTTTCAAGGTGCTGGACAGTTTGGATGTTCAATTCAAAGAAAGGTTTAACCAACCAGACTTGCAGATCTTGAGAAAAGTTGAGAAAGTTCACCTTACTGGGCAAATTGGACAGTACCAGAGATTGTTTGAAGGTTCACCTGCCAAGTTTCTCTCAAAGAATACCTTCATGTCAAGTAGTGAAGCTGTAGATATCCTAAGAGGAATGCTAAGTGAGGTAAGAGGCTTATTCGATGAGGTTGAGAAGCTTGTTAGGGTGTTGTTGGACATCCCTGTGGCCTCAGCTGAAGCTGAAGGAAGCTTTAGTGCACTAAAAAGACTGAAAACTTGGTTAAGATCTACTGTGTCTCAGCAGTGGCTTAACAATGTAGCTGTATACCATGTACACCAGAAGCCCTCGACCAACTAGATTTTAAAGATATTTGCCAATTTTTATCTGGTAATGACCAATGTAGGCATCCTTTTGGATTGTTTAAATAGACACCAAGTACCATCATGAGAAAAACATAGAAAACAAGGAAAACTACAGAACAGAAAAGGAAATTAGGTAATATGCTGACCTATATAGACCTACTAAATATAAAAATGTAGAGGTTGGATTTTTTTAAAAATGCAGAAATATTGTTTTTATGTTGTTTTTTTATGTTGTTTTTCTCTCTTTTCTATTTACAAGAAATTTCCTAAAGTTTACTTTCTTTGGAGTGCCCTGGTAGTTGAATGGTTACTGTGCAGCCCACCTAACTGCAATGGTTTGGTTCCAGCTAGTGACCTTTGTTGCATGTTGTCCTGTTTGCCATTTCACGGCCCTCTGTCCAATGAAAGCAAAAAAATAATCTCAAAAAAGTTTACTTTCTTTTAGTCTTTGATATGTTACTGTGTATAGTTTTTATTTAAATGTAAACACAGTTCTTAATGTAAATACAGATCTTATATATTATTTTTTTGTAATTCATTGTTAGCGGTTTTATCCTCACATAGTGAAAGACTCCTTGTTTTTTTACTATAATGTAACACCAGTGGCAGTCTTATATGTTAATATAAGTTTTTGGTTTTTGTTCTTGTTGTTGTTTCCTTCTTTCTTTGTTTCATTGTTGTTTTTTTCCTTGTTGTTGTTTTGGGGTTTGTTTGTTTTTTGCATTAGTCACACACCTTCCTTATTCATTGGTTTTGCATTAGACATTTTGCAATGTATACAGCCAAGGGGTTTTAGGGGGGCTTAGACCCCTTAGTTGTATTTTTTCTCCTCCTGTTTAACCCTTCCATACTGTTCAGGGTCAAATTTGACCCATTTTTACATTTGAGAGCAGCAAAAACATCCTGAACCTCCTCTTCCTGTTTGTTCTCCTGTTTTATGTAACATGTGGACCATTATAACATAGGACCATATATAGTGTTGTTGTGAAAGTTTTTTTCTCCATGAACAAAAAGCATAAAAACTAAAGAACGAACTCTCTCTGCTCTCTGAAAGCTTCATTAAGGAATAATCAGCCATTTATCTGTGACTGATGAGGAATTTTAAAAATGATTTGTGTGTCAGAAATTGTATAATGGTCTCACCATACAAACACTTCATCCCAGCACTGCCAGAGAAAAATGCAATATGGACACACATCCTTATGTTGTTGTCATTTAACCTTCCTGAGGCATACATGGTTAAATCAATAAATTTTATTTCATGAAAAAAATTGCTGCCTCCACTCATAATTGTTAAGGCGGTGGGTTGTTGTGTCCCTGCCAATGTTGAGACTAAACTTACACCCTTGGTTACCAACCAGTTGTAGAGTAGTTAGCTGCTAAAAAGCCTGATTTCCCTCAGGAGCTGGTGGAGACCAAATCAGAGCTAGCAAGAAAGTGAATATTGGACTTACAGTCACCAGATGGATAGAAACACAATATCAAATGGATGATTTTTTTCTATGTGTTTGCTGGATGCATAAAGAAAATGTTCTGTTTGCTGCTTGTGTCTGCCCCCAATTGGCCAAAAAAACAGTTTTGGCAGGTTCACAGAAAGTAGAGGTTGAATATTTCAGTAGTTCATGTGACATTTAGCTACTTCTGTGTTGTAATTAGAGTGTAATTACCCCACCATGACAAAGACCCAGAGCAGTCTCCCCTAAGTTCACCCTGTCACCCTCTGCTCCCTGCCACTTCCACACATTGGTGAAGGCAGCCAGCTGCCTAACCATATGCCTTTGCCTTTCCTCCCAAATGGAAACGAAGCAGAATTACTCTCCTGTCAACTGTGCCACGGTGTATACTTAGAAGGCCTTTCGTAATTTGAAAGTGAAGCAGTTCCAGCCACTTCTCCTCTCCATCCTCTTCTACATCACATGTCTAAAGTGCACATTCTCCCGCATGTTCCTTGTATGCCATCCATTTGAAGCTATTCCTGAAATTGTCTACATTGTGAGTTGCTCTCAAACTGTGTAGAGCATGATGGTGCTTTGTGTATTTCTGAATGCTGTATTTCTCTTTTTGAGGGGCACTCCATTCCAGCATATGCTGCACAGTATTCAACTTCCAACATGTAACATAATGCATGTGTATGTAGCCTACTGAGGAGTTTGTTTTGATCTTAGGTTTTCAAAGTAGTATCAGTCCCTCTTCTTTCCAAAACCACAAAGTCCCTCTCCACTGCTGCCACTTTAAACTTCCTCAGGATCAAGTGACATTGATAAAAGCTTTCAGCGAAGGGCCGGGTACGTGTGGGCTGAGAGGCCCAAGTACAGATCGAAAGCATGAGGTGATGCACTGCTAATGTAGATTCAGATGTTTGAATGCACAGCACCACTGATGGGGGAGCATTTGAAAGTTGGCCCTCAAGGTCATCATATTTTGGCAAACATCTCTTTCATTAAAAATATATATATATATTTTCAGTTGGAAGAAAACTTGTGCTTGTAGATATGAGGTCATTAAAATGTTGTGTAGGAACATGTTCTATTAGTTCATTTGTTGCAATGACTTGAGCCAACCCTGAAACTCTAAAACCTTGGAAGCTAAAGTCAGCCTGATATTATTAAAATTATCATTATTATTATTATTGATAATACATGTCTAAAGTGTGTTCTGGGAGATTATTCTTGTCATGAGTCTTCAGCTGATTTGCTCCTTCACACACATGCCTCACTTTGATCTTCTTCCATTTCTGTAAGATATTTTCATACTTTGTAATACTCATTAATAATTTGGCCCAATTAATTCCCAATGACCTCGGAAACCTATGCAGTGGAGCGGAGTGACTTGTGGTGTTAAGCACAGTAATTTAATTACTTTGTATGTGTTTTTCATGTTTCAGCCACAAGGGACATTTTAAAAGCAGAGTTCTCATCATTGATTTCTTTCTTCTTTTACCCAGTCCAATCCAATGCTATAGGGTTCGAAAGTCTGAGCTGGAAATAGACAGCAGACGTTTGTGTGTGTGCGTGTTTAATGTGCATGTGTCAGTGTATGTATGAAGTCAAGTGTAATTATCTGAGGATTCTCATGTATCAGTTGCTTCCCTGCTAATTGCTGATACAAAACAAAATCAAACGGAATCCACAAGAAGCATTCAGGGTATCCTATATCCAGACCGAAATACGTCCACAAGCAGCAGCATAAAAAACATGCGCTCTGTGAACAAAGTCGCTATTTTTTTCCTCCTCTGTCTCTCCTCTTCTTAGTTCCTAATAAGGGTGATCAGAGCTGAATGGCCTAACAGCCTGACCCTCATTATAACCAAGAGTAATAAGGATAAGACACCAGTGAACCAGGCCTCATTAGGCCTATAGCTGGAATACTCGTCAGGGGTCATCACCCTGGACATCTTGCACTGCTCATGACTCTTCTGCTTTCACATTGTCTACAGCTACCCAGAAACCTTTGTTCTCCAGCCAACAGCATCTAAATTAAATGGACTGAATTACTAAGACATCTGTGGTTTGTGCTATCCTCTGCTCTTCATTGCTATTGATACGATGTTTCTCCTTCTACATGCACCATGTGGGGGTTTTTGTGACTATTTTCTGTTAGGTATTGTGTGCTAGAAAGTCCTGAATCTATTGATTTTAACTATATTTTCCATGAGCAATGACAAGCAAAGCTGTTTATTAGACAGGTGACGTGATAGTTCTCTACTTCACTGTAATACACAAAGTAATCCAATAATATCCAATCACTATCAGTCACTTTTAATTTCAACCATTTATACACACTTTTATTGATTCAATTTAAATAAAAACTGAATGTCGTGTTGCCTGCAGGTCAGACACAAGGAGAGAACTACTTTTTAATTAATGCACCCTCAGCAGGGAACAGTTGCACAACAATCAGCTGTACAGCAGATAGGAGAAGTTGGGTTTTTTTTTTTTTATGATTTCCGAAAACAATAATTTCCTCAAGCACTCTCTACTCAAGCAAATAGCTGCCATTCAGAGATTGTATTTTGCGACAAAAGCCAATTCATTTAATTGGTGTAACATAATTTTACAAGTAAATGACCTTGAATATTGAAAAAGCAGGAAAGTCTCCCATGAATATAATTACAGTGCTCTCTGCAGACACATTCGACTGAGTGAGAGCAGAGGTATTTTAATAAACAAGCCTGGACAGGGTGGGTGTGTGAGCCAGCGTCCTGACCAGAGTATTCACAAGCTGCTTCTTATTTGAGCTGATAGGACTTGGTTTTACAATCCTGTATTTTAATCGGTAGTCGTATGCTTAATGTTGAATGTTACCGCAAGACGATATCCTTGGAATAGTAATAAAAAGCAGCCTATTAAGGTTCCAGCAGTATGATCACAGGTCAGGAATGACCTGAGGGGCTGTAGTTTTAAACCCATCGCCTTACATTATGATAGTATGAGCATTACTCCGGCTACCTCCATAGAATTTCAGTGTGTGGGACAAACACATCATAGATCCCCATGGATCTGTATGTATGTGTGAGGTGGTGTCTATCAGTCTTTAGTGTTTTGAGTGATTTAAAATATCATATACTGCGTGTGTGTGTGATCAAGAATATATCTACAATATCATTATATGTACCATTATACTAACTTACATAAGCCAGCTTTTTAACTGAGCATGGGAAATAAGAATCATCATGACTGTGAGGTCATGATGATAAAGGTCAGTCAATGTTTTATTAATTTTATGGTAATAAAAAGGAAGTCCTTCCTTTGAGTAAAGTGTTTTTAACAAGAATTCAAAATGTAATTTCTGCCAAAGCCTTTAGGCCTATTGGGAGTGTGAGTCAGCAGTCCACATTTAAGTTTTTTTTTTTTCTTTTTTAAGAGTTATGAATGTGATCAAATCAACAGAAAGCTGAAGTTCAGTCTCAAGGATCTGTCCATGGTGCTGAAGTTAATGCAGCTCTTGAGCTGTGCAGCACTGATGCTGTTGGCTGGCTGCCGAGGACTACAGGTTCATGGAGCTCCCTGATTAAATGCTTCCATGTGAATTAATAAATGAATAAAACCGTGAAAGTGCAGCCTTCTCACATTCCACCATATTTACCTGTTTACAGCCAGAGGAAGGAAATGTCAGTTATAAAGTACATAGAAGTGATCGACAGCATGCAGGATTCTTTAGCTCCTGCCTGCTGTCACAGAGACATTCAGCCCATATAAATTCTGCATGAGTGCTCATGTTGGCAAGATGCACGCTTCGCTGGGTAAGCTAAATAATCAACCAAGTGCATCTCAACACACTCCTGGAAGCCAAAGCCAATCCTGATGTGACAGAAGTCAATGCAGGTGCTCAGTGTTGATATGCACTGTCCAATCAACAGCGGCCTTTCAAACGGCCTTTTTTAAAGACACAAACATGCACACAAACAAACATGTCTTGCTTTGTTTGTGGGGAGTGTCAATTGATTTTCTAGCACTTTACTGGGCCAAACCCAAAACCAAACAAAAGGGCTAGTAGACTATTAATATCACTGAAAAAGAAAGAATGAAATGTGTAAAGTGAATGTATATTAACAAAAGAAAAGCTCTATTCCATAATATCAGCACTTAATATACACAACTCTACTTTCCTTGTCTTGACCTTTTTCACAGGATGTCTATTTTCAGGTTTTTCATGCAACAATGTTACTGCTCCTTTAGTTTTGTTCACTGAAGCAGAAAAAGCTATCACTTTATACAGTTGGTAGAAAAAGAAATCAGTTGGCTGCCACAAGTGCTCCCCCGACTACTGGGTCTTTTCTGAGCTCCAGGAGCTAAACTCAACAATTAAATCAGTGACTTACATAAATGTTTTAGGTTTAGAAAAACTCTAAATTCACTGTCAGTTTTTTTTGTTAGCCATATGCACATTTAAACTCAAGTTAACTGCCACAAAATTCCTGCTATGCACGGTTCACAGATGTTATGTTACTGGCCACAGATGGTCCTCCTCTCTCTTCAGTAGCCCCCCTCTTGCTAACGAAGCTGCTGTCCCACAAAATCACTCTTGTACCTGCCAATGTTTCCTTGATTGCTTCCTGTACTTCTGAGTTTGGCCTTAAGGATAACATTGATTAGGAAAAGCCCACACTCGATTTATTATTATTCTCTTTTTTGTGTGTGTGTGTGTGTGTCCTCAGCCATGCTCTGCTCCAAGAGCTATTCCTGAACCACTGGAGCCAATTAATGTCCAAACAGATGTGCAATGCCGAGAGGTAAGCCTTGCCGCGGGGTCAAGCAGCCTAATCTCCTCAACAGAATTACATTTCAGTCATCATGGCCCCATACCTGCTGACCTGCTCTCAGGCCACAAGAGGGCTGACAGATTTTGCGTAATCACGTTTGTCATTGCTTTGGAGTAACAACACATGACCTAAGAGGAGTGCTGAGTGGGTCAGTGGTCACATTGTCACTACATTGGACTGATGACTGTAAAGAGTCAGCTGCCACAAATGGAAAGCATGCAACATTTTAATGAGGAGAAGCGCCTCCGTTTCATTTGATTCTTAATGTGTCATATGATCATGTCTTTGATGTGTATTTCCATGTCTTTCCTCTCCTCATTTTATTCTGATTTGTGTTTGTGGAGAATGGAGAGCGAGATACAAACAGCGAGAAATGAAATACCTGAGGCAAAAGTGGGACTTTACACTTGAAAGTGGAAAGCATTACTTATGCATTAGGTATGTCTTTGAAGAACCCAAAACATGCATATTTCACTATTCCTTCCCCCCAAATAATACAGATAAAATCAATTATTCATTTGTAAATGTTTATTTCACTTCAAAAACAAGTATGACAGAGGCCTTGATGTTGGAAAAACTGTTCCTTCAGTAACCCACACACACAATGCCCTCATTGGAAGTTTGTACTTCTGTTTTGAAGTTATACAGAACTGTCCTACAGCATGAATTAAATAAGAAGTGATTACCAACAAATACATAGAGTCAGCCCATGTTTTTAATGTTATCAACCAACATTTTAATGTGGGCAAAATGACCCCTGAAAAAGAAGTAACAAGGGACATTAGTTCCTTTTTTAAAAGGTGCTCAAATGTAAGTAAGAACTTAGCTAACTAGATGTTTTAAATCTATAGCTCAGCCAAAATGATTATGGATAACTTTTATAAGGTTATTACAAGTTCTTTGCATGGATTGATAAACTTATGAACACCTGTTAAGCATCACTTTATTGGGAAAATTCTGCTGAAAATACAATTAACATACTGGACAAACTCTACACTTAATTAGTAGAGAATTACTTCAGGATTAAATACTTTGAACTAATTAAATTCAAAACTCTCTAAGTGTTAATTTTAAAAGCTGAACATAATAATCATCAGGTGAACCTTTTGGATCAGCCATAGAAGCATTATGCTAATTCATTTTAAAACAACATCACACAATAGAAGCTCCTGATGAGGTCCTGATGGTCTGCAGAGATAAATGGAAATATCTATTGTTGAAAATGAGGTTGAAAGCCCTGATGGTGTCTGTAGTTACATTTTCATTACTTCAGATGCTCTTGGCGCTGTACAGCTTCCTGATTAGTGAGATTTTTAATTTGCAATTTTCAGCACTGAGGGAAAGGAAGAGAGGGGAATTCTGTGGCTCAGGCCCATAATTGAGCTTGATCTCTACCACAGTGGATGTATCAGACACAAGCAAAA
The DNA here is from genome assembly GCA_029490765.1 of Euthynnus affinis. NCBI lineage: Eukaryota > Metazoa > Chordata > Actinopteri > Scombriformes > Scombridae > Euthynnus > Euthynnus affinis. Next base: position 8,363,028 of record CM055840.1, on the reverse strand, counting down.
TTCAAGGTCAGCTTCTTGTAGATAGAATTTGTAATAACCACTGAATGAATACATGTCCAACCTTTGTATCACTGTCTTTACAGAGCTGGTTCTGCATTTAGTCTCTTAGCCAGTAAGGATGAGTCTATGTACAGGTGGCACCACTCCTGAGCCAACTCAGACTTTCACTGCAGTGTGTAGACATTAGCCAGCTGATCAGCACTGAGTGATCCAGCTGGGTTGGAACCCCTGCCCGCCCTCCCATATGAAATACAAGAAGGGTTATTCTTTGTAACTCCAGCTCTTTGAGCCCAGAAGGAGCAACTAATTTTCAGCACTGAGTAATTGTCATTAATTTATTAAAATATGAAAAAAATGAAAACAATGTTCATCACAATATCTCAGTGCCCACTGTGACTGAAACAGTCAAAAGTATTCATTTTACACTCATCAAACAAAGAAAAAATCCAAATATTCACATTTAAGATGTGGAAGCAGCAAACGTTTGGCTTTGTAGCTTAAAATACTGTATGACTTAAACTCTTGTTGGCAGATATTTTCTGTTGATTAATTATAATCAATGTATCAACAGCTCTAAATTCATGGATGCTTTGAGTCATGATATCTACATACAGTACTGTATATATATAGACATGTTCCTATTATAAACACATTATCAGTATCACGCAGTCCAATACAACACACTGTAACATTATAATATTATTCAAGCTCTACAGAGTAATTGCAGGGCCGCTGGATTGCAATTGATAGTTTAGACATGCCTAATGAACCAGAAACTCAATGTAGGGTTGGTACCATAAAGGAAAAACTGATTTAGAAGGTACCTGCACAATCCTAGACCTTATTAGAAGACTCCAACTGTGCTTATACAAGCAGGGTCTGTAAAACCAGCTCAGATGCATAGCTTGCATTGATTATAACAATACTGTCACTTATTAGCTGCAGTATTAAGAGGAAAGGAACTTGTACATTCAGCTCAGTTCATCATCTGCAACTGTCTTATCTATTATTTATTATCATTTAAATAACAAGAATGGTGGAATGGGGAATAGCACCTAAATAACAGTGATAGAAGATAGCAGATAAAGTGACACAGTTGGCCATAACAAGGCTATTTCAGTTGGCAAGACAGTTCATTTTCCCCGTAAATGTTTCATTCCACAATTCATCTCTGACACATAAATTGTATTTGAGCCGGATCTTCCAAGGGCTAAAGTAAAGTCCCTCCTCTGCAATGTTAAATGACCTCTGGAACAATTTGATTATGATGTCTTGCTGACAGACAGATTTATCACAGGAGTGGAGCCGTGTAATGGATATGAGCACAGCTCTGGTGACAGGAGAGAAGACGGTGGGAGTGAAGGATGAAGGATAGTGGAGTAGAAGAAGGAGAGAATGGACTCTAAAGCCCAGCTAAGTAATCCATTTGCATGTGTGTCATATGATAAATAAATGACAAATGACTCCTCTTTCCCTAGCCCTAGTAAACGTGAATTATGGTTTTAAAGTAGCAGCGGCATGTTAACTTCACTCAGAGCAAATGGATCCTGAAGGAGCAGTTTTACCACAAAACCGTAAACACTGATTACATTTATGATCCTGTTTGAAGCCAGACTGCTAGACATCAGTCCTGGTGAGTTCCTTACCAATTATATTCCCACTCTGCAGGTCTAATGAAGCTAGATGTGTTTTCTTTAGCTCTAGCCTGTAAGCTTGACACATTGTTAACAGTGTTGACATCTCTGCAGACACAGCACAGGGGTCTTAAAAGCTGGATGCACCACAATTCAACACTGCAGGCCAACAACAGAACAAGTATTTTCAAAATGTCACCACTGAGGTTTCCTGTCTTCACCGATTGTCTGTCAGCACTTGGCTGAACTCCATAACACTGCGCACAATGGAAATACAAGGAAGACTGACTCCTGTGACATTTGTTTGGAGACTTGTGTAATGTCTGGAGTCTTTCTACGATGGATGGAAGACCTATGTTAACCATGCCACTGATGGAGACCTCTGCCAGGCAACAAGTGCTGACATTATTCTTCTGCCTGCACTTTTCTATCAATCATGTTTTCTGAGTGTTCCCACAGAGACTGAGGAGGACAGAGGTGAGTCGAGGAGGGGGAGTGTGTAAGGACAGCTTATCTGTCAGAGAGTGCATCAGGACAGGAGAAATAATTTGACTGGCCCTGACAGACCTTTCACTTTGCCTTTCTCTGACATGGGCTGCTGTCAAACTGACAGTGAGGCAGATTTGTTTCCGTGTGTCGGACCAAGGAAAGTCACTGTCAGACCACTGGCATACAAAACTGAAACGGGAACTGATGTAAAGACAAAACTGCTCTGAATGTCCTATTAGGTAGGTGAAAACCAGATTTATCAACTTCCTGTGTGTCAATACAAGGAATGACAGGAGTATTTAGGTTATTAAAAGCTGCAGGAAACTTAATCTTTTCTTCCATATATAGATGTAAACATCAAACAATAGCTAAAAACCAAAAAAATAATCTATGTCAAGGCCCCAGATGACAACATATTTAAATGGCTTAAATTACAACAGCAGGTAACAGGGGAATCTCACAGTCATTGTTTCAGTCTCACAGGCCTCATCAGCGCGCACAGCACCACACAGCAGACAGACAAACGTAACAACTCTGGTGAGCATTTAGCAGCTTAAATATTTCAGGAGTTGGTGGAGACCAATAGAGCTAAAAGAGAGGGACTATTGGACTTAAATTCACCAAGCAGCCAAAAACACAACTCCAAATGAACACTATTGATGCTCTGTGACTGCTAGATGTGCAACTGTTTGCTAACACATTTGCCATTAACAACTTTTTAAATTGAAAAAATGTCACTTGTTCTGCTGCCACCAACAGGCAAAAAATCCATTAATGCAAGTTCCTACATGTCGGCCCTGCTGTAATTGTAAAATATGTTTAACAAACACAATATCACTGCCAGCTCACTGTTGATTTGGGGGGGGGGGGCAACCAGCCAAAATTAAGCCTACATGTTTCACCTGTAATAGTGCTGATCTGTTCAACAGAATCAGCAAGTCAACTTACGTCAACACTGATGACTAGTGGCTGTCAATCACTCATTTAAGAAGACGCTCAGGTGATGAAACCCTGCCAATCTGTTTTAAAATCTACTGTCTGAATCAGGAACAAGGATGATTAACAATTTGAGTAAAATAACAACATGAGAGCAAGTAACAGCAATGTAAGACCACAAACACAATCGACTGTTTATTATTAAGATTTCAAAAGATAAAACTACATCAAAATAATCAAAGATTTTAAAACTGCATTTGATTTTGTTTCCCATGTTTACTCCAGAGTTCATGACTCACATGGTAAAAGTATAAAAAGGTTTATTTATAAAATGACTCACAGCAGTCTGTAATACCTAATAATCAGTTAGTCATGAATCATGGCAATACTCAGCTCTTTCATGTGACCAGGTTCAACAGCATCATCCGTCCTGATGGAATTTGACAAGATGTCACTGCAATATAAAGAAAAATGAGTGAATGAATAAGTCGGAAATGTTAAAGTTTAAATGGACATAATTATTTGATGCTTGAATCAGTGTAATTTCATGTAATTGATGTCATCAGTGATAAACTGAATACTTGAAATAATCAGCCACACATTCATGTGTTAATACCTTGTACAGCATGAAGACCTCCATGCTTTCTAAGGAAATGCCTCTAGTTTGTGCGCTGCATCCCATTACATTTTAATGTTAATGAAATGTTAAATTTTAAGTGGGAAATCTTCTTACATGAGTTTCCGTTGTTACCTTAATAAATCATCGTCATTAATCTTCTATTGAGGAAGACTGCTGACTGCATTTGAGATGATGGTAATGACTTCAACTGAGTAAAAATGTTGCTGTCATCAATACACGGGCCCATGAGGAGTAAACACACACGCACGTTCACAAACACATTCACGCATATGTGATGGATTTTCTTTCTTCAAACAATTTTTCAGTCTTTTTATGTATATTGACCACGTATTTTAGCAGTTTATTTACTCCTTCAGCAACTGCCGCTGCTCCGGCATATTCACTCCAACATAAAAACAGCTTCTGATGAAACACACATCTCAGCAAAATTAATGACTTGTATGATGCAAGTGTTTTGCCTCTTTTCCACAGTGTTTTAACACATTTCTGACGTTGACAGTTTTGTGGGCTTTCGGACAAATTTGATGGAATGACTTAACTAGTGAAGAAAAATTCACAGTTCACACAATGCAGTAACTGTTGACAATTGCATGTTTGCTATATGGCTCTAGTGACATCTCAGTGTGTCATCGTGTGCCATGAGGTCAGCTTTCATCTGCCTCATTCATTGGGAAACATGTTATCGGAGACCACACATTTACTTACTTTCTTTTTTACAAGCCGTTGCTTGATAAACGGGGATCAGCTAATCACCTCATAAATTAAATTAACGTGCGCTCTCTGAAGTCTACAATCCAGTGATAAAATCACCCTTGAAGATCCTACATCTATACTTCAACTGTACAAAATCAGATACAGCAACCATTTTAAGTAAAATGCCCCTTGATGTTTCTCTCATTGTTTCTTGGTTGTATTCCCTCAGTGTTTTTTCTTCTAAGAGCAAACAGAGAGACTGCTGATAACGCAGCTGGCCCAGATTTGGCTTCCCCCATGCAGCAGTATGATCAATAGATTGCGATTCATGAGGACCTGGGAACGGCAGTGTGAAACTGCACCCACTTCACCCTCCCCGAATTGCCCGTCTAGGGAAAATCAGTCAATTAAGTTCAAAAGAAAATGTACAAGAGATTGATTAAGCAAGCAGAAACAGGTCTTTCAGCACCATCACAGGTCACACCGCCATACTCCAGACACTGGAGTCAATGCAGCAGAGCGGGAGGCCACAACACTCAATCTTCCAAGAGCAAGACTCAAAAAAGATGTGGGAGTGTTCACAAAAGGCAATTGAACTGCTGTTGAATAAGGAGCTGCCAGCGAATTCCAGCAGGCTGACTGTAACTCAGACGTAGGAGCCTGTGGGGCGTTGTGAACAACCACCCGCTTGTATTTCCTCTTCAGACAAATTGGACTTATTATTGTCAGGTTCATGTTCAGTTTTTTTCTATACCGCCATACAGTTTCCCTCTGTATGTCTTCCCTGGGGAGTAAACGTGGAATAAGAGGGACTAAATTGTCAACGACAGGTTTGAGAAATTGTTACAGGTTATCACTATATGAGGATTCCAGGCTCACGCACTAATCTGCTTCTATCCCCCACAGCTATACATGTTTTCATCCACAATAAATATAAACAGTGAGCTAGGGCAATTATTTGTGGTTCTGGGGGCATTATACCACAATGGAGGCGTGAATCTTTAAAGTGCCTTTATGTGTAATACACTTCCGAAATACAATCTGTCTCCAACATCAGAAAACACAACACAAACTCTGAACCAAAAATAGTTACAGTTTTAAATGCAACCACTGCTCATTATTGCATTTTTATCTTGAACTATTGCACTACTGCTCCTTCAGTCAAAACAAAATGCTGCATCTGAGGTGACGCAAAAACAAGAAAATTAGAATAGCGCTGCTAACTGCAAGCGTTGTTTTGTTTCTGCTTGGGCGCTAGCAGTCTGTTCACTGTGTCGGCTGTTATTGAGGAGAGGTAGATCCTGTAGTGGCACCAGACATCAGACATCATTCCTGCCTGGGCACTGACTGTGCCTTGTCCAACATTTCTTTGGCTCTGCCTCTCCGTGTGTGTGCTTCATTCCACTGCTGAGGCAGACGGCAAATTGGGAGAAGTTGCTTTATCTAATTAAGAGAGTGTATCATTAACAGGCAGCCCCTTGGCAGTGAGCTCCTGATTTATGAGCCTAAGAAGAACAGAGACTTATGCCAATGATATCTGACAGCAACAAAAGCAACTGCAAAACAAGATGATACGAGAGGAAGAAAATAATAAAATGCATGATGTTATAATATGAACAGTTCATTGTGTGTGTGACGTGTGCTGTTTTTAGTAAGTCCATTAGGTCTAGGGTGAAATATGTCAACAACTATTGGATGAATTGCTCTAAAATTTTCACTGATATGCATGGTCTCCAGAGGAGGAATCTTATAGACTTTTCTTCGGGTGCCATCATCAGGTCAAAATTTTAATTTGTCCAATACTTTTTATGATCACCTGCAAAACTAAGCTTTGATGTAGTGTTTAGTGTAAGTGTTTAACACAGATGTTTGCAAGCTAACACGCTAAACCAAGCACGTGAGCATTTTAAACATAATCTCCTAAACATTAGCATGTTAGCATTGATATTGTGAGTATACTGATGTTTCCATTTAGCTCAAAGTACAGCTGTGTCTAAGTGCAACCTCACAGAGCCATAAGCGTGGCTAAAGACTCTTAATCTTTCATGATGTCCTCCATTCTAACTTTAGCATTTCTTTGCTAAAGCAAGCAAAACAAGCGGCTGCATTGATAGCGTTGTGTTGTTTCAGGTAGAGCAAAGCTATCACAGCAATATACATTTCATCCTCCATCTTTATGATTGCGAGATGAACAGTGATTGATTGGATCATGTTGCATTCTGTTCCAACAACAGATGAGTGAGGTTCAGCTGATCAGAACAGCTGCCTTCCACCCAATCTCTAAAGGACCAAACTCCCCTCCAGCAGCTTACTTACAAGTTCAAAAAGATGCCATTGCCCTTTACAGTATCAATACACTTTTGGAGCTGACTAATATGAAACATCTAGACTGCTATAGCAACAATGAAGCACTATATTTCAGCTGAAGTTTTGCCTTTTCTTGTTATATGTTACTGCAGTCTGTGTTTACTGCCTGCTTGTCCACCATTAATAAGCTCTACCAGCACCACCTGTCATAGGGAAGGCAAAGAGCCAAAAATGTAAAGTTTAAATATAAAAGTTTGCAAATCCAACTTCCACTTGCTTCAGGCTGCTCTGATGAGACACAAGATCTGGTTCAGGCAGACTCTCTTATCTTGCTTAGAGGAAATGATGCAGGGTGGGTGATGCCTTTTGGGTAGTTTTGGCTGGCATGCAGGGAGGATTCATAGACTCACTCAGTTGCTTCTCATTCGCCTGAACTAACATGATTTAAAGATGTCCTGTATTTCATTTAAAGCGTGATGTATACAACAAAAAAAGCAAAACAATGCCATACAATAAAGCCTGAACACTTCTATTTTATCTGTTTTTCTGACCTGGTCATGAAATGGCATCAGTTAGACATCTCATCTGAGACAATTCTCCATAAACATTCAATTTGCACATGGATACCCCTCCGTCATGTGTTTTGGCATCACAAATCAGCTCAAAGCAAGCATGTGTCCTCTTTCCCCCTGTCTCAGAAACCGGTCCAATGGGAGCTCATTGAGGGAGTTGTAGTGTGCAGAGCCTCTTGTGAACCAAAACTGTGAGGTTTGAGATGAAGGGTCAGCAGATTGCAGGAGGTTGCACCATGAAAGAAAGAGCTCAAGACATTTCAGACCCATTCTATATACTGCTATAAACTTCCACCTCTGTCCATTGTGGAGCAGTGCACTGGGACCACTAATCTGGACTTGTGTCAGATAGTCATGATTAGACTCAGAAATAACCTTTATATCCACTTATTTTTAGGATCTGAAGACACGATCCAATTGCATTATAGATCACATCTTCACAGGAGTCATTCATCTTCTGGTTTAATGGCCTTATGGCAGTAGGTCATATTGGATATTTTCTGTATGCCTGGGTAAGCCATAGACACAGATTACACAATGTATATTTCACCATAATGAATGTGATGTAATATTAAACTGGACCAGTAAAAAAAAACCTAAACACAAATCTCTTCTGTGTGTTGGGTTTATATAGACGTCATCTTTGCTTTCTCCTTTTCCCAGAGTCCCACTGGCACTTCTGCATTCAAGTCATCGGCTGCCTTTCTTTATATGATCACTAAATATTAATAAATTAAATTAATTTTGACAATAGCTGAAGGAAGCAAGAGTGGTTTGTAGGATGAATCAGTGCCAGTGATGGCTTCAAAAGTGATGTCATGCCTGATTTGGAGGTATCAGAACAGCTATTATTATTATCTAATCAATAATACATACAGAGGTTTATTCATCTTCATTCAATTATAGGTTGTAAGTTTTACGTACAGTGTTCACTGCAGCCTGAAATGTTGTACTATTCTTGATTTATAGATAAAATGAAAAGATTTAACCAATGTCATTACCAATGTATTCATATACTAATCAGTCATAAGTGGTTTAAGGAATTAGTATATCACTGATAATTAAGTATTTTTAATTAATTCAACATTCACTTCTTCCGAGAGCTTATACTTTGAAGTGTTACTAAGCATGTGCAGACACCGTCATAATCAAGTGCATTGGCTCTCGTTTCAGTACTGCACCAAAATACTTGATAAAATGTATTGCAGTAGTAGTGAGTATTTAAACCTACAGCTGGAAACCCAACAGCATACCCACGCAGCTGTTTTCACTTATTTGTATATAATTAGACCTCTTCTCAAGGCTGTACTGAGACAGGACAGGTGTAAGTAGTAACATTAAAGTCTGTGTAAAGGAAAATCAGAGATTTTTCTTTGAACACATTGAACACGTTAGAAAATAATTGCCGAGCTGAACTGAATTGTGGAGTCAGAGCGTTGAAACAGTTTTTCACCATTTCTGTGTTCAGGATTTTTTTTGGGGATGGGCCTGAAATGGAGGCTCAGTGACGTAGAAGGGGGACAAGCACTAACTCAGAGACTGCTCAGGTGGGCTGTTCTTTCAGCACATTCAGTGTACAAAACTCCAGCTTTTCAGAGCAGAGAATATTGCTTATTTTTCCATGATTTTGAAACCTAATTTTATATACTTGGTGATTTTTTTAATCATTCAAATTTGGCTGGGTGGTTAATTACACATTTTTCTGTGGTGTGACAACCTCAGAGCACATTTATTATTGCTTTAGGCGGACTTTAATCATGGCTGCATTCCATTTATGTGTGCAGGTTTCAGGGTTGTATCGTATTGTGCATGCTGACTCAGTGTCACAGCTTCCTCCATTATTAATGTTAATAGTTACACCTGTGCTGTTCCTGCTATGACAAGTAAAAACATGTGCTATGAAGAAGGTTTATTGGCACATTGACTTTGTTGACCTCACATAATTCCCAGAATAGCTTCTCCCAACCTCAACCTCAGCAAAGATCACCTGTGTGGGTGTGCAAGACCTTTAATAATATTGTTGTACACCCACACAGGTGTTTGTTTTCATTTACAGTATTTGGCTTGATTCCACATCACCTCAGGACTGTTTTGATGTGCACAAACAAGCTTTGACTGACATGTCCCTGTAACTCCCGATGATTATGTTGCACTTGTTAGATCAGAAATACTTTGTCATTATTTGGAGTCCATAGAGCATCAGCCAGATGCATCCTCTTTATTCAAAAACACATATTACTTTACATTTCATAAATCCTGTAATACCATAATAGCAAATAAAAACCATGGCAACTGCAAACCAGTGATTGTGTAGGACCATTTTTGCATCTCTGATTATCACCAGGGCATGCCAATACTTTAAAGAGCTCAAGTTATATTGCGTAACCTTATTATATGACTTCAAGAACAGTCATTGCAGCAGTGTGTGGACCAGCTTGCATTGTTTCAACTATATCTGTAAGTTTTGAGTGTACAGAGGAGTGATACTACATGAAGGTCCACTTTTGTGTCTTGAACATGTTCATTTGTTCATTTAATATTCTCCAATCGTATCACAATGTCTCTTTTGTCTAAAAGAAAAAGAAAACAGATTCATACCAGTCAACGTATGCACAGTATATTCCCTCCTGTGTGTTTCCCTTCAGTATGTCTCTGCACTGAACCACGGGCCCTCAGAGAGTTCAGCTGCTTTCAATTCCAAAGCCTCCAGACAGGCTTTTGCTTTACATTTTCTGTCAGTTCTCCCCCGTGCTCTCAGATGTCCCGTCTTTCTGTGTGAGTAAATGAATTCCCCCCTGATGGTATGGGATGTGATATGAGAGCAGTGATCTTTAATCTCAGAGATCCATCCTGGAGGTTTGTGCCCCGCCTCATCTCTCTCTGTTCAAACACTGAACTTCCCTACCAAGACGACAAGGATTACAGCACAACCATTCACTTTCTCCTTCTTGTCTCAAACCATATTCCCCCGACCCCCTTTCATGCTCTAGCTTTCTCCATCTCCCTTATATCAGTACTTTTTTTTTAAAACACAAGCACACCAACACATTCAATTTTATGTGAATGTCTGCAACTCACACACAAAGGACAATACAGTAATATAACAAATGTTCTGCAGGTGCAGAAAGACTTCGTCCTTGATGCTCACACACATACTTATCATATACAGTCATGATGAGCACATTTCACCGGCAGTAGTAAACAATACAAACAACACAAGATCTGATTATCACTACAGAGCACAAAACACTGTTTTGATGTCATTTTGAAAAATGAAATCAGTGAAAACCACGGCAAATGAGGTAACACAAGTGCAGCACTCAAATAAAACTCCATGAGCTGTGAAATTATGTTTTCAGACATCTGTACCATCTAAATGAGACAGATAAACTGGTTACTACAATTTATGTAAAACTCCTGTGTGGTTTTGCATGTCCGTGCACTGGTGTGTTGAACTTGAGCTATGTTAAGCATGAATATGAATATTCACACATGATTTGAGATGTGTACAATAGCTGCAGGAAACACGAAGAGATATATACAAAGATGAAATTACAAATCATGCAATGGAACCAAACACAATGAACAAATAATGAAAGCATGTGCACTTACTGTTTAATCCTGTGGCACTCACTAAGGTGCGCTGGTACTTTTAATTTTTCCATTTGCATGCTGTTATTTATTACTTTGTGCCACCACTTTCTTTTGAATATTGGTAAGCATGTCACAGTTGGCTATTTTAAGCATTTGATTGCTCCTTTTTCACTCACACAAGCTCAAGAGGATATCAAAAGGCGCTACTGTTCTCCATCTGCCTGACAGATGCAATAAAAGGTTAACTCGACTGAATTAATTTTACTCAGAACTGACTAATAGGTTTTTAGAATCATTATTACAATGTTTGTAGAATCAGAATCAGTGGTCGTAGATATTGTTATTAACATATTTTAAACCAAAAATGAAACAATTCAATATTTCTGTGCCAGGATTAAATATCTTTACGGTGGCCCTGAGACCTCAAAACACTGCAGTTTTAGAAAATATGCAAATTGACAAAAAACCAGAAGCTAATGAGGAAAACATCCTCACCTAACACATGCACAGCTTTTAGACAAAAATGCTGCAAAGAAATAAAACACAAGGTCAAGTTAAGGAATACCTTCACCCAGCTGACAACAAATATGCAGCAATAAATAAATAAATAATAAAAAAACAAATTCCCTGCAAACACAGAAAAAATAACTGAACACTGAAACATACTGCAGTTTACTGGAAAAATGACCTAACAATTTGTGATTATTTCCATTTTCATTTTGATTGCATAATTTTGATATTATTACAGATATTTATACACTTATATACTTAGAATATATTTGATGCATAGAAAATACCTATAGCCTGTGTCACACCATATTTTGTATCATGTCATGGAGTAAGTAACTCAATGAGCCACACACCATGACAACAACTTGGACACGTCGTTTGTTTTGTAACTCATTTTGTTCTGTGCAGCTCGCAGCATTTCTGTACCTGTTTGTGTTTTCTGTATTTGCAGCACGTTTTGTTATGCTACATTGTCAAATTGGTGAGGATGTGAGCTTCATTTGCTCGTGTTTTATGTGTGTTTTCAGTTGCAATGCATTAACTCTCAGGGCCACTGTAGCCCTGGCAGGATGGAGAATGACTTGAAACAACAATTTAATTAGACAACCAGGTAGGGAAAGATATTGCTATCTTTAAACTACTTACACGTATTGAAAACATAATAAATAAAAAAAAAAGAAATGCAAATTAATCAGTGACAAAACCACCTGCCTGCGGACTGTGCTCTGGGTGAATACACAAACATGCTGTTATATTTGAAAGAAACTCTTGAGAGTACCGGGAGTGGATGGATTTTGTGATTAATGATGTGGTGAGAGAGGACAGGAGGGGAAAGACTTCAATTTTCCAAAAAAAAAAAAAAAAAAAAAAAAAAAAAACCCAATGAGAAGCAGTAAAACCAGATATGAGTTTACTGTACATCTTTTGCCTCCTCTTTGTCCTCTCCTCATCCTCCTCTTGGTCATATAGTGGTGTCCTCACAGTAGAACAGCAGCATCTGATTAATGTGTAGCTGAAATTAACAGTTCTAGACATCAGAGAGCAAACAATAAGAATCATACACCTACATCTTTTGTTATTATAATTTTTTGCTTGAGGGCAAGTGTGTTATTAACACAGAATCCCATCAACACACTGTACATGTATTGTACTGCAAGATAACAGCTGGCTTTAAACTCTGTTTTGACACTTTACATAATGCAGCCTCTGATTCAGGACATAATTGTTTTTGTTAGATGTTTGATTTTTTTGTGTTGTTGTTTTTTTGGGGTTTTTTTTTTTTTGCCATGCCATGTATTTACATAATAACAAAATTTACATATAATTAGATAAATCAGCCATTATGAAACCAAGTGAACAACATTTCAGCACCTTTCAGAGGATGAGAGCACAGCATTAATTAAGATACACTTAATTATATTGGGCATAGCCACGCATTTAACTGCTGCCATGAGTAATGCAGACAGATAATGAATAAACCCCTAAAAGCACTTTACCTCTCAGAGCGCCTGTTATCAGAAAATGAAGCCCAGATCTGTTTGTAGCAACCTGTTGACATGGTCTGTCACAGCGGGGGAGGCGGAGTCATTTGGTTTTACCATGTATGCGCCATTAGAGGGTGAAACTTGTGTGAAATCCAACTGTGCGAAGAAGAAGACTGCTAACTTTGTTTAGGTGGTTTATTGCCCCTATCGTTCTTTGGAGGAAAGCTGCTTAATCTCAAACTGTTGGCCATTAAGAACCGATCAAAGAGTTGATGTTAGAGGACGTTTTGCTCTTTTTAAAGAGAGGAATGCTTTTGAACCACTGATCTGATGTCCTGGGAGGACAATCAGCCTGGAAAAAAACAGGAAGAGCCCAGAATTTGACTGAAAATACACCCATCTCCCCTAGTTCCCAATCATATTATGATTGCTAGGTGAAGTGTTACTAAGCTACTGAATGGACTGGGATATCAGAACAGGTCTGGTCATGTGCTTTTGTCACAATTGCTAAAAAAAAAAATCATAAGGAGGATATAGGCTCAACCTGATTTAACTGCAAAGTTAAATCAGTGTGGAGATGAGTGAACACTAAGGAGTCCCATAAGAGTGGAAACTCAGTGTGAAACAGAGCAGTTAAGAGTCTTATTATCCCAATGAAGTATTCAACATCATTATCATTGACTCCAAGTTAAGTCCCACTCTACATGCAACATAGTGATTTACATTATTGCAGCCATGATGGTTCTCTGTACTGATCACCACATTCACAAAAACTGGGACCCATAGCTCATCTTATAGCAAAAAAGAAGACATTTACAATTTTCACATTTACTGAGGCTGAACTTGCTGCCTATGCACTGCTACTGAGTCTCTTTTCTCAGGGCAGCAGTTCTCTACCTTTTTGGCTGACATTGCCAGTAAGGTCTGTTATACAACAGCATGCATTTTCTACTATTTGGTTTGGGTTTCTTTTAAAAACAAAATGAAATCAACTGCAGGTAGAGGATAAATCTTTTCAACTCTATGCTGGCCTGGCGGTTATGTCACTGACCATGAACTACAGCATCCCTGGTTCAAGTCTTTCCGGAGACCTTTTGTTGCATCTGTTTTCCTTCATTTCCTATCATCTCTTTGCTGTCAACTTTTTAATAAAGCCTCAAAAAGAAAGTGGAAAGATAAGGCATTCTAGTACAAGATAATGATAAATACATATTATTGTTCAGCTACAGAATAAACTCACCAGCCATGTAAGCATGTATGCAAAACACTGTGAGCACCCTTATAGGTCTCCTCTCCTACAGAACTTCTTCATATATGACCCAGAGAAACATTATCCAGACAGCAAAGACAAAGCTTGCGCCTATTTTTTTCAAATTTATGAAATATTGTGTGTTTATTTTGGGGGTTTTTTTGGCTTTAAAATGTAGTTATGTGTATTAATATTGGTTTTTGTTATGTGATTGGGTGGTTTGTTTTGTAGTTTGCCATGTAATTACTTAATGCAGATTTATTTTCACATTTGGTAATTTCATTCATGGTTTTTAATTTGTTTCATGAACCGCAAGGCACTTCCAGGCTGTAATATTGTGTCAACAACTTTACTCCAGAATCCAAGGCAGAAGAAATATCCTTTACAAGGCTTACACCAATATGAGACAGATGAAAAAAAGACTTTTTTCTGCTTTTACAGAACGTCTTCTCATCCAAACTCAATTCCTCCCAATAATGACTAAGTTCATATTATCATGACAGCAGTATCATATTCATCAAATGAGCATCACTCAGCCAGTTCATCGTTGTACTGACATGAACAGAGGAGAGGGAGAAAAACAATAATGTTTCCAAGCTCTAAATTGTGTTTGCTGATAGCGCTACTGCTTGGCTGGCTGTTGATGGATATTACTTTCCATGCCGTTCCCCAGGCCGCTGTGTGAGTAGTGCTTTTTTGAAATGAGCGACTGTGTGATGATGCTCCTCTTAAACTAGTTCAGCATGGCATCATTCATCATCTGCAGCACTGCCAGCGGGGAGCAGCAGCGTCCCCGTGTTTGCCAGTCACAATGGGGTTACAGGGAGAATCGCTGTCTGCAACCTCACAATGCTGCGCTTTACACTGGGCCACTGAGATAGCACTACTGTACCTTCACATTTCACACACAACCGAAACAACAGAACCACAGTGGTAGTTATTTTAGAAGCTATTTTAAAAGTACTGCCACCCTGCATCTATCCTATATTAACACACACAGGATTTCTCTGGAGGCTGGAGAACAGTGCAACAGCAATGTATCATCTGAAGAAAAAACTGGGACTTGAACATCTCAAACCATCTTGCAGTTACTTGGTATACCTACTGCTATTTTATAGAGTCCGTATTGAATTATGCCCACGTCTGTATAATCAAATTTCAAGCTTTTGCATAATGTTTTTTTTCCCTCATTTACACCTGCTTTTTAGCCGTACTGTTTGTCAGTTTGTTAATGCTCCAGTTTCTGGCTGTGCTTACTTTGCAGCTCTCTTTTTCTGCAGTGCATCTAAAATCCACACCAGTCAACTCTTCACTCTCTGCTTGTGTGAGTGTGTGTGTGTGTGTGTGTGTGTGTGTGTGTGTGTGTGAGAGAGAGAGAGAGAGAGCGTGTGTGTGCGTGTGTGTGTATGTGTGGCAGAAGAAATTGTTTGCATAGGGAGTAAACATATTGTTTGGAGATAATTTAAGGCTAACTTTGAATCTGCTGCTTTTGGGAATCATTAGGCTGCTTTCACACCAAAACCAGCAATGTGGGAATAACAGCAGCCCACCCATTTATTTGAATGGAGTTTAGTGTGTTTAGGCTGTGGGAGTGGTGACCGCATGTGGTGCAGCAAAAAATCGCTGATTGTTTCACGGCAAGTCACGTTCTAAAGCACAAATAAACACCCACACATCTGCACAACCCTACAGGAAGGTGCAACAGCACCAGATTTGGTGTGAATGCAGCCTTACCCACAGTGTGAAAGGTAAAGCTGACCTCAGCATTTCTCAGGCACATCAGAAAACATTTCAGAAAACATTTCAGATGACTTTTCACCACAACAGTATTGTCTCAGTATTGTGTTTCAACTGGTTATATATGTCAGGTCAGGTTTCAAGCAAGATAGTGAGATGTTGTTGGCCATGAGAGGCTGGCAAAAACCTTAATAAAACTGGTACTGCCCTTTGAATGTGCTGCAACTTCAAAGTAGTAACAAAAGAAACATCCACAGTGCAGTATACCTACGGCCTTGTCACACCAGCAGTTAAAATGGCAAAATTATTTCAATAGAATTGCTGTGATCAGTGGATTCACTCACAGACATAAAGTAAAGTTGTATCAAGTTCAACTTTGGTGAATTTCCACCAATGACTACTGAACCATCTTCACAACACTGACCTTTGTGGGAACAGTGAGCCTGAGGGTCCAAATCAGGAAAAGCAACAGAAATGGTTTTCACACAGTTATGATACAAGGTAAAAATGGTAAAATACATCTCATGTATAAACAGTGTGAACTACTGTCCAAGTGACCAAGTTAATAGCTTCCCAGCTGACAGTTGGTAGCAGTACCATGTTCCTGGCTGGCTAGCATGTCACTGTCAGTGGTTAGCTTGCCAGCTTCAGTACATCAGCAAGACATGGATATATTTTTCTGTTTCTAAACCATAAATTAGGAACTGTATTTAAAATGAAATTAAATTTAAAATTTTCATACACATACACCTACATTTGAGCAATGACATTAAAATTGTCAACAGCACTAAACTGATATTTTCAAGTTTGACATATAACTTGGACCAAAGTAGTTTTCCATTTGAACTATCTAGATATTTCATTTTTCATTTTTTCTCTTATAAACAAGCCATTTGCATTTTTAACTTTTATCTTGTAACATAATGGTTTTTGTTTGTTGCAAGGAATAAGACTAGTTGCTGGCACAGTTGTATCATTTCCTGATTATGATGTTTATATCTGTCTTTAGTCATTAGTCACAGTTAATCATGATGCTTTCAGGTTTTTCACTAATTGTAAGACATTTCTGGCTCTTCTCTGCTGTGTGTTGGCTGAGTTTCTATTTACTCAGTCACTGGTTTATAAGACCATCTTGAGTACGTTTTTTTTTTTTTTTTTCCATTTGTATGAGTCAGACTTGTGGGGCTCAGTATAATCTGGGAGCCAAGACTCTTGTTTGTTTGCTGTTTTCAAACTTCAAGTTAAGTTAAAAAAAAAAAAAAAAGTATCATTGCTTGGAATGGCAAGTAGTACAACTTAAAATTAAAGAAGTAAGATAGAGTGTTTGCTTACTTTAACCCATTTTTTATATACTTTACTGCCAACACTTTATTAAAGCATATTATAGTTTGTCAGTAATAACACACACAATAATGTAAAACAATATAATTTTGGGAAAATATTCAAAAAAAACATTGTTAGGGAGTGGATTGCCAATATACCTCAAGCAACACCCCATGAGTTGACTTCATTCTTCATACCAAGGTGCAAAAAGGTGCTCTTGCTTGCTTTTTTTCTTTTTTTTGTAATTCAGTGTTTTGTTGGAGCAATAAGTCAGTAATTTAACATAAAACAATTCACATTGCCCATGAATACTTAATGCCCTCCCACCCTCCTTCCACAAGAGAGTGGACCTGACCCTAACAAGCAGGCTTAAGACAAAATACTGGATTATTTGAACAGCTGACTCCTTAGGGGTCACAACTGAACACTGAACACATAGTGGGAAGCCGCCTTACCAATGCTCTACTCATTTATACTTATTTTTGATTACTTTTAATTGCTTTTACTACTTACTACATACACTTATTTACACTTATTTACATACATTTCTGTGTTTACTTCTTTACTTGTAAACTGACATTTATGTTTTCTCTTCGCTATTAAATTGTATGTACTATGGATGTATCATAAGAGTTGGATACCTGACCGAAAACCAGTCTGAACTGACTGAGAATTGCTCACCTGGCGCATACACAAAAATGTTTCTAGCTTCAGAGTTTACTTCGAGGGGTATACAGCCCACTCAATATGCACAGTTTTTCCTGCTTGACCCATAGACTTAAATTGTGGTGATGTCACAGATTTTTAAATTTCATAATGGAAAGAGTCATAACTGACCTTGTTTGCAGTTCAAAGTGTCCTGTCAACAGTCTCTTTTAAAATGGTTGTCTACGCAGAAAATGCTTTTTGGGATACAGGGGTATTTTTCACTACAATACTGTGAGTAACCACTGGGAAAAATTGGCTGCTAGGCTGAGCTGCTGTATCCAGCTCTTACTATACCTCCATGGTATGTACATGACGCAGGAGTTTTCTACCTGAAAGTAGGGTCATTTTCCCATAGACTTCTATACAATTGGACTTCTTTTTGCAACCAGTGGAGTCACCTGCTGGCCATTAGAAAGAATCCAGGTTTACGTTGGCTTCACTTTTCAGACCCAGATCTACCTGACTGGATATAAAAGATAAAGGACAGGGTTTAAAATAATAATCTATGCAAAATATATTGATTGATCAAGAGAGAAAACTAAAAAGTTCATTATTCATGGCTTAGTGAGAAGTTTTCCATGGCCACTATTCCATCTTCCCACAAACCAACAGTGGAAGGAGCAGCTACATTTATCCTTGCAGCTGATTCATGAAACATAACGTTCAATAGGGCGTTGACCCAGTGTTTTAGTTTCAAAGTTTGTGGGGATATCCAGTGAACACTGCATTTTAATTGAATGTATATATTCAGGACCATGTGTAAATTTGTAAAATAAAAACCAACAATATCTTGTCTAAATTGCATGTGGCACACAGCCACTTAATATTGTTAGCACACACCTCTCATTCAGCTGGCATTGGTTCGCAGGAAACATTTGATCAGGGGGCGTAAGTGGTCTTCAGCAACTCTTTCCATTAAACTCATAAGGAAAATGTCTCCTTTTATCAGATGCGCAGTAAAAACTATATATCTCAGATGAAAAACCAGCCAGAATGGAGCAAAGCCATCAGTCTGCCTGTAAAAACTGTTTTACAGCTAAATTTATGGGAACCGTCTACTGTGCAGAATGTGATTAATTTTGGTTAAAATATAGAATACTGTGATTTTTAATGAATGTGCTCCAAAGTTTACTTGCTGTGGATGTGATGTGAATTCTAACTAAGACAACACAAAACTAGTTGTTGAACATTGATTCTTGTGGGCTGATGCAGTCTTAACCCCAGGTCTCAAAGCTTATTTACAGCCGTTCAGTATCATTTGTCGGCTATTTTGTGTGAACATAATGTAATTGAAATAAATTTTCTTTTCTCATTTACCCTGGGAAAATGCTCCTTAAAAATACACACCAAAAATATGCAAGTACTTAGGGTTCATATTTTTTAACATTCACTGTAATTGAAAAACTATACCGCAGAGCCACAGATCACACTTTTATAACTTTTATATTTTTTTCTTTTAAAACTGTTTTATTTTATATTTCATTTCACTTTACTGCTGCTTCAAATTTGATTACATCCAATCTGACGTTCAATTACATATGAGTGCCTGCATCTGACAGCTGTTCTAGAAACAAACACATGCACTCTATATCCCCTAAAATTACATAGAAAAAAATGGGAAGACTTGTAGTGTGATTGTGGGAAAAACAGACTAGTGGGAAAAAACTCTTGACTTTAATCAGTTGCAATCACCTCTTTGCAACATCAGTCCCAAGATTATTGGCATCTTCCAGGAGCAGACCTCACCAAGTGTTTCTCAAGTATTAGAAGTTCATAAAAAAAAAAACACCAGTAACACAAAGAGAAATAGAACAACTGCAAATTACTACTCAAACAAGTGTCAAACTTGAACCAAAGCGAGTCTTAGCAGGTGGGTCATGAGCTGTTTTTTAAAGGTGTCCACAGGTTTTTAGTCCAGTGTCAGTGAGCTCCAGAGACTGAAAGCCACAACCTCAGAGGAATGAGCGCCTTTGATCTTCTTTAGGTCTGGAGCGAGATACACCAAACAAACCCTGGTCAGATTATCTCAGTGACCTACTGGCAGAATACAGAGCTGTAGTAGCTCAGTGAAGTGAGAAGGAGACAAATCATGTCTGTCATAGATCTTAAAGTGATAACGAGGTTGCTGAATTGATTTCTGAATTTGATGAGGCGCCAGTGTAAAGGCATCAATATGTAGGATCAAGTAAACAGAGCAGTAATGGTCCAGGCAGACTATTCAGTAACACTTTATAATACAGTCCATGTTTTACACTGGCTGTATTATAAAGTGTGTAACTTCTCGTCATTCACCATCCAATTTTTCAGAATATACTTACTGGTTCCTACTGATACTTAATGTAGGTACAGCAGAGGAAAACAAAACAAGAGGAACAAGGGAATAACAATTGGGGGTTAAGAGTGTAACTTACTGACATTTATGGTGTAGATTAAATAAAATCAAATGTTTTGCCCTTTGCTCATGGTAGTTGTGGCAATCATTTTTTAATTCATATGAGTTTGGCAGGCAAACTTCACCCACACTCCAGGGATTTATTATGCTTATGTCTTCCACTTCACTGTATGAATTTGAATGAGAACAAGTTGAGAAATGGGTCTATACTTTTGAAAATTAGATCCTAGCAGGCATGTTGGTCCAGCACTGTGGCAGCTCATAACGGGCAGGCTGGAGTAGAAAGCAAAGTTACCTCTCTCAAGTGCACAGCTATGAAAGGCTTGTATTGTCATCTAAGGATGAGAAACTGACAAGACAGTAAAGTAATAATATACGTAGTATATCTTTAATCACACAATAATAAGGTATGCAGGGAGTTATAAAAAATGTTTTTGTTCTTTAATTGCACAAAAAACACAAGGTATGTGCTCTTCTCTCATTCTTACTCTACAGACTACTTACTCTATAAGTACAGAGTAACAACAGGAGGCGGGCTGGATTATGAAGTTTACATTGTTCTCCTGTTTTTACTCTGTAAGTACACAGAACCAACAAGGTATGTGCTGTTCTCCTGTTCTTACTGTATAAAAACAAATTATCACACTAAACACTGTCAAACATTACAGGATCTATGCCCATCTGATGTTACTATGAGGGACCCAAGACTAGCTGTTTGGGTACTTTTCATGTGACAAAGTAACACCATGCAACATGCCTTTAACAATAGACCAGAACTAAACTCTTTACTCTTTTCTTGGTCATGAGAAGCTGCAACACTTATTAATTGACACTGTAGCCTATACTGTACATTTACTGCCAGATTGACAACTTATTGATAACCTTTTCCTCTGCTCAACTCACATTCACCATCAATTTTCTGCCATTCACTCAACTACACGCTCGCTACGCTCACACATCACACACTGCCCTGTTCCTTAACGAAGCTATGCTACTCCTATAACAGTACCTTTAACGTATATTTCCTTTGAAGAATGAGGAGAGGGAGGATGACTCAAGGTTGTTATCTTGCTCACACAGTGTGCAAGTTAAAATCATTAGTAGCCCATTGATATCAATGATCGTGTGTAATTTTAGCAGCAACGCTCATAATTCTGCAGTGGCAGTGCACTGCAGAATGAATATAGGGCAATATATATAGGTGATTAAAGATGTACTATGTATATTATTATTTTACTGTCTTGTCAGTTTCTCAAGCTTAGATGACAATACAAGCCTTCCATAGCTGTTCACTTGAGAGAGGTAAGTTTGCTTTCTACTCCAGCCTTCCCTTTATGAGCTGCTGCAGTGCTGGATCAACATGCCTGCTCAGAGCTAATTTTCAAAAGAATAGACCCATTTCTCAACTTGTTCTCATTCAAATTCATATAATGAAGTAGAAGACATAAGCATAATAAATCCCTGGAGTGTGGATGAAGCTTGCCTGCCAAACTCACATGCATAAAAAATGATTGTCACAACGCCATGAGCAAAGGGCAAAAGCATTAGTGCAACCAGCACTTGTTTTTATTGCACTTAATCCATATACGTATACACTGATTCATATGAGGAAGTTACACTGTAGGTTCCAGGAAATTACATGGTAAATGATGGGAAGTTACACTGTAAAACACGGCCTGTATTATTAAGTGTCGCTGACTATATTATTCATAAGCACAAATTATCATCACATATTCATATCAGTTAATGGAATAATGAACTTACTTATTGAACTTCCTCAAATGTATTATCTGTGGTCTATACTGAAGACCCCTGCCAGTAATAAACATGATGTTGTGGTATAGACAGTGAGGCAGTATGTAGGACGTGAGGTTGATATTAAGCAGCGCAGTATCATACGTATTCTGCTGGACTCCAACAGAGAAGGACCTCTGGCTCTCAACTCTTTGTTTAATCACCTCTCCAAGGGGAACACAGCTCCACTGAGCCAGGTTAGCTGCAGGCATGACACATTTGCACATGCACAAACACACACATATAACGCACTTTCAGTAACAGAACCTTTTGATTTGCACATTTTCCAACACATGTACAGCCTGTGAGTACCTGTTCTAGATGTTCCTTGTACACATGTTCTTCTACATAGGATGGTTGAAGTGTTTCACTCTATAGATGGAACCTAAGACATCGGCAATACTAATTAACAATTATTTCTGGCGGTACAATTTCTGGCTCCCCAAACCACCCCTGACAGGTAAAAATCTATCTGATTTGCTGAAAATGGGTTTGTATTGTGCTATAATTTCTCCCTACCAGGCATTTAGTTTGGATCTCTGCTCTTTGCTTATCGTTTTGTTGTGAAAATCCACATTACTATTATGTCTGATTTGGATCACAGAGGTTGATTGCACGCTTTAGCATAAGTGGCTTCTGAGCACTGACTTTTAAACTGTAACTGTCCTTTTTTAAAGGATTAGCGTGTAGGATTTACTGGCATCTAGTGGCAAGGTTGCAGATTGCTACCACAAATCCATCCAAAGGGATACAGCATTGTATCGAGGGCCCCATTCATTCCTATGAAAGTTGCTCAGTGGTGCATGAAGCCGAAAAAGCTACTTCCCACTGTAAAGAAATTACCCAGATAAAAATATAATGCAAATGCTATGGCCACATGGGGCCCATAGACGTCTAAGAGCCCATTCTGCCATCTAAGACGGCTAACTTCCGATTTAGCTTTCCAGCTAACTTGAATGGGGATAAAACAATTCAACTATATGGTTCTTCTAGACTTTCAAAATGTGACGCTTGAATGGTTCAAATTCTAAAAAAGTTTATCCACCATTTTCTGGCCACTCCTTTTCCCATGATGATGTGCAGTTGTAATTCCACAGTGTGACCACTATGTCAAATGGTCTTTAAAGCCTGGTGTTGGTTCCATGGAAAAACATTTTTGCCAGTAAATAGTCTGCGCTAACATGTTTTGCTAGCCCGAGTTTTTAGCAGTAATTCAGCAGTAAATAAGCAGCCATGTGTGTTTGACTGTGGATGGTGGAGCTGCTGAATGGATGGTGAGTTTATAAGTTGCAGCGGTGGCTGTTGGCAGCTAGCTCCACTTGTTAGTCGCTGAACTACAGCAGCAGCATGCAGGCAGAGCAAGCAGCCGCCGGACTTCACATCTGTTGATCCCTGCAGCACTCCTCTCAGATCCAGACTGTCTAGAGAAGGTTTATGGTTTGTTTGCTGTTTGACAGGCAGGTAGGAGGTTCACTTATCTGTGAGTGTAGCTGTGCTGTAAGTAAACAGTCTGAACTCAATAGAGTTTTCTCTGACAGAGCTTAAAGTCCAAGGCTGCTCTGTATATTTTCCTGCTTTTTTGTCCTTTGCCAATCACAAGCCTGATCATATCTGAAAAGAAGATCATATCTTAAAGAAGTGAGACAGTGCACAGTCATATCTGGCCATCAATAATCACTTACATTTATTATTTATTTATATATTTTGGTTTCATCATTATAATTCTGAGACAAATCAGCAGTGAAATAGATTTAAATGATGTTTAGCGCTTCTTTGCACAGCATGGCTAATCAAATTCAACATAGAGAGCTTCTCAACAAGGTATTAAAACCAAGGTCTGCTTGTATTTCTTTATCGGTTGTTTGTTGTTTCAAAATATAAAAGGTTTTTCACTTAATGACTTGCCACTTGCCACAACAGGTGTTGTGCAGTTATGTGGAGTGTCAATGGGGTTATTATACAGTGGGAATTTTCCCATTACAGTCAAGGTGTTGTTATTGTTTTCCCCTGACACATTCACACAAACACTCATACACATCTGTGTTGTTATTATAACAAGACCACTGACCCTTGTGCTGAACAAGCCATAATTCTTATTCAAACACTGATCTTTGCAGCCAAACTGATGTGTTACTGTTCTATTACAAAAAAAATCTATCACTTTCCCACACATCTATATGCAGCAAGTCAGCATCATCAGGGTAAGTAACACAAACTCAACTTTCTTGTGTTTCTCATGTTTTCCTCAACAGTCTTGTTAGAGAGTGAGAGTAGAGTATCTCTGCAGGTGGTGAGGCTGTTTGGGGATGATGAGCGATGGTGTGTCTTAGGCCCATCTTTAATTCAGATGTCTCCCGCTTCTCTGGTGGAGACAAAACAAGAGACTTAAGATACAAGATTGATGCTCAAGTGGGAGGCGTGCACAACCAGTGTGAGTCACACAGCTGAGGCATCATGCAACAAAACATGCGGTAGATTTGCAGTTTGTATGTCATGCCGTATCTATTCTAACTGGGCTGTCTGGTTGTGTTGTTTTATTCATAAATTACATCAGATGTTGCCTTTGGATGTGTTTTGATGTACTAAATTATTTATGAAATATTAACAGAAAATGCAGCTGACATGAATTTTTTAGAATTACATTTTTTGAACGACACTTTCGACATAGAATAAACATGGCTGGATAAACTCACTAGAGGGCCATGGAGCAAAAATTAGCTATGGGCCCCATTGACCCCCCTTCCTCCCACTCACTGTGCTTCATGTCATATTCAAACTACATTCAAATATATGGCAGCTTAATTCAGAGCCTGAGAAATCAACAAGTGCTCCTGCTGGAATACTATGAGTTTGCTATCTATCAGTTACTTTATGGTCATTTGATTAGACATAAGACAAAATGATTTAGGAATATCTACCACAAGCAAATAATAAACCAAAATAACAAATGCAAACAAAATGAATGGAAACCATTCCAAAATCAAAATGTTGATTCTTCACTATGTAAAGCAAGACAGAGTTTGGCTGTTAATATATGAGTGTTTTCTTTAATGATTTACTCCAAAGATTAGAGAAGCCTTTTTTCAGTAATTGTAAATGTTTCCATGGTGAACTGTGCCTTTGCAATACAGTTTCATATCTACGTAGCCTACTATGTCTGGCACCTGCTACAATCTTCTTCTGCTCCTGATAACCCATGCAGTCTAGAAAGACTGTAGCATGCTGAGAGCACCAATTTCTCCAACAAGCTCTCTTGTATTATTGTAGAAATTATTGTTATTTGTGTCTGTATATTTCTTAGTATTCCCGGTTATTAGTTTGCTTGGATGTGTGTCAGAAATTGGTGCCTGATAAAAAATTAAGCTGAGCAGCAGCAGAGCAGCTCTCTGCTCTGCTCTCTGCTATGTTCACATTTTAGAGAATGTAATTAATATTTTCCTCATTAGGATGTATTATTTCACCACTCACGACCCATCTGCTATTAATCAAAAAGTAAATTTTTATGAATCGACCCACCTATCCGCGTATTAACTGCGGTGCCCATGGATACAACTTCAATCAGCGCATCACTACTGTCCACATGTCCATGTACAAGCTATATTTAATAAGTGTTGAGTCTTAGTGTGTTAGTCTCGAGTCCTTGTCTTAAGATTACAGTTTTAAGAACCTCTTTACAAATCAGGGCCTCCAGATGAGGTAATGATACAGGACCTGCTTAAATCCTGTTATCACTTCAGTGATGCTGTTCTTTAGTGGTGCATATTCAAATTTAATTAGACAAAACTAAAGGCTTAAAGCTCCACTATCAGCCACTAGAGGCTACAATGTCAATTACACCACACGATATGTAAATGTTGGATATAATTATGAATATACTGACAATCTCAGCCTCACTGGTGTCACGGGAAGAGAAAAAATACTAATACATACTAATTGATGTTCTTGAATTAATGCTCATGCTCCCAAATTAGTAACTTGTGCTCTTGAATTACTAAATGTATGCTCTAAAGTTAATCATTTTTGCACTGTGAACTTTGCAAACAGTTTATTTTTGCTTTATTCGGAGTTGTTTTTCTGGCCACCTGACAAATGTAAATCTAATATTAACTCTCCTTGGTCTCCACCTACTCCTGAGGGAAATCTCTAACTCTTTGAGCTGTTAAATGCTCCACTGTGTTCACCAGCTAACTGCTAACTTTGTATGGTGTTGACATGTGATATCAAAGATAACACATCAGTGTTGAAAGAGCAGAATCTAAAGTATATTCATGGCACATAACTATGGTGTACTGTATGTTATGTGCATCTAAGCAGCCAAAGTGGTCTAAACTTGCACCCAGCGTAGAATCACAACTGTATGAAAAGAGTGATAACAACCTATAACCTTACCTCCTGCTTTTACAATAACACAGCAGTAATTCAAGAGTGTATATTACTAATTAATGTGAGAAGAGTTTTGAAATGTTCCAGACACTTGACAGGCCCTGTATGATACCAGCAGTTTGTACAGTAAATCCAATGACACTCCTCTCATTTGATAATGAGATATGTTGTGTGTGAGCATGTATGTGTCAAGCTCATTAGGAGTACAGTACAGTAGGGTTGAATTATGTGTTCTACCATTCTTTACTTTTTTACATCTTGCATACCAAAAGCAGCACCTCAGGAGCTTTACCTGCTCAAGGATGGATGGATACTTGCAGACCATCATCAGGCATCCTTCCTAACTAAACAGTCAAAATAACAGCATCCCTTTTGAGGAGGATTGGTATGAATGAAGTTAGACTACAGTTGCTTGAATTAACTGTACGTACAATGCAGTTCCCCCAGAGACAGCACAGCTCAAAGAATCAAAGGAGGCAAAGGAATCACATAAGAAACACAAACCAGAACAAAAGGATGATTTTTATCATTTGCCCGCCAAACTGCCAGCATCACATCAGGAAATCACATATATTCACATATTGGTAGTCTCGTACATGCCTTTTAAAGTTTTTCAAAGCAAACCGAGATGGTTCAATTTAGAAATTTTGTAAAATGAAAAAAGGAGCAATCTACCTTTTATAACTGCTGGGGTGTTTTTATAATGCTTTAGAGATCACATGTTAATGACAGTGTGAAGTATTGTGAGGGACCTTTTCTTTATTTTCATAAAAATCTGAGTTTCTTTTTCTAGGCTCTTTTCTGTATTCAACCACCATGTCTACACTAGCACATATCTTTTATTCTGTGTAACTCACTGTTGCTGCTGTTATCCAATCAAAAGCTAAGGCTAGAGATTGAATCACCACTGTGATATTAACTGGTAATATTTGTTACAGGATTATTCATTTCTATGTACAAGCCAAACATGATGGATTCAATAAAAGGATTTTGTGATGTGCAATACATGGCAGTACAGACATGCAGCCTGAGAGAGGGAGAGTTTGTGAAGATGTTTCAAAATGTGACATTTATATTTGTGCTCTTCATATCAGAAATAATATGTTAATTAGATAAGTCATGCTTGTAACAGATGGAATATACTGTATAGGAAGCAATTATACAGAGCAATTATATACAGAATGTTCCTATGTGAAGACAGTTACCCTGAGGAAAGACTGAAAATAACCTGCAGGCCACATATGTTGTTACACCGACCAAGTGGGAAGAACGTGTTGTATGGTACAGTATGCACTAAATGCTGTGAGTGATGAAAACACTGACATTTTTAAATGTGTAAATGTCAAGATGGTATCATATACATGTGATTGTGTTTGTGCATCCTGGGTGTGTTTACACCTTCAGTGAGGACATGTTGCATAGCTGATGTTTAAAGGTGTGGTTAGGCGAGTCAGTGGAGTGTCTTCAGAAAACTAGAGAAATACCACAATGTTTGCAAATGTACATGCATGTGTATCCATCTCTTTTGTTTAGTTAAACCTCTCCATCCTCAGTACACTCCCTTACCACATTCCATATGTTAGAATCTGTGACGGACAACAACTGTTGCCCCACATTTGGCTCTTGCCATCACAATTCAACGTCCACTGCCAAATTAATTTACTCCTGGCACCAGCACTTCATAGTTGCTTTGGAAACCAAACTTGCGGTAGCTTTTCTGTTTAGTGAAAGTGAAATAATTGATGCATTATATGCTAATCAGAAATAACAGTGTGGGTAGGATGATGTGGATGTTCACCCAGTTGGCATACCAAGCAGATGCAGATGAGTGTAAAGCTGTCTGTTTCCTGGGCAGACATTTGATGATGAATGCCAAGCGCAGCTCTGCTGATGGAAACGTCTGCTTCCTGCTCAGCAGACCAGCAAAGACACAGTCAATGGAATATTAAAATCATTATATCTGAGAACGAAAAAAGAAATAAAGTGTTCGAGGCGGAAAATGGTAGCGCGATAAACAGCAGTGATTGTTCAAAAGAAACCATTTCAGCTGACTGGAATTTCTCAAATGCTACTATGGTCAGTGCTGATATTCCCAGTGCAGGTAAAATGTCTCTATTCATAGTGGACAATGAAGCTTGGCTGCTTTGACTGCAAGTGCAAGAGAAATAGATGATAACTGGTAACTGTTATCATCTATTTCACACTGTATATATATATATATATATATATATATCACAGTAAACTGCATCACTTTTATGTTATCACGTAGATGATAGCCGCTTAAATGATGAAAGTTAAAATGGTTTTTCTCCTTGTTTCTCTTTGTATCTATCACCTATTCCCAAAAGGCTGTTTCCTAATGAGCAGGCTGTACAGTATGAGTAAAAATACAGCACTGCCACATGATATAGTGGCAATGATTTGGTATCCTGACAGTTGACAGTGAGAAAAAAGATATAAATGGAATAAAACTGAAGTGCAGTATGCTGAATTATTTAGTGCAGGGGCTGTAGCAAAGCTCTGCTCATTTAGGAAGATTAACAGATGTGGCAAATCACTCTGTTGTCAATCTTTTACAGTTCCGAGCTGAAGAATTATGAATAAATGGAGTTTCGTATCTCCAACGGGAACTATTCTTTATGAGGGTCCTCTTTTCCTCTCTTCTCTAGACAGGACGTCTAAAAATAACAAAAGGATGCATTTGTTATCCTACAGCTCTGGGGGCCATTGTGTTGCATTTTTCTCTGTGGCCTTATCTCACTCATTCAAATTCTGCCCCGACAGCAACCTCTGAATCAGTCTTTCTTACAGTAGGAAACACATTTGTGCAAGTTCTATGTAGAGCTGCAGATAATGAGAAAAATATGGTGCTGCTGGACAGGAGATAAGTGTGACCTGAAAGACACCAAGAGGCTACCAGCCATCGATTTTGTGGAATAGACAAATATCCTCGTCTCACAGTGATGTATCTCTTCACTGTGTATTAAATGTTGTTCTACATTGCTGAGACTCCATTACATTCATGATAAGCTTTTGACTTAGTCCCACCTCACTTCTTATATAGACACTCTTTACAACCTGTCTACCAGAGAATCACAGAGACCCAATGAAGACACTTTCACACAGACATTATTTTGTTACCAGCCACAGCCTTGCTTCATGGCCACAGATACAGTATATTGTCCAAGGAGAATAAGAACTTCACTATCACCACTCCCCCCGCCCATCCCGCTCTCTCTCTCTCTCTCTCTCTCTCTCTCTCTCTCACTCTCACTCTCACTCTCTCTCGTTCTTTCTCCCACCTCTGGCTCCATCTTCGAGCCAATGTTTGGACAGGAAGCCGTGTGCTCAGAGAAGCTGTTGTCTTGTTAAATGGTACAACTGAGGAGGAAATGGATAACAGCCAACCTTGATAATTTTACATCCTCTGCCTCAGACAAGAAACTGAATCACTGACAATGATTTGCCTCAAAGGCTACTCTCCTTTTATGCTGCTTTATTAGTTGGCACTGTCATGCCTTGTACAGTCTTACCGTTTACCTCAATTCCTCATTATGTGAGAAACAAGACTTAAGAGTCTGCAGCCATGCCGGCAGCAGTAGAATCTGTATTTACAAGTGTGTTTTGAGCTAAATGCTAACCTCAGCATGCCAGAATGCTTACAGTGACAATGCTAACATGCTGATGTTTAACTGGTATAATGTTTACTGTAGTCATCCTTTGAGTTTAGCGTATTAGCATGCTAACATTTGCTAATTAGTGCTTAACATAAAGTGCATCTGAGGATGATGGGAGTGTCATTAATTTTGCAGGTTTTTGGTCATTACCAGTACACTACCAGTCAAAACTTTGGACACACTTTTTGATTCAAGAGACTGGGAAGGTGTGTCCAGACTTTTGTCAGGTCCTGAACTGATGATGGTTCTAGATGAGAAATTAGGTGGTAATCAAACTTATTTGAATTTATTTTCTAGCAGTATCTGTAGCAAAACATAGTAGTTGTTGAGATATTTCAGTCTGGACCACAGCTGACTCACTGAGTGACAGATCAACACTGGCACCTCAAATTGTGCAATTGACTCAAAACTGTTGCCTGTGAAAACACTTTCTATTGCAGCAGGACATAAATTCAATTGGTTATTTTGCATTAAAATGTAAAGAGGAGGGATGTTGGGGCTACTGGAAGGCTCAGGTCTACTAGCTTTGGTTTAATTCTTGCTGGTCACTTTACTTGAGAACCAGTTTGTGATTTCTGCCGTCAAATGTGGGTGTCTTTATTGCAGAGATGTGGGCCTGTTGATGAAAGGGTACTTGAAACTCTCCTTTAAGATTTAATTTAAACTGAAATTAATCAAGTAGGGTGATCTTTCTGACAAAAAATGTCAAAGAGACAGTGTGTCAAACATAGCGTCTGATTGGAAGAGACAACCACAGAGTAAAAACAGCCTTTTCACACTGTTCGACACAAGCAGCAAATTGGCTGGAAATTAAAACTAATGAGCAATTACCCCGCCAATGAACTTCTAAATGTCTGTTTTCTCAATGCTCTCCGACTGAATCCTAATTTCTACTTATTTAATCAATCTGAATAAATATGACACTTGTTTTTAGTGCCTTAATCTCTCATTGTGTTCACTGTGAGCCACAGAGAAATGCGCTTTTGCATTCTGATGTGCATCCAAGAAAATAACTCCTAATCTCTCAGCTCCCCCTGAAAGACTGTGAATACAGTGTACACAGACAAACATATTTATCCAAAATCAAAACATGGCAACCACTATTGGTTCAGTTTATTTATAATGCTTTATTTGCATGCAGCCTCTATTACAAACCTCCCACCCGTATTTTTGCCACATTAAAGCTATTTACCCTTTAGAAAGAGCCTAGTTGCACTCTGCTTGAACTGACGGCTTGTTTCCGATTTAATCTTTTATCCCTTACCCTGCGTCTGCACATGAAAGACCCCTCAACGCAGGACAGTAATGACTTAACAGAGTGCGTTCACAAAGAGAAATATCTAACAATGTAATCAATTATTCACCCCCTCTCTGGTACATCAGAGAATAAGCATGTGTGCTTTGCTTTGATGCTGGAAGTCAACGCTGTAATCAATGAACGCTGAGGTAAATAAAAGGTTATTGTTGTTTTTTAAATGAACTAAAGCATTGTGGTGTTGATATTAACATTTAAAATCACAAGTTTATAAGTTAGCAGTCATTTTCTCTCCAACAGAGCTGAGCATAATGTTCAGTAATTTCATATTTGGCTGTTTATGGAACTTATATAAAGACTCATTATCAAAAAGCTACAAGTAAAGCCAAAATAAATGGACTTCCCACAGAACTCCATTTTCATGGATGTGAACAGATGTAAAAATGCGAGAATAAGCACGAGAGTGTGCGTGGAAACTAGATTCACTTGTTCTACAGTATGAAAAGTGTTATTTTAGGAAGATCACTAGCACAACCTGCAGCTCAATACCTGTAATAACATCCATGAGATGTACAGAAAGCACTACATTGCCTTTCTTATCATCCTAATAGAAAACAGTCCGATGTATTGCCGCTTACTGAGCAAGAATTCAAGCTGGGAGCTGCTCTTCAGCACAGTCATGCATGAGACAACATAGGAAGGCAGGAAATCATCATACAAAGGTCTTTGTTTAAGAGTAAAGCTACTCATTCTGCATGTCCAATTCATTTTATACCATCATTTGCCTTTCCTGTGTCATGGTATTCGATCAGTGGTCTGTGTAGATGGTATTGAGGAGGCCTATGAGGCATCATAACAGAATGAAGTGAAGCACTGTCTGCAATATTAATGGGGTAATTATGCAAATTAGACAGCAGCCTTCATCACTCACAAAATTGTGATGTTGTTATGCCAAACAGACATGAGGCTCATTGTTCAGACCTCTCCTCCTTCTGCTGCTTCAATAATATCTTTCTAAATCTGATACATGTCTGTACGCTTGACTGCAAAGCTTGTGCTCACTTATCAAATCCCTCTATTCCCGCAGATTTAATCTGTGTCATAATTCATGGTGTCATAGTAAACCAAATTTCTACTGTCATGCTTTAATATCATTTACAACTCTCATGGCACATGAGTTAAATATTGACAAAGAGAAATACAGTGTTGTCTCCTGTGCTGTAAAAAGTCTATCATACACAGAGAATAGTTGTACCTCTGCTAGCGTCATTCTTATGAGAGGCGATGTTCTGGGGAGAAAAAAAAAAACTAAAAACAAAACTTTTACCATGCAAAGATATCAGCAGGCATGACTCCCTGAGTTACAGACCGCACAGAAATCCATTTTAGTCTTACATGGATGCATGCTGCTCCCTAGTGTTAGAAATGGGAACAATGAGAAATTAAATGCAAGTCACTGCAAGTTCCCATTAGAGGCTCTGTTAATAATATAAAGTAATGCAAAACTCAAGTTGTCCCTTCACAGGGAGGTCAAAGTACGAGTCAGTTACAGAGTGCTGAAATATTAACAGGAGATAGAAATTGTAAATTTAAATGAAGTCATCTTGGAAAGGTGACTTCTTCTGATTCAATGTTGGCTTCAGAGCAGCACTCCTGGAGATTCAGTGGCATTTCTCTTTGGTGTCCAGCAGGGCAGGTGTTTGCCATGCATAAATATGGCTCCTATCCTGCAGACAGTTATGAGTACAGTTAACGTCACATCTAAGCTCTAAATTGTCTCTGACGTGATTAAAGCAGCAGGATTGCCGTAACTAAGATCAAGAATTTCAGAACAGCTGCTCTCATATCATCTCTTCCTGCTGTACAAAAGTAGAAAAAGTAGAAAAAGACATACACATAAGCCTATAAAGATTACTTGGCAGCCATTTCAAATATTCATTATTCATTATGCTTCTCCTTTTTATGCATTCATTTGGCTTATAGATTAAACAAAACTACACCGTGAAATCTGAGAAAAAAAAAGAAAAGATTTGTAGTAAATACCATATTTTCTATGTTAAGCAAACAAACATTTGAAATATTCAGCAAGCAGGAATGAAGGAACTTCCTTCTTTTGTGTTTAATATTAAAAACTAACACAAACAAGAAGGCAGGCAATTAAACACTGATTTGGAGAAATTTTAGCACCTCTGCTCATATTTCATTCTTTTCTGACGTGCTCGTTCATCACAGAGGACACGGTCTGGAAATGAGTTTTGACTGGATGCTGACTTCAGACAATCACTGCTCACTGTACTGTATGTGTTCCTCTGCAGTTTTCCACTGCACTAAGCGCCGGGGATGGAAGCGTTACCTAGGGAACCAGCCAGAGCGACGGAGTGTACGTTCCTATTAGAAGACACCAATGATTACTGACTGGAAATAACTGAGGGTCACAGGTGACAACACTGCAGAAAGTCTGACACCTTAAATATTCATGCAGATGAAAAATAATAAAAAAAAAATCACATGTCTCTCTAAATCACATGTCTTGCAGTGACAGCTTGTTGATCACGTTTCCTTTAGCTTTTATACAATATGCACTGGGACAGTAATGGTGGGATTTCACATACTTTAATTGTTTGTTTTTTTGTTTGTTTTTTTCACATATCTTCAATTTAGTGTTCACTTGTAATGTAGAAAAATAACATTATAAACTATATATGATTTTTATGATATGCTACATTTTATCTGACAACAAGCAATGCTACATTCATGACTGTTAAAGCACAGGGCAATTTGTTCCACCACACAGAAATTTAGAGGGCTTTATCTCTTCTGTGGTGTGTACAAAAAGTCCAAAACAAAGCCCACTTCGACTTGTAGTTCAAAAGTTCAGAGAGTTAGAATGACATCCTCCTGGTGTGAAGATTATTCTTGCCCAGGCAGAGAGCTCCGCTGCTGGGAGAAGCCTGTGATGACATAGTGCAGGAGCTGCATGAGGCCCTGTCTATCCTGTAGGAGATGGAGTTGTAAAAGACTGGGTTGCTGTGACCACTTTCCTGCTCACAGTGAGATGGAGAGGGGCTGTCATAAACATCCGGGTCACAGCACATGCAGGAGAGCAAAGCTCTGAACCTGCTGGTTTCAGGGAGCTTAGAGTGCTGTTCCTGTTCAGATATAACAAGTCTGCGCTCCTCTACAGGAGAGGGGAGGAGATTGATACGGCTGGTGCCCCCTTCCATGGGTAGGCTTAGGTTGCACCGGCTGCTGTGTCCGTCTTCACCGTCTTTATATTCCACATCAGAAGTTTCTGCATCCCTGTCACCCTCCTTAGGCTGCATATCCTGCTCCTCTCCCTGTACTTCAGGCCTTCCGTCAGGCTCCTCGGTACTAACAGTGAGGAACCTTAAGACCACTAGGTTAAGAAAAGCTCCAATGACTGTCAGCCCAACCAGGATGTACATGAAGGTGAAGGCCACATACGGGGTTCGCTTCTGGAGAGCATCTTTCTTCTGCAGGGCCACGAAATCCCCAAAGCCGATGGTGGTGAGAGTGATGAAGCAGAAGTAGTAGGCGTTAAAGAAGGTCCAGCCCTCAAAGTGGGAGAAGGCTGCCGCTCCGATACACAGCGTGCTCATGCAGGACAGCAGACCCACCAGGACCATGTTCCCCATGGACACCTCTGTCTTCTGTAAACCCAGGCCCTGCTTGACTCTGCGCAGGAGGTAGTGGACAAAAGTGTTGATCCTCTCGCCCAGGCTCTGGAACATGACCAGTGTCAGAGGAATGCCCATGACAGCATAAAACATACAGAAGGCCTTGCCAGCGTCAGTGCGTGGGGCAGCGTGGCCATAACCTACAGAATCAAGTCACATAATGTAAAGTACTATTAATTTATGTCTATGGAGATTTTTAGTCATCAAGATACACCAACAATACTCACACGTCACCCAATGAAGGACCAAGTCAACTCTCGAGTTTTTTGCTCTGAGTTTAAAGTAGTAGTTTATGTCTAACTTTGCTGTTTATGTGGTTAAACTTGCATTAACCAATATTTATGATATCAGCAGTGAATGATATGTCAGTGCTTTGATGGAAAAATCACCAAACATCTTCTTTTAGCTAACTTTTTGGTTGTAGAGCTGCACATTTTCTCAATGGTTGAATCAGAGCTGCTCTCATCCACCCCCAAAGGTGAACCTGCTGCATGCTACCTGCCCAGCACCATGCATCAACTAGCAGCTAAAGACCCAGATACTTTTCTCAAGAGTTGATCAAAGACCAAACCACAGTTAAAAGGAGAGTGAATACTGGACTCTGCATGAATGCTAATGCTGCTCTGTGTCTGCTAGATGTGAAAGCAGACAACTTTGGGCTAACCTTTCAGCAATACAAGGTTTATGAGTTGAGAATATTGTGGTGGCTGATTGCAGGCAATAGCCTTAAGTTGATTGATACAGATTTAAAGAAAATGGTCAGGTTGGTAGGTCAGTAACCTACAGATCGACTGCACAAGTAATACTGTAAGCTATATTATCCAACAGTTTAAAATAACAATGAGGGTTCTGCTTTAAAATGATCTGTTGGTATGGCAGAAACAGAGCAAAGAGGAACCTAAATCACTGTTTTCTTTCCACCTTCCGACCTCTCCTTGTTGTGGTGCACTCATTAAGTGCTCATCCTGATTCTTTCACACTCCTCTGGTTTGTGGTAATGTTGTGGTAGGCCATGCTGAGTCTGACTCACATATATCTAGTTAAAAAGTCGAATGACTTTGATCCAGCATGTTTTATTGTGTCTCTGCTGACTGGACCCAACAAAATTGTTGTATTGTGCCATTTTTAGCCAAATATTACAGAACACCTCTGCTGCTGTTTTGTGTTCCCACAAATTATACAAAGTTATGTGTATAATAGAAAACATCTATACTGTCACATGTGCCTGCTCACAAGTGCGAGAGGGTTGTGTATGAGGATTAAGATGGGAGAAGTGAAAAAATGATGATTTGAAATAAACATCACATATATATATATAGATATGAAAGCAGAGCAGATAAGTGGATTAGCTTCATAAGAATTAAGGAGATGTTTCTGGACCATTTTCACCCAGTGAGTGTGAAAACTGGTCACTGTGGGAATTCTGTATCACTTCTAAAACCTTCGTTCTGAGACAAATTACTAACTTTTTGCATTACAGCCTTGCAGATGTTTCACAATGAAAACATAGATTTGTGATGGAGTATCTCCTAGTAACAG
Source organism: Euthynnus affinis (assembly GCA_029490765.1). Taxonomy (NCBI): domain Eukaryota; kingdom Metazoa; phylum Chordata; class Actinopteri; order Scombriformes; family Scombridae; genus Euthynnus; species Euthynnus affinis. The sequence goes on along the minus strand of CM055840.1, from coordinate 8,326,414 downwards.
TCAGTCAGACAGTTATTGTTGCTATTCAGCTGTAGCCTATATTATTAAATGACAATCACAAACTTCAGTCCCCATCCTGCTTCACAATGCGTCACACTACGCCTCAGCTTTCTGTGGCTTTACAGTTTTACCTGAAAACTGAAAACATATAGCTGCCTCTCCTGTGTGTCTTTAGGTAACAAGCACCTTTGTGCAAAGTATCTACTTGCCAATCGTGGTGATAACAGTGATGGCAAAATAAAACGAGCCGGCGAACTTCCACTGTCTGCCTGCGCGGTGCGGCTCCGACTGAAGGACCACTCTCTCAATCTCCCGGTAGTCATCCTCAGCGAAGCCGTACTTCATCTTCAGCTCGTTCAGCTTCTGCTCCAGCGTTCTTTTCCTTGAACTCTCACTGTCCGACTCTAGTGCGCCGAAGACGGCGGCTCCTATGAGCAGGTAGAAAACCATGGAGAGGATGAGTGAGAGGGTCCTGATGTTCTGCGTCTTCATCCTCAACTCCGGAGTGCGCGCGGGGCGCAGGGAGGAGGGAGGGTGCTGCTGATACTGCTGCTGTTCAGAGGGACAGACGCACAGAGGACACGGGAGCATCCTCCTTGGGCTCCATTCGTTTTCAATGGGTTGATGAGTTGAGGCCCCTTTGGTCTGCTAGGATTACAACATAAACAAATATAGGTTGAAACTGTAGCCTGCTGCATGCTGCGTGTCAACAGGTGAAATGGCACCAACGCTGAGTGTCTGCAAGTCACCTGAGCTCAGCAGCTGGCAGCACTTCGACTTTCCACAGGATATTATGGCCTCGTTAAAGGTGCTCGTATGGCCTCATTTACTGTACTTTAAAAGTGCTCTAAATGTCAGGTGCACTTGGTCACAGGTGCACTCACGTTTTGTCATTAAAGCCGCCCTCCACTCACAATGTCTTTTGCTGATTGTTACGCATCACCTGGATGTTCAGCTCCACTGTGCAGGATGATGTATGTGGACAGTTTGATACTAGAATGTGACAAAAAAAAAAAAAAAAAAGTTTATCTTTCTCTTTAAATCAGAGTTGCATGATTTTGTGACATCACAACTAGTTTGGAAGCTAATCATGATTCAGTATGCAACAGGTGTGATGTGGAAACTGCATCTCCAGTGGAAATACACGGAGAATGGACTTTTAAGTGAACTATCTTGTCCAACTGTTAAACTTTTGAAATGAAACTTATTTTCATTTTCATATATTCTGCATTTTCCAATGAGGTAGACAGAGAATATGTTATTCAAAATATGCAATAATTCATCTTCTTTTCTTTTTTTGGAAAAACCCCAGAGAAAATGATTATTCAAACCAAACTTTCTTTTAAGTCTTAAAACATTTCTTAAAGATATTATTTTGAACATTATTGTGCTGAATGTCATGAATGCTGGATGAACAGCGTTGCTAGTGAAACATGTAAACAGTAGACATTTGTTGAACTTCTAAAATATTGCAATATAATTATTTGCTGAAGGCAATGATCACTGCGGACTGGATATAGATAGATAGATAGATAGATAGATAGATAGATAGATAGATAGATAGATAGATAGATAGATAGATAGGTAGATAGATAGATAGATAGATAGATAGATAGATAGATAGATAGATAGATAGATAGATAGATAGCTTTTACTTAAAAATAATAATATATACAAGATATAAGAAAACAATCAGTTAAAACAAATATTTAAGTACAGTTAATAAAATATACTATAATACTATAAAATAAATCAGTTAAAACAGGTAAAAACAATTGAGTTGAGTGGTTTGTGATCATAGATTTAAATTGACCCAGTGTTACTAAAGTATTCATTTTTAGATGCTTTGTAAAGAGTTCCAGATGCTCAGAGCTTAAAAGCAAAAAAGCAGATCTCCCAAGCTCTGTACAAACTCAAGGGACTTGCAGTCATTAGACTGAGTGTGATGTGGTCCAGAGGACCAATCTAGCATAGATGTGATGCAAGATGGCAGCTTCCCAATAAAGGTTTTGTACATAAACAAATACATATGCATATCACGTCTCTCAGTCAGAGAAGACCACCCAACTTTTTCATACAGGGTGCAATGATGAGTGCTATAAACATCACCAGTAATAAAACTAAAGGCAGAATGATAAACAGCATCCAATAGCTTAAGAGTAGAGGCAGAGGCATACCCATAAATCACATCACCATAATCCATAACAGAGAGAAAAAGTGCCTCAACAATCCTTTTTCTACAAAGCATAGGAAAGTTTGTTCTATTAATATATTTAAAAAAAAAAAAAAAATTTGTTGACAATATTGTCTATATGAAATTTGAATGTGAATTTTTCTATCCAAATACCAACGTATTAATATTCTGTAACTCTCAATAACAGATCCTTGTTGGTGAAAATATTAAAGTTTTTGCTATTGTTACCTCTAGCTCTGGAGAATAACATACACCCAGATAACATGAGGAAGTGGGCCACTTCAGGCAATGATGCGACACTGCTGGCCTTCTTCTGGCCTGGACAAAATGGCCCATATGTAAAATAGATTTGAGAAAAAGGGGGCTAGGACAGCACATCTAGCATGTAAAATAGCAAATATGGCCCAAATATCCCAAATCAAATGTGGGCCTTTTTTGGTAAACATGTTGTGCTCTTGGTTATGTGAATTCTGGATGTGAGCCAGTTCTGGTTTATCTGGTTTGTTCCTTGTTGACATACAGCATTATTATTGCTTGCTTGCGGCCCAGATCTGGGAAACAGGAGCAGACCACCTTAGTGCCATCCTTTCACGCAGTATGTGGGCCAGATGAAAAGTGCCTAAAGTGTCAGGCGTGGGCGGCATCTGGGCCACAGCAACTTTGCTATCTGGGAACTTAGTTTCATGTGCAAGTTTAAGATCATGTGCATGTTAAAGATAAAAAAAAAAAATATTAATTTAAATTGTAAAAAGAACTGGAACCAGAATAGAACCTTGTGAAACACAATTAGTTACAAGTAAAAGCTCTGAACGAATAGTTCCCAAGTTCACTGACTGGATATAGGAGCTAAGATTTCACTACTGTACCACTTTACAGTTGTGAATCAATTAAAATTTCAATTTCAGCTCATTTCAAACTGGAATTTTGTAAATTTTTGAGCATTTGTGTATTTATTTGTAGTATTTATGCTGCAAACCTTCTTAGATTGACTAATCCCATGTCTGGAGAGGTTTGGGATGCACAATTGTCAGTGTCTGTGTGTGTTGACGTCTGTAGCCACCACAGAGACGCACATTAGAAACAGCTGGCCTTTCCAGACTCTACTCTTTTGATTATTTTGCCCTGTGAAGCGTTCATGTGCAGAGTATTCACAATACGCTCGGCTACAGTATTACTCTGAGCGATGAAGCATTAGCCGGTGGCAGCACTGACCCTTATCAAGCACACTTAGTCGCTGAGTGATCTACCGAGCCTTCATCATTAACTAAGTCCAACACACAGACTGAGTGAGAGAGACAGTAGAGATGATTTGTGCGTATGTATCAGTGAAGCCTCACGGAGGCCTCGCTCGTGGAGCCTCGCTGAGCTTTTCAGTGGCATATGTTGGGTTTTTACTCAGTGTCATGCTAATTGGGTTCACAGCAGAGTAACCAGAAAATAGGCAGACTGCTGTAGCTCCATGCTGCAAGTTATTTCAGTTTCATATCCTGCTTGAAGTTCCCATCTATTTCAGGAGGGCATTCCAATTTGTGGAGCCTATTCATGCACTAAACCGGGCCATAAAGAGCCTGAGATCTGTCATTAAAATCCACATTTATTGCCTCCATCCCATATAGAACATATGGCTATCTCAACACTCTGTTTTTATCTTCCAGAGACAGCACAGGACCGTATCCTGCTTTAGTAAGCATAAATGAATCCTATTGGCGAGCAGATGTTAACAGTGTAGCATGCAGACACGTCTTGATTTTCTCCACTGGCAGTAAGAGCAATTATCTCCTTTTGAAAGGAGTCCCTGAGAGATAATGGCCTTGCCAGGGTCCACTCAATGAGAGCACACAGTGCTTATGTCAGTTTTATTCAGGATCAATTTGTTATGTAAATTCCACCTTGCGTGTAGAAAACAATAACCTAAACCACAAGTCACAAATAGACACATCAGTTCAACAGTATGCAGTGCAATACCTCAGACACACAAGTAATTTAATAAGCTCTCTGCAGTTTAACGACTCTATATGCACGAAGTAATGATGGTGTATTATCAAATGTACCGATCTCATATCTCTTTGTTCTACAGGATGGTTCGTGCATCTCTTTATCTTCCACAGGAAGACATTAAGAGCAGGATGTCCACTGACTGGAGTCGAGACACTCATCTGTCCAAGTGCCATCTTCAAAGAAAATGAGGCAGGCAAATATACTGCGAACATGATCTTTACACTGATAACAGCGGGTGACTGCAATGGATATGAAGACAGTCGTTATAATGATTATATAGTACAGAGACATGGTGTATTTTTGTCATAAAAGTAAAAATGCTGCCTCTCTTTAAAGCCTGTTTAATAAAAATCAAATGCTTTACATGAACTTGCAGGTAAATGTCTCTTTGGTGACAAGTCATCAGAGGGAAACAGGCTTGAACTTTGCAGCTAATGTGAACAGTCCTTTGAGCCTTATTAGCCAAAAGGGCAGGGACGTGGTCTTTAATTCCTCAGCAACATCACCTTCAGGGAACGGTGCCTCTTTCTGTTTGAGGCACCTGGTCTGAGGACGAATGTGACAACAGAAAAAAAAAGTGCAGCATTTTTTTTCATTAAAAGGATCGTTGTTTTCTCAAATGACAGTAAATTGTAACTGACAGCAGTCTTTGTGTTTTGAAATTATAGTCATTGTGTCATTTTCTACATAAAGATCACAAATTTAAAATAAATATCTGCCTATTTTTTGGCGCCAGTGTAATTTCCTCCCTCGGGTTTTGTTGAACCTACATTTTAGAATAAAAAATAAAACTGACAAAAAGGCAGCAGAGAAGTAAATGAGAAAATAATTTAAATAAAAAAGTCTTTAATAAAAAATCTTGCAGATGATTTATTTTGGAATGTCGTGTTTCTATCTAACTTGGGAATTTGAACTCTGTTGAATGGATGATGTGACAGTTTAACACTGTCGCCCAACTAAAAACTTTATTATCAAAAGAAACAGAATCTACAGATTCTTTTCAAAAATATAGACACTAACCTACAAAAAGGATAGAAAACTCATAATTGTTGTATATGCAAAGGAGCTCCAAGAGTGTACAGACTTGGATGGCACTCATCACTAAATACAATTAGGTTTATTAAAGTTAAGTTTAATTACACAAAAAATATGTGAACAATAAAAAGTCTGGATTTGAATAATATTCATAAGATTCAGTTGTGATTTCTCTGACAGAGGTTCACTATATGACAATACATTACACTCTATGAAACAACAAGCCCTTAATGCCCTTAACATGTCCTTCATTGATTGGAGCTTGACTGTACTACAGACTAAAAGTCAGGATGTCTGGGCCACTGCTGCATCAATTTGAAATCTTTGTTTTGTTCAATCAGTGACTTTTGAGTCCTCAAATGAATGGAGTTGCAGTACTAAATTGCTGGAGTACTCCTTTAATTTGCATGAAATTTAAAAGGTAAATTAATAAGCGCCTAATTAACAAATTAAGTAGATATTAAAGTCCCCTTAATTTGCACATTAATTTGAAATATTTGACAAATCCATTAATCATGAAGCTAGGAATTGGAATTTTGGTTTGTATTAGGAGACATGAATACTTTAAGGTGCAAATTAATTATATTTTAAGGTACTCTTCTTTTGTGTTCAGGTATAAAATAGATTTACCCCAGATTAGGAACATATAGTAAATAAACAGATAGTATAGTAAGGGGTTTTCAATGCTTAATCTGCATGGGGGAAGCATTTTTAAGAGGTAAAAAATATATACAAAACAACAATACAGGTACGGCTTAATTTGTACCTTAAAATGAGTTTACAAAGTCAAGTCTTCACTGGAAATTGTGTGGTTAATTAATGGATTATAATAAAGTGAGGTATTTTCAGTGGATTGTCTGAATGGTTGAAGGGGTTAAAACCTTATCCTGAATTTTTAACTTAATTGAAGGCCTTCACACCATTTAAATGAATTAAGGGATAACTTTTGTGCTATTTAATCAAGTCCCTAAACCAGCAGAAAATCCATTGAGAATACTTAATTATAGCCCATTAATGTATCCATTAATGATCCTCTTATAATCCCATAAATGTATTTAATTACATGATTATTATTATTAGTGTGTAAATGAATGACATTTTAAGGTAAGTTTCATGAGGACAGAGGCTGAGGTCAATGATCCCTGGGCGTCCATGGACCACAGCTTGAGAATCACTGGCCTACGTAAACGTTGTGTTAATAAATCACAATTGGAATAAGTGGAGTTTATGTCTGTGCTCAGTTCATGTGTTACACATTATATAATCCAGCTATTTCCACTCAAATCATGAACTAGCAACTGATCTACTTCTGAGTGTGAATTGGTTGTCGACAAAGTTTCGGTTTAGTGTAAAAAACTGTAGTGAAGGAAGTGAAAGTGAAACACGTAAACGGCAGATGAGGACTGTGTCACTGCTGTGTTACTTCGTCAGACACGTTGTTCAGATCATGCCTTGGTTTGTTAACCGAGTTTATTTTTTAGTGGAGCGGTTATGGCGCGGACTGTGTTCGGTATGGCGGTGCTTTATTAGAATTAATGCTGCAATTGTCGCACGTACACGTTTAGCGATAGACTCCCATAAAAGTGAACACGGAAGCCAGAGTGAGCCTGAAATAAGCGACGAAAACAAACCTCCAGAGACAAACTCCCCACAGGAGGTAGAGGGGGTCTACTGTGAGAGTCTACATGAAGCAGGGAACAGGTCCGTCGACCAGCGGTCAGAGTCTGAAGAAGATGAGAATGATGAGTTTAGCGGTGAAGAGTTTCGAGTTAAGGCCACAGACGAGTTTTACTGCGACTATGATTCAACCTGGGAGACTGAGGAGAGTCAGGAGGTTACATTCAAGAAGACCAACCGATCACAGTCCAGAAATGTAAGTAAACCACAAATCAATATTCATAGCTCAGGCCTGCACAGCTCTGTGAGAGATGGATTCATATTGAGGCCTGCATTGAATCATCATGGTAAACACATTTTATCAGGGTGTGCCCTCTGGTGAGTTTAAAGTGACCTCGTAACGTAATAGTTTCTTTTCTCTCTTTCTTTCTTTCTGTCTTTTTTTTTTTGCATGTTAACTGCTTGTCGTGCTGTTGTCAATGAATGTCCTGAATATAATCATCATTTCCATTTATTGTCTTTGTAACAGTACAAGTTTAACAGATTTAGAGATGCAGCAAGAGACATGCAGAACTACAGGCATGGCTACCCTGTAAGTTATCACATACACACACATTCACATACACACACACACACACACACACACACACACACACACACATTGACACATAAACATCCCATGGTCTCTTCTTATATTTCCCTTCAGCTCCAGATCAGACCACAGCGCTGGAACGGGCCCATATCTGTAAGAAAACTATACATATGTTGATTATTTGCATGGATTGTGCAATTAGCCTATATGATAAAATGTCTATGTGCACTTGTTATATTATCTTCCTGTATTTTCTGTTGAGCAGGATGATAAGCCTAACTTGAACTTCTACCTTGGACTGAGGTCATCATCACCTGACGGTACTAACACACAGTTCAAAGTCCATGTACCTGTACATGGCTTATACCAAGTTGTAGTTGGTGATTTGTTTTTCAGTGTAAATTTGAATCATGAGAATATAAAAATCTTTATCCGTGCTACTTTCTTTCCATCTATTCACATTAACTATTGGACTGCATTTCTGTTTGTCATCAGCTATCTACATAAGCGATTTCCACAATGGATGGTATGGAGAATATGACACACTAGAGTATGTGCACACCTATATTCAATGGTAAGTTCATTTGTAATCAGGTGTGATGTAGCATGTTCAGTTCCTGTTCCTGTCAACTTATAATTATTTTTTTCTGTCAAAGGTTGTTCCCACTGCAAGAGCCAGGAGTGAATTGTGATGCCAAGACGCTGACAAAGGCAGAAATTGAGGTAAACTGCTGAAACCTGATAAAAGTTATCATTTCAGTAGAAAGTGCTTCACATGTTCTTATTAAAAAAATGCTACTTTTTCTTCAGGATTTTCTTAGTAATGCAACTGCAATGGCAAATCTGTTGACGTCCTACAAGCTCATGTTGGACTTTTACGGTATCATGTTGTGTGATGAGGAAACGGGAGACGTCAAGAGATCACCGAACTGGAGAGACAGGTTCAACAACCTGAACAGGTGCACTATCTCAGAATATTAATAAAGCATACGTTGATCATTCAAAGTAACAAAATCAAGTAATAATTTCTTTGCCTTTTTTACTGTTTGCCATCAACCAGTCACTCTCACAACAACCTGCGCATCACCCGCATCCTGAAGTGCCTGGGGACTCTCGGGTACCCTCACTACCAAGCCCCCCTGGTCCGCTTCTTCCTGGAGGAGACTCTCGTCAACGGACAACTCCCAAAAGTCAAGGACAGTGTCCTCAGCTACTTTGTGTTCGCCGTCTTGGATAAAAGACAACGCAGGGAACTTATCAAGTTTGCCTATTTGAACTATGACCGTAAAGATGAGTTTGTGTGGTGTCCAAAGAAAATACAAATGAAATGGTCTGTGTCAAAGTCACTGAAGGAAATGCAGATCGACAAACAGGCTGTGCTTGATATGGTGTAATATCTGGTAACAATGTGGAAAGTCTCTAACTGGACCTTGATAGCTTTATGACTGCCACCATAGAGCAACAGTTACTACCAGCTGGTGGAAGAGGTGAGCCCAAAGCATAAAAGTTCTTATGCAAGTCTGCCACGTGACTTAGAGGGTTAAAGCAGCAAAGATAGGGGCAGTGATGATGAGTGATCAGAGCATCTTTGTGAAATTTACTTAGTCTATGCAGTTGGTTTCTATACTCTACACACCAAATTGAATATAATATGTACTTATGCAAATGTTTTTGACTTTTGTATTTACAGTTTTGATTTCTGGATTTTTTCCATGGTCCTCTTATTCTTGTTTTCAGGCTTTTGTTTAACATTAATGTGCAGTTTTCTGAACCAAATTGATGTTTTACACAGAGTACAATTTTACTACAAGTGCATTTGTTATGATGTGGATAAGTAGCACATAAAAATAGTTTGAAGAGCTGCTCATCAGATTGTTTGTGGTTAATCACTCCGTGATGTCTGAAGTTTCTGTTTGACTATCTTATTCCGGGTGCAGCCTGTTTGTTGTTCCTACTTGTTTTATATGCCTTATATGCAGATTTCTTACTCTTCCAATAATTCATAACTGCAATCAGAGTAACAGTAATATTTTTGTAGTGGCTAGAGTTAAACTAAGGCCTGGCAAGTTTTTTAACTTCCTAACTGTAATGAAGTGTGCTGCTGTAAAAGGAGTAATCATGTATGAATCCTGTTGATTGAAAGAAAAGAAAAATCTGTCTGACACAGGATGTTTACTATGCAGATCAGTTTGTGATTATATTTCTTACAAATAAACAACAGAAATGCGATTTGGTTCCCTTGACATTTATAATTATCGTGCCTTTACCTCAACAGGTTTCTGTACTTTCTGTATTATCTCACAGATGTAAGGCTACACACATCTTCTAAGGTCACAATACATATTCTACTCACCCAATCTGCACTTACATAAATGTGGAAATGAAGTGCACTTTAAGGATGCCCTACGATGACAAAAATCTTTAAACTCCAACACCCTTCAGTGACCTTAGCCTACCTTGCCACTTTGTTTACATAAGATACATTTCACATTGTATTGGGACCAAGACTTGATTTATAATAGATGCCACAGCAGCTATGTGTATCCATAGTAACAGAGACAAACACAAATGTCATCAAACAAGTTTAATTGGTTGAGCTGAAACAGATTCAGGACATTTCATGAACAACCATCGATGGGGTGTACTATACTGTAAATAAACGGAGACTTTTAGTTCAAAGCTGCTGAACATTTTAACACCTTATACTGTGCAATGACCACAGTTCTAAGCAGTGTCGCCTTAACTTTCACATTATCCATCTCAGATATGTATATGGCTTTTATTTTCTGTACTTAGAAAAGTATTAAAAACATCAGTATATACACAAATACATTCATATTTACATATTGCAAATGGTGTTATTCAGTTACATTATTGGTTTCTTAAAAAAAAAATGCTTTGACAGGAGAAAGGTACATGTAATAGGACTCAGTAGCCTACTTAAAACATCTTGTACACAAGCAACTTAGATGGCCTTCAGTTCTGTTTTTCAAATCTAAAACAAATTTAGAAATCTTTAAGTGACAAAGAGAATACAAACATTGTCAAACTTTTTTTTTCCCAGAAAGAACACAACTGTGGAAATTTAGCGAAATACTGCTCCTCTACATTTACAGTGATGATTTTAAGTGGTGAAAGATCAAAGTGTCTCATAACTGTGTGGAGTGTCCATGAAACAGAGACTAGGACGTGTTTTTGTCTTTTTCTGTAGTTTTATCACTCTCCTTGGGTGTATCATGTTTAGTGTCTTTTTTTTCATCTCGTTTTTCTCGGCTTCTGCTCCTTTCCCGACGATCTCTGTCTTTGTCTCTATCCCTGTCCCTCTCCCTGTCTTTGTCTCTGTCTCTGTCCCTCTCCCTGTCTTTATCTCTGTCCCTGCCCCGATCTTTCCCACGGTCCTTGTCGCGGTCTCGCTCTCTGCTTCGGGACCTGTCCCGCCGTCTGTCTCGCTCGCGCTCTCGCTCACGCTCACGCTCTCTCTCTCTCTCACGGTTTCTGCCCCGGTCGCGATCGTGGTCCCTCCTGTCAGAATCTCTGTCCCTGGCTCTGTCCCTTTCCCTTTCCCTTTCCCTGTCTCTGTCTCTATCTCTGTCCCTGTCCCGGTCTCTCCTCCTGTCTGTGTCTTGATCCCGGTGTCGCTCTCCCTCCGTCTCCCTGTGCCTCTCACCCTCCCTCCCTCTGCTGCGGTCTCGTTCTCGGTTTCGTTCTTGATCCCGGTCCCTCTCTCTGCCTCTGTCCCACTCTCGCTCCCTGCTCCATCGCTTGCCCTGGCCCCTGTCCCATGACGGCCTGCCAGGGTGGGGGACTTCCCGTTCTCTTTCCCTCCTGCGATCCTCAGACAGCTCCCTCTGTCTCTCTTCAGACGGTTGTGAGGAACCAGGAGCAGGTTCTCGGTGCCCGCCTTCAAAACGACTGAAACGATCTCCGCTGCGAGGCTCTGAGTCCTCTCGGGTAGTGCTGCTCCTCCTCCTGATTTCAGGAGAGTGGCGACGCCAGTGGTCATCCCTGTGCAGGTCTGGACTGTGGCCTCCCATACGACTTGGAGGACCTATGGGAGCCTCTGTAGGAGTTGGCAGAAGGGGCCCGCTGTGGCGAACAGGTCTAGCCTCATCTGAGTGCCTATCAAAGCGATACCGCTCTGATCCACCGAAGGGGTGAGATGGGTGTGCTCGATTCTCCTGAGGGGGAGGACCTCGGTGCTCATCAAAAGGTCCGCGATGTGATGGTGAGGAGTGTGGTCTGGAGTCCCCATACTGGTTATGTGGATTGAAGTGTTGTCCGCTCATCTCCCCACTGGGAGCTCTTCTGTCCTCATACTGGTTAGGTGGAGGTCCCCGGTATGCTGGACCTGGTGGCGGGCCCTGATTGTCTTTATAAACATGGAGAGAGTTTGGATTTTGATGTTGGTCCACATTTAGCTTGAAAGAGTTTGTGTCTTGTTTATACTGTTCTGCAGGGCCTCGAGGTTGATCTACCATTGGGGGTTGGGTCACCATTGGAGGTTGGGCTCCGTGGTCACCGTACTGAGATGGTGGGGGACCCCTGGACCCTGGGAAGTGGGACGGAGGAGGGAGCCTGTTATCAAAATGTCCAGGAGGTGGCCCTGTAAAGGGTGGAGGAGGCCCTCTGTTTCCAGGGAAGTTAAACGGTGGTGGTGGACCAGTGAATCTTGGTGGAGGCAAATTGTTCTGTCCATCAAAACTAGGAGGTGGCGGAAGGCCTGGAGGGGGACCTTGTTGTCCAATGTGCTGAGGGGGGATGGAGGGATCAAACATTTGAGGAGGGGGGCCTCTCTGGCCCATTGGAGCGAAGGGTGGTGGTGGTGGTCCTCTGGGTGGCATAACATTCTGATGAGGTGGTCCAGGAGGTGGCTGCTGCTGCTGCTGTGGCGGCGGCTTGCTGCCTGGCCACTGGTTCTGATATGGAGGGTATGCTGCCGGAGGTGGGACATATTGCTGGTTGCTGTCAGCTTGCATGGGAGGAGGACCGCGTACAGGGGGAGGAACATGGATGGGCGGAGGGGGTCCCTGCATAGGAGGGGGGCCTGACATTGGAGGAAGACCTTGCATGGGTGGTGGCATAGACATTGGCAGAGGCCTCATCATCAGGTTCTGCCCTTGCATCGGATGGGGCGGAGGGAAGTTGGAGGGTGGGGGAATGTCAGCTGGAGGTCTGTACTCACTGTTCAAGCTTGATGCTGGCATGTGATGCGACATGTGATGAGACTGAGTGTCACCCATCGTTGTGCTCTGAGTGAGAACTGGGATTGTGGAAGTTATTGTGGAGGTGTTTGCAGGCTCATTATAATAGCTTGAAGTTGCCATATCTTGGCTGTTCTCCTCGTACTCTGAATCCTCACCAGTTTTTAAAATACTGGCAGCATTTGGCCAAATACTGTACTTGTCCATCTCTATTTCAGTCTTGATTGGCTCGGCTTCCTCAGTTTTCACTTCCATCTCATCCATGTAGTTGACCTCCATATCAGGTTCCACCTCCTCTCCTAATAAAGGAATTGACACCTCTGCCTTGTCTGACTCCATGAAGGGTAGCGTCTCGCTTTTCACATCCTCATGAGGCAGTGATGTCTCTGGGTCTTGTGAGGAGTCTGGGAGTTCAGCTTCATCAGGAAACTGTGGCTCTTGAACCACTGGCTGTGAAGGCGAAGTAGAATCTGCCAACAGAGCAGATGTCTCCTCTCTCTCCTCAGGTTCATCAGTTGGTTTCCTGCTGGCTGCAGCCTGGCGAGGATCTCTGCTCTGTCGGGGATCTCTCCTCTGGTTGATCAAGGGAGCAACTGACGAAGACTTCACCAGCTCTTCAACCTTTTTGCCAAGCTGCAGTAGCTGGCTATTGGCCAAAAGGGATTTGGTGGGTTGGGTTAAGAGTGTGTCTGGAAGAGTCAGTGAGGCACTGGGCGCGCCTGTGGAGGATGTTTGCTGTTCTCCTGGTTTTTGGAATGTCTGATCCCCAATCTGTTTAAGGCTTTCCAAGATCTTTTGTGGATTAGTTGTACATTCATTTGTAGCCTTAGTTTGACCAGGTACTACAGTTTTTACATCATCAAAAATAGAGTCATCTTCTGGGTCATATGCCACATCATCACCTTCATTCGCTACTACTTCAGGCTGCTTAGAGGTCTCAGGTTTGCTTATTACCTCAACAGGCTTTTTAGGCACATTGTAGCCCCTACTGGGGTCATACTCTTCTTCTGGGTCATATGGTCGGTCATCTTCATCCTCCTCTACCGGTTTCTCTTTAGAAATCTGTGCAAACTGCTGCACAATGGGGTCTAGCATTGTAGCAGGAGGGACGGAGAGTTCCCCACCCTGATCAGATGGAGAGTTGGAAGCTTCTGAGTCATGCTTTTTCTTCCCAAAAAGAGTGTTGAGGATGGTCTGAAGAGGAGTGGCAGTAGCTGCAGAGGAAGCTACAGAGCTGGATGACGATGGGGAGTCTTTGCCAGTGGTAGTGGATGTGGTAGGCGTTTTGACAGAGGACAAGAAAGAAAGGACAGAGGAGGCGGTGGCAGTGCTGCTTGAGGTCTCAGAGGAGCTAGGTGGAGGCGATCCTGGAGGAGTTGTGCTGAAGGGGATTTCCAGACTCTGCCGTGTGCTTCTTTCAGCTTTGACTGAGGGAGATGGCTTTGGAAGGTCATCGACATCTTTGGTTTGAGTCTTGGACCGTTTCTCCTCAGTTTCCAATGGAGCACCAGCACGTTTTCTGTCCTTCTGGCAGATCAGCAATCCCAGGAGGAGGTTGGGGCGTGCTGGTTCAAGCCCTGTATGATGGACAAAACAAGAATTTCAAAAAACACTGACGTGAACGAACAGATACAAATTCACAATATAAGACTGCCATTCCATCTATAAAACTATAAAAGTGATTGAGGTATGAGCATTTCCAGCTTACAACATATTGCAATAAAGACACTAATGAACCGGGTGAAATGAGAGCTTCCTTGACTCATACTGAAAGAACCAATAGCACATAAAGCTTTATCAGATATAAAACCTAATCATTTGATATGACTAATGACAATGTAGAAATGGGTGGTTGTTAAACCCGTTGGTGATTTAAATTAAAGTAAAAAACAGGCTGACACTTGTTGACTGTATGCTTGTGTTGGCAATTGAAAAGATTTGTAGATGTGCTGCCAGAGGTAACCAAGATACAAATTATGAAATAAAACAACTAAAACATTGACTGACTGCACTAGTAATTTGGCATAACAAGATGGCAAGCAAGAAAGACTACAACAGATGGTAAACTATAATATTGTTCTGATTAATCCAGTCAGGCACATAAATTAGGTTGTATTGAAATTCTGATTTGTGATCATTACCAGTCTGTTCACAGAAACATTGACAAATTCAAGATGTGTAATTAGATTTTTCTAATTCCACTCAATTAATAAAGGAAAAAAACATCAGTATCTATGTAGGAGTTAATCAATTGGTGTATGAGACCCTAAAAGATGGATGACCTCTTTACTTACCAAAACTCCAATTGCTATGTGGTACTATGTGGTACTTAACAGTGTTGTACAGTAGGTTGCAAAAGTGAGATCAAGTGCTGATCCTTCAGTCAGGAGGACATGTTTAGGAAGATTTTTGGTTATTCCAGAGGTGCAGCATGTTACCATATGAACACCAGCATAGTATAAAATGACTCAAGTTCACAGCAATTTATTTGTTACACAAATGTTCAATTATGTTTATGTATGAGCCAAGTCTTAAAAAACAACAGGCTGAGACTGGACTCAATTGGCACCAACCTGCGATGCAAACTTCCTTTATTAGAAACATTCGATACAAAGTCAGATACACAGCAGAGAACACAGCAGCTGTTACATGCACAGAGGTGTTTTCCAGGGCAGACTCAACAAGGAGTGTGAGTGCCCCCTACAGTACAAACCCATGAATCAAAAAAGCTCTCATTTCAACCTGAGTCCGAAAAGACTACATTAAATATACTCACCACGTGTATGAAGACAAAAAAAACAACACAACTGAACAGGAAAACATGAACATATACACAATTACATTCAAGTCACCACAGAGGTATATTTGTGTATCCCTGTGAACGCTTACCTGGCCCATCAAACGGTAAGAGTTTGGAGGGTAATGGGTCCTTTGAGCTCAGTGGGATGAGATAGAGGTCTTTGATCCGGCGGTTGTTGTTAGCCACCACACCGAATCGTTTCCTGCTGCTAAAGTAAGAGAAGAGAGAGACATATGCCACCTCCTCTTCCTCTGTGGCTGGGTGGAAACGGATCAGACACAGCTCCTACAAACAGCATAAAAGAGCAAAAACTACTGTGTAAATGATGCAAGGATTTAAATAAAAATGTAAAGCACTTTTTTCTTCTTTTCTATGTCCAAACAAACCTTGGACAGGGAGGTTTTCAGCTTCCCTACATAGTCCCACACTGTGTTTGGAGATATCCGACCCCCAACATGAATGGTGTCTGGCAAATCCTGCACAACATAAACAAAACAATCAGTAATGCTTTTGATTATAAATATAGGCAAGAGTTTGCATTTATTTATCAAATCACATATGAGTCTGAAATAGCAATTAATTGTAAGGAAATTGAAAGGAAAAATTACTAACCTCCTTGAGGTGCTCAAAAGATCCTGAGACCAGGTAAGCCTTGGTCACAAACTTGGCCACCGACTGCATGTTGATAAATCCTTTCCATATCTTCTCTTGACCATGGAGGAAGATTGCTGTCTCACCCTCAGGTGGAGGCTCAGATGTACTGTAAAACCAAAACCATCATCCTTCAGAGAGGTTTGCAAAAAAAGCATCCAGGTATTTCCTAAGATGACAAGCTAAAAGTATCAAGTTGGTTGCTTCTACATCAAAAGCAAAATCGAAAAAACCAGTACACAGTACATCACATGAAGTTTTCTCTTTAAAGAATAAAACAGCCTTGTCACATCTCCACCATTCCTGTTACAAAATAGGATCTCACAGACATTCTCATGCAATTTTAGTAGAAAACATACAAAGCACACTGATAACATACTTATGTGCACACCAAGAATTTTAGGAAAACCCCTGGAATGAGTTAATTAAAAGAACCTTGATGAGATTGAGCACCTTGTTTTAGCTGATTTGGACACAGCCACTGCAGGCGGCGGAGCAGGGGGCATCGGCAGGGGTGCCTTGGCTCCAACCTCCACTGGAACAGTAACAGGAGCTGGGAGTGTCTCTGCTGCGTTGTTGATGGGTTTTTCTGGAGCAGTGTAGGTGACAGCGACACTGGAGCCGTGCCTGGCCATGCGCGGGTCTCTGCGGCTGATGCTGACAGAGGAGATGGTGGGAGTGATGGGTGCCGGGGCCTGGGCTGGAGGTGCCAGGATCTTGAGGTCTTCCTGGTAATGCTGCGGCTGGGGTTCTGGGACAGTTGGTTCCATGTTAGACTGGTACGATGGAAGCGCCGGCTGTTGGTAGCCCATAGTGTCTTGGTGCTGGTAGGCTGTGGGGACCTGTGGTTGGCCGACAGGAGAGACATCCCCTGACCTGGATGAATGCAGCTCTTGTCTGGGTGGTTTAGTCTCAGGCTTCTTGGTCAGTTTGGCTTTCTTTGCTGCTGGTTCATCTTCTGTTTTCTGACCTAAATGGCAAGATAAAAAAAAAAAGTAAGACAGTTATCTGCTGTATAACAAATGATTCGCTGGATAAATATTACCCTGACACTCCATGTCAGCTTCTCATTTACCTGTGCATATTTTACAGTTGAGGTCAAATAGATGGGTCCTGTGTTCTGAAGTGGTGTCTTTGAGCATGGTACTGAAAATATCCAGCATGGCGCTGCTCCCCTCAACAGCAGAGGGCTGAGCAGATACTGAGGGAGTGGAGCTAGACTCATCTTGGTCCTGTGGACATAGAAAAGATCTTCATCGAATCTTAGATGAACGGGAACAGATAATCACTCACATAACCATAACAGCCGTAATTCTTGATGATGATGTGCACTGCTGTATTTAGCACAAGGTAGGAGCAAGTAGGATTAGTGGCTATTGAAAGATAAAGCATTAAAAAGGAAGAACAGGAAAGTTTAGCCAGTTAACTACGATTATTATCTTGGTTACTATCTATCCTTAGCTAGATGTTATAGTTTGTGCAATAAGAACCCCATGCAAAAGTGAAAGGAAAGTTTGAAAGCCATAGAAAGACAGCATGCCACCACTTACTGCAGCAGAAGCCATGCGAGCAGATGAAGTGGTGGCAGAGATACATACATCTGCATCAGATGTTGGTGGAGCATCCTCCATATCCAAGCTATGTGAGCCAGAGTCATGCCTATTGCCAAGTTTGGACTGCCCTGAGTGGGATCTTGCACTGGGAGAATGGACCTGTGGGAAACAACCATAGAAACTGTTGAAACTTTATGTCTGTAGAACACATAGTTTAATCTACATGTCGTTGACCTGTGCTTAGTCTGTAGTTGAAGGGAAGTAACATTAACCTCAGGAGGGTCGGGTTTCCTCCACTCTGATATCTCTTTGGAAAGCAACTCTTCAGCACTCAGTCTGACCAGTCTGAAGGGACTGACCTCACCACCAACCACCCTGTAGAACAAGCCCTGAGACAAACACACAACACAGACATTAAACTTCTACATTTGAGGGGAATCAAGTAAAACCATGGCTTTTCAAGCTGTAGGAAAATACACAAAACTCTTTCAACACAAAAATTACCCTTACTTGTAATTAAATGAATAGCTTTGCATGCATACACACATTATTTCATGTTTGTGTGGACTCACTTTGTTTTTAGGGTCCTTGAGGTTGAACATGAGGGACCTGTACTTGTTCTTGTACTTGCTGTCAGTGCTAAGGCAGAGGTTAAACATCTCCTTCTCAATGGCAACTGCCAGCCTTCCCACTTCACTCTCAGTCATTTTCAGATCATCACTGTCACTCACCCTGGTGGTAAGAAAATAAAAATACAAATGTTTATTTAAAAGGGTTTTTTAAGCAAACAATTTATTATTTATATATCCTGAACTATGTTTTGTGGGACTCACTCACCTCTTATAGAGGATGTCTGTAAGTGAACGGCGGATGTTCTGTCTCATCTGGTTGTTGGGTGGTGGCGGCAGAGGGGTCACAGGGGGTGCTGACGCAGCTGGATGTGGAGGTCTGGAGGATGAAGAGTGGCTGGAGGGAGCTGAAGAAACTGGAGATGATGGGACCCTGGAGGATGAGGAGGACTGACTGTGGGATGGAGTGTCCTTTTGTTGGGGCTGCTTCTTAGGAATGGTGAAGTTGGACTTGGTGACTCTCAGTGCTCCTGTGACATGGATAGGACCTGGAGGGAAGGACGGGGCGTGGGCGGTCTTTGCTGGTTTCTTGGACTTGGTTGCAGTTTTACTCGGGGGTGTCGCAGGTTTCTTGGAAGCCTTTGAGTTGGTGGGCTGAAGAGAAGGCTTCTTGCCCTTTGGGGAAACCTTGCTCCTTTTAGTGGTCAGGGACTTCTTGTTTCCTTTCACTGGCGTTGTGGAAGCGGTGGAAGATTTCTCAGGAGTCAGTGCTGCTTCCTTCTCTTTGTGTTCTTTCTCGTTCTGCTTCTCTTCTTTAGGAGGGGCTGGAAATCAAGAACAAGATCAAACATTTTAAAATACATCATCACGGAATATGTAGTGTGACATTATTTTACCAACACAGCAGATGACTTTGAGTGTGTAATTCAGAGACTACAAAAGCTGCTTAAGATTACAATCATCACTTTCACAGCTAATAAAACTCAAATCTTTACACTGTGAAACACAGTAAAATTTAAACAATGTGAAACACAGTAAAACAATTATGCCCTCAACTGGCTCAACTGATCCATAAATAAGTGACAGTCACATAATTATATAAGAACACATTGAAATAAACATTTAGAAATAAACACAAAGTTGACCACTGGGCAGATATAGTCCCTTTATTTGTAGCAGTGACAGCAGATACATTGTGCCGTTTATGCAAAAAGTATTTTCTTCCCAATCATTTGGAGGTGATGATCTTCAAGAAATGTACTACAGATCCATGCAGAGAAAAAGGAGATGATCCACTTGAGTCTTGCGTAAATTCTTACTGTAAACTTGCCATCAGCAGTTTCTGAGGAGGAAGGGCTACAGCTATCGCTTTGTCACTTGAACACGAGACACAAGGATCTACCAGTTATTCATAGGCTCAGATGTTTACTCCACCTGTATCACTGCCTACTAGAGCATAAATGGTCCATAACACCATATACATAAAAAGAATAGGGAACATTTGAGAATTATAAACCTGATAACTTACCACCAAAAATGCAAGTCTTAAAATTCATTCATATGTTCAGCTCAGCTACCAATCCTGATCACTATCACTATCAGGTGCCCATAAATGCATGCACTCTGACCACACAAAAACTAGACACAAGTATCATTAATTAAGTCACTTGCATAAATTCTGCAGGTACACATGAATACTTTTCTTTAAAACCACAGACGCCTTTTTATAGTAGAAAAATTATATAGTATAAACCAATGTGTAGCTACAATAATTTAGCAATACACTTCACACATTTCTCTTCAAACTTTCATCTGCAGATGCTACTGCTTCATCCATTATGCCAAGGATGAAAGATGCTTAATAAATCCACTCAAATTTAAAACCACAACAAATTTAAACATATCAACAGGATTAAGACCGAAAGGAACCAAAGTCAGTTTCTAATGATCAGAGGTTGTCAAATCCTTCAAAATATCAGTGTCAGCAAAATGTTGGCTATAATGCCTCATGTTATATCACACTATCATTAGATAGACTGATCCAACCTACTGCATTTAGTCAATATCAACACTCAGCATATAATCAATAGAACGCCTTGCAGTACTCTAAACATCATCTTATAAAAGTGAAAGAAACTGAAAATGTCCACATTGCATTGCAACAAGTTCCACTCAACATATATCAGATCTCATTAGGTGCAAAATGTGTGACGGGCAGCACTCAGCCCTGGTCTTCATGTTCCATCTTCTGTTGTTCTGAACTTCAGTGCTGTATCTCCACGTGGTCTGGTCTGTCACTGTACCCTTGACGGAAACGTTCCTTCTTTTCCGACTGCTCACCATCTGGGGAATCTTGAGCTTCATGTCTCCATAGTGTGTGTAGAATTATGAGCTGTATGCTGTATGCTTGTTAGAGCTGAACTGGATATCCTACAGCAAGCCAACACTGCTCACATAATCAATCGAGGCATCCAAAAAACTGTCACATCACCTTTTATTTTCAAGCCAGTTTCCCACGAGTACTGATGCATTGTATTCAATATGAATTAAAACTTTGAAAAAGGTCAGCCTGTCACCTCAAACGATAAAAATAAATAAATAAATAAAACATGGTTGTGCTCAACAGGTTCATGCCTGATATCATCAGCTCAATATGAGCTACGTTAGCTTCATAGGTCCACATAAACATGGGGGGATTCTGAGACACCTACCTGCTGGAGAAAGGGAGAGAAGGACCTTTGTGAAAACAGCTGAGATGATGAACCCAGGTAGTGGATAGCCAAATTTAGTGGGTAATTGAAACCACCCTCCTAACACAAATACACACGCACAATTCCACTCATATCTATATATCTCATGGTAAAGCTGTGTAAACTGAATTTAAGATTAATGCCCTTTTATCTCTACCACATTCTTTTTTTTTTTAGTTTTCAGCCACAGTCCTGCATTTTAAATATGAGGTATTCAAAAAAAAAAAAAGGGTACTCCAGTGATTTAAGTATTGCACAATTCCCATAATGCAACCTAGTAGCATCATTCTACTCCCTGTATGGTAAATGCCCACATCTTTCATTCTTCTCTTGCCTCTAGTTTCCAACACAAGCTTCTTGTTAAGAATTCAGTCCTAAATGAAGACTCTGAAACTTTCCTTTAGAACTTGAAAATATGTTTTTCACAGACTGAACAGTACTCCTGAGTAAATTGATTTTGATGTGAAAAATCTCTGGAGTGCCCTTTTCAAAAAAAATCGATATGTTCAGGATTATTTAATACTTACCCAAAAAGCCACATTTATCACTTACCTTTTCAACAGCTGCCAATATTTCATTGAGTAACAAAACCTTTACATTATCAAAATCACAACACTTTGCAAATCATTTTAAAGTCTAGTATACAGATGAGTTCGTCTTCAGAGCACTCATGTTCCTCCCCAAATGTATGGATCATTTCTAAATTATGCTAGCATGACATTTATAAACGAAAAACCACAATGTGGTTTCAACAACAGACCAAAACCTTCAAAGAGATACATACACTTTTTGTTTAACACTGTTGGTGATATGGGTGTAGTCTTTTCTGGTGTTACTGCAATGTAATTATGGTCGCTGGACCAGGATGCAGTGGCCGGTGGGGGTGGGTGCTCCTCAGCATGCTCATCTTCATCATCCTCATCTGGATCAGGACTGTAATCTTCATCACTCTCCGAATCCTCCTTGCTCTTCTTCTGTGTCTTCTTTGCACCAGCAGCGCTCCTCTGGATGAACAGGAAGAGACGCACATTCAGGCAGTTTAGTAACAGAACTACACAAGTGGGCTGAAACATTACATGATAAAACACATAGATATGTTTGACTGAGCCATGCTGTCTTATAATTCAGATTCTCTTCATAACTTCCTACCCAATGCCAGGAAAATCTTCATATATATATATATATATATATATATATATATATATATATATATATATATATATATATATATATATATATATATATATATATATATATATATATATATATATATATATATATATATATATATATATATATATATATATATATATATATATATATATATATATATATATATATATATATAAAAGAGACTATTTAAGTCTTTGGTCTTTCCCTTTCTGACCTCCGTACGGACATATTACACAATCCAAGTGAATACACTGTTTTTTGTATCCTCCAGGCTCAGTCTTAATATTTTTCTAACAGCATCTAAACTTTGGCAAATGCTGGAGATATTTCTCTAACAAATGTACACAGTGTGCTAGATTATTCTTGGCAGGTACATTTTACTGGTCTGGTAAGGCAAATGAACCAAAAAGTTCATTTGAGACACTGCCTTCAGTCAGGCAGTAGTTCAAGTTTAAACCCCTAAAAAGGTTGTTTTCCCTAAACTTCCATGTCATTTGAACTGATGGACCACATCCACAATTTTGTACATCATGGTGGATGTACTTCAATCTACTTGAGTTTTCTTTTTCTTTTTTTTAAATCCAGCTATGAATGCACATGGAGGCAGGGTTTATAACAAATAGCCAGTAAGGTACACAAGAGGCATATCTAATCTGACATAAGACTACTGACTGCTGTTGGGGAATTTTCATTGCTTTTGAGGCAGATTTTAAAGATTAGACAGTATATGTGAGAACATTGTGTAGCTAATATATAGGCCCTAACAATACTGTTGAGTACAATCAGTGAACACATTAATTCACTTATACAGCTAATGTTATTTGGATCTATTAAAAATAACATTATATGAAATATTACTAAGCCACAATATATTCCATCACTGACAAAATAAATTATAACACACTGCAAAGTTATTGTGGATGTCTAAACACAGGGCTCCACCCTTTCCACTTTTTTTTTTTACTTTAATCTGCATGCAATGTCCATGTCATGATCCTGTGAATGATGACTCCATTGTTCCTGTGAGCTGATTTGTCAGGACACTCATTTTGATGTGATCCACTGAACATACTCTAGACCAATACAGGATACCATCATGATCTGACCCTCTTAACTGTGAGACAGTTTTATAGAACTGAACAACCTATGTTATGACCAAATTATGGTTGCTAGACCTCTACATTTGCTCTTGAGACAAACACTTTAAAGATCTAAACCGTCTGACATTAAACAGCAGTAGCTGCCACTAACCATTTGTTAAGTAATTGCACTTCCAAGTACTTTAAGAGTAAAATTCTGCCTGAACTATTTTAAAATCAGGCCAAGACTTAACTTCTTTTGACATCATTAAAATGCAGAAGGTGCAGTCACTGCAAGGAAATTTCAGACAGCAGAAAATCTCAAAATGAGATTTTTATCATTCTTTTTAAATCACAAACATGACTGTAATAAGACCTGGGTGGTCACGATGGTCACATATAGGTGATTGCATTTTCTCTAATGCTAATCTACAGTCATCCAAGTCACACCAATGCACCTATTTATGTATGTATAAATAAGAGCATATAAATGAACATGTTATGATTAAAGTCATTTAGAGACAAGACAGCCAAGTACTTCTTCAATAGTCACAGCAGACTCAAGGATTTCAAGTGACAGATTCCCAACAATGCTAACAAGAAAGCAAAAAAACAAACAACAACAAAAAAAAAACAAACACAAAACACATACCTTGGGAAATAATTTCTCAAATGCGGTCAAGACATGAGATAAAAGCCTGCCATTACTATGACAGATTGTATGGCAGTCATACACAACTTCTAAGAAGGTGCTTTCCACCATTACTTATAACTTCCAAAAATCTTATGTCTGGCAAAGGTCATCATCTCAGGTGGCCCGAATTACCTTTGGTGTAGACTTGGTTTTCTGAGCCTTGGGCTTGTCCTTCTGCTTGGGCTCTTTGACGTCAGTGATGGACTTCATGGCCGCAGCAGCGTGTCTCAGGATACAGTCATTTCCACAGTACACCGAGTCCGGCTGGGCGTTATTCTCACAGCCAGGCCCGATACATTTGGGAAGTGAAGACTCCTCCTCAGCCTTCTTCTCCTCCACTGTTGGTGTCGTGTTCACTTCTATGTTTGATGCCACTTTCTGATCTGGGTCTGGTAGTGTTTTCTGCTCTGCTGTTGGTTCCAACTTCTTTTCCATGGTTGGTGCCACCTTCTGGTCTGCTTTTGGTTGGGGTGGCTGCTGTATGGACTGCTCAAAGTCAGTACACAATACAATCAACAGCTAATAATCAGCAATCTCATTTTGCATCATAAATAAGACAGTAAATAAGTTGCTATCTAAATTGTTTTACCAGTGAACTTGTATAGTATTGTCTGCAGAGAAGTTTTTCAAACAGCTTTAAAAAAATCAATGCATTCAATTTTAAGGTGTGGTGGGCTGCTTGATGCCATCACCACATCAATAAGTATGTTTGTCACCTAAGTTTATTTTTTATACTACCTAGAATTAAATCAAATAAACCAAACTGCTACTTTTTGAGTCTACCGTTTCATGCAGCCCATGCAGACTGAAAACAACCACAGTTGGGAGTAACAGGGCCCTGCACACTAATCACACATTAATATTAAGATTAATAATTAAAATATAACATTTCACCCACACATTTAAAAATGACATTTAACTAGCTTAAAGCAACGCCTGTTAATATAATTAAATATAGAATTTAACAGTTCACTGTGGCGTCTAGGTATTGTACTCCAGAACAATGGGCACTGTATCTCAGACATGGATTTCATGGCTAGACTTCTAAACACACAATTATTCAAAGCATTTAAGATCATTTGCAAGGACCTACCGGCTGAAAGATCTTTATCTTCTTTTTCCCAGTTGGATTAATAGCTTTCTCTATCCTGCCTTTGATGCCTAGGTCTTCTGCTCCCTTCTCTTCAGTACCAGCGCATAAGGAGGTAGGAGGTGCTGTTGCAGCTTGACTAGCTAAGGAACTGGATTCTGCTCCTCTGGTGTTGGTTCTCTCAGCAAGTAAAGAAGAGGCACCAGCAGAAACAGTGGGAACAGAAGTCTGAGGAGCAACATCAGCTTTGGGCTCCCCGATTTCTGTGCTTGTAGACAGGACAGATGTGGCAGGCCTGACCACCTGGTTTTTCTTGGCGGTGCAATTGGGACAGATGTAGTCTTCCCCGTTTCTCTCCATCAGGCGTCCACGGGCCTCAGTGATGCCCACACAGTCTCCGTGGAACCACTCCTCGCAGCGGTCACAGCAGATCATGAACCTAGTGAGCAAGGGATATTTTGTAGTGGCACATTTCGTAAAAGTAATGCTCAACTAAAAGTCTGGCTTTCCTAAGTCTTTCAGGTGGCTTATCGATATGACACTGTAGAATCAGACAGTGGCTGTAGCTACTAGCTTGACTTAAATATGCCATGTCTAAAGTGCAATCAAGAGCAAATTATAATGTGTTATACTTGCAATACATTGTTAAAATTTAATGTCTATTGATGTGAACAGACATTAAGATAATGTGGGTATAATACCACATTACCGCTGTCCTGATAGACCAGCGCCAGTGAATGTTTATGCAGGGCAAGCGGATGGGAATACAGCTTAGGACAAGGGGGGACATTTCTCTTCATTTGATAACATTAAAAGTTAAGTTAGGCTTTGCTGTTGGCCTCCCAAGAGAAAATGTGAGAGAGAGGGCAAAAGTGAGCAAGAGCGAGCAGCGGTAGTGAGAACAAAGCTGGTGAATGAGAGAAATACATTATTTTCTGATTGTTTCACAGCGGTTTTGTTCTAAAACGCAAGTAAATAACCACCAAACACTCAACAGATGATTTACTGTGTAGACAGACACTTCTAATTCTGTTTCATTTTCCTCTTTTGTTTTTCTTATTTTCTTTCATTCATTACAGTTCAGCTTCATGTCTGTAGTTGACAGGTGGCTCGCGGAAACAGACAGAAGGAGCATGGAGTGAACAAACAAACGCTATTGTGTTCTGTCTCTCACTGTTCTATCTTCACGAGTACATTTCAGCAGATCTCTCAACATTGTCTCAGTTCTTGATACAACAGTTTATTATCAAGGTCATCCACACTTGCTGAAATGTTATCATCATAAGTTCTCTTCTCTTCTCCCTGTATACACTATACTCTATCTTGGAGAATACACCATTCATTTACTGATCCAATATGTGCTTACTTTTCTATTTTGCATATTTATGTAATACATCAACAATACATAATCATAACTAAAAGGAAAACAACCAAATCTAAAGTGAACTTCACTGTTGAATGTGTTGTTTTTACAATGAACAAATCACCAATATAATTATGGGGAGGGAGAGTTATTTTCATTTTTTGGCTGGGTGAGTGAAAATATAAGGGGCCATTAAAAAAACTGATCTGCTAATGAAGCAATACATGAAACATACCTTTTGTTGTGTTTCTGGCGACAGATGCAGTAAAGTGCGTTGGGGTCATATCCTCCATCGTCAGACTCAATGGATGATGAAGATGAAGATGTGGAAGAGGAGTCGTTATCATCGTCGTCCTCGTCCATCTGGGGCTTGCGTGTCTTGCCGGGACCTTGAGTAACTTTATTCTTGTTTTCCCTCGTGACAGGAGTGGCGTTCTTGTTGGCAGGAGCAGAGGCTTTAGGGGTAGTGTTCTTATTGGCCGCCTTCTTTTTATTAATATATGTTCTTATTGGTCCACGCTTTACCAACACTGCAGGCTTTTCTGTGCTCTCCTCATCACTTTCTTTTTCAGTCTCCTCTATTTCTCCTTGGTCGTTTTTATCTCCGTGCTCTTTATTCTCATCAACAACCTCTTTCTCCTCAGAGTCCAGCTCGGGCTGAGGCTGTGCTGCATTAATGCTCCCTCCATCTTCGGGACCTGGATCACTCTTCTCATCTTTTTTCTCCTTGACTTCGTCCAGTAACTGTGGTTTCTTGGTAGCATCTCGGCTGTCCTCGTTCTCAGAGCTCCCATCATCTTTGAGCGCCGCTCTGCCGCCACCTCGGGTCTGTCTGCCACCTCGAGTTCTCCTTTGGGTCTGCCTCCTCGTTCCACTTCTCGTCCTCCTGTCTGGAGACTCCGCCTTGTCCTCCACAGCCTTTGCATCAGTGTTACCATCAAAGCTGGCTTCTGAAGCGGTTTCTGCATCTGTCGGAGTTTGGGAAGGAGGATCTCCACTTTCCAGACTGGGAGGGGCGCTCTTTCTTGACCCTCTTTTGGCAGTGGAGAGGAATTCCTCTAGTTTGTCAGTACGCTTGGACTGCCTGCCACTACGGCGGACGGGACAGCGGTTTTCAGGGCTATCGGTTGCTGCCTCCACTGGCATCTCTCTTTTTGCGACAGTGGACCGACGGAAACCCCACGTTTTCTTTACTTCACTGTTGGCCTTGGTAGATTTATCCGGCTCCTCTAGCGTCTCTTTGACCACATTCTCACTTTCAGTTTGACACTGCACGTTATCCCCTTCACCTGTGGACAGAAAAATCACAATAAGGTTGTGGGCAAAAAATCATGGCATGCAAATCACCAGAATTCAACATACCAATACTACTTAGAAACTACTGATTGTTTGTGATCAACTATGCATATAAATAAAAATGACTGAATGATTTCAGAAGGAATGCTGACTGGAAATGACCCTTACTTACACTGACTTTTCACCCAAATTTAAAATCATTCAAAGATTAGAGAACCTGACACTACAGCTGTGCCCAGTGCAATTACAACATCATCATTGATAAGGGAAAAGAAGCTCATCCAAGGTACCTTCAGAGCAGCTATCCATACGGTCCTGGCTCTGCTCTGGCTCAGGAGCTAGAGAGAGCTCAGGGCTCACATTCTCCTCCATAGATGATGGAGTCAATCACTACTTTCAAACTGAATGTCTACAGTTAAGAGAAGAGCACAAAAGACCAGCTATAAGTCACTCTTTTCACTCTATAAAGTATTGTAACAAACACTGAGGGCTGCCAGGCTTTCTTTCATTAGGCAGTGACTGGACTGCTATGTCTTTAATTTTTAGATTGGCTTGTTTCTATTACTTTCTCACTCCAAAATAAACACAATGCTAGTTCTATTCATTATGTATGGTAATTCATCTATAATTTTTAGTAACAGCTCTATAGAAGGTATGCACTGACGTCACTTTCTCATCATACCAACCCATCACTGAATAGCCAAACAGCATCAGTATGACTGCTATGTGTGATGATAAATGAGGAAAACAAACAAATATTAAAAGTAACAAATGTTATACATTTGTTACTTTTAATATTTGTTTGTCTCAATGGGGTCAGTGGTCATGCGGTCAGATCAGAGTTTCCTGACACCTCTACATATGTGTATCAGGAAGCAGGTCAACAACAAGTGATATTCTGATTCAAACACATTTGTAGAAACACTTAGATTTTATTCCGCTTCCTTCAAAAAGCTGTTTACTCTCTCTTTTAATGTTACAGAGCCCCTTAGAAAGTATTACTTCACATCTCTTCCCTTCTCTTTAGCATTCCGCAGTCTGTAAAAACTTGTGCAAGATTTGTTTTTGTTGGGTTTTTTTTTTTTTAATCTGCAAAATTGATTGCATAACAGCTCTAAAAAATGATGGCAGTGTATTGCATGTGAAAGCATTATGATAGATGGTAACCGTAACATGTTTGCCACTCAGGGGGAGTGACTGTGGTAACTTCTGTGTATAGTCACATCATGTGCATACCCTCTATAGTCCAATGCTGCAAATGAGGGTTGTATGTAATGGTGAAGAAACCACTTTGACACAACTTAACTATATACAGCATTTTTAAACTTAAGAATATAGACAATGTTTGCTGCTCAAATTTGATTTTCAGGGAGAATATTTGGGATTGGGAGCAGACTACCATGTTAAATAATTCCTAAAACTGAATTCATTGTGGTCTGACACAATTTAGAAATAGGCCATGTCGCTCATGAATCATGAAGATGTGCAGAGCTTAAGATTCTCCAAGAAAAAAAAAATCCTACTTAATTTACCAACACATTATGAAAATTGTTAACGTCTGTACCTGCAGTTCAGCGGCGATGGGTGACAGAGTGCTTCTTCAAACACTTCACAGCAGTCACCATCAGTCTTGGTGCAGGGTTAAAGGATCTGTCAGAGGGAAGAAAACAAGTTAAGATTGAGGCACTCTGTGCTTCACAGAAAAGCTAAGCAGCAACAACAGCGTGGACCAATAATTCAGTTTAGATTTTTAAAATAATACACAAAACATGAGTCTTTATCAATTCCAAAATTACTCAAGACTTAATTTTATATGATAAACAAACAATACACCAAACAGAAGTAAATTTTAACTTGGCTTATATTTTTCACAGTAACTGAAAATGCACGGAAGGTGCAACTGCCCAAACATGAGGCGGACAATTGCTTGCTGTGCATGAGGGGAATTATTTGCAATTTTCACAACAATCGGTTAAAAAAAATCATTTTAATGATTTGACACAATGCTTATAATTATATTGTGGATCCATCCTATCTTTTACGTTTTTTTAAAAAAAACATCCCAACCAAAAGCCTAATGGTGATTAAACAAGATTCCTCCAATCGTGTGCTGGTGGTCACGACACCGTGCCACGTGAATGAGGGGGAAGCTGTTGCCAAGAAAAGGTGGGAGGGGTCGGGGATGAAGATCAAATTAAACACTTTCGAGACAAAGCGACTCAATCGACTTTTTTCAGATTTACAGATTCTGACCAATGTTATCAGTGATGCGAGATGTTGTACATGTACCGATATCGAGATGTAGTAGCTGCTGTTCGACACCGAGAGGGAAGCAGCACACGGCCTTGACATGCACGATCGAGCAGCTCTCGATTCCCAGTCACAACCATACACAACATTATCGCATACAGGCTGTCAAACTGGATCCGAATTATGTGCAAGCTTGCTGGGCTTTATTGGAGAGACTGGACATCAAACTAAGCTCCGACATGAGACTGCACATCCTGCACACCCGTCCCAGTCAATGACGGCCGCAGAGCCAGCACTCCGTCCGGCTACTAACGTTAGCTAATGTTCAAGCTAACATGAAGCGTGAGCTCAGCTCTCTAAATTGTTAAGATAATGGCAAGGCTTATTCTTGGCAACTCCGGGTGTAATGTTATGTCCGTACATGTTACTCTTCACTTCATCGTCTTGTAACATGGAACTGTGCGTTGCGAAACGTGCACGTACACACGCCATTAGCCACCACGAGCATGGGCATGCTAACTGAAAACTCTAACTGTAGCTTAGATATTAGCCGTTTGAGCAACCCTTCAAAAATAAGCCACACAAGGACCAAGTGAGAGATTCTTTCTGCAGCAAGACTCGTACATAAGCAGTATGAGGGACCGGAGTGACATTAAATAGCATAACATTAGTTTAACTGTAACTGTTAGCTAACTGCAAATTAACGTCACAGCTAACGTCATGTTCAACCTTGCCTAGGGTACCTGGAGTCAACCGTTCAACTCCTGCAGGAGGAGGAACCCCACAAAAATTCAACAGTATACTAGTAAATGTTCAAATGGTTGTATTCCACCCACCTACACGCTAGAAATACCGATGATATGCTCTCGCTCTTTCTTCGGTCAATCCTCCATTTTCCATTCCCGCTGGAGCTAACTGACTGCGGCAGATGGCTGACGGTTTACAGAGAGTGCTCTGTGTCTGCAGCGCCGCCACAGGTCAGGAGGAGAAACGCAGCAGGCACAAGCAACAATGTTTGTTTGGCTT
The DNA here is from genome assembly GCA_029490765.1 of Euthynnus affinis. NCBI lineage: Eukaryota > Metazoa > Chordata > Actinopteri > Scombriformes > Scombridae > Euthynnus > Euthynnus affinis. The sequence goes on along the minus strand of CM055840.1, from coordinate 8,295,483 downwards.
GAGGCTTATAGTATGGAGGATAGTTTAAAGAGAAAATTCGCCACTTTTTATGTGGACGTACAATCAGTGTTGGTGGTAAATGTAGTCAATTTGAAGCAATGAATTCGTCAGTGCGTGCTTTATTGACCAAGAAAGCTGAGTTTTCCTGCTTGCGGAGCCATGCTAGCAGTGCCTACATGTACCAGGATGCATTGCATGACCTTCTGACACCCAACCTCCAAATCCTTTCAAAACCCACCCAGCTCATGGAGGTGGGCGTTTCAAACGTGGTCTGTGAACAAAAAGTAAATTGAATTGGACTAGTTTTGTCGACAACAAACATGCTTTATCGTTGTATGGTGCCTGGAAGCAACGACTACAGAAAGAAGAGAGGAGGGAGTGAACATGAGCTACCACTGATTATGCTGAATGGTGCAAAGAATGGCTCTGAGCAATAAAAAACCCCAAATATGATGAGAACATACCAACATCAGTACTAGCATAAATGTATGCCTACTTTACACTATGTTTGGCCAGCTTTGAAGCCCTCCTACCACTGCGGTTACCAGCATTTCAAAGAGACACTGAGGGCTGGAATGTTGATCGTGAACAACAGGTGATTTGCAAGCAGGTTCCTGCCTCATCTACAAATGAATACATACAGAGTTGTCCATGCAATTTCCATGCAGCATTTGTTCACCTGTCTATTACTTGCTGGGGGTTGGGTGGACATTTTTACTATACGCTCATTTGTGAAAATGTGGGGGATTGGAGATGGGTATCCCCTGCCACTGCTACACTATCTTAAAGTATGAAATACTTTTATTGCAGGTTGTCATTGTTAGTCTATCGTTATTGAAGCCAGAGGCAGGGCAGTCTTCAGTGGGTATGAGAACCTCAACACCAGCTAAAAAACAGAACAAGGTGCTTGACAGACTCAGAAGATATTTGACTGTAAGTAAAGCAATGTGGGCTAGCATCCAATGGCCAAATGTATCTTTTTCCAGTCTGATCTGAAATTATATGTCTGACTCAATTACAACATTTTTTGAATAAAAACTTTTCTCGCATCATCACTTCATTGCAAGTGGGCTCTCAGCAAAACAACCATCAGTTGATCCAGACACCAGTTTCAGCAGCATTAAATGCCTGGATCCTCATGGTGAGAGCTTCTGTCCAGACTCAGATTCTACAACTGTGTCATTATCTGATGACAAGGCCAGGAAGACAGGCTGGCAAGAATCAAAGGCAATGTTGGAGCCCTTCAAGATGTGCCAGAAATGTGGATCGTCTATGAACAACACCAACGTTTCATTTTTGGTGCAGAGATGAAGGTCACATGGCACTGTCTCAAAGGATATTTTGGTACTTAAGAATCATCCCAGTGTTCGAGGAATGCCAGAAGCTGACCTGCTTGCTGCTTCTTCTGTTCTATTTACAAGGAGCACAATCACAGCGTTGGATGAGTTCTCAAAAGTCATGAACCTAAAAATCACCAGTCCAACAACTTTCTATAACGTACATAAGGCAAGTCCTCTATCCTGCCATAAAGGACTCTTACACATTGCAGAGAGATAAGATACTGGCAAAAGTCTTTCTCGAATGAAATCAAGAACCAACTGAAAACGAGGGAGAGGAACCACCTGCTGTGAAGTTGGCTCGTCTGTCTGGGGATGGGAAGTTTGTAATGGGGGGGTTTAAGGTACCAGGGTTTTCACTTGAAGGCTTTAAGCATGGACTGGAGAGCTCCTAGATTTGGGGCTTGAGGTGGAGGTGTTTAATACAGACCACTCTCCATCCATAAGAAAGATGATAAGGGAGGAGTACCTCAAAAGGTATTTTGAAGTTCTGTTTATAGAAACATGATGGATAACATTACAGTGTTATCCATCTGTTATAGTTTGAAATAATAATACTTATGAGGAGGAAGTCTGCCACTAACAGCAAATGTAGAAAACACATACATATTTTGTTGGTATTTTTTATATGGTAACAATTACTATGACAATGTCAATGTGGACTAGTTACATTGTCATATATGTCACATATGTCCCAAGTTGTTTTCCTGAACTGGACACTTCACACTAACCATCTTAAAGGATGGTAATAAAAATATAACACTGAGCACAGTTCATCCAAGTCTTCATCTGCTATGTTTCCCTAAATATCTTTTTGTCATTTCAGGTGAGGTGCAAAGGAAACTTGTTTACTGCTGGAAGACCAAGCGATGAATTGTGGAGATGGTTTACAAACCTCAACGCACAACTTCAGAGTGTGCCTTGTTGAACTTGTCATTGCACAAAGATGGGACCTTACCGTTCATAAACTGCATGCGAGATTTTTGGGTTAAATCCAAATCTGTGTCTATACTACATTACAAAAACTGACAGCTGAAACCTTGAGCTACATGGAAATTTTTCTTAAATTTTAATCACTTTAATTAGGCACATTTAGCAGACAATACTAAATATTGCAATTGGCTAACTTTCTTTGTATTCTAAGCATACCATGAGTATAATGTTTAAAAAATGAATGTCAGATAATTTTTCATTCTTATGAGTAAGAGCTTGCTATTCATCGGATTTGTTGACTTTTATGTGTTGTTCTGACAGTTGATATAAAATTGCAGACTTACAAGTCTGTATTTATGGCTCTTATAAGCCTCTACTTTAATATGGCACCCATTAAAGTGTCAACAATATATAATTTTAAATCTACATATACCAAAACCAATCCAACAAGTTCCTCTGACACACCTATAAGATAAAACTTAAGATGGCACTATTTGTGAGTAAACCTTCTTAACTTAAAACCCTACTTAGAGTCAACCTATAGTTGAAACTATGCTAATTGATTGCAGATTGGTTTGTAACTAATTAGAGCACAGTGTAACCATAGAAACAGCTTCTTTAAAATGTTTGTATTTGTTATTTTCTTTGCAGTATACAGCAGGCAACATTAGAATAACAAATAAATTAACATGGAATACAAAATAAGTATTTTACAGACATTTCTGTCAACAGTCCTCTAATCTAAAAGTGGGGTGGTCCATTAAAAGAGGTTACATTTTTACAGTCTTCAACTGTTTAACTGTTGTCCTTTACACTATGTGTACGTTTTTGACAGTCAGGCATGCTCTTATGAACTTTATACTGACAGCTCTCTATAGACTGCAAAGGAGTGCATGAATATGCAGTATACATTGTTAAACTGCCCCCTCTAGTGGTTACTAACTATCTACTGTCAGTCTTGCTTCCACATTTAAAATGTTTCAAAGACCACTGTGCACTGGGGGCATTGGTGAGCCCTGAAAGGCAAACAAAAATATATAAATAAAAATATTTTGGATTGCTCCCTGAACAGCCACTTGAACAGAACAACTGATATAGACATATCCATGTAGTGAAAAAACAATCTATACATTTACATTTTCAAGTCTGCTAAGCACAGTTATGACAGAGTGACAGCAACGTTGTCAGTGCTCTTCTCCATGTCACAGTCTTTGTCTAATGGTGCAGAGACTGGTGTGTCTCTGAGAGTGTTTGGGCCACTGCTAGACTGCCCTAAACTTTTGTTTGGGGGGTCTGTTGCCGACTCAGCCTCAGGTTCCTGCTGTGGGGCTGTGGCTACAAATAGAACAAAAGTGATAAAACGTTAGTGGTAACGTGGCTGGTGATTACGTAGGCAAGCAAAGGATTGATGATTTATAGACAGGGTTAAGAATTTCTGTGCTAGATAACAATAGTCTTTGTTTGTGTGAATGGCTTCAGTAACGTGTTGATGCTGGCATTTGCTGTTACCTGACTGAGTGCAGGACTTCATGTGTTCTGGCCAGTGGGCTTGCTGACAGGGATAATCACAGTAGCTGGTGTTCCAGCAGCAGTAGAAGATGGCCTCTTTTCTGCAGTTGGCACACCATTGTTTCTTCTTGGTTTCATCCACTGCTTGCTGCTTCTCTAGCTCCATCTGTTTCTTCACCTCAGTCACCAACCTCTCTCTCTCCTGCTCCAGACTTTGCCTCATCTCTGCCATTGTCAGCTCTAGATTGAAGTACATAGAGTGATCAAACAGTGGTAGAACTCATTACATTGTTTAGGGAGAAGACATCTATATGCTGATTCATGAAGTTCTCACCAAGATTGTGCTTCATTTCTGATAATTCTTGTTGATGCAACCACTGTAATTTTTCGATTTCGATTCTCAGTCGTCTTATCTGAATGAAAAACACACGTTAGGGTAACTAAAGGGTCAAATGCAAGCAACTATTATGATCTGAATTGTACTCATAATTGTCTCTGAAGGGCTGAGAGGAAACACCTACCTCTGCTATTGTATTGCCTGAAGTACTCTTAGAAAGGTCATTGTAGATTTCCGTCATTGTTCCTTTGATTGCATCCATTATCTACAGAATAGAAGACCATAATGTTCTGATGTTGCATTCAAGAAAAAATATTTAATGTGTGGACCTGTGGACCATATAAATATATAAACTAGCAACACATTTTTTTCTCAGATCCTGCAGGTCCCATGCAATGTGGCAGGCAAAAAAAACAATACACTTCTAAGCCGTTTAAAAGAGATAATCTCATTTCTAACTTAACATTAATAATAATAAAAAAAGGACCAATATAGCTTTGTATCTTTTCCACAGTACAGTATTTTCAGAATCAGTATCACCTTCATATATACATACAAATACCCCCCCAAAAAAAGATTATCCAGAAAATGACCGATCAGTGCTTAAGTTACAACACAGGACAATATCTCCCAACAAGTGACCGGTGGAGATAGCACCTTACAAAACACTAGTAAATTAAAAATAATACTAACTTTGTTGGTGTACTTGGCAATGTCTGCAGCAACATCTGCTGAGGCAGTGGGGATATACAGGTCTGTTGCCACCGGTGAAGATGAAGCAGCTGTGCCTAAACTTGATGCTGCTACCATGGCAACAGAAGCTGGACTACTGGACACCAGGGTGACAGCTGATGTGGATGTGCTGAGTGGAGTGTCTTTTTGTTGAACAGCTATGATTTTAAAAAAAACAAACAAACACACACACTTTAAGTCAGCAACATTCTAACACACTCTCACATTTTCTTATCATTAGTACTTGAAGATATTATACTTGAACACTGTCAACCTTGTGACCAAAACCACATTATCTACCTTTAACAGCCTGTCTGGTCTGATAGCGTGTGCTTTGTGAAGACTGCTGCGCCGAAGACGAGGACACTGATGTTGAGCCGTTTCCGGTTGCCTGTGTCTGGGTCGGCACCTGTGCCTGGCCTTGCCTTGGTGATGAAGCCTGCATTTGCGTGGTTGCCACAGGTTGCTGGTTCTGTTGCTGTCGCTGTACTTTCTGCATGTGCCACTTCTGAGAGGAGGTCTGAAACTTGGCAGTGGGATTCCACACCACAGCTCTCTGCACCACTGGCACCGTCTCTCGAGGCAGCAGAGGGCGCTGTTTCTTCAAAGCTGGAGTGGTGGAGGCTGAAGAGGAGGAGGAAGAGGGTGGTGTTGCGGTGGCGCTGGACACGGTTGCGAGGCTGATGGTTGCAGGAGAGGGTGTAGTGAAGGAGACCATGGTGACGGGAATGGCCATAGGAGACTGCGAGGAAACGCTGGAGGGTGTGGAGGGGGCTGTGCTGTTTTGAGATGGTAGTGTTGAAGGCGTCAGGGCTTTACCTAAAAGAAAAAGTACATGTTATTTCAAAGTTCCACCTGAGCAAAGTTGCTGATGTTTCCACATATGAAAGTTCATAAGATTCAAATGCTAAAAGTGGACATTACTCTCACTTTCAGGTTTACCAGTAGATGACTCTTTGACTGTGGTATTGTCTTTTCTGCTTCTCTTTCTGTCCTTGCCTCCCTGATCCTCTCCGAGGTCAATAACCAGCTCCCTCTCTGAGTCAGAGTCCTCCACTGGCACAGGCTGCTTTGATTCATCTTTCACCTGAGCCTTCTCTCTAGGAGCAGGGGATGTTGGAGTTGCTTTGGTCTTCTCTGGACTTTCTTTTTCCAAATCTGTGTTTACTTTCTCTTTAGCTGGAGCATCAGATACTGACGCACTGGCATCACCTGCTGCGGTCTCTGATGCCACAGGTGCATCGGGTTTGTCCTCCTTATCTTGGCTTGGAGATGTTTGGTCTTTGACTCGACTTTTGGAAGACTCTTTGTGGCTTTCCTCATTGGTTGCTGTGTCCTGACCATCCTTGGTCTTTTGCTCCTCATCACTGGCATACTCACTGTCACTGGAGTCAGATTTATCAGAGTCTTCTGAGTCACTGTGTTCTACACCTTTATACACATCAACAGAGATCTCGTCGATACCTGCAAAGGAAAGGAAGAAGATGGATATCACACACAGCACCAGTATGATATAGGAAGGAGTAAGGATATAAATGGATTAAAATGATTTAAAGAAAAAACACCACATCATATTCAAGGCCACATCCCACAAGCAACTTTTTTATTAGAGAACTGATATTGTTAATTATTAACATCTTAGAGCAGAAATATTTCAGAAATTGCTAATTGTTTTTCCAACACTAACTGCACTGACCCAGCTGTGCCTTGCAACTCTCAATGGTTTTGTCCAGGTTTAGCTGGAAACGGCTCTTTATCTGTCTTTTTGGAGAGGTAAGAACTGGTGTGGCTCCCTGTTTCTGCTGCACCGTTTCACTAAGCTCCTTTAGGTCCATTTCTGCTTTACTCCGATCTGGAAGAAAACAATATATAGGAATTCTTAACAGCAATATCAGAAATAGAGAAATATTTCCAGCACAATGATGTCCAAAAGTGACCTGTATTTATTCATTACATTAAATTCCATGCATATTATATGATCAGCGCAATAGATTCACCTAGATTGAGGTTCAGAATGCTTCCTGTCGGAGGTGTCTTCTCCTGCTTGGGGGTGCCAGCAGCTTGGGAGTGGAATGGTTTAGGGCTGTCCAAGGAACTGCCAGCAGGACCAGGTCGAGGATGGGCAGGTGATGCTGTACAGAGATTTTTTCTGTTAAATGAGACCCGAGAAGAGGAAAAGTATCTTCTTAAACATTGATGTGCTAAAATGCATCTGGTGGAATACCTGCACAGTCCATGGACTCTTCTCCCATACTGTACTGGCTGTTTGGAGCTTTTGTCTGGGACTTTTCTGCTGTCTCCTGTTCCCCATCTGAACCTGTATGGGCAGAGGAGTTGGTGCTCATGGGGGAGCGAGGCATATCACTGAGGGGGAGCCGTCGTCCTGCTGTGGTCCCGCCCACCCCAGCCCCAGACAACATGGTCCTGGCCAGAGGGATCTTGGGTGATGCCGTCATATCAAAGCTCAGCTTGATCTTTTCCTGTTTCTCGGATTTGACAGGAGTGGATAAGGGGTTGGAGGGATCCTGTAGCATCTGGAAGTTGTTGTCAGGAGTGTAGGGTGTCCTGAAGGGGGCATAGTTAAACACTCCAAACTTCTTCCTCATGTTCTCCACATAGACCTCCATCTCCTGCATGGCACTGTTGAAGATGCTTTTGGTCTTCTTCACAGAGAATGGAATCTCTTTGGACATGAGGTAGCAATTGTTTAAAGGGACCCAAGCCCTGAAGGATAAAGATTCACATCATAATGTGCCCTGTGTTACAACAAAGCTTGAAATGTGACTCCAAGCTCAAGTAACTGAAGCACAAAGGGCAGATACCTGTCATGTTGACCAAAGAAGCGAGCATCCACCTGTCCATCTTTGTCCCGCAGAGCTTTAGCAGGCCAGAAGGGAAATCCTTTCAGTTTGGCCCACACCAGAGGGTGCGGGTTACTCTGCAGACATACAGTAAAACACTGGAACTAAGTGCTTGTATTCCAGTGGTGTATGTTTGAATGGGTACACAATCTGGAAGAATCATCAACAGAAACCTGAAGTTACTCAGCTTACACATGGCTCACAGAACCAGTTGTCTCTCTTTTGGCAAGCAGACAGATAACACTCAGGACAAACTTCAATCTCGTTCATCTGCAAAGAGAGGTTCAAAAATCAAATTTGTTAAATCATAAATCCAAAGTCAGATGAAATATTAATATCCTTTTTGACCCGGACCACATACTGACCTCATGTTCACAGATTTTTACTATAACTTTAGCTGTAGCTGTGAGTTTGTGATTGCCTGAAAAAAGGACATAAATCTGTGTTAAACCATTTAAATACAAACAACACAAGGTGATTATTTCATATAATCATCTTTCAGTGGAATTGTATTGGAATGATCACATCATGTTTCACCTAATAATTATGCAGAGTATTGCAATTAAATGCATAGCTGTAATTAAAAACTAACAAATTATGATTGAGTTCACAACACTGAACATCCGTATCACCACCAGATTATTCTTCAGTATGATTACCACATGATGCAACATACCTCCATTATATATAATACAGTTGTGCAAAATCCATTTTGCATCGGCCAGGAAGGCCTCTGTGCAGCCATACATTTTCTTTTTGATATTCTGCAAAAAGAAAAGACGGTGCATGACTGAGAACTGTTCAACATCTCTAAATTGCAAACATCTAATAATACATAGAAGTTTGTTTTACCTTCTCAAGTGTGCAAAGGTCCATTGGGTGAAAAATGTACTCTGCATAATCTGGATGTTGTTCAAGAGACACAGGTTTCTGGAAGGGCTCAGTCTATAAAGTTGAGTAGACAGAAAAGAGAGTGAAGGTACCAAAACTCACTGTGCAACCTTCCCCTCTACCGCACATGAACATGCTACCACCATGCTACTACTAAAAACTCTAAAAGCCGCTTCAAACAAAAGGAGGAAAAACCAGTGGAGAAAGAAATCATGACGGGGTCTTGTTAGTGATGTAATTGATTACCCAATTAAAAGTCTTTCTCTGCGTGGAAGCTGCATGGGGGGAGCGAGATGACAAGCGGGGATGATCCTGAAAGAGAGTGAGAGGGGCAGCTGTATCCTCACCACCAGCTAGTATGTTTACCTTCATGGTTTCCAGCCATGATAGGCCCATTATAGTACAATGACTATGATTGTTAGTTCTGTTATAAGAGATCATTTGCACATGCAAATCAGTATTATATCATGCTGGACTGATATGTGGACAGGTAGTACTTCTGGGTGCAGATAACGACTGTCACGATTGATGAGAGTACGATGACCAGAAAAAAAGCATGTCTTTTGGTTGCAAAGGCACTCTAACAATCAAGACTGGCCAGAAAAGAACACATGCCAATATTCAAGTGAGAAATCTGATTGAACAACCAGAAAAGGCAGAAATTAAAATGAGAATAAACAGAGTGTGCATCTATAATTAAGCTGCCTGCCCCAATAATCAGTTTGGTAGCATGAATTACCTAGAAAGACAGAGGGACCAGAATACTTACACCTGGTTGTTTCATCTTCTGAAGGGCAAACTTTAGTAGGTAAGACAGCTGTTCTATATTTAGCATCATCATGGCTTTGCTCTGAGTCTCTATACACTCGGCAACTGTTATTTTCTAAAAGACACCAAGAAAGAAGAGTTGAACAGGTTTTAATACCCCATTATTGCACATCATTTAAGTTCGCTCATGTTTTCGTCACTTATGTCCAAACTTACTGAGAGGTCATCCATAACTGAACAACTATCACAAGAGGTTTTTACTATAGGTTTTGAATTATGGTTTCCAACACCCGTACACTATACACATTCCTGGGTGAGTACCTCACACTCCGGACAGAACCAGTCGCCGTCGGGCTCGGCTGGTAGTTTGAGGCACTTGGCGTGGTACACCCTGGGGCAGAGCTCACAGCAGAGCACCTGGCCCTCTCGGTGGCACAGCCAGCAGTAGAAGTCATTCCTGCCGTCCTGCGGTACAACATCAACAGGGTCTGTGGTGAGTGCTGGCTGCTTCACATAGTAAAAGGGACCATGTCTTAGTTCTGACTGGAATGCAGGCAAAAGAAACACAAAGTTGGGGAAGGTCAAAATCAGGCAATCAGAGATTTAAAAAGCCAAGCAGACATGCACAGCATCAACACAAAGACACACTGAAGTCACTGCCTAAAACACAGACTGTTGTGAGCACTGATATGCCACAATCATTGAGATTTAAGAGTCAACGTCATATTTTTCCAAATTCTTGTGATGGAAATTACCCCAAAAACCATCTGTCAACATGTGACTTTCTCAGGTCTCTGATTTTAATCTGTGTTTCAGAACAACATCATCACCAGTGTGCAGAAGGGAAAACAGCCTTGATTAAACTGACAAAAGCTTAAATAGTGACAGTAGCAACTAATCATTTACAAAGGTCAACATAATCTACCAAAATAAAATAGTAACAATTATTTACCTATTGTGCCTTTATGACCTGCTTTAAGCACAAAGCAAGCAAAGCTTGCTCATAATCACATGATTTCCCCAGACTGCTGAGACTTTTACTAAAATAGTTCAACTAAAAAAAGCATTTGTTGAAAAGATACAAAGATTACACAGAAAACATTTTCTCAGAACTCAGAATTCTGGTCTCGAGCAGAGTATAAAGCGATAAAAGGGCAAACACTAACTGAGGATCTGAATACTTATTTAACTGTTATCAGTAGTGTCCAATGAGATTGACGTGTATACCAACAATGTTCATTCATACAGCATACAATCCTAAATACAGCACTGTAAAATAACAGTACCATAGCACACTAATAGGTTATGGAGCACAACATACTGTACTTAAATAATTTGATCTCAAATGGACCAGACTAGTGATGGAAATCACATGGTAACTAATTATAAAGTCTATCACAATATTTTGCCTCTAAAAGAATCAAAACTGAAACATATATAACATTCATTTGCTCCCTTATGAAAAACTTTCAGTTTTACACTTTTGCAGACAGCTGAGAGTAAATAGTGCATCAACATTCAAAAGGTTTCTGAAACATGAAAATATGAGCCATCATCCAAATGTCACACAGCCAAAATCTGTCAAAAGTCTTAGCTGGCAGAAAGCAGAAGAGGTTAAATGTCTGCAAAAAGCAAATACATCTGCCTCAGTATCACAAGAAAACATCACAATACTGATGTCAGTGTAGCAGTATTGTAAAGCAGCGATTATTTGTCACGATATACTGCACTAGCAGTATACTAGCATACTGTAGAGTACTGGTGAAAGTTATGGGGAAAGGGGGTAATTCAGAGTATACAAGTACTTGTGCATATAAGTACATACACAACATCTCACTTTTTAAAGAAAATACATTTTTTTATCTGAAATAACCTCAACCCCACCTGCTCTAGTGGAGCTGGTCAATGACCAACAGATCAAACAGCGTTTGAACTGGGCAACTTCCAGAAGTGAATGTGTGTACATGTGAAGCAGGGCGTTCCTGCAAAAGAGCATTCATGCTCAGTGAACCTACCCTCGATAAATAAAGGCTTATAAAATATTGACAGAACATGAATTATTGTTCACCACAAAAGACCTTCCTTCCTTACACAAAAGATGTTTATTATATGTCTGTCACTTCACAGTATCTGAAATATATATTAGCACTTTCAGCAAACAACATCATAGATAGTATCAGTAGTTTAAATTAATTTTCAGCTGAATTCTATATTCCCCATCACAAATGCCATATCCGGAAAACACAGCTCAGAAAACACTTCTAGTGTATAATAACTTAGATTTAGTTGTTGTCTAGTTTAAGTCTGAATATAAAAAGACAATCAACCAGCTTGGGAATGATAGCAGGTTTAAATCCTGTTTCTTGGTGGTGGAGTTGTTTACATTTGGATGATGGGTTGACTTGCTTGTTACCTGGTCTTTGCTGCTGCTAACAGCACCCGGTTTCTTCTTCTTTTTCATTGGGCAGGGGGAGGTTTCAGCAGAGGAGTGACCATTGGATGAGTGAGAGGGGCTTGGCATCTTCCGTTTTTGGGCCATCCGTTCTGTGTCTGAAACTGCAGACAAAGGTCAGAGATCATAAAAACCAGGGAGAGTGCACTGATAGCCTCCTTAAAGCAGGAGAAAACACCAAATATGACACCTGCACTTACAGTTGGATGAAGCCAGTAAAGATGGTGAGATACTATACCATTTAAAACAGAAGAACCAAAAACGACACACATTACATTATATACAGTAATGTGTAATGCTAGGTTATTTCATAGGTATAGACACAGGTATAGAAATACAGCTTTGCCGACCTTATCTACAAACAATATAAATGATCGTATGTTCTTACCTTTGGATCGTGTTGAGATCTCCATTCCCTCTGTTGCAGTATCACTCTTCCCCTCTTCCTCTGCCACACTGATGCAGAAAAGAGGTATTGTCAAAGACATGGCACTCAAACATAGCACACAGCTGAAGATTTCCCATATGCTATGATTATAAAGTTAAAATTGTTCCTCTGAACAATGTGTTCTTCACAGGTACAGTGCATTATACAGTGGCAACCTGGTGGCTGAAGGGTTTCAGAAACTCACCCCTCATTTCCTGTCAGCTTTGTACAGACAGGCAATTACTTAAAAAGGCATACTATGGTGTATAAAGAATAAAGAAGACACGCTATGGTGTCTATACAACAACACGACCTTGGTGCAAACAACATCATCACTAAAGTTTAGTAACCTAGCATTCTAAACTGCCCTTGGAGGCCAATTGAAAGATGCAAGATTTGACCCTTGATTTTATCCAGTTGAATCAGAACTTTATCTCACCAAACACAACCGCTTGGCTCAGAGGCACAGTGTCAACAAGATCAAAATAATCTTGATTATTAGTGACTTCCATTTGTCAGCCACATTAATTGAAATGTAAAGGTCACATTTTCGGTCATACAATTGTAAGTTTGTTATAAATAACTGTACCCACCTTAATTAATACATCATCCAATCAGTTAATACATTCCCCTCATCCTACTGATATGGAGATATTCTGGACAAGAAAGGTCAATTTTGCCAACAGGCTCTCTTTAGACTAATATAATTCTGGTTACATTTGAGACACTGATTTGAGAACAGAAGCATTATAAATCTTATCCTGTTCATTTGTTGAAAATTTCAGATTAAAATTAATATTCAAACTATTACTTCTAGCAAAGTGCTGTGCTAGAAACATATGCTTCAAAAGTTTAGAGTCATATGAATAATTAAGTCAGGACATGAAGTTAACACCAGTCACAGTTTGATAAATTGTTCTATGAAAGATTAGGTTTTTCATCAACCTCTGATTTCATTTGTTTGGGGTGGTATGACACTGGAAAATGATGAATGATGAACTCTGATTCCACCGACACTTTGAACTTTTACAGAAACACATCTTTTTAATAATGCCCTGCTGAAGTTTACCTTTCAGACAACCCACAAAAACAATTATTACAAAATAAACAAATGCACAACCGGAATTTGTTTGCAAGATACATATCGTGTGGTTGTTACGCAACTTTCAAGAACCATCATGACTGAAAATACTGACACTGTAGCAATTATATCACACAAAACATATATCAACAGCTTAAAGACACATGCAAAAAATGTTGAGCTTTTATGTGCTATTAGATCAATGTTTGGTGACTCAGTAAGTCATCCTCTAAATGATAAAAATGTATAAAACTCAGTTAAAGCAACGATTAATAATTAATAGTGCAATAGCAGCTAATTGTTCTCCCATTATAAATAGCAGTCACCTTTCTCCACTGACCACAGATCTATAAATAGTAAACTTGAAAACACAGAACAGCATCATCCACAGTGTCTAAAACTTCTGACATCCAACAAGTAAAAACCATGTAAAGAGACTGATATCAGTTCTATTCCATGATCAAGTGAACTATCAACAGACAGAACATGATAGTGATTACACAATCATAGCCTCGGTTCTGTTAAAAAACATTTATCTGAAATGCAAGCCACAATCTGCTGTGATTCACCTCATCAAAATCAAAATCTGCCCAACAGGTTTTTCTCAGTATCAGTCCAACATGATTCACCTTGGTTTGCAGGCGCCCTGTTGTCGATCCTATTATTGTTTCCATTCTCTCTGACGCTACAACTGATGCACCGGCCTCACCATCCAGATGGCTTCAATTTGGCCAATTCTTATGTCACTTATTCCTGAGGAAAGCCCTATTTGATTTTTATATGTAAAATACAGACAGTCGTTCACAGAAAACAAAAAAAATATTGCTTCAGTTTCAATAATCTTGTTCACCAACCCCCACACCCCTCCTCCTCCTCCTCCTCCTCCATCACTAAAGATAGATGAAATGACGGGCAGGAACACAGCACATCTGCGGAGACAGACAGGAGTGCAGTGAAATGGCTTTACTGGCCTCCTCATCTAACCTGTCTGGACAGCTTCAGACAGTCTACCCCAGCAACATCCTGTCCTGTTCAGGTCAGGAACACAGTAACAAGAGACAAAGACAGCAATAGTAACAGGGACAAGGAAGAAAATCAAGACCTCCTATCCTGACAACAAAACATCACTAAATGAAAGCTCATAGAGCACACAATACAGCCTATTGTAACCTACTGATACAAGCCTCTCCACACCCACCACTGACATAACACTCATGCTTCAATGTAGGAAATCAACAGCATACCTTTTTCCTTACTCACATACAGATTCTTCAGCCTATTCTTTAATCTTTTTCAATTATTGAGGGCGTTGGGGGAAGAGGGAAAAGATGGGTCCAGGTTTCCCAGAAGGCCTTCTCTCCCTGCTGCTCTCTCCTGCAATTGTCAATCTTTAACCTCGGCTGCGAGCTGCTGATTGGCTCGAGCACCACACGGAGGTGCCTGATTGGGTGCTAAGCTCCGTGTGCCACACAGGCTCTCTTCTCCCCGCTCTCTTCAGCCACAGTGCTGCAATGCAGAGAGGACTGCTCCTCACTGTTGCTAAAACCTTCTGAAAACCAAGTCCCCTCACTCCCCTAAAAAGCCATACAGACATAAACTGGCCGTGGGCCTTTTATCAGACATGAAAGATGCAGCTCTACGGGCTTGACAGTGAACGGATCAGATTCCCTCCCTCGCTGTGCTCTCAGCCAGTGTATGTGTATGGCATCCATTTTGAAGAAGCTCTCTCTCTCTCTCTCTCTCTCTTTCCCTCTCTCTCTCTTTCTCTCTCACACTCTCTCCTCTCTCTCTGACCGCTGCGCGTACCGCACATACAGCGAGCACACGCGGCACCAGTCGGATTCAGCTGTAAAGGACCACATGCAGCTTATTATGTGCCCCAGCATGTTGATATGCAGCGTGGGCCCTAATGGTGAACACAAAGAGAAGACTGAAAATGTCACAGGCCTCCCAGACAGCATGGAAGACATACAACCCCCCCCAACACACCCACCCACCCACACACACACACACCCTTCCCCACCTCTCCCTCTCCAATGCCTCCTCAGCTTACAGTCTCATAATCAATATCTGCCTGGAGTTTTGAGCATGAGCAACAGTAAGATGGAAAAAGCACATGTATAAAGCTACATATTTCTCCATCCTTCAGGTTCCATTGCTGTGTGACAAAATATATACATTTCATTTAATTAATACAGAACATAAAAACCTGAATGCAAATAATACACATAATTAAAAACATACTGGTACAGATAAAGCTCAACAAAAGTATCATTATCCTACATAATAATAACACGTCCGGGACCGACGTCAGGACCAATTACATCATCTAAACGGATCCAAGAAGGTCAGCTGGTGGATCTGTTAGAGGCAGAGACCAAACTAAATAGGCAGTGATGGTGTAATGCAGGTTTAAGTGTGCATACACCAATCCTCACACCAGAGTGGAATGAAGGGATTAGACGCATTACCAAGCAACATTCACAAAACACTGAGGGGGGGGGATTTACTGTTTCAGTCAATGCAGACTGCCCCTAAACCCTGGTCAAGCAACACTATGTGTGCCATTATATCCAGGCCATGGCTATATCTAAAACAGATGTTCTATTAGTCACCCTCTATTAATGAAAAAAAAAAACATCATCATATATACCACCTGGAATATATCAGATGCTCTTGAATAAAATAACAATATTAATTTTGATACACTGGTTCAAATAGATGCAATCATTAACTATATTGAATCATTTTTACCTGACTCATGCATACAGAAAACCAACACCAACACCATTACATATAAACAGAATTCAATCAAACCTGGTCGACTTCAAACAGGTTTTCAAGCCTCTTTGGATGAGATGAGATTTCAATGCAATGCCTTTTCAGAGGAAGTCCTTCCCTTCTTCTTTCCTTCTCTCTTACATACAAATACCCAGTGTGCTTGGAGCAGAGGGACAGAAAGGGGAAGCTCTCTAAAATGGCTGACACTCGGAAGCAGAGAACAACACAGGGAGGCAGTGCACACCATTAGGCTCAGGCAAGTCCTCCAACCCTGTGATAAATAAGCTGCTACGGCATATTTAGTCTGTAGATAATTGGCATTTTAGAAAAGGTGGCGAGCGGCTTACAGTATTAGGCGTGTTTAAAAGCATGTTTTATTCACCAATGAGAAAAAAAAAGGGCATCATGGTGAGGTGAACTGGGTTTTGGGTGAAGTGTAGATAAATTAGTTAACTAGATCATTTACAGTCTGTTCTTCTTCTTTTTTTTTGTCTGGCATACAATTAACAACAGTGCCCTTCTCCCTTTTTCTCATGCCAGTTTGAGGCCTAAATTAAACTTGCTGTGCTGTCAGTTTACCATCTGTTAATTCCTCTGGGGACTCCCCTTTGCACTGCTCCCTGTCTCTCCCATCCTGCCTGGTTCCCTCGCCAGGCCTGCCATCTTGCCAGCAGGCCAGGAGCAGCCACAAAAACTCAGTCCTCTTCTGATCTTGACAAAAGAAAGCAGGTTTTCTAAGTCAGTATACTGTGAATATACAATGACCTTACACTTGACCTGTGGCCCCCCAAACGTACGTGTCCTGTTAGGATAGGCTGTCTGCTGTACTGTAACCATGCTATGCTCTTCTTCCAAGCTCCACTCTTATGCTGTGGGGTGACAAAATACTCTTCCCCCTCCCCCAGTCTGTCAGACAAACCTGTATTATTACCCAGGCATGGATCATACACAGTGGCTGATGCCTTACCAACAGAGTAGTATATGTGAAAGAATGAAAATAAGGCTTACCTCTGTGGATGCATGGCTAAAAAACTCTGTGTGATATGTCAATGCTTATTAAAACATGGAGGACAGCCCTGTCAGCCCTCACCCTGCTCAGAGCACAGCCACGGCTCTCCAAGCTGTCCGACTCACTGCTCTGATATAAGGCACACTGAGACTGGCCACGCTTGCTGACAAAATGTAAGGCAGCTGCTGATTGGCTAATGCATTTCCTGGCTGCTTGTCTTTTGTTTAGCACAGGCAGGCTGAAACGCAGTACTCTGTAGTGCAAGAGGAGCTAGGCCCAGATCAAAAAATGATCAGCCACTGCACACGTATCAGCTACCAAGAAGGCTGCATACAGCTGTTGTGGTTTCATAAACTCGCTACACAGTGGGTCTTTGGTACAGTTGTCGAGGGCAGTCAGCAGATGTGCGCATAAAGGACAGGCCTGAGGCTGTATTCGTCGGGTGGAATTTGTCTCACTTAGTTCCCTCCCATAAGTTAAACAAGACACTGTGGGAAAGATTAGAAAACTGCTATATAAATAAAAGCAAAAGGCAAACAGGCCATGATTGAGATGAACTCCATTCCTATAAAGGTTTAACAACAATGCTAAACATGCAGACTGAATTACAGTCATGTGATCAGCCTAACGCTGGCCTTCGAACGGGTGTGATTGCATGTTAACAATGTGGTTCCAGATAGGCCAAGATTATACAGTAAGAAACAATGGCTTTCAGTTTCTGTTATGTGGTTCCATAAAGCATGAGTTCATAATGTTTTCATCAGATTTACAATGATTTACAAGAAAATGTGTGTGGTACCTCACAATTATTGCTGTAAACAAATAGAAGATTAATAAAGTAGTTGAACAAAAGAAAATAATTGGTAACTATTTTGCCAGTTTACTTAAATCATTCATTTCATTTCAGTCATTTTTCAAGAAAAAATGTGGAACATTGGCTGATTCCAGCTTCTCAAATGCTTTTCTTTGTCTTATATGATATGATTTCATTGGACTTTGGGCTCTGGGAAATTACAAAGGGCTTTTTTTCACTATGTTTTGATACTTTATAGACTGACGATTAAGAAAATAATCGGCAGATTAACGGAAGATGAAAGTAATATATAAGCATAGTTCTCCTGCATTCAACACAGTTTTGCCATTTCATGAGTTTCTTGTTTTCTTTATTTTAGCTAATGCGTATCTTAAGAGGCAGACAGTATGAGCCTATGTGACACCTTAAAACTTTCCATTTCTCAACACTCAAGGAGGAAGTGCCCTATCTGTAACATGGTACATTTATTGTGAAATGTCGACAAATATAAATCTATAATATCTTCTCTTTTTTTCTAAACTAATCAGGATTTGAATTTGACTTGCAGCATTTTAGTAAAAAATATGAGTTGCTTGTCTCATTTTGACAGACAGAAATCCTTTTTTACTGTAAATGTTTTAACATTAAGTTTATAACTAGCAACACTAGTTTAACTGTAAATCCAAAGTGGATAACAAAGACATTTGGTTGACACTATATAAAAGTGTAAATCTGTAAACAAACCGGCCACTGATTTGTTTCTAAAAATCTATAGAATTAATCCTGACATATAAGTGCATTAGTATAATGAAGGACTGAGAGGCTCAGTGCTCCTTGTCAATACTGAGATGGAACTGGTGACTAAGTGGATGGAAAGTTTGTATGTCCAACATTCAATTACAGTCTTGGTTATCCACCACTTTAAGTGGATATAAATCATTTTGTTGTGAATTAATGGCACACATCATAATAAACAGGATCAATCTATATGATATGGGGTTAGGGTTAGATAGTTTTATGGAGAAACAGATTATTGCCTCTCTGTAGGTAAAATATTACATGCTGAAATTCTTTTTTTTTTTTGTTTGTTTGTTTCAATCCATGGTTGCTGGCCATAATGTGACATGCACTCTTTTTGCAATGATTAATATTAGGCTACAGGGAAGCACCTGCCTACACTGGACAGTTTACTGTGGCCTATCTTAAAACTGGAAGAACAGCAGTGACCTCTTGTGGGAAAACTGTTTTGCAGCACACCACAGACTGGCTCAGACATTCTCAAACTTATTGACGTATTGGGACCAGCAAATAAATAAGGAGTGAACTAAAAAGCCCACTTGAAAATGTTTTTCCAAAGAGACCAACAGAGACATATTTTTGTTGCCATGATAAAATATAGAATCGCACATAAGTGTGTTTCCATATTTTATCTATCCTCATCTATCCTCTATTTACAGTTATTTATCCTCTATGGATGGGATGATAATATATACAGTCAGTATAAATTCTGACTTCTAGGTATAAAATAAACAACTCTTAACTCATCTATTGTATCCTGGACATTGTTAGATATGTATCCGTGTCACCTCGAAGTACATATCACTTACCAGCACACACACAGCAGGCTACAAAGTGTGACTTATTATATTTAATTGAATGCTGGATACTGACTGTCCTCAACTTTGCTATATGGCAATTTGATGAAACACGGGCATATTCTGATGAATTTAAACTGACATGATAAATGTCTTAAAACTAGATTTTAAAACTGGAGCTGTCAAAACTAGCCTTTAAGATTAGGTAATAATGCATGACATTCCTTGATATGCTTTAGTGGTGCACATTGCCAAACAAATTGGACTCAAATTACCAAAAAACACATGTGGCACACAGTGAACCTGAGGCCTACAGGGATAGTTCTCCTCTGAGCCAACCTCAGTACTGGTCATCATTGAGCATGGTTTACTGCCAAATCTAAATTCTTGGAGAGTTTAAGTGCAGGCCAGGAGGAGATGCTGGCACAAACATAACACCTAATTCCAGATGTTGCTTTCGCATTTAATTAGCATAAGTGCTTTGGGTAGAACTGTAATGCTAGCAACTCGATTTTTTTTTTTTAATTAGTAGGAAAACGCCTTAGGAAGAGGACTGTGAAGCAGCAAGGTAAGGATAATAAATTCCACAATTTGTTTTTTTTCCCAACTATACCTGACGTAAGTACAAGTATAACAACAATTAAACGATTAACTAATAATGTATCATTTTAATGTACTCTCTTCCTCCACGCAAGCGAGGTAGCAAAGTCACACAATTAACTGGTAAAGATGTGTTCACCTGAGACAAAATAAAGTCAACAATTAAATTTTACATGGACTCATTTTACTAAGGTTTTATAATCTTGGAATTGTTTCCGATACATCCCTCGTTAATATTTGTATTATTGACTTGTATTTAACGTTAATTAGCCGCAGAGTTAGTTCAATTCATGTTACCATAAAGTTAGCTAGCGTTAATTGACTAATTAGCCGTGAGCTTGTGCAAGAGACACACTAACTCAACAGAGACGACATGTAAAACACCTCGCCTGTCCACTTACCAGGTGTGGTAACGACCTTAAATTATTCAGGTGACACTCACATTAAACGGTGTCTAGTAATATGTAGCTGTATACATTTTCTATCACATTTGTTGGTCACTGTACCGTTACTGTGTGCCAATATTTTTTCCTAGGATGGCAAAGTCACGACCCGCCCTACTCTACCTCTGATTGGCTGACCCTGATATGCTTACCCTAACCCTATCCTATCTCACTCCTCATGCCTAAATCTAACAGACCCAACCAACGACTGCAACGAGTACTAGCCAATCAGAGGCAGAGTAGGGCGGGTCATGACTTCGCCTTCCTAGGAACAAAAAATATCGCGTACCGTGTGGTGTCTGCAGGTAACCGACCGGTAACGACCCCTGCAGTCCCCAAGATGGCGCTCTATAGCTAACCTTTCACTACAGAGGCCAACTCCTTCAAAAGCATTCAAGTCATCCGTGAATTCAAGGCCTTAGATGTCTTAAGTGTGGTTTTTAAAAGACTTCTCCTCATATTTTTTCCTCAGTTCATACATTGTAGGGTATATAAACATCCCTGGTTGTGATTTCTTTGCTGTATTCTAATTCAAATTTAGGCTACTTTATTAATTTTTCACAGAAAGTTGACATGAAAAGTATCTGAACTGGCACTGAAAGGGTCTTATAAAGTTTTTATTTTAACTTTCAGAAACCTGTTACCCCTCAGGGAAAGTGGAAGTGTTCTTAGCCTCTTCTTGACACTTGTAGGACTGTTTGTGACCAATCACAAGAGACTACTTACTCTTGTGAATAATTAATTATTGAGACATATCATTGACTTGTGTTTTATGAGGCCACAATGTTTTTTTAAAAAAACTAGACACTAGACACATTATCTTCATGTAGCAATTTAGGCCTTTTTAAACGTAGCTTTTCGCAACCATTTATTTGTCACACTCAAACTTAGGATCAGAAGATGGGTCACTGAAAAGACAAAATGTTAAAAAAAAAAAAAAAAAAAATGAACATTATATATACAGCTCTAGGTATACCTCATTGCTTTCCTGCACTTTTGTGGAAATAAAGTTGCATTTGTAACTGATGAGACAATAGATTTACCTTACTGAACTCTACACTTCCATAAACCTACCCACAGTTTTAAGTGCAAAATATTGTGTAATAATTCAGTTTGTATACCTGCATGTTATGAAATGTGTGTGTGATTGTATGATGCCTGGAAATGAGAACTCAAAAATGTTCCCCTTTGTCTCTTTATTGTTCAACATGTTTAGTTATAATAGTGTTGTAGCTGGTAGTAGATGTGTGAAATCTTGGTCTTTTGAGGTTTCATGGCATCTGCATAGTGTTGAGAAGTTGGGGGAAGGGAATTGGTCTGGAGCAAAGAAAGGCATGCTGTTAGCTGTTTGCAGGTAAACCAATCTGAATACATTAATGATTATGGGGCTATCTCCTGTCCTTTCAAACTGTTATCTCCTGTCCTTTCAAAGTAGAGAGGCCGAATGGGGAGGGGGGATGGAATAAAGTATCTCACACTCACTGAGGGGGGAGGTCAGTTTTCCATGTTTTGTGGGGGATGGGGCACAAACAGAGGGCCACGGGGCCCCTCTTTGGGTCTCCGTGGAATGTAATTGAGGCTCCCTCAGCCAGGCAGATATACAAACAGACCAAAAAGCACACACAACAAAAAAGCACAAGGCTTTTTACTTGTGGTGATTTTCAACTTAGTGATTTGATCGTGTGATGAATCTTTAAACACTGGCCAACAAATCTGTATACATCCGGATTAATCTACGTGCAATCATGTGTGCTTTAAGTCACCCACAAGATGTCATTGTGAATATATGTGTAAACAATTTTATTTATATTTACTAGAAACCAGTGAGGAAATCATATATGTCTTGCCAACAATACCAACATCTCAGCACATGTTGTGAATGGATAGTAGTAATGAACTTCACTGCCAAATCAAAATCCACAGCATTGCTTCAAAACAACCTTTTCGAAAGATTTTAACTAAATGAACTGTTTGTATATTTCCAACATGCCACATACATTCATGCTTTTTCCTCCTGAAGGTTTCTATGCTGATTTCAGAGAGAATTGTGTACAGACAGGAAAGAGTAAGTACAGGGCTAATTACCCAGTACTTACCACTGCCTCTTCTTCGCTCCCCTCACCCCCATCCTGCTGCTGTCCCTCCATCTTTGGCCTTCAATCCCTCCTCAGCAGTAAAAATTCAAGACTAGTGTGCCTGAGAGAACACCATTGAGACTTTTTTTCATCCTGTGTTGATACTCACGGGGCAGAACATGCTGGCATATTTATATGTCACTCATAAAGTGATATTGTAAGGTTCAAAGAGGCCAAGTGTTGTGCGGTGGGTGGAGTGTACTAAGAGAGAATATAGAGTACATAAAACACGATTGGGAATGAATATTTGGCAGCTATATTTAAATCCACTTCATTCAAATCAGGTTACATATCAGACTGGATCCAGTCAGATTGTCTGATCATTTGAAATATCACAGAGAAACAATATTATACCCTCTATTGCATTAGAAGTTGAAGCAAAAAACACCATATATCTCAATCTTCTTTAAAATCTTCTTTTTTTAAAAAATCTCCAATTCTTTAGTTATTCTGAAAAATATTTATTGTAATTGTACATACTGGATAACATAATAATGTGACACTCTACGGGTATGATAAGTCATTTGCATAAAGCTGCTTTTCT
This sequence comes from Euthynnus affinis, assembly GCA_029490765.1. Taxonomy (NCBI): domain Eukaryota; kingdom Metazoa; phylum Chordata; class Actinopteri; order Scombriformes; family Scombridae; genus Euthynnus; species Euthynnus affinis. The sequence goes on along the minus strand of CM055840.1, from coordinate 8,272,255 downwards.
GCCGGCCTATAAATAAATTTTTAAATCTCTTCCCTAATAATATCAGTGACTCCTGTTCGTATCACCTATGGGTATTGTGTACGTGTAGTTCATTCGCAGAACGTGTCGTTCACTTTAAATGCGGCTTGCGAGGGAAAGCAACTACATTACCCAGAAGGCCTATCGCTCGGCTACAAGCTGGCTCCCTCCGCTCTGGGAGTGTTTCCCATTTAAACAAACACGGTCCTGCCGAAGATGGCGGAGAGTTTGTAGAGGCGTAAAAGAAACTGCTCCACTCAATGAAAGCGTCGAAGCCGGTGAGTTTTCTGCAATGGGTTTATGATTCTGTTATAAGCAAGTTTTGAACAACGATGCTAGCGTGTGTTTGAAGGCGCAAATTTGTCTCAGAGGCAGTTGGTCCTGCTCCGCTTCCGAGCAGGCTGTGGTTTTTAAGCTGCCGTGATACAACGAGCCACCTTACCACTGTCTATTTGTTATGGAATGTTTGTTATGATATTATTTAGCGCTTTAACTGTGAATAAGAGAGTGATTTTTGATACACAAGGCTCGATACTGTGCCATTTCTATCGATCGCGGTGTTTGTTGGTGTTTTCATTATCCGCTAGCTGCAAACTTTACGAGACACTGGCTTTCTGATTCGCTGCTGTGCGATAGCCTCGCTGTTAACACTCAGCACTGCTTATGTGTGAACTCTTTTGTGTTTCAATAAAATAAATGTTAACTTCGTAGCGCCACTAGGCTGTGTTCATTGTCCACAACACAGCTGAATAGCTTCGGGCACTATATTTTTGACCAGACGGTTTGACTTGCCTCAGTGTCGGTTAAAGCTGGACTGCAGGAACAGTCTGTGTTCACAGCCAGTTACACCACTGTAGTTGATACGCAAAATGAAAATAAAATGGTTTATTGCTCGTTTGTTACAGTTGCCTAGCCTACACCATAAAGGTAGAGGAGGGTTAACCCACTTAAATTCAGTGTACTTTCGTTTTGTTTGTGGAATACTTTTCTTATTGTTTAACATGGCAAACTAAACACAGCCCTACTTACTAAATAAAGTGTAATATTCTTAAAACGCACAAAACACACGTGGTAGCTTTTTAGAAGGAAAAAAATAAATGTTTGTGGTTGTTTTGAGTTATGTCACCCAGCTATAGATCACAATTAGCCACCCTTGTGTTCACCAGCACATCACTGACAACCAAACTTGAACTGACTAGCTCAGTGTGGCTGCTCCTGAGAATCCACAGCATCTGTTATTTATTTGCATGGCTATAGTGAGATTACATATCCCTGATTGTAATGGTGGGTATAATGGCCCATCACACTGTGATAAATGTTGGTTTTCACTGCTAATAAATCATATTTAGTTGTATGTGTATGTGAGCGAGAGACAGACAGACTGGCAGAGGGAGATGGATGTGTTTCGGTGGAGGAGAAGGATTAATGCTCACAGGGTTCAGGTAGAGTCCAGGTGTGCTCTCTCTGCGCAGGAAGAGGTGTATGCTGAGCACTCAAGTCTTTGAGCTGGTAAGAGGACATTCTTGGAGAGCGTGCTCATGTGTAGGCAGACTGTGAGGAGGCAGGTTAGTCATTCCACTGAAACCGTTGAGGTCTAGGTGTGCTGTCGCTGTCTTCGCCCGGGGCCATCCCTGCCAATACTTGCAGGCATTTACACTTCAGTGCTTATTTGCACGTGAGTCTCTCTGGAACAGGTAGGTATTATTTACAGATGGGTGACAAATTAAAAGAAAACCCATCACAAAGTGTCTTAAGCTGGGCCCAGACTACAAGAGTTTTAAAATTCTAACCAATTTTGAAATCGAGTTGCATCACACACAAAAGAGGAAACGTTACAGATTTTTAATCTCAGACATGTACTCACTAAACTCACTACAAGTTTTGACAATAATGACACATCACACACTACAGGATATTATTAAGATTGTTGCGCCAGAGGGAGTAATGCGCCACCTCATGTGATCTCACGTGATCTGATGGGGAAGATGATGTAAACAAAATGCTTTGCAGTGAGAAAAAAGCAAAGTCAGAAGGCTAAATGAGTCTGCATGAAAAAATGGTTGTGGAGACGCGGTCAACACGGTTTGTCTGCTCTTCAGCAAGAACTGGAGGTGAGATTTTCACTGTCAGTTTTAATATCTTTCAACAGTTGTGTGCTAGCTAATGTTAGCCTCAAGGGCTATAATGTTTACCGGTCCTTGGCAACACCGTCGGCTCTCTCTCATTGGCTATTGTGGTCCCCCGCTCGGAAAGTCCCGACGTAATCATCCAGATTTTAATTCTTTAATATCAAACATGTTGTTCATTATTAGGATGGACCTAATGAGTCTGTGAGCAGTTCTGAAGGTTTAAGATTGGATCTGTAAACCCCTCCCATTACCAGATAATCTGGACTGAACATTGGTACCGACCAAGGTCCCAGACCAGATTTCTCCTCCAATTTTTGGGAGGGGTGAACCAGGGTTAAATTAGTCCAAAACTCCTGCTGTCTGAGCCCGGCTTTAGTAAGGTATTGGGCCACCACAAAACACCTGAACAGTTTCAGTGCGCCTTGCCATTGATTCTGCAATCTCTGAACTCTATTGGAGGGATGAACAATATTCTTCCAAAAGATATTCCCTCATTTGGTGTTTTGATGATGGTGGTGGAGAGCGTTGTCTAACACATCGGTCCAGAATCTCCCATAGGTGTTCAACTGGGTTGAGATCTGGTGAATGTGAAGGCCATAGCATATGACTCACATCATTTTCATACTCCTCAAACCATTCAGTGACCCCTGTGGATGGGGGCATAGTCATCCTGGAACAGACCTCCCCCATCAGGATAGAAATGTTTCATCATAGATTAAAGGTGATGACTCAAAACAACTTCATGTTGATTTGCACTTGTCCCTCTAATGGAACAAGTGGACCCAAACCATGCCAGTAAAATGCTCCCCACATCATAACAGAGCCACCAGATCCCCTCACTGTATGGGTCAAACATTCAGACCTGGGCCAATCTCGTGTATGCCACGCATGCACTCACCCATTTGTCAAGAATATGGTGAAAGATGACTCATCTGACCATATCACTTTTTTCACATCTCTGTAGACCAAGACCTTTGGTTTTTGCACCACTGAACTCTCAAATGTGCATTCATCTTTGTAATGAGGGGTTTATGCACTGCCACCCTACTATAATATCCTTCTCTATGTAATTGTCGATGGACTGTTCTTGCCGACAGTCTGATCCGTCCTGCAGTGACATTCTCAGTCACCTGAGGAAGAGTTGCTCTTGTTTTTCTTTACATATCGCACTAACGCACGAGCATCACAGTCATCAAATGTGTGCTGTCGACCACAATGTGTGACCCTATTTACTGAAGTCTTTCCCAAAGACCTAAATACAAATGTCACTTTAGTCACTTTTATTGAAACACCAGCCAGTTGTGAAGTCTTTATGACTGAAGCTCCTACCATCAGTGCCCCAACAATCAAACCTCTTTCAAAGTCACTTAGATGTTCCTTTTGCCATCTTGATACATAATCAGAATAAACCGGGCCTACTCAGCATTTTTATACAAGCCACAGAGCAGGATTGAATGTTAATTGCTTAATTGTACCATGCAGTGCACCTGTGTGGAAGCATCTGCATTCATTGTGTTTCTCCGCTCACTTAATTTGTCACCCATCTGTACCTCCACAATATTGCTAGGTTGTCACCTACTGATGAATGCTTCTCCTTTTTATAAACTCATGCAGGCCAGTCATTAAAAAGGCTCCAATATCTCAATAATGCGGTCATTTGAATGGCGTGTAGCTGGGAATGAACAAGTGAGAATGGTGCCGCTGGCAGTTCTCCACCGTCAGATGAGCCAACATGTCTTTATTTTGAGTCTGATGGAATGCCATTACTCAAGCCCACGTATGTGGTATTTTTGTAAGTGGTAGAATGACCACTGTGGGAACCTGTCCAATGAACTGCTTCTGCTCATATTCTTGGCAAATGGAGCCCCCTGTCCCCCATTCTCCGTCCCTTTATCTACCACTTTCTTTCTCCCTCACACTGGGTGTCAGGCTGCGTTAACAATGAATCAATCTTTGGGGGGATTCTTTGACTGCAGATGGGGTGAAGAAGGGACCGGGATGCGTGGCTTTCGCTCTTTGTCTGTCGGCCCCTGCGCTCTCAATAATTCATTAACTTATCACTTTTTCTCATGGGACTGGGAGAAGTCCCTCTGTGGTGGCAGATTCTGTGGTAACATGAGGTCACCAGATTGATGCTCAAATTTAGTTACTGATATTTAGCTAATACAGATATGCGGCCCTTTTTATTGTTGGCTATTTAAGAGTCCTGTCAACAACACAATAAAAACATAAACAGTGTTTTTAGGGAGATAGTTACTAATCAGACTTTGTGAACTAATAAATAATTGGGCAGATAATAAATCTATGTGAAGAAACACTAGATTTGGTTGTTCTAGTTCATTCAGAGGCCACTGAGCGCTTACTCTGGTCCGCTGTATTGTAAAACATACATATGTGTAACTGCAGTATAGATGGAAGAACTGTTAATATTGCTCTTTCTAGAGTCAGTATGCTGAATCAAAATGAATGTTTCTTTGTGAAGTTGGTATAAAATTGTATGTGTGTTCAAAACTTAATGTTTTAAACACTTGAACATTTTAAATTGATTTTCATTTTGTTAAATGATCTCCTCTTGATAGTACTGGGTGAATATTTCTACTGTTCGGCTGCGTTAGCTTCTGAACACTGTCTGGTATCAGAGAGAGGCAGAAAAAATGAGCAGAGAGCTTGCCACTTTCGTATGGCAAAGGCACTTTTTGATAACGGTCTCTAATCTGTCTTTGTCAAGCTGCATTTTTGCATCACTGATGTCTGAATAGATGGCATTCTTTTGGACTTTCGTCAGTCTGTGTGCCTTTAGAGAGGCAGAGATAATAAGTTTCGTTTCGAGTAACTGCCAATCAGTCATGTGGTATGTGTTCAATTTAAGATTAATAGCTGTATAGATGAGCAGAGGCTCTGAGAGGACTCTTGATGACACACAGAGCTGAAAGGAAAGCCTGATTGTTTCCCCTAATTGAAATATGACTCCTTGGTCCTAGTAGCTTTTTGTTAGGCGGCAGTACAGGGAGTGCTGAGTTAGTCAAGGAAAACAACAGAGTTGCTGTCTTCAACTGATACTTTGCACCAAGTACCTGCCATTCAGAGAAAAGGTGTATCTTTAAAACTTATGTAATCATTTTGTCATTGATATCAATGGGGTTTTACCTCAGGTTAGATTATTTAGAAGTGGTGTAGGATTCTCTGAAGCTTTACTCTGTACCAGGTAAACTCTGACTTGTAATTGGTGGCTGTTTTACAACCAAGGTTTAAGAATACAAACATTTCCTGTGGTCACTTGAAGCTGTGTAAAACATCCGGTATAGTCCTCCCATCTCAAGGTCTCATGCAATGACAGCGATCTGTATTTGTGATTGTTAAAGTGCGCATTCCGCACACTGGTGTGTGTGTTCGGTAGTACTCAACAGGTAGGTTTGCTTTTTCTGCCTACCTCTGGAGAGCTAAATATAGAAAACTCTGCTCAACAAGACAGGCGTGTTTCCACTGCTGAAATATTTACAGCTACTTCGCCCAAACAAGTGAGAGTGAGAGTATGAGATGAGAGCTGCTGAAACCCCAATTGTTATTCACTATTCAGAAAAAAGCCAGACAGCCAGTCCCAAGTCAAACGGTGCAGTTTGCACTCTGACTCTATTTGAAGTCACATCTCATTCATCCCCTCGGTCCCCTCTTCTTCAACTCTGAGGTAATATCCAAGTGTTACGCTAGCTGAGCCATATGTGAGCCATGCACACTTCTAAAAGCCTAACGGGCAGCCTGAAGCAATCATTGCACCCAATTCCAGTTTATAACCAGCAAGGATTTGGAACAGTTCACCCTCTGTAGTCCTCGTTGATTGGACGAAGGCAAGAGTTTATTAGGGAAGGGGGTGCCAAGAGCTTTGTCCCCCCTCCTCTCCTTGCCCTTCCTCTTTAACTTCAACTCCCCCTTTAACTTTCTCTCCCCCAGCTGAAGAATGCTCGTAAAACGGGTTCACCTGAACAAGCCAGTGGGAGGGTAGCTCCCTGGCCTAGTTTTGTTACCATTGTAAAATGTTAGCAAGACCTTGTTTGTGTTTTGTTTAGGGCCCCCTTTTATAAAAAATGCTATGGGGGAGAGACAGCAAGGGTGAAAAAAAGTTTGGTTTGTGAGATAACTGCTACCAGATGCTCTCTTTCTGTCTGTTAGGCAGCGTAAAGAGAGGGAGAAAGAACCTAGTGAAGAGAAAAAGAGACACTGTCATTTCTGGATGAACTTCTCAACTGCTACATGGACACACTCCATCTTCTCCCTGCCTGAAATTTTCCTGTCCTCATTAGTGTTAGTGTATGGTATACCGATACTAGAAAGGCAATACTGTGCCATTAAAAACGATACTTTACCCCGTTTTATTAGTACCTTTTACTTTCAGAATGACAGTGTTTTAGTAAGAGCTGTGTTTCCTATGACTTATGTCAATGTGTGACAGTGAGGCCGTGTGTGTGTGTGTGTGTGTGCGTGCAGCGCTCTGCTTCCACTCTCTGCAGAGATAGTGGGCGTGCCAGTCGTTTTTTTTTTTTGTGTGTGTATGTGTGTGTGTGTGTGTGTGTGTGTGTTTTCTTTTTTTTTTTTCTTTTTTTTTTTTTTCCTTTCCTCTCATATGCACGCTGCAGCTTTCATGGTGACAGAAAAAGAGGCATGGCTACAAGTAGAAGTACTCTTGCCTACCGTCCACAGCTTGTTGACAAAGCAGACGCACAGAGCGAAATATGGCATTGTTTTGCTTACGTAACTGACAGTGACAGAAACCCACGTAGACCAAGGGAGCCAACACGTCCAACTCGCCGACAGACATGCCAACCTGTTCAAGGAATTCAAAGAGCGACAGGTTAGCAAATCTGATAGATAATTACATGACCTCAAATGTAAGTCAAACGAGTTTTATTTATTGGCGTGAGCTGGTTAGCCTACTTACCAATGTGACAAATACTTTTATATGTGAACGTTTACACTGGTAACATTCACTTTACCATAACTTGCAAGCTGCTAAAAATCAGTTTTATTCCATCACTTTTCCTGATGTTTTAGATTTTTGCTGTGGTATTATTTCAGTATCTGTATCAAGATAATTAGGCAGGTATCAATCAAAGTCATAATTTTGGTATAATGACAACACTAGTCCTCATGTGTTCTCTGCCTCACACAGGCAAAACCTGCACTACCCTCAGTACTACATCCCCTTTTAAATTCAACAGCGGTGGTTGGTTACACTCATTTCCTTTTTGTTAACATTGTTTACCTCTTTCCTCTCTGTACATGTCCAAGATGAAACACTTTGATACTGGAATTATGTGGCATAGTGGTGCAGTTTCTGGGCCTGTCTGGATTGCGAGGCAGCTGGGGTTGGCATGGTGCTCCAGTCGCAAGTTGTAAGAAGATACGTGCACGTAAGTGACCGCGCAAGCAGGGACTGTAAGAGCACTGAGTGTCTCCCATCTCTTAGTTCACCTGCAATTAAAAAAAAAAAAAAAAAAAAAAAAAAGCCCCTTTCATTAAAGGAAATTACCACAAGTTGCAGTCAGCGTGGAGACATTTGCTCACAGCACTGTGCGAGACAGCATTTTGATTTTCCACAAGTGCGATTTCTCCTTTATTGCTGCCTTCAGTTCAAAGGGGAGTCAAGCCATGAATGACAGAATTCCACGCCATCGTTAACGGCTCCAGACCTACTACAGCATGTCAACACTGGCAAGGCATGTGTCAGATGATTTATTATTATCCTTTTTTCTACAACCCTCGTATTTCTTAATTGGGCTGATTTTTTTTTTTCTTCTTTCTCTCTTTCTTTCCCTCTCTCCTTTCTGTATAAAGTGGAAAAATGTTCCTTTCACCATTACTGCTCTTCACTCTGCCTGGTGACGTCACCGCTGTTTATGTGGCTTGTCGTTAAGGCAACACTCCAATCAAAAGGTTGCTGCTCCGGAGCTTACCGTTGTCCCCAGAATAGCCGATCCAACACTTGCCTCCTGACATTGCCACATCACTCCCGAACTTTGCACAACTTCATATATCAAACAACACACACACACACACACACACGAAACGTTGAGAGTTGCCCATTTGTCCGATCTAGTAGGTTACACGGAGGTGGCTCCACTTTTGGAAACTTCTCACCACGTTTCCATTACGGTCTCTCCTGATGCTCATATGTTTATCTGATTGCCGTTCTACTACTAACACACGATTCTGTACGACCGCAGCTCGACTAAAATAGTAGTAAAGATCCCCGTTCAATTAGCTGTTCCACGTGGCCACCCTTGACGTTGTATGAATGCAAAACATCATTGAAAGTAATTTATGAGTGTGGTTTAAAGTAGAGGTGGCAGAGTTTTGACTGTTGTGGGCCAGAGACACAGTCTGAGGGGGGAGGGAGGGGGAGGGGGGGGGGGGGAGGGCAGGGCAGTATGTATGTGTGTATTGGCACAATGTGGATGAAGTCAAGTCGTAAAGTTCAGTAAGCCGCAATAAATTTCCTTTGACAGACAAGCAAGGATAGCAATCACAAGTAAGGATACAGTGTGTACATGATACAGGGTTCGATTTGATGCTGACTTTGTGTTTGAATAAAAACAAGACTTACTCTTTTGTCTTGTTTTTTTTGTAAAAAAAATAGGATCAGTGTTTGTTCTACTGCATGTTTCACAGTCACAAGTTTCGGATGTCCAGTCATGAGTACTAGTTGGTCAGTGCAGATGTTCATATTTGCTTCAAAGGTAAAGTTGTTTTTTCATCGACCCAATCGTCAGTGAGAAGTCTTATCATCATGGTAGATTTCACACATTAGTTTGCATGTAGATAAGATACACTCTGAGGAGGGCATTGTAATCATTTTGCCTTGGTAGATGCAGGTTTTTCTGTAAAATATGAAGCTGTGAAATCTTGTGACATGCTGTATCTCCTTGTATTTTCCTTGTCCTGCAGATGTGGCTTGTGTGTAAAGATTTTGATCTCATGGATTCAGTTTAAACGAATCAAATGATGTGATGTAATTTTACTACAGATGCTCGATGGAAAATGTGTTCATTGTTCCAAAGCGGTGCTGCAAACATGCGCCAACATGCTGCTCTTAAGCTTTTTTAGACTTGGCAATGGACGCGACTAACAGGGAAAAGTTCTGAGTTCTTCTCACAGGGAGATAAGAGAGCCGCAGTCAAAAGTTCGACAAAAAGCCGCACAGTTAGTCGCGGATTCGTTCGATTAACATGATCCCGCGACTAGAACACCTTTCACATATGCGGCGCAACCCTGAAGTTATCCTGACGTTACCTGGAGGAGCTATATGTGAGAACGCAAATGTCTGAATCAGTAGGACCAGACATTACATGAACTTTACCCTTCCAGCTGCCAAGTACAAAGTCTGTGTAATTTCCGATTTAGCCCATGTGTGAATACAGTATTGAATTCTCTGGAGAATCCACAGGGAGCGAGTGGGCGTTCTGATGAAGTTTCTATCATACGGCTGGTGCTGGATAAATGCAGCAGGCCAGCTGCATTGTTTTGACTGGCCCTGAACACTTCCCTATGGAGCTAGCGTTAATGGGAGAAAGGACTTCCTGTGATTTCTTTTAAAATAAAAGCTGTTTCATTTCTGTTGAAAAGCTTTAAAACACCAAATTACAACTGCAGCGCACCTCTCGTGTCCTGCCTCTTACACGCTCGACCCAGGTGCCACCCCTCGCCTAAACTACACAGAGTATTTCCAGTAGGTGAGAACACGTCTCCTGTTGAGTGCTACATGTGTGAAAGAGAAACTCTGGACAATATCTGGAGTTTATATGAGAAAACAGCTTAAGCTTGACCACGTGCTTTGTGGTAAGTTCATGTTCAGGTTGAATATAACACATTTTCACTCCAAATTTGAGAAATAATGGTGATAGTCATTATCTCAGTTTTGCACAAATTAACTGTGATAAATCACCTCATTAGAAACACCAGTAACATAGTGACCTGCCAACAAGTTACACAGTAATTCAGTGTTATCAAGATACTCAAAGGCCTTCAGACAAAATCCAGAAGAAATCGATGTTCTTCAAAGCCTGAGAACAGCTCGGCAGGAGTTTTCCGTTCTGTTGCCAGTCGGGATGAGCATCATTACCATTGATATTTATTGGTACTCTTACTGCTACTTCTCCATGTTTTTATTTAATAAAAGATTAGAAATGGTAAAATACATGTCTGGAAGGGTTTGTTGCTGCTTCACTGCAAATAAATTAAATCTTAATTAGACTATAGAAGAGCTACAGTTACTACGATTCTAACAACAGATAGAAATCATTGACAGTGCTCCAGATGGCAGCTGTTTAGATGTGTTTTGTGACTATGTGGGGTCCCAACACCAAGTTTGACTAACTGTGACATGGCCTAACCTCAACCAGGTTGTTGGTCTGTGGACAGGAGAACTTCAACCCAATTCAACTCACAGGTTCCTTCATAGAGACATCATTTTTTGAACAGATCAGGAGTATACTGGCTTTTATTGTCTTTTTTTTTTTTTTTTTTAAATAGCAGGAGGGACAATATTTGTCAAAGTACCATTTTAAATTAAATATTGTGGCGCTGCAGAGATGTTCCAGTCTGCACATCATATTCTACAGACTTCAGAAAACATCAGGTCCCCGCAAAAACACCATAATCACTTTAATACGCTTTTCAATTAGAACAATGATCTAAAAATGATCATTCCCTATCATATCACAGTCGCAATATCAGTCAAAATAACAGTGATTTTTTTCAAAGTCATTCAGTCCTAGTTCTGTTGTGTTTGACAGTTTGAAAGCCTTTCTGAACACATCAGATTTGATTTCATTTGTAGCTGTGCGTCTGCCTGAAAGCCGGAACATTGACCCTGAAATTTCTTTGGTGTGTTTTTTTTTTTTTTTTTTTTTTAAACTATATGAAGGCAGTTTGAAGCAGAGACCATCACGTGTCAGCTAGATCAGTGTGTGTGTCGTCCTTCGCCTGCTCCCTTACAGTGTCAGGGACTTGATTAGCAGTGCAGGCTTAATCACTCAGCAGATGGGAACAGAGTGCAGTGTCACCAAGACAAAAACAAACCACAGTTGGATTATGGCTCAGCGTTTGTGTGTATGTGTGTGTGTGTAAGTGTACATGTGTGTATGTGTCCTGTCAAACTGAGTAACTTTGATTTGAAAATCTTCAACAGATTCAGGAGTGTTGTGATACAAATCCAGCAGAGACCTTCCTTTCTTTTCTTTTTTTTTTTTTTTTTTTACATTAGCTGTATTTCAACACTCAGTCCTTGTGACCCTTGTATCCCGCTTCTCAAACATGCTTTCCAGTGTTTCCTCTGCAGTTTTTTGTAGCGGTGGTGGCGGGGAGTCATTCTTGGTATTTGTTCCACATCCATCCCTGTTGCTCTTTGTTTTGATTCTAGTGCTATAAGTGGTTGCAACACTAATATTGTTAATATTTGCTTACTTGATCATGATTTTAAGAGCTACTTCTACGCACTAGCCCTTTATACTTTTTAGTGTGTTTTTTTTTTATTTTGTTATCTAGATTATAATGTTCAGTTTCCCATGTTATCTAGCTGTGGTGTTAATGTTCTTACTGAATGAATATAGATGGAACACTGCTTTTAATAGAGTTATCCTGGATCTAGGAAGCATGTGGTGTGCAGTAGTAGCACAAGGGACATGAAGACAGAAAACCAAAGACAAGTGCGGTAGACCTTGTCAAGTGTATGATTTGTATAATCCATCATCCTGTGGGACATTACACAGTGTCAGACTGTAAAAGGATCCTCATGTGATTCTCCAGTTTTTAAGGTAAATTGTGTTATTTTGTTGTTGTTGTTGTTTTTAACTCGGCTTAAGTTAGAAGTTCATCACCCAGGGAGATAAAAAAAAAATAAAGCATGTATTGATAATCTTCTAATAACGCATCCCTGTGAGGATTTAAAACCCCCAAGTTCTTCTTCTGTGCTCTCCGTTACCCCTCGTACCTCATTTCTGGAATCTTTTTCACCTAGGCTCTGTCAACACATGAAACTGGCCAGTTGAAAGAAAGGAAAGGGAGATGGGAGGCGGGGTGTGGGTGAGGTGGGGGGGTGGGTGGAAGGGTGGTTGGGGGGGGGGGGAGCAGTTGTGAAACTGGCGTCAGACCATCTTTTGAGAGGAATTCTTTGCAGGGGTCAGAGTTCAGGCGCTGCAGTGTGGCGCTGTGATTGGCTGAGGAAAGGTGAAATGAAAACCACAGTAAACTTTTGACCCCGGCGCAGGAGCTCTGCAGGAACGCCCAGCCCCAGCTCTGGCGTGGTGGAACAGAGCCCGCTCTCTTCCTGTGTTTACTCCACCAATCCAACAGGGACGGTGGGGAGAGGAGAAGGAGGAGGAGGGGAGAGAGAGAGAGAGAGGGAGAGAGAGAGAGAAAGAGAGAGAGGGGGAGGGAGCACAGAGAGGGAGGAGAGAAAGACACAAGAGCGAGCGAGCGAGAGGGAGGGAGGAAGCGAAGAGAGAATCGTCAGTGCTGCGCTGCGGTCTGAAAATGAATATCTGCTTTTTTCCTGAGTGGCACAGTTGAAACGTGTACACAAACACACACACACACACACACACACACACACACAGCTTCTGTAAAGCAAACTTGAAACACAAGCGCAGTCTTTTTGTATCAACATGAGGTCATTTAAAATACTGCCAAAAGTAATTATAATAGCTGACATGTCTTCACACTGAATTATCTATGGCTACATGAGATTTGTCCCCTCGCTGCATCTACATCAGTTGCCAGTGAAGATGTATGTGTGTGTGTGTGTGTTATCATACCGGGCAGCATGGAGGCTGATCAGGCCCCGGCGCTCTGGCTCTCCAGATAAAAGGCTGTTTAGCCATTGATTAATGAACTAATTTCCATAATATTAGCCTTGTGTGATCACAGCCGCCTGCATTTTGTTTGGTCACTGTGGTTTCCTCTGAACAACGCCGTGTCCTCGTTCTTATCACCTCACTATACACACACACACACACCAACATGTCAAGCTTGTAGAAAATGAAGGGATTGTTAGAGCTCTACAGTGGTGCTATGCGATGAGCTAGCCGGTTGAATCTGTGCTCGCACGGGTCCTTTCCTGTTCCTTTCTGCTCTTTGTCCGTAGTAATGATGGATAGTTGTACGAGATGCATGTGTGATACACACACACACACATGCGCACACACACACACACAGTGGAAACTGCCATCTCTTTGTTTCCACCTTCATTTATTTTCCCTGGTTTTTCTACACGTTGCAGTTTGTGTGAGAAAAATGGGGAGATGCACACACACAAGCCTGCCTGAGCTCTGTGTGTGTTGTGCGCGCCGGGTGAGGGTGGGGGATGTTTTTTCTAGGGGAAAAACACTCCTATGAAGGCAGTTTTCCTCTGCTTTGAAATACCTTCTCTCCCTCACCACCTTCATCTGTGGACATCATGTACACTAGGACTGTGAGCAGGGGGAAAGCTACCAGGACAAATGGCTGTTTTGTGTTTTTAGACATTGAATGTTATTCATGTGCCCTTATGAATTTCCTTTTATGAGGAAATTACTAATATAATGTACGTCAACAGTGTGTTTTCTCACAGTCACCGTAAATGAGTTGCAGATGGCTTAAGAAGGTTTTAATTTCTTGATAATTCAGCCCACATTTATTTTCAAGTACAAAATTTGTGCTTGACATAGATTTATCCGATTTGGGAACTGTGCACATATATGTAGATATAAAATATAGCATAGTGACCTTTTGAGACATTTGTATTTCTTTCCCGCCTTTAAGGCTCGGTTTGGAAAACCCAACCTTCAAGTTGGATTCCTTTAAAGTCTGAGGCTTCGTTTTCTTACCGATGCTTTTCAGGAATGCATCTCAAACTCCAATAAGCTTCTGTAAGGGCGCGTTTCTGTCAGCTTTCCACCTCTCGCTCTCTCTCTCTCTCGCTCTCTCTCTCACACATTTGCGTCACCGCCGTGGTTTTGAAAGGTGTGCTTTATTCCAGTGTGAACAGGTCTCTGTACGACTTTAACATTAACTCTAAATTGGCGCATTTTGTCACGCTTGTTGTGGCTTCTTATCCCAGTGAGTGACTTTGATAAACAGAAATGAAACAGATTTAGCTTTGTATTTGTGTTTTTGGCACTGTCCGCTGCTTACAACCCAGATCATGAGCATTGGTTTGAATGGACCTTCACATCAAAAGTAGACAGAGGAATAAAGAGGCAGGGACATCTTGCTCCACCACCAGCCACACTAAAGACAAAGAAAAGGACTTTGCTTTCCAGTCTGGGTTTTTTTTTTTTTTTTTTTTTTTGAGCCTTGCTGGAATTTCACAGCTGCCTCTGCACTTAAATGGAGGCTTTCTCTGAACAATTTACAGCTTCACTTTTTCAAAAAATCCGCACTTGTACACACATGCTTGACATATGTCCTCCTCATCCCCATCCGCGAATCTCATTGTGTGGCGGCACTCTCCATCTTGCCATCAAACCCTCTGGCTCCGGTTTAGTCCCACTATGTTTCATTAAAATCATGTGTAATGTTGGCTGGAAAAACAGCTAATAAGCAATATCCACCAACGTCAGGGGTGCATTGGACTTTGTGAAAAAAAAAAAAGCCTCTGGAAGTTATCTTCTCTCAAAATTACGGGGGGAATCCCCGAAACGTCGGGATGATAGATTACTACTAAACAAAGTGACTTTCAGTTCTAAATTTTATGAAGCAAGAGGCGGTAACGTCGTCTCTTGTTTCTTTGTTTATCCTGCTATGTAGCGAGGGTCACTGTAGCAGCGCCCCATGCTTTCATTCACTCAAACAGAGTAAAGTTTGTTATGGCAACTTTGCTTTTCATATGACGGCCTTTTTTCGATTTCAACTTAATTTGATTCCTTGTCCTTGATGTCCCCCCCCCCTTGTTGAGGAACAGAAAGACGTCCTTTTGGTTGGTCACATATCTCAGCACTGAACTGAGGACATCAAGGGACGACAATGACCCTCATGCAAGAATATTTTCCTGTTCTTACCTTCATTTGTTTAACTTTTGTCTGTGAAGCTTTCTCATGAGTTTTCAAGTCATATTCACCAAACTCTCTCAAATGCACAAGCTTGTAAAGCTCGTAAATCACCCATTTCCACCATAATGAATGCCACCACTACATGAGGTCAATGTTAGCATGCCCAGCTAACTACCTCACTGTTTACCCTACTGACCTACTGTCCTTCAGAGGCCAAATATCTAAAAAAAAAAAAAAGAAAAAGAAAAGTCCAGCATACATTTCATCAAGCGGCACGTGAGAGGAGAATTTCCTCTACAGACTCTGGTGCAGAGCAGTGTGACGAGGTTGAAAGGTGGCTTTTTAGACGGACATTACTACCAATGAAGTCACATTAAGTTTGGGTGAGTTGGATTAGTCAACAAGGTGCAACTCATTGACTACATTTTTGCTTTTATTCATCGCAAAATTACAACAGCTGGGTCGTAATAGACGAGACATTCCAGTCTGTTACACATCAAACCAGTTATAGAAATGCAGAGAGCTCACCTGTAGCTAAATACTTCAATACGCCTTCAAACTCAATTTCTTTGCTTTGACGGAAGTAAAAATGACAAACATCTGGATATTATAAAATATTTAAATATATAGCCTTTCCTTTTTTTATTTGTGACTGCAGGCAGCGAGGATGCAGTTTGACATCTGGATTCTGGATTTTTTTTTTTTTGGTTGTTTTTTTTAAAAAAAAAAGACAATGTTGAGACTGGAGTTGGTGTGAGCTCCAGTTGCACCAAACCCAGTGTGTAGCTGGTTGTATGCTTGGCAGGAGGTGGGAAAGTCCTTTGAAGA
Source organism: Euthynnus affinis (assembly GCA_029490765.1). Classification (NCBI taxonomy): domain Eukaryota; kingdom Metazoa; phylum Chordata; class Actinopteri; order Scombriformes; family Scombridae; genus Euthynnus; species Euthynnus affinis. The sequence goes on along the minus strand of CM055840.1, from coordinate 8,256,261 downwards.
AAAACAGGAAGTCATTCTGTCCTTTTGTTTCCTTTTTGCACTTGATGTCTTAAACTCTAGAGGACACCTTTTGTTGCTTTATTACCTTTCCTCTGTGTGTGTCTGTGTGTGTGTGTTTGTGTTTGTGTGTATGTCTGTGTGTGTTTAATGATGCTAAATACTTCTAGTAGCTTATATCTGCCATGATTTAAAGTAGACGCAAAATAATAATGTCTTTATTTTCGTCTCTTTTTGTTTAGCTCTCTTTTTGAGCACATGTGTGTTGGGCGTGTTTTTCTTTTTGTTTTGTTTTGTTTGTGGCAGCTGTAATTGTGTGTATGTGAGCCCCAGTTTGTCTGATCTTTGTTTGGGGTGGGCCACTGTTTATAGTGAGGCCTACCAGTCGTCGTCATCCTCAGTCTCTTTCACACATTCACAGCAACCCTGAGCTTACACACTGGATCAGTCAGACCGGACATTGAACGGACTTTACCCTGCCAGCTCCCTGGTACAAAGTCTGCACGATGTCCGATGGAGCCCGTGTGTGAATACAGCAGGTCGTTGTCTGGAGAATTCAGCGGGCGAGTGAGCGTGTTGAAGACATTTCAAACCGGAAGAATACAAACATCCAGGCACGAAGAAGAAGGGTCGTTTACACACAAAGCAGCGTAGTTTGTACGTCATGTCCCACCTCCTGCTCGCTCCACCCCTCGCCTAAAACCAAACGCAGTATTTCCAGTAGGTGAGAACTCATCTGACATGGACAATCTCCTGTTGTGTGAAAGGGCAACTCCAAGACAGCGTCTGGACCCGATTCTCCAGACATTGTCCGGAGTTCATATGAGAAAACGGCTATTGTCTCAGGGAGCTCAGATTGCAGGCTTTATTTCAGGCTGAGCAGGAATGTCCTCCTCACTATTCCTGTCCTGACTGACTGACACTGCTGCCGTTCTGGCCTGTAGCCAAGCGGCTGTGTATCGAAATATGTGGGGTTTTTTTATAATACAGGCTACCAGTCCATGAGGGTGATCGGCTCTCTGGCTTTTACCTGGTAGGCACACGTTGCCGGTGAGTTGTTTCAGTCTGATTTTACAAAAAGATAACAAGAAATCGTCCGAAATGATTCAAATCGGATTGGTCTCTGACAGAATACGAAAACCCAAGCTGCTCACGATGCTGCGATCATCTACTCAGTACAAAAGGAGTCACCCAGTAGCTTTGAGGTGTTAGACGCTTGTGAGACAATCATACTGCTGATAATGAAGAGCGATTGCAGTGCTGCCAGGTAGTTTCGATATGAAGGCGTGAATCCCCTTCACAGTCAACGGGTTTGTAGCACAAGAGATGCCCGCCCCCCCCCCCCCCCCGGCCGCCGCCGCCTCACTTCTGACCAGCCGTACGAGCAAACTCACTGTCGCTGCCCAGTGTCAGAGAATTGTTTCCGTTCATGCACTTGAAAGTCCTTCCATACTTGAATATTTACCAGAGAAACAAATACGGAGCATAGCAACATTTGATCACATAAAACACACAAGTCCATTCATCTATATCTTATTAACGTCATAACAGTCAGCTTTTCAGTGCACAGTGCCAACCTCATAACTGTCTGAGCAGTATGATAATATTAACCACTTTACCGCATAGAAGCTGACATGAGCTGCAAATCAGAAGCATTATTAATGTCGCAAAAAGTTCTTTTTTCAGGTCAATGACACGTCTGTGTAAAAAACAGAGCTGATCTGTTGCAACACTGATTGAATCTACTGGAGACCTGTCTGCTGTAGAGGTGCCCCTCTTTTTGAACATTATGCAGCAGAATTGGCTGAGAAGTCTTAATATGCCAGACAGTACACCGCAGTCAACCCACAGATAGGGGCTAGCCTTGCAGCTAAAGGTGTGGGCGCTCCTCCACTAGATATTTGACTACCAAAGAGTGTTCCCAGCTAGGTACGGCAGTTGCACACTTGCAGCTTTCTGTTTTCTACTAAACTATTTGCACAATTGACTGCAGATTTAATTTTCTTTTTTTTGTCTTTTTGAAATCTATCCATTTGTTTTTATCCGTGACACTGTATTGAAATTGAGACAAGCATTTTTTTTTTCATGTTATAAAACTGTTTTGTGTGTTTTTAAAAATGCCACATGGTGTTTTTAGTTCAGCAGATTTTCTGTTTTAAAATGAAAAGGGCATCAAACAAGTATCATTTAGTAAAGGGTATCAAAGTCTATCTGTCGTTCTTTTTTTTTTTTTTTTAAATAACTCTCAGCACTGCTTAGCTCAGTTTCCTCTCTCTTCCCCTCCCCCTCTTTATTCTACTCAGTCTGCCTTGACTCCTCCTCCTCCTCCTCCTCCTGCTCCTCCTCCTCCTGCAGTCCACGTTCATGCAATTGCTTACTTTTCCTGCTCTAAATTACATTTCACTTCTTGATGTTTCTTGTGCGTGCCTGGTGTGCTTTTCTTTTTTTTTCTTTTTTTTTTTTTTTTTGTACCTGTCACAGTAAACAATGACAGAAAGCAAAGGAATAAACACAGTTTAACCAAATAAATATGAATAATAAAAAAAAGAGGGTTAAGAGTCCGAAACTACTTGAACACGAGAAAAAAAAAAAAGATGCTCCAAAAACTTCACATGTTTGTTTCTCACTGTGTTGTCTGTGAAATAGTTGATGTTGTTGTTTTGGTGTTGGTCAAAGTTGACTCAGAATTATTAAACAGTGTTTGGACAGATGACAGAAGGAGAACGCTTCTCTCTCTTTCTCTGTGTTAAATAATTCAGCTGCAGCATTAGCTCAGTAGAAGCCCCGCGTTTAGGACTGATGTGATCACTGATCTGTGGTGGAGGATCACACTCACTCACACACACACACACACACACACACACACACACAAACACTGGGCTGTAGGTATGAGTGGGTAGCAGACTGCCTGTGTGTGTGTGGCTCATTGTGATGATGATTACGAGTCATAACCTTTATATATCTAGTCATCATGATGTTTTTTTTTTTTTCTTTTCTTTTTCAGTAGTGGAAACATTTATTAAATCCAAGTTTTGTAATCAGTTCTTTTTTATTCAGTCTGTCCTCAGACACCACCAACAGTGCAAATGTTATTTTTTTTCAATTACTTCTAAAGCCACACATTTTTGTAGCTGTTTTTGTGAGGAATTTGTGTTTAGAGCAGTATAAGTATTAGATTTCATAAAGGAAAGAACATCCGGTAGGCTTATCTGTGGCAGTAGGATGATGGTGCTAAAGGTCAGTGGTTTTGGGAGCAGTTTGTACCCAAACACTGAAGACCGAGCCCTCTCAGTATTTGGGTCAGGAGCCTATGACGGGTCCCTCGATATAAAAATGTGGCTCGAAAAATCCTAAGCAAACTAAAAAGTTATTAAACGAGCGTAAACTACTGTTTTGAAATCCCACAACTGTACACAGACATCAGTGACCGGTTCAAGAGATTCATTTCTGTTGCTTTGATGAAAGCTTATCCAATTGCCATGAGGAGAGAACACAAAATCCCAGAGGCCCCCTTTTTTCTTTTTTTTCTTTTTTTTTTTGTACTGTGATTATGAATACAACTGTAAAGTACTGAAGGTTAGAAAAGCTTTGACAGAATAGTTCCCAGCACGTGTGAAGTATCTAAAAAAACTTTTCTGAAGGTAGTAAAAACAAATGATAGGAAAGAAAGATCGCATTGGTAGCAGCTTCTCTGAGCAATCAGAATTTCAGCTCAGCCACCGTTTGAGTAACGTATGCAGGAATTTTCTGACTGTCTCGTTGGCTTTTGTGCTGACTTAGCTAAGTTTGTGATGCCCAGCAGCAATCGTACAAGGTGTGTGTAGGAACCAGAACGACAGGGAAGCAGCCTGATAAACAGAATATGTAAATAGGGTGGATGAGTGGCCACATTTCCAGGAAAGGGAAGTGATGACGCAGTGGAACAGGCTGAGGGAGGACGCAAACAGGATGCAATCTACTGTGGCTTCCTGTGCAATTTTAGAAATCAGTTTTTTTTTCCCATGAATTTTGGTGAAAGTAAAAACATACAAAGAACTGTCTACTTTCATGGTAAACTAACAGAGTGGCATTACTACCAAGTAATTCTGAGACATCTTGACATTCAGAGAGCGCCACAGTTCATGACCTCTTTTTTTTTTTTCTTTTCTGTTCTCTCGTTGTGTTTTCAGGAGATGTTGAGACATTGAAGCAACAGTAGAACCCTGAATGGAGCTTGACTGGGGCTTGTACTGGCCAAGGTGAGCATGTGGTATGTGTAGAAAAACACACATGGTCACACTCATGCACACACCACAGGTGGACAACCCATAAAAGGTTCAGAGCATTTTATTTTTAACTGTTTAACTATGAGATGTTGTATTTCTCACACTGGCAGCTGCTGTGCAACTTATCATGTCCTGTCCCTGAGCAAGTTTCACATAGTCAAATGAAGCTGATTCAGATCAGTGGCTTACTGCCAGGCCTGTTAAAACTCATCTGTGGTTTGGTGGGCTGCCGCTCATAATCTCTTGCTCTGCACTAGAGGTGTTGTCTACTTCACTTGTCTGTTTTCAGATTGACGGAACTGATGGAAACTACTATTGTGAAACCAAAAAGCATAGGAGATGGTGCTTTGCAGTTGTCTAAATCCCTTTTGCTAAAGTTGTATCTTTAAAAAAAAAAAAATCCAGAAGTGTTTTTTTTTTTTTTTTGAAGACAGTGTCAAAACCTGTTTACATTTACTGAGGTTTTTTAGCTTTGTTTCCCCATAACCAGAATAGAAACGGTACTACCCTGCTATGCATTCCCTGTTCTCAGAAAGGCTCCCAGCAGCCCCCTAGCTCTGCTGTTTGTCCGTTTCAGGATGTGAGGCTGACTGAGGGCTGATGTCATCTTTCTCCACTGCTGCAGAGGTGAGCCTTAGGACAGAAACCAGGAAGGAAGGAAGAAAGAGAGAAGGGAGGGCAGCGAGAGAGGCACACAGAGTCACAGCAGGAGCAGGACAGGCAGATTTAGAGAGGGGTGGTGAAAGGTAGACAGACAAGAAGCATGCTATGCAGATTTATAGCGCGGAGTGCGTGTCTAAGACTGGGTGCTCTTCTAGTAGTTGTAGTAGTGGCGGTGGCTGACTGAGCTGCATGTCCTAGCCTGCAGTTGCGGAGCTGGAGTTGCATAATGGCTCCCATCCGTTCTACACTTTTCCACTCTGGAATGAGCTCACTCTTCTGTGTTTTTAAGACCGCTTGTGTGTCTGCGTTTGTTCACACTCGTATACATACACACACACACACACACACACACATACACATGCAAGACACAAAAAGCGTGAGGACAGTCTCGTAGTCGAACAATCTGGTTGTACAGCAGCTCGCTTACAGCTTTGTGTGTGTTTTCTGGGTGGGAATAGGAAAGAGCAGTGACCTTAGAGGCTGGCTACAGAGGTTTCCTCTAACGTGAACTCTGAGGGGGTCAGACACAGGGCAATGCCAGAGCAAGAAAACAAGGGCAGGGTCCCCAGCCCAGTGCAGCTACACCCAGGGAGGGAGGGAGAAAAGGGAGGGGTTGTTTTAGGATGGTATGGAAGGGGGGGGGGCAGCATTTAAAACCTGTTGGAAGAAAGAGTGGATATAACCCAGTATGGAGAATGCAGAGTAAAGGGAATGCGGAAGAGGGATAATTCTTACTAGTCCCTGGAATACAGTGTGGAGCCTCGCCTGGATTGTTTCTAGGCTCCACAAGCTTGAGCACTATGTGTTTTTTGCTCATTCAGTCCCAGGCAGTTAGACAAAGAGGCAGGCTAGTGAATATGTGCCTTGCTGGGACAGTAGCTGCTAGCACTCATCTCTCTTACAGACTGTGCCGCGACATGCCTGAGCATGTAAGTGTACTGGAAACGGTTTGTATACACAGTGTGTACGTGTGTTGTCGCTGCTAGCAGAGTCGTATCGTTCTAGCGGGCAAGCTGGCTGAACGCAGGATGACCCATCTCCCCTGAGGCTCCAAATCACTACATCATCATCAGTCGCTCTTCACAGTGGAACAGATGAGATTTCACTCCCATCAAACACTAAGCAGGAACCAAGGCTGCTTTACTAACTGGATAGTTTTCCCTCATAAATCTGTAGGAATCTACAATCTACTCTTCCCCTGGAAGTCACTTCATTTATAACCTCAACTACTTGAGGATTTAGTTGATTTTTTTTTTTTTTCCATAACTTGACACTAAGCTTTTGAGGTTTGCCTCAATTTGGTGTAATTTTTGGCAGACAGCTGAGGGCACTTTCCAATCCACACTTATCCTTTGATTAGATTGTACCACACACATATGAGCGTATAAAACCACACTCTCAGTTCATTCCCGCTGATCATGTTGCACTGTTTGTATGTGTATGTGTGCGTGTGTGTGCGTGTACATGTATATATGATGATATGTATATATGTGTGGTTACAGGTGCTGATATGCGCTGAAGATGAGTGGCGTAGGAGACAACTCGATGGAGCCGCTGTGCTCCGACCGCAAACGTAAACTGTCCACCTGTGACACACCAGGCTTAGGGTGAGTACTGTAACTTCTGTAATTCATATATCAGTTGTCTGTTGTCTGCTGCTGTTTTGGTGTGAATGTTAAAAAAAAAAAAAAAAAAAAAAGGTGCATGAGGTCACCTCCATCCTCTTGGCCTCACTTCACATCAACACCCTTAACCCCCCTATGGTTCAAACGTGTATCTGCTGCAACCATCTGAAGCATCTGAGCCCCGGCCGTATGGCCTGCATACGGAGGGGGCATGCGGAGGTGAGGTTGTCATGGCAACGTGTCTAATCCCCTTGGCGCCCCGGCAGGTGTGACAAGCGTCGGAGGGAACAGGAGAGCAAGTACATCGAGGAGCTGGCTGAGCTCATCTCTGCCAACCTCTCCAACATCGACAGCTTCAACGTCAAGCCTGACAAATGTGCCATCCTCAAGGAGACCGTCAGGCAGATCAGACAAATCAAAGAGCAAGGTACCACCGCTGTTCAAATTATACACATACACTCCACATACAAGATGATATGATTAATCTTTCCCTTATTTGTATCTGGGGGAGTAAACAGTGAATAAAGTTAGGCCAGGTCTCTTCAAGTACCCTGCTGCAGGACAGATGATGCCAGTGATGAAGTGGTGTGTTTGGTTCATGGCCAGGCTGCCGCAGACCGACAGGCAGTTTGGCTGTTTGTATCGCTAGGGGTAAATGAACACCAGTAATTGAGACCAATCCTTGGTGGTCATGGCTCAAGGCTGTCAGTGACAGTGTGTATCTGTTAGTGCCAAACCCTGCTTCGCTCTGGGAGACTAATGACGCTAGTGACTCAGAAATCAGACCTTATAGAGAGTCGCTCCTATCCGTAGGCCATTTTCCAATCATTTTGCAGATTTGATATGATTGGCTAGGCAAAGTAGGATATTTCCTTCCACCTGTTTTAGCTCGGTTGAGATTAGATCTGCAAGGTTAAGTGGGTAAGGAAGAGAGACGGCAATCATATTGGAATCTACCCAGAGGGTCACAGCTGGCTACTGCTGGCCCCAGCGTTGTGCAGCCAGGTTGCCATAGTTACAGGATGGGAATGATGGAGGGCTTCTCTTTTTATTCTTCTCTTTTCTGTCTGTTGTCCTTTTAACACACCTTTTCCCTCCCCAGTTTACACATCTTTCCTTTTTATGCAATCAGTTTTATCAGATGTCTGTCCGTTTCTGTCTGTCGCTGCTTCCTCTGATCTGGTAGCTCTCAGCGCTAGCTGGGTTTAAAATGACATTAATTCTAGTGTCATACGATTTGTCGTCTTGCTTAGTGTCTCACACCACAGATAACCCTGCTATATAGAGTGGTATCTAACAAAGCCTCAGACACATGCTGATTTTAAAAATAGAAAGGCATGCTAACCATGCATCCATGATTCCTGCTGCCACCTGGTGACCATAAGAAGTATTTTATTTCATTGTGATAAAGAAGCAGCTCCCACAGCCAGATGGAAATCACAGAATGATGCCTTGGTCAAAAACACACCGGTCGTGTGTGCTTCTTAAAATTCCTGCATGAATAACAGCTAGTTGAGTCATATGATGGAAATAATTTGCAGTATGTAAAGAACCAAATAAAAAATCAAGATGCATTGATAGCTGTTGTAAGATGACACTTTTCACTCTCATAACTCTTCATCAGTAGTGTGATGTACTTCATGTGTCCTCAGGAAAAAGCTCTTGCAGTGCTGACGATGTCCAGAAGGCAGATGTGTCCTCTACTGGTCAAGGGGTCATTGACAAGGACCATCTGGGACCGCTGCTCCTACAGGTCAGCTTGGGGACAATCACTCAGGGGCAAAAGACCAACACCAATTAGCTGCTTGTCCATATGTTGGACCAGTCATTGCTTACATGTAGTTGATAGAAAAGTCTCAGGTGGTTCTTAGAGAGGCAAAATTGTAACCAAATAAGGTATGTAATTTAGTTATTTGCATCAATATGTCTTTCTTTAATCAAGTCTCCATTTGACTGCTGTTTTTTAGGCCCTGGATGGGTTTCTGTTTGTGGTGAACCGAGAGGGCAGCATTGTATTTGTGTCAGATAATGTGACGCAGTACCTGCAGTACAAGCAGGAGGAGCTGATCAACACCAGTGTGTACAACATCATCCACGATGACGACAGGGAAGAGTTTCACAAGAATCTGCCCAAGTCTAATGGTGAGACTTTGGTTCATAAATCCACCAAAATCTTCCAACATCTTCATGTCTGAACATTCTTGAACACACAAGCACACGCGGTCATGATCACCTGTTTACCAGCAGCCTTTTTTGTTTTTCCTCGTAGCACCAAATGGGCCATCGTGGGGTGGAGAGGCACCCCGGCAGAAGAGCCACACGTTCAACTGTCGTATGCTGGTGAACTTTGTCCATGGTCAAAGCCATGGGATGTCAGAAGAGAGGCCCGGCGGCCAGCGCTATGAGACCATGCAGTGTTTTGCCCTCACTCAGCCTCGGGCCATGATGGAGGAGGGAGAAGGTACAAGTCCTAGTTAGCAGTTTTAAATGGTTCTCTTTTTAGGTAAAAAAAAAAAACAAATTGTGAAAACCTCCAGTGTTATAAAGTTATAAAGTTAAGTGTTTAAGACTTATAAAGTCTTAGAAGTCTTTAACACTTTATATATAAAGACATATAAAGTCTTTAACACTGTCTTCAAATAAAGACTTCATCATCGTTTTGTCTCTTTACTCAGATTTGCAGTCATGTATGATCTGTGTGGCACGACGCATCACTGCAGTGGAGAGGACAGAGAGGTTTAGCACTCGCCATGAACTGTCTGGTAAGCTTCCACTTCCATCAAATAGATTCCAGTATTTTTCCAGGGTGTATTCATTTTGCATACATGTGAAGTGACCTTTTAGAAATAATTTTAATACCTTACAAAGGCCTCAGTCAAACAAGCCAAGGTTATAAATACTATGTTATGTGGAATAACAAACTACCTAAAATTCCAAACAAACTAAAATTCTTCATTCCCTCATTACTTGTACCAATAAGTATGATATATGACGTACACAATTCATTCTGAATACACTTGTCATTCATGTATGCATTCCTTCATTCATCACCACTAGCCATTTGTCTGTGTAATCCTAACTTTGCATCTTTTGTTGCAGGTAAACTTATTGAAATTGAACAGCAGAGCTCTCTTCACACCACTATGCGCCCTGGCTGGGAGGACCTGGTGAGGCGCTGCATGCAGATGTTCCTCCATCGAAGCGAGGGACAACCCTGGTCTTACAAACGCCACTATCAAGACGGTGTGTAGTTCTGTGCCTCCCTGCATTTTAACCTCCCTTGTGACCATCATTTAGTGGCCATAAACATTTGACATTTGCACATCTGGTACTAAATTAGCAGGTGTATGCAATTGTAACATTATTTCCACACTCATTTTTCATGTAAATGGATTACCTAGAAGTGAAGCACTGTCACAGACATTGTTAAAGACATGATTCATTATTATGGGTATCAGGGAGGCAGGTTTGAGCTTTGACAAGAAGGCATCAATCACAAAGGTCACAAGTCACACACACGTCTCATCAAAAGGTTTGGTAAGTGGGACACGGCGATTGCTAGATGAGCAAGTGGCTCAAACCTTTTAATGAGTGATCTCCAACACAACAGGAGACATTATCAAATTTATAAGACACAATGAATAACTCTAGAAACCCATTTAATGTAATTATGGGCATGTCAGCATTGTTTCAAGATGGACATCAAAAAATGTGACCCTATCCTGAAATGGCCCACTTGTCTGCACTACTCTGACATTTTTTATGCTTTGACCCTTAACGTCTCTTAATTTGCTACATTTTTTTTCTCCTGTTTTCTGCTCCAGCTTTCCATAATGGCCATGCAGAGACCCCGCTCTACCGCTTCTCACTCTCAGATGGCACTCCAGTTACAGCCCAGACCAGGAGTGACCTCTGCAGGAATCCAAACACCAATGAACCGCACTCTTTTCTCTCCACACACTTGCTTCAAAGGTGCGAATGCTCGAAGAATATGATTTCTCCAAATTGGTTGATTGACTCACTGCTTTGTTTGTTTACACTTTATTCTGTTTTTAATTATTCTTACTTTACATGTTCTCTTTCTAGAGAGCAGAACGGTTATCGTGGAAACCAAGGTGGAGGCATGAGGCCTCAAAACATGGGCGTGAATAACCCCAACCAACAGATGAACATGGGCCCAGGAGGGGGCATGGGCATGAACAGGGGCTACGGCATGGAACAGGGAAACATGGCACAAAGAGGCGTGCCTCCATACGCTGGGGGTAACCGCATGAATCCCATGAACCAGATGAATCAAATGAACCCCATGCACCAGATGAATCAGATGAATCAAATGAATTCCATGCATCAGATGAACAACATGGGTCAAATGAATCAAATGAATTCCATGCATCCGATGAACTCCCCTATGAACTCGATGAACCAAATGGGGCCCATGAATCAGATGAATCAGATGGGCCACCATGGCATGCATCAGCAGCAGCACCAACATCAGCAGATGGGTCAGTTCCATGGAGGTGGAGGTGGACCTGGAGGTGGAGGGTATGGGATGGGAATGACCAGTCCCCCCCAGGCCAGTCCAGGAATTAACGGCCCCCCACACAATGTCATGGGCTCACCCCGAGTCCGAGGAAGCCCCAAGATGGGTGCCAGCCCCTTCTCTCCTGGAGGTATGAACCAAACCTCTCTAGAACTCTCAACTATTAATATTCTTATTAATTTCATACAGAAAAACACAACATATCCTACTTGGTTATATACCAATTATACGTATTATACTTGTTTTACTAACTTCATGAATTGCTCACATGCCTCTGGATGTGTCCTTTGCAGGTATGAACTCTCCAATGAGCTCCAGTCACCCTGGTAACTCTGGAGGCGGAGGAGGAGGGACCACCACCTTCTCCAGCAGCTCTTTGAATGCCCTCCAAGCCATCAGCGAGGGAGTGGGCAATCCAATGCCCTCGCCCCTTACCTCTCCTCCCGCACACAAACCTGACAGCTCGCCAAGCATCAACTCCACCAACCCGGCAGCAGGAGGACCCTGTAAACCGGGCCTCCCAGCCCACTGTGACTCCAAGAGCCCAGGCAGCTCATTGGGGCCTGGAGGAGAGCAGCAACCTCAACAGCATCCACACACCCCCACCAGCGAGGGCCCTCCTGACAAGCCAGACAGCCAGGCCAGCAGAGAGGCAGGACCAGCTGGGGGAGAACCCAACCGACGAGTCCCCGACAACAAGTGCCACAAGAAGCTTCTGCAGCTCCTCACCTCCCCAACAGATGAGCTGGTGCCACCTAATCACACACCAAGCTCCGGGCCCAGCTCCACACCTGAAGCTAAAGACGGAACAGCTGGCGTCACCAGCCCCTCCTCCTCGACGGGAGTGTCTTCCTCTACAGGCGGGAACCACGGTGCAGTGTCCTCTTCCGGTGCCGCAGGACATTTCACAAGTCAGTCACTACAGGAGAAGCACAAGATCCTCCACAAGCTCCTGCAGAATGGGAACACTCCCGACGAGGTGGCTCGCATCACAGCTGAGGCCACTGGGAAGAGCAGCTTGGAGTCAGGGGGACCGGAGGCTGGGGCTGCAGCTACTGGAGCCGTTAGGGGATCCGATACAAAGCAGGAGCAGCACAGTCCTAAGAAGGAGAAACCCCACGCACTCCTTCACTACCTCCTCAATAACGACGACTCTAAAGAGAGTGCTGATATCAAGCCAAAGCTGGAGGAGATGGAGGCGAGAGGAGCTCAGGGGGCAGGAGTCACCAGTTCTGAGCCCCACCCAATGGATGGCAAAGTCAAGTTGGAGCCATCTGATGAGGTAAGGGTTTTGCCCAAAATAATAAAACATCTAATTTTCTGCGTAAGTTGTTGGATGTAGTTTAAAGCACACAACAGAACATTGTTTTCTAATCGTTCTTGTTCCTCGATGTTTCAGACGGAGACCTTGGAAACCATTCTGGGTGTTCCCAGGAACAGCTCTGGCTTCTACCCTGAACCAGACTCCAGAGCAGGGAAGGAAGTGGGAAACAAACAGGGGAATATGCCTGACAGTTTACACGGTAAGCCAGTCAGCCTGTCTAGTGCAGTACCATCACTTGTTCTTTTTCCGTATGCAGTCTTAATCTCGGAACCTAAATGAGTCGGGGTGTGTAACCTTACTTTATTTGTTTCATGTGTTTCAGATGGGGAGAGAGGACCTATGCCTCCAAGTCAGCGAGGCGCCTATCAAAGAGCTTTGTCCATGGATTCCAAGCCCATGGGTGGAGAGGGAGCAGTTGGAGGTGGGCTGGCTGGGAGAAGGAACGTCCCCTGCCCCACGTTGGTCAAACAGGAGAACATGGATGCTCCGATCCGACCTGGGGTGCCCAATGGCTTTACTGGAGGCATGGGTGTGTGTCCACCACGCGGCAATCCAACAAGTAATTTAACTACTTATTTCTTAGCATGACTTTCTATGACAACCTGGGTCCCACGCGATAGACAGCATGGGGATGTTTGGTTCCACAATATTCCTTTCTTTAAAGCTATAGGATGTAACTATTTTGCATTAAAATGTCTAAAAGTAACTAGACCTATGTTATATATTTTGTTGACTTGTGCACAAATATTTCCAACAATTTTCAAACCCAGAGAAATATATCATTTTCATCAAAGTAACAGCCCATTTCATTTGGTCGCCTGTCAATGGCCTCTACCAAAGACAACACACATAAAGATAATATATCAGTGTTGTAGTTGGATTTAAGTCATTGGACGTCTGGATCTTAAGTTTAAGTTATCAGAGAAACAAGCTGAGCAAACATTAGCAGCAGCACAGTGAGCAGCCCCTCCCAGACATACTGTGCCTGCTGAACAGCATTTATTCAGTGTTTTTACCTGTTTTAATCACTGGGTCTGTTTGTTCTGGAGAGTAGGAGACCTCTGTGGATAATTCAAGTCCCAATAAAAACATCCTGAACGATAAACACTGACATAATCCCAACCCGCAGAAGCCGGTTGTTTAACAATGAAGACCACAACTACCATTATCCCAGACTACTTCACAACGTCATCGAACTCTGACTTTTGTTATTGTTTTGACTGAGAGAGCCATAGCAGCAGAAATTACATATTGTGTGCTAAAATTCTCAGTTAAACCCACCGTGTTTGAATGTACAGAGGCTTATTTGCTATGTTGCTAAGCTCACTGATTAAACACTGTTTGTGTTTTTTGTGTTGAACAGGAGGTATGGGCAGAGGAATGGGAATGCCCCAGCGCCCTCCCATGGCAGGGCCAGGGGACTGGGGGATGCCAAGATCCAGCGGCCCTGTTGCCGGACCAGGCCACCCAGGCATGGGTCGCTCTGGCCCAATAGGAGGACCCATGATCAACCGCTCCAACAGTGTGCCAGCTAACACCAGGTCTATGCTGCAACAGCAACTCATGGATATGGGTACGTCGCATATTTCAATTACACATGGTGGTTGCTGGTGTTTGTGCCAAAATGATAAATACGATAGTGTATACACAATGTTTTGCTAGTTGAAATTGTATTACTGGCACAAAATGTACAGGATATAAGTAAAAATAACAAAAATACATCCAATATGTCTATTTATCATTAATCCAAACATCCCTCAATCAGTGAATGAAAGGGAATCAAATCTTAGTAGCAGTATTTATAGTATAGTTTAGATGATTTATTCACAAGTTACCAGAGCATATAGTGCTTACTTGAAACTATGAGCCCTAAGTAGTCACCCATACCCTACACATTTGTCAAACTGTACTAAGTGAATGTTTTAATTACTTCATAAGAGTAATGTGATGAAGTGCATTGAATATCAGAGTTCCTACCATTTTCAGTTGATTGTTTCAGCTCTGGTATTGATCTTTCATGACCCGCTATCTCCCCTCTAGGTGCCAATGAAGGCAGTATGGGTATGAGCCCATTTGGTGCACACGGGCCCCCACCTCAGTCCCCCTCTTGGCCAGACTCTGCCATGGGAATGGACAGACCGAGGCCTAACACAAACAGGTAAACCCCTCTGCTCTGGTCCCAACTCTCTCGCTTCTCTCAGTTGATTTGAACTGAATTCACAAGCTGACATTAATATTGTTTGTGATCGCAGTAAGCTTTTCTTCACTCCTTTGTATTAATAACATATGAAAGTAATAAAAATGACTTAACATCTCCTGTGTCATTTGTTGTGTTAGGGAGCAGTTTGGGCACCCCCTGGATGAGCTCCTCGGGCCCCTTGCCAACAGTGAGGGCCCGAGTGATGAACGGGCACTTCTGGACCAGCTGGACTCTCTGCTCAACACAGCTGATGTCATTGCTCTGCAAGAGATCGACCGAGCCCTTGGCATCCCTGAAATTGTAGGCCAGGTACAGGACACTGTCCTTGTAACACTATACATTATGTATTGCTTGCACTACTTTTGTTAATGGTCATGTGTAACATAATTCTGCACAAAGACAAGTTCAGTTTGATAACAAATACATAGTGTTGACACTAAAGGGGACATTAAGGGCCCCAAATGAACTTTAGTGCCTGCCCAAAACTAATTCTAAATTATAATGTAATTTCTGAATTAAGTTCTGCTGTTGTAATTAGATAATTACATTTGATGGCATTTGAATGTGGGGGACGTAGATCATCAACTTGAATGTTATGCTTGTGGAAAATGTTGAACACACTTGTGTTGTGTTTTGTGATTTCATGTTCTGCAGGTGGTTTGTAAACCTCTTGTGTTATTTGTGGTTCTCATGCTGTTGTTTTGTTTTTGCTACTTCATGAAAAACTTGCCATCTTTGTGTTGATACTGCAGTTAAGTTTACTTTGTGACAAACTAGCATGACATGAACCTTCTCTGTACTTCAGACCCACGGACCTGAGGGCCACCAGCAGGGTCAGGATCAAGGTCAGGGTCAGTGCCCGCCATCAGAGCCTTTCCAAGGGCCGGACTCCTCCATAGGCATGGACCAAAAACCCATGTATAGCCAAGGCTACCCTGGGCCCCCAGGGCCCCCTTCCATGGGCATGCAGCCTGGCTATGGTGGCAACACGATGCAGGGTCAGTCTCCTGCAGGCTTCAACCCCATGATGAATCAAATGGGCCAGACAGGGGGCTTCCCCGGCATGGCGGGCATGGGGGGTATGGGCAACCCCCGTGCAAACATAAGACCTCGTATGATGACTGCCACCAAGCCTCTCCGACTGCAGCTACAGCAGAGACTACAAGGACAGCAGGTGATCTCTCTCACACACACACACACACACACACACACACACACACACAGGATATTCATCCTAAAGGTGAACTTCTATATTATTGTATTGAAAATATAGGTCACCTTGATTCTGAGAAGGAGTGGGTGGCTTCTTGGGTGCTATGTTTAATAATGAACATCAAAATGAACAAGCTGTCTTTATCTTGTCTCATCTGGCAGTTTATGAACCAGACCCGACAAGGCATGAAGATGGAAAATGCCCCTGGAGGAAACCCTGCCATGCGTCCAGGCATGCAACCTGGTATGCAGCCTGGCATGCAGCCTACAGGCATGGGTGGTCAGGTATGTAATCAGCACTTCCTCACATCTAACGTATTGTGCGTCCACTTGTCAAGTCACCACTTGTAGAAGAATGGAGGTCAAAGTATTGCCGTTTGTCTGCAGCCTGGTTTCCTGAACGCACAGATGATGGCTCAGCGGAGCAGGGAGATGATGACCATGCAGATGAAGAGGCAGCGGATGATGATGCTGATGCAGCAGGCGCAGGGCGCAGCAGGAGGCTTCAGCCCTCCACCGAATGTCACCGCACCAGGAGGCATGGACAGCCCCATGGGAGGCCCCCCCATGAACCAGCCTGGACAGCAGGGCTTCAACTATGGAGGTAACTATGGTGAGTTGACTGAGACAGAGC
The DNA here is from genome assembly GCA_029490765.1 of Euthynnus affinis. Lineage (NCBI taxonomy): Eukaryota > Metazoa > Chordata > Actinopteri > Scombriformes > Scombridae > Euthynnus > Euthynnus affinis. The sequence continues at coordinate 8,239,801 of CM055840.1, read as the reverse complement.
TGGTTGTCTCTATCATTTCCTCTTGGATGTTAAATATTCACTCATGACTTGTTGTCTTGTTGTTGTACTTGCAGGGATGAACCAACAGGGGGACCCATCATTCATGGCTCCGGGTAGCAACCCATCAGGAAACATGATGGCAGGGCGAATGGGAGGTCCTCCTCAGAGCAACATGATGCCAGGGATGCAAGGAAATCCACAGGGAGGGCCCATGTACGCATCAGGAGACATGAAGGGCTGGCCACAGGGCGGCATGCCACGCAACAAGTAATTAAGCTTCTTAAAACTAATTTATTTAGATTGACATTTTATTATTATTATTTAACATTTATTCAAGTCAACCTATAGGTTCGTGGTGTAATTATCTCAGTTTTGACACCATACTTAAAAGAAACATATCCTTATTTTTGTGGGTCTTCCAGCTCATACCCCCAGCAACAGTTCCCCCAGCAGGCCAACCAGGGCCAGTTTGGACCCATGATGATGAACAACTCCATGGGTAGACCCGGGCCAGTCAGCGGGGCCAACGCAGGCCAGATGGGCCAAATGCCAGCACAGATGCAGGGCCAGATGCAGGGCCAAATGGGCATGAACCCCATGGGAATGGGAAGGATGCCAATGGGACCTGATCAGGTAACATAATACTCTGACACACAGTGGTTAAGTAGTCTTACATGTGTTTCAGCTTATGTTTTAAAACACTTTTGCACTGCACAGCTCACTGTTTCTTTTTTTTCTGTCTCTGCAGAAGTATTGCTGATAACCTTTTGGCTGACAGCAGAATCCGGAGCCTTCTATCTTTTGCCAGAGCAGTCTGGGCGCCGAGAAGAGCTGTACCCATACATACACACACACACACAACAAAAACACACACAGTTCTCCAGCATCAAACGTGACGTCAGCACAACACACTGCTCATCCAGGAGGAAGTGGGCTACAAGGACAAACTTGCACCCGGGGTTTTTCATCTCCCAACTGAAGCCTCACGTACTGTAACTGTGTTTTTTTTTTTTAAGGTGACGCGCAAAAACACAAAACGTCAGTGTGCTTGTCGCTCGTTTGTGTGTGTTCACGTGAATGACCTGGAGCTGTCGGGCAGTATTCAGCGTCACAGCCAGGCTGCAGAACGGGACTACGGTACAACTGGCTGTGGCTGCACTTTACCTGGAGGCTTCTGTATGGAAAGAAAAAAAAAAAAAAAAAAAAAAGGATTGATGCAATATTTCCTCATCATTACAGCCTTACTAGAAATTCAATGCCTTCACAACAATGGGTTTTTCTTCTTTTTTTCTTTTTTTTTTCTTATCATTTGGATGCGCCTCATTCTTAAAGTCATTGGAAGCTATAAGCACACAGTTTACTATGTTATGCAGATCGGAGCAATAACTCTTGCCTCTATGCTTTAGACTGTAACTGAGCATCATAACCCCTGTTATAAGCAAACGAATGGTACTGCAGTATTAGATGTCTCAAATGTCCTCTGTGAATATGAATTGTAAATATTCTACAAATTATATCAAACATGCTTTTTAAAGGCCCATTATTGCACAAAGTATGAGACCTGGTTGTATTTTTGTGTCCAGTAGGTCAATACTGATTTGTGGTTGATTTGCTTTTTTTTTTTTTTTTTTTTTTTTTAATGCCTTTGCAAATATTGCAGGCATGGTTGGGTTTTTCCTTCCCTTGTCATTTTCTGAATGCTGTAATTTTTTTTTTTTCTTTCATTTTTTTTTTTCTTCTCCGAACAGTCATGTATTTCATGTTTTAGCGAGGCACTTTTACTTGTGACAAGGATCTGATGAGTTGAAGGTTTGAGCTTTCACACAAAGTTTTATTGCAAGTTGGCGGAAGTGAATTCTGTCGGGACAGTCGATGACGTAAAAAATTATTATATTTGGTTTGTGTGTGAGGTGGGCTGTGCGTGTGTGTTTGTGTGTGCGTGTGTGTTTGTGTCTCGCTGCAATACGATGAAGACGCACACACACTCCTCAGTTCACCAACAGGCCTGGTCCTTGCAGTGTTCTCCCTCCCTCCTCCTCCTCCTCCTCCTCCTCTTCCTCCTCTTCCTCCTCCTCATCCTCCCACCAGCTCTGTCTGTCCAGTGTATTTTTTTATTCACACCATCTTCTTTTGACTGTTATTCTCAACTCGCTGAATCTACCTTTTCAACATGCGCAATCCAAAGATATTTTTCCACATCTTTGTATAGTTTCTGAGGTTCTGGTGTACATTTTTTATGATATGCGTTATATTATTCTGATGGTAAATGGGTACATATCATGGATCTGTAAAAGCATATGATGGTTATGTACTGTACACATAAAGGCCATGGGGCTTAAGTTGTTCCACAGTGAGAAGCTACCAGCGCAGTGCGACAAGGACTGGAAAAACTCTCAAACCCGCAGCAGAACGTTTTTACATCCAGGAAAAAAAAAAAAAAAAAAGGAAAAAAAAGATAGTGAAAGCATGTTTGCTGTGAGAGAAATACCAATGGAATGATATCCACTTCAAGACATATCAATATCTCCTCTATTTTTCAGGAAACAACTTCATTTTATGTCAAGATTTTGTTACTTCAGGAAAAAGGAACTTTGTAGAGTTTGAATGAAGTGCAAAAAGAGGCAAGAGATCGTTTGGTTGTTTTTGTTTTTCTTTGTTTGGAGGTAAAATAAGCTGTCATTTTACAGGATGTATATTACAGATTTTTTCTGTTGATGTTGATATTGATGTAAATACAAATTTCTATTTAAACACTTTTGACTCTGGCTCTGTGATTACCAGCAAGGATGCATCTATGAAATGTATTCATTCCAGACCACGGTAACGGTAAATATCAGCCAGTATGTTGCAATGTCAAAATAATGAGTTTGATTAAGCTAAACAGTTAGTGTTACTGTGTTATTGGAAGAAACTAATGAAGAAGAGTCTTTATTCATTCTATTCTTCTACACACATGCAGGGAGATTTCCTTCTAAAGCAATTCCTGTGTAAGTGATGGAGAACAAAATGTGTGTAAAGTGCTTTTTAAAGTTAAAGCAAAGCGAGTCTTTTTAGTATTGAAAGTGTCTCTTTGTGCTTCCTCAGACTGTATTTTCTTGCTGAGCCGCAGCAGAAGAGTAGTAACACAATGTGAGGAATTATGTACTGAAAAGACTGTAACTTTGGAAAATACCAACTACTGAAGCCTCACATTAGCTCAGCTCAACTTGAATGCATTTTTGCATAATTCAAGGAATGTGGATTTTGTCCCCCATCATTTACAATGAAATTGCTTTAGGAAGGGATTTCTGCGGCCAGAATAGACAGAAGGAACACACACAACGCAAACCAATAACTCTTTTGGTTATGTAAGAATTGTTTTGAGATTTAAAAAAAGAAAAACTGTAAACCTATTCTTTAAAGACCTCCAGATGTGTTTTAAGACATGCAAAAATACTCTGCTTTGAATGTTTTTTTATGTCTTTTCTTAAAGATATGTTGTTTTTTTTTTAGACATTTTTGCGTTTAATGGACAGCTGATAGTGAAAAAACAGACAAGAAACAAGAGGAGAAAGGGGGATGACGAAAAAAGATCCAAGTCGGAGTCTGGATGTTGCAGGTTTGTGGCTACCAGGATGCTCTGTTTCTCATGTTATTTTCCACAAAAAAAATGAAATTACCTCATGAAAATCCTTAAAATTACATATATTCCCTCTCCTTCATTGAAAAATACAGAATATATAAACGAACAAGCTCCATTCTCAGTGTTTGTGCACTGGAGGCTCCAAGTTTCCACATCACACTTGTGTAAATTGAACATTGGACCACAATTGACCTCAAACTAATTGAGATGTCACAAATGAAGCTTGCACGACAAATGTGAAAACAGCCTTCTAGTGTCAAACTCTGCACGTACATCATTCTGCACTATGAAGCTGAAACATCCAGGAACAATAAAATAAGCAACACATTTTGTAGTGGTAAAAGTAGAAACACGACGCTATGAAAATACTCAAAATTACTGCATTCAAAATTGAATTTAAGTAAATGTACATGAGCATTATCAGGAAAATGTATTAAAAAATATCAGAAGAGTAAAAAACGTTATACAGATTGGGCTCTTCCGGTGTTGTCATATGTATTATTATATATTATTTGTGTAAGCACTATTTTATTGCTTTAAACAGCCATGATTGGGGCATATTTAACTATTTTACGTTTTAATAGTTTAATTTACACCAATGCATCTTAAGAAAATCACATATTTTTATATAAAATCTGCTAAATAATTATAGTTGTCCCCTATTTGTAGTGGAGTACAACAGTATTTCCCTTTGAAATACAGTGTAGAAGTATAAAATAGCACACTAACACTAAGTACTGCTAGTGAACAGAGTTTCCAGAAGGGGGCGCTGTTGTCTACTAATATCTCCAGCATGTGCATTATATCACACATGCAGTAAAACAGGCTGTAAATCACGACCCGGTCGCTAGAGGGCGCTGATTACAAGGGGAGAGTTGAAAGCAGGGACATGGGGTTTGATTCATGTTTACAGGCTGAGGGATTAAAATAATAATAATAATTAAGAATGAAGCAAATCTAAAATCCACGATACAGACTTAATTGGATTTACTGGTAATAAAATACTGAGTACAGACTTATTATGGATACCACAATAACCTGGTCTCCACTCCTCCACAGCTCCTCCACATTACGTAAGAGGGATTTGTATCTGTCGTATAGATAATTATACGTGATCAGAAATTCAGACAGAAAATAATATAAATAATTTATCAGGAGCACAATCAAAGAAAACATTAAAGAATTGTACATGTTAAAGAAATCTATGGAGCTACTTATGATCTTACACTCACAGCTCAAGTAGTGTATGTTTCTTAAAAAAAAAAAAAAAAATGACGTGTATATATTAATAGCAAACTTATAACATACGAGTGTACTGTGGGAATCTCTACCCGACAGCGAGCCTCTCTCTCTCTCTCTCTGAGTTGTTGGCGTGGTTCCCGGCCCATCTGCGGCCTGGCCCGTGGATTACTGTTTGTTAATGTTTCAATCAGCTGTGTGTTGAGGAATGTGGAGCTATTTAACCTGAACTTCCCCAGGTGTGCCGAGGCGCCGCTCAGTCTGGGCCCCGCCGCCCTCCCCTGCCCTTGGCACAAAGCTATCACACAAACACAATCACACACTGGCCACGCCGGGGCTGCAGCTGTGCGCATCGCACCGCAGGGAAATGGGAAAAACATTGCACATGGGAGACAGAATAAATCTTATAACGAATCGCCTAGCCAAAGCCATTTAACCCCTGCGGTGCCGAGAGAGACTAAAAATGCTGATTTACACAAGAACATATTGGAACACCATATTTAAATGGATGTTTTATGAAGTGAAACTAACTTTTTAAAATGTATTTGTATTTATTTATTTTTCTTCAGTAATGCATCTTACGTCATTTTATCTTTAATGGTGAATTGTTACATATGTGTAGAAAAAGTTTAATTATTTTAAGAAAAAAAATATGAAAAATTTATTTCATTTTGTCTTAAATGTGTCTCTCAGATTTTTACCTCTTATTTGTCAAGACCTTTAGACTTGACGATTTAAAGTGAGACTTCCTCTTGTAAAGTGATACGTTAATGACCCATACAGAGGCAAATTACCAATTTAACTGGCTATGAGCCATTATGTTGACCACCAGCTTTGGTTTTATGTTACCAGAGGCAACACTGAATGACTTAACAGCTTCTTCTACGTGTAACACTTTTTTTTTTTTTTTACTGGCAAACCACTTTACACTCCCCAAATATCAGCAACAAGATCAGCTATATGAATATGAGTCGACCTGGGATTAATCAGCATAATAATAAGGCTTTAACAGCCCATAATAACCACCCAAGTGTTATTTTTCACATCTGTTATAGACTTTGTAAAGAATTCAATAGTGGTGTATGATGTCTGCACTTTATATAAGCCTCTCTCTCTCTCTCTCTCTCTCACACACACACACACACACACACAAACACACCAACACAACGACAAAGAAGAAGTTTTCTTGTTCAAAAATAATTCTTGTTTTAATAAAAACACCAATAAGGTACATTGTAAGAAAACAATATCTTCACATAATGTGGCATTGTAATATACAATACAGTTTGTCGCTCAGGAATCTGAGAAAATTTACTTTTTTTCTTTTACAAAATGTTGAATTCTCTATATGGTTTACACAAGATACAAGAGCGTAACAGAAACATTAGCTTTCTTTAGAAACTCTACAAGCAACAAGCGATGCTGGTTGCACTGAACTTGTCTTGGTCCCCCGGCTAACCCAGTCTATATCTGGACACCGCCGGTCTTCTTCTTCTCTCAGGGCCCTCTGATGAATCGAGAGCCTTGAGTGACAGAGATCCTCGCCGCCGGAGGATGTCCACGCAACGTTATTTTTCTAGCATTGGGAGTTTGAAACGTCCCTACACAGTTCAAGGTTTTTCGCTGATGTGGTCGTCAAAAGATACATCAGGTAGCCTTGTTCGTTCTTTGCGGTGCTCGCTGTGGGGTGATGGGGCGATGCTCCACGAGCTCTTAACGGCACATAATCCTGTCATCTGAGCATCCATTCTGCGGGGAGACAAGAAAGAGAGAGAAGGGAGGTTGATTAGTACATCTGCATTGTAAGCATATAAGACAGTCACGAGCAAAAAAAAAAACCGCTGCGCCATTGGAACTTTTACGCACGGACTTGTCAAACTTTACGCACGCACTCTGGCATTCAAAAACGTTTGTTGCAACGGTGCAAGCGACTTAACTGGACGCTGATTCGTGCCATAAGACATTGAGCAGTATATGTGACAAGATATTTACCTCGACTGTAATGCTGGCGAGCTCTGCGTTCAGGGTGGTCAGCGGTGTGCGGGGTACGCTGCTGGCGGAGTGCTGACGGCTTTTCTCCGGCTCGTCCAGCTCGACCTGCAGGTCCCAGATGTAGTCAATGACGTGCTGCAGGATCTCCACTTTGCTGGCCTTCTTGTTGGTGGGCAGGGTGGGCACGAGCTCCTTCAGTTTGCTGTAGCAGCTGTTCATGTCCTGAAGGAAGACGCTCATCTGCTCATCCAGCAGCGGGATCTTACATTTGGAGATGGTCAGGCTCTGGTCGGACAGGCAGCGGACCACATCCTCGCCGCCGACCTTGCTCTTCAGGGCACAGGTAGATCCGACAACCTTCATCTTGATTAGTGTAGTTTCCAGAGTTGACGAGGGTGAGAAAAAAAAGGTAAAGTAGTTCGGCAATGAGGTTTCTCCTCCTCTTTGAGATGATAGCAAGGCAATGTTGACAGTTTGCAACATCCACATGGGCAAACCTCCTCGGCTTTATAGCAGAGCAGCAGCTGGGGGCGTACCCGAGTTGTCCTGTTTGAAGGCGGTGAGCCAATCGGGAGGCAGCGTTTGTATTGATGGGTCGGTTCACAACCGCTCTCACAGCCAATGACTGCGCTCGACTGGTTATCGAGATTTACAATCTGTTTGAGGGATGGCGTTACAAATGGAAACAAATGTGTGTCTTTTATGGGTAATATGTGGGAATCCAGCTGTCCATAGCTTGGGGACTCTGCAGGTGTAGATTGCCTGGGGACAGTCAAGGGGTGGTGAATGCCTGGGTATGTACGGTGAGAATGTGTGTGGGATGGGACAGGATGAATGGGATGAATGGCTAATGATAATTAGGCTACCACAGTGCCCTAGATTTGCCTCTCACTATTGTTGATGGGAGTGCAGATGTGGATGACAATAGTACAGTAAAGTGAGAGAATACATTACGTTAGAGAGGCCAAACAATCCTGAGAAAAGATGCACTTTTATTGACTTTAATTAGTTTTAGATTATGGAGTTTGTTTTGAGTAAACTTTCCTGAGTTGTAGACTGTGTAAAATGTGGTGACTAAAGAGATTTATCCGATTATTAGTTCAGTAACATTGCTATTAAAGGGCAGATTGTTGAATGTTGCAGAAAATATGCTGAGCAGTCATTCCCACACCACTGCTCCCTGGACAACATGTCTCCTCTTTTTTAAAACTCAAAGCTTTCTTTATGCTCTCCAAACTGCACTTTTCTGGAAGCACAGAGTCTCCTTTTCTTGCCTGTCTGCGCCGAAGAAGGCCCAGTGTGAGCAGCAGCTTCACGGATTCCTTCACATGTTTCTGCAGTGTGTGCTCAGCCTTGTGTGCACACTCAGATCGCATCGCTCTGTTCTGAATCTTCCCCCCAGATTGTCCAAACAAGCCCGAGCAGACTGGCAGGCGCCAGCGCGGTGACGTCACCCATTCATCCGAGCCTTGACGCCTGTCAGCCTGGCGCCGCTCGGGCGGTCTCCATGGAGACGTCAAACAAGAGAGCTCGCACTCCGCACTCCTCCATTCACCTGCGTGGCGCGCGGAGCCCTGAGAACAAACCGGCTCCGGAGCTTTGTCGTTCATTTATCACCTCAAGCAGCGGGATGAGATTACCGCCCAGCGCACCTGCAGAGCCGCCTCTCAGCCGGTTAACAGCGGAGCGACAGTATAATGTTGTTACCGCATTCACACAGAATGAGCGGTGCATTCCTTCACACAGCTTTCACTACTGTACCTCCCTCTAATTAATATGAAACTTTCATATTTTTATTTATATATACAATACATATCTGCAGGAATTCAGTTTACCGTCTTGAATGATGACAGTTTATTATGTCAAACAGTGTAGACCACATCAGAGGTCAGGCTATATAAACATAACCTCAGGACTGGTTTTATTCATATTTTGATTTTCCATAATACTACTGCAGCAAATGATTTTGGGATAGCCAACACTCTGCAGTCTATCTTCCTTTTTTTTTTTTTTCTTTTCTTGTACTATTTTCAACTATAATATTGCCAAAAATAATGTAATACAATACCAGTGGTGGAAGAACTATTCACATCCTTTACTTAAGAAAAAGTAAGAGCAGCAATTATTTTAGATATATTTTTTAAAAAGTTCCATTAGTTGTACAAGTTCTGCATTCAAAGGCTTACTTAAGTAATAAAATACTTCTGATCAGCAAAGTGCTCTAGCTTCAAATATAAAAGTATTCATTATGCAGCATAATTCTTGTTGTGTTGTCATTCTGGATGTATTAACATGTAAACATGTTACAGTTACCCAATGTGAAGCTATTTTTCCCATTTTAAATATGATGCATCACATTTTATGAGATGGTCATACAGTAGCCTATATTTTGATATTTTGTAAAATCAGAATAAATTAAAAAATAATAAATAACTAGTAAGCATAGCTGTGAAGTAAATGTGGCAGTTATAAAAGGTATTGTATTTATCAAATGCAATGAAGTGGATGTACAAAGTAGTTTAAAATAGAAATAATCAGTTAAAGTACAAGTGTCTCAGATTAAGAGCTATTTGAGTAAATGATCTTAGCTGCATTTCACCACTGCATAATAACCACATGTTATACTTATAAATTAAACTCCTTTATTGGACTAAGATCTACAATATATAACTGTTTGTATATGCATTTTTTTTTTTGCAAATGTAAGGTTTTATTTCGACCATTGTTACTATTGTTATTTGCACAGACTGACGGAATACTTTAATGAAGTTTTAAAGTAATTTGAAAAGTCTTGGGGAATTTCACAAACAGCTTGTTCTTCTCTGGTTTTTGTGTAAAAAAAAAAAAAAAGAAAGAAAGAAAAGAAAAGAAGCTATTTAAAGAGCCACTGCTTATATCTGCACAGATGTTAAACCAGACCAAAGATAACGTCAGTATTACTTTCTTGTAACAAAGTTAACTACCACCGGGACTGTTTCTTCTAGCTGTTGCAGTAGCCTGTAAAAACTTTTTTTCAAAAACTTTCTTTTTTTCCCCTTTTCTTTTTTTGCCCTCTGTCCTAGGTCGCAGCTGACAGGGCGAAGGGAGGGCCGGGTGGGCAGAACAATGGGAGTGCGGTGCAGGGATTGTGGGAGAGAATCTAGGCTGGAGCCACAGTGTCTGGAGCGCCCCTCCACTCCCCTCATCCAGCTTTTGTTCAGCTGCAAAAGCTATCAGCACTTCCTACTGACACCAACAATAACTCCACACAGCTGGGCCCTTTTTAGCCTGTTTACAGCACATCAAGGCAAGGGGAGAGAGAAGACAGAGGGAAGAGGCAGAGGAGGGGAAAGAAAAGTGAAACATATTAGCTCCTGATTTTAACTGACAGAATGGCAATGGCCTCACCCAGCTCCCCTTCCCCCCTTCACAGGATTCATTTCCCAGAGGACTCTTTATATGTGAGCCTTATTATCACTTGGTATTTTATTTCTATGACAGGCTACTGTTTGTGTCAGTGCTGTTGCAACATCCTGCATCCATCCATCAAACAGCAGAAAAGCAACACTTATCTTTTTTTTTTTTTTTTTTTCAGAACGTTGTGTATCTTGGCTATATTTGTGCCAGCACACAAACTGTTTCTCAGTAGCGTTTTTCAGGATAAATTGTTCCATTCTGTGGACGGGAAACGTATTAGCTAATACGCCCTCTTTATCGCTACAGCAAATAGATCTACAAAAGCACACTACAGGAAGCCACCAGAGGAAAAGTTGGTGCAGGAATTCATTCAGAGGAAATAGGACATTCCAGCAATGCTTTCACACTTGTGCTGCTGTTATTATTGCTACGGGGACAATATGTAGTGCTCGTACTACTTCCTGAAACATGAAAGTGACCAAAACCACAACAGTAGCGGATGAGAGTAAATGGTTTCTTAGACAGAGGATTTTACTTCAGTATGATTATTGAGATATACCGTTGAAAAGAAATGGGGAGGAATTTGATTATGAGAGGAGAGCACCACATGGAAGTTTTCAACAATTTTTACTCTCTCTCTCTCTCACACACACACATACACACACACACACACACACACATACACATAGGCCATCTCCTTGCAGCTGTGGGATTAGTTTCCAGTTTCCAGTCAGGCTCTTCCTGTTTGCTTGATAATGATCACACCTGTGTGCAGGTGTGTGGAGAGGCTCATATGGGACTGGGAGGGGTGTGTGTGTGTGTGTGTGTGTGTGTGTGTGTGTGTGTGTGTGTGTGTGTGGTGTCAGATACAAAAACTTTAACCACACCACAATGTCACATCTTTCCGCGGCTGAGCGATGATTGACTGGTGGCTCATCAGTCAGGTACAACCGGAGGAAGTTTGTGCTGAATGGGAGATTTTGAAATACTGTGTGTCACTGCTTCTGTGGGCGTGTATTATGTATGTTTCCGCCTTGATTCCTGCAGTTGTTGGTGTGCCCCGGCGTGGCCTGGCACCTCCCTGGGCAGCCAAGCCTCTGTAATGACTGAGGACCCGTGGTTGGGAGTCACTTCCTGTGGGAGTCCTGGTTCAGAGATGTGTCATCAGCAGCGCAGACCGGCTGGAGCCTCGCCGCCTGTTGGGTGTTTTTTTTTCCCTGTGTGCAGGCAGTAGACTGGGTGGGTGGATGGATGCCCTTCCCTGAGAGCCAGGGGCAGGTTACAAGAGCGCTATCTCCATCTGATAGCTGGTGTGTGGCAAAGCCTCAGAGATCCTTGAAGCCCAAAAGGTGTCCTCTGCTCTGCGTCCTTGGCCCGGGAGGACGGCTGCTCGCTTTCCCTCACCCTAGCAGGGACAGCTTGGTCTCTATCTCTTTCTCTCACTTGTGTACATGTGTATGTGTGTGCGCATTCACCGGACCCAAAGCTTACCCCTCCTTTACACCCCTGTGGCCATCTCCCTCCGCCTGGTTCCCACACACACTATCAAAGCCCTTTAATGGCTTCTAATTAGCTCCCCATCTGCTGGTGACAGCGCACTGGTGGCATGCTAAAGCACCCATTGAGAGCATAGGCATTGTGCTCTGGAATACTTTCCACTCCAGTGGCAATTGCCTGGAGAGAGAGCTTTAGTTGGGGGTGTGGGGGGTGCTGGGGTGGGGCCGGGTGAGAAGGAGGAGGAGGAGGAGGGGATGCTGGTAGTGTTCTCTACGGTCAGGGGCTTGGGGGAGGGCAGGGGTGGAGGGATACACAATGGGAGACAGTGTTACGGCTTGTTGCAAATCTAATAACGCCAGAGTCCCTTTTCCGTTCACTGGTCATCACCCCCCACCACCGCCAGCAACTTTTTCACAACGCCACCTCACCCCCTCCCTCCACCTCTTTCACTTTAGCAACAGTTTGCCGCTGACATCACACGGTGGACGGTGGAGTGAGTTAACCCTGACTTCGCACTGAGGCCACGGTGAAACTGGCAACACAACCTGATGAGGTTCTCCATTGTTCTGAAGAGCCCAATGGCTATAGCTCCCCTGAACAATAGACGCACCTCTATAGAAACTGTAAATGTAGCCTAATGAGGCCTCTTCATTAGCGGAACCTGTCTATGTGTGAATGCTGCCTGTTTGTCAGATCCTATAAGGCCCTCTCCTTTGCAGGACTTCCAGCAGGGACCAGGTCCACTGGTAGCAGAAGGGGGGACCAGCTGTTCTCAGCTGGTAGCCAGAAGATGCCTATGGGGGACAGGCCTGATTGCTGCTGGCCAGCTGCCCCCTGCTGTAGGAGGGAGATGGAGAACAAACAAATAACTGCTGTCTCTGCTTCTGGGAAACCATCAGATCAGCTCCAGTATTGTAGACAAGCAGACTGAGAACAATAATGGAGCTAGTCAGATAAGGTATCTGTCCCTTTTTGCTGACATTTATAGATAAATATGCATACTTAATATGCATTTAATAAGGCATTTAGGTGACTTATCCAGTGTAACAAGTAAAATTATCAAAAGGTTAAAGGTCAGCAACAGATTACCCTGATAATATTTCAGAGATTTTGTTAAACCACTAAGATCAATACAATTAAGAGCTGTAAAAAAAGTTTTGTTTTGTTTTTTTTTTTTTAAATGTATTCCATATTTATAAATACATGTGTTTACCACACAGGAATATATTCCCTTGATCAAGTGCTAATAGGAAACTGAACAAACGTATTCAAGACAGGAACTTATTCTGGTGTTGTTGAGATTCCATGGCAACTGAATGCACCACTTTGAAATGACAAGACTCTATGTAAAGCCACGTATTTGTGTCTGTGTGTGTGTGAGACGAATGGTCTGTCACCTGACCTCTCCCTCCATCCCACACACACACACACGCACGCACAAACTCGCACATCCCCACAGCTGCACAGAGGCGTCCAGTCAGCACGGCCAGGGGACATGGGAGCCAAAGCCCAAAGATGGAGCATGGACAGTGGCAGCTGGGGAGCTGACAAAGCCCCATTCAGAGGGCCCAGGCCTGGGGACAATGGCTGGGCCAGGCTGAGCCCTCTCCTCCACTCTTCCACCCAAAGATTAATACTTCAGATGGGCTTCCCGGTGGCAGGCAGGGCTAAAAGGAGAGCCCTCCTGTTTGTCACTGGGCATTGTGCGAGTCGCCTGAGAACCAACCTCTTGGATGGGCTTGACAAATGAGAGCCGCCATTGACAGTGAACAGATTGGGCCTGCCACTTTTGTTTTGATTGTGGAGCGGGTATAATCAAGTTATTTGGGCCTTGGGGAGTTTTTGTTTCTCTCTCCTGATGCTCTTGACACTAAAGTCCCACCTTAACAGTCTCTGCTGGCTCAGCTGTGATCTGAGCCCGCTCAAGTTTCCCCTCTTGTTTGTTGTTTCTATTTATCAAAGCTGTATGGAGGGCGCAACTGCAAGAGGAAGTTAATTTACTTGGGTGTGGGAATCTGGCTATCTATTCATGAGCCCTACAGAAGGCAGTGCAGGTGCAACAGGTGTAGGTGTGTGTATTCTTGTCACAGTCAATAGGGCTACAGAGCAGCGTTATTGTAATGTTTTCTATGCAGATGTCCCCTGTACACCTGACCTGAATAATGTGTTAAAAGAGGCAGCAGCTCGGGTGTACCCCACCCCCCACCGCCCCCACACACACACACACACCGTTCCTACCCTTTTTTCTGTAACCCGGTGAGTGCAGCGCAGGTGTTTAGCCCCCAGCAAGGCAGCATTTCAGGTTAAACTGTAGGAACGCTGCCCCGCCTTAACACCGGGAACTGGAAGTGGCCACAGAGTACACAGCGTCACACCTGCACACCTGTGCTCCCACTGCGTGTGTATGTGTGTTTTGCTACTGTGATCACATCACATGATTTCTCAACAGGAAATATTCTACCTTAGAATTTTTTCCAAGAAGAAAACACACATTGAGTCATCAAAGCAATATGCAAATGTCAGTTTAAGATCCAAGACTAAATAAAACTGACCTAAAATTCATTTTCTCCTCATCTCATTTCCTCATCACAGTCTTTGACTGATAAAGCAACAAGTGAAAATTAAATATTTGTTTTCATGTGCTGTGGCTACAATAAGGGAGGCCTGGGGCCATCTGCTCAGTCTGTCCCTGTGTTATTGCTGTGCATCCACCAGCCATTCTCACGATAAAGGAATGCGCCCTTCTTGTAAACATCTATCGTCCCCCCCCGCAAGTGCCAGAAGCTTCACTCCATTTCCCTGGTCACTCCCATCCCTCATCTCATGCCCGAGTGTCCCTTCACCAACCCAGTCCCCATCAACCTCTCATCCAACCCCCCTGGGTGCTTCTAATGCCAGTCTCCCAGTCCCTTCGGCTGCCCAGGAAAGTTCCTCCCCTGGTTCCCACGTAGAATTGAGAGACACACAGCGAAGACAAGCGCCCTGCTTTTCACCCAGGGCCCACTTCCAGGAATCTGCTTGTGTGAAACTTCGATGCAGCAGAAGGTGCCCTACTTTTAAACTTCATTCTTCTCCCTGGGATTGTTTCAGGGGGTTTAACAAAAGGGGAAAGAGCCTGTGTGCGGGTCAGCAGGGGTGTGTGCGTATGTGCATCTAGGTTATACTCGTGTGCACGTGTTCGCGTGCACGCCTGTGTTTATGCGACAGTGTGTGTATGTGTGTGTGCACGTGAGGGGAGGGCTGGAGGATTATAAAGAGGAAGTGAATGGGAAGTACACACTCAGTGACAAAATAAGAGGGAGACATTCCTTTGCTGCCCCTCCCCTCCTCCTCCCTGCTCCCTCTTTCTCTCCTCTCCCTCCGCTGTGGCAGGGCCCTGGGAAAATCAAACAGGTGGTTTGGGCCTGGCAGGAAAGCTGGCTGGGCCCGGGGTGGGCAGTCCTACAGGCTGCTGGGGGCTATCAAAAGCTCTTAGGCCCAGCTTTAGGCCAGCACTCTGAATGGCCCCGGGCTTCATTATCATGTGAATTCTGGGAACTGCCCCGGGCCCCCAGTAACACCAGTGAGCTGCCCATATGGCGTTCGCTTGGCAACTAGGGAGACCCAGCAACCCCCCCGCTCCCTTCCTGTGCTACTCCTCCATTCCAACACTCCTGATATCAAAGGAGGACAAGGAGGAGAGGGAGGCAGAGGCCCAGAGCCCCCCCCCCTCCTCCCCGCCCTAGCCTAGGCCCTCTCCTGGGGGGGCTGGACCACACAGAGGAGTACTGGACAGTCCTTAGGGACCCTGGATAACACCGCTGCCCTACAGGGCACTACAGCTAGCTCGGCCCTGGGTGGATTTATCCATTGAATTAGCATTAAAGACACATTCTAAAGCCGTCAATTTAGTATCAGAGGCCAAAGCTGCACCAGATAAAGATGTTGGCAGCCTCTCCACTTCATGAGGGTGCTCCTAATCAGCAGCCCTCCTCCCCTCGTCTCATTTCTTGCTGAGTATTTTCATGGATGAATTCTTTCTGGATGATTACTATCAAGGTCCAGTCATATCAGAGACTAGCACAGCAAAATTCATCCACATGTATTTGCACAATATGCAGTTTTAGAAGCTGTGAAGAAGTGATGTAGTGACTATGCGCAGGGCTAGTTAGTAAGCTACCGTAGCTGCCTAGCTCATGAAAATACCATACAAATAAGTCTTGGACTTTATTGTTCTATCCGTGACAAAGTCTGATATGTGTTTTGAAATATATTGCAATGTTGACAATAAACCTAAGACTCAACCAAACCCTGGTGAGCTAACTGTGAGCTAAATACAGCTGTGAGCATGCTAGGGCTAGTCAGTCAAAATAGCTCTCTCAAAAAAATCTTTTTGCTTATTTCTCTCTTGTTTATGCTGTTCTGGTCCATTCTCCCCAGACACTTCTAGCAATAAAGAGTAACTGAAGTAAAAACAAAAACTGAAATAAAAGCTCTTCTAACTAGCAAGCTCGAAAGTTAGCAAGTTGTTAGCTCGGTTGCTCACAGGACAATATAGTTCAAATCGTTTATTCATTTTTTTTATTTGTACCATCAACTCCTGTCTCATAATTGTCAGCAAACCATTTCTCTTAGGTGGAGCAGTTTATAATCCAACAGATGAGAGTTAAATAAAAGCAAATGTGCAACACAGCTGATAACCTATGATAGTTTCCTCCATTTCTGTCTCTGCAGCTGTGTTCCCTCAAAGGTCAACACTGTCAAGATGACTTGTGACAGCACAAATTTGTTTGTCAAAATAAACCAAAGTTGAACTCAGCCTGAAAGATTTGTGTGGATTTACTTTGCCCTTGTGAGTGAATCCACTGATCATATTAACTGATTTCCCTTGCTAAATTTTAAATGTTGTGTGCGGCCAGGCCATTAGTGAACAAAATGCTCACAATAAAACGTCTTTTCATTATTATCTATGATGCATCTAGAGGCACAAGCTGTACATGTACGGTCCCGCAGCAGCCCCCCGTAAGCATTCCAGTTATATTAGCAGTGAGATAGAAACCCAAATGAGAGCCATCTGAGATAAATAACCTTGTGAGTCATCTGATTTTCCTGGATGAGGATGAGGACACTTCTACAGAGGAGATGTCACTTAACAACAGAGAAGGAATGCTGCTCCGGCTGCTGCAGTTGGACGGCCACCTGCGTTATAGTACGGCGGGGGCAGGAGGAGGGGGAGGAGGAAGTGTGTGAGCGATGTGTGTTATATATGCCACATGATCTCATGCTGATGAAGAGAACTTGGATGGCTCCAGCATTGTTCATTGTGATTACTGAGGTGCGTGTGTGTGTGTGTGTGTGTGTGTGTGTGTATGTGGGTGTGTGTGCGCACGTGTGACTTACTTATATAGCATATGTGGATGATCTAGTCAGCTTACTTCACCGCTTGCACCTGTGATAGGCGAAGTATGGAAAACAGAAGAGAGCAAAACAGGGAGGGAGGCAGGGAGGGAATGAGTGTGTGTATGTGTGTGTGTGTGTGTGTGAGAGAGAGAGAGAGAGAAAGAGAAAGAGAGGTAGAGAACTGAAAGTGTGATCTGACTTCTGAGGAACTCTACTGGTGATTCATGCTGTTACACATGGAGCGATTCACTCCCTCTGCAGCTGTGCGGGCCACATGCGCAATATGATTTCACAACATCTTCCCTGTCCTTGGAAATTCCTTTTTTTCATGCAGCCCTCTCACCCCCTTAACTCCTGTCAGTGTGCTGGCGGTGTTATCCTGACAGAGAGGCAGGTGCACTCAGACTTAGTCATTCCTCTCTTCCCCGAATGGCTCTGTGCTTCAGCACAGGGTTTGGTTAGCTAGAAGGGCTTGACCAAAAATCCCTGTCAGAGTCATGTGTTTATCATACAGTAGGCTTCACAGTACTGCTGGTGATAGTGTTGTTGTTATCGCTCAGCTCATCACTGATGTCAAACAGCCAGCTGGGAAGAGAACAGAGATCTCTCAGCCTGAAAAACTCGAGTGACTCAGCATTTCTGGGTTTAGGTCCCTGCTTTTTGCCCTGCAGTGTGCGTTTGTTTTTCTTTACAGTATCACTATCTTTCTAGGATTCGATCCATTCTATGTCCAGTTGTGACCCAGGGGAGCATCTGGGATCCCACCCAGGATGATGTATGTGTGTTGGGGCTGTGATTCATCCCACAGCTGCCCCCCTGACCGGCTGCAGCTCTGCAGCAACATAGCCAACTGAATGTTCAGACTACTCTGTTTACAACAAACCCAAGCTCATAGCAGCAATAGAAAGTAAAGCTGCTTTCACACTTGGAAGCCGCAATAGTGTCATATTCAATTATCCAGGTAACGTGACCATTCCAGATAGATTAGGCTACAATCGCAGACTTGGCGTCTGCGAGCCTTGATGTTTGTTGTCATCGCATGGTAACATCAAACATCATATTAAAGCACATAAAAAGGAACATTGCTGCTTTTGATTTGAGAAATTTAACTAGTGTCTTTACCAGAGTCTCAACTCTGGTTCTTGTGACCACCTGACACCAACTCTGAAAACTGCCACAACAACAGGTTGTGGTGTGTATGTATGAATGCGGCTAAACTCTAAACCATGACCTGGCATATAGCTGGTTGTCACAGACCAACAAATAGAAATGAATGTGGGTTACAGATGCTGACTTTTCCACATCTGAAAAAAGGAGGATAAATGTGTGAATAGCACTGAGCTGTGAGTCACTCCAAAGTACTTTACATGAAAAAGTAGTAGGAGTAGTAATAGAGCCTGTGAGTAGAATTGTTATCCTTGCCTTGTTGACCTTTTACATACTTTGTTACCATTTTTATCACAAAAAATAGAGGAGATAAAAAGACAACAGATAAAAAAAACAAGAGACAAAACTTTGGACATTAAGATACTTAAATATTAACAAATGTTGCAGTAGTCATTACTCAGCAATGACTACCATGTATTATGTTAGGAGTTACAACCTTTCACAATACACGTTAAGTCATGTTAAGTCATGACTAGGACCGGGTTTCCAATGTCAATACTTTAGACTGAATTGTTTGTTTCAGTGCAGGAAGCTAACAGTGAATGTCTGCTCAGATTTGTAATCTTGTTTGTGTTTTCATTAATACAGTTACAGTTATTGATTTAAAATAACATTTTAGACATTTTAGCGCACTCATTTTGTCTATATTTGTATCGGTGCGCTATTGTTACCAGAACTTTTCATACTGGCACTATACTGAAAAATTAGGGGCATAATTATGCAGTTTGTAGCAAATACACAGTTAGTGGCAGATGTTGAGTATTTGAAAACCTGTTTCATGTATTATACGCCTCTTACAAACACTCTTGATGATTCAACAGTATCACACACTAACAATAACAACTGCATTTTTTTTTCTCTGTTAAAAAAATATTATTCGGCACTCTGACAGGACTGATGAATAGGAACAAGTGAAGACAGAAGACGACAGACAAGTTTGGAAAATCTGAAAAAATAACAGAAACTATTGCTCACGTTGACAAACAAGAAACACAGAGACAAGCTGTAGGAACTGCCAAAAGAAAGTTGCGTCTTTATGACATGTTCATACCAGCTGTGGATGGAGCTTCTTCTGGGCAACGATTAGACCGGATCAGGTCAGACAGGGTTTTATATGTCAAATATCTGCTGTAGCCTCACGCTAGTGCCACCTAGGCAGGTAAACGCAAAGTCTCTTGGTTCCATCAGCTATCTTTAATAATGAATACCGCTCTTCAATGAATATAACCTGTTTGATATAGATGTGTAGCTTCTGTTAAGAGCTATATTCATTGTTACATCAGGCATTTCAATTCCTAATCCCCCTCTCCACCCACCCACACACACACACATATACACATCTCTTATCCCTCTTCGCGCCAAAAGAGCCAGCAGGAGAAAGTGAAAGAAAAGAGAATGGGCCTTCGAATGGCGAGGAATGAGAGTTGAGTTGAGGAACAAGTGAGTGAGTTAGAGAATGAGAAAATGAGAGGGAGAGACAGCATGGATTCTTTTCTTTGGGGCCTTAAAGACATGTTTCCCTCAGATGTTGGCTCTTCTTCAGATGCTAATGGTTCACTCTTATTCCCAAGCTGGGCCTTAGCATAACAATGCAGTGGAAGTGAAAGAGCTAAACCTCTGCTTTCTTTAAGAAGCCAAAGCTGGGCTTTTCTTGTGGACTAATGCCCCTCTCTCTCTTTGTGCTCCCACTGAAAGGCCTGTGGAACGCAAAGGCAAGGTGATCACAGAGTTTACTTGAAAATGAGACTGAAACAACACATGGACCCGGGCTAAAATTGCAATGGTGAAGTCATTGAAAGCTAGGAGAAATGACCAAATATAGAGTACTGAGTTGGCTGGCCCCGAGCCAGAGTACTCACTCTCTTGAGTATGATGACAGCAGTCATTTTGAATATTATCAGCTTTTGCTTTTAAAGCTGTGCTGAATTATGTCTGTTGGATGAATCCAACCCAAATGTTATGACTGTGTGTCCCGTGCTGACTCCAAGACGCCAGAGTCCCATCTGAAAAGCAGTTGCAAGCCTGAAGGGTTTTTGGATGAACTGAGGTCTGACCTTGACGGGGCCCTAGCAGATACTGTTGTAAGGCCCTGATAGCCTCTGATAGCAAACAGAGAACATATGGTTTTCTGCTTTATCATTTATCAGGGAAGAATGAACAGGATCATTGGTAAAGGACATGCAGAAGGACACAGAGATACTGTACAGGTCACACTGGCTGCGCCCAGACATGATGACTTCAACTTATCCATGTTTGTGTGAAGTCAAACTGTTCCTTCTTATTATATGTCATTCAATTTTCTGCCTTTTTGTGAAAGTGGTTCTTTAAAATTTGGAGAGATCTCAAAGGGCGCATTCTGAGATGTGGTTTCAAGGCTGGCTGGCATTTTACGACTGCATGTTTATGACATAGACGATCATAAAAAATATTGTATGCTGAAAATATATGTCACTTCACAGGAAATTTAGCGTTTTAAAGGAGAAGTTCGCAGTTTTAAACAATTAATACTCTTATAGAAGTATATTAGTGATAAGATAAACTTTATTGTTTACATGCAGGGAAAGTGACACAGTGGCAAATGCAAGCACATAAGAGATAAGAGAAATAAACCTGAAAAAATAGAATACCATATACAGTATGAAGGAGAAACAGTAACGACAATACATACACAAGATAAAACATGAAAATTAACTACAAACGTTTATAGCAGTTCAACATAAGAGTTGGGATGAGGTGGAAATAAAAGAAGGACAAATGACAGCGCGGTAACCGAGAGACTTTAAGTTAAAAGGCATCAGCACTTAAAGTGACGAGTGAACTCTAAAAAATCCAAATGAGGCTTCATCTGTTGTCCCTCAGGCCTCACGATGACAATAGTCGACTAAGTACCCCCCAATTACCAGGTTTCAACCCATTAACACCTCTGATGTTGTCCCTCTTTCTCTCTGTCCTTGGAGCTCTCCTTCACTCCCCCCTCTCTCTTTATGCAGATGAGCAGTCAGTCCAGGTGCAACACAGAGGAAGTTAGCACCTCCTCAACACAGCAACACACTCTATTTACATGCAAAACGCTGAGCTTAGTCAGTAAATGTGTGAACACAGGTGTGTGTGTGTGAATGGGACGTGGTGGGGTGATGTTGAGCCACTAATCTGTTTGTCCTGACATACTCTGTGTTTGCTCTGTTATACAGAATACTTTTGAATCGCTGTATTGTGTAAGTTGATGCTTTGTGGAAACACATTTCAGTTTTGTGTTGTAGCTGAAGGATAGAACCAGCTCAGGGCTGAAAATATGCCTCTTACAAACACAAGCCTGCATTTACTTGTGCTGAATTGAGCTTTTTGTGCTCTTTCATTTGTATATGTGTGTGTAGGTTGAGAGGAAGTCGGTGGTAGCACCCAATGTCATTTGAAGCGGAGCGCCTGGCGCCACGGCATCGGGCACATCACTCCCTGGTGCCAGGCTCATTTTTATAAGCACTCACTAAATGACACACAGCTGGCGGCATGGAGACAGTTGTCAGTGCCGTCACTACGCCCTAATCTGTCTCTCCCTCTATGTCTTTCCGTCTCTTTTCCTTCTCTCTCACACTCTGGTGTTCAGCTGGGCTGCCTCCCTTCCTCCTCCCTCCCTTCAGGGTCCAGACTTCGTGGAGCCGAAGCTGCAAAAAGTCACTTCCTGGAGCTGGTGCTTACTTCCTTTTCTTTTTGTGGGACTTCCTGTCCTGCCTCTGTGATCAGGCCGGTCAGAGCTGACTCTCTGGGAGAGACTTCCTGATGCACAGACAGCTGGGGAGATAATTCTCTCTTTCTGCTTTTGTCAGGATTTTTTTTTCTTTCTCTCTTTCTGTGTCTCCAGAGGTCTCTCTTTTCCCTCTGTAATGTTTTTCCATTTACTCTGCTAAGCTGCAGGTTTATTTTGATACAATGCAAAGCGAATCTGATCCCCCAGAGATAGATCATCTTCTAAGAGAGCAGACCTATGAAGGACGGCATCACAAGAAAATGAGCCTAGCAGATATCATACAGCCTAACGATATCAGACTGAGACACAAAACGCAGTTCATACCTGCTGATCTGGAGAGAATATTGTGCAATATCGCACCAGGCTGTCCCATCCATTAGGACTGATGTTCACCTCATCCAGCACCTCACCCTCCCCTCTGGCTGCAAGTGGAGGAATGTAGTGGGTGTGGGTGTGTGGACCCTGGTAGCGAGCAGAGACTGGCTCTAGTCGGTACGCCAAGCCCAAGAGCGGGCTCCTGTGATGGGGCAGGCAGGACAGAGCACAGACAGTCTGCAAGGAGGAGGCCTCAGTGGGTGAGCAAACACAGGCCTGCACAGAGAAACAAGGAGCAATAGAGAAAAGGAGCACCAGGAGTCAAATGTAGGAGAAAATATAATTTGATTTTAGATGCCTCCCTGTCTGAGCTGTACCCCCATCCTGCAACACATCACTCATCAGCCACAAATGTTATTTTATCACTGCAACATTTTTATCTCATTGTTTGCTAAAGTAGAGCAAATAAACTTCCTGACATCCCCTTCTTTTTCATCAGCATATGGTCACCTTATGCTACTTCCTCTCTGCATGTCCATCTGGCCACCTGGTCCACTGGTGACAGCAGGGTGGCAGATCCAGGGTCAGGCCACAGGAGAGAGGGCAGCGGGGAGCCGGGATAGCCTGGGGATAGAGGGTAGGATCCCGGTGTGCTGGAAAACCTAGCCCTGAAGAGAGGCTACGGGCCGATGAGAGCCAGAATGCCACCTCAACGTCCCCCCGCGCAAAACTGTGAGAGTCTCCTTTGAACCGGTGGGATGTGGCTCACATATGGGCTCCTCACAGACCGAACACGTTGTGTGTCAGCAGGCTCTATGCTTTGTGTGACAGACAAATGGGTTTAGTGTGTAGCTCCTCTGTTTGCACGGCTGCTCTCATATGTTTGAGGTGCTCTGAGGGGAACGACCTGGCGGGGGCAATAAATAGTTGGACTGGATAACTAGTGTTGTTTCACCTGAACACTCAATCTGTAGTCAAACAAGCCCAAGGGATACCTATTGAAGTCTTGTGCTGCCAGGGGTTTATATTGCCTCTACATAGATAGTATCAAGGTGTCTAGAATCTGAACTATGCAAACAGAGCTAAAAACAGACAAGTGATACTGAACAAGTGAAGGTGCCTCGGAGAGATGGCAATGTTTTGTAGCAACTTTTGGCAGTTACACTTTCCTTGCTCAACAAAAACAACAGCAGGGATGATACAATCTCATTCTCAATCCATCATAATTAAGGTTTTGTAGTTTTTGGGACTCATCCTCAGGGATGGGGGGGGGGGGGGGCTGAGTGCCCAGGACGAGGCCTCTGCTCCGGGCATGTTCTGACGGGATCCCCCTGCTCTGCCTGTGCGCTGGCCTCGGTCTGCCTGGCTCGGCCCGGCTGGCTGTTCTGCTGAGTGACAGGAGAACACGGCGGCCTCTCCACACGTCCTCCACTTCCTGAGCTACTGCTGGGCTCGGCAGCCCTCGGGAGCTCCGCATGGCAGCAGGCTAAGTACACACACATTGGAAGAGCTGACATCTGAAACAGCAAATGCTGCAACAGCGTGTTTGTCGTCTCTTCAAACTGCATGGTGAAAAGTTTTGAGCGTGTGCATTGTATTCACGGGCCATCTCATCGCACTGGAGCATCTGTATCCGTATAAGAATATCCAGCAGCCACATGCAACACAAATAAACTTTTTAAATTTGATTTCAATAAACTACGCAACAACGCTTGTGAATTTCTGTTTGTTGAGAAATTCTTTGACACAGCATGAGAAAATAAATTGCTTTCTCGAGAAAATGTGGCGTTTCTTGAAATAATATAAATTATTACCAGCTGGTCTAATTATCTCAAAAACAAAAACAGCAAAGAATGCTTCATATAACTCACTTTTCACTAACTTTTCTGCCGGGAAAAGGAATGTGTCAACAAATATGCTCTAATACATGGTACATTTATCACAACAAAGAGATACAATTTGATTATCTGCAATGTAAGACTTTTATTTTTTTTTTCCTTCAAAGAAAACAGAAACTTGCTTGATAATTCCATAAAATAATCTAATCATGAATTCAGACACTTCCAAGGTATTAACCAGCTTAGCCCACAATCTATTGGTGTATGTTTTTTTCATATAAAAGGAGATGCTTTAGGAGAGCTCAGGGATGAATGTGTAATGAGCTCGAAATAACCTAAAGCCCTTTTTTTTCTCTCTTTTTCTCTTTTCTGTGTCCTCCCTCCCTCCTCCCCTCCCTGTCCTTTTTTTCTCCTCTTTTGGGAAACATGCCTTTCCCAGCTGCACAGCCCCCACAGCGCGAGGCCAGGCCAGGAGCACAGCTGGCCAGACTTGGTGGAGCCAGTCGACAGGCGCATGGAGCGCAGCCCGCCCAGGGCCCGCTTCCTCCGCAAACATGCCCAGGTGTGGGGCCTCCGAGCTGGGCTTCTGATCTCCACCAAACAGCACTGTGTGTGTGTGTGTGTGTGTATGTGTGTGTGTAGGG
Organism: Euthynnus affinis; assembly: GCA_029490765.1. Lineage (NCBI taxonomy): Eukaryota > Metazoa > Chordata > Actinopteri > Scombriformes > Scombridae > Euthynnus > Euthynnus affinis. The sequence goes on along the minus strand of CM055840.1, from coordinate 8,214,967 downwards.
AGGGACGATGGGATGAGGGATCAAGAAGGCAAAAAGGGGGAGGAGGAGGAGGGGGGGTGGAGTGTGGGGGGGGGGGGTGTCATGGTGTAGAGGGGGGTGTCCCTGCTGAAGCTGTGTCAACATTGTGTGTTAATGTGTGTGAGTATGTGCATCTGTATCTGCATGTGTTTGTGTTTTCGGGAAGTGAGGGTCACCCCCGGGGAGACAGTGGGCAACAACAATTACTGCAGCATTGTAGCTAAATTGTGTCTGAATTGTTCGTCCCTGCCCACAACCAGCCGCTGCCAGGAGAGAAAAAGCTTAGAGTGGCTACGTAATTACTGTGCAGTGGCTCATTTGAGAGATGCAACACTGGTTGTTAGCATATAATAGAAAATAAATGATCACCTGCAGGATGAGCACACACTCATGCAGAGTTTAGAGGGGCTGTTTGAAGAACGCAATTCCGTACAGATTAGTGATTACCTCCCACGTCTAGATTATATCTGACTACTTTCTGTTAACGCTGGATTTCTGCTGTACACGTTGAGCTGTGGTCTTAACACACTTAAACAAAAACACACTCCTGGACGTATCCAGCTCAGGCCACAGAGCTCGCCTGAGTAACTCTCCCATAAATCACATCATAAATCACTGCACAAATGTACAGCTAAACGATTTCAGATTGCTTTGTAACAGTGACATTACCTGTGGTTGATTTGATATTTAAACCCCCTCCCCTCCCCCTCCTCTTTCCCCCACTCCCCTGTTTTTTACTGTGTAACATCTGATGGTGACCTCACACTGGCCTGGTTGTCATCCAATTCAAGCATTTAACATTATAACCAGATTCTAACACACTTTTAAACACATTCGAGCCCTTGAATGCATGCACGCACACACACACACTGGAACCACTTCCACACGCTCCACCAGATGAAACTTAGTGTAACAGGAGGCGTATGAGCTAGGGTCAGATCAGATAAGGCGAGGCCAGACAGCCTCAGATAAGCTCTTTGAACGGCTCTATCTGCAGCGTCAGGGAGACGTTCTCCCCTCCAGCCGTTTCACATGATGACTGCCGGCCAGGCGGCTGCTGCTGGCCTGGTTGTGGCCTAGCCCTGCTACTAATTAACTGGGAGAGCCCAGGGCCCTCTGACTGACTGCCTTGTCTCTTGCAATCCCCCCCACTCAGGATTGCTCATGCATGCATGCTAACAGACACTCACGCAAGCACACACATAGACACACAGACTCCTGTCTGTTGTGGACCCCAGGAGGATCTTGGATGGTGTAGGTGGCCCTCTTGTGGTACAAAACAGAGGTTGTTGAATATTATTAGAGATTCCCATCTCATGTGTGCCTCTTGGTTTTTGAATCTTTCCTTTTCTCTCTAAACTCTAAAAGTAAATAGTAAAAGGTCACATTCAGACTCACACATGGGTAATGCTACATGTTGACACTGCTTATAAGGGTTGCAACTGATAATTATTTTCATTATTGATTATATCTCAAGTGATTCTTTTGATTAATCAAATAATTATTTTGAGTTGTTTTTACCAAAGCTTTTTGTAACAACTTCAAATAGCGTTTTTTGTCCAACGAGCAGTCCAAAACCCAACGATATTATTCAGTTTACAGTTACATAAAGAGATGAAAGCAGCCAATTCTCATTTTTGAGAAAGTGGAAACAGCATTTTTATTTTATTTTTATTCATTTATTATTTATTTTTTTAATTTTAAGCTCCACTAGTGGCATGGCTCTAGAGATGGCAGTATTGGTCTGTCCATCTTTCCACCACTTCGGTCCAGAGTGAAAGATCTAAACTATTAGATGGATTAACATACAGTTTTGTATAAACTTTCATTGTTTGACAATAAATGATTCTGATAAATCATAAAGACTTTGGAAATCATTTGATCAATAATTTCAAACAAATACCTGCAAAATGAATTACTTTTCATCATCCTCCATACTGTGTTCAGTGCTAAATAGCAAATGTTAGCACACTGAACTAACATGAACATTGCAAAAACATACTTGCTAAACATGAGCATGTTAGCATGCTCATTATACCCTTTAGCTCAAAGCACCGCTGTGCCTAAAGTGCAGCCTCACAGCTGTTAGAGTGACTGTGGTCTTTTAGCAATTGTTGCTTGATAAATGACTTGAACAATTATTTCCATGTCTTAATTGAGGATTAATTTTCTATCAATGAATCTACCAATCATTCAAGCACTCCAACCAACTCACAAACATTTATTTCTCTTTATCTCTATCTGTTTCATCACACCAAGGGATTTATAAATCTCTACACTAATCCTATTGTTGAGTCTTGTACACTTCATTGTCTAATATAAGCTTCTGATGACAGTCCAGTCGGAGGTCTGCACTGTGTTTTAGCAGTCCTCCCCTCCCACAGTGCAGAGGTTAAAGCCCAGTTAACCTCATATGTCCAGGAGAATTCCAGAGGCTGTCAGCTGTTTTTGCCTGCAGCGTCCCATCGAAGGTCTGGGCCTTCATGCTGAGATATCTCCCTCTGTCTCTCTGTGACAAGGAAAAACACAATCAAGGTGTTTGAACAACCACAAAGTGCGCACACACAAACACACTCACACTCGCAGATAGATATGGGAGGAAGGCTGTGTGAGTGCTGCTGCAACTGGAATCTCACCATGAGTAAGCATAGGTACAGTATGTTTAGGAGGATCAGCTGGGATTTGTGAGAGTATGTGTAAGTGTGAATAGGCGTCTTTGTGTGTGTTTTATTTGCTGTGTTTGTGTCTACTGGTTAGACTAAAAACGGTGGCTTGCTCACCTGTTCACACACACGCAGTGGACAGAAGGGGAAGCAGCCTCTTTTCACAGGGCCACAGTCACGGCTGAGTGTACACACACACACACACACACACTCACACACAGCACACCACTCTGACCTCCACATTTTTTCCCTGCGCTCACCTGTTTGTTCAGAGGATGTCTGCAGCCTGATCAACTTAAACACAGCTCCAATGTTTCCACGCTACCTGTTTGAACAGCTGAGTGAAGCGTTGACTTTAGCACTTTGCACAATAGCACGGGATTGGTTTGGAGACACACACAGTCCTCCTCCTCCTCCTCCTCCTTCTCCTCTGCTCCTCCAGCTCGTGTGGACTTGGATGTGTTAAACACTGCCCGGTGACCCACTGAAAGACGCTTTTTTATTTTTTCTCCCCTTTTAAAATAGCTTACTCTGGTCTGATGGAGTACAATAAGAAATCTGGTTTTAAGTGCAAGTTTGTGGTCTGCATTGCTTACTATATATGGGCCGGGCCTCCTAGTCCAACATCTAATTATGTGTTGAGCACTGATGGGAAAGGATTACACACACACACACACACTCACATCCAGCAGGAATCTGTAATTGTGTGAATGTGCTCTGTGGATGTTGGAGTGGATATGAAGTATGGGAAGCAGTGTGCTATTGAAGGAATGTCCTGGTGCCAGTGAGACTAGGGAGAAGAGCGACAGACGAGCTGTGGTGGAGCTAAATGAGGAGAGACGGCAGCGTTTATGACACCAAGCAGCATTCCTCTCTGATCTATAGGCAGCTGCACCCTGATGGGCACCATCTGCACTTGGAGGAACACCTACACATGCGTGCAAACATGCACATAAAAAAAAAAAAAAAACAACAGGCAGAAAAGGTGTGCACGGAAAAGCGTGGTAACACTTAAAACTTGGAGACCATTCTATCTCACATAGGCAGTGAGGGAGACTATTACAGGCGGAACGCGGCACAGCGGGCTCATCGGCGTCCGTCTGTCGCTGGCTGGCCCATTTAGGGGGTCCGGGCGGAGGGGTTTTGTGGCTGCGGTGCTGCCTGAGGCCTGGCTGGGCTGATTTACAGGCGGCGTGGGGACATGTGCCGGGGATACTCCCAGAGCAGCCTGGTGGGGGCCAAAACAGCCACACTGCTGCTGCCTGCACATCTGGAGTCTAGACTGAGTGGCTCTGCCGAGCGCCTCACTCCCTCCCTTCTTCCCTCTCCACATCCACATCCATCCATCCATCCCTCTGCCTCAGCTGCTGTCCCCCCCCACCACCCTTCCCTCCCCCCTCCTCTTCCTCCTCCCACCTTCATCCACTGTTTGTGTAGCTGCCTGGGCTCAATTGAAATTTAAGATCAGCTCTCACTTTTTCCTCTCTCCCACTCACGTTCCTTCACCCTTGTCTCTCTCTTTCTCTTCTCTCTCTCCTTCTTGCCTCGCCTCCAACACATCTGATGAAGGACGAAACAGTCAGAAAAAAATTAGTGCGTGTCATTGAGCGCATGTGGAAGACATCATAGAGGGGATTGTTATTCCTCCCCCTCTGAAAGCCCGAGCCTAAGTGTTCACAGGGGGACCCTCCAGTGATCTTTCAAGGAATTGAGGATCAGGCTGCTGAGCCAAAGAGCGGTCATATAAACATATTGGCTTTGACATACATAATAAACAGCAGTGCGATAAACATGATACCTTGCATACTCACACACACACACACACACACACACACACACACACACACAGCCTTGTTTCAGTGGTGGCTCCTGTTGGTTGCTGGCAGGACAAATGTTCCTTGTTCTGCTTGAAGACCTTGTAAAGATGAAGGCTGCTGTCCGACCTGACACTCGTGCTCTTTATCCTCCCCTCTTTTACAACCTAAGCAACACACGCACACACACACACACACACACACATCTTTTCCTACTATTCATTTTCTCCGTCTTTCTATCTTGCACACATAAACAGATATATATATATATATATATATATATAATTATGCTGATGCTGTTTTTCCTAGATGTTTCCTAGTTTTTCCCAGAATGTGTAAACAGAGACATATGTGTTATCTCTCATTACACCAACATGATGGATGAAGTTTCATAAGATAAATATGTTTTGGTAGGCCGGACGCTCTTGGGAGGCAGTTAGGACTTTCTAGCTGAGACATGAATTGTTATGCAAATGATGTGTGCATGTGTGTGTGTGTGTGTGTGTGTGTGTACATTTTGGCTGTTTTAAATGTTATAACTGCTTCTCCAATAAACAGCATGCGTCAGGGTTTCCCCTCAGTATATGAATACTATCACAATAGAGCCTCCCTTTAAACAGTGGAAAGTTGTAGCAGAAACAAACCCTGTCAGTTGATCCAGAGAGGCCGGGAGGCGTCATGAACGTCAATGTAATTTACTGCAGACAAACAGGGACCTCTCTTTTTTTTCCATGTAGTCTGATTTCCTCTCGCAGTAATGAACATGAGTTTTCTCTTTTTTTTCTTTTTTTATTGCTGTGTTCACCCTATCGCATTCACACCGTGTCATACACTGCGGAATAAATGGCTGCGTTCAGCTCTCTGGTGTTAAACAGGTCGTAAAAGGCGGCTACGTGATACTCTCCAACAAGGCCTGAACCTGTGCGGCTGCTCGCCTGACTGTCGCCTGCCTGCCACCCCCCTCCCCTCAAATGGAACAAATTATCCAGCTACTTGGGTAAAACAAGGTAATATTCATTTTCGAAAGAAGTCAAGAGAAAAAGAAAGAAAGGAAAGAAAACATCTGGATAGCACTAGTTGGTGTTTGCCTTCTCTGGAAGCCATTAGAACAAACAGTGTTCCTAGTTTCAATGGTCTTCTCTCACTCTCACGTTTCACTCTGGTTGAACCTCGCACATCCTCTCACCACCTGTATCAGCTCTGGTTCCCACCCTTGTTTTCTGTTGCAGCAAAGGAAGGACAGATATGGAAGGGTTAGAGAAGGGAGAAAGACACCAGATACAACAGAGGGAGGGAGTTGGTTTGAAAGACAAAGAGAACAAGTAGTCCCAAGTGCCAGAGGTGACCTCAGCTCTTCAGATTACAGGTGCAAACTGTCCGCACGGCTCTCACCTGCGCCGAGGCCGCGGGGCTTAAGTATCATGCATGACAAAGGTCGAAGCAACAGGTTTTCCCTGCTGCGCTGTGCTGCTCTGCGAGAGGAACACAGCTCAAAAATTCTTCACAATTGCTTCAAGTGTTAAGGTGACCCTGGTTGATGTGAGGACAAAAGGTGCTCTCTACTGACGTCCTGAAATAACTTTTATTGGTCACTGACTAAAGCCAGAACACTTTGTTCAGTGGAGAATCCTCAAGACATTGTTTGACCTTTCCAAACAATACAGCGGTGGTCTAAACGCTGCTGACGCATTTATTTTTTGCCCATTGACAGCCACAGATAGACCTTAACGCCAAAAGATTTACGGTAAACCAGACTGAGAGGCCGTTGGATGGATTTTGTTATTTCAAGACTAAGTGCTGAATCATATTGTCCAAGTGAGACCCATATATTGCACAATGAAATGTGTGTGCACTTGTTTTCTGCCCATGAGTCTGCAGAGCTGAAGAAAGTTTCTGGTCCTGTCATTGCACAATTAGCCACCGGCTGCTTGGCTAGGACTGTGTACTGTTGGTGTGTGTTGAGACCCGCAGATTGGCACAACATTGTGTGTGAATCATCAGGCTTACTGGGGCAACAGTACTGTCAACACAGGCCTGCCCAACGCCCCACTGGGAGAGGCTCAACAGCAGTGGTGGTGCAGCCGGATTGGTATTAGCCGTGTTTGTGTTCAGAGAGTTAGGCAAACACAGGCTTAACGTGTTATCCAGCAGCTTAGAATAAACTCTGCCTGGTGATATTCAGGTATAAAGAAAAGCAGGAAGACTGCTGCAGTAGAAGTGTTGTGTATACGATTTGACAGCTGATAAAGTGGTGATAAAGTTATGAAGTGAGGTGTGAAGAAAAGCAATTACACAGCAACAGAGGCTGAGAATTGCTGTGTATCATCTGCCTGGTTTGATAATTGTTTAATGCTTCTTTAACACTCAAAACCTGATGTTTCCACCACTCACCCTGAATTTCCCCTTTAAGCGAGATGTCTTGCTTAATTCAATACACAATCTGGTGTGACCAGTAGCTTATGTTGACTAATGTTAGCAAACATTAACACAGTAAGGCTGGGATCCTCCTAGTGGCGCTGGCAGCTAATGGCACTTTGGTGGCAGTTAAAAGGCTCGCTGTCAACTAGACTTGGTGCTAGATTGGATCTTCTGGAGGGACGGTTAGTAAAACTCTCGCAAGGTTTGTACGCGTTATGTTGCTTCATTGTACCTAACTGCACTCGTGATAGTTTGTCCCTCCAGCTGATCAAACCTAGCATTTACTGTCAACGAAGGCAGGACCAAATTTCTTGGTTTGTTTTCATGACAGGTCAGCAGCTCTAAGTCTGTTTTAGGATGCTTGCTGACCAACCATGTTCTACTTCATGTTCATTTTATGTCAAGGAGGATATGATCTCACCCGTCTTGAAATAAAAAGGAATAAAATAGACCAATCCTCCATTTTATTAGTGTCATGAAATTGTGTTATGTAAACATAATTGCATAAACACAGGTTTAAACGTAATTGATGAAACACAGGTTTAGTAACATGTAGGCTAGTTAATAATAAAAAATAAAATTTTAAAAAAGTTGGCTACATGTTGTTTCCACATTTTTATTTATAAACGTGTTTGTTTTTCATTTTTCATCTTTGTTTTTCACTTTTTTGTGACATCTAATGTCAAGCACACACTTCATGACTTTCAAAGTCATCAGATGGCTGTACTCTTCACACTGCACAACTTTCTGTCTCGTAATCGGGAATCCTGAAGTCATTGTGGTTTAAACATTACATGATTGATCAGTGGATGGGGGTCACATATTACAAGATCTTTCATCAGGAGGAATCCCAGATGAGTCTGTGTGATTTAATAACTGCATTTTGTCACAAAAACGTGAGAAGTAATAAAGAGGTTTCCCCTCACCTGCACTCTAACTGGCTGTAGCTCATTGCTTACATAGAGGTGCTTTAATGTTGAACTTTTTCACACTGTTTGACAACATAACATTATATTCTCTAACTTCATGGTCCAGCTCTTCAGTGAGTCATTGTTGGGTGAAACATTCAAATCAAAGATATTTTTTTATGACTGCACTCTGCACAAGATTCTGCTATTGTTGCATATCATTCTAGATACATACTGGCATCTAACAGTGGGGTAGAATTTTAAATAAAGCTCAGTGGATTTGAACAGTGCTTTAAATCCATACTGTGGGGTTACAAAGTTAAGTTTAAACTATAATGTGGGGAGTTAGATGAAAATGAAAGTGTAGTGTCAGTGGTCATGCCCTGTCAGGTAGAACCAGACCAGAGCCATGTAGCTGACAGGTGACAGAATATGATATGTTATTATAGCACTCACACAAATGGAACATATCAAAATAAAGATCATTGTTTCAAAGTCTGTATGTGCACATGTGTGTGCATGTCTTGTGTGTGTGTGTGTGTGTGTGTGTGTGTGTGTGTGTGTGTGTGTGTGTGTGTGTGTGGTGGTATCTGCCAAACCAGTTAGTCTCAGTGACTGTGTAAAGTGCTTTACTGTGCATCAGCTCCAGTTGTAAACTGCTCCAGTGTGTTAACCTGTTTTGTAACAAACTGCCTTAAGAGGGGTTTTTTTTTTACGGCTGTGTTATGACCGAATGGTCTGCTGTCTGCAGGTGGCACTTAACCTTTTACTCAACTTCTCCTCTATCCAACTGTATCTCTCTTTTTCTCTCACACTCATGGTTGGTATCATCTTACCTTTGATACACTTGATTCAACATTGGAACCATAACAATCCATCTATCCATCTACTGTATGTGTCATCTATCATCCAGCTATTGTTGCCATCAGTGATCTCACTGACTGTGACATTGCACCAAACCATTGCCAAGACATACTTGTCAAGCTCACAGTAATACCTGTAATAACAGCTTCATGGAAACTAACAACAACAATTCTAAGAAACATATTCAAACAGATTATGGGATCCTCTCCCTGAGTGTAGTAGGCTGATGTTTCATCTGCGAAGGCTCTACAATCACCCTGAGAAAACACAAACACAAAGAGTGAAGCTGTCATTGTTTTCATGGTTTCTTTTTTTTTTTTTTTGGTAGGACTAAAAATAGGACTGTTAGGGTAGAGCTTGTAGTTTGGATGAGATACTATTCATGTGTATGAGGCCTCGCTTCGAGGAGCTCTGTGCCTCTGGGAAATAATGAAAACTAAACACAGACTCAGGGAGAAATGATCCACAGGTTATTACTCTGTCTCTGTTGCTCTCCCATGGTTCTAGGATGAGTTTATGTAATCTAAGCAGACCCCCCGCCCCCCTCCTCTAACCCCCACCTCCACACATACACTTTAGCCTCGAGGGCAATAGATGTCAGATGCTGCTGTCATGTCTCATTTATACCTATTGGTTGAATGAATAGAACAATGCTGTCTACGATACTAATCTTCTTGAACTGAGGTTCCTTTCCCAAGGTTAACTGACTTAATCTGATCAATACCAATCATAAGCTCTTTGAATGATGCAGCATTTATTCAGAATGATTATAAACTGGCTAAGTTATATTATTACCATGTCAATTTTAGACACCAAAATCCTTCTTGTGTAAAGTAAGTAATGTTTGAGGCATTAAAATCTAAAATTTAAAGGAGCCAATGACTGGGTGTGTGTAAGATTAAGGTAAATATTTGCCACCTACAGCTACAGTAACCAAATCCACAGATTATTTAAAGTGTTCTTTCCACAAAAAGAAGATTTTCTGATTGATGTAATGGGATTAAGTTATTATGTTAGATTATCCCACACACCTCAAATATGTAAATTCATTCACCTAGTCAACTACAGCACAAACCGTCTTTCATGTTGTGCAAAACATCACAAATACATTCACGTGTTTTTCTCTGTCCTGCCAGCTGCAACTAAACAGGAGCCAGTCTCATCCTGCCTGCTTGGACCTGCTACTTGTGAGAATATGATGAACTGGTGGCGCCCTCTTGTGTGTCAAAAGGGTTAATGTGAAAATGACCTGAGAATTTTATCAGACTTCTTACAACTAATCTGGACTAATTTGCTGACCAGCTAAATACAAACCTGTTTTTAATGTCATCAAGAAAAGTGCAACTGATGAAATGAATTACAGTTATAGTTCTAGTGCCCTAAAAATATGTATATTTGTCTTTGTCTCAAATGGTCATAATGCTAAATGTTAGAGTCATCATGTTATTACTTGTGCTTTTCCTGCTATGACAAAAATAAACATGTCTACACAGAAAGACTTATGTTGAAAATAACTGGTTGAAGCACACCTGTCACCAAATAACAATTTCAATATCATTACGCTGACTCACTAAACGTTAGCTTGTTTCTGCTCAGCGACCTTGCTTTTTGAAACTAAATACTAATATACCATTTCTTGAAAAAAAAAAAAGTTGTGAGGGAAAACTTTTTTTTCAAACTAAACCCTATTTTCCCGTCTTTTTGTGTCTAACTAACAAGTGGAGACAACAATTTTTGAAAATGGTCCAGTGTTGTGCGAGAGCGCTGCAGCTAACAGCCGTGAAACAAGCTGCAATGTAATTCTTTGGGCCAAAAGCTCCCTGTTAATGTATGTTTGTCCACTAACAGTACTTGTTTTTATGACTGAGAGGCTTAGAATATTATGTGTCTGACAACATTATAGAAAGGACCATACATTTTTTCTTTACCTTTTGCTGTTTGTTATGGTGTCTGACCAAGTCTTGCTCAAGGGGAAGTCTCAGGCATGAGACGCACATCTTTTAATTGGATTGAATCGGTATTTCCTCTATTTTATAAACTAAATAACATAGCAAGGAGAAGAAGTCAACATAGTAAAGTGGCCATAGCAAACTGAACAACATGTTTTTACACTTTTGAGAAGCATAATATAGTTATAGAATTATGAAAAAGAAACGTATAAAACTAAATTTCACCACTGTACGATTCAGGTTGACTGAAATCGTGAGGAGCAGCAGGTGGCAGTAATGCACCTGAATAGCATTTACACAGAAGAAGAGCAAAGTAGGAGACGTTTTTTGGATAAAAAAAAAAAAGTCCATAAAAATGTTAATATATAATAGAAGAAGCACTGAAGCACTTCAAACGGTAATTTATTGATGGTCCCTGAGTAAAACTCTGTGGTTTAGAGCGAGCTCTGAGGTCAGCTAACCAACCTCTGACTGCCATCACTGAAGAAGCCGCTGGATCCGGAGTGAACGTCTCCTGAGAGGGGCTCTGTAGACCCGTAGCTACAGAGGACTGTTGGCTTCACACACATCTCTTCTTGTCTCTCTCCATACTGCCCCTACGACCCTTAAACGGTGAAGAGCAGTTTTATCTGACCGATGTGGCCATAGCTACTCATCCAAAGTCCCGTTTTATTGGCTGAACTTTTGTAAAAGCCTCTGAATGAGTGAGTCATTCAACATTTGAAACTATTTTACAAGAGGAGAAAAGACAGGGATTTTGATGTAAATATATTCTGGTTTTGACAATTATTTAGCGTATAGCAAGAGATAAGTGAACAATTAACACAAGGACACGGGATTAAAACTGGGAAAATGTATTTTTCTTCTAGTTTCACTTTAATATATCGGTAGAGGGCGCTGTGGAACAACCGAGGAGAAGTTGGATGAAGCACAAACAGCAGGTACAATATGGGCAGGTGTCAAGGTCTACATTTGCCTCTTTTAATCACTAACTAAACTAAAACTAAAAACTTTCCATGAGGCCAAAGGAAGCTAATAATTATCACCTGTAAAAACAAGCCAATTCATCTGAGATAACCCATGTATCCATAATAGGCTGGTACTAGTTTTCAACATATGCCATTTTGAAAGGTAAAGTGAAATGAAAAGTGAAGTACCCTGAAGCAGTGTTTAAATTTTTTAACTTATGATTTAAATTTACACTAAGGTTTACAAGGTTAACAAACATTGTGAATTCAGTGTATGTGGTTGCGGGGTTGTCTTGCATGCAGAAGAACAGTTACATCAGACTGTAAGTCTGTGAATTTGATATTAATAGACTGTGAGCAATGTTTGGCGATTCAATAGACTGAATGAATTATAGATGAATATGTCCTGGAAAATATTACTCTAATCTCTATACAAAACATTAGAGACCTTGAGAGCTGTTTTAGCCTGAGCTTCCTCCAGTCTTCTTCAAGACAGTCAGCCAAGGAGAGAGATGGGTTGGTGTCTGTCATAAAATACTCCCACTGTTTCTGTGATCTTCTTTTGCACTGTCGCTCACAAACACACATACACACGCACAAACACACATACAGGTCAGTGGCATGGCTTGGCCAGTTGTTTGGTGTATTTGGGACATCCACGTCTCAGAGCTGCTGTCACAGTAAGGTCATTCACTCACTGAATTACAAATACTCTCTTATCCTTTTTATAGATTTTTATAACAGCTCTGCCTGACAGAGGCCTCAACCAGAGAGGGACTGAGCTGAGCTGCTGAAGTCATGCACACAAGGTAGGAGACATTACTGATTGTGGAAATATATAGAATCGTATCCAAAATCTCACTCAAAAAGACAAATTACAGAAGTATTAGCAGTAAGCTGTAACAGTAATCATTATGAGGAATGGCCCCTTTCAGATTGTTAAAATTTAAGCAGCAGTTTAAAGGATAAAGTTGGCAGTTTTCTATTTTTCTTATTCTCAACAAATCTTGTGCAGAGCCAAACCAATAATGAATTGATCCACTTAAAAGTATTGTGTGTGTATCCAAAGCCTGATATTCCTCTGTGCCACAAACCCCTGTTGTTGTCCAAAAAGTGGTAAAAACATGTCAATGAGCCACACAGCTGCACTGGGTGATATGTTCCTTCACCACAAAGTTACAGTAGTTTGTTTAGAAATGGCTCCAAAGAGTAATAAAAGCAATTGTGTTTTCATTCTCAGGAGAGAAGTTCCTTGTACAGCAGACGCCACCGCACATGTGTGGGAACGTGGTTTTGTTTATAGAGCTTTGCTAGCTTGTTGTGCTACATAACACAACCTCTTGACTTTAAACTGAAGTTCTTTTTAGACATTTATAAGGTACTACAAATTTAAGAGGTTATGACACGTAGCACAACAAGCTAGCAAAGCTCTGTAAACAGAACCGCGTCCCTGCATAATGGTGTCTGCCGTACAAGGAACCTCTCTTCTGAGACTGAAAACATAATGGCTGGTATTATTCTTTGGAGCCATTTCTAAGCAAACTGCTGTAACCGTAATCTTTGTGGCGAAGGAACGTGTCACCCACTGTGCGGTGTGACTCACTGACGTGCTTTAAATAGTTTTTGGACAACAACAGAGCTCTACGGCGCAGCGGAATAAGATATATCAGACTTTGGATACACACAGTAATACTTGTAAGTAGGATCAGTTCATTGTTGGTTTGGCTCTGTACATGAGATTTGTTGACAATAAGAAGAATATAGAAAACATCGCCAGCTTTAGCCTTTAATATTGTAGCTGGTCCCAGATATTTACTGAGTGTATTGTATGTTTTTTTGTAAATTCTTTATCTGCAAATGAACCTATAACTATAATAGACAATTGTTTTTTAAAAGAAATAGATTAGAAGAATGAAGTAATTAAGTACTTGAGTGAATGTACTTATTTATTTTCCATCTAATTACCTGTTTAAAATCTGGGATGTAACCTTTTGTGAAACTCTGTTATTATCCATTTCTGACACATCTTCATCTTCTCCCACTGTCACTAATTATTAGTTAGCTACAAGTTAAAAAGGCAGGTGATAAATCCTCTACAAATATTTTCAAGGTATGCCAAATCTCACAGTATAAATGCGCTTTTCCCTGTAAAAATAAAGTAAATTCATGGAAGTATGAGTAATGTGATTATTCCTGTACTCATTACAAGCGTACAGGATGTCGTTGCAGGTAGTGCAAGTGATAATCAGATTACTCTAATCTAATTATGTGTTGCACCTCGCGCCTCAGCCTTTTCATGTGCGATATAAATTCACCTCCTCTCCACAGTCGAATTCTCTGGTGCACGCTGAGCTCGCTGTGTGTTGAACACAAGGTTGCCTCTCCTCTGCTGGTGTGCCTTTGTCTCCCTCCTAGTCTCTCCTATCCATCCATCTGTGCTCTTCCCTCCCTGACTTTGTCTCTCCTCTGAGTGTGTTCCAGCCACATTGTGGTTTGAAGTGTTTCTGCTTCTAATGAGCCAATTGTTCTTGTGTTTTGTTCCCCTCGGGGAGTGTTGTGTAGCTAACAACATTCTGCTCACAACCATTTTAAAACATATTCACTGCACCGGGGAGGGATTGAGGCCAACAAAACAATAATGCCTTGGAGCATGTACAAAATGAAAAATGTGTTAATGACAGTCGCACTAGCTAAGTGACAGCGCATTCTTTTCCTGTCAATTAGACCTCGGTTATTCAAAAGCAATTTGCAACTCCCTGCAGAGTAAAATGTGTGCCATCTCCCAGGCCTTACTCTGTGATTGTGCAAGTGATGTATTCATTCTATTTCTCCGTGTGCGTCCTAGTTTGAGACATTGAAATAATATTAAGGTTAGAGACAAACTGCAGCGCTCTATCCACATAGTGTTCTTCCTGTGAAAACATAGTATATTTCGAGGTGTGTGTGTGTGTTTCTTTCTGCATGCTCAAGTGTGCCCATGACCGTGAACTAGGGGTATTGATACAGCTGGCATTCAGCACCCTGATTAATTGCCATGGCATTTGGCTGTTCTCGGTAAATGTCACATCCCATGCTGAGTGCTTGTTTAATGGATGTCTGCCCATCGTAGGCCCAGCATCGGGTGCTTCCTTCTTTTTTCGTCTCCCTCCTACATCCTTCTGTCCTCTTCCTCCTTCCCTCTTCCTCTCTCTCCGCCGCTTCATTAAAAGGCTAGCTGTGCTTCATCAGCAAGAATGAGCGGACTGATCCCATGCAGCTCGGATGTCCATGCTCTTGACAGTTTTGTCCAGTGCGGGCTTGCCGTACAGAGCCTCCTCTATTTCTGACAGCACCAGTTCAAAGGGAGCTTAAGGTTAACGTTCTCTCCCTTCTTGGCTTTAATCTACAGTAAATGTGTAACGATAAAGAGCTGGGAAAGAGCTCTACCTTCAAGTGTGCATATCCCTTAAGACCCAATTTCAGTTTGTCTCTATATCTCTAAGAAGAACAAAAAGATATGAAGAATTAGCTTCCGTCCTCAAGTGAATTAGTTTGCTCTATCTTAATGAGGTTTGCCATGTCAGAGGGAACAGTTCAGAGCCTGCATGCTAAACAGACAGAAATTGGAATAGAGTATTAGCTCCTTAACTGCAAAAATACCTTCTCTCTCCAGCTCTAATTCCAGCACAGCCATGCAATTACCCTTATATACAATTTTATCTTGTCACTTCCAAATGGGAATAGAAGACCAAGCAGAGGAGAAATCATCTTGTGTTTTTTCTTTTTCTTTTTGGAAAACTAATTCCAAAATCTAATTAACTGCAGAAAAACATGTCACCAGTTTGGCTGGAAACATCGAACGTAGTTATGCAAATGGGTCCAAGGACTGTAGAATGTGATTTGACAGAATCTCATTCTGGATGGTACGAGGCCAGATAGAAAGATTACTCAGCCGTATCTGAGTGGAGGCAAACAGGAAGCGATGAGCCTGGTAATTTATTGTGTTGGTATTTCTCCTGTTTTAACTTCAGACAGCTCATTAAAGAGCGAGGTGTCACCCAGCCGGACAGAAAAGATAGACAGGAACGTTTCTCTAATGGGTCCTCCTCTGCTCTGTCTGCATCAGCTCTTTTTTCTTTTTTTTTTTGCCTTTTGCTTTGCGGATTTAATCTCTGACTTCTTTAATATGAGGTGCCAAATAAGATTTTACACAATTCATCATTTTGCTCCCTCACGGGGGAGAGAGCGAGATACCATTTCATCCTCCTACTTGTCTTTAGTCTGCTTACAGGGCTGTTTCAGGGCGGCCACGGAGAGACGGCCAGAGGGCTGAGATAAGGAGAGGAGGTCTGTCTTACATTTTTTAGGACACGATGAAGAGACGATGTAGGCTGCTGTATTGTGACAGTTTGATTTACAGGTGTCGCTCTGCTGCAGCTGGCCGTTCAAATACACACACAATGAGGACTTAACACAGACTTTCTAGTGATCTACAAACCTAAATCTGTTCCTAATTGTCAACTCAAACCCAACACTAGCCTCTTGGAAATGTTGAGGCAAGCAAAACATCCTCACTTTTGAGAGGGTTTTTTTTTTCCTGAGAAATAAGTATAAAAATATACATACTCACACACTATGAGATCGTCCCCCCCTGCAGTGGTGACCTTTTGTCGTGATATCAGCCCTGACATCGGGCTCTTGAGGAGGGCTCCGCACCCTCCGCCCCCCGGCAGCTCCTGATTGCATGCCAGTAAGTGTTTGTTTGCAGACACGAAGAGCAATACAAAAAAGAAGCGAGGTCCACTTTGGTACAAACAAGTAATTAATTATTGAAGACACCAAACATGACTGCTTGCTAATCTACATAGTCGTTTAAAGCCCCCCTGATTTATAATTCAGGCCCTTCTCTCACTCCACTGAGTCCTGAGATTGCAAAGCTGCTCTCGAGAGTGCTTGAAAACTTCACTGTGGGGGCGCAAGGTGTGTTTTTTTCAGTGAAGGCCCTGTGTGACTGTGTGCATGCATATTCATGTGTGTTCACAAGTATGCATGTGGTGGTCCGGATTAAAATGAACAAAAAAAAGTTGTGAGTCAAGGAAGTTCACACAAATGTTCATTGAATCATATTGTGAAATTCATCAGTGTTTCCGGGTAATTCAGCTCCTCTGTGTAGACGCCCTCACAACGTTTTAAAGTGATTACAAATGTATTTGTGCTAAAAACACTGGGGTGCCTTGTTAGACAAACCCACAAGCGCTTCTTATTTAATATGTGTGGCAGATATTACACTGAGTGCTGTACATTAGGAATGCAAATAACACAGCGTCAAAGGGGTTTTAGTTAATTAGCTGGAGATGAGATCCCGGCTCTAGCCCATAGCGGGTTGTGTTCCTCGGGACCACAGACCTCAACAGGGGGCCGCTCTTTGATCTCTGGATCCCACGGTCTGCTAACGGTTCCTCAACCTCTGCGATGCCTGCCGCACATGGACAGATGGGAACGGAGTGTGTGTGTGTGTGTGTGTGGGACAGATCCAATCTGCTCTGATTTTTTTTTTTCACTATAACTTTCTTTACGGTTAGTTTATGAACAGGCATATTGAGCTGAATACAAGTCTAAAGTTTGACCAGTTCATGTTGCTCATTTGTAAAAGATGCTTTGATTTTTCTTCTCTTTAATAATATAGATAAAAAAAACATATGCTGGCACTATATCAAAGGGAATACAACATTTCAATTTGGTTTCAGTTCTTTCAGCAGAGATTCGATTCATCTGAAAATGACAGATTCTGCTCATGATTTGATTCAACTTGATGTGAATTTTAATTCATCCAAACAGCGCAACAGCTCTACAAATGTGAATTGTAAAAGGCAACTAAACGGACTCTTTCAACAATAACTAAATACATGTGAACAATAGAGCAAAGCACTATTACAAAGCCATTTATATCCAAGGCCAAACAACAGCTCAGTTTGTGCTAGTACAAAGTGGATGAGGGATAAACAGATGAAGAAACATGTCAGAGCAGGCAGACTGATTTCAGCGTTAGTATTACAGTGAAAATATATAGAATAAAATATTTAGCAGAAATTAATCAATTTTTCAAATCAGTGCAGTCGTCTCTCCAACCTTAAAGTGTTGCTTCAATGTTTTTTTATAAACCCCTAATGCTCAGTAGAAGATTTATTCCTACCAGACTTGAATACACCTCCCCCTGCTGGCTGATCATCAAACAACATGGGCTCATTCAGCAGGACTGACAGGGTGTCCCATTTCTAATTACTATGTACTAATTCACGATGTACTAATGTTGACAACACACTGTTTTGGCAGATGGAGAACCAGAGAAATCAATGTGCTGTACTGTTTTGTACTAACAAGGAATGATACAAGCCGCGTGGGACGTCAATGAAACTGCAGTTTGGGAACAAAATTTCAAACTTGGTGTAACTAATAGGATTACTAATGGCTGTGTTTCTGTTCCATGGTGCTGATATCGTGCGTAGTAGATCATTGACATAGCTAAAAGGACACCTTAATGGCGTGTAGCCCTCATTATTCCTCGTTAATGTGACTAGCAACACCTGTTCCCATCCTGCAATGACAGTCAAAATGTGTGCCATTAGAAAAGTCTTTGTTTTTCTTTTTTTTCCAGCTGTCATCAGCTCTTTTATTTCTGTTGTGCATTGCATTGTGGGACAACGGTGTCCATCTTAATCAAATTTCTCAAACGTCAACTTTTCTAAGTACACCTCAGTTGGACATATTTTCCAATGTGAATGCACTACATACTTAAAATGTGGTTAGAATAAATATACATATGCAACTGGGACACCACGATGGTGTTTTTCCCTTAGATTTGTGTCTATCTGCACATCTGCCTGTTTTGTTATTTGTCCTTGTCATTTCTAGAGTTACTTTACAAGACTGAGCAGAACTTAAACACACCGCAGACAGTCTCAGGAGGGTGCTACAGGAAAATCTACACTCTGTAGTACAATTAAGGAGGACAAAAGCTCTTTTACACTTGCTCTGTTGGAGATTACAGGTTTTGTTGGAAAGCTTTTAGTCAGAGACTTTATCCAGACTTTCTTCTGTCTGAAAAACGTCTGCGACCAAAAGCCTGGCAATTAAATTTGAAATCTGCAACGGAGGAAACTTTGCTGAAGCCTCTATTCTCTTTAATTGTGCCATTCAGAGTTGTGGGACACTCATGAATGAATTATCACATCACCTCAGGATACAGAACCAACTGCTGGAAAACGATGGTTGCTCATAACCGACTTATTAACTATTTATATTTTCAATGGGATAGTGTGACGTGACGGTGACAGAAGGGATGAAATACATAAGCGGGAGAATACATTAGACATGACAGGATGATGTGTGGCGTGTATCATTGGCGGGTTGTAATGATGTCGGGGTATTCGGCTAATCCCTGCCTGGCATTCTGACGACCTCCTGCACCACGGGACCTCAAGCAGAGTCCAAGAGCAATGAGCACAGCTGCAGAAAGTGACTGATTCCACTATTTGCATTTGTAATTAGCCAAGACTGTAGTATATGTCCTCTGGACATATACTTAATCTTCTAATGGTTGTGTGTGTGGGTGTATTGTCTTTATCTCATATTGAAGACATGTTTATAGTATGTTTAAGTCCATAAGAACTGAGCAGGAGGTTGCAGCTATGTTTACAGGTTAGATGGCCTTTTTACTATTCTACCTGCAGTAGCCACTGTGCTATTTTCAGGAGAATTGTTCCACGGAGCCAGGACGTCTCTCATCCTCAGTTCTGTCAATCCTGTGTCCTTGAGTCCCCACATTGTCAGCTCCTGGGTTCTTCTCCACTGCTTCTCTCTCTCTGTTCCTCTCTCTAGCTTTGTTTCTCTCCATAATGTAGCTACGGTGATATAGAGTTGTCACAATGTACAGACACACACATACACACACACACATATATTCATCCAGGGAATCACAGAATGGATGGAGGCATGGTGCGGGGGAACTGTGTGTGGTGGTGGTGGTGGTGGTGGTGGTGGTGGAGGGAACTCAGCCTTGAACCATCTAGCCCAAACCCAGAGAATAATAGGAGGAGTGCTCTCAGAGATAGAGAGAGCTGGCGAGAAGGAGAAAACAGTGAGGGGGTCTGCCTCATTTGCACTGAGTCCTCCCCTCTTCACGCAGCCAGCTGACAGGGGATATTTTTATCAGCCTGGCACACACAGTGCAGAAAAGGAACAAATTCATTTGTAACAGCACACTCCCAGCCAAGGACAATATCTCAGCAGGATGGAACATAGCTGTCTTTCTGCACTATCAGAATAGAAATCATTCATTCTTATTTATGCACCTGCCTGCGTACTATCATGCAAAGGTGGCCTCGCCCACTTTGTGTCCAATGGAGCAGAAAACAGAAATGCTAAATGTGTTCCCCAAGGACCGAACCCTCTCTGTAGACATGTAGACATTTGTATTCATTTCGTGTTAGTCTCTGTTTGTTTTGCCTTTCAATTTATCCTGACCCACTGTGGGGATTTCCGTATGGCTCCTCCATTAAAGCCTGTGGGGTTGATATATAAGATATCAACCTTTAATGGTAGTTTACACGAGGAAAGTTCATATACACCGGTTGGACGGAGGATGCATCTGTTGATCTGTGTTAAACCCAATTAGACGTCAGCGAGATGACACAGCTTAAGTGTGCGTGAGAGCGAGCAGAGAGAGGGAGTTGGAGCATGAATAAACCATGTGCTAAAGTGGTGTCACTGGGCTGCTGTGTTGGCATGTCGGCACCGCTCAGGAAAAACATGGCCGTCTCTGGGGCATTGTCTGTAATCCAGCATATTAGAGCATCTAGATGCCGCCTTTATGTAAGCAGTCTCACAGTCTCAGACATCATCTGATATGCATACTGTGGTGGAGAATAATAATAATCATAATCATAATAATTTTCCAGCAGTATAGTTTGTTTTAAGATAATAATGAATAGTATTAGAACAGGCTAATCCATTCTTACAAAGGGCTCGTGGGTCTGATTGGCTTGAATGACAATATCTTTTTTTATTTTAAACCAGGATTAGTGTTGAATGCACCTGACGTTGAAACAGAAAATAAAATATTCTTTATCCTCATATGCCATGCAAATCCCTGCCTCTGAATAGTTTTTTTTTTTTTTTGCATCTGCAAAGGACAGTCATGGCCAGAAAAAAAAAATGCTTTTTGATTTTCTCAAAGCAGCATGGTTTCATCTCTTTGCGGTGACACAAATACCGTTGTGTGCCAAGCTGACAGATAGATGATCCATTGAAGGCATTGTAATTGAAAACACTGAGAGGGGGTGGACAATTAATCTCTCTTTCTCACCATGCTTCAAATTTCCATGGAGAAATACCTCGAAATGCAGATAATAGATAAGAGCGTTATTGATTAGATGGGGTGGGAGGAGAGGCGAGGAGGTGCAGAGGTTCTCCATCACTAATCTCTCTGGCTGTGACTGCATCTAAATAACCTGCAGAGAGGGATAAACAGGCGCATCCATCATGGGACGGCTGCTGCGGACAGTGATGGATGCCTCCACCCTCCGTTGCCCTCCCCCGCACCTCTCCCTCCTGGTCAGGGATAGGAAGTGACACGGGCACTCAGGAGAAATACCTGACTTAAACCAAGCAGGAAAAGCTTACTTTAGCTCTGTTGTGATGGAAGGATTCAGGGCAGGTTTTGTTTGTGCGTCTGTGTGAGTTTGTAGAATTGTCCCCTGTCCTTCGTCCCCACGTCTCTTTGAGTTTGTAGGATTATCCGTCTTGATAGATCCTGTTTGTTTTGTCAAAGAGGAAATTGGTTTTGTGGATTTGTGTGAGAGAGAGTGTGTGTGTGAAGTCACCCATATATACCTTTTGTGCGCTTGTGTATAAATTGATTTGGGTGTGCATTTTCTTTTCTATCTGCATGCCCATGCACTGTGAGCCAAATCCCTCGTGCTGCCTGGACGCAGTGAGCAGGCGTGCCCACGCCAGCTCGCCTCAGAGGTGCCAGCCTGATAGATATGGTGTGTGTGCCAGGCTGTGCCTTCCCTCCCCACCCCTGCAGCATTAAGATTGATCCCTCGTTCCCTCCCATTCCTTTCTCTCTCACTCCTCTGTGTGCCTCTGCTTTTATGAGACTGTGAATAGGTGAAGCTCACAGGCTCCAGCAGATGGCCAGAGCTGCCCTGTTTCACTGTCTCACACACACACACACACATGCGCGCACACACACAAACACGCACGCACGCACTCACACACACTACTGCTGAATGAGAGCCTGGAGAGGAAGAGGCAGAGGAAAATGTGAAAGAGTAGAGAAAGAGAAGAAACAGGAAGCAACACACAAGAAGAAAAGCTAAAACTAAAGGAAACAGGGAGGAATAACAGAGAAAGAGAGAGAGAGAGGTGAAGATGGAAAAGCGGAGGGAGTGATAGAGCAACTGCGAGAATATGCTAAATGAGGAGAGAAAGAGAAGAGGACAGAAAGGCTGCTGAAAAAGGGAGTGAGGGCGAAATTGAATTGTAGATTGAGGGAGCCTCTCTCCTCCCTCTTTCCCTCCCTCTTTTATTTATCTCATGTGACACCACGCCTCCCTCCTTTCACTTGTCAGTGCATCTATAACAGTGAGCTGTCTGCACCGGGCTGCGTGGGGGGTGAGACGAGCTCTCCACTCTGCCAGCGCAAGAGACCGGATCTGAACGGACCAGACGAGACTGGATGGTACTAGACTAGCCAGAACAGGTGTGTGGATCTTTCTTGTGTGTGTGTGTGAGTGTGTGCATGTGTGTGTGCATTTTGTGATAGATGACAGAGGGCAGTGTGTGTATCCCTCAGTATGTGATCAGCTTGTTTCCTACACAGGACTTGCTTCCAGAGTAGCGTATGGAGAAGGTACAGTGCTGGAGCTTTGCCCTAGTTTACACTTGAATGCTCTGATCCGTTCTTGTTCGCCTCTGAGATTTATGCATGGAGTCGCTAACGGCACTGCTCATCAGGGTAAGAGAGATCAGACCCCTCATTCATCGGACACACTGGACTCTTTTCTCGGAGTAAGAATCAGAGCAGCGTGGAGAGGTGCTGCTGTTTATGTGGTGGAAGAAGTTGGTAGTTTTCAGGCTTAGACACTGTTGTAATCTACAGTGTCTGGATTTGGTTTTAAAAGTGTCCGTTTTTAAAGTGTTGTTGATGTTTCTATATATCTTCATATGCTGCTGTAGGACAGTTATTATATTGCTGCTGTGTTGACAATCTGCGAGAACCCACTTGAATCAGTGAGACAAGTCAGCACAGCTTTCACAGCTCTTTGGTGTTGAATGCAATTTGTGATTGGTTGTCTTCCTGATTCACACGCCGTGGTGTTTTTGAAATATGGAACATTCATTGTCTCAGCATTGCTTTGTATTTACTCAGCCAAATATAATCCTGACTGTTGCTGAGAGTGTGTGTGTGGGGGGTGGTGGAGGGTGGGGGTGGAGGGGTTAAAATTAGAGCAAAAACAACTACAGCAGTGAAAAAATATCACTTTTTCCAGAGGCAGGACAGGTCCAGTTTTGGGTTGTTTACCTTGTGGGGATCCTTTTTAGAAACCGAGGACGTATCGGCCACTCAGTATTCATTCATTTAAAGGACCAGTGTGTAGTATTTAGTGGCATCTGGCGGAACCGACTCGGCATAAATGGGATATCATATTCATTAGTATGTTTTAAATAGTGTATAATCACCTGAAAATAAGAATCGTTGTGTTTTCGTTACCCTCGGACGAGCCCTTCATATCAACACATGTAGCAGGTCCTCTTCCACGGAGCCCGCAGTGTTGCACCACCATGTTTCTACAGTAGCTCAGAACAGACAAACCGAACGCTGGCTCTAGAGAGGGCCTTTCGTGTTTTTTCGTGAGTTTGCCGTAGCTTCTCCTACACGCTTGGAATCGGAAAGTGAGGAGAGGTGTATTCAATTAGTTGCAATCTGCAACCTCACCGCTAGATGCCACTAAATCTCACACACTGGTCTTTTAAGAGTAGCCATTACAACACTTGCAGCTGCTGCCACTCCTATAGAAGCCTTCTCGGCTTTAGTCTACGTAGCTAGTCCCAGTGAATGTACTCACTATCAGTGTTTTGTCAATAGCTTTATGGGTCAAAAGGCTGTGTCATCACCAAGTGGTGGTGGTTAAGAGCAGCAGAGTGGAGAGGGTATTTGGGAGTGGGGGGGAGTGGGGGGTGGGCGGGGGATGTGTAGGGGTAAGTGCGCTGACCTAGAGGGTGAAATATTTATGAGAGAGCGGCATGGTGTTGTGGATATGAGTGGATGGATGAATGGATGCAAGGATGGAGGGATGAAAGGATAGATGGAAGTAAGGAAGCTTCTGAGATCTGTTCTTTAAGCATTCATTATTTATCACAACGCACTCTGCCATGGAAGCTCTAACCCCCACATCAACTGGCCTCTTTTCTCACTGAGATGCCAGTGGACTGAAGGAGGATGCTCCTGCTAAGTCTACCTGTTAGCTAGTCCCCAGGCATGTTGAGACTGCAGCTGCACGCTACACACTCTGCTCGCATACGCACACACATACACACAGTAACGCACCTGCATGCACTCAGATGTACATAACATTTTGTTCAGATTTTTGTTTACACACACTAAGCTGTAATTGCACGGTTAAACTCACTGAGGTAATGGGAAATGCACACACAATCACAGGCACTTATTTGCACTGCATTACATATAACTGGTGCACTCACGCTGCATAAATTTATGCCCATGGTCATATAACACACACACACACACACACACACACACACACACACACACACACACACACACATTATGGGTTTTTATTTAGCTGCCATCTTTCTCATTGCCATTTTTCTTCTTCAGTTGTTCACTTTTTTTTCTGAGACACACACACACACACACACACAATCAGTGGGAGTGACGACCTTGAGACCTGTTGATGTTGTTTGCGGTGGCCGTGCTGTGAATACATAAGAGGCCATGTGGGACCCCTGGCGAAAATGGGGCGCTTGACATGCCGTTTGTAAAAATGGCTGGAAAATGTGCAGGAGGGCTGGCGATGCAGTTGAAGGGAGACACAGGCATGAATATGTATTGTATGCTAATGCCGCACGCCGAGGCTGTTGACTCAAGCTGTTCATGAAAGCAGAGGACATGTTCCCCCGTCGCCCCTCTTAGGAGGAAGAGCTATCGATAAACCCATTGTCAACTCAGCCACATCCCTGGCCACGGGGGCAGCGCTGTGACAGGTGGCAGATATCAGTGACAGCAGCCAAGGTGACACTGCACCATGGTCTCTGCGGGCCTCGCAGGCAGCCGGGGCAGCGCCAGTGTCTGCTCATTTTACCGCCGCCTTGACCTTTTGTGGTTCGACACAGCGAGGTTATACTGGAGGGTCCTAAAGCTAATGTCTCCCATTAGCTTCATTTAACCCTCTCAGAGCTACTTCTTGTTCCATCTGCTCCACTTCTTGTCCTTCTATATGTCTTACTTGTCTTTAGCTAAACCGGTTGGTACGTTTCCATCAATCTGTTTTTTATGTACACTTGTAATTTGCACATCAGAAAAACAAGAAGTTCCAAATGAGCCAAAAATATTCCACAAAAAAGTTTTTACACTTGGCTGATCTGGAAGATAAAAAGAGAAGATGCGATAAATGCTGATGGAAATTAATTAAATCGAGTATGTCTTGACACCTGCTTCTTCTTCTGTGACTGTAGATGCTGTGTGACTCCACTTGAAATTAAAGAACTAAAACACTAATGCCATCTTAGCAGGGAAGCAGCAATTAAATGCCGTGATATATCTGAGTTACTGCTGCCCAATTAATTATGTAATCTTGTTGCATCCACTTGAATAGATAGTCTATATCAGTTTTTATTCAAATAGGCCTTTATTCACATACTTTACAGGTAACTGATGGAAACCCTCTGATTCACT
This sequence comes from Euthynnus affinis, assembly GCA_029490765.1. Taxonomy (NCBI): domain Eukaryota; kingdom Metazoa; phylum Chordata; class Actinopteri; order Scombriformes; family Scombridae; genus Euthynnus; species Euthynnus affinis. The sequence continues at coordinate 8,189,405 of CM055840.1, read as the reverse complement.
TTTTTTTTTATTTAGCTGATATTTCATCTTAAAACTCTGCAGCATAACCAGAGCTCCTTTAGCATACATTAAAAGTAGCCTGACAGTAAGTAGCACTCACGTGTTCCCCCTCTGAGTCCCCTGTTCATCAGTATGTATGAGCTGCTGTTAACAGGTTCTGCGATGAAGCGGCATCGGGAGATCAGCGTGTAAATCTCGGTGCCGCTGCTTCTCTCGTCTCTAATGATAGAAGCAGAGAGGCTCTTTGACGACGCCTCTCAGACACTCAGCAGTGTGTAGAGAGGAAAGAGTAGTCTGCGGCTGATAGGAGCAAATAAGGAGACGCACGTTGGTGTGTGTTTGGATGTGCATGCGATTTTGTGCTGTTTCTCTGTGTTTGTGTGTGTGTGTGTGCGCCATATCTGCTCAGAGTGCGCAGTGTGTATACTTGTGATTTCCAGTGTGGACAGGCATTCGACAGCAATGTGCGAGTGCAATCAGATTTCAATCTTTTCCCTCTATATGGCTGAGCTGCTGCGGCGGAGGTGCCCCATGGGGAAATGTAATTATACCCTGCTGGCCACAGGGTATGGGCTTCACTGCCCTATCTGTCTCAGGAGAGACTGCGGCTAGTGGCTGGCCCCTTCTCACTTGCAATATCAAACAGCAGAGATATCAGTAAAGCCCCGCTATATCACCCAGTTTTGTATTAAATCCTTGCTCCAATCTCCTCCTCTAATCAGCTTTTAGATCCCGGGGTTATCAGTGGCCTTTTGCTACAGTTTTGTTACAGTTGTGAATAATTTATGACAGTATTAACTGCGGCTGCTAAGAGCAGTGATTGGGACATTTTGGAGTACAGCCAAGATCTCACTTGAGTTCAAAGTAATTTTTCTCAACAGTTTTTTTTGTCTCATAAGCAGAATCTCATTTACATTCTTGTAATTATTAACATAATTATTTTCATCTGTATTATGTTTTTTATCATGTCCACCATCTGAGTCTCACATATTTATTTTAAATCCTGGCAAAACTAAATGTAAGCTATTCTCTAGGTCACATAAGAGTATCCATCCAAACCCTTCAGGGCTCTGAAAATGAAGCTGTTGAATGTTATAAATATTTTGGACTCTTGGGCTGGATACCAGACTCACTTTTAAGAGTCATGTGGAACACATACCAAGCGAACTGAAGGTCAAAATTGTATTTTTGTACAGAAACAAAAGACATTGTGCAATCTACAATTCTGTATGCGCTTGATTATGGTGATATTGTATATACGCATGTTTCTCCCTCCACCACCAGGCCTCTTGACTCACTATATCACAGCATGCTGTGCTTCATCACAGGTGATACCTTTCTCACTCACCATTGCATCTTACATGAAAAGATGAGATGGTCCTCCTTAACAAACAGAAGGGAGCAGCATTGTATGTTGGTTTTTTTTCTTATTAAGGCTCAAGTCTCAGGACATTTTAACATTACAGTAGCTGCACCTTTTCTTCATACTGAATTTGGAAAAAAGTAGTTTTAAATACTGTGCTGCAAACAAATGGAATGAGCTCCAAAAATATGAAGCTAAATTCTCTTATTTCACTTGAACATTATAAAAGTTTGTACTTGTATTTGCAATCACACTACTTCTGTCTATGTTTAAAGTGTGCATGTATATATTTAGCTCTCTCTTGAAAAATAGATCCTGATCCCAACAAGACCTCCTGTTTAAATAAGGGATTCAATAAAAATATAGATTTGAAGAGTTATATTTATGGATCACCTTGCTGTGTATTCCTCTCCTCACATCTGACAGTGTCTCCTCTCACTGAGGTGTGTGCTCATATGGTGTCCATTAGTAAGGCAAAACAAACAGACACACCCTGCTCTCCTGGATTTAGGCAAACAATCAATGGCAGCACTCAGATAGCAGCAGTCTAAGTGGCCTGTTGATGTTAAGATTAAATGAATACAGGATGCAGTGATGATGGGATGGCAGCACCTGCTAACCGAAAGCAGCTAAAATATTATCTTTTCTCAGATTCTGTTTGTATAAAACATTACTGAAAATCTTCTGTTAAAGCTTTTGAAGCAAACAGATTTATGGTGGGGGGAAAAAATTTTTTTAAAAAGCTATGACAAATTTAAGATATGATTAAATTATGGAAGAGTTATGTGAAACAGGGACTAGGATTTCATCAGTAGTGAGGACACGACTGTGAATACTGACTGGCAAGTTGAAAATTTAACCCTGTGAATTCGTGTCACCCATTTCATCATGTTGTACCTAGTCATGGTGACTTACTACATGTGCAGCCGTGCCAGAACACTTCTTGTCTTCTTCATTTCCCTGATTTGCTACACTCTGACTCTACCTTAATCTCCATTTCTGTGTTCGTCACCCTCTCACTGTCCTTGTGTTTAGCCTGGTCACAACTTCAGCTACGCCAACCCCTGTCCCCCTCACCCTCCCCTCCCTCCACACCGCACCACCCCTCCCTCGTGCCTCTCCCTCAGGCTGCCATTGTGTTGCCTAATAAGGTTCATGGAATTACAGATCTCTGAAATTGGATTTTCTCACTCCGCCAAAGCAGTGGGATTACGGGTTTAAGGCCAGGTGCATCGGGGCACAGCTGACCTGTGACTGAACTGCGCTTTTTTTTGACTGCATCCTTAAGGTGGGCAGATCAAGAGATTGACGTGCCAACAGCTCTGTGGAAAGACAGATGGGCAGATTCCTTGTATCTGTCTGTGTACCTGGCAATTAAATCGATTCTGAGTCAGACAGTTTTTTGGCTCCTACGTTTGGATTTCTGTTTCTCTTGTGTCAGCCACTCTCAGGCCTAGTCCACACGGTCACGGTATTTTTAAAAATAGGGTTTTTCCTCCTTTCGTCCTAAAAAAAAAAAATCTTATCCACGCAAGCATTGTGTTAAAAAAAAAAATCTCTGTCAAAAAATTTCCAAAAAGGCTGTTTTCAATGACCTAAAACACAGTTTGAATGCAGACGAAATGCTAAAACAGAATAGAATAAGCTACGTTTTAATAAACCGCGTACGTGCGGACTAGGCATCACTCTCACACCCTCCTCCTCTGTCTGTCCTCGCAACTTTTGACTGTGTTTGATCTAATTCTAATCTAATGAATCTTTTGATCTTCCTCTCCTCACACCCAGACACATTCCAGATTTTTACACCCAAAGTAGCTCCAATTCGTTCTAATCCTTCAAATCTGGCCGTTGGTGAAGCGGTTTGATTCCCAGTGATGTACAGAGATTTGGACTGTCTACCCAAGCTTATGTTTAAAGAACTGTGAGATTCCTTCACTAACCTTGCCACCACCCCCCACCCCTCTCCCCCCTTCACCAGCTACATCACCGCAAATCAGTTGCACTATCATTGTTCAGATGTAACTGAGCATTAACTACGACTGGAGTGGAGGAGTAGCATGGAGGAGAGGACGAAAGTGAGGGATGAGGTGAGAGAGCAAGAAAGACAGGCGGCGCAGTGAGTGCAACATTAAGATGTTGGCAGGAAGGTGGTATTCATTAGGAGTGGTCTATAGCTGCGGCTTAGTGAACTCTTAATTGGGGAAGAGACAGGTCTAGGGATGAGGGATCAATAGGGGCAGAGCCGGGGTTGCAGCCGACTGAAATCAATCAACCTCCTGCCGCCGGGGAGAATACAGCTAATCAAAGAAAAGATGGCCTGGGGCTCTCGCTTATTTACCCTCTCGGTCAAACTTCATCAGGATCAACCTGAACAGACGGACGGCTCATTCCAGCTTATCACAGTCAGAGGAGGATGAAGTCTCCCAATTGCTTTTATCTCTTAACGTGGGCATTTGATCTCATTGCTTGAAAATGCCATTACAGTTTTGGTATAACTCTGCCAAGAACAGGAGATTATTGCAACTAATAAAACATGAGTCATTAACACAGGAACGCTTTATGGAAATATTAAATTGAACCCCTGGCGTATTATTTTTTTACTTTGCTGCTAAAAATAGTCTCTTTCTCCTCTTCTTCTTCCTCTTCATCTTCCTCTCTCCGCCTGGGTAATAACCGTCTTTCTGCCCTGTCACTTTTTGATGTATCATCCTCTTATTCACATCAAGGACAAGGCCAGGTGCCGCATTTTCTCTCAGTTGCCACGCTTGTCACACTGCCTTGTCACCCGCAGCCTGTTCCAATCCCCTCCCTTTTTCCTCCCCCTCTCTGCTTATTTATATTAAATCTGTCACTCCTTTATTTTAGTGAGAGAAAAAGAAAGTAAATCACTTTTGCCATTTGCAGCCTCCGGTGTCTGCTGAACGCTGCAACTTTATGTGGATGTCATCTTTGGCCAAATAAAATCCCGTCGAAATAAATGACGCCTCTGATGTTTAGTGTTGTTGTCGCACAATTGAAAGTCTTCCTTCTCCATGTGTCCTTGGCTTCAAATGTCTGTCAGCTATGTGTTAAGCTATCTAGGAATATGCCTCACAGTGCAAAAGCAAGCTTTGACTGAGAGATCTTAGGTTTTTTTTGTTCTTGCTCCAGATGGACAGACAGACAGACAGACAGGCACAGGTGTCCAGCCTCACCTCTCTTTGATGCCCATGAGTGGCTGGCAGAGCTGGCTCGGGCAGAGAGCAGCTGGAGTCAGAGACGTGCCTTGGCAGCGAGATACATGTGGGCCCATACGGTCCTCCAGCGTATTCTTAGCCTTGCCGCACATACCAAACGGGTGCATGTGTGCGTGCATGTGTGCGTGCATCGCCGCGTGCTTTTTGTGTGCAAAGCATCTCGCTAAAGACTATGTATGAAATATGAGCAGCTCCATCAATACAGAGAGATTAAGGCTAAGATTTCACGGTTATTAAGGAGACGTAAAAGTTGGTTCGGCTCTCGAGTCTGATGTTTACATATCGGACACTGACACCTGTCCAATCAGAACATGGATCAGACGGCTCCACTCCTGTCAACATGTCTTCACAAGCAGACACAGAACAAGGCCTTGTAGCTTACAAGATCACAACTAGAGGCAGTTGGAGACGTGGAGACGATGGTAGACGGCAGCTTGATGGAAAGCTGTATGAAAACAGCTATTTTTTCTGTACCTCAACTTCTTTTGACACCTAGTTGAAAGCAGTGTAAGGATTTAGTTGTCTGCCTGACTGAATGTGAGCATAGGCATTGCAAACAGAAACTGATTATTATCACTATCACTAAAAATGTCCTGGAGTGTGAGCTGTAATTATGTTAAAAAATGAGACATTTTTTACTCTATTTCTGGCACAGGTCTAATTAAACTACCTCCTGAACTATCTCCCGCTTCCTCCGGCGTCACATCAGTCAAATATAGATTTTATGTTGAGTGAGTACTTCCAGATATGCGCGATTACAATCCGTGTGGACTGACACGCCGCATGCGGTTGTTTACTCTCGGTATGGCACGGTTTGTCAGTGTTCTCGTCTAAAACAGATGTGTCACCGTCCTCGGGGTATGTGTGAGGGAGGAGTGGTGACTGGGAGTGGCATCTGGACCCAGAATGGCTTATGGTAGCTGTTAAAGGAGGACAGAGACAATACAGGCCAAAGTCTAACAGCAATAAACCAGTATGTGCATAAGATTCGGACATTTGAAAAGGATTTGAAAAACAAGCTGGAATGGCGTAGAGATACTGTAGTCTGGCTCTATTTGAGCATTAGAAGTATTCATCCACTCTGGACTTTTGTGTTTGCTTGCAGAACTTGGCAGTCAGAGGCTGATTACTGTGGGCAAGGAGGACATCAGATACAGCTTGTTTAGAAAGGAAGGTAAGGCTGTTCACCTCTTACTCAAAGTAAAATCTTGTTTCACCCTCTCACACACGCAGGTTTTGCTTTGCTGCTGCAGCTTCTGTAGGGTTCTATACCTATTTTGCATGTTTACACAAAGATATGGGTCAGTGCATGCAAGAATCTGTCCTCATGTTTCATCATTAAAGTATAATTACAGTACCACAGTGTGAAATCTGCCACTGGCCTATTATCCATCAATTTTTATCTGTAAACCAATCAGTGTATCACTCCCTACCTCACAGCGGAAATAAGTCAGATTCAGATTATTGTTCCTTTTACCATGGATTTTGCAGACATCGGAGTAAACAAACAACACAGCAGGCTAATGTTAACATCAACACTTCATTTACTGAGGGGGGATAGATCCGTCACCTCCAGAGGCGACTCATGCGTCACGCTACTCTCAAAATCATATCACCTCATTTTCTACCAGTGATTAGTATTTCACTCTGCACAAACAAGAGAGAGTGGTTATTGTTGGTCCCACTGAGATGGAATCCATGATCAAAGAGCTGTGGGTGTTGTGGATGCGTTGTGGCCACAGCAGATGCCCCCTCAGTGGCCATCAGTCCATATGGTAATTATGAAGAGAAGAGAAAAGAGAGTGAAATGAAAGATGCAGAGAATGAGAGAGAGAGAGAGAGGTGATGCTGAGGGAAATAGTCATGAGAATTAATGAGCAAACTACAAAGCTCAGAATTATTAAACCAATAGCTGAAAAATCGCTTTCACCCCCTGTGGCTTTGGGCTGTAAACCAGCTTCATGTCTTTGCTAAATAAGCAGCGATTACATTGGCCATGTTTTATGCTTTAAGTCAGTATTTGAACTCCATTTCGGAGTTTTAAAAATTGATTTTTTTTTTTTTTTTTTTGTGATAACATAGTTTTAAACAGGCAATCAATCTGCATGATGTGGACACATCACTACTGCAGTGATGTCCTTTAGCACCGGCATGCTTGTGCTGATGTGATCCGAGTCATCTTGTGTGAACAGTTGGACAGCAGAAATAGAAGCAGCACTCAGAACATGTGGGCATATTATGTGCACAGCTGTGCACAGCTGACTCATAATCACTTGCAAAAACATCAGTATGTGCGACTATAATCAGCTCTCCTTTTTGATTAACAAACGACTCACTACAAATGGTTCCTAAAATAGCTCTCAGAGTTTACTGTTTTGTTTGTGGAAAAAAATATACATGGCTCCATAACTTTTCTTGACGGAGCATTTGAGGGAGTTGAACTATGATTTTTCCTTCATGTCTCATTGACACTAGCAAGAGCAGACAGGTGAATGATGTGCCTTTGGTAAGCTATTCTGTTTGAGGACTGATCTCCACTTCAAACCCCCAGCGTGAGGACAGCATTCACCTCTCTCTTTCTTCCTCCTCTTCTTGCTGGCAGAGGGGGCCTTCGGCAGTGCGGGATAAAAACCAAAAGTCTTCAAGAGAAAATCTTCAAAGGCGCAGTTCATCTGGCGAGTGAAGACCTCATCAATTCATTTTCTTCTCTAAAACCACTGTCCCTTCCACAGAGCTCTGGTTGTTTACGAGCAGAGTTATGTGATATTTCTCCTCCATTCCTTGCAGCTGGTTGCGTAAGGTGCTTTTGATATCTTGAGACTGACGAAGGGATATTTTCCCTTAACACTTTGAGGGATTAGCCTGTTGTTGATGGCAATTTCTCACATCCTTCCTGGGATATGTGATGCACATTGTGGGGCTCTGGGAGCATTTCCCTGACCCTCATTTTCCACATCAGCAAGATGGGAACTGCCAGCTTGCTTCCGTGCCCCAGCCTGCCTTCTGCCCACTGATTAAAAGTCAAATATTAAAGTGCTCTGTTGTGAGCTCGGCCTAATTGATTCTTTCCGCCGGGTGCACACAGAATGGGCTGACAGCAGGCGATACCAGGCTTTGTCAACATCGGGCATGCTGCCTGACGCTCAGGACGGCACCCCAATAAAGCCCCCTGTGAGTGTGCCAACCTGCGGCGCCACACACAGAGAGGCCGCTCAGCACTCTGGCCAAGCTTTATAGTAACAACACAGAAGCAGCTCATTCTTTTTCTGTGTGTCAGCTCCCATCAGCTGGCTGGGAAGTCGGCTCTCTATTTGTAAGGAAGTGGCTGGCTGTGAAGACAGCGTGTGTGTATGTGTGTGTGTGTGTGTGTGTGTGTGTGTGTGGGCATCTCTACACTTGGAAAGAAAATATCTCTGCTGCCCACTTGCATAACCACTCAGCTAACTTAAGCTATCTGGGGCGATGGTGCTGAAAGGTTTCATCTGAAATCCACAGAAGGCCCTCTTCTTCCGTTCCCAACTTTCCTACTGTTAAGATAATTGCTTTAATAGCTTTTAATCACAGACGTGTTTAACAAGGAGCTTACCAAACACAGGACGACAAGTGTCATATCAAGTATATCATCACTGCCCACCCTGTGAAAAATACAGGACAGCTGGTGGAGATTCTGGTCAAAGCCTTGTATCTTTTGCTTGTAGTCTTTTAACCTCTCTTAACCATGATGAAGGGATAATTAATTGAATCCCTACAGCAGTAAACAGTGTCCCTCTGTCCTCCAGTATATCCCAAGGCCCTCTCTTGTCTGCTTACTGTGTGAATTTACAGCCCATTTTTATGTGTGTCTTGAATTTATTTTTTTTAATGCTTTTCTGCTCCGCACACTGCTCCACACGTAGGATCCCGGTGTTATATGATGTTCATTAAGCGCAGACATTCATCCACGACGCTTTTCTCATGAATCTGATTGACCTTTTTCGCTCAAGTGCGATCCACAATAAAAAGGTTATAGGCACCTATTAATCCCCACGTGGGTTGAAAAGCTGGGTATATCTCCTGTCCTGTCTGATGCTTTATGTTCCAATCTGAGCTGATGGGTGGGTGATAGGGAAGGTTTGAAGGTGTGTTGGGGGTGAAGGTCAGAGAGCTGGCCGACGGTGCGGTAATTGCTCTATTAGTGAAATGGGGCCGCGCTCTACGCTCTGACACAGCACTAATTACAACACATGAGTGATGAACTTGATCAAGGCATGGCTAATTCATGTTTAATAGAAAAAGAGAGGGGGGGAAATAAAGAGAGAAGGCGACAGAGAGGGCGAGCGTGCGTATGCAGATTGCGCGTTCCGAAGACGGCATGATCACAACGTGTGTGCATATTTTTCTCACATCATGTTTCAGTGCGACCGATCGGCAGCATAGTCATGGAGAAGGTCTTCCCACTTCTTCACCAGTAAAGGCCACAGAATAGTAATCACAGTGTCCTCTTCCCTTGAGAACTGAGCAGGGGTTTCATTTCTACCTCCATCCTGTTACTCCCCTGCTGTAGATCCCAGAGGGGTGAAGGTGGGGGGGGGTCCTGAAGCTTAGTGGGGGTCATGATCACAACCACGGGAGGGCGACAGTTGGCTGCCTCTCTGACAGCAGCCTAATGGAGGGCTAATAGGAGAGAGTTGAGTCCCAGAGACCACCGCTGTGACCTTGACATGAGTCTGTGGAGGGAGGCAGGTGGAGAAGAGGAGCAGGAGGAGGAGGAGGAGGGACAGAAAGGTGAAGTACTATAATAGACACTGACAGGCAGGTAGTTTAAATATCTATTTCTCCCCTTTTTCTTTCTGACTTTGCTTACTATTGTAGTCCAGTTAATGACCCCGCAGGCAGCTGCAATGGAGGACATTTTGCTTTCTCTCTCTTTCTCTCTCTCTCTCTCTCTCTCTCCTGTGTGTGTGTATGTGGTGTGTGAGTCAGTGTGCATGTGTGTGGGTGTTGGCATGCGTCAGAATAAAATGTTAAATGTTGTTTTGATTTTTCTTTAAAGTGTTACTTTCCTCACAGCAGATATCTTTACTGAGAAAATTGCCTCAAGTACATTTTCTGTGTAAGTGCTGATAAAGGATTCTGTTTTGGGGAATAATTATTGCGATTATAGCAACTTGATATTTTTATTACTACAACTAAAACTAAAAGACCTTTTTTTTTCATTTTAGAAGTAGATTTCAGATTTCAATTATTTTCCTTCAAAAATGTATCGCCAGCAGTGTTTTGAACTAGATGCAGATTGAGCCCCTTAATAATTATATATTGTTTTAGCTGTTGCTGATGCCCCACCGCACCCCAGCGAGTGTGTTTGTAACCAAAGCAATAACCTGTGAATATTCATTAAGAGTTTGGAGTTTATAAAGTTTGCCCATATCCAGTCAAGCAGCTCTCTCTCTCATCACATATTGACTGGATACAAAATAAAACATATGGATTCACAGCACAAACAGCCTTTACTGTGTCGAGGTCAATGGAATGTGAAAATCCCCTCAAGCATAGTATAGTTATTTGCCTTCAATTTAAATATGAATATTTAACATTAACGTTCATTACTACATCTTTAGCGTTCCTGTAGTTGGGAGTTTACACGTGGCAGCGTGTGTGTGTGTGTATTTATGTGAGTATGTACTGAGGGCTGGAGAGTGTAAATCTCCCTCCTCTGATACTGATCAGAGAGAGGTCAAGCCTGCAGGGACAGCCAATAAGCATCATCCACAGTAAAGGGAGAGCCACTACCGCCTGATCAATCTGAGCACTCATTAAAAGGCTGCCAAGCCCTTTGCAACCCGATACAATATCAATACTGTAGCACCACAGAGAGACCTCCAGAGCTGTTAGGCAAGCCGCTGGCAGCTTAACTGTCATTACCGTGAAGGCAACATGCCAGAGACCCCCTTTGTGGGCCACTTAGGCTCCCCCCATGGTCCCAAACACAGGTCAGGACAGACAGATGGGCTGTCTGGGCAGCTGTCCCAGGGACGGGACAGAGAGAGAGATGGATACCGACCTGTAGAGGAGGAGACAGCCTGTGCTCTCTCACAATATGGAGGGATGATGTGGGATGTGTGTGTTCACTGTTTGCAGTTGCACACACCGCCGCTGCGGTTTCACCTGAGGCTTGTTTGTTTGCCGTGGATATTTTCTGTGTCGGTCGTTTACCGTGGATGATTACAAGGACCACATGTTTGTGTTTAAACTCGGCAAAAGACAAAGAGTTTGGTTCAGAAAACACACTCACTGAACTCTGTAGGTGTTGTTACAGATTGAAAAAATTCTGCCCAGGGTTTTGGCATAAAGCCCAAGATTCCTGCTGGGAAAACCACAAGCACTGAATAGCACTCTGTGGCGATTTCTGAGTAGAGCAAATGGGGGGAATATAAGTGGCCATACATAGAAAGCTTCTGTAATTCAGATCATTGTGCCGAGGTCTCCCCTCTGTGCTCCAGTCTTAACCCCCTGTGTGGTTCCGATAGGGGAGGGAGGGATCAGTGTGTGCGTCTCTAAACCCCCAGTAATCCCCCGACAAAAGGGCCCGGAGAAAGCCGGCTAGTGAAGGTGGGGGGTTAGGACAGAGAATGGGAGGAGTGAAGAAGTAAAGAAGTGGTCGTCACCTCTCCAACCCCCAAGGGTATGCTTAACACCAGATAAGATGATGCACACGGCACCCACAGACCCCCCCGCCACCCCGCGCTAAAACATCCCTCTGCTGCGTAGGGCCTCCTTCAGTAGTCAAGAGCCGTTATTTATCAGTCCAGTGAAAGAATCCTGAGTCCACAGATGCGATCACTTCTGTAGTAGCTGAGCTGTAACTTCCAGCTAGTGTATTGATTTATTTGGGCTGTCTGTAATTTATTCAGTGGGCGGGTGGCAGTTGTTTACTGAAAGTTGAAACCGATATTGTCTGTAAACATCATTAAGTCAGGGCCATTAGGAGCAGTCCCCACTGCAGGTGCTAATTTGATGATGGGAGAGAAATGGCATGTAATTAAAACACAACAAATGACAGCTTAAAACCTATGAGTCCTGTGGAACGTGATCTAATTTTACCGACATGTGCACAGCATATAAACAAGAGGCAGGCAGCATTGTTTAGAGAGATAATTGCATTACCCCAAGCAGATAAATATCAGCATGCATCCCAATAACGCTCCTCTCATCAGGCTTTTTTAGCGTTACACATTTTTTTAAACAGATGATCGCTTGTGCTCTGTTTGATTTCTCATTGGTGCTGCAGTCATGCAACGTCATGCGGTCTCACTGAGGTAGTTATGTCAGAGGAACAATGGGCCCCGTCTGTAATCCATTTAGCTGAGATGTGACACACTGTAGGGGGGCTTTGCCTCTGGTCAATAAGTGCCAATAAGAAACAGCCATCACTCAGTGGGCTGCCCTGTCCACCAGCTTGCTCACTTGTTTCAGCTGTCAACCCCTGTGTCAAAGGAGCTGGCGATTGTGCCGGTCTCTCGGACGCGCCACAAATGGCTTTCCCATACAAACCTCAATAGGACAGGAAAGGCAAGGACACTAGCAGACTGCAAAGCAGGCGCATTTCCCTTCGACATCTGAATAAACCCATCTGAAGTGAAAACAGCTACGTATTTACAAAACACCATTGACAGTTGCTCATTCTCTCAGCCTTAAACCCCTGGAGGTGGGGCCGTGGGGGGGGTAGGGGGGGTTGAACCCAAGTCAGGCACAATCGGGGCTCTGTTTGTGTTTTCTCTAACACCTCCGTGTTCTCTTTGGGCTCTCATGGAGCGTACTGCAGGGGTGCAGAGGAGGAGGGGTAAATGCTGTGACCCTGCCGTGGACCTTGCCTGAAGCCCCCCTCCTCTTCCCCTTAAAAAACCTGCAGACCACCACGCTAGCCCTACATGCCACACGGTTGCTGCTGGAAACGGAGAGCAATAGAGAGAAGTGGATGCGCGTGAGCGAAAATGAAAACCAGTGTCTTAAAAAAAGGTGAAGACTGAATTCCGTCACCCAACGTCGTCACTGCAGCAGGTCGTGATGTTGTTATTTGTGGTGCGGCTGCAATCCAAGCTCATTATGAGGAATATCTTCACTGAGTTAGTCTTTTAAAACCTGGATGAGACAAAAAGGCATACAGTAGCTGTGTGATGTCCCTCTAGTGCTGCCGGGGCCAAACAGTTTTTGAACAATACAATGCTGTTCATTTCCTACAGATTCGGAGATAATTAGACTAACTGTTGTTATGCCTTTTATGTCCCCTTGTTGGAGAGAGAAGTTTGAAGTCTGATTCGCAGAGTGTGGGTGTGTTTGTGTGTCTGTCTGTCTCAGCCTACATGTGCGTGTGTGTGTGTATGGTGTACATTTATAGTCAACAGAGCAGACCCGGGGAGTCTGTCAGAGCTCTTTGTTCTCCAGCGAGAACACATCATGACTGGGCCTTTTGTCTGAACTGACACCATCATACAGTCTCTCCCCCCCCCCCACACCCCACCTCTCTCCCTCTCTCTCTCCCTCTATGTTTCTCTCTCTCTCTTCCTCACTCTCTTATTTTTTCCAGCAAACTATTCACCCAGCATCCCATCACTCTCTCTTCTCTCTCATGTTGAAACCATTTAAAAGATAATGGGCCCTGTGGATTACGGAATCGCAGAGATGGGGATGGTGCTCCCGGCACACATGCATGTTTTTGGGGGGATTTTGGGTTTTTTTTTTTCTTTCTGTGTCTGGGTGTGGACCAATCTCTCCTGCAAAGTATAATGTGACTACCAGAAGATGACTTCTGAGGACAGTTTCTTGGTGTGTGTTTGTGTTTGTTTGCATTTATAATGTATCAGTTTGTTACCCTCCTTCCATGTACGTTCACTTATACATTACTTCATTCATATTATTTGCCTCACACTGTGTGGCCATAAGTATACGGACACCCAAACATTACACCCATATACAACTGTCAAACATGCCATTCCAAAACCATGGACATTATAGTAAACAGCCTTCACTCTTCTGGGAAGACAGCCAGATTTTGGAACCTGTCTGCAGAGATTTTCTCCTATTCATTAAATTCAGAGCGTTACTGAGGGTGTTGGGTGTTGGGCAATAAGGCCTGGCTCACAGTCAGTGTTTCAATTCATCCCAAAGTACTCAAGTTCTTCCAAAACAAACTGTGAAAATAATTTCTTTATGGACCTGGCTTTGTGCACGGGGCATTGTCACGTCACTTAACTTTTGCCACAAAGCACAAAGCATGTTATTGTCTAAAATATTATTTCATGCTGCAGATTTCACTCACTTGGAAATAAAGGCGTCGCTGAAATCATGAAAAACAGCCCCAGAACAAGGCTGTTTACATACATTTGGCCACATTATGTAGATAAATTAAATCTACTGTAGGTAGGTGTACCCATAATGTCTTTCTATCACTATTGGAAGTAAAAACATAAACAAATGAATGTATGATAATAAGTCACTGTGTGTATGTGTATGTGTGTGTGTGTGTGTGTGCTTTCCAGCCTGAACACATCGCAGCTTCACCTCCTCTCTCAGGGCAAGAACCTCACTGCAGGATTAATGATGTGTTGAGTACTAAAATTACTCTCATTCATATTTCACTGTCTGAGCAGCACATTCCACATGGTATTAAAGGTTAGGGAAGAATATAATGTATAAACAAGGACAAAAGACACTCACACACATACGCAAGTGAAGAGGCAAACGCTTTCACAGTAACTGCAGAAAGAAATATTTCACACTTGAGTCTCCTCATCGCAGCAAAAATCTCATTTTCTCACTTTTAAAGTCTAACCACTGCTCTTTTGTGTCTGCGTATTCAAACAGAAAATTGCTGTGCAGGTTCTGACTGTCATCTTAAAATGTCTGCCGAGTGCCGAGCTTATCGGAACCTGAGGGAAATCTAAATTAAATCTTCCCGGTGAATGGGATCAGCCTTCGCATTATCTCTTGTCATTCTCAACTATTAAAGTTAGTTATTAGGAAGTAAAGGCACATTTGTCAAAAGAATGTGCAGCCGCTATTTTAAACCGAAGAGCAGCTGGAGAGTTATTGAATACGATTTCAGGGTTATCAGTCGGGGACTGAGAATTTGGACGGACCATGCTGACCTATTAAAGGAGCCATTGTTTTAGATGTCATCAAGCCAACATTAATAATTGATAAGCCTTGGTTTAGAGGTCACTGGTTGAGAAGATCATGTGGGATTCCGCCGTACTATCAGGATGTTTTAAAGCACCTGTCGTGATGAGGACCAAAGCAGAAATGTTCTTACAGCGCAGAGAGAAATGAACGGGTGGGGGTTGAGAGAGCTGATGGGCATACAAAGTGTTTGACATCAGAAAACGGTTCACACTGGTCCCTTTTAGCCATGATGCTTTTTTGTTGCCTGCCTTAACAATACTACTATTACAGTTTATTTGACCAAAGTCCTTACCCTGATCTTAACCATGTCATTTTAACTGCACACACCATACATCAATTATGTGGTCAGATGAGCAGAAAATGCTCATATGGATCATTTGTGGTTTAGACATGAGGTAGACGAGCTCGCTTGAATCCAGTGATGTTACTGCTGTGAGTGGTGCAGCAGTGATTTGGAGGCAGAGAATGATAGATGAAGGATGGCGACAAACCATGGCTTCTTATTATCATGAAAAAAGCATTCCTTACTGTATTGAGCATTGCAAACCCCTCCCTCCGCTAACACATACTTGCGCGCGCACACAAACACGCATGCACCCACACATCAACTTCTCCTAGAGAAAGTTACCCTCACATAGACGCATGCCGTTGCAGAATTTGCATCTGAATGCAACTTTTGTTGGTAAATTCAAGGTTCCTTAGAGATTTTGCACATTCTGTTCGGAGCTAGGCAGGCCAATGGGAACACACCATTAGCAAAGCCCTGCCAGCCTCAATTATGACCAAAGGGATTGGCTTGATAGTGTTGCAGCGGGTCACATTCAGCCAAGATGTGTCTATTTAAACCTTCCTGGCCTTTATGTTGACCAGCATTAGAATACAGTGGACTGAACATTCCTGTGTAGACGACAATGTAGAAGAGATTTGGAAGTTCTCTGCCACCACATCCTGTTTTATTCTGTCCTATTTTATTTTACGAATGCCTTAGTCTGTGAATCTAGTTTTCATGTTTTGGAAGAATCCATCTGCAGTGGAAGTGCTTGGGCTTTGTTCTCTCCTGATTGTATGCCTAGAGGTTCTTTCTCGTTCTCACACTTTCTCTGTCTTTTTCTCTCCATCTCTCTCTCTCTCTCTCTCTCTCTCTCTCAGTCTCAGAACATGCGCAATAGAAATTTCCAGGAGTCTGCCTTCCAGCTTGTGGGCTTTTACCTCCATATTTCATATGCATTATGAGGCACAGCTGATTAAATTGCAAGTGTACGCCATGACTCGTCCTCCTTCAATATGTAATAAATGTCTGATTTTTCCTTGGTTTTCTCATATTTTGTCTGTGTTTCGTGGCTTCTCAGGGGGCTGCAGATTGGATGAATCAGACTTTATGCCTGTTTCAAAGCCCAAGGTGTTTTATTTATAGGGAAAAAGTACATTAACGCCTCTGCAGAGCCTTTGGAAGATTTATCAAGCACTCTCGAAGCTTCTTCACTGCCTCGCTTGAGCTGTAAAACTTGGAGTACAGATGTGTGTGCGCGCATGCATGCGCGCGTGCGCGTGTGTGTTGTCGGACATTGTAACACATCTGTCTGTCTGTCGACAGACGTGGTGTGTGTTTTCATCCTTCCACTCTCGCCACCGTCTTACCATCATGCCCATGCTGTGACATGGCCAGCTCTGTTGTCACGGCATTTATAATTCAGACTTATCAATAAAAGATGGACGGCATTAAGTTTTTATCTGGTGATGCAGTGCTGCTGTCTCGCTGAGCCTCTTTACAAGCAAATGACTGAAGAGCAAAACTTTCCTTCTCTGTTCTGACTTCCAGGCATCACTCGGCATTAGTATAACCTTAGACGATCCTTGTTCCTCAAACACGCTTTTAGAAGCTTATTCCCTCTGATCTCATATTCAGCTCTCTCTGGCTCACTCACCAGCCCTCCCCCTCCGAGCCCCCAGCTTTTAATGAGTTTTGCTGAGAGTTATATTTACTCATGTTGTCTTGTGCTTTTGTCTAAATGGCAAAAATTCCTCTTTCATTCTTGTCTTATCGGGCTGAATCAGCATTGTCGTTTCGCAGTTCACTTAGTGCAAAGAGCTGATGTGGGCACAGCTCTGTCAGGGAAAACGAGCTCTAAATCATCCCAGTTTACAGAAACAACATGGCTTGCCTTGCATTATGAATGTGTTCTAACCATCACATTGGTCATGTTGTTGGAGACTGAGAATAGCTAAGTTGCTTCTTTTTTTTTCAACGGTTGTCCATCTCTGATTTTCCACGTATCTTCAAGGTATAATGGCTTCTGTCTGTTTAGGCGTTATGGCTTCCTCTGCTTTCTTCTTTGCGTTTTCATGTAGCATCTGCCACCCGGAGAGATAAACAATAGGGGTAGATAAAAGAGAGCAAACTGGAAAGAAAGGACTGTATGTGTCAGTTAGAGCTGATAAAAGCCTGAAAATCCAATTAGTCCTCAGTATCAGGGGGAAGGAGGAGGCCTCATGGGAGTCGTGTCAGGAAATATCCACCGCCGTAGCATGCCAATAACATAGCATTTACATACTTGGCTATTGATAGATCGGCATTTAAATTAGGCTGGATGTTTTCCTGTAAATCAAGCCTATATTTGGGTTTTCTTCCCTTACAGGTTTTGCCCACATCAGCTTTTTGAACAGATAAACAACTATCAAGGGAAGCACTGTACCTTCCACACCACAAACCACTCTAAAAAAGAGGAGCCAGTGGCGGAGAATCATCTTAATTTGAGCACACTGAATCTATTCTTTATTCACTATAGATGTCCTGGAATCCATTTTGGTGACGGGGTATTCAATGCTGGCTGCAGACAGAGCCAGTTAAGCGAGGATCTTTCTGTCACCAGGTTTTTATTTCTTGTGGATTTCCTTCTTGCTGGTGTCTTGTTTTCATCCCATGCCAGAAATGAAAGAGGGAGGCAGGCAGGGAGAGAGAGAGAGACAGAGAGAGAGAGAGAGAGAGAGAGAGCAGGAGAAAGGAGCAAGGACAATTTCAAACAGCACGCCGCCCTGGGTCAGAGCTCATGTGTTCCTCCGGGGAAGAGCCACATGTCCTGGGAGTAGGAAACCAGAGCAAACACAGCTGCTGTTGTACACATTATATATATGTGTGTGTGTGTGTGTGTGTGTGTACATCTTCACATGCGCATTATGGTGGGTATGTGTATGTGTGTGTGTGTGCAAAAGCAAGAGCATGCAGGAGGGATGGAGGACATGTGTGGGTGTTTGTGCGATAGGGAAGACCTTAACAAGCAAAATCTGGACAACAGCATAGAACAGAAAGGAACAGGCAGCTTTGTGTTAAAGACAGAGGAGCTCTCCCACATTCAGCTCACACTCACTTCATCTGCTGTGCCTAAAGATTCACAGGAAGAAGGTTCCTCACTTACTGACGGTGGAGATGAAGATTAGCTCCCATCTGTAATCATCTCTTCCCATAAAATTACACTTCAGATTATTCTTTTTTTTTCATGTGTGTGTGTGTGTGCATCCAGGCACCTTTGTGTACCTCGTCATTGTTTCCCTGCTTATTCCCATGTCGAACTGTATTCCAGTCAGGTTGTTGTTGTTAAGGAGCAGCTGCAGTCCCAGCGCAGGGACATTGCCGTTATGTTGTTGTTTTTGTCTTCATCTTCATACGGGGATTGTTCCGGCCACATACTCTCTTTGTGGACTCACAAACACACAGACATGCACACACATGCTCAAACGCCCTCCTTTTTCTGACAGTGACACATCTCAGTGGGCACGTTGCTGGTGGTTGTAAACCGGGTTTATGATTATGGCCACTGCTGTGTGTGTCTGCTCTGATTATGTGTCATGATAAAATAAGCGCATTAGTTCAGCTCTTCTCTTTAGTCCCCAGATATTCAGTTAATAATAAATGTAGCTCAAGGAGGGATATGTGGAATGAAATTGCTTTTTTATTTTATTTAGCCTACCTTTATTTCTACATTTAACAATACAAATCATATTATCTCATGTTTAATGGACGATGTTTCAAAATGACACTCTCTGCAATGTCACACATCTAAAAAAAAAAAAAATGTGGTGAGCATGAGGTAACAATAGATACTGTGTGTGCATTAATTACACTGTTCTTGTTTCTACTGCTCTGCTTGCTTTTTGCAAGATTCTCCATAAAAAGATCATCGTTCCTGGGCTTCATAGTAACTATAGATATAACGCTGATGAAGCGCAGATAGGAAGGCAACTACTACTGAGATTATAACAGTTGCCATGGTTAACTCAGAGGAAAAATACTGTTAATGAGGAAGCGTTATTAGAGAGCTAATAGGATTGTAGTGTACAGTAATTTTGGCGAACTGCATGTAGAGATTAATTAAGAAAAAGCTCAACAGGTCAACACGTGCTTGACTTTTAATTGTTATGTTAAATTAACAGAGGGAGAGCAGAATGAGTCATTTTCGGTACATTTAGAGCTTTGCTTTTATTGGCCTTACTGACATCGCTACATTGCAGTCTCATTTTTGTAGGTACTTCAGTATTAGTGGGCTCCACGGTTCTGTTGATTTGGTATAAAGTGTTTTCTGAATCTGTAGAACTGGAGTCTTCACCTCTCTTTACACCGTCACCCTGATCATTGACCCCTGTCTTCATTTTCCTCCTCTCATCCCCACTTCTCCTGTCTCTCTCCTTCACCTCTGCTCCCCACCCCTCCCCACATCCCCACATCCCTCATATCAACCCTAACCCTCTCATGGGGAGGTGAGGCCTGAGCTGGCCCTGGGCCCAGGCCCATTAGCCCCAGCCTGGCAGCCATGTGCTCATCACCAGAGATCATTACACCCAACCAATGACACCACTCTAATGCATCATTAATGATTGATTAACGAGCTGAGCTCAGCCCAAACGGGTGCATTTGTACGGAAGAGCACCCTGTAATGGCTGTGCAATGCCTGCATCTGCTATTTTTCACCGTGTCTTTCTGTGTGTCCGTGTGTGTGTGTGTATTTTATGCCTATCAGTCTCCCTCTGTGTCTTGTCGCTCAGGCTGAGTGTGGGAGCTGCAGATTCCGTGTTGCTGTGTGAAACGAGGGACTAAGGAGGTGACTGCAGGGTAGCGTGATGGCAGGGCGGGGGCTCTCCGCCCCTCTCCCGCTTCTTCTGCTCTTTCTTGTCCTGTTGGGAGTCCTTCCTGTGGCCCAGGGCTCAGGCTACCTGTCTGGATATCGGCTGAGGTCACGTCTGCAGAGGGACCGCCATATCCGCAACATCCGACCCAATATCATCCTCATCCTCACTGATGATCAGGATATAGAGCTGGGTAAGACATTCCGCTCCATTATTCTTTTGTTTGCGCTTCTATCTCTGTCTGTTTGCTTTCTGTCCATCGCCCATGGGTATGGTTATTTTGTCCATGTGTATCCAACAGCATCAGCAAGGGAAAGTCAACCTAATCCTGCCTCTTGGAACCATAACAACTGGCCCACTCAAAGTCATTTGCTCCCCTTGCCAACTCCTCCATCGCTGGCATGAAATGAGGGCAGCCTATGGCTTCCATTGTCTGGGTGCCAAACCCTGGCCATCTCCCTACCCGCTTAAGTCCTTTAGCGGCGTATTGGACTGGAGTGGCTGCATAATGGCCTCGGTGACATCCTTTGTCCTCCTCTGATCGCTAGTGAGAAGAGTCCCATTGAAAAGCAGGAATTTATGGTCAAGCATCTGTTTCCCCAAACAATCACCATCAGCTTGAAAAGCTTTTAGTACACAGGAATCCAAATGGGTTACACTTTACCAAAAAGATTTATTCCCTTATTTACTCCCCCCTGCTTCTTCTTTTCTTTCGTTGGCCATGATGTTTTTTGCTTTTACCCTCTCATGCCCTATATTTATATTTTTCACCTTCTCTGTTTTCCTCGATCTCTCCCTCTCTTTTTTTTTTTCTTCTCCAACTGCTTTATATCCCCCGCGTCCCTTTCATTTCAATCCTTGGCCTTTGAATCTCCTCTCACCCTCCTATCCCTGTGTACAACCCCCTCCGTCCTTTCTCTCTCCCACTGTTCTCTCCCAGGCTCAATGCAGGCCATGAACAAAACTCGGCACATCATGGAGAAGGGTGGCACGCATTTCTCCAACGCTTTCTCCACCACGCCCATGTGCTGTCCGTCCCGATCCTCCATCCTTACAGGGAAGTACGTGCACAACCACCACACTTACACCAACAATGAGAACTGCTCCTCGCCCTCGTGGCAGGCTCACCACGAGCCGCACACCTTCGCCGTGCACCTCAACAACTCCGGCTACAGAACAGGTGAGCGACTCAAAAACTGTACTTTCACAGATGCGTCAGAGCTTGGGGAATAGAATTGATATGCTGTTTGCTGTTCGGCCCTTAGCCTTTTTTGGAAAGTATCTGAATGAATACAACGGCTCCTATGTGCCTCCTGGCTGGAAGGAATGGGTAGCCCTGGTGAAGAATTCACGCTTCTACAACTACACCCTCTGCCGGAACGGAGTACGAGAGAAACACAGCAGTGACTACTCCAAGGTGTTTATACACACACACCTTCCCTCACAGAATATTTGCCTTAAAATAAAAGTCAAACAAAATATTATTTATGTTTCTTCGAGAGATGTAATTATATCTACTTGAGCCTTTGACATAAAGTAACCATTTCAACATCCTTATCCATGATGACTAAATGTGAAATAATGATTTTTTTAACCTAAAGCTATTTGTAAGACAATCAAGGTTCAAATGATTAAACGGTACATAATATCCATTGTGAGTCATTATTTAGGGCTTGGGACTATTTTTTTGACAGCACTGAAGTCTTTGACATCGGCTCCTTCACTCCCTCTGTGGCTCACTACTCACTGATGTGGACAATGTGTACTTGCTCCACAGGATTACCTGACAGACATCATTACCAACGACAGCATCAACTACTTCCGTATGTCCAAGCGGATGTACCCTCACCGTCCTGTCATGATGGTGCTGAGCCACGTGGCTCCGCATGGTCCGGAGGATTCTGCGCCGCAGTACAGCACTGCTTTCCCCAACGCGTCACAGCACATGTAAGGACACGAGCAGGCATCAAACTGCTAAAGTATGGTTAACCAAAATGTGAACCCTTAAATTGTTGAAGGTTTCAGGATATTATATGATAATAAACTCGCCTGCATGAATAAGTAAACACTGACTTTCAGTCAGACTGGGATTACCCGTTTGATGTGAACTGATTTGGTTTATGTGGGACAAGGCTGACAAGCACAAGGGTAAATTTTTACATTCTCACATCCACAGCTATTTACTTGCATGTGAGTCATCCACACATTCAGACTCCCTTTCGTTTGACCCAGAATGACACAAATTCCATAATCTCAGCTCGATCTTATCTTCCTCTGCCTGCAGTATGCTGTTGGCAGCTGAGCCCTCTCCGTGCACAGCCAGTGTTTCGCTCCAGTTTATTTGGCTCATGTGTTGCTCACATTAGTGTTACCACCGTAATGAGCCTTGCTAATTTGTACCATTTTGTCAGCAATGATCAAAGAGGGGCATGAATGATGTATATTTAATGCATAGGTAATGATTTATGCGCGTGCGTGCACACACTCACACACTTTGCAGAGCCTCTCAGCCTTTGTCTTCCTGACCCTCGGTGCTCCTGACTGGCTGTCTAGTGCTTCAGGCTAATAGCAGACCAGCTATTGGCCTTTAGAGACAGATCCAAAGCCAGTAATGAGACTGCAGTTTCTGCCTCCTTCCTTCAACCCTCCACACCATCCCTCCCGCTTCATCTAATCCCTCCAGCATCATTAACATGTGCCACGCAGGCTTTATGCACAGAATATTCTTGAAATTCAGCCCCAGTGTCTTTGTACAAACTTTTAATTGCTCTTTCTCCATAAATTTGCTCTCCCTGGGGTGATGTTTTCAGAGAGCGCCTTCTCTGGCTATTTTTCTCACTCCATCTCCCTCTGTCCTTATCAACCACATGAAGAGAGAGCAGTAAAAGTACTATAGTCCTCTGGTGATAAACCTTATCACCTTGGCACCTTGCAGACACATCTTCACACTACATTACGGTTGCCATTGTGGACCAGGCTATGAGACACTAGCCTTCTTTAAAAGTGAAATCGATCCGCTTTAAATGTTAAAAATATTTTCTTCTAGGATCTCATTAACGATTTAGCAGTTTATTCTCAAATAATTAAAGTTCCATATGGCTTGGAGTAAAATATTGATCAAACTGTGCTCACTGTGTACGAGCCTATTGATTGCAGTGCTTTGCATTTCACATGGTTTATGTAACCTCTAGTTTAGCATTGCATAAACAGTTTTCTGGCTACTTTGGAAAGAAAAGGATAGAAGACATCAGCAGACACAGGCAGAGGATATTGCTGTGGATGCACAATGTAGCTGTGCACACACTGGTACATTTTCTATAATCCAATTTACAGCTATAGAATATAGAAACTACACATATAGAGACGGGAAAAACAAAGGGATGTAAATGTATGGCGAGTCATGTGCTATTTTTTCCTTTTAAGATATAAAAGAAGCAACAAAAATGAAACGTTATGTACACCACGTTCTTTTTTTTTTTTTTTTTTTTTTTTTTGCTGTTAACTTTAATGTTTAATGTCCTCTACCTCCTACAGAACCCCCAGCTACAACTACGCTCCTAACCCGGACAAACACTGGATCCTACGCTACACAGGACCAATGAAGCCCGTCCACATGCAGTTCACTAACATGCTGCAACGCAGGAGGATGCAGACCCTGCTGTCTGTGGATGACAGTATGGAGAAGGTAAGCAGACAAGCAGACAGATAGATAGATGCTTAAGCACAGAAACACACACATACACACTTAAACACAAAGCTACCAGATACACACACACACACACATTTCATCTGACATTCTCGAGTCCTGAGAGATCTGTGCTTGTTCTGACTGGGACTGTGTAATGTATTCACTGACACACTTGGTAAATTGTTCAATCCCGTTTTCCTTGAAACTGGCACAGGAGACTTGAGCTATCAAATGTGAAGTATAACTCTTTTACACTGTGTGAGTGTTCAATGAATTATATCCCCCCGTAGTTGTACAACATGTTGGTGGAGACGGGTGAACTGGACAACACCTACCTCATTTACACCTCAGACCACGGCTACCACATCGGCCAGTTCGGTCTGGTGAAGGGCAAATCAATGCCTTACGAGTTTGATATCCGTGTTCCCTTCTACATACGAGGACCTAATGTGGAGCAAGGGGCCATGTGAGTGGTTCAGACTCATTTTTTACGTCTGTTACACATTCAACAGTCAGATACCTGCATGTTATGTAATATTCCAGGAACAAATACATGCTACAGAGTTCATTTTGCATCATCTCTTTACTTTTGTTATCCTGCAGTAATCCTCATCTAGTGTTGAACATTGACTTGGCACCGACTCTGCTGGACATGGCCGGTGTTGATGTCCCGGCAGAGATGGATGGCAAGTCTATCCTCAAGCTCCTGGACACAGACAGGCCAGTCAACAGGTTAGCATAATGATTTGTCTCAGTATTTTGGCATTCATTAGACAGTTTTACAATGGCATTTATAAATGTTGCAGATTAGATGACTACGCCTCACAGAGTCATTTGTCTTTGTTCTTGTTGTTGTCCCAGACATAATGAAATCTACAGTCTAAATATAAATGTGTAACACCACTTTGTTTTCAGTGCTGTAAAAGGATGGCATTTGGAAATGGATTGCATGTTTGTTCAGTGCAAATATCAAAGTGTGCTCTGACAGGATTTTTTTCTTCTTCCTTTTATTCATTTCCTAGGTTCCAGTTAAACAGGAAGGGTAAAACATGGAGAGATTCTTTCCTGGTGGAGAGAGGGTAGGTTTTATCAATTGACCTTTCTGACATGTTTTCAGTCCAGGCATTGTCTTCTAGCAAGGAGGAGTCTGACTTCAGACTCCTTGTCTTTACTTGGCTGAAACAACCTTCATGTCAGTCTTTTTCCTGTCCTTTCAGGAAGCCTCCGCATAAGAGAGCCGATGGGAAGGAAATGGCTCAGGAGGAGAACTTCCTGCCGAAATACCAGCGGGTGAAGGATCTGTGCCAGAAGGCAGAGTACCAGACTTCCTGCCAGCAGCCAGGACAGGTACCTGACCTACAGGAGCTGAGAAGGAGAGGTTATTAAAGTTTCAGGAGAGTACACATGGAGTGTAGTTCATGCAGGGTGATAATTTGCAATCTGGTTGACAGTTTACTGAGTTTAACATGCAATCATTGAATTCACTGGATTCCTTTTGACATCAAAGTCTCTTTTTTTAATATTTCAAAATGAAGTGTGCTGAATATGACATATGCTCATGTCTGTGTGTGTGTTTAAAGAGGCCTCTGATTTGTTAAAAGAAGTCTTAATGAGAGACTCATCTCAAAAAAAATATTTAAATACTGTTGGTCTGGAATATTTCTTGCATTTAAAGGCTTCAGCAGTTAGATGTCTAAATTTGAACATAACCACCACCAAAAAGAACATTTTAAATCATTTTTTTTTAGACATTAAAATAAGACCCACCATCATTATATTTCCCTCTGCCTTGTTCCAGAAGTGGCAGTGTGTGGAGGACCCGACTGGCAAGCTGAGGCTGTATAAGTGCAAGGGCATGGCTAGTCTCTATGCCCCACGTATGCAGGCTCTGATGGCCAGCGGTGGCTCCCAGCTGTCTCTCACATCCAACTCCGACAGCTGTAACTGTGGGGATATAGGCTTGAAAACATCGGTCCTGAAGCGAAAGAGGCTGCTCACCAAGAAGAGTAAGTTCCTCTTGTCACTCACATGCACCAGTGTTCTGGTAGTTATTAATAGATCTGATTTTGTTCAAACAGACACTTGTGCTTAACTTCGAAATGCCCTTGCAGTGGCCTACAAAGCCTTTGCAAAACAGGGCCATTAATCTCCAGCTAAAATAACCAGCCTTTGAAGTATTCATGAGAAGAGAAGGATGTGTCTGTGCTGCCATCAAGTGGTAGACTAGAGTAGACAAGTGAGCCTTTAATCATTGAGCCTTGAAAGCAACAAATATAAAAGCTTGTGAATTATTGATGGAACATGATACCAATTGTATGGAACGTTGATTCGTATCATCAATACTTTCTTCTGTCGACTTCACTTGCCCACATCATCATAGATCCTGATCTCCAGTATCAAAAACAGATCCCTCTCTCTCATCTTACTCAGATTCCTCTGTCTCGTCTTATTCAGAGATGAAATCCAGTAAGGCTGTGTCTAGGAAGCGCTGGGCCCGCTCGGTGTCATTTGAGCTGGATGGAGACCTGTACGCTGTGGACCTGGAGGAGGGCTACCAACCCCTGGGCTCCAGGAACAGCAGCTGGGCCAAAGACAGGAAGAGGGGAATGGGGAATGAGGAGGACAATGATGACTTCAGTGGCATGGGAGTCACAGCTAAACCCACTATCAGCAATATGCTCACACCACCTGCTGCTCTCAAGGTCACCTACAGGTGTGTGTGTGTGTGTACATCTGGCTGCATTGATAAGTAGTGTTTATGCAGATAAAAGAAAGAAATAATCATTTAAATTGTATAAGCATGATTTTTAATGCTCCAATAATGTTTTTTGTTCCCTGCAGATGCTCCATTCTTATGAATGACACAGTAAAGTGTGATGGAGGCCTCTACAAATCTCTTCAAGCATGGAAAGACCACAAACTGCACATTGAGCATGAGGTATCGCCGCGCTTTCTTCCTCGTTAAACATCGACTTATTTCACAGGTCATCTGTAGCTTACGGTGTGTAACTCAGTCTTGTTCCTGCTGTGTTTAGATTGAAACCTTACAAACCAAAATCAAGAACCTGCGTGAGGTCAAAGGTCACCTGAAAAAGGTGCGGCCAGAGGAATGTCAGTGTGACACTCCCAGGTGAGAATTTATTAGTATCACACCATCAGCTCTATAAAGTTCTAATTACATATTTGACAGTTGTTTCTTGTCTTTACAGTTATCTGCTTAAGAATAAAGAGATTCTCAGGCTCAATGCTGGACGCCTGCACTCACTGAAGTAAAAGTTAACATTTTTTTATTGTGAATATATCATTTTTATTTCCTCTTGCAGTCTTACTGTATTAAGTGTGTTTTGCTCTTATCAGAATGCCATCGAAGCAGAAGAGTCAGTGGCTGCAGAAGGAGCAGAAGCGCAGAAAGAAACTGCGTAAATTCCTCAAAAGGCTCCAGAACAACGACACCTGCAGCATGCCGGGCCTCACCTGCTTCACCCATGACAACCATCACTGGCAGACTGCCCCCTTCTGGACAAGTAAGGAATTACCTTTGAAGAATTACGTGGTGTATAACATGTCTTCATTTGTGACTCTATTTTCCTAAGCAGATATGATGAGACAATATTTTTGGAACACTGTTGTTTTCCACTACTGTCACCCCTCCCCTCCCCACTCCCACCATACCTTCCTCAGTGGGTCCATTCTGTGCATGCACCAGTGCCAACAACAACACCTACTGGTGCCTGAGGACCATCAATGACACGCACAACTTCCTGTTCTGTGAATTTGCTACCGGTTTCCTGGAGTATTTTGACCTCAACACTGACCCATACCAGGTATTTCATTTGTACAGACACACGTATAACGGCAGATATATAAATAACTTTCTAAAGTGATCCCACAACATGTTTCATGTTACATTCCTGTATGCACAGAGCGTACAGATTTTCCTGTTGACTTTCCGAAGTAAATCCACTTTGTTTGGCAGGGCCCTCGTTGACATTTTGTCCTTATTATTCCTGCAGCTGATAAATGCTGTCAGCAGCCTCGACCGCAATGCTCTGAATTCAATGCATCAACAGCTCATGGACTTACGAGGCTGCAAGGGACATAAGCAATGCAACCCGGAGAAGGGTGAGTAAAAACCCCCGAAGGCAAACATGATTGATTATAGTGTCTCCAGTCATTTCAGCCTGAGACTAATGTTACCTCCACTTCCTTTCAGGAGGAAAAGAGCGAAACTACTTCAGTGAATACAGGTATTTTCTTCTTCCTCTTACAGCACAGTTAATTACTTTTACAAACACTGCAGATGGAATTCATGTTACATTATGAACTCGGGGAGGCTGCAGCCTCCCTCGTGTGTCTTTGGTTATGTTTCTGCTCGTTGCAATTCATCTGGGGAGTTGAGGAAATAAAATACAGTGATGTTGTGCTGAAATTGAACCTCTTCAAACTGCCACGGTTCCTTACTGTTGTGATCAAAGACTTTTTAGCATGCAGAAGCAGAAGCCAGTGAGGGCCAAAATACAAGCCTGCTTTTCAGCTTCTGCTGTTCCCTTTTTTGTAATGAAGCCTAATTGCTTGTCTCTGCTGTGCGTGTGGGGGTGTATGTGTGTGCGCATGCATGTATGCGTGTGTTTGTATGTGTGTGTGGGTGTGTGTGTATGTGTGTGTGTGTGTTTTGTGCGTGTATATACCTGTTTGTTTTGTCTCCATGCACGTGCATTTGCCCTGCGCGTGTAAACGTGCTGTGCATGCTTCAGGCCAGTTCATCGTCGAAAGAGGCCAAAAGTGAAGAAGCCTTCCTCCAAATCGCTGTGAGTTTGTCATAACCCATCTGTTCCTTTGTAGTCAGCCAAGCTCTACTCTTATCTCTATCCAGATTTTTTTAGCTTGGTCATATGACCCAGCAGCATGCTCTCCTCTCTCCTTACTTTAGTCCTCTTCTCTTCTACTTACAGTAACTCTCATTTACCTGCATTGCAAAACCGCACCATCCTTTTTTTCCATCCACCCACTCAAGTCTAAATCAATACAGCAATGCAGATGTGATGTGTCCTTATGTTGTGTTCTCAGTCCTGTTACTGTCATCTCTTACTTTTCCTCGCAGTCTTGGTAGGCACAGACCACAACTGGAGCCACGGTTTCCAGTGAATGCTTCAAGTTACACATTTAACTCACAGTGTTTATTTCCCCCCTGCACAGAGGGCAGATTTGGGAAGGCTGGGTTGGTTAACCATCTGCAGCCCATAACCAACCACTCTGGCCTCCTCCAGCGAAGGAAGGAGTAGGTGGCGTGAAGGCGAACCCAAGGACCTTGACCACACTTTGATGGACCATAACCTGAGATTCTACTCTACTCTGATCTGGGGTTTTGATTTTTGAGAGAGCTATTCTTTGTAGCCCTCACCCAGGCAGAGGAGACGCCAAGACTGAGAGGAGGTTAAAGAATCTCCAACTGTCAGTCTTACCTTCGCACACATTTCGTACTCATTTACATCCTCTGTTACCCCCCTCACTGTCCAAGACCAATAACATCAGGACGCTGTGATTCAGATGGGACAGTTTGGGGTATCCACAAGCTATTCAGTCTCACAGTACTGCTTGTAGATAATATATATCAGCTTTAATCAGCTTTCTTTCATCATACAAGACTGGATGGAAACATGAGTTGTCAACTCTGCTGCTACACAACAATGTCATGGGTGCTGCCACTCGCCCTCATGACGTCTCTGTGGCACATGCTGATAACCTCAATCATAGCGCTTGGAATATGATTGGTGACATAACAGACATTTTTCTTTTGTTCTTTCTCTGCACCGACGTGTCTGCACATGGAAGTGGTATGGACTTTATAACGACCAACTGTAACGGACTTTTTCGCCATAATCTTT
Organism: Euthynnus affinis; assembly: GCA_029490765.1. Taxonomy (NCBI): domain Eukaryota; kingdom Metazoa; phylum Chordata; class Actinopteri; order Scombriformes; family Scombridae; genus Euthynnus; species Euthynnus affinis. Next base: position 8,159,957 of record CM055840.1, on the reverse strand, counting down.
TGTATTATAGTTGATCTTAACGCTGATGAATGTCCTTAATGAAGCATCATCTTCCTCAAAGCTGTGAGATGTGAGGTGATTTTTAGATTTTGCCTGCCTTTTGATCCAGCCCTACACAAGTGTCAAGCACACCTCAAACAGGCCTACACTAACCACTATCTCACAATGGTACGACCCAAACCTCCAAAATATTTGACCACTGGCAGAATGCGTCATTAGTGAATGCCATTTTTTCTCCTTTGTATTGTCAATACCACACTGTAGAAGTATCCAAATAGTGTGTTCAGCTTGCTATACATGGTGCTACAGGATAACAATACAGAAGTAAAATCTTGCTGTACAGTACAGTATGTATTTGAATGTATGTTGTGCAATTAATATAAATGTTTACAATATTTTTTATAATACTGAAGAGGCAGACCTCATTGTATGATATGAGTTGACAAAATGACCTTATAGGGAGAAATGTAGATTGAGAAATTTCATTGCCCGCAATTTGTATGTTTGTCCTTTCCTTATTTACATTGGAAAAGCACTTAAAGGGTTCACTGTGAAGAGATTCGCCATGTACATTTAATGGATATATAGTTTACTCTGTGCCAGAGGAACAACACAACAATGTAATACCTGTTGATGTGAATTTTAGCAACCTGCCTTTGTTAGCTTCTTTGATTTTCTTTTTTTTTTTTTTTTTTAGCAGATATTTCCATAGACCTGAGTGCTGATAGTAATTGTGAATAAAGTGTTGTTTGACCATAAACGTGAGCCGACTTTTCTTTTCTACAAATGCATGACGGTTACTCATGTTCCTGTCCAGCAGGTGTCTCTGTCTGCTTGTCCACCGGGAGCGACACGCTGCTCACATGTCGTTTCACCACAGTTAAAAGATTGGAAAGATAGTTGTGCTTGTAAAACAGACAGTTACGACTTTGAAGTCTCTCTGACTGGCCGAGTCAAGTCACAAGCAGTTGTAAAATCTGCACTTTTTTTAAAATTTTTTTTATCCCTGATATAAAATTCATATTTGAGCGCACTAATTCAAACGCAGCCTATATCACACTGCTGAGTCGCCTAGCAACCACATTGTTCAATCACATGTCAATACATTATGTGGCTCTTATAGCGTATATTTTACCACTAAAAGTAGTTTAAAACAACAGTGTGTTGCTGTGAAATTGACCAGACTGCCTTTTAAGTACTTATTTACATCCACAAAAAGACTGTGGTCGCTTAGAAGTTATTTTATTCCAGCTTCAAGAAAAGTTGTTGACCGTGATGAGAGCCTGATGCGACGGTTCTGGTCACTCTGCTTTGTTCAGCCAACTAAATGTTTTGATCAGGGTTTGGCTTCTGCTCTTTTCCAGCCAGCTAGTCGAGGGATTGAGTGTGTGCGTGGGGGGTGGGTGACCCCCATCCCAACCTATGACTCACGGGCAGAGGCGGAGACTCCATATCGGATTCACCACCGTAGGACCGTCCCGTAAGTTACTCACTGCCCGGACAACCCTGTGCGCTCAGAAAACAAACCTGCAGCCCGATACGAGGGAAACATCGTTTTCTCCGTGTTTACGCCCTGTTTACAATGTGAGGAGAATGGCCGGGACAAGGTAAGCTAACTCTCCGTTAAACTTCAAAGCGATACAAACTTTACTGGGGACAGTTTAGTAGCTGGAGCCTCGCTAACATACGTTATCATCCCGCCGCCGACGGCTCGCTGAGGTTCAGCCAGCAGACTGGCAACCACGCCGCTCAATGGATAGCTACATTGTTGAAGTACTTTACAGTGTTAATGAGAAGTTTAGCGTCTTAAATGTTAGCCGGAGTCTGTGAAAATGAAGTGTATAATTCAGAAAATTAATTTGAAGAGAGTGGGTCCAAAGGTCTCTTAAAACTGAAAGTTCGCAGTATTTTTGCCATTGGTGTTGCTATTTGTATTTAACGCTAAGGCACATTTTGATAGTCATAAACTATATTAATTGTTAGTAGGTTGTTGCTAACCAATATTAACTATTTAGTAGCTTAAAAACACTAACATGGAGCAACTATGACAGAAGTTTATGTCGCACAAACTCAGGTTTCGCCTCCATTCAGTATGTGTAGAGTTAAATTAGCTAGTAGCTGTGTGGGGGGGGATTGAGCCCACTTTCTTCGTTTCCATCTATCAACACCTCCCCCATCTTTTAATTTTTTTCTCCTAAACTCTTCCACAAATTGGCTGAGCTGACTAACTCTTTGCTGTGGTTAACAGACCAATAACCTAAACGGAAGGCAAATGTCCCACAGCCCATTTGTTGCTCTCATTTTTACTGGTGGATGGTAACTGGGGCTCTTAGCTTTAGCTACTGGTTTGATCTCCACATGTTGGATTTCTTCAGCATCTGCTCTGACTGCAGATGTGTATTAAAACTTTGTTTAGCTGTCAACGGTTTTCTTGAGACAGATGGTTTTCTTTAGTCCACACAGTCTATTTAAAACTACTGAGGATGTATAGAATAAGCTACTTTGGTTCCCTTCAACTGTTTTGGCACATGTTTAAAATAAATGGGGGCTCATTCTGAATAGTTCAGACTTGATGGCTTTTAATGGCTGAAGTTGAAGTTATGATTTTTTTTTAATGTTTCTAATACACCTCCTGTTAAATGCTGTGTAATGTACATTGTATGAAAAGCAAGCCGTCCGATCAGATGTCATTTATATAGCCTGGGGCAGTTAGTTTGACACACCATACAAACCTGTCTTCCTGGGTGCAGCAGTTGAACCGTCTCCATGCCCAGCTTGGCTCATCTGATAATGACTGGTGGTAGCGTCTGCCTAGTGTTGGTTTCTGCAGACGTGTTAACTTCTCTATCTGTGCAGGACTTCGTCTTTTATCTAACCGGCTCTACATTACAGACAGAGAAGGCAAGATGGTGGGACAAGACAATGGTCTTATTTGCTTTTTCTGCCACCTAAAACATGTCGTCCGTTCATTTAGGTTTGTCAGTGTGAGGAGCAGAAACAACAATAGGATGTTGTTGCTCTGTTTACCCAGCTAGCTCACAACAGCGTGCAGACAAAAGAGAACAAACCATACGTTCTCCTAACAAGATGAATCAAAATGGAGCCTTTTGACAAAGACAAGACAGGATGTCCATCCTACAGAGGATTTGACAATAGACCTGTTTGTCTGTTGAGAGGAAGTGATTGTGAAGCTTGTGCTCTGGTGACAACAGCATGCCAATAATACATTATGTGGAGGATCTTTTTCTTTTCAGTTGAGTCTTTTTTTTTTTTTTTTTAGACATACAGCTTCAAATCATGTTTCCAACATTCAGTCAATTCTTTCCTGTTTTCTATGATAATCCTGGTCACATCCCTGTTGATCAGTGCTCTGAACACTGATGTGATTCTCTGTGGTCTACCATAGCGACAACGTAACGAGGTTAAGGTGATTTAACCAAACACATTCATCTGTAACTGTACTCAACTCACACTTTGAATCTTTCCTCTGTGGGGATTAAAGGCGGGTTTAACTTCCTGGGCCACACTCGGTTGAACCTGATGCTGAGAGTGCTGATCATCACTCACAAGCATTATAGGGGATAATAACTTGCGGGTGTAGTTATATTGTTCAGATGAGGCTGTAAGGATGGATGAGTCATCTGCTGTAAAAGAGTTGAAGTTTGCATAACCTCAGTGAGCTGTCAAAGTGAAAATGAGCTCTGCACAAAAAAAATACAAAAACACATAAAAAAAAAACAAACAATCATTACACACAAAAATGAAACAAAAAACACACATAAAAAATGGAAAGTCTACCTAGAACTGAAAGCTTTTTGCCCATGAAACGCATCATCACATTTGTCTCCCTCTACCAGAAACCTGAAAGTCTTTTATTATTAGGAAAATATTAATCTGTCCCTACAGTGCCGATCCCCCGGCAGCGGCCTCTTAAATCATAATCCGCCCCACTCCTCCCCTCGGACCCGTACAGACCCAGCGTTAACATCTTCACCAGGCTGCTCTGCATTTCTAATCCTGCTGGGCCTGTCGTCTGCACCTTCACTTCCTCTAGAGGACAATCCGGACGTTTCTTTCCCGTGTGGTTGCTTGACCAGCCACTGACCCCCCTCCACTCACCCTGTAACTCTGCTCTGGGATTAGACTCTGGCCTCGTTTGTCATGTCAGCAGGGGAGGATTCGGAGGGGGAAGTGGGATGGGGGGGGGGGGGGAGGGGAGGGGTGGTGTGGTCCAACTGAAAACGAAGTTACAAACTGCTGCTGGTGGCAGGCGAGCAGGTCAGAAACTAATGGAAAATGTTGTTTCCATTAGGCGGCACGCAGATGGCAGAGGTTGAATGCTTGAGTTTATTTTTAAAAGGCAAAATATGTCTGACCCAGGATGATTTGACTAGATAAAGTTTGGACAATGAATGCTTAGGGTTATTAAGTACAATTACATCCTAATAGGTTCATTCATTTCTCTTGTTTGGACAAGTGACCCCATTGTTCCTGCTCTGACAGCTGGTGCACTGGACAGAAAGAGCCGGGCTCTATGGGGTAAACACCCTGATCCCGTCCTCAGCTTCTCCTGCACATGTTCGCTCTCGTCCAGATTCTTGTCTGATCTGAAAAGTCCCCATGTGCTCTTCGAGTAAGGAAAGGGGTGGATTTTTAGGAAGGACAGGGGCTTCTGTTTGGTCAGGCTTACCCCTATAAAAGGGAATTTATTGACCCTGTTGCTGACTAGTGTCTCAGACAGACAGTGACTGTTCAGCAGAGCAGTTAAGGGGGCCGGAACATCCCGGTGTTTGTGCTGAATGCTGCAGCGTTCGTGGGAGAAGGCCGGATGGCGGGACTAGACAATACTCTCCATACAGCTATCACAGGGCGCTGCTTCACTGTGGTTAGTTTGTAGGCGGATTACAGCGAGGGTATCTGAAGTAACATTCAAGACTGCCAACACAAAAATGTTCTCCTGGAACCGGTAGCGAGGTAGGCACCATTATCTCAAACATCTCATGAAGAATCGGTTTGTTGCAGTAGGGGGGTGAACATTTTGGCTGCTACAAGAGAATGAATTCATTTAGGGCCATGTAAAATCGCGAGCTGGAAGACAGCATGGGAAAAGATGGGCCTGGCTGAAGTTGGCTGAACGACCTTGTGAGATCCGGTCTAATCCGGTGCCAATGGTTAGGGGAAACTGTCTCTAGTTCTGGATTAGGGCAGCTGTTGAAGGAGGTCACCCTAGACCTTGTATGCATGTCTCAAGCTCCTCCCCTCCTCATGGATGTGATTGGCTGGGCTCCCCTGTGTGGAGGCAACACAGAGAGTTCTCGTTGAATGAAGTCTGCCTGTTGATCTGACAATAGTCTGCATTGTTCTGTTCCATCATAGGCTTTAGAATAGGGTGCATTTCACAGCCTTTGTAATGCATATGACGGTGAGTCATCACAGGACATTCTTGTCAACTAGGTAACCATGTTTTGTTTTTTTTTTCTCTACTCCACAAGAGCCCCCAGACGAAGACGGGATATTTTCACATCGGTGTGTTCATATCCTCGTCTTTCACAAGCAAACGGTCAACATAATCCTTTATATTCCTTTGTGGTGAAGACAGCGTACAGTTTGGCAATATTGCAGTAAAGATGTGAAAAGTCTACTTTCTTTTTTTTTTTATTTAGCAGGAAAATGTTTTAAAATAGAGCCAACTGCAATATAGCACACACACACAAAAACCAGACCATCTGGTTCTCGCAGTTTTTAGGCGTGAGCAGTCGATCAAGTGACTCAGAGCTGCCAATCGCGCTGTTTGCAGGCAAAGCGAGGCAAGATGAAAGAGTTCATGAGAATATTGACTCATCTTCACTGACATCATGACATTTTAGAGCTCTTGCAGGAGAATTATTGTGTGTGACTCCACAGTAATAGGCAGAAAAGTGGGGTTGGATTTAAAGGTGCAACAGTTCACTTTTTTTTTAATGTGTATCATGGGACTGTTCAGTATCCTCACTGGATTTTTTCAGATGAGCAGTGTCCTGACAGAACTGTCACACCCAGTGTCACTCAACAGCTTGTTAGCGTCTTTAGCGCGCAGGCCATTTGGAGGTGAATCAGGTGATGGGGTGAGCTGTGGAGTCTCCCCCTCTGCTCATCTTTATCCTCCCATCCTAGCCTTGTTCTCTGTGCCAGGCATGCGGCTGCCCGGCTGTTTGGTCTTAAAGTGCTTTACCTCTCTTCTCCTCCTTGGCAACATGCCACCCCCTGCGCCTGGGTCGGCTCACATAAGGCCGGCTCTATCATGCCTGACGAGTCTTGCTGTGAAAGACGACCCCCTGAACTCGTTTGCCAATGTCAGCACACGACGAGTTGGGAATGGACACTGACAACTGCAGCTGAGGGTTGGGAGGAAACGGGGTGAGGGGGGGAGGAGAGAGAGAGAAGAGGTAGGAACCTGTTTGACGCCGTGCCCACGTTTAATGAGGAGATTGATCAACGATGCCAGGTTCAGGTTCATGTCCATCAATTTCTCACTCTTTAGATAATCTAAACCTTGCAGGGATACACAGATAAGCTTTGGCTGTAAGGCAAATTGACCCCAACACACACTTGCACAAATGGCAGCAGTAGTTGACCGATGAAGACATTTACCAGAGCGTTTGACATTATTATAGAGTCATTAGAATGATAAATAGACCTGTAGAAATTCTAACAAGAAGCAAAAGAGTAAACAAGACGGGCAGTGTGCAGCTCTGTGGGTCTGGTTTACAAAGCACATAACTGTTAAAGTCAGAGAACAAGATAAGTATACAGCATGCTAACCCCTAGCATTAACTTTATGAGGGCTGCTGTGGGCACAAATGCATAGTTGCCTCTCAGAAGTCCATTACTCTAAAACAGACTCAGCAGTCCTCGTGCCGGTTTGTTTGTTGTTAAATTAAAATGCAGCACATAAGCACACAGGCACCAATTGTGGCGTGAGTTTTACTGACCCCTGACCCTGGTGACACGGCAGGAACGGGAGGTGTCAAACAAAAGGACCAAAGAATGTGTGTATGACAGGTGCAGGGCTTTTTTTCTGTCATCTGAAACATGTGCACTCTCCCCTCTCTCGCTCTGATTGTTCTGGACGCCTGGGCGGGGCGGAGGCTCACACATCCTGCACAAAAACGACCCATATACACCTCGCCCCAGCTCTGTTTCCAACAGACAAGATTAGCCTCTATCAAATGTGCTTTATGTCATCACTATCAACAAAACACCGCCAGCAATGGAAACACAGCAGCTGAAGCTGACCTATCAATTCTTGTTGGGTCCTGTAGATTTTCTTCAGAGCTACATCACACGCACGCACACACACTCTTGAGAGAATCAGGTTTGATTAAAAAACCAACAACAGATATCCTGACTGTAGTATGTTGCAAGCAGAAATGCAATTGTCAGTGGAGTTTCATTTTCCAGTGGAAAAAGATCCCACCTATCTTTTTTTTTTTTTTTTTTTTAAACAGGCCCTGATATATTGTTTCAGTGCAGTCATGTCCTTGAAGTGCTGCTGATGGGCTTACACATGCTAGAGCTGTGGCCCTCTTCACTCCAGTAAACGGGACCGTGGCCACAGCACTCAACATGCCAGGTTTACAGTTACACTCTTCGTTAGTCACAGCTACTGGAACTGCTGCCAAGCACTCAGTAGTCAGTCCGTGTCCCTGCTCTTGTTTTACAATATTTAGATAAGCAGGTTGCCTAGCAGCCATCTTGAATAGACTTTGTACATGGTTTATATATAATCAAACAGAAGTGTGCTTTTGGCAGATCGCTCCTTGCATTATAGTGAGGTGCAGGTCTCTGCTTGCTCAGTAAGGGCAAATTACCAGTGGTTTCTCAGTGTTGCTACATTTTTAATAGTTTTCTACCTGCGTGGATAGGTGAGTTTGAATACTTTTTCCCTCCGAGCGATGATCTATTTTAACCCCAGTATCTAAGGAGAAAGTACGGTTTATGTCTCTAAATAGGAAATAGCAGCTCTGTAAATATACCGGCCAGGGTGGACCTTGGCACTTGTTGATGTGCTTGGTGAGCGGAGTGCTAAGGTTTCCTAGATGAATGGCAGGCCCTGTGTGAGAACTCAGCCCGCCCCAGTCCACAAGGGACAGTCACAAGCAACAACTCAGAATAGTCTGTTGTTTGAAAAGGTTAGAGGTTACCTTACAAGAGGCCTAAATTGTAAATGGGAGCTTAACTGGCTCGCCGGTTTTATCTATTGTCTCACCTTAACAACTTTATGGACAAATGAATGCGGTAATACCCTCCATTTGGCTCAGTTTCTGAAGGCGTCCTATCAGTCCATCAGAAATTCCACAATAGCATTGGAGCATAAAGTTGCGTTTCAACCATTACTAGATTATCTGATGGAACACTGCTGTATAGTTTGGTCAAAAAATCTAAGCTACACAGAGAAAACAATGTTTTTTTTCTCTCTGTATGGTTTATCTTTTTCACAAAATCAACAACCACATTGGTATTTTAGTTTGTTTGAAATCCAAAGCTGGACAATAACACAAGGCTGTGCGTTGCCCTATTTCTAGTGAATGTATTGTCCAGTCCTCTATGTTTACTGCTGCTGGGAAAAGTGCCATTTACACTTTGGCGTTGGCTTCGAACAATAGGGCAGATTCCATGAGCTATATTCTGTTGTTTCCCTCACTCTGGGAAACCGCTCTCAGTTCTAGTTATTTTTGGAGCTGACTGTAAATTGTGGATGATAGATGAAGTATTTCTCCCTCAGAAGGGGACCTCTGGCAGGTTGGGACTGTGAGTAACAAAATGGTTGAGAAGGTGTGCTTGTGCACATGTCTCTGTATGTGTTTGGGTGTGTGTGCACAAGTGTCAGTTTTGGCCTCTTGGTCTCAGTGGCAGGCTCTGTTTGCAGAGATTTTTTTGCAATTTGACAAGCTTTATTTTTAGTCGCTGTGGAATAACCATAGTCTGCTGAAGCGTCTCCTTGACCCAAATGGGAGACAAAGACCCTGTGTGCCATGGGAGAGCAGAGAGTGTGTCATTATACTCAAGAGTCAAAAAGATGTTGGATTTCATCCTTGAATTTCCAAATCGCTCAAAGCCGTGCACAGTTTAGATGCAAAACTGTCACCAGATAAAAGCTTGCTGCGTTAACAAGAGTTCAGCTAAATAATGTAGGTTTAAGTGAAATTAATGAAAAATTGAAGCCAAGACTCAGTTAGGGATTCTGATGGACAAATAGGGCCTATGAAAAAAAAGTTTATTTTCAAGAAAGACTGGAGTCAGCTAAAAGTTAAAGGGGACATGTTGTTGAAAGGAAGATTTCCTTTTCTTTTTTGATTGGGTGCTATATAAATACTGTCAAAGTATCAAAACACTCAGTCCTCGGAGAAATGCACACAGCCCATATTCAGAAACTGGGCCTTTTAAACAAGACGTTTGGACTCCTGCAAGGTTGTGATGTCATAACTATACACTCAGCATTTCCACTACCTCACAGAGGATGGGGCTCACACACACAGACACAGCGGAACAGAGGAGAGAGTCACAGAGGAAACGCTGCACCGTTGTTTGATGTCAGGAGGCAAATTTGTCATTGTGCAGCCTTCCAAAGATTGGATATCATTATCCTCAGCGGTGGCCATTTCAATTTCCCAGTTGAGATTTAGTCAGATACCTGTTTTTTTCCTAGCTACAGTATGCTACAAACCATTACCTGTGATTGACCTGGGCGTGCATCACTCACAGTCAGCCGTTTGTAAAAAAAAAAAAAAAAAAAAAAAAAGACCACGAAAATGAAAATAGTAAACTGGGAAAGGGGAATAATATGACTTCTTTGAAGGGAAATTTTGCCAATTTTCAACCAGAATTGTATCATTACAATGTGAATAGTATATGCAAATGAACAATGTTTAACTTCTTTTCATGTTGCCTGCACCCAGAGCTCCACACTCATTGGGATGCAAAACTCGTGACTTTGGAGATCTGCCTTAGACTACAAACTATGTTTCCGCATTTTCTGTAGTGGTGCCTTCAAGGACGGTAAAATGTGGGTCTCCCAAAACACTCCGGGCTACCATGTTACTCTAATGATAGGGAAAAGCAGACTACTACTATCATACTACTAAATACTTTAAAATATCAATATATTTGGAAGAAAACTAGTTTCATGATACAAGGCCAGAGCAACGTTAGGGACGCAGCCTGACTTCAGCAGCTGAGTTTCCCTGATAACACTAAAACTAACACAAAACATCAGTTTCACAATATAATGTCGGAGCAGAATTGTGGCGCCACTATTACAACTTATGAGGCCAAATATAGTGCTGTGCAATCAGACAAAACAGAGTATCAAGAAGAAAGCTACCCCCGGAGCTGTGTGACAGCTGCAGCTGAAATAGAGGTGATGCAGCCGGGGTAGCTTTGCAGCATCGACCTGTGTCTGCATGGTGATGATCGTCAGAGAGAACAAGTACAGAACAGAAAACTGTGACTCTGAATTATCTGTAACTTGTGGGCGGCTGCATTCAGCTTTGTCAACAATCCAGTTCAGCTCATCATCATCCAAAATAGATAAAAGAAACAGTGTTTGCTTGGACACTGTTTTGATATATCAAGACTTGATGAGAAAAATAGTTTTGTACAGGAAAATAAGCCTAAGTAAGGAGATATAATGCTGCACTGAATTTGTCTTTAGTGCTAATCTGGCTGTGAACACACAGTCAATAGAGTCAGTCAGTCTGATTGGACACATGCAGTGTATTCTGGTTGTTGTAGGATTCCCCTTTAAGAGCGATAAGGGGGATCTACAGCTTTTCTATTGCCGTAGAGCACAAATTTCCAAACTAATTGCACATTTCTTCTACATAGGTTACCTAGTTTTAAGAAAAATCATCATATTCACAGCGGTAAAATTTTCCTTTTAATATTCATGAAAATATTTCATGTTTAAAGCCAACTTCTCTACATACATGTTATTTTTCAACTCTCCGTGTTCACATGTTTACTGAAGGCAGTCCAGTGCTGATTTAGGACCACACAAACCTCTAACATGAATCTCTGGAACTCTCCTTCAATTAAATTGAGTTTCCCCAGAGGTAAATCAGGTGCTGTATCCTTCAGTCATAGGACTGTGTGTGTGTGTATGTGTGTGAGAGTGTGTAATAAGTTAATTTTAGATCAATATAAAACATTTGTTGGAGTTAAACTTCGCTGAGCTGGTGCGGACTGCATTCCAAACCATTTATGAACATTTGCAGGATGAAGCCGGCTGCCTCAGTTGTTTGGAGTTCTGCTCTATACTTTAATGCCTCCTTCTCTTGTCAGTGAGCGAAAAGCTGAGCAGGCTCATTTGCATGCTGTTACAGACAGTAACGGCTCACCAGGAATTAATAACAACTAGAATGTTGCTTGGTTAGTTTTCCACTTCAGGCAACGGCAACACTTTTATCTAATTTAGAGAATCAAGGACATGTTTATTATTATGGTACAAAGGAATCCATCTTCATTTTAAATGTAGAAAAAGTGTGTTGACTGACAAAGTCCCTTTGTACTAGACCAACCTGTATAATGGACATCACATGTTGGCTTGAGTACTCCCAAAAGTGATGTTTCAGGAACTTCAGAACCTGAACACTGGTCCGTCTTCCTGCTTTATCTGGTTGTGTCAACAGAGCCCAGCAGGCTCACTCTGTGCTCTAAACTGCTGTTTATTTACCCAAAGGGAACAGTCCTTATGCAACCACTACACCCCATGCTGTTAAACTCGTCAGCCATGGCCTCAACCGTTGACCCTCAAAGCCTGGTTTCCTGTTTAGGGTGTTCAGGACGCAGTCCGCCATGTTAAAGTCTATGCTGGTTTCCCCAAGTGTCATCACTGCTGTGGAATTTGGGGATATAAAAAAAAACACTCCATGTTTATCATTGTAATCCATAAGGGATTAATTTAAATTCAGATACAAACACTGCATTTATAAAGATTGATGACAAACAGGACTGAATGGAGGAATGCAGCATGAACAGATCAGTTTCTCTGCTGTGGGAATGCCTCTTTCGGAGGCCAGGAGCAGTAAAAGGATGAAGACTCTGGTATGTGTGGGGTGTTATTGACTGTTTGGCCTCCGCTTTGAATGCCCCATTATTCGCAAGGCTTCCCACCCATTAAGTGTTGCGGACCTAATTCTTCTGAAAGTCATCTTTTTAATAGTTGCGCCTCGTTGTGGAACCCTTTCTCTCTCTTTGCGAGTCAGACTGTAAACATTACTCTGCCAACCTGAATCAATGCTGCAACATGAACAAATACATTCATGCTTTTGACTCACAAATAATTTTTTTTCCTATCAATGTCATCTCTCATCTTCTTGTAATTCCAGGTGGGTTAAAAACACAGTATAAAAACAGCCTACATGTTGAGTCTACTAAGGTCAGGGCTGCTTGCCTAGTGTGAGAGATTGGACCAGATGGCCTCCCAGCATAGAGCACTGGGACACATGGGTAGACAGTATATGGAAGGCTCCTATATCCTCTCCATGCACTTTCTATGTTTACCTAGCTGTTAAATCGACCTACAGAGAGTCCAGGGCCGGTGCTGAGCACATAAGAGATACCGATTAATACTTGATACCCATAATTGACGAACAGATACATCAAAATTACTCGAGCTATGCTGTTAAAACGGAGAACAGCTGTTGTTCCCAGTGAGTTGTAGCCAACGGGGTGACATTGTAACCCTGGCCAGATCCGACTGGCACCGCAATCTTCTGTGTCTATTTCTGAGGCCGGGGGTGCACACAGGGTTGGTTTTGGCAGGCGCACGAGGAATGAATGTGGGTATTTGATGGACTTTGTAGGTAGCATTATCCGTGCTAAGCTTCATGCCCCTTCTGATCATCACAGGTAGCCTGGACTGCAAACTTGTACCACAAACAACCGTGATGGGGAGAAGAAAAGCTTTTCTGTCCTCAGAAAGCTGGGAAAAGATCCAAACCTATGGCAGATTCTTGTGACACTAATTCCTCCCCACCGGTGTTTTTCTTTCAAAGATGCTAGACTAGAGTTGGATGGGATAGCAAAGAAGAGAAAGAACCTAGCCTTGCCAGGACCCTCAAGTGGTCATTACAAGACAAGAGAAGAGAAGAGAGGAGAGGAGAAGAGAGGAGAGGAGAAGAGAGGGGGGTGTTGTGACTTATTGGATATTTTGAGTCTTTCCCCTGGCCCGGATCTAGACATCTACTGGGATGCTAAGCCTGGGGAAAGGACTCCTGCTGGCTGTTAGCAGTATTCCTGTTCCCACATGGATTTGCTGGCACAGTTAAGGCCTGCATTAGGGAACTAGATCAAAGGAGACATAATGAAGCCCACTAAAGGGTGGCATGACCTGGATATACCCGCAAACTACAGTCCTTGTTTATTTATCATATTTATTGACCCTAATTCTTATGTAAGTAGCCGCAGCATATACTCATAACAAGGGGTGATATCACTCAGTTGCAACATACTACACACTTACATTTAACACAGATAGTGTCCTATAATTTCTCTGAAATTCAGTTCATGCTCTAATTGTGTATAATTGGTTGTCCCTCGTATCTGTTTGCCCGTCTACTTTAATGCAAACCGGGTTTCTCTCTCTCGCGCTCTCTCTCTCTCTCTCTCTCTCTCTCTCTTTTGCGCCTCCCCCTCCCCGCTGTCTCTCTTTTCTTTTTTTTGTTGTTGTTGTCTGTGAGTATTGTGCTGAGCTGGCTGTTGTCACTCTGTGATTGTAGTTAAGCTCAGTGGTTTTTTGTGTTAGTGGCACTCGGAGCGTATGGTTCTCTTTGGGCCCTGCTGACTCCGTGCCTGGTGTCTCACTGAGTGCGTCCACCTGTTCTCCTTATCCGGGAAACACACGTGCACGCCATCACTCCTGCCGTTGCCTACCAAAGAGATGACATCACTCCAAACGCACACACACAATACAGATGGATACATGTAGGGGACACAAACATTGACACTCTCTCCATATGGGCGAGTGGGCATTTTTTGAGCCTCTCAGTCTGTCAAACAGTGTGGGTTGTTTACCGCTTGTCGAGTTGATGAGTACTCAGGCGTGACTGTATCATCGAATCCTGTTGGTGAGTCTGTTGCCATATTTAGCTGTTTAAAAAAAAAAAAAAAAACCTTTACCCTTTTTTCTTCTCATTCAGCTCTGATTGGGTGGAGATCTTGGAGCCACGCTCCCGTGAGCGTATGTATGTGAACTTGACCACTGGTGAGTGCGGCTGGGAACCCCCTCCAGGCGCTCCTGTCCGCCAGGCAGACGGTAACCAGTGGTGGGAGCTGTTCGACCCTCAAAGTGGCCGCTTCTACTACTACAACTCATCTGGGCGCCGCACAGTCTGGCATCGACCCCAAGGAGCAGATATCGTGCCGCTCTCCCAGCTCCAGGCCATGAAGCGCTGTAGTGAGGCCAAGCGGGCTGGAGGGGGCGTCGACAGACACCACCACGGGACCACGGGGAGTATCAGCAGCGTAGGAAGCCAGGGGCGCTGCACCCCGCTGCCCGAGCGAGACGCAGACAGTCCTCTTCCCAGAGCCCTGGAGACCAGCGAGGTGGCTTCCAACCCAGAGCTGGACCCAGCAGTGGACAGCAGATCGCAGGGAGACGGAAGCAGCACTGAACACAGCACAGATGGCAGCAAAGAACCACAGAGGTAAGCCTAACCGAGCCCGCGGTAGCCTCTACAGTAAATCTGGAAAGCGAATTGTGCTTAATCATTAGTGGATCATATTACCAGGAGAAAAGTGAGGAAATGTGATAGTCATCTCAGCATGTGGCATAGTGAGTCGTAATGACTTTCAAATGCTTCTGCTATGAGAACTAGTAGGATTATTTTGACTTTTGACCAGTCAAGCCGATCTCAAACTGCTTTTCTATTTTCATTCTCACTTATCTGAACATTCCATATGTCCCATGTTTCCATACAATTGGCTGTGAACCATGCTCGGTCATTTCAGCAAATCGTTACCAAATGGGGAGAACGGTCAGTTATATTACAGAGCACGACATCCCCCCCCCCTCATGCTAGGGTTTCTGGTGCAGTACGGCCCCTAACAGTAAGTCATTCAAAGACCCCATCATGTGCCTGGCGTTGTGGCCTCATCCAAACCACCGTCTCTTCCCTCCAAGCCAGATTCCAGGCATGCCACTTCTGTTTCCCCTGGCAAAGAGCCACTGAGGCCGTCTTAGTGTCCTTCTGTGTGCTCACCACCATCCTGCTCTGCTCTGCTCCAATGCTCATTTCATTTTCCTAAAACAAATCTAGGCCCCAGGCCATCAGAGACTGTAACGCCTCTTATGGGTGAGAGCTTAAATGTGCATGCATGAGAGGCATGTGAGAGAGTGTTGTCTGTGGTTAATAACAAGCAGAACCGCTACATTCCAGCTGCCTATAAACAAGGAGAACCCTGCTGGTTTTCAGAGGCTCTGCTGTAGTGACTCTGGCTCTCCGGTTCCTCCTGGTTCTCCCTGTACCTCACCTTGACCATTAGGGGGTCTCTCCTCTGACCCTTCGGTCCTTTGGGATTACGAAAAGATGGAGGGTGAACTAATTTGTCAGCCATGGCTGTTAAATGACACCACTGTAGGCCTTGTTGCATTTTCTCTGGTGTGTGTGGGGAGTGTTAAATCTCCCCAGAGGGTCCCACTCTGCCCCAGTGACTCAACCTTTCCCAGAACCTTTTCTGTCTCCCCTTAAAACAATGACCAGCTGTGTTCCTCAGCGGAAGACTGAGGAGTCTTTAGCCAACAGGGGCTTGATGCCCTACTTAGCCATATGGCCCTTCACATGTTCGCCAGCCTCCATCTCTTAGCAGGTAATTAGATACCACCACAAAATGCACAGCGAGGGTGGAATGTGACAGCTCAGAATGGATGAAAACAAATTCTGAGACATGCTTGTCTTCAGTTAGTGGCCCGTCTTATTGATAATGACAAGGATCAATGGGATAAGAGCAAGAGAGAAAGTTCAAATGAAGAGCTGGAATGGTCTCGGCGGTTTGAGGTTAGCTAATTGTTCCGTCCCACCCTCAGTGGAGAGGTGTTAGGGGCTTTCATGAGCACACAGTCATCTTCCTTTTTTAGATCACGTTGATTCCGGTCACCACTTTTCAGTTTCATAAGGTGTTTCAGTGTTGAAAGTTCCTCAATGTTTGGTTTGAATGCCTGTTTTAAACATGTCTTGACATGTTCTTTTTTCTTTTTTTCTTTTTTTTCTCTGTGAAATTTCAGCAGAGATGAAATGTTATTAACTTCTGACCTTTTGAAAAACAATGCTGTTCTTTGTGAAGATGGGACAGTCCCACTTCATCCAACACCAGTTTCCTTTTGTTTATGTGCTATTAATAAATCTCTTCATAATGGATAGAAGAGTTTCCAAAGGTCCACACAACGCACCCTGTGTGTTATTCTAACCACTGGTTGGTTGATGCAGAGTTCTTTCTCTGTCTGTCTCTCCCTCTTTCTAAAGTTCATATCTGTATTTGTTCATGCTTATAGGAAATGTAGACATAAGAGCACGCTTGCGTGCCAAATCTGTTACTCATTGGCCAAGTCTTATCACATGTCCTGGGAATTTTTGGGTACTACAAGCCTGTGGAGCTCATCAGGGAAGTACCGTGGTCTCCAGGGGTAAACATGTCAGTCACATGTGGTTATGGGCACAGGAAACAGGCTAACTGATCTCTTTTCATGATGTAGAACTCTAAGGTGTTACAGATCATCTAGCTTATAACATCTGTGTTGAATTTCACCCACCTTTCATCGCATGTGTGTCTGTGCTGTACCAGGTAACATCTGTATGGGATTTCACCATAGATGGTGTATGATGTGTGTGTGTGTGTGTATGTTCCAGTCTTCACTGTGTGTGGGCTCCTTTCCACTACATTCAACTTACAGGAGACCTGCTGAGGATGAGTGGATGTTAAAAGTCTGCTGAGGACACATGACAGCATGGTGTAAAACAACCCAGAAGTGACCCACAGTGGTTCACGTCAGGGTCACACTACTCTTTTGTCTCATAGGCTTGCCTGAGGCATATAATGAACCACTAAAACGAACAAAGGCTCTCACTTAAACCTAGTTGTCCCCAGGGTCAACTGAGAGCTTTCTCTAAGCGGGAAGACTAGGTATGCTGAAAGGAGAACAACACCAAATGACTTGTATGTGCCCTCTCATTTAGCCCTGTAATGATATAGCGGCGTACCAGCATTCAATCCAAGGCAGTTGTGCTGGGATTAGACACTTAAAACTTGCCTTTCCTGATTGTTGGCTAGCTTCGGATTCCTTTAAAAAGATTCAGAAAGTGTACACAGATTTGGCTGTATTAGTAACTATGTTTATTTGTGTGCACTTATACAAAAGTTGTATCAACATTTACACTTTACAGAGGAGCCGAGATAGTTTGTTTTAAATGAATGTGCAACCAGTTTAGTTACATGGGTGTTAGGTTCAATTTCAGTCTGATGTGTTTTCAGGAAACCAAAGCACGAATGCAGAAACCTGTTCTCAAAGGTGACAGCGTCTGATAACCAACTAAAAAACAGAACTGGAAACCTTTTTTTTTTTTTTTTTTCATTTCTCTGTCTGTGTCTATGTCGGGGGAAATTTTAAGGGAATTTTCTAAATAAACTGTGTGTATGAAAGCAAAAGTATGAAAAAGCCAAACCAACTTAATACAACTGAACGTGGTGCACAGAGCTCATTTTACTAACACTGGATTGGCAAAGTTTTTTTCCGAACATTGAGGCGTTATGCCCTCAATATAGAAGCCAGCCAGCAGACTTCATGCACATGTTCTGGCTGTGTCCGAATCCGCTCCACCTTCTGGATCAGCGTTTTTAAAGCTTTTAGCGAGATGTTTGAAATCCAATTTGACCCTGACCCGGTCCGTGCCCTCTTTGGTTTAACATCAAAGGAATCCCGTGCTCGCTCACCAAATAAAGCCTATGTGGTCATAGCTTTCACTACACTCCTTGTGAGACGTTTGATCCTTTTAAAATGGAAGCAACGCGCTCCTTCATCCTTTTCTCATTGGGTCAAAGATGTTATGTATTTCTTAGAGCTAGAAAGAAAAAAATTAAACACACACTCAAAGGGTCCTCTCAAACCTTTTGTTAAGATACGGAGGCCCTTTCTGGATTTTTATGACTCTACAGAAGCCCCTTGTTAAAGAGGAGGGTGGAACCCATAAATGTTATTTTTATATTACAGTAGTGAGCATCCCCTACTCTCCTCTCCCTCCCTTTTATTCTTTTCCTTTTTCTTATTGTTTGAAAAGTTAATATTTTTTATGATTTGACTATCTTATTATATTTTTCTCTCTTTCGCCTAAATGTATTCTGCAATCTATAATCCTATGGGTGGGTGGGTGGGTGTTTATGTAGGGTGGTAGGTATGGGAACGAGGCATTCAGATCGCCAACATATTTGCTGAATAGTGCTTCTTTGTATTTGGGGCGATGAGTAGGTGATCTGGAGTCAAAAATACATGTTTTGTCTTTCACTCTTGTGGGATGAAAACTTTTGAAAATCAATAAAACATATTTACAAAAAGGCCAAAACAAAACAAGCTTCCCCTCATGTGCTTGCTTGTTTGTGAGTCATGTAGGAGAAATCACTAGTTGTTTTATTTAGGAAACAAGGGGGGGTGTGCGTCTTATGGGGTAGATTAAGTTTTTAACCTCTTAATGAGTCACACATTGTCTACATGTTTACAGCGAGAGCACAAGCCTTTCATGCTTTTCATCTCCCGCCACTCTGAGTATGTAGCCACAACATTTTTACGCACACTGGAAAGACTTGTTTTATCTCTTCACTCCCGGTGTGGTAAGCTCATTTTTCAGCTTTTTCCAGATGTGTTTTTTTTTTCTCCCCAAGTCTGCCTATAATAATGAAACAGGTTTTTTTTTTCTGTGTGAAAAAGTTTGAACTTGGGATCTTGTTATGTGCCTGAGTACTTTGATCTAGTTAGCAGTGACGATGTCCTCCTTTCATTTTTATCTCTGTGCTGTTTCTCTACTTTTTCAGCGTTTCACTTTGTCTTTCTCATAAAGTTTATGACATTCTCAAAAACTAGATTACAGAGTTAGCATTTTATGTGTCTCACTGAAGCAGTGTATCCAAACCTCTTTTGTTTTATTTTAGATATCATTGAAACACTACTTTTACAGTTAACTTCTCCCTCTGGTGCTGTGGTGTAGTGGAATATCTCCAGCGTGTGTTCACAACAAACCAGTGGTACTGCATGTGAACTGACCTGAGGCGTGCTGCTCTGGCTGCCTCAGCTGACACACAGTGGGCAGAGATGCTGGTTTTCAGAGTGCTTTCACTCCCATTCATCTCTACAGGGACGTTATTGTTTACTTACTACCACTGTTATTGTTTTTTCCTGATCTTTTGTATTCCTGATATATATCTCTGAGACTTGAGACTGATTGGAACAGGTTTGGCGAGTGTGTGTGTGTGGTTTTTCTTTTTTATCATATCATCCTAACTGTGCTATCATGGGATCTGTCCTCACAAAAAAAAACACTGGCAGATACAGTTTCAAATTCCAGTGACGGGTCTCTCTGGAATTCTGTTGGGTTTGGCCTCATCCAGTCCCTTTTATAATGATCCTAGTGGCCGTCCCTTAGCCCTACCCGGCACTCCTCACAGGGTCGGGCTGACAGAGCCACGGACATGCACAGCTGGTAGACATCTTGGCTCAGAGTAGGGAGGTGCGTCAGTTCAGCTGTTGCAGGACAGCTGGCTCTCTCTGGAGGTGTCTTACAGGAAGTAGGGGGCAACCAGCTTTGCTTTACGTCCAAACTGTTATTTCATGCTTCTGTTAGATATTTTCAAAAGCGCGGTAAGAGAAAAAATCAGCTTTGAACATTGGCGACATGGATTCGACATTGTCCTCAGCGAATCTTCTTTGTCTTTTCAATTTCCTTCCTATTACGCAGATTGCAGTGGTCTGTGCTCTGAGGTGTTTATGTAGCAGAAGCTTGGCCTTTGCAACCTCACTTCCTCTTCCTGTCCAACCAATGTTAATAATAACCCCTGTTTTTCAGACCCCACTATTCCCAGGGGGTGTATTTAAGAACTTCAAAAAAAAAATCCATTTCTCTATCGGCCAAAGTGACTCAGCTGATGGCTTTTCCAACAGCAGTTATTCCAAGCAGGAAAGAAAGGAGAGACAGAACATCTGCTGACATCAGAGCCCCGTAGTATATTTAGTCGGTTATTGAGACGAACTGACCGCAGGGATATTCAGAACAGTGACAGAAGTATCTGGGACTGTGTTTGTGGATGTGAGACACCAGAACTGCCAAGACTAATTGGAATTTGCTGACCGTTAAGTTGATTTGCTGCCCTGGACGCCAATCAGATTAACCCCGTCAGTTTCCAAAGGGCCTCTAACTTCATTTTATCTTACATTTCTCTGTCCTGTCTATCCTAAAGGTCTCACATGTTTGTTCCACGTTCTGAATGAAGGGGTTTGTAAGTGCATACGGGCGTATCATAGGTGTGTGGCACGCACATGCGCTATGTGCGCGTGTTTATGTGTGCTTGAGAAATAGTTGAAGTGGAGATGATCTCTTTCCAAACAGCAAGAGATCGAGAAAAATTCAGAGAGAGTTTTTACACTCCCTGTGATAATTATCATGTCTTTCTTTTTTTCTTTTTCTTTCTTTTTTTTTTTTAACTTCTGTGATAAATTGCTGTGTATAATCCCCTCCTTGAGCCAACATTCAACAAAACACCTGACAGGCAAGCTACTAGCAGGCAACACACCCTTTCTAAACAACTTTCATCACGGTTGGAATAAAGTCCAGGCCTGTTCAGGGTTACGTAAGAGCCTGTCTGTTTGCCTGACTGAGGTTGAAGATGACTCTTTCAGGTTCAACCTCTGTCCTAAACCCCCACCCCCCACCCCCTCCCTCCACTCCTCCCTAAACTCCTTTGCTGTCGTTTAGGGAGGCGTCTCCGTGACAATGGCACAACCATGCATTGTATGAGGCTCACCACACTGCCACAGAGGCCCCTGAATGAGCTCTGAGGAATTCCAGCCTTCCCGCTCATTCCCTTGCTGCACTCTCCCACGACTAATCCCCACCCCTTCTCATTTACACATGCTCGCACCCTCCTCTCTTGTCTCTCTGTTCTCCCTTACTCACCCCCCACCCCCACCCCACCCCATCTCCCCCCTTCACCCCTCTACCTCTCCACCAGTTGGTCTCCCCACTTTTTAGGCCTGTTGTATTTTCTCACCATTGTACTCTTCTTGTCTGTCTTTTGGTCCAGGGTTTGTAATCATACTTTATTTGGTTGACCCAGGGTTTACTGATATGCCAGTGTTGTTCTAGCTGTGTAATGGGATTAGAAGCTTTGGATAGAGATCGAAGACACTGTACAGCCTTACTGTTAGAGTTGGCTCCTGGCCCCCATGTGATCACG
This sequence comes from Euthynnus affinis, assembly GCA_029490765.1. Classification (NCBI taxonomy): domain Eukaryota; kingdom Metazoa; phylum Chordata; class Actinopteri; order Scombriformes; family Scombridae; genus Euthynnus; species Euthynnus affinis. The sequence continues at coordinate 8,138,483 of CM055840.1, read as the reverse complement.
ATGATCATCACACCAAACTCCCTGCTAGCACAGTGTGTCAGTGCTGAAGGGGGTGAACATAACCCCTTTTGCTGAGCCCGACTGGGACAATGGCAGACAAACAGCAGAGACAAAGCCTGACAAAATCCCTCTTTCCCAACACTGAGAGCTGGACTTATCAGGGTGCTTCTCACCCAGCCATATGAATGTGTTCAGTTCCAGTCCCCGAAGGATAGGCCGTTTACTGTTACTACTCAATATGTTATAAGATATACTTTTGTGTGTGTGTGTGTGTGTGTGGATAAGCAGGAATAACATAGAAGGATGACATTTTTCAGGAGACACTGTTGTATTTTTTGGACATGAAGATGAAAGGGCAACTTGGTTCCAAGGATATAGGATTTCTAATAAATAAATTCAAACAAATTGTAAAGTTCTACAGTAAATATAATTAAGATTAAGCTCCTACTTCCTCCCACAGAGCAGTGTGTGAACATTACATTAGGCATTTCCTGTTTGTGTTACATACGGGGGAAACCCTTTCTCCAAACCTCCAATGGACCGCCACGGACAGGAAGTAGTGGTCACTTCTCGCTCCTCGGGGTCAGTCCTCATAAAGTACGTCACCCACCCACAGAGAACATAGAGGACAGAGTCAGGATTTTCTTTTTTTTTTTTTTTCTTTTACAGTCAGCCATTACATGAACCCCATAGATTGTTTTTTTTTGCGTGTGTGTGAGCAACAAGGTTTGATGTGTTTGTAGATAATGGAAGTGGAATTTGATTATTGTGGTTTAATGTGTGAGGTCTGCTGTGTTCGTGCGCCGTCCAATTACAAGAAAAGCCTTGATGTTTCATGTGTGAGCTGTTCCTGCCGTAGCGAACCGGCGCTAAACAGTCAACGCCGTGTCAACTGCCGAGGTGGGAAAGGTTTTGTAGCGTTTGTATCGCCTCCTCCTGCTTGACAAGACCAGAGTGAGAAAACATCCACCGTTTTCAAAAGACTACAAACAGTGGCTTCTCACATTTACAGCTGTCACCTATCAACCCCCATCACAGCCCCTGTATAACCATACACAGTCACACTTGATTGTAACAACTAAACAGTGGTGGTTTGAGGTGAATCCCATCCATCAGAGCCTCTTGTCTTCACACGTGTCTGTCTGTGTGTGTGTTATGTGTTAGGCAGTAAACTGTCTTGATTGGTGGCGGTGAGGCGGGGGGCCTTGGAGTGTTCCCAACAACAGTGGTTGTGGCAGACTGTCCTGGTGCTGCGCCAGGTGGCTGAGACCCAGCTGTTTATAGACGCAGCCTGGATGGTGAATCTCTGGGACCGTTTGAAGATGAGATGCCTGTTTACATTCAAACCTCTGAGGTGGTGTGACTCATTCTATAGACCGGGGGTGGTACGGGCTCCTGAGAAAGAAGGAGAGAGGGAGAATGCTGAGCTTATAGCTAAGAGGACTAAAGGAAGTTTGCCGTTGGCCTGAGGACCTCAGGGGAATTGTTTCTGCATTGTTCCAGAGAGATGTGGGGAGGAGAGGGGGGGTCACTCCGCCTCTTTCCCTCCTCCCTTTGCGTCCTCTTCCTGCCGTTGCAGCCCAACTCTCAACTGAATCGTAGTGCTCTTGGAAAAGGGAAGCCTTTGAACACTAGCTGTGGCTCTACACTGTTCTGTGTTTATGTTTGGATTTAAAAGGACAGAAGGTGATCAGCTTTGATTCTCATTAATCACCTGACTTGACTGTTAAGTAGAGAGGGCGGAGGGAGGGAAGGTAAGTCTCCTTTACCTGCCTATACACTTACTTACCTGTTTGATTTCGAGTAAGCGAGGAAGTATATTGAGCTTGTATGTTCTGTACTGCGTCACATGTGTCTTACTCAGGCCGAGCCACCAACTGTGTCATGTGTGTATGTGCAACAATGCCTGCTTTAGACACACTGGTTGGTGTAAGAGGGTGAGTTTTTGATCAGTCGAGGAATGAAAAGTCCTGATTGCAGGAGAAGATTATGAGGCGACAGCAGAGTAGAGGGCAGCAGACCAGAGCAGCGTGACCAGATTGATGGCAGATTGTTTTACGTTGCCGGGATTAGCAGTGCGCCATTGGGTTTGAAGTTAGCCCGGCCACTCAACCAAAAGGAGAAGAATTAACCTTTGGACCCAAGCAAAGATCTTTTCAACTGTGAACTACTGCAAACTTGACTTCTTTCAGATCAATCTCTTTTCATGTGGCCTGCCGCTTCACTGTGCACTCAGTGATTCAGATAGCAGACTTTTATACCATGTGATAGTCATATATAGATGAAACCAACATTAGCTACTTCACAGATCTGCAACTATTATACAACATTACCCTATTTATATTCTCAAGACCTCAAGTCACCACACATGTTAGGAAGAAATGTGGACGGGTGTCAGTGAGATGTGTTGTTGTTCAGTCACTCAGTATTTTTAGGCACTTGGTTCATACAACACACATAGGAGTTATTGTCTCATGGGTTTGACAAGGCTATTATGACTGCCAGACTAAAAATGGAGTGAAGTTTTTGGAGGTCAGCGAAATGTTTGGAGAAGAATTTGTGGATTGCTGCTGATTTTCCCAGCCCTGTCAGCCTGGAATTTTCTGAAACAGATGAAATGTAGCAGATGGCTTTGTGCCCATGTCTGATTGCATATGATGATAATGCTTTTATAGTACTGCTGGCTTTTAGGGTACCGTCTGTTGAACATGTTTCCTTTTTATTTTTATTTTTATATTTACTGTTTCTTTGACTGACATCACATCTTATTCTGCTCCGTGTTTCTTCTCTCCTTCAGAGATGCTTCTCAAAGATGGCAGCCTGCTCCTGGTTCTAAGGCAGCCATGTTGGTAAAGGTGAACAGCATGAGCCGTAGCCAGCCAAGCCCAGCTTTGCAGCAGCAGCAGCAGCACCTCCAGCACAGTGCACACGGCAAAGCCAACACCTTCACGCTCCACCCATCCAGCAGTAAGGCCCAAGGAGGACACTTAAGCACCAACCAGGGATATAAAACTGCCCCATCTGGCAAAATGTCAGCCGACGCACGCCAAGCTCATCACCTGAGAAAAGCCAGCAATGGCAGCTTCTGTTTGGTGACATCAGAGAGTGGTCATCCCAGTCCACTTCTGCACAGGTCACAGACCAGCACACCGCGCCCTGTCTCACCCCAGTATGGTTGCACTGCCCCAATCTATGACGAGCCAGTTTCAGACTGTCCCATATATGATGAACCCCCAATAGACATGGAGGTAGAGGGGGCGCACCTGTACAACGGGCAACCTCTGTCTCGCCTGACGCCCACCCATAGCCTCCAGAAACCCAGACACCTCCAGCACCCTGGTTCATCTCATTCAGGGTCCAGACACAGGAGGAATCCTTCTGCCTCTGACTATAGCCCAGCTGGTCTGGAGTGCATAAAGCACATGGTTAACGTGGACCCCAAACAGCTTCTATCCAGCTCCCCTGTACCCACACGTGCCCCCTCCCCTACCTCCAGGCAAGACCCTGTCTTGACCCAGCCTCAGCCGCATCCCCAGTCCCACGCTCACTCTTTGCCCCAAGCCCGAGGCCAGTTGAGGGACAGAGAGCCAGGGACCCCGGGCCCAAGTACACTGGACAAGAAGCACAGTTGGCGGGTGCTGGAGGCCACTGTGCAGCGCGCCATGGAGGCGCGGCACAGTAGGCAGAGCAGCCAGGCCTCACAGGACTTCCCTTCCTCAACTCCACAGGCCACAGCAAACTATCAAGACTCTGGTTACTCCACTGGCCCCTCTCCAAGTCTGAGAAGAAAGAGCAGGAGGAGGGTGGGAGCCGGTGGCGGTGCAGGAGGCAGACCGGGATCAGTAGGTAGCAGCGGAGAGCTGTGCGCCCTCAATGAAAGGCTGATGGCCGAGATGAGGGAGGTGGTGAGTCGCTCCAACACCATGAGGGAGGTGAGAGCAGGACTGGACCCGGAGATGGGGGAGAGAGGGGTCGTACCTCGGACACGCTCCCCAGCAAATTCACTCAGGTGGTACGGAGGAGGAGGTGGGTCAGCTGGCAGGTGCACATCACGAGAAGACCTCACCGGGGCTACCCGCTCACTGAGTAGAGCAGGTAACCATGGGAACCCTGCGCTGACCCCTCTGGAGATACCGGGGAGGCAGAAAAGGACCTATGAAAAGGTGGACACCTTGGAGTTGAGTGTCAATAGCCAGGCCAGCCTGTCTTCACCAGAGACCCCAGGACCACCCTCTCAGGTAACCCCACCCCCTGTGTGAATATATATGTGTGTGTGTGTGTGTGTGTGTGTGTGTGTGTGTGTGAGCGCACAGGGTCTGAAATTAACACTTGCTAAGCGCCAAATGTGGGGAGATTTTCCATTTGTTGAGTAAATGTCAGAAGGCTATCAGCCACAGTGTCAGGTAAATGTTTGTACTAAAATAGTCCTGTAATGAAATGACTCATGTTTGTCCCTGTACAGTGTAGTCACGTGCACCATATGTGTGTTTTACCTCCAACTTAACAGCGCCACAAAACTGTAGGAGTGCTCGAGATGGTCTGAGGCGAAGGAGCAGCAGCCACAGACCATCTTTAGCACTCCTAGTTTAATGTCCCATACACGACATTGCAGCTCTCTGCTGAACTGTCACTTGCTGCTACAGTCTTCAACATAACACCTTATTATCTCCATGAATTGTATTGAAACGAATATATACGTGACACAAAAAGGCATGTTATTATTTTTGATCGTTTAAAAAAAGATAATTTTGCACGGTGTGTGTGTGATTTTAAAGTGTTGTTAATAACAAAATGAAGATTGTAAGAGAAAACATTATGGCTAATCCAATATTATTATACTTTCCTGCCTGATTAAGAGCTCAACTGTGTCTGTGTTATTGTGTGGTCTGTTTACCTCAGCAGGTTTGCTTGGACTCAGGTTTATTTGGTCTAGAAGTGCTCTTATTACCGATGTGTCTCCAGATTCACTATTAAATTAGAGAAGAATTCAGTCTCGCTGTGTCAAATGAGGCCGAGTCAAGTCTGAACAAAGCATCTGCACATTATGGACATTTTTAGCTGCTGCTTTTGTATTTTTGAGTATGTCTCGTCCTCCGAGAGCTGGAAGTGGAAGAAAGGACAGATTGTTGGCTGTGCAGAAATATTCTTCTTGAATATGGGGGTAGATCACATTTTTTTTTAAAAAACCTAGACAACACAATAGATTTTGATATATTTCAAGTTTAGTAAAGTACAGAGAGACCGCATGTTGATGGACCATGGTGATGGCTTATCTTGACGTCAAGGGTCCTTACAAAAGGTGCACATGATCAAAGATAAAAGAACTATTTTATTCTTAAAACGGTTATATAAGTAGCAGCATGCAGAGCCACTTCCAAGACCTGCTATTTGTAATCTCCAAATCCCTTCTTGCAACAGAATCACACATCATAACTCCATACATTACAGGGTTGTTTTTAGAAGAAAGTCAGTCCCACTGCACCTCTGCAACGAGAATAGTGAATGTTTGATTCATCAGGGAGCTCTTGGCTGAAAACAGTGAGGCTAATCTGTCTCTTTGAAAATAACACAAGGCATCTTGTGAGTAATGCCTCTTACATTCCAACCCTGAATGCCTAAATGTCCCCAGGACATTAGGCTGTGGGCAGGCTGGGCACTGCTGTCTATAATGGCCATAGTCCCAGCATTACCTGTCATCCTCTTACCACCAACCATCTGCCTTGCGCTGCAGGTACTGTATTCTCATACGCCAGCTCTGTGCTCGGGCATCTGGGGCCCATGCCAGGCCAGAGAGATTCAGGACATGGCTCCCCTCGGTCAGGAAGGAGGGCCGCTGCGGCCCATATGGCCCAGGCTTGGCAGGGAGAGGAGGAGGAGGAGGAAAGGGAGGCAGACTGGTACTAAAGCTTATTGATACTACTGTAGAGCTTTCATGTTAGACAACAGCCAAGGAGCACTGAGCGGGCCTCCTAAGTCTGTCCTGGAATGTTCTGCAGACCTGCTGTTATATCACTCACACACACTCACAGATTATGTCTTGCTATGTATGAGCAGCTCTACGTTTTCCATATTTGAACATTCTGTTCTCGCTGAAAGACCTTTGAACTAACTTATTTAAAGGACACCCTCAAACTCCGACCATTTCCACAAAGTCCATGAATAATTCATGTTTTTATAAGCTGAGAGTATTTTCCACTGTTTCACTGTTGTGTCCCAACCCATAGCATGGCTAAATAAGCACCCTGTACTAGTGCATCTGTAAGCTATCTGTATAACAGTGTAATTTACTGAAAATAAAAGTTGCACAGCATTTGTCTCTTCCCCCAGCTAAGTATGTACTTTGTTGCATTTGATCTTCTGCAGTTGACCTCTGTCGGCCATTTTAAAAAAAAAAAAACTTCAACTCTCTACGACCGTGTAGGCTCTCTGCCAAAGCTTAGCCTCAGATCTGCTCCATTTGATTGAGAAACCCAAAATCTAAAGTCCAGCTTGTCTGGCACTCGTCGGCTCCATATTACATCAAGGTCTCACTGAAAGGACATGTCAATGCGTTTTATGTTCCATTAGTAAATTTCAGCTTTAATTCTGGCTGGGTTTTCATGTTGTTCCTGGCTGCTTGCAGAGCATATCTGGGTTACTGGCTTTCTCTATTAAAAGAGGTGAGGTGCTCCTTACGGTCGTAAACCCCAACCGCAGGGATCACTGGGAGGTCTTGTGTAGAGCGTATCTTTGCTTATGTAGGAGAGAGGAGCCTGTTGTAGGGGCGTGAGGGGAGGGGGGGGGTGTGGCAGGGGTAAGAACTGTTACGCCACTATCTGGTCACCTGCTGCTGAGGCCAGGCTACACGAGAATTTTGGGAGATTCTTTTCAGGCATTAGGAAATTAATGTGCCGATCCTGCAACAATTCCCCCTCGAGTCCCAGCACTGCAGAGCAGAGCACAGTAGGCGGAAAGCAGCCCAGCTCTCAGTGTGACAGAGTGCAGCTGCACACACACACACACACACACACACGCATATTGTACCTCTGCTGCACTCATGCCTCTATCCCTCTCTCTGGTCAACCCTCACCCTCCCTCTTCCTCCTCCTCTGTATAACTCTTCTTCTCTGTCTCATGTCCGCCTCTTCTTCCCCTGCAGGCGGGCACCCTAGAGCTGCAGGCTCAGTTGGAGAGCAGGAAGAAAGGCATGGTGGACGGGCGAACCGCTTCCCTTGGCCCCCACCGCCCTACCAACCATGACAACAGAGAGGGAGTTGATGGGGCAGGAGGAAGAGCAGGAGGGTCCTCCTACCAGCTCTCCTACGCCACCTTGCGGCAACCCCCACCTCCGGACATGGGTATGGAGGACTGGGCCAGCAAGCACCTCAACATGCACACGCAAGGCCTGTTCCGGCGCCGCGTCTCCATCGCCAACATGCTGTCTTGGAACCGCGGATCCATCAAAAAGCCCATGCTCGTCACCAGCAACCGCGCCGTCAGGAAGGAGGCATGCGAGATGTTCAAGCTGGTGCAGGCTTACATGGGGGACAGGCCCTCGCGTCTGGACCGCCGCCACTGCGCCCTGCTCATTGTCACCAAGTGCTGGGACATGCCGGGGCTGCGAGACGAGCTTTACGTGCAGTTGGTGAGGCAGACAACAGGTAACGCCACCCCCAGAAGCTTGGCGGCGGGCTGGGAGTTGATGGCTGTCAGCTTGGCCTTCTTCGCCCCCTCGCCCAAGTTCCGCTGCTACCTGGAGGGCTACATCCAGAGACACATGGAGCCCACCAGCGACAAGAAATGTGAGTCTCAGACTGAGCAACAGGGTGGGTCACCTTTCTTTCTTCTGTACCTGCCTGAGTTATTGTCTGATAGTCAGTATTGTTTTTATGAGCCAAGAAGACAAATTAAGATTCATTTTCTTCTTTCCTTTTCTTCTTCCTTGTGGAATTTGAATTATAGATAGTCAGTATAGTCATGATAAAAAGCTTTTCTTTTATGATGAGCTCAGTGAGGTGATTGGTTCATCTTTTTGACCATCAGAAATTTGACCTTTGCTGTCTTCCATCATCTATAGTGACTCAGTTCATATTGGAACAGCAGGAACTGAAGCTCAAGAAGAATTCAAAGTCCAGAAAGAAGCGGAAACAGAACACAGAGGAAGAAGAGGGTAAATCTTTTGTTCATTTATATTCACTTCAGTCTTTTGCCCCAGATATAGCTTTAAGAACATTGGCTCTTCAGTATTTCCCATTTGTACAAGATTATCAGTCTGACAGAGCATAAAGTAGGTAGAGGAGAAAGTCCCAAAGATGTTTTTCTACTCTCTTCAAAAGCTGTCTAGAGTCTCTAAGCAATGCAAGCCATTACAAATCAAACCTATCACTCCCTGTAGAGTGACCACTTTGAGTGGGATGGAAAATTCTGCGCCGTGCAGTTTGTCAGATGAGTACATGCTGATGTACTTGCAGACACAATGAATGGGTTTCACAGAAAGTCGGGCTGAAAAAAAAAAAAAAAAAAAAAGAATATGTAGGATGAGAATTTCAGAAGGTTCTGTACGCGCACAATAGACTGCACTGTGAATCATATTAGTGGTCTCTCTCATCACTCGCATGTCAGAGAGCCATTTAAGGGGATACCTACTCACCGGCACGTGCCCTCATTAAAGCAGCCCACACTGCCAGCTCTCATGATGATGTCACCACAGAGGAACCCAATCGTCTCACAGCAGACACCACAGCAGTGGCCTCACACATCGTACTTCAGTGACTCAGAGGCAGTGCTTTATGCTGAAAAACATTCGACTGACTAAGAGGTCATAGAGAAACCCTAAAGTTTCTGACTAAAGGTCTTCAGAGAGGGGAATCTTGATGATGGCCAGCAACCAGAAAAGAAAAAAAAAAAAAAGGCTCACATGTACAAAAACAGCATAATAAGAGCTGCTGTTTGCTTGATGAATGGAGGAGTTGGGACACATACATTGTCTGACCAGAGCGATGAGCAGCTGTGAGCAGCAGGAGTGGGAGTCGCATGTGGGAACTGGAGGCTCTTGCTTGGAGACGGACTCTATTGGGCTCGAGGACTCATTGGTTTCAGCCAGCACTTGGATGAGCATCTCATAGACAGAAACCGAGACCAGACAGAAGTCTCAACATTCTTTAATGGCTCTGTTTTTTTTGTTGTTGTTGTTGTTAAGTTTGTGTGCAGACAGGTGTCATGCCATTCTCAGCCTCAAGCTCCTAATGAGCTTCCATTTCTCCCAGGCTTTGGTTGCCTGGTTGTTGTTGTTTTCATGGCGTCAAACCTCATGTAAATATAGACCACCGGTAGTTTCCAAACCCTTTCTCACTGCAACACAGGGATCTTTACTCTTGCTTTTCTCCCAGTGAGTGAACAGTCGCTATATTGGGAGCCTTTGGAGTGTAGGAGGGGGGGAGTCTTCTCTGAGATCAAGGGCAAATTATTGGTATGATCTCTCTAATTAGACATAATTATAGTTGAACTTGGTCAGATTAGCAGTGGTTGTGAGCATGCATGGGAGTCACCTGTTTGCCATAAATCTCAGGGCTTTTCACTATAGGGAATATGATGGAAAGTGTTTGTTACTTGGTAAAGCCCCATCAGTAAGTTTGTCTGTCTGGCCCCGGTTCAGGTACCTGATGCAGTGGAGACTCTGGGAACGGGAACAGAACCCATGAGAGCTCAGTGTTTAGTGTAAACCGTTACCACAGAGATGAAGGATGGCTTTTATTTTCATTTTATGAGTGCGCACAGTAGCCTATCAGTCAAGGTTTTCTGTTTGCTTTTTGATTAAGAAGCAGAAGTAATATCAATCAATCAATCAATCCAAAGTGTACAGAATCTCAATTAAAATGTTTGAGGGTGGCATCGGGTTCTCTTGTAGCCCGTGTCTTTAGTACAACCTGCCTCAGAAGACAGAGAGTCTGGGTTCTCCAGTAGCTACTTAGGGCAGGTAAGAGACAGAGAGCCTGTGTGTTTCTCATTCTCTCCAGAGGCCTTTGTCTGTGTATGCTGATGAATCACCTGAATGTTGGATGTGTAGGCCGGATCCTGTCTCTAAAGCTTTTGTTCAACAGCAGTAAATCTTCCCTCAGCCTGACAGTTTAGCCCGGCCTGCTCTAATCCCCATATGCTAGAATCACACTGTCAACATGTCTCTCCAATTACCGCTGCCTGCCTCTCATATACTGTTTGACATCTGTGGGAAAAACACACTGCTCGTCCTGTTTGTGGGAAAGAGTGTTAATAATTTATTATTTTGTGTGTTCAGTAATGCCTGACGCTTAAGAGTTTTACCTAGGGGGGTTCTTTGAGGGATATGGTGAGAGTGCGCGTATTGTTTCTTGTAGAGTTGGGTTTCATCGTTGCTGAATGCTGAATTTGTTTCTTCTCTTACCCTACAGGCCTGCCTATCAGCACATACGCCAAGTTCTGTCATCGCAAATTGCAAAAGGTGGCGATCACCGGAGGCAAAAAGGTAACGCTGGGAGAGGAGTAAAGCTTTTGATGTTGCATGCAAGCGCTGTCAAAATATTTTATCATCACATGATAAAAATAGAAGTTTGAAAGTCGTGATTCACATCTTAGTCACACTGGAGACCATCACAGTTAGACTTAATTACAGGCACGCTGACACAGTCGCAGGTAGAGACATAAACACAGACAGTCATAGTAACACAGCTGTAGACACAGCCACGATTAGTATCACAGTCCCTGACAGGTCCAGATAGTAAATCTTTCCTTCTTCTCCCCGTGTCCCCTCCCAGGGGTTACGTAAGCCCACCTTGGAAGAGATCGACCACAGCAGGCGGGCTATCGTCACCCCTTCCCTGTTTGGCAGCTCCTTGGAGGAGGTGATGGAGAGGCAGAGCGAACTCTTCCCAGACAGGAAACTGCCCTGGGTGCAAGTTCAGCTCTCCCAGTACGTTCTGGCTCTCGGAGGGGCTCAGACAGAGGGCATCTTCAGGTAAGACTGCCCCAACTCGTCCAGTCACATGCCTAGACTTGCGTAGTGTGAGAGAGAGAGAGAGAGGTGGAGTTTTAGAAATTAGAGGGGGATCTTATGTACTGTATGTGTGCGTTGTGTATTGTATGTATAGTGTATATAAACAAATGTGTGTGTGGTCTCCTGTACCCCTTGTATCAAAGTAGGCTCTCCCTGTGTTCAGTACACAGAGCAGACAGCAGAACAAACACAACCCTGCTTCGCTGCTGAGACCTGCGCTGTTTAATTTGATACTTCATAATATGAGTTTACATTACTGCTTAAGCTTACAAGCACGTGGGAGCTTCACAACTGTGTGTTTGTGTTTGGAGTTTTCCCCTCCCAGCAAATTTCATTCTATTGCTTTTGGTCAAACATACCATATGCAGATCTCCCTGTGAAACTCTGCTTTCCCGAACACTGCGTTGTTTGGTTATATTATGTTTATTCTGTTTTTGTTTTGTTCTGAAGAAGCACTGCAAACAAAGAGCTGTACTTTGAGCCACCAGGCCTCATTTGAAGCCAATTGGGTGTACATAAGTAATGGATTTGCTGCAGGGCATGAAGAACCTGTAGTGATGGAGGTAGGGGTCCCCCTTGTGGCCGCTGGATGTAACTAACACGCTGCGTTTTTGTTCTCAGAGTGCCTGGAGACATTGATGAGGTGAATGCATTGAAGCTCCAAGTAGACCAATGGAGGATCCCAGAGAATCTGTCAGACCCCAATGTTCCAGGTGAGGAAAGATGCATTTTCATGTGACTTATTTGTTGCTTTGTTGAGTCTGAACATGGATATTAAGAGTGTGTCTCTGTCTCGTTCAGCCTCTCTGATGAAGCTGTGGTATCGGGAACTGGAGGAACCCCTCATCCCCATGGACTTCTATAAACAGTGTGTCAGTAACTGTGACGACCCGGTGGCGGCCATCGCTGTGGTTCATTCTCTGCCTGAGCTCAACAGGCTGGTGCTCTGCTACTTCATCCACTTCCTGCAGGTAACCACATTGTCTTATATTTATAATGCACTCAAACACTCACACACACACACAACCTCCAGTAACACTGTTGTGACTATGTTCATATGTTTTTGCCTGCTGTCCTTATTTCATTCTTCTTAATTGTCTCTTTTTTTTCTTTAGTGTGTTTTAATGAGAAGCCATAATGTAACCTTTGTCAGACTCAAAAATAAAACAAAAAATATTTGAATAACTAAAGCAGAACAAATAATACAAAATATTTTATTTTGTAACTGAAAATGTGAATTAAAACTCAAATCAAATGATGTCAAATGATTTTAATCTTTTGTTTCATTCTGTGTTGTGTTGTAAATTATTAGTTTTTTTCAATACCTTTTACATATATTGTGTAATATCTGGTGTGAACTTCAAACCTGATATCTCTAAAGAAAGTAATCATACTAATCCTCACAATTGCATAAAACAAAAACTCAATTCAGGCTAAAATCTACACTGAAAACACACCTAAACAAGCCTCAACTTGAAATATTGCTCATATAAAATACTTAATCTGATTACAAACTGGAAATATTAACGATTTGACCTGGTTACTCAACATAACTCATGCTACAGGTCAAAAGTCACTCTGTACACTTTTCCTTATATGTACCTTCTGACTATCTCCAGGTATTCGCCCAGCCTTCGAACGTGGCGATAACCAAGATGGATGTGAACAACCTGGCCATGGTGATGGCCCCCAACTGCCTCAGATGCCAGTCAGACGACCCGCGGATCATCTTCGAAAACACACGCAAAGAGATGTCCTTCCTGAGAATGCTCATCGTTCACCTGGACACCAGTTTCATCGAAGGGGTTGTGTAGACTCTGTTAAAACCACAGAACCAACCTCGGGTGCTTGGATCAGCCCTCCCGGCATCTCCAGTTACACATTTACACAGTAACCTACAATCATGCATAAACACTGTCTCTGTTCAGACCACACTGGAAACTCACGGGGTGAGATATGACACCTCTTGCAACAGCTGGAGCAAGAAAACAGCTTGGACTTTGACTTGTGTGCTCTCCTGTTTTTCTTACTGAGAGACAAAACACATCACCTGAAGTTTCACTGTGTTTTTTTTTTTTTTTTGATACTAGAATCCACAGTGACGGCATGTGAAAGCCAAAAGCAACTCACGGATACTCAGACCGTATCCTTAAGAGTTAGCTTTAAAATGACTGTATTTTCTAACCACTGCATGTGAAAACAGATTTCCTCTTTCATTTCCTACTAAATGGGTAGTGCTACAATCTAATTGTACAACAAGTGGGCTGAGTAAAGTGAGAGTCTTACAGTATTTACTTCAAAAGTATTCACTCGCTAAGAAACTAGAGATGGCAGCGGTCGATGCTCTGCCTCTATTTTGACTCTCTGGTATCACTCAAGTGTGTTTGTGTGCGTGTGACTGTCAGAGTGTGAACGAAAGACACGGTCTTCTTTTATCATGTACAGAAAATTGAAAATATGAAAAGTAAAAGAAATCTTTTAACGGTGTCTTATTAATAAGCTTGTGCTGTTTTGAGTAGTTGTACTGATGGCCGGCCTCCTCGTATTTCATTTTTTTTACGAGACACAAGAAGCCGCAACGCCGCAACTATTTTGACTATTTTGAGTACAGAGCCTTCATTTCAAAGCTGGAAGGATATGCAGAAAGCAATTTTCTAAGAAAACTAACTTGTGCTTTGATTTTGCGACTCTGAACACTCAACTGAAGCCAGACGAGAGTGCTGTAATTTGTGATGTGGGATGTTGGTTATTCAAATGATAGTTCTCTTTCTTTATTATCTATAAGAAGTCTTTCAATTGGAGTTTTGTTCTCTTTTGTTTGTGGTCTGTATGTTTTTTGGCTCAGGTCTTATGATAAAACGGGTGTTGGATGTGATAACTGTACATGGCCTCCCTCACAGACTGAAAATTTCATCAATCCATCACAAACCCCTATACTGAGAATGGAGTGGGCGAATATTGTTCAACTGTCAAGCACTATGAGACTGTAGAGTAAGCTTTTTGTGTCCCCTCAGGCTTTGCCAATGTAAATAATTTCTGTGTGTAAATAGTATTAACTCTCCTTAAGTGTATTCTAATGATCCAGGCTAAAGGTGAAGTCCAATGTTGCTGTAAAGAGCAATAAAAAAAGTGTTTTTTGTAATTACTGTTCATTTCTCTGCTGTAACCGCTTGCCTTTTGAACATAGGACTGATTCAAACCACTTTCCATGTGTGTGTATATGTGTGTTTGCATACCTTCTTGTTAAAATATAGAATCACTGTCCATAAATAAAGAAATAAAGGTTTGTTCAGATGTAGATGAGTCACCTCCTGTTTTGTTTTGGGGTTTATTTTGGTCATTTTGTGGCTGGGTTTATATAGTGAATAGCTGAAAGGAGACAGGAAGTGGGGGGGGGGACACATGTATTTCTCAATACTTTGTATCAAATCACTGACGGCAAGACGAGTCAAAGACGAAGTGTCAGCATTAGTCAAAAAAATGAAACCATTTAAACTCAGGAACTGGAATATTTCATGTGCATCTTGTGAAGAAAGTATTCAAGTGTTTATTTGTTTCTGTGAAGAACAAAAATCAATATTTGAAAATTCACCCATGAATAATACAATGTTGGTGTAAAAATATTAATTTATGAAAAACAGAAAGTGGGACACTGGATATTCTCCATTTTGATAACTGATTCATCATTTCAGTTATTTTTCAAACAAAAAGTTACCTGATTTTTATTTTATTTTATTTATTTATGTATTTTTTTACTTGGTCAGACAAAATAAGCTATTTAAAGACATCAGCTTGGCTCTGGGAATATACAATGGGCTTTTTTTTTTACTAGTTTCTGACATTTTAATGTAATGTTTATAAAGTTAATAAGGAAAATCTACAGTTTATAATGAATTGTTATTATGCTTTGAAAGCAGAAGTAGTTACCTTTGTGTTTCTCAGTCTACAGTATCTTTCAGAAAGCTACACTTGTACTAAACAATCAGACAGAAATGTTTTAGGAGAAGAAAAAAGGGTTCATGTGACTCATCAAAAGAGAGCATGTTAGCTTTAGATACACAACTTTCCGAAGACTTTTAATAGTCTCTTTGCCCAGAATTATAAAGTTATTATTCTTCTGTATCTGCTTCTGCGCAGGTTAAAGGTTTAGCAAACAGTAGCCGCTCCTCATCCTGTCACACGGCATCACCCTCACTCATCTGATCTGCACATATTCAGCCGTGTGTCCTTTCATGCACTTCAATGCACAAAACTGCCATCTGCTTCATCTGTCACTCTGTAGCAATCATGTACCTGTCCACCACTGGAGAAAAGCTGGCCTGGCACTGTGACCATGACAGCAGGGTGAGATGACCTCTGGCCTCTGCCTGTGGGACTGGAACAAGTTTCAGAAAACACACAGGATGAAATTAAGCCCAAAGGACAGACTCTTTTCAAAAAGTACACTCAGTGACAGACAGGAAAATAAATAGTTTTTTATTTTCACATCATCTTAACTGCAAAAACCATTTCTTCAGAGAGAAGTCACAAGTTCAAAACTAAAGGTTTTTCCTACAAAACAGCCTCCATAATTTTATAGAGACTCATAGTGTGTCTGCATGTAATAGTAAGTCTGTTGTGTATATGCTACTATGGTTTCACTCAATCATTTCAGTTACATTTATTATGATTTTTAATAAAATTCATAGAAAATTCATAGACACAATGGATAATATAACAAGCTTTTTAAAAATACAACACAATGTTAAAGATAAAACCAGTGGTTTCCAGCCTTTTTGGCTTTTGACGTCTTACAAATAGCAGTGTATGGTCGGGGTCACATTTCAGATGTCTATGAGTTATTAAAAACTCCACCAAATAGTGATTTTTGATTGATTTTTCCCTCTAAACTTCTCACATGGTTTCATTTCAATAAATGTTCAATTGATCCAATATTTCACCAAAAATCAAAGATTAGAGAAAAAGTCCAATAACTGAAAACAGATTTGTGTGTTGTGTTTTTTTTTTTTTTCTTTCCTCTCCCATTAATCATCTAACAACCCCTCAGATTTATCTGCTGACCCTTTGGAGGGGCCTGACTCCTATGTTGGGAACCACTGGACCAAACTAGCTAACTGTAAATAAAATAGTTGAAACTAGCTCCACCTCCAGCAGCTACAACAGTAACATGCTGCTCTAACACTGATGTTTCAGTATTAATAATCTAATGATGTCATATATGATAATATGTCAGTCAGAGGGACAAATTAGTACTTTACTTTCACACTTGAAGTGGGCCTACATGTTGCCACTAATACTTACGAATCTTTACTTAAGCAGGGTATTTTTCATGTAGGACTTTTACTTGTATGTCTGTGTGTGCGCGCGCGCGCGTGTGTTTGTGTGGGCGGGTGGGTGTGTGAGCAACAAGTTATGATGTTGGCCTACAGTCGATTAATTTCAGTCTTTTATAATACATCTTCAGTCGAAAAGTAAAATAATGTCTGTTTGGGCTGACATCTAAAAGCAACTGGCTTTTGCATTTTTTTTGTAAAAGATTATTATTGAGATCCATGAACGGCTCTGGGACCGTTGTAGGCGCATGCGCATTGAAGTACCACTCTGCCCGCGCCGGCGGTGAATGCAACGGCAAGAAATACAACTGCGTGATCTGTGGGAGACAGGCGGAGGCAGCGGTACCTGCACTTTGAAGGGATAATATTGCATATTTTTACACCCACCTGGATAAACAGTGACTGGAGAACAGGTAGGCAGCCCAAACCATATCTTCTTGCGCGTTTGAGAATTTATAATTCCTCACGGCATCGCGAAATAGGCCCGTTTTTGTGGATGCATCAAACAGCGTAGATGGTTGTGATGCCGCATGTCGGCTTTTTCAGTTCAAAACATATGTGACGAAGTAGGTGATACAGTATTATCTTTGTACACTTAGTTGTTCTTTTTGTGTCATTACAGGCGTGTTTTCTTGGTAGTTGTGTCATTTTTTCACGTTAAACTGTTATACGGCTCCGTGGGTTTCTCAGTTGGGGAAGTTTAATGCAGAAAAAGTATCAAGAAGTAGGCCTTAGCGCGAGGCCCAAAGAGCCCTGTGACTGACAGCTGCACGGCCAATCAGATGCGCGTATTCCTCCCACACTAGACTCCTTCGACCAGTCGTATTCGCGTACTGGCGTGAATATGTACTGACGTAGGTGACGTGTTACGCCCACTGGTTATAAAACACCGGACAATAAAGTGTTGGCGAGGTGGTCAACAATAATAAATCTGGAAGGTCGTGAAGCAACGTTTTCGCGTTGTGTCGTCTGCAATAAAATGTTTACGACTAATCAAGCGTATTGGTTGTGTGGTTGAAAATGTACAAGGGTGTGGGTTGCAAGTTTTACTCTGCCTCTTTCGGTAATATATCAACACAGGTTTAAATGTATCACGGAAATATGATGATCTCCTCTTATTAGCGTATTTTATTTATTGATCTTCATCATCTCGTGTCCTGAGTCATGCTTGTGGCATCACAGGCTCTCGGTTTGCGCCCTGCCTGTGTCGCTGTCGTCTGTCTCCCTCCCTGTGCACTTGTGCGGGCCATTAAAAAAAAACACATCCGATTTAATTTTAAATCCTGTATTTTACTGAGTATGACATGGTCGATCTTTTGATATCGTGCTCGATGTCTGCCTGCAACATACAGATCATTTCAAGGGTCGCTCCCATTGTCTCCTATTGTGTCTATACGTGAAAGCGGCTGACCAGAAAACACGTGGGCCGAGTAGTGTGAAGATATCCGGTTTGTAGGTTGCACCGAAAGCCAGTAACTCCAGACAGTCTCCGCTATGGTGAAACGAGTCAGCAATACGCCGGACAAAAGTAAGAGATTTGGATATTTAATATAAATCTTTTAGCTTTTTAAAAAGCGCGGCTGATGTCTCAATCTGTGTATTATGTAATCTTGACAAAAGAGGCGGTGTTATCGGGAGGGTATTGCTATTTTCTATGAAAAGAGCAGAGGGGCTGAACATCAGCAGTGGACTATGGGCCTTTATTTAACGAGACTGCACCAGACAAGGGGCCCCGTTTAAGAAGAATATGCTGTTTAGACAGAAATCGATGGATAGAATTGGTGCATAATTGGCTGCCTACTGCACTGATGGGTTCTGAAGCTATTTTAGTCATTTCTGATCTATTTTAGTCATTTCTCTACCATCTCTCATTGTGCCTTCTCCATAAGAAATGAAATAATGCTAAAAAAAAAATGAAAATATTGCTCATTTTGATAAAGACTCATAGGAACCTGTGTGAAGTCGTTTCTAGACACCCTGCAGATGATCACTGAACATCTACTATTAGTTACGCATTTCACCACCATTGAGGGGCATGGCTCACCTTAATATGACAGTTTCTCTTTGCTATACACTGTGTTGCACCATGTTACAACATGTGTAATCTGTAGCTTGGATATGTTGACACTAGTAATATCTTTTTTCCCAGCCTGGACTGTATTGTTGTTCAACTGAGCATTCAGTGGGAGTGGCTTACTTGTCTTTAACACCAAAATTGCTACTCAGGTGCAGAGCTGTGATTTGCCACAGTCTTCTGGTACAAAGAATTAGTGAATGATGACCTGAGAGAGACAAAGCTTGACTGCAAGATTGTCTGTAAAGTCCTCAGTCGTCGCATGTATTTTGTGTTCCTTTGTCTTACATATGATTTGTGTTCCTCAGTAGTGTAACCAAATTCATATTGTTGTAGGTTTGATTGGTGTGCATATTGGTTAATGTTTGTGTGTGTTTGTATGTGTGTACAGGAAGAGAGCCTTGATGTGGGCAGTATGAGTAAGACACCCCCTAACAGAAGAGGGATAACATTTGAGGTGGGAGCTCAGCTTGAGGCCAGAGACAGCCTCAAAAACTGGTGAGTCATGGCCTCATTCATTTCTCTCCATCCCCGTAACTGTTTACTTCCTTCACGCTCTTGCTTAAATGCACATTCTCTCCTTCCCGGGCCTGTGCTTGCAATTTTGAATGCCTATCAAACATTAAAAGATTTTTTTTTATAAAAAAAAAAGAGTGAAGAAAGCCACTCACACTTTTCATTGTATTACTGCTCCCCTGCCAGTAAACAACAGCAGTTGATGGGCGTGTACTCACCAAAGCAGCCTTAGACCACAATTGATAATGATGGACAGTTGAATTAATCTGTGACTGATACTTTATATTATAAATCAGTGTTGTAAGGTGTACAGGAAGCGTTGACAGCTTGTCTCTTAATGGTTGCTGTTATTTACTAAAGACGGCTTACACAGCAGCTAGCTTTCAAATGGAAGCTACACGCTGACAGACAGCTCACCCCAGTGATCTCGTCCTTGCAGTGAAGCTGCCAGCATCACGCACCCTCTTAACTCTGAGCAAAACCCAGTTGATTCCCCAGTTTATCAGTGGCTAGCTAGCCAGCTACTGGAGGTTGTATTCCTAAGCTTTTGCTGGATGCTAGCCACTTCCATCATCAAGTTACAGTCCTACATCAGTCCCACTTCAGGAAAGATAGCAAACTAGCTCACCTCCAAAATTGTTGGTAACCGTGTGTTACTGGAAGTAGTAACTATCAAGTGATTACCTCATTTGTTAGTGAATAAAGAAAAGACATTACAGTAATGTGCTAATGTCTAACACTGCCCACAGCATATCATCCTCTCTGTTTAGCGGTGTCACATCATTCATTGTTGTTTCTTCATGTTTGTAATTTTTATAAGTTTGATTGATTTCTAGTGTTTCACCGCTCACATCACACCTTGAGATGAAGGTTAAATAACTCAACTTATGACACGAGTTAAACATTTTTTTGAATGTCTGTCCCGTAGGTATGCTGCCAACATAGAGAAGATTGACTATGAGGATGAGAAAGTACTGATCCATTATCGACAGTGGAGCCACCGTTACGACGAGTGGTTTGACTGGACAAGTCCCTACCTGAGGCCTGTAGAGAGGATCCAGCTGAGGCGGCAAGGCCTGCAGCAGGACGACGCTTCCGCACCTGTAAGCAAAGGATGTGGTTCATGCTCACTTTCATTTTGTGTGTTTGTCTAGCCTTTGATCAGAGGAGTGTGTTTTTGCACCGAGAGTTTCTTTTATCTGTCTTTCCGAAAAGCTGAAACATGATACTGATGTTTTTATTTGCATATCGTAAGCTGAACGGGTATCTGCTGTTTGATAGTAAAATTAGAGCACTCTCTGTGAGATTTTCCTAGATTGAATATCTCTCTTCTTCCTTCCAGGGGTTTCATGTGAATGATAAGGTTCTGGCCAGCTGGTCTGACTGCCGTTTCTACCCCGCTAAGGTCATTTCAGTCAATAAAGATGGTGGGTATCAATAACTCCAGGAAATAATTGAAGTTGTATTGAAGTTTGAATAGAGCAGCCATAAAATATTTAAATGACTGTACGTTTTAATATTATTTTGAGTCATTGATTATTAAAAATGTAAGTGAATGGCAGCATTTCATGTCGTTATTTTCTTTGGATGATTGAAGCTGTGTAGTTTCGTTGTAAGATTGCACAAGTGAAAACAAAATGGAGGATAGTTCCAAATGAAGTTAGTAAATGAAACTGTCACTGTTGCTTTCAAAAGGAAAAGTGTGGTTTTGGACGGCGTTCAGTAATAGCAGAACTGATTGCTCCTTCGCTGGCACAGCAAAGTGAAACTATGAAGATAAATCTATCTGATGCACAACTACTAAACTCTAAATAGTGGAATATCTCCCATTAACAACAAAAAGAACAATTTAAGAGTCTCTACTTAAAAACTAATCTGCATAGCCAGCAGCTTGTGCTTATGGAAAACATTGTTTCCATCCATTTCTTTTCCTTTATCGCCCTCAGCTTCCTACACTGTGAAATTCTATGATGGCGTTATCCAGACAGTGAAGGAGATACACGTGAAGCCGTTTATTAAAGAGGTACGTGTAATTAGTGATGATAAATATCCATAATAAATCTCACCGTCTATGTCTGTTTCCTCCTGTGTCAAACACGTCTAAAGCAACGTTTTCTACCATTGCTTTCTGACAAACAGAAAGGTGGTGTTGGTGGAGGAAAGTCTCGGTCTTCTGAAAGGAACATGGTTAGGAGAGTCCCGAACCGCAGAGAGAGGAGGCCTCAGGAGAACGGTGGTCCCAAAAACAAGCGGGCCAGACGCAGCACCTCCGACCAGGAGGAGGACAGCAACAGTGAGGACGAGGAGCGGGAAGAGCGGATGGTAAACGAGAAGAACAAGAAAACAAACGGTGAAACAGAGGCTGCACCCGCCATGAAACAGGAAGAGGAAATTTCAGAGCAAGCAGATCAGAACAAGCCCAGGGACACAGACAAAGGGACGGGACTCCTAAACGGAGTGAAGGTGGAAGACAATGACGAGCAAAAGGAGGAAAAATGTCATGTAAATGGAGAGGTGAAAAAGGAAGAGGTGGAAACGGAACAGAATGGAACAAAGCCATATACAGAGTCACCCAAGCCATACGCAGACATGCCCAGTCAGACGGAGCAGGTGTCTGTCACTATGACAACCACAGAACCCAATGGAGACGTGGAGCAGAAGCCAAACATCCAATCGGAGAGCTCTCAGCCCGCAGCGGATGTTCCTCCTCCTCCTCCTCAGCCTGTGAAACGTAAGTGTTAATGAAGTAAACTAGCAGCATTCGATCTGCTAGACTGTGAGTATAAATGAGTAAATAACACAAAGCATTTAGTTATATTTTCAAGACTTGGGTGAATAAATGATTATCTTTCTTTTATGTTTGATAGCGGTAAGGAAGCAGGGTTTCCACAACCCTAACAGATTCAGCAGAGAACCATGTGAGTACATCCCAACACTTATTATCATTGTATAACAACAGTAATCTCGTGCTTCCTTTACGCACCTGACTCGTGCTGTTCCTCCTTCAGTGTATCGAGTCATCAAGAACCAACCTCCTCCCGTCCTGTCCATCAACCTCGACCATAACCCGTTTAAGTGCAGCGCTCCCGGCTGCACAAAGTCATTCCGTAAGGCCAAGCTGCTGCACTACCATATGAAATATTACCACGGCGAGGAGCAGCCTCCAGAGGGGGAGCGCAGCCCCACCAGGAGCGTGCAGACCAGGGCCTCCGAGAAACAGGCAACTACCACCAGTTTAGACACCCCGAAGAGAAGGCGCACCATCTCTGCCTCGATGCGTGAGTTCCTCTCCAGTTTCACCTCTGTTCTCAATCGAAGTGACAAAGGAATAGTTTAATAATAAACTGGGTCGGCTGGTATTTGGCAGGTCATGCAGCAATAAAATTGGAAATGCAGAATCATGACTAATCGCCCGCTTTGAAAACAAGGCTGTGTTGTCTATTGCGCTTCCTTTGTTACTTAAATATCAGGTTTTGGGCTTATATTTGCGCTTTTCTTTCATTTTTCCTCAGACTCTGTCGGCGCTGGTGTGGCTCCCCGTGGCGAGGTGAAAACCGCATGCAGACGCACATCAGCCCCGCCTGCAGTC
This sequence comes from Euthynnus affinis, assembly GCA_029490765.1. Taxonomy (NCBI): domain Eukaryota; kingdom Metazoa; phylum Chordata; class Actinopteri; order Scombriformes; family Scombridae; genus Euthynnus; species Euthynnus affinis. The sequence continues at coordinate 8,115,963 of CM055840.1, read as the reverse complement.
AACTCCCAGAACCATCAGCAGAGAGCACTACTTAGAGAGAAGAGCAAGGAGAACCAGCTAGACAGGAACGGATGTCATCAGCAGGACAAGGACTCCGACAAGAGTGGCTTTGACATTGGTCAGTAAAGATTGAAGTGTTTTTTTTCATTACGTGTTACAAAAAGTCCTCCTGTGCTCACATAGGGTCTAACTCTTTGCCACCTTACCGGTCCTCAGGGTCAGTAAAAGACAGACTGAAAGAAAAACCGAAACAGAAGGACTTCCTCCGCATTAAACTAAAGAAGAGGAAGAAGAAAAAGAAGGCCAAGTCTGGTAAGAAGGGGCTCCCTGGTATCTGGCCTCGTAACATATCTGCTGCTCCTGCATGTGCACTCGCTGCGACATTGTGGAAACAGGATAGGCTGCAAAGCATGAAGCACTCCATTCACTCCTCTTGGTGTGGTGGCTGAGCCTCTGTGTGTGGGAGAAGTGTTACATCTGTCACTGGCCTCTGTCACTCCATTATGCCAATCAGATAACTCCAACTCGTTTTTTTTCTTGTACATCTATTCAGTCATAGTTTGGTTTAAGCCTCTTATAACAACTCTGACAGTACTGGTGATGGAAAAAGCCAGAGTTTTTTTTTTATTGTAGCATTGATATTGACTAACCCGAACACAAATCCCCAACACTGTTCTCTCTTATTCCTAGTTGGCATTCACACTAGTGTGTTTGGCATGTACACAGATGTATGTATAGAGTGCCTTCCACAGAGTTCACACAATTCAAAGCCATGAAACATTGGCCATATGACTATTTATAAAAAATTGATTGTCCCTGACTGTTCTTGAGTCTATCATATTTTGTCCATAATGTTTGTTTGTCACCTCCTGATGGGCGTTTGTTTGGCATTTTCAAAGTTGACATTTTGTTCTACGTCTGCTTCCCCCCCTTCCCTGTATTAACAGAATACACAGGTAGTGAGGAGAATATTGACATCTCTGTATTGGGTCTTCCGTCCAAATTGAATTTTCCACTCAAAACCCCCCCCTCACACAATCACAAGCCTGAGGCTTACCCCAGCAGGCCCGGATACGGCTACTCAGAGCAGATACATGTGGATGGTGGGTATCTCTATGACGGTGTGTGTGTATGTGTGTATTAGTTTGTGTGTGTGTGTGTGTGACTGTACATGGCTTCCTCTCCCCTCCATTCTTCTCTCTCGGATTCAATCCATCATGTTGTTTGTTGACTTTGATCTGTATCACACCCGGTCTCTGTGTCCAAATGTTGTTGCACATCATGACCTGCAGAATAAAACTACCTGCTGTCACAGATGAGGCCATGTTTTTTTTTTTTTTTTTTTTTTTCACACTTGGTTGATTGAATCCTGAGCTCTTTGCTGCTACAGCTTGCTTTATCATGTACTCCATTAAAATAGTGCAAAACATTTTGTGCAGTTAGAGAATATAATTTAAGTTACATTTCAATTGAATCTTGAACTGAATCATCTAAGAGGGGAAAAGTGAAATCATTGTTTTAAAGCTCTGTTTGTTCCTGTTACTGTAGATGAGGATAGCATCAGTGACTGGTCCACTGACAGCTGTGGGTGGAGCGACGATGACTATGGGGTGGATTTTGATGTCACGACGCCGCCCCTGAGTGTGGACTCTGGTGCAGTAGACACCAATGATCAAGAGATAGTGCGATGTATCTGTGAGGTGGAGGAAGAGAATGACTTCATGATCCAGGTGAGCTGCTTCTTTTTATGTCACAACTCATGCTTTGTCTATTTTTAAAGCATTGTAAGCTTTTTTTTTTTTTTTTTAAAGAAATCTCAGGGTTGCACTATTGTATAACGTTTTATATTTGCCTTTCCCTCAGTGTGAGGACTGTTTGTGCTGGCAGCATGGCACCTGTATGGGTCTGCTGGAAGACAATGTTCCAGACAGATACACCTGCTACATCTGCAGAGACCCACCAGGTGAGGGGGAAAAAAAAACACCTTTTGATTCCAGTGGCGTCTGTGATAAATTACACACTGTGATCATTTAGATGTGTGGACATCAAAGCACTCAGACTGATCTGGTTGAGTGTGTCTGCTTCCTCTTTCATAAAGCAAACCATTGTGTGCCTTCTAGTGGACACTGTGACAAATTACAGTTAGGTGGTCAGATGGTGCAGATATATGTTTACATTATAATGTTAAATAGCTGACTAATTAATTTTATTTGATTGTAGATCACCAAAATTTTACAAAGAATTAGATGCTTTATGCTGAATTTGTTTCTGAATGTTCCCAAGTAAAAAATGTTCTAGTTTTCTGCTAAAAGAGGACACTGGTTACCACAGTTTATAATAAACTGGGTCCCAGTGTGACAAGCACAGTCCAGAATATGCGCCCAGTTACAGAAGGTCCAAAGGAAAAGAGCAAGGATTATATTCAGATTAAACAGAGTCACTCAAAATCATAACAAGATTCCTAAACAGTGAAGCTACAGGATGTTTCTGCTGCCAATTGCCTTATTGATTTCTCTCCCCCCCTTTAGTAGAAACTAAAATTAATGAGCTGTAGTTCTTCTCCTCTGGCCTGAACACTACTGGCTGTTGTTTTTCAGATTAATCAATGAATGTAGTTCTAAATTGATACTGGCTGTAAGATGTCTTGCAAATGTGTTAATAAATAAAGAGCTGTGTGATTGTACAGTAGCTGTTTTCAGCTTAAGTTAGTAGCTGCCAACAAGTAGGAGTGAACTGATATACGTGATCAGCATTAGTGAAACACATTGGCTGTAAAACTTGGAACTTATCATTGTAGTATTTTGTGTTTATTTAGCATTGTGCACCAAACAAAGCTCACTCACACCGGTGTCTTTGGTGTAGACTGGTGTATGAACACACACTGTATTTACATATAGACTGTCAACATCTTAAGGAATAATTATCCCCTTAAACAAACCTAGCCAGTTAAAACAGCGAACAGACACAGGCTAGCTCTGAAATAACAGCTTTAGCACGCTAACCCTTTAATAACTCTTTGCATTCAGTAACATTTCACTGTAATTTCATGATTATTCGCAGGTCAGAGGCAGAGTCTGCGCTACTGGTATGACCGTGAATGGTTGAGCAATGGTCACATGTACGGCCTCTCCTTCCTGGAAGAAAACTACTCCCACCAAAACGCCAAGAAGATCACCACCACCCACCAGCTGCTGGGAGACGTGCACCATGTTGTAGAGATCCTCAACGGACTGCAGCTGAAGATGAGCATCTTGCAGTGAGTACAAAAGAATACAAGAAGAGACTCAAGGCTGTTTCTCTGTTAACTACTGAAGTCAGATCAGACATTATTACCCAGGATGTTTCCAATTAAACCAACACAGCTTTTTTTTTTCTTCTAATTTTATATCACGTCTTCACAGTAGACTAATCTTTGCTCTGGCTCTTTAGGAACAACACTCACCCTGACCTGCAGCTGTGGCGCCAGCCCTGGAAGCAGGTAGAGAGGTCACTGACCAGCCTGGACTCATGTCGGGGCAGTGACGCAGCTCCATCTCCTGTGACTCCTGACGAGGACATGAGAAGGGGCGAGATTTTAATGTCTAACGCTCTGGAGAAGCTGAGCCGGGCCGCTACAGCCGCCACCTCCTCTTCGTCCTGCTCTTCCTACCCCTTCCCATCCTTCCAGGACTCATACATTACCAGTGAACACTGCTACCAGAAACCGCGGGCGTACTACCCAGCGGTGGAGCAGAGGCTGGTGGTGGAGACCCGACAGGGCTCAGAGCTGGAAGACAGTATGAGAAGCACGGAGGAGCTACTGGAGCGGGAGCAGCGCTACGGGAGCCTGCTGGAGACTGACAAGCCTAAATCAACAGGCACCAGTAACAAGGTTAGAGTTTCTTCCTTGTTGCTGGTATTCAGTGTTAATGTTGCTTTTTCCCTTCTGTAAAATCACATTTCAATGTTAACTGAAACTGTTATGATTTCTCATAAAGTTGAACTGTCAAATAGCTCTAAAATACTGCAGCACCTGTGATCTCACCAGAGTTTCTTATGTAGAAGATAATTCACTTGAGCTGTTAGTGACAGAAGCAAGTTTGAGGTTGTTTGTTACTGTAATGTTCTCTGGCATACGTCATTGACATTCTTGTTTATATAGAGGACAACATAACATTTTAAAACAGGTAGGAAAGTTGTCATGGTGACAGTGTCTTAGTTACTCACACTAGCCTTCATGTAGTGATTCCTTTTTGTCTATCTTATGTGCTTTTAGCAGCTTTTGTACATAAAAGTCTTAACCTGTCAGCAATGAAAATCTCATCTGATGGTTTTACACCAGGCTTCGATGGGTGGCTCGTGGTCTCAGGCTGAGATGAGGGACGAAGTTGGGAGAGATCCTGGAGAGGCTGCAGATAACAGCAGGCAGCATCAACAATGGCAGATCAACCTGCTGGATCACATCGATGCTGTCCAGGACGAGGTCTCACACAGGATGGACTTCATCGAGAGGGAGCTGGATGGTAAGAAGTTGAAGTTTTTAACTTTCTCTTCAGCGGGCTGGAAACTTGGAAGACTCTTTGCCAAAACGGTCATTAGGTTGGTTTATGAACATTAGCGATGACACATGCTTGCAACAGTGCCCCTTCAATCCAAAAATGTTATGTTAGCATTGTTGAGTGCTGAATGTAAACACATCTGCTCCTGATCGTGAAATTATGTAACAGCCCAGAAACCACTGTCATGTGCAAGTGGTTGTGAGGATTGCACCAGACATGAGTTGGCCTCATTCAGCATAACAAAATAATCCATGTTGACTCTTTCTCAGCTCTCTGTAGACATGTTTATTGACTTCTAGTTCTTCTTCTGCTTGTCTTCCTCAGTGCTGGAGAGCTGGCTAGACTACACCGGGGAACTGGAGCCTCCTGAACCCCTGGCCCGTCTGCCACAGCTCAAACACCGCATGAAGCGACTGCTGACACAGCTGGGCAAGGTGCAGCAGATCGCCCTGTACAGCTCCTCATGAGGGCGCCAGAGAACAGCAGCACACACACATACGGCATGCAGAAAACAGTGCAGCGGAGGAAGCTCGCTGCAAAGTTAACAATATAAACGCAAGTGAAAGACTCAGATTGATCAGCACGTTCTCTCTGACCTGACTTCTGCTGCTGTTTCTCCTTTTTTTTTTTTTTCTTTAAAAAAAAAAAAAAAAGGTTCTTTGTGGTGGAATCTGATGCTACAGCCAGTCAGTGTCATATATATGAACACGTATGGAAAGTCAGCATCATAAATCAGGATTAAACACAAAAAGTAACCTCGTAAGTGCAGGAGAAAATCCTTAGGACCAGATGACATTTTTATGGTTCCCATGCAACTCTAAACCTTATGAATGCCTTTTGTCTGCGCTACAGCTAAAGGTCGCCCTGTCTCTCAGTACACAGTGCTTTACATACAGAAGCTTTATATTCAAATTGCAGTTGAGTTCCTTAATCTACATGGCCTCTTTGCAATAGTTTTTGAACATGTTTTCCAAATGGTCACTGTTTTTTTTTTTTTTGGTTTTTTTGCGTCAACAAAATGTTCCATACAGTTCATTTGTGTTCACCTGTCGTGCCGCGCGTACTGCGTTTCAACTCTCGCTGCGGACAGATGATAACTTGAAGACACAGAGTATGTGACGGCACTGTATACGCAGTCTCTACAAATAATTTGTTCTGTTTATGACCTACTCAAGGGTTTATTTTATACTACACTGTGAAGTTATTTTTGTCTGGAATCAAAGGCATCTTATTTTCAGCTTCAGAAACTGTAACGAGCATGATTTCTGTTTTTGTCTTAAACTGTAATACTTCTTTTCATCAATGTACCAATTTTTATTGGTTAATCTTTATGTGTTTGTCAGTTACAGTATCCCTTACTTCAATTTACTCTTTGCATCGTTGTTGCTGTAGCACTTGACCTATGATTCACTGAAAAAACTGTATGTGGACTCGACTCTCTTTAACCTTGCATCTCGTACTCTGTCAGTGATGAATACTACTTATAGAAGACCTGTAAATTTCTTTTGTGTCCTTGATTCTGTTTCACCTGTTTTTATTTGCAGTATTTTTGATTGTTTGTAAATATGTCATACAAAAATGTGCTCCTCTTTATTGAAAACATTCTCCAAATACAGATATCGTATGCTACTGTACTGTAAGTGTCTGGCTTAGAAGCAGGGAAAAATGTCAAAAACAATGCAAACAGATTTGCTGGTACATAAATAAACTATCATTGTTATTAATCACTATGGGGAACATTCTTGGTCATTTTCTTGTTGGGACTCTTGACATGCTGGGTGGTGTTTTTTGAAGAAGAGCGGTCCTTCTCATCCTGTTTGTCCAGCTGGCAGTAAGACTACCAGCGAAGTCAAAGGTTGCATCATTCAGTTTGATGTAACATGTTTTCTTCACAGCCGATTTGTGCTCTTACACAATCGGATTGAAATTAGGGGCAGCAGTGGTCTAGAGATTGAATGAAGAAGTGAGCTTGTAACTGAGGGTTTGCAGAACTAGAGAAAATCAGTGCTGAGTTTCCTGCCGAAGCGCCACTGAGCAAGGCATTCAACCTCCCAACTCAACAATGACCCACAAACAACACTGGTTGCATTGGACAGCTGCAGTGTGCAGAGCTGCGTGATTGAAGGGGACTTTTGTGGAGGGAAAACACGTCAAAACAGAGCTTGCGTGCATACTTGATTTAATATGTTTTATTACATAGCCGATTTGTGCGGTTACATCATCAGATTGAAAATAGAAACTTGATGGGAGTTCTAATCGGTTAATCTCCAAAATTTGAACCAGCGTGGTGACAGAGCAGGGCAAATGATATATTGCCCACGAAAAATTTACGACACGATATCAAGCCAACGTGTTTAATCTCCTGCTCTCTCTCAGGGCACTGGACTGGACCACTTCCAAAGATGGTCTATGTTTAAAAAGAAATACGCTCGACACTTAAAAAAATAAATAAATAATTGCAATGATCTCACCTCCTTCTCATCAAAGGTGGGCGTTCTCTGGGGCATGCGCTGTCCGCCTTTTATTTTACCTCGAGGTAGGAGCAGCTCTTGCACGTAATTGAAATAAGGCTGGAAACTGTAGCCATCATTTAAAAAAAAAACAAAAAAAAAACGTGGTTGTAGATGCAGTGTACTCACGCTTGTCTACAGTATAGTCAGTGTGAAAGCTTCACGCATTTTTACCCTGCGTGCCTTGAGAGCTGAGTGTCGTCTTCATAATTGGGAGCAGAGTGAGAACTCTGTCCTCCTCTCCTGTCTGTGGTGCGCACCGCCTCCTCCTATTGGCTCCTCCGCGGTGTCTGCGACGCAGCGTGTAGTTCCGCCCAGAGTCACATCGAAATACTAGTTGAAGCAGAGGAAGCGGCAGGCGGGAGCACAGTGTTGTACATTTAGCCTTAAATATTCACATTGCCGTTGATATTCAACAATATATCCGGAGCGGAATTGACTGGAACCCAGTGGATACTTATTTTATCGCCAAGGTAGGTGTTAAATCCGTGTTTTCGCGGTAACATTTCCCCCATTTACCACTTACAGATGTGCCCGATGCCACAGGAGATTATCTCAGCTCGCTGGATTTCAGCCTGTTCGTGTTGCTGTCTGTATATCGACTGGTTTGTCGGAGAAATGGAGGCAGCCGTTGGAGCAACAATGAGTCAGTAACGTACCAATTAAAAACACACGTTAAGACACCGCGAGCGAAGCTTCAGTTAGAAAAACTGCAGCTCAGTTGAATTGAGTTCATCGCTGCTCTTCAACAGTGATGCGACACAGCGCCTGTTTTCACACCGTATCTTCCCTTTTTTTCAGTGCAGTACGTATTGAATATGAGTTTGTTTTCTGTTACATTGTGTACTTGCTAAATAATAACTTAGGTTTTTGCTGTCTGTATCAAAACGAGGCCTGTCACGATGCGTTACATCGTGAATTATCGAGCTAAAACAACTAAGAAAATGTTAGCCGAATAGCTTATAGCTTGATGAATTTAATACATTCATACAATACAAAATTCACACCAAAAATCCCCGCAGGAAAATGTATTTTCCGTGTATAGTAGTGATACAGTCTCACAGAAAGGACATTAGTTTCAGGTTATAAACTCACCAATAAAACGCACATTGTACCTTTTTATCGTCATTATTATTACTATCACTATTATCACTATATTATTTTTTCCTTTTATTGGAATATGAACATGATTTTGCTTTGGGGTTTCATTGTGTCTGTGTGTTGGATGTGTGGCTCTTCGTCACTCAGGGTGTCACTGTAGATATCACTCTTTTATTCGGCACATTTTCCCAAACAGTGTCTGAGACAGGACTTGAAGGATCCATCATTTTCACTCAGATCAATCATAATGATATAACCGCAGCTGGCACACCATTCAGACACCACATGATGGATGACAATGTCACTGGTGGCCATGGGAAGGTCACACAGGTGGGGAATGTAAGAGGGTGGGCATCAGGTGTTCCCCCCTTATTTAAAATAACCATTGTCCTCATATTTTTTAAAAGGACACTGTAGTCTGTAGTTTCTAGTAAAACCATCACTAAAGTCATTCCAGTTATAGTGGAACAGAAATACCACAAAGTATGAGAAGGTCATTATAATAACCCTTATGTCCAGTTACTGCTGGGCATTATCGTGATATTATATCGATATCGTGATATGAGAGTAGATATCAGCTTAGATTTTGGATATCGTGATATGACATAAGTGTTATCTTTTCCTGATTTTAAAGGCTGCGTTACGGTGAATGAAGACTATTCTAGCCGTTCTATTATTGGTCTTTACCCAATTGGTCATTATATCCACATTACTGATGACAATCAAATATCTCATTGTGTAAATATTTTATGAAAGCTCTAATATTCATCCCTATGAGATTGTTGCAATATCGATATCTGGTCAGAAATATTGTGATATTTGATTTTGTCCATATCGCCCATCCCTAGTCTATATCCAGTACCGCAGACACACTATTGGCGGTACATTAAAGCTCTCAACGCTTTAATTCTGGCGCCGTAAAGTGTCTTTTAATTATAGTTTTATGGTGGCCATGTTGAATTCAGGTGTTCTATCTCCCACAATGCCCTCGACAGTGTCACGTGGTTACGGCGCTTACACAACAAGCAACGAACGGACATTTGTTGTCACTCACAACATTGTCGCCACACACAGTCATTGTCCAGACTGGAAGAGCGACTAGATAACGATTAACAGAGAGTTTCTGCTGCTCTGTAAACCAATCGTTTGTTTTGAAAGCAGGAGAAAGAGCTGTTAGTGGTTAGTCTGAGGTTTATTGCCATATCATTGGAGGCAGTTTAGCCCTGGTTGATTATTACAGTGAAAAGCTACTGCTTAACTAATGGGAGTGTCAAAAGTTGTTTATTAAGCTATACATTGTCCTTGAGAGCTTGAAATTAGCTGGAAACGTGTTCATTTGGCGTCTCTGTTGCCTCACTCCCCACTGAAATGTCACACCACAACTCATTTGACATCATTTCAAATAAGCATCCTCGCTTTATTACAACACTTTATTTAAAGCTGTCAGACTTTCTTTTGAACTGTCGCGGCGTTCCTCCTTCCACAAGTACTTGGAAAAATGAACTCAGCATTCAGAGTGAAAACAAAGGCGCCACTATGTACCGTAACTGTGCCACGCATCATATTGCGTTCGTATTGTAAGCGAATGATGTAAAGCAATATATTCCAGCATCAGGAAACAGCAGTATTAAGGTGCCTTTCAGCAGGGATTACAATTTACACATAATGTATTACAGGGATTACAGAATAAAGTGAGAAAACGCTCTTATGGAGAAGAGGATTTCTTGCGGGAATGGCAGGGATGAATGTCAGGGAATAACGTTCACTGGAGAGACGGAGACAGTAATTAAGCCAATGTGCTGACAGTCAGTCCTCCTCCTCCTTGTGTTCACTCACACCTCCACATTACTGTCTCTGTGGGTTTGCCAGCCCTGCAGGGCAAAGCAACCTGCGCCAGACGTGGACGTTTACCGACTTGTTCTCATAATTAGAAATACTTCAGATGTCAACAGCACATCCTCGTCTTGATTTGCTTTTTTTTTTTTGCTTTTTCGCTTTTCATGTATCTGCTACCCAGATGGCAACACCAGAACACGTTTTTGTGTTGTTGGAAAAGCAGAACAGTTTCTCAGCCTGACCCTGTCTACTAGAGCTGTGCTTCCGCTGCTGCTTCTGCTGCTGCTGTGTTTTTGTAACTGAATCTGTAATTTAAGCCGTACCTTAGGGCCTAGAGTTACAGCACAAGCTTTGCACAGCAGCTTCAAGTGTTCAGTGCAAAAAAAAAAAAAAAAACAGCTGAGGCATACACACCTGTGTTCCAGGTTAACTCGTGACCCCCCAGTGTATGAGGCAGTTATCCCACCTTCATCAGGGATGGATAGAAAACGCATGTAAAAAAACGAATGAATGAGTAAAACTACTAAATTATAAAACAAACAAATGAATGCCTAAAACTCTGGAGACTCTCGCTTGCGGCTTTTGTGTGAATGATAGTTTCCACACATCTCTCAGACACTCTTTATCCGCTGGATTGCACCCCTGCAGGAGGGAGGGCTCTCTGTCTGTCTGTCTGTCTGTCTCCATTTTCTTTATCAGCATTGGGCAAATAATATCAGCAGGTGGCGATGAGGAGAGGCAGAGCACAGGTGTTAAGCTTGTTGATCCAAAGTGTTGGATATTAGCCAAGCTGGACCTTTGGATGCTCCGGACTGTCCTTCAGCGCCGCTTTTCACTTAGGATCATATATTTTGAGAACCCACCCCTCACACACCTGCTCAGATAGTGGAGGGACGTGTGTCCACTCATTGTGCTCATCATGAATATATGTGTGTATGTGTGTAAAGAAAAAAGATGGTGTAACTCTCCACTGAGACACATCCCTGTTTGTCATAGATACATATAAGCTGGCACGCATGCATCAAACGAGACCCTCTAAACTTAAACATGTAAGCAGCCTGCAGTCCTCTTTAGAGTCTCATGAGAGGCTGTGCAGCATGAATGATTTCATCCTCGGGTTACTTGAACGGTCTAGGGAACACCCAGGAAAGTTAAATGCTTTAGTGGTTGTTATTATGATGGAGCAAATGGCAGATAAAATGCCGTGTTGGCTCGAAGATCCTCCCCTCAGGCTGTGGTCCTGCTATAAGCAGTTATAGTACACCAAGACTCGATCATCCAACGTCGGAATTGCACATGGAGAGATGAGTCCCTGGTGACTGTGCGTGTAGTTCAGTGTGAGTTGTGGCATGTTACACACGTATGAAATGTATACAGTTGATACATATGAGGAAGATAAATAGTGTCTGTGGCATTTTTCTTTTTTTTTTACGACTCATTTGGTGTCTTATTGCCTCTTTGCATCCTGAAGGCCGAGCAAGCGCGCCGACTGGTAAAAGCGTTCCATGTCGCGTCGGTCATCATGATGAGAAGAGAATGACTTTATGTAAATGACGGTGAAAAAGGTCGTTCGATTTCAGCGGCGCCACCAGCTGAGCTGAGGATAGCTCGAGTGGAGGCACCCCCTCCCTCCCCCCCGCCCCTTGGTTGCCAAGGACACCGCCGACCTCCACAGCGAGCATTCGTGAGGGAAGGCGGCAGAGGAGCCACCTCTGTGTTTCTCTAGGAGATTGAGTTGTCAGTAATCAGTCACTGTGACAGCCAAGCTGACCACATGGATAACTCTATTAGCAGAGACTGTGTTCCTGTGAGGCAACAGGCCTCTTAGCACTGATTCATACACTGAAGCATGCTGAGACATGTTGTGAATCAAAGGCCTTAGTGTATTCACAGGCAGAGGTCTTTACTATCTCTGGGCACAAGGGCTCTCATGTCCCTGTGCTCTGTTAATGTTTTATGGAGGCGGGTTCTAATGTTTCCAACCAGCTTGTTGAATCAAAGCTGTGTGTGTGTGTGTGTGTGTCTGCCATAGGCTACTTTAGGGGACAAAAAAAAAAAAGTTAATTGGGGGCGGCTTGTCGAACAAAAGAGTTTTGGGTCAGTGGTTAAGGTTAGGTCTCCAGAAAATTAATGCAAGTCTATATAATGTCCCCAAAAGTGACCGAGGACAACGTGTGTGTGTGAGTGAGTGAGCTAGCGGGTGGGCTGCGCAGATGTCCCCTCTGTCGCTTCCACAGCTGCCCCTTCAGCCAGTCTGACCACGGTGTACAGATCCTAGTGAGCCACCGCCCTTCTGGAAACACTGTTCTGCTCACGTCAGCCAGCTGGGACCCAGGACACACACACACACACACACACACACACAGCATCCCTCTCCCACTTGGTCTTTCTTTATGCTGTATGCACAAGTGAGCATGGCAGAGGAAATCCCCACAGACTAAGCGGCAGCTAGCCTAGCGTAGCGGAGTAGGGGGCAGGTACTCTATTAGCAGCACTGAGTGCGGGGCGACAGGGCTGGCCATTCAGCCTTATTTATAGCCAGATACCAGCTCAGCCAGGAGAGACTCATTCAGCCGGGCTCACACCTCTCTCTGACCTATCACAGCAGATTTATCGAGACTCATCTGTCTCTTGGCGTGTGTCATGTAGCTACAGCTATCTAAATTGCTGTCTGTAGTGTATTGCCATTCTCTTATTAGACTATTTATCATCGTTTGAAAGGATCAACTGTGGCAGTGCCTTGCAGGGTATTATTCCGAGTCTAAGGAGAGATGAGAAACATCATTCATGAGTGTGTGTGTGTGTGAGAGAGAATAACACAGTATGAATAATATACTTTACATTTCCATTGTTCACACTTAAAACCTGTATCGTAGAGCCAGTTGCCAGGTAGGGCTGGATGATGTGACCACAAACCTGTGTCGTGATACATTGTCACATTTTAAAAGCGATAAGCGACAACAACTGTTGTTTAAAATACATCAGTGCGTGATGTTTCATGTCTTGTATTAGCTCACCTCTGATATCTTTGACCTGATTAACTACTGATGCGCTTCTAGACAAGTGTTTTCACTTTGACTAATTAATCCAGCGCTCAAGTGGGTTGAACCTATGCTGGGAATCACCCAGGGTCACCAGACTCTGTGACTGATAAAATACAAGTTATTTCAACCCAATTGGTACTTTTGAAACATTACATTCATGAGTCTCAACCCAAAATGTCTTAATCTCCGTAGGAAGGAGAGCTCGATGTCACCAACCAACAGGATGCCAATGGAACGTGGTCCATAAACACAATTCAATTCAAACAGTGTATCTGTTAATAATTGCAACATGAGCACATTTTGGGCATTGAGTGATGAATGATACTGTTAAGTTGCAATGTTGCGGCCTTAGTTTCTAGCACAGTACCTAGACAGGACACAGGTAAATATGTATCCGTGTCTCAGCAGACAGAGAAGAAGGGGGACAAGAGGACACAAGCACTTCCAAGAATCAAAACACATTCACCCCGTAAGACTCGCTTACAGTTGATGCCCATCTTACTGCGGGGAACACTTTATTTATACATGAAGACCAGAATAGATGGTTTTTGGGTGACTCTGTGAGGCCACATTGTACGATGTAGTGAGAAAGGGAGGAACCTGGAAGGGTTGACTCACAGCAAGACTTTACTCACACGTACAAACACTTCAAGGCTTTACATATCACACACATACAAAATTCATAGTCTGCCACGCACACTTCCTTGCGTAACACAGGCCTGACGGACAAATTGAGTTTCCAGTCGGCTGGTCCGAAACATCATTTCACCACCAGTGGAAAATATTGCTCTTGGACTCCGGGTTTGTATCCGCACAGTAAATTTAGCGTGCCACAGGAAGTTTTGACAAATAATTTTACGAACCATAGCGCTGTATTTAGGAACCCCGAGCAGGCCGCCCTCGGAGACTCTGAGGCTGCGTGTGTGCCGTTTCATGTGAGAGGTGAAGCATGCTGATGATACCAATAGATATGTGGTTATAAATCAATACAGCCAGATGCTGCTCTTTAATCTCATAAGACCATTAGCAGATAAAGTGGCCCTTCAAGGAATAATGTAATTCTTTAAAAGCCCTCAGAGAGTAATGAGAGGGGTTTTGCACTCGGTGGCCTTGCAGGATTAGAGACGTGTGTGTGTGTGTGTCTTTGTGTGTACTGTACATGTACAGAACACGGCGCTTTCATGTGGTCTGAGACTGTATGAAGGTTATTTTACATGGATGCTTATTTGTGAGTGCCAAAGGGGCTGTCCCCAATCCTGAATGAGTATAGGGGTCAGGGTTTGGGTGTTTGATGAGAGGAGTGGAGGGAGGGAGGGGGTTGGAGGGCTTTTTGGCAGACAGATCAGTGCAATGGCTGCTGTGTGTCACTGAGGATCTTTTGCTAATGAGCCAGGCTTTTCCTCACACGTTTCACAGAAACATTCAAATGATGGACGATTTCCTCTATAAAAAGATGCAGCCGTGTTGCTCAAGAGACAGATGTTATAAAGAGAAGCGCATGAACATCACAACCCACAAGACAAGGTCACAAGTCTCCTCCCACGCACCAAATCCTATTGGGCGCGCACGTGTGTGTTTGTGTGTGTGTTTGTGTTTGTCTTTATACTTTCACAGCAGCACTCGTAATATTGTCCCAGTATGTGTAATATCCCACGCCCCGTCCAAGTACAACCTCTACAACATATTTATCACTTACATTTTGAGTTATGGCTGGCCCCAGGCTCAGGATATTAAATGTGGTAGTGACTTGAGTGAGTGTGCCTTTCAGATTCAGTTTCCCAAAGAGGAGATGAGTCAATTATAGTAATGCAGTATTTAGCATTTATTAGATCTTTTTAGCCCTGGAAGGATCAAACAAAGAGGTCGGCATTGGAGGAGCAAGAAGACTTGTTTTCCTTATCGCCTTAAAATAGCTTCCCTCTTAAATTGAGTTGCTTATCTAACGTTTCCTTTTGTCTTTTACAAGCATCAGGACATTACTTTACCTCTGTTTTCTACTCAGCGGTCATCTGTTTTATGTATCGGTATGTATACATCAGTTTCTCGAATTTAACACCTTGAGCAGGCGCGTGTTTGATTTTTTTTTTTTCCCTCAAGTTTCAAAGCCAGAGTCGGGTGTTGCTGTATCGGATAAGAATAGACTGTTTTTGATGGAATCATGACAGAGAAAGACATCAGAGAGATGTTTCATCATAGTTTTTGTTATATTGTCAAAAGAAAAAGGAAAAAAAAAAATAAAAGTGTCGGCTTGTATCAGGAGAATCATATAAGCTGTAAGGAGGATGATAGAGCCTCAGGAGAGCAAGCTGTCATTTAATTAAGTAGACGTGAAGCATGGGGAGCTGCACGGGTGTGTGTTTCCGTGCTCGTTCATCTGTGTGTCTTTGCTGACAGTACCAGCAGGGGATGTTCTGTGCTATAGGTCAGGTTTTCCATGATGGAGAGCAAAAGAGAGCAGACTGTGGATCAGATTTCTTCCTGCGTGTTAACACCTAGAATAGAACAGAATAGGCCGAGTTCAATTCAACCGGCCTGTCTATCACCCATGTTGCTATTGACCTGACAAGAGGTGGGGAGTTGAGTGTGAGGCGGGGGTGAAACACCAAAACAAATGGATTTTCCTCTTATAATTCTCTTACCAAACGACTCAGGTTAGAGCAATAATCTGGAACTGAGCCTTGTAACAGTCCATTAGATTTACTCCAGTTCAGATTGCTGCCTCCGCACACGGGGAACTGTAAACATGGACTTAGCCTGGTTATGAAAAGTTGGAGGGGGAAAGAAATTTCTAGTGACGTCCCCCCTCTCTCTCCCCTCCCCGGATGGAAAGGTCTCCCAGTGTAACGGTAAGTCGTCACCACACCGGTGCAGGAATAAGTTGTTTCCGCTTGTCTGTAGCCCTGACAGCAAAACAGCCTTACACATAAAGAAGAGGAAACATAGATGTTGGGCTGTCTGGATGGTTGGCAGGAGGGTAGTATCTCTGGAATTTGTTCTGGCCTACTTTCTCTTGTGATGAAGCCCGGTGACGTTCTGACTGAATACTGAGGCTCCAGTCGAGGACAGACATGCTTGTGTTCCTCAGCGATAGATTTGTCATTAGAATAATTTGGCTCTCAGCTCAGGACACAATAGCTGCGTCCCAGTTCAGGGGCTAGATCCTGATCCTCTACGCAGCCCATAAAGGTGTTTCCCTCAGAGGCCCTGAAGGCCACGGACAGGTTTTATGATGCCTGAGTTTATATTTCAACACATTATGGATGTAACTAACAATTCTATTCATTAAAATTAATCTGACGTTTATTTTCTCCATTAATTGTTTTGTCTTTAAAATGTCGGTTTTAAAATCTGGCTGTTGTAACTTCCCACAGCTGAAGGTAACTTCTTCAAATGTCTTGTTTTGTCCAACCAACAGTCC
Organism: Euthynnus affinis; assembly: GCA_029490765.1. Classification (NCBI taxonomy): domain Eukaryota; kingdom Metazoa; phylum Chordata; class Actinopteri; order Scombriformes; family Scombridae; genus Euthynnus; species Euthynnus affinis. Next base: position 8,099,516 of record CM055840.1, on the reverse strand, counting down.
AAAACCCAAAGATGTGCAGTTTAGTGTCATGAACGAGAAGGAAAAGCATCAAATTCTCACAGTTTAGAAGGTATTTGGTAAAGACTAAATGTAGCTTCAAATTGTCTGTAATTGTTTTTTTTTCTTTAGTAGTCTCACTGAGGTTACTAACATGAACAAACCAGAGTTTACGCCTCGCTTCCATTATTTCCATCCTGCAGTGACCTAATGACAGTGATCGATGATTTGAATGCAAATACCTAGTAATACGATGCGGAGGTCACATGTTTCTTGATTTAACAAGCTGATGAAGGTCACCAATAAATAACTGACCATATACAATGGATCATGGGATATTATGGGATACCAAGGGCTGCGAACAATACTGTAGTTGTGCCCTCACGAAATTGGGCAAGGGAAGATTGCTTTTCCTCTCCTTCAACATTTTAATCAGAACAGGCCGCCCTGAAAACTGGAGGAAAAAGTCTCCTGTTTGCACTATTAGAGACTTGCGACATTCATCTAGATATATGTAATAACTGGACTGCTTTAAAGCAACAGACTCTTATGACATCTTTCAAGTATTTGAGCTGCATCAAGTAAATATAGACGAACCATTGTGTTCAACAGCAGGCCTCCACACCACCACTGTCTCTCCAAACTGCAAAGGATTACAGTGTGTGGACAGTTATGGATTTCAGCTCTATATCACCATGGCGATACAGCTGACGGCTGAGTCAGGGTCTCCATAGAGATCCAGAAGCAGGTTAATGTGAGGTCACCACCATGGTGACGTTCACCTTGGTCACCCTGAAGCCAAAGAGGTCAGAGTCAAAGCACGACCGTGACGTGAATGACGATGACGATGAGGAATTAGAAATCACGGTTACTATGGCGATAAAGAGGAAAGAGGACTAATTGAAGGGGCGCTACAGGGAAGGGGTCAGCGTCACAGCTGGGCTCTGGGTCGTCCATCATGCTGCCTGCCTGGACTTCCTTGACGGTCCAAGGTGAGATGGAGATGGATAGATAAAGACAGAGAGAGTGCACAGAGAGGAGGATGCATGAGGAAAAGTGGGAGGAGGAGTAGAGGATATGTTCATCGATCACTCAGAGCCGTCTGCTGACATGGCAGCTACAGGACTCCTTTTTAGTTGGCAGGGACACCATATATCTACAGTAGGTGTTTTTGGCACACACCTCATCTGTCCACATATGCATGCGTTCTCACCTCAGCGTTATGTCCTCTCTCTCTTCTTACAGTCAGGACAACGGTGTGAGATAGGCAGCGGCGCTTGTCAACAGGAAAGGAGAGAGAGAGAAAGACAGAGAGAGAGAGAGAGAGAGAGAGATGCTAAATAAGTTATCCATTTAATAAACTGACAGATTTCAACACGTCTTTGCTTCTCTTTCCAGAAAGTAATGGTGTCAGAATTGAAAACCCTCCCAGAGGCAGCATTGACGCTAGTCTGTAGTGAAGGCTGACCTTTGCTGCATGGAAAGGGCCTCGTGTGGTTTTTCCTCTGACACGATTTGTTTCTGCCGTTGTTTATTCATTCAGAGCAGCTCCCTCGTCCCCTCGCTGCGTGGCATGATATTTAGCGCAGAGATGAGGTCCTGCTGGCAGCTCCACGCAGCGCAGGGAAATGGACCTGAAGAACAGATGAGGGAAATCATGTGAAAGCCAACATGTAATTTGTGCGTTACTCATCTGCAAATGGAAGAGCTGTGTAAAGCAGATTCTGATGTCAGGGAGCCACCCCCCCCCCCTACACCAGCAGGACCAGACAGTCCTGCTGTCGAGGCTAGAGGGACTCGTTCTACATCATCAGCTCTTTCAGTCTTCCCCTCCTCCTCCTCCCCACACACGTTAATGGTATGGTGTGAATATGGGACAACCACCACAATTGCACAACAACTGCACAGATTGCAAATTGAATTTCTCTCTTGTTATGTGGGACTACTTCTCCTGATTTTCTGTTAGAGTTTCACTATGACACTGCTGTCATATCTAGACAGTGTTCATAGCTCATTTGAGTCGCTATGATTGTCGGGAGTAAACACTACTGAAAGCACGTTTTGAGCTTCACTATATCAATTCCTCTCATTTCCACCACTATCTATTCCCCTTGTCTCCTTGCCTCACATCTGTCCCTTGGGGCTAGCCCAGCTTAGAATAAACATGGGCAACCAGCTTTGTCTCTATGGCAACAGCTGCACATGCTGAACGGTAGAGCAGGCATAGAGTAGGTAAGAAAGGATAGTGCTGGTGGTGGATGTTGTTAAATGGGATCTGGTGTTCTTTCAGGTGATTTGATGCTAGTTTAAGGGAACATGAGAACTGCTTGAACCCCCAGGGGACGTGTTTTCCTTTCAAGTGGAAACCAAAGGAAGAGGCACTGGATGATGGTGGACGAGGGCGTGGGGGGGTGATGGTTGTTAGTTGCCCGGGAAACCCAGTATAAGGGGGTCAGTGGGGTTGGGCTGTGAAATTCACCCAGTCAAGTCCGTCAGTTGGTTTAAGCTTACTCTGACCCCTTCTCCCCCTAACACCTCGATTACCTGACTAGCCGGCTACAATTAAAGCAGCCTTCCTCTTCATCCCACTTTCTGTGACAGCCTGAGGAAGTGTTGGATTGATCCGGCCAATACGCTCAATCTGCTCAAGCATGCCGAGTATTTGTTTTTCTTTTTTCCTCGTTCACTTGTCTAAATATTATTTAGTTCCACCCTTGAGCCGGATTTGTCAGCAGGGATTTTGCCGGGCATGTTTTCACTCCCCATGCTGATTGCTGAGTATTTCCAACACTTGGTGTTTCTGCATTTTTTTTTCTCTCTGGATTGTTTTATGTAATTTGAGGATTGTGCTCAGTTGCACCCATCTGCTTCCCTGGTTGTTTCCACGCAAGGTGCAATCTGTTTTCAGAGCGGGATGACCTCTGACCGGATTCATGCGTCAACAGGCGGCTCTCTGTTCAGACCATTGTCAGGCAATCAGAGGATGAAACTGCTGGTAACACAGACACCGTGTGACGTCATCATTGCTGGTACCTCCCACTGTTAGACAGCTGATAGACTCTTCACTAACCAACCTTGAAGGTTATCTGATAACAGCCCAAGGTCGTTCCAAGGGAGTTGGCTCCAACTCAGGAAGTGGTCGAAGGTGCTCTTCCAATTGGCTAGCCCTCCCCACTTGCACTTGCAGTTGTTGGCATCAAGTGCATCTGTAACAGTAAGTGTGATTTTTACTGTATGGAGGATGTTTGTATTGCATGGCAGGCTGATTTGGCTTCGCCTTCCTGTTGTAAGCATTGACCTAGAAGAGACAGAGGCTCCATCTGCTGTTATGTGCAACATGAGACACTCAACAGAGCGCAGCCAGGTAATTCAATAGCACTTCCTGTGCTCACCTTGTGCAAACAGGCAAGGCCGAAGAGGTACCATTTCAGGCAAAGCAGGGGAAGGGGTGGGGGGGAATATTTGTGTGTGTGTTCTTGTTCTGCAATTATCTGCAGGGACAAACGGCTGGTTTCAAGGGGAAAATAAATGAGGTGGGCTTTAGAGCTTCTTGTTAAACCTGGTCTGATCCATCTTTGTGTGCGTGTGTGTGTTTGCACGCCACCTGTATAGACTGGAAATGTGACCTTTCCATGAGAATTGATATAGAAAACGTCCTCTATCCCTTCCTTGGCCGGCTTTTGTATCATTATACTGTACACATGAAAGCAGTATGGAGTAAAGAAGAGAGAGAGAGATATATACTTTCAGGGCTAGACTCAGACATGGCTACCTGCTGCCACCTCCTTCATCCCCACACTCACCTATCAGTATCAGATGAGTAGGTTGCTGAAAGGATCAGTTGATTAATTAATTAGTTAATTATGGATGAATTTTTTCAGTCATTTATCAGAAATGCCAAACATTTTCTGGTTCCTGTTTCACAAATGTGAGAATTGGATGTTTTTCTCTGGATTATGTGAACAGAATATCTTTAAGTTTTGGACAAGAACTTAAAATGTGCCATCTTGGACTTTTTTTGTATTACGGCTTTGCCGCAATACAGAACCATCTACTGTGAAAACGGTTGCATAGTATCTTCTGTGTTGGAGGATTGTCAAGTCTGAAAAAAATAACCCTGAAGATGTCATAATGATGTCATCAGGGTTACCAGCTTCAGCTTGAAGACTTCATTTTCAACACAGTCTGCTTTACAAAATGGGGTGGATTTTGAAGGACATGGGTATTTAATAGTCGGAAGGATCCAAACAAAAGACAATATTAAGCTGCATTGTGGGAAATGTTGGATCTATATTGGGGTTTTTTTTAAGTGTGAGCCATACTAGGGACTAATAGTCAGGATATTTTGGTCTATTCTATTCAAAATCTACAACCCCTATGAAACAGCAGTACTAAATTGTCTGAATGCCCCTTTAAACATAACTGCAGGGTTTCTCTCTCTCTCAGTTGCGAAGAGTGTTTCATGCTATGCTCTCACTATGTACAATTTTGCGGTCCCAATCATTGATGCTTATCGTTAATGAGAATAATGTCATCCTCTTTCTTTTTCTTCTTGGGCAGAGTGGTTTACAGTGACCAGACAGAAAGATGGACGAGCTGCAGGATGTACAGCTGACTGAGATCAAGCCACTGCTGACCAATAAGGTGAGTCCCTGGGAAGACAAGACCGTGACAAGCTGCTAAGACTACAGGCACACGACAGCGCATCTGAACTCAACTGCATAACCGCATACACAAAGCGAACAGACATGTGGTGCAGAGTTAAACTGACTGAGCACCCTATATAGTACTTCCAGGCAAATGCATACACTAATACACTAGGCATGCTCACTCTGCAGTCTTGTTCATCAAAGTGAATTATTCATATCTGCTCGACTGTCGAGAGGGAAAAGAAAAGAAGAGAGAGAGCAAGTCAATAGAAAAAAGGAGGATGTAGATAGGAGACGGAGACAAGAGAGGAAGGAAAGAAGGAAGGAAAAGAGAGAAGAGGGGCATAAGAGACCATGAGAGTCAGAGGAGAAGGTCGAGCAAGAGCGAAGAGAAATCAAAAGAGAAGCTGAGAGAAACTCATCTCTTTTTTTTTTTTCTTTTTTTTTTTGAGAGCTTGAAAGATTCTAGCAAGTGAGTGACGGCAAAAACAGAAGGAAGTATGGACGAGAGGGAAAAAAAAAACCCTAAATGGTAGATCAAAGCTTTTTCCTTCCTCTTCTGGCCTCCCTTTTCTCTTCCCTGCTCAATCTCAACAGCTGATTAGAAAGAGGGTGTGTATGGGGAAACATGGGAGTGTTTTGTTCTCCCCTCAGGCGTCTGTCATAGACAGTCAGGAGGGTGTAGTACGTCAGAGGAGGAGCGAGTGGTGATGTATCAGGTCTGAGGGGGTGGGTTGGAGGCCTGGGCAGGAGTACCTTTCGCTTTGCTAGGCTCTGTGTCAGTAAAAGTAGATGTGTGGTGTGAGGTGACAGGGTGGGGAAAATCATCTGAATGAAGGAGACTGTCACTGACCTCTCACTCCACCTAGTGGCCAGCTCATTTAAAAAGTTGAAACACAGGAGTCTTGAAATCAGATGAGGAGATGATGACATGATAGCAGTGATGAAAGTGGGTTCTTAGTTTCTGTCTGATTCTATGAAGAAGTGATGAAAACACCCTTTGATTTCCATACAGATTATACATAGATGAATACTTACATTGATGATGCAGCAAGTTATGAGGAAGGACTGAGTTCTGTCTGCAACAGTAAAGTAACCTTAACAGAACAGCTTAACAGGTATAACAGCCTGCAGCAAAGGTTACACATGTACATGATTGTTGTTGGCTTCAAAAAGAAGATGCATAAGAGAAAAAAACAGTAAAAATGATAAGTACTCTCTGGCTAGTGCAACAGTTGGTATAACAAATAAAACGGACACAAACTTTTGTTTAAACTCGCCACACTCTTCAACATGTTGAGGCGGTCGACTTAAGTGAACGTGCTTTTGTAAATGTAAATGTGGCTAACATATTATAGTTCATTTAGTTCTTTCCTGTACATTAATCATGTCTCTACAATGCTTCAGCACCACAGAGCTGCATTATAGCAATGAAATCATGTTGACTGTAACTAGAAACATACCACCATTTATATCTGCTGCACAGCTATCTCTGCATGAGGAAGAAACTGAGAGCTTTACAGCCTCCATCTGCTTCAAGACCCCATATGCACCCCACTGGTCTGAATCCCACCAGCACCTTCTCTGTTGTCTGCTGCCCACTCTCGCTTCTCTGCCCATCTACTCTGTTGCCTCCTGCTGTCTCAATGAAGACAAAGAGTTTTTGCATTCATAAACACTCATGCACAATATTTTCTTCAATTATGTATCCTTTATAATCAGTTGGACCAATAGATCTGCAAACAACTAGACAATGTGCTAGCCATATCATCCCAAATAAAATTATAATAACATTTTACTACTTAATCAAGATTAATCGAGTAAATGTTCCAGTTCTACTGTAAAGCGCACAGTTTGGTGCAAACTGGGTACACTTCTCTACATGGATCCCACTGCTAAAATTTAACACTGTACTTGACCACCAGATTAGTTCTATTTGTGGAACAAATCCAACACCTCGTGTGAAACCTGCACTGCAGTACCACCCATCTATAATGAATGAATTTGCATCAGAGGTTTGGAATTACTTTTAGATATAAGGCATCTATGAGGCTGTGGTGTATTTTAAATCTTTGTCCTCTTTTTCTTTTCTTTTTTTTGCAGAATGCACGCAACTTTCAAGACTTTGACTGCCAGGTGAGTGTTGCTCTCTTCTTCTACCTTAAACATTGTTTCATGACCATTAGGGGGGGCGAGGTGATGCTAGTTTAAGTAGGTTAAGGGCAATGGGACATGACCCCATTCTCACACCTTTACTGTGGACCCTATTTGTCTTCTTGCCATACATCTGAACATTGTTCCTGATCTACAATATTACATTACAAGTTTACTGCACCCTACATGCTGGAGAAACAGTTTTTTGTGGAAAAATGAAAGGGGCCATCCACCATACTGGTCATTGTGTTTTCAACATGGCAGCATTGGAATGTTTGCTCAGACACAGTTTATACCCAGCCTGTTCTACAGAGACACTACCCATGTAATGGTCTGGTCTATAGTGCTCTAGTCTCTACACTAAGTAATACTGAAGAGGGTCAACATGGGTTGAGTAGTCCAAAGAGGGTTGACTCAAGGGCAACTGGATTTGGTTGTTGAAGGTTGTACTTGAAGACGTTTCGCCTCTCATCCAAAAGGGCTTCTTCACTTCTAACTGACTGGTGGGAAGTCTCAGGTATTTAACCTCTGTGGGGTCGTCAAGGTCATTGATACCACTTGGTTCGTTAGTGCTCCTGGCTGCTGTAATGATGGTTGTTAAAGTTGTTGTGTAAACAACAGTCTTTAGAGTTTTTACATGAGCTCAGTTGTGAATGGTTGTAAAGTCTCCTGGGAGGTGATGAAAGGACAGAATTGTAGGTGGGAGATAAGTGGTGTCATAGACCTCCTCCTCCTGTTGAGAGATGCTTTCTCTACTTTGATGTAGACCGCCTCCTTCACTCCTCTGTCAAACCATCTGTCCTCCCTATCCAAATGGTGTTTGTTGTTGTCCTTGAAAGAGTGTCCCTTATATTTCAGATGCAGGTATTCTGCTGAGTCACCTGAGGAGTCGACCCCCCCTGTCTTTGTGTAATGGTACGCGTCTGCTCAGGAGTGTACCTGTGGCTTTTAGAGTTTAGTATTTTGTTTGCTTGTCGGGACTCATTTCCAATAACAGAGGCTTTGGGAGAGACTTGCAGGATCACCCTCGCTAATGGTCCGTGTAAAACATGCACAAATCTCAGCAGCAGATCAGTCTCCTCTAGCTGCTAAATACTCAATCTGAGCAATGTGAGTCCAGCTGGGAACATTATCACACGTCACGCCACTCTTTCTCCCTTTGTCACTCTCTTTCTGTCTTAGAGTTTTAGCGCTGCTAGCAAGAATGCAGGGCTTTAAGGGAGGTAATTTCATCAGTTGGTTAGTCCAAAATACTCTTGTCAAGTTTGATAGAAGGTCTAATACCTCCTCTAGAGATTTTTTTAGCAGGACCTTTAGACTATTACCTGTGTCAGGTCATTTTTTTAGTACTAAGCTATGCATTTTATGCCACAAAATAAGGAAAATAAATACGTGTAGAGATGGCTCTTTTGTCTTTGAAAGTGTGATGGATACTGGTGATCTTTACAGAGTGTACCTTCGTAGTAAATGTCAGAAAAAAGGTACAAGCAGAGTCATTTCAGACCTCTTTCATCAGTTGCCTCATCTATTGTTTTCCACAGTAAGAAAATAGAAACTATCCTTGCCTTCCCAGCCAGCAGTCGTTGTCTGTTTATGTGATAATGTAAGAATTATTATCACTCAAGAAAAAAGGTTTATTGGTCTTAAGCGGGCAGTGGTCCAGATCTTTCTTTGATGGTTTGGTTGCCAGGGGGATTGGATTGCCAGGTCTCTGTGTTGTGCAATTGGCTTATTTGCAAAGGATGAGCTTCTTGCATGATGACAAGTCTCTTTCCCAGTATCAAGCACTCTGCAGTGTTTCATGACCATCAAGGCTGCGAAGGGTTAAACCTTTCATCCCACTCTCACTTTCTGCAGTCACGCCTGCTTCCAGCATCCTCACCAGAGCTATATATAGCTGCTGCAGGCAGGGGAGGAGAGTAGCGTAAGCATGTTAGCTGGAGTAGGCATGCTGCATGTTCCCCCACTATGCACTTCTGTCTGCCAACAATACATTCACATTTCTATATAATACTGCAGTCACTCAGCTGCTCATATTCTCAATGTGACATTTTCTTTCCACCCATTCCTTCCGTGATTCAGGTTGTACTTAACAAGAACTGGACTAGAATTTGTGTCTGTGGCATTGAGGCAGAAGTGTGTTTGACCTTATTTTCATGGCAGCCATTTTGACCTCACACAGCAGTCCTCAAGGAGTTTTCCAGAGGAATCATTAAACTTATGATTCTCTGAACTCCGTTTTGAAATCTTCTATATAAATGTTACTTCAACAAGGAAGACAATAATAGGCCTTTTTCACTGACAGCAACTTGCCATGTCACGGAAGGAAAGGTACAGGTGTAGATGATAAAATTAATAATAATTTCTATGAAGTTGCTCCGGTCGCTGTGTTGTTCATGCTGGCTCATTGTCGCACTGTCACAGCATAGCAATCTAGTTCATTTAAAGAGCAACCAGCAGGTGGAATTTTCTTACTGAGTTCATACTGTCGGGTTCATAGAGGTGACTGTTTGAAAATATGTGTGTCTCGTGTCTGTTTTTCTGTTTTTTACAAGCCAAGAGGGAAGAAATCCTGAGAAAAGGAGCTAGCTTACTAGCAATTTAGCAAATAGCTGCAGTATGTAGACTGCATTGTAGTAGCAATCTCGTCCATTTTTATGTACAAATGAAGGACAAAACTGTGTCGATTTATTAGAATTAGACTGATAAAGGCTCAAATGTTGAAATGTGTGTTTTAGTTGAAATAAGGTATGTAAATTAATCTCAATCTCAATTATTTTCTCAATTAAATGATTAGTTGTTGTTCTATAAAATATCAGAAAACTGTGAAAAATACCAAACAAACCAAACCTCAAATGTCTTTTTTTTTATCTCGACCCACATCCACAATTCAGAGATCAGCAGTTTACTGTCTTAGAGGACAAAATATTCACATTTAAGAAAATGGAACCAAAGAACTTCAGCATTTTTTCCGTGAAAAAATAAGACTCAAAACGATTAACGGACTATCAAAATAGTTGGCGATTAATTTTCTGTCAATCGACTAATCTTCGCAGCTCTACAGTATAGTAGTAGTAGTAGTAGTACAGAGACACATGCCCCACATGCAGTACAAGACATTAACAGCAGACTTCCCATGAATGCAATGAGTCGTGGGGGAGGGGTCCTTACCACTGCACCATCACTCTGAGCTGCCGATGTGACATTCCAGCAGCTGGAGGACGAATCCAGCTGCTCTCCTCCTCTCTTCCTCGCTACTAAAGCTCCCACCACAGGCGATCCACAGGCACTGCAGCAGTCATATCCAAGCCCCAGTGCTGTGCACCTGCATGTGTGTGTGTGTGTGTGTATGTGTGAGAGAGAGTGGGAGGCGACAATAATGATGATGATGATGATGTGATGGTGGTGAAATGGGGTCACAGAGGACAAACGTATGGGTGTGGTGCTGCAGTCTTATGTCCCCCATGATGTCTTGCTTGCGTCACTAAGAGGCGAGTAGGGGAGGAAGGTGTGAGTCAGCCTCCTCCACCCATGGGAGCTGCTGTGTGTTTTAAGTGCATACTTACTAACACTGAGACCCTTCATAGACATGGAAATGGTTGACTGTAAATTATTAAAATAGAACATCTTAGAGTAAAAGGTTAAGATGTTATCCTTTAAATCTTTGTGATGTTTTAATTCATCACTAAATGAATTTTGAGTTTATATTTGCCACTATTAGTGTGTTATTTTTTAAAGTATTTATCAAAGTTCACATTTCATTATGTTGGATATAATGGCCACTTCTGATGCCTCTCTATCCTTTATCTTCTATCCTTACAACACTAAAACAAGAAGAAACAGTCTATTTATTCAGATAAATGGCTGCCAAGTCATGCTTTCAGCTTTGTAAACCGTCACTGCCTCTCTGAGCTCAGCAGAGGGTGCCATAAGCCTGTTCATGTGTGGCTGCAGGGCTCTGCCTATGCGTGATGTCTTTTCAATCCGCTGTATTCTTCTTCTTTTTTTTGTTTGAATGTCCTAAAGATAAGCGTAGACATCATCAATATGTCGTTGCGTCGCACAGATGTTGCTTAGTCACCACCTTTAGCAGAAGATGATAGGATGAAGAGAGATTTAGTCATGTCGGTGGTCATTTAACAGAAAATGTTTTCCCGAGCTTAAGCATTTTCAAACGCAGGAACATGAAATCACTGAATTATTAAAATCGAGCCCTAAATGGATTGTGCATGGTCGGTGCAGATCTTTACATAGAAGTGAGCGATGCAGAGCGTCTCTGTCTGCCTGTATGTGTGTGTGTGACTCCTCAGACTGCAGAGCCCTGCTGAGACTCTCGATGACTCAGTACATGACACAAAAGAGGCACCTGCTCTGTTGAGGAAATGATGTACATGTTTACAATCACACACAACATCTCCATGAGCTTCTGAGCTGACCGATCACACCTATACCAGGATCTTGTAAACATCATTGAGCATCATGATGTACATACAATGACTCAATGACTGTAGATGGAACAAAAACAAGCTGTAATCATGTTATTTTTAAGCCTTTATATTCTGGTAACAGAAAAAAAAATGCCAATGGAAGTTTAGAGATGGAAAGGTTTAGAGATGCTAATCATGTGACATCATTTTATATAAAAAAAGCATATTTTTAATATCCCTATTAATTCCCTTTATGCTTCATTCTTATCTTCTTTTTATCTTTTTTTTTTTTTTTTTACATAAGCCAATTATGATTAATCTTCTCTGTGTAATAAGTGCTTATTTCTTCAAATGTTCATACAATAACATGTGTGTCAGTGGCACCCTCTGTGGGTAAGGACAAGAACATTTTAGAGGAGAAACACTGGAAGTTTACAACCGAGCATGCTAGCACACTGACAAGCCAATGAAAAGCCTCATCCCACCCACTCCGTGCCGTCTGCCTGCGTGCCATTGGCCGCATGGAGCAGCCTGTCTCAAACAAAGGCGTAACAACCCTGCGCTGGCAGCAGCTGTGCAGATGACAGAGGAGAGCAGAAAACTAGAGATCAATAAACTATGTGGATCAAATGACTCAGAGGGACGTTTAGGAGAAACAGATCCTTTCATGTAGGGTTGTGAATGTTGGATAAAAATAGTAGTGGCTTCATTTTCTAGGAAGCCTGCAAGATGAGGTCTGTCTTTTTAAATGTCGACACTGAAATGAATACTGGAGCAGTGCAGGAAGATTTACATGATAAACTAGTGTTAGGAGTAAGAGCCAGCATTTGCAACTAAGCTATTTTTGGTATGTATCATACTGCTGCGATTTACGCTATTTCTGCTGAGTGACTCACTCTCGCTATTGGATGTTATTAACTGGGTCTTAATCACACTCTTAAGGTCAAATCACATTCGTTCTCCCCTCTGCAAGGTGAAGCAAAAGTGAATCTGGAGACGGTTGTTGTTTAGATCTCAGCGGTGAGCAGCCATTTTGCTGATGCAGAACACAGCCCAGGGTGAGCTGTCAAAGTCAGCCTCCTCTCGCTTCACTTTATCAGTACCGCCGCGTGACGTCAGCAGCCTCCCCATTTTCCCCCGGACTGCCTCTGCATCCTTTTGCACCCCATCACCCCTCTTTCACCCACCCCGTCCCCTCTCTTCCACCCACTCTAGCTAGCCCCCCTCCTCTACATTCCCCGCTAGCTCCACCTTCTCCCCCTACCCACCTGACCCTCCGCAATCCAATTAGACGCACCGGTGGCTGTATGTACGGACGCGCTGTGACTACCAAGCACAGTCTGCAGTCTCACTCTCCTCCCCCTCGGTCTCTTTCCTGCTCTCTTTTCCCACCTCTTGTCTCTGTCTCTCTCTCTCTCTCTCTCTCACTCTCTCTCTCTCTCTCTCTCTCTCTCTCTCGTTCTCTCTGCATCTTATCCACCCCCCTTTTCTCTGCTTTCATTCAGATTATTTACCCATCTCCTCCTCACACCCTCTGCTCTGTCTTTCTCCTCCCTCTCTCTTCCTTGTCGCTGCTGCTCTAGCCGCCTCACCCTACATCCCTCCCTTTTCTACCAACGCTCCCTCCCGCCTCCTCCTCCTCCTTTTGGAGATCTTCAAAGCTGCCCAGCACACACTCGCACATAGCAAAACACACTCCTCTCCTGCGTGGGAAAAACATGTCAGCTATTCTGGACCTGGACCAGATTGCATGCTCTGGGAATGGAGTGGTGAGTGACAAATACGTCTTGCCTGCTTTGACAGACCTGGCTGGGTCTTGCAGCAGGGGGTTCTGGTTCAGATTAATGGCGGGTGGAGGGGGGTGAGGGGGGGAGAGAGGTTGTTGTGCGGTTTCCCCAAAGACAGGGTGACAGCAGCTGGTTCTGGGAAGGGAAAAACTGGTGAGGGTCTTCCTGGCTCCTTGTCACCACCTTCGGCAGACGGCTGAGACTTCAGGGTTTTTGTTTCTGGGCAGCTGCTAGTATGGGTTGAACATTTGTTCAGTGTGTGTGTGTGTGTGTGTGTGTGTGTGTGTGCGTCTACAGGTCACACAGTGCCCATGTGTGCAGTCAGCTCAGCCTAAACAGGCTCAGGGTGCAGTGGTGCATTTTAATGTGATGATATGAAAGATGCATATGTGTGGTGCTCAAGTGTCTCTGAATCTGCAAATGCCACAACAAGAGGATGTGTGTGTCTGTCTGTGTGTGTGTGTGTATGTGTGTGTGTGTGTGCCCGTCACTAAGTGGGTGTCCATGAGCAGGGTCATTGGTATGTGTTTGTGTGTTCCAGTGTGCATGCTCATGCATGCTCTGTATATCCATAACTGCAGGGATGCATGTACGGCTAATGACTGTGGATGGTGCAAAGTGCTCTTTTTGTCTTTCGGAGGGAGGGGTGAAAGGGGGGACAGTATGACATACTGCTCTCCTTTCTTAACCTCACCCCACCTTCCTCACCCTACTTCGTCCCGGTACCAACCAACCCCCTCCCCCCCAAAAAAAGTCCTTACCTCCCCGTTTGCCCCGAGCAACCTCTTGAGGCGCCTTTCCTCAAAGCACAAACCCCCTACTCAGTATTCCTGTCTCACCTACAACCCCCCCAAACACCCACACACACTCTTTGTCCAACAACTAGCCTCCATGAATGTATGAGAGGGGAAGAGAGGGGTGCTGCCATTGCAGTGCTCTCCTGCTTTTCCCCCCCTCTAGCTGTCCAAGGCTAGCAGCCCCACCCCATGTCTGTTTTCTTATGATGCAGCCGCGTGTACATATATACCCATACGTGGGTGTGTGTGTGTGTTAGTGAGAGGAAATGAAGAGAGGAAGAGCTCTCGGATCAATACAGCTTATAAACCATGAGCCAACTAAGAGCTAATGGCTAGATAAAAGGCCCTCTCCTTCACTTTTTTTTTCTCCCCCACAACCCTTTTCTCCATGATTCTCTACCCTTGCTTTTTCCGGGACATTGCTGGAAAGACATGATAAATTAAAGCGATGCGCCCTTTCTGTTTTAAGGCACACCCTTCTGTTAGTCATACAGGACTCCCTCTGTCTTCTCTCTCTTTCCTCCTGTCTCTGTCCCAGCTTGCTTTCACGCTCTATTTCCTCCCATCCACTCCCAAACTCTCTCTATCTCTTGTTCTATCTATCCCATCTTCATCTTCTACACCCCCCCTCCTCCCCTCCTTCCTATGTTCCCATCACCGTTTTCATTACGTTTTCAGCGTGTCACACGTCTGTTTCTAGCCGGCCCGTGTATAGTACCACTCACATGACCGAAGGCAGGCATTTGACAAGTGTGTTTGCCTCGTTTTTCGAGTAGTGAAAGCCTCTCTGTCTACACGGAGCGTCCTTGACTCTGTCCTTGTCTAAAAGCAGAAAAAATTTCTGCAGCAACACAGCCGTGCAGAGTTTCCTCTCTGTCTAAAAAGAGCAACCTGTTATAGACAGAGCCCCCCCACCGGGCACAGGTTGCAGAATCATTTCATTATCTATGAAAAGGCCTTGAATGAGCGTAGAGCTTCCTGCCGGCAGAGGAGTTTCTTTAAAGTTTATCCCATTTTAGGAAGCAAGGTTACGTTCAGCAGCCGTAGATGATAGCTCAGGGTGTTTAGCAGGCAGTGAGGATTGCTTTGTGTTGTTTGTGTTCTGCATAGTTTTCATGTTTTGGTGTTGACAGGCTTATCTCTGTACCAACGCCCACACAAACGGAGATACATCTCATTTTGTTGTTGTCGTCAGATGAGTAGCTTCCCGCTCGTGTTACTGTGTCCTTTACAGATTGCAGATGCAAATTACCGCAGCCTTGTCCTTGAGAATTAACCTTCAGCACCTCTGAAGAGATTGTGACACATATCCATCAGACAAACAACCTACAGAAAGGAATCCAGGAAGGAAAATGGCAGCTTATGCAGTCAGATTCATGCTCCGTCTGTGTCTGTCAGCCATAACCTGTGTCTGTCGTCCGCCCAGGCTCACTCTCTTTATTATTGATGACCAGTGGGCCTTGAGACCAAGCAAGCGTTGGGGCCCCGCCCGCCGTTCTCTCTCTGTGCAGCACACACACACACACACACACACACACACAGAGGCACGTAGCTACGTCATACACACCCTTGTATGCAGCACCAAATATTGCTGACCTTGGAGAGTGTGTATGTTTGATGGTGTAACGCTAAATGGAGCTGTAATTCTGAGGGATGGTCTGGAAATTTGCTTTGTCACTAGTGCATGTTTTATCACCTCACATTATGTCACTTCTTACACATTTCTGAACCCCATAAACACTAATGAGAGCCTCTGTTTGTCTGTCTGCTGTCATCTTTTCAATTATTTGCCCCATTTAACTTCTTCTTATTGTTTTTCCAGTGTTTTCCAGTCAAATTAAGTGCCGGCTGAAATTAGCTTTAAGCAGTTTAATGTGTTTTCTTGTAGAAGCACTAACATGGGGCTTCCTTGTGCTTCATAAAGAAAGATATTCAGAAAGACGGTAACAGAGAGAATGAGTCTGTGTGTGTGTGTGAGCTCTTTGAATTTTAATGGGGCTTTCTGCAACGACACTCTGCAAAGCAAATGACTGGCATTTTTGCAGAGTCATACTTGTGAAAGCGTTGCGAGTTTCAGACCCGTGGATAAAAAGACTATTTTCCCGGATGAAAAACCGCTTTCCCAGACAGCCCATTCAGTGCTTTGTTTGTCCGGGGGCATAGGGGATGTGTGATGGAGACAAGAGGTGCATGCTTTGCATGCTCGAACCAAGATAGAAACCCCAAATGTTGTGTTGCTCACTGGGTGTTTAATTTAGGGAATGTGTGTGTTCTGTTACTGATTTCTGTGAATATAATCATCCCTTCAGTGTTCAAGCATTGTTAGAGGCTTTTATTTTTACTGGATTATTTTCACTCTACCTGTTTTACATATTCCTGCTTTATTAATACAGTTTTGATTAAATTGCTAATTTTAGCCGAAATAGTTAGAAGCCTGTTGTGGGAATCACATGTGTAACGTCTTGTGTGGTGCATGAGATAATGTTCATGGAGAGAGAAAAGGCCCACGCACTGTTATTAGTATTCCACAGCTTAAAGCAGAAGGCTGGAGTTTAATTATCAACAAATCCCCCGAGAAAAACAAAAACCAACTATGAATTCATCCTACTAAGTATTGTCTGCGTAGGCAAAGCCTGATATAGTTTAAGCCCCCATGCCATAGAATTCATTGTTGCCCAAGGCTTTGAAAACACAAAAGAATCATATTGTTGCATTTGATGACATATTGTAGTGATGTTGATAGGTACACGTCCTGCCTCTCATGTATTTTTCACTATCTACTACATCTAATAATACTACACTGTGAACAATAACAAGAAATAAACAAAGTGAACAATATCGTTAAAATATTTTCTCACCGTTTTGCGTATATATGTCTCTCTAGCACCAAATGGAAAGCGGCAAACCGGGTAGTTACTAAGGTAACAGTGGAAAAAACTCCTCAAATACTATCACACACACACACACACACACACACACACACACACGATAGATTAAGGTGAATTAATGGTGTTATGAGATGGTATTTATGTCAGCGTGTGTCTGATCCACCAACCAGCTCATATTTAGTGAGAAACCTTCATTTTTGAAACGAGTGGTCTTCTCCCACTAAGAACGCAGCTAAACAACGGAGGAAGTAATCGGAAAAATCCAAAACGTAAAGTTTGTACGGAAATACAGTTTATATTTATAGATTATGTTGATGTCGGAAGGACATGAAGACTGTTGACATGACGCCTTTTATCTTGCGTTTGTAGAGTTATGTGTTTTTGCTGACACGTAAGGAATTGTTAATGTAATTTCTTAAAGGGAGCTTCAGTTTAATTCAAACTGCTAAGATGTATATTTTTTTAACATTTTCTCACCACCGCAGAAACACTGGGTAACTGCTACAGTATGATATGGTTGTCTGACACTGACTGCTATTAGTTATTGGTTTACAGTCTCATAATGTGTGTTTGTATTGATCACTGACAGTCGCTGATCAGGCTATTTATCATCTAACTGTACTCCGTTTCTAACAGCAGGATGCAGTAAACGGTTGCACTCTGTATGTGTGCTTGATGGTTTTATTAATGACTCCTGATGAAATTTGAAAGCTCAGCATTTTCATTGTCCCTTAAGTCACATTAACATTGATTCATTCAGAAGAAGTTAATATTCCTCTGTATAATATCACTTCCTCTTTCTGTCAGCAGCTGTGGGATTTTATCTGTTTAATTTTCAGATACATTGTCAACATACATGAATTATAACCATAATTATAACCATATAACATCAAACAGGAGTTTAAACAATCGATCAAAAAATACTAATTGTATTGGAGACCCACTCAAATGACCCCCTGTGGGTCCCGGGGCCTCACTACATTGAAATCCTATTAACATCACTGATCTTCCTTTATTCCAACTAACTCAGTCAGTGTAATTTATTCTGAAACCACTTTAGAACCTTCATTCAATGTTTGGAGTGTAGCTCCATGTCAGACAGACGTCACTGAGTGCTCTTTGGAACGCAGCTGAAAGAAATGAACTACACTGACTTCACAGTTCATCATAGAACAGAGTATGTCGCCCAAATGGCAAATGCAATTAGTTTATGGAGCTCTCTGGGGCAGCAGCTGTATCAGGCTTTAACCACACGAACAGTATCGTTTCTGTTTATTTATTTATTTATTTTTTTTTAATGGGATTTGTTGAGAAGAAGATGAAATAACACACGTATTAATCCTTTTTCTCTTTCCGTTCATTGATCGATCAGCTCTGATCTGTTTGCTCCTCTCTTCTCTGTGGCTGCAGGAGCATGACATTGAGACTCCTCATGGCGTTCTCCATGTGACCATGAGAGGTGTTCCCAAGGGCAACAGACCCGTCATCCTCACTTATCACGACATCGGCCTCAACCGTGAGTCAGCCAGAAATAGAATCATCAATACATAATGCGACGAGTGTGATGCAACCGTTTCTTTTAATTTTAGCCTCAGCACCTTGGAGTCACCCTGAGGTCCTGATCGTTGAAACTTTTCAACTCTGGCGTAATGAATGTGTCCGTCTGTTTGCATCTTTCCAGACAAGTCGTGCTTCAACACCCTGTTCAACTATGAGGACATGCAGGAGATCACGCAGCACTTTGCAGTGGTTCACGTGGACGCACCCGGCCAGCAGGAGGGTGCACCTCCCTTCCCCAGCGGGTGGGTGCCAGCCTGGCTTTACATATGCTGATAAATGAGATCACAGTCATTTCAATGCTGGTGGAAGAGCTACAATCAATTCATTTAGCTAGAATGTAAAATGAGCTGATTGTTCATTTGCTAATGGAAAAAGCATTCTTTATCCGATCTATTCAAAATCCTGACGCTGGACTTTTTAAGTCTTTAAATTTATGATCAACTCAATTTCTCTGATTAATTCAAACATAAAGAATGAACCCGAACAGGTTGACGTACTGGCACGCACTCACATGTTTTATCTGTCTGCAGCTACCGCTACCCAACCATGGACGAGTTGGCTGAAATGCTGCCCTCTGTGATGACTCAGCTTAAGTGAGTACCCGCCCCTCCCCCCTCCTGTTGATAGCTGATCAATGATGACGTGCACAAATTGGCTATTCATCTCCAGGCCCACAGTAACCGGTGGTCTCTCTGCAGGGTCAACAGCGTGATCGGCATCGGTGTGGGAGCAGGAGCGTACGTCCTCACCCGCTTTGCAGTGAGTCCGCACGGGGGACCAGATCATCTACTCTGTCATACCTCTTCACTTTTCTATTCTTATTCCCTCTCTCAGTATTTTTTTTTTTTTTGTCCACCTCTCTGTCTCGTCTATAATAATTTAAGGTTTTCAGGCCGCACAGCTTGTTACGCTGAACATTAAAGCCTCCCATCAAGCCCACACAGGGCATCAGGGTTCTCTACAGTCTGCTGCATATGCTGCAATTCCCCAGCTGATGAATCACCTTGGTGATTCTCTCTTTTCAGTAGCTTACGTCTTGTTTCCACACTCAAAGCAGTGCAGCTAAAATAAGCACCACTGTGTACAGTGGAGCAGAAAGAGCCAGAAGTGACAGAGAAGAGCGAGAAAGATGAATAATGAAAGACAGAATGGTGGTCAGGGTTAGGAAAGGAAGGTGAGGGGATTAGAAATTGTAGCACTGGGCTCTCTGCGGAGCGTCTGCTCCTGTTTAGAATTAATGAGCAAAAATTGATTCTGAAATGTGTTTTGCTTTAACTGGCTTGGAACAAAATATGTTTGCCCTTGATAGATTTATAGCAGCTGTTGCTGCATTGCATTTACATTCTGTAGCAAGCAGCTTCTGCAGTACTGTATGGATCTTAGATTTCCCCAGACATCCTCTTTCTGTCCTCAGGCAGTTCCAAAACCGCACCCTTAATTTATAAGCCCATCTTCATTGTTTCATGTCTTGATTTAAGGGAACAGATGTGCTCTGGTCTCCATCATGTTAGGAAACATCGCAGTCCAAATTTTTCACTGTGAAGATGTAAATCTGTGTAGTCATGGTTCACTGGATGAGTGCGTGCTGAGATTAACCGCACTAGTACACTTACTGGAGATTAGTTCATCATATGCAAACTGTAACCACACAACATACTCGACAACACCCTTATTTGTCCAAAAGGCACTGATGTGAGTCCTTCCCTTCCCAGCTGAACAACCCCACCCTGGTGGAGGGGCTGGTTCTCATCAATATCGACCCATGTGCCGAAGGCTGGATCGACTGGGCAGCTTCAAAGGTCAGTATAACTACTGTGCTATAAGCCTAGAAAGACCTCAGCGCTCTGCAGCGTAGAGCTAAAGCTTTAATAATTCACCAACCACTTCACTTCACCTTCCACTGTTTTCTTAGATTGTGATTAATGAAGGCATTTCACAGTTCAGCCAGCTTATACTCCTCTACCCTTACTATATGATTTTAAGATCACTTTTGTTTATTATATGCCTTCTATTCTATTCATAAATTATTACATATTCTATTTTATTTGATTAAAAAGTCCACTAGTTTTAGAAACATGGAGGTTTTTGACCCTTTTTACTCTGGATTTACTTGTAATATTTTTACTTGAAAAAAGACAAACAGGATTCATTTTCTGGCAAGAAGTTCTTTGAAGATTTGGATGTAATAACATTAAAATCCCAGGCAGGGGCTCTAATCCTGTGTTAATTTGATTATACCTGCTGGGTTTTTTTTTTTGGTGAGGTGCACTCCAAAGTTAATCAAAAATAAGATTTTACAAATGTGTCAAAAGAGCATTAAAGCTTCTAGTGTTCACTCATTTGGATTTGTTTCGTTTTGAGTGTGATGATCGGCTTCAAGTACAGAACGTGACGGTTCACAAGGTTTTTAAGATTATTTTCTCAGGCTTTCGTCTTTCTTTGACAAACAATGTAGAGACAGGAAATGTAGGGAGAGAAAGAGAGAGGGGTATGACATGCAACACGGGTCCCTCGGCCAGGAGTCAAATGCGTGGACGCTGCGGTTAGTGGTATGCACATCAACCATTAGGCCACCGACTGTGTTCAAGATAAGCATAGTCACAGACTCGGGGGTGGGGGTGGTTTCATATGACCTTTCTTCCACATGTATTGAATCACTTGTTGACAAGCTACACTTTATTCTTCTCTCACTATTATTTGACTGTTAAAAATCCTGACTGTCTTGTCCTCCTGTCCACAGTTGTCTGGATGGACCAGTAACTTGGTGGATATCGTCATGTCTCACCACTTCAGCACCGTGAGTTTCAGCCACAGCACTCAAGCCTGTGAAAGAGGGATTGTTATAACCTTTTTCATTGACAGTGTGAAACAGTATCTGAACCTCAGGAGGATTTTTCTTGATTTCCCCAGATACCTTTACCTCATCTCACTCACTATAACAGATAATTACTAATTATTCTATTCCTGTCCTCTCAGACTGGTAGAATATGACACGTAGATTACAGACTAAGTTTTTAATAACTGATAGTGCTGAAGCTAAGCACTAATACAGATCCCACAGAGTGTTTAGACATGAATGCTTGTCTGTATGATGACCACTGATTTAAACATGGAGTCAACCTCTTATTTCATTAGAACTTTGATCATTTAACAGCTAGCTGCTGTCCAGATGGAATATAGATTTCCTATTTCAATCACATGAGCTATTTTCTGTTCCGCAGGATGAGCTGACAGAGAACCAGGAGCTGATCCAGACCTATCGCCTCCACATCGCCCAAGACATCAACCAGGACAACTTGGCCCTCTTCTGTGGCTCCTACCAATAGTATGATGCAACATATTATTTATTATTTATGAGCGACTGCCAAGTCATTTTACGTTTTAGCCATATCAGCTTACGTAGCAGATATCCACCCAGCTGTGTTATGTGGTCCAGCTCCACTAACAGATCATAATTTCTCTCCCCGCACCAGCCGCCAGGAACTGGACATCGAGCGGCCAATCGTAGGCCTGAATGAGGACACCGTCAACACACTAACGTAGGTTTCGAGACTGCACAAATAAATATTTGTGTCAGAGTGCATGATCTGACTTGACAATATTTACACCGCCATTCTTTTTCTCATGCAGATGCCCTGCATTGCTGGTGGTGGGTGACACGTCACCTGCTGTGGAGGCTGTGGTGAGTTATTCTCCACTCTGTAACTCTCTGTAATCTAAGAAGCTTTGTGAAGGATTTGCAAAAGAGCAGCGTTTGCTGTTATTTCTATTTTTTGCATTCAGTTGTAACCTGTGTTTGGTGTTTCAGGTGGAATGCAATTCCAGGTTAAATCCAACCAAGACCACACTGCTAAAGGTGAAGCTTTTGTCACACATTTTATATCATGCATAATCTTTTTTTTTTTTTTACTGCAAAAATGTTAAGTAATAAAATAAGAAACTATAAAATATAAACTTGAACTGATCATATTTTCTGCACTGTCAGATGGCTGATTGTGGAGGCTTGCCCCAGGTTGTGCAGGTGGGTTCTTCTTTCTTCAGACATTCATATCATTTAGAAATATTCTTTTCTAAACTGTCTTGTAACTCTTAACTTTTATGCTTTTATCTGTTGACAGCCAGGGAAACTTGCTGAGGCCTTCAAGTACTTTGTTCAGGGCATGGGCTACAGTAAGTAAACGTGTCTTTCAATGTATGTGGTCAGTACATGAAAACATCAAAAATATATAATGTAACTGGTTCACACTAGTTTTAACCAAATGTCCGAGAACTGTTTACAGCCTAACACCTTTGGGCTGACGCGTTTTGCGGTCAAGGTTTGTCTGTATTTTCAGTTTCCTGTTTACGTGAGCGCAATGACAACTGTTGCTTAAATGAAGATTGTTTTCACCGAGTCTCCTTTTGAGCTGTAGCTGAAAAACCCCTGCTGGTGGTGTTTGGACTGTGTCCAGCTGTGCATGAAAAGACATCGTTTTTTTTGTCAGCCTGGTCACGGAGACACAAGCCTGTGCAGCTCGCTGGGTGTTAACACCATCTCTTCTCTGCTCTTTGCAGTGTGTGGTACCCACAACCCTCAGTAGGTGAGGTGTGAAGTGCTTCTAGCATGATTGAAATGACAATGGCACTCGAGATGTGCTGAACAGCAATTCACTTCCTGTTCCGTGGGCGTTATGAAGACTTACTTTTTCTTTTCATTTCTTTTTCTTTTTTCTTTTTTTTTTTTGCCTGGTGTGCTTTTCTTTTCTATCCAGAACTGTTTAATGATGCCGTCTCCCAGAGAGACTCAATGCATACTTAAACAGGCCTCCAGGTTTTTACAGTCATTCATCAACAAAGAAAAAAAAAAAACAACAAACACATTTATGTCAGACCATTCTGACTTATAGTGCAATAACCAGACGCTGATCCGTGGATGGATGAATTCATGAACGTAGGTTTGCTTGCTCTGGCCATACAGATGACGCCTGTCTGTGTGTGTGTGTGTATTTCTCTGATGCTAATTCTCTCTTTTGCTCTCTCCTGTTCCAAAAACCCTTTGACCGTGGGAGGCACCCTCGGGTGTAGCTATTATGTCAGTGTCTCAGTGTTGCTTAAAGGCCATCGAGTCCCCCTGTTGAGTAAATGCCACTGCAGGATTAGAACAGATTAAAAAGAGTGTTTTCATGCAGGGAAAGTGTGGAAAATAAATCTTAACACCTCAGCATGTTTCTGAAAGCTGCTTTTCCCTCATTAACACATTGCCACAGTGTGAAATGCAAAAGGGAAACAGCTCAAGAGTACAGAAAAAAAAATATTCTAGTTTGCACACATGCCATGATTTATTATTTTTATACCTGTTATTGCTAGCAAACAACTATTCGTCCTCAACAACTGAAGCTGCGACAGACAATCTGTTTGAATGAGAACTACGCTGAGGCTAAAGCAACAGAAGAGCTACCTTTTCAACATTTCTTCCTCTTTCTTTCCTTCTTTAATCATTACTTACAGTTCCCTACGTTCTCCTCAGTCATCTGAGCAACGAATCAGGTACTAGGTTCATGAGCAGCTGCCACTTAGAAGGCTTTGAACCCAAACGGCCTCAAAACAGCCTACAGCAGATGAATGTCAAACGTATGCACACATTCTGTAGAGGGCACTGTTTGATATTTCCAACAGCAGCTCAGGGTGGACAGACTGTATTAAACCCAGTGAAATATACTGTTTGCATCTTTTGACACATTCATCTCCCTGTAGGAGTTTTAGTTTGTCCCCTTTTAGCATGGATTCTGTCCTCAGTGTCCTATTTTGTTGCATGACCTGCTAGTGTTGCTTCCTGTCAGTTGAGTTGGATTGCAAATGTTTTATTCTGCTGTTGTATTGCTTTAATTTTTTTTTTCTTTTTCATGTTATTTTCCAACAGTGGACACATGCATAATTTTCTCTTAAACATCTCTTTTATTTAATAAGTCTCCATATTTTGAGAGTTTGTTTGCATGTGGTAAGTTGTGGTATGTTTTTTTTTTTTTTTCTTTTTAATTGTTGTGGTATCCGGCTATGTAAATGCACTCTGAGTCTCTGTGCTGTGTGAGCGGAATATTAATACATACATCACAATGAGGTTTCCATTTCTTTTTCAGTGCCGTCAGCAGGAATGACTCGTCTGGCTCGCTCTCGCACCACCTCTTCTTCCAGCATCACCTCCATGGACAGCAGTCGCAGCCGCACCAACCTCAACAGCCTGCTGGAGGGCAACGGCACCGGGGCTCTGGACAGCCAGGCCAGACCCCAAACCATGGAGGTTTCCTGCTAAACCCACCTCCCCACCTCCCCACCTACCCACCTCAACCCCCCCGCACCCTCCCATAGTAACTTATGTGCCCTCTCCCTTCTCTCTTTCTCTCTCTCTCTCTCTCTCTTCCTGCTCCTAAGCAACTCAAAGCCAGGAGGGATCTGTAATGAACTATGTGATTAGAAAAGAGGATGTAATAAATATATTAACAGATGCATATTGTTAAATATTATATTGAATACACTGTCAAAGTCACATTCCTATCAGAAACCATAACTACATTCAGATGTGTTGTATATTCAGATGCTCAAATCGTGATCAACTCAACTGTCCAACCTCACCTCCTTTGTATTTATTTGTCTTCTTTTTCACCACGTCTTTGTTTTAAATGTTTTCACACACCGTGGAAAATCCTCCATATGCTCTAAATAACTTTTTTTTTTTTTTTTAAGTCATTGCACGGTACATCACTTTCACTATTTTAACCGATCTCTTCTGTTGTGAACTCTAAACATGGGCTACATTGATCGTGAGTCACTGTATCTTTGTGTGTTTTTAAAAACCCGCTGCAAAGCGTTTATAGAGGGATCACTATTGTAAAACTGCAGAAACAGGATTACAGCCTGTATTTAAAACAATGACTCCAGGTAAAACTGTGCAGTCCATACATGCAAGAACCATCGTATACTGTAATCAAAAAAAAAACTCTGGAGAGAGCTGCTTTGAAACATTATAAAAGAACATTCAGTGTTAAAGGAAACCTGTACCAGTTTGTCACTTCATACTATTCACATTTCTTTTGGATTCTTTTTTTTGTAATTGAGCTCATCGCCTCCTTTTTCTTTTTGCTTTGTGTTGATGTTTTGTTTTTTTTTCTTTGTTCGGTTGAATAGATTTTAGTGATGTTTTAGCAACCTTTAACATGTGGGTTCTGGTGTGACAAATATGAGTCCCTTCACTGACCGGCCCAGTGGTGCTTCTCACTGTCTGCTGATTCATTTTTCAACTCATTTATATTACTACTGAATAAAGCTACATGAGAACACGTCTGGGGTTTTTTTTTTTTTTCCATTTATCAGCACGACACAAACAATTCTGACTTCTAGCTGCATATAACTAGCAAACAAAGCGATATTATGTGAATGAAGAAGAGAAATTATACAAGAGCCAGCTTGGCGAGCGCTTTAGCTTTTCCTCTTCTGTTAGTGGAAAAGTGAGGTGACTGTGGCGAGTTAGTTTCCAACCGCAGCTCTTCGTATTTCCTTGCTGTGTGAAAACTTTCAGTCAGTCTATATTTAGCACACTTGAAAGAAAACAATGGTCAGCTGCTTGCAAACTGAGATGAGGAGATTGACTTCAAAAATGAAAAAAGAAACAGAATGTCACGGCAAGATAAATGTTAATCTGATGTTTATATCACCCACTGAGGCTTTTCTTATCGTTCTGGCTGCTCCATTGTGCAGCACATCTGCAATTTTCCTCAACTCATGTGAAAGAGAAATGAACTCCACGTCAAGTGGAGACGATATTACCTGCCATTGATTTAACTGGTGATAACTGAGGTCAGATTGTAATGTCTAAGGTTTTCTGTCCATCCCTGGTGCACAAAAAGATTTAACACAAATCTTCTGTATTTCATTGCAATCCAAACAGGAACACTAAAAATACTTAGTGAGGAATAAGATAATACATTTATACATAGAAATGTTGCAATATTTATGAGATAACTGAAAACCATTGATAAAGATCTGCCACCATGATTTAAAAAAAATGATCCCACTTCAATTTCAAAACAGATAAAGTCAAAAGTTCTTTCCATCTGTGTTATCGGGCAGTTATCAGTGGTTCAGCATTAATCTACTGCATGCTGATAAAGATTCTTAAGTTTCCGTCTTGAAACTAAAAGCTCACATTACATCTGTTTAAAGACTAGAACAAGAGGAGATTTTTTTTCAGCCTTGTTAAATTCTTAAGAGCATCAGTTTTACAATTATCCCTGAATAAATGATTTTAAAAGTCAATCCTTTATTTTCTTTAATCTTTTCAAACCCAAATGATTCACACGTACACCGGTTATAAAGTTCAAAACAACCTTATTTCCAGTCATATTGTTCCACTGTTGACTCTGCAGCATCAGCATGATGAATGATAACTCAAGACAGAAGTAGGCTGGCAGGGGAAGCTTTGTCATGCTCCAGCTGAGGTTTAACTGTTATCTGATGTGAACATCAATGGCAACATTTTAAAATCACTGGGAGGAAAAAAAGCTGAATGTAATGAGAACACTTGGCAAAGCAATTGGTCAGCGTTTTCCTTTAACCAGTCATCAGAATCAGCTGCAAAAATATCAGATGCAGATCTGATCAGATTCATTTACACAAACTAATTGTGTCATAACTTCTACCCACTACATCAAACCACTTGATGCACATACAAGCATATGTAAAAGCTGCTTACGTAGATCTATAACAGATTCCGTAAACAAGTGATGCACTATTAAGCTCCACTTGAAGAAAAAAAAAAAAAAAACTGCATCAGAGCGATCAACACAAGCTGTTCTGAGTCAGGATGTCATGATCTTGAGCGTCACAGGAAGCTGCTGCCGGGTGACATACATAAAGGCCATGCAGGAAGCCACGTCTCTTTAGCCAGCAAACCCCCAATAAACAGCTGCGAAAACATAGCAGACTTCATGGGAACAGAGCGGAGGAGTCACTCAGATTGATCAGCAAGGCTGAGTAGAAACCTGAGCTTTCACACATATACCAAGCATCTATGTGTGTGTTCTGAAGGCAGACGGACATCTTTCAACAAGAAGACTTGGAATATATCTGTTGCTCTGGGAAAAGGATCTTCTAGGAACATTTTACACAGAAGAATTGAAGGAGGTGAGTATTTTACTTGCTCTGATGAGGATCTTTTGCTTTTCTTTTTTTTCTAGTTATTTTTCTAGAATATTAACAAACTCATTGCCTGAATCACTTGTAATATATAAAATATCCATCATTTTCACGTAGCAATGGTCATCTATTATGAATTAATTGAGAAAACAGTTAATGTTTTTAATGTGTTTTTTTATTATTATTTAAGACAATGTATGGCCTTACTTCTGCTAGTATGAAGAAATAGCATGCATCATATGGTAAAAATAAAATTTCATCTCTCATATGAAAATAGATGCTATTCCTTGCATACATGCGGCATGGAAATTTAACACAGGATATCAATACCTCAAGTTGTGGTTTGGCGCCTTCCTGTCTCATCTAGGTGTTGTTGCCAGGTTACAAAATAGAATGCAACACCTGTAAGCACTTATAATGTGATAACTGGGGGCTATAATTCAATTATGAACAGGAGTTATTGAGCACATTTGAAGATTCTCTACTTGTGCTCTCCATCTCTCAGCTACAAGAGCAACTTCAAATCAGTGAGAAGCCAAAGAACATGGGGAACTGCCCCATCAGATGTAGATCCAACATGACAAGCTTAGAAAATGCACCTGAACCTGAATCACAAGGTAGGTTTATCTCCAAGATATCTACACACAAAATAAAAATAAGGAAATATAACAAAACTGAACTCAATTGTAAACATCTCCTCTTCCCGCTCTGCAGACTCGCAGGAGACCATGGTCGTGTCCATCTGCAACTACCCGTCCTTCGGTCAGACAGAACTGACCATGTGCATTGGGGAAAGACTCACCATCATATCAGAGTATGTGATGTAGCTCTTTATGTCTCACCTTTACCCCCCTTGTTCCATCTTGACAGAAACAATCAATCATTACTGTTTATTCTCTCCAACAGTGATGGTGACTTCATGATGGTAAGATCCACTACCACAAATCGTGAGAGCTACGTTCCCACCAACTACACCGCCAAGGTGACACATAAGTAAGTGACTGTCATGAGGATGTATTAAAATGTATTTCTTACGGCTGCATGGTTTGTGTGTACG
This sequence comes from Euthynnus affinis, assembly GCA_029490765.1. Lineage (NCBI taxonomy): Eukaryota > Metazoa > Chordata > Actinopteri > Scombriformes > Scombridae > Euthynnus > Euthynnus affinis. The sequence goes on along the minus strand of CM055840.1, from coordinate 8,071,032 downwards.
TCTGCGTACGTGTGAAGGCAGAGGAGTGTCATAGACAAAAGTGAAATGAAAGGTGGGGAGTTTCCTGGGGGGTGTAGGTGAACTTTACCTCAGTGGCAACATATGTTTGGAACTTTCATTCTCTCTTGAGACATTACAGTCCTCCTCCAGTGGGGAATGTGCTCTGATATTGTTCCAGGGGAATTTTCTAACCTCAAAGCAACAGTTTTTTTTATTAAAATATGCATGGCAATACTGTCTGTCTGTCTGTCTGTCTGTCTGATGCACTTGTCTCATGTCTCCTTTGTCTTCTTTCATTTCAGTTGGTTGTTCACCGGCATCAGCAGGTACAAAGCAGTGGAGCTGCTCATGCAGCCCAATAACATAAGTGGAGCCTTCTTGATCCGAGAGTCAGAGACAAACAGAGGTTAGAGAGTTGTTCCCTTTTTCTTAATTCCTTGTGAATTTTATCATGAACATGTTCAATCTGAGCTCAACCAGTGGTGGGAAATACTCAAGTACTGTACTTTGAAGTACTTATACTTATACTACTTATAGTATTTTCATCTTCTGCTACTTTATATTCTACAAATGTCAGAGGGAAATATTGTACTTTTCACTCTATTTCATTTGCTACACTACAGCTGTAGTTAGTAACTGTATAGATTAAGTTACTATTACAAATGTGATATATTTATTTTAAAAAAAAATCTGTGTGTGAGGCCTGAAGAGATTAAATTAATTATATTTTCCAAAAAGAATACAAAGATTAGAGAAGAGTCCCTAAACTAATTACATATAAAGGAGTTAAAACTAGTTCAACCTCAACCAGCTACAACAGTAAAATACTACAGTCTAATAATGTAACATATATATCAGACAATTTCTGCACAACCAGTGCTTTTATTTTTGATACTCAAAGAACATGTTGCTGATTTTGAATGCAGCAGCTGTGATGTTTCTACTGCAGGTTCAACTATTTATCGAAGTTACACTGTATTAAAATGAGGCTTGTTATTGGAATGGCTTCATTTAAGTAATATTGATAATTACTCTGCTAAAAGACCTGCAGTTAATAATTACGAGCCGTGTAGTTTAACTTCTACATCCGTGTGCTATTTCTGTCTTTAGATGGCTTCTCGTTGTCTGTCCTGAGGAGAACCAACCCTTCGTACCTGGACACTGTGAAGCACTACCGCATCTCTCAACTCCAAAACGGCTGGGTCTACATATCTCCAGGACTCACCTTCCCCTCCCTACGTCACCTGGTGGAACACTATAGAGGTTCGTACCAAAGATCTAATGCTGTTTACTTGCCTAAACACACCAAAGACAGAGCAATGAAATTAATTCTTTTTTTTAATTCTTTTTTTACAGAGTCTGTAGATGGATTGTGCTGTCGGCTGACAGAGCCTTGCTTCATCCAGGGTTCAGACAACTCCAGACAGGCAGACAGGCCTATACCAACAATTATCAGAAGGCCTACAATCAACTGGAAGGACATAAGCAGGTGTGAACTCTTTCTTCATTTGCTTCTACTGATGACGGCCACAAGGTGTCACTCTGTTACCTATTGTACTGTACTGCGTGAACCCCTGGTGGTGTCCTAATATTAAAACAATTGATATATTTTAGTGAAGCTTATTATTTTCAGTTTCTGTTGACACTGTGTTAGAAAGATGTTTATTCAACTCTATAGTCATTTTGATGCTGAATTAAGTCAATTTAGGGAGTTTGTCTAAATATCTAAATTGGTTTATGGCTCAAAGATTAAAGAAAGTGGCTTTTGAGTGGCAGGATAAATATGTCCAGAACAGAGAATGAGTTGGTCTCACCTTTCTCTCACGATCCAATGCCCTTGAGCAAAGAACTTCATCCCCAAATGAGCCAGTCAATGGCCAGATATAAGATATAAATACAGGCATTTAATCTCTTTCCGTAGTTACACAAATAGTTAAAAAAAACAAAAAAAACAAAAAAAAAACCACTGTGTCATATCCTTATAACCAAATTGAAAACCCCTCTCTGTCTCCTCCAGGTCTGTGATCTTCAAGAGGAAGAGAACAGAGTCAGACCACTCTCTGGTGAGCGAGGGCCTGAGGGAGGCCATCAACTCCTACCTCCAGATGACAGAAGGCAACGATCATAGCTGGGACACTTGACAAAAGATGTTTCAGTTCAGTGTGGGGAGAAAGAAGCTGACAGAGTGCGGCGAGATACTGCCCTGTCTCACCTGCTGTCTGCACAAGCCAGTGCAAGAGGTCGTCTGCATGCCCCAATGCGGTCTTGGAATCACGCCCTGGGATAGCAGGAGGGCTGAGACACTACAATGTCTAGTAACTTGTGACATACTGTAGGATATGTCAGAAGGCGGACTGCTTTTTTGTGTATAAAGAGGCACACAGTGGAGATGTGAACAGAAAATTGAGAGCCAGTGAACCATTTTTCATTTGTTCTTGTTCGGTATCTAACATTAACTTGTTGTGAATGTTCCTTAAATTATAACCTAATAATATGTACATGCTGTTTGAATGTAAAATGTAACTATATTGCAGTGTGTAGTTATGTAATTGGAATCCAATAATATATGTTTGTTGTGTAATAAATGAGCAACACACAAATAATGTCTGGTCTGCGCTTTCTTACGTGTGTGTGCGTGTGTGTGTGTTATCCATAGACTGTATAAAGATAGTGTTATCGTCATAAACATTATATAAAATGTGCACATCATTGGGGGAACTTGATTATTATGAAGAAGACACTTCTTTGTGTTTATTGGCGGATTGCAGATCAACTTTAAAGGAGCATACCGCCATCTACTGTATCGGAGTGTGTGGATTCATGACATTAGATCACCTGGATGCTGATTTTTCTATTGAAAATGTAAATAAAGTAAATAAATAAATAAATCACACCCCATTACCGAATCCTACCTGTATTATGTAACCTATAACACCATTATGATTTCCCTGAAGTCCTGTCCTGTGTTCAGTAGTGATTTTAAACTCCATTCCTACTCTGTCTCATTGTCTTCTCTGTATTATATTTATTACAGTGCATGATAATGTGTTGTTCATCCTCCAGAGAAACACCTCTGACATGACTGGACTGAATTTTCTCCATTATTTGTAACGTGGAGTGAAAACCTGCATGAATCTTAATCACGTAATGATCACCTTCTCTCTGCAGTTATATCTTCTTTTAAATTGTTCAACATGAACTGACTTCTATATATTATATTAATTTATATATTACACATTGTACGAATAATGACTCCCTTTATTGTCTGTATCCTCTTCCTTCTGCCAGGTGTTATTTATGGCTCTTCCAATGAATGATTTTGCCTCTCCCCTAACATAAGCTACTTTTATCACTTTGTTGTCATTATCTGCTTCTCTGCCAGCAGATGCCGCTTAATTACCTCCAATAATTCATCAAAGCCTTCCACTTCCTGCCTGAGCACTTCAGTTCAGGAAGAAGAAATGATGGCGACGCTTCTGGGGTCCGAGTCCCCTTGTACTGGAGGAAAACGGAGAAATTGCAGTAGCAATATCATCACAAAGTTCACGGCCAGTAAAATTACTGGCCAGGGTTTCAGTCGAGGGACACAGGTAAGAGAAACGACGCATGTTTCGACAGTAAAGACGTCTGAAAGTTGGTCGCCTGAGACCGGGGACTTGCGCTCGGTCTGTTGCCTGAAAACGAAGACGTTGTCCCGGAGACTTGAATCAAGGTGTAGTCGCTCCCTTCAGTTTCAGCTTTATGGCTAGCTACGACATTATGGGACATTTTATTGAATGTAAACGTTAAACTGTGACACGGTCGAGTTCTCTATAATAATATTTGCTCGCTGACAAGCCAAATGATGTTGGCACGACAACAAATGTTTGTAGCAAGCTCCGCTTCAAGTGGGTCTTTTGTTGTTAGCTCCACATTAGCTTAGCATTACAGGCCAGGGTAACTACGATACACAAATTGCCTCGAATCGCTAGTTTGACGGTCCGTCACTGTGTTAATCAGGTACTGTGGTGTCGGTGCTACAAGACAGTCCGTAAGTCAATTTTGGAAAGTGCTTAAATAACGTAATTAATGACAGTAACGCTTGCTAATGTCAGCCAGCCAGCTAGCTAAGCCAGCTGAACAGCTCAGGCGATTACGTAACGACACACTAACCACAATAACTATCGTTTCCATAAATGGACACAACAGCTGTTTGGACAAGCGAACAAGTTTATTTTTATTTCTACACTAGTAAACATTTGCATGATATGTGTAACTTTGGAAAACATTGTTTGTACGGTTAGTTTCGATACAACGCTAACGTTAGTCTACGTCAACTGTTTTGACTGATCGATCTTCATGAACGTCGCACCTGTCCTGACATTTACACTCATACAGCCACCGAGCATTTATCTCACTCACCTACTTGGCCACTCCTGGCTTAAGGCCTTAATTATGAAGCTAATAAAACCATTTATACGGTGTATCCTTAATATTGCGTCACTTCATTACGTGTATTTCATAAAGTAGACTTGGTATCTGTCAAGGAAGCTATAATATCATTAATAGGTTCCTTGGTATCTGCAGTTCAGTCTGATTCTACTATTCCTGATAACAATGGAAATGTTGCATCTGACTAGTTTGACACATCTGCCACAATGTGAAAACTGTTGAACACACTGGTGTTTAATCAATGCTGCTGACACATCACATTAATGAGAGCTGCAGTAGAGAACATCAAACACATCCTTCAAACAGGCTGCTGCTTCTGTCCTGTTTATGAAACTGACTGTCCTGCTTGTTTCTTTGAGACAGTAGCAGCCTGAGCAGCAAACATCTACACATTATTTTACCTTATGCATAATAAACTAGATTGATCGTTGTACGAATACAAATTACTCGTCATCAAGTGAAAGTTTTCATTCATGAAAGCAGTTTGACACACACGAGCTGCGGTGGTTGTCAATGTTGCATTTTGTAATTTAAATTGAAAACAAACTTTCCTTTTGGGTGGATTGCCTCTGATGTTATGTGCTATCAGCATATGTTTATTAATATCTGGATCTAGTGATGAACTTATTGCAGGGGCTTTTTTCAACAGCAGGTACAAATAAAGTAACTCTAAAAGCTACATTAAAATAAAAATGCAGCAAAATAAACAACAGCAATGATCTATATAAACATATATGCTTACATATACCCTGTAAACATACATGCATACATACAGTACATACACAAGTGTCGACATATAAAATTAAGTGAATACTTCATCTGCAAGGAAACTATTTTCTTCCATCCCATCACTCTATCTCCGTCCCGCCAGTCGAACATGGTGCATTGTATGTTTTAAATTATGTACACATAGTGCTGGGCAGTATACTGACTCATCTGCTGTACCCGTCTTAATTTCCGGTATACAATATGAATTTTTCATATATTGCCATATCTGTACATTGCTGAAATAATTGCTGTAACTTTTCAATAAGTGATAAAATGATCACAGTGAAGAGCGCTCTGGTCAGTGTGAGCTGTGTAGAGTATATTGAGAGGGGAGCTTTATTAACTGTGTAACCTTCTTATTAACGGTTATAACTTTATACAACAATCAATAACCCATAACTAACTCTCTTTAACAGGGCAAAACACCACATAAACAATTTGTAACATCAATAATTGTACATGTAAAAAGAAATGACCCTGCCAAACGGCATGCTGGGTACAGCTCGCTAGCTAGCCTGGTAGCTCCGTTATTGAGATTCTGGAGATTCAGATTGAGACTCGGGTGAACGAGGCCTTGCGTATAATGATGGTTATTGAGACAACCTCTGTCAGCCTCCTACTGCTTTAGAAATAAACATGATTTTTACATGACTCGCTTCAAAAGTTGTGAGTCTGAAGAAAAGTAAACAGAGGACCTGGCTGTCTGTAGCAGCATTATGGCTAGCAGCATAGGGAATTACTTTCATCATCACAGGGATAAAAAAAAAAAAAGAAAAATAACACAAATCTTTGCTTTTAGTTGCTTTTTAGTTTTCTATTTCCTTTGTTGCCGTGTATGACCTGAGGTGTGGCTCAAGTCCAATCTGACTCACAACCCCAACTATCCTCTGGGGCCTTTTATGTTTAAAGTTAAACCCATTTTTCTGGGAAGGAAGGTTATCTGTTCATGTTTCCGCCACATGAAATGTGCCATTCAGGCCTAAATCTGGTATGAATTGTCCTGCAGGTTTCAGCCTGACAGCAGCGCATACCGGCAAAAACCAGCCCTTTTAAAAGCAGAACTCCTGATGCAAAACATACATTTTTCAGTGTGTATTGTACTAATTCGGTTTGCTTCTGATTGTGTGCTGCAGCTCCCGGGAGGCCTCCTTCAGGAGAGAGATAAACGAGCCAAGTGGCATGGCATCCCTACTGTGCTGCAGAAGCTCTACGAGAGCAGCCATCCCAACAGTGACCTCTCTCAAGCCCACAGCCTTCTTAAGGTAACCACACAGCACCAGCCCATCCAAACAATGAGCCTGTGGCATTACTTTTTGGCAATCACGTGTCTCTGAATGGCTCACTTGTGGAGCCCGGGTGATATAAACTAAATGTGGCCTCTCTTTTTGTCAGGTGTTATCATCCCAGCTCTCTATGGAGGCCATGTCTTTTGTCACAGAGGACAGGAAGACCGCTCAGGAATCCACCTTCCCCAACACATACACCTTTGACCTCTTTGGTGGAGTCGATGTAAGTTTGACATTCTTAGTGCTCCATGCTCTGTTATAATTGGACTCAGACACTGAAGCTTGTTACCTCTGGAGAATCAGTTCTCGTACGTGGCGCAGCTCACACTGAGACGGTGTTGAAATAAAAACAGTATTGTCTCACAGCACTGAACACTTATTTTCCTGTTTCCCCGAAGCTGCTTGTGGAGATCTTGATGAGACCCACGCTAACTATGCAGAAGAAAAAACCCAAAAGTAAGAAGCATTGACATCACATCTGTGCATATTTCTTTCCTTTATTTGGGGATTTAAATCATGTTTATATGTTAATTGGCTTGAATTTTATGATATGATGTTTGTTTCTGTTGCAACAGTGAATGACGACTTGGTCAAAGACAGCCTTAGTGTTCTCTACAACTGTTGTATATGTGTAAGTATCCTATTACATTTTTAACGTACCACAGAAATGTCAGAGGTGCATCATACCTTGCTTCAGTTTAGAACATAACTACAAGTATTTTCTTTGCAGCGTTGTGCTGTTAGATTGTCTCTAACGCGTCAGGCCTGATTTGAATTTACATCCATATCTCTTCCTTTTTATCTGACAGACGGAGGGGGTCACAAAGAGCCTGGCAGCGAGGGACGACTTTGTTCTGTTTCTCTTCACCCTGATGACAAACAAGAAGACCTTCCTACAGACCGCTACTCTAATTGAAGATATTCTTGGAGTCAAAAAGGTCAGAGTTAAACTTGGATTAAATCCTCAGCAGAAGCATGTAAACTTTGTTTATGGCTGTGTTTACTCCAGAGTTAAAAGGCCAATGAAATGACTTTGAATTGACTAGCATGTGACACATTTGGCAAGTCAGTGTTTGCATAAAAGCATAAAAAGTATATTTAAAAAAAAAAAAATCAGCCAAACTGATTACTAATCAGATTTTTTTTTTCGTTGTTGTTTTTGGTTTTGTTTTGTAGAAATGAAAAGCGTTTGAACTTTTGCTCTGCAGATGAATGTATGTTGTTATCCGCTGGCTCTGGTGTCCATGTACAAGCATCTCTAATGCCAGATTGTTTGTTCCTGGCAGAGCTGCAAACACCTTAATGTTACACTCATGCCTTCATGTTAGAATCACGCTGTGCTAAGATTTAATTTCACTCATTATTCTTTAAAGATTTTAAAATGCGTCACTGTCTTTGCTTTCTCCCGGATTGTGAAACATTTGTAATCTAACAGACTGAGTAGCAATCAGCTTCCTTGTATCTTTCTTTTTATCTCTGAATGCAGACACACAGTTATTCTGGTGATTTTTATAGGTGCTACTAAATCTTTTAAATGTTGAAGTTATGCTACTCCTGAAAGGTTTTGTGATGTTTATCTGTGGAAGGTTTGTTGACACTCCAGTTGTTGCTTGTGCACCTTCTCAAAGGTCAAAACTGCTCAGTTCAACATTATTCTCTACACATGAGAGCTACGTGGAGACTGCACACATTGAGCTGCTTTGTGTTTTGTCATATTTCTGGTTCAAGTCATGTTAATTGAAGTAGTTGGACAAAATCATCATAATCTTTTTAGTAATTATGAGTAAATGTTTGAGTAAATATTTTGTGATTTAGCAAAGATATTTCCAGATGAAGACCACTTCCCCACTTTTTTGTCACAGAGTGATTACATGTTGGTGCATAGTGTGTTTAGTGTGTATAATTACAGTCTTGATTACTGCTATGCACAGCATGTCTGTATCATTTGCGGTGATGCTATGACAGATGACATTTTAAATTCATTTAAAATGGCTACATATATGATACAACCACTGCAACACCATGACAAGTAAAAGAATGAATACAATTCTTCAAGTGACATTCTTCATAAGGAATGCATTAAGCAAAGCAAAGGGCTGCAAATATTCTTCAGGAACTTGCACTGAAGTCAAAAATGTGTCACGTGATGTGAAGACCTCCTTCACATAATTATGCTTTACAGGAAGGGACACTTAATGGGGGCAAAAAGACATTTCCTATCCTGTCCAAACTATCCTGAATGTTACATTCTGCTTTCTTTTTCAAAAACTCTTACTGCAGCTGTGGAGAATTTAGCGCACAAAAACAAATATTTCCTTCTCTGTGACCATTTGTAAGAACTCTGCTCCAGCATTACAGTGACTGTGCTTCCCCCGTGTGGATTTATGCTTAATAACCACACTGGTCCCAGAGAAGCTGATGAACATGTGTTAGCTGCTCTATGTAAGCAGAAGACTTGTGTATCTCACATGCTTGCATTGGCGTAAGCACACTGTATATGAAGTATGTACTGGACCCAAGGAAGTAATCTAATCTAAACATCACATTCTGTTTACTTTCAGTTTGGTAACAGAGACTGTGTTTTTATTTATTTACTTAAGGAGATGATCCACTTAGAGGGCATCCCCAACCTGTCGGGTCTGGTCCAGAGCTTCGACCAACAACAGCTGGCCAACTTCTGCCGCATCCTGTCTGTCACCATCTCAGAGCCTGATGTAGGAAATGACGACAAGCACACTCTGTTGGCAAAAAATGCTCAGCAGAAACGCAATGCCAGCCCATCGCGGGCAGAGGTCAACCAGGGTACGCTGCCGTCACAGTCCACAGCTCAAACAGACTACATAATGTTTTCTGTGCCTTCGCAAAAGAACGGATCAGGAAAGTGTGAATTGTCAAACTGTGTTTCCCAACAGTAACCCTGCTGAACATCCCCGGCTTCATCGAGCGGCTGTGTAAACTGGCCACCAGAAAGGTGTCTGAAGCCACAGGAGCCAACTTCCTGCAGGAGCTGGAAGACTGGTACACATGGTTGGACAACGCTCTGGTGCTGGACGCCCTCATGCAGATGGCGACTGAGGAGGCTGAACAAAGCAGTACAGGTGAGACAACAGTCTCTTGTGCTGCTGCTTAAATCCTAAGAACTTTTCCCTTTTTAAAACCATTTTTACTCTGCACGGTCAGAATCATCAGATGAGAGTTCCCTGGCCACCAGCCCTCTAAGACATCGACTGCCCCAGTCCATGAAGATTGTCCATGAGATCATGTATAAAGTGGAAGTGCTCTATGTGCTGTGTGTCCTTCTCATGGGGCGACAGAGGAACCAGGTACTTCACAGCACAGATGTCTTTTCATTGCTTGGGTTTTATGCTGCAGGGCTGTTTGTTTTTACTGACGCCTGCATCGTGTCTCCGCACAGGTTCACAAGATGCTGGCTGAGTTCCGTCTCATCCCGGGGCTCAATAACCTGTTTGACAAGCTGATCTGGAGGAAATACACTGCTTCAAATCATGTGGTGCACGGCCAGAACGAGAACTGCGACTGTAGTCCAGTATGACACAACACTCATTGAAACTGGCAATTAAATGAAACTTTTTAAAAAATCAAACATAAATGTCAACTCTCTGTTTTCTCTCTTATTGTGCAGGAAATATCTTTCAAAATCCAGTTCTTGCGGTTACTTCAGAGTTTCAGTGATCACCATGAGTAAGCAACCCTTAATTCACTTACAGTGGATCTGACTTGTCCCTTTTTATGTCATGCTTTTTTTTTTTCTAAAAAAAACCGTGTTGCCTGTCTTTCAGGAACAAGTATCTCCTGTTAAATAGCCAGGAGCTGAATGAACTGAGTGCCATATCCATGAAGGCTAACATCCCCGAGGTAGAAGCTCTGGTCAACACAGACAGAAGCCTAGTGTGTGACGGGAAGAAAGGCCTCCTCACGCGCCTCCTCACTGTCATGAAGAGGGAGCCTCCAGACTCGTCCTTTAGGTCAGTTTCATGTAGGCCGAGAGTGGTGATCTTTTAGGTGACAGGCTTCCTGAAAGAAGTCAAACATCCACATATTAGAGCAGCAGGCTTTCAAGCTGTTTTTGAAAAGATTTCACAAGATTTTCTCTAGTTCTGCTTTTTATAGATTTGCTGACTCTTTCTGACGTATGTGTAGATTCTGGCAGGCGAGGGCAGTGGAAAGTTTTCTCAGAGGTGCCACCTCCTATGCAGACCAAATGTTCCTTCTGAAGAGGGGACTACTAGAGGTAAAATCAATAATAAAACCCACCACAGGTTGTTTTTTATGTCGTCCATGACGACCGTCCACATCGAATGAATGGCTCAATTTCTCTTTCCTTTCCTCGACAGCACATCCTGTTCTGCATCATAGATAGTGGCTGTACATCCAGAGATGTCCTGCAGAGTTACTTTGATCTGCTTGGAGAGCTCATGAAGTTCAACATTGATGCCTTCAAAAGATTCAACAAATATGTCAACACTCCAGAGAAGGTATACATCTGGGCCTAACGAAATAACATTTTTCAGCTATTTCTCAACTCATGTGATGTGTGAACAAGTGTGTAATGTACAGCGTGATTTCTCGTCGCAGTTTCAGACCTTCCTGACGCAGATCAACAGCTCTCTGGTGGACTCTAACATGCTGGTGCGCTGCATTGTCCTTTCATTGGACCGCTTTGAGAGCCAAACTGAAGATGTCAAAGGTGAACAGAAATGGATTTTTTTGAATTGACCATTTCATTAGAGAACATTTGAGGAAGATATCGGCACATCATTTGTAATTGATTTTTCATATTTTTATATATATATATATATATACTATTTAGATGTTGTGTTTTTATCCTGTGTTTATTCTCTGTTTTATAAAGTCCTTAAGAACTTGTTTGTAATAAAAAAAAAAAAAAAAAAAAAGGAAGGTTAAGCAATACCTTTTGTCAAAAGTTGCAAAATGTTAAAATGCCAACATTCATGAAACAAAGTACTGCACAACTATCTGCAGTGTTTTCAGATTTCAGAACCCCCTGAGGATTTAAAAAAATAAAGTTTTCAATCTGTTCAGATGAATTGAAGGACTATTCCAGTTTGAGGTCTTTCAGCAGTGATTTTGGTGTTTTCTCTACAGTGGTGGAGGTGTTGTCTGAGTGCTGTCTGCTGTCCTACATGGCCAGAGTTGAGAACAGGCTCTCCTTCCTTTTCCGACTGATCAACATCATCAACGTACAGACGCTCACACAGGTCTGACTAATGAATTTCATAAATTAGGGTCTGTCTTGGTGTGAACTTAGAGTAGTATCAGCTATAATTTACATTTAAATGATTTATTTATTTGTTTGTTTTAATATTTAAAATTCTGATTTAAACAAAAAAAAGAAACTGTTGAATCACTCATATCTCATTCATTTCTGCATCTATCCCTCTCCTTCCTTCAGGAGAATGTGAGCTGTTTAAACACCAGTTTGGTCATCTTGATGCTGGCCAGGAGAAAGGCTAAACTGCCCTTCTATCTCAACGCCTTGCGTGAGAAGGAATATGCTGAGAAGTATCCGGGCTGCCTGCTCAACAACTTCCACAACCTACTGCGCTTCTGGCAGCGTCACTACCTCAACAAGGACAAAGACAGCACCTGTCTGGAGAACGTAAGTCTCTCTCACTCTTTCCTCTTACACACCTGAAGCATCGGTGAATGTTTGCATTTACCCAAAGTCTTCACAAGCTGCAACTCAGCAGCACGACGTGAGCGTTCCCCCCTCAGTGTCTGTGATGCTCAGTCGCTTTTCTGTCCCACATTCAAAGCATTCTGACAGAGAAATCACATGAATGCATGCTGGGAAAAACAAAGGCTTTAAGTGCTTTGAGTGCTGCGTTTGAGTGCTGTGGGGCTTGAACACAAGCTCGTACAACTGGTTTAGACAGCAGTGTTAGTTAAAATAAATTTTGAAAAATCCAAGAGACACATTATTTTTTCCATTCTTAAAGCAACAGCAAACAGAAGCAAGTGTGTAAAGAAAATCTCAATCACATTGTCAATTCTCCAAATTTCCCAAATGATCTCTCTGTTTGAGGGAAAGCAGACGGGGATCATTAATGTTTGCAGTAATACAATAGTAGTTCAATTGTAGTAATACAATTCAGCAATACAAGTAATGACTGATGGCTGATGGCTGATATTAGTGTAAGCTAGTGACTGTCTGTAGGAGCAGTAGCAGCTTCACTTAAGGTAAGATCATCCACATCCTGCACTGATGACTGTGTCATACTTTGCACTTCTTTGCTTTCATTAATCAGTATTTTTTAGCTAAGTCATTGCTTTGACTTTACGTTTTTTACCTTTTACTTTTGTTGTCGTTGTTCCTTTTTTGTTCTTCATACTCAACCGTGTTGTTTCTGTCTGCAGCAGGCAGTTGTTTTTGATGGAAAAAGTCCTGATAAATCCACTGTACACTACCTACCCAGCATCACAGTCTAGACAGACAAAGCTGGTAAACATAGTGGGGGAATTTACCACTAAAGAGCCACAAGTTGTTCTATTATTCCACAAGTGTGAATAATAGACTTACAGTCACCAAGCACGAAGAAACTTCACATTCATGTTAATCTATCTGTGTGTCTGCTGGATGTGTTAATAGGCAACTGTTTGCTAACCTGCCAGCTGTAACAACTTTTTGCTTCTTCCACTGCCCCCAAGTGACCAAAAATATCATAATCATAAACAATGTTTCATAATGTTTTGACAAGCACATACACAACCCCGAACATGAACCTAAACATTCTGATGTTTGTAGCAATAGTTTCACTCCTCCAGATGTCGGCACATGTAAACAAAGAGTTCATCAATTGAATATAATCTCATCTGCTAGTGGTGAAATGATCAACTTAATATACTGTATATGTGAGAGCTAGTACTGATCTAACACACAAGCTCGTGGCTCACCAGATGGTTAGAGAGCTAATAAAGACGCTGCCAATAAAAAGCTGTAAATAAAGTTTAGTGCTCTAATTGTGCTTTCCCTCCTCTCAGAGCTCCTGTATCCCCTTCAGCTACTGGAAGGAGACAGTGTCAGTGCTGCTGGGCTCAGACAGGACTTCTCTGTGTGCCATAGCGAGCTACATTGATGAGCCCTTCATGGATCTGGACAGAGACCTGCTGGAAGATTGACCCTCAGCGTGTGCACTCAGTGCGCCGGGGATGGGACAGGACAGAGAGTCACAGGGAGCATGGACACCTGAAGCTGGTGAGGACTCCACTGAGCCGAGCCATCCAGGCATTTAAATGACTGCGTATCTGGATGTAAAGACTCGCCTGTCTGCTGTCCCCACCTTCGCACGGAGGCCATCGTCACAGATGAGAGGGGAGGGAGGGAGGGGGAGGGGGCGTAATTTGCCTGGCTGTTGTCGTCTCACTAAGTAACCGTCCTCTCCTTCAGAGGAAGAAGGAGAGGAAACCCCGGATTGCCCACACACGTTCGGAAAAACAGACAATTAAAGGAACTCGGGAAATGACACCTGCATTGGTTGTTTTGCTTTAGGTGAAATTCAAATAGAGCCTTTTATATAACCTATACAAAATTCTATGAAAAAAAAATATGTATGATTCAACAAATTATATGTTAGGAAAAAAAAAAAAAGATTCTTTTCACGTGGACTTGGTTTGGAAAATGGCCACAGATTGAGCTATCACCCAGACGTGCGGGTCAGTGGTGCGTCACAGGGCCGCCAGGAGTCACTGCCCTCACTGTCCCACTACCTACACGCTCGCTGTCGACTCTCTGCCACTCCACTGCCTGACCTGTGTGTGTGTGTGTGTGTGTGTGTGTGTGTGTGTGTGCGGGGGGAGGAGGGAGAGGTGGGGAGAGAAAGCGCTGATGTTGGGAGTATTTGCAGGGGTCTTCTTAGTGAACAGCATTTTTCATTTAGTCTATCTGTGGGTCTACTTTATTAGGTGGCTGTTGTTGATCGGTGCTTTCTGGCTCTACTCGGCACATTTTAGGTAGCTTGTGGGCCGGTTGACATGTTTTCACAAATCTTTTTCGGGGCTCCTCGCACCTACCAACCATCCACTCTGCCGTGGCTTCAGAAGCTTCACCCAGGGACCCGTTTCTTTTTTTTTTTTTCTTCCGGTTATTTTTGTTGATTTTGTTTTTTTTTTTTTGTCTTGTTTAAAACAATGGCTTTTAGCTCTGGATAAAACTGTAGAATAAAACATTGCACAGATTAAATTGTTTTTATTGTTTATTCTATTTTAACACATTTGTTTAAAAAAAAAAACTTAAAAAAAAAAAAAAAAAACATCTTCATTTTGTAACAGAATTTGTATCCATGTTGTGAGAGATGCTTTGGGAAGAGAATAAACTATGCAGGTGCTAATGTTAAGATACCACTTTCATTGTTCCACTCCACACAAAGTTTGTTTTATGTCAATTAGCCTTCAGCCCAAAAATCATCATCATCATCATCATCATCATCATCATCACTGGATTGAAAGTCTACAACTTTCTCTTGTCTGTGCTATTTCTCAAAATCGGTTTTCTGACTACAAAACTGAGAACGACAATCTTTCTGTGTGATGGCTCTTTTTGCATGGTACCACTTGATCTGTAGCTGCACGGCTGTGTCCACATGGTGTCCGCAGCCTGAATATGTGCAGCTGTTTTGTGTAAATGGAGGATGGCGAGCTGAACAGATATCTGGTGTCTCAAATTAAACAGACCCAACCCGAGATAAGTACAAATGAATGAGCTACCTCATATTTTATCCTGACATCGTACAGATCAAACCACTTGGAATGGCAAGTGTAGTGTACAGTTTTACTCCCAGCATGTCATGAATCATAACACATGTTCATGTGAATGTATAAGGGCATTTCTACAGTTGGCCCCTGATGCCATGAGTTACTAATGCTATGCCGCCTTTGGGATGCAAACACACACCTCCTTTACACTTTGAAAGCCTTTTTATTTGCTTTAAAGCTGATTAACCAGAAATGTTTCCTTTTTTTTTTTTTCTAGCTTTTGCAATCATTCAGCATGTCTTAAATCTCTTGATGGTTGTGCACATACTTTAAATTAGTTCATCTTTTGTGCTTTGCAGTGGAGTTAATGCAAGTGCACTTTACAAGTGCTTCTCTCTTACACACTCTCAGTTTCTTTGCTGGATGCCCGAGATGATTGCTGTTATTCTTGATAACATGATGTGATATGAACACAGGGTACTTCTGCCGTGGTGTTACCTTCTGAGTACTGATCGTGTTTTATCATTGATCTGAATCACTCCATTCATCCACCGTGGAGGTCAGTGAAGCTGTTGCTATTAAAAACATGAATGTTGTGAGCCCTCTTCGGAGCAGTTATATAAACAATCTCTGAACCCTGACTTCAGTAGCTTTTTGATCAGACTTTCTGAGAGTGATCTTTATGTAGTGATCTTGTTAAGCCTTAGATTTCATTCACTCATTACTTTGTTTAGGAAAATGATGAAACCGTACCCTCTTGGCTAAGAACATGCTGCATAATGTTTAATATAACACTTTTTATTTGTTTTTCATTTTCGACCCCTGATATTTTGACTTTATCAGCGGTAGATTTATGTAATGTTTGGCATGATGAGGATGATATTAGACACATTTTGCAACCGCATTTAAACACACATTCACATGCAAGTAGATGATTCCTTTTGAAAACTCATTTAAAACCACTCAGACTTATACATGATTGTATCTCACCTCAGCAGGATGAACAGCAAGAATTATCTTTTAGACATGCTGACGGTGGGTAATATTTATGGTATGAAATTAACATTATTCATTTAAACAACCCATTTTTTTTTCTATTTGTGTTTGCGTTGAATAGTGTGAAAAACTCTTATGGTCATGTTTAAAAAAAAAAAAAAAGAAAAAAAAAAAGAAGAAGTCACGTCTTGATCTCTTTCTAACGCTGTATGACCATCAAACAAACAGAGAGAAGAATCATGTCTGCGTTTCATATTCTACTATAACCACTTCTGTAACCAACTGTCACCTTCATGTTCCTCCTCTAATGCTGGTATTGAACTTATTTTTCCTTATTTAACAGCTGTTTGTCAAATTAATAATATAATAAATTCTTCTTTGGACCTTCTTTGTGGGATTTCGTATCTTTATCACACATTCACACCACAAAATAAAGATAAAAACAATCATTTAAAGCTTCAAAAGTCTTTATTTGGGCGCGTCCACACAGTCGGGCACAGCTGTTGCAGCTGGCTGACTGTGATATGTTTGGCCACGGCGTTCAGCTTCACATCATTCAGCAAGCTGAAATACACAAGACAGGGGTGTTTATTAGCAACCACATACACAGTGTCATAGAGTTACTCATGACCACACTGGAGATCACATGAGACGGCTATGTGAGGTCATCTTCAACAGAGGATTAAATCCAGTCTCTTCTAAGATTAGTTCTTGTTACGAAGCCCGCTGGCTTATTTTAACAAATACTTCCAAAGGTCAAACAATTCTGCGGCGTACTGTAATACAACTTGCATCATGAGTTTAGTTTACCAACCTTGCTACCTTGGTCGCGCGTGCGGACACGGAGCTTGTTGACCTGTGATTCGGCCATATCGGCCCTCTCCTCTGCATCATCGAGCTCATGCTGAATCTTCCTGTACTTAGACATGTTGGTGTTTGCCTGCTCCTCCTGCAGAGAGGAAGAAACCAAAAAGCTATTTCAGAACTGGAGGAACTTTGATAAAGTTGGGTTTTACATGGGGCATGAAAGTTCCTCTTTTTTTTTTATATATATAAACCCACATAGCCACCCACGCCCAGTACGCACAGACATTTGTGGTTAAGATGATTGTTTATCACTGGTAGTACACTAACTAACTTAAGTACATCATCTCTAACAGTGGACTCACCGCTTCCTCAGCCTGTCTCTTGTAACTCTTCACTTTAGCCTGCAGCTTGTCGATGAGGTCCTGCAGGCGGACCAGGTTCTTCTTGTCCTCCTCGCCCTGCACAAACAGCACAGTGAGCCCAACCCTACTTTTTTATACATCCTGGTCTATCTATGCTCAAAAAGCAGTAGTGGTTTACCTGGTAGGAGAGTTCTTTGATTCTCCTCTCATACTTGCGCACTCCCTTCTGATAGTCTTGGCTCTTCTTTTGCTCAGCTTCCAGTTCATTCTCCAGTTCTTTGACCTGCCAGAAAGATCAACATATGTCAAACCCACTCTGCCCATTACAATGATCGGCAGATGGGACAGTGACGACGTTAAGCAAATGAATGTGTCTCAGCTCTCACCCTGGCCTCCAGCTTCTGGACCTGCTTCTTGCCACCCTTGAGGGCGATCTGTTCAGCTTCGTCCAGACGCATCTGCAGGTCCTTTATGGTCTGCTCCATGTTCTTCTTCATCCTCTCCAGATGGGCGCAGGTGTCCTGCTCCTTCTTCAGCTCCTCTGCCATCATGGCTGCCTACAAATACAGAGGATCAGTGTTGGTGGGGCATGAAGTAATCTCCAACTGGACTGAAACCAACAGCAGCAACATCAACATGCCTCTGGCAGAACTTAAAGTAGACTGTATTTATGTAAGCTGATTTATTACAGCAGTGATCTAATTACTGAATAATTATCAACACAATGTAGTAAACCATTCTCTGATCTCTATCACAACCCCCTGAGGATACATTTTGCTCTGTCTTGTAGTATCAATATCTTATATTTTGCTGTTTTATACACTTGAATTTATGATTTATTATACTCGAAAACTTTATCTTGGCTTCATAACTACACATCTCTTACATCAGTGATGGCCTTCTTGGCCTTCTCCTCTGCGTTGCGGCACTCCTGCACAGCATCGTCCACCTCACTCGACAGCGTGGACAGATCCATCTCCAGCTTCTTCTTCTGGTTGATCAATCCTGTGTTCTGGAGCAAAAAGAGTACATTTTAAGGCTCCTTTCGAGGTTTAAATGTCTTTGAATCTTGATTTCAATATGGTTTTTTTTTAGTACAAGCTGTGTGGCTGAACCAGAAGGTAACAAACAGGCTAGAAAAAATAAATTTGGAAGAATATTTTCAGCTAACAAACACAAAAACCAGCTTGGAAAAACAGCATACTGATCTACTGAAAGTGAATGACTGTAAATAAGTTATGTATTTATCATAAATGTACTGAAGGTTGGGTTTAAATGCATTTTCTTACCTGAGAATGCAACAGGTTGACTCTCTCAGTGGACTCAAGCAACTCGTGCTCGGCTAGCTTGCGTGCACGGTCGTTTTGCTCCAGCATGGCCCTGAGCTCCTCCACCTCAGCAGCCAGCAGGTTGTTGCGGCGCTCTGTCACCGCCACCTGCTCCTTCAGCTCCTCGTTCTGGTGAAGAGTCTCATCCAGCTCCAGTTGAATGTCCTGTGAAGTACATGCAAGAGATTTTGATTGTCATGAAACATTAACATGAAAAAATGCACAAAAAAACATGCACCAATGAGTCTGACATGAGCTCACCTTGATCTGGACCTGAAGGTTCCTCAGGAGTTTCTGAGACTCTGCGGCCTGCCTGTTAGCATGGCCCAACTGCACCTCCATCTCATTCAGGTCGCCCTCCATCTTCTTCCTCAGGCGCACTGCCTCGTTGCGAGACTTGGCCTCGGCATCCAAGGTGGCCTGCATGGACTCCAGTGTTCTCTGGTGGTTGCGGCTAGAAGTAAATGGAAAGATTAGGAGGATCGAGTGTATGTGCGCTGGTTGATGGGACAGAATCACTGATCTGCTGCAGTAGCATGAAAAGACAAAAACTAACCGAAGGTTGTCAATTTCTTCATCCTTCTCTGCCAGCTTCCTGTCAACTTCGGCCTTGATCTGGTTTAGCTCCAGCTGGATCCGGAGAGTTTTGCTTTCTTCATGCTCCAGAGCGCCCTGAGACAGATGGACAAAACACGTGAGTCCTGAATATATACTGTTGGCCACCTCAGTTTTTTTTGTTTTGTTTTGTTTTACACAGACCATAAAAACAGAGAAGTGAGAGAACTCAGCAAACTGCTTACTTCAGCTTCCTCCAGTGCAGCTTGAATCTCGCTTTTCTCCATGTCCAGTGCTTTCTTCATCTTCTCCAGCTCATGGATGGTCTTTGATCCCTGACTGATTTGATCCGACAGGTCAGTGATCTCCTCTGAGGGAGTAAAGATGAACAAGTAGTTTATATTTTTGCATACAGATCATGAATGCTCTGTCTCAATGCAAATCTCCAACTCTGTATCAATGAGTTGAGCTACAATGGGACATACTGTACCTTGGAGGTTCTTGTTCTCCCTCTTGATGGTCTCCAGATGATCCAAAGTCTCCTCGTAGGAGTTCTTCAATTTGAAGAGCTCTGTGCTCAGCCCACGAGACTCCCTTTGAGAACTTTCCAGTTCAGCCTGGCACTCCTCATACTTCTGTTTCCATTCAGCCAGCACCTGGAAGAGACAATGACACAGATTGTCAGCTTTTAAATGTCGTCCCTTCTTCACTGGATAAAGCAGAACTGCAATAGAGCAAAGGTCATCAAACTATGATTCATCTGCCTAATTAGTGGATACCTTCCTTGACAACTGTAGAGTAGTTGTCAGGAAACACACTACTTTTCAAGCTTTTCTGTGTCAGTACCTTGTCAAAATTGCGTTGTTTCTTATCCAAGGCAGCAGCTGCAGCATTGGCTCGCTCCAGGTCGATGACCAGGTCCTCGATCTCTGTCTGGAGCCTGTGCTTGGTCTTCTCCAGAGAGGAGCACTTGGCATTGGAAGCCTCCACTGTCTCCTCAGCTTCCTGCAGACGTGTTACCAGCTTCTTCCTAATAATTAAAGAGGCAAACAAATTTGACGCTCATGCCTTCAAAGGGTTATTCTGTACCATCTGATTATGAAACAATACACAATACTCACTTGGCTTCCTCCAGTTCCTCAGTCCTCTGGATGGCGTCAGTTTCATACTTAGTCCTCCACTGTGCCACCTCAGCGTTGGCCTTGGACAGAGCTCTCTGCAACTCAGCCTTGCCTTCCTGCTCCTCGTCATATTGCTCTCTCAAAAGATCACAGTCGTGTCGAGATGACTGCAGGGCGTGGGCCAGGGCGGTCTTAGCCTTTAGGGACCAATCATGAAGTCGGAGAGCAGTTTGTTAAACTGGAGGGGCTTGGAAACTCTTCAGAGGTAGCTAGAAGCTCTATAAATAACAAGCATTGTCTGATGCATTGATCAGAAACTGACCTTATTCTCCTCCTCCAGCTGTTTCTTGAGCTCCTCGACATTCTGTCCGAAGGAGTTCTTGGTACGCTGGAGCTGGGAGACCAAGGCTTCCCGCTCTTCAAGCTTCCTGCCCAGCTCGGCTACGAGGGGAGCAGGGATCTATGTGATCTACAAGTCTATGAAATCTGTTTGTAAGATTTATGATCAAATCGATTAATATTCCTTACCGCTCTCAGCCTGAGCACGGGCCCTCTGGGAATTGGTTTCATTGAGCTGCCTCTGAAGCTCGTCCACCTTGGCTTTAGCCTCGTTCATTTGATCTTCATACAGGCGACATGTCTTCTCTGAAGTGGCCTGCAGACCAGAAATAGAAATTGTAGCTTTTTTGAGGGAATTCTCTTGACACTGATCTGGTGTGGTCCCATATTATTTTAAATCTCTAAGTGTGTTTGCCCTCTTTTTGTCCATCTACCTTGCCTTTGGAGAGCTGCTCAACAGTGGAGGCCAGATCATCGACCTCCATCTTGATCTCGCTCCTCTCTTTCTCCAGCTTCTGCTTGACTCGCTGCAGGCTGTCGATCTGCTCGCCAAGCTCTGCGACGCTGTCAGCGTGCTTCTTCCTCATGGCTGCCGTTGTGGCCTCGTGGTGCAGCATGGCTTCCTCCAGGTCTCGCCGCAGCTTGAGAAAATCGGACTCTCTCTTCTTGTTAATCTCAATCTGGGCTGATGTGGCACCACCAGCCTCCTCCAGGCGCTCGCTCAGCTCTTCTAGCTCACGAGTCACATCACCGCGCTGCTTCTCCACTTTGGCCCTACAAGCCCTGTCGGCCTCCAGCTCCTCTTCCAGCTCCTCTATTCGAGCCTGGAGAAAGTAATGGTCAGTTAGTGTATCAAAATTATGTTACATAACTGTTTTATCAGAGGCTAGGAGACTAGTCTTCACCTGTAACTCCTTTATCTTCTTCTGGAGCTGGTTGACCATGGCTTGCTCATCTTCAATCTTTGAGCTCATCGCATTCATTTCAAAGTCTTTTCTGGGAGTAAAATGATTTTTGTTAATTATGACTTCTTAATCACTTCAAAGGCAAGATAATGTTTGTTGTATGATCAGTCTTACTTTTTCAGCTTCTCTTCAAGTTGCTGCTTGTCATTCTCCAGGTCCATAACAGATTCTAAGGAGAGTTTCAGATCTCCCTCCAGCTTACGCCTGACCCGTTCCAAGTCCATACGCAGCTTCTTCTCTTGTTCCAGAGATCCCTCCAGCTAATTCACAAAAGGAAGGTTCAAATATGTTGGATGGTATATTGTATAAATCATCATAATAAAAATAATTTTATTTTATCAATTTGTTACCTATTAGTATGTGGACTAATTGGTATAAAAGGATTTTTTTTGCTTTTGTAAGTGATAAATAAACTCACATCATCTACTTGTTGCTCCAGTTTTGCCTTGGCTTTGGTCAGAGTGTTGACTTTGTCTTCCTCTGCCTGCAGGTCATCCAGTGTCTGCTGGTGAGCCTCCTGGAGAGCCTTCTTCTCCTTAGTCAGCTTCAGTATGGTTTCATCCAGAGCTGACATTTCTTCAATCAGGTTCTTCACCTGCAATTAAGAAGGAGAAACAAAATTCGGCAGTTAGGAAATAAGAAATTAAAGACACCCTCATTTTTCTTGTTCCTTCAGACATGTACAGTACAATGCATCAGCTGTGTTGGGAAGCTTTCTGTGGCCTCTTAGCACCCTCTTTAGGCAACTCACTGCTCTCCTTTTCTAGTCTCCTCACCTTGTTCTCAGTGGCATGTTTCTCTTTTTCCACTTTAGCCAAGGTGATCTCTAGATCATCAATGTCTTTCTTCAGCTCGGTGCTCTCGTCCTCCAGCTTGCGCTTTTTGGCGAGCAAATTAGCATTCATCTCCTCCTCGTCTTCCAACCTCTCCTGGTTTTCTTTCACTTTGGCCTCCAGCTGTATCTTAGTTTTGATGAGCTGGTCGCAGCGTTCCTCGGCATCGGCCAGATTGTCCTGCTCCTATGGCAGACAAGAGAGAAAAAACTAAGTAAGACCAATAACAACAACAACAAAAAATCCTCCAATAGGTTCCCTTTTCTAAAACCTAAACACATCAGGTGTATTACTTACTGCCTGCAGCTGTAGAGAGAGGTCATTCTTCTCTTGGATCAGGCTGACCTGCCTCTCCTCCAACTCTTTACGCTTGACCTCAGATTTGTCCAGAGCCTCCTTCAGCTGGATCAGCTTCTCCTTCAGAGAGCCCAATTCTTTCTCGGTGGCTGCGCTCTTCAGAAGAGGCTTGATCTTGAAGAAGAGCTTCATCCAGGGCCAGTGCTTGACAGCGTTGAAGGCTCGGATGTTCCACTGGATAATCATCAGAGCTTCCCTGAAAACAGGAATAAAATGTCACACCAGGGTACTTTTATACCCAGAGGCACTCCAGCAGTTACCAGGGTGTGTGTGGAAAGATTATGGAGCGGTTTAACAAATAATAAAAAATAGATATATATCCACAGCTGTACAGGTGTTACAGCTGTAACACCTAAACACAATGTTTTTGCAACTGACAGTGTGTCACAACTAATTAGCAAGCAAGTAGAGAGGTCTTAACAGTTAGCAGATAGCTAAAAGCAATAGCAACAGTTAGCTAACAGTATTGGGTGAAGGGTGAAATAGCTAAAAGTAATGGATAGCTGGTTAAAGTAGTTAGCTAAAAAGTAATGTATAGAGTTGAAACAGTAGTTAAAAAGTAATGGATAGATGGCTTAGGAAACCTATAGCTTCTGCCAACTGACCAAACCAAGCTTAACACTGATGGTACATTTGTAAAAAAGAAAAAAGAATGTAACAACACACACTTTGATATAGTTTGTAATGCTAAAATGACAACCAGACAAAAATCAATGTAAATGAACACATTTGGAATATGACTGGTGGTAGGATTGGGGCTCATCCGATAGGGCTGTGGGGTTACGCCTGAAAAACAAAGTTCGGAAACACTGACGTAGGTCGTACAAGGCTTTAATACCAATCGGAATAAAGTTCAGAGCACTTGTATCATGGGAAGAAGGTCAGAAAGATTTATCCTGGAGTTCCCCGTTTATTTATTTAGTTACTTCTCCTTGGCGCTTGATTTTTGGCACTAATCCTGCAAGTATCTACTCTCTTGTATCTAATCATACACCCAGGGATGTAATATGAAATCATACACCTAATGCTGCTTTTGATGTTTCATGACTGTGACCAAACAGGGTTACCAGATTGATTTAGTCCCAGGATGACTTCTCACAGTCCTAAATATGGACCCAGAGCAGACTGGTCAAGGACTTCCTGTCAGTGTTCAGAGGGTGAATTTGAGTGAGCAGGAGGTGACTGAATGAGGGTGGGGGAGCTGATTGCATTTTTGACATGACTCCATGCCGGGTGCCTCTCAAAGGTGAGCGTCTGTGTTTATTTAGGAACTAAAGCCCTCTGTCCAACGGCAGGCTTTAATCCTCTGTCACCCGCCACATATCCCATCAATGCACTCACTTACAAGTACAGGCGCCGCGGACAAAAGGGGCCAGGGGCCATCGGGCATCCAGGGAGGGGGCCGGGGGTTGTATTTTTAGGGAGGGCCTGAGCAGCTGCCACTTGACACATGTCGCCACCTGGCTCTGAGGACACCGTCAGCATTGTTTAATTTAGAGAGAGCGGATGGAGAGAATGACCAGAGACCTGCGAGTGGGGTGTGTGTGTGTGTGTGTGAAAGGGATGGGGCCCTTATTAACAGTAGGGCCACACACATGCCTGGTAACCATACAAGGGCAAGCACACGCCTCACACACGCCGATAACACTGCCCTTGCATGCCACACATAGCAGAGCGAGGGAGTGAATACTAAGGTATAGTGTATCACAAGCTGAAAGGCTTGCGGCTGATCATGTTGCTATTGAACCTGTTCAAAGAAGCAACTGGTGTTGGAGCTCTTTTTTTTTTGTACTCATGTCTTCACCTTCTTGTGAGGTATAAAGCAGAAAGGCTTTCATGTGCCTGAGGACATGTTTTATATTCATTCAGGTTCATGAATTTTATTTTATTTTTTTACCTCCTTTCCATCATCTTCTGCAGCTCCATCCTCATGATCTTGCCTCGAGCGACCGCCTGCAGCAGTGTCAGGATTTTGGCCAAACGCTCATCTCTCAGCTCCTCGAGTTGACCCAGCAGGCCTGCCTTAAAGAACACCTACATGAAGCCGAAAGTGAAGAAAGAAACAAAGATTAAGTCACGGGTTGATAGCACTTAAAATAAAATCAAAACACATAACCTAAAACAGATTGGGTGTAATGTAGATAGCTCTATGTTACACACAAGCTGCTGCCTCGTACCTTTGAATGTCCAAATCTATACTGGTTGTGGTCGATATCCAAGGAGCCCAGCAGCTTTTCTGCAGCTTTCCTGCTGTCCACAAACTTATCATCTGGGATGGCGTGTGGGTTCAGGATGCGGTAGCTGCACAAACATATAAAAATTTTTCAGGACTGACCACAGTGTGACTCAAAGTATATAAATATTATATCCTATATGTGATCAGAGTGATCTGTTTGTCTGGTTTGTCTTACCGCTGTTTGAACTCAGCGTAGAGCATGCGGTTAGGAAAGCCCTTTCTGCAGATCCTGATGCCTTCCAGCACACCGTTGCAGCGTAGCTGGTGCAGCACCAGAAACGAATCAATGACCCCTGCACAGAACAGGTTCAAACATGAGTTTAGTCCCTGTGGTTTAGCACCTGATGATATGTGATTATTGTGCTGGAGTGTTACCTGGAGTCTTGGTCTCATTAGGGATGATGCAGCGAACAAAGTGGGGCTGGGTGCTGCGGAGGTTGGTCATCAGCTTGTTCAGATTTTCCTGGAGGAAAGATCAAACATTGCAAATTATGTTTCATGAGTCAATAAAAAAAGCTTTGTGATTTTTAAAATTTTTTTTTTACAAAAATAACTAGAGAACCTCCACACAACACATTTCATCAAAGTCTCAGGACTTTGTGTTCCTCACAAGTGTCGCTGATGTAAATGAGAGAGGAGCCAGCACAGACTTAAAGTGATGTTCATGTGATCATTGCCCTAAACATCACTGCAAGTCTTAACTGCCTCCGTCCCAGCTGTCCAGTGATGCCCACATTTTCACACCACCAAAGACCACAGACAGTTATTTAGAATAAGACTGGATTCATCTAGTTAAATAGTAGATCATTTTACTGGTGTCAGTCTCACCTTGTGAAGCTGAGACACGGTCTGGAAAGAGGCTGCCTTCTTCCTCTTTTCCTTGCCGCCTGGCTTCTGTTCTGCTGTCGAATGCAGAGTGATTCATTTGACCACATCAAAGCATCTGTTATATGCTTTAATCTTCTGTCAGAATCCTGATGACTGTACCTGAGTCGGAGCCGATGTAATTCTCGTACAGAGAGGCGAGCAGCTTGTTGGAGGACTTCTGGAAACAGGCCACCACCGTCTCATTCAACGGGTCTTTGTTTTTGTCTAACCAGCCAAGAATATTGTATGGCACCTGTGAAACATAGCCGGAGGATCCAAATTATCAAATGTGCTTAAAAACAGTGAATGTGGTGAGTTCTTCATTTAAGAATTAAATGTGAGAATGCTCTTACCACTCCAGCGTAGTGCACCAGCTCAAAATGAGCCTCGAACTTGCGCTTCTTGTCCGGTCGTGGCTTTTGGAAATTAGGTGACTTGCCGATGTGATTATCATACAGCTTGGCTTTAAAGCTGCTGTCTGTGGCCTTTGGGAACATGCACTCCTCTTCAAGGATGGACATGATGCCCAGCGGCTGCAAAGACAACAACATGTGAGTCCAATATGTCTAGAAAACTGTTTGAACTTCGCCAAACATGACTAAAATGATTTGTTCACCTTTTCAATGAGATCAATGCAAGCTTGGAGGTCCAGCCCGAAGTCGATGAAGGTCCAGTCGATGCCCTCTCTCTTGTACTCCTCCTGCTCCAGGATGAACATGTGGTGGTTGAAGAACTGTTGCAGTTTCTCATTTGTGAAGTTGATGCACAGCTGCTCGAAGCTGTTGAGCTGCGATGAAAGAGGAACAGGTGTTTAGAAGTAGTAACAGCATGAAGAACACGAGGACATGTCACACAGATTCATCCTGCAGTAATTCATCTTGATGAGAAAGAGGATGAAACAAAAACAGAGCACCTGCTGATATTCAAACAAAAATATTCCCATGCAAGCAGAAAAGCAGTTTGATCTTCATATTTTTTTTTTTAAAAAAAGAGACAACTTTAACATCCGCATTAACATGAAAAATAATTGCAATATGGATCAACTTACGTCAAAGATCTCAAAGCCAGCGATGTCCAAGACTCCTATGAAGTACTGGCGAGGCAGAGAGGTGTACAGGGTCTTATTGATGCGTCCCACCAGCCATTTGAACATGCGGTCATACGTGGCTTTGGCCAGAGCGCCGACGGCATAGTTAACCTACAGCGTCCACGCACAAACGAACACCCACACACACGCACACACACACACACAGGAGGAATACAGCTGTCATTCACACGGAAAGCCCTGTTGCTTAGATACCAGATTCTACTGTGTGTGTGGAGAGTGTGAGTGTATGGATCGACTGAGAAACTGTCCTTCATCAACGCACTAGTCATCCTGGAGAATGAACTGAAGTACTGCCTTGTAAAGTATCTCATGTGTGTCCGATCTGCTTTTATCAATATGATCTATTGATAGATTTGTTGTTCAGTTATGACTCCTGATTGGCTATGAAAAACATAACAGAAAATTCTAAGAAAAATATTGATTCGTTGTCATTCTGATTTTAAAAATAATGAAAATAAAAAAAAAAACATTGATGCATCTCCTCACCTGTTCAACATTCTGTCCCTTCACCACATACTCGTTCCCCACCTTCACCCTTGGGTGGAGGAGTCCCTTGATGAGGTCAGCTGAACTGACTCCCATCAGGTACGAGGCCTTGTCTGCACCTGGTCACCAATCAGGACAAAATGAGTCAATCACAAACTTGTTTTTCAAAATTTTAACTGTTGTTGGTTTTGTGCCAGATCTCATGTGACTGGTTCTTACTTTCCGTGCCGGCGGCTTCCGCCTGCTCCTCACGCTGCTTTTGCTTGAATTTCATGTTGCCAAAGTGCATAATGGCTCCAACTATTTTGTAACAGCCATACTTCTCATCAGGCAGGAAGCCGAGGATGTCCATGGCATTCTGCAGAAAGACAGAGAAGAAGAGGTCTCACGATTTGATTTACTGGATGTGTTGTACTAAAATGCCACTGAGTTTCTCTCCCTCGGATAAAAGCTCTTACATCAGTGGCCATCAGCTCCTGTCCATCATCCATGTTCTCCACAGTGGTCACCCCTTGGGAGCAGAAGTGGTAGTCGTACGGGTTAGACGACACCAGCAGCATGTCTGGAACAAAGAGTTTACACACAGTCATGTCACAGTCCTGCAGTTGTAGGTGAAATATATACACACAATAACAAATCTAAAGCAGCCAGAGTGACAAACCTAACAGTTCTGGTTTCTTCTGCGACATGATCTGGTAGTAGATGTGGTAGCTCCTCTCACCGGGCTGCTGAAATATCACTCTGGATTTTTCCAGAAGATCTGAAGAACAAAGAGAGGAGGAGTTCATACTGCACATGAAACAAGAAAAATACACAGTGTTAAAAATACTGCGTTCACAACATTAACTCACATCTATCAATATCAGCCGAGGCCAGTTTTCCAGTAGGTCCAAAGTGGATCCTAATGAACTTTCCCTGTGGGAAAAATATTTATGAAATGCTCAGTAAAGCAACCAACTAATATCCAGAATATCAAGCTCATTTGAATGTATATAGAATATAAAAGAGAATTTTCCTGTTACTCACAAAACGGGATGAGTTGTCATTCCTTAACGTTTTGGCATTACCAAACGCCTCCATGGCGGGGTTCGCCTCAATGATCTGATCCTCCAGAGTCCCCTGAGAGAGATAATTATCAGTAAAATGCAAATATCATTTTTGGCATAATTTTTTTTTTTTTTTTTTTTACAATTTTCAGTTTATTTTAAAGTGATGTTCCACATCTTTAACTCACCCCTGTTTTAGTTGCAGGACCCTGCTGCAAAGGAAGAAGGCGAGAAGCCAGTGAGTGCGATATCATGTCAAGTATGGCTGAATAATGCTTTCACAATCAAAAGGGAACATCATAACCAACTGGAAAATTAGAAACTGGTTGTTAAAACTGTAGTAAAAAAAAACAATGGCCACTTTGTTTTATATGATGAAGTGTGGTGAACGCAGGGGAGAAAAGGGGAGGAAAAAATGAGAGGAAAAAATGAGCATTAAACAACATAGAAAAGTCAAAAAATCAAAAGGGAAAGATAATGGAAAAATTGGGAGTCAAAAAAAAGAAATGACATGGAAAAGGGAAAAAGAAAAATGATTCAAAAATCAATAAGAATGCATTGTGAAGTGGCTGGAAGTGGCTAAACAACACATGAGGGTAAAGACTCAGACATGAATGTAATAAGTTCTCACATTCACCATTTCAACAGTGAGAAAAAATGTATGGAAACGTATGGTTTAAAGGGAATACACTGAAGGACTCCTGGAGAAAAAAAAAATGAAGAAAAAAATAAAATACAGCAAAAAAGCTTGAAAAAGGGAGGTGGGGAACAAAAATACGGGTTGCCATGTCGGCCTTACTCCTTTCTTAGCAGATGCTTCCCCAAGAGCTGCCACAATGGCAAAATACTGAATGACACGTTTCGTGTTGACAGTTTTGCCAGCACCGGATTCTCCGCTATAGGAGTTGAAAAATAACAAAGTGCAGATACAACAGGTAGAAAGTAGTCACAAAACGATTGAAGGTAGTGTAAATCAAAATCATTACACTGCATGAAAGAAAGAAAAAGAAAAAAAGAGAGGAACAGATTTTAGTCAAAGCCAAAATCTTTAGCGGGAAAGGAAAAAATCTTTAAAATCGAGTGTGTGTGAAAAATCTACTCTACGTATTATATCAGTGGTCATAATTACAAGCTGTCTAATGTTTCTTCCCTAATGTGTGACTTCCAATAAGACACAATATAAATTCATTTGAAGCAGCTGATACTTACGTGATGAGCATGGACTGGTTCTCCCGATCTGATGAAAAGAAAATAACACAAGGCTTAACTCTTGTAATTCAGACCTGACAGGTGTGTGTATTTATATTTGGTTTATGTATCTGTATGATGGTTTTATATTGTAGTGTGTGTGTGTGTGACCACTCACTGCGCAGCATGTCATTGTAGGCATTGTCTGCGATGGAGTAGATGTGCGGCGGCGCCTCAGTGCGGCGTTTGCCTTTGTAGGCAGCGACCACAGGAGCTGTGTAGACGGGAAGCCACTTGTACGGGTTCACCGTCACACAGAAGAGCCCGGAGTAGGTCTGAGGTAACAGCAAACATGATTAACCCTCATCCTGACAACATATTTCACATACAAGGACTACCAACAGGGGCCCCTGGGGACCCCAAGACTGTACTAAGTACTCTAAGAAACAACCATCATAGCAAAATGTTAACTGATTACTTCTCAGGACATTATTAATTATGTCATTGATGTCATCTGAAAATGGGCTATTACTATTTTAGTAAAGTTACAGGCAATTTGCATATTGTGTGAAATGAAAATAAATATTTTAATACAAATTGCAGCTTCTATCCCAGGTACAATCTTTCCATAAAGCCTTCAACATGGCTGACAGCGTTCCCTCAACCCCCCCGATAGTATGTGAAAATTTAAATTAGCAAATATTTGACCCCGATAAGTTGATATTTTTAAAAAGCACTAATTAAAACAGACACAGAAATGTGATTCTACTATAATCCCAAAGTGAGAGCTACTGATAAATTAACATTACTGAAAAATCACACAGTTAAACTCAGCATTTTAAATCCTGGGATTATCGTGTCCTTTGGAAACATGTGTGAGGGGAAACACCACCAGTCCATAAAAAGATACTCACATAGATCATCCAGTTAGAGTAGCGTCGGCGCAGATTGTAAAGAACAGAAGCCTCGTTGAGGTGTGTCAGCATGGCCATGTCTTCGATCATGTCATACTTAGGAGGATTCATCTGCTGGACGTCATTCTCCTTCACTTGTAGAGTCTGATGGAAACAGACATGAGGAAGGCATCATGGGATTGTGTTGTACATGTAAAACTCCTGAGGTCTATATTTTAGCTTTTCTTTCAGTAAGGAGGGATGATGTCTTACCCTCCCATCTTGTGTCTCAACGATGACTTTGTCACCTCTGGTCTCCTTGATCTCAATCTCAATGTAAGCCTCTTTGTCATCTGGGATCCAGGCTCGCTTCTTACCTAACAGCACAGCAGAGTAGTGTGAACTGGAGTGGAAGGGTGTTGGACAAAAACAAAACTCTCCACAACATATATAATATAATAGAAACTGATAATAAAAAAAATACAGACAATCATCATAAAATTAAAATATTACAGAAATGTGTGGCAAAAATACTGATCCGAGCAAGTCTGTTATTGTATTCATTAAATGAAAAACCTTTATATGTATATATGTAACAGTTCAAAACAAGTTAATAAAATAGTAACAGCGGTGTAACATTTAACTAGAACTAAAGATTCATATCAATTCATTTGTTTCTAGCACTGCCTTGATAAAAATAATACATTTCGAGTCGTTTCCGAGTTTCAATATTAATTATTTCTTGAATATCTGAAACAAATATTACTGCACTGACAGAATTACTGTATCTCTCACCATCGGCTGAATTTGCACATCATTTAACGGCAAATAACTCTTTCAAATTAAGTCCAAACTAAATTAAATTCTAATATGAACATATTTCATGTGATTTGCCCTATAAGGTTGCGTTTCTTTGAAGTGCCCTTATTAGGTGATTAAATGATATCAGGCCTACCGTCAAAAGAGACGGTGTGCGTCGTCAGCAGCTCCAGGTCAGATTTGCGTAAAAACGGTGCAGCCTCCCCGAACTCTGACATCATGTCAAAGCGCGACATGGTGGCAACTCCTCGCCGGCCCAAAAACCGGACTCAGGCAGACAAGTTGTGGAACTCCTTTGGTAAGAAAAAAGACAATTTTTTTTGTTAGGGTCAGTAGTTCTTAAAAAAAAGAAGCTAAAGCTGTTTTTGTTACTTCAGTCTTCCATTATTGATTGATGGATGAGATCAGCTGCAGTCAAAAACAACAACAACAAAAAAACCATACGTGGCCAGGAAAACACTGTGCGTAAAGAGCGCAAATCCTCTATCACCAAAATGAAAACTACAAAAATACAGCAGCATATGAGGAGAAAGAGGACAGAAGAAGATGAGCGCCCTACTGACACGTGTCAGCGAAGGTAAACGGTATAAACTCTACTGTGATGAAAGTAGGACTCTATAAGACGCTTTAAAGAGGAGCCAAACCGCGCGTAAAAACACGTAATGATCAACCTACCAAACAGAGGCAAAAAAGTTCTCCACTGACCTCAGGACGACCACAACGAAATAACAGCTTGGCGAGATGTGCCCTCCTTTATACTGTGTTCCTCAAGGTCACGGTCAGTGCACATTTGTCCCTCATTAGCATATGCCACCTCCTCCGACGCCTATTGGTGCTGAGCGCCTGTCTCAATTGACACAAAAGGAAAGCTACGTTTTTGTCATTGCGCTAAACCCAAGCCGGCTATTTTTGTATCCCAGTTATTTTATGCACTGTACACACTGCGAGGGAGTGGGAGAGTTGCATTAGGAGCATCCCTGTAGGGGGGAATTTTTTCACTCCATAGTTTTTGAAGGGCGATGCATCATTGTCTCTATTAACACAGTAACTCGTGTCCACACCTAGAAACAAAAACTGGAAATTGGACAAGAGTTTTCTTAGGAAAACCATGAAATAATATGCGCAGAACATGTAAAAGAAAAGTTAAAGCCAGTCGGCGTACGTACATACTTGGAATGTATTTATTGCTCTTATACTCTCTCAAACTCCTGATGAACACAAATCCACTAATCCCACTTTAGGTGACTCTGATGCTCATGAACTCACGTTGGCCTCCAAGTAATTGCCCTGCTGCTTTTGTGTTGTTAAGAGCCAACAGGGATGTTTGCTATTGTGTATGGCCACAGAGGATGCAACCTTAGAAGAGATTATTTCAGGAGCTGTGTGGCATTAAACATGCTACTATAAATACACTACATTATATTAATAGAGAGAAACATGGCGCACGGCTCCTACCACACAATAAAGTGTATGAATCCTAAACCGATAAATATGAGCGTCGATTCAGCCCAAATATGAGATGAAAGAGTATAAATTTGACTTTTGTTTTTTTTTTCAGAATTTCTCTAGAAAGCAACAAACAGCAGTATCTCCAGCTTTAGCGTCTTTGGGCCTCAGATGAAAATGTGAAGTAGCTGTATCTCGGTAATCGACCGCCGATAGCGCAGTGACTTGTGTTTTCATACGTAGCTGCTGTAATTTTGTGTATCCAGTAATTCTGGCATAAGCAGTGCGCCTCTCACACTCTGGCTCCACCAGATCTGACCTTCAGAGCAAGGGGAGAGGTTGGTGCCTGGTATGAGAGCAGGGTGACAGTGCAGCACGGGGGGAGGGAAAGGGGACCACAGTTTCTCAGAATAGACAAAGCCAGAGTCCAGCATTCCTGATAGGGAGATTGACTGTTAACTGTTGGCTGCGTCGAATTTTGTGAAGCGACACAGAAAAGCCGAACCCATTCGTCTACTGCCGACGCAGACGCTGTAACTTTTACAAACCCTAAGAGGTGAGAGGTGTACTTGTGATATCGCTGAATGTGTTTGCTCGCTTTCCTTTCAACCAACACACACACACAAACGCAAACACGAAAAAACAAACTCCTACACGGATGTCTTGACTTGAGAGGCAGCCATCTTTGTTGATGCCGCTATCTGTTGCCGTGGCAGACTGAGAGGTGTTGCCGTGATGGCTCAAACTTTCTTGGGCATCAGTTAGATAGAGCGGGCCTGAGCTATTCTGGGACTCTGAAGGGGCTCTTCAGAGAGGCAGAGGCTGGTTTATGTACTATGTCACTCGCTGCACCATTTGAAAAGCTGGTATGCTGATAACACATGAGGAGGAGATGAATCCCAAAGTCCCCAGAGCTGCTGGCTTTAAATAAGTCCACATACTTCGGCACGTAAACACACACACATACAAACACATAGTGAAGTGCATGCACTGTTAGTGTCGTCCCCCAGCACATCTCTCTGCACTGCTATACTGCAGCCCACTGCAACAGCTGACTTCTCAGAGCAACAGCTCTCCTTACATCCCCAGTGTTCTTCAAAATCATTTAGACCCTAATGTGGCCAGACCCATTAATGCTCATGTTTTGATTATTGGACATTTGTGCAGCTTTGAATTACCTTCATGTATAAAATGACTCCACTGGAGTCCAACTGCAGGCCTCAACTCCGAAACGTCGTTCGAGTCCTCAGTTCATTCTAGGGATTGGCCGGCCGTCAGGTTGATGATGTGCAAGCGAGGAGCCGACATTTTGGGCATCAGGGCTTGATCTAGGGGTCGGTCACAGTTGTTTTAGATCATCATGCACTGAATGCCACCAGGCTTAGGCAGCGAGATGTAGAGAATGGATTGGGAATTATGACTGCAGTCATTCTCATCAGGGTTGAATCGTACTCGACACACTCCATCTTCATCTCCGTGCACAGGTGGGACTGTTCATCAGTAACAGGAATGCCAAAAGAGGTATACGAAATGTAAAATGAACTGCTGCTGCGTTTACATTCAAAACATATTGCTGTAACGGACAGCTATGAAAACACGAAGCAATCAACACAACATAATAATCAGTATCTCTGCCTGCATTCTTTTAACTTGTTTTAAGTTGTTCACTCTTCATTTAAAGTCCTTTGAGATTCATTTCTTGTGTAAAATATACTGTATAAATAAAGTTTATAAGTATTATAACACTTAAAAATCTATAATTGAAAATGTGCACATGTGCAAATAATTCAAAAGGCAGTAGCAGTCACTTTCTCAATAACCACTAATCTATCTGTGCACATTTTACAATAAAAACATCTTTAAAAGACAGAAGAAAGATCTTTTTTATTATCTTGTTGGTCTATTTTATTTCTTGCTTTTCTTTCTCCCCCTTTCCATAAATCAGCTGATAACTACTGTGTTGAAAAATGCTGTATAAATAAAGTTTGACTGCTCAAGGGAACAAATATTAGGATCCCTGTTTTGCACTATGCCAGTAACCATATAAAGATCGGTGAAGCAGTGTTTCATTTTGGATCAAAGCATTCATCGCCGGTGGATATTTCTGTAATCGCCTCGTGCCTTCCCCACAATACCTTGCAGCAACTGTGCGGGCTCAGGTCTTAGCCATCGGTTCATCAGAGTGGAGACGAGCAGACGCGTGGCACAAACACACTCTAAAGCCCCCAATTACTCTTCCACACCCGCTCCACCCCTCCTGACATCCACTCATACACAGGCAACAATAACACACAGCAGAGTTAATCAGTCTTTTAGCGAGCCATTTGAGGGTTTGATGCCTTTGCTATTAGCCTCTGGCTCCAGACAATACCCCGTCTCTCATTGTGCTAAGTTGTGGTCTGGGTCAGTGGGCCCGGCCTGCTCGGCCAGCCCTTCCCTCAGTATGCATGGCAGCCCTCAGCTGTCTTTCTATTTCAGGAGCATGGAGGCATACCTCGACCCAGCTGGGGCATCAGAGACAATGGGCATGCTGCCTTATCCAAACACAGGCCCGCAGACAATCTGACGCACTCCAGGATCCCAGTGAGAGCCCCGCTGCAGCCCCCTCCTGCCCAGTAAAGCAGAAGTAAAGGGTTAACAAGGCCGTGCAGACACTTAGACACATCACTCAGGAGCTGGAAGGCTTCCTTTAAACACCCCATGATGAGCAATCCACTGCAAGGAGAGATTAATCTGTTGTGTGATGTGTAATGATAGACAGGAAGGTGGCAGTAAGTAAACACAGCTACAGTCAGTCCTGTTTTTGACGCTGGTGTTTCTGTCGTGAAGTCTTTGCTGTGGATCTTTGTGGACGCACCATAAGAGTTGATGTCAATCATCGAAAAATTTTAATTCATTTTTGAAAACTAAACAATTTACTTGGCACTGCTGAATGTTTCCCATATGATGATTTGAAAAATAAGATGATTTTGGTGAATGTATCCATGTACATTCACATCACTGATGTCACACACTTTCACGCCAGCTTTCCTTGTTGTCCTTGTGAATTTGTCGCGGCTACACAGAGCGGTTCACACAATGATTTTCCTCTGTGTTTTTCAGGTCGTGTATTTAGGTTCCAATGAAATCACTGGTTCTTAACAGCGGGCAATGACTTCAGTTGCTCTGCTTGACTTTAAATAGACTTGGAAGGGAAACCTGTCTAGCTGCTTGGAAAGACCTTCAGTTAGTGACCTACAGCATCTCACTGTCAGGGTGGACATAGCTTCACCTAATTTACTGTCGGCCCCGTTGGGGGTCTGTTAGAGACGTCCAGGGATGCAAGTGGCCCTGCTCGGCCTCTGACCATAATTGCTGTTTAGACAGAGCTGCTGTCACAATGAGAGGCATTTCACTGAGACGCGTGGCGGCTCTTTCACAGTTTACACAGGCTCCAAGCCCTCGTATATTTCCTTTATACGCGCATGCATTCACGCATACACCAAAGTGCATGCATTCACACAAACACCATCATCACCTCTGCCAGCACCTCAGCGACGGAAGATCACGTCACCTGTCGCCCGTGGCAACTGCTCAAAATTACGGAGAAAGAAGTGGCCGACTGGCAGCGCGGGTGTTGCACCATCAAATTGTGAGTTCATTTAGTTCCCTTGGTTGCCAGGCAGAATCCAAGCAAACTGACACGGACCACTCAGGGGAAATATCAGCTGAAGCAGAGAGATCGACTCTGTGAGCAAACACACAGGAGCAAAGACCTGAACCGTGCTGGTGGATCAGTTCTCACACTGCTTTATAATAAGTCATACTTTCAGGAGCTTTTAAAGTTGAACTAATGGTCTTTATAATAATTAATGAAACTTATATTTGTTAAGGGTGTATAGATCAATAATAAGCCATTACTGGTTTACTGGTTGTCTCTACTGCTCTAAGCACATTTTCTGCAGTTCACTTATTACATCAGTTTATCCTGTTCAGCACTTTCACTCATCCAAAACATTCAGCTCATGTGTTAAAAGTAAATAAATCCAATAAATGGTGCATCATTGTCACCAAAAATGACATATATGAAGAAAATGTCACTGAAATCCACTGGCATTTTTTTCTCTGTATTTTTTTTTTCTTATTTAGACAAACAGTAACCCGACAGTGAAGTCATATATCTTCTACAGCCAGTTGGATCAAAACTCAAAGCAAATTTACAGAATCAACACAAAGTCTACATTCACAGGTTTGTACTTCTGTTCATAAAATACAGAAGACACATCAAATACAACAAGTTCATAAAAAAATAGGAATGATATGTGTTGTATATTGATCCAATCTGGCAACAGCGTTTTATCTGCCTCACCCCTCCCCTGTATGTCCTCTCTCTGTGTCCATCTCTCCTTCTACAGCCGTCTACTTAAATATCATCTCTTCTGCATGACAGGGCTGTTGTCCCTCTCTGAAATCTGTCCGCTTATATTCAGTAACTGTGGTATCATTAAACTTAATTTCACCCCCTGTGGTGTGAATGTGTTTGAAAAAGGACACGATATGTACTAAATGTGTTGTTCTTATTACAGTGATTGAAGGTTATATGAGATTGGCCCGTTGTGAATTATACCAGATGACTACAATGTAATGAAACATTCATGTTTGAAAGGTTTTAAATATTGAGCATGATGAGTGTGTTGATGAACACAAGTAAGAGTAATGCAGTCCAATAGGAAAGCAGTGTAATCCGTTTTGAAGATTAACTCAACTCTGAATTCTGTATGAAAGTAACAATAAATGCTTATAAGCTACTACAGGGAGAAGATTAACGATGAGAATTATACAAATTATTGTTGGGATAATGATTTTCATTTCATTCATCACAGATAGGGAAAAAACTGTAGTGACTTACTTATTTTTAATGTCATAAAATCTGCAGTTGTCATGTTAATAAATTGTTAAACAAACAATGAAGCTCTGCAGCTCTTTTCCTGAAGAGCCAAAAAGAAGAGTAGGGAGGTGATGCTGGAAGAGGATAAACACCACCTTATAGAAGTTTTCTTAATCTGTTAACCTCAAACTATTCTTCTAAAAAACTTAAAAAATTATTGATCTGTCAAGTATTAAAAACGAATTACCAACCATGAATAAAGCTTTAATGCATGACATTTTTCATGACATCTCACTTAACTGTCATTATGAATCACAAGAATCGGAATATCTTCATATTGAATCTATTGATTAAGAAAGTTTGAGACTGCCGGTCAATTATCAAGTTGCTTTGCCATCTCAGTTTCTTCATGGTTTGAAGGTCAATCAAAAACATTTAAAGACAAACTATAGATCTCTCAGAACAAGATGGTCAGGTTGTTGTGTTGGGTTTGAACCCCAAAGGCTCGGGAGGTTACCCTTGAAGGGTCGAACCGTACAACTACATCTCAGCATGATATCTATAACAACTTAGCCCTTGTGTATCTCAAATACCTCCTCTGTAGGGTTGGGGAATCTCATGCCCTCTAGTGTTGCTGATTTGTGCTTTTGGAGGTTTAACAACAACATGATTTCTTGTTTCTTTTGATTTTGTGGAAAGAATTGAATTAAGTTACCACCACAAGTTTAAAAACAAGGTCCAATTATGGTTTATGGGAAACTCATAGCTTATTATCTAAGTTACAATCTGTTATTTTTTATAATTCATGTTTTACTTGATGTTATATGTATTTATTGTGTTGGTTAGTTATAGTATGATGTCACCTTGTCATCTGGACTCCACTGGAAATAAGTCTTAGACTTTATTCTATCCTAGACATTGTTTTAGTGGATTTGGTGGATTATAATGTCCTACTTGTTGTAATATCAAGTCAACTAAAAAAAATTGTCAAGTGCACATGGATGTGGGGGGTCTAAAAAAAATGAAAATATTTGGGAATCCTGGTTTAAGGCGCCAACAGCTGACATTATGAAGGCATTCCAGTCAAGAGCTGTAGTCATGTGTCATCCAATCTTTTTCTCTTTTTGCTTTCAACTAGTCAATAAAGCAGAGAAGTAAAAGAAAAAAAAAAACAAAAGAAAAAAACATTCTGTAAAACTATCACAATCACAGAAAGTAAATTTGATGTTTCTTTCATCCGAGTGAGAGCTCAGATTTACCTCACTGGCTTCCCCTGCTGCTACCGTTACTGTATCCTAACAAAAAATAACAACATAAAGTTCCTTTTGGTCCGTCTATGTATTTTGGAGGGATAATTTACACTTCACACACTTCAACAGCTGGCATGTCAGTGATTTGTTGATTGGCTCTAGTTTTTTTCAGCCAGCAGAGGGCATCAGCCTGCACCCCATCTAGCTTCCTCCCCAGGCCTCTAAGAGATCGTGCCAACATTTAACAGCTAGTCAGAGGTATGTGGGGCCCCGGGATGTTGAACAGTGAGAAGTTGGAGCAGGAGCAGGTGAAGAGAGTCCTGAGGGAAAGCCCTGCGCTTCTGCTTCACTCTCCAAGACGTAACAGAAGGATCAGTTTGGCATTCAGAGAAGTGCTACTTCCCGGCAGCAGGCCAGACACTCGGACAGCTGGCACTGTGTGTGTCTCAGTCCTCCTCTTCTCTTCTCACACTGCATTTAGCGCACAATACAGCAGTGTTAGCAATCTGTTGTCATCTCTTAATTGGCAGTATCAGAATAGTGTGAACATCAGAGTTTGGAGTCTTAGGAGTCTTCTTACCTGTATGCATGCAGCCAGAAGAGAGGTGAAAGAAAACTGAATCTGAAAAAGC
Organism: Euthynnus affinis; assembly: GCA_029490765.1. Lineage (NCBI taxonomy): Eukaryota > Metazoa > Chordata > Actinopteri > Scombriformes > Scombridae > Euthynnus > Euthynnus affinis. The sequence continues at coordinate 8,031,313 of CM055840.1, read as the reverse complement.
AAATATTTTCCACTGAGAAAGTGTAACAGGAGCCTGTTTCTATGTATCAGTTCAAACAGGACTGAAAAATGTGAGGCTAAATTTGTTTTGTTTGAAACTACTGTGATCCTGACCAATGCTACCCTCTACTGCCACAAAGCATCAATCACAGGTCCCCACTTTCTCTGAGACGCACGTATTACATTATCTCCTTTGTGATTAAACTAATTGTGACTAGTCTGAAATTCATACTGTGGCGGCTGCACAATGATTTCTTGAAATATAATAATCTTGATCTTTGGAGAAGTTTATGTGTGAGAAAGTGCTGGATTAAGGTAATTTTACTTGCTCTGGAAGAGGAGCAGTTGCTATTTTTTTTAAAAACTGTTATTCTATAAGCACAAAAGCAACACACTAAGATAGTTTGACTTTCTGATCTGAAGTCAATAAGCCTTAAAAAATGCAAATATTCTCATATGTATAACTTCATGCTGAAAAAAAGGTTATGTGACCCCCTTGACTGAAGTAACTCATTAGTTCATCGTCACATACAAATCTCCAAACCTGCTGTATGTGGAGACTTGATGCAGAATGTGAACCACTGTGAAGTTATTATGATCTGTCCAGATGTAATTTATTGTTGACATGCAGACTGAGCCAAGAGGAGCTCTGTGACCAGCAGGGAGCGAGCAGCCAGTCTGTGCTTTTCTAAACATCAAGTCATGACAAAGTGAGATTACACAGGTCTTTATGAAGGTGTGTGAATAAAGCTCCTGACTTGGCATTTTCCTTCAGTGTTCCAGAGGTAACATCATGGTTTGTAAATTATGTAAACTTATTTCATTTAAACTCCTCATTTCAATAACATTTCACATCAGTCCTGGTACAAATTAACCTTGATAGATATCTGGATGTAAATAAGAGTTTGAACTCCAACGGCAAGAGTTTTTCTACTTAATATCAGCTGAGATTGCAACTGGTGTACAGTCACTGCGGTCTGTGGGGTGTAATTTGCTACAGGTGTGTCAAATGTTTGATACAGTATCAATAGCTACAACAATCAAGCAATATGAAACCAATTAATTGTGTCAGATTTTATTGTAAAATGTTGTCTTTTCTTATCTTTGTTTTATTTGTTGTATTACTCACTTAGAAATCTATATTTTATTTGGGATGTAGTATGGGGCAGTGATAGGTTCATAAAAGACCCCTAGATATGTGTAGTGCTGCATCTAGGTAAGCTGACACAGGAAAATATGGGTCACTATCAGTGGTGAACGCGAAGGCAGTCGCAAGGAATTGTGCAGTAGACTCTCTAAACTCTGAGGCACTGGATGGACATTTTAGAGAAGATTCGTTCTGAGAATTCAACTTTCTTTCAAGTTTCAATGAGAAGTTCAAGGAAATTCATGAAAGCGGACTCATCACAAAATCAGCAGTAAGGGAAAAGAAGAAGACTTAAAGTTATATCAGTACGATTTCAGCTTGACACTATTTTACATTTGATTCTGTATTAAACTGATGACAAGCAATATTATTTGAGTCATAAAAAATAAACACATATTTGATCATTAATATTGCTCAGATGGTGTTCAGTTGAACATAAAAAAGAACACATGCTGTCATAGTTGAGGGGAGTAAAACTTTATTGCACTGTTCATTGTCTTGATGCAGATCAAAACTGAACAAGTGAATATTTGAAAATATTAATGGCATTTCATAGCTGTGTTGTAACCCTACATGTCTATCGGTGCAGTGCTACACATTCTCCAGCAGACGGAGCCATGCTCCAGATTGTCACCAGTAACGTCACAGTTTTGAATTTGTTCACATGTGGTCATTCACTGAGACAAAAGGAACTTTATGTGTGACTGAACTGCACCTTGCAAGCAGCTGGTTTTATGGCTTTCCAAAGGAGAAAAAGTAAAGTTACATTTTACAGAAACAGAAAAATGTATATAATAAAGTCAGACAGTCAGTCAGTCCTATAAACCCTGTTACACTTATCTAGTTGTATTCTCTGATAGAATAAAGGTCATTTTAACAAACAGTCATTGAAATGGTGTTTCTCAATGACAGGAAGGGGCTATCGCTTAGGAAGTGGAAGTAGGAGCGTCCCTCTCTCACACACTCACACTCCCCCCGTGGTCGTCCACTCGCCTGCCCATCCTGTAGCTGTGAGCGGTGTGAGCCAGGAACACCCCCTCTCTCCAGGGCTATGGCTGCCTGCTAGTATTTTGGTAATCGTCATCCTCCCTGACCTGCTGGCCCGATCCTGGCGCCAGGAGTCTCCACACCTCCCCTCCACCTCCCCGAGCCGACTACCCCCAACCCCACGGATAATTCAGACCAGCTGTTGCAAGGTGCCTTGCCTACTCCCAAGCACTATACTCACACTTGCCTCCTCTATAGCCTTGAGTATGTCTCAGGAAAAAAAAAAAAAAAAGGTCGGCTGTGGGCTTTTTTGGAGGCCTCTCAGTCTTTGCATGGGGTCTCACTGGTGCATAAAATAAATCCAAGTCAATCACAGGCCTGGTTCCTGCTCTGCAACAAATCAGCACTGTGTCTGGATTTGATGTTGCAATATGGAAACACACATTCGGTGGGGTCGTGCTGTGGCAGGGAGTCAAACTCTGATATTTGCTTTTCCCTGGTCCTTCATGAGTGTCACTGACCTGAATTTCTCTCATTCCTCCAACCGTCCAGTCTTAATGAAGTGGAATGTGTGTCACTGTGAAATGAGAGTCCCACACAGAATTGAGTTTTGTTGCGATATGCCTTCGCAGAGCCATCTTTCATTGGAGTCACATGAAGAGCATGTGCGTCCTCGATGATCAAGTGATACTGTGAGGGGAGTTGAGAGTTATTGCCAAGGAATGTTTGACGAGAAGGATGGGACTGAGAAAGAAAAAGGCCTCGATTTGCCACAGATCATTTTCCTCCTGCGCTGAATTTGTGTAGCAGGGAAAGAGAGCGTGTGCGTTTTCGCTTCTCCTTTTGTAAACTTGAGTGTTTTTGGCATTTGGGGGCTCTGTGTAAAATAAGGTGCCTCTCTGTCTATGGCCTAACCACAGTGGGACTTTGGACTGAGATGGAGGGGAACCCCACGCTTTTGATCCCCACTCCACAACCCCCAGCACTGCTGAGTAATGGCCCGCGAGTGAACTGTGTACATGTGTGTGTGACAGAGGTTTGGGTTGTTTTTCTCATGGTGGTGGTGGTGGTAGTGGTGCGGTTGCCTCGTAGAACAGCAGTGGATGGTTGTCAGAGACAGAGGCCCGATAGAGGGGGTGGGGAACTGGTACAAAGAGCTGTTCTGGTGGAACTATGGAGGAAAATAGTTCATGCTGCACTGGGATTTCCTGCCTTTGCCCTGGCTAGCCCCCCTCCCTCTCCTGTCTACCCGCTCTGTTCTCAACGCCCTTCAGTAGTATGGAAACTGCTCGGAACAATATTTCAGCTCGAGATGGGTGAAACAATTGATTTAATGAAAAGGACTTGAGGAATTGTAGGGTGAGAGATTCGGTGTTGATCCAGACTTTTGCAATCAGGTTTCCATAAGTCCATTTCCTTCCTTAATCTGTCCACCCACAGGCTTAGTGCAGATGAATAGTTTTGACTGCGCACAGTGTCTCATTCATGTCTCTCACATTGACATGCAGCATATCTGGATGGTGTTATCTGATCTCTTATCATCCACAGCTGGAATACCCATTGCTTCGCCCCAATCCCGCTCCTGTGAATGGAGGAAGCACAAGACAGCCACACCGCAGCTTGTGTTAAATGTAGAAAGGACAGGTGCTTCACCATTTGGCTGCCCTCAGACATATCGCGTGGGTGTCAAGGAGGAGGTGGAGGTGGAGGGAGGGAGGGGGTGTGGGTCTAAACCAGTCCCCTTCTCTTCCAGGGCTTTGATCTTAGGTGTCAGCGGCGGAGCTGTGGGGCATGTGTCACTCATTAGCAGTGTGGTGAGAGTGTGGTGGCTCGCAGGTTCTCCCAGTGTGGAGCAGAGTGGAGAGGATGCTGTGAAAATGGCTGCTCATGGGGTGTTCCTGCTAATAAACCCTGATGGTGGCGTCAGGGTTTCGGGGGGGTGGGGAGTAAAAAAAAAAAAAAAAAAACCCTGGAGGAAAACAGTGCAGTTCACTTTAATAACTGCCTATGCGTTGAGCATTGCTTTCATTGTGCTTTGTGGTGCACACACTTATGCTAAACTGATAGCACAGGAAGTGGAATAGACGATTTCATTGAAAAGCCCTGCTGCCAGCACTCACTGTCTTGGGAGAGGAGGGAAATGGAAACCAGATGTCTGAGATCCTCCGTGAATATGTCAAAGCTCTCATACTATGTCAGTTCCTCCATGTCCCATTGGTGGACTGAAACTTTTCTGCACTGTCATCAGTAACGTCTATAATACACCCTCCCAGTGGACATCTCATACAGCCTTGGCTGCATCTACAACCCGGAGACTCCGGGAAAGAAGCTTCACTGTTCCAGAAGATGATCTTTTTTTCTGTTCCTTAGGTTTCAGGCCTCACCACATTCCTCAAATTTCAGGGTAACTTCCCATATCCCAGGGCTCAGTCGGGTGGCAAATCTCTCAGCACTCCTTTGTGGATAGATTGCTTTCTCTTGCTTGAGAAAATAACAAGCTACAGAGTAATGACTTAACAAGCAACAGGATAATGGCTTCAACATGTGCAGGACTGTGTGCATGTGTCTGTGTGCGTGTGTAGATTTGGAATTGTGCGAGTGCTTACTTACTCCACTGTGTGTGTGTATGTGTATGTGTGTGTGTGTGTGTCTATTGTTTGGGAACCAACTGTGCAGAATCAACTGGCTCTCTGTTAGGTTGGAGTTGTTTGAAAGCTGGACCGCTGATGAATAGATCGCTCTCCTCCAGGTCTGGAGCCTTGGAGCCTTTGGGGATTCAGCAGCGCCCGGTGCGTCACAATGACAGGGACGGCCTGTGGGGTGTTGGTGGGAGTGCCGGGTGTTTTCCATCAGAACCAGCTGCTACATAGGCCTCCCACTCAGAAGAAGGCTCCTCAGTTTGTAATGCCTATGTGTGTTCACCTACGTCTGCATGTTTGCATCTGTGGATGTTGGAGACAGCGTGACAGTTTGTGTAGTAAATAATGACAATATGACAGCTGCTGTATGTTATCTGTGTGCGAGCGTGTGTGTATACATGAAGCGGATTGTTGCTGTTTACTATCTGTAGCGGTGTCTTGATGCCATGCATCTGTTCCTTAGGCACAGTGCCTTCAGTCTTAACTTTCTTTGATCTCCAAAGCAACAAATGGGAAGTACTTGACACCTCAGCCTCAACAGTGACAAACCAAACTCCTATCCCTGCTGCAAACATGCCCCTCTCACATACTGGTGTGGCTCTAAGACTCTGTGAACTTGTGAGGCTGTTCATGGGAAATGACATGCTACGGACAATATGACTCAATTGGCAATCCTCTTCCTGTCAGTGATATTCATGTGTGCGACAAATTTAGTCATGGCATGACCTGGCTTGCCCGCGAATGGTGCTTCTCCCTTTCACAAACAGCCCTCTAACTTTCAACAAATCAAAACCTTCAAAACTGAAGAACAAATGGAGAGACAATCTGTTTCCCAGCACACCGCCTGACGCTGTTTACACGCTGTTACGCGGTGACATGTTCTGACAGGTGGGCAGAAATCTACTTTACCTCTTTCATCATACTCTGTCGATGCCTCCGGGGACAGCTCAACGTCCTCTTACACCTTGTCTGGGAAAATATGCTCAGGTGCGTGTCACTGTGCCAAACAGGTGATATGTCCTCCAATGTCAGGTGGAGAGAACTCCTAAATATGGGCTTAATGCGTAGGGATGACTCCACCGCCAGAGTGAAATATCTAAACAACTATTGGATAGATTGGCAAGAAATTCTGTACAGACATTCACGGTCCCCTGAGGATGAATGCTAATTACTTTGGTGATTGTCTGACTTTTCCTTTAGTGCTGCCATGAGCTTGACATTTGTGGTGAAAATTGAAATGTTTCAACAGTTATAGGATGGATTGCAATGAAATCTGGCACATAGCCATATCCAAATCAGGTGTGGCAATCCTTAAACCTTTGCTCTAAAGCCACTATCAAGTCAAAATTTCAGTTTCAGTTCAGTCTAGTTCTTTACTTTATGACCAAACATGTGCAGCCTCAGCTGTCCTTTGTGCTAATCAGCAAATTAGAACAGTTAGCATGCTAAACTAAGATGTGAACATGGTAAACATTATACCTTTAAGCTAACTCTGGTGCAGTACATCAAATGTTTCACACTCTACATAGTCCCATTAAATACAATACAAAAATAAACATCTGAATGTTAGCTTTGTCATTGTGAGCTATTTGTTGTGCGTGTGTTAGCATTTTGCTTAAAGCACTGCTGCACAGCTTCACAGAACTGCTAGCATGTCTACTCCTGACACATAAGAATAATGATTACATTTCATTTTTCATTCTGTCAAGGCCAGAAGAAAATCTGTTTTGGTTGCTTTTGTGTACAGCAGACACGCTGCCCCTCAGCTCGTTCAGATGCCACACAAGAATTTGGGAGTAATGACAGTTTTGAAAGCTGGGTCAAAATACTCTATGAGAATCTGTTGTTTCCTGTCCCAGAGTAGAAGTTGGGTTTATTTTCTCCCTCCTTCTCTCAGTTCCTGCTCTCTCCAATTCCATCAGCCCCAGTGTGAGGCAATGCCCAGAAGGACACACAGAGGGAAAGCAGAAAGCTCAGGCGCCATCCATCCTTCTGCCTCTCCCCCTTCTCCTCTCTCTCGCTATGCTTCTCACTGGCATCGAGTCCGCAGCAACACATGTCTCTGATCAAGTCCAGCCTGCGTCATCAGTTAGTAAACTCCAGGCTCCAGGAAAACCAACAGAGAGCACATTCATAGCCGGCGACCCTGTGACTGAGTGTGTGATTCATTACTCTTTAATATGCACCCCCTACCCCCATCCCCTAACCCACCCAACCACTTCTCCAATCCAGCCTCGGGGCAACTCCACAGCCTGATCAAATCCATCATTAGGCATACTTGTGGTGTTACCGCCGTTGGCCTTCTTATTTACCAGATGCAGCGGTTGTGTCTCTGGCCTGTTTGCAGCTCAGCGGAGAGGAATTAGCTCTGCATTCTGACATTTACATCAGTACTCTGAACTTTAGCGTGTCAAGAGGAAGACAACAACACTGCAAGAGACGTTCCAAGGATAAGAATTCCCACCAAACTTAGTCAGGGAAAAGTTATTAACAGAAAAAAAAAAACATTACAGAGTAATGAAGTGCTTTCAAACAAGGTGACAGACATTCAGAGGTGCTAATCTTGGTGGAGGAGGCCAAGGGAGCAATGCATGAGGTGAGAGGTGCTTGGGGAATACAGCTGAGGATAGGATGATAGTTTTGATGCTATCAAAAACTGCACAGTCCTTCTATTCTTACGCATAAAGCATGAGGATGAGTCTGTTGCCAGACAATTGCCTTTTCACACTGATCCCACTGTTACGGTTATATTTTACTCATCCCAACTCCCAAGTAACATGGCGATGCGGTCGCGCTTTATTTGGATTGCCCGACACTGATTATCAGCTTACTGTCAAGTGACTGTAACGTGTCAGTAAAACAACTACTGACTTTCAGGTGATAGTCACAAGTGTGAAAGGCAGTCTACGCATATTTAGTGTCTATGCCACAGTTCCTTTTGAGCAGGTCATTGGAAAGCACCAGGATGGAGCCCAGACTGGAACTGAAGTGGGTGTCTGGAGGCTTTTCCTGGGAGAGTTCTCTCCAGTTCTTGTGTGTCATGAGTGCAAGATGGGTCCTGTTTATGAGATGCTGACAGCTCCTTCCTGTCTCCCAGGCCGTGAGCCCTAACTGCTGCTGCTGCACCGAAGGCCACTCTTAAGTTCCTGGCCACCCAACTCCACCCCAAAAAGTTGGCTATAAGAGCAGCCATGGGTGGGACAGCTGATGGGGGTGGGGGTGTGGGTGGTGGTGGTGTTGGGAGGGGGGGGACATGGCGCTGGCAGTGGCAGAATGCAGCAGCAGCAGCAGCAGAAACAGCACTTGAGCTCTGCAGCTCCTCAGTACAGCCTGCTTTTTCGAGTAAAGTAGGCCAATGTAAACTCCCACTTCCTGTCGGCCTTGTCTCAGAGGGGGAGAGATGATCCTTCTGTGAAGAGGGAAAGGGCTGCTGCTCTGTAGGGACACACACACACACACACACACACACACACACACACACACACACATACACACACACACATAAATAGAAATACAGCCGTAGAAGCAGGCAGAGAGTGAGTGGGAGAGAGCGAGCAAGAGAGCGAGGGATACACAAACACGGTGGGGTTCAGGAATGTTAAACACATGCTTTATGGCATAAATAGCAGCCACTTTTGGTAAATTACAGTGAGTGCTCTGGCACTGTAAAGCACACAGCAGGAAAAGGCTCTCAGATTTCAGATCCAGGCCCTCTACTCTCCCCAAGGAACAAGAAGGGAGCATGTTGTGTTTTCATTTCTCTATAAAAAGCCAGAAATAAGTACAGTAACTTGTGATGCAGCAAAGATTTGAAATATATAAGTTTATTCTGGCAGAATGAAGCTGTACAGCCTCTGTGGCAACGGTGACCTGGTAAAACTAGAAGAAAGCAAGGCGTGCCAAAACGTTGATCTATAGAATTTATAGCAGAAAGATTGCATCAGAGTTATGTGTGGCTCTCCTCTCTTTTCTGAGGCAGCACTTCACTAGAATAGATGTGTTTTTTCCTTCAGTTCTTCAAAGGCTAAAAAAATGAACATCACCAGAAAAAGTCAAAAAACAAGCAAATTTGAGAGCAGTAAAACTTTAAATAATAGACTTGCTTCAATTGTCTTTGCTAGCAGAACTAAGCCCCTAACCTCAGGACATGTTACCAGCTGACATCATCAAAATAGTCCTGAGCTAACTTCCACCAGCTGAGATTTTAATAGCCCTTTTATCCAAAAGCATCCTGGGCTAAAGACAAGAGACCATAATAGCCGAAGGATCCACAATCGGGGACTATCACATTAGTTCCATATTGGACCTGGTTGGTGTTTGTGCGCAGATGTTTGAGAATCTGTATAAGCAATCTCGTTTGAAGTACTGAGTGTGTGAGGTGAGTCATTTGTGCTTGTTGCAGTGGTCGTCCTGGCTGGTAGCTGGTCGTACATTTCCCTGACTCAGAAGGAAATAAGGCACTGCTCCGTGGAACAGCTTACCTCACTCTGTGCTGGCCCAGCTGGGTCTCAGCCCACGCACACCGACTAACTGACTGACTAGTGGCCTGACTTACTGACTGAGAGCAGAGGAGCCATGGGAACCTAAAGCTCCAGTCTGGGCAGACTCTGACTCACTGTCTAGGCGGAGAAAGAGGAGAATGTTATACTCTCCCTGAGGAGGAAAAAAATATACACACACTGCAATCACGTACGTAGCTTACAAGAATTCCACCTTAAGATCGTTTCAAGGCCTCTAGTGAGCACGTATGAATTCATGCTAAATCTTAGGATTGATTGAAAACAGAAGTTGACTTTCCCCCTGAAGTTCTCTTTTAAACTGTAGACACACATTCACATGTGTAGCAGTGTTTGCACAGTGACAGTGAGAAGTAGATGGCAGGTGGAAACTACAAGCAGGTGCATTCAGTTGTTCCCGTCCATCATGCAGTGTGTTCACCTGCACATCTGCAGTTCAGCTTAACTACAATAGTCATTTCGCCTGCCACATCTAATATATGATGCTGAATAGAAATCTCCAGGTTAATGATCAAACAGACCTTTTTTTATAACCAACGTATTAACTGTGCTCATTTCCATATCGTATCAAAGAAGAGATTAAACTGCCCACGCTCACTTTGAAGTATATGCCGAGGCAAAAAACAAGTTTTAATAAACATAAATTACTTTATTGAATGGAAATTTATCAGTTATGACATACAAGAAATAGAAGTGAACACACAAGCATAGTACAAAATTGAATTAACACATCATCTGCACATTGCACTATAAAACACTGCCATAAAATGTTTAGGAAAGTTAAAAATTCTGTCCATTTACAGGGTTCTGATCACATACTAGGCAACCATGTCTCCATGGTGTAAACTTTTAAAATATTTGGTCCCAGCCTTCTTGCATTTCAAACTATTTGGTTCTAATTTCTAGTAATACTGCAATCATAGTTTTTTTAAAGCCACAAATACATACTGAGGTAAAAAAAGGCACATTTTTGGTACAATTTCAAGTCACAAATTAATCTCACTTACAAAATATGGCTTTGGCTGGTATTATTAACACTGTGGTAACCTTGAGTGCATGGCTTGCATTGTCATCCATGTTGCAGCGGGTGCTGCAAAGTGAAGTTTCTTTGGAAAATAACAGACAGAACGGCTTTTCCTATCTCTGAAACTCATCAGATTAAAGAGAACGTTTGGATGTAGTCAAAATAGAGGCTTAAAATGATCCCCACTGGTGAAAAAAGACTAACTGATGCCATTCTTTTGCGATGACATGCTTCCTCTTTTTTCTTAAGCAAACCAAGGGCAGTGGAAGTCACCTGCTATCAACCAGCGAAGGTCATGGCTGTAGCACCTGTTAGCACCTCGTCTATCTACACCACAGTACCAGGGACAGCTGTGTGTGCATTTGCTTTTGTGTGTGTGTGTGAGTGTGTGAGTGTGTTTTGAGGCACGCTGAGAGATTTATTCCACCCACGCACCCCTACCTCTCAGCAGCTGTGTCTAGGCCATGATCCTGAGCTGGCCGGCACCAGGACAGAGACAGGAAAGAACACCTCTTACCCCAATGAGTTCACTACATATTTGGCTTTGGAATGGGCACAATAGCAACAAAGGGGCTGATATCAAGTGAGTGTCAGCATTGCTCGTTTCAGATTTGGTCCAGCAGCCTCAAAAATGGGAAAAAAATCTGCTCCTCTGTTGTTTATTTTTTTTTTCATAGAGCAGAGAGGCTAAAAGTGTAAAATTCAGATCCATAATGAGGCTTGATTCTCTCCAGGTCTCTTAAAGCAGGCCATTTCATGCTCTGTGTGGCCTTACAGGTCATTAACAGGCCAGCCGGGCTTGTGTAGACCCTCTCTCCGTGGCCACTAGCCCTCCACTACCCTGAGCTCTGAGTGGGTCCCTCTGTCTCTCTTGCCGTGGCGTCTCACACCGTGGCCGAACAGCACCCTGAGGAGCTGTGTTTCTGCAGCAACGACATGCGGCTGAAGGTGCGAGAGCAGACACCACACTGGTACTTCTTCACCTCCGCGTGGGTCTGCAGATGAGCACGCAGGTTGGAGCGGTCGGCGAAGGCCCGGTTGCAATGAGGGCAGGAGAATGGGCGCTCACCTGGAGAGAGAGAAAGCAAAAAAAGGGTGGAAACACATGTCATATGACCTCACTGGCACTCCCTTTTGATGTGGCTATAGCATTTGGCAGGTGGTGCTAACGACCATCTTCATACAGTGACGACAGTCAGGCTTCTCTGAGTTCACAAGAGCTTTCCATTAACACCTCACACACAGACAAACACACATTCTGTAGATAATGAAGAAGCACATGGCAGGCTGGTGGGGTCAGAGCCTGACTGAATTAGCATGATTAAATCAGAGCCAAATGAGATTAGCACGGTAACAAGTTGCTGCAGGTACTAAGTGCTCGGTGATAGCCAAGAGCCTTCAGGCATTCTTTAAAACCTTTGTCACTCATGTGTCCTTATTCTGTTGTCTTCCCCAGCAGCCATGATAAGATAACCAGCCAGTGAGTCATTGTTGCTGGGACATTAAACACAATGAGTGATCAATGTGTTCGGGTTCTACAGAGGGCTTCCCTATGTGATAATGTCTGCTGATCAAGTGTTGGCTCATCACACTGATTAACATGGGTGCCTTGCTCCCTCACTTTACAGCCTAGATGATGAGGGAGTGACCTGATGACTAACAATGACAACGAGTCAAATGCCGGATTACAATTTACAGCAACACACTGATTTCTTAACTTATGAATCAATTGGAAAGTTATTTGATGAGTAAAGATGTGTAATAATTGTGGTATATCTTTAAACATGGATCTTACCTGTGTGTGTGCGGATGTGGCCGCGCAGCAGCCACGGCCTGGAGAAAGCCTTTCCACAGGTGGTACACACACATGGCAGAGTGTGTGAACGGATGTGCATCTTCAGAGCCCCCAGGCTGGTGTACTCTTTGGGGCAGTGTTTGCAGAGGAAGGCTGGCCTGGCTGCTGTGACGGGGGCCTCCCTCTCCTCCTCTTCCTCTGGGGGACTGACGTGGGCCATAACGCCAGTGCATTTCATCCGCTGACGAGGGGCGTACGTGTGCGCGGGTTCAGGGCTGGGGGGGTCCGATGTACGCCCTTCATCCTCTTCTCCACTACTGCTGGCACTGCTACTGAGGCTGGACGGGGAGCTGAGGTCCAGGGGACCTGGGGTGGCAGAGGGCTCTGTTTGGGAGGTGGGCAGGTAGAGGGCGGGCAGGACACTCAGGTCCCACACCAGGCCTGTTGTGAAGCAGGTGGCAGTGGAGGTGTTGACCCCTGATGAGAGCTCAGCAAGAGGATACCTCTCCAGTGAAGTGTCTGAGACAGAAGAGAGGACTGATTCAAATACAATATCAGATAATAACCATAAAGTGTCACAATAAAAGTTCAAATCAAAGTGATAAAAGAACAGAGAACAGATTGATGATTTGATATCAACGCTTTCATCATCTATTTGTTTTGGTTATAGATTCTTGTTTTTCCATCAGCATTTACTGAGCATAAAGCGGGAGCCATGGGAAGGTTTCATGGGCCGTTTCCTCCCACGTATTCACAAGCTCTTGTAACATGAATGGAGCTCTGTCTGGTTGCAGAAAGGGGGGAAAGTGCAGCTAACGGGCCCCGACTTGATCGGGGAGTAACTGGATTTTAGTTGAACCAGACACAAAACTCATAAACACAAAAATACTTTCACATTTGTAACAAACTACTCATGTGAAAACAAGTGGTTGTTGTCTATGTAGTTTACGCACTTATATAGGAAATACTTTGATGATTCAAACATTAAGAAAAAAAAAAAAAAAACTTCATAACTCACCATTCTGACATTCCAGTTCACTGTAGTTTGGCTTTTGTTTCGCGAAGTACTTTTTGACCAAGAAAGATCGAGGCATTGTCCTTTTTGAGCGTTAAAGACGTGTGCGTAAAAGTATCCTGTGGTCACGACGCACAGAAGAATGGGGTGGGAAAAAAGTAAAACAAATCTTGGTCCTCGGGATCCGTAGGAAACAGGGAAATATCCTCCTGTAGTCCACAAGTTAGAGTGGACTTCAGCAGACAAGTGAATGTGCAGCTTTCATGCAGAATGACTAAATGCTTGCCTCTGTTCTGAAATACTCTGACACAGGCGGTAGGGGTGTGCTCGCCCCGAGGGCCCTCCCCACCTCCCATATCACTGCTCTAGTGCGCAGGAAGAAGCCTTCATGCTCAAACACTTCACAATAACAAAAACATTAGCCTTACAGCGTTTACAGACAGGAATCCAGCGGTGTTGACCTACACACAAGAAAAGGTGAAGGGAATGGAGCAATTATTCTAATGACTGTATGTAAATGACCGCCTGAGTGTCGTAAATTATAACCACACACACACACACTCACACCGTGGCACTGTGTGGTCCAATTATGTTTATATGTAGCTACCTGCAGTGTGCAAATAATGAGAAATAATTTTCCATTTCTATGGCTAGTTGGAATTTATTTTATACACTGTAGCTCATTGTACGAAGGATTTAAGGGCTTCATATGTGTTGAGAAGCATCCATCAAACATAGTCACACTCAAAAAGATTCAAACATGGGAAATATAAAGTCTCCAGCTGACCCAGTCTGCATGTCTTTGAGTATCCATTAACTGATTTTATTCCAGGCAGTTTTTTCCCTCACTGGTGAATTTGGGGATGAAGGAGTCTAAACCATAAAAACATCAGAAATGTGCATAATGTTTCCGCTTAATTGTCATTAAATTGAAGTTTTGAAGACTGTACAGCAGAGACTAATCTCTTTTTCTAAGATGGTAGATGGATCGTCCTGATATGTCAACTGTATTAATTGGAATTTGGTGTTCTGCTACACTCCATTACTGTAAATGAAGCACTTACCTAACCTATAGCCCACATTGAATCACAGACTGTCTCAATTATGCTAATCGCTGTAACAATCTCAGTAGAGCAACTGCACCATCTTATGGAAGGAAGTTGCAATTAACCATCACAACTTCATGCCAATTAACAGCGGGTGGCGCTATGTTACAGAGGGTTATAATCAATCAGTGCATCGATCTGATAGTTAATCCGTGTTTGTATATATATATATATCTAAAGTAAATATATCTAATTTGATTTCTATGTCAGACAGAGGTTTGTGTATTTTATGTATTTAATCTATTCTGTCCAGATCTAAATCTTTCAAAAGTAACAGCAAAAATAATTTCTCCCAAATTGCCTCATTATAAGACTAAAATATGACCGACTGAGATGCATTATGGTGAGAAAAATCCATGAAAATAACTTATATAATGTCCCCTTTGTTTCCACAGAGTATGAATTTATGTTAGCCTCAACATAGATATATTTGTACAGTACATACACTCACATAAAACACATATCACTATATGCTATATATAAAACAAAACAAAACAAGGTCATGAAGAACAGGGTTAGTATGACTCATTAGTATATCGATATAAACTCAGCTTTGTGCTCCACAAACAAGCCTGCCTACACTATGCCCTGCAGGAATATCACTGTGATAAAGACTGAACTGTGAGCATGTGGGCACATTTGGTGTGATAGTTGCAGGGGACTGGTGCTGGGAGATCATCAGTCCTTCTCGGGGAAAAAGGCTTCCTTTTTGTGTAATTCAGTCCAATCTAAGGGAAATCTTTGATGCTTCAAATGCTTTGGGCAAGTTGGCTACTGGCCATTTGTACAATTTACAACATCAAACTACAAGGCTGCATAATGCTCATTTCAGTGATTGTGACGTTAAACTTATTTGGATGATATCTTAGAATGCACTGAATTAATTACTTAATTACATTACATTTTACTTGTTTCTTTCTTTTTTTAAAAGATAAAAACAATACAAATCAGCAATCAAAGTGAAAAAATGCCACAGCCCCACACAGTTTAGACTCTGCATTTCCCACTGATATAAAAGTCAATAAAGCAACTAAAAAAAAACTAAAAAAAAAAAAAACGTGTTTGCATTGACCTTTTGCTTAAACGCACCATAATCAATTTAAATTATAAAATGCCAATTCATCTTGTGACCCGTTACCTTGGACATTTTAAGGCACCATCACAAATCATCTATAATGTTCAGACTGAAGCGCTGCCTGTTAGATTTTTAGTGAAGTATTTACTATTACTAGTGCATCAAGTGAACGTTAAGAAGTTTGTCGCCATTTAATCTCATCGAACCACTAAGTGGAGACAAAGAGACGTTTCTGTAATTGACTGACTACAGTAATATTAGCTACAACAGCTTTTATCCAGAGCTGACCTGAGACACACGCACTTCATGAACATGTACACATATATAAAGCGACTCTATCACTACAAGTCATTCAATTTAGTGTTTTATGTATCTAACCATGGTTGCGATAAAGACCGTTTTGTTGTAGGCAGGTGTTTCTGTGGTTATTCATTAATATTACAGTTCATGAGCAGGACAAAGGACGAAAAAGAGCGACCACAACATGAAACAGGACGTGAATCATCTTGACGGCAGGTTGCTCTTTGACGAGAATCGAATGAACCCACAGGAGCGTCGGCGGCCTCTGATTGGTGGGTTATACCTGGTGGGCGGAGACATGGGCGGGTCTCCTGTTGTCTGTGATCAGTTGGAAATTTGAAATACAAAACAACCGTCTTCTTGTTGGATATAACACTTAGAGGTTTTCAGAGTCGTAGAATTGTAAAAAAAAAAAAAAAACAAAAAAAAAAAACAACTTGATATTTTCGAAATTTGCCACAATGGTCTGCGAGTCAAAGTGAGAAAACAGGTAAGAAAACGGCCGAGCTCATTTACAGACTGTGAGACGTTACGTTAGACAATAAACAGGCGACAAACACCACTGTGGTCGACATTAGTAACATAATCGTTGGCTCGAGATAAGCAGTGTTCACTGCCAATGGTTGTTTCAGTTTAATTTGCTTGCAGCTGTGGACGATAAAACAAACGATTAACTGTAAAACACTGATGACTTGAAGTGATCTGAACGAGCAGGCACAATAAGGAAACATGCATCATTAACACTGTGAGGCAAGTTTGATTCAACAAGAGCCTGCAGATAGCGGTGTTTTAATTATTTCTGTGATATGTACCTCATGCATGACATTCAGTGAAAGCACAAAACTATTATAATATATACCAACATTCTAGTTAGTGTGCACTGCAGGAAACAATGCAGTGTCGGTCATCAGCAAAGTGCAATGGCTGCACAGAGACGTCCCAGTCCATGGAAAGGTGCAGACCAAGCTGCGCACTTACAAGATGTTTGATTAAAACGGAGCCCCTCCCCCATATATCCAGAGACAGATGGACCCTAACAATGAAATTCTGGGGGAGTGGGCACCATTATTTAAACCACTGAACTGCAAGACGTTTGATTGGACATCCTTGTCATCTGACCAAACATTGCTTGAATTTTGAAAGATAATAATGAAGGGAGGGTCTCCTGTCATCACCCACTCTCAAACAGTCAAAGAGGGATTAGAGTTAAGCAAAAATGTTCTGTGAACATGCATATGACAGCTGTGTGCTCCATATTTCTTCTTGTCTTCTGCAGCTAAAGACTCTTGCAGCAACTGAGCTTCCTGCCAAACAAAGAAGGGAAGGCAAACAGGAACAATAACAAAGACAAACACCTCAAGAGGAGAAAAAAAAAGAAGAGAAAGCAGAAATGTTCAGAACGATCACTCGTCTGCTTTTCGGAGGAGAGGAGAAGAAGACCCCTGAAGATGTCAAGTCCGGAGAAGTGGTGGAAGAAGGGTGGCTTGTTGTCAATCATCAAGGTCGGTCAAAGTAGATGGGCTGTTTACTCCATTCTTCTATTTAGAATTTTTGTAATATAACAATATACATGTAGAGAAATATACTGTTAGTGTTGTTGCATATTATAGCTTTGAGCATTGTTGTCCACTGTTGTCTGTGTTGATGAGCAGAGCAATTATAGGCCGCTGGCAGCATGGTTGAAATTAACATCATGGTAATCATAAATCCATCTAAAAGCGTGTTATGTAAACATATTGTTAACTGCATTAATGTTGGACTCTTGGATAACCTGTTTTTAAGCTAAAAGATAGACACAAGTAAATAAAACTCAAAGACTGCCATCTTAAAAATCTATGTCTTCAAATGTGTACCTCATACAATTTCTATAATTTACCTGTTGTTTATTTATCTAGTGAAATGGTGTTTCAGTACTCAGTATGATTCCACAGAAATATAATATATTGTGTAGTGTATTATTCCCAAATCATGACGGAGCTCCACTTTTGTCTCCACACAGCAGAGAACCAGGATGCAGAGGTTCCAGATATCCAACAGTCGAACTCTGCTATTAACGCAGACACCAATACAACATTGGAAACTGCTACCAGGTGAGGGAGCGAGAGAAAAAAGAATTTATTGTCATATGTAGAGTTTAAACATCAAGAAGCACTTATCATATTCAAATTGGAAAAACAAGATCTACTGTTCTGTATACTTATTGTGAACTTATGTACAACTATTGCACAACTTAATTCCAACTCCAATTATTCCCACTGTTTAACTTCGCATGAACGTATATCGATGCATACTGGATCTGGAGCGTATCACCTCTTGAACGTTTCTCATACTTGCTTGTGTTTCTCTCCAGTGTGACAGACCCAGAGCCCACAGTTCAAACCAGCAGCACCGCCAGTAACAGTCGAGCCATCATCGGCCTCATTTCTCAGCCTAAGACTCTGGCAGAAGTGACACAGTTAACCCAGAAGGCTAAGTCCTGCGCAGACCGGCACCACATGTCCCGCAACGCCATTCAGCGCCAGAACCGTGTTCGTCAAGGAGTCCAACACCAGTCCTTCCACCTCCAACAGCCAGGACATCGCACCCTCAGCCACTGAAGCTCTGGCTGCACAACCAGCACACATCATACACATTCAACATACTCTAATAAACACAAAATTGGCTTTTAGAGTTAATAAGAAAAGCACTATTCTGTCTGTTTTTTTTTTTTACATATTTCCAGTCTTGTGCAGTTATATTCTATTCATGTAATCTTGATGTAATCAATTACAACACTTGACAACTGTTATCAGTTAATAGGCAGCTACATTATAACCTCATGAAATGAGATACACTATGCTATTTTTGTTGTTGTTGTTGTTGTTGTGTGCATGTGAGTTTAGACACATAATGTGCTGAGTGGATGCAGAAACTACAGCCTATGCAAAATGTATCCTCAAACGTTTTTGGAGCAAAGTGATGTGATTTGTGTACGGACATGCTTTAACCTGTATGTACTTGGTTTAAAACCTTTTTATACAGCAATAAAATAACAACATTGGAGCTTGTGCTTTATTTATTAGAGGAATTCACATGTCCAAATGACATTGAACTGCTCACCATTTGACAGATGCACATGTTGAGATCTCATTGGTTGGGAGGTAATTGCACCTGCTGTGTTGTACTACATGCTAACCTGTGGGAAGGGTGCTATCACAGTGTTTCAGTGTTTGATTGAAGGTAGTAAGCATGGAAGTCTCTCCTGAAACAAAACTTAACAAGCAGTCACCTTTTGGTTATGAAAGTTTTGGTGATTCATCTCAGTCAGCTGTTTGCTCATCACCAAGTGACCTCACCTGTGATTCAAACGAAAAGCATCCGGAGGATACAGGTATAGTATAAAGTGATGGTGTTCAGTTTTAGTTCTCAACACACAAAATGCTGTATTATTTCCTCTACTACTAATTTACACCTGCCATGTTCCTTATTTGCAATATGGTGGATGTCAATTACCTGATCAGATATCAAGGGAGAAAACAGGCAGGATCTGTAGGTCCTGAGGATCTGGGCTTAAACCTATATATCAACATTTGGTTTGCAAACCCACCACAGTTTCACTGAGACCACAGTTTAAAATGTTGTTTCCTTGCTGTTGCCGCAGATCTCAGTCACCTCCCAAAAGACATCTCTCTAAAACAGCTGACTTCTGGTAGCCCAAATTTATTTGACAGAGGCTTATCTACCCTGAAAGAGACGAACAAGGACAGCTCCAGTCAGGGCACACCCATACTGGTTTATGCCACACCTATCATCTTTGCTGCTGGAGTGACCATCGCTTTGATCCTGCAAATTTACCTAGGGGGAAGCGTGGTATGTCAGATAATATAACTGCATTGTAAGTTAAACCACCGCTGCATTATTGGTCTTCATCACTGCGGTTTTTCAGGTCTTCATAAAAGGTGTGCTGGTGTCTGATCATGAACTCTGCACAGCACTCGGCCAGCGAGTCCTTCATGATCACGGCTCCAGTGTGGATGCAGCCATCGCTGCCACTCTGTGTTTGGGTGTTGTGCATCCACATGTGTCAGGTATCGGTGGGTATGTAACTAACTTATTGTTGATTTGCTGGAAAATATACAAACATGTCTGATCATGAATTCATCTTTTACTCATTCTCTTTCTGTAGAGGAGGGGTGATGCTGGTTCATGACATCCGTAAGAATGAAACCAGGTTGATCGATTTTCAGGGAACTGCACCAAACACACTCAAAGAGGAAATGCTGCAAAATGGCTCAGAACTAAAGGTAATATAAAATAGAGAGTGGGTCACCATTAAACATTATTGATTTTATTATTTAGCATGAAGAGGCCTGTAATCTGTCTTCATCCATTCAGGCAGGTCTTCAAGTAGGAGTGCCAGGTATGCTCAGAGGGTTACACCAAGCTCACAGGCTGTATGGAAGGTAAAAAATGAACAGATAAAATCAAATTAATTCTGTTGTTGTTATTGTTTTCAACCTTCTTTTAAGTTGAACATGTTTTATCACAAAATCACAACACAGTTTATCTTGGAAGGATGTGGTCACCAGAGCAGCCAGCATAGCAAAAGACGGTTTCAGTGTGTCTCACAGTCTCGGTGAGTCAAACCATCCCTCCTTACAATTTCTCACTTTCTCACAGTATAACTTGATAATGTCACCATAATGTCAGGACGGTATACTCGCATGTGACTCATTTGTTTTCTTCTACAGCTGAGGCAATATTGAAAGTAAAAGATGAGAAGCTATTGCAACGTTTCAGGACCGTGTTCTTCCCAGAGGGCCGTGCTCTGCGTCCTGGTTCGTTTCTGAGGATGCCCGGTCTGGCTGGAGTCTTGGAAGCTGGTCTGTCGAACTTCTACAATGGAAACTTAGCACAAGAGATGGAGGATGAGGTTGAATGACATTGATACATTAAACATGTTTCATGGACAAAGTTATAGTGTGAAACTTGTGTCCGGTCTGGGATCATCTTTAATCATTTTCAGAGATTTGAAATGGCATTCTGTGTTTTCATCCAAAGGTACGAGCCAATGGAGGGGTCTTGAGCAGAGAGGATGTCAGTAACTACAGTGTACAAGTAGAGAAGCCAGTGGATGGCCTGTTCAATGGTAAAGAGATGACTAAATTTGATTTGACAGAAGAAATATGTGTGGATTGCCTTCATCTACTTTTCCTTTTTTTTTAACCTTTGTCTTAGAATTTATAATTCAAGTTCCTCCTCCCCCATCTGTTGGTGCAGCGTTGATATCAGCTCTCAACCTTTTAGAGGGATTAAATATCAGTGAGAACAATGACAAAGAAAATCAAACATACCACCAGATTGCTGAGGTACTGAACTGCAAAGCTTAAATAACACAAGGTTTTATGTTTATTATGGCCTCGTTGAATAGCTCCACCAAGTAAAATAGCTTTTTTTCCCTCCCTATAAAGGCTCTGAAAGCATCTCTAGCTATGACAAGTGGTCTGGGTGACCCTAAATATAACTCTTCAGTGAGAGAGCTTCTCTTTGACATACTGAGGTAAACTATGTCATAATTGTGATTAGGTCTGCAACTAAGTGACGATTATTTTGATTGTCTATTAATCTGACTGTTTTATTAAATGATCATTTAATCACCTTTTCCACTAAATATCAAAAAATAGTAAAGCATCCCCATCGTACCGGGAAAAATCCTCACATGATCATGCATTACATGAGCTGAAACCAGAGAATATTTAGCCTTTTTTCTTGAAAAATGCTTGGAATTATGAATTGATTATGAAAGTAGTTTTCTGTCGATTATCTAATTGATTAATCACCTAATCATTTCAGCTCTAAGTCAGTTGATAAAGTCATGTTTCCCCTATTATTGCTTGTTTTCATAACTATTTTGTGTCATAATTGACCTGCATAACATTAAACTAACTAATCAGTAGTTGAGGTAATTCAGTGTACCTGATTTAATCTCTGCTCTTGTTAAAAGTAAGAGTCATGCTGACGTACTTCGACAGAGGATCAATCACTCCAGTACATCTCTACTTGAACGCTACTCCGCTGTCCCCTCTCTCCAGACAGAGCCGGTGGCTGGACAGGTAGTGGTAATGGGACCAGATGACTTCATGGTGTCAGTGGCCAGGTGAAGTGCTTGGTCATCATACTACCTACAGTCTGACGTCAGAGATCACACCAGGAGGATATGTATGTGTGGTATGTGCTGCTGGGCGCACTGACATTCTTTCTTCTTATCTCTTGTCTTTGTGATCTTGCAGTTCCCTGAACAGGCCATTTGGGAGCAGAATCATAACGCAGTCAGGCGTTATTCTAAACAGTCTAATCCTTGACTTCTCCTGGCCGAACAAAACCCGAGGCCAACTCCAAACCAACAAGGTGCTTTACCATGAGAAATGTTACCCAGTAAAACCAGTCGGTTAAAAAATACTGTTCTAACTGTTTCTCTCTGGTTGCCATTTGTGTAGAGAAACAGAGTCCAGCCTGGGAAGAGGCCCCTGTCCACTCTCATGCCAATAATAGTGGTGCCAGCTTGGCATAAATGTGGGATCTACATGGCGCTAAGCGGCTCAGACAAACACAGTTTGAGCGTGATTACACAGGTCTGATTCACCTTCCTTATTAAAGGAGTTGGATTCTTATTCAGTGGATGGTGTTATGTATAAAAAAAAGGAAGAAAAAACATAACCATTTAGATTTTTTTGTCTGCTTTAGGTGTTGATAAGTGCACTGTCTGATTATAAAGAGAAAAACAACAGCCTCTCCCTGAGAAGACTCCATTCTCAACTTCAACCAAACAGACTTCTCGTTGAGTGTGAGTACATAATGACACAGAGGTCAGGAGCTGACCTTTTGTATTTTCTTCTTATTGCATTAGTCATTTTCTTATTATTTCATATTAGTAATTTCCAGTTTCCCAATTTCTCATCAGCTGAGTTTCCAGAAGAGAGTGCGCAATCTATGCGAGCAAAGAGCCACGTAGTTCAAAGGGTGAAGACAAACTCTGTTGTCCAGGGGATCGTGAGGAACAAAGATATCATCGAGGCCATAGCTGTACCTTTAAATAGTACTTTATTAGGAAGTACAGACATTTCCAGTGATGTTGTATGAAATTAAATGGTAAAATCTGAATAAGCTGTCATATGATCTAAGTTTGTGGTTTACTACCTATTTTAGCCCTTGTGTTATTGTAATCACCAGCTGATAGAGGATGATTCAACTGTTGAAAAAAGGCAAAATCTCTGCTCATATGAATGATCTTAAAACTTAATAAAGAGACAAACTCTTCTGATACATTCTCAGTTTTATAAATGAAGTGAAACGGACACAAGTTTGGTGCTGGTCGAGGAAACGTCCACTGTGTACATGCTCGCTGAAGAAAATGAGGACTGTTATGTAAAGTTGATGTGCAGTCAAGATACTGTCAGACATGCATACCACCTGCATCACAGGAGAGAACATCACATGTGTTCGGATGCAGGCAAACATGTCACTCAGAAGTGTGTACTCTACTCATTTTGCTCAATGTTTTTCTCAGTGTTGGTTTGCAACAACTGATGAGTAATATTCCAGCGATTAGTTGTCATCAAGATTTGTTTCAAGATGGAAATTAAGTTCACATAACAACCTCTTGTGGTCATAAAGGTTTTTTGACAAATGAAGCTGCGCTGAGCTTTTAGACTTATTTTACTGTCAAATTTAAAGACAGTAAAGCACAAGAACAGTAAAAGGTCATGATATGGATTTTCAAATGTCACTACATATTATATGCATCTTGGCATATAATAGACTCAGATTTAGAGCCTATATTAGAGTCAATATTCACAAAATATTTTTTTCTTCAAACTACAAGATGGTCAACAATCGCCCTTTTTCCCCTTATCACAGGTAGTCTTGTATTGTTGCGGAAATCTCGCCCAGGGGACATTTTAGGGCGGAGAAGCTGAGCAACGCCAAGTGGGCGTTGTCGGTCACATGCAGGTCAGTATTTGAACGCCTGCAGATTGTCTCACCTCTTTACAGGGAGCTAAGAGGAAGAGGAGGACCCACCTGAAGTTATTTCATATGAGCAGCAGTGGAATAAACTCTCATGGAGTAGTTGCTCTTGACTTATAAAAACAGTAAGTGAACCTGCTGTTTCTGTGTTTCAAAGTGACTCCCTAATAAATCATTAGGGGATTAGGGATGCGTTGAATAAAAGGTAGCTGGGTTTGTTTACTTAAAGGGGTGAACTATCCCAGAACCTGTTTCAAGCTAGCTCTTGCAGGAACTAATGAATTATATTTCTACCGTTGCTAATTGTCTGTAAATTTTATACCGTCTACGATACAGTGACAAGTGTTAAGCGGGAAATTATGTTTTCAATGAATTTCGTGTTTAATTGATTTCCCCGCAACTTCTAAGTACATTTAGCGGGGAGCTGCTGCAAAGCTACAATGAACTGAAGTCCTATTGTGTTTCTACAGGTCGTGTTACTACCAAACCTGCTTCAAAACTCTATAGAGCGACAAAGAGACTTTCAATGGAGACCGACACTGTAGTAAAGGAGAAGTTTTTCATCGTGATACGCGGGAAGTCGAAGAAAGGCTTCTGCCGAGGATGTATCGGCCGTGTGGAGGCAGAGACGCAGCGCGGAGAGCTGATGGGGCTGCTGTACTGCGGAGGCAGCAGCGCAGGGACCCCCAAGAAGGGAGGCATCGTTAGGAGAGAGGACACGTACCCTCTGACCCGCCACCAGGCTCAGCTACTGCTCTTTGTGTCCTCCGCAAGCAGGCGCCTGGAGGTGCTGTGTAACCCCCAGCTGTTCAATGCCATCTGTGAGCTCTCTCAGGATGACCTGGTGGTGGTGAAGCACAAGAAAGGACACCTGCCGGCCCTGGTGAAGAACCTGATGCAGATTGGGAGGAAGGAGAATAAAGATGACCTGCACATGCTCGGCTTTGAGGTGGAATTTGTGGTGGGTAGAGTTGTTTTTCTGGTTTATCGTTGGGTGGGTGTCTTGGATAGAGAAGGGAAAGTGCAGAGTAATTGTCAGGTGACTCTGAAGCTAATAATTACACCTGCAGTTATTTAAATTGAATAAATGTTATGTAATAAGTAGCACAATGACGGAATATGTGACTATTTTGGTCATGGGTTTCATACACTTTCTGTAATAAAACATCTAAAAGCAAAAAGTCTTATCAAATGGGGGACCCTGAGGCAAAAACTGATCAGCTAGGGGTCCATGGTCTAATTTGTGTCACTTTAAGGATCTTAGGCTCGAAAAAAGTTTGAGAAGCATAGAACAAGATAATCTTTAGTGATCTGTATGTCATAAGGTTTTAAAAAAAAACAAAACAAGTTATCAGTCAAAAGAGTTATCAGTCAAGAGATTGCCAAATAGATCCGCAACTTGTGATGTCATGAGTTTTGACTGTACACATGCACATGAGTGTTATCTATGTACTGTAGCCTACACCTGCGGACGTGTGTTATGTGTCTTTGTTTGCGTTTCAGCAATTTGTTTTTCCTTCTTCTTTGTCTTCCTTGTAGGACAGCGATTGTAATTTGTCATCCAAGAAACCTGCTCCTCTGCCCCTGTTCAGCGCCGCAGACGTCGTCCAAGTCGTCCCGTCTTACTCCGTCCCCCTCGGACTGCACTGGAGAGACGGCCAATGTGGGGGTCAGTAATGTGGTCATGTCACAGTTTACATGCCTCTTTCATAGTCCACATGCAGCGATTTTGAACCACGATACTTGGTTGGTACATTGAGTTTAACAAACTTAATCATAAATTTAAAAATCAAACAAAAAACAACACCCCCATCCTCCCCCCAAATCAGAGAAGGAAATTCTGTCTTTGAAAGTTTTAACACCTGGGACTCCAGAGAGGGACACAGATCCAGCGGTACACAACTGGAACAACTGGTCCTGTTGCTCTGGAATGCAGAACAGTGGATTCATCACATGGTCTGGCATTGTTGCACCTTGTGCACTGTGAGCTGTCTACATACCTCTCACGTAGACCTGTGCCGTGTTATTCAGAGGTCAATCTGATGAGGCAACATGTGACGAACCTTTAAAAAAAATGTCATATGACTTTTTAACTATGAAACTCCCCATCCTCCATACCTCTCCGCAGGTCTAAACAGAAAAGCGGTGACGCGCATCAACTCCATGCCAAATATTGGATCTCGTGGACGACAATTGAGAGAAAACCACACAGAGCAGAGCGTCACCCAGAGTCCCAGCGCATCTCACGTGCCTCTGGAGACGGGGTCCATGGTGGAGGTGGTGTCCAACTCAGGCATCAAAGTGTTTGGGGTCATCCGCTGGCTGGGGGTCCTAGGAGGAAAGACTGCTGAATGGGCTGGGATTGAATTGGTGAGTGACAGCATTTTTTTATTTATTTATTTATTTTTACTAGTTTTCTGTAGGTTTTAGATATTAAAAATACATCATATCTGTTTTTGTCTCATTGTTTCAGGACTATGAGGTGAATGGCTGCACTGATGGGAAGTATGGAGGACAGAGGTATTTCACCTGCAAAGGGAACCGGGCTTTGTTTGTTCCTGTCACAAAGTGCAGCCCTGATAGCAGGTTCGTCAGCTCCTCTACAGAAAGGGAGACCCCCAAACCCACCGAAACACCTCCAGGTTAGATGCTTAAGCAATTCAACAATTTACGTTTTATTTTTTTTAATATAACTTTTTATAAAGTGTTTTATTAAAGTTATGTATGTTTTGTTTTTTGAAGTAAAATATAACTTTTTAACCTGTGGCGTAGTTCACTCTTACGGGATGAAATAAAGCGTTTAGCTTAAAGGACCAGTATGTAGGATTTAGTGGCATCTAGTGGTGAGGTTGCAGATTCCAACCAACTGAACACTCCTTCCCCATCCCCCCTCCCAAGTGTGAAGAGAACCTACGGTGGCAGCAAAACTCAAAACTCAAAACTGCAAAAGGCCCTCTTTAGAGTTTTTTTTTTTTGTTTGTTTGTTTGTTTTTCTTTGTCCATTCTGGGCTACTGTAGAAGCATGGCAGGTTCTATGGAATATGTGGATATAAAGGGCTCATTCTAAGGTAACTAAAACATACTTACTGTTGTGGAAATTTTAAAGATGAATTCGCGGAGAGCAAGTTGTCTTTCAGAGTTTTCCTGCAATAAGCAGAGTTCACTTTTGCAAATGTGGATCTCCCGGTTTGCTAGGCTGAAACAGATACTCTATGAGGTTCAGTGTTGGTATTTGTGTGCGTCACAAACATCCCATATTCGTCACCCTAACAGGTATTTTTAATTCACTGTATCTGTAGGGAGTTTCTTTCAGTCTCTGCTGAGAATTATGAGTTGAAGGCCAAATGTTAATCTGCCTTTCCTCCCTGGATTTTCCCTCTCTGCCTGTCTGATGAGTCCCACAGCTCTCCTTTGATGATACCTGTTGGAAACATTTCCACACAGGGAGCACAAAGTTTTACAATGTACTTTTGGCTACAAAGCAGTATAACATAATCTTAAGACAGTAACGTGATGGTCTAAGTTTCCATTTCACTTATGAATATTATATTTTATTTCTGCCCATAGATCCCCCCTTAAATCCTCATTCAGAACGATCTGTTTTAACTATGGTGCACTGTTCAGTATGCAGCATGACACTTTAGTGATGATTCTGAACTTCTGATCAGGCCACTATTATGCAATTAAGTCATTGCAGAAAGCACTGGGATAGATATTTTTCATTCCTACCATTACCCGTCATAATTAATCGTGCATCCCAGAACCTCAAAGATCACAAATCATGCTACATTTTTGGTTTAAGTGACTTTGACCTTTCTGCCTCTGGTAGAGAAATTATGTCAATAAAACCTCAAACAATGCACGGTTTGTGACACTTTTTTTTTTTTTTTATCAGATGAACATGTCTGACATTCCTGCTTCCTGCTATTGGAAAAAGAGATTAATCATTATTCCTGAAGGCCTCTGGGTTGGACTGTTTAAAGCACAGTTAGAAGTGCTGTAGAACACTAAATTTATAAGTGAACAGTGATTCAGATTGTAAATAAATGTTTTTGTGTTTCCTTCAGTTCTTCCATTTGATGACTCAGAGGAAGATGCACCACCTATCCCTGAATCAGAGGCCTTGTCTTTGTTAGTGGGAAAAATGAAAGGGATTCAAGGCCACGTCAACTCCTGTTACCTTGATGCCACACTCTTCAGGTAAAACCAGTTCACCACCCTTCAGGGCATTTGAATATCAAGTAGCACACTGTTGCGAGATCAGCTCAGATCTACTTTAATCTCCCGTCATCTAAAGCAAATCATGTGCAGATCATGTACAACAAAAGGAACTTGGTGAACTGTATCCAGACAAGTGCTGAGTTGATAAAACAAGTTGTTCTTTTTTTTTTTCTCTCTCTCTCTTGCTTCAGTTTGTTCAGCTCATCTGTGACCCTGGATAATATCTGCCAGAAGCCCAGTGACACAGAACAACCCATAACTTGCACTCTGAGAAAAATCATCAACCGTTTACGCAGGTATAAACATCTTCTTGGGAATGTTTGTTTTTCTTATGCCTTGCATTATCATCTGGTTTGCAAAACAAGCACATTATGACATTTTACATAATCTCCACTGGTAAACAAGCACTCTTGTTTGCTATGTCTTAATGACATGGGTACTCTTAATTCACTAGCTAACAAAAGAGTGTATGCCTCAGAAAACACTTGCATAAGAAGGTGTGTCTTTGGGTTTACTGATTGTTTTGGTGTATGCTATTCCAGTATGTGAGTTCTTGTGTTTGCTCACTGATATCTAAACTATTTATTGCAGACAAGGGTTTGTACCTGCTGAGAGTGTAATGAATTTCCGCAAACAGCTTGGTTGCGACACTTTCAGAACAGAGGAAAAAGGTACACACACACTTTTGTCTTCGCAACATAGCAACACTGAAGTCTGCTGTTACAGTTCTGTATGATTTCTTATTTTAAAATTGTCTTTCCTCACTGCAGACCCAGAGGAGTTCATCACACTCCTCTTTCAGAAGGCGCTTCGCATAGAGCCGCTACTTAAGCTCAGGTATGAGCCGCCCAGTGTTAAATATCCTGTCCTGTTTGGCTGTGTCGAGTTGAGTGACTGAAAATCGGTGTCTTTTAGATCAAGAGGAGAAACATCTCAGGGTGCATACACCTTCCAGATCTTTCTAGAAAAGGACCAGATGGCACAGGTACCAACGGTCCAACAGCTGCTGGATACATCCTGCTTGTCAGGTGACCTCAAGTTTGAAGAGGTGAGCGCTCCTCTTACAAGGAAAAGATAAAGTCTAAGGTGGTTTTAAAGGTCTTTTTCTGTGCAGTCATGTACTTTAACCCCAATATTACCGATTTGTCCCTCAGGTGCCGTCCTGTCTAATAGTTCAGATGCCGAGGTTTGGAAACAAGTATAAGATGTTTTCTCACATAATTCCCTCCACGGAGCTGGACATCACAGACCTCCTGTATAACTGTGAGGAACAGACATAATCACCACTGAATAAAATCACATATTTTACTCATGAAATACTTCAGTACAATACTTCTACCGTGTTTTTGAAGACCTTAAGATGTTCATGGATTCACTACTTTTCCTCACAGCTCCTAGGGAATGCTTTGTCTGTGGGCATTTGGCAGAGCACGAGTGTCTCCAGTGTCTCCCAGATCGCAAACTGCAGCCAGGGAGAATCAAACAGTACTGCAATACCTGCAACACACAAGTAAGCCAAACTGCCATTTTAATTGTCAAATGTCCTATTGACCCAACATGCAGTAGGAACCTGACTACTTCCTCTTTATTTGTTTTTTTGTTTTTTTTTAAGGTGCACGCTCATCCCTCACGGCAGGGTCACTCTCCCAAAGCTCTCACAGTACCAGCAGAAGTGCCCACTGATGCACCTGTGCCCAGGCACATGATGCAGCTGTTTGCTGTGCTCTGCATTCAAACAAGCCACTATGTGTCCTTTGTCAAATACAGCCCTGACCCCCACTCTTGGCTCTTCTTTGACAGCATGGCAGACAGATGCGGTAAGATAGAGTTCAGCTTGTTTTATACACTTTTTTTGTTAAGTTATTTCTTGCTTTGAGCTAGAAATTTTTCTTCCATTAGTGGCATTATAGAATTCCTGAATAAGTAATTTCAATCTGATGTCCGTGCTAACACTGACCTGTTTGGGTTTATCAATGACTGCCTTATTTTTCTGATAATGCAGCCTCGACCGTGTTAGATAAATACACAGTGTGACGTCTGTGACTGGTTTTTATCTCTTCTTGAGCTGATGTCTAATCTTAAGGCCACTCTTTGTTACAGGTGACGATCAAAGTGGATACAACATTCCAGAGATCCGAGCTTGTCCAGAACTGGGTGACTTCCTGTCCCAGTCAGAGGAAGAGCAGGCTCGTGCCAACCCTTCTCATGCTCCTGAACTAGTGCGCAGGCTGCTGTGTGACTCCTACATGTTTTTATACCAGAACCCAGCAACGCCACTTTCAAATTCGAACCCTCAGGAGTCTTAAATGCATGTGAGGACGAGGACACAGCGTTCCCATAACAGTGCCTTAATGACCTTGCACCTTCCCTTAATCAGCAAGATTTTGTGTTGGTTTTACATCCAAAAAGCAGCAAGTGAAACGGACGCTTTTAACATCATGACAAAGACAATACTGTTCAGGAGAAAAACACTATTGTAGGTTAGAAATGGACTTTACATATCAACAAAATGTTGATCATTCAAAGTGAAGGACGAGCAGTGAAAATATAACACTGCCACTTTTATCCCTTGACTATCATCTGTTGTTGCTTTCATCTTACACTGTGACTATTTATACTGAGATTTTAATGTAAAATGTAGCATGTCAATGATTTATGACTTGATGCTTAATTGTTTTCTTTGCCTATTATTTGGTAAATTAAAGTAATGGTTCACTCAAGCACATGGTTGTGTGGTGATGCATTATTTGAAGTCTGGATTGTCAATGATGACCTAAAAAGCTTGATGAAGCGTCCTGGATCATACAGACTACATGCCTTTTGTCATCATGGAAAAAAAAAAGAGGATGGGAAAAGTACATGTATTTTATTTACTGTAAACAATGTCATTGTATGCACATGTTACTGCAGCATGTTTTTGGACCAGTAATAATGTACTGTCATTGAGAAAATGTAAAAACAAATTGCAGTTGCGATTTTTAGAATTGTGCAATGGCTGCAGAGGAGTCAAGAAGGGAGATTCATTAATATCTTAAAATCAGATGTTAGGGTAAAATCAGGCAACAAGATAGTTACACAATTAATACTACGTATGATTTTGGCCCAAGCTTCTGAAATGGTCTCAACAAGTAGATTTTTTTTTAACCTTAGATAATCCAGTATAGCCTACTTTCACAATAATTTCTTAGTTTCAATTGCACATAACCTCCTTCACACCAAAGCCTCTCTAGGGTCCATGTATTTTAACAGCCTTTCACACAGCAGAATAATATCATTAAAATTGTTAACTGTTAAATCAACAGCATTTAAAATATATTAAGCTAAAAGTCTGAAGTAAATCTTGCTTGTCTAGAGAGAAAATAGTGCCAAACAGTTCTGGGGGGCCCAAGTTAATGTTACTAGGCAATGTTATGAAGTGTAATGCCCTCTTGTGGATGAAAAAGAATTTGCCTTGGACACCATTCACTCAGGTCCACCATCAAGTCTGCAAATTGTATTCAATAGACTTTTTTTTCTAACTACCATGCATTTTTAAATACAGGTGTTTTTAGATACTGATTCAGATTTACTGATATTTAGTGGTCACTTGTCAACCAGCTTGGGAATCCCATTAAAAACAATACACATGTATCTTGTCTAAAGAGGATCACTAAGGCCAGTTGTTACAAGTGACTGTACTTTTTAAATTATACTTTTTTTTCTAAACATTTTTTTTTTAAAAAAAGACACTGCATGTGGTTAACTATAGTCTGAACCATGACTTTTGATTTCAATTCACCATGACACATCAACTATAGTCTGAAACACTTTGAGTTGTTATTTGATAGGCCTGTTGACTCTGAAGGTTATGCACGACAGGATGGCCTCCTGTGGCATCTGTTACATGCCACACATACTGGGCACCTCCATTTTTGAAGGCACTAAAAGCACAACACCTTTCCAAGGCCTTAAAGGCAACCTAAGAAGGTTATAAGGATTTATAGCAAAACCCATCTCTAAA
Source organism: Euthynnus affinis (assembly GCA_029490765.1). Classification (NCBI taxonomy): domain Eukaryota; kingdom Metazoa; phylum Chordata; class Actinopteri; order Scombriformes; family Scombridae; genus Euthynnus; species Euthynnus affinis. The sequence continues at coordinate 7,999,484 of CM055840.1, read as the reverse complement.
CTGACCCTCTCTGACTTGTCCGTGCCTTTATGTCCTCAGGACTGGACTACTGCAATGCAGTTCTTGATAGTGATCCCTGGCAGGAGCATCTAGAAGCTCAAGCTCAGGCTCAAGTACATTCAGAACAGCACTGCCAGGATCCTAAAGAGACTGCAAAAACATGAACACATAACACTAATTCTGTTTTCATAGAACTGGCTCCCTGTCGCCTACCTACAGGAACTGATCATACCACAAACCTCCACCCGCAACCTTAGATCTGTCAGCAGCTGGCTCCTCCGGGCCCCCAGTACTTGGCTCTCCCATAGGGGATCGAGCATTCTGCTCTACTGCACCATGCTTGTGGAACAGTGTTCCTAAGTATCTGAATGCAGCACAGACCTTAGACTCTTAAAAAAAAAAAAAAGGCCTAAAAACCTTTCTATTTAGGAAGGCTTTATCATCTTAACTCTTATTACTATTTTCTTTATGTTGTGTGTTCTATGCAAAGTTCTATGCTTTTATATCAATGATAACTGGTAAACACATACAATCACTGCTCTAGTATCTTGGATCCAGTTTTTATCAAGTGCAAATCATACTACTCCCTGAGAGTATTCTTGTCTGTCATCCCCCTGCAAGCCCCCATCCGAGAAGCACAATACTTGCTGGCTGAACAAATTTACTCTGTGGAAAACTCTTGGCCAAACTTGGTAGTTCTCTTCATGGGAGATTTCAACTCGTGTAGTCTCTCACATGGACTGCTGAGCTACAAACAGCTGGTGACGTGTCCCACACATGACGGAATTATACACTGGACCACTTTTACTCCACCATCAAATATGCATACTGCCCCATCCCCCCGTGCACCCCTTGGACACTCAGATCACTGCATGATACAGATGGTCCCGACATACAGACAGCAACTGAAGAGGGCTAAATCATCCAGGACTACAGTAAGGAGATGGACTCCAGAAACAAAAGACATGCTTCAGGGCTGCATGTCCTGAAGCACTCCACTGTCTGTGAGTCTCTGAGAGGCCTTGAGGACAACAACAACTCATTTGCTGACACTGAATGCTCATATCAACTTCTGCCTCCCTACCAAAACCGTCATGAGGTAAAATAACCACAAGCTCTGGTTCTCCAAACAGCTCAGAGAACTCAGGCACCACAAAGAACAGGTATATAAGGAAGGTGATATGGATACATTCAGGTTGGTTAGACAGAATCTCAAGAAGTCCATCAAATCTGCCAAGGAGGAGTACAAAGCCCCAACACCACAGTCCTAGGCCTCATCAAGGACTATGATGAGTTGGCCTACAGGAACACTGTGTCACATCTGGCAGCATGGTGTAAAAAAAAACCCAACATGGAGCTCAAAGTCAACAAGATGGTGGAGATAGTCATGGACTTCCAGAAAGCACCCACGCTCACATTCCCTACTACTCATCAACAACGCGACTGTAAAAGTAGTGGAGTCTGTTGAGTTTCTAGGGACCACCATCAACAGCGACCTGAAACATGTGACACACTCATCTAATATCACCACGTGAGCTCACCAGAGGACTCAGACTGCTCCCAAAGATAAACATCTCCTCGAAAATTCACACCCAGTTCAGAGCCTCCTTCAAGAGTGTCCTCACCTCCTCCATCACTGTGTGGTACCCCACATCCTCTTCCCATAACAAACTCAGACTGGAACGTAGGACCACCAGACACTTGAACAGTTTTTTGTTTTTTTTTTTCACCTAGGGCCATCACTCTTCTCAACATCCCACCCTAGCTCAGACCTCATCCCCTGCCTGCTCACCATGGACTGTTGCCAAGTCAACACACACCTGCATACGCGAACAAACACTTCCAAACTTTAACACACACACTGTATTGGACAGTACAACTGCTACTATGGGCCCAACTGTCCTGCCAGGACAGTGCAATAAGTAGCATAATGTAGCTTACATTATTACTTAACTGTATATATGTTCTGGTTCATAACTTGTATTCTTATTTATGGTTATTTTATCTCCTTCTACTCTCAATTTCACTTAATCTTAGTACTATTCTATGTCTTATTCTGCTATTTTCTTGTTTGACTGTGCCGTATCACCAAATCAAATTACTGTTTACATTGTGCATTTGGCAAATTAAGCAATTCTGATTCTGATTAATACTGTGACACTTTGAGTTTCACTATGAATGAAAATAATGTTACTTGTTTGTTTTGGTTATGTCATCAAACAAAAAGAAGTATCATTGTAAATGTGCATTCACCAAGTGATAGAAATCTTACTATGTTTACAAAAAACCCCAGCTGCTGAGTAATAGTTGATATTATTCTCTTGCACTACAGTCTCCATTTTACAGTTTACACTGTCCTTTTGCACAAGTGTCTTATTTTACAGTTACACTGTCTTTGCACTACTGTCCTGTCTTATAGTCCATATTGTTTTTTCACTACAGTCTTTGTCCCTTGCACTATCATGCTATGAACAAATTTGTTTAGATTATGTCCTTATTTTTTTATGTCTTGTATTTTATGTCTTGCACTGTCTGTTTAACTGTTGCACCATAGGCCAAATATATATGTGCATATGGAGAAGTTGACAGTTGATAGTCTGAGTCTGAAGGGGTGAGTGAAGTCATATGAGTTAAAAGGACAGACTTCTTTTGATGATGATTGTTGTTGTTGTTATTATTATAATAGTACAAAGAGCTCTTTCCTGTTGCTGTCATTCACCTGTAAAGTTGAATGAATGTATACTACAAACAAGCCAATAAACTGATTAATCAAGTAGAGCACTGGGCCAGGAGTAGCCTGTGCTCCTGGTACATGTGTACGTCACAGAATGTGACTATCGTGGACCTAAAGAGCAACACGTTTTGTCGAAGGGAGGAGCTACACTACCATTTAAATTGATGCGCATGCGCATTGCTATACAATTGGGACTTGAATCTCTTACACAACCGAGTCATTTCTTCATTCTGCCAGCTTCTCGCCGGTGTGTGGTAACGATACACGTTACTCATTTTTTTTATTCTTTTACAATCAACCAACGCTTTAGGAAATGAGTGGGGACCATTCCCACAATGAGGATCAGGTAACGTTCAATGTATTTTGTCATGCCACTACTAACTTAGTGGTCATCTCGTAGAGTTTGTTGCTGTGGTTTTTATGTGTTTGGTTTGACAGGGTAACTTGGCTAACTGTCCGCTAGCGCGCGTTGGCCGAGTGTGTTTGTAAGCCGACTAATTTTGTTGTTAACAGCCGTCCTGACAACTTTCATCGTATTTTTATTTTTAGTGTGACGGGAAGATGCTGACCAGTTAGCTTTCATAGTTGTATGTGGCCAGACGTTAAGTCAGAGATAAAGTGGAGTAACGCTACATTTAATTTGGCGTTAGCTATTAGCCAATGTTAGCTTCGGTATTAGCCGCTAAGTCATATTACCAGCCAGCGTAGCCGAGCTAGCCGAGTTAGCTTCGCTAGCGAAGCAGCTAACAAACTGTCGCTTTAACATCCAGCAAGTTCAAAGTTAGTTAGCTTGCTAGTTAGCTACTACGAAATTTAACACTCATCTGTTTTTGATTTTTCAGATTGACTGTGGCTCTCGGGTCAATGGTAAGTTTTAAGACATGATGCTAATAAGTTATAAGTGGGATTTTCCTCAGATTTTGACATGTCTTCACTGAGAACTAACGTAACGTTGCATTTGATCAGCAGAGGACAGAAATGGCGTCCAGAGACTAAGTCCTCTGTCTCACTCACAAGCGCCTATTGTTCAAAAGGGAGGTCCTGTAAAAGCTTTTCTATAAATTATTTTCTTAATTCGAACCATTATTGGCACACATCTTGAGGTGTTTTATCAGTTTATCGCATTAGATGTTGTTGTTGGTGAGCTTTTAATAGCACATTTCCCACCTGAAAGTGAGGGTTTGGGGGTTGAGGACTTAGTCTCTGCGCCATTTTCTTTTTCGGTGTAGCGGCCTGACTGCACTGCAAGCTGAACCCAGGCTGTGAAGTGCAGATGGCTGTGTGCAGGAGAAATGCGAAGGCACAGTGCTTCATTAAGATCCCATGAAGACTATGTTTTTGATTTTGTTTTGTTTTTTAAATACGCGGAATGAAACGCGTTTTAATAGCCAAGATTATTTATTATTTCAGCCACAGGGAGAGAGTTTTAACATTCTCCCTGGCTAAGAGAAAGTGGACCATTTTTAAGTTGGATCAGTCAACACGTCAAGTCATTAACTTTAATTCATCATCACGTTGCAAGTTCAACAACGTGTAAGATACTAGGGGGTTATGACAATACTCTAAAGAGTGAGCACGTTTTTGGAGTTTTTAAAGCAATTATCATTTGTCATTTTGAACTGTAGAAACCTATAGTGAAGACATGCACACACAAAATATTTTTTGTAAACCAGTTAAGTACTTTTTTTTCTTTTTTTCCTGGGTTATATGCTTTTAACTCTTATAACCATCAGCCCTCTTAGAAGAAGGAGTCACTGATTTGGGCTTGCCTCCATCTTTTTTTTTTCTCTTTTGCAAAATCATACAGACAACTGAACAGTCCATTTATTTGATCAGTAATGGGACAGGATTTTTTTTTTGGTACATAAAGAAGCTTGGCATTACTTCTAGTTGTGAGAGAGTGGTATTAATTCACTCAACATTGGACTGAATTGCCCAACATGAAATTAACAGGGAAGTTTGGCTTTTTAAGTAGCATCTTAATTTTGGCCTGATTGAAATAAATTACTTTTTTTTTTTAATTTTTTAAAATTTATTTTAGGATTCAGCACTGTCATCCATTTGCTAGCACATGCTGTGCTTTATGCGTACATTTTTGAATGTCAAGCACAACACGTTCCCCACATTCCCTAGTGTGTAACCTAAAGCATATATTCTCAATGTATGCATTTAGTCTGGGTCATGCACTGTAGAATTGAGTTTTAATCAGAAGTCTGTCAGATATAATCTCTAGTTTGATGGAGCACAAAAGGACCAGTGATTTTTAAAATGTATCAATGTTATTTGGCTTTGAATCTGAGAAGACAACACATCAAATCAATCAATCATCCTTGAATAATGTAGTGAATTAGTCTAGTTTTTATACTGATACATTGAACTGTCTTGGGTTTAGTGGAACCAGGTCACTCGATCAAACTTTTTCTGCTCTGAACCTGTAAGCTGTGTTTGTTTGTCCCACGCCCACTTATCAGAGAAATATGGAAAACTTGTTTAAGGACTTATTTGTGAAAAAGACTGTCGGCTCTGAGTTAAATGTCTTTACCATCTAGAACTCCACATGACATTTACGTGTTTCAGGAGGCTAAAGTTTGATTGACAGCTTAAATTTTGATAACTGACTTTTTTTTCTTAAACTAAGATTTTTTTTTTTCTCTCTGCCCTGGCCTACAAAATTAAAGCGTGGGTGAAAGACTACTTTGTACAATTGCATGTTTCAACCTGTCAGTCGTTTTTATAGTGTATCATAAACAATTACACTCATACGGGCAGTAGGAGGTGCTATGCTACTGTGTAATATATATTCAGTCTACACACTGCATTATCAGATTGTGGTGCATGTTCAGACTTTGTGTGCTGCAATTTAATTCATATCTTTACTTGGAAAAACTATGTTAACTATGTGAGTAGGCTTTGAGTGCGATCCAAATTGATGTAATAAGAGTATTGTTGTTCTAAGCCTCTCCACATTAGCACCTTGTTCATCTTTACCACTTATGTGTAGAATCATACGGGTCATACTTTGATCAAGAGGTAGATTATTCAGTCCTTTTTTTTTTTTCAAATTGTTTCAGTCTATCTTGTTCACTTCTAAAGTAGGTGACACTGTTTTCTTCTTGTAGACTCTCACAAGCATAAAGACAAGTATAAAGAGAAGGAACACAAACATAAGGACCACAAGAAGGATAAGGAACGGGATAGATTGAAGCATGGCAACAGGTATGGTGTGTGCTTCCAGACTTTTCTTAAATGCATGTTCCTGTCTTAGCCCACACATCTGATGTGCTGTCTGGTCAGAGTGGACAAGACTTACTACTTGACTGCTGTGGTATTTTCTGCATTAAATGGTGGAAGTTCAGAACCTTTGAATTAATAGTTTGTGTGTTTCTTTAAACTCCAGTGACCACAAGGACTCCTCTGACAAAAAACACAGAGACAAGGAAAAGATGAAGCACAAAGATGGCAGCACAGACAAATACAAGGACAAGCACAAGGAGAAGAGGAAGGAGGAGAAGGTGAATTACCATGCAGATTATTCATGGTGGAATGCACGTTGTGCATGTAATACTATCCTTTTTTTATCCTTTTTTTTTTTTTTTTTTTTTTTTTTTTAAGGGTTTGAGTTCTGTAATCGTAAGCTATTTTAAATCATGTACTCACATTTATGGCCCTCAACTATTGAGACACTGAGCTGTGTGTGTACAACTTATTTTTGTTCACATGTTTTGTGTCAATTATGATTTGGCAATGGAGACAAATCTGTGAAAATGTTAAAACTGGTATTCATGATTAAACAACATGATTGGAATATTTAGCAACTTCCGTTTAGTTTTTTTTTTCTTATGTACATAAAAAGGGAAAAACCTCAACTGTAACAGGAAATGACAATCCACTAACATCATTATGTGAACCATTTCAGATGAAGTCCCTTGATGGTAAAATTAAAAAGGAAAAGGAGAATGGCTTCGCCAGGTATGTCTGGGCTCCCATGTTTGTGCTATTAGATTTAGGATACCAGCATATAGCCATCTCTGATTTGTTTTTTGTTTTTTTCCCTCTTCAGCCCACCACATATGAAGTCTGAGCCTGAGGATGACTTTTACCACTCTCCTAAACTTGAGAGGTCTCTAAAGAGAGAACGAGATGATGATGATAATGAGTGAGTGATCCATGCCATTAGACTTCTTGCATGTCTCTAATGTTTTTATTTCATAGTTGGAGTATGAGTACACAAAATCTGATCTGTCACGCTTGTAACACACGGTATTGTTTTTCAGCTCTGAATTCAAGCCCAAAAAAATAAAGACTGAAAATGAAAAGAAGGCTAAGAAAAGGAAACAAGATGAGGTAAGCAAAGGTCACGAGCAGACTGCAAACTTGATGTGTCTTTTTAGAAAGAAGAAATCGAAAGGAGCACCTGATGAATCAGACTCAACCTTTTTGTTTTTCTGAATCTTTTTTTTTTTTTTTTTCTTCTTCTTCTTCTTCCCTGGCCACCCAGGAGTGAAAGAACTCACATAGTTTCTCTTCCCTTTTTTAGGACATTAAGCCCAAAAAGACAAAAGTCAAAAAAGGAGAAGTCGCTGATGGAAAAAAGAAAGCAAAAAAAGAGCCAGAGGAGAAGTGGAAATGGTGAGTTACTCATGTCAGCCAGCTGTGTGATACATACATGCTAGTTATCAGAGTGGTGATGGGTCGAGTCTGGATTTATTGCACGCGATTGTTGTATCAACTGATATTTTGCTCCTCTTGTATATGCAAACTCCTTGTTGAATTCCTCCGTTATTTGACTGATTCCAGGTGGGAAGAGGAGAGATACACAGACGGCGTCAAATGGAAGTTTCTGGAGCACAAAGGGCCAGTGTTTGCGCCACCTTATGACCCTCTTCCTAGCAATGTCAAATTTTACTATGATGGTGAGATTGTGTTTCTCTAAGGCAGACTACACGTTTTACATCAAAGGACATTTGTTAAATCAACATGATTGTAGCTGTATATGTCCATGGCTGATTAACATATTTTTTTATTTTTATTTTAGGTAAACCCATGAAGCTCAGCGCAGAAGCAGAAGAGGTGGCTACGTTCTTTGCAAAAATGCTGGACCATGAGTACACCACAAAGGATATCTTCCGCAAAAACTTCTTCAAAGATTGGAGGAAGGTATGGGAAAAATAATTTTCTGAACAGAGTCACAAAAGTCTGAAATATTACAAAGTTCAAAGATCCTTGTTTTTGAGTGTTGCGTGTTTTCTGATACAGGAAATGAATGCAGAGGAAAAGGCTAAGATCACAGACCTGAAGAAGTGCAACTTCTCTGAAATGAGCGAGTATTTTAAGGCACAGTCTGAAGCCAGGAAGGCCATGTCAAAGGAGGACAAACTGGTAAGCTGCTGTTTGCATTTTCAGATACCTCACACTTAAGGACCTGATCAAAAACCTGATCTTATGAAACATGTCAGCCATGCTACACAATCAATTTTTTTTTTTTTTAAATATAAATAGCATTGAAGCATTGATGGTGGTGATGTAGTTCTGACTTAATATTTCTCCGCTTCTTGTAGAAAATAAAAGAAGAGAACGAGCGTCTCTTGCAAGAGTACGGCTTCTGCATCATGGACAACCACAAGGAACGTATTGCAAACTTCCGCATTGAGCCTCCAGGCCTTTTCCGTGGTCGTGGAGACCATCCCAAGATGGGCATGCTCAAACGACGCATCAGGCCTAAAGACATCATCATCAACTGCAGCAAGTGAGCAAAGGCTTTTTTTTTTTTTTTTTTCCTTCCTCCAATGCTGATGAACTGCTGTATTTAGGGGGTATAATGATTAAATGTTTTATTAATGTGCTCCTCACAGGGACTCCAAACACCCTGAGCCTCCTCCAGGCACTAAGTGGAAAGAGGTTCGTCATGACAACAAGGTGACTTGGCTGGTGTCGTGGACGGAGAACATTCAAGGGTCCATTAAGTACATCATGCTGAACCCCAGCTCTAGGATCAAGGTAGGCTGACGGCTGTGTTCTGCACCTTTTTTATTTAAAACTGATGTATAATAACTGCTGTCTGGCCAAATGACTGCATATGACAACTTTAATCTATAAGTGGCGTTATCTCAGATTTTTATTTCTGTAGATTTTAATTGAGACTTTTAAAAACCTTTTTTATTATTCCAGTTAAAATGATGACTTATTCTTCAACTGAAATGTGAAATTAAACCTCCCTAATGACAAGCTGTTAAGTCATGTTTGTCATTTCTCAATGCTTTTGAGTTCATGTGACTCTGCATGTTTGACACACAAATGGTCCTCCTCTAATTCATTAGTTACTCTTGTGTCATTTATCCATGTTGTTTATCTGCAGGGAGAGAAGGATTGGCAGAAGTATGAAACAGCCCGCAGACTGAAGAAATGTGTGGACCGCATCAGGAGCCAGTACCATGAAGACTGGAAGTCTAAGGAGATGCGGATCAGACAGAGAGCCGTGGCGCTCTACTTCATCGACAAGGTGAGCTGGATGGATGACTCTAGACATGGAGCGTTTATAGCTTGTGGGAGTTAAATCTAGTGTAATTGCTTTTTAACAATGACTAACTTGCAAAGAGGGTTTAGCGGGTGCTTAAACAGTGGCTGGAGTGAGCGTAATTTCTTGGTAAGCCGGCTTTAATCCAGATGTCCTGATGTGCTCTAGCTGGCTCTGAGAGCGGGTAACGAGAAGGAGGAAGGAGAGACCGCTGACACTGTGGGCTGCTGCTCCCTGAGAGTCGAACACATCAAACTCTATCCAGAGAAGGACGGTCAAGAGTACGTGGTGGAGTTTGACTTCCTGGGTAAAGACTCCATCCGCTACTACAACAAAGTCCCAGTGGAGAAGAGGGTAAGGACAGTCATGTCACTGTAGAGTAGTTTTAGGTGTACAAGCACTGCCTCTGTATTTACATGTGTTCTGTCTCTTCTAGGTGTTTAAGAATCTTCAGTTGTTTATGGAGAACAAGGAGCCTGATGATGACCTGTTTGATCGCTTGAATGTAAGTAAAACACAACATAGGAACTATAGCATCCATTTGTTTTGTAGTCTTAATTCCCCATTACATGGTGATTTATTCAGGAAGTGTTTCCAAAATAACTCTGAGCACAATGGCAACCTTTGCCACTCGTAACACCAGTTTCTTTGTATAATGATTGCGTTCATTGTTGTCCTCCAGACTTCTATTCTCAACAAGCACCTTCAGGAGCTGATGGACGGTCTGACGGCCAAAGTTTTCCGTACTTACAACGCATCAATCACCCTGCAACAGCAGCTGAAGCAGCTCACAAGTGGTATGCCTCCACCTCCATAAAGCTTATTGAAGTCAAAGAATCTTAAAACCGGTTTAATTATTCTCATCTAGAGGAAATGAGAAGACGTGTGACGACATCTGAATCGCATGTTTTGAATTGATAAAATGCCTTTCATCTGGGTGTTTGTCTAGACTACTGTTCAATGTTGATCTGCATATAGAAAACTGATTGTACTCATTGTCCCTCTCTAGCGGACGAAAACATTCCAGCCAAGATCTTGTCATACAACAGGGCCAACAGGGCTGTGGCCATCCTGTGTAACCATCAGAGGGCTCCACCCAAGACATTTGAGAAGTCTATGCAGAACTTGCAGACTAAGGTGAGGAAATGTTTTTTGAGACTGGCAAGACTGTTTTTGCTGAACCTGAAATGTTAAAGTTTTATATCTTAACATTTCATTTGTAGAAACTTGAACTTTGACCTTCAATCGTCAGTGCTGCAGAAGTTGGTTTTTTTCATATCCCCAAATGACCATCTTCATTGTATCACCATTCTCAAAGGGAAATTGCTAAATGTTTTGCTCAAGCTACATTGTTGTAGCAAAGCCTTTCCCAATAATGTGTTAAAGACAAAATGCAACAAATGTACAAAATTGGGAACGCTGGATAATGGAAACTGACAATAGCTGTAATGTGAGAATGTGCTGGGAGGAAATAATTAGATGTGTGTTTGGATTTAGACCCTTTGCATTTTATAAATGTCAGATTGAAAGTATTAGATTTTGATTAAATAATGTAAGTCTACTTCTTTTCTCTTTCTTTCCTGCTGCATGACTATAGTATTATGAAGACTATATTGATATATTATAGACGTAGGAGTCTTACATGAGCGATTTTAATAAGTACACTGACGCCTCCAAATTTTCGGTCATGCCTTGTAAGGTGAATTGTTGGAAAGGCATTGACATTCATTAGAAAGTTCTTGCAGATGTTAAATGTTAACATAATTACCGTCATTTTTCTTAGATTGATGCTAAAAGGGACCAGCTTTCTGATGCCAAGAGAGAACTGAAGAGCGCCAAGGCTGATGCCAAAGTACGCAAAGATGAAAAATCCAAAAAGTAAGTGACCTCTATAAAGAGATGGTACAGATATAATCTACTGGTCAACCGTGTGCATAACCTTCACGTCGCTTGTGTTTCCTGTTTGTTTTTTTTCCCCTTGAAGGACTGTGGAGACCAAGAAGAAGGCGGTTCAGAGGATAGAAGAGCAACTGATGAAGCTGGAAGTGCAGGCAACCGATCGTGAAGAGAACAAGCAGATTGCCCTCGGCACTTCCAAGCTCAACTACCTGGACCCTCGCATCTCTGTGGCTTGGTAAGATGTTACTTCTTGAGAAATGGGGGAACAGAATCAATTAAATTTTTCTAATCCTTTTTTTTTCCCCCTTCTGTTGTTGGGAACAAAGATACACAAATAATACAAAATGACACAATGAGGAGCGTTGTGCTATAATAAACTTTGTCCGGCCTAATTTCTGTCTGGTTTTGTCTCATTTTAGGTGCAAGAAGTGGGGCATTCCCATCGAGAAGATCTACAACAAAACCCAGCGTGAGAAGTTTGCCTGGGCCATCGACATGGCAGATGAGGACTATGAATTTTAAATCCCCAGTTTGTGGTTTTAACTATGATACACTCATTTTTTTATCGGATACTTGTTTTTTAGCTTAACTGAATTTTGCTCGATGGCCAGACCTGATAAGGAATTTCAGACAGTTTGAGCAGAAAAACAGCGGCGACATGGTAAGACGAGATGATGATGAGGCCATAATGAAGTGGCAGGAGGGTGTTGGGGGTAGTCTAAACATCTGATCTGAGATCAGGCAACAAGGCTGAACTATACCCACAACTGAGCATCAAGGCATAGTCCCAGTAATTGGAAGACCCTTTTACCTTTTCTCTCTCCCTCCTCTGGGACAAAACCTGACAATGCCTGAACTTTGAACTCTGTGGTCCTAATAGCTACTGTAAGAAGCAAAAACAAAAAAATGCTTTGTATCATTTTCTTTGTTCACTCGCTCCTGTATTTTAGCCCTTCCATGTATTATTAATGAATTCTATATTTTGATAGACAAAGTTAAATCAAATTCCTTAAATACACCCACACGCCTTTCAAGGAAATGGAAATGTGAGCTCGACTTTTGAGTTGTGTGTGTGTGTGTGTGTGCATGTGTGTGTATGAGGGGCGTAACCATGGAAGCTGTCTGTTTGGGTGAATATTTTAAACTGGACTATGTTGAATTGTTTAGCATGAAAGAGGATGTCTGGGCAGGCAAAGGGGAAAATACTGCAACCATTTCAATATTTACTTAAGCAAGCAGAATGTGAATATTTTGTTTTACAGCCTCTATCAGGGACTTCTTTTTCAGTGTAAATGTGAACCAATCATTTTTATCCTTTGAGTTGCAAGCATCCTCTGACTCTGCATAGCCCTGTCTACATCTGATTTTAACTTAATTTAACGATTGTTCCAAGGAAAAAAAAAAAAAACTCCCGCATCTGTTACTTGAAGATAATGCTATGATGATGTATTTAAAGTCAATTAATGAAAAGTGTTTTTCTTCCAAGAAGGGTATGTGAGGGATATCAATTTTGCCAAAAATCACCAATCTGTTACAATTTTAGGCAGTTTTTTTAATTGTGTAAAGATTGAGCATAAAGTAATGTAACATTTAATGTGAATTCAGTTCATTTTATTCCACTTGTTCCACTCTTATGATAGGAAAGTTGATGTAAGTAGCTGTAAAGTCAACATCCTATTCCTGTTTTACATTTTTTTTTTTGTTTTTGTTTTTTTTTGTTTTGTCATAGCCTTGATCATGTTCTGAGTTTTATGCTCATTGTAGGTTGAAAAAAAATGAATAAAATCCTACATGTAAAAATTGTGTTTTTTTTTTTTTTTTTCCATCACATTTTCTCATTTTAGAAATGTGATTCTGACGGCCAGTCTTTAACCCGGACTGAGTTTTAAAAACAAGGCCCTTCACCCTGAGTAGAGGCCCCCAAGTAGCACCGCTGCCTGTTGGTTTTGGACTAGCAGCCATGGTGGAGGACTTGCCAGTTAAGCTGTCCTCTTTATTTTGCTTCATCAAACACATTTGATTCTTTTCTAATCACAAGATGAGCAAAATGTGTTCTCAGCCTGTGGAACATATGCATGCAAAGACTAAACTTTTCCATGAACTGGGTAAATGTAACACTTAAACATTTCACATCCTCGGTTGGAAAACGAGCTGATGGTGTGACTGACTAAACTCATTACAACTTCGCACATTCCTGTGAAGTGCTGCTCCTTGAATCTTGCCTTGTCCTGCTTAAGGATTTCTCTCCTCGCGCAACATCTGGTAGACCTGTGCCCTTATAAATATCATTTTGCCCACAGCGCACATCCTTCTGTGACTAGAGAAGCTCTGGTCACCACCTGCATACCTGAGACTAAAAAAACTCCCATTACAGCTTGCAGACAAAATAAATAAGTTATTCTGCGATGGATCGTCTGCTACGGAAACAGACTCTTAAATTTTTCCTCCATAATTCAGCACTGAATGCATTGTCAGCTGCTCACCAGCAGGTGATGCTACATGCATTTCTCCAATCACTGTATATTCATGTTATGCTACTTTCACATTCATCACACTGAATAATATAACTGATATCCATGGAATAATTCATCTTCACTCCTGGTGCAAGGTGCATAATCTGTAGCTGCTGAACAAATAATGAGACGCCTGTGCTTGGTGAGTATTCAGTTTATTCTGTAAAGATTCAGAAGTGTAGAAAGGATGATACAACAGTGCTTTATGATCAGACTATTTCATAAAAGTTTTTTTTTTTTTTTTTTTTTTTTTTTTTTAAAGTGATCATAACACCGTAAGTCCAGATTCCATTTATCTCGAACCAAAATAAATTTGTAACATTCGACACAAGTGCATACACTGCTGGTAGGAGATCAACCTCCAATTTCACTTTGGATGGTATAGCACCGTTCTTAGCTATTAGCAGCTTGACAAAGATGCAGCTTAATAGGATTCATGTAGTGACTGTATGTTTATATAAACACAAGAAAATTCAGAGGAGAGCAAAGATCTCCTCATTTGGCTCTCTAGCTAGCACAATATCTCACTCTGTCAGTGTCTAGGGATCAAATTGATAATTTTGCTTTAAACAACATTTTGCCAGTAACAATATTTGATACAATTACAGCTTAAAGTTAAACATCTCCAAGTGTACAGAAAGCAGCACAAGTTTTTTTCACAGATATAGACCAACAGTGACCATCGATGCACTGGCATGTTTTTTTCTTCTTTTTTTTCTTTTTTTTTTTTTCTTTTTTTTAAATCTTTAGGACAGCACAGTAGCTGGAAAGCAAGGTGATGGACAGACAGGTCATATAAACACATGGACAGAGCTGAGTAAGGCAACGTTAGCGTGACAGGCTTCTCTCTGTTCAGTTTGCAGGGCAGTGTAGTGTATTGATCTTGACAGAGCTGTCAATACCTTTACTGTGGGGCAGTGTGATTTTTAGCATTGCTGTCTTCATTAGTGCATTGTATATAGTCTCTTGCGTGTAGCTGAACTGCAAAGTGATCACCAACATTTATACTGATCTAAATAAAACATGTTTGATTGCATCTGGACTTACAGTGACTACAGAAGAGTAAATAGAATTGAAAAACCAAATAACGGAAAAAGTAAAATTCAAGGCAGTGCTGAAGTACTGGTTGCTAAAAAAGTAAAAAATATCACAAAGCCAACAATAACATTTCCTCAACACATCTTTTGTCTGTCCAGTCAGTACAAACCCTCTTTTATAGTGCAGTTTTCAATCATATATATATATTTCTCCCTCTGACCCAAAAACAATATCTCTCGGCCCTATCCTATCCTATCTTCGCTCATTCAAGTCAGTTTTCCAGTCAGTGTGCGTCTTTTCTCATTCTTTTCTTTGATCCCTCGTACTGACCTCATTGTGCACCCTCCCCACACAACCACAAAGAAGCATGAAAGGCTTAAACATCACAGGACTCAAAGGTGAGAAGTTCTTTCTTTTGACGATGGCAGGAAGTGATGGCAGATGGAAGAGGAGGAGGCGGAGGAGGAGGGGTGGGGGGTATTCACAGTTACAGTCAGAGTCCAACGGTCCAGCTACAATCACATCTGCTGTCATTATGAACACTCTTTTTTAGACCACGGCCAGGGAGCAAGCCAGCCTTTTTAAACATCATGTTCCTCTGGCAAGATTGGGCCTGCTGCGTCACACCTCCAGCAGCTCCATCCTCAGGCGATCCCTAACATTGACACACAAACAGGCAAACACAACAAGCACAAATTGAGAAGATGTGATTGTAAAGTTCTTGAGGTGAGGCGCTTTTCGGGAGGGAGCGTTGTAAAAAGATGCCTGCGCATGGGTTAACTTGCCTCTTGGAAATCCATCCCACCAAAGACAATTGTCATGATTTATTCACATATATTAGCATGCGCTCTCAATCTATAATTCAACGGGCCAGACTCCTACTTATCTAAAAATAGCTTCTTAAACACAGACCTTTGATTGCCTGAATCAGATACGCAGCATGAGTACCTGTACACACTTCTGCTGCCTCCTTTTTACTGTACATCACGCAGCATTGACTACAAACAACAAGCTGTCATGCTTTCATCACTACACCTGGCTTATGTTGTTTTTGTTTCCTTGATTGAAAAATAGCTAAAAACTAGCAAAATATCACAAGGCACTGTGAATGAGAAGTGCATCTTACTTTAGGAGCTTTTATCACACTCTGTAAATCAAGCGTTATGACTGAAGTACCTGGCCTGACTGGCATCAGTCTGTTGTTCAATGAGTGACTGACTGGCCACTGGCTGCTGGTGGTCCTCTGCTCTCTCTGACCAGGGATCCTGCAAGACTTCCGGCTGCGCTGACTCTTCAGCTCTGCCTCGCTCGCCGCTCCCCTCGGACCCCATCAGACTCAGCAGCGGTGAGTATGAATCCTGCCATACAACCCGCTGCCCTGAGTTCAGTCCTGCTTCTCCTTCAAGGTGCTTGTTCATGTCTTGCTCAACAAGTTTCTTTTTGGCTGCTGGAGGTTCCTTCAGTGACTCTGCTTCAGCGTCTCCGTGAGCCCTCACTTCCTCTGATTCTGCGGGCGGTCGCTGATAGGTCTCCAGCCACTTCAGCTGCCCGTTCTTGTGGCTGTACCGGCTGTCGCTGAACCAGCGCACCACCTCTGACTTGGGAAGGCCTGTCTGGACGCTTAACTGCTCGTACTGCTGGCTGCTGGGCCAGCGGGTGCTGGAGAATAGCTGTCGGAGGATGTGCAGCTGCTGGGGGTTCTTGTTGCCCCAGGGGGGTGAGAATGATGGCTGACTAGCAGACACCTCAGTTATCTCAGACTTCTGTTCCTGATGTAGAATCTCAGATGTAGTCTCCGCTTCATTCATCTTCAGCCTTTTGAGGTTGATCTTGATGGGGTCAATTTTCATCTCGGGGCAGCTTCTGTCCCCTGCAAAGGGGTCTTCCTCCTTGATGAGTTGCTGTAAGATTGACATGCCTTTTATGGGAAAGTCCTTGTTGCATTTACCCTCATCTAAAATGGATGAGCTGCTGTTTGTAATGACAGTGGTGCTGGTGCTTTCAGTTGGGGATTTGCTGGCATGGTTCAGGTTGGGGGCACTGTCATTACAAGTAGTACTGGGGTATTCACTGCTAATACTGCTGTTGTTGGTCTTGTGAATGTAGTTGTTGCGTTCATCGTCGGCCTTTGCGGCATGGGCCTGCTCTTGTGGACTGATGACGCCGCTGTTATGATTGTTACAGGTGACGTTGGATTTGCTGGTGTTATTGATGATCACTTGACTCTTGGTAATGTTTGAACCTTCCAATCCAATTGATAAACTGTTGTTTTTGACGTTTGACAGTTTGCCGTTGGTGTCAGCAACACAGTGCTCATCATTATTGCTAATGTTGGTAGAGCAAGTGGCGATGCTGTTGATGCGGTTGGTTGGGCTGCTGTTGTTCACCGGTTTCCTGGTCACAGTCTCACCACCATTACTACTGCTCGAATAGCTGCTGATGCTGCTGCTACTACTGCAACTACTGCTGCTACTGCTGCTTCGACTGCTGCTGGTGCTACTGACACAAACGCTGCTTCCAGCCATGTCCAGGCCGTGGCCATTGCTCTTGTCTGGCTCCACAGTGGGCTGAGTATTCTTGGCCAGTACCTGTGTTGTTCTGACTATGGGTTGAAACTTCTGGGGGACAATTGGAGTAGAATACGAGACCCTTGTGACATGGGGGTTGGTTGACATGCTGGCCTGTGTGGCTATGACTCCACTGGGCCTGGTTTTTATACTGCCATAGGGAACTTTGGCCATCTGAAAGTTTGGTCCTTTTGTGCCTGCATGGGCTGTGACAGTGTGGTGGGTAACAATGTGATTGACGTGCCGTTGTGTAGCAGGTTGCTTCTGAGGTGCTCCACCTTGGAACACGGTGTTGAACATCTTCCTCCTAGCCTCTTCGATCTCTTCAGGAGACCAGCTTATGCCCTGCTTGAGCCTTTGGGCGGTAAACCACAGTTTGATCTGCTCTTCAGGGAACTCGGAGACCACCGTTAGGTAGCAGAGTTCTGCTTTGGTCGGGTAAGGAAACTTGCCAAAGGATGTCTTGAGAAAGCTGCTGGTGTCCATGGCAGCATCATAGGTGGGGATGCTGCTAAGAGGGATCATCACCTTTGGAAGGTCTTTATTGGAATCAGAGGAGGGGGGAGAGTAAAGGGAGGGAGTGTGCTGGTGAAAGACTTGGTTGGACACTGTCGTCGCAATCACATGGGTGACAGTGGTCCTCGGCATAGCTGGGGCGGCAGAAACACCAAGAGCCCCGTTTTGGAGTTCAGGCACATTTGTCAGCATGCTGGGGTCTACATCCTTTCCAGTGTCTTTCTTCCGTACCTCCACGGTGTGAGAAACCACAATCTTTTTGTGTTCTCCCTTGGCTTTCATTATCTTTGCTATTGGTGTTTTGGTGAGGGAGATCCCAGATTCTCTGTAGTCTTCTCTGCTGTCTGTGAAGAGGCTTTGCTCCACAGTTGTGACTCCGTCCCTCTTGTTGACAGTAAGGGAAGCAGTGACCAGGCCCTCCATTATCTTTGGGTGGGCATTAGCATTATGTAGAGCCAGAGCCTCAAAGCGGACGACTGACACCCCACAGTTCAGGCAGTAGAAGGTGGGCTGGGCCCTGAAGTCTAAGTGGCAGTTGTGCATGTGATCCAAAAAGTAGTTTAGATCTCTGGACTCAAAACGGCATGTTGGACAGCTGTATGTACCTCCTTTCTGCATCTCGCTGCCACATTCAGATTTGGAGGAGCTGTGAGAGAAATGGCCAGACTCTTCTCCAGAGATGCTGAGTATGCTATCTTCTGGGATTGTTGGTAGGAGTTCTGGTAGTGAGCCCAGAATGATTTCCTCACGCACATGTTTGGATTTGGATGGTATCATGCAGGGTACAGTGGATTTCCTCTTGCTGGCCATTGTGCAGCTTTGTGTAGATGGGAGAGTGAGTGATTGGTTGTCCGGTATGATGAGAACAGAGGGCGGGTGGATAGTGGAGAGGGTTGAATGGAGTTTAGTGTCATGGACCAGCCACTATGATATCACAGTGTTGCTTCATGCCTTCTGCCACTGTAGGACTCTTGTCACATGGACAACTTTAACAGCTCCCAGGGAACCTGTGAGGAAGAGAGCACAAAAAAAGAGAGAGATTTGTGAATCTTTCAGCACATATTCAATTTAACAATTACAGAAAAAAATAAAACGCAGTATGATACATATAGATAGAAAGAAGGGGGCAAAATATGAGAAAAGAAAGAAATTATTCATCCAACCTGAACGTTGTGCAATAAAGTGTGCAGATAAAACATTTCATATGTGACTAGTAATTTATAGTTTATGCTCACAAAAATAAAAAAAACATATGAATTATTTATACATTCCATATTATGGTAAGCAGAAAAGATAATAGCCCTGCACAGGGTAATTAGTGTAGGAGGAAATACAGTGTGATAAGTGTAGGTGGTATTTATCAGCAATTAAAGCACAGCACTAAAGTAAAAAGTGTAAGGCTTTTCTTTTCAAAAAAGCTTTATGCTTATATTAAAAAATTAAGGTTATATTAAATTTATGTACTGAAAAAGGCAAAGTGGCATCAGAGTTCATTAACAAAATTATTATTTATGTTTTTAAATTATATTCGGCTGATTGCCAAAATACTGAAAAATGTTTTCCTTAAATATATCGAGGGAATCTACAAAGAAAAAAGGGCTTTCAGTAATGACAGTAATTCACACACACACACACACACACCTTCAATCAGTGCAGCCTGTCAGCGTTCTGGTTATTTACTTGGATTCTCAGACTTCTGTCTAGCTGTCACTTTTTATAAATTAAAAAAAAAGAGACCATGAAAATCAACATAGCCAGAAATGACAGTCTAATCTCAGATATTTGTTGTTTTCTGTGACTGCTGTCATAGCTTTGGCTCTACTAATTATTGATGGCATGTGTCCACAGAATTATTTTCAGTAAAGCTTCATCATATTAAAATATGTAATTAAACTGTTGGTTGGCACTGAGACTAAAGCTAAGGTGGTTACAATGTAAATATGACTTGGGGTCTATGTTGCCAGATGCCACCTGTCTCCCTCAAGGAAAGAGTTATTATCAGTAAATAAATATTGTCCACAGACTACCTCGGGGATTTTGCACCTATTGAGTGGGATGTACTTCACTACTCCGTATGGATAGCGGCACATGTATCTAACCTTAGCAGCTGTTTCACATTGTCTGCAACAACCAAAATATGCAAAATTATGCATACAGGTTTGTGTTTGTCTGCAAAAAAATATTTAGTACCAATTCACTGATTTTTTTTTTTTTTTTGGTAGGGTGGGGAAGTCCCTTTTTACTTATTTAACATAATTTTTTTTTACATGCACTGGGTTGTACACTGTGCTATCCTTCTTTGGTTTGATATTGTAAAGCAATAACATAAATTACTTTGCTGTTGAAAGTGAGAATTTTACTGCCACAATTAGATGTGAGCCTTAAGTTTTACATTTGATGTTACGCTGGTATTATGCAGTGACAAGAGGAGAAATCAAATGACAAGTACGAGAGTGTGTATGTGTGTGTGTGTGTGTGTGGTTGTCTGAAAAGGTTACAACAAACACATCTGAAGCCATTTACAAGCTGCCGACTCAAACCATCTCATCCTACATCTGTTCAACAACAGCATGGCATCGTATGCATGCATACAAACACAATACACAGATCGCTGAGTGCACAAATCCATTAGCAAACCATATCCGCAGGCATCCCCTTCCTATAATGCTCCAGTCCTAAGGATGGATACAGATTGCCTCTGCAATCCTTAACATTTCTGCCCTTCCTTCCCCTTTCACTCTGGTCAGTGTTTTGTTAGCGATACAGCTGGTTTTTATAATCATTTTAACACTGGAAAGTACAAAACATGAAAAAAGAAATCAAATCAGATATCAAAGTGGAGATGTAGTTTTGCACCCTCTGCCCTCTGTATGAACTTGTGACACTAACACACACACACACACACACAGAGCCTCTTGCACATATCTTCCTCTTTGAGATGGGAGAGGTGTTGATGTGTGACATGCTGCTGAAAACTAGTCTCATTCTATCATCATCTGTCCACATCACTCAGTCTTTACCTTCTCCTGCAAGCTTATCATCCTGCAAAGAGAACAAATTCACCCACCATACCACCCAAAACCTTCTTTCTGTTCAAGTCCAGCCGTGCGCAGCATTTTGTTGGATACAAAGAAAACAATTTCACATACTTTCAACTCATTTTTTTTTTTTTTTGGGTTGCCACACTGCATTCGTACACACTGAAAAACTCTTCCACAAGAGTTTCATTTCACTGCATCCACGTGCATGTTCACCGTTGCCGGCTGGATGGTAAATAAAAGATGAACCTGTTCCAGAATTAAAAACCTCAAATGACTGCCCAACAGTACACACTGATCCCAGACAGACTATGACGTCCTCCTTGTAACTACCTTTTTTTTTTTTTTTTTTTTTTTTTTCATTTCTACTGACGGCTGCTGCTTCCTGACAGAAAGAAGAAAAAAAAACTGAAACAAAACAAAACAAAACAAACAGCAAAAAAACTAGGTCACCAGCATCTTATGCAGTAATCCCGGTTCACTGCATCCAGACGCGGGCATGTGCTGTATGTTTTGCCGCCAGAGAGGTCATGATATCCTCTGACGGCACACTCGATTAACCCCTGGTGAGGACACACCGTTCACTCCGTTTGTTCCACTGAAGGAGGGATTTATAAGTCAGCTTTCACACAGCAGGGGGATGTAGTCATGCACATCTGAAACATCTGTGTGAGAGATGCTACTATGCTATACAACTTTTTGAAAAAAGCAGTGTTGGCTCAGTTTAACTCTGCTCAAGTGGTTCATTTTGTTTGTCAGACAGTGGCACTGTTTGCCAGCGTGTTTTGCAAAAAAAAATATCAGATGGAAAATAAAATGATGGAGAATGTAATTTGGTTACGGTGGTGGGCTGTGACTGGTATATCAGCCCCCAGAGGGCATGCCGGTCTGTGACGAGATGGCCTAGTACAGAAGCTTCCCTCCCCGAAAGAAACACTCCACTTCCTGCATGAGAAAACCCAAGACAAGCCAAAAGTTGAGAAAGGTTACATAAAGAATCAGGTCACCTATCAAAAGAATGGGCTGCTTTATCTGGCGAGCGAGACGTGCGATCAGACACAAGACAAGGGCTTCCCAGACAGGGAGCCATTGAATGGTTCTCTCTGAAAAGCCAGGCCTTGTGTTTCAGCGGCGAGGTAGACAACGCTCAGACGATCACTGTCCCCAGTGTGTCGTATGTCCTCGCGCTGGCACTGGCTCTGTAGCACGGGAGGTTGGGGGGGCGGGGGGGGAGAGGAGGAGGAAAGTCTTTTCATCTCCGCAGACCAGGGGAGTCATATCTGAAGTGAGGGAAAGTGGCAGAGCTCTCAGGCGCGCTTTCTGAACACCCACGCTCAGCGTAAGCATGGGGCCTTGTTCGCTGAACTAAAACCGCGATTGAACCATTCAACTTTTCAAAAACAAGCGTTTCAAAACAAATTGGATTAGGCTAGGTTTAAATTCTGATGGGGTTTATACGTTCCGCCTGATTTAATAGCAGCTTTAAGATTTACAGGAGGGCCTCCCTTATGTGCTCTTACGCTGTCATTTCCATGACAATATTATATTTACATCTCATTAATATTTAATTATATGCTCTATACTTTTACATGGCTGAGTGTGCTGCTCCCATCTCAGCAAACCAATTGAAAAAAAAAAAAAAGCAGCATGTATTCCCTTTCATCACCTCATAAACTGCTGCAGTAATTACAATATTACAACACGAAAAACATGCCCAATCTACAGCGAGCTGCTACCAGCGGAAAAGGGAGGCGAGGCTGCAAAGTGGTTGCTAGACATTAAAATTTAATTCAAAACAGTCCAATGATTCAGATACTCCCAGATTGTTGGGTCACCTACAGTTGACATTAACAAACAGAGATTGGTGTTTTGCTGTGCAGCTTGTCACATGAATGAGAGCGTGAAGGCTGGAGGAGGAGGAGGAGGAGGAGGAGGAAGGACAAAGGAAGACAAAACTCAGACATTTGGGAGTGAAGTGAGAGGATGACTGATGATGATGACAGGCTGCGCTGTTTCAATATTCCTCCCCGCTGACACCTCGTAGGCACACATCTACACACACTCCCTCCTCACCTCTGCAACATTTAGCACCTGCATCACTCTGAAATCTGAAATCTTTTTCTCTTTGAACTGAATAGCTGGCAAGGAGTCTCTTGATGCGACAGTCGCAGAAGAGCTTTAAAAAAAAAAAAAAAAAAAAATCTCTCACTTATGACAATATTTGTTTTGCGTATAATTTGCTTTGACAGTGATCCGCGCCTGTCTTGTGAGCCTGCTTCAAAAAAAATCTGCCAAAAAAATGACCGGGCGTCCGCTGGGAGTTGGGGCAGAGAGGGGAAATCCTGACAGATACATTTGAATGATCAAAAAATCTGTTTAGCTGGAACATTTTCTGCCAAATGTCCATTAAATAGATTAATGTCATGTGAGTGGATCAGCTGGACACCTAAATATAAGCCAGAGACAGAGAGCAATTACTGTCTTGCACAGAGAAGAGATTGGGAACAATGGCGCCTCATTTATAAGGGAAACGTGATCCAGCGCTGGGAGCCTTTAGATGGCTGACTGTCGAATTGCGATTGTTCTGTTTCCTGCGTGTCTGGGTGTCTCCTGTGTCCATCATGCTGCCAACGTGGACTAGTGTGTGTGTGTGTGTGTTTTTTTTTTTACAGTAAGAGTGGACAGATTTCAGTTTGGGGGCATCTTTGTGCGTGTGTGTCACTGTACGCCTGCCAGCATGAATAAGTGTTGGGCTCCAGTGTTACGTGTGCTGAAAAACAATTCAGAGTCATCAGGGTCATTAGCACAGTGCTAATACAGCACATGAGTCCACGGTGTCTTCATAGCCTGTCCAGCTGAAGACCCGCCGTGGCTTCAGAGTGCAGTCTCCGTCTCCACTGCGGGATCTTTTTTTTTTTTTTGTTTCTACATGGGTGTGTTTGTGTGCGTATTAGTGTCTGAATGTCTGAGACGCAGGTGTTGTCAGCCATCTCGTCCTCCTCCTTCTCCTCCTTCACACACACACACACACACACACACACACACACACACACACCAAACCCCCCTTACCTCCATGACTGCAGCCTCGTCCACTGGGAGACCGGTCGGTGGTGCCACTCATGTGTTAACATCGCCATGGCAACCCCTCTCTTCCCCTTGCCCACCACGCCACACACACAGCGGAGTCACTCGCCCACACCCACCAACCTCAAGACACACACACACACACACACACACACACACACACACATGCATACACACCGAATTCCTTGGACTGCATCCGGTGCAGGACAAACTTAATCCACATGCCCTGCCAGCCATCTTTGAAAAGTCCATTCATGGTTCAAGTCTCTTTCAGATAACTTTGGGTGAGGTCCATAGCAACGACTTTGCTTTTTCTTCCTCAAGTCGTGTCGTAACAACACAAAAATCCCTACTCCACTGTTCTTATGTTTATGACAGGCGCTGATGAAAGAAATATTGCTGCAGTACACTCTGGAAATGACCTCCTGTCAGTGTTATTGTCTTGCTAAATCCGTGCAGAGGCCTGCAGACCGAGGCGCTACAGTACACACACCTCCTGCACTCTGCCAGTCTGCGCATCTTTGCTTCATGGTCCTGTTTTGTGTTAGGGTGAGCGCTCACTGTTGAAATCGTACATTGTTCTCCAAACCCTTCTATCTGTGGCCCAGATGAATGACAGACAAATAAACCATGGAGCACAGAGAAAAAAATTCTGAGTCATGCATCCTTTTACATCACTTTTGATGAATAACTTTTTCAGTTCTGTAGCCAAGACTACAGGCATTCATTTGGCAACTTAAGAAGAAAAGGAAGAAAGATGGCGGCGTACTGCACATTGTACTGTCCATCCTAAAATGGCTGACATCACAGCCTCCTCTAACTGCCAAAGCCTGGCAAATACCAGCTCCTGCTGACCAAACCTTTCTTACATGGGACAGAGAAAGTGGCAGGGGCTCTTTCCCCAATAGCCCTGAGGTCCACACCCCCCCCCCCCCCCCCCTCCTCCTCCTCCCCCCCTCTCCCTCCGTCAGTGCACAGGCGTTTCTTTTGGTTGGAACTGTGCAAACATGCTGTTTTAGTGGGGCTTTTGAGCGGTCTGGGCTTCGATACGGCATTGGTCCGATGACAAAAGCTATACCAAAAAGGCTGAAAGACCCAAATAAAACTAAACCTTTATAAGACGCCGTCCTTTTTGGTGGGAAAAATAGGACTTGGGATTGTGTTTCAGAGAATTTTCTGAGAGGATCGTGAGGTATGCCGCTATCATGAATGCTTGTTTGTATAAAAACGGCTGGAAAATAGATCTGGTTGGCATTAGATAGATGATTTTCTTCTCTGAACTCAAGGAATGTTATACACTCCATGTCAGCTAAATCTGCAAATCATGACCATATGACCTTCCTCGGTATTCTCTGGCAGGGGATTCATTTTGAGCAGTGGGAGGCACACACAAACATAATATCTACAGTAAGCGCTGTTAAGAATTCAGAGAACTGGATCCTGAAGAGTACAGTATTCCAGGTATATGAGGGGGTAGCATGTGCAGACGCTGCTTTGCAATATGGGGGGAGTGGGCACTCTTGGCCCACTACATTGTGTCTGTGTGTACAAACACTCCGTTGTGGCCATAACGAAAACTGTGAGCTGTGCCTAATTGCAGGGAGTGAGGGATGAAAGGCAATATGCCTGGCCTCATTAAAGCAGTTCCGAGAAGGGAGATGGAAGACCGTTCCCAGGGATCCACAAAGGGAATTGACATTCCCCCAGTGTAAGCGTCCTGCTGGAGTGAAAAACCTCCACACACACTGAACTCACTGGGCCAAGCTGAACCCGGTCCGCCGGAGCTCTCGCAGCAAGAGCTCATTTACCTTTGTTTTGCCGGTCATCACACACGCCTGCAAATTAACTATCGGAGTGCAGAAATGTCCGCTGGAGACCGGACTGTACTCGACTTAGACCCAAACACCCACTCTTACAGGAAAAACCTCAGTGGCAGAAGTGTTGCGCAGTCATTTCCATGACCTACATTATATGTAACAAGCTTACATGGTTAAATAATTAAAGTACATTCCAAAAATTGCCAATGAATCATGCTTGTCTAGCTGGCCTGGCTGCTATGATTAATTTGGGGTTTCTCTCTTGCGTTATGGACAGTGCACCCAACATGATCCACAGAGGCAACATTAGTCAGCACAGAGGTCCCTCCCCTAAGGCAGAGGGAGACACATGGCATTCAAAGCTGGGTCAATATTTATGTACAGATTGAAAATGTGACTGTACAGGAACTGATATTTTCAACAGAACGCCTCGCTGATAATCCACAGTTTGCATAATATACGCTGGTTCTGGAAATAAACAGCTCTACTTACTGTACTGTATATGTTTCAGTGTGTGTGTGTGTATGTGTGTGTGTGTGTGTGTGTGTGTGTGTGAGAGAGAGAGAGAGAGAGAGAGAGAGAGAGTAGGGCAGCAGCACATGTTGGTAGGAGGAAGAGGAGGAAATGAAAGAAAACGAGTCCTGTGCATAGAGATACAGGCCTACCTTTCTGCTCTGGCAAGAGGAAGAAATTTGTAGAGAGTGAGAGATCAGTAGATGAAAATTGATACTTGGCGTGCAGTTTGAACATCTATGGACTCTATGGGCTCCTTATATCGGTCGATAAGCTCGCTATAGTACTGTGTTGAGAAGTCTTTCACAACTAAAAGCACTCACACTCACAGCACAGTGGGGAAATACAGCGCGTTGTGCAATAAAATAAGCAGATACGCCACATTGTATAGCGCGAGAAGGAGCGCAAATTCAGCCAGACGGAGGATCCGTTGTTGTAACTGTAACAAACTGACGAGTTAACCCGTTTCACTCCATTCACAAGACTGTGGGGGCAACACACTGCCTCGGAGCCTACAAGACGATCTGGCACCCTATATAACCTTATGAATATTCCCAAAAATCCTCCACCCCCTCCTCCACCTACTGTCGCCATTTTATACATTGGCGACTTCATATAAACTGCTTTGACTACAGCACCAGATGAAAATTCAATATTCAATAGCGAGACATAATTCCAGTAAACAACTTTGGAGATCGCTCCTCGCCAATAATGAGAGGTAATTCGCTTTTCGGAAGAGTAGATGTGTCCTTACCTCAACAGTCGGTGGGAAAAAATGGAATCCGACATTAATATATAAATGAATAATATTGGATTAGCTCCGATCGTTGCGCTTTGAGAAGAAGAGGAGGCGAGCAGGGGGTGGGAGCTCTCCTCAAGTGAACCCGGTGAACTGGCGTGAACCCGTCAGTGACCACGGCAAGGTACATTACATTACATTACCTTTCCACCCCTCAGCCACACTGTATGGAGACGGCAAAACAACTATGGTCGGCGGTGCAGGACGAGGCAGCTCCAAAAAAATTATAGCGAGTGTATTTCCTATGAACACGTGATTCGGAGCGTCATCCAAAATCCAAAAGCCCTTTCATCTAAAATTTTTGGAGAGGGGCGGGGATGAGATTGGGGATGTGTGTATGTGTGTGTGTGTGTGTATGTGTGTGTGTGTGTGTGTGTGTGAGAGAGAGAGAGGGGAGAAGGGGGGTGAGGGGGGTACGTATACTGAGCCCAGTGCACATTTGGGTATGTCGTTATAGGGGTAGTGCTCTAACAGATTGGGTTATACATAGCTACAATGGCGCCGCGAAGCAGGCTGAACAGATGGATTGTATTGTGTAAATTTGGGATTTAACAGGAGTTCAGTGATCTGCAGTTTCAGTGAGCTTCATCACCCAAAAGGTCTTCTTAATTAGGTCACATGTTTTTTCAATAGATGCCCGCCGTCTTTAGGAAGAAAAAAAAATCTCTTGATGGGCTACTATGAATATTAACACTTGTGGGAATTGTCATTTAAAGCACAGGCCTATTAGCGTGCCGGCTTAAAATAGACTTTTAACGCACACGCGTAATAGTGGCAGAGCAATTTACGCAGATGCACAGCAAATCTAGACTTGCTGTTCATATCTGCCTTTATAGTCTGACAAAAGAGAGACGTGTTCATTTGAAATAGACAACCAATGCTAGTTATGTCTTGTTATGTATGATAGTTTTTTTATACGACCGTGACCCTCATGACCTTGTTGGCCCTCTGTGCGTAAAAGCGCACTGAGAGCGCAGAAACCCAAAACTGGAACAGACATGTTTAGAATGAGCGTCTAATAGAAAACAGATTAATGGAAAAGAACTATGGTTAAAAAACATGTCAGAAGGATATGAAAACATAGCAAGTAATATCAACAAGACAAAGCAGACTACAAACATAACATTAAGTGTGATAAACTCGTAATTATCTCGTCTCATTATACTTAAGAATACTAAAGTAAAACAGATTTAATCACATAGACGTGTACAGTAGTGAAAATATGTGACTGGAAGTGGGGGGGGCTATCACATGAGACTTGCAACATGCAACATATGGACGCCTTAAATCTCTGCTGTGATTTACAAACATATAGGACCAATACTATGGAGCCATCCGGCATTTAGGAAACATGGAGGATTGGATTGGCTCTTCCCTCCCAGTTTGTCCTGACTGAGTTCAGACGTTGCCTGTAGCTGTGGCTGTGTACAGTACAGTCCGTTAAAACAAAGATTATCTATCAGGAAGATGAATCACTCAACAGTAAAACAAAAACCCAGGCCCTGGTTCCGGTCTGCAGAAGTGAGACGTGTACTTGTTCATGAGCTGATATAGAAAGAAGGGTTAAAAAGACATTTGCTTCAGGTTTGACCTGATTTAACTTTTGTTGTTACATTCTACGTCTATATATAAAGTGTTTGCGCTCTGTGTTATGTATTAGACTGAGGGTGTGGTGAGAGCAGTGAGCTGTTGTTAGGTTGCTCTGGTTTGCAGGCACATCTTTATGCAGAACCACGCACTAGATATTACAAATATAAAGGTCTAAAAACAATACACATAGCAGATATCATGTTTTTTTTTTTTTTTTTATCTCCTTCTAAATGAAAAACTCAGTGCTTTAACCATGTTGTTTTTAAGGTTGTGGGTTTACAGATTAGTTTCTCTTCTTCTGTTGTTTTTTTCCTCTCTGGCAGACTAGATGCTACAAGATCTAATACTGCGCCATATTGTCAATGCCACATACTTTATTTGAGATGAAATTTTAGGTTTTGGAGCCAATTCTTTAAAGCTGAATTTGATGTGACCACCAGTCACCACAGCGAACACCAAATGCACTTCAAGTCTAGTTGCTATGTAGGTTTTTAAGCATTTTGAGCAGCATTTTGTGTATGAAATGTGAATATGTATTTTTTTTAAAGTATTGTTATTATTAAATTTATTATTTTACCCACTTCCAGAATTAATGTGTAAATAGTCTTCACTGTATATGCCCAGCAAGTCAATAAATTACTCTGCACAAGGTAACCTGATACAGATGAGATGTTTATTATTAGTTATTAGCCGATTTAGGAGAACTTGTCACATACACTGCATTCAAATCATAACCCACTTTTCACAGTTTGTCTGTCTGTGCTGAGTGTGACTCCTAGTTTGATCCTTTTCAGTGAGTTATCTAGCAGCAGGCAGCATCAATCTGTTGCTATGGTTACCAGGTTAGAACAGTAGTTTGATTGTTGAGTGCATCCTCGTTTGAGATGTTCTGGTATGATTTTGATGCCTACATTTTCTGTAACTATGGCATAAACTGTGAATATCTCCAACAGTCTCGTGGCAGTGTGTGTGTGATGGGCCTTTAAAAACTTGCGTATTAAATTTATAGATTTAAATAAAAATCCTAATACATTTGTACACTGGTTTGCATTGTGCTTTCTTGCAGTCCATGTTTATCAGACGTTCCATGACTGGAAGCATTTTACAATAAAAATCTGAACAGCAGTCTTTATGCAACACTGTTTTTTAGCACTGTAAACAAACATGACCGCTGATAAGCTACCGGCTTCATGAATTTAAACAGTGTGAGTCAGAGGCTTAGATTTAGAGGGAAATCTGAAGAGGGGAGTGTTCTCCTTCACTCCAAACTGCCTCAAGATTGGGTTTTCTTGTGGTGAAAGACGGTGAACCAGTGGAAGACAGATGGTTGAAAAAAACAAACACTTCATATAGATTTATCTTGTAATCTAATGAACAAAAAAAAACCTGCTGCCAGAAAGTAATTGTCTGTGAAGCAAATGTTGAGTTTGTTTTTTAGTAAACACACTCAAGTGCAAGTTTGAAGCTACAAGGAATCACAACAACCGTGATATCCGGGAAAAACAGCAGAGTGAGAGCTCTCTATTCTCCGCTGCTCTCTGCGGTGTAACCGGATCAGGGCAGAGCAGAGGGACCAAGAGGGACGGGCAGGAGGCTTGTTTGCCTCCAAATGAGCCAATGAGACCGGCTTTACATTAGACTGACAGCCCGATTCGACGAGCCGGGAGACGCCAATCTGGTTTGACTACTATCCGACAGCCAATGCCGATCCACGACCGACAGGAACGGAGGGAAACTACAAAATACGAATTTGTTTTCCTGTGGGTCAAAACGTTACCTGCCACCTGTGGGACGGGGGAAGGCTGTTAGAGATGGCCCTGTCTCAGTGTCTGGAGGACTCACCTTTGAGGTTTGGCTCAAAACCCACCGGGGGCAACGACCTGAACCTACAGGAGGTGTACAACGAGACCCACCGGCTGGCTTTGGAGGAGCTGCTGTCAGGAGGGGTCGACAGCTTCCAGGACTTCCTCAAGAAAGAGAGGGTCCCCAACTTTCTGTCAGACGATGAGATCCAACGGATCAGGAGCGCCGCCGTGACCCCGCGGTGCTTGTCCTTCTACGGAGAGGACCAGCTGCTGGAGCAGTCGCAGGACTGCTCTTCCGTCACCTATTTCCCCGAGGTGTCGGACGTGGAGCCGCCGCTGCTGGAGATGGGCTGGCCCGCCTTCACCACTGGCTCCTACCGGGGAGTCACACGGGCCGTGGCGTATTTCCAGCCCAGCTATGGGGCGTGCATCTACAGCTGCAAGGAGGCTGCGAGGCGCATGATTAAGAGTGCCAAAGAGGTATGAACCAAGAAATATGAAAAAACACATAACTTACTATTATATATATTGTGTCAGTGTTTGTTCTCATTCTTAAATGGACATACTGTAAATACTACGTTACTACTTGTTATCTATCACTAATGTCCCTACATTTCCTGTTGTAATATAGTTCATATGGTATTTTCAGGGCCTAACAGTGGTGTAACAACTACAGCATGGCTCTGTGTGTCATCCTAAAACAGGATTATTAGTTTTGGCTCATTGTCAAATTCAAAGAGACATTTTATCAAATGGTCCCCAAACACAAAATAAGTTGGACTGAGTGTGTATGTATGTCAGTTATTTAAAAATATTGGAGGGAAAACTCAAATGCTCTTTGTATACACGCCACATTGTCCCCATGGAATTTCTTTGATCAGTCTTCATTTTAGAAGCTCAGCTTTTTTTTTTTTTTGAAATCCTCATTTAAAAAAAAAAAAAAAAGACCAAAAAAAGATAAAACAAACAAAAACAGATCATGAATATTCATGCTGATGTTCCTGACAGGAGCTGTCAGTCCAGCCTCTGGTTTTTGAAAAGAAACATTCCAGCGTGAAAGCAGTCTGCGGCTTCAGCAGCACCTCAGGCCTGTGTAGGGCCTGCGTACCAGATGTGCCTCGACTTGCTCTGCTCCCCTCCATGAAAGTTTGCAAGACCTCTTTCATTAGCGAGCTCTAGTTTAAACACTCTCTAGCTTAGAGCTAAAAGGTGGTGGGTACATTGGTGTGCTGGCAAGCGATTGAAACCTTAGAAAAATATTCTCATCCAAGTTTAACCGTAAGATCGTCTGTCCTTTTTTGTAATGTAAAACCCTTCACTGCACACAGCCTTTATTGTGCGAGGAGGCGGCTGACTGTAACGGCACACCGTGCTGGTCAGCCTGGTTTCACTCTATTTCTGCACATTTTCTTAAAAACAAGCATCCGCACGGTGTCATCCAAATAAGGTGGGGAACTCTGGACAAAGCTGCATGTGGATAACACCAGTTTGAAGCAATAAATCGGAGATATGTAAACATCCGTGTCTAATCCTCCACACACAACCTTTACAACAGCATGTGAAATTCCATTCCTCCTCACATAAAAACAGAGATCTCGGTGCAAAACAAAGCTCGGGGAAAATGGAGGCCCGCCCTACAGTGCACCTACTTGTCTCCTGTATAAAAGTAATTTGTTTGCTGACCAAGCGTTACTGCGGATTGCCATGGTAACAGACCACAGTCAATAGAAAGCTCATCAGCACACGCATTACAGGCAGTGTGTCTGCGAGAGATTCGCAGCTCTGTTTGAATAAGGCCTTGCATTTGATAATAATGAAAACACAATCATGTGCTACATCTGGGCGAGCACAGCTGCAGCCCTAAAAGGAATTCTATTATATTACCTCTGTAATTTTCCACTGCAGGTGATTGCCATAGTTACAGACTCCCTGACAGACCTGGATATCTTTAAAGATCTTCAGGAGGCATGCTCCAGCCGCAAAGTCCCTGTCTACATCCTGCTGGACCAATCAGGTGCTCCCGCGTTCCTCAAGATGTGCAGAAATGTCGGTGTTTGCTTGGATGACCTTCGGGTATGTGGTTGGTTCAGTAAAGCTGGGTGTGGCTCTGTGTGCACAACACAAACATCAGATAGCAACAAATTAAAATATGCCTTCTAAGATTTGGCGTGACTGGCTGAACTTATCTCTCACTCCTGTGCTTCCTCTTTTTTTTTAATCCTTAAAGCAAATGAGAGTGCGAACCATAACTGGTACGACGTATTACATGAGATCAGGAGCGCGGATTACTGGCGAGGTTCATGAGAGGTTCATGCTGATTGATGGAACCAGAGTGGCTACAGGTTCCTACAGGTAACAGCCTGCTAAACATTTTACCTCAAGTCAAATAAGACATAATGTGCTTTAGCTGGCTATAAAGTTATGCATGTTGTTAAATCCTGTTCCTGTGTGCAGGTTCAACTGGACCGATGGCAAACTGAACAGCAGCAACCTGATCGAGCTTTCCGGTCAGATAACAGAGAAATTTGACGAGGAGTTCCGCATCCTCTACGCACAGTCTCTACCTATAAACACTCAGGGACCTCCGAGCGTTCGAAACAGCGGCATCTACGAACACCTGCTCATCAAAAACACAGCCACCTCCTCCCCTCGCCTGGC
The DNA here is from genome assembly GCA_029490765.1 of Euthynnus affinis. NCBI lineage: Eukaryota > Metazoa > Chordata > Actinopteri > Scombriformes > Scombridae > Euthynnus > Euthynnus affinis. Next base: position 7,966,399 of record CM055840.1, on the reverse strand, counting down.
CAGGGAGAGGCCTGTGGAGCCGGCGTGTCTGACCAGCAGCACGCCCAGCCGTAAAGCCCGAACGTTAGCGGTGGAGCTGCCAGGTGAACCCTCAACTGAAGAGGCGGGTCTTAAAACAAGCCCGGCGTCCAACTCGTCCACCATAGGGGAGGATTGGGCAGAGGAGCGGCAAATACAGGAGGAGATCCTGGCTGGTAACGCCGCTCTGAGCTTCCCTGCAGACAAGGTAGCAGAAAAAGAGCTAATCACCCCCAGCACAGTGTCCTGCCACGTCTCCACTCAGACCAGTTGGTCAGTGGCAGACAGGGACATCCAGACTGACCTCCAGCTCGCACAACAACCAAACCTCACCCTATCCGTCACTAACACCGCCACCCAGAGCCAGAGCCAGAGCCAGAGCCAGGAGACCTCTTCGTCCCCTGCTTATCCCAAGCAGACCTCACCCACCCCGGCAGCTCCAGACGGCAACTTGAAGGGCTGCTTCGACAAACTGTCCAAAGAACGCCAGCACTACTACTCGACCATCCGCTTCAAGCTGGAGCACATTGTGACCTCCCTGTCCCAAAGGCGAGAGCTCGCGGACGTCACCAACATGACTCAATGCCCTGGCACTTCCAGCAGGCAGAAGGTACACAAAGAATGTGGGCAGGGACCGAACCCCGGCCTGCCTGTTGAAAGTGTGGGCACAGGCACGGGCACATGGCCAAGAGCCAGATGTGTATACTAGTTTGTCTCTGGCTTCAAGGATTTCGTTGACAGAGGGTTTTTTTTTTCAGTGGAAGAGCTTTTGCAAAAGTTTCTTGTGGGTCTTCTGTTTCAAATAAACAGTTTTAGCTTATGCAGTAGAATTTCAGCTTTATTCTATTTGTTATTATTTTCTGCAGTGCCTGCTTTTGTCCTTTTTTTTTAGTTGCTGTGTTTTGTCCATGTCGAAGCAATTTTTTTGTGTAATGGTTACGCAGAATTGTAATTGACATTAACATCTTGCAGGAATCATAGACACCGTGCAGTAATCACTTTTTGACCATGTCAGTTTAATGAATATCATTTGCTGAGGCGGTTAAGACTGGATAATATCTGCTGTAGCGTGAGTGAAAATGCATCAAAGTGCTTATGTGTTTATGGGATGGCTGTTTTGGTTATTTAAATCAAAATTGACTGCTGTAACTGCATCTGAGCATCATTCCAAAGAACTCTAACTGTGCCTTGATAATAAATAAGGTCTTATTTTGCTAGATGAGTGCTTATTTATTTTTATTTTTTTTGTCCTTCTGCCTTCGTGTTCACTTTTAGCTCGATTTGCAATCAAATTCTTGTGAAGAAAAGCTTAAAAAATATTTGCACAGAAGTTCCAGGACACACATGGAAGCAAAACAGGCCAAAAGTGACTTCACAAAGAGAATGAGCACCTGCGCCTTATGCACTGCAGTTCCTACATGCAATTAGTTAAGAGACAGCATCTGTGATACTGGCATCTATGCTGATTACGTTGCCAATCACAGTTGCTGTCCAGGGTGAATTTGGAGAGAAGGAGCTCTGTCATAGATCACAAGCATAGATTAGGATGAATGCTAAATGAATGCTTCTTTACACACACAGATGGGACTTTACAACTGTTGACTCCTTGCTGTTATATTAAGTTTTAGACTCATTTTCCACACAGATTCCTGAAAAAAGTTACGGTCCAACAGATAGAAAACAGCTCATTTTTTAAGCAGAAGTGAAGAAGGGGGCTGGAATTTGTGCAAAGCTCAATATTAGCAGCAATATCCTTTATTTCTGAATCCCCATATAATTAGAATTATGGCTTTACATGGGTGCCATGTGCCGTTGAGCCTGGCACGAACAGTGTTTTTAATCTTTATATCTTGCACTTAAGCACAAAGGTCTTGCTGTGAATGATCAAAACACGTCTTGGCTCTAGTAGTGAGAAGTGTGCTCAGAGTGTCCTGAGTTATAAATGTATTACTCACTCTGAGATTTATGTGACTAATGTTTAACTATATTGAGGAAATGAGGTGTAACTATTCCATATCAAGATGTGCAGATAGCTTTATGAGAGAAAACGACGTGTTGGGTGTGTTTTCAGTATATAGACGGACAGCAGGTATCAGCAGGTGATCAAATGATTGTGCTTGCTGATGAGGAACAGAGAGTGGAAGTGCAGATCAGTATCTTCGAATGTAGGAAAAAAAACTTGCTGAATTGTGTTTTAATGAAAACATCCTGCTATTTACTGTACAAATACATGTGTACTATATAATAAAGTTATACATAGAGACATATAGAAACAGCTAATTTGAACAAAAGAAGGCTGCTTTTTAAACATTTTTGTTTTCTACAGTACAGACAGGAACAATGGGCTGACAGCTCAGCCCATATTTCGAAATACTGTAGATAAACCACCTGATGATGAAACACTTCTTTGTATGAAAAACATCACATATAATATGTACTTTTTCCACTATTACATTAAATATTACTCATATTTTATAGACATTTCATAAAGGTTTATATATATTTTTATATGTAGGTTTATATATATTACATTCTATATAAGTTTCTTCAAAATCAAGGCAGGCACAGACATGATTTTTTATGGCTTTTGTACTTGAGTGCAGTTTAGAAGTGTATTATTCTACTTTGTTCTTCAACTCCACTACATTTAAGAGGCAAAAATAGTTACAGATTAGTTTACAGATTAAGATTCTATTTACCAAATATGATCTAGATTAGAGGGATTAGGATTTTATTGTCCTTTAATCTGAAATAATAAGAAAAATACCCCTTGAAATTTAGTCCAAAGTGACATCTTCAAATGTCTTCTTATGTCCAAAATTCCAAAACATTCACTTTACAATGATACAGTTAAGTAAAATAATACAGTAAAGAATCAAACTCTCACAGTGGAGAAGGTGTAAGTAGAGAACTGTTGGCAATTCTGCTTGAAAAAAAGAAACTAGTATTTGATTCTAAATGTAATAAATGTCATTTATATAGTGCTTTCTGTCTTCAACTAATCATTTCAGTTCTACTATAAACAGAGTTGGGTAAACATACCCAACTGTACATAAAATAGTTAATGACATAATGACGACGTTGTGTGACATTTACTGAAGTAAAGGATCTGCGTAAGTTTTCCACCACTGATGTTCCTATTGATGGTCACACACATGGCTTACCCAATATTAATATAAATTATTAATTAATATGAATTAAATGATTGGTTAATTGTAGTTTATATTATCTTTTTTTATATAATATATATTATTGTTGTAATCTCTTAACAATAAAATATTGCAGTGATATACAACTTTAGCAATAAATTTAAAATCACATGCCAGTGTTATAAATATCTTTCATTTACAACATGCCACTTTATTGCCACTAAGATTTGATACAGCCTACACTTCATACTATTACGTGGCAATAAGGTAAGAACAGCAGGCCCTCCAGCGGCTCCTCCTGTGGTGTGTGCATCTCCTACCAGGCAAACACATCAAAAGCCTCTGCATTCATTATGTAAAATGGCGCAGCTGAAAGGGATTGATCTACAAGTAAATACAATGGTGGTAATATGTGAGAGAATGGTATTTGATTTTAATTGGCTGCTGCAAAGCAACCACTGGCTGTAATCAAGGAAGCAGTGGGGTATCCACAACACAACCGTCTGCACCTATTAGGCTCGGTTCACTGGTGAATAGAGAAACTCACATATTCCACTTCGCACATGACAATTAAAAAACTATATCTATGATTTACTTTTTAATTGTTTGTTTTTCTTGACACAAAGCGCCTTTTTTTAACACATTTAATGGGATCTCACTGGTGTTGACAGTCAGCAGCAACAGTAGCAGGTCTCAGCCACCAGAGAGAGCCCTGTCCTTATCTAAAACCTACTTCACTCGCCTCATAGAGAAGTGTTGGAACTCTGGAAAGACAAAAGATGTATTTCTTGTAGAAAAACAGCACCATATTCATAAATTGTAGCCTCAAACACTTAATCGAATTATTGCAATTTAACCCAAAACCAGATTTCTATCTCAATTAATTAAAGATGAGTTGGCTATAGATGCATCCTGCTGGCTCTCACATTCTGTCAAAAACTGCTAAATTTTTAAGTTTGTGTGAACATAGAGACAGTGCCGAAGCCACTGTCTGATGTCCTCTTCAGGTCACTTATGATCCCCAGAGAGTGCTAGTAGCAGAACCTCTCCTGCTGCATGCTGGGTAAAATCCTTGTGGATGTCAGCATGTCTGACAGAAGGTGTAACATTATATCCTACCAAATATGCGTTAAGCTCCAATCCAGTCAGCCAGCTCGCATATGCTATTGTACACACTCACAAATCACAGCCATTCAGGTGTGAAATAACATTTTAATTGCAGGTGTGCAGAAGCAAGAATAACAATAGTGAACATTTGTTGTCAGGAAGTTGTAGTACGTGCTGGATACTGTTGAAACAGTTGCTTGTTAATGTGAATTTCTTTGCATGAACCGTATGTATTTACAGTATTCCATGTGCATGTTTATATATGCGTATTGTGTGACAGCAGTATTTTACACTAAGAGAACCTCCCTCACCTCCTCACAGCCCCTCAGAGTCCCATAGGACAGAATAGATCAGGATGATGCAGACAGACAGCGCTCGTCATACAATTGATTATTGGATTCATATACATCACCATGTACATTTATGGAGGCTCCCTTGGTGCCTTGGTGTGAATACACAGACTGGACCTCTAACTGTAGCGCAATGTATTTGTTATGGCGTTTTATTTCCCTCTAACTGAATAATCAATCGAAGAAGTTGAATTTGTGTAAAATGTTTTAAACTCTCCATCCCCTGCAAATACTAAACATCAAGTTGGGCTTCTGACACTGACTGACAAGAGTCCAACGGCTCTCCTGATGCCGAACATAAACCTTTTAATTACTGCAGACATGGCTGATGACTTCGAAGCTTGATTACTTGGCTTTCATTAGTCAGATTGTGAGCTATAGTGACTCCCAGAGGTGCAATTTGGGATCTCTAAACACTGTCAGCCTCTGTGTTTTGCAATTACATTTACCCTACAGTGCACCCAAACAGGTGTGTGCACCCAAATACACACACACGCAAGCGGGCCCACGCATGTATACTCACTCTTTTTATTATCGGCCTGAACAAGCATAGGCATTTCAGTCCGTTCTTTAATTTAGAGAAAGGACCTGACTAAAAGAAAACATTGATAAAATGTGCTTAGTGTGCTGAGTCCTACTTTGTTGAACTCTGCCTGTCATACTGATTTGTGTTTGCTGTGCCATCTTGGCTTTGTTTTCCATCAGGGCGGCTGGTGGTTGTCACTACACCGGGCAGGGAGCGTTCTGCCTCAGGCCACGAGACACTGATAATGAATGTTCAGCTCATTGGAAAAATAAAGTGTGTCTGAATTATGTGGTCAGGATCGGGTCGTTGTTTGGGTGAGTGAGTCAGACACGGTGACATGCGCGGACGTTCAGTTTGCACAGCAGTCAGTCACTTCCTGCGCTCTAATGCTGATGCCGTGGGCCTGCGGTTGGGCTAATGCAGGTGGAAGGTTTTGTTGGTAGGCTCTTTGTGCTAAACTGCATGTTGAGCTTTAACACGCTGTCCAGCAGCAGCCTTTGCCGCTATTTTTAGACGGGTACAGCTGCTCCTTAGCAGCCACCCCTTAAACCAGCCATTCACCAGAGATTTATGGCACGAGCACATGAGAAACAGGTGTAGCGTCTTGCCACTTGCTTGTCCAAGTAGTGCAAGCTTAGGTCTATCAAGCATTACATTTATTTTGTTTACGATGATGCCTATTCACAGCAGCTGACACAGTCGCTCCGGTATGAAGAGTAGCTATCAGTGAGTGGGATGCCTCATGCTATTGGACATTTAAACCACAAGTCCTGAGCGTCCGGTGCTGCAGCGATGAGTCAGCCTCTGGTCACAACGCCACCTAAGTCCAACACAAGTTCAACACTTGTGGTGAGCTGCTCCCCCACAGCACCATGTGTCCCAGCACGTTAGCTCAGCAAACTGTCTTACATCAGATAATAACAAGACAGTTTGCTCCTGATGAAAGTGACTCTGTGTTTGCTCGTATTCATGTCCCTGATGAGGACAGAGTAAAGATTTATCCACAGATTTGTCCTTTTGTTCATTTTCTGTGCCCTCCTGTTCTCTTGATACTGTTTGTACAGTCCTGCTCACCGCAACCTCAGTCCGACCGGGATTGTCACATGATTACAGTTGTGTAAATTAGCAGGAAATTGCTGTGAAGTGACAGTAGGCAGAGAAATAGGCCTGGTGGAGGCTGCCTTTATGTGTGTGTGTGTGTGTGTGTGTGTGTGTGTGTGTGTGTGTGTGTGAGGGGGTGGGCACTAAATACGCAGCTCCTCCAGCCACACTATAGCAGCTCAGCTTAAGTTTAGCTTATCACTGTCATTTTGTTGTCTGCATTATTCAAAAGGACACCTTATCAGCAGGGCCGACTCGTATTAGCCTTCTCCACTGTGTACTCCACACAATGATGTTCTACGCCGTTCCACATTAACTCTGGTGTCTATTTCAGCAGCTCTCTATCCATTTATTGATGCATGTCTTCCATTGATCCGAGCATTGATTTGCCATGCAATCCATTACCCATCTGTCTGTTTCAGCGGGCTTTTAAATGATCCGTCAGATTGAGCTATTAAGGGGAGTAGTGGTGAAGTCCAAAGGTTGGTGATACATTCAGGGAGAGAGGGGTGTTTTCGTGTGTATGTGTGTGTGTATTCGGGGGTTTGGCGCGTTTTTTTTCTGTTGTACTGGGTGTGGATCTCATCAGAATACATGATTAAATGAAAAGAAAAAAAAATATTATGTAGCTCTGGCTATCAAATGTCAAACTGTCAAGTGCAAACTTGTCTAATTTCATTTCATTTCATTTTAAGTTAGTTGAATTGTGCTCTTGTTTTCTTGGGTCTATTGTTCTTCTGTTCTGTATTCTTAAAAAAATAGAATAAACAGGTGATCAAATAACCTGTCAAGCAGCAAAACTTTGTATTGAGTGTCTGGTCAGATGGTTAATCTTCTATTCTTACTTTCTGATCTGATGGTTTTCTGATTTAAATCAAAATTTTATATCCAGAAATCCACAAAAATGAGTGAGGTTTTCCAAACAGGTCATTGATAATACAAAAATATGAGGATAGTTGTCGAAAGTGGAAAAGTGATTAACATTTCATATGCTAAATATTAGCACAAATACACCCACAAATACACCCAATGGCATAAAGAACTCAAACAAGGTGTGGATTGATCAAGAACTTTACACTGACGTGTGTCTAAAGATAGAGAAATAGCAGGAAGTAACACAATGAATACGTCATAACATAAAACCATATATGTATAAAGCAATATAGGGATGTTTACAAGTCTTTTAATGTCCTCTATGCCATTGAGTACCTGCGCTTGTGCACATATTTAACATTTTAAATAATAATATGACATTTTGGGAAATACGCTTCTTTGCTTTTTTGCTGGGATTAAGATGAGACTATAAAAACACTATTTTGTATGTAAAGTATGTAGCTGGAGCCAGGAGGTGACTAGCTAAGCTTAGCATAATGATAGGGTGAAGTGTAGCTAAACAGTTAGCCTGGCTCTGTCCAAAGTTCAAAAATACACCTACCAACACCTCTAAGGCTAAAAAATGAACATGTCTTATCTTGATTGTTTAATTTGTCTACTAACTGAACTATAAAAACGACAATTTGTATTTTTATGGGGGTGGGGTCCATTCTTGTAAAATGTCTTGGAAGAATGCAGTGACTTAGCCACAGCTAAGCTAATTATCGCCTGACTCCTGACACATGAGAATGGTAGAAATATTGAACTATTATTTTGATTTAAACAGTCCTCTATAGTTTGAAATTTTAAAAGAAATATTACAGGCCTCATGATCATGAAAACCTCACAGAATGCAACTAGATAAACTTAAAAATGCTTCGTCATCAAGCTAAAAACCAGATTGTGTTTCAGACATTTTGGTGGTTTTCACCTGACAACAGCGATATTTAGGAAAAACACATCCTTCACACAGCGCTCTCCCTTAAAGTTCTATAAAATTATTTTGCGGTGATGATTTTTTTTTCTCTATTTTTTTTTACACCGAGAAAAGTATGCTGAGATTTTTGATGTTTCATACTTTTTTGAATTATGGTCTGGGTTTTCAGGGTAACACTTTAATCTTCCTGTAAGAACACACTTTGAGGAAACAAAGAAAATGCCAGCAGCCAAACATGAATGTGGGGGGCTAAGACGGGGGGTTTTCAGATTGAGATGCAAGATGGATTCATATATATTCATGAATTCAGTCAGAAAAGTCAAACGGAAGCAGTATGATAATCTTGCAGTAATTGCATTTTTCCCTCCAACTGTTTTTGGCAGAACTGAGAGCCACATCCTGAGACATGCGACGGGGAATGTAGTCTCGAGGAGTGTGACAGAGCAGTGAACAGTGGATACACTCTGACCCTGTACCTAAGGCCAGTCAATCCACAGCAGGGTCAAGTGGTGGTTATGCCAAATCCTTTGGATTCATGGGTAATGGGATGGCTATCATTAGTCCTCGGATGGTCAATTATATGTTTAATTAAGCAAGACAGATATCAGATAATTGAACTATTGACTGGCCTCTCTGAGTCACATTTGTCTTCTGATTCAGGGAGGGCACAGCTGAAGTCATATCACATTTGTTTGTGGTGTATGAGATCCTGATGAAAGTGGAAATAAAATCGGGTCCTTTCATTTACTTGACAGATTCATGTGATGTCCTGACCTCTGACTGAGGAACTTTTTTGTTAAATTTTCTGACTGTGCACTCTTTCTCTTCCAGGCCTCGGGAAATAGCATTACGAGCTTACGCACAAAAACCCCCCCCCGAAACATCCAAAGGGCCATATTTCAAACTATCAAGCTTTTTTTCATACATGTCAGTCTGCTGGATACATGTCAGCAGCCGTCTGAAAAGTGCTGACATCGCTGCCCTCCTGTCCAGCAGCACGCTCCCTCTGTGTGAACTTGGATTTAGCTCAAGGGTATAGCCACCCTGCTAATGTGATGTAGCTCCAAGAAGGAAACAAATTGGCCTGACGTCTCATACGCTGCCTTGTCTTGATTGTGTGATGGCTTCTACTGCTAATGTGTTACGATGGGTAGACCTGCATGGGGAGGGAGACGGGTGTGTGCGTGTGAGAGAGGGAGAGGGAGGGAGAGAGAGAAAGAGAGGGAGGATGGGGGAAGGGCCTCAGTCTGCAAGATCAGCACAAGTGGAATTGCATTGATTCAGTTAACTGCAGAGTTGGAGCGTGATGTGGAATTCTGTTTATCAAGGGTGGAGTTTACACGATAGACTCCATTTTGATCTTATTTTCTACATCGTATTCATAATCAGTCCCTGCTCTCTTACTTTCAGCAATAAAATATTGCATCAGCTTTACAAATATAGCTTAATCCCACCTGGAGTTTCCGATGCTGAATAAAATGAACATATGTGTTTCTTACTAATGTAACATTTTGATTTAAATCAGCATGTAATGTTTTTCCTCGGTATCTTTCAACCAAAAGCATGAATAGAAATGCTCCCCTTGCTCAGACACAACGATGCTGACAGATGCACACTGTAAACAGCATCATAATCTGTATTAATCTACAAGATCGCATGCAAGCAACTGACATCATGTTCTGTAAATCACCAGGAAATATGTCGCACATTTCTAGTAAATACTGACTCATGTTTTTTACTCAAACTGAAGCCATCAGCCCACAAACAACATCTGCTGAATCTTAACAAACTGCAAAATAAATCTCTAACACTCTCATAATTAAAAGGAATAAAGCAGAGAATTTTAACTATGTAAAAGGCTGCTCCCTATTAACAAAGGGTGTTTTAGTCGTGAAATACATAAACAATACTGTGTACTATTGTCATAAATGAGAAAAAAATAGATTGTTGTGTTTATTATGATGAAAGTACAATATAGAAAATAAAATCTTATCCCTTATCATAGATCTGTATGAAATCAGATCACGGCTGGTGTTTTTTATGTGTTTAAAATCCTTCCTACGCAGTCCGTCCACATTTTGAGGGGAATACACATATTGTAAATTAATGAGACTCTCTCTTAAACATGCATTTAAAATGGGAATGGGCGATATATATTTTCTCCTTTTCCTCTCTGCCCCTCTTTTTCCTCTCCTCATTTCTCCGTCTAGCTGTAGGGAATTTGTCTCTAAGGGTTTATCATGACTGCCTCATATTTCCCCCCCTAGTTTGTCATTTTGCTGACCCAGACGCTTTTTCATATTTCAGTATTCTTATCATCCACTGGCAGTAAGATGATCCATTTCACTTATTTCTTAGAAGTGTGACTGTAGCCTAAGTCAATATCTACAGAATGAATTCAGCGAACAGAGGGCTAGCTGAGGAGGGGCAGCTAGTTAGCGGAGGTGGTGGTGGTGGTGGTGGTGGTGATACTGGTGGTGCAGGACACTTTTTTTATCCAGAGTCAGCAAGGGTAAAATGTCAAGCATTTCTTAGGGAAGCGGCTCCATAGGATTCCATTCGAAGCTTTAATCTTAATTGAGAGCATCGCACATTGATATTCCATAGGCCTCTTTGCCCTTCGCCTCTCAGCTACTTTCATTTAGAGGACAGCCGTACTGCACTAGAGCATGGGGATTGCTTTGTCAGACAGCCAAGAGGCCAAAGGCAAGGTCAACCTCTCTTTGTAATGGTGGCTCACTATGGAGTGAAGGCATCACCTCTTTGATGCTGTCACTGCTTTTGTGAAACATTTCTGAGTCTTCCTAAAGTAAAACTGAATATAATGTCCTGATGCTGCCATGAAATATTATGTCGGTGTATTATATCAGAGGAGTAAAGTTAGATAGTTTCACAGCATCCTGACGTACGGATCTAAACAAGCCACTTCTTTCCCCCCTCACGCACCTCGAGGCCAAACAGAATGATGTTTTAATGCAGGGTGGAGTAAAAGAAGATATTTGCATATCTAGCAGTCAGGCAGAGTTCACCACAGCAGTCACAGGGATGATTCAATGATTATCTGAAATTATCGTTTGACTCTAAATACGGCCTCTTCAAAGAGGAAGAGATCTGTGCCTCGTCGGTGTCGGAAAGCTGCCGATTTTGTGTCCTGTGGCTCACAATGGGTGCAGTAGCATTCCCTAATCCTCAAACAAAGGGGGAGGGACTAACTGGCCCCGGCAGATGCAGCGATAAGGCCCATGTCATCAAGTAAGGTGAGGAGAAGAGGAAGGTGCGGGACGGCAACGCTCTCGCCACTCCTGTGGGAAGACTCGTCATGCCACCTTTCCAGAGGTGATGAAAACAGATGGAAATAAAGACTCACAACACCCACCCACACACACACACACACAGAAAGACACACGCACATACACACACAAACAGAAACTGTTTACAGCTGACTGCACAGCCCTTATCTGTGGGACTGAGGACCGAGCTCGCCTCCATTTCTCATGCTCCTGCCTGAGCCCGCTGCTGACACAGATATACTGTAAAGAGATAGTAGCACAGATAGGTATGCATGTGCATGTCAAAGTAGCCCTGAGGGTGAGCCGCTGTGAACAGACAAAGACGGAGGGATAACATATGATCCATCTGCCACACTTTTCTCATTAATCTTAAACATTTAGGTGACATTTAAAAACTGATTGGGGAAGCACCGCGGCAGATAACAAGTTGAAGTCATCGCAGCAAACACAAGTGCTTTTTCTGCTGATGAAACACTGAATCAGGATTAAAGGATTAGTCCTTTAAAGATTTGTTTTACTGGCACATACTATGAATAACAGGTTCTTATTGAGGGACTGCAGCTTCTGACAGATTTATCAGGTGATCAGGGTTTGATAAAGCTTCAGAGAAGCTGCTCCTATTTCAAAGTCTTGTCATCCTGGTTCTGTGGGAAAGCCCAATGCTCCCGCTTTCCACTCCTTCCAGCAATCAGCCACAGCAGTTTTTAACAAACACCTCAGCTGCCACTGACAAATCAACAATGTTAAGGCTGAAGATCTACCCTGACAACAAAGCGACTGAACTCCTCAGCAGGACGTTGGGAAAGAATCTTTAAAGAAAGGGTTCACACTATCTTAAGGATCAATAAAATCAATTCTAGCCAGGCAGTAATACCAGACACTTGCCAATAATACATAACCTACTTTGTAACTTATCAGGAGACATGAGATCATCGTCCAAAATGCAAATTTTGTTTCTGTTTCTTCACGTTTAGTTATCCCTTTAGAAATACACTTTATTAAGGTTGTTATTTTACAATATTTGCAAATTTAGCAATAGATTGCATAATTTAATTTTGCATTTTTATTCACAGTTACTTAACCAGAAGAGCTGTCTAATTTTTTTTTTGTGTGGAAAGAGGATGCGTAGGGTCCACATGAGTCAAGGCTGTCTCTCTCCAAAGGATTTAAATATAGCCCCACATTACTGCTGTCACTCACATGCACAGTGCCCTTTTGACCTCGCCTGTACAAAAGAGACTTGAAGCTGACATACTCACTCCAAATGTTTTTCACCACCAATGCAGCCAAACTGAGGCACACGCACATTTTAAGACTGTTTTTTCTTCACCTTTGATGTTATCTGTGGCCTGTCACGGTATCGTTTTCACTCATTTGTCTGAGGTTTCATCTGCGCTCCAGCAGGCAGTGTTTAAACGTCCGGGAGGCAGGCAGATAGGACGTTCCCACAACGATTGGACAGTTGAACGCTCCTCAGCATCTGATGTGCAGGCTGAGGTCAGAGTTTGTTGGGTTATGAGTCAGAGGCCACCGACTTGTGTTGTTGTACAGCTCGGCCACGTGTGGGCGGTGTGTTCCTTTATACGCTTCGCTTTTTCTTCTCTGACATCAGAGTGCTGCTACATCTCAACAACTGTTGAATGGTTCGCCATGAAATCTGATACAGATATCTGTGGTGCTCTAAGAATCGTGATGACTCTTTGTTTAGTGCCATCATTAAATCAAAAATTTCACTTATCCAGTAAAATATGTCAACATCTACTAAATGACACATCATTATATAAAGGCATTCGAGGTTCTTCAATGATGTGTCCTAATGACTCTGGTTATATGACTTTTTCTCTAACACCAGTATGAGGTTGAAACTGGTGGTTGTGAAATGTCTCAACATCTATTGGATGGATTACCATTACATTTGGCACCAACATTCATGCTCCCCTCAGGATGAATCATAACCATGTTGGTGATGCTCTGATTTTTCATTTAGTGTTGTCATCAGGTTAAAATTTTACTTGTTTTACAAGCAAATATCCGCAAAACTAATTACACTCCCATCAGTCTCCGCTGTACTTTGTCTTTAGTGCTAATTAGCAATTGCTCACATGCAAGCATGCTAAACTAAAATGAAGAACATTACACAACTAGAGAGTTATTATTAGACTTACATTCTTAAGGACAAAAACGACTCCGTGTGAGTGTTGTACTGTATCTTCTGGATATGTAAATAAGCAACTGTCAAGTTCCCCATATCAAAAGACCCTAGTACATCAATGTTTTGTTTACAGCGTTTCGGCTAATGCAGGTTTAACTTCACAAATCGTTTTTATTAAAATAAAAATATAATGATTATTAGTATGTGTTGCATTTGTCGACATTCCTTTTTTGCCGATAACTATGAAAGATGAGTATTTTGTTTGCAGTGTTCAAGACACACAAAGCAGATGTATGTGACTGCTAGCAGTTTCACACGATAGCGTCAATCTTAAATTCAGTGGGAACTCTTATCACACCCTCAGTAAACTTTGTTGTTTACTTGTAACCTTTCATTTCATTTTTTTTGAGAAGTTAGGGTTTCTTTCTTTTTCCGCCATTAAATCCCAGAACAAAGTACTTCCTGTATCCTGACCGCAAAAAGAGCAAACAAGTACATGGGTTCACTGTAGTATAAAGGCCTGCATCCCCTTAAATAGACTTGTTATAAGCTCTGTGTTGGCCAATCACAAGCTTCTCTCCGTGACAGTCCAGCCTCAGCACGTAGTTGGTTGTTCCTCAGTTGTTTTTGCAGAGGCTTAAAATCAAGCATGATGACAAAGATGGCCAAAGAATCAGAGAATGGGCATGTGAAGACTGTTCTGCTAAATCCTGAGGCTGCATGGAGGGCAGTGATGGATATGCTCAAATCAGATGAAAGGAAAAAAAAAAAAAATACGGCTTTGACTTCAGCACATTGCTTCTCAGAAACATGGCGGAAGAGTAATGACACAACGGAGATGTTAACATGACACATTAGTGAGAGAGTGACACACCCAATTCCATGGAGGCCTGTTAGACTTTACCAGAACGTATGAGAGCACTGCCATATTCTCATGTCAGCGACACCCACAGAAACTTGTGAAAGGTAGTAAATGGCAAATCAGCAGTGAAACTTTAGTTTCAATTTCAAAACCAGTCATCTCTTCTTAGCCACTTTTAAATTCAGTTTTGGGTGAATCTATATTTTGTCCACAGTATGTCAAATTCACTCAAATAATACATCAGATTTTTTTAAGGATGTTGAAATCTAATCGAATTGTTCTCTGCAGGTACACCCCCACCCCCACCCCACACACTGAGATTCAAAACCACTAAAGAACATGTTTTCTTCTCTTTTCTCTTTTCTCTTACTTTCATTTCCTAACAACAGCCACAACTGTGTATTTTCTCATCAGCGGCCATCTTTCAAATACCCCGAAGTTCCCTGTAACTTTTCCCGGATGTCAGTATGTTATATACCAGAGACACAATATAGTCCCCGAGGGCCGGACCTTCTTTCCAGGTTGTGTCAAACTCGCCAGGGTGCACATGCTGGTGTCTGAGCAGGAGCTGAACCTTAATCAGTGAAGCTTTGCCACCAGTAACCGAGAGTCACAATTATCTGCCCTATAGATACTGTAGGTAAGCAGTATACTGGGGGCCAGGGGCTATGGAAAGGGAAGAGGCTGTTAGGGGGGGGAAGAGCCTGAGTTAACCTCTGTGGCTCGTGTTTCTACTGTGCACTAATGGACGCCTGTCATCATTATGGACAGAAACAGGAGGGCGCCTGCCAGCTGCATGACCCCCATAAAACAGAACAGGAAATCCTAGCAGGGAATGAAAGGGAAAGAGATCTCTTCTCTTCTCTTAAATAATCCTCCCTCCATTTATTTGCCCAGATTTATGCTGAAAAACTGCAGTGTCACACTCGTTAAGCAGGAGAATATCCCATGAACCATCATAGGAATGAACGGCAAGGTGTTTAGGGTGCGGTTATGGGAACATATATAAAACAATTAGTAACTTTCACATCTGTTGCAAGTTTCATTTACCCTTGTTGTGTATAACAGTAAAAACCTCTGTTTTTCACCTCTGTTAAAAGGCTCAGGCTGTGTTTTACGGTGTTTCTGTCACGCTGGGAGGAACTTGTATAATTATTACATACAGTGTTTCACCCTTTGCTCTGTAACCAAAGTCCAGGGTCTACAATGTGACAGGACTTTGTCACACGTCTCCCAGTGGTGTCCACTGAAACGTGACAACCTCTTTATCAGAGGGCCTTCCTATCAGATCCCCAAGAGTTCATGCACACACACGCTGAACACAACGTCCCCAGGAAGCCAGATTTCTTATTGCAGCCAATAAGATAGCAAGACAAGCTTTATTGTAGTACTAGGGCTACACATTAATCCACTCTGCTGGATCCTGTAGAGCCCATCATGTGATAACTTCAGTCATTACCAGTAGTGCAATCATAATTAAAGTGGAATCTTTCAGGATGTGGCGAGTATAAAAATGTCGTCATAGTCCATGGAGTAGCAATCAAAAAGACAGTTTAAAAAAAAAAAGTCACAATCACATGATTTTATAAAAAATATGTGCTGGGATAGAGGAAGAAACTGCATAAACACATGAATCTGTATTTGTACACGCATGTCTGTGTGTGTGTATGTGTGCTATGTCCATGGAGACGTCCGTATGCGTGTGTGATCACTGCATGATTCACAGTGTCACAACTGTGCGCAGAAACGACTGGACATCCTGAGCGGAAACCACAGCCGACGAAGCTGCGTTTTCCTGCGACATACAACCTAACACTCTCACAAAGAGTCACTTGACTGGACCCTCATATAGGAAGTGAAAGAGGAAGCCCCTCGTCCATCCTGTCCTCCATCCCAATCTCTGCTTTGTGCTTCACGTGAAGCCACTCTCTCACAGACGATCACCAGCGCAGGCTTTTACTGTTGCAAAACAACGGTAAAAGAACTGGCTGGAGCTGGAAATCTCTTGTCATTAGGGGTCAAATGTCTGGTCAGTTGACATTTAGCCACAGAAGATTAGTGACAATCATCATTGTGAACGCAGAATTCACTGATTGATCAGCAGTGTGTGTCTGATACAAAAGAATATTTACTCAGCTGATCAACTAACGCTTATTTGATGGCCCGTTTTGTATCTAATCTCTGACAGTTTTTGTGACAGTCAGTCAGGAGCTCTTTAACAAGATACTCGGTGTTTAGACAGCCGAGCTGGACCAAACCAACACTGTCCAGGGAAGATGGGTATGATATCACAGATGGAAGTGGTGAGTGATGTTTGACTGTGGGGTCTGTTGGCCCGGCCTTCCCTCATGGTTCGAGGCCTCTGGCTGTGTTCATTGGTGTCAGTGTACGTAGCCTGGCAGCCCGCATTCCTCTGCCTCTCCCCACACAATGGTGACTATCTGCAGCATTCCTCTGTCTGTGTCCGCTGTCTGAGATGCAGCCAGGCCTTGGCAAACCACAGCACACAGCCAAGAGGCTGGTACCACGTTCAACTGATTCGGATGGACACGTTTGAGTGTTTTCACCGAAACCCAGCTATCCATCGGCGTTATTTCTTGTGTAAAAGTGTGTCATCTCGTCTTACTGGACACTGTGTAATAAAAAGGCCTCTGCAGAAGAGATTTTGAAATAATTCATGACATGATGACGCTTCCTCTTTAACCTGCTTCATCATTGCGTTTTTTTTTTCCATGCAATCGTCCCCTCTCGCCATCTGTTTTTTAAAAAATGCAAGCATGTCTATTCTAAACCGTTTCCACCGCTCTTTATCCTTCTCCAGCTATTTTGCTCTCTCTCTTGTTCTGATGCCACAGCCGTGCAGACACCTTTCCCTCCTGCTGACTCAGTAGCCAGCCTCAGGCGCTGTGGCTCGGGGTGTTGGTGGCGGGGGAGGAGGGGGTGGGGGAAGTGCGAGGCTCCCACATCAGGCCCACCAGCCTATCACATGCGAGGGAAAAGAGCTGGCTAATCGTTTCTACAATGGCACCCTGCACACTGTCACACAGTACCACAAACCGCTCTCCTCGCCAACACTTCTACTGTATTATGCCGCCGTTGCTTATAAATCCACATGTGATGTATGCAAGTGCGCAAACACAGAACCCTGCACAAAGAAAAGCAGTGTTTGAAGGAATGCACATGTATCAGTGCGTGTAATGTAAAATGTATGCGAGTACGCATGCATACCTTGTTCAAATACGCAGTTACGCTTAAGATAGTTCAATCTAAAATGCTGTGTGGTTTTGGAAATCTTAATTTAATCTTAAGCACTCTTTTCAACTGATTATGTCATTTACAATCATGACAATCATAAAATGATAGTGATTTGTGACAAAAAGTAAATTAACAAATTATTTTAACTATATTATTTAAACAAAATTTATCAATAAAAACCGATGGTGAATTTTTACTTTGTGCACAACAGTCATGTGAGTAGTTTTACTGTTAATGAACATATTTACAAGTGCACTCTTAAAATAGAGGAAACCTCATTTTAAAATTAAACTGTGCCTGTAAACATAGTCTTATTCCATATATAAGAACCACTGATTAAATAACATTGAAATATAGAGGGTCGTTATTCATCGCCACTACTTTTCTGCTACGTCCTCGGTGTTCACAAACACACTCGTATACTCCCAACGTAGCGGGCCGACCGTTAGGGATTAGGCCTGTTTTCAGATAGAAAGTGCTTTTGCACCTGTCTTGTGATTTTAGAGTTGATTTCCCTCAACAGAGGGCTGAGGTCAAATCTGTCAGGGGTCACACATGAGAAGAAAACCTGGTTTTTCAGGCTAAAGGGTGGCGCCATTAAACAAGCCACCTGCCCGGCTGAACCCTTGCAAAAGGGAGAATGGTGAGAAAGTGTCCTCTGACAGTGAAAACCTCAAAGATTCTCTGCACACAGGCCATCACAGAGGTTATAAACTCAATTTACAATGTGACCACTTATCACATATTATCACACTGGCCTTGGAACTATTACAGTCATCCAAATATTATTGTAGTCCTGAACTGAGAATGATCTATGTTCAGGAAATTTGCTTGCAGATTACAAAATGGCACCCGGGCCGAAAAACAAGAAAACATATCAAGTGTAAAAATTCCTCCGGAGCGACGAGCAGTGCGCCGTGGTTGTTGTTTCTCTCTTCCTCTGTCAATGAATGCAGAGGTGATGTGTTTGTCTGAGGAAGAGAGCAGAGGGGAAGCCTGATTTCCACTCCATTTTATCTGTGCCCCACAGCCCCTGCCAGTCAGCCCCCCTGTGCTTTCACATGCCGGGGTCCCACAGGAAGCAGCGCTCCATGAAGGGCAAAGGTCAGGGAAGGAGAGAAAGCCACTCATCCTTTCATTCACCACCAAGCCAACAAATAGGCAGTACTGTGATTGTTACTGTGCTTCTTCATTTGGCTGTTGAATACTTACTTATATTTTAGTTAAGGGCATTATGACCAAAAAAGAAAACTCTGGTGCTCTGAAAACTAAATAACATGATAAGTCATGTAGATTTCTACAAGCTAACACTGGATTTATAGAGCATTTTTACATTTTGTAGGATTATGTTATAATTTTAGATTAGCAATTTACAGTGGAGATAATTGTATGTGCTTGTAATCTTTTCATCTACACTGTAGACAAATAATAATTTCATATTTATGTGTCCTGTACACAAACTGATACACGTCGATATTCTTATTTCCCATATTGCATGCTGATATTGTGTTGGATACATCTGCTTTCATGCATTTATGAATTTTAAAACAATGTGTTTATGCTGTGAGTAGGATTACTAAAATGTCTGAACAGCTTCCATATATATAGATATATGAAACTACATAACCAAATTGAAACTTACATTTAAAAAAAAATGTGCATGTGAAGTTTTTGTAGGATAGTAAATTATGCCATCAGCAGATGAGACACGATTTTAAAAAGTCACAATAGGTTTATTGATCCATAGTAAATGAAAAACATAGTAAGAGAAAAACAATTTGCATAATTGTATATTATCTTAAGAAGAAAAACAAACAAGGAACACCTCTGTCCAGCAGAATCAGCTTCATAAAAATAATAAAAATGTAATTTCTAGCATCATTCCTTTCAGTATGTTTTCTGTTTTAAAGAGGCATGAACACAAACTATAATTTCAGCTACAAAACTAAGCAAAGCAAAATCACTGATATGAAGATTGAGCAGTAACTGGAGCAGAAAGATTTCAAAGAAGTTGTGTATTAATAAAAGGGAATATTCTTTGATTTCAAGTATTTCCTTTCAGACAAAATACATATGCCTGTATAAAATAAAAACATCTCATACATGTCCTGCATGCATGCTTCACTGTAATTTTCCATTCATAACTTGTTGCCTAGTTGTATCTATTACAATTATTTGAGTGAGATCCTTATGTCCATTAATTCAAACGTGATGAATCCTCGGGATTGTTGGTTAAAGAGCAAGGCGAGCTGTCAGCATAAATGGCTCCCTATGGAAAAGAATCAGTTCTGCAGGAAATTAACCAAACTCACAGTGAATACTCAGGTGAGGAAGGGTTGTCACTGGTGGACCCGGTTTCGTGGTAACAGTTTGCACCGGACAGTTTCTCACATTTAAGTTTGTATGCGTCCCTCTCCCGTATCAGTCTGTTGAGTTCATGTTTCAGATGCTCGACCTGCGACACCAGGCTGGTCTTTTCGTGCTCCAAAATGTGTTTCTGCTGGACCCGTTTGTAGCGACAGGACTGTGCGTAACCTCTGTTTTTCAGGGTCCGGCGCTTCTGCTTCAGACGCATCACTTCGTCCTTGCTGAGGCCTCTGAGGAGCCGATTGAGCTCCCTGACGGACATGGAAACCAGCTGGTCGTCTGAGAAGTGGGACTCGGCCGCGGATCTCCTGTCTTGGCGGCTGTGCGGCTGCTGGAGATGGTGGTGCGCACCGATGACCTGCTGGGCCTCCGGCGACTGAGGGGACGCGCACCCCATGTCGTCTTTGAGATAGGGGTCTTGGCAGTGACTGCCTGGGATGCCTTGCATGTCTGGGTGAACCGGGAGCCCCGGGTAGTGCTGGACAGGCTCGCTCAGGTGGCCGTAACCATCATATTCTGTTGGGAACGGTGGCGGGTGGTGGCCGTGGGGCGCAGATGGGTGTCCCTGCTGTGCCGTGGCGCCGATGAGGGCCTCCACTGCGTCCTCGGGTGTCAGACCAAAAGCTTGAGGGTACATTTGCTGAGGGTAACCCCCGTTGTTGGGTATCCAGAACGGGTCGCTCCCGGGGTTATTTCTTTGCTCGTTTGGATGGAGGTTTGGTGATGAGGGTACCGAGTTGCAAGGTGTGCTGCCAGGGGTGGAGGAGACAGAGTCTGGTCTCTGGAGCTGGCTGCACGGCCCGATGAAGGAGCGGTCTATTCCCTGCATCGCCTCCTTCTTTACGCCGAACTTCATCAAGTCAAAGTCGCTGACGAAATCCATGGATGTTTTCTGCAGTCCCAAATGTGAATGCGCTTCAGTCATATTAAAAAAAATGGTAAGCTCGTTTCTTCAAAGAGCTCCAAAATGTTCACAGCTGTTTCATGCAGTCAGTGAAATCGCACTCACAGTAATTCCAAACTTTGATTTCAGCTCAGAAGGGAGAGAGAGAGAAAAAAAACCACATGCGTGCGTAAAAAGCTCCCAGATGATCAAACTCTGAATAGCGAAGTGATTCTGCAGCGCGCAGCCTGTTTGGCTTCTGGAGCCACAAACTAAAAGTCCACTGATGTCAGAGGACTAGACGCACCTCTGCCTGTTCAGGAGAAGCGCACTTTCTTCATAAAGCTGCATTGGCATTATGTCACGCCTTCCAGACTACACCTCCACGCTCCTCTCCAATCAAAACACGCTCAAGAGGAAGATTTGCATAAAAGCTGCTACGAGTCTGTTTCCACGAGCTGTTCGTGATGATCATTTGACCAAAACCTATAAATGTCATGCACAGCAGCACATATTCTTATCTGCAATAAATAAATATATATATATATATATATATATATATAATTTTTTTTTCCTTGTTTGACTTGTCCTCCATTTTATATTTAGGCCTATTGATCCTTCAGGGTGTTTAGCTCTGTCACAGTGTGTGCACGGTCCAGTCTAATACCTACACACCCAGACCTGTCTGGACATTACTTTTATTATTTTCAAGGGGATTCAACATGTGGGGTCACTTTTTCCTTCAACAAATTCATATAAATTTAACTGAACAACGATTTCTATAAACCTTGATTTGGTTGATATTGGCTTATATTTATTTCTGAATCTGTGGTGGTTTATACATGTTGTGATGACAGCCTGATTTCACTTACACAACAAAAAGGAGGCTGCTATACAATTCATTTACCACTGTTGTGGTTGTTGTGTTCTTTACGAGGTACACAGGTAAATACTGACATCTTGTGGCCATTAGTCCGCACTGCAGGGATCCCAATACAAGATCGATATCCACTCAGAGCTCTCTCATGAGTGCAAGAGGGGGCAATGTGCTTCATTATTGTTGGATCAAGTCGGGTGAAAACATTTGTAAACTGTCATCATGTCATTAGAGCAAACGTGTGCACGCAGACGGTGTTCCCTGGTGAACTTTGTAAATCTGTTCTTGCCAGCGTTTTTCCGTGTTTTGTGTTTCATTGTTGCTCTTTGGATTTTATTAGTTTGTATTTGAGATACTTTCTGCTACTATGGATTATGGGATGTTCCCTTATGCTTATTGATTTCACAGCAGGTCGGTCAGTCAGTAGGTCAGTGAGGAATGCTTGTCAATGTTTGTGAGTGAGCGGGTATTTGGATTGGATCATGGACCCAAAACCTTTCACAAAAATCTGGATGAAGACTTTAACTAAGAATACCACCAGGAATCCCCCCCACCCCCTCCCAACCCCTCCCACCCCGCCAACGGCAGCTCATTGACAGCTCTCAAACAATAAATACCTCTGGCATGTTCAGGATCCTCTGCCTGATTCAGGCTTGTCACCCCCGTGGTGACACGACTGCACAGGATATTAAAGGGTTTAGGGATGTTCTGCCCTGAGGTGACCCTCTCAGGCAGTGCTTACTCCAAAGATACTGAAAGCTTCACCGACAAGATAGAAGACTCGAGCCAAAACCAATAGAAGTTGCTGTCTGGGAACGGCGAGTTATTGTTTCAGTCAGTTTTCTTTGCTGGGAAAAGAGGAACAGAGGAGACTATGTGACTGAGCAAGGCTTTCTCAGGGACACAAATTAAAAACGATGCCAGCAGGGTAGGTGATACAATGTATGCTAATCATAGGATGTTAACAGCATCTTCCTTCTTAAACACATTTGAATTTCTATACACCGATATCATTAATATAACTGGTGTTTATGCATCAGTGTAACATCAATGGCGCAATAAAACGTGCATCTGAGAACTCATTAGTTTGATGATTTGTACCATTCCCTGTAAACACTCCACCAATCAAGTGTAGTTTGTAGGAGGTTAGTTTATAGTTTATAGTTGTAGTTTAGGTCTTCTGGTCCTATTAAAGGATGTAGAACATTTATGCAGCCTGAGAGGAGGAGCTGCCTTACAGGTTAAACTCAGGGCAGCTCACCAACAGAACACACCAGACAACAAGTACTGTTTTTGTTGCAAGATAACCATATGACAACCTTTAAAGTGTGACTTCATTCAGATTCAACTAATGAGCCAAAATATTTGTCTTCTTGGAAGCATAATATCCAAAGATATCCCCAATAATCCTGAGCTCTGTCTATTTCATCTTGAAAATGCTTATGAAGTGCTACTGTAAGTGCACAATTCTGTACCTAATAGGACAGATTTAAAAAAACAAAAAAAAAACCCAACACAACATCCTTTGACTGACTGGTCACCACCAAGAAAACGTAATTAACATAGGTTAGCATGTGGATTACAGCCCAACTCATATCAATATTTGAAAATTTACTAATTAGTATTAATTTACCACTGAGTATGTATACACCAGGACATTTGCCAGTACTCTATGTATGGTGACATAGTTACTGGCCCACAAGGCTGTGTGCTGTCACCACTAAACAAATGACATGACTGTTCACAGCAGTAATGTCAAGCTGTTCAAATATGCTGATGATATGGCCCTAGATGGTCTTGTCCTGAAAGACAATACCAAACATGAGAAGGCTTACTTCAGACAGGTCACTGTACAGCAGGACTGCTATCAGGCAAGTAAACAGGAAATGAATGAATATAATACAAAACCAAGTGGAGACATAAACATCCTCCCTGTCATAGTCAATAACCAGCCTGTAGAAGAAGTTGAACATTTTAAGCACTTTGGCACAATCACTGATCACACCCTAACTTTAATGAGAATTCAGAACATTTTAACAGAGCCAACCAGTGATTGTTTTTAAATCAGGAAGCTAAAGAGCTTTGGCGTTAGCCAACACATACTTGAAATGGCATAAAGGAGCCTGGTTGAAAGCGTCTTATCATTTAACATAACAGCTTGGTACGGCAACTTGAGTGTAAAACAAGCTCTGGAAAAAATGTTAATATTGCAGGGAGGATATTTGGCAAGTCACAGAAACAACCTTTCAAGACATTTGATAGTGTTGTACACAGGAAGGCTAAACATATAACTGCAGACACCACAAACCCACTACACTTAAGAGTTTGAGCTGCTCCTGTCTGTTGATTCAGGGCCCCAAGGGCCAGCTGGAGGGACACTTGTTTATAAGATCTGCTCTCTGGTATTATTAACATAACCTACCTGCTGCTACCTGCCCATTTTGCACTACTGTATGTTGTATATTTTGTATGTTTTTAATGGTGTGTTGCACTATGTGTGTAGTGTAAGTAATTTCTTGTATTTTGGGAGAGGTCAAAGACAAATATCCACTGAGGTGGACAATAAAGTCAGTCATTGAATGAATGAATGAATGAAGGAATGAATCAGTTTCTAAATGAACTCAAACACATCTTTTTCATTCCTGTATATCAAATTCTTATCACTCATCAGTCAGCATATACGCTGATACCAGTGAATCTGCAGTAAGATAATGTCTTCTGTCTCTCTCTGGCATCCTGTCAGAAATGCAAAATGTCTTTGCTTCTCTTTCTCTCTGTATACACAACATCTCTCCTACTTGACAATTGGGTTCTGTGTGTTCCAGTGACTATTTTGTAAACACAAAGGGCCATAACTAACAGTTAGCTGCACTAACCTTCTAGTTCATAGATAACAAACATGGAGCGAACAAATAGCATCAGGAGAAAAACCATGGCTAGACAACATAAGGCGGAAGTCATGATTGCTGGAGAACAACTCAGGTACGAAGAGACAGAGAGGGGCAGTGTGAAAAGTTTTAAGGTAAGACGTGTGCCTAATGTAAAGTGGATGGCTTATGGCTGATCTGAGCTTCATTTCAAGGTTGAGGCTTCATGATGGCAAACTGATCAAGGACCGACGGTACCACCTACGCACGTATCCTAACTGCTTTGTAGCACAGGAGCTCATAGACTGGCTTGTGAGCCACAAGGAAGCTCCAGATCGGGTAACAGCGGTCTGTCTCATGCAGCACCTCATGGATAATGAGATTGTTCACCACGGTAAGAAGGAAGCACCAAAGCAAGCCTCAATAAGGAAATCCTAAAGGTCCTGTTATACCAATGAAAATATGTTATAGTAGCTTCATTTAGAGACAAACTAATTTCAAGACTTAATTGAAACCCTAATGTTGCCTTTTCTTAGTCTGTGATAAGAGGCCAGTGTTCAAGGATGCCAAACTGCTGTACCGTTTCCGCAAGGATGACGGCACATTTCCCTTCAATAAAGAGGTGAAAATCTTCATGAGAGGACAACGACTGTATGAACAGTAAGAGCTGATGTGCTTGTGCTGAAATGATCATGGATGAGCAGGGACAGCTTAGATATATAGTCAGATGTATATTGATAATCTGTCTGTTTAAATGCTCCTTTTAGCCATTTTAAGTAAATAGCATGTTATGAGACATTCGGATCTATGATTTTGTGTCTGTTTCTTCAGTCTCATCGGGGACAAGAACTCTGTTCTGCAGCTGAGAGAGGAGCATGGTGTTGCATATCAGCGCTCCTTTCCTGGCTGCCAGTTGATTGACTGGCTCCTTCAGAATGGAGAGGCAGAGAGTCGCAGTCGGGGACTGGAGCTGTGCCGTGCGTTGCAGGAGCATGGCATCATTCAGCACGGTGAGGCGAGTCCTCATTTGCCCTTTCATATACAACACTAGAAATGAGCTGCAAGCAGTGGCTGCTGGCAGTGGAGGGCCAGCAGGGACTTTTGCAATCTAAAGCAAATATACTCATCGACTCTGTGTGAAAAATCTCTATAATTTGAAAATGTTTCCCATTGTTGTCTCTTGCACTCTGTCTCTCTCTCTCTCTCACTCTCACTCCCACCAACAGTGGTGAAGAAGCATGATTTCTTTGACAGTGGGCTGCTCTATCAGTTCTGCGTCAACTTTCGCCGCCGCCGTCGCCTCTCTGAACTGTTACATGAAAACGAGCAAGACAATGAGGAAGGCGTGGCGTTGTCGACGCAAGAAGACAACAACTCTGATAGTCCATTTGTTCTGCGCAGAAACCCACCCAAGGAAACCAACAACGGTTTCCAGTCAGGTTGGAAAAAAACCTTTTTGCACTTTTTGTGTGTGCTTATACGCGCATATTACTGCATTAGAGATTTACACATAATCTAATTATAGTGGGGTCAAATAAAGACCTGAAGCAAGTTACCAGTGGGCGTCGAGGCAGCTTGAATTCCCTTCAGCTTCACTCTGCTGGATTTCCTCCTCTTGTCCAGCTGTCTTCAGCCTCAGTGCTGAGATGCAATCCTGAATCAGGCAAGTGTGAACACATGTCTTGCTATGTATATATATATCTTCTATATTGAGGTTGGGTTGTGTTTCTTTATCTAAACCTTGACAGCGTATAAACAAATTATTCTGCTGATCTTGCAGTACTTAGAAGAAATGTTACATGTGAAGAGTTAATGGCGCCTGGTGCACCCTTCATCAAGAAAGTGTTGACGGTGAGTTACTGTAATGACTTAACCTGGCCTGCTTAAGAGTTAATATCTATGTCATTCCAAAGATCTTATAGCTTTAATTTAATATAAATCTGATCAATAGTCGTGGAAGGCCTGAATGTTGATAATGCCATTTACAAAATGTAACTATTCTTCATGTAACTATTCCTCATTCCAAATGTACTCAACCTTGAGGTGAGTTTTTGCCTACGGGCCTTGTGATATCAACATACCATCTATCATGAATTAACAAGAAATGATTAACATATTCAGGCCCCTTCATACTTCACATTGGAAATAATACTCAATGTATTTAGAGGAAATTAATTGTCAACTATTATGATAACTGAATAATCATTTTAGTTTTTCAAGCAAAATGCTCCGAAATTGATGGTTCCAGCTGATTGAAGATTGATGAAGATTTGCTGTTTTTCCTTTACATATATTACAATTAATTGAATACCCTAGCATTTTGGATTGTAAATCAGACAAAACAAGCAGACACATCACCAAGGCCTCTGATAAATGTAACGTATTTTTTAAATGTAAATTTTTTTTTTTTTAACATTTCATAGTCTAAAGGATTTATTGAGAAAATAATCATTAGTTGCAGCTCTAAATGTAGTCTCATTTCACATTCTTGAAGAGATTATTTTTATGTGGATTAATGAAGTTTTCTCTGCCCAAGTCCAAACAGTATTATTTCATTTGTAGTGAATGAGCAACTTACTGTTTTTCACCATGATCCAAGGTGATAGGAGATGCCCTGGGCTGGGGTTTTGTTGTCAGAGGCATGGCTCCCTGTTATGTGCAGGCTGTTGACCCTGGAAGCCCCGCAGCAGCTGCTGGAGTTAAGGTTAGACATATGTTACACACATGGCACTGAAAGAGAATTTAGCATTAGGAGTTGATAAACAGCACATGCTGTATTTGTCCCAGAAACAAAAAATAAGACCTATTTCCTCGGTTTCATCTCCTTTAGGTGCGGCAGTTTGTGTACCAGGTAAATGGACAGTGTGTTCTCTACCTGGACTACAAGACAGTCTCCAGACTGGTGATGACTGGAACTCGCACTGTTGTACTGGAAATGATGGAGCCACTGACATGACAAAACAAACAAACAAAAAAACAAACAAACAAACAAAAAAAAAAACCAACAACAAAAAAACTGTCATTACATCTTGCTTGTTTTCACAACTACATTTTGCTGGAGCTTTAATATAATACTGTGAAATGTATTTTTCCCCTTCGAATTATAGATATAAACAGTGGCAGAGCTCATGTGCTCGCTTGTGGGAAATGACAAAATAAATAAATCAATGCAGATGTTGATCTTCGTTGCAACAAGAATAAAAGCCTTTAATCAGCTACTGGGTTGTTGTGCCTGCAGTGTTTTTCATAAACATGAATCCCAGAGCAATACTACATTTTGAACTTGTTCTAGTTGAAAATAAAACACTGTATTAACACAGTGCATATACAAACTTTTAGCCATGCAGCCATGATCGCCTTTTTCCCACCTGCATTCCGCAAAGACCCGCCCTACTCTGTCTCTGATTGGCTAGTACCCGTTGCCTTCGTTGGTTAGATTGGTTAGATTTAAGCAGGAGAAGTGAGGCGATTGGGTTAGAGTAAGAATATGAGGGTCAAAGCCAATCAGAGGCAGTGTAGAGGCGGGTGTTCGCAGAATGCGGGTGGGGAAAAAATAACGCGCCATGATCCAACTCCCTGCTAGGACTTCCGTCTTTTTGTCGACGCCATTTTGGAGTATATAGATAACAGCTAGCAGGCTGGTTTCACCACCGGTGCAAAATTACGCACAGAGTACTGTGTAGTGCTAGCCTGGCAGTCATCATTTTTGGGGGGTATTACTGCTTCCATGAGGTGTGCATGACGCTGTGCTGCCCCTCTTTCCTCCGGCCACCTCGCTGCAGCAGGAGAGCCGATGTGACAGCTAACTAGCTCGGTACTAGCGCGGTACTAGCCGTGCAGCTGAGCATCAGCACCGGCTCTGAGAAGGGAGAACATCAGCATCAGTCTGCACGTCCCGACCAGCTTAATTCAAGTCTTTGTTAGACATTTCATGCATTGAGACAGCCTGTGTGAAGCTAGTCTTCACATATAACTATCATAACGTGAGTAAAACTCATGGGTTGATTTTTGTCTGCGAATGAATAAATGAATAAGCGGGTATGCATAAGCTAGCTTTGATGCTAAGTAGGTTGACCAAGCCGAGCTAATGATGGCTAAACACGTTAACGCTAACTTACTTAGCCCCCACCGGCTAACAACATGTATCCGTTAACTTTGATGTCCGGAAAAATCATTGGTGATAGTGGAGCAGGGAAGGTCACAGGCTCTGTGTTTCAGTAAGTTAACTTACATATGCTCAAACAAGCTCTCAGTCAGTGAACACTGATTTGAAGCATGCCCGCTAAAACAGCAATGGGCCTCTGAAGAAGCTGGACCCCTGAACATAGATAACCTGCCACCATCAGTAAATGTGTTGTGATTTAATGAATGGAGGCAAGAGTTGGAAGGGCGTGTCCCCTGTTTATGAAATCAGCCTCATATGGTGATGGTGTTTATTTTCAAAACGAGTGGATTGAAGAATATTTGCTTGCCGCGATTTTTCTTCAAATGAAGAACAGTTTATTTTCTGTTTGTCAGGAGAGATGTATCAACTCCCAGTAAACAACCTTACAAGAATCAGGAGAGCCAGGAAACAAGTGAAAAGAGCACTTGAAGACATTGGACTGGAGTTCTGCAAGGAGGCGGCAGAGGTGAGTGTATTTTAGTTGCATGTGTTGTGTTGTAGAAACTCTTAATTAAATTGAGAAACCATTAGATTAGATCTTGTGTGGGATTATTATTGTACATGTTTCAAAACAAAGTATGAAGGTGCTCATTTTAATATATATGACATTCCAAATGGTCTATTAAGACATGTTTTATATCAAATGTTAATATAGCAAGTGTTATAGCAAGTTAACTCTATGCCAGCTCTGCAGAATTAGTCAAAAGCCTGTGTGGCTAATAATGACAAAATATCATATGCTGTCAAACATGTCAGATTGTATGTAGGGTAAAACTTATTGTGATTAACAAATATGGCTAATTCTCAGTAATTCTTTCCACAGGAATTCAAAGATTTTTGCCCTGATGATCAATTTGTAAAGGGGACACTATGCCTTGATATCTGCGGATGGGATCCGTCATATTCTAAAACACAGGTAAAATTCAGTCTGTCTTGTCAAATGCATATGCACAAATCACTGTACTTATCTTAATGTTGTTATTTTTTCCCCAATGTCTTTTAGGACTACCGATCAAAGCCATTTTGCTGCACAGAGTGCAACTTTTCTTCCAAATACTACTCAGGCTACAAGACTCACTTCCGCACAGTACACAGGAAAATCTTTGAAAGCAAAATTCTGCTCAACTGTCCATACTGCACATTCACTGCAAGCAAGAGAACTTTGGAGACGCATGTTAAAATATTCCACATACCGAGTTCAACACGGCAGAGTTATGGGAGCTCACAGGGAGCAGCGCTGCACAAGAAGGACAAATCGTATTTTGATAGAGCCAGACAGGGAGATGGTGTTGAGAAGGCGATGTACTATTGCAAAAAATGCTCGTTCCGGGACACACTCTACAATGTTGTGAGAAGGCACATCTACAGGGAACATTTTCAGCATATTGTCTCACCATATCTTGGTATGGTTTCGGAATCATCTGTCAAAAATGGTGCTAATTCTGTCAATGGCAACAACATCCTCTGTAAACGCTGCCAGTTTTCCACTCGTAGTTATGAAGCACTAGTGCAGCATGTAATTGAGTACCACGAGCGCATTGGCGCTCAAGTCACTACCATGATTGGACATGCAAATATTATCGTCTCCAGGTCTCAAACCATACCAACCGCTTCTCAGAAGGCCCCTGTGATCATTAACAGGGGCCACACTATTACAGCTGAACCAATAGCACAACCAGTAATTGGCTATTTAAAACCAGTGCCCCCTATTGTTAAAAATCAGTCCACCATCACAGCTAGTCAGGTGCGTGTCAAAGTTCCTGGCAACAACACTGTGGCTGAAAATAATGCTGCTGGGGTAAACACAGCCCAGACACAGAAGTGGAAGATATGTACTGTGTGCAATGAGCTTTTTCCTGAAAACCTCTACAGTGCTCATTTTGAGAGCGCGCACAAGGCAAAGAAAGTTTGGGCACTAGCCAAGTATATCATGAAAATCCACAACTTCACCAGCAAGTGTTTGCTTTGCAACCGATATCTGCCCAGTGATACACTGCTTAACCACATGCTAATTCATGGACTCACCTGTCCACAGTGTCACTCTGCTTTCCACAGTGTTGAGAAAATCATTGAACATGTGGGCCAGGCCCATCCTGATGATTTTGTTGGACCTCCTGGTGCATCACCTCTAACTTTTGATCTCACCGTCAAACAAGATAAGACCAATAATGTACAGCTTGTTGTTCTCACCTTTAACATGAAGGAATCTATCAATGGTAAAGATCAGTCTGCACCAGCTCAGAATAGTGTGGCACCTCTGGCCAAGTTAACGGCGCCCAAAATGATAGAGAAGAAGATTGAACCGCTTGCAAGGAGTTTCCCTTCACTGCCTTCCAATAGTGAAGTTGGGAAAACTCTGTGTCCGCTTTGTTTCACCATCCTCAAAGGTCCCATCTCCGACGCTCTGGCCTTGCATCTGAGGGAGCGACACCAAGTGCTCCAAACAATGCATCCTGTTGAAAAAAAGATGACATACAAGTGCATTCATTGCCTGGGAGTGTACACAAGTAACATGGTGGCTTCCACAATCACGCTGCATCTTGTGCAGTGCAGGGCTGTTGGTAGGAACCAGGCGAGCCAAGGCTTCAAGTCTGCCCTGACTCTCAACTCATCCGGGGCTGGCTTCCTCAAGCGGCAGCTGTCACCACAGACCATGCCCAACCCCAAGAAGTTAAAACTGGGCAAGGACTCAAAGATTTCCACTACCACTATTGGAAATCAGGCTGAATCTGAAGGCCTTGCTCTGGATCCTAGAAGCTATGAGCACAAGACGTATGAAGCCAGGAAAAATTTCCTGACGGCATACTTCAACCGGCGACCATACCTTTCACCTCAGGAAGAGGAGAAGCTGTCTGCTAGTCTGTGGCTGTGGAAATCCGACATTTCTAGCCACTTTGCAACCAAACGAAGGACATGTGAGAGACATTGTGAGACCACAAAGGTGTGTGTACTACTTGGCTTTGACATGCAAGCTGTCAAGAAAGTTAAACATGACTTGATCTTTAAGGAGACTAAGTCAGGTGGCACCTCTGTGGGCAGACCCGGTGGCCTCAAGTCCGGTACTCCAAACACAGACCAAAACAAGCAGTGTGAGACACTAAACTGTACCTTAAAACTCAGTACATGCACCGAGACCATATCCATTCACTCAGACAGTGAACCAGAAACGGAAGATAGACCTACTGAGAATGAAAATGTTGACACAAACCAGCATGAGAATGTTAAATCACAAGAACCAGCAGACCTGAAAGAAAAGACAGAACCTGTGAACGTGGATGATCCCTCTAGAGAAAAGGAGAGTTCTTTGCCAGATGGGAAAACAAATGCTTGGATGACTTTCTGTTAAATGTCCCTGATTAGCAGTGTGCCTTGGTTGACAAACAGTTGAGTTTTTAAAGAGCATTTGGAAGATCCAGATCATTTGCATATGGAATAACCTCAGAAAGATAGAAGCTGGTTTATTGCAGTTGCAAATCACAAACTTTTAGACTAATGGCATGGTCACTAAAATATTTCAATTCCAGTTGTTGATCTCATTACCAGTGTTGGAAAGGAGAAAAAGGTTACATTATAGTACACGTGTATGACATATGTAAGTGACATTGTATATACTTTATCCATCGTTCTTTGTTAGTTTCCCCATACAGTCTGTATTATTCACCGGTTAACTCACAAGATTTATGAAACAATTATGCCAACTTCCCTACTTCCATAGTTGTTTTTTGTCTCAAGTGTGACAATAAACTGTATCATATTGTCATTTCACATTTAGAAAGTGTATGATATGGTACTTGCTTATGTACACGTTTTAATAAATACAAATGTTTAATTAATACATTGTTTTTTTTTCCCCTTTTACATTAGTAACACTGTCAAAATGACCTTTTGTGCAAGGTCGGTATGAAAACACAAAGCATCTTTCAACTTTTTTTTAAGGTACAGGTAGAGGGAGAGAAAAATGTATCAAAGTTTTTCAGAAGCATGGTTTTGAGGAGATAAATGTGTGTATGAAAAGTGGATTTTTATGATCAGCCAGAGGTTAGTTTACACTTTATATTTACCATTGACTGTCCTGAGTCACTGTTAATGCATATTAAAAAAATGTATACAATACATTTAATAATATTGAAAAACAGTGAAAACTACAGACTAAGGAAGTTCATTAAAGTAAGTTTAAATTCAAGCTGAATTAATTAAAATATTGAAAGTATTCTCAGCTTTTTTGCTCTTTCCATATTTAATTAAGATAAAGTACTTTATTATTCCCAAAGGGAAGTTAAAGTTGCAGCAGTCATTTGACATAAATTTAGGAAGGTAAAATAAACATGATTAAAGGCTAAAATATATGCAATAACTAAATTAACTCAAGTAAAACTATAAAAATCGAATAGAGACATAACTATAATATACTATTTTCTGACTATACAAAGATTATTAAGGTGCCATACTGTTGTAGTTCATAAATAAACTACATGCTTTCCCCAAAGTGTTTTGTTGTCATTCCGAGGCAATATTTCCGTTCGTTTTAGACATTGATTGGTGCAGAAGCAGACTGGGTGGGATTTCCGGCTGTTACAAGCGGCACAATTGGCCAACTAACAGCGTGCATCACTGTCCAGGCCGCAGAGTCTGTAGCTGCAAAAATGTCCATATTGTGTTTGTATTCACAACTCCAGCCTTTAGTAACTCCATAGCTGCACCCTCCAAAGGGAAAACAACATTTCAGCAGTTGTAAGTATAACTGTCAACAATGATTACCTCATATCACTCCCGTGGATGTAGTTTGTGGTTGTTTTTCACGCGTTTCCCATGGACTGTTTATAAACAGCTAGTTAGCGCATGTAGCTAAAACTGGTGCCATATAACGTTATACTTGACTCGTAGCCAGAGCTGTGATATAGATCCAGCTGTGATCGGGCTGGCATCTAGACACGCACATCTGGCTCTATATAACTCGCAATAATTGAATCTTTCCAGATTTCGTAATGCTAAGCTTCCTGGCTGCTGTTTATCTGATGTTAGTTAGCTCACGGTTAACTTGTGTGTGGGGCAGTGCTGCTGCTGCTGCTGACGCTAATCATCCCAAATAACATCCACCTTTAAACGTGACGTTTAACAGTGAATTAGTCACTGAGCTGTTTACACTGATGGACCAAGTATAAACACAAACTCTTCTATTATCAGACAATTTATGTTTGCTGCTGAAGTGAGACCAATTTAATATAAATAACTTTCTTCAAGAGCTTGTTTTAAAATATAAATATAAAAGTTTGAACTAATCTGTGACGCTGGTCATTTAAAGGACCACACCAATGTGTCTGCGATTTTTATTTGTTTATTTATTTATTTATTTATTTTGTGTTCCTTCGGGATGAAGTCTGATGATATTCTGTATTTTTCCGACTGCCAACAAATCACATGAAAAGACCAAAACAACACTGAGATGACCTCACACACAAGTATTGCACAAGTATTACAGCTGTGCCGCAAAAAGCTTCCACGTTCAAAAACAATATAAAACACATTGATGGGCCACATGGGCATTGTAGTTTTATTTTGAGTCAGTCCTACATACACTGTCCTTCTGCTGTAAATACTCACTAGTGCACAAAGTCCTCAGCTGAAAATAGTCCCGAACAAATGTATGATTTACTCCTATTTGAGTAATGTTTGCTACAAACTACAATTCCCAGCAGTTTTTGGAAATAATGATGATATGATTATTTGATGAAATATATAAATACACACACACACACACACACACACACACACATACATATTTATCTTTATAAGTCAATATTTAAAATGGAAATCTTCATGTTTTTGGGGCTGAGTGCCACAGACATGGTAGGTAAGATGGAAAGGTATTGGAGGTATTGACATAGACTAATGCAATGCAGCTTTTTGTCTTCTTATGAGAGTTATCAAATACATTTTATATTTTTAAATTCATGCTACACAGTTTTGGATTTTTTTTTCTGCATTTGACTTACCTATCTAGGGATCCATTGGTTTCTATTTATGACAATACATTAGGAAAACTTTTAGCAGCAACTTGAAACCTGCTTTTTATGTTGTGTGGTCGATCAAAGTGAACATCAGATCTGATCATTTTTGCCATTGTGTGCAATGAAGTTCAGACACTTCAAATCAATCTGCACTGAAAGGGCGTCCATCAGTGGACTGACAGACAGATCTGATATCTGCTGGCTGTGATTGAACGCATAACTCGAGCAAGTTTCAAGAGTCAGCTGATATATTCTCACACTGTATGGAAATGAGCTACAACCAGGAGATGCTGCAATACATCGACATGGGTTGCAAAACATTTGCTGACAGGAGTTCATGTGACTTTTTCTCATCCTGTATGCTTCCAGGCTGCTGTTGCTAGCTTCAACATTAGGAGAAGAAGCTCTGATGTGACAGCTGCAGGCTGTGAGGATGGCAGCAGAAACGATGGGGTCTGATTAGACTGGCTGTGTGTTGGAGGTCCACAGTTTGGAAAATAATGCCGTACAGTAACAGAGAGCTGGTGGAGTTCTTTATAAGCTACAAGCTGTCACAGAAGAACTACCCAACCTCTCTGCTGAGGCCAGAAGATGCCAGCGGAAGGACTGAGAGGGACAAGGACACCACAGTTGCCAGTAACGGCTCACTGGTCACCAGCAGGAACGGCAGTGGGCGGTTGGGGGCATCGTCATCCCCCGGTGGCGACATAGAGGCTGTGAAGGAAGCACTTCAGAACTCAGCCGACAAGTTTGAACTGCTCTTCTCAGAAGCGTTTAGTGACCTTTCCTCACAGATTGACATCACTCCTGAAACAGCCTACCACAGCTTTAAGAGCGTGATGGACGAGGTGTTCAAGGATGGAGTCAACTGGGGACGTATAGTGGGCCTGTTCACCTTTGGCGGTGCCATTTGTGTGAAATGCGTCGAGAGGGATATGAGCGACCTGGTTTCCCGCATTGTTGACTGGATGACTATTTACCTGGATGAGCACATCAGCCCGTGGATCCAAAGCCAAGGAGGCTGGGTGAGTAGGCAGAGGGATGAACTCAAGACGCACCTTCATTTATGATACCTCAAAGAAATACTCCTCGGAAAATGTAATCTTTTAGTGTCAGATACTCATCACCTGTAGGCTCGAAAGTTGCCAGTGGAAAGTTTGCAGACTGCTTCTTCATGGAGGACGACAGCTGCAGTCAGTTTAGATTTATAGCAGTTATGATGGATTCCAGTGAAACTCAAACTACTCCTGCAGC
This sequence comes from Euthynnus affinis, assembly GCA_029490765.1. Classification (NCBI taxonomy): domain Eukaryota; kingdom Metazoa; phylum Chordata; class Actinopteri; order Scombriformes; family Scombridae; genus Euthynnus; species Euthynnus affinis. The sequence continues at coordinate 7,930,358 of CM055840.1, read as the reverse complement.
ATAATAAACTATTCTGCTGTTCTTCTTCTAAACTTGTAAAAGATACAGAAGCTGTAATAGTTTTTTCAGCACATTGTAGGATTTCTGTGCAGCAAAGGATCCGATTTGTTTTTTTTTTTTGTCATCTTTTTTTTGTTTTGTGTGATTTCAATGATGTTGCATGTTTATTTATTTATTTATTTTTAGAAAAGATGGCAGTAATTTTAAACCACAACTGTAGATTTTCAGTGGAGTATTCCTTTAAAACAGATTCATTGATTCATTCTGACACAATTAATTCATTCATCATCATTCCAAAGAGAGTTACTGCTTCACTTTTAATTTATAGTTTAACATTTATAAAGCAAAAATGCCACATAATTCAATGTCTTGCTCTTTTTTTTTTTTTTGCTGTTTTTCTGATGAAAGACATTCAAAGTTGTTACCTTGCTGCATATTTATCTCTATTTTATATTCTACGCATTAAATTATGAATCAAAAACACAACCGATGATGGAAAATGCTGCAGGATGTAGAGAAGCAAGTGTATCGTCTAGTAATAAAAGACTGTCTGAATCTTAATTTCCATTCCAGGACTGCTTTGTGGAGCTTTTCGGGCGAGACGCAGCTGCAGCAGCGACGGCGTCGGCGTCTCGGGAGACTCTGAGGAGATGTCTGCTAGTTGGAGTGGCGCTGCTAACGGGAGTGCTGGTCGGCGTGTTCATCGCTAAGAAACAGTGAAGGCGCTGCATCCTGTTCGCCGCCACACACGCACACCCCTTGTGTAATGCTACGCCAACAAAAAAAAACAAAAACAAAACTAAATAGTTAATGTTTACAAAAAAGCCCAGTCTGCTTGTGCACTGACAGAATGTGGATTTGGCTGAAGCAGTTTTGTGGGAGTGTCCATGATATGTAGCTTGGTGAGCTGTTATACTTCTCACCCCGCTTTGTCCTGTGTCTTTTTATTTCACACAGCAGATTTTCAGTTGTTAAAGAGTGTTACTCAAGACTGAAAGTGCTTTAAAATGAACCTGATAAGCTAAGAGACAGTGAAACAGATTCAGCTGGTTTGATGAGACTGCTTTTTTTTTTTTTCTTTTGTGTGTTATCCAAGGACCAATTTTTATCACTTAGAATACCAACTGACAGCTGACAGAGAGTATAAGTTATATTTCTTTTTCCACTGTGTAATGCTCAGCTCCTTTTGTTGGCTGTACTGGAGTTTTAGGCATGCTTCAAAAAAATAAATATATTTATGTTATTGTTCTGTCTTTGTTTGGTTTGTTATATAGACTGTCTGAAAAAGCTTATATCATCCATATTACAAAAATCTATAACTGTGCGTTATATATATATATATATATATATATATATATATATATATATATATATGTATGTGTATATATATATATATATATATATATATATATATATATATATATATATATATATATATATATATATATATATATATATGTATATATATGTATGTATATATATATATATATATATGTATATATATGTATGTATGTATATATATATATATATATATATATATATATGTATGTACATATATATATATATATATATATATATATATGTATGTATGTATGTTATATAGACTATGTTATATAGACTCTATCTCACAAAGGATTCTTATTTATTTCAGGATTCTTATTTATTTCATGAAGAAAAGTACATTTCAAGCCCAAATTCTCTTTTCATCAGATACAGAGGAATCAAATTTACCACAGGAAGTTTTTTATAGGAGCAGATAGTCATGTTTGGGAGATATAATGTAGTATATAGATTGTTTTAACTAGCTGTATCTTACAGATCAGTTCAATACCATCATAATGAGCATCAGCAATATACATGACAGTGCAAACTGCACACACATAAATGTGTGTTGAGTGTTATCTCTAAACTGCAGGGTTCATGGTTTTACATCCTGTGCACAGTGTCCGTTGGGGAGAATGTTGAGCTGCAGTGTTTTGTTTTTTCCATGAGGGGGTGCTTGTGTACCACATGTTTTAAGAGAAGTGTAATACCCATCAAGTTATGGTAGTGAAGTTCATAATAATAACAATAACAATAATAATAATAATAATAATGCTTTATTATATTTAACAGTACTGTGTTAACATGCATTTCAGATAGTCATCCTTTAGATTCTGCTGTTAAAAAAAAAGACACACCATAAAAACACACATTTGTTCAGAGATGAGTTTAATGCATTTGAGTCTCCCAGACTGACAAAGATAAAACATATTATCAAATCACTTGCTTCAGTGCTATAAAAGTTTCTACTACAACCAAGGATGTCCTACAACAGTCTGAATGGGAAAAGAGACAAGTGAGCAGGAGAGAGAGAGAGAAGGCCACTAACGGATGGCCTTGAGAGTGAACTGGAGCAGGCCTGTGGTTGCTAATCTATCCCTGTCATTTGTTGCCATTTCCCCAGAGCATAGCTGGCGGCAGCAGCAGATAAACAGCAGATAGAGACAGTTAAGGAAAAGAGTATAAATTAAGGACATGCTTGCCAAATTGTCTTTTTTTTCTTATTCTTTTTTTTTTTTTTTTTTTTTTTTTTTTTACATTTTATGTCTTTTTTTGCACTCAATTACATGTCTCATGAATGTTCTGATAACACCTGAGGAGGGAAACAGTTGGATTTTTAAAGGTTTCTCTGCTTAAGTGTGATTTAGGGTAAACACTGAGTAGATATGGGAAATGGATAATGACAAAAAAAAACCCAAAAAAAATCTCACTGTGTGACCTCAAAGGGCATCCTTGTATTAAATTCCCATCATCAATATCCTTTGGGAATCAGGAGTGTTAGACATAACATTGGTTGACTGCTAATGAAATTAAAGTGAAGAAACTATTTTCTGTTCAGGTATCAGAGACAAATCACCATTTCAACCTCAGATCTTTATCACCAATACTCTCAGCATGTGTGTGTGTGTGTGTGTGTGTCATGGTGTCACGAGTGGGTGGCGTGCCCAGATGTTCACCAGGTTGTGCTCAGCAAGCCGAAACCAAATGCATAAATGAAAGTCTTATTTCTCCCTCATGTCTGCAACCAAGCATGCACAAATCTATGAAAACAAGCACAGCGATGTGTGCGATCATTTATAGACTTGTGTCAAGCGACGTGTGCTGCGTGTACCCGCAGTTATGAAATCTGACTAGATTGAGCTGACCCAAGCATGTCATACATGACTGATACTGAAACTGAACTCTTTTCAGCTAACAGACAGAGTGAATTTAGAGGTGTTTTGATCTACTGCTTCCAATAATATATCTGTTTGTTTGTCTGTCATAAGTCTTTTTAGTGTCGTATGTTAAATACTTGAGTGTACGCGGTGCCCCTCGCAGACTAACTGACAGGGAGTGTGAGAGTAGCGATGCCAGCCGCAGGTGGATGGTTTAGGGTCTGTGGCCTCAGTGATAACTTATCAGTCATCCCGCAGTCCTGAGTGAGCAACCCCAGCCCTGCTCCTCAGCATAAAACACACACACACACACACACTACTGTACTGTGTTTACTGTGTGGCATTTTAGATAAAAATGCTGCTGCTAATGAAATGGTACTTAGAGGGAGTTTTTCAGTTGATGCAATACTCTGTAAAGCCACCTTTCCCCTAAATCATCTAATCAGTTGGCAAGACATGGCCACAAGTTTTGATCAAAATAAAACAGTTATCTCTGGTTCATTGAGTGGGATTACCTGAGTATAAACAATCACAGTAACCCAACATGACCCAACAAAATGATTGCTGATATTTACATAAAACACAGCAAGACATATTCTAAAATAGGCTGACAGTGAAGCCACTCTAGACTCTTTGACGCTTCAGCTTTTTAGGTTCAACATATCGTCACTTATCATTACAAAGCAAGTTCTCTTTAGCCTCTCACATTTGCATTCAAGCATGACATGAGAGTGGAAATTTTATGCATGAAAAATAAAAAAGTCCCCCTCATATTCATATAAACAGCGCTGAGTAATAAACACAAACATGACCTTGTTTGCATGTGTGTTTGAACAGTCGCTTATTAACTGGCAGACGTGTTCTGAACTTAAAAGCAGTTGCATCTAATAGTGATGCACTTTAGTTGAATGTTTGTCACTTCTGCGGAATGGTGAATTTGCATAACCCGCTATGTACAATTACACTGTCAAAGTGGAGCGCTGCCTGCACAAAGAGGCTATTATACCTGAGCAGGGGAGTACAATAACTCCACACAGGAGGCTTTGCTGTGGTCAGTTCACTGAACTGAGCAGATGAACTGAGAATTCAAATGACATCAAAGACAACGGCCTTCACAACTTCCAACAGAATGAGTCAAACATTTTTATTATTTTCACTGTAGAGCTTCAATTTTATGCTAAATATCAATTCTGGAAATACAAAACAGACCCATACAAACACAAAAAACCAAAATATCATTTCACATTATGAATAATAGAAGAGGGATGAGGACACAGATATGGCAGTCAAATCAGGGTTTTTTTTTTTGTTAATATTTACAGCTGAGACAATTCCTATCAGTGTGTTTACGTGTGCGGGAACCTCAGTAGAGTAATTTCCTCTGACTTTATTTCCTCTGGATTAAAATAATATCTACAAACGTGGAGTTTCCTTAAAATACAGTGAAAATAAACAGAAAACTTAATTCACATGACATCCAGTGTAGAAACACATATGTACAAATCCACACAAATAACTGGCAAGCAAGCAAGCAAGCGTGCTGATTCCTAATTATATAATGCATTGATTGATAGGAACTGTGTCCTCCTGCGGTAAAGGGTTGCCTGGTTCTTTCACACCAGTGTGGGCACCATACCGGTGTTGAGGTGGTGTGTGTAGGGTAAGCTGGCGGAGGGGTGCAGTGGCGACGGTGTTGGGATGAGGTGAGGCGTGTGGCTGTAGGTCAGCAGAGTCCCGGGGCCGAGGGAAAAGGGCCCACAGTTGTCGTCTGCGGAGCACGGCTGGTTCACCTCCGAGTACGACTCCAACATGGCAGCCTTCTTGCTCTTCTTGTTCTTGTTGGACACTTTTCTGTTGCGTGTTTGAATGCCATCCTTCTTCATGGTCAGGGGCCGGTTGACCTGTGAGGAGAGAGAAATTTGTTGTTTTTTAAAATTTTTTTTACTCCACAGCGTATTTATGTTTGGCAAAATACCCTAAATGTCAGACATGGAGCTGTGCAGCAGTTTAGAAATGATTTTTGTTTTGCTGATTGACTCACATTGTGCAGTTTAAAGTAGAGCCCACAGGCGTTACACACAGGTTCTCCGTTGGCATTACGTCTCCACAGTGTTGTTGTGCTTGTGTGACAGTTGGCACACAGTGTACCTGCTCGCTTGCTGACAATCTGAAAAACAGAGAGGAAATCATCAGGATTTCTTTTTCCTAAACAGTGAAACGGACTGTAGTTTATTGACTAATTTAAGTCAGCCACCAAATCAAAAACCATCTCAGTGTGTCTTACCAGTCTCTTCTTGGGCCGGATCAGAGGTCTGTTTTGACCATTCATCTTGTGGTAAAGTCCGCAGGCGTTACACAGGTAGTGGCCTGTACCATCCCGGCGCCACAGAGGAGTAGCTGTGGCTCCACAGTTAACACACTCTCTGGCCTCTGTTCAAGATCAAAAGCACACAGTTCTTATTGCACACTTTAGTATAAGGAGTATAAATATTTACTTATATATTATATAGACTTTCCGTAAATCCTCAATTGATAGAAAAAGATTCTGAACAAATGTCTTACAGTTACTCTCACTCATGGTCCAGCAAACATGGGTGGAGTTAATATTTCATTATGGGACAAAAATATATATATATATATATCACCACCCATGTCTATTGTTCTATAGCTATTGATCATATCACATTCTCCTCCTCAGCAGATGGAGTTTCCCACTCCTCATGTAATTTCTATGACAACTGTGGTACAATTGAAAGCTCTGAAACAGCCTCTCAGTGAACCTTATGGTAAAACTGTTTTGCCCATTTCCAAAAATCAACTTTTAATCTCATCTCCTTGTAATCAAATTATGGACCAAACAACATCCATTCACAGAATATAACATGTTCTCACCTGGAGTGGATATCCTCATCTTGTTGCGCATTTTAGGGGAGTATGAGGGGCTTATCCAGGCCCCGGGGCCTGGGTAGAGGGCGGCTGAGGTGTACTCCTGAGGCCCGCTCATGTACGAGCTGTAAGGGCTCAGCATGTGGGGGTGGGATGACGATGTGTACACACTCCCAGCTGCAGGGGTCAGATTCAGAAAACTGCTGCTGGCCCCGGAACCTCCCAGCGGGCTCATGCGCTCGGCCTTGAGGGCCTCTTGAAGCCGAGGGCTCTCCCTGCCGTCTCTGCCTGGAGAAGAGTATCCATCTCTGGAGGTGGTGAAGGAGGAGGTGATGCTCGGGGTGTACAGGGAAGTTGGGGTGTGTGAGTGCAGCGGGGTCTTGGTGAGAGGGCTGCTGCTCCAGGTGGAGGCTGGAGGGTTGTAGGGTGAGCTCAGGGAATGGCCGCCCGGCGTGTCCAACAGCTGGAGGTTGCTGAGGAGACTCGGTGAGGAGAACACCTGTCGGACTTTGGATCAAAAAAACAGGCAAAGTCATTTACAGCTTTTATCATCATTTTTAAAGCATCACGATTGAGTAGCTGGGTCTGGTGGGTGAGAGTGGGTGGGAGTACTGACCCGAGCTGTGTCTGTAGGTGGACGGTGCTCGGCTGTGGCTTGGGTTGGAGAAGAAGGAGGGCAGGCTGGTGTAGTCGGTGTCTTGGCCAGAGAAGAAAGCCTCTCCCTCTTCTCCCGGAGGCAACAGGCCAGGCTCAGAGGAGAAAGCAGCCAGAGGATCTGAGCTGAGCAGAGATGGAGACACCCAGTGGGACTGTTCTGAGGAATCCTCCATGCTGACAACCTGTGGCAGGAAAACCAGAAAGTGCACAGATGTTGAGAAATCAACAGTGTATTTGAGATTTGTGTTAAATGCAACATGGGGTTTGTTTTTCAAAAATTGAGCGCTGAAGTCAGATTATATAAAGGCACAAAGGAATTAAATGTGTCCAGCATCTTCCGCTGTGTGATTTACTGTAACTTTGATTGAGGCAGATATATTATCACCACACTCTTCACTTCACAACAGCCAAAGGTTCATTTAGTGACTTGGGGGCTCTAGGCAAACATCGTCTTGCTTCATTTTCACCCTTTCTATAACTGGGAATGTTGGTATTGGCAGTGGCAGAAGAAGTACTCAAAACTTTTTCCAAAGTAAAACTATGAACTATTGATCATAAAACTATTAATACTACACAGAAAAAAAAAGTAAAAGTCCTGCATTCAAATTTTGACTTACAGTGAAGAGTGACAGAGAGCAATTATCAAGACAATGCAAAAATAAATAAAAATGTAATATTTAAATTCACTTCACGTCTGTTCAAAGTGGAGTTTTTAATTCTCACTATTTTATATAATGGTGGCTAGTTTAAAGGGGATAAAGCAATAACAAAGAGCATCAGTTAAAAAAAAAAAAAAAAAAAAAAAAAAATCAAAAATAAAGTCCGCCCATGACAACAACCAGTGTAACTTGAAGTTATCAGAGACAAGATCTCTCGACAGCCGGCTTCTTCAAACTTCCTTTTCTAGGATCCTCATTTGACTGTGGCTGAAAGTAAAAACTAAAAATAAATGGGTCTATAAATGTGGGGATGTAGCCAGTGACCAAACGGTTACTAGTGGCCTTTCAACAATAGGTGTGCCAGTTAAAAGAATGCAAAAGATATGTCCTCAGGGACGCCCCACGGGGTGGTCAAACAGCACACTACACCGACTAAAAAAAACAACTTAGGGTTTTTTCTGCGAGCAGAGCGTTAGCAGCACCCTCTGTTCCACTGCTCACAAGATTATGTGAGATTCTCACACCTTCTACATGTATGTGGTGTGTTTCAATGATACATTTCCTAATCACTGAGGTGAAAGCCTAGAGCATAAAAGGCACATTGGCCTTTAAATAACAATATTAAATAAAAACTTAAATAAAAAGTGATAGTGAAACAAACAAAGCAGTATGTGTGAACTGCAGGGACGGACAAGGCCACATTAGCTCCATATCTTTAGAGGAAAGAGAAGAGGAAAGAGAAGAGGCAGATAGTGTCTGATAAAGTCTGAGAAAATCTGATAGTCTGCATTATTATAATGCTAAATATATCCAGCTCCACTGATACAACACCACCATAATCTCATCTGATTAATAGAAATCTGTCAGACTAGAAATGTGACGAATGTAAAAAAGCACAGCGGAGAGAGACGGCACGTTACTGGGAGACCATCAAATGAGATTGCACTCAGGAAACAAGGAATAAAAACTGACGCACATAATCACATTTAGATGGATTTCATAATTTGGAATGAAATTACTTCAGATATGAGCTTTACACAGAGATGATTAATTATCCTTGGGCTTAATGGTTGTCCTTATTGAAAGCTAAACGGGTGGAAGAGTTATTTATATTAATAAGTTTACTTACGTACATACAACATGAAGTTAATTGGACATAAATTGATTGAACTAAGTTATCTAAAAGCATACAGTTACATAATTGCATGGCGATATGTTGGAGAAAAGTGTAAATTTAAATTAACAAAAGTTTAAAAAAAAATTAAATGATAAATCTAAATAAAATTTGAGAGAAACTGTCAATGTCACTGAGAGGAAAACAGAATCTCTGTCCCACTAAAGCAAAGTTGTCACTTCTCATATCTCCACAGGTTACAGTCAATCAAGCAATAAATCTTCTGAATTGATATTAAATGACTAGCGAAAGTTTCAAATGCATAAATAAACTTTCATAAGCCAGCTATTCTTTACCGGATCCATTAAACACCAGTTTCCACTGAAGAATAGAAGAGCGCCAGGAGACAAAGAGTCGAGGGGTCACCTACCTGAGTGGTCTGAGCGAGGTGAGTTTAGGACACAGGGTTAGATTAATGTAGCCAGGTGGATGGTGGCACAGCGCGACTGTCTACCTCAGTATGGACTGATGGCTAGAAGAACAACTTCTCAAACCACCAGTGAAGTTCAGGGCTAAGAGAGTCTGTGGGAGGGGTTGGGGACAACTTTTTTTTTGAAAGACACACCTCTTTGATCCAGACAGAAAGAGCTTGTATGAGGGCAGATGTAACATATTCACAGCTCTGAATTTTCAAAACATGTTTAATTCATTCACGAATATAAAATACATATATTTTGAATATTGGCTTTATGAAGGGCTTTTGATATCTGAGGCAAAAGGTGAAGGTGTCAGCTTTAAATGTTGGTTCCTCTGCTTTTCCCTCATGGCTCTGTGTCATGATAGTGTAGTAATGATAACATGTTGTATCTTGAATGATTCCCAGAGGCAGCAGCACATATAAAAAGTGTATCAGCACAAAATCATGGCCATTATCAAACAATTAGATGTAGCTGAACTATATATATATATATATATATATGTGTGTGTGTGTGTGTGAGAGAGAGAGAGAGAGTGAGTGTGTGTGTGTGTGAAATATACATATATATATTAATATATATATATATATATATATATATTTCTAAGTTTTAATACTTGCGCAGATACACACATAAATGAAACATACAGGATGTCATAGAGCTGCTGTCAGCAGTCAGCATGCAGGATGGGTGCTTTTTGTCTGTTGATGAAATGTGCATACAGCCCCTGATAAGACCAGACCCACATGGAAAAGAGTTTGACAGACATTTGAACAAAGCAAATATAAAATGCAAAGACTCAATTTCTTTGTGGTCCAGCAAAGCTTAGAGTGGAACACAGTAATGCAAATTGGCAGTGGAGCTGCAATCATGGAGAGAGATATGGTCAGGACACGGCCTGGCTGTGCACAAGCCCCACACTGTCCCAGTCATTTGATAGTCAAAGCAGCTCCCCAACTTTCCTCTCTCTTTGTTCATTTACAGTTTTCAGGGAAATCAGGGGAGGAAAACAGTTGGGAAGAATTGAGGCCTTTTTTATTTTCAACACTAGGACTTTTCTGCCTTTTAAAAACCGGAGCAGACAATATCTCCAGAAGGTAGTGACGAGCAGATAAACTGCATCCGTTAAGCCAGATGCAAATCAATAAATAGGTCATGGTAACTGTGGCACACATTTGTATTTGAGCCACTCGTTTCCTAAAGGCTTTTCATGCTTTCTACAGTTACTCAGCATGAGTTCTCATCATCTACCAACAGAAACAAAACAAAAACTGACTATATGAGGGTAAAAGTCAACAAGGTCACAGGTTGGTGTCAAGCAAGAACAACTCCCCAGAACTGAAAACACAGAGGTCATTTCCTCAGTATGCTTTATTTAGATCTATGTTTGCATTTCTTTTTTTTTTGCTTCATTTACTTAAAAATAAGGTATTTTAAGATGTGCAAAACAGTATGATTGAAGGGTTAATTATTTTTCCAATCTATAAAAGCCTCAAGAAGGAGGTATCACCTCATGAGTATTTCTAACACTCTTCATCTCCTTTATGGAGAATTCCCAGCGAGGAGGGTTCAGAGCATTTCATTATCTGTGAGGATAAGGAGACTTGAGCACAGAAACCTACTGACCTACTGACTCAGGACCCAAATCCTAGACACCTCAAAATGTTACATTAGTTATGTATTTATATTGTAACTTAAATTTGTGTAATCTGCTTTCTTTGTACTTATTTGATGTTTTTATATTCATATGTTGCGTTCATGTGCTGTTTTACACCGCTGCACAACCAATTGACCCATGGGGGAAAAATAGTCATTGTTTTTTTTATTTACTACATGATTGCAAGGAGACCATTGGTAACATCATTTATTTTTTAAAAGTATTATTTTGGATGTTTTCACACCATAATTAGGACTGTGACTTTGTGGTTGACACTGATGCCTTAGTAAGAAGGCCATTGGTTCACAGTTTGAACATCAGGTGAATTAGAAGCTCTAAATTGTTTGTAGGTATGTTTTTTTACCTCTCTCCCAGAGCATGTTGGGAAGGCTCCAGTTTGCTATGACCCTGAAAACAAATATTGAGAAAAGGTGGAAAGATGGGAGGATAAATGCTCTCTAATGCTGATTCATTGTGTTATGTATCTACAACAGGTTTATCTCTTTGCATTTCTGTTATTATCTGCATGGAAACTTTCCTCTGAGGGACAATGATATACAAACTGAACTGAGAAGAGCTGAGCTGCTCACATGAAAGCAGCAGTCTGTGTGAATGAGTAACATTATGACTGAAAGTGTGAGATGAGGTCTATGTGTGGTGGTGTGGACAGCTGGGCAGGGATGTGGCCGCTGCCGCTGCTCTGCTCTGATAAGACGTTATCAAGATGAAAGGAGGAGGCCAGGAATTACAAGCCCGCCGCTCTCTGTCATACAACACCACAGACGTACACACAGACCTACAGGACATTACAACATGTCCGTGGTTGTGTGTGTCCGCTGGAAAAGGGCGGCGTACAGCTACCACATGCAAAGACAGACAGACACACACACATACACACACACATACACACACTCACAGGCACAGCATACCCGTTCTGTTGACAGTATCTCGACAGAAGCAGTTTGAACTGACACTGGAACGTCTTGTTGGACAGTTGGGAGGTTGCAACTGGGAGATGGATGGTGTTGTGTGTCACCATTGGACTTTGGGGACAGCTTTCTAATTCCCAAGAAGCAGGCTTCTGTGTAGGCGGTGGTCTTATCTCTGCCACACAGGGCCTGCAGCGACAGTGGTATACCCAGGAGAGCTCTCTCTCTCTCTCTCTCTCTCTCTCTCTGTCCCACACACACACACAAATAATAACTAATGTGTGTGTGTGTGCTTTTCTTGGCACATGACTATAATCTGCACATGATGTGCTGTGCAGCAGCAGTGTATTATGAGTGTGCGTCTCTGCAATGACTAATAAAGTAAGATGGTAGAGTGACACTCTTGTGCTGCTCATCATAGAGACGTCATAACTTTTATATGGATGATTTCGTGTAATCTCAGTATTCTGCTGGCTGCTCCTCCGACAGTGTCAATAGAACACAGATATGTAGAAGCATTGAAGGATAACTGCATGTATATTATTGTGTTTTTCTCTTTTCTCTTTTTTTTTAACTATCATAATAATGTTATTTTAGTGCAGCTGCCTGATTTTATTTCTTGTGGAACATTAGTGTTTATTGATCATTTTTCATATTCAATTTTTCTTTATTTTTCGCACACCTAGCATTATTATTTGTATCTGTTATGAATAATGTATTGTATTATATTACTTTATCTCCATGTCTGTGATTGTTAATAGTAATCTTATTATGTTTCATAGTATTATTCTAACCCTTAACATCAAGTTTTCTTATTTATTTATTTGTTTTATGGCTTTTAGAATCTTCATATTTCACACTGGTTGACAGTATCACATATAATTTGCATCAGTTTGTTGCAGTTTTTCATTGAAACTATGTGATGTTTGCTCTGACTACAATATTCAGTCCCAATCCTATTTTTTAAAATTTTTTTATGGCGGCACTGTTTCTTAAAATGGAAATATTCAACATGTCTTTTGCATAATTTTATACAAGTTGACTCATAATTCAGCCTGACACGTTTAGATCTACACTAGAATTGAAACTAAAGCCCAATCCTATTTTTTTAAATTTTTTTATGGCGGCACTCTTTCTTAAAATGGAAATATTCAACATGTCTTTTGCATAATTTTATACACGTTGACACACTCATAATTCAGCCTGACACGTTTAGATCTACACTAGAATTGAAACTAAAGCTCTGTTGGTTTGAATACAGTTTGGCAGCAGTTTGTAATGGCTGACTGTTGTGTGTTTGTGTTTGTGGCACAATTGTTAATCTATTAATTTTCATAATATTTTACAGCCTCACTGTGATATTTGCATAGTGTTATACTAATGCTTTATTAAAAGATTCAAGTAGCTTATTGAACGCAATCTTACACGTTACTGTGGTTGACAGTGAGAGCTTAAAAATGCAAAATATGAGTGGAAATCAGAATCTGAATCTTTAATGTGCAGATAAAGTTCATATTTTACACCTCAAATAAGTTGGTTTCACTTCCACTTGAACAACAAGATCGTTCAGTGAAGACAGCAGCAGCCTGTCGATAAAACCACCTGGTGATGCACCTGAGGTCTATACCGCACTCTAGTGGAGAATACACAAACTATCCATATAATGTAGATTGCAAGTTGATTTATTTATTTATTTATTTAATTGAAATAGTCTCAGGAACTGTTTTACAATGAACTACAGAAGTATGTTTATGAATAAAATATGTTACGACATAAAAAGAAAATTTTAGAAAGATTTTTAGAAATCACAAACCAGCTGACCTGGTTTGTGACAGAGGCAATACAGAGGTCAGATATGTGCCAACCAGACAAAGCAGCTGTCAGATGCTGCCTTCAAATGCTGTTAAAATACCGGAATTACAACTACTAACAACATGAACAAATATAAAAATAACACCTGGATAGTGTCAGGTAGCTTCAGACACTTAGCCACCCCCCACCTCCACCCTGCCCCACCCCGTCTCACTCCATAACTTTTAGGGCAACAGAGTAAAGGATTTAATATTTCACCACCAGATTTTTTATTTCTGAGATGAAAGGTCATTGACCTTCACGTTTAACAATTTAAAAAAAAAATGAAAACATAAAATTGAAAAGTTGAATGAAAAGAACTAATTGCATGAAAATGAACTGTTAATATACTTTTTTCATAGACTTCCTTAGTGTCTGGTCAGATGGTGGGTGTTAGTGAACTTGGACCCATGACCCCCATCACTGAAATCCTCGCTACTGCCCTGCTTACTGTAAAAACAAACAAAACAAAAGATCAAACAAAAATAAGCAAAAACTCTCTTGTTGAGTGGCAAAATCCCGAGGAGTACTTGAAGGCAGCAGCAGCTGACACTCAGAGGACAGAAAGCGGATCTGAACATGAACGGAGGAAAAAGCCCAGTTACTCTGAAAATAATCCTCATAGGAAACTCCGGGTAAACACAACAAGCTTATTTATCTCAACTTATTTTACTTATCGATACGTTTTGATTTACTGCTCCGTCGACAGTTCTTTCACTTTCATTTACATTTACAGCGCTGGTTTGATTTAGGCTACAAATCATATGTGTATCATTTATAATGGACAGACGTGTCAAAGTTAGTAGATTATTGAACAGCGCAGTGAGATACAGGGTGAGTGTTTAATGTCATTTGAAGGAGAGTTGAGTTGAGTGTGTTATACCTTTACCTGGTGTGTGTGTGTGTGCGTGTGTGTTTACTCAGGGTGGGGAAATCCTCCTTCATGAACAGATATGTGAATCACCGTTTCACCAACATGTACCGGGCCACCATAGGGACTGACTTCCTGTCCAAAGCAGTGAACATAGATGGAGACACAGTCACACTGCAGGTAAGTCACCTGTAGCGACAGAACACTGGCGCGTGCTGCTAATAACACCTAACCCGGTCTACAGAGCGGATGTAACTGTGTCTCTGTGTGTGTGTGTGTGTCAGATCTGGGACACAGCAGGCACAGAGAGGTTCCAGTCTCTGGGCACACCTATGTACAGAGGCGCCCACTGCTGCATGCTGGTGTTTGATGTCACATTCCGGACCAGTTTCTCAGCCCTGGAGGAGTGGAGGAAGGAGTTCCTGGTTCAGGGAGAACCCGAGAACCCATCTGACTTCCCCTTCATTGTACTGGGGAACAAAACTGACCTGAGCAACCGGGAGGTCAGTTAAACACTCATAGTGATTATAGCTGCTTTAATAATGAATGAATTCATAGTGAACCGAATTTAACAAATAAATTTGCTGGTTTTTAGAGGTTGAACATGTAAAGTCTGACCAACGGACTGATAATAACACACAGCATGTTTAGCTTTAGAAAGCTATAGTAAATAAAATGCACATTCGTCTAACTGTGGGCATGACCATGACGGACAATTATGTATGTACATAAAGTATAATAATGTGGAACCTTCATGATTCAGTCACACAGGTCATATGATATCATGTAGAAATCAAGGACAAACTGAGGACGTTTTGCTACTCAGTTGGAGTCACAGCTAGAGCTGAACATAATGTCAGAAAACGAATCAGCAGCTATTCTGATAATTGATGAATAAATTCTAATCATTCTCTGGTAGCAGCTTCTGTCTTTGGGTCTTGGACTGTTTAGTCAGATTAAACAAGACATTTGGAGATATTATCTCAGGCTTTAGGACATTTTAACAGACATTTTTCTCAGTTTTTTTTAAGACTAAATGCTTAATTGATTAATTGAAAAAAGTAGTTGTCAATAATGAAAACAATGGCTGCAGGCCTGATGTGCTATCCAGGTAATACACCCAAAGAGACGGTCCCACTGCCCTTCAGTGTTGCTCTTCAAAGTGACCTTTTTATTTTAGAAAGAAAGCTTTGTCACATTTTTAAAGTAGAATACATGATGAGACTTCAGGCAAAGAGGCGTGAATGGATTCAGAGTGAACTCGGAGTGAAAAAGTTTCACATTAACTGGAGTTGCTACTTTTTGATCCTACTTTTTTCCCCCTCATGATGTGCTATCTGCTGTTTCTCTCTCCTTGTAGGTGTCTCGTCAACAGGCCCTACAGTGGTGTGAGGAAATAGGAGCGGAGTACTTTGAAGGAAGCGCCAAAGAGGATCTAGACGTGGAAAAGCCGTTCCTGAGAGCAGCACAGAACGGATTGCGACAGGTGATTCAATCAGTCTTTATATTTGTAGTGAGGAGAGGAAAGACACAACATCCCTCTATGTTTAACATGTTTATTTTTGATGATAAAAGATACATTACTCCCTACAGTACAAAAAACACACATTGGAAAATACAGGACATTTCCAGATAACCTGCAAACAGCTGAGAGAAACTCGCAACGACTGTCAGTGCTGAGAGCAGCACTCATCCCAGTGTGGGAGGGAAAGTTCAGAGACACCTCGGCACTGCTGATGATGACCTATCTAACGAGGGTGCAAAAAGAGTGACCCAGCAAAGGTACTGTGGAAGGAAAGGACACAATTGTATACCACATGGAGAGAGGAACAAACTCATTAAATGTTTTTTTTTGAGAACCTTCAGCTTATGGTCTAACTTAAGGCATCACTACTAAAATACACTGCTTTTGCATGCATGTCTAGTTTTGTTCAACAGACACACTGACACGCACAAAATTATGAATGCATATGAAGAGAAAGTTCATTTCTAGAAAGAAATCGGGAGAGAAAACCACAAACATAAGCCAAGGTGCGAGCCGGAGAAAAAGGCGGCAAGCGAGACCTTTTGGCTCTGATCTTCCTGGCCGTTACCATCACAACTGAATCTGCCCTTACAAAGTAGATATACACTCATGTCCAGTCAGACACATCCTCCCTGTACAAGTTTGTGTTGTAATGATTCTAGCAGTGATTCAGACTCCTACAGTGAATCAGCTCGACAGAAGCAAATTAGAACAATCAGGGAGACTATATATATTTATATATATATTTGTTTCTTTTATAAGTAAAGACACAAAAGGCAATCAAGAGATGACCAACATGTAAAAACAGTTTGTTACAGGTAATTATATAAAAGGCCAAGATGTTTTTTTTTTTTCTTTTGTTTGTTTTATTCTTGCTCTATGAACGAACTAATTTACAAGTGAGTACACTCCGGCTATGTAAGCTTTCTTTCCCAAGACATCCCCATTCAAAGACATACTGGTTTAACACATCACAGTTAGCTTGCACACCATCTGTAGTCTGAAATACAGAGCCGTGGAAGGAAAAAAAAATTAAAATTTATTAAATGGATTCACATACATCAATAGGATAGGGAAAATATGTCTACTAATATAATTTGCCATTCTAAAAATTAAAGAAGAGGTGAGATACCACATTCATGAGCATAAAAAGCGTAGGACAACTGGTCGGGATGTTAAGGGGGAAAAAGTATGAAAGATCTGATGTTGTTTTCTTCATACACCGTGAAATTCCATGTTTGGCAAACAAAGAAACACAAGCATTGAATAAGTTGTAGTAAACAAAAGTAAAAACTCTCCTCTCCCTGGGTCCACTTCAAAGTTCCCTTCAGTCCTATAACCTCTGCGGTTCTACTTGGAACAAATACAAAAGTCTTTCTCTCTTTCATTACCGTCTGTTAACAACAAGAACATACGACCAACTGAATGAAGATTTTTAAAAATATAGTGGCAACCTCAACACAGCCACCCATCTTCCCACGAACACAAACTATGGGGATGAACAACAGTTAAAAAAAGTGATGTTTTTAAAAATGCACAACATACACATACACACAGGAGGAAAAAAAAAAAGCTTAAAAAATACAAAAATAAACTACACAAAAGATCTTCTGCGTCATTGCTTGCTAATTTTTTGGGAAGGTTTTGCAAGATTTTTTTGTGTGTGCTGCAAGTCTCAGTCCTAGCAAAGTCTGTCGTTCATTCTCTACAAATCTCTTCCTTTGTCGTTCTTTTTTTTTTTTTGTGTCCACTTCAAAGTGTCGGCCACCAGTCCTCATCTTGGGGTAAAAAGCGCACAGTGATGACATTACCAGGAGACTGGAGTCCAGTACAACGACAGTACAGACTTGGTTCTTGATGAAGCAAATTTGTTTTGAGCAAAAAAAGAAAGGAAAAAATTATGTCCTCTTTCATTGAGGACAAGTGCTTTATTTGTTTCCATACCGATTTTTCCTCTCATCTAGACTAATGCCTCCACAGCCTTTTTTCAACACTGTACATCATTTCATGTAGTCTCTCTCTACATCCCCCCAGGATTCACAAAACAAAAGACAAAAAAAAAAAAAAAAAAAAGTAACATTGCGCTCAGGCTGGCTCCCAGTTTGTGAAAGATGTAAATGCTTCTTTATACTGCTCAACTACTGAAACAAGCCAAAAATAGATGTTAAAAGGATGGAAGGGGATGTGACTGAAAAAGATAATGTGCTTCTAAGTTTGTGTTGCTCTAAAAATAGTACGACCAACAGAACGAGGAGGAAGGAGGGTTTTATCTACAGAAACATCTCTCAGATTGACTTTCATCTCGGCTTCATACGGTTGTTCTGCCTCCATTGCTGTCTTGATCTGAGACTTGAGGGTGGAGGATGAGATTAGGATGAGGATGAAGAGGTGGAGGGGTGAAGGTCAGTCTTCCTGATAAAAGGACAGCAAGTGGAAAAAGGACAAAAGACTGGGAGGGGTCTCTGGGCAACCTCACTGGTCCGTCCTTGCTTTCTTTGGACCAGTAGCCTTACTGCAAGAGTACACATAAAACCAGAGTAAGTATTGCATGTTTCATTCATCAGTGCCAAGTTCATCTCTAGCCTGTGTGCACAGTATGACACATGACACTTACGTATCAGGAGAGGTGCCTGGTCTTTTGGGGGCCGGTTTTGCAGAGGCAGCATCTTTGCCGGACTCTACAAAGCAGAATCATGGTTAAAAATTTTTTTTTTATCTATTGATGCCTTGCCCAATTACCAATATACATATTAGTTCTAATGTGAATTAGTTTGCTCACCCTGCAGCCATCGAACTTGGGTGGCAGGACCGTAGCCCTTTTCGTTGCGGGCAGCGATGCGGAAAATGATGGCTGGCTTGGTGGTGTAGTCGATGTGGGCGTTCGAGAGGCTGGACGACTGCACCAGGCAAGAGGGGTTGGGTCCACAGTACACGCGCATAAAGGCTAGCTGGGCGGGGGTGGAAGCCTTGGCTTCAGCTGTCTGGTTGCTCTGGATGGCCAGGTACACAGAGTACTCAATGATCTTCCCTGATGTCACCGAGGGTGGCTCCCATGTCAGGTGAGCACCATCTGGGCTCTGTGGGGGGGACAAGAAAACAAATATTACTCAAAGCCTAAAATCATTAGTCATGAAAACAGCTGGTGTTATTCTCAGTAGGGGTTCCATAACTTTGTGTCAAATCATTAACAGGAATAAAGGAAAACAAGGTGAAAAAAGCTTTACTAGTGTGTTTACCTTGCTGATTTTGATGGCACAAGGTGCCCCTGGGAATCCTGGTAGGCAAGTCTTAAACGCAGATATCTCTGAGAAAGCTCCACGACCACAAGCGTTGATTCCAGCAACACGGAACTTGTAAGCTGTTCCAGGCTGCAGCTCCATTTTCTTCATCTGGCTGTAGTCTGGCATGATACCAGAGTCATCCTACCAAACAAAAGATGAGATTAGATACACTGAGCACATAGACATACACTCATCTAAGCATAAAAGGGGCCTCATGAGAAACTTACATCTCCTTGAGAATCATCTGCTGGCACATAGAAGTGGGTGACAACCATGTTTGTCACTTTAACGATTCCAACATCAAACCACTGGTTCTCTTTCTTTATAACAGGCTTCACTGGGGTTGGCTGAGGGGCTTGTTTCTGTACAGATGCAAAACAAAACATGGTCAGCTAAAAATTCACCATTTTTGTTTTCTCTTTAACTTGACTGAACCAGTTATACTACAAGGCCTTACCTCTCCCTCAATGCCATTGGCGACTTCTGCTAGAGCAGCTGCTGCTTGCAGCTTGGCTGGACTTGCCACTGATACAGAGGGTGCAAACGTACTTGATGGCGCTAGTGCTGTGGAGCAGGAGGTGCAAAACAAAAAAGGTCAATCTAGGGTTTTTTTCTTTTTACAGAATATTCAAAGTAAATCTCAGAAAAAGCACAAAGTCTTACTCTCAGCTGTGGTGCGTGGCAGCAGAGATGCCACAGCACTAGTGACTGCAGCAGCGATCTCGTTGTGTCCATTGCTCTCAACAGAGGGATCATTGAGGCTGTCAGCTGGGGCAAGACCCTCAGTGGGCAAGCTTGTGTCTACGGTGGCCTGCTGGGCAGCAGCCTGAGCCTCCTGCAGCTGCTGCTGCTGCTGGACCAGTGCTGCAAGCTCCTGCTGGGTCAACATGATAGGGATGTTCGTGGGTTGCTGGCTCTCTCCAGCTGAATCACTCTCATCTGTAAACATACAGAAAGTATTTTAGAGTTTATACACACAACAAGTATGTCAACTTCTGCGTTTGGAAACACTAGTACTGGTAAACAACTGGTGAATTGTCTTCTTGTTCTTCTGAAGACTATGTTAGATTATTCATTGTTTGAAAGTTTTCAAGTTTCAAAGTAAAACCAAGTCTGAAGCCTATATTAAACTATGATTGAACTCACTCATTACAGCTTGCTGTGCGGCCTGGAGGACAGCCTGAATAGCGAGGGCCTGAGCCTCTTCAGTTGCTGCTGCCTGAGCAGCTGCCTCTGCTGCTGCAGTCACAGCCAGCTCCTCGTCCGACAGCCCCGTCACCATCAGTGTGGCTCCCTGACCCTCAGACATAAGCTCCGAGGGCAGGTTCAAGGCTGTTGCTGCTGCTGCTTCTCCCTGATAAACATATTATAGCATTTCCATCAAACAAGAGCAAAAACTGCATTTTAAATTAATCATTACAAGTACAATCTGTAAAAAAAATGGCCATGATCATTTTTTGATCATCTATAAAAAAATGCAAAATGATCTAATAGAATTTCAAAATGCAGAGCTAACACTGGCTTTGTGTGACATACTGTATTTACCTCTGCTTGTGTCTCCATGGCAGCGGGTCCCTCCTCTGCAGGTGCAGCTTCTGCTGACGCCGTCTCATCAGTCTGCATGGGTTCTTCTGTGGAGCTGGCAGCAGTACTCGCCCCTTCTGTGATTGATGAGATCGACTGGAGAGAAACAAAGATAACACATTGTTAAGATGACATGTTTCTCTTACATTATGCAGTCTGTTTGACATGCAGCGCAGAGATTACTGTTACAGTTTAGACAATCTGATAATTCTGCCAGTGAATGAGTGTGATTCTTACCGGTACAGAGGGTCCGGGGGCTGGTGTGGACTGAGTGACAGTAGTAATGGCCCTGCCCTGGGTGGTGGTAACCAGGCCAGATGCTGCAGTGGACGAGGCCACTTCTGTGCTGCTGGTGCCTTCTGCTCCCTCTTCTGTCTGCTGGGCTGCTGATAGACACAAAAATCATCACTTAGGCTCGATTTCACACCAATACATTTTTTTCCATGTCCTTGATGCAACACAAACATCCACCATGTGACAAATCAGCGCATCTGGATGTGAAAGTACTTTTGGTGTCTCTGTTCAAAGGGCAAGAACAAATTATGAGATGATAGACCTTTATCTGAATTACAGCAGAATCACTTACTTCATGCTGTGTAATGTGGCTTGTTGTTAATAATAACACAGTACATATGGCTTTACCTGTGCCTTCGCCTGTCTCCATACTGCAGGTGGCAGTGGTGGCTGTGTTGGTGGTCCCAGTCTCATGTGTTTCACAGGGTGGGTTTGAGCAAACCCTCTGAACCGCGCCTGCCGCTGTGCTGGTCTGTTCTCCTCCCATGCTGGAGGTCGCTGTGGACGGGGTGTTGGTGGTCCCTGTCTCGTGGGTTTCACATGGCGGGTTGGAGCACACCCTCTGCACGGTGCCAGTCTGGCCTGCGTTCATGTTAGAAGATGCCTGAGTGGCTGTGTTGGTGGTGCCCGTCACATGGGTCTCACAGGGTGGGTTGGAACACACCTGTTGAGTTCCTCCCATGTTAGCTGATGCTGTGGTAGCTGTGTTTGTCGTCCCAGTTTCATGGGTTTCACATGGTGGATTGGAGCACACGCGCGGCACAGACATGTTCGAAGACGCCGTTGTGGCTGTGTTGGTGGTTCCCGTTTCGTGGGTCTCGCAGGGTGGGTTCGAGCACACCTGCCCTGCTCCCATTGTAGCAGAAGAGGTGGTTGCTGTGTTGGTGGTTCCCGTCTCGTGGGTCTCACAGGGCGGGTTAGAGCAGACCAGGGTGACGGTGCCGGAGCCCTCTCCAGCGGCTCCAGCATCGGTAGAGCTGGGCTGCTCAGAGGTTGGTGACGCCAGGATGGACACTGGTAGATCCTGCACTGGTTGGGCTTCTACACCACTGGGAGTTGTGATCAGAGTCACTTGGGTGGGCTGGTTCTGGGTGAGGAATGCAAAGCAATTTCAGCAATCTCTAAATCATACAGCATATTTAATACTCAAAAAGTCATAAATCCTTCTACTCTCCCTCTCTTGATGTTATTCAGTTTTTCCTAGCAGCGGCTCCATCCCTGTTCTGTGGTTACAGAAATGCCCAAACATTTGCAGTCCTTTTCTCAAGTTGAGATATAATGTAGTAAATGAAAGCTCATGGTGCATACTGATGAAATGAAAATCATGTTCTAATAACTACAATGAGCTGCTGGGTCTCACCTGCACTGTGATGGTGGAGGAGGGCAGTGTGGATGCAGAAGTCAGGCTGGTCTGGGCAGCAGATACAGTTATCGCAGATGGGCTAATGACCTGGCTGGACAGGGTAGCGATGGTTCCCAGTGTGGTGATGGGGGTAACCAGAGATGCGTTGGAGCTATCCACGGTGCCCCCAGCCAGGCTAGTAGAGACTGTACCAGTTACTGTCCCAAGAGTGGTGACACCTAGAAGAGAGAAAAATGGTATTAAAGTCAAAAAGCAAAAAACCCCTCAATACATACCCAACAAAATCTGTGTCAATGTTATCATTCAACAATAAAAAAAAGAACATGACTATTCTTACCAGTAGTCCCCTTGACAACCAGGGTGGTGACAGCAGGCTTAACAGCAGACACAGTTACTGGTGTAACAAGTCGAACACCACCTACTGTGCTCATGGGCACAGTGCGCAAAATAGTTCCTGGCTGCCCAGGAGCACCCTTCAAAACCACCTACAGACACAACTTGGGGTTAGTCTCCTCAGGTGCAACATAAACAGTCAGCACAAGTGCTCTATTATTTACATTATATCTACAAAGGCTGGTGCACAGATGGAGTTTACCTGTGTCAGACCCTGCTGGCCAGCTGCAGTGGCAAGTTTGGGTACCGCAGTGATGATTTTACCAGGAGTTCCAGTGGTCATCACCTTTGTGGTAAGGATTGTGATAGGCGTTTTCATGCCTGCACTGCTCGTTACACCTGTGACAACAGCAGAAGTGCCTTAAAATTAGTTTTCATCTCTTATGTCAATACAGGACACACTACCACAATACCAGACCTGATTGTCTACTAGATTATCTCATCCTGCTAACCTTCATCCCTGCTAATTGCCAATGCATAAAACAATTTTAAAGTAAAACTTAAAACTACATCACCAGTACTGCCTTTGAGGCATGCAATTACCACTAATCTGAAACACTAACCAGGTTTCACAACAAACACGGAAAATAATTTGATCAAGATGCTCATCTACATCATTAATTTTATAGTGCTGATGTCAATCACAAATATGCAGGCTGTTGGGATATGAAGCTGTAACACAGTAAACTTCAGTGAGTTTGGACCTGTAGCTCCAGGCTGGGTCATGATGGCCGACATGGGGATGGTCTTAATGATTGTGGTGCCCTGCTTAGTGGTGGTAGGAGAGACGCCACTGATGTTGAGGATAGTAGGCTTGTTTCCTGTGCCTCCTGCCTGGGAAGTGGTGATGATGGTTGTGGGCTTTCCATCTGCGGATGTCACCAGCTTCAGAATGGTGCCGGCTGGGAGGGGACCCTTTGTCTGGGGAGAGATGCACATGTTATGCAAACCATCTAGAGAAAGACATCTGGTGCCTGTCTCAGGAGTTTTAAGCAACCTCCTGTTTTTTTTCCTGCACTCATGCAGATAGCTGACCTGTATGATCTGTGTGAGAGGGTTAGTGGAAGCCTGGCCTGTGACAGCTGATGTCTGCACTGGCTTGGTTTGTACCACAGACATCATCTTGCCAAGGTTGGAGATCTGCCGACATAGGAGAGAGACTCAAGTTCATGAGTCACCAGAAAACATCGGACAGTACAGGGAGTTCAGCGGAAAGGTGGACCACTAAACCGGTGGCTCTATGAATCATTCCAGCTTAACTGACTGACAGTCATGCAGATCACTAACATCATGCTCCCTGTTTTCTTAGGAGAGTTCTCCACAGTCACTGCAGGCCAACCTTTACTCCCTCCCCCAGTAGTTCAAGTTCAGAGCATGTTGTCACCGTCTTGTGACAAACCATAAAAAAACAAAATGCACACACCAAGTGTGAAAAAGCAATTTAGAGAACCCATGATTTACAGCATGCGTGTGAAAGCACTAAAGGGTGCTCTTAATATGGTGTTCCAGTATAATTTTATGCCACAAAAGTCCTGTTTTCTTACCAGAGTGCCACTGCTGCCCATGGTGAGGGGACTCTTGACCAGAGTGATGGTCTTGGTGACTCCTCCCACCACAGTGGTTACCACCTGGGCCTGCTGGGCCACTGTGACCGCACCAGACTTGTGTACAGTGATGATGGGTCTGGTGGTAGTGGTGGGAGAGGAACCAGTTGCTGTGCCCACCTGGGCTGCAGCAGTCTTCAGCATCCGTGTTGCCGGGTTACTGACCTAGAAGCACAAAATTATTTTACTACTTGTTACAGCTAAATGCACACAATGTTTTGCAGGCAATGCACACAATTGAGACCATTTAGTGAGATATGTACCATGACTGGAGATGCCACTTTCATTGTGGTTGTGCCAGGGGAAACAGCTACGGTTTTGAGAATGGTGGCACCTGCAGGAACATTGAGGACAGTGCCTGCAGAAGAGGGCGGGATCTTCTGTGTTGCTGCTGCTGCTGCAGCTAAAGCTGCCATGCCACTCATCTGAGGGCTACTTCCAATTGGCTGAGAATTGAGAAAGTACACAATTGTTAAACACATTAGCTAATCAAATCTTAAATGTCTTAAAATGCTGTGCAAAACTGCTCATACCGATCCTTGGGTGGTCTGGGCAGGGACAACCATTCGGACACCTGGAGGAAGTGATGTCACAGTGACAGGGGATTTCCCAGGCTGGCTGGGGCGGACTGTGACAACAGACGTGCCTGTTGCAGCCTGCTGAGCTGCAACCTTTAACACAGCTGTAAAATAAGGGAAACTAATAATCAGATTTTATGCGCAGAGGTTTTGCAGTTTTTGAGCTTCCTGGTGTAGCAACAAGACTTTTAAAGAGACATGAGTTACTATGGTAATACCTGTCTGTGGTAGGCTCTGAGCAGAGGGTGCTGCAGCAGCCGGTGCAGGGCTCTTTGGAGAGTTCACAGGCTGTGAGGGGGTTGCACTCATGACTGGCGAAGCTGCAGCTGGAGTTGCAGGGATGTCATATTTCTGCAGCTGTAGCAAGTAGGTGTCAGCAGTGGAGACGGCGCCCCAGCTCACCTCCAGAGAGTTTGTGTTGGCACGGACTAACTGCACCCTGGCAGGGGCATGTGGCCGCTCTAGGGGGGGAGGACAAGAAATTTAACATCAATTAAACTATTTTATAACTTGACTGACTGAAGTCAGTCCTTATGATGAAAAATTAACATGTTACTGTACACCTACCTGTTTCAAGGTACCAGAGGTCTTTACAACAGACTTGGTTGTTCCAAGCTTTACGATAACCGTCACGGCCGCTCCAAACATATAGTCTGGAATTGATGGCCACAGCACAATGGCCAGCACGGGCCCTGGGGATGTTGTCTTCAAGAGTATCCATCAACACTGTCTCCCAACACATGGAGTCTATAGACAAATACATGACATAAAAATAAACACAACTGCAGTCCAATTTATTAAAAACTTTTTCCCAAGTAAAATACAGTATAATAAATACAGACTCAGACATACCAAGATTTAGGCAGGCAAGAGTGTTTGTGCACTTCCACTCCTTCTCATGTGTGGCCACTTTGACATCATCCATTACCAAAGGAACCCATCCTCCAAAAACATACATCCTGTACAGCGAACAAATAAATCACAGTGAGAAGCTGCTGCTTCACACAGCCTTTTCTACTAGGAATTCAAACATGATGTAAAAGAAACGTTCAATATTATTGGTGAGGTACAGCAGTTGTCTCACTTGTTTGTGATGGTGGTAGCAGAATGAAGACTTCTGGGAAGTGGTGCTGTGCCGCTTACTGATGGTTTGTTCCATGTCAGGGTATCTGGAGACAATGACAGTAGGATGTTAAGCAAAGGCATCAATGTATTCTGACATGCAATCAGATAAATTAAGTACCATAGTTTAGGCAAATTTACACACATCATTGTAAAACATCAACTTTTTATCCTCTGTGGGACTCCAAAGGTGATTATGTTCAATCTCCTTTGGTCCGATTGGGTATAGACCGATTGTGGCTGCTAGCAGGGCCTTGATTAATTAGATGCTATTCAGTGTTTCCACTAGGTTGACTGCTTTGACGTAGGGGTGGGGGTGGGGGTGGCTGAGCAAAAACTTGGCAGAGCAGCAAAGCATTTCTCCATTCTCTGTTTAAAAGCAGCTGAGGCTGACACTAAAACAAGCACAGCTGGTCCACCTTAAAGGTCAGTCCACCTTAAGTGAGCCTGGGCAGGTTAGGCTAACTCATTGTTGCCAACTTCAGGGCTAACCCACTTCACTTTTCCAGCTGTTGGGGAAGACTTTTCTTGGTCTTGAGAAGTTGCATCATTTATTAGCCGACACACTGTAGCCTGTACTGAACATTTACTGCCATATTGACAACTTATTGACAACCTTTTCCTCTGCTCAACCACACACAACTGCCATATTCCTTAACGGAGCTACACTCTTATATTATAATTCTGATATTAATGATTGTATGAAACTTAAGCAGCAGCTCTCATAATTTTTCAGCACTGGTGTGCTGCTACAGAATGGATATAGGGGAAAAACTGCCATTAGTTTTCATTTACACCATAGAAACTTACCAATATCAAGTGTCCACAAATCTCCAAGACGACAACCGCTCATTCCTCCATAGATTATCAGGCGAGATTTCCTGCTCGTCTTTTCTGTGTATACCACAGCAGTGTGGCTCTCACGAGGGGGAGGCAGGACTCCATATGTGATAGGAATATCCCATCCAACCACGCTGGAACCCGCACGAAGCTCGAGTGTGTACAAATCATTCAGGTATCTGAGAATGAAAAATGCACACATTAGTCACACTTATGTTGCTGGTTAAAATATAATCTTAAGCAGTCATGCGTTAAGAGGGCCTACTGGCTCCTGCTGGAAAAATGTCTGTACCTGGGAATGTTGTTTTTTGGGTCTTCACTGTCATTGGCTAGTCCACCAAACAGGTAGCATTTGTTGCCCACCAGGGAAAAACTGTGACCAAGACGAGGACAAGGAGGGGGCCCATTCTTCGGGTTTTTTGCTTTCAACTTTTTCCATTCCCATCTGCTGGCCTAAAGCAGACACCATGGTTATAATAACATATCAATTGATTAGTCACAAGTTGACCTCATTCCCTATTCTGCTGTTGATAGTTAGGATTTTGTGTCAAAGCAGCAGCTAAAACTATACTTATTGTTTTTACTACCCCACTACCCTATTTTGAGACAGAAAGTTGCTTTAACTCATTCATTTTGTCTATTACGTTTCTAGGGGAACAAAATGTGATTGGGCAATACCTTCTTTACAACATAAGCAGGAGGAGTGTTAACTTTAGCTTCCTGCACTGGGCACGTGTGAAGCTTTTGCAAGTAGTTTTGGGTGGAGTGCATAGGACACTTGTCAGAATTAGATAATTAAACTTTGTTAAACTAAATGTAATTAAATGCAAAATAAGCTATTCAATAAAAAAATTCATTATATCTCCAGGCTTCCCCTTCCTCCAGAAATGTGATGTCATTGTAGTTCTTTAAAGCAGCTGCTGAATGATTAACTATTTAGCTGGGTGCTGTAACTTAGTGAACCCCCTTGATTCTCATTACAGCATTTTGTATATCAATTCTGAATAATTTAAGAGTGAATCATCTATGAATAAACTACTTCCCTCACCCCTAACAGTTACACAATGGAGTAGAGATGGACTGAGATCTTTAGACTACATTGACCAATTAATTTAATTCTCTCAAGTGCAGAATGGACAGACATAACAGCACCCAACAACTACGCAACACACCTCGTACTCTGCATTTGACAAATCGGGATTCATATTTTCTTTCATGTGTGTTTATAGACTTACTATTACTGTCTATAGCTGAACTGACTTGCATGGTGCACAATCACATTGTTCACTGTTCATGTGAATATGTAAACAGCTACAATACATTAAAACTATGAGTTGTCATGTACTTTATACACCCCTTTTTCTTATATCAACAAGCTCTGATGCAGACAGAGTAGCTCAAATGTGGTCATGCAAATGTGCAGATAATATCTGCCTGGCAATATGAGCATGACCCCATGCATATACAATATTTGTTTTTGTTTTAAATATGTTAGTCTTTTGCGCATACTTGAACCTCAATAAATTAATTAAAATACATAAAATAAACATACTAACATATACATCTGACCAAATCAGGTATTAGGGTAACTGTATTTAAAAATAGGGGGTTATTTGCCATAGACAGATACCTGTAGTTCATAGAGATCGTTGCTGTACTTTCCATACTCCACCATACCACCAAACACCAGTAATCTTGTGCCATCACAGACAAAACCATAGGCAGCACAACCAGGGGGAATGTCACCACGGACTGCTGGGATAAACCACTGGTTTGTTGCTGGAAAATTAAAACAATAATAGTGGGGAATAAGTATAGGCAAGTTATAGAAATTCTGACATAAGTTATCTGACTAGTATAACCTAAGCAACTTTCTCATTCATTATAACATAAGCCAAAAATATGCATTTAAGGATGGGGGGCACATACAATTGATGTACTGAATGTCTGTCATATGTACAGGCAATTGGGGCAGAGGAAATGCTTAAACCAACCAGCATCATCCATTTTATTTTAGCCCGCCTTTTTTAACGTGCATTAAAGCCCGTTCTCCAGCAGAGGGAGCCAAATTCAACCAGACAAGGATCTGCTTGGCCTGCTGAGGCCTGTACGCTACTTAATTTTACACATCACGAATTTATCTTTAGGTATAAAACTGTGCCCTTGGTTCGGCGAAAACTTTGTACAATTATTTAATAATTATTTCACATTGTAAACGATGCGTTAAATAAATCACACTTGCTGCAGACAACTGTTAGACATACAAAAGTTAATCTTACCGGTGTTGTATACATGTAATTCATCCACTATCCCTTCGTTTCCACCGCCAAAGACAACCATAAGCTCCTTAATAGCCACAGCTCTGTGTCCATGTCTGGGCCGGGGGACAGGACCGGACCATCCAAGGACCCGCTTCCACCGCGGCTGCAGGACCGACACCGCGGAACCAGGAGCAGACATGACTTCTGTCGGAGGATACAACAACAATGATAATAGTAATAGTAATAATAATAATAACCATAATAACAACGACAACAGTTATAATACATTTAATTGTTTGTTAATTGTTTGTACCGCACTTTTCATTCATAGTGA
Source organism: Euthynnus affinis (assembly GCA_029490765.1). NCBI lineage: Eukaryota > Metazoa > Chordata > Actinopteri > Scombriformes > Scombridae > Euthynnus > Euthynnus affinis. Next base: position 7,900,879 of record CM055840.1, on the reverse strand, counting down.
AACTCAAAGTGCTACAGTATTAATAACATAGAACAAACAACATACATACAATAAAATATAATATTATTGTTATTAATAATGATGATAATAATAATAATAATAGGATTTAGGTGAAAAGAATGATAAATGATCATATGTGTTCTGAAGTAATCGTGATATCTTCCCGTTAACAACTGTAGAAGCTAAACAGCTGCAATAACTTCTACCACAGTTTAAACACTTCGGTCAACGAACGCATTCAAAGTCTGACCAACTTCTATCTCATAGTCCATTTGTTGCATCTTTGACGCTGAAGTCAAGTGCCGGGGAAAGCATGAAATCTCTCTAGCATCCAAGTTTGTGTCTCAGTTGTTTCTAACCATTGAATTCAACCCATGGAAGCAGCCATCTTGCAGCCAAACAAACCCCCGCTAACACCGCTGCCAGTCTGAAAAATGGCGGAAGCGACTGAAAAAGACAAAAACATGACGGCTAGCCAGCTACACGAGCACAGAAATGCACTATAATAAAAAACCCTAATCCGACATATAAGTGGCGGGCCCACATACAGCTTCAGCACAGTCTTAAAACCACAGTTGGAGCCGTTAGGAAGAGTCGGCTGTTTTCATGCTTCTCTGGGAGTCGCCATATTGTAGCTAGCAAGCTAAGCTTTCTCCAGAGGCGCTTTACCGCACTTATTAACATTAAAAACACATTTTAAGCTCACTTTAACACTTGCAAGTGTTGGGAAAAACACGCCCCTTAACACCCATCGAATAATGTACTGAAATATACTGTTGTTTAAGCGCAGTAGTAGTGTTCAAACGCATCTTTGCGTTAGCTGTACTCCGTTAGCACTAGCGGCTAGTTGCCGAAGCTAATAGCGTTAGCATCTGTCAGCGCGTCGCCGGGTTTTACAATTAAATGCAATGTAATTCCGCGGTGTTTTGGCATGCATAAGTTACCTGATACAAACGAAGTTGCAACAGAACTCTTAACTCGCAGCTAAACAGAGTTGAAGTGCATAAACATCAGTGTTATTGTGTTTCATGCCGTCTCTGGCCTGCTTCTACAGCTCCCTAAAGAAAAATGGCCGGGCCACAACAAAACACAACAAACTGACCGAGGGCGCTCACATTCACACATTTCACCTACTTATTTCGATGCAGTAATCGCAAAAACACGGGTGTGTGGTCTTATCTTGCGGTAATAATCCAAATTCATTCGCTTAGTGAAGAAGTATTTCCTCTCATGCCTGCCTGGAAGCTGCCATCTTCTTGACAACCAGAGGCGGAGGAAGATGGACGAGCTGGCGTCACCCAAAGCAAACATGGCGGCGAACCCGCTCACTAACCGCTTCATACACTAACGCATGAACTGTTCCTGATATTTGACACAATGAGCCGGCGCTGGGTGCTCTGTATAGAGAGGTGCTTCAAGCAACATTTGAAAACTATATCAAGGAAACGTATCACGAGTTTCAGCAAATTACAACAAGTTGTATTACATCGCTGGGCTTATTGTCCCTTACTAAAGATGGCGACATCCGTGCTGGATCCCCTTTTTATTTTAATATTGTAGAGGCTGCCGCTTTCTTGCCGCTCTAAACCTACTTAGATATGCACATAAATACACAATAATAGTGTTGAAGCACTCATTTACAGATTTAGCGCTTACACATATTAAAGTTGCCACGCCCACATTCACCATGAGTGCGCCCTCCACTGATAAAAGTACTGTATTACTATACATTACTATACATTACTACTATATATTACAATGCATACTGGTATTATACATTACTATATATTATTATACTGGTACTAATTACAATACATTACTGTTCTAGCGCTATACATTATATTACATTACCATACTGGTGCTATACATTATATTGCATAATATATTATATTATATTGCATTATTATACTGGTACTATAGTATCATCAGCATCTACAATAGTATCTCCTCTTCTTCCAAACAGCAGGCTGTATGTTCAGCCACAGCTCTCTTTTGGAGTCCTTTTCATCCTTGTAGCCCAAACTGAAATGTACAACATATTACGCATTTATTTTAATCCCATTTGTTTCTTCAAAACAAATGGGATTATCAAAGGCACAATGTCTTTTAGCTAGAGAGAAATAAGAAATCATTATACAATATGTGGATGTGGGTATAGATTTTGCACATTAGCAGGAGCAGCATCACCACTACATTTCACTGAGAAAGCCCTGCGGCTTGTCTCAGATTGCAGGTAAAAACTGGACTAAATGCTATCCATATAGCCTGCTGTTACTTCAGTTATTCTGCATACTTAAACCTATATTGGGTGCTTGAAGATCCTACATGCAGAGGAGTAACTACATTTGCACAAAACTCTTTGTGCTAATGCAAAACACACATGTAAAGAATATTAATACAATCACATATATAAATGACTGAGGTTTGATTCCTCTTTCCATCATCTTTGTGAAATGTTGACATTTGACTGTGTTATGTGGTGCCCATGTTTAGGCTATACAAGTTATTACATTACACACACTGAAGACATGTCAGCTTCAGAGCTGAACCTGATTTTCCACTAATAAAGGGGGGGGGGATCTCATTATTAATATTGAAAATTATGTTATTTGTTGGTTCAATGACAAATATGAAAAAGTAGTCTAATTATGACAAATAAAATGAACATGCAGTACTGTCTGTTTCATTCAAACGTTTAATTGTTCGTCTTTTGCAATACAATATTAGTCCATTAGATGGCAGATTTGTTCTGTTTATGTTCTGTATCTGGTCTGTAGCTTAGTGAACAAGCTGTTTGAGTCCTGCAGGGCAAAGAAAGATTTTGGTTCTCATCATTAATATATATTGTGTCCAAATGAAAAATGTACATTTCCATATGCTCATATAGTGTCATATAGTGAATAGTATAAATTGGAACTTGCATTTGACTGTTTTATTTTGTATGTGAAGCAGTAATAGCACCAAAGTGCCAACACGACACAATTAATAATGACTGAATGACGAAAAAGTCACAGTGCAAATTAAGGCCAGACATCACTTATATTTAATCAATTTTATTACATAGAGTTCAACCACCCTTTGCACCTCTAGCACTGACCTCACATAGGATAGAAAATGTTCACACAATTTTTGTTTGCACAATGTAGTTGCTTGCGTTATTTTATGGACACAGTTTTCTATGCATATTTACAACATATCAAAAATTATGTTAGTTTTTATGAAGGACAAAATGACTGGTTCTTTCTTTGTGCCCTTAGTATATACATCTCTCTTTGTCAACATACAGTGTCCTGTTCATGACGTCCCTTGTGTCAAGTTTTAAGGTGAGCATTAATGCAACACCTTAGTTCAGCACCCCAGTGACATCATCATCATTGTTGCAAAACTGAAGACATGATCAATCTATTTCTGGGTTGTTAATCAAGTTTGAAAATTGATTTCAGTGTTACTATGCCATATGCTTTACAGTAACAGGTACTTGTGATTTTCTCAAGTTTCTCTTCTCCTTCTGAGCTGTGCAGCTGATGGTTTGGGATAGAGTTTTGAATGTGGTTGCTGCAGCCAGTGTGCGTTCGCTAACAAGAGCTGCTCTTTCCACCATCCACACATGGGCCGTAGTATTCAGATAACTGGTGTGATCTTATGCTGCACCAAGTATTATATATTTAATATGGTGCCCATAGACTCTCATATTTAAGTAAAACCTCACAAACCCTGCACATTCTATGAACACGGGAGTGTGATAATGACACTCTTACCAGCTTCAGACAGCATCTTCACAAGGTCTTTTGCTTTTGTTCTTGGGTTGATATGCACATTTCGGACCAAAGCACATTCAACTCTGGGAAAGAACCTGTCTCCTTCCTGAGCGGTATGATGGCTGGACATTCCCATGGTGTTTATACTTGCGTATAATTGTTTGAACACATGAACATGGCATCTTCAGGCATCTGGAAAATGCAGCCAAGGATGAACCAGACTTATGCAAGTCCACAATTCTCTTCCTGATATCTTGGCTGATTTCTTTTGATTTTTCCATGATGTTACACAAAGAAGCAGTGTGTTCCAGGTGTGCCTTAAAATACATCCACAGGTGTGCCTCTAATTAACTCAAATATTGTCAATAAACCTATCAGAGGCTTCCAAAGACATGGCATCATCATCTGGGCTTTCCCAGATTGTCTAAAGGCATAGTAATCTTAATGTATGTAAACTTCTGACTTTGAAGAAAGTAATAAAAATTGTCTAAAAAACTCCTTTTCTCATTATTCTGGCATTTAGCAAATAGAAATAATTTTGGTAATCATAATGGATCTAAAACAGGAAGAGTTTAGTCTGATTTCATGTTAGGCAGTAAGAAAACTGTAAATGTCTCATTTCTTGCCTGTGGAAGTCCTGTAGTTGGTCCAAACATCATAAATAAAGAAAAGGGAGCTGTGATTCAGTGTGCAGGTATTTCTTGTATCTAGTCTTGAACACATTGGCGACTCATTAGGCACGTCTTTAAGATTGTAACTGGATGAATGGCTGTAAAAATTCCAAGAAATGCAGTTGAGTCTGTTCACAGAACAAAATAATAAACAGCGGGGGGTACCAGAACTTCAATTAGTCCATTAGTCAATTAGTCAATTAGAACAAAAAAAAGGTTTTACCATGTGAGCAGTTTGTACATTTAAAACCTTTAACCTCAAATCCTTTTTAAGCTTATAAACAAATGAATGCCAGACTTACTGTCATTGCAATTATGACTGATTTCATGTGATGTCAAATGTCTTCTTTTAAAGTATTAACGATTAAAATCAATGTAGACCACAAAATAAAAAAAATCCCCAATCATTTGTTTTAATAATGCAGCTCATCTGTCGTATATTCTACTTGCTAATTGAGTCAAGTACATGCTGATACCCTCTCTTACATACCATAAAGCCTTTTCATGGTCACATAGTCAGTTATACAGATCATACTGTAATATGTCCACGCACATGTGTTCAGTGGGAATCTGTGAGCACAGTAATGACTTAAACAGGTCAGTGGAGCTCAGACAAACACCTTGACCTTCCATATTGTGCTGAGCTGCCTGTAAGGGTTTATACACGGTAAGAGCCTTAGAAAGCAAACAAGAACTCAACGTTGAAAGCCTAAAGAGATCATGATGTAAAAGCCACATACGCGACATGGATTAAGGATTATGGCAGTAGGAGGTGGAGGATTTTGAGGTGGTGTATGTGGGTTTTCACCCACCATAAGCGTAACTGTGTGTAAATATTTCTAAAAGATGATACTATCTTATCTTTCAGATTTTGTTAACATATAGCCAGATAGTTTTTGGGATTTGTCGTACTGAAGTGCAAGATGAAAGCACACAAGATGACTGAAAATTTAATCATTATACAGAAGTCATAACATTACAAATGTTAGAGTCTTGTGCACACACTACTTGGACATTAATGAAAGATTAACGTTTTTTTCTTCAAATGCACATATCTGCAGCAAAACTGTAAGCCACTTACCTTTTGAGTGGTAACTGATATCATTGTGGAGGCTGCGCATCCTGGCATTGTGACTTTGTGAGAAGAATCACAGTGGCATGTATCACATTAAGTTTATGATGAAAGAACAAAGTCACATGTTCATGTAAGCCCAATGTTTTCTTAGTCTCCTACTCTAAATGCCAATTATCCTGTTCGCTTTGTGTCCCTTTTTGTCCTTTCAATTATCAAGCTGTTTGAGATGACGTCATATGTAAATCCTCATTAACCAGCTGAAAGATGTAAACAATTATGTGCTAACTATTGTTTATGGTTGCCTGATTTCAACTGTTAATTATGATTATCAGTAATGACGAAACATAAAAGTTCACTTAAAGTTTCCTTTTGGGCCCTACAGGAATAGATCGTACCGTGGAAGAGAGCTGTTTTAGAATTGAATCTTTGATAATGATATGTATTGTATAATAATTACCTAAATTGTATACCAACTATTTTTGTTTCATTACATTTTTGCTTATGTTTGTTGTTTAATGTTTGTTTGTTTTATGAACTCAAATTTTCCCAGTCATTCTCAAAGAAATAGACATTTATTTTAAACATCTATTTCACATTATTCCAATTCATTTAATTTGTTTTCAACATTATCTCTGCTATGACTGTTAGATTTTAGTTTTATATTGGCAGCTGACAACCAGTTGGTTTGGCCTGAGAGTTTTGTTTGGCATTTTCATTTCAAAGTGTTACAATAGTTTACAGGGCTGTATGTGACAACGAAACTGGAAACACATTCTGCTGAAACCCGAGACTGAAGTTAGACCTTCTGTCTTACTCTCCCAACTGATCTATTTTGACTCTACTGGCCTCATGTGAACCTGTTTGCTGGTCACAGCATGTTCCCCAATTACATACTACAATAATATTACAACACTTATAAGACTTGATACAATACACTCAAATATACAGAATTACATATACTGATTCATTTATTCATGATAGATTATTTGTTTGTCTACACTTACATTTTCAACTTTGAAACTAGAATGTTATAGAAGAAAAGTTTTCACACCTTTTATTATTGGCCAATTTCCTTGTTGCACTGGTCAAAAAAGTTGTTTTGTTATATAGAATAATACACTGAGTTGCCAGTTTATACGATACACCTGGCTAAAAATAATGCAGTCTACTATAACACCTATGCAATAAATCCTTCATCACGGTTACACAGTACAGTTCAGTTTTTGTTGAACCTGTTTTACAGAGGTTGTGGAGCAACTGAATTGTACTTCTATACAAAGAAGTGTTTTAGCTCTCAATGAAGTGAAGTTGGTGGATGAAAGCTACACATTATAACTTCTATAAGGGTATGATATTATTACAGGGCTGCTGTAATAGACTGTATTATTTTTAACTAGGTGTACCAAATAAACTGGCAACAAAGTGTATGGTCAAGCACATTAGATATGTTTGTGTCCCATAGAAACCATAGAACCCTTCACATCCTTTAAAACATGAAGTGTAGACTTATGGTCACATATTGGCTTCACTTCCTCAATGATAAGATTTTCACCCCTAGATTATGCAGATGCATACAGTCTGTTTTCCTGAAACGCAACAATGTCAACAATATCTGATTCTGATGTGGAAATGCTTTACTTTGTGCTGAGATCTATGGTCAACATGGGGAAATCCTTTGTTGATCCTGATAAGATAATGAACGTAGAGATCATCCATCCTAATACTAAAAGAAAGCAGGTTACCCAGGGACCGAATGTGATTAGCAGTCGTAATAGCACTGGATTAGCTAATTCCAAAAACAATGTCCTTCCTCTCTAGAATGGATCCAATTGAACCAGCTTGGGCTATCAAAGACTGATCACAAGTCTGCTTTCTTGTGCATATTTGTTTATATCAGTACATCATCATGTGTATGTGTGCATATCTCAGTGTACTGTGTATCATTCCTTTTGACCTGAAATAGCATCTCAGAGATGAGATAAGAGCAAGATAATATCCTGAAATGTCATGCCTCTGTCAGTTTTGCAGTTTTATTTATATTTATGTCTCACACATTGAACTTGTCACGTTAATACACATGAGTGTTGCTCCCTGTGTTTTTTTTAATCTCGACCAATGTTTTTGCAGAGTAAATCAAGCACTTAATTATTCAATCATTTAATTAATCAAATGGTCAGTCAGACAGTTGTCAGTTGTTTTATATATTGATCTTCATGTCCATATGTATTTCAACAATTTCTTTGTTTATTCATTTCAAAATCATCCCTCATGGGATGAGGGCCTCCTCAGACAAACTGATGTATAATGTCCTACACTGCATTAGGTTTGTTTCCTCCTACAATTACACAGTGCTCTCAACATCTTAAGCACTCCTTAAGCTCTGGGAAGTAACACAAAGCTTGAGGTAAACCAGCAGGGTGGATTACAAAGAGCTACAAGGCCTTAGATTATCAGATTTAATGTTATTGGAAACCAGATTAGCGGGCAAAGACCTGCTGCACTCTTCCTTAGGAAATTGGGATTAACCTGTTAAACCAGGTCATAATGTTAAGAACAAGTGTTCATGCGTGTCTATGCAGGTGCATGGTATACATGTTTATGTGTGTGTGTATGTGTTCCTTGATCGAAATGTTAATAGGTAATTTTTCTACAAAGGCAAAATTTTGAAAGTCTTGCCAAATACAGTGGGGTTTTTAACAGTAGGATGTGCAATTGCATAAGTATAGGAAGAAACACCAAAACCAACATATATTTCTCAAATGTAATCTGTAGTTTCCAATTACAACACCTCATTTTATTGTTAGTAGTAGCTGCAGCTGTTATCTATTAAGAGTGGCAAAGAACAAGCTGTACATCAGAGCTGTATGCCAAACATTTTCAACCATTCATGCTGTAATCTATTTGGCAGCACAGACAGAAGGGAAAAGGCTAAATTAATTACAATAATGAATGTATAATGAATTGAATTATCAGTTCCAATAAATCAATCAATTAACTTGTTAATGGGGATAAGTGCTAACTTGGGGCCCTTTATAAACGTAAATGTCCCACAAGAAACTGAGGAAGACGTTAGGTACACTGGCATCGCTGCATTCAGGTCTGGTTCTTAAAACTTTTATTCTTTATTTTATTCTTTATCATTATATGGTATATGGGACAGATAGGTTGAATATCTGTGTACCCAAGGAAATCACTTGTCAGCTGTAACTGTGGTCTTTGGCCAATAAAAATAGAGCAAAATGAGGGGAAATCGTGGTACAGAACTGCCAGAAGACTTCTGGATACCTGTCGCTCTGGACACCAACAATATCACATCACTCAGCCCGTTCCTGGTTCCTCAGGACCACTTAGGGGGCACGGGCATCTTCTACAGTATGGCAGCATTCATGTTCTTCATATTTGTGGTTGGCACTGCCATAAATGTCCTCACCATTGCATGTACCATCCAATACAAGAAGCTTCGGTCCCATCTCAACTACATCCTGGTGAACTTGGCCATGGCAAACCTTCTTGTGTCTGGTGTGGGTTCCTTTACTGCTTGCTCCTCCTTTGCTGTGAGATATTTCATCTTCGGACCACTGGGATGCAAGATTGAAGGTTTTTTGGCTACACTTGGTGGTAAGATGTAACCTGTAGTTAAGAAACGATACACTCTCTTTTATGAATACAGCATGGCACTAACATTTGGAATGATTTGAAAAAGAGTTTAAAATGCCTGTTTGTGTCGTTCCAGGTATGGTTAGTCTGTGGTCTCTTGCTGTGGTTGCTTTTGAAAGATGGTTGGTCATCTGCAAGCCATTGGGAAACTTTGTTTTCAAACCTGACCATGCTATAGCTTGCTGTGCGATCACCTGGGTGTTTGCACTGATTGCCTCGGTTCCCCCACTGGTCGGATGGAGCAGGTCAGTATTACACACTGACCCTCACATTTACATTCTTCCCCCTGCAAGGCAATTGATTTTTGCAGGGACAACTGCCAAATATACAGTATTAAGTATTGTCTGTCTGTCCAGGTATATCCCAGAAGGTCTACAGTGCTCCTGTGGTCCAGACTGGTACACCACAAACAACAAATACAACAACGAAACCTACGTGATGTTCCTTTTCGGATTTTGCTTTGCTGTTCCCTTTGCCACCATTGTCTTCTGCTATTCCCAGCTGCTCATTACACTGAAAATGGTGAGGAAAAAACATCACTAAATAAGACTTAAATGAGCATAAAGTTTAAATGTGCTTACTTTGGTTTAGTGATAAAAGTTTTGAAAATATTAATTGTTTGCTTGTGATACCACAATTGTCCTCTCTAGATTTCTACTTGAATAAACATCACAGCTAAAATTAGTGTATCATCATAAATATATCATGCAAATGGACTTAACACCGTACTTCTGCAAAACTTATTTTTAATTGGTTTTAAGAGTCATATGTTTTAAGAGATTTTAAGAGTACTTTTGTTTATTATGCTGTACCATCAATGAAGAGCTGACCCCGACTAGCATAGATCAGATTTCCAAGATCAAAATACAAACTAAACTAAAGTATATGAAAACAAACAAACTATTTCTCTCTTCTTTTTTTTGTTGCTCTGTACACATGCAATCACTAAAAAAATCACTTATAATGTCCAATGGCTTAGTAAAAAGTAATGAGTATTTAAATATGCTAAAATCCTGCTCATCATGACACATCTTTTCTCTCCTTCCACAGGCAGCAAAGGCCCAGGCTGAGTCAGCCTCCACCCAGAAAGCAGAGAGGGAGGTAACCAGGATGGTGGTCGTCATGGTGCTGGGTTTTCTGGTGTGCTGGATGCCTTACGCCTCCTTTGCTCTTTGGGTTGTGAACAACCGTGGGCAACCTTTCGACCTGAGACTGGCGACCATACCCTCCTGCCTCTCTAAAGCCTCCACAGTCTACAACCCTATCATCTACATCCTGCTCAATAAACAGGTTGGTTCATGAAGTGTTTACTCTGATTTAGAAGATTTAGTCTTTCTCAGCTCTGTTCATGTCTGCTGATGAAGATGTTGTCGGGATGATTGACTGGTCTGCAGAATTTAATGTAAATTTGAACTATTATGTTTTTTCTCTTTCAGTTCCGTTCATGCATGATGACGATGCTGGGGATGGGTGGAGGAGGTGATGAAGAAACGTCATCAACATCATCAGTGACTGAAGTCTCCAAAGTTGGACCTGCTTAGACTGCACATCAAAACTTCTTGATTCCTCTTTCACTAACTAGTTATAAATTGTAAATAACTATAAATGTATGTATTTTATCATATCAGCATATACAATGTTGCAATTCAAATAAAACATCACTAATAATCATTCTGCATTATATTGTCAGTACTGGCAAAGAACACATTCACTGGTTAGGACATGGGTCCTTATACAGATATTGTGTTGTGAGGCACATATTCACTACAACACCTAAGGGGCCATTACAGAAGCTGGCTTGCAAAAGCAAGTCATTATTTACTGAAATTTAAAAAAATATGTGACAGTCAAAGAAAAGCAATCTGCTGATTCTAATCAAGATAAGATAATATCTAAGTTCACGGGTCTTTGCAAACACTGTGAAACATATTTTGCAAGTATACAGGAAGCATAAAGAGTGTTCCTTAAGATAATTCTTCATTATATCATTTGATTTCTGGGGTATATAGTAAATCTTTTTGTTCTACTTTCACCATATCAGGTAGGTCCCTTCCAGACATGTTTTAAAGCCTTCTACAGCCAGTAATTTCTCAGATGCCTATATAGCCTCCTCTCTATTCAGTAGTAATAAGGCCCAAGCCCTTCAGTTGAGCACAAACCAACTCATGACAAAGTTTAATTCAATCTGTGGAGACATCTTGGACTCTGTTGGCCCTTTGAAAGTCAGAAAACCCAGAGCCAAAACTCAGCTGAACAATGACACTTATGCTCTTAGGCAACTATGTAGAAAGGCAGATTGTAGATGCAAAAGAGATAGGCTACATGTTTCATTTGAGGTCTGGCAAATTATCAGCAATAATTCATTCTTGTCCAAAGAAAATTGTCTGCACATATTTTTAGACAAAAACAACATTGTGGAGAAAATCAAGTTTCAGGCCTCGTCACAGCACAGAATTTGCTCTTCTAATTGTCTCAAATTACCCACTGTTGTCTTTAGACTGTGGTAAATGTGCCATTTTAATTCTTTTAGACCTTAGCATGGCTTTTGATAGGGTTGATCATTCTATTCTATTAAATCGTCAACTCCTCTCCTCCTCTACTGCCCCAATCAGTTATGGAATAGCTCAAGGTTCCATTTTAGGGCCCATTTTGTTTGCTTTCTATATGCCCCCTTTAGGCTTCTGCAATCACAATATCTCCTTTCACTGTCACGTCAATGACACTCAAATATACCTTCCATTGAATCCAAGGGATACCAGCTGTATTATATCCATCCATAACTGCCTACAGAATATGAAATGCTGGATGGAAAAACTGTCTTCAGTTGAATGATGGCACTGTAATTTGTACAGCACTTTGGTCAACTCCAGTTATTTGAAATTCAAGATTCCACATCACACTTTGTATACCATGAATGGCTTAACTTGTTGTGATGTCACACAATCATGCTTATAGGTAGACTCCTTCAACTCTCTGAGGTGAACACAGAGAAACTTTCTATTTTCAGAAGATTAATGTGAAGAATGTCTTCTAGTGTCAAAGTCTGCACAGTGAACTCAAACATCCAACTGAAACAACAATAAACAAAATACATTTTAGAGTGGAGGAGGATCTCTTCTAATAGGCCAGGATATCAGGGTAGCGCTTTGAAAATGTTGGCATTGTGCCAAGAGATGTAAAGTTTGAGGTGAAACAAGTACAACCCAGATTACTGAGGGCCAAATGCATGCAACTGTCCACCTGAACATCACTGGTGATCAGATTATGTGGTGCACAAACAGAGGTCTCTTTATCTTGGGAAATCAGATCATCCACCCTCGTAGGTAGATACTTATCTCTATATTAGCTCAAAGGTGCCCATCCTGGTATGGGAGGCATGATGTGTGCGCACATACACATGCACAACTCTGTGTGTTCTCGCTGTGTGTAAACCAAAGCTTTAAATCCCTTCCTTGAGCCAATTAAGTTGAGCCTAAGTAATATTCAAAGTTCCTATAAATGCGGCTTTAACTCCCCATGCGACAGTGACATACCTCCATCGGAAGGCAATAAATTAAAATTTAGATGCAAATGATTTTTTGCCTAAAGTAATATCATTTGAATATCTTTTTGAATTTTTATTTGACACACACACACGCTCACACAGAAAAATGAGAGGAAATCGTCCTGTGGAGTTCCCAGATGACTTCTGGATCCCTGTCCCTTTGGACACCAACAATATCACAGCCTTCAGCCCGTACCTGGTTCCCCAGGATCACCTAGGTAGCCTGGGGATCTTTTATTCCATGTCAGCTTTTATGTTCTTTCTTTTTGTAGCTGGCACAGCCATCAATGTCATCACTATTGCGTGTACTGTTCAATATAAGAAGCTCCGATCTCACCTGAACTACATCCTGGTGAACTTGGCTGTGGCAAACCTCCTTGTCTCCTCTGTGGGCTCCTTCACCTGCTTCTACTGCTTTGCCTTCAGATACATGATTCTTGGACCACTGGGATGCAAGATTGAAGGATTTACAGCAACTGTTGGTGGTAAGGAGCATCAGGATTAATATGTATTCTATTAAGTAAAGAGAGAATGCAACATTATCATAAAGGCAGTAATGTACTGTATGTTATCATAGAGGCAAAACTTTTACACACGCAAGTTTTAAGCTTATTTATTGTGATTTGTTGTATTAAAACTGCACTTAAGTTCAAGTTCAACTTTATTGTCATGTGTATTAAAAATACAATGAAACACATATGCTCTGGCTCTCTCTGCCCTAACAACTCCTAAACTGGGATCTGTTTTCATACATTATATATTCTCCTAACCTCATTGTTAAGATTTTAATCTCAGACAAAACAGCTTCAAAACAACACATAGCTTTCTTCCCATGACAAGAAAATCTGGTATGAATAACAGCATGTCTGTTTAACTGTATGCTAGATAGAATATTAAAGTGCTAGTTCCAATAGTCTATTAAATAAATGTTATTGTGGTTTTAAATCTTTTCCACAGAAAATATACTCTGTCCAGCTTAAACAACCAGTTAAATACTCATCCTGTATAAAAGCTGCAGTTATAATCTTAGCTTTTTAGTTTAGCTAATAAAATCTTACATTAACATTAACGTTATTAGCATAACATTATTTTCTTGTTGGTTTCGGAACTGAATTGTAGATCTTATTTATTTATTTATTTATTTATTTTTATTATCAATTTTAAATATGAGCAAATTCTGCCTGTTTCATTTCTGATTGTTGACCCTTCAGCTGTTTATGAAGACTATTCTAAAATCCTTGGGTAAAAGACTTGACACTATTCCTTTAAACTTGTCTAAAACCAAGCCTGATGGGCATCAGATCCTTTATTATGGATGTCACCAGTAATGAAAACCTATTTTTTATACACTTCCTTTTAGATAAATACATTTATCATGTTTTTTTTATTCCATAATAATAATAATTACCATTAGTGTTACTTAATACTTTTAAACTGTCTTAACGCCAGTGCATTCTATTTATTTATTAATTGAAAATAAGCCAGCAAATTATTATTATGTCATTAAAGACACTACAGGTTAAGTATAAATCTGGGCCAAATACCAAAGAGTTTGGCATGCACTGCTGGTTGCTATATTTAAACCCAGTTTTACAAATATGCAATAATATAAGTTGCAGCTCAGAGTGGAACTGTAATCAGTCTAAGTCTTGAATTCTTTTCTCTCTTGTTGTAGGTATGGTGAGCCTGTGGTCTCTTGCTGTGGTTGCTTTTGAAAGGTGGCTGGTTGTCTGCAAACCACTCGGGAACTTTGCTTTCAAGTCTCACCATGCGATAGCTTGCTGCGCGATGACTTGGTTCTTTGCTTTGTGTGCTGCAGTTCCTCCTCTGGTTGGATGGAGTAGGTCAGTATTATAGAGCAAACACATGACAACACGCAAGTGAGTAACAACGATTAAACAGGCACCTACAGTGTGCATGCTTACTGATTCATTGTCTGTCTCTCCAGGTACATCCCAGAGGGCATGCAGTGCTCATGTGGACCAGACTGGTACACAACAGACAACAAGTTTAACAATGAGTCCTATGTGATGTTCCTCTTCTGCTTCTGCTTTGCTGTCCCTTTCACTACCATCGTCTTCTGCTACTCACAGCTGCTTATCATGCTGAAATCGGTATGCAATATGTCTCAGGTTATCTAATGTTATATATGCATGTACTTTAGAAAAAACAAAAAAAAAACTAGACTGTCTATCTCTTCTCTCCCTCCACAGGCAGCAAAAGCCCAGGCTGAGTCAGCCTCCACCCAGAAAGCAGAAAGGGAGGTGACCAGGATGGTGGTCGTCATGGTGCTGGGCTTCCTGGTGTGCTGGATGCCTTACGCCTCCTTTGCCCTTTGGATTGTCAACAACCGCGGGCAACCCTTCGACCTGAGACTGGCAACCATACCCTCCTGCCTCTCAAAAGCCTCCACAGTCTACAACCCTGTCATCTACATTCTCCTCAATAAACAGGTTGGTTCATTGTCATGGACCAAAGTGCTATTTCCTGTCATAAGGTTAGCTCTGTATTCACTCAACTGCACTTCAGTTGAACTGAATGTTTGAGTGACAAACATGAAGAAACAGGGCCAGTAGAGCCCTCTGTTGGTCACTTTCAAAACATACAAAAGGCTTCACCTACCTTCAATTGAAAACTCAGATTTTAAATTCTTTATTGATTTGGATTATATGGACAAACAAATCACAGTCATAGTGATATTGTTCCAGTGTGTATCACTATGTATGCTGCTATTGAATTATATACAGAAAGTACAGCAAACAAATGTGCTCATGTTGTTTCTCCTTTTCAGTTCCGCTCATGTATACGGAAGATGCTGGGGATGAGTGGAGGAGATGATGAAGAATCATCAACAAGCCAATCGGTAACTGAAGTCTCCAAAGTTGGACCTGCTTAGATTGCTTGCGATTTTGACCTGAAAATTGTACATAGCATCGAATGGACAAATGATTTCAGAAAATGGATATTATTCTTACAAATGCAGATGAAGTTATATGCAAAGAAAAATGTAAAAAAAAAAAAAAATACAATAAAAAAATAAAGGTGTGTTCAGTCCAAAAATGTCAATTTTGAAGATGTGTATTGTTGAAGCGAGAGGCAAAATGATGTGTTCAGACGGATATTTAAGGACTGAGGTCAGGCAACCCATACTGAATATTTGAAAGCAAATACTTCTAATGCCATAAACATCTTTGTGAATGATTTTTAAAAGATGTACTGCATTTGTTGTATGAGGTTTCATGTGTGTATATAAAAACTGCTGTCTAATAGAGAATAAATGAACAGGTGACCAAGAAGTCTGAGAAATGATTACTCACAATATGAAAACTGCAAAACCCTGGAATCAGCTCATCATATAGTAGAGCTTGTAAGATTAATGGGAAAGCGCTTTTCTAGTCTTCTGACTACTCAAAGCACTTTTACATTACAAATCACATTCACTCATTCACACACATTCATACACTGGATGGGTACAGGGGCTACCATCCAAGATTTCAACATGCCCATCAGAGGAAAGCTAACCATTCATACACATTCACGGCCATCAGGAGCAATTTGGGGTAAAGTGTCTTGCCCATATATTTAGGAAAAGTAAAGTGATTTTTTCTTAGATGTCTCACATTCAGTGTGTTAGTTTCTGTTTATGTGATCAGTGAAAGTCTTTGTGACACACTGTAAGCTTGCCAAAGTTGACTGGAGACAAATGCAGCTCTTTCATGCTCTAACTAATATGGTTTTTAACAAGCAGTTATTGAAAGAAAATGATCCTTATACCCTTCTGACAGAGACCGAAGCCAACCTCACATTTCTGCTTCATTTAGACTCCCCATTTTTTAGTGCTCAATAGAGCAGCATTTTCTTCCACCTCAAGGCGGATATTTTGAAACTTAATATATTTCAGAGCATCAGCAGAGACCTTTAAAAGAAAATTTATTGAGGACAAAAAACAGCATGGAATACAACAAACGAGGAGAAAATATACAAAGCATATGACCATTTCAGAGTATACAACAAGAGCACAACTTGTAGCAGGTCCAAATCTAGGCTACTTCTCAGTTTGTCATAAATAATAGGTGGTTAATTAAAAGACAAATACACAAGGGGAGTGGTGCCTAACTCCAATTTTCTCCATCTGGCACGGCTTCCATTGTCCAGCAGTTCTGTCATTCTTTCAAATCTGAAATAAATCTTCTGCCTTATGAAACAATTCATGAAATGTGTACAAAAAAGCAGATGTACCTGTGGATTAACCCTTAGATACTGTTCATATTCTGACCCTCCACACTCATAATAAGTTTCTATAACACATTTCTGAACCACAGATCCTTTATAAATACCTCATCAGTCACAGATAAATGTACGATTAATTCTTAATGAAGCTTTCAGAAAGTAGAGGCAGTTTATTCTTTAGTTTTTATGCTTTTTGTTTATGGAGGGGGAAAAAAACACAATATATAATGCTCCTAATTAAAAACAAATATGATATTGAAATATTTTAGAATAAATATGGGTCAAACACTGCAAAAATGTGCATCAGCTGTACAAGAATGTTTTGTAAATATTATTTTGTATATTCTGGGTCTCATTAGGACATCATAAAATTCCAGGCTAAAAGAAAAAAGTGTTTAGGATGCTTTTACTGCTCTCAATTGTAAAATTGGACCGTGAACAGTATTTAAGGGTAAAAAGATACAGACATGTCCAGCATTTGGCCCACAGATGGCGCCATACTTCATAATGAGCCTCCTTTACAGCAGCAGCATTGTGTACTGAATTGTAACTGTACAACTGCTCAAACATATCTGTATCAGAAGATACTGGTATTAAACAACCAACTCTCTTTTGTGCCTACTAACCATGTCAAAGACTTTGATGTTAAAGTAGACCTGTTCAAGTTTTGCAGAAATATACATCCAACGGAATTTTTCAAACAAAATAGCTCCACCTCAGAGCAACTAGAAAATGAATGCTCTCAACCAAGTTCTTCACCACCTAATGGAAACAAGCATAGCCCACATGTTTTAGAGGCAAAAGTGTGTTTGTACCTCCCTCTAACCGTAGTAACTCATTGAGACATATTGTAGACTAGAAGAACAAGAGGTTGACAAACTTTTAAAAGTGTCATACATCTTACAAGAATCTAACCAGAGAAGAGACGGCTGCCCTTAAGGACATGAAGTCAGATGAATCAACTATCATTAAACAAGCAGACAAAGGGCATGTTACTGTGGTCATGAATAAAATTGATTATGTTAATGAATGTCTAACACAACTTTTTGATGAGATTTTTTTTACAATGAACTTCCAGGAGATGCAACTAAGTTAGTATACTTACCGTTGTAACAGTTTTAAACATCCCCACATAGGTAAAGAGATCCCTGTAAAAGGAGTTATTTCACATCACACTAAGTCAGTCATTTATCTTATCATTTGCCCTTGTGGTAGGTCATATGTTGGAAAGACAAGACGAGCACTAAAAACTTGTATTGCTGAGCACAGAAACAGTATTGGATGCAAAAACAGAACTATCCTGTAGCAGTACATTTTGTTGAATTTAATCATCCTATTTCCTCTCTGAAAAAGTATCAATCCCCCAAAGAGGAGGTAACTTGTTGATGTTTTGCTTTCAAAGAGAGACTACTATTGGATCCACCGTCTGAGGACCCTGTCACCTCATGGATTGAATATAGATTATGACTTGTTTTCTGTAATGTGCCTCTATTTATAGGATATTTAGATTGAGTTGTTTATGATGTTCGTCTAGAGCTGAGATTTAAGCTTTCTGTTTATCTATTAGAAATCTATTTAAAATAAATGTATTTTTAACATTTTGATTATACAGTACTTAACCAAAGAATTGTAATGTAAAATTTAAATCTCTTTATGTGGTATGAGACAGTGGGCCCTATTTTGACGATCTAAAGCGCAAGGTCAAAAGAGCATAGCGCAACTGCATTTAGGGTGTGTCCAACCCATTTTTGCTATTTTAACAGCGGAAAAATGGTCGATGCGCCTGGCGCATGGTTCCAAAGGGTTGCACTTAGTCTCTTAATTAATCATGGGTGTGTTTTCGGCGTAACATGCAATAAACCAATCACAGTGTCATCTCCCATTCTCTTTAAGAGCCAGGTGCGCATGCACTTTGGCGGATTGCTATTATGACGGCGCATTTGCCAAGAGGGAGCGCTTCTCTGCTCGTGCGCAAAGGGAAAGCGCACGATCCATAACGCGCACACTGGCCCCTGCTGCCCCGAGACCCTCCCGTGGTCAGCCCCAGACCACCAGTTTAAGATCCTGTTCATTCATTTGTTGCAATTTTATCCTCGTTTGGTTTTTGAAAAATCGTTTTGTTCAGTCATAGAGTAACAGGTCAAATCAGAGTTTTAATTGCTGAACGTGTGGGAACTTGATCACTGTAATCTCAAAATGTTAAAGAATATATATGAGAATATAGAAGCTGTGCAGATTTATTCCCTTCGTTAGTTTAATAATTGTTTTCACCTCGTCCATGGGCGCACTGATGGGCGCAAGTGCCATTGCTATTTTAACGACATGGCCGCTGAAATGACAACTGCGCCGGTCTTAAAATAGCAAAGAGACTTGCGCTGTGCAAGCGCACTACAGGACTACAGCACACAAAGTCTCTTGTCACTTTGTGATTTCAAAGTGATTTAATGGCTGTAGTTCCTATCACTGTCCGTTAAGAGTTTGGATTGATTGTTTTTCTCTTTCTAATGATGGAACATGATTATCTAATCACCATTAGTTGTGTTACTAAGGTGTGACCCAATTAACATATCAGTGCCTGTGTCCTACTATTATTGATCTTGAAGAAGGCCTGATGGCCGAAACGTCATATACATAAGACATGTATATGGAACCAGAGTGTGTGACACTTTTTTCCTACTCCCATGTCCACTTCTAGTGATCAGCACCTCACCTCAACCCTTGGTGTGTGTTTCTTTTCCATTTTAAAGTGAACTTTTACCAAACACAAATAGTTCAGAAATTGCAGAATTCCAGACCTGCCCTTGAAATGTCACAGCATCACATGGAAATACGAAATCAAGAGGGCTTAAAAAACCCAACAATATCTAGTATTAACCCCACCTCTTGCATGATGCGTGTAAATTTACATTAACATACTGAACGCAAAATACTCTCCCCAAAGATAACATTTTTGAGAAACTTCTTTAGTTTTTTTGTCAAAAGGAGCAGTTAAGCTATTTAAAGCAAATATTATATATCACTACAGAGGAAATTGAGTGAAGTTAAGTACTAATATGCTTACAGACATATTTGGAAATAGTGGAAAATAGAAGAAAAGTTACAGATCTCTTCTTGATGTAAAGTCCTTGTCCCACATGGAGCCCTTATCAAATCTGCAAGCCAGCTACCTGCTAATGAAGTGGATCTGAGAAAAACACAGAATCAACGGATTAAATTAAACCACCATAGCAGTTAACCTCAGCGTTCTCCTGAAGTGAACTGTCATTCCGGAGAGATTAAAGTGTTACGGCGTGAGCATGCCAGAGGTGATTACTCTGTGTTAATCTGTTTTGTGGAAGAACCTGAGTTGTCCGCATGATATACTTGGTGGGTTGGGGACATGAGAAATCCTCACCTGCATTTCACTGTGTCAATTCGGTTCTGTTTAAAGGTCCAACACTAAGAGGGGATAAACTGTGCCTATACCCACTACCTTACAGTGCTTTAATGAAGATGAACAGAGATAATATCAAGTGTAGCTTAAATTTCAATATATTTTACTATTTCTTAGAGATATATGATATCACTTGCACATATCACTGAGCTGTAAGTGAATTGCTGAGCTTGTCCTCCCAAGAAAAACAACACTATATGTGGTAATATCAGTTGCCAAAAATGACCTATAGTTACGTTTGAGTGACAGATGCTGTCTAGCGGCCATAGTAATTATGACCTGTAGAAGCAGCGTAGTTTGAATGACATCTATATAAAGTAACACATTTCCATATTTAGAGGTGGTGTGTTGTGTGGAAGGTTAGATCCTAACTTGCAAAATTTAGTGGATTTTGCTGCAGGAGACCACCATTCGCTTCCTGCTTCCAACCATGAGTGTCACATTTATAACTGCGAGTCGGGGCAGTTTTTAAAAAAACGTAACTACGATTGTTGTGATGTTTAATGTTGACATGAGGACGAACGATGGCTTACTTAAAGGAAGTACTAACTTTAATCCACATCACGTTTCAAGTGATCATTTGAGTAGTTTCAGTTTGGCAGTAACCCAAACCCTAACCCCCCCAACCCAAACCCTGACCCATTGGTGGACTTACAACATAAGGCAGGCCGGCTGTAGAACTGTATTGGGCATTTAGTATAAACCACAGAAGCAACTGTGTTCTGAGAGACTAACTTCTGATAAGAGGCAGCTGAGCAGGCACATTACAAGGCCAGGTGAACAACAGAAAACTTAATGAGGGAGACCATCAAGTTGGGGAGTGATAGCAGGCTCTGCAGCAAGTAACGAGTGAACTGATTTTACTTACAAGTATTGTGCCAAACTCTGAGGTCTGTGACAAGGTCTGTGCCATAGACCTCAGATGTCCAAAAGCTATTAAAAACACATCAATGAGCCACACAGCTGCACGTGGTGACATGTACCTTCACCCTGAATACTATGGTTATGGTAGATCATTTAGAAACAGCTCCAAAGACTAATAATAGCGATTACATTGTCAGTTTCAGAAGAGCAGTTCAGACACCACTGTGCATGCCTGTTTGCAGTGCTTTGTTACCTTGTTGTGCTACATATCTAAATCTCATGACTGTACTGAAGTTCTTTGAGAAAATTGTACTACAACAGAAGTGTACTGCACAGAGGAATACGATATATCAAGGCTTTGGATACACACATAATACTTGTAAGTAGGATCAGTTCATTGTTGGTTTGGCTCTGTATGTGAGATTTGTTCACAATAAGAAAAATATAGTAAATCACCTGCCTTATCCTTTCTTGATACCTAAAGCCTATACTCTTCACCTTCAATCTAGAGACACTTTCAACCATTAACTATAACAAGTATATTTTCTTTCTCTACCAAAAGTGTAAGGCTACAAATCACTGCTGCAGTTAGTTTACTTGTATTGATGCTTTTAGATGTCTTTTAATTTTAATATCACCAAAACAAGTGGTCCTTGTTCTCCCCCATTAAACCCCCTTCTGGACCAAATGCTGCAAAATACAACAAATACTGTTATTTAAAAGAGTAAAGATGTGTTCATAAGTTAGAAAAGCAGGAGACTTTAGTGGGAAATATAATGTGGGTTGTTGTTGAGAGTCTGTGGCTCTTGTGTAGCAGGATGCTATCAGGCTTAGTGTGACCATCTACCAATACAGCATGTTATTGATTTGATTTACTGCATCGAAATAAGTACTTCAGCTATGTAAGTCTATAAAGGCACAGTATTTAATTGAAGAAATGTGAAACTATGGGGCACCATCATGAAATCACAGAATTTAAAGTATGAATTTCTCACTTTTGGTTTCCGTGGAGAACACAGGACGAGTTATTTGTAGAGCAGATATCTGTGCTGTCAAAGTGGTCAAAAAGTGGTCAAAAAACAGGAGGTTAGGCAGTTAAATTTCACTTGGACTTCAAATGATAATGCTACTGAAGCTACTGAATTATACTACATCCAAGTCCCATGTTTTATCTAAATAAGTTGAAAAAGTTGTAACAGTGCAACTTCTGACCCATCTGGCAGAGCACCAGTTACTTCATCATGACCCATTTGGTTTTGACCTAAACATTCTACTAAAATAGCAAACTGTGTGCTATTAGCTCATCTACATTCAAAAGGGAAAGAGGGTAACACCATCTAAGTATACTAACTTCAAAACTAATTTTAATTCAAAATATCAGACAGGGCTGTGCACTGGATTGACTCAATTAAAAAAAATCACACAAAACATGGGAAAATATTAACATCTAAATATCTCACAAGGCCTAATTTTGGGACGTATTATACTCGTAATGATGTAAGCTACCTGAGGTCTGTCCTGGAGCTGGTTGTTGTTGCTGATGATACTATGACAAACACATGTGGCTAGTCCTACTGCTGTAAAACAAAATGTGTAATTTTTATGGGTCTGTGAGAAGCCATAAATTAAAAAAACCCCACAATTGTATCAGTAGGGTCAAGGTGTCATTCATGATGGTGTTGCCTGAGGTAGTAGATGAAGTTTGGTGGCTGTTGTGCGAAAAAAGACTGAACATTAAGGCTTCGGAAAATCAAATCAGATGTAAATCCATGCAAGTTAATGGGACAAAACGCAGAAAAAGACATTAACAAGAGAGAACTTGTAGACATTTTTCCAAAAAACACACTACCCACTTATTTGGTGCCCCCTACCTCATTTGGTGCCCTAGGTGACCAACCATGTGGCCTATGCCATGGGCCGGCCCTGCATACAAAATCTGACAAACATGTTAAAAATTTAGCAGAACTCTGTTTGCACCTCAACAGTGCACTATATGATCTTTCATACTTCCCTTATTGTGGAACATCATGGTCTTGTGCTGAGCCTACAGAATGAAAAGCGTACTGGTATCACTATAATTGTGCCTTAAATATTGAGAGGGAAGGTCAGCCATCATCACAGTCAAATTCTAGAGAAATGTAATTTACTGAGAAAGCAGTTTTTTGAAACTGCTAATGACTGAATGCCATCACCCCTCTTGCATGTCTGCGTTACCTCAGTTTAATGAACTCTACAAATGGGGATAATGGTGTATGGCGTAATGGCATTCATTATGTTGTACACACGAAAAGTAGTTGTGTCAGGAATGAAAAAGAGTGCCTGAGAGAGAAGAGAGACCTTGCCCAATTTCACACCTTTGCACACCTGGCAGTAATGGCTTAAAATGGGTGTGACTGTGGGATTCTGTGTTAATGGAAGTTACAGTTTTTGAAAGCAGCAATTCGCCATCAGAAAGGTGGTTTTATGAAGCTGTTATATGATCTGACAACCACTTTCTTTGAGGTATACTTTAATAAAATCACTATATGACAATGTCTGCATAATCATTTTCATTTTGAGAAGAAAAGCATATGTTTCTAAAATGTTGGCTGGTGAATAACAAGGTACTTTTGTTTCTAAAATGGATTCAAAATGTTTGGAATGAATTCTCTAAAATCCAGCCACGCAACTTCACTTGCATGAGCTACATCAGCTGGTTGCCATTTGCATTTACACGCAACACGTGCTTGCAATTATGACATATCCAAAAGGCAGACTGAGCTAATTAAGAGGGTAGCAGCCAGTAAAGACAGTAATTAAGTCTCAGAGACAGAAACACATTCCCTAATCACTGGTTGCTCTTGTCCCCCCAAGACACACTATCTTGTTAGGAATACCCAGATATGAAGAGCTTTTGCCAGACACAGATGTCCCAGCGTCACTTTGCCAAAAAAAATCTGTCACATTCTTGCCATAAACAAATGTGGTCTGTGCTTCAGAGCCATTAGATTCTTCTTCCACATACATCAGGCTGAATTTACCACTTCCACTCTGCCCTTTCCATGAGGACTATGACGTATGTAGAGGATCAAAGCGGTGTAGAAAAATCCTATGTTCTGAGGTGAACTATCTTTCCGGAGGGATTATAGATGTCTTACTTACCTCACATGTGAACAACTGTGAAATGTTCCGTGTTTCTCTACTTTTCCAATTAAGCTGCTTTACGACTTGGCTGTCCTCTCATGCCCACCAGGGTCCACCTGTGCATCCATCAAGACAACATTATACACAATACAAAATCAAGTTGACGGACACAATTCTGATAGGTTTGTTTTTATTTCCCAAATAAACCTAATGTCACGCAACGGATGCAAATCATGATATTAAGTGTCCTAATGTAGAATTGTTTCTTTGCATCAAAAGTATGAGTTAATAAACATTTGCTTTGGAGCTTAAATGATTATTTGAGAAACAAATCAAATGTTGCATATAATACTTACTAATTTCAACATTCCTATAGTTGTAAGAAATAGACAATATTGACTACGACAGGACTTAATGAGGGCAAAGAAAGGCTCAAAATTCCCAATTACATGTCAGTCAGAGGTTTCACAATTAATCCTAGTTTTAAGCAAGTGGAAGGAAATCCGCTTTCAAACCAGATTATTCTGGTATTTTGTGTCTTAACCTAATTGGCTCATAGTTTTAATTACAGTTCAAGTTTATTAGTCTTGCTGAGTATCACTGCAGTGCACTGTAATTTGATTGTGATCTAATCCTATCACAGGTCTCTGAAGCATAAGTATAAAAGTTAAGGTCAGATGTGTAGCACCAGTCACCCAAGGAGGTTACGAGTGACAGGAAAGGCCAGCTACTAAGGACGACTTTAAAGGTCAGAATGGCAGAAGAATGGGGAAAACAGACATTTGCTGCCAGGCGATACTATGAAGACTCAACAAGGGGATCTGCCTTTGTTTACACAAACAGCAATCATACCAGAGGTACGGTATTGCCATTTTATTTTATTAATAATTTGATGTTCATGTTCATTATATAAGTGATGTAACAAAAGTAAGGACCTACGAGGAATGACAGCAGAACTCCAAACTAGAGCAGAGCATAATATATTCATCATCATTTGCCAGTTGTCTGCTTTTTGAAAGTAACAGTTTTTAATTAGATCCTGATTCAAATGTAATGATGAACTGCTGTTTTTTGTTCACTATTCAGACACTGATAGTTGAAATTTGTTAACATAAACTTACTAAATTTGATTGATTGAGTGTGTTTGGAGGGGTGTAGTATGTGATTGAAAGTATAACTTCATGCAGTCATTAAATTAGGTGTTTCATATTTGACAGAATTTAGAGCTCAACAGTTTGCAAAAGTAATTAATTGTACAGTATTGTCAAGCTTAAATGCAAGCATCAGATAGTTGATCTATTTTCTTCACTAGAAAGCTTACATGAATTCAAGATTTGTGTTGTCTCTTCACCTGTGACAGACAAAATTCTGCTTAAGTAGCTAATGTAAATCTATGGGATTCTACTGTATTTTTTAAGATCCTTTCAAGGACATCCCAATTACTTTTCTGCCCTCTTGTGCTTAATGCAGTTTTAACTACAATCAGATTTAAATGTCATTCAGTGTATCGTTCTGACTTTCATCTGTTGGCAGAAAAGTTAGTACTGTTGCGCCCAATATTTTACAGAATAAGACAATGTAAAACACATTCAATTTTAAAATTGTGAGACTATATGTGAAATTGTTTTTTCTGTTTTTCTCTAGATCCCTTTGAAGGTCCGAATTACCATATTGCTCCTCGATGGGTTTACAATGTTGCAACAGTCTGGATGTTTATTGTGGTCGTTCTATCAGTCTTCACCAATGGTCTCGTTTTGGTGGCTACAGCAAAGTTTAAGAAACTCCGTCACCCTCTGAACTGGATCTTGGTCAATCTTGCTATTGCTGATCTTGGAGAGACAGTTTTTGCAAGTACCATCAGTGTATGCAACCAGTTTTTTGGTTACTTCATTCTAGGACACCCAATGTGCATCTTTGAGGGCTACATTGTCTCAGTTTGTGGTAAGCAGTCACATTATTTTTCGTTTTCATAGAAAAGTATTTGGGAACAATTTACAAAGAGAGGATTCTTGGTCTTACATATTTCGTCATCCTTTACTGAGTATTGTGCTTCTTTACACAGGCATTACTGCTCTCTGGTCCCTGACTATCATCTCCTGGGAGAGATGGGTTGTTGTGTGCAAACCTTTTGGAAACATCAAATTTGATGCCAAATGGGCCACAGGTGGAATTGTGTTCTCCTGGGTCTGGTCAGCTGTATGGTGTGCTCCCCCCATCTTTGGATGGAGCAGGTAGCCTGTGTTTTTATCTTACAGATATATACATAATAAAATTCTTGAGTGTTGAATTTATCAGTTGACACAAAATAAAAGTTGTCTTGCTTCAGGTACTGGCCTCATGGACTGAAGACTTCCTGTGGACCTGATGTATTCAGTGGAAGTGATGACCCTGGTGTTCAGTCCTACATGATTGTTCTTATGATTACATGTTGCTTAATTCCACTGGCTATTATTATCTTGTGCTACCTTGCGGTCTGGTTGGCTATCCGTGCTGTAAGTTATCTTACCTGCAGTTTTATACTTTATAGAAAGTACATCAGAGCCTGGCAGAATCTTATAATGTGTCTATTTATCTATCACAGGTTGCTTTGCAGCAGAAGGAATCAGAGTCAACCCAGAAAGCTGAGAGAGAAGTATCCAGGATGGTCGTTGTCATGATCCTGGCATATTGTTTATGCTGGGGACCTTACACCGTTTTCGCCTGCTTTGCCGCAGCTAACCCTGGATATGCCTTCCATCCTCTGGCTGCTGCCATGCCTGCATACTTTGCCAAGAGCGCCACCATCTACAACCCTATTATCTATGTCTTCATGAACCGACAGGTTGGCACAACAGTCTCATTGTCACATTGATCAAGTGCCTCTGTCTGAATCAAATGTGTTTTGATTTAACTTATTTTTTGTTCTCTCCCCATCAGTTCCGCACATGCATCATGCAGCTCTTTGGCAAAGAAGTTGATGATGGCTCTGAAGTATCCACATCAAAGACAGAGGTGTCCTCTGTGGCTCCTGCATAAACCTGTATGTTTTACCTGTTGCATGAAAAAAAGACCATTATGACTTCTACTGTAAATATTTATTTTCTCTTTTTTCTTTATCTAGCTTTCTTGCAAATACCTAAAAAGCCAAAAAAAAGAAAGGTACATAAAGCAAATAAATGCAAAGTATAATAAAAAAGCTTTCCATGTAGTGTTTTTTGTGTGGGCAACACTTGTTTGAATTACAGCACAAAATGGTAAATGGTACACATGGACCAGGGTCCCTTCTCACAAAGGAGTTTTAGTGGCTTATTAGGTACATTTGGGCTCTGTGCCGGCTTTTCTGTCTCATATTCAAACAGAGCTCCAGTGCCATGGGAACTCATGCCAAAGACCAAACCTGCCAGGAATAGTTCTTGTTCAGGCTCAAGGCTCAAAACAAGTTGTCATCCTTCATACAGGATTCATATTTACATGAGAAGATGCACCATGTCTTTACACAACAGCTCATTAGTATTAATATTATATCAGAAATAAAGTAGGGGGCTGCAGTTAAGGTGGGTGGCAGCTAGAATACATTGCCACAATTACATGATAGCTTATAGTATATATGGACATTTCAGGACACTTTCTGGAAAGGTCATTTGTAAATTGTATGTGGCACATGTCCTCACATTTCCAAAACATGTTTACTACAAGCCACGTGAGGATAGACATCTGCTGGCTCTAACTAGCTGACATGACAGATGGACCTCCACCAAAATATGGCAGCTAGTTCTGGTAATGCAGCTGATCCTCTTATACAGGGATTGAGAAATTACCTGTGTGTATGTCACAAGCTATCAAAGCCCTAATTATGAAACAACATATCCATTTTTTACCAAATTAAACTTTTCTTTTGGTAAATGTCATGCACTTACACATTTTGGCCTCAAATAGTGTTATTTGTGAAGCTCATGGATGTATTAAGATCATTGGATACTGTGTTCCATGATAGGACCCAATTCTTTCCAATGAAAGTTGGAAACCTTTTTCAATCTTCATCAGGCTTCTGCATTTTTGGGCCTCCAGAACATGAATGGACATAAATTGTTTACTGAAATGGCTCTTTGAGAATTTTCCATTTATAGTGGACCTAATGGCACAAAGGTATGTCTAAAATTCTCTTCCCTTTACATCTACATCTTTTTGTTTTTTGTTGTTTGTTTTGTTTAAGGCATCCTCTTGATGAAATAACATTTCAGAAGTTTCTCCTCCAAACACTAACGCCACATGTAAGCTTTTAGATTTCAAAAAGCCATTATTCAAAGCAAAATGATCAACTGAGGCACCTGACGCTTAAAGTTCTGCTGGATTATGAGTCTCACCTTCTTCTCAGACACTTCTTTCGGAGTCTTGAGCTTGGTGGGCAATCTCCTTTTATGATGAAATAAAAGTAGTATTAGACTAAGGTTACTTACATGTGTAGTCATTTGAGGCATTGCTGCTTGGCCTGTGTATCCTCCACAAGCTTGAAGCACGGCCAAGAAAGCAGTGGCAACTGGCAGTGCAATAGTGCTCCTGCCTTGCGAAAGGTTGGAACAAACTTGAACTAACTAATATGAATAAAGATTCAGCAATTGGATTGCTTATTTCTTGCCTCAAATTGGTTCAGAAACAGATTTTGGTGGACTGCTTGGATGAAATAAGTGAAAGTTTACCTAATTCATACAGCCCTATTACTCATGCTCAAACCTCATTGGCTTACAGAACTAGGGGCCCCAAGAGGGAGGTCTGCAGTTGGACCCTTCTCAGTGATTTCAGTTGTACAGTTAGTTAGGAATAGCAGATGAAGGTGTAAATTGTATAGCAGATGATGTATGATGTCATTTAGTGACAAGGTGAGCAAAATAATCTTGATTGAGTTGGGATCAGTTTGATGTGCAGGTGCGCTCGAGGTCCCGCCTACAGACGCCTGTTTGGGAACCAGATGTTGTAGTTATAGCCAAAATACAAACTCTTTTACTTTGAAACGTTCCCGGATGTTATGAGTGACGTCACTGTGTGCGCATGTCCACCCTCTCGCCACACACGTGAAGTCTGAGAGGTGGAAAACTGAAGCTATGTCTAAAGCTAGTACGTAACTTTTTACTGTGTCATTTGACATTTTCACATGAAATTAACCGTGAACGATTTAAATTGTGTCGTTTCTTGTATCTTACAGAACAAAAGCGAGCAAAGCGTCTCGGCTTTCTAGGGAAACTGAAGGTAAGCGCTGTCCGACAAGTGTTACCCGAGCTAACTTTTAGTGCTCCACTGTTGTCACTACTGTGGTGACAGAAATATATTCAACGTGTAACAGTTGCCAGAATGTATCACTAAACTGTAAGCTAGCTAAACGGTAAGCTAGCCTTTTCTTTCAACTATTATATGAAAACGACCCAAATCCCTGATGGTAACGTTGTTATTGAGAAACAGTTGTCTTTTCAGCTCCAGCTAAGTATCAATGTTGCTGACTGGTGCACTGAATAGATAAACTACTGGGGTGGAAAATATACAGTCCCAACTCCCTTAATGTAAATTAAGCATTCAGCAGCTTCACTGTCACTGTTTTCGTCTATAAACAACCCAAATAACTGTGCAGCGTTGATGGATCAGATAATATAATGCATACACTGCATGGCAATGACATATCACTTTAAACTCCAACACACACAAAATAAGGCGAGCAGAGAAACTCACCTGCTGACTGTGGGATAAAAACACAGATTTATTGCATTACATTTCACTGTGTTTATAAGTCTGATTTCCAGATGACTATTGTTGTCGATGGCTAAAAGTCTCACAGATGTGGTGTGTAGATAAATCAACTGTTTCACTTCCCAGGTTGCATTGTGATGTATTTTAATGAACTGAAAGAAAATATATTATTTTAATATTTGGTGTGTTTTACTGTCTACAGGCCAAAGATGGACAAAAGGGTGATGCTTCAGGGCGGACAACGAATAAAGAGCAATCATCTGTGCAGCATGTCAAGGACAACAGAAGATCAGAAGAAATCAGGAGGCAAAGGGTGACTTTTAGAAACAACCAGATTTGAGTTCGTACTGCAAGTTATTACTATTACACATTATTTTTTGGGGTTAACCATTCTCTCAATTCTTTCCTCATTAGCTTCAAGATCTCCAAGAAAAGCAAAAAATCTCTAGAGAACGAGAGCTGATGAAGAGGAGGAATTTGCTAAGTTTTCAGAATGACATCCTACAGAGGCAGAAAGAATTTGAGCAGAGGGTAAATGTCAGCCTGTTCATGGGAAACTGACTCCTCATTTTGATTCATTGTATACTACAGCAATGGCATCGTAGTGATATCTTTTTTCTTGCTTGTGTTCACAGGAGACAGAGATGCAAAGTTTGGAGAAACATGTCAACTTTGAAAATGAGAATTCAAGAAAAGCATATTACAGAGAATTTAAAAAGGTATGCAGCAGCTTCATACATGATGGACATCACGATGTTAGATGTGTTTTTGTACATGCAGAAATATCACTGTAATTTGACATTGGATTTTTTTGGAAATGGACATTGTGCTTTTTTTTATTATTATTATTCTCTTAAAGGTAGTGGAGGCTTCAGATGTGATTTTGGAAGTTTTGGATGCGCGTGACCCTCTTGGCTGCAGATGTCCTCAGGTGGAGCAGGCAGTCATTCAAAGTGGAACGAACAAGAAGATAGTGTTAGTGCTTAATAAAATTGGTAGGTTTGGTAATACACATTTAGAAAGCTTGTCTTTTGGGAATTGTCTATATTTTTATATCTTGACTTACATGATTTTACTTTGATCATAGATTTGGTGTCAAAGGAAATTGTGGAAAAGTGGATCAAGTATCTCCGTAATGAGTTTCCTACTGTGGCTTTCAAAGCATCTACTCAGCAACAGTCCAAGAACTTGGTATGGAGTTAAACTATCATCTAAAAATGCTAATTATGATTCAAATAATTAAAGCTGCAATTTACAAACACTAAACATTATTTTCTGTCTCCTGCTGTGGGCAGAAACGCAGTAACGTACCAGTGACACAAGCCACCACAGAGCTACTTAGTAGCAGTGCTTGTATTGGCGCAGACTGCTTGATGAAACTACTCGGCAACTACTGTCGCAACCTGGACATAAAGACGGCCATCACTGTAGGTGTTGTAGGTAAGCACCACATCCAGTAGCACAATGTTAACACAGGCTGCTTAGTGAGAGCAGCACGTCAGTTTCAGTCTTCTGTCAGTGCCCAGCAAATGTATGTAAAATGGAAACGCATAGATTTGAAGCTTATAAGTACTTGTGTAAAGTGCGAGTTAATAGTGACCCGTAGTGCAGCCTGTGTAGACAGCTGTATTCATTAAAATGGAAAAGTATCTGTTGCTTCAGACTAAAAAAATGCAGCTGAAATGTCTCTTGTGAAGACAAACCGTACTACATTAGGTTTTTCTTGTTAATAACATATAAGGTCTCCAAGTCAAATAACTTTTGCTACTTCTGTTTTGTAGGTTTTCCTAACGTGGGAAAGAGCAGTTTGATCAACAGTCTGAAACGTGTACGAGCGTGTAACGTTGGAGCCACTCCTGGTGTCACCAAGTAAGTATACGCTAAGTTGTTGATCCGGTAGCTGTGAAATCCTGTTTGTTTCTCACCTGTTTTAAATGATGAATTTGTTGGATTTCAGATGCCTTCAAGAGGTGCATTTGGACAAACACATTAAACTACTAGATTGCCCCGGCATTGTCATGGCAACTTCAACGACTGATGCAGCAATGATTCTTCGTAACTGTGTGAAAATCGAACAGCTTGTAGATCCCCTTCCGCCTGTTGAAGCCATCCTGCGACGCTGCAACAAGGCACAGGTGTGTTGTCTGCTTCCCAACCGTTTGCACATTGATAGATCGTGTAAGTCGCACACTGCCCTGACATCTGTTCTGTTGGATGTGCAGATCATGGAGCACTACGGAGTGCCAGACTTCCACACAGCTCTGGAGTTCTTGGCATTGCTTGCTCGACGTCAAGGCAAACTAAGGAAGGGAGGACTGCCTGACACTGACAAAGCAGCTAAGAGTGTATTATTGGACTGGACAGGGTGGGTAAAATTTAGGACTTTTTAAGCTTTACACATAACCAACCACTAGTGCTGTATTCATTTCAGCATGTTATATCATTTAGGGGAAGGATCAGCTACTTCACGCACCCTCCAGAGACGCACACTCTTCCTACACACGTCAGCGCCGAGATTGTTACGGAGATGGGAAAAGCTTTTGACTGGGACGAGCTTGAAAAAGGAAATCAGGAGGTTCTCGCAGGTAAAAGATTTTTTTCTTGTCATAATAGTGTCACAGAAGGACAACTGAAATATAATACCATAATAATCAAATACAATGAGCTTGGAATTTTGAAAAAGTGTGTTTGTATGACACACACTAATATACAGGATCAGCCAACATGCTTATACCACTTTCAGACAGCAGATGTGTGTATAACATTCATTGGATCCATTCATATCATACTGTTGGACACTGGTCAAACCCGTGTTGTTGCCATTCACGCAAGATGCGGGTCCAGCCTGGGTCTACTACAGCATTTCTGTATGTGTCACTGCCCAGCAAGTCATCTGCTGTCAAAAAAGTGGATGTTATTTGTACTCTGAGGAATCAACATGGTGGGTACTGTCCACAGTGTGGAACTACTCCAGACAATCATCTGTTTATCAGGATGTATGTTTTTCATATGACCATCTTATGAAACATTCCTGCAACAAGTAATGTTTCAATCAAAGATATGATCGAGAAGTGTGGCATTTTTGTGTGATTGTGAACCATTTACATCGTACCTTGACCTTGTAAGATTATTTGGTTTATGTTATTAGAAGACCCCACAGAAGCAGCAGCAGCAGTAGTTTCAAAATTGGATTTGCTTTTGTTCTGTTTCAGAGTCATCTTCTTCTGATGTCCAAATGGGATTCTGCATGGAAACCACTGGTATGACACAAGGTGGGCAGAGTGAACCACCCTCGTACCTGGAAATGGAAGGAGAGTCAGTGGGAGAGCAAGAATTTAAAGATGGAACTGAATCTATGGAGGATGACAGGGACCCAGAGGTGTGAAACAGTTCAGTCCTTGCAGCTGCAATGTTCACTGAAGTATAAGTTGTTGAGCCCCTAACTTTTTAAAAATGTGGTTCATTCAACTCTCATTATGTCTGATGTTCTGTCCTATTTAAAATAGTTTGGACCAATGACAGTGGAGATAAAATCTCAGAAGTCGAAGACTGACTTACCTGAAAGTGATGCTGCATCCAGGGCTCCAGATTTGAAGGATATCTTGAATGTAGATCCTCTGCAGCAGGGCCAAGCACTCCAGGCTGCCAGCAAGAAAAGGAAGAAGCAACAGAAAAGAGCTGGTTTGTATAAATATCAGTCAATCTTAGTCTAATACTAAACAGAATCTTGTCTTTGGTGTGTTCAAGTTTAAAATCATCAGATCACACACACCCACACAGATAGACTTAAAATATCTTTTTTCCACTTTACTTGTTCTGTGTTTAATTATGCAAATTAATTTACTTTCTTTCTTTCGTTTTCATCTGCAGACAAAATTGCCACCAAACTCTCAGACACCTTGACAGCTGCAATGGACTTCTCATTTTCAGATAGCTGATTAAAATAAAAAAAAAATTCAAGGAATATGTGTTTGTATTTTTTTCCTTCACTGAACACTACCACAGTTTTCTGTTTAATGTAAGAAAGATTACTATCCTCCTGCAGTACTTTGTCTTCTAGGAAACCTGTTGTTTTCTTTGGTGGATTATACTCCGTCTCAGTCACTGTCCTGTGCAAACACTGAGGGGTTTTTTGTGTATTATGTACTTGCAGAGCTCTTGACACTTCAGTTTTCACAACAGGAGCCATTTGTATCAAATATGAACTCATAGGATCATTTTATGCATTACATTTAATCATTTAAATCCTAAACTACAGTCATTACACAATAATTTTTGTTCCTGTGTATTAAGTGTTGTTTCCTAATTGCTTGTGCCTAAAAAGTACTAATAACATTCATTATGAGTTTAACTGAAAGATGTCAGCATCATTTCTAAAACGAGCAGTAAAAATAGCTTAATGTATTTGCCAGGGTTTTGCATTTCACATTCAACTTGGTGAGTGAGAGACTCATTAGCACTTGTGGTGTTAAGATGCAGAATATGTAATCACATTACAGTTGTAATCACAAAATAGCCTATTTATTCCCTTCACACTTTGCTATTGTGACCTGGACAATGATATTTTGAAATTTACCTAATTCCAATGGAAAAAGTGGCGAATTGGCACATTTTCAATCATACAAAGTCAGGGAAAATATTCAAACAAACAAACAAACAACGTATTTATGCTGAAGTTATACAAACATGACAGCAAAAGATTTAGAAGTAAACAGTTTTTCGAGATATATGTAACCCCATATCACTTTAACGATCACCCTCTAAATATAGCCCCATCGTCGTATCCGGTGATGTTTTTTCTGACTTTATGTGAATGAAAATGTGTAAAGGCATGTCGACCGTAATTGAAGCTCGCAGCTGTCAACAAGTTCCGGGTAACCAGGATGACGTCAGCCCGTTGGCCCGAGGTAAACACAGTTAGCCACGGCTAGTGACTGTTGAAGAGCGTGTACTCACCGACTTAAAATGGCAAAGAAAACGGAGGATTTCAGGGATTTCTGGATGTGATTACGTTAAACAAACCATAGCCACGGTACGTTTTTTATTTGTTCTTACGAGTCAATGTAGCAAGGTAGCATTGGCTTGTTGGGAAAATAAAGGGTGCTAACTGGTCAGCTAACGTTAGCTAAGCTTCAACTTCCTATTTTTACTTTGCCGTAGCGGTGCCGTTCGACTTCTCTGAAACTCTGCTGCTTTCTACAAAAATGACCAAAATAACCAACCTTCCTCTGGTTGGCTACCAGTAGTCAGCTTGTACAGTGTTTATGGGGTTAAATGTAAACTGTAACTAGCTGTGTACACTCAGCGGGATGATGCGGGCCCGTTAGCAACACTGAGCTGTCAAGTGAGCTCCGCTAACTCATGACGCGACATTACAGCGCGTCCAAAATAGAGATTATGAAAACAGACATGAGTAAGATAGATAACCAGCTGAGATACTTGTCTAAACGGCTCCTAAACCTACCCCAGAAGTAACATGACATAAAGTAAATCAGCCATTTTCATGACATAACGGAACTGTCACTTTACCCTTAAACAATTGACCCATTGGAAGAGGCAGCACTGACAGCCAGGTATGCACTCTGCAATAATGTACACACAAGAATAATAATAGTCATGGTGTGCTAATGTCTGCAGAAAGGGCTGGCTCAAATAACGTGCAGGCACCTAAAGTCACCTAAATTAGTGTAAGAACTAATTTAATACTAAAACGCGCGGTAGGGACCCACGTCCACGCTCAGTTGAGGATGATTTCAGGTATTGCACATGGATGGAGGTGTGTTGATCTAAGATAACCGGTTAATGTTTGACATTCCCTTCGAGACAAATGCCAAAGATTATCTGGTTTCAGTTTCTAAACTGCGAGGATTTGCTTCTTCGTCTTATGTGATGTAAACTGAAACTTTTGGACGCTTGTTGAATAAGACAAGACGGTTGTTGTCATTTTAAGGATTTAGAAAATTGTGATTAGTACCTTTCATTGTATTCTGACATTTTGTAAACCAATAGATCAGTTATTTAAAAGAGAAGTATAAGTGGCAGATAAACTGATGTGTGTAAGATAACAGCACATGATTAGATCCTATGATGCTGAGTTCTATATGTGCCCACACAATTTCCCAGAGGAAACGTTTTATAACAACAGGAGATAAGAGGATGTATAATTATAGAAGTCTGATAAAGTAATAGAATAAAAAACTATTCTCCAAACCCAAAGAAGCAAGCAGCTTGGAACTCAAAAAATATAAGTGTCATTGACTACCTGTAGAAGTTTTCCACTTTTCTTTTTAAAATTTTTGAGGTGAAGGACAGTTTAGTATTTTGTTGGAAGTATTAAGTGCTTTTTTTTTTTTTATCAGTGGAATCTAGACTTTGTGCCATCAGAAGTGGTTTAACATGACGGCTTAAATGGTGTTACACACATCCAGAAACAAGAGAGCCGAGAGTGAGAATACCAGGGCCAACAGCCACTATCACCAGTTCCGTGGTGGTAATGTCAAGGGGGCTCGATGATATAATGGGCAAGATGGTATCCATAAGAGGGTGCAGTGATATCAGTCGAAGGCAGTTCAACAAATTTAAACCAGGAAAAGGGAGTTTCACTGTAGAAATGGGAGCATTGATGTTGGCTCTGACACGATCTTACTGACACAGAAGGTAAGAAAGTAAGATTTTTTTGACAATCAGCAGCTGATGAAGCTGATTGGTGGCATTGAACCAAATTCTATGATTGTGATGGTTGGCAAAAATAGAGAATTAATGGTCTCTTGTTTATCCAGCTCTATGGTTACACAATATTAACAAAGCTGTACGCACTAAATAATGAACCTGTGTTTGGTTCTGCTGCATGTTCTTTTAAGGCAGGAAAGTCTGACAAGTAATCTGTAGGAAATGGAGATACTTGGACTTAAGTTCAATCTTGATAGAGGCAACTTTGTCCAGAGTAGATAAAAATAACAATATGAAGAATTGTCTGTCTGTGTGTGAATGATAGGACGTGTTGCCGTTTTCAGTTAAAAGAGGGTAAGCAGCATGTTATTGGCAGCTGGGTTTGTTAGTGTTTGTACATGAAACCGGCTTCACTGTAGAGTCAGGCTCATATTCGTTAGCAGCGTTCAGGGCAACAGGGTGAGCCGTCCCTGTTGGCGATAACACCCACAAGAGGACGGTAGCTAGGTAGCGGTAAGTTAAAAAAAGGGGGAGTAGCTCTGGGAAGACTATTTTAAAATACTGAGCTGATGTTGAGCAGTTGATCTGTGACATATTACTGTATCAGGCTCTCGGAGGTCTCACAGTCAGATAACCGCACAGCGTTATAGGTTGTAATTTTAAAGCCTGAAGTGAGCAAGTTAATTTATGGGTGAAAATAAGAGCCCGTGGTTACCTGAAAAAGTTTCGCATCTCATTATGACATAGCTTACACCCATTAATATCAATCAGTATGTCAGCTGTGAATAGTGGGGCTGCATAGTTTTAGATTTCTCCGTCCACTGATCATTTTTCAGGACATTAATCCTGATCCAGGTCCCAGTATATGATTTGTATTTATAGTTACTGCATGTGTTCAAAAATAGTAAAAAGTGTGTTGCTTTGTGGAGATTTGATTACTGCAGGTCTTATTTTCTGAAATATGTTTAACCCAGTGAAAAATTTCCTTTGGAAATCTGCTGATGGAAGTAACATCTGGATTTGCCAGTAAATTACTAGAATACCGTAGTGACTGATTTTAAGGCTAGGGTAGCACAAGAATTTCTAATAACATACCTTATAGTTTGCATGATAGACTCTAATAACTACATACTGCTATTACCTGTCTATAACACTCCTTTTGTCTGTGTTGGTTTTCCAGCTCCATCCCTAGATCTTGATCTCTCTCCTCAGCCATGTCGTCACGAGTGTTGCTGCGGCAGCAGCTGATGCGAGAACAAGCCCAGGAGCAGGAGAGACGTGAGGCCCAGCAGCAGGCCTCTGCCTCTCAGCTCCGGGCCTCCGACTCCACTCCAGCCATCTCTGTCACACTGCCCCCAAATGCTGCCCGTCCACCTCCAGCACAGGTGCCTGTGGAGGTGCTGAAGGTAAGAGCATCCTTTTGTCTACCGTCATCACTTGTGTTCGTAATTCAGTGTAGTGGGTTTACATCAGAACACAAGCGCTTACCAACTGTTTAAATGACCAGGTGCAGACCCACTTGGAGAACCCCACCAAGTACCACATCCAGCAGGCACAGAGACAGCAGGTAAAGCAGTACCTCTCCACCACCCTGGGCAACAAGGCGGTTTCTCAGACCATGGGTGTGTCTCCTGTGCCACAATGCAGTTCTGCCCCTGAAGTTGCTCCTACTGCCAGCAGTGCACCTAACAGTCCTATGGCTCTGCTTAACATCGGATCCAACAAGGAGGAAGTATGAGAAATTCCTCATTTTAAATCAGTGGTTTAAGTTCTTGTGTGTGTGTGTGTGGCTTTGATTTGCTGGTTCAGCAGATTACACAACTTTGTAAACTTTGCCTTTCTGCAAACTTACAGTACATTTTTGGAGAAGTTAAATGTCTAACCCTCTGCTCACTTCTAAGTTAATTACTTTTTGTTTGTTCTGCTATGATGTACCCGAAGGTCCCACTGTCTTGATGCATGCCTTTTGTCATCGTATCCTTGTTGGTCTGGTGTCACAATATGATGTTAAATACTGCACCCACAGTTTAACGATGCCAGCACTTCTCTGGCACACGCCTCTTCCTTTGAAATCAGGCCTCTTTAGAACTGTTACATTGGTTTTAAATGTTAAACGCTGGCATTCAGTCTTTACAGAGGATTTTTATTTCTAACTGTTTTAGGCAACAAAGCTCTATACATACAGGATAGAACATGTTGATTACTTTCACACATTTAACACTGAGGGCTTTACTTACTTTGCACCACCGGTGTTTTCTCTATTTAATCTAGATTGACGATGTGATCGACGACATCATTAGTCTTGAATCCAGTTTTAATGACGACATCATTACATTGATTGACTCAGGTCTTCAGTTGCCTAGCACGGTAAGAACAATGCACTTATTTAACCATGAACACTTCCTTTTTTTTTTTATAAAGCTTCCTCTAGAATTTACAGGTTCTTCTTTAACTGCACACTGACAGCACAACAGTGGATTTCGAGCAGCTCGACCGAACACACTTTTTACACATGAAGTGTTTTTTCTGTGAATGGACTGTGTCTTTTATGTGTGGAATGAAGCAGGAATTCAGTGTTGTCGTGGGGAGTAAATATATACTTTTGGCACTCACTTACTATTCGTCACAAAAGTGCTGCCTGGGCGGGGTAAGTTAACAGAGGATACAAGATGGGGAGAAGCGAAAGACAAAGTGAGTTAGGCTCATAAAAGGTACATTGTAAAGCTACCGGGTTAACAAGTAATTTGCAAGATAGAAAGCGCTCGCCAAACTTCTGCCACTGAACAAAAAAATGAGGATTATGGTGATGCTGTTGGAAGAAAAGAAAAAG
This sequence comes from Euthynnus affinis, assembly GCA_029490765.1. Taxonomy (NCBI): domain Eukaryota; kingdom Metazoa; phylum Chordata; class Actinopteri; order Scombriformes; family Scombridae; genus Euthynnus; species Euthynnus affinis. The sequence continues at coordinate 7,861,310 of CM055840.1, read as the reverse complement.
AAGCACAGTGAGGTAAAAGCGTTTTGTGATTATTTTTTTCATTCATTTATTTATTTTTAAATAGCACCATGTGATTTTCAGCTTCAACATGTCACAATGTAATATCAATGGTTAGAGTTTGAGAAAACATGAATGTGCTTCATGCTAAAATAGAAAAAAAATAGGAATGTGGGACTAGGTTTATGTTGAAGGCTGGTTTGCTATTAGGTGAAATTTTAGGAATCATTTATTTAAAATGCAGTTGAAGCAGCTGCTGTCTTTGTGCTGCACCGTACGACATGCAGTAGCCTTTACTTGATGCCACAGCAACCGGCTCTGATTCTATTTTGAACTCGGGGAACTGGTTGTTCTCTGCTTTTAAGCCGGAATGGGGAAGACATCCTTTTCACATATCTGCTGCGAGGTTTATGTAAATCAGTGAGTATTTATCACGTGTATTTAACACATTCCATGTCTTGTAGCTCCCAGGAAATTTGTTGGATGTATACCATAGTCCTGGAATGGCAGCACCTACTCTCACTGTCAGCAACTCCTGCCCTGCTGATCTTCCAAAAATTAAAAGGGAAATTACTGGTAACGTAAAAATACATGCTCCTTACTTTGATGCATTCTTCGTTTTCGTTTTTTGGAATCATAATATGAAAAACAATAAAAATGTATGTCTTTCAGATGCAGACGCCAAAGCACTAATGAAAGAAAGGCAGAAGAAAGACAACCATAACCTCAGTGAGTCAAGCTTTATTTTAGATTATTTCAAGCAGCCTCCTAACTACATGGTTGTGCACGTTGGTTTCTCTTTTTGTCTGCTTATATCCTTATATCCTGTCATTCTTGCTTTGCTACAGTTGAGAGGAGGCGGAGATTCAACATCAACGACCGTATAAAGGAACTCGGTACCCTTATACCCAAGTCAAGTGATCCGTAAGTGTGGTCCTGTTTTTCAGGAGAGTTATTTTTCAGTTCTGAATCACTTAATAAAAATGAAACTGCGGTATTTGAATCGAGTCCCTGCAACTATTGTGTGGTTTTAAAAACAAAATGAAAACTAATCTCGTTTCTGTTTTTGTCATTTACCGATGACAGTGAGATGCGCTGGAATAAAGGCACCATTCTAAAAGCCTCTGTAGACTACATCCGGAAGTTACAGAAGGAGCAACAGAGAGCCAAGGATGTCGAGATGCGTCAGAAAAAGCTGGAGCAAGCGAATCACACTTTAATGTTACGCATCCAGGTCGGTATTTGTTGTTGACAGTTTAGGTAGAAGGAGACGTATCCAATTCAAAATGCACAGTACAGTTATTTTAAAACTGTCACCAGTCAACGATGGAAACATCTTCAATAAACTCAGTGGTGACACTGCGATAATTAAACTTTTTCTTTTTCCTGTAACAATAAATTTTAATAAGTTTGCAACACTAAAAAAAAACAACAGATCATTTTTTTATCTGCTTTTTTTTTTGATTGATGATGATTCACTGTGTGTATACATTGAAGGTGCACTGTGGAGTTTTTGAACACTAGTGGTGCTGTTGATTATATGATATTAGGATGCGTATGCCTGCCACGAGCTCAGATTCACATTACTGCAGAGTTGAGAAAGAGAATTAATGGTATACAATTATTAATCTGCATTCTGTAAAGATTTATCTTGTGAATTAACTGGGAAGTTGCTGAAGTATGAGTTTACATCTAAGTCTGCCTCCATGAGTTTTTATGTTTGTTTTTATTTTGAGCCTAAAATTGATCAGTTCTTGTTTTTAAATCTTTTTAGGACATTTTTTAGTCCCAGAAATGTGCACTTAGTTATCCCACACTGTCAAGTTTGAATCACATGCAAAGTCATCCAATTGGCTAAAAGCTAAAATGTATTTTTTTAAAGTCATGTTTATTGTAGAGACATTACTATTCACTGGTAAAATGCAAAGAGATAGCTAGGTTCTGGAAAATAATGACATTTTTCAGTCGTTCCAGGACTTGACATTTGAACGCATATGCGCTGCTGTTCTTTTCAGGAGCTGGAAATGCAAGCACGGCTCCACGGCCTCTCCACTGCCAATAGCATCTCATCTAGTCTGAGCTCTGATACCTCCCTGCTCCAGCAGCAGCAGCAGCAGCAGCAGCAGCCGGTCCCACAGAGCGGTCAGTCCCTGCCTACCAGCGCAGGAGCAGCCTCCTCCTTTAACCTCCTCAGTATGGGTGCTACAGCCGTCGGACCTCCTCTGCCAGCCTCCTTCCTGTCACCGCCCTCCTCGGACTCTCCAGCAGGAATCACCATCAGCAGCCCTCTGGACATGGGCAGCCTGAGCTTTGCCGAGCTAGACGACCCCTCCGCCTCAGCACTCTATCCTGACGTGGGCTTGGGAGACATTCTCATGGACGAGGGTTGCACCTTGTCTCCAGAGAGGGTGGAAGAGCCCCTGTTTTCTCCTTTGTCACCAGGTGCCTCTAAAACCAGCAGTCGTAGGAGCAGCCTTGAAATGGACGAGGACTTGTGATAAGCTCTGCGTGGAGGTCACGCAGCCAGAGAGACTGTCTGTAGGGATGAGAATGTCAGGAAGTGCAGTCTATCTTCAAATAACATGAGTCTATTGATAGCACTGTAGAACTGAACTTCATAAAGCAAAAACAACTAACATTAAGATCAAAACTAACACCAACTTTGCATCAGGAGAAAGTTCTTGATTTTCTTTGCCATACAGACCTAATTGTTATTGTTCCTGTTTGGAGCTGGTCAAATGATTATGTCTGAGTTTATAAATGCAATCTTATTAAAATGGAATATTGTATAATAGGGACATTAAAAAATTATTACATTAAATAGTTTTTAAGATTTTCTTCAGAGATTTAAGAGGGATATAAAGTTTGCTTGAATTTATTATGTGCTCATTTATAAGGAAGAAAGCTGTGAGGTTTCTTTTTCATGACATTGGCATAACAAACTGGTTAAAAGATGCCAAGATATTTGTTTTTTTTGTTTTTTTTTTTTTCTTTCAACTGACTGGAATCAGGGTTTGTTAATAGCAGTCGCATGCTCATTTTTGCTGGGTTGTTTCACCAGCAGCTACAGAAGGGAACTTTGTAAAGTGAATTGGCACATTGTTGAAATATTTACTTCATATTGTATATAAGAATATTTTATTTTGAGCAATTTTATTGCACCTTATTTTATGGCAGTCTATGCATTTTATGAAAGCTTTTGTCTCGTTTTATTACTATTACACACAGTCGACAGCTAACGGCCAGGATGCATGTATTTGTAATAAACCTTAAGAGCAGTGGAAAATCACTCGCTGCTGCAGCTAGGTAGCCAAAGCAGGACTTCTTCCAGAGTAGCTACAAATTACAAATCAACATTTTATTTTTTGAATATATTCACTGAGTCACTATGATAAATGCAGAACAATTTTATCCTTTTACAATAGTACTGTAGTTCATCACATATTTTTTTGATACCTGAATAATCCTTTGATAAGTAGTTTTTCCTGACTAATATATGTGTTGTCAGTGATTGTCTTCATTAACCCTGGTGATCACTGAGTGATTTTAACGGTTAGCATGTTCCACCAAGATTGTGGCTTTTTGTTTTTTCCTGACGATCAAAATTGATTAGAACTAACGATGCATTATTGCTCATAGTAGAATGAATTCAGAGGGCGTCGACCTTCTTTTACAGCAACCACTATCCTCATGTTTGTAATAATAAGGTATAACTGTTTGCAGTGTGAAACCTGCAATGCATTTATTATTCTATGAAATAGCCACAAACTTTAGAAAGGCATTTAATTTGTCAGATGCTTGATGCAACCTTATGTACAGTTAATGAATGTGTGTTTGAAAAAGTACCTGCATATTTGTGTGCCGTTTTTTTTTTTTTTTACACTGACGTACTGTATTTGAGAATTGCTTTTTGGTTTCCTTCAACACGTCTTTTAAAAGTTAGTGATATGCTTGAATTTTAAACTATATTTGAGCCGTGGTAACACAAAAACAAATCAATTGATGCAGCCAAAAAACATCTTTTTTTTTTTTTTTTTTTAGATCACAGTTTTGATTGACACTGATAAGCGTTTACCTTTCATCACTGATTTGTCTCTCCTGTTCTTTCTGAACTTGGAGGCACATTGTTTTTGAGCTAAAAGCAGCTCCACTCCATAGCTCAGTGCTGCAAATTTTGTTGTTCTTCGTCCCATAAGATTAAGTACCAGTGGTCAGCTTTTTCTGCTCATACTTAACTGCTCTCCACGATATTAACCATGTCTTACCCCTACATATATTCGAGTGCTAACATGGACTGTTAATCCTCTACGTGCTACAGGTAACATTTGTGTCTTGTCCTTAAAAGTTGGCTTTCAGAAGATTGTAATAAATAAATGATTCCCACAGATTCATGTTTGAATGTGATTATTTGCTTGCAGCCAGATGTTAGTGGTAAAGCATTTGAGAGATTTCCATTGCCAGGTCCAGGCACTCTGTAGCCTGGACGCAGATATCGCAGATGGAACAGTCACACAGGAAGCAGCGGACACCCAGACACCTGCAGATTGTACATTGGTGGGTGATGTCCAGGAGAGGCTGCAGGGTGGCGGACTCGCAGCCGCACAGTGATGAGCACAGAGACCAAACGCAGGCGTTACAGCCTCTCATTGTAGCCAATAAACAGTCCAGTGGGTGGCAGAACAGGCAGGCCAAAAGGATTGAAGCGCAGAGGTCTCATGGAGGGGAAGGTAGTGAACAAGAAAAAAGAAGAAAGCTTCAGTTGAAGGAAAAAGCTTCAAGAGATAATAAACTCTTATTTGGCAGCACATTGTGGTGTCCTTACCGTCTCCATGTGATGGTTCGCTGCGGACTGTAGTGCTTTTGATCCCGTCTTGACTCCTGCTGATGGATGTGAATGACTGACTCACTTCATAGTCGGTGCAAGCCTCCATGGAAGGTGGCAGCAGCGCACATAGAGGCTGTGGCTGGTCTTTCTTCACAGAGCACAGGCCACAGACGGATACTGCTTGGGTCTCTTCGCCTTTTGTCTCATTATGCAAATTGGATTCAGTGGGGGCTTCTGCATCGGACATACAAATGAACACATCCGCATGAAATATGTTAAGCAAGAAAATAGCCATTAAAGTTGAGTTTATAGGCTAAAGTACCTATTATTATATTTGGGAATGTGTTCTCAGCAAAATTATGTGAAGATAATTCAGTGTCCTCAGTGGAGATCTGCTCTAAACTAGAGACTTCAGTCAGAGATCCTGTGAGACAAGAAACAAGGTGGTCTATATAAATCACAATGATTTTTATTATGTAACAAAGTTAAACTTTCCAATCCATCACTTACAGTTCAAATGTGGGTATACCTGTTTGATCAGCAGTGGTGTTGTCAGGTATGGGTGACTCTGAAGCAGTGATCAGTGAGTCCTGGAGCTTTGATTGGTTGCCATATTCATCATCCATCTTTTCATTCTTAACTGTGGGATTTAATTTGGCATCCATCATGGCATCCACTTAAATATGTCATTCGGTCTCTTGGGGAAAAAAAAAGAAGACAATCATCCAGGGCTGCAAAGGAGGCCAAAATGAATCAAAATAGTGAAGGAGGAGTCCTGTTAATCTGAGTGTTAATCATAAAAAATAAAATCATTAGAAAAGACTGTGTTTGCTTTAAACTTGCTACTTTTGTTAAACTGGAATAACCCACTTACAAGTATTGTAATATAAAAATTTAACATTAAATTTCATAATTCTGTGTATATACCACAGAGTCAGTCAGATCTGTAGCTGAGGTTTTGCTGTAGCTGAGCTGTTAGTGATGAGTCATCTTGGAAAATTACAGCAAATCTACAGCAAAGTTAATGTATTATTAAAATCCATTTTTGAAACGTTTATGATGTAGACGAAAGGCAGCACAGGGATATCCTGACAGCTATATGAGAATGTAGATGATCTTGGTTTCACTATTTGTTAATAATTCATTTAGTACCTCAAGTACTTTACCTTATGTGAAAGGTTGAGAGGTTTTTATTTACATATGCAGGTGAAAACACAGTGATTTCAGCTATCTGAAATATTTTAGCAAATTTCAAAAGTATTTGTACTTAGGTATTTATAGGTAATCAGTAATCAGTCAAAGCGGATAACGGTGATGAAAACAAATCATAATTATTTATTGTAATCAACAGCAACAGCATGCATTTAAGAGACATTTTTATGAGATTCATCATTGTGATATGCAGAAATCCTACTGTGTTTATCTCTCTTCATTGCTCTCTGTAGGTTTAGAGTTTTGTAAAAAAAAAAACAAAACAAAAAAAAAACCAAATTATACTTACTTTTTATGACATTCTAGAAGTAGATGATCAAGTGTGAAGCTTTAATCATGCAAACCAGATGCATCCTCTTTTAATACATTCCTCACAACGACCTGTCAGCTGTCAGCAGTGGTGCTGTGGCTGCATCACATAGGATCTCGCTCTTGTCTCTGCATGATTTCCTCTGGGTTTGAGTGTGAGTGTTTGTGTGTGTATGTATTTGTGTGTGTGTGTGTGTGTGTGTGTGTGTGTGTGTGTGTGTGGGTGTATCTGTGTGTGTGTGTGTGAGAATGAGTCAGTGTGCGTGTGCATTAAAAGCAAGAGCAAGAATGATTGTATTAATATTGTTTATTAAGATAGACAGTCTACTGACTTTAAATGTGAATAAAGCTGCAACAAAGAGTCGATTAATCAATTAGTTGATTGATATAAAATTAATTTGCTACTATTTTGATAATCAAATAACTGTTTTAGTCATTTGTTTAGCAAAAATGACAAACGTTTGCTGGTTTGTAGCTTCTCAAATGTGATGATTTGAGGCTTTTTTGTAACATGCATGATAGTAAACTGAATACCTTAGCAAATATGAACATAGTTTTTAATTGAACAATATTGTTTATTTTAGTTGTATTTTACGTATTGCTCTAGATGATACTGTGAGAATAAGTTCATCATTTCAGGGCCAGGTTATAATATGTCACTCTGATTTACATTATGTTGAATCGTGTGCTTAAAAAAACACGCTATTCGAAACAAATCCAACTGGTGGCGATGTTGCAACATTGATGTTAATTTTTCCCCAGAGAAGAAGAAAACCGACCAATGACTATTTCCCGAGTAGTAACGAGTGCGGCCGATTTCAAGCGATGTTGTGTCCGCGGAAACGAATCGGTTTACTTAGCTTAGCTGGCTAACAGGTTCGCGGTTCAATGTGACGTTTGTTGCCTTTCAACTATATTTGCAGAGCAACCACGGGCTGTACAGATCTCATATAATGGCAAGTATTAAAAAGCCTTGTATTTTTTTTGGTCAAACTTACGATTTAGCCAAGAAGCATTAAGCTAATTGAGGTCGGACGATGAAAACACGGCCTAAGTTGTATCCGACAGGAGTACGTCTTCCTCTAAACTGCTGTGATCCAACTCATGTCGTTTAAACAGAAGTCATGTTAATGCTGAATGATATAAATGTAAATTTGATTTGACAATTGTGTTATTAGATTATGTATCTCAGGAAAGACAGCTAGCTGGGAAACGTTAGTCATGACACAGGTTTGTGTGTAAACAAAGTAGCTGGGTTAGCTGTTTGCCTTGAACTGCTAACTTAAGTTAGCTTACCAACTCTTCATATTTCTTCTACATTCTACAATATCTCCTTGTCTACACATCAAAGTACTTTAATTGAAATTTCAAGCTAAAAATAACGACCTTAACTAACGTTGCTAGTCATAAAATCAGCATGTTAACATTGCAAACGTACTACACACCTACTTTATACTGCAGCATAATAAACATATTCTCCAAGAATTGATGCAGGTATGAAGAGAAGACATTGAATATTATGGCAATGAGACGAATGTGCTGTTTTATAATATATTGGGTTTGGAGAGTGTGACAGCAGAATATATATTTTTCTTTATTTATCTTCATTTAATCAGGCTGTATCATTGAGATTAAGAGAGACCTGAGAACAAGAAACATTCATGAGACAAGAACACAATCAGCACAACAGTATTAACACAACTACACAATAAACAAGGAGTTGATGGGAAAAAAAGTTACAGGAATCATAAAAACTTCAAATAATAAGTCTTGTGAAAGACTGCCAACATTAGTGCAAACGTGAGGGATATCTGAGGTTAAGTAGTAATTGGATCATGTCTCTGTAATGACTAGATTTAAATGAGAGAAGAGATGTGAGATCGTTTGGAAGCTTCAATAGCAGATTTTTATGGATGAATAATATGAGGTGGTTATTTCCTCTCGACTGTAAGGATGCTGTGTTAAAAGATCCTTTAACACACAGAGAAGAATAGTGATTAAACACGACTGGGTCTGTATGGTGGTGGGAAAATGCAAAATGATGACCAACATAGGAGAAGTTAATGAGCAGCATCAGTGATTGGTTAGATGTTACTTCAGAAGCAAAAACATTAACAGCACACCTGAAGCCTTTTGCTGACCTTTGGAATTGAGAAACATCGACTGCAGCTCAGCAGTCACTTATTATTGGTGTTTGGTGTAATGTCATATGTAGTGATGTGGTTTGTGTTTTACTGTGTTTTTCAGGACAGTGAAATGTCAGACATTGACCCTATACCAGGGCCTGAAACCAGTAGCATGGAGGGGGAGAACGCTCCTCTTTACTGTATCTGCAGGAAACCAGACATCAACTGTTTCATGATGTAAGGTCACACAACCAGCGGTGCTGTTTCAGTCACTCAGTTACTACATATGAATGCAAACATGCTCATACAATCTGTTTCTCCCACTGATAGTGGCTGCGATAACTGCAATGAGTGGTTCCACGGGCACTGTATTAACATCACTGAGAAGATGGCGAAGGCAATCCGGGAATGGTACTGCATGAGATGTAGAGGTGATGGTCAATTCTTCTCTTATCACAGCATTTTAAGAGTGCCATGCTTAGCGCTAAATATATCACGAAACCAGTCAAATAAACCAGCATGTTATTGTTTTATTTTTCCTGTCACCAGATAAAAACCCCTTGTTGGAAATAAAATATAGAAAAGAAAAGAAAAACCGGGAGAAGGAGGCTGACTCTGACAGAGGGGAAAAACAGTACAGCACTCCAAGTACTCCGGACTATAAGAGTGAAAGGCGGCGTGGATCAAAAGTAAGTTGTATATAAACATCTTAAGCCCCTTTTCACATGTGGACTGCGACCCTGAAGTTATTCTGACATTACCTGTAGAACGCAAATGTCCAGATCAGTCAGACCGGACATTAAACAGACTTTACCCTGCCAGCTCCTTAGTACAAAGTCTTTGTAATGTCCGATTGAGTTCATGTGTGAATAACAGTGAGAACACATCTGACACGGGCAGTCTCCTGCTGTACTGTATGCTACATGTGTGAAAGGGCAGCTGTGGACGATGTCTGGACCTGATTCTCTAGATATTGTCTGGAGTTCTAGTTGATTGTTTTGCACATACATTTTAACGTGAATTTATAACGTTATTTATTTATTTATTTCAGGTGAAGCGTTCTGTCCGTATGTGTGGGGAATGTGAGCCCTGCAGAAGGACTGAGGACTGTGCTCAGTGTGACTTCTGCAAGGACATGAAGAAGTTTGGGGGCCCCAACAAAATAAGACAGAAGTGCAGATTTAGGCAATGTGAAGTTCGCGCAAGGGTAAGTGATTCTATCTTTGTCTTGTTTTTAAATGGATTTTAACTCTCAGCCAAGCCGTTTTCAATGTAATTGCAAAAATTTAAAGTTGATTGTTTACAGCGCCACCTTGAGGCGAATGAGTGTCATTTTATGTGTCAGAGTAGTGGGTGGAATTTGCAACCCACCTGCCAGTTTTTGATGACTTTTGGTCTTACAGTATTTTTGCTGCATGAACACTTTTAACAGAGAAAAAGGAAAGAGAGAAGAATAATGATAAATGATTTGGACCCCTAATAACAGTAATAATGCCACATTCATAAATCTTGCATGGTGCCATTTCAAAACCATAAAGGTGTTTTTATGTTAGACACTTAAAAGATCCATCTTTTTTTCACTCCTTGCAGGGATTAGCCCTCCCTCATCTCTAATGTATTTGTGCCATCCCTTGTTGCTACACAGGAAATGTGCAACTTGTTGCCTCTTGTTTTGTACAGAAAATGCTGCGTGTGAAAGACGAGGAATTCTCTTTGCGAGAAAGGAGGGAGAATTCCTACCACAGACGCAGACGGTACTCTGAGGACTATGACAGCGAGGCGGATCTCTACCAGCAGTACAAGGCAGCAGGACTCAACCACAGCATGGTAGCACAACAGTTCACTTAAACCTGCTCATTTGTAGATGCACTCAAACAGATGTCATCCATGTGTCAGTAGATGTATGTTGAGCAGATCTTTGTTCTCTTTCCAACCAGGCATGGGGTAGTGATGATGATGATGAGCCTCCTTTCAGCCCTGTCATGCGTAAGAAAGCGGTGAAGGTGAAGCACGTCAAGAGACGAGAAAAGAAATTTGACAAGAAAGTAAGATGTCTGTTTCCTCATGAAGAGTACTGCCATGTGTTAATAGTTAATAAACAGTGTTAACAGTTGTTCTACTACCTTTTTTTCCTTTCATAAAAAAAAAAAATCTGTGCAGAAAGAGTCACGGCGCCACAAGCAGAAGCAGAAACACAAGGACAAAAACAGACACAGCGAGAAGGGGGATATCCGGGATAACGGAGGGCAGCATCAGTGTCTGGGGCCAAGCTGTGTAGAGGCAGCAAGATCCAACTCCAAATACTGCTCTGAGGAATGTGGCATGAAGTTAGCTGCCAAGTAAGAACTCTCGCTTTCACCTTTCATGCCAGGAACACCAGTTGCTGCCAGAGGGACACATACAGTATTTCAGAAAACTGCTTAGAACAAACAAAGCCTGAAGTGAATTGAAATACATCGGTTCATTTTATTTGCTGCTCACTGGCTGGAGTTGTCTCAAAACAGTAAAGTGAAGGGCATGATCAAGTACTGTTTGCTTCTACTGCCTCTAGCACTTGTTCCTATTCAAATGACTACTATTGCTCCACCTAGTGCTTGAAGGTTTAAATGACACAAAGAAATATCTGGTAAAATGGCTCAGATATGACTTACATTGTTTATTTGTTGTCAGATTTATCGAGGTGGTTACATTGGCTTTTGTTGGGAATTTATGATGAATCTGATCAGACTGTGATTATGTTCTTTTTTTTTTTTTCTTTTACTTTGAAATGCCCTAATCCGTATCCATGTCGATCCACAGCCGGATCTATGAGATTCTCCCTCAGCGCATCCAGCAGTGGCAGCAGAGTCCCTGCATCGCCGAGGAGCACGGCAAAAAACAGCTGGAGCGCATCCGCCGGGACCAGCAGAACGCCCGGCTGCGTCTCACCGAGATGGAGCGCCGCTTCCACGAACTGGAGGGCATCATCGCCAAGGCCAAGCAGCAGGCGGTGCAGCAGGACGAGGAGGTGAGTCGGCGGCAGTCGACTCACCTCCTCGTTCATTCAGTTTACGCTTCTTGTTCTTTGTCAATGTAATACTTTGGTTTGTGTTATCAGGTGAATGAAGGGGATAGCGAGGACACGGACCTGCAGATTTTCTGTGTGTCTTGCAGTCATCCCATCAATCCAAAAGTGGCTCTGAGACACATGGAGAGATGTTACGCAAAGGTGATCAATTTCTGTTAGGTTTTTTTTTTTTTTTTGGCTTCCAAGCATGAGATGTAAACATAAACAAAAGCACATGGCTGATTTGTAACATTTCTGTCCACAATCTTCATATCTTAACAGTATGAGAGTCAGACCTCCTTTGGTTCCATGTACCCTACAAGAATTGAAGGGTAAGAAAGAGATGTGTCAAATTGCATAGAGAAGTTTTTTCCGAGTGAAGCTGCTTTACTGATTCTTTTATTTTTCCTCTCCACAGAGCAACCAGACTCTTCTGTGATGTGTACAATCCCCAAAGCAAAACGTACTGTAAGAGGCTTCAGGTTTTGTGTCCAGAACATTCCAGAGATCCTAAGGTCAGCCAGTTATAAAACTTACAATTTCCATCAGTCACTAAAAACTGTGAAAATCTGTGAAGGATAAAGAAGTGTTTGTGTTGCCATCTTTCATGTTTTTTTTTGTTTTTTTTCTCTCTTCCCTCCTCTCCTCCGGTGTGCAGATCCCAGTGGATGAGGTGTGTGGATGTCCTCTGGTGAAGAATGTATTTGAGCTGACAGGAGAGTACTGCAGAGTCTCTAAAAGGAAATGCAACAAACATTACAACTGGGAAAAGCTCAGGAGAGCTGAGGTAGACTTGGAGCGGGTCCGGGTGGTAAGTTGACTGTAAATTTGGATGTAAAGAGACATAACTCGTGGTATTTATTGGGAATTCTGCAGGTTTTCTTTTGGAAATGTCAAAGAAAACCCAACATGTGACCGAGATTTGCATCTATCCAGTCAGATGAAGGTGTACATTCAGTAGACCTGTTCTTCATCATTAACCCGTTTCTCTTCTTCCCTGCAGTGGTACAAATTGGACGAGCTCTTTGAACAGGAGCGTAATGTCAGGACTGCTATGACCAACAGAGCCGGTCTGCTCGCTCTGATGTTGCACCAAACTATTCAGCATGACCCTTTAACGACTGATCTCCGTAGCAACAAGGATAGGTAGTCAACCTAGTCTGCATCTGTCCACAGATCTGTGGATCACTGTACATAACGAGATATGAGTGTGAGGGTTTTAACTTGTAGAACGGTAACTACCATTTTGATGTGAACTGATTTTGTAACTAAATAATTATTTTAAATCTTTGTATGATAATTCACTCAAAGTGGTAAATGGATATATATTTTTCCTGACTGTGGTTAGATGAATTACTGCTGATTGAAAACTGCTGTTTTTTGGTATGAACGCCCTAAATAAAAACCTTTAACTTGCATTTGTTTCATCAAATCTGTTGGCTACACTTTGATTTATGAGTATTATGACTTCAGTGGTCCATCCTTCACTACCACTAAGATGCCATTGATAGCATGAAAACAGTTTGTTTCATAATTAATTCTTACCTATTATTGTTCTTAAGTCTTAATAAGGTTAGGCTAGATTTTATAGAATTATAATTAAAGGATTCAGGCAATGACTATTGAAGCATACACAGAAAAGCAACACAAAATGCCCTAAACTGGTCTTTTGTTTTATAACTTATTTAATTGGCTGAACATCATTACGTGTTTTTATTTATGTTTTATTTTATTAAGTTTTTCTGTATAGAAGTGAAGTTTGAACCACAAATAAAATAGATGTAAATAATTCAAAACCCTTTTTTTTTTTTGTAAAACATTTACTTCATTTGAATAAGTTGTTGCCTTCATTTGCCTGCTAATTAGAGTAAAAGCTGCTTTATGAGATTTAGACATGCATATGCATATGATGTAGTCTCAAAATAGGCATTCAGTAACTATAGCACATGATAATAATATTCACGGTAGTTTCCAAGATGCGCGTTTTACAATGTGACGCACTGATGACAACAAAGCTGTCCAGGCAACTATCATGCGCTCTCACATGTCTTTCTAATAACCCGTGAATGCAGCACAATTAAAGGACAAAGATGAGGCGGGAACAGAGGAATCACCACTTCACTTCCATACTCTAATATTACTCTGCAGTCCACTAAATCTCATTTTACCATTCCCTCCCAACATCGTTTTATCATGTTATTATGCTAATTAACTACTTCCGCAGTTCGCCAACGTGTAGCGTCTGTTAACATCCATCAATGAACAGGATCTGGGTGTTTAATATCTGTAGGCGGAGTCCAGGATTTGCATCTTTGGTGTAGCCTCGATTCCTAGCTAGCATTGTTAGCTCTGCCTTGTTAAGGAAAGTGGTGTGTGTAGTGACTGGAGTGCCGAGCATCTGAGGAATGTTATTCTAAAGGTGTGTGCATGTATTTTGTCGGCCCTGCCTAACAGAAAACATCTGTAGAGTGATAGCGATACACAGCTCTCAACCCAGAGGAGTAAACGTGTATAGTAACCATGAAGAAACGCTTCAGCTAACGGAAGCTAACGTTACTACCATTATCGTTTTTAGTCTCAATGTTTCTACTCCAGCTCACCCTACTTAAGGTTCTTATTCAAGTGGTACTGGCATTGCACTGGTGGTATTATGCGGCATGTCGCTTGACTGTGTATTGAGAGATAATCCGCACCATATCAGAGAATGTGAGCACTTCCAGCAGTTGAGGTTAGCTTAGCTAGTGTAGCTAACATTTGCTACATCCCAGTGTTGGCTAATCAACCATGGATAAACGGTAGCTACGTCCTTGTGGAAGCAAGATAACGTTTACAAGATTGGGAAATATACCTCGTCAGCCAAATTAATTTGCGTTGCAAATACTTTGTAATACTGTGCTAACTGTAAGTGAATGTCTGCTCGTGGAGTCATAGCTATCAAGCATAAAACCGAAACATATTGAGCTAGGTAAACTGTTACTAGATATATGTTGTGTGTCATCTCTGTGCATTAACAACATCCTCTCTTTCCAGGTTCTGCCATGACAACGTGAACAGCTGCCAACCATTCTCACAGTCCACCTGCCCAGACATCATAGGCCGAGGTCAAGCGGCTAAACCCCCGGACTGTGTGGAAAATACACCGCTTTAAATGGGATGCAAGACTGATTGGACACGATATCTTGGTTGTCTCCTGGAAAACGCGTTGGATTGTTTATAGTTTAAACTGGTGCATCAATGGACGAGGAACCAGTAACGTTGGAGAACCCTGGCAGTGAGCCCGTAGAGGAAGATGTGGAACAAAGCACAGAAACGACGAACAGTATGGCAGAAAACACCTCAGAGGCAGCATCAGCACAGGATCACTTGGCACCTTTAGACACTGTCGATGCAGAGGAAAGCCCCGAGTCAGATCTTGTCCCATTAGAGACAAAGGAGGAGGCTAGGGCCGCTGGTGGTGAACCTCCTGTTGACTGGTTTGAGCCCCTTGAAGAGGATGATGATGTCAATAGCATTGGTAACAATGATCCAGATTTGGAAAGCCTGGCAGGAGAGAGTGAAAGGAGTGAGAGCGTGGCGGGCAGTGAGAAGGCCTTCAAAAAGATTTATCAGTAGGTTGAATAATGTTGTTTTCTGTCATGTATAAATATTGAAATGCTGTCACAGTTCCTACAACATCTTGCTTGTCTGCAGAGACCATATATATTGTAGCAAAATCTGATAATGAACAGTATATGATATATTCATATATTGTGAGTGTTATTTGTTTTACAATTTATCTGTGTTAAAGTGTAAACAGTGACATTCAGAGAAACTGCCACTGATAAATCAGAGGGTGTTTAAATGTCTGTTTGTTTCAATTGCGGCTGAAAGAATCAGCTTATCTCAAACCTCTAGGCAACTTTGCCTCCCTCTTGCGAAAGAAAGTACATATTTACACATGTATGCATTTCTAACATGTCATCCCTCACCCTCACACTCCTTCTTATTTCAGGCTTCACATTCCTCGCCGTAAACGATCACATCCTGATGAGGGATGGGTTGAGTGGCCTGTACTTGGAGAGGGTTGGAAACGTAAAGAAGTTGTC
This sequence comes from Euthynnus affinis, assembly GCA_029490765.1. NCBI lineage: Eukaryota > Metazoa > Chordata > Actinopteri > Scombriformes > Scombridae > Euthynnus > Euthynnus affinis. Next base: position 7,845,710 of record CM055840.1, on the reverse strand, counting down.
CGGCGCTCAGGTTCAAGCATTGGCCAGAAGGATGTCTATTACCTGAGGTAAATCATTTTATTCCTTTCATTCCTCTTGCTTCTTGTGCACCCTTGGTAATCTATTTTCACAACACGCTTTGTGTAATTTAGGGCTGGACAATTTGATTAAAAGTCACTATCAAAATAACTGTACATTTTAACATGTTTGTTAAATTGGTAAAACATTTTAAAAATCATTTTATCTTCTAATCATGATTAGGACTAAGGGACAATGCAACATTGCATTATACTGTCTGCCAAAAGATAAAAGATTAAACTCTTTTTTTTGACATGAGTGAAATTAGGTTGAGTGTGGCTACATTTTGGTTTGTCATTCAGCTCTTTGTAGTTGTAATTGTTTTGTTTTTTTTCTCCTTCAAAGTCCACGTGGTGATCGACTGAGAAGCAGAGTAGAGCTGGCTTCAGTGCTGGAGGGAGTTCTTGACTTGACAACCTTTGAATACAAGACAGGGAAGTTCTACAATGGCGAAGCACCACCAACAAGAGTTCGAAACAGAGTGAAGGTAATGGTCTCTTTTATCACGTTAAAACATCAGGACTTTAATCATGTAAGGTGTCCTACAATTAGTTACACTTGTGTTCTTATCCGTTAGAGAAAGATACGAGAGCGTTCTTCCTCGGAGTCCAGCTGGATGGAGAGAGGAGAGGGGGCGGACACACCGGACTCCCACCACAGGCTCACCCCAAGCCAAAGCCTCAAAACCATCCACTCCAACCAAACAAATTTCTCCACGCAGAATACAATGGGGACTCTGAACCATGGCGGTTGCAATAAGGATGCGATACACGAAGATAAAATTAAACTTCCCCTTCCCTCATCATCCAGATCGATCCCGCTGCCCTCAATAAACGGAGAAATCGGGTCAGAGGACAGCACTCTGTGAGTCATTAACTTCAGTTCATATGTCAGTGAGCTTTTTCATTAAAACTTGTTGATGATAGTTTACAACATGTGAGCATTTCCACTCCCTCAGAAGGGGTTGATGGACTGAAAATGATCATGTTTCTCCACAGGATCTGTGCCAGATGTGGTATTTCCTTCACAGGGACATGGTATGACAAGCAAAGAAAGAGGCCTTCCTGTCCCACCTGTTGGGGTATGTGAGTGTGCAGTGTCATGATTCTGAAGAGAGAGAGAAAGAGAAAAAATCATGGAATTAATTGAGGGTAGGGTTACAGTTTTCCTAATCCCATGTTGTTTATTTCTTTTTAATTCCAACAGCCTCAAAGACAAAAGAACATCCGATGATTCGCTTTCGAAAGGTAAAACATTGTCTGTCAACAGCTGCATTTTAGCTACATGAACTAGGCAAAGCTTTAGCATGTTGTCCAGTGGGCACTTATCAGTAACACGGTATTGCACTGGCTTGAATATAACACCACCCTGATTATAAAATGACTCCCTTTCCAACACCTGTTTTTTTTTTTAAAAACACTTTTTGAAAATTTCACAGAGATACTGTTGATCAAAGGAGAAGAGTCTTCCTCAAAACCTTTTCTCTTGTGAAAGTGAAATAATGCCATTAAAGCAGATTTATGCAACTTGTCTATCTGTCACACAACCACATTCTTCAGGTTGTTGGAAACGGTCAAAATCATTTTCTCCAGCTGCGAGTATTTTTCAGACTTGGTTTTGAGTTCCTCATAATCTGTGAGTTAATTTATTTCCTCTACAAGATTGCAACATTGCAACATTAAGGCTACAAATAACCCATAATACATCACTCTCTGTTGTTCCACTGGTGCACGCTCCATTCAACAAGAATATATATCTTGTGAACATGTAATTGTCTAGTCCTCAAATATAAGATTGACCCCCAGTTTCTTCAAACATCTCTAGAACAAATGAATGCCTTATGTTCAGGCCAGTACAATAATGAAACCGTGCATTCAGACACTGTGTGTAATGTCTTGTTAATATGATGGAGTTTCATTGTTGAATCTGGCAGAACATTTGATCACTTTGGGCCATGTGAAAGTGTTTTCATGCTTCAAGGATTGCAGTTTGGAAATTAATGGGAGCTCGGGGCAAAATGCTTCTAAAAAAAAAAAAAAAAAAAAAAGTATAAATTGCCCTTGGAATTGGGATGAAGTGTTTTAAATGCCCTTGTAAACTAAACAGTTAAACAAATACGTAATACATATGCCACTGCTGAAATTTGACACTTTCTCTGGTTCAATCAGCTGACTGGAGCTAGTGGGGAGACAATGGGAGTTTTGCTTCTGTCTCTTTCCTCTGCTCTCTGTCTGTGCCTGTTGGCATGAACGCAGGACTGAGCTCCACACACACACACACACACACACACACACACACACACACACACACACACACACACACACACACACACACACACACACACACACACAGGCTCTATACACACCTGGCGTTAACATGCATCTTGGGTGATCTGATCACAAGTGGACAGCTTTTAGTACGTCATTTCACACCTGGCTTTCGAGCATTAGAATGCGTCTCCATATGCATCTGAGTGAGCATTTGTTATCAGATCTCACTTCCCCACTCTATATGCAAATAAACACATCATCATTTCCTTCTGTAAAGACCAAATATGTTAGTTTTCAATTGGTGGGGGTAAGTAATGCGCTTCCTGTGCCTACACTGCTGGAAATTAAAAAAAGTAGTTTGCAAAGACCTTTGTTTGTGGGCAAAATAAGACTCTCAAAACCCTTTGGCCCAAATGGAAATCAGACAGTGTGTTACATTAATAAATGACTCTTATTGACTTTTTACTCACAGAGCTTTTATTACACTTACAGGAACATAACAAGTGTCTCTCCTCTGTTCCACTGTGTGTGTGTGTGTGTGTGTGTGTGTGTGTGTGTGTGTGTGTGTGTGTGTGTGTGTAGCCGGAGGGGCTGAGCCCTGCCCTTGATGAATCGCAGAGAGCAGTGAAGAGGACAGAAACTAGTGCGATCATAAATGAGAGCAAAACATAGTAGAGACTCGCACTGAGCTGAAATGAAATGAGTGCACATGAATTAGGTAAATAACAGAAACACAGTCTTTACTGCATTTTGCTGTCATTTATGGTCGTGCTAGGTTTCTCTTCTGTTCTCTTCTTTCACTGAGGACGGAGTTCAGCCTCTCCAGCTCCACACACACACACACACACACACACGGAGTGGAGCAGAGGAGAGACTGACAGCGACAACTCCATATACATACTATACTCATTTATTTCTCGCCGTTTGTGCGCAAATGAATATGTACCTCCACTTACGCAGAGGACATCAGTGGAAGAGGCGGCCCTTCAGTGTGGACCAGGACCACATTGTGTACACACTGCTAAAAGAATGTGGTCAGTGCACCTCTAAATGTGGTCTGAGGCTCTGTCTGCACCTGGCATTAACATGCATCTTGGGTGATCTGATCACAAGTGGTCAGCTCCAAATGCCGGTGTGAACGCACCCAACATGCATTGAGATCCGATCACATTTGGAGGTGGTCTGGGCCACATGTAGCCACATTCTTTTAGCAGTGTGGACGCAGTGTGTCCTGGGCCACATTGAAGGACCGCCTACTCAACTGACTTCCTCTATTTTCCGGCAGACTAGGCACAGGAAATGTGATGCTGCCCCCTGGTCCATGAACCCCCCCCCATCCAAAGCTGTTCAACTTGTTTGATTACAGGATAAACAAATGCATTTGAATTAAAAAAAACAAAACAAAGTCCACTTCCTGTTTTTTTCCCTCCCTTAACTCATTTTCATCTTCAAATCAGCAATTTGAATAGAAATTAATCTAAAACTAGAAAATAACTTTCACATGTCTCTCTAAAAAAATATTTCCTAAGCTTAACATTCAATTCTGTTTTCCCTGGATAGTTTCCTCTGTCCTGTCAAGTTAACTACAGTTTTTAGTTTTGCTGTGTTGCTCGACATAATAGAGCTCAGAATTCATCAGGACGGCTGCTTTACTTCACAGCAGCTGACCTTTTTGTGTGTGCAGAAGAACATAGAACTTTAATTAACATTAGATCCTGACTGATCCTGACGGCGTGTCTGGAGATGTAAATAAATCAATGAAGTTACGCTGCTGTGCTTTGTGGGTTAATGCGCACAACTTCTCTAAATGGAGAGACGGGATCTTGTCAATAAGGAGATCAGGTCTGTTAGTCAATTAGTCTACATATTAAAGTGACAGTAGTAACTTCTGCTGCTGTAATGCAGGCCAGCTTTGCTCCTCTTAAGGCCATCGTAACACTTGTTTGATAACCACAAAGAAGTGTCTGGACAAAGACGCATAATGAGATGCTAAAGATTAGTTCATCTGATGTTTTTGCTGTTTCTTATCAAACTGAAAAGGGTGATTATTTTCTTGTTTATTTCTATTGTAGTGGATTCCTTGTGGACAGTGTGTTGGATGCCATAATACAGTGAATTGTGGACAATGTGCCAACTGCAAGCACGGACTGCAAAGCCCTGAGACCCGAAAACGAATATGCCGGAAACGCAGGTGTATATGTCCTATTCGCAAGGTAATTACAATTGTTTATTTTGTTGTTTATTGTTAAATAAAAAAAAAAGTCTTCTAAATTTCTCTCTTGGTTCTGTTTGTTACATCAGGGCCCTGGAAGTGGCGGCTTCCTGCACCAGAGGCCTAATAATGACATTCCTGAAGCATTTGATGACAGCATGAGTTTCCAGGTGATGAAAACTTGTGTAATCAAAGTGCACTTGTTTAAGATGCTCGGTGGGGCGGTCAAAGAGCTCCATGTACTGATTTCAAAGGCTTCTGTATATGTTGATTGGTTCTTGTTAAATTGGCTATAATGTGGCAAATGTTGATTGTTGGCTGTGTTTATAGATGCACAAATCTTTCAAATACACTCACTATTGGCCGAGAGTATTCTGTTTTTCTGAAGGTTTACAGTCAGGGTCAGACTTATTCTCAGTCATACCGAATTGTAAACTTTCAACCCTGTATCACGTAGTTTGTAATTGCAGTGTAGACGCAAATCATGAATTATGGCTTTGACATGAAATGATTGATTTTAATTGATTCACTGAGTTCTAATGAGGAATTTGTTTTTGCAGAGTGAAATTACGGACTCACAGGTAATAGTCATCATCAAATCATTTACCAAATTAAAAATTTGTCGTTCTCTAAAGAATGTTTTAAATCTTACAAATTGTCACAGATGTTTTTCCACTCCCGCAGCACCCGAGTTTCAAAAGCAGCGACACAGAGAACTTCTCAGTCAACGTAGATGTAGATGATGACGACGATATGTCAACCGACGACGACGATGATGTGAGTGTTTTGTTTTTTTTTTCTTCTGTACAGACAGGGTGTTTGTCCACTTGAGCTCATGTCAGTTACTTTGCACTAAGGATGCACAATAATATTGGCACGTCATCAATATCGGCCGATAAAGGCTTTAAAAATTTGAAATATTGGCTGCCTCCTGGCTGTGCTTCCCTCTGCAAACTATTTCATCCTGACAGTCCCGGTGCTTCCTGCGCAGGCTTTACTCCCAGCTAGCCCGGCTCTCCGTGATCCAACCGGAGCACTGAGCCCCAGTTTTTTTTTAGTCAGGTTTTAGTAGGAAGAAGCAGCCGGACTGTCGGGCTGCTGAGTGAAGTAGACTCTGCAGATGAAGCACCGGGACTGTCCAGGTGAAACAGTCCACGGAGGAGCTGCTGTGTTTGGCTGCACAGAGCACACCTTGGTTGACAGGATGTACCACTCTGTTTGAAAAAAAACCCCTTCTCCTTGGTTTATAACGGTGGTTGGCAACCAGCGTTTTAGGTGTATTCACCTTCTGCTCCAGAGTGTGGGTCAGAGATTAAATCCCACACATTAATCCTGTCTGTCTAATAACCTCAAAGAAAACTCTGCTGCTCGACCCACTTGGCAGGTTCATTAAAGTTTTAATGCTGAGCTCCTGAACTCCAGTCCTCCTAAGTTCTTCCATCATATATTCTTGATCATTTTTAGTAAAGTCTATGACTGCATGTGTAATAGTCGCCTCAGCCAGGTGGAAATAGTGTGTGCATATTTCAGCATCAGCAATCGGCCAAAATGAGTTTGAAAATATCAGCATATCGGATATTGGCCAAAAATCCAATATCGTGCATCACTACTGTGCACTTCACTGGAGGCAAGTTTTCACTGTGGAAAAGCAGAATCAAAATGTCTGTAACCAAATAGAGCTGCAATGATTAGGCAGTTAATCAGTTAATTGATCAACAGAAAATTAATCTGCAGCTATTTTTATAATAAATTAATCATTTTATTCACTTTTAAAGAAATAATGCCAGATGTTTTCTGGTTGTGGCTTCTGAAATGTGCGAATCCTCCTCAAAAAATGTGAGGATATTCCTCAAATGTGAAGCTTTTCTGTGTCTTTCATGATAGCAAAAATAATACATTTGGATTTTGGGCTGTTGATCAGACAAAATTTCTCTTTTTTTTATTTCTCTTTTTTTCAAAACACCAGACAAAATGATTAATTGGGAAAATAACCAGCAGATTAATTGATTAAAAAAATAAATGTAAGTTGCAACCCTAAAACCAAATCTGCTCTCTGTTTGAAAGCCCAGTTTAGTCATAGTTTTGCAAAGATATGGCTGGATATAGTTTTTACAATGTTGGCTGCTCACAGCAGAGGCTGGATATGTGGATATGTTTTAGGAAAGGGTGCAGGACAAGTGGTGCTCTTACTGTCTCATAGAGAGTCAAGAGTCAAGTCTCTTGAGAGACTTGAGAGATTATTTGGGTTTCTACGTGGTTGTGTGTGGTTTGTCAAAAGAAAGTTCTTATTCATCGTCTGTTATCCACACAAATGGTTCCACTGGCAGTGTTTAAGTAGTTGAACAGTTCCATCTTTTGACTGTTTTTTCAGACTTATTTAAAAAGGTTTAGAATTCATATATATGCCCTTTTCTCTACCTAACAGTTGACAGAATTATCTCATTATCACTGATTTGTTCACTTGAACAAACTCTTTTTCTTTTTGTTTTCAGTGGCATAAGAAACGAAAGCGGCGTTCCTGTGGGGAATGCAAAGCCTGCCTCTGCAGGAAAGACTGCGGCACGTGTGATTTCTGTATAGACAAACCCAAGTTCGGAGGCAGCAACAAAAAGAGGCAGAAGTGTCGTCTACGTCAGTGTCAGAGACAGGCAATGGTGGGACACCGCTGGGCCAAATTTTTAATCTGTTTGCTGTTACTTGAAGTACTGATGTAATAGCGTCTGTTTGAAATGTGTCAATGCTTATATTCGGCAGAGACACTTGCTGCCTTTCCAGATGGGACAAGGTGACTATGGGGCAGATAACCCACTGCTGCCAGGCAGGCCGAGGCCTCACTACACGTACAGTCGAAAGTCAGGTTTAAAGAAAAGCAAAGGAGCACAACTTGGCATGGACTTCACTGACAATGAAGATGATGACCTTAACTTCCCATCAGTGAGTTGCCAGTGCTGTTGTATTTTTGTATTGTTTTTAACATCGCAGTTGATAATTCCGAAACTTGATTTGTGCTTTTCTTCTTACTTTGCTTATATTTTATTGTTGCAGATGAATTGGAGCTCCGATCCTGCCGGCGCTAGCAAACTCGCTTATGAGATGAACTTGAGAAACCACCAATCTATGCAGGTTTGAAAACAGACTCTCAAATACATGTTGTTGTCCGCCTCAAAGCTCATCTCACCAAACTGAACGTCGACTAAACGCTGTGTTTCAACAGTTAAATCATTCAGATTATGGAGTGCGAAATGGGCTGGCTGACAGGGTCCCTCACATCAGCAACCATAACAGCTCCCATCTAGTAAGTTTACATTCTTCCTGCTTTACGTTTTAGGGATGTCGCAAATCTGCACACGTTGTTTCTGGTGGTAGTGAATCTGTGCTTTTAAAAACCAGGATGGAAAGCGACACTCCTCCTGACTTGTTTTTCTTTAAGCCATGTTACATGAGCCTTTTGCTCGTCTGTTTCCTTATATATCTGTTGTCATGCTGTTATGTGGCCTTTGGCTCTGGCTCTCCTCAGTGAATCCAGGCCTGGATCCAACTCTGTTTGACCAGGTCGTCCAGTGTCACACCTGGACCTCCGAGCATTTAATACTAGGTCGTTTACCGAGTTTGTTACGGGAGTGCACGCATTCAGACAATCCAATGCAGGGGATAGGTTGTCGATTTTCTGCTGCTTCTCACCCGATTCTCAAGTTGGAGTAACCCCCACCCCCTTACTCTTGACTGTCTTTGGGAGGGGGGGTAAGTTAATTTGATCTCCTTATAAAGGAAGCATATCGCTGCCAAGCTGTTTGCGCTCTCTACTTGTCACTCGTCTGTTCTTGGCTGTCCTTCAGTTTGCTCATGTGCTCACTTGAACAAATGAAAATATCTGGACACATCATGAGCGCTGTAGCATTCAGTCAGTGTGGTAGGCAACGGGGCAAATTTCGCAACAGCTTGTCATAATTACAAAACTGCAGCGTCGTACCGGATTACAGGGGAGTGCTGCAGTACAGTTCCTACTGCTTAGGTCATTGTGCAAGTACAGACCGTCAGTGAATGAGGTCTCATAATGTCACCTATGTTGCAACTACTAATGGTGCACAAATTTTGCTTCAGTCATACTTGGGTCATGATTGTTGTGGATTTTCTGAGCTGATGTTGGCAGAGGAATAGACGAAGAGTTTGGTGATTCTGATCTGGAAATACTTTAATGACTTGATCAAGGAGAAAATTCAGAGGCCATGTCTGAGCTGGATGCCGTCTCCGACTCTTCTGAGCTCTGAAAGTCAGAGACCAGCCCTTAAGCAAGTCAGAGATATTGGTTCATCACTTTCAAATCATAAATGCTGTGACCTCTAGTTATGTTGTATCTCAGGTCTTTGTCTTGTTTGGTCTGGCGATGGCCTGCTTTCTGGTCTTGGTTTGCCAAAAAGGCTCCTGCTTATCGATCATACATGCCTCTATCTTCTGTTTGAGAAGACAAGAGGGTTCAGCTTGAACTCTCTAACTTTGTCACCCTTTACTTATGGAAATTTCCATAATGACATGTGTCTTGAATGCTGTGTGACATCCAAAGTTTTTGGATGATACAGGACAGAGTGAACTTTTTTTCAGATTGGATATTTTTGATTGCACATGAGTTACAGATTGAGATTTGACAGTAGTTGCAGTTTAATAGTTAAACTCATGAGTTCAACTTTGTCAATCCAGGACCAGCTAAGCAGATGGGATGGAGACAAATCACTGGCAGGCAGAGATGGTAGGCATCTTGAAGATGACGATGAAGATGAAGACGAGTTGCCCATGGTGAGTAGAGATGGGTATCAAGAACTTGTACTTAATTGGCACTGGTTGCTGACTGGTCAGTACTGAAATATTGATAAGCTCCTGGACAAACTGTGCTACCATTGGTATTTAACTGTTCCCTAATGATGCTGATGCTGCTGGCGTCAGGTGATCACATTTTATGTTGTGTAACTGCATGTTTACGGTCATGGCTGACAGGACAGGGTGTTCAAAAGTGTGGGCTCACTGTAGTAAATTTAATGAAAATGCTGCTAAATCCAATATATGTAAAAAGGTTGTTGCATTTAAAGGGGGTCACACCAGCAACCTCATGAAACACAAATACAACAGTCTATAAATCTGAAGCAGCACAGCGCGTTTGAGTGTTTTGGCAAAGCGGCTGCTGCACTACATCCTCAGTGGTGCAGCCTCCCAGCTCTGATTCTGATGGGATTTACCAAACTTAAAACTGTCTTGACCTCATCTAGCCAAGGTGATACTCGTCATCCTCATAAAAATAAGTCTGCAGTTATTCACTCAGTATGTTCTACACAACCACCACGTACTGGTTAGGCTAACAGTGAATTGTTATGAACAAGCTAAAACCAAAGCTGTGTGTATGTAGCCTAACTGTTAATGTATCTTAAAACTTGGCTTGTCACTGCTACTAGCTACTCTTCAAACCAGCCTCTCCTCACTCTACCAGCAGTACCTGCAGGCAGTAAATCACATCAGCAGCAGAGGGAGGAGGACAGGACCAATGACTGATACTGACTGATGTCTGTGTTCTTCATTCTTGATCAACTTATGTCAGAAATATTATTTATTTTATTGACATATTAGATTTATTTCCAGTGATATATTATTGAGTTTATGCAGTGACTTTGCTGTTGTGAGCATTACTGTTGCTGCTCTAGAAACAATAGTTTAGTTATATTTAAAATATAAATAATCTCTAATCCTGTTCTGAATTTATTCTTTTTCTTAAAATAATATATTTCAAAAAAGATTTGTATAATGAAAAAGAACCGCACAGACAAAAAGTATTGATAAGAATAGCAGCAGACAGTAAATCCTAATGATACTCATCCCTAATGGTGAGTGTGTAGTGTCTTCATTCAGAAAATGTAGTTATATTAATTGTCTGGATAACCACACATGATGCTAAACCTGTGTGTGTGTGTGTGTGTTTATTTTCATCCTGTTCTCTGCAGATTACACAGATCTTCAGTTTAGCTGATAATCCAGCGGGGACTGGTGCGGACATTGAAAACCACCTAATGAAACTGCTAAAGTCTTTACGTTCCTCCGTACTGCCAATCCTATGGTATGCCATAATGGTGGAGGGCCCGCAGCTGCAGCTTATCCAGTGTGCTAAACAGTCCAACATGGCCGACACCATAGTGCTGATAGACCCTGGCTTCTGCTATCAGGTCACCGTCCAAAAGCAGCCGCTGCTCCCCACCCACCCGCTGTATGATGACTACCCGGCACGCTTGACCTCCGTGACTGAAGTGGTGAATCTGCTTTTGGGCCTGGAGAAGTATGTGGTGTGCCAGGGCCTGCCCCCCAGAGAACCATTATCTAATAGAGACCCAATCACATTAGAACGGGCGTCAACATGTGATTTCTTGGTTAAGAAAAACGTGAGTATCTGTTTTAACTGTAGAGTGCTGCGAGGATGAGAACTTTGAACTTCTGCAGAAACGGAACACAACAAATCTATGACCACATTGGAGACCACCAGTCCTGTGGTACAACTCTGTGCCATTTTAGTTCATTTTGGTTTCTGATTTTCTTTTGGTGATAACATAAGACACTTTACAGATTTACCTCTGGACTGTAATAATATAATTTGTTTATCTGAAGAATCACCAAAGGCATTCCAGGAGCTGTGAGATTATAATCCAGGTGCGTTTCTTTCTCAGATGTCTTCTGTGTTTTTTTTTTTTTGTTTAGTTTTTTTTCCTTCTTGTGTCATGACTGTTATATCAGAGGATGGACAATGTGACGAGTGGACGTCAAATCTGTCATCCTGCTGTTTGGTTAATGTGCTGTCGGTTGATCCACACTCTTACTTGAGGAATCGATAACCCTCCCCAAATTTGATCTTTCAGCCCAAAAATACCATTGTTAGCAATTAATCTGCTTGTCCTTTGATCCCATGCTAACAGTGTTGTCATGCATCCATCTTCTTATATTGAGTGGAGCTGGCCAGCATGTTGAAGTTCCTTTTCCATTTTATAGAAAACTATGATGATTCATCAAAGGTTTTGATAGTTATCTGTGCATTACTGGCTCTGACTTAATGTTTAAAATTCTAAACGATGGTGTATTCCAGTATATGCAAAAATAATTGAAATGTGAGACTGTGAAATATACTTTTTTGATATTGGACTCTGATTTCATTAGATTGATTTACCCCCACTCTTTTTTTCAATTTAAAAAGAAAAAGAAAGCTTTTTAATATTGAAATCTCTACAAATTGACCAAATTAAGTATAAATGTAAAACACAATAAGCGAGTGCCCAAATATTCACACCATTTATAATGACAGATCTAAATTATTAGTAAATCACACTGTATGTAGAATAGAGATCATCTGTGTTAACATGTGTATTACAGAGTTAGTGAATAGCACCAACTGAGAAGGATACAACAACACCGACTATCATATGGAGCATTACGGTCAGTCACAATGATCTATGGCTCCATGTTGAGTTATGAGACAGTATTCAGAAAACAACTGTTGCTCCAACAGTTGCAGCTTTATGTCAGTGAGACAAGTCCACTGTTTAAAAAAACAAAACAAAAATAAAACTGTAGACGTCTGAGGAAGTGATTGCCAGAAGATGTGGGTTACTACAATAAACTGTAAGCAGGTTCTGTGGTCTGAAGGGAACAAAATTTAGGTATTTAACAATTATGCTAAAAGCTATGTTTGGTGTAAGAACACCACACATAAGCAGAAAGTCACTATACCCAGCACGAAAATTTGTTTTCCAGACAACAACCCCAATCATAAAATCAAAGCTACAACAAAAGTGTTGTCTCGGAGTGTCCCAGTCAGAGTCCAGACCGCCAGGCTCTGAAACTCTGACGATATGACAAAACAAAACAATATAATGTGAAAAGGTTGGGTTCATTTTTAAGCTGTTGTGATTAATGTTGTAAATCTGTTGTGACTTTTGAAATTATGAGATTCACTGAACGTTAAGCTTGCTAGAAGGTTATTTTAGTCTTTGGAATTTTTTTCTTTTCCAAGTTCATCAAAATTTTTGGGCTGATGCAGACAGGAAGTGAGCTGGTTTAGATGGGCAGATTCAACATGTGCTGACATTTTGCCACGCAGGAACCAGAATACCTTTAGTATGAATGTTTGGGTTTTAAAAAAAAAAATTTTTTAAAGCGATTATCTTCAAATAAAACTGGTTTTGTAGCCAAAAATCATTTCACAGATGACACTATTTATTAAGCTGGTAAAAGTGTGTGAAACCATCTTAAACCATGTCCTTCAGTTTCTCTTCTAGACTAGCATTATTCTGGGTATTTAAGGTATTTTAAATCTTTTGATGAATTTTTAAGATTGAACTATGTACCTTTTAAAAAAAAAAAAATAAACATTTTTGGCCCGTCCCTTCTCCATTGCAATCCTGTGATTTCAACAATGTGAAAGTTTATGTATCCTTATCATATATGGTTTATTTTAATTATCATGGTTTCCTCAAGTAACTGTGCAAATTTTGAAATGTTTGAAAGCAGTTATTAATTCTTGTAGAACCTGTTACTTAGTCTTCGACATATTTACAGAATTGACATAAAAGGTTTTCCATATTTCCTGTCTTTGTCTTTTTGAAGGCAGTGTGAAAATAAACTTTTCTTGCTGACTCTTTTTATAATATTTGTCAAATACGTCTGATGGACTTAATACATCTCAAAGACTCCTGAGAAGAATATATGCTTTTATATTCCCTGGTGGGCCAAACATATTAGCATATAGCTGCTATTTCATGTGTTTATCCAGCTATTTCATCCTTTGTTACTAACTGTGACTAACAAAGAGAAGATAAAGGAACAGTACAGAGTCAGATAATGTTTCAATCACTGTCAGACTGAACTAGATGTTGGTTGAATCATTAGTTTTATTATTCAGTGTTATTTCAATGGGAATCACAATTATGTCTTGATTTGAACCTGTTGTGATATGGACTGTGTTTTTAAAGTCAAACATGTCTTATGCCCTGAGACTTAGTGCATTTAACAGTATAGCTTGTAATGTAGGATGAACCACAGTTTCCTTCTTAAAAAGTGTCCACTTCAACCTAAAAGACTTTCAATATAGAGTTGAGCGCTATTAAGACTGTTGTGATTTATTGGATCGAAGTGTTGGCATGCTATACCTGCTTTCATGTGTTCAACTACTGTAAGAGTGTATTATATTGTATGCTAGCATGACTGACAGAAAGAGTTGTATTTTTATAGCCAACAAGTACTGTTTAAAATGGATTTTTTTTAAATACTTGATTTAATAAATGTATTCATACATCTGCTGCAGATTTGTGAGACTTCAAACAGTGTTATAGGCTACGGTTTATACATTTAAAATGCATTTACAACTGATGTAATAAATATGTCCTGCATGTAGACTGAAAATATAACTAATTTAAATTGTCTTCAGGGAGTAATTGGATCTGCTCAGGGGGCGGACCGGACTACACACACTGGCAACAACTGCATAACATATTTATTACTGGATTAAGTGGCGCACATTGAAGGCATGTAACATCTGGGAGGGGCATCTTTGCTGTGACAGTGTCGAGTCAGTTGGCTGTGTAGAATAGAGGGTTTTCATCCGGTGCAGAAGGGAAACCTTTCTTCTTTCTGAAAACAGGTCTGTAGATGCGCAGGGCTCCGACGCAGCGGAGGTCGAGAGGCTGCTGGTGAATTACAATTGGGATACGAAGCCACCATGAACGAGAGGCTTTTTTTCATTTGTTGCCAATTACCGCACATTTTATTCATTAGAGCGTTTTTCTTCTGAGGGGGGATTTCGTCCTGTAGTTTCGCACAGGAATGGTTTTTCTCGGCTTGGCTTTGCTACAGAGGACCATGGAGACCTCCGGTCATGCTCTCTGGTAAGAGGGGATTCTGCTCCAAGATGTCCTTCTCATCCTAACTGGGCATATGAATGAAAAGCAGTCAACACAACCTATATATTCTCTGTAAAAACAGCTTGGCCTATATAGGAGTCTAGAAAGCGTTATTATGTATTTTATTTATATGAACGCGTAGTGTCCGCCTAATCGTAAAAACCTGGTTTGTCATCGTGTCAGTCAGTGACACACCTGCGATATGTTATTGCTTCCATTAAGTAGTCCAGTGTGTTTCTTTATCAGCCGGTGCTGCCGTCTGCAACGGCTATGCAGATGAAGGATGGCTGCTGTTGCAGCCTCGGAAGTCGGGCTTAATGTGGGCACACATGCTCTCCAGACTGAGCTAAATAACACGCCTGTAAAAATTAAATGCAAGGACTGTAAGAAAATGGAATGCAATGTGTCTCTCATTTGGGTTTCGTATTGTCTTCCAGCGCCTGTAAACAGAGCAACATATTGTTTGTGTGGCACGTTCATTAAAAGGCAGGAAATGCCAGGATTGCAACCACATCTGCATGAATTCAAACGGGCAGCTTTAAAAAAAAAAAAGAGTGAAAATCTGTGTCATGCTTCATGGGAATACACAACTTCTCCCTGTTGCTGCATTGTTATGGAGCAAAAATGGGCAGAAGCATGCTGCTGCTGCTGCTGTCTGCTGGGCCTTATTGATTTCACTGTTCTCATTTATTAATACTGCTTGTTCTCATGCAGCAGTGTAAAGCCCTATTATTAACAGATTCCTGAACAAGGATGTCTGTCTGGTTCTGAAAAAACTCATCTAAATCTGTAGCGAGCTTCAGTCACTGCCTTCGGGCTGATTCACTGCCAGTCCACCTTTTAGTGTATTTGGGAAACACTTCACTGTTTTCAGAGGAGGGCTTTCCACTTTGCTGCCGAGCACATTTAAAAGCGCTGATCGTTCCTATTTTGGGGTTCTTGTATTTTCTGGGGCTTTGAAATCATCACGGACCATTAGGCTGTTTTCAAAGACATATGGCTTAGCTGTTTTATTGCAAAAGAAGGTAGGAGACCATTTATGCTTGCTTTCATCTTGATCCCTTTGGATTTTAACACATGTTGGTGTTTGTTTTCTCCCCTCTGTTCACTGTTCTCTTCAAATCCGTAGCATTGTACTCTACTTGTCTATGAATCACTCCCTGTGGTTTTCACGCTGCCTTGAGTGTTACAATTCAATCAAACACCATGGAAGTAGATCTTGACCCAGATTGACGCAAACACAATAGTATTTTTTTTTGCCATGTTTTTACTTGGAGCACATCAAGGTGACACTACTCCTTTTATTATGCCCTTAAGACGTGGACTGACATAATTTGAGCATCTGGTTTAGTAGTAGTTTACTGTCATGCGTGCATGTTTACAAGTGTGTTTACACTCTCACCCCCCCTCCCCACGATCCAGATCGAAGACCTTTCAGCAAACCCTTTTCCTTTACCTTGTCATGGATTTAAAATTAAATAAAAGATGCTATTGGTTTCGTCGGTTTCGTCCAATGTGTGTCGGTGCTTAGTGTGTGAGCTCAGGGAATCAATTCCCAGACCTTATCAAGTGTCGAAAATACACCAGAGTGGCAGCGCAGAGAGAATTCACCCACATTTCTTCACTTAGAAAGAACATGAAAGCACAAAAGAATCAGATCAGGCTGTTATGCATGTGCGGTAATGAATGGACGTGTATGGCTGTGGTTGCACATCCTAAGCGGTTCTGAACTCCCTCCAAAACCAACAAAGCGGATTACAGGCACAGTGGAACATGGAAATGTCTATGGAATACATACAGAAATACCTCCAGGTGTTACAGAGCAAAGGGAAAATGTATATGAATAATCCCCTCGGACGTTAGAGCCACATTCCTTTCTTTATTACTCCTCCCAACCTCAGCTTAGCAGAATCCAGGTGGATAGCAATCACCAAGATTGCTTTGTTTCACCCGCGGTAGTCGTGTCAAATGTGCAAAGGTGAGCGTCAAGGCCAGGGAGGAGAAATAGCTAGCCACACGATTGGTCAGTCTGAGCTAAGCTGCCCTGCTGTTTGCCGATAAGCGTGTTATAAATCAGTATTTCACAGAGCACGAGAAGAGATCATATTAGTGTGGGGCGGGGGGGTTGGGGTCACCTGACCTTCCATAAGCCCTCTACAGTTCTTTGGTTGGGGTTAGTCAGGTGGAGGTAGTTCAGTAGTAAATCCTCTGCATTGAGTCAGCTGTACGTCCTAACTGACCCTGATCTTCTATTCATACAGTCATAAAATGTAGGTCGCCTTTTTATGTTTGGGTTAAAAACATTTGGGTGTTGACATTTCTACTCTTCATCTTCGTCATTACAATTTGCCAATGGGTGTATAACTTCCTTGGAGTTTGATGGTGAATGGCAGAGAGAGCATGCAGACAAAGGTCACATTACTGTTTTCTAACAAATAAAGAAAGCAAGGTTCAGAGGTTAGACGTGCCAAGAAGAAACACAGGAAGTGTAGTCATGGCGCACCATCGAAGGCATTGTGAGAACCAGCTTTCCATTATGTTCAATGAAAATGTCAATGATACACAGTTTACAACACTGTTGGCCTAGTTTTAACTCCTCAGCGACAGTTTTGGGACCTTCGTGCTCGTCTAACAGGAGTTGAATAGTTGTAACCCTTGTCTGGTTACCATGTGTAAGTTCACAACAGTAGCAGCTGTGTCAACACCAACAGTCAACATGAGGGCTGCCAGCCTCACCTGTCTGTAGTGAGCATGAGGTGATATTTCAGCTGCTCTTTTACATGTCAGCTGCTCCAGTTTGCCCGTTGACAGGACCAACAAACATATTGTGCATCCAATGGCAGTCGCAACAGATGGAGAAGCATTGACTGTAACATATTAAGACATGTTCTTCTGTAAGTCATGAATATATCTGTTCCATAAATGCTGTTGACAACAGTAGCCTGTTCCTGGGACTCCTGGGCCAGATAAAAGCTGACAGCAGAGATAGTGAATCTCTTTAAAAGCTGGGAGGCATCGTGTTTATCAAGGGATGAGGAGACTGGATATAAAACTGTTGCCGGTAGTAATTTAGCTTCGCCACGAATG
This sequence comes from Euthynnus affinis, assembly GCA_029490765.1. Classification (NCBI taxonomy): domain Eukaryota; kingdom Metazoa; phylum Chordata; class Actinopteri; order Scombriformes; family Scombridae; genus Euthynnus; species Euthynnus affinis. Next base: position 7,828,164 of record CM055840.1, on the reverse strand, counting down.
TTGAGATCTAATATGTATGACTTCTAAGCAGAAGAGAGAGCATAGCAGTTCCTTGTTTGGACATGGTAGGATTGGACTTACCGTACAGGCTTTAGTGTTTAGCCCGTCGGACTTGAATATTAAACTCCTCGCTGATTTGCATTCGTGTGATGCAAGCTGCACAGGGGCAGCTCACTCATCGCACGGCTCATGTTTTAATCAACATGGCTCCCACAGTGCTATCTATACCACCATCCAGCCCCCCCCCCCACACACACACACAAACATGCTAAGTCAACATGTGTTTGATGATCGTGTTGCGTTCATATCTCTTGTATCTCCCTCGATCGTTCCTTTGATGCCGTTTTATCTGATTCTTCATTGTCCCCCATGTCTCCCGCAGGCTTCTCTCTGGAATGTGATGCAGTCTCGTGTTGTTGTACCTGTACCTCCGCACACATCTGCACACCAGATGTTTAAGCAGTTAGCGCTTGACTTCAACCAGTGAGCCCACTGATCCTCTCAGGTGTGTTATTTGTTAGACTCAGTAGTAGTTAGAGGCCGACCTGTTGCAGTTGATTGATTCTCACTGTTCCTCTAGCGCTTGTCATTTACAGAAGCGATGCTTATGTTTGTGGTAACTCTGGAGTGATGTGCTGTTTGAATGTAGGCTATGTACGTTTTGGTGCTAAGTGGTCACTACTGTGGTGTTTTTGGGATCTTTTACCAGAGATTGTGATGCCATTTTCTTTACATTACCTTTCTGTCATTTTTCTCTGTTGGTGACACCTTTTCAATTTCAGCTTATCTATTGTAACTATTGTTGCCAGCATGCAAGGGAAATCATCTTCTGTTGATTCCAAACAGCAACAGCTGATTTTGGAAAGTTTTCCACAGTGATATTTAGTTTTAGAAGTAGCGAATGTAAAAGCTTCCATGAACTGGATATGTATAACTGTTGCTGAACAGCAATAACAGGATAATGTCAAATGCTAAAACATCTGCCATGTTGTTGAGTGTTATGTCCACTGATGCTAGCATCACATACTGCAAAAGCCCATACTTCCCATTCTCTTTAGTGAGAAAGTGCGTCCAAACTTTCGACTGGTACTGTACATACAGAAGAGTGAGAGTGTGTTGCTATATAGAGTAGTACATCGAGGATAGTCAGCAAACTTAGTAATGTCACTTAAACAGCATTATTTACTTGCTAACTTTTTAAAAATAGTTAACATTAGCTAACATTAGCCACTGGTCATACCAGACTATGTGAGGCTGTAGCAGTTAAACTTCTCAGTGTATTTAATTTAGCAAGAGTATGTTTAAGTTGCTCATAAATGTAACTTTTCATTAGTAAGAGGGAGAAAGTGTTGTTTCTTCTCGAAAACTCATATAGCAATTAAAGTGTAGCAAATCAAACTTGTAAAAAATGGATTTTTAGCTTTATAAACAGATAAAGCCCAGAGTTCAGAGAGTGAAAAGGAAAGCACCAACTTTCTAAGCAAATGTTTTGGTTTGTGGACAAAGCCATTTTTAGGAGGCATGGCAGCGTTTTGGCTCTAGCGTTCAGCTGCCCAGCAACCATCCAGAGGAACACCAAATGTCTCTCTCTGTCTTCTCTTGACTGCTTCTCTCAGAGGGCTTACTGCTCAACAGAGCACAGCTGTGACACTGCTTTGTACATTCCCAGGTGAAAGTCCTCCTCAGTATATTAGATTAACTTAAAATCTGATCATCATGAACAAGGTTTTGTGTAACAGGATTCATGTGAGCTTTTGTCTGAGCGGCGGTCGTAACTCTGCCACTTGTTTAGTGTGAAAGGCTCCTACTTGTCTGTCAGTGGGAGGTCAAGCATGCTGGGGGTTTTCACACGTACGGGAGCAAACAGCAGTTACTGGTTCAGTTCCAGGACAGGAGCCAACGCAAACTGGGTAGAAATATTTCAAGTATGTCTTCACACAAAGCGAGCCTCACTTTTTATGTTGTTTGAGTCAGGAAAACAGAACACTGTGTCTTACTGACCCCAAAAAAGCAAAAAGCTGGTCAGTTGTGTGCAGAGCTTTGAGACAGCTGCTCCTTTCAGCAGAATAACTGATAGATAAATGTTTCCTTTTGAAAGATGTGATGCTGCCAGGAGCAGTCTTTGGAAGGGTAATTTTGATTCAGCCCTTGAGGCCTTCCATTTAGATTTGTGGGTTGAATGGAGTCGTTTTATGATTTACTCGACTGGCAAGGAGACAGCAAGATGCTTGTTTATGGCAGCGATTTGTGAGCAGCGTTGAGTGAGGGGCTTTTGGCAGAAAACGCTAACGCTATTTTTGGATGTCAGGTCTCTATTGGGTATTCGGGAAGAGGCTTTGTTTGTAATGAACCTCTATTATGTGGGGGAAAGTGCACATGAAACATTGCTCACTTTCTGCAGGCAAGTGAAGGCAGCATTTCTTGTCTAAGGTTGTAAAAAAAAAAGTGTTTTATTCAGTTTGATTTTTTTCTCCACGTCAATAGAATTATCTGAGATGATCTGAAACATAGAAGCCATAAAACATAGTAAAGGTAATTCCATTGAAAGTGAGCTCCATGTAAACCTTGATATTTATGACAGCAGCAAAGAGGAAACCCCACTGAACATTGCATTTATTCCTCGCCTCTGTTATTTATTCCATCACTTTGCTTCTGGCTCCGTTCCTCTGGCTCTCTCTCCTTTTTGTACCAGTAGCTATTGAGCTGTAGAGACATTAAACACACAGGGTTTAGGTTTCTCCCCCTCATTTCTCTTTATACATTATTAATATAACTTTTCTTGTCTCATTTTTCCTCCTCTTTTGCAAATTAATTGGTTGCTAATTGCGTCTGAGAGCTAATTTTAGAGTATTACTCACTTTCAGAATGTTTTAAGGTGCAAGTTATTTAAGGATTTTGCTGAACTTTTATTTTTTTTCCGGAATATCCGATTAAACTGGCTAAATGCAAATTTTAAATATAGCTTTCTGTATTGTCAAATCCGGGTTTGAAGTGCTTTTAAATTAATGTAATGTTGACAGATTCTTTACTGGATACAGTATTGACCAATTGACCTGCTGAGTTTCTGATGATTAGTGTATATTTTACATAGAAGAAAATATATTATTCCACTATTCTTTTCATACCAAGTTGAAGTTGTAGTATATATGTATATATATTTATCTTTTTAAGGATTCAGCTTTAGACACCTGAGCAGAGGTGCAGTGGCTCCCCCTGATGGTACCTGGTGTCATCTGAAGTAGGAGACACCCATGCTTATCCACTGCTGACCTGCTAGAAATGCAACCATTGACTCTACACCTCAAGACAACACATGGCTGATACTGCAAGGTCAGAGGGGGGAAAGAATACCAACAAATGTGCGTTGCTCTTGCATCTCTACTGCAAAGTTAAATCTCTTTCGTTTTTCTTTTCATCAGGTGAGGGCGTGGCTGGGAGTGTGAATTGTAAAGTCCCTAGAATTACATCACATGGAGGTCAAAGGACATGTGATCACATCCATGGGTTTGGGGGCTCCAGGTGAGTAATGACTTCTTGCGGATCCTGGTGTGAAGACACACTCGAATGTCTGGACAAGCCTGAAATGGCCTGGCAAATCTATCAGCTTGTGTTTTTTCTGACACTTCAACTGAATGAAAACAAAAGTGTTTTTTCTCCAGGGAACAGCCAACTAGAAAAACAGCTGTATGTGTGAAGGCCTTTTGTTCACATACTGTCACCACAGCTGTCAGATAATCTTATCAGATTACTGAGTAACTGTGAACAGACATCATATTGTTAGCAACAGAAACTTTAAAAGGCAACCATTGTGAAAGTTCCAAATGACCGTGTTTCTAATTTAATTAGACTATTTTAAACAGTAAAATTAGTTTGAGTCTCACATGAATTCCAATGATATGACCTGAAATGTCCAGTCTATTGTTAATTCAGACGTTCTGAGGATGCCTTATGTGTGTTGTGTTGTATAGATGTTCAAGGCTGCCAGGACAGCAAGCTGCAGGCTGAAAGGGTCGCAGCTCTGCAAGAGAGGAAGCAGGCCCTGGAGGCTCTCCTCAACAGCAGAGTGGGAGAACTCAAACAAGTCTGTTTGCAGGAAGCAGTGAGTAGCTCAGCTTCAAACTATACATGACTCTAAATACAGTGTTCTCACTCCACACACCACAGGTTTATATGATTAGTAGTTAATCGATTGTGTTTTAACTGATGAGAGTGGTTTAATGTTTTTAATGTTCTATAAATATAAACCATTAGAAAAATCAGTCAATTTTAACTTTTGAGCTTAGATTTAACTGGTAACTTGTTTAGAATCTGTCTTTTTCTTTTTTTTTTTTAGAAAACAAATTCTGGATATTAATATTTGCTTGATTGCTCCAGAGAACTTGTCGGCACATCTTAATAAAGCCCCAGCTGCCTCAGCTTTTCATTAACAGCTGCTTAACACGTCTTGGTGTTTTCAGCAGGATGTGTCGTGACTCACTCTCTCTTCGCATGCTCTATTCTTGGGTTCACAAGTTGTCTTTTCTGTTGTCAGTGTAGCTAATTGAGGAGCCATATGCACTACTCATCTGAAGAGTTACTCTGTTTCTGCTTTAGAGGTAAACTATGATAGTAACATTATTTCTTGCGCATCTATTTCAGAGCAGTGAAGCATTTAAAAGATGGTTTTTAAAGTTATCTGTTAAGTGGTATCATTTTATGCAACACTTTGGACCTCACAGGCCAGTGTGAAGAAGGCTTTTAGTTACTGGAGGCTAATGAATGTCCTCTGCAGGAGCTGACTGGGAAGTTGCCACGTGCTTTCCCCCTGGAGACGGGGGAGAAACCACCAGTGGTGCAGCGCAGAGCTGGCCTGTCGCCCAATAGCAAGGCAGAGGTAAGTCAACACCTTGAATATCAATTGTGTTTACGCAGCAGCTGTATTGCCGTGTGTATTGTGGTCTAACACAGCTCGCTGTCCCTGGCTGCAGGATGAGGCTGCCCAAAGAAAGCAAATGAAAGCCATCTTCACCGGTGCTTTGTACAGACATACGGAATCAGACCGAAATGTCCCAAATAGCAAGAGGACAGTTCATCGGGGGTGTCATACAGGTAGAACTACACAGTAACATTCGCACCAGCATTTGTCAAAAACTGAAATATCTGGAATAAATTCATAAAAAATCATGCAACTTTTTAATCTTTTCAAAAGCTCACTCATCCATATACATATATTTTTGTAAAGATTTCAAATTTCATGCTGTATTGTCTGAGCGGAATGCCTTGCTGTCTTTTAGAGGACACTGTCATGTCAGAGAGTACAAGCTCCATGTCAGACTCAACATCTCATGACAATGGTGAGTCAACCGTATACAAACTGTCTCCCTACAGCTGTCTCTTTTTCTCATGTGTATTATACATCCACATTCATGATGAGCTTAACTCAAAGACATGTCAGCATAATTTCTAAAACAAGCAGTAGAAATAGATTCATGTATTTGCCGGCGTTCTACATTTCACATTCAACTTGGTGAGTGGGAGACTCATTAGCACTCGTGTTGTTAAGATGCAGAATACGGAATCACATTACAGTTGTAAACCCAAAATAACCAGTCACAGAGAGTCATCTGTGAATGAGCTGCATTTCATGTCATTTATTTGTTTGTCTTCTCCCAAAAGAGTCTTCTCCCAGTGTGGCCGCTGACCAGCGCTCTCTGTCGCAGCCCCGGCTCACTGTGGGCAGCCCTGACCACAGGATCAGCAGGAAGCTGTCTCCGGTTGAGATTTACTACGAGATGAGGACACGCCGCAACTCTGTCACGAGCTCTGTTAGGTACTTTTCTTAAGTGCCGGCTGTGCAGTCTTCTTAATCTGTCTGAGAGTGTACATACTGTACTGCATGTGTGCACAATCATGATTATTGTAATGTATCGGTATTAATTGGTAAATACATCCATGTAATCTGGTGTTACTTTTCACAGCCCAACTCACTCTTTACCAAGAAGTGCATCTAACGTTGAAGGGAGAAGTGTTCCGGCCACTCCGCTGTTGGCCAGAACTGCTCCAATCAGCGTTCATGTCAGGTAATCTGTGATGCTGGGCTGCTTCAGTCTATGTAGCACATTTACAACCCCCCCCCCCACTGTGATTAGTGTTGATTAGTGTCATATCTAGCTACCAGCAAGGGCTTTAGCTCAACATTTGGTCTTTAAGCATAAAAATGGTCCCCTCTTAAGTGATTTTCTGTGAAATGCAATTACACAGTTTTGATTAAAACTGCTCTCAGTCACTCTTCTTTATCCATAGCTGCTCTGAGTCTGCTCTTAATGTAAGATGTTGTTGTGCTCTGTCTCTGCCTTAGGTCGGACGCGTCGGGGGGTAATGGGTTGAAGCAGTGGTCTGGCAGCCTGGATGTACCATATATGATTCCATTGGCCCAAGAGGGATCCTCCTCTGACCACCGCAGCTGCCCTTACAGCTCCAGGGCCAGGCGCAGTAACAGCTCTGAGGCTCTGCTGGATAGATCGAGCCTCCCTGACGACCCAGCGCCCAGAAACGGGATGCCCCCCAGAGGAGGGCCCTACAAGAGCTCAGAGACACTGACTGACGGCAAGCTGCGACACATTCACCTGGGCAGCCCGGAGAGACATGTGGACAGCTCTGTAGAACAGGCCAAACTGCGTCTGTCCATGGGAGGCAGGGGGGCCGGGGGAGGGTACAATGAGCTGCTGATGGACTATATCTGGGGGAAACAGCAGAGGATGCAAGTGCAGCACCACCTGTATCAGTCCACAGGCAGGATCTGGCAGGACCTGCCCTCTCCTCGCTCCTCCACTGCGGCAGTGCCTCCCCATGCCAACGGCTTTTCCCATTCCCAGGTGCACCTCCCCAGTGCTGCACCTCCTTACAGCCCCATGGTCCTCCGAGGGTCCCAAGCTGAACTGCGCAGGGTCAAAGTCACTAGAACCAAATCTTGTGGGCCCTTTATTCCTTTGCAGCAACATCCCCAGGATGCCATCCTGCTGTCAGCGTACGAGTCTCCCCTTCCTGCCTCTGGCACCACCACATCCTCCATCCCCAACCTGCACCCTTACCAGACCGAGCTATCCGGCACCTCCTTTGGCCGCAGACCCCCACAGTTCTCTCTTCCGACACCAGAGGACTCAACGCGAAGCCTGCATAAAGCCCTGGCTCTGGAGGGACTGAGGGACTGGTACCTGAGGAATGCCCTTGGCTATCCTCCTGCTGCCCCAAAGGGCCACGAGGCAGGCATCTCTCGCCTCTCACACCCCCACCCCCTGGCCCAGTCTGTTCAAGGTGAACCAGCCAACCTCCACAGGCCTCAGATACCCCAGTCAGCCAGCTTCCACGGTCACCCGCTGCATGGAAGGTCAGTATTCTTTTTTTTCCCGCCTTCTATCTGTCTATTTTACACCTATATGTCTATTGGTGAGAATCATCACAGTGTTGTGAGCTATATGTTAGACATTTACACATCACAAAAACATATAAAAGAAACTTAAACAGAACTGACTGCACTCAAAGCCAGTAGAAGAGTTTTGGATGGAGGATTTTTGCTGTGTACAAGGTTTGATAGATATATATCCAAAAGAACTGAATACATTAAATAACAATAAGGCATCACAATGGACAGTAAAATTGTAGAAAACAGAGGCCTGTCAAGTTTGAGTGCACTCACTAATTATCCTGTAAATTACATAATTGTGGTGCTGATTATGGTTAATACCACCATAAGAATTTTGCAAGCTGTGAATACACAACATGCATGTTTGCACATACAGCCACTCAGTCAGTCTGCACCACTGAGATTTGCTTTAACTTCTGTCTCACTGGAAGCCAGCAGCCGAGGATGGTTCCATTACTCTCACTCCATCCCAAACCAATCCATCTATCATCCTGTGACTTTTAAAGTCTAGGTTGTTTTATTTCTGTTTGTGTTTGGTTTTTTGTGTCGTCAGCATTATCTCCTGCTGCTGCTGGCTGCCTCGTGCCAACATCCAGGCTCTCTATTGTGATTGTTTCCTGATATAAAACACTCTCACATAGAGCTCATAGGCTTCCATGAATCACCCCCCCCCAAAAAAAAGAGAATCATATTTACACAGTAAAACTTGACAACTTGTTGTGCAACTAAATTGTGGAAACGCATGCATGTCTCACATGAATTTTATGAATTTCCAAGGACATTCCTCCCTAAAACTGCATTAGGGTGAAATAAAACTTACATTTCAAGATGTATTCTCTCTGTGGTTTTCCCCTCCACTGCCTGCTTCTTGTTTGTGGTGTGCTATATTGATTTGCGTTGCCTCCCCAACAGGTCGATGGAGTTCTCTCTCTATCAGGAGACTTCTCATCCACAGATGCAGGAGGCGACCCCAAAGGAACCCAGTGCAGACCCAGGCACTCTTGTCTGAAGCAGCAGAACATACACACACACACACACATACACACTCTACATTATATGAGCAAAAACACTATAACCTCACATAGTCACACACACATACAGACAAGTTGATACAGTGTGACCTCAACAGCAAAGCAAAACATGGCAACCTCAGCAGAAAAAAGACTGTAATAAATGACAAACTGTAGCTGTACAGTGTGAAAAAGCCTTGGCAAGTTCCATGTGTTATAACTGATCCCACCAGTATATAAACTTCAAACCCAGGAGGTGACTTACGGTGCATCTAATAACAATATGGTCATGCTGTACTACTTCATATATCGATATTTCTGGTCCAACACGAGCAGTAAGATCCTTCCTAATAACCCTGAAAAGTCTCCCATATACTTTTTTACAGAATATATACAACTCTAAATTACTATTTTGTATCTTCTGAGATATAAAGAACAGTTATATTAAAGAGGTAATTTATTGCTCATTAATCGTGTGATATACATAGATGTTATACGAGCTCACGTCATTTGAAAAGTATTAATACATGCCGGTGAATGTGTGTTTGTAAACTATATAAAACGCAAAAAACATGCTTCAGTCTTCATCTGCCGTTAATTTCACAGCCATTTGTATTATTCACGTTTGATAACTGTAACAGGCCATGAACTGTAGCATAGCGGAGTAGTGAACGGGAGTGCCTAAATGTTCTAATGCAGCAACATAAACATTGGTTAGAGAACTTTAAAGTGCTTTCTAATAATCTGTAATGATAGCATTAAGCCTTTGTGAGCTTAGTCGAATCAAAAACTGAAAGCAGTTCACGATGTCACTAAATTAGGGTATTTGGAATGATGTCATTTCTATTGTGATTTTTTTTTCTCGGTTCGTTTTCTAGATTCAGCTCGGCGCCGGCTGACAAATGTAGCTTTCTCTGTGTCGGCCTTGACAGAATAATTAGATCAGTTTTAGGAAAAACCTGAGGGCTGTTGCGAGACCTAATGTATGGCAGTAGCACATGACTGTGTGACAACAATGTACTCAAATGTTCAAATCAGATTTTCTGCATTTAGTTGTGGAGGATTTGACTGTCATACACAGCACTTTATGAACATCTTAAGCCTTAATTCCCTGTGAAATTGTCACCAAGAGAGATGACAGGCTGTAGGAAGGTTTTGACAGGGTTTATAATGGGGACAAATTAAGGAGAGTGAGTTTTGTCATCATCTGCTGAAGGTCTATCTCAGTGTTAGTCTGTATATAGCGTGGATTGGACTGATGAGTTTCAAGCTGATATTTTATTCCCGTACTAACAATGTAATTTTTAAACTAACCACATAATACTGTATGTAATCACAAAAACCTCCCCTACACCTTCCACCCCCAAGTGAGCACTATTTAATTGGTTGTAAAAAGTGAGGTTGATGGTGTGAACAGAATAGGGCTGCTGCAGTATTGAATAGCGGTGTGAGCAGGTCTCACACCAGAGAATATGAGAATTCATGCTGGCTGATTTTTGTATTTGTAATGATTTTAGCATTCAACTCATAACATGTGCTTGTTTTTTGTCATTTAAAAAAAATTACTTGACTTTTTTTTTTTTTTTTTTTTTTTTAAATCTGAGTGGTTATGTGTCATAATATATTTCTAAGTTTGTACTCAGAGTCTTGATAACGCTCTGCAATGTAAACATCAGAAAAATCAGAGTAAGACATCAAATCCTATTTGTTGTGGCGTAAACAAAACTCCACATATTTTTTTAAGTGTTAAAATTTCTTTTCTGTTTAATGTACTTGATCTTTGGCCATCTTGGGACTCATTTGAATGTAATTCTTTCTGTGCGTCATAAGTCTCATACTGTGTGATGATGATGTTTTCTACTCTGTTACAAACTGTAGCACACTGTTGAATGTTACCTGGTTTCTTCTGCTGTCTGATGTGTTCACATCCTCTCACAGAGCTTCTTCCAGCTGGTTAAAACCTGAAATCAAAGACCAAACTGCTGTGCACTGGGGGTCATAAATGTATTTTTCATATAATGTACTCTGTAAGTTGAAAATAAATGATATAAATTTAGCTCTAAAGCAAATTTATTCAAACTATATTATATTTATGAACCTATAACATTTTGTAGCTATCTACTGTAGCTCTTTCTCATCAGTGCGGGAATTGGTAATGTGTGTTTAAACCATTTCACTCAGCAGTGTGACGTGTTAATATTTGATTCTTCTCTTTTTTTTTCATCTTTAAGAGCAGCTGTTTTCTCTTTCCCTCCTCTCTTTATTATCAGGCCTATTAAATAAGGCCTGCCCTATACTGTATGTATGAGATTGTGCATTCATTCTACTAAATAAAGTGTCATGTTGAAATCAACACAGGTTTGTTTATTGTAAGACATAATGGTGGAAAGACTTACTGTACATTTTGCTGAAGTAAAGAAGTTGTTCCTTTCTGTTTCTTGATCTTTATTCACAGCTTGACATGTCACAGCAGAAAAAGCACGACGATGCCTCTGGTCCAATTGGTGTTTAGCTGCCTGTGCGTATCCGTGCGCTATCACATAATGTTAGCTGGTAGCTAATGTAAGCTAGCGGACTGTTAATGTGTAAGTTACGTTAGCGTTAACTGAGAGGTTAGCAGAAGCTAGCTGGCTGTGCTTCTTTCCGGTCATGCTGCTGCTAACGCTCCGCTAGCCTCTCAGCTAACGTTAGCCCCTGCACTCTGTGTGGATCTAACTGGAACACCGAGCCCCGGTTTGTTATTTAGGTTAAAGTAGGAAGAAGCAGCAGGTCTGACGGGTAGCTGAGTGAAGTGGAGCCCGCAGGGGAAGCACCAGGACCTTCAGGGAGAAACAGTCTGCAGATGAGCTGCTGTGTACTGCTACACAGATAAGACACACTTTGGCTGACAGGAAGTACCACTCTGTTTGGGGAAAAAAGCTTCTTCTTTTTGGTTTATAACGGCAGTTGGCAACCAGCGTATTAGGTGCATTACTGCCACCTTCTGCTCCGGAGTGAGGACCAGTGATGAAATGCTACACATTAATACTGTCTGTCAAGAAAACTCTAAAAACTTTACTGCTCCACCCACTTGGCAGGTTCATTAAAGTTTTAAGGCGTTCTTAATTCTTCCTTCATATATTGTCTTTCTTGTTCATACTTAATACAATCTATGCTTGCATGCATTATAGTCTCCTCAGCCATCTAAACAGTAAAAAATGGAGTGTTATTATTTCAGAGTAAACCTATTCTAACCTAGTAGAGTATTTATAACTATATGGAGAGTAAACTTGCTCTAAGAGCAGAGTTAAAAGTCAGTGTAAAATTGTTCAACTCTACACGGTGATGATTATGCACAAACATATATATATATATATATATTTTTAAATTCTATGCAAATATATATAATATTTGTAACTTGAATAAGTAATACATTCAGAGTTATTTAACATTAAGGAGTAGTTAGATTTATTTTACATCTGGCCCTCTCAGGGCAACGATTATGCTGATGTGGCCCTTAGTGAAAATGATTTAACACCCCTGATTTAGATGTATCAGTCAGCCATGTTAATGAACCAGCATGCGAAACTGAGTGGAGTGCAGCTCTTATTAATATTATTAATTACACCTGTGTAATTTGCTATATTAAGTCAACATGTCTGCTGCGATGTCCCCCAGCAACCTTTGTCACATCTCTCATTTCCGGTCAGCTCTCTGCTGTCATAAAAATGCATAAAACTGCCCCCCAAAATTATTGGAGAAAAAGAAAAGGGCTTATTCTGCATATTACTTAAGGTCACCAAACTTAATGTACTAATAAAAATGATAAAGGTCTTCCAGGTAGTAGGGAGATGACAATCAAGCACAGTCTGTATTCACCCATACAGTCCTGAGAAGTAGTCTAATCACCTTTGTTGGTGGACTCGTGACTGTGAAAAGGCTTTAAACTGTTTCAAGAGGGGTTTTTTTTATACTTACCTTCTATGTTCTGTTTTTTTTTTTTTAATCTTCTGTGGCAAATTCCTTTTTGGCAACCTGTAGTATGTCCACACTATTAAATAATAAGTGAGATATTCAGCAGTACAGCAGATGCTATCAACTTTTTTCTTTTTTTTCTGGTCTAGTATCGCTAGTAGCCTATATACAGTAATATTTTTAATGTGTCATCCTTTTAGCATCCTTTAAACCCTGTATTTGGATAGGAAAATCAAAGCTAAAATAAATAAATAAGAGAATGATCTCCTCACCACCTGTGGAAATTAGAGCTGGTAGCCACATAGTGATAAATATTGTCAGAAACACACCATGCAGCAACAACATGTAGCCGTAGCAGCAGCCAGAAGCAGTAGCACCAGCAGCTGGCAGCAGCTATTTCTGGACCTGAGTGTTTTTCAGTCACACAGAGCAGAGTTAGGGGCAGAGCATGTGAGCTGAGGGACTCTGCTGTCCTCGTTCCAGGGTGGCTTGTCTTTTTTCCCGCGTTACAAATATTAAAACTGGATATAGGCTATCACACACAAGGGGGTAAGTAGGTTCCACCTCTAATGTTATTGAGTATTTATTATGAGTGAATAAGGCTCAATGAATATTTCTTTTACCAAGTCTCATTATTAAAACTTGCAACATGTACTGCACTTTTTTTTAGTCTTGCACTAGAATAAACTAGACTTCCTGCTAAAACCTTCAAAATAAAACTATTGACTTGGTGTCACTGTGGGAGCAAAAGGCAAAAGAAGTCAATTAAGAAATGGAAAGTTTACACAATATGCGAAATACAATATATGAAACAAGACATATAAACATAAGGACTCAAGCTAACTGTTAAGCAATGCAGAAGAATAAGCTATACAAAGTTTAGCTATCTGTACATGTCATGACCAGCAAAGTAAAAATAAAGCTTCATGAAGCAATAACTCCTTATATGAATATTTGAACCTAAAGATGTAGCAAATGTGTAAAAAGGAGCTGTTACTAATAGTTTTTTTTTTTTTTTTTTAAACATCTAGCTGTTTCCATTTGCCTTCTTTTGCCATCCATGTTGTTTATATAAGTAAAGGCAATGATTTTGTTCCCAACTTGAAATTTTTCATTTACCCAAGGTGACATTAGCAAGGTGACAATAAGAATATTTGAATATTTGTAGCCTCTGAAAATATTCAAACAGACAAACAACTAAACTGTTTAGTGCATTAACAACAGTTAAGTGTGTGTTCTTTCTACACTGTATTTTAATCTAACATGTATCAGGACTCTCAAGTTTTATCAAGTTAATCCAGATGTATCGCTGGTACAAATTTTAGACTTTAATTTTGAAGTACTGGTAATACAATTAATGTCAGATGACTTGTTCTTTTGTAGACATCAGTACCTCCTGAGAGATCCATTACTGAAAGTAAACAACCAAAAATAAACCCATTATCAATTACTGAGTACAGTGAGAGCAGTCTTTATAAAAGAACTGCCCCAGCCAGACGTCCTTCAAGGAACATGAACTAATTTGAATTGCCAGCTTCATGCTTACAACGGAGGCTCCCACACTGCAGCAGTCAATGCAATATCAGGAAGAGTTCAGTTGCAGTTGGGCCAGTGTCAGGAGCTATTTACGTTGACATGCCATCCACCGAGCTAAAAATAAACATACACATTCACTGGCTCCTTTGAAATGTCATTTCAAACAGCCTATTGCAATCAGTGTTGAAAAGTGGCCCAAACAGACTGTGTAATAGACTGGTTACGCCAGGGTCACACAGCTAGCCCACCTCTACCTGAGCACAGTGTGTCACTGAACTGCTGCAGTGTCCATACAGATAGTGTTGCTGCTGCTGCCAGATATGTCTTTCTACATAGAGTTGGACTTTGATAATGGCCATCAATAATAGAATGCATCATATCATTTTATTACAAATTTCATTTATATTAAGTTCTGACAGAAAAAAAGTTAAGAAGCGTGTGCTCAAATAGGATAATATGTGAGGTGAAAGCGGCTTGCTTTCTGACGGACATGGTGGGGTCGGTTGGGGATACATATACACTCCTCACACAGGATGGGGTTTCTTAATCGATTATATTGATTATTTCCGCCAGTTGAACCCCCGCTGTCACCACTGCAAGTGAAGAAAATCCCTTCAGAGATAACCAAGTTCCCCAAATGAGCCAAACGCACTCCGACAAACAAACTTCCAAACTAACAGACAACAAATACGGAAAATAACACGTAATCTCCGTGTGTAAGCAGTTAAAAAGGCAGGCAGGAGTCCCGGTTTGAATTAATATCACAGAAATCAAGCAGGAGTCGAGAAGAGGAGCTGCGTGTGCCACCGACTCTCCCCGCTGGTTTGGATAGGGGTTTGAATGAAACGGCTCTCCATACCTGCCCGGTCCCTGATGTCAATATGAACATCGACAGATCATTTTCACTGTCTATTTTCGCTGAGAACCGCGCGCGCGTCACGCGGAAAAAAATAGTCTAGAGCGCAGCAGCAGCAGCAGCCGCGCGTGATGAGTGGCTGTTTTAATCATGGGCGCCGATATGAAAAGCAGAGAGTTCCGCTACGCACACGCATGGCTCAGGCGGGCTGTGTGTTCCGGCCGTTTCGGACCAAATATGAGCATGGAATTCGGTAACGCGTGAACGCGCGATCCCAAGCAACGGACTCCCTTTTCCTGGGTGCGTGAATGTCCAACCAGTAAGTTATGTTATTATCCTAATATTGACACTGAGCGTTCCTGTTGACGACTGTGGAGTTAATAGATGCAGTTATTGTGTGTACATTTTGTCTAGTAACGTTACCTCAGTTTGATTAATGCTGTCACTGGTAAATTGATAGATAAATCACGTCAAGATATCTGATTTCATCAATATATTCCTATTACATTATGTTTAGCAACATTGCCAGCAGCGTGTCAGTGTTCCTAGTTGTGTAATCCAGTTTCTGTTTAGAGATATCTGGTTGTATAGTTGATAATTGCAGTAGTTTTAAGAAACTTTCAGCTTCATTACTATACTTCTCTGTTACTGCCAGAGACAAACAGTGAACTCTTGTTTCAGATATTTCAGTATGATTCAAGAACTTTTTAAAAGCATTCAAATGCATTTCTGTTGCAGATTTATCCCTGTGCTGATCTGTGCTGTTGTCATCTGGACTCATCTTCAGCTGTGCTCTTGCTCACCTGGTTCCTGTTGAACATGTCATCAGCATATGCTGCTGCTATATCAGCCCTTATTACAAGCAACTATCCTGATCCAGCAATCAAACCCAGGCGCCGTTCTTCCCCATGCAAAGCTGGAAGTCCTAAACCTGCCCCCTCGCCCGTCAAGCAATCTCACCGCCCTCCAGCTGTTGAAGTACACCCTCAGCCACCTGAGCCTCTGGAATTATATGATGAGCAACAGGAGAATCCTGAAGAATATGGGATAGGTAGGTAGCACCCTGACACAAAATCCTGACAGTGGTTAAACTCACCTTGATGCAGATGACACATTATGTTACAGGTGGTTACTACTCTGTAGAGATTGGAGAGATTTTCGTTGACAGATACCAAGTGGTCAGAAAGTTGGGATGGGGTCACTTCTCTACTGTGTGGCTCTGCTGGGATATGGAGTAAGTACATTATTGATCTTATGACTTTTCATATATAAAATAACAACATCATATAATAAAGTATAATGAACTTAATTATAGACTGCCATAATAATTTGTGTGCAGGAAGGGGCATTTTGTGGCTCTGAAGGTGGTGAAGAGTGCTGAGATATTTACAGAGACGGCTCTGGATGAGATCAAACTTCTGAAATGTGTCAGTGAGATCTTCACATTGTTCATTTTTTTTTAGATACTTTTTTTTTTTGTCATTTTAGAGTATTCATATTGTATAAAAGTAGTAGATGTGGCTGGAGTGTTGGCAATGTGTGTGAATGTCAAATCAACACAACACGGTGATGGTTGTTGTGTTGGAGTGACAAAGCGTTGCATTTTACAAAGCTGAATCTGAATTTTCCTAAGCAATATTAATGTCTAATGTCATTTCAAAATCTCTAGTAAAAGCCAGTTTTGGGAACATCTGATAATGAAAGAAATGTATCATGGGGGAAAATGATCACAAGTCCTCATATTTAGCCTAATATAAACAGTTAATAAATGGTTTAACACTCTATAATGTATCTGTAAGCAGATATAAGTGTTGATTAATGTTGTGTAATGTAACTTCTCCCGTGGTCACCTATGGGTGGGGGCTGCTGTATAAACAGATAACAGTTGAAATAATATAAAATATGTATTATATATATGAGAAGTTATTATTGTTGACAAACACTGTACATTAATAAAAACTTAAAATGTCCTCATATCTGTTTATAACTACAATATATAGTGTTTATTAAATGTATACACACTAAGAGTTACCAGTTACTCAGCTTCACAGTATCACTCCGTTACATCTTAAACATTTTAATACATTTAACTTTTTTTTTTGATATTGTGATATATATTGTGATATTGTGAATATTTGACCATCAGGTAAGGGACAGTGACCCTAAAGATCCTAAACGTGAGAGAGTGGTGCACCTCATTGATGACTTCAGGATCTCAGGAGTGAATGGAGAGCGTATCCTTTACAGAGACGAATAACGCCCCCCTGTAATCACCTTCTTTGTAACCTGTGAGGCAAATGATTTTGTTCACAGATGACACAGTGATCTTACCTCACTTGACCTTGTGTCACAGCAGTACAGACTGTCTATGTGTTTTATGCTTCTCCAAATACTCACGCTGTATGGTATGAAACAGTGTCCTTAATTGCTCACCAGATGTGTGCATGGTTCTGGAGGTGCTGGGCCACCAGCTCCTGTGGTGGATCATCAAATCCAACTACACTGGTCTCCCCCTGCCCTGCATTAAGAGCATCCTCAGACAGGTGCCGTGTAACCCTTCACACCACTCTTCTCTGTCTTTTACAACTGGCTGAGCTCTTTTTAGTCAACAAATTATCTTCTGTTTTTGCTCCCCATGGTAACAGTGACTATTTTCTTTCATTATCACAGGTTCTGCAGGGTTTAGATTACTTGCACACCAAGTGCAAGATTATACACACAGACATCAAGCCAGAGAACATCCTCCTGAGAATGGACGAGGTTTACATTCAGAAACTGGCAGCCAACACTAAGCTCTGGCATCTGCCGGTGTCCTCTGCTTTCACCAGATCCTCAGGTTAGCGATGCTGCATTAGCAATCATGTAGGTTTGATACAGATCCTGTAAAATCCTAGAGGAATACATCATGTGAATATGCAGAGTAACATGCTGATGGAAGGATTCTTTTTTTTAACCGTTGTGGTGGTCTTTCTACTTTTTCTTTTTGTGTCTTGTTTGTCCTGCTTTTGCTTTCACTTTCTGCCAGTGAAAAGAAACTCCAGAGAAAAACAGGTGTGCAACCTCAAAATATGTTCTTATGTTCATTATTACATTCATATTATTTAGACATTTGTATTTTTTTTACAACTGCATTATGACATATCTCTATCTGCCATGACATCCTAAGACTCGGCCCAACTTATTGGGGAAGCTGACTGGGGTCTTCCATACTCTTGGGGAGTGGGTAAGATGGATTTTCTTTTTTTGCTTTTGCACTTGAGTCTTTTTAATTGCATCTTGACAACACCTAAAACTCAGAACAATCTGGAGTGTATTTGAATTAGTAAAAACACAGGGCATCATACATTTACTCACTAAAGTCAGATTATACTGCATTTACATTGTACTACACTGTACATTGGCATGTCGCATACACTCATAATGTCTCTTACACTCAAGAAGAAGGATATGTGAATCCTAATCATACACACACATTTGTAACTTTAATATTATAGCCAGTTCACTCCACTTTATACAGTGATGTGAGAACCATAACATTTTTTATAAATACTTTGAGCAAAGATCAGGATCTGTAAGGGCAGAGAACTCTTTAGATGTTTGGGGTTTAAAGCAGGTATCCTGCTGCACTTCTCTTGCTATAACACTTTGACCCTTAAGAGAATGTTTTGGCATGGATGCACTGCTGTCTGCTGCAGTGTCATTTATGACCACAAGGGGCGCTGAAGTCATACATTTTCAAATCCCGCACATTTTAACTTTGATTTGCATATATGCAAAACATGCAAATCGTGATGTTATTGTGATCATTCATTGAGTGCTTTTCATTTACATTTTCTTACTCCATGCTCACCTCTGATTGTTAACTTCACCCTCCAGTCCAGCAGGGTCACCAGGACCCAGATTAACCGACTGACAAGGAAGGACAGGAGACGACGAGGACAGGAGAATGCATCTGACCACAACCAAAAAGACAAACCTCATTTGATGTTTGCTGATGTCACTGCTCCCTCTAGCACCCCTAGCTCCCCCTGTTACTCTAAGCTTCAGGGTCCTAACCTCAACTTGAGGAGACACACCCTGCTGTTGGAAGATGGACTGGACTCAGCTCCGCACAGTTACAGACACTCCATCTGCTCATTTCCAGACCTCAACAAAGCTGCTCCTATCTCTGGCCCTAGATCGCTGTTATTACATCAGACCGCAGACAGAGAGCCGCCTCCACCTTCACCTTCCTCTCCACATGGTCAGTGTTATGACTTGTGTGTTTTTAATGATGTCAGCAATGTGTTCCTCTGCCTGTGGTTGGAGGCAGTTAGAAACATCTCTGCCTTGCTTAACATGTTTACATGAGCTGAGTTTATCCTAGTCTTCTTATCAGTCACATTCCTCTATGTATGTCAGGTATCAGTGACTCTGATGTACTTCTGGACCTACTGAAGCCTCACAATGCTGATAAAATTCTCATCAAGATTGCTGACCTAGGCAATGCCTGCTGGGTGGTGAGTGATTATTCAACAGGCAAACTAAAAGAGAAAAACTATCAAATCTGCTTACCTCATCCATGGCAACATAATCCTCCTCAATCCATCATTTATTTTGACAATAGACACATTTTCAATTGGCATCTGGATCTCCTACACCTCACACATGTGGGAGATATGAAGCGAATCACTTAGATGTTTTTAACAAATGGCCATGAGTCCAGTTTATAAAACACCTCCAAGTCATCCTTTGTTACAGAGCCCAATACGACAGGTGCTTTCTGTAGACCACAGTCTGACAGCCATATTTACTGTGCGCTCCAGTGAAAAACACATCTGCCATATGTTTCCTGTGAGACAGGACTGTGTGGGCTGATCGAGAGAGGTGTACAGTTTAATCTTGTGTGTTACAGTACTACACAGCTCTGGTTGTTATGCTTCTCTTTTCATTTGGCAAAGTCAGAAAAAGAGACAATGATGTTTTAAAAACACATTTATCAGAAAATCAGAAAATTTTGATTAGCTTTGTACTTGTTAATGGTATGTTTTATTATGATATTGAGATATTATAATAGACAGAATAATTATTGAGATAGTATCATAATAATTAAGAGGAAAAAAATTGTAATAGCATGTAAAATAACTTGCAGAAGAAAAATAAAGACTGTTTTCATTGATTATAACATAACTGATCCTCATACATTTTTGGTTTGGGAGCTACAAACGTATAGACTAATTGCCCATCTTAGGAGAAATGTCTGATATTTCCTGAGAAACTGTAGCTTCTCATATTCTGCCCTCAAGTGCAGCACTCTTAAAGTGAATAAATTATTTCAGTGTCTGAAACCACATCAGTTTATAAGATTAGAGACTTGCTGGAGACAGACTGAATCTCCTATCAGCTGACTAAAAGCCACTTTGTGGATAGTAGTCCACAAAGTGGATAATAGTCATAGTTACAGTTGATTTTATACTGGGACATTACATCTTATCTCTCTTGTCCTTCAGCACAAACACTTTACTGAAGACATCCAGACATGTCAGTACCGCTCTGTGGAGGTTCTGATAGGCGCTGGCTACAGCACACCGGCTGACATTTGGAGCACTGCCTGCATGGTGAGCAGGGCACTTGCATGTGTGTGTGTGTAGACGTGTCTTTCTGTAAAAATGTTCATTCCTCCTTTTTTAAATACATTTCATTCCAGCAAATGCATTTCTAAATTTGTCACCGCTGTCTTTTTGTCCCTTTTGTATACTGTAGGCTTTTGAGCTGGCCACAGGGGACTATCTATTCGACCCCCAATCAGGAGGCACATTCTCCCGCGAGGAAGGTTTGTTTTGTTTATTGCATCTTTTTTGTCCTTGACCAAACAAAATATGCTTATAATGCAGTATCTGCCGGTGTCCCCTCAGATCACATTGCACACATCATTGAGCTGCTGGGACCTCTTCCATCCCAGTTCATCCTCTCAGGGAAAAATTCCAAACGGTACTTCAACCGTAAAGGTAAACTATTCCAAATATAATACCTTATAAATGCTGCTTTGTTCATCATACTGCAGAATTGCAAATTATTTATTAGCAAGACATGAAAATTTACCAAAAAATTCATTTGTATGAAGCTGTGATCAGATAGTTAACATCTGTATTGGCAAAATGAATCATTTTTACTCCATCCAGGACAACTGCGGCACATCTCAAAGCTGAAGCCGTGGAGCTTGTTTGAAATCCTGCTGGATAAATACGAGTGGCCTCAAGAGGAAGCTGTCCAGTTCAGCTCGTTCCTACTGACCATGTTAGAGCTGCTGCCAGAGAAAAGAGCCACAGCTGCCCAGTGTCTGAAACACCCCTGGATCACCTCATAGACACACAGGCTCTGTCTTGTTCAGACATCAGTGGACTAGTTCTCAGTTCAGGAACAACCTCGGACACATCAGATATGACAATGGACCTGGTCAACTGTGGGATATACAGTAGCAGTGTGGTGCTGGCATCATCAGCATTCATCAATATTTACTAGCCTGAGTAAGAGCCTTTACCCAGCCGGGTTGTTGTTTTTTTTTTTTTTTTAGTATTTTAATGCCAGTCATATTGAATTCAGGCACACCAAAAAAAAAAAAAAAGTTTTGTCTTACAGGGAACATGCTTTTGTAATGAAAAAAAAATCATACTTTGTATTTTATCTACACCATTTTAGGCTTTGGAAAAATTCACTGTATAACCTTGAATATGAAACCATTTAGTTTATGCGCATCTTAGGTTTTGTTCACGGTCTGGAAGTGTTTGACAGCATTGATGAGATCTGGCACTGGACCCCACACACATCTTGATACTGTTTTCCACACTCCTGTCTATAAAATGTGTGTACACTGTGTAACTGATATCAGACTGCAGTTACACTCCGTTGTGACTGTATGCTGATCACTTGCAAGGTTTTTCAGTAAAGACACAAAAGACAACTTAGGTCTTTGTCGGCTTTTTATTTTCAGATTTCCACCACACTTTCTAACATGATCACAAGGTTCTTGAGTTTCAATTGATGAAAAAATTACTCTTATCCTTCAGTAGTCAGTTCTAAGACAGGTAAATGAAGACCACACCTTGAAGAAACACAATAAAAGTTGCTGCAGGTTGCTGCAAAACTGGAATATGTTCTGACAGCATTCCATCTCAGAAATGTCAATCTGAAGGATTACCCGGATGAGTCAACAAAGAAAAGGGATAGCAGGTTTCGGATTATTTAAGACATTTTTGTCACCTGGTGTGTGTACACTGGCCCGTAGGCAGACACTGAGGCAGGACAGGTTGATTAAAGGATTTAACTGGGGAAAGTAAGCAGTGGCAGCGCGGAGGGACAGAATGAGTCACAAATAATCACACTGAAGCAGCCGTTGTGACATGAGAAGAGGGTGAAAATGTAATCAAAATGAAAAAAAAAAACGAGGTGTTCAAAATCAGTTTTAACATCTAGAAATAATAAATAGCATTCGTTGCAACAGAACTCAAAGTGAGCCCTGGTAAATCAGTAAATGTCAAGCAATTTCTCCTTGGCATTTACTGATTTACTTATTCCCTCCTTTTTCACCGTCTCAAAGTGAGTGTGCGTGTGTGTGTGTATGTGAGAGAGATTGGGTCCCCTGTGCATTCCTTGCACTCTCAAAGAGTCTAGAGAGGGGGATGGAAGGAAACGGAGGGAGGAGTTAGTCTCATGAAAACGCAGGCATATGTCCGGATGTTGGGGAAACTGACAGTTTTTCCTCTAGCAGCGAGGAGAGAGAGGTGAGAGGAGGACAGGGAGCGCCGCCCGCCTACACATGTAAGCTTGATTTTCTATTAGATTTTAATGAGAGACCCTTTAAAAATGCAGGAGGGTTTTTTTTTGTGTGTGCTTAACAAGTGTTTGCTCCTGTGTTGCTCAAGGGAGAACATGACTCAATCTGGTTTTTAACTTTTTTTCCTATAATTTTTACAAAAGTGTGTGCAACCTTACTACTGTGAAATATTGTGAAATGTTAGATTTAGTTACAAACTGACACGCTGCTGTGATGCTCATCAGTCATGACATTTTCAAAACGAATGTTATATCTTCAATAATGAACAAGTTTGTGGGATTTTCTAGACAATCAATATTCTTGTTCTCCTCCCTATTCTTTTATTTCAGAGCCTTTGATGTTATTTGCATGGAGGGTGAATTCAGTTAAAATGCAAAGGATGTAACTTTCTATTATGCAATTGTGTATTTCCTTCAAGTGTCCCTACACATCCCTGCAATCATTTCTATATTTGGAGATGATTCAAGATGCATGTGTATGTATGTGTTTATGCCAGGAATACTCTGCATCTCTGTTTGTGAGCCTTTTGGTTATGTGTATGCCATGGGGAAGCCAAAGTAAAGGTTAAAGTCCCAGTGCTCTGCCTTTTGTGACACAGCTCTTAACCCCCCGCTGGTTGCCATGCAACTCAAACTCCAAATCAAAAGGAATTACCTCAACTACCATTGGTCTTTCACAGTTGTATTATTAGTGCAAGGTGAATCCGTTTCCAGCATCACTGCTTTCCCACAGGACTCCTTTTTCAGGATTCTGGCTGTGCTGTTCTCCTCCTTTTCACTCTCTTCTTACCTAATTCATCTGTGCTCAAGATTGCTAAACAGACTAATTGCTTCTGAGAGGGGAGAAAACTACACAAAAGGCACTGTGTTGTGTTCTTATTGCAGCTGATATTAAATGATATCCTACAGTGATATCATCATATTGAGACGTGTGTGGATGTGCAGCTTAGACCTGGCAGCAGCAGCAGATAATGAAAACAGAAAGTGATACACTGAATAGTAAACACCCATCTCATTAGTTCAACACAAAGAGAGAGGTAGAGCGAGGGTAGATATGAGAGCTTTCATTCATCTCATGCAGATGTGTTGTTATTGCACTGCGTGTCTGTGTTTCCTGGTTCATTTATCCCAGCCTCTAACCATGTTGAAATGATGTTTATGCCCTCTTTTTCTTGTTTGTAGGATGTGGTTGACTCTTTTTTACATTTGCACCGGTGGAGCAGTTCTCCTGTACGCTCTGTACAGATGGGTGATCCCCACCGCTGTACAGTATCATGCAGGGCTGGCGCTGATTTGGCATGATGTCATTGTGGAGCGAATGCTGGACACGCTGACCCAGTCTACACGTCCACAGGTACGCCTTCAGAATACAACACTCACCTCTCACCACACCAGACCTAACATAAAAACAATCAGATTGGCGTGATGTAGTCCTACAAGTAGAGAAATAAGAATGATGAGATTTAAGGCTATGGACACACAGGTCAAATGTCAGTGAGTATATGTATGTAGCTGCAGACATGTTGTTCACTGTAAAGGTATTTCAAAGAAAGCAAGCATGTTTACATTAACGAGATTCTGTTAGTGTTAGTGGCTCTGTGAGGCTGTGCTTAGGTACAATGGCACCTTGAGCTACATGTGTGGCAACATGGTGATATTGAGCAGGTATAATGTTCAACATGTTCACCAGCTTAGCTTAGTTTAGTTAAGTTTAATTAGCATGCTAACATCTCCTAATTAGCACAAAGTACAGCTGAAGCTGATGGGAATGTCAATCGCATGTATTTGGTCATAAACCAAAGTAGTGGACAAAGTCAAATTTTGACCTGATGATGAGATCTCCAGTGTTATTACAATTCACCCTGAGGTGCAAATGGATGGATGTTTTATAGCAATCCATCCAATAGTTGTAGAGATATTTCATCCGAAACCACAAATGTCAACCTTATGGTGGCGGCAGAGGAAAGATCAGGGAGACGTAAAAGTCATTTTGATTCATCCTCTGAAGACCATAAACATCTGTGCAAAGAATAATATGGTTGCTGAGATATTTCAGTCTGAAACAAGGTGGTGGACTGATGTCGACCGACTGACTGACCAACAGACCGTCATTGTCATTTCTTGAACCACATTGCTAGTCTTGTTAAATCCTGATGAATGATGTTTTTTCAATACATGAATGTGATAATGTGACCAAGTAAAACTGCGCTTTTATTGAAAATGGAAACAAAATAATTTTCACACAGTAGTGTAAAAACTCAGACAGACCTTTGTTTTTATCCAGGCTGTCTTGGTGTGACAGGTGCAGGTCAGGAGTGGATTTAACATGAAACAAAAGACCCTTCGCAGGTGTAACTAACACCACAATAACAACTGCATCCCATTTAGATGTCCCACTGCCCTACTTTAGTGCAAGCTGCCTCACTGGGACTCTTGATTGTAACAGAACCATTGTTAATGTTATTAGTTGCACCTGCACTTTTCCTGCCATGAAAACCGGTCCTGCCTTCATTTGCTGCATTAATAGCAAATAGCAAGACATAATCATACACCATGTGTCAGAAATTGAACAAAGAACTAATAACTAATAAAAAGATACAATTTTACAATCATGAAGAAGATGAATATTTTTATGTACTATTAAACAGTTAAGTCTATTATAGTTACATCAGCCCCAGCATGTATGTTTATGCATACACCCATACACCAAAAAGTAAACAGTGAACAGTGCATGGATATACAAACACATCCATTCATGCTTGTTTATTGTCTCCTGAGAAGTGCTCCTCAGCTTCTTTATAATAATTAATCAGGGCTGATTCTTCTTCATCTATCTCAAAAAACAAAACAACAACAACAAAAACAACAAACCAAATTAAAAAACCCAAAGCACAGGCCCATTTGTCTTTTGATCACTTGTCAGAAATGTGGCATTGTCAATTAACAGATAATAACAAAAATAAGCAAAAAATGTACAAATAACATTTCACTTAAGTCCGGTCTGTACGTGCCCACAAAATGAAGAGTAACATATATACAGTAGCAGTCAAAGGTTTGGGCACACTTTTTCATTTAAGGGAATGGGAAGATATATAACATCATATAATAATGATGAAATTAAAAACAATAAAATAAATTATAATAATAGTTTATTGATAAAGCAATTTCCCAGGTTTAGGAAAAACAGACAAAAGAGATTTGAGATTTTATACATATAAAAGTCCATCTCATGATAAAAGAGTGAAAGTATATTAGTTGTTTAGAAAGGCCATTCCATCAGCCATCCTGATGCGTGTTATCTTTATGTTAAAACATTTTTGGCTTTGTTGAAAGAATCCTTTTCTGTAAGGAACCATTTAAACACTTTTACCATTGGACTATGTATCTGGGGCAATAGTAATGACCTTTAATAAAATAACCCTATTGCAAAGTATTATTTCCTCCCCACCTGCTCTTTTCAGCGGCTCCTGGGTGCAGTACAGAAGAACGCCACTAGAGGAGACCCTCGCAGCGTGGTCCAAGCCATCGATCACTTCTGCAGACACAAGGAGTGGGCCATGAATGTGGGGGATGAGAAAGGTACTGATTAAGTCCTGTTATATGACTGTGTGTTCATGTGTAAAATCCTTACCTCACTTGACCCAGTTAGGATGTTTTGATATCTCCTTTTCTGCCACAGGCTGCATTCTTGACTCAGTGGTGTCTGAGATAAACCCAGCCACTGTGTTGGAGCTGGGGACCTACTGTGGCTACTCCACAGTGCGGATTGCCAGCCTGCTTCCCCCTCATGCCAAACTCATCACGCTTGAATTTAACCCAGACTTTGCTGCTATTGCTCGTCAAGTCATTTCTTGGGCAGGCCTAGAGGATAAGGTAAACCCTGCTGTCTTTTAATGAACTGAAAAGACAAATGAAACAGTGTGCGCACGTCAAAAGACAAGCGTGTCTCTTTCATCCAGGTGCAGTTAGTTGAAGGAGCATCTGGTGACTTGATCCCAAAAATGAAGGAGCAGTTTGGAGTGAAAACATTTGATTTGGTTTTCCTGGATCACTGGAAGGATCGCTACCTTCCTGACGCAAAGTTGATAGAGGCAAGTTTTTTATGCTCGTGTCATACTGAATAAATATAAACTCTTTTTGACACTCACTTTGCTTTGTCATCAGGAGTGTGGCCTTCTCAGAAAAGGGAGCATCCTGCTGGCTGATAATGTCGTCTGCCCTGGAGCTCCTGACTACCTGGAGTACATCCGTAGCAACCCACGATATGAGAGTCAGTATTTCAAATCTCACCTGGAGTACACCAAAGTGGAGGATGGCTTGGAGAAGTCCGTCTTCTTAGGGTAGTTTCTAACAAATAGGTGTCATGTATTACAAAGGTACTAGTAAATCAGTAGACCTTCATTGTCTTGGGTTGACTGTGCAGACTTGTTCTGCCGTCACGGGCAAGAGGTAAATCTGTTTTTCTAATATGTCGTTGAACGTGTTAATTTGGAATTAAAAGGAAAGGAAAAATAAGTCATTTGGGGGTTTTTTTGTGATTATTTATTTTTTATTTATCTTATTTTTAAACAGAATGTGAGTCAATATCATGCCTTCTTTTGGTCTGTTAGAGTCACACCAATGGTGCATCCTCCCATACATGCAATGTTTGTTCACAGCTTGCCAGGGGGAGTAGCAAGACTGCAAATCAATACATACAAACATATGTTTTAGTATACACATAGTACATAGCAGGAAGAAAAAAGAAGAAGAAACAAAGTACAAAGTACATTAAATGTGCACAGTTGCAGATTTTAGCACCATGAATTTTTGCTGCAGAGCCTTCAAGAAATACTACATCCAAAAAATGAAAGCAACCACTCCCACTTGGATAATGTGTGGTGGTTTCCATACAGATATCATATCTTTTGCTGACATGAGGTTGGTTAACCACAATCGCTTTTGTGATTGTGATAATTACAAATTGTTGCAATCACGTAGTAAAAGCACTTGAGGCAGCTCGCGAATGAAGTCACCAAGGATGGCAGAAATATGTATAAAAGTTCCTGGCATGCCATTAGAGCAAAATGAGCTAATCTATTACTTATTTTGAATCTATAATGGATCATTTGATGGTTGGAGTCCCTAGATGAAAGAGCAACATTTGACTGCTAAGTTTTATTTTAAAGGCAGATAAGTCTTACTACGATAAAGTATTTAAAGGACGTACCAATTGTTTATGTTCTAACATAAATTTGGAAAGCCTAGAATACTCCTCTAGCAGTTTACTTAAGGATTTTGGTAATCATCAATAAGCTTATAGTGTGTAATAGTTAGTAGAAAAAAAGGAAGAATTAAATTGGAACATAAGCAGACCATCTTGTCCAATGGTATCTTTTAAAGTGAGGACTCCCTTACTAATCCGATAACAACCCACAAGAAGGTCATGATTATAAGATATTGGAGTATCTACCTGCCATTTACTGTTGATTTGAAGTTCCTGACATACAAGGCAACAATACTTTTGCAAATAACATGCCAAACTTAACTCATTTCAAAGGGACATTGGTGTACACATGTACTTGCAACCTATGAGGATGAACAATGTTTATTTCAGCTGAGTGCCACAAAGGCCCCAAAGTTGGGTTTAGCATACAGCACAAAGACTGAAAGACTAACAACATACTTTTTTAAAAATTTGGCACAACTTGCCCTCCTGATGCCTTTAACCTTTGTAAAGGTGAGCGTTTAACTTGTAGGAAATCATGTGTCCTGTGCTTCATTTCCTCTGTAAAACCAGATGGTGGGGGTCTCAACCCTTGAGGCATACTTTGAGATGTCCGTATTGGTACAGCAGGCGGCAGTAGTGATAATATTTTCAAGCATGTAATTGACAGGTGATGAGCTGCAAACTGATCTGGGGGCTGCTTTTCCCACAGCGTCAACTCAAATCAATAATAAATATAATCCAGCTGCATTCTGTGGTGCAGAAACCTATTTTCCGCACTGATATTCACTACCATTGTGCCAGTGTTGACAGGTGTGTTAGAGATAGAGAGAGAGAGAGAGAGGGAGTGTGTGTATGTGTGGGCCATGTTAGTATGTGAGAGTATGAATCAAATCGCTGCTCATCTAATCTCTCAAAGTGACAGAGTTCCATCATACTGGTGGGGGGGAGGGTTCTGCATTTGGTTCAGCTGTATGAAAAAAAAAATATGGGCTAGTCCACCTAGTGCTTTCTTCACAGACGCCTGCATGATAATCCCAATCTGTGGCCATTAGTGCACTGAGAGAGCGAGCGAGGAGAGGGTTCAACAGAGAGAAAGAGAGGGAGAGAGCGAGGAGGGGGGAGTGCCTGGACAGAGATGCACACAGAGGGAAAAGAACGAGAGACAGAGAGAGCTTTTAAGGGATTTGGCAGTGATTTGTAGAATCTCACTGCTGTAATGTTGTGCTTTTTTTCCACTTTTCCCTCATTCTGCCATGATACTACACCCTAAAGCCTCAAAAGTCAGTGTTTCATTTTGTTTTTTTAGAAATCACAACTACTTGTTTTTTAGACCATTGTTTTGAGTCTGGTTATAGTTATTTTTGAGAGTGCACACAGGCTGAGATGATAGAGGATTTACTTTTGGTGAGGAGAGGAGAGCCTTGTCTCTAGATATAATCACCATGGATGGAGGCCCGTTTGGAAGAGCTCATGTGATGGATAAAATCAAGACTGTTCAATGAAGAATGGGCAGGTAAGAAGTGCCTTTATATGATTTTTTTTTCTACTTGTAAAAAATGAAAATTGTCAACCTGAAAAAGTTGTGCTGTATTATACAGCTTTGATTCACATTTGTATCTTATTGATTTTAAGAATCTTTTTAACTGATTTCCATGAACTCAACTTCACAAGTGCGGTACAGAAAAACAGAAAGATGCAGCACCATAAATAATGAATCGCAATTTAAAAGAAAGTAATTCTGTAAGTATGCAAACTGCCAATATATATATATATATACATGTATATTTAAATGATTATAAACATATTGTTTATACATTTTGATTTAAGACTTTAACAAATTCAAGTTAGTTCATAAACACTGAAATATTTTCTAGTGTCAAAATTCTGCCGGGAAACTTTTAACTAAATTTGCACTTTCAGTAATTTAATTTTTACATTTCGTTGGATCTGATTCTACTTTAGTGTGACTGATTACAGTGGATTTTGTCCATGATCCTCATGCAGATATAATTAACCTGCTCCAGCTTTTGGAGCATGAAATGCTGCGATGGTTCAGTTGATGTTTTCTGTTCTGCAAAATTTATAGTGTTTTCCATCATGGGCTCTCAGCTCTGCATGATAAAAGCTTCCAATATTCACTCTGTGCCATCGTCCATGCGGTCGAAAATCTTCTCCTCGGACACAGCTTCTTCAAATATAATACACAAATAATAGAAATTTAATATAATATATAGTATATGATATTCTTTCTTTTCTTCTTCTTCTTTTTTAAATCTC
Organism: Euthynnus affinis; assembly: GCA_029490765.1. Lineage (NCBI taxonomy): Eukaryota > Metazoa > Chordata > Actinopteri > Scombriformes > Scombridae > Euthynnus > Euthynnus affinis. Next base: position 7,798,108 of record CM055840.1, on the reverse strand, counting down.
AACTCTGTTCTAATGCACCAAAACAGATGCCACATTCATTTTAAGAACTACAAGTGCAGTTTAAGAAAACTGCACTGGTTTTGCACAGAGCTAATGCTCAAACCCATAAAAACCTTTAAAAGATAAAAGAAAAACTACAGAAACTTCTACATCTACATTTGGCATCCTACTGAAGATGCCAAATCTCCAATAATACAAAATATTTTATTCAGAATTACAGGGACATTTGTATAAAGACATCTAGAATTTAAAATGTCATGTAATGTAAAATATTATATTATATTTTATTATATTAATAAATATTTCTGATATAGCTTCAATGATGTGATATACCCAACAAAAATACAGCTTATAATGTGATGTGGTCAAACATTGTGGAAGTAAAGCTTATGTAACTTTAAAGCTCCTACAGTAAGTAGAAACTTAACTGCTGTGGACTGAGTGACACCAGCAGCTTAACAGTTTTCTTGCTCTCTGAGACAATGGAAATAATACAAAAATATGATGAGATGATGATCACACCTTGAAGCCCCTTTCTGACTGTCTCCAGGTGTCAAAGGTAGAGGGAGTGGCCTGGTGCTGTCAGTACCTCTGTTGGTCATCATCATGACATCAGATGTCCACTCATCCCATCAGTGCTACCGGCTCTGTACACCGTCCAGATATAGGATATGGTCTGGGCTGCTGTGGGTGCTGCTGGTGGGCATCATTCCGGGCTTGTGGGCCCAGCAGGGCACCCAGCCCCAATCCATCAAAATTGAGGGAGACATCACACTGGGTGGGCTGTTCCCAGTGCACTCTCGGGGGCCTGCTGGGGTGCCATGCGGGGAGATCAAGAGAGAAAAAGGGGTCCATCGATTGGAGGCCATGCTGTACGCCCTGGACCAGATCAACAGCGACCCGGACCTGCTGCCTAACATCACTCTGGGGGCCCGGATCCTGGACACCTGCTCCAGAGACACCTACGCCCTGGAGCAGTCACTCACCTTTGTCCAGGCCCTGATCCAGAAGGACAACTCAGATGTGCGCTGCTCAAATGGGGAGCCTCCAATCATCCCCAAACCAGAGAGGGTGGTCGGAGTGATCGGGGCATCTGGCAGCTCTGTGTCCATCATGGTGGCCAACGTGCTCAGACTGTTTGCGGTGAGCGCTTCTTTTATTAACTCTCTTCATTTAAAAGTGAAAGGGCAAAATATTTGGGACAGCTCCACTTTTCAGTAAGTAAGCTGATGAGGTTAAACCAGGTGAAAGCCATTATCCCTTCCTCTTTTAATCTATTCATAAAGGAGTTAGCAGTGGTTCTCAACCTGGGGGGCGGGACCCCCATATGGGTTCCAAAATAAATCTAACAGGGCACTGGGATGATTAAAGGGATTAAGAAGAAAAAAGAAAATCATGTTATAATGTCATACAAAATTATTTTTATTTTTATGACTTTTCTCTAATCTTGTCTTTGACATACTTTCGCCTTTTCATGCCTCTAAAAAGTCCCTCAAATGAAATAATCTTAGAGGTAAAAATCACTGTTTGGTCTAATTCCTGATGACACACGTCCACACTACAGTACCAGTCAAGTGAATGACATGAATTTTACCTCCCTCAAACCTGTGATTAGGGGTCACAAGTAGAATTGCTTCATTTTAAATGGTCATGCCAAAAACAACTAGGAATCACTGAGTTAGAGAACCATTTTTCAAACTATGAGTCAGCCAAGACTGTGCCAAGATGATGCCCAGTGACCAGCTTTGCCTAGTTAAAGGAACTCCTATGTGTCTGAACACACACACACACACACACACACACACACACACACACACACACACACACACACACACACACACACACACACACACACACACACACACACATTCTACTTTTGAGGTTGATTTAGTGATCTTGTGTCACATGTGTGTGTTATTCATGAGTCTCCTCTTAGATGATAATGTGGACTTTGGAGATCATTAAATTCTGTCTTCTGTGTATTCACTGTTATCACATTTAATGACATCATCTCATTCAGATATTTAATAATGGTAATATTGCACTAATCATTTTATTGCTGCTACACAGAGACACACATTAAGAACAACCTGATATGATTTCGGAACAGGTCTTTTAAAATGATGTATAATTTGAATTATTGTTGGCTTCACTGGATTGTGCATCTATTGTCATAGGTGGCCTCCACAGGCTAATCCGTGTTATGTGTTCAGTTGAGTTTTTTTTTTGTAGAGATGATTGACCTTTGATAATTGATTACACTGCTTATAGTGATGATGGGACATTGAGTCTGTGTAAATCCCACATTATGTCATGTTCTCATCGCCTTACTGACATAGTCTGCCAGAAATCTAGAAATGTCTAAAAATAAATATCAGCCTGGGTCGAATTAGCCAAATTTGGAAAACAGAGAAATAGAAAAATAAAATAACATAAAAACATTGCCTGGATGCTACTTGTTGCAGCATTCCTTATGATGAGGATGTGAGCTGACAGCCAAGGAGCAGCAGCTTGCATACAGGGCAGATGTTAACTACAGAATTATAGATCCCAACCTCCACTAAGCCCCTCTCAGCAGCTCAGGACCCTGGGCTGAAAATAGAGCATCAGGGCAGCGGGATGACATTGGTTCCAGGATAACAGCAACTTGTGGCCTGGCCGGTGTGGAGTAGATTTAGCTAAATGGTGTGTTTCCTCCCACTGTCCATATGTGCTGCTCTCCGGACTGTGGATGCTTCTAGACTGACGTTGACTATAGTGTACAGCGAACATCTGCTTTTAACCACAGCAGGAGACGTTTCAGCATCTGCAAGACGTACTGTTATCATGTTGGTTGGTTTCGAAAGCACAGACTGTTGGCCTAGATCAAGGCTGTTTTACATAAAAAAAGTATGTATTTTAAATCAATTTATGTTATATGTTAAATGAGTTTAGATCATTACACTTCTACAGTTGAGCTTGTTCAATTACAACACCTACTGTATATTATTCAGCACCCTTTTCTCTTCAAAGGTTTTATGAAATTCCCAATTTGTGCTGAAACAATTAATTACTCAGTTATTCAATCAACAGATTAATAAATATTAATATATTAATATATATATATTAATAAAACTGTTACTGTTTATATTCATTGTAAATTGAATATCTTTTGGATTTGGGTGCTAGTTAGACAAAATAAGCAAATTCAAGACATCTCTTAGGAAATTGTAATGGACGTTTTTTTTTTTTTTACTGTTTTTCTCGCATTTTATAGACATAACAATCAATCAAAAAAAAACTTGATAATGAAAATAGTCACTAGTTGCAGCACTGATCACGATAATGGCAATTAATTAATGACATCCAATATTTCAGTGCATTCCATCACTGTCAAGTCAAAGCAAAGGCAGACTGTGATGTTAAATTGTATTTTCCCAAATCTCAATATTTAAAGTTTGCTGCAAGGTGCAAGAAAACATTTAATCTGTTAGTTAGTTTCCCTGAACATTTCATGATGCAACTGGAGGCATATTTAAAACTTCAATACTGTATAAACAATAAACAATACTACTGAAAAAAATGATCATAATAGATCATTCAAGAATCATAAAAATTCATCATTTCTTTATCTTATATCTTCACAGTATTAAGTTTAGTAGGAACATTAAGTCACGATCATATCACTTTGGCTTGGATCCTAGAATAGTACGGACAGTTTTAAATCACCTACTGGTATGTCAGAAGATCTCAGCAGGACCGGGCTGTAAGGGGATCCTTGTGTCACTGATACGGCTGATTGATTTTAGAGAGTGAATTGGTACAGATGCTTTCTGCGGGATTAATTTGGAAAGGATTATGTTGTCTTGTTCATTACAAATTTGTACTCAAACACTGATTTGATTGGCTGTGGAGACACTGACACAGACTCCCGTGGTCACTGATGTCATATGTCACCCAGAGGACTTTTCAGTCACACACAGGCGTGGAAGAGTTTACCCCTGGTTGAGGATATGGTCTGTAATGTGAAGGAAGACCAGCAAATTTGAGCTTGATGGGGTTAACGGAGAGCAGCAAATTTAAGCTGCATGCGGCCATCAGAATTAAATATATTGTATGGCTTACAGCTGAGAAATGCTAACCTTTTTCTAGTCTCTTGATCTCTGTCTCTCCCTCTGTGCTTAACGTAATTTGACTAAAACCCCTATAATCCTTCCAGATAATCTGTGAAATGGTTCTCTCGCTCCTCTCTCCTTCTCCCTTCACTACCCCTTGTGTCTACCTTTCTCTCCTCGTCACTCCAGAGGCCCCGACGTTAAGCCACGCACGGGGACCAGCATTAGCAGGGTCAGGGTTGAGACCGCTGACATAAACTGTGTCATTAAAGAAGTAGTACACCAGTAAATTAATCTTCTCATCCATTTTTTTCCTACCAAACAAATGCTTTTACAGCTGTGGTTCCTACCATCTGTATTTCACAGTGAAGTTGGCCATATCCTCAGTACAAACCAGCTCTGGGCAGATCACAATGCAAATTTGCCTCAGTTCTGAGAATTACTTAGAACACAGGCTGTTCAAGAGATGAACGCTCTCTATGATAGTGCAGTTTTGGGACATTAATGTCCTGAAACTTGTCAGCTCAGAGTATTAATGTGGAACGCCAGACACTCTTAAGGTTTTTGTCTGTGAGTAAGTGGTGCATCATGCTCTGGCATGGTTCACTGCCCCTCCTTGTCATTCTTTTTACCTACATATTCTCGTATTGGCCTAATAATCAGTGCTGCTCATATTTTCCACTTGACCTAATCTTTTCGTCACCACTGACCCAGCTGTGTGTCTCAGATCCCCCAGATCAGCTATGCCTCCACTGCCCCGGAGCTGAGCGACAACAGCCGCTATGAGTTCTTCTCCCGTGTGGTGCCGCCTGACTCCTACCAGGCCCAGGCCATGCTGGATATCGTCAAAGCCATGGGCTGGAACTACGTCTCCACGCTGGCCTCTGAGGGCAACTATGGAGAAAGTGGCGTTGATGCCTTCCAACAGATATCCAGAGAAGCAGGTTGTGTGTCTGGCTGTGATTTGAATTCACTTCTGTGACAATAAGGGATTATTCATTTTTCAAGCTGTGTTGTTCTCACTCATTAAAAAATCCTTTAATACACAAGGACTAACAGGGCAAACAGAAATAACCATCTCATGTGGGTTTTAAAAGCTCAGTTGCTGTTACTAGAGTTCAAATTCCATATCATCAAACATTGTTAATGCTGGACAGCTCACCTCTGTATGGACAGCAATGCCAATCTTACATCTCCCTGCTGATCATTACTTTCTTTCTGGGCTGAAATATCTTAACTATTGGATGGATTGCCATGAAATTTCATAAAGACATTCATGGTCATCAGGCGATAAATCTTACTGAAATTTGTAATAATCAGATTTTTCTATAATACCACAACAGGTCAAAGATTTTCACTTTTCCGGTTGAATATTTCCAAATCTACTGGACGAATCAGCATGAAAACTTGTACTTTGGTGACCCCTTGCAACAATGAGGTTGACATTTTTGTTAAATGTCAAAAGTCAAATGTCTTAATGACTCAATCATTAGATTAGCTGCCTTGAAACATTTTCTTCCTTCCTCGTTTCAATACTTGTTGTAGTGGATATTGTTGTTGATATTATATTGTGCACAGAGGGGAGAAAACCAGAAAGTACGGTAATGACAGCATGTTTCTATATGTGTGAAACAGGAGGGCTGTGTATTGCACAGTCCATAAAGATTCCCAGAGAGCCTAAACCAGGGGAGTTTGAAAAGATCATCAAGAGACTGATGGAGACATCGAATGCCCGCGGGGTCATCATCTTTGCCAATGAGGACGACATCAAGTTAGTCAAGCTCTGTTGCACATCATATCAGTGAAAAGAATCAGCCTGATGATGAAATGTGCACTCTGTTTTATATTTAATTGTACTTGACTGTATCCAACCACCTATATTTCCTGTTTGATAAGCACACTTATAATTAGAAATGGTGTGATGAAGTGTATTCTGTCTCCTTCCAGGCGAGTGCTGCAGGCTGCCAAAAAGGCCAATTTGACAGGCCACTTCCTGTTTGTTGGCTCTGACAGCTGGGGGGCCAAAAACTCCCCCATTCAAGACCTGGAGGACGTGGCTGAAGGTGCAGTCACCATCCTGCCCAAAAGAGCCTCTATTGATGGTAGGACAAATGTATTAAATCAAAATATCTAATTCTAACCAACTGGGTGCAATAGAATATCTACAGGACATTGATGGATGAGTCCAATATCAAGGCAATAAATAAAGGAAATGAATGATTGATAAGTCTGATAGGGATATTTCTGCCCTGTCACTGATGCTTCAAAGGCTTAGTGTGGAGTAAATGAAAAAACTGAGACACAGCCATCATTCAATGTGTAAGAAATATATATATTTTTTGCTGATCTTAGCACAGTATGATTACTGATACACTGAAATGATATGAGTGCTGTATTTCAACAGATGCATGCCATTTTCACAAAATATTAAATACAACCCTTTTGGGATATGATTCAGGGTTCGACCAGTACTTCACTTCGAGATCTCTGGAAAACAACAGAAGAAACATCTGGTTTGCAGAATTCTGGGAGGACGACTTCAAGTGCAAACTAACTCGCCCTGGTGTCAAATATGAACTTGGTAGAAGAAAATGTACAAGTAAGTATGATATAATGTTACAGTGGATACATGTTGATAGTGAAAATCTTGTACTTGTTGAATAATTGTTGAAGAGACTCCACAGGCTCCAGTTGACGCTTATCTGAATATATGAAATTTATTGAAAACAAATATTTGTGCTCAGAGAAGCCTTTGGCACAGTGTATACATTGGATACAGTCATACCGAAAACTTCAAGTCATGCCACCAGGGAGGGGAGAAACAAGGACACTTGGTGTCAGAATGAACTCTTATTGGAAAATAATGCAAGCAGCTGTTGTTACCTATCCAACGCTACCACTTTATCTCCCAGCCTGGTGCCATGAATCTAAAACATCTCTTGTATGAGACCTTGGAGGCCAGAGTCAGGCCCTGTAGATGAAATCATCACATCAAGGCTTGATTAGCACACTCCAGATGAAAAGACATAGCTCATAAGTCGAACATTTCCATGAACTGAACCCTGAACATCTCTCCTTCACAAATAAGCATTTTTTTCTTTCACACATTCTCTGAGTAGTAGTAGTAGTAGTTTTGTCTCTCCATCGTTGCCTGTGTGACACTTTTGTCGTCTCCCAGGTGAAGAAAGAATCAGTCGAGATTCTCAGTACGAACAGGAGGGCAAGGTGCAGTTTGTGATCGATGCTGTATACGCCATGGCCCACGCCTTGCACAGCATGCACATGGACCTGTGTCCTGGCTATATGGGTGTCTGTGAGAAGATGGACCCTGTGGAAGGACGGATGCTCCTCCAATACATTCGCTCTGTCAACTTCAACGGTGAGCTGTCAACATTTAATTTGTGGGGTTTTTTTTGTTTTTTTTTTTACCTTTCTCATAATGTATGATGATTCTGATGAGTCAAATGTTTAATTTCTTTTGGAGGAAAAACCTTGAATGATGGTGGATTTACGTTAAAAAAACATGTTGCTTTTCTACTGCTGCTCACCATGGCTGCAGCAGATTTGAAAAGAAGAAAATTTAAAAAGAAAACAGTAGAAGGGAGGTCAGCTTTTCGACAGAAGCCTTGAGATGTTTCTGCTAATGTACCTAGCTATGGAACACAGCACATTTCTTCAAAGCACGTCTCCCCCCTAGGGCTGCCTACTCGCTCTTCCCTATACACAACGCTCCTGCTTTTCATCCTAGTCTTTCATAAAAAAGTCAGTTTGGCAAAAGGAAAAAAAAGTGTTCTATGAAAGCAACCTATTTACTGCTCTCCTCTTGCTGGATGACCTTGGCTTGTATGGAAGATTTTTCTGATTGAGCGCCTGCAGGGACCTGAGAGGAACATTCAATCACGTTAGGGCAACAGAGCAGAGTGCACTGAAAGACCATATACGTGGAGGAGAGCCTTCACTAAAGAGCATCCTGCACTCAGTTTTCCCATGACTGCACAAGACCGAAGAAAGCAAACACAAGCTGTATTCAACAGCATGTGGGTGTTTTCTCCGCCACTAAAGATGGAGGTGCATGTTTCCAGCTTAGAGAGTTTGTATTCCTCATCCCCTCTGACACTTCTTTGCTTTTTTTGATAGCACACAGGTCACTAAAACTCTGTCTCCAACAAACAGGCAGTGCAGGAACAGGAGTGATGTTCAATGAGAATGGAGACGCTCCTGGTCGATATGACATCTTCCAGTATCAACTGTCGAATGTCAGCAACCCTGGCTACAGGGTTATTGGCCAATGGACAAACCACCTACGACTCAATGTAAATATTGCTTTTGGTCACCTTGAACTTTAAATAAACAGTTTGACATTTTGAGAAATATGCTTATTCCTTTTCTTGCCAAGAGTTAGATGAGAAGAGTGATAAAACTGTCATGTCTGTAGGCTAGCTACATGTATGTAGCTAGAGCCAGCAGCCATTTAGCTTAGCTTAGCATACGGACTGGAAACAGAGAGAAAGAACTCACCTGACTTTCTTCAAAGGTCGCTAAATTTTCACTGCACCTCTCAAGCTTACTAATTAACATATTTAATCTCTTTTTTTTTAATTCTTTGCTGGGCACAGTAACCTCCTGGAATTGTCAAGAGACAGCCAAGCTGTTTCCTCCTGTTTCAAGTCTTTATGCTAAACCCTAGCCAGCTAAATATTTGGCGTACAGACATGAGAGTGTTCTCATCTAACACTGAGCAAAAAAACAAATAAGGTTATTTCCCCGAATGTTCCGAATTATTCCTTTAAACTCAAATCAATGTATCATTGGTACTCAAAGTCTTTGTCGGTGCTTACTATAAGTCAACTACAGTCTTACAAATGTGTGCGTGTGTGTATTTGTAAATCCATTCCAGTCAGAGGAGATGCAGTGGTCTGGTGGCGATCGCAAGATCCCTGAGTCGGTATGCAGTTTCCCCTGCGAGTCTGGTGAGAGGAAGAAGATGGTGAAGGGTGTCCCTTGCTGCTGGCACTGTGAGCTCTGTGATGGCTACCAGTACCTGCTGGACGAGTTCAGCTGTGACATGTGCCCCTTTGACATGAGACCACTGGAGAACCGTACGGGCTGTCGGCCCACACCTATCATCAAACTGGAGTGGAGCTCTCCCTGGGCCATCATCCCCGTCTTCTTGGCAATCCTTGGCATTCTGGCCACCACCGGGGTCATCGTCACCTTCATCCGCTTCAATGACACACCCATTGTCCGGGCCTCCGGCAGAGAGCTCAGCTACGTGTTGCTGACGGGCATCTTCCTCATCTACCTCATCACCTTCCTCATGATTGCAGAGCCCAGTATAGCCGTGTGTGCCTTCCGCAGGCTACTGCTAGGGCTTGGCATGTGCATCAGCTACTCCGCCATGCTCACAAAGACAAACCGGATCTACCGCATCTTTGAACAGGGCAAGAAGTCGGTCACACCCCCGAAATTCATCAGCCCCACCTCTCAACTGATTATCACCTTCATACTCATCTCAGTGCAGGTAAGCATGCGTGTGCTTCTTCTACAGAGAACAGTCAGAACCTTTGTAGCACTCTAACGAATGTTCCTTTCTCTACAGATACTCGCGGTGTTCATCTGGTTTGGTGTGATGCCCCCCCACACCATCATTGACTACGAGGAACAGAAGCCTCCAAACCCAGAGTTTGCTCGCGGGGTCCTCAAGTGTGACATGTCCGACCTGTCGCTGATCTTGTGTCTGAGCTATAGTATCGTCCTGATGATCACCTGTACGGTGTACGCCATCAAGAGCAGAGGAGTTCCTGAGACCTTCAACGAGGCCAAACCCATTGGCTTTACCATGTACACCACTTGCATCATCTGGCTGGCCTTTGTACCCATCTTCTTTGGCACTGCACAGTCTACCGAGAAGGTGGGAAATTCAGTATTTTTCAAAGGCAATACAGGTCACTTCGTCTGTAATCCAAGGGTTTTGCAAATACTCATGAACTGATATTTAATTTTTTGAGCAATAAAAAAAAGTGATGGACGCAAGATTTTACAAATGAAAAACTGAATCCATCAACAATTATATCATGTAATAACTCAAACACTGTACTTCAGTGCAATTTTGAGGTATTTTAATTAAGTACTTTTCATGTTATGCTACTTTATATTTCTACTTACTACATTTCAGAGGGAAGTTAGGGGAAAAAAAGAAGATTTTACATACAAAACATGAGCAACTTCTAAAATATGATGTATATACAGACTGAACTGCCAAACAATATATTAACTAGTTAAAATTAGCTCCACATCAACCAGCTAAAACATTCAAATGCTGCTTACACGTTAATGCATCAATAATAAAAATAATAATCCAGTAATATAACATTCTTACAGGAGCCACTTTCTTTTTGATACTTTTTGGTACATTTTGCTTCTAACACTTATTATAAATACAGGACTTTAATTGTAATGTAGTATTTTTATAGTGTAGTATTGCTACTTTTACTTGATTAAAATATTTCCATACTTATTCCACCACTGTTGATGTCGAACTTTTTAATTTGGCAAAAAAAAAGTGATGATTTACAATTAATTTATAAATAAATCCATGAAAGAATAGATGGAAATAACAGTTAATAATTAATAATTAATTCATAAATTACTACGGAAATGAATGAATAATTAGAGCAATTAAAAAATAGATTGCTACATCTGCAATAATTATGTCATTCAATGTTTAATTTGCAGATTATTTTCTCTTTCTTTTTCAGAATAGTTGGAGAAAAAACAAGAGCCCCCATGACCTGAATGTGTTGGCGGTGTTGCCACGCGTGCAACTTAATTAATTCTGACATAAAATTAATTCTGTCTCCCAGTCTTTTGTTAATCCCTGCGTTTATTGTCCAGTTAATTATCAAGTCATTATTAGTACGATCTATTAATTGATTGGTCAGTAAATTAGTTTATAAAGTTGTTAAGTCCTTCATTTTATGTCACATTAAATATCATTACATTTTATCTTTTATGATCAATTGCAAGGATCTTTAATGTACATCTTATACATTAATGTACATGCTAGTGTTAGTGAGGTGAATCACAATCATGCAACACACAATAACACACTAATAGTGTAGAGTAGAGTAACAGAATCCCTCAGATATTTAGAGTGAAATCTGAGTTTGTTGCCTGTCATACCGTATTTGCTTCCTGCTGTAGTCACAGGACATCCTGCCTCCACTGTACTGAGAGGCAGAGTTTAATTTAGCTTGTGGGCTATTTCTGCCGTCACAAAGTACGCGACTGTTGGGGGGAGTATTTGAAAAACAGAGATATGCTTTGACTAATAGAGAGCTGTATTAAGAATCAGTCAGGCTGAAACAATTAAAGCCTGAGGTGCTTTCAAAGTCTTTTCACCTCCTCCGAATGGAAATGAAGTGAATTAAGAAAAAGAGGGATAGAAAGGAGGTCAGATGAGCTGAGGGACAGTAGGGACTCCTCCTAGACCAATTCAGCCATCCCATTCAATTAATCATCACTCAGAAAATATATCTAAATATAGAGCCCAACTTTTGTCTGGCTCATGAAAATAGCGGCTGTTATGCTGCCATCATGTGCAGGACCATGTGCTGACGAGCAGATCTACCTTCCACCACCTGCTTCATGTCTGGATTTGCATATGGAAGAACCATTCACTGTCTCTCTCAGCTCGCCTGGAGCCATAAGCGCAGAAATACAATGCACTTTCCTCATAAAACACCGCAGCTCCTTATAGAAATGGAGAGATCACTGAGAGGGATGAATAAAAAGCAGATAAGGATGGTAAAAGAAACTGTATGAACATTAGAGTCAGACACCAGGATGTGCTGCTGCTGCCCATATATATGATATGTGCTGGGTAGTATACAATTTATGACTTATTTAAAGCACAAATACTGTATAGCTTATTTATGGCACATATGGGTTGATTTATTTATGACACGTACAGTTTCCTTGAATAATGAGTTCATAATTTATTAGAGGCGGATCTCATGAGAAGTCACTTCTCATTATTACTGTTGGATTTGCAATAGAAGGAGAGCAACAGAGAGTAGACGTGGTCAAAGCCCATAAATAGAGTCTCCTTTCCTGACTACATATACCAGGTCATAAATCATTCATCAGGGGAAAAACACTGTCTCCTGTGCTTTAGAATGAAAACTGTAAAGACTGCATTGTGACAACTGGTTGAGATCACATATAGTGTTTTTTTCTTGAACCTGTGCATAATGATATGAATTATTAACTGACACACTCTGATGGATCATGAATGATACCCAGCAGTAAAACATACAGAAATCAATGGATAATTTTCTCAGGAACTGTAACCACGTCTTTCTGACCCGCTGTGTTTCTGTTACAGATGTTCATCCAGACCACCACCCTGACAGTGTCCATGAGCCTGAGCGCCACCGTGTCTCTGGGCATGCTCTACATCCCGAAGGTGTACGTCATCATCTTCCACCCGGAGCAGAACGTCCAGAAGAGAAAGCGCAGCTTCAAAGCCGTGGTGCAGGCGGCCACCGTGTCCACGCACCTGTCCACCAAGTCCAACGACAAACAGAACGGAGAGTCCAAGATCGAGCCGGACAGATCACAGTGAAGCAACAAAGAAGAAACTGGGTTCATGTATTTATCACCTAATGTCACAGATGCCCACACTGCCTCACTGATCAGTGAGAAAAATCAAACATTTAGTTTTTTGGCTGGATTGTTTGTTTTTCTTCTCCCCTTTAAGTAAGAGACATGGATTGAGAAACCAGCAGAGACGTTCCTGGATGTTGTTTTCTTTTTACACCTATTTAGAGAACTCAGAGCTACAAAATCTGGAAAGAAACTCGAAAGGAAACAGAAAAGATGATAGAAAAAAAAGATTACTTTTCATACAAGGAGGACACTGGGAGGATGTCGAGCCATACTAAATGGACTGCTAGGAACACTGAAGTTTTTTTTCTCTTTTGTAACAACATCCACATATACACCTCAACTTGACATGGAGCTATTGTTAGTTGTAATTCTCCCTGGGAAATGCTGTTTAGGAAAAAAAAAAAAAACAAAGAAAAAAAAAAGATGAGCTTAAATGGCGACCTTTGCCCTACAGGAAGATGTACATGTGTGTGGAATCCCTTGGGGTCAATGAAACATATTGTTTACTGGCTCCACAAGCACTGCATGGATTGTGTGTTTTACGTGTACATGAATGTTTTGAAATATTGTTCTTACGGGGTGTTGTGACTCTGAACTTTTCTTCTGATTGCACTGGAAGGAAGTCGTTTTTAAAAATGCACCACCATGTCCTGTTAGCGATTCTGAAAAGTTCCCCTGGGAAGATCCAATAATCACATAACCGTGATCACTCACAGAAAAATCATCAATATACAATCACTAACGCAACAAAGCATTTCGTTTGAATTAGTGTAATATATGCAGTCTTGATGGTACAGATGGTTTTCATTGTGGTGACTGTTAATTTAAGGGTGCAAACAGGATACAAGTGATTGTGAACAGGATATTTATGTTCTACCTGGTACTTTTCTCCACAGTGCAAAACAATGTTTGGCATTTCCCCAAATTGTTTGTCAAAATATCAAGCGATCTGCTCGAAGGCTAGTTTGAATGGCAACATTCCAAAATCTCACACACACACGCACACACATAGGCTGCTGTGAGGTTCATGCATGGAAACCTTGTCAGAAAGCTTCACTTGATAATCTGCACTTCAGCAAACATGAGGCTGAATTATCAACACTCTCTTATTTACCAGTATATTATTTGCAGTGCACCTTTTGCTACTTGATCTCAATGTACAACTCAGGTTTTACTGAAGGTGTTTTGAGTATTTTTTTCTTGGGGATCTCCTTCTATACTGGCTCAGCCTTTTCAATACAAATGGATCTAGCAGTTACCATATGCAGTGCATGTTTCCTCATAATGCAGGAGATCCATATCCTCATGTGAGAAAACACTGTACTGCCCTCTGCAGGAAAGCCCACCTCAGTGAAATGTTTGTGAATAAAAGCACAGTTAAGAGGGAATTGTTTGTAGACCCCACACAAACCTTAATAAAAAAATATTGTTTATTATTTGAGTCGGTATACATCTGGCAGTACCATTGAAACTAAAGAAAACAAAAAAAACCACCATTATATACACACATGTAGGCGATAGTGTGAAAAATAACAGATCATTTTTCAAAGTATAGAGTCAAATAGCTTTTACTGCAAGATGTATCAGTGATAATCATTCAATGACATAATAGAGCACTCATATATCCAGTTTGTCTCACACACATACAGATATACACATAACTACGACATACTATCCGCAAGAAAAAGAAAAAAAAAAAAAACGCTGGCTGAGGGTTTAAAAACAGTCACCACATAGAGGTTCATGTCAACACAAATATAAATGTACAGCAAGTTTGGTGATGTCATCGAAAACTCAGCATCTCTTGTCAAGTGGGAGGTCGGTTACTGCTTCTAAATGCAGTTTGAAAGTTCTGTCCGGTGGTCCTCACACGCAACATCCTGACCTTTGCCTCCACTGTCTTCAACATTTACTCGAGGAAACTGTCCAAAGTCAGGCAAGTGGCAATCTTGGGTGGAGGCCTGGTCACCTTTTTCCTTTTAGCTTTCATCAGTGGGCGAATCTCTGCTAAAGGAGACTGAGGTGCAGTGCTTGGTTAAGGAATTATACAGTTTAGATTTACATTCATTTTATCATTTTTGCAGGACTTTCCTCTGACATCCAGAATTGTCTGAAACTAATATGGTAAATATTTTTTTAAAATTTATTTAAAGCTGTATTAATTGATTGATTGATGGTAGTGGAACAAAGTCAAAACAAACATTGACATCTCATCACCTTTAAAAGTTGTTAGGAAACAGCTGTCTATTTATACATCTGGTAGACGCATTAACATTTCTTGGAGTTACCTGGTTGCCATCTGGTGGATGTTAGGTCCAGCATGAACTCTCAGCTCTGCTTTTGCTCTCTTTAGTAGCTCAATGCTTCACTGTGTTCACCAGCTTGTGGCTAAATTCTTATTCATATCATACGTTTGATGCTGAGCAGATTAATTAGAGCTCTTTTGTTGAGAAATGCTACCTGCTGTGACCGGTAATAAGGTTGATGAGAGTGAGGTTGCTGGCCAAAAAAAAAAAAAAAAAAAATCAGATCAATGTGCTAAAAAACACCTTGAAAAGCCCTGTGCAGCTGAAAGTAACTGCAGGGTGGTAATTCTTTGTGTTTTCATTACTATGAGCAACACCTTTCATATCACACATGGTCATTTGATCTGTTATTTATACAAAAATGTTGATTAGTGAAGCTTTAATGTCAGGTTTAAATGTTTTAAAGCTTATTTAAAATTCTATTACACTTCACTATAACTAGACAGTTTATATGGATCAATATTCTACAAAATGTAAGTCCTGATGTAGCCAAGACGAATATTCAACACCAAAACTGGTAAAAAGTTCTACCATCAACGATCAAAATGACAAAGATTTGTTTAACACATAATCGACATGACAGAAAAAAAGGATACAGGTTGGATGAATTTAGTCCGTCCTCCTAATCCATCATAACCAGTTCTCACCTGAAATGAGAAACATTTTCATTCATCAAACCACTGAAAGGACAAATGGCACATCACAACACCAGACATGAAGTGCAGTAGATGGTTGTGTTGTACATACAGCTCCAGGCTTCCTCTGAGGGTCCAACATGCTACCAAAAGTCTTCTTTCTGAAGAGGAGGGAGTTCCTCAAAAACGGATCCATGGAGCCATCCTCATCTCGAGCCTGAGGTACGGAAAAAAAATAAAAAAATGCTGTAACATGTACACCAGATTTGGAAATGGACCTTGTTGATACTGATTAAAAAAACAACAAAAACTTACCTTGGTTAAAGATGAAGTTTTCTCGTTTTGTTTGGACACAGATGACCTGAAAAATGAATTTGAAATTGCCAGATTTGAACACACAACTCAATTCAGTCATCTGAGCTGCTGTAACCACTTTACAACAGACAGACACACGCACTCCAACAATGAGCCACATAAAACTTACATCGGAGGGTCAAGACGCATCTTCTTGGATGGGACCTGCCCCGGTCTTTTAGCCACATCATCTGGGGTCGTGATGTCATAGGTAATGTTGAGGTCAATGTCCTCGCTGTCTAGAGGCTGGTGGAGGTGAGGCTTTTTCAGCTCCATTGGAGCCGGGCTGACAGGTAGACAGAGAAACCTCGTCAGTAAATCCAAACATGGTTCATGTTTTCATGAAAGATGCGTAAAAGTGTCACAAGGACGGTCCATCGGCTGACCTTTCAAAGACGAGTCGACTGAGGGCTTCATTTGTCCGTGTTGGCGTGCTCAGAGTCTTCTGAAGAAACTCCACCCTCTTCTTTAGACTCTGTGGACAGACGTGCATACAGGCATCACAAAGATGGATTCCTCTGATATTTAAACTAGAAGAAAATTTGTTGGCTTTGCCTTACGGTGATCTCTTTGTCAGCATTGGCCAGATCATTCTGCAGAGACATCATATCGTCTTTACTTTGATTCACCTCCTTTGTGGCTTTTTGTAACTAAAAATGAAAGAAAAAAAAATCATTTAGACATTTCATGTGCATTCAGGAACTGATTCCTCAGTTTTAATGTGTGCTTTTCTATGATTAGTGACTTATCAAAATAAAGTTACCTTGTTGTTTGAAGTGAGAACTTCTCTCTTCAGCTTCTCACACATGTCATTTGAAGACTTCAGACTTCCTTTTAAACTATCATACTCTCTAAAAAAAGAGGAGATACAAGGGAAAAAAAAATCACATCAATGATGAGTAACACTCCGACTGGTGTAGTTTGAAAATGATGTGTCACTTCAAAGGCCAACAGGACTTAGGCCTCTTACTTTTTAAGGGAGATGCAGTAGATGGAGAGCTGCTCCACAGCAGCCTGACTGACACCCATATCCCTGATCATGGACTCCACATCTGCTCTCTGGCCCTGTAACAACACGTCCAGACTGGAGCCAAACAAACAGCATTAGTGAATATTTAGGATACAAGAAGATGCAGTGCAAAGTGAAACTGAGTGATATTAATAACAATACTGTCATACTAGTCTGAGTAGCTGAGCCACAGCTGCCCCAAACGTAGCTTTATCCCATCTATATTAAGGTACTAAAGACAATCTAAAACAGTTTTTCTTTCTAGTACACTTGCAGCATATGTTGTGATGATCAAAATGTGGATGTACTTAGAAGTGTGAATATGAAAATACTCGTTTAATACCTTTCGAAGGTTTTCATTTTGGTCCTGAGTCTGCGGGCCTCCTCCTTGGCAGCCTGAACATCATTATGTTGTGTCTCCAGGTATGTCATCTGTTTCTGCGAGAGGTCAGATTAAATAAATGAATATCTCGGAGACAATATGAGAGATGAGTCAGCACATAAAATGGGTTTAAACGATGAGGAGCAGGTAGCTTACTCTGAGAGCAGAACACAGCATCTCCTTTTCAACTATCTCTTTCCGCACACTGTCCAGGTCTCTCCTCTGCTTGTCCACAGTGTCCTTCAAACTGTCCACCACCTTCTGTCTGTCCCGCCAGTCTCTCTCTACCAATTGATCAGACAGATAATGAATAATGCTGTGTACCTTTCACGATCAAGCAGCATCATCTCAAAAACAATAACAAATCTTACCTTTAGAACTTAAGAGGGCCTTCATTCGATCAAGCTCATTCTAATGAAGGGAGAAACACAGCGAGAAACATAAACATGAATTCATTCTGCTCAAACAATGTCCCAGTAAAGACCTTGAATCTCAACTTCATATATTATTTAGGTGATGTAAGTTTTGTACCTGCAAGCTTTCTGGGTCTGTTGTGCCCTCCTCCTCTCCACCAATGTCAAAGTACAGCTTGCTGATAATGTGTCTGGTGCTGACCTACACACAGAGCACAACAGTGTCTTACATTTTTCCTCTTTGTGTAGTCGGTTCAGTCTTTGCACTGTGCAACAGTTTATTTAGCTTGTGTACGTATACTGTACCTGTTTCCGACATTGTGGGCATGTCTTTGTGGGAGCTGTCTGAAACCACTGAAGAAGACTGATAGCAGGAGAGGAGAAAGGGAACAATTAGCCATTTAAAACGTGACGAGGACTGTGAGTGGTATTGTTGACTTCCTCTAACATGTTACCATTCATAGTGGAAAGTGTGTCCGCAGTGGATGGCAGCAACATCTCGCGAGTGATCGAAGAAATCGGAGCATATTGTACAATATGCTCGGATAGGCATTTTGTGCCACAGAAATCACCCTGTTAAGCACACAGAAAAGCGTATTAAGTAAACTTCTTAACGTACAACATGTGTTATTATCTAAGAACACCTATGTTCGTGTGTATAGCTTTAGCTAAAGCTGTAACATTAACATGAGCTAACGCCATGCTAGCTAGCTTTGGCTGACGTTAGCTGCTTTATCAACAGTCATCATACTTACCAAATAAAGACGTTAAATTACAGCGCAAAATCCAACATCCTCAATCAGTCTTTTCTGTATATGTATGAATGAGCCATTTTAACGGAGTTATGCTGACTCTCGCAGACAAAACTTGGCTTGCTAACACAAACACAATAGTTGCTTCATCGCTGCGGTTTCCCCGCTGTACGTTCAAACACACGGTGCGTTCAGGGACCCGTGGAACCAAAAAGCAATCGTCTGTGGGAGCGCGCGCAGCCTGGTAAAGCTGTAGAGTCCAGTTCATTTACGTCTACAATTGCTTTTATCTGGATCAAACAGTCATAACGTGCAAATACACATACTTTTATGACCGTGGTAATAGCAAAGGCATGTCTTCGTGAAAGTTTAACTTTTCCAATAACTGAATAGTCACAACTGTGGTTGCCAAAGAGCTGTTTGTAATTTATAAAGTAGTTAAGCATGCCATTTACGTGATTATGGACAATATTGTGGATATATATATATATATATATATATATATATATATATATATATATGGACAATTCTGATGTGTTTTGCATGTCTAATATCCTTATTTAGGCCTATATTTGGAAACTAGACTGTAATTAACATGATTTATGAATAGGTTATATATACAATAAAGAAATGGTCTCTTTTGCATTATCCCTGCATTGTTTTACCTGCTCTGTGCCCTAGATTATAACCAGTCCAGTCCTTTTCACCAGTTAAATATTGAGTCAAGTAGCAATAGATCAATTACAACTCATAAAAGGAAGTTTTCCATTTGCCAAAAAGTGATTGCAGCTCCTACCGTGTGACTGAAAGGTTGTTGGCTTTGATATTATCACGGATACACAGTTATGTGTATTTGCATGTCTTGACTGATTCAGATAAAAGCAGCTGTAGACGTATATAAACGGGCCTACAGCTTTAATAACCTGCGCGCGCTCCCGCGGACGGCAATCAGTGGTGGATCCCGTTTTGACAAGACACGTGACGCCGCTATACGTTCAAACACACGGTGCTTTCAGGAGATCCTCGTAGGATCCGCCTACGTGGCCATATTTCTCAAATAATAATACTAACGCTACTACTAGTAATGATAATAATAATAATGATACATTTAATTTGTGCCAAACTTCTCATTTATAGTGAAACTCATAGTGTTACAGTATTAATGATATAGAACATACAACATAAAGAAAATAAAAATAAGAGTTTAGATGAAAAATATGTAAATTTAGTAACTCCAAGCCCATCTTTCTTGTATTTAAAAATGACTATTTTAATGCTAACCTGAAGCGCCAGATGTTTTTTGTCTAGCTGCCTTGCAAGGTAATTTTAAGTTATTCAAAAGTAGAAACGGTGATTTGAAAACTAATTATGTTTTCATCAAACAAGCTAAAATTTAAGAACAAATTTATAATCACACATTTCCTTTTCATTAAATTTTTCACCCAGCCAAGTGACTTGGATGCACCATCACTAATGTTTCAATTAATGCTCCAGTTTACTTTTATTTTATTCTTATTAAACAGGCCTTTTTATTACTGTAAGAACAGTTCTCCGGAGGAAAACTTCATATCCCACAATTCCTACTTCCGCAACCTTGCAGCGCATGTTGACTAGCAAGAAGAAGTGCCTCTGTGTGATCTGATCTGATCTCTGCTCTGCTAGTTAGCCAGCTGCAGTAACTGTGACAAGCGGCTTGTGAAGCACAACGATCAAATGCAGACAGCTCCGGAAATGAAAGGTAACAATTTGGAAATAACTTAAAACGACTCAAGAGATCAGTTTATCAGGAAGATTGAAAGCAGCGAAGCCACACCGAGCTAGCTGGAGCTAACTTAATGTTTATTATCTGCTAAAGTTAGCAGCCAAAGTAACCTTTGAAGTTCTGCATCAGCACATCTGACTTCTCCACTGAGGGCTGTGAAACACGAAGACATATGACTTATATAAAACACAACCGTGTAAACACGAAAGATAAATGTTTTACTGTAAGAGGAGTCTGTTAATCTGTTTTCAAATGTCATTTCACACCAGTCATAGTAACAGGACTAGAAACTAGCTCAAAAGTTCTGAAAATGTAGAAAGTGTAAAAAGTCAGACCATAAAATGTTAATGACTCGCGTGCTGGTAGCCATGTCATAATAGTACTTCATGACCAGCTTGATCTTCAGTCACAGCGTCACGAAGCTGTTGACCTTTGGCCCCATAGCTCTCGTTTGTGTGTCCTCCAAGGTGTGTGTCCCTGCCTTCAGTAGCAGTGATGGATGGAGAAGCCCAAAGGGCTGCTGCGTCATGGGAGAATGGTACCCTGGCTCCAGTGGACCGCCTTCGCTGTGAGAGGGCGGACAGCCCCACACCAGGTCTGGTGGAGGGAACTGAACCAGGTGAGACCGGCTCACATTCATTCTGACCGTCAGTCAGACCAACAGCATTTCATATATATCATATAAATGTGAACCACTGCAGAACGGTCATCTCTCTGAGAGTGCATGGACTCTCCATGATGCCTTTAGTCACAACATCAAGTAAATCCCAGCAATTAGCCAATGTCATTATTTCAAAGGCTTTAGATGAGATGATATTAGATATACTTTATTTATCCCCAAAAGGGAAACTCCAGTAGTCACCACATGTCAACACATGACAAGAGGAAAAGCATAAAAACATAAAAACAAATCCAGAGTCTGAAAGACAGCACCGCACACATGGATAAGTAATGTGTTACTTAAAAACAAGGAAATCCACATATTTGTCTGGAGGTCTTGAGGCCTAGATAAGTGGACGGTTGTACTGAATAAATGAATGTAATTTTACGTAAGTGTCATATTGTCTCTTGGCTCATCCCTCATGACAAAACAGTGTTGAATCTTATGCAATAACTCTCCTGCAACACTCAAACCTTCTTTTATTTCCTCATTTGACATCAGCAATGTTGAAAAAAAATTCGATTCTGTGTTTGTTGCTTGAATCTTTCACATTTTTGCAAAAGAGACACAGAAAATCTTTGTCTGCCATAATGTTGATGAATTTTTGAAATTATTCAATAGATACATAATTGTACCATGACAAAAATGGGAGTATTACTTATTAGTACCTTCCCTCGTGGGAGAAAATTATTCCATGAGTTGTCTTCCTATTGACCAGCTGTTGCTAGGCAACCCCCATAAAACCAGATTAACTTGTCCTTAACTTGTGAATCAACTGTTTTTAATTTAAAAGTTCTCCATTTGACATTTGAGCGAGAGAGAAAGAGAGTGAGAGAGAAATACAGCATAGATCCTGTTTGTGTTCAGAAATGTTGAACAAATGATCACAGTAATGTGTCTTTGGTAATCTGCATAATTTAACTGCGTTCCACTTCACACCCAGTATTTTAACTTTGTTGAGTGCTTGAGGGCCATTTTTAACTGAATGAACCCACAAGGATCACCTGAGTGCATCATTAGTTTTGAACTCTCCACCTTGGTGGCCGGTATCTTTTGTAAGATGCAGCATTAACATGAACTTGAACTCCCTGCCTCGCCAGGAATTCTAATAATATCGACCATCTCCTCACTCACATCTGGAACTGATATCTGAGTGTGTCACAGTAAAAGCATGTCTACATCCAGCTTGATCAGATCCAAAGGCTCACTTTGTCTCGATTTGCTCTCCCGGAGATAAACATAGCATGTTTGCAGCGTTAGCTAGCTGACTCATTATCAGACTTGCCCTATTTGCCTCCTACTTTGTCTAAATTAAATAAACTGTGACGAGAGGTTCTTAATTTCCCTTGACTGGGGCTACTCTGGAAAGTTTTAGCCCAAAGCAGTTCTATACTTGTTTTGCTTTTATGTCCCACGAAGAATTATTAGTCAGTCTGAATCAAACATCTGTTATTGAGGCTCTGAAAAAGATTTCATAATCATTACTCTCTCATTGACGCAGGTGCTGGCCAGAAGAGTGCTATGTTTGTCCACGCGCAGTCCTTTGAAGATCTGACTGCTGAGGCTGAGGACGGAGCTGGGAGGGAGAATGAACTGGACAAATCAGGAGAGTGTGCAGACGAGCTCAAAGCTCTGGTGGGAGAGAAAACCATAGAAGAGCAACACAACAACGACGTTTCATCAGAGACTAGGACTAAGGAGGAGGATGTGTCCAGTGAGGCATGGAGGAGCCACAGAAAACATGTGTTTGTGCTGAGCGAAGCTGGAAAGCCGATCTACACCCGCTATGGCACAGAGGAGGCTCTGTCCAGCACCATGGGAGTAATGATGGCCCTCGTATCCTTCGTTGAGGCCGAGAAGAACATCATCCGCTCCATCCATGCAGGTCAGAATATACTTTGGCTCTGTCTCATAAGTAAAGAGAAATGATTTTATGTCAGAAAGGAAACATGTTGAATCCATGTCAACTCTGCTTTCTTTGTCAGATGGATGTAAAGTGGTTTTCCTCACCAAGAGTCCGCTGGTCCTGGTGGGCGTATCTCGCACCTGTCAGTCAGACAAGGAGCTTCTGCGGGAGTTGCAGTACATCTACTACCAGATCGTCAGCCTGCTCACCCTCACCCAGCTCAACCACATCTTCCAGCACAAGCAGAACTACGACCTGCGACGCCTCCTGGCCGGCTCCGAGTATCTCACCGACAACCTGCTGCATCGGTTGGACCGTGACCCCGGCCTGCTGCTCAGCGCCGTCACCTGCCTGCCTCTGGCCAGCTCCGCCAGGGATGTGGTCTCATCCAGCCTGCAGGCTGCCAAAGCCAAAAACCTGGTGTTCTCCATTCTGCTGGCAGGAGACCGCCTGGTTACACTGGTTAGGAAAAAGGACCAGTTCCTGCACCACATAGACTTGCACTTGGTCTTCAACCTCGTGGGCTCCTCCTCGTCCTTTCGTGAGGGTGAAGGCTGGACGCCCATCTGTCTGCCAAAGTTCAACACTGCAGGATTCTTCCACGCTCACATTTCTTACCTGGAGCCTGCGTCTGAGCTCTGCCTCATCCTGGTCTCAACTGACCGAGAGGACTTTTTTAACATGTCCGACTGCAAGAAAAGGTTTCTAGAGAGGCTGAGTAAGCGCAGTGCCTACCAGGCTATGAAAGAGGCGCTTAAATGTCCGAGCTATTCTGTGGCGCAGGTCGGCATCCCAGAGCTCAGACACTTCCTGTACAAATCAAAGAGCTCAGGGCTGTACACCAGGTGGGAAGGATGTCTGCTGAAATGTCTTATAAGCATGTGTTAGAATCTATTTTCTTGTTCTATTTTTGCATTAAGGTATTTTGTATAATAAGAGAATGATCATTCAAACGCTTTCTAGGCCTTAAAGTGTATTATTACTCTATTCTCTTTGGCTTCCTTCTGAGTACAAATCTTCAGTATACTCTTATTTTGCTCCCTCCAGTCCGGAGTTTCCTGAGGTGTACCAGTCTGATGAAGAGCAGGAAAGGCTGATGGGTTTGTACCAGGACCTTCACAGCTGCCTGCACCATCCGACCAGACCTCTCCGCTCCTTCTACCGCTGTAGTGAAACTGAGAACCTGCTGGCATGGGTAGGCTTGGCACTGTGAAACGAGACCATTTCTTTTACAAGAAAGCTTTTTCGCAATATTTCCCCTGGTTCATTTTTTCACAACAGTTTCAATTTTTAAAATGCTATACATGTATTTTTGGCATCGAAATCTCACATAGCACACAAAATGAAAACATCAGAATATTACTTCTCATCCAGACAACCTACAGTGGTCATTTCAAGACTATATGAATAGTGATGAGAAAAAAAAATGCAATTTATGCAGAAGTCAGTATTTGAAATGATGTAGAGAGAAAATGGCTTTTGGAAACTTTCATTTTTGATAGAAACCTTTGACACGAAAACTTTCCATTCCACATCAACCACAAAGTTTTTTCTTTAAAACAGTCATCAGACATTATGTAAATATTTTTTTTTATAATGACTTGTATATTTAAATATCTAAAATACAGTATGTTATTGTAGTGTAGAGAGCAGATAACATTAAATCTGTTTACACTCCTGCTGTAACATTTAATACATTTAGTGCATGTGATTTGCACTTTATGTAAGGAGTGCGTTTTGTATTTAAAAGTAAGAAGAATTCATCAAATCAGTTTGTTTCTTTGCATGAAGAGTTTTGCACATTGAGTATTTTGTGAGCCAAAGCAGTCATAAGATACTGCAACACTCACCACGTCCTTGTCACACTCCCTGTCTCCTTCTACCTTCTACCTACAGGTGACAAGTGGCTTTGAGCTCTACCTCTGCTTCAGTCCGCTGGGGACCAAGTCCTTGGCCGTCTCTGCTGTCAACAAACTGCTGAAGTGGATCAGGAAGGAGGAGGATCGCCTCTTCATCCTGAGCCCTCTCACATACTGAGCCCTCGCTGCCGGCTGACCTCCTGAGACAAAAAGCGTCACCCTGAACACCGACTGGCTTGGTGCTAATAACAGCTGTAGATGATGCAGTAGTCAGTTCAGTGTCTACATACGATTGTCAAAGCTATGCATTTCTTGATACTGGGTTCTCTATGATGTAATTCACAGATTTGCGATGAAGGCAGATATCACAATGAAAGTAAATTAAAGCTGTATTTTAGCGGGCTAGATATTTTATAACTTTTAATTTGGATAACAATAGTTTGAGATGGAAGCAGCACCATCAGTTACACAATAACGACATACTGTAGACGATTTATGTTTTACTGTAACAGCTTCTCTAAGTATGAAAAATGCTGTCTTTTTCTTTTTAATGTTATGAACTCAGTTCTTAAAAATCAAGAATAAAATTTGACTTTGAAAACTGGAATTTTCTCAAGACCTGCAGTAGAATGTATCCTCTTGTTTGCAGTCATTCTGTCCAGATATGCGTTAACCACATTCCTGTTTTCTCTTTACATGATGACCAATAACGAATCATTGTGTCTTTTTACATCGGTGCACTCCCAAGAGAAATGTGTACTTAAGTTTACTGCTGTCAGTTGTATTAAAATGATGTCATTGTCAGTGTGAATGAATCTTAATGTAAGTGCATTAATCTTCCAGTGTCCGGTAGAATTTTAGTTTAAATATTCTGTATACTGCTAACAGGAACGTTGGTGTGTGAATCTGTCCTGCTTGTGTCTAATCATAACGGTTTGTTGTATTTTACGGAATCCAGCTTTGCTTAAAGAATCCACTGTTGCCTCATCTGCTTCCACTAATCATGCCTTAACTCTAATGGCCATTGTGCAAAGCCAATATAAGGTTGTAACAGCGCAGGTTTACTGCTGCCGCACAATTTCAACATTATATATAAATAAATGATAAGTAATAAAACCGACTCCTTATGACTCATGCTTTATTGTGATCTCGATGTCTGCTTTTTTTAATGTGTTCAATTGCAATATAATTCACTAGCATGAACCACGCCACAACGATGTGTAGTTTAAAGATTTAATGGAATTGAGCAGGTATTGAATGTTGAGGATAGATCCGTGTATATGGGTGAAGGTAGCAGGAAGATGTCATCTGTTAGGCCCGTCTGGGAGGATGTACTGGAGACCAGGCGGAGGGAGACTCAGTGTGGGGGTTCCGTCTCAGGCATATTTCCGCCAGAGCCGATCGATGACCCCCAGACAGCACCTAGAGTTAGACATATGAGGCGTATGCGCCGGATTGAATAGGAAGGGATGAGATTAGTGATGTAGTGATGTAGGGATAAGGGATGAGGGGATGAGGGTAGGGATGAAGGGATGAGGGATGAAGGGGTGAGGGTAGGGATGAAGGGATGAGGGAAGGGATGAGGGAAGGGATGAGGGAAGGGATGAGGGAAGGGATGAAGGGATGAGGGAAGGGATGAGGGATGAAGGGATGAGGGAAGGGATGAGGGATGAAGGGATGAGGGTAGGGATGCAGGGATGAGGGAAGGGATGAGGGAAGGGATGAGGGAAGGGATGAAGGGATGAGGGAAGGGATGAGGGATGAAGGGATGAGGGATGAGGGAAGGGATGAGGGTAGGGATGAAGGGATGAGGGATGAAGGGATGAGGGAAGGGATGAAGGGATGAGGGATGAGGGTAGGGATGAAGGGATGAGGGAAGGGATGAAGGGATGAAGGGATGAGGGATGAGGGATGAAGGGATGAGGGAAGGGATGAGGGTAGGGATGAAGGGATGAGGGATGAAGGGAGGGTCGAGAAATCTGAGACAGACCGGGTAGGAAGGGTTGACCCGGTATAAGTAGGCTTGGTAGATGATTAGAGGTGTGGTTGAGGCGTGGTTCCGCTCCCGAACCTAAGTTAACGAGTTAACTACATTTCACTAGCATGAACCACGCCACAACGATGTGTAGTTTAAAGATTTAATGGAATTGAGCAGGTATTGAATGTTGAGGATAGATCCGTGTATATGGGTGAAGGTAGCAGGAAGATGTCATCTGTTAGGCCCGTCTGGGAGGATGTACTGGAGACCAGGCGGAGGGAGACTCAGTGTGGGGGTTCCGTCTCAGGCATATTTCCGCCAGAGCCGATCGATGACCCCCAAAAGAGTTGGATTTGAATTAACAGATTTGAACGTGAGCTCTGATTCGATGAGGAAGAATGAGCTTTGAGGTGATGCCTTAGTGGCGTACTCAGAACTGATGTATTTGGTCGGCGCCTTGTTTGGGATGAGATGAACTAGAGGCCGAAGAGCAAATATGAAAAGAAACTTCCAGCTTATCTGTTTTGCTCCTTGAAGAGCGATTTTGAATGATGCGGTAATGTGGACGTTCTGTAAGGTAGACCGGTGACTAGAAGAATTACGAGCTGATGAAGTCAGGGCAGATTTGTATAACCTTGAGAATCAAAAAGCCACTGGATCATGAATGCTAGGGTCAAGTCTACTGCAGAGAATATGTAGCCGGAACATGGTGAACGGAAGATTCCAAGAGGGAAGAAATGCATGGCGAGAGTTTAGCTGAGAGCTGGTTGCTGTTTATGCAAGGCTTTATTGACCAGGTAACATGAGGATGAGTGGTTGAAGGACATGTAAGCTGATGACTAGATTGATGAAGTCATTGGTTCCTGCCAAGTTGGTCTGGATAGTGGAGGACCAGACGTTTTATGGAATGAATATGGGTGAGAATTGCAGGCGAACGTGATGACCTGAGAGGGGAGAGGTGGTGGTAATAGTAGGATGGTGTAATATGCCTTGGAGCAATTACAGCCAGTTAGGTAGACTGAGTGTGCATATGACGAGACTGTTAGGGATGAGTTCGAGTGAAGCGTTAGAGGGGTTTGCCAGCCGCTAGCTGAAGCTAGAAGCTAGCTGACTGTTGTTATTGGATATGCTGAAACGAATATGGTTGAGGAATGCAGGAGGGCATGTTGTCCAGAAGGGAAAAGGCAGTAGCTGGGTGGAGTAATATGCTAGAAGCAATTACGGCCAGTTAGGTAGACAGAGAGTGCTTGTGATGAGACTGTTAAGGATGAATTTTAGTGAAGGATAAGAGAGGTTAGCCAGCTGTGGAGTTAACTGAATGACGTGGCTGTATAGGGATCGAGAATCGATTGAAGATTCATTTCTGGGGCCACATGTTTGAATTTCTGGAATGAGAAGCTAGACAGTGAAACCACGATGAGGGCTGCCCAGAGGATGAACTGCTGTTATCGAGGTAGATAAGTATGGATTATTGATTTTGACCAATCGTGCCCCCAAAGAATTGTGGCTGTGAAGAAGGGGTATGGCTCCAGCAGTACTCAGAGTCAAGGGATTGGAACACTGTGGGCCAATAGAGGCGAAGCATCTCCCCCGTAGTAGTCGCAGAAACCTATGGAGAGAGCAGTGTCTGTGTGCGGTTAGATGTCCTCCGGCTGGGTGATGGAGTCTTCATAGAGGATGGAAATGCCATTCTGAGAAGACTGGATTTTATGTGTGTATTTCCATCTGCTGGCATCATCTGTAACGACCCTTTGATATCTTAGGTGTTTCTTAGAGTTACTTGATCAAGGTGAACCGTGAACAGCAACGTCCAAGCTGTTCTGTCTTCTGAAATCAGGGACTAGTCCTTGACCTGAGCAGATCGGCTTACAATGTGAAATTTTACTCTAAATAGTTCGTTAGTTGTGAAATGGTGAACCGTGACCTCTCGAGTCGTTTAGCATGGAGCCTCGGGTCATGGTTAGTGTTGTCTAGCCAGGGTCTGCTTAGCCTTGGATTATCAGAGGCTCCTGTTTTCCTGAACATCACGAACGGCTGAAGTCTCAGGGAGAATACACAAATTACAGCGTAACCTTAAAAACCAAGCTTTTACCTGAACTTTGTAACTAAATAATGCAACCCTTGAAAGATGGAAATTCCATCGCAGTAATAACAGAAACAGAGAGATGCGATGTATGACTCAGGAGGCAGAGATGCTTTGAACGAGATCGGGTTCATGGCGATACCTGGGAACTCGATGAAAGCGCCAGGCCCTGATGCTTTCTGCTTGCACAGAAGGATTCAGAGAAATGTTTGAGTGTGATGAGCCTATGGCGAAGAGATGAGAATAGTAGAGTAACAATGAGAAAATTGTTAAGATGGATATTGTAAGGGAGTCAGTGTTGTGCATCGTCTACTTCTTTAGCCTGCCTGGGGCTTCTTAACAGGTGTGCTGAGGTCCTGTAGCGGATAGTCTGCAGCTGAGGTTAGACTGTGGGGCAGGTGCTCCTGGCCTGGACCCTGCCTCAGAAGGAGCAGATGTGCAGGAGACGGCAGTTGGACAGAGAGCATAGCCGGTGATTGAAGTTGTAGCTCGCCGTCCTGCCTCCCTGGTAAACGGGTCAGCCTTCCCCGTTTGTCGACCCCCTTTAGCATGGGGACATTAACCGTGCGCCTAGGGATGATGGGAGGAGGGGGTATAGTCGATGACCAGCGGTGGAAGACTGTGGCATGACGTGAAGAAAAGGGGGGTTAATGAGATGGAGGGGCAGTTACAGTGCATACTGTGGCAGAGAGGGAAGGAGCTCCGCGCAACTTGCGGGAGAGGGAAGTGCGTGCTGCGAATATACGGCAGAAGATTTCAGAGTCGAGGGTGCCTCAGAGTGTTTCCTGGTTGCCGTAACCTGCCAGCTGGTTGATTAACAGGGTGTACTTGGTAGCTGTAAGACCCTGTTTCTCCAAAATGAACCCCTATGATAAACATGATAGAAAGATAATATTTAGTATGTCTCTCCGTGGGATATGCTGAACAGATCATATTTCAGTGCGGATAATATTTCAGAAAAAGTGAAAGTGGATTCTGTGGGGGCTAGGTCTTAGACTGTGACTGTCTTTAGACTGTGAGCGCAGTAAGCCGTGGAGTTGCACAGAACTATGGTTTGTGTACATTTCCCTGAGCTGGCTATTGTTGAAGAAGGATTGCTTAATGAACTGTGCTAAATCTACGTGCAGGAGAGACGAAAGAAGGTTGAAAGCAGATGAAGATGATTGGATGAGTGGCAGTGCAGTGGCCAGGTTGAAATTGGTAGCACAATGAGAAAAAACATTTGGGTGTTGGGGTAGGGAGGGGGAGGGGAGGGGGGAGGGGAGGGGGAAAGGATAGACCAGTTGGAAGTGAAAGAGGAGGTCGTTGAGCACCAACTGGTGGCTTGTGATGAGACCCCTTGAGTTGGTGAATGGGGCTCTGCCGTGTTGGTTATGCGAGAAAAGAGAGTAGAAGCCGTGTGGCTGTGTACGGCTGAAGGAAGGGTAGAGGAAGGGATGATGGGATGGAAGGATGTATGTGCACAGGGATTTTGTGAAGCCTGCGAAGACGGGGATGAGAGAAATCAGAAACAGAGGGAGCAGGCACAGGGGGTTATACAACCTGACGCCCACCCGAGGGGGCTGATGCTGCAGGCTGTGGTTGAGGCAGGGAATGCCCTGTGACGTCACGTCTGACGTCACTGCTGGATGGTAGCTCAGGTGAGGAACCCGGAAGTGTGGGATGTATGGAGTCTGTTGCTGCATTGGTGAAGGCTGGATGCAGTCTAAAAGTCGGCTTCGTGTGCGTTGCGGTGAAATGCGCTGTATTTTCTCACAGGAAGCATTGGAGGCGAGCAGTGGTTCAGTCTCTGATATTCAGCTCAATATGTGGGCGCGGAGGCTGCTGCCTCGCAGGTGAGGGCGCGCCGCGAGTGCGCTGTGGCAGAGCAACGAGCTGAAGCCTGCATGGTGTGAATGGCTGGTGGTGGTGAGGAGAAATTCGGACCTGGCTCCTGCGACCATCCCGTGTCGCTCAGTCCTCGCTGAAGAAGGAGAGGAGGCCTGGTGTCTGCGGGACTTCGAGGTCGGAGTTGGAGAGGAAACGTTTGCGGAGGTCAGATGGAGAGGCCCGCGGGGTGAGGTACGCTGAACGCCGCAGGCATGCGACTACCCCGGGTTCGGTCTGGTTACTGTTGCGAGTCTGGTGGACCAGTGTCGGATAGATCGTTGTGCAGATCGTTGTCTGGATCGGTCGGCAGTTCTGGATCCGTGGTGAGTAGTAGGATTTAATGGTTTTGTCTTTGTATGAAACGAAGTTCCTGTATGAGCGTTTAGGCGAGAAGCACGGTCTGTCTGCTCTCGAGAAATCTGAGACAGACCGGGTAGGAAGGGTTGACCCGGTATAAGTAGGCTTGGTAGATGATTAGAGGTGTGGTTGAGGCGTGGTTCCGCTCCCGAACCTAAGTTAACGAGTTAACTACATTAGTTTGTAGTGATATTACTTGTTAAAGACAACCTCACTATAGTCCCAGTATGATAATAACAATTATTATTTACCTTTACAGTCCACTGATATATATTATGTATATTTCGGCTATATTTATAGATGATGTGTTCTAGGATTAGTTTTCCTCCCAGAATAATTCCTGAGTACCATCATATCTCAGGAGACCAGCATAACACACATCAGCACACATGCTGGCCTGTTGCCTAAACATTAGGTTACCTATAGACTTTTACCTTTTATCATAAATAAAAAATAGTGCAAGAGGCTCTTTAATTCTTTGCAACGAAACAGGAATATGACACAGTAAGAAAAAACAAGCAACACAGACGCAGAGATCAGTTCTAACAGTGTACGTTGCCTGCATCAGTTTATGGCATCATGTAGGCTACTACACAGAGAGGTGTCTAAACCACTATGCGGGTTAATTGGTTTGCGCTGTGGTCTGTCATTCTGGAGCTGCGGGGGGAGGAGCCAGCAGACACTGCAGATCCAGTCACTCTGAGAGTAAAAGTTGAATCCGAAACCTACAGTTTACATTTCCGGCGCGTTCTCAGGACGAGTAGGATCTGTGTGCCAGCATATGTGTTTAATTTTGACTATTCACTTTGAGGACGAACCCATCATACTGCTCTATACAACCATAACAAACTAATCAAAACTGGCGCTGGTTGCTTCCCTGAAGAGGACAGTAACTAACCTGTACAGGTAAGCTTTCTTTCTTTCTTTCTTTCTTTAAAAAAAGAAAAGGAAAGCAAAAAACCCCAAAACATTCGCATCTGCATTTGTCATAGATACTTTTGAACAAAATAGGATAAGTAGCTATAAAGATTTGATTTGAGCAGACATAACAGCAAAACACCATTCAGAAATTTGGAAATAAACAGTCACTTCACAAATACAATGGTACCATAGCAGGAGAGCCAAAATATCATAAAGTGTGATTAAGTAACTTTAAGCTCATTACTGTGTGCCACTCAAAAGAAATGAATCAATCTCAGTGTTTAATTTAATTTGTTTATGATATAGGCTGTGGTGTGAAACTGTAGGTCATTTGTGATCATGAGTGAGAAATGTGTGCTAAGTATGATGTTATTTGAGGGGATTACTTGTGTCAAGGGATTATTCAATATATAATGTGAGAGTGATGTTATCACATATTACAATTTGCATAACACAGTGAAGTCGTTTTACAGCATGCGTAATAGACAACAATGCCTGACTATATTTGACTCCCAAAGCTCATTGAGCAAAGGTGGTGCCTGTCTAACCTTTCAGGTTTTGTGCAGCTGTTGGAATGAAATAACATCATACATGTGACCCGCAGCCAAACAGACTATGCACTGGCATGATTCCATTGAACTGTCAGAGTGAGAAACAGAAGCATGAAGATAAGATAAGACATGCTACCAAAAAGAAAAGAAACAGAACATAGAAGCACGGAAAGAAGAATTGGTTTTGGTACTGAACCATGTTGACACAACCACTTAAGTATTTGCAGACTGATATTGAATATTAAGTGCAAACAAATCATCCTTTCCAAAATAAAATAAATGCAGACCTAATGTCTCTGAAGGGTTCTGGCAGTTCTTCATTGGTTCGGGGTGCATTTCCTGCCACTGAATCAATACACATGTCCTTGGGGTACAATATGTTTTGACTATTGACTTTTCGCACAGCAGCTTGCCTCTTCAAATCCCTATGGATATCTGTGCATTGACTGATGAAATAGAGGTGCTTTTCCTTACTCTAATTAAAGGTCACCAGAGTGCCTGTGAGCAAGGCACTGATCCAATAAAGTTGTTGCATACTACAGCCAATCGAACGCCTTTGTCCCTCTCACCGTAGCTCCACACGTTGTTGTTTTAAGCAACTGATAATAAAGTAATGTTGTGTTGTGTGATTGGAAAATGAGAAATGTAAATTCATGTATTTACCAGGCACACATGAATGAACATCCACATGATGTAAATGTGTCAGATTCAGTAGGATTTGGAGGGTGCTGGTGTTCACCTGAGAAGAAATAAGCTGATGCAGCCCTCAGTCAAACCTGCATGCTGGCCTCTAAATAGCACAATAGCACAATGAATGGAAACTCAATTTCAACCATTTGCTTTATTAACCACGAACATGAAGAAAGTCAATCAGTGCCATTACTATGTATACACATGTCCTCTTGGCTTTGAAACTCTAACCTTAACCTCAGTTTCACATGGAGCTGCAAATGTTAAAATGTAACACAACATGAGTGGGCTTCTATGAATTATTGATGCAAAGACACCAGACTCCAAACTCTTCCATATGACTTCCTATAGAATAAAGTGCCATTTCTTTAAAGAAGTTTGGTCAAAATTAAGTTTCTCTGCTGCTAAAATAAGATCGCTGTTGATGAAATTCTCTGGCACGAGCAGACAAGCAGTTGCTTCTTCACCTGGGACTTAAAAAGGCAGTTGTCGTCTTGTGACCATCAGTCCGTGCACATCTTTCCTCCCGAAAGGCACGTTGCAGTTGTGACTGGAATGCAAAGTAGAGAGGCCAGGGGTTTTGAATTCAGCCTTACTGAGATGTGTTTAGTTAATGATCCACCCAACAACGTCTGTTCAGGATGAAGACAAGCCCCTGACTGTAAAACATAGTTCCATTTGGTGGGTTGTTATCTAGACACTGATGAGGATGGCTGAGGATGAAAATTATTCACTTATATTTGATAAATTTGGTGCATTAATGTTGAACCAAGACCATGAACTTGGTCTGTAACTGCCAGTTCTCTTGCACAAAAGAGCATGACTCATGTTTTTTACAGAAAGGAGGATGACGGATTAAAAAGAATAAACATGACCAGGCAGTATCAATGACCTATGCAGGAAGTCACAATAAAAATAATTTTATTCACGGTCTACTCTATTGAATGCTACCAACACAGCTCTCCGTTTGATTGTGTAAACATTTCCTCTCAGTGTTTGTAGTGAGTCAGAAAAAGCTTTTATCTTTATGGCCACATGTACTTCTGTCATCATCTGGCTTGGCTCAACTAAGATGATGACGTTTGTCACTTAAGATCTACGAGGATTTAGTGTAGAATATAGTGCAATATTTATTTATTTGATAAAAAACCTCTTTTACTTTAAATATATTTACTTTTCAGTCTTTTCCAGAGATGCATCTCATTGTCTTCCACAGTGGATGTGGTCATATTCAAAGACAAGCCTTTAATAGAGACATGAGCCACATTACCACCAACCCTCCATACATATCAAACTGTGGAATTATGGTCCCTGTCTGTTCAAAGAAGGTCTTTTAAACAAACATTGTTCCTTAAGAAGACTATGAAATGTGGTTCAAAACTCAGAAGAAGTCAGAAAACTCCCAAAAGTCAGCGGACGTATAATTTAACATTTAATAATTTTAGGAAATATACCTATTTACTTTCTTGGTGAGTTAGGCGAGGCAATCAATTCTACTCTCAAGTCTGTATGCTAAATGGAAGCTTGAGTCAGGAGACATTTAGCTTAGCTTAACCTAAAGACTGTAACAAGGGCAAACAGTTGGCCT
This sequence comes from Euthynnus affinis, assembly GCA_029490765.1. Classification (NCBI taxonomy): domain Eukaryota; kingdom Metazoa; phylum Chordata; class Actinopteri; order Scombriformes; family Scombridae; genus Euthynnus; species Euthynnus affinis. The sequence goes on along the minus strand of CM055840.1, from coordinate 7,763,268 downwards.
AACTCAAAAGTTGTGCAAAGGTTAAAAAAAATACTCTAGTGCCTACTAGCACCTCTAAAGTTTACTAATTACCACAGTATATCTTGTTTTTGTATAATCCTTATGAAAACTATAGTGTAAAAATGACACATTGACTATCTCTTGGCTGGAAGCAGTGAGTTCTTGGATTCTCTGTCCTCCCCTTTGAGTCTTTATGAGCTAAGCTAACTATAAATCTTCTTATCTAACTCTGTTAAACAATTCCTTTCATATTTTTTAGTCAAACTGGAGTTTTAAAGGTCAAGAAAGAAGAACTTTAACTCTGAAGTTTCAGTCATTTGTATTGTAGATGATAAATTCTTAATGATTTAATGACTTACTCCAGTCTGTCATTTCACTTCATTCAGGTACTTGTGGCTGATGTTAAGGATGCATTTGTCCCAACATCAGATCTGGAGGTAACCCAACGTTGTCTGTGCTGTCGCCCCCCCGTGCACCCCGGAGTGGAGATGGTCCACTGGACCACACAGTGGGGGACATGTGTCTGGCTTCAGACTTTGCTGGCCTTTGCCTTGGCCAACTGTCCCTCCTTGGCCCCCAGCACAGTCAACTACTCAGTGGCTTACACCATGCCCTTCTTCCAGGCCCGGGGCCCCATCCAGAACATTGTCAACAACTCATTTTACCAAGAGGTGTATGTAGCCTCTCAGAATGTGATCGAAGCTGTCAACAGAAGCTTGGAGAAGGTATGGCAGCTTCATACTGGCCCAGTGGGAAGCCCAGAGTGTCAAATATGCAATTTGTGTGACATTGACAAGGACCCCAACTTCCTTGAGGACACAAACAATCAGATCTTGCTGTTGGATACTCTCTTTATGTATTTATATTCTTGTGGAAGTTCTCAGTATGGTGTGTGCTATTTCCACCAACTCCACTTAAACAAAGAGCCCTCTCATTCTAAGTGTTTGTTTAGAAAGGATTCAAACTCTGCTGCCTACTGCCCTGACTGTGTGGCCAGTCCTCTCGGTACCAAAGTGACCATGGTGGAGGAGGGTCAGACCGTCTACTTCTTTGTTGCCACCACTGTCAATGACAGTGTGACCCAGCGTTATGGTAGGAAGTCAATATCTGTTCGTCGACCACTGGCAACAGAAGATGGTTTCTACAATGATGTACGCGGCCTGACTGTCCTACCTGGCCTACGGAGGACGTACCATATCGAATATGTCTACAGTTTTTTCACTCAGGAGTTTGTCTACTTCCTGTCAGTCCAGAGAGAGAGCCCAGATCAGGACTCATCTCCGTTTCAGACTCGCTTAGGCCGTCTCCCACGGAATGAATGGGAGATGAAGAGGTATCGTGAGGTGATCCTGGAGTGTCGATTTGAACCAAAACGCCGCAGGAGGAATGTAGCCAGTGAACCCTATAAGGATGTGGTGTACAATGTGGTCCAGGCAGCCCACTTTGGCAAGGCAGGCAGGGAGCTGGCAGAGGAGTTAGGGGCAGAGGAGGAGGATGATATCCTGTATGGGGTGTTTGCTGTTACTGATGATAATGGGGTCACAGAGCATGACTCGGCCCTGTGTGCCTTCCCCATGGACAATGTGAACAAAGCAATCGTAGATGGAGTGGACGACTGCTGCGAGTCTGGACCAGAGCAGCTCTCCAGAGGGCTCTGCCACTTCCAGCCCTGTGAGAGCTGTCCACATGAGGTCAGTCCACTCAAACACAGCCATTATAGGTGGTTACAAATGATTAACATGATCTCAGTTTAATTTTCTTTAAGATACTGCTTTTATTACAGGCAGGCAGGAGAAAAACAAAGGTAAAGTCAGTGGTGTGTGACTGATTCATGGTAAAGTCTACTGGATAATATGGTCTATGATACCAGGCAATAAATCATGACTCACTTTCATAATGAGGAGTCATTTAGAATAGATAGAATAAATATCAAAGGCATTACCCTGAACTGCACCCATTCATGTAGATAACAATTTGCTGACTCAATGTGCAGGTATCTTGATAAAGCCTATTAAAAATCTTATCATGTGCGTGTGGAACAGTGAAGTATGTCTGTCTTTGTTCTTAAATTTACATAAATATGGAATATATAATAAACAAACTCAGGTTACTGAGACCTTATTGTGGCTGAATAAAACCATCTTTTGAACATAAATGGGAGAGGGTAAATGACAGAAATGAAGTAAATAAGTATTTATAGGAGTTCCTACAAGTCAAATAGGAGTCAAAAAATGATAATGACAGGACTTTTTCTTATTTTTGGTCCAAAGAATAGATACAGTGTATCTAGTACATAGTACAGAATACTGTATAATACAGTGTGTTTTCTTATGATTATGATGGGAAATTATCAGTTTATGCAATCATGTAAACCCCTATACAAAGTAATACTTTACTCACTGCACTGGCAGGAGCAGCATTATTATGCAGCTGTTAGCACAGCCCAGCCAAACAGGACTAACTAAATGAAATATTGAAAAAATATGTAAAGGTTTTTGCAGCTACAGCTGCATGTGATTATTGTGTGATTCACTTTTTGTCAAGATAAATCTGTCTGTGAATAATTGTGTAACTTGAAAAGTGAAAGTGAAACCATTGTCGCCACAAATGTAAATTAAACTTGAAATAGGTAATGTTTTGCCCTTAACAACAAATTCATACCTTACAACAAGAGTGTGTTCATTAGTGAGCTACTGTTTAAGTATTTGTGCTAAGCTAAGCTAACTATCTCCTGGCTCTAATGTTATATTTAGCATGTATTTATCAGATTGGTATCAATCTTCTCATGTAATTCTTGGCAAGACAGTGGACAAGTGTAATTCCTAAAATGTGAAACTATTTGCTTAAAAGAGAAGTTTGTCTGAACTTTTCTCTACATTACATAAATGTCAGTAGTACATCATAGTTAGGTCTGAGTATGGACAGACCTATGGGACACAAATTAATCACTTTCTTAATCATTGTGGCCATCCAATTGTGCTTGAATTTATTATTACTTTATGCACATTTATTTTATCACATCAAAAAGAATGTGTAATGTGATCATTATCAAAGTTCACCCACTTTTGAATACTGTTGAAATAATAGAATGCAACCTGATGAGCATTCAGTGTGTAATCAATGTTGGCCAGGTGGGAGTGAGGTTAGTTAGTGTTAAGACATGTTTTCTGCATCAGTTCAATGGATTTCTCAGGTCAGACAGGAAGTCTGATGCAATCTCATACAGGTCAAAGAACGTTTGCCTCATTCCTTCCTGCTATGTTAATCCCTGCACAACTGGTGTAGTGTGAGTGTATTCAGTATCCTTGTAAGGCCTGTCTCAGAATATGATACTAGTGGTTACTTGTATTCATTCTCTGGGGAAAACTTCACTTTATTTCAAGATCCCATGCATATTTCTCATAATATTCTTTTTTATGTTAAGTTTGTCACTAGTGGCTGCAGCGGTGAGCATTGAGGTTGAGAGGCTTGTGGTAGGACTTCCAATTCCATATTTACTAAAAGTTAATCCTACTTGCCAGTTGGAGCATTACCACATCATGTGGATGGTAACATTCCCAGGATTGAATCACTATTTTGGATGTTGAGTCTATGAACTTGTGGTAAGATAAAAAATATAACTCATTAAAAATACTGTAAGCTGATGTTAAAGGCAGGAAAAGCTGAATATTTAACACATTTCAAGTGTTGCATTTACATTTGAGAAAAGTTTGGAAGAATATGCAGCTGTGCAGTTTGGGTGTTCGATTCTGGATGTTTTCCCCTTTATTAGTCTTTGGCAGAACACTTTCTGCTTGGACTAGTGAATTCTCTCCTAAGGCCTCTTCAGTTGTGTTGTTTTTGGCTGCTGGTCTGAATGTAGTAGAAGTAACCTGCCTGCGAGATTGTCCAACAATCCTGTTTCTTCCACATCTCAGTAGATAAAAACACCTATGCTGCCAGTAACATCATCTATGCCTCACAAATACTGCTTTTCTTCTCTCTTGGTATGTCATTTAATTATTCAGGCATTGGAGGATCATTGGATTAAACAATGTAGGGTAAACTTTTTTTTTAATATGGGCTATGCAATTCCATTGGTCTCTATTAAAAATTGTTTTAGTTTAACATGTGATGAAATATAAAATGGCGTATTTATAATAACATCACACTGTTTCTCACCATTTCAGAGGTGTTCCTCTTAAAGGCTTTTTATTTGTCTGTTCTAAATATAATATTTCAACCTGTATAAATCTGTTAATTTTCTTCACAAGGTTGATGAATCTTTGATTTTTAGCTCAGATGAAGTTAAGGTTTAGGGTTCGGGAAACTGAAACTGTTTATGCTCCTCTGGGATTAGGAGGTCATTGACATCAGTCCAAAGCAATGTTGTTTGTGTTTTTTACGCAAACAATTTTTTTCCTACAAGTTCTGGGCTTACATCATGAAACTAGACAGAAAGTGGAAAATGCATATTTGCCAGTATTTTTTGCTGCTTGCTTAATTTGCTAACAGTGTGTGACAAGACCACTGATATATACCAAGAGAAAACTATAAGATGTCATTTCTTTGTTTTTATATGGTGGCATAAGAGATATAAACCGGCGTAAACACAAAGACACCCTTTAACAAAACAGTGATCCGCCCTGCTCTGTGTCTATAGCTACAAGGCAATCTGTCTGTCAGTAATGCAGCACATAATAATTTATCATGGGCTCTTAAATTATGAAATGATCATATTATCATGACAGATTCACCTTGTGCTCCTGGTGTGCAGCTCACACCATGTTCTCATAAGCAAACACCTCGGTTTGCTTACCACATCTAAAGATGAAATATGATTGGTATGATCCAGGAGTAGACAAGCAATAATTTAAACCATTTTATAAATCAGATTGGATGTTGGAAACTTTGCAGAAGTGACACAAAAGATAAGCTTCTTTACAAAGGTTACTGTTTGGCTTTAAAGCAGCATAAAGTAAAATGTGGTACTGAATGTGTAATAAATCTGTGTACACACTTATTACTAGTGATGGACTGTCTTCATGTTAGCTCATATAAAACCTCCATATAAAGATGATGGTTGATCAACTTTTAAAATGCATCTTTAAATTGCCTGTTACATTCCATTATGATTATAAATTATTTGACAAGTTCCGCTTACTAGCTCTTTCCACAGCTTTTACCAGATGGATCTGTTGACTTGGCAAGCTCAGTGTTATGATTTAAAAAAAAAACACTTTTAGGACTTTCTGTCTGTGTAGGCTTAAAGTTAAACATAAAAGTTCATTCTTGAGAGACAGTAAAATAATCCCAACTCAAGGTCTATTTATTTATTGCTTTTTCCCACATCTCCATGACTACCGAGCAAACTTCATTTGCTGATGAAGATCGTGTGATATTGTTGAAAGTTTTGGAAAAAACTGGTGAATAGACCTTAGTTGAATTTGTTTTGTCTAACTACTATTTTTTTTTTTTTTTTTTTAAATTAGTAAACATGTCTGAATCTTAGATACCCTGAGATTGCAGCACTACGGGTCATACTCCTCACACTACCTGTTGTAGACACTGTGAATGCTGTTAAAATATGCCTAATAATACTAGTTTGAATAATGTTGACTGTATTTTCTGTCTACCTCGACGTTTCCTTTTCTTGTTCTCTGTTGCCTGCGGCCTTGGTACTAGAGCATGGAGAACAACGCCACATGCAGAGACCATCCTACCATGGTTTCAAAGCCATACTACAGAGTGGACCTCTTCAACAGGCAGATGACAGATGTCCTGCTCACCTCTCTGCTTGTGACAACCATAGAGAACAAGACCGTAGCCCACATTGGCACCTCTACAGGGCGCCTGCTACAGGTACACAACAAAACACAAGGATGAGGAGAAATACCTTTGTTTGGATTAATAAACATGCTTTTTTGTATATGATCCTCAGCTAATCATCATATCTTGTTTCTCTGTTTGCAGCTTGTGTTGACAAGGTCAAGCCCTATAATCTTTGCCAATTACTCTTTGGTAGAAAATCAGAGGGTCTCATCCATTGCTGCTGTGTACTCATCAGAATATCTGCTCTTTGTGGTTGGAGACAAGGTACAGTAGCAATCACATGTCTGTGAAAAATAGAATAACAATATTTCTGGGCAGATCAGACAAAGGTGAACAATGGTTTAGAGGATAATATTGTCATGTAATGGCAGGAGGCTCTTGGGGTCAAAGACATGCAGGTCAGGTTACATTACAATTATAAATGAGTTGGGACTGTGACTGATTGTCTGTCTATGACCCTGTGATGCTCAGGAGACTTGTCCAGGGTGTTTTGATGCCTTTTGCCCAGTGCATGCTGGGATATAGTGAGACCCCTGTGACCCAAGTGGCAAAAGAAAATCGATAAACTTGATGGTATTCCTTGAGGGTATACCTCATGGTATTCTTGTGGGAAAGTAATTACTGTTTATATTGAGATTCGGACACAACAGGAAAATTAAACTCCTCTGAAAACTCAAGAGCTCTGCAAATTTATCATAATTTCAGGTCTCTGGTTTAGCTAGAATGCAGGCAAAACTATTTCCTCCAAAAAAAGAATGCATCTTTTCTTAAAACCCTTCACAACAATGCAAAAAAAAATGCCCTACAGGTGTGTTGTTTGCAATGATGCTGAAAACAATATAATCTTTTTTGTTAAGATAATGCTGTTGAGTGTGAATTCAAGACATAAGACGTGCTTCAATTCAAATTAAATAGTTTTATTATTCATCTCTTATCAATATGATGAGTTTATGAGGTTTCATTTCAGCACCAGGCTGTTTAACAAGTCACATGGAGAGCTTCTGGTGCCAAAATGAAATCAGATGAAATTAAACTCTTCAGATTAATATCAGATGAATAATTCAAATATTTTATATTTTATTGGGGCCAACTAAATTTGGTTAAGACCCAAATTTGGCTCATAGGTTACTACATGCAAATCAATCAAGGTGATTAAATACTGTAGTTGGAGGTTTTATGTATATCAGACATCCTGCATGTTATCAACTGTTTGTATTTTCTGCTGGACATTCATGTAATTAGATGAAATAAATCGAATAATATAATCATTTGTTATTAAATAATCTTGTTTTGACACATGATCTGGAGTGAAATGAAAGAATTGGATTGGCAATGACAAATGTCTTAGTACAGGAATCGGAAGAACATTTCACTCCCACTGGTTATACTCATTGCCACATTAAATAAAGTAATAAATAAGGGCATCTGGGGATCTTTCCCCTAAGATTGAGTATGTGATCTGAAAATTGCTATCTCTCTGTTTCAGATGATTCAGGTGCCGCAGAGAGGGCCAGGTTGCCAACATTTCCTGACGTGCGCCTCGTGTCTGACGGCCCCCAAGTTCATGGGCTGTGGCTGGTGCTCTGGAGTATGCTCCTGGGAGAGCGAGTGCCACAGCCGTTGGAGGAATGAATCCTGCCCACCTGGGATCACTGGGGTGAGGTTTGTTCAGTAATCCAGGATACAAATGTCACTTTGTGTAACGAGTAGAAACATTTCATTTCAAGGTAGTACTATATGTTATTTTCTGTTTTATTGACGCAGTTCTCTCCACGGACTGCTCCGCCTGATGGTCAAACAGAGCTAACTGTGTGTGGATGGGAGTTCCAGTCACCCATAAGACCTGCTATTACCCCAAGAACACACCAGGTCCGACTGGGACAAACCGTCTGCGCTGTGCTTCAAGCCAAAAGTAACAGCACACAGTGAGTAACCATGCAGGACTTGTTCTGTTCATACTATGGTCATTTTGTGGAAGATCCACCATTCTTGTGCTGTAATAAGAAAATAAAAAGCTTGTAATTTCTTACCCAGAAGCTCCCTGAAAAAAATGAGAAAACTGAGCATGACTTTGCTACACTGTCTGGTCTACTGAAGCTTCTTTTTGAGGAGAAATGAATTAGTATCTGAACCTCAGAGGCATGTTACTTAAAGTCACAAATGGCAGCCTCATGGTGGTGCTGGAGGAAAATTACTAGGTCATTAGGACACATCAATTGGAACCCATGAATGTCTGTACAAAATTTCATGGCAATCCATCCAATAATTATTGCGATATTTCAGTCTGGACAGTGACTGATCATCACTAATACCTTGCTACTAGCATGGCTAAAAAGCATTAATACGTTTGATAGCAGATCTTTTTCTTCACATTTATTAACAAAGTTATTTTAGTAATGATGATCTCATCCACAAACAGAGAGTGGTTTTAACTTGAAAACTGCATGTCAGCAGCAACCTGCTCAATACAGGAAAATATTAGTGTCCTCCATCATTGAGTCCAATGGTTTTAATCCACCTTGAAATTCCATTATGGCGACGTGCTGACACGTGTGTTTCGTTATGTTGTTCTTTAGCCTGGTGTGTAAGATTCGCTCTGGGGCCACTGACCTGTCCAAACCAGTCAACATTACAGTGGAAGTGCATGAGGGCAAGGTGGAGGGACGCTACTCTATTGATGGCAAGGCAGAAATGCCAGGGTTTACATTTGTGGTAATCTTTGCTATAATCATCAATTTACATCCTCATTAAAACCTCACAGACTTTAAATATTCCTTATAAGCTATTTCATCTATGGAGTTCTACATTTTGACTTTTAACAAATTAATGTTGTTTTTTTTTTTTTTACCAAAATGCTATGATAAATTGTCCCTCCAGATTCCCAACATCACAGAAATCCAGCCCAACTATGGGCCTCGTATTGGGGGCACACTCATCACAGTGACTGGACCTCACTTGGATGCCGGAAAGACCAGGAGAGTCACTCTCAATGATGTGCCCTGTCCAATACAGAGGTCTGGAAACACATCTACTTCTATGTTTTCATCTTAGCACCAATTTTTGTAAAGCAAAATAAAAACAATTTCTTTCCAGCTTTGTGTAGTTGCCCTACATTCTTTGGGATAAAGAGGACAAGTTGCTGCTTAGAAGATTTTTCTTGCCAAGACCTATGAAACAAACTTGTTCCAACATGTGTGTAGGATAATGATGGCAGGCTATCTCTTAGAAATACCTTGGCATCCAAAGACTGATTTAGAACTTAACTACTATCAATAGATGTTGCCTTATTGAGCATGCAAAGTATATTTACTACACCCTGTCATGTTACTATCTCATATGTAATCATACATACATAATGCCTCTTTGCAGAGTCACAAAGCCTAAAGGAAATGTATCCTCCATCATCTGTCTGTCCCAGCCGATCTCAGAGGTGAGGGACGTCCCTCTCAGTGTTTTCATCGACAAGTCTCCTGTCCTCACCACAAAGGTGTTTTACTACAAAGAAGATCCAAAGATTACAGCCGTCCTGCCTGACTGTAGCTTTGACAGGTAGGCCAGTGAGACTTCCAGCACAAACAGCTCACTCTGTATGCACTCTGTACCATCCTTAGTTCTCTCTGCAGTGGTATTTCTGAGGAATTTGGTTTGATTTAATCTTTTTTCACATGCTCAGTTGAAAAGGAAATCATCTCTTTTGCCTGACCACATGAAAATATAATATTTTCTGTATTTATCTTTGTTCTTAAACTATAGGGGGTCAAAAGTTGTGATTGAAGGGGAGAACCTTGATTCTGTTTACCGCACCATCATCCGCTTTAAACCCAATGAGAGTCACCTGAAGCCTGTCACAACGGTACAGTGTTCATCATAATGCAGAGTTGATTCATTGATTACAGTTTACAGTACATTATATTGTGATATGTTGCTTTTTTCAATCAGTTTACTGTTTTTAGATTTATTTTATTTCCCTCTGTGCTCACATTATATTGTATATATTCACTATTGAAGTATGATTACTTTTCAGGAGTGCATAGGCAAGTCCTTGTCCACTAGGATGGAGTGTGTCACTCCTGAGTTTCCCAGGGATGAGACAGAGGAAGGACTTCTTTCTTTTGATATGGATGGAGCGTTGAAACTTTGGAACAAAGAGTTCTCCTACCACCCTTATGGCGAGCCTATACCTTTTGAAACAGAGGGACACGTGCTAAATTTGTACCCTGGGTTTGATGAAGTGTCACTACATGTAAGTTATAGCTCTGTTGGTATTTGAATGAACAAAAATTAATCTGATTTTTAAAATAACACATTCTATTGATTTCCTTTTCTGTACGCAGCATCAGAAGCTGAACTTGGTGAGCTCCTGTATGACCATCATTATGACCGTGGCAGGTGTTGATTGTGATGCTAAAGTCCTGGACAATGAGATCACCTGTAGGATCCCCAAAAACATGACAATCCCCAGTGAGGGACTGGCAGTGAGGGTGAGTCAGGCTGGAGGATTAGATGATGACTGACTTACCTGGATCCAACTTCCTCCATGGGCACCCATGTTGTATGGGCTCTCTGCCTTGCCAATGATCCATTCCTGTATATGATGCAGCTAAACCTGCAAAGCAGCAATCAGATAGGATAGACAAATTCTGAAAAAAAGCTCAAAACATTTCTACTAAAGATCAAGATATTTAATAAAAACTTTTTGTAATAAATGACATATTTATCCGGGAAATTCTGACACTAAGAATGTCTGCATGCTGATAGTTAGCTAGATAGTTCATGCTAGCCTTCAATGTCAGTAAAACATATGCAGATAGTTTTATATTTTTGGAAATACACTTCTTGGCAAGAGTTAGATTAGAAGACTGATACCACCAATGACTGTATGGTAATTGTTAGAAGGTCATATTTGGCAGCCAGTTAGCTTAGCTCAGCACAAAGACTGGAACAAAACTAGCCTGTCTCTGTCCAAAGGACTCAAGCACTCAAAGCACACAAACTCTTGATACTTCAGAGTCATAGTCACCTCCTGGAGTTTTCACTGATTCCAGGAATTCATTGCACATGGGCAAGGAATAGGCTAGACCAGCACATACCACCCCCCGTAAAACCACAATGTGTCATTTTTACACTTCGGCTTTTGCTCAGATCAAACAAACAAGATATAACTACCATATTAATTAGTGAGCTTTAGAGGGGCTGGTAGGTAGATTTTGCTGTTTTTGGATGGAGCCAGGCTAGCTGTTTCCCCCTGTTTCTAGTCTGTGTGCTAACCTAAGCTAACCAGTTTCTGGTGGTAGCTTAGCATTAAATTGCTGCATTGACATGAGAGTGGTGTCAATCTTCTCATCTAACTTTCTGCAACTATTTCTTTAGATATTGTAAGTGTTTTTCAAGATCTAGGCTTTTTTAAATCAGATTTATCAGAAGCAATTTGTTCTGTACGTATAGTTAATGGTTTAAACCATTAAACCAAAAGAAACAAACCTCAAATGATAAAATCTTACACACTGGTGCATGTTTGATACACTGTATGTGTTGTGTTTATTCTTTTGCTTGGGCACACAGGAGTCTGAGCTTTAACAGAAAACACAGCCAGTCTAGTGTAAACAGCTTTAAACTTATAATCTATACTTTACTAAAGTAAAGATCACACTAAAAACACTCTCTGCAATAATAATAGTTCATTCACTTTGTATGATGGACTTTGTTCTCCAGATCTCTATCAACGGGCAGGTCCACAATGTTGGCACAGTGGTGAGGGTCAGCAACCACTACATGGTGGGGATTGTCCTGGGGATCCTGGCGGCTCTGGTAGCCGGAGCGGTGCTGGCCTTCGTTGTCATGAAACACTTGAGGAAGAAAAAGAAAGGTTGGCCCCTCTCTGTTGTTTGGACCTTGATCAGACCTGTTTATACAACAGGTGCTGGTTGTGGGTGGGGATTTGTGATGAATTATGCGAGTCCTTCAACTAGAACATCCCCAGTGTTTCATAGGATGTACATGTGTTCTTCTTCAGTAGTTGATGATTTAAAGGCTGTTGTGAAATGTTTTTCAGCCTCCATGGTAGAGACCCGTTTGGCTCACAGTGCTAACCGTGCCGGTACAAATAATGTGGAACTGTCACCTGTTGGAGACTACAGAAGAGGTGACATTCTGACTAAGGACTTTTCATACACCACTAATGATGCTAATTGGCACTGCTAATTTGCCCCTGACACTTACAGTATACCTACATGACCTTCTGTAATAACCTTTCCTCTCTCTCCGGGCTTAATAGTAGTATCCCTGAGTCCTCCCACCCCCCTGGCGGGGCGAGTGGTGTTCCCAAGCAGGGCCTACGCTGCAGGCAGCATAGATCCTACCCTCACCCCTCTCATGCCCCCAGAGAAGATCTCGATCTCCAATTTTAGGCCAGAGCTGCTGGAGGAGGTGAAGGATGTTTTAATTCCTGCTGAGATGCTGATCGTGCAGCACCATCGTATCATAGGGAAAGGTATGTTATGCAGCCTGATGCAATCTACATCATATTTTGAAGGAAATAATAACAGTCTTGTCATTCTGCATTTTTTTCCTGCAGGTCATTTTGGGACAGTCTATCATGGCTACTTCACAGACCACAATAACAGAGAAATCCACTGTGCTGTCAAGTCTTTGAATAGTGAGTAATATTTGCTTCTCGAGTGTTGATTTTTACACCTGAGGAAAACACCAGAAAGTCCCTCTATTTTGTCTGCTGTGGAAAAAATGCCAAAATACTTGAAAAGCAGGCTCTTTGTGCTCTGCTGTGTTTATAATAACTGTGTCTTTCTTCCTTTAGATTTGTATCCATTTTGGTTGTTCCTTACTCTTTTGAAATATTTTGTGTATGTCTTCAGGGATAACAGATGTCGAAGAGGTGGAGCAGTTCCTTAAGGAAGGTATCATAATGAAGGGTTTCCATCACAGCAATGTGCTGTCTCTGCTGGGCATCTTGCTGCCACAGGAAGGTCTCCCTCTAGTGGTGCTGCCGTACATGAAACATGGGGACCTGCGGCACTTTATACGCTGTGAGAAGAGGGTGAGATTACTACATTAAAACAGTGGAAATAAATAATCTGATTTATGTGCAACCATCTGTTTACTACCTAGCAAACTATGTATCATCTCCAACTGTTTTAATTGAGCTTGTTTGTGGGATTTGTTTAGAACCCCACTGTAAAGGATCTGATTGGCTTCGGACTGCAGGTTGCCAAGGGGATGGAGTATTTGGCTCAGAAGAAGTTTGTACACAGAGATCTCGCAGCCCGCAACTGCATGTGAGTCACCAAGATATGTTGAGAAATCAGCAATTTATTCACCGCCATTGGGCATGAAATTCTCTGAATTAGTATAGGGAGATGTTAAAGGGTACAAAATTTGTTGAGGTCGTTATGTCACAGTACTCAGGCAAGACAATGTTTTGCAACAAACATATCCATGTACTTCTTCTGTCCTTAGGCTGGATGAGTCATACACAGTGAAGGTGGCAGACTTTGGCATGGCCAGAGATGTTTTTGATAAGGAGTACTACAGTGTTCAGGACCACAGGAAGGCTAAACTACCTGTCAAATGGATGGCCATCGAGAGTCTGCAGACGCAGAAATTCACCTCCAAGTCAGATGTGGTGAGCAGACAAACATCAACCATAATCAAGATTAAACTAAGATAGTGGTTGCTTGTTAATGTTTTGGTACTGAGAGACCCTTGTACAATGTTGATGTGTTTGTCTTTTAACATGATCTGAAAAGGGGATAATTATGTTTTAGGTTCACAAAATTTCAACAGTGTTTGAGGTGTTATGCTCCACATGGCTTCCCAACATTAATTTTTTGTCATATTAATATATGGCAATTACCAGTAGCCTATATTAAAATTCAAGTGAGACAACTCTTCTCCAGTACGGCATGCTTTATTCACCAAACATTTGTTTACTGGAGAAGTAATGTGCCACCTGTTTTAATTTTGATTGACTTGCATGGAAGCCTGCTGTTTGTGTGTTCTCAAAGTAGGAAGCTGAATAATCAATACATTACCATCTGCTTGCCTCTATACAGTGGTTTGCATTGTGTGCCACATGGTTAGATTTTGCAGTAAATCTGCTGGTTTATTCCAGGTTCATCATCCTAACTGCACTGACTCAATGTAACATTAGCTTACTTCAAATTAAGAGCCATATTGTTTGTGTTCAAAGTTATTCCATTTTTTTTCTTGCTCATTGTGCAGAATGAGTGAGGCAGTCTTTCTCTCAGGTTTTAAGAGGCATGCATTACTCAGTTTAACACCTTTATACACATTTCTAAACTTTACATACTATATGCACACAATCAAACAGGGACACACTAGTTAATAGCTACTTGAGGGGTCTGTATATGTGCTGGTACTTTCTGTATAACTTTAATCCCTCCTGATGCAGTGGTCCTTTGGTGTGCTGATGTGGGAGATGCTGACCAGAGGAGCGAGCCCCTATCCAGAGGTGGACCCTTATGACATAACACATTACTTACTGAAAGGCAGGAGGCTCCCCCAGCCTCAGTACTGCCCTGACCCTTTGTAAGTAGCCAGAATAAAAGCATTATATTACTTGCTTTGCTCATTCAGTCTAAGGAATAACTATAAACTCAATGGTGGGTTTCATACAGCAGTAGAACAGTATGCTGTAACCTCACAGAATTAGGAAGTGCTTCAGCAGGAGTAGTAATACTACAATAACACTAGCACCGATTTACAGCTACAAAACAGAGGAGAAAAGGTCCTGGCACAAAGTCCAAGTAGTAATAACAAGATGTTCGAATAGTCACTCAGTAGTGTGAAACTCGTAAATTGTCCACTACTTGGTATTCCAACATGGTTAAGCAATGTCATATGGAGTTAATGTGTATGTCTCAAACACACTTGCTTCATTCACACACCCACACACACACACACGCACCCACGCACACACACACACACACACACACACACACACACACACACACACACACACACACACACACACACAAACTACTTGAAAAAAACAAACAAACAATGTAATGATAAATCCCATGGCCTGTAAGCCTGTGAGCCCAGTGAATTAAAGAGTGATAGAGAATAGATGAACCATTCATACTCCTTGTCAACTAAGACATTATCCTGCATCTGGCATTAGTTCACGGATCATGGAAAATGTGATCTAGGTAACCATGAGTTAAAAAAAGGCCAACACAGGACTTAAACTGGTTGAATTAAACTGACCACAGTATAATTTCTGGTGTTGAACATATTCTTGTTAATTTAGACCTCAGCTCATGTTGAAGTTGGGTAGTGCTATGCTGCAATTATGTTAGATCACCAAGCTACATGAACAAGAATGATAGAACAACTGGTGTATAGAGACTTAAAGATCCAGTTGCCTTCAGACAGATAAAAAACACAAACGTGTGAGCTAATCAGTGTTGCAAGGGAACAAAAATATTTGTCTTTAAAGTGATATAAGTCAGGAATTTTAGGAATTTGTGAAATTATGACCCTAAGTGGAAGTCATTATAGGTTACTAGTGAGGAGTGCACAAAACGTGTGCTACCCTGTAATTGAGCTGGCCCTTCTCTCTTCACATCCATGCATGTTTTTTTTTCCAGGTATAGCATTATGCTCCAGTGCTGGGACCCTGATCCTGAGTTGAGACCCAGCTTTGCTACATTGGTGTCAGCTGTGTCGACCATCCTGTCAGGCCTGGAGGGAGAGCACTACATAAGTTTGAATGTCACTTACGTCAACCTGGACCAGCCACGGCCCTACCCTGCCCTCACAGAGTCTGCTGATGAATATGACTCCACGGATGTTGAAGACTCAGACTCAGTATCTTCCTGATCCAACTCCCTCAACTTAAACTGGTATTGGTGCTAGCAGCAAGAGCACAAAACCCCCTTCTGCCAGGTCACAACAGTGTGTTTTACTACAAAGCATCTGAAACAGGGATATTGCCTGTTGTATGTGTGTGTGGGAGTGGTTGTTGTAAAATGCACAAAACTGACACCCTCAGGCAGCCATATTGAAGGTCCATCACTGTGGCAACAATAGCTCAAACAGCTATTTGACCTTCCAAACTAGGTCGTCTCAGAAGTATTTAATAGACATTTAGTTTCTGTGTGTTTTCCACTGGTAACAGATAATGCCACTGATGATATTAGTTTGTATGAGCTTGTTAGCTGGCAAAACATAGCAAGTCTTGTTAACACTTTTTCATATTGTTTATAGGCTGACTAGCATCACATTGTTTCTGTAAAACAACCCACAGGTTAGCTAGCTTGCTAGCAATGCTAAAAACCAACTGTTTGTTCAGATTAAGTAAAGTGAGGCTTTTCAAACACCTACTAACTACAGTGCACTTGAACAGTGACTGGGACACAAAAGGGCAGAGTGGAGCTACTGGGAACTGACTTATTCCAACACTAAAGTCTAATTTACAGACTAGTCTTTTTCAGATATCTGCTTTTTTTGTTGCACAACTTTGATTAATATAGACATAACACACAGTCAGTTTTTTATACCTCTGTATCTAACCCTGTTAACAACAGTATTGCTGAGAGAGGAGATTGTAGCTCACACAATGGTTGCTCCAATCAAATCTAATAAACTTCAGTGGGATGTTTGCTTTCTTTTACCACCAACAAAGTAAGCCCTGTTTCGACCAAAAGTTCCAGGTTTGGCTAACACAATATTTACACATGAGGAAAAAGCAACACAGATTTGTCTTGTTCTTTGTATTTACTGTTGCATAGTGTACTGTAGTGGATCCCATATGTATATTAATTGTTTAGGTATGACATTCCCACACTTGCTTATAATTCTTTTGCCGTCTAGTGATTGTTCTGTATAATTTGGATCATACTTCTGTAAGGCAAAAATGTTGACCACAATGTTCTGAAGGAAATCTGATATCACCCTGTTGCGTGTATTTCTGACACATCTTTGAGATAGTGTAATAAATTAAATATTTATTTGTTTATAGATTTGTTCTCATTTCATTTTCATAACCTTTATTTAGTCTTGAGAGTCATTGAGGTTACTCTTATTTATAACAACTGTAATAAATCTACGGGCTGAGTGGTATACAGAGTTCAAGGGCTTAAGTGTGGAGGCAGAGGCATGACTGTAGGTTACGTCACCATAAAAAGCATAAAAACTGCTTTGATCACCCTCTTCCTACAACACATTTGAAAGACGTCTCTGTTTCTATAAAAGAAGCTGACTTTTTGTTGCAGTTTTCAAACAAGCTTGTGCACATGATATTTGAATGTAAACTTCTTTTCTAGCCAAATGCAAAGGTATTTATATTCTGTCACTCTATCAATGTTACATCCATTCATAGTGGATATATGCAAGTGTTTATGAGCAATATTTCTGTCTCTGGAGAACACTATGAATTTTTCTTTGTTTGCATTAAGAACTAGTCTGAGATTAATGAGTGCATCTTGAAGGACATTTACACAGTTACAAGTTATCAGTGGCTAATTTTACAGATTCAGCAATACAGTACAATATAGTATCATCTGCATATAGATGAACATGACATCCTTCAAAAGAAGAGGCAATATTATTGATATAAATTGAAAATAGCTCAGGTGGCAAGAATTCAGACTCAGTATTTCCAATTTTCATATGCTATGATATGCCAGATAAATTGCTGTGAAACCAATTGCATGCATTTTTATCAAAGCCAATACTGTATACTCTTTGCAGAAGGAGAGCGTGATCGAATGTATCAAAAGCTTTTGACAGCTCCACAAAAAGAGTAGCGCAATGTTTCTTTATATTCAGGGCAGACACCATATCATTTAAAACTAGTGTTGTGGCTGTAATAGTGTTCTGCTTTGCTCTGCAACCAGATTGATGTGGGTTTAATACAGCATACACTGAGCAGAATGCTTTAAGTTGACTATTTACCAATGATTCCACGATCTTTGCCAGACAAGATAGCTCAGAGGTCAATAATTATTGAGGTTACTTCTGTCGCCACATTTATTTGAGACAATGACCTGCTGATTTCCAGGCACTAGCAGCTGTGCCTCTTGAAAAATAAAGATTAAAAATATGTTATTTGATCAGTAATGATTGAAGTAGCTAGTCTAATGAAGAAAGGTTCCAATTTATCCTTTCTGAGTGTTAATGGATTAAAGCACATTAAAAACATCTAGGGAAGAGAAAAACTGAAAGGTGAACTTGAAGGTGTGACTCATATCAAACAGACAGTCATTTTGTACAGGGGGCCCTAAGTGTGCACTGACAGGCAGATGATGCTTTTGAATATACTGCCTTCCAAAATTTACCAATGTTTGAATACAAGTTAATAATCAAATCCAGAAAATATTTAGGTTTTGTACAGATGTTTTTGATTCTTCCGAAAGCAGACCAATGGGATGCGTCACCTGTTTGTCTAGCAAGGGACCAAGCTGCATAGCTGTATTTTTTCTGATGTAAACAAGACAGATAATTCTGCTGAGAACCATGGACTAGATCTGTCCTTTGTCCTAAACGAGAGCCAGTTCTATATCAGGAATCAGAATTGTATGTGTACAATGAGTATCGCTTTCACGGCCACCACGACGCTGGTGTCTTACGTGCCCAAGAGGAACAGGAACGTGCTGCTCCTGAGCACCAAGCACGCGCACGCTGCTCGGGTCGACCGCGGGGGACGCGGGGACGGGAAGCCTGCCGTCGTGCTGGACTACAACCGCAACAAAGGAGGCGTGGACAACCTGGACAAGGTGATCGGGACGTACAGCTGCAGGAGGATGACCGTCCACTGGCCCCTGGTCGTCTTCCACAACATGATCGACGTCTCGTGCTACAACGCCTTCGTCGTCTGGCGGGAGCTCAACCCCGACTGGATGTCTCGCAGACGCAACAGGAGGAGGGTGTTCCTGGAGCGGCTGGGCAAGGTGCTCGTGACCCCGTTGATCGAAAGGAGGGCGCGTCTCCCCCGCACCGAAGCGTCCACCTCGGTCGTGAAAGCCGTCCGGCTGGGGCGGAAGAAGAGGAAGGAGGAGAGGGACGGAGGAGACGGAGACGACGGAGAAAGAGGAAGAGGTGTCAGAGTTGTCCGCCCAAGAAAGACTCTAAAACGAGTACTTTATGCCGAGGGTGCGGTAAGTACGTGTGTAGGGGGTGCGCGCTCGTGTACTGCTCTTCGTGCGTCGGGACGGACGTGGCGTAGACGACGACGGTCTACCCTGCGGGTGTGCGTGTGCACGTGTGCGTGTATTGACACCCGGATGTGGGGGTGGCGTCTGCGCATGCGTGCGGCCGTGTGTGTGTGTGTGTGTGTGTGTGTGTGAATGCTTGTATTGAGAACCCGGAAGAGAGGAAGACGAAGAGGTGGGACGCGACTGTCGGGGACGGACTGATCCGAAGGACGCTGGGCGTGTACGGGACTGAGAGGGTAGCGTGAGGGTTAAGTTTCTTTTGACAACCATGCAAGGGCCAGTTCCCCTTTTTAGACAAATGTTCTTTATACACACTATTGGGCAGTGATTGTTGATCCTAAGGTCAAATACACCACTACTGGCAATTTTATTACTTACTATTTGTTAAAATTAGGTCAATTAAAGTCGACTGTTCAGGACAGTTCAGATTGGTTCTAGTGGGCTCAGCGATAGCCTCAGAGAGCCCAAGATCCCTTTATAGACCTTTAAAGTATTCTGAGGCAGGAGATTGCCAATCAATATCAAAGTCAACCAAAATAATTAGCTCGGAAATGATAGCAGTTCATCAAAGGATCTAACATCAGCAGAAGGGAGTCTATAAACATAAACAATAATAAGATTATTATTAGAAGCAATGTTGGTTTGCTGTAGAATTTGAGTAAATATGTGAATATATACAAATTCTTCCATTTTCAGTTGAATTATATTACAAAGTGAAGCATTTTTTCCTCATGGCTGCTGTGTCAATTCACTAAACTCTTTGTTGCAGTTCTCCACTAGAGGTCAGCATTCTGTCAAAAATATCTGAATTGTCACTGATCTGCTGCTCAAGATGTTCCTAGCAACACGGATGCAGCACTCTTTATAAGTGTGGTGTTTTCATCATTTTTACAGTAGCATAGCAACATGTATGACCCAGGTCTTTTCCCCATCTCTTTAAACCAACCAATAAGCCCTCTGGATGCCGCATAAGATATTAAAAACAGACCAATCAGGCATGTTTTCCTCTTTTCTTCCTCTTTCAGTTGTTCTGCCCTCAGACATTTGGCAGGAGCAAACAATTGCATTTTCAATTAAAGGAGCTAAAGAAACAGTCACCATAGACAAACAATCTGTCAATCTCACAAATAAACCAAACAAACATCTCACTAACATACAGTAGCAAGTCCCTGTGCTGTAAACAGACGTCACTCACAACAAGCACACTTCCCCCACAACAAAACCAGAGTCAAATAAAAACCAGAGGGAAATAAACATCATAAAGTTTTCTCTTTTTTCATGCTGCCAAGAACAAAAGTCAATTCCCACGTGGTGGGGCCTTTGATATAGGCATAGAGAGTGAGCCCAGCTTACGTTGTCAAAATGTGTGTGTATGTGTGTGTGGGGCTCCATTTTACAGGGCAGAGCCCACAGGATCCACAGTAGAGAAGAATCAAGACATCCATGATACCCCCCTCTTCTCTCTCTCTCTTTCTCTCTATGTGTCTCTTGTCCCCTGTTGTATTTTCTGTGCTATAAAAAGTGCAGAACCCATGAAGACTACTGCATTCAGCTGTGTGACCATTTCAATCCTCAAAGCTTTTTTCCTGAGCTGGGTTCACCATTAGGTCCCATACTGTAGGCCTTTTGATGTGCATCTCATACACATTAACATTCTTCTTTGCCTTTCCTCCTTTTATTGTGATTCTTTATATGGACTTCAAACCAAATGCAGAGACTGTGAAATAAGATGGTTGAAACTGGTTCATCATGATGCAGAAACAGAGTGCTTTATGTCTGTATACTGTATGTGTTATATGGCAGCCTCATCAGAGGAAACATGAATAACCAGTGCATGAGTGCTTTGTCAAGTTTGGAGAGAGGGAAAGCAATCTGTGAGATTGGCCATCTGAACAAGACTTTTTGAAAGTGGTAGGCTAATTATTTCCATTGCTATGTGATGATGGCAGACCCTCACAAATAAGTGCTGGAGCAGAGCTCGGAGCTCTTGGATTCTCTTCCAGTAGGATCTGGCATGAACAAAGTCCTGTGAAAAACCCTATGGAATCAGTGAAACAAAACTCATCATATGTTACACTGTTCAGTCGGAAATGGTTAAAGTGAAAAGAACAAGGACACATTCAGCAAGTGCATTCAAATAAGTTTATTTTTATTATAACAATGTTACCCTTACAATCCTCGAAACCCAGCCTGAATTATATTATTTTTTTTTATCTTTTATAATTCATCCTGAATCCATCCATCCTCTGTAGAAAAGTGTCATAGTGACATTACAAGTAAGCTGACAGGACAAAGCTATTTTAGCACACTGGAATAACATTTCATATGAACAGCATAACAGCAGATCTCTCCTTTCATCTAGCCTGTAAACATCCCACAAAATGAGCCTAAAAAATTCTTCATTTGACTGATGCTGCTAAAACCTTTCAGCCCCAAACAACAGTAGGAATGAAATTCTAAGAGTTCAGAGAGAAATCATTCAACAACATATTACACCACACATTCTATGGACCTAAATGTATTTAATGAAGTTATTATAACTGAGGTTCAAGAACAAAACCATGCCTCTCTCCCCAATCACCTGTGCTTACCTATACAGCCGTGTCTCAACCTTTCCCTCCCATTTGTTCTCATGAACATTCATTTGGTCTTAGACACACTGCTACTAGCTTTATTAAGTGGATGACTTGCTTGTCAATGAGCTTGTCAATGGATGACAAGCTGGTTTTCAACCCCTTGGACAGTGATCAATCAATCAACCGTAGCAGCCAACTTGGAGCTCTTGGACTCAGCTCCTCCCCACGCAACTAGAATAACCAACTGGACAGTCACCTGCCTCCAGCGTGCCCTCAAGGATTTCCCAACTCTACACCGCTTCCACTTCCACCCCCACTCCAGCCATCTGCTTGGTTCCCTATCCAGTGCTACCTTACCTATGTGACATGCCAATGACATCATCACACCACCCACTACATTGGAGCCCCAGACTACTTCTGCCCTGACTGAGGGCAGGGTTGTATTTCTCCATGTGCCTGCTCCCTCTGCGTCTGATATATCTTGTGTTTCTTCCTGATTTATATCATCCCTGTGTATGTGGGCTGTACATTCTACCCCTACACACACATCCTTACATCCCAGCATAATTTCTTCTTCTCTTCCTTCAGCCATGGCTAATGTAGTTCCTTTGGCTCTGTGTGCTTCTACGGCTCCTTCTTCTTCCTCTCTCACAGCAAACTATATCAACTCTGCTGTTCACACTATCACAGCCACAAAAGGCCATGGTGCTCCATCCTCTGAACCATCTCAATTTCCTACTCCTATCTCTGTTCCCCTTCCTTTCCCCATCTCTCCCCAATGCCTGATCCCTGTCTATCTGATTTGTCTTGTGCATTTTCTTAATTTCTTCCATCCCCTTATCTGCAGGCTGCACTCCACAGAGGCATCCCTCCATCTCAGCATCCCTTTGTCTTTGGTTCCTCCAGCCACAGCTAATATTACTAATTTTTACTAATACTAATTTTTCTCCCTGCCTTTGACCTCCTTCATCCCACCCCTCGACCCTCCTTCATCCCTACCCTGGACTTTCCTTCGTCCCTCTGTACCCAATCCTCATCCAGCCCTTCACAAATCTACCAGCTTTTGACCTACCCCCTCAATATCGGACACTCCTAAGTGCTTTCTGCACCGCATCACCCAGTCTCACACTATCCAGCTGCAATCTGATATAGTGCCTCCTTCGGATTTAATACTTACAGCAGTGGTAGGTGGTCTGCCTCCAATCGGCCAACTGAACTGTCCCCACCCTCCCTCCTCTGCTCTCTACGAAATGTACCACAGCATTATTGCAGTCTTTCTTTCATGACTCTCATCCAATGAGGCTCCAGCCACATCATGACTCCATTTGGCCCCCGTTCATCCCCTCACAATCGACCCTTTTCATACATCTCCTTGACCCCCAATCATCCCACCATACATGACCCCCATCCAACTCTTCCTGAATCCTCTCACCAAACCACATAAACTATTTTTATACTGTACAAATGGTGTAGTCTTTGTTAGTGAAGTGGCCATTGGAGGTAGACATGGAGAGGGAAATATTTTTGTAGCAGCTTCAGCCACAATGGTGGCTCAAACTTCCCCTGCTCTGAACACTTACTGCTATATTTTAGTTTATTACTTCCTGAATGCTGAGAGGATTTCCTGTGGCATACACAACACACAATAAATTACACTGGCTAAATGAGGTTAACGTATAATGTCTCAGTGAATAGACATGCCTGCTCCTCTCTGTTGGAGCTCTGATTTATAGCTAAGAGCACTATTTATGCGTTTGTTGTTACAATAAAAATGAACACGATTTGTACAAGCACTTTTAATACATATTATACAATACAGCACAATCAAATTCTGCATCAAATTGTATAAACACATATTACACATAAACGCAAATTAGGTGATAAACAACAATAAAATATAATAAAAAGAAATAAAAATGAAAGCTTTTAATTAAGATCAAATAAAAGCAAGGATACAGACTACTTACAAGCGAGATTTAAAAGTCTAAAGATTTTTCTTTAAGGACTTTACAGAGTTATATCAGATATTTATGGGCAGGTTATTCTACTGTTTTGGTCCTTAATTAAAAAAGGCTGCCTTTCCATACATTTGACTGTGAAGGTGGCAAAACATTTAGACCCTTGTAAACTAGTAATAGGATTTTAAAATCTATTCTAACAGGCAAGAAAACAATGCAAGGATGCTACAATTGGTGATATGCTCTCTTTT
Source organism: Euthynnus affinis (assembly GCA_029490765.1). Lineage (NCBI taxonomy): Eukaryota > Metazoa > Chordata > Actinopteri > Scombriformes > Scombridae > Euthynnus > Euthynnus affinis. Next base: position 7,739,476 of record CM055840.1, on the reverse strand, counting down.
ATTTGTTTTTGTTTTGGCAACTACATTTTGTACAAGATGAAGTCTATTCACAGAGTTTTTTTAAGTCCACTTAGAATTTTTCTCTTCTTTTAGAATTGGTTTTATATTAACATAACATGGTTTGATTGACAGAAGAAGAACTCAGAAATTGCATGTAAACATCGACCTGGATTAGAATATGTAAGTAAAACAATGCACTTTTGTCTTTACCTGAAACTTCTTAGCCATTAACAACTCTTCTTGACTGTTTAAGCTTCTCGCAGTAGTTACTGTATGCTGCCTCTAGCCTGTCACTGTAGATATGAACCATCCATCAGCATCCTTGGCCTCTGAGCAGTCGTGCCTGGCTGTGCTGAATTCATCCCTGCAAGCTGCAGCAGATGAGAAGAATGCAAACTGTTGTTAGGTTGATGTCAGTTCTGTATTGAGAGGAAAAACTTGACTCCCTTGAGAGATTTAGCCTGCATCTTTAATACAAGACATTAATAATTTACACACCCTTTCCCCCTTTTTTTAAAGAGAGAAGAAAAATCAAACTTTTTTTTCTCCCCAGCCTATGTTGACAGCAGAGAGGAGATGCGCACTGTCAAGCTGATTGGTCCACTACCTGAGCTTGAAATATAGTGATGTTAAAAGCTATTGATTTTTACAGCATCATGCCTGACTTATTTTACCCAGGTAGAGTATGAGGTCAAGACATACTGCTGATGTTGGAGGGATTTTACATAGATATGAAGAAGGTTAAGGGAGAAACTAGAGTGAAAAGTGTAAAAGCTCTTTTCATCCAAAAAAACAAAACGAAACTAACAAACAAACAAATACAAAAATGTAAACAAATTCCATGTGATCCAAATTCCAAATTAAAGATCTCCTGCTTGTGGTCACCAATATATTTTACAAATGTTTGGAAGTGTTCATCATATGTTGGGGAAACATGTACCAAGCTTCTTCAGCAGTTTTCAGCTTATCTCTTCTGTCTCATTACAAATCAAAATAATTGAAAATAAGGATGGATTTGCCTCGTACTTTTCAACACTTAAGCACTTGGTGTGGGACTTCTAGCAAGGTCCTGATCAAAAATGGAGGAGGGGATTAATGATTTCCTGCCGCCATGAATCTTTATCGAGCTGTGGCAGGCAGGCTTCTTAGTTGTCCCTAGACAGTAGTAAATTGTAAACAGGAGAGCAAAGAAGAGAGTCTTCAGGTCCATTCACACCTCTGTATCAGGGTACAGAGTGTATTGAATCATTGAAGTGTGAACTGTGCGTTAAAGTGGTCAGTGGTCCTCCTGGAATATAGAAATGATTGATAAATGTATGCTGGCTGGCATCACTCTGGTCTTTTGGTTGCACCGATAATTGAAACATTTTTAAAAAATTATATAGTGTATGTACCACGCAAAGCAGTCTGACAACATACTATCAGAAACTAAAGATGGGAAACAATGATTTGAAATGAATAAATAAACGTGGCACAGATAGTGCCCAGAGGATGAATCCTAATGACTTTGGTCATACATCATACATTTTCATCTCCTTCCACCATCTATGGAGGATATTTTGTTTTAAAATATCCACCATAACCAGCAAGGTCAAAATTTCAAACATCAGCAAAACTAATGATAGCCTTATCAGCCTAGTGATTACTGCTAATTAGCAAATGTTAACTTGCTAGCATATAAACTAATATGATTGACATTACCTGTTAGCATGCTGACTTAAGCATTTAAAGATTTAAAAGCACTTCTGTACAGGCTAATAGAGCTGCTAGAATGGCTGTATACTCTTATTTTTGTCTTGTCTTGTTTGCATAAAGACCACAATTAATTGATTAACGTACACCAAATAAAAGTAATATTATTTAATATTTGGTTGCAAATCCTTTACAGTCGATGACTGAAGTATGGCCTACAGGCATCTGACTATTTCCATAGTCATGTTTTGCAGGCCTGTATTACAACCATCTTCATTTCTGACTTGCTTTGGAGGCTTTTGGCCTTCAGTCTGGTCTCCATCAATGGGGAAACGTCCTTGGCCAGTCAACAACATTCAGCCATAAATAACTCATTTGTTAAAATTTGCATTGACATAATTCTAGTAATGAAGGATCTACATCATGATGTTGTTTTCCGAGGGAATCAATGCACCAGCAGCAGCTGTTTTATTAACCTGCTTGGTCAAAACTGCATAAGAAGTAGATCTATCAACATAGATATAACATCTCACTGTCCTTCATTCTGCTAAAATAACACAAGATACTGATAATAAGCATACATACTAATAAAAATAATTAAATATGACATCAGCAATGCTCTGAAAACATTACCCTGGGAAATTAACACAGGGTACTGAGACATGGTTTGTAGAGCTTCTAGGAACATGAAATGTGCACACTGAGGGTAGAAATGGTTTAGAGGTGTTTTTTCTGAGCCAGTCTGATCACTAACCCCTCAAAAATGGCATGAATGGTACAGCCTGACTCATATAAGTTGCAGAGCTGAGCTGTCTGCACCTGAGTACTTACAGTATCTTGTTTTATAGTTTTCCAAAGTAAGCTGTGATATCAAATCTAAAAATGGTTGCTAGTACCAGAGGGTGGAAAACTAGTATTTACTTCTTCTACTCTAAGTCTATGAAAAGGTAAAGAAAGGACTAAAGGTAAAGTGCTTTAGTCTCCTGGCTGGGTTTAGTGAAATTGCATATTATTTGAATCATCCATTGCCCCAAACAAAACATTTATTGGATCTGATCTTGATTAGAAGCCTCCTCCTCTCCATCAGAAGCTTCATGTAATATTCAGAAAGCCATTACAGCTGTCCTTCGAAGAAGAAATTACCTTGAGGAATATTGAAAAGGGAAAGGTGGTGATTTATATGTCCATACTATATACAGATACAGAATCTTGATTTTTCGGGGCACATTTGGGAAGAGATAGAACAGGATGTTTGTAGCAGTCAACATGCTATTAAAAAAGAATCTACAGCAGCTATGCTATTACCATGTCTGAATGGACTGAAAATCCCTGTGGTAGGTTTCCGGCACCTTGTTGAAACCAAGGTTTCAATAATTCAAGGTTTTCTGAGTTTAAAAGTAGCCTCTAGTTAGTACAGCCAAGGTGAATCTAATAAAGTGGAGTTGACTGCAATGTGAGAACACTGAAATATGGTTGGAGGTGAATATAATGCTGTACAAATGTGAATACATGTCATTGTCCAGATTTTACATGATTACACCGAGGAAAATTTATTTCAGTCTTCATATGGTCACCTGACTGTTGTTTTAAGACAGAATTGAAAAATTGTAAATCTATTCCTTTAATGTCAGCCACTGGAGCGCGGCTGCTGAGTGGCCAATTGCTAAGTGGCTAAGAAAAAACAGTCTTCTCTGAGCAAATAAATATTGAGAAAAGTTTTAGCATAATACATCACAGCCTTCACAAAATATATTGAATTAATGATACCTTGCCCAAAGCAGAAAACGTTTGCAGAATTCTGTTATCAACAATACTTGGACGATCTCAAATTTGGTTTACGGCACACTCATCTTTTCATCTCATTTGTTCGTCTTACCCTGGAAGCTGTGCAGTATAAGGAGGGATCCTGCTTATGTGTACTTAGAAACAGAATGCACAATAGAGCTCAGGTTATCAATGACAGGCAACTTATCATTCCTGGTGAAATGCTCAGTAAAACAAAAAACCAAATAGTAATGAATTGATCAACTTACGGAAAATTCAAACCTCTATAATTCTCTGCAGTCTCTGCTTAGCAGTGTTTACCTCATGACATCCATCTCCAGGGTCATGGAAAGTTCAACCTTTCCCCACATGCTAAAATGTATTCCTTCCATTAGTAGTTAGGCCATTGAATTGTTATGCTCTTTGGTTCCGGCTGCAGATATAATGTGATGCAGTGCCTTCTTCAAAATACACTGCCATCAATATTCCTCTTATGAAATCTCTGCTTCCTCATTTCCCCCGAAGACTCCCAGCTGGTAGCATCTATACCGAACTATAAGAGCTGAGTATCAACAAGCACAGCCTCATGAAATATTCTCTGTGTTTAACATTTAGCCATCCGTTTTTATGCTAACCTTAATGGTTAAGATGTGCTTTGTTTGGCCATCAATATAGGAATGAGTCACCAAGAATAGCCTCCAGTGGCACAATAGCCTGGGACCAGCAACCGAAGGCAGAGCTCAATTATAGAAGGCTTTGTGTGAGTCCTATTCTTTGAGTCTTGTATTGTATTTCTTCAGGACACAGCAAAATTAATGATAAACCCATATTTTTGGACATCTGTGTCACTAATTTTCTGCCTAGGGGTGCGCAGGGTGATAACACTGGAACACAATGGAAGGCGAGAGAGCACATATTTGGCTGTATAATTGTCACACTTGGTAATGGAAGTTTTCAGCTATTTTGCCTTTTTACTTTGATGGGATTTTTTTTCACTCTGCATCTTATATCTTAAAGGAAACTCATCATATGATAGTGTCCAATTTTTTTTCAAGTAATCATATTATCATAGCAGTTCATCAGTGACAACAGGGTGCATGTTTAAAGCTATTAGGCTGGATAAGGATTGTTAGAAAGGATTCAGCTTCTTAGTAATATCTTATTTAAACTGCTACAAACTGTGTGGCTCAGGGTTTGTGATATGCAATTTGCTGATCATAAATGCATAATACAGTAAATTATCATTAAAATGTAGCTAGTGGAATAGATTACATGGCTTTTGAAGGAGGATGTTTTAAAGATCTGGTATTATGGCCTTTTTCACTAATTTTTTTTTTATAAATACTGAGTCTATTTTAAATATATCTGTGATATTTTATTGACCAAAGTTGTTTAAATTGCTCTAAATCCATTTTTATCTTGGAGCTCTGATTCTTTTCTGTCCTCCAGCAGGCTATTTTGGAAGCTATTTACATGAAAATGGCATTATTAATCACCACCCACTCTGATTGGCTGGAGGTGTTGCCCCTACCTTCACCCTCAGCCAATCAGAAAACAATCTAATGAATAATGCAAGTTTCCTTTAGCCACATCTTTACCTGGAGAGTCTAAGTTTCCCACCAAGTAAGTATTTTCTTCAAACGTAGCTGGAGGTCACTAGTTTGCCTTTAGAACAGACATATTGTGTACTGTGAATTACTGAGGCTGGTAAAGCAGACATTCGGTTGTAAGATGTGTGGAAAACACACACAACCACATGCCAATAATGTTAGAAAGCTTGTCTCCAAAAATGAATTTCAGCCCTTCCTGATGTAAATTTCCATCCTCTGGATGGTTGTAAAAACTGAAGTTACTTAAGTTTCAGAACAACCAGCGACACTTCCAGGGTTCTGCTTTGCTCGCCATCTGGCTGAAATGCAAATTCAAAACTACAGAAGTTACAGCAGGAATGGGCTCATTTTGATTTGACTTTCTGATGGGGCATACTAACAGGTTCCGCCTTGACATACTAGAATGAAGAGTGAATTTCAAAATTTCAATTACCTTAAAAAGTATTTTTACATCACCCTAATCCAAAAGCCCAAATCCCAAAGCTCATTTTCCTGGTTTTCCACAACACCAGCCCTTTAAGTGGTAAAAAGTAACTAAGTACATTCATTCAAATACATTGGTATTCTTATATTATACTCTTTTTTTGTCTTGCCTGTTGCCTCTTTTCACTTTTTACTCCAACACATGTATTTGACAGCTTTAGTTAGATTATAAATGCAAAACATATGATCAGCTTCTAAAATATAATACATTGTTGTGGTTACCCAACAGTATATAAAGTAAGTATATAAAATTAGCTGCATCTTGAGCTCTGAACACAATACTGACAGCTTTTTAGGAAACAGTTGTCTGTTGGCATACCCAGCAGTTTGAGAGAAACATTGTCCTTCATTTGATGTCCTGTTTCTCACAACCTGGCAAAAGTCAATTATGTTCACTGCTCACTGTGCCTGGATGTTGTTTTGTGCTGGTTAGCACAATAGTGTAAAGTGGGCTTTTAGAGCTTCTTTGCCTTTTGCGGTCAAAGACGGCAGGGGTGAAAGTGACCCAAAACAGTGAAGGTCTGGTCTGGAAAACCAATACGATGAGCTAAAGCATGCTATTCTCTCTGTGGGTTTGTCACTATGACATTTACAATTACATTTTTTCAGACTCTTTTATCCAAAGTGACATACAACACAATCAGGGATCTAGTTAGTTTAATTTCTGTCTTTTTTTGTTATTTCTCTACCTACAGTCCATCAGGTGCAGAGGTGTTTGTGTAAGAGCTGGGTTTTTAGTCTTTTCTTCTTCTATGACCAACCCATTTCTTATTGCACATAGTCATTTCATCCATTGTTTTCATGAAAATAGAGATCACAGCTGCATTTTTCTAACATATACTAATGTACTTTTACTTAAACCTGCAATAACTGTTTTTTTGGCCACTAGGAGAAGAGGAAACAAGTTGTGAACACAACACTGACACATCATTAGTTGGCAAACAGTTGCTTATTTTCACATCCAGCAGATACAGAGCCACATGCATTATCATACATGTGGAGTCATGTTTCTGTCCGCCTGGTGGATGTGAGTCCAATATTCACTCTTTTTTAGCTCTATTTCTGCTCTCTACTAACTCTTGAGGGATATATCTGGCTCTTTAGCTGCTACAAGCTCCACTACAGTATGTTCACCAGCTAGACGCTAACTGTGTCTATTTGCCTTTTGATGCTGACAAGGGGGGTTTTAAAGTGTGTGTGTGTTTTTTTTAATCAAAATTGCTGCCTACTGCAGCTGAATACGATGCTGTGGGAGCATTGAGAGCGAACCAAATCAGTGAAGTTACAGTCTGGACAGCTAAACAATGAACTGACTCAGTTGGGTGATAATTCTCTGTAGGTGTATGACGACAAGCCACGCCTCTCACATTACACATTGTCATTTGATACATTGTTTCTATAAGAGAATTGGTTATATCAGCTTTAATATATATATAAAAAAAAACATATCCGGTGGGGTCAAACAGTGGGCCTTTATTATATTGGCTGTAGAGAGGTGACAAGAAACAAAGGGAAGATGATGAAGATAGGGAACTGAACTAACTAAACACTGCAATTATGTGGCATGTGTCTCACCAGAAAGCTACCGGAGGTTGTGCCAACTGCTTTAACATTTACCCAACACTTTTTTTTTTTTTTTTTTACTGAAATAGAGTGATTTCTATACTGTGTTATTGATACTTTTATTTAAGCATGGATCTGAATATTTCTTCACCATTGGATATGTGACACAGTTCTTATGTTTGAGGGCAGCGCTGCAAATATGAAATATCTCTGGAAGCGCTCATATTGCTTGTCTGAGTCAGCATTGCACCACATTTTCTGATGTTTCCCTCTAATCAGAAGAACTTTGTGTGAGAGTGTGAGAACTGCATACACAAATAGCCAGAGCCAGCTGTATTTCACGCGCATGCAAATAAGAGCTGTTATCTCCTCAAACCTCACACATGGAGGAATTTGATAATGAGGAACTATTTTCCAATTCATGCTGCCATATACTGTATGTAGGTCTGCTGGTATTCAATATTTTAGAGATCACATCTCAACAAGTTCCCATTTATCATCAGGTGCAGTATGTGTCTTTTTTTTCTGCTGAGCTGACTAGTTGACAAGCACAGGATACGAGCCTCGTAAAGAAAGCATCAATCATGCAAATCTTCCCCAGGGACCAGCCTGTCTCTTAGCACACTCTGCTCACTCACCATAATCAATAACCCACCAATGAGCGCCACATCCAGAGACAGCAATCTGACTGCTCTTTTTTTTTTTTTTTTTTAAATAATCCGAGTGTGTTATGGCAGCATCATGCTGACATTCTCTCTCACATCAGCATCCATTTTTAATCATGGTATCTGGCCTCGCTGCTGCTCGTCAAGTGCCTCAGCCTCCTGTCAGAGTGTGGGCTTGCAGAGAGGGATAAGAGCTCTTACTGATGCTATGTGGAAATAGATGTGCTGTTGCAACTGCCTACCTCTCCTGGACCATCTGTGGAGTGGCAGTGCTGGGTGACTATTACATAAGGCATTCACAACAGTTCCTCTCTTTCCCACATTATGCTAACAAGTCCTTCAAATGATTTGAATTTCTGTCTTGAAATTTCTTTAACTGTTTCGTTATTCAGTGTTTAGTTCTTCTGGCTGAAACTATACTTTTCCTTCTTGGTTAAGTTAATATCTTGGTTGTGGCAGATTTGGCATTAATTAGTTTCAGGTTTCACATTGAATCATGTCCTGTCATGCAGTAGATGTTTTGTATGGATGTATGCTAAACTAGTATTGAAGGATAAGGTTGAGGTTATTCAACATTTTCTTACTGTCAACAAAACTCATGAAAAACCAACAATGAATTGATCAAGTATTGAATCCAAAGCCTGATATAGATTATTCCTTTGTGCTATAGAGCTCCATTGTTGTCCAAAAACTAATTAAAGCACATCAGTAAACCAATATATTGCCCTGGCAAACATGTTCTTTCAGTCAATCCCACATACATGTCCTGCTGCTGTAATTGATTAGAACAACAAATGTTAGTCCCCAACAAACGCATTATTTATTCCTGTTTGAGTAACATGTTAAAAACTACAGTACCCAGCTGTTTAAGGAAATTACTGAGAAAAAAAAGAAACCATATATTTTTAAATATTCGGGCTGAGAGCCACAGACAGGCTGGTCAAAGTAAGTATTGAGAGACGGATTATTGAGTCTGGCCTTTTGATGGCATTAAGTTGATAAAAAGAGAGATTTATCATAATAGGTTGTAAATATTGGTGCTCATTCAGCCTGCATACACTGAGCTCTGCATCCTCACTACTGTCTGTTTTCAGAAATGTAACTCCCTCCACCTCCCCAGCCTGCCACTTTATTAGTAGTGACAGTATTTGTGTGTGAATTTGTGTCAAGCCTGCTCATATTTGTTCCAGAGCATTGCACAAGCACAGCCACCCCACCAAATTAAAATTGTTCATTTATTGTTACGATAACCTTGACATGAGTGCCCTGACTGAACTGATATTAATGTTCTCTTCTGTCACTAAGATAGCAAGCAATCACATTTCCACATTCCATAATATTTAGTTATGATGTTTATCAGTTGGATACGTTAAAGCTAACAGACTAGCCGAAACTTGAGTCCCATATGGTCGCCATCAGCTATTACTGAAGCAATTCCTAATTATTTCAGTACTAAGTAGAACAAAGTGTATCATTTCAGGGCAGTCGTTAAGTGGAATGTCAATTAGTTGTATGTATGTGTGTGTGTGTGTATGTGTGAGGGATGTCTCTAACCCATGATGCCTGTTGAAAACTGTTAAATATGGCAGCAGATCTGTAACAATATCGGGAGCCATATAGTGACTCATTACATCTCATAATTACTGTGCATAGTTATAGATCAGCCAGGGAATATGAGGCTACTTTACACATCCAGGAGCACCCCAGGGTGCAAACACTGTTCCCTCATAATGGGCCCGTCTTTCAGATAATGTTCTCATACAAACTGCAAAAGTGGTTCCGGGAACATCGCAGAGATGGCTCTGGAGGCTTTTCTTTTTGATGAAAGTTCCAGTATCCACTATACACACAGGATGTTGTGTGACAGCTGCACCAGGCAGACTGACGCACTTCTGAAGGAAATAGTGGCCCTTCTCCTCATTTGTTATGAGATATTTATAATGTTATTTAATCCTGACCAAAGTCAAAATAATCAGAAGTTATTATAGTTGATAATCCTTAAATCTTAGTAATTACTTTAAACTCTGACATTTGGAAGATTTATCATCAGCCTATGAATTTTCATACTACAGTAATTTAGCTGTGCAGTGGAAAAATGAGACCACCATAGTGTAAATGCATTAACTAGGGCTGAACACTAATTTCATATCCAGATTAATAAGTCTGCGAAGGCAAAATATAATTTTATCGCTGCTCATACATTAAGGGGATGACTGTAGAAAGCTTTGAACAAAGCTACAGAAGTGAAATATGCACGCAATCTATAGCGCCACATAAATCAGCTGATTCTTAGACACATTAAGGCTTGTTTGAAATGCTTTAGCCTGGAGTTGGCTTCCTCTGACAGTTTTCCAACGAGTCCGCTGGGAGAGAAGATAGTTACAAAACAGAGAGTAATTAAAAAGAATGTCTTTCAAGCATAGGTGCCAGCCAATGCGGTATGAACAAGAGGCGGCAATGGGAGTCATGGTAACAGCTGATGGATGGAGACAGGAACTGGAGGATACAGATGATGACCTGTCAAAGGGCTCTGGTTTTGTTTGTGCTGCCTCTATGTATTTGGTTATATGGAGATGTTCTATAACAGCAGCAATTATGTGCCAAACTTTGACCAATACCAATCACCTTTACCAAATCCATTATGTTCTTTCACAGTGAAGCTTGTTTTGGCCTTTACATTGGGTCACAACAACCAGCTGCATCATCAAAGCTTAAACAAAGGGCCATGCACATATTGTAGCTGCTTTTTCTCTCCTTTGGGAGCAACAGGCTACCCATGTCTGTGTGAAAAGGCAGTTGTGATGCATCTACACACAAGGCCAGATATGTGTGCCTTCCACATCTTTAAAAAAAAAAAAAAATAGCACTCATCTCAAAAACTAATGAAAACCTGAAGCTCTTCAATCCCTGCAATAGCAATTTGCATAATAATTACAACATAGCAAAGACAGTGGGGGAGGACAGCAAAACAAACCCCTGCCAGCTGAATAAGTATAATTCAGCGTACTATAAAAATAGCTGTGGCTTCTTCCTAATAGAGTCAGGCCTCCATATTCTGTCTCAGTACTTGATTACTACAGCTATCCACAAGTGTCTGGAGGGATGTCCATGTCATTATGGTGTTTATTACAGCAAATTAGTTTAGCACTTCTTTAACGTTGGAGGACTCACAAGATGCAGATAAAAAAAGATAAGAATCAATAGAATAGAGGCTGAAATATCCTGACTTTTAGTCTCTTTTTTTGGGCCAAGCTTCAAAACCATTGTATCTTCCATTTCTCATAATGCAACATGATCATCATTTGACCCTCCCTGCCGAGTAAATCCCCATATCTTTTAGTGACATACCCCCAGTTTGTAATGCAGGCTTTCTGTTAAAAAATGTCTAGTCTCAAAACCTAAGCTGAGAGAACTCAGATGACATCAGGTTATCTCCAGAGTCACAGAAGGCTTTAAACAAGTTGAGTAGTACTTCTATTATTGAGTAAACTGAATTTGATGTTTAAAATCAGTGTAGTGCCACATTAAGTCTCCAGATCTGAGAGTCTGAATGATGAATACTGTGCAGTGGTGTATAACAATTTTTGCAGAGTAAATGTACTGTAATTTAAAATGTATTCAGTATTCACAAATACAGTTGAGTTTTAAACTTTTTGTATGTCATTTTAAAGTCTCATCCTAAATTCACTCAGTCTGTTGGAAGCATTTTCATGACAACTAAAGTTGCTCTCAATTAAAAATGGGGACATATAGGCAGCTAATTAGCTACATTCATGGAAAATAGAGACATCAAAATAGTGTCAAGCATGGAGAATCAATGCAGCTGTGCAAGTTGTTGTAACTCAACTTACAGAAATAACTATTCTTACAAAAAATCACATTTGAAAAATGGTTGCTGCTCTTAGCATCTACTATAGCAACTGTCCATGATAATGACATCAGAGGTACAGTTATGTCACTCGCTATGGACTGGTTAGGTCCCACCCTTTCCTTAAACATGAACAGGCTAACAGTTTGAATGAATGATGTAAAAATGTAATGTCAGTTTAGTCTGATTTTCAGGCTCATTAGTTATTGGTGTATTTTTTTTTTTTACTATGCCACATAGATAGCTGGGCGAATGTAGATAACATGATGTCAGGTCCAGATATTCCTAGCTGAGATTCGATAAAGTCAGCAGACAGACAGAATAAAATAATACCTTAGACATCAGCAGTAAATGTCAGATCTTGTCAGCCCTGAAGATTTAGAGTTGAGCAATGACATCTTTTTTTATCATCACCAGCATGGAAAGATTCACTAGTGTAAAGACAGAAGTTAACCCACCAGAGACTCAGATCAGAATTTTATTTTTAGCGAAGGGCAATTTTTTTTAACAACCAGTAAACCAAAATTCATGATCACTGTACACTTCTTCCACCTTCAAATATAATACAAGCTTATATCTGTTCTGTGGGGGTTGTTCTGGGTAGAAATCACAAACAGAAGCCAAAATAGACCATCTGAAAGAAGGGCCAGCATGCAAATAAACTATGCCTTTTGTACTATACTTTTCTGTATCCAGACTTCATTGTGTTAGTCACCGATTACTGACCACAGAAAGCAATTATTTCTGGCATTAATTAAAGCTACAGATGACAGCAGATGGTATTACATTAATTGGTGATGGACATCACCTATTTAACTGCACAGCAGGACAGACAGACACTCCAGCTGCATTTTCCTTTGGGTGCTGTTTTAGCGGTGTTGCCTCTGTCGTCTGTGTTGGACTTAACGTTCCAGCTCCACTAACACCTTGATTCACACAGTCTCACCTCTTAAAACCCTGCTGTCTATCATCAAGGAGATGAATAGCTGGGTGCTCAGCAACCACAGCTACCTAAAAATCCCACATCATTCCCCCTAATCTAGATTTCAGATGCTTTCTCCTTTGTAGCAGATTTAAGCTAAGATGACAATAGCCGTTAGCTATTTAGTAGGTTTACCCATGGTTATCCTCATGGTAATTGTGGAGGATTTGTCTGAATGCGTGTGTGTGATCCATGACTCATTTGGTTTTTATCCTTAGTGGAAAACACATTGCTCTGGTTCTTTAAAAAGTGCTATTCCTAAGATTTCTACTCATCAACAAAGTGATCATAAAGTATTTGAGTATTGGAAGTTTTAATTTAATAGTGGGAAAAGTAAATTTTCCTCCTAGCGTCAGTGAAACTATGCAAATTAGTATAGTTATGAATGACAGGTGAGACAAAAGCACAGCGGGTACACGATCATTACATCTGAGTGAAACTGATCTCTGTATTAACAATGGATGAAATCACTATGTGTTATGTAAAAGGATTTACAAATCCAGATAATAAACATCTGACTGTGCAGCTCCATTCAGCATGACAGAGTGTTTTTTAGTGTCTTTTAGCTAATTGGTTTGGTTTTACAGGCCACAGCTTTAATGTTTTGATTCAGTCCAACTGCTCTCAGCAGCAGGCAGTTGTTTTCAATGAAAAAGCTCTGATATAGCTACTGTACTCTACCTGACCAGCACCAAACAGCATATAGGCAAAGTTAACAACTAGCTAGTAAACATAGCGGAGCATTTAGCAGCTAGACAGCCAAGTATTTCCCAGGTATATTAGGAGTTGGTGGAGACCAAAACAGCACAAAGGCTGAGTATTTGATATTCATCTTTACATGAGCATTCCTGAATGTTAATGCTGCTTTATATCTGGTAGATCAAATAGTCAATTGTAAGCTAACATGGTCCCTATATCCACTTTAAAAGGTAGCTTTATAATGTTATTAAAAATGAATGCAGCTTGAAACAATTCTCATTTTATTCATGTTTACTTATTACATGAGTGAGCTTTTAAAGCTATATACAATGCTTTTTACAGATTAGCCTCCTTAATTTCTCAAAAGAGTTCTTGAAGATACCTTGAAAATACTTTGAAAGCAATATAGTGTAAATTAGATGATGAGATTCAGACACTAGGGCTTTAACAATATCAACAGAGTTCAGCACAGGTCACGCTTTCTGACTAGCTACAGTATGTGAAAATGATGAAATAGTGTGATAATATTCCCTGTTGCAGCAGCCACTTTTTCATTAACTTCACATCACTGTTTCCTACTTACCTGCACAAATGTCACAAAGAACCGAATAATGGAGCAATAAACACTAGTATATTAGGTACACCTAGCTAAAACAAATGCAGTTAAATAGAAGCTTTTATAGAGGTGAAAATAGATTTCTAACTCTAAACTTGCCAACTTTGCTCAGCTTTGTTCCTTCACCAAACAGTCCTACCACTGTGTCTGACACGTTCTCAAACGATGCTCCACAGTGAGGTATAAGACAGTAAACAATGATTTTACTGTGTCTAGACGAGTCAACAGGCATCTCCACTTGGCAGTTCAGCCTGTTCCTCTTGTTAATTCAAAGATGCCTCGAGCAATTTGTAAATCTGGCTGCTGATATGTTACTTACAGAGCACTGGGACTTCGTGTTCATCTGCCTGCCTGCTTCTGTCTTGCATTTAAGCCAAAAAAAAAAAAATTAGAAAACAAAAAGCATAACAATAATGCAATGCAGTTCTCTTCCTCCAGCTTGTAACAGCCTTGCAAAAAGAAAATGAAACTACCAGCGAAAACCAGACTTCACAAGGTTGTCTGTCCCCACCAACTCGATTCATTTTGCCTTCTTGGAGCTGTCACAGAAGTGTCTCACAACACTTCAAATTGCTTGGTGGGAAGGGGCGGCATGTAATATAGCTTCACTTTCACAGAAGCTTATCAGCTCTGGGGTATAGCACCAGAAGTGCATAAGAATTCTGCTGTAACACAAACATATAATTCATGAGGCAATGCTTCCAAGAAAGAGATATTGAAGCAGAAGAAAGGCACTGCATGTGTTTTGTTTGTGCTGCTCATTGGTGTCATAAAGCTTCACAACTGGTATCACCTATGTGTCAGGAGATGAGCTCTGCTGGACATGGGTTTATCTGAAGTACGCTTCAAATGATGCATGTTTGTCATTGTGCTGCAGCAGTTGGCTGTTTCACTGGGGCCTCGGGATTGTGCTTCTGGCAACCGAGAATCAAAGAGCTGGGAAACATGCATTTTTCAAGGGAGGAAAAACCGTTCTGAGAAGGACTGCCTTCAAAAGGTATCATACTGAAGATGTAGAATATGAACACTGGCTTGTTATTCTCTATGCTTTTTTTTATTTTTTATTTTTCTTTACAACGGTGGGCTCTCTTTATTAACAATGTGGTAGGTGATAAAACAAACACACAAATCAATATTTGTATATACTATAAAAGTGGTTTGTGAGAGTTTAAGACTCCCCTTTGCTCTATGAAGTATTTTACGTCTTCATTGTTTTCACACATTTAGTGACACAGATGATTTTCTCAAGCATCGATAGAGATCAAAAATACATAAAAGGAGAACGAAGGTTTACAGAAACACAACTCCAAATGAATGCAAATGTTGCTCTGTGTGTTAAATAGGCAACTGCTAACACGTTCACTACAGCAATTTGACGATACTCTAATGTTGAGCTCAAAGCTTGTTGCTGTGAGTTGAACAAAGCAATAATTTTCATGTGTAAAAATTGTTTTAAAAGAAACTAAATTAAGTAAAAATGCTATATCAATCTATATTATATCAAAATCCATTATATCCATTATGAATATTCATGCAAACATAACTTCTAGTTAATCAGATTATGCACATTTATGGATCCCTTATATAATTTCCCACTGGTCTACTTTGCAAACTCACAGAATTGTCCCTCAAATTCTGTTGTCAAGTCTTCCACCTGCTTTGTTTACAATGTCTGGAGGAACATCAAATACTATAATAGGCACAGCTCAATGTTATTGTAATACATACACAAAATATGATTTTTTCAACAATTAATTCCTAATGAAATGTATCCATTGTTACATTTTTTCAATTAAGATTCATAAAACAACATTGTCAGTTCGACAGTCTGTGTGGTCAAGTGGATAAAACTGCAGTTTGTAATCTATTACTGTTAGCAGGTGACTACAACCATTTTCCCATGAAAAGCATTGGAAATGGGGCCCTTCCTTTAAGTTCCTAAACCAGAAGCCAACAGAGAAACACCAACTGTATTGGCAAAATTTAAAAAGCAATCTCTTAGTTAATATATCTTAGTCATAACTGGTTTAATAAAAAAGGTGCTAGTTTGGAGAACAGGTCAGCAATTGCAAATGGTATTATATTATACTTCTCAGGGAGAATGTCTCCGTGTTTGATAATTGTGTGTGGTGCATTATGCATGTTATATAACATAACATGTGAAAAGGTGTCATATTACACACTGTATCTTGAGGCATGGGAGCATATACATATGAGGGACTAATAATAAGGATAAATTAAACTGAACCTTGAACATTTTCAGCACCGATCTGATGTTGATGTGTCATTCTGAATCACACTTTAACATTGCCTAACGGTATGTTACAGCTCATCAGACATGCCATTGCACAATATTGAAATGTGCCCTAAATTTCATAATGATTACTGTAAATGTGGATGCTTGGTGCAGACTAATACTGGAAAATCCAGTTCATTAACCACAAGTAAAGCTGACTTCATTTCCTGACGTTGCTAGACAGTCAAAAAGCAAATGATTTCCACCATGAAATGATATTTCTATGAGAAACTAAATTAAATCAAAAGTCTTGGTGCAGAAAACCCATGAGAGCCAGTTCTTTGGTTTGTCATTTCTAAATTGCAGGACGGACTGACAGATCGGATCATTGGAAGAATGAGCTAACTGTCTCCTGTCGCAACAGGACACTTCTGTGGAGGAAATCTCCTGAATAGCTTTGGACACTCAGGCATCTCAATACCCATGGGGCTTTGCTCACTGGAAACCATCTGTAAATGTGATATGCCATCCCAACATATTCTTAATAATCTATCCATTGATATCTGATGTCATTGGTCTCTATCTATCTGTTCTTATCCTTGATGATTGTCTGTCGATTTAGAATGGCATATTGGAAACACCACAATTACTTTTATGAAACATCTTTTAGTTGTTAGTTTAGATTAGCGATGTGTATAGACTTGTTAAGTGTACAATATTCCCTAAGTAGCCAACTTTTAGGCAGTCCTGTTAAATGAATACAGTGCCTTTGTTAGAAATCCCATTTTAAATACTTCCTCCTTTGATTTGTTGTCTTTTATATTTTCTATTGTACTACTTGTACTATGTCTTATAATTTCTTATTTCTATCTTTTTCATATTTCATTTAACAGTTGTATCAAAACAGCTCATTTGCCTTTGAAACAGCAGCAGTTGTCCTCGGTACACCTGCACACAGTTTTTCATGGTACTTGAACACGTTAGTTGTTCCTGCATCTTGGAGAAGTTCTTCTGTGGTGTCTCAGCTGTTTCTGTCTCTTCATGTAATCCCAGACTGACTTGATGATGTTGAGATCAGGGCTCTGTGGGGGCCATACCATCTGTTGCAGGACTCCTTGTTCCTCTTGTTGCTGAAGATAGTTCTTTATGATTCTCGCTGTAGGTTTGGGGTCATTGTCATGCTGCAGAATGAATTTGGAACGGATCCAACACCTTTCAGATTTGGTATTGCATAATGGATAAGAATCCAGCTCCTAAAATTTTTGCACAGTACTGTATATCTTTTATCTTTTTTACACCATAACCTCCATGTGGCCTCAAATGCTCACTCCCTGGATGAGGCATATGTGCCAAATTCTGATAGCCTTCGGATAGTAGCAGTATAAATTCTCTATTTTAGCTTATAGCTACTCAGGTGATTATTCTGTCTGTACAGATGCCTCGGTGCTGCTGCATTGCCCTCAGCAAGAAAGGAAAGTAAGGCATGCTCATCAACACCCTGTAGTGTGGCGA
The DNA here is from genome assembly GCA_029490765.1 of Euthynnus affinis. NCBI lineage: Eukaryota > Metazoa > Chordata > Actinopteri > Scombriformes > Scombridae > Euthynnus > Euthynnus affinis. The sequence continues at coordinate 7,721,786 of CM055840.1, read as the reverse complement.
ATGAATGAATGACCCCATAATGAGCAGCTGGTATGATATTGATAAAGAAAATAGAAAATTTCTCACTGCAAGAACAAATGAAATTAACATTCATGAAATTCATGCTGTTCATTCGGTGATTATTTTTTCCTCATAATGATTCTTTTCCACATCATGGGAAATGACATAATGTAACCAGATATTTCATTTTCAGCTCCAGCACATTCAGCACCATGGACAGCTCCACTTCTCTTTTATCCAAAACTGTATGTGACGGTAATAAACAAAACAGCAGAAAAGAGGTCTTCTCTGTCTCATTTGTACATGTCAACTCCACCTGCTCACCAAGCTCTCACAAAATGTTGCTGTTCTACACATGAGCCAACTAAAACACTGACTTTATCCCAGCCAATCAATCATTTATTAATGACCACATGACTTAGGTCACTGGAATTTGCTTTCGGTACAGAGTTTTAAGTGCAGGTACATCTGTCAGGGTTAGTGAGAAGTGTTCAGAGTCCTTATTGCAGTGGAGAAAAAGCTTTTAAAGGGGGATGATTTAGTGGGCAGCGACCTGTAGCGCCTCCTAGAGGGCATCGGCTGAAAGATTTTGTCAGCATTGTGAGAGGGGTCAGAGAGGTTTTTTCTTTTTTTGCTCTTTTGATTAGGTGTTTGTGATATACTCAGCTGATGGGAGGGGGGAGCCAATAATCTTCAATGATTTATTGACTGTGTTTTTTTGTGTGTGACTGTCCGTTCTGCAGTACCTGTAAATAGATGAAGTGAATATGCTGTGTTTTACTTTGAGTTTTTTCAGCTGTCTCAAGAGAAACAGTCTTTGTTAGGCTTTCTTGGTTATGTGGTCTGTACTGATCTTCCAGTGTGTCATTCCAGTGTATTGCTGATGTGTGTGCTGAGAAATATGAATGAATCTGTGACGGTTATAGGTTCTCCTGAGATGTGCATGCGAGTTTTGGGGAGTGGGCTCTGCCTGAAATCTATGATGAGTTTTTGTGTTTTAGATGTATTGAACTGGAGGTTGTTACCAACGCACCAAGTGCTTGGGTTACCTGCTCATGGTATAGGCCTTCATTGTTATTAGTTATGAATTCAATTAAAGTTGTATAATCTGTGTATTTAAGAGTAATGGCTGTGGTGGGATGTGAAATGGTTTAGAGGGAGAAAAGCCAGAGTAGGAGGATACAGCCCTGGGGGCGCCTGTACTGAGGGTCAGAGGTTGAGATGAAAGGCTATTCATCTTAACCCTCAGAAGCTCAGGATCCACTGGCATATGCAGGGTCAATATTCATGTCCAGCAGTTTATTGAAGAGACTGACCGGGTTTATGGCCAAGCTGAAGTCAATGAATAGGATACGGGCATAAGTGCTGAGTGACTCTAAGTGTTGTAGTGTGATGTTGAGGGCTAAGTCAACAGCATCCTCAACAGACCGGTCAGCCCGGTAAGAAAACTGGTAAATATCCATCAGAGCGGTGGTGTTGGGTCTCAAATAGGAAAAGATGATGTGCTCAAATGCCTTCATCAATGCCAATGTTAGGGCAATGTGTCTGAAGTTGTTGAGGCAGGAGATCTTGGTTGATTTTGGCACAGGGATTATGGTTGAGTGATTGAAGCACCGTGGTACTGTACACTGGTGGAGGGAAAGGTGTTGAAAATGTTGAGTACAGCCGGACTGATCGTGTCCGAGTCTGCTGATTTCATCTTGTTTGTTTTCCTGAATGTGGCCCTCACCTCCTCCTCCTGAATGTAGAATGGAGGGGGGGTGGGGGGAAGTGGGGCTGGAGACTGTTCAAACCTCCCATAGATCTCATTGAGTTTGTCCAGGAGGTCAGTATCAATGCCAGTTGTGGGGGAGGGACTTTTTTTTGTAATTGGTCATCACCTTTATTTTTTTCCAGATGGTTCTAGATGTAATCAATTTTTACAAATTAATGGTATAGTTTGACTTGGCTTTCCTGATTGTAGATCTTAGCTCATATTTGGCAATAGTGTATTGTTCTCTGTCTCTGCAAATGAAAAGAGACTTCTTCTTTGGTGAACCAGAGTTCACAAATAGGGTTTCACTGTTGATGATGCACAGTTACACGCAAAAATTGACATCACAGTGCCAGTGAGTTCACCGGGGCTGTCAGCACCTGCACTGAAGATGTCTCAGTCAGGGCACTGGAAACGCCATTCCATCAGCTGCCATATTTACTCACATATCAAACTGTCACATAACATTTCCTCTTGCATCTGTTGTTTGAGTAGATATTCTCTCATAGTCAAACATTCTTATTCTTATATATTCCAACATGAAATGTTACTTTATGTATGATGCTATGTTGAATTAGATTCACCAGGACATTCAGTGGAAAGAGAAAGAGTAGATAGCAGTAGGAACAGAATAATGCAGACGCGGGGTCAAAGAGAGCAAACAGCCATGCAGATTTGTATTCTACTAGAGTCAGCAGCAACACAGACAGATCATGTCAGATTTTCTCTCAAAGTTCATCTTCAAACACTGACATTTAATCGCAGCACTACATTTTTTCAGTTTTATCCTCTCCTCACTGTTACGCTTTCAGATAACTTTGGCTCATTTGAGCAGTAATATTGTGTCTACACTGCATATGCCTTACCGAGTTGTTGTTTTATATATGTATAAGTGTTGAATGCTGAGAATCTTAGAGATTAGAACTGTACTGAATATGTTTGACTGTCTCACCAACGTGCTTCTAGCTGGATCATGTCAGACTAAACTGTGTAAACATGATAGAAAACAACTTGTTCTATACATAGAAGCATGGTCAGGGCACATTACACTTATGCAGCACCAAAATGTGACTGTATTAGGTGACAGCTTTATGACAGAGTGATTCTACATGTTGTCGCTGTCATAAAACCATTTTGGTCATGTCTTCAGGGGCTGAGGCTTAGACTGTAAATCATTTCACTTCGTCCAACTGAAAGCTTCTGATTACTGAGATACAGTTTGGGATTGTGAAATGCATCCAAGTGTTACAGCCTATATGTGACAGAAACAAATACATTTCAGTTTAACTCCACTCACGTGTTGACATGCTTTTTTCATAGCTGTGTATTTGATCATATAATGTCTTCTTCCACTTTATTTATGTAGATATTAAATCATCTTTGACTTGTATTTGGTGTGTTTCAGAGACATCAACAGGTGCAAATTTTACATTTATTTTACACACTGACTTCACATTAACTACATAAAAGCTAATAACAGAGATTCAACTGAAATGTCTGGCAAATAGGTAACACTGGATACCAAGAAACTAAAGATATTTATTTAACAATGTGGGTTGTTCATTTGTTATGATGGTATTTTTGAGACTGCCCTGCCAAGAAAAACGACAAGCCCAGCAAGTTTTAGTGAGTGCCCCCAAACAACCTACAATTACACTCAAGTGACAGAAACCCTGTAGCAGCCATAGTAATTATGACTGGGGCAAAGATGGAAATGAGGTGATGTTATCAAATAGTGACAAAGTTCATGTAGGGAGGGGGTTGGGGTGGATAAATGGGTCAATAAAACATCAGACTTTAACTTGAGAGACTACAGTTTGTTTCCTGTTTCCATCCCATTGGAGGACATGTTGGTATTTTTAGCACATACCAAGAACCTTTCCTTTACCTTTAGGTACTTTGTTTTGATTAAAAACCAAACACTCCAAGGATTCTGTATTGAAACACTGTAAAGTGTGTCGTTTTATAAAAATGGAAACAATCTGTGCCTGAAATATCTTAGTCCAAAATGGGTCAATGTCCAACCAAAAATGCTACAATTCTCATAATGCAACTCAAGCCCAAGCTAAAATAATGTCATGGATATCAATTTTGAATTTTTAAATTTAAATGAGCAATACAAACCATTTTACAACAGTTTTCACAGCTGAGTAGCACTCCGAATGATGAGTAAACTGAAAAATGTGGTAATTAAGAGCCATGTGACAGAGAAAAGTCACACTTTTATTGCTATTATTATTTTTGCAATACTTGATCTCTCCCCTCATGCACATAGAAATCAAAAAGATCCATACACACATTTTGATTAATAATTTTCTAAGCAAAAGCAAAACAATGTGCCTGTTTATCCTTGGTGGGCAACATAAAGGATTAACATGAAAACAAAACTCATGTTCAAAGATACTATAAACTAAGATGAACAGATTTTGGATAGGTGCTGTCCTTCCAGTCATACACAATGTTAGTTGTCACCATTTGTCCATGGCTGTTTTTGTGGTGTGAGACATCTGCCCTGGCTCTCTTGTTACTGGGACACATGAACACACACCCACTTAAACCCATAAGGTCCACACTATGTGATGGGTCACTAATGAAGCCTACTATACAGTACATGTCCCAGTAGTCCTGGAGATGAAGTCTAAGAAAGGTGTGGGCAGAAACCAGAAGAGCTGCCTGGCCTGCTACCACTGACAGATTCACACCTAGAAAGACAATTTCAGTTTCTTGAATGTAACAAATGTCACAGGAAGAGAAAGTGTAGCAGCTATGCCTGTGACAAATGCAACCCACAAATACGGTTCCCTCTTTTTTCACAGCCCATTGAAGCAAGGCAAGACTTTCAAATGTGTGCATAATTTTTCTATTGAGATAGCATCTTTTAGATCTAAAGTCTTCAGACACCAAATAAAGCTAACAGCTGTGACCGTAGAGGAACATCTGTTGGCTTAAGTGAACAAACTCATCCAATTACCCCCATCAAGATTGCTCCGGGCATGCAGGAGGAAAACACTGATGTGCTGCTACATTTTTGAGAAAACTTTGTTACTACATATGTTATAGTCAGTGCCTCTAATTTATTATTTTAACTCTGGAAAGGCTCCAGTGAATTAAAGCTGCCCTGGTCAGTGAGAATTAGACACTAAAAGAGATGAGGATGTTGCCATATAATAGAACAACCTCCATGGGTGTTGCTGAGATGTTCAAGATCACGGTAAGAGTGGCTGTACAGTAAATGTCCTTGATTACGTAAATCTATCACACGGCCCCAGCCTCCACGGCACAGCACGATTTGTTTGTCTCCTAAGATGCCCTTATTGTGGTGTGCTTGTTACCAAGGTAACTGCTGTTTTCACAATGAGAATGTGTAGGAAGCCAGCAGCAATGCCAGAATTTGGTTCAATATAGATAACCCAGGCTTTACTTGCACATTGCAACAGATTTGTTAAAAAATGGATATGTACTACAAATGGCTCCACTTATAGTAAGAGCATGCAGCCAAGTCAGTTGACTTGTGAAGGAATTTCTTCTCAAAACAGATCAAAAAGCCTGTCCTGATTGCTTCTGTAAGAGGAAAAAATGTTGTGAATAATGGATTAGGATCACTATGAGACATACTGTATTGTGTGTGCTTGGACAATCTGAACCCCAGGCAAATTATACCTCCTCTGAAATGCCAATGTTATATAAGCTCTAATGGGTCATGAAGTGCATTTTTTCCTACAAATGTAAAATAAATTGAAAAATGACAAAGTTAATGGAATCATTTCAAGCATTCTTCTTGTGACAGTTTCTTTCTTGCATTCATAGTGTTGCATTCTTGTATTCAAAGTGTTCATAAATTCCTAAATTATTTTTTATGTAATTTGCCCTTCGCTAGGCCCTGCCCCTTTGTTGTTAGCTGCTGCTACTCCATCAAGCTGTCAGTGCTAGCATGGAGCTCATACTGTCACTAACTGCACTCCCTGAAGAAATATTATCTAATTGTTGGAAAAATGAAAAAGTGATTTCAGGGGGAAGCCGGCAGAAGGGTCTACAATATGTGCCTGAAGGATATATCCAGGATGTCAAACTTACTCAGCAGCAAAAACAGGTTAAAAAGATAAAGATAGAAACTTAAGCCCACAGATCACAGTGTGAAAGTGCTTGTTTATCTTTGAGGGGTTCAACTGGGAATGAGGACATCCACATAGCTTTATCCAAAGCCTATACTTTTCAGGGTTTGATTTTGGTCTTTGAAAGGGGAAGAAACATATATGTCTTTCCAACCTCTCTGGGTAATGAAAATTAGTATGTGCCCCAGGCACAATGTTTAACCATGACTAGTATGAAATAATTGTTGGATCCTGGTCGGAGCTGGCCAATGCTACGCTGTGACTGGCCAGTCTGCATTCGAAGGACGGGACTTAGAGAAGGGAGAATTATCATCAAGCTTACTTATTAACACATCATTAAAAATGCCTTGTTTGTTTAATCTGCACACATAAACTGACAACTTATTGGGCAGCAACAGCTGGGCACATTGACTCCCTGTGTCATGAAAAACTGTGCAAGTGTGTTCATCTGTGTGTTGTCTTACTAGGAACAGCAGATTTGCTACAGGTTAGTACATAATAATAGCCAAACCTAAATCTCAAAATTCCTAACTTTCCCATGAAATATAACACTAATTTTTAGGTTTGGTTAGGTTGGTTTAGGTTAGATTTTTTACCATTACCTTTTGGTACATATTTCACCCAACTTGATTGGTAAAATAGCTAACGAGAAAACAAACTAGATTTACCACTTTTGTTGCATGTGTGCAGTCTGGGCTAGTCAGTAACCAACTTCTAAGAAGGTAACTCACTTAATTAATTTAGTAGTTGTTTGTGGAATAGAAATCCAATTTGATAACTTTTTAAATGCCTTTTGGTGAATGTTTGGTGAGACCTGAGGATATGAGTCAATGATAATTTTGAATTGAAAAGTCAGAAAATTGAAAAGAATGTACTCCTGCTCTTAAACGCACAATATGTAATTTCAGCCGCTAGGGGTCTCTCAATCACAACAATAACAAAACATGGAGTGTGATGACGGTGTGAAGTAGCAAGGGATCATGGGAGTTGTTGTCTTCGTTGTTAAATAATCAGCTTCACCGGGATACAATTACTCTGGTGTTCTTGGTTCAGGATGTTCAGGTAAAAACACTGAATAAAGCTGTTTCACCTAAAAGACGAATGTTCTCCGACGATGTACGGCGACCCACGGACGTCAGATACGGGCTATTAGCTGAGTTGCTGCTAACACTTGTTCAGTTTATTAATCTTATAACTTTACATCCAGATGTTCCTCCGGTTTCTCCCAGGAGCCGAATTATCCGCAGAGGTCTCCTCTTCCCCAAAAACACATGTACACGCAGATTGAAATCGTTAAAATATGAATTAAAGCTGTTTTACCTTAAAAATCAGTGTTTCTCCGACGCTGTTTAGTGACCACCGGACGGCTGTTAGCTGAGGTGTTGCTAACACTTGTTCTGTTTATTTTTCTTACAACTTTACATCCAGATGTTCGTCTGGTTTCTCCCAGGAGCCAAATTATCCGCAGAGGTCTCCTCTTCTCCAAAAACAAACATACACGCAGACTGAAATCGTTAAACATACTATTTAAAGCCGTTTCACCTAAAAAAAATCAATATTTCTCTGGCAATGTTTGGTGATCATGGGACTTCCTGGAAGGGCTGTTAGCTGAGCTACTGCTAATGTTTGCCCAGTTTATTTCTTGATAACGTCCAGTGATTCTTCTTCTGGCTAAAAGATACAGTTAAACTGACCTACGTTTATTGTGAAAATGTGGCTTAAAACTGAATAAAAGTCCATTTATACCAGTTTGTTTGGAACAAGCACAATGCTGATTGCTGCTGCATTATCTTGTAAGTGTGTAAGTTACTCTTTGGTAGACACCATTGTAGTGGACAAACACAGCGCCTACGCATGCATCTTGTGCCAGTTTACCATGCAGTTTACTCTGTGTTAGAGGGGGTGACATGCGACCAAATGAAACGGTCCGTTACAGATTTCTCTGGGTTTGAAAATTGTTGGAAACATTAAGGATAATGTAAGTACACAACTCAACAACATATAGAACATAGGTCTAGTTGTTTTTAGACATTTTAATGTGGAATAATTACATATTATACCTTTTAATATTATTGACTCTGGCTTAGGTCTTTTACATGTCAACAGTTTCCCAAGTATTCATCTAGGATTACAGCCCCACTGTGTCAACAGCAACTGCTGACTAAACTACAGTTGCTGCATGTAGTCACATAGACTTCGGCCTGAGGACCAAACCAACAAGGAGGTACTTACCCACAGAGGACGAGTGATTCACTGAATAATTCAGCTCAATCAGGCCAGTTTAAACATTAATGGGTGAGTGGGAGTTCCTCTTGGCACCTCCCTGGGGACATACAGTGGTTGAGGAGACACTCTAATTGCTAACTCTTGTCCAGTAGAAGTCTTTAATTAAAGTGAGTGGAGAGTGCTGGAGCTTCCTTGGAGCTCAGCCTGTCGACCTTTGGAGAGTGGCAGAGGGTGACAAGAAAAGTGGTGCCCCTATGGCCTGCTCTCTCACAGCCCTGTTAAAATTACATGGAGGGATACTGCCCTTGACTACATTAAGCCATATTAACTGAGTCAGTTCTGAAGAGATGTTTCTGTTTCTGAATCCACTCACACCGCATGTTATTATGTGGTATGTGCTACACTGGGTAAACAGAAAATCCTAAGGTTGAGTCCTCCATCATCTTTGCCACCCTTAACACAAGTCTAAATGAAGTTAAATTGCCTTTTTTTGATGTACTGCAGCAACATATCTGCTTTGTAAATCAATGTTCTCTTTTCATAATCTAAATATCATAAACCAAACCAATTTATATTTTAAAATTTTTGACAAAAAAGCATTATATCCTCATAAACTTGATTGTCAATAGTAGCTAGTTATATAATCAATAAATAATTTACAAAAATACAGGAACTGTACATCTTACTGTAACTTCAACTTCACTGGACAGTCCTCAGCTGGAATCAAACCAAGGATGTTGCAGTCGGTTCTCTTTCATAGTATTTGTTTCAATGCCTCGCTATGGGATGCACGCCTTGCTGCAGACCTCAGAAGCATTAATCTCATTATGCCAATCCTGATTGGCTGGTGAAAGTGTTCATCCGCACCAGGTAGTGCCACATACCTTAAATAGCTACTGCGGACGACAGTCTCATTCTGGTGCTAGCAAGGCAAAGGAGAGAGGGAAGTCACTGCGGGGGTGACACCGGTAGCTAGCAGCTGGGGCTCACAGATTGACATGGCTCCGGTTGCCCTGCCTGAGTAGGACGTCCTGGAACTGGACTTTGGAGAAGATGAAGATGGTGGCACTACCTGGTACGGACGAACGTTCACCAGCCAATCAAGATTGGCGTATAATGCTTCTGAGGTCTGCAGTGAATTGTGCATCCCATAGTGAGACATCTCACTCATATTACTCAGAGAACTGAGGATATGTTAATAACATAAAGTTATGTAGCATTCAGTGCAACCATTGGGCTGCCGTGGTGCACTGCTTTTTACTGTTTGTTAATACTTGATACTTAATATATTTATATTAAAATGCTGGAAAGCTGTTTTGAACATAGTATCTCATATCAAATGTCTATGGGAATGTACGATTTACCCATGGCACTGGATGCATGAGCACTAATGTTTAACAAATGTTCAATAATACCTGCAGAGGAACTTGAAATCAATCATATCTAAAACCTTAGAAATAGTGTGGGAGACAAAGCTTAGAGTTAGATACATAGCAACAGCAGAAAAAATCCAGTGTCTCTGATGAAAGGCAGAGGCATTCAGTACATATTTCAAGGCTAAACCGGGTTGCATATTTTAAAAACACATTAACAGCACAAATAACAACTCATAAATTAGACAGCAATGCTTACTGTGAAAAAAAAAACTCATCTGGATAATGGCAAATCAATATACAATCCATTACCAATGTACCTAGCCAAAATGATATCCGTGGTTACAGGATGTTACTAAAGATGGGTGGGATTACATTTATCAAATATTAGAATAATCATGCAGAGACTGCTGCAACAACACATCACAAGAATCGGCAAGTTTGCTAATAAGTGAAAGCTGTGTTGGAGGTGCTGAATAAAACATATAAGGTCACAGTAGGGATACACATTGTTGGGCAAGTGGTGGAGGGAGCAGACAACTTCCTGATCAATCATATTGGCCTTAGTTCTAGATAGATTTTATGCAGAATAAAATATCAAAGTTTCATGTATTTTTTGGATTACATTATCACAGTCTTATGACCAAATCAATCATGTCCCATCATCTGGATATATTCACATTTTTGTCATGTCAACTCTAAGAACAGATCATTTCAGGTTAGCATACTGTATTCTACAGTCATGCAGTCCAGCTATAGTATCAGCTATACTATATACTATTCTTATCTGCTGTATGTCACCGACTGGACTTCACAGTAACAGGATGACCGCATTTAGCATACTAACCCGAGTGGTGGTTTATGTAACTGTGTGGACTAACCCGAGTAATCATGCTGTGGAGTCATTAAACTGACAGAAGTGCAATGAAGAGCCCTCACACCAACCCTTCCCCCTCCTGAAAAACCATTAGCACCACAATCACCACCTCCGCTCCACAGGTCTGCCTACCATCAGATCTACTACCCACCCACCTGCCCACCCACCCACCCAACACCACCACTTGCACTTTTGACCTTGCTGACGTCAGCTGTTTCCATGGCAGTGTAAAATAAATTTCATGCAACCCAAATCCATTGTTAAGGTATGGGTTGATCATCTTCATCCTCATGATCATCATCATTACCATCATCATCATTGTTATTATCATCATCCTCTTCTCTTATTCTATATGTGGGTTTAAGAAGATACTCATCTCTTGTTGTTTCTGAGTGGCCACTTTATTATATGGGCTGATCTGAGTGGCTCTTGTAAATTGAGAAAATCATCACTGAATATTGATGTTTAGGAGAAGCTTTAGAGCACTTGATTACAGATGCCTCTTCAATGTACAACAGAGTTCATTGAGTAGAGCTGTGAAGTCCCTAGTTGGTCCAGTGTGTAAAACTGGGAGAGTCAGCCAAAATAAATATTAATTCAAAATCAAGAAGTCCACTGATGCTTCAAACTCATCAGTGATTGTTAATGAGATTACAAGCTGCTGTATAGAAAGATGTTTGACAACAACAACGTATCAACAAATGAACAATAAGCTATGACTATCTTACTTTTTTTCCTAAGAATGTGGTTTACTGTGATAAACCTTCAATGAATTCAACTTTTAATTTCTCAATTTATGAAGGCAAAGCACATTGCTTTATTGTTCATATATTGTTGTTCGTATATTGTGTGGCAAGGAGTTTGTGTCCTAAGACGCAATCTGTCATAGATTTTCATGTCTATTCACTCTATTCAGTTTGTTTCAAAGGAATAGCTTGATGTTTTGGGAAATACACTTATTTGCTTTCTTTCTGAGAGTGAGATGAGAAGATTGATATTGTTGTTATGTGTATTTTTTTTAAACCTTTGAACAGAGCTGTTGTTCCTCTGCTTGCAGTCATTATGCCAAAATAAGCGAATAGACACCTTGCTCTAGCCCCAAATTTAACATATAGACATGAGAGTGGTGTCAATCCTCTCATCTAAGTCTTGGAGAAGAAGTTAACCACTGTATTTCCTAAAATCTTGAACCATTGCTTCAAGTGCATTTTTTTTTTTTTTTTTACAATTATTATCATTCATTACATTCTGATTCCTATGCATCTATAATCCCTGATTTTCTTGTAAATTTAAAGCATCAGTGTGGATTAGAAATTTATTACACAGAAAAAAATTAATCCACATTTTAAAAAATTAAGTAAAAGTGTATTCATGTTGACCACCTCCAGTTCAACAGATCTTTGTTGCCCTATCAAACAATGCTGCATCTGTGTCAAAAGGATTGGGTGACAGATTACTCTTATTGTCATTCCAATTCACAAGCAGAACAACGGGTTCTCAATGAGGCATGTTTATCAGTTTTAAACATAAACCTGAAATAAAAAGAGGCACTGGGCACTGTTTGATGAATCATACTATTGTGAATCTTGGATTAAGGACACAGTTAAAAATGTCGCCAAAATATTTCAGTGGAAGGAGGGTATTCAGAGTTCCTTTTTTTCAGCAAATACACCATCCATGTGGCCAAAAATACACTAATCTGTTAATGAAACACTAAATGGACAGCGTCCAAAACAACAAATCAAGTGACGTATTTATTCAGCTGTGTAATTTTTGCATCCACCGTCTATTGTCTTTTTTTAGGCAGGATGTTATTAGCATACTCTGCTGTGCATGTGCGCAGGCGAGCTCTACGCAGGAGACTTGTTTTGTTCATTTATTAATAATTTCATCATTCAGTTGTGTTTTTCCACTGCCTCCCATAACTATGGCAACCAGCCGCAAAGTCTTGAGGAGAGTCTGGGTCTATTGTAAGGAAGGGAGGAGGAGAAAAAAAATTCTTACAGCCAGTGTTCACTTGTGACCCTTTCTTCTTGTCTCTCAATCATGAGCATCCCACAACTCCCATTGTGTTGTTGCAGGACTTCATTTGTGTTTTTCAGTGATAGTTGGTATGTTTTACTGTGGCAACCTAGCGCTGGAACGTGAGCTTTGCTTCCACCCCAAGACTTGCAGATGTGATTTCACTGCACCTGCGCCCACTTAAATCGTCAAACTTTCATCCACTTGATGCACATCAGAGCTCTCACAGGTAGCAGGGGGTTCCACTTGTCAAAAACAGAGGCTCCTGGTGGTGTTTGTATGTCGACATTTGTTCCCCCATTTCCCACCACACAAATATCCTCCGTGGATCAACAGAGGGAGGCTTACCATAGGATCAAAATTCATACCTTTAAGACAGCACCCCCTGTGGTTGCCATTTGTGTGTTTGCTCATCTCAATAGGTCACTGGCATTTCACCTGCAGGGTTGAAAGTGACAGGGCTGAAGTCAACAACAGCTATGCAAAGCAGATTTGGAAATGAATGTTGTTTAATTTACTTGCAACAGGAAGAGTGGCCATGCAAGGGACATAAAAATATGCTGTGCTGAAATTATACAGTATATTCAAAGGTCATAGCAGAGTGGGTGGCGGTATGCAGTGATGCAGGTTAGCTTGGTGCTGTATGACTCAGATATAATCATTGCTGTTGTTTTAGCCTGGTTTACTCAGCCTCTACCTGCCTCATCAATATTCATTTTATGGTAAATATTTTACTATTTCTTTCCTAACAAATCTGGGTTTGTTTCTTTTTTTGTGCTGGAATTTTGCTACAACAGCGCAACAAATGCTGAAATCCTTATCTTCTGCCCACAAGTCTGGCACTGCCTCATGAAAACAATTTGCCCATTAGTCTTAGATATTAAAAAGGCAGGGTGCTTTTTTTCGACCTCAGATCTGGAGCCGCTTGTGTTTACCTCATTATAAATGCTTGCGGTTTACATTTTAACAGCTTTAAGCTTATTATTTCAGAGAGTTGGATAAAGGATAAAGGAGTTAAGATGCTCCTTTATGGTTCGATGAGTCTGCTCTGTATGTCTCCAGCTCAAATGAATTATGTTTATGCACTAGTAAAACATGCTTTGAAGAGAGGATTGAATATTATTCCATTAACACATTTCCAAATGTGATGATTACAGAAAGTACTACGCAACAACCCACACTGTACTGAATCCCACTTTAAGTGTAACCTTAATCTTTTTCATCAACTCCTTCCTTTTTGCCTCTGTGGTATTCAAAGCAAAGACAGAAATTGCACGTGTGCACTGGCATTAAAATTTCATGGTTAGCATCTGTGGTGGGTTTAATTTGCTGGCTTTACTACGGGCTTGCATTTCTAATGTTCCACACAGTGAAACATTAGCAATCTTTTTGTTCATTTGTTGATAAATGTTTACACCAGCATGATCTCCAGTGTGTTGTCATAATCTGCATCTGTCTAAAGTTGAGCAACATTAGAGAAATGGTGATACAACAGAATAAACAGGATGTGAGTTGTGCTGTAACCAAAGCTATGTTTAGATCTTTTTTCCACCACCACCAGTCACTGAGCGGCTGGACAGCCTGAGGGATAAACAGTATTTGTGGCCAGTGGGCATGAAGCGAGAGAAAGACACAACAAGTCAACTGGGTCATAATATCAGCAGAAGAGTCCTGAATCTTTAAAAACTGTTATTTGTTATGAGGCTTAGTATAGATTCTGCCAAGGAGCCAGGAGTCAGAAAGCCAAATGAGGTGATGTTGTATGTTGGTGTTGCATGTATGGCTTGTGGCAGAAATAGATGAAGAAAAGAGCAGAGCAATAGAGAGATACAAAGGATGAAGGATGATATTACCCCGAAGCATGTGCTATAACATTGCTGGGTCTAAACAACCTGCATTATGAATGGTTTTGTTCAGTCTAGTTTGTTCATCCTGAGGTTATACCAATAGAGATAGACTTTGATTCCCTGCTTCAGCCTAGGAGTGACAACATGATCATTTTGATCCTTTTGACATGATAATATCATGAACATATGGTTCTTTTAAATTTATCAGAGCTACTAAACCCTTTTTCACCAAACCCTGACAATATTTATTTTGTTCTCCTCCCCCTCCATAAGTAGAGGTGTGTTTGTGTGAGTGAATGTGCATGTCTAGCCACAAGGCCTGTTTCTCTAATGTTCCCAGTAGGGAATGTTCTGAGGTCCAGTGGGTCTCTGCGGGGAGTTAGTGACTGACACTGCTCACCCTGGGGCTTTGCTAGCTAAGCCATTGTGTTCTCTGCTCCCTCAGGCTACAGGCTCAGCTCTCAGTCATTTATCTTTCTACTGAGTGGAGATACAAGGCCGGCACGAGCATCACTTTGCAGATGAAAGATCAGTGCACAAGCTGCCAGGTTAAATGGGATCACGGCATCATAACTATATTCAACATGAGGGTAGGAAGTGTGATGAACTTATAATCATAAAGTAGAAAATGGAAATACCATTACAGACAATTAAGGGAAATAATACATGACATGTTAAGTATTCACTGTAGGGCAAAGGTACCCTGTGGTATGTTTCTGTACTGAGCTACTTTATCTAAGCTTTTGATAGCATCAGAAAATAATAATTAATTAATTATTGTTGTATTCTTGTCATGACTTAGTTGAGAGATGAGGCAGATTATAGAGACCCTGACCAATTATAGCTTTCCGTCTACACGACTTGCGTGACGTACCAATGATTGGTCAGGAGATGTTTGTGACTGATTTCGTTGTTCTACCTCACAGTACAGACAACAGCGTCATTTGCTCCTCCATGTTTACAACTGTGTGGGGAAGAGCTCTTATGGGTCAAACTCACAGACCACATTGTAAGTGAGAGAGTGAAAAAAAACTGTCTCAAGTCATTATTGAAGCTGATACTGGTTATCCTGGCAGAATGATGTTACTCAAATGATGACAGTTACTCTCTCAGTGATGCCCATTAGCACAGAAGCTTATTCCTTAATCTTACTAAGGGAGCAATAATTTTCAAAATGACCACCAACACACTTATTAGAGGGCCAAAACTTGGACTAGAGACAAGGTGATGCTTTTTGAATGAGGCTAAATTGGAGCCAAGAAATTTTTGGAACCAGTATTTAGTGGTTGGTAAAGGCATGGTAGTTTCTGCTTGCTTTGTATCAATTGCACAAACTAAAGTGAGATATGAACCCTGACTTCAATTAAATGTATATCTTTTGAAAAACTCAGCTATACCCACTAAAAATATTGGCATTGAACATTTTGCGGATCTGAAGAATATTCTTATACATTGAAGAAAACCTTTAATCCATTGCCTGTTTTTTGCCACAGAGTCCCTGTTTATGAACATAATCCATACGAGATACTGTTGCTGAACCCTTCATCCATCTTTCTTTGGGGATTCATAGGTTTAACTCTCCATATTCTTGCCTGCTACCAGATCCTGCCCTGAAGGGTTTCTGTATTTTAGGGAACTAGTGCAGTGCCTGTTCAAAATGTGCCCGCTCAAAATGGGACTGATTGCTTGGCCTCAGAGAAATTAATACTGTTGATGTGAGGTGTGAATGAGTACATACACCAACAACATGAAAGAAACATTTTTACAGATGTTAAGAACTGTAATAGTGAATCTTTTCTCATTCCAAGTATAATGAGGGCTGCATTTAAAAATAAAATATTTAACAGAGAGGTTTTGAAAAAATGTGCATCCTCAAATGAAATAGATCAATCATATTGGGCTCTTAGATCATTTATTTCCTGGGGCTTTAGCTTCGATCATTTGAATGAGTATATTTGCTCAAAAATTTTGTGCTTATATGAAACATAGTGGTTTTGAACTGTGGGAAGTAGCCTAAGAGTCTCTCCATTCTTGATTAAAATCTGTTTTCATTTTCTACTTTTATCTTTTTACAGCACGCCATGTGAAAAAACTTTTCTCGAGCTGAACTGATACTAAAAGGTGATGTGAAAGCATTGTGGACCACTCTTTGGTCAATCATTTATCTGAGAATATAGTCAGAATTCTGACATTAAAGTCAGAACTCAAATAATTTTTTCACATGTGACCCTAATCCTCTTCCTTACTCCTCTGCACTCTCCCTCTCTCTTACTTTCACTCTTTCTCTCGTGCTCCTAAGCTGACGTACTTGAAACACAGCATCCACAAATGAGGAAATAACAATACAGATTTGTCCTATTGTTTATATTTACTGCTGTATTAGTTGGATGTAATGAATGAATAAAAGGAGAAATGCAGTGAAGGATAAATAAAACAAAATAAGAGCATCTGTCTCCACAGTAAATCATCTGTTGGGAATTTGATGGTTGTTTATTTGTGCTTTAGAATGTAACCGCCATGAAACAATCAGAAAATAACATTTCTGTCATTCACAGGCTTTCCCTCTCTCAGAGAAAGCTTTCCATTGCTGTTTCTTCTCACCAGCCTGTCTCTGATGCTTGCTCACTCTCAGCTTACTTGCCCTCTCTCTCTCCTTTTCTCTTGCCTTTTTCAAAATGAGTCAAGGAAAGGAAGCCAATAACAAAGCCTAACTTTTAATTTTATCAAACGAAGAGAGATGTCCTCTCTTTGCTATCTCTCATGGCAGGGTTTCAAAACTCTCAGTCGCACAGCCCAGAAGCCTCACAAACCACCTCACATGCAGGCTATTGGTAGACACAACAATTTACTGATGCTGCCTAAAGACCTCACATGGAGACTATCTGGAAATTATAACAATGTACTTATGATGTCCTGTATTATGTCTCAAACACATATACCAAGCTCCTGTGCATGAGGAATGAGAATAGAGCTTAACTCTCCAAATTTTTTCAATTCATTCTCTATGGTAGTTCTTATAAGCATGGATGTAATCCCACAATGTGGGCTGCAAGCGGCAACCTCCTGGCTGAAAAATGAAGCCAATGCGGAACTGCCAAAAACCTGCATTCTATCTAATGGCCATCAGGGGGCGACTCCACTAGCTGCAAAAAGAAGCCCAATTGTATGGAAGTCTATGAGAAAATTAGTTTATGGTCTCAATCTTTAATACAGCACTATGTTCATTTTGATATTCATATGACAAGTTGCTACCACAGTGACAACACTGCTTATGTGATGTAACCATGGCGTATAGGCGTAGCTGCTGCTATTTCACAGTGTGTTTTCAGTTCTCTAAAGTTAATTGTAACATTGTGGTCACCTAAAAAAGTCTTGTTCAGCGTTTGTTTGTAATAAAAGACTCATCAAAGATTTGAAATTAGCATTAGCATTAGTATTATCACTGTTAACCATAGATTGTAAATGCACCATGCTAACCACACTAGCAGCTAACGCTAGGGTCAGCGCCACCCTCTCATCCACATATGGTCACTCCTGGCTCCAAAAATCAAACATGTTGACGGCCAAATCCTAGATGGCGATGCTTGAGGTTTCACAAAACAATGGGTGACGTCACGGTGACTACATCCATATTTTTTTTTTACAGTCTATGGTGGGTTGCAAAGGCAGAGTGGTGCTGTCAGTATTTCTGCTCTTTGACACCACGGGCAGAGAAGGAGGCAAATCAACATTGTTTATGAGGAATTTTTCTCAAAAGATGCTCATTCAAATAACTTCAAACTTGACACTGCACTTCCTTGAGTCTCCAACAATACACCTGCCATGTATGAAGTAGATCCAATGAACGATTTCAAGGTGTGTGAAGAACATACATAAATATATACATACATACAGACAGACACCTTGCTTTATATAGAGAGATCACAGAGCTACAGTATCTCACTGAAACCTTTGGCTGGAGGGAGTTTAGAGTTTTATGGTGCAGTTTATTGACAGGTGAACTTGCTGGACTTCTGTTTTCCCCTGCATATTACTTTTTAAATACAGACTTCTCTATTCTGTTGCCATAATGTGTGCAAAGATTAATGGGAAAATAATTGTATAGCTATGTGTATCAGTCAGTCTGTATATGTGTGTGTGTGTCCCCATGTGGCCTGGGAGACCCGTGGGATGTAATCTCACTTCTTCATGCCTGCATTCAAACTCAATGTGCCTGGGATTAACAGGCCAATAAAGGTTTATTGATGGAATAGCGGCACTTCACCTCAGCATGCCTGACTGCTATTGGAAGATATGCATTTATAGATAGAAAATCCATTCCGAGCAGGCATTGTTAGATGGATAGTGGCAAAAAGAAAGATGCTTGTTCCCTTAAAAATTCAATTTCTCTGATATCTATAGGAATACAATAAGGGATTGCTGCCTCTTTCTTCTCTCACTGTCAGTGTGTGTGTGTGTGTGTGTGTGTGTGTGTGTGTGTGTGTGTGTGCGCGCGCAAGTAAGAATCAGCAGTCAACTTATCTGAATCTTACCTCCAGGGGATGTGTTTGTGAAATTGGGTTTAGCCTGTTATTTGATACATTATCTTCAGCACAATTTGCTCTCACACTGATTCCACTTAGGGCCATATTGAATTTGTTTAAGTATGAAATACATCGCATGACACGGTCAGCATTTACTGGAACATCCAGTGTAAGCTGAAATCCATCCAAAAACAATCTGTGCACACATATTTATGTGTTTTTCCATCTGTAACTGCATTCTAATGATACTCATTGGGCACCGTGGGATGCTAAAGATAAGAAGTAGTAATACAGCAAGTGATGATAATCTCACTCTACATGTAGGCATCATTTTTGGTCCCCTACTCCCTGTGAATAAAATCACCAATCACTCTTCCCCCACAACATGCACCCAATGTTGTCCCATCACTAAGACAGTTGACAGCTACACACTGGTTGGTTTGGGGAGGGGGAGATTGGTTCTCTTGCTGCCTGTTGTAACATGGAAGATGATGGAGATGATGAGCTTCAGTCAGTCTATTCCACCAGCAATGGGCAGTGGCACATAACCTTGCTGTGCTGGGTAGCGGTAGCTCATGAGATACCCCCACCCCTCCCGGTATTCACTGAAATATTCATGATAAATCCTGGAAGTTGGTGCAGGTGAAAATTTCCGTTTTTTTTCCAGAGGAGCATCATTAAATGAGGAAGTGACAAAGGGCTGAGGGTGCGTTTCAGCAATGCAGTGTGAGAGTTAGATGGGTTGGGGGGAAGTTGCCGAGCAGGAAAAGAAGCCACAGTGCTGCTCGCAGCACAGATGAACATCTTTTCTCTCACAGGAATTGCCGGTAATTAAGAGCAGAGAGTGTGTCCTCTTCTGAGGTCAGCTCGCTGTTTCTCTTTTACCAATGAACCCCCCTTGTCTCTAACACATACACACACACACATACACACACACAAACAGGGAGAGGAGCCTCATAACAACTGCAGTCCCCATAGCTCTCTGTGTAGACTGTTGGCTCTTTAAATCCATGGAAAAATAATTTGCTTATGTGGCTGAAAAGAAAAGAAGCATCATCACTGTAAAACCTTTGAATCTCAGAATAATGTATAATTTGTCATCATTAGTCTCCAACTTGCTAATAGACTTCTCCAAAATGTATAAATATGGCTGCCTTCTTTCATGATTCAAAACATAATCACTCCTCATGCTTTATTATAGAATCCACCCAGTGCTTCTAATAAGGAATGAATTATAATGAAATGATAATCAGATTTTAAATGGGTGAAGTGACGGTCATGTGTTAGCGGGAAGGCACAGCATTTTAAAGTGACATTTATACTCTCTCTCTCTCTCTCTCTCTCTCTATCTCTCTCTCTGTATCCCCATCCCCCAACACCCACCCACCCACTGCCACCAGCTCTTACACACACAACCATGCACACACACACACACACACAGACACACACTCTCTCCACTGCTCTCTCTCCTCGATAATGCGCATCATTGCTTAAATGGGGAGACCAGTTGAGAAACGTGACACAGTTCAAACACATTTTATTAAAGGAGCACCAGATGGCTTTGACAGAAGCGAAACTCTCTCTGCTGTTCAAGTCTGCTGGAAGTCGCTTGCAAAGTTGTCTGCTAATTGTTTTCACTCTTTGTCTTAGTATGTTCTCTCCTCTGGAGTCTGTATTTGTGATGCATTTCAGGCCATCACATAGGAAAGCAGATTATATATATTCAGATGAGGTAATGTCTGTCTAGAATGTGGAAACAAGAGTTGATCTTTGGCCTTTTTGTCTTTAGGTTCTCCTGTATCTGTTTCACCACTCTCACCATTAAATGCAATTGTTTTTGTCTGTTTCCACACATTACAGACATATTCAATGCAGGTACAAAGATATAAAGAGGAACACATCAAAGTCAAGGTTGAGAGCATTATGCAACCAGGCTGCCTAGTTGCAGCGTCGACAGCCTATCAAGACGTTGGATCCTATTCTCCAGGTTGCCATGGTTGCATCAATAAAGTTGTGCCATCAGATCTGTGACGGTTGCATTTAATTGTTGACACAGATGAATCATCTCTAATACTGGATACACTGCTAGTACATATTTGCTTTGATTTATGAGCTACATGACAAGACTCCAAAAAGTTTCTTTATGCTTTCAGTGATGCAATATGAAGACTTGTAGCACATTTCTGTATGTTTATTTACAGTCTAGGTAGGCTGGGTGACAGAGCGATAAAAATATAAATCAGTTTGAACACAGACAGAAGGAATGAGAACATTATTAGTGAAAATAGTTCATGTTTAATGCAGAGGGTGATTGGAGTCATGCTATTAAATAAAAACAGTATATACAATGAGTTTTACAAATATTAGATAAATATTATCTCTGGAATTACCATTTTCTAACAAACTGAAATGACAATAATTTTGGGTTTATCATTAATCTAAGATCACTGTCATTCACTTTCTGATATACTGTGACACTTTATGACAGCACAACAGTGGCAACACCTCAATATAAACTCTGTGAACACAGTATGGATATAAATTTTGATTTGCAAAGACATAGATCATTTCCCTCCACCCAATTAAACATCTGTAATTGTGAAAAACTGACATCCAAATTGCACAAAGCAGGTACTTGCTAGGCCAGGCTTGTTTTTAGCCTGATCGCTAAGCTAACTGACTCAACTATTCCAATTATGCTCTCTGAGTTTCATGTGCTACTCCAGAAAGCAAACAAAAAGATTGTTGACCTTAAAGACGATATTTCTGATGAACTGCAGAAGAAAGACTCTTTTATCCACTTTCATAGACGTGGCTTCTGGACAGTCTAAATGGATTGCCTCTCTCAGTGCAACCATCCAGGACACAGTTTTGTGGGACCCCACTATCTATTCATGGCTTTCCTACTGCTGGACAACTATTTATCAGTTGTCCAGGGCCAAAGTGGTGGTCTGTGGTTGCAAGAGATATTTGGACAGGACTGCCTCGCCACCTTGCCTAAGCCTCTCCAACCACTACGACTCTGTCTGAGGACGCTTGATTCCACCCAGCTGATGCTCCTGTGGACTCGTCCTGATCTGAAAACGGCAACTGTTGACACTGCAGCCTCTTCACCACTTGTGGCTAGCAATGTTCAGGTGGCTTGCCGTTCTACTGGGAAGCCAAATCAATGGCCCTCATCTCAAGTACCCCCTCTTCCCATCTCAATATCTTGAAAGAGGCTGTGATCAGATGTTGTGGAAGTCTTCTGTGTCCTGAGCTAGCAGGGAAATCTTCTCTCAAGTCTGATGTGGCTGCATCACCGCAAGACTTGCCTGCTTGGACACCCCATTGTCATTTGGTGAAGTCAGAGCCACCATTTCCCTGTCCCCTCTTCTCTCTAACCACATTAATAGTTGGGGATTCCATAATCAGGAATATCTGTTTTCTTCAATGCAGCCACACACCGCTTCCCTGGAGCCACAGTTCTCTCTCTTCAGGACTGACAGAGTCCACACCAGCTAGCGGCTAACTTGCAACACACTGTACAGTCCACTCTATGGGACTGACTGTTTACATCCCACACACCCTCCCCGGAATCTCCATCTCCATCTCTGTTGGCACCCCAGAGTACTGTCTCCCTACCCCCACTGGCCTCATCTGTCATTAACCCTCTCACTAGGCAATTTCCTGATACAGCTAATTATTAGGGGCAGGGCTTCCTGTCCACACTGCACATCTAAAGATGGAAACAAAAACAACCTTTCCTATCACTGTGGTGTGTGCATTGGGAGCCTTTGCTGTTCGTCAGTCAGGGTGGCTCTGAACAATGCTTGGTCTATTGTAAATAAGTAATTTGCACTTAATGATTTCTTTTACAGGGAAAGTATGGCCTTTATGTTCCTGACTGAAACATGGCTATTTCGATCTAATCGAACTTTGTCGTGCAGACTCCTCTTATATCAGCACATCTCAGTTGACGGGTCGTGGTGGTGGACTTGCCATAGTTTCTAGGAATAAGTTTAAATGCCAGATGGTTAGCATCGAATCATACTGCTCTTTTGAACTGCAAATGTGTAGAGTATTTGGATTTACTGACCACCAGGCCCAATTGGCTCCTACTTATCAGATTTTGCTGATCTTTTATCATCTTTATAAAGCTGGATAGAGCTCTAATGGTTGGGGTTTTTATTTTTCATATTGATATTACATGCATTATTGCCTCTGAATTTCTCAGTCTCACTGAGTCCTTTCATTTTAATCAACAGGTATCTGGCTCTACACACATGGGAGGGCACACTGTAGATCTTGTTTTTACACATGGAATAGATATTGAACTTGTTGGCTCTAAGGATTTAATTGTCAGTGACCACAAATGTATATTATTTGATATTTTTTTAAAGGTTGCAACTGTTAATTTCTCTAAGATATTTGTCAATGATATTGTTTTCAAGGATGCTGTGGAGACTTTAGTTCAATCATTTAACAATCATTCCTCCTCAGTGCTGGATAAAATAGCCCCTCTCAAGATCAGAAAGATCCCATCCACATCCTACATCCTACAATGACAGGGTGAAGGCTGAGAGATCTTCTTATTTCTCTAATCTAATATCTTCCAGCAAGAGAGACTCTAAAGTCTTGTTTGATACAATAAACAATATTGTCTCTCTGGGCACTCCAAATTTGCCAATTTTCTCAAACAGTGACTGCAGTAACCTTCGTAAATATTTTTTAGATAAGGTTACAAATGTTAGGGCAAACTTCTCACCCTCATCTAGTCTACTCACTAGTGGTTTCACTAACACATCTACTTTGGATTCCTTTTGTGCAGTCTCTATAGACGATGTTACAACCTTGTTAGGAACCTTGTTAGGAAAAGTTTTTTTTTGTTTTGTTTTTTTTTTTTAAGAAAATTGATCGGTTCCTGCTTAGTTAATATTATAAATATACAATATAATATATTATATATATCCTCTCTTTTATCAGGGTGTGTCCACTTATTTTAAGCAGGCTATTATCCAGCCTTTGTTGAAGAAACCTGGACCTCCCTGCCAGAGAACCATAGGCCTATTTCTACTCCCTTTCTCCAATTTTTTTAAAAAAATGTTGTTGACTTGTTCAAACACTGTATTACACAGAGTATTTGACAAATTTCAGTCGTGTTTCTGTAGAATACATTCCACTGAAACAGTTCTCCTTAAGGCTCCAGATGCTGGAGAATGCTTGATGTTTGTTTTTTTGGACCTTAGTGCAGCATTCGATACTGTTGACCACCACATCTTACTGATAAGACTTTCTCAGTCTCTGTAGGTGAACTTGTACCAGACACTGCTGCTTTGTCATGGGGTGTGCCCCAATGATCAATCCTGGAACTTTATTCTACATATACATGCACTAGAACAGATTATCCATAGTTTCAGCAATATCTCCTATCATTTGTACGCTGATGACATTCAGTTATACTTTTCCTTCAAACCTGATGAGTTTGATAGACTGGATTTAACACTTGTTAGGAACTGGATGGCAAATAATTTCCTGTGGTTAAATGCAGATAAAACTGAAATCTTGATTATTGCTCCTGATAACCTTCACTCATCAGATCAGACAGAACCTTTGTGTGATATTTGACAACTGTACGGGTTCTGATGCTTATATTAGGATACTGACTCGATCATGTTTCATTCCCTTAAGAAACATAGTCAAACTCAGGTCTGTTGTGTCAAAAGCCGAAATGGTGATGCTAATACATGCTTTTATCTCCTCATGTCTAGACTACTGTAATTCTCTTTTTACCTGCCTTAATAACTGGATTGTTTACAAACCATCCAAAATGCTGCTGCTAGGCTTTTACCATGATCCAACAGATGGTCACACGTTACACCTATTTTAACCTCTCTGCCCCTGCCTTCCTGTTAATTTTAGAATTCATTTCAAAATGTTGGCACTCATTTATAGAGTCCTACATGGCCAGGTTCCACATTCTATTGTGGGCATTCTACATCCCCACACCATGAGCCAAGCTCTCAGGTCCTCTAACCAGGGTCTTCTACTGTAAGTGTCCCTTGGACAGGTTTTAAAACTCGGGGAGATTGTGCATTCCAGTCAGCAGCACCTAAGCTTTGGAATAGACTCCCAATAAATCTGAGGTCTCTAGAGTCTGTGGGCTCTTAAAAAGCAGTTAAAAACCCATCTGTTCAGACAGGCATTTAGGTAGCATGTGGTATTTTATGTTTTAACTTGTGTTTTATGCCTGTTTCTCCCCTGTGTGTTCTATCTGTTGTCTATCTTTGTTTTATTTATTTTGACTGTGAAGCACTTTGTGAATGGTGTCTGTGAAAGGTGCTATATAAATAAACCTTACTTAGTTACTTACTAATAGCTGCTCTCACCAGTCTATGACTTATTAAGTAGGTGGCATTTTATTCCCCCGTTTTGATCGCTTTGAGAGAGCTTATCAAATAATGTTGTCATGGAAACTATCTGTCTGTGAACCATCTCAGTTAGTGAGGTGGCTATGAAAAAAAGCACGACTAAAAGTAGTTCACAATAGGGCAACTCAGATCATCTAACCATAAATTCATGACCTCAGGTATGAGCCAAACTTTCATATAGCAGACTGCATATAGCAACATGTACCAGGGTCTGATAACAGATGTTGGTTTGACAACAGGTTTGGTTGGATCAGGAGAAACTAATGATTTTAACCAATCAGCCTTGTTACAGTCAGTGATAAGATGCATCAGGCCTCCAAGTTATTATAATGCTGCCATTACCAAAATCATTTAAATAACAGAACACTATGCCACAACAAGAGTTTCATCTTGTCCACACATCTTGTTCATCAAATAATTATCGCACACCCACTGTACAAAACCAATGCGCATCATGTGCAATAATAGTTGGAATTGTATAGGATGGTCATCTCATTTTATATTTTGATTTATAATTAACACGTTGGGTTTTTGGACAGAGCAGTATTCCACCTTCACTCCCGGCACTGATCATATTTGGAACAAAAAATATCTTTGCCTTTAGATCAACATAGTATGATTCTGCTTATGGAATCTATTATTATATGAATGCAGAGCGTGCACAGAGTTGACATTTGGCATCCAAGCTCTGATCTCATCACTCCCCATTAGGGAGCATAAAGCTCAACACAGCAGGTTGTGTGGAGTGACAATATTAACTTCTCCCCAAGGAGCAGGGTACACTCAGAGCCTACAGATGGATGCTGTGGTAGTTGTGGGGATTTTGAAATGCCATAAGAACAGTGACAGAGGTGGCAGTGTAGCTGCAAATGACTGTATAGCTTACATGTGAACAGTGTGTTAGCAGGCGTGTAGCAAAAGAGTGAGCAGAACATTGATATCTTAAGTACACTGCTGTGAATGACAAGATGCACTGCAAAGCGAGAAGTTCCTGTGAGTGTAGCAGCTGATTCGAGTTGTCTGTATAAACTAGCTTGCAGCCTTCACTTTATGAACTCAGATGTTTCACCTCTTAAATTTGACATTTTCTGGGGATTTTCCGCTGTTTTTCACCCAGTTTGAAATGACCAATTCCCCTGTATTCAAGTGTTGGCCTGGAGAGGGTGGAGTCACCATCACCTCCAAGCAAAGAGCTTCACTGAGAGGTTATAACACATGTGGAGGTTTACACTGTCCACCCCAGATCCCATCCCCCTTCACACAGACCCCCGAGACCAAGCAGCAGGAATCACTGATGCAATGCGACAGTTATGATCCTGAATTGCTCCACAGCTACAAACGCATTTGATTGAATGCACAACCAAGCTAGTAGGCAAGTACCTCTGCCAAGAATTTAACCTGGTTGGTAGGTGGATGATTTGCCACCCAGGCACCTCTTATCTCTACATTTTGCTGTGAAATGTGTGAAGGATGAAGCTTTGTTGAAGTAACTGCTACACGTGTTCCTCTGCCTTGAGCAGTATACTTTAACAGCATGGCACAGTGAGAAGCAGCCATTACCACATGGCTGACCTACTCTTCGCTGTGGGCCCCGCAGATGGTTGCCATCCAGCAGTAAGCACCACTTCCTCCTCACAAACTAGCCATTTTGAAGGAACTCCCCATTTACATTTCCAGACCACAGGGTACTATCACATGTTGGAACAGAAATATGAGGACACAGGAATGGGTTGTGCATATATCTCTTCAGATCTGTTCAAATCAATGAACTGACCACACGGGACTCAGAAATGTGGTGAGCTGGGTCCTGGGTACATGATCAAACCAGGAACTTTATCAAGGGTGTTCAACCCTGATGTTGGAAATGTTTGGACATTAAAACATTCATGTAAATAGAATCTTTGTGTTCTTTCTATTAATCAATACTAGTCTTAATGCATGCTGGGACTCTGCAGTGAGCCAAACATGTTTCATGAGAGCTCAGTGCCAAGGTCCATCACAGCAGGGACCGTTTTTTACAGGAGTGCCAAAATTTCAATCTAGTAAATGTTTTGTGTTGGTGTTATCTTTCTGTTTAATTCAACAGCACACAAGTTTGGAGAATTACTTAAGCAGCTGTTTCAGTGTGACCTTTCTGTAGATAATGGGGGCCATGAAACTGTTCTACAGACATTATTAGGTCAGTTAGTGAAAGCATCTTTTGGTGATAATGTGGACACCTCTGTGTTTGGCACAAGAATACTTTGTCTTACTTCCTTGCACACAACAGGATTGCAACAATGCTGGCATTCATCTGATCTTGCAGTATGATCTCAGTCTGACAGATGGATCCAAAGACCTGGCACAACAGATTGCTGATGACTTTTAGAGTAGCTTAGCAGAAATTCAGGGGACTGTTGAAAATCTAGTCATGGCTCCTCTAGCCTTATTTCCTCTTGTACAGGTGACAGGACAGTAGCTAGTGTAATGATTCCCATCATTGGTGATTTCCGGTCAGTGGGAGCAGGTACCATGGGCTGTCAACATGAATACATGGTAGGGGTCCTGGTGACAAAGGGGCTCTCTACAATTGAACAACTAGAATTCCTGCTAGCTGCATTTGTTCCTGACATGATGTGTTCAACTTCCAAATGACAAATATATCTTTCGAACCTTAAAACTGAAAACTATGCATCTGAGCAGTCTTTTGTTGTTCAGATGCCCAACCCTAAAAAGAATAATTTTATTAACTGAATTTTGTCTTGAGCCACTCGCAGGTAATTACAAACAGTAAAAGAAAACTACTCTGAAACATAATCCCTGTCATGTTTATTGCAAGATTAAGCAGCCCTAATACACACATATGCAGTCTTGCAGACACATCCACAGTTGATATGATAAGATATGCACATACATCTTATGACAATGTCCTTGAAACACACTTGTTGTTGTTGAAGAAACTGTTCAGTAAATGATGAAATCAAGTGAAGGTTTGCGTGACCCTATATGGTAAGGTTCTATCTCTTAAATTTTGTGTCACTTCCACTCCGCTCATATAGTGGCTTTGTTGTGTTTTCACTATACAGTTGTTTCATATTGTCACTTCTAACCACATCACTGATGGAATTTGAACTCGAGGATGAAGCCTGTTTACAGGTAAATAAGGATTCTGCTGCAGGGTCCCTGTTCATCCGTACAAACCTGGTCACAGCTGGCGCTTTCTTCATCCCATGTGATGCCAGACAGGCTGTCGCATAAGCGCATCTCAGTGTACATGCATGAGGACAAAATATGTGCTTTAGGTTAGCCTTAGTTAAGAGCTTTGCAGCATAAAAGTCACATTTTCTACTCTTTATTTAGGTATTCTACAAGGAATATCTTTGATTGTCCCCCTTATTGTGTTTTGATATATTAGTGAAATATAAGATTTTATTTTTGATGTTATTAGCATAATACATTTCCTGGCAGTCTTTCCCCCTGTTGCAGAAGTTGAAGATGTAATTCTGTGGAGCTTTATCACCACAGTGACCATGGGTATTCATTCATATAATCTAAACTAAGCCCTCAAAGCCTTTGACAAAAATGAGCTTACTGTGTTATTTCAGGGGAGCCAGAAATAGAACAGAGAATCTTGGCAAGTACTGGCATACAGTACCTGCCATAAATAAACAGACATGAAGACATTTGAATGTTGAACAGCTCTTCCACTTGGCTGTATGCCTGCATTGAAAAATCCTCTGAGCTCCGGCATTTAAATGTTCAATACAAACACACTTACCTGCTGGAAGGTAATCAGCTTTATAAGGGAGGAATGGTTGCTAATACTCTCCTCGATCAGCTTTTCATTTAAAAGTCTGCGCCATCATTCAGCACAAGTTAGAATCTCTTTGCTTCTAAGGAAATATTAGAAATACTGACACCATGGGATTTAAGACATTTTAAGAGTTGGCACGTCTTATTCATTTGAAGGATTAAAGGATATGACACAAGCCCTCAATTTCTATTTTTACATTTTAAAATCAGTAGAAACATACAAATGAAGTCAGGCTGATACTGAATGCAAATTCATAGCAAGTTCATGAAGTTCAATATGTCATGAGGTCAGTAATCACGCTCACATTGTTCTTTTGCCACTAACATTTGGTGCCACCAAAAAGCACCCTTTTTTGATCTGTTTTATAACACAGGAAAATCAGATCCAACACAGACTTCTCAGTTCTAATTTTAATTTCAGTTTCACGATTGGCTATGATGCAGGATGATAAAAAAAATCCCAGGAAGTAGATGGATCCACAGGTAGTAAAGAGGCCTGTGAGTGCTGTGATGGGCTGTGACGGTGAAACATGCATGCTTCCTCTGGATAGATGTGACTCATCTCACATGTCATGGAATCATAAAAAAATCATACTTTCTTTTCTCCCAGAAATAATAAAATAAGGTGAATATGCTGGGAGAGAGTGAGAAATTGTAAGATTTTTCCACCAAATTATTTAAAGTCAGAATGATACAAATATGCCAAAAGTGAGAGGTAAGACACTAGCAGTGTGTGCGTGTGTACTTGTAATTGTACATGTGTATTTATGTATCTGAATTTATATATTATTAGTTAACCATGTATCGATTGTTGATAGTAAACCATCTGCAACACTTACATACAGTTACTGCATATTGTAAAGTAAACCTTACATTTCTGCTGATGCCTCTAGCTCTGACCTTTAAATGTGGCAGCAAAGTGTCAGCAGCACCCTCTCTGTAGGGGTGATATTGAATCATGCTGTGCCCTTTATGATTTCAAATCTCAGGAGGGCTCCTGTTGAAACGCTTGTTTCAGGAGATGCTGTCATGCAGTACTTTTCTTCCATTCATGGATGGTTACCAAAAGGGGAGGGACATATTATAGTGATTACATCAGACTTAGTATTCTGGCACCTTTCAGCAATGAAGAACAATAACAGGTTGACATTTATTGCTCTACAGGCCTTTAAAAAGCCTGGTGTTGTGGTACTGTGGGTACAAAATGCAATCTGGTCGGTGACTGATTATAAAATCATCTTTTCCCCATCATCTCCTCAATATGTTCACAAACACAGAAAAATAACCCCTCTGATCACCCGTTGCTATAGCAACTCCAGCTTGAGCACTGTAATGCTACAAGGCCATGGATGCTGTTGTGATATCAGGCGTTTGCAGTGAAACAGCACAGTCTGTCTGTGACCAAAAGTACTAGGCATGCTGTAAAAAAAAAAAAAAAAAAAGTAGCAGAATGTCTGCAGTAATCAGAGTCTTTAGTGAATAAAGACAAAGAGCTAAATGCTACTCTCTGTGGCTGGACGGAGGAGATAAAACACACATTACAGGCACTCCTGACATGAAGTCTTAACTTGATAAGTAACTCCTCTACTGTTTAATTGTGTCTAATAATACGTGCCCTCCAAATCACAATCAGCCACAGAAAAGAGAACTGATCAGTATAGGGTTCTTCATTGCCCATCTGAAACTTTTGTTCCATGAAGAACCGTGGCTCTGCCCTAAAGAACATAACATCCTGGTGACAGATCCCCAGCTGTCTCTTCTGTCCCAGTGTTGAAACATGACAGCTGAGTCTACATTCTGTAATAACTACTGCTTTGCCTCATTACATATGATATGGTCATGACAGGAGACAAAGTGACTGACTGCAAGTGTTAAACATTTCAGTGTCTGCATTGTTTCACACATGTTACAGTTCTGCTGGTCTCCAGTACATTCAAGTAAGTCTTTTGTCATCAACGTGAGTCTGTGACTTGTCTGTCTACACTTGTGTGACAAGCATGCAGCTGTACAGCAGGAGTGAGAAAGTGGACAGATAGTATTGAGAGATGCATGCTTGCTCATCACTATAAAACTACTACTGGTCACAATTCAATGAATCAATTTTCCTGAAAGAAAAGGGTAATTATTCTGTGACATTAACAAATGCACTCCTTTTGCTCTCTGAGTTAGATTGTCATGAGGTCTAATTTAGACAAACACACCACACACTCCTTAAACAGGAGAATTTAGAAGCAACTTTTGACAAGTATCATAACCAAATTAACTAAGCATCAGTAGTAAAGGAATATTGTTTTAGACATTTTAGGAAACACACGAATTCACTTTCTTACCAAGAGTTAGATTTATAGCACTCTTATATTTGTTTGTTAAATATGGAGCTATATCCAGCATCAATAAGCTTAACTTTGCATTCTGAACACAGGAGCTAGGTAGGAAAATCCACCTACCAGCACCTCCAAAGCTCACTAATCGACACATTATATCTTATTTCTTTAATTTATACAAAATCCAAAGTGTAAAAACATTTAGTTTTACGGAGCCAGGCTAGCTGTTTATATACTAAATCTTTATGCTAAGATAAGCTATCAGTCTTTTGGCCGTAGCTAACAGGTAGACATGAGAGTGGCATCTAACTCTCAGCAAGAATGCAATTAAAGGTATTTCTCAAAAATCCGAATTATTCGTTTGAGTCCCTAAGGGGAAAAAGAAGCAATCTGCACCATTTCCCATAACTTGGTTCTCTGTGATGGCTGAGGTGGATTATAAATGTCCTGAACACTATTTACTGACCCTTGGAAATGAGTGACCCTGCTGAGCTGTGATGCTCTTCTACCACTCCATCATAAGAGTGACCGGGCCTGGCGAGCACGTCGTGAACAGCTTAAGAAGTATGATCCCAGTTGGCAGAGGCTGTAATGGCCAGTATGGCGGATTGGCTTCTCTCAGTGGTTGCAGATGGCACCCAGTGACACAAGGGTCAATGTTCTGTCAGTGCCCCGCCAAAAATACTCATCCTGGGTGGGAGGCTCCATCTTCACCTGTCTCAGCAGATTTCAGCACATGTGGGTGAGGATGCAGCAGTGTTTGGAGGAGGGATCCAGTTCTGTTAGCAGGAGGTGATAGAACAGAGATAGCTTTTAGTTTTGTGCTATTTTGTGCTTGTGCCAGGATATAGTTTAAGACAAATAAAGAATTAGCAACCATTTTAATACAATCAGAACTGTTATTAGAAAACATTGTCATGTGACTCCAGTTTCTCAGGATTCTTTTGACCTAATCTCTCTTAACAGTGTCTGTCACATTGAGGGTAAACCATCTGCTCTCGGAGTATCCGATGTCTAGATCCATGAATGTCCAGCGTTTTCAGTTCCTTGTTTTATGTGTATGTTTCCTCTCACGCTTCATTCTGTAACGCATGTGGACATGTGGGCCCTTGAGGGTTTGGATAAGTCGCAGAATGTTAGAGCATGATTTCATTTCCAACAACAATCAGATGCATGCCTGCTGCAGATGCTGGATTTGGTAGTTGTTTAGAGTGTTTCAGCCAAATTACAAAAGGAAAAAACATATTTTCTCACTTACCTCACTAAAAATTGTTCACAGGGATTAAAGGGGCGATGTTTCTGGAAAGAGATGTTGCTTTGTTATCTTTTAAATGTTATTAACCAAAATGTGAAATTGTCACAAAATTTAATCTATAGAAATTTAATCTATAGATTACATGGACACGAATTTTCCATTTTTTTTAACACTCAGTACAACTTCCAAACTAATGTATCTCAATTGGAATATCTATCTTCTTTTTGTTCACCATGTTAAGGTTTTCTTTTATTGATATCTTGAACATTTCTCAACACAAAAACATGGAAGTGTCCTTGATAACTCAACAATATTTTAGGTTAATGTTGAGGCCATCAGTTGGAATTATTTCTCCTTTGATTCTGAGAAATAAAGATTTTTTTGTCAGCTTTTGGTAATGGAAGTCATGGAAGAGCATTGTGTTGTGGGCGGACTTGGCGCATTTGACTACTGTTTTGGGTTATCTGCCGTCAGTGGGCTTCATTCCATTTTAAATTACCGCCCGTCGGCTGCAACCCGAATCCAAACACCACTGTCTCTGTTAAGAAGAGGCGTTTTATAGCCTGTGACTGTAAAATGGGAAGTTGCTCATTTAATTTTATTATTCCATGAATATGTGGCTGAATATATTTAATATGAAATCATCTTCCTTAAAACACAGAGTCTGCTTAAATTAATATTGAGCCACATCATTCAATAAAGCACTCCAACGCTCTCTCTCTCTCTCTCTCTCTCTCTCTCTCTCTCTCTATCTGTGTGTGTGCATCAAATCTTGTACTATGGCCATATAAAACTGGATTATGAAACTGGACTTTACATTTCACATCCCTCATTTAATCCCTGCACTTGTCACTTTCATATATTTCATTCAACCTCCATTTTTACATCATTTAATTATTCATGCACGTCACATTTAATTGTTGCTCTTGTCACCCTCATATATTTCATACAATTAATTTCTTTGTACACAGCACAGTCTATATTTCCTCTATACAGTCAATATTTCATATCAAATTTTATGTCCAATTTCAAAACTATTACTATTCCATTCTGTGAATAGATTATTATTATTATTATTATTATTATTATTATTATTATTATTATTATTATATTTTTATTATTATTATAAAACCTCCAAACCAAGAATCATAAAAATACGAAAAAATCTGCAAGGTTGTGTAAATAGTAGTTTATGCATTCATCAGTAGTCGATGACCTGGGAATGGTACAGGTTGGTCTTCTCAGCCTTAACCCTAACCCTAAGCCAAGCACTTCAGGCCTTCCTCCAAGTCTGGAGTAATGCCCCAGATTGTCCGCAGTATTGTAATTTTTGACTCATTTTGGTCCCTATCTCCACTAAAAAAGAAAAAAACCATGCCATGTCATAGAGCTAAATCAAATACATCGTTGGAAAGGTCTTGATCTGGAGAGTCATATGTCAGTTTGACCTCAGTGCATGTTTGAAGGCTTATAATTCATCAACAACTGGCGACAATGTCAAAAATGGGTAAAACGTGGTTAAAATTAATTTTCACCCATTTAAAAATGATATATTTAAAATCTGATTACATAAATGTGTTTAGCATCCCCTTAAACTCATCACTGTCCTCTCAATTCAGTAATCACAACTTCCAATTCTAGGAAAACCAGTTATATTTTTTAAAACTAAAACTATTTTTTAACTACAATTTCTGTGCCATTCGGTTTGATACAAATCAGTGCCACAGTGGTAGTTCTTCCAGTTTGCAAAGTAAAAAGGGTCATAAAAAGATATAGCTACTGAATATATCAAATATCTAGTACAGCCAAACTAGTAATTACACTGCATGTTAAGAAAAAGTAAAGATGTTGGTTTATTTCAGATATTTTTTTTAGCCAAAACAGGAGTCGAATGCGCCAAGTCTGCCCACAACATGATGCCCTTCCATGAGCCACCTTGTCAACATTTTAAAAATTTTTGTAGAGTAATTCAAAGTGGAATGTCTTCATCTCCATAGTTATGGTGGGTGAGGGTAAAGCAGCCGCTTCTGCTATCAAAAACTCACAAAAAACTGAATTTCTAAGAATCTCACAATCAAATGAGAAATAATTATGACCTTAACATTAACCTATATTTTTGAGTTATCAAGGGCAATTTTGTGTTTTTTTGTTGAGAGATATCCTTAAAACCTTAACACTGTGACAGTGAGGAAAATACTTCCCGGCAGCAGGTCCTCTGGTCCACCCAACAGACTGATGAAAATAAAATAAAGAAATAAAAACAAAGATAAAATCTTTATTCTTTTTGTATTATAATAAAATTAAATGTTGAGCAATATAGTGGTTATAGTTTATAAATTAGATGTTGTGACTGTTTCATAAACTGCTGTGAGACTGGGTTGTATTAAAGCTGGGGTGCAGGTAGTAATCTCAGAGAATGAAAACTGAAAACCTAGAAACTACGTACATGACTAATTACTGCTTGGCTTAAAAATGACAAAAAGGATTGGTTCACATTTTTTCAAGTCAGTCACAACACACAACAACAGTCACATGCTCATAGTCCCTAGCTCGTTAAAGACATGCTGTCCATGAAAACACCAAGAGGAAATTTCGTACTATTGCAAAGACGTGGAAGCTCAGCCGAACTTTGGAAAGCACTTTTGCACACAGTGAGGACTGTGGATTGTGTCTCTTGTCACTTACATTAGAATCACATTGGGAATGGATACGTTCAGAATGGACATGAGGAATAATTATAGCAAGCAAAAGTGTTTCAGTGTGTTGTTAGAAAGCAATTTTTTGGGTGAACTGATCATTTAAGCAAGTCACAATTTTACAAGACACATTTACATTTTGACATTAATCTACAGTAATAGTCATTTGCAGATCAACATGAGTCTAGGTTTTAGTTCAGAGTATTATCCAAGGACAACAGTATAATGTATAACATGTGTAATATATCACAAAGATTTCCTTTTTCAGGGACTGAACATTCAGCTATGAACCATTCTGTTAAACCAGCAGGTCAGCCAATGGTCAGATTAGACAGCTACAGTGGAATGAATCTACATTATAGCAGGCAGGCTAATGAGGTAGCCTACTGATAAATATGAAAGTAGAGAAATAAGCTGCCATGAAGTGGAATTCGCTTACTCTTTCATTTTAGAAGATATCAAATCACCCACCTTTGAGGAAAAAAAGGCTGCTGCTAATATTGACAATATAAGTTGAATGTTTTAATGTCTCTTTATGTTTTACTATAGAATGCATTAATATTTGCATTTTAACTATGTTATACAATTGTGTTTAATGGTTTTTTTGGGGAGGACGTTTATGATAATCTGTTTTTTAATATATTATTCATATATTCACATTTATAGTTTTTATTTCCTATTTTCTAATATTTCTTAATGTCAGACAATAAATACTCTAATAAATGCACGTGTCTAAAAGGCTATTTAGATTATGTTTACTGCGTGGTGGATGAGTGACAGTGAGTGCAGGCGCATCCTCCACCACACACACATCATCAGTTGATCCCCCTCATGCTGCACGTCTCATGCTGATTCTGTGAACTATAAAATACAGTTCGATCAGTAGGTTCGGAGATGAACTATCTCAGACTTGTCTCTGACCCTGCTCCTCCTGTGTGCGCTGTCCTATCCGCTGTGCGCTTTGGACACTAAACTCCCCCTCTCCCCTCCTCTTTCCCTCCTTCTCCTGCTCACCGCCAGAGCTCGACGCGCTCAGGCACAACAGATGGTACACTACTACAGGCTGCAGGAGCGCAAGAATCTGATGTAGAAGTACTTTTATTTCTTTAAACTTCACAGGAACGTTTAGTGTGACAGGAGTTGGGGGGGCACGCTGAGGACAAACTCGACTTTGACGGTCTCTGGATCCTACGTTTAGAGGCGGAATTTGGTGTCAAGGTAAGTTGTGATGTTTTCTGAATTGGCGTTCAGATTTCGGGAATCAATGAACTCAGCAGAATGCGCAAGAAAAGAAAGAAAGAAAGAAAGGCGATCACTTCAAATATGTTTTCTTCTTTAGCGATGGATCGATGTCTATTTAGAACACTAACCATTGCCAAGTTTCTTACATAATATTTTGCAGAATGAAGAATAATGAAGCTATAAAATAGCGCTCCGACGTCAATTAGACACCATCAGACCTGATGCATTAAACACATATTTGAAAGGGTTTTTACACCATTTGGTAAAGACAAATCAGTTCAAGTTGTATAATAGATTTTAATCTGATTGCACCCAAAACAAACCAAAACTAATCTAAACACATCCACAAAAACGCTCCTTAAAATTGACACCAAACACCAAAGGCAGTGAGATATTATAATTGCTACTTGACAAACTTTACAGTTGAAGCATAAGTGTCTATTTAAATTAAGAATGAATAGGAAATATGAGACCTCTTCATCATCCTGAATCCTCATATCTAAGACAGTAAGAGTCTTTCAGTCAGGAGTTTATAACAGCACAATAGTCTCCACTGGCTCCACAGGCTCCGCTTCTCCACATCCATCGAAGTGCTGATGCTGCAACTCTGTGGGGATGCTGATGCCAAAACACTGAGCAACATTCAAACATATAATGATCATTTTTAGTGACTTGTGTCAAGCTGCCCTACCACACAAATTTTTCATATGAAAAATTAGACAGACTGCACCATATCAAAGGTCAGTAATGTCCTCTGACACTGTCAGCGCAGGCTTTTCATCTCCTTTGAGAAGTGGCAGAGGTTAAAGATGGCTTAGAACAGAACAACTTGAGGCATATTGTCATTGCTAAACAGTGGATGGTGATATATGGCCTTTGCAAATGAATAAAATAAACCTAATCAAGACTTTTATTGAAATTGAACACCTTTTTTTATTCTGCTTCAAATATGTAATTAGATTTTTTTTATTAGGTCAATGGTCATCAAATACCACATGCAAAAGAGAATTTTCTTGTTATTCAAAACACATGCACTGATGACCTTTGTAAGCAGACATTAAAATTAATTAACTTTTTGGAAAAGAGCAGTAATCTAGTGTTTTGCATTCTGCAAAGGTGCAAGTTCATAAAGAACAACTCCTGCTACCATCAGCATGCAGTGAACAGATTAGGCTTTTTTTTTTTTTTTTTTTTTTACTGTAGCAGCCTGTGAGACACTAATCTCTCTCAACTCCTGCATGTTCCCTGCCTCAGAAGAACATTAGAGAGCAGACACTGACATTTAGTTCAAGGCTTTCAATGAAACTTAGAATAATCAAGTCTAAATCTAGCCCTTGACGTTCATTTTTATTAATCTCCTATTTAGATTTTAAGTCAGTTCTT
This sequence comes from Euthynnus affinis, assembly GCA_029490765.1. NCBI lineage: Eukaryota > Metazoa > Chordata > Actinopteri > Scombriformes > Scombridae > Euthynnus > Euthynnus affinis. The sequence continues at coordinate 7,683,951 of CM055840.1, read as the reverse complement.
TGTCATTGACAGCGCAGAGCTCTGCTTATCAACACACTCGGATTTACACAAGAAAAGAAAATCCGCCATGGGAGCATTTCCACTATAGGTTGATGCCATTCATCCATATGTCACATCCTTAAGGCCCTTTAAGATGAGGGATGCACACTGGGTCACCAGTGAGCTGTATGTAATGATTTGTTCAGTCCCAGAAGAGGTCCGGTCTTGGAGTGGATCCCAGGTGGCTTGTGGCAGCAGCAACTACAGGAAAGCGCAGCAGATTACCACATAGCCTCGCAATTTGTACACAATTAGATCTCCGGGGAGAGCCGCTCAAACTTTGTGATGCATCCGCTCTTGATTCTGCGCAAGCTGCTGGCATGATAGAGAAATGTGGAAATGTGAGGATTGCTTTGAAAATGTGACGGCAGATGTACAAATTTATTAATACTGGTGAAATAATTAGTGTAACAGTGATAAATGAATATGAATAAATGAATGGAAATAAATAACTCAGCAGGCGGCAGGGTACAGTATAAATAGCTGTGGTATCAATTTCTGGAAGTCTGTTCATTCATCTGATTTCATTTTATTCAGATTTTTTTTTTTATCTCCCACTGCAACAATGTAATCCAAAATGCAATGTTAATATTACTTTCTGCCTTTAGCAATGCTTTGCTCCTCTGTATGCAGTGCATATTGAGCTCACAAGTGGTCCTCCGCCTGCAAGTTTCCTTTGCCTGTAAAATATTATGCTTACATTTTTTCTCTTCCTCATATGTTGCTTTATTTGTGCTGATTTTAAATTTAAATTTCATGGAAACCATGGCGAGTGTTTAGCCACTCAATAGAATAATGTCACCATGTGCACTCTTAGTCAGGGAGAGCAGTGTGTTGAAAACCTGCATTGTGTGTAGATCAAATCATACACTGAGCAGCAATATTGAGGCATAAATTGGTATGTACTGCAGCAAAGACATCATGTGGAGGGCCAGAAAGATTACCCAATATCTGAGATGCGGTTCTTTTCATTTATCAAAAAACACTGCTCTGCTCTGCTCTGCTCTTATAAGTGGAGACTCTGGATGTACTGATGCTGATCCTTGTTAGTTCATCTTGCTATACGGTACGTTTGCTCAACTTTTTATGTGTCTACATGGCTGGGATTCATTTTCTCCGTGGAGAGTGAAGAGTACACATTTTGACACAAAGTCACAGGAATTGTCACTGTGCTCCTAACATTATTGTAGTGTCAGAGATGCTCCCAATGTGGGATTTCATTATATTGTCGCCAGTGTTGTGAGAAAATAAGAGTAGTGGGTGTTTGAGTAAGAGTGAGGGACTTGTGTTATACAAGACAGGGGAGTTTAATGACTTAAGTCAGAGATAGCATCCCACAAGTATGGAAGGGTTAGATCTGAAGTAATAAGATAGGACTGGCTCTTTTTATGAGAACTGTAATGTGTGGACTGTGAATGTAGACTCTCTCTTTGAAGAGTAGAATCAAAAGCGTGTGGATACTCAGCCACTGCAGAGGCTGAATGTTGTATTGACTTTACATAACCCACATGTGAGGTATACCTCACAAATACAGATTTTTGCCAAGTAAACTGTTCATTCCTCCATTATTGCCCTACTCACTGAGCAGCCAAATGTATCGCAGCAAAAATGTACACAGTGGAAATTAAATTGCATGATACATGTTTGCTCATGAGAAAACATTTCTAAAAGCCTGCAGATGTGTTCGCTTTCATAAATGTGATGTCATGCAAATATGGTCGCTTTAAATATCACTTTTTGCAGAGCAAATCATGTCCTGTAAACTAAGCAAATAAATCATGGAGACGTTCAGTTCGACATATGTTAAATGATTCCACCATTATTTCTGATTAAGTGTTGAATATTTTAATTAATGAGCTTCATTTTATCGCTTCTCCAGTTTTACTGCCACTGCTGTCCACCTATCAAACCCAATCCAACGCTGTCCTCACATGACTCAAGCAGCCAAGCAAAGATAAATGACACCATGAAGTCAGAGAGTAACTGCAGCAACACATAAGTTATTTTTTTGGTAGCAGTGCTTGTGCTCACTCCATTTACAGTGGATCAATATCCTGCTGTGAGAAGCAAGTGAGAGTAAAATGAGGGGGCTACTACACTGAATAAATCCTGCAGTGATACCTGTAGCAGTCGCTAAGCAGTCGTGCCATGCAGCAACTGACATTAAGCTGCTAATCTCAGCATGAAAGAGAAGATGCTCACATTTGTGACAGATTTATGATGGATGCATTAAAAAGAAGACACTAAATGTACAGTGTATGTGCACACAGGAGTGGTTGATTGCCAACATCCTTGTTTTAAGTGCTAATTCATGCACATAGTAATTTGGTGTCTGCTTACTTATTAATCATTATGTACCAGAAAGCTTCGCTACTGCCTTTACACAAGCCATCATTCATAATATCGTCTATCTGTTATAGTATTCTTCTGCTTATTATTATGGGTACACTTTTTTTTGCAATCTGACTTACCTTCATGCAGCTTTTTAAGAAATAGATTCATAAACTGGATTAGATTTTTCCGATTGGTGGGTGCTTAAAGGAGGAGGGACCAAGGTGTAGGTGATCTACCAATCGAAGGAATACATGTGATGTCATCAAATTGCATAAGTCACCATAGTGACTCCCACTCAAATTGGTATTCAGAGAGCAATGTGAAGTCATACTTTATTTGTGGCAGTGTAATGTCAACAAGTCCAACACTTCAACTCAAATTTGTAATGAAATCAAACTACTTTGTTTTAGCGCATCTTGCAGTGATGCAGACATGTACTCCAGGGTGTGTCAGTACACTCTGACATCACCAGACCCAACCACACTCATCAATGACTCTGACAGACAGATATGAAACTTTCAACCACAATAGGCAGTGAAACACCACTTTCCATCCTGGTGGACATTACTCTTAAAAGGTCCTCAACAACCTCAATCAGTTTGTTACTATGAGCAAAGAAAGATTTGTATTCTTTGTTTTTGTCTGTGTTTTTCTCACTAGTTTGAACTGACCAGGGCTCTGATAGCAACATTTGAATTAGAATCTGTAAACAGTTGTGGAGTTGTTTATTCATGTGGCCAGGCCACCACTGTCAATCAAACTGGATTAAACCAAACCACACCCACACAGTCCTGATGATTGTTGTGTGTTAAACTCCTAATAAATAATATTTATTCATGCTGCTGCTGATCTGCTAAAGGTGCCACTAATGCTATGCTTTCTGTCTAGAAACTTTTCTCTGACTCTCGCGCTCTGTCACGGCTCATCTCTGGTCTCTCCCTGACAGAATGTAATGAGGCCCTGAAGGGCACACTGATCGCTGGTCTAGTCAAAGTTTACTAATATTAGTAATTAATATTAATATTATTAATATTATAAGATATTTCGTATCCAAATTGCACCAAATTTGATATTGCACCACCATAGGTCCCCAGCCATACACCCGCCAAGTGTGGAGTTGATTGGATGAACATGTCAAGAGATACATGAAGGACATACATACAGACAGCAATTCCTTACTTTAGCAGAGAGATATTATTTATTCTGTGCTGAGCTACAAGCTATACACTGTATGCACATACAATATGTACCAGGAAACTTAATTTCTGGCCACTATTCAAAATCCACCGTTGTTGATTCTGGCTTTTACTTTTTCATGATGTTTTGTTTGTTTCCCTCTTGGTATTACAGCTCTCTCCATTCATTGCAGCACTACAAAGTTTGTTTTGCCATTCAGTATTGTTGAGGGAGGTGGCAATGCATCACATGAAAAAGTGACGTCAGTGCAAACCTATGGGACAGGTCATTCTTGTCTGTGCTGTTGTCTTCACCAACTGCTCTTCCACTTGTTACAGGCATCTGGGAACAAGTTACTGACACTGACGCTGTCATCAGTTATTATGGGTTGTATCAGGGGAAGAACGGAGCGTCTGTTCTATTTTAATGATGTATGTCACCGCCTGTACTGTTTATGAAATGGGAAACAATTACTGTCATTTAAAAAAAAGTGAAGCTAATTTCATCAACTGGAACTGAGACCGCCTCTCATTGTAAATGTGTAGAAATCAAACAGAAGGAGTGTTTTCTGCCCTCAAACCTCATCTTTAGTGAAAGGGTTACTTATGGCACCATGCAGCTTCAAAGAGCCACCCTGCATAGCATCCACAAATAGAAAATTTGAAGGGGAATTTTAAATGGAAATGGATTAATATTTCACCTCAGCATTGATTCATGCTGCCACTGTAGACATTTTCATGTGCTAGTATGTTGCTTAAGCAAAGGCATGTGGTGACGTCACAGTGGTCTTGATCTGGCATATCCTCTCCTTTCCACTGTGCATTAGAAGTAATGGGCCTCCTGTGTGGAGCATCGCTGCCATCACCACTTAGTTTGTCACCCCACCTGCCTGCTCTGTCATTTTCTCATTCATAACAGCGGTAGAGATAACAGGGGTTGAGGCAATAAAGGCTATGATGAGTGGAAAGTATTATTATTGATTTGTGGTGTTTGCTGACTTCATCCTGAAGAAATACATGGCATTTTCCATGACTGCACATGAGTGTGCAAAGTAATTTCTCAGGTGACATTTTATGCATCAACTTAAGCCTGTAGAATGGCTGTTTAATGTAGAAAAACACTGATGAAATGTGTTGAAATTTCCAGTGACATCATTACACTACAACATATATATTCAGTTACTGTTGTAACAGAAAAATAGACACATTTCTGAGAGGAACAGTTACACATTTCCATAAAAATAGAAATAAAAGCTTCCAGGTTTTGATGTTATGTTTCATGTATCGGCCTGGTTATTAGATTCTCTGTCCCTTTTCATATTGTCTCCTCTACATGTTGTACTGTCTATACTGCATGTTGCACAGGTGAAGGACAGGGGAAATCTATTTTCATTAAAGTTGCATGATGGAGCCTGAAGACAACCGGCAGTTACATGAACATAATCGATGGTGGTCCCTCATGCTCTGGTAGTTTGTCACTGCAGTGACGTGGGTAGAAATGTGCTTTGAGTTGACCCTTGATTCAGGACTAAGTGATGTTCTAGTGTCGGCCTAAAGAGATAGACCACTGCACTGTTTTAAGACTTCTTCATTGTGAAGCAGGTGGGAGTATGAACATGTTTTATGATCTATGCGTTTGCTGTCTTTGAGCTGGATTTTAAACATGATGACAAGCTCAGTTTGTCTGTTTTAAATTTTGAAACAGTGCAGTGTTGGCTGCTGGCGAAAAAGAAGAGGAGGTATGCAGTATGCAGTATGCAATTAAATCAGAAATGTTGAAGGAGGTCTGAGTCAACAGACAGAAGAGTCATGCCCTGCAGGACTCATCACTTACAGCATGTTGTATTTTTAAAATGAGTGATTTGCAAATCAAAAGAAATTATTTAAATGTTTAATCACCATTTAAAGTGTGAAACAAATAGCATTTACATGCATCTGCCATTATGTTTAGTGCCTCATTAAAAAAAGGACAGTAATGAAACTGGAATAACACAGATATTTCCCTCAGATTATGTGTTTTGGGGTCAAGGTTGTCAATATGTGACCTTTCATTGCCTCAGGGCCTTTTCACACCTGAAAGTGTGAACCAAGGTTCATGTTTTTGTTTCATTGTGTTCATTTGATCCGGTTAGTTTTTGTTTCACATTGCAGTTATGCGAGCACAGTAAAGGATTTTACATGACATACCTATATCCTATGTCATCTTCATGGGCTGTGTCTCCCCATACTTTACATCAATTGGTTTGTAGACAGGTGTGCATCTGATGTCAGCGTGTTGTCAATTTATGGGTAGCCTTCTATTGCCGTTTGAATTAATGGAGGAAAATGAATGAACAGCTTTATCTTCAGATGGCATTGCTCTCCTGTCCTCTCATATTCTCTCTCTCATCCTCTCCGAAAATACCTGGGAAGTGTGGGCATTTCTATTTTTTCCAGTTGATTTTTTATGACGTTGTCAGACCATTTTTCAATTAGAAACTTGGTCTCATTTTTTCCTTTTTCTGGGTCTGATGATAGCCTGCAAAAACTTGCTGTAATTGGCTGTGGTCTGACACAGCCAAAAAAGTATTTTCACATTAGAAATGAACTGGGTTCAGTGTTGGTTCAGTCAATGGTTCAGTTTGATCCAGACCAAGACCACCTCTTTTCATCAGACTGAGGTTCGGCTGTTCGGAGGTTTCACACCTGTAATTTTGGTTTGGATCACACTGAAAAGTCCAGACCAAATGAGGTAGGTGTGAAAGCGCCCTTAGTCCCACACCTCAAATAAAAGTGTGAAGTACAGTAGACTGCTCTGAAACGCTACACACATTTGTTTTAATTGTGTATTTCCTCATACTATATGTTTTGTGTGGTGGACATGAAAGGTTAACACACGGTAAGAAAACATGAAAAATGTAAATTGACAAAACACAAGCAAATGAAAAAATCATCTTAACCAACTTGACAACAAATGCACAGCACTTAGAAAAAATGCTGCAAAGTGAGAAAACAAGAAAATACAGAAATACTGCATGTCATACAGAATAGAAAAGAATTACAAAACAAGTGGGAACACTAAATATGGTGAGCAGTTCATCATTAGTTAATACCCCAGAAACTTGTTGTTTTGTAACTAACTTCTGTTGTATTCTGTGAAATTCAGTATTTCTGTATTTGGTTGTGGTTTTCTCAGTTTGCAGCATTTGTTGCACATTTAAAGACACAGAAAAACTGAGGTTGTCATCATGCATAAAATCCAGCTTCTTATTAGTTTTTGTCTATTTGTATGTGTTTTCCAATGTTGCAGTGCATTAAACTAGTCACCGTAGTATTGAGACAGAGGATAGATATTTCGAGAAGATATTTATTCTATTTATTCCAGCAAGTTTGTGCCACATCTGAATATGTTTCACTAATTAGACTAAAGTTTGCTTTAATGGGATGTAACAGTTTCACATTAAAGAGAGAGATTCACTTTGCGCAATCTTTGTCAACAGATAAAAGGAGGAGGGAAACTGGGCTGAGGGAACAGGTGGTAGGTATGAATGAGCAAATCAGTGCTCTAACTAATAAAAATCATTCAAAACAACTGTGTCTGCTCCTTTTGTGTGAGCACTGGTCCATTTGGTACACGAATGTTTTATCTCTTCAAGCTAAAGACATAAACAAACCTCTAGGACCTCCAAAAGATGAAGAAAAAAATCATTATGGCTCTTCTAAATTTAGCAATATGCAGCACACAACATACACCCTCCTCCAAAGCAAATGATGCTTTTCTCTGCATTGAGCAGGAACGGTACTGTACTATGATGCCACACTGAAGGACTTTGTAACCAAGGCAACTAACAACAGGCACAGAGAATGGTCAGATTAGCTGGTGAAGTGTGAAGAAGAAGCATTTCATATTTCACATAAAGCAAAATGGTCAAGTTGTCTTGCATCAAGGCAATCTATTAAAAACAGAAATGAACCATTTCACCTTGGTAGATATTACTTTAAACAGCATTTATGATGTTATGAACACCTCATCACATTTTGAAGTTACATAAACAAATGCAGCAGCTTTTGCTTGACAACCAGATCTGGATGTGTTGAAATAAATTGAGATTTTATGCTAAGCACAAATTCACAAAGAAATATTTAAATACCAGGCTCATAGGCTGAGGGCATGTAGCTGAACACAAAGCTGGAGATGAGCTAATCACAGGCTTCACAAAAGAGCTTGGTGGAGGTGGATGCCTCCATTAGCGACAAGGATTCACACCTCAGTCATTCATCTCACAACCTCCCACCGCACTGACCCCCTGTCACATCTTCTGAGTCACCTGGCTCCTCGCCACTCCTTCCTGCTTGTTCTCTCAGCATGTTACGTGAGCCTCTCTCTCTCTTGCTCTCTCCTCAAGGAGCACACTGAGAGCAGATTAACTGTATCACTGCCTAGACAAAGCAAGAAAACAGAGGGAAGTATATTTAGGTACAGACTGCTACTATTGACTGGAGAAAGGCCTCAGAGATAGGCTTTTTTCATTCACGTGGGAGGAAAAGAAGCATGAGTCCAGCTTTGTGGTGGATAGTAGGTTTTTGTAGTGCAGTGAGCCTGCACTTCCAGCCACATCAAGTTATACGAGAAAGGCCAAGGATGCATCAGAGGACCAACCCCATGGGCTTTCAGTGTTACGGCTCCAATTTTCCCAGCACACATTTGTGCTGTGGACACTCAACTGCAGCCATGTAGAACGGTTTTAAATGAGTCAAGCAGTTTAAATTGGCTTTATTGTGCTGGCACAGTTGCATACTATTTCTGTCAGGGACAATCTCGTCATGAGGATAAAACTAGAACAGAACATGTCACATATGACATGTGAGACATGATTTTAATAGACGGCAACATAAATACATCATACTTGTTGTTTGGAATTGAGTTGTCTGAAATAGAAGAAGAAGTATACAACATATGTGCTTAAGTAGGCTGACGAATGTGTTTGTGTAGAGGTTTTATGTTCATTTTTGACTTTGGAAAGAATGGTTACAGCAATGCAACTTCAAGGTCCATTTAGTAGCTGTTCTGCAGCTTTTGGTCATATCACATGATCTTCATCAGTGGATGGGGTTTGCCTAGTTCTCATTGAATTGTATTGTATCAATGTCATTAAATTCTATGACATTGGGACAAGCTCCACCTGTACAAGAAGATCATGTAATATGGTTGAAAACAGAACAGCTACTAAATGGAACTCGTAGTGAGATTGTTTTCTCAATCAGTTTTTGTATACTTATATACAGAATTCATACAACACTTCTGTTTTCTATACTTTTTATATGACCTAGATACCATATATAAGATGTACAAAAACCTATAACATTGTATGCAATCTATATGAAAACAGCCATGATCATGTAAGGCAGAACAAGTACACTCATATGGATATGCTGTACATATATTATGTACATACACTAGCATATAATTCTACATGTGCAGCATTACAAACTTTTTTGTTTATGGAAGGAAGAACTGCAGAAATAAATGAGGTGTTGACAATTGTGTTTGACGTGATGAACGCCATTGCTGTTTGCTGGGATCAGATGATAATCTGCTGAAGTGGTGTGCATGATTTACACATCCTGCCTAAACTTTTGCTGAGCTTTGTCGGATATAAAATAGTAGGTAAGCAGACAAAATGTGTCATTAGTTCTCTTTCTTTTTCTACAGACTGTCCAAGTTTTAGGCAATTCCCCTAAATTCTCGTCCTAAAAAATAACTTGTGGATACTGGGTAGTGATAATAATGCCTTTTATTCCTAAACAACCTTTTGACTCTGATATAATAACATATCAACCGGTAAAGGTTGGACCATGGTCTGTTTCCCTTTGAGAAGAACAAATGTGATCACACTGTGGGTGTGAAACATGCTTGAATGCCTACAACAATTAAAGCAATTGGCTGAAATGCAAACTTGATGACGTTTTTTTGGGCAGCTTGGTGTTTGTATGTGTTCAACAGGAAATGTAGCCAGCATGGGAATAGGGTTTGCTTGGCTCTGCTGAGGAGCAGGTGGGCCGGACTGGTGGGCAGGTGGTGCTGTGATTCCACTGGGACTGTCGAGGCCATATGCAGGACAGTTCACTGCCCCTTACTGGGTCTGTCCTTACAGTGGACTGCAACACATGCGCTCACCCCAGTCTGAAGAACGAGTGTATCTCCCCAGCATGCAAAGTTCTTTCGATACCAAGAATATATCATCTCATGCAGATAGAGGCGGTTCTGTTCTGCTTTCACCCGTGTGACCACCCATGTAACCATGGCAACAGGGCTGTTATCTTTCATTTACACTAAGTTCAAACTTTTACGCCTCTGCGGCGCTATTCAGTCTGCCATTATGACTTGGATTTGATAACAGTCATTCAGCAGTGTCTCCTACATCTGTTTACCTGCACACAGCTAGAAATACAGCTGCTCTGCTCTGCTGCAATTTGCAAAACAGCCAGAAATTCAGTGCAAGCTGGCTTCTCTTGCTAAGTATCAAAAAGCACACAGCAGTGACACCATTCTAATTTTCATGAACATTCTGTCAAGAAAGATTACACATCCTTCATGCCGCTGGGTTTTCTTCCCCAGAGAGAATAGCTTGTAAATACTGTGAGGCTGTAGAGAATATTACAGAACTGACTTACATGATGAATTATAATACTGTAGGTTTTGTATAAAATGAGAGAGGGAAATCAGAACGCAGTAACCTCTAATGTTGTTCCTGACAAAAAGAGACAGTAGACAAAAAATGAGATGTGTAGTAAAACATTGCAATTTACAATCTACAAACACCATCATTTATAAGTGTTTCAATCAGGAGAGACAAGTGAATGATGTAAAATATTTTTTTTATTATACAACAGTTAGTTCTGACCAAGTAATTTGATTGGACAAGAGGCTTTCAATGAGTGCTGATACAGAGTGTAACAGCACTGGGTCTTTTGACTATACGTTATTAAAGGTGTCCTAATAACCGTTAATTACATTAACAGTTGTTATCTAGCTTGGATTGTAACAAACTTCGCATCACAAAGATGAACATATTTCCACAAATAGCATTTGAATTAATTCATGAATAGTCGTCAGAAGAGGATCAAGTGAAGGAAAGAAGCCTCGATACTTCAGCACAAACATACGAGATCAGCCGACCTAGACAAGTTAGAGAAGAGCGAAAATGAATCTAACACTGAAAGGCAAACAACATGGGCTTTGAACTGCTTTCATAAGTCTCAAAAATATAAACATCGACATTCAGTCATGTTAAGAAGACCGAGTTGAATACAGTCGTGAGTTGGTTTTACGGATCCATCTGGACAACTAGAGGGGAGCTCTACAGCATCAGCAGCTACCTAGGGCTTTATATCAGCAAGCCTCAGGTTAGCTGTTCATGGAATTTAATGCAGGACCCAGAATTCATATCAGCTAATAATTTTTTTTAAAGGCTTTTAAAGAGATTATAAGCAGGGCAGGGAAAGACAAAACAAGACACCATCCCCTGATTTCACCTGAAGACCAGCAAATCTTAAAATGTTCTGCAACACCAAGTCCAGATAAAAGGTTCACTGAACAAGCTCTGGTACAATATTCAATTGCACTTTGAACACAGGGGCAAAGAGGGGAATTGGGATCTTACACCTGAATCATTCATCCTAAAACGTGAACGAGAATGGAGCAAAGTATTTCACCATGGCATTCAACGAAGAAACGAAGAAAATTGGAGGTGTGCTACGTTTTAGGAGTGAGGAAATCGGCTCTGCCTGTTAGCATAGCGAAAAATTCCGCACGAAATTCTGCTTCCCCCCTATCTACAGCCCAGGAGGATAACAGCTCTGACCGACAGCTTCTGGTATACCGCCTTTCCCCTGGGAGTAAACAAGCTGCTACAGATGTTATCCAGGATGTGTAAAGAGACACACACGTCTTACACCAACCACAGCCTGAGAGACGCTTTCATAAAGAAACTGTCTGATGCGGGACTTGGGGTGAGGGAGATCATGGCAGTGAGTGGGCATAGGTGAGATGCTTTCTATAAACATACATAGACCATGATGTCTGTTGTGATATCTTCGGCACTCACACACACACAGCTGTGCTTATATTCAGTACAACAGCACTCCCTCCCGTGTGATATTGCTTAATTATAACAGATGATATAGTGATAATTAAGTCTTGTCAAGAAAGTCTTTGGTGCTTAGACTCTACAGGGCGATTTTGTAATCAAGGGACATCAGTTCTGAGCAGCAGCGAGATAAATTCCCTGTGTCCAGACACTGGTTGTGGTGGCTGATGACTCTGCTGAGACTTATGAAGCTGATGAAGTGATGAAGCCGGTGAATCTGCGAAGACTAGGCACTGATGGGGAGGTGGAGGGGTACACATAACAACAGCATGAATTCACTAGAGGAGAGAGAGAAACATTTAAAAAGACAGCAGCAAGATGATAATGATTAAAGCTAACAATGAAAGTGTGTCGCTATCGCATAGATGTGACCGGATGATGTGAACAGTTGATTGCAACGGCAGTGACAGTAAATTAATTTATGAATGAGCATGCGTGAGATGTGAAAGGCATGATGGTATGAGAAATAAAACTACAGGCCTATGCATGCAAAGTTTAGTCTCTGACTGAACTTTTGCTAGAGCTCCATCTTTTTGTAGCCAAAGCACAAACACAAAGAGAGTTAATGTTCTCTGTTTTTACACAATCAGTGAACCAACCTGCTCTCACTGCACGTCTGAAATCATCAGGGTATGACTATCTTTTGATTAATTTAATTGCAATCTGGATTTCCTCAAATAGTGGCTGGGACCTTTATTTACCTCAACTGCACAGGGTACCAGGCCTTTATTGGAAGCAGGCTTATATTAGAGAGAGGTCTTTATTTATTATTCGCTCAGTTTGATAAGTACATTAGCTCATATTTTAGTATGAAGCCTTCTTGTTTTCTGATATGCTTTGATTTGCTCTTAAATTTTTGTTACTGCAAAATCACCATATTTAAACAATATTGTATCTCCTCTGTCCCTCTGGGTTATGCATAGAGCTACTACTTATGCTTAACTGGCATGCATATTATATAACAGCCACCAGAAGTTTATCCACCTTTGTTTTTTCCCCCAGCCTGTTTTTGGGGCTGACCTTTATTTGTTCATGCCGACGACGTCCTCGGTCATTATCAGAGACCTGGCTTTAAATCGACTACCGTCTTTTATTTGAATAACTACAGTATTTATGCCTACAGCTTTCTCTCCGCAGATTATCTGTCAAGTTGTGTCTTGTCTAATTAATGACTTTGCTACAATTTACCGATGACTCATTTGCACATGGCCCCACAGGCCCATGGGTATTATTTTGCGACGATTGCTGAGGTAGAACAGCTAATTTGTCAACTTGTTGCTATACACCACTGTGTTTTATTCCTTGAGTATGAAATACAAATCATACCCAATATTTTGTTTGAGTAGCAAAGATGATTAGTCTCACAAATACACACACGCACACATGAGATGAGCCACTTATTCGAAAATATGATGATATTTCTTTACTCCGTTGCTCACAGTTGTGCCAGCAGAGTGCGTGGCTGTCAGATCAAGGTACTGTACTTTAGACTGATATTACAAATCCTGTCTGCTCTACATGCATACTGATCAGCTTTCTGCCTTAAAGTGCCAGAACAATCTGTACAGTGTTTTTTTTTAAACAGTAGAACTAAATAAATGATACATTTTAAAATAAGATATTTAATGTTGCTGCATGCCAAGTGTAGTTTATTAACCTGGACATTTTATTACCTCAACACCTCCGAACTTTAGGCTTGTAAACATGTGGCACTGCATAACATGACTGAGCCAAGGGCTTTCATCTTTTCCAGCACACACTACAAACTTTATAATTTTACCCCCCCCACCAAAAAAGATGTATCACCTCACCAACACTACATTATATTCACTGAATAATGAAAAATGACAAAAGAGCAGCACACATCAGAAAGCAGTTGCACTACAGAGACAAGTTACAACATAACTCTAAGTAACAACTAAATAATTGCACACATGCCCCTAGAGTGGGTGGAAATCATAAAATGTCACAGAACTCACTAACAGTAAAACAGCAGTGTTTCTGCCTCACAGCATCATTTTTTCATTAATTGTTGCCATTTTACAACACAGTAATCCAGTAGAGACCAAATTTATTGATCTGATATTACAATATCAATCTAGCTTACTGCGATTTCCTACATGCCAAATGGCTGTTGCCAGCTTCCATATATTGCACAGCTGATAAGACCAGCTGATGTCTCACCCGGCCAGCGTCTGCAGCAGCAGCCAGTTGCTCTGACAATGTTGTGGTAACTTTCCAAATAGGCGTTATTTGGATGAACTGACCACATATTGGGAATCTAAATGGTTAGTTATATTAAAAATTAAGAGAGTGACATATTGGCAGTCCTACAGCAAACATTTGTGGAGCTTTCAGCTTGACTCTGCTATTCCACTTTTTCTTCCTCTTATGTTGGACTGACGGCAGACTGGACACTAAAGTGACTGACTATCTCCCCTGAGATACAAATAGATGTTACAAGACAGTACGGGCCGGATGGGGCCGGGGTAGCTGGTTAGCATCTAAACTTCAGTAGATATCTCTGCAACACAATAAATAGACATTTCTTATTTCTTCACATTTTGTTAATAATTGTACTTAATTTTTGAATTTTTTTAAACTAAAATTCTGACCAAATCTTACACATTGCATCTTTAAGCCTATTCACTTTCTTTGGTTAATTAATCTTATCCAGTATATGAATATCATTTAATAGCAATGAGTATTTTCTGCATTTGCACATATGGCACAAAGTAAAAGGCTATTAATCATTACTACATATAGTATACATTATATATGTTGTGCTGACTACAATCTGTGCTTCCTCTTGCACTTACTGTATGTTATTATATTTGGATCAGATAGTTGAAACACACCAGCAGATGAAACCATAGCAGTATTTAGTCCCATTGTTTGTTTTGTTTGGCAAACAATTCAATTTGAACTCCAACTGAATCACAACAGAACCAGCGTACTGCCAATATTTCATTCCTTATTCTGTTCTCTTTGTCTCTGAAATAAAAGCAGTTTCATTCACAGTGTGCTCTGATGACTTACTGACCAAATTTTGAGTCGCAGACACACACACTCACAATATGTGTGTGTTCATAATATAATATGGATTACTGATTTCAGTCTTCAACCTTGAATTGAAGGGTTTCGGTCTACAGTTGGCTGAAATAGACATGTATGTCTATACACACATATGCACAGTTTAAACAGTTACACATACCAGAGCATGCAAATGTACACACACACACACACACACACACACACACAAACTGGATTCGGTAAATTATTAAATACATTTAAAGTAGAATTAATAAAGGACATATTCTATCCTTAATATAGTTAATATCTCATTCCAACAACTGTGCTATAGATGTAGTCACTCTGCAGCACAAAACAAAACGCCAAAAAACAGGAGTTGAGACAAGCATCACATTAACTAACATGAAGTGATACAATATCATTGTTCCATTTTCTAGGCTTCTCTCCAATGCAGCAAGCGTTAGAGAGAAACTTCTCTTTGATTTCACACCAGGTCCTCAGACAACAACAGCTCTGCAGCAGTCCAACCCATCAGTTTCCATCCCCTCCAAGAGCCTCGTAACACACTTCTAACAAGCATGGTGCCTTCGCCATGAAATCTCTTCATGCTGTTGAGTTTTATTTGCTCTTTCTGAATAAAAGAGAGTATAAATGAATACAAAGATGGCTTTCAAGACAAAATGTGAACTGGTTAACTTTTGAACAATGACTTTGCATACACAATTTAATCATTAATACCTTATTTGTTTTATCTGTTACACTGCATTGTGCACTGAGTTGATGATGGGCTGAAAAATTTATTATATATATATATATATATATATATATATGAATTTGCCCTGCCTTTGCACAACAGTATTAAACTCTCCACTGCAGTATTCCTGTTTCTGCTGACTCATTGTTTTAGCTGAATACCAAAATCTACTCCACCAGGGCCAAGTTATGGAAGTTGCAGAACTGAGACAGCAGATCCATACCACTCAGTCATATTAAAACAATTGCTTCATGTCAAAACTTAAGATAGAATAAGACAACTTTATTGTCATTGCACAAGTACAATAAAATGTTGTTCGGAGCAAACCTATAGATGCCTACTTAAGAATAAAAACTATATAAAAAAATATATATGGAGACACTGTACAGTATAAGATACAAAACATATAAAATAGATAAGATCAAAATACTGTATATACACAGAATAAAAAAGTAAAATGTCCAGTACTGGGAACAAGTGAAGCTTGTAGTGCAGCAAATTGGAGAAATAGACACACAGAACAGATTATATTTAAGGGAGGGGGTGGAATAAATAAAGGTCACAGTGGTTGATAAATAATTCCATTATTGCATTATTCCATGACTGACTGTATTTTACAAGTATATAGTATTGCTAGCTTGCTTTTTCTTATGCACATTTTATGTAAAATCCAGCAATATATTTGATCTTTTACATAACATATTTTGAAGTATTTTGCTTAAAAGTGCAGCTTTTGCACTGCCCCATTCAATGTAGAGTAAGGCTATTTCATTAGCAAAAAGACATCACATAGAATGAATATAAACCATGCAGATACCCACATCTTCATCACACATGCATTGCCTTTGAGCAATGTATTCATCATAGTGTATTCGGTTTCAGTTGTGCTGGACTTCAGACAAAACCCTCCAGATCTGCCTTGTTTTAAACATCAGGCTCTGGGTGCAGCAGTGCCAGCCTCAGCCCCCCCTCTGTCAAAGGCATTTTCATGCTCTGAACTTCCTATTTTCAGTTCAGTGAAACGATGATATAAGAAGCCTCCTCTCCCCGGTGGAGAATAGAGCTGTTCAAACTGAATGAGAAGAGAGAATAAAAGATGGAGCTAGCACGCAATGCTATGCAGAGATACAGCTGAAACTAATGACAGCATTAGACACAATCTATTTACTTTACACACAGGAGGAAAAACACAACATATTGGTGTGAGAGGACAAGGAGAGGGTGCTGGCAAGAATTTGATGTCATATTATAGTTAAGGAAAAATGTGTTTTTGTGCCTGGAGTCTCTAGAAAAGACATTGGTCCCTTTTGCCAGAAAGATGACGTACAATACATTTTCTCTGAGATGAGACTTTGCCACATTTTAGCAATCATGATTCTAAGGATGGGAATGTCAGTTGGGTGGACAGCCCACCACTTTGATCCAGACTGAAATATCGCTGTATCTATTATTTGATGGATTGCCATAAAATTTTGTATTGATTTTCATGGTTTCTAGAGGATGAATCCCTCTGACTTTGGTGATCCACTGACTCCTTCTCTCGGGATTGCCATGAAATTTTGTGACATTTTATGTCACATTTTTTGTGCCAAGATGGTAAATTCCTTTGCTGACCCCCTTAACTTTTAAAGACAGAAATATTTACAAACACTTTTGTATTTTTTGTAGAGGATTTTGTAGAGACATTTATGTTCCCCAAAGGATGAATCCTACTGACTTTGGTGGCCCACTGACTCCTTCTCTATTGCTACCATGTTTTTGTACAAACATTCATGGCGTCCAGAACAGGAATTGCAATTGGTTTTAAACCAAATGACATTCCCATTAACCTCAGTTGTTCTTTGTATTTCGTACTAATTAATAAATGTTAGCATTCCAATAGATCACACTAAAATGGTGAATGCAGTAAACATTATACCTGCTATGTCATTATGAGTATGTTAGCAAGCTGATGTTAGAATTTTAACTCTAAACTATGCTGTGCCTAGATACATCCTCTCTGTCTCTTAGTATTGTTGCCAGTTTTCTCTGATCTGAAGCTGGTACACAACAATCTCCAATTTGAAGAATGTCGTGAGGTGCAACTACTGGAGCTCATAAAGTACTCATGTCTTAGGTTTTTTCTTTTCTCATTGTGAGTCATCACTGCTCATACTGGTGAAAGCAGATTTAGGAAGTGAATGAGATTAGAGTCAGATGTGGCTGTCGCTGCAGGTGAAGACTTAATGGAACCCAAGAGTATGAGACAGGGAGATAGAGTATAGAGTAGGACAGGTGTAGAGGCAAAGTACTAACAGGAGTACCATTCAGCTAATGTGATGTTAATAACTTACAAGATTTATCTGCACTCTCAACACAGCCACAAATGCACTATTAAACAAGAACTCAGGGCAAATGTCATTAAAATGTAGGAGACTTTATTGTACAGTGAGTGTAATTCTTTGCCCAACACATGGACTGTCTAATATAATAGACGTAGCCACCATGATGTCACACATTGGTTTGTGGACTCCCATTTTGAAGCCTCAAGTTTGACGTTTTGACTGTCGCCATCTTTTTGGAGCCAGAAGTGACCATATTTGGACAAGAAGGTTGAGCTGGGGAGGAGCTCCCCTGATTCCAACAGCAGCATTTTACACACTGCTGTGGTAGCGACTTGTCTATCACAGGGTAGCCATGCCTTAAAACATACCCTGCTTTATTGTCTCTTTTATTCTAAATTGGGCCATAATTTACAAATTGAACATCATGCATTGAAGAAGTCTTGAAACAAGTGATTGAGACCATAAAGTCATTAGGAAACTGTTTACTGAGGTAACAAATCAAGTGAGAAATATCAATCAAGTAATTTTTTCTGGCCATTAGAAAGAATGAAGGTTTGAGACACTTCCACATTTCACTTTTCAGACCTGGAGCTATCTACTTGGTCTAACAAGACAATTATGTAATACTTCATGTGATACAGAAATGTCATGAATGTGAGCCAGTGTGTACGTTTTAGACAATATGGAGTTAGACCAGTCTACTGTAGCCTGAGGTTGTCTTCTGCTGTGGTTCAGCTACAGTGCAACAATTTCCCTCAAGTTTGCCACAGGAAATTGTTCATCCGACAATGGTGAGGCTTTCATCGTGGTGTAGTATTGTTTGCTTTCAAATGTTATAAATTTACAGTCTCCTCCTGTCAGTTTCATTAATGGGCTTTCTTGAATTTACTGCTCGTAATTTGAGTCTCTTTTGCACAATCAATTTCACAGTCAGCACTCTGAGGGACCTTTCAATTAGTGTGAGCTTGACATTAAAACCAAGCCTGCTTTATTTATCTCTGCCTTTAGATAATAATATTTCATGTAATGTCGATCTTATGTGTGGCAATTAAAGTTTCTGTTCAGTGAAGCAGCATGGAGAAACTGAAATCTAATGAGATTAGCTGTACTGTGTTGTAGAGGCAACTGGGTCCTCACATAAACATGTGCAAGTCCTGTTTTTTGCAGTCAGGAGGATATTGTGCTCCATTTACATCATAGCCAAATTAAAGACCCAATGTAAAACTATCTGACTTCTCTGAATATTCACATATAAAATGTATAAATCCTAAGGATAATACATATACAACAGGCCAGTGAAACAATGGCATCATTAAAGCTACTACATGTTTAATGTCTATAAGATTATAACAGATTTCAAATTATTCTTGTTTTTTGTTCAGAGAAATTAGACAATCACAGGGCAAATTGGTAAAGTCTATATGTTGGTGTTGACCTATTCATCTGTGTCATAGTGTCTTTTTTTTAAGTCCTTTTATTGAGCAGAAATACAGGAAGAAGAAAAAGAAAGAAACCATGATAAAACATAATTGTAAGTTGTAGCCTAGTATTATTATTGGATTTGGTCATTTCTGTTGAGCAAATGTTGAGACTTCTATAATGAGGTTTTGTACCAATATCTCTGCTTCTGCTGGTATGAGATCATTCTCAGGGTTCTGATCCAATAATAGAGTAATAGAGGCACCATACACAATAAATAGTGTCACCATACACAGTGATAGAGGTACTGTACAGTAATAGTAAATTCTATGATATGATGAGTTTCTTGGCTCATCTTTATCTGTATGTTGTGTTTTTATGTATGTGTGTGCATTTGTATGTGTCTGAGTTGTGTTGTCTTTTGTCAGGCAGAGTTAAAAAGGCAGATAACCCAGTCAGTCTCACATCCTCACTGAACCTGGCATCATCATACATTCTTTGAGCTGTATCTTTAATTAGGGCATCCAAAATGTGCCACCTTATGCCACAATTAACTACACTCACACCAAAACTCTCCTGTGTTGGACTAAAAATGACATGAATGTACA
The DNA here is from genome assembly GCA_029490765.1 of Euthynnus affinis. Classification (NCBI taxonomy): domain Eukaryota; kingdom Metazoa; phylum Chordata; class Actinopteri; order Scombriformes; family Scombridae; genus Euthynnus; species Euthynnus affinis. The sequence goes on along the minus strand of CM055840.1, from coordinate 7,664,136 downwards.
GGAGTTTTGACAGGAGAACATTTCTTGGGCTAAAATTAGATATAGTAGCTGTATCTATTGCAAATAGGAAGGGACATAGTACAGTGCGTTATATGGATTCACACTGTAATGCACATGTGCATGTGTGCATTCAGGCATACACTCATGTCTAGATGCTCATACACACTATTCTCCCTCAGGATGGATTGTCTGTAGCTGTTTTATCAAAACAAGCGTGTATTTGTTCTCACACAGTTTCTCCATAGGGAAAGCACTTACATGCAATTTTACCTGAAGAGCTATACACTGTATATATAGGCTGTCCAGGCCACACTGAAGCACCCTCTGGCAGCCATATTGGAGGTCAACAGTGGCCATACATCCGTGGGTGGACTGCATAATCATAATTTGGCCGTCTCAGCAGGACTCTGCTGCTGTCACAGAGATTTATTTTAGTTCTGCTTCTGCTGACATACTAATTACTTAACTACTTAAGTATTTAATCTAAATTGTGTTGCTTGTTAGCTATTTGTTAACTGTTTGCTCATTTAACTAACTTTTGTCACTGACATAATTGTCTTGTTGTAAATGTATTTTTCATGCATTACCGTTCAGTAGCATGTTACAGGATGATTTTTACAGTTTGTTAGATTATTCTGTGAGCTGTTAAATTAGCCAGTAAGCAAGAGCAATCATGCAGGTTAACTGCGCTAGCTCTCCTTAAGCTAGAGCTCAGTGTTTCAGAACAGTTCAAGATAGTTCTGAGGCAGTAACCTCATTTATACATTATGTGCATCGGTTAGAACTAATACAAGTGATTTGCTGCACATTCACTTGTGTTTAAGATGACTGTTCAAGCATTGGATTTCTCTGCCTACTTAGTTCCTTTATTTATTGATTGATGTAGGTTTACTTATTTGTTAAACACATGGGTTCAGACTTGAAGAGAAAGAAAGTGAAAGACTGAACATATTTAAAGCATGTTACAAAACCTTCCATAGAGCACATTTTAAATTCAGGAAATGAAATCTGTCCCCTTGGTGAACCAAGTCAGGCCAACAATTACTATTCGAGCACCAGTAGCTGTGTCAGCTTATCTACCAGCTTGGATTAGTTTAATAGTTGATGTAACAAAACCACAGCATCTCATATTCACAATGTCTGCATGACTTGCAGATTAAATAGACAAAATGCAGCAAAATGCTTCTTTTTGGCCTGTTTAAATCAGCAACTTCTGATTCTTAGTGAAGTGCTCCTGCTGGTGTACTGTACTGTACTGTATTGTAGGTCTTTGTTTTATTGTAGGTTATACAGCTGTTTCTTGTATGAATGTGAACCCATTTGAGGAATGTGGTTGCAGCAGGCAGATTTAAAGGATACATATGACAATCATAGATGATTGTGTTCCAAGTTTGAAGTCACTTCTTGTGAACTGTCTGTGGATCATGATCCTGGCATTTTTTGCAAAAGTTCATTGCGCCAAAAGAAACAAAAAGCACCACTGCATGTTGCTCTGTCATAAGTCAGCTCTGAGACAATGATTCCTCAGGCTGTAATAAACATAGGTTTTGTGGAGCTGTTCACTGGCTTTGTAATAATATCATTTATAGCAAAACATTTTGATGTACTCTCCCTCCTAATTAAGGATGTGGCTTTTTGTTTTCCCCCTCTGAAGAAGAAAACTAATGGTACAGCGGGGAGCAGGTGTACAAAGAGTAGTCTGCCAGTCCTGGGAGGGCGGGTGATGTATGGACTATAGAAATGTGATTCTTATACAGTAGATAAGATCCTGCACTCTCACCTCCTCTTTAGAAGCTGTTATAAGAAGGGGCTGTAATTTGCCATGTGACTCTTGCAAGGTTGTGGTGCTGCTTGCTACAACTGATTCGCCATAGAGAGGCTCCAAGTGGTGCTGTGAGAGAGTGATGGCACAGGAAGACAGAGGGAAGTGAAAAGGAAGTGAAGTGGAGAAGAGTGAGGCTTTTCTCAAGCTCACTCACTGCTGACAAAGAAGCCACTGCAGTGCACTCTCATTCAGCGAAGAATGCAGAAAATCAAGTCAGATACAGAGCCTGCAACTTGTTTTGAATGAATGACAGCACATAGTGATCATTTTCTAAAGGCGACTGAATGATTAGGGTCCATGGTCTTGAATGAGCTCTAGGAAAAAAAAGCAAATCCTCCAATCCTGCTTGATGTCTGGCAAACAAATGAGAGATGTAATGGATTCTTGAGAGATTCACCGTGTGTGAGGCTGACACCGACAAGCAGTGCATCGCACTGAACTGGGATTAGAGGAGGGCTGAGGAGAGAAGGCTGGTAATTATTACCATACTACCAAAGCTGCCATGCTTCTGCTCCTAGCACACTGTTAAGCAAGCGCCCCGGGACACAACGATTCCTCGATACAAGAAAGACACGAACCGCAGGCCCAGAGAGACACACTGTGGAAAAGGAGCCTGTCAGCCATGAATAATTAATTCAATTGTGTATGCAACCACTTTTTTAAAAACCTTTGCCACAATCTTTATTCTGATCCCACACCACACATGATGCTTATTGATGCAACTTTCCATCTCTTAATTTATTTCCTATCAGCTGTCATTGTCTTCTCCCCTCGTTATAGACCTCTCAGCTTCATGTTCCTCCACTGGCCCTGCAAAGGTTGAAACAGAAAGCCTAATATGCTGCATTGCAACTTTAATTAGTGTGGTAAAAAACCCACGAGAGACAGTACATACGAACTTTTATGTCAACAATTCCAAGAAGTCATTTCCCCTTAAAGTCAAATGTAAAAAGACATAATTCTTGTGAGGTGCAGTAATGAGGCAATGTGATGATGCTGCAGAATGTTGTTTCTTCCTCCCCAGCGAGTTTCTGAGAAGAGCTTCCATGAATACATTGAATCGCCACTGAATTAATGCAGTTTATACTATATACTGTGAAATAATATACATATAAGGTACTTTGATTTGGTCTCCATCTGTGTTGCCCATTTTTTTCTGATTATATAGAAATATTCAGGGAGCAGTGCAGCATTGACAGAGGCACTGCCAGAGTCAAATTTAGATTTATTACACAACATCAATATTCCACCTTGAGAACACTGTTCATAGAGTAAAGCTCAGTGCTAATGGATTCTCTTGGCCTCCTCCTTTGGCCCCTCATCCATAACAGTTCACACAGCGCCAGACAACTTTGACGTTAATAGGATTTTACTGTTACTGTATACAAGCAATAACAATCATTAGCACATTTATCTATGCGTGCCTTGCATTGTGCCTTTTGGAGGATAATAACTGCAAATACAAAACTGGATTTTGTATGATCTAAATGAATTAGATGATAGTGTTTTAGTTGTATGGGGCATCAATTCTGGCTTGCCACCATGTTATTTAAATGAAAGCTTGTTTGTAAGAATCTGACATTCAGTAATTTAGAGCTGTCAAGATGACTGTCCTGTTCCAATGACATCATCCAATTAAATTTCTACATGAATCTCAAAAATGAAGCAATTCAGCCCTCACAGATGCCAGATTCTGGTGCTTAAGTGATGACATTTGATTGCGATTAGGCTTCTATTCAATTTACAATGATTTAAAAAAAAAAAAGAAAAGAAAGAAAAGCAGGAAATCCTCACATTGAAGAATCTGGAATTTCTGCTTGATTTATTGTTTATTGACTTATCGTTTCAGCCCTGGACTGTCTTCACCACACCTACACCCCTCTCACACCTGACTCTTCTGTGAAATTTCTTGATGACTTGAAAGTGATTTCTTACACTTATGGTCTTGTTATGTCATTAAAATCTATGTGTTGTCACACCTAAAAAAGTTCACACCTCCAGCTAAAGTCAGATTTTTTGCACATCAGATATGGAATGCAGTCATGTCAGATGAGATTTATGATGTATATGATTTGTTTTTGAATCATATTCAAATCATATCTCTGGGACTGCATCTCAATCTGAAATCAGGGTTAAGTGTTGGTGATCCTGGATTCTATATTATGCACAACCAGAAAAACAGTCAGACTGAACTTCCATGTGGGTAGAATTGAAAATAATTCATATGAAATTTTATTTGCTCACTGTCTGAACACATTTCTGATCACAGCTGGACCACTTCAGTATCTGGTCTTCAGAATCAGATTGCAATGGCTGATTTAACATTACATAAAACTCTCTGGTGTGATTGAAACCTCACTTCCAGTGTAATTGTAGCCTTTATATTGGAAGGCTTGTTCCTTTCTGAACTCAAGACAGCAACATGAACTTGTTATCTTGTTTTCTGTTAGCCTTCAGTCCTCATGTTTGCTTCCAATTTAATAGCCATTGTTTCCTTTCACCCTTTACTTGCAATAGCAACTTTCGTCACTGGAAGGGATAGCGGAAGGAAACAATTTGAGCATCTTTCTCACACTGGTCTCTGTCATGACTTACACATTTGTGGCCATGCCCATCTGTGTTGACCTTATCTTCTCCTTTCAGCTGAAGGCAAAGTGCTATCACAGTCTCTTGGGCAATTCCAGGAGATCAGCAGGGATGAAAGAAAATGAATGTCAAGGATGTTTATTTCCTAATAGAGAGTCTGTGAGGAAGAAGCTCCAACCAATCCCATGGAACGGAGTAAAAGAGACAGAGAGACAGAGACGAAGAGATGATATTTTAGATGGCTGAGCTGAGCCTTGTCAAAACAGTTTGTCCAAAACACTCAAGAACAGGGTGTGCTCAGGGGAATCAACATAGCACAGTATGTGAGCAAGATGCACTCTTCAAATTTAAAGTTTTTACCAATTGATGCAATTTTTGCTTTACTTCTCTCCCAACAGACCAGATTTTAGAATTAAATGTGTGATTGCAGTGTTTGGTTTTGAATATTAAACCATTTTCACTGCTAGTTAACAACTCAGTAGCTCAGAAAATTCTGCTTTGTTTAATGCAGTGGTTCTCAAATTGTGGAGCTGACAAATGACCTTAAAATGTGTTATTCATTCATGCATTCATTTGGAGTCATGTCTCCTGCCAATGAAGAATATGAGTGAAATACTTATTCTCCTTTTAGCTATGTTGTGGCCTCCACTCACCTGTGAGAGAAATGTCTGTTTCTGCTGCTCCACTATGCTCACCTGCTAATCGCGAACTTTGTCTCTGCCATGCTGGGCAATTTTTTCAAAGGTTATTGCTTTGCATTTTTAATTTATTACTTATTTTTTACACCCCAGTTTTGTGGAAAGAAGAAGGGGAACAACAGATTATGGAGAGTCCCTTGGGAGCACTTGTGTCAGTAGCTCAGTTTTATCTTCGGGGAACACCCCCAACTCCGAGACTGATGTCCAAATAAGGAAATGTGCGTCATGTAGCAGGTGGATGTGACTCTCCTTGTTGAGGACCTAACAGTGGAACAGAGGACAGAGACTTAGATAGCGATGTAACCAAGCTATGTGCTGGAATTTGACATGTTTTTTTTTTCTTTACCGAAAACTTATATAATATTTTTAGATATTTGTATGAAAGAAATGTTCGTAAAAAAACACTATTTGTGCTTTACCAAATAACATATTTGTATTTAGGCACATCCCTACTGGGCAGGTAGCAAGCAGTGAGTTTATCTGAGCTTTATTGCTAAACAGCATTTACATTTCTTTAAAACCAATACAATGAGAAGAAAGACACTCAAACATTTCTTAGAACTGAGGTCAATAATTCTTTGTGGGTCATTAAGAGTGGCAAATGTTTTATAGGAAAAATAATGCTACCCAGATTATTCAAACATAATGAAGAAAAGTTTATATTGAATGCATCTCTGTCAATGTATTTAATTTGTTTCAACTGATACTTGAGTTGACTTGATTGATGTTTTCAATATTTTCCTGAAACCAATCTTAGTTGCCTAAGAATATAATATGCGGGAGACTGAATGCAATCCTCAATCTCTGTGTCAAAATCTTGTGTTTTATGTTTTATTCTTATCTTTTTATGCTGTGTAAGAACACACATTCTCTGAATTTGACAAAAATGTTACCACTGAACATAAGACAGGCAGGTATGTCTCCAAAACATATTTGGTATATACTGTATAGTGTGTTTTTTTTCTGTAAAATATAATTTAATAATTTTTAGTTTCATTAAAAAGTATTTAAAAAGTGAGCATTTTCATCTTGCTCAGGTGAAGGTTGGTCTATATAAAACATTGTTTGTACATAATTGTTGAGGCTCACCACTGCTTAGATTCAGTTCAGTAATCTGTAATGGCCCACAGTCAGCACAAGTGTGATGCATGGGGTTTGATCTTTACTGTGCATCCTCATTTAGCTGCTGAGCCAGAGGGAGAGGAAGGAGGAAGGGGTGAAAGGAGGACAAAGTCAACAACTAAACATTAAATTAATTATTTCCAAAAACAAGGAAACACTTCTTCATCTCATCTCTGAGGAATTTCAAGGTGGGGTTAGTGGAAACAGTGTAAAGGCTTATCATACGTACTAAACAGGTATGTGTAGTAACATTACACCATAGCAGCAGGTAAAATAAATCCCCTTACTGCTGCATTAAAAAGTCTTGACACAGACATAAGTGCTGCATTTAAGATTTTCCTGGACACAAATGCTACAAGAGTTTCTCATTGATTTCAACAAGCACTACAAAAACCTAATTTGCTCATCTCCTCACCCAGCTCGAGGAGGTGCTGCGAATCTCCTAATAAGCTCAAGATCTTTATCACTATCCATCCTCCATCCTGTAAATCTTTTTAATGCATCTGCAGAAAATCCTTGGTGATATAGCAGGGTGCTCCAAACTGGCTCTGCTGGTGGACTCAGGTCGCAAACTGGGCCATAAAGCACTGCGATTCATCGATTGGTGCTCCCAGAGGGTAGATAACATTCAGAATGTAGGGTGATAATGCTTGGATGTTGCTGATGGTAGTCAGTCCAAATAGGCCCATTATGCAGCCTCAGTTATGTGATACGGCCAGCATCTGGCTCTTTCCGCTTGAAATGCTTCACAAATTCTCCGTTCTTTACAGTCATTCATGAATCTTTTAAAAATGGGAGAGATACTTTGAGGAAGCACTGAACTTATCTGCCTTTGTTTTTTGTGCAAATATTCATGTCTCCTTGGCCCATCTTTTAGTTGACAGGTTTGCCATGAAGAGATGACATTAATCTCCTCTAAAACTGGACCCAGAAAGAGGCACAGTTTACTTGCTGGGTTACTTTACAAGATTTATTAGATTTCATCATCATCAAATTGCACTCTCTTTCACATTCTCTTTCTCCAAATGAGTTTCCTTCTCTACAACTCTGACTCTCCTGTGGACTGTAATAGCTACTTGCTGAATATCAATGCTTTCTTCCATAATGGAGATTTTCTCTGACGTGTTTCTTAATACCTTGCTCCGTCTGCCAGACCCACTCAGAATAACCTCCATTTAAACTGCCGGCCCTGCGGAACTTTCCTTTCCTCTTTGCATTATACCTTCACTGAGCCAAAGCCTTTACCACAGAGAGACATGTAGAGTATATTGAGAATGAGAGAGAGAGAGATAGGGAGCCAGGAAAGGTCAGCCTCTCACACTGACTACACAACCCAGACTCAGCGCCCCAGATGAGAAAAGGAAGTTCAGAGGGAGCACAGTTTTCTCTCTCGGCAATTTGAGATGTCTCCATGCTGAGCCTCGTTCATTTAGATTGGATTACGAGTCGGTTCACGGAGCTACAGTGAACAGATTGCCGTTCTTACACATAATGCTATACTTCTCATGCTGGCTGAGCTCATTTACATGTGGACATCCATCACCCAGACTGTTGGCACAGATGGATGTTGTGTAGTTAGGGAATAAATATTTTTTCCCTTTATTCATCTGGAGAAATGTTTGCTATGCAGTCATTTTCAGCAATGCCCTACTTTACATGCAAGCACCTTCACGTACAGACACCAGCTTAGTCAGTGCAGTGTTGTACTGAGCAGCTTTACTGGAGCAATAAGTAGTGTAGTGCTTAGTTCAAGGACACATCAGTGGTAGTTGTTGAGAGAGACAAGAACTTTTTTTCAGATCTCACCAACCTGTCCCAGGATTTGAACCAGTGGAACACATTTCTCTAATTGTTATAACAGATCAAACCTTTTTTCCCTATCATTTTTTTGCGGTTTACTCACATTTAGCTGGCTATTGTTAGCACACAATTGAATTACCTTTTCATTCAATGTAGATTCATAATCTCTACATTATCTCTATTGTTGGGCAATATGATGATACCTCCAGAAATTTTGCCACATTTTTCATGTAGAGAGAACTGTCTCTTCAATACTGTTTCTCTGTTTTGGGCCATTGTAAGCAATGTTGTAAATCAATAAACAGGGCTGCCTAATGGCAAAATTGGATTTGCATCAATGTGATGGAGTACATTGATCTCTCTGGTATTTAATTCACTGAATTAGCCAGAAACCAGAAAATTAACTATATCATGATATATATTGATATTATGACAACACCATGATAAAAGGTTTTACCCATGTCATGTATTTGAGATCAAGAGTGACTTAAACCAACCAATGTTCTCACTGCCCTCTCTGTTTCACCTCTGACCTCACCAAGCATCGTCGATATGGGTTGGGTGTGATCAAATGTGTGCTTTGTTGCCCCTGAAAACAACAAACAACAGTGATATCACAGTGTACTGACACACCCTAGAGTGCACTTCTACATCATTAAGGGTCAGCAATAACAAGATGATTGCTGGGGTTTGAGTTTCTTTTTAAATCCTTCAATGAAACAAAATGACTCATGTATATGACAGAGTCTGACTCACAAATTGGCTGGACTGATATTAGCTAATTGCAATTATATTGGTATCAGCGTATATGTCGGCTGATATGTGACATGAAATTACAGTACAGAAATGCAGGAGATATGTTAGATGTAATAAATGGAGAGCAATGCTAAGTTTATTTTATAACTGTAAAATGTCTCATTTATTTCATATCTTGGTCACAAAAAACTAAATTAAATCAATTGTTTGTTTATATTTTTGTTTTATATCTTTATGTTAAAAAAAGATATCGGCAGAAATCCCATCTCGGATTTTCAAACTGAAATATCAATATTGTATTGGCCATAGTTGGCAGTAGTATATAGGCTGTATTCTAGGTTTCAGACACACACATGCATGTTCCTGTGCGCGCGCGCGCACACACACACACACACACACACTTTCTTAACTGCAGGGGAGCATGAATGTTTTATTGTTGTACTCTCCAAAAGTACAGCTATTTTCTTACTTGTTTTGGGATCTATGTTCCTGACTCTACAGTGCAGGTAGAGGAATAAAAAAACAAAAAAACATTCCCTTCCCTTGAAAAACAAAAATAACAACTCCAACCAAGCTGACCATAGAACATTTAATTCTCAGTAAAGTTGCATGGGCTGGTCTCAGATTTCACTCCATGCTGTTAGAAAGAGGCACAGAGAGGCTGCAACGCAATTAAGGTGTTGATGCAGAGCTCATAAAGTACTTAAATGCCTCCCGGAGTCTAGGAGTGCTCTGCCTATAATTGCCGGCTCCCTTTCTTGATTGGAAATGCTTCACTTGTTGCCGCGGTCGGCTCATTGGACTCTTGGATCATATTAGCGGCGGCTCCTTCTGCTCTCTGACCCCTATGGTTTGCAACTTTTAACCCTTACAAAAGCACTACATTCAGTCCAGACTTGTGCTCCAGTGCAGATCTATCCCTCTAGCTAATCATAACAAAAAGCTGAGCCTGTGAGCTGATCCTCACACATCCCTTCTATGACCCTTTATTAATGCAGGATCATGAAAGGCTCTGTTACAGTAAGTTAAATGAAACAATCTGCTGCATTGATACTGCCTCTGGTGGATTTTTAGCTCTCACATTTTTTTTGAAAGGCTTTCTCAGCATTACTGGAGTAATTCTTTATGACTGAGGGAGGGCTATATTCTTGCCAAGTCATCATCCAGTGTAATATGATGGCACAACGTGGGTCCAAATTGAAGAGAAATAATCAGCTAGGTGGGACACCATTACATAACACCCTAAGAGATTAATGGAAAATATTATCTCTGTCTGCTAATTCATCTAATTCTCTCCCTTCCTCCTATTCTCTCTCTTTCTTTTTCTCCTACCACAGGTCAGGAGTGGCCATGCCATTTGGCTGTTTAACAATCGGGGAAAAGAAGGATTACAACAATCCTTCGGATGTGACAGACAAATATGACCTGGGTCAAATTGTTAAATCGTGAGTATTTCAAAAGCTGCTTGAAGAGCCAAACACCATGTATAGACTTTTAAATGATGCTTTATAACTTTACTTGACAATCATCTGTGGGAAGGTGTTATGTTTATAACTTTGAAATGCTTCATTTCAGGGAGGAGTTCTGTGAGATATTCAGAGCCAAGGACAAAACTACGATGAAAATGTACACATGTAAAAAGTTCCTGAAAAAGGATGGAAGGAAAGTCCGCAAGGCTGCGAAAAACGAGATCCTCATCTTAAAGATGTGAGTTGCTTCATTTATTCATTGTGGTTAATGTTTTCTGGTGTCCAAATTTCTGTGTTTAAATGCTGCATGATTAGTTTTGTGATGAGTCTTCAGTTTGTTTCTTTGTTCTCCTTATTTTATCCTATTAAACACTGATTTCATAGACAACATCAATTTCTGAAAAGGAAAACGAAAGAGAACAAGCAAGCGCTCTCTTTAAAAACAAAAAGTCAGGCAGAACTCATTTTGCTGAGTGATCACACACAGTCTTGTTTATCTGAGCCATTTTTCTCAGCTTCTCTGTGATTATCTAACTTCCCAGTAAAACCCACATTATCATAAACTGGGCCTTATCAGACAATTTGTTGCTGACAACAGGCAAAGCACTGAAGCAAGATGAAGATTGTCTGATTTCTTTATAAGAAGCCTTATTCTTATGAAAATTACACTTTAGATGCATCAATAATCGGGATGATGATGCTCACGTTTATCATGGTCTAATCATCAGTGGGGGGTTTGAGTGAATAATGAAACAGTTTATGGTGAGTCTGGTTATTTCATTGTAAAAGGCAAAACATCACATGCACCCTTGAAATATAAAATGCTTGAATATAGGCTTTATGAAAGGAGAGAGGTACTCATGTAAGTATGAATCTTCCTTCATTTTATATTCTTAACACTTGACTAAAGAATCTTGCATTTATCACTTGTACTGACAATTTTTGATACTAGTGCTAATACCACTGATTTAAAGTCTCCCTCCATTCAAAAATATGTTTTTTTCTTTTTATTTCACAAGAAAAAAGAAAAAGAGCTACACTGTGCAGAGTTTAACACTAGAAGGCTGAAATTCATCTGCTGAGCTCAATTTAAATCTGAGTTAAAGATGTGTATGTACAAGGATGATTTTGTGACATCACAACCAGCTTGGAAGCTAGTCATAATCCAGTTCACTTCCAGTATGCATGTTACACGTGTAACGTTACACAAGTATGATGTGGGAACACGGAGGCTTCACTACACATACACAGATTTGTCCTTGAAGTAGGAGTGATCTTGTGTCCATTGATTTAACATCTCAGATGAACAATATTTGCATATTCATAGAGTTTTGTATTGATGAAAAGTTACCAGGTAATTTAATGTTTTTTTTATAAAACCATATTAGACAGAAGTTATTATTTCTATTGATACTTAATTAGAGGTACCCACAATAGAACATAAATTGTCCAAAGGACAGGCACAACTTTTTTTCAAAAAATCCTGACAATGCTTTGTGTCTGCTATTACAAAAAATTACATGTAACAGACATGTGATTTATAGTTATCAAACCCAACACCTGTGTTGTGACTGGTGACGCACACTGATTATGATGTATAAATATCCCAAATCTCAATTGGCCACTCTCTAAGTAACCAATTGAATGAACGAGGAAACAATTTCAGACACAGCTTCAGTCTTTTTTTGACCCTCTTCTGCATTCACTACAAAAAAATAAGAACCACCATGAAGGCGATTATTATTATTTTGTCATCTTCCTGTGAAATAGGTAGGCAAGTTCAACACCCGTTAGCCTACTTTCACTGTTCACTTTGCAAATATTGTAGCTTTACAGATCAAATTCACCATGAAGTTTCCCAGCTGGTGCTGTGGTTGTCAAAGGCATGGTCAGCTCCTCAGTACCATGCCTCTACATGGTTTTCTTTATGCCCACATGGTTGCATTAGATTACATAAATCTGCTTATCTATGGATGGCTAGTTAAACATCCAGAGCTTGTGTTGAGATGTAAACTTAATTGATTATGCTGTGAAGTTTCATGTTGCTTACTGCATGGATGCTTCTTATCTTGGCTTCTATGACGACTGTAGTATGTTATTCATGAGCATTAACCCTAACCCTTGACTTTATTCCTCTGACTGAACGAATGATGCAAATGTCGCCTCCTATATAACTCCTGACATCATTCTGTCTCTCTGTGTCTCATGCTATTTATGCTTTATGACACATCACATCAGGGTGAAGCATCCCAATATTCTCCAACTGGTGGACGTCTTCGAGACCAAAAAAGAGTACTTCCTCTTCCTTGAACTGTGAGTTCAGATGTCTGATTAGCCGGGGGAAAAGGCTTTCTGCTTGTCTTTGCGGTCGCTCGGGCAAGCTGAACTCTATGTGTTGATTATACACTCGTGGGGAATGAGCTGTTATAGCCTGAGGCCCTGCAGATATGAGAACAGCTCTGAACTCCACTCATTTGGTATTCAGATATGATTGCTTGCTAGCTGCTCCATTCTCATCGGCATGTGTTCTTGGGGAATTTGATGTATTTCCATAGATATGCTAAATGTATGATACTCGTCCTTCGAGGACACTTGATTTGTTGGTTTAGGAATTCCAGTTTCAAAGGAAATGATCAAACACAAAAGAAACCATGGGGAAATAATTAAAACTATTTCCCTTAAACAGGTGAGGCAGATTTTATTCTTGGAAGGATTTAATTAACATTTAAACATAGAAACAACATATACAATGTAAAAGTAAAGTTAAAGGTTTCTACATTTCCAGTTCCTTTTTTCTTTTTTTGCCATTGCCTGAATAGTTGACAGTAGAGTGCAGCAGGAGGAAGGTAAACAGAAAGGTTCACAGTCAGATTTACAGACCACCAAAATGCAACATATGATGCTCTTTTGTTCTTCTACAGTGCAACAGGCAGAGAAGTGTTTGACTGGATCTTGGACCAAGGCTACTACTCAGAGCGAGATACCAGCAATGTGGTGCGTCAGGTGTTGGAGGCTGTCGCCTACCTCCACTCCCTGCATATTGTTCACAGAAACCTTAAGGTAACATGTTAGTGAAGGACTTCCAAACGTCCTAAAGATCTGTGTTGTCATATCTATCAATTTATTATTCAAAAAATAATGACTTCCATAATTTTATCTGAAAGGGCATCTCCACTGATGTGAGATGATTTAAGAGGTCTAATTTGACTAAAGCAACTGAAACTGTCAGAAAATCTAATTTTACAGTGCACATATTTCTATGCAGCTCCAACACATTAACAAGCACGAAGGAAAAAGGTGCTCTCTATACACTTAATGACATTTTAGTCAAATTTCAAGTGGTGGCATATCAAAAGCAAAATATGTGCAATTCATTTAATTCCAAAATGATGTGCCAATTTCAGTTAAAATGCCATTTATCTTTTGAAATTCATCATATTAGGCCAGACACACACAGACTGTCTGTGCGTGTCTGTAATAGTTACAGAATATTTGGCTGCCTTCTGTGTCCTATATTTAAATTAATAAGTAACAATTATTTATATAAAAACCTGGATCAGTTTCTCCATCTCAATACCTTTGATGTCTCCCTGTAAGATTACTGGCTTTGAAAATACACTTCAAGCTTAGTTGAGGCATTTAACTTTAGTCCAATGATAGTAAAATGGCAAAATTAAACTGAATGTCTCTCATTTGATTCATTTTAACTTGCACTAGATGATTAAAGTTCTAGCTGTTTTGGGGTCATTTTGCTATTTCTGTCATAAAATGCTCTCGCCACTGAAATCCAAACTCTGAAACTTTCACTTGAATATTAACGACAACAATGAAAGACCTTGAAGATCAATATTACATTAACTGTTGTCATTGTAATATGTCATTCCATAGCTGGAGAACTTGGTTTACTACAACCGCCTGAAGCACTCTAAAATAGTCATCAGTGACTTCCATCTTGCCAAGTTGGAGAATGGACTAATCAAAGACCCATGTGGGACACCAGAGTATCTGGGTGAGAATATAAAATTTACCAACGTAAATAAGACATTGTCATACAAGCAGTTCAGTAGAGAGTGTGATGTAGCAGCCTGCTTGCAGAGGTTTTTGTTAGTTTCTGTGCTCTTCTACAGCTCCAGAGGTGGTTGGCAGACAGCGATATGGCAGGCCTGTGGACTGCTGGGCTACAGGTGTCATCATGTATATACTGTAAGTTGTGATATAAAACATGTAGACAGAAGGTTATTAATCTTACCATAAGATAGGGGATTTGATCATACATATTCATGCATTAATCAAATATGACATTTCAGCAATGTTTGACATTATTTTGAGAAAATGATATAAAATGCAGTAAATACCGTGAAAATGGCCCAAAGGAGGCAAACAGTCTTGAACTGTAGTCTCTTGCTTGCAACTTTCAGGTTAGGGTCAACCTAACCTAATCCTAATCTTACCAATGGATGATAACACCCTTCTGAACCTACTACTAGGTGCAGCAGGCTCCTTCTAACCCATATCTATGAGGCTGACAACCACTGATGACATCCATTCAATCGAGTGATAACATTTGAAGCAGGGGCTTTAATTTAATTGACAGATCTGAGAGTGGTATCAATCTTCTCATCAAACTCTCAGGAAGAAAGTGTATGAGTGCATTTTCCAAAGTATTGAACAATATCCTTAAAGCATTGCCATTGTCAAATATCTGAGAACTCAGACCAGAGATGTATTTTCATCATTTCAACAAGGAATTGTGAAGCCTTTAGCCAATGCTCTTTTTCAAAGGGGCTTAAAATCAAATAACTTGGAGGAATTCAGTGTCTTTCTTCATGGTCCTTCCATAAAACATTCAGCACCTGTTGACCAGCATCTGGCCTTTAATTAGAATGTTTCGAAAGCTTTACACCTCATTGAAGTCACAGGTGGTGTATTGAATCATTGGTAATGATGATATATCTATTAGTTTTTTTTCTTTTTCTTTTTTTTTTTTACTTCTGATGCTCTTTTTCTTTGCTACTTCAGGCTGTCAGGCAACCCTCCATTCTATGATGAAACTGATGATGATGATTATGAAAACCATGACAAGAACCTGTTTCGAAAGATCCTGGCAGGCGATTATGAGTTTGATTCTCCGTACTGGGATGAGATCTCTGATTCAGGTACTTTTAGGATAAAGTTAACACTGTGAGGGAACATAATGACAGCTTGCTGGGTAAACATTTCAAGAGTTTCTCTTTTCTTACCTCTGGAGTGTTCAAACACATCATATTTATGTTCCCGTCTATCAGGAGAATAAACCCCTTTTCAAAGTTTCATCTGTGTGATTTTTCTCTGACAGCTAAGAGTCTGGTTGCACGTCTGATGGAGGTGGATCAAGACCAGAGACTGACAGCCCAGGAGGCTATAAACCATGAATGGTAGGCGGCACAGCTTTGATATTGTGCAGACCATTTAAATCGCAGCAGTGTTATCAGAATTTATTAACATGATCAGAGAGACTGCATTATAGAGCAGACCTTCCTCCTTGTTTGACAAGTTACTTAAAATTGTATTGGGAAACACCATAATTCACTTTAACAGATTAATCATTGTTCTTTGTAATAACTTTGGTGATCCCTTGAATTTTCATGTAGCGCCACATCATCAGGTCAAAATTTCATGTTGTCCAGTCCTTGCTGACCTAATCACATTTCCATCAATCTCAGCTGAACATTTACATTACATTTAGTGCTAATTAGAAAATATGAACTAATATAAAAGGCATGGTAACATTACATTATATTCATTTGGCAGGCGTTTTTGTCCAAAACTGATATACTATTTGAAACATAAGCCGATCAACATTTTCCTTTTGCGTGTGTTAGCATTAGCATCTCATAACACTGTGTACCTTAATACAGTCTCACAGTGTTTTTTGTTTTCTTCACAAGTGGCATTGGCATGAGCACAATAATGTACTTTGGAATGCCTCAGTACAGAAACAAAATAATTGGGTAGAGGAACACTCTTGCGTGCATTATCTCTTCTTTCTACCTTTTTTGGTTTTGCCTTACTTGTGTGTATTGGACAGAGGCACATCCAGCAAATTACTAGTTTTTCACCCAGTCGACTGTCATAATGGCAAAACAAGAAGAAAATGCCCAAGCTGAGAAATCAGAATCAGAGTAATCCTTAAAGTTTACACAGTCCTTGAAAAGTCCTTTTGCCAGCCGATAGAATGAAAAACAAATTGAGTAATACTGTGTGCAGCAGCTAGTGACATCCAAAGATAGTGGGAAGCATAAAGCTCTGTTATGAAGTTATGTTTTTTTGGACAACAGGATCTCTGGTGGTGCAGCTTCAGATAAGAACATCAAAGAAAACGTGTGTGCACAAATAGAGAAGAACTTTGCCAGAGCTAAATGGAAGGTAAGCCCTTTTGTTCTCTCAGGAAACTCTCCTTCACAAAGTTCGATAGTAGTTGTATGCTCCTTGAACAAGGAGGTATAGTAATATAGTATTGTATGACTGTGAGTTGAGTCTGATGAGACCTTATGTTCTCTAAGAAAGTTTTCGGATTATAGAACCTATTTGAGATTGGATTGTTCTGCAACATCCCACAGAAAGCTGTGCGGGTCACCACCATCATGAAGAGACTGAGAGCACCTGAGCAGAGTAATTCAAGGGCAACCAGCCCTGCAGCTGGCACCCCAGCAGACCCTGCAGCTCCCCAGGCTGCTGTCGACCCATCTGCACCATCATCTGCTGCAGCACCTGAAGGAGCACCTAAGGGAGAACCTACTGCGGTCCCAGAGCTCCCCGTGGGATCGGAGATAAGCCAACCAGCGCCAGAGGCCGGAGATGGGGTGGCAGCCTCAGCCGTGGAGCCACAGGAGCCAAGCCCGGCACCGCAGGAGGTTGAGCCCACATCGCGTTGCAATGGAGACGCCTCAGCTGCTCTCCATGCAGGAGCTGAGGCTGGGGATGAGCAGGGTTAGACCAGCCCTACCCTCGCTGCTGTGACATCTGCAGTCTCCACCAACCCCTGCACACTGTACATTAGCTGCTAGCATGGTGACACTGACTCTGCTTCTTTCTCACTTGCAGCATTAGTTTCATCTCATGGAGGCTGTGTGCTAACGTTACCTTTCCTGAGTGCCGCGTTGCATTGGCTTTCTTTTTACATGTATCGTATCTTTTTTCACTGACCCTCTGGTGTTTTATGTCAGATTATATAAACCACACCCATCTCCGCACACTTGAGTTTTAGGGGCAAAACAGATTTGCTGTCAAGCTGTGGCTTACAGCTAAAGTCTTCTTTCTGATTCGTCTCTCAGTGATAGGAGAAAATAGGAAGACATAATTGTGCTGAAAACAGCTTTGATTCCTTTTTAATGAGCCAACTTGGGGAACTTCTCACTGCCAGTCTTGCAATTACAGTATTTGTTCTTAAAATCAGAAGAAAAGTTTTGCCTCTGAAATTTCGACCATTTACTGTAATATTTGGTAAGTACTGGTCCTCCTGAAGTTGGAGAAGATGACATATATTCCTGTTACAGGGGAAATATGGCTATCTCTGTTATCTGTTTTTGTCTACACTAACCAGTCATTGTATGTTAAACAACGCTGAGATTGGTGACTGGCAGTTTTTATGCCCAGTACTGTATTTTGAACTAGGCAGCTTCACACATAAGCACACACACAAATACTATGTTCCTTTGCTAACTTCCTGCTCAGGAAAGAACCTCATAGCTGTAAGTGTAAAGATTCTGTACATAGAGACCTTTGTAGAAGTAGCCAAAACAGCATGCATTCTCACTTTTTGCTGTTCATTTCACATTTACAGCCACTTGGTGGATAAAGATGCGCTACTGCCAACACTTGTCTTATTGTAGGCCACAACACTCTCGCCTCTTGCCACAAGCCATGTTGAGGTTAATGCTCTTTTCAAAAGCACACTATACATTATGCTGTCTATTACTACTGTTCATTTTGCGCCCCTGCTGTAAATGTAAGTTATGTGAAAAAAAATCTCCACAGTCTTCATTACATAGCAGTTCTATGCATCCAAATTAATTTGTAGCTTTTTTAGCAGACTTCATGATATCTTTATCCATCATGTGACAGAAATGATTTTTGCTAGATCTCAGTCTACCTGTGTCTAGTTTGATTTGATTCTGTACACTACATTAGCATATTGACTCTAATGCCACATATGTCTTAATATTTGGTTGTAACTGTAAAACAAAATTTGCATTAACTGACCACATGCGGCTTTCAAGGGAAGACGTGCATTATTTTGACTTAGTGGTAACTAGGGCCACCTTCACCAACTCAGCTTTGTTCACCTGTGTTGTACTGAAAAAAAAGTATGAAACATATGACTTTTCTGATCTACTTTATTTATTATTTATTTATATATATTTTATTTCCACATCTCTTTGTTTTTCAATTGTTTCAGTAATTTGTTTATTCCATAGAATTTTCAGCTCATACTTAATGAACAGTAATAACAATCTATCATTCCTTGTCACTGGTCCCCTCAAGCATTAATAATGAGCCACAGAAGGAGTTCTCTGTAATCACTGTAGAGGAAATTGAGCAATATTTGACTGGCTGCAGAAACTGTGATTCTTGGTGTCCTTTCGATACAGTCCATGTACCTGTAAGTAGAAGTCTATAGTCTTTGCCAGCTGTCAGGCCCATCAGGGCCACTTAATTAACACATGGCTGCTGTCAGATAAGTGTGTTTGTGTGTGTGTGTGCGAGGGGAGGGGAGGGCTTGATTTCCTGTGCTAACACACACTGAACTACGGGTTTCCATTCCCTGGTCACATAAAAACAGCAGCCATATTGTCAATATAATTATTAGATGACTTGTCTGACTTTACCCAACCTGTTGTCAACAGAATTTACTGTGCACATGATTTAAATGGAAATGTGCATTTCAGATAAAAAAGGGGCAACTGCTCTGGAGAAAATGTATCACATTTATTATCTGTAGAATCTGAAGTTTGACTTTGTTGTTGCAGAGTCTTTTATTTATACATGTATCTCCTTTTAATTTGTGCTAATGTAGATTGGTAGGCACACCAATCATTCAGATTATACCACTATATCATTTCTCACATTGTCTAAGATGAATATTTAGATTTTAACAAGAGGCTTAATAAGAAGAATATCAGAGACTTTTTATGTGAATAGATTATTTCATGTAGTCCGTTCTCTTTGTTTAGATGGCAAATAAAAACTGTTTAAATACTGTTACACAGTTTAAAGCAATGCTTTTTTCCAATACATTTCTCACTGTATTTAGTATTCCATGTCTGTTCATTTTGCCATGCACTTACAGGTGTTTTTGTAGATGTGATGTTTGCCAGGACCAGTGGTCACCTGTAGGTCCTGTCTTGCATTTGTGAGCTATGTACCGTACTCCTTGACTGAGTTGATGACTTTGATGGTAATAAAATTTAATTCATCTGTTTACTCATCTGTGATCCTCTCTCATTTCTCTTCTAAGTAGACAGTCAGTGGACAACGGCTGTGTAGCATTTTTCAAAGCAGGCTCTATTGAACATTTGCAAGATTATTTAGAGAGAATGTGGGAAACAGCCTGCGTCATCGCACTGTGCTTTCCCCCTAACCCGGAGGAGAGCATCTGTGTTACACGCTCTCAATTAGCACAAGCTTAGCACCCATCCTGGTGGGGTGTGAACTTGTGTTCGAAAAATCCCAGCAGTGCCATTTGGTGACACTTTCCAGGATACTTGAATTGGATCGCCTTGGAATAATAATGGAGAGAGCAGTGTTTCTGGGCCTTCTGGGGTTTAAATAGGCTTCCTCTTGGGAGCCTCCCGCTTTTTCATGCCCACTGTACAATCATACGCAGCCATCCATACAGTCAGTAGGGCTCAGGGGGATGCTAACTCTGTCTCTGTGTCATTGGATGACTTCATTAAGAGTGGTAGGGTGAGAGAAGTGTCAGTTTTCTGTTTCTCCTAACCAGCAATGTTGAGATGAAAAGACGATTGATCACAGCCTGTCCTTGCCAAGAGGGAAAGAGATTTTCACAAGGACTTATAGAATATTACATTTTCTGGGCAATCTTACATGCCAGCTCAGCTAAAATAGCAGCTCAAATACTTACTATACACTGTGGATTGGGTTACAGTATGTAGTGTGATCAATACAGAAATACTAAAGCAACAGCAAGCAAGAACAAATCTTCTTACACAAGCCATCGGGCCCTCCACAGCTCTGCTTGTTATAAGCACTTCCATGCAGCATTATTGATGTTTCCATCTTTCAGGTAACTTCATCAGATGTCAGATTCAAACTGATGACAATACTCTAAGCAAAGAATAGTGATAGTGATGAATGGATGTGGTGTGTGGCATTGATTTATTGACATGCAGGGGTTAAAAAGCAATCAGACACAACATCTCTGCCTCATCTTACTGCATATCACCAAGATCTCGTATATCTATAATATTGCTGTTAGTGACCACAGCTTCAACAGTACAAAATATGTCAAATCTCCACGAACATCGATGACATAAGCAGCCTGTAGTACACTGGTTTTGTGTTGTGATACTGGTTTGTGATGTGAATTATATATAATATTCTTAAATAATGTAGAAGAAACAATATAATTTGGAATACTAGAAACCAGATTTTACTCAAGTTTATTTGTGGAAATGAAACTTTTCCCATATCACTCATGTATGTGCAGAATGAAGGCAAAAACATTAATAATAATAAAAATGTTTTAGTTTGCAGCACTGTCAAGCAAACAGCAATATATCAGTAAAACATCCTAGCACAAATTTCATACTTATGAGCCTGTATGTTTTGTTCATTTTAAAATGGAGGTTCTGTGATGATTTATTTACAATAGACAGGACTGGTCATTCTACTGTGAATCAACAGCTCAGTACACATTTGCATCCTGCCATCTGCTGGTTAACAACATACAATGCAGCTGTAAACAGAACTATTGTTGTGACTGCATAAAACCAGCAGGGAGCAGTATTGCTGTCTTTGTTTTGCTGCTCTTCATTGAAAGGTGCCGATGACCACAATGGTAAAACCACACTTTCCCTTAAAGTCTCAACTCCACATGGTTGCTGCATGAGAAAGGCTTACAATATGAGCCCTGGGAGTTCGTCCAGGCCAGAATAGGGTGTTATGCATAAAATAAAGCATCCAGTCACATTCTTACCTTGAACTATTTAACCTAGTTTGTGAACAATCCCAGGCTGAGGCATTAAATTAATGTCAGCTCATCATCTCTTGAACTGACTTTAGTTTATAACACCGGCCAAGTCTGTAGGTCTTCAGAAGGATGCTTGTGAACAAAGAACCAGTTTCATGGCATGCCAAACTTCTGCCTCTCACTATCTGACTTCTGAGTCTCCCTGCTTCAACAATGCAATAAGTGTCTGACAGCTCTCACTGTGACAGAGAGGGAGCAGATACCCACTGAATGCCACGACTGCCTCTGAGCCACTGAGCACCAGATCACACTCAGCGATAAGACAGAGCAGGATTCTGCATATGAACTGAATGATGTTAGTGATGCCATTGCTTGGCATCATGTCATGTGATACGCCAATGTGGAGATAATGCCCCTCAGTAATACGTCTCTGTTGTGTCGTGAAGAATAGTGCACAGAAATGTCTGATCAGATTCTGATGGGTCAGCCTTTGTTGTGGGTAGTTTTGAATTTCCAAAATGTGGCTCACCATCTTGGTTTAAAGCCAGTTTCTGATTCAGACACAGAGGTGGCTGGATTTGATGCGTTTGGTCCTACATCTGCTTTGATGGATGATGACACAGATTTCATTATAACAGCCACTGTGAGGAAGGCTGACCCTGAATGTCGGTGCCCTCTATTCACAACTGTCAAACTCCTCTCGTCTGCTCCGCAGTTCATTTGTAGGGATCAGATAAGTGGAGGGAACAGAGCTCTGTCTGTGGAGAGGAAAGAAAAGTTCTCCAAAGCCTAGATGTCATCTGATGCCTGGAATGTCCTGTGATGGTTTTCCAAACCATCTGACGGTTGTCTACATTGTCCTCGAACAAACCCATGTTGGGGTGAAAAGGTCCAGACGTCTCCACATGTTAAAAAAGCTTCATTGGTGCAAGATTGGACAGATAAAGTTCTTTTCATGGGATGGACTATTTTTGTGATATATGTGCATGTTACATGTAGAGTGTATTCTGATCCCCAAACAAGTGTACACTGTGCACTTATCTGTAAGTTCGCAGTCAAGTACAAAGAAAAACACATCCAACAAAGGAATAAATGTCATCTGTTTTTATTTATAATTCATGCAGGTAGAAACAAGCATGCAACATGTTTTGCATCACTGCTTTTCTTATTATGTTTTAACTTGCATGAATTATGAATCAACTGTGTTAGTCTGAGAGTTCAGAAAACATTTATTCCTTGTTACTTATTTACATCCCAGTTTGTTGTTGCATTCTATACTGGTCAAATATTCTTGTTTGAAGGTTCCATGTGTGGCATTTTAGCATCAATAAATCATTAGCCTTCATTGATTTTGAGGAATTATCACTATTACCTGCAAACCATCATAGGACCGGTGGCCTGTATCAGCCAGTCTACTGACACTGTGTTTACTGAGAGAATCTTGCTTTTCATCTTCAGTGGGAACAAATGGCTGAGTGAGAGGATAGTTGATTAGTACTGAGAGACAGACTTAATACATTGTTGAATTTAGCCTTTTCATGGAAAATATGGAATAACAGAAGCCTTTATGAAGCAACGTTGAACCCCTAAGATGGTGAACAACGGAAGAGTGATTTTTTCTTGTCAGACAGATTCACTGCTATGTACATAATAACACAATATACCACGCTTGAAGATATTCTTTTCATGTTAACAACGTAAAGATATTCTGTCCTAAACCCAGAGAACTGGATACGCTGCTGGGGTTGGGGTTATTCTACATTCTAGTACTTCCCATGAACCCCTCCTGTACTCTTCCCAAATTGTTTTTTTGTTTTTTTTTTACCCCTCTTTCTTCTTCTTATTCTCTGCCATTTTGCTCCTGACCTAGATTGTTATGGGAGACTGTGAGTCATTGTTGGGCTGATCAGGGGTCAACTCTGCCATCAAGACTTTTATGATGTGCAAGAAAACCTGATGGGCTTGACTAAATCATGCTGCTCTGACCTGACAGCAGCCTGTTCCCCTTGGGTGCTGGAGGGAGTCTTGTCTGCACATACAGTACTCTCATCAACCATTCAATCTGATTAATTATAGCATGAAAGGAATCTTGAAAGTGTTGAGATTCATGAAATATTGCACAATAGATGACTGAAGAATAACAATAGCAGTCCATTAGCAGCCTTCATTTTGGCAGACAATGACTTTATGACCCAAGACTTGCAACATTGCTAGACTGTATTTCTGGCTTTCAAGTTCTCTGGAGGTCACACAATGGTGGACTGCCTCTTTTAAAAGATTCAGCACTTGAAGTAAGAGATGACAACTGCAGACCTCATGTCTGGGGACTCCAGATCTGGGAGGCCATGGGAAGAGAGTAGATTCCCCATGTCACTTCCTTCAGGGTCCCCAGAAGTTAGAGGCATCACTTTCTTTTCTACCACCGAAGCATAAAAGCAAATAGGTTTACTTTTACGACTCTTTTTCTCTCTGAATGAGAAGGTGCCAGTACTGGAATTTATGTGTAAAAAATACGCTTCAAGTCTTTGTCCAGTTTCTTTTTGAAAAAAAAAAAAAAAAAAAACACACGGAAGGCAGAATGTTCAAGTCCTACTGGGCCAATATAACTTTATCCTCAGTCTAGACTTAATGCTTGCTTTAACTGTTATACAACCTTTGTTGTATACTGAGATATTGTGTTTGTCACTGAAATTCTGGTACTGTTTTCATCTAGTGAAGAAAAACTGGGAAAAACAATGTAAAATATATTTTTCAAATTTATATTTTTTTAATATATTTTTTTAGATTTATATTAATTTATATTTTATATATGCATTCCTAAGGGATGTTATTCATTATAGTCAAACACTAATATTCATAGCACCAGCGAGGTTTATATTCTTAGTTTATTTCAGAGGATATATTACAGTGTGTTTGAAATGGTTTTGTTGTCCTGACCTTACAGTACTTCAGCTTGTCCAGCAGACTAACATCTTCTGCACTTTATCTAACATTAACATGTTATATTTATTTAAGTAACTTAGGTAATTAACTGGTTTTACTGACCCAGTAGGCCATGACAGTGTGAGTCAGAATGCACAATACCAGGACGTTGAAGCGGAAGCAGCTCAATGAAATTAGGCCATCATTAATTTTATTATTTTCACCTATTATTTCCCTTCAGTAACATGTCTAAATGTCCTCTGTGAAAAAGGCCTGTTGACTGCCATTGACTCTGGCTATTTCTGGTAGCCTATAAATGACAGATAGTTAAATAGTTAAAACTAGATATATTTATGTCTGATGAAGAAAGAATAAACCATGATGCATAATAACACAGCTACATTTGCTTGTTGCACTATGCTACATCACTGAGCACTGTGCCACAGTAGACTTTAAAGTGATGTTTAAAATGCAAAACTATGTGCCTCTGGTCAACATGTTGAGAAATTAGTATTGATTAACAACCCAGGTCTTGGTCTTCCATCGTCTTACACTGATTATTTAGCGCTATTGAACACTAAAAATCATAGTTAATGAACCTTTAAGTACTGATCAAGGTTTAGCTGAATGTATTAGCTGATGGGGATTAGGAACTCGCATAATCTATATCTATTAGGCCCAGAAGTAAAGCCACTCAGATACAGAAAGCAAATATCCTCCAGTGCATTGAAGGTGTTTTACCTTCTAATATTTAGATTACAAACACAAATGCAATGTGTATATTGTATACAAATGTGCGTACATATCTCTTTAACAGGTACAACTTTATTTCGAGGATCCAGAGGGTTTCTGGGCAGAACATGGAAAACATCCAGTATCAAGCCAATCACAATGAAGGGGGGAGCATTCCATTCTTATAAAATATAGAGCTTTAATTTATTAGTCAGCAACAACAATGGAAAGGGAAGATAAGAGTAATTTACACAAGTCATTACAATAACATCACCTCTGTGCATTTAGTTTTTTTCTTTTTTCATAAAGTCTGATGATGCAAAAATACAAAACAAACAAAAACACTCAAAAACTAAAGACACATTTTTAAAAAATACCAACAAATTGTACAACCTTTCTTTGCATTTTCTTGCTGTATAAGCCCTGGTCTCATTTGGAGGAGACAATCAAGAGCTGTGATTGATTCTGGGAATGCAGACAAATCCCAAATTGAGGAGCAGATACAGCTACCCCTGTATGAATTATAGATGCATCTTTGCAAAGGCGTTCAAGCTGACTTTTATAGAGCCTGAATGCAAGCTAGAAAAGGTGTGTTAAAAGCCTGTTATTTCAGAATGAAACACATTTTCACTTTGTTCCAAATCTTTCCTTTATCTTGTAACTTCCTGGAGAACTGGTTACTGTGTTGTTTTTAATAGCACTGTGTATTTGAGAATGAACATAAAATTCTAATCAATAGAACCATCATCCATTTTTATCCCACTCCTTCCATTAAATAAAACTGGCTTTGTCTGTTTAACTAATATGCTACTAGTTTACATCTTCAAATGACACTCTCCCATATTACTTGCCACCTATACAGAGAAGCAAGGCAAGTAGACTTTATACTCTGACAAAATCTATATTTATGGTCATGAAAAGATGCACCATGCTTTATACAGGGGTATGTTTGGAGCTAGGATATCTTTAAAGCCTTTGTTCTACCCATTTTGCAGCACTGAGAATGTCTCTCAGACCGCAATGTACACTCCTAGAGATGAAGAACAGAACAGAAGAACAGAAAAAAACGACCACACAGTATCTTATCAGAATTACAGTACAAATACAGGTTCATGCACACAATGAAAGCCAGCTTCCCAATATTTTGGTTAGTGTCACAACATTGTTACAATGCTCTGTTGTGTATATATTTATTTATTTATTTTTTTACCACAAATGAATGTCAGAGGAAGAAAGAACAAAGGATGTATTGTGCTCAGAGCTAACACTGCCGGGCACCAATTTCCATCTTAAACTGAATTTGTTTTTCACAGAAGTCAACTATAGCTTGCCCAAGTGTGCTTATTACATTTGGCCCCAGCCAATGTCCCTTGAAAGTAAAAGAATAATGCCCTTTGTGCAAAACCTTGACCCTTTATTGCACCACACTCTCAGTTCAAAGGATGTTTGCATTTGAAAAGAACCCAACCATTATAGTTCCAATCATAAAAAACTGATCTGATGTTTGCTCCTTTCATCTATGTTTCTTTTTTAAACTGAAGTTCATGGCCACTTGGAAGAGAAGCTGCAGGTTACTCAAAATAGAGTTCAATTAGTTTCATTCTTTAATTGAGCAAATCTCCTTAATCATAATTTGTATCTGAGCTGAGAAGTAGCAAAGATGCTGCATTATTTTACAATCAATCCTCCAATAAAGCAGGAAATAGAAGAAAAAGCTAAAAAGGGAAAGAGACCAGTTTCCTTTTAAAAGGCCAAATTACAACAGTGAGAATATTTGAACATCCTGTACAGTATGTCTGGGTTCCATGGAGAACGTACTGTTTCCCCACAATAACTGGGACCATACAGTATGTCGATGGTCCCCTTGCAGTATAAAGTCTCCGTCCGCATGCAGCCACGAGGAGGTTGTGTCACAGGCGTTCCTGGAGTGTCCAGAAATAAAAGAGTCCTGGCAATCAAGTCAAAGCAAGCAAGAAACAACAGAGATCCCATCACCCCTTATCAACAACTCATTTCCCCATAACAGAGAGCCTCTCATAGCTCACTCTTAACAGCTTACATGCCTGATAACACATTCTAAACAGTCGCCAAGGTCATATGATGTTGACAGATGAGTTTTGTAATGACAGTAACAGCAACAATAAAATTAACAACATCAATAATAACAATAATATTCGCCCCAAAGGTACCTATACACAAAGAGCATGTTTTTTTCTATAAGTACAAAGAAATCCACAGAATGATACTATATACAACCTACAATAAATACTGTGTATTATATATCTTACTGTTTGAGAGGATGTATGTGGGGTTGTGTTTGTAAGCCTTTTTTTCTCAGTTTGCTTTTTTTTTCCGGTTTGTGGATTTTTTCACGTTGCTACTCTCAATGAGTCTCTCCCAGTTTTCACAGGGTGGGGGTAAGGGTGGTCGAGGGTGTTTCAGACACAAAGTTGGGCTCCTCATGTCTCTACCTCCTCCTGCTCCTCTTTCTCCTCCCCCTTCCCATGATGCCGGCGGTTGCGGGGCTTCTTCTGCTCCTTGAGCTCCTTCAGGTCTTTGGCCTTGAGGGCGCCCAGCAGTGGGTCTCCAAACTGCCAGTAGTCCTGGCAGTATTGATTGATGAGGCTCATCTCTGGCTGGCTCAGGATGGTCAACAGGTCCTTGTACTGGCCTGCGCTGGGGGTCCACTGGGTGCTACTAGAGTGGAGAGAAGACGGCACCAGCCCTCCCCCGCCCTCCACCAGCACGTTGTTGACGGCCCGGCTTGACAGCACCACCAACTGCAGCTTGACAAGCGTGTGTTTGAAGTTCTTCTCTGTGGCTGTACACTGGTACATGCCAGAGTCGGAAGGCTGGAGAGACCGCAGGAGAAGACCTTGCTCTGTCTTTAAAATCCGACCATCAGAACGCATCTGCAGATATAAACAAATGGAGAAAAACAGCTCATAAAAAACCTGTGCAATACTAGGGGTGTAATGTAAAGCCACTATTTTACAAAAATATCTGCATTTGTTTCTGTATTCATATTTATACTGGAAGCAAATGGGCCCTATACCAGAAGTTGTTAGAAATCATATATTCTGCTTTATTTTCTGTATTCAGTAATTTTCTGCTGTCATTTATACTTCTCATACTTATATCCATGAGTTGATTTGCCCACAAAATACACAAAATAACATTCATAACACAATATTTGAACTAAATGTACCTAAACAAATTAAATAATAAAACATGATTTGCACTTCAACCACACATACGAAAGAAAGGAAAAGTAAGTCAAAACTTAGCTTTAATAAAAGCTGTGTAAAAGTTAATGGTGCATGTGGAAATTAATGGTAAAAATATAGCAGGAGGTTTTAACTGTGGGAAAATGCAAGTCAGAATGGAATCGGGCCATATTGCATGATTTTTCTTTTGACTTTTGGACGTTGTGTATATAATGGGAGGAGATGAATGTACTGCTGTTAAAAGTGCTGGACTTCAATATCAGTTAAAGATATAAAAATAAACACCTGTGCAACATCAGTCAAACTTTATCCCGCACTTCACAACCAATCAGGAAACACTGCTGAACGAACATCAAA
Organism: Euthynnus affinis; assembly: GCA_029490765.1. Taxonomy (NCBI): domain Eukaryota; kingdom Metazoa; phylum Chordata; class Actinopteri; order Scombriformes; family Scombridae; genus Euthynnus; species Euthynnus affinis. The sequence goes on along the minus strand of CM055840.1, from coordinate 7,635,451 downwards.
CAAAAACAATCTATTGCTCTGTATTTTTTGCACATAGTCTATTTGTTTCATGGAAAGTTTTTGCTGCCTTGGCTACAAAGCTATGTTCTTGAAAAAGTCTGAATCTGATCAATGTGAGGCAAGAAGTTAAAAAGAGTCTGTCCTTCTCTGATTTCTAGACAGAGTTATAGATGTGTATCCTTGATAGACATTGAAGATCCTGACACCACTGTATAAAGAGTGGGTTAGCAGACTGTGTATACCATATCTGAGTTTCAGTTGAGTTATAACTCTGAGCAGAAGTAGTTTGATGTGAGGCAAACTGTGTCAATCAGGTGAACTATATATGAGTGCAAGAATTCAGATGCCATTTGTAATTGTTCAGAATCCAAATAAAATATTTGTTTCATTCTGTCTTGGCCTATACGGTAAATTAATATCCTTTATTTAAAAAATAATTCATTCAAATGTCATCAAACAGTAACTGATGTAACTCCATTATGCCATCTCTTTCTGTATGTCCACACCCATGAATCTGATAAGGTGATGACAGCTTTTTTGCTCAGAATCAGATGTGCGAGGCAGCAGCTCTGCCTATGGGAATATAGACCATCCAACAGAATAGTCAATAAAAGGGAGGCAGCACACTACATAGCTTCACAATAAAACTTTAACTAGAGCCTCAGGGTTATATATCATGGCAGAGGGCTTTTTCACAGCTCCCCTTTATGTGTCCTTCCCTTGGGCTTGAGGACAGTCGGAGGTCTGTGTGAGAAATCAGGCATCATTCTATCAGAGCCTGAATCACTTAATCATGTTAACAGATAATCTGAGGGAATTACACCGGAGTAATTTTTCAAATGTGTCATACTGCTTATAAATCTCCATCTCTCCATGACAACAAAGTAACAAAATGAAATGCAATACTGTGATGACAGTAAGGTAGCCCCCACCCCCATATGGCTAGATATCCAAGGCAAATTCTTCATGTTCATCTGTGGAAGTGCTCATCTTGTCAGGATGAGGAAAGTTCAAGCCAATCCATTACTTCGGGATGTTTACATTGTACTTTATAGTGGATAAATAGGCATTTGTTAACTGCCCACAAATGTACTATGCTTATATAACCAGAAACTTTGAGAAATACACTATCTGGCGGCTCACCTCTTTCCTGCGGTCACTGTTATCTCTCTGCAAATGCCATTTGATGACAGCATGTGGAGAGCGGGCCTGACACTCCAGGAAGGTACTGCTACCCTCCACCCCATACTGCACCATCTCCAGAGTGTTCTTATTGGCTGCAGGGCAGAGAGAGAGAAAGGGATTTCCATGGCAACCAAACACTCATTACCATGAGCTCCTTAGGTCCAAAATCTCAGTTGTGGCAAATCAAAGTCCTTTTGGCAACACGGCTTCCACAGATTACCATAAAGCTGCCAGAATACAGTCATTACAGCCCACAACAATGAGCACATTGAACCTTTTTGAGCTGTGACAGTGGGACATATCATTACTTCCACCCTTCTGAGCTTATTAATAAACAAATAGAAGCAAAAGAAGCAGAAAAAGGAACTCAGGGGGACTGAGGAACATGAGTCTTACTGTTTGAGTTGAAGCCTCGGCACTGGCGGATGGGGTTCCCGTATTTGACGTCCTGCCTCCGGCTACGTCTAAAGGGGTCAGACCAGTATTGCCGAATAAGGAGAGAAAAAAATAATAAAGCAACCGCAAGCCATTCAAAGCCATTCAACAACACATGAAGCCATTAATGTATCAAATTCCACTGAATCTGACCACAAAGCAACATCCCATTATGTTATTAAGTCCCTGCATTATGTGATTTTACATCATTCATTGGTAACTCTTTTAATACAACAAATATATAATTTATTAGTGTAGTGTTAACCACAGTTCACACAACGACTGTGATGAATGCAATGTCAAAAACAGATTAGGAGGCCTTTAACAGCCATTCAGCCATCCAGGCAGTCTAATTTGAGCATCATTCAACACAACAATTGAGTCAGTAAGTTAGTTATTAAGTTAGCGTGACTCATGCTATCACCGCTGTTGGTGCTCACCTCTTCTGCGAGGCGGAGTAGCGAGAGCAGGACTTGCCATCCCAAGCACAGTAAGGGTCTCTGGCCAGACAACAGTCAGCGCAGGCCTCACCATACACATCACACCGGTGAAGAGCCAACTGGGTAAGCCCAACCACAGATGACACATACAGCTGTTGCTGTTGAGGGAGAAGTGGACGAAATATGGTGTTAGACATAACTTTGGACAGAACTTTAATTAGATTTTGATTGGATGCAATAAAGGAGAAAACAACTTGTGGGTTTTTTTTAGGACAGCTGCACTGAGATGAGCCAAAGACTCCACCAAACCAGAAGGATGTAATGAAATAAGTGTAAATTCTAGTCCTGCACAGTGCTGAAACAGCAGCAGGCACTGGTTCATCTAGGGGAATACTGAGCTCATCTCTATCAGGTTGCTATCATCATGCACCTTCAAATTTTATGATCGGCTGTTTAAAATTCATCAGTCTGGCAGCATGTGTGTAATACTAACTCTCTGTCTGTAGAGTGATGTCATAGCATGAGGAGGCCAAGTATTTTAATCACTTTGAAAGACAAGACTAAACTTTAATGTATTTTCCATATTTCTCTCTTCATTGTCTCCCCCAGACTTAAAGACATTCTATGAATTATGAAAGGAAGCAATATGGAAGCACAACTGTATACATGCAGCTTGTGACATTTCCAAATTGTATCATTCATACATTTCTCTTCTCTGCAAAAGGTTGAGGAAATCAGCTGCACAGACATGCTTACCCTTTTGGATGAGATCTTCATTGTTGTAATTGGAGTAGGGACCTTGACAGAGAAAATAATATATTGTGAACGCTGTGTGTTATCTTTAAGGCAGATTAAATAGCAATATACAGAGGTGCTAGCAAATGAAAGAAGACAAGAAAATGATCACAAATGGGGAGTTATAAGACAAGCAAAATAAAGTTGGAATTGCAAGGAGTGCAAGATAAAACATGGTAGAGAAAGAGAGAGTAACAAAGAAAAGCTCACCTTAAACACCTCTACCTCCTCCAGGACCAGCTCCTCAGTCTGCAGGTCGTCTCTGGGGAGAACAATGACTTTCTGAACTGTCCCCTTATCTGTGGAGCACAACACGCACCTGTCAGATACACACCTGCAACTTCACACCCTTCCTCTGTCAACAGCCCCTTGGATTCCCATTTTATTCTCTCAGCAACTTCCAGCAAGGGATAATCCTCATATCAACAGGCTCCACTGTTCTCTTCACCTTTATCACGTGGTTCTCTTGAGTTTAAGCTCCTCTCAATGACGTGCGGCTCTGTTCCACTTAGTGTACTCGCTTCCACCACCATGACAAACCTCTCCTGTCATCCTCAGCTTCCTTCTTCCCTTAGACCTATTCATTTGGATGCCATAAGACATTCCCTGGCATGTTTGATTTCTGTATTGAGTTAGACATTCCTGTGAGAAGGATACCTGAGATTTATTATGACTTCTGCATTGAGTCTCGGTGCAGGGCTGAAAGGCTGCCTCTGACAGCAGCTGAAAGGACACACATTCCACCACAGCGGCCGCCATCGCACACAAACCCATTACTCTCCTCCCGTAATGCACAGATGAACAAAGGGGCCAGTTAAGAGGCATCATATGCAACATGTGAGGGCTGCATACTGTGCGGTGGCTGCTGTCATACTGGGGTCTTATTAAAGCTTCGAGGCAAGCAGACAAATAGGTAATCTCTCTTACACCAGTGGGCAAGATTAAGGTGATGGATATCCTAACTGTACCCCAACCCCCCCTCCCGCTCCTCTTCTCCTCTTCTTCTTACCCCCTGTTTCTTTTCTCTCCCTCCTGCTGTTGATCCACCCTTGCCCTCCAGGTACAAATCTCCTGTTGTTTACATCGTGTGAATAGAGCGAGGTACAAACCCTTTGATTGGTTAAAATTTCACTCAAGCACAAAAGGCAAGAATGCTTTTCTCTTAATGATAAATGATTACAGAGGAGACAATCCCTCCACTTACATGGGATTTATTTCCAGAGGGGGATTTTTTTCTCCATTATTCAACTTCCCACGGACACTGTCACTCATCATTCTGACTCTGATCAAAAGAGTTCATGGGTTCAGAGACTTAAAAATGATTAACAATGCTACAAAAGATGATTTTACAAACAGCCAAAAAACTGTGAGATTTGCCCCCGTCCCTTGTTTCTATCAAATGAAATCCAGATAAAGGGTAAAAAAAGAACACTCACCAGTTCCTAAGAAGAGCACTTCATAGTTGCCATCTGCAGCTGTCACCTGGTCCACCGTGATAGTGGTGAACTCATAGTCCACGTTCGTCCGAACCACCAGGGGGCGCTTGTGTACTGGGTACACAGCATTGTACATGGCAGGGTGATTCCTCATGAAGTTAATCACTTCATCTGGGTAGTCCTTTGTGGACTTCATGTTGGGGGTGAACGTACCTCCAGGGCACTGAGACAGAAACACAAGCATTAACACTCTGAAAAAATGGACATAATCACATGAAAAAAATGTATTTGGGGACCTCTCTTGCAAAAACATAAAGAGTTTTAGTTATGTTGATGTATATCAGTCAGATGGTTTCTATTTGAGGTCTAAGTCAGAGAAAAATCACTGTTGTAGGTGTGAGATTCATGTGTAGGGTCAGTGAGGGGTGAGACTCACTGTGCCGGGTCGAGGGTAGGGGATCTTCCCAGTGTAGGCCACCCACTGGTAATTGGGACCCTCCTTGTGGGCAAAGGGTCCATTGAAGACCATGCGGATGTCAGCCATGGAGTAGACACAAACTGCTGAGCCTTTGAACACAGAACTATGATGTAGATAGAAAAGAAAGTCAAGAAAATGTATCTCACTCAATGAGAAAAAAAGCAAATTTGGAAGTTTTCTTCTTGGTGTTGTGTTTATTCAAAATCTGTTATAGAACACTAACCCAGAGACAGAAAAGACTCCATATATAACAGGGTTTTTTGTGTCCTGTGTTGGCTGTATGTAAACATCTCCTGTAAGAGAAAAGAGAGAAATCACGTCAGTGCAAAGACAACGGGTGAAGGAAACATCACGCTCCACAGCAAGCACTCTTCTTTACTAATATTTACACAGCTTTTAGTCAATCCAACATCTCTTAGTCAGAGAGAGACCTTTAGGCTACACCAACTCAGAAGGAGTGATGCACTAACAAAGATGATCTCTCATCTTTGTTGAAAAAACATGCTGCTGACGACTTGATTTTGATAATGAGCAAAGTAGGATTGTGTCTAAATATCTGAAATCAATAACTGCACCAAAAGTATAAAAGGCAAGATTCCATGTGATCATTTTTGTGCGGCTTATTAAGTGTTTTTTTTTTTCAAATGTGGGTGTTTCATTGCCTTGAGCTCGGTCACAATAGTTCATAACAAGACGTCTATAGCCATGCAAGCAGCTATGTGAGGCAGCACTAAAGGACAGTGGTGCTTGGAGCTAAATGCTAACATAAACATGCTAACATGCTCATAATGACAATGCTAACATACTGATGTTTACTGATTTGATAACATAGTATAATTTTTTTAACATGTTAAAATTCTTATATTAGTCAGTTAGAATGCTAACATTTGGTAATTAGCACACAACACAAAGTACAGCTATAGCTGTTGAGACGTTTCCCTCAAAACCACATATGTGAACCTTATGTTGGTGCTAGAGGAAATCTCTGGAGACCATTTATGTCTGCACAAAATATAATGTTAATCCATTCAATAGTCAATGAATTCAATGTGATATTTCAGTTTTGACCAAAGTGGTGGAATGACCAATCAATCAGACTGACAGAAGAAGAAGGAAGTTTAACAGTAGGTAATACTCTAATAGAAAGATAAGAGTGGAAACTTAGACCAAAAATTGAATCTCTTGCATCCAGACAGCCTTCCTAAGAGGCAGCACATTAGCTTTAAAACTGCAACAATTGACTTTGCAAAAGAACTGAATGACAGCCTCAGGAAGGACACTTTAGCTGTATTGACAAGATAACACATAGAGACTGAGCCTTGAGAGGCTTTGACACCTAACCATACTTACCTAAATGAAACAATCCAATCGAAGCACCAGACACAGAGCAATGATATTTAACAGTAGAACTGTGAAATCAAACAGTCTGGTTTTCTCTATAGTCTAGACTGGAGCAACGTGATTGCTGTGCCACCTGAGACCTCTTCTGAAGAGATAGAAAATTTAAACATGATGTGCAGGGATTCTCCACTCCCAGTGTCCATAGTTCATGTCCTTTACTTTCAGGGAAAGGAAATATCTCTTCTCTCTCAAAGGAGAACTGCATCACATACTCTTTAGCCAATTTTGGATGTCTCTAAATCACAAATGCTCACATGCTCTGCCCTATAGTTTTGACACTGGACACTGCCTGATTTAGATGATCCTTTTGCTGATACTGAGAAAAGATCCACAGCAACAAATGATGAGGAGCTAAACATGTGATGGGTGATAAGTCTCTCCTGTTCGGTACCTGACCTAAATACTACTCTCAGGGGGGACATTTAATGCCTACAATAGGACGAGGACCTTTGGCATGAATCAGAGAATGTGTTCCCGACCTAGTTGTGCACAGGGAAATGACTGCAGAGTAAAGACACTATTGCTGAGAAAATTTACAGGCAAGACACAGAAGGTGAAAAGCTGAAAATATGACTATTAAAGCTCAGAAAGTGTGGAAACAGAAGGGGAGCTGATCAAATGCAAATATACCAATTTGGATTTATGCACTCACAGTCCCATATAGACCAGCATGAGAAATTAGCTGTCAGGCTGCTATGCAGATAGAATGATACATGGAAGTGGTGAGCATTGTCTTTGAATTTGAACTGCTGGGGTCTGATTCTGTCCACATTAGACAGGCTGTTCAGTGAAGCCTTCCTCTAGGGACTGTAGCCGTGAGCTCAGCACCAGAGAAAAGAAAAAAGCTGAGAGATAGCAGGCCTATCCTTATTTCTCAGTAGCAACCAGATTCCCCAAAGTCACACCCTTACACACACACCACCACCACCACCACCATGCCATCTTCCACAGCTGCCACAGCTGGAGCAGTGGAACGGTCATGGGTTAGCATGGACATAGCACTACGGGCTGTCCTGGCTGTCACACAACAGATGATCCTTGTCATGACATACAGCTGTTGCACTGCAGAAATGAGCGATTTGCACGCAAGAACACGCAAGTGTGTGCATATGCACACAAGGTACCACTGAGGCCAGGATAGAACTATCATGGACAATGCACATAAATGGTCACTAAAAACAGATCAAAGCTTCATGAAAACATGGAAAAAAAGGACGGTGATTTGCAATAAAAGCTATCCTGACAGGGCCATTATGACTTAGCTCCAGGGGATCTTGTGTATTTATAACAGCTAGGAAAGGATCCAGATTCCACAACAGTCTTTCCTATGTGTGTGTATAGATATATATGGTATATATGTATATATATGAATCTCAGCGGCCATATTTCCCATTTCTTCACAGAAAATAAATTTTCTGCTTCATCAGCCATTGTTTTTTTTTTTTTATTATTATTATTTTTTATCTGTGGTCTCTTCCTCTGGGTGTTTTTCCTTCTTTCTTTATCTGAATCCTTTCTCTTGTTCTCTTCCTTTGCATCTGTCAAAGCATTTCTTGTCTGAAATAGAAGCTTTTTCTATTTTTATATTATTGAGAAACAAAAGCATTGCAGTATTCTATTTCAAATGACCGTGGGTCATTTAGGTGCAAGTTGTCAGGTAGTGCCAAATGTGTTACATATTCCAACTGTAAAAACTCCCCAGGTCTCAGGCGTGCTTTGCCATAATGTCTTTCCACAGAGGACCACCACACCAGGGATACAGCTGGTCTGGATATTTCAACAAACTTCTCAGTAATGATTGTACAGTCGTTTAATAAAAACTTTTAAAGAAAGCGGGCAAGTTTAAGAATCCTTTCTTTCAAGCATGGTTCCTTGAACTCTTCAAAACCATTCTGGCTTGAAATCATCTTCAGCTGTGCAGTGTAATGCATCCTTACTACATGCAGTAGTATGTATATCGACCCTTAATGGCGTGCATTCAATGTCCAGTAGTTAAAGACTCATTTGCCCTTGTGAAATCCTAAAATCTCTGCTTTCCTCTGTAAAGACTAACAGTCCAGAAAAGGGAAAATAGCTTTATAAACAGTCATACTAGACAGTAAATGTGAAGCCATTAGCATGAAACTTAATCACATCCAATTTATCGTCCCCTCCAGGAGTCCTTGGCAGGGACGGCTGCTCTTCCAACTGACATGCAGTCTTTCCTTCTCTATGGACATACCATGCTTTGTCCTTGTTCATTCACCAGCCTGTTCCACTACACATTTCCACAGTTTTATTCAAGCAGTCTCCTGAAAATCATCATCAGCGCCAACCGCTGACGACCCTCCAACCCTCTCACAGAGCCACTCTGCACCGCACGCTTGCGTCAACACTGACCTGACCAGTAAAGACAGAAGCCTCATTTGTAAAGGCAAAGCGAGCCCATTGCCACTCAGAACCGCTTTCACGTCATTTTGGTGAAGTGGCTGCACACACGAAAAGGCCACAGAGTTTTTAAGTGTGTGTCACTTTTGCTTTTGTTCAAAGAGGGATAAACTAAATGTCACCTGTGAAAACAAAACTGTGCTTTTAGAACTGCTGGCAGGTTTAGATAAAAGCAAGGAATGTGTCAGTGAGATAAAGAGACAAACAGCTATCATCAGATTCAACAGGCATGGCACTTTTCATTCTTGAGATTAGTTCAAGAGCAACAGTAACCTCACGCATCAGTCCCCTATCACTCTGTGGCTCTATTTTAAACCAGTGAGACAGAAAGAGAAAGCGCTTCCCCTGGAGAGGCTAACAGTCTCACAGTCACACACATTCCTGTGTGGTGATCTGATCTGCTGGCCATCAGGCCACCCCCATACACACACACACAAAAAACAGACACTTTTGTTTAAGAGATCTTGAAAGACAACTATAGTGGGGGGGATTATGTATGTCATTTCCATTATAGTATGCTGTATGGACCATATGATGGGAGTGGGACGAGCGAGGTAGGCTATAGTATGGGCCAAGGACTTAGCTCTGGTGTGTATGTGTGCTGTAAACTTTTGGCAGGTGTTCCAGTAGAAACCTACAGTTCTTCTCTTAATATTTCAGATGTGATCATACATGACATTAACCTGAAAATGAATACGTCTGAAATAAATCCAGTCATGTCATTTCTGTCTTTTTTCCTTTGTCATTCGATACCTACTGTCAAAATGATTAACTGCAGAAAGAAAAAAGATATATATTTTTTTAAAGAATAGGAGGTTATTTCCTGGCTGATAAAACTGAACCTTTATAGGATGTATTAAAAATAGTAATAATTTTGGGGAAAAAAAGTAGTAATGTAAGTCCATGTTTAAAACTATGGACCTCATGTAAGAACATTTACATATTGTTATCTTAAACCTCTCACCTTTTTCTGTTCACCATCAAGACAAACTTGATGAATACTGTATCGTCATCATAAAGAGAGAATAGTTTGAGATGAAGAGTATGTGACACAGCATTATAATTCTTATGCCAAAGAAATGTTTTCCCCTGTAATGACTGTATGTGACTATATGGCAGACCTGGACAAAATTTCATTTGTATCTAGGAGAAAATTCTGCTGGACAAAATTGCTGCGTGGTATCTTCTCGCATGAATCTGTTTGTACCAGCAGTTCTTGCGTGAAGCCCATTCTCTATTTCACTTCTCCATTTCACTGATTGACACAATAATGATAAGTATTTACATTTGTTGTTCTATATGACTTCTCTTTTTCTCAAGAGAAAAACACACAGGAAGTGATGTGTTTGGTGTGTTGTTGCAAAGGAGCAGTGATAGCCACTATGGCTAAACTGACAAAGAAAGCAAAGAAAATTAAAAGGAAAAGAGTGCTGGCAGTACGTTTGCTTGACAAGGAAGTGTATACAACACCTCCACCCCCACCAAGTAACCAATGGACAACACTTCTACAGAGAGGAACCACAGTCTGATCTCAGTGCAGCACAGGTTGTACTCACGGAGCTCGTCGAAGTGTGTCTCCATGCCGTCGGCCCCCGGCACTGAGCAGATAAGCCTGGCCTTCAGAAAGGTGCTCCACTTGTTGACCAGACAGCAGTGGCCCCCGTCATCATTCTGCATGGTAGGGTGACACAGGAAACACAGAACAGTTTCTCCATCACTTGCTCATACTCACATCCTCCTCTGTCCTCCTATTGAAAACAAACCCAGGTGGAGCCACCCACCCACCCACACGCACACACACACACACACACACACACACACACACACACACACACACACTCTATATAGTACATGTTGGTTTACAAAGCCAGGAAGCTAAATGGAGGAGGAAGTGGGGTGGTAAACACTGTCTAGTACTATTTAGACTCTTCCATCTGTGGTGGAGTGAGGCCAGGATCCATCCCAGCAAGAAAGAGATGAAACCAGTATGTGCTTTAGCTAGCATCTTTACGATACTAGCTATATTTTAATATTTCATTTAAATTCTCCAAAGGTTGGCCGTAGGCTTGAGAACGCCTCACATTCTTCATGCACTTCAGATGAATCCCATTTTGGGAGTTGAAATGTTTTCATAATTTTCAGTGTAATTACAGTATATGGCCGAGTGTATTTTTGGTGTTGTGCAGGGTGGAAGGCCGGTGCAGAGAATGGTAGTAAGAGTATCCAGATGTGTGGCGAAGTAAGAATGACAGGACCAGGTCTCAGGAGGCCGTGGCAGAGCCCGCTGAGAGGGGGATGAGTGTTTGTGTGCCGGGTCAGAGCCTGACCCCCTCAAATAAATACACTGGTGAACAGCTGAGGCGACGAGCACACACGTACACCACATTTTCTCACTCATACCTATGCGTGCTTCTTCTGTAATGCTCACACATGCACGAAAACCTTTAAGGGAGCTCATATACACACTCACAACATATAAACACTATAAGATGCCCCAGAAACTTACCAGACATTTGTTGTTGTTTGTTTATGTTGTTCACTGTGTATTTCTAGGGCACACTGGCTTTTGTCGAGTGTGTCTAGTTTAACTGAAAAGCACTCTAGAAGAAAGTTTTTCTTTTAAAGGCAATACCTTTTTCACTGCTGTGTACACTAAAAGATTCAAGTGTTTTAGCACTACCAGGGAGAAGAGGTCAGAAGATCATGGAGTCAGAGGTCAGAGGGCAATCCCACAGACAGAGGGATGCATTGTAGACAGGAAGGTTAAAGACACATGTGGATTCCAGCACATCAGCGTTGACCAAATACTAGTGCAGCGCCCATAAACATTGAAACACAGCGGGTGACTCGCCTCAGGAGACTCCAGCCTGTTTTCATATTGATGCAGGTTTTCTTTTCATTATGTTTACACCCCAAAACAAACATGCTCCTCACTGTGTACACACCAGGCAGATGCGTCCAATACGGGACTGGGTCACGGGACTTTGGCCCATCTCAGAGGACTTCTCCCGGAAGAAGAAATACAGCTTGTCGTCATTTCTCTCTGCGCTGTCAGGGATGAGGTGTACATGGACGAAAGTGGGATCTAGGGGAAGAAGAGATGGTGAGATGTTTGGGTAGAGGAAGGATTTGGGAAAACATCTGGCTAAAATCATTTATAAACTGTAAGCATTTTCTGTTTATCATTTGTTGAAGGATTTAAAACATTTGCAAACACCAGAAACTTTACATTTCAGCTATATAGGAACCCTGTTTGGATTATTAATTAAAATGTCATGCAGAAAGGCTGTATTTGTTGGATGAAAGCCATGATTATCATTTGTAGGCTAAATAGGACATTTACCATTCAACCATCTGGAGTTGTACTGATCTGTTCGCATGGCAGTCTTTGTCCCCAAAGTACGGAAAATGGCAGAGTCAGTTCCCATAAAGTCAACATAGACCCCAGCATAGAGTTCACCATCTGAGAATGAGAGAAAACAGTTGAGTTCAGTGAAATTCCTTGACTCTTGACATTATTCCAGCACCACCCGTGGCACAAAATACCACAGCTTTTATTTCAAGAATCCAATATCTCAGGTCTCATCATTCCACACTACAGCTCAGAGTCCAAGTCAAAGTCATCTTCAACTCATTTGTCTTTATTTAGACATAAAGTGGTAAGGAGGTACTGTAACTCAAGATGCAGAGGTTAAATCCTTGAAAGGCTACAAAACAGTATAATAGTCACAGTTTCCTATAAAAGAAATGATTTGTTAGGAGGGTTTCTAGTAAGGATTCTATTTAATTTGCCATATTTTGCCACAATTTGCACTGGAATCTAAGTTCAAGTGATTGTTTGTTAAGCCCCCTTACTTACTTTTGAAATGGCAAATGTCACTAGCAGATGTTATCACCTATAGCTAGCTAGTGTAAGGTTATGCCAACAGACATTTTGATGTTTCCAGCAAATTTGTTTTGAATGAGAAGACTGTAAAATGGGGTTGAAAATTTGCACATGATTCAATTCAATTCAGGTTCAAGTGATGGCAACATACCACGTGTAAATAGGAGTAGCATTGATATCATGGTACAGTATTATAAATAAAAGATAAGATAAGAATGTTATTCATTCTAACATAACGATTTGGATGTTCACAATAGAAAAATGTATTTGGACAAACAACAAAGTGGTCAGATATATGATTAAATTGTCATTATTATAAACAGTATACTCCATTTATAATAAAGAAAAGGGTCTGAGGACAAGGAGTTCTGAACAGGTATTTGTAGCTGACTAATGACATGCCTCTTGCCTTTGTAAATGATGCTAGCTTGCTACAGTAGTTAAGCTGGTTAGCCAGGTATGATAACATTTCCAGTTAAGTTAAAGCATATAAACACACTACTGTTGTGTCTTGTGGTCTATATCTATCTCTACATATTACCCTCCAAGGGATCCTCTAAAGGAGAACCAGGATGAAAGTAACACTTTAACAGAAAAATGTCATTTTAAAAGACAACATTACAGATAGAAACTATTTTTTGTTGTGATCATCATCTTACATGTTTGTTCTAACAATACCAGGTGCTATCTTATACGAATGGGGAATGACTTCAGTATAATTTGACTTTGAACAGAAGTTGTGTCTTGTTACTTTTGACCCCATCAGTCAGGATAAAAGTAACATGAAACGCAACGGTATAAACTTGAAATGTTTATATTATTCTTGTTTTTATTAAAATATCCTTCATCTTAATAAAGAAATGATTGAATGAATTTTATCTTTAGAACATTGGGCCTAAAGCAATGATGCACATTTGGATTCTTTTTTTCAGTCCTTCGAATATCAGCCCATTAACACATTGCATTTCCTTAAATTCCTTCTTTGAATCATTTTTGAATGATTTACAGTTAAATATAATTTAAAATGCCCATTGTTAGTGTAAAGGCACAAAAGAATCAGCTGTTACAATTGTCCAGACAATGACTCCTGACAGAGAAAACTGACTTGCTTCTATACTGAAAAACTCAAACAGAATGTACTAAAGAATTTGAATTTTCCCAGGAAACTTCCTAGGAAATTACAAAGAAATTATGGGACACATGAAATAAAGTGTGAACAAAAACAGCACTCAAACTTCCTGAAAGAGCCCTCACATACACTCCATAAAGACGTAAAATATGAGCACATCCATGTGTGCAGACTGACAAATGTACTTGACAGCCTTGTTAAGCCACAGGAAGTTAAGGTGTTCGTCCTTCAGCTGCTGTAAGAGCTCAACTGGAGAGCAGGTGTGACTGTCAGGGCTCTTAAGAGATAGGGTAAGAAGACAGCAGGAGGTAGAGCAGAGGAAACAAAAAACACTGTCCTACAACCATTATATTCAATGTCATGGTCCTCAGCAGTGCTATATGGAGATTGATGACATATCATTAAAATGTCTACGGATGATGAGATGTCTAATGTGGTGGAGAGCTGAGCAGTCTGTGGTCAGTGGTAAATCTATTGTCATGGTACAGGGCTCTTAATCCTTATCACAGCTAACAACAGTGTCAGTTGTATGATGCTAACTGGTGGAAGTGGGAGGTAAATCCATCTTGGATGACAGCACTGGTCCCATACTGGTCAGCTGGCATTGCGCTAATGTGGGAAAGCAGTGCCAGTGATTTACACCCACTGTCTCACATCACGGGGAGAAGATCACCTTTCACTGGTGGCAACTGTGTGGTCTGGACATGACTAAGTGACCTTGGGCAAAGGGACAGAGGACACTGCCTTCATGACTGCCACAACAGATGCCAAGCTACAGTATCCAGACTGAACCTTGTTGTTATTTTCATTTAGCATAATGGATAAATTGCAAATAAAGATGAGAACATACTTAAGTCCTTAAGCAAATAAAGCAGATCATAGATGTGTAACAGCATAAAGTGTCTTAGTAAGGTGTTGGTCCACTATGAGCCTCCAGAATGGCTTTTAATGCTCATAGAAATAGATTGCACAAGTCTGTAGAACTCTATTGGGGGAAAGAACATGATTCTTCCAAAAGGTATTCCCTTGATTGGTGTTTTGATGATGGTGGTGGTGAGTGCTGTCTGACATGACAAAAATATCCCTAAGGTGTTCAGTCTAAGGTCAAGCTGTGGTTACTACGAAGGCAATAGCATTATATGATTCCCCTCATTCTCACAGTGTTTCTCCACAGATTTTCCTCTTAAGTTGTCACCTGCCTGCAAACAAACATTGTACTGTTTGTTTGACCATTAAAATATGCAACCAGTATGAAATGACATATGGGAAAAAGAAAATGTTGGTTTTCAAATGGTGATACAAGTTAAGAAGAGTTTTCCCAACATGCCCTAGGTATTTTGATTGGTAGCCACCAATTCCCCAGTGGAAGAGTTACATATTAATAGGCACATATTATTATTGTTTCTATCCTAACAAGGAAACATTCCTTAGGATTAAATGTTAAGGCCGATTAGACAAAGCTCACTGTGGGAAATGGGCGCAGATTGGAAAGGACACTTGGCTTGACCATCCTGGACATCACTGGAGGACGATAAATATTTTTTTTGTTCATGTACTTTGCCAAAAACATAAATTGTAGGCAGAGGAGGCCATATGAAGGAACAGGAGATAAAAGATGAGGAATCCATATGGGATGAGACTGCCATTGCTATGAAGACCTAAAAGGAGCGAGGCTGGACTGTACCCACCAAACCCAAATGATACTCACTGATCAAAGCTGACACGCTGTTAAGCTTCGGGTCGTAGGAGCACTTTCCCTTTCCAGATTCCACTTTGCCCGGCTCCAAATGGAAGATTTCTTCCTGAAATGGGAAAATCATATGGAGATGGCAATAAATTCAGCTCTCTTCATCTTGTCACTATGATTCCCTTGTGTAGGGAAAATGAGGCAGCGTATGTGCTCCCTCTGACTCCTGTGGGACCTGAATGGCCTGATGGGGGATGAAGTATTAGAATAATGAGTGTGCTTTCATACAGAAAAATACATGCGGAGAAAGCGAGGAATTTCTAATCCATCTCCATGCCAGTCTACAGCAGAAAACAATGTGTCGTGGATTGCTTCTCTCGGCATAATAAGCTGCATGCCAAATATCTCTCAGCCTTGGTGCCTATGGCTGTGCAGGCCTACTGCTGACACCTGTAATCCAGCACAGTGAAAACAAGCCTGGGATGGAGGCTGGATGACTGATACTGACTGCTCGTGGCATCCCTGCACGCAAGCACTGAAAGGTGATTGGCAGGAATTTGCGTATGAGAGTAGGGGAAAATGAATCAGTGGCATGCAATGACATGTCTTGTGGCCCCGCCTCACAAACCAGAGCATGTCCAATCCCCATTTTTCACTCTCAACGGGGACAGAGATGGAGACATCTCTGTCATTGTCCATCAGCACTAAAGCAGAGGAGAAACTGTGGCGCTGTGCCAAACTCACTTCATTGGATCACACACACACACCCCTGTGCAATTCCAAACTCATCTTTGATTAAAATCACTATCCGTGCAAATAAGAAGGTGCTGGCAGCTCACTCCCAGCCATGCCAGATGCTGACGTGTAAAAAAAGGTCACAAACATTTATGTGTACCAGAGGGAAACTGTGCCCTGAATGTGTTTTTACAACCCTGCTATAAAGTATGACCCTTCAGAAAAGTTGCAACATATTACAAAAAGAAAAACAATCTGAAAACAATCTAGACTAGAAAAAAAAGTCAAAGCATTTCAAAGTGTCCCACTTCACCTAAAGCTCTTATGTCCTTCAAAAGTGTTTCAAAGTGCTTGGAGAGCTCAAACAGTGGAGACATGTTCAAGTATGTGGCTCTTTTATTTCCTTTGCTACACAGCTAGTTGGCCACAGATGGCTGGTGTTTGCTCTGGGCTAACAGAGCCTGCTGTGGGAGTGGGTCAGATGCTGACTAGTCGTGCCGCCTCTGTGGGAGAGACTGCACCACATTCCTACAGAAGGTGGATGGCTTGGTGGGGTGAAGGACTGATGGGTGGTTACATCCTGCATTGTCTCAGATAAGCAGGATGGATGATTCAGATATCTGTTGTTCACGGGTGCTGCTGAATATGTGGCTATGATGCAAAATGAATATGCCATGCATTGAACAGCAGTGAAAGCCTGTTTAATTGAATTTGTGCCTCATAAAAGTCAACAGAATTTCTTTGTAGCCTGAGAAGCCATTTCCACTTGATAACCCAGTTCTCATGCAAAATATGACATTTAGCACAAATGCAAAGCACGGAAAGGACAATGACGGAAACCAAAGGGTGCTCAGACAATGAGACTAACACAAAGAAAATATGTATGAAACACAACAAAATGACATGAAATTACATGCACTTCCACATTACACAAAACTTTACGATTGTGAATGGACTGGAAAATATGCATGCTAAATGTTACGGAAAATTAACAAATAATGGCCAAGTCAAAGATGGTTTTGACAAATGTGCTTAGACACAAAGAGAGGGAGCATGCTGCTGGTGACCACGAGCCCAGACAGTATGCAGGGCTGCGGTGCAGACAGGGTCCACATCGCACCTTTAGTCCAAGTGTCTCGTGCACCGCGCTGGGTTCAGCTGCGCGGCTAGCCCTTCCTCTGGCCTGGGCCATCTGTAGATACATGGACGTCTAAAACAGGAGACAGCAACACAGTCTGGATGTTACGCCACTGATGAGGAAGGATCAAGACCTTCCTGACCTCTTTACAGATTGCATGAATCTGTCCTGATTTCCAAAGATGAAGAAAAACTCCGCCGACCAATACTATAGAAATGAATGCAATTCAAGTGTATGTTCAATATATATAAATATATGTGTGTGTGCAAGACTGTGCAGGGAATGTGTGTAACTGTACTTGACCAGATGGTGGAAAAGGCAACAATATCACTTCTCTATCCTTTGGTTGAGTCAATAAAGTCTCTCACAGTATGGTAGCCTACATACATATTCCTCACAGCTGCTTCCAAAGCAAAACATTTGGCCATTACAATTTACAAATGCTACAAGACTCGCACTTAAAGCACCAGAGAACTTAAGAATATACCCTGCAGTGCCATAATCAAACGATCCATCTGGATGCCTTGAATTATTAATGACGAAAAGAAGTTTCCTTATGTATGTCAGGACATATGTAAGTATGCATCTCTGTGGAATATATCATTGCATGTTTTTGCAATCATATAAAACTCCCCAGCCCAGCTGAGAAAGGTGCTCACAGGACGACTCGGACATGTTCAATGTGACGGAGAAAATAACAGCCCCCTCATTAATGGACTAGAACTGGAACATTCCACTGGCACCCCATAATGGGAGCTCCCACTACCAATTACCCAACTTCTCACATGTTAGAGGCTGGCGGGTGGCCTGAATGGATGGATGAAGGGGTGGACGGATAGGTGAGTGAATGGATGGAAGCCCTTCGTTAGTAAGGGCTCATGTAGGAACCGTATGCAACAAGGGACTCATGCAAGCCTTGCTTGCCGCTGCAAGTTCTCTGCACCATTTTGTGATCTCGAGGGAGAGTCCAGTGGGAAATTTACTTTTTATTTACCTCTTTTATAAAGGTCCCCTGGTCATAATTAGGGAACAAGTGTAATATTTAAGGAAGAGAGAGGTGTTAAAGGGGAGTATGGCGAGCTTGTGATGCCTGGCTTGGTTTAGGAAATTCAACAGGTCCCATTAAAGGCTGAGACTAAACAGAGTAGCTTTAATAGCTCACTGGGGAAGACAGCTGTGTGCTGGTGAAGCTGTACTGGCTGTTTTGCCAGACGCAGAGACATGGTACCACAAGCAGGCTTAATGATGGAGGAAAATCATCATAAAAGGAACATAGCGTAAGGTGGATGGACAGTAAGAACTTGGGTAAGAGGGAAAAAAGAATGGCCCAGCTGTGCCAGTCATGATGCAGATGGAGAAAGCTGTTTGTTTTCAGCGTGGATGTTTGTTAAGTTAATTGGAAGGCATCTTCTTGACCAGTTCATTCCTCAAGTCTTTAAATCTAACCTGAGGTTTGCGTCCACGGTTGACAAAGGTACAGACTGGATTGTAAGCTCCTGTCCCACAGACGTACAGTTGAGTCCGGTTCCATGGCTCGATCAGACGGATGAAGTTTGCACACTCCTCCTGGAGACACAAAGACCAGAGTCAATATAACTGCCTTAAAAATTCAAATGAAAAGCTATTTATAGTCATATTTTACTGGTACACCTCCTGCAGATTTACAGTATGCTCAAACCCAAGTGACTCTCATTCAAAAATAAACCAGTAATACTGTGCTTCTATATATATTTGGACAGTATATCAAACTATCAGCCAGTGGTGTTGTTCTCCCCACCCTGGCCTGGCAGAGATTGGATGGTGAGATTGACTGGGCTTCTTTGGTCCAATCCATTTCTGTCTCCTTGGCTAGACAGAAGGGAACCAGTGCTTTTTACTGGGCCAAGTCTCAACCCCACAGGTGAGTCCTATTTTAATAGATCCCTCACATTAAAACCATTGTTCACAACAGCCTATTTGAGGGAGGTGTATGCCTTTAACTCTTATTCATTTGAAAAAACAACATATTTTCTGTTTTCAGGCTATCAAGTTGATGGAAATCACCTCAACTAAATGACCCTGCTGAAGTTGCATGTGCTGTCAACAGGCATACTTACATTGGCATCCTTCCCACTCACAAGGCACTCCATCCTTCTTCGTTCGGACACTGGCCAGTGGATCTGCAAGGGGGAAACAGAAGATATTTTATGGTCACAATCCAACCCGTTACACATCACTGGCATTTATGGGATTTTTGTGCAAAAATTGCAAAAGGGATATCCACCCAGGCTAATATTAGTCCTTTTGGGATTGTCATAACCCAATCACAGTGTTTTAATGACCCTACACAAGCAAAAGGGCACTCCAAGAAAAACTACACGTGAGCTAACCAAAATGGCTGCTGCTGGGGCAATAGAACAGAACATTTTGCCCTGGGGGCAGCTGTTGTGAGCGCTGAGGTAAAGGCGCTTGCTTCATCCCAGCATTACAAACCATTTGAGGGGCCAGAGGTGGGGGTGAGGGGAGGTGGAGCATGGGAGCATGATCTTACAATATGTGGGTCCTTGTTGATGTCATGGAGGTCCAGGGACAGGATGTGGTCCTTGCTGCCAACGTACATGCGGTCATGGTCCTCATCCATACGCAAGATCCGGTAGTTGGACGTGTTGAGGAGGTAGGCAAAATGATGAGCGGTACCGGTAGATCTCAGCTCTGTATGGAGACAGAAATATATCCATTAATGACAGCTGCGGTGCACATGCACATTTCCACACACACATGCATGCACAACTGACACATTCCTCATGCCACTCCTGCATACCCGTCTGGAGTTATCTGATGGTTTTCCACCAACACTGTTGTAACTTAACACCGCACATTAGAGACAAGTGCTACTGAGTGTCTGTCACACTGTGTTGATGGCTTAATACCGCCCGAGTGGATCAGAAGATCTAGAAAGTCTTTCATCATTGCCTGTCCATGACTTACAGAAAATACATTGTTTACTACAAATTCACACCATATATCACTAACTTCTCCATCTCTGGTTGGACACCACTCTCTGAAGGTCAGAAGAGTGTGTGCCTTTGATAACACAATGCAGTCAACACGTCCTCTCATGTCGAGAGTAACCCAATCTTCCTACAGCTACGTGCTGGAGTGTTTGTTTGATACGTTCTTCTGGGTTCAGCAACCACGTACAGGCAGGGCAGAAAAGCCACTGCTAAGACAGCAAAGTCCCCATGCCACACCATAGATAAACACACTCCTCCACAATCTATAGGGGAGAGGCATTAGAGGGTGGCATTCATACATTGCTGGACAAACACCAAGGTCCCACTCAAACAGCAGGAATGTCCTGTTTCACTGTTTACCTTTATTCTTCAACCAACAGACGACAGAATGCTGAAACAGAGAACCACACTTTGAGGTTACGCCAAATACTTTTGTATTTATTTAGCAACCAAAAATGTGGTGGAGGGAAACCAGAGGATAACCTGTCAAATACAGTTAGCTGTGTTTGACTATTTACATATGATACATCAGAACAGAGGTGTGCCAGAGTATAATTAAAGGAAGGACGCGAGAAATGAATTCAACGTGGGTTTTTTGACCCTAAAAGCAACACCTCAGGAACAGGAATAATTTCAGGGTTTTGAAAATGTTACAGGCAGTTGATAAATAACCACATATTTTTCTGCAAGCTCTGTATGTGCAGTCATGTACCATGCATTTGAAGTCACCAAGAAGCATTCCTGTGAGGTTGCTGAGGTAGTTTTGAGGAAAAGGTCTGGACACCAAAGCATGCAAAGCCATCAACGTATCCACCATTGGGCCTTAAAATAAACACCATCTAGAGACCTTTTTAAACAGACTCCCTATGGAATCTGATATTACCAGTATTTCCAGCCTGATTCTAAATTTAACACAGGGGTTACGTCAATAAGCGAAGATTAATAGCATTAGATTTGCTATATTTGTACAGTTTGATTTAATAACCGTACCCACCAAAGGAATGTTTACAGATCAGCAGAGTGACTGACAGCTGTCAGAGCCTTGTGCAGAGGAGCTGCAACATGTGGTCGAACCCTGTGATTATTTGTGTTGGCGACTTAAGTTGAATGATGAGTCCCCATACACTCTAGCAATCCGCTTTGTTTATGTGTGTGTGTAGAGTGAAACACACCGGATAAGACACATATTGTACACACACAAATTCCGAGGGCCAGTCAAAGCCCTTCCTGAAGCAGGTTGTCAGCAACTCCTCTATGTGTGTGTTTGTTGTCAGAGAGTAGCTGGATGGGACCATCTGTCAGCTGAAGAGGGAATGTGAACAGTACATAGCAACAACACACCCTACAGAGAGCTACGTATTAAAAAAACAAACACTCATGTAATTCAAGCGCACAATCATCTGATAATGCACTGATAGTGTGGTCTCATTGCACTCTGCAGCATGACAAAATTCTATGTCATAGCCTGCACATGAACCACTGTGATGAACGCTAATGGAATATCTTTCTTCACACTTCACCCTCCATATCTAATTGTCATATAGACTACACCACAAGAAGCTACGCCTATTAAATGGTGTTGAAGAAATCAAACCCTGCAGGAGACCTTGCTCTTTCATTACACCAAATGAATCATAGCTGAAGTATCTTAAAGCATTTAAGAGTCTTTCTGAAGCAAAACCTGCTGCAATCTGCAGGGTTTTTACTACACAGGATTTTCATATGGAGCTCATGCTGAAGTCTAAATACAGCATGAAACTGCCAAACCTCTCCCTGCAGGTTAAGAAAAGAAAAATAAGTACGAAATCTGGTAGAAAAAAAGTGTGAAGGTGTTCCAGCTACTAGACATCATTCCATATTCTGTTAGCCTTTCTCAGCTCAGTCCCAAAGTCAACCTTCGCCTCAGGCAGGGGCACATGGCATTGTGCTCTGATGAAATGTTGATCGAGGATGTATAATGGCAGCAGACTGAGCTCGGCTGCTACATTGCTCCAGGGGTCAGGCTGCCTGTGGAAACAAGCCCAGCAGGTCCCTGGACTGAGACCGGTGCCAGGCAAACACCCAGTCACAATCAGACATGCAGAGAGCCAGCACTGCTATGTGCCAGATGAAGAATGATGCTGAAGAGTGCCCACATTGAAAAGATAAAGATGAATGTGAAGGATTCTAAGTGTGTGGTAAATGTTTTCACTAAAAAGAAAGAAAACTAATCCCCCAAGATAACAAAGGCATTTTTGGTCAAGAGCTTACAATAAGATAAGTTTTAAATGATGAAAGATAAAGGTAAATTACATTCGCAAAGAACCCTGATGTATTCAACTGATCACATTTTATTGATTTCTGATATATTCAAGTGCACACTCAATCCACTTTTACTCTACAACACTACAAATACACAGTAGGAGATTACAATATTGAACAGGAAAGGCTCAAGAGAGCCTGAACTACTGTGCTCTTTGTCAGCCACATTAGGGCATGACAGCATTTTCCATGAACACAGACTTATCCTGGAGATTTAGAGGCTGGGAGCAGTGTACAAGTGTGTCTATTAGAGCCAGATAAACTCTTAAAGTAGCCCATTACCGCATGCACGGTTTAGGTTCACTCTGGGGGGTCTGCGCACACACAGCGGGGGCTTTGTTTCGGAAAACGCACCACTTCCCCCCTGTGGAATGGCAATGGCACTATTAGAGGTGAAAGTAAGCCAGTGAGGGAACCTGATCCTCACACTCATTGTTTCACCCTTTACTCAGTTCATTTACTTTCTTACACCGAGACACCTGCACCTCCATGCAAACAACATGAGACTTCTCTCTGTTTTTTCTCACTTGCAATCTTTCTTGTTCATGTTCACAAGTAGTGCAAGTGTAGTAGTGCACAGAAAATAAAGTGATTAGACAAGAGTGGGAGCTTAGTTCACTAGTGAGAGGCAATCCGGTCCCCTCTCCTCAGTCTGTTGAGCACAGACAATCCTCTCCTCTCTCCCAGCATCTCAAGGAGCTGCTGGCTGACGCAGCCCACTGCCAGTCCCCACAACTCAACACTCCAGCTCTGGCTGCAAGAAAGGTTTCTGTCATTGTATAAGGACACATAACTAAGTAAGATGAGGCCTGAACACATTATAGTTAAATGTCAGCATAAGAGAAATTGCTGTAAGGAACTACAGATCACAAGTGAAGAGAGACGGACTGCAACATTTCCATGAAGCTTGCATCTGGTGAGCTCTGTGCATAGTTCTGCATGAAATGCTGGCGAGACACTAAAATATTCAGTGTTGTGTTTCTTTGACACCCAGAATAAGCAGAGTGACTTTCCCTGTAGAAAATAAAATCATCAAATCTATTCTTTTGATTAATGTGTCAAGGCATTTATCAATAATATGCTGAAAATTCCACAGAATTGTGCAAAGTGAAATATAGCCACAAGCAACACCTCTGGGGTAGCAAGTGCATTTGTGCTATTGATAAACATGACTTTTTAACCCTTGCATACTGTTCATATTCTGGCTGATACTTAGTCTCTTTACCAAACCTCTGAACCTCAGATCTATTTTTCATTCATAAATATCTTATTTGTCTTTAATAGATGGATAATTAATCCTTAATGAAGCGCCCAGAGAGCAGAGTGAGTGTATTCTTAAAATTTACACTATATTATATGTATTCTGGTCCAAACAGAATAGCATCCATAATAATGATTTCAATTAATAGCATTGAATGTGATAAATGCAACAACATTTTTGAATGATAATTTTAAAATCATCTTTTGTTAGTGTACAACAGCAAAATCTCAACGACATATATGGTCTGTATTTATGGGGAAAAAAAGTGCCATCCAGTAGCAGTGAAGCTGGGCCAACAATAAAGTAAAGAGCCAAACAGCAAAAAGTACACAGATGGTTTATTTTATTTATTGGCCAATATATTTTTATTGCTTTCATTAGATTCTTTTTCTGTGATTGAAAACAGATTGCTGTAACTATGTATCTGAGTTCTTCATTCGCTACACATTCTAGCTTATTCAACACTGCACATTATAACTTCATGCATGCATGTTTGCAGGTGAGTGCAAATGTGTTCCATACTTGTTTCATCCCGAGCTTCTGCAGTGGGGCTGGCTAGTGGTTTGTGGTACAACACAGTGGTTTTGCTGGAAATCCTATTGCAGCCCCTTCTTTAGATCATTATGAATGAGAATGTATTTTTGTCAGCTTGCCTGGTTAAATGAGGTATAGAAACATAGAGGAGAGACATGTCTCACTGTCAAACTGAGCCAGCACCTCCTCCTCCTGAGAGAATACTTGGCTGCTGACGGTGATCTCCAGGGCTACAGGCCTACATGTTATAGCATATCACTCCATCTTAAATTAATAGCCCACGGGCCCAGTTTACTTTGGAAATATGTTTGGACAGGAAAATTTCACTGGCATGTAGTACATTCTCAAGATCACATCTCCAGAAATAAGAAAGCACACATGGCAAACTGTGTCTTATATGAAATGATTTCCCCCCATGCTGTCACACAAGGGAAGGAGGAAGACTGGATTTTATGTATCATATTCAGCTGTTAATGTGTCCTACTCCGCTGTGTGCCTCGGTAACATTAGAGCTTCCTCTCATTAAGGAACGATTACTGCATCAAGTGTGACTTAACAGTACACAACCCATCCCACTCATAACTTTCCTGGCCAATCTACAAGAAGCATCAGGCAAACAAGTGGATCATGGAAAACTCTGGAGTGTGTTTAAACAAAATATCGACAGAGTGAGTTGGAGAATTAAGAGGGAGTAAATACACATCCTGGCAATCGACGGCGCAGTGCACACTTGCTACATGACACTGATATGGGTGTTCCACCCACTACATATTTCTCTGGTTTCAAATTGGGTAAATTAAAACTGCAGGCCGCTGCCAATGACAGAGCAGAGCGTGTTGCTGCTTGAAGCCGGCACTACTCCCTGTAGAGCACTGTTGAAGGTAAAGAGGATGGGGGATGGTGATGGGAAGAGACAAAAGTTTGCGCTCTGTTGCTTTGACACTGCACCGGAAGGGAGCAATGTGGAGCGAAGTGTGTAGCAATCACCTGCTCAATTCACAGGTCTGTGGTTTTCCCCTGTGGAACGTGTGGCTGATAATTAGAAACTGAAGCCACCGCATCAGGCCATCCTTCTGTCCAGGGATCCCAGAAAGATCAGTGTTCAAGATCAACTATTAGAGCTGGAACCCACAAGCTACCAACAATTGGACTGAAACAATGCAAAACAGAAAAACGTGGTGTTTAATGCTTGATTCAGTATTCTAATGTTGTGTTATAATGTGACAGAAATACTCTGTTAGCCCCTGGCACATCACAGATAAGCTGCATTACCTGAGTAGTGTCCTGAGGCAGTTTCCAACCCGTCAGAAAGAGGTGTGTTAGTTCACACACACCGGAGTGGCAGGAGTGATAATTAGGGTGTTTAAGAGGGGGCGGGAGAGGTGGCATGCTCTCACACATCAAAGGCAACACTTGTCAGGAATCCCGGCCAAATATTTTGAATGCTGTCAATGCAGAGGAGGAAAACTCCAGTTAAGACAGTCTTATTACTCTTCAGAAGGCACACTTCGTTTCAACAGCAGTGATAGAACTCTGCACAAAGTAGCTTCAGAGACATTTTTCGGAAAATTGCATGGTGGCCTTGTTGGCGGTTGGGTCAGCTTTTAACGAGGTGCAGTAATGAGTTAAGACGCCATAAGTGACAGTGCCACAGGTTTAAGAGACTTAGGTAAGGAAGTGACAGACTTTTTCATTAATTTATATGCGTCTTAGTCACTGAACTATTTATGATGTGTTTGCACAAAGGTACATTTGTTTTCCCTGGCACAGTTGATGTTTGTTATGTTTGCCAGGAAAGTGGAGATGAACCTGAGAATCAGGGCTGAGGTTGAGCACATGGACAGCTGCAATCTGCTGTGTGATCTGGGAGGACTGTGTCAATCTGTCTTCATCCTACTGTAACGTGGCCTTCTAATGTTGCTTCAGCAGCTTTCTGTTTACTTATCTATTGCGAACATGCCAACTGTTCGGAGTCTAAGAATATTCTTGGCTTTTCTCTTGATATTTTGGCCTGATGGCAATTTGGGAAAATTACTGTTTACTTAATGAATTCACGTTTTTTTTTTTTTTTTTTTGGAGCAATCGGCTCTTTAAGTTTAATTTATAGCTATTGACTTGCTGTGTGGCATTTAACTGTTGGCTGTAAATTAATTAGCACCTCACTACAAAGAGTCCTGAAAAAGCTGTAAAAAGCACACAAAAGTACACAAATCTTCTTGTACACTGTACTTGTACCTATCACAACACATGACAAATCATTTTCAAATTAGTTCACTGAATACATTATTTGAAAAAAAGAATATCTATGAATTTACATAGTTGTAATAGAATTGGCTCATATCCAGGTATCTGTATCTGAGAACAGTTGAGTTCTCTGTGTTATCTTGATCTAGCAAATCTTTCTCACAGTGATTTCCTGTATCTGCATGATAAGGAAGTACTTAATATAGGGGCACATTACCATGAAGATTAAAGACCTTCTCCTCCATTTGGATAAGTGTGTGGCCACTGGAAGGCTGAACTGGCACCTGCACTGCTATCTTGTTAGCAGAGTCACTTTTAATCAGCAGCTCTCTGGACCCACTGCGCCTTCCCTCACTCTCCTTCAACAGCTTCTTTCAACACAAACTGTCTTCATGTCAAACATTTACATGAGTTATTTGGGTTTGTGTGCGCTGCATGCTTCAAAGCCAGTAGAGAAGTGACACAGTTGTTAAAGAATGCCTGTGTGATTACTGGAGACTGGGTATGAGGTTAGCTGCGCTGCTAAATGAAAAGGAACGATAACAGCATGAGAACGCAGCAGCTGCTCGCCTCGGCTTAGTCACTCTGTGGGACGGAGGATAATAAAAGCGGTCAGAGGCTCGGCCACTGTGTCACATCAGATAGGACACGTCATTCACCAGATAACAAATATGCAAGGGCATAGGATCCAGAGATATGATCTGACCCACTGGTAATACCAAAGAGCCTGGCCCACAAAGGAATGGTAATCTTTTGTGATGTGTTCTCAACTACATGCTCAAGCTTTGCTGCATCCATTCTCTCTGTGTGTGTCTGCATCTTGGTGAAGAGACTGCTGCTAGGAGAGAAAACACAGACATAACAGCATGCCTGTGCAAACACCTGGCCCATATGTACAAAGCATCTACACAACCAACTTTGTTCGCTATCAGCATACTTCAAACTCGGTGGAATTAACAAGGCATGACACAAACAACGGTATTACAACACTACTTTGCACAGTTGCAAAACTGTACACACCGTTTATTTTACCGTGAAAGTCAACACCACTAAACTCTTTGATATCGTTGTGTGAAGTTACAAGCTTAAAGGGCGGAGTATGCTCGAAGCAGTCTAGTTCAACCTGTTGTCTGCCTACATCTTCAGGCAAAAGCGTTTTATATAGCTGTTCTGAACGGCCACATTACTGAAAGCTTTTCTTTATACAGACATACAAATGAAAAATAAGAGAAGTAGTTGTGTGAAGAATGAAAAAAGATTTCTCCAAGTTTAGCGAGTGCCTACTTTTTCACCTCCATACATCTGGTTGATCACTGGATGAGGTGGGCATGATCGTCGTCTTTGAAAAGTCACAAACGCTGTCAGATGCAGCCCCACTCACGTCTGACATCGATAAGACAATGGGGAAGGGTGTTTCAGGCAAAGTTTGACAATTAGACAAGCACTTTGGTTGAAGCAAACTAACACCTTAAAGAAAACAATGCAGAGAATCTTGTCTGAGGCCACTGACAGTAGCTAACACGAAAGCGTGGCAGACGATGGAATAAAAATTAAATAAAGTTATCTTGATTTCCTGAAAGTTTTCCGCTTAAACGCCTGGTTAAACATTAATTGTGGTAACAAAGTGCTTTTTTTGTGCATTCAAAGACTGATTGGTCTACTATTGCTCATCCTAGAAACACCTGGCGCTGCACTCGGACATTTGTTGATAATATAAAATTAATCCTGAAAACAGAACAATGATAAACATGATCAAATGTGTTGCCCCAATCTCACTCCACATCAAATTATCATGTCAATGTCATTAAGAACAGAAACACACAAAATGATCTTTCAGTGATTTCTATTTTACTCCTTGCCAGGGTTTACCAACCGTTAAACCACAATAAAGAGAAGCTACTTGGTTATTCATGGCATATTGTTTGTATTCTGTTGCTGTTAGCTCTCTCACTAGGGAGAATGCGTGACCCTCTCTTGTCTCAACACATGTTAAATGTGATCCCTCATAATAGATATGCGGTAAAAGCGCTCCCATATCACACATCATTAACCAGCGCTTCTGACCTCATCGTATCCAGAAGTTGCACCTTGATGCTCTGTGTCAGTGTGAGACGTGACACCTTACTGTTTACCACCGTCGCCACCTCGTTACCATTGCACCCCCTGTGCCCCGCCACTCCCCTGCCGACCTGGGGGGCTCACCCACTCTATAATTAGGAGCCACTGTAGAGCCCCGCCCCTCCTCCATCCACTCTTCCCCCTTTGCTAATGGCACCAATTTGTATTCACTGTCAGCTCTGATGAGCTCTCATGCGGAGAGATGGCCTTATCACAGGGCCTCTGGCTCCCATCACCTAAGCCCCTCTCCTGTTGCCTGCCAAGCCCAGCGTGCTGATGGACAGGCAGAGAGGGTGAGGGAGCGGGGGTGGGTGTGGGGACATTTGTCTCCATTTTCATGTAAACTCTTGTAACAGCAGACAGATGTGTGCTTCAGTACAGAATTGGTTGAATAACATCAAAGAAGCAATCCATGTCCAAAGCTGATATTACTCACAAAAGACACAACCAGCTCTCCTTTTAATTTTCACCTTGTTTTAGGTGTCAAACTAGGACCTCACATTTGAAGTCAATAATTGGACGCTCCAAGCAAATGAGCACCTTTCTCTTTCCATTAAGCAAAAATGTAAGTAGAGATCCAGCTGAGGAGGAGGTGAAATGTGGAGAACTAGAAGGGAAGGAGATCCTCCCAGGAGAATCTTGATCTAATCGCATACATCTGCACAAACACGGCTCTGTTTTAACAGACATGTGCTTTATTAAGCGTCTCTACCTCAACAGTGACACATCTTGCCCTGTTCCCATCCCGCGTGTCAATTCCTGCGGTCCTTCTGCAACCTCCACATACGGACTGTTGATGTGAATCAATTGCATTGTCAATCACGGGAAACTTTACCACTAGTAAATGGCTGCTGCTTCTGTCTACAGTAATCTTTCATTCTTCTTTTAAATGGAAGGATTCTCTAACTTGCTCTGGACATTCTTGGATAAAACCTGCTTTTGCAAGTGTTGGTCAGCAGGACTATTGCAGCCTGAGCCAGGAGACATGAGGAGGTCAGAGGTCGCTGGGCAGCAGTGGCAGCGCTTTATGTTCTGGTTTAATCTGGGATTAGCTCAGGGTCAGGGTTATCTCTCCTCAGCCTGAGTGGAATCAGGAAACAGGGATTGCCTGGGGTAAAGTGGCATTACTGGATGGCCTGTCCAGAATCGCAATGAGCCTGTGTTCAACAGCAATAAAGGAAAGAGGGAGAGTGTATATCGAGCAAGACTCACTGAGCTCAGTGTTGTAACCTCTCTGCTATCACTCTTAACACTTCCCAGCACAGAGTTCCAGCTCAGCGGAGAACCACATGCTCTAAGACTATGAATTACTACACCCTGTGAACCAATGAATCACCAGTATATGGTATCTGTCTAGCCACAGTTATGTGCATACTTTCTGGTTTCCTGAATACATTTAGCATGGTAAATTAATTTTAATGCTGATTTAGTACAGACGCCAGAGAAGGTAGCTGGCAAGTACGCACTGAAGTGTTTGTATCAGAGTCAGCAGAGGACCTTTGAGGAGCAGCCACAAAGACTAAACATAAAGCTGCGACTGAAAGAGCCCTGTTACCTTTAGCCTCACTTATCTTAACCTGGTATGTCTCAGCTTCATGTCAGAGTATAATCCCCAAATACTGGACACACTCAGAGGCAGAGAGACACTCGGCCATCTCTGGTTCTGCTGTCTGGGTAAGAAACACAGCTACGAGACCAGAACAGCCTTGTTTTAATGAAGATGGATCTCTCTCGCTCTGTGTTAAAACTGGAAAATGGAGAGGGCTTAAACTCAGGCTGTAGGGGAAAATACTGAATCCCTGTTCTGCTTAACCAAAAAACAGAGCTAGAAGAGACACGGGAGAGAGTTTGAAAGATTTTTAAATGACAGTCGCCCTATTGAAGCTAAATTAATCCGCCCTCAATGAGTCTAAGTTCAAACTTAAGGACAGCTGTTGTCAAATTTCAGCTACAAAGTGATTTTTCAATAGCTAGATCTACAGTGGATCTGTCAGATCTTGCTCAGGGGTTTCCATTAATTTTTTTTGCTTATCATGATGAATGACATTTTCTTCAATATTATTAAATATTCGTCTTTGTGATCTTTCTGGTGTGACAAAGAATATCTTATGTTAATGTCAACTGTCAGACACAACAAATTGCATCAAAAAGGCAGGTTTAAGGTGCCAGTGGCTGACTTCCAGTGAAAGTTTTCAATTTTCCTTTTTGTTATTAATCTCATGTGAACTGTTTTCCATTCTGTGCTCTGATAAACTGAGACAGCATCCTGTGCAGCTTTGCCATTGGGTATTTCCAAGTAGTTTTCATCCAAAGAGGGAAAGTAACTGATATTTTATTTGTATCAATGGAGTAACCTCTTCTCCTGAGAAAAAAAAAACAGCAAATTAAAACCCACCACTGAAAGAACTGTGACAGGCAGCGCTGAAAATGTCTCAACGAGACAATACATCACTTTGTTTCTCAGGTGCATCCTGACAGGCCAGTGGAAGATTTACAATTGAACAGACACAGGATATAGCAACCTAATGTATCTGACACCAGTGACTCACTATCATGCCCTGTGGTTATGAATGCCTTATTTGTTGAAGCAGTGTGGGGTCACAGTGTGGGAGTCCAGTTGTTCCAGCCCCTTCCTGAGAATGACAGGAAAGCAGGACAGATTGTGACAGCAGCCATTGTGGCTGTGCTCCAGGTTTCTTCCTCCCACCAGGCTCCCGCTGTTCCCTCACCCTGGGTATGTGCATGAGGTGCCACCTCAGCGCTTATCCTCCTGTTCCTTGGTGGGGGCAGGGTTAAGGAGAAGTTGTGTTTGGTCCAAGCTTCATTTTTAGGAATGTTTTGTTAGGAGAAGGAAGCATTTACCATTTTATTTTCAATGTAGAGCTTCCCTGGATGATCATCAGTCATATTTGCCATGAGGCATATGATGTTGATGAAAGCAGGAGGCTAATGGGACATCTCTCTCGTTCATCCTTTCTTTGAACTGAGGCAGACGATCAGTGAGTTCCGATGTGCCCCTGATTCCCAGGCCTTGGGGACAGGAAGTGGGATTAGAAGACAAATCCCATTTTTCCATGTGTATGTCAGCACAGTCATTGCATTTTGCCTCATCACTTACTTTTGCTATTCAAAGGGCACTCATCTGAAATGAAGGCGATTAGCCTTTTATAAACAGCTTTGTGTTTTCGGCTGCCGCTGCCTTGCTGGGCTTGTCAGCCAGGGGAAGTCCTAAATGACCTGCATCCCTAACGCATGCTCCCATGGGAATGAAGGGTCACAGGACTAACCCCTTATGAACCAGCACAGTTCTGCAGCCACTAAAGGAGACACGTCCTGTGGTTACAAGACAGTGAAGAGCAAAAGTCACTGATTCCATCGTGCCCTCTGATGGTATAAGCCTGCTGTTCGTTTTAAAGGGCCTTCTAAAGCTCTGCACTCTTATCCTCTTTCTGAGTCAGAACGAGATAATAGGTTCCCTTAAGACGCGAGGAATCAATCTGGTGGGAGAGGTTGTCCCAAACTGACCAATTTATGTTTCTGAGTCTTTCACTGGTTCTGTTTCAGTTGATGTTAAGATCAAACGTAAAAGTACAATTCAGAGTTTTGGAGCATTAACACGCAATACCTACATGTACTCCCTAACCCTCAAACTTGATAGTTAGAATATTATAATTAAAACAAACAACTAAATCCATTTTATTTTTCCTATTCAAAGTAATTGGCACTAAATGAGCGATTCATGCGCCCTGATTCAGTTATTTGACCATTCATGATTTATATTCAGTCTTCACCTGGATAGTTCCTTCTGAGCTTTATCTGTGTTAAGGCTGTTATTTTGGCAGACTACGTTCTATGCCCATGTATGGTGGTGTTAGGCAGATAGTGGATAAAGGGGGGTGGGGGTGGGGGTGGGAGGGTTGCAGGGTCAGCGAGTTTACCAAGCCGATTTAGCCATCCCAGTTTGTCACTGGTAATCTCCCCGCAGCTAACAGGGTGATAAAATCAGCCTGATAACTACAGGAGATGGATAGAGAGAGAAGCAGACAGAGTGGGTGAGAAAGAGATGTGTGTGTGTGTGTGTGTATGTGCTTCAGGCTGATGACATGCCTTCTTGGGCCTCATCCCTCTGTTTCTCACACACGTACAGATAATATGTATAGCATGCAAATATACACACGCACACACGGGTCAAGTAGCTCGCACACAACAAGTGTGGCTCGTGATGGTTTAGACATGCAGCAGCTGGAGAAATTTAAACACAATGTAATCATGAACTGCAACAACGCTGTAATGGATACAAATTGAAAGTGTGCATTACGGCAGTTCCTCTACACATGTGAGACGTGCTCTGAAAGTAAGACTGAGGTCATTCCAGATGGACGGCACAGAACGAATGAAAACAAGAAGCGTGTGAAAGGTTCTTATTGGTCCCTCTGAGGTGTAATATGGAGGTGTTTGCTTTGGCAATGCTGACCAAATTGCAGCCCGTGGAGAGAAAAGATGATACAGACAGCCAAAGCATCCTCATTCTCTTCCTTCAATCCCCCCTAGTACGGCCTCTTTTTGCCCCACCATAAACACCTCATGTCTTTCCCAACTCAGGCAATATGCTTTCTAAATCAAGAGGAGCTTCTCTTCTTTTTTTCCCTCACATTCCCAGCCAAACAGAATTAACCTAAAGAGTTAAGGGATCTTTACGAACAAAACTCTGCTGCCTGTCTGCACCAGCTCTACTCTGACCAAGGAGCAATACAGACTGGTAATCTTATATAAGGAGGTCATAAGTGAGCAACTTGATGGGTCTTACTTCGCTGACAGCCCAGCAGGACCTCATTTAGCGGACTAGCTTCTATTTCAACACGTCAAAAGTAAATGTGCTTGTCAAAATGTATTTGGCAAATTCAGGTGCAACCAGGTTAAAGAGTGATATTTAGTAGGTTTTTAGGGTGAAATGCCACTCCAAAGGTTGTATTGGCAGAGCTCTAGCTGCAGGACCATACATCATCTTTTCAACAGTGTGTATATATTACACAAATCAAATGGCTGACAAAAACACACTCAAAAGTAATTTGCTCATTCTGATAAGATTTTACTGCAAAGTGCCAGGACTGTGGTTGTGTCCCAGATGGACTGTGGTAGCTGTAATGACAGACTGAAAAAACCTGTCCCATCAGTCTTATGTCTAGCCGGGTGCAGATACGTTCGTGGCACAAAGATCGATTTTCCCAGTTTCTCCTTTCAGCCATGTTCTGTCCTGCTCTTGAAGCTGAAGTACCACTGTGATTGAAAGTCGTTCTCTCAGCTTGACCTCCCTCTGGTAAGTCAGAATCTGTAGAGACAAAACAAACCCTCCTTCTCACTCATCACTTGATTGCCCTGCAGCTCTGCTACACACTGAAATTGGCAAAGTGACCTTGATGAGGGAAATACCAACTGTCAATCATTGATTAGCAGGACTTTTTACACATTCACTTAAGGGCTCCCCTTTCATGTTAGATCAATATCAACCAAAATGTAGTCAGACAGTAACACAGATGAGTGGCTATTAAAGGAACATATTGAGCCTCAGGGAAGAAAGGGCATTTTCAGTGCACAACACATCAAACTGCACTAACAGATTCCTAAAACAGACACATCCTGCATCTATCTTGCTGTTTACTACCAATACAGGGACACTATGGATCAGATGTAAGAATCTTCTGACTCGGTGATGTCACTGTTAAGACCACATCATAAATTCCCTGCTCATTATGAGCACTAAACAAATAGAGCCACCAAGAGAGGTCAACAATGATCTTCCTGTTAGGAAAAGCTTGTCAAGATGGTCAAGCAGTCAGACAGGGTTGTAAGCACTCCCCCAGGCTAGCTAAATTTATTTGGAAGAGAGAACAAAAGTAAGGGGTAAACTTTCAGTATTGCCCAAACTGTCTGTTATTAACATCTTTCATATTTTACAGACCAACTTTCTGCATATTTGTGTGCAGTTTTTCAGTCCAAAGTGTGCTTGTTACACATATCTCGAGTGCGCTCACTTTCAGTTTACCACTACTTAAAATGTTTTAGATAGTCTCACTTGTTTACAATCAGTCTGAGTGGCTGACAGTTCGTTTTTTGCCCTTTCAGATGTTGTAACAATGTTATCCTCCTTTTCCCATATTTCAACGATTACATGAGAAAAAGCGTTATCACAACTTATGGGAATAGTGGCCAAAACTATCAAAATAAAGACCTTTCCTTATAATAAACCAAAATGATCCTTTAAAACCTTTTATCACCTTTCTTAGCTGCATGAAAACACCTGTTAAGTATCTTTCTTTTACCAGACAGTTATCTTTTGAATAAAAGCTAAATCCTCTTTTCACATGAAAGAGCAACTGAGCCCAGGGGGTAACCACTACATTCCACTGAAAAGCAGAATCCATAAATGGGACTTAAAGTAAACCACGTCATGCTAATAAACCTACTGGCTGCTCTGGCAATCTGAAAAGTGTCAGGTGAAAAGGTTGATGCCCTGTGTCATTATTCCTGGAGAGCATATTTGAAATGGAATCAACTGTTAATCCAGAGAAAATCCTGCTGGGGTTTTCTACCAGGATGGCCTCACTGCAGGTTGGTGGGAAGCGGCTGAGGGATTGCTGGGCTGCGTTGCTGCTAAGCCATGACTATAAGCATCCCGCTCTGGCAGCGTTTGTGGCCAGATCTCTGCACTCCCCATAATGACTCATTGATCTGAGCTTCTCAATCCCTGCCTCCCTTATCTCAGCTAATGGGGCAGCATCATGGTCTGTCACAAGCTGCAATCTTTTCGAGAGACTGAGTGCACTTAGAGGTCAATGCTGCTGCTTTCCAGTAGTGTTGCGCCATAGCCAGGTGGGGAAAAAAGCTTTATGTATCTTTCTGAACACTCATCCTCCTTATTTGACAGGTTCACACTCCCTCTAACAACCGTTCTGTTGTTAGTTGGAGTAGTATGATAGACTACACCTCTAGGACTTCCTTTTATCATCTTAATAACAAAGTTGCAATTCACACATTCATAACTCTTCTCAGTGCATGATAGCCTTGCTTTGACCCCAAACATTTGAAGTTTACAAAGGGACTCCCCCATACAAAAGGCTCCCAAATCCACAGTCATTTATAACTTTTCAGGCTGCAGCAGAACGCAGCAGGGAGTAAGTGGGAGGGGAGCAGAAGGCTGACAAGAGAAGTAAATGAAAAGTCTAAATGGACCAAAAAGTGTTGTACTGCCAGTCTGTCCAGTGCTGCCTAGGTTACAGAGAGGAAGTATTTTAGTCAGAGAACTGCAACAAATATCTACAAATAATGATCCTTTCCACCTGTAATGTCACTCAAGTCATTCTCTGTTGACTTCATTCTTTAATTATTTAAATTTTACATATTCCTCCAGGGTCACTGGAATGAGAGGAAGTATTGGTAGCCCCAGCATATATTTCCTTAAAAACTGTTCCAAATCCTGTAGAGCATCTACTCTGAGGCAGGAAACTCTTAATTTAATCAAGGTCGTCTGCATTCATCCGCAGGTCACAATATTAATCCCATATGACCTGGGGTCAGCACTGTGACAGAAGCCTGAGAGAGTCTACAAAAACAAAACACTTAAGAAAAGAAAAGCCAATCACATCTCTCCCACACCTCCTCATCTTTGCCCTCCCCATCATTATCCCTCTTCCTCATTAACCAAGAGGAAACATGTTCTCTCGACTTAGTCGTGCCTCAGGTGACACCCACAAATGGCAGCAGACATACAGACAGCTTGACAGCTTTGGAAATATACTGAACTCTGACAAAATCAAAACTCGGCCTCCCTGCGAGATTTTAATGACTAGTCAGTCTTTCCCCACTTGGGTTTAAATCTGCAACAGCGAGACACACCTGACAGCCCTGACGTTTGACTGACAGGCAGGATATCCTACTCTGTGACCTTGCAGCCCTCCTCATGAGCAGTTCTGGCAGTGGGTAATGAGCTAGGGGAGAGGCCGGAAGTATGGATTGCAAAGTGGCTAAAATACAGCTTTTGTTCAGAGTGCATTCCTAGATGGTAAAGACAAGAAACCAGCAGGGAGGTAGCATCCCAGGACCAAATGTTTTTTTCAGTGAGAAGGCAGTCACTTGTTTACTCCATAGACTGGAAGCTATACACCTCTAGAAATGATTTATCCGTTTATCCATGCGATACAAATGACAGACAAATATGGGCCGGAAGAGGAAAATGAAAAAATGTATAGGAGAGGGGAAGCATTTTCAGGGCCCCATGTAACTGAGATAATTGCAATAATGTCTACTTTATCCTGGTTTGAGGCAATGTTCTGCTATGATGGACCTTGAGGGCTCCTCTTTAGTGAGACCTTAGTGGGTGTTCGGACCAAAAATAGCATGATGTTAAAAAAAGAAATGCAAGGGTCTATGTTGGTTGAGGCAGGTTGCTACAGGTATTGAGAAGATTATATACAAGTCCAGTTTGAGTAATAAACCATGATTTTAAAGGCTAATCAGATGCAAAAACACTGCATAGTACTTTTTATGTTGAAGGATCTTGCAACTCTGGCAAGTTATCTGCCAAGGTGGCATTCATTTTATCCTCCATCTCAACTATTGTGAGGTAGATGACAGAACATGTCAGAAATGTGTGATTACACATATTTAACTATCCAATGCAATATGTTGTCAAAGGTTGACCCAGATTAAGTTTTCGTGCTTGACAAGCTCTGCAATGTGCAATGGTCTCGTTGCAATGAAAGATCTATTTTTATTACAGTACTAATATTGGTCTGAACACTGCCTTGGTCTCTATGAAGAACCAAAGACCCAGCAAACCTTACTGTGCAGGGGAGTGCTTCGTTCTCACACTCTTTTGTGCTCCTGCAGCAACCTGCAATTAAACTTCAATTTGGTAAGAAATCCATTGCGGGTCAAGTCCTTCTTGTCCCAAACGGAACAACATTAATATATTTCTTACACTTTGCCAAACAGAACAAAACTCAGCTCCAATGTGTTAGCAGTTAACATGGCATGTTATCATTGGCCCCATGGATGCACAGTATACACAGAGAGCCTTGGTGATATCATTTGCACCGATTTCAACAAGTAGGCTCAAAGTCAGATTGTAAAGGCAACTGCTAAATGCTTCCCTTGTGTTTAAGTCCCTTACTCTGTTTATCTAATTATTCATTTTTTGAAAACTGTTGCATCTTTCACAATTTCCTCAAAGGTCCGTCTTTCTTAACTGTAGATCCACACTCCCTGCATCACCAACACTTCCAGCTTGACTTCATCTCACTTTTGTGCATTATCTTGATAAAAGTGCCTCTTGGTAACGGTTATCTCAGTGTAATATTTTCATCTGATTTGGACACACTCTTAACACTTGCGTTTGGCTGCTCGCTGCTTTAGCTCCAGAACAACTCCACCTCACTTTCTCTCACTCTCTCTGCATCAACACTGGAGGCAATGCACAGCTGTGAACACGACGGAGCCTATTGCGATTCTCCCGGCCCCTGCCCTGCCCACATGATATTTCTGAAAAACATTTTAATTGACACAGCAATTAAGCCCGACAAGTCAAAACAGAGCTCTTCTGCAACCTCTGTGTGAGGAGAGAGTAATCTGCTTCCCCAGGCGAGTTTATCTTGAGAATGTTGAGAATTCATCAGAGATGTATGGCTTGTATCTCAGCCAGAGAGTTCACTGCAAAGACAATATTTGAGAATAATATGCAATTTACAGCTGTATATCACCACTGAGAATACTGGGAGATTAATTGATGTACATTATCATTATAGAGTCATGGCAGTGCTCTTGCGAATTTTATCTCATTAACTACAATTCAGATTTATGCTAGGTACCTGCTGACCTTTTTCCAAAACACATAGTAGACTGTAAAATGTTGTGCTTTTTGTCTACCTCTCATTCATTTCTGTATAAAAGTTAAATGGCATATGCTTGAAACTTGCTTGAAATTATTACAGTGAACATCATGTCCAGTTTGATTTTTCATAAAACCTTTTTTTCTAACTTCCTACAAGCCAAACTATATGCCAACACAGGCTTGTAGATGTGAATTTGATAGCTTTTTGCAGTAAATAATTTGCTGTTCAGAAGTGGGTTCTTAACTCTCTCTGTATTTGTATGCAACAATAAATTTGATAAAAATCGAAGATGACATGATCTCTAACATGTTTCAAGTCTTGGAAATATGGCAAAAACATTTAAAAATCTGGAAAAAAAACCCCAACTATATTGACAGTTTGTATTATGGTCAGCAGTAAAGTACATTCATTTGGTAGTTAAGTTACTAAGACATGTAATAGTGGCATTATATTTTAATGACATGCAGTATATTATCCATTTCACCATTACATAGTCCACACTTGGGTTTGGCAGTAAAATAAAGTGGGTGAGCTGCTATGTACAAGAAAAACAAAAGATCTGGGAACACTCACTGTAGTATTTTCATGCATACAACGAGTTAACATTTCTACATGTGCACATTATTATGTATTCATTTCACTCTTTATTCTCAGGATAAGATAATATGTACCTTTATATAACAGCCGTTTTTTCAAGTGGTTTTCTTGACACAAAGGAGAGATAAGTCATACATATCCGTTCACTCTATAGGCCACTGAGGTTAACAATGATATATTGCTGGCAAGGACTCGTTTTTTCAGATGATATTTATCACAATCAACCTCAAGGCCTTTTTATTTCCTAACAAGCGTGTGAGGGATGGAGTCGGAACCAAGGCTGTGCCGTCAAGTTCCATTGAAGTGGAGCTTTAACAGTTGCACTTCATAACATTCATCTCTTGCCAATCGTAATTTCTGATGAAATCAATTGTGTGCCACATCAGAGATGGTAAAGACATAAAGGTGTATCTCCTCTGGATGTATCATTTAGTTATATTTGTATTTCCAGAAGACCGTGTGTGAGACATGCCATACAAACCACTGAGACAAAAAGAATGATAATGTCCATAAAATGTCAACACACATTTAATAGGACATGAAAGCTTCCATCACAATAAACTCACAGATTATAAAGGAAAATTAAAAAGGAGAGGAAACTCTGACAGGTAAACTATCAGTTGTGTCAGTGATTGTCCGGGGTCATGACAGCTCTTTTCGTAGCTGGTTCAG
The DNA here is from genome assembly GCA_029490765.1 of Euthynnus affinis. NCBI lineage: Eukaryota > Metazoa > Chordata > Actinopteri > Scombriformes > Scombridae > Euthynnus > Euthynnus affinis. The sequence continues at coordinate 7,595,672 of CM055840.1, read as the reverse complement.
ACTTCCCCTCTGATTCACAGATGAAAGTGAATTTTCTTGACATCTCCAGAGAAAACCATTGTCAAGCAGCTGAAGCATGTTGCTAAGAGAGAGAATTGGGGACGTGTTAAACTAAGAACAAGGAAGAGGCAGAGGTTGGCCCCAGCTGTGAAAAGACTCATCGCTGCATCTATCAGTGATCCTGGTGCCTGTGTGTTAAAGCTATTTCAGGACTTGACAGAACTTGGTTTGATGGATTCTATATGAGATGAAAATAGCATGCCAATATTACGCAACCCAAACAGCATATAATTTTAAGATTGCATAGTTTATACTCCCTTGTTGATTTAATTGTATTGGGCTTTCTTGTACTTTTGCTTTAACTGAAGCCAGAAGACACACCTGTTTTTCCTTCAGCCATGCAAATCATAATAAATGGAGTCACCATAATTACTTCTGAATTATGGAAGTCTTTTGATGTTATACAAAGTATTCATTCTCACCTTGAAACAAAACAAAATGTCTGTTCTTCTTTTCTGCCGTTGCGGGTAAGAGACCATGGACAGGTATGAGATAATGTGCACTACAGTACCATTCACTGTCCTGTCACTGCTGATGACCACAGCCAGCAGGATCATACACTGTGACATGCAACAAGTGTTTGAAGCATCTTCCAAAGGTAAGAGCAAAACAGACACTCCGAAAACAGCGATTTTATTCCCAGTGCAATACTTCATCTATGGAAAAGAAAACTTTTAGAAACTAATTGCAGCTGAAAAACAACTTGAATGTTATGTTGGAAAAATGAAGTTGATTCACTAACAATTTCCACACTCTCCAGCACAGCTAGAGAGTCCTAAAGTGCCTTTGAGATTAACCCACAAACACAAACACATGACTGAGCTTTACGTGGGCTTGCAGCCTCAACGGACTCACCGAAGAGTTAATTCCACAGTGCATTCCATCCCCACAGTGTGTCATTAAAAGCGACGCATCTCACCTAACCACCGTTTATCTCTCCAATGCTAATTAGTTCCGATCAATTACCTTTACTCTATGCTGCTTCCACATTTAAGAAAACAGGAAGGGCTGCTTATTCATTACTGCTCTTTTGCCAGTCTTTTAAATATCCCCTCGGGTTGGTTCCACTAGCTAGGGCCTTATTTCAGTTGGGAGGCCTCCATTAAAAAGCCATCGCTCACCACAGGGTCCAGCGTGTGACAGAGGTGGCCGCTGGGACCCCCTGGAACCCCTCTCTGGTTGTGCACTATGATGGAAAAGGGGAGGTTAACTGACTTAATTACAACTTTAAAATAGCAAACACTCGTCACAGTTGAGCTGCATTACTGAGCCCCGTCTGACAGAGTTATGAGCATGATGATATCAGTCATTACCCACCTGAGGTGGAGTTAGGAACTTTATTGTAGCAGTGAAGGCATCAGAAACTAAACCACAACAGTGACAAATGTATGGATAGCTGCCTGATTACACACCAGCGGAGCTGAATGCCAGTTAAGTGACAGAATATAGACATGTCCAACAATCAACAGTTAATAATAGGAACTGCATGTGTGCAATACTTTTGCCCTGGAAAAGTCATCCAACAAGCTCCTTCTGCACTTTTTGCAACTCTATTCCTCACTGAGCACCCTCGCTGTCTGGATGATAAAACATAAGCATGTCCAAAATGGGAAGGTGGGAGAAGACGAGTGGGGGTAAAACTTGATCCATACTGTAGCCCATGAGAGAGTTTGGACTTGTTTCAGAGGTTGGAGGCAAAGAAGTAGAAGTGAAATTCTAGCCTGTACTCTGCCTGCCTCTCTTCCTCTCTCTGTCCTCTTTCCTGTGTCTTGCCCTCCCTCTGTCAGAGCGGTTCATCTTGGACTCGAGGCCCGTTTGTCTTCTCGCAGAAAGGAAATGCAAAGTAGGCTGCTCCGAAACTCTGGGAAACGCCACAGGACGTCCCTGGGGGGAAATTAAATACAGCCACTAAGATCTATGCAGTAGAGTGGCAATAAAGTATTCATTAACCCTCCATTGAAGGGCTAAGCAGAAAAACAAGCAACTGCGTTAAGAAGTCAAACAGGGACACATTAGCGCGCACAGTAACACCACCCCCTCTCACTTTAAGATTTACAAAACAATAAGAGGACTCTGAGAGTTCAATAGCATATACATTCGCTCAGACAAGCAGGGAGATCAGAGAATCAAAGCAGAGGGGTGAGTGATTGAACAAAGTGAGCAACATTAGGGCATTATCAAATAGTTTCACAAACATTCCCCCTGATACTCATAATCCCTTGCACTTTCATATTGCAACACATCGCCCACTGGTTGGTTTGGCAGCATGCCAGGCTGGAACGGAGGATGTAAACAGTCTCCTATGCTCCTCTTGACTTTCATTTTCCCTCCATCCAAGGACCTCATTTTTCACCTCCATTCTAAACTGCTGTCCTCCCTTTGCAGCTCCATAGTGGTGCTCCTTGGACCTGGACTGAGGAATCTATAGGAAGCACAGAGAAATGCCTGCGGGATGCTGTGCGCTGCATTCATTGACAAAGAAGGCCTGATGCCAGTTTGACGGCCACCCCCAGGTCTCCCAGAATGTGAATGAACTTCTGTGAATAAGAGGCAAACCTACACAAACGCCTGCGGCTATAGGACCTTCACAGGGAGAAGAGTGTGTGGGCGACTCCAAACAACAACAACAACAAGGGGAATTGCATGCCAGGGTTCCCCCTTTTTCACTCCTTCACCAATCAAGAGGAGGCACCGCCGCAGGAGGGGGCCTGAAAGGATGGGTCGTTGACAAAAACAGCATGCCAGGGGGTCACCACTGGCCCCGGCCAGCACTCAATGGATGTGAACGAGAGTCCATCCCCACACATTGCAATTAACACCTACTCCACCAACAGGCAGGAGGCAGCAATAGGGAAACCTCCAAATCAGCATTTCAAAACCACGCCACTACAAAGGCATCAAAGTGCATGCATTGTATTATGCCCAAGGGCTCTTATGGGATAAACTCTTCAGTGTGTCTTCCAAACAGCCTCATTTCCCCTTGCCAAAGAGGAGTAGTATATGACCTCATCACTGACCAGATGAGGAGGTGGGAAGCAGGGGGCAAAGATGTTGAAAGGATTTGGCTAGAAGGTTGGATGAAATGCTGACTGCAGTTTACTCTTAAAATGCTCGAGTGAACTCCACATTAATGATCAGTATAACATAAACTTTCTGAATTCTAAACCTAAACTGCATGGTACTTTCTAACAAAACCATATGAATGAGTTTAAAGGTATTAAGTGTGTTGGTTTAAAACACTGAATGGCAGCCTTTGATTTCAAATGTTACACCAAGTAGATGAGGTCAAAATGCTGGATGGTGTCTTTATTTTATCTTGTAGGTTAAAATTTTCTGAAATTTTAATATAGAGCTACACTTCACCAGGTCTGGCTCTGATTAGTCTTCGTTTTGTCCTTTGATCTAATACGTAATCCAGCCAAATCAATTCAGCCTGCTGCTCTGATTAACCACTGATTAACTGCAACCACAAACATCATATAGAGAACAATTTGCGATTTATTTAGCTTATGCATGACTTCTACTCTTGTACACTGCACATTTCGAGCTCTGTGAAATCCAAATATTTAAAAATGTACCTCATCCACATGTCAGCAAAGTACCTCACCATCATAGGCATGATAAAGGTTTAAGCAACTTTTGAAATCAATCTGTGTATCTTCTGTCGAGCCTAAAAACCTTGGAACGTTGCAGAACTCCTGCTGCTCACCAATTTCATGTTACATTGCACAATATGCGGCATGTTACAAGGTCTGTTTCATTTGAAACCCCAAATCATCACATCCCATCAAGATGTCAGAAAATTTTAAATTTCCAAGTGGAAATGTTCTCTGCAATATCCTGTTAATATTTTTTTTTCCACTGGAAACAACTTAAAAGTGACCGAATCTAACATTTAGCATTCACTTTTTTTCTGCCACATCAAGCAAATAATTTATGACTGTTCCATTTTTGACCTAATTCACAAAAAAAACATTTGTGCTTTACTACAGCATCACATTACCTCTGGTACAATGAGGTATTTATTGCAATAGTTTTTAAATACATTGTACTCATTTTTTAAACAGTTCTATGCAGTTTTTACCTGTTGGAGGGCATAGAGAAACAAAAATAGACCAGCTGATGACCACAGATGAGCTGCACGATGCCCGCGTAAGTGTGCAGGGCTTCTGTGGTCAGTGTAGACGCTTCAGTTGATTACAATGGATGCGCTCTGCCGCATCTGTGCCTGGTGTATTTTGGCTATCAGTCATGGCATATTTAACAGAGGTCACATCAGTGGCTCATCAGTTTCAGCAGTTTAGGCAGCAAGAAACATCTGAAACTCAATCCCCCACTGACAGAGGGTGAGAAATTATGTTGAGGTTGTAGATCAGAGGAGGGCAGTGGCCTTGACCTCCACAGTCAGGGTCGTGGCCTCCCACTTGACCTTTCTGGGAAACTCCCATATACTTAACGTCTTCAGGGATCTACAGACGGTCTTTAACCAAACTTTTATTAGCACTCCTATTGGCCAGGAAGTACACCAACCATATACAATCTATGTCATGATGACAGCCGCAAACTTGAGCACAATGTGTTATTTCTACCACTTGTTAAAACCTTGAATTTCTTTAGCATAAAAATGTAATAACCTTAAAATGATCTGTATTTACATGCTTATACAGTAGGACATACCATATGTGCAACAGTAAAGTCATTTCTATTCCAAGATCAACAAAATTACAACAAGTAGTAAGGAGAGCAAAACTCAGATGTTCACTGTATGCCTTTGACCATAAACTATCCATGTAAGAAAGAAGTGTGATGCAAGATGAACAAAATCAGATCTAAGGACACAGAAAGAAAGTCTTTTCAGAGCAGCTACTGAGCAATAGAGTTGAAAGCGGATATGATTCAGAAGAACATGGCTCATATGTGGTGCTTCTTGTTCAGACTGGAGCAAGGAAACCATTGGGGAGCCAAAAGAAAAGGACAAGAGTGAACATGTGATGAACTGGTATTCTGTAGCAAAGAGTCAGTACCTTAACACAGAGCATGGAGGGGCAGTTTGCAGGGCTGGATCCACAGCCTGGAAGTATGAAGGGTGCAGATCCCTTCAAAGGCTGATATGCCAGCACTGGGTTTTGAACTTGATATGAGCAGCTACAGACAGCCAGTGGAGGGAGTGGAGGGAGTGGAGGGAGGGATGTGATACGCGAGAATTAGTGGAGGTTGAAGACAGTATTCTGGAGGAGTTATGCAGGGGCTGAAGGGAGTACTGTGACAGGCTGGCTGCTGAAACCCAGACAGAAGATGACTAAAACTTAAATATCATCCACATTTTCATGCATCAAATAAGTAAAATTGCTTGACTTCCAATCTAAGAGACACAATTTGTCTGTGAGTAGCTGAATGTCAAAGGGGGTCAAATCAACACTGAGTCCAGATGAGAAGACAAAGGAGCATTTCATAGTAGTGGCTCAATTTAAAGCTGTTCACCTGTGTGGCCATGTTAGTCTACGAGAAGAGTCTTAGTCGGCCAAATTTTAATTGATTGATTAGTCGCAGGAAAAAATAACAACTCTCAAACTCCATTTGGGAACTGCGCTGTTAACAAGAGTAAGTCAAAGCCTAATATATGGCTGAACTGTGCATGAAATGCTCAAGGGCTTTTAATTTGAAACGACAGACACAGAAAGTGGCGACACATGGCAACACCCGGCCCAGTGATGGTCCCTGTGGTCCAGCCAAAAAGTTCTTATTCTCACTATATACTATTCTTATACCGGGCAGAAAATCATCCAAAGTGCGGGATCATTTCAAGCATGAAAGGTTAAAGAACGACTAAAACAAAGTCACATCCAAACTCTGCATGCAAAGATTCACCATCATTTGTCCACCTCAAACATGACTTGTCACCTGAAATATGTAAATAGCCTAATAGCTATTTAGCCTCCTTGCTGGTTGTTCCGACACATTCAGAATCATTACCACTTTTTCCATTAGCATTGACGTTAACTATGAAATTTATATTTTAAAGGCTAAGTATTACAGTTTTTCTATTTCTCTGTAATGTAGCACAGTGTTAACAATGTTACTTCTAACATTCTTTCTCAGCCGTGGAACCATTTTTGGATGCCTCATAAATATATATATTTAAATAATCAAATTAATATCATAAATGTGAGACTACTTTTCGGCTAATGGCTTGATCTAACGACTGCTTGTCGTCTACAAAAATGGACCGTCGACTGATCAGGGGCAGCTCTTGTGGCCACTGAATTCATGTTCCCTCTCATGTATTCACCTCCACCTCTACTAACCTTCTCTTTCTTTGCACCTAATTCATCCTGTTTCTCTTAAGTAACACTTTTAGAAGATATATCAAAGCGTAAACCCATAATGAAACTTGGGCACAGGTTTGAGCTGGATCCACAAACTCGTCTAATCTGTCTGGACCATTATTCTACCTGACACCTTAATCTGCCACAAGAGAAACACTAGCGCTAAGAATATACTGTGTTCAGCCCCAGCGGCAGTACAGAGACAAAGCCAGTCTGAGTCCTCAACCTGTTTATCCAGTCTCCACTAATGCCCTGTTTTCACAGGTGAGAAAAGACACGAAATCCCACAGGAAGTCTTAATTATGCCACCTAGAAAAAGCCAAGCCACCTTGAAGCTTGGCGGGTGTGCGAGATAACCAGTCGTAGGCTCAGATGGACCTGGCTCCCTGCGTGGTTTTACTAATGTCAAGCCTGAAAATACACATCATTATCTGTTAGCAATTTCCCGAACAAAGGGATAGTATAATAACAAAAGACTGTGAAAGACAGTTTTCTCCACATAACTGTAAATTTTCAGAAAGTTTAATCACACCTGACAGGGCTCCCACGATGTGACTGACATGGCCTCCAGCTACCATACTGAGTGAAAAATCTTGCCTCGAAAGCTTTTGTGATTACAGGAAATAACCAAGTACTGTCTTATTACTTAGCTTTAGCATGTGGAATCATTTACTGCTCCAACATGTTTGCCCATATTCTGCATAGACATAAAAGACATGATTGCACCAGCTTTGCTCTGTTTGTAATGGTTGCTCTAATTCTGTATTCCTGGCCATTTTATGTAAAGCTACAAAAAAGGGGTACAATTGTAGTTCCATAAATAAAAACACATGGAAGGAGATGCTGTGCCAGTGAGGAGAAAGTGATTCACAGTATCTGGACAATTTGGCTGGTATTTTCCAGTCTGGTGAGGAGGGGTTTGGGGGAGGGTTGGTGGGGGGGCAACAGATGCAACAACATGCCCGTGAAAGACAAGACGGACAGACAACACTGGGTTCTCAGTCTTTTTGAGAGATGATCTCGGTTTCACTGGAGGCGAGGCACTGTCAGAGCCCGTAACCTGACTCAGGATACTGTTCCGCAGGTGAAACCCTGGCCAAAGAGTCAACACCACACACTGAACACAACATATCCCTCTTTCTGCAGATGCTAAAAGGGACCAGTGCTGCCATGCCAGGAATCCCAAACACCCTGGTCCCTGTGCTTTTACTGCTGTTCCCATGCCAGAGGAAGAGGAATGAGTAGGAGAGGGAAGACAGACAGAACTGCAGCAGGAAACCAAGCATTCAAAGATGAGACTATATTTAGACGGCACTCCGTCACCTTCAGTCTCCCCTGCCTGCAGTAATCCCTTTGCTGGGGAGTGTGTAAGAACCTGGTTGCCTGCTAACACATCTTCACCTGCACATGCACAATATAACCAACAACAATTTGGCTAGATGTTGGACAAAGAGAATCTAGAGACAAGCGCTGATACGTTTTCCTCTTTTATCAAACATTAGGACCACCCAAGCAGCCTGCGATACACTTTACAACCTTGTGGCCATATGGCATGAGAATCAAGTAGAACGAGGTGCCAAGTGACCATATTCTATAACACTCCAGTACAATGACTCGATTCATGGACCATCATAAAGACAGGCTTGTGTGCATTTAACAGCCATGGGAAGGAGAGAATAAAACAGATATTCCAGGAGGAGCTGCAGCATCAGCGCTAGGTGGGAGGCGCAGACAGCGCTAATGGTTGGCTGACACAGCTTTGAGATGACACTGTGACCGCGATTTTATTTGTAGAGGGAAACTGGCACCATCAGAGACGGACATGAGATTACTGCTAGATTCAGGGGCAATGTGATGAAAGGCTCCAGTACACTCATCTCTTTTGAGGAATATCTCACATCTGTCCCACACATATTCCTGATAAGGAGAGGGGTGAGAATGGGAGAAGTCCTCCCTCAGAACAGTCCTCTATAATACTGCTGCATGTGGCTAACAGATTTAGAAATTGTTGAAGTTTGTTGCAAAGATTTATGGAAATTTTGCCACATTTAAATGCAATCGTTCAAATGCAATGTACACAATATTAATTATTGATGTGTGTAAAACATGGTAAAATAAAATGCAAAAGCCTCACAAACCCACATCTCTTTAATGATAAGCAGAGCTTGTTTTAAAAGCAATGAAAGCAGAATTTGGGTTAAGAATCTTATGAACCTCACATTGAAATACCATTTACACAGATTTATTCAATTCCACTAGCGTTCTGATTTTAATGTGACCAAAGCCCATGCAAAGTGCACTGTTGCTTTTCTCCAGCAGCCACTATCATCTTCATTGCCTTTCAATCAAAAAAAAATGTAGCAGCTGGTCTGGAAATAAAATGCAATCACAGTCCTATCAGTCATCTACCAAATAGGGGGTATGGATTAGGTTATAGGGGCTCACAGACAGGCAGCTAATCGATTCCTGATTCCTGACCTGTCACCCAAAGGCTACTGGACCATTTAACAATTACATCTGACAAGTTGCTCATCCATGCCCCCAGTTTGAAACGGGGCAGTGCCTGGTTTGTGATTATAGTTCATTTGGGATGATTGCTGCATCATTTAGACTGAAATGCAATGTAGGTTAGAGGGCCTACTAAAAAATATAATAACGTGCCAAGCATTTAGCTTTAGGCTTGAAATGCTATAGAGCAGTGTGGAAAGCATTTCATGGTGGGCTGCATGCCATGCTGAATATGAATTCATTTAAATCTTTGAAAACAAATCCATGCTTACTGTCTTTCACTGCAGAGAATGTGTAACAAAGGTTTTGATTTTCATTTTGGCACATTTTGCCAGACCTCACTAATAAACAAGTAAAGCCATGCGTGCCATGAATGAATTTAATGTCGTTCCACAATGATCGTCTGATGTCTGATGATTTAAATGCGAGACAAATCCCACTCCACAAAGATTGGGGAGCTACTTTTGGTTTGCCCTCTACACACACGCACACATCTCCACACACACTGGGTGAAAAGGACTGTACAATTCTTAAGTCATGTGCACCGCAGTGGAGGATTAACAATGTTTCTCAGGCTAGACCTCACACCACAGCCTCCTTTCGTTTCAACATGCACTGTACTCTCTACACCCACTCAAACAAATTTCAAATGTTATTCAAAGGTAAGGATGGCTTCTGGCCAACTAACAATAAAGTGACACTCATGACAGCTGGATCACAGCAGAGTGCTAGTTACGCCAGTCCAAGCTGCGTTTGCACTTAAACCACCATCACCACCCTGCCGACTGTGTTCAATGGTTAACCACGGCGTTACAAATGACTGCTGTGTGCCTGCTGAGGGAGAAGGGAGTTTTACACTAAATATAACCTGGCTTAGCTGCTGTGGAGAGAAGCTGTGGTCTGGGACATGGCCAGTGTAATAGTGGTTTTCAATGCTTTGTCAGTCATTACTTTGCTGCCGTAGGATTATATGCACTTAGCCCTCACAAACAATAATTAGAGATCACAGCCAAACATCAGCAGTGGTGCCAGACTACTGGGCCAGTGGTTTCGTGGCTTCAACATGTGGCTCGGCAAAACTGGAATATTACAGTTAGGGCAAAGGTGTGCCAATATGCTTGTGGTATTCAGCAAATTAGGCCTGCAACAAGAAGAGGAAAAGAAGGGGCTAAAAGTTGGTTTATAGTCGACCGAACTGGTTTGTACGATGACATTCAAAGTGTTAACAGTTGCTCCTAATGGCTACACTTGAATGTGGAGTGAAGAGCCGGCCATCATAGAGAGGGGGGAAGATGTGGTTTTGTTCAAATGCACACATTTTCAGACTGGAAGACCTTCATGGTGTTGCATGTGGATGTTCACATTAAAAGCGCCTGAAATGGTTATGTCAGGGATGTTAACAAGCGTGACAACTTTCTCACCTACACACAGCTGGTCAATCACTGTATGAAGTGGGTGTAAAATGTCAGGTTTGTCCGTTTTGGAAAGTTACAGAAAAGGTCTTGCACAGCCCCTCCTAATCCGACCTCGGAAAAGGTGTGGGGGGAGGGAGTTTCCGAAGCTCTTCAACCATCCGACAGGCATGTATGAGTTTACCAGCCCCTTGAGCAGGAAGTTATCAGTGATGATCACCTTGAGCAAACATACAAGTCACGTTGCACTTACGTCATAGTGCAGCAAGAGGAGCCTGCATATAAATTCAGCAAAGAAACAGTATCATAGTTATTCATTCAACAAGTGAATAATGAGTGAGTTCCATCTCAAAAATGCATTCTGTCATAGCCTGTCCAGTCAGCGGTGATAAGACTGTGAGATAATAGCTAATTCTGACCACTAATGTACCTCTTGAGCGCAAAGAAGAAAGTGACCACTGGAATGTATTGTGTGAACAACAGCAATAACAGTTTACATATTTACCAGCATAAGTGACATGGTGGCAGTAAAAGGGGCAGGCCCAGAGATGAACTGATAACAAACCGCTGATTTATAAAAACAACTATTTCTCTTTATGGATATCACTCCTAAGCTGCTTTTTAGCTCACATTTTCAGATTTAATCCTCATCTGTTGTTATTCCCAGGCATTAAAATCACATTTTGGAAACTTAAGTACTGTGTAACAAAGGCCAACACATACCAGAATGCCTGGCATTTAACCCCAAAGGGGAGTTTCTAACCCTCCACGCTGCCACCCACCCACACATACACTCACACCCGATATAGACTAAAGACTTTGCTGAGGAGTAAAAATAGGAGCCTGCTGTTAGCCCCTCACAGGAGGGCATGCAGATGAGAAATGTTTGGAATAATGACGAGCCAGGCTGCCTCCTTTTACTGCCACCTGCACTTCCAGCGGTGAGCTTGTGTATTGTGGCAAAGTTGACCCACATTCTGGTGTTGTCCCTGTGGATTTGGCCTCAGGGGGAGGAGGGCTGGGGGGAGAGTGCTGTAATCCTTATCTTATGGTATTTAAAGGACTTTTCCTTTGTACTGACAGACTATATTTCTATTGCTGTAGTTGTCATAACAGACATTTCAAATTTCATTAAAACCAAGTGAGAAAATGTGGGAGGTGCACTGTGTTAATTCTCACACGGTCTTTGTAGCACAAGACATGGCTCCACCCTCAGCTGTAGATTACGTCTGCATGGCTTTTCAAAGTGAAAATTTACAATCGTGGAAGTTCTTGACCCTGTTTCTTTGTTTACTCTCTATCAGTGTTTACCTGCTGTCTGTCTATCTAAGCAAACTGGGAAAAGCCCCTGTTTAAAGATCTCTAAAATATCACTGAAGGCTTTTAGTTGCTAGTTACACCTCTCCATATAAACAACTGCGTATAAAGCATAGTCAGCACCTTGCTTCAATTTTGCATGGGCATGTGGGACTGTAGTATTTTAAGTGAATGAAGGTACAGCAGTGCAGATAAGGAAGATGTTTATGTGTGGTATAAGGCCTTAAATAGCTTTGGCTTTAGATTTAGATCTCCTTAATGCATGAATTCAAATATGTCATAGAGGGAATGTGGGCCAACAGCAATAATGTTACACTCCAAACATGGCTGGGCAAAACTTCCCGCGGTGCTTGTCCATTCAGAAAATGTGCCCTTTTTCTGTGCACATACTTCACAGTGTGATACATGAGAAAAAAACTGCACATATAAATCAGTCAGCCTCTTAATGGATTTGTGGCACAAATACACTTCCATGACTTACGAGTCTCACAGAGTGGCTATGCTTTCACACAATCCTTTCACATGTTAATTCAGTGTTTCGCTACAGGATAGGCAGCTTACATTCGGTTGCACCATAAATTTAAATAGAAAAAAAAAATCAAGAATAATGCCTTTGCTCTACAACAAATTTATCCTTGTAAATAAAAAAAAAATCAATCACTGATTTAGACACCTATGTGGCAACTGAGCCCTAAATAATGAACTATTTTATAATGAAGTGTCTTGACTTCACCACGAGCACCACATTCAGAGCTTGGACTCATTATGGAAGACTAGAAGATTCTCAGCAGTTCCAGGTAGACTATTTGATATGATTTGTCTCTGGGGGGTTGCTGGCGACAGCAGTCTTGTCTCAACTAACCTTAAAATGTCAACTGATTATCTAAGGCGGATTTGTTTCACTCCCTTTCCTCATTCTTCAAAAACATTCAGGTTGCTCATCTGACATTGATTACACCTATTTGCTGTCTAAACTGAGGCACACTCCTTGCTAACACTGCTCTTTCTACTCAGCTTACTAGCGCACAAGACATGATAAGCCTGAACAAAGTCTACTTCCAAGGTTTATCCCTCAGACTTTAGAAACTCTAATCTTATTGAAATGTATATAAGAAGATACATTTTCCAACTACACCGCATATCCTCTGAACATTTTCAAGGTTTTTTTTTCAGTACCACAGAGGGTGTTACCCCGTCATAAAATCTGTGCACACTACATGAAGCCAAAGCAAAGCAATTAGGTCCCATGATTTACCCTACCTGCTTTAATAGGGCAGTGAGGGCCTCCCAGATGGAGGTCATGGTTCTTAACCTCACTCCTCAGCTACTGAGTTAATCAGTTTGAAACATGCATTTAGTTTAGCACTGAGAGAAACGTGCAGTTTTATAGATGCAATTTAAGTTTTTCCTTGACACTATGTCGTAATGATCGATAATTAAAAACAGGAAACTGACTATTAAAAACATTCTTTCCTTCAAACTCAGTCTCACATTAAAAACCTGCTTTTGTCCACACTTGTCGTTGTACTGTATTCCATTAAAGTTGCAGCTCAGACAAAAACTGCCTTCCGTAACAGCTCAAGCAAAAACTTAACACATCATGATACATCAGGGGAAGTGCAACCAGCTTGCCAAGGTAAGGACTACATGGGCCTCTCAAAAAGCAATTAAGGGAGAGAAAGTCATAATATTGAATGGAGCGGGGGGTGCATTCCTCTGAGAGAGGCAGCAGCAGTAGACTGTGAAATTCATATTGACTGGAGAGGCAAACACACACAGGTAAGCAAGAGAGCCGAGCTTTTTCCACCCTGCTTGTCAGCCAAAGAGTAGTGCATGTAGTCCGCTGCTTTCAAATGTATTTCGGCTGAGCTCAGCCATCCAAAGACGCACCTATTCAAAAGCATCCAATGAGTCTGCTCACAGCAAAGTCAAGATAGAGTACAATAGAGTAAAAAAAAAAAAAGATCGAAAAACACAAACGCAAAATTTACACACTTCTCTAAAGACAACACAGCCTTTGCATAAAGAACTGACTAAAATGATATTTGGAAAATGAAAAAAAAAACTGCTGAGCTCTGGATGTGCGCTCACTGATGTGTTAAATCCTACTTGATTAAAGCAGGAAAACGCCTTCGACAATGAACTGTGCCAGTCCACTTAATTAAGTCAACTTGTACAAGGGAGCGGTGGGAAATGGAAAGCAAAGCAAACAGGGGTACTACTGCTCGGTCCCTCGGCTTTTCTCTGGATGCTAATCAAAGGCTTGATCTCCAAGCAGGACAGGCCTCAGGGACGTCGCTCTGCTTGGCTGATCCTGGCAATTTGCTCTTGATAATACCTTCTCTCGCTCTGCACCCCACAGAACCCGGCAACCCATCTCACCTAATCTGTACGACCAGGGAAACGCACAAACAGCCCCTAAAGCACACGTTTGCCTAACCAGGGAATAATCACATAATGGCCATAGAGTTATTACATGCTCCTTATTATGCCGTCTCCCTTTGTGGCTCCAATTTAGGGATTCCATAATAAAGATGATTGAAGATAAAGACGCTGCAGTTGATTAACTAAAACAATAATCATGTATATTGTTTCAAAATGCTTATGCTCCAGACATACATGATATCTTCAATGTGTGCTTCTGCTCAGTCATTGTTTGTGTTCTTAATTGTTTGTAATATAGGCCAGTGGAAGCATCTGGTGATTATTACAATGCCTGGAGGTCTGAGGAGGAGGGGGCACCAAATGAGAATTGTATGATTTGTTTGCGGTGTGCTCAGTGCAGCTCTGCGGTGTAACATAAGAGTCTGGTGGTGCTGTAAGTTCCTCCTCTTTAAAAACCTGCAGCACTTATCAAAGCCACAATCACTCCAATTACACAGCTGTCATATCATCAGTCATAGTATGAGCAAACACATGGCAGAGTTTAAGAAACCAGCACAAGGAGAACCAAAAGAAGAAGTTGGAGACATCGGAACACCAGTTGCAAACCAGGCAATGAGAGGCAGGTAGGAATGAAAGGGTGATGGATGACCGACAATCAGACCAACATGTACGCATGTGTAATTAGAAAGGTTCGGTTCATACCTTTGAAGGAGATGAAGACGCGAGGTGCGGCCAGCGGGTCATTGATCACTGGGTTCCCGAGAGCGAAGCTGGACAGTGCCAGGAGGGTGTGGACCGTCCACAAACCGTCCAGCTGCATGGTCAACCAACCTCCAGCAGCACACAAGTCGTGATTTAAAAAAAAAAATCTCTGCAAGGACAAAAAGGAATACGTGAGAATTTTTTTCTGAACTCTACATTCAAATACAAAAATAAAAATTCTGCCAGAATCCGTTCCTGTTTTTGTTTATTAATTTATGTGACATGTCAAACCAATGGCTCCCAAGGGATCCAGCCCTGAGAGTTTAGGCAACGCAGCACTGAGGTGTGGAGATTACACCCAGCTCTCTGGGAGCTTCATAAAACTGATGAGTCCTGATGGAGAGCAGCCAAGCTTTCAGAGATTTATACACACTTCCATTTGGAAAAAATTATGTTTGTTTTTGTGACTGTGAGCGCGTGTGATAGACTGAAGGAAAGATCATGCTGACTCTACAGGGAGAAGCTTTTCTTCTGTTGCTCTCCCTAAACACATTCCTACTTTATGACACCATATGTATGCGCTGCTTGTAATTATAGGTTCACCTGATACCAGGTTATACCACGTCCTCACACTTACTAGAGACAGAGATAAAATGTGATTGGTGCAATATATAATACAGTTACAAATGACAACAGTTTCGATTGCTGACTGGAGCACTTTAACAAGTCTTCCAAACAATGCAATGATTGTCATTAATTATGTCTTAAGTTAATGAACGATCAGCAGAGAGCAACCACAATGATCCACACATACGTCACGGATCATTAGAAATACTTGTCTAAAAGGGTTCCTCTTGCCCTTGATTAATCTCTATCAAATCCACTTTTGGCATATTTAATCATCTGCTGTGTTGCCACTTCTACAGCCCGTTGTGATGTATTCATTTTTATGAGCTCTGATGAAACTTTTTTTCACCGCACTCTTCTCCCTGACAGCATACTGAACTCGCTGATTGGACTCTGAAAGTGTGATGAGTCTACAAAGCTCTTCTCCCAATACCGAAACCACACTTCTGCTTCAGACACTGTACAGTACATTTTGATCACAAACACGCCTTCGCCTTTGGAGACGTCAGCAGAGCCAAAGAGACCTCAGACTGGTTGGCAATGGTGGATTTATGAGCATAACCAGCTGTTTAAACCTCAGCTATTTACTGACAATTTGTTAACCATCCAGCTGTTTATTCTGAGACAGAAGCCAAGTCTTTCACACAAGCAGATGAAATCAAACAAGGCACTGCTCACAAATAGTACTGAGAGGCAAATACAGAGAGGGCCCATTAACTGTATACTTCAAGTCTACAAATATCTATTCTCTTGAAATATTGTTGTGTCGTTGAATGAATACATCCCTTAGAATTTACAAAAGGAATATTTATGGAAAACTATAACCATTTGAATATATCATGAGTCCAAAAAGCTTAATTCTCACTGATGAAAAGGCAGATCTAAGATATAAAAGATATCACATCTACTGATGCTGTCAGGTTATCTGTTGTTTACGTCTGCAAGTTATGAACTGCCACATTTAGGACAACCTTCCAAAAACAAAACAAACAAACCAAAAAATTAAATATATAAAGACAAAAGCCAATAACTACAAACTGGTCAGGGCTCAGTGCTAATGTTGCAGTGTTACCCTCCTCCTGAATCCTGCTCAGTGGACAAGAAAGGATCCACTCGCGTTTGGTCACCATCCAAGACATTAAAGAAGAAGACCGGTGATTTTTTTTTTTTACCATCCTCCACACTAAAGACAATCAAAAGGCATCGTTTCCCTGGCAAAAATGTGAAATTATGACAATAAAAATGAAGTGAAACTTCCTTAAGATATTGTTATCACTATGCATGAGGGTGTGCACCACCGGCAATAAAGAATACCAAATGTATGCACAATTTTTCAATGTTGCTGAAACATTATATAGACTGAAATCTGTGTGTGACAGACTGGCAGCCTTGGCTACACATGGGCGACAGAACTGTAAACAGTCTGGTGTGGAATTGGAGCGCACGGTAAATTGAATAGCAATTAAATAAAGAGTAATAAAGATTAATGAAGAGAATTACGGTTGTTTACAATTTTAAAAAATAAAATATTATAATTTAGTATTTTATTAAAATGTTAGCAAGAGAAAATAAACTGAGGCATGCTGTAAATAATTAAATGAGAAATTAAAAAAAGAGCGCATCTTCAGGCAGGTAAGCCATTAATACCATTAATAATGAGGCAGGTTAAATATAAAATAAAAACTAAAAGCATCAAGACAAAGTAATCTGACCTACCTTGTTGTTACAGCTTTCCGAATATAACTTCAGATCCAACCTTGCAAGTCATTGAACAAACCAATTCCAACAGATCGGTCACTTTCGCTTCCAAGTTGAAATCAATAATAACAATATTAAATCCCGGTGCTGCTTCTGGACAGTCCGTGTTCAGGGGGGCAGACTGTACCTGTGCACAATGCGCAGTTATTGGCCCCGGAGGAGTCAGTGTACAATAAGAAAATTACAGTTTTAAAAAAAGAGAGAGAAAATGTTTCTCTAGTTCAATCTTCGGGATCGCGAGGCGGCAATGTCTTGTCTCACGACTACAATCAACATCTCGTGGGAAAAAAAGAACAGCTTGAAACAAAGTCCCTGTGGTGGAAAGAGGTCCAGGCACGCAGCGTGTGCTCCTCAGGAAAGTTGGGCGCTCCTGACTGTAGAGAGGCAGGGCGCTAGCAGGTGGATGCAGAGGCCCATTCGCCTTAAACACACCCACAGGGCGGGCAGCGCCGAGCCGAGCCGCCCATCAGCCAGCCTGGGCGAGACATGATTTACCACAGTATTACAGGCTTCCACTGTATGCTGTCAGAGCCGTCAGCCGGCTGGAGAGTGGACGAAGAAGAATGGACACTATAGTCATTTCAATCTTACATGTACTATTTACGTTTTTATTTTTTTTTAATTACCTTTGCAGAAATTTTTCATTTTTTTTTTTTTCCAATTTTCTTTTCTTTTTTTTTTTTTTTTTAAAGGCACCCTCTGTGGATTTTAAGTTGTAACTAATGGTTTCATAAATGTTAAGCAATTCATTGATTTATGCCTTATACATCAGTCCAGAATAAGAGCAAAACTTGGGGTTGCCAGGTTGCAAAAAAAATCTATTGTCTGGTTCCTATTTGGTAATAGTGCAGTCATAAATGTCTGCATAATATAAATGTAATAAATTATTATAAGTCTGTAGTTGTGAGTACTGATGAAATACGTTGATGAAAGATGTTATAAATAAATGTAGCCTATTTCTGTCCAGACTGTCTGCAGCCCTCCCACTGCTGGAAATAAGTGGTCAACCATGGTCTGGGATTTTTTTAATAATCTGGCAACCCAAAATCTCTACTCATTATGGATTTAATAAAGCCATTAGTCATAACGTATAACTCTTTTATAAAGAGTGCCTTATTGAAGAGTTGTATAAAAACAATTTAATTGGAATTCATGTCAAATCTACCAAAATGTTATATGTATGAACAGATGGAGTCCAATACAACACAACATTTAATGGCTGAATAGTGTTAGTTACAAGCTACAGAGAGAACAGGACATTATTACATGTTTATCATACGCAAAGAGGAAAGGCAAAATTCTTAAATTATTATCATAAATCCAACATTTATGGCCTTTTGGTGGCTTTGATAATGACATAGATGATGGAATATAACAAGTAGTGTATATTAACAAGTTAACCTGTACTATTAGTATCATGTAGTGAAGTAGGCTACTTTTTTAAGCCACTGCTGTTAATAAGAATACAGTGATTATCAGGGCATTAACAACTCATGCTTTGAAGCAAACTAGAGAGAAAAAATCAGCTCCTGTGTGTCCTGTGTCAGGTCTCCTCTCCCTTCTACAGCTGTTATAGTATGGCAGAGTGTCTTCCACAAAGGAGGTGTTTGTTTGCTTTGAATTGGTCGTCTGTATTTCCATCTTTCTATCTCTGTGACAACCAGCAAGCCACCATCTGCCACCCACACACGAGGTGTGGAGGGGAAATGCTCAACAGGATTTGGCTTATATGATGCCTACAAGTGTTCTTTTTCTCTCAATCAACAAGTGAGCAGCTTTAACATAAAGTCTTTTTATATGCTAAGAAGTTCACTTTTACTTACCTGAGTTTATACTGTTTTATAGAGATAAAATATCAACTTTATCATTCACTGGGTAAAAGTTTAATTTATACAAGTTTATTACACTGTTACACGTGCTTCTTTCTGTTGAATATTTGACCTGCCAAGTCAATTTTAGTGACTTAGAGCACAGACAATGTAATGAATGTTGGCTTCAACTTATCAGAAATTAAAAGTCTTATCTTGGTTATGTACTCATTGATTTGAAAAAGGGTGAGAAATGTAATTCATTTGATGGTACACGGAAAATGTCGATTAAAATGCTTAATTTGCTCCTCTATTCAAACACTGATTGGACACTTCAAGCCACAGAGTTACCGCCTGTGAAGATTTTCTAAAGCTCATTGAGAAAATTAAACATTTCCCCATTTTTAATCATATTCCATTCAGTTTCCTTTCACACCTGCATTATCTGCCCCTCATTCAATCTGAAGCTTTAAATTACATGCACCCGATTCACCATTAAGCCCGTCTGGGAGTTAGAGAGAAAGTTTGTCAGGTGTTCAGCTGTCAGCTCAATGGGGTCAAAAGGAGCTGTCCTGCTCATCTTTTCTTCCATATGAAGCCATGACGTTGACTCTGTAGCCCTCACTCACTGCAGTCTGACCCAACATAAAGGTTCTTTTTTAAAGTGACTTGGCAGAAGGCAAATAGAAAAGGATCAGTTTACTGGGTCTAAGTAGATGTCTTCCTCCTCAGGACAAGTTATCTATTCAGTAAAGACACGGCACATTTTCAGAAAAGCAGGGCCTTCAGCTTGTCCAAAGCCACGTGGCTACACATTCCTTACCTGGTCCAGCTTTCTGAAAGGATCCAAACAATCAGCTGCCAGCCCTGACTGCATATAGTCAATTGGATATGTGAGTATACGCACTTTCTGCTTGATGGAAATCCACAGTGAGTGTGTACATTACCAAGAAAGACATCTTGCTCCTAAGTGGGCCTGAACTGTAATATTTGTGATAAAAATCTTGACAGTGCATGATTCCAAGCTGCTGTTGACATCTACCTAGTGGTGTATGAAGTTGTTTTAATGTTCTGTAGAGGAACCTGCATTCCAGCTGAGGTGTGAACAGTACTTTCTGTGGGGCTCTGCATGGACATGGGCATGGAAGGATGCCAGGTGTTTTATCAGCGTTTGTGATTCTTACACAGTTCAAGGGATCATTTGAAACAAAATCCTAGTTTCCATTTGTGTGAAGAGATGTGACACACTGTTACATGCTCTGTAGAGGCTGCTTGTGTTTTGTGCTGAGCCATGTAGGGTTTAAGCTTCTGTCATGGTGAAATTAAAATGTAAGATTTTTCTGTTGCTGTTGCTTTGTCTTGTCCATTTCACAACTTTATGATCTTCATTCTCATTTCTGTTTAGACAAAACTATGTATCATACAAAATGTATGTATACATTTTTCTGATTTGGTGCCTTCAAAAACTGTTACGAATAGGAAAGCAAAGCAAAAATACAACTGTTTTTTTGTCTGACATCGCTGACAAAAAAGCAGGGTAAGGTTTAGGCAGAAAAACTACTTGATTAGGATTGGGGAAACATTGTGATTTGCATTAAAATTACTATTATGTCAAGGAAAGGGGATCTTGGTCAGCATGGTTACAATAATAACCACTTAGGTTATACTTAACCTAAATACTTAGGTTAGGGAACAATAATGGTCATGGTTAAAAGAAACCAGGACTGATTGTCAGTAGGCAAAAAAACAGTTAGTCACAAATGTGAAAGTCCATCCAACCACCTCCATCTGTGGACATATGTCATTGTTGGGCATTTGCTCAAACAACTGATGCTTCTCATGGGAGGACAGACTCATATCACAAATAGATAGTCTTCTCAGGTCTATAATGGAAAACCGACCAGTAGACCAATAGATCTGAGGATACTTAGTCCAATCCAAAATGCATTCGACCCAAACATACCCTAATAGAGAAAGAGAGCTAACAGTAGCAGCAGCATGATGCAGTATCAAATAACATGCAGCAGCAGACAAAAAGAACAGCAATTTCTAACTGATCCTTTTCACAGTAGACATTTTGACTTGAGGCTACCTTCCTACACCTCGGCCCTGCGCCAAGCTAACAGACTGATGTTATCAACCCTCCGTCAAACTCCTGGTCAGACAGCAAACAAGTTGCCCCTAAGTTGTTAAAATAGCATTACTGAACTAAGCAATGTAATTACTGAATTTCAAATTGTAATCCCTACTTATCCCAACAACTATTTATTACTGAAAAAAGTAATCACATCACTGTAACGTGATACGTGTTTAGCTTCCAGGACAAAGTCAACGGGTCAGTATTCACCTTAGGCCAATTGTGACTTAAATCACAATGTGCTCTTTGTTTCACATTGGCCATGACTATTACATCTGGAACAAACACACACATACTCTCTCTCTCACACAGGAATGGTCTGGGACAAAAAAAAATGGCCGCATCTCCCTTGTAGCAAGTAGTACACTCGCTCTTGTTTTTGTACAAAAGTGTTCGAGCGGCCCACATAGTGACCTGCCCACCGGGATTTCTCCTGGTGCTTCTGATGGCCAGTCTGACTGGGAATGCAATAACCCATTCTGAGCAGCCCAAGCAGCCCAGAGTCGGGTGGCCCTTCTGGCATTTGCCCAATTTCCAGATGGCCAATCCATCACTGCTCTCTCCCTTTCGCACACACACTCTCTCTCACAGACACACACACAAATGCATGCGCACACATGCATGCACAAAGCCATCAAACAAAACCAAAACCTGCTCATTGTGCCAACAACAAGATTTAGTAATATTTCAAGTCCAGCAGGAAAGTGCTCACCTTGTGCTGCAACCAGATAGGAAAAAGCTTTGCCCCCAGCACTTTCTGTAGATGATGTCCTCAAAATTATTTGCATTTAAATGAGAAAAGAAAAGCATTGTATCTAGATCACAGGAAACCTCTCAACAGTATAAAACGTGTTCAACAATTCAAGAGTGTTTAGAACGAACTTTTCTCATCTCAGGAGGTGAGTGACTTAGTGTGAGTGTGTTTGTGAGTCAGTTAAACAAGCAAATGATGAAATTAGGTAGAAGAGGAGAGGAAGCTGGGGATTTCAGGCTCTCTGATCACACCGAATAAAAGTACGTGACTCCTTGGAGTGGAGATTACGATTTAATGCTTGGACAACCTTCCTTTTCCCCTACCTGTGGTTGATACCTTTGAGCAACAGTTTCCTCTGTTGTCTTTGGCAACATGGAACTCCATACACTTCTCAGACTGTGCAGGCTCAACGATACTTTATTGCCAGTCTCGCCCCTCCTGCCCTGGGGAACCACAAGCCACAGCAGCCAAAATGAAGGAAATGGCTTTGATTTCCTTCCACTTTTCACACATCAAATGGGGAAGAAAAAGGGCCGTACGCTGGTCTTGACCAAGCTGGATAAACAAACTCATGCCACAGTGTATGTGTATGCGCATGTGTTTCTGTCTTGTTTTAAATTGTGAGTGTGTCAGACACAATATAATATATGTGTTAAGGAACAGGTGAGTTCATTTCTACCCACCACTGCTCTACATCAGTGTTGACATTATGTGAAAGGTAAATATTCTGTAATTGAATAGAATCACAAACCAAGACATCAGCCTGCAGAGAAATAACCAATCCACTTTGAGATTCTCAATACACCTCTGTTCTCTGCGGCTGGCCGTCTGGGGTCTCTTTTTGGCTGTCACTGTAAAGTTGAGTGGCAAAATTTGAACAAATAATCCATCTACCAAAGCTTGAATGATTTCATTCGGGCAAAGGACTGGTCTGATTTTTTAAAAAGGAAACATAACCAAGTCCTCTAGGTGGGTCATATATGATTCATACTTTGTATGCGTCATACTTCCTCTTCACACCAACTTACTGGGAGGTACAGAACAAGGACAGAGTTTATGCTGTGTTGCTTGAACCCTTGGGAGAGGTATAAACTGGATTACATCACTGAACCACTGAAGGGTTTAGATATGCATGCAGCAGAAATCATTTT
Source organism: Euthynnus affinis (assembly GCA_029490765.1). NCBI lineage: Eukaryota > Metazoa > Chordata > Actinopteri > Scombriformes > Scombridae > Euthynnus > Euthynnus affinis. The sequence goes on along the minus strand of CM055840.1, from coordinate 7,572,727 downwards.
CACACATACTCTGATTATGTATTAGGATCTGTAAAACTAGTTATCTGGGAGGTCCTGCTACCATCCCAGGACAATGTAGCCATAAATGTTATGAAGAAAAAGTAGAGGCCTGACAAATTCTCTTTTCCAAAACAGATTTACTGCTGTCTCTTTTCTTGATTCTGCAATTCTAATTACTTTGACAGTATAGGAAGATTTCACCAATAAAAGGACTTTTATTTCCCTGCAAGTTTCTCTATTTTGTACGTGAAAGTCTTTTGACTACAGTGTCACCTATGGATGTGGTCCATGATGTCTTCTTGGGGAAAAATGCCAAAGGTCAGATGATCAATTGTTTAATCAGTTAATATATTCATCACCCAACAAAAAAAATGACACAGATATATTTGTTAAGGAATAGTTTGACACACAATAAGCATAATGTTGCACCACTTCTTTAAGGCCATGGGTGTATATTCAATTTGATATATCTCAGTTTGTTCTCAAATACACATAAATAAATAAATAAATAATCATGTTATTTCTAGTATATTATTTCAGAGCATAGTCTGTTAATTTCACATTTTTGCTGACGAAGTGCTGCCTCATCTTGTGCTGATAATATTAAAAAGCAAGCCACTTGACACCTGCTTTGCTCCCACAGCTACAGTAGCTGCTACTAACTCACCATTACACAACCACCACACTAATAACTGCTACCAGTCTTTCTGCTTCTGTCAGTAGATCATGTGCTTCAAGTTGATAGTCTGGTTTACAGAAAAGCACTCAGTCTATGTCATCAGTGTTCTTTCACAAAGTTAAACTTTTCTGAGCTCAACCTAAAAAAATGCTAGACGCAATGGAAGGGTGTAAATGAACCCTAACTTAGGTGGCGACCAGTGATATGAAGAACAGTGTGTGCACTCTCCCCCACTGGTTTATCTATTGTACTGTTGACTTGGCACTGCTTCGCTCTATGGATGCTTCCTGAGGATGTCATGGGACTAATGGGTAAGAGCACAATACTTCCTCTGGACTCAGGTTCACTTCCTGGCTTTCGATAAGACATGGGGATCATGACCCTATATCAAGGTTCTACTGATCTGACTGAGCCCCTGTCATGTTTGCATAAGGACAAAAATACTGTTCAAACCTGCTTGGCCAGTTGCACCGTTGCTGCATGCCATGATTTGATTGTAGACGTTATTAGCCAAGACAGATGAGTTCAACTGAATGTCAAGATAGTTTGTTAACACATGCAAGTATTAAAACATAGCCAGACAGTGGATTGCTCGAAGGGCCAATTCTGTGTCAAAACGCCTGATTAGGCGTGCATAATTACAGTGTCTGAAAGGGGAACGAAAGATGACTTGGACCAGAAAGTTGCAAATGTTTCAATCAGAATTTCAGAATGTTTTTCCAGTGAATCCGGATCTATGAGGAAAAAAAATATATTGTGGTAACATTTCACTTTGGTGTACAATTTTTATTTTCCATTTTACTACTATTTTCCAAATTGATGTGACTCAGTGCCCAGTAAACTCCCAACATGAATCACCCTCACAAATATTCTTATTTTTAAAAGTTAATATGGTATTGTATCATCTAAGTTTCTGGTTTAGTTTATCTACACATCCATCAACACCCCCCTACAGGAAGTAAAACAGTGAAATCTATTGATATGCAACAACAAGTGGAATGAACCCTCCCAATGAAACGACAAATGTGGTGCCACTTTTGTTTTCCTGAGCTGGTATTTTCCTGTATCTCAATTTCCATGCCAACCATGTAAACCAGGCTTGTTGAAGTGCTGGGAGTTGCCACTGCCAGAGCTGAAAGGTTATCTTGAACTCTGTATGGGAACTAATCCTGCAGACTCTCAATACTGGCCTCTACAACTATTGTTTCTGCATAGACATGGATACTCCCTTCCTCTCCCACACCCTCACCTTATCCCACCAATGAAGTCACAAACACTCCAGAATTTCAAACGGATAATATTGACTTGATTTATATTATTCTCATGTAAAATTTCTACATTTTATATAGCAGCAGGTGTGCCCAACTAACGGAAATTTAAAAAAAACTTAAAACATATTACTATGAGAACAATTTGTGTACTTAACATTTCTGACCCTATTTCTGACCTCTTTCTACAACCATTAGCATTATACCAATACCAATAGGGCAATAAACTTTATCACAGAAACGTACATTGACCGAAAAATGAAAATGACACGGATATGTCTATGCACCAAACTTTTCTAACCTTTTAAACCTCTTGCTCTAAATTGAACCTAAATGAAGCGCCAACATTCAGCTGGAGGAAAGGTCAGGCATGAGTTGGTTGGAAAGTCTTGAGGAAACCTACCTCAAATTTAAGTGGAGGTAAGCAATAGAGATTGTGGTGACATGTGTACACAAAAAAAATCCCCTTGCTAAGTCATTGAGTCATAGTCTTTTGCGCACTTAGTGCTATACTTGTCCCACACTAAGCAAAGAAGGGGGGTCAAACTAGCTGGAGCTGTCTCTCTTCCGTGGGTAGGTGTGGTGATGGCAAATGACCAGAATCTCACGGCCATGGGCTCTCCGTAGGTTACTCTGTGATTTCAGTCACAAAACTACGTAACAGGAAGAGTCATGCCCCCTGGAGAACACTAATGCAGGAGCATCAATGTAATTTCATTTTGATTCAACTTAAACATGAAGTCCATTGTTCCAGTCATGCTATAGCATTTTTCGCTGTCAGGTCACATTATATGGATAGCCTGCATCTTATTGGAGACCAAATATAGCACTTATGGTAATATTTACGCATGTTCTATTAACAACAACAGTTGGGGATTTTTTATCTATCTATATCACCCATTGAAGTCATAGAGGAAGGATGCTGAGGTACCCTCATTTCCCCTTCCCTGGTGACGTTTGCCTCCTTCCTCTTTACAAGCTCACAGGACAGCTGTGCCATGGTTACAGTTCTAATATTCAAGGGTGTGCCTTACACACGTCATTGGGTGACACTATAACTTGCATGTACACCACCCAATAATGATGGAAATTTGCTTCTCATTACGAAGGTATAAGCTGTTACAAAATAGTATCCTGAAACCAATTGTTCTCTTCTGTGCCAATTCAAACTCTGCTGACTCATGTTATCATTCTGTTGCTGTGCTACTGTGACTGAGATACAGTAGGTGTGAGCCCAAGGAAAAAGCACATATTGGCCCTTCAGTATCGCCCATAAATCTCCCAAGAAGATTCCAATAAGAACCAACAGCGAGGATTTGCAAAGTCATCCTCAAAAGTATCCTAAACAACCTCCAGCTGTAGCGTTTGCATGGTGTATGGACACTTTGATGTCCCTCAGCTTGAGTACAATAACCCCACATTGCCTGTATGGGAGTTCTGAGGGTGACAGGAGACTTAGTAACATTGTGTTTAAAGTGCTGTGAAAACTCCTGGTCTCTGTGTGAGATACTTGTGTTGTCTGCCATAGTGCTGGAGGGGCTGTGGGCCCTGCATGTCTGGGCTGCTCTGTTTCTCAGTTTGTAGACTACACAGCGCCAGCTCTACTAAAGGCCAAAGCCTGGATTGAATTAATTTCTTTGAAACTGAGTAACGCTGTCAACATCGCTTAATGATACACTGATAGTGTAGGTTTTGAATTTAGATTTATCCTTAATCACTACAATAGACATTTGTGGACATACACAAACATGATCAATCCTTTTTTATACATTAATCCCTACTTGTGTTTGGGTGTGAACTAAACCCACTGGGAGTGAATAATGTAATGGGAGTGGCTGCTGGGCTGAAAACTGTGTGCCAATAACACTTCCTTTCTTTTCTATGACCACATATTTATGTGACAGGTGCCAAGGAATTAGACAATGTGAAGTAAAATATTATGTTTGGAGCTACTTAGGCATTATGTTTACATTAAACTTTGATCAAGGGCAATGCCAATATAAGGCAGAGGCAAGGGCAGAATACATTAAAAAGTCAATTCACCCAAAATTTATAAGAAAAACATATCGTATCAAAGTAAAAAAGTATCCATGGTTTTATTTGCTGTGTTTGAGACATCAGTCTTTAAGATTTCTGCCTCCATCCCAGATACAATGGAGATTAATGAAATAGTGGCTCTATAAAGCAGTTCTTAGGCACAGCAGTGTTTTAGCTAAATGCTACCGTCAGCATGCAAACACATTCACAATGACAGTGCTAACATGTTGATGTTTAGCAGGTATACCATATTCACCATCTCAGTTTAGTGTGTTGGCATGCTAAAGATCAATCGGTGTACCAAATTCCCTGACAATCAATCCAGTAGTTGTCCACAAATGTCAACCTCTTGGTGGCACCACAGGAAAAGTCAGATGATCACTAAAGTTAGTGGATTACACTCTGTAGGGACTATAAATGCCCGTGCACAATTTCATGGAAATCCATCTTTTAGTTGTTTTGATATCAGTCTGGACCAAAGTGGTGTACTAACAATTCCACCAGCTGGCATTGCCATCAGTAAAACCATTCGGCTAAAAAAATAATTAAAAGATCCAGTTATTCTGGATAATTTAAATACCTCACTGTGAACAGTTTTCATTTAAACTACTTTTACCAGAGACATAATCCCCTTGAAAACGTGTTGACAGCATATTCTGTGAAATAACAGTGACACTGTTTCTGACCTGTCGCTGTTACATCTTTTAGGTGTCATATCAATCACAAAGAAACCAATCACACTTTTTCCTTTACAGGGAAAATTTAATTATTTTCCATTAGCAACAATAACAAAGAGCCACTGACTTGTTCAGATGTGAGTGGAAGACCAAGCAGACAGCAGGAAAAGAGATCATGATCAGATATCATCTCATTCTCCATATGCTATGTTGCTTGACCCTCCTACAGATGTTTTACCCAGGGCTCCAGGCGACAAAGTCATTAGGTTTTATGCACTTCTAATTATTGATAGTGTTGAGTGCCATAGAGGATCGCCTTCTACTAAGATGATATATGAGCAGGTTATGTGAGGGCCTGTGCCAAAAGGCCCCCCATACTCTCCTGAATACCATCTGTCATGTCCTTTAATAGTTTTTAATTTAGCATTAACACAGCAGTTGTCAGTAATGCAGTGCTTGAAATGACACTGGCTTTCATTCCATTCAAAACAAGAACAGGAGACTCCATCAAACAGTACTCTGCCTGAACCTTTTGAACCACGAAATGTTTTGGTTTCTAGGCTTGGTTGGATTTCTGTCCTTCCCTGAAACTATTTGTGCTCTCCTTATACGACCTTTTGGCAGTGTCACTTCAAGAGGGTTTTCCAGCACAAATCTGCTCCCTGGCATCAAACATTAGTCCGATGCACGAAATTTACTAAGACTTTTGGCACGTTAGTGTGACTCACACTTGAAAAACCCTTTCACCCACAGTTAGAAAATACTTTCCTTGTAACTTCAAAGCACCATCTTTGGTTTTGCATAAAGAAAAACATATTTGTGCAACCGCCTCAGGAGTTCATATCTAATTATGGTATACAGTGTGAAGGAGTTTTGAGGACAATGTACTGTAAGCATGTCACCCGGTCGGACGGGTGCCAGGTCATTAAAATAGATGGAACGCAGTCAAAAACACTGTTCATTTCCAAGGGTGGATCCGTTGCTGTTAGTTCTCCCCAGGCAGTATTGATGACAAGCTAAGCACTCTTCATAAACGCTTCATAAAAAGTAAAACAAAAAGGAAAAAATAAATCCAGTCTCTAGATAGTGTCCTGATCCCATATTTAAGTCATTACGTGATTGATGAACAGCTCACAACAGCGCAGACTGGAGGCAATGGCTGAACATGTTGGCCTTGGCGAGATCACTGTATGCATGTCCTGGCGTGTGAGTTTGAAAGGTCTGTCCCAGCTTGGACTGCAATGTACAGCAGATCACTTCAAAATATTTGACTTAGAAATAGAGTAAAGTGCCATTGTTAAAGCCATCTGGCGTAAATGTTTATACCACTAACTTGTCTTTATTAGTAGTATTACTGTAGGAAATAGCCCACTACAGGAACGTGTTAGTAAATATCTCCAGGGCACACAGACTATTTCCCTCTTGAATAAGAAAGGATGAAAGGTTCCTTTGTTGCCACGGAGAGTGGGCTCTAAGGTAGCAATTCTTGCCAGAGAAACTCCTTACCTTTGCGTCAGAAGTTTTCTCATGAGAAATACCTGCAGGGATGCATGTAATTTATGGTGTCAATAGCGACCCTCAATAGTGAGTAATTGGAGGACTGTCCCTACTTAGCAGGTGAGAAAAGCTGATAAGGGGAATATATAATGGAGGGAGGGCTGAGGTGGAAAATACGACCTGCAACTAAAACCTGCAGCTCTCCCAGATAGAGAGTAAGACCCTGTTCACACCCGGAATTAACATGTGTCTTCGGTGATCTGATCACAAGTGGAGAGCTCTAAGTACGTCAGTTCACACCTGGCATTAGAATGCATCTCCACATGTCTCTTGAGCACTTGTGATCTGATCTCACTTCTCACGATCTATATGCAAATAAACATATACATCATTTCCATTTGCAAAGACCAAGTGTTGTTTTTAACCTGCAGGAGCCGGCAACGCACTTTCTACTCTGCTGGAAATGAAAAGAAGTTTGCAAAGACCTTAGACCGCGGACAAAATCAAAACTCTTCAGCCCTTCACTGTTGCCCAAGACACATTTGCATATACACTGCTAAAAGAATGTAGCCATATGTGGTCCAGACCACCTCCGAATGTGGTCTGAAGAAGTGGATTTCAATGTGGTCCTCAATGCGTCTTGGGTGCATTCACACCTGTACTTAGAGCTTTCCACTTGTGATCGGATCACGCAAAATGCATTTTAATGCAAGGTGTGAACAGGTCCTAAGGGAATGCAGCGGGGAACAGGTGATCAGATAATCCCCCTATCCCAGCAGGAAGACCAGCAGCAGACTCAAGTATTAGCAAGCACCACTCCGATGGAGGTCTGGATAGTGACACAGCTCAGTGATGAGAGGGGAGAGATAGGTGACAAGGAGATTAAACATAATGTCTCACAATAGAGTTGGGATGCGCCACTTGGTGTTTTTATGTTATTTTTTAGCACATAGAACTCAGTACAGGGTTGTTTATGTGCCTGTCATTTAGCATGTTCAAATTCAGTTTTTTTGTATTACATAACAAAAAGTTAAGAAAAAGCAAAATATGTTACATGTAGTAATGTTACCACTTGGTTGAATTGCTTGGCACTCACACAGCAAATTGAATATCACAACATTTCAAACATGCCAAACAAGTAAACAAGTATGACTTGAATAATCATTTACATAAAGTATTTCTGCCTGTCAGTCACAGAAGCAGAATGTCACTCAGTGTGCCGAAACACGCCCATCCATTGCTTTTCGGCCTGAGCAAACAAATATCACCAGAGGTTGTAGTGAGCGTGCTGTTCTGTGAACTCTGACCTGGCGTTATGTGATTTACACAACTCATGCTTGACAGAAGTCCTGCTCAGTCTCTTTGACCCATTTCTTCTCTCACTCTCTTTGTTTCTCTCTCTTTCTTATGCACATTCATGCAAACACACACACACAGACACACACTCACAATCCCACACAGACCCCCTCCTATTGCATACACACACAAACACACATTTGACCACTACCTGTACCTCACCCTTGGGGTTTCCTGCTGTGTGGATATTTACATCACAAGCAGCTGGAGGACACTGAAGGTCCATTGACAGGGAAATGTGCCTGTCACTGGGAAACGGTGTATTATTTACAGCAACACACAGAGATCAGTTAAAGTGTCTTTCCAGGAACAAATGTTCATTGCAGCATTAGGAACATTTTTTTCTTTATATTGCACAATTGTTGTCCACACATCTCTTGCCTCTAGGTGTCCAGCTTGTTTTTTGCTTCTGACATTTGCTGCATTTTACATAATATATTCATTTATGTGTTTTGTCTCCTGTTGCATTTTTTATGGCTGCTACAAGGTGAGTTTTACTTGAAGGGACAATAAAGTGAAGTGAAGTAAGTGAAGTGAAAGTTAGTCCAGGAATGGGATGTTATTCATATTAGCCAAAGGTCATATTAACTATGACACAAAAACTTAACATTTAGTGGTCAGTTTGAGTAGCAATGTAATGTATGCTGAATCCAGATGTTCATATCTTTCTGGACCTTACAGATATCTACCCATGAAGGCTGAGTGCCAAGGGCTGTTCAAATGCACAATTCATCAAGACTTTCAGAGTCTGCCCAGGGTGCAGACTTTGTTCAGAATCAAACTGACAGAACCAATAACTGCACAACTAGTAAGATAAAGATAGCATTTATTTGAAGACATCAATTATTTATTTTAGGGATAGACCAAGTGCCAACAAACTGCAGATCCTCAAATAGCCACTTCAGGCTGGCTTCAAAAACAAGTCAATCCCTATTGACCGCCATGTTAAAATGCCCAACTTTATAAAAGTTAACTGTAACATTTTGGTCACCTAAAAATGTCTTGTTCAACATTTGGTTGTACTAAAAGACCCTCTAAGGAGTCTGATTTTTGAGTTTTTTCTGGTAAGTTCATTTTGTTTTAATGGTTTTAAGCCTGTTTTTTGCTTGTAAAAATTAGTATTACTATTATCAGAGTTAACCATAAACTGTAAATGCAACATGCTAACCAAGCTAGCAACTAGTCGCTAGTGTTAGGGTCAGCTCTACCATACCTCCACCCATTCATCCAGATATGGTCACTTCTGGCTTCAAAAATCCAAGGTGATGACAGCCAAATTGCAAAATCGAAGCAATAAAACGGGAGTCCACAAACCAGTGGATGACGTCACTTTCGCCACATCCATTATTTCTTCTTTTTATGGGATAGACATGTTGGCCCAATTGGCCAATCAGTCTATCCACCACTTAGGTCCAGACTGAAATATCTCACCAATTACTGGATGAACTGCCATGAAACATACATAAAACACACATGAATTTGTGGTGCAAGTGCCACCTATGACTTTTCATCTAGCATCACCAGCAGGTCAATGTTTCCACTTATCCAGAGAAATGAGCATCACTATGTTTTGTGCCACAATGAGACTGACATTTGTGGTTTTTAGTGAAATGTCTCAACAACTCTGGAATGGATTGCCATGATATGATTCCTAATAACTTTGGTGATCCCCAGACTTTTCCTCTAGCACCATCATCAGGCCAGATTTTCTTTGTTCAGCACTCGTTAAATGACCAAATACTTGCAAAACCAATGACATCCCCATCAGCGGTACTTTGTGCTTAGTGCCAAATATGCTTTCATCTCCATGGTGAACATGGAAAACACTATACCTAAACAGCAACATGTTACACATTGTTATTGTGAACATGTTAGCATGGTGACGTTTGCAGTAAAGCCTCACAGATACATGTCACATCATGTATAACTAAAGTCAGCAAGCACCCAGTTGGCAAGTTCAGAAGGTAGAAAATTGGATTTGTCCATGCTGTCAGGCACATGCCAGTCTGAAAGTCTATCAAACTTCCAAAACATTACAGAAAGCTTAGCCAAATTGTTAATTTCTAATGTTTTCTAAAACTACCAAGCTAACTCTTTAAAAAACTTTGGCCATGACAGGTTAGGTGACTTGGAGCTGAAGAGATGGCACTGTTTGATCCACACTGACAAGGAGATGGAAGGGGGGAAATGAATAAACCAGATTGAAATTCTCCATCCCAGCACTGTTGCTCCCAGGAGAGCAACCAAGCAAAAGGAATATCTGATAAAAACAGAGAGGAGAAACGGGCAGGGAAACTTTGGGTTTTGAATTATTGAGGCATTTTGAGGTTGTAGTGTGTGCATTGGATTGCGTTTATGCACAGTTTCATGTGGGAGACCTCATGAATAAACATGTATATGCAGGTTTGTAGTAACGCATGGACTCTGATGCTAAAGGTTTGCTGCAGAGTTAGCAATGTGTATGATTGAGTCAAATTCAAATCACTCATAATCCAGTTATACCTTCAATAATTCACCATATTAAAACTCATTCCTGTGGCTCATGCATGACAAGATGAAATTAGTTTGATAATGACCTCAGTCCTGTTCACCAGACATGAAGAGTCAAAGCTTTCATTTCTGATGCTTTGAGTTTGATTTCTGAGGTAGTCTGGCCTTCACACAGTGCCTTGTGGAGAGTAATAGAAATTGGTGTTGAGTATGTGGTATCCATGGCGACCACCCCATAGTTAAAGGGAGGGACTCTCTGCCAGCATTGTGTGTCTAGACCATGTAAGTGTCTCCAGTTGGGTGAAGCTGAAGCAAATCTGGCGCGTCTCGCTTTCATGTGCTAGATCAGAGCCATGCTAATGTCACTTTCACCGTTATTAACACCATTCAGCTCAGCCTCACTTTAACTGTCAAGTGCCCATAGCAACCAATGACTGTGAATGACACAGTTTTCTTTTTATTTGTTTGTAAGAGTGATGCCAAAACCAACAAGCCATTAGAACCTATTTTAGAAATTAAAATTGAATTATTAATGAATGTTTTCATGCTATTGGACAACTAATATTGGTCTCCATGGTAAATTGCTGACTTGAAGTGCGTTATTCCTTGGGATATGAAACTACAGTATATTTACCTAGCAAGGAGCCTATTATTAATGACAGATTGAAACATATGTGTTAATTCAGCCAAGACAACAAGAAATCCATCTTTAAAAGAGAAATCCAACTTTCACTGGAAGAAACAGCTCCCATAAATAGCTGGAGTATGTCTCTAAACATAAGAAGCTATCAGAGCAGAGTTTATGGGTTTACGGGTATTTATAAACCTCCTAATGCAAATGCCCGATTCGATACACACCAACAGACGCACGTTGTAAATCATACACTGTACACATAGCCTTCCATACAGTTGTCTTTATGTAATTGACATGAAACCACAGCTTCAAAAAGAGAGGATAGCTGTCTTTTCTCACTCCTCTTCACAAATCCACATAATCTGTCCTAACATGAATACTTTATAGCCTCCCTAATAATAATAATTTACCGCTCGAGTCTTACAGAGCTGATTTGTCTCTCTCATAAACTGTTATTATTCACCACCCTGTCATCTCAGCAACCTGCCAAACATCCAGCCTGACTCTGAGCGGGCATGTCCAAGAGCAGTGTTGATGTGATGTCTAACTGTGTGCAATGTGATTAAATATGATACATTCAGTCAGACAAGTTATTGTGAATGTGAAGTGCATAAAGATCCAATTGATTCTGCAAAGATGTTCTATATCAAGACATATAATAAGTATATTTATTTCATTGTATTGAGGATGATGCATAAAATATCACACCATTAATATTAGTATGGAGTACTCATTTATTTTTCTCCATGTTTGAACTGATTTATCACAAGTCAAAACTTCAGAGAGAAGAGTAGAGAATATACTGTATATATAGGTTTATTTTCACTGTCTCCCAAAGTAGCATTGGTTTATAGACTTTAAAATATCTGGTTTAACCAAAAGACTCATCATAAAATTGAGTCTGTTTTTAGTATCAGTTGCTTATGCTAATGTCATGGTTTTTAAACAAGATATACTGTAATTATTGTATTTCCAAGAAAGATGACAACTAAGGACAACTGCTCTTTATCACATGACACAAACTGTAAGTTATGAGTGCCTGGAGGTTTTTAGGAGATAGGATAAAGGGCTAGAGTCAGTATGCTTGAGCACCTGTTCATATCTACAGGCTGAGCTGCTCATTTCTTGCAAAGTATGTCAGTAGTGTGTTATCACATGTTTAGCGTGTGTGCACTTAATAAAAGTTAATCCCCCAACTTATATCTATATTCACTGCAGATGAATATAAGTTCCCTAAAGAGAGCTTTGCAAATTTGATATAAGTTGGGACTTCAGCTGAACCTATTTAAAAATGAAATTACAGGGACTACCACAAAATTAGGTAGTAATTTGTGTAAAACATCTCAGAAATTACACTCAACTGATCTGAATAAAAGCAGAAATTACTAATTAAATATCTTTATATTTTAAGTTTAAATGTAAAATAAATAGCTCAGATTTTGATATATATTCTTAAACTGTGGCAGAATTGCAATATTCTTTGTGCGCTATGAAACTAATTAATTAACAGACTTGTAGACCTGAAGTAGATGAATGTGTCAGTAAATGACATGTCAGTATTAGGCTTCCAGCAGCATACAAGATGTGTTGAAAGCTGTTACTAGCATAATTTCCAGAAATTGTGCATTAATTACCTGTGCATAGCATGTAAAAAGTGACAAAGATGGTGTGGATTCATTATGTATGTTGTTTCAAAAGAACAAATGCACACCCAAAACACAGCAAATATGATTTCTTTTTATCTCACAGATATAAAAACGAGTTACGTGTTTGGTTGAAGTTTGGATTAATTTAAGAAAATTGTATCTTTGAACGTGGTCAGTTACCCATTACCTGAGAATTACCCTGTAGACCTGTTGCATCTACCCACATTATTGCTTGTAACAAGGTTTTTCTGCACATGTAAATGCAGCCAATGAAGCAAAAGTCCACAAAGGAATAAAACAGGAGTAGTTACATATTATATGAGATAAGCATCTGCAGACTAGGGGGACCTGCGTCGGGTAGGGGGGTTGCGTGGGGGTTCTTCAGGTTCTGATAAGCATTTACCACCTGTCCCCCAGAGCCACAGGTCCTGGCATTTGATAGCAGCTCAATCAACATGGCATCGCTGGTATTTGGCAGTGTTATCGAGTGACAGATAATCACCTCATTGTCCTGCATCCATGTCCTGCCACCGCTCAATACCAGAGCTGGACTGAAATCAGCCAACCAGCAGTGACCCTTAATGAAATACTGTATTCCAGCATCCCTCTGCTAATCCAGTCAGGTATCTCATTAGCTATCTGGTTGTGTGGTATTTGGAGCAGGTGGGCAGCCTTGTTGCAGATGCTGACTGACATCTCCTTTCATCTCAGGCCCAGGCCTGCTCTTTCTTTTATGTGTCCCAGCCTCACATAGAGAGAGATGCATAAAAAGAGGTGCAGACTACATGATATCTCGGCTGCAATGGCAACATATGTCATCTAGCTGTCCAAGACTGAGATCACTATCAAAAAGTGATGTGATGAGGGCAAAATAAATGCTGATTATTTATACAAGGACATGAGCTATACCCACACAGCATTTTGACTGAAAAAGAGAAATGTTATACTTCATACAACCTACATGCTAGAGAAAACATTAAATGATGTTAGTATCAGGACAAATAGTCCTATGAAATGCAAGTGATTGTAATGATCTAACAATGATTTATGAATGTGTTAAAATCTTGCTTGTCATAGGACTATTCATGGTATCTGGGGCAATCCAGGGTTATGACCGATCACACACACTCACACACAGACCGACATGCTTTCCCACACACTGACCTCATGGTTGGCACATATGTTACAGTGTTTTATCATAGTGCCTGAAAGCCAGAGGACAGCTGTGGACCAGCAGCAGCTCTGTCACACAGCAGGACAGGAACATGGACAACTGACAAGTAGTTCCCCACAATCCATTACACACCACTCAGGATCTACAGGACTCTGGTGGAGAAAGTAAGCAGTTACATGTACCATGAAGTTCACATCCCTGAGGACCTGACATGGTCTCCACACATCACCAGAAGAAGGCAAGGCAGCTATGTCACCTTAGGCGGCTGAGAAAATTCAAGATTTCCACAGTGCTGCTGAAATCTACGCCACCACAGTAGGGTCTGTGCTCTCTGGAAACATCACTGCCTGGTACAGCAAATGCAGCTCTGAGGACAAGAGAGCTCTTCACAGAGTGGTCCGGTGCACCAAACACATAACCAGGACACCACTGCCCTGCCACCAGGTCATCTACATCAGGTGGTGTAGGTCCAGGGCAAACCAGACCACAAACTGTTTCAGCTGCTGCCTTCTGGCAAGCATCTCTGCTACATCATGGCCAAGACTGAGAGGATAGCTTCTTCCCCCAGGCCATATGGACCATAAACACTTAAAAAGCACTTTTAAAAACTGACATACACACTTCAAATTGGTTATAACTTACCACCTATTTCTTACTTATTTCTTCTTCTTCTTCTTCTTCTTCTTCTTATTATTATTATTATTATTATTATTATTACCTCATATTTTATTATATACATATCCATACTTTGATAATCTGCTATTCCTTGTATATAGCTTTATGTTTTTATATTATATTGATATCCTGTTATTTTCATTTTATGTAAGTTTTATACTCCTATATAGTTTTTTATGTTTGCTATTTGTTGTTGCAATTTCACTTCACTGGTACGTGTAAAATTCTAGAACAACTCTAATTTTAATCAGCCACATGAGGCAAGCAGATGAGGCCTGTAGACAATCCAAATTACAAGCAAATTTACATGTGTGATGGCTGGTGCCTGGCTTTTCTGTAGAAGTTTACAGTATTTGATGTTTTAGTCCCTCTTTAGAGGTACTCTGCAGTGATGATTTAATGATAGCCATTAGCACATGATGGAGTTGCATAATACTTCAGACAGTCCTGTCAGTTTTCACAAAAGCAGGATTTTTAAAAGGCTGATATTGTGGAAAACAAGAAAAATTAGCTCTCATCTTCAGTCTTTGGATGAAGTTTTAAAACAAGCGGACCTGTATACATTGTTTCTTTCTGTTACTCAGCTGAAGGAATATCAGTGCTAAAGCTAAGTTTGAAAAAATGACTTTTACTTCATAAGGAAACTTAGACATGATCTTACTGCTCTGAAAATTAACTGTGCAACACATGCATGTATTATAAGAGGTGGATAGGGCAACCCTGAAGCTAGAAACTTTTTTTGGACTGAATTGGCACCATTTCCAATCCAGTATCCTGCTCTTATTATACATCCATGGTAAAACAGCAGATTCTTCCCCTTCATTCAGGACCAGAGTCCAGTTCATAGAGCACTATATACTGTTTTAAATCTCCAGCTTCAGCCATTACTCCAGTTAAAGATGTGACATAAGGGAACTTGCATTAGTCATAATGTTGTATTCTGATTGGCTAGGGGTGAAGGTGGGAGCAACACCTCCAGCCAATTGGCATACATGCTCATAATTCCAAGTTTATGTAAATACTTCTGCAACAGCATGCTAGAGGACAGAGGGGGATCTGGGCTGTAAGGAAAGATGGATTTAGAGAAATCTAAACAACTTTTGGTAAATTGAAGAAGTTGCAGGCTACAATACCAAAACAACATGCCAAAAGATGCTTAAACACTCCACGTGACCCATTATGTAGAAGGAGATGTATCCAGATATTTGACTCTTAACAGTCCTTTATGTGAAAATAATAATATTGCATTTTCTTCAGGATGTCAAAGTAAGAATTATTGTGGTGAAAACATGTTTTTTTCTAACACACAGCAGTGCTTCCAGTATTAACAGTAA
The DNA here is from genome assembly GCA_029490765.1 of Euthynnus affinis. Taxonomy (NCBI): domain Eukaryota; kingdom Metazoa; phylum Chordata; class Actinopteri; order Scombriformes; family Scombridae; genus Euthynnus; species Euthynnus affinis. Next base: position 7,557,260 of record CM055840.1, on the reverse strand, counting down.
ACTTCAGAGCACAGTCATGCAATAGCAGGTAGTAATCTGAGGCCAAAACAGTCTTCTCTCTGACCTCTCTGGCCTCTCTCTTCAAGCCGCTCTGTAATTACTTTGACCTGCAAAGACTGACTGGCTCTACCCTTCACACTTCAAAAGACAGCATCCCTCACACGTTTACTCTGAAGATGAATACAGCTGTTAAGATATCATCTGAGGTGAACACCTCCAAGAGGTCAAATTCCTACGTTTCACTGGACTTTGTGTGCTTTTTCTAGTTCTTCAACTAATAGTAAATTTTAGTCGTTTTTCAACCCATTAAGAGGTTGAAGAGACAGTGCACAGCGGCCATCAGTTAGAACATGGGATGGATGGGTTGACTTGTTGAAAATGCACAAAAGCACAAAACATTTGAAGATCTGAACACTCAGCCTATTACCAAAAATAGAGAATAGAGAATGATCAAACACAATTCCACACTGAAACACTGTGATTGTTGAACTATAATTCATATTGTATTTAGGATTATTTTAGATTTTTAGTTTAATAGCCTATGACATTAAACTAATATATCTATGTATGATAGAATGTGTATGGATAGGTGTGGCAGCAATCACTCCAGGGTGTTGGATCATTTTTGTGGTGTTCAGGTAAGAGGAAAAAGGAGATGCAGAGTCCAGGTCTAGGGTTCAGGTCGTTTACCTAAAAAGTGTGGTTCTTTAACAATAAGCACAACAGTATAGACTGATTAGTAATAGAGAATCTAACAAAGACAGCTAAGGCAAAGCTAAGCTAGACAATTACCCAGACAGCAGCTAGCATACTGAACAAACATGCACAACAATATCATCTATCTATTGAGTACATTTTAAACCACCGTGTATGCTGTGCCTTGGCATAGTGAAACTATAACTCCTCAGCTACATCAGTCATGGAAGCAGCAGAACACTCATTACAAAATGTTCTATTAAAGTGAATACTTCCGCTATCTATTTATAGATAGCGGATTGATACATTGTAATGGTTTTGTAACAAATCAACTGATAGAACTGTGTTAAAATTCTTTGAAGTAAAACACCTTCAAATGTGTGCCATTAAAAACTTTTTCACAGGTCTCACGTGCAAACAGAATTGCAGCTGGTGTAACAAAAAAAAGCTACATTTTCATGAATAGTCCTTTCTGAACCAAGAAAAAAAATGTACTTTGTCAAAAATTTGTCTTTTGTTTGTCTCAATTGAAGCAAGCAAGTCAGCATCTGGGTTCAGCTCAACATCATCCTAATAAATCATGTCCTAATAAATTACAGTCAACTTGTAAAAATGTTAACAAGTCAAATGAATCTAATCAAATAAAAAACATTACCACTGAAGAGTAATCCAAACCGCGTTGTTTAAAGTTTGATCCTCCTGCTCATACAGTTAGTAAGTCAGTGTTTTATAAACTGACATTCTTTAATAACAGTTATATGAGTTACTTGTTTAGACAGATTTTTTGTAATATTTGATCGTATTGTTACCGTCGCTAACTAAGACAAGAAGCTCACAGTAATTAAATCTGTAGGATTTGGTAGGACTTGAAAAGCAAAAGAAACCACCCGCTTTCCTCCTCTCAGATTTTCCATTCCTCATCAGCTGGTTGATTATCCGAACAAGCCCAAACCTTGTCTACTTTCACTTATGACAGACCATTACTGCCAAGCTTAGCATGAGCCTTGTTCAAAGTAGAGAGGATTAGAATATAATTAAAATGAACAAGCTGATGTCATCTAAACTTACTTGTTTGGCGAAGGGCACCAACTAACACTGCTCTATTGAATCCCCCTCACCCATATTCCTGGGTGCAATTAGAAGCCACACTTGTTCCACAAGGAAAGTTGCACAGGATACTGTGGTGACTGGCTACAGTCCCTGTGTACTGCAATTTTTAACATGCTCTGCTGAAATAACATGGGCAGAGCCGTGGTTGGTTGAAATTAGTATTTGGTTTCAGAGTAAAATACAAGATTTAATGGCAGATGGTAGATAATGTCTTGGTACAGGAAAGCTATTCTCCTCTATGGGAGGCATGACTGTAATTCATTGCCCTCAGTTAAAATACCAGTTGTCAGTCTGTAATAAAATGTAGTGACCTTTCCTGTAATCTATAGTGACCTTACTTCGAACTCAGCTTGAAAGCATCATCAAATACAGATGTGGAATTGCACAGCAACTGTTGAGTAAAATTACGAGCACAGTGTTAGCAGTGTGATGCAATAACAAGGCCTAATACTAGTGGAGAAACATGTGAAAGTTACGGGGATGTGCAGTCAATATTGTCCTAATTTGTAATTCTTCAGCATATTCTACAACCAAAGAATTCAATCACTATGACCACAGAATAAATAATTAAAATTAAAGCCATGGTTGTTCCCTGCTAAGCGCCAAGTTAAAGGTTGGTGACTACAGAGGAGCTGAGTCTAATCAACACTGGGGAGGAGTGGTGCATTCAGCTGTTTTTGGTATGTGACAACATTTCACCATCACTTTAACTGATATACTGCAGAGTCTGCAATAGAAATGCTTCATTTTATTCCCAGTTTCCCTCTCACTGATTATACCCTTCACCGCCATCATTTCTCAAGTAAGTCCATTAGTCAATAAAAAAAATGACAAGATAAGGTTTTATGATGATCACTGGATTACACATGACAAATCATTTGGGAGTGGTGCTGAATATTTAGGATAACTACATTATAATTGAAAAAGCAGTAGATATTTTGTCAAAGATATGTTTTAGAGTTTGACTTATTACCATACCCAGTCTGAAGGAATAATTGCTTTATCAATTATACAGTATGTATAATTAATTATTAACTATGTAATTTACATTGATCATGTCTGAAACCATACTTACAATCAATCCCCATCAAATTATTACAAATCAATTGATATGAATATTTTTCCACTCTAAACCTAAGAAGTTACCCCGCACATCTTGTGGAAAGAGACGTTTAGCATTTGACCTAGTTCAGCAAATTATTTTCTGCCAATTTGTTGCCATTTTATGAATATTTTTTAAATGTGAAAAAATGTGTGTCACTTAAAGCTGCACTAATCAATATTTTTATATACACAATGATTCAAATAACTATTTGTAATGTGACATAAATCGTTCATAGTCACATATCCACAAAGAATTATCCCCCTCAACTCTACAGAGTATTTTAGCATCTTTCAGCTCATTGTTTTGGTTTTCTAGCCCCAAAACGTACTCATCAGTATTGTTTCCACATACAGCCCGTAACTGTTTTCAGCAAAATAGCTCAGATAAACTCACTACCACGCCCAGCACCAAACAACAGACTAAGTTAGCAGCTACCTGGTAAATATATGGAGCATTTAGCAGCTAAGAGCCCAATTTTCTTATGAATTGGTGGAGACCAAAACAGAGCTAAAAGGACAGTAGCTATGCGACTTTAAATTCGACTCCAAATGAATGCTAATGTTGCTCCAAGTCTGCTGAATGTGTGAAGAGCCAACTGTCTGCTAACATGATTGCTATGGCAACTTAGATATGTTAGTGTTTTGGGCCAAAAATCTCAAAACATCAGTGAAGTCTTTTTAAAGTCCACAGAGCATCATAAAGGCTTGCAATGGGCTAAAAAATACAATGAGATAAATAACAGGGTAGAACAGCAATTTTAGAGCCTGTTAAGTCTGGCAAAAAAGTGACTGAAACTAAATAATTTACAAACACCATCCATAAATCATGATTAAGAGAAAAGGAGTTGAAACAAGCCATTACTCTTTTTTGTGACAAACACTTTTACAGGAGTAATCTGATACCTATATCCCTGTATCTCAATTACCCTTCCACTCTAAATCTTTACTGATAGAGATGCATTTATTTTCCCGCTTCCCCCCGAGGAATAAGAAACAGATGTAGGGAAACACTACCGCTGGCAAAACAACACAGCATGATTAGGAAAAAGGCATGAATGAAACCATAAGGGCGCTTAAAACCTATAAACGGACACTTTGCATTCAGAGTCACTGATGAATGAAATAAAAGGTGGAGGACAGGCAACATTGTGTGATCTGGAGCAGAGGTCCAATCGTTTCACGCCAGCTGAAGCTCAATGGGGCTTTTTAAAGAGATGAACTTTGAGAAAGTGCCAGGTCACGACGAGATGGGTGGAAAAACTGCTCTGATGGTGAAGGCCTGACCTAGCATTTAGATGAGTTAGCCTTTACATTCTACTTTCATCAGGGAATAAACATGAATTCCACACCGTGTGACTGGAAAGATGAGCCAGAGCAGCTTTCTGTATTTTACATTCACAGAAAAGGTGACTGCATTCTTTTTGGTTCATCATATTACAGCATAGCGGATATCTGCCTCGAAGACCTTGACCTTTGGCTGCAGTCTGATGTGTTAAACTCAGTGGATGTGGAACAGAGCTTGGTTGATTTTAGTGCAAGCTGGTGGCAGTTGAATGTGCTGTGACAAGCCTCGGTCCCTGTTCTCCGGCCCCTCTTCCACTGCAGACCGCCTTCACTGGAGACTTGTCAAGCCAAAGGGTCTGGATAATGCACTCTCACCCACTCAAACACACACAGAAAACACACACGAACAAAAAGACCTTTTCACTTTCTCTCTGAGGAATCTAAATCATTCACCATCATCATCAAGCTCAACAAATGGCCAAGTTTCCCATACCACCCTTGGAAATATTTGCAAAAGCTTATATATGAGGTGTTCTACTAAATAATGCATATTTCCATCATAGATAAGTTAATGCCATTCCCAGAACAAACTGAAACTGAGGTGTCTTTTGTCTGAGTTTGTCTACAATAGTGTGTATGTGATGCCTCATGAGATTCCATCTCTATCAAACTCTGCTAATACTTTAAAGGGAAATTCCGGTTTATTACTACTTGGGTTTTATTTTTGTGGTTTTGATGATTTTGATCCATTATGATAATACCTTACTCACCAAAGTAACTGCCGAGTTGAGAATGAGCCAGCATTGCTAAACACAAGTCAGACAGGGCAAAGAACACATGAATTATGACCACTCAGTGTTTTCTTAAAATGCATGATTTTGTATCACTTATTTGGAGTTAATTTTACTTGGTTGGTGGTATTTATATCCACTCTTACAGTATGTGGTGATGAGGTCATTGTTTTGACTGATAAGCTGATAAACCTGACATTATAAATTATAGTGATGGAATGGCCTTCTGTGTCTGTAGTCCTATAGAGAGCCCACAAATTAAACCAGAACTTCTGGGTTATATTCCAGAAGTAAGATAGCTTCATTCAAAATTCCATTGACATTGGTAAGCATGCAAAAAAATAACATTTCAGATGTGGGACATAACCTTATTCAACAGTATGGCATGTGGTTCAGTCCTAGATAAGAATTGGAATGTGAGAAAGACAGTCTACTATAATTGTTCATTCAATAGTTTTTAGCAGCCTTTAATAAACACCATTTTCAAGTTAAACATCACAGCTCTACGAAAGAGGCAGCTACAGCTGGTTCAGAAATGTAAATAAATGTAATAACAGAAGGACAGATAGGACTGAACTGTGTGACATTTTAGACAACAGAGATTATAGCTAAAAAGTAGAAAATGGCATTAGAAGAAATCAATCATGTCTAACTTACAAAGGTTGTTTTTTCCTCTGAAAAAAAGTGCTGTAGATGCCAATTTGTTATATATCTCATATGGAAATTAAACCACAGGAACATGCTTAATTTTTCAGAAAGACATATGAAAGAAATGGTGAATGAGAGACTGCATTAAGTTTTCTTAGCTAATGAAACAGGCTAGCTCAAACGTGACATCAGGACTTCTGTCAGGACTGGCTCTTGGTATGTTACAGGCAACCCCAGGGGAAAAAATAAATTCAGTGCCAGATTCTAAACATCCATCACCCTTTGACAGACTGATTTTCAGGTTCATAATTACCTACCATACTTGCTATAATTGTTGGTTATGTTACCAATATTTTGCAGTGCCCACATGGGTTTTACTTCCAAATGAAGTGGTTAATTTGGCTGAACTGACTTGTTTACAGCACATCTGATTCACCTCTAACGTTTCTTGCCTCATCTTACTTACTACTGTGGCAATGTTCTCAAATCTCAGCAGTTACTTTTGTGAGTACAATGTTATCATAATTTATAGGAATGATTACAAAAAGTACTACAAAAAGATGTCCCTTTAGATGTAACTGAAAGTGTAGGTCACAATTATTAGACCCTCCTCATTCCCGAAGAGCATATTTCTCCTTCCAATCACTTAAGTGAGTCTACCATGGAGAAATATGAAATTGCATGATGATCATCAAATGCTACCAGTCTCCCCGGATGAGCCTCTATGTCTCAGTTGAAGTTGATGAGCTTTAAACTGGGAGTAGAGGACTTGCTATCACAGCTATCATCTCTCAGTTCTTATCAGTCAGGCATGCTCTGAAAGCAAAACAACTCAAGACTGAATCCAAGGCACGCTAGTATATTTCTGATGCTTAGCATGCAAAGTTCACTTACTTCCACTGGTTCACAGATATGCTGTATATGGCCATATGGGTTGCCAGTGCTTCTGGCTTGGCTATTCTTTCACAGAAATATTAGTTCCTTCTGACAAATAAGATAAAGCTGTTAAAAAAAGGGAAAGATTACTAGAATAGCAGCCCAAGCTTTTTAAGGCATGCTGGGCCTGCTGACTCTGTCATTCCATCAAGGCTCCAGAGGCACAAGGCTATATTTGATGTAGATCATTATTGCCTGTGATTTCTTTATGATTGACTGCTCAGAATTATGTCAATGTGTGTGGCCTCCAGAGGGACAAAATCCAAGTCCTCTCACTCAGAGTTTTAAATGAAACAGAGAAGGGTGGAAGGTCGATTGGCTGGATCACCAAACAGTGTCAGTGTTTTAGTATGCTAAACCTGTGATATCAGGTTTAATTCATGAATTCATTGTCATTGTGAAAGCAGGACAAAATCAAATATCTACAACTTTTGCAGTGCAACACAGTTTGTCTGTTATGCAAAACTGATGCCCAGATACAGCTGTGTTGTATTGCCTCTTTTGGAATTAAGTTATTTCCATCAGAAAACACAAGATTGTGTACAACAAATAAACTTGCCTGGACTGTTTCCCCAAGCTTCACTTAAAAATGCTAATCATTAACAGTGAGGGAATCCAATCTTCACATTAGGGTTTCTTGAACTTTTTCAGTGTATGCTGAATGAATTTGGCTTCATCCAGAACTTTATTAAAACCAGTTGGTGCTCTTGTGATAGAGGGCCTCCTAATAACCCATGTTGGGCCCATAAGAACCCTGGCCTAGAACACTGATTTCTGCTGTCACTACAGCTTCAAAACCCTGTGGATTTTATTATAGTAAAGGTTTGGGAAAGATTGTGGTTATGCCATTTAAAATATGGTTAAGGTATCTTTAGGATTAGGGCACCTGTCCATTAGTGATGTGCAGAAGGCCCAGTATTTGCATTTGTATCTGTATTTGCTGAGGCAGCAAAATTATTTGTATTTGTATTCAAATAAAAGTGGACAGAGACTTAAAAATCCTGTTTTTGTTTTTATTATGCATTTAATTTTAGGAAATTAAAGTGTTACAATGAGTGTTCATGAATAAACTACCTTATGAAGGAGGCCCCCACACCAACTCTTGAACCAGAGTCTCCTAGATCATAGACGACTGAGCTAAAACTTTACTAATCGCCTCATTGCAGACAGACCTCTACCTATTTAAACACCCATAACATAGAGACAGCGCACTATGTAATGTGTAGGGAAGAACTTCAAAGGTGATTATTGTTTTGCACTTTTCATTTATTGCCTAAGTTTTACAACCAAACTTTGTGCAGAGGAGAAGGGACACAGCAGGTTATGGACAGTCCCTTGGGAGCACTTCATCAGTAGCTCAGCTTTATCTCTGCGGAACAGCCCAAGCTCCAGTAGTGATATCCAAATTAGGAAATGTGCGTCATGTAGCAGGTTGATGTGACTCCCCTCATTGAGACCTGGAGGAGTAACAGTGATGACACTCGGGCCTTTCTGAAAAGATTTTGAACTAGAAGTTCTCAGTACGGCCACACAAAAAAGGCAGAGTGCTCTGAAAAAAGACTCTGGGTCCAAATGCGACTGCATATGCTCTCTCCTCATTGGGAACAACAGAAAAAAGACACTGTTGCTCAGAAAGTATGCAGTACATGGAGTACTGGTAAAATGATTTCTTTGGTAAGGGGGTTTAATTTCCATTAAGCCTTATGGCTGTACCAGCTACTAACAGGCCACAGCATACATTGAATGCCTTTCCTGAGCCTCAGTAAGCTTAACTAACTTTCTGGTGTCTCTCCACTCATGCTCCACAGCATGACTCACTCAACTGCTTTGTTGGGGGGCAGCTTGCTCTGCTCCTCTTCTTGAGGCTCCAACCGTGCACTGAGCTTGACGCTGGTTTCAGGTTCATTTAAGACAACAAAGGTGTCAGACACTTACCATGTATCACAACATCCTGGGTTCAACTCCAACTGAGGAACTTTGTTGCATCTCATCTTGTTTCTTATCATCTCTCCATAATTGCTAACTAATAAAGGCATAAAATACCCCAAAAGTAATTTAAAGAGAAAAAAAAGTTTTCCATTCCTCATATGGTACATACATCTAAACAGTTTACAATTATAGCAGATTTACCACTTGAAATTTTTAATGATGTTTGAAATAGTGAGAGGACCACAAAAGCAGCTTCTCATTTCTAGTGACCCTTAATTTTGACGTCTGATATGGCAACTCTCAAATTTAGCTGTATCTAGCAATCTAATTAAGATAACTGTAGCTCCATGAGCTTACCTTTTGTTGTTTCCATCTGACTCATTAAAAATATTGTAAAGGGTTCTTAAACGTACACTTGACTGGCAAAAAGTCCTGACTAGGTGATGATTCACATAGAGGATACATAGCAGTGTATAGATAGTTAGTCCTAGTATTGTAAGGAAAATTGTAAGACCAGTATTTCATGTTAACATAGCTGTCTTTGGCTGCTTAGCTTACATACTTGTTCATATTTTCAAACAGTATGTTTTTGGCAAACTGGATGTGCAAAGCAAACCCTGGCTGGGGTTGCTGGGGTGTAACTTTCCCAAAACCAACAAAAAGCAGGACATAGCTGCTAACAGTAGCCAAAAATCTGATAGCATCCAAGGCCATGCTCTCACACAGAGTGGAAATACAGTGAACAGGGCTTTTAAAAAATATATAACCTGTAACCCCACAAACCACTGTATAGTAATACGTTAATGGTATGCTCCTTGGCCTTGGAAGTAAGTAGTCCAATAAACCAACCTAAAACACTTTCCATCTCACAACATATAGGGCACACTGCTTCATGCAATGGCACTGAATGTTGGTGTGGATGTGAATTAATGTTGGCATTGGATATCAATCATTAGGTGTAAATTACATCTTGAGGGATACTGAGCTGGTATATGGCACACCAGCTGTATCTCTCTGTACTGACCACCAGATAAACTATGCCAGGCTTGCTAGCTTTGGCTGCAGCAGAGGGGAATCTGGCATCTTTATTGCCACTGCTTCATCACACAGTCTACAGAAACTGAAAGGAAGCTTTCCCAAGAACAATCTGTCCTGGAAATTGAGCATGTCCACTGTCACCAAATGTTTGTAGAACGTCTGGTTAAAGCAAATAAGCCATCTACTGAGTGTCTTAGGTCTGTGCGATGTCAAAACACTGTGATTCCATCCTGTGTGAGTGAATGAACAAAACACAGCTCCATCTGAGTGTGTCTCCCATGTGACCACTTGGTGTTTACACCCATCATGCCCTGTTAATTACCTGCATGTCTCTGGAGCTTTCAGTTATATCCCCAGTGATAACTGGCATTAAACAACCCTATTTCATAAATTGATCTTATCTTTTAATCGCCTTAATTGCCTGTATTGCTTTGAGGATTACCTACCTTGTTCCAAGTGAGGCCTAATCTCTGGACTTCAAAACAAAAGACAGACATATGTAAAACAATGCCTGATATAGAAGCGCGCGCGGGGAGGGGGGGGGCTTCTCGCTGTGGGTCAGGGCATCTTTACGCAAGTTCTCCACACAGAATACCAAGTGGCTGCTGGGAAAACCTTTGTTGTGCTATGATGAGGAATAGGGGTATTTGACTTAGATCTCTTTGATTGCTTGTGGGCTGTGGCTACACACCATCGCTGTGGCTCTCAATAGCTTTCTGCAGTGGAATGCATAGACCAGCATTGCTTTCAGCACAAACATTAATAATTTCCCGTCACAATAAATCCAAAATCATACTGTACAAGGAAAGATTAAGAAAAATATATTGCAAGGTGGTGATATTTACTTATAAATAGTTACATTTAAATTAATCTTTGAAGAAACCAAAACCAAAACCAAAAACTAAAGTTTTTTTTTTAATTTTTTTATTTTTTAAACTCTGTCAGATATTTATTCTCTTACTGATATAGTTGACCAGTGCATTGTGCACTAAATGATTGAGTATATGAAGAGGAGTTGACCTCAGTCTGTGAGACACTAATGCAGGCACACAGGGTACTACCCTTATCATTATTGTGAGAATGTTGAGGTCCCCACAGATAGAGATGTCATCTCATGTGCCTTTTGTTTGGATGGTTTTATACTTTTATCACTCACACACGGAGCCTGTCTGACCAAAGTGCTCACGCACAGGCTTCAGGCTTCCCATAACCTCACAGTCTCTCAGCTATCTGCCTCAGAAGCTATAACTGTATGTCAGTCACATGGGTCATATGACCACAAGGGTTTTGCCACATAGTACATCATCTTTACAGCTTACTTTTTGTTTGTTTCTGTACATCTGCTTTCCATCAGAAAACTGTTTGCGCTTGATTTTTCACAGACCTTCGCAGTATCAGGTCTCCATACAAAATCCGCAAATGGCTTGTCGCTTAGCAGATTATCAGGTGAAAATAGAATTCGTATGGAGCTTGTGATGGTATGGTATGATGTGGTTCATATCAAACTGCTGATGAGGTGTTGAAAAAATGGCATTCCTGAAACATTGTACTGGAAGTTGGGAGGATGTTGGATATCTGTTATTTATTTGCTACATACACACATTTATTGGAACATATTGCAACAATCACTATAGGCAGAGGAAATCTTAAGAAACATGATAGTATAGATTTTTTATATTTAGATTGGCCAGCTAAATGACTGGGACTGGTATCAATTAAGAATATGGCACTAATTACACTTACATATATACTGTGTATTCTTTATTTTATTTGACATTAACCTTGGCCCACATACTTTTTAACAACAATTTGAACAAGCTGAGGTTGAAAGGAATGTTAGTTTTTGTAGGTATTTGATCTATTGGGGAACTTTACATACAATTCACTATCACTAGGTCTACATTTTTTTCAGCTTTAAGTTATCTTTCCTGACTTTAATGAATGAATCTTTCAGTGTCACTATCATGCCAAACATTATACATCATTATTGTTTACATAATTTCCAATCCAGATAGTGGCTGTCATGTCAGTTTTTGACCAACACCAAATACAAAGTATGCATTTCTCACTAACAACACTTTATCTACACCTGATAGTCCTAAAATAATATAACAGGTCACCCAAGTTTCATTCTGGACATTAGATTTCACTTTAAAAGTCCATTTAGGGGTACCATTTCAAACCATGTCATTGCATGGTCCTGAGACTCGCAAAATGCAGGGGTGATAACACAGCCCTGATAAATCCACATCTGACTGAAAACAGTGAACCCTACACCTCTGGTTGTTGTCTGGAAATGGAGAGCCAGGGATCTTGGCTGACCTTTCCCATCATTAATCACACAGGCCAGGCACGGCTCTGCGTGTGCCTGACATGCCACCCCAAACAACACCATGCTACAGTTAAGCCTTCATATACTACATAGATAATTTCTAATCAATGTTAGCATGCTAATGAGATATGAGTAAGCCAAAAGGTCATTCCTGTCTATGTTCTGGGTGACAGCTGGCTAGCAGAGGCTCTATTGCCACTTTATAATTAATTTTGAGTGATGGAAAACAGTATTTAGGATTAATCTTGGCATTTCTGTGTTAACATGGTTCTCTCTCTTTAAAAGCATGAGATGTTTGGTTGGTTTTTAATTATTTTTGATCAATTATGTTATCTTACATCTATGCTGGCTGCACTTAGTATTGCCTCTTAAACAGTTGTGATATTGAATATACAGTTAAAAGGGGAACTACCTACATCTAAAATAGTACACAGAGATCATCTGGAAACTATACCATATTTCAATGATCAGCGTGTTTGGTCAGCCAGTTACACAGTGTTACTGTGTGGAGCGTTTATTTTGCGGTCATGTGCAAGATCTTGTTGCATATTCTGAAAGTGGTCCAGAAAGTACATAGAACAGGAAGGTTCACCAGCGGCTCCCCTTTCTTTTGGAGTATTTTCAAACTGCCATACTTGGAAAGTAACTGATGACCCCCCTTACAACTTCACGCTCAGAGCTTCGCATCTGCCCTTGGGCCATCATTGACAGAGTACCCACCATCCTGTGTAACACGAGAGGTGGCGACTTGGCCTCGGTAGAAAAGCTTGAGTGGTGGGCTATAAGAGGCTTCCCACGTCACCTAACGGGGGACTTCATGCAGGGAAAGACAGACAAGAGAGAGGGGAGACGCCATGAAGATCAGGGCGGCCCTTTCTGAAGGAGGAGCGGCCGGCTGCCGCAAGGAGATTGGGTTTCTCTACAACTTGTTGCCTGGTGCTAAATAAACGCTGGCATGTTGTGTGGAGACACCCAACACCCTGGCTGAAAGGGTTGCTCACCCAGAGTTGTTCACAGCACCCAATTTCTGACCCTCTCTGTGCCCTCTTAACCCCTTCATTCCCTTTTCTCTTTTTGACCTATCATCTCTCTCTTGCCCATTGCTGCTCCTGTCATGTCTGACCTGCCAACAATTGCTTGCTAACTGGTAGGGCATGGTCGCCTGTCACTAACAGTGATGTAGTTCAGCACCACATTCGTATATGTACAGGAATGAGCATCTCACTCTTGCTGGAAAAAAACACATTAATGCATTAAAATGCAACACTTTATAGAGAATTTATTGTAAATTTATGCCTGCTGTTCATGAGTAAACTATTGACCCTCCTCTACATCGTTGCTCTGCTTGAAGACTCAAGGCCAAATCCAGACAACACACATAGAGGTGCCTCGCAGTCTCCTGATCCAGAACTCAAAGGATATGCCATGATATTTTTCTTTTGCCTCACTAAAACCAATTTCACTGAGAAAAGGTCTTCCCAGTACTACCCTCACTAACTGGCCTTCATAGCACAAAGGGAATTTATCATTAAAGAAGCACAATCAATATCTCTCACCCCCTGCATGGCAGAGCAAAGCAAGGCCGGTGCTGAGCTCCGAGAGGGGAATGTGGGGTACCAGAGGAGCTAATTAGAGAGTGAATGTCGGCTATCTTGTTAGCCCACATCCAGCTGTGGGAATGGTGCTAATGAGACATGCTGTACCAACATAGACAGCCTGTTATTGCAACACGGAAGATCACTGCACTTCCTAATCTCATATGCTTGTATAATCATTCAAATAATGCATAATTATTTTACTTTTATTCCCTTCTGGAGCTTCATGTTGGGAAGCGAAGGAATTCTGCCAGTTACATGGATACAACAAGCAAGATCATGTCTGACACCATGTAGGCACTTCAGAAATGCTCAGAACATTCCTGAGGCATGCAGAAGCCCTTCTCAGAAACAACATTCACATAAATCTGTTTGTATGTACAAATGCTTAGAAGATACATTTTACATGTGATAAAATTTTACATGTGAAAGAATATTATTGGTATTGTGCAGACATAAGACATTTTAAGTATGAGCACAAACAAGAAACAGGATGTCCTGGAAATGTTAGCAACCAGCACACAATCACAGTCCAAATTAATTCTCAACTTCCACATATTGAAAAACCTGCCTTTGAGTGACTCCTTCAAAGGTACCTCTTTTGCTGATTAATCTAGTAATTACCAATTAGCTGTGGTAATGGCTTGCATCCAGGCAGACTACGGTGCAGCATGCCTGTTTTATCTTCATTAGAAAGAAGGGGGCTGTGAGCACCGGGGCACATTTTGACCCCTCTCTCCTGGGATACATCACTTGGCAGCAGGTCAAGCTTCATATCAGACAAAGAGTAATTCATTTTTTTTCCTTCCTTTCCTTGTTCCTGGAGCACACACTTCATACATGCTCTCTTGGGAAGGGTTTTCCTCAACTTCCCCAAGGTTTTCCTTCCATTCATTTAAAACAACAGTCATAAAACAACATTAGCTGCTAAAATCAGACTAATCAGCCATAAAGTTAATATGATACAGTGAATGATTAGTATATCTCAACCAGTCAAAGCTCAGTAGGGAACTCTGTTATGTGAAATCATTGCAGGGGGTACTATGAAAGTACTTATCTGAAGCTTATTAGTCCCTCCACTTAAATGCCTCCGGCAATGGGCTTCAGTTCTGAGCAAATTATTGCCTGTTCTAAAACAAACCTAATGGCTACCTCATATAGTTTGAGTTTAAACTTCCTCCAAGCCTTCTCTGTGAAATCAGAATGTGCAGTATTGGTGCAGCGACTTTTCAACACAGCCTTTGAGATTAAAAACACAGCATAATTCAGAGGCCAATATCTGCCGCTCTGTCAGCGTCACCCTCGACGGTGCACCTCCCTCAGTTTCTTAGGCTCCTCACCAGGGTAAATATTTACAAATGTGCACTCAATAACATCTGCTGCGGTTTGGGCTCAGCAGCATGGTGGAGCAGGGGAGATGAAGCACATCATGAACTCATGGGAACATACTTTGTCTCAGGTTCCATCCGCTCATCGGGAGGCTTCAAATGCCACAAACAACTAGTCCCAGATGTATGCTATGATGCAACACAGATGAATTAAAAGCTCACGGGATATCTTTGATTGTTTAGTGTAGGGAATAGATAAGTGGCAGTTGGCAGGATTATCATAGTGTAATATAGATCAGCAGATGGGACTCATGTGAAACATCTGTGGAAACAAAGGAATTTTCCTGCACTCTCAAAAAACATGCATGTGTTTGGCAACTTCAGAAATAATGAGTGTCACCAAGTCTTAATAAAATAATATTATAAGAAAAAGGAATTCCAAGTGAACTACTGAACATTTTTCCCCCCAAAAAATAAAACTGTTTGGCTAAACAGCATTTTGCCACACAATAAATATTACCCAATTTTCCTAGAACTACCAAGATGTCAAAATTCAATCTCTTTTACCAGACAGTAATATATCTAATATATCTGCAGGAAATTAAATGTGTTTTTATGGCTAAGCCAATAGCTTTGCTTGGATACTCATCAAAGAGTTTGAATTTTTGTATTAAAAGGGTGATTCTTATTTAATAAAAATAAAATTCCAGTATATATTAAATGTTACAAATGCCAATCTATGCAAACTGAAAATTCTAAAAAAAAAAAAAAAAAAAACAAATGATACAGGATGTTTTGTTTTCTACTACAAATACAAGTAATTTTTTATACTAGTGCTTAATGTAGGACTAAAGCAGGTGCAAAAACATCTTACTGCTTAAACACATGTGTCCCAGCGTCAGTCTTCAACCTGTCTTAAACCTGTGCATTCAGCAGTCTATGTATCAATGAACATATACACACATAAATACCATAAATACTCCAGTACACCCCTGACAGGTGCATGAACATGCTCTGCTAAAGATTTTTTCATGCTCTACCCTGGGAACCTCACTGTATCTGTGCACTTCCATGAGCAAAGGGAAGCCCAGTCAAATGTTAAACTTTGATGGAGTGAACATATGGGACTGCTAAATAGACACCTGCTAGGAGATAAACTATGCTGTGTCCTCTTTATCCATACCATAAAACACTGAGAGTAAAAGCAAAAGAGCTTTTGCATGTCTGCATAATTGCTCAAACAAGATGCATGATTATACTATTTAAAAAATCCATGAAGTAGTAGTACTTTTCATTTCTCACGTGAGATACTGTAATTCTTCAAAATAATTAATTAATCAATTAATTTTGCAATATATATTTTGAAGTGGTGTGTATATTAATTGGAAGAGGTGTGTTTATGATATTCATTTATATATAGGTTTTTCTTTTTTTTACCCTTTGTCAAATACAACCTGGATGTTAGAAACTTTTCTATTAATTCCCAGAGTGAATCTTAGTTAATCATTTTTATAGGAAATGATGATGCATTGTTACATTAAATAATGAAACTGAACTTACTGCAGTTCATTGTCATTGCAAGTGCTACAACTTGGAGCCACACTTTGGGTAGATTAACCAAGTATGCAGAGGATATGTCGTACTGTGAAACTACTCTGGTACTCTCTATGAATTTCTGTTGGGAATGTGTGAAGGGGAAAAGGAAGGAGAGATTCATCTGTTAGATAGCGATGGTGTTTTTTGGGGGGTTGGATGTGGGAAGCACACAGCTCAAAACATCCCAGATGTTTTTAATAAACATTGCGCTACAAAGTTCATACTTTTAAGTTATTTTTCTGTGATAAACATAAACACACACACACACAGCCTACACCACCAATATGTTTAGTGTGCATTAACCAAACATGTATTTAAGAAAGAATATTGTGGTAGCTGTTGAAACTGTTTTCAGCCATGCAAGTTATTCTAGAGATGGCAGTGTTGGTCTGTTAGTCGGTCAGTCAGTCCACCACTTTCATCTAGACTGAAATAGCTCAACATGACACTTAATTTTGTACAGACATTCATGGTCCCCAGAGGATGACTCCAAATGACATTAATGATCCACTTAATTTCATAAGATAACCATCAAGTAAACATTTTTGGTTTTTAGTTTTTAGTAAAAATGTCTTGAGACTTGACTGACCTACTACTAATGAATTACCATGAAATTTGGTTAAGATATCCATGGTTCCTAGATCATGTATCCCTTGATTCTGGTGTTCCCCTTAGTTTTCCTCTAGCGCCACCAATATGTCAAAACTTTCGGTTATTGGTGATTTGAAGGTTAAAAAGAGGACTTTATGTGTGGCAGGCTCTTTATTAAATCTTCCACACATGAAGATCTACTAATTGAAATGCTGTTAAAATGCCAATTATGTGTAACTTCATACAGATGAAACCTTTCAAAATTTGCCAAATCAGGCCTCACACCTGCCAATCACCAATTTGTGTTCACTGGGTTTGAAAGATGTTCTCTCAAGTGTCTTGTTCTTGTATTAATAATCATTGCACTTTCTAGTAGTGGAAGAGCAGATTGTAGAGGTTGTGATTTCACTACAATTATCTGTAGAAAAAAATATGTCTGTGATGTTAAAAGACTCCTCAGTAGTCATAGTGAAGATGCAGATATGAGGTTGATGTACATCCGTTTTGGTCACAGCTGACTCACTCACCAAGAGAGGGATGATTCAGTAGTGGACTGGAGTGAATCAAGGCTCTAAGATGTGGATTTGTTAGGCCCATTGATGTGTTGCTCATACTACAAATACACATACATCTTATATGTGACAGAGATTGAGCAACAGGAGCTAAGGTTAATGGTCATGATGTCCAACAAGCACATAAATGACTGCCCCTGCTTATGTTAGGATTACTAGGGAGAGTGGGACAATTGGAGTGTTTGTAGTTGTGAGCAATACTGTATGTGCATGTGGGCATATGAAGGATACAAAGGTCATGGTCTTTGGGCTCCATGTCCTTTGGACAACACACTGTAAAAACCTCCACATAACCTGATGCTAGGCTCCTTTCCCACGCCGGTGTCAGCTCAGGGCCCCTGGCACCAAAGGCTTATAAAAGACGGACTCAAGGTTGGACCCCTCCAGCAGCATGACAGACAGGGCACCAAACCACTCTTACACCCCCCCACACACCCCCAGCATAAATAATGCCTGTGTAAGTGAGCTGCATAGCCCCTACAGCTGCTATAGCCATGTTTTTTTATGAGTCATGGTATGACACTGTGCCCCATGTGAGCCCGTAATGAGCCCTCCTACCACTGCTCGGTTACTGGAACAGGTAAGAGTGGGAATACTTAGTCTTTATTGGGTATGTTTCTTAGTGTTAAGTTACTCCACCATTAAAGTGATAGATGGTAATTAAGGTGTGGATGGTACAGGCTGTCTGCCACCATGCTGGCTTGCTGCTGACCAAATTCTATGGAGGGAATAAAAATTATTCCAATGTAAAAGGCAGGATGATTGCTGAATTGCAAGTGTTACATTTTTTAATGGGATAACCCATATTTTAACCAAATGTGCAAGCACATATAGAGGTATAGCAAAGAGGAGGTAGAGCGTAGGATGAAATGCAGAGCAATTAACAAGGATGCTACCAAAGACACTGGAATGTAAACAATCACAATATTAGTTTTCAAACCTGTAATGTTCCCTGAGATTTTCCGCCATGCATGTAGCACTATCGTATCTCTGGCCTTCTGATAATGGTGCAAATTCTTTGGATACATGTCCTGGAGGTCAGCATTTTTGGGGTCAAAGTTCAGTTTACTTTGGCTGCAGAAGCTGGTGGATAATCAGGCAAGTGTGTGTCTCTATAGCTCATGCAGCTGCCCAGGCAAGATAAAACTACATTCAAGTCGTTTTTTTCTGTAGATTACGATACTGCAGATAAATTACAGAACAACACAGAAACCCTGAAAGCCATCCCAGATCAATAATGTTGGTCACCCTGTCATTGTCAGCTTCGGGTAAAGCCTTGATGATATCACAGAAAGCTGAGATGAGGTTTTTATAATTTTAGGATTGGCTATTTAGTGATAAAGAACGGTATCTGTCAAATGCCCATTAATAGGAAAAATACTGTTTCAGCATGATTTTTTCTTAGCAGTGACACTGATAATATTCTGGCCAGTGGTATACCTATTTCAAGTTTAGAAACTATTAATCAATGTCAATCTTTAATTCAACTCTTTTAAATACACAACATACAGTATAGACTTATTTTGGTTGACATATTCATCCATCCCTAGTATACGTAAAGTTCATCCCTCCATATTGCAGGCTTAAAGGTCCAGTGTGCAGAATTTAGTGCCATCTAGTGGTGAGCTGGCGGATTGCAACCGAAGGAATACACCTTCCCTCATCCTACCCCTCCAAGCGTGTAGGAGAACCTACAATATTCTGCAAAACTTGCGAAAAACACAAGAAGCCCTCTCTAGAACAAGTATTTGGTTTGTTCATTCTAGGCTACTGTAGAAACATGGCAGTGCAACATGGCGGGCTCCATGGAAGAGGTCCTGCTCCCTACGTAGATATAAAGAGCTTATTCTAAGGTAAGGAAAACACAACGATTCTCATCTTCATGGGATTACAGACTAATTAAAACATACTTGAATATGATATTCCATTTCACCCCAGTCCGTTCCGCTAGATGCCACTAAATTCTACACACTGGACCATTAAAAACAGCAAACTGAGGCAACACAATATATAAACCAATGAGCTGCCTGACAACTCTGATCTATAAAAGTCATAGTTAGCAGACACAGAGGGGAAATGTATATGTCTTTTGTGAGGAAGGAAGGAAAATGTTTAAACAGACTTGTTAGCCAAAACACTGTAGAACTGGAGGCTTGAAGGCGAAGGCTCCACTCTCCCTTGTTTCCATTAAAGTTAATGCCCTCCAACTTGTGGTGTAGCATTACAGTGAACCCCATGAAACCATCCTGGCTGTGCATTAACCAATGTCATATGTTTACTGAGCAATGGGGCGTTCTGCCCTGAGATGTCTTAAAATGCAATTCATGACTTTAAGACAGCAGGAGAGCTTTTAAATACTGATTTGAGGAGGCACTGAGAGACAGGTCATGTGACTTTGAGAAGTTATTGTATGTCTTTGTCAATCTGAGGTGAGCCAACAGTAAAAGGTGCTCTATAAGGTGAAAGTCTAACCATTTGAGGTTTTTGAGTGTTAACATGAGTAAGCATCTCTAGACACACTGTTCATCATTTTTATAAGGGTCAAGTGGCCATGGCTGTGCAGGGGAGACATAGGAGGAAGTTGCTGATGATTCTATGTTTATTCAGTGATACACACAGCAAGACCATTGATTCAGTCTATACCCTCTTTGCACCACCCTAATCCCAAGGCACTTAACAAGACCCATTTATAGTTTATTTACTTAATCTGACTCACTTCGCTGCTCATGCACAATGCTGATAACTGCTACTTCATCTCAGCCAAGATCCAAGATAATGGTTTTAAAGGTCTTTGCTCAGCATTTGTCCTCTAAAAATAATTGACTGTTTTCTTAACCCCTCCTTCAAATAGCCATTGCCCAATCTTAATCTGTCTAGCTTTGTATTTCTCTGCATGGCATTATGGTGTGTGTGGGTCTATAGTAAGAGCAATATTCTGAATATAAAAAGTTTGAAGGATGATGTCTTTTGCACAATTGTAAGGAATGGATTTAATAATGTTTTTGTCTGCTTTAACAGAAGGTACGAGTGTTAACAGACAGTTCAATCAGGGAAGACACAAGTTGACATGAATTTGAAAGTTTTACTTGATAGTCTTTGACACTGACCCTGTCAATTCAATGGATATATAGGAATGGAGCCCTATAAATAACATCCAATCAGAGATCACCCCCAGGGGAGCCATAGATGGTGCAGGACGCCGTCTATGGCTGGTGCAGGGGTGGTGCAAAGGTGAAGCTGCGATGCGGCATAGACTGCGATGACAGCAGAGAGAGACAAAATAATAATAATAATAATAACTTTATTTGTATAGCCCTTTTCAAAACATAGTTATGTTTAAGCGTTTTATAGAACAGGATAAAACACACAGTCACAATAAAACAATATAAATAAAAACATGGAACAAGGTAAAAAATAACAGAGACATAAATAAAAACATAAGAAAACCCTAACCTTAACCCTAACACTGTAATACAGAGTATAATAAAAAAAAAATAAGCAACAGATTTCCTGTAGAAAAGCCTTCCTATAAAAGTTTGTTGAGGATTGATTGTTTTGAATGAGCTGGAGACAAGAGATGGCTTTTTGGCCGAGCCCCGAGTACAGAGAGTTACAATAATCCAGATGTGACAAAATAAAAACATGGATGAGTTTTTCAAGGTCCACTTGAGATAAAAAAAAAAAACTTAACTTAACTGTTAAAAAGGTAAGGTGGTTTAAATTTTCTTCAGCTAAGATGATCATTGGATGAAAGAAAAGCCTGCGCACAGAGCCCAGTGAAATAATTGGATAACAGTTGAAAGGCAGAGCTCAGTGTCATGACGAAATAGGCTAACCAATGTCTTCCTGCTTGAACTTGCGCTAAAAGCTACATTAGTAAACAAACTGTTATGTCCAAGTCGAGGAGCATATCATTAGGTAGCTATATTATTTTGTGGAATTACATGTTACATTTAAAAAATAATTATATATAATCAAGAGGCTATTACTGTATATCAAACTTTAGAGTAATGGCATCAATTCAACTGACATCCAAGATCAGCCGAGACATTGGAAGCCTGCTTTAGTCTATCTTTGTCGGAAATCACGGACCCAAACTGCATTATAGAGTGCTAAAAGGCGACATGGCAAGTAACTAAGGGGGGAGAAACTTTATTGAAGGGTTAGCTTTAATGTGATGATGTGTGCACATGTCCCACAGGAGGTCTGCTTGTATGACATTTAAATCCAAACATCTGTAATGCTTGATCGTTTGAAAATGCGGAGGGATCTGTTTTGTGTCACAGATGTTACTTTGTCATGTGTCAAACTGAGAGAGGAAATGTTCATTTTGATAGACAGCAGCCCCCAACCCCCCATCCAGTTCATCTGAAAGCACCAGTGTGCTGTATGCATTTTTAAATGAGCGACTGTTGAGTATTTAAACCATGCAGAGCAGGCCCCTTTGACAGACATACAAGTTGTAGGCAGGTTCTCTGAGGTCATTCCAAGTGACAATGTAAAGGGATAGAGGTCAGCAGTGTCTTGGTACCTTTGCCTCTTTCATTTCCTCTGGGGTGAAGCGCCGGTCCCCTCCTGCCTTCTCGTCTCAGGCCAAGAGACGCCTGATGAGACCCAGAGGGAGGTCAAACCACAGCTCAGACACAGAAACCTCTGAGCAAATTCTGCACATACCAAGCTCTGTTTGTCCATAACAGGACCAATGCACTCAGCTTCCCGTTTCTCCTTTCTGGGATACAGAATTGAGGAAGCAATAGACTGAACCAAGAAAGTGATACAGTATGTATTGTGTGGTCAGGTGCTGTTATTCTTTCCATGCTTAATCTGCAAGATCACAATGTGCAAAGCAGAGCGTAGAGATTATGCCAGGAAGTCTTTTGAAGCAGGAAGACTTAAGGATCTCTTGCAACATAAATGTTCACCGTCACAGCGCAAATCTGACACAAGAGGTCTTTCCGCTACTTTCCCTCACTTTGTTTCTGTAAGACTTGAGGATTTCCCTCTGTGCTGTACCTTGAACAGTATCAGTTCCAGGTCAACCAACCAGAATGTCCTGCTACAGGACCCAAACTAGTCCACTGGACTGTCGCTTCCTGTAATGAGAGATTTGTTGTGATTTTCATCATTGTCAGCAATGGCTCATTTAGCCCTCTGCCAGATAATGACCTTCTTTTGGTGTCTGTCTCTCTTGTGAAGTGGGTGAAGGAGCAGAGAGAGAACAAAAAGGTAGAGAGCGGATGGAGATGAATAAAGTTGTTTGTTCTGTGTGTGCTGGGTCATACAGTGCATGTCTTTGTGTATACCTGAGGGGCTGCAGAGAGGTCAGAGCACTGACAGACACACAGGTGTGGCTGCTGTTGATGAGCAGTACTGCCAAGTCTGAATGGACAGATAATACTTGACCTCTGGAGGGTTTGGAGGAAGAGAGCAGACGCAGACTTGAAATGTAAGAAAATAGCAACACGAAGTGTCTGGGTAAGTTTTGATAAAAATTGATTGAGCTTTTTAAAATTCTGTCAAAATTTTGTGTGTTCATGTATACACACATGAATGTGAAGTGTGTTTATGTACACATGCAGTTTGTGGAAATAGAAAAATGTCCTTTGTACTTGTGAAAAAAATGGTAACTTGCAGTTACACGTTTAAAAGAAAAACAACTAGTATGACGCAGTGTGTATGATTCATGTCAAGTCAATGGATTCTATTTATTTTCTATGGAGAGCAGGAGATGCAGCTGCACAGTGTTTAATGGATGCGGCGCAGCTAGTTGACAGATCGTTCGCCGTATCTGTATTTGCATAAACATAACTCGATCTCAATTTTATGCAAATGACTCCATCCAGTGCAATGCATCCAGCTCACGAAACTCACATCAAACTATCAAACGAGACAGTGCTGATCAAATTTGAGGTTCTGTTACTGCATTGTGTCAAATATTTTCAGAAACATATTTTAGTGTACTGTTACACTAGCTATAATAGCAGTTTGTGACCAAGCCGCCATTTTTTCCTGCTTGAAAATAGATGAGCCAAAACCAAACACAACTCACAGTATGTCTATCCAATCAACTGCAGTGTTTGTGTGGTAAGCTACATCATTTCTTTGGAGAGAAAAAAGCAGTCTATCATGATCATGGAGGAAACAGTACCACCCACTAGCCATACACATAGCCATCTATTTCAGTACATGTACGTGTAACTTATTTAAAATGTGCTCTTTTCTTTAAAGCTGCTTTACTCAAATAAGTTTATGTTAAAGAAAAACTGTTACTTTTGCTGAATTTTCAGTCATAAAAAAGAGCCAACTAATGTCTCACGTTGCTAACATCATGTTGCTAACATTAGCTAATACTAGACACTGTGAGCTATTGGTAACAGAAGTGTTCAGTTTATAGGTTGTTCCACTGCCCCCATATGGCCAAAAGGTCAAATAATGTAGGGTTAAAACAATAATTACACATAATTAATTCTCAATTTCTTAATAATGTTACCAGAATAATGTATTATAGCTGTTCAACTACCAAATGATGTACTTAAACACTTCCAACAATTGTCATGATTACATATTTATTGAATGTTTAGATTTAATTATTCTTTTTTTCTTTCTGCTTTCCTCACCATGGTTAACACAATGCTGACTTCCCTGTTTCATGACCACAAATAACAGCCAATGCTGCAGGCTGCAGTCTGAAAGTAAAACCCAAACACCAAGCAAAGTTCAAACAAACTAACTTAGCCAAACACACAAGGGACATACAGACTCAAACTGATATGGAAAGATATGATGTCAGATTTAATGTTATATTTAATTGATATTCCAATGTGCTTGTATAGGTTTGATGCAGAAATAAATATTTGATGAAATGCCATGGAATGGATGAAATATGAACTCTCAGTTTTAAATTCAGTAGGCAAACCCACACAGAGAATAATAATATGAATAAATGTAATCCTTTACTCCAGTTTGTAAGTGTGTGTCTCTTGAACAGAAGCCATTCTCACTGACTGAGCTGTAGCCTGGTAGCAGTGAAGTTTATTCTAATTCAACCTCTCTCCTGTAACCAGTAGAGCAGAAAATGTCCCTGATAGGTCTGGGAGAAGAGACATGACTTGTTTGGTCAATCCAGCTGTCCTTCCAACATCAGGCAGGTAATGTAAAAACCTTTTCTTTGAGGAACACAGCACAAGAGAACTTGAGAATTTAGCAAGATGCTTGTAATAATGCTGCCATTCAGCTTCAACCAATTAAAACAACTGCAATTGAGGGCAAACCTATACAATTGCTTTGTTGTGCAGGACCTTCAACCTGTCAAGACCTACTTTGTTTTCAGTGTCCACACCATGTCTTCTACTGCCACATTCCCACAGCTCTATACAAAAACCCAGCCCTCTGCGGTCAGAGCTGCAGTAGAAAAACAAAACCCCCTTGCCAGCTTCACATGAGAACACTGTGAGATCCTCATGTGATATTGATGAAAGGCTCCGCCCAGACGGGTTATAGATTTTCTCAGCTTCCTTTGAAGAATATCAGAATCTCTTGTTTTTGTTCAGAGATTTATCAGGAATAGAGATGAAAACCTATTCTCCGGGGATTGCTGTCAAGATCAGAGGTATGTGCACTTTTTTCTCTGAAACAGGGATGCACCCACGTGGTGAAGATGTCTCTGAGTCTTTCTAGGGTTAGCAAAAATTGCATGAAATGATCAAACAGAGCTGCAAACTCTGACTTGAGTTCGCTGCCCAGTTGTCCAAACTCTAAAGTCTGAAGGAGAGGAAAGAGACTGAGATTTTTATGCTCTCATCTCAGGGATGAATGACAGCAAAGTTTTTTTTTTCGAACTGGAGCATCCTTCATCTCGGGCCAAAAGGAATATACAATATCTGTGAAACAGTGAGGAATGTCTTAAGGGGTGTGCAGCAGGACACACTGAAGTAGCCTCTCAAAACACTAAATTGTTATTTCTTTTCCTAAATTCTTTTTTTTACTGCTCCTTTCCTCTCCTCTCTGCACTTCCGTATTTCTTTTTAACCACCCTGTCTGGTAAGATTTAACCTTAAATATATCCTGTCAGCCTCAATCTACAGACTCTCATGGTGGCAGAGTGTTACTTGTGGCAGACCACAGGTAAATATCTTGAGGGCAGCCCATACTTTTCCAATTCAGAGGTATTGGCTCCAGATTCATCAACTTAGCTTGGTTTCCTTATAAAACTGTGAGGAGTTTGGATACTAATGATGCTTGGTCCCCCAAATAACAAACCCTGAGGATCACAGGCAGTGTCAACACGAATTGTACCAACACACTAATACAGTCTGCCTCCTATATGAGTCTCGGTACAGTATAGAGCAGACAATAATGCCTGATTTATTTTTATGGATCTGACTCTCACAAATTATAGAGATGTACAGTAGTCTGGATGATGTAGGCACATACTGTCTTGAACCCCGAGGCCCCATTTTAATGATTCTGACATTGAACAATGCAAAATCTAGTATATTACAACCAGGTTTTTTATGATCATATACTTAATGTTCAATAGAGAAAATCAAACATGACTCTTGAACCATGTTTTCCAACAACAAAAGAAAAAGAACTTGTCCTTTGTTCCACTGTAAACCAAGCAGTGACACACAGGCCTATACCATAATCCTGCTGTTACTGTTGAGATCCGATCACTCAGACCACATTCGGAGGTGGTCTGGGCCACATGTGGCCACATTCTTTTAGCAGTGTGGAAGCAATGTGTCCTGGGCCACACTGAAGGACCGCCTACTCAACTGACATCCTCTATTTTCTGGCAGACTAGGCACAGGAAATGCGATTCTGCCTCCTGGTCCATGAACCCTCCATTCAAAGTTTTGTTCAACTTGATTGATATAACAACATATAGAACAGGATAAACAAATGTGTTATTTGTTTTTCCGTTTTTCATGTGAATTTAAAAAACAAAATCCATTCATCCAGCTGAATAACCCTCGACCTGAAATAACAAAGGAGGGATTTGGTCTGAGAGTAGCTCCACTGCAGTCACCATATAGCAGCATACCGTTGGGGTGAACTTGCAGGGCGCTTAGCTCACACAAAGTCTTAGCTGAGGTCAGAGCAAGCGGCAAAACTGTTTTGGATGACAACACCTTCAGAGAGGAACGCTCCAGAGGTTCGTAAGGATCCTTCACCAGAGCCTTGAGCACCAGAGGCATTTCCCATTGGGGGGTAGAGGCGCACATCACCGGGCATTGTTCCCTGACTCCCTGCAAGAAATGTTTCACAAGAGGGTGGCTAAAGACCAGTCTGTTGCCAAAACCTTTGTGACAGCAAAGATAGCTGCTGCATACACTTTAATAGTGGTATGAGACAGTCCTCTATCAGGCAAACACTGCAAAAAGGAGAGAACAGAACCGACTGCACACATCACAGGCGTTGGAATCCCAACCACTTCACCCTATAACAGGCGATGGTGGATCCCACCCTCGCCGAATGGTCTGTACAACCCAGACAGTCCAACCCGCATCAGCCTGTCCCTTTCAGGATCCAAGCCTGGAGGGGCTGGCCCAAAAAGGGCAGAATGCCCATCACCCCTGCCTCCTGGGACAGATCCCCCAAAACAAGGGGATTGACTGGACTGACTTCAGCAACGGGGCTCCGCAGGACACTGGTGTACTGGACATAATTTGCAACAAAGCCATAGTCTCAGTGGGGATGACTGAGTGGCAGCAGTGTGTTGCCAGCTAGAGCAGGGGACTCTGTGTCATCGAGCACAAGGTCTGACTCGCTCTCCTTGCAGTGGAACATCATGCTGGCGTATAATCTCAGTTGGCTGTCAGCAGTCAGCGCAGGATGGTGGCTGCTGAACACCTCTCTCTTCAAGGTCTCAACCGAGACACTCGAAACAGAACTCATGACAGTGTGTGCTGGCTATGAAGCCAGGACACAACAAGTGACTCCATCCATGGAGAAAGCTGATTAGTGAGCAAACTCACTGTTCACTGAAGAGAAAAGGATGTTGGACAGCAGGCACACTTATACTGTGGGCTCTACACAGTGACATCTGGATGCCACATGTGCTCAGGACCTGGGCAGACCGGAGTGTTGAAGAAATTCATTCATATCCAGGTTCAGAGTTTGCTGTGGTGGAAGTGTTTTAATAGCAATTCCGGAAAAGCGGTGAGCTCACTGACACAGTGCTGGTCTGGTTCAGTAAGCTGACCCCGAGTGAATGAAGGTAGAGAATTTTATACAGAGAAGGACAAAGCAGTCAACAAAAGATCAAAAAGGGGTGTTTGCATACACAGTCAGGGGCCTGAAAAAGTCTCAGGTCGATCAACATATACATACAAAAGCAATGGCCAGACGGAGTCTCAGGTTGATCAACATATACATACAAGATCAAGGGACCAGAGTGAGTCTCCGGTTGATCAGCATATGTATACAAAGCCTATCAAGTCTGTATTCGAATCAGATGTGTATTCAATTACCAAGTCTGCACCCACATCAAGTGTGTATTCTTCTTCAATCCACACTTTTTTTTTTTTTTTTTTTTTTTTTTTTTTTTATGTGTGTGTGTCTGTTACAGGTTATGTAGCTCGGTCAGTCTAAATAATTTCAATTAAAATTTGAATGTTCTACCTTCATGGTGGAACAGGCTGAGTTGTTGTGGACTATGTGATGTAAGTCGGCTTCTAGGGTTAGGCAATTTGCATACTTGAGACCAGTGATCAAGACACAGCCAAGATTCAATACCCAAGTAAGACAAATTAAAACAAGCAAGGCAAAACTTCAAAAGAAACTAGATCTAGACAAAATTTAACAAAATAAGAAAAAGCAAGAAAAAAAACAAACAAACAAGGAAACTAAGGCAAGACAACTAAATTGTTTTACCAGTCAAACAACATAGTGGTGACAGGGCTTTGCAATGTCTTGGCGACATACAAATGGCCAGCTATCTTTTGAATGTTAGTAGCATGGTCAGGCACACATTCAATATATACTTCTGACGACAGCATGAGTTTCTCCTTGAGAGGCCAACATGTAATCCAGTGTGGTAATGTCATAGTTCATACAGCAGTCATCTTTTGTGAAAGCATGGACATGCTTTTTGTGGGGGAGTTTGTGAGATCTCCAACTGTGATAGGAAGGTCTCTTATTTGATCCAAAGTTGCCATGGTTTCATAATTTGGAATGAGTACCAAAATCTTGTCCATGGTGTTTGTATGTGTGTGTTCAAGTCTCTTTGAACATAGCGTGCTTCATGTGGTACGGTGGAGACTCGTAGCTGGTATCACATGACCCAGATTGTATCTTCTAGACCATCCAATGGGTAGAAATCCATAAATTTTCAAGCTTCAAGTCCAGTCCACTCTTTGGTTGTGGTGTAGAACAATGAGCTATCATTGTAGCAAAATGATTCTAATCATCAATGGGGTTAGATGATGGCTGTTGTTTTGGAGGCACATCCCTTCCAGATTCTTCAGTGAGTTCAGTGTCACAGGAAGTAATGGGCAAGGCCCATTTGGTAGGTGGGAAGCAGAGAACTGTTCAGCTCTTTTAGGACTCTGAGCGAGTTTGGGTTTGTCATGCATGTTTTCATGGGTTTCTGGTGCTTGCCTTGCTCCTCCATCTTTTTCTGGGGCTGTACGCCCTGTGCGGCTCCTCCAATCCTCAGGTGGCTGTGGATGGTGTACATCTTCTTCTGGGGCTGTAAGCCCTGCGCTGCTCCTCTGGTGCTCAGTTGGCTGTGACTGCTGTACATCTTCTTCTGGGGCTGTAAGCCCTGCACTGCTCCTCCGATCCTCAGTTGGCTGTGGATGGTGTACATCTTCTTCTGGGGCTTGACGCCCTGCGCTGCTCCTCTGGTGCTCAGTTGCCTGTGGATGCTGTACATCTTCTTCTGGGTTGTAGCCATCCTTCTATGGGCCCGTAGGGGATGAAGAAGAAGGTCCACAGGATGAAGATGGTTCCTGCCGTTTTCTGGTGCATGGTGGAGGAGGCGTCTTCTTACAGTGGGATGCGTGGATCCATGTGGGACGACCTTCGCACTTGATTGCTGTATTGGTGGTGAGCAGGACGTGTTGTGGTTTTAGACCAGTGGGGTTTCAGAGCGTTTCTTTTCGTTGGAACTCTCTGATGCTGACTCTCCTGGTTGGATACTGCAGCTAGGATTATATCTTGGAAAAAAATTGAATTGTCTCTACCCAAGAGTGGGTTAGCTCAATACACGTTTACAAAACATTCACATTCACAAATTTCTACTGTACAGATTTAAAAGTCCATGGGGAAGGATGTGTCTTCTTTTTGTTTGTTTTTGTATGGTTTGGAGTCTTGTTTTTTATGGATGCTAAAACATCTCAAATTTTTCCAATTTATATAACACATCCTCCCTTTGCTCACATGTAACGGGCCAGGTGACATGTGAGCTAGCCATGGTTATAGGGATGTGAGTGCCACAACATGGCCGTTATTGTGGACTCACAGACATTTACATATTTACATCCACGATCAAGCAACAACCTATGCTCCTTTACATCAGTAGTTTCTTGTATACATCAGTAGAAAAAGCGAGATTGTTAGCAGGTATGAGAGGACAAGATTTAACATACAGAAATGTTAGATAACTGCTTTTGCTGCATGGTCAGCCAAAACAGTACCTCTCGAAGCAGGGTTGTTAAATTCGGTGTGGGTTTCCCATTTAACAACAGCAATAGATGAAGGAAGTTGACATGTATCTAACAGTTCACTGATCCATTTGCCATGTTTGATGAGTGTCCCCGAGGATATAATGAATCCTCGGTTTGCCCATAACATGCCAAAGTCATGTAAACATCCGAAAGCATACCTGGAGTCAGTAAAATGGTGACGGTTTTACCTTTTGTCAGGTAGCAGGCTCTCATCAGTGCATACAGTTCAGCTACTCGGGCGGAGCTTGAGGATGGCAGGGCGGCATTTTCAATAATTGGAGAGTTATCACAAATTGTATACCCTGTGTATGGCACTCCATGTTCATATGTGCAGAGGTTTCAGTATGGAGAACAAGATCAAAGTTAGAGTCAGAGGAGTTCTGAAAGGTTAGGACAAAGTTTAGATAACCATGAAATAAAACAATCAGGTTTGTTAATTGTAAAGACACCTCTCTCTACCTGATCTAGTCTGAAGGAAACATATCTGCAAGAAAAGTTAAAGCCCTGGATGAAGACAGATTACGTAAATCCAGATTTCTCATGTACAAAATATAAAAGATTAGTTCTGTTCATCAGGTCCCGATGCAGAAGTTAACGTTGGCTTCAACAACAGTGTCTATCTTGTAAGCTGAGGTAGACGGAGAAACTATAAGTAGGTCATCTACATACAGTCTCAGAGTTGGACCTCATAGAAAGAAGTAGGTGACTCAGTGAACCCTTGAGATAGTCGGTTTCATGTAAACTGTCTTCCACCACAGGTAAGCACAAGCAAATCTGGTCATCTGTATCTAAGGGAACATAAAAGAATGCACTATAGAAGTCAAGTACAGTATAGCGAGTTGATTTGGCAGGTAGTGAGGACAATACAGTAGTTGGGTTTGGAATTAACGAGGAAACACTACTGCATTGATAGCTCGCAAGTCCTGCACAAATCTGTATTCTGGTCTGTCTGGCTTTTTCACAGGAAGTATAGGTGCGTTCCATGGCTGTTGCATGGCACTATGATTCCTTGGTCAAGCAAAGACAGAACGAATGTCTTCTCTCTTTTCCTGAGAAAGAGGGTACTGTGTAATCTTTGGCGGAGAGACATTTTGTTTTTTTTTTCAAAATCTGTCCTGGTTCGGCAGCTTTAATCAGACCGACGTTATTTGAAGAAAAAGCCCATACTGATGGGGGCACACTGGACAACCTTCTAACATAGACGGTCCCTTTCTCTTCACAAGAAGGTTGATTTTTGCTAGTTTTGAAAAAGATGTCGTCTGGTGAACAATAGCTGGTAAAGTTTAGTTTGCGTAACAAATATCTCCCTAATGGGTTTACAGGTGTGGTGTCAGACAGAAGAAAGGAGTGTGAAGTTAAGAAACTTGACATGCTTTCAGTGAATGGACCCTCAGATACAGGCCTGCTGGAGGTGCCATAGACAGGGTTGATGTGGATTGGGTTGCTGCAAATGAGCAATTTCTCACCCCAAAGAAAGGAATTTTTTCAATGCCTCTGTTGTAGCAGGTTGGCTCTGTCCAAAATGTCCTACAGGAATTCTCTGCCATTTTCTCTGCTCCGCCTGTGTAATGAGATACTTGGAAAGATGTCATAATTTAATCTACAAACAATCACAATATCATTTTTACAACAATTATCCTTTAAGATTTTGGGAAACAAAAAGAAAACATAAGACACATTCCTAAACAGTTACAGACAAGACACACTTGAAGTAACAAACATCAACAAAAACTTAGCAATATGAGATTAGATCTTTCGATTTAATCATTCATATTTGTTTTGGTGCTTCCGGAAGACTTATCCAACCTTTAAGGTTTTATTTTGTTTTAGATTTTATGGTTTCTGGGTTCTCTAGTTTAACTCTGCATTGTTTTATGCTCCGAGTTGTATTTTTTTGCTTTCTAGTTGCGACACTAGTTTCATTAGTTTTAACTCTGCGTTGTGTTACTTCTTTTTAACAAACTAGACTTTTTGGTTTTTACATTTGTAGCTAATTTCCTTCTTAGCCACATTTTCTCTTGTGACACTAGTTTCATTAGTTTTAACTCTGCGTTGTGTTATTTCTTTTTAACAAACTAGACTTTTAGGTTTTTACATTTGTAGCTAATTTCCTTCTTAGCCACATTTTCTCTTATTTGTGGTAAATGTTGTTCCTTCAACATTTATTTCCTGTTTTTTCAATTTTTCAATTTTTCAATTTTTTCAATTTTTTTTTTTTTTTTAATTTTTTTTTTTTTTTTTTTTTTTTTATGTTGCAACAAATTTTAAGCTCTTGGTACCATTTTCATACATGTACTTAACAGGACCAGTTAACTCTAATCTTTTCGTCCCTCTGCTAAAAAACTTCCCATTTTCTTTCTGTAAAATCCCTTCAAAGACCAACTTGCACTTACGTTTTACCTTTACTCACAATCTACTTACAAATCCTTCCAATCAACATTCTACTCAGAATATACAGATCATTTCCATTCGTGTAAGGAGAGCAAGTCAAATCCCTACAAAAAATGAAATTTATACCTAAGTATTGGGAGAACAAGTCATCCCTGGGACAGCAAATCAGATCCCTATTTCTTCCTACTGATCCTGTCTAGGCCTATTACACACTAGTCTCTACCAGACTATTATTACAAGTCTTCCACAAGACTTCTATGGGCCAACCTCTAGGCCTGATCCTCTTCCAGGATCCGTTTCGCAATGGCCATTTTCTGTCTGGATGTTACTGGATATATAAAACCTTAAGAAGAGCGACTCAGATTCTAAGGCAAGGAAGAAGCAAGCAATCTCACAACAAAGTCAAGATTCCTAAGTTATGAAACCACAAGCGTTTCCTAAACATTTACAATAACATCATGCAGTGAAACTTTACATCAACCCCCCATACACAACCACACAGCAAACTTACTTAAAACAGGATGGCGTCACCCTTCTCTGGGACTCCAATTCCACAGACCTCCAACAATACACAGCGACAATAATTAGGTTTTCAAAAGGACCTTTACCTCTGAAATTTGGATCTGGCCACTGGCGTGTTTTTGGTCTGGAAAAGGAGTCTCCGTTGAAGGTCTGTTGCCATCCGGGTCACGGCACCATTTGTTGAAGAAATTCATTCATATCCAGGTTCAGAGTTTGCTGTGGTGGAAGTGTTTTAATAGCAATTCCGGAAAAGCGGTGAGCTCACTGACACAGTGCTGGTCTGGTTCAGTAAGCTGACCCCGAGTGAATGAAGGTAGAGAATTTTATACAGAGAAGGACAAAGCAGTCAACAAAAGATCAAAAAGGGGTGTTTGCATACACAGTCAGGGGCCTGAAAAAGTCTCAGGTCGATCAACATATACATACAAAAGCAATGGCCAGACGGAGTCTCAGGTTGATCAACATATACATACAAGATCAAGGGACCAGAGTGAGTCTCCGGTTGATCAGCATATGTATACAAAGCCTATCAAGTCTGTATTCGAATCAGATGTGTATTCAATTACCAAGTCTGCACCCACATCAAGTGTGTATTCTTCTTCAGGAGCCAGAGCCCAAAACAGCTTCAGGGGGACATTTTATGCAAGGCTGAGATTGCTGGATTAACCTGGCTGCTTGTCAATCATTTTTAATTACCAGGACTGCCCATTAATGTTAGCCCCCTCTCCATATTTTCCTCATCAAATGAAGTCTTTTTGACTGAACAGAGAAGTGAGCAGTTAGTTAGTAGCAGGGGGTTACATAGCATTGACTTGGCCCCAATTTGAGTGTGCTCTGCTTTGACAAATTAGGCTGCTATTGCATCTATGGTCTATAGCCACATTTTAAACAATCACAGCTCTAGTGGAATATGTATGATTTACAGTTCAAAAAATTCCTTATTTATCTTATGCTATCTTATATCTTTACTCAGCCCCTCAGTTCAGTCTCTGTCTGAAATAGGCCATTTTCTCCTGTCTCTTTAAGGCCCCCTTCCCAGTAAGATGACTCTGTTCTGATTGGCTAGCTTCCGGAAGCTGCGTCAAGGCCAACTTTTGCCTGCTCAGAGGGCTTTTTCAATAAACATGAAACAAATTACAGTTGTAGGATTTCATTACTTTTTCTCTTTTTCTCAAAATGTCAACACGTTGACAATGTTGAGATAGAATCTGATCTGAGGGTGGACAATGTGAGCATCCAATGGAAAAACCTTAGCAACAACCTTAGCAACTAAGGCTACAGAACAGATGTTCAACGAGTCAATGTCAACTCATCAGCAAGGTAGAAAAAAAAGTTGCAAATGAAGCGTTCTGAGCAGGTTGAAGCCCTGGCTTTTGATGTGCAGCAAGCATTTCGTAACCACATTATCCTCAAGTTTGGGAACTTTGACCATTTTTAGCATGGATATCCAATATCATAACTGTATATAAATAATAAAAAATTCCAAAAAGTATAATATGGCCCCAAAGAAGTTAGGGAAAGGGGCAGCACTCCAATAGCGATACAAAGGGTCAGTTCATGTCCTGATTACTTTGTGGTTATGTTATTTGATGACTGGTGTGGTTAGCTATTCACCCAAAGTCTCATTTGATTGGATGATCTTTTGTAAAATCCCCTGAGTGCAGGATGAATCATCAACATTTAAAATCTTTTGCAAGAAGAGAAAGACAGAGATTTTAATGTAAAAAAATATTTAGAAATACTCTGATAGTGATTTTTGACATATATTCGACATAGATCAAGAGATAAGTGAACACTTAATACAGAGACACAGGATTAAAACTGGGAAAATACATTTCTCATTTCACTGGGTCTTCAAGGACTGGCTAACGTCCTCTGTTGACTTGATGTTGTTTTTAGTGATGGCACAAGCCAACTTTTACAAAACACACATTATATTGACCCGGGTTATGTGATGCAGTGTTTGTAAACAGAGAGTCAAAATCATTCCAAACAATGATGAGATGACATCAGCTTGATGCGCACGTTCTCCCATTTCACAACAATGTGCTCTGCTCTTTGATCGTCGACTTCTTCCCTGATGCTTTTGAACACCACTTGTGTGCGATGACATATTTATGGCTGTTTTGGTTTTTTGAAGTGTTATAGGAAGTTTAAACTGAGGGATTTTTGGGACAAGTAGGAGTCTCTTCATAACAGGCTGTCAACTGTCCGAAGTGGAAACACAAATCATGCATTTGCTCTTTGACCCTTGTTGAATATTACAGCAGCTATGCAACAGTGCTAAAATGAGATTTTGTCTATAATTGGATAGAGAGAACCAACATCAAGTTTATGTTGTTTAATGGACATCTTCATTTTTTTTAGCTGTTTGATGGTGCACTGTATATAAAAACCTCAGATGTTGCCGTTCCAATTTAGTCTTTCAGTTCAACTTGTTACCATTTTAAAGACTTATTTGTGTTCTAAAAACCTGAAACTACAGGAAAAACATCCATAGCTGTCAAGGCACTCATGCACAGAATTTCTAAGAGTTGCTGAGGACATATTTGCAGACATGTAAACTACATTACAGAGGAATATAACAGTCTTGTGTGTGTCCACTCAGTTGGAAAGAAATGGATGTACAGAGGGACTTGAAAAGCTTTTTGCAGTTGGTCTTTCAGTGTAGATTAGTGTCAGCAGGTAACAGACTGTAGAGCCTCTAAACCTCCTGAGACTGACATCTGGATGCAGGAGAACACCAGGCAGTGACACAGAGGGACATGTGAGGTGAAAAAAGAAGACTGACACACAACTGAAGTGTTGAACAGGGAGAGCAGAACGATCCGTCAGAGTCAAAAGGGTATGAAGACAGCTGATGCTGAACACTTTCAGGCATCTTTAGATAAACTTTTTTATGGTTATTTACCAGGTAAAACTCAGATTGATTGTTAAAGCTGCAGTACGTATGACTTATGGATACGCCCCTCCCCCCCCCGACGTTTCTCTGCTCTCCTAATTTAAAACTGAACTGTGCAGAAACCCATGTATCCTAACAAGGAGAAGTCTGAAAGGCAGAAGGCGTGACTTTGTCCTGTCAATCACCCCTCGCCTATTAGCGTATTATCTAACCATTAAGGGGCTGGGTGGAGTGGGAAGGCGGGAAGCGTATAATTTCTTGTGTTGATTTGAATTTCTGAAAATTAAAAAATTCCTTTCCTCTCAAACATTCCCTAAGCAGCTTTGATATGGCTCAAACCTAGAGGTTAAAGCCATTACTCCTTACCCGTATAAATCCTTTCTCAATGGTAGGATCTCTTTTTTTGTCCTATTAGATCAGTTATAATGCCATGTTAATTAGTGCATGTCAGATTTATTCTAAAATTGGCAGTTAAATGTTGGCATCCTTTCAAAGTTATAGGTGTGGCTGAAACAGCTTGTCAGTTTGAAAAGGTCAAGGCGACTTTTGTTTTGTATCACCCATATGAACATTTCTTTTTATAACTTACAGTGACTGCCGTTTCAGACAGCCAATTAGGTTTTCAAAGATAACACAAGAGTGTTGGGCGTATGTGTGTAAAGGAAATAATGCTGCTTCATAAGTGTATTCATGCAACTCTGTTTCTGTGCGCATAAACACATGTGCAAGTTTGTGTTTGTGCACATGTGTGCATACTGTGTGCACACACTAACTGAACTCCTTAAATGGCCCAAACTCAGTTATGTCTGGCACTGGTCCTCCAATATGAGGGAAATCCAATCTGTCTTCTTCTCTAATTTTAAGGCTTAATAAAGGGAAATTGCATTGCATCTTTAGGAAAAGTCCTCATGAAAACAGGTCATATTCAGTATCTCACCCTGGTGTATGCAATCACAATGTCTTAACAGTTATCGGATACACGATTGTACGGACATGCATGTCCCAGCCAGGGTGAAACGTAAGTACTTCAGCATTTTGTTTAGTGTTTGCATGTAGTGCCATCATCATGTCAAATATTTCATGCTGTCTAATACTTGGATTTATTACCAAATTCCTGCAAAACAATAACATTCCCATCAGCCAGAGCTGTATTTTGTGTGCGAGGCTCTGTGTGAATGTGTTTCTGTTCAGCTATCGTCCTTCAGACAATGCACAATTCATAGTCTCTTTTTGTGACTTTTATCTGTATCCACTATAAATTGGTGACATTTAATCAGTCATTGTGAGGGTCTCAGATCCAGACGACTAGACACTGTCGTGTAGCAAACTCGATTGAAACGATGGCAGGAGACAGGCAGATAAAGTTTTAGATAAACAGACAAACACACTGAAATAGAATGGAACTGTCCTACCACTACAGGGACACTGCTGATTTCAAATCTGTCAACAGACATCAGAGTCTGCTTGATGTCATTCCGAAAGATGAAAGACTGGATTCTCCCGTCTTTACAATCAAGATACCACAAAGATTTAAAATATGCAACCTTTTTGTCTCTGGGGTAAATTAAACAAATCAAAAGGTTTAATCAGTTCGGACTGTGATGAGATCATGAGAAAAAGATCCGTATCTTGTTTTGTTTTGTCTTATCGTGATGAAAACAAACATTTTAAGTGGATGCGTCAGACAAATGCTCAACTTGGATGGGATGGTTCTGTGGGATGCTGGATCCAATTTACTTGAATTCTGTTTCTCACAACAGCACAACAAAAGCAGGAAGGGGCATTTCGAGCTGTTCATTGTCCCACAAAAACCACCAGCATATAACTAACCAGTGACACTAAATAAACAATTAAGGTATAAACTAGAAAATACTTTAAAGTCATACTTGTGTTCACATACACACACACACACACAGTTAGGAGACAACAACATGGTAACATGATGCTGTTGTGGTTGGCTGCCAAATCATCAGCAACATAATGTGCATATCATGTAGCGTTGTGGAGGGATACAGAAAACACAATTACAACCACAATCTGATTACAGAGACACAGACATAGTGCATCAAAGTTAAAAGCTCCTCATTTGGAGTTTGTTTAATGTGTGGGCTTTTGAAACAGTATTACAAGCATTACTATCATAATGAGATGTTGAATAGTGTCATTTAAGCTGCTTTAGACCACAGGTAGAATGATGATTGTTAAGCAAAAGATGAGGATTTGTAAAGAAGGAATGCTACAGTGACTGCTTGTACACAGTAGTTAAGAAAGCCCAGTGGACAGTGACAAAAAACAAAGCACTTCCAGCATGTAATGCAACTCTTAAAGGATAAGTTCACAACATTTCTCCTATTAGAAAATGCTGTACAGTAATCAGTCACACACCAGTAAGAGGCATAGAATCAGTGCCCCAAGGTTACATCACTCATTTTCTTTCACCAACATCTAGAGCTGAAAAAGCTAGAACCTTTCATAATTATTGGTTCATATTTCATTATTAGAAAGCTGTGGTAAAAAGGAGTAAAGATTTCATCAGCTTTATGACTTTAAGATATCAGTCTTACTGTATGAGACTGTATTATATTCAGGTTACATGCAGGTGATTCATA
Organism: Euthynnus affinis; assembly: GCA_029490765.1. Taxonomy (NCBI): domain Eukaryota; kingdom Metazoa; phylum Chordata; class Actinopteri; order Scombriformes; family Scombridae; genus Euthynnus; species Euthynnus affinis. The sequence continues at coordinate 7,518,612 of CM055840.1, read as the reverse complement.
AAGGCACGTGTTATTGCACCCACTCCTCTCTCTGTGCTGTTTTTGCTTCGGTATGTGGTAAATGGCCTTTGCTCATGAGTCATGCGGGCAGGAATCCACTTTCATTTCACTGTACGTGAGGAAGTGCCTGTAAATGCAGCTCAGATTAATATTCAAAAGGAACTAATTCTGTTTAACGACTGAAATTATGTTACTATTACAGTTTTTTCCACCAGATTACAGGAAGAGTTAGCCAACTAACAGAATTATGATAATCCACAAGCATGTATTATGCATGAATTACTACTGGCAATACAACATATATAAGCAAGCTAGTTATTAGGTTCAAAAGTTCAAGCATTAGCCTAGGCTTAGGAAGATTTCCCGACCATTCCAAAGTTCAAAACTTGCTAATTATATATATTATATTATAAAATGTCAATATGAATTAGGGAATAATTCCGAATCATAACATCTTGTAAGAGAAAATTAAATCAAAGAGGGAATTTATTACCTGAACTGTCATTTGTGAACACTCATCACAGTTTACAGATCAATTTTATGGTTCAGCCTACAATACTTCCCAGACTTGTGTTTCCTGTGTAATGATTATTACTCTCTTGCACATATGTTCACTTTCTGGTTTTACCTGCATGTAAAGTGGTTTAGATAATCTGGCTAAACTGTGGGCTTGTTTACAACTTGTCTGATTGTGGGGCCATTTTTGTTTCTTGTCCTGTTGAAGTCATTTGTAGTGATGTTGCCATGTCTTTAGGGCTCAATAGAAATATCTTTGGTGTGCATGTTGTTAATATAACCAATAGAATTGACACCCAAAACTATGAAAATAAGACACAAGTTGTAATAAACTGAAATCACCTTTGACCACTACATGCACATAGTCTCCATATGAGTTATGTGGCTATAATGAATATTTTTACCTCAACAATTTATCACTATAGTGATAAACCCATATAGAATCACCACCCATGTCTGTAGTTCTCAGCTCCATGAAGGTTTATAGCATCTTTCAGCTCAATGGTTTGGTTTTACAGCCCCACCTTTCTCAGTAGTGTTATTTTCTACTGCAGCAGGCAGCTGTCCAGCTCTAAGAGCCTACTGCACACTACATGCTGAGTATCAAACAACAAACAGACATGTGGCTCAAGGGCAAGATTTTTTCTCAAGTATTGGTGGAGACCAAAACAGAGCTAAAAGGGAGAGTGAATATTGGACTTACATTAATCAGATAGACACAAACTCCAAATGAATGATAATGTTGCACCATAACTGCTGGATGTATAAATAGGAAGCCTTTTGCCAAAGACACAAAATCAACTTAAATATAAAAATGATAATGTTGATGCTGTGTTTACAGCTTGTTTCTGTTGCCCTCTCTGGCAAATAATCAGTGAATGCAAATTTTAAGAAAACTGAGCTTTCAGTTTCATGTTTTACCAGGCATTTTACAGACTTTGTCTATATTTATACTTTGTCAATAGTACAGCATGTTGAATATAGAACTCAAAGACACTGACACACTTCCTTGAGTTCCTCTTACAGACATATTTTTACTTTTCTTTTTCCTGTATTATAATATTTTCTTCCAAGAAGAACAGATGAAGGTACATCCATCCTGTGAGGTTTTTTTTTAAACTGGAAAACTTTCCTTTAAAGTGTCACAAGTTGTATGTTAGTCATCATAATAAATAGAGGAACAGAGGCCCAGAGTACTGGATTTACAACCCTCTGTGCTTCTACATGAGAAAAGACTGACCTCTTATGACCAAGCTGAAAGTGAATCTAACTGATTGGTAACCATGCACACAAACACGCATACACATGCATGTACACATGTCCTTAGTTCATGCAGCTACAGCATCCAGCATTATGGATATGCTCAGGCATCCTCTGGGGTCCACTTACTCTCACTGCTCCCCTGCTCCGGTTACCTTTCCTCGCTCCATAGACACTCACAGTGAGGGAGCCCGTCTCTCTGCCGGACCCCCAGCCTACTCTGACCCCTTTCTCTCTCTCTATCCACCTCTGGACAATCTATTACTCACCTCTCCACCAGTACACATTCACTCCCAACGGCTGACAGGCCTGAGGGCCCCAGATCACAACCTCTGTCTAATTTATATCCGACTGTGCTGCGAGGCCACGTGCCTGTTCATGTTGTTTATGTGGGAGCTGCCGACAAGGCATTAGAGGTTTGACACTTAATTCTTAGTTTTACTGAACTCTGAGGTCCTTCGCGGTGCGAACCAAATTCTCTTTTTTAAAAAAAGAAAGCTGTTTTGAATGTCTTCCAGGACAGAAAGTGAAGGTAAGGCTATAATTTTGAGGTTCAGGATGGTTGCGTGCTGCACCGCAAGACAAATTAAGGCAATGTTACTGACATTAATAAGTAAGGGAGGTGAGGTTAGCGACAAGGGAAGAATGTTTTGAAAGATTTCAAAGCCTCGTTCCGGAGAGAAGTGGGAAAACAGTTTTGGAGAAAAGCAGTGAGGCACTCACACGCTGCACTATAACTAATGGATGCTAATTCTTCATGAGGCACATATCGTAAATGTCACACGCTTCTCTGTTTTATGTCTAAATATGACTCCTGGGCCCTTTTCCTTCTCTCCTTTTCTCTCTCATTCTGTCTTTTCAAGAGCTGTAATTGCCCTCGACAGCTGTTGGAAAACTGAAAGATAATTTAGAGGGAAAAAAATCCTCTATTCTGACATAATTACCTCTGTACAGAGAGTAAGTCGGACCCCCTTTGAGACTCACTTTCTACACTTTCTGCTCTAGTAAACAAGTCTCTGAAAGTGCTGCGTGGAAGATTTTGGCATTGTATTGCAACATTGAGAAAAGAAAACGAGAGGGTGAAAATAAAATAGGAGTGACATTAACTTTCAATGAGTGATGTCAAAGTGGAGGATGGAAATTTAAGGGAAGAGAAATAGATGTTCTGTGAAATGGAATTTTGTCTATAAGGTTTTTCCTTGCATGGTGGGCATACTGAATAAGTGAGTGCTTGGACTTTTCAGTTGGAAATCAAGAAAACAAATTCAAATGTACAAGTAAAAGTGCACAGAAGACAGAAGGGCCCCTGTGTGCCACTTTGTCTTTGTTAGGTTTCTAACTCTTATAACTGACACGCTGAGCTGGTGGTGACCATGAAGATCCATCGCTACTCTCGATTTAGCACTGAGTGAAGCGCCACCCTCTGTCCTTACGCACATGCATAAAGAGTGATGATATTTTCATAACCCGGTTATGGTGAGGTAATAGGCTATAAAGGAACTCCTCCACCAACAGCTGCAGTGAGGATGACATTGGCTCCAGAGCCCGTGATCTAAAATGGCCTGCAAACTTTTCCTCACACCTAGACCCTCAATATCCATTTTTTATTTACTCAGAAAAGGAACAGAATAAAAATGTGACACTTTGATGCCAGCAAATTGTCATTATTGGGACAGTTCATTAGAGAGTTGGCTTGCATTTGAAGGGATTTTACACACCGGATAAACAGTCATCTGTCTTTTAGGTGTAGCAAAACACAGATAGGAATGATTCAGTCCTGAGTACCTGCCCATAATTACATCGGAAGAACGTGCAATGTAGAAAGCTGCCAATGTTAAAATAAGGAAAGAAGGTGTGGTGGCTTAGAAAACTTGTTTTCATTTCCCTCTTACAGTAGTAATACTTTCCAAAAAGGACATGGAAACAGGAGTGATGACAGAAACAGCAATGCCTTCCATGATGCACAGATCAATAATTTATTAGACTTGTAAATTTAACTTAGAACTGGAAAAGCAGTTTGAACAATTAGACAGTAATATACCTATAATTGAATTTGACAAAAAACTTAATGACCCGGTTAAGGGAATAAGATAATAAAGAACAAAAACGCTTAGGAAATCCTGCTTTCATCAGTCTTCTAAATATACATTACTCACTAGCCACGTAGTAATCAGTCATCATGTATAAAATAAACAAAGCTCACAATCTTTATTTTGAAAAGTAAATGGCAACAATTAACTCAGAGCTTCGGTGGCCAGAGGTTCTGCCAACATCTGTATGTTGTCACAGCTGTCTACATGACACATGATGAGCAGGTTTGTGTTTATGTGAATGTGGAGGAGGAGACGGGTGGTGACACCAGCTATTCAGGTATTTGCCAGGCAGAAACAACACTACCATTACTGGCTAATGCCTGTTAGGCCTAAAGCTTTATCAGCTTTTGCTGGTTTAGTCTAATGAGAGGTGTGTATGTAGAGTGAAAAATGACAGTACTGTGACCAGTTGACAGTAGTGTAAACTGTGGTATTGGCAATCATTACTATGGTCATTTTAAACGTTTTAAAACCTTTAGTTTAAATTCAAATTATAGGTGTTTATTATCAGATGCCTATGACACATACATGCTATATAAAAAGCACAAATAAAGAATAACAAGTAATGGTTTTCTGGTGGAGGCCTGACTGATAGCACTGAAATATACGGTTTGAGTGACAATCTACAAACTGAGGTTGACTGTGGACCACAGTGGTGTGTTTGTTTTGCTTTGCTATTCCTCTCAGTGTGTATCTGTGGTGGCTGTGGTAGGAATGGAGGTCTTTGGGGAGAGTCAGAGCAGTCATCCCAGACCAGAAGGGAACAGGTGGCTATTCCTGTAACCAGGCCTTTCCCTAATGCCAGTGTACCGAGTGAGCATGGTGTTAACACTTTTACAGCTCCCCTGGGCAACGTAAGACCCATGGCAGACCTGTGTAAAAGCCTGTGGTGACAGGTCACCTTGGCAGAAGGTGACACCGTCTGCCAGGGCACTCCGCCAGGTCACACGGGTCAAATCTGTGGACAGACAGCCTCATCATCAAGATGCTGCTGAAGAGAAACACACAGACAGGTGGTGTGCATCTAGTTACACTTTACACTAAGGACTGTATTATCATTGTACAGATTTCTCTGACAAAATTACATACAAAATGTTGGTGTATGCTAGGAGATTATGTTTAATTCACCAGTAAAACAAAAAAAAAACATAGAGAGGAAGTTTAATAAAAACGGAGCTTGATAAAATGCTGGATTTTTTAAAAAAGCACATAAAATATGAAGCCCTAAGAATAAAACAACAAACACTAGAAGAAACACTAGAAGTGATATTGGGCACAACAACTCTAAAATCACACATAACTTTCTGAAATTATGTTTGTAAAGCTAGAGATGGAGTTTACATGTTGCAATAGTGTGGAGAGTGGTTGCAGCTGCAGTAAGTAGAGAGAAGAGACACAAACAGTCCAGCATTTAAGTACTAAATCATGATTTTCAAAAAAAAGTAAGAAATACATTGACAATCACTTTTGAGAGTCAAACTTTTCCAGTTTTCCCATTCATCTGTCGCACTGTAGATAGCAGCTCTTGGAGTAAATGTGACTTCATATTAGACAACACATTCCTACATGGCAGCAATATTTATATATCTTAACATCTAAAGCTAAATTTTGCTGATGTATTGGTGCAAGAGTGTCTACAATACAAATGTCCATTTTTTTACACTAAAAGAATCACTGGACACAAACAAAATATAGGATTTAATATTGGTCTGTTGACTCTCAGTGAGATTATAATGGTGTCCCTGTAAGCCAAAAGAAAGCGGGGAGTGTTAGGTCATAACATATACCATAAAGGAGCCCTTAGGCAAAGAGATGAAGACTTTGATGCCCGTACAGCCTCATGAAGAAAATTTGTTTCTGGACAATAGATACTTTATGCCCAGATGTCCAGCTGAAGCATACTAGATTACATGTGACAATTAAATGTAAAAAAAAAAAAAAGCACTACTGTACCAGTAACTGAGGATTACATTGAAAAACACATTACCATTAAGCACCAGTCACAGCACCATTCTAGCACAACAATTCCTCATGTGATTCCACGATGTATCATTTATAAAGAAATATAAATATATAAATCAATCAAAATGATCACAAATGTATTCCCTCTATCTTAAAACACCTGCAGCAACTTAAAAGCCTGACCTCAGCCTAACAGAATGAGATAAGGTAAATGGATTTCAGTAACTTGCATCATGTGGCTTCTATATTTCAGCCAAATAAACTCATCACCCCAAGGTGATAGATGTGTCCTTAATCATGAAGCTTGCACAAAGTGAGACATCAAAGGTATTAAAGCCTTATAAATACTGGTGACCACACCATTAATCCAATAACCTTTTAGCTCATCAGGACTGTGTTGCTTTCGCAAGATAAAGCCATCCTTGATTTATGTATCAGCCATAATAAAGAAATGGCTAGAAAAAGGCTAGAATTTCACAGGGAAACGCCATTAAGGACAAGTTGATGTTTAGAACATCCTAGTTAATGTTACAGGTCCAGAAATTTGCCTGTGGTGATGTATATGGACTGTCAGCTGAAATTACAAGTAACATTCTCCTAGCTAAACTCAACAGGCTGGCTTGGATTAGTATGTTAAGTGCTTCATTTGTTCTACTGAGAAAGCTGAGCTTCACTTGATCAAAGAAAGATACTGCAGTGCAGATGAGGTTCCCTCCCAACAAGAAAATAAAAGCACAATCAGCATGTAAGAGCTGCAGGGAGTAGACAAAATAACAGGAACACCTTACAATTTAGTCTATATACCTTTTACAACCTGATATTTCTCATGTAAATTGACTGACTGTAACTGATTTTAATAAAGTGACATATGCAGTTTTTGGAAGGTGCATTAAATTCTCCACGTCTCCTATCAATAAATCAGATATTAAAGGATTTTTTACTCCTCACTTGGTTTACATTTGGTCTTGATTTCCCAAAACTAATATTTCCTGTATACCCTGGGGCAGCAGTGACACAGCAGCTTATTGAGGAACTAGCCAGTCTATCAAAATTATGAGCAATATCGACCCACTGAAGAGAGATATCATACATCAACGGGGTGTATTTCTCTTTCATAAGTTCAACAAATGTGTATTGTCTCCAAACAAATTCCATCATCCAACACAATACCACATTTCACAGAACCATCACAGTAACAATCACAGGGAACAAACTGGCACAATACAGCTATTGAGAATGGTTATATAAGCCGCAGGCTCATGGCCAAGCTATCCACATCTGTTACCTTTTTTTACCTGCACAGTGATATTTATCATTTGAAGGTCTTGGGCAGTACACAAAAAATAGGAAAGGACAAAAAAAACTGAGCTCAACTATTTGATTATATGTTCACTAAATACTGAATGTTTGTATAGAGGACATGCAGTCCTATAGGTTCCTTATTTGGAGTGTTTCATACATAAATTTGTAGAAGGTTGATCATTTCATCCCACAGGAGCCTTTGCTCACTCTTCCCAAATATCCCTGGCCTGGACTCCAGAGGGGGAGGACATAAATCTCACTCCTTAAAAGATTACACACTATTAAAGGCATATGATCCAGGTTGGATAGAAAGCAGAGCTATGGAGGGGGCTACAGGAAAGTCTCTGGCTAGCCTGGAATGACTCTGGCTGACACACTGGCTCCATTCTGCACCCCATTCTCAGCCTCACAAACAGGTTTTATTATTGGAGTCCTGTCGGTATATTTGATTGCTGAAGGTCAAAATCCAATCTAGTGTTGTATATCAAGTTTAAGGGTCATAGTGTATCTATAAATGTATGATAATGTAACAGCCCACTAACCCACATAGTCAAACAGGACTGGACATGAGAAACAATTTTTGCATCTGTGATCTCAGATGTTCACACATCATGTTAGATATATATTATGTTGTTGTGCCAGCTGATAAAGCAGCAGCACATTGACAGATTAACACACTTGTGGACAGATAGATGGTATTATCACAAAATGTGGCAGAAAAAATAGCTCTGTCTTTGTGATTATGTTTTACCAAGCACAACCACTCTTATACAACTAACAGTCATTTGTACTCTCAACACGGAAGCCTCTTGGGGAAATTATTGTGAATGCACACTGATGATCTGACATCTGGGTGAAAAATGCTGAGTGGTCCTAACAAGTCCCTGTTGTCTCAGTTTTGATGGTCACAATCAGCATTAATGCAAAGTATTGATGAACACTGAGCTGCTCTCCTCCAGGAGCAGAGCGCCAAGAATGACAAAGCTGTACAGTATGTTTAAATTTTATTGTATCACTGCATGTCAAGATAAAAACAAGACTTTGGCCATGCACAACATCAATCCCTTGTTCACTTATTTATATCTCCCTAGTAAACATTCAACCGTAAGTATACTGTAAGAAAGTAAATTTGGTCATTATGTGTCATTCAGCTTCACATGACAAATTTTGTAATTTTCCCATCTTCACAAAGTGGTGCAATGTGGTATTGTTAGTAAAAATGTAGTATGCATTCAATGGGCAGTATGTAGCATAGCATGCATTTCACACTCAGAAATCAGACACTAAAATAAAATGTGGTTTAAAATCGTGGTTTATATAGCAAGTGGGGAGTGATCTCAGACACAGTCTAACATGTTCACAATGGCATAGGTATAAGGTTTACCATGTTCACATCAACATGCATGTCAAGTTTTACAGGTATTTGGCCATAAACCAAAGTACAGGACAAACCTAATTTCATGACGATTCATCCCATTCTTTTTACTTAAAAGGACTAATATCAACCACAATGCGGCACTAGAGAAAAAAAGTTCAGGCAATCACCAAAGACACTAGGACATCATCTGGGAACTGCAAATTTCTGTGCCAGTCCATCCAATAATTTTTGAAATATTTCATTGGATACTTGAAAGGTTTAACGTGTCAGTGACACCAGAAGTGAATGTCATCCTCAGTCATCAGGATACATCTTCTGTAAACCATGAATGTCTGATTTAATGGTTGTTGATATTTAAGCCTAGACCTAAGCAGACTGACCCTATAAACACACATGTAGTTTTACTGAATTTAAAAGTTTAAAAAAACTTCAAAGTCATACAACCTGAGTCTTTCATCCTCTTGTTAACCCTTCTAACTCCAAATCATATCCCCACCAAGTCTAATTCTCCAGGCATATCTTTTAATGTTACCTCCTTTTTCTCAATCCCCGTGATTAGTAGGATCAGACAAAAGAAACACTTTATTCACCGTCATTCTGCTGTCATTCTTAAGCACTTGATTACCGTCTCTTGGAAGCCTAAGCCTCCCAAGTCAATTTCTCAAGTTTACTTTGCCCTTTTTCAACACTCGATCACTGTCAAACCAATCTTTTATTCTTAACGACTTTGTCAACTCCCACAATTTAGATAACTTATGTGTTACTGAGACGTTATTCAAATCAAGGGACTGCTGCCTCCCAGTGGAACTTTTAGAACAGTTCTACAGTCAATGTGGACTTCTCAGAAAGAAACTATACAGTCTGACATATTTAATTAGCATTCTGCAGCTAGTTTTCAGCTCTCTTCTCTGTTATGTCCAAGACTATTCCTAAATTTTCCAGAATTTATGACTTCGTTAACTGGTTTAATGAATTGGGCTCCTTAGCTCTTGATACTATTGCTTCGAATAATGTTGTTGTTGATGAGATGAATGGTCTCCGATCCAATTTCCACCTTGGAGTTTATCACTCTGTTCAAGTTACCTGCCCTGTTCTGCTGTCTGAGTTCAATCCTATTTCCGTGCAAGATCTCTTAGATACAGTTTCTCATATCCATCCATCGTCATGCCCTGCTGATAAAATTCCATCCAAATTTTTAAAGAGGTTCTACCAGTTATTGCCCCTGCCTCCAGTCTATTGTCAATCAATCTCTCTCCTCAAGAAAGCCTTCCCTTTCCTTAGAAAAACCTCTCCAGTTAACATCAATTTAGTTAACTAGAGGCCCATTTCATTTCGTAAATTTATGTTCAAGTTGTCAGTCACCAGCTTCTCCTGGTTGAGGGACACAATATCCTCCATAAATTTCAAACTGGCTTCTGAAAACATAGCACTGAAATGGCACTGCTTAAAGTAACTAACGTCATTATGCGTGCAGATAAAGGTGAATATGCTATTTTAGTTTTACTTGACATATCTGCTGACTTTGACACCATTAATTATGCCATTTTAATTGATAGACTACTGACCTGGGTTGGTATCTCTGGTACTGCACTCAAATGCTTTCCTCATACTTGTCTGACAGACATTTCAATGTTCACATTAACAATTACATGTTTGCCTCTGCTTCTCTCTTATGTGGGGTCCCACAAGGGTCGATCCTTGGACCTATTCTGTTTTCATTAACATATGCTGCCTCTGGGCCATCTGCTTTACTCCTTACTATGCCGATGACATACAGCTTTACCTCTCCGTTAAACCTAATAACCTCAATAACCTTACCATCCCTCTTGACTGCCTAGCTTTTGTTACAAATTGGATGTCTGAAAATTTCTTCCATCTCAATTCCGGCAAAACTGAGGTCCTTGTCATCAGCCCCAGTTGTATTACTAAGGAGGTCAATCACTATACTGGCCCTCACACTAACAACATCAAGACCAACTCTAACAATCTTGGTATCCTTTTTGACCAACATTTGAACTTTGAACCTCATGTTACTAAGGCTATTCAGTTTTGTGTTTTTCAGTTGAGAAATATTCCAAAAAACAAGCTTATACTATCAGCCAAAACTATGGAATTCCTAGTGCATAAATTAATCTTTTCCCTCTTAGACTACTATAGACTACTGTAATTCCCTCTTTACTTGCATTACTCAGTCCCCTCTAGCTTGTTTTCAAGTGGTGCAAAATGCAGGCGTGAGGCTGTTAACAAAAGCTAGTTGTCAGCTCCACATTACCCCAATTCTTGCCTCTCTTCATTGGCTTCCAGGAAAATATAGGATTGACTTTGAAATTTTACTAATTATGTACAAGGCCTTGCATGGAATGGCAGAGTGGTTGAGCCCCTATTCTAGCTGTTCTGATCAAGGCCTTTTATCTGTTCCCCTTTTTCTAATCCAGAAGTGACCATGCTTTTACAGCTGTTATTCCTAAACTTTTTCCCTATTCCATCAGATCTGCTGAATCTGTGGTTTGTTGTAAGCAGGCTGCTGTTGAAAAACTTCTATAGGTTAGCCTTTTTATAATTACTCTCTGTTTGCCTTGAGTTTTGATTATCTTAGTCATGTGCTTATTTCTTGTGTATATATCAGGCATATGTATATGTATGTATGTATATTTGTATTTGTATGTTAGTATTTTATCCTAGATGTGAAGCATTTTGTAACAATGTGGTTTAAAAAGTCCTATATAAATAAAGTTGTTAATATTATTATTAATTGAGTTACATGGCCATGCCTGGTCTAGCACTGAGAGATACAAAACACTGAGAATAGATTCATTTCATAGTTACTGATGGATTCATTTTTAAAGTGTAACACCCAGGGGTGTTGTATTTTGTTGAGTCAGAGGTAAGATCTGGAGATAATAATCTATCTGATCTTTCAACCTTTGGCACATCCTGAAAGCTGTCCTTATGTTAACCCTATCACCTTAATGATACAAGATGCAGACATCCACATACACACAAAATCCCATACTTTCTTGATTGATGGTGCCCATGGTAACAGTATGAAATACACATCTAATGGTATCTACATAACCTCAGTTAAAATAAACACGTGTGCCGTGTGTTTGTGGTTACTAAACACACTTTGACTGTGAATCTCTCCCTTTCTGACAGTTGAACAAAAGCTGCTCTGTTTGAAACAAAACATCAAAATGTGCAAGAGGCCCCAGACTTCACTTGGCTTTCCCCCAAGCTCTCCAATGGCTCATCAAAGTGAAAATAAGGAAGGAACTCCTCTGTGGTTTCATGGCAAGCTCAAACATGGACTCAGCCTTTGAGAAGATGTTTGAAAAATTGCCATCTTTTCCTTTTTTTCATGCAGGGTCTGTAGTGTGAACAGTAATTAAAGAGACATATCAGCAGCGCTGTTAAAACTCATTTGAAAATCATGTCTTTTGAGCATGTAGCATCGGAATAAGTGAAGATATGACACAAGTGGACGTCTTGTGGAATCACATAAGAAGCATCATTTATCATCACTCAAGGCCTATCTATATCTAAAATAAGAACATCCACACCTCATCTGGAGTTAATACCACTTGGCAAAAGAGAGGCTCTTACAACAGCCTGCCTAACACCCAAGGGTGGAGCTGATAGATCAAGACACGTTTGTTAATGTATCTGTCCCTGGGTGTGTGTGAGGCAAGCGTCAGGCCAGTCAAGCAGGCAGGCCAAGGTCCCTGGGTGGCAGCGTGACAGACAGGAGGGGCGAATGGCTGGACGAGGTGCCTGGGAACCATGCTCAAAGAGGATGACAGCTCTATAAGTCAGACCCTGATAAAGCAGTCAGGAGTGACAATCTCTGGGCCCCAGCCAACGCAGCGTCCGTCCTGCTCAGATAAAGTCAGACAGCCCATCCATCAGTCTGGAGACAGAGAGCTGAACCGCCTCAATAGAAATGACTCAATGACCAGCCGCTGCAGGAATGCATGGAGCCTCTTGCTCTTGAGGGGCAGCGGTGGGAGAAACAAAGATGGCTGTGAGCCCTCTCTGGAGGAATCATGCATAGAGATTAGTGGGAGTGTGTGACGCGTAGCCTGTTAAGAGGTAGAGGTGCCACGTCTCTGGGTTGAAAAGGTGGAGAGGGTGGTTGACAATGGCAAGGATATGACACGTCTCTCACTGTGAAGACCACCACGGCAGACAGCAGGCCAACACTGGAGAACCGTCATACCATAATGAGAAAGCAATAAGCCATAGAAAACTGCAAATTTCACACAATACATTCTACATGTCAAGTCCATGCAAAGGAGGACAAAACCAGTGTCATGGGGAAATTCAAGAAAACACCATCTCCCAAGTCTCATTTTAAAAGGATGTGTAGCTACAACACAATACAAAATTTCTAACAGAATAGCAGATGTGATTTTAGATAAAAGCCACAGGAATAGATGCACATAAACATCTCTTTTGAAATTAGATTTACTATAAATGAGATTGTTCAGTGCAAACACCTTCACTGGAAAAGCCACTTCACTAGCTTGTCTGTAAGGACAACTCTCTCATCTGCTCTATCTGTCCCCACACAGCTTTGTTTTGTGGTCTAAAGCCAAGAACTTGTCTGCATATCGCTCCAAAGAAAATATAACCAATTTCACAAGAACAAACAATAATTTCCCTCTCCTGTTTACTCAGAATTAGCCTCTTGGAGTTGCTTGTGACAGGAGTGGAGCAGGAGGTTTGCATTGGTTAAGGATCGAGCTAAATATGGTCTGATTCTGTTGGATGATCTGAATATTTTCCAAGCATCAAATTAATTTTCTTGCACAAAACATATTCAAATATACCAAAAACAATGTATTATATGTCTTTTTTGAGCCAGATAGGAAACCTTCCAATTAATGAGCTCATTGTTTGCCTCAGTGTTTACAGTGTCTGATTAAAGGTAAAGTCAGTGATTCTAATCCAATATATTTTTTGTCAGATTCAGCGAATATCTGCTCACAGTCTGCTAGCTGTCCATTCTGTGTTTTCTCATGGAACAAATACTCTTCCATTTTATTATATGTATCAATCCACACTGAATTTGAGACAGTCTCACGGGTTAGGGTGAGTTTCTGTCTCATTTAGTAAAGTATAGTCTGAGCAGGCAGCAGTTTAAATCACACAAATATCCTGTAGTATATGTGTTTTCAACTTCAAACCAACAACCCTATCAATGAATCAGTGAATACAAATGATGTCAATTTCTTCCCATGGAGCTGACATGCAAACTATTTTGGCTCAGTAAATTTCTGCTGTCAGTCAGCCTGGTGAAAGCAGTTTGTCCAGCCATATTTCTCTTTTGGTCATTGCCTTGGCAATGTGCTTCCATGAATTTAGGGAACAGAGCTTCTGAAAGAGCACAAAGGGACGGGTGTATTTGTTTCTGTGTTTAGTTCAAATATCAACAATCTCTCTCCAGAATGACTGACTCTACCTTTAATGTTTCTGATAAGTTAAGGAAGCATGAGCTGGAGGCGTGTGAATGTTTAAATGGCCCTGTCAGTGGCATCTGGTTTGTGTGATTAGGGCTTTTACTGAAAAATTGTGTTCAACTGTTTTGGTACAATTATTAACATATCAAAGTAATAGTTTGAGATTTTGGGAAATATGCTTATTTGCTTTCTTGCTGTGATTTAGATGTGAAGATTGATACAACTCCAGCAGCCACAAGTGGTATTAATCTTCATGTCTAACTTTTGGCAAAAAAGCCAATATAAGCGTTATTATTCTAAATGACTAACTATTACTTTAATATTTTTTTTTATCAGAAGGCATAAAACAGCACAAAAACTCTTTTGTGCTTGTTAAGTTTCAGCTGGTTTCGACTTTTAACTGGCATCAAAACTTCAGTCTCTCCATTGAGCCCCTGCTTTTCGTATCCTAGGACACCAGGTTATTGTTTACCACCAAGCTCTATGAAGTGTCACCTTCAGAGCCGATTGTGCTCATTGTGGCCTGGCACAATGACTTGGAGTTGTACTCCACCAGAAATAGCAACTTGTCCTCATTTTGGAGTCAAATGCCAACAGCAAGGAAACAACATTCCTGTAAAACAATAGCATTCCAGTCCTGCTTGCTTCTTTACGGAAGGACATGCATATGCTGTGTTAAAATGCTCTCTATAAGCAACCTTTAATCATGCTCTCAGAAATGCTTGTAACTTGGCAGCAGAGTTAGTGCGAAGGACACGCTAACTATGTCAAAGAATGTAATTCTTTCTTCAGCTGTGATTGCCATGCCTCATCTCCCTTCCTGTGTATCCAAACACTTTTCTTCGTCAGTTCTTGTTCAAACACTTCTTTAATTACACCATAACACATGGAGGTGGTTGGATAGGCAACCCTTCACACAAAACATGGCAACGGAATTAATGACTGGAAAGTTTGCTTTGGAAATGTCTCAACGACAACATGCTAAAGCAAAACTGCCACTTGGAAACCATTGCAAGCAAGTCAGTGAAATTAAAATGGACAATTCATTAAAGTCTCACACAGAGAATGCAGTGTGGAAAACATGAACGTGTTATAGGAAAGAAAAAAACGTCATAGTGGAACTCAGTATTTTGTATGTATTAGTAAGACTTCACTGCATACAGCATGCTTCAATGTTTCTCTTTGCAGGCTGCCTGTAGCTAAAAGTGTGTATGTTCAGACAGGTGGTTGAGAGTTGCCAAAGTGCTATTTTTCCTATTGCTGTGACTGAGGTAGCTTATTCTACAGCTGTTTCTCATCAGCAAAACTTCAGCCTTCTTGCTGTTTAAAATGGAGCGCAAACCCACAGGGAAAACTGTTGCTTGTACTGTATGAGCAAGAGTAAATCATGTTGCTCAAGAGACAGAGCACCGGATATTTCCCTCATGTAATATAAAAATGGATGAGAAAAAAAATTTAAACAAATGCAGTCAAGAGGATTAAGCCTGCAGAGGAGCAGCAGATCAGGGCCTGTCTCTCAAAATGACATCACACACTGGAGGCCTCTTCACAAATTACTTTTCATCTGGAGCTATGCTAACTCTGTCTTTGCTGCACATGCGATGTGACGTGCAGTAAGGATGAATAAATGATCTCTCTGTGTCTGCCCTGACTCTGGGAAAGTTGCAAAAGGTGCCCTGGCAGGGGATCAGACCAAGGTAAAGGCTGTTCTTCCATCTGATTGGCCTCATGTTTTCTGCCAAGGCCAGCTACCTGCAGAGGAAAGGTCCCACTGATATCAAAGGCAGGCTACCTGGTCTGAATCCAACTGTCACAGGTTCATCTGGCCCAAGGGAACATCTGTCCCTCTCATTGAGCTGAGTCCAACATCTCATCAAGGCATTATTTAAAGGAGTGGGGGTGGTGGGATGAAAGTTATGGGGAATGAAGTTTAACTCTTTCTAGCAGACAGGCTCATCACTGAAAGGAGGATGAACATGAAAGTAAAATATTTTCTGTATGTCCCTTCTGAAAGTGCAAAACAAAACTTAAAGATTTGGGCATGAAATACCGAACTAAATCTTACCAACAGAAAGCATCATTCTACACTGAGCCTTTAGGTTGCTACAATGTTTGCACTACATTATTTTGCTCCTATTGTTAATCACTTTTTCCAACATTCCAGCTTGCTGTGCACCATTTGTCCTGTCAGTCTCTCTATTCACATCCCACGAGGTTTTCATCCATTGTCAACCTGCGAGCCACGGTGACTGGAGGATAAAGGACTCACAAGGACCCTGCGAAGTCCTCTTAACACACTCATACCTGATGCTGCACACAAACAAAGAACAGCAGATTCCTCAAGCCTCCAACCAGGAAAGCTGCGAACGCACAGTGAGGACATCCTTTGTAAGGATTTGGATAACATTTATCAGAAAGGACACATTCCAGTGACATGTTTTTTTTTCCATTCTTATCGCAATTGTTTTGCGTAGTTTAAAGACCTCCCACGGTCCAGTACGTACGTTAATGAATAATCTAGTCTGATTACATAGAGTTTGAGGCTTGGTTAATAGAGATGGGTGAAAGGTTACACAAGTACACTCATCAATCAAGTTACAAAACAAAAGAGACAAAAATGACTGTGTGTATGGACTAATGAATACACATTCAGACCAACATGTACAAACTGCTCTTAATTACGAATATTAAAATGTTTAGGTACAATTTATAGTGAACAAGAAAGGTATTAACTTTACATTAAAGGAGTAGTGGGAATTACATTTATTCGCTTTTTTGCAGAGAGTTAAATAAGAAGATCAACACCACTCCCATGTCTGTCCATTAAATATGAAGCGACAGCCAGCAGTCAGTTAGCTTAGCTTAGCATTAAGACAATAAAATCCACTTACCAACACCATTAAAGCTCAGTAATTAACAAGTGAAAGTATATCTTTATTTAATCCATACAAAAACCAAAGTGGAAAAAATTTGTAGTTTTATAGAATCGCAGTGGTTTCCATGATGTTGCCAGGCAACAAGTGGAGACTCCAGGAAGTTTGTGTATGTATTAAACAAATGAGATACAACATGTTTACAATCAAGGTGTAGAGGTGCTGCAGGTGGATTTTGTTGCACTCAGACAAAGTCAAGTTAGATGTTTCCACCTGTTTCCAGTCTTTATGCTAAGCTAGGCTAAGCATTCACTGGCAGTCACTTTGTATTTAATGGACAGATGCTAGAGTGGTATCGATCTTCTTATCTACTATGTAGACTGAATAAGCATATTTCCAAAAATGCCAAACTATCCCTTTAACTGTGCTAATGTCCTCCCTGTGTCTCTAGGCTCTAGCTGTGTGGTTGACATGCCAGTGGAGGAGAGACTGCAGGTGACCTTAGGGGACATGGATCATATCAATCTGCTCCAGCTTGTATGACTTAGGTGTGGCTGACGGCCTATCTCACTTCCATCCGCTTTAGAGCAGGAAGATTTGACATTTGCTATTCTTAACCACAAAATATTTCTGGAACAATGTTCACGTGTAGCTACTGATAGGAGATGTGCAAAGGAATAGACACCATAGCACTAAAAACTAAGCATACGCCAGCAAACAATTTTAAAGACTTACAAGTTCAGTTGTTCACGGCCACTGCATTACTATTCCCCACACATACCAAGTATACTCCCTTGTTCAAAGAATTACACTCCCTACATCAACTTTTCATTAAATATACATAAATCCAACATGGTTTAATAAAGTGGACTACAGTGAATCTGCCTTAAAATGCAGACTGATAAATACTCAATCTATATGTAAATAAGAGGTACATTGGGAAAAAAAAAAATCAAAACGCAGGGAAAATGCATTAGCCGCCCTATTTGATCAGAGCCCCAGGAGCTCAAGTTATGGTTTTTAATGGAATCTGAGGAGGGGAGAGTGTCGGAGCCGAGGCAGGGAGGTGAGAGTATGAAAGCGTTCACAGGGGAGCTGGCTATCTGAGAGGACGCTGGATAACAGAATGGACCTGAAAGATTACTCTCACTGAGTGGAAATGGAATTATTGCATTTGGAGGTCTCAGCAGCTTTTCTGCACACCCACAATCACAAAAAAGAAGAGAAAGTCATGGTTTACCTGAAATAAAAAAAAAAAAACTTTCTCCTCTAGCGCTCAAACAGTGGTTCTCTGTTAAGGCTTGAAACTAAAGCAACGCCTACTGAAAACTTCAGTAGTGCGAAACATGAAAGATGGTTGTTTTCTACCCTTTTAGAGTATTGTGCTTGATTACTTAAAAACCCACCATATTGGACTTCTCAAATTCACAAAATCAATTGAAAAGAGTATTTTTTTAATACAAAGATTAAAAATATGATCATTTACATATGAGACATTATGCTTTTTACTATCAAAAAAAGATCTGTTGACCTTCTAAAACATTATAACTGGTCTTAAAAAGAACAAATATTTATAAATAAGACAATTTTCAAACAATTAATTTAAAAATCAAAGTTACCAGCATTAATAAAGACGAATAAATGGCTGTGGTAAACCAGCTAAGATGAGGAATGTATTTGTCTACTGAGGCTTATTAAGCCGCGTGTGCATGTAACCATCTGTGTTTTACAGGGTGTAGAGCAGTAAAGGATGGTGATATGTGTCACGCAGTTCTGTCTTAATCATATGACATTCCACACATAGTGATTAGTGCCAAATTATGGTCCACACAGGGACCTCAATGAAGTGTTTGCAGATGCCTGTCAATGCCGTGGCTACAAACCTCTAATCCCAAAACTATAATTTAAGAACTTTGGAACAACGTATTTACGTCTCATAAAAGCAAGGCTGTTAGATCCCAGGACAAATTACCCCATAGTTAGCTCAGCTAAAGACAGCGGTGCTCTGATGTCATCTCTGTCACATGAACAAAGAGGACTTACTGGCACACAGTGGTAAATAAACATGTGATTGGCCTGGGTCACTGTGAAATCACATATCAAATATGAATTGCTGTTTATAGGTCTGTCCCATTTAGAAGGCAATTCTCTCACAGGTTGACTTGTCAGCCATTTGAATTAAAGTCTATTATGTTGTTTTCATGTTGCATATTTATAAAAGCTCTGCAGTGAAGAAAGAGAAATTCCTCTTGTCTTTCATTTATGATGTCACAATGTCAGACAGGCTACATCTGCTTTGTAATTCTCTGCTGAATTTAAGATATCTTGCCCTTGAAAACTTACAACTATACAGGCCCTGTAAATCAGACATGAAATGACCTTCACCTCTGAAGCCACATGTTCTCAGCTTAAGGATTTAGTGAGATGCTCTGTGGGTTCACTGTACACGCTGTATATCGTAAACAGTAAGACCTGAAAGTCTAAATGCTGGGCTAAATATTATTACAGGCCTGTCTGGTGATTAATGAAACAAAGAAAGAAAAAAAAAGAGAAGTGGAAGAATATGGGAATGTTCCAGCCTCGAGGGGGATTGTACAGTAGTTACTAATGCTACCATTGTACATGCTTAATAAACTCAAATGCACACACCACACAGAGGTAAAGAAAAGTCTAATTTATCCGAGACGAGACAGGCATTTGCCATTATCTCACTGTATGTATATATTTAAAAAAAAAAAAAAAAAAAAAGTCTTTTGTGACTTACACAGATATCAGTGTGACCTCTCCCTTTCACATTGCTGCACAGGCTGTGTGAAAGAAACGGATTATGAGGTTGCATAAAGGTGTGATGTGTTTGCTTGTTACAGCGCTGTCAGACAGACGATTGAGTGAAAGTAAAGTGCAGGCTTCCTACGCTGAGTGTTGAGTGAGACTGTCCAGGGCTGTTTGCTGGAAAGACAGAAGTATAAGCAACAGCAGCTCCAATCTGGAATCGTTTCTGTGCATCGGACAAGGAGGCATTTTACAGACAGGGAGCTGAGTGGAACAGCTGTTTTATGTTGTAAGGTTCGATATCAATTCAAAGCAAACACAAACTTGGACTTGATTTGAACAGCAATAGATTACAATACAGTGATATGTAGATGTGATTCTGATCTTCTCATTATGTGCAGCTCAACAGAGTTTGGATACTTCAAATATGAAAACAGTGGAATTGTGACAGGTGGTAGGTGCAAAACATGTTGTATTACATAATGAGCACATGGAGTGTAACTACATTAATGGTATGTCACGCCTTCGGGTCATCTCCATGACCTGCCTTCTACATAAATCCTTGTGGCAGTTTTGTAACCACTACTTAATCCCTCGCGGTCATTGCAATTGCAAACCACACACGTTCAAGGACCCACACGTACATCCATCTAGTTCCCATGCCGACACGCTTCGGTCTCCACTGAACCATGGAACTCATCAGATAACACCTAGATCTCTCCACACGTTCTTACTACTGCCCCAGCATACAATAAATGCCAGCAGCTGTTCATTAAATGCTGCGTTTAAGAAATGAGATTAATTAAGGTGTTCCTACTTTAACAGCCAGACCTGCTCTCTGACGGCTCTCTGCGCAGTTCCAGCTGTGAGAACACGGTTCACTTTATTGCCCCCTCGTTCACAGCACACTCCCTGCGCTTGTCTTAACCTTCTGTTTAGAAGAGTGTTATATTTCTGTGCACAATAGCCATTTTTCTGCCAAGAAATACTGAAAGGTGTTAAACGTGTATTATAGGATCTGTATGAATAAATGTTGCACAAAGTTGACTATGCATGAAATTTTTAAGAACTGAGGAGAGTGGGGGATCTCTCATTTGGGATCTATTGTGGGTGGAGGTGTTATGAGGTTTAAGTGAGAACTAGTGTAAGAATAATTGAAAATTCAGCTGGAGTCAAACTGCTCATATACACTCTGTGCAATTCTAAATATCTTCGAGTTGACCTGCACAGAAACCAAGCCCTATCACTCTATAGGAAATGGAGAACAGGCATGATGTCACATGTACAAAAGAAAACTTAAGGTAAAACTTTTGAGTTCACAGTCTGTGGAAACTTCTCTACAATCATCCCAAAGTCCTCTGCTTCCACCTAGTGGAAAATAATTTAATAGACAACTACACAAGAAACTTGGAAGCCAGACTTGAAATCCTTAAAAATAAAAACAAATTTATTAGCAATCACAGGGAAAGAATGCATGACATCTACAGGAGCATTTGTTGGAATAAAAATGCTAACTTCTTATTTACAAAGTCTGCAATTGAATGTGAATAAGTTTAGCACATGCACATACAAATTGCAAATAGGCTATATTATTACACAGGTAACAAAGCTTTCCCCAATTACCCACACAGTCACCCACTTTTACAGCCCCTCACTGCTGCTGTGGTCCCAACAATCGACATTTAGGATTACGACAATCACCAAAAGACACAGAACCACATGTGAGATAACAGAGAGCGTGTGATGTATTTGTAGACAACAGTACGGTGAAATGCAGAAGTCGAAGCCATGTAGGCCTACATACTCTTGCAGAAGGGATAACTTACCCTGATCCGGGGATACTTGCAATAAAACTTTGAATTGATTAAGATGCACTGGCCAAGCAAGGAGCAGATAAATATACATGATTGAAGCTAATGCAAAGCATCAATCCGAGGACAGTGGTCGAACCTGTGAGAAATCATTGTCTTGTCGCTGAAAGGAAACAACGAATCAATCAATATGTCGTTTTTGGAGGGCTGCTAAGGCTTTACAAATAGACATCAGGATTCAGACAAGGGTGTGACCCGGTATGGATGACATCAAGCATCCAACGCTTTGAACTAATGGACTGTCTTCTGTTCTCTGTAAGCTCAGCCAACATGACTAACACTGGTTTTCTGTCATCCGACCTGAACAAAGTAGGGATTACGAGAACGATCCTTGGGCACACCCATACTGTGTTCAGACAATTTTTTAAAATCCTATAACAACCTGAGAACTGCAAACAGTTAGCCCACATTTCAAGCTACATAAAAAGTCACAGGCTACAAGAGAAATAGCATTCAAATTACCCATCGACAAAACAAAATGTAACATTTTCTCACTCGCCTCGCTCATCCATTACGTCATTCCTCATTTTTCATCATTAGTACAGTACTGTCTTTTCTCAGACATCAGAATGCGATTATGTGATTACAGAACATAAAATGAGATTGTCAAGAGATGTTGTTAAGTGTAATCAAGGGATTTATGTCATGTCTGTTCTGAGTGGTTTTTTGTTGTTTCGTTTTTTTATAATAGTCGGTTAGAAGTTGCGTTGGGCAATAACTGTCTGATTGGAAAACTCACTCAGCCGAAGGCACTTAAAACTCTGTTGACCTATCTTAGGATTTTGCCTCAGACACACCAACAACTCACAGTCTTACCTTCTATTGATCTGTATGTGTAAACTTTAATTCAAGTCACTTATAGAATAGATACTTCCATCAGCCGGCACATGTGATGCAGGCTACATTGCTAAGAGTTTATCAAGGAATCGAAGGCATTAGCGCAAGCAATCATCATCATTTGGCAAATATCTGTTAAAAACTACAATCACGCAATGTCATGTAAACACCGAATGTTGACGGGCGACAGAATGGATCTTTGATTGTGGGATTAGAGGAGCTCCATCCAATATTGTAGCCAAGGGGAGCAGTACACTGCAACATCATTAGATTCCTGTGTCAAAGGGGAACAAAACCCATAAAGAAAAAAAAGAAAAAAAAAAACCTCCACGATGTGCACAGACACAGAGCATGTCCGTAATGACAGGCAATAAGGCATGATGGGTATGGACAATCCACCTTCTAGCGCAGTACTGGGACAACTTTTCAAGACTCCAGATAGTTGGGGTGGCGGTAGTGCTGTACAGGGGCTACACATCTATGGTAGTGTACGGGGTGGTGCAGGTGGTGACGGTAGTGAGCAGAGAGAGCTGGATTACTTCACAGAGGCAGTGGAAGGGATGACTGTCAAGGACCCATGACCATTAGGGGCTGAGGCCAGAGCTGCGACTGGGTTTCACTCTCAGCTTCTCCGTGACTTTGAATGCTGGATGAGCCACTGCAGTGTGATATCTGTGGAGGGGGAAACATTTATAACTACTACCACATCTGATTAACATATTACAAAACATTTGAGTCCGAACAGTAAGATAAAGAGTCATTTCAACTGATCTGGTCTTTACCTATGTTGTCTTTCTCTTTGCAGGAGACAGAGTAGCAGCAGATCTCTCGGTCCTGAATGGCAGATAGGTTCCTGTGAAGGAAAGTAGCAAAAATTAAATCTTTCAAGTATAAATAAGAACTTTATGTTTAACAGCATTAACTCCTCCAGACAGCAATCACCGCATTTTTTAACATTTGTTTCCAGTTTAAGTTTGAGAACTTCCAAATTATGACTATTCACTGCTATGCTGATTGAGTCTGAGGGATCCACAGTAACTTGAAGTGCTGTGTGTTTGCGCCCTCTAGTGGCTTGGCAGCTACATTGTGTGCAGTGAACTTTTGTCAGCACAAGTGAGCCCACTGACCCACACTGTGAGCCCATGGGCCTCTAGGTGTTTTCTGACAAAAAGACAGTAACTAGCACACCAACTTGTTTTTCTGATCCAAGTGAGTTTAAAAAAAAAAAAATTAACTGTGAGGGAGAGCACCCGTTTTTTTTTTGTTTTTTTTTTAAGTGAGGAATGAGCTGAGAACGGAAATAGCCAAGAAATGTCCAAGTATGCCACATGGAAAAGTAATAAGCCTTGGATGGTGATTAAGTGTAGCATGTTTGTGCAAGGAGGAAAATGTGCAACAAAAAGTTAAGGTTAAATTGTACTGCTTTTTTGTGTGACCGATTGGGCCTAAGAACAATAAATATGAGGTCCTGTATAATGCTCTAACGCTTTTCATTGGAGGTGCTTGGCAGCTGTACTCATAATTGTCTGAAAGTTCACTTACTGTTTCCCTGTGAGTGATTAACAGACTAATTTCACTGCAGTCCTGTACAGAGTATTGGTACTTACTTATGAGTCTATTATTTTGCTACTGAATGGTCAGAGTTTAGTTGTTAGATTGTTTAGTAAGTTGAGGGTGAGGGGTGTTGGCCTGTAGTGTTTTTAATGCAGAGTGCTTTTGCTTCATGGTATAAGTAGTTAACCCAATAGTTATATGGATATTAGGAATTGGTTTAGCAAGATATTTACATTAAAAAATGCATGCAATATGCATCCTGCATGCAGATCAAAATTCAACAGGTGCCCCTCACAAAATGTAAAAGAGCTAGAATCAATGTTATATTTATTATACACTGCTGCAGTTCTCTGGGACAGTTCTCAGCAACAGCAGACAGAGTGGTTTTAAACTCTTGGTAAAGAAATGGTCGATGAAAAGTCAATCAGAAGTTTATTTTGCTTATTGTAATTCTTCTGTTTTTGTTTGTCTGTTGGTTTGTTTGACTGTGTTCTGTTACCGCAAGTGTTTTAACTGGTCTTGCCTGACTTGAATATCCAAAAATTTACCCCTTCTGTTATCCTTGATAACTGAATTGTATGTCAAGGACAGGGTGACTTCAATCTTGTATGTACTTTTATTGTTGTCAAATAAATCGATCCATCTAATGAACTGATGCCTACATTTTGTCCTGCAATTTCATTGAAATAAAATGGAACCATCACTTTGAATGAACACTTTGAAGCCTTTAAGCCAGATGCCTGTCCAACTAGTTTCCTCTTGCAACAGGTATGACTGTAGACATTAATATGCTGCTAATAACAACTTCTACTCTTCTGGGAGGAGATTCCACAAGATTTATGTGTTTAGATTTAACACGAATATGTGGACATACTGCTGACTATTATAGTTCAATACTCATTAAGTTTGAATCACCACTAAGAAAGACTAACCTGACACACCTGAAACTGACTTATCATCCACCAGTAATGGGGAAAATAACCATCAGGTTTTGCATACATTAACTTTTGTCTGCAACCCAAGAAGCAATGTTTGTGGAGGATTATTAACGAAAATACAGCATCTGAGTGCCTCACATCTTTTCAATGAGCTGCTTCTCATCAAGTGCGTTGGG
Organism: Euthynnus affinis; assembly: GCA_029490765.1. NCBI lineage: Eukaryota > Metazoa > Chordata > Actinopteri > Scombriformes > Scombridae > Euthynnus > Euthynnus affinis. The sequence goes on along the minus strand of CM055840.1, from coordinate 7,493,621 downwards.
TAGGTCTCGTTTGTTGCCCAGTACTAGAACCTGAAAAAGAGAGAAAGAGCTGATCAATATCTCACAAGGAAATGTATCAGCATTAATGCACAGTGTGTTTAGACAATATAAAGGATTTCTCTGAACCATGTGCTGCACCCATCATAGAATGCTTACTGTTAGGACAAAATAAACCGCTTGAGTTTGTGGTGTCAAGTCACAGCAGCTGGAAGCCTATTGAGTCAGCACGTCAAGCCTTGTCAAGTCAATTTTCAGTTTGGATATTGAAATGTCATTAAAAATCCTGGCATGGGTTCAAATGACCACTTAGTAGAAGGTCATTAAGCCTGAGTCACTGCAAGCCATTAACTGCAGTGATTACTAATTATGAGTTTAATCACAGCTTGTGATAAGAGTCACTAGACTCTCAGAAATCACCGTCATGAACCAAGGTGTGGCTGTGACATCATGAGCTTTGGGTCCATAAATCGCAAGTGGCCTCTTACGGGAATTCCTTGTAGTTGTGGTTTGTCTAAAAGGTTATGCAGTTCATTTCTGGAAGCTTCTATCTTCTCTCGGTCTGCTGCATCCACCATGTAACTGCAAAGGGGGAAAAAAAAAATACTTACAACACATTTCAGACATGAGATTTGTGAAACACTTCACATCTACAGAGGAACATTTTATAATCGCACTATTATATGTGATAGATGATAATTTATTAACATTTCAGTAAGAATTGCATTAAAATTCATATATGATTTCAGTATTGTTTTTCAGGTTTCAAGGGACTTTAGGAAAACAGATCATTTGTACATTTGTGGTCACAAAGGGCATCCGCTGTACAAACTTACACAATAGCATTGACTCCTCTACAGTAGCGCTCCCACATGCTTCTGAAGCGGGGCTGTCCACCTATGTCCCATATCTGAGGTGAAAAAGCACAAAATAAAATTTAAAAAAAAAACAAGCTAAACAAAAGTCTCTTGATATTTTGTAGGCTACACTATAAAACCAACCATAGCACCATTACAGCTCTAGAGCGCAGAATATACAGCTGGCACTGGTCCAACATAAAACTGATTTCAGTTGAACATCGAAAGCATCCAGCTGCATACCATTGCTTGTTGGCCTACCTTTATTGTCACATTGCCTTTAGTGACCTTCCGCATGTTGAAACCGACTGTGGGGATCATGTCTTCACTGAACTGTCCTGACTGTGGGAGACAAATGAAAGACAAAGGGTGTTATGTTAGTGAACTCCGCATGTTACATTGTTAAAAAAACACACAGCAACTGAAACATTAAGCGTTGAAATAGAATTACAAATATTGACATGTATCTAATCCACCTCTTCTCTTTCTTGCATTGTATTCAAGGTCATACTTCATTTCTACCATCTGTTTACTTTACATTCTGTATGTTGTCAAGGGCTCATAAAAATGTATCACCATGAATTTAAGGCAGTAGAGGTTCGTCTGATTCAGAAGTCACATGGAAAACATTGTGGATGTGAGTCATTTCTGTGCAGAAGGTCACAATATATTAAGAAAAATTTGACAGCAAATGTCATTTCTGGATGCTTGAAGCCTTTAGCTGAATTTGAACATTTTCCCTTTTACTCCATGAGTCATGTTAAGATGATGCCATCCATGCATCAGCATACAGTACTCTGTAACCAAATATTCAACAAGCAATTCTTACTAAATAAACACAGTTATGAAGTACATATTGAGAGTGAGAGTAAAGCCAGTGGAAAATGCTTTGACAGCTTAGAAACAGGAAGCATGCAGCATTTGAAAGTATTCAAATATACTATATCTTTATTATCCTTGGTGGTTCATGTCTGGCCTGGGCCCAGTCCAACAGCCTCATAATGACTGTATCAGGAGCTTTGTTCTAACCTAGTTACAGATCACCTGACATGACCACAGAGCTGGAAAACTGTGTATTCTTGCGATCAATCTGAGCAAGGGAGGGGATGGGAGGAGGGTGCCACAGTGCTGTGGCCTACAACTTGACTTCTTAAGATTACAGTGTGGCCTATCACCTAGAAACACAGACGTAAACAAAAGTCAACTTCACAATATAACCTTTACCCTAAATGCAGACCCTGACAAGGCTGTGGCAGGGCAGACTCAGCGAGCAAGACAGAACAGAAAACAGGCCCGACAAAAATGGCAAATATAAGATATTTTAACATTAGCAGCTAGTTATGACAACGTGCAAATCCAGAACAGCCCAGTAACATTTCTGTTGGGAGACACCACAAAAAAAAGCCGGTTTCGATATCGTTACTGAACTCATTTGCGTATGTTTGGTTTACATTAAAAATATCTGCAGAAAATACATGTAAATAAAAATGTGTGTGTGTGTGTGTGTGTGTCCGATCTCCTTTCTAGTAATACAGACAGCTGGCAGCCCGTGGCCACGGTGGCTCCAGGCCTCGTCCGCTATACTGCACCCTAAATGACGTAGACAAGACTGACTGTTTACCAAATTAACCAGTGTGGCCGGGTTGTCAACACACCGTTGATGTTGACACATCAGCAGCTATTTCAAAGCTCTCACAAGTCCGTTCACATGACCGATTTCCTAAGTAAGCGCACAGTCATACCAAGAACTTCGTCATTCTAGCTAGCATTACAAAATAACAGTAGATGTGTTATCACTGTTGCTTCCGCACCAATGTGTGCATGTTTTAAGGCATTAAACTATCCAGTCATGCTCCAGAATTTTGGGAGAAGAAACCTTGAAATGCGACGATGTCAACATAATTTGAAACATATCCAAAGAAACCGTCCACAACCTCTCCCAGGTAGTAGCCTAGGCCCGCACTGACTGCGCTTGTTTGCTAGCTACTTACTGCAATCACATTGACGAATGTGGTTTTTCCGGAGTACTGAAGTCCCACTAATGTAAGCTCCATCTCCTCTTTCCAAAAGAGGGACCTGAACCAGTCCAAAAGCCTGTTTATGAGGGCCAGCATCTTGGATGACACAGTAGTCGCAGTCGCTGCGGCTGTCTGGATGTGAATTTGCTAGCAGTCTACACAGGAAGTAGCCAGCTGCTTTGTCATGTCATGTGATCTGCAGGCAAAGTGTTGCTGCCTCTGCGCATGCTAGTTCAGGAGTGCACGAACGTGTGCACGAGCCTAATGACGCGCGCCGTGAAAGCAGAGCCTGCAGAGAAGGGAAGGATCTAGCTGCAGGGTTTTCGGACTGGGTGTTGACCAAAATCCAACTACTTGCTCCTTTCACAAGAGAAAGTATTGTGTTTGGTATTATCATGAAGGACATTAAGAGTGATTTTATTATTGATATTGAACAACCTGATACTCCTGGAGAAATGTTTCATCCACACATCCAAGTGGAAGAAAATTATAACCCCATGTTTGTGTTTTTAAAAGGGACCTTGTTGACAATCATCTCAGTGCTTTAAGTGTTTTAAGACTAATGAAAACATGCAAAGTCTCTGTTCAGAGCTTATGAAGAACTGAAACTATTTCATGACCTCTAGAGCAACTATGGAAGAATGCAGAGTTGTTGTTATTATTATTATTCATTTGTTGTTGATGGTGTTGTTTGTATTTTTTTTCTGTTATTGTATTATTAATTTATATAATTTATCTTTCTTATCTAATGTGCCTTGTATGTTAAGGGATGTTTATTGTCATCATGGTTTCTTTGCCTTGATTTTTGAAAATGAATCATCTTCAATAAAAATAAATAAATAAATAAATAAAACCTGGCTGTTTATAAAATTTCTAGTTTTTGGTTATTTAGGACAATAAAAATGCATAAATAATAGTCAATAATAACTACAATAATAAGTACATGTATATGGTTAAAAATATATATATATATATATACTTAAGGGAAAGTATCTTTACATTCCAGTCAGTGTATCAAGTTTCAATTGGATTTCATCATATAACCAAATATACCCATTGTACCATAAATCATTAATATTTTAAGACCCTATCAATAAATCACACAGGTGACCTATATGATTAAATGAATACATTTTTAAAAAACATTCAGTCTTGTGAGTTAGTGAGGGTTTCTGATTTTTCCATTTACATGAATGAATGTGATATTTACCAATAATTATCATGATACTGACCATATTACATATTTCTTTGGAGAAGTTATCTTTGTATATTAGAATTTGGCATGTGTCGATTGGTGTGACATTTCCCATATTAGTACACAGCCAATTATTCAGATTCTGCCAAAATTGTAATGTGACTGAACATGAATAGACGAGATGTTGCTCTTGCTCCTGAAGACAGAAACAACAGGGTCAACCTCAAACCCAAGTCTTCTTCCTAGTGTTTCTGCAGCTGGATAATATCTCTATGATTTTGAACTGTACTTCTTTGGTCTTTGGAGAAATTGGCTATTTTAAATATTTTGAATATCTATCTGTGATTGTGAAATTACTGTCACTAATTCTGATGTTTGTGTTTCTTGTATAATCATGAAAAAACTTTGTTGTGTTATCACACTTCCTTTCACTGATAGGCCAATTTGTAAATCTGGTAGTGGCTGCAGACAAGATGATGTATATCTACCATGATTAGGCTCGTTCAAGACAACTGCGCCTTGCCTGAAAAGTAGAAGGAAGTGAAAAAGCTGCAGTTAAGATGAACAGTTCCCAGCAGCCTTCCCAGAATATACAGGAAGTCACACAAACATTTACACTGTGTGATTTAAACAAATGTTATCAGATCAATCTATTCAAGCAACATCTATAATTACTGTTTTAACTGTATCCTGTATGATAGTGTTTAGCTTATTAAAATTACAATATGAGGAACAATACAAGGAAAACACCCGTGTTGACCCTTCTTTGTATCTGAAAGTCTTTCAGAAGAATAGAGAAGGACATGGATGGGGTTTTTAAGTAGAAAAGTGAACCAAAACACAAGGGCAGATTTGTTACTATCTAGGATGGGAATCTACAGAGCAGACAGAAAATTTTGTCTCTGTGCTGCAGCACATTGAATTGGAAATATCATGTCAATGAGGTCAAAGTGTTCTTTCTCTCAGCATGTTCTCATCCAGATTGGCTGACATTGGCTGTAATTGTCCTCCACTGTTGTTCTATAAACTGGGGTAACCTTTGACTCCCTGATATGTCCTGAATTGCTTATAAACATGATTTTGAACTGATGGCATGATTCAGTGATCCACTACATAAAATTACTCTCTTTCGTTTCGGGTCTCATAATCGACAGCAATGAATTTTCATTGAAAAGTCTATTTAGTCTTCTGTTTCCCTGTCTCCTGAAGTCTGACAGAGAGTTACATAAGTAACATCACTATGCAGAATAACATTCTTAGTCCCTGGAAGACTGAAAGTGTCTGAAAAACTTTCACTGGCAACACCTTACATTTGTTTTCCTATAATATCCACTCTTGCAATACAATATCTATTTGTACCAACTAAAACAAACTTTTTTGGTCATGTTTAGACACCCACTGCTCTTGTTTAAGATTCAAGGAAGATGGTGGTCTTGGTTAAATACAGAAAATGTCAAAAGTAAATTAAAACACAAGATAGGACATATAGCAAAACCACCATCTCTTCCTAACCAAAGTGCGTTTGTTGCCTATATATAACCACATGCAGGAATCAGGACACAAATGCTGATCTGGCGTTAAAGTCCTGAACTTGCACGCGAACCACCTCGACCTCTGACCTGCACCTGACATCAAGCACTGATCACATCAATTCAGAATCAAAACAACTGATATATTAAACATATAGTATTGTATGTGTAACCAGGGCCCTTAGAAAAGCACCCCAGTATACAAGAACCCAACAATGCCATTCTGGCCAGAGAATATCCAACAGCTACACAAGCTCTCTGATAAAAGAAAAGGAGCAGAGACATGTTTCAAAATTAGAATACATTTATTTAGATTTTAAAAGTCAAGTGTTGTTTTATTTAGTAAAAGCTGAAAGAAGCAGGTTAAAATTAGTTTTCTTTATTACAAAATGTGTTCTATAATTTTGAAATGTTACTATATTGATGGATGTGCTGTACTACAGGGGAGGGTACCAGGGAAACCCACAGGAGGATGGGAGTGAAGGGGAGGTTGCAAGGTACTTCACCACCACCAGTAATGTGAGATACACACACACACACACACACACACACACACACACACACAATTGTTTACACTACAAGACAGAGTAAAAAAACAAACAAAACAAACAACAATGCACAGAGGTTAATAAAAGTACAGCAAAACAACACGTAATAGAGAACCCACAAAGCAGAAGGAAAACCTTCACCCAGTAACCAACCACCTGTGAGAATATAGCAACCCAACCGTCCTGTTAGCTGGTAAAAAGCAAGAAATTCCAACAATGTTAAAAAAAAAACTCCCCACTCTTTATTCACGCAGCAGTTAGTTTACAAGAACAAAACAAAAACGACAAAGATAAAAATGAAGTAAAATCCCTTCTTTACAATGAGCAATCTATACTCATTTGCAGGCTTCCACATTTTATCAAAAATAAGCAGAAGTATATCAAGAATAACCCAAAATAAGGAGGCCAACAAGGCAAATCTTTAAAAAAAAGAATTTACCAAAATCAAATACAAACTACTAAAAGAAAAGATACCCAAAAGATAAGGAAATTAGGTGAAGAAACTAAGGATAAAACAGCAGTGGCAGCAGGGCTCATCTTTCACCAAGTACAGCAAACTTATGACAAACAAATATTATGAAAGATATAGATATGTTAGTATATTATAGTGTCATAGTGATTTTGGTCTTACGCATCATATAATAGATAACTATCATACAATAACTATTTGCTTTGGACACCTCACATACTTCACATACTAGGAAATTATTTGAAATTATTTAATGGCAACAGTCCACTGTGTGTGTGTGTGTGTGTGTGTGTGTGTGTGTGTGTGTGTGTGTGTGTGTGTGTGTGGGTGTGTGTGGGTGTGTGTGTGGCAGAATTCCATAAAACTCTCATCTCCTATTTGCATCAAATTCTAGAATCATAAGTCACAAAGCACATAGTGAGAGCCAAGTTCAGAAGTGAAATGCATTTGGACTAAACAGGACCTGGTCCTGGAAAAACAACCAAGACATTTCTGCAGAATTATTTTTACGGAAGCAAGAATGCACCTGCTGTAAAAGTGGACAGGAGTTAACAACAGGGAAGTCAACGTGACTCCTAAGGTCCTAATATTCATCTTGCAGGATGTTTTTTCAGATGATATCTTTGTTTAATTGACATGAGGGGCAATCACACAGGATGTGGGCACTGAGGCTCAAGTGTTTGAGTGCATCTTGCTTGTCTTGTTTTGTAGGTTACTGTAGCCCCTGTCACATGCAGTTTATCCCTGAAATGTTCAGGAACATTTCCTGGATGTGGTCATATGTGAGTGGGAGCAGGGATCGATATTAAGGGAAATCTGTACCACCAATTTCCCACTTCAAGACCTAGTAACATTTCTGGGAAAATGCCAGTATGGTCGTGTTGTGAATGAAAGAAGTAACAAGACTGGTTTTCGCAGGTGATTTGACTAACAGGCAATACAAGTTCTTCTGTTTGCTTCTCTTTTCAAGAACAGCTGGAAAATGAACATGTCTGGGGACGTCTTGCCCCATCTTCTTCTTCGTCTGTCAAGTTTTATGGCGGTTGGCATCCATAAGTGTTGCATGACTGCCATCTGCTGGACTGTCCTTTGCCATATCTAATCCGGCATTGCTATGGCATGTGTGAAAAGGTATAAGACGGAAAGGTTCCTGTATGTAGCTGCATGTGTGATTAGTGAAAATCACTAGCGGTGCCTGAGAGTTAATCTCAATAATTTACCAGGAACTATGCTTAACTCAACTTGCCTCTCTCTGATGTACGGTTTGTGGTAAAGGATATGTCCACATTTTTTCATGTTTGTCTTTATACAATATTCACCTGCCCTTGTGCCCATTGAAAAAGTTTTTTTTTGGTCATTGTAATTGTTCTTCTTGTCTATTCTGTCCAAAAAGAGATCCCTAAGAGATTTCAATATAAATGACAGGGACAAAATCCACTGCCCCTGTTCTGTTTAAAAATGCTTTTTGAAGTTTAGCAGAAAATAATATGAGGCTTCATCAGTTTGAATTGGACAAATGAAGTGGTATCTTGAAAAGTTTGTCTTTTTAGTACAATATTCCCTGTTTGCTGAGCTGCAGTAGGGGATTTTCGACAAAAGGAGGGAATTCTGCACTAAAAAGAGTGCACAGAAATAGGATTGTGGATTTTGTTCCCCATCACGTTGAAATTGCTTTAAGAAGGCAGCTGGTATGGACAGGAGGAACTATTAAAGTGACTAAAAATGCTTTCAATGTATATGCATGTGGGCAATTGAGTATTGTTTTAAGAAATACCTGAGATGACAGGAAAAGACAGAAACAGAGATTAAACAAATGTCCCATCCAGAAGTGAACAGGCATTTTTGCTGTTCATGGTTGGTGTCTTGAGTCTTGAGTGATCGGAGCATTTCAAAAGTTAGCATATTAGCTTGGGAAAGCAGCATATTGATCTGGTATTCTGAATTAGATACCAATACATTAAACTCCAAAACCGATAAGTGTCACATTCCATGTGCAGTCACAACATATTGATTGGAATCTTAACCCCTAAGGTATGAGAGCACCCTGAAATTTAGCAGATTGGGATGGTATATTTCCAGGTTTTTCACTTTCCCTATCTAGTAAGCTGACTTCAGATACCAAAACCCAATGGGGAAGTCTGACATTCAGTATGCAGCTTAACATATTGATTTAGGAATATTGCATACCAATTTAACATACTGGATATGGAAACGTGTGCATATCTAGAAGTTAGCAAATCAGTGCTGTCGCTATGCTGTTTTGTGGATAATAGAAAAATGACAGGAAATGACAGAGAGAGAAATGACATCTTAATCCAAAAGATATAGGGGTGCCCCAAAAGTAAGTATATTAGCTTGAGAAAATATTATACACAATATCACATTTCCAGGTCTTTCACCATTTGTTCAACTCCAAAACCAACATGCACTGTGCAGCTTAAAATGTTGATGATCAGTCTCTGAACCAGTAAGGTAGCCCAGAAGTTAGCATATTTGTTTGGGAAGGTAGTGCATTTATTTGTCTTTTACTTTCTCTATGTAGTATGCTGACTTAAGGAACATTTAAAACCAAAACCACTGGAAATTTTCATGTACATTGTGTAGCATTTGGCAATTCCCCATTAGCTTATTAGTTTAAGAAGTTAGTGTGCATGAGCAGCCATTCCACGTCAGTTTAGGGGTTGGAACATTTGAATATGGCCAGTTTAATTTAGAAGTCACATTTCAAGGACTTTCAGCTTCCCAATCCAATATACTGACTTCCAAAGCAAATATGTTCACTAACACAAAGATTACTAATTGTCACATACATCTTGCTGCTTCAAACATTGTCAGTTATTGCTAGTCAATATTTTATAGTTGAAAGGAAACTTCTGTGTGGAGAAGTTGAGTTCCTAATTTGTTTTGGAAGTAGGCATATTTGTGTGGGAGATTAGCATTTTGATTTTGGAAATCAGACCTCTGGGTATTTCACTTTCCCAAACCACTCTGCTGATTTCCAAAACTAATACATTCATGACAAGAATGATACTGAAGTTTCACATTCAGGATGAATCTACAAGTCATTTGGAAATGAATGTAGATGACTGTAACATGCTTGAAAGGAACCGTCTGTGTGAATGAGTATCAGTTGATGTTTGGGTTTGGAAATTGGTACATGGTACAGTATTTCATGAGTTCATATTTTGGAAATCATACTTCTTTTCTTTCAAACTTCTTGATCTAGTATGATGATTTCCAAATTCAATGTTGTGAAGTATCACATTGATATAATATACTTGTAGAGGAACATCACGGTGTATAATTAACAGCTCCCTATTGGTTTTGAAAGTTGACATATTCGTTTGAGAATTCAGCCTGTAAAATTGCATTTCCAGGACTTTCATCTTCACCCAATCAAATATGCTGACTTCCAAAGCCAATAGGTTCAAACACAAAACAACTATATATTGTCATACATGTTGCAGCTTCAGACATTGATTGTCATTGATGTGTCATACTTGAAAGGAAATGACTGAGCAGACAAGTATGACTTACTAATTGGTTTTGGAAGTAGACATATTAGTTTGAGAGATTAGCATTTTGATTTTCATATTCAGACTTCCAGTTCTTTCACTTTCCCAAACCGCTCTGCTGACTTCCAAAACTAATACATTCATTACAAGAATGATATTGAAGTTTCACATTCAGGATGAATCTACAAGTCATTTGGAAATGAATGTAAATGACTAACATACTTGAAAGGAACCATCTGTGTGCATGAGTAACAACTGATGTTTGGATTTGAAATTGGTAATATTTCATGAAGTTTGCATGTTGATTTTGGAAATCAAATCTCCTGTCTTTAAACTTCCTGATCTCGTATGGCGACTTCTGTTTTCATTGTCATGAGGTATTGTATCAATGTAACATACTTGAAGGGGGACAATATGGTGCATATGTAGCAGTTGATGTCTGAGTTTGGAAACTGGCACAAATATTTTGTGAAGTGTGTATGTTGACTTTGCAAATCCCACTTTCATCAATGTAACATACTTGAAGGAGAACATTATGGTGTATAACTGACAGCTGCCTAATGGTTTTGAAAGTTGACATATCACTTTGAGATTCAGCTTGTAAAATGTGGAAGTTTCCAAATTTTCCCAGAACTTTTACCTTCCCAATCCAGTATGCTGACTTCTAAAACCAATAGGTCCACACCAAAAACTATACATTGTCATATGTGTTGCAGATTCAGACATTGATTTTGGTTGTTACTGCTTATCAGTGTATCATATTTGAAAGGAAATTACTGTGCTAACAAGCATGAGTTCCTAATTTGTTTTGAAAGTTGGCATATTGGTTTGGGAGATTATCATTTTGATTTTGTAATTCAAAATTCAAGCACTTTCACTTTCCCAAACCACTCTGCTGACTTCCAAAACTAAAACATTCATTACAAGACTGATACTGAAGTTTCACATTCCGCCTGAATGTCCAAGTCATTTGGAAATTATTATAGATGACTATAACATGCTTGAAAGGAACCATCTGTGTGTATGAGTATCAATTGATGTTTGGATTTGGAAATTGGCAAAATAATTCATGAAGCTCGCCTGTTGATTTTGGAAATCAAATCTCCTGTCTTTAAACTTCCTAATCTAGTATGATGACTTTCAAATTCAATGTTGTGAGGTATTGCATCAATGTAACATACTTGAAAGGGAACATCATGGTATATATCTGACAGCTCCTTATTGGTTTTGAAAGTTGACATATTAGTTTTGGAATTCAGCCTGCAAAATTTTGAGTTGTTGAAAGTAAACATCTGTGCAGAAAAGTGTGAGCTCCTACTTTGTTTTGGAAGATGGCATATTTGTTTGGGGGGTTAGTATTTTGATTTTGGAATTCAGACTTCCATTACTTTCAGCTTAACAATTACCAGTCTGCTGACTTCCAAAACCAATACCTTAATTCCAAGATTGATACTGAAGTTTCACATTCAGTGTGAATCTCCAAGTGATTTGGAATGCACTGTAGATAACTATAACATATTTGAAATGGCTCATTTCTGTGCATGAGTAGCAGTTCAATTTTGGATTTGGAGGTTTACACAAAGTTTGCACAGTGACATTTTAATTTACAGTCTTACAGTCTTTAAACTTACTAATCTAAAATCTAGTGTGATGACTTCCGATCCAAATTTTGTGAGGTATTGCATCTTCGTAACATAATTTAAGGGAAATATCGGTGTGCATAAGTGATGAACCTTATTGGTTTTGAAAGTCAGGATATTATTTTTGGAATTTTTTGTTTAATTTGAAAGTCACATTTAAATTACATTTATTTTCCTAGTCCACACCCTAACTTCCAAAACAATGGGTTCTAATCCAAATCAACTATGGAGTGTCAAATACATTTTGCAGCTTCAGGAATGTATATATTAGTTATTGTTTATCAGTGTATCACACTTGGATATTTAAACTTCCTTTTCTGGTGTGATGACTTCCAAATCCAAGTTCAGCAAGGATCTGTGCTTGGACCAGTAGTTGTCATTGTTATGCAGATGATACCCAATTATATTTATTAATGAAGTCAGGTTATATTTATTAATGAATCCAATCAGTTAACTAAACTCCAGGCATGCCTTAAGAACATAAAGACCTGGATGATCTGCAATTTTCTGCTACTAAATTCAGACATAACTGAAGTTATTGTGCTTGGCCCTAAACACCTTAGAAACACATTATCTAATGATATAGCCACTCTATATTGCATTACCCTTGCCTCTAGCTCCACCTTAAGATATCTGGAAGTCTTTGATAAGGATATGTCTCTCATTTAAAACATCCTATCTCAAAAAGATGCAGTCCACATATTTGTCACTTCTCAGCTGAATTCTTGCAATTCCTTATTATCAGGCCACCCAAACAACTCTGTAAAGATTCTCCAGCTGGTCCAGAATGCAGCTGCATATGTACTGACAAAAACTAGGAAGAGAGATCATATTTCTCCCATTTTAGCTTCTCTGCATTGGCTTCTTGTAAAATCCATGGTAGAATTTAAAATCCTTCTCCTCACCTACAAAGCCCTTAATGGTCAGGGCACCATCATATCTTAAAGAGCTAATAGTACCCTACTACTCCACTAGAGCGCTGCATTCCCAGAATACAGGCTTACTAGTGGTTCCTAGTTTCTCCAAAAGTAGAATGGGAGGCAGAGCCTTCAGCTATCAGGCTCTCTCCTGTGAAACCATCTTCCAGTTTCACAGGAGACAGACACTATCTCTATGTTTAAGTGTAGGCTTAAAACGTTCCTTTTTGATAAAGCTTATAGGCTCACCTTGGACCAGCCCTTAGTTATGCTGCTATAGGCCTAGATTGACTTCCCATGATGTACTGAGCTCCTCTCTCCCCTCCTCCTCTCCATCTGTATGCATTGATGTACCAATGATGCATGCTTCCTTAGAGTTTTTGTGTTTTCTTGTCTCACAGTATGAGGGACCTGGACCCTCTGGTTATTGACAGCAGGGACCATGGCTTCAGGAACGCCACTGTGGTGTGTCTTGCCTTGGCACCATAACTGCTGTTATTGTTACTAGTCAAATTTCTGTTATTATTGTCAGTGTTATTGTTGTTATTGTTGTTGTTATGCATCTCTGTGTCTCTCTCTCCCCTCTCCTCCCTCCTTCTTTTGTTCTCAACCCAATCGGTCAAGGCAGATGGTCGCTCACCTAGAGCCTGGATCTGCTCAAGGTCTCTTCCTGTTAAAAGGGAGATTGTCTTTGCCACTGTTGCCAAGTGCTTGCTCATGGGGGAATGTTGGGTTTCTGTAAATTAAATGGTACGGTCTAGACCTGCTCTATGTGAAAAGTGCCCTGAAACAACCTCTGTTGTGATTTGGCGCTATGTGAATAAAATTGACTTGATTTGACAAGGATTGTTGATTTCACCCCCCATCACTTATGTTAAAATTGCTTTTAAAAGAGATCTCTGTGCAACCAGTGTGGACTGGAGGAATAATTACAGTGTCCAATAACACTTCCAATGTACAAAGGGACATCTGAGCATTGTTTCAACATAGGCTTGAAAAAAATGCAAACCTTTCAAGGCAGATTTAAAGCTTTGTGCTTGAAAAGATGCATACTTCTCTTTTCCAAACTTGCATGGGGAGGAAGCAGCAGGTACATACACATCCACACTCTAACGTATCGTATATTACAATTGAACTGTTTTACCACTGTTGTTTTGCTCTTATATTTAATAACATTTTTAAAGTTACATTGTTAATTAAATATCTGACAGATGTGAATGTGCATGTTTTAATCATGGACTGTATCATGAATTATGGCAGAATGATACCTGATACCAAGTGTGTTCTGTTTGTTAAAATATTTCTCTTGATGATATATAAGCCACTGCAAAGACTCCCATCAGTAATAAGATGGCTGGATATCTGCTTTTGTGCCTTTCAATTTGTGAACTGTAGAGTCACTACACAGTGCACACATTTGCTCATAATTTCTAGGTTACTGTTATTAAGGTTATTTCGACTTCTCATTTCAGTCTAGTTTTACAAATCTTAATTTGATTGTTATTAAATAATATTTAATGTGACAAAAAGTGACACGTTTGTTATTTGGTATTGATCCCAACATGAAATCAAGGCTGAAAATATTTTTCTCCCTTCTCACAAAGATGCTGTAGCTAAAAGCAACTATGATGTAGAGACATACACAAATATCCCTAAAATGTTACTATATATGCTGTTTTAATATGTGAAATTATTCATGTTTAGTGACATAGCCAGACTCATTTGTGCTGTTCACTAAGGTATTGTTTCTCCTGCTACATCCCACTTGATCTCATTCATCACTGCATGTTTGGGGGTTGCCATCTTGTTACTTCTGTCCATAGTGATCCTTTCTGTCCTCCTCAGTGTTTAGTCATCTCCCAGGCACCATGCCAGCACCACCCTGTACCAGAGAGCTCAAATCCTTGCATGGGGCAGGTTCAGTGTGATCCAGCCTGGGACCATGAGGGCTGTGAAGTCTGCGTCAAAACGCTCTTAATAAAGCATTTTGGATTGGAATCATGAGTGAAGCCTTTTGTAGTTAAACTACTGTTGTGCTTGTCATCTTTAGTATATTTTTTGTATTTACTGAATTTGTATTTCCTATTGATCTAACACTGAATAACTGTATACATATACATGTGCTGCAGACAGATACATTTTTAGTTTTTTATTAACCTTGAAATATAACTTGCAGGGACATAAAGTGAGAAAAAATATCAAAAATGTCTTTTATTAGAGGCAGAAAAGCAATGTTAATACTGATTCCCAATTCCCTTTTAATCTCAATGATTATACCCATACCAACATGAATTATATCTCCACATGATCATGAATCTGCATATAACTATGTTTGTGAAGGTCAGATACACAAGGACAATGCAGCAAAAAACTGCCAGCTGTCGACTGCTTGATGCCTCGCAGTTCAGTCAGTCATATGGCAGCCCTTGAATGAGATGATAAAAGACAGAGTAAGAGAGGATCATAATTTCGGTGTTTTGTCAACACCTATTATTTTAGAAATTGAAATAACAAATGTAAACATTTAAGATGTCATTTAATTACCGGTGGCCTGACGAGTGTATTATACTTGTCAGGGGTTGCTGCACTCATTGTTGTCGTGTAAATCGTAATTCTGGGAGATTATCAAGATGGAAGACAATGATTGTTATCAAATGTAATGCTATAAATTATTAAAACAGCAAAATGACAAAAAAAACAATTAAGGTGTCCTGCTATAAACTGTAGATTCCTTAAAAAATACTGAAAGGCTCTAGAACTGTATGTCATACACTCAAAATTTTAAACATCAAAACTCAGCTGTTGCTGCTCTATATGCTACTTGCTATGTGTCAAAGTATGTCATCAAACAAAGGTCTATTGACCTTATTGCTGAGGTTGAGGAAAGGGAAGTGAAACTGGTATAGACAATGCCCTGTCTCAACAGCATGAACATGTCATGTGATTGCTTGAAACTAAATTGAGAGTATTATGAACAGATAATATGCTCCTCACCCATTGCACACAGGATTTAGCGACAAAACCTGGAGGGAAAAAACTCTTGTTATAAATTCATACATTGTTTCTTTGAAAACGTGCAGTGTGCAGTTCCTATCAGTACCACATGTACTTTGGTCCCCCTGGGATACTGATTTACTAGTCTACACTTGCCTGATAAAGTGTATCCATGTTGATATGATCTTGGCCCGTAGCATTTAACGCTTTGTTGGCTGCTTCTCTAAGAAGGAAGGAACAACAACAGTATAATAAAAGTCACAACAACATTGAAGATAGATTCATCATGTGAGATGACTCACCTCCGATGATCCCTGGCTGGGGGAGGACGCCAGTGGTCAAAGTTCGTCTCTACTCTGAACCATCTAAAACAGGGACACGCCATTTTATATTTGGATGGAGTTGGGCAATCACACAAATACCACATATTCTGCATTCTGCTCTGATACCTACTCTCCATTCACAGGGTCCAATGGCCAGATATCAGCGGGGCCTGTTCGGTCTCTGGTGATGACAGCCCCTTCCCCTGCTCGCACCCCAGCCACAATGTAATACACCCCTGTGATGATGGGGATTTTGGAAAGACGCATCACTGCATCCTGAAAGTTCTCTGCCTCCTCAAGCGTCTGCACAAGATACACACAATTATTCAAGTTTTGTTTCCTCATCAGACTTACTTCCTTAGTATGCTCACCTCTCTAACCAGCCAGCTAACCGGGGATCTCCGCAACAGGAAAGCAGATACCACATTCTTCCACCAGTTCCACACATGTTCATCACCTGATTATCTCACACACACACACACACACACACACACACACACAAACAAACAAACAAATATAGATAAGTAAATACATTGGACTTTTGCAATCTTTCTGAACAAACATGTCTGCTGAAAAGAAGTGTAGACTTACCTCGCTGGTCACCAGAGACAGTAAACTTCTTTGGACTCTGTCCTGTCCACAAACCAACATAGCCAGCAAAAGAAGTTCCACGGTATGCCACCTGAAAGGGAGCACCAACAAACGCATCATCAAGCCTTCATCATCATGCAAGGACTTTCATTTTGTGCCTACTAAGGTTCAATGAGTCTTTACTGATTCTGAGCTATGGTGAGAGGTACAACAGTTGTTTCGTTTTAAGATGCTTTGAATATATACTGTACCTCTCCATTCTTGAGGAAAATTATGTTGACAGTCAGATTCCTCAGAACATCATGTGGATAATCAAGATTCCTGCCGTGGTACACGTGCCCATTTTTGTCCTGAGCTACGATGCTAGTGCAAAATCTAGGAATGCATAAAGTTTGTATGCATGCATGAGACTTTCACCTTATTCCTACAGACTTGTCAGACACTGGGTGCCTCTGAATAATGCGCATGTTTCTGTTAGGAATGTTTAATTTAAAATCATACATACGCAGAAATTTCGTAGGCAAAGTTGAGGAGGATGACATCCGAAAGGCTTCCACCAAAGTGCGAGGCCATGCCACGAATCTCTCCTCCATAAGGCTGAGGAAGGTACTTTTCCAAGGCCATCACAACAGGTTCAATAGCATGATGCACCCATTTTGGAACTGTGGAGCTGACAAAAAATGAAGAGGGAAGTGGTCTGTGATGTTGTGGTCACTGTCAGTACAGGAACAGAGGTAAAACACAGAAGTTAAAGTATAACTTCACCTTCAGGTCTGAGCCTAACACCACTCACTGCATCATTTTTTAAAATGCTAAAAAGTGGGCATAAGGTTGAGATGAGAGGTGAGGAGGGGCTCAGGAGGGGATCAGGGTGGGTGGAGGAGTTGTGGATGTGTGAGGCAGGAGGACTGGAGTTGCTCAGTGACATCCCCTGGCCAGAGGCACACATGGCACATAAGGCACCTATGTCACAGAGGACTGTGCCCCTCCAAAACCAAAGTGGACATTAGTGAGGTGGAGGACCATGATGGTCCCAAGCCATATCACACACACACATACATGCACACACACACTCACATTGCGCTAACTACCACACTCCAAGCTGTGGCCATCTGAAGCCATGATACACCTGGCTAACTGACTATCCATTGTGGCTAACTGAAGTTTCAGCCAACACATAGCTGACAAGATTTAAACGAGCCAAAAGTCATTTTTAAATTAGTTAAACTTGGTTTATTTTAACATAAAGACAGTTTTAGCTTCAGGAGCTCACAGCAGCAGAGGCTGGAGCTCCAGTTACATGTTCAGTAACGAGGTCAGTGGAGCTCTGGTTACACTGTGATTTAACATTTTAAAACAGGTTTTACCAGCTGATAATTGCAGGCACAGTCAACTGGAGAGCTACTCCGGCTGACTGTTTAGAACCACAACTTGGATTTCTATTGTTTTTGTGGCTTCCAGCAGCTTTTCCTCTCATGACACAAACAGAGTGATTTCCCCCAGCAGGTCAGTCAGAGAAAATAAAGCAAAATAAGCACAGACATGCAAGACTTCTGGCTCATTTAAATGTCATTGTGCTGTTGATCTATCTTTCAGCTCTGTGTTGCCAGAAGTTGTGAATGATGTGACTTGATCAGCAGCGGCAGCAGGAGTTTCAGAGACTCACACTCAAGGGTGAGGACTGGTGGTGGTGGGCGTTAACTTTCTACCATTTATATAAATCTCATGAAGTAGAAACCTCCTAAACAGTCGACTCTACATCACCTAAAGCTGATTTAAAAGAGCAGATGACAGGTTGAGCCATTTTCAACCCATGAAATACTTGATTTTTATAACTTTGGTGTCGATGTCAATATTAACACCACACAGTACAGTCATATAATTTAGTTTAAATGCCAAAAATCATGTTTAAGTGTGCAGTATTTCTTTAATGAACTCACTGATTCAAGGCTGAAACATAATAAATAATAAACGTAAATAATAAATAAACACTATGTCAGCATGAGTTATGTTGCATAAACTCAAGTTTCTGTTACAGCAAAGTTTTGTTTTTGTTTTTTTTTTAGCTAATTGTGGTTAAGTATCTGATGATCAAAGTCTTTTTTAGCATTGCTGATAATGCAACAGGAAATGAAACCATATAATCTGTGGCTTGATGATAAATACAAGAAGTAACGTTATATTTCGATCCTGACTTATCTTATTTAGAGCAGACACTCATATATATATGTTACTAAAATAGTTCGTTGTGCACTGCCAATAACTTCTCGTGGCTATAACTTCTACAAAACGCACTATTACATGGTAACAAAGTACTTTGACGAAATAAACAACTTAAAATATATCTCTTCATAATGACTGGGCATAAAAAGGCTGTGTCTAAAACTTACTCAATGACCTCTATAGCAGCTTTCTTGAGGTAGTCTACGTCAAAGACTTTCAGTAGCGGCATCCACCGCACATCTGGAGCATCATCCAGGCTGATGTTGAGTGTGGGTGGCGCGAAGTCTGCCCTGCTCGACAGCACGAGTCCTAGCAGCAGCAGCACCGCAGCCCGTAGCGTCATGACCGGTCCGG
The DNA here is from genome assembly GCA_029490765.1 of Euthynnus affinis. Classification (NCBI taxonomy): domain Eukaryota; kingdom Metazoa; phylum Chordata; class Actinopteri; order Scombriformes; family Scombridae; genus Euthynnus; species Euthynnus affinis. Next base: position 7,474,451 of record CM055840.1, on the reverse strand, counting down.
ACATTAGAGGCGGCGGAGTGTAACCGGCTGCCTGCTCTCATAATACGTCCACGGCGCCTTGTGATCCGCAAGCTAAAACAAGGAGGATACTTCCGCCCCGAGTTTTTCAGAATAAAAGTTGGCACAGATCATGCCACACAACTGTCAGACCAATGACATTTAAAGGACGACTGTGTAGGATTTAGTGGCATCTAGCGGTGAGGTTGCAGATTGAAACTAAAGGAATACCCCTCCCCTTACCCTGACCCTCCCCCTCCAAGGAAGTAGGAGAACCTAGGGTGGCTGCGGAATTCACTAAAAATGCTAAAGGCCCTGTCTAGAGCAAGTGTTTAACATGGTGTAATATGGTGTTGCAATATAGAGGGCTCCATGGAAGAGGGCTCATGGATGTATGATAAGAGCTGGATAGACATCACTGCTCAACCTTGCAACCAATATTTTCCAGTGCCCACTCGCGGGTATTGTGATGAAAAATCCCCCTGCGACCTGAAAAGAATTTTCCCCATAGATCACCATTGTAAAAGAAACATCTGTAAAACTGTTGACAGGACCCCTTAAACTGAACAACATCAATTATGATTCTTTGTATTATGAATGTTTGACGCATATTTGTAAGGCAAGAAAAGAAATTTAAAACTTTGTGACATCATCACAGTGTAAAGTCTAGAAACACTACTGTGCATATTCAGTGGGCCGCACAATGCGGAAGCAAACCCAGAAGCTAGAAAGTTTTTTTGGCCTATGTACCAGTTGAGCAATTCCTATAGGACTGAATGGTCATCATTTTTAGTTCAGTGTGCAGCTCTTATAATACATCCATGGAAAAGAAACTGCTCCCCATGTAGATATAAAGGGCTCATTCTAAGGTAACAAAAACACAATTCTTATGTCATACTCTAATTAAAACATACTTAGGAATATAATATTCCATTTCTGCCAAGTTTGTTCCACTAGATAAATATATACTAAATAATGGTTATGCAGAATAGCCCCAGTTAGTGTTCATCATTATTGATGCATTAAGAGATACTTTACTATTGTAGTTCATTGAGGTGTTTCTTCCTCACATGCTGTTGGCTAGTTAATAAACATGCATCTTATTTTCTAAACTGATATGTTTTGCATGTAACATTTAATTGTGTATGTATCAAGTGAAGTGTGCATAGGGGCCAAAGAATGGTTGCCAGCCTTCCCAGAATAATACAGGAAGTTGGTCAACCAGACTATCAGAGGAACTGAACTTGAAAGAGGAACGCTTCAGTTTGGAGTGCCCTTGGTGCTGTGTATGTCACAGTTCTATTTGAGTCCCTGCCATAATCGTTCTGCAAAGATGGGGTCTCATTATCAGAAGATTATTTTTGACACCTATTTTAGCTATTTTTTTTGAAGCAACAATGAAAAGCAGCAAATGAGTGCAAATATTGCATTCACTGGCCAAAATGCCATAACTGTACAATGTTGACATCCAGGGCATGTCATTTAGTTGCTTGCATTATGGTGGAAGGAAAGATGAACCATGTGCACAATGCACTGTAGAATAATTGCTGCTGCATACAGATAGTCATAATTTGTATTATTGCTCCTTAATTATTAATTTATTTGAATTGCATTAAGTTTAATGTAATTAATTTGTTTTATATTTGTTTGTTTGTTTGTTTGTTTGTTTGTTTGTTTGTTTGTTTGTTTGTTTGTTTGTTTGTTTGTTAAGTTGTAGACGTACATTTTTGTTTTGAAAAGAATACGACCAGATATCTTATTATTGTTTTTTTCCACTGGAATTCATGCTGGGCAGCTGTGATCTTGTCAAACAATTAAACTTTGTAGATTTTCTTCAGTAATTCAGCCAACATAACATTTTAAGGCAGAAGGCAAACAAGCTTTTTATATAATATTTTAAGTTCAGGTGCCATATTATTAATGCAGTGCACAGCCAATATGGGTGATATCACTTCACAATGTAAGAATTGCTTTATTACTAAATAACTTAACTATAGTGATTACTACGTGATTTCATTTCAAACCACATCACATCAAACATTACAAGTTCTTGTTTCTGTCACTGAAAAGATAGGTCTACTAAAATTCAAGGGGTCTTATATGCTCATTCAGTCAAGAATGGAAATTGTAATACACTTCATACTAAGGTGTGTTGACGTGTTTTATGCCAACACATTATGTGCTATCCTTGGCGACACACAAATTATTTATTTACCACATAAATGTCGAATACAATAAAAAAAAATCATAACTCTTGGTAATATAGTCATACAATTATTTAATAATCAACCTCTTTCATTTTATGAAGCAACACCTCCCATTAAATCAAGTCCCTTATATCAAAGCTCCTTCCACTTACCTGGTTTCAAAACTCCAAACATTTTCTCACAGAACACTAAAAAAAGAAAAAATCAGTTCTGTTCTGTATGACAATCCTTCAACACACACACTATACTTCACTTGACAGATTACAGAGTAGGGATGTGGCAGCAGAATGTTTTGTATTTGTATTTGAATAAAATTGAAAAGAGGCTCAAAAATATTTTTTTACTATGCTTTTAATTTTAGAAAATTAAAGTGTTACAATAAGTGTTAATAATAAATTAAATAAACTATCTTATGAAGGAGGTCCACACACTGGGTCTTGAACTGGAGTCTCCCAGATCATAGATGACTACACTGACTACTGAGCTAAAACAGACTTCTACCTATTTATACAGCCATAGACAGATACAGAACACCATGTAACGTGTAGGGAAAAACTTCAAAGATGATTATTTCTTTACACTTTTCATTTATTGCCTATTTTTACAACCCAACTTTGTGGAAAGAAGAAGGGGAACAACAGGTTATGGAGTGTCCCTTGAGAGAACTTCACGTGTGTCAGTAGCTCAGTTTCTCTGGAGCTATCTCTGGAGAACACCCCCAATTCTGGGCATAATGTCTAATGTGCATCATGTAGCAGGTGGATGTGACTCCCCTCCTTGGGACCTGCTAATAGATGTAATAGCAGAGGAGAGGAGAGTGACATGTTTTCTTTTTCTTCCTGAACACAAATCATTTTGAAAATGTATGTGTATGAAATGTATGTTTGTATGAAATAAATATTCATAAAAAACAATTATATGTGCTTTGCTGAATAACGTATTTGTATTCAGGCACACCCCTATTACAGAGGCAGACAATCCTGGCTGCTGAGTTCTTGTAGCATTGTCTCGACATACAGGGAGACAGAGATATGAAGGGAGAGTGAAAGAGATAGATAGATAGATAGATAGATAGATAGATAGATAGATAGATAGATAGATAGATAGATAGATAGATAGATAGATAGATAGATAGATAGATAGATAGATAGATAGATAGATAAAGTTATCAGCTGGAGTGTCTAGTAGCAACAGCCCCAATTGAAGGGAAACATTTTATATATGACTGCAACAGGTTGGTATAAACATGGACAAATAAACCTTATTCTCAAGTGCTGCCAGGAAGGAACTTGTTGGCCTCCACCCACTGAGGAAACCAACTGTTTAAAAACAGGCTGTTTAGAGATGATGTTACTGAATGTCGAAATGAAAAAGCCTCAGTGTACAGTACTTATTGTATGTTTGTATGTGGAGTCTTCAAGCACTTGAGCATTCAGAACACACACACACACACACAACTTCTTGTCTTCTGCTAGTCGTCCTTGTGGAGGGATGAATGGTTGTTTTTTGGCCTTCTCTTTGAGGCCTCTTCTTTCATAAGTTCTCAATACGTATTTTGAGCATCAAGAGAAATCAGCCACTCCGTGACAATTCTCCTTGCTGCTTCATTCACAGTGAAAACACTGTTTTCAACAACAATCACCATGGAGGCCATATCCATGCGCATTAATTCCACAGTTACCCCAACCGTTATGTCCTCTGTGACAGCAATTTTAAAAGTTAGATATTTATCAGCCAGCATCTCAATAACAAGGTCATTCTTTTAAAGCTATCAGATTTCTGAGGTTCAGGCCTTCTTGGAAGTCAGTATTTATCTCATCACAATCTTTTTCACTGTCTCTCTCTCACACTGGTGTCAGTGTTTTCTTCAGCAGCCATTAGGATCACCACTTCAGGCATTGAGGCTCTAGAGAGGCCACATCCTGCCTCGACTCAAATATGAACTCCCTGCCACAGCCAGTCGAAGATACATTCAGTTAAGACTGTGAAGATGACTGAAAAACATCAGAAATAAAGAGATTCATTCAAAATAGAGCTGTGTGTTGTTCAATGGAGTGATTGTGACATCAGCAGTGCCATGGGGATGATTCCCACTGCAGCAGAGGCAGATGGAAGTGTCAATGCTTAGAATATCAGTAAAAATAATTTTACAAGTATCGGAACCTCATCCCTCAGGTCAGTTATCTTTGTGATATAGACTTCTACTAATTTATTACTGACATCTTCTCTGTTGTGGTTCCTCAAGGCAGCATCCTGTCAGTTGTTTTCTAATAAGGTTTTACATGAGGGTGTTTGAAAATGGTAGCAAGTGCGGCATGGAGCATTAACACCACAAGGTGGTGCTGGTGCTGCATTTTTGAGCTCATTAGGACCATCAGTAGGCCTGTGAAAAGTAAATCTCAAGATACCGTGTTGGAAGTGTTTGACTAATCTGGAGACCAAAATACAAAATTCTGTTGTGATTACAGGAAAAGAAAAACTGCCATTTCCAATTTTCTCAGGGAGGCATGGTGGGTGGCAGGAAGATGATATAAGACTTTTTATTCTCACTATTACTACGGAAGCAGTGTAACTAACCAAGAAACAATGTGTTCAAGTGAGCAGCAGAAGGTTGGTCTAGACTGGTCCATTAAATATGAAAGTAAATCAAAGTCTTTGCCCCCACAACCTCAAATACCATTTCCATCCACTGTGGTGTTCTCAAGTTGCTACATTTTCTGCTTCTACCAGCACACTTTCAATTTTGATACAGTGGCTGTTTTACAGTATACAAACCATATAGACTGTAAGAGGGGGAAATTTCAGTACAACCTAAATGAAATTCAGATAATTAGTTTGTAGTTTGTCTACATTTTTATAGAAGAACAGAAGTTATCATCTCTATTGTTCCTAAAGTAATATCATGGACTGCAGGATCAGTTTGTATTAGTTTACAATATTTATTGAAGTATTTGCTCAATAAAACCTTCCTGTCCATGTTTATCATAATTCTGACAAGCTAAAAATTGTACCATTAGAGACGGTAAAATAGATCTAAATGTGACCTTTTGTCAAAATTCACAAACATTCTGTGCACATTCCTTAGACACCCTTTAGAATCTGAAATGTTTACAGCCTGTAATCTAAGACATGCTATTGATTTACAAGGGCTCTGGTGCTTTATGGGTTATGTAAGTGTTATGTAAGTATGCGTTGTTATGAGGAGCTGTCAGGATGGCTGGCTACAACACGTTTAACCATCAAACACAAATTCCACAGGGGGGAAAAATGCTTTATTAATATTTTAATATATATCAATAATACTTTATATACAAAATATGTACAACAAACAACCATGTGTTACATTTCAAAATAAAAATCCCAAGTACCTCTTTCTATACAAAACTATTATTTTTGTTTGAACATTCACTCTCTTTGCAACAGACACAACATTTAAAGCAAATACATCAAAACATCTGCCATCGTTGTGTCTGCATTAAATGAGTAAAGGCAACAGCATGAGCTAAGATCAGGCCTTAACTTGACCGGGAATTTGTGGGCAAGATGCAAATCTGGTTGAGAACCATGCTATATAAGCGTTCTCTTGGCATACAGCAAAAGACTACCTCAACCTTCTTCTGGTAGCGATGCAAATACACTCAGTGGGTCATGTATCAAAAATAGAGATGTATGAGTAGTATAAACAAACAGAAAAAACAAGACATTACTTCACAGGAACTCCATCTACATACACAAATAGTCATGTGTCACAAATTAAATTGTAAAAGCACGTATGGCCACATCACTCTTCAACAGACATGAGTGACACACCTCGTACAGTGACAACGCCCTGAATTCTTTGAACATTGTGAACACTTGTGTTCATTTAGCTCCAAGATAATTGAAGGGTGAGTGGAGCAACGTCACTGGTCAACATCAACCAGACATTTTTTTGGTAACATTCTAGTCTAAACAATAGTTTGTTGCAGTTACAGGAGCGACAAACACTGAAGGTAGATCTTCCATTCACAGATCTACAGCAAGTTATAATAATTAAAGCAGCATCTACAAGGGGCTTTGTTCAATCTTTACATTCATTACAGACTGGTGTGTGTGCAAAAAGGTAGGTCCAAATAAATTTTTTTGGGGGGGGGGGGGGGGGGGGGCTTATCTGTGCCTTACATTCTGGGTTCACCTCTGACATTCAACAATGAGCGCTGAGAAGACGATCCTGACTAAAAAAAAAAAAAAAAACTTTTGCGATCTCTTGCACACTCATCCTCTTTAAACTGACCATTTCACAGTGTTTCAGAGCCATGCAACAGGTAATCTATGAGCCTTCACATGGGCACTTCAGGTTGCCCCTAAAAGTCCCGTTTCAGTGTGAGAGGAGCTGATGAGATACAGGGTGGCGACCATTTGGGGTTCTGGGGTCTGGGGTTATTGTTTTGATGGGCAAAACAACAGCTGTGGTTTGAAGGGATATCAGCACGTTTGAGTTTTGTTCACCCTCTTTTCAGCGGACCAACCGTTCAACCCGACATTCAGAGCGCAAGATTCCAACAGAAACAAGTCTGTTTAGTCTTTGGTTTCCAAGTTCAGTGGGGGGACCTGCTTTAAAGCTTTGTGAAGAGCAGGGGAGTCCCTGGGGGTCTGGTGGGGAACTGGGGACCCTGCCCTTGGGGACATCACCAGAGATGAGGGCAGTGTCTCTGGCGGCAAGCTAGCTGCAGAGCCACTCATACCCGGGTACATGACCGGCATGCCCCCGGAATACCAGCATTTCTCCAGCATGGGCAGATACGCTGCCGCTGCTGCAGCTGCGGGGGGGATGAGGTAGAAGGGCAGGCAAAATGGGGGCTGGTTGGGGGAGAAACTCATGTAGCTGCCAGGGCCTCCTGCCGTGTGACCGGAGAGGATCTCGTCCTCTGAGGAGTCAGACCTCGACTTCTTGGCCTGAGGCTCATCACCCTCCTGCTTGATGGCACCGGCTGTCCGATCAGATGCGGCATGCTTGAGCTCCCCCTCCCTTGCGTGGCTTTCTGACCACTGCGCTTTGGGGTCGCGCTTGTCATGTTCTCCCCCATACCCACTGTCAGTGTCTGTATCACTGCCGCTCTGCTCCCCCATGCCATGAGGATAAGTCCTTTGGATGACGGGAACGCAGTTCTTAGCTGGGCCCTCAGAGGTTTTCGGGGGCTGTCCGGCAGGTTTCTTGGGTTTCTCTGAACTTTGAAGGACGGACTCGTCCGTGTGCCGACTGCTTTCATGCTGCAGGACTTCAGCGGCAACCTTTTGGATGTGGCCGATGACATGGGAAGGAGTCAGGTCCCTGCTGCTTTCTTGGCTGGCCAGGTAGTGGAGAACCTCTTTTGCGCACAAGTGAAAGCCTGAGCGGAACATCTCCTCGTTGGTCTCTGTACTGTCACCACCATGATCACCTGATGGATTAGAACAACAACGTTAAAAAACTAAGAAATTACTGCACAATTTTCTTTATATTAGTTCTGATAAATGCCACCAATCCCAGAGGATTCCTCTTTGAAAATACTTGATTAAACACAACAGTTTGTATTTTACATCCAAATTACATCACTGCATCAAACTTACTAATTTGCAGATCCTTCTGTAGGGCAATAATTTTCTGCTGCTGCTGCTCCAGGAGGGAACTCAAGGCTTTCACATGCTTGAGAGTGAGTTCCAGCACCACGGCTTTCTCCAAATGACCCAGCGTCTAAAACAGGAAGACCTTCGATAAGCATGTTGATCTTTCTTATGTAACACATTCTGCAGCTGAACAGAGGACAAGCCTTGAACAGCCAGACTCACACACACACACACACACAATTCTCGACAACAAATTCAAATCTCAAATCTTGTTACCATTTTGACAGTATAAATGCTAAAATTACAAAATTGGAGACAAAAAAATCAATATTTGTTCATGTCTTAAAATCCATAACTTTTTTTTTTTTTTTTTTTTTTTTTGAAACTGTAGAAAATGAATCCAAAGGTTGAAGCAAACAAACTGCTCAGAAGAACCATGTGGCGTCTCAGATTCCCTGGCTGGCAGCAGACATGCCATATGTAGAAGATAATACTCACTGTAAGCTTAAGATGTTCTGGCAACAAATCCTTCAGCTGGGCGATGCATTCGTTGATTCTGTCACGTCTTTTCTTTTCAATCAGTCGGTGTGGCAACTTATATGTCTCCTGAAGGGGAGGTTAAAATGTTGTCAGTGAGCTGCAAAGTATAAACTCATAAATGCATATTATTATGTTTTTTTTTAAAAAAAAACAAAACTTTAATTTACCTTGCTCTCATCCCGCTTCATACCTCTCCTGGGTTTGTACATATAGATGGGAAAATCCATTCTTTAAAGACAAAATAAAAATGAGTTAGTCTTTAGTTTGGGTTAGGATTCAGTCGAGTGCTTCATAAATTGAATAGAATAATATAGAAAAGAAAAGCATAGAACAGAATATTTTGTTTACCCTTGCATATCAGCTATATCCAGCGATGGGTGTTTTGGCACACAGGGAGGTGGTTGCGCACTGGTAATCCTCTCCATGTCGCTTAACTGTAAAAACCCGAATAAATAACTTCAAAAAAGCCTTCAAAACGTTCCAAATGTGTCTCTGCAGTCGCACCTTAAAAAGAGGAAAAATTCACACACTCAAAAAAAAAAAAAGAAAACCCAACAAAACAAAAAAAAAGTATGTCCTTTTATCCAGTGCGTGTGATCCCGCTGTGAGCTGAGAGTTAGGTACGGCGCAGTGTTGTCACTCTGAGGTCCGGACTCGGTAGTATGTATAGGGAGGCTCCACGCCCGGCTGAATGTGTGAGAGCTGGGTGGGTTTTTGACTACGTGTTAAATAAACCCTGTGACTGCAGGCACGTCTCTCAGACTCGACTCCGTCACATGAGCCTCACGTGTTGGACGGCGCGCTTTCAACTCCTCACCCTCCCCGCGCGCCACACACACACACTCACACACACACTCACACTCACACACACACACACACACCTCCTCCCCTCTCCGTGCTGCTAGAGTACAACTCATTTCTGTAGTACTCCTGCACTGGGGCCGAGTCCCGTGTACCACCATGAGTGTGCGAGCCGACCATGTTTACAAAGACAGAAAGTGGAGCAACAGTTCCCTCGTCAACACTTGTGAAGCGGTGAAATATTGTTTGTTTAACTGAAAATAGTGTTGCTTATGTAATAAAGTGCAAAGGTAATAGGCTAATTGCAAACACTTTTAGCGCTTGAAGCGGCATTTAAAGAAAGATACTTTTTAGCGCATTACGTTAGCCTACATTTTTAAAGGACAGACCAGGCTATATATGGGTAAGCTATTATTATGATTTATCATTTCTATATCTCATATAGGCTTGTATATGATTGTTAATAGCAATGAGTAACGTGTGATAGTCTATAAGGCAAATTAATTCAAGCGTCACTGACTCTCTGTTGTAATAACACATTAATAATAAAGGAACATTCAACTATATATGTTTTTTTTATTAAGATAATATCAGAACCATAAAGGATAAACGATTAAAATAATGTAGATATGAATCATACATTTAATATTGGAATACTAGTTTGGTCTGGTATAAACACTAAGGACTTCTGATCATTTTGACGTTTTTATTTTCATTTTTTATTATCATAGGTTCACACAGGGTGAATTTTATATGAGCTTCATATAAACGAGGCAAAATATGATATAATATTAAAAGTAATTTGAACATGAGTCCACCAACAAGTAACCATGGCGACTTGTAATAAATGTCTTTATTTCATTGCTGCACATGTGGCAATACTGTGCGCGTGCTGTAGTCTGGCATGTGTCACGCGCTCACAATGGACGCCGTTTCATTTCATACAAGCAGCCGTTTGCTGCGGCACGTGCACCTGCTGCGGGATGACAGCGTCGCTGTAGCAGAGCGTTTCGTTTTGTACCCGGCGGGCTGTCACGTTGAGCTCCTCATGGCGGGGAGGAAAAGCCGAGGAGCAGATCCCTGCCGGTGACGTCACGCACACAGACAAACCGAGAGTTCCCGACTGGTTGGTCGGTTCCACCCGCCGACGTACCAGAGGCAGCCAGAGACTAAAGATAGACACAGCTCCATCTTTATACATCCATAGCTCCGACATGCAACACGGAAGGGGGGCGGGGGGAGCGGGAAAAGGGGTCCGAATTCCAAGAAAGTAATGTTAACTCTCTGACACATTTTCTGTTTCCGCTGTTCTGAAGAAAGCGCACGATTACACTGCAACTATGATGTCAGCAGCTGGGGTCTTGCGCAGCTTTCAACAATTTATCTTTTCAGATCTATAGCGTGGGCTGTAAACCCTTTCAACGATGGATGATATTAAATATGAAAGTAAAACTTTTCACCCATATCACTAACATTACTATGGTGGTGCTTTTGTAAGACTTTTCCAAACCTTTCTTTAGTGTATCAGGCCAAGACCTGTATATGAGAAGATCTAGTCCCATTGAGTCAAGTCATTCAAGACATTTAGTACTGATGGAGAATGGCAGTGTTATATTATTTTTTATTATTATTGATTCATTCATTTGAGCGTTATTTTTAATTGCCCTAGTTAATGTAACCACTTCATACTGTTGGGTTGACCTATTTTAATATGACGATCATAATTTTTGCATGTGACCTGAAACGTTACTGTTTAGTATTTGCTGTAAAAGTAAATGTAGGTGAGTAAAAAGTACAATATTTCTTTCTGAAATGCAGTGGAATATAAAGTAGCATCAAATAGAAATACTCTGGTACAGTAAAGTGCCTCAAATTTGTACTTAATTACAGTACATGTATTTAGCAACTTTCCACCACTGCCTAAATTCATCCATGTTGTCACTGGGAAGTGTTATATAGCACAACACTAGTTTTATGAACTCATATCACAGTTACAAATGGTGAGAGCTGGCTCTATAAAATTCTGTCTTTGTCCTTATAACATTAGGCCTAATTAACAGTGTTAGTCCATTGTTAACCCTGCTGAAGCCCTGAGTGGAACTCCATCCCCTCACCTTGCATTCCACCTTCAGAGCTGCAGAAAGTGTTTGTGAGGAGCATTATAGTAGACAAGAGTCTACTTTATCTATCCATCTAATGACTGGAATTTATTTTATTCACTAAGACTAGATGTTTTACATGGGAAGAATCTTTAAATGTAAGTTAGTTAGTAAGAGAAGCTTCGCTTATTGAGGAAATGTCATTGAGATCAAAATCTTGTTTGCAAGAGTGACCTGAGAACAGATCACTTATACACAGAATCACATTGTTCAACAATCATCAGACACACCGACAGACACACTAATTTAAAAAAAAGTTAGCCAATGGAGAAAAAAAAAATCTTTTCGAGGAAATCATATATGAAGTAATCTCTAGTAACAAACTGATAAGCAGTTTATCTCTGTGGAAATCTGGTAGAAATTTCTCAGCGAAAAAGACAGTCAGACAGTACTTTTACACCCTGCATATGTTTGAGAATAAAAGCTTGAGTGAGAGTGAAGACAATGTCGTGAATTTGAGTATGCAGCTAAATAGGGTAGAGTCATTTTGATACTGTACATACACTGTATGAGACAAAGACAGATCAGCATCAGCTCGTCTAGAGCTTGATAAACACTTGGTATGCAGGGAATCTTTCAGGAAAGCCCCTGAGTAATCAGGATATATGCAATTTTAAATGTACCTAATTACACACATTCCACTCTCACTGCAGACATCAACTGTTTTCAGACATGTACTCAGTTAACAGAGATGGTTCCTCTGAAAACTAAAAGATCAATTCAGCACATTGGCAATTTGAATTACTGAACTGTAAAATATTGTAAAACTGTATTTGTCCAATTGTGATATTCAGTGATATTTATATGGCAGGTATGGCATTTTATTTAATTTTATCAGCTTTATATAGCTGCTGAATGGCAATGAGTCATCTTAGATACACGGAACACTGAGTGTGTGATAGTGTGCGATGGTGTAAGAATACGCTTTGAAGCAAACAGATTGTTTCACATTTTTAACAACAAAACACACTAATGGATTACTTTAAAGGGATAATTTATCATTATCTTATATAATAATTCTGTATCACTTCAACAAACAGAGAGTACACGAAGTAAAGGATAATTACATCGATTTTAATAAATAATTCTACTTTAATATACAAATTGACAGTGCTTAGATTTTAATTAATCTTAACATTCATTGTGAGAAACAGTTTTTTTCTCCGTCCCATTTTTCTATACAAAAGCAAAGATAAGCAACAAACTTTATATACACATAGTAATAAAAAAAGATTCTAACAGTAGCATGAAGATTTTCTAAAACATCTTTTGCAAACATGAACATAAAAGTTAGTGACTCTGCACAAGCAGCAAACGTGTATCAGACTTTAAATGAGGACAAAAACAGGCACAAATGGAACAAGTTTTACTGCAAAAAAAGGAGAAATGATGCTAATTACATTTATTCCAGTAAGAGTTACACAACTCCTGAGCAAAGTGTAATAGCATGAGTGACACTGAAGTAGTTATACAGTATATTTGACTGACAAGTCAAACATTCTAAATCTCTTTTAGACCCCAATTAAATAAGAAAGAAAATTCATCATAAAATAAGTTATCACTGAGAATGACACAGTTGGATTTACACAGGTGAAAGAATCTATCTGTATATATTGCTCTCACACAATATACTATCTCTATCGAGTGCATTTGACACTCAAGAAATATGCACATTTTCAAGAAATAAAACAAAAAAAAAAGAAAAATTGAGAAGGCCAGCTTATTAAATATTATCTCTATATTTGTGTAAGTAAAGACAACCAACAACTCCCTATTTTATCCAGTGATGATTAACTACAAACAAAAACATCGTCCCACGCTTTCAAATAAGACATGATTTATGGAACTTAAATCCACGCACCGATGAGGTTGCATATTTAAGTTTATATATTGCACAACATACAAAAAAAAGACATTAAATACTGCTTGTTATGCCAGAGATATAAATAGAAAAAATTAAAATAAAAAAAAAAAAGAACAACAAATGATGGGACAAATTCCTCCTGTCCAGTCAGCTTTGTCCTGTTTTCAAATTCAACCAGTAAAGGCCATGTATTGAAAACCCCCAATTTATTTCTACATAGAAAACATTTGGCACCAATTCCAACTGGACTGAACAGAACATGGTGGGCGAGTGCTACCGTTGAGAGCAACACGTGCGTGGGGGAGAGATCGTCTTATGACTACCTATGTTACAATGTTTCCCTACAGTTACAAGTGACAGTCACACTCAGTGCAGTATACATCATGTGCAACCTCTGTGTAAGGACTGTGCGCTCCATCCACACACAAAGCCGACGCTGAGCTGCTTCAGGGCTGTGCTAGTTGACCTTATGCGGGCTGCTGGGGGTTAACGTTCATGTGCTGAGGATGTCCCAACAGGCCAATTCGCTGCTTCTGCTTCCTCTGTTCTGTCATCTGAAGACAACAGAGAAGAGAGATTTAAACAAAAAAAAATCATTCACCTCTACCTCTGTTGGCATCAGTGTCCTCTTCTGCTGAATTAGCGGGCATCCTTCTTGGTCTGTCTAGATTGATTCATTCTTTCATACTGCTTTACAGAAGCCACCAAATGCTGCACAGACTCTGCACGGCGCTGAACTGAAACAGATTCGTTTGAAATCCTGCCAGTCTTGTCATCCACAACGCTGTCTTCTGACGAAAGCAGCAGAATACAAACAACTAATACTGAAACTCAGTCAAAAGAAATTTTGGAGATCAAGCAACACACATTAGTCATAACACCGATGTTAACCTTTATACCGACAGGAACAAGAGTAGTTTTTCTTCTAAGAGTTACCTTGAATTAACATAAGGTAGCCATATGCACCTCGACACTGAAACAAAACAATATCAAAAGTGAGAAGACAGTGGTCTTGTAATGAGTGTTCCAGGAGAAATAATTCTCTGTAGAAGGACATGTTTGAGAAAAATATCATTAAAACACATCAGTGGACAGTTTAAACCCAGTTAGCAGTAAAATATTGGCCTTTTTTACGAGATAATTTTCTAATTAAGCCAATTTTCTTTGGAATGACAGAATACAGAGAACGCTTTTGTAGCACATTTTCCCCGTTTGTGCTCAACTGGGAATAAAACACCACAAGGCAAAATCCGTCCTGAGAAAGTAGACTATATAAATTCATGAGACAGATTAGAAGCTAGACGTCGGTGCAATTGCAATTTTACTCTGAAGTCATTTCCTTATTAAAATAAGGTAGTCTGTACTTATTAAAATACAGGCCTTACAAACATTGAATATAAAGTGAAATGTGACGGATGCTTCAGTGCCCTCGCTGTGCTTTCAGCAGCACAATAATCATTTCCCCCTGTCTGGGTCAAAATGTCTCGGTAACATTCACTTCCTCACAGATAGTTCTCATTTCAGGGGTAGAGACATTTTTACAATTCTGTTTACTAGAAGCACCAGATTGCAGAAATTGTGCAATTTTAGTGCATAAGATCGTCTTTACACACAATCAGTGGAGTGTGTAACTTAGTTAAAACTTGGTAGCACTTAAGTCGGAGATTTTAATTACTGGAAAAAATGGGCTGTTAAATGATTCTCTTACATAATAACCATTTCACTATCTGGTCTAATGAAAAGCGATCACTTTATGAGCTTTATAACCTTTGCTCTCCTAATATTGTGAAAGGCTTTATCTAGTAAATCAATCAATCAATCAATAGATAACAAAATAAGAAGTCCAGTTTTTAGCTAAGAGGGCAATAATAAAATCAATTGCATCATATGGCTCAAGCAACTAAAGATGTTGCTTGAACTATGACTCATCTCCTTTTGCATTTAATAAGCTGTGCATCTAAAGGGCAACAAGCGGCAAACAACAAACCCCGAGCTACATCTGCTGTCCACATGTTTAGAAAAACCCGTCTTATACGCCTCATGTTTTTCCCCCCCATGATGAAGTCAGACATCAAAAGTCTTTAGCTCAGTCAGCGTTACCTGTTCTTTGAGCTCAGTCAGCTGGCCTGAGAGGTTGGACACCAGTTTCATGGTGGACTCCAGTTTTTCCTGCAGGCTTCTGATTTCGTTCTGCTCCCCATCTGCATCACTGCTGACCAAGGACATGGCTCGCATTCGTGGGAACCAGTCCAAGTTGTGTTCCTGATAGAACAGAAAACGGTGCAGTTAAGGCCAGTATGTCAACACAAAATCAAACTGATTTATTACATCCTTTATAGCACTTCCTAAAATATGCTGTAAGCTCTACAAATTTCTAGGAAATTATTTTTCGTTCTGACTTTAATTCCTCAAATAAGCTATAAGCTTAAGATAAGATCTAATCATTATCTTTATATGCAGTGGAAAAAGCCTCAGACATTATAAACATAAACGGCTTCAAGCGTTTACAACTGTAAGCCCTATTTGATTTGTGTTTTTTTCTCCAGAACCCCGTTTTGTCTCTTTGACTGTGAGCAGTGATTTAAAGCCTACTCTAAAAGCGGAATCAAACTAATCATGAGGGACTTTCCATATTAGAATCACATGGTATGATATGAGGGCATTCTTGAAATCACTTACAACAGGCAGTTCACTTGTCAGTGATGTATTTCTGCCACATCTAGTGTTAACATACATTTAACAAAACTGGCAGAGGTACAAAAATATGTAAGCTAAGACAGAGACACAAACTTCCTCATTTGACTGTACACGCATCACCTCACATGCACATGCTACGCCGAGATAAACACACAACTCTTGAATTCTCCTGCGAACCACAGATGAGTGCTGTATACCAACCACAGCAGCTGGAACTGCTGACCCGCTGCAGTTATGTGTCAGATAAGGTTTTTTGAGGCGTGGGGGTAGAGGGTTAGGGTTGAGTATTTATTTAAGATATTAGCTGTAGCAGTGACTTGTCCTGAGGAGACGTTACTGCACGGTATCTGCTGGCATGAACGAAACCTTTAGCTAGTATCTGTGGCAACCTAGAAAAGTTTTAAAAAGGAAATTTGATAATTTCATTCATAGCTCTGAAGTAATTGTTGCAAAGTCAGGATGTGAAGGAGCTATTAATTGCGAGTGGATGCTCTTTGTACACATAACGTCAGTGAAACGACCTTTTTTTTTTAAAGAGCAGATTATTCAAAGCATTGACAGTTTGACCTCACTATCTGACACATTTCTGATTGAAGGCTAGGGTGTTAAAGTTTTGCGTACTGTGAGCACAAACTGTTAAAATGTGGTTTATAAACTAATGAGCCAGAAATACTGGTTATGAATAGACAGACATTTTCAAGTGGAATGATTCAAAAAGGTCTGCTCATTACCATTATTATTATTATAGTTATTATTATTATTGTATGTCTGATAAAATAATGAATCAAAAACAAACAAAAAAGAATAAGAGGTTGGAATCCTTACAACTTCCAAAAAAAAAAAAGATCAACCCTGGTTTTTAAACTATATATGGCCAAAACTTTTTGTTTCCACGTATTTGCATTCAGTAATTACCTCTCTTTATAGTAGTTTTCATTGTTAGTGGTGGGGTCGGCCATTCCTTAGCTCTATTTAAATTGCCTTCAAACACTCGAAGGATTAACAGTAAACAACGCATGCATGTAATACAGTGTTACTGCTTTTAATTTGATCTCATTATTATCAGCCTTGCTGTTTACTGTTCACTCTCTACAGATGAACCAGAACTGTATTAAGTTACTCCAAACTCAACCTTTTGAATGCTAGTTCATATTAATAATTTATTTGGTAAAAAAAACAACAACAACAAAAACCAAAACTAAATAAAACAAAACAAAAGAACATAAACCAAGAAAACAACCCTGTGTGCAGCTTGACATTAAGATCACGGTAGAAATGGATTGACTTCTTCATTAAAACAATGTGAATTTATTTGGCTGCACTGTAAACAGATAACATGTTTGCATTTCTGCTTTCTTTCAGTAGAAAGTTGTTGCTCAAAACGTGTTTTGTTGCTACCAGAATTCACGGACCAGAAGTGTTAAACCACATTTGCTGATACCACGAATCACTGCAGATGTCACCAAGTCAACCAGGACAGAAGGTTGTAACTTAAAAATAGTAGCATTTAGTAAAAATAAAAGTAGAACTGATTAATATAATTAATATATAGTAGTAGAGTAGTATTCTAAGTTATGTTAGTAGTTATTGTGACTATAATGCACTTTACTACATGTGCAAAAGTCACAGCGACATGAAACCCAGCAGCCACCTCAGGGGTTGTTGCGTTCAAACAGGGCCACTCGGCTACATTCTTTCATGCTTCCATCTCCTCCGGCACTTGACCACCACATGCCGTTGTTATTATGCACTGTCTGAACCTGCTTCCAAATTAGCCAAAGTCATGTGAACGCATCCATGTTTAATTCTTCACAACATAAACACACATCCCACACACCCATGTCACTGTCATGTGCCCTTAATTAGATAAGCATCAGTCCTAATGCAGCATGAATGAGACGGAGGATGCTGCATAGCCACTGAGGTCACTGGGTAGAAAGATTGCAGTGCTGAGGAAATGGGCTGGAAAAGTCCCTAGGTTTCAGTGGTTGATTTGGAGACACAGGGGCAAGTGAGGTGGCCGTCCAAACCACAAACCAGTCCTGGGTCAGACGGCAGCCTGAGGGGAATCACACAACACTAAGATAATGAGCAGCACGTACTCATTTTGAAAGGAGGTGAGAACTGCTGTGCAAGTTCCACTTCCTGAATGTAGAGACGAGACAGAGGCTGTGTTTACCTAGTTAACTTGCCCCCTCCCTGCTATCACAAATACACTTACTATATCGGAACACAGCCCCGGCATTTCTAAATATACTTTATATATTATATATTCTAACAAATACATGTTTGTTGCAACATCAGTTATATGTAATATGTGGAATATGCAGTTTCCGTCCTTTCTATTTGTCAAACAAGTCTGGTTAAAGGAGCTTAAATAGTTCAGAATATAACATTTTAAAAACAACTTTCAGTCTTTTGTCTCCCACACGTCCTTATCATGTAAAAAAAAAAACATGACGGAGGTCATTTCCCCGTTTTAGATTCTGCCTGCCAGCCAAAGTCACACGTGTGTTTGTTTGACGACTCCGTCATCAACAGCCCTGCCTTCTTTCCATCCCCAGTGTTTACAAATGAAAGCACTTCCAGTAAACTGAGAAATGCAGCCACGACTTAAGACTTCACATCACGCTGGTTCAATGGAAATGACGGAAGTACATTTTTCATTATTAAAACCGCACGGGCCATGACAGAGAAACAGGATGCACTGTGGTTAAAACAGCAACAGAAAACGTCACAATCATGTCACAATCCACCTGACGAGCTGGCAGCCCACTAAGTCAACAAATATGCAAATAAATGCTCAAAAAAAGTCTTCACACATCTGAGCAGAAACAGGCAGATATTGGTTAGGCGTATTTTACTACTCATTTACAAATTTTGAGTGTTTGTGGTGTCGGCTGTTTCAAATCGGCTCGAAGGGTTACTTCTCTGTCTTGTAGTATTGGACGCAGTAAGAATTAGAGCAATGAGTGTGAGCCATGCGTCATCTTTTTACACCTTGAGACGTGACAAGTCACCCAGAGCCCTCCACCATTGACGTCAGTCCCAGTCATTGTCAGAGTAGTCTGACTTATACACCCCCTTCTGTCCTGATGTTTCTTCCATCTTACTGCTGCATCAAATAAATCGAAACACAGTGGGAGAGAGTCATACAGATTTAAGAAACAGAACCTCCAAATTTTGTTTCGGGTGCAAATAATTAGGAAACACTGTAGGATCAATCAACAACAAACTGCATAAAATACTAATACTAAAAGTGTTAGTGCACATTGATAGAGGTACATCATCAGTAATTCAGTTAGACATAATGTAGTCATAATATGGGGAGAAATTAACTCTCCTCAAATTATTTTTGCATTGTCTTACAATTTGTGTGAGTTTCATTATGCTTTGTGAATGTTTATACATGTTAGGACTACTCAACACAATGCTACATATAATCTGGGTCAAATAACATTTAACTACATTTATATTCAATAAATAACAAGTATTATATCACTACAGCATATAACACAGTAAGTAAAGTTTATGTCAATTATGATGGGGAGTATGGCTTGTATGCCATACTCTTTCCCCATCATAATCCACACAAACAGTGTGGATTAAGTTAGTAGCAAAGGCTACTTCTAAACTGCATTAGAAATTTGTGTTAGCAATATGCATCTTCATAGATAGCATGATGATAAGACAGCAAGACAGCAGAGCATTAAGCTTGCAAAAATAATTAATCTTAAATTAAACTTTTCACACATTTGAAAGTGTATTCATGCATGATCGCTGTGGTTTTGAATATAACTAATAATAATAATAATAACATTGATAACAATGACAATGACAATAAAAAAAACAATAAAAGGGTGCTGGAAAAACTACAGTCCTTGCATGTAACATGAATAAAAGCCTGAAATATAATCTTCATGGATGATGTAATAAACACGTTAAGAGGAGGGAAGCTGTGTGATCACTGCAATCTTTGCATATAACTTAGACAACAGGACATGGAGGTCCTGCATCAAACACTGGCATGTGAAGCTGAGAGCTAATGTTAAGGACGACTGGGTCAGCTGACGGGTCACTGGGGTCTTCCACACCAAGTGTGCATTCTCTGCTCTGCCTGCCTCTAAAACCTTCGGGTCAGAATGCACCCTTGACAAACTCATTTAGGCTTGGCAGGGTGCAAGGTTAATGGGAGAGAGGATGGGGGTTAATCCCAAATCAGGTGGTTCCTCACAAGACTGAATGTAGCTGATCAAGGCAAAGGGCAACAAAGTTGGCTCAATGGTATCTAATGAGAAACTGTGTCAGAAACTGACAGCAGCACAAGTGCGTCAGGGAAGCAACCACTTCAGAGGAAGGGGCTTTCCTTTATCAGTTAAAACTGCTTCGTAATTGCTCACAGGCTACGAGTTTGAGGCAACAATCAAAGCAGCCAATCAACCAATTATCTTCTTTGGTTTTTCTTTATATTAACGATAAATTTCCAGATGTTCTTTGGTTTCATTTGCAAAATGAAAAGTGCACTGTTTGGGCGTATGTATTTGATGTGGTGCCTTGTTTGGAGTTTTTAATGCCAAGCACAAAAAATACTTCATAGTTATGAATTGAAACTTATAATATACTTGCATCACTTTTTTGATCTGCTTTTTTTGTTTTTGTTAAAAATCAGTTTAAATCACGCTGTTGGAAGTGATGGTTTTCAATTCAACATTTAAAAACACTTATAAAAAAAGAAACACATGAAAGTATAATATATGTAATGCAATACAATAAAAATATATAATAATATATATAATAAATATTGAGCTTTTTATTTTATTTTTAAATAAGATATCCTCACACTGCTGCAAAAGAATACAAAAATCACGAGGCTATGTCCTGGTCTGCTGAAGTGCGATCATTAGGCGATGTGCAGGGTGAGACCTGTGTGTGTTTGATTTTGTGTGTGTGTGTGTGTGTGTTTTTTTTTACTGATTAAAGCAAGGAATGTCTGCTTTGGGGGATTAACACATTTTATGCCAAAGGCAGACTCTGTCTGAATGTTAATTCTCCATTCACAAAGCTGACTGATGTGATAATACTTTGGAAGAATTCAAGGTCATGGAGGCAGGGATTACATAATGCAGTCCTCTGCAGTACTCTGGGGCAGATGAGGTAAAAATAAAACAACAACAACAACAACAAAAAAACCCTGCCTAACACCGGAGCAGAGAAATAAAAAGGCTGCAGTAATCAACCCTGTGCAAGCCATATGAACATGAATGTTCAAGTCACAATACCTCCTGTGTTGTTCAGGATTGAAGGTTAACCTCAGTAAAGACCACAACGGTAGTTGATACAGCACTGCACAATACTTCTGCTTGTGTAGTCTTCAAGGCACATATGAATTATTACCTGTCTTAGCAAACAAGGTGGGGCAGAGCTATATTTTGAGAGCTAGAATATACATATGTATACACATACACACACATTCAGTATACCTATAACAGACTCTGCAGTGTAGATTTGAAGGCATTCATTGCATGAAGGGAGTTTCAACAGTTAAAAAGCTAAATGCATGTGCATGACAACATTCTTACCCTGATCATTTCGGCCACATAGCTCTCTGGGCCAGTGTACTCTGTTGAATCCTTGACCTTCACAAGGACGATGAAGAACAGGTAGTGCCACATGTTGTGCTCAACTTTGATGTGTTCTTCAAAGGTAACTGTCTTATTGTCAAACTTGTCTCTCTCCAAACCTGAGAATGAAAGGATACAACCCCACACATAGAACACACACAGAGACACACACACACGCACACAAAAACACACTCATTTCTTTGGAAGAATGAAGAAATACAGTTTGTGTGGCAACATGACAATTGTTCTTGTGACCTAAATGAGGATGACTGACTGAAAAAAGCAAGAGGAAATGGGGTCACGAGGGTATGGGTAGGCAAACTGTCAGATTTACCAAAAATGATTACGTATTGTTTGTTATGCCACATTAAGCCATGCTATTTAAATACCTTCTTACATTGCACGCTTTTGCAAAACAGGAATAACCATTAATAGGACTGCAAAACATGAAGCAATAAGAATGACCATAACTGACCTAACAATTGTTCAGATGCAACACCAATAACTGACAGTTCAGTAATGGAGGAGGCCTGAGTGAGTGTACAGTCTGACATGGTCAAGACCCATATGGCAACAGGAAGAAACACTCCTCCTCCACAGCAGCACCTGCCATGACTAACCATTCATTCTGGGAAGAGGAGGCGTTTCGTTGGTTGTACTACCCAGAAAAACAGCCCCCATTTTGCAAAGCGTCCTGATGTGAAGCTGCAACACAGCAATCTTACATAAACAAGTTGCGGCCAGACCCCTCGCTTGATTTCACTTGGTATTTGTCACTATCTGCACACATTGGCATTCACAACTGCTGATTATAACAACTAACAACTAATACCATACAGCACAGCACCAAGTATCACTTGCGGCTTTGACATAAATATAACTGCGAGGTATTTCCGCTTTATTGAATTCTAAGAAGGAAGTCTAATATACAATGATGGGAAAAAGACAGGAAAATAAGTGTCAAAGGTCATGAGTCACAGTCCCATAACATTGAAACGCTGCTGAGAAGCTTTAAAATGCAGAGTAGGCAGAACAATGTGACCAAGAAAACAAAGCAGCTGTCTGTAAAAATGAAACTTACACTTGATACTTGATTTGCATTGTCACCTCGCAGAACAATATTAAAAATGTGTCTTAATTTGATTCCTCACCGCAAATAAAACATGTTGTCTTCAGGATTTCCTCTTTCTTCTGCTTCTCACTCCTCAGGTCAGCAAATGTATCGATGATGACACCAAAGATGAGGTTGAGTACGATGATAATAACCATGAAGAAGAAGAGTAAGTCGTAGATCACTCTGGCTGCAAAAAGGGGCTCCTGTTGACGACAAGGAGGAAGAAAACATGTGAGTAGTAACAATCTGAGCTGCTGTCACACTACAATGTCCGTATGAGCCCAGTTTAGAAGATCAATGTGCAGTAGGTCGCAGAGCTTGAATCTTCATCTTGTTAAACTCCATTATTCACATAAGGACACTTTCTGTAATGGTCTCAAATCTCTTATTTCACTATGAACGGTTATAGTATTTATTTTCTCATTTGGACCTATGTGTAAAATGCAGAACAGAATCTTAAAATATAATTAAAATAAAATTGAAATCTAACATTTAAGAAATAAGATGTCAAGGTTCACTGCTAAAACATATATGATAAGTTTTGTTTAAAACTACAAAATATCAAATTTCCTTGAGGTGGAAAAAGGCTATGCTTATGAAAACGTGGATGCCGTTTATATCTATTTTTTCAGCTGCTACTGAGATGGCACATGGGACTGACTCATAATTCCATCTTTGCATACAGTGCGCCATCCAGCTGTACATGTGTCACTTTTGTATGTAAAACAAAATCTGGCATAACTGAAAACAGTACGTGAGAATTCACATAAATGTTTAGCGGACTGAGGTTTAGAAATATGTATGAGTCATGACCTCATTCTGTGGGTCAAGCTGCAGATCTAACACATGCGGTGGTGGTACACGAGCTTGTTTTCATCCTGGATAAGCACCATTAATGCCTTTTCTGGCGTGTTAGGGGTTATGAAAGTCTTACATGCAAACTCTTTGGCCTTCCAGCAGAGCATATCTTTTAAACACAGTATGTACTTTTTGGAAGTTAGAGAAAATTAAATAGATATCATGTTGATTCTCTCATGGCCTCGTTAAAACAAAAAATACCCTTTTAAGATTTCATACCAGTTTACTTTAATTTCATTTAACTTAATTCAATCTATGTGTGTGTGTGTGTGTGTGTGTGTGTGTATGTGTGTGTGTGTGTGTGTGTGTGTGATAGGGGGATTGTGCAAACATGTGTGATGTGTACTCCATTTTGTTGGTATCAGTGTAAGAGCAGAGGAAGATGTCCACGTTTTAAAGCCAAAAGGAGAAAAAAAAGGATTATTCTGTACATTTAACAATACTGTTTTAATACAGTGTCAATCTGAACTTCACTTGGGTGTGACTTTATTCCTTGTTGTTGTGTTTCTGTTTATTTTACCTCCTTAGAAGGCTTCCGCAGGACGTCCCCAACACCACCTCCGCTTCTTAGGCCGTGACTCAGTACAGTGACAATGCACATCAGCAGGGAGTCACATGTTCGCTCTTTGTCCTCTATCACCACTGCTGACGGCTGGATGGCAAGGGAAGCTATAGAAACATGAAAACTGTCAGGAAATTGTTTCCTGTATAGGTTAAAGTCAGCTACATCACTGTTACCTGCCAACAAATTGCTTTTAAACATAAACCCATAAAAAGAGGAAGTCACAACAGCCACACTAAAACTAATTTAGATATAATTATATAATATTATGATATAATATTTCACTACTGACCCTAATTTCATTATTGGTTTACTGAACCAGCCCCATCAGGGGTCTCTGAGGGCATTACGATACTGGGAATTTTTTCAAGCTATTCACACAAAAACAAGTCACCAGACTACCATAATTAGCCAGCTTGGTGGTGATGGATAGGGAAGCCTAGACGAGGTCAGGCCCCAGGCAGTTTGAGGATTCGACATGGTTGGTTAATCAATGTTAAGGTGGTGCATGTGTTCATCTTTGATTGGAGGCTTTTCACATCAAGGTCAGTAGGTTTGCAAGAACTCGCTGTTTGTGGTGAGAAGTCCTCTGTGCCATCGCTGAGTGGACCCATCGACCTACTTGTACCTGATGGTAATTAATCCCTGACCTCTCAACCCTGGGCCCCTACATCTCATCTTAGGCTCGGTCCCATGAGACAAACAAGGAGTCTAAACCCCGAGTGTTTCACCCAGCTCCCTGAAAGCCCTCCATTGGCCCAGCCAGGTTTAATCCCATGACCACCCGGCTGCGCAGATTTACAGCTCAGTAGGATGAATATTCTCTGGCTGAGTCAGACATCTGCGAGGACATAAAGACCTTTACATATTCACACATACAAGTACGCACATAGACAGCCAGACATAAGCACACAGTAACACACAAACACTTGGGAGTCTCTTGAGAGACATGCATGCACAAACACGTGGATTCATACTTGAAAGAACCCTTCAACCCTGACGCTCAACCTCCAGCCTGGTCACGCACACTTTGCTTACATAGTTAGCTTTCACTTTTGTCTACTTACCATCCATCACAGCTTCTGCTGAACAGTTCTCCCCATTTTCTTTCTGACACACTCCACCAGAGAAGAACTCTCCAACCATACTGGCTCCGTGGTCTGTTCACAGGAAACAAGGCATGTTGGCAATTTTTTTTTCACAATGTATATTAATGATGACATCCTTTATATTATGCACAGACAGAAGGTAATGCTAAAAGCAAGGTAATCATAATCATAAAATTAAAGGCATGTGCATTAAACTGGGAACACTGCATTATAATTAGTTTTCTTTTGGTATTTCTTAGGAGCACTTTTTTCACAAACATCCAATGTGTGTGTTTATGTTGCAGAAAAACATTCCATGTATCGGTCTCTTAGCTGTCTGGGTCAGGGAGGGCAAGTAATTTATGTTGGTCCCCGAAAGAGAATGAGAAAAAACATATATTTCAATGTACCTAGTGTTTTGTTGGGTATCCTGTCGACAGCCAAAATGAAATCGTCTTTGAAGAAGATGTAGCCCACAATGGAGAAGAGGTAGACGAGGATAAGAGCCAGCACAGCTGTCAGAACAATGGAGCGACCATTGCGGGTCACGCTCTTTATTACGTTGAGCAAGGTCTCTTCTCGGTAAACCAGATCAAAGAGCTGGAGAGAAGACACATACAAAGATGTGTGTACAATATGTGCTTGTTAAACTTGTGAATAAAAAAAAAACAGAGATGTGTGGGTGTAGATGTGAGCATGTTAGCTAATAAAGGCCACAGTGGACATGTTTAAATCTCCTTGCCAAAATCTCATGGTTAAATGAGGTTGGAGGAGAATATCTGCACTTTTATAGCCAATCAAATGACATCCAAATACCATTTTATCTTATGTTTCTATGTTACAGTACAAATTAAAAATGTAAAAAAAAAATGTACACTAAGCTGTCATTTCTATTCAGGACAAGTTGGACTTTATTGGTAATATACCAGTGCCTTGGGTGTCTATGTCCATGTGAGTAAATGTTTATGTGGTGATTAGATCGGATGTATTGTGTGTGCTCACGCACTAGCAGGCTGTAAAAGAAGACATGGACGAAGACCCCCAGGGAGCAGATAATCAGGTAGAGCAGGTGGTACAGGAACTCCACATCCATGATCATGGCTTTGTAGCCACGTGTAAATGTTCCACGGTTCCCAACGAAGCTCATCAGGAAGATGACTTTATTACATAACTAAAGAACAATAGACACCAGAGAGACAACATGTAGAGACATCAGCCTGATCATGATAATGTATAACATGTCAAAAAGGAGAAAGGAAGCATTACACAGTAGTTGTATTGTTGTTGTCTTCGGATGAGATTTTCAAATGCTCTTTGTTCAGACAACTAAAAATCTACTACTTGAATGTGAAATCTATGTTGAACACTTGATGTTGCTACTACTGGGAGCTGCTGTGTTCCTGCACTGTGTACATATTAGTCTTATATCAATAAGTTTTATGTTTAGTTAATGTGTGGCATGTGACGGTGCCTCTTTCCAAGACAAATTCCAGTTAAATATCTACTGAGCATTAAAGCATATCTGGCTCCGACATGGCAGAGAAGTTCTGTACAAATGGCCACCGCCTTTCTGAATAAACTGATACACACTTACGTTGAAACCCCCAAGCAGCAGCAATGTGGGCTCCAGGCCTACAGAGAAGATCAAGCGCAGGATGGTGGAGGCAATGAGTGCCCGGATGCCGTGAGGCTGAGGCAAGATGATGACAATGGCTAGTGAAACCAGCATGGCCATCCACAGCAGGGCAGACAGATGAGGCTCCAGGGTACCTGAGGATGAAGGGGGTCACATTAAAGAGAGGGCTGTGAGCTTTTCCAATCAATATTAACGATGTAGCCAACTATTACAAGTAAATGAGAGTATTTTTCTCTTTTAACCATTTCATCAAGAAGCTAATTCAGTTAATCAGTGGTACATTACACTTCAACATGTCTTAAAGCATTTGAGGAAAAAAAATGTTAAAATATTATGTGTACATATACCTATAAATCTCTTCACTCCAATTTATCTTCTTTGTATATTCGAAAGAACTGTGACATCAATATGAATGCACAGTTGCAGCAAAAGTATGCTGAGCATGCACTCTCTTTTCAGCAAAGCCTTCTTTCATATGTATTCATTTGGAAATGTGCTTCGGAAACTTGTAGAACAGTAAGCAGTTCAATGCCATGAAATGGGGCAGACAGGGTTTGGTATTCAGTTATCATGCTTATTTTTTAACAAAACATATTTGTGTCATTATAATTCTTCATGAAGAAGAGCTAAACATACCAATTGAAATGCCAAGTGAAGGAATTTTAAGCTGACCTTCAGTATATATCATCTACAAATGTTTTATTGATGGATTCCATGTGCAGCCAAGACAATGATATCTTAGCAGTTTCAGTCATGAACCCAACAGTTTTGCAATGATATAATCAAACTTTTAACAAAACCTAAGCAAAACTCTTTGCTTGTGTGTGTGTGTGTGTAGGTTTTTACACAACAGTTTAAAATCCCCATCAATCATTGTAGGTCAGCAAAGCATTATCATGAGCTCACCAGGCACTAGCTCACTGCCAAGTCCTGACCAGCATGTAGGGGAAAGGCTGCATGACTTTGTTATAGTTACAGTAATTCAATTCCTCTGTGTTAACACATGAATGCATTTATCAAGTTGGAAAGGAGTTTGGTCAGGTTTGCTTTTCTTTGAGGCACCAAGAAGACTCTCATGTCTCCCTCCATCCCCTCCTCTTTGAGGCCTCCTTCTTCTCGCCTCTTTGTGTACAGATCACATGACAGGTACTCGTTACATAACCCTGGTTGGCTAAAAATAAACTTGGCTCCAGCTAAATTCATCAGGGATGGTCCTGGGTACTGCATCGTAACAAGCCGCCCAGGCAATGAGACTTGGCAGCCAACCCAGACACAGCGGCTTGGACGTCACACACCTACAGTCTAAGACCATTCATCTCTCTTACTTGCTTACTCTGCAGCCGCAAGAGAGACTGACCTTTACATACTTACGCTAAAGCACAGTAAATTCTACATACAGCCTTGTTGCAAGGGGCATAAGATTTTACTGTGCATATCAACATTTCCCTTATTATTGATGGGTACCTGACCTGTAGCCCCGCCGTTTGTCTGTTTCTACTTGCATGGTCGTATTCAAGAAGCAACTATGACAATGTGGAGCCTCTGGCACTGTTACAACTGGTCAAGGCTTAACTGACCTGATACAAACAGGCACTAGACTTGGACCACAGCATTACCCTACAGAAGTTGCACAGCCTGGAGTTATTCAAGGTGCTTATTTCTAGGAGTTCAGCACATCTGTCCACTACTGGGAAAAGTTCCCAACCGCAATCTCTCTTCAAACAAACCACCTAGAAGAAACATCCATTGACAGACATATCAGTGAGTTGTTCAGCTGATACAATAATGTTTATAATGACTTCATGGTTAAAGTATCTATAGAATCTGCTCATTATACATACCTTTTAAGGTATAAAACTTTTGGTAAATGCTGCCCAAATTAAGCTCACTAAAACACTGTAGTTTATTATTTTTTTTAGACTGTTGGCTTGAATATTAACAAGAAATGTCTGAATCTAGGACAGAATGTGAGTGTCACTTGATAGCTGGCTTCAATTTTAAACCAACATTACTTAACCTATCTTGCACTAATTGACATGTTCTGAAATGAACTGCTAAGCTCTCAGAAGACCTTTGACACTGAAAACCACATGCAGTTTCTGGAGCTAAGCTAACAACCTCTTTTTTTGTCTCTTCTATACCGCTGCAAGGAAGTTCAAACAAAAGGGACCTCGCCGTTTGACCCCAGACAGAACAATTGAAAGTTTATGCGAATCACAATGTGTGTCTTCTCTCTGCTACTCTGCTCTGGAACAATGGAAGCCTTAATGGCTGTGGCTTTTCACATCCCCACAAATACTGCACTCAAGGAGAACTGAGAAAAAAAAGGGAAAGGAATCAGAGACAGCAAAACAAACAGAAAAGTGAGACCGCAAGTAAAAACATGCTCATGATTGACACTTTTCCCTTTGGTTTATGAAAAAACTGCTATCACATAGGAATTATTACTTAGTCATCTTCCTTTAAATGAAAAATTATATCTCTGAGGTTGTCTGTTACAACTTGTGACCCAACTCCAGACAGATTTTCCCAATCTTAATCTGTAAATTTAGGCCACATGACAGAACTAACCAGGGGTTAATATGGTGTGGGGAACAAGGTCAAATATGTAGATCCAACAAAGAAGCTGATTTACCTCTGTTTTTTTGTCTTTGCCATTCCATGCCTTTGTAAAAAGGCTGCACTCAATGTTGTAGAATTATGCAGCTAGAAATGATTGGAACATTCTTGCTCAAAAAATTATTGTGAAATCCAAATATCAATGACAAGATATAATTTCAGAACTGACCACAGATAATAGTTTAACCCATTAAACCAATTATTATATAGAATAGATTTTCAGTTACATTGTGTAATTCAATGCTGTTCATGTCATATGGGATGGATGGTGAAGATGAAAGATCCTCATGTTTACAATGAGTGTTCATGTCATTAAACAATGACAGGTGATTGTACAACTGCACAGTTGGTCGTTTGAATGTTAAAAACACTTGGAGAGTACTATGCTATTCTGCTAGGGATTCTGGCCTTATGGGGAGACCACAGTATTTACTTAAGTCTGTACACACACAAACACACACCGGCACACACCTAATTACCACAGGTGATGCATATGGAGAAGAAGAATTGAATAACATGTTAAGTCGTTTGTTAGTGTCGAGCTCAGAAAAGGTACAGTATCAGTAAACAGGTCAGGACCTAATTAAAAACAAATCCATCTTTGCGTTTTGTTACAGCACTGCAGTTAATGATCCATATATACGGCTAGCATTGCATTCTTATCACACCTCCATTTGTTGTGAAACTCACTTTGGTTAGGGAGGTGTGAGGCTACACCCAAACCACAGGCACGGGAGCACAGTGTGTTCTGTAGAGCACAGTGCATGCTTAGCACTAATAATGCATATTACCGTATGTGATCTGATCACATACCAGCTGCTCTTAATACATGTATGATTACACTAGAGAATGTTGCAATGCAAATGCTCAAGCTATATTAGTAGGTGTGCACGGATGCATTTGTCAAATCAGAAAGCAAATGTTCTCCTGATGGCATTCCATCACCTGTGGACAGTTTTCAATTTGGATTAGCTCATGTTGTAAACAATTTCTATGATTCTTTTTTAGTTCTTTGAAGCGGCCTAAATTGGCCAACTCCAACTAAATTGGAGTTCTTGTTGGAGCAACAAGTCCTTAGCTTCAAACATGCAAAAGTGCAGGCCCTTTTTAAGTCTACTGTTGAATTTTCAGATACGGACAGAGGAGAAAGTGACTGTAGAGGATATAATTTGCAGGGCATTTGTAGCACTTGCCATTTTCACACCTGAAAATCACTGTGGAAAGTGGGTGTGCCAGCCAATCTGTTAGTTTCAGAAAGACACAACGCCCTTTTCCTGTCCAAATACCAGGAAGAAGCTTTTCACTGATTTGACACAATCTGAACTTTTGAGACAGTACATATGGTACTGGCCTCTACTCCACTGCCTGGTGTAGAGTAGCTCTGATATGCATAAGGCCTCGGGATGTTTTTTTTTTTTTTTTTAACCTGGCAGCGAGGAGCTGCACCTGGAGGGTCGAAATGTGCAAGAGTGTAATGCTATCCCCCCCAGACCTTAAAATAAAAAGCTTAACAAAACCATGACCCCATTTCTTTTCTTGTTCATCTTTGTCATACAGGTTTCTGGTAATGCACAACATGTACTATATTCCTCCCGCCCCACCCTTAGCCTATCCTGAACAGTCACTGTTTGTACCATGGACTCCCATTTCCTATGTGGTAATATTTAGACTCATTGCGTTCATCACAGTGCACATATACACAAAGAGATCAATTAGGGCCCCATTAAACAATCTGCCATTTCTCCAAGTATTGAAGGACTAAAGGAAAGAAAAAGTTAAAAACGTGAAGACTTAAGCAGACTAACCTCCTCGGACACCCTCCAGAGGGTAGAAGAAGGCCACTAGCAGGTTCATGAGAACAGCCAGGTTGAAGGAAATGCTGCTCCAGAATGACATGTTCCTGGAGCACCAGTAGAGGATGGGCTGGGCTGAAGGACAGGGCATTTATGCATATTAACACAGGCACTGCAGCATCCAAACATCCTCCAAACATTTCTATCTTTAATGTACAATAAACCAGAGAGCGTTTATCTAAAGGTTTCACTGAACACTTTAGTTTACTGCAAAAGTAAAACACAAAATGACTGCTCAGTGTTTCACACCAAAGAGGAGCAACATGTATAGATTTTGAGCTATTGAATTTATTTTATCCTAACTGCAGTGGCAATGTACCCTCACATTCTGTAGACTTTGATGTATGAACATAAAGACAGATGACAAATTAAAGGAAAAACCAACATAAAGTGTCTTAGTAAGGTGTTGGGCCACCATGTGCCACCAGAACAGCTTCAATGTCTCTTTGCATTGATTCTACAACCTATGAACTCTACTGGAGGGATGAACACATTCCTTCCAAAAGATATTCTCTCATTTGGTGTTTTGATGATGGTGGTGGAGAGCGTTGTCTAACACCTCAGTCCAAAAAAATCTGTTCAACTGGGTTGAGATCTGGTGACTGTGAAGGCCATAGCATATGATTCACATAATTTGCACCATTTAGTGACCCCTCATGCCCTGTGGATGGGGGAATAGTCATCCTTGAAGAGACCTCTCCCATCAGGATTGAAATGTTTCATTGTAGGATAAAGGTGATCATTCAGAACAACTTTGTGTTGATTTGTAGTGACCCTCTAAGGGGACAAGTGGACCCAAGCCATGCCAGCAAAATGCCCCCCAGAGCATAACAGAGCCACCAGATCCCCTCACTGTAGGGGTCAAGCATTCAGACCTGTACTGGTTTTTCCTTTAATTTGTCACCCGTCTGTATTTAATCTCAGTGGTAAATGTCTGTCATGTGTCTCCACAGAAAAAGAACATTTTTCCATGTTTTTGAGTTGAGTGTTTAATTACACAGTGATTTGAGAAATGCAGTAAATTTGGGCTGAAACACATTAATCAAACAACATCAGAAGGAGTCTTTATGGTTTTAAGTGCCAATATAAGCACTAAAACTGTAAACAAAGGATTCATTTTGAAGGGTAAAGTCAGGCAAAACTTAAATCCATTTAACTACACAAAACCAATTATCATGCACATTTCACATATACTCAATGATTTTCTAATTTTAGGAGAGTAAAAAACACATTAACATGCATGCATAAACTAGCTCGTGCACACACGCACATACAGCCTACTCAGACTTCGGTCAGGAGATCAGTATCACGGCCAATGCTATTTTGAGCCACGCTGTTCATTAGAAAAGAAGAACTGCGGGTGGGGACTTTTAGCAACAGAAGTCAATATATTGTGGTTAGCACCAGTGGAATAATTCTCCAGCTGTGCTGATTCATTCAGATAGGAGATAGTTGGTTATTCTCACGTGTTAACACATTATAGACAAACCAGATACCCTCAAGCCTAACCATGAGACAGGCCACAACATGCTCCTCTACCAAGAGAGAAACAAAACAACAAGAACAGTCACTTCACTGCAGTCATCATCAGCTAGGGGGTCAACAGGGACCTGCCCTGCTGAAAGGGAAACTCAAAATAGTGTTCAGACCTGCACAACTATGGTTTATGGAATAAAATGAAAAGTAACTAGCATCTTGCTCCTGATAACAAACCTTCTGTCTTGGAAGCTAAACAGCATTTACTACCCAGTCTTGATCTGGTAGTGTAAGTTGCCGCATGTCAGAGGCAAAGAATGTGTGACTGAGCATGACCTCAAACAGGCAGGTAAACGAAGCAGGTCAACCCATTAATCCCATTAATACTTGGAGCATCCTGCTAACTGAGTTGGCTAAGATGCACCCTAAAGCTCAACATCCTGAGTTTTATCCCTTGTTGCATCCATCTCTGCTAATTGTCCAATAAACTACAAATACTATTAATACCATATAACTAAAATAAGATTGGGACATGCTTCTGTTTTTCCAAGACCAAACATTACATTCTACATTTGTGCGTAAAACAGAAAATAAGTCACCCAAATTGTGTTCTCTCTCTGTCCTGCAGGGGAAAAAAATCATTTAAACATGACCTCTAAAAGACTAGTTGATCAATCTTTCTTGCTTGAAAGTTCACCATTTCCACTCTCAACATATTCTACACAGAAGCACTAAACTAAAAAAGGATGGATGGTGTTAAGCTTAATACTCTGACCACATGAATCCCTGCCAGAACATTTTCTTTTGCCTTCCCGCTCCTTATTTTTTTCTTTTTCAGAGAGAAGAAATGTGGGAACCTGACACTGTAATCATTCCTCAAATTGTTTGCAACAATCTACAGTCTGACTACAATTGTAGTGTTAATCATCCACTTCATCAAACTCACATATCTGACATTGCACCCACTTGGCTGCACACAACATTCATTTACAACCTTACAGAATACATATTGTAATCACATCTTAACCTTTACTCATGCTGTACTGTATTTTAAATAGGTTTATACATTGCTTATCAAGGTTTACATGCTCTCTCTGCATCCATCCCTCCAGGTTTCAAAGCTAAAGGAGCAGAGTACAGCCCCGTTCACACATGTAACCTGCAAGACTGTTGGTCAGGATGAGTCCGTGTTTTGTTTACAGCTAATAATAGTGCAGACAAAAAAAGTGTTGAACCTGTTTGCAAATGGCATGACCATTATAGAGTACAGTTTCTTTTCTAATTGCCAGGGATGGGAGCTATGCCAAAAACAGTAGCCAGTTGGGAAAGGCACAGAAGGAGAGATTTCTCACACAGACTGGTTAAATGGTGTGTGATTTAACAGGTGAATACTTTGTCTCCTTACGCATAGACTGCCAAATAAAAGGAGCACAGGCAGCAGGCTTGTCCCATATTTCTTCAAGTTGTCAAAGCAGCCAGGACTTTTTTGTTTATTATAAATAAAACATGATGGTATAATGTCTGTGAATTAAGCCTGTTTTACTCAGGTGCAGACAGTTACAGTTCAACAAGTGAAACTTAAAGTTATGGGTTAGACCTGTCTTACAGTCTTAAATGTTTCTGATTTTTCTTTATTTGTGTTTACATATTTGGAGTTCCCACAATCGTCAGATATTGTATGTTTGAAGTTTCCCTTGTTGCTGTTGGGTTTTTTTTTATTATTACAAATGACTGTCCATGTTGATTTTGGTGCCAATATGTTAGACACCACAGAAATACCTTCAAAGGAGGGGTACAATCCTTTATATCTACTGTCCTGCCATTTTTAATTGTATAATCTCTGTTGCAATATTAGAAGGTTGGTGACTGAAGCTTTCATATCCTTTTTTGTGTCATATGTTATGATATGCTATCACACGAGGTGTAGGGGAAGAGTTTGGGGAATATTATTAGATCATGAGTTGGGAACTACTAGAAAGACAAGTAGGGAAAATTTGGTCTAGTTTCTGTTCACAAAAGATGCCCACCTGTAGAAGTCACATAATATTTATAGATGTATAATTGAAAGGGGCTTAAGTATCAAGGGGGAGGGGTATGGGAGTCCTCAGGGGCCTGGAGGGATGCAAGAGGAAAGCGTGTAAACCAGGAACTAGGAGATAAAGAGTTGAGGAGAAAAACGCACAGGGAACGGTGTTTGTGTTACCAGTTGCCTCTTGAGTACCTCGCAGCTTCTTCTGCCAGTTCATCTCATTGAAGAGGTCCTCAGAGCGCAGAAAGAAGTCATTGATCTTGCTGCCTTGCTCATCCCGCTCTGTGGTGTAGTAGACACGCAGCTTGGATTCTTGGGTGAGGAACTCACAGATGTTGGGCACAGGAAAGACTATCTGCTCCATTGTGCGATCCAGCCGTACAATCTGGACATAACCACAGCAGCAGCCACCAGTCACACACACCCTCTGTCACTGTGACAGGAAAACCTTGAGCCTGTACTGTACTTCTGTAAAGCTCAGTGTAAAGCTCAGTGATAATACTTAATATGGGCTGTTTTAAGAATTCAAATGGTCTGACTGGTTATTGTTACAAACTGTACTTTGCAGTAAGAAAAAAAAGTTGTTTACTTTATGAAAATGGCCGATAAACTGAACCAACAACTTCAGATGAGAACACTATCAACAATCAGCATTCCTTTGTCTCATTAAGCACACACAGGAAAACGTGCAAACATGCCGAAGGTGCTTTTCATTCTGTGAAGGTACACAATGAAACTCAAGAGCGGGCCAAGAAAAACACTATCACATGCCTCAAGTCAACTGCAATGCAAAAACATGTCGCAATTTTCTCAGGCTAACACAAATGTCTTATAATAGATCTTAGATAGTGGGGAAACAGTAGTGTGTGGGAGTGTGGGGGTGTGGGAATATAAAAAAAGAAGTAAATTAAAAATAAAATACAAAAATGACAGCAGCGGATCCAAAATGGCACAGTTTAGCTGGGACATGGACCCAACGACTGACCTCAATCTGAGCTGTGTGTTTGGCATAAAACTCCAGAGCCTCATCACCCTCTCCATACGTCCCCCCTGGTTTCAACATGGCCTGCAGTTCCTTGTTGTGACGGGCCAACTGAAACAACAACATCAAACCATTGATAACAGTTCAACAGATAATCATCAAACAGATAATCATCACAAAGATTGTCTCTATTACTACCAGCCGAGTTTGCTTAAAATATGTTCACGTGTTAACTTGCACCACTGAGCCAACATTGTTGGTATTTAACAGTGGGGTACAGTTCATATTTATTCTTTCTTTGATTCCAAGATGTTCCATTCATTCAGGCACAAGGCTGCGGGTGTGGATTGACAGTGGCAGTTGCATAACAGTAACTGTTGGCATTAACCTATATCATGGTTTGAACAGACGCTGTGTTATTGAGCAGTGCACAGCCTGAGGGCTGAAAAAGAGGAGCTGAGTATAGAATGGCAGGTATCACATGTCTTTAGCAGCCCCAGGAAATGACACAAACATACAGTAACAGTGAGGCTACTGAAAATCCATTGGACATGAACTATATTATATAGCCATTTATGTGCTACAGTATTTTCTCATGGGTGTGTCTGTCTCCACGCTAATGTTATGGATATTTGGCGGCTTACTTGATGTGCCAAGATGTAGATATTATGACCAACGTTGCGTGGAGATGCAGAGTGCTCCTCTTCTTCATCCTCACCCTCCTGCGGCTCCTCCACCTCTATCTCACCCTGCATGTAGGCCTTTTTGATTACTTCCACCTACAAGAAAACAGACAATTGTCAGATAGCGTCCACTTAATCCTTCTGAATTCTGTGATGATTTGCGAGATGTAACACACACACACACACACACACACACACACACACACACACACACCAGCTCTTTAGGCCTCATGTTGTACAGTATCCTTTCAGCATTCTCATTGTCATGTCGACTCTCCATAATTGCAAGAAGCAGCTTGGAGGCATTATTCTATGAAAATATGAAACAGGAGAGACAACAGCATTAATCAGATGTGGTTCATATTCTCTACCTGATGCTCAGCACACAAGCAGTAAATCAATGACTAGTAAAGAGAAATATTCTTACTTCATCATGATGAGGTATTATAATAACAGTGTTTCAAGACGTTTTCCATTTAGCGATTTCTTGGCATGATTTGCTACAGAGTGTGTCTTAGCTCTAGCTAGCCAAGTAGTTTACAGCACATGGGTGTGTCTGTAATCATAATCATAAAACTTGTGACTGCACTACATTATTATGTTTTAGAACTACTATCAGTGATGTAATTGGTACAGTAACTCTGTAATTAAGTGATTCATGTCTGCCTGTATGACTCTGAATGTCACGTCTCATGTTTATGTTTTCAAATTCTTATTAGTTTCAATCCAACTCTCTTTGGCTAAAAGATGTAATGTTTTGTCATGTGAACAATTTTCCACAGGATTAAAAAAGAAAAAATCTACCATTAAACAGAAAAATAAAGACTAACAAACTGGTCATGTAACTCTAAAAGTGTTACAAGTGAAGAAGCACTGAAGAAATTGATTGACGCACTTTGAGTTCCAGCACCAGGTCCATCCTCTTCTTGCCTAGGGGGTTGATGTCATTGAGGATAAGAGCGATGATGATATCGATACCATTGCATTCATGAGTGGCAATGCAGTTCTGAAGAACAAATGAAATAAAGATAAATAAAAATATAGACTGGAACAGAAGAGTGACCAGTTTTAACCAGCAGCAACATTATTATTAAAAAAGTAGAATCTTGTTTAACAGGACATTTATGTAAAATTGAATGTTTTCTAATGTTTCCTGAGTTTTGTTGATATCTTCTGTAAACAGAATACAGCAGACCAATGCATTCATTATGATCAGATAAGAAACTTAAGAGAAAATATCTATTAATCTATAAGTAATGTGTTTTTGAATCAGTAAACACATATCACTAAACTAGCATTAACCAGTAGTATTCAGACAGAATGAAAAACTGTTCAGCCACATATTTGTCAACACAAGTCCAAAGTTGTACAAACCAAATTTGTGGAAGATTGGATTTTCATTTTAAAAGGAGACTGCAAAAATATTTCTTTATTAGATATTGGCTGAAAAATTGTAGATTAAAGGATTTTCTTTTATTATATCCAAAGGCAATTGAAGGCCAAAATTTGTCACAACAGATCACCATGTTGGACACTTACCAAGAAATTCTCAAGATGATTCTCAAGATTTAAAAAGATTAGGCAGCTGGGATTTGATTGGTTAACAGCAGTTTTGATCAAGCCGACTTACAACTTTAAACAACAGCATACAATTAAACAATTATTGGCTAAAAAGACAGGCATTTCATACTTCTGTGATGCACCATATCAATCAAATTCCATGAAGTTTGCAAACTCTGGCACAGTCATGTACTGATGAGGTAGGTCACATTTCACGTTTCACTGATGGCCAAGGTTCATGAGTGTTGGCTTTGTACTCACAAATTACTGTTTATTTTGGCAAACACATTTCACTCCCCAAAATTAAACACTGGCATGTGGCAGCCAAGTGGTTTGGAGGAAATATCTTGATACCATTTAACAAAGATATGTAATAAATACACAAAACACAAAAAAATAATTCAAGCACATTTCCTTATTTTTTCCTCTCAGTACATGTGAACAAAGAGCTTTGTTTAGTCTGGCATTCCCCCTTCTAACACTGTTCCAGGGAATTGAAATCAGTTCAAACAGTGTCTGCATTGAGCCAGTTGCTTGTTTAGCCATGCCAGTTTCACACTTGCCATAAAATGACCCCACAGCAGCAGGAACAGAGGATGCCACCATCATGTGAGAAGACCAAGCAATGCTAATCCACGCCAAAGAACAAACACAGGCACACTGCCCAGAGTAGGCTGGTGTTACACTGTTGGAAAAAGACAAGCGACTGCATAGCTTCAGTGTGGCAGCTGAGTGCTGGGCATCAAAAGGACTAATTACAATACTGCCCAAACAAAACCACCAGTATGTTTACTGAAATGAAAAGGTCACTCTGACATAAACTGGAGATAATTTGAGTGTGTCAAACAGAACAACATTTGAACATCCAAATGAGAAAAGGCTTTATACAGTTAGATAAATGATAAGACAAACTAGACACTAAACACCAACTACTATAGTTAAATGTCATGTGCTGTTCTGTGTGTTCATGTATCACCTGGTTCTCATGACAGGGACCTTGGCAGTATTCAGTCAGGCTCTCCACAGTCTGGTTGATAAGTCCTACGTTCTTCTCATTGATGTAGAGCCCCAGCAGCCCCAGACCTCCCGTGGTGCTGCCACAGATACAGTCCAGGAACTGAAGTGTCTCACACACCAGATTATAGTTGTTCTTGTTATTCTGGTTGCGCAGAAAGTTCTGTAGATGGATGGAGATGAAATAAAGATTCATAAAGGCATATACTTCTTTCTCAGAACTCATGTTATCATGGACTTAGGCAGGGTGTTGTATCTTTTATTTTTTTTTATTTTTTAACAACAACAACAACGCATGTCTCTTAAAGCTACAAATCACGGTAGATGGTAGACGTCCCACAGATTGAAAACATGGCACATTTTCAGGGAGGGACAAAAAATATATGATCCACGCAGCTTATAGTTGAGCAGGTTAGTCATGATTTCAGAGTCTGAAGAGACATTTGGTACCAGAAACCATCCTTTAAGCTTCTATTTGGGGAATCTAAAACGTCTTCTCTCTCTCTCTCTGTCTCTGAAATAAGAATTAAATATATCAAGTTAGGACATGACGGCTCGTCTACTTTTAAACATGTAATTCTATACAACAGACAGACAATTACTGCGGTGATGTGCAATGTCTTTGGAAGGAAGAGAAACATCTCAATGCATTGATCATCTGTGCTGCATGGCTAGCAGTAAATCAATATCTCGCACCCACACTGGGTCAGAACGGGTGAGACAGAGCGATTCAGCACTGAGCTGACTATATTTTAATGAAGACCAGGCCCAGCTTTATATGTATAAACAGAATCAGTGCAAGACAGGAAGTTTACTGTCTGGGCTGCTGTGCTAGCCATTACTAAACACCAACACACTCCTCATAGTGAAACCAGACCAAGACATACCAGATATGGAAACAGCTGCGACAAGTAGTTCTGCAAACGGTGCCTATTTTCAACATGGTTTCGTTTCTGTGTAACTGAGTGTGGTGATAGACATTCAGAACACAGGTCAGGAAATGTTAGCATGTGAAGGGCCAGGGTGGGCGGGCAATCGGGGGTGGGTGGGTTGAGGGTGTGAAGGGGGGGGGGGGGGTTGTCTAGTGTAACAACAAACAATTCCCCTAGAGGAATAGCTGACCTGCAAATCTCTGTTGTGGTTCTCGCAAAGCAGTTGCATGAGACGCAAGATGGGCTGCATGATGGTGATGATAACGCTCATCTCGCCTTCTTCTTGGCTCTTATCAGCGGTTGGAACAGGGGTGCCATCAGCAGCCGCTTGGTGCTCTTCAGCTTCAGCTTCCCGGCGGTAGGTCGTGAAGGCCTTCTTGGTGACAGCGGAAGCCTCCACTAGCTGCTCCTTCACCTCCTCGGTCACCACTGCCACCACTGGCACGTCTTTGACTAACCACAAGTATAAGAGTTGTCAAAAACCAACCATCAGAGATAACACAACAAAGAATAAGAGGTCAAGTATTAATGTATTTAATCCTGAAATCATTAACACTTACAAAGGTTTTTTTTTTTTCAGGGAAACACCTTTTCAACGGTGGAGAGTTTTCCTTTGGTTTAAGAAAATACTTTTTTTCACTTTATTTAGGAAAAATAAGATTTTATGACCAAATCAATGCCCCAAAGAAGAAGAATAAACTAAATAAATGATGTGGCAGTTTCAGTTTCAATATATAGGTCTTTAGAGTCTGAAGTCTGAATGTCACAAATGTACATGGATGAGAGGACAATAGAGGTTTTTTTCCCCCAGCATGATGGTGCCACGTCCCTTGAGAGTATGATCTGACATTTACTCTGTTAGATTTGGTGACCCCTAACCTTTCTTGCGTGCTGGCGTATCTTTGTCTGGTGGCTCCTCATCCTTCTTCTTGCTGCCCAAGTCACTAGTATTGACTGTCACAGTGGCTTTGATCTCCTGCTGGGCCAGCTTCATGCGCTCATAAAACACCTTGAAGAATTTTTCAGACTTGTTGTCCCTCGTTAAACGCTGAAAGAATGACCGCTGGAGAAAAATAAAAAAGAAGAGGACAATAGATGTAAATGTTCAGCAATATTTCAGTGTGTCTTACCCTTCTCTGTGTTTTAAGAAAGGTTAGAGAGTTTATACTCTGTGTTCTCTAACGTTTTTATGAAATAAAAGAGCACCAACATTATGATTCAAGGTGGTTGATGACTAATATGTTGTCAGCAATGTTTCTTTTCAAATTTCACCTTGATCAGAGAAGAAGGTCTTCAAAGTATAAGCTGATATCTGTTATTTTGTAACTTCTTATTGCCACTTCTTATCGTTGTGTTGTTGTCTTTCTCGTAGTTTCTACACTGCCTTGAGAGGAAGAGGTTATGTTAGAAGCTGTTACATAACCCTCCTCTCACAGCGCCAGGAAAACAAGCCGTCAGGCCTCACTGTGCTCACCTGATTTTACACCATCTGCTCTCTGCCCCCCCGGGCATAACACGGTTCTGACACACTGATCCAAGATTCAAGATTCAAAAGATTTTATTTGTCATATATGCATACAAGATTGTAAAGTGAAATGTTGTTGCGTCAAACTCCCAGTCAGTGTACAACGCAAGTGCACGAAATTACAAAAGCTAGGCTACTATTTACTCTCTCTCTATATATATATATATATACATACATATATATGAATGTAAGAGCAAACAATAAAGCTATTGATAAGAGACAATTGCATTTAGAGAGCGGCTGTAAGCAAAATATACACAATAGTAAAGATACAACACTGATGACTATGTGGGATGTTAACACGCACAGACAAGCAACAACATAACAAAGACAGGATTTGGGATTTACATGCAGCCAGACATACCTGCTGAGAACATACATGCACCTACTGTTACAGGTGCGCACATGCTTACACACAAACAAATGTGTGAGGACATTTACGCATGCAGGTAAAAACACACTGCTGTGGAAACATTTCAATGTTACAATGTTCATGGAATTGGGCTCATTTGCCCTGCAATCAAAACTACACCTGTGTGATTGAAGAAGACCACAGATTTCTACTTTTATGAACTTTACAACTATGAAACAGAGAAGTTTGCTCCCTCATGAGTAAGAGGATTGTGAAGTCATGGTGAGGAAGGAAATGTTCTGCCTATAGCTGACTGTACAAAGGGCCACCTTGTTTGAAAGCCTTGTAGGCACGGAGCTGTTGTTTTTCTGCAACAGGCTCATATGTTCTGTCCCATTTTCCTCTCGACAATCCCTCCTTACATAAGACCTGTAATCAGCTGAGTGGTTACAGTGAGGGCACACTGCGCCTCAGCTCTAACACTGTTACATCAGCCCACAGAGGGTG
This sequence comes from Euthynnus affinis, assembly GCA_029490765.1. Classification (NCBI taxonomy): domain Eukaryota; kingdom Metazoa; phylum Chordata; class Actinopteri; order Scombriformes; family Scombridae; genus Euthynnus; species Euthynnus affinis. The sequence goes on along the minus strand of CM055840.1, from coordinate 7,432,189 downwards.
AGCGGTGGAGAGAGGGAGAGGACGAGGGAGAGAGGAAAACCCTGCCCTACTTTTCAGTGCCAGAACGGCACGAAGTGAGCGTGTGGTGTGAGAGGGAGGAGGGAGAGTCCAAAAGTGGGAGGAGAGGTGTGGTGGGTTCGATGCAAGCAGGAGTTATCACATACATAGATTCTAGGGCAGTTTTGAAAGCTTGTTATGTAAGACTCTTTCCAGGTTTAGCTCAACACAGTTAAGTTTATGAGAGAGAGGGAAGACATGCAAACAGTGAATCAACATGCAAGTGCAGTTCACAGCACTAAAGTGAAGTTATCTGCATAGAAAATCTATGAAAATATGAACCAGTGAAACCTATTTAAAGAGAATCTCTGCGGGTCACCTGACTTAAGTTCTGAGAGATGCAGAACACTTAATGCATTAAGTAAATCGGAGTTGTTTTGCTCCTCTCTTTTATGCAACAGTTTTTTCTTGCTTGTTTTTCAAGCTGTTAACATCATGTTGTTGACAAGATAGGGTCATTCATTGATAGTGATCTGATTAAGAGTCAGCAGAAGACTTATGCAAGCAGCCCGACTTTTCCAGACAAAGTCAACAGCTCCAGGATAGCAGCTTTACAAGATTACCATATTAAATAGACCTCATGACTCTTTCCATAAAAACTCAATTTCTTCACTAATGCAAAGGGAATCATTTTGTCAACATTTGTCTGTCATATATGCCGACGGCAAAAGGAACAGCATGCAACAACTGTTGCCCTGATCTCCGTCTGCACAGGGTCTGTTTGAACAGGTCTGGGTATCAAACATCAGTACTTTTTTGGTAACTGAAATGTGTCCAGAAGACTTGAGTATCAAATGCTGACAAATATTGAAAGCTGGCATCAGATTCTCCGTCAGACTGGTGCTCATCCTTATTTGATCACACAGTTTCTGGTTTCTTGATGGTATTTTGCCAACGTCAGACTGTCTTTCATTTGGTCGGGCGTTTTTGTGTTGCTGCATGTGTTTAGTCAACATTAAAAAAGTTTGACTTCCTTTGTTTTTAGAAAAACAGATTTACTAGCACATATTAATTATAATATTCCTGAAAATAAGGTATCAAAACAGCATTGTTTTGGTATCAGTATCATATTAGCAGAAGTATTGAAACATTTAAAACAATTATACAGCCCATAGGTTGACATGAAAACACAAGAAAGTTTCAAACAAAAAAAGAACATGAGGTATTGATGAGCTGCAATAGTTTTTCTTCAACATGTTTGGATCAAGACAACTAATAAATACTTGGTCGACAGCAACAGTAAAAAAGTACGAACTAAGCAAGTCACATGTTCCATGCTGTACTTGAGCAGTCAACTGTTGCTTTTTGTTGGGCTTGTGTTTGTTTGAAATATGATGCCACTTCCTAACAGAGCTGACGAGAGATCACGTAATGTGATAAGACAGAGTTTTAAGCACTACCTTACATAAGGAAACAGGTTCAGATAACAACGTGGATAACAACCACATTGGGCAATGTGTACCAAATTTAGGCCCTACTTCTCCCCATTGACTGCTGAGTCATTCTTTAAAGATTGTGGTCATCAGCCAATCAGCCTCAGCTAGTGCCCCTGAGGGCGGCTTAGCCCTTTACATGCTCTGCTGATCGTGGGGCTGCCAGTCATGTTAAGCACAGCAGGTTTAGGTCAACTCATAATTCTCTCTCCTATTCTAAAGATCCAACATGGTGGCACAGTAGGGCCTCCTTTCTGATTATCCTGCACTGCTACTTTTCTCTCCATTCCCCGTCAGCTGCCACCCCAGCTCTTGGCATCAACACAGGCCAGTTATGTAAGGCCTGTTTATACCACCAGCTCTCTCCTTCTTTTTATCCGTGCTCCCGCCTTTCCAGCCTGACACCTTGGTGAGTGACAAAGCCATCTCTGTGTTTATTGGAGGACGTCTATTGCGTAGTCTGCCACCGCCCAGCTGTTAACGGCATGAGATCTACTCTTTGAAGCTATGATGAGAATGCCAGATAGGAGCTTGAAATTACATTGAAACACACTTGAATGTGTCACAAGAAACTGTACAGGCAACAAGCCAAGAGATGTCATGGACAGTGTATACACTGACTTCAACAACAACTAAATTGTAGATGCATTGTTCAAACAAAAAAGCCGCACAAGGCAGGATTGAAATCATTAAACTTATAAACCATAAACAGGGGTTTAAAAGGAGAATCTCCAGCCCAGTCCACAGTTAGAAGAGAGGTGGTATGTTGATTACGCCAGTGCCTGGAAACTCACTTTGCAGAGGCTTTTTAAAGCTTTCCAAGAGGTGGCTGTAAAGCGAACTTGAACCAAGCAGAGGTGGGGGGGCAAACCATGCTTGGAAGGGGCTGAGGGGAGCTGCGTGCCACAACAAGCCTATTGAGTAAGAGTGGTGGCACCTGTTTGCTCCTGTGACAGGATCTGAGGTCATGTAGACAGTGATGAGAAGATGGATGGTGGTCTGGGAGGAGCAGCACTTCTACACTTCTTCTCTTACATAACACACACACACACACACACACACACATACATACACACACGCACGCACGCACGCACACATGCGCACACACAAACACACTCTCTCTAAGGGCTGTTTTTGGAATAAGCTTTCTAGCCTCTAAGTATATCCTGGAGTGCATGTGTGTGTGTGTGTGTGTATGTGCATGCGCTGATGGGGTGTATAGATTAGTATGCAAGAGTGAAATTTTATGCTATAATATGTGTACTACTTATTTTTCACTTGTAGTGTCTTATCTCTCAACTACACTGAATAACAACCTTGGAGGGTGTAGACTACGTGTCAAACAACTTGTTATCTTGTCTATGGGAATTTATGCAGGCTTAGGTTATTGATGTCAAGTTATGTGGGTCAATAAATAAATCTTTCACAGATGTCGGTACATTGCATAAGAGTGAAAGAAAAGTGAAAGTTTAAATCATTAAATATACTAGCTGAGCCAGGACTACCACTACTGTATGTGACTGCTAAACATAAACTGCTAAACATAAGTAACAAACACACTAAAGGTATGAAGGATTGGTTTTCACTGGGGATAGTTGCACTCTTTCACACAGGCCTGCATTTGACTTATGACATGTTTGTAAAAGGATCATTTTCAGTGTATAGGCAGATGCCCAGATAAGGAATTACAAAGAAGCTTTAAGCAAATATTGAGGCTGCATTAAACACTATGTAATAATTGTGTATTGATGGTGTATGATAGGGCTCTGATGATAAATGGTTTGCGTGCAAGGTAAAATTTCTAGTTAGTTCTGTTTTTTTGGCTTGTACTACACTTATCTTAGGTTTTACTGTGACTGTAAAAAGTGCAGTGTGTTGTTGAGTTCTGGCAACAAGCAAATGTTTGAGTGGGTGCAGTTACTACAGCTATATGAAATGTTATTGGCTGCATAGACTATTACCTGACAACCCAAAAAATGCAATTAGTAGGATTTAATAAAAGGAAAAACAACAAAAGGGCAGAGTCCCTAATATTCTTCACCTGATGTTCCAGCATGTAGCATCATGGAAAACCCTCTATAGTAAGCAGATGAACATCTCTGGGGAGGGAAGCATTAATGGCCTGTTGAGAGTGTTACACTTAAACATTGTGCAGGAGGAGAGCCAGGATAAGGCCTGTAGGCTTGTGTCCTGACCCATTTCTTTTTGTATTCACTAACACACTTACCCTATCCCTCAGGGCTGTCATATCGAGCCCAGCTAGCATAGAGCTCTGGGCCCTGGATGAATTTATTCTGAAGCCAACTAACAGCTCTCGATCTCCTTCTCTTATACTTGCTTTTTCCCAGAAATTTTGTTGGCTAGGCTACGACCCTGGATTACCCCAAAAACAAACAAACAGACTGCTTGGAGAAATCTGTGGGCATGTTTTTGTCCTGCTTTTCATTTAGACAACAAGAAGCCTTCTGTCCTAAAAAGGGGGCCGGCAACCCATCGTTATGTAAGACAGGGAAATGTGATGCATCTGCTGATGTGTTGTAAATTCACTCTGGACCATACATGAAAAGCTTACTTGTCCCTGTGCCATGCCAAAGGAGGACAAAAACACCTAACTTAAATTCTGAAACAAGAGGCTCCTTTATAATTCATCATGCTCCTTGTTTAAGCCAATAAACTACTCTGCTTATCAAGTTCACTAAAAGGCAGCTGCCTTTGAGGTTCTGTTTTACCAGCAAATGTAAAGTAGGAAAACAGCAATGTAGGAACCAGAGGCAGAAATACAGACTGAGATACTGTAAATTATCCCACTAAATTCAAAGCTATTTACACAAAAAGCTTTAGTGTCCCCTTATATAGTACAGTAACTGTGACTAATGGCTGTACTTTGCAACCTAAGCACTCTCTGATATTGAAATATGTAAAACATTAACATTCAAAACTGTGAATCAAACAAAGAACTTTGCAAACATTTACAATAACCTGGGGTGCACAAAACAAACAAAAAATCCCACACCCAGTTCAAAATGCACACCACAGGCTACATTTAGCAGTGGAACCTGATCTTCTTCATTGTGGCCTGACCTCATAAGGGTCAATCAGCTCATGAAATAACAGCAAACTCAACAAGTCAGATGAGGTCATCCGTCCTACGGAAAGCTGTAGGGAGTGCCTTTTCCTCAGATAGCACCAGTGAGCTACCAAAAATCTACTGGATCTCTCCTGAGGCCTCTGAGAGGTTGTGCCTTTTATTGCCCTCTTTTCACCAGCAAAGCATGACCCAGTTAAGAGTCCAGTTGGAATGTTAGGAGGCCCGGAGCTCTGGGCGTCATTCACCCAGGCAGGGAGGCAGGCAGCAGCTTATGTAACAGGAGTCATGTGAGTGCCTTTGTGTACACTCTGGGAAGTCAGGCCTTGTCAGGTAACGGCACAATGCAAATAGGAGCCTATTATGCAACGGGCCTGTTTATGCAAGACAACACACAAAAGCACACATGCACAAACCACAAAACCAGAATACACAGATAGACTGCTTACAAGCAGCATGCAGTCACACACTTGGTCACAAAGACATGCATAAACATATTCTAGTACATGCATGCAGACACAGAGACACGTACATGCACGCACACGCGCACGTGCACACGCGCGCGCGCACACACACACACACACACACAGGCACACTCCACCCTGCAAAGCTGAAATAAAGCAGTTGCAAACACAGCAACTCTCCCCTCTCAACTTGCTTGCTACGAGGTTCGCAAAGAGTTGCGTTGCCGTAGCAACCCCTGGCTGGCTGTGGGGAGGTGATGATGTGTTTGGCTGCACAGCTTGGACCTCTCCCAGCAGACTACTGTTCCTCCTCCTTTCTGACTTCCCTTTCTCCTCTATCCATGGCCCAAACTCACTTTCCCTTTTTTCACAAAATGTCAATAAGTTCAAACATGTTAAGATGCTTTCTGTATCCGACTGAAGTCTAGCTTTCAAAATGTGTCCAGGTTGTTACATTGACAACTGAAAAACTTTCCTTTTTCCATTTCACACACAGCAATGGAGCTCCTGGGCAATAGCTTACATCTTTGACACCATGGTTTTGAACCCCTGAGATAACATCTACTTGTTGAGATTCTGCTCATGCCTCTCTGAGGAGGCATGCTTTTAGTAGTCCCATTTACAGTAATTGCAGGCTAGACGTGTGAGTGTTGGACCTCATTAACACTTCCCATCCACTCTCCTCTGCACTACTGAACCCAATAACCCCCTGTGCTCACCTGGATGACCGTGTTTCCACCCTCTAATAGAGCGATGGCTAACAGTATGCTTTCCTGGAAGATCCGGTCACTGGTAGCATTCATGATGAGGTCAATGACTAGATCAGAAGCTCCTTCTTTGTCCAGGTGGCACTGGACCTCCGCCAAACTCAGCTCCCCTCGACCTCCAACCCCGGAGCTGACAACTATAGTCACAAAAGAGAAATAATTATCACACACACTAATTTAGTTATATTCAGATTTCTCTCTGGATATTTTTTTTTTGAATTTCTGATATCTATATATTTATATTTATATTATATATTTCTATATTTGAAAATTCAATTCATAGTTTAAGTGCTTGGCTGTTTTCATCATATTGCATGCAGTTTGATGGATGCTGCTATCCAGATCATAAGTCACTACATTTATACTTAAATGCAGCTGGCTATGCACATATAGTACAATACAGAAATACACAGACTACACTAATCACACCAAATCTTATGCCATCTGATTAATCTGAAAGATGCTATAATCATATAAATATTGTACATGTAGTGGCTTTAATTAAGAGCCCAGAGCATTTTTAAATCAATGATGCTTTTTGATAAAAGGAGTTGGTGATACATGGAAGGAACCACAGGCATCATTTTAATTGTTTTCAGCCGTGGTGCACAAATAACAATATCACATCAGATGTGTCTGTAATCCATGGAGCTACTTTAACTCCTACTCCTGCTGCTGGCTACCACAGCCACCCAGGGAAGCAGTGGTGAGATAACAGCACCCATCAGAGCCATCTCTGGCTGGGCGACTGACTGAATCAACAACACATCCCATTCTAGACGGAGCTTGGCTCTCTGGTCGCTTGGCAACAGCATGTCCTGCGTTATGCTGAGGAGAGAGCCAGTATGCTCAGTAGCACAGCCGAGGTCCATGGCCTTAAAGGAGTATAAGGCCATGGCTGTGAATCAGATCTTATTTTTTCATCTGCTCTACAGCATTAGAGATGAACGATGAGTCATATCTCTGGTGAGAGATAGAGCAAGATACAGAGCTGGAATGAATAAACGTCAGTTACCAACAATCATGGTTAAACCTGTGAATGTGAGTCTCACTTGAGCAAAGCTTGAGAGACAGATGGATGGAGATGCTTAAATTTGTTATAACAACAGTTTTCTTTACATATGTACAGCCTTCTGCAAATGTGTTACTGTGAACACAAAATGTATCATGCTGTAGATGAACGTAATGTGGTCCAGGAAGGCGATGTCGGCCCAGATGAAAGCTATCCTGTGTTTACTGATACCCAGTGGAAATTATGACTTCTTGTCGCTGACTATTCTTTGCAATCTGTGTAATTAATAAGAAACATTTGCTGCATGAAAGGAAATTCCGAATAATCTAAAACACCTTCTTGTGAAATATAAAATGATTTCTTTTAAACGAGCCCACAGTGACTATAAAAATCGATAAAATATACCGAACGTTAACCCACTACCAGCTTAAATAACTAGAACAAATGGGATTTCTTTCACTGTAAAACACATATTTTGAAATAACTCCTAAACTTAAAAAGGCTAGCTGGATTTCATTTTTATACATCAACATATAAATGTAAAGATTTTATGTATAAATCTATTACAGACATTAGATAATTCACAAATAGCAAAATAAACATGTAAAAAGGGCAAATAATGTCCCATATTGGTAACTTAAAAATTCCACCTCTCTACTAGTAGATAAAATCTTCAATCTGATTGGACCATCATCCCACTTATTCATGGTAAAGATTTTTGAACTTTTGTTGAAACTATACTTGACTAACTTTACTAAATGTTTCTGGTACCTTCTTTCCATTATCTGTCTGGTTCAACAACACAATGCAATCATTTATGCTGACCTATTTTCCTCTTTTCTAGTTCCTATTAAGATTAAATAGCATGACTAAAGCTGAAAGTTTTACTTCACTCATAACCAAACTAATATGTTGCTGACAGCTGGCGGTTATAAACTAAACCATTTTGTTGTTTGATTTTTTTTTGTGTTAAGCTTGTTGCAGCATTGATCCAGTATCACTTCAAATTTCTCTCGTCTTATCTTTATGAGCATAACAATATAGCTACACCAATACTGTCAGATACTGTATTGTTACACACACCTGTAGGTGTTTTCCCCTGTGCTCCAGGTGTGAGTGGACCATTGCTGAAGGTCGTGAGGCTATCTCTCCTCTGTCCCGGTTTGACATTCCCATAGTATCGGTTGACCAAGATCTGCCGCAGAGCTTCTCCCTGTCAGTGAAAATGGATGTTAGGAGATGAAGTCCAATTACAGCGACCATGTCACAGAGCGGAGCTGGAACCCAAGGTCAGATTATAAATATACTGCAAGAATCGAGATTATATGAATATTTTTAAGTCCCCTAATATAAGTAAAAAGGCTTCAGGATTACATAGAAACAAATCTTTAAGCCTTTAAGTTTTTGAATAAATATAAATACAAAATAAAATAAATTCATTATCCAGCCTTGAAGCCTAACCTAAGATTTGAAAGACTTCACAAGAACAACACACACCATCTTCTTATTTGACTTTTGTCCTCTGACTTCAGTCAGTGGTGTTCAAATCTCATCATATGCTGACATTCAGTGTTACCACATATCGGTTTGGTGTAAATCAGTGTTGCACAGTCCCTCTAGGCTAAACACATCAAAAACCATCAAAGAGAAGATGAACATCAAAAGTTCATGTCCATCTGTGGGTTTACCTCGAGTTACATATCATATAACTGAGAGGGAAGTGAGTGAACGCCATGCTGTGGAAGCAGTGTGACTGAGGGCACCACGGCAGTCAGTTGTCGACCATCAATAAGATGGAGACCCGAAGCAGACCACAGCAGACCAAACTCAGTACCTACCCTCCTTTGGTCCTCCAGTTGCTTCTGTGGCTGGTTGGGATCAAGCTCCTTAAAGGTGAGGTGAGTTAGCAGAAAATAATAAAATAAATTTAAAAAAAAGAAAGAAATAAAACGATCGGAAGGGAAATTTGGGAGAAATTAGAAAACAAAATAGGGTGTTAATACAGTGCAAATTAGTCACTTTACTAGCATGCAGGAAACTGGGTGCAAATTAGATCATGCAGTTAAGAGGGAAGTGGTTGTGTCAGGGAAGATGTGAGGCAGAATTAAAGTCATGCAAGGTCTCGTGCAGGAGAGTACTGATATTTGTTATAAAACATCCTATCACGACAAAGGGTTCATTAATAAGGAAGAAATCATTTCATTGCTTATTTAAAACGTATATGAAAGTATAATGCCAACAGCACCATTTGTTCTTTAATTTAGAAAAAACTCTCAAATTTCCCACAATGGATTGTCAAAAGTGGGCATCTGAGTCTTCAAAGATTGCACACTTTGGCATGTGATGACTCCCTCATTACTTTGCAGACACAGTGGCAAAAGAGCCCAATTTATTTACATAAGAGTGTGACAAGTTGCTGGGAGGGAGGGAGGGAGGGAGGGAGAGGGGGGCAAGCCATGAGAATGAGGGGAAAAAATAAAATAGCTCTGTCTAGGTTACATAACAAAGCTGTGAGCTACTAACACACACTGTAAGCACCAATCTGGCATGGAAAAACACCTCACCCATAACTTCATCCCCCCACCCCCACTGAAAGAAGCTCAGGGAATTGGACTAAAAAAAAAATTTTAAAAAAAATCAAGAGGTGGAGGGAAAAATGAACCAAGGGAGGGAGAGAAGAATAAATGAGTGGACAAGTAGGAGGCAACAGACAGATAAGGACATGAGTAATTCAAGTTCCACAGGGGGAGCAATATGAACGAGTGGGTCCTCAAATGAGGAAATACATGGGCATGGGTTGTGACTGCTATATATCAAGATAAAGAGATGTGTAAGACTGGACTGCACAAGTACAATGGAATGGAGTTAGTATATTGATATCATAGATGATCTCTGATCAGCAGTAACCCATATTAGTGGGCAGCGCGCTAATATGGGTCTTAAACACACCTCGGCAGGGACTTCAGGCTCAGGTGGAGGTGCCAGCTGATTGGAAATAAAAGGATGATGTTAGTCAAAGTCTGAAGATGTTGAATTAGTTGCTTCTGCCCCCAAAGAGTAGCACCTCCATGGAAACTCAACAAGCTACTCACTCCTCATTGCTAAAGTTTACTGATGCAGTGCAGCCTTGCTCTCCTCTCTAAGTATCAAGTTTTCTACTGCTCACTAAGATTGACAGTCACATACACAACTGCTCATCATAAATGTGTGTGACTTAAAGAGCCAGGGCTAGAGAGAAAGCTGACAACAAAAAAAAAAAACATGTCGCTATCTGAGATCTTGGTGATCATGGATTGAAATCAATTTAATTCAATATGAATCTTTTGTCAAGTGTTTTCACAGCACTAGTTTAGTGGTACAGCGTGGATGATAAGCAGCATTAACCTATAGCAGCAAAGAAAGCAGAAAAACATTATGCAAAAAAAAGCTAAAAAAGGCCTTCACCACACTACAGTCTTCTAGCTACAATGCTGCAATGTGGTGTGTTTAGTATTCTGTGGTTTCCTATTAACCTCCTGCTGCAAAGTGTTGCTGCTTATCTCCTACATGACACAGCATTTATATACTAGAAAGAAAAAGAAGAAAAAAAAAGCCAAAATAAGCAAAAATATTGAAACTCCAGTGCCAATATACCCATTCATCACAGTGTGGATACTGGTTTCTGTAAAGACCACTTGAGAATTATTTTGTAAATTCAGTCTAGTGGTAATCTGACACGCCAGATGGTTTGTTACACAGAACCATCTGAGAAGTTGTCCTTGTTAACTGTTTAGAAAAGGGCAAGAAATTAAAAAAAAAAAATACTTCACGGGTGATGAACCATCTGTCTATCACAGTCTATCTCAGACTATTGATTCTCACCGTCGTCACATCTAAAGCATGCCCGTAGCTGCCAGTAGTTGTAGGACATGGACTGGTCCAAACCACTGGTGGTTTAACTACCAACCTATTTTTTCTATCAGAAAGTTTGTCAAAATAATAATAATAATAATAATAATAATAAAATAATTGGAAAAAATAAAATAAATTTAAAAACATCACTTTTTCACCAAAATTTGATTAAGAATCACAACTAATCTTTGAGCAGTAAATGTTTGGCTTGTATGGACAGAGGTACAGTACGGTATAAATACATCATCATTTCTGTGCATTTTCCAAACTACACAAACAAGTACAGCAAACGGGGATCGAAAAAGAAAAACACATGTAAATAAAAGCATTAACACTAAACTTTGTGGTTACAACTGCAGTCTGAGCAAAATGAAAAAAAAAAAGATTAAAACAATAATTAAAAAAAATGTATTGCAAACTGGCAACAAAATACTGAAGCATAAATCATTTTCTTGGCACAATTATAAGTTTTATTAAGTCCCTCAGTTTTCATAAAAATTCAATTTACAATGACATAAAACAGAATAAAATAAAAGCCCACAGAGCACTGAGGTCAAACAAATTCCAGTTGTTCGAGGAAGTAAACAACTCACTCAACTGACAAAGATAAAAATACCTATGAGCATGCACACGTATGCAAAACAAAACGTCATTGCGAAGGGGGCAGCGAATGTGAGAAACTAAATAAAACACATGCGACCTAACATGGGCAAACGTTCCTTCTGTTACCCGGTCGTGTTAGTTTATGCTGATTAATTGTGCAACTGGACAGGAATTTCCCTATATCAGGCCTCCATTTACATCAACACTTTGATTTCCACAGAAAAATGGTGATGCATCATGCACGCAACTATAGTTAAGCTACTTCTCTAATTCTCTTCTTATTCACTTCAACATTTAAGTGCTGTTTTGAGTTTTGGAACATGACAGCTGTCATATAATCTGATCTCATTTGCTATGTTAACTATTGTCAACAGCTCCTCTATCATTTTTTGTGTATTAAAAAAAATACATTAGCTTGACTACTTCACCCCATAATTGTCGACATCAGTTTCACTTGTTATGCTTCCCAGAATATGTGATAAAATCTCCATAGAGGCTCCTTATCTTTGCGGATAAGGAGACAGTTATGGTCATATGTGTATTCTTCTGTGGATGTTGCACCTTTTCTAGGGTATGTCAACACTTAAACCACCCCTGTGTTTAGAGTAACACACCTAAACCAATAACCAAAAACAGCCAGACAAAGTGACCCTTGCTTGACCCCGTCTCACTGGAAAAGACTTGTCATGTTCAGTCATGGAAACTGACTGTTTCATAATCAAATATTTGTATAGCATTCTGCTAACAATATAAAATTGACCTCAAACAATTCACAGGCGTTGCTTTAACGGAAGTGCACACTCACCACCCAAAATTAACCCCCCCCTCCCTCCCCGAGGCCCCTAATCAACCTTGTGCTACCCAGAGCGAGATGCACTACTGCTACTGTCTCCCGGAAGATGTGTCTGCTGCACTTTTATTGGCAATTACCACTGAAGGTCACACATCAGTGGAGAGTTTAAAATTCCAGGAAAAAGGAAAAAAAAAAAAGGAAAGAAAATTGTTGGCTCTTATGTAACTGCTGCCTGAGAGCTGGCTGGAGCCCAAGAATCATGCAGCATTAAGTTAAGGAAACTGGGACAGCGCTGCGTGTTGCTGGGGAACGTCTACAGCTCCCCCTGTTGACCGAGAAAAAAACAACAGAGTCTACTGACTTCACCCACAGTAGCAGGCAGGAGGATCAATGAGGACAAGCGGAGTCTATCTGAGGTTGTTTGGCAGAGGTAGCAATGGGAGTGGTAACGCTGAATAACGTGAACATTAGCAAAGTTGGAGATCCCCAGAAGAGTTGAAAGCATTTCTGAGGAAGTGAAATGGATAAAACACTACTATTTATAAGAGGATCAGCAGGGATGTGGTCAGAAAAATTCATGCGAGAAAAATGAGGAAACAGTAATCTAGAAATGTCCGACTAAACAGTCATTTAACAGTCAGGATAGCGAGAAGATTCTTATTGCTGGAATGAACAAACGGATGGAGAGATTGAGAAACACACACATGGACTCAGAGAACACCACGCTCTCCCTGCATAGAAATAATCCCTTATATAACCCTAACTACATGTATGGGTTACATACTCTGCACCATTCCCTGCAAACCGTATTACATCACCAGAGTAAGACACAGACATTGTCTCTGTCTGACCCCTTGAAACTCTCTCAGTCTCACAGACAAAGAGGCATTAACGCACGTGAGGGCAACACAAACACATGCAGTGAATGATACGATCAGGCTTGACACTGACGGTGGCAGGCTGGTCGTGTCTTGTTTTCCCCTGGCTCGCATTCGATCACATTTCTATTTCTGGAAGAATGAGATAACCTCCGCTAATGGGCGAACCGTCATTACGCTTTATTCTGCTCTCTCATCACCCTCCTTAGATTAGCACACACTCACAAAATGCAGCCCACACACTGGGCATGCAACAACTGGAAATGAGTTGGGGTCAATCGAACAGTGGTTTAACTGACAGCTGCATTCATTCCTACAGACCTCTGGGTGGGAGTTGGGGGGTGCTGCGGTAGGTCAGAGAGTAGCAGCAGGCTAAACACAGGGGTTATATAACCATCTATCTTGGCAGTTTATCTTTGCTGCTGCTGCTGAGAGGAAGTTGAGGTTTTGGCCTGCCTGTCATCCATTTGAATGATATCCACACACATGCTCCCAGCCATCGGTGAGAGCACTGAATGCTGTTGTTATTGTAAGTACGTGCATGAATGAGTGACATACAGCATGTGCTAGGGAGATGAGGGAGTATGCGTACATTCTTAAGATACTGCAAATGGGAGGAGTCGATGAAACAAAAGTGCACGTCTTCGAGAACAGCCCTGTTTTTGTGGAAGCTGGGGATTTCCATCGCTACAGTACCAATCGGCATGTAAGGAGGGAAGGAAGGAGGGAAAATAATACAAAGAGAGACATAACAGTGAAACTGAGAGTGTGTTGCTTCCTGGCAACTCTGGAAAGACCCTTTCCGACAATTTCTCCATTACCCCAGCTAACATGATTGTTCACTTCCCTTGCACTCCTTGATTAAGTGACTTCTCTATGGTCAGCATGTTTTTCACTCTTCATTGTTTTCCTGCTGGCAAAGATTCTCTGGCAAAGTTTACTATTAGTTGTAAGATATTACTGCGGGCTCTGGGAAATGATCATATGCATTTTTCACTATTTTCTGACTTTTTACTGACAAAATATTTAATAGTAAGTAAATTAATTGATGAATTAATCAATGATGAAAATAATCATTAGTTTCTGGCTTAAACAAAATTACAGACTTCAAGAGAAGCTACCAAGATCAACATGTGTTGGGTCAACCAAAGTTAGTCATAACAATGAAAAAATAAAATCATACTAATAATTTATAGTAGTGCATATAGTAGTCATTCTTGACCTTGGAAATAGCTTGACAACATAATCCCTGGCAGGACCTTTTGTCTATGTTCACTTAAAGTAAAGCACAAAAGCTGAAAGCTCTGGAAAAAGTGAGTAAGTGGGTCAAAAATGAACTTTCATGCTTAAACTTAAGCGAACAGACAAAAAGTCTTAAAAGCATGTCAACACTATCCACTGATGAAGACCATTCTGGAGGAGATGTAGTAGACCTTGAGTTAGGATTTTTTTGATAATTCATATTTTGAGGGGCATTTTACACCTTTATATGATAGTGGATAGGAAATGAAGAGACAGAGATGGGGGAAAACAAGGTTTTCAGCCGGATGCAAACTGAGAACGTTGTGGTTTATAGTGAGTGTCTTAACCACTAGGCCACCAGGACGACCCAAATTCTTTTATCAAATATTGTAGAAACATTTCCTAACAAAGTTACTACTTGCTTTACAATAAAAACAGTCTAACTGTTTAACTAAATAAATGAGAAATGAAATACTAAGAAAAACATTAATCGTTCGGCAGGTAAAAAGGTTAAATTGCTCTAGATAAAAAGAGACTTGATAAAACTATGAGAAAGCCTCCAAAGAAAAGTGGGTAAAGGGGATCATTTCAGAAATGAAACTGATTTGGTTACAGTGATTTACAGAATATGCTAAACACAAACGAACAAAAACCCCTGAAAGGTTAACTGAACGTTTCTAAAACAAAACTCCCTACAAACTATAAAAAGATGTGAGTGAGACAGGTCCCATCCTATGATATTAATCAGCAGTGACATGTGAAATATGGTTCCTCTGTAGTCACACCCATAATCCCTGTGTGACTCACAATAACAACCAGAAAGGGGAAACCTGTTTTATCCACTTCCTTAAGGCCACAGGTCATGACCACACACATATTTTTGCAATGCACACCCATGCACACGCACGTCGCCGCACACACACTCCTGGCCCCTGTGAACTATCTGTTAGATGGGAGCACCCCAAGCTATATATACACACACTCACACCTGCTGTTGTAATAGTAGCAAGTGCTTAGAAGAAGAATATGCTCTCTCACACCATCCATCATTAGGCTGCAGTTCATCAGCACATACACCGAGTGACCAAAAAAACATCAGTATAATATGATGCCAAGTTGTTGTGTTGACTTATGATGGCACAATCAAGAAGGCCATATCTACCACCAGGGACAGATTTCACTCTGTATTTTTGTGGGGTTGTAAAACCTAATTATAAATCTGACTATTTCTGAACCACAATAAATAAAGAAAGAAACATTAAAGGGGCAATAGAGGAAAATAAAAGCATGCAGAATCGGACCACTTGTAATGTGGAGTAGAATTTGAAACTGCATCTAGACCAACATTTGAGGAAATAACATTTTACAGAAAATATTTCACTGAATAAATGTCAAAATAATAATATACGTGTAGTGTCATATTCAACTTTTCTGAGGAAAGTGTGATATGTATTCAGGTGCATTCTTTTGAAATACAGTTCTAATACTATGTCCTCCTCATTACTGGAGCCAAATACTAGAAACAGCAACATACAATCCAAAGCCTCAAACATGACAATAAAACCAAACTACTACTACAGTTAGTAGTTTTGGCTTGCATTACAATCTACAGCTCTTTTTCTAGTCAGTCAGTCTACACTACCACCTCATTCCTCTCCATTTATATTATATACACTACATTCAAATCTGGAAGTAAAAATTAAGAGGAAGTCAATTACTAAGAAATGGAATGGTTCGACTGAGAAGGTACAAATCTCCTTAAAGGAACAGGAGAAATAACTTAAGAAAAAAAAGAGAGACTCCAACTGGTTGTTACAGAGTGAACAAAATATGTGACAATGTTTAGATTTGTACAAAGAGGAAAGAAAACAAAAACACTCTCTGTCTCTCCACAGAAATTCCATGGCCCAAAAGTCCCACACAATATGTGATGAGCAATCATAGCCGCATAAAGTTGCTGTTATAGGCAAGTTATACAGCTGTTCTGTTACAAACTGACTTTCAAATAAAACTATTACGGAGAAGGAACACTTTAAATCGGTGTGTTCTTCTAAATACCAATTTCTTCCTTCACCTAAAGAGTGCACTCCAATACGGTAAGTACACAACTGTATACAGGCACAACAGACAAGCATACTGCATAATGTGAGCTACACAAGCTAGCAGCATTTTAACATGGGGATTGGGAGGAACTCTAACAGGCGCACGACAGGGCGGGATGGACTAAGCTGCTGACAGGTACCACGGATGAGAATGTGGTGCTAGAAAGTTTACACAAGCATATCAACGCTGTTAGTGGGTGGCAAATGAAATGTACGTCACAAAAGTAATAAGTAAAATGATCAACCTCAGCCACATCCATTTCATCATCAAAGGCAATCAGCTGGAAGAGAAAAAGTATAGAGGGCAGAGAGTTAGTAGAGCTAGATTAGTGAGTTAAAGCTCGGTGACAAACACACGCACACACATGCACGCACACACACACACACACACACACACACACACACACACACACACACACACACACACACACACACACGTGAAGCATGTCAGGTTAGTGAAAATAGTTAAAAGGACAGAATGTTAGAGCCCAAAGCCAGATCAAGTTTTTTCATATTAATATATAGACACAATGATTAATAATTGTAAAAACACCTTCCAACATTCACATTTCATTGTTTCACAATACTGAAATCACAGATGCTGGTTTAAAACTGATGAAAAGAAATATATTTTGATGTTAAAGTCATTTATCTCAAGAATTTACCACCTATAATTTGATATTAAGTGGAGGCATATAAGGTGATGTCTGTGAAAATTCTGCACATATCTGCAAGTGTTTACAGTGTCTCTCATCTCAGTCAAGGAGCCCTATAAATCTTTTTTTCCGTGGCCTTATTCTAAAGTGCCTTTCTCACAGGAAACCTCAGCAGCAAAGTGTTTTTGGTTCAGCCTACTGTCATCACAAGGACAAACATGTTGAAGGTTCATTTCAGAGCAGGCCTACTACTGCCTGTAGTCACAGCAGCAAATATAGATTCTAGGTTACATTCTACTAGCACCAGCTTTTTTGCTCTAATATTGATTGAACTGGAACGTGTTCACTGAAGTATGCTCTAGGATTAATGATTGTTATGTGGCTTAAATGATTAAATGCAAATGCGAAGTGCTTTGTGGACCCAAACCAAAGGTGTATGTGTAAGACAAACTTCTGTCTGTCACTTTGTATGCAGATGAAAGAGTTTTAGTCTCTGACACAGAGGAGAAACTTCATGCCCGGAATTTAAACTGAACATACACTCAGATTTTCTTGAGGTGTCACGTCATTTTAAGTTGTTCACGAGTCTAATTAGGCCTGATGGTGATTTGTTTGCTTGTTATCCACATACACTCATCTGTACAGGAGCCCTGGTCAACCTGCACGAGCCACTGACTGACTTCCCACCTGTCAACACTGAAAACTGTGTTTGATATCTTGCCTGGCTGAACTGGGAGCACCATTACTGGAGAACTGAACACGAGGTGTTTAGGTGTTTTATTCCCCTGCGACACCCGGTGTAATCATATATGTTGCAATAGGTGCAAATAGGGCTTTGGATTCTATCATGGCTTAAAGTAAATCTACAGATGCAGCACTATTTGGGAGTAGGCAAATACATACATTTAGTATGTCCTTAAATGTGAATATATCCTTTTTATTTTCTTTGTAATATAAAAAGGTGTATGTTTTTACATCACTTCTGTGGTTAATGTGAAGTAAAATGCCTTTTATTGATTTAGCCTTAAACAGGAAAACAAGCTGACAGAGTTGAGCCAATCTATTAGAGATTAGTACAAGAGGTCAGTAGCAGTCAATGCCTGAGTTGAGTTGGAGCATGCACGTTGTTAATAGTGTTAATAATGTTGATATTCATTAGTCAGATCATTTGAACTTAGTTTGATAATGTATTTTGGGAAGAAAGCAATGAGGGAATCTATTTCTTATTAAGGATGTGCCTGTGTGCGCCAAATATAAAAGTAGACGTGACAAACTGCCCTGGCTGCAGTAATTGACACCATCATTGACATACGTATGGGCCCTTTCCTTTGAGCGTGCTATACAGGCTCCAAAGGCTACCAGGAACAGCTCAGCCTTTTATATCATTTTGTCATGTTTTAACCTTATGTTGTCTGGTAACTTTGATGCAGTGGGACAGGACAACTGTATTCTGAGATATCAGAAAGCGTTTTTTTCACATGTGTGGGTGACACAACCATAAGTAGATGATTATGAAGAAACAGGAACAGAGAAAGTACACACCTTCTCTCCATAGCCCCGGTCTTTTGTCATCATTTCCCTCAGTGTCTGCAGTACTTTGATGCACAGACGCTCCTCATTCTCCTCCAGCAACTGTTTAGTGTGTTTGATCAATCTGATCAGGAGGAGAGAAGAAGGGTGAGCACATACAACTGGATTTAATGAAATCAGGCTAAAACAATTGATCTGGAGGACAGACAGCATAGTCTTGTTTTGCATGTCTACAAAAAACAAAGTAATGGGTTATTTAGCACTGAATTTTATATCATGTGCCATTTACCATACTGTACTCAATTAGGTCCTAACAATAATAAAAAAAATCAATTTTAGTTTGAATCAAGATATATTTCAATATCCCTCAATTCAGGGTCTGGAAAACACCTAAAGACCAGCACAGGTGTTTTTGAATTCTCAGAAACCTAAACAGATCCTAGTGATTCCCCAGAGAGAGAGAGAAGATTGACACACTTTTCTGAAACCTGCTGTACTCCACAATGGCGGCCGTAACTAGTAGGATAATCCCTGCAACAACAACGGCTCCATGTGTCCCGCCAAGTTCTCTGTAATCCAATCTCAGCTCTTATCAGGTATAATGTAACACTAAATTCTTGTGTTGTGTGTGTGTGTGTGTGTGTGTGTGTGTGTGTGTGTGTGTTTGTTTGTGCATATGTGTGTACGGGGGGGAAAAAAAGTTCAAAGGCTTCTTTCAGTCAAAGTTGTGACTGTTTTGTCTTGTTGAAATAAGTCCTTTTTTTGGATAAAAGCAAGCATTCCAATTATTAAATTGGAATCCCCTGATTGTATTCATGTTTGAGTATATTTAGTACATTCCATGTATACTTTACATTACTACCAGTCAGATACATTTGTCATACTTCCTGGGTTGACATTTGCCTTCTTTATTTTTGTTACAGCTGTTATACAAAACTTGAAAAATCTAGCATATATAAAAGTATGCTAATATACTAAAAGGATCATCTAAATAGCATATATAACGAATGAATGAATAAATACCATAAATGTTTTTTAAGCCTCAGTTTAGACTTACTTTGATATGAATCCTCCACTTTCACATTTCTTGCGGGCGTCTGTGTTCTCAGGGAAGAGCAGCTCTGGACGGTGCAGGACGTCCACAAGCACCGAGAGCTCAGCTTGAACGAGAGGCCGAAGACGGTCCTCCAGCGCTGACACTATGTCCTACACAGCATAGAGACGTAGAACCAGAGGTTAGGAATGATGCCACATTGCGGTTTCATTGTAAAAGACTTTAGCATGTTCTGTGATGAATACATGGACAGGGGTATTATTCTTACAGTTTAAAGATCAGGTTTATATATTATGATAATAGTATTTCTGAGAATATATTGAGAATAAAGATATTCATATTAGTTGACTCACATTATTCTTGCTTATTCCATCCATTACTTATTTCATCCAAAAAACCCCTCTGTAGCAAACTTTCAAATATTTACATGATTGCTTCATAAGATAATGTAAGACACACGGCTGGTGACGTGTCCAGTTCACTAAGCACTAAAACAAACCATGCATGATGTATAATGTATAATGTATGATGCACCACCACGTCCCACTTCTCTATACGCTTCTGTCACGTCTGGCGATGATGAGTGCGAAAATATGCAAATAAGTAAAGCTGCATCATGAAGATTACTGGTCTGGTGGTAAGTATAGTACAATGTGGGCTGTTTGGTGGGTGGTAGAACAAAAGGCGTGACAGTGAACAGTGAAACAGTTGAAACATACACTCTGAGAAATTCTATTCCTCAAATAAATGCAATGAAACACACCAGCAGGAGACTGTGATAGGAAGCACATTACTCTTAGCTTACTGGGAATGAGATGGTGAGTGATCAAAAATAATGCTTTGGGAAAATCTATGACAATACTATGACTAAGTTGATCTTGTGATAAGAAGTTTTTTTCCCATTAAAATCAATCTTTCATTCAAACCCCTTGGTTTCCTGTCTTAAACGAAGATGACACCTGAACTAAAACAGATGGGTCACAGACATTTCAGAGTTCCAATGAATACTGAGTCATGTCTTACAAGAAATTTGGGTGTAACAGCTTGGCTTATTACTAAAAACAGGATGCCGTTAGGAGCCACTTCTGCAGTATTTTGTTTGCCACCCAGCTGCCATTACTTCACTTTATGTCATCTTTAATATACCCTTATCCAAACATTAACAACATCGGTAAGGAGTACAGATCAGTCTAAGGTGGTCCCACACACAAATTTTCGCACCGCTGCTGCACTTGTAGCACTACTTATGAACAAATAGATACTTTTGTTGTAGTTTTTGTAGAAGTATGTAGGAGTATTTGATCTCTGTCATTTTCCTGCCATTGAAAGCCTCAGAGGGACGTGATAATGTACCTATTTCCTTTCTCTGACTGAGAGGAGAAATATGTTGAAATGTTGGGAAATATCATTGTTTTAAATAGCCTGAAATAACTTTATGTTTTCAGATCATAGCATAATTAGGCATTAGCTTTTTAAGGCATTGTATTTTTTCCATGGTTCAAAAATGTCACAGTTACAGTATTTAATGTGTACAACAACATGAATAATAAATAAGAAGGTTTTAGCAGTAAATAAATGTAAATCAATAAAATACTGATTGAATGACGAAACTTCAACTCTACATATCGATAATTTAAATGACCGACCTGTAGCCTCTCAATGATGTTTCTGTAGTCTTTGGAGGTAGTCATGCCAGAGTCCCGTCTGGTAGTGTTCTTAGCAGATAGTCTCCAGTTAAGGATGCTCTTCTGCACAACGTTATTGGACTTGACAAACAAGTTGTTGACCTGACTGTCCAGGTCCACTGGGATGGCGATGGCTCTGCTCTTAGCTATGTAGATGTAAGAATATAGATATTTAGATAGATATTTCTGTTTGATGCTTTCAACATGTGCTACAATGTCTTCTCTAATATTGAAAAAAAAAAAAAAGCTTGAACAGAGGTTGGTGGCATGTGTTCTTACCCACGTCTGAGAGTACTTTGATACAAGCCTCTACTGAGGCCTTCTGAACAGGGTTAAGCCAGTTACAGTGGTATACCCTGAACACTCCCTGCAGCAGCTGTACAAACACTGGCTGACGAGTCTGTAAGACAGAGGAAAACATAAAATATGGAATATGAAAAAAAATAATGAAGAGGTAAAAAAAAGAAATGAAAAAATAAACAGCACAGGATAGGTTGAGGTGAGAATCTGTGGATAGGAATGTAACAACAAAGTGATTATTGTGTTCCCTCATTAGGTTGTACTCATAAGCCAATTTGTGCTATGTAAGGATACTAATGCAGCTATGGTGGAAGGGTCTACAGCTTTGGGTCAAGAAGGTCAGCTGTTTACAATCATGTGCACTCCCAACGCACCACACTATACCAATGTTTAACAGAACAACCAGTTTCTACCACCACTTTGAATGAGCAATCTATCAGCTGGCCACAGCCCTAGGGTACAATAAATACCTCAGTTATTTTTCCAAGAATGGCAGCCTGTTGCAAAAGAAAGAGGGTTGTGATGTCATCATGTATGGGTAAACCTCATCAAGAAGAATTTCCAGAATTTGGTTACATAAAAGAAAATTGGCAACTTCTACTAGAACCAGCTTAAAACAAAAAAAAAAAAATCCACAAAACAGAAAACAGGGTGTCAAGTGGGCCACTGTATGTCACATCACACCACAAAGTTACTGTACGAGGTATTTGGCAATCAATCTATGGAGGGTAGTGGTCATGATTTATTAGGAAAGTCGTGGGTGACAAGACACCCCTACGCCAAGGTCTTAAAAACAGAGTGACCACATTGCGTCAGTCTATCATCTGCACCATATCCCAGTTAAACCTTGTGCAATACTCCCACAGATCTGGACACAACAGAGTCTGTGTGCTGACTAAGCTATGAAAATGTGAAAACCCACACAGTGAAGATACTTCTTAACAGTCAGAATGTGTTGATAAGGAACACACCCAAAGGCTGGGTAACAAAATGTGGGGGAGAATCACCAGTACTTACATACATATGGCGAGCCATCTATGCAGAGGAAAGAATGTTGTATTTTATAGCATGTGTATATATACATTTGAGGAGGATTCCTCTGTTTCAAAGAACTAAACCAATTCAAAATCAAGCATGATTTCTAGTGTTTAAATGTCACACAGCAGACTATACAGCATTAGACTGCTTATACAATGCATTACAAATGCTATACTATACAGTCCAGATTACCTGCAGGCTAGTGCTCTGGTCAGAGAAAGGCGAGCTGAAGAAACATGTGACAATGCTCATGACTGTCTCAGTTACATAACGCTCCAGCATGGTATCAGCATGCTTCCTGTCACTGGTGTTGTTGCACACCTAGACAAGGACAGAAAAGATATTAGCATGACGCACAGCCATTGGATCACACTTCTTGCACATGGGTAACAGGTACCATATGTTCAATGCATGTTGTGTTGAAATAATCGCTCAAACCTATGACATGATATAAAGCAGAACACCCATTGATCACACTGAGATGTAAAATACATTCTGGCTCACCCTACAAATGTCCACCAGGAAGTTCTCAAACAGTTTCCACATATGGTTGGACGTATAAATCTCCTTCATCTCCACCTCTGTGTCGACATAGCAGTGATTCAGGAAGTTGATATAGGCAATCTTCACCTACAGGACACAAACAAACCTAATAAGGCACATTTGTCAGAAGAGGATGGTCTTCCTTGAACTGAAACTAGATCATAAACACCTTCTGTAAACATGTCTGTTGGTATCCGGCAACATGTCTTTTCTAAGAATGTTAATAACACAGTAAGCAGAACTTTTTAAACTCTAAGATACATATCAAGTATTTGTTTTTCTTCATTCAATATTATGTGGTACACCAGCCTAGTTCAAGGTCTGTCTTAAGAACGGTCTGAATTTCTAGACATGACATGCATTCAATAATGCATTGGAAATGTTTCTTAGAGGTTTTGGTCCATGTTGACTCAATGACACCATGCAATTCATGTAGACTTTTGGACTTACATTCATGCTGCTAGCTTTGTTGCACCTGGAGAGTGCACAGGACATTAGGGTAAACTGAAACTTTATTTGGTTATGAAACTGACAATAGTCAGTTTCATAACTGAAACTATGGACATGATGGCAGAAAACCCATATTCTGTAGATAATGGTATATACAGTATACATATTTAATTAACAAACATTTTTATTCAAAGTACATCCAAATTCATAATAGTCTTTTTTGACTTTTTAGTTGAAAGGTGAGGGACCTGATATATGTGTGTATGTAAACCACAACAAAGGTTTAAGGGGGAACTCCACAGATTTTACACAGAAAAGTCTGTTTACAGGTCATGGTGAGTATTGTTGCATGTGTGCAAAAAGGTGTCTCTGACCACAGCACTAGTGGAAAAACGTTTTTTTTTTTCTCAAAACTTTTGTGGTGGCTTCTTGCTTACTTCTGGCTTCTTGTGACCTTAGTTTAAACAAACCTTGACTACTGTTCAGTTTGGTTTAATGTGTTCTTGTTTTTTTAATGTACCTAACATGTTATTTTGACTCATTCAGTGTTATTCATAGGTATTAGTCTGAGGGATGTGTCCTATAATTTAGCTTCTGCAAAGCCTGTTTTACTGGTACTGGCATTTCTTTAGACATACAAGCTACATACAAATGCAAATATCTTCGCTCAGTTTTGTATCCGTCAACTAACAATGTAAAATGTAATGATAACACATAACAACAGTTGATCAGCCTAACTAACCTTATTTGAAATCCCCATCGGTATGTTTCAGTACACATTTCTCGATACTAAACACGTTTCACTTCAGCATAATTGAATAAAACTCATTATTCATACCTCAGGGATACAGTCTTCATGGGTGACGACCCGCACAATATCATCCAGGGGCAACAGGGAGTTACACTTGATCTCAGTGTAAACGTTCTTGCCCTCAGTGCAGACAGCCAGCAATTCCACCAGGTGAATGTGGTACATTAGAGGACTGTTTTCATCCATACGGTCCCGCTCTGAACGCATCATCTGGACTAGTGTTTGGAAGGATGCACGGTCGTTGTAGAAGACCAGGACGTCCTCGCCGGAGTTTACAAGCTGAGTGGGGGAGAGTCACAGTACAGATTACAGTGTTATCACCACTTTATTGTCTAAATGTATTGTTTATTGTCACTATAATAAAACTTCATATTACCATTAGTATCACCACTCTTTATATTGATCATAAAAACACGTTTGTCTTTCTTCTTTAATTAAAATCACCATCTCCTCTGTAGTAGGTATTACCAGCATTACTCATTTTGTTTTTTCTGATATAAAAACCAGAGGACCGACCTCAGCCATGACAATGTCCTGACACTTCTTGATGAACTTGTTCTCGGCTTTCACAATGGTCTGTAGAAACTTGAGATACTGGACATGTCGACCATGAGTCTCAGTACAGTGGACGAAGTGCTGAACCACGCGCTCGTTGATCTCACTGCACAGCTGGAAGTTATTCATAAAGATGTGCTGCAGGGTGACTGCCTCTAGAATCTTAGAGAGCGGAAAATATGAGAAGACGATTAGCACATCTGTAGAGTGATATAAAAACACTTTCACTGAAGATGATGAGTTTCAGATTTGTTTCACCAAAACATTGTATTTTGGAAACTGAACTGTTTTGATTAAAAATCGAACCCTTGGAGTAACCCTGAGATGTGTCTATTACTCACCCCTGGGTTAAGAAACAAGTTGATATGCTTGTGGAGAAGAGCCTGATTCTGTTGGTTGCCGGCACAGAAATTCTGCAGGAACTCGTGAGCCAGTTTCATGATTTCCTGCATTCGAACATCCTCGCCCTATTATAGATAACACAGAGTCAGACTTCTTTTTTATTTAGATTACATTCATGGGAAAGTGCCAATGTGTAAAATGCAAGTGATACAATATTTAATTCCAGCATTGCACCTTTTCATAGGGGATCTGTAGGAGCTCCAGCACCACACTGTGAGCTCCCATGTTTCTCAGCAGCCTCTGCTGCTGTTTCTTACTCTTCTTCCCTGAGGCTCCCTCCTGGACACACAGCTTACTGAGTCGCAGCAGAATCTGGACAAGCACAGGAGGACGAGTTTAATTACAGGCAACACATCACAGTACATCACGAGTACAAGATAGTACTCTATAATACTAATACAAATGAACATACCTCTTTTACAACCCTGTAGTTGTAACTACTGGTGCTTTCTGTCTTCTTTTTGTCTGAACCACCTGAATCTCCCTGAAAACATCGAAGAACAATGTGAAAATGTAGTCCTTTATGTTTTATACACTACCCTGCTACATTGTATGTTGCAGTATATTAGCCTCTTTATGAGATTATCATAGGTTTACCAAAAGCATCTAAGTATTCTTTTGTTTTCATTGAGTATTGATGACCTACTGTACCTTCTTTTTGTTATCAGACTCTGAAGGTCCATCTCCATCCATCCCATCTTCTCCCTGCCTCTTGTACACCCACAGTTCAGACTTTTCCACAATAGATCGCAGCTGGTCAAGGTCAGACTTGATCTGCTTGTAGTTATCAACATCCTGACTGGTCACCAGCAGCTGGACCTAAGTTTAGGTGAAGAATGGAGATTAGCGTTACACTTAATCTCATATTTTTAATTTCTCAGTTCCCATTTCTAGTTTTGTACTTGTGAATTCATATCAGGTTATGAAAGCTAGGCCAGATAAGTGCATGGTCAGTGTGGTAGGGCTTACTTGTTTGAAGGCCATGAGGACTTCTTGTCTCTGGCTGAAGTGTCTGAAGAGCAGATGAAGAGCTCCAGACACGAGAGGGGGGTAGTCATGCATGGTCAGGTGTAGCAGGACCCTTAGGAAGGTACGACCACCGTGGTCATCCAGGTCTAGTGGAGTGTTCTCCTCACTGACAGTACAGTCAAAAAGAAATTACAAACACATTGTCTTTGTTTAATTGCAATTTTCTTCAAGCCATTGTTAAAATGCTTTGGAGATATGAAATAGCTGTGAAATTACCTTCCTCCAAAGATGCCCTCTGCTTGTTCCTCAATATTCTCAAAGTCAAGGTTTCCTGCATTAAGTTCAAATTCAACGTTTAGAAACTTAAATGAAGCCAGTTTAAATATTTATATGTAACAAAATTAGAACAAATATTAAATTTTACATCATTAAAGTGATATCATACCTGGCATCGGACTTGTGACATTATTGCTTCCATTCTGATTGGCGGCGTTATCTCCTTGTGGGTTGTTCTCATCAAATTCACGTTTGAAAATACAGAGCAGGCAGGAGATCCTGTAGTCTAGCCGAACGTTCAAAATGAACTGAAGGAAAAGAAAAGAAAAGGTTACAACAGTGCTAAGTGTTTTGGGTTTGAGGAGGAACCAGTGTCCTGATGTCTTTACCTGTAGAATTTCAATGATCTTGAGCTTCGTGTCCATGACCATGATGTCTTCTCTCTCTGGCTCAGTCTGGGTTTTAACCACATCTCCCTCTGGCTGAAGAGTTGGTGTGGTGGGCAACAAGCCGCCTCCTCGCAGCACTACCTGGGTCATCAGCTCCCCGACTCCATGAATGGATTTCATCACATTACTGCCAGCTACATTACACACAGAAACAGACCAATAATATTCTGGTTCACAGAAATGTAAATGACTGATATTTGCAGTGTGAGCTACAGAATTTGACAACATTGTGTGAGGAGATACAATATTGATTACCTTTGGTTTCCTCTCCCTTCTCTATCTTGTTGATGGGGTATATGGTGCTGACATGGACACAGTCTAAAATGTTCAGTAATATCTTCGTCAGTCGAAGCAGGTCACTAAAGTTGTAAAAACCGAAGTATATGAGGTTCCTTGCCAGGTTCACCACCTGTAGAAAGAATTCAAAACCATGATTTAGATTTTATTTAAAACAATGTGACATCAGATCTGTTCATATGATTCCCAAAGAGGCAATACCTCAAAGGTAAGCTTGTTTTTCTCCTTGTCAGAGAAAGGAATGTTTTGTGACACCACCTCTCTCAGGTAGTTCTCCACAAAATCCATGGTGAGACAGAATCGCTCTTTGATCTCATCTCTAGTGGTTCCATCGTTGTCATAGCTGGAGAGATTAGAGGAGAATCACATCTAAGAGATTTACCAAGATCTCTGGAGTGGAAATATAACTGAATTAAGTGTGTTCATGAGAAGGACTCACTCATCGATAGCGATTTGAGAAGGAATCTCAGACCAAAGACGGGCATATTTGACAGGCGTGACCTGCTCCTGGGGGTCACGATCCACATGCATGTGCAGCATGAGGCGGCAGAAAGAGGCCCGCAAGTCAAAGGGCAGGTCCTCATCAGACATGGAGCGCAGGATCAAATCCACATCAAGCTGACCAGAGATCTTGTTGATGGCCAAGTACTGACGGTCCAGACACATCCGGGCAAAGAGATTCAGCTGGCATCTGTGAGGAAAAAGTATGCACGTTTAGAATTATAAGAATCACGTTTTTTTTTTTCTTCAAAAGTGAGTTATTCCCACATTGTTGATCCTTGAATATTACTATGTGCTGCTGTGGTGGTGTTATTGTTTTTCTTATGTTTTGCTGCTACTTTTTTTTCTTTTTTTTCTTTTTTAATAGAAGATAACAGTTTAGTTAATGCCATGCCAAACAGTTCATGTTACCTCTCTACATTGTTTTGACAAAAAATATCCAGTCAGATCAATGTTCAAACCATTGTAAAATGATCCTACAACAGCTTGCATGTTTTCATGTGTGCATAATCAACAAGACGTCTGACCTGTAGTAGCTGACCACCTCCTGGTCCTCCTTCTGGCCCTCCTTTGCATCCTGGGCCAACTCTCGGACACTCTTACTTCGGATCTCCTTACAGTTGTCTTTCCAGAACAGCCACACCTCCTCCTCGTCCTCAGCCTCCACTGGATTCTCTCCATTTGCTGTTATCTCAATCTCAAATCTTGACAGGACCAATCTGGTGAAGCAAAGCACAACAATTATTTCTAAATGCTCATCTCAGCTTAGCAAAAATTCTGCAAATTAAGAAAAATGAGGGGCTAACTTAGTTTCAATGAGAATGTCAGCATTGGTAGGATCCAGCACTGCGTTGCAGATGAGCTCCTGTGTCACAGGGATGGACTTGTTCATGGACACACAGAGATCCGACAGGTAGTCCAGAAACCTGCATACACATCACAATACATGATTCTTTTTCATATGCACTGGGGGAATAATGGTTAAGAGATATGCATGATTATTGTATACATAAGATTATATAACAGTCCCATGTCAGGAAGTACAGGAAGATGAAATAATAATGTCTTGTTTTGCTCTCTCAGTACTCTAACAGTTCAAACTGTGAGGGCCTCCTTTATTCAAACCTCTGGATCAGCCTGATTCATAGATCATTAACCACACTTGACAGGACTTGAACACAACAGAGGTGCACACTAACTGTCAGCAAATTACCTGCAGTGCCAAGATCATGCACAAGCAGTACCACTCATACTCCTCTGCACACATTTGAATACATTTACATAGATTTACATTCCTTGGAAGCTGTTATACAAACAAATCTGACCCAAACTGGCCTCAGTCCCCCCTTCTATGCCAGTTCATGATACCAGCCAAGGTCTGTCCCTTCCTGTGAGCCTCACCTTGGCTCCCGGTTCTTCCTCACTAGAGTGACAAATGTGTCTATCTCAGCAGCAGTGATATGTTTCTCCAGCAGCTTCCGGTTGTTGTGGAGTAGAGCTGTTATTGTGTCCTCTGCCAGCACATCATATCCTATTTGTTTCTGCATGAAGCGGAATTGTTTGGCTATGTATTCCTATGAAGAGAAGAAAAGAGAGTACAATTATCGTTAAGAAAAGGCTATATAATGTCAGGGGAGTGGAAATGTTGTGTGCACCCACCTGGTTCTTCCTGTAATCTTGTTGAGAGTGGCGTAGCACTCTGTAGCAAAGCCTGCAAATATGTCTAAAAGGAGCATGGCGCTGGTCTCCTAGCTCCTCCAGTCGCAGCATTGGACCATCACCACTGTCTGTGAAAGGTGCTTGGAGGAGTTTGAAAATCTGAAAAGGCAATGGACAATTTTAATGTCATATAGTGTAGAAAACCAGAAAATTCAAACCAGTGCATAAATATTTTCCAAGGTTTAAAACCAACCTGCTTCAGGATATTCTGCTCTCTCATGAGTTTTTGTCTTTCTCTGTTGGGCTTGTTAACCATGATCTCCAAAACATCCTGCCCACTATTGGGGATGTCCACCACAAAGAAAACTAGATCTTCCAGAAGCTTGGTCACAAACCTGGAGAGTGTACATATATAAGTGTAAAAGTCAAACACATACTTTATAGTACAACCTTAATATTGGAAACTGCACTAAAAACAGAATTTCTGTGAGAATTTAAGCACTTAAATAAAGAAATGTACAAAGTAAAAAATAAAATACATACGTGTAACATAATAACCTAGTATATTGCAAGTTATACAAACTGTTTACCTCCTTTCATTTTGGGTAATGGTACCCTTTTCCAGTTTGCCAGCAATAGACGCCAACACTTTACTCGCATCATTGGCAAAGTCTAAATCACGCACTTCAGCTGGCGGCACTGGGACAATGGCAAAAGCTTCCTTGTCTTCTTTTACTGCAGATGTTCCAATCTGGAAAAATCAAATACTTTGAAAATACAGTATCTGTTCAGACAACCTAATCTGTGCTATACATGCACGTCCCATTAACTACTCACTCGTAACATAACAGGTTTCTCTTCCTCTTTGTCGATGGGGTTGTTGGTGCTATGAACCCACGTGTTGGTGCATAAGTGTCTTAGCCTCACATAGGAGCTCCTAAAAGTTAAAAAAAAATAAATAATAAAAATCAGTTAAGACATACTGTTGGATATACTGACAAAGTGCTATTAAAATCTGAACAGTGACAGTTCAAGGATGAGGCTGGCAGTATTCTCTATGTCTCTTATTGTCAACAAATCCTGTGAGAAGACCAAAACCAACAACATATTGTGTTGTTTAGTGTTTCTCCAACTTTCCTTACCTTTCCTTTAGTCTCACTATACTTCAAATATACATATTCTTAAACAAGCCTTAGTAATTTCCTAAAACTCCTAATGTTTTGTGGGGTTTTTTTTTTTTAGATAAAAACAGGGATCTTTTAGGACCATTTTCAGCCTATTTTGGCCATTTTCATGGTTATGAAGAAATATGCTACCCAGAACAGATGGAACAGATCAATAAGCTATAAGAATTTGGCGACAAAGGCAATACTCGTTATAGATTCATTATTGGTTTTGCTCTCTTCATGAGGTTCATCACATGTTTGAACCTCACAACAACATAGATGGCCATCAACATCAGTCCATTCAAAGCGTCCATAAGCAAGTGAAACTGTTTTGGATTTGTTTTAACCTCTAACTACTGGATTTGACATGAAGATGATCTATGAGTCTATATAGTCCATTAATGAGACACGTTTTTTCTTATTAATACAAATTATTTCTTAGTAATATGTAAACATGTCTCATCAGAGCATTTTTAGCACTATTTTACACCCCTACTGTATGTTTGTAGGGAACTGGTCAAAAGACAAATTTAAGGAGGCTAAACTGGCTAATTAAGAAGGCTTTCCTCTACTGCAGTCTTTCAACTAATTGGACTCAATTACTACTGCTCTTAATACACCACTGAAGATTACTGAGCACACAAATGCTCTTCTTTCCTTTTGGGACACACAATGAGCTTTGTTCTCTAGATCCACCCTCAGGCCAAAACATAAACTTATTACACTACATATCTATAAATCTAATGGACTGATTACCAAGACATTTCATGAGCACATTCATGTTCCCATGAGCATTAAACCTTTTGATTTGAATGAACGGCTTTTTTTCTGGCTTTTTTCTTTAGCACCAAAGTAATTTGCATAAACTTGAATTTGAAGTATTAACAGAAACTTTAGCAGAAACTTTAATTATTACTAGACGTACTAAAAGTAGTAGAAGTAGTAGTCTGCGGCATGAGTTTTGATGAGAAGGATGATGTTGTTTTTGACAGCCTTTTATTTTAAAATGCAGGAAGTCTCAACATTTGTCCATCATGAACCATTTTTAATCCGCATGGGAAATTTTGAGTCATTACAATTGTAAGAGTTTTCCCCTTAACTTGATATGCTTTCTAAATAAGTACTGTAACATGTACATGGTTTATATCCCCCCCATTTACATAGATGAAGAGGATAGAATATCAGAAACACCTCTAAATATATCACGGTTCATTAACCAACCGCCATAAACTATGGACTCAGAAATGATCATGAATCAACACTTCTCTGAAACAGTGCCAAAAAACCTGAAGATTAAAAGCTTGATAAAGATAGGACTGAGATAGAGGTATATTATATCCAATGAGGTGCTAAGTTAGTGTATATTGATATATCAGTTTCTATCTTTGTTTTAAGTATGCTACTCAAGGAATAACAAAAGACTAAGATACATAAACTAACGTCCATGGTAGGAAGAGACTGCTTACAATGGCTTCCTCAGCCAAGTGTGTGGCACGATTACAGATTAGCCAGTAGTGACCTGTTCAGTATCATCTCTCCTCCATTAAGCACTAAACTTTTACACATAGTTATGTCTGAGCCAACTACTGTACGTCTTTCAAGCCTCTTCCACGTGTGTGTGTGTGTATTAGTAGGTGTGTGTGCAACTTCTCAGGCCTTTAGCACAGACAGCAGACAGTAGCCATATTCTTGGCAGGCATTACATAACCGCCCACTGAAGCTAACAGGCTTACCTTTGTGTACTGGTTCTCTCAGGCATTAATTAGTCTCCTGGCTAAAGTTTGAGGGGCAGGGTTATATCAGGTAGGAGTGGGAGGTGCTTGAGGAAGTAGCCTAAAGCATGCAGACACGCACCTGATGATGTGACACAATAGCGGCTTTGACACAAGGTAGAGAGGCTCTATTCTTATCTGATGTGTAGTGACAGGGACAAATACACGATTATGACTTCAGACTACGCATTCCCTGTCACACAGTACTGTCACTGTCACCAAAAATAAAGTAGCAAAACAGGGGCTCATTACAGATATATATATAGTGAGCCTGAAAACACAGGTACTGTACGAAGGCGAGCCAACACATCATGACAACAACCTGCTTTTATCCACAAGTGCATGAAATATATCACATCATTTTCATACTAACTAAACTGTGAGTTTCATATCAAATATCCTGATACATCAACTCCATAATTCACTATGACTCACTTTGAACTAAGCTGAGAGTAAAAAGCAGATTTGCTGATAAGACATATCTCTGCCAGATGATGTGTTTGTGTATGACTCCATGCACAGCTTTTTATCTGGTTTGTGGCTTTAACTGAGACACATGATCTTACATGGCATTTTGAAATGTAGTTTTTCCC
The DNA here is from genome assembly GCA_029490765.1 of Euthynnus affinis. Lineage (NCBI taxonomy): Eukaryota > Metazoa > Chordata > Actinopteri > Scombriformes > Scombridae > Euthynnus > Euthynnus affinis. The sequence goes on along the minus strand of CM055840.1, from coordinate 7,399,156 downwards.
CACTGTGCCCACTATCCATGCCTAACAATAGTTTCCTTTTTCAAGCTGTAGTGAACTTCCATTCCATGTGTGAAAGCAAAAAAAAAAAAAAAAAAAAAAGCTTTCCATTATATCATTACCATCATTATATTGCTCCATTATATCTTAGTAAAATTTTAGTAATTTTAGTCAAATTTTACCCAATAACTGCCCACTGTACGCCTAACAGAGTTCACCATTCTATCTGAGATACAACCAAACACAGAAAACTGGGCAACAATCTCATTTGAATGTCCAGTCAATAAGTGACCAAACAAACAGCTGCTTAACCAGACATAACAGAACATACACAATGAATGGGGTACTTGTCCACTGTTGCAACCCAAACAAACCCTCATCACCTAAGAAACAGACACTCCCTTTCCAACCGATGCTCCAAAATTTCCCTTCAACTCCACACATCAGTCAAGCATCTACTGCTGCCGTTGTATACTTTGTGGTAGTGCTGACATCACTGTGGTTTTACTGATTAGACAACATGGTGATGACATATTTGTCATTCAACATAATTCCCCCATATTTTCCAGCATCCTTGATGTTATGTTTTCCATTAAAGGCCAGAAACATGTTTCCGCTTGAAGGGTCTTTATCTCTGATCATTTATTATCAGAGACAAATGATTTAGAAAATGAGTTCTATTTTGTATCTACTGTACTTTTTATTGTGAATTGTGTGATGCTTTTTTAGTAAGATAAAAATAGTTATTGATTGTGTAAATATGGATGATGCACAAAGACTGACTTGGCTGTTCACATATTAAACATATAAATTAGCCAGTTATCTGGAGAAAGCCTGGGACAAGAGAAGAAAAGGTCTTTATCAAGATCATCTGTAGATATGTAACAGTTCTTTATGTGAACAGTTCATTCGGTGTTTTTGTTTTCTTTTTATTTTGTTCATGTTGCTGTTGTTCTTTTCCTTTTTCCACATGCTTTGTATATGCAATACCAGAAGATCTATGTTTTGGATAACAGTGGTGCACTGTCATCCCTGGTGGGGTGGACCAAATGTTGGGCATGGCACAGAAATTAAAATAAAACTAAACTATTATCACTTCTAAGAGCAGAGGATATGCTAGAAAATGACTGGTTTGTACAAAATGTTGATAGACCACATAGAAAAGTGTTTGTAGTTGTTCTGAGCAGCCTTGCTTGACGGTGTAAAACCAGCCATCACAGAAATAGTTCTGTAACATATGAAAAATAGAGCTAAAGAGAGATATTCAAATCCTGCTTGCTGTTTTTGGAAAGTATCAGCAATTGTCCAACACCGCTCACTCAAATTGGAAATGCAGGGTAGAGGGGGTTTCCGAGGCTGTTTGACCTTATGACAAGCAGTTCTGAGGTAGCATACTGACAACTTAAGCTGTTTTGGGCATGTTTGTACACTGATGTACGGGGTATTTCGCAGCCTAGAGCATTTTTACATGCACAAACAACGTTCTTTCCAAGTGCAGGAAAAAACAACGTGTGCAGTTAAAGTCAGATGGTGAAATTTTTTCACTCTCACTGTTGTGATACAGTATCTGATTTTTAAGTGAATTCTAGAATCATTTAGGAATTGGCATATCTTTCTTAAGTGCATATATATTTGTGTGTGTTCATTTTATACCTAGGCACCATGGAGTCGCCGCCTCTCAGAGTGGTGGGGTCTAGCTCAAAGATGGAAGAGATATCCATGCCATCGGGGACTGGCACCAACGTGTACATGATTTTTTCCTGTGGTGCTCGCAGACGACCTCGCAAAGCTTCATTATCTGCATCCAGCTACAGCAACAAAAAAACAGTGTGAGGGGGCAAACCATGAGCTACAAACTGCTGCGAAGTACATGAATGAATAGAGAACACTAATAGCGATAATAACACGTAATCAATCCTCAACCAAGATGATGTCAAGGAGCATGCAGGTTTTCACTTCAACAGACTTGTCACCTCTGAAGCTAATTTCACCGATTAGTTCTCACTCCTGACTGAAGTTGTGCACATCAGTGAAATTAGCTTCCGTCATCATGTCAGATTGTTGGGCTTTGTTGTCACATTATTAAGAACTTCAGTTACACATAACATCCCTGTTGAGGTCAATAATAGTTTGTACAACACTGCCGCCTAATGGTGATTTCCATTATGACATGCATCATCTGGGAGGATGGTATGGTGACACTCTAATGCTACTGAAATGAAGGCACACACAACCTAGACGATGAGAGTGATGATTCAGGGTATCAAAAGAGAAAAAGGACGACAAATCAGCAAAGACAGGAGGATCCATATGCAGACATGACAATGACAGATTTCCGTGAAATGTTGTAACATGTAAGGCAGTGTGTAGGTCTGCAGCCAAGTAAAGATTATATGACAGTACCTGGAAATTAAAGGGTGTAAAGTCCACCACCTGGAGCAGAAAGTAAAGATCCAGCACAGAATTGATCAGATTAGATCAATAGCAGTGGAGCAACCAGCAAGACGTGGCTAAGCACTCAGAGGGGAAGAGATCAGGCTGACTTACCGAGGACCGTTGCTCAGCATTCTCCTCCTCGAAGTCTGGATTCACCTGGGAAACACACCCACATGTCAAATATCTTCCTTACTCACATTCATTTTAAATTGTGGTCTCTGCACTGTGCATCGGGTTCACCTCTAAGTCTTCACCACATGAATCTTGACCAACAAAGTCAAGAATATTTTGTTAATTAAATCTGGATTTTATGCCACTGTCAAATATAAACTGTATGAAAACCAATTAACAGCATTCATGAGTATAGAATTATAAACCAATGAGACATAAAGGCAAAGAAGTTGACACACACCTCACCCATCTCTGAAGCCAAATAGCACCCGGTGGCCAAATGCTTAAACCTGAACAAGCTGTTCCAGTAGCCTGCACCTCCCCTACATGGGTCATGATGGACAACCTAGCAAGCAAAAGACAACAACATGTTAACAACATGACACGTAAACAACATCATATTTTCTCTTCTCTGTGGTTAGTTAAGGCACTTGCACCATGCAAGACGAGGTACTAGGTTATCTACTTAGTAGAACTATAGAAAATGAGATAAATGAGAGACAAACACAATTGAAAAATTCAATGGCTGACCTCTACTTCCCACAGTGCTTTGCTGCTGGTAGCAGAAGTGGCAGACTGCCGACCTGTTGTTCGAAGAAACACATACTGCTTCTTCCTGTGGTCATCACAAGTGAGAAACTTTTCCTGCTCTGCATGGAACAAGCGGACTACGTCACCCTGCCATTACACACACACACACAAGGACACACATACAAAGACACACAGAGTATAATTGATAGAAAGTAAAGGAACTTTGTCAATATTGTATTGCAGTTTGTTTCACTCTTTCACAATTATTAAATTTAATGTTCTTAATGTGAAGGTACCTGTACATATTTGAGTTTTTTTTTAAAAAAGAGTTTCTTTCTGTAAATTAATGTCACATAAAAACATGAGGGCACCTACCCCCTTTAGTATTGTTTCTTTGTTGTCGCTCCATTTCATGAACAGAACAACTTTCCAACTTGTGTTGCAATTTACAGAGTTAACCTGATAGGAAGGAGAGAGGAGAGTGTGTCAATAATGCAGGATGCTTAAAACCACATGTCATCTTCCAGTTTAAAGAAGTAAGTAAGTGGAAGTTGAATTATGTAGCCTTGAATTCACAGTGCTCATATACCTCATTGCATCCTGGGTTATCAACTAGCTGGTGGCTGCTAGCATGTAGAGGCTGTCCTGCATTCACAGGGTTAAGGACCACTTTATCTCCTATTACCACCTGCAAGAGCAACATAAAAACACAAGACATACTGTGTTCAAATGATTATTGGTTTAGAAAACCATTTTAAAAAATGTAATAAAATAAAAAACACATTCTTATAATAAGTAATGTTTCAGAAGATTTGAAAAATGATTTCTGAAAAAACTAAGTGTCCTTTTTAATTGTCATCTCCATGTAAAAGCTCATCCAGTGAAGGACAACAGAAATCTTGATACTGAAACAAGATGAAATGCTGCAGCTCTGTGCACTGTGTGACACTGAGCGCTCAATAAGTATGTAACTTCCCATTATATTAGTTATTATTCTTGAATACTGCAAATCCCTTTCCTTACAAGGTGAATATAACACAGGTATTAGGTTGGTAGACATGGCTACATTAAATCCTGCTAGCCTCCTGATGAGCACTAGGGGGAGTAGTGGACCATATTGTGTGTGGAAGGACTGGAGCAAACAGAGGTGTAGTCCTGACCCTGAGCATCTAACCACTTTTTGTTTAATCATCGATAACATATAGACCACTGGATGCATATATTCTAAATTAATTCTACAATAGATCCACTATATGCTCGCAAGCATCCCAAACATATTACTTTATGTGAGAAACAGTTTGGAGCTCAGCTTCACACCGGGAACCAGGCCTCATCTTAATCCATTTCATCAGTGCACCTGATTTATTTTAATGTGTATGTGTAATGAAAGTATGAAAACCATCAGCTATTCCATATACTTTATCTACCTAAGACACAGTGAACATTTGGACCTAAGAGGAAACCCTTCATTTTTTTCTCAGAATCTTTCCACAGACTCATGCTATCGCCCTTGACCAAGACACTGGCATCAGAATTTGAGTTGGGCTGTGAGCCCTGTACTGCACTGACCCTTATTACTAAATAGCTACAATAGGTGCAATCCAGAGGACAGATTTCCCCAGGGGAATTAATAAAGTCTAAATTAATTAGCCAATTATCCAACTCAACTATATATAATATAGTTAATATATATAACATAAATATATATAATATAAACTTCAATGAGCCACTGTTAGCATGGACAGCAGGGGTTATATCCATGTTGTGTATCTTACTTACATACTTACTGAAACAACTGATATAATGGTATTAAATAAATATTACATAATTATGTATTATTTATTTTTATTAATTTCTTTTATCAATATCAACAAAACTATACTTCACTATAAGAATATGGTCTTCCTCCTAATGCCTTAAGTACCAAACATTATCTATGTAACTGATAGAGAAACCTGCAAGTGAACCATGGTGCTGACACATCGTTGGGGGCTTTGTGTAACTATAGTGGATAGAAAATGCAGTTAACCAATCAGAGTGGTTGTTTCATACTCTCTTTTAGTTTGTCTTGTTGGGCAGGTAATAAAAATGTCAAACTCAAGCATCTGAAAATAGACTCAGTTATGTCTGCAGAATGTTTTGTTGACGCTGAGAATACACTGTATCTAAGTGTAAACATGGACTTACAAAGACAGATAACTATCACTTCGTCAGCAGTTCCTCCTGCTGGCAAACCTGGCAACCTGAACTGGTGCTCAGACTGGGTTATTTGTCTTCTATCTTGTTTAATTCCTCCTGTCTTATGAAAGCAAGCTGCATGTGTGTCCATGTGACTGTCAAACCTCATGAAAAGTCTAAAAATACATCCTTAAAATCTCCTACTGAGCATAATTAACTTGAATCCCACACCCCAGTCTACCCACACTGTCTCCCAGGGACCGCAGCTTATAGAAGGGCTGGATGTAGAACCAAGATCCCTCATTTCCTGCTGAGTCCAGAGTCACTCTCATGGCGTTCTTCTCCAACAGCGCAGGTAGACGCTTGTTCACTGTCAAGTATTTATTGCTTTTCAAGTGCAGCAACTGTGGGCAAAAAAAGAAAACTACATGGTTACAAGTCACATAGCTACAATCAATGACATAATGCAGACAGCGGAAAGAATTAGAGATGTTGGAACAAAGATGGAAATCTGTCACAGACTACATCAACAAGGCCCAAGGGAACTCTTCATTGAAAATATGCCTCTCCGGCACTGTTTATTTATTCTCTAAATTAGTACTTGGAATATCCAAAAATGCTTCTCATGACCTCTGTTGCAGCATAGTTTCACCCATCTACAATAATCTATTATCAACTAATCCTACAATGTGATATGAGGTGTTAGAACAAATGAGTTTGCACCACAGAGCGGAACTGATGAAGCTTTGACATAAAATTCCAAGTGCAATTTACTGTATTTGATATATATTTAGTTAGACTACCCTTGCAAAGATATTTTCTTAATTTTATGTGTAAAATCATCTCCTGCAGCAAGGCAAGAACTAATTAGTGCTCACTTACTGTAATGTCAGTATATTGCAATTGGGGCATCCTACACTGTATGTACAGTCTTCCTTGTGCATGTCATAAAGCAGGAATGCATGACCATTCTTGGTTTTAGATGATCTCATACCTCTGTGCAAACAATTCCAGGGCAATGAGCAAAGCAAGATAAGACTTTACAAGAGGAAACCTTAAAGCACACCTTTGTGGTGTTGGAATTATTAAAAACTCCTCGCTGATTAAAACATAATTACAGTCAGTATTATCAAGCAGACAGTGTGATATGGTGCTAAATACCGCTGCAGTTCTGTTATCCATAGAACCTTATCTAACAGCCTCCCGAACACACCTGAATGACATTTCCATACTGGATAACCGTTCCCAGCAGCTTGCGGTTTTCAGACTCATTTTGTTTCTTCTCCAGGTCAGCAGCATGCTATAGCACAGAGCAGGGGACAGAGACAGAAAAGGAAAACACTAAATTATCAAGGTGAAGCCGTCTTTCCATAATACTATTTCTGGAAAGAACAATCCTACATATACAGTACATTCCACATACATTCAAGATTGTAGCTGTATGTCACTAATACACCAACCAATTATTTTCGCCATGGCAAAAAGTCAAAGAGCAGATGAGCTAAAGATGGATAAGAGCCTTACATGGAGTTTGTTGAGGAGGAGTGTGTCAGTGGTGCTGTTGCCTCCAGGCTTTGCAGCCTTCCAGAACTGTTTCTGTGCTGAGTATCTGTTCATAGGACATAGTTTGAAAAGGCAGTCTGGGAAAAAGAAGATAAGGAAAGAGAAAAGTGAAGAGCCATTAGTTTGTCTCAACAGATACTTGGTTGCCAGACATCATCTTAAAGAGATGCAGCTCAAAAGACCACAGCAATAAGTTTTGGGAAATTGATCTATAGATTACATTAGCAATGGGACAACAGACACGAAAATGTTGCACTGTGGCACACACTGAAGTATGTTATCACCAATAGCAAGGTAGGCTACTAGCTTGATCTCAACTGTGACAAAATGAGAACTTGTTTAACTATAAGGCTAGATGGCATGTATTGTATTGTATTGTACAGTGTATTTCTGTTTGCGTCTAAACGTAAGTAAATAAGAAAATAAATAAGTAAGTAAGTAACTTTATAGCACCTTTCAAGATGCTATAAAGTTACACACTACTTTGTGACTACAAGAAGTCACAAAGTGCATTGCAGAGGAGATAAAGCAAAAAACATAGTAGTAAGAACTGCACAAATTCCAATAAAAATAAGACTAGACAAGTCGTAATCAGTCAGACTGCATTCAGTACACTCCTGAGTCTGTGGGGAATACTCCTTAAGTTCTACAAGATTTGCTTTCTACAATATCATATCAATATTTGAGATGGGAATGAAAACAATTTTCCTCCTCAAGCAACAGGCCTTAAGAATAACAATGTTGGTCAGTTGGTTGGCCCATGTTGACAACTACTTCCCAAGAAATAGATGTTGCACTGAAATTCATATTTCCCAGAGGATGAAACTTTTTACTTTTGAACCCTCTATGAGTTTTTCTCCTGTGCTTCCATCAGGACAAAATATTATGATATTCATTAGTCTCCTCAGCCCTATGATGTACAAATAGGCTATGAAATGACATCAGAGGGCATCTAAAGGCTGGATTACTACCAGGCTGAGCAGACGACAGCCCCCCAGGGGCTTTTGTGGCCAAAGTTGGATTTGCCAAGAGCAATTTTTTTGCTACAGGGCCACTCAGCCAGTTTATCTGGCCATGGAAAGCAATAAGGGGCAATTCCTGCTGAAATTGATTACCTAGTCAACCTGCATGAGTGAAATCATTCATTTTATATTACTTATTTATAAATGCATAAATAATGTTTCCTAAATAATGATTTAATATATTATTATAAATACATTTGGTAATAAAAAATATATTTAAATATATTTAATACCAAATTAATGAAGAGATAATGGAATATTAACGATGAAAAGAAACAAACTTTTCAGCATCTCAACGACACCAACAAAACTTTGTGGATTACATTGGATTACAAACTGCGTCATGAATAATGTTAAAATGTTTCATCAATTAGTTTTCAATGGCTTCATAAATATTTAGTATAGCTACTGTATATGTTAACTGGTACAGGGGACCTGATGAGCTATACTCAAGGTAAAAATAGACACTCTGGCAGCCTTCGTCAGAAATGCGGCCAACACGAGAGCGTCCAGGGATTAGCCATCATAGAGTGCGGGGTGGAAGAGAGGAATGGATAAGCACCATGGGAAGAGGATGGATGAGAGGAAGAGAAGAGGCCAAGGACCAATGAAGAAAATAGGGCACTGGGAGAACCTCTGTCTGACATGGATAACCAAATGGGGATAGGGAGAAAATAAACTGTGAGGAATGTGAATTTCATGGGCAGGGACGTATTTGGTGGAGGGTAAGTTAAGAGCACAGAGCTGATGATGGATGAAAGAATAATGTAAGTTAATTAATGCTGAAGTATTTATTAAATTAAGTGATGTAAAATTGAACATAATATATAATAACAATGACACTCTTTCAATGGTTCACATATTTGAACAAAAAGACTAATAAAAAAACACGATACAACACAGGAAAGTGAAATATTAACATATTCCAGTCACTAATAAGAAAAGGACTTGGTCCTCCTATAAAAGCTGAAAAGTCAAGACTGAAAGTGTGTCTTCTGCAGTCATTTATTTTTGCTGTGGGTAGTCAACAACAACGTATTGATAGTAGCCTTCAAAGGTGGGTTAAAAGTTTGTAGTATGCTTTTTCACAGTGAAGAGAGTGGTCACTGCAGGTACAGTATATCCCAGCAGGGACACATTTTCATCATGAAAAAATGATCAAAACATCCTTTGATTTTTCTCAAAGCACTCATGCAGCTTAATCCACCTCTCTTAATCCTGGTTCACAATGCGCTCCAATCATATGTGCTAAATTAAAATATAGTTTTCATGTCAATCTCACCAATGACATTTGCATGCTTCCAATATAAACAATAAGCCCAGTGTGTTCCCACCTTATTTTTATCTTTGTTAATTTGCCTTAGTCTTTATCAAGCTTATGATGCTAAACTTCTACACAGCTGTACTCTGTTGCTCTGTTGAATGACGCTAGCCATTCATTAGCAGTGATGTGTACAGAACAACAGTTGATAGACATGGGTCTTATATGTCGCCGTTATCTTCTCATCGGTGTGTCCTTGGATGATGTGCCAGTACTGCAATCATTCTAATCTCATCTCTCTTTTGTACTTACTTCGAACAGCGATATAAAACTGAAACCCTCAGCAAAAACAAAAACAAACAAAAAAAAAAACTATCTCTATAACCTTAGTAGGCACCACGTGGGGTAAATGGGGATTTATTTGTCTCTTGTCATTTGACTGTACTGTGCTTTTAAATATAGATAAAGGGGCACTATTAAATAATTTTAATCATCACATGCTGATGTAATAATACACCAAGCCTTTTCAGCTGAAGGTAGACTGAAGACTTAAGCCTGAGGGAATGAACCTGTAGTACGTGATAAACAGGCTAGAGATCACTGTGATGAAACACAACTAGACACTGGTGCTTTATGTCTGACAACAACAAAATGCTGGATCTCACCGTTTCATACATAAACAACATCACATAGCACCAATATGTATAATGTGATACATAAACTCACTGGCCACTTTTTAAGATACACCTTGCTAGTACTGGGTTGGACCCCTTTTTCCTCTTCTGAACTGCCTCCGTTCTTTGTGGCATCGATTCAACAAGGTGCTGAAAACATTCCTCAGAGATTTTGGCCCATATTGACATGATAACATCACACAGTTGCTGCAGAGTTGTTGGCTGCACATCCATGATGTGAATCTCCTGTTTCACCACATCCCAAACGTGCTCTATTGGATTGAGATCTTGTGTCCATGGAGGCCATTTCAGTACAGTGAACTCATCGTCATGTTCAGGAAACCGGTTTGAGGGGATCTACCCTTTGTGACATGGTGCATTATTCTGTTGGAAGTAGCCATCAGAGGATGTGTACACCGTGGTCATCAAGGGATGGACATGGTCAGCAACAATACTCTGGTAGGTTGTGGTGTTTAAACGATGCTCAATTGGTTCTAAGGGTCCCAAAGTGTGCTAAGAAGAGATCCCCCACACCATTACACCACCACCACCACCACTACCCTGAATGGTTGATACAAGCCAGGATGGACCTAGGCTTTCGTGTTATACACCAAATTCTGACCCGACCATCTGAATGTCGCAGTAGAAATCGAACTCATCAGACCAGACAACATATTTCCAATCTTTTATTGCTCAATTTTGGTGAGCCCATGCCGACTGTAGCCTCAGTTTCCTGTTCTTAGCTGACAGGAATGGTGCTTGGTGTGAACTTCTGCTGTAGTTCATCTGTTTCAAGGTTTGACGTGTTATAAGTTCAGAGACCTTCTTCTGCATACCCCGGTTGAAACGAGTAGTTGCTGTTGCCTTTCTATGGGCTCGAACCAGTCTGGCCATTCTCCTCTGACCTCTTCTATCAACAAGGCATTTTTGCCCAGAGAACTGCTGCTCACTGGATATTTTCCTCTTTTTTGACCTTTCTCTGTAAACCCTAGAGATGATTGTGCATGAAAATCCCAGTAGATCAGCAGTTTCTGAAATACACAGATCAGCCCGTCACTTAAATCGGCTTTCTTCCCCATTCTGATGCTTGGTTTGAACTTCAGCAAATCGTCTTGACCATGTCTACATGCCTAAATGCACTGCTGACATGTGATTGGCTGATTAGATACTGGCGTTAACGAGCAGTTGAAAAGGTGTACCAAATGAAGTGGTTGGTGAGTGTATATATGAATCTCTGTAGTCTATGCAAGTAATCAGGGTGCATTCAGCCTGTATGTGTGTATACATAAATACACACAACAACAATAACAACAACAACAAGAAAGCAATTGATAGTTCATTTCATGTATCAGCCACTCAGCCATAAAGAAGCAGAGTTTACCATGCTGTGCTAAAGCTCTCTGGAATACAGACATTTTAAATAGCTTAAGTGAGCTATTAATACTCAACAGGGACGTTAGGATTTAGTCCTAGTGCACTTTGCTTCTGTTTAACACTGGCCTTAAAGACTGAGGTGAAACCACAATCTGTGATGGTAGAGTTGAACAATCCTTTAAATATTATGACTACTGAACTGATTAATAATACAGCTTACAGCTTACACTTTTACCCACAACAAACATCATGGTAAATATTAGTAGAGAATATATGGTACAATCATCTTGGGTATCGATTAGCATCATTTCTGGAACCTAAGTAAAATATTGATTGACATGATGGAGAAAATGTATCTGTTGTTCTGTGTTACTACTACTTTCACTGGAAATGCATTAAGCAATATGCACTTCCAATATCTGTTTTCAAAGCAATAAGAGGTAGCTAACAGAGGTTCAAGTTGCCAAAACATCTGTGCTTTAAAACTGGCACACAGGTACATCAGTCAAAAACTGCTGAATTATTTATCATGACAACAAATGTAAACACAGGTAACACTGCACCAACAGAAAACAGTGGCAGGTGGGAACTACCCAAAGGGATATGACATACACAGTATAAAGAGGAGTGACAAATGTTTGGCAGACAGTCACAAGCATGATTTTATACGGAGATGATGATCTCTCTTAAATTAGTCATTCAAGTCAAGTCTATGTATGTCTGCAGGTCATTCACAATTAATCCACATCTTAATTTCAGCATAAACATTTTATTGGATTACATTTTGAAAGAAAAACAGTGTAAATGCTTGTTCATGTCAATCAGTTATGTAGATCAATCAGAGAAAAATTGCAATTTTTTACATTACCATGGCTGCTATGTAAATCTGACAGCTGACATTTTTGTTTTACAATAAATGGCTCAGATCTGAAAGTCATGTTTATCATTCTAATTCTTCTTGTCATTTATTAATTATTCATTTTTATATTAATTTAATCAACCCCTCACTGCCACATAGTGTTGTACGTTACACCTTCAGTTTTGCTCTTGTTTTAATTTGTTCTGACTCATAGCTGAGTAGAAACAGTCTACTTAGTGACTATTATGCAGAAAGAAAATTCTATGCAGTAGATCATAAATCTGACTAGACGAGGAGGAATGGAAGTTTCCATTACAGGATGAACTTGCAAATCCATGTGTAATAATCAACCTTCCAATAAACAGTCATACTGCTGTGAACCAGCTAGGAGTTCATAATCACTGGTGCAGCAAAATGATATGAACAGGATGCACTCTGACATGCTGAGTTACCTGATGGTTGAATCAACACTTCTCTGATACAATCTCAACAACATTTAAAAACAACAAAAAAAAGTTTCACAAAAACAATTTATTACTTCACAGTGCACAGCAGTGTCCTTTTTTCTGGTCACTCAATGTAGAACAATGTGTTTGGATCAACACAGAAAAGTACAATGTCACTGTGCAGACTGTGATGATAGGTATGCATTATGCATAAAGGTTATATAAGCAAGGAGTAAAAAAATGGGCTGTGTGTGTGTATGTGTATGTGTGTGTGTGTGTGTGTGTGTGTGTGTGTGTGTGTGTGTGTGTGTGTGTGTGTGTGTGTGAGTATGAAGGTATAATGTTCTAAAAAGCTTACAATACAGGCTGTTTACTACAGTATGCAAGTTTTTGCCCTGAAGTCCAGCAGTCTGCTCTTCACCTGCCATGGAATATTTAACATCTATCATATTAATGGAAACATATGAATTAAAGATTGTACTGACTGATGACTGATGTCTGTTGACTGTGGTTCTTACCTGCACCTACATAAATGGAAACATCAAGCAGCTCACATCCCAACATGGTTAGTTAAAAAAGTATGAAAATGAATGGGACAATGACTCAGACGTCTTCATTCTATCATACCAGGCGGTCATTTAGATGCTACACGGTCCAAATAAAACAGGGCAGATAACTAGAAGGTTTTAAGAGTTTAAATGAGAGGGAAAACTGAAACAAATCAACAATAGAGCTGCACATATACTAATAATAATAACTCGCAATAAACAAAAGATATTGTATTTATAGCCACATGCCTTCTAGATAATCTGTGCACATGTTCACGCTGTCAGATTGGAGTCTGCTATTAGATGTTAAGATGAAATGGCAGGTTGTTGTCAAGGGCCTGATGCTTAACTCTGCCTGATAGACAGCAACTATGCTGAGATCAATGAACACCAACAGAAGCACTACATGTGGTAGACTATTCCTTATGCCTCCACTACATGACTGTTTGAGTCTTGCCAGTCTAGGTCATTTCACACTAAAAATGTCTGGCCTCTGGCTGGGAAACTATTCACCCTGAGCCATAAAATTAAAAAAATCCTTCATCTAAAGCACTTAAACTTACAAAGTATACATTGTTATTTATTGGTACAGAAGCTATGTATAGAGTTACATTTTCATGTAATCTCAAGGGACATCTGGTTGTAATAAAGATTTTTCAGATCTGTTCATTTTTATTACACGCTTATTTAGGGTTTTGTTTTTGTTTTTTTTTAACTTTTTTTTTACATTTTTTTACTTAACCTGAATTTATACAGAGTAAGTTGGCTGAGCATAAACAGCCTTTTTACAGCAACACTCTGTTTTTTGGGAGGGTTTTTTTTTTTTTTGTTTTGTTTTGTTTTGTTTTGTTTGGGGAACAACATGCAATAAAAGGTCCAGCACCAGAATCAAACCACAGATATTATGATTATGAGACGTGTGTCTTAACCAATAGGCTACTGGAGCGTGGGCAGTAAGAGCCAGGATAACAGTTAAGTAACAGAAATTAGACAATACACAGTGTGCACATTCAGTGAAAGCGGTGAAGTGAGTAGAGACAAATGGGTGCTCTTACAGAGAAATATAGTGTTAATATATAAGTGTTTTGATATTAGGTGAAACTAGACTACTCCATGAGATTACTCACTAATGTAAGAGAACATGCAATCAAAACTGATTTGTCTTCTACATCGATCTCTTTTATGGCCTCCTACAAACTATTGCCAGCATTATCTGCAGATTTCAGTTGTGACATAACTCAGAATTATGAATATTACTTAATTAGCTGATATTAAACAATCTGCAAATGTATCTATAAATCTGTTGTGATACAAAGATCTTTGAGATTACAGTCCTACGCAGTCAGTGAGTTTGTGTGCAATATCCTCTTCTAGATTATTATCATACAAGAATGACACGAGAGAACACAGATTTTAAAAATGACAGGGACACATTAGAGAAGATCCTGCATGGCTTCCAATGTCTAAAAAAAAGGTCAATTTAGTTTAATCAATTTGCAATGGACACTGTTCCAAGCAAATGGAAATGCCATTGACAATGACATTGGTAAATGCATCATTTCCCTCTTGACTAAGACCTCTCTTGGACATCTGCCATAACATCAGAAACCTTTTTGCTTAAAAGTGGCTGCCACTTTGAAAATACACTCAGTGGCCACCTCATGAGATATACCTGACTATATTATATTATATATTATATTAAAGGGTCAGGGTCAAAATGTACCGTAAAAACTGCACAAATTTATGGATCCATCCTGCTTCATGTCAAACAAGCATGAATGTTGTTTGTCTAACAGTTTGCCAAATGTTTTCTTGGGCCTTCTCTTGCCAAGTAAGCCTATGCAAAAGCACTCAAGCATTATCGCTAACCAGGTGATCACAGTTACAGTCCTCCTTCCTCCATCCTTTTTTTTTTTAAATTAGATGCTTCCAACCAGGTAATATCACAGCATAAGCATTACCATCTCAACATGGTTCCGGGTATACAAGAGTGACATTTACTTTACTCCAGGGACCTTCACAGTCCCAACACCTTAACACAGCAATGCATCTTTTGGACAAAGGGAGGGTCACAGCATGACTGTGCGCATGATGCTATTTAGCCAGCAGGGACCAAAAATCATGACAGAGCATTTTAAACACCTTGTTAGAAAAGACTGCCTCAAAGAATTCAAGCTGCTTTGAAAACAGAAAGGAAATCCTACCCAGACTGCCCTGCTGTCAACATGCATTTTGTGGTTACGCCACACTTATTAACTGCTTTTTAGTATAAATCTAACAGAATGGGGGAAAAACTGATATGAGGAGACAACTATGAATTTATTTACACATAACAGAGACTTGTCTAACCAAACATTAACACTCAATGAATCATCAACACAAAGTAACACAATATGGTATGAAATCAAATACAAGATGCACAACTGCACACAAGAATGGCACAAGCCAGAGCTTATCCTATCTACTTTTATAGCCTTGGTTTGGATCACTTATCCAATACTGGATAACCTGTATACTTTGGCTTCTATTAGATTTCCATACAAGGAACTGTAATGTCATAGATCTAGATCTGTCTTGTCTTTTATGTTCCAGCAGCATTTTTTTTTCCAAGTGTAACTAGAAGAACACCACTGAAATAAAAAAATGTGTTTTTGAAAGCATCTTGGCTATGACAGACAGTAGAAGCCACAACTGATGGGAATTCCTATAGCAGACAGCTGACCACGAAGCTATTTGTAGATGTTTGTAGAAACATCGGTAATGTGAAGCTTTATTCTTTTCATCACCTTTGATTTACTCTCCTCTGTTCTCTTTATTTTTTTCACACACAGTCTAAGGCATACTCCTCTGACATCTGAACTACAGCTGACCCATCTGAAAGAACACTAAATA
The DNA here is from genome assembly GCA_029490765.1 of Euthynnus affinis. Classification (NCBI taxonomy): domain Eukaryota; kingdom Metazoa; phylum Chordata; class Actinopteri; order Scombriformes; family Scombridae; genus Euthynnus; species Euthynnus affinis. Next base: position 7,383,204 of record CM055840.1, on the reverse strand, counting down.
CCATGTCCAATAAATTATAAAGTACAGAAAATATAAAAAAGTTACTTTTACCTAAACAATAAAACTGCGACAGTGAGATTTCTGATATAATACACTTAAACTAACAATGATCCTAACTTACAGTATACTTTAGACATCACGATATCATTAAGTAAGAAGAGTGTGTTTTTAAGGCCTTACCTCTGAATTTCTTGGGTGGGTTGTTGAGGTCGCCTGTGTCTGGTTGTACCACACAGCGATCATCCACAAGCCTGGGGACACAGCCATCATTGAAATGAGTCAATCACTCAAGACACATGCAGCTTTAATACACTATAAACCTCAATACATGTTTTCATATCTTTCAATTTCCATACATGAACAATCAGTCAAATTACCATTATAACAAACCTCATGCTAATGATGATTATTTAGCTAATTAATGCTAATTTATTTTCATTAGAAACCAGGTTGTATCTGTACATGGAAATCCAGACAGAATTATTATGCCGGCTCATGCAGCTGACAGTCTTTCAAACTGTAACGAAATCCATCTACTCTTTACAGAGCAAATGTAGGTAAGTTATTGAGTTTCTATTATGTTCTTCTCAAATAACGGTTCACAGTCCAGTTACAGACAGAAGACCTAAAAGACATAATCGCAATGACAAGTATGTCCTAGAACAACACACCATGGGCATTGGGCAGAGAACTGCTGGATTTAATCAGAAATGTCAGCTCATTTGGAACATATGAATAGTATGATAAAGATATATAATAGTGTATGGTGAGACAGGTAGCCTCTATGTTCAATACTCTACTGACTAAATCTACTACACCTGAGCCCAGAGTGTTGGTCTGATTAAAGATATCTTAAGCTGTCTAAAACCCTGTTTCACACTGAAAGAGTGCCAACCACCAAACCAAAAAAAAAAAAACACTGCTCACACTTAAAATGAATGGAGCCAGGGCAACAGGTTTTCTATGCATTTCTGTCTGAGATTCACATATCGAGAAGTGTTATGAAAGGAAATATGTGGTACAACAGAAGCTGTCAACCAAAGACCTAGAGAATACAGATATTCATTTCTGAACTGGGGCATAAGTAATAAATTGTACTATAATTGCACACCAGGGAACCAGAACATCATTCCACTTTTATGAACATTTTTTTTTAAATTGATAGCACCATCACACCCAGAATTCTGGGGAAACACCTGGGAATACTATCAGATAGTAGATCAGCACAAATACAACACTTCAGTGGGATGCTCTAGCCCGCTCAGTCAGTTGCATCTTTTTATAGCTCAGGCAGTATACACTGCACCACAGGAACTCTGTGATGATACAGGAGAGGAAGAAAGCACATGGTGTGAGATTCTCCTCTGTAGGAATGAGGCACACTGATGGGATAAAGTCCAAAAAGAACAGTAGTTTTAAGGGTCATCTGTGTCCAAGGTTGAGAAGAAAGCTGTTCTGGTAAAACTGTTAATGTATTCTGAGATGCAGCATCATGGCTATATCCCAGCCTTGCAGCATCAAGATGTTGGGTGCTCTCTGAGCCAGCAGTGGTCCAGGTGGTTCCAGCTGTCTCTCTCAGGGGTCACATTCAGTACACTGACAGCAAAAAGCAACACCTAATAGAATAATGCTATTTATAGTCGCGTCCTCTACTCTCCTCTCTTCTCTATATAACAGAAAGTGCTCACAGCGGCAGTGGGAGGGGTGGGATGATTACTAGGCACAACAACACAAGATGTGAGATTTGACAAATGAGCTCTGTCATGGTGGCAGTCTTCAAAGCTATGCACACATTTGTTGCCATGGAGGGTGACGCATAAGACTAACGGTGAAAGAGTATGGTTTCAGAGAGCTGGCAAGGAGGAGGTTTCTGCACGGCCTCTGGTGAGTGGCAAATAGAATAGTGACCTGGCAAGAAGAGGAAGATTGCAGCACTTAAAAGGAGAGAGAGGAGGCAACAGCACAGATGCTGTGTTCATTTTCACCTTGGGAGAAGAAAAACAACAACCCTGGGGTAGAAAATAGAAAGAAAGCAGAAAAGAGAGTCCGGAAAACAGATGTGCCAGCTCTGTTGTCAGATTTGCTGGAGAAGGAAATTCACATGAATGATCATCCTTTCTGTGATGTCTTCTTCTGTTAGCCTTCTGTTGTTTCCATGACTGTCAATTGTATGTTGTCAGGATTTGCTCAATTTGCATATAATGAGATGCACTTTTAACTCGTTGCCTATAATTAGGGAGGAGGGAAGACATCAAGCACTTAAATAAATGGTGCTCAGCATGAAGCAGGAAGAGACGTGGTAATTTGAGGCCCAACCCAGCAGTATCAAGGAAATGAAAGCAGAGAGATAACTACTACAGGATCCACAGCTTATCAAATAAAACTATGTTAGTTTTTACATTAATAACACTTGGCAGAATTTTATTCAAATTCACACACAATGATTCTCCGTATTCATGAAACAAAACTATCAGATTATGGGGAAATAGTCAATCATTTGACTGCAATCAGTCATGCCATCTACAAGCTGGGTGCAGAGGTGCTGATAAGTACAAGAGGTACATACCTGTATGTATGATCTGAGAGTCATAAACTGTACTAAATTTATTTTTTGCACTATAAAATATATTAAAATACTAGAAAGCATTCAGAAACTTGTGAAGTTACGCAACCAAATTACAGCGAAGCAAATCTGTTCTGCTTGTTACTGTAGACAAAATAAAACCTTAGCGTGACAATCACTGATAAAGGTTAGGTTAGTCATTTAGAGAAAATAAGGACTACAGGCTGCTTAGCCAAGATACATTCAGAGGAGGTGGATTTTCCGTGTCTGCGGTTAGAGATAGCAAGGACTTCTGCACTCGGTGATGTTTCATTTCCCTTTCTACTCCAATTATTAATTCAGGTCAATCTCTAGTGCCTCTACATGCCCCAAGAACCCCAGGAACAGGATTTCCTATATCGTTTATCAGAAAACAACATATTTTCTCTAAGGCTTGGTTGCCTTTGTTTCACTGAAATCAGATCACTTATTATTTACAACAAAACATGGAGGATCAGATGGGTCATGCTTATGTTGACACTTCAGTAATTGTCACCTACCAAAAACAAGTATTAGATCCATCCATTATATGAATGCATCCATTATACATTATACTCCATCAGTACAGTCATCTCTTTGGCTCAAAACATGTAAATCAATACATGGGTTACTGTGTTTATTTTGTAGCCTGTACTGAGTCATAGTTGAGTGTTTTGCACAGTGGGACAGTATTTTGTGAAGCACCAATTCTCCACTAATCTCATCTGGAATCCTACGACATGAGGTGGTATGAAGTGGAGGAAGAGAAAGGATCATGAAAACCAACGTAGAGAGACAAGCAGACTTACCCTAAAGTGCTGATAAATCCACTGGTGGAGCCCTCTGCATATAGGGAACAAATGTCCCCAATATGGAGGAAACTGGACATCTTGTCCGACATGGTTCCTCAGGCTTGATTACACCTGCAAATGATCGACATAAGTCTTTACAAGCAAACTCAATCAAGTTATAAAGTTTAATTCATCATGAATTGTTAGAGCTTAAAAGAGGTAATTAATAAATCAACACAATATTATTCACCTATGACAATTCATTAGTATTTGTAAGCCATTTATTATGTAAAAATACTAAATATTTGCTTGTTACGGCTCAATGTTCCTGCACACACAGGCTGTCAATGGCTCATTTAGTAAAAAATAACATTACCGTACTCTTATGACATTGACTTTACAACATTTGTAACCAGTTGGATTCAAACCATCCTAAATGTCCCAGCCCATGCTCAGAGCACCACTTGCTGTAAGATGATGACTAACAACTGTGGAGCAATTTATCATGAATGATTATGTATTGACATTTGAAATAAATACAGTCACTGCTCTATTAGACCAATCTTTGCCCTTCTACGAATGTGTTCTTACTTATTGTTAATACAGACTGATTATTTACATCAAATCATATAACAGGTGCTTAAAAAGACATGAATAACTTTGCTGTGTTGCTGTGATAAACTGCTTAACTTTATTCAAATTGGAAACATTTGTGTAAAACACCAGCATGAAGGAGAAGTGTTATTAGACATGAAACAATGAATACAAAGATAACCTAAACACAATAAAGATTCTCTGAGCACCGTACTATTGTTAGCTTTGTAAAGCCAACACATCTTAATTTAAGGACACCATCCTTCAGTCTGTCTTGAGGTAGAGCCAGCACCACTATGAGAGATGAAGTGGTCTATTTCTTATTTCTGCTCACAAGGATCAATTTGTTCTTCATTCAACCAATTCAACACAATGTTACCATGATTTTATCTCGATATATGACATAAACTTGCAGTATGCAACATTGTAGCATGACACGAAAAGGTCTTACAGGAGGAGAACCCAAATTAGGCTATGATGTTTCTCGTCAAATGTAAGCTAATATTGGTTGATTCGTATGATTAGTGGCTAAGCGTCGTACTGTAGTTTGCCTATAGCCTGAGATGCCCCACTTCACCACTCCATAAATATGATATACACCACTTAAAGTTTGTGTTTGGCTCTGTGTAAACCTAATGCTACCCTTAATAAAGATATCTGAACATCTTGTGACATTTTTAACTATTTTCTGAGATGCCAGCTAGGACATAAACATTCATGCTAGTTAAATGGCATGACAAGAGCTGCAGCAAAACAACAGCAAAAAACGAGCGCGTGGGCTACTTCCTTCAGCTCAGTGACAAAATGAACAATGCCCTAGCTGGAAAAAATTTGAGATACAGAAAGACTTTACCTGGCAGAAATGAAAGAAGGCGGCAAAGACAGAGAGAAAGAAAGGTGAGAATAAGTGGGTCAGCACAGGATAATTTCCACAGCGCTATCCTCGGTTAAGTCCATGGTAGTGAAACTCCAGGTAAGTGCAGGCTGAGCGGCGTTATCTCTGACAGCTGAATGCGTCCTCGGCAACAATCCGCTTCTTACCTCCTCCACATGTCATTGAGGGAACGCCCCTTTCGTTACTATTTATACTGCAGCACAGCTCTCTGGGAAATGTAGTTCTGCCGTCACGTGCTGCGAAGTTGCCAGTTCATTGTTTTTAGGACCTCCTGCCAAATGACTGCTGTTGAAATTTAGCACAGACACATTAACAGAAATGTTGATTCATCTGTCGTGTCCTTATAAATAAAGAAATTAGATTAAAAAGAAAATGCTTGCCCTTGGAATAAATTACTCCAACTGAAAGGGACATCCTTGTAGTCATGATAAACACACACACACACACACACACACACACACACACACACACACACACACACACACAAACACAAATTCTGCTTTTTATTAGTAGCAACCAAGTATAATAATAATAGAATAGTATAGAACTAGGACTCATAATCACTTCCATTGGAATAGCAGCACAGTGTAGAATAAACTTCCAGCTCATTGGCTCATGTGCAGTATATGTTTGTCTACTCATAAGTCCAAATAACAGACATGTCACATGTTGTGGACTGTAATGAACTCTGAATGATTAAATCCATGTGACTAGAGGTTTCTGTCAAAGTCTATATAATTTCATGTATATAATGTCAAAACCAGAAGCACACGTACTGCCTTACAAAGAGGGGGTCATGCTGTGCATGTCAAAGTGTGAAAGGACATGAAATAAAGGCATCAGTTGTGTTTGCAGTCTCCTGTCAGAAACACTGATTCAGCCACTGGAAGACAGATTCCTGGATTTGTAATGAGGACACACCTTTGGGGCCTGTTCATTTAAGTCCATGTTTTTTTCTGTCTTTCTTTCTTCTTTCTTTTTTGTACAAAGGTACTGTTGTTGTTGAATATTGCCAGGACTATGCAAAATACCTGTATAGATAGATAGCGTCTTGTGGTTTTGCCGATGGACCACCAGGCTTCCAAGGTAATGATGTAAGTTCTGGAAACCTCAATCTCACAATGATCTGGTTTATTTGCAGTTGACCCATTAAAATCATACTGTGACTTTCTCAGCTACTGCAACTAGAACAGACCCTCTATGTACAGACATATTAAGAAGCACAGTACAATATTGACCTCTCAAATAAGCAGCCATGTTCATACCATCTCTCATATCTTGATAAGTCTTCCAAAACAGCAAAGAATATTGTGCCCAGTTTCGCCCTGAAAGCCCACATAGATGATTATGTTTGAGAAATTGTAAAAAGACTTAATTACTCACAATTATTCCTTATTGCAATACGAATGAGACACAGGAAGCGAAAGAGCACTTTCATTCCTAAAATGAGCTCACTGGCATTCAATATACCCACTGATTAGCTGTTAATTTGGTTTCTTAGCTACAGGATCTAGAGGGATAATAAGGGTGGAGCAAGTGGGGGTACCAAAGTGTTACGAGTATCCATTACCATAAAAGTGCTTCTCTTCTCTTTCTACATTCCACATCTGCTTTTCACCAGGCACAGTGCGGTCTTTATGATGTAAATGGCTGCAGATTGCTATGTTTTACAGTACTCTGAGGCCCCAAAAAAGAACTCTGCTCTGTGAATCATGTTTTAATGCTCTATATTTCTTATGTTGTCATCGGATTTAGCTCTGATGTGATGCATTGGAAAAAAAGAATTATTATGCATGTGATACTATGCATGTACCACTTTGCCAGTCATGCTCCCTTCGTTGTGAGTATACAATCAGTCATCACTCTCACATTATAACACAAATGATATCAAAATTACATTTAAAACCACTTGTGTAAAAACAGACTATGCTTCTCCCTTTGTTGAATCATATAATGAATGTGAAAGGAAGGATGAAGGATAAGTGCTTTGTCTCAGCGCATCATTGTCTGACAGGCATGTGTATTCAAAAGTGATGATGTCAAATTCATGACATCACAATATCTGAGAGATTAACCTTTCTACCACTGAAAGTATTTCCAGGCTTTGGTGAAATTTGACATTAAGTGAAGTTGAATGCAGATCGCTGAGTACCCTGTTGTCATGGATACAGTGTACAGGCGACTGGCTACCATTCTACCACAGAGCAAGAAATGGGTTTTATATATATATATGACACAAAGACAGCAGTGTTTGTGAATTACAGCAATTCTTATATCAAAGATGGTTTGATTTGTAGCTTGGTAAACATAATGTTTTCTTTATTCTCTCTTATGGGTATTTTGATCAGAGTTTTATTATAGTACCCTGCCTGATCAAGGAGAGCTAGTCTTCTGCATCTGCTGCCAGAAGGCTTTTTCCCCACACAGTGCATGGCTGCAACAAAACAATTGATATAGATAGATGGATAGGAGATGGGATGGGTTTGGAGACAGCTTGCTTTCTCACATAATGTAAGGGTCATGAACAAGAGGGTATAAATTTGGTGGGAGGGGGAGGTGATTCATCTATGTTGATAGTCTGATTTGGCCTCTTAAACTCAGATACATTGGTCAGTTTTTCTAACATAATTAACAAATGACTAACAAATTAACGGACACAGCATCTGCATGCTGTGCACCAGAGACGGTGGGATGACAAAATGCAGCAGCCATCTGTGTGGGTGCACAGATTGTGAGATTCATCATTGTGCATGTGTTAGAGTGAGTATTCTCATGTGCAGATTCAGGCCTTCCCTAAGCACTAATGTGTGGGTACAATGGTTGGTAGTTTTCTTGTCTGAGACGCTGATGGTCCTTTGTGTGGACCATGCCTGCAAACTAATCCTCACATTCATTAGAAATGTCAGAGAAGAGTTCAATATGTTAGAGACAGAGAGTCTTTTGTGTTTTCATTTTTCTTCTTATAGGGAATATTCAATCTTTATTCATTTCAGATATTGTGTTCCAGAGTCAAGACCAAATCTTGTCTTGAGAGATGGAGGGCTCTCTAACTCTAAATTATATCTAACTATAAACAATGTGGTGGCCTCTAACTGCTGTTCTAGATCTGGGACAGTGAACCACTGAAGACATGATGCCGCAGGGAGCAAGAACTATAGATAATGGCTTATTAGCGATTTCAAGCTAAATGTAGAATACTGATAGAACTTCTTTTAACTTCAGCAATCTCACATCCACACTCTTCCATTCTGAACAGATTACATTTGGAAAAACTCTGTAATTGGGGCTCTGAAAACAGGAACAATGAGTCAAGACTTTCTCAGGTTCCATATGTGACATGCACAACTGGAGAACAGGTCTACGTGGTGTGAACAACTGTGACATGAAAACACACTTTGCCATTACTTACAGAGGACAGGACCTTCCAGTGTGAAAGAAGGTCATACAAACAACCGTCTGTTATGTTCTCTCTGTCTGCCAGCCTCTTTGAGTCTGTGACGTATGCAGGCTGCGAATGACATCATGTCCCTGTAGAGTCAAGTCAGTTGCACAGTCAACGTTTAAGCTTTTAGCATACTTCAATTTAGCCAGATCGCACACAGTGCTCCCACATGCACAAAAAAATTTGCCACATAGTTATCAGTGACCTCGCATGAATCTAGGATGCTCATGGAAGCTTCCTCTTCTTCTGTTGTACATATTTTGCTGATCACAGTCAGCCACTGAACATAAATGAATAGTTTTTTTTTGGTGTTCATCATTTCCTTGTCATAAATCTGCAGCCTTTTTATTGATATATTATTAATGCTTATGCTCCTTTGCAAAAGAGAGATCCCACTTTTTTGTAAAACAGGTATTGGTATTGTACCCTAGTATAAGGTAGTGATCTTCCTCACTAAAAATAAAAGACAATTATGCTGGTATAATGGCCTGCATACTCCCAGTGGAAATAGTCTGATTAGACCAGCTGCAGAACTATTCTAATTAGGCCTTGTGATTTTGTGGTGTAACTTGTTCCCAATGTAAGAAAAATAAGTTTCACATTCTGTGCTGCATCTTTGATTCAACTAGACCTTGGACCTGGACCTCGTGCACCAATCTGTGTGGAAAAAGTGTCTCGATAGTAATGGTAATAATATTTTTCATGTCTGTAGAGATGTTTTTCAGATATTCATTTTCTGTCAGGCCCTTAAAACAAAATCGACACATTCAGCTAGCTCCCCTCTTCATAAACGCTGTGCACAGAGCAAAGGATCACTTCACCACATCCCCTTGGTTACGGCATAATCAATATGCCAGACCATACACGTCAGGGGAAATTATCTGCCAGGTGTTTGATTTGCGGAAACAGATGCAAGAAGAGTTTAGTACACTGCTGCTCCTCAAACACGTTCCACGCAGAAGTAGAACAATATCCAAGGAGGCAGTGGTCTGAAGTCACCTATTTAACCTGCAGAACATGTTCGGTAAGCTGCTTTAACTGCAGGTAATCCATTAGGATCAGTACGGTGGGAGGACTCCTAGCCTCACTTTCACTACACGTCATAACCTACAGTACCTGTTTACCTAAATCAGTCTGAATTCATAAGTATTCAATTGTACATAATATATACCAAGAGAATGTATGAATTTATGTATGTAGATCATATGCTTCTTAACAACAACTTAACAAGAATAATATAACGCATATTTCCAGAATGTAGACAAAGTCTGTGCTTGATGCTGCAGAGGTGAGACTGGACTGGTAAAGGGATTGTCACAGCTTAGCATGCACAGAAACACTTGGGATATACTGTTTGTCAGGCAGAGAAGAGTTCAAAAGGGTAAGAGCTCAGCCAGACACATGGAGTGGGTTATAATTCCAATGTCAGGTACATAACATGCCCCACCAAGCATGTAGATCATCGCAGTGGGAGATAATGACTGATGATGAATGATTTAATTGAGGCAAATCTTGGGGAAATTCTAGCATATAATGGTATCCATTATTACCAGATTATTTAGAAAACACCACCTAATAATTATAAATGAAAGTAATAATTCCCTCTTACCAGTGTCCCCCTTTATTTAGAGAATAGGGGTCCAAAATCCACAGTATGTCCACATAGTCATTTTGTGCAAAAATGCATTTATAATTTGATTTGAAGCTTATATGAGGCTTATACGAGCTTATATGAGATTTCTGCCACATTTCTTTTTATCATCAAATTCCCTGTTTGTATTTCCTCAGACAGTTTCCCTGTTGAACTGTGGAGGAAGTATAGTAACAAAAAAAGAGGGACTTTGGCTCAAATTCCCTGTTTGTATTTCCTCAGACAGTTTCCCTGTTGAACTGTGGAGGAAGTATAGTAACAAAAAAAGAGGGACTTTGGCTCTAAAAAGACTGTAACATTGAGAGATATCTTGATTTGATCCATTTGGACACTGAAGCTTCATATTAGTTTCAGATAAACTTTTAAATACAGTTTTGCACAGAAGGAGGACTGTGGATTTTGTCCCCCATCACTTACATTGTAAGTGCGTTATGGAGGGATCTTGATAACTATGAACAGGAGGAATGATTACAGCAAGAAAAACCTGTTTCAATGTCCATACAGGCACCTGACTGTTGTTTTAAAACAGACCTTCTGTTCAGCCTTAAGTATCTGAAGTACAAAGCATACTGATTATTTAGTGAACAAATGTGACCTCCAAAACTTCTAGGCTGAAGACGTTGTCTGTTGTAAAGGTGATGCAGGTGAAGTGAAGATATGATATGTATGTACAGTAAAGGTCTGATCAGTGGTGAGAGCAGCTGTGGAGGCGGTCGCTTCTTCAGCTTCAGAACTTCCTGCTGAGCCCGCTGCAGGTGTCCTGGGCCAAATTTAACTTAACATCTGTGATGGGAGGAGCCCAATTTGAATACACCGTTGACATCCTCCTTCCTCTAACATTAAAGTGAAGTTGCAAAATACATCCTACCCCGTTATACACCCTATCAGAACAGGACGGAAAAGTGGAAGTAATTATTTAACTTTGATGGTGAAGTCGTTTGAGTATTTTCTAGCAACTGAGCAACTTTATGACCCTGTTTCTATGTATATTGTTTAATCTTTTGATATTTAGTCAATATGACAAAACCATAAACAAGTCATTGAAAATGTGCAGCAACATGTTGTTGAAAGAAACAACTGACTTCATGCATTCAGTACTATTTATGAAGATCTCATGAATGAGGTTATTTATGGGTCAAGCGGTACAGACGCTGACTGTTGTCAGGGCTGTCTCCTATGAAATGCTTTTAAAAATATAATACATTTAGGAATTTGCCCGTGTCCCAGTATCTCTATTTTTATCTACCAACATCATAACAAAGTCAAGAGTTGAAAGAAATGTTTCAAACTGGACTTTGACATGCCTTTGCCAGCTGAGGCCCAGTAGATAGCTGCTGCTGGTTTTTTTTTCTTGATTTGGCTGCAGGATTCATGGGAAGGACATCTGCTCCCTCATCAGAGAGGTGCTCCATTTTTGAACAAATGGACTGCCAGTTGCAATTTCTCCACTGGTCACTCACCCAGAAATAGTGTCTTGTTCCTTTATCAATGTGATGCGTGAATCCTGTAAGTAGATGGCCAATTTTTGTATCGTTTTGTGCTTTCAAGCTGCACCTGGCAAGACATTTAAGTAGAGGCACGGTCTTATCAGGGTAAATGAAAGCGGGGCTGCAACAAAGAGTCCCCACAAACACACCCTATTTACAAGAATCACAATCTGTCCTTAAAGTCCATCCCCATTCAAAATTATGTTTTTCTCATTGATACTTGTATTGGATGTTAGATCTTCTCTATGCAGAGTGATGTATAGGCAGAGTGTGAAACTAGAACAACTAGAAACACATCACCTCAAGGTGGAAAGTTACTCGCCTTAAATCTGAGTTTAACGCATGTAAGCTACCTACAAGCATGTTTTGTGGCATCACAACTAGTTTTCTAAGCCAGTCATGTAACTTACACAACCATGATGTAGAAACTAAGAAGCAAGCCATGGAAACAACAGCCACTGTAGCCAAAAGTGGCATTTACAGGATAATGATCCACTGAATTTCCCTTCATTACTACATTACAAGATTACCTTCAGCCACTTGCTTTAATGACATCATCATTAGCCAACCAGACTGAAGCACAAGCAGGAAACAATAAAGATTTATCCTGCTGAGTTCCAGTGTGCCTACTTCTTGTTTTATTTTTGACTTTTACACATGAAAAGTTTATCTGACATGCAACTGTATCTAAAAATTTTTTTAACATTAGCTAGCACGAGCCACATAAGCTACTGGTCATATTTGACCAAGTAATGCTGTCGCAGCACAACCAACGGGGGTATTAAATTGGGCATAGGTGTGTTATGTTGCTTATCAGTCCAACTTTTCATGTGTAAGAAGAAGGCTGTGTCATTTCTTAATTTAGAATACTACATGTGCTTAGGTCAGGTCTCTTTGAGATGCACCACATCTCAATGAGCGTTGTCTTGAGAAGGGTGGGCTCACAATATTTGATCTTTTGCTTTTCTGGCACTCACTTTGGTATGAAGCATCAAATGTTACAACAATTTTAGATATTGCAAAGTTTTCAAGTTTCAGAACATTTTCTTCTTCTACTAGTTGAAGCCAACAGTGTGCAAAGTCAACAACTGCATCCCAATACCATCAAACGATGTTTTCTGAAAACCATGTATTTCACCTTAAGAGCATTATTTTCAAGGACGCAAGACTCGCAGGCACCTTTTAAAGTATAATCATAAAATGACACAATGGGTTTGTGCATTGTGCTGCATCCTTGACATGTTTGTTTTTCTGTGGAAAGGGGTGCGGAGAAGATCGGCGGGGAACTTCACCCTCATGTGATTAACTGGCGGTTGCTAGGTGACCATTCTGGAAAGGAGCCATTCATTCGCAGCCCAGCTCTTCAACAGTCAGGTTTTGAGAACAGCCTTCATGCACCTCCGAACCAACCACTGATGTCCAAACACCTCCTGTACACATATTCGGTTGCCATAGGGATTCCAGGGACATCTGACTCAGAAATGACATGAGTCACATATTTGAAGAGACTGTTTTTTTTTTTTCTTATAACAGATTTGTTGAAAGGACAGTGGAATCTGCCAGATCACAAAGGAATAACAAAGAAAGCCATATAGTGAAAGGGCTCGGCTCTTTCTTGTCTCTTGCCAAATAAATGTCAAATCTACTGGTAGCAGTGATAAAATACCAGACCACTTTGCATATGATTTAGCTGATGGTGGGGAGAGAAACCCTGAGCCAGTTCTTTCTATTCCTTGATTTAAGAAATGCCTAGGTATTTTTTTTCTCTGCATAATCTCTCCTAGTTTTCTCCAAGGCCACAGACACCTCCGGCACCTAGCCACATTCCTCCACATGGCTTTACAGGATTTCATTACTGTATCTTGGTATTTATTATAAAAACTTTTTATTTATTTATTTTTACAGCTGCAGACTGAGGGTGCACCATACACCTTACAGATGTCACTAAACTTAGATTTGGTTTATTTGTTATAAATGTGTATTATTCTACTGTATGTGTCAGGTTACACTGGGCTGCAATTTCATGAATTTAAAGGAATAGTTCAGCATTTTGAGAAATATGCTTATTTTTGTTGCATTTGCTTTCGATATATGAGAAGATCTATGGCACTTACATGTCTGTGTGATAAATATGAGGCTACAGTCAGCAGCTACAATAAGATTTGAGATGTTAATTTGGCTTTAGATGTGCTGTAGGGCAGATTTTGTTACAATAGGCAAGAGCAAGTCTAGCTAGTAAGCTACGCTAACTGGCAGCTGACTGATGCTTCATATTTGCTGTATATATATATATATATATATATATATATATATATATATATATATATATATATGAGAGTGGTATCAAACAAATTTGCAAAGCCTGTCTCCCAAAATGTATACTTTTCCTTTAAAGTCCCCCTCTGCTCAAAAATGCATTTTGTTTAATGTTGCTTCACTACTTGGATGTTTGAGTTTCACTGTGCAGAATTATGCCTGTTCAGAGTTTTTCCACATTCTTCTGCTGAAGACATGAAGAAGTTAAAGATGTGTACAAACAAGCATGATTCATGATGTCACAACTAGTTTGGGAGCCCATACAACTTACGCAAATATGACACTTGAAGCCTCCACTGCACATACACTGAAAATGGACTTTCTAATGAGATAATTTAACCTTTTTTGTGGAAAAAACGAATGAAGACACAAATAATTTTTCAAAGCATACTATTTTAAGATGTTCTAAAACATCAAAACAAGGACTTTTATGTTTAGTTTCCTAGGTATCCCAGGTAGAATCCCAGGTAACCCTCACAGAGGAGAAAATATGGGTCAATACAACAACATCCTGTGCTATTCGGCTCTCCACTGTGTGGCACAAAAACCAATCAACTTGACAGCGGTCTCTGATGGAGTGCTTCCATCTCCACCCCCCACCATTTAGACTCTCTCAGCCCCAGTGTGGCTGGAGCCCTGGTCCCATTTCTGGATGAAACACGGTCTCCATCCTAATTAACCCAGATGTGGATATTAATAAGATGAAAGCAGGTCTAGACAAGAAACGGGGCAGATTGAGTGGAGAAGGTCCTGATTTCAGAATGGTCACACTAAAGTGGGGCACCTTCGCCCCCCCTTTGACAGGGGAATAAAACCTGTTTCTATATAAAAAATTCCCCCAGGCCCTTTTTAATTGGTCCCACCTCTCATGAGGCTTGAGTGCGATGAGAAGCTGAGAATATCTACAAAAGGAGACTGCATCGCACAAAGACAGAAAAGAAATGTCAAACTGATGGAGACATATGACAGCTATTACTTAAACTGTGATTTCTGAGGTTTGGCTTTTTGGAATGACAAACTATTATCTTGCACAAAGCTTTTGCCACTCAAACGGCAATAAAGATAAGCCATGTGGCTATGAAAAGAAACCTATTAAACATCATCCTTCCATCTCTGCTGGTGCTAATGATTCTCTCACCTCTTCCAGATTCATGTACCGTGTGAGATAAGGGACTTCTATGAGCTAGGACAAGATGACAGCTACAAGACTGTAAACCCACTGGGACATGTCCTATACAGAGCAAGCATTCTCTGATGGATGAAGAGTGTACCACTAAAAGAACAGGCAGGGATGTCAATATGTTCCCTTTCTCAGAAAAATAAAACCCGTTTTTCTTGCCATGAGATTTAATTCTCATTGCATCATCTTATATTGAGTGGGAGACAGTGTTAAGACAGTGACAGATCAGGAGACACAAGGGAGACAAACAGGAAGCAATGACTGGCACAGACATGACTCATCCAGTTGATTGTGTTTATGGAGCCACAAATATGTTGCGTTGTCTCATTCTAATGAGAGGCTGAATTAAGGTTTCAAAGCAACTGAAAGTAGACATACTGTATCATAGCTAAATAGACATCATTTCAAAACAAAATCAAATTAAAAACCTATCAAAACTTTCACATGTATGAAACAAACGTAAAGTGACATTCAATTAAGATCAGCTGAGAATAGATAAATCTAGCGGAAGGAACTTTGCACAGCTGTCGGCACCACACTGGCACGCTTTCTTCTGGAGTCCATTTGTCCTACTGGCCTGTATGGCAGCCTCACTTTGTGTGGACAGCAGCTGTACAGGGGGTTGGTTACTGTAGCCTCCTGAGTAGTCGAATGTTAGCTCCTCTTGGGCGTCAATGTCCCGGCCAGCAAACAGTGCCAGTCTAGGAACCAAGGAGTGCACACGCACTGGCAGCATGAACAGGTTGGGCAGGCATGAGTGATTGAGAAAGCGGCCTACGTTTCCCACCAGGGTTGGGTCCACAAATGTTTCCGTGATGGAGCCCGTGCCTGCATGCTCCCTTACGGCGATGATGTAATTATTTTCTTCTGGTCCCTGTGCAAGCTGCCTGTGTTTGGCCTCCTGAAAACTGATAACCTCCCCTGCGTACTCGCACACAAATGTCCCACATGGGATTGGCTCTAGCGTCCGTACCCCCCAGCCCCTGTTCTCGGTGCTGTAGACCTCCAACCTGAGACTTAGTCCTCTCTGCACCACCCGGTTCAAGCAGTTGTCACTGCAGGTGCAAAGGGCATTACACTCAAACACAGGGGAACAGTAACCAGTGTCCATTCTGTTAATGTTCAGAAGTGTGCCGGTGCTGTCATATGCCTGCCCATGAGTCTGCAGGCAGGGGCAGCTTACAGTGAGGCAGGAGAGGGAATGGCAGGAGCATCCAGGAAGGGTGACTTCACTGGGGTCAACAGTGCATCCTGGTCCCTCCACGTTATCTGGAGAGTACTGAAAAATGACAACAAAGAGCAATAAAAAAAAAATGAAACTGTTAAAGGAAACCCTTGAAAAGAAGAAAAAAGAAATACATTCAAGCATAGAAACGCCCATAACATCTTCAAATATTAAAATTGGAGCTAAAACAATGAATTGATTGATCTATTAATCGATTGACAGAAAATTAATTGCTAATTATTTTGATAATTGATGAATTGTTATCACTTTCTCAAGCAAAGATGCCAAATATTCAATGCCTTCCTTGTTGAAACCCATCAACCTACATTAACAACTACATAACCACAAATAATGATAGTTTAACCACATTCAACAGTGTTATAACTTAGGAAATGAGGATTTAAAAACAAAACTGTTTGCCTTTAAATGCAGTCATGAAGGTTTTCTAGAGCACCATGAGATAAGAGGTTAAAGTATTGCATTTAGAGAGATGGTTGTTTTTTGATTCCACTTACTGTTTTAAGTCAGCTGATGTGATGGTAATTTGTGATTGTTTGCTGCCATCTGATGGTAAACTACTGAATTTTAGTTTTACATAGTTGATAACCACCAGGTTTTGATCAATGTTTGACACAACTGGCCAACACTGGAACAGAGCTTCTTTTGTAATTGTTCTTTCAAATGGCATGAAATGAATTATTTTGTTTAAGTATTGCAATTCAGTATTAATTCTGACATCTCTACAGCTGCATGTATATCTAGCAGCTCGCATGTGGACATGGCTGTGTGAGAGAAAAAGGACAGAAGGAAAGAAAAAGCACTCACTCAGTATTTTCATTTGAACTCTGTACCTTTGTACTTAAGTGTAGACTTAAGCACCTTGTATCCATAAGACAACGATATAAAATCGACCTAGCTAAAATTTATTAGCGGTTATTTTAATAAGCAAAACCAGGCTACTATCACAACATTCATTATTATATAAAGTAGCTTAAAATAACAGGCTGTAAGCAGAAATGTCACCATCCTGTCAGTCTGGACTTACCTGAAATGCAGGAAACGTCTGTACTGGCTCTGATTTCCGTTGAATTAAAACAGGGACACTCTCCAAGCCGTTACTCAAGTCCACAGCATGCCTGTCATACACTTTCATGTCTAAGGTTTCCATTAAAACAGCAGCAGCTTCCCTCCACAGCTGATGTCAACAAACTCAAACTACACCATGGACTCCACGCTCTAACTTCCGCTTGTAGCGTCCTTCTTCTTCTTCGGGTTTTTCGGCAATTGGCATCCCTTAAGTCACATTACTGCCACCCTCTGGATTTAATCATCCACTGTTGACCAGTTACTCTCAAAAATCTAGGTATCGGTTTTTTCCCCAACACTCAAGCAGATCTTTAACCCTGACCTAAACTCGTCCTGGCCTCTGTAGACCTGTAAGCACTGCCCTTCTTTCCTTTTCATATTTCCTGCAAGAAACCATGCTGTGCTCCACTTTTTCCTGACACTGATTAAAATGACTGGTTGATTGTTTTCCTGTGATAAAAAGTGTAATATTCTGCTTGCTGCGATCAATTTTTAATCTATTTATAATTAATCTTCCTGTTGATTTCTCACCACTATATCTTATTTTATTTTGCATTTCATGTAAGTGTCTTCCTTTTGTTGTACTATCTCAATTCTGTTGCCATTGTTTGATCATTTCCAAACGATGCTTTTCTCTTTGGGCTTTTCAGAGTTTAATATTAATATCCACATGTTCTCTCCTGACTGCCTACCTTGCTAACTTTTCTGCTTTCTCACTTCCCAGGGCTCCTGCGTGTGCTGGAACCCACATGAACTTTGTTTCCCCCTGACTGGCCAACCTTGAATTAGTCAATAACACCTCATATATTATATCTTGGTGATTACTGCCTGATCCAGCTTGACAGTGCTGACACAGTCACAGCCTCGCTTCCTCTGGTGGTGTGTTGAATTTACTGCTGTATTTACACTGCTGTAATCTGAAATCCTATGGTTCAACCAGGGTTTGATCATCTGTCCGCACAAAGTGGGCAGTAGCTCATTAAGGACAAATACCACACAACATGAGAAATTGTCTCATTCAAATCACAGTGAGGGTGAAACTGAAGACCATTACTTCCAGGCAAGTTTATTTATATAACACATTTCATCAGGCAATTCAAGGTACTTTACATAAAACATTAAAATCATGAAAATAAAGTGCAAAAGAAAAACCATAAAATTACATTTAAAAATACCATTAAAAACAATCATTAAAGAGCTCAGATAATAGAAATATAAAAACAAGCTAAAATAGAATAAGACATGGAATGTAAGAATAAAAATTACAGTGCAGTGTAAGAAATGAATAATTGTTTGATTTAATCAAAGGAAGAAAAGTCTTCAGCCTTTATTTAAAAGAACTGAAAGCTGCAGGAGACCTGCAGTTCCAGGAATTTGTTCCAGATATGTGTAGCATAAAAACTGAAAGATGCCTCTCCATATTTAGTAGTTAGTAGTTTTGACCTGTCCCAGATGCCTGAGAGGTCTGGATGGTTCATAACATAGCAAAAGATCAGAAATGTATTTTGGCCCTACACCATTGAGTGCTTTATAAACCAACGGCAGTGTTTTAAAATCAATCCATTGACAAACAGGAAGCCAGTGGGAAGAGCTGAAAACTGGGGTGATTTGATCCACTTTCTTGGTCTTACTGAGGACTCAAGCAGCAGTGTTCTGAATCAGTTGCAGCTGTCTGATCGATTTTTTAGAGAGACTTGTAAGGACACCGTTACAGTAGTTGAGTCAACTGAAGACAAGTTTTTCCAAATCCTGCTGAGACATAAGTCCTTTAATCCTTGATATATTTTTAAGGTGACAGTAGGCTGACTTTGTAATTGTCTTAATGTGGCTGTTGAAATTCAGGTCCATGACTACACCAAGATTTCTGACTTGGTTTGTGGTTTTTTAAATTACCAAGTGAAAAAAAAAATGTTGTTTTCTCTAATGTTTTTATTGTTGATCAGATAAAATTGTTCCATACTAATTGAACTGATTTTAAGTGGACACAGAGATGAATATCCTGTACCTGATATGGGCTATTTTTTTTGCAGGCCATGGTGGATAGAAGTTCAGAGACTACTGACACAGCAGGTTTTGTTAGCCTGTTGGCAATAGCAAATTGCCTGTCTTTATAAATGTCATAATGAATCTGGAGATTTGCTTTTTGCCAGCTCAACTTTTCAACTCTCTTTTTTCTATTCTGACTTTTTTCTACTCTTTATTATGCTTATTCTTACATAACAATAGTTTTTTTGTTTTTTGTTTTTTGTTCTTACTTCATTCTTTGTTAGCTCATAATTGCCCTGACATCTCTTGTTATTCATCATCACAATCACTGAGCAGCACAAGTAGCAGTAAATGAAATGTAGTATACAGAAGTGTAGATTTAGAAAACTGCAGTAATGTCACATGGCCTGCAGATGGCAAGCTCAAATAAGGGAAATACTACTAGTCCTTTCGTCAATACACAACTCAGCTGAACTCCTGCAGATGAGGACAAATCAATTAGAACACCAACAAATAAAATATGTTGAAATATCTGCTTAAAAATCTTTCTTAATGGTCCTCAAATGCTCCCAACCCACATGACAGAAAAAAGTGAAAACATGGCCAGGTGAGTATGCCTTTTGTCCTGTGGGTTCATAACGGCCCAGACAAAGAAGCCTAGTGGTGGTTTAGAATGAAGGCCTCTTCTAACTGAAGTACACTTAGATAATTCAGCTGTTTGGGGAACTGAGAGACAACAGCTGCTGTTGGTTTGTTTTTGGCTTGTTTACGTCAGTCTTTTTTAAGGAGACACAGCAGATTGAGTAGAGTCTCCATGCCTAACCTTTCTCTTCTGTTGTATTAATATTGGCATGTATAATTGATACGTATTGGTTTATCCTCTGGTGGCTATCAGAGGCAGATGGGGGGAGGTCACATTGTCATCTGGCATTTCCACACTCCACACAAGTGACCAAGGATGTTCCTTTGAGAATTGGCCTTCATCTCTGTCCTTGGGCGAAATTAGTGCTGTCAGTTGTTAGTGCTGCATCTAGATTTCAGAGATGGCATATTCAATCTAATACTGAAATGTTAGACGTTAATTGGAACAATTATTTGACAGTAAACTGACTGACAGCAACAGAGGCTATTGCTGAAAGGAATATGGGCTTCATGACTCAGCTGTTGCGTTGTACTCCACAATCAGCGCTTCTGAGATAAAACAGCTTTCAAAATACATGACAGGTCTTTAAACACTGTTTAGTTAAGTGTTCATTTACACAGATGGATAAATTCAGCTTAGTTACAATTAATCCTGAGGGGAACATGAATATCTGTACCAAATTTTATCAAATAGCTGTTGTGTGTATTGCATGATCTCGAGTGTCATCCAGATTTCCTGTTTTTCCCAATTCTTGGCACACACCTATTCTACGGAACTGATGGGTCATTACCCGATATTTCATCAGTTTTGGACTTTAACCAAAATGGATAGGCGCTCACACACCATGTGTATGTGCACACACACACACACACATTACCCTCAGTTCCTGTTATTCTGATGATATAACACATTTCGGTAAATGATATGTTTCCCAATATTGTACCCCATTAATCATGACCTTCACGCCTCATGACCTAGTACTTAGCCAGGTCATGCAGTTCCCATATACTGATCCAACTCCTACATGACTTAGCCAGGTCATGCAGTTCCCATATACTGATCCAACTCCTACAGGGTGAACTAGCTTCCCTTGCTTCCCAGATGAGGCAGGTTGTTGGGGGTCTTTAATGGGCGCCGTTGTCAGGGTTCTTTTGGGTTTAATGAGAACACAGACACACACGCATCAGCACAAAGGAGCTGAACTTTGAGGCCGGACTACAATTGGTTGGAGAGTTAATGAACCAAAGGCGTGATAGAGCACGTTCTCTGGGGAGATTATCAGCAACAGTACAGCACTCCTTCTGCTATTGTGCTGATTGACTTGGCCTCAAAGTAATAAGATAATAAATAATAATACATCTAACTTGAACCTCTAACCCTAAGCATTCATTGTGAAACTCAAAGTGCTGCAGTATTAATAACATATAACACACAAAAATTGGCTGCGATGCTTCTCCCAGCAGTGAGGAAAGCTGCACCATGGCCTACTGGATACTCTCTTATCTGGTCTGACAGTGGAACACAAAGGAAATTTCAAACATTACCCTCATCTGACTTTGTCAGCGTGAGTGGGCCTGTTTATGATGAATTGATGCAAGAGGATTCAAAAGGGCTTTTACTGACTGTCCCACTGAGTTCATCAAAGGCCATCAAACAAACAAGGAAACAGACATGTTCCAACTGATCACAGAGAAACTCAGGGATTGTACTTTAAAATAAAGGTAAAAAACTATAGAAGTAAAGAAAGATTTCAAACACGTTAACAGGCACATTTTCACTGCATTCAAACTTTTACTTCAGTGAAAACACGATTCATAGGAGGATGACTCCAGCCTGCATTTGTGCACCCTGGAGCACTCATCCCATGAGACTCCTGAGTGCCTTCCTCTGCTGCCAGGCAACAGGAGTGACAGCGTGATTCACTCACATGACAAGATTTTGCAAAGCAATTAAGCAGGGAGTCAAGGGGGTTCATTGGCCTCCTGAGGCAAACAACATATTTAGCTCTTTGGTCTGAGTTTGAAGAATGAACTAAAGTTTGATGGAAATGTACAAACACACAGCAAGTTAGTCAAGACTGTACACAAGTGAATGAGATCTGTATTTGTCTTGTAAAACTTTTTGCTCTTCTTGCTACCGTAACTGTATTGGAGAAAAATGCAGCAGTATACCTGAGAAAACTGGGTCAACAACACAGAAGAGCTTTTCCTGTAGCCCTATGTGAAAAATTCCAGACTTGCTACAATTTTTTTCAGGTATAGACACTTTTCCATAGGAACAAATAGATATGTGAAGGCTGTTTAGACTGAATGGGTGAATTTGACCACGAACTGTTTATGTCATGTGTGTTTATTCATCCTAATATCCAATATACTGCTGTAGCTAGCTAGCAACATACATTCTGGAGTGGCAACTCTAACTGGTCTCTGAATACTATAGAAACTTCATAATCTGTCATTTTTGACCACATCCTTTCACATGTTCCTTTGCTCTCATTTTTGTCTTGGCTTCATACAAATATGAATAGGAGTTATAAAGCATTGGGATAAGTGTACTAAAATATTTTCAGCTCATGCAGATGTGTATTTGCCTCAATTTGCATTGTCCAAGGCAATTTACTGTACATTTTTATTGCATCTTTGTGTTAACTTTATTTGTAGCTACACTTAAATTAACTTGCCATTCAGTCTGAACAAGTCTATGGAGTACAATTCTTGCAGTTTGACTGATCAATGATCCTTTTATCTCAGTTTAGTATAGAACTTGGGTAATGTTTTATTTTACAGGTGCTTCAATTTTATATTGATTTCCTGAAAATTGTCTGTGTAATTTGCAGATATTTAATTTTTTAATAATTTTAATTTTTACATAAATGGTGGTACAATTTGTGAGAGAATTCCCTGATTAATTTAGACTCTCTTTAGATTCCTGTTCAAATACAGAATATGCTGTCTGAAAATACAATAAAAATCCACTGTAGCATTATTTTGAAAGTATTTTTTCTTTAATCATTTGTTTTTGTGCTAAATTTATGGCTAAAGGAATTAAAGGAATTCAATTCAACTACTTACTCCCTTCCCTCAGACAGTAGATGACACTTCACTTTTAAAATTGACATCAAGTTATCAATGGCAAAATTATATTTTGAGCTTGAGGGTAGTAAGTGGAGGACAGGTTATTCTTACCCAACCCTCATCCTTATAACAGAGTGTTTCATCACTTTTCATGAGTCCTTTTCATTTCACTCTCAATAGAATAACATGCAAAAATACAAGTCTTACAATGTTTTACAGAGTAAAAAGGACTAACAGCAGTGCATAACCTCCAGCAATCAATGTGTAGTGATCACAAATCAAGTCAGCCAGGCGTGCTCCTTGTAAAGATGTTGAATCTCTCAAGAGGCTCCATTCTTACAATCCAATCGATACCCTTTGTCTTTGTCTTTGTTTCCACTTAGCCTGCTATGGGTCAGTGTCTGTGTTTTAAATGGGGTGTAATAACCAGCGGACATTTTCTCAGCAGGAAAAAGGAGTGTCTCACCTCAAATGGTCTGTTTGCATTTAGTTTTGTTTAAAAGATATGTTCACTGTACCTTGTTAACCTCAAGTTAGGGTTCAAAATAACTTTTAAATCTAAATTTACTCAGCATTAAACAACATTTTCATTTAAACCTGGTTGTGTGTTGCTGTAGGACAAACTGTCAGTCATTGATTGTGAATAACACAAGACACAATCATCAACTGACCCCAGGATCACAGAAATACAAAAGCAAAGGTTTCACATTGTCTTATTATGAATATTTGCCATTTCCTCAGTGCTTGTAAATTCTGTATCTGTCAGCTGTGGTAACAGGGAACAGTGTGTTTACTCACTGCTCATTTTCTGCTCCTCATCAGTAATGATCCCGCAGCCACATTTCTCTGAGCTTTCTCTACATTCTGCCTTCAGCAAGCACACAGGCATGAAATGGGCTTTCTATGAGAAGTCAATTTGTGCCAATCACAGTGGACAGTGACTGCAACATACAGTGAACATTTTTTAATGTCTTGCTATCATCATAGAAAATGGCTATCAATGGTGGAACTTTTGCTCCTTGCATAAAATGAAACCTAGTTAATCTAATTCTTTGAGCAAATGTGTGCAATCATAAAACAAGTTTGACATTGTGGTTTGACATATGCTCTCTAGATGAGAGTTAGATAAGAAGGTTGATACCACTCTCATGCCTGTATGCTATGCTACATCAGCTATAGCCAGCAGCCAATGAGCCTAGCTTACAAACACAGACAGGTAGCAAGGGTAAGAGCTATTTTATCTCGGTTTTATGGTAAAAATAAGAAATCAGTACAGAAACAAAGGTGTAAAATGTCAAGTTGTGGTTTTTATGTGAGAGTCTTGGGCAGGACTGTGCATGTCCAACTGCTGTTATTAAGAGCGGTATCATTCTTCTCAAATGGAAAGAAAACAAAAAGCAGATTTTTACAAAATGTCAAACTTTAAAGCTGGGTAAACATTTAGTCAGAAAGGAGTTATTGTAACAAAGGTAGCCACTGTCTATAATTTCACTGTTGTCAATGCTTATACTTAAGCACTAACCCTCCCCTAAGTTTGAGGTTTGAAGTTAAACTGAATGACTGCATACTCCTGTACAAGTTACAAACATTAAAATGTGTAGTCTTCTATTTTGTTCATCATAGCTCAAAATTATAGCCTTTCATCTCAGCTCTTGAGAACTTTAGAGATACTTTGCAATATCATAAATATTACACACGGGTTTCTTTTATCAGGATTTATTTATTATGACAGAAAGGTTACAAAGCAGTCAAAGCACTCTCACCCTCACTGTCTTTCATATTATAATAAATGAGGAGTTTTGTACAGGCAAGACCCATGTGGATTTTGTAAGTCAACAGATGGTTGACCTTTTTTGACCTGCTTCTATACTGTATATCACCATTTTGCTTGAGGAAAGGTCAGAAGCAGCACCCTGTGTGCCACACACACACACACACACACACACACACACACACACACGCGCACACACGAATGCACACATCAGCAATCAATATAAGGGGAATTTTGTACTGTTTTGATGACAAGGGAATCAATAGAACGATGGGGTGAGGCCACCTCTGATTGTGTTGTCCCAGTAATGTTTCACCTTCATTACAGTCAAAGTGTATATTTCTTAATTATTGAGCTAGCATTGTGTGCACTTATTAATATTGTCTTTTGTCCATAAAGTATTATGTTCCATGTTAAATGCATATAAATTTTTCCGATATATTGGATAGACACTTTTTACCAGAGCACTTTATATTCCTGTTTGAATGAAGATACAACTGTAACAGTAGGAACTACAGTACGTCTACGAAGATGGAAATGAGCTTCAAGCTCCTGCGTCAGCAATGAGATTTAACACACATTCACACTTACAGTATGCTGCAGGCAAAAAGCAAAGCTCTTTAATTGGGCCCTGAGAGAAAACACCACAACAATCCATCCAACAATTCATTATGCATTTAACACATGATTAACATTACTGAAATGCATTATGTTTCCACATTTCAACTGTGTTTTTACCCACAGTATGCTTCCATTATTCAGATAGTATAGAAGCAGTAATCTCATCACAATGGTGCCCTAAAACTACAAAAAGTGACAAAAAAAGAGACACACAACAAGTGAAATTTACCTCTTCCTCTCTTGGTAATTATATTCCAAATTATTCAAACTGAATTTCTGTGTCAATGAAGGCTAAAATAAGCAACAGTGTCACATGTCTCACACTGAGTGCATCCAAACAGTTTCAATACTGGATCAAATTTTACAGGATGTACAGATATGTCACATCACTCTTCAGTGAAATATTTGATCTTTTGTTGACTGTTGCAGAGATTGCATTTGTTCTATGTGATTCCCATATTTATTCCTACTGTTCAATAATCATTCTCGGAATAGGCCATTCACATTATGATAAAATGAGGCTATAAGATGATGAAGGTGCCCAATGCACTTAGCTTTATGTAGATTGGTGTTTACCTGGCCAGAAAAGGGTTTGCATTGCCTTTGTACTGTGCCAGGAAAATACACCAATATGACGTTGAGGAGATGCTGACTCAATGGTATGCACCTATGCTAAAAACACACATAAATATAATTCAACAAGATGAAAACAGCCATTCTAACAGCTCTTTGAGGCTGTACTTACTGGCACATTGATGCTTCATGGCTGAGGGAACATGCCTTCAGTAGGGGGTGTGGGGTGCTGCCAATCTCCCCAAATAAAAAAGGAACATTTGTGGGTATGGAAATGTGCTTTAGTCATCAACATGCCTACGCTGGCATAGCACAGACTTGCTCCTCATGACAATACCACACTTTTAAAGTGCTACTGTAAGTTGAAAATTGCATTTGAACTTTTTGTTCATGCTGGGGAGGCTGCCTGAATCCTGCAGCTATGTGGTATTTGAGCAAATTTTTTTATGTTAGTATGCTTTCATATTCAAGATTACAATACTAAAATGCTCATGTTTAGCAGGTATAATGTTAACCATGTTCACCATCTCAGTTTAGCATAGTAGCACACCAGCATTTGCTATTAGCACTAAACACAAAATAAAGCTCATGCTGATAGTGATGTAATTAGTTTTGCATGTATTTAGTCATAAACCAAACTATTGGACAAACTGAAATTTTGACCTGATGATGGTGCTAGATGAAAAGTCAGTGGAACCCCAAAGTTATTACAATTAATCCTCAGGGGGACATTTAATGTGTGTACCAAATTCGTAGCAATGCATTAAATATTTGTTGTTCAAAACCACAAATGTCAACCTACTGGTGGATATAAAGATAAATTCAGAGGATTGCCTAAATCAGTGAGATTCATCCACTGGGGTTCATGAATGATTGCACAAACTTTTATGACAATAAATCCAATAGTTTTTGAAATATTTCAGTCTGGACCAAAGTGGTGGTAGCATCGATAAAATGAAAGCAGCAATAAATATAGCAGAAATAAAAAACTACATACAAATGATATGTTTTACCATACAAACCTAAGAGCTCCAACTTTTCCACCCTCTGCATAGCATCATTCATCAAATACTTGCTTGGTAACAAGCACTTTGTGAATAGTTAAATTTATCTTTGTATGTGTGAGAGTTTCAGAATAATAAGAGAACAGGTTTACAGGTGCAATCTCTGCAGGGCAGCCAGTTGCTCTCAAGAAGAGGTGTGAAGTCACACCCACACTCTCCCCAGAACAATGAAAATAACCACGGAAAGGCTAGTGCAGGGTGCGAACTACCAGGGGGAGCTTAGCTCCTCTTAATTAGACATGAGCTCCTCTGAAAACATGATTAGTAAAATTCCAGGGAGTCTCCAAAATACTGACAATATGCTATTTTTGCAATGTATTTCTATTTTTCTGTATCTTCATCACCATGGATCATGCATAAAAAAGGGTATTATTGATAATTCATGCATAAGGGCCACTAATTACTAATTTACTTTAATAAAGATACCAGCACGCATGCTATTCTTGGCATCACCATTGAAGCATGGAGGCGTTATATCATAAACTTAACTAACTTTACTCAAAGATCAGAAAAGAACAAACTTTCTTAGTCCCACTCAATCTGCACATTACTCATTTCTCTGTTTTGCAGTCAGGATACAGATATGTCAAAAAGAAAAGAAGGAAGCTTACTCGCAAATTTATAAAAAAAAAAAAAGTGAGCTCCCCTGAAAGCCATGGCATAGTTCACACCCTGGCCCCGTGTGATTGCTGGATCCAACAAGGAGTGATGATAACTTTGGATATACATGCCTCCACCTTCACTTCGATGTCTATGTGAGATGACCTTCTGCTGAACCTTGCTGATGATCAACTGTACTCTTAAGAATGAGTCTCATCACATCATCCAAACACAGGTAGCAAGGAGTCAGCCACTCTGAACCATCAAAAGCTGAGTGCTGTGTGGATTACAAAAGGCAGTGAAAAGCATTCTCTCACCATTGTTCCAGGTACTTAGCTGCCTAAGACTGCACTCAGCTTTGAAAAAGGCTCTTGTATTTCTAGTAGTAAAATTATGGTTTGGACTTAAAAGGTGAGACTGCACAGTGAAATTCCTAGAACTGTGACTGTATGTTTCTCAGCAGGAGAAACTGGATAAATAGCCTGTATGTAGCCTGAAACAAACAGAAAAATATGAGACAGGGTTATTTTAGTTGACATAGGCTTTTTTCTTGATTGCCATGAAGTATTAAATAGAGCAGAGAGCATGTGCCATGTTGCTTGTTGTAACTGTAATGACTACTGATATCGGAAAAATGTCTGTCTTGGTTATGGATGGTCCCTCTCACTAAACAAACAAACAAACAAACCAAAAACACAATCATTGGTCATAAACAGCACAATTTCATGTCATTTATTTTTCACTGACCGTTGGCATTCCCCTCAGCTGACCCTGAAACTGGGTGTGTTGTATAAATTGCTCCTTTACATCTCATGGTTAGAGCTCAAAACAAACTTTATCCTCTTTTCCACTGGTAATATGAATATGCAGATTTTAAAATGTCACATACCAGTTTTGTGTTGACATAGAACACCAGAGGGAAATGTCCCCCCAGGCACCCATGGATGAATATGATATCTATATTATCATCACTCCTTTAGAGAGAATCACATCTAATCAGTGTAACAGCATTGCCAGCGAAGAGCTCTGTACACAGGAAGAACAATTGGACTTCATTTGTATCCCTCCTCCTGTACTAAAAGTGAAACCACTCCCTCAGTTAAAGCAAGCTCTAAGCGGATGGAGAGCTTCAGATTCTGGCTCTCATTGGATAGAGATTAAATTTTGATTAATTTCTAAAAGTGACTGCAACACGTATGTTGGAAAGCAGAAGAAAATGGAGACAAAAAGTCCCCTAAGGCTGTAAGCTACTGGATGCTGAGGCAGGCAGGTTACAAATATAACCCAAACAACCCGTCTTCAATTCACCACCAGCTTGGAAACATACTAGAATCAAAATTGATGTGGGTATTAATATGTTTGTATGTTTGAAAGCTGACCTATGTTTGCTGCTTTATTTCTAAGACTGTCCCATTTCTGTTACTTGAGATAATTCAGAAAAAAATAATTTGACTGTATTCAGTCCTTGAAATGGAGTTGATCCAGTGGCTCACCTTGAAACAAGAACTGTGCAGAAATTTGCTTAATGTTTCCAGCACAGCATTCGTCCTGTCTAGAGCAACAATTTTATATAGTTCTTCTCAAGCATGACAGAAGAGAAAGAAGCATGAAGCCCGGTAGAGGAGCGCTTTGTGCCATTATACTTCATTTTCAGCGCAAAGATGGGGCTTTTCTCGCTCCACACCTTTGAAAGTGTACATGACTTCTCTCACTTGGCTGCCAGCACCCGCAGGTGGATGGAGGGAGGGGTTGTCATGGAAACAGGCCACTGGGATGGGACATGGTGCAGGCTGCAGCACACGCTTTGAAAAGCTTTCATTGATAGCTGTCCCAATGAGCTGATTTCCGGTCTGTTACTAGGCTACCCACTGAGTCCGTATAAAGGCTTGTCCGCTCCTTGCAGATAAAAGGACAGCAGTGGATTTTTCAAAGTGGCAGTTTCAATGCGCAGGTTTTACAAATGCCAGACTACTGCTGCTCTGCCCTCCTCTGTCCATCATTCTCAGCATAGGACGCAGGTCTCCCTAAAGGATCTGTGACATTCACTGACATTTTTCTTGCAGCATCTCCTGACATCTCTATGCACAAAGAAAAGCGGCAGTGTGAGAAGGTGTTTAACCTATTACATCACTGGCATTTCTTGATGTACAATGCACGCAAAGCAAAATCAAAGCTCAAATAAGTTACTGACAGATGTGTGACATTAGAGTCAAGGGACTTCTGAGATCTGTAATGTATAATGCCTGAGATATATAATGTGTATCAGTAACACTTTAATTGAAGTATAAGCCTTTTTAGCTTTTATAAGAAATGTATAAGGCTATTTAGAAATCATTTAAAAATGTATATCACATCATAATCTACTGTTAAGGCTTAAAGGCTTTCAAAATTTTACTAGTGTATTTGACAACAGTCCCCTTCTCCTATGAAGCACATGTAACTGGTAAATAAACAGTTAATAAATAACTGATAACATATATACAATATATATACACATATGTGTATCATAGCTGTAATCATATTTAATGATATATGATCACACACATATGTTACAGTGTGTTTTAAAATATTTATTAACTGTTTATGCACATGAACAATTCAGTCACAGGCGGATTTAAAACTTTTTATAAACTTAAAATAATATGTAACAAAAAAAATCACTCAAGGGGCACTTAAAAGATAGATTTAGAGCTATTAGCTGAATCTCAAAAAAGAATTTTGTTCAGTTGTCATGAGAGTGTTTTTATACTGATTATAAATGTCTGTTTTGTGCAATATTCCTGCAAATAATTATATAAAAAACATTTGTTATTCCCCCAATTAAAATAACTGATCAAGGTGGCACTATACTGTTCAGATATAAAACCCATATAAATCCCAGATACACTATTATATCAACCATCTTTGAAAGACGTTACAATATTCTGTTTGATTACACCTTGTTCTACAAAACTATCAATGGTGATATTAAAACAGCTGCTATGCACTAAGCAAAGTTTCAAATGGTTTATAAACTGTCCATTGTTTTCCTCACACTGAAGAATATTTGTCTCAATTCCAGAAATAATTGAGGAGAAGAGAGCATGCAGGAGAACGAGCACATTGTCAGTGGAGACTAAACGGGGATCGTTTGATTGCACCACAAAGCCCAGAGCTGTCAGTCAACACCAGAAACAAATAGAGCTTCTGGTTCCCACTGGATATCTACTTTTTCTAGACAGTGAGCCACTGAGATTGGGATTTGCATTGTGTTGGAGTTATGGACCTTGCAGAGGCACTGATGGGTTGCAAGTAACTCAACATCAGCCTTCACATTACTGTATCACTCGTTTTTACTGACAGAGCTGAAAAAACTACTTAAAATGTTATATTGAATAAAAATCCAATATGGCAAGTTGTAGTCATAAACGTGCTGTAAATTCCATACCACATACAATACTAAATGCTGAGAATATGAAACATTTGGCTGATTTATAGAAGGGTTACTTGGTGCCATATAACACTGCCGTCTCTACTTGCTGTAATTGTCCATTATCCATAATCACCATCTCCTTTGATCCCTTCTCAGATGCATTATATTCTTGTGGTATATGCCATATGTTGCCTCCTTTCTCAAGTTTTACAATGTAGAGGTATACTTTTTATAATAAAACAGACAGAGTGAACAGGATGTGACAAAAATGCAGGCCCCATCCACAGTCTTGGTTTTATGAGTGACTAATTTCTTTGTTTTTGAAGTTACTGTATGTTCTCCAAGGCGTTTTGTGCAGTAATTATATTCTACCGGGACTAGAATTTAAATTATTCTCTGATAATTGCTTTGCAGAGGCAAACACACTGCAGTCTGCATCTTCCATTCTCTCTCTATCAACACTAACACCTACAGCTACGCTCATCACACCGAAATTAATAAATTCTAACATGAACATGATGATTTCCCTGCAACAACAATTTATGCTTTTCAACTCTTACTTTCAACCTGTAAATGTCTATTGCTTCAAAAAATATTTACTGAATATAGAGTATACACAATTAACTATACATACTGTATATAAAAATGAAACATGGTGTTGAAATCATGGTTTAAAAAATATGAGGACAGAAGATTTTATTTAACTTGCTCCTCAATAAACATGTTTGTGTGTGTAAACCACAACAAAACCAGTGATTGTAGACATGTTCTAGCAAAATAAGAAAAGAAATATTTAAGAAATTTAAAAGCCTTACATCTAGTTACCTAGTTTATAACATTCATATTTCTATTGCTGGTTTACAGTCATTGCTCTGCAAACACAAAGTCTAAATCAAACATACTGTTTTATTAATGTACAAAAAGTAAATGAAATCATAGCTGATACAACATTACAGAAGAATTGCTAACATTATTCAATAGACAGTATATCAAGTCTAAACGTACTTTGTCAGCTTATATTTGAGTTGATAGACAAATTAGTATATATATTTCAGTGCACAACAGTCAACAGTAAAACTGTTTTACAAGAGAAAGAAAGATTGCAGTCTCTAACCACTCCGCCATAGAAACAAGTCAAAATGTGTGGGATTTCAGCTTTTCCTTTGCTCACGCATACTGAATCCGTGACAATACTCATGCTGTGTTCATTAAAACAAGTACTAAAAATAAAGCAAAGTGACTACTTAGTCCAGTAAGCTAAACAAAGCTGCCATATTGTGTGTCAAAATGGGCGAGAGGTAAAAAGGCAATATGCTAAACTAAAGATCTGAAATGTCGGTTCATCGTTATTTTCAAAGTCTGAGAGAACCGAAGAACACAAAAGGGAAACATGAAAGAAAAAAAGACTTAGCTCACTTTTACACAAAGAAGCAAATATGTATATTTGTGCTCCTGACAGAAACATGTCTCTGGATGTCCAAACAGGTGGGAGCTCTCACCACATGTAGTAACTGCGTGTGGTGTCCACCTGGCTAGGTTTGGTCTCGGAGGAACCCTCTTTCTCCTTCTCACTGTCTGCCTCCCACAAGTTGATAAGAGGAGGGTACAACTCATTTAGCGGTATTGACGAGGTTTTCTGCATGTACTTTTTCAGGGAATGATGATAGTTTTTCCTTTTCCACCTTTTAGCAATGTACACACCCAGAGATGCCAAGCTGATGATTGCAAACATTGTTCCCATAACTGCTGCAAGAGCAGTGTTTGTGCCTTGGTCAGATATTTCCACAGCAAACGTTGCTTGCTTTGTCGTCACATTTACGCAGGACTTCTGCGTTTGTTGGTGGATGTTGGAGACAGTGAGGCACACTTCATATTCAGTCGCTGGTTGTAAATGCGTAAGGTTGTACTCATGGACATCCACAGGTACCCTGGCAGTGTAAGTAATATGTGGATTGTCTATTTTCACGGTGGCAGATGACCACTTTAAGTTAGAGGTCATTACATTTGAATTTACTTTCCAGGAGACCAGGATTGAGTGGGACTCTGCCTGTTTGACATAGATCTTCATAAGCTGAGTGCTGTCTAACAGAGTGCCATTCACACGTATGGCTGTCACTCTTGTGTCAGCTCCTTCTGAATTTTGAGCCACACAGGTGTATCTGCCAGAGTCTTCCACTTGGATATGAGAAATTCTCAATGTCCCTTCACTGCTGAGGCTGTACTTGTCCGATAGGGTGTCCATCATTACCTTGTTCCCCATTGGTGTCACCCAGTAGATTTCCGGCTCAGGCTGGGACATTGCTCTGCAGTCCAAGTCCACGGTCATGCCAATGTCCAAGTTGAGGTGGTTGGGGAAGGTATCATGGGAAATCATTGGCAAGCATTGGTTTAATAAGTCCTTCTGCAACACCTCCCGCACATGCATACCCCTGACCTCTGTTGGCGTGGCACAAAACATGGACAGAGGTTCCATGAAACGGACAGTGGTTTTGTTGGAGCTCATCCACTGGATGACACAGTCACAGCGAAGAGGGTTGCTGTGGATGCTGATCTCACGTAGGTTGGGGAGAGAGTCCACAGTGGACTGATAGAGGGCATTCAGGGCATTGTTGTTCAACATTAGACTCTCCAAGGCTGGGACATCACGAAAGGCCTGACGGTGGATGTAGGAGAACTTGGGGTTGTTTGTAGCCTCTAGCTTAGTGAGCTCAGGAAGATTGTCCAGACTGTACTGGTCAATCGAAACCAGCTCGCCCATGTTGTTTATTCCTAGCTCTTTTAGTCTCAGCATGTTCTTGAAATCTCCTTCCTGAATCTTGTGCACTGGATTTTTGTTCAAATCCAAGAACTTGAGGTTAGGTAGTTTCTGGAGGGCTCTCTGAGGAACCCTGACCAGCTTATTGTCGTAGAAAGAGAGGCTCTCAAGATTGTCAAGTCCCACAAAGGCATTTCCAGGGATGTCTGTCAAATCCATCCCAGCCAAAACAAGGCTTCTCAGGTTGCCCAGTGGCTTAAAGTTGAAGTCCATTATTCCAACAATGGGATTCTCCCCAATCATGAGGATCTCTAGATTGGGTGTAGTATCAAACCACTGGCTATTGATGGTCTTAAGCTTATTGGAGTTGAGGTGAAGCCTTAGCAGGTTATGGAGCCCAGAGAAGGCATTAGCGGAGATGGTGTTGATCTGATTGTGGTTAATGTAGAGCTCCTGCAGGTTGCTGAGGTCCTGCAGACAGAAATCAGGCATTTCCGTGATCTGGTTCTCCTCAAGATGAAGTGTGGTGAGCTGGGACATATTGGTAAGGCCAACATCCCGAATGTTACTGAAGTTGTTCTGGGACAAGTCCAGCTCAGTGAGGTTGAAGAGCTGCTCAAGCTCCTCACTGGTCCTGGCAATGTAGTTGCTCTGTAAGAGGAGAACCTGAGTGTCACTTGAGAGGTTCCCCGGGATGCGTGTCAGGCGCAGGTCATTGCAGTCCACAGTGATAGCTTCTCTGTAAGTGGACTGGGGGGTAAACCAGGGTCGGATCTCACACACACACAGCTGGGGACACTCATTGCTCTGGACGAAGGAAAGTCCTATTGATACCAGGATTAGGCCAGCAAACACCTGGCCTAAAAGAAAACAGTCTAACCTCCGTCTAGCCATGCTGGGGAGGGAGAGGAGGAGGGGCAGATGACTCTGGGAGAGAGTGCCTTACAGTCATCAACCAGACTTTTCACTGATTAGGTCTGTCAGTCCAGTGAAATGGTTGAGGGTTGAAGCCAAAGGTAGAATTTTACAGCAGAATCTTGGAGCAGCAAAATAATCTGGAAAAGAAAGACAAAACATGCATGTCATTATACAGAAAACATTGTCTACCCCATTTTTACAATGACAGGGTATATATAATTATGTTTTTGTATGTAACAATTATGGAATTATTGCATAGTCTTTCATGTTTATTGTAAATGTAGTAATTACTTAAGATAACAGAGTGACTAAGAACAACTGCTTCTCCAGTATCCTTGTGAGACTGTTAGTTATGTGCAGCATCAACAGTTTTTAGAAAATGCAAGTTCAGCTCATTACAATGCATGCACAAAACACTGCTCTGAACTACTTGGAAACAGATCAAATTCCATTGAGGGCTTTCATCTATTCAACAGGCCCATAAGGACTCGATCATTAGCTTCTCCGAACATCATTAAACACTATGAGATATTAGTATGTGCCATGCCTCAAAGAAAGCAAAAAAAAAAGATGCACATCTTAATTTTTAATGTGACGTCTTCAGCATTCTGAATTTAGGGCAAACATGAAAAAAAAAGTTTTCAGCAGGCCTAGGATTTTTTTTCCAGGATGATTGGGTACTGATGAAAGATTGTCAAAACTTTAAGCAGCATTCTTTAACTCTAAGAAGACTTCTGAGAACAGACAGGGATTCCAAGAGAGGACTGGGAGAGGACTAGAGACCCTGATATAAGCCAGTTGCTTTGTTTAGTGAATGGGAGCTCCTGAGAGGTGCAATGGGCATCTGCTAGCCCATATGGCAGCAACGCTTACTCCAATGACTTGGAAGACAAAGCATTCATTCTGGCAAATAATAAACAGCTTTTATTAAATGCCACTGCCACGTTTTAAACCCTTCACTGTGTATGAATACATGGGCATTACCATCACATCCTTTTTATCAAGGGATGGAAATGTCAGTCCACCACTTTGGTCCCGACTGAAATATCTCAACATCTATTGGATTAATTGTCATGTAATTTTGTACAGACAATTTTGAAATGTTTGATATTTCACAGACAGAGGATGAAGCTTACTGACTTTGTCCTCCAGCTTTTCTTATTAACATGATTAGGTTGCCAGCACGTCTTTAATAAACTCATGCACTTGCAATATCTTACAGCAGCAATTAAGAGATTCCATTACTCAATTAGGTCTATTTACTAAAGGAGGCACCCCTCCCAGTATAGAGCCATACGGCAGCACCACAGCACCATGACCTTCTCCACCACACAGTTTTATGGTCAACACCAACTTAAGAAGATAGTGCTTAAGAGGCTTTCAAACAAGAGAGCTGACTAATTCATCTGAATGCAAACTGCCTGGCAACAGCACCAGGGAGACAGCAACACGTCTCCTCCTATACTGGAGATTCCCTATGGGACAGGGCGGAGCATGGGTTAGAACAGGGATAGTACTGTATCTAGTCTTTAAGCTAAAGCACTGTATATTGTGACGATTGCCATGCCACTCAGGATTAGTGCATGGAGATACTGAAGTGGAGATTAGCTAGAGGCAATGCACTGGATTCAAACCCAGAAGAGAGAAACAGGTCACTTAGCACTCTAATTAAAAGCAACATATCACAGGAATGAGTGCTAATGCATTGGTAATCTCATTATGAAAATAATGATTTAAGTGCTTTTTTGTAATTTTGTCAACAAAGAAAAACAATTAGAATATTCTATCCCATTTAAATATTTTAAATAATTTCATTTCATTACAGATTTGACAATAATCTTGTATATAAGACAGATATTTCCATATTTTTGAGGGGTATGCCCATCCTACAGTAATACAGCACAACCATCCCATAAATGGAAGCTTCGGAGTAAGTTTGTTTATATAATAACATAATGTGTTCATTAGTGAACACAGAATTTGTTACGTCTGGACAGAGCCAGCCTAGCTGTTTCCCCATTTGTCCAGTCTCTAAGCTAAGCTAACCGACTGCTGGTTGTAGTTTTATATTTAGCATACACACAGGAGAATGACATCAATCTTTTCATCTAACTCTTAGCAAGAAAGTGAATAAGCATATTTCCAAAAATTTTGAATCACTCCTCTAGTTTAACAATGACTTTGTAGTGGCCAAAGAAAGAAGTATTAAAAATTGGAGTTAATTTTCTTTCAGAGTCAATTGAAACCAGATCAATCGAAACTTGTCAAAGTAAAAAATGGGTTAGCTCAGATGTTTATGATGTAACTTTAAGTACTTAAAAGACAAAAAAAGATCAGTGTCAACATCCTGTTGGTTCACTTTGCAACAACAAACAAAAAAGTTGCCTGGGACATCCTGACACAGGCTTTACAGGTCTATTGTGATCAACGTCCCGGAGGCACAGGAAATCTTAAAACACACAGCAGGTGGAAAAACATTCAACAAAACACCAAAGGCAGGAAGGCAGAAAACAGAAGACCCAGAGGTTTTAACTATGGTCACATTTGAACCTGTGAAAAGGATACTTGAAATAAATATCACAGCCTCAGACATAAACTTAGTTGTCTCAGACACAGTTTATCGATACCTGCTGAAAGATATGAGGTCACTTTGAGTTGCTTTGTTATGTTTTTGGCAAGTGAAACCATAGTGACACATGACTCACAGGTGACATGTCAGCGCTAAAAAGGAATAAATACTGAACTCAGAAATGGATCAGTAATATATAAATGTATCAACTTTTAGGCAAAGTTATACATTTATTTTCTATTAGTCTACCTACTTTGCAGTGACTTAGTCTTTGATTTTACCCTAATTTCATTCCCACACGCTTCATTACCTCCTACCTGTCCTAACCTAAAATTCATACATTCATATTTTAGTGTCATAAAATGATTCTGAAAGACTTCAACTTATACTGAATGATTTTCTGTGCCAGGTTCTGGCTTAATGCTAATCAATATTAATGGAGCAGAAGGATCTGTGATTACCAAAGATGATTTTAAGGTAGTCATAGTGGTCCTTAGTGTGATGACAAATGAACTTATTAATGCTAATATGAGGTTGTCTCTCTCAGATCTTCGTAGTGCCGCTTAATGATAAATTTCCTGTGATTTGACAAGATGCATTAATGCTTATCTCATGGTAAGGCAGTACTTTTTATGGTGCCAAATGAAATGAATTGAATGAGCGTTTTAATTTTTTTGGGCAAGTCTTAATGACACCTGTGAAGAGCAGCTGCATGTCATATGGGCCTATTGATTGAAAGATGATCTAGACTATTTATCCATCCAATGCACTGGTGATTTCCATTATATTTCCACAATGATACAGTATAATATTGTTAAGATGTAACTAAATAATCTATGAATTTGTTTCTTTATCCTTTGTAAGGGACTCCGGCATCTGCTCTATAACATTTGGCAACACCAGGTGCACATTAATTAGATACTGCCATTCATGTGATACTAAACCTAATGTAGCTATCAGTCACAACCTGTTACAGGCCACACATAGACACTCTCTCACTGCATTTCAGTTACTTGGGAACTACCCAAAGACTATGGCCACCACAACAACACACTTTAGTTTCTTGAGCCCAAAATATTTGAAAATTAAATTTGATTACCCTACAATTCAGTCCTTATCAAGAATTGTAATTGGGAACTTTTTTTATACTGAAAAATTACCACCTACCATCTATAGCTATTATATAATGGCAATGAATATTTATTGGCTATGACACACCACTGTCAGGGGACCTTACTTTTCCTCAATAAAAGCCAGAGGTTTGAATTCCAGAGAGTATATTCTAAATACTTTTATGAACAGCATGATTTGGGCCTGATTGGTTATATTGAAGAGAGAGTGGCCAGTATTGCTTGAAACTACAGTAGAGTCCTAATTTAAAGGTACCCTATGGAGTTCTTGACCTCTAGAGCAGTTTTTTTAATGAGCAGGTTTGCACCTTTAATGGGCTGGGCACCTTTTCATGGCATGAATGGGTACAGGTAATGTGAGCAAATATACTGCCATTTTAACTCTGACCACATTTGACAGCCATGAAAAGGCTCAGTTTCATTTCATGCCATGAAAATAGAACCCTGTCACTTCCATTTGAGACACTGTCACTTTTAGAGTGATACTGATATTCTATGTGTTAATTGTGCATCCTCACATATTCCATTTGCATAAAGCTCAAAGATGTGACTTCTGAAAGACATAATCTTAAAATATACAAACACCTCTGTTGGTGGTACAGTACAAATAGCTTTCTCATTAATTGCCAGCATTACCGTAGCTGATCACCATTGTACCATCAGTATTAGTAGATAGAAAACTGACATTGTGCCAATAGAGATGTGTGGGAGATAAATCCTGACATGCCTTCATCTAACAAGCAAACAGGCTTTAAAGGAAGATCTGAACAATCTGTAGACAGCAAGTCTGTGATGAGTACTGATGAAAACAGCCTTTTTTTTTCCTTTACAGCAATGTTTTTCCTTGAATACTCCATCCCAGTGAATAATCACTGTTGATGTGTGAGTGATGTAAGATGTAAAAGCATGTCTCGATTTCTAAAAACAAGATAAGGTCTCCCTCTGAACCACTCTAAGTGACTTTTAAGTCCAAGGCTCAATTTTCAAATTCCTGTCCAAGTCTGTCTGAGGATGCTCAGGCTCATCGTCAAGGAAATCCCTCCTTGAATGCGATAAGAACTGCGTGTGACATGAGAAAATGAAAATGTGATTTAAACTGGATAACAAGAGTCTTGCATTCGGGGTTCTCTCGGGAGTGCCTTCTCTGACAGCACGTTTAAAACTGCTGGCCCAGGTTTGCTTTTGAGCTTCAGTTTATTCATCTGCACAAGTTAAAAAAAAAAAGATAAAACAGAAATGAGGAAAAACAAATTACAGGTGGAGCAGGTGATATAAACACATCTTGTCACAAATGAAACAAAATTGAGGTGAGAAAAACACTCAGACACTGAATTAGACGACAGAACCTGAGTGACAAGCAAACGCAATAAACTGGAATATGTTATATCAGGAACAAGCCGGCATTGTGACAAAAAGTCTGAATGAAGTGAAAAAAAGAAATACATCTAATATATGAAGTGAAAACTCGACATTCTTTCCATTCCTGCTCTGCATCCATCTTACAGTAACTACCGAATGAATAGATTTTAGAAAGCATATTATAGCGTTATGAGAAACACTCATGAGTGGCACTAATATCCAATCATACTCCAGCAGACACATAAAACAGTTACACCTCCCTTGGGAACTATAGTCATGCAAGCTATAGTTATTATTGTTATTTATTTATATTTTTCCTATAATGAGGGAATCAGGGTTTTTTCCTTCACTGGATGAGTTGTTGTGATCCCTTCAGTCGTGCTCACACCTACCTCCAATATGCTAACCACCCCTCCCTCTAGGCATTTAATACAACACACTCTGTTTTCTTATAGGACTCTCAAATAAGTACATGTTGAAAAATGAGCTCACATTCCTTAAACAATGCATGTAGGAGGTTTAATTGTTCCTGCAGGACTGTGGCTGCCCATACAGAATACACCAACGGTGCTAAGTAGAATATATTACAAGATAAGAAACATTTACAAACACATTACAAGATGCGTAAATGCACACACACTGCTACATTTCTATATGAGTAAATATGAACGTGTGCGTGCTAGTGTAGAAACATGCTAACTGGTTTCAGATTAGATGACTCACTTTAGGTTTCCCCAGGTTGGAGACAACTGGGCCACTTTGTCATCAGCAACACTCATGGTATTGATTTTACAGCAGCTTGATTGCTGCACCTCTCAGGCTAGTTCACCTTCAGCCAGGAAGCGTACAATCTCAATGGACACTTGTGGAGAACCTCAGTTCCTCCACTGACTGATTTATTTGATTTGTGATAGACTGAAAGTCTGAATTATCCAACTGCTTACGAGGTATCATGGGAGGAAGAACAAACCATGATCCAAATGTAAACAAAGGGTTGCATCACCATCAAAGCCATCAAAAGACTGAAAAGTCTTTTAAAGTGCAGAATAACACAACAACAAAAAGTTATGAACATTTTCTAATACTGTTAAATATTTGTTCACATTAGACATTTTTAAAATATGTGAGTAAAACAGGCCTACAGCTTCATCTTCAATCCTCTGAGAACAGAAGAAATTGTTATTTTTCATCAAACCCTGATATACACCTGTAATTAAATGATTTTAGGGATGCAACTAACGACCATTATAATTATCCAATTGTCTGCCAATTTCTTTCTCGATTAATCAAATCTAATTTTTTTTAGGAAAAATTTGTTTTTCTAGCTAATAAAGGTTAAACTGAACCACATGAAAAAGTTTTTACTGTTACCATGATGATGAACCACACCATGTTTCAAGTGATCATTTTAACCCCAACCATGATCTTTCCCTAACCCTAACCAAGTGGTGTTTGTGCCTAAACCTAACCAGACCTTAACCATAGCATTGCCACACACTAAAATATCATTATTTTTCATGATTACTGCTGATTGAGGTGGCATATTAGAAAATGCTCCTATGGGTCATTCTAGAGTGCAGGTACAATTGACCGGTGTGGTCATCTCATTATGAGGATGTGCTGTCAGTTCAACCCAATCCCCAAAAGAGGGTCAATATTGGACAATTCTGCAAAACCTTGGATTACATTTTAATGCTAATGTTTGGCTCTTTCTACAATCTATGCATGGTAAATACAGTATAGTTATGGTTAGGAAAGACTTAAGGCAAATAAAATTTAAGGGTTAAGGGTTAAGGGTCAAACACACTCACCTCTGTTTCCCAGAAGAAAAGTGCAACACAAGCGTACTAGCCTGAAATAGATGGTTCTCTCACTAATGTCACACTGATGTTTGTCTCTGACACATCTGGATGAAACACATTCACACATCGATGCCTTGACATCTATTCTGTGTGAAACTTCAGAACTTTTTAAAAACTAACTCTTTGCACTACTCCTGCACTGGCTGCAGCACACACAGTGATGTCTCAGGAGATCATATGAGGGCAGGGTTAGCTGAACTGTTACTGTGTCTGTTGTCTCTGAGACCTTTAGCCCACAGAGGACAAAAGGGCTAATGCTTATAGCCCTTCTTATAGGAAGAATGGCAGAAGCTTGAGCTCAATAACCCAGCTCCCCCCTCTTCACCCTGCACTATACCCTTGGGATCTAAATGTTGGTGGTGGGGGGTGTGAAGCCCTTTACCTCCTCCCACGGGCCCTGCTGTCTCCTAACAACCCCCTCCCCACACACACACACACACACACATACATACACACACGCAGACGCCTGCCTGCAACACACACGCCCTTTTAGC
The DNA here is from genome assembly GCA_029490765.1 of Euthynnus affinis. Lineage (NCBI taxonomy): Eukaryota > Metazoa > Chordata > Actinopteri > Scombriformes > Scombridae > Euthynnus > Euthynnus affinis. Next base: position 7,341,125 of record CM055840.1, on the reverse strand, counting down.
AAGCCTTTGTCACAGTCAAGTAAAAAAAAAAAAAAACTTGATTCTCATGATCAAGTTAAAAAAAAGTAGACCATATGAGGCAGGATGCCCCCCTGGGGGAAGAGAAAAAAAGAAATCAGGTGATCCTGCCTGATTCTGTTCACTCAGTTTGAAAAATTATTTAGTGTTCTTCTCACTGAGAAAAAAAGGATCACATCAGCAAATAAGACAAAGTTTGTATGAATAAAACCGCTTTTGTGCCAATATAAAATGTCCAGGATTGGAAAAGCAACAACATTTTGGCCCAAACCTAAATAAAGTATTTTTTATAAGAAGCAGTAACACATAATGAGACTGTTTTGTGTTTAATTGGATACCTTTTCGGTTTGTGTCATTATAAAGTTGCTGAAGCAACATTCACTTTTATTTGACCCAGAGGTCCGCAGAGAAAAGATGACTCTCAGCACTTTGTTTTTTGACACAGAGGCCATAAATAGAGTCCTATGGGCAGAAACTGAACTGGCTGAGCAAACCCCCGCGGTGTTAAACATTAAACAAATCACTTCAACCTCCTAACAGTAGACCATGTCCCTCTCCCTAAAGTTGAGTGATGCAAGTCAGCAGTCCCCCATCACAAAAGCGCAACAGCTGCAGCGACAGAAGCAGCGTTTCTGAACCACAATAGACCCCCTGCCAATGCAACCCCATTCTCACCACAGCATCTTTTAGAGAGGGCCTTGTCTTTGCCTGAAGAAGACTCCGCGACTTTTTGCTTAGAGCGGAGGAATCGAGACATCTGCAGACATAGGCTACTTTAACATTAATATGCAAATCACATTTACACAACGTTGCGCACGCAGCTCCTGCTGGCACCGCAAGTACCGCAAGGAGATCAAAGTTTGTTTTCTCTGGAATATCATTTGACGCATTGTATATGGTTGATACATTTGATCATACATACTGGAAGATGAACTGTCCTCATATCAGTTCAAATCAGATTCCAAGCCTGAAGTGACTGGCAAGACCCAGACTGGGTTTATGAAAAATTAGATTATGCCCTTGAGTGTCTGCATCCGAAATATATCCTAACTCATTGCATCGCCCTTGCAGGCAAATATGTTATGAATGGAAACAGACTCACAAAGTATGTATGATTTTACGCATAAAAACATATTCTACTACTGATGCCGTTTTACCACACGTTTAGACGCTGTACTTTCTGATCATATCACTAAAAACATATTTTTAGTAATAAATGTATCTTAAAAAACTAACAGACTACAGCTGTAGAAACCATGTCTTTCCTTTCCTGAGGGGTCTCACCTTGTTGGCATTCCAGTCCGATGTTCCCAAGCGCACAGCTCCTTTATCCAAAATATACGCGTCAATAGCTACATAACAATAAATAAGATCAGTGTTATTGTGCCAAGTGAACGCTCTCTTCAAACACCGTAATAACACATATTCCTTTATCCTATGGGTTCATCTGGCGGCTGTTTACTGCGATGTGTCGCTTGTGTATCCGATCAGTCCCAGGGCGCCTCGGAGAGAGGCATGGTGCGGTCTGCAGAGAGATCTCCAACCTGCTGCAACCCCGATATTCCTCCGCTCTGTCGCCGTCGCCGCTCCTCCTACGGATGGAGAAGAAAAATGATAAAAACACCTGGCGCTGTCCAGACCAGTCAGCTGATTCACCAGCAGGCTATTGGCTGAGAGCGCCTGTCTGTCACTGTCGGCCAAGCAAAGCAGAGCACCATCTGCTCCGGGCTTGTTGTGATGAGAACAAAGGCAGGAGAGGGCGGCGGGGCATGGGGCGAAGGGGGGGGGGGACGTGTGGGTGGGGAGATGGGGGGGTGGGGGGTGGTACATGGCATTACTGCTGAAAAAAAAATCTCTCCTCTGAGCCTCTCCTCAAACCTTGAGGACAATATAGACAGTCACTAAAACAGCAAGAAGGGAACTTTAAAGTGTAGCTCTGTGATCTATGAGTATTTTATTTTATTTCATTATTATTATTATTATTTTAGTAATAACAGTAATAGACGCTTTTTATTAGTGAAAGACAGAGTGTCATGTGTCACACATGTCTGTTCCCATTTCTAGAGTTTAGGATTGGTTTATATCAAATTTTTTAAACAAAACTGAATCTTGAGGATTTTGTTTGTTTGTTAATCTTAACAGGAACTATTCACAAAAAGTTAAAAAAAAAAACAAAAAAAACCAAAAAAACCCTAACTGACCTTTGTTTCTCATTTGAGTCCCTTATTATTCCAAATTGGGTTGTTTTCCAATTTTTCCCCTTTAAGCTCTTGATTATGATCAAAGTGTTGACATTTGTAATTTCAGTCATCCATTCTTCAAAGTCTCTTGAAACACTTGCTTTTTAAAGGAACAGTTGGATAATGGACTATTAAAATAATCTGATGCTGCAATCTTGTCATTTGTTCAGCTAGTTACACATTACTTGAGGTGACGTCAATAGAAGAAACAGTGATGAAACATTGAGTGGGGTACTGTTCATTTAGTAGTTAAGATTGGAAAGAAAAACAGAGTTTGGTATGTTTTAGTATCAAGTCTTTCATCATGCGATTGTGGATAATAGAGTTTGCAGGTTGTGTGTTTAGGTTGTATTCATTTGTGTTCTTGGATGTGTTTATGTATGTTGGTTGATTATTATGAGCTTCATGGTGTCTCTGTTCTGCTTTTCCGTCTGCAGTTTCCCTCCACACCTGCCCTGCTTCATCCTTGTTAACCATGCCTTGCATCCTCTTCCTCAGCCGATCAGCTCTTTTCCTGTTCTCCTGTTCCACCTTCGCCTCAGTTTAGTTTGAATTTAAGTCCTGAATTTCAGTTCAGTTTTGTTGGATCCTCTGTTATGTCTTGTTCAGTTTTGCCTTGCCTGCATATCCTGAATCAAGAATTATTCTTCAGTTCCTGCTGCTCCTGTGTCCTGTATTTGGGTCCTTCCTACTACTATTCCTGACATACACCGTATTACTTACTTAAAGCAATACCTGGTGCTATAATGTTCATATCAAAATGATCTCAGTTTGATTGATTCACTATGTAATGGTATTTTTGCATAGATTTCTAAAATATGTTTCAACTCTTTTTGAGAGCATTATTTATCTTTCTTTTTGGCTTCTTGCAGGGAGCACAAGTAGCTGTAAAAAATCAACATAGTCATATTATCACACTACAAAGTTAAATGGTGGACCTTGCATTTTTACACCAGCAGACAGTGGCCAGACCATTTTTCTGGCCACCTGGTAAATGTAAATCCAGCATTCACTCTCATTTTAGCTCTGTTTTTGGTCTCCACCAAATCCTGAGTTGGGGTGTTGGGTTTATCAGAGCTTTTTGGCTGAAAATAGTTGCCTGCTACTGCCAAAAAACATTATAAGAGCAGTGGGACTTTTAACAATTAAGTTTTGGGCTGTGACACCAAAACAATGCACTCAAAGATACTAAAATGGGAAACTGCAGTGGCATATGATAATACTCTTTCATCACTACAAGCAACCCCTTTCACATACATATAGTATTTTTTCTCCATTCGTAATATAAAAATATTAATTAGTGCAGCTTTGATATTTATATTCACAAAAGTGAGATCAGGACTTGCACAGGAAGGATTTCCTTCCAGGATGATTGATACTTTAATTTTAACATTAATACTAATAGCAATGAGTTCTCTGCATCAGATTTCCTTAGCTAATAAAGTATCCAAAAAATTCAATATTGTAGTAACATCAAAAACAAACATCATCAAATTTCACCACATTTCACCGTGGTGATGGCTATTTCCTTGTCAAAACCTATAGGTGTCATTCTTAATTAATGCCATATTCACACCAGGCAGTTATTTTACACATGGAAGAATGAGACAACAGCATTATCACACACAAGAACCCACAAGAAAAAAAAAACACACAGGCCATCAGAGTAAGTAATATCATGCATTGACCTTTAAATATAAATTCGGCTGAATACAGGATTGCATTAAACCGGCGCTCAGGCTGAAAAGCATCCTGGCTCCATTAGCATTTGTGCGACCATGTATGATGACATCAGTGAAGCATTAGCACGATTTAGAAGAATCCATTTGCTCACGGTTGCGGCGAGACAAGGAGATTATAAACCCACTGTTGCCATACGCGCATCAGCTGAACGTGCTGCGACTGCTCCTACTCAGGCCTGTTGCCACGTCCTAAAGTGCATGGCAACTGCAGCAGAGCGAAATGAGATGCGAAGGGGTTAAAGTGGAGGCCCTGAATGAATAATTGCTCTACAGTCCACAGCCTCAAAATGTAATCCCACCCCTCAAAACCCACCTGCCAATGAACATCCCATTTTTTAGCAAATAGCATGAGCATCATCTCAACTGTGGGGAAATTTATTAGAAACATTTGTGGTGTTTTTTTGTAGAGGAAAAAAACCCCAGATCTTTCCTGGTGAATTGCTGCTTTTCTTGGTGCAGCCCTTTTGGAAAGCTGCATGCACTGTCCTCTAGAATCAATTTTCTCCATGAGTATCCTTCACTTTGAAGCACCACCATGTTAATGCACTCCTTCACATGAGAGAGCCATATGTTCTTGAAATCTTGAGAGCAGGAGGCAACTACAAACACTCATTTCAGGAACTAATTTCACACACATTGTCGATTTGAGACATTTGAAAAGAACTTAAAAGATAAATGAGCGCATGTGCTCACCATTCTTATTCCGACTCTGTAACTTGCTCATGTGACACATTAGCGCGATGGCAATTATGATGCCACGCAGGTAGACGGCATCTAAGAACATAGTGCGGGCCCAGCACAAGCGCTTTGCTGGGTTGATTTTCAAAGCGAAACCATTAAAGCTGTCTACCAGGAGGTATATACTGCAGGCTGAGCAAGACTGTCTACCTTCAAAGCCTTCCTTGGTGAGGTGAAGAGAATGGTGGGTGGGTAGGAGGTAGGTGGGGAGAAAAGCTCTTATCTGTACACCCCCTCTCTGGTTCTCTTCCATAGAGAGATGAAGACAGATGGCCTGCTCTGGTCCTGTCAGAGCAAGAAGGGTGTGCTGCTGAACCCCTCACCCCACACACACACACACACTGATTCATTTGATAAAAGTAGAAGGTCAGATCAGGTTGTCTAAAGACTTCTTTTTTTCTCAGTGCCATGCTGTACAAAAATGAAGGTACATTTATGTAATTATTAACAGCATACTGTCATGACCCTGTCCCATTCTGGCTCTATCCTTAGTTGCCATAATCCACCAGTCCACCAGATACCCTCAGACTTTTTCCCTGTTTGTTATACTGGACTGAGTGGGAGATGGCCTTTATACAGGATATTTAACTCCATATTTTCCCTCCACACCTGCCCGGCATCATCTTCAGTAACCCTGCCCTGCACCCTCTTGCCCCTCTTGATCAGCCCTTTTCCTGTTCTCCTGTTTTCAATGCAGTTTTGTTGAATCCTCTATTCTGTCTTGTTCCGTTTTGATTCAGTCTTGCCTTGCCTGCATATCCTGAATAAAGAATCCTTCTTTAGTTCCTGCTGCTCCTGCGTCCTTCATTTGGGTCCATCTCCTATTACTATTCATGACATACACAGTCTTACCGAAAGCAATACATGGAGTTATAGTGGTCATATCAAAAGGATTTTGATTTGATTGATTCACATGTAATGATAACGTTTGCAGAGATTTCTAAAATACATTTCATCTCTCTTTGAGAGCATTCTGTTCCACTGACTCAAGTCTCCACAGCTAAAGAGAGGCAAGAACTCTATTATTATACACTGCTGAACATCTCTATGTGACGTCTTCATTACACAACCAACTTTGAAGCCTAGAGCATATAGCCAGAGGTGATGGCATTCCCACTCATTACCAATGCTTTTATAGCACAAGTCAAAACAGCATTTTTCCAGCATTTTTTAGTGATCATATTAGATTTTGAGATTTCAGGACTTTATGTTTGCAGACTGAAAGTGTCTCAGCAGCCTGTTCAGCAGCATGGACAGTACACAAAAAGTGACTCACCTGTGGCAGTGATGCAGTACATCACTGGAGAACAAACTAGTGAAAACGGAACTGCATCATAACTTCAATTATGATGACACCAGGTTTTTGAGTTTCGCACACAGGCTTTGCAGCTTTTTGAAGCCTTTTCTGGAGGTCCACCTAATATTACTTCATATTTTTTCACTTAGAACTATTCCTCTTCTGATCTAATCTGATTCTCTTGAGAATTTCATGCCTGGAAAGACAAGAGTCTGTTTAACAAGAGTGCCAGAGAATATCTCTGTGTTGGTTAATGGGCAGGCAGTTTCAAAGAGGCCCTGACACATAGCCAGAAACGATGTCTGCACCATCACATGCTCGCCCTGATGAAGCGCCAAAAAGTTACCCTTGTTTGCATTCAGGGCTCCAAGGGAAGCATTATGTCCTGCTAAAAACAACAATCTGTCAATCAGATTGTGCAGTATGGTGTGTTTATGCTTCAACATGTTCTCTCGCTTTTGTTTTGTCTTAACTCATGCAAAATCTTTCACAGGATATATTCATGATGCAAAATAATGCCATTAGTCTTCTTAGCCTGGCAGTGTGGCAACAACAACAGCAAATCTTTTTTTTTTCACTGTTGTTGTCACCTGATTCAAGCCTAGCTGCCATGGCCTGTACTTTATTATAACTCTGAGCAATATATATATATTTTTTTCAAAAACATAATTCATGTGTAAGGGCCAAAACAATGCATCAGAAGGAGATCGGTTCTGGCAGTGAGGCTGCTGCAGGCAAAGGTGTTGCTGCAGAGTTAGGGCTGGTGGCAGCTGGAGCAGCACTCTTTCCTCATCTTTTTTGGAAAGATAGATGGTTGATGAAGTTACACTGACCAGGATCGTCCAAAGATATCTGTACAGAGTTGTATCATCTTATACTCACACCTGACACTTACTTTGTGGTGTTATCTCGAAACACCACGGAAGTAACTATCCTATTTAACACACTGTAGCTATAGCCAGTGTTTAGACATGCAGTCTCGGTCACACAACTGGTCAGTTAGTTGTTAAATGTCAGTTTTGTCTCTTTTTATCACTGGTGATAATCAGGCGTGCTGGTGTGAAGGGCATGGCTGAACTAACAATGTATGTGCCCTCATCTGATACAGCTGCAACATCAAGTCTGTCCATCTTCTCCATTTCTTTGTCATCTCTGGATCTATGTTTAAATGTGTTACAAAATGACCTGCTTGGTCCAGAGCCAGAGAGGAGCCTTAATTTTTTTCCCTGTCAGTATATTATGACAATTATGACAATATCAAGAACCCTCTCCCTCTCCTGCCCAACACCCCATGTGGTGATACACTCTAGCTTTAATTCACAGCCATTCGGTATTCAAGGTATCGAGTGCTGCTATTGATTGTCTCTGTTAACTTGTGCAGTAAACACCGTGGTTTATCAGGCCTTGTCATCTCCTCGCAGGATGAGACACCGTGCATGCTAAGCTTTAGATAACATAACCAACTTCAAAAGAGGCCCTGAGTGCCAGCAACAGACTCATTTTGTGCTCTGTGTGTCTCCAGCCACCTTTAATCTCTCAGGAGGACAAATCCTCGCATGGACAGAAAGTTTTGCTCTCATGACTGCCAGGTGCAATCAAATAACCGTTTTGTTTTATGGCAATTCAGAGCTCAACTGAAATATCACTGAAATTAGCCTGCGTAATAACAATGCAGTTGTTCAAGTTCTCGGTTCAAGACAGATAACAAATATGGATTATCTCCCAGTGCTGTAATATTAACACTTCCACTCACCCGTACTACAGCAACAAGCAAGTCTTCCCAATCTACACTGCACAAGCAGAGGGAACTATAAATAGAGAGAAACAAACAAATGGTTCCTATTATCAGGTAAGTGTGGGTCGGGGGGTGTTAGAGGTGGATGTGGGTGTGAAAATGATTGAGGGGCTAGACCCGGGAGAAGCCGAGCCCAATGTGACGTGGCATTTGGCTGGCGAGCCTCTGGGAGGTCAGGCTGTCAGGACAACTGACAGTCAGCTGAGCATGAGCCAAGTGATGCTGCTGGGAGGAGGCAGGAGCAGACGGAGATGCTTGCTCGCTGGGCTGGCCGGAGCCTCAGCGTACCACACATCCAGCTCTTATTTAGTTAGTGTGACTCACCGGACAAGAAAAAGGGGACACACCAATTGAGAAAGTAAAAACAATGTGAAATATTTAGACTTTTTAGCCCTTGCCTCATGCTTGAATTTTACCCAGCAGGCTGTGAGTGGCAAACTATGTTCCAGAGGCTGAAATCTTTTATTAACATCTGTCTCACACCAAGGACAGGCCTTCTTTCTGAAGATGATGATCTCTTCATCTGCTGCCCAGATCTGCCTCTCTCCCCCCCCACTCTCTCTATTCTGTTTATCTCCGGTTGGTCTCAGAGCTCACGTTGCTATTTCCTTAGGCAAGGCAAACTTTCCTCTCAGGGCTTATTCAACTGTCTGCTTTTCTGCTTAGCATGGATTTCTCCTTCATAATGCACCAACGCAGAGGTTAAAATGCACCCTCCCTGACTGGTGAAAGTATTTTTTTCTGATTTGATTCAATTTTCAGAGGACAGAGTGAGTGAGTGAGTGAGACGGAGTGTTGTCGAGCGCAGACAGCAGAGAGCCACTAAAGGATGCAGGGACCAATTTGTCCTCTAATCTGTTACCTGAGGCTGTGCTGGTGCAAGTCACAGATATGCTGCTGTCGAGTTTTACTTTCAACTCCTGTTAGTAATCTATCATGTGCTATAATAGAGGTTGATTAACCGTTTAAGGATCCCACCCAGAAAAAAAGGAATGGAAAAATGCATTTCTTAGTTCCTTTGTGCATTAACAAAAAGCAATGATTTCATCTTTAACTGACCACACAGTTTTTCCAGTTATGAGTCTCTACAAAACAACACATTTACTGACACAACTGTGATGTCAGTAAATGTGCACACATTTTACATACAACATAAAGATTAAACAAGATCCTGAAAACTTATTTTCTCAATCAGCCTCTTACTTTGTGTGATGGACCCCCCTTGGGAAGAAGTTGCAAAGCTGCTGTTGCTGAAATTTTTATTTTGTTAAATCATTATTACCAATATTAGCATTATTACCCTAGATTTATCTAATTAGTGCCTGTATTTTTGTTAAAATTCCCAAAGATTATACAAATTAAAGTTATGTGATAATTTCAATAAATTAACAATGTAACAACATTAGATTTATCAGTATTTCATGGCAATATTCAGTTTTGGTAAAAAAAAAAAAAAGAAAAATCAATTGATTGGTTGAGAAAGTTTTTTAAATGTGTTTTTAAATAAGCCCTGCAAACCAAACTAAACTAATTAAAAAAAAGTTTACCTGAAAAATCACATAATAAGCCATGCCACATGTCTTGCATTTTTTCTGCAGCTAACTATGTGGAAAGAAGTCAGTCTTGTTATGAAAACAGCAGTGTAGCCTGGGACCTTTTTTTGAGTTGAACATAGTTTCAGAGTTCTGTTACCTTAAGTATAACTAATTTTATCACAGAAGCCACTGAAGGCCTTTTTCAGATAGCAGCAGTAGTATGTACTTGAATACACTTAGATATGGTGCTGTAATCAGTAAATGATCTATTAAAAGTTTACATCCAGCCTTTTCTTTGTGAAAGTCTGTTAAATCAGGTGTGTGTGTGTGCGTGTATGTGTGTGTGCGTGTCTTGCTTCTCTGACACACTGGAGGCTATTTAATGATCTATGTCTGCTTATGTTGCATTTCTTTGCAGTCAGTAATCAACATGCAAGATGTGCATGCATGGGCATGTTCTGGAAATGAGTCCTCCTACTCTCCTGTTTCACACAAGTGATATGACTTACTGTCTGAAATACAATACACTGTCTACATCCCGGCCCTAACACAGCAATACGGCTTTTACCAGCAACATGGACAGTGACATTACAGGTTCAGGGTGAGAAGGTCAGAGGGAAGATCCATTCAGAGCTGTCCAAGCTCACAGTTAATCAGTGGATGGAACTGTGGTTGCTGGGCAGATTTGGTAGCTTCATGTTGGTTAGAGAGCCTGATCACTTTCTCACTTGTTCTTTTTTTGTCCATTTTTTTCACCTCCTTTCCTTACCGTGTAGCTCCCTATGTAACAGATTTTAGAGGTGTTTTATTACTCCGTCACTTCCTTCACCCATCTGAACCAACCTGTAAATACTAATTCAGGCTTCCAGATAGCATACATACAAAAAACAATGGCAAACATGCCCCAAAAGCTGAAGCATACATTTCTTTATCTGCTTGAGGTTTTGTGGGCTTTGGAATATAAATAAGCAAACACATAGTAAGAGGGTTTCTCTGTACTCTGTCAACTGTGTGTGACAATGGCAGAGGAACAATCCGCATCCGGAGTAGTCTCCCATCTTACCCCAAGAGAGCGTACAGCCTTTGCACCACTGAAGAAGTGAATTTACACCACAACATGCACAAGAATGTTATCTTTAAATATTAATAACATCTGCCTAGTAACCAAACATGAGCTCTCCATGGGATGCTCTCCAGCCATTGCCCACAGAACAGGGAAGACGTGTCAAGCTGAGAGAGAGGTCAGCTGTTCACTCAAAGGGATGGATTCATGGAGGGGAAATCGAGTGGTGGAGAATGTACCAATGAAATTCATATATTCCCACATGGAACCCAAAAGGCAGATCAAAAGCTAACTGATAATCTGCTCTTGCTGTCTCTGCTTCAGCCCCATCTCTTTATACACACAGCAGTGAATATCCTGTGATCACTGAGCACCTGCAGGGTATCGTCAGGGAGTGAAACTGATGTGTGAATGGATGGTCCATTTCCTGGGACACTCTGGCAGGAATTGCTTCTAAGATCTAGAATCACATTGCAGGAGCCCGAGAGTGCTGAGGTGATTTCAGCACCTTGGACAGAGCCGCTGGTTTAAAGATGAAAATTTCCCACAAGGAACTGTTCCCAGCTCCCAGTGTTCTTGCTCAAAATATCTTTTTTCCCCCCCTCTGTGTCTTGTGTTTTCTTTATGTTAGATATAACATGAATCTTTCTCCAAATCTCGAAGCTTCTAGTCTTTTCAGTTTGATTTGTTTTGCATTCTAGAGATACTTACTCAAAAAACTTGCAGATTTCTTCTGCAAACTCCAATTTACGAAGCCAGAGCTATACCTGTTTATTCAAACTTATGTGTATTATTGTATTTTGGACAAAAAAGGTCTGTTGAAGCTTAAAATGCAGTTATGGGTGTTTAAGTCACAATTTACTGAGCACAAATCCTCTTTTGTGGCCAAATGCCGTGCAAAAAGGCCTTTAATCCATATAATCTGATCAGTGTGATATTATGTCTGCTAATACTCCAGCTGTAAACAAATAACATAAACTTTGTTTGATACTATTGTATGCTGTCACTTTTGGCACAAAAATTGTACACTGTTTTAAAGAAAATGAAGGATTGTTACTGTGATCCAGTAAAAGCAGTACATTTCAAATGTTGATTTCAAGCTTGATGTATCTCAGTTAAAGCTCAATCATCTGTAGAATATCTGTAAATGTGAATCATAGTGTTATACAGAATCTACTCAAGTATAAAGAAACCTGGCTATGACTTACTACTGTAAAAGACAGATTTAGAGTTGTCAGGTTGTCATTAATCCATAGAACCAAAACATACGAACCAAAAGTTGCAGGCTGTAAAGCTTAAATAATGGTTAATAACGCTCTGTAAACATAAAGGAAGCTGCAGAGTTGTGTCATAATTCTCAGTGGGCTCATCATTACATGCAACACCTTTAATATTATACACAGTCCTTTAATCCATTGCTATAAGAATATTGATTAGTGCCGTTTTAATTAGTAACGGGATGTATATGGTTTTCCCAGATAGCATACTTATATACATAAAATGCTCTAGTCATGTTTGTAACCTAAAGCATGTGATCTGTAATCATTCAAACTTTCTGTCTCAGTAAGTCAAAGTGGCAAAGTGACATTTTCTCAAGGCCACGCAAAGTTGCACTGACAGTACATCTGCACAACTAAAGGGAAAGGACACATTATCTTCTCTGCCCCTATATATCCGTACCCCTGGGGGTTTTGTCCTTCTCTGGGCCTGGATCTGACAGTCCTGAGCCTATTCCCAACTGCAGACTGCTGGAGTTATTATCTCCTCCACTGGTAGTTTTTTTTATTTAGACATGGTCATTACTGAATTACTGCTTTGATGAAAGTTTCTTAGAAGAGACAGAATCATTAATGCCAAAATACCACTGAAGAATCTATTCTTATGACTGTGTGTCTGTACCCCTCCCCACTTGCACCCACCAAAACAAAGCAAAAAAAACCCCTCCTCCATTCACTGGCTCTAATATGAAAACAGCAAAGCGTGCTCAGCTATTGTGAGCTACCAGGGAGCCGTCCAAGAAGGTCTGATGTTGCATATTGTATTAGATGAACAGCAAAAGCCTGCTACCATTAAGCAGGCTGTAAATGCTACACAAAAGTGATTACACCTGCTGGTCCTCGGTGGGCAGAACACAATGCAGCTCTTTTAAACACATCAGAGTGACATTTGCAAAAGAGGATTGTGTATATGTTCAGCCCCCTCCCATGACTGGCACTTCAGACAGAAGGAGCTTAAAGGCAGACCTCATGGGGATCAAACATAGAGTCCCTCTACCAAGTAGCAGCCTGGCTAACAGCATGAGATCTCACCAGGGCCACAGTTTTGATTGGCTCCTGCACCCAAAAGGCCATTAAACACGGTCTTGATTAACAACAAAGTCATACAGCTTTCAAAGCAACACCATCTCTCTCTCTCTTGCTCTTTTTTTGTCTATGCATTGTCTATATGTTTATAGAACAGATGACCTACTGAAGAATCAGAGGACAGTTATATACCCCATACTCATGTAGAATATTAATACTGATCCACTGACACTGCTCTGATTACACAGAGCAGTTACATAGGCATGACAACGAATATAAGTATATTATTAATAGTTAATGAGCTGTAATTGAATCTTTAAAGGGCATCTTAATATTGCAATTATGTAATTGGATAACAAAGGAATCACCAATTAACAATCATCCATCAGTTTAGTGATTACTTCTTCAGAGAGGGAGAGCTAAAAGGTAAAATATGGTCACACTGATCTTTTCTTTTGATTGTGGCTTTTTTCCCCCACTGTATTTTAACTGTACTAATTTATCCATATTTTAGCCTTTTCACCCAATGTAGAACAGCTTCTCTTTATGTTGAGTCTTATCTCTTTTCTATTGTTTGCTACTCTGTCAAATTGTTCCACTTTGTTTCCTTTTAGTTTTAATGCACTGGTTTTAAATGTGTGTGTGCAGCTCTGTGCAGCTGTCTGTGGCTGAGTTCTGTGTGCACACTCAAAGGATAAGGCTGGTGTTATTTTAGCCTTTAATGACTAATCAAAAATCCCATGAAAAGAAACAAAAGAGCAATGAATTTATTAGGAATGTAGCCACTATAAAGTTATTCCTTCAGTATCCTATCCAAAACATACTCAATAAGGTCTTCAGAAATAAAAAATGTATTTGTTGTCGAAACAGTTTAAGTCGCACCAAAGATTGAAGCTGGATTTTTAGTTGGGGTTACACACCATACACTGTGGCTGACATGTGCCTCACCAAAAATCTAACAACACATCGGGGATACAACATCTACAGAGACACTAGGGGTGTAAAGATAATCTGTTTTGGATCGGTTATCGGTCTGTGACCTATACGGTCCGAGTGCACCGGTCCATGGAGCCCCAAACGGTTCAAATGCACTATGAACGGTTCGATGGTCCGGATTTACGGCCGCGAATCGGTTTCTGACTCCATAGGTTCACATTCAAGTCCATAGAAATGTTGTCACTACCCGATTCGCGCGGCCTTGCGGTGTGTGAACTCTCACGAGACTCCAGTGAACAATAACAAAAGACGGCGTGTGATGACGGTGTGAAGTAGCAAGGGATCATGGGAGTTGTTGTCTTCGTTGTTAAATAATCAGCTTCACCGGGATGCGATTACTCCGCTGTTCATGGTTCTGGATGTTTTTACCAGGAGCCGAATTATCCGCAGGGATCTCCTCCTCTTCAGAACAAACGGACCCGCTGATTACAGGTAAAAACACTGAATGAAGCAGTTTCACCTAAAAGATCGGTGTTTCTCCGACGATGTACGGCGACCCACGGACGTCAGATACGGGCTGTTAGCTGAGTTGCTGCTAACACTTGTTGAGTACATTTCTCTTATAACTTTACATTCAGACGTTCGTCCGGTTTCTCCCGGGAGCCGAATTATCCGCAGAGGTCTCCTCTTCTCCTAAAACAAACATACACGCAGTTTAAAGTCAAAAATCTGTGTTTCTCCAACAAAGTTTGGTGACGGCCGCACGTCAGATACAGGCTGTTAGCTGAGCTGCTGCTAACACTATCACTTAAAATCGTTAAAATGTTAATTAAAGCTGTTTAACCCTAAGCACCAATAATTTTGACTTTTGCATTTACTATTCCTCCAGGTGAGCAAATTGTAAAGGTTATGTTGCCTGAAGTATGGGCACCACAAGAACTGTGATCAGCCAGCTTTGGCTGAACGGAACAGCCTTATTACATACAATTGGATGAAATTCATAGTTGTCTATGTCAGGACTGCTGTTGTCCTCTTGCATCAAGTATACTAGAAGTGTCTTCATGAAGTCATGTTGAGAATTAGTAAAACAACAGAAGGCTACCCCTTTATTTTTTCACAGAATATAAAACTCTTCTTCATCACTGACTTTCTTGAAATTAATACACTTAACTTGAGAGCAGCCACAATTTTTCAATGCTAACCACTGAAAGGACATCTAAGGTGCACAAGGCACTACACTTTCAGTTAATCCAGTGCAGCTGGTCAATGTAAAACAGTTCAGCCTGTGGTTATACTGGGCAGCTTCCAAATGGTAATGTGTGTTACAGTGCAAGTGTGGAGCAGGGCATTCCCTAGAGAGTGAAATTGTGCACTGTGTCTCTACTTTAAAAAAACCCCAAAATTAATCGTAATTCATAGTGTTACTTGTTTTTGGAATACAGAATGTGAAGGTATAGAAAACATGACTTTTCCTGCCATGAGACATAGCAATTCATTACTGAACAAGTCCTTATCCAAAATAAATGTGGTAATAGCAACAACAGATGATGTGGTCCAGCTGTAATTTTGCAGACATGTCAATAAATGTTATCAGACAGGAAAGTGTGAGAATCGGCAACAGTGGAGCAGTGGGTTGGGTTAGGGACTTTGTGCGGCGATGACTTGCATTTCTATTATGGTTTAGCATAAATCGTCACTCTGCGACCAACAAGTGGAACTGATGCCATGTAAGGTCTGGCAGGGTTGCCCTTTGAGGCAGAAAAAGAGAGCAGAGAAAGAGGCTTGTGTATTTGCATTCTGCAATGGAGCAGATGGAGCGTCTGTCATCCATATGCATGAGGCAGGCGGCTGCCAGCCTATCACCTTGACCCTTGCTATGGGACTGTGACCTTGGACTAAATGGAAGAGAATGGGACCAGTCTAAGCTGTGGTATTAAGGCTTTATTTCAGGGCTGGGAAAAATGGCTGAGCCTTGTGACTCCCAGTATTCCAGGCTTTGACTGTGGAGGAATGCCGGCCTGCTCTCCAACACCTGCCTGGTCACATGCAATTCATGTTAGTAAATGATGGATGGAGGGGGAGGAGACATGAGAAAATGTCACAAAGACACTTCTGTATCCGCAGCAGACGCCTTGGAAAGGAGCACAGCTTTCAGAGAGGGACTGAGATGGAAAAAAAAGACCCTAGAATCATCACATCTGTTCTCAAAAACATGTCTTGAGCAAACATGATAATTGCTAAACTTTATCCTAATGCAACAACAGATACTTTCATAAATTTAAAAACGTGCTAAAACTCTGTCTTTTATGTGCAGTGTTTTCTTAAATGTACTTGAAATGGAACAACAATCCAATATTTCCACATAATCTGGGACCTCTGGTGACATGCAGACAAAAGCAAAAGCTACAGCTACTTAATTATACAATTAACCTTTACACAGTTCCAGGAAAACTAAAAACAATCATGGTGAAAAATGCGACAGAAATGACTGCAATCTATAATTCAAATGAACTTTTCATAGGGCTGTCTCAGCTCTGTTTAGTCCCTTCTGTGGAAACAGATTTCTCTCATGGTGATGGGGATTTAATTTCCAATCTTCAATAGCCCTTCTGTCTCAGAATGCCAATTGAGGTGACCTTTGCATAAAAAAAAAAACAAAAACGGAGGCACAGTGACATGCCATTTAGTAATGACACGGCAGAGGAATGAATGATATCTAGTGAAACATGTCAGCTGATAGATTTCCATATAACTGGTGGCAAAAACAGCACAGTTGTGTAGACAGTGTAGTGAGAGAGGTACTGGCTTACACAATTCATCACTGAGTTTGTGCACTAAGTCCTGTTTGAAGTAATTTACTAAATCACTGTAGCATCGGAAACTTTAGAGTGACTTCTCCAAAAAATACAGTTTTAGGGGTCAAACGAAATATTAAACTTGACTGCCGATTATATGTAAATGCAGGTAATATTATACATTAAAGAGAAATGTCTTTCAGCGGGCTAGTAGTATTCAAACTGTTTAGAAATAGTGGGAAACATCCAATTATGCTAACCTTGCAGACGCTACTAGTTCATTTAATAAAACATCATTGGCATAATGTTTTGTAATTTCAGGTTGTTATTATGTTCCCGATTTACAGCATATTATTAAACAGCAACAGCAAGTGTTACATCAAATGTGTAGACCATATTTTCCATTATCTAAACAGGTCATATATTAGCAATGCTAACATTATTAATTAATCTCTACTTAGGAACTAGGTTGTATGATGTTTAAATCTCCTCTTACTCTCTTAATCTAAATACTTTGATTATAGCTAGGCTAAATTAGAATTTACAAAACTAAAGACCTATCCAGAACTATAACTCTCAGCTTAAGTGAAATAAGCACACAATAAGACTAAGCTCCATGAGGATTATTATACATATTCTTCCTATAGTGCTCCAGAGTTCAGCAGTGATTAATGAAGAAATATATCTTACCTTGGACAGAATCATTTGGGATATAAGCTCCCCCTCTGATACATACAGTTAACTTTATTTAACTGTTGCAGTATATCACTTTTTTGACTGCACCATATTTGTCAGTATTCCCAGAGCAGACAGCAACAACACATTAGTCACTGTAACTGAGGGATTCCCATGTGGAAGGAGGGTGTATATCTGCTCAGACTGTACATGTTCGTACATTGTTCCGCGGAGGAAAGCTGGTTGGAAAAATGAGGGCATGGTGCCATTGTGAGGCGTAGCGAAACAAGAAGTTTGCCTTACAGCTAGAGTTGGGGGGGCGGGGAGGGGGCACGTTCTCTGTGGAGGGAGCTGGGGTGTGTCTCCTTGAAAACTCACGTTGCTGAGGCAAGCAGAAAAGAGATACAGCAAACACATGCTGGGAGCACTTTGGGCATGTGTGTGTAGTGATGTATAGTTGCTGTTCATGTATGGGGGCAAAGAAAAGATAGTACTGTTATACAAAAGACTTCATCAGAACGTGCTTCTACCCGAGTCTGGACAGGTTTAACTGGTAGGATATCAAAACTAGCAACAGACATCAGTGTTTTTGGCGATACACCGGGAGCCCAAACACCATTTAAATTCCTGGAATTACCACCACATTGTTTACTGTAATCATCTAATTCAATTTTCTACCAGTACAAGCCTTATTAATTAAAGCCCCCACACAATTCTGTGACAAATAGGATTTTCACTGTCTGTGTGCTGTGGGAGGTTGGGGTATCTATGTATATGTGTGTGTGTGTGTGTGTGTGTGTGCTCGTCTCGCCCTGCACAGTCAGGGGTGCCTCAATCTCATCGCACTCCTGTTGTCACCACACCCCACAGGAGTCTGGCTCATGTAGCTCAGCTCTCACTGCTGTCTCAGGTGTCTCTCTATAATGTGAAAATATTATCCTGTAAATAAGACAGTCAGAAGGGCTGTATTGGTATTTTTCACTCACTGGCATAATTGAATAATTTAAAAGCGCTGTCAAACTGTCAAATATTAAATTAAACCATCAACCAAATCAAACAATTATGACTTCAATCTTGAGAGGGTAACACAGCTGCTGTAGCATAACTATTAAGATAACACCCAAAGCTTAGAAAATGACCAATGTTTCTATCAGTCTATGCAGTACATTTTATATTGTATTGTACTGTATAAAGTCTGATTTGACAGGAGTTTAGCTTTATTTAGCTGAATAAAGGAAGTAATGTGCAGTTTAAATCCACAGTCCAACCACAGGGGCTTTCATTTATGTTGCCTAATTAGACTCCTCACTCTCCTATTAGTTTTGTTGTACTCTTTAGGGTGAGACGACTTTCCTTCTCATCATTCTCAATGGTACATAGAGTTAAAGCCCAGCATGGCATGTTTTAGAGGATGTATCCCCTGAACTGAGTCACAAACACATTCATATTCCCATCTGTGGGCAATTTAGAGTCTCTAATGAGCATACAGTAAAAAGCCTGACTTTTGAGTGTTGGAACCGAATGGATATCCCAGATGAAACATTGTGCAGTCCACAGACTGGTCAGATTTGAACCCAGGACTCTCTTGTTGTTAAGCAACAGTGTTAAACACTTAACCACCATGGAGCTCTTCATAATACTGGATGTTGAAGCAAAAATAATCAAATCCTAGTGGAAAAATCATGTCTAACACCCTTTAACTGCAAAAGAAATGACAGTTTCTTTATTTGTAACAGGAGTTTTCTCTTTAAAAAAACAGTGAGGTCTTTGGGTTCTCGAGAGTAATGTCATGTTGCTGTTGAATTATATAAATGTATTATTCCACTGCTATGAACACCACAGTACCATCATTCAATTACATTGTATTGGGGTGGTGGAAGAAATATATTTTGAAACTAAAACTATCTGCATGATTCGATACCAACATCAGTAAATGAGAAAATGTGATTTGATTTTATTGTAATTTGTATGAACTGACCTTTGAAATAGACTGAAATGGTCTTGGACCATGGAGCCTCCAATGTGATAGACTGACTTACTGTTTTTTGGGGTTTTTTTTTTACCATCAATTATGTGAGCAGTAATTGTTTCTTCTTATCTGGGTCAAAACATCATGCACAGCATTTACAATATACAGCATGTAATGACAATAGAGTCCAAGGACACCGTACAGACTGGAGCCTACATTAGCACACAGGATAGCAATCACCTCATCACAGAGGGAAGCTAGGTAAGCTCAATGATAATCAATACTATCACTGTCAGCTCCTCCTTACTTGGGGGAAGGACATACTGTAGCTGCTGCTCATCTGTTGACTGTCCTACTTTCCAGAAGTCAGTTGTTTTCCCTCGATGAAAAACTATTGTATGATGATGTTTTTTAGAGACTGGATGAGCAAAATACAGAATCAACAGTGAACTGAACTGAGGGTTAGAGCAGTTGGTTATTAACATGGTGTGTGACAACAGAACTATGTATCATTTGCTTCATTTTCATTCTCAGCCAGAACCAGGCTAATAAGTGACAAGCTCCTGCAGTTTCTGCTTTGCTCCCCCCCAACACACACCGTTTGAGCAGTCGCAGGTGTTGAATATCTCCAGCTCACGTGTGACCACAATCACACAAATAATGAGCGTAATAAATGCAAATAGCATCCATCAGTACAGATGGCCTTGGAGAGATACAGCGTGTCGGCGTGTCCAAAGGAAACAAATGATGAGAGCAAAAATACCCTGTAATTAGCCTGCAGCAAACCTGAACAGATGCACTTCATATTTTCTCTTTTAAGGAAAGTGGACGAGGATGCCTTATCCTGTTTGTGAGACAGAGTGAAGCCACCAGTGAACACAGATCATTCATGCAACTTCTTCATCCATCACATGCCATACTTACATTTACGTTAGCATCATATGATTTGAAAGGAAAATACGTTTGACTATTTTACGGCTTTAAAAGCTGCACTTTAAATACAAAAAAGGAAAGAAAGAGCTAGATCATCTATATATTTATTTGGTAACTTGCTCAACAAATGCCAGCATTTTCTAAAATATAACATTTTTAGAGAAAATTCATTGCTGTGAGAATTCTCATACTTCCATTTATGCTGGTTATGCTGAACACATACTGTACTTACATACTACAAGACTACCACTATTAGAGCATGGTTTCGTCAGCCTGAGACCCGAGGCCTTGCATTTCTCCAGAGACCTAAATTCACCTCACAACCAGGGAGTCTTCACTTTGCTTCCACCAGTCACTAAACTTTCCTCCCAGCAACCAGTGAATGCTGATGTGGTGTTATCTACTTAAAAAGGATATCACTGTGTATCTATTCATAACCCAAACAGCATAAATTAATAAATTCGCATATAGTACAACATGTAAGACTACACTGGCCTTTTTGAATTTCAATATCAAAGACATGCTAATTTGAATATGCAGTGACGGTTTTTCTACTACTGATATGCATTTATAGATGAATGAAGCCCATCTCCCTCCATAGTGATAACCAGTTGTTTGGACTGTATTTACAGTATGAAAACATCACCACCTATTATTATCGTGTAGTTAAAATGATTTCACAATTCATCTTGTTGCTGACTTTCAGTAGCAGTTGCAGTACCTTGCCAATGCTTTTATGTGCGCGTCCCTTCTCTTTGTCTGGATACAATGTTAATTTTGACAACTGAATTTGATATGTTTTTTTTTTTTTCAACAAAAATATATATACATCTAGTTTTATTCAATTCTAGACATTTAATTATTGCCAGTTTTATTCCATTGTTAGTCATAAAAACTAAAGTCTAGTTTTCATCAGCAAAATTTTAGTGTAATTTTCATTTTGCATTTTTATGTCTTATAAACTGAGGCTACACTGGACACAGTCTCTGTGTACAGTTACCATGGGTTACAGGTTGTGGAGGTACTCATCTGTTAATAACAGACTGCAGTGACACACGCAAACAAGCACACAAACACACACACACTGCCCATGTCTCTCTGCATCTCCCCTCACTTCAATAAAATACTATTCACTGTCTGAGTTTACTTTTAAATGAGCAGCTAAAATGTCAGATGATATTGATACTAAAATATTAATTTACCAAATATTAATAGGATTTAGAAATTTTAGATGGTTGACCGGCATTAATCCTGCACTCATTCCTATTGCTAACCTAAGGTAACGACTGAAAGTCAACATTAAGTTAATCTAACATTAACTTTACCACTAACGTGGTGATGTCAGGTCAGCACTAGATTACTTTTTTGTAAAAGTGGGTGTGCTGGTCTACCTGTTTTTATTTTATTTGTTACAGCTGTTTTTGTTGCCCTGTCTTAATTTGTTTTAAATTAATTGTAATTAATTGTAATAAATTAAATACAATTAATTACAATTATTGCTATCCAAGAAACAGTTAGCTAAATTTACTGGTAGAAACGTTACTAAATTACAAGAAGCAGCAATACACACTTCACTTTAAAACATCCTATTTAGCATTTCTAAGGAGGATAACATGTACAGTGTATTTTATCAATTATAGCTTATAACTCCTCTGAATACATGTTTTTTATTATTACAGTACTGTTTTATTATATTGTCCTTTATTATCTGTTTATATCCAGTACAACATCCATTTAGTTTCCACAGGAAGAGTTATTATTGTTTTATTGCTTTTTATTTAGTTTTTCTCTCATTTTTGTTGTAGACAAAGGTTGGCAATTGTTTTTTGTTAATTAAATTAATACTGTCTGGTTAACCATTATATATTTATTATATCCCGCTCATGTTTTGAGCTCTATTTTAGGCTCTGGCTGGTTCTTTTGATATGTCTTTGATTCCTGTAGAGGTGGCTCTTTGTCCCGGCCAATAAATGATGGTGCCCAATCAGCAGCAGACCGTGGCTGACATGGTTCCACTCTGTGCTGTCTGTGGGTGGATATAATGAAGAGAAATGGCAGTACAGGGGGACACACAGTGCTCTATACTGATAGTTATTCGGGATTGAAGTTAGTGGCTCTGTGAATCTTTGCGGCTTGATAGAGCACAACACAGCCGCTACTTGTACTGCTTTCTGGCCTCTGGCCTGCCACTGTCTCTGATAAGCATTTAGTATTCAGCTGAGGCTCATGGACTGCTGCCCATAAACAGAGAAGCACTCACAAGCAAAGACTGCTCTCTGATTACTTGCATTATATCAACGGCAGGTTACTTTATGTGAAACAGAATATTCATCATATTTGTTCACCTGCCTTGGTTCTAAATATCAAAATTATGCAGCTGTTGAAGGTCCCTTCCCTTACTGACAGGTGAAGTGTGAAAAAAAAGTCATCTTAACAATAGACATCAGGTTTATATCTGAAATGGGGAGTCCCCTCACGTCTGCAGTTGTCTGATTCTTCTAAAATGATTATCTGCTCTCCTTTAGATGGATGCAGGATGCTGCACATGTTGGATGAGTTGCAGCCTTGAGAGAATGAAAAGTTCATTGAAATTACACAGTAAATTAGATTTAGGATCAGATGATGAGGAACTCACGGTCTAGTACCAGGTTGTCGAAATGATCAGCAGCTGTTTATTCCTCCCTACCTCCTACCAAGAGATCTCACCAGGCAGTCCAGTTTTATCAGTGATGAATGATTACTCCAGTAACTTCTCTCTCATTAACATCATGGGATAGATGTCTGCAGATGGAGAAAGAGAGAAAGAAGTGGAATTCCTGGCTGGCTTTAAGCAGTTTTCTGGCGGGGATGTGATTTCACAAAGTTGAACTTTGGCAAAAAAGGAGAAAAAAAAGTGTTTGAGCCATGCTGACAGGGCCTTGGCTGTGATGGAGAGACCCCATCACTCCTCTTCCCTGTCTTGTCACGCACTCCTCCCATCATCGCAGGGCTTACCATCAGGAGCAGAGCAGGGCTGCGTGGGTGAGCGATGGGTGCTGTGTCATTCCTCCCCTCCCCTGGTCTTGTAGATTGATTCCCCTGACAGGAGCCCCCCAGAACTAGAGAGAGAGAGACTGATGAGAGGGATACAAAGTAAGTGTCTCAAGCAACTTTGGTTTCAACTGCAAGAACAAAAGGCAGTTCAAGACTTTTAAATTTAGAGAAATATCCACAAAGTAAACAACCTTGGATATTATACTGTGGTTCATTAAGTCTCCATGTTTTGCACTTCTTGGGTTGAGGACTTCGAGATTTTCTGAAGTACATTTGACATTTAGAAAACACCAACGCATGCGGGGTAGAATTTTATGTGACATACTTGAAAGGTAATGGCGGTTGAAGATGGGAGTTCTTCATAATGCAGTGATGTAAATTAATTTTGAGACTGTTACATGTTGAGGATAAAAGTACACAACAGAGGAATGAACTCTAAATAGCTCCCTCTGCGTGCTGCTCATTAGGCTCAAAGCTACTCTTTTGTTCCACAGGATTGATTTTTTATTAAAATGTGACAAACATTACAACAGCAGTGAGAACAGTTAAATTCACAATTTCATCAGACTAAATAGTGAGAAACAATTAATTAGAATGGAGAAGAATAGACAATTACAGTGTACAATAGTTACACAACTAATACATCTTCGGAAAACCAAAGTTTTTACCATTTTAATTTAGCTTTCTGTATCCATGTACACAGTTGTATATGCATTATTTGTCATCTTATGTTTAAAAATGGCTTCCAGTGACAATATAAACCCAGGTACTCATGCTGTGCAAGGTAGAAGGTATGTTGAGCTTCAACATAGCACCTTTCCAACATCAGAATTGGTTACGAACAGTTAATTAAAACTGTGAATAAAGCAACACATCATGAGGTGGATGCACAAGTGGTGAAAAAGTAGGCAGGATCCACTGTATTTAAAAGTGAATAGATGTATGAAGACTCCAGAATGATTGTATTTCAGGCCAAACTATTGTACATTCAAAAGCAGCCTGCAGTGCAGCCAGAACTGAGTTTATACCGTATATAAATCTGTGCTCAGAGTTCTGTGACATGGTTCACAATACATCCATGAATTCAAAGCTGACTATAATGGGCTCCAAATACAAGCCAGTGCCTTTGTTTTCAATGCAGGCTACAAAACACCCTTTCCTTCCCAGCATGTTAGCAAACAGGTCAAAGGTATAGCATTTGTGCCCCAAAAATCAAAAAGACTTTTGATGATTGATGAGAATTGATGATAACCAAGCAAAATGTTTTAATACCAAATCAAAGCTATGAAACATATTCACAAAGAGTTTATACTGTAACAACTCACCAGTGGCTGTCGCATGAGATCTCAGCAGAGATGTTATCATATGATTTTTGGTAGATCGGGACTTCAGCTTGCTGTAATTCATTACTAACATATAGTTGATATGAATATGAATATTTTCAAAAATAAAATTATAGCAGCCAAAATTAAGGTGCATTCAGAGTTTTTTTTTTTTTTGTTTTTTTTTTTTTTAGAAATATTGGTTCTACATCATACATTTTTGAACTTCTCTCCCAAACTTTTTTTCCCCCATTCTTCAAACAACTACTTCCATCAGTTGCTGTGTGTATGTGTATGTATGTAAGTGCAATATCATAAATGCCTTTGAGGAAAGACTTTGCCCCTATCTGTATGATTCATTGCATCAAAAATGAGAACAGTTTCATACCAACCTCCCGTTTGTCTTTTTTTGTTTCACTACTCAAATATATTAGTTAGTTCAACACACACAGAGAATAAAGAGAGACACTGGAATGAAAATTATGTAGAAACAGCTCAGTCAGCTGCGGCATATTTAAGAAATGCTAATATGGTGATGGTCTACAGTCTTCTTTAGAAAGTTTGTGATCACTAAAACAAATCATTTACCCATGTGCTTACCGTTTGGATCAAAGCCCAAACACACAGATGAAGATCTGGCTGGTGACGAGGACATCTGATCCCAACAGTTTCCACAAAGGACTCTCCTCCGAGAGGGACTGGTGATGCTGAGCAGCCATAAATGCTCTTTTATGGGATCATTTAGTGCATAGAGCCCACGACAGTCCATAAAGACTGCATTGTCGCCATGGAGATGTAATGGGGATGGGCCCTGTAAATCAAAGTGAGTAAAATTGGAAGCTGATTCACATTAGTGATGGCTAATTAGCTCATAGCAATGACGGCTGGAAGCTGTCTGCCACTCGCTGGTGCCGTATGTCTCGTGAACAGAACCTCTGAGGGCTCAGGAGAAGCTCCAGCTTTGTGTTTTCATGGGTCATTTTACGTCTCCCAGGGGTGCACTGAAAATGACACAATTTAGGATTTGTTTTTGCAAAACAGAAGAAATACATCGATGTGAGTGAAGAGCACAAATGAGAACAAGATGACCTCATGCTGCTTGTCCCATAAAAACACATGTTCGGTCCTTGTCAGAATGGCAGCTAGCAGGGTGGCGGGGGGGGATTCAACTCTTTCATCAAGTCTGGCTACGGCTTCCTGCTCTCTCCAACCATATCCTTGGCTGCTCGCCTTGCCGGGAGAGGAAGCAGCAACCAGGAGGACTCTCAGCGTGGATGATTAATTCTGAAGGCACTTTCTTGTCAAGAGGACCTTTACTCTGCTGATAGAGGCAATGTGTTCTGTCAGGCCTTTGAAATTCAAATGATGTCTTCCACTTTGTGTCCCACTGACGGCTTTGAAAGTTCTCATAAAAGGAGAGCAACAGAGATGGGACTGACATGAGCTGAAGGAGAACAGAAAGGCAAAATCAGCTTCATCCCAAAAATAGATGACAGTACCAAACCGAAAAGACACAAATAGATAATCAAAAAGCTACTTGACTAAAGCGTGTCTAAGGTTTTGAAATGTATAGCAATATGGCTATTTTTGGATTGGTAATACCATTTCAATATACAGTATTGTTGGCCACCTGCCTATTTTAAAACTGTAAAGAGGAACAACTCCAGTGGGAGAGAAAAAAGTGTCACAACTACACGAAAAATGAATATTTCACCCTGTAGTTTTTTCCCCTTATATTATATCAAAGCTGCATAGCAGCATATCTGCCCCCTGAACAATACAGAAATTCAATTTTCTGTTGTTTTTTTTTTCAAGTAATGTCCTCGAAATGTACTTGAAAACACTGTAACTTCAGTTGTTACATCATTTCACTACATGTACAGAAGTACTTTTAATATTTCTTCCTTTCTTATTCAAATTATGGTGGCAAGATGAATAAAAAAATTTTGTGTAACTTAATAAGAAAGCTTCCTTGAGCTTTCAAATGCATGGATGGTCTTCCTAAAGAAATGGAGATGGCTCAGTTGCATAGAAATTGGGTCAATCAGGAGATTTTAACTCCTTCCTCGGATAAAGGATAGTCCCTGACGTTGGATCTGAATGGCCTGCTGTGATCGTTCTCTAGCCATCCGCTGACTCCTGGTCCAGCCATCCACTGGCATGCACAAAATACTTTAATTATAGAAACATGATGTTTAAAGACAGTTTCATGCACAGAATGCTTTCCAAACCAAAATATGCAATAACATTGCTGTTCCTGTTCACAAGTAAAATCATTTTACTGCAGAGCACCTGGTATGATATTTTTATAGTTCTAATAAAGTTGTTTGATATCATAAAGTCTTTGTAGTCACCTGCTAATATATGCAAGATGATGATGATGATGATGATGAATGGCTGCACTTATCAGGAATCATCAGAGCGGTAACAGGACATCTATTGAACATGTATCATTCAGATGGCCATCTCATCATGAAGACATCTTCTAGATGTGTAATAACCGTACAAGCAGGGAGAAATTATCGTGCACACTCCGTCTGGAGCTCCTTCTTTTCACTTTTTTCTCACAAATGAAGAGAAATTCTGGCTTTTAGTCTGTGACTTGGATTTACAGCGAGATGATGGCAGTTCATTGCTGTAAGTGGAAGATGTCGATGAGTGCAGAGGGACAGAGGCAGCATGCGTCTTAAAAGCTCCCTCACGGTGCCTGGTAACAGTGCATAGTTTGTCAAGCGGACCACAGGGCTGCATTCTTGCAAATGCTTACTGTAAATATCCCTTTTTAGAGTATACTCAGCCAATTTTAGAAGCCATTAAGATCACAAAGAAGAAGACTTCGTGGCTTTATGGATCCTAAATGAGTAACAATTAGTCGAAGTACAATAAGTCTTGCAGGGTATAGCCCCCACTGCACAATCAACACACACTGGAAAGGCCTTTTTCATATCATACAAGCTGTGAGAAAAAAGGGGGATAAAACCTCAGATCTATGAAAAGGAACTGAAAAATATCCCATGTGCTAACAGATTCCTCCAAACAATCCAGTGGCTTTAAGCACTCCACAATCCATATGTGCTTTTCAAGAGCAGTATGTAATTATTGATGGCCTTCACACACATCAGAAGGTACACAAAGATTTCCATTTGTTTGTGTTTGATTTAAGATTGTCAGCCCTGCATGGATGCTTGCACATTGATACAGTTTATACAGTAAGTCCTCCAATATGTCCCCTCCTCCAGTGAGTTTCATAGAGGAAAAGAACATAACTGCAACAGTTTTGCAGCTGTACTGCAGTATAAGAAGAAATATAAGATGATTTACATTTCAGCACATTTTTCTAATTTTAGTACAGTAGTTTCTGCAGACAATTTGATTTGAATTTACATCACTCATTTCCATAATCTTGAGTGGTTGGAAAAATTGACTTTTCTTATGTACTCCAAGCTTTTATAATTATGGTCATTAGCTATTATAAATGAAACGTTCTGTCCACATATAGTTTGATAGACTCTGGTATAAGTCTCTTGTATAAGCTCACCAGTCTAAATGTCTATTAGAAGCAAATGTTTACTGACAAGACAGAACAAAAGGCATTTTTTTCCCCTGCTATTCAACAAAACACAGATGTGACTGGATTAGGACGAGAAAATCTTAAACAAGCAATTTGAAGAGGAAAATCATTATTTACAGCAAAGGCAGGCCGAGCAACTGCAGGGGATGAAGTGTTACATTTATACACACAATTGCACCTGGCAAATCTAGTTTAGTCTGTCGCTCGGTGCTGACCACAGAGCAGTTCAGCAGCAGCTACAATTGAGAAATGAGATATTGGTCTCATGAATCAAAGAGGACTAATCATCTGTGTGTTTCATTGGTGTAACCGTATGTGAACTGTTTGGCATCCAGAATGTAAAGTAGGAGCAGGACCAATACTTTTTTTTATGACCTGCAACATCCCCAGCAACGAAAACATTATACCTGCTAAACATCAACATGCTAGAATTATCATTGTGAGCATGTTAGCATGTTGATGTATGCATTTAGCTCAAATACAGGTGCCTCACAGAGCCACTAGCAAGGCTGTAGTCTTGTTAAGATGTTTAATGTGCTACAGCTGTCTAGTTAATTAGCTTTAAGTCTGCAAACTTGTCAACAGCAGCGAAGCCAAGGTGCAACACAAGACGTGACTTATTCTTAGCAGGAAAGCTAATGTGGGTCTTTGTTGTTCAAAGTCGTGGCTTTTGTTGTTTTGTGTAACTGCTGTCAGCAGGTTTTTCCATCAATGTGACTGTCTGTCTATGATACTGTTGAATCGTGACAGTGCACCGACATTAACACAAGAATTTCCCCCCCTTCAGACACAGAAAATGGAAGAAAATGCACCATTATATTTAATAAGCTTTATCGCTGGAAATCCTTATGAACACAAGAAAATACAT
Organism: Euthynnus affinis; assembly: GCA_029490765.1. Lineage (NCBI taxonomy): Eukaryota > Metazoa > Chordata > Actinopteri > Scombriformes > Scombridae > Euthynnus > Euthynnus affinis. The sequence goes on along the minus strand of CM055840.1, from coordinate 7,312,292 downwards.
TCAAGCAGAGATCATTATGCAGTCTGAGTAGGTCAACCATGAAGATAGATCCACCCCTTTAGAAGTATTTTATAGTATCATGAAACAGAGAACAACAGACCAAATCACTCGTCATGCATTGTAAGTCTCCAGCGTGATTAAATGGATGTTAAATTTGTGAACCTTAAGGTGTTACTATGTGATTGGTGAGCCAACAAATTATACATACAGTACAGTGTCACTTGCTGAATCATCAAGGATGATATTTCACTAAAAACACACACATGCACAGTTTGTCTTTAAATAGGAATGTGACTCAGAATAAAGAGCTTTTAGCCTCACACAGTTGGAGTTGAGCCAGACAGTTCTAAATGCATCACATTATGGACAAATATGGCCCTATAAAACAGTTTACTGGCATGCCACAGCTGTTTTAATGACTGGTAGAGGAATCAGGCAGACTTTATAAGCACTTGTGCAATGAGGGTTGATGGTGTTGTATAATAGCAGTCATAACACTTCTGTAAGCAAATTTCACAGGTAGCGTCATTTAATTAAGACTTTGGAAAGAGTAGAAATGGACTGTGTAAATGTGTGTGTGTGTGTGAGAGAACCTGTCAGCTGCTTGGCAATTTTCCCTTCAAGCCCCTGTTAATCTGAAAATGCAATGCTGCAACACTCTGGCACCTTCCCACTGAGAAACCTTCACTATGACACAGACAGACACACACACACACACACACTCTAAAGATACACACAGTACTTTTTTCATTCATGAACACACAGCATGGGCACAAAAATGAACAGCTACCTGTGACAAGCAGCTGTGTGCCTGTGCTGGAAGTCTCCTCAACTTTAACCCTGTGATCACTCTTCTTCACAACTTTGTCATGTCCCGTCATAAACACAGGGGCATTAGATAGACACAAATGATCTGTATTTAGGATACACATGGCGGAAAAACAGAATAAATAGTATTTCTGCCCCATTTTGCAAAATTGAAAAAAAAAAAACCCTCAAATATTTTATAACATGGTGTGAAACTGAAAAAAATCAATTATTGATGACATTCTCAAAACATCATTGTGTGTCACAGTTCAGGTACGGGACAACATGAGATGACTCAAACGCAGACACTCTAGGTTGAGTAAATTCAACTTTTTTAGAAACAGGTTTACAGTTGGAAACTTAAAACCAGTCAGAACAAGCAAGTCTGCCTTGCATCATTCACCTGAGTTTGACCTCTGAACTGCCTGTATAGTCTGTACATTAGCTGTAAGCTAACAAGCAACAGAGTAGCTAGCTTACAGCTAACACTCCTAACTGACCCTGTCTGTGGGAGTGTACCTGTGTGTTTGTGATTAGCTCACCAGAAACTAAATTTATTTTCTTCCAGACTCTCATCCCACACCAATCTCTATGACAGATTCATAAAGCCCAGGATACAAGCAAATTTTCCATTCAAGTTGAAACATCTTCAACTTATGCAGACTCGTTTCTGCGCGCAATTTGCCACCCTGGGCTTGTGTCTCTGCATTGACTTTATGTCTCATCACATCTAAAATTTGTTCTACGTTCTGTCTGAACACAGAGTTAGTCTTGTTTATTCAGTAATTTAATGTTAGCAGGCTACATGTAGTTATAGTGCATCCCATGCCACAATATAGCCATAATATTGCTCAATAAGAACAGAATTAAACCTGCAATAACAGATTGTTTTGTCCACCGCAGCAGAAACAAGTTGTGAACACAACATCGACATATTGGCACCTTTTTAAAGTCATATGGCAAACAGTTGCATCCAGCAGATACAGAACAACATTATTCAGTCAGAGTGGCATTTCAGTCTACCTGGTGATTGAAAGTCTAAAATTCACTCTCCTTTTGCTCAGTTTTCGGTCTCTACCAACTCCTGAGGGAACTGTTTCTTTAGCTTCTAAATGCTCCACTCTGTTCACCAGCTGGTTTCTATCTGTGTCTGTTTGCTGTCTGGTGCTGAGCAGGTAGTATACAGTGGATTTTTAGAACTGGAAACAGCTGCCTGCTGTGGCTAAAAATTACTCTGTGAGAGCAGTGAGAGTGAGCCAAAACAGTAAAATTTCAGCCGGACAGCTAAACACTGAGCTGAAACTCACTATAACACTCCGTAAAACTGAGAGGCCCTGCAGAGTCCGGTGATAATTCTCTGTAGGTTCATCACTACAAGCGTTGCCTCTGACATTACACATTGTCATTTGATACACTGTGATTACAAAGATATTGATTATAACCACTTTAAGGATAAAACAAAGCTTGATGGTGAATGTGATAAATTTTTATCATCTGTGGGAAATAATGTCCCATATTATTGCAACATCTCATGTCATGTTACCTTATTTGACCCACTCCCACTCAGAGATCATCTCTATTGTGGCTGCAGCAGTGATGTAACTCCCCCCAGCTGCAAGGTGCCCTGTAAACCCAAAACACTGGGCTCCTTGTTGTAACTGACACTTGGAAATGTAAAACATCTCCAGCCTCTGCAGGGAAGAAGGAACCCTGGGGTACCCCAGAAGATAACAATTCCCCCCCTCAATTATTCAGCACAGAGAAGAACAGAAAGTATACGAAGTGTGTGATCAATTATTTACCCAGCTCCATGCATTATTGACTTGGCAAGCTGGAACACTTATTGGGACTCTTTTCCATGTTTGTCCAACAAAAACAAGGAAAACCGACAGATATAGCGCTTGGATTTCTTTGAAATGTGCAGAGTTCATTTTTGTGGGGTCAAGTGTTTAAGGGAGTCATTGTGTGTGAATCTGCGCATGTGTTCTTGCTTTGATTGCCTTCAATTGCTGCACACTTTGCCAAGCTAAGTTATTTTCCTCCCCACATTGATTACCACTTGCACTGTGGCAGATCCAACGCATGGGACGACCTTTCATCTCTATCATCAATATGCATGTCTGACTCTCCTGACCTTGAGAGGGTAAACAAACGAGACAAGAGCAAAACAACCTCCTGAGCACACTTCCTCGTTTGTTTCCTAAGGCTGTATAATGATAAATAACTCTTCCCCTGCGCGCAGTAGGTGTACTCATACAGTAGCTGTGTGGGGTTGCATCACCAGGGATCCTGCCATGCTCGGCTAATGCGATTTGAGGCTGTGAGTTTAAAGAATTTCTAATGAGAGGAATGTCTTCACAGCATATAAGTGTAAGCTTGAGGCACATGAAAAGGGGCGTCAGATTTGAGGCAAACTGATGAATATTCTGCATGGCAACTGCAACTTTGACAAAGGCAAGAAAAAAAAAAGTGACTTTTCCAGTAAGTTGTACCCGCAGCACGTAAGCTTCGCAGCAAAGCACATTCTCTATTTATTACCAAAGAAGACAGGAGTTTAAGCCCACTAGAACAGCAACTCATACATTTTAAAGAAGCTTGGAGATGATGTGCCGCTGAATTATTATATTCCAGGTTAAAATTGTCATTTCGTAACAGTCTAACTTTTGTCTGTTTCTCCCAACTTCATTGAATTTGCGAAGTAATGATGAAAGGCAGAAAGGAGGAGGAGAGGAATTTGAGTTGTCCCCTCTGGCAGATAGGACTGTTTTTACAAGGCAAGTTAAATGAGAAGAACACTTTCACACACATTAAAAAACACTATAGGCGTTTAAACGAGCTTATAGTGACACAAAACTGTTCAAGTGGGGATTCGACATACTAATGTCTGTTACATTACTGTTTGACCAATCATCACCACTCCATGCATGAATCAGTATATATGTCCTTGGTGTTTTGACTGGTCAAAACTGTAGTTACCACAAAAAGAAGGAAATTCAGGTTGCGGCTGTGGCTCAGGAGGTAGAGTGGGTCGTCCTCTAATCGGAAGATTGGAGGCTCGATTCCCGGCTCTTCCAGGTCTGCATGTCGATGTGTCCTTGGGCAATACACTTAACACACTGGCTGTGCCATCAGTGTGTGAATGAGTATGAATGATTGGCTTCCTCTGATGGGCAGGGCAGGACCTTGTATGGTAGCCCCTGTATCCATTCAGCGTATGAATGTGTGTGAATGGGTGAAAGTGCTTTGAGTGGTCAGAAGACTAGAAAAGCACTATACAAGTACAGTCCATTTACCATATATGCATGCTCAATGTTAAAAGTGGTTGATGTGTCAAATAATGAGGTAAATATAAGCTTGAATTTGAATTTATTATTAGGATAGCCCCTTAAGATGTAGCATCTCATTTTCAAGGAGGTTCTAAAAACATAAAACAACACATTTATACAAAGCCATCATTACATAACAAACATACACTACAAATACACAGATACAGACAACTCGCTCACCATCTCCAACCCACACCCCAACCCTCAGCAGTTGTACAAGAAAATTGGATACAAGTAATGACCCGAAAAATCAGATCAGTTTCATCAGTACGGAGAGCACTTGAAGCAGTTTGTCTTCTAATTGCAAATACCCACAAATGAAAGGCATGGACAGGTTGTTTTAAGATGACAAAATAAAGAAGTTCTCAAGCAGGGGAAAAGGTTATAGATCTAACAAAGAGGAAGATCATTCCAGTTGGCTGGAGCTTTGTATCAAAAGAAGTAGAAGTAATCCCTGTGAGCAAAAAGCACTGGCTTCAGATTGCACTGAACACTCGGTTTCCAGTGTTTTTTTTTCTATTTTCAGCTTGAGCTGATGTCAGCTTGTGACAGATTTCTTTTTATGGTCCTCTGCTCCACATACAGTGCATGAGTTCACTGCTCCATTCCGCTAACATTATGCTATTTTTCTATTGTAGTCATGCTGAGCTATGACTTGAGTCGAGCTGGTATGCTGCGAGTGTATTTCCAATACACAGCAGGGCAAAGCAAAATAAGTTGTTTACCTGTTGGAGGTGTGTTGGTTGTCTGCAGCTCTTCATCAAACATCGTCATCGCTGTGGCTGTTTCTGCTTTTAGTATTCCTCCCTGCATTATCTCTAATGGATCAGCTGAACAAAAGCTGCAAGTATCTCCATATGTTGTTGTATTGCTCGGAGGATGACTGGAAGGTAGGACAGATGGCCAATGCTGCTCTGGAAGGTGACCAGGAGGCAGGAAAGACAGGTGGAGTCACTCAGGAGAGCGACCGAAAGGCAGGAAAGATGACAGTTTGCACTCTAGAGGGCAACCAAGAGGCAGGACAGATCAGCAAAGTCACTCTGGGGTTGAACCAGACAGGTGGAGCAGCTCTGGGGGACGACTTGGAAACCGGCAACATAGGCAGGACCAATCTGGAGGTCGACCAGATGTCACGACAGATGAGCAAAGCCGCTTTTGAGGTCAACCAGATGGCTGGAGTGCAGGACCAGAGTCCTCCTCAGAGTGCTGCAGCACAGGAACCAGTGACTGCAGAAGTCAAAGTCATCAACACCTTAAAAGTCCCCAGAGCCAATAAATAAAATATTCATCAACAATTTGGCACAGAAATGTTTAAAACACATTTAAAACTCCACCAGTTTTATTCAGACTAATAAAGATAACGGGGATGTCCTTCAAGCTGGACTCCAGAAACTCATGAGCCAAGACACAATTCTTATTAAGATGTCTCTTTTCTTTGTTCTTTGACCAAGTATATGCATATGGTAATTTTTTATTGGAACAAGTTTAGTTAGAATTTGTTTTGAAGTCACATCAACTCACATGGAGTTATCTGCTACTAAATGAAGATTTGAGTGTAGTCAGATTAAACTTCATCTGACTTTAAACTAAGATTACAAGAAACCAGCAAAACCCTGAATCCTCAACTTGAACTGAATCAATCACTTTTCAGACTCTTGCATGGCAGCACAAAACCCCTCTTCACCAGTGGTTCAACACCACTGCCTTCACAAAGACTTGCCCATTCGCTTGATCCTGGGCTGTGCAACTACTAAACCTCACTGGTGACTCTACACCACTGCTAACTACAGAAAACCCAAACAACGCTGGACCTGCTTAGATGACATAAGCTACAACAAATCATCAACTGTAAGGCATAATTTGGCTTTGTGCTCCAGGCGTTGACATCAAATAACATCAAAAAAAGATAATTTCTTCAGACAAGTTAACTTAGCTTTCCCTTAGCATTCTCCAATGCAATATGTTAGCCTCGAGTCACACACTTCAACATTCCGAGCAGGTGAATGTCTGCTGGGTTCATGTCTTTGGCCAGATCGTACGGTTACATGGGACACTCAATGGCTGGGAAACAAAGATATAATAGAAACAAGGTATTTATTGTAAAGGCTAGGAAATAGGGAATGCAGACCTTGGGAAGCTTGGGCTGGTAACTGGGTAACTAGGGCTGTGGCTTGGGCTGGAAGCTGGGAAGAGCGGGGACCCAGGGCAGGGAAGCTGGGCTGACAAGACGAAATGAAGGGCTGGAGATAGAGCAGACGGAAACACAGGAGAACAGGGATAGGCAAAGGTAAAACGGGTAACAGCAAGAAAACTGATAAATATGTAACAACTTGCTCGAAACATATACTGACTGATGCGGAGGCTACGATCTGGCAGAGTGGAAGTGGCAGGGCTGAGTATTTGAAGAGGGCTTGATTACTGAGATGAGGTGCAGCTGGTGTGGCTCTGCTCTGACTCCAGCACACCTGTCTCCACTCACACAATCACACACAGGGAGATAGAGGGAAAGAGCCAGTAGCAGCAGGTTTGGGAGACACAGGATGGTAACAATCATTCTAGTTTATTTTACCATACGCAAACCGTTAGGAGAATTCAAATATCAGTTTGGCTTTAATATACCATAAACATCTTAAATGAAGTGTTAATACAAATATCCATTACAGTCTAAATTATGAGATCAATCACAATTTAACGCCAACCATATTTAAGAATGAATGCACTGAATGCTGCAGTATACAATCTCTAACATAATGACATTAACAAAAATAACTCACTCTGCTTTAAAGAGGCTTTCACCAGAGATTTCTGCCGTAGAAGCAAATAGCCTCCAACATTCACCTTCCTCGTCTGGCATGCGGCCCAGGGTTCTGAAACAGCAGTGTCCTGTGGGAGGTAATCTCTGCTGGGAACCCAGTCAGAAATCACACTGTCAATTTTACACATCGCGTGGGCCACATTGAATCACACCAGGCAATTTCAGAGTTGACTCCCTTGTAACCAGTGTTTCTGCAGCCGTAATTGGATAAGTTGTCAGCTGGGGCTTCATGAATGGAGCTGGGTCTTACTGTACTTGCTGGTGTGTGTGTTGCATGTATGTATGAGGGCTTACATACATGTTGTAATCTTGTATTTATGTACTGTGAATGTTCCCCAGTCTTAACTGAGTAGTTATTTTAACCCAAACTAGAATCTTTGTCTAATCCTAACCAGTTTGTATTTGTTCCTAAACCCAACCAAACTTTATCCACTGCGGTTTCAGATAGAAAAGGGGCGGTTAAAAACAGTATATGCTGTTCAGTTTGGAGGACTTGTTGGTTCATCTGACAAACATAGTAAACAAGAGAAAAGAATAGCTTTTGCTTTCTTCAGTGTCCATTGAGGCAATGAAAACCTAATGGAGAATTTGAGGGATGTAAACTTTGGATGTGGGGTTTTTATTACCAGGTTTCTAGCAGATGTTCTTCACCAAGACAGTTAATGTCCTGTGTCAGATTCTCTAATTCATATTCATCTCAGTGGATGGACAGTGGGAACATCATAACCAGATGAAGATGATTAATAAATTCGCCAGATGTGATCCAGGTTGTAAATTATCATCTTTGCAGGGTGCTGGGCTGTTGAAGTGTGAGAACATCTTGTTCTACTACTTGTGTAGTTCTACTAAGATTTGACTGTTGAAATCTTATTTTTGTACACTGAGGTGGGTTTGACTTGAACCAACAAACGTTGCATGTCTCCATCGTCAGCAGCTGAACACAACATCATTAAAAGTCGATGGGTAATTATTAAGGTGATGTGAATGCTATTTTAAAAACACATCTTTGACATAGGCCTTTAGAGACTTGCGATTTTCAGTTCAAAGACGTGAAAAAAGTGAGAATGAAACACCAACCTTCCTATAATTAGGAGTGATATACATAGTGTTATACTTGGTTCTTACCTTTTGTGAACTATTTAGTAAAGCTGCAAACTTAAGAAACCGTTAAAAAAACTTAATTCATTACAGCCTTTGATGTCATCCTGTGCATGGCTTTCATATTTCCTCTTATTTCATTCTAATAAATGTTTAGTTAGCTGTTTCAGGACATCTCATACCTTTCTGCACAATTCAGTGATCAAAAAGAGCATATTACTTTCAACACTATGTGAGTTGTCACCAAGTAAAGGTAAGAATTTCAGACAGCCAGTCAAAGAAAGTAGAGCAGGCAAATAAAGCTGTCAGCATCTTGAAAAGGAAACTGCCGTCGTATTGCATTAGTTTGTCTGTTTTGTCACTTTCCTCAAGTTTTGCTGTGGGTGCAGATGCAGAGAAATGTTGTAGCTGCTGGTGGATGCGACAGAATCCTTTTATACCGTGAATCTGACAGATAATCTCAACCATATAAGAAGTGAACTTAAAAGATCACAAGTCTGATTGGCTTTAGCCTTTTTTGATGTTCTCAACATGTGCCTCTTTTGTCTCAAGCAGGCTTCAGGTGGTGAGAATATGAGCACACTACATATATATATTGGCAATTTGTGGCATCATCATACTCTCATCTTACCTAATCACCATTTGTGATTGAAACATGGTCAATCCAAAAAGAAAAATTGGGAATGGGCAAATAGTGTTTTGGTATTTTTAGCCACATTAACAAATTAGCTTGTGCAATATTGGTCTGTTTCTTGGCCCACCACTTTGGTCTGGAGTGAAATATCTCAACAGCAACTAGATGAATTGCCATGACATTTGGTGCAGACATTCATGGTCTCCAGGGGATGAATCCTAATGACTTTGGTGATCCCAAGACTTTTCCTCTAGCACCATTTGACATTTGGACCAGACCACTGACTGTATATAAAGATGGATGACTTGTATCTACTTCCAACTGCTATGCAAAAGCAAAGCCAAACTATCCCCTTTCTGGGACCTGCCATTTTGCTTGTGTGACGTCATATGGAACCAGAGTTTGTGCAGTAGAGTTGGTTATTCGATGTGTGCTTTTTTTCATTTAGCTAATGTCCCATCTGCTAACAATATGTTTTGGCTTCACTTTTGGAGAGCTGTCATTATGTCAATCTTTATATATAGTCAAAGGTACAGACATCATGGATCTATAAAGCTCAGTGGTGCATGAAGCCAAAAAAGCTAAACTCTTTCTGCATTGCTTCTGCATCTGTGTGGCCCATAGAGCAAGTGCACTAGTGACTTTCACTAACCAAGTCGGCTACTTCGGGTTTAGCCCTCCAACTAACTTGAATGGGATAAAACAATTCAATCGCGTGGTGAGGCTTTTGAAATGTAATTGGACTGAATGGATCAAATTCTGATGATGACACAAATCATTTCAGGGGGGTTGTGAGACTCAAAAGAATTTATCCACTGATTTACAAATGTCTATTTCACAATGTGAGTCTATGGTAAAAAGTCTTTTTGGCCGCTATGTCAAATTTGATTCAAAGCCCAGCACTCTTCCTGTATTCTGTTCTCTTTATACATCCATGACAGACATTCATGTTCCCTGCAGGATTTGTGACAACTTTGGTGATCCCTTATTTCTCATCAACAGGGCCATCATCAGGTCACAATTTTAAATGTGATTTATGACTAAATACCTGCAAAACTGATGACAGTCCCATCAACCTTAGCTATACTTTGTGTTAAATGTGTTTAACGGTGAGTGGTGAACACAGTAAACCTTATACCTGCTTCCTACCATTCTCTGTGCAGTAAAAAGTTTATATACTCTGTTGGCTCTCTTAATTTTACAATAATGAAATAACATGAATCTCTTCATACCTTGCAGCAAAAATAATTATTAGCCAAAACACCCCTAGCAAATCACATAGGCATCAAAACAACACCCTAAGCCTGAGTCACGTACATCTGGGCTCTGTTGCACCCAACTCAAATGACATCCCCTAGTGCATTGAGGCAGCAATCGGATTAGCCATGGTCTTGAGAAGACAAACATAACATGTTATGCCCTATCCCAAGACTTCCCCTTTAGCCATCATCTTCATCAGGTGCCATTGTCCCTTATCTCCTTCCCTCAGCGTCTGTCCTCCAGCTCTGCTCTGAGGCCACAACACTCGCAGCCAAACCAATTTATCCACATCCAACAATCCAATCACTTCCACAATGTATCTGTGTCAATGTCACAGAGAGGGGAAACTGATGTCCAGTGATCTTTGAAATGCAATGGATTGCTTGGAGGAAGTAATTGAATTGCACACTATAAATGGCTAATCTGACTGATGGCAGTAAACAGCAGTGAAACGATTACTTCATCACCTGCTCGGAAGTAAAAATGAAGATACAGCTTTGTAACAACCACCACCTCAATGTTTTACAAACATCTTTTTTTCACAACTCATCCCCCTGTATTGCTTTTGAAGTCCACGAAAACCCTGCAGGGGAGAGACCATATCGATTTCTATGATGGCTGCCTGAGGAGTACTAGGTTGTAATAACAGCTTGAAGGCATGTCCTGGCCTGACTCCGCTACCCCTGCAATGCATACCAAGATGAGCAGGGCACAGGGCAGGAGGCACATAAATAATTCACTGTGATCTCACTCTGGCCCACATGTAATTTAGCTTGTATCCCCAATTGCTCCACCAAAAGACAGAAAGTGTTGTTTAACTCATCCAAAGGGGAACCTCCATGGTGATTTGAACAGGAAGCTGTGCTACCTGCCTCCAGACTCGAGGCAGGCTATAGCAGGAAAGAGGTGAGAAAACCGTTGGACTAATCAATATTAATGCAACACATGGGGCGGTGCTGCAGGAGGGGGGGGGGGGGGGGGGCACAGCATGACGGAACAATTAAAGCATTCATAGTAAGATGCAAACTAAATAATCTTTTCCTAAACAACAGATGCTGACTACTTATCATTACTCATGGATCTTGTGGTTCAGAAAAAGGTTGTAGACTTCATGTTGCTCTCTGTGTAGTACCAACTGGTAATTGTGGGAACCCAGACCTTCATATAATGGGCAATGGAAGTTAAAAATCTAACAGGGCACTGTAGTTGTGTTCACATTAGCTAATGCGGCATCAGCTGTGTCATTTATGCCTTGCAGTCATTGACTCATTCAGTAGCTGTGTGGCTTTCAGATTACTCATAAAGTCAAATCATTATTATCATGATTCATATTGGTGTTCACTGTGGCTATAACCTTACATGTCAATGCTGTTTGCCTCTCCATCCACCACCCCAACCTGCAATCCTGCTTATGTGCTACACTTTTGGTACTGTTGATTTGATCACAATTGAGTTTTATCTCCAGATAAAGTGGTTGAGATAATCTCGTTAAACTGTTGCCTTCTTCACAACATGTCTGATTGTCTGACTGCACCTGTTTCTTGCCTCATTGGGCTTTGTTGTAGAGATGTCACAGTGTTCTCAGATTTCAGCAATTATGTTGTTGAGTACAATGTTAGCCTTACTGATAAAAAATGATGGCCAAAGCTATAAATATTAATAAACCAACAATGTTTTTAATCAGCCAAACAAGTGTGATTAGCTCAAGGCTACAACACCTGCACCATTTGTCATTGGATCCTGAACCTCATATTCAGCAGGAGACTCTGTGTGATGGTGATGATGATGGATTCTCTGCTGTTTGTTTTTGTTTTAGTGTGACAAGCCACAAGTTATTTTCTGTCCTCAGCTCACTTTGCTCAATTACTGTACCTCATGAATCCAATTATCCCCTTCAAGGTGATCAAGTTTATGACAATGATACCATATTTATACATCTAATTCAGAATTGACTGTCCATACCTTATACCATATTTACTGTACATTGTGTCCAATTATTTGGAAAGGGTGTGTGTGTTTAAGGCTAATAAGACCTATGCATTTCTATATAAATATCCTACTTGTGCTAAAAAAAAAATAAAAACAAGATGTTAGTGTGAGGACTGACTTATGAACCCAAAGTCAGTTTTCCAACGGTAATCAACAGCTCTTCTGGGAGCACAGTAAAGTCATTTAGTAGCCATCTGCAAAAGCTACAAATCTAATCAGCAGAGTCCAACAGAATGTTGTTCTTTCAACCTCAGCTGCTCAATTTGTCAGATCCAATCTTTGCCCAATTTTACTCATCTTTCATTGAAAGTCAGGGGTGCTGCTAGGAAACTGCAACCCTGCCAGTACAGCTCCGCCAGAACAATTACTTGACTCTGAATGTGTCATTTTGGTGTTTATGTTACATCTACTGCCAGACATCTCAAGAGGAATCTTGCTCTGACACATGTATAACAGCAACAATAATTAAAAGTAAAAATACAATAATAGAACTCTTTTTCATTGTATTCACTCTTGGATTAACAGACAACAGGCTGGTTATCCTTTATTCTTATGATGCCTGTTTCTCAAAATACTGTAACATCCTTGAAAAGTTCTTTAAAAGATTTGGTGTTCTGAAATCTTCACATTCTGTTGTGTTTTTGTGTGTAGCTATTTTAGTATAAAGAGGGCTTACAGTTAATCAGTCAGGTTTTGCTGCGAGCAGAACAAACTAGCCTTACAAAGTCTTAAGGTTCGATTATGCAAAGGAGCTCATTTTTATGTTGTGACCTGAGATAACGGGACTTCCAGTTCTGAGAGGATCTAAAAGTTTAAAGAAAAGTCAAGTCATGTCAATGTTATTTCTATAGTCCAAACCGAATAAGGAGAAACTCCCTGAAAAACCCCTTTAACAGGGAAAAACATGGACAGATGTGCAATAGATGTTGTGTGTAAAGAATAGAACAAGAAAGACAGAATACAACACTGAACAGGATAACAAAATTATAATAGATTTATAATATATGTAAAGAATCTGATGAAGAGGACCTCAAGAAAGCCACACGACCTCCATCAACATGGAGACCCAGTAGGAGGACAGACTATACATGCACACGGGGGAGACTCACATAACATCATTCACATACACAGGAGGAGAGGAAAGAAAAGATATTATTCACACAGGAGAGAGAGAGGGACAAGGACATCATTCAGAGAGAGAGACATGAAGTGAGGCTGAACTCCTGCAGGATGGGGAACTAAATCCAAAACCTCAGGAAATTGCACCAGGGAAGTAGAACAGTTCCAGGATGGGTGCTGGTCCAGCAAAAGATGCCTGAGAGAAAAGAGAGGACAGGAGGAGAAAACGGGGAGAGAGAGCTCCGACATGCTTGTGGGACAAATAAGCATAAGGTTAGAAAGATGCAATGATTTTCAGAACAGCCGAAATAATTAGTAATCTCATCAGTAGGACAGCACTTAATAAATTTATTGAGGCAGACATTGCCCCACCATGCAGTAAGGTCATGAAGTACTCAGCTGAAGGAAAATAATTGTAGGTTAAGGCCTAAAAAAAGATGAGTTTTAAATTTAGATTTAAAGGACTTAACAGACTTAGATTGTCTGACGTCAGCAGGGAGGTTGCGGACTTCTTTTTAACTCTGGGTACACACAGGAGCATTTTGGGAGTGGAGAACTTGAGATGGAATATAAGATTTAAGGAAATCAGACAGGTATGATGGGGCGTGCCCATTTAGGAGTTTTAGGCATGGAAATGAGGACTGAATATTACCTATCTTGACACACTATGACCAATCAGAAAGATAATTCTGAAACCACAGACAGCTAGCATCATGAACACCCAAAGAAGAAAGTTGTAAAAGCAGAGAGTGGTCAACTGTGTCAAAGGCTTTTGTTAAATCAATTAAAAGAACAGCACAGTGTTTTTTTATTATCTAATGCTGAGATTATATTGTTAATAACTAAAGAAGTAGCAGGAATAGTGCTTAGGCCTGAAGCCAGACTGATTTCAACTGTTCATTAACAAGTGGCTCAAGTATTTTTGCAAGACAAGATACTTTTGAGCTTGGATGATAATTATTTAATTCAGATTTGCAACCACCTTTTGGAGAGGAAGAACATAGGCAGTTTTCCAAACTGTAAGAATGATGCCAAAGGTTGAAAATATATTATATATTTGGAAATTAGCTGTGGTGAGGAAAGCAAATGGATCCAGTTTGTCATCACCCATTGATTTTTGCACATCAATATTGCATAAGGTGTCAGCTACCATTCCACTGGAGACAGGAGATAAGCTAAGGAGTGGTTTACTTCAGCATTAGTATTAGGGAATGATGACCTATGTTCTTCCACACAACCGTTAGGACCAACACTAAGACTGTCAAATAACTGACAAGGTGCAGCAAAATGATTATTCCAATAGCTCAAATTTCATGGCTATCAGTTATCTGAGCAGATCATTAACAACACAGGCAAGTAGATCAGTGCTGGTATTATAAGTATTATATATATTATTTTCCATATTTACTTGGTTTAAGATGAATTAGAATTAATTAGAAAGGGTGCAGATAATAGTCTGTTTTGGCTTTTCGAGAGATGTTGTTCTTTAACTTTGATAAGGTGAGATGACAAGACTCACACACAGCCATCATGTGAGTAGAACAATTTAACTCTTAAAAACAACTTAAAATCCATGACTAAAAGCCTTCCTCTGGTTAAAAGATAAAGTTAAAAATGACTAAATTTAAAGAATGTATTGTAAAAATGTGATTTAAAAACTATAAAGAAAAGCCAATTTCTGACAGAGCTCCTGGCAGATACACACAAACGCTTCCTGTTCGCATGACGAAGTGTCCCTGGGTATCTTGCCCGGGGACACATTGACATGTTGACAGCAGGCATCAAGGATCGAGCCAATGATTTTTTGATTAGTGGATGATCCACTCCACCTCCTGAGTCACAGCCACCCATGTACTAATTATAATTTTCTTTCTATTGATTGTCTCTGCACAATAAATTATTTAAAGCTACATCCATTTGTGGGCCACTTGAAGGCAGCAAGCAACATAAACATATTATCACATTATAAAATTGTTATGATGAACACGTTAGCAAACAGCTGACTGTTTACATATCTAGCATATACCGAGCAACATTAGTATTCATTTTGAGTCATGGTTCTGCCTAACTTAAATCTAATACTCACCCTCCTTTTAGCTCTGTTACAGTCTCCACCAACTGTGTTTCACTATGTTCACCAGCTAGTTGCTATTTTTGTTCCCCTGCTGTTTGTTTCTGGGCAGGTAGTGCACAGTGAGTTTATCAGACCTTTTCACTGAAAACAGCTGCCAGCTGCAGTTGGAATAAAGTTTGTGAGAGCAGTGAGACTGAACCAAACTGTAAAGTTGCAGGCTGCAAAACCAAAATGATTAGCTCAAAGACACTGAAATGCTGAGAGTTATTGCAGAGTTATGTGATAATTCTCTGTGGGATCATCACTGTGATGCAACACCTTTCATAGTACAAAGTCATTTGATCTATTGTTAAACCTTCATTAATTCATTTGAAGTTGTGTTTATATCCACCTGATATTAATTTTCCTTTTATCTGTGTTTTGGTCTACACCAAATCCAAAGGAAACATCTGTCTTTTTAGCTGCTAAATTGTCGGTCTGTGCTGTTGTAAAGTTGTTGACTGGAAAACTAGTTGAAAGTTGAGCTGAAACTGGAGTGCTGGTTGATAATTTTTTTGTTGGTTTATTACTTTTCATACTACACATAATAATTTGATCCATTGTTAATATAAACATATTTATTTATTAGAATTTATTGAGGTTTGTCCCATTATAAAGTTTACGTGGAACTTTTTTAATTAAAATGTATAAAAGAATAAATATTCCTCACTGATCATACACCAAAAATAAACTCTTATCTCTGCCAACTTTACATCCGCCATCACAATGCAAATAAAAACATGTTAATGCAATAACATTTTATTATAAATCAGATTATAAATTCATCAGATAATTGGTTGTAATAATGGCACAACAATAATTAAGAATGATAGCACTGCTGGAGCTGATCTAATACACATAGCTAATGTTGGCACAAACATGTTCTGTGTCAGTGTAAAAGGAGGGAAATCATAGCTTATGAATAAACAAGTCTAATATGAGCTCTGCAGCGGATTGTTACACAACAACTTTGAAAATCCTGGAAATCAGTTTATTCATGTGGCTTCACAGCGGGGAGCGATGCTTGACATGTTCACTGGAGGAGAGCAAACTTGTGCGATATTTTTATCTGATCAGCTTTGTTGTGGTAAAATCCCCAGTAATTGATGACAGAGACGTGTTCTCTCCAGCAAATCAGTTTAAAAGGAGATGACGGATGAAGACAGAGTTTGCTGGGAAAAAGCGGCTCATCAGTCTTCCCTCTGCCAGGGTGACGGGGGCATGAAGCTGTCATTTTCATTCGCTCTGCTACTTGCTCTTCTCCTCCGTTCACAACTCAATCCACACCAGCCTGCTCCAGTCCACCCTAATGCTGGATTTGTGCTCTGATCTTCAGACAGTTTTGAAATTCATCCTACATATGATTCTTGCATTGCAATGTCTTTGACAAGTTGTCAGATCATTTCAATCATTTTAGAAGAAATATTTTGGGTATCTAAACTGATGGATAGTTTCTAAGTAGGGTCTTAAAGCTTTCATGGTGTCTTATTTTGAATTTTTATGCTCTGAGAATCCATATTTTTAAGTATTGAAATAATAAGCAGTTTATTGCTTTATATTTTACAGCATCACATTCTGCCTGTTTTACAGAACCTTTAATTTCATAAGCACCTCCAACTTCAGTATGTTGCAATTCTCAGACAAAACTGTGCAATTTAATGGCTGCTGTTTATTTCGATTAAGTCCTCAAACCAATAAAGCATTTATTTCAATTCTTCCAACCTGCTTTTGCCTCCTCTAGTCTGCACTGGCATAAAAGCCCCAACAAGACGAGGGAGATGGTGTTAGACTTCTGCAGGACCATGCCCCAGACTTCACCAGTGAACAGGGATGTATATTGAGATGGTGGGAGCTTACAAATACCTGGGTGTTCACCTCAACAGTAAAACGGACTGGTCGGTCAACACAGATGTCCTGTACCAAAGGTGCCAAATTTGTCCCCATATGCTTAGGAAACTGAGTTCCTTCAGTGTATGCAAGACAGTGTTAAAAATATTCTATGATTAGATGATTCAATGATTGCATCAGCAATCTCCTACGCAGTGGTCTGCTGGGAGGTGGAAGCATAGAGAGGGACAGAAAAGACTCAATAAACTGGTTAGGAGGGCTAGCTCTGGCTTGGACTGTCCTCCAGATTCCATAGAGGAGGTGGGTGAGAAGATGATGTTAGCCAAGTTTTTGTCAATCTTAGGTGACACCTCTCATCTCCTGCGTGGCACTGTGGGGGCCTTAAGCAGCTCTTTTAGCAACAGACTGCTGTGTAAGAAGGAGCGCTAATGCAGGTCCTTCATTCCGACAGCAGATTTTTTTTAACAGTAGCATACTGTAACACTGTTGGTGTCTCTGTCACCATCACCCACTACTTATAACATTGCAGCTACTTAGTGCAATATATCTCAGGCCATATGTCTTATTTGTCATTTATCTTTTTGTCATTTATTTATCACCATATTTATCTTATGTTTCATCCTTGTGCAACAAGACCATATGCCTTTTTTTCTTGCTGTGAAAATTATCCAATTTCCAGTGCCATATTTTAGTGCAGTATTTTAGTATATCACTGCCAGAGGTCATATCTGTACATTTGATAGGTGTACATAGTGTATACAGTTTTTGTAGTTTATATTTTTTTTATTTTTCCTCCTTCTTTCTCTTCTGAGCTGCTGTAACAAGTAACAAGCTTTGTGTGGCTGGGGAATAATATTGAAAGCCTTTCAGCGATTTAACTTGATAAGAACATAATACATCTGGACCCATGCTTGGTTTTATGGGAGTTTATCAGAATCCTGCATGGAAATTGAATATTCCTGTGAAAATGTGGTGTAAGCTTGACATTATGTGCCTCATCACACTTATCACTTTTTGCGCTATACCTGCCTGTTGGTGTAACAAGATTAACATTTCTGTTCAGAAAATTGATATGAATTTCAGCAGCTTCCAGGACAGTGCTAGCTTGACAGTGATTGGCAGCTGAGGCGGGAGATACACCTCTGTGAGAGGATGAAAACACATAACACGTGACATTCACTAAAGGTCAACCCCTCACCTTGACACAGCGCAGGTGCAGACAACAGATGGAAACATAAAGACCGGGAGGAAGACAACCTCTGTATGCATCCAAACAAATCCTTACAAAAGGTGAATCTTTATTTCACAGCCGTTGCTTGACTACTGCGCCTGCACAGGCAGCTTCATCAGGCTCTTTGTGGCTGTGCCACAGGATTTCTAGAGGGATGGCAGAAGTCAGGAAAACAGCTGGTTTTCACCACATCCTGCAATACCTCTGCTGACGCCAAGCCTGCTGACCACTGATCTCTTTATAAATTGTACCTCTTCTAAAAAGATGTGATAACATATATGTGAAATTCATGGTGTAAACATATCAAACTCAGATGACTTATTTGTTGTATTTTGCAGTGATGTAGTAAAATAAAGCCTGAATAAAACCACAGTCTGTAATGTGTGATATCACTTAATGACACCGCTGGATAAGAAGCTTTTCTTCACCGGTTTTGTCGGCGTGTATTGTGAAATTGGCTCGGTCAGCAAAGGATCAGCACAAGTTTCCTTATTCACGTCTGTGGCTGGCTGAAAGCAGCCCCGTGAATAATCTGGATAAATAATGTACACTAAGTGGCAGCCCCTGCCTGCCAGCCTGCCAGCTGCAGCGGAGCCTCCTCTGCATCCAACCAAGGATCTGATTATTCTGGAGCTGTACAGTCTAGTCCGCGTCTGGTGTTGCTTTGAAATTCACCTGATCAGTTAGCTTTCTGTTTTAAATATGCTTTTTCATCTGTAAACTACAGCACATCATTGCAAGTTGGATAAATATGCATCTGATAGAGATACACTGGTGCTGCTGTTTGTCGACAAAGTGCTGAATCATAATATGTCTGGTATTGACAACCTGGGCTCTGACCTTGGGAGATGTCTACCGCTACCTGATTGATGGCAGATAGATGCCAAGCACAACAAAGATAGAGTGATCGATCTTACCGGGACTCGCCAAGCCCTTACTGATCCCAGACCCACTAAACTGTCACAGTGAAAAGGAAGTCTCATATTACAATATCTTGTCATGTTACACTGCATTATTTTTGCATTTTTTCTATTAGAATGTAAATTAAGTATTCTTTAGTCTTATCTTTGCAGACTGTAATGACACTCAAAACTATAAATTAGTGTCGGTATGTGATTCTGCAAAGGTGATCAGTTACATGTTACATTTTATAAAAATAAAACTTTATAAATAAACCATGTTGCAATGTACAGTGCCTTTACAGAGCCTTTGTCAGGTGGAAGATTGATATTACACTGAAGTTGTTCAGTTGCTTCTGCATTCTTTGTTGTGTTGAAGATCATGACAAAAGCTTAGCAGGAGGGATTATCGTACTTACTGATCCATTTTCCAGACAATTGCCCACGGCTCTCCAGTTCTCATCCTTTATTTCCTCAGTTTGAGACTCTGGGAGGTGCTATAGGATGCCTTTGGCAGCCAAAAATATGATCTTAAGAAGTCTTTTATTCCAAGTGAAATCTGCAGTTAAAAAAAAAAAAAAACTGAGGCACGTCTCCACAGTTTTTTGTGTTATGTATTAATGTTTTTGTTTTTTAGTATTTGAACTGTATTTATTACTTTTGTTGTATTATGTAATTTATACTTAACATGTTTTGTCTCAACAGTTTTTTGTTACCACATTTGTTCTAGATGTTACTTGTTTTCATGTGTTTCATCAGAAATTTTCAAAATGGGAGGCAGGCCTCCCCAGAGGGGCCCCAAATAGTTTTGGTGGAGGCACAATGAATGGAATGATGAATGATGAATTATTACAGTACATTAGTTATTACATTAGTTATCAAAAGGAGATCACATAGAATAGGCTAAATGTGTGTGATTTGGTTGACCAGGGAATTTTACTGTTTTTCTCACTTTCCCAGAGTCAGAAACCAATAAATGCCTTAGGACAGACTTTTTTATGTATTTGGTATAGTCTGAAGTTATGTCAAACAGCAATATTAGGTTATCTTGGCTCAATAGTTGAGTGTCTATGGGATCAAATAACATAATCATTATCCCATAGGCATCCAGCAATTGAGAGAAACTCAGCAAGGAAACTAAGGGGGGTTGAAGGAGGCCCATAGCCTCAGACTCAGAAATGATGAATGATTTTGATGGAGGAAGACAATTTTTCCACTCTGGTGGATGATAATATGCTATTCTATTATATTATAATCACCCATCATTAGAATCTAAACCATAATAATACATTACTTGTGCTTCCTTGTTCCACATGACAGCACTGACATCTCATGGACAAAGAAGAATCCTGCATGAGTGAAAAAATACACACATTCAAAAATACTGTCACATTTATTTTTAAATACCGGCACAGTGGAAGTTCTACAGTTAAGTCCCTGCTCAATTAGCATATAATTAATATCCAATCAAACAAACTAAACCATTAATCAAAATGTATATTTGATGTAATATTTAGTATATGTTATATGATTTAAATCCATGGCTCTTTCACTTTACTGAGTCATAAAAATAAGTTGTGAAGCTCCATCTTCAAGAAGTGTCTTCAGTGGTTGAATGGATTTTTTTTTTATATGGAGGCTCTTCGGAAAAATACTTAAAGGACTGAGTTAGCTATTTATATCTGGTGGTGTGGGCAAATAATTTCCTCTAGAGGGCACTCTGTTCTTTTCTAAAACAATGTGGTACACACATATGGTTGATTCACTTCAACAGACAAGACATAGCTGAAAGTAACTGATCATTGAGCACCAAGACACTGTTGCTGATGAGTACAACAACTTCCGTTCATTCATTCATTCATTCATTTACATTCATTTCATTTGCAGAACCAGAACAGTGTTTTACAGGTTTTTGCCCCTTGACCAAAAATTATAAATATTTACTCCATTAGCCCACATGGAGTGGTGTTTTGGATTTAAAATTTTAGATTTTAAATGTATGTTTTCTACTTTTAAGGTTGCCACTGGATTTAATTCTATACAGTATGAAAATTGTCTGCAGACACTTGAGACTTGAGGATTATTGCTGTAGGAGGAGACCTCTTATAAAAGACTGTGCTGCATTACCACACAACAATGATGTAGCTTTAATGAATAATAAATACAGATATAATGATAATGGATTACCAAGGTGCACAGCACTTTGTCTGCAACTGGACCTCTGTTCATAAAGGGATGTTTATACAGCAGACTATTTTATTCAATTTGTTCTAATGCAAATGTTCAGGGCCAGTGCAGGGAATACTGTTGTGTGCCCTTTATGTAGCAAAGCCAAAATGGTGGATAAGCATTCAACTTTCATCTCAGAGACCTGACTTTGTGTCCCACAAGTGTCTACTGCTTTTGTTTTTATGCATCAGAGGTCTTTGTTTCAGCACAGTGTGTTATATATCAGCCTTCTGTCATTGTTGGCTGTTTCCACAGTCCAGTTGAGTTGAGTCTGAGCTGTTGAGCTTGTTGCTGGCATGCGCTTTACATTTGATATATATCAGGCATGGTTTCTGGTTTGGTCTGCTGAATCCTCGAGAGCAATGCCTGCTGCATTATTAGTTTTTGTTCAAGTCATGTTCTCATTTTTTTGTCACTTTCTAATCAATCAATTGGCATGAGAACGTATTTTCACTCAAAACATGACGTTTATATGACACCTTTACTCATGCTTATGCCATAAATTGATCTAAAAAGCTCAGCCATTGCTGCTCTAGTTGCTCTGACTTGCACTTCTCTACACTTCCTGGATACATTTTGTAGAAAAGATACTATAAGTACAGTATTTTTACTGCATGTTTATCTGACAGTTGTACAGAATTTCCAGTATGATCCTTTAAAGACTTTATCTTCAGACAAAAGTAAAGCTGTCAATCCAGAGCTCACCATGTCCTGTTATTGCTAATACAGAAGAGGATGATGTTGTTTGTGATTTTTGGTTGACTCTCAAGATTTTCAAGTTATTGATCAAAATTTGATGAAATATACTAGTCGATAAAAGGCAAAAGCTGGACTTGCTCTGTGCAGTCAATGGTTTCTCAGTGGAGTACACAACATAACCTGCATTTCACCTGTAAATGTCAGGGAACAGATGGTTTTCATTATTGCTCTGCCTGATCCCTGTAATGTATGGGATTCATCAGTCATACCATATCATTTTAAATATAGCACCTACTTTTGATTTAAACCCTTGTTTAAAAAAACAGACCTAAATGAGCTCTGAGTATTAGGTATTATCCTTTCTAGATGACAGATAAAGGTCCTGATTAGGTAATTGCTTTTCTTTGTGCTATGGCTGCAGGTCTACAGAGTGCAAAATGACTTTTGCAAATACGACAAAGACAATTTCATTTTGTTATTTCAAATGCTTCTGCTTTATTCACATCAATTTAAAGTGTAACAACTTTGGTTAATGAGTGATTGTTTTTTTTTCTTCTCCAAAATAGAGGTTTAGAAAATAACTAATTTGTCAACCTTTTCTTCAAGCAAAGAAAATAATAAAGTACATTTGCAAGATTAAAGATGATTAAAAGGAGAGGTTGAATGTGAGATACATTTTTGAGAAAGCACTTTAACTTTTTCCTTAAAATGAGGTTTCCATTCCTTCAGAAGCATGCATACAAAAGGCAACATCTGTGTACAAGAAATGATAAACACTGAAGTGGGTGCAATTTGTGTAGCTGTGGTGATGGAGGATGGGGAGGTTGGAAATGACATCTCCTGTACCTACACATGAGCACTACACCATTAGAGACCAATTCAGGCATCTACCTCTTTTCTACACAGCAGACCACACAGCTTCTTCCCCCTATTAAGTTCCTATGGTGCTTTCAACATTAAAGAACACACAATATCACAGCTGTCAGAGCAGGGTGCACATCACAGCAAGGCTGCTTTGGATCATTCATTTCATCACAGAAGAGACTGGAAGCCCCTTAGGTGATGGTTGACATGAGAGAGCTGTCAACTGCAGCCTGCACGTGTCTTCTTACTCCATTTGCTGTGTGTGATGAGAATCAAATCATGAGTGATGTGTTTACTCCACAGTCATTTCCATAATGATCAATGCCAAGATTTTAAAGGGTCAGTTCACCCAATTTAAAATATGTATACCCTCCCACTTACTGAAAGTGTTGTCTAGCTATGCAGATATAATGGAGGTGAATACCATTTTGTTGGTGCTGCTAAAAGCATTGAAAAATACCATAAAATGAATTACAGTTTATACATTTCATGTCAATATTAACACCAGCATTGATGTACTTCATCACAGAACAGTCATATAATTCAGTTTACAGCACAAAAACATGTTTTAGTGTGTAGTACCTCTTTAAAATTTAATAGGTGTAATGTTGAAAAAGTACCAAAACATGTCTTGCGATTTAAGTCAGTGTTCACTTCTTAAATACTTAATCAACACAACAATCTCTCTCAAAGCTTAAAGTCCCCCTCCACTCAAAAATATGTTTTTCTACTTGTTTCTACAGTTGGACGTCTGAGCTTCACTGTTTGTGCAAAGACTGACGCCAAAAAGCTGTTTTCACATTCAGAAAGTTTCCCTGTGCTCAGTACAATTTACAAGTGTGATATGGAAACTTGAAGCCTCCAGCACACATACACTGAGAATAGTTGTAAAGTTATACATTCAACATTTTTATTACTTCATAGGCAGTTTAGTGGGTGTTTATGACATTATATGTAGTTGGTATGCACAGGTATCAGATTATCAGTATCTACATGTGAGGTTCAAAAGAAAAATAGCTGAATAAGTGGCAGTTCCTTCTAATTTTAAAAGTAAACAACTGGGAAATTGTGCTCGAGAAAACTTATATTCTCTTTAGCAGGTGGAGGAAATGGCAAGAATTCTTCACACATGCAATAGTGCTCAGCCAAGCCCAATCAAGTACCCCAGAAGCATGAAGAAGAGTCTTATATAACAAGAGGTAAAAGATTCTTCACAGCATTTTATCCAGTCTGACGCCATAAAGAGCATTTGAGACACAAGAGGGCCCCTTATTAAATTTAGGCAATTAGTGATTAAGATGAGGTAGCACATATTTCATGTGTATGTAGGGGATGGTGTTGGTTTGGAGTAGGATGTCTGCAGACACTAGGGTAGTGTCCTCACTTTGGGTCACTGTTTTATTTCTTCGGGCCTTCAGGAAACAGACCTGTGCATTCTGCCTTACCACACTATCATCTGCAAGATGTGATGACAATAAATGGGACAGTGGTGTTTTCTGTTCTACCACCTGTCTTAGCTGTGTCTTTTATTGATGTTTAGAGCATATTTCAAGCTTAGCAGAACAGAATCGCTGGCTTGAAAGCAAACTGCTGGCTTGAAAGCAAACTGCTGGCTTGAAAAGCTGTCCATCGATTTCCTCAGCTGAGGCTGGCATGTTTCCATGCTTCCACTGTATCTGAAGCAGCCAGACATAGGACTTGATGATAGCTTCATCACTCAAGTTGACTGCTTTCAAATTAGTCTGTGACTATGCATATCTTTCAGTTGAATTATTCATGCTGGGTTATTTACAGTTGTAGAGGTGAAAAATTAGGAATGGTAAACAGTTTTCTGATGAATCTGATGAAGCTCATTCACTCTGGTGTATGTAGTAAATTCCTCACTCTCAAACATTAAAGCAACTATTTTCATTTAAAGGGTCAAATTATGTTTTGTTAAGGCATCACGTGGGATTAGTTAATTGATTTGTTCTTCCCTAAACATGACCCTTCCAGAGATTGTCCTCATTGAAGGAGACAGGTGTCTCCCCCTGTGGGATTATTACTGATTGCTGTCAATAAAGAATGTTGTTAGTGGTCAAGCATGAACAGCCTAAAGGTTACACAGTACGTTTTCATTAGATTCTGGTTCACTGTGCAAACCTTGCTTCCTGCCATTGCTATAGCATCACTGTGTCAAGGGGTTAGTGCTATATGTCAGTTTCTGTTCAGGTCTATTACATGTCAGAAACATGGCCTATACATTGCTCTATAGGGCAAAAAAAAAGACAAAAGTCACACAAGTTGCACATGAATACAGGATTAAAATTGAATCAAATATTAGTAATAGAATATGTTCATCAGAGTTACCAGTCATGACTGTAATATGAGCATGTGTGGAATATGTGTGCAAACAAAGTAAGTTGTAATCTCTAAGACTTATTTAGTATTATTATTATTTAATCAAACCCTCTTTTGATAGTATTTATGGTTGGCATTTCCAGGTGTAGCCCTTCAATGTATTTACATTCAGCACCATGTAGTGTGAAGGTCCTATTGTATTTCAAAGAATTATTATTATTTTATGCATTCAAACACATTTTTGAGGTGCAGGATGGAATAATGTTGGATCTCTGTAAAATAAAGAGTATGGTCTAGACCTGCTATATGTGAAAAGTGCCCTGAGATAACTTCTGTTGTGATTTGGCGTTATATAAATAAAACTGAATTTAACTGAATTGGATTCTTTACACATCCAGTAATTACAGAGCAACATGCATTATCATACACTTGGAGTCATGTCTCTGGCAACCTGGCCAGTGCTGTGGCAAAAAACAACACTATGCAAAAATGTGAGTGAACAAAAACAGTAAAGTTTCAACTGGGCAGCTAAACAATGAGCTGAAATTTGCTATAAAGCTCTATAAAGCCAAAATGAGCTCATCATGACTGCATGTACAAAACATTTTCTTCTTCTATGTATACATTTTGGGGGGCATTGTATGCTTTTATTAGGAAGCCAACAGTAAACAGTAGTCTAAAGAAAAGGAAATAAGGAGAGACAGCTGGAGAATAACAACCCGCAAAGGTGCCTTTTAACAGTGGATCATGTTCAAATATCATAGCAAGTCATGAAACAAGAAGGGGCAACCTGAGTGAGCTGTCAGATGAAGAGCTGCACACCTCCAGCTTCTCAGCAAGGTATCCAACTTCTTTTACTGTGCCCTCCGGGTGTGTGGAAAATGATCTGGGCTGTGTGCACGATGAAATCAGATTGTGGTTGCTCATGACATACTGGAAAAAGGCTGATTACTGATTTGACTTTATTAAAACAATGTGTGCTTGTTTGGCTGCACCATATACCGGTTGCTCTTCTTTGAAAACATAAGAAAATCATGAGTGGGCCTGAAAAGACAAAGAAGAGAGAGGTTAGTAGTGAAGCCACATAAATAGATAGCTCTATACCTAGTGGTTGAACATTTCCTGTTGCACTGCCTGACTCTGTACATGTATATTTGTAAAGTTAGCAGTCCACAAACCCACTGTTTCCTTTGTAAATCTGGTATATGCCAGTGTTCAATAGTACTTTGATTAAACCTGATTTGATGGATTAACAACAAACTTGAGACATTACCCTAATAGCGCATCACTCCGCTCAATCTAAATTATCCTTAGTGTTGTGGATATTTTGAGTGATGGTCAGCATCTTCAGTGGAGAAAGGCGCACGCGAGACTTTGATGTCTAAAAGCTGAAAATGTTTATGTTGAAAGCGCTTGGCCAAGGGGAGAACTAAAACAGCAAACACCAGAGTGTTCTGCTCCGGTGCTGTCTCTTTCCGATTCTGAGCCCTGAAAGTCCAAGACTAGTAGTTAACTCAAGCCGAGATATTAATCTAATTGGTTCATCAGTTTCAAATCAGAAATCTGTGACCTCTAGTTACGTTGTATTTCAGGTATCTGTCTTGTTTCCTCTGGCAATGGCCTCCATTCTAGCCTTGATTTGCCAGGAAGGCTCCTGTTTATCAAAACAACGCATGCATTATCTTCTGTTTGAGAAAACAGGAAGTACAACTTGACCTCTCTAACTTTAGTTTGAGTTTAGACCTCTTCACCCTTTAGTTATGGAAATTTCCATAACACTTAGCACTATAGACAAGATGCATAGTGTGATATAGTTTCCAAATTACATAAAAATTTAAAGTCTATACATATCAAATCGTCAATCAACTCATATAAAACATCCCAACAACCAATACCAGAATAATATAACCTACAAAATAAATCTTCACAAAAATGAATCTTACATTGGCTTCTGAACCAGAAAACCAAACCACCCACAGCAGTAGACAGAAAAGAAAGGAGCTAGCACAGGCACACATTATCAAACTCTGTATTGTGGACTGCCATGTATAGGGTATTTTCCATTAGGCTAATGTGCCTCCTCACTTCCTTGATTTGCATTTCTCCTTTGTGTCATTGCTCCTTCCAACAGAGATGTAAGAGAGAGGTGCAAGAAAGAGAAGCCAGTATTTACTGAATGGCCCATTTTTGCTTCCCCAGAGACAGCACTGATGACGCACTGCACTATGGTCAGTCATTGCTTAGGTCTTTTTTCTAAAAACCTTCCTTCCACACGTCATGACAGATGTGAAAATGAGATCTGAAATATTCCTCATATTATGTTAAAATGACAAATGGGGTGTGTATTAATCGAGAAATTGCAGAGATTAGAAAGAATTATCTTTGTTCCAAAGAAATTTCAGCTCTGGAGGTAAAGACAATCTGATGTGCAACAAACCATAGATTCATACATGCACAACAAAACGCTACAGGACCAGGTGAAGAAAAATGAAGGCACTACTGAACATGCAGCAAGTGTTACACTATTTCCACATTGGCCATCCATACATACATTTTCAAAAGACAAATACTGTTTAATTAAATTTAAAGCAAAAATATATCCAGAGAATGGGGGGGAGAATGCCCCTGATGTGTATACATTTAGTAAAATTTGTGCAGACAATGACAGACAATGACTGAAAAGGAATAACAACAACAATCAAAATTTGATTAATACTCTATAAAAATCTATAATTATTTTGTGAAAAGCTTCAGGTACAATGGATCCATCATTTTGAGCACAAGCTTGTTATTATAAGACTGCTGACTCTTTGCTCTTCGCTGTGAAAATAATAAATGTAATTGGACTTGAATCAGCCAAGATGCACTTAGAAAAGGACATGCACACTGGGACGCACAGTTCTTCAACGTGAGTCTCATACCACAAATCATGCTACGCACTCAGAAAAACCAAGTAGATATAATTAAATGAAATAAGTAGGGGGGTAAAAAGTACAGTAAACTCTGTGTAACTAAGTAAACATTAAAAACTAGTATGAATTGAGTTAAATACACTATTTTATTTTTAGTCAGGACATTGTTTGCATTTACAGTGCACCCAACAATTAACAGAAAGCAATGTTTTATCATTCAAGAAATTTGCCATTAAATGAAGTAAAAAAAAATGTTGGTATAACTTCAAATGTGAGAAAGTGATCACTATTAATAGAAACATTTGAGAAATATTTTTTCACACATAACTTAAACATCCTATAACCCTGTTTGCTTACATCTTTGTCAAGCTTGTTACTCTTATTAGCTTGGCAATATCCAAAAATCTGATTCTAACTGGGGAAAAAAAAACGTATTAGAGGGACAATGACTGTTACTCCATTCACTGCCACAGGAGATCATTACAGAATTATTACCTAGCTTAGCTGGTTCGCACTACCAATGCAACCATACTTTCCAAAACTTGGAATGTCTACACATTCAGTGAAAGCAATGCTTCCAACACTTTTACAAATGTAGTCTTTGATGACACACATTGTCGCATTTTCTGTTAGCTAATTTACAACAGCTGGCCAGATGTACAACAAAGCAGCAACTACCACAGCTTGAGGCATTATGGTCTCAATTTTGAAATTTAACTTAAATGTGTGCTGGTGGTCATTTTGGACATTATTGCTTGATAAGATTTGAAGACTTATAGTAGCTTTGATGTCTGCTGTGGATGTTGATTGACAGCTGTGATGTACAGTTGACTTGCACTGAGTCGGTTTAATGTTGCAATATTTCAGTAAGTTTAATGTTACTTCATTACCTTGTTAGCACAATTTAGCTTAAGTAGTTAAAGTTGGCCCAAGTGTGCACCACTTAGTGTTCCCAGTAAACAAGCACTCAACTTGGTCCGAGGAAGTGAGGCATCTTTCCAGATCTTCCACTCTTCCACTCCTTATATGGAAGGTCCTGGCTCCAACTGGATTATCAGAAACTCACTTGGGTTTAGCTAACACTGCAAAAACAGTCATAAGGTTTCACATACTTAGATACAATCATTCTGTGGTTCGCTGAATTGATGTACTCAAAAATGCAGCTTTGGGGCAAACAGACCAGATCAAATGTATTCCCATTTAAATAATAATTTCAGCAAGATAAAAGGTAGGCTCTGGGGCAACATTTACTACTCTTCTTTGATAGACCGTGACAGCAAGAAATGCTTTTGAACAAAATTTTCAGGCAACATGAAAAAAGGAGCTGAAGAGTTTTCTGTGTTCTGTAACTTGTGAAAGAGGAGTCATTCAGATCATTTCTGGTCATGGCAACGTGAAGAAATGAGCCTCAGTGCACAAACAATACTTTGAGTTGATTATTGTTCACATCTATTAAAAGAAACCTGTCCATCAGTTTAAACAGCTTGTTAGGAAGGAGTTTGGGGGTAAGGTAAAATATAATTATTTAAACATGGTAAACTGGGTTACTTCTGCTTATTTCCTGCCTAAGGTTATACATGTGGGAGTGGTGGGTAATTGGGTTATAGAACATCAACACAAGGCTATCTCTATCACTGCACTGAGCAATATTGTCACTGTTTTGAGAAGAATTGCTCCCTAAGCTATACAGATACATCTAGTTTAAAGTTAGGTTTGGATAAATGGCTGTGAAAAAAAAAGCATAGTCAGTGATCATAATCTGGATTTCCAATAAAAAGATTGACTTGAGGCTGCATGTAAGTGGAAAAAGATTGAAGTCGATGTTTGTCTTTTAATTCTCTATAAGGGTGAGCTTTCAGCCTCCTCTGCTGTGAGAACCATAGAAAAATTGAGAGAGAGAAAAAGAAAAAAAATATGATGCTGCATATGATCTACTCAGCTGCAGTTATTAAGATCTTTAAAAGGATTTGTTGAATTGAGTTGATGTTAAACCTGCAGGTTAGACAGCCTTTGTTCGGATAGCACTGGCAGAAAACAATGCCAACTAGAAACACGATATGATATGATTCAGTTTCAGGGGTCACCAGAGAGGGTTAGTGACCTGTTGGGAACGTGTGGCTGGAGTAAGTAAATAAATGATTGTGGAAAAACATTACATTTCATGAGAATACTTATTAGAGAACACAAAAATGGGGTCTAATTTGCATATTTCAATCAATGTATTTGGGTTATTTTATTGTAGGCCTTAAAGGAAACGCATCAAAAAAATAGAAACTATGCATTCAACACAGCTCCAAACCAACACACTTGGAAAAAAAGAAGTGTAAAAAGACTCACTTTATATTCCAGTTTGATTCTGAACTGTCTACAACTTCAAGAAATTCAAGCCGAAACTGTTCTCCATAAAAACATGAGTTGCTACTGTGCTTCACTGGTCTCCACACTGGTCTTGTTTGATGATTACTTCACACACCAGATCATTTCACAGTTTCTCCCGAAATGATGTTTCTACTTTAGACAATGTTGCTTCACTTCATGGCAACACTGAGGGTTACTGCAAGGCATATATTTCCATGCTCACACGCTTGCTTCGTTCAGCTATTTGTATACTTCTCACGGGGCACCGAAATGGGCACCACACTGCCCCTTAGTAGTAGCCCTGGTGCTATTGCCACTGTCAGCCCTCTGTTTAATGAATTTGTTTAAAGGAGGGGGGGCAAGCCCATGCAAAGCCTTATACATAAAACAAGCATTTGAAGTTCTCAGAGCTCAATAAATTATATTTTTCCAGGAGGTTACAATCATGTATATACATCATCTTAGCAAACCTTTGACCTTGGTTTACAAAAAACAAAGGCATCATGTGTGTCCATATATAGATTATACATATGGATTTCTATGTCTATATAATAGAAAGCATAATCTACTCTCTGGCTATTTAATGATCTTGGCAGCAGTGTTAGCTGAATGATTTAATAGTGTCAGTATAGATTCATATATCACTGCATCAAGCTATACTACATTATTTATACGTTGGCCTCATGCACTGAAACGTAGTCCTTGACACCAGTGTTGTTTTTGTTGGAACATGATGAAGGTATTGCCGCTGTGGATTTCCCACATCCCTACTTCTCATTTACTGTTACATCATCCTCCACCAGGGATGTGTCAAGAGATGAATCATCCCATCCCTGGTTGGAGAGGATCCCCCCCCCCCCCTTTTTTTTCTAGGACCATATAGATCGGTTGATAACACAAGGTAATTTATGTCCATCAAATATATTCTAAGTCCTACTATATTACTATATATTACTATATTAATAAAAACATAAAGCATTCTTGCTGATGAGGACCAAAGCAATGTAGCAACATATAGTGACTTTAGTTCCAGAGCTTCAAGTCTTATATCAACATAATATGCAATGCCATCAGCCACAGATTGGTGTGAATATAATGTGAATGCTACCCCATGACATCTTCCAAGAGGAACAGCTTGCTATGCATTAACATGCAGGGCACTACTTACATTCAGGCTTGAATAGAAAAAGCCAACAATGTTTAACTAGCAATAAACCACCACCTGTAGAATCAGTACTTATCTATCCACAGAGCACTGACGTGTGGAGGAGGGGGTTTTATCCAGTAGCCATGACAACGAGGTATGTGATTTTAAAGGTAAATGACAAATACAGTAGGCGGCATGACCCAAAGAGACATATAATGATGTCACTGTATGAGCCACAAAGACATATCTGTAAACATTCTGTAGAATGCTGTAGATATGAAGAGGCCATGCCAAAATTAGTGCAAACCAGAGAAATCCATAAAAGTTCCTTTTTAGTGACATATTTAGCATTCAACCTTTCATGTGTGAGGTTGATGTTTGAATTGACTCCACACAATCACACAGGCGCTAATGAACGTGTGCTCTGCAAGGCAGAGGCATTCATTTATATGCAGCAGGTATTTCAATCCATCTTCTGCTCACATTTCACCCTTGTGTGTGTTGTTTCCTCCCTCAAACTGTTTGGTTCTGTGCAGAACGGTGTCTTTAACAGTTGAAGCATCAGGCAACCAAATTAACTGTCCGCCAATTACTAGCTGACTGCCCCCACATCCAATTATAATGATAAATAAATGTACAAATCTGATCTCCAAACGTCTATGGTTCGTTTAGATATTCAGTGCTGCTAACGTCACCTTGTCATGTCAACAGTAGCCTGACAGAGGAATGTTCAGGCGTGAACCTTGTTTGCTGCTTTTTTCCATGTTGCAGAAAGCAGGAGTAATGAGTCAGATAAATGCCACCATTTACACATGGGGTGAAATTATGGCTGTTATGTCACCAGGGAGCTGCCAACAAGTGCAAGTGCATGTTAGTTGGTTTAGCAAAAAAATCATCACACATACACCCAGACACTCTATTTAAAACAATCACAAATACTGAAAAAATCAGCAAGTAGAACTTTAAAGGAGTGTCTTTAACTTCAGTTTGTTTTGCAGTTCATTTCAGTAGTAAAGTGCATAATGCCAGAAAGTAATCTTAACAACTTTAAAGTTGGTATGAGGACCTTTTAAAACTAAGCTATTTTGTGATTTGGTGCCATGTCTGTTCACAAATGTATAATTGCTCAATAACTGTCTTGAGCAATGAATTGAATGATATTGTGGTAAATGGTGTCCTATGGTTTCAGGGTAGTGGCAACAGCATGAGCATACAGGATATGTTCATAATCCGGTGTAGACAGTATAGTGGATGTGTAATGGCTTTTCTGATTAAAAATGATAAACAATGTCTGTTCAGATACAAGAAACCAGTTTTTTTTAAGGAGGTGTTAAATGTTCAAACAAATGCTCAGGGATGCAACATATTTATTATTTAGGTTACTCTGTCCTGCCAGGACACTTCATTTAGTTATTTGTTGTTAAAATCATATTAAGATTTGCATCATTGAGTATAACCTACAAAATTGTTGTATTTACAGAAAATCCAGCATATGAAATGCCAGATACCCATCCTGACATCCTTTGGGCCAAAATGAAGTGAAAGTGACAGACAGAGAGAGGTTTGCAAAACAGTTAAGGAGACACTTGAAACATGAGAAGAGCAGGGAAAGAGTAGGAGAGGAAGTGGAGGACAGGGCTCAACGAGAAGCAGAGAAGAGGGCTCAACAGGAAGTGGACACAGCACAACATCTCAATGACCAGAATGTAGAGGAATGTGCTATCTGCAAATCTAGGCATGATGAAATCAACCATCTGCAAAATGACAGAGCGATTTTTAAAGGATGATGATGGCAAGGTGAAATATTACACTTGACTTGCAAGCTTTGCCACTTTTCAGTTTTTGTTGTACCATATGATGTCATTTCTGTTGCAGGAAAGAAGAAAGCTGATACTTTGCACTGAGCAACTGTTAATGCTGCATTTCAGGACATGTTGAGTGTTTTGCACTCATGCTTGTCTCCAATGCTTGCATTGGGCCAGACAGAGAGAGTTTGTTGGTCTAGTTTGTGGAGACATTTGAAAATTATGTTGCTGTTGTAGACTCCTTTGAACTTTTTTATAGAAAGACCACGCAATCTTCAGGCAAGGACACAAACATTTTCAAACTACAAACACAGGCACATACCGAAATACCTCATCGGCATTATTCCACAAGGAGTTATTTCTTTCATCACCAGAGGGTGGGGTGGGTGTGCTAGTGAAAAACGAATAAAGTGACATTGCATTGGCAGAGCAAGGTTTCAACATAAAGGAGAGTGTGGGAATGATGTGAAGTGAAGATACCAGCATTCACAAAAGGTCACCATCAGTTGGATGCAAAGGATACGGAGGAAACAAGATGCGTTGTACATCCCATGTGGAGAGAATAATCTGTCTTGTATGCAACGAATACAAAATACTGTCTTCAAAAATTCCAGTCAGTATGGTTCTGCCATGTGAGTGTTAGAATGTGACGTTCTTAGACAAAGTTGTCGCAGTTCGCTGTGTGTGTGCTGTGCTGTGTCCTGATTTAACCCACACTCACTTATGTTTACATAACAGGTGTATTTTCTATCCAAATAAAATGTTTAAATTATTGTACAATTTAGGTCTGAGTTAGAAAGAGACTGTACCACTAACTTGATTGAAAATGCAGGGGACACACTTTCATTGAAATGTTCAGTATCTTGCTTCGGGACACTTTGTCAAGAAAAACTATTGCTGCAGGAATAAAATATGTGACCACACACCATACTGTGACCATTTATAGGAGACACTGTGCATGAACATTGTCCCCTCCAGTTTTAAAGGCAATTTAACTAGTAGGACAATAATTGCTGTTTTGAATTAATGGTTCATGTTAGCTTTATTGTCAAAATAAATTTATTTTGAGTGTTTTCAGTGAACAGATTGCTCACAGATTTCTTTGTTGAGAATCTTCTTTTTTTGTTTCTATTGTCTGGGAAGCATCTTTATATATAAGAGCATAATAAAGACTTCAAAAGACTTTCTTTTTCAGAGTGCTTCCACAAAGACTCTTTCTGAGATCATATAACTTGCTTGTTAATCATAACTTAAGCTTGGATCCGGTCACAAGTCCAAAACTTTAACCTGAGGAACTACACATAAATAACTTTTACATCACACTTCAAGTCTAATGTTTATAACATTGTTAGGCAATAACATGTAAAATAACTTAGACAACAGCTCATGTAATGAATAATGTAATTGTGTTAATGTAATTTCAATGCACATTTACTTTGAACAAGAGGGACAAAACCAGACATCTTCTGTTGCAGGGGCAAGTCCGGAAGGCAGATGAAGTCGAGATGAAGTCGAGATGAAGCCACTGGACCCTACATTTTTCATTTTAACAGGCCACCATCGTGTGTTTCTGTGGGGAGACTGTGGATGGACAGTGCCATGAAAATTTGTTGTGCCCTCTGTAGGCATGCCCTCCAAACCTCCACTTCATTTCCTGAAACCATTCCCATAGCAAGTAGCATCTGGTGATGCTCCCACTTGAGGGAAGGCTGGGTTAAAGAAAAACCCACATTTCAACCTCTTGTCTATGTTGTCCCGTGATTTTTCAATATCGGCCTTCCTTGCCTCTTCTTCATGTGTTAAGCCCCAAGTGACAATAGTTGTGGTACATTTACTGTCCTTGGGATAGCAAACCTTTTTGATAATCGACAGAGCTGGTGACCTGATATCAGTAGCATAAACAGCATGCATATTAGAGGCAGTGATCCTGTCCATTCAAGCAGGAAACCAAAAATCCTCTTTTCAGTCTGTTCAGCCTGATCCTCTGAAATATCAGTTTGTCACATAGGCAGAGAAGGGATTTCAAATTTGTGACAGGCTGCACAGAACTCCACGCAGTAATGTGGCAGCACACTCAGTATAGCAAATTTGCCACCTGCTTTATGGAGATCACCGTAAAGTTGTGTTAAATCCAAATGCGTAGGTGATAGCATAGTGATCTTACTGGCACAAGACGTCAAGCCAGGCCTGTTTTCAGTCTCACCATAAAGAAGACAGTTTACTGATTTTCGTGTGGTAGCAGCACAAGTGTAATAAATTTTATGGCCCACTTCAGCTTGTACTTTGTTTTCATTAGTTGGTAGGATCCTGTATGCAGTTTGGGTGTACAAATACATTATTCAGCTAAGCACAAATAGTGGAGTTTTTTTTCTAACATTTATTTTGTACAAATATTTTTTTAATAATTTGTTTTGGGGAAGGAAAAAACATGTCAAATACCAGGTTACATCACCATCTCAGTCTCTCTCCTCTGCTCCGCTGTTACATCTTTCAGCATGTTTTCAAGGGGCTCTACGTAACCTGTTGTTCCCCTTCTACTTTCCACATGGTTAGGTTGTAAAAAATAGGCAATAAATGAAAAATGCAAAGCAAGAATCACCCAAGTTCTTCCCTACACATTACACAAGGTACTGTCTCTGTGTTATGGGTGTATAAATAAGTAGAAGTCTGTCTGTGCATTTGCAATGCACTTGGTTTTAACTCAGTAATCAACGCAGTCATCTACAACACTCCAGTTCAAGACTCACTCATAAGATAGAAACACTTTTAACAATTTAAAATCCTAAAATTAAAAGCACAATAGAAACAATAACTGGGTTCTTACACCTATTTCCATTTTTATTTGAATACAGTTACAAATATAGATAATTTTCCTGCCTCAACAAATATAGATACAAATACTCAGGTTTGTCTGTGACAGTCCTCATTTTCCTGCACTGGTTAGGTGCTTACACTTTGAAAAGCAGGGCCCCAGCATGAGTGTATTTCTCTGCAACACCAGTCATGCATGTACAGTAGGCTGAGGAAACTTCAAGCCAACCCAAGAGTCCTCGTTGAGGCACTGGGAGTGTGTGACTTGTTGCACAACAGAAACGTAATTCATGACAGATCATATAACAAATGAATTAGAAATGAGAAATAACAGGTACTCTGCCTAGAAATCTAAAGGATCTTCTTTTTATGCACACACTGTAGGACGAACCTTTGAAATCATGTCTTCATCTATTTCTACCTTGACATAAATACTAACCAAATACTAAACATATATGCTCAGTGCAAGTTGAAAAACCTACTCAATAAAATAATCACCTTGCTGAATGTTTTTGAAAGTTTTGTATTTTGTTTGGTTTAATATTGTGCCAAAAAGAGAAGTGATACCTTACCTTTGTGAGTATGACTGTGCTATTGTAGTTAGCCGACTTGTTAATTAGCAGATTGTGCACCCAGCCGCTGCAAAACTGTTCATGGGCTTCTAGGGATTTATAAATTTTAAACTCATGCAAAGTTTATGCACTGAGTCTAAAAACAAGATCATTCACAATGTCTGGGTATGTGAGTGGAGGTAGTGCATCGCAGTATGCAATCCAGTCTTGGGCTGGCATCTAGATCTATGTTGTTTATCATGCTTAGTTTTTCCAAATACCCTTGCGTCGTACTGAGATTCAATTTCTCCCGATAAGGTCCTTTTTCTTTTTCTGCTTCCTTCTCCATCTCTTCCCTTCTCCATGAGATTTAAGAGATTTAACCTTTTAAATTTTTAGTCATAGGGCTCTGACACCACCGTGCAGTAAAAGCGCAGTCCTGCAAAGATGGTGCCCAGTTACATGTAAGTGGTGTGACGTTTCTTCACATTGTCTAGAAGCTACCTAGCTTGCTAACTCACATCAGCAGTGCAGTTTCCCCAGTGAATGTTTGTTGGTGACTCGTTCAACAAGCTACGGTGCAAGGGACAAGACATGTATTGCAAGTCAATTTAGTCAAAATAATTTCTCACTTTTGTTTCTGATATTTTCTCAAAGGAGAACAGAGAACAAATGATTTAAAGAGAAGATGTGTATACTGCAGGAGACAAAAAGGGCAATTTAATTTCAGTTGGACTTTAAAATGTTCTTTCAAAAGGAGATAATATCACATAGCACTCTCTCTCACACAGGTCCTCTTCCATCTATCACAGACACACAGACATGTTAGCTTTCTATCTCAGTCTCTATTTCCCTCTCACACTCTATCTGTGACTTCTGTGTGATTTTGGCCACTTTTCCTCTCTTCAATCCTTCAGACCTGCTGGCTACACCTCAGCAGGACAATCACAGCTTCACTGTGGCTAACATTTTAACAAATTTCAAAAGCTTCCCTCCAACCGTTAGTTACCATTAGTCGATATGGGAATACAGATTCAAGCCAAAATGAAGCACATTTGAAATTAAGTAAGGTTCTCACTAAACAGCTATTTATCAATTTTATACTGCTGGTTACACAAATAACCCTAGTTCCAGGCTCACTTTTTCTGTCTGAGCTTAATACTGGAGAATTAATTGAGAACAGAAAACACTTGCGTCATAGGTGTCTGGTTATAGTGTTTGCTTCTAAATTAATCCACACCTGCCAGCCAATCAGAAATGAGAATTTTTAGTGGCCATGGTATAAAATTATTTACATAGAGTTAATAGCAGGGGACCTAATATTGATCCTAGTGGCACTCTCTTATCAAACATCTGGGGACTTGATTTAAAGCCATCTGCAACATCACTCAAACCCATGGTGTTCAGTATATTTTTATTTAAAAAGTCACATTCCCAAAGTCTTTGTGAACTTTGCAATTCACGGTCAGACATGATCACTTGTTACAGACCTTGACTATGTCATTTTTTCTCCACTTGATCCCGTTTCCAACTAGTTCAATCCTGTGTCCTACTAGTTCAAAATGCAGCAGCAAGAGTTTTGACAAGGTCAAAAAAGAGGGAGCATGTTTCTCCCATTTCTGCCTCACTGCACTGGCTGCCTGGTAGCTACAGAATTGATTTTAAAATCTTGGTCAGAAAACTGAGATCATCTGACCAAAGACTCTGTCTGTCCCGAGATCCTGGAAAAAGTGTTATTGGGACGGAGCCTTCTCTATCACTGAACCAAAACTATGGAATTTTCTTCTTCCCACCATCTGATTCTCCCCCACTATCTACCACTATCACTACCTTAATCCAACTCAGATATTTCTCCTGAAGTCTCTGTAGGTCTATGTTGCCACTATGGGCTCTGTGTGACCATGAGCATTTATTAGTATTATTATTATCATTATTGTTATTGTTATTATCTCTTTTTGCCCTTCTTCTGTTTTTGTCTTCCTCTCTGTATGATGTGAAGCATTTTGGATCAACAATGTTGTGTGTAAAGTGCTATAAAAAATGAAATTGGTTTGATTTGATTTGACTTCTGCACTAATAAATTAATTCTCCACAGTGCTGGAATAGTCTAATTAGTATAATGTAATAGTATAATTAACAATATGTGAGTGACATTAAAACAGAAAGTGATTTCCATTCTTTAGATGGGTGTGATGGAAGAAAGGTCTATTTTACCTTTATGATAGGAATGCTTTCCGGTATATAGGTATAAAATTGATAAATGAAAGTGCTGCATGAATATGAATCTCATTTGGAAGTCACCACGGCATCTGTCTTATTGATATGCCATACCATAGCTCTGGTTCCTATTAAATCTAAAACATTCAAGTGAGGTTCAACATCCACATTCTGTTCTTTTATTGATAATATATTTTTTTCCTGTGTTATTTATAGATAGATATACAGATTTTTTTTTTAAATACCTCCGTTTTAGAACCCCTGAATGAATCATTTGTTTAGATCAACAAATTACCACTGAGTAGATTTTTACGTCGCCACTCTGCCATTTCTTACCCATTAAAGATCTGCTTATTATATTTTAAATGTACACCATGTCTTTTTTTTTAAAAATATATTATTAACCCAGCACCACTACTAATCTTTTTTTAACTTACTTTTTAGAGATTAAAACAACATAAATAACACAAGACATTTGTCTCCCAGCATCTCCTGTGCACTGTCCATCTCAATTATCACAATTTTATATTTAAGACCTGCACATCAAGATCAACATTACAGAAATGAATAGATATCATAACAAGAAAAAAGGATATGGTCCAAGGCATGAAAAAAATAATGGTTGTCCATTCAACATTAGAAGCAACAGAAGCAAAGGAATTCATTGAATGTTCCTGTTAAATAAATACTCTTCAAGTGGGCTTCATGTGTGCCATGTCTGACAAGGTAGGGGAAGTGGTAAAATGCAGCTGAAAGTATATCGTGCTAAAAGACACAGTTCTTTCATTTAAAGCCTGAATTGGAGTCAGTCTTGAAGTAGAGAGCATTATATTGAGGTTGATGATGGGAGTTGTTTTTCATCACGACTCATGTGGCTCTCAGCTTGCCTGCCGTCAATGCAGCAAACAATCTCCCAGTCAATCTACTGTCTCACCCTGTACTTCTGGATCCTACATCTCCTGCTGCTACATCCCTGCATACAGCTGCTGGCGCTTATATGACTCTGAATGTTGGCTCTAACCTCTGTCTTTACAGAGCACAGAGCTCTGTCCCCCAAGCAAGGGAACCCATCAGGAGAAACAGCTGCTGATGTTTGTCTCCTAATGGTTCTGGCTGAGTTGCAAGGACTGGAAGAGATATCATGATGTCAGTACAGCTCTCTATCCACCACAATTTTGTAGCACTTTTGCATGCACAAAAAAAAGAACTCACCCTCCTTGCCCTTTTTCACAATTTAGTCTCTTAAAAAACTCAATCACAATGTATGTATCAGGATTTTCAACACTGATCATCAGATAATTACTATAAAACGGTGTCTAAATTGTGGATAAATGTAAGACTAGGTTATGGAAAATCTTCCTCAAGCATCCAGCTGTTTGGCCACTAACCCTCCAAAAAGGGAAGAAAGGGCTGCAGGGCTTTATAAACAACCCATTAACGTTTACAACTGCAGACCTGATTACTTTAAGATGATTTCTTAAGATCTGTAATTGTAGGTGACTGACAAGTGTTTGTTGGTGGCTTATTATAAAGTGAAAAACCCATGACCCTTTAATGAAACAAGATGAGCTATTAGCAACTGATGTAATCCCTATAACTTGATCAGGAAAATAGTCAAATTGAGTTGTGGGGTTAATATTGCACTTTTCAAGATATCCTTTAGAGGGCATGAGGCGCCTTCAAAAAGGGTTCATATTCAGGCAAAAAAAAGGGGGGGAAATAAAAGGAGAGAGAAAGACGGAGAAGAAAAATGAGAAGGGTCTATCTACAGTCTTGCAGACCTACATGACAAACCCACTTTACTACATGGCACACTCCCCCCGATGTTGTCACAATAACAGCATGCTATACAGCACACTCTCCCGATCCCTAACCCTAACTATCTCACTGTTCATGCCTAAACCAAGTATGTGTGTCATCTAGTAAAGTGGGTGTGTCGTGGATACTGCCAGTCCGCAGATAGACCACCTTGAGAAAAACAAGCAGAGTCTGGGAAGGGGAGATGTGGGGAGGAGAGATGGTGGTGACATCAGCAGGAAATGAATGAGGAAATGATTCAAATGCGGGAAATTCAAATCGAGTCAAGGATGGGAAGGGCTTTCTTGGTGACGGTTGAGCACGACTGCTCTGTGAATGGATCAGAGGTAGGCAGTTGGGAAGAAATAGATTTTGATGAAGGGAGAGATGAAGAGAACAAGAGGAAAATGAGGGGATGAAAGAATGACAATTGATGCAAACAAGGAAAAGAGAATAAAATAAGGAATGACAATGATGAGAAATCTCAGGACGAAGGGTATGAGCAAGTTCAGAATCATGTGATGTGTA
This sequence comes from Euthynnus affinis, assembly GCA_029490765.1. Lineage (NCBI taxonomy): Eukaryota > Metazoa > Chordata > Actinopteri > Scombriformes > Scombridae > Euthynnus > Euthynnus affinis. Next base: position 7,270,895 of record CM055840.1, on the reverse strand, counting down.
ACATTTGATACTCACTGAAAGAATAAGCTCAGAACTGCCAAAAATATAAGACTGTTTTGTCTCTGTAGGTTTTAGAGAGTTAATGAGAAGGGGCAAGAAAACTTGAAGAAAGTCAACCCATTTATGCTAACAACAACTCTGGCAAGTAAGATAAGGGAAATACTATATGCGAAGTGATGGTAACCTATATATGAGATGTGCAAATGAAGAACAACTTGAGAAAGCACTCAAACTAAAGGAGGGAGGAGAACATAAGGTTTTCCACCTTATGTTCAGGGGTGCCAATGTGTGTAGATACAGAGGAGTAATTTCAAAGGAAAATAATTAATGCACTTTATGAGTTACCCAGTGAGAGTGTATGTGCCAAAGCCATTAAGGTGCTTTAATTGTCAAAGGTTTGGACACATAGCCAAAAACTGAAAGAGCAGAGAACATGTGCCAGATGTGGGGGCGGCCATGGAAAGTGTGGAACAGGGGTGTAACCAAAATGCTGAAACAGTGGAGGACCCCATCATGTGGCATATGGTGGATGTGACATTATGAGAGAAGAGAATGATATCCAAAAAGTAAAAGTAGAAAGAAGGATCACTTATGCAGAAGGTCAAGGTGTCAAGAGAACAGAATAATGCTACAAATGCACAAGGAGCAAGGAGCAAGGAGCTTTAGTAACATTCACTGCTGTACAGCTGAAGTAAAGTCAAAAAATTATAAAATTCAGCTGGTTGTCAAAGCAGCAGTGAATCATTTAGGATTAGTGGGACTGACATGGGAATAAGTGAGGGTGAACCTCACCAAACAGTCATGCCAGGAAGCACAATGGGTTGGTTAATACTAATTATGGTAATTCTCTTACAGTGGAATGCCAAGAGCTTACTGGCCAATGACCAGGAATTCAAGCATTTCATTAAAGAAATGGCTGTAAAACCAGATGCAGTATACTGCATCTGCAACTTTAGACTGTGTGATGTGCATGGATATACAAGATAAGGAAACAGTAATGAGGAAAGACTGGGGGCTCAGATTCTGAACTCAAACTACATAGTTAATTGAAAAAAAAACACATAGACTTGGCTGAATTGAACTAAACTTATTCAATAAAAATGAAACTTGGATCCAAAGAGGAAATAAAAAAGGTCTAAAGAAAATGTATTGAACTCAAAATGTAACACTACCCGGATATTAACAGAAACAGAAGGGTAGACAATTTCATTTTTCTTTTTGGTAGGTAGGTTAATGGGTGTGTTTTATTTGAAAGGGTCCATATTTTTTTTCATTTGGCCAATCTAAGTAAAGTGTGTGAAAGGTGGATTTTGTCTCATTTATTCATTTATTTTTGGGAATAAATTTATTCTAGTCTGTTTTCACAATATAGTATTTGTGTCTTAATAATGAATATACAGTGTCCCAAATATTCATATATAGCAGCACATTATAATTATATTTAATACTGGAATATTATACAGAACTTCAAATATTCATATACAGCATCCATATACTTTCAAGGGCCAACTACTGCATGTTAAATTTATCTTTCACTGACACTCTCACTGTCAGTGTGTACATGATCTCAACAGTTTGTTTGTTTTTTTTGTTTGTTTTTTTTAAAACAATTAGGGTTACATCTAAAAACATTCATCTTAATTTCTGTTGATGATATATTGGCTTTTTTAATATCTGATGAAAAGAGTGCAATTATTTAGTTATATCAGGGTACAAGTGCACAATCTTCTGTAAACCAGTCAGCTCACTTATAAACTGAGAACTCCCATAATAATCCTGCGGACAGAATTTATTTGGATTATCCGGAGGAAACCAGGTTTAAGTTTTTAAAAAATGATCTCACTATATGAACTTGAATCTGCGTGGAACAGCTCATATAAAAACCAAGATGATAACCATTAAATCCTGGTGTGTCAGAATATCTGAATAATAAATGAAAGTACCCGCTGTGGGAGCCTTGAGTAAAATTATGCGCTGTTCATCAAACCACTGCAGACTGCAGAAAAACTGTTGTATTGGTAAGAATCAGTCATATGCATATGAAGCTGCAAATTTTGAGATGTCTGGACTGTGCGCCTCAGCCAAAAAATTCTGAGCAGATGGAGACACAAATAAACTACTGACAATATGGGGACATGTTTGCATCTGCAATTTACATATATTATGAGTTAATTAGGAAGATGCAAAAGTGAGTGTTCATTATTTAGATGCATTCAGGTGCTGCACGAGTTTCTGTCAGTGGAGGAATTAAAAGAGTCAAACATTTTATCTTCCATGTATTGTAAATCATCTTTCTCTTGCTCACACATGAAAATATGTGCATCAGTAAGTCATGGAAACAGACCGGTGACATGACCTGATGTTAGAGCTGTGAGCCTTTGCAACTGCTCATTTGCATTTGGATTTAACACAAGTTGACCTGATGTAAAAACCTGTCTGCTGGAAGCTGAACACTTAGCTGACCACCTGGAAAACTGCTATTGAAAAACCAATTGTTGGATACCTTTAGTTACATAGTGAACATTTTCATGAATCATGTCAATAACTCTGTTTTCTTGTGCACCATGGAGACAAACTAGGGTCTGTTTTTCTATGTGGATAGTTCAGTTTTCTTGTTGTGATTGTTGAAGAATTGCTTCAAATGTATCTAGAGAAATAGATAAAACGCAACATTCCAATTACCATTATGAGCCTGAGTGACAGAGATAAAAATGTACTATGTGTAACTGATATTAGACTTAGCCTAATTAGTCAGGCTTATTGCGTTCAATCATCACTCTTAGAGTTTATACCTGATGTGGGTATTTTCATAATTTTCATAATGTATTGAAATTAGAGCTGTAAAAGTTAACCCAATAATACATTAACACATTCATTTTTATGCCACAAAGGTTCTGTTATGATGATCCCTTGCCTCACCTGTAGTTTGGTCTTTTGCATTAAGTCGGATGGAAACAAGAATGGATAAAGTAAAAGGTTTTTTGAATGGCAAATTCAGGTGTGAATTGGGTCTGTCGACAAGACCAGAGTTATTTGTAGTTACTGTCAACGTGAACTGAGTTACCACCTGAGTACATCTAGTCTTAAATACCATTTGCTTGCAGAGCACACAGCTAATACTAATGCAAGCAACCTTGTTGGCCCCAAATCATCTTGCTTGCAGCAAACCATTCTTAGTGTATGAGAGAAACCCATGTACAAACCTAAAAGCAGCAAGCTTTCAACAGCAACAGCTAAATGCATGGCTACAGCTTGCAGGCCAATTAACACTGCGGAGAATGACGATCTGCGTGAAATAATTCAGATCACATCCAACGACTGCATTTTAACTGCCATCAAGAGCCACCGCCATGTCAAAGATACACAACCTGTGTGATGACCAAAGAGCAAAAGTAATTTTCTTTCTGATAGTTGCTTTCCACTGTTTCCTGCTCACTTTATTTGTTTGTTTTATTTTGTATTATCCTGTACTTATCCCATAGCACAACGGGATCTTTTTGTTTTTGCTTTATTTTTCCCACGTGACGTTGGACACAATCGCATTGCATTAGAAGTCAGGGATCCAGGGATCCAGGGAGTCATCTTTAATCAGGGAGTAAACTTTAATCAGTTCTGAAATAATGAAAAATTTATCTTGCCAATGTGCCCATCTGTTATCTATTGGGCTTGAGTTTGCCATAAGTTATGACTCAAGCATATTTTTTTAAATGCTAGATGCTGTACCTGTTAGGATTTCTGACAATCTTTGTCATTGTTTTGTGCTGTTAAGTGATTTCCAAAAATAAATTAAAATTTCAATAAATTTGCATAAAGCAAGTATTCCCATGTTGATAAGAGCATTATAACACTTGAAAAATATCCTTCAACGGCAAATTTTGAAAAGATTAAAAAAAAAGTGCAATTAATTTGCAATTAACTAAGGACAGTCATGCAATAAATCACAATGAAATATTTTGATTGAGTGATAGCCCTAATTGAAACCTGATTTGGTAGTTTCTACCAAAGTCGTTGTGCTGTTTTGGTGTCTAATAAGGTTTAGACACAAACTATCATTCAAGTATTATTCAACTATTACTCAAGGCATAGTATTTTTATGTATTACCCCAGTTGGACTTTTGAAAGAAGGACATGACCAAAAAAGAACAAAAACTCAGAGGGAACAGAAACTAAGGAAAAACGAAAAAACATAGTCATCCCGTATGTATCTGGGGTATCCGAGAAACTCAGGAGAATTTTTAACAGACACCAAAGCCCTGTTTGTTTCAAACCTGGCAATACCCTCAGACAAAAACTGGTGCATCCCAAAGACAGGCTACCACACTCTCAGAAAAGCAACCTGGTATACGCTGTCCAATGCAGTGAAGAATGCAAAGATCTTTATATTGGAGAAACTAAGCAACCACTAAACAAAAGAATGGCCCAGCACAGAAGGGCAACCTCCTCAGGTCCAGTTTCAGCTGTCTATTTACATCTTAAGGAAAAGGACAATTCCTTTGAAGACAGTAATGTCAGAATTTTGGACAGAGAGGACAGATGTTTTGAGAGAGGGGTTAAAGAAGCAATCTATGTAAAAGTCGAAAAACCATCTCTAAACAAAGGAGGTGGTTTGAGACACCATCTTTCACCTATTTACAATGCTGCACTTTCCACCATTCCCAGGAAACTTAAGAACAAAAGCTGCCCGAAACCAACAACAGGTGACTCTAATGAACAGAACGACTGACGTTCACAGGCAAACGCACATCATGCCTAACGACTGTAATCTGCCAGTAGCCCCATCCACTCCTAACCACTGTCGTTCACAGGGATGACTCACAGACCAAAACAAAGGTCAGGTGAAACTCCACTAACGAACTATTGTCTGAGGAAATGGTTTGGGCGGTCACTTTCGCAGAGATAAATACCTGGGTCTACCTCCACTGGGTTGTCAGACTAGTGGGGACTAGTCAGACCGATGCGTTAGGAACTGATGAAGCCGCTTGGATAAGAGGCGAAACATCTTCATAAGACAAATCTAAGTCCAGTTGCCTTGGAATCATTGTTGCCTAGAGATAAATATGACCTGGACAAATGAGAATATACACAGACTTATTTTTATGTATGTATTTTTATGTTTCAAACATGTATGGTGGGGATCATTAAATAACTCATACCTTTGACACTAGCAAATACTGCTGATTTATTAGACATGAATTAGCCTGCAGGCCTAAACTTAATAGTCAATTGTAATAATTTAAGTTTGAGAGACACTGATGCTGACAGCAGACCAAGGGAAGGATCCATATTCATGGGGCTTTTTTTATATCACAGGGAATGACTCTTTGTGAGTATTTGGCATTGCTGGGATCCCTGAAAGTGGATGTCAACCAAACTACACAAAGCTAGTATCACACAACCAATTTTAGCCTGTTTCAACAAGCAGCAATAATTTGGCAATACAAAACCCAGAACAGATTTCAGAACAGCCTATGTTCCACATTTGAGCATGTCCTTCTTACCTAACAACTCAGAGGGACCATCAAAGATCAGGTACTTAAGAAGAAACTAGAAGCACTGTAGAGGGACCTTTGATAGTGGATCCATGTGGACAGGTCTGTATCACCTTTGCACACCTGGACGCTGCATTTTTCCTATTCTCCCTTGCAGAGCTCTGTCTACCTCAACGGGTAATTGAGCAATTTTCTTGTCCTGCCACAAATGTTTGTCTGGACCAAAAATTGCCCGCTCTAGGACACTGATTGTTGTTGTTTTGAAGCCAGTCTTGTGTAGCTTTGACTTTATGGGGTCAATATCTTGCTGGAAAATAAATCCTCTATCAAGTTGCAGTTCTCCTGCAAACTGCAGAAGGTGTTCCTCCAGGATTTTTCCTGTATTTTGCTGCAGCAAAAACAATACATGCTAAATTTCAAGATGATGACGTCAAGATGATGTCATCTTTCTTCACTCTGCCATTGAGACTGTGACTGGTAAAGCAACAGTTGTCTGCACAGTGTGTTTTAGTTGATACAGGCACTAAAACACTTTTGCTTTGAGGACAGCCATCTCTAGATTTATGTATAAATACATTTTTTAATTTGATGATTTATCTTTCTGTGCTCTGAGAGATATTCAGCAACTTGGGAGATTTTCATGTATCCTTTAACTATTTAATATCCTTGTCATGTGTTTGTGTGGAATGATGCAGTTTTTGCATCATGCAGACAAAGAACAAACTTTTTTAAATCACTAGTCACATTTTAATTAACATGTGATCTCCATTAAGCTTGTGATTATGTGACTAATTTACTGTCTGCTAAACTCCACCCCCTAACAGCATTAACCAGTCATGCGTTAGCCACCGTATAGGCACAGCAGGCCTGCCAAGCTCTCCACAAATGCTAGCCCATCTTCAAACTGATCAGACAGAATTACACAAAACACACAAGCAAACCTGTGCAAAATATATGTGTGTATTTGTTCTAATGTGAGCTACAAACATCAGAATCAGCACGTCAGAGTAACTAGCTTATCACCCACAGTAGTAAATTCCATATCATTATATAAATCACTATTATATGTATCTTCCGTGTTGTAATCTAAGCAGTCATTATACATCAGCTGGTAAGTGGCACTGACCTTTTGCCTTGGACAAGCAGCTTTAGTCTCGCTCTTTTTGCATATTATTTAGCCATCAAATGCATATTTAGCCAAGACCTTATGTACATGTTGTTTTAAAATGAGCCAGCTGCGAACATTAAAACCATTCACTGAATAACTTAAGTCAAGAACTCAACGTTTTTGCAGTTTTTGCCAAGACTTTGACTAACCATCTGTTAGGCTTACCACATAAGGGTATATTTAACCCAAAAGTCAGACCTTGATTGGACACAGCTGATCTTCAACTCTATCTTATGTGACTAATCAGCTGCTTTTATGTTCTGTCTTTTATATTTATAGTTCATTTAGATCCATTTATGGATTTTTGGCCAGTGCACAAATTTGTGCTACAGCCGCTGTTATGGAAATACCCATGCTATCAACTCGTGACCTTTCCTTCACTCAAACATACAAGTATGAATATCTGAGAGTCACTACAACCCTCAACCAGGTCTAATAGCTGCTCTGATGAATGAACACATCCCTCAGGCCCTGCAGATAATAAAGACTCAGACCTATTCTGGGGACCAGCAGCCATCATGACCTCACAAGCCCATTTCATTTTAATTAAAATGAGGTTAGGAGCATGAATTATACAGTGCTTTATTCATCTTTGCACACTCTTTAAAGATTTCATGAGAAACTTGTGCTTGCATGATGTTAAAATCCCTCAGTGAAACATCTGAGCTACAGCAGCTTTGGTGGGGTTTTTTTTGTGTTTGTTTGTTTGTTTCATTCACTCTCTTGTTGGACGTGGATCTTTGGTATAAATAATCCAATCCAATTATCCGATATTTGAAATATGTATTATCAGGTTTTATACCATCTCATGACATATTGTTTGATTATTTATGGCACACTAATGAATCCTTCCTGGACATTTCTCTGACTCTGTAACGCAATATATACATTGATCAACATATTCTCTACACGTTTGTTCTGTTTATTGACTGATATTGTGGGACAAAAAGACAGAGAAAGAACAAGAGGGTTCAGTATCATGGGGGTGAGGTCATACACCCTGACTTTACAACAGTTGTTATTTTTCACACACTCTGAAGACTCCCTCATGTTTAACAAATCAATCAATTCATGAACAGGTGGAAGTGTTTGTGCAAATTTCAATTCTGTATGACACCACATACAGATGAGTATGGTGTTTTGAAGGTGTACAAAACGTTCTGGTCCATATCTGATGTTCATTTTTGAGTCTTTTTCACGAAATGTGAGGAGTCACAAGGGGATCTCCCCAGTCAGGAGAGATGGAACGCGAATATCAACCAGCAGTTTGATGTTTATTTGGCTAATTGACAGAACTTACATGGAATAAATTAAATCATTCTTTTCTCTTCATTATGGTTGTAAAACAGGTGTGTGCTGATTTGGAAATCAGTCAGTGTTTTTCACCTTGACAGTGGCATGGCTTCCTCCTCATTTACATTTACACTAATCCACAACATTTTCTGATGTATATGAGAAATGAGAAAGTAGAAAGCTGTTGAATTTAAAAGCAGTATATACAATCTATAAGTGGCCTCTTATGTAAACAGCAATTTCAGACATATGTGGCACTGAATCTCAAAAGCCAAGAACCATTTAGAGTTTGAACACGTGCCATTAAGGGCTCAATAAATCACTTTTTGACCACATACATATGAGGTATGTTCTATTCCATTATTTAAGAGTTTATGTTATATGTCCACAAAAATCTATGGTGTAAACAACCCTTTTACAGCATAGTCTTACATGCTGATCATGGCTAATACCTTTTTAAAAATAATTCAGTTTAATATGGTAGTTATGGTCATCATTTCAATCAGTCATGAAAACATTTTATCCCCACAACATTACTATATCAATCTAGAATTGTGAGTACTGTGCTTGATTTTAAATTATTCTTCTAATATTTAGATGGGGCATAACAGGCCATGATCTGCTATCCAGCCAAAACGTGTTTTTTGTTTCCTCTCCCTCCCCCAGTATGTCTCAAATACTTTTTTTGCTGAATGGCGATAACCTCCCAAATATGTCCGTTAGTTTACAAGCAGCTGGTTGTGAGGTAAACACAGTGACAATTTATTCTGACTCTGTTTGAAGTGCACTTACTGGTAAAGTTCCAACAGCTCCTAAACACACGCAGCCTAAAAAAACAGCCCGAACCCATATTACATCCAACTCTGCAAACACAGATTTTGACACAGATCCATATTCAACACTCCCATAATATAACCTTTATCCAATTAGGGATACATATACACACAGTGATGCAATATCAACTCCAGCTCTGTCATGTGACTGAATGATAAAGAAAGAAAGATAGCTTGTAATTGTCTTTTATGTCCATAGTCCACCGTTTGATTTGATTTATTTGAACTTAAAGTGCTGAATTTATGCTCCATATATTGCCCTCAAAAATTCCTACAATGGAAAGAAATAAGTAGTGTTCTGTAAACAATCCCACAATTTAATTCACCAAATTATACAGATTCTAAAACTAAATTTGGACAACACTACACCTCAATGATGACACAAAATAGTGAGTGAGTAAACAAGGGAGCGATTTTGGACACATCTGTACATACTCACATAGAAATTAACAATGTGAAGATTGCAGTTTGATACAGGCTAACAGAGTGAGCCATCAAAATATCAGACCCTTAGAGTGACACATAGAGAAAGTTACTCCCTGCTCACAGGTCTCCATGCTGTCACATGCATTTGTTTTCATGATTCAGTTGTGGATCAACGTATCAAACTATTACAGCAGAGCCACTGCTTTATATAAGTGATGTTCCTATAACTGAAAGTACAAACAGAAACTCAGTGCCTAGTGTTACTATTGATCTCTGCAGATGGTACGATTGTCTGATCTGGGTGGTGTTCAGTCAGTGTTCCTCATTTTATCTCTTGGCAATGTTCAGAGTGCAGTTTCTGATTGCTAACCTATGTCGTGCCCATCTGCTGTTATGGAAATGCATTTTTTTTCCTCAAATCTAATTTGGAGGACATGAAATTGTACTAAATCAGTTCTTGTTATTACATGCTACTTGTTTTTCCATATTTTTCAGGGCCTCCATGGCAACATGGAACTCTTAAGTATTTCACCTCAGACACACAATCATTTTTTCAAACGTAGTACGTGAAAGTATACCTTCAAGCACAAAAGTGATGTTAGGTCCTCTGTAAATCAGTGACTGCATGCTATATTTTTTTAATGTGAGCCTGAATGGTATGGAAACATCTTAGAAAGATGCTTCTGAAACTCATTTCCTTCTCTTAAGTATTTCTCCTCATACACACAATTGTTTTTTTTTTTCAAATGTAGCAAATGACAAGATACAATCAAGTATAAAATTGATGTTGTGTCTTTTGTAAATCAGTGGCTACATGCTATGTTATTTAAAAGGTGGTTACATTGTTTATTATTATTTGAAGTTTGTATATCATTCTGTTCCATATGAATTCAAATCCAACATCAAAGTTTAAAAAATAAACTCTGAGCTCTCCTCCTGCCGGTAAACGGCTCCGGATCAGCTCCAGCTCTGCTCCCAGCTCTCTCCTCCAGAGCTCCCAGCATTCAGCAGCTGTCTGTCCCTCCATTCTGTCCAGTGCATTTATAAACATCTACACACTCAGACTCAGTGCTATGACATCACTCATAGTAAATCTGAACAATTTTTCATGCTGTAAAAACACATTTTCAGAAGAAAATGAGTTTTAGAAGAACCTCATTCACAATAAATCCACATTTGGCATCTTCTCTCTCCTGTAGTTTTGTGCTTTCTCATCTTGCAGGTTTTCCTGCTTCCAAAGAATCTGGAACTGTGATTGCAGGCCACCTGCTGCCCCCGTGGTCCTGCTCAACACCCACTCCTACTATTATTATTAGTCATATTTTTATTATTATTGTTGTTCTTGATATTGTCATTATTGTTGTTGCTGTGCATCTCTATTTCTATCTTGCTCTATCTTGAGTTGTCTTTTATTTTCTGATTCAATTTCAGAAAGAAAAATGTATTGTGCTGACAATGACATTACATCAAATCTCAAGTCATTTTAGGATTGTTTTTGAGGCACTGATGTTCCCTGCTGCGGGGAATTGGTCAGATTGTTGTTGGGTCAAGGTAGAAAGTGAGTTCAACATGCTGAAGGTGGATGAAACAAACTTAACATCACCAACTTAGCTAAACTAAAAAAAAAAACTGTCAGAAGGTTTTTTTTAGCAGGTTCTATTCATCATCTCCAGAAGTTCCTGTTTTAAATTCAGTTCAGGCAATATAATTCTGAAATGCCCACATTTACATTTCATTGAAAAAATTACTGATTGTTGTAATTGTAATTTCTGGCCATGCTGGCTGGACAGAGATTTCTATGTAAATGTAAGCAAATTTGAAACTTCTGCTAGTCAAATCAAGTGAGTATCTTCTAAACTAATGATCTTTTTAGTATGAAATTCCCTCTTTGCTCCCAGTGGCAGTTTTTTTTTTTTATTGCTGAGCCACGGTAGCTAAAGTAAACCAAAGATGGAAATTTGTAATAAGAAAAAAAGGCTTTAACTTTGCAAGATACCCAAATGAGTTGTCTAACTCAGATTGATGAAGCCTCGTGTTAGTTACAAATTAACTTCGGAGTTCATTTCACACAGAACGAGGGCTGTGGATTGTGTCCCCATCACTTACATTGTAATTGCATTAAAAGGGGATCTTTGCTGCCAGTATGGATTAAAGCAACAATTACTGTGAAAAAATGATTATTTCAATATAGATATGCAAATGTGAGTACTGTTTAATGGTACACTTGAAAAAATGTGAACTCATCCTTCAGTGTATTTTTTGGCTTGGATTAGAGCATCTGAAGTATCAATAAAATACTTACTGGGTGTGTATACTGTAAATACATACAGTTAGGGATAAGGGTGGAACCACTTTGTGTTTGAGATGGACTATTTTTTATTTATTTTTTTATTATTGAGCATATATTTAGCTTTTATGTCCTAAGACCAGATCGTAAACAATTAAGAAGCCAAATGCATATACTTTCACTCAGAAACAAACTATTGAGGTGTACAACACAGAGTATAAAGAGACTTTGGAGAGCTGCTCATCACTCACAAATGATATGTCAGTTTTGTCTATGTGGTTTGAAAAGCATGAGTAATTCCAGCTGAGGTTATGGCTGTTGCTTCTTTAGTGTCATACCATCAGGATAAAGCATTGAGGAATTGGGAGAAACCTCCCTTATTACTATGTATTCCTAGGTGTGAGGGCATAAAATAAAGCATGCTGTAATTACCACATAGTAACGTGATAAGTGGTTTCTTGTTTACCCTCTTTCACTGTAATTACAGTCTATTTACAGGGTATGTGGGCTGTAATATATAGCATTACTTATTGTTGAATAATTAAACTTTGCACAATAAACACAAAACAAAGTATGTTCATCTCAGTGTCAAAACAGAATGTACAGCAGTTTTTGTTTGGTTAAAGATCTCTGGCTCTGAATGGAAGCTGAAAGCCTCTGAATAAAGCTGAATAGGCCTTATTTTTGTGATTCTTTCTTATCAAATATGAACGTTTAATAAAATATTGGGGCTATAGGGTTCATGTAGCATAGTTTAAATTAAAAATGATGCCATGACCCATCAGCCACAGCTCAGCTCACCTCACCTCTAACCATGGAGCAGCTGAGAACGCTGCAGTGGTGGCTGCTGGTCATTATATTAGCGTTAAAGGTCAGAGTTGAGTCTTGGCCAGCTGCCAGGCTGTCGCTGATGAGAATAAAAGCAGAAGACTCATTGTTGGAAGATTTCTGGCAGATTTGTCCGTGCAGCTTGGTGAAAGCATGGAGCAGATAACTGCTGTGGATGTTTTGAATGATATTGTTGTGGACTGATTTCACCTGAATGTCACACTCACATCTTCATTTCAGACTGAAAATTAAAACATGCACAGTTCATCACCTCATTCCTGAAAGAACTGCCATGTGCCAGCTTTTGCTCATGCCTCTCACCTAGCTGTGGCTAATGACACACCTGTAAATCACCGAGACAAAACACAGAAATTATCACTGAAAAACATCTGTCTGTCTGACACCTGATAGTTTCTTTATCTTCCATTTGGAGAATGGAACACGAGGAATCTATCAGGTGATACACAGTATTGCAGAAAAACAGAAGCCTGCAGAAAACAAGATAAGAAAGAAAGAAAGTGTGACTGAGATCTTTTCATGTGTGCAAAGAAATATTTCAGCCTCAAGTCTTAAGGGACATTTTCCTCAAAAAGTGAAGAAAGAGAACAGTCACATGAAAAGTCATGACAGTTTATTTGGCAACACCTCAGATGTAATCATTCCTCATTGGTTAAGGGAAAAATCCTTGAAAAATGTAAACATGTTGGAACATTTAACAGTGAGCATCTTGGTGCATTAAACATCTGAAGATACTCTATATTTAAAACAAACACAGACCAATTTCTTATCTGATAAATAGCTATTTCAACCAACAACTAACAGATATCTGTCATGATCATATGTGTAATCATATATACAGATGTAGACTGAAGAATCACATTCAAAGGACATACAATACATTCAGTATAAACTATTAGATATCTAGAGGATGAACCACATTTACATGTGAGTGAAACACTTTCAAATGGCACAGCATGTGGATGCATAAAATAGACAATTATTACTCATTTCACAAAATCAGTTACATAAACCTCTGACAACGAAAAAATCACATTACAATCAAATTATTATGATTAAAATCTTAATCAAATACACATTATGTGTCCATTTCATAATTCTTGTCAATATTTATGTATTCTGACTAAGAAAATAACCTCAGCCATATTCTGCTGTGGCTTAAATTAGTGTAATTTGACAACAGTGAAGAGTCACATTTTATATCACCATTAAGATCCACATTTTTAACATTTTAATCTCATAACGGTGCTTGATCAGATCAGAGGATCACCGAAGATATTACACTTCATCCTGAGGGGAATATGAATGTCTGAACCAAATTTACTGACAATCTATAACAGTTGTCAAGACATTTCACTCAAAACTACAAATTTTAACCTCATGGTGGCGCTAGAGGAAATGTCAGGGGATCCCGAAAGTCATTGCAATACATCACCTGAGAACCAAACTATTTTTTTTGCCAACCCATGACGTAGATGTTGAGATATTTCACTGGACAGGTGAAAACTTTGACCTGTTGGTGGCAATACATGAAACATCAGTAGCATTCATCCTCAGGGGAACATGAATGTACACGGTGTCATGACAGTTCATCCAATAGTTTTTGATGTCAGTCTGGACCAGTGTGGTCCATCCATAGAGCCACACCTAAAGAAGAAACCTATGGCTTGACCATGTATATGCTAGAGGGCTTTTAATTTGAAAAATATACAGGAAGTGGCTGCATTCAGCCAACCTACGGGGTGATTTCATCACTCAGCCACTCACTCACAATTGTAAGGGGGTCTATCTGTGGACTCGCAGTATCTACAGATGGGTGACAAATTAAAGGAAAAAACTGGCACAGGTATAAATGCGTAACCCCTGGTGGGGACCACTCAGAACAATTTTGAGGTGATTTAAAGTGACCCTTCCCTCTAGAGGGACAAGTGGACCCAGACCATGCCGGCAAAATCAATGGATTTCTACAGCTCCTTTGCTCATGAGGGAACAATATTTTATACACCACTGTTCAACAGGTTGGCCTGATGTGAGAGAAGTGTCTGAGGCTTAAGGATCTTATCTGCAGTCTGACAGGCTCTTGAGACTGATGTACAAGGAGCTGACCATGGTGGCATCCTCCTGGATAGACTCCTTCATATCAGGCTGGCCCACACACATCAGGGCCACTAGTCTCTTGGGCAGCTTCCCACTGAACAGGAGGTAGATGCAGGGGTTCGCACAGCTGTTGAGATTAGCCAGCAGCATCAAGATGGTGAAGGTTGCAGCTGGAAACACATGAGGAGGAAATGAGAGGTAGACTCAACATCTTTTTTTGTTGGAGAGGACTAATTCTTGGTTATGGATACATGTTGTTATTTTGGATCTTATCAATTAAACTCACAGGGCTTTACATGGAGATGGCACTCTTCCCTGTATATATTATAATTATTAAAATTCAAAAATGAATATGTATATTATAATAAATATAGGGTTGTAATTTCTTACTTCCTTTTTTTTTTTTACTTAAAACCACTTACACAGAAACATCACAGCTGGATTCCAAAATTGGCTCTATCAAAATTAGTTCACAGGACAGTTGTAGAGAAAATATTCCATGTTGTGAATTACCAAGAATTTTGAAAAACATAATTAAGTCTAATGTGTTTTTTGGTCCTTTCACTTGCTTACTTCTCTTAATCACAGCTGATAGTTTGCAGTGATGACAGATTTTGCATTCCATGTTATTTTGTGTCAAAATGTGTGTGTGTGTGTTTTTTTTTTCTTACTTTGAGTGGGTGCCTCGGCGTCCCACACAGACCAGAGCTGCACGGTGAAGAAAGGCGCCCAGCATATGATGTAGGCGAGCACGATGACCACGGTCATCTTCACCGTCTTCACCCTCGCCTTGGACACCCCTGCCACGCTGCTGGCCCTGGAGGACAGCGGTTTCCTGACCGCCTCTCCGACGTGCTGCGTCTTCATGTGGAAGTTGATGTGCACGGTCCGGCAGATGCGCACCTGGCACACGATCACCGTGAGAACAGGCAAGACGAATATCACCAGAGTGGTCCAGGTCACGTAGGCTCTCGGTCCCCACGGCGTGATGAACTTCGCCCAGCAGTCGTACACACCCGGAGCGACCTCGACCCGCGAGAAGATGAAGATCTGAGGGAGGCTTCCGATGAGGGAAACGCACCAGGCGGCGCACACCGGACCGTTCCAGCGCGCTCTGCGCCTTTGGAAAGTCACCATGGGGTTACAGATGGCTTGATATCGGTCTATCGTCATCACTACTATCATATAGGTGGAGGCAAACATCCCGACCACCTGCAGGTACTTGACCGCGCGACACAGTATATCTGGACCAACGAATCTGTCAGTGATGTCCCACATGAGTTGGGGACAAACTTGGAAAAATGTGACCACCAGATCGGCCACGCACAGGTGGAAAACAAAGACGCGCATCCTAGAGAGCTGCTTCCTCCGCTTCCACAGTACCAACAAGAGTCCGAAGTTTAGGATCCCCGCGGTGAAGAAGATGATGGAGAGAAGAGCTATTTCCACTTGAGCCAAGCGTTCATCTCGTGGCTCATCCCCATGTAGTGCACTCTCCAAAGTATTGTTACTGATATTTACACTGAACCAAGCCATATTTTCACACCAAATACAGCACCGAGTGGCTGAAACCCCGTTATGTAACTATTCCAGGTGACTGAAGTGGAGGCATATTTAAAAAAAAAAAAAAAACCAATGCAAGCAAGTAGAGGTGGGAGTAGTTCCTGGAAAATAGACAGTTGTGGAAGTTTAGTGGGTGAATTTCCAGTGATCAACACGTGTTGAGAGTCTCCAAGTGAAAGCTGAGGTGTTTGTGAAGGAGAGCAGAAGGCTTTATATCTCCTCATCCCTGCAGGAGGGAGGAGCAACCTCGGCTCTGTACATATTTATTTCTCACAGTGCCTAATATCCCTATATCTCATAAATGTAGAGGATTTACACGTACAATATATATTTGCACTCTGCAATGCTTGTACTTAAGCCAAATAATCACCAGCCCAGTCTTTTTCAATAAAAAGTTGTTTTTATATAGGAGCATCGTCCATACAGAAAACATAGTTAAATAATATATAATTGCAATGAAACTCAAACAATCCAACAAAAAAAACCCAAATGTCTGCTTTCCAATATCGTTTTCAATAACGAAAATAACTATTTTCTCTTTTAACTGACCTGACATTTTATTTCACCGTTCATCACCGATTCCAAGCTCCATGTTTCATTTTCCGTCATCATCCTCTCAGTCTAACCAGCTAATAAGTGCCCAAAGTTAAGATTTGAACTGGCTGCGCATCAGCATAATATCAACCATTTAATCCAAGGAAGTTACATAATCAGCAGAGATGTGAAATAACACATGTTGGTAAATCAGCTGCTCTGGTCCATTTGACATTTTCTCCTATGGTGGTAGCTTTACACGGTGATGAAGATGAACAAAATTGGCCCATGGGTAATTTAGGATGAAATTGCATTCATCAGTGTGTATGCATGTCTCCATTCTTGTAGTGTCCTTTCTCAACAATACGCATGAGTCTGCTCAATCAATACCTGTGAGCAGCACAATTACCAGTCCAATTTGAGTGTTCAGACTCTTATTCTCTGACACACGCACACGAAACCACCTCTGCTTTTCCAGTTGTACCTGCTCATTAAGACTTCACGTAACTGAGGAGTTCGTCTTTGTCCATTTGATAACGACTTTTCTTCCAGATGTCGCGGAGCTTCTGTAAGGTGGCACCTATCTCCTTGCCTGAGGTGACGCCCATCCTTCTCAGATCGTGACCGCTGACGGGGAAGCGAGGGATGGACCATCTGCTTAGTTCCGCCAGCAGCTTCTCCTCACCTTGATACTTCAGCAGCTCGCACACTTTACTCTGAGAATCCAGCTCCCGACTCTGAAAAGACACAGTTCTGTGTGAATTAAAACCCCTGAAAATGTGGTTTTCAATCTATAATATTAAATATTTATTACTAAATAAGCAACAGTCAAAGGTTAAGTTAGAAAAAAAATGAAGTCTTCAGAAATTATTTATTTGAGTTTATGTGTTTTATCAGGATTATGTGGTTTGATCAGATTTTATTGACAGTGGTCAGGCAACATAAGAAAACAACCTGCAACTGTCACCAGATTTTGATTCAAATATTCCTAAATTCTGATTTGTGCACAAAAATACATGACATCATGTGTTTCTAGCTGAGCTCCACCAACGTCAGAAAGCAGTGAGAAAAGCACAGAAGAAAAAAAACAAAAGCAGAAATCTGTCCTGTGAAATAAACAGAGATAACAGCGTGTTCATATAGGATCAACATCATCTGTAATAAGATCATCTGATCTATCTTGATTTGACTTGATCAGAACTTTTGTCTGAGCAACACTACAAAACATATTTCAGTTTATTATGGCACACTAAGAAAACCAGCATGTGTTCACAAATAAGAATCTGGAAACAGTGACTTTTTCTGTCTTATGACTGAACTTCAGTCAGGTTTTTGGGGCTTCTATAAGTAAGTAATTTCATCTTCTAGGAGGACTTTTGACATAATGATATATTGTGCTAGTAATCTCTCAAAAACAAGCCAAAATAACAGGTGGATTTCTCATCACATTACATGTGTTTGTCTATTCATCTTCAAAATAAGCCAAATAAGCTCCCATAATGAGTGGTTACATTCATTGGCACATACCAATACATGCTGATGAATAATCCCTCCCTCCTGGAACATGATATATATATATACACACTGTGGGAATACTGATCAATGTGTGTATTGTTCTGCTGAGTGTGCCACTATAAATCTGAAACTGGGGAAGGGAGAAACTCACATCAATTATAAAGTCAGTGAAGGGTTTGAGGCTGTCGGGCTCGCCGTCGTTCTTGCAGAGCTCCCGTCTGTATTTGACCAGGAACAGAGCCAGGTTCTTCTCCTCCCTGGACACCTTCAGTCGGATGTCCATCTTTTCCACCTCGTCTGGGCAGGTGAAGAGAGCAGCCAGGATGGTCATAGGTTTAGGTGAGTGGTCTTTGGCGTTCTGCCACACTCGCTTCATCTCCTCAACGTTGCCATCTGGTGGTAAACCTGGGACAGGCAGGATGAGCAGTGGTGACTAACTGTAGGCTAATTAACTAGAATACCTGGTCAACAAACTGGTGCAGTTTTGAAAATATATATAACATAGATAATATTTTAATCATGTGTGGATTCAAACGCTACAGAAAAGAAATAAAACACTGTAACAATATTATTATTCTTATTATTATGCATTAAATGGTTAGAATTCAGTTTTTATTATAACTAGTTAATGTAATATTTAACCAACACTGGTAACATTAAGCCTGGAGTATTGGCTACCTGGTAGAAGTCTTCTGAGGTTATTAAATGAGATGAGAAGGGTACTCGAGTCATTGAATCATCTGTCTAGTGCTGATTAATTCCAAAGCTCACAGTGCCACAGAACTCAAGAGGCATTAAAATCCACTCCATTTCAGGGATAGAGCAGCACTATTGATTCCTTTTACTGACGAGTGCACTTTGCAAACAAAGTCTTCATGGCAGATGCATGTTGTCTTGGACTATTTTCATAAAACTTGAGCCATGGCAAGAGGGAAAAGATCTTCTAACACACGGCCAGGAAGGAAAGCAAGGAATCTGTACAAAAAGCACTTCAGAAATCGCATTGATAAGAAGAATTATGATCAGAATACTGAACTGATAAACTCATTTTAAAAAGGGAAATGATGATACAAGCGCTCAACACAGCTCAAATCAGTTTCAACCAGCTGGTTTCCCATGTACAAAGAGAATAGTTTGACATTTTGCGAGAGATAAGCGTTGCTTGAAATAAATACTGGAAGCAGGAAGAAACAGCTAGCCTGTAAAAATATTTAACATTTTTTGTGGCTGTTTGTGGTTGTTTTACCTTTTGTTGCATGTTATCACTGCTGTCTTTCCACTTCAGATGACAGAAAATAATACTTTGACAAGGAAACTTTTTCACACGAGGAAAAGGTGCAATTTTTAAAGACCACTGTGAGTATAAACAAATAAACTTTTTTTGTACGCACTTGCTACCTCAGATATTGTATGTAAAATCCTTTCATCGCCCCATTTCTGCCCCTTTCTCACCCATATACTGGGCCAGTTCCAGGTTGTACATCAGCTCCAGCAGATGAGACGCATGATTGCCAATCACCATCTTCTTCAGTTCCACCCAAATCCGTTCTCCTGATATGGCTGCAAGGCCACGGCCGTTTTCCCTGATTGCGGCCAGCGTGTCAGGCTCGTGGTCATCAGGATTCAAAGCCAACCTGCCGTAGAACCTGGGGTGAAATGAGACTGCTGAGGTTAACATGCTGTCAGGATCTTCTTTCTCTTTCTTATTTTCCGTAAAGAAGTTTTACTCCCAGTTACAAGAGAGCGCAAAGTGCCTCTTTTCAGTTTACAGTTTTAATTGAATAAGATGAAAAGTGAAATAAAACAGTCTACCTAAAATAGCGCAGTATTCTCAGATAGTCCTCTTGGATTCTTTGCTCTGCACTGCCAACAAACCGAACTTTACGGTTCTGCAGGTCTTCATATCCTTTGAAATAGTCGTATAATGTGCCATCAAGACCTGCGAGGGAGGAAAATAAATAAGAATTATGAGCTTCGTTCCCCACAGTGATGAGCGACAATGTCAACACATGCAAAACAGTGATCATCGAGTCATCATTAATCCTCAACAAGGTTCATTTTAATTCCAGTGGAGTCCAAAAACAGCACTACCTAAAAATAAGGAATTGATGGTGAGGTCTCTCCTCTCTGCGTCTTTCTGCCAGTCAGTGGTGAATTCCACCTCGGCGTGACGGCCATCTGTCTGAACGTCTACCCGCAACGTGGTCACCTCAAAGTTCTCATTGTGTAGCTATGAGAGATGATCGATAAAGAAAACACAGATGACTAAAAGCACAGCAAAGGCTACCATCATGCCGTGGTAATGCATGTACACTGATTAAGTTGCTAAACTGTCCCGTGTGGACCAGAATTCATTTTACTACTTTTTAATTAACGCATTTTAAAATAGGAACGTCACACCAGGCTAAAAACTTGTACATCACTGCAGCAAAGAGAGAAGTAACAGCAAACAAAGAAAAGGTTTCAGCCAGTGTTAAGTTGCTCTTGCACCAAAACATCAACAATATAAGCATTTCTTTAAAAAAGGTGTCAAAACTTTTTTTCCCTCCACGGAGGTAGCCTTAATTAGCCCAGCCATTACTGGATAGAGAGCTTAGCTGTATTTAATCTTATGCAACAGACTTGCTGAGTGGTCATTACGGGAAAAGCACAGGTGTAATTAATAACATTATATTATGACAGCTTCATTCCATTAAATGTTCCTGCGAGACAGCATGCACTATAACCAAACAGCTAAACCTAAATGTAGCACAGTCATCGTTAACATTATTAGTTCCATCTGTAGTTTTCCTGCCATCTGCTGTGAAAAAGGCTCATTAGCAAAGTGAAAGCAGGAAATGGCTACATCCTGACCTCTCAGCCAGGTCAGCCTCTTACTCTAGCTGTAATGGTCCCATGCTTCTCTCCTTTATTGTTGATCATCCTGATACCAGCAGTTTGGAACATGCGCTTCATCTCCTCTGGAGTAGCTGTGGTGGCAAAGTCCACATCTTCAGGCCGTTTTCCAGACAGCAGGTCCCGTACAGCGCCTCCAGCTATTCTCAGCTCATGCTGGTGCTTCTCAAACACCTCTGGCAAGATCAAAGTCAGACGAGTTAGGCCATCTTTTTACAGGCAGTGTGGCTGCAGGAACAATCAACCTCCCTGGATGATTTCCTTAAAGTGGATATAATCCGTACTTCCATAATAGCAATGTACAAATGATAATGTATGATTGAGGCATCACTTGAAATTAATGAACCTACAGAAAATGATCAGCGACTCTGCAATCCCCCTCTGCTTAACAGAGCTTTAGTCGGTTTCAGCTCATTGTTTAGCTATCCGACTGCACCTTTATTGTTTTGGTTCACTCTCATAGTGTCATTTTCATCTACAGCAATCAGCAGTTTTCAGCAAAAAAAAAAAAAACTGACTGCATATTACCTGCTCAGCAAATAGAAACAGTTAGTGACTAGCAGGTGAATATAGTTGACTGTTTAGCAGCTAAAGATCTAGAAAGTTCCCTCAGGATCTAAAAGAGAGTGAATTGACAATTGAATTTGACATATTCACCAGATGGTCGGACACTGCAAGGGAATAACAATGTTGCTCTGTAACTGCTGGATATATAGATAAGCAACTATTTGATAGCAAGTTTGCCATATAAACTTAAAAAGTTTTGTTCACAACTTGTTTCCACTGCCCCCAAGCTGCTGCTGCTGCTCGCCAACAGACTGCTGCTAAGTGCCAGTCAGCTCTGGAGGAGAAAGCCAGGCAGCAGAGAGTCCTGCACCACTGCTGTCTCATCCTCTGGAGGAATAAAACTGATCCGGAGCAGTTTACTGGCAGGACTGTATTTTTTTCCCCAACTTTTAGGATAAAGTGGATTCTTCATCTTCAAACTAGCTTCTCAGCCAAGTCGGCACTAAATTAACATGGAGTCACGCACCACCTCAGCTGCTGTCATCAATAATAAACATCTTAAATGCTGGTGAATATATGTAATTTTAAAGTTACACAGTATGTAGATATCTATGTGTATAAACAATAATGTCACTGACGTATTGATGCCTTTAGATGATGTTATTTTGAGTGTGGAGGGAACAGCTACATTGTTAGCTGAACTCCATTCAGAAGACAAGCATTTCGTCTTGCTGACAGACCTTTGCTGTTTATTGCAACTAAATCACAGCAAAGAGTTTATTTTGGATTCATTCAGGCTGAGCTTCAGTAACATCACCGCACTGGTTAGAGACTAGACAGTGCCAGCTGTTGCTCGCTGACTGTTTGGGGCGAATAAGAACAAATGATCTTGCATGCATAATGCGAGGTGTTTGGTGTGTTTGCTGCACCACTATGTTTTCTACTCTAGCCATGTTTCTCCAGGGTCCATGCATGCAACAGTTGCCATGGTAGCCGGCACACCCCGCGGAAAAGGGCATGAGGAGGGGTTGGGACAGGCAGTCAAACCAGCCGTTCTGTACAGGGCTGTTCAGGATGGGAAGGCTGCTGTGGTGCTTCATCATTGTGGTATATCAGATACATTTTATTAAGCCTGCAGGGAACTGTGTTAGCTTGTGGATAAGGGGTCTAATATGGCCCCTAAATAAATTCTTCAATAATTAGGACTAAATAGCCTTCACGTCATGTCTTCAGATTTGGAGTCAATGACCAATGCAAACACTCTTTCTAGATCCTCAATCAATACTAGATGTTTGAAGCTGATACCGATATTGATTGGATTGTATGTGTAAGAGTTTCAAAAATCTGGTTACAATCTTTTGTGTGCTATTACACACAAACATTTTAATAAGGATCCCTTACATTTGTTTTCTTACTTTGTTTTTGTGTATTGATTACATTTAAACAGTAACCGTGTCAGTGCTTTCTGGTAGACTGTTTCTAAATGATCTCAAACATATATTTTCACTTCTGAACAACAACTGACATCTTATTGGATCACATGTATTCTCATACCAATATATCTACAATAAACAAATACAGGTCGAGCTGATCTGTTTAGCTCTATGTTTTTTCAGTGAACAGTAAGTATTCACAATGTATGTTCTCTTTTAGAATTATCAATGGCAAGTTGTCAATAATCAGATCATGGGGCAACATGTATTAAGTTCGCTGCTTAGTCTTAAACTTGCTGAAATGTTCTTTGCATGCTCTCTCATCATTGAAATAGACAGACAGTAACTACCACTACTGACATGACCTGGCAACCAGGTAAAACATAAGTTATAGATGACCACATCTGGCCGCAGCTGCACCTCACCTGCTAGTCCGTTCAGTCCATCAGTGAACAGAGACTGGAACTCACTGGTCTTTAGCTGCATGGTGAAGAGACTCCTCCAACAGAAACGTGTCCTACCAATCACACCAGGACTCAATATTCTGCTCCACATCTGTGAAAATAACGACAACAACAACAAAACCACATGTCATGTGCGTCTGTATGTATGTTTAGTGTGTGTCTGCTGTAACCGAGCTAAGTTAGCTGGCTAATATCACCGCAGTGCACCTGTCACACTGTTCACACGTTGCCAACACGTGAGCGACAGCGACACGTAAACATGTACGTTCAAATTATAACAGACAGCACTGACCTGCAACTGAAAACGAGGATTTAATACACACACAAGGCAAACAGACACTTCATGATACGCTTTACCCTTCTACCATGAAGCGTTTGTAGGAAGTGTTTCGATAGCACGCGGTGACTGGCCAATAGCGCGAGGTTTCGTCAGGCTCAATAAGGGTCGTGTCTATATGATAACCCTAGATTTGCGAATGATCTCGCGAGAGGGATTATTTTAACCCAAGAGACCCATAATCTTTCGCTTACCCTATGCACGTGTTTTTTGTGTGTCTAAACCCAACAAGAACTGAACCACAGCGATAGTCGCATCATAAAACATCATTATTTTTCTATAATGACAAACAACGCGTACAAAGCTCGCGAGAGTTTCCCAAATTTAGGGTTACCCCTTTAGGCACGACCGAGGCGAGGCGGGGTTTAAGAGCAAACGCTACCAATAGCTTCTCGCGAGAGTTGGGGGATTTTCAGGTGATCTTCCGGCTGTTCTTGTCTTGCTGTCAGACTCAGATTTGGGTCAGTAAACTAAGCAAATGGCCAAAGTGGAGCTGACACCGCTCAGACCGTGGGACGACTTTTTCCCCGGCTCGGACAGATTCGGTAAACCAGACGGGAAAGATTTGGCGAAATGGAATAACAGAGTCGTCAGCAACTTGCTTTATTATCAGACCAATTACTTGGCAATGGCCGTGGTTGTTTTCCTTGTTGTTGGGTGAGTAATGGTACCAATATAGCAGCTTTTGTGTGTTTATTTGGTGCTTTACAGCTGAATGGTATCCACTTTTTACGTAGTTCAGTTCGTCACCTTTGCCGGTGTATTTATTGTTCCTCTGTTTATCGTAAACTGGGATTTAAAAAGGATTTGGAATGAGGATACAGGCAGGATGTTGACATAAGAATGAATGGAAAGATACTGTGCCAGCTGTCATGTGATGCTGTTATAGTCTCAATGAACTCTTTACTTTCTCAACATGAGTTTACCATAGTCAGGACTTTTTCTCCAGTCTGTACCTCTCATGTTGGAAAATCCTTTGAAACTTTGTCATGTATTAATGCAAATTGTTGCAAGAAGGGAAAAAAGTTTGAAAACTACAAACTGGGGCTGCCTTAGATCTGAACACATCTGAACCACATTGGTACATCATGTGGGCTGAATTAGAGAGAGAGAAGAGGAGCCAGCAACCTAAAAGTAACTTGAACTCCATACAAGGTAGATTCCATCAGATCAGAGGACAAAATGTTGAAATATGATTGCTTAAGCTGGTACTTTGCTCCATTTAAAGCCTTGCCTACTAAAAATAGTGATGCCCTGTCATGCTCTGTCCAGTGAGCTGTGTGATGACATATTGCTGCTATGGTTATGAAGGCCTCATTAAGCCGTTTGACTAGTCAGCTGTTGCACTCCAGATAGAACAGTTGTGAAAATACAGCAGCCTAATCAGCTGCCACTGTGAATCCCCCACCGGTCAGGGAGAGAGTCCAGTATTGGATATTTCCTCAGTGAGTCGGTATTCAGTCAGGAGATACCCATGACCAACAAGGCTGACCTTTGACACATGTAGGCTTCATCATGTCTTATCATGTTGATGGAGTTGTTGGTTCTTGCATTGACATAAAGCGTATTACTTCATTTTTTGTAGTGCACAATCTGAATCGAGAAATGCTGCCTCTGTGTTCTAACAGTGCAAATGCAATATAGCAGCGATCATAACTTCAACATTATTAAACGTTCTGGTGGTTTCTGGTTCTCTTCACATTTGCTCTTTACTTTCAGTCAACTATCACATACAAAATCACAGTTTACAGAACATAAAAAAGTGCAGATTTCACCTGAGCATCTTTTGCTAATAATATATAATATTCTCTCAAATTATTTCCCTAATGAATATAAAAATCTGTTTCTGCTGTGTCCACTCACTGTTAGTGTGACAGTTAAAGTAGAGCATGGACAATACTGGATTTTTGAGGCTGATGCCAAGTTGATGTTTGAGAATTTAAAAATATCTGATCATGATATATCTGCAGATATTATTTTTAATAAACAAACATTTTTTGATTTTTGCCAGCGCTATCTGGTGGACAAACTATGCAATGGCAACCTGTGCTGCAGGTTCTTGATTCTTCTCAGCAGACAAATACACCAGAAAGAGTAGGAAACATAGCTGTGAGGTGTAGGGGTGTGTCGCTGTAAGGTGGGAAATTCTATAGATGGGTGACGGTTACAGTGTCAAAACAGGATAATACGAGAGGGTCCATCATACAGCAGCAGCTCAGGAGACATCCGAGTCCATCCAAGAACAGAAGAAAGGTTTATTTGCTGGTATATTCACCATTTGCCAATGCAAGTCAGGATTGTGTTTAGCGTGGTGATGGAAAGTTCATGTCCAGGTCACACTCACTGAGGTCATGGACTTCAGTGACATCACAACAGAGGGATGCCAACACTGGATTTGTCCCACAAAAGTTTCCTATCCAAGGCGTCTGTCTGGCAAGGGTGACTACTACAGCAGCTGTGATGATGTACATTCACTTCAATGAGAAAGTGTGTCCAAACTCTTGACTGGTACTGTATGTACTGTATCATGTGTACCTTTTGCTTTGGATGAAAATCTTTGTCTGCCTGATGTAAATGCCTGCCCAAAATGACTTTCTTAATTTAAGTTTAGTTTGTGTGTGTGTGATGTACTGTTTTGAAAAGAGATTCAATTATCAATTATTTTTTGCAAGTAATTGATTAATCTGAAAAATGTTAGAAAATAGTGAAAAATCCCCAATTATAAATTCCCAGAGGCCAAAGTGTTGTACAGTTAGCATGTAACCACTTGGTGGAGCCAGTGACATCCTGTCTGTGTGTCTCCAGTTGGCTCTCAGCAGCTCTCGTGTGTGTTGTGTTGCTGCCCTGCAGGTTCCTGAACCCTCTGGGGATGTTCACAGCCATGGCCGTGGTGTCGGGCGTCTTCCTGGGTTCAGTGTGGGCCGGAGACAACCGAGCTGTGATCAACAACTTTAAGAGGCAGAACCCCACAGCGTTTTTGATTGCTGTCATGGTGGCCAGCTACATCTTAATATCTATGCTGGGGAGCGTCATGGTGTTCATGACGGCAATCACTTTACCTCTGGCTTGTAAGTTCATGATGATAATGTTGAACTGTCAGACAAATATTTCATTTATTAGCTGACAAATATCTTTTTAGAATGTAATGAACAGTGCTTTTGAAGTACTGCGAGATAATCTTAGTTCAGAAATCAATGAAACATGTTTCAGATTCTCTAAGAGTGATGTTTTTATAGCTTGAGTTGAACAAATGTTTATGGCTTGATTTAAAACATCAGTAACTTCCTCACCTGTCTTTCAGTGATATTTGCACATGCATCATTTCGCCTCCGCAACATGAAGAATAAACTGGAAAACAAGATAGAAGGTGCTGGACTGAAGAGGTCACCTATGGGCATTTTGCTGGAAGCTCTGGGTCAGCAAGAGGAGAACTTTCAAAAAATCCAAAGTTTCCTGGAAGGCAAACTGAAGGAATAACTGGACTTGAGCCAAAGATCATGACTTTCTCAGATGTAACAAGATTCTGTATTTCTGTCTAAACTCTCTTAAAAGTTTGTTTCATATACAGTGTGCACACTGGTGTGTATTTTGAAGTGAAGCAAATGTTAAGTTTGTTATCTTGAAGGGCTTAATCTTTACCTCGGGGTATGTGTCACTCCACCCAGAACTTGTTAAGGCACTTTTCTCCAACACGGTGAGGGCATCTCAGTGCCGCCTCACATCTCTGCTATGCAATGTGTCAGTGTTCCTGTGCAACACAGCTTGCACACTCCTCCCTCGGTATGAAATCCTTATTTAATGAGTCTCAGAAACAGCCGTCAATCATGCCAGCTTACTCTCAATTACGATTGTGAAAGCAATGCAAGTGCTTGCTTTTTATTTAACAAAGAATAAGAAGTGCACACTCAACACACATCATTGCCAAGATACTGGAACTGTTCTCATTGGATTGGTTTATGCTTTTGAATAATGTTTCCTCATAAAATGTAACGGTTTACTTAAGCACACATTTGAATAGAAACCAACCTACCTTATCTTCATGCAAATAATAAAAAAAAAAAGACAAAAGAGAAAGTGCTGCTTTGTCTTGAGCTATGAAATGCATGTGACTCCAAACGAGTCCCATCACTGTGACAGTATTTAAAAAGAAGACTTCAAAGGATCGTGAGGTCTTAACCCACGGCCATCAGTATTCCTCCTGCACCTCAGAGTGTTTAATCTTGACAGTGCCCCTTGGGTGATGGATTGGCCAACTTTGCTTTCCTCTCCACTTACCCCAATGCTAATCAATGGGCTGCAGTAGATTATAGTGTGGAGAGCTGAGCGCTGCACAGTGACGGAGTGGATTCATCTGCAGTCATTCACCTCCAAACCCCAGATAGTCGCTGTGTCAGCTACTTCGTCTGCTTTTTTTTTTTTTTTTTTTTTATTGGATTCCATTTGAAATTGACTGCAGATAACAAGAATCTATCTGGAACATAATGTTCTGTTATTTGGTTTTTAAGGCGAGCCGTGTTAGGAAAAGAGGAAACATGAAGATAAGAATGATGGTCATTAAAAAGAGTACTTGCCTCAGAGAGCTAGTTTTTCAAACAAAGTGAGCACCTTAACCCTTTCAGTATCGCTTTAATCTATTTTTAATAACATTTCAGGCAGAATGATCACTGTTACGATAGTACTTCAGAAAGGAAACCCTTCTGATGACCTCTGCATACTCAGGTGTAACAGTATTCCAGTGACTCTCCAGTTTAACTTTGACTCGCACTGCAAGGCTTTACCCCTCTGTCTTACAGCTGTGATTTATCCCCTCTCCTGCGGTGCCTCATCTCAGTCCGTATTGAGCAACTTGGAGGAATGAACACAAGCGCTGGTGGCAATACACTCAAGTAAAGTCATGTCTCTGAGGACACAGTGGAGGCCCTTGTTTTTTGCTGCTGCAGCTGCCGTATGGATCCCACTAACACGTGTGTGTACTGCTGCACACCCAACAGGTGTCTCTTTGGTGTTTTCTCCTCAACAGATGTGTAATCCAGGAGAGGAAGCACAGTTACACAGTACAAAACAGCACTTATACTTTTGTGGTGTTTTTTGCATGAATCAACTAACTTGTCATTTCGAAACGACTGTAATTGCCTCCAAAGGTAGTCTTCAGTGGGGCAGCACATGTCACAAAAAAACAAACCTGTGTACTGTTGTAGTAACAACACTGCTCTCCTTGTTTGACTTGTAACATCTGCCTTCTGTTTAGTTTCCACAACAGAAGGGCGTCGGACAGGAAGGAAACTACAATACCTAATTCTGTTCGGTCAGGCACGCTGACATTGCCAGCACACTGCCTGCAGGTTGACCCCTCCACCCCCACCCCACCCCACCCTTCCTCCTCGGCTTGCCTGAGAGGCTTTGGCTTTTGGCTGGCTAAGCTGGTTAACTAGCCTCATAACTCCAACAGCCTGTCATTCAGCAGATCCGGCTGCTTCGGCCTCCACTACGGCCGAACATGTGACACATTAATGATGACCCGCCGTGGCCTTTGCAGTCTGCTGTATCCTCATGTGAGCTCAACCCTCTCTACAAGCTTTACATACACTCACACTGCCACCCCCCCTCCCCCCCCCCCCCCCTCCCCAGCTCCTTGATGGAAGGTTATCCATATTAGCCCATGAACAAGACTTGTGAGAGCCATTACTTCCTGGATCAAGGTAAAATGTGCTGATCCTGGAGGAGACCAGGCACAACATGATTTAAAGGCACTTTAATCTGAGCTCGGCTGAACCCTGTTGTGGGGTTTAGTTTAGCTCACCCTGCTTTAGGGTGGGTGTCTTTTCTGTTGTTGTTTTGGGGATACTGGTGCAAGTGTCTGTACCGACATTACTTTCTCCAAAACCCTTATTTTCATTTAACAAAATAAAGTTCTCAAATGTTAATGCAGTTGAAACAATAGAAGGTGTGCAATTACTGTGTTAAAATAATGTCTTCTAAAAATGAGAAAATATCTGTTTAAAACCGTATTTCTTGATTTGTTTTTGGTTTTGGCAACATTGGAGGCTAATAGCATTATCACTTGTGAATTTGATATTGCGATATTTATGTTATGTTGTTTCTTATATTGTGATATTTGACTGAGTTTTGCCTTTTTGATTGTATGAACCTGATAGTTCAATAAAATGGGGAAAAAAATGATGACGTGTTAGCAAACAGTTGCCAATTTACTCATCAGCAGGCTACACACAGTTAATAGCATTCATGTGGAGTCGTATTTCTGTCCACCCGATGAATGTGTCCAATATTCATCTCCTTTTAGCTCTGGTTCTGTCTCCACCACCTCCTGACAAAAATATTATTAGCTGCTAAATGCTCCACTATGTTAGCGCATTGCTAACTTTGTCTGTCTGCTGTTTGGTGCCAGGCAGGGAGCATAGTTAGTTTATCAGAGCCTTTTGACTGAAAACAGCTGCCTACTGTGGCTAAAAACATGGTTGATGAGAGCAGTGAGAGTGAAGCAGATGTGGGCCATAAAAACCAAAACAAAGAGCCGCTGATTATTGTCTGTGGGTTCATCTCTACGAGCGACACCATTCTCATTATACAGAGTAATGTAATCCATTGTTAATATAAAAGATTGATTAGTGCAGCTTTAAATCAGAAACAATTTAACCAAAGAAATAAACACAACTATGAGTCTGACATTTGGTGCCAGCTTCATGTTTCAACACTTTGTGCTAATGGACACATTTCCATCAGGACCAAAAAAAAAAAGCCTTGAGGTTTGATACTCAGCCCTGATCTGCTCTCTATATTAGAGGAGTTTTGTCTGTAGTGCGCTAAATGAGGGGGAAGTACATAGGAGTCCATTGTTTATGTAGCTGAGTGTCAGCTGGAACAGCCTCCCCTGATGTCTGGCTGCAACTGGTGTGAAGCAGCAGAGGCACAGAGACAGAGGGAGACAGCTGGACACAAAACACTCCTCCTCTCCCACTGCCTCGGGTAAAGCCGAGGAGCTGGAAGTGTCTGAGACCTCCCCTGAGCTCGCTCAAGAAGCATAACACTGAGGGGCAGTGCGAGCAAGTAAAGCTGCTCAACTGTGGTCTTCTTAAAGAGGCAACCAGTGGCAAGATACACTTG
Source organism: Euthynnus affinis (assembly GCA_029490765.1). Taxonomy (NCBI): domain Eukaryota; kingdom Metazoa; phylum Chordata; class Actinopteri; order Scombriformes; family Scombridae; genus Euthynnus; species Euthynnus affinis. Next base: position 7,240,086 of record CM055840.1, on the reverse strand, counting down.
TAGAAAATGTGTGCCGGCTGTGGAAGGAAGGGAGGGAAAATGAGGTGAAGGGTTATAGTATGCTCTACAAAGAGAGGGGGGGAGATAATACATGTGTATGTACATTTGCACAGCGGACTTCTTTAACGCAGATGCCTGGAGGGAGGGTTTGGTGCTATAAACACTGGCTTGTCATTCACAGGGAGGACAGAAGAAGAGGTTATTGCTCATAGTGGGTGTGACAGGCTTTAAAGACTGGTTTGGTCGGTTTACAGCTTAAGGACATAAAAAAAAAACCAGCCTGGCAACACAGCGAAGCGGTGAGAAAATACAGCAGAGCGTCAGGACTCTCAGTTCTGCTTCAGCAGAGCATTTCTAAAAACAGACAGATCATTTATTCATAATTAGCTCTCATCATGACTGATTGCAGCTCTGCATTCACTGTAACAGGCTAAAAAAAAAAATCACTGAGATATTGCCAGGACTCTACAGTTATCTTGCTGACTATAATCTGCTTCTCTGAATGCACCCGATAAGCAGTTTTAAAACCATTTAAGTGGAGAAAGCAGACCGCCATTTTCAACCACTGTGACAAAACATGTTCGGAGTCATAAAATGTAAGAGACTTAGGTTTATTCAGTTATTTCCCTCTGTGAGTAGTGACAGTCACTGTACTTTCTTCAAAGCCTGTTTCATTAAGTGAACTGGCTGAACAGACGTTCAATTACCTAATTTAATGGATTTGGATTTAAATCCTGTGTTTTCCTGCACTTAGAGGGAGGAGATTTTTTTCTTTTCATTAAATCTCCTTAGCCTCCTTCATTCTTAATATATAATGACATATGAACCAAACAACTCATTCAAATGCAGTTTTTTTTAATTCAAACAAATGCAATTATACAAATTACTAAGAACCAGCTTAACAACAGTTGTTTACTATATATTACATGCTTTTCAAATACATAAAAATGCTCTAAAAAAAAAAAAAAAAAAAAAAAAAAGACGGAACCAGTGTATTAACAATACCAACATTTACATACAGCTTTGTTCTCTTGAGAGAAGTTGGGAGCACCAGTCCATGATTTCCAGCATGGATGAAATAACCATGTTTTTTTTTTGTTGTTTTTTTTTTTTTTAAAGAAAGTTCTATCTTCCTGCAGAGATTCATCAGATGTGGCAGTAACCTCTGTTAGAGTCTTGGAGTAATACTCGAATGGTGTTACGCAGAAGTACAGGTATGTGGCTCAATTGTATTGTAAGCACTGAAAGAGAGACAGATTGGATACTTATGTTTAAAACAAACAAGAGTACAGGAAGCACTGTGGTAGTTACAAGCAATGCAATGATAAAACTGGATCTGGTGACTGCACAGGAAGTTCCAGGAAGTAGCCATCTGTTTTTGTCTCATTTTTAATGAGTTCAATCCTTCATTTTTGATAACGTCCTATCAGTCCTTGTCTGATAATCCGTGGTCACAGTGTTCGTACATGTGTGTAGTTTGACAGAACATGATGAGTCATTCTAGTTGTTCATTGCGGCTCAGTATCCTCTTATAGAGAAAACCCTGGTCCTCCGGTTTGTGACTGCGGCATCTCTACAGAGCAACACTGGATAAGTTAAGGGGTCTGGAGTCCCCTTTCCCTTTGGCTATACCACACAGTCCACAGCAGCTCCTGGTATAGTTTCAGTGCACAAGTGCCATCACCACAAACTCTCGCAATCCAGACATGTAGACGCTCTGTGGGGTGGGGGTGTGGGGGGCTTGTTACAATTTCGACACAAGGATCCAGGTCCGTTTGGCATTTGAGTTCAATAGAACGTAAAATGAAAAAGTCTTCATTTCTTTTACACTCTGAATTCCACAGAAGTTCAGTTCCTTCATTGTTTGTATTCCCTTGTACAGAAAAACAGGTAAGTGCAGTCTAAGGCACGATGACAACTTGTCACGGTGAAAATGTCGTACACTGTGATGAGAGAGCAACTAAACTATTGTTCCCGGTTTTGAGTCTTCGTGCCAGTAAATCTGGTCTTCTGGGTCCTCGCCGGTGTGCATTTGGTTGATGTGTGGGTCCATTTGGTTGACATCTATGTAGGATCTGAAATAAACACAAAAGATTAAAACACATTAAATTGGAGGCAAAAATGAGCTTGAGACAGGTTGATTATGAGTTTAGAATGAATGAACCCTGGGCTGTCAAAACCATCCTGTGATCTCTTTCTTGATCTTGCGAGATTAAGAAAGAAGAAATGTAGAACAATGCTCATGTAGGAAACGTGTTAATGTTAATCTCAACCTCAGGGTCAAACATTCTTACCCAGCAAAATAGCAGATGCACACAGACACACGCATAGCTCTCAAATGCCAAAAATGTTCAGGGGTCACATTTTCCCTCTGCCACACAAGTGCTCTCCCACCACCACAAGACACCCAGAAAAAACTCAAATGAAATCAGCAAGACTTGAAAGAAATGATTTGGATTCTGTAAATTCCTGCCACATAATTTAAAAAAAAAAAGCAAAAAAAAAAAGAAGACACACCACCATCACCATGATAACCATGTGGGGTAGTTTTACATTCTTGTCTCTCACCCTTTCTTTAGTGCAGTGACTTTGATTATTGTGGGAAATAGGTTATTATTTCCTGGTCAGTAGCATAGGCACACCTCTCTAAAGGCCCTGCAGGGCACGTCATCCTATCTCTGCTCCGCCACTCAAACTCTGGGGGATATCTGCGCATGAGAGGGGGCAAAGGTCAAGGGTGAATGGCAGCACATGGGCAGGGGGGCCTCTGCAAAGGGCCAAGAAGTAGGCAAAAACAGCAACAAAAAAAAAATCTGAGCAGTAAAAAAGGCACACTGCAGAGAAATGTGACCACTGGATGACAATATACGCCAGCTGGAGGAGGAAGTAGGGCAGGCATGTTGTGTAAAGAAGCCATGCAGTTACCTCATAATACATGACACTCATGAATGATCTCAAAAGTGCAAAAAAGTTCACTTCAAAAAACATCAACAAGCAGACTATGTAGTCACGCCGCGGACAGAATGAAGGAAGCAAACGCACAGGCTCCGGCTATTGGCTGTTTACTTACTATGAGCTACCTTTAGCAAAGGACACCTTACTGAGCCTGTGCCCTCTGGAGGATTGTGGCTGTGCAGGGCTGGACGCCACCTGCCTGGCTCGACAGCCAGGGGAGTAGGAAGAGGAGGGAAAGGAGGAGGAGAGCAGGGAGGAGGTGGAGGAGGAAGCTGAGGAGGAAGAACTAGCAGGGAAAAAGGCACAGCGCCTCCGGCCGTCAGGGCTGTGCCAGGGGCCCTTTAAAAGCGTGGAGGCGCCATATCTATAAAAAAGAACGGGCCGGTGGACAGTTAAGGAGGAGAGGAGAACCATTCTTAAGCTCTGAGGAAGAACTGACTGTGGGCTGCACAGATCCTATAATCCTACTGCTGAACCACGCTGTCATGTTAAGTAGGTGGAAGTTTGTAGATTCTCATTTCAGAATTTAGGTGTGAGGGAAAGAAAACAGTAACAATGAATACACATAAGTCCACAATATAGCTGTGTGTAAGCAATAATAAAACTGAACAGCAGCTTATATGTCTTGTAGCCATCCATTCCTGTAATTAAAAACTAGCACTTAGCTCTGGGGATAAGGAGGATCAGGGAGTGGCTTATTGGATAAGGAGCTGAGTCAAAGCCAAGTATTTTTTTTCTCACCTGTTGTGGGCAGAGTGGCTGTAGGGGGCTGTACTGTAAGAGTACGACTGTGGCGCATGCATAGGCATGTCATATTCCAACATACCACCACCACTAATGTGGTTGTGCCAATTGCCAGTGGAGGAGGCCGAGGACACTGGAAAAAAAAAACAGACAAACATACAAGTTAGTAATGACGCACATACATGTAAAACCAGGATCAGCTGCATATTGCACTGGAGACTGTGATATATGGTGCAGTGCTCTAACCTGATGTGTAGGAGATGTTCCTGTTGGTGTGGCTGTATTGTGCAGGCATGGTCTGATAGCCCAGGCTCTGCTGGGAGCCTCTGTCATAGTCGTAGTTGTACGTGGGCTGTTTGTGTGCAGCGCTGCGATGGTACCAGCCTCTCAAGTGTTCAGCAACCAAGGCCTTCTGGATGTTCTTGGTGACCTGCTCGTTGCTTCGGGGCGCCGGACGGTTCCTGGGTGGCCTCAGCGTTGCGTACGGGTTCTGCGACATGCCGTCTAGCTCGTCGTTGCCGTAGTGACCGTGCATGTCGTGGCTGTGGTAAGCTGTCGGGGCGGGGTGGTAGGAAGGGTTGACGTTGTAGTGTCCCTCCATCTCGTTGTCGTACATGTAGGCTCCGTTGGAGTAAGGCTCCGGCTCCGTGTAGCTGGGGTAGCCTGTCACGTAGTAGGCTGTCGTGGTGGGTCGGGCCCGAGGCTGGTAGGTGTAGCAGCGGGTGTCCGGTTGAGCCAGGTTGGGCATGCTGCCTGTGTTGGCGTACATGTCTTTCCTGTGGCGGCCGCGGGTTCTGCGTCGGTGGGTGTGGTTACCGGGGACGCTGTACTCGACGCTGGACTGGCTCGTGTAGGAGGAGCCGTCATCGAGGACCTCGGTGCTGTTGCTGCGTCGGGCTGGGGAGAAGGTGAACGCTGGCACAGGGGGCTCGGTCTCTGTCATAAACTGAGACTGGGACTCCAGACTCCCGCTACGCTGGCGGAAATGTTGTGGAACGTCCTCTGATCTACAAGTGGAAAACACAGGAGTGAATTATTTTCTTTAAAACTGTGTGTTACTTTTCAACCCCCCCCAAAAAATGGTGGTATCATCATGTTGCCTCCATTGCATTAGTTATTAGCAAAGAGATTTGTTAACAAGTGTTTTCTCATCACAGACATAGATTTGATGTGTGAAACTGAGCAAATATTTAAGAGTGAAAATACAAGGATCAAACACAGATGCCGTACCTGAGCTGGGTGCTGCTGTAGGCGTTGCGGGTGAGGAGGGGGGTGGGGGGCATGCTGCGGGCGTCACGTGGCTGTCTGGAAGCCGGTTTGTATGGGCTGCTGTGGCTTGATAAGGCATCACGGTGACTGTAGTGGAGTGATTCCTGGACTTGGCCATAATTTAATCTGGAACACAGATAAGAACAATGTTTTCAGGGCATTCGCCTCTTTAGGGCAGAGCCTTTTATCGAGAAAAAAAACACCGCTCTTCTCTCTTCACTTGCTCTCAAAAGTGAAGGAGAAAGAAGGGGAAAAAAAAGCCACCTTGGGTTTGCTTGAATGCAGCATTTAAGTCATCGCTTCCACCTGAACGACTGTCATTTCATAGTCCATTGAGCTTTCTTTTCATGCAACAGCAAGCATCATGACTGTTTAAAATGGTTTTAAATCTCTGGAGCTGAGCAAACACATCACCCATATCGTATTTTGTAAACACATGAAGTAGCTGCCATATAAACTAAGTTTCCAGAGTCACTTTCCTGTTTCCCTTTTCCTCTCTCCTCTGAACTTGGGATTGTTGTCTGCTCCTTCACAGGCAGCAACATGTTCTTTTCCATCTATTTTTAAAGCTGGTGCGTTTGGGCTGATAAGAGGGAGATTGTTGGTGAGGCAGGAGAAGGAGGGAGGAGGTGACTGGCAGGAATGTAGCTCTGGATCTACTCTACAGGTCTGTACTAGCTCCATCCCCAAAAACAACAGTCAAGAGACACACTGGAAATTACAAATATTAATGTTGGGTGGGTGTCAGTGCAAACTGTATACCTTCTGTCCGCATTCTGGTCGTTGGAGGAGGCTCGCCTGTCTTTGCTGTAGTGGATGTCTAGAGTTTCTGCATGGTGGGGTCTTGGGGAGTACTGGACTGACCTTGATCGCTGCCTCTGGGAACCAAGCTCATCATCTGGGAGATAAAAGTAATAGCTCTGTTAAAACTGATCTATGATGCAGAAATAAGGGAGGTGGGAGTCAACAAATGCACAGTGAGCATGATTATGCCTGAGCACTTACCATCATCCAGAGTGAGACTGTCTGATAGAGAGCTGAGGTCTGAAGGGTTGACATCATCTGATAACACAAGAGAGGAAAATGGATCCTCAGAGACGCGTCTAATAATACATGTTTTTTGATTCTATCTTTATACGGTGGTTTTCTGTTTCATGATTTAACATGCAGATAAAGCATGGCCAGACATTTGTTTGGGTTTTCTGTGTACCTGCTAAAATCAGTGAAGCTCTTTGGGTTGGTTTCTTTCCTTTCTTGATCCTGTAGGCGTTGATCTCCTTCTCGATGTCCTCCAGCTTCCTCATTGCATCCAGATAGTTGTTTCTCCTCTTTTTCTTCACTGTCTTGCAGAGGTCGTCCTCGTTGGAAAGCTTGATGGCGGCTTCCACGATCTTCTGCTGCAAAGCGAACCTGCTCTCCAGATTCCTCAGATGTGGGTCCTGCAGGGAACACACACACACACACACACACACTCTCAATTAACAGGGAATTTCCAGAAAATACAGACAAATCCTGTCAACAGCAGTACTCTGAACAAAGAAACAAACTTCAAACATCTCCAAGTTATAAAACACAATATGGAATTTATCTGACTACAAAAATGATTCAGAATGATTAATCAATTATCAAAAAACTTGATGATTACTCTAATAGTTGACAACTAATCCATTAATCGACTAGTCTTTGCAGCTCTTATTCATTTCCCCACCTGACTGAACTGAAACCATCTGTAACTCTTAACAAGTGTTACAAAATATTATGCAATGTAAGTAGAAACGCACTGATTGCAATTTTCTTGGCCGATTCCAATTTTTTAAAGTCTGACCTGCTGATTCCAGTTTTCTTTCTTTAGAAGAATTTAATAAGAAAGAAAGATTTTTTTCCTTCTAAGAACTATAATTGACAGAATACACAAACAACTTTTCTTTAATAGAAAAGAGAAATTCAACTGTATGTTCATATAATACATTAACTATTTAAAATTACATTTTTCTCCAAAACAAAATAAAACAAAATGAAAAAGTGCACTGGGTTACAGGACCTTCTTTCATTCTCACTCAAACTAATCTCAAAATAAAAAAGTGCACTAGGATGATGGTTTTTTAAGTGTCTGATTAAGTTTTTGTTTCAAATGTTTTCAAGGTTGTTCCTCCACAGCTTGTTTTGGACTTACAGGTATTACAAATTGCCAGCTTTCCACACTGACATCATGTGTATGTGTGTTATAGCTGTACTGTCTGTGCTGCTGTGTAAGCAATGTTAAGCATTGCGCAGCACGTGTGTAAATTTGACCAGCAAAAAATGAGATATATGAGACTGACCGGCCGGTCACCGGTCACCGGTCACGGCTGATCAGCTGAAAATCGTCCAGTTTCAATCGCTGCATCTCTTTCGTCGCATTTCTAAATGTGAGCCTTTAAACTCTTAATCCTCATTTCAAAAGATCAAACATGGTGTAAATGATCTCTAGGTAAACATAGGCAGTGGTGTAATAATGCTGGCTTGTCAAGCAGTGACATCCTATATTACATAACAGATAGAAACAGCTATACTAACCTCATTATAGGGGAAAAGGTCATCCAGCTTGAAGGCCGTCCCAACCCGGCGTCGTACTTGTGGGGCCTTTTCACCTGTGGCCAAGGGATACTCTTTAGGCAATCTGCCTGTAAGCTCCTGTAAATGAACAACAACCAGCGGTTAGCTGAGAGCGCGGACGCTTTTAATGGAAAAGAACAGGATTAGAGAGATACTCACAGCTTCTCTCATGCAGATCTTTTTTAACTCCTCAAGTTTCTTTGTCAGTGTGTCTTGAAGGTCCATCTCTTTCTTTTTCAACTCAGTAATCTTCTCTTTCTTCTGTTCCTCGTTGACTTCCGAGTCAGCAGAACCTATAATAAGCACATGTCTGATTAACTACAAATTGCACCCATAAATCATCACTCATCAGTTTGATGCAGAACAGAGGTCATTAACTGATTAACTCTCTGCATACCGGCTGAGATGAGGCTTCCATTGCTGGCCATGATAAGCTGATCTTTGCTCTCGAGGCTGGAAAGTTTACTGATCCGCGGGGCGCAGATCTCTGTGAGGTCCATGGCGATGTCACCTGAACTCCTGGTCGTGGTCATCTTTGACTGTTGGTAGAGGAAAGAGATGTCCGAAAAGGGGAAACCGGGAGGAGAGAGAGAGGAGGGAAAAGAGAAGTGAAGAAGGGATTGTGAGTATTTCATTTTAATGATAGCGCTCTACCATAGTGGCAGCTCCATTTGCATGCTTAGTACTCCAAGCGCACTGCTCTCTCATCAATCAGTGTGGGCTCTATTCCTGGAAGAACACTGACATACCATCTGCCTTTGAGAGAGACAGTGGCTGAATAACCTCATTTGACTGCAGCCACACACACACACACGCTCACCCTACTCTGCCACAAAACGCACATCACACACCACTCATAATGTTTAATAGCTCCATGCACTGCAAATACGCATCATAAACATTAACACATAAAGCATGGGTGTGTATTTCCAAGGCACACTGACAATTTTTAAACACTCACACAAGGACCTAGGCTGTAAACACACTGTGCCTTTCCCCATTTATTCTCAGTGGTGTGGTTATAAAACACATATATCCTTTCCAAACTAAACACCTCACATTTTAGATGTGCCACATCATGGTTTTGAGATGTTCCTCTTCAAACCACACACAAGGCAAAAATAGGCATAATATTAAAAGGCGATACTATCCTATTTCATTCTGCCCACTATGGGAGAAGTGATAAAAATATTTTACTCACATTTACAAGCTCCATTTCAACTAGATAACCTTCTGTTACTTCAACACATAAAAGCAATTCTTTTCCTTTTACACCCACAAACCTGACAATTTTTTTTTAAACAAAAGGCTGACAAGCATGGGATCGGTTTCATTAAGGCTTGTGATATCCCTTTGTCAAGATATTTACACAAGTCACAGGCAGGCATGGGACACGGATCAGGCAGTGTATCACATGATGAACAGTCACTGTTACACCAGGCTGACACACTTAATAACTTTACAAAGTGCACCGATGCCTGTATTCAAAGTGAAAGTAGAAGACAGGTTCTGCGTTGCTATTTCTATGCTAATTTTACAGCTTAGTGTAAAAAGGTCAACACTATAGCTCATACTGAGGTGAATGCTAATAAACGTTATCACCCAAAATTAATTAGTCATAATGGAGTCACATTACACACATAGGTGTAACTCTGTGTGTGTGTGTGTGTGTGTCTGTCACCTCTGTGGGTCACTGATCATAAGGTAAGTTGCTCTACAAAGCGCTGGTATAAAAGTGGGTATTAGACTGTTTTTTGACTAAATCTGAGTGGGCAGGGAATATGAATGAAGTAAAGTGGAGGTGGAGCAGCAAGGAGGATCCAGACTCACTTTACTTTGCTTCCTGTCCAGGTAGAACTGGTGCTGACTGATGGCCATCACCCAGATGGTTTTAATCAGAGAGTGGCTGGCATACCATGTGTGAATAACCAGGCCAGTTTGTCCAAAAGTTCGCTTGGTCACTGTTCTTCTGTAGAAAATAATAAGACAAAAACTCGTTACTACAAAAACAACTAAACACTTGATGGCAGACGAACAAAGCTTTAATGAAAGAAACAAATCAAACAAAGATTAGAAAAGAAATCTTTATCTAATTAAACTTGCGGGTGTAATAATATATTGAAGAGGAGAGGAGCAGCTACATTAAACTCGTTTCGAAACAGACGGTGGGATTTAATAAGAGCTTTGGTGACTGGAGGTGTCACATTAAAGCCTGTGTGAGGAGCAGAGGTCCTTATAACAACCTTTGAATAATAAAGCAGCCCTTAAACAGCAGGAAAACACTCATTTAACAGACAGGTTACAGCCATTAACACAGTGTCCTAAATGGGTCAGGGGCTGCGGCTGCCCTTCACAGTGTCTAAGGTGTAGGATAAGGACAATTGTAGCAGGAGAGCTGCAGCTAAAACAAGAACACTTCAAAAAACAGGGAAAGGAGATATTAAGATCAGTTAAGATAAAGTAAGTGGGTTGCCTTCTCTGACCTGTGTGGGTCGTTCACTTCCACTGCGAATTTCTTTTCACGGAAATACAAATTCTCCAACTGCTTCCACTGAAACAACTGCGGAGAGAGAGACAGTTTGGCAGAAAGAGGGGAGGGGTAGACAGACATTACACACCACTGAGTACACAAGCCAACACAGGACTATTGATTCAAAATGTGGATTTACAGTCCATGAACAGAAACGTCATTTGATACACAAACACGCACATCAGTTTACTCATAAAAGCTAGAAGCTTCCCACACGAGGGAATCAATCTCGCTAAAAGACAACACGACAGGAGGCAGGTATTAAAAACAACTGGCTTTGTATCAGCCACAGCAGCCTGCCTTTTAGTACCGTTTTTTTTTTTCTTTTCTGGTCAACATGCAACATTAGCAGAAACAAAATAACAGCTGAAGCGGTGAATGGGGCTCAGAGGGGCAGCCAGTCAGGTGTAAGTTTGAGTTAACACAGGAGCAATTATAATGCTGCTGCAACTGCAGAGAGCAAAACTGTGCCAGGCGGCAGGCCGGCTTCTAATTTCATTCTGCTGCTGAAAACAAGAGGGAGGACTTCTCCATGTCAGAATGAAACATCTGCTCCACCGACACTGAGCTCACTAAACAGATCTGGAGCCTTTTGCCTGTGAACAACTCTTCCCTGCTCTCCTTTTAGAAAAAGAAAAGACGCTGTACAACGCTGGGGCTTAAAATGAATGTAGAAGAGAATTTATAACCACTTTTTCACCAGACACTGACCTAGAAGGTAACAACCTACATTAATCTGAACTACGAAAGCCCATTATACATCTTGTACCCTCAGTGAGAAATTGTGCCTTGGGTAAGAAATCATAAGAAGCTGACACATCTCTACTTCCACTGGATAAAAAACATATACACTAAGCATAATTTATAGTAAAAACACAACTAAGGCACAAATCTAAATTGAGCACATAAGGAAAATAAAACATTAAAACCTAGTGACTATTTAACACAGCTTGACAGGTACTATGTGGACACAATAAAAGGCTTACCGTGAAGGGTATTTTATTTACGCTTATCAAATCCCTGGTGAATTCTCCTGGGTTTGTATTGAATCCTTTTGACTTTGAGGTTCCCACAGGGCTAGAGCTTCCTCGAACAATACTGACTTGTCTGATCTCAGGGAGCCAGATAGGTGTTGCAAGAGTTTCAGCTGAGTTGGCCACACCCCTTTCACCACCACCCCTCCTCCCTCTGACATCACAGACACCTCACACACTGCCTTCAAGGCTTTGAACCACTCTGGACTGCTCTCTCTCTCTCTCTTCCTTTTCAGTCAGACCAGATGAACAGGTTGTACACAAGTATATATGCAAGACCAGGTTTTCCCTTGTTTAAAAATATTTTTACTTAACTCTGCTTCCTGTCACTCACACTCAAGCCATTGACCCTCTACTGACTTTGAAAACTCTACTTCCATCTAGGGAGTTCTCTGCTTTTCATATTGTAAATATCACACAAAGCACTGTTGTGTAGCTGCATCCACTCTAGCCATCTCCCCCAGCAGGGCAAACATGTCAGGAATCTGTTACTATGGTCTAATCATTAATAGCAAGGGACTCTCTTTGCTTTCATGTGGCAAGGGAACACTTTGTCAGGTCATTTAACCTACCAGGGCGAAAGGAAACACTATGCACTATGTTCCACTAACACTAAGCATTAAGCTATGCCACTTCAGAGTTTCAAGTTACACATTTAATCTGTCTACTTATAGACTCTCACGGGAGGCCATTCTGTATAGATTTCAAATGTAGATACTTTGACTTTATTATCCATGAAGACGCTTAATGTCTGTGTGTGGAGGGGAATGTGTGTGATGATTGTGGGCACGGTGGAGCACTCCAACATGCACTTCCAGCCAATACTGCATTAGATAGCCAGTCTGCCAGTGAAACGGAGAGCATGCTACTTCATGGGAACAATGGGAACCAGCCGGCAGGACGCTTCCAAAAAGCCCATACCATTGTGGAAGGAACCCCACGCCAATTCACACCCCCTAGTCGTTATCACTTTAGCATCATTTACATTCTAACAACTGTGCAATAAACAGACGTTTTCACCGGATGGTTGATCCTATTAGAGAAACTCCACACCTGTGTGAAAGCACAACGATGAAACTAATGCAGGACTCTCCTGTGACTTCTGCTGAAGCCAAAATATGTCAAGGATGTGACACACCCCAAGCACTACAATCACAAGACTGCAAGAGGTCTTCTTATGAGGAAGCGATCCAAGATGTCGTTCAAGCCTTTGCACACAAGCCAGCTGACATACTTTGCGTTTATGTGAAAAAGCAACTCATAAACACAACTCCTACGTAGAGAAAATAAATAACTGCTATATTAAACACTGCAAAGATGCATTAGCTTAATCTTTACACTCTTGATTTGAGTGAATACGCAGAATTTCCGTATCTTCAGTATTTACATCTCCCTTGTTGTTGCCAAACGTCTCGTTACAGGCAGGTGGAAGTGTGCCAGAAATGCCTGTGGTTTCAGATGGGATCAGGCTGTTCGGATCCAGATCACACCCACAACCCAAGGACCCCCAGGGCCACGTGTCTGCAAAATCATACTTGGATGAAAATGTGTCAAAGGCCCTGACTCATACACATGTACAGAAAAAGAGCCGCCCTACCCTTCACATACCACGTCACACACCGGCTGTAGCTGGCTGGCAACACTGTACATTTCCACAACATGACGCATTGTTTAAAGTTGTGAAAACCTGATACAAGAAGCCAGAAGACAGAAGGAATGTCATCCTGTTTTGATTCATTATGGAGTTTTAGCAAAATAAAAGCGACTGGGAAAAGGATCTTTTCAGTTTTTATTTCTACTTCTTTTTAGCTTTTCTTCTGGCTAAAATGCTTTAGATTTCATTCAAGTCTTTCATATCATGTCACTATTACCTCAAAGCTCACAATATGTCACCCATAATAAACAGAAGATTTATTTTGGTTCTGCTAGCTCATCATATATGTGGACCAGCATGTGGTCTTAAAGAGTGTCCTGTTACCCGCTGGGAGAAAGCCCAAGTGACACAGAAAGAGACTGAAAAGTCTACTGGTTTAAGTCTTGACTTGCCATCTGCTTCAGTCCCATCCTATGTCACAAACACACATCTTTAGTATAAGCACTGTTATAGTGTACTATTTAACTTGTTTCTACTTTTGGCCTCTTCACTCCTGTCTTGGTCCTATCCAGATCTTTGGAATCCTTTTACCTATTTAGACATTGCTCATATTGTTCAGCTACTATTCTGATAATTGAATAGATGTTTTAGTCATTTTCTAAGCAAGTGTGCCAAATATTTGAATATATTTGGGTTTTGGATTGACAAAAAAAACATTTTAAGGTGTGACCTTGGCCTTTTGAACAGGCACTTTTCCCTGTTTTATTACAATTTACAGACAAATGATCATTGGATTTACCTAGAAAATCTATATACAGTACATCTATATATGTTCAAAAACTGCACAACTGCTGACTGACCCACCACCAGTACCACCCCACTGAATCCAGCCTACAACTCCCCTCACAGATAATTGCTTTGTATTGTTTGATCAATTGTGTTCCCTCCAAGACACACACACAGATTACCATAATGAATGCAGCATGCTGAGAGAGGCTGGGGATAGGGCAAAGAGGGTTGGGTTGGTTGAATACAAGGGCTGTGAATTAAGACAGGAAGTACTATCAGTATTCACCAGAGATAGAGGTCTCCCTTCGAAGCACAAGTAGCCATACATTTCCAATTATCACTAAGAGCAACAAAAAAGGTCATTTAAAAAGGCAACATTTTTTCCAACAACAGGAAACCCTTGTGAGGTTCTCATGTGACTTTCCCCTCCTTTTGTGGAGGAGTGATGAACCCTTCCAGTACCCAAACACCCTTAATGCTGTCCCCTAACTCCAAACACCCACCCACCCGGCTGGCAGAGAGCCAACCCCAGTCCCAGAGGTCTGCCGCTTCCCACAGAGCACCATAATTACACCTTCCACCAGGAGCGTAGGGGAGAGACGTGCTGTGGCTGTGCCCATTAATGCCTCGGTATTCAGTGTAACAGCACACCCTGCTATGTCAACAGGTTCCTGCCATATAACAATAGCTATGATGAGGGTTATGAAAGAGGCTAAGGAGAAATGCTCAGTTGGGATACTATTAAATAACACCTCTCAAACAAAGGGGTGGGTAATCACAGACACCACAGCACATAGAAACTGTGGTACAGGAGCAGCACATTTTTCAGAAATGTATCAAACTATATCAGGCAAATGATTGGTTGTCTACTTTTAGATCCATCATAAAGTTAAAAGTATCATTCGGCAGTTTAAGGAACACACTTTTATCAGTTCTGCTTGAATTAAGGTAAATGTAACTTTAATACTAACTGTTTAAAGTTACATTTTTGTCACAAAGGCTGCATTTATACTTTTTAAGTTACAAATGATAGAGGAACAATACCGTACTTTTATTTATATAGTATACTGCCACAATGAAAAGCTTTTAAAATCATTTCTGCACATTTTTTTCTGAGACTGTAGGTATTTGCATGTTCCCATTTAAACTTTGTAAGTTGAGCTGTTTAATAACCCCTTTGACAATTCATTCCACTGTTGCTAGTGTTGGTCCTTACTGTATTTGCTCTTAAAGCTACAGCCTTGACTGCACACCACCCATACTGATACTACAAAATATTTCCCCCATCTGTCTTCCTCTTTCTCTTGACTGACATGGGAAAAGTAGGGTCTTAATTACACTTATTTACACTCTAGATGGATCATTAACCAGCTAACAAGAGGCACAGGGATTAAGGCTTGAGTTTTCAACTGGAAATTAAAGTATTTCAATAGTGCTCTATAATAAGTAGTCCCACAAAAAAGTTTAAAATGAATAACTTATAAAAGGTGTCTTGTTTATGTATTAAATGTCACTTCATTAGAAAGCAAAGTAAAGTCAAGTTTATTTATAAAGCCCACACCCAAACTAAGAGTCCCAGAGGGCATCACAGTTTGTACAATGTACGAAACCCTGTATCCTTAGATCTGTGACACGGATAACGAAGAACTTCAAACACAAAAAAAACAACAACAAAGAAGTGGTGTAATTTTGTTTTAAAAAAAAATCTAATGAAACTAAAACAATTAAGGCAAATACAGCAGCTGTAAAACAGAGGTCAACTTACCTTTCTTGGTTTCAGCTTGTCCTGTAAATCGTACTGGCCGATGCCTTTGTAGCTGACTCCTAGCCACCACGGTATTCCCTGTTTGTCCTGCATGAAAGCACAAACACACCACACCGCCACTCATTAGAGGTCGCTTTATTGGTAGGAGTTTCAAAAAAAAAAAAAAAAGAAAAAAGAAAAAAAAGATGCCTGTTACCAAAGCAATTGCCCCATTAGGCTCACAGCTATAGCACCACAAGAAGAGATCAAATACATTAAAGGCCTTAAAATCTCTGCAAACCCAACTGAGTCGTTTTAAAGCCGCTGTTTGATCTCCTCAGACACCTTGATTTAATAGGGTTTGGTAGGAAAGGTCGATGGATGAGAGTAAAAGCAAGGAAAGTTTGAGGAATCACTTCAAATGTGGTAAACTAAACATGCATTGCATTGGTTTATTGGACTCTTGACTTTATTCTTTTGAATTAAATAAGGTGTAATTTTGTACAAAGCCAGGTTGTTTTATCATCTTATCCCACCCAAGCAGGCTGAGCATTAAATCTTATTGTTGCTTCTCTTGCTGCAGCACAGATTTTAAACAGAAAAAAGTCCTCATGATTCAAACATCAAGCAACATGAGTAAGGACTGACACAGGACTGATGTATTAGATTAGATGCTGGAAAATAAATGAAGAAAGCCTGTTAACAGAAGCTTGTTCAGAGGTTAAGCTACTGTATGACTTGGGGCAGCGCTGTTACCTTCACTGGGTAATAATGGACTCCATATGTCGGCAGGGACTCCACCAGGGCCAGATACCTTCAGAGAAAGAGGAATAGGTTAACAGAAATTCAGCCACTTACACTTCATCACTGTCAACCGGTGGCTGTTGTACAACAGACAGAGTGGGATTTAAGCTACAGTCGTTGAGAAGCCACAGTCATTTGCGGTGGCAAGCTGATTGATTTGTTTCAGGGCCATGACAGAGGGAGGGAGAGTCTATTGATCAATTCAAGGGCATAAAACATCCCAGTGTAAATGACCCCAGGTTGTTGAGTTACAGTCCAGAGAAAAACACAGTAGAGGACTGACATCCACCTACTAAGAACACCTCCTTTAATTAATGACACATTCTGGCATGGCGACAGCCATCTCTTATAACAACAGCCACCACAGTGCAGACACATGAGCTTAACACACACAAGGAACACATTTAGAAAATCATAAAAGATATTGTATTTGTTTTCATAACTTACTGCACAATGGCTTTTCCTCTGGTCAGTCCCTTCAGTTTTGTGTAATGTTCAATCACTTTGTCTTCACTGCAAATGGATAGATAAAACATTTAATGAATAATCCATCAAGTGTTACACATTCCAGCCACAGAGGGATTGTGAGAGGGCCCTTTCTTTTTGACACACATTCTGTCTGCTCATGCAGAAAATGCAGTCTGGTCTACTGGCCGGCTGATGGCTCGTATCTACAGGCTGGTGACAAATTAAAGGAAAAAACCAACATAAAGTGTCTTAGTAAGGTGTTGGGCCACCACGTGCCAACAGAACAGCTTCAATACACCTTAGCATAGATTCTACAATCTCTGAACTCTACTGGAGGGATGAACAACATTCTTCTAAAATATATTCCCTCATTTGGTGTTTTGATGATGGTGGTGGTCAGTCCAAAATCCCCTAAAGGTGTTCAACTGGGTTGAGATCTGGTGACTGTGAAGGCCATAGCATATCATCAAACCATTCAGTGACCACTCGTTCACTATAGATGGGGGAATAGTCATCAGGATAGAAATGTTTCATCATAGGATAAAGGTGATCACTCAGAACAACTTTGTCTTGATCTGTAGTGACTCTTCCCTCTAAGGGGACAAGTTGACCCGAACCATACCAGCAAAAATGCCTCCCACAGCATAACAGAGTCACCGGACCGCAGGGTTCAAGCATTGAGACCTGTACCGGTTTTTCCTTTAATTTATCACCTGTCTGCACCTCTCCTGCAAATGCATCCCATTCATTTCCCCGCTGTAACGGTCCCTTCTAATAGCATAGTGAGGCTGCAAACTCACTGCGGCTTAACAGGCAGAAAGGGAGAGAGACAGACAGCATGTGCTCATACAACTATAATTTTAATTTGGATATTAAAATGAATGTAGTTGCTTCAGAGGCTGCGGCGGCCTCAGATGACCGTTAAGCCAGAAGGGGAGGAGGCAGGCAGGGGTGAAAAATAAATAAATAAATAAAACTGCCGTGTGGGTTGTAGAGAGAGACAGGCATCCTTAAGATAGCCAGTAGCTGTCAGCACCTCCCTGTGCTCTCTCAGGGCTAATGGGCAAACGTAATTAACACAACCCTAGCATTAATTAGTCACAGTCAAAAGCGAACTAAAACCATCTGCCAAGTGGCAAGCAGGTCTGTATGCACCTTACCACCCAAAACTGTTCATCTGTGGAAAATGAGTACTTTGTATAACCAGGTGTTTCTGAATGCAGAGGCCATTTGACAGCTGGATTGTTAGCATTCATTGCGGAGGAAGGGCTGTGGTATTGGTTGAACCGCAAGTATCTATAGAGCTGTGTGTGATCCCCGAACACTGACCCTCCACCCCTTACTCATGCATTTTGTGGTTTTGAGAGACCTCAGCAGCTCAGATGACTTACCAGTAATTGAGAGATGGGTGCTCCCTGAGTACTCGAGTGGGCAGAACTGGGAGCTGCTTCAGGTCTGATCTGGCACTCTCAGCACTGTAAAAAGAAAATCATACCCCAACTATAAGAATAAAAATGCATTTATTCAAAATAACAGAGTCCTTTCTAGAGCTGTTTTGATTGAGGAACAGAGTTACTTGTCTATCCTTTGAGCTGGGAGAGACATCAAAATTACAACGTTGATTGATGAGAGACATGTTATTATGGTGTAATTACTAACTATCTTAAACATGAGAATCTCTGTATTCAGAAATCTCAAAGACTGTATTTTGACTTAAAAAAAAAAAAAGTAGTGCTCCAGGCCAGCAAGGCTAACGTAAAGAAAGTTAAGGTAAATGTTTACACAAGAACTCAAAGTCTAAAAATGTGTAGAGAACTTTTCTCCACATGTTTGTGCTTTCACAGTGTGGTTTCAATTTCTGTTTAAGGCATGATAGCAATAATTCATGTTTGCAAACCTTTAGAAAAGGTGCAGTGTCAGGATATTGTTTTCATCTTTTTTATCTACAGTATAAAGAGTAGTACTGCGTGCCAAGACTAAAGTCTAGTTTCACTCATGTCTTGCCAGGCTTCATTTATAAAAGCTCATGGAGGGCCTTTAAGTCATAGAGAGCCTTTTAAGGGGCTTGGCAAGAAGTTGTTTTAAAAATATCAAAGCCATTTCATGCAGGTTCTCATGCACTTAGCTATTTCTATGTACTGTGGGCAAACTACAGTGTATTGATTCACCTTCACAGATTAGCAAATGATCACACACATGATAGATGCGACACGTCTCATCCACAATCTCTGCCCAAACATCAAGCAGAGGCTTTAAGTGTCGTAACAAACAGAGACTGACCATGTTATCTGAACAGACCGTGGTGTGTGTCACTGTCAAGGCCTGTGATAGTGAACTATGAGTCACTCCAGCATCATGTAGGAGGGAGCACTGGGTCTACGGTTTTGCTGGACAAAAAGGGCTCTGGCTTGGCGGGCCAGTCCAGTGGGGACCCGAACAAAAGCCATTCACAAGCACTTGGCAGTCTCTGCCTGTGTTGAAAGGTATTGTATGAGCCCCAGCACGGTTACAAAACAGCCCGTGGCCTCTCAGACTGGACTCAAATGTGTAGGTCAGACCGTATGTAATATAACCTATTAGAACATCATCAACTATTGTACCAGCTAAGTCTTTAACAACCACTTAAACCACACAACATAAAAATAAAGATGCTTTTAGGCCAATAGCCATTTGACCTCAAGTTGACTTTCTGGAATGTCACTTTAACTCTTCTTCTTTAAACAATAATGAAATTTAACAGCCGCTGACACGGTAGGACAGAGCAATAATGATCAAGTTATGTGAACCAGCTTACTAAACAAAAACAAGGTTGAGCCTCTGCAAGGGCAGAAGCACTTGAATCACTCTTCCCTGTAGCTACCTCTCCTAGGTTGACTGGGTTTTGCTGCCACGGCACTTCGCTGCTTGTTTGATGGCATACATTTTATGGGGAGCTGGGGCCTGGCGTTGTCGGGGTGATCTACTCCGCAGCCATGCTGCCCTGTCAGCAATCTGGAATTCATTACTATGTCTGTTATCTCCCCGCAGCCTGCAGCTGGGGGCAATTCCTACACACGGTACAGCCCAGGCCAGCTCAGCCTACCCAGTATGGGAGAGATAATACTCATGTGTCAGCTATTCCAGTAGGCTGAGACGTGGTGACTGTGGAGGGAGCACAATGAGAGAGCCTGTTGCTGTGAATGAACCACTAACTACCGGCTACACCTGCAAATAGAACGAAGGACTAAAACTGTCTGTTTGTAATACTGGTCTATGAGTGGCACAATTAGATCAATTGGCATTGTGTTAATCCAAGCTCAATTTTAATTACTAATAGTTAATATATAGTGGTATTGACCCCTGAGGCCCACTTTAAAAGCTGATTACAACTGTACAAGACAAAAATCGCCCCCCAGTTACTCTTAAACTGTTACACCTAAAAGACATCAGTAAATCTTGTGATTTCCTACGTTTCCCACAAGCTCTTTCATCAATTGCCAGACAACAGTTGTAACTTGTTGCATTGAGCTATGGATTATACCTGCGGGTGGTGAGAGCAACAACAATAATGTGTAAAACTGTACAGTAAGAACAAGATGCAATGTGATGTTTTTCTTATAATACTAACACAGCAAAGGAAATTCTGGTACAGTACAAGTACAACGTGAAACCTGATGGTGCATTAATTCAATGCTCAACGGGGGGTTGGCCCACACCACCACAATAACACGACCACAGTGAGTCCTCCTGACGCCAAGTTGTCTACCATTGGACAGTGGGCCTGGCTCATCCCTCTTAAGGCAGCTGGCTGTCGGAGGAGGAGGTCTCCCTAACTCCTCCACAGCTAATCTCACTGCTCCAGGCCCTTTGCTGATACAGTGTAGAGGAGACACATTTATATTATATGCTTTATGAGGGGATTTACTGGGCCTGTTCTCTTAAAGAAGTAGAAATAAAGGACATCGCTGACAGGGAAGAGAAATAATGCCACGGGGCGGCGGGGGGATGCACCACTATGATAATAGAATCAGAAATAAGAGCCAGTGCTACGCTCCAGTGAGAGAAGTCTGAGAAACACAACTTTATTTTGCTGTTTTCTACACCTTTTCCCAGAGAAGTAGTTGTTGTTAAACGCCATAAAACTAATGCTCAAAGTGTCTTACAACTTAATATCTAGAAACCATCAACAGAATGAGCAGGGAGAATGTAATATCTGTGCAAATCAAAGAAAAAGACGGCCCGATTTGGACAAACTCCCACCCTCCCTGACTCTACCAGATTTGTTGGCAGGTTCTCTCTTATTGTGCTTTCAGAGTCAGGACAAAGTACAGCCCATCCCTACACCCACATGGGCTAAAAGTTCAGACTCCACACTACGCTTGAAGGTAGTTTTAAATCAAAACACCCAAGCATAAATCCGTACTAAAGCTGAAATAAATAATAATTAACATTTATCAGGTCAGTCATGCTTGTAAATTAATGGGGCAGCAAATGAGCACAAACAGATGCAGCCAAGATTCTTTTTCTTTGTTTCTGCAAGTAAACAAAGGCGATGGTTTGACAAGGGGTCAAACTGCATTTTCAGCATTGCATATGTCACTAGGTGCTTTCAAACCATACATGCACAATTCCTTACAGAGCACAAATCTTTGTTTTTGCATAATGGACAGAGGCCTTTAGAGACAAAGCAGTGGGACAACACACAGGTTCTGCTGCTTCAACCTGCTCAGCCACACACTCAGACAGAGTGTTTACTGATTGCAGCCAGTGCCCTTCACTCCTACAGCTGGCGAAAAAAAAAACTCCCAACATACCTTATCAGCAGGTCAAGCCTCTGAGGCACACTATAAAAACATTATCTCCACTAGCGAGCAGATTACGGAGGTTTCATACAAAATCTGCCAGCAGTGTCATCAACCAGATCATGTACACAGTGTCCATGTGTTTGTGTTTGTGTGTCAGGATATTTGACATTTATAAAGAGATGATGCAATCAAAAAACGCCAGAAAGAGTGGCCTTTGTTAAGTTGTGTTGAAATTATAAACACAGTGCATCTGCTTCATGGACAACAGTGTGATTAAGGGAACTCAAGTGTTCTGGTTTCAGCAGACATGGTTTTGGCCATGTGGATGGCAGCGAGCCAGCCAGGGTTCAGGTCAATGTCACACGAACAAATTCAAGGGACGTATTTACTGAGGGAAGTCCAGCGTAAAATCAAAATCAGTCAAGTTGAATATTAACAGACTGCACACTGACCACTAACCAAATAACGTGGAAAACCAAACCCTACTTCCTTGTAGGAGTACAGCAACAAACAATTCATAGACTGCACAGTGATTAGCCTGTAGTTCACTGCAGATTTTAGTTTATGTCCAGTTAATGAAAGTTTATATTTTAGTACAATGGTTCTCAACCTTTTTGGAGTCAAGGACTCCCAAATTGATACATAACAGGCCACTGACATGTATTTGATAAGATGTAGTCTCAGGGATCCCCATCTGATTAAATTTAGTTATTCCATAACTGTCTATACTGTAGATTAGCAGATTAACAGTGAAAAGTATGAAACCTATGAACAGGATGGTCATTCTTATATATTCTCTCATTGGGCTTACTTCTAGTCAATCAAGTAATAGTGAAATTAAAATATTCCCCATTTTTCTGGGAACCCACTGGAATCCACAAAAGGACCTGAGAATCACTGGTTTAGTGTTCACACACAGTAAAAACATGAAGATATGTTAGTAGATGTAATTATGAAAGGAAGAAAGATTGTATTTGTAGTTGTAACGTAGCTGAACAATTAATCAGATTGCCATTTCTCCCAAGCAAATGTATCATACAGCTCACTCAATGTGACGAAGACACTGTGTGTACACTTTTCAACATTTCTTTTACTTTGAGCTTAAATAATGAAAACGTCTTACCTGGTAAAATCTCCTTTGGCCTCCTTAATAAAGGGAAATGATGCAGTTAGTAAAAGCTTTATAAGAAAACTGAACACTTAAGCTACTAAATTGCCAAATGCATTGATGCTATGCTATCTACAAAAACTGCACAAAGCTAACGTTACACCATTAAACACTGGCTAAGTTACATTTAGTTTGACATCGCCTTAATTTCTCTAAACAAACTCAAGGTACACACTGCCTCATTTTAATAAGCAGTGTTGATATGAAAAGGTCAATTTCTTTTACAATGCTAAGTTACGAAGCAACGACCAAACCACAAGAGACAAATGTTTTCAAATGTTGCGTGCCCCGACCGTCTTCATTCACATTTTGGGTGAGTGACAACATTTTTAGTCTTGAAAGCCTGCGACAAGCTCGTTCTTACCTGCAATGCGAATGCGGCTAACTTGAAAACATTTTCACTCTCCACTTCGATGGTTTCCTGTTGTATAGATTGCGAAAAATAACAGGGTTTTAGGAGAATTTACACACACAAAAAGTCCAGCCTGTCCGAAACACTTGACTTAGGCGAAAATCTCCCCGTCCCGTACCTCGGTCCCACCGTTACCGACTGAACCACTGTCACTGGGCCAATACTGTGTTTAAAACAGCCCCAGAAGAGTATTTAATAATGTTTTCCGAAACACAAGGTGTCGTGACTATTTCCTATAGAAGATTAAAATTAAACACAGACTGGTGTGTAGAAAGCCGAGCCCGGCTGTCCGGTCTGAGTCTGCAGCCCCCTTTCTAAAGTGGTACAGTCCGAAAGCAGGTTCAACAGTCTCCGTCTCCCATGGTGACGAGTCTGCTATCCCCGCGAAAAAAAAAACTGCACTGCAACGTTTGATCACATGCTGCATTCATGTGCTCCCCGTATGGTACAAAAACTCCTACTATTAATGAATTTGGCCTGTCTTAATTTTACAAGAAACACTCGCCCTATTATAATGCTCATGTAAATACTTTTTTAGAAAGTGTCTATGGACCTTTGAAACGTAACTTGATGTTTCAGTAATTTTGGAAAAACAATCAATTTTTGACTCTACGGGGTTGAACACTTATCATATAAATGAGAGTTTGTGCCTGTATTTTTTATTAGGCTATGGTTGTTGCATAAGGTATTTTGCCTGTCTGAATTAATTCTAAACAATTTCATTTAACAATAACATATTGCTATCATGACACTGAGTCATTAACTTTGCAACATTGTATAATGTCCAATAGTACATGAAAGCAGCAATCTGAGTAACTGTTTGAGACCTCAGAGGCATGTGGCAGTGTTATCTTTCAAAAATGTAAATGTAGAGGTTTTTGGAGAATATTTCTTTCCTAAATAAATCACGTTAAGGATAAACTTTTAAACACCTGAAGTATGAACAATAAAGAGTAAATATGGGGTCAAAGTAATTTGAAAAGAACAAACTGCAGATTTTGATAATACAATATTTATGCTATTTGCTGAAGCAATGGATATCTAAAATGTTCTGTGACTAAGTCTTGTGTAATATGGGCCTAAATACAGAGTTGCACAAGGTTAATTTGTATGAACAATACATGCACAATATGACCATCTGACAAACATGAGTCATGAGTTATGTTGATAACCATCAAGAATGATGACAAATCAAAGAGATTAAGCTTCATAAATCATTGCAATGATCTAGAACCTAAGGATGCCAAATCTGGTTACTATGTTTAATAAATAAGTATATGAGACACAATTAAAAATGTAAAATACTTACATTAAACACTAAAGATTTTGCATTCAGGAAGAACAGCTCCACTGTTGTGTTGTCTTTTAAGAAGGTAATCTTCTCGATGTAAAACCTGAAAGGAGTTTATTTTGGGTCATGCAAGTTCATTTGAAACAGAATATCAATGCATTCTTCCAGTGTCTCTGCATTATCCATATACTGTATCATGTTCAGTATGATGATGAGCAGGATTGAAATTGTGTTACATCAGTGCCATCTGCTGGTCAAGACCAGCACTTGACTGGCTGCAATGTTAAGTCCTACAAAATAGTCTTCTGTTATTGAAAACTTAGTATGACATGTAAAACATGACTACACCACTAGTCATTACACGCCATTGTTTCCGGTAAGCACACTAGTATTCCACATTTGGCAAGCATTTGCAGCAAGAGTACTCACCTCACAAGAAACTTGAGTTCCAAGGAACCTGAAGTCTTGGAGAAGTCATGATCAAGAACTTTACGATCCAGCTGGAGCCAGTTATTCTGGCCGCTGAGCAGGGATAAAAGAATGAATCATATGTTGGAATACTGCTATATTAAATATTTTCTGTTTCTTTCTTTCCCCTCTTTTTATTATTTATGTAAAGGAGGATAAAATCAACCAAACTCTGAAATTGAAATAAAACACACACACACACACTCCTTGATGCTTTTTTGAATTTTAAAATGTCTATTATGTTGCAAAATGAAAAATACATACGTGTCATCTATGAAGCATAGTCCGAAGTATTCTTTCTCCTTCAGGTTAAAATGTGACGCCACCAAATCTAACAGCTCACGGGACAAAAGCTTGGGCTGGAAGGTTAAAATAGTTCAGTTCACTTTAGGTCATTTTAGAGTTACTGAAACTGTGTGCAGCATATTTTGTCACTAAGGAGACAAGAAGAAAATGTCCTGTACCTGAACCAGCAGCTCTAGCTTTCTGCCATCGAGGAGGTGTACCTGGCATAGACGGCCCTCTGTCATCTGGAAAAAGAAAGAAAACATGAGAGATGACAGCTCCCACAACAAAATGCCATCATTAGAAAAACAGTCTCCACCTCCACCTTTGCCTTTCAACTCAGAGTCATGATTCCACTATTTTAGCCCCGGGATAAAATGGTGTCTCTTTTGTGAGTTAAACAGTGATTCATCTCAATATTATGTTTGTTTTTGTACTGAATGAACTGGTAAGAAGAGCCAATGGTCAATTGTCCATATGGGACGCTCACTCCAATTGATCAAATACATTGCAAGATTGGGATGCTTAATTTGATTGTCTAAGGTACAAAAAAGCGCAGCTGTGAGATATTTCAGCCATAAAGCCTCTCTTTATAAGTGCACAGTGAATCTTAAACAGGCTGACGTTCTTTGGCTCATACGGTTCCACTTTTTCTCCCACATATCCTTCCTCTGCATCAACACTGGACTAATGAAAATCCCTGAAATGTCAACATCCCACATTTTCCTCTCCTGTAAAGAAACACAACTGAGCAACAATGACGTCCTGGTCCATAGTTTAATTGAATTCCCATTCTATTGTTTACAGTGAATGGTCTAAAGATTAATTCTGTTGCAGTCAGCAGAGCTGCCTTTCAATGCAGCACAAGATAGAATATTATTATTGTCTGAGGATGAATAATAGTAATTTTTCAGTGTCTTAAGCTGTTACCAACATTCAGGCTCATATTCTGAAATTTTAAAATGAATTCCTTTGTCTATCATATCCATATTACCCAACTTCATATTTGCAGGACTTGTTCAATCAGCCCTTTTATAGGTCATGAAATTCTCATGTTAGAAGAATGGTTAAACATTCTGGGGAATAACTAATATTTACTTTCTTCTCGGGAGTCAGATCATAAGATTACTACCGCTCTCCAAACAGAGAGTGCTATTAATCTTCTCTTCTAACTCTTGGCAAGAAAGCGAATAAGAATATTTTCGAAAATGTTGAACTATTCCTTTAACATAAGAGGTCCATGCAATTTAAAGTGAGACTATAGCATGTAACTTTTGCTTAATAGTGGCCATAGATGGCAATATACTAACAATAGTTAACATGTAGAGCAACAGCAGCAGGTTAGCTATATCAAGCCATCAAACTGACTCAATAATTAGCAGTTACACAGCATGAATCTACAGTTTGCTGACATTAGCTAACATTAGCCACTATAAGCTATTTGTCATGTCAGAATAAATTAGGCTGTAGCAGCGAAACCCCTGAGTGTACTGAACTGAGCAAGGATCTGTTATATTGCTAATGAATCCAACTTGTCATTTGTGAGATGAAGAATGTCTAGCGGTGAGGTTGCAGATTGCAATCAACTGAATATCCCCCGCCCTCTACCTCCCCTTCAAAGCATGTACCTATAGTGGCTGAGAAACTCACAAAAAAGTCCCTCTCTAGAACCAGTGTTTGGGTCTTCTGTTCTGGGCTACTGTTGAAACATGGCATTGCAACATGGCTCCGTGGAAGAGGACCTGCTCCCTCTGCAGATATAAAGGCCTCATTCAAATGTAACAAAAAAACAATGATTTTTATTTTCATGGAATTATACACTAATCAAAACATATTTCGCCTAGAAGTTCACAGCTAACATTGGGTGAGAGAAGGGGGAACACCCTGGACAGGTCACCAGTCAGTCACAAGGCTAATATATAGTATAGAGACACCTACATAGAGTCACTATTTAGAGTCACCACTTGACCTAACCTGCATGTTGTTGGTCTATGGAAGGAACCCAGAATACAAAGGTTTCAAGCCCAGAGCCCTCTTGTTATGAGGCAACAGTGCTAACCACTGCATCGCCGTGTTGCGCAAAAAATACTTCTGAATATTATATTCCATTTCTGCCAAGTCCGTTCTGCTAAATGCCACTAAATTCTACACACTGAACCTTTAAAGCCACTCTATGAATTTGTGACTTTAGAGCCCCCCAGTGGCAATATAAAGAAGACACAGTGGCAGACAGCTGTGCAGTAGATCATTGGATTGGATTTGTGAATCTACCGTATTTCTTTAGGTTGCAACAGTAACAGCATTTTTATACAGTTTGATCTTTGTGACACACAGGGAGAACCTCAATGCTAAGACTGAATTGCCTGAATGCTCTTTGCTGCCCAGGAATGCGTCCAGGACTTGTTTTATTTCTGTGACTTGAGTGAAAACCATGTGGCATCCAACTGCTTGGCCTCTGTGGTGGAAATTGAGGGTCAAGTTGACGTCCAGTCAGGGCTGGAAGACGCTTTCTGGCGTGGTGTTAAACTTCAGTCTACCAGGACATATTGTTCTCTACACCACAACAGAGCTGTCATTTCACTTTTATACTGTACAAGCCACTTTTCCACTTAGTTGTTTTTCAGCGCCCTAAACCTCAGTGAGATTTACAGTTCTGTGGGCATAGCTGATGCACTTTTCAACAAAGGGTTTCATTTGCAGTCACGCTAACTTGGTATTATGCAAACTTTTGCTCTGAAGCCCCAGATTTCAATACCATACCCACACTTCCTACTGTATTTCAAGTATTAATGTGAGCTGCACAGCGGGATGTTGTTTAAGCTCCATATCTCAGTGGTCCCAAAGAGGCAAGAATCTGTGTCACTTACACAAAAGTGGAAAAATAAAGCGCTAGAACAAACCTCACTGAAAACCACACCTACAGTATATATGTCTTGTTAGGAATAATAATTGTTGCTGTTGTGCCATTGTTTATCAGGGATTATTCACTATAGGAACCCTTTCATGAATTGTCGTGGCTGTCCAGGGCACAATCCTTCCGAGGGTTCATTTATCAATGCTGTATTGTTGCAGGGCAATGACATCAAAACATGGACAAAGGCCTTTAGTTAACAATCTGATTTGAAACTCACAGCTAGCCACAACCCTTGAAATTCAGATTCACCTTCAAAATCAGTGTACGTGACTCAAAATTCTTAAAAACACAATCTATTAAGATGTAGTTCATAGATATACTGTATCCACATCTGTCCCTCCACATCAGTAACAAAGTAGCACTAGAAAAGCTTTTCAAAACAATGCTGTCCTTTTTTTTAAAAAAAAAAAAAAAAAGGCTGACAGTGATCACTGGCCTCCGTCCAGCTGAAGAGAGGACCTGAGCTTCAGAGAGAGGTCCCTGATGATAAAAAGGGAGGTCACGACTGTGTCAGGGAGGTCATCCCCCTGAAGCCCTGTCATTATGGGCAGGGAGCCCCAATGGTGCTCTCTTCACACGACCTTCAGCCATTGACCTGCTCAGGCTGAGCTGGGCATGCCCTGCATCTCTGACCAGGTCTACAAACTTACCACTTCACCGGTGAACCAATATACTTGAGTTTTTCCATTTTATGCTACATACATTTTAGAGGGAAATATGGTACTTTTTACTCCACCACATTTATTTAACAGCTATTGTCACTAATTACTTTTAAATTAAGACTCTATATACAATCAGTCATAAAAATACAAAACACTGTTATATCTAAAGCTTCACCTCAACCAACTTCAACATTGAAGTACAGCTTACATGTTGCATTAGTGCATTAGTAATGATGATCTGACATCTAATGAGTACTTTTATTTTGATACTTTAAGTACATTTTGCTGCCAGAACCTGTATACTTTCATGTAAGTAAATAAAAATTGAACGCCGGACTTATTTTTATACTGTAAAAACCTCTCCCATGTATACAGTGTATGTGATTCGGAAGGGGAAAACACTATTCTGGTATGTTGCTCAAAAATGAAAGGGATCTGATACTTGAACTCTTTTAAACAGAAAGCAAGAAACTCTGAGCTTCTGTGTTTCTAGAAGGTGAGGAAATTTATGTTGGTGTACATGAAAACAGAAAACTATTGCTGTATTTTGTGCGGGGCAATGACATCAAAACTAATTTGTACCTTATGTACCTTGAAAATATCAAAGTAATCTAAACATAAGTCGGTTATGGAAAGCAGTTTTAAACTAACCCACACAACACTGATAAGTATGAGTGCCACCTACACAAACGTCACTTTCAAAAAAAAAGGAACCTGATAACTTTCAAGTTTGCACAGAAAGCATGATGTGTAAACCACACAGACAGCATTCAGGTGTTCCAGCCACAATGCATTTCAAAGACTTTTAACTCTGAAAGTTCTCCTCTTCAGCCAGACAGTGAGATCAAACGGCTGGTCATGCTGCTTTCTAATGACTGCCATATGTGCCAGGAGACCCTTGTTAAAAAAAACAGGCTTTGTGACTCACCAAGAAGCAGCCTGCGCCTTCACGCATTCACACAAATAAACACATGCATACACTAATGAGCCAGTTGAGCAAAAGTACTGACTCACTAACCCCAGGCTTGGAGGAAAGTGGGGAAATTATGGGTAATATAATATAAACCATGAAAATTGAACGGATAATTAAAGAAATACATCTGGCAAGGAATAATTAATCACATATGCTGTCAATAATGTCATCTGTCAAGGAGCTGCCATACCTGGTAGCATTTTCCAATCCTGAACCAGGCTTCTAGGAAGCGTCTACATGGCATCAGCCCGCGATTGTACCACCTCCTTAAGGTCTGATGAGCTAGACTCCAGATGAGCTGGCTGCCCGATGCCACCAGGTCCTCCATTCCACGCATGATGCGCACAGCCATGATTGACTGTCTTTTAATCCCTGACGGCCTTCTACTTCTAATGATGAAACCTCTCCAGAATCACAAGCGGGAGAACAGATGATCTGCAGACCACTTTGGTTCGTTTCACTCTGAGAGAGCAACAATTGAAAGGAGCATCTACCCTCCAGCACAAGCGCACATAGTATACTATGTCTCCCCAGCTGATGTAATGTCAGTGAGAGTCGGCGCTCTGGAGAGGCTGGAGTGGAGTAGCGTGCCTGAGGCTTGGTCCTGGGCCCCGGTCCAAAACACTGCTTCATAGAGTGCAGGGGAGGGCAGGACAGAACCACGAGGCCCCTGCTGCAGAGGCTCCGTCTCCCCATCCACATAAACACACTTGTATACAAACACAGCATACACAGAAACAAACTCCGGCTGGCCACTCCACCCCTCAACTCATAAATACTTTCCTCTGTGACTCACACTATTATAAATCGTAAAAATGTTTTGTTTTGATTATCCGATCTGTGATTTTGAACCTCCCCCTTTTGCAAAATTTGAAGTTTTCTTTTTTTTTTAACATGCTAAATTAAGGCAGATTACTTCACCTTATCTTTTATTGTTTTATTTCAGCATGTATTTCAACTTCATTGTGTAAGAAGGGTGTGGGAATGGTTTGTCACTTTGTCTGGGATGATGGAACAATTTCCTGAGGAGACCAGACATCCCCACCCACTATATTCTACAGGAGTGCTAAAAATAATTGGTCTGGTTTGGACCAGCAGGGATGATGGATCTGAGAGGGCAAAACTAAAAGTGAAACTGTGGGGGGAAAGCGTTCGAAACGGCTTTGATGCACAAATTGAGGAGGAAAAGCAATTGTGACACACAACCAGATGTCTTCCTTTGTACAGCTGCGTTTAATAAGCAAATGTCACACACAAGCCGCACACCTGACTCAAATAAACAAGGCAGGAAAAAATACTGAGTAAGCAATACAGGGGAGAAGAAAGGGATGGAGCGGCTCTCAGCAGCGACATGTTGCACTTCATCTGGAAACAATATCCTGCTGTTTGTTTATGTGACCCCAGTTTCCAAGAATTCTTAAGTGTCTACAGTCAACACGGTGCTGTTTCATTGAACATGATCAGCGTAATTGCCTCAGAACAGGCACACTCTGGTGATCTGGATCTGCTTCAATATCACAGGGGAAGCATATAGGCGAAATATTAGAGAGGCAGACTTGCTACTGAAAAAAATATGAATAATTCCTCAAACAATATAGCAGGTAAAGCAAATAAATGAGTGATTCTGTTTTCTTCCTCATCAACTATTATCCAGGAGATCAGAGGAGCTACTGAAACAATTACAGCCAGTATAGAACTTCTCTTATGTGTTCATTCATCCTATACAACGCAGACAAATAATCAACAAAAATCTTGGCGCAGATCAGGATCGGCCATGCATCTAATTGCTTCAGTACGTGCAGCTATGCATGTAAGTGTAAATCCGCTCCGAAGCATACATAGTGGAAATAAACATCTCAATTACCGTCTATGCAGGCAGTGAACTGGCTGCGCTGAGCAGCTGTGACATTGGGCTTTTATAGAAAATGGGATTATGTGCAATTTACAAAAGAGAATGTGAATGTACACTTTAATCCACAAATGTGCCAGATCCACAGACATTACTCTTTTGGGGAATATGGTTATTCTCTTTCTTGGCAAGCGTTAGATAAGAAGATCAATATTACTCTCATATAGCCTATATATTTACAATAAATATGAAGCTGCAGCCAGCAGACTGCAGGAAGCCACTGCTCCCTGCCAAGAAATAGTCCAGCAGGTAACACCTGGTAAAACTACAACCTGTCGTCTTTACAGTTTTTGTACAAATGAACCAAACAAGATAAATGTTTTAAATAGCGAGCTTAAGAGGGAGGTTTGATGCTGACTGTATAATTAGCAGAGATATCAGAGTGGTATTGATCTTCTCATCTAATTTTGGCAACAGGGCAAATAAGCAAATTTCCCAAAACATCAAAATAGTCCTTTAACTCTATGAAAAATCAATTCAAACCTCTCTGTGGTTGGCAGTGAATCTCAATAGATCTTAAGGTTCTTAACATTTACTGGAGACTGTCTGGAAGAAACTCAAATACACATAAGAATAATAATGCACGGGGCTTCACCAGCAATAATAATGACACAGCAAATGTGTTGTTAATTTACAGAATACTATAACAGGGAGACAATTTCATTCCCCTCCTGTCATTTCAAAGTCTCCTTTGAAGTGTAAAAAAAAAATGTCCTAACAGGATTAAACACTGGATGGATCTATTTCTGGAGGGCAGGTTTCATCATCAGAGACCCATTTTGAAGGTATTGACGCACCGTAGCTATATAACCATGATAAATACAGACAGACGTGCGAGGCCACAGCTGCCTGGAGCGACAGCGGGCAAGGCAGCCAGACATATGGTGGACACAAGCCGCTGTTGATCACACACATGATCGCCACGTGTGTAAAGGAGAGCATTACTTTAAGGTCCACATGTTAATACATGCAGGATTTCAAATGCATTTCCACCACATATTTCTGAGGTTAAAAAAATGCCAACTCTATTTATTTCAGATGAAGCAGTTAGTTTCAGGAATTTTTAAGAGACAGTTGTCAGTACATCAAAAGAAGTTGCAGACAGCTTGGATAGGATCAAGAAATGAGTTTAGGAATATGCAAATGACTTTCGATATAGACTGAAAACTAATTTCTAATTTTGATTTAAAGTCAAAATAAATTAAATGACTTAAATAGTCTATGCAGTCTAGTCCAACAAAAAATAGTGTTTTTTTCAATATAAGGGCATGCAGGCATTGTCTACTGAGAGCAGAACATACGCACACTTCTTGTGAACACACACACACACACAGACACGCACATGCCAAATGCCTGCAGGCGGTGGATAATCCCGGCTGATTTCCACACTCTATACTGGGGTTTTGGTGGGGTGAGGATGTAGGAAGGGGAGACGACCTCAGCTAGAATCAATCTGTGGGAGTCTATGCTCGGAGAGGGCACCCCACTGGAAAGTTGGAATAACTGTCTGCACTAACTCTGAAGGACATATAATAAGCAGTGTGTCATCAACATCTATCCATGTCCGTCTTAAAAAATGCAGATCTGTATCATTATCATACAAAAACCTTTATTAACTGATTGTTTTTGGCCACGTGAGGACAGTGGAACAGGTTGTAAACATATTATCACCTTATAAAGTTGATGTGGTTAATATGTTAATGGACAGCAGACAAACAGAAATATTATCATTCATTTGGAGTCGTGGTTCTGAATGTAAGTCCAATATTCACTCTCCTTCATCTCTGTTTTGGTATAAACCAACTTGAGATCACTTAAGCTTCTAAATGTGCCGCTATGTTCACTAGCAAATTGCTAACTTTGTCTGCTGCTTGGTGCTGGGCTGGAAGCATACAATGGGTTTATCAGAGCTTTTTTCTTTTTTCTTTTTTTTTTTTTTTTTTACTGAAAACAGCTTCCTGCTGCAACTGGGAACAGAGTGGTGAACACAATGAAGTTGTGGGTTATTAAACCAAAACAATAAGCTGAAAGACAGTAAAAGATCTGAGAAGAACAGCAGAGTCTGCAGAGGCTGATAACTCTCTGTAGGTTTGTCACTATGAGCGATCCCTTTCACGATACACATAGACATTTGAGCCATTTTTAATATAAAAATATTGATCACAGCAACTTTAATCTTTGTGTATTAAATAAAGCCAATGTCCTCAAAATGAGGGTTCTTTGTTTCCTTGGTGACATGACCGAGGAGACTCTCCTCAACTCTCAAGGCAAACAACCTATGTTTTGGAGTATACATAGAAAACACATCTCATTCTTCAAGGTAATATCTTTTCACAGGCAGTGTACATTGCCTGTGTAACTTACTCTAAATGGCTGCTGTCTCCAACTCTCCCCATCCCCAGCCTGGCACCACGGTTGTAAACACCATGACCTCACACCATGGTCTGTCACCCCCTCTGATGTCACTCCAGCATACATTTCTCTATGTCATGTGCTGCACACAAGACTCTGCTCATTTAAAGGATCGTTCTTGTCAAGCTGTTGTTATACTTTCCCCCCTCAGGCAGAGTACAATCAATTGTTGTGGAAGTGCAGCGGTGACTGACATATTTAGTGTTCACCCTGCAGTGCTCCTTTATAGCCAGCAGATGGGGAAATTGAGTGTCACAAAACCCTTTGGGACAAAAAGAGGAAATACATTTAGTGCTGGAAATTGTGTGGTGAATTATGATCTGTCTGGGGGGCTTTGCTATTACCTATATGCCAATGCCATGCCCCTTTTTGCTAATATAAGGGCGTCGTTTCACTTGTGATGCCTGGATTGAAAGTTTAATAAGAATACAGACAGACAGTCTGTTACAATTTAGCCCACTGCTCTGTTCAGTCCCAGAAGTTCAAAATTAATAGGTCTGAATCTGTTGAGAATACAAGGCAGGGCATGACAGGGGCAGCAGTGCTGCCAAGATCATCACAGTTCTCTGTCCCTGGGCTCATTTCAACATGCAATGGCAATTAGGGTGTACAGTAAGTGGTAGATTAATTGTCTAAAAGAGGAAGGCCACCGAGTGAAGGTAACAGAGCCTGAATGGGGCAGGGAAGCAGCTGTCATCCACACGGACCTACAGCTGACGAGCTATGCCACATACTGAGACTGCAGCTGACAGGCTGAATGGGAGACATTCTGTGCAGTACGCCTGACACACCGCATAACACACGCACACATGCAGGACGGTTTACTCCCAGAGATGGAGCAGGTGGACGCAGCTGTCAGAAATCATGATACTCGATAGCAGGGTGATTTGTAGTCATACATCATACATGAATAGATTAAGTTCATGAAACATGAAAGAGGGCATCTCTGGTCATGCATAGAGTATGTCCCACTTTTTAATGGGCTTTACTACATTAAAAAGTGGGAAACTTCACCGCTGTGAATATGATGATTTCTTAGAACTAGGTCACCTATGCAGCAGAAATTTGCGATTATTTTGAAATTGGTGCCCTATGACTAGAGAAAACTGAGAAAAGGGCTATAGATTCCCCATATCACTCTTAAGGGGGAATCCTACAACAACCAGAATACATTGCGCACATCCTGAAACAACTCCTGATGGTGTGTTTATGGAACGTAGGTGGCAGGTAGGTTCCCATTAAAGCAACCAGTTAGCAGAACAACATTAGTGAGCAGTGTTATATCTTTTTACTGAGGCTTATTTTCATTTGCAAAATGTTTTTCCTCATCGAGTCTGGGTATATTGTACCGGTGTGCGAGTATCATAACACAAACAACGTGCTGGAGTCACTTAAGGGGAATCATTGCAAACTAACTGACAAGCCAGAATGTTGCCAGAGCTGTTGGTGGACGGTCAAATAACCTCACAGTCTGCTGTCTCCATCTCAGCTTGGTTTGGGAAACAATCATAGATGAAGGGGTGAAAAACTGCAATGAAATGCTGTTTCTTTCATTGTTTTGGATGATGAGGGCCAGAACTGGACTGTGCTCAAAGCTGGATGCGGTCTCAAAAGTCACAGGTAACACAGTTGCTGTTGTGCTGTTCTGTATTTAGAGTAATAGTCCGTTATAATATTGTCCGAAAACAAAGTCAGGTTTACCAAAGCACTGTTAAGTTTGATGAAGAGTTGTCAGTCTGTCTCCATTTTTTCTGACCATCTTTACTTGTCACCAGTTGGTGCTGCAAAGCTACTCCGGCTGCAGCACCTCTTTTTCAACTGCCGCTGTAGCGCCGTAGCTCCACCAATCACTACCTCCTCCACTGTTGTGTGTGACACAGAGAACATCGGTAACAACTGCAAATGTTTTGCACACAATATATCGCTAATTTGGATAACTAGAGATTAGGTTGAAAATTGACAAAACGATCCTTTAAAATGAAATATCACGCATTCTGTCTGATCCTGCTTCTGTTTATTCTCCCTTAGACACACTACTGACTCATCCATCATTGAAAACACAAATCAACACAAAAGAAGCCCAAAATTTAAAAATATGTCTACCCTAAGGCCTTCAAATTTGCGAACCATGCCAGTGAGTAAGAGGTTGCCATTATATATTTTGACTGAAACTGTCACTGCATCTGTTTAAAAAAAACCCACAAGACATCTTAATTACAGCCAATTAACAACATGTGATAAAGCTCCATTTGGCAAATGAATGGCAAGACAGAGAAGCTTTTTGTTCAGGCGGTACAGTTAAGCCTGGCTTTGTGTAGCCAGGCAGGGGGTAGAAAAGAAAAGAAGGCAGGGAGTGAAGCGAGGGCCTGGGTGCTTCAGGCTGCCACCATCCACCTATAGGCTTGTCAGCTGTGTCTGGGGATTTGGGGCCAGCTCCGTTTGCTGTACGGGACGGCGCTCAGGGGCACACTGTAGGCCACAGGCCATGACAAACCATGTGTGTGTATAACCCAGATGCTATGAAGAGGAGGAGGTCAGAGCTGGGGAAGTGTGGGGGACAGAGGCCGTCGTGTCAGCCAGCAGTTCTGTCTGCCGTGTCAAAATGTTGCCCCGAGGGATTGTGGGAGCCCAGATATGCAGAGACATTTCTTAGAAGCAGCATAAAGAGCCTGTGTCATTAGATTTCAATATCATAGCCAAGTGATGGAAAATATGAATGGCCACTGTGGACATCTCCACAGGCGTCCAAATGAAACAAAGAGAAAGCAAGAGAGATGAAGCAGAGGAGGGGGAGGGGAGGAGACACCACCGGTGAGGGGCTGTAATGAGCCTTGAGGCAAATGAGGGGGCGGAATTACCAAAGGAACCAAAAAAAAAAAAAAACCCAGCATCATTTTAAATTGTTCTTCTGATGTATATTCTGCGGTGCTCATAATGTGTCTGAAAAAAAGATATATATATATATATATATATATATATATATTTGAAAAGGGATGCAGATCTAAAACTGAAGGGACAAATAACAGATATTTTAAAGAAATCACGTGATTATGTTTTATGCTTTTTATAGATGTTCTGTCATTTAACAAACCATCATAGTTCACTCATAGTTCACTGGGAATGACAACAGCACCAATTTGTTATCAGTCAGACTCATTCTGGGAAGTACATTGCCCTTTCTCTATAAATACATATGAATAACAGCCTTTGTGGGAAAACTATAAATAAATCAAGACCATCATCTGTTCAATTTCCATCTATAATTGTGAATGATTCCCAAGGGAGAATGTGTGGGGAACCTGGAAAAAGTCACAGTTCACATTGAGCCTCTTGACACAGGGAGCCTGTAAGATAAATTTCCACATAAACTGAAATGGAAGTTGACATTAAACACTGTGATTTGTCCCATTTTGCTCCACTGTAACATCCTGTTTTTGAAAAATGAGAAAGCATTTCTCTTTGTTCTCTGAAATCTTGTTGGCTCGTGGTATCTGATGTTAAATTGTCTGACACCAATAATATATATGTAAGTATATTAGCCTAGTTTAATATGATACCAGAAATAGTGCCCTGGAGTCCCTGCAAGGGTTATAGCTCCCTTCAATTAAACCAACACATTAACATAATATATAGACACACTGAAGTATGTCTATACAAATCAATTTTGCAGCTACAATCTGCAATTAGTGGAGTTTTGGCAGTTAATAGATACATTTAGATGATAAACAGTAATAAGACCCTCTGGCTTATCACTCTCAATCGAATTTACTAACTAGATAATCAGATCCATTACATGGCCTTATCTGAGCAGACAACACATGCCTGAGAAATCACGACTGATGCATCCCTACCGTATATTGAAACCTGCCCTCTAGCAGACGCTGTACAGACACACTGCAACCAGTGTGGCTCAAGTAGACATCACCACAAACAAAGAGAATGGTCTCAGTGGATTACTTGCCACCGCCCTGTCAGTAATAAGCCACCAATATGGCAGAAAACCTCTATTTTTGTCCTGTTGTATGAATACAAAAGCTCTTGGTAAGCTGAACACTCTCAAAGCTTCCAGCTCTGTCAGAGTGATTTCAAGAGGTGCCATGCTTTAAAAGGAGGGTGAGTTCACTGGGAGTCAAATGGGGATTTATAAGTTGGTAGAGCTTGTCGAGCAAAGAGCCTCAAAACAGGGCATCTTTTCCTGCTTGACTGCAGCTAATTCCATACTTCTCCTGTTTACACCATCTCATATTCTGAAACAGCTGCTACACTGCAGATGGAAAACATGTCTCATAGCTTCTTAATATTTTATTGCTTAGAATAGACACCACATGTGAACAAATTAAGTTTTTAACAATGCAAATGTTCTCAGAGGAAGACTTGCTGTCGAAGCAAAAAACAGCTCTATTTTCATGATTAAGTAACAGACCTAGATCCAATGAAAAAGGGTAAGAGACGAGGCAACTACTGGAAAAATACCACTAGATCAGGCTGAACACTGAAACTTAAAGCAGCAATTATTAATAGTTTTATATCAAGACTGAGTCAAATAAATACATGTAAAAGGTGTCAATGAAAAACCCGTAGAGAATTATCAGCTGACTCAGCAGTTCCCCTAAGGAGATTTTAGTGTCTTTCAGCTGGTTGTTTTGGTTTTGCGGTCTTCAATTTTGCTATTTTGGTACACTAACTGCTCTCATTGTTTCCAATATCAGTGGGTAACTGATTTTAGCAAGAAAGCTCATCTCACTGTACACTACCTGACCAACACCAAACAGCAGACATTCAAAGTTAGCGACTAATCTAAAACTCTAGCTAGCAGCTAAAGAGACAGTTTTTTTTAATTTTTTTTAATTTTTATTTTTTATCAGGGATTGGTAAAGAACAGAGCTAAAGGGATAATATTGGATATTGGACTTAATATTCATCAGGTGGCCAGAAACACAACACCAAAAGGACCGCTAATTATGCTGTCTGGTAGATATGTAAATAGACAACTGTTAGCTAACATTTGTGCCATATCACCTTTATAATGACGTAGAGTGAAACTAAAACTAATTCAGGCATGAAAGTTATTATTTATTGTCCATCAGAGTCTCAAAGGTTGCTCTTTATCAGCAGCAAGTCATTATCGTGTTCTTATCTCTACTCTTTGTTTCTTCAAGGGCTGCCCTCTGATAGGCTCATATTAGTTTGGCAAGCAATTAAAATGATGCAACCTGTAACATGACAATAAGGTGAAAAAAATCATTGAAACTACACTGACTCTCAAAGTGCAGATTATAGTAGTATT
The DNA here is from genome assembly GCA_029490765.1 of Euthynnus affinis. NCBI lineage: Eukaryota > Metazoa > Chordata > Actinopteri > Scombriformes > Scombridae > Euthynnus > Euthynnus affinis. The sequence continues at coordinate 7,200,995 of CM055840.1, read as the reverse complement.
AAGTGATTTAATTTGATTTAATTTAATTTGTGTATTATGTTGTGTCTAATTACTGATGCTCCTTGATCATGATGTCAGCCTTACAGTAGTTTGAGACTGTCTGCATTCAGATCTCTGTCACCCACATGAACTGTAAATCTCTGTGGAATTGGTATTACCAGAGGATTGCAGTAATTGCCTTTTAACCATCCACACAGATCATCAGTCATCTGGACAGTTAAATAAATTACATGGGGGATCATGCTAATCGAGGGATGTCTCACATAATGTCAACCATAGTGTAGCAAAAAAAAATTGAATTCTCAGCTTCATATCATTTTGAGTTTAATCCAAATAGAAATTTACATAGCAACCAAAATAAGTGTTACAGATTTCTGCAATACTAAATACAGAGAAATAACTGTAAATGTATTTTCACAAACCTCCATTCATTTTCCTCAGTGTGAAAACCCTTGCCTTCCCCTGGGGACATTGAGTATTATCTTTCCTCTCAGTGTGCTTGACACCTGTTACAACTGTGCCCTGTGCACAACCTCCATATCAGCTTTCTATCCATGTCCTTCCACAGTATCACCAAACACTGGCCTGACATCATTCATTGCTGGCCGATGACTGACTATGACTAAAAGGGCTAATGTTGATAATGGACACCTTTAAGTCTTGAGAAGGCACGCTTCTGTAAATGTGACCGATCCAGCTATATGAGACATGTTCTGCTGCTGTTACAAAAGAGTACAGTACAGTACATGAAAGGGTGTACTTACTCATATGACAACCCATGTATTTCAAAAGGAAGTGGCCGAGCCTCCTAATAGCACAATGCCACCTTGAAAAGACCTCGAGATCAAACACAGCTTTTTTCTATTGAATTACAGAGTTTCCTATGACACAGTTTCCTTGTCATTGTATCACCAAACACCTCCATGTTTCCTCCATGTTACTGGTTAACATGCAGTCCGCCCCCCCACAGCCCTCTGTCGCTGTCACAGAGTGGCCTGTCTGAGTGGACCAGCGGGGTGCTCGGTTTCGGTCCATGGGGCAGGTGATAATGACTCCCCTCCCTGCTTCTCCTTCTCATCTCAAGCTGCAGTGGTGAAGGTGACTGCAGCTGGATGATTTCTTTCTTTCTAAACTGCAGGGGATGGGAGTCGCAGGGGTGAGCTGTGTCTGGGAGTGTGTGTGTGTGTGTGTGTGTGTGTGAGTTATCTGTATTGGACTAGGTGAGGGTTTTGGTTTCCAGTATGAAGCCAGTAAAAGAGGAGGCTCACATAACACTCCATTAATGATGAATACTAAGCTCTAGTGGGTGAACATCTATACAGCCTCCATCTTCATTGTCTACCACAAAGCACCCTCATGACACCCACAGCATAAATCCACTATTTCAATTCAGTTCAATAGGCTTTACTGGCAAGACGTTTGAGATGTGTTTCCAAAGCACAATTATGATTGTGAAAGACAATGTCACAGAATGAAGTTAGCAAAAATAATGTGAATAAAATAGACAGCCATTAGTCTATAAATAACAACATGAAAAAACAAAAGAAGATGGTGGAGGTAAGTAGAATATGGTAAGTGGCTATCTGTCCTACTGGTTGTCTCTTTTATTCTGGCAGGAGGTGACATATTTAACAGCCAAAACGGCACATTCTTTCTTTTCCCCCAGAATAAGAAGTAATATCTCCCTTTCTGTCAGAATTCGGGGCAATTTTTTTCAGATTTTGGAAAGAATTCCTTCCTAATATTCTATAGTTTTGACATTCTGTTAGAAAGTGTAATTCTGTCAACACAATGGCAGCACAGCCTGTCCTCTCTGGGCAGCTAGGTATGCCTGTGTCTGCACTTCTCTATTGCCAGACTATGGATGCACAGTCTGCACATTGTCACTCTCAGTTTTTCTCAGGTCTTAGGTCTAGTCTTCTGAGTGATGGTGCAACTGCTCTGAAGCTGGCTGGGGTTTGTGATGTCAGAGGTCTACGTCAGTCTCAGGACCAGTTGGCTGAGGGGACTCTGAGGGAGCTTTCTTACAGTAACAGGCAGGGTTGCTCTTTTTAATATGTCTTCAGAATATGATAGATCTTTTTTGAGCACTTAGAAGTAAAGGATATTGGCCTAATTCAGCCTTGCACGAAGCCTTGTTTGAAGTTTTTCTTTGTGCCATGCACATAAAACAGACACTTTATTTCTGTATCCTGAAGAGTGGGACCAGGTGCTGGTGATTATTCTAATAACAATGTCAATTCATTAATATACACATTGAAGAGGGTGAGGCTGAGGTTGCAGCCTTGCCTCACCCCTCTACCGCGTGGGAAGAAGTCTGTGTTTATTTCCAATTTTGACGGCCAATTTGTTATTTTCATATATTGATTCAATTCCCCCCTTTACCACTTTCTATTAGTCAAAAGCACCAAGACATGCATGAATTGTGACATTATTTTGCTTGACATATTTATCATTTAGGTGAAAATGTGATCAGCTGTTCTATAATTTGGAAGGAATCCAATCTGACTTCTGCTTCAGACACTGTGCTCGATGAGGAAGTCTATATAATAAGAACTTCCCCAGGTTACTACTTACACAGATGCCTCTGAACTGTCTTCTAATACTGTGATATGGTAATCCAGTGGGCTCTGATCATTCTTAATAGTCCTTTCAAGAGCTTTCAGGTTTTCTGAAATCTGCTCTTGGGCTTGATTCTTTGGAGGTTTTCTACAGAGGTCTTCAAGAATTTTCCATCTATCTCCAATTTGAATGGACTGTTCATTGTAACATTTCTTGGTTAATGAGTTATTTTTTTCCCAGAACCCATTTGACCCCACAGACTCTTCAATTAATTGTAATTGCTTTTGTTCTATTTTTGCTCTCAGAGTGTTTTTGTATTGTTTCAGAGTTTCACAGTAACTAAGGCGGCACTCCTGGCCGTCTGGATTCCTGTGTTTTTAGTTTGAGACATTTCTTAATGTCTTCCTAATGGTTTTGCAGTCTGTATCAAACCACCTTTTTCCTGTTCATTTTCTTTGGTTGTTTGTTTTACATTTTAAGTTTGATAATGAGGTTAAACGATCAAATATGTGGTTAATGTTTACCAGACACAGCTCTACACCGTCTGTAACAATACAACCTTAAACAAACCAACCCAAACAAAATTAACTCATCAGGCCATATTTGAAAAAGCAAGAAAAAATCTAGCACAACAGGAAATTACTTAGGGCTTGAGAGACTGAGGTGGGGGGTTGTGAGACTGAGTACATCACATATTCACACAAGTCTCCAGTGTGTCTCTTTACTGTGCCTCTATCCCTTCTGGCACTTACCATGTGAAACACTCGCATGGGGTTTTAAGCGTTGAGTAGTATTGATCACTGTGGATCCAAGGCTGTAGGGTATGCCTGCAGTGGGAGCATGTTTTTTTTTCCCAGACTCGACACCATGTACCTCTCTATTTGCGCCTGAGATGGTAATAATAGCAGCTCAGGCCCTATTGGTCCACCTTCCCCTCCTCCTTTACCTTATACACACTGTGCGGTGTAGGGAGTCTCATCCTGGTCATTACCATTCAGGCTTTCAAACATCCCCTCTACATCATCACCTCACAGCTCTCCTGGTGTGTGTGTTTGTGTGTGTGTAAGTGCATGTGATCTGTGTGTGCCTGTGCAGTGTGTATTTAAGAGGAAAATAGGAAGAAATGGAGAGTGATCACAAGAGAGGGGTGAATGGATGGATATGGATGGAGAGCAGCACACAAACAGCATAATTAAAGGGAAGGCCATCCCCTTTCTATCTTTCCAAAACCTCCTACAGGCGAGCCAACAGCAGCACAGACAGAGAAAAAGGTGGTGGAGGGCTTCGCTTTGTTGTTATTTTCATTTTCTCAGCCTCACAGCAATTACATCCCAGTCTCAGAGACACATGAGGAGGAGGAGGAGACGAAACACAAACAATAAGAGGGGTATTCAGCTCTGGAAAGTGAGGCTGCATAGATTTGTTGGGTTCACTGCCCGAGGATGTGGTTGAACTCACCAGGAGGCAGGTGCCCCCCCTGCTTGGATCTGGTACCAGACCTACATTTCACCTGCCCACCTGCACAGTAGCATACAGTATTTTGATTTTGGAAGGCTTATGAATACTGAGAACTGGGTATACTATAAGAAATCTAGATTAGATGGTGACCATTAGAAGAGAAACCATTCTTGATTTAAATCTTAAAAAAAAACACTCCACTAAAAACTGTCCTCTGTCTTATCTCACTCTCACTGTAACTTTCAGGTGTAAGGTGCCCAAATGAAAATGAAAGCATTTTTCTTACTTTAATCATCCCTTCTGTTAATACTGAACATTCAGAGATCCCTTCCTAATGCAGTTCCAATATAAGTGATTGGGGACAAAATCTGTAGCCCTACTTCTGTCCAAAAATATTTGGAGATAATATAAAGCTACAGCCGTCCACATTAGTCAAAAAAAGTCAATATCTTTCTAGGGCAAAATTCCCTCTTTGCACTGCAGCTGAACAGGAAAACACTGTTTGTCAAGACACAAAGAGGGATTTTTTTTTTTACTAAATAGACCATAACTGTAGAAGATAACCACTTCATTTTATTAAGTCAGATGCTGAAGCCTCATATTATCATCAGATAAATGTTTAAATATTTTTTTTGCTTAAAATGGGGACTGTGGATTATGTCCCCCATCGCTTACACTGTAAGTGCATTTGGAGAGGATTTTCTAATGGTCAGTAATGGCCATTAGATCAGTCCTTGGAGGAATGATTACAGCAGGAAAAACCTGTTTCATTGTTCATCAAGGCACCTGACTATTGTTTGAAGACAGACTTGAAAAATTGTGAAGCTCTCTTTTAAGGAAAAAATGCTAGCTGTTGTAAAAAAAAACAAAAAAAAACCCTGCGATGCTAGCAAGCAGCGGGGCACAATTAATCATGGATAGAGCAATGCACGCTTTTGGATGTCTCTGACAGAGAGTGTAGAGTGAAGAATGAATTAGGAGAGCTTGAGAGAAAAGTTCAAACCTACTTTTTCACCTTCTCACACCAGAGCAATCAATAAGAGAAGTAGGTATGAATGTCAGCTTCTCCATTTCGGGAAATTACAAAAATAGTCAAACTCAGAATGAGAACATTAATTACATGTTATTGTGACTGTGATTGTCACCTATCAATGACATCCACTCTCTTTACAAATTTTTGCTTTTTACAAATCTTGCTATCAAAAAATGTGACCTTTCAAGGAATGATTGGATTTGATTCCACTCTCACCTCTGTTGGGTAAATTATAAGGCTAATGTCAAGAACTAGTTAGCTTAGTTTGGTATAAAGACTGAAAATGGAGGGAAATAGCTAGCCTGGCTAAGTCTCAGCTGGTTGCCATGTAACACCACAATGTGTCATTTTTACACTTTGAGTTTGGTATATATAAATGAAAGAAAGATATACAGTGTTAATTAGTAAGCTTTAGAGCTATTGGTAGGTGTATTTCATTAACTTCAGGAAGAGCTAGGCTAGCTGTTTTCCCCTGCTTCCAGTTTTTGTGCTACGCTTTTGTGCAGTATTTACCATACAGCCATGAGAGTGCTATTAACCTTCTAATCTGACTCTCGAAGCACGAAAGCAAGTAAGCACCTTTCCTAAAATAAACTTTAACTCCCAGGAAGCTTAAAGTATCCTATACAAACAATGATTTCACCATAGTTGAAGGAATCTCTTAAACTTCAGCCACTCCACAGGCAGAGGTCAGTTCTCACAGAAAAGGATAAATTGTAAGAAACAGTTCAACGGGCCACTTCTCACAGACTGAACCCAAAGAAGCAAACGACTAAGGTTACGACGAGCACTACGTCTTTATGAGTCAAACAGTAACGGCATAGATTGAAAAAGTTAAATATCAAAGAATAATCTCTCATTGGTTAATAATGATGGGAGGTACTCGAAAAGGGAGATGTTATATTGTGAACCAATTAAGAAGTTGCCCATTGAACTGTTTGTTACTATGATTTCACCATCTTCAGTTTGTTATTTCTCTAAATAAAGTAAGTTTCAAGGTAGTTTGTTGAAAATCATCCAAATTCATTCAAAAGACTAAAGAATAATTCTTGGCATTAACATACAAGCAGCTTCCTGATATCTGTGATTTTAGACTTTTTGGCTTGAATTGCACTGCACTGTATTGTTTTAGTGACAGTTCACTTAACTAAAATATAAAAAAGGAAGTCACACATAACTACTACATATTAACATCTTGAAACCAGGATCAGAGGTCGCTATTGAAGAAATGAAGCAGGAGTAGTTTGGGTAAATGATGACATATCACCAGCCTAATTTGTTTCACCTAATTTATATAGGTTGTTGTACTAGTATAAACCACGCACTGTTGGAATTGTGATTAATTTCCCACAAACCTTCCCCTGGGACAGAGGGTTTTTACTCTGAAGTGCCCCAGTCAATAACTACTAATACACATGGACAACTTATAAATCCATCCTTCTGGCTGTTCTTTAAATAATTCATAAGGAGGTGGGCTTGAGCGCTGCATTTTGATGGGAGTTTGTCCACAAACTGCTAAGTGTCTGTCCTTAAACAGATTGGAGCTTATTTTAATGCAATCTCTTTCATCTAAATGACATGGAAACCATCTCCCAGAGGAATTACCAACCAGCTGAGAGCCACTCTCCAGGGCTGATTATGAGTGTTTGCTGCTATATTCTGATGGGAAATAAACACATCAACCAAACCCTGAACATCATTTTTCACTACATATCCACATGAAAGGGACCAAAATCCCTGAAAAATCAAAGAAAAGACAACAGTATATTTATCTCATAAAACTGTTTGCACGTGGTATTTCTCGTAAATTTTGAAATACACAATCAGCGCGGACTGTTTCACAATGTGCCTCTGCTTTCCACATGAAACTCAAGACCAGACTCTTTGTTTCACTCAGGATGTCGTTTCTGAGGGGACAAAGCAGACCTGAAACAAGGAAAAGAGATGTGATGTCTGCACACCACTGAGCTGGTCTGCAGCCAATGAGGAACAGATTCCTGTTGACACAACTTTGGTGTGAACTGTGTTTGCGGTGATTATGCTACACAAAGCTCTAGAAGCACTGAGGACATTTACAGCAAATGCAGGAGAACTGAGAGATTTGTGTTCAAAGTTTTAGGACTAAATCACTTTATTAAACATCCACAACAAGCAAGGCCCCAGCCTCTTCACTCAGATGCCCCCTCTCGATGGGGTCTGAATTGACATTTCTAAGCTTATAGATTACTGCTGACCCACAAACACATTAGCTAGAAAACAGTCCTGTGTCTGACCCTGAATTAGGCCTCCAGCACCAAGCCTGTTTACATATATATTAAAGTGCTAATCCACAAGATCCATATTTTGTTCAATTCTGACAACAGCTACTCTTTTCTCACTAATGTGACATATTTTTACTGGGATATTATTTAAGTTAAAGGGGTACTCTGCTGATCTTACATATGAAGTTTAGTTTAATAGCCATGAGGAGTGAGTTGAATAATGTTTGCTGTGGCTCTAGAAATAGGGCTCCAAAGTCTTACTCTGATGATGTCACCGGGGTTATACTACAGGATCCAGGGTTTTTGAAGCTTATCTCCTGGTAGGGACTAAAAGTCAGGATTTCTCGGCCTCTGCTGCATTCATTTTGACTGTTCTTTTTAAAATCTGTCTATTGTGAGTATCCCAACTTTATGGAAGTGCAACATGAAATCACAAGAGAAGCCCTTTAAGTTTCTGTCAGTAATTGTTTAAATGTCTGCCTCTCTTCTGCTATAGGATTTTTTTCCCAGAAAAAAAGCTACCAAACACTAATTGTAAAAGCTTCATAAATTTGGTTGAATGTATTTATACAAGTTGCAAGTAACACCAATACTGTTACATGCACACTGACGTGCTCTGACTTAACTTCCAAGGATGCCATTTACATTCTCATCCGTCACATGCCAGACTTTAGTGACGAGTTTTGTCTGTATGTGCAAACAAAATCTGTACTTAGAACCAGTCTGGCAGGAACTTGTTTTTAAGCAGAAGTGTTAGTTGAATTGGATGAACCTGCATGACAACAGTATCACATAGCCTAGCTGACAAGTGCTGTCATTCAGTTGTGCGCACAGAACGTGATAATGAAAATGTGTGGGAAAGAAACAGAAAATTGCTGACAAACAACTTTTAACACAAAACAGGGGCTTTGAGGAGAGGTGGGAACACCTCATCGACACAGGTCACACACTCTGTGTTGACTGGATGTGGTGTTTAATCTTGTTTACTCTTTCAAACACTGCCTTGTACAGATAAGGCTGATAATGGACCCTGATTGGCATATATCTGTGCCGAGCTGAGCAGCAGCGTTGGAATATTCTGTGACGGTTAATAGCTTTATTGAATTGGAAGTGCTGACCCCATTAAAAGCAGCTGAACATCCTAGACTAAAGTCAACACAAAGCCGCGCTGCCTTTGCAGTTTGTGTGTGTGTCAGAAAGAGAGAAAGCACATGTTGCTCTCATGAGGCACAAATTCAATATGGTCACCTACGCAAACCAGCCCTGTGCCTTTGTTCTGTGTCACTCACACACCTCCTGTCACTGGGCTTCCTCATGCCAGGCCTGCTCTGTCACAACAAATGAAGAAGGCCTTTGTCAAATCAATTATATGTATATATATATATATTTTTTTTTTTTTTTTTGGAGCTCTGTTTTAAAGTTTTCATTCTACTTTTTGGCCATCCCAGTACAACACACTCCTATTTCTCATGGTTTGAGGTGACACAAGACCCATACAGGATATCACATGCCTGCCCTCCCATTGTTTGTTTTGTCCAGGAAACAGGATATTCACACAGAGTTGACCGGTTGACCACATGAACCAGAACAGAAAGCATGTGCATTTTCACTGAAAAAAAAACAGCACATGCTCTTATTTTTCTCCCATCCTCTCCACTTAAGGTGCATCACAGGTATCACTAAAGTGTCCCCAAGCTCCTGTCAGTGTGCTTAAACTGTCCCCCCAGAAAAGAAATACACAAAATGCACGTTTCTGACCAGCAAAGCACTCATGTTTACATGTCAACAATTCAACACCCAGCTGACATTCAGTCAGCAATCCTCACATAAAAGACATTCATACTACATGCCAGTTAAAGGGAGGCGTGGATCCATTTGTACCATGAAACTGAGCAAGTGAACGTGTCTTGTACTGATGTTGTAATGAATAGGCACGCTTTCTCCACAGGACTGAAACATAGGCTAGAGAAGATCAAATAACACAAATATAAATGTTTAAAGTATAAAATAAGAGAAAAGTTACTGTAAATACTCTATATAAGGATAACAAAACGCGTGTGGAAGCTACAAACGCTGTTACAGGTGAGCAAACAGCCCTGTATTGTTTTACGGTTAAACTTTATCCTAAATAAGCTCCAGCGAGCTGTTTTCATAAGATAATCAGACGTTCCTCACCTTGTGTCTTTTGTTGTGATGTGATCGCTTCCACTTATTGTCTGAGCGCTGAGGGTCTCCGCCGGCACCGGGTCAGTCAAATAAATCCTCCCCTTCCCCTTAAAAAGCCGAAGCTCACACCGAATAAAATGTTTGTGAGAATGAATGACGAGTTGCTTCTGTAGAGTTCATCAGAGATCGGGGTGAAAAGTCCAGGAAAAGAAGCGGCTGCCTGTTCGGCATATAATAACCTTGTCTCTCACTCCACACAGGCAGTCCCATCCATTCACACTCCCCGCCTCCTCCTCTCCACTACCTCTACACATTCGGGATGGGACAGATGAATTTCCCTCTGCCGCTGCCTCAGCGCACGGCTGTTGGCCAATGGAGGAGCGCTCTCTGCTGCGTAAACACACTACTGCTCAGCGCAAATGAAAGTGTAAACATGAGATAGTGTCTGGGGCACTTTTAATTAACAACAGCCACATTTTTGCTTTAATGGATCAGAATAATTTGAGGTCTGTGTTTGCCATATAATTTTAGGCTGGTTGGTAGGAAACGTGCCTCTTTCACGCGAGTATGCAAACTATATGTAGTCTTTCTTCATCCATTTGTTGAATTATCCTCTCTGAACTGTCTATGCTCTTCATGAGACAGGTGCATACTGTTGTACCTTTTGGCCCATTGTGGGATTATTTGTCAAAAGTCAGACCAGTTTCAGTTTAATAAAATATTCTTTTTAGTTTTTCATTATTTAATGAGTCAAAAAGAATGTGTCTGTGTGTTTAGGAAGGGATTGGATAGTGTAATGGCACCGTTTATAAAACCTGTGATTAAAAGACAGGTTCACTTTTTTCAAATCTGTCTTACAACAACAGTTAGGAGTCCAAATGAGCACTGAAATATGTTTTTCTTGCCATAGTCATCCCTCTTGTTCATACTGGTCATTAGAAGATCCCGCCATAATGTACTTGTGATGGGGGACAAAATCCACAGTCCTCCTTTTGTGCAAAAATGTATTTAAAAGTTTATGTGAAGCTAATACAAAGCTTCAATGTCCAAATGAGTCAAATCAAGTAGATACCTTTCAATGTTACAGTCTTTTTTGTGCCAGAGTCTCTCTTTTTGTTACTATACTTCCACAGCAGCTCAACAGGAAAACACAAAGAGGGAATTTGATGCTAAAAAGACTGTTCAGATATTAACTTGATATGAAGCCTCATATAAGCTTCAGATAAGCCTTTAAATGTATTTCTGCACAAAATGATGTGTGGGCGCACTGTGGAATTTGGCCCCATCACTTATGCTGTGAGAGTATTTGAAGAGGATCTTTTAATAGCCAGTATGAACAGGAGGAATGATTACAGAGAGGAAAACCTCTTTCAGTATTCATATGAGCACCTGACCGGCGTTTTAAGACAGACTTTAAAAAATTGTGAACCTGTCCTTTAACATAGTATAAAGCATTCTTAAAGCTGCACTGATCAACATTTTCATATTATAAATGGACCACATTACTATGTCTAATGTAAAATGGGTCACTTGTGATTTGACAGACATGAGTCCACAGGCGATCATCCCCCAACTGCAGTTGCCATCAACTCTACGGGCCATTTCAGTGCCTTTCAGCTCATGTTTTGGTTAAATCTTGCTGCTTGCATCAGTGCCATTTCCAGCTACAGGCAGCTGTTTTTGATAAAAAGCTAACCCACTGTATATTACCTGCAGCACCAAACAGCAGGTCAGGGCTCAACATAGTGGAGCATTAAGTGGCCAAATTTTCCCTCAGGAATCGGTAGATGTGTAAACCGGAGATAGTTTGCTAGCAAAAGCCAATTTTGGAGTTCAGGACTTTTGTCTCCCCCTTTTGGCAGTGAGAGTAATCACAAAAACACTGTTGACATGTGCTTACATCATAACTTCTGGCTGTAAAGTGGTGGATAAATTGTTTTGAGCACCACACAACCCCCATGAAATGAAAATTGCCAGCAGTGCATATGCCAAAGTCTAATTTTGCATGTAGGTGCTATGGCTATTTAACGCCGCATTTTAACCTTTTCGTGTGTTATTTAACACCATTGGTTAGGTTTAGGCACAAAAACCACTTGGTTAGGGTTAGGGAAGGATCATGGTTGGGTTAAAACAGCAAAATGCAGTAAAAATGTGCTGACGTCATCTCTGGTTAAAATGCCCAATGTGAAAGTAAAAATCTCAAGTTAAGATCCCCAATGTGATGTTGAAGATGTCCAGTTGGTGGTCTCAAACAGTGTTCCCCTACTGCTTTTGCAACTTTCTGCCAACAAATTATCTAGCCATCAACCCAACCACCTGCTCCTAATAAGCCAAAAATCACCTTGTAAAATAAGTTGCATAATAAGTTAATAAGTTGCATTATAATGATATCACTTCCCTGGGAGGGACTGGCGGATGACTTGCATGCAAAATTTGACTTTTACGCATGCACAGCACACAATATAAAAGTGCAAAGTCATGTTGTGATTATCCCCATTCAAGGTAACAGAGAGCCACCTGAAAGGTAGCCAGTTTGGTTGGTGGAAGTTTCTGGTGCTCATGCGCAGTATGCATTCAGCTGGCCAGCGTGGGAATTTCAAACTCAACACTACATTAAAAACTCTGGTATATTGTAAAATACAGAGAGATTTATCAGGCTTAATCAGCATTATGTGAACTCGTTTGGCAAAGGCTTGAATGTAACGGATGTTCATTTATAAGTAAAAGTTTCGCACTGCAGATTTAAGTACTATTTTTAGTATTATCAACACCATATCCTTGGTATGTAATATGCTACCTCTTAACTCTGGACTATTACATAACAGACTTCTAACAGACTGTATTCAATACATCTAATTATTTTTTAATGTCCAAGGACAATCCTGAATCTTGCTGTGCTGTAATTTATCTATCACTTTAAAATCAGACTCATCATAAATTCCAGGGATGGGTTTACAGGTTTGTTGGAACATTACATGTAGCATTTAGGACACACTGTAGTTTTTCCAGTGACTACACTGCAAAGGGAAGGAAAGGAGTGCCACTCTGTTGTGGTTTCATGGCAGGCTAAACAATGGAAAAGCTCAGTAATCCACAGAAACTACAGCCGCAAGGAAATGGGAGGGATGAAACTGTCCAGTTTATTATAAACCAGTTGAACCAAGCGGCAGGGCAGCTAGAAGGTGACATTCCCTCGGCTATCTCAGCTGTGCATCCACACAGAGGAGAGAAAACAAAAGATGTGCCTTCATGTCTAGGGGAAGGCCTGGTGAGTTACTGGAGCAAAATTCTTTCTTCGAAGCCTAAATGAGTCACCCCAGGGACAGCCCCCATCCCCCCCCTATTTGTGAGGATTTCTGCGAGCCCGTGATTAGGCTCACCCTGGTGCCATGTGTGCACCAAGTACCCCAGCCCCCCCACATGCACACCAAATCTCTGCTTGGCCTCAGCTCCCATTGAGATTAGCCCACTAGCTATTGTTCTGATGACACTTCATATAAACTATACTCATTATGATAATACAAAAACAGCATTTCATTACTTGGCGATTTAGAATGATAAAATATGCGTAGTATTCTCTGGGAATTTTTTTTTTAATAACACATAACACATGAGTACAGAAGAAAAACCTTCCATGCACAATGGAAAGTCATTTTATTTACTTCATAGAAAGATGCTCATGTCTAGATGTGTATTTATGGGAAATTAGATGAGAAAAAACAAATCAAATTAAATCAAATTAACAAAAAACACACATTTGAAGCCAAAGTTAAACAACTGAGAAAACCAGAGAAAACGGTCTGCATAAGGGGACCTTTGTTTGTGCAGAGGGAGGAAACTATGAATTTTAAGAACAAGGGGATTATGTTGTGCTCACATAACAGATGTTAACATGGAGAGGTCTACTCTCCTGAGAGCAGCCCCTGACTGACACACTGTCCCGCACTCAGTGGCCCATTGTCAATGTGTATCCTGTCTTCTGAGTCTTTAGTTGCATATTGCCCCCACCCCCTCCAGGGCAGATTAACTCTGCCCCCCTACCATCAGCCTTGACCTTGATGGACTGGTAATGTCATATCCTTTTGTGTTTTGACAGACATTGACTTTTGCCAACTTCCTTCTAAAGCAAACTTTACGCATTCATGTAGTAGCCAAAGATCAACAAAGGCTGAATTACAATAAATTGCATCAACAATAAGTGAGCACTGACCGTCCATCACATCTCATCCTCTCATCAGACCTCTAAGCAGGTCAGCTGTTGTGCTGTTGTCCTTGTGCCACCAGTCTTCATTCTTCTTGATAGCTTGGTCATTTCAGTGTGTCTTTAGTATTTTCCAGGTCAGAGTGAATGAACTAAGTGTGTTTTACCCCTCCCCCACATCTTTGTGTAATAATTAGGACAATTTTCCTGAAAAACTGAGAGGAAACATTATTGATACAACCAACAATATGTGTAGTGAAAGACAGTTATTAAAACAATAGGTAAAATGTGTAATCACTGTGTAATCACACTGTGTAACACTTAACCATTTATGGTTCTATGCATTAAACATCAATGGAAAAATTATTTTTTTTACAATTTCTGAGTTCCTTTCGTCACTAATAACAAAAAATAATATTTTACACAGGTTTAATGAGACTCTACCAAACAAGTGACCATCAGTTACACCTATTATGCTTCTCTTTCTGGTACAACACATGCAGTTTACAGTGTTACCACAGTTTACCACATTAGATCCACAGTCATCTTCAAACAATGGGTCACACAGAACTGAACAAAAGCAGGCTTCTCATTTCTGTGCAGACTGTTTTTTGAAGATAAATTAATTAAATAAAAACCATTCATTAATGGTCATTGTCACACAACAAAAACACGCAAAATATGTAGTTGTTCTAAAAATGTACTTTATTGAATCATTATTACTGATATTTCCAGTATCAGCCTAGATAGATAGCTAAGAAGTTGAAAATATAATAATGATTGTTTTAAAATGTTCAATTGTTTAAAAATTCATTAAAAATTAAAAGTTTTTTTACATCCAAAAAAATGTAGAATCAGAAAATTTACCACTGAAACTAAACTACATTAAAAATATAATTACCTGTGCTAGATATGGTTTAATCAGGTTGAACACAACTAACTTTTTCAACAAATTATCACAATCTTCTCTACTAAACAACAGGCACAACCCTGAAAGAGTTTAATGCCTTGTCTGGAGGATTTCCTTGAAAATGAGATGATTCATTAAGGGGATCACCATGCAAACAATACCATTTGTTCAAATATTCAATTTAATCTGGGCAACACTGTATATGATATAAAAACTGCTGAAATACAAAACAAGATGTCTTTGAAAATATATTCAAGTGCTATTCATCAGTGTAATCGAAATCATCATGTAAGCATTAAATTAAACCACATCCTCCAATTGGCCTTTTCTACTTGGGAATATGTTGCGCCTCATTTATGTCATCCTGGATAAAAAATTTAAAACAAAACTATAAACAAAAAAAAAAAACAAAAAAACAATTGCCTGGAATAATTTGATAAAGCCCATAGTATCACTTGGTTTAGTTTAAATGCATTAATTTCCTGCCATTCATCTATATTTCATAATTTGTGTTCTGATAGATTAAAGTTTCCAGGATGCAATTCGAAACATCTGATAAGAGTATTTCAGAAGTGGTTATGCCTGTAAGTTGATGCGTATCATCCCTTGTGTGACGTCTCCTAGTATAGCTAGAGGATGCTGAGTCTATGTCCTGAAGTGTCTGGGTGCCTCACATTGTCGTGGTGTAATTACATTATTGTGCATTGATAATTAAAGGGCAGACTGCACGGGATGTGTAGGACTACTGTACTGAGATGTGTAGTTTCTAGGCGATCAAGTCCCATGACTTTGACTACTCCTTTGGCTGCTTGCCTCCAAACATAACGTGATCACACTGTGAAAGAATCGAAAGCTTTAGAAGGTTTCGAGATTATCAGGATACAGCCGGCACTGTGTGTCGCCAGGAAGCTGACTAAGTGTACATCATTTATAAAAAAAATGAAACCAACCAGAGGAGAGATAGGCCTAAAAAAATATCAGATTTCCTGTGGCCAAACCTTTCTCAGCCTCATTCACTAGTTGTTTTTTATTTTTTCCAGCAGCAGAAAGATTTGCCTTTTTTAATAATTGAAACAAGGAGAGTATTGTTTCAGGTATTTACGTATTTTAATATATTTATCTAAACTACTGCTCCTGATGTCCAAGATATTATTTCAATAGAATTTCACATATACATTTAGTTAACTTTTTCTTTAATTTAATATTTGTTGCTATATTTCTATGCTTCATTTAAATGTCCTAATCTCTATTTTACTCACCGGGCTGTTGAGACCACGTGTCAGTAGTGAGTGAAACTGCCTTTACAAGCAGTTACAGAACCATCACATGGAGGTGGTGTGTTATTCATATTTTGTATAGGAAATAGAGTTACTTTAAGCACAACATCCAAAATTGTGTACAGTGCATATTTGAAGATATCCCTAAATAATAAATCAATTCTTGCGATAATGGTTAATCATAAGGAATTAAAAGAGACAAACAACAATATTTATTCTTAGAAATTTTGAAAAGCAGAATACCTGTTAAGCCTTACTTGAATTAAATAAACCAAATGAAATTCTGAACAAAAGATGACTGTAATAATTGGTTTGGCTTCTCATTTGTCTTTGGCGCCCTCTGGTGAAAATTGTCAGCTACAGCTACACCGATACCCAGCTGAAAAAGTCACATTTGAAAAGTAAAAGGTACTAAAAAGTAGAGGCTGTACTCTGTTGAGCACCTCCTAAAAAGTTAAACCCAACACTATTAGTGATTGTTTCCTTTTTAAGAGAGCACATACAAACACACAATCACAAACCAAACCAAACTTTCTCTGGAATTTCTGCGACCTAGCAGCCAGACATAGTCTTCTCCAAATGATCTACATTACATGACTGCTTAAAAGCTGTTCAAACTTAAATGGCTGATCATCTTTACATGTTCGTGCTGATAAAACAGAGGTCATAAGCAGGTCCTCAAGCTGATTTGTGTCTTTACTTCATCCCGTCAAGACTCTTTTCACCTGTCTTGCCTGAATGCCTGGATCACTTTCAAATTGTCGAGGATGCTGATGCAAAGTTTCAGGCCAGGTCCTCTAAAAGGTCTCATGTGATCTTGATTTCTTTAGACTGGTGCCTCGTCAAATTCAGAATCTGAATCTCTGAGTCTCTGACAGCTCCACAGCTGTAAAATACTTTACTTCTGTAAGCTCCAAACCCCACCCCCTCCTCCGCAATCTGGCTGACCCGGCAACCCAACCATCCAGACAAGCTCTGCCTTGAGGGAATGAAGGAAATATAACAAAAAATAACTGTTTTTGTGATGGCTTATGCTTAGTGTTTTTCTCTGTGTGAGTGCCTGTAGATTTATATTCTTATCTTTTGCTCTCTTTGCCCTCCATCATGATTATGGATGTTTTTTGACTTCTTTCAATATAAGGAGGCCCTGAAGTCATGTTGACCAATCAGATGAACCCTGACTGCTCTCTCAAATATGCAGTGTAGAGCAGAAGTGGAAACATGTGACTAACCCACGTAAAATTACAGAACATACACCATGTCAAAATATACCTCACATCTTTTCTACAATTTCATGCCCATTCAAAAGACAAAGGGAACAGCAAAACTGAGACACAGCACGGGAAATAAAACAACACAACATTAGAAAATGAACTGCCTCATTGACACCATGTATTTAAATCATAATCAAACCTGACCATAAACTACATTCTCCACTCAGCTTGAACACAATAGATCTAAAGCATTTTACAGTGCAGAGGTTAATGGAACAAAAGAGAGAAGGCAATGATAAATAAAACAAAAATCATGTGACAGCAAAATCTTAAAAAACAGTAATAAAGTGAGAAAAACAAAATGCAGAGGGAGGCAAACTCCACAGCTTTGGGACAGGACATAGTGTGATATGAGGACAGGAGTTCAAACATTTAAAGAGGGACAAGACAAGTGAATGCTTTGTAGACAAGCTGCAGGATTTACAATTCACTTCTACAGCCGACAGGGAGAGGGACTGGGTGAATGGGGTCAATCTTTTTTGAGCTTTTTCTGAAGTAGTTGGAGACAGGATAAAGAGGTGTGAGTGATGCCAAAACATAAAGAGCAAACAGTAATCATGGTGTGTGGATGAGCATGGTTGACTTTCTCCAGGTAACTTAAATCCTGGGAAATGTTGTGAAAGACACTTGCTCTTACTTACTTCCTTACTTGCACTTACACTTGACTTGCTGTTTTACCAAGAGTAAGATAAGAAAATTGATAATACTCTGATGTCTTTTTGTTATTGAGCTGGAGCTGGGGAGTTGTTAGCCTAACGTAAAGCGTAAAGACTGAGAGCAAGGTAAAATAGCTAACATGACTTATCTCCACAGTTCAGCATTACACCTATCTATACCATTGTTGACTCGTTAATATTTCTTATTTTTTTATATACACACAACAGAAATGTTAAAAACAACAATCTATTGTTTTAAGGGGAGTTTATCGTTTGTTTGTTTTTTGTTGTTACAGAGAGATTGCCATGCTATAGCTTAAGACACCCTGCACAGAAGTATTTGTCAGATGGATAAACTGTTGTTCATCAAGAAAAAGGTACAGGCTATTACGTGATACCCTTTGCAGCCACAAATTGCCATTTTTACGTTTCTGTTTTTGTATGGATTCATCAAACAAGATACAGCATAGTAAACTTTACACATCATATATATATATAATGTACTCATCCTGTATATAAAATATGAAAGTTCTCAGCCATCTGGAATTTAATGTCCTAGTAAGAGCTGTGAGGTTTAGGCTGTAGAGGTAGGTTAATCTGGTTGGCTACAGTGTACCAGTGGAAAAAGATGTTAGATGTAGAAAAGAATGGGACCAAATATAGAGCTTTGGGGTGCCCCACAACAGATGGGGGTTGAGGGTGAAGAAGACAGTGAAGGAAGTACATACAGCAAATAGATAAATTGCAACAAATACATTTTAGGTCTTTGCTGGTGGTATTGTGCATTTCTGGACCACACATGAATGGGTTAGATAATTAGGAAGAGCATTATCTGTACCATTCTGCATTAGATCCTGTAAATAACTCATTATCCTGGGAAGAGAACACAAGATATTGCTTTGAATTGTCCTTTTGTGTGCAGACAACTGGCCTTGTAACGAGTTGCATCCTCACTCATCAACCAGCAAAATTAATTTTTATGCTTCACCCAGTTAAGGAGCAAAGAGAGACAAGGAGGGGGCAGAGGTCTCTTCAGTGAATCCTGCATGAAGCAAAACACATCTGACAAGCCGTATTTTCTTACTCCACACAGTCTGTGCCAGGCATAATTGTGATTTGATGTGCTAAATAGTGATTTTTGTACTGTATGTGAGAGATTCTTTGCTGACAGTTACATTGTGAGGAAGAGTATCCCAAAACCTATATTAAAAACATGGAAATCCTTTCAATAGTGATTATGACTTTCAGACAAATTTAAACCTGTGTAAGAGTTTTATGTTGTTCAGCATCATGTGAGACCTCTTAAAATAGTTCAAAACGTTGACAGAATTATGTTAATATACTGCCAAAAATAGGTTTAGAACTACTGCTGTGTTGTGAAATCATTTGTGAAGGTATTGAGCAGTCTCAACTCACGCAACTGGAGGAAGGTGATGAAACAGTCTGGAAAAGAAAGCCCCAATTTTAGAGTTAAGTTTCAAGATGGAAATGGCTGAATCATGACCCATACTTCCTGTTTTCAGTGGCTGCAGTGGCTGTGCTACATTTACAATCTCGGAAAATTCAAGTTTCTAAAGAAAAACTGAGGTTAGTCCTTAGTCATATTTATCCATATGTTCCATGTGCATTTATCTACCTGCTTGCTTGCAGTAGAGTCAGAGATCTTTACTTTGCTACACATGAAAAATCTAAAAATATAATTATATATTATAAAATTATCTTTGAAAGACTGTTGGTTTCATGGTTCAGAGCCTGGAAACAAACTTGTGTGTAAAGGCTCAGCAGACACAGAAACACAACCACTGATAATATTTATTGTGCTTTTCATTTTTAGTAAAGTTACTCCAGAAAGAGCAGCTAATGATGTTATTTGAGCATAATAAAATGCTGTGATCATAAACTCTTTTATGGGTAGTTTGTGAATCAATAAAACAGACTGAAAAGGAAATGCCGAAACAGAGATGTGTATCTTTTCATGTGGTTTTAATACATTTAGTTTCAACTGATTAAAGTTACAGTAATTTCAATGGGCTTTCATGGCAAAGTATATGCTTGCGTAAATGGACAAAACAAAGATGAAATATTTCGCTTTCGTGCGGGGAGTTAGATGAGAAGATTAGCTACAGCCAGCACCCGGAGAGTGGTGCTGATCTCTTCTCAATGATGCATATTTCTACCATATTTCTAAGCATATTTCCCAAAATGTCAAACTATTTCTTTAAATGGATCGCTCAAACTCTTTTTTTGTACTTTTGTAGGATCATAAAGCTTGTTGGACTAAAATTTGAGTAAAATTATTTAAATCATAACGAATACAGAATGTCAGATATTCATAATCCTTGCAAACATCAATTTCCAGCTTATTTCCAAAGCTCTTTTTTGTCCAAAACGCAACTTTGGTTCTTTTAGATACTCTTCATGAAGGCTCATCAAAACAACTCAAAATAATAATATTTTTAAATTTTTATTTTTAATTAAATTATTTTTTATTAAATTATTTATTTATTTCACCATTTTCTGTATGTCTTTCTCCCATTCTTAGGACTGTTCTCATTTTTCCCCACATTAGAGACAGTACATACAGTCATGATCCTGGAGGTATGGAGACAGTGTAGACCTTATAAAACCTCTTCAAGTAAAAGCTTAAATAATCTATAATCCACCACTCACTTAGCTCCATAGCAGCAGTGAATGGAGACAGTATACTGTTGCAAAGCTACAGATCTAGTCAACCTCCTTCCCTAAACCAACATGTTCAATCAATCCACAGAAGTTAAGACATCTGGTACTCGTCATTATGTCAACTTGGAAGTGATGCATTATTGTGTCATACCAGGAAGTCTTGAAAACTTAAAGCATTTTAAAAGGACCTAATTCCTCAAACCACAGCAATAGTGAAGCGAGGCATTCTTGATTCACAAGAGTCTAACATGAAAATAAAAAGGTAAGAATTCTCCATTATCCCTTGCAAAATTATTTCTGTGTCCTTGTTGTCACAGATGATGTTTTCTGTGTTTTCATATGCCTTTTCCATATTTAATGGTGTTTATGAGTGATTTGGTCAAGTGTCTCATGCTTGAGCTTGTAACATTTCCACATCCTAACAATTGGCAACACATCAGCGGTGTGTCTGAGCAACACATGCACACTAATCATATTCAGTGGCCTCTGTTAAAAGCTGACTGTAGAGAATTAGGTTTTCTGCGGTTTTCACAGAATCAATAGCCCATTGCTCGGAGACAGCAGGGTCATCTTAATTTCACAAACAAAAGTTAGTGGGACTGATTTTGCTGTAGACACAATGTATGGACTCATTAAAGTACAGCGTTTCAAAATGCATATGACATGATTGACACTATTAGTGGGTCAAGGCGTTACTGTTCTATCAGGAAATGTCACTTGGGTGCAATAAATCAGTGTTCTGCCTGTTTAGGGAAAGCATGTGCAGTTAATAGTCAACAGTAGTATGCAGAGTCATGCATAAGTGTAGCCACAAGTCTGCCAATTGGTTGCACATTCAATTCTTGTTTGGTTTATATACTGGAGATATTTTGAATTTTAAGTGACATTATTCACGAAGACAGATTTGAGGAACGAACTAACCACAGTGGATATGTGTAGAACATGACTCATGCTATTTCTCTTTTTTTGGCAAGTTAATCGTGCTTCCAGCCTAAACATTTTTAGGCTTCATTGAATGTTACAAGATTCAAGGTGCTGTTAATATACACATGTATTCTCACTTTCTTTGACTGCAGTGTTTCTTGAAATTGCTAAAAATGTAAGCTGTGCACTTAACTGTTGAAAAAAAAACATACATAAATTATAGTTATACTATAGTGTTACTATACTGCTATAAAGCATCCACTATAAAGTATACACTAATGTTGACAGTACACAATACAATAAATTAATATTGATAAATGTATAATTTATAATTTTGCATTAACAGTGAAATAAAACAACTTCTATAAAATGGAACACAAATTGAAAACATCACTAACCGTTGTTAAAATATCTCTTGACCATTTATTCCTGTTGTATCCTTCTTTCTGTCCCTTCTTTATGATTTTAGTAACTCATTCATTTCAGTTGTACACTGCAGTTTGGAGAAACAGTGTCTATCAACACTACACTAAAAATTCAAACAATTTTAGTCTGTATATCTGACAATTCTTAGTATATTTTACATGCATATTTTCCAATGTTGGATGACTATAGCATGCAGTTGGAGTTCAGGTATATGACTTTCACAGATTACGTGAAATAATGCACCAAGTGTTTTGGGTTGTTTGAAATAAATTATTGTAGGAAATTCAGAAACAAACAAAACCCATTCAGCTGTAAGTCAAAGCATTAAAATCAAATTATGTTTTGCTGATATGACAGCTATTTTTCCAATACCTCATTAAAGACATTTAACCCACTTAGAATGACATGCACTAAAAACTACCAAAAGATATACATCTGAAATTTAACGGTTTAAAATAGCTTTTTTGGCCTCTTTGTGGATAACAGCTATGACCAATGTTTTGAGGTCAGCTGGACATCCAACATTACATATAATGTTCTCTTTAAATTGGGACTTTTACCCATTGTTAACTTACATTCACTGGCCAGCACAAAAACTTCAGTTTGAAAAAACTAAATGCATTTTTTTATTAACACTAATGCAGTTTTGAACATTTTTGAATATTATGAATCAATAATTCTAATAAACTGTAATGCTTTGTCAGTAGTGGAACATCTGCAATGTCTGGATTTTAATTTGTGCTTCACTTCTAATACATGTTATACTGGGTACTGCATTTATCAGTATTAACAGTGGTTTCACTTTCACACAATTATGATTTAATCAAAAATAGTAAAGGTAAATGCATTAAAGGTTTTTTTTTTCCAGAAAACTATGAGCAAAATAGCAGATCACTACCCTCATCAACCTTATAACCATTTAGAATTTTACACCGAACTTGATCATAACATTTGACTTAATAACACACTGTTGCTTCAGGGTGTGGGAATGTTTATGATCCATTGGCACTTGTCATGAACAAGACACGAACAAGCATTTTCACAATTAGAGACAGAAGGTACAGATGTCTGTGAATAGTAAAAATATTCTTGTGTAAAAACAAAAACAAAAGAAAGATCTTTGAGTTTCTCTGCTTGAAGCGCTGCCACTAGTCATGTTGAAGCGATAGCTTCAGACTGGGGCTAGATTTAACATGCCAGCCTAATTAGTGCGATTTATCACACAGCTGCACAGGCTGAGAGGATTTGAAGTGGTTTTATCAAAAGGATCATTTTCCCGGGGAATGCCTCATCCTGACAGCGTGTGCACTGCCAGATCCATTTCGGTTTGCGATGTCCGCTCAAATACGCTGCAGATTTGAAAGGGTGAGGTGAGACTCGACAAGATAGTAGAGGAAGCATAACACTGAGTTATTGCTCAGTGTATTATTTGTACATGAGTAAAGCTATAAAGTGATTAAATGCATAGTGTTTTCATGGCTTAGACCACACAACAGACCACTTATTGCTAGTCTGGTGGCACATAATCCACACTAGTTTAGCCTAAATCATACTGTGAGCTGGCAGAGTATGGTGGGTAAAATAAATTTAGGCTTAATAATGTTACCAAACCGATTTGGTGTTTGATGGTGTGCTAATTATCAGGAAAAACAATAGATGTAATGCCTCACTTCAGCTAGGGATTAGCTTTCCCTTTCTGTTAAAATAAGACACAAAAACACACAAAAAATGTGACTTAAAGCTGCTATAATCATTATTTTTTATATAACCAATCAAATTACTTTGTGTATGTGAAAGAGGTCACTTGTAATGACAAGCCCAAGAAAATTATCACCCACTCTAGTTCCTGCCAGCACTAGCTCTAAGCATTTTGGCATCTTTCAGCTCAATGTTTTGGTTTCACACCTGCAACTTAATGTTTTGGTTCAGTCAGACACAACAGGTGGCTGTTTACAGTGAAAAAGCTCTAAAACATGAACTAACTTGCCCAGCACCAAATGGGAGATAAAGTTGGTGACAAGCTGGTGAACATAGTGGAGCATTTAGCAGCTAAAAACTGAAAGCTAATGTTGCTCTACATCCACTGAATGTTTAAATAAGCAACAAGTTCAACTGAAAAGGTGATAATATGTCAGTTTTGTGTTTATTGTTTCTGTGGCCAAAGTGATTCTTTAATGCCGGTTTAAAGAGCCATGAAATAGATGTTTTGCATAAATTAGGGCACATTTTCTATGTCAGTACTTTTTCTGTCATTTAACATATTCAGTCAGAGCACAAGGCAACACTGTTGATGTTTAGTACCCCTCTTACATAAGCTAAATGCATCTTTCACCCTCACTCAAAGAACAATAACATATTCTCAGTAAAAGAATCTCTGGCTTCTCTCTCTCTCTCAATCATCATATTGTATTGTTCTACAATACCTCATATTGCCTACTGATTCAGTTCAGAAAAATGCCACTGGTTGTGCAAATAAATACCAGCATGTTGTTTAGCCTGGTCTGTTAAACTACTCCCTCCTCTCTTTGCCCCTGGGTGGGCTGGGGTCTTCAATGCTCCTCCAGACCTGCATGACCTCTACCAAGCTCCTCCAGATTTCCCCCCCTCTACTAGCCGTGACGTCACAGGTCCAGCTTTGAGATCAGCCGGTGATTGCCCATCGCCAGGGTCGAGAGCACAGGGAGGACCGAGAGAAGAGGACCAGGAACCTCCTGCACCACAGCTCCCGCCACACCTCCTCTGTCCATGTCTCGCCTCCCCCCAGCCAGCCTGCTGTGAGCCTAACATCCATGGAAGTTCTCAAGGTAAGCCTACTAACACATAGGTACACCTGTATTAGCCATGCAGCAAATACGTAACAGTGTTCCAGTGGATACTCTCCTATGGAAGTGATGGACACTCTTTGATTCAGCGGTTCCATGTATTTTAAACAAGATTGCAAAAATGTCTTTAAATCATGGATTCAAATTTGAAATTCCAACGTCTGTATCAGCTCCTGAGAGACAAGTACAGTTCTTTGAGAGTGGACTGTGTTAAGTCCATAGGGGGGATTATCTCTTGACAGAATTCCTGTTTCCAAACATTTGGCATTCAACACATTTAATCCTATTTGCTCCACTGCACTGACATATTTTCATTCCTTGTATGATCAAATGCATGCTAAAAATATGAGAATATAAAGGTGGGAAAACGTCTTTTTTAGAGGGCAAAGGACCCTGCAAATACACTGGGAATAAATATATTTCAAAACTCTAAGATATTAAGATTGATATCTCTTAGAATCAAGATTAAAATGTCTCGACTACATATAATCTTCGCATTTTGTGGCATTACAAGATCAGGAACAGGTATTAGTTTTCAGCCAGTCAGGGAATTTCAAAGTGTACAAGTTTCTCCAAACTAACTGTGAAGGAAAATTCCAACTCTTAGACACTTGATATGTAGTAGTCTGCAACGGGTTTATTGATTTTCTGTGTCTACGAGTAAAAAAAAAAAAAAAATCTTCTATCATTTCTGCCAATTATCACAGATATGCATGTGATATCATTAAGTCCAATAAGTTCTGCAGGATAAGTGAGACGCTTCTGCCGTTGCATGAGGGAGACATTCTTTTAAGGTCATGAATGACATCAGTTGTTGACTTGTGTGAAGTACTGTTTTTGCCTTTTACATATCAGTGTGTTTATTGATGGCAGAGTAATAATCCTTTAGCACTATACCACTGCGAGTTATTTCAGCATGAAAATCAAATCCTGCCACAGTGTAACTTGGCACGTGGCCGTCTATTTTCACGTGGTTTTGTGTCTGTGTGCAAAACAGAAAATCCCTTTACTGTTGTTGTTTTTTTTTCGATAATAATATCACAGTGCCATGAGGTAATTTTGCTGAGGTTTTGATGGGAATAGAAATTTGTTGTTTTCTCATCTGAAAGTTGTTCTACCAGATTGTTGCATTGATAATAGAACAGGAAGACTGTGCATGGAAGCAAACTGGAGGAACTCTCTCACATACTGTATCATTTTTAGAGTGCACAATCCAGAAAATGATCCCGACATTCTTAGGCAAACACTTTTTGACAGTTTGGTCCTAACCTGTCTGTGGATTATCAAAGACCCCTCCAAAGCCATGCAAGCAAGGCAAAATTAGCTTAGAGGTACCAGGCAGGGCTGCTGGACCATGAAAGTGAAAACATAAAGCTCAGATGAGGTTGTCTAAAAGGGGAGGGGGGCCCTTAATTAGCCAGGTTACCTCTGACCCCTGTGAGAATCAAGAAAAAAAAGAAAAAAGAAAAAAAAGGTTCATGGATCAAGACAAAGGCAGGCAGAGTTTTATCACACACTCAACTCACAAGTCAGCGATGAATGCTCCTAATTAGGTTCAATCTTGAACTCATTTAAGAAGAAATGTATACTGACAAAATGCTCACTATTTGAACTAGTGAAATCCAAGACCCTCACTAGTTTACTAGTCTCTTCTGACCTTACTAAATAACTAGGTCAAAAAGACTCCAACTAGTGTAACTAGTGGACATTTTGTCTGATTAGTCAGACTCTGTACTAAATATGCAAAGACTTTGACGGAACATGTTTGACATTTTTCTTACACATTTGACTATTTGAGGCTTGCACTAGTCGATGTTTTCACGTTACTAGTTCAATAAAACTGGTCACTAGTCGACATGTGTGTGCAACTCATTAACTAATGAAGTTCTGCAACTGTCACATATGTTAAAGAGTGAAATTTCATCCCATCATTAGTTGAACTTTGAATTACAAACTCTACACAACAGTGTGTCATATGGATAGTGAAAGTCAAATATCCAGTATCTGTAGAAACAACTCAACTATGAGTGAACTCAAATATGAGCAGATAATATGATTCAGAAATGTAACTGAAACTTATTGGGGGGTTCCCACATACTTCACAAACTTCTACTACCTAGGGTAAAGAACTATCAGAGAGCAAAAACTACCTCAGAATACAAAACTACTGGTCAAGGTTAAGTAAGATCTTATTTTGTACACTGGGATATTCTTTATGCTTCCATAGTTTATTCCTGGCTGTGTGCTGTTCTCCTTGGAGTTAAGCTGTACATACATCGTGCCGTCCCAGATTTTATCAGTGTTGTTATAGAGTGATGAATATAGAACAGCTTCACTAGTGGTATTGAGTTCAGCTCTGCATAAAAAATCCTCAGTTGATCAATAATGAAATAACTGTGCCTTAAAATGTTGACTTAACATATGAAAATATGATATAATCAATGAGAATCAGTTTGATATACAGTATATAGCATCTATTCTATTTTTAACATTATAGTTGTTTCCAAACACTTTAAACTGCACCAATCAATATTTTCATATGAACAATGGAAAAAATGACGTGAGATGTGAAACACTGACAGAATTATCACTCGTCTCTGCAGTTCCTCTCAGTTCCATGGAGCATTTCATCTTTCAGGTCATTGTTTTGGTTTAGTGGCCCACAACTTTACTCACTGCAGTGTTTCCCCTAGGTTGACTGTGGGCAGAGGGGTGGGGGTTGGGGGTTGACCAAAACTCAAGAGAGACTCAGCAGCCAGACATTTCTCTGATTAGGAGCAGCTGAGATTAACACTAAAATGAGAATAACTGGTCCACCTTAAAGGTAAGTCCACCTTCAGTGAGCCTGATCAGGTTAGGCTAAACCATTGTTGCTAACTTCAGGACTAACTTCTTCACTTATCTAGTAGTTGGGGAAACAACAGAAAAGACTTTTCTTGGTCTTAAGAAGCTGCAGCATTTATTAGCTGACATACTGTAGCCTGTACTGTACATTTACTGGCAGATTGAGAACTTACTGCTAAATTTTTCCTCTGCTCAACTCACATTCACCGTCACTTTTCTGCTGCTCGCTCTCACCACACACTGGCTACACACACCCTTACACACCAGCCTATTCCTTAAAGCAGCACAATTCCACAGTAATGTAGGGTGTTGTGCTCTCACAGTGTGCAAGGGGGAAATCATTAGTAGCCCACTGATTTTACTGACTGTATGAAATTTTAGCAGCCATGCTCATAATTCTGCAGTGGCAGTGTGGTGCTGCAGAATGAATAATACTAAAACTGTTAGTAACAAACAGGTGAACATAGTGGAGCATTTAGAAGCTAAAGAGCCTGACTATTTTTCTCAGGAGTTGGTGGAGACTGTGGCTGTAGCCAGGGCAAACTTTTAACTCAGGTCCACTGGAGTGGCTGCTGTGGGGAGAAGCTGCTACAATTAATTCCTGCAGTCTAGAGCAACAGCTTCCATCTATTCTTAAATACACATTTAAACCATTTAATCAGATTCTCTGCTCTCGATATCCTCATCCTCTGTCTGCTCTTCCTTCTCATACTCTCTCCTTCTCTTCCTGACACTAAAGCTTTTTGGATGGAGAAGGGATTTTGTTGGCTGTAATCCCTCGAATGCTTCAATAAAACAAATAATAAAGCCAAATGCAAGCAAAATATATTACAGTAAAATGTAATGTGTTAAGTTCAGCGAATATCAAATTGGATTAAAAATGTTTAGCATTCTACAATAATAACTTCAGACTAATTACAATATAAGCGGGAGACACTGTTGTGTTTTTGGCTCTTTTAAAGTTGAATTCTATGGTCTTTAGAAAAAAACCTTATGCATCATAGTCATAGTAAAATCCCTGATTTTACTATATCAATATCATTGACGAATAGAGAGGACTTGAGATATTATCACTGTGGTGTTGAAATGATGAAACGTCATTATTTTCTCATTTGTCATTATATCGATGAACAAGAAACTCACTTATAAATGTTCATCCAATCAAATGTGATTTTAGGTGAGTAGACACCTGTCATAAAACTGCTCATCTGTAGTAGCTAACAGAGCAATATGGAGAGTGATAGGAAGAGATGTGTGTTTGGATATCAGTGGCCAAAAAATTTGTTTTCATTTCCAAAACAATGTGGCTGAGGTTTAATTTATTCATCTCTCCCTCATCCTCCTCTTGATCTAACAACAGGTGAGGGAGGTGTGTGTGGACACACCTTCATATTCATATTGTGTTTCAGTGCTGTTTGATACAATGATTAATGCAAGCTGAAATAACCGAAGAATGCTAATGTTGCTCCATATCTGCTGGATGTGTAAAAAGGTTTGACAAAATTAGTCCCTTAAATTGAACTACCACTGATGGTAGTGGCTAGATTGGCTAGATTCTGGCTCCAAAAAATCCCTGGCTCCAATAGACTCCCATTCAAAAAGCATCAATGTCTCTCATGAGATACTAAGTCAATACAAATCATTATAGTCTCAATTTCTAAATTCAGGCCCTCTAATAGGTTTGCTGGTGCTCATTTTGGAAATTATTGCTCTCTTAATGAGATATAAAGACAAATAGTAGCTTTGATATCAGTGTGGGCATTGATTGACAGCTGTGATTGACAGTTTGCTCCCTGGCTCTGGGACTCACGCTGGGTTGGACTACAGGCACAATATTTCTGTACATTACTCAATAAGGATACCTGCCTTGTTAGCTAGCTAATGTTAGCACAAGTCTGCACCACTTGGTGTTCCTGGTAAGTTAGCGTTAGCTTGTTAGCTGTGTTTCCAGAGTGTGAAAAGAAACACCCCACACTCCTTATTGGGAAGGTCCTGAGTCCAAACGTAAAAGATGGCACAGACCATAAGCAGAAACTTTGGGCTTCAAACTGGCTCCAATGCAAACCAATGGGTGATGTCACACCTTGCTAAGTCCATCTTAATATACAGTCTATGGTGGTACTAGAATTTGTGGAGTACTTGTACTTGATCATTCTTGATATGGTGATGATGTGATGATATGGTTTGAATGTTAATTGCTTTTTTTTGTTTTCACATTCTTCATTGTCATTTTAATTCTCCGTACATAGCACAACTCCTGTATTCCATCATTTCAGTCAGTACACAAGTACTGACATGTACTTTAATCAAGTAAATTTGACTATTATGGTGAAGTTATGCAACAAATGACAGATAATGATTGTGAAGCTGCATATGTAATCTCCTGTGGTAATGAGGGAGTTAGTGTCTTGTTTACTCTGTATTTCTGATTCTTATTTATGTGTATACATTGATCTACCTAAGAAATTTCTTCCTGAATTGGGGCTTTGAATTAATTTAACAATGGAATCAAAGACAGATATATATTAATTGATGGCCCCGAAAAGCCCTGACTTTTAAAAATCATCAGATTCAACTCCACGTGCAGACATTCGTGGTTTACACTGACCTTTTCCTCAAACTCCAGGCACATTGAGCTGAATAATGCTACATCTTTGTGCTCTTTGATTTTCAGGGTAGACTCTGAGGTCTCAAACTTAGCTGAAGCCGAGCTAAGAGAGCCTTTTGTTTGTTGAACTCGTCAGACCTACAGCTCTGTTCAATTTCTAGTATCCACTTGATTCTTCAAGATAGCGTTTTCAAAGAGAGGGACATGTCTGCACAAGTTTTAAAATTCACCACAAGAATTTTCCAGCAGCTTTTTTTTCACTATGTAAAATTTGATATATTTTTAAGCACTGCACTTCATCTGTAAAATATTATAGTGGTTGACTGGTGGATTTTGTGACCTTTGCCCTCGCTGCTCGTTGTGAACATGTCGTAACTTGTTTGAATCATTTTACTGTTTCCCTTTGTTGCAACAAGCTTAGCAGATAGATTGCATAGCCCCGCACCAGGCATGAAAACGAGGCTCTGTGTTTATGTAGCTGCTAAATTAAGCTCCATGGTTTGTCATTTAAGCAAGTGCATGTTCCTAATCCCACACAGACTGGACAATGTGTCTCATTCTTGGAAGAGGATGTTACATTCTTGCTAATGTTACCCTGTAGCCACAGGCTAAGCAGCAGAGAAGACATCTCTTTGTCCCAAACTCCTCCTCTTGATGAAATGGGTTGTCTCAGTGGCTGCTATTTGCTGTAGAGCAGTGGTTCCCAACCCCCAGGTTGGGAAGCTTTCTTTCTAATTTCTGCTTTATTTCTTGTGGATTTCTTTATTTTACCTCCTCAAGCCTCTAAAAGTTATTCAGATAAAACAAAATAAATCCTCTTTCTAGAGTTGCGAGGTTAGTCGATGAATCAATTACTCAATCAGCAGTAGAGTAATCAGCAACTATTTTGGTAACTGAGTAACCGTTACAGTCATTTACATTAAGTAAAAATGTAAAAAGAAAAAAAAAGAAAAAAGAAAAAGCTCAAACGTGATGATTTATTGCTTTTCTTTGTTTAACATAATGATAAACTTAATATATTTGTGTTTTGGACAGTTAGTCAGACAAAACTAAACATTTGTATATGTAACCTTGGACTGTGGTGAACTTTAGCAGATATTTTTCACTATTTTCCGACATCAATCAAGACAATAACCAGCAACTGGTATACAATGCAACATGTGACAAGATGTCCCAGGGAGACTGTGCTTTATTTTAAGGGAACACAGACCAAAAAGGTTGAGAACCACTGCTGTAGACAATTGTTACTAAGGGCACTAAGCAAGAAAGCGAAATCTACCTCCTCAAGGCTATGGCGGAACTTAGCACATAACACATTGGACCTATGGGTGTTCAATGCCTTCACTGGTGTCAGAGTTCAATGTCCTGGAGAATAAACATTTTGTATGTCAAATGAGCAAGTGAAAGACTGAACATTATTTTAGCTTAAAGCTTAAGAAGAAGAGAGGAGTACAACCTACTGTAAAAATGATGAGATGGCTTCTGACAGAAATGTTTCAGTTGCAAACCATTAAACAAAGAATTCATTCAGTGTTATAAAAAAAGAAAATGTTGTACAAAAGCTAACAATCTCTGGTTAGCTAATGTGTCTCCAACAGCATTTGTTTAATTCTGTTTAACACTTTATCTAACAATGTCAACAGCTGGGATTCACTGGTTAATTTCTTTTAAGTAAGCTAGGATATTATTTCATGTTTTGAATACATATGTGTTAGTGAACACAACATGATATGGAGCTTTAGTAAATTATGGGCTATGAACAAATAAGAACATGACTGATATCCACACACACACTGCTGATATTGGTATCCACTACACCCAAAAACTAGTGGTTAAGTGCAGGTTTAAATGATTGCCATAGTTAGCTAGTTACCCTGTGAAAAGGTTGCTCTTCTCCTTTTTCACTAGGCACTGGTTCCCAACATTATTAAGTCCAATGTTAATGTCGATTTGTTGAAGGTCTTAAGAGCATCTTCTTAGCTGTGGTCAGGCCTGCTACCAAGACACGTTTCCCGGTATATGATAGACAGAAATCATTTAATAGTACATCTGACTCCAAACCACCACAATAATACACTCCCAAAACCTTTGCTTAAAAGAACCTATTGTCTATCATCAGAGGTCACACAGTGGGGAGGGAATAATCTTCATTGTGTAGCGCTTATTCAGAGCAAGGTAAGCCCCATAGATAAAGTTCAAGTGGATCTGTTGATGATCAGGGTTCTAAGAGGATTCCATCACTCTACCCCACACTTTATTTTAGGGTATAGACTTGTCACCAATGGGTAGACTGAGATCCCTAGACTACATTTGTTCTACTTGCAGGAACCTGTACGAAGATATAGAGAACAGGGAGCACAATACAGATAATAAGCTCTCAGTTTGACCCTCCTTGTCTAAAATGCTATGCAAAGTGTGAGGGATGAGTTGTGTAATCCAAGAGACTCCATATGCCCTCATGGATGACCTTAATTTATAGTGCATAGGTCATCAAAGGTGCAAGACCATTATCAGCAAAAAATATCTTTTAAAACATGTATGCCTCTGTCACTTCAGGTAGGAAATGAGAAGGACACATTTCCAGTGAGAAGTGAGTAGTTGTTAAAATTGGACTTATCAAATGCCACTTTTGGGTTATGGACATTTTCTCTGCTACACCCCACACAGTGGGGAGGTAGCAAACAAGCCATAGTTTCCTACCTTCATAGCTTAGAGCATTTAAGTAGTATAGCAGTGTGACCCAAATCTTGCAGCCTGTAGGGAAAGTTGAGCCCCTTCTCCCCAGGCCTGATGTGTTGGGTTGGTGTTGAACCATGTCCAAGAGGGGACAAAGTACAAATGACCAGAAGTAGTACCATATTGGTTTGAATATAAGACAGGGTTTTTTCCTGGAAAGAGGTCTGAAAAAAGTGGGGTTGTCTTATATTCAGGGTTTAAACTTTTAATTGTCAGTATACATTCATAACACATGATGTCAAAAATCTGTAAAGATGGAAAGACACAGTGATTGTCTCAATGGTAGGTAGTTTTGAATTTCATAATCCAAATATGGAGTTTGGAGCAGTCCTGATTCAATTCCTTGATGTCTGCCTTGCAGACTGAAATGTCTGATTGAATCTGGTCCAATCTTCCCACTAAAGTTGTAAACTGTGCTTTGACAAGCGACCATAGCTCTTTCAAGGCTAGTTCAGTTGAGGAAGGTAGCTTGCTATCTGCAGCTAGCTTACCTGCTAGATTGTCTGCTTAATCAGGTATAGTGACAACAGGTGTGCATCATTAGCTGCACTAAGCAGTGAGTTCTGTCAAGTTGAGGTAGGACAGATAAAACTATTCTGTAGTGAATTATATTCTGTTTAATTTGGTGCACTCACTGCTGTGCAGTATGACATTAGGAAATTATGTGTGTGATGTCAGCAGTAATAGAGAAATTCTACATCAATGCTCTGTATTTTTTGAAAGCTTGGTATCAGTCTAGCTCACCCTGTGTTAATGTGAATAGATGGTATGTTCCAGTTAGATGAAGCTGAGAAGTTAAAGGCCGGTCACTTGAAAGAGAGTAGGTGGCATCTTGCTGTGAAGTTGCAAAATTTTTAAATTTATTTTTTTGTTTGTTTGTTTACTTTGCTTAGGCTTTACTTATTTTTGATGACTTTCCCCAGGTTCATTTTTGCCTCTGTTCCATTACTATTTTTGTTTGTATATAGTCCTGCCTTTAAAAGTTTCCAGCGTCAAATAGCATCATCTGCCCTTTATATAAGGTGATGGAACACCCTAAATCACATTTGATTGGATCCATTACATGCCCCTGAGGTCAAAATAGGCCATCAGAAATATTTTTCTGTAAAAATACTCTGAACTGAACTGATTTTGGCATGTGACAAGAGATAACTGAGCAGTCAACACATGGACACAAGATTAGATCTTGAAGTTCATTAAATCTTTTTTTATGTATTTCGTGAATGCCTAAATCAAAAGAAAAACTGCAAATGAGGCAGAGCTTGGCCTAGAGGGCAAGTTTTCATCTGTTTTCACCCTAAAAAAAAAGAAGCTCAGTCTGTCATTCTATCACTTCAGTGGTCCATCCAATGAAGCTGTAAATAGCTCTACAAGTAACATTTTGATACCAAGGCTTGGCTCAACAATTACTTTATTTTTAAACGTATTCAATTGTAAATCTTTAAATATTATTGCCACATAATTTTACTCTAGATTTTATACTTAAGCCCCACATCTTAAAATTGCATGTACACATTATAGTAGCTGCAAAGCCCCTCTACTCTCACTAGAGGAATTTATTAATAATATATAAGCAAGCAACTTTGACAAAAGCTAATGTTTTTATTAGTTAGTTTTCATGAACTACTATGTTTAATGAGTCAGTTACATGTTGTGATGCTAATAACCTTGGTGAACCTCTGAGGAGCCAGTGGCACCAAAAGTCTGGACAAATCTTTCGGCGTTTTGCAGAAACATTATTCACAATTGTTTCCAACAGGGGAAGTCCAGTTTGTAAATTTGCGACCTCCGTGTGACCTCCGTTGAAATATGCTCCACCATCGAAGGGTCAAAGAAGTGTCAAAGATGAGAATAGCTATAGCATAACTATAAGAAAACATCTTTGCAAGGACAAGAAAACACATGAAATAAACACTGATTCTGCTGTATAGATGTAGATCTGTAAAAGTGGAAAAATGTTCAGTTTTGATATTGATCTTGCAACTTTCTACTGTGCCAGAGAGCATTTGTAATTTCTCTTAAATCTGACTTGCTCTGATATGAATCTAATACAATTTTAGCTTGCTTAAAAAGCATAAAAAATTCACATGTGCTAATTACCAGTTTACATGTGTCTGGTACCTAGAGATGCTGATGAGTGCAAAGTAGATAACGTAGTCAGCAAGGATACAAGTCTTCAGTAAATGTCCAACCTTGTCTCCTAGAAATTATGTTTAGACAACTAAACATAATTTGCCAATTATGTTGCATTGGCAAACAAAATCACTTCCTGAATGTAGTTCATACCACAAAGTTTGAGCATAAGTTGCTGAAATTTTGAACTTATAAAAAAAAATAAAAAAAGTATTTAATACTTTTTTGTTTTTTAATGAATTTGTTAATGGATATAATGTCTAAGCATTCCTCCAGCTAACATTAGATAGATCCACTGCAACTGGTCACTGGATATCAAATGTGTCTGATATCTGTGTAACTGCTGTGATGTTGGCAACTCCAAATGTCTTGGATCAAATGTCAACCTGTGGTTCATATGAACTGGAAGCAACCAGGTGATCTGGTTGGCAACAGGTGTTTGCTAGTTAATATAACCTACTCTGAACCAGCCTTGTCTATATTTTTGTTATGAAAACTGAGTGTGGGAGGTCTATCATTGTGTGCATACAGGCCATTTTGCATTTGGACATCTCCTGCTCAGGTCATTTGGCATTTTAGTGTACCCGTTGGTGCACCTGTCTTATTAATGTCATTTAATAAGTCAATGATGTTATTTGAGGTAGTCTTTTCCAATCAGAGGGCACATCTTTCAATTTCAGGTTTACTATGTCTTGTATGACAAAGTATTGTAACAATATCCACTATATAATTAAGTGTTTCATATCCAGATTAAAAACCCATTCAAAATAACATGACAGGTGGTGTCAGTGAAGAGCCACTTAAGATCAACTGATAAGACAATGGAGGTCTGATGAGCTTAAGCAGCCCTCAGAATAGTCCTAATTTAGGGAGTGATTGTTAATCATTTAATCAACCACTGACCTTTGTCTGCCACACCCCTTAAATGTCCTGTAGCTTCACCATAAGCCTCAATTTTACACATAAGAAATATCAACACTTAATGTGTAGCCAAGACATGAAATTTACTTATGCCAATCTAGTGCTAGCCGTTGCCATTGGCGTCCCCAACGTGTTGAATAACATGACGTATGACCTTGTTATTTTTGCGTACATCGGCCTTAAAGAACATTGCACTGTTTGACCGTTAGCAGGACTTTTTCTTAAAATGTACAGCCTATCAATACATCAATCTCATATTCAACTTTGAATTTGGCACCACATTATTGTGAAAGTGTCATATCAGTTAATCGTCTTGTTGATGTCATCTTGAAGATGAGGTGTGAGGGGAACATTAACCTCTTTTGCACCTGTGATGTGAAAAATTATATTGTTAGAAATACAGTAGATAGCAAATGGCTGAGTTGTGATATTTTACCTCAGTAATATAGCCTTTCTGTCTCACTAGAGGTTTGATTTACATGTATACGGTTATTTGTTATGTATCATACGTGCATCACTTGTCTATTGAGCCATTCATTTTCGATACCCATTATGCCTTTATGAAACAAACTCATGTTGCTTTTGATGTGTTTTGAAAGTAAGATCTTAGTATTAGTGGCGCTGGTGGGGCTGTCTCCTTACATTTTGGCACACAGTAAATGTTTAGCATCCTCCTGTGACAAAATGCCCCCAAGTGCGGCTGGTTACCAAGGAAGTAAGAAACAGAGTGGAGCTGGTCGACGGATATGAATGGATCTGTTTCTTTTCAGGGGTCAAGGAGTGACGACTATCTCTTGAAATGTTATTGGTCCTCAAGGCATAAGTCTAAAACATGGACATGTGCTCTCCTTGAGAAGGTAATAAACCTCTGTCTCACAAAGAGTCTATGAATAAAGTGAGAGCTTGGCTTGCTGTAGGGATAAATGAAATACATCCCTTGTTAATAGTTGCCTCTCAACCCAAAGGTTTGGCTAAAGGAAAAGGCCACACTGCAGAGAGGAGACAAAGAAACGTTCTACTATGAGTTTACAAAGAATGCCTTCTCTGTTTTATCATACTCTGTACAGCCAGGGGGCACTTCCCCTGTCTTTGTATTCACCTCTCCAATGAGTTTCCAATAATCCAGACAAAGACGTGGTGCTCTGTGCTCAGGCAGGGTTTACACGAGATGCTGCAGCAGACGTCTTTATTAATTAGCTGCATGACTGAAGTTGCTCCATCACACGTGAGGATCCTGATAAGCAGCTTAATTCCTTGGATAAATGTTCAATTTTTGGGGATAATCTGCTATTCAACATGATGAATAAAGAGGCACTAAATCAGCTTTTACTGCAATGCATTAAATTTTGATACTTGACAGTGACAAAATGTATGTAAAATTCTGTAAATAATCAATGCTTCAGTTTTCCTCAGAGCAAAATATTTTATGTACTTCCAGTTGACTCCATTAATAACTGGCAGTACTAAGTCGAAATTGGAAAAGAATTTGGCATGACATTGATGTTATCCCTATGTGGAATAATAACTAAAGTCTAAAAAGCTGCTATTATTGTGTTGGTGGCACAACGACACACACACAGATTATCCAGTGTTGCTGTGAGACTTGTAACAAACAAGTCATTATGAATAAAATGTCCTAAATAAACATTTTAAATAAACACAGCAGACAGTTGATGATTTTTAAATGGGCAATGGATATTTTCTACTTCAATGCAACTTGTGCAGAAAAGCAATTTGAATTTATACATCTTAACAAATACACATAAAAGTCAAACTCATGTACTTAACTGTGGATAAAATTTTCTATCTTGTAAAATACATCTTGTGTGGAGAAAAAGGGTTTCTGTAAGACCTTAGAAGAGTCACATTTTCATTTTCAACAGAATTCACTTTTGGATTGACAATTTTAATTATTGTGTAACAACATTTGTGAAACTTTGATGATAGTTTGAAGCAAAAATCTTTTTTCCCCAAGGCTCAGGCACTAGGAGGCTTTTATGTGGTGTTAAAACTTGCAATATATTTACTGTATGGAGTGGCTACTGTGTTGATAAATGAAAATATTTTACCAAAAGTTGACATTTTTCCAGTCCTGTAATAAGCAGATATAATTCTCAATGCTGTCTGGTCAAGGTATCTTTCACCAAGACACTGAATTATGCTATGATCCGTCATTTTGGAGAGGACTGCCAATTAAATGTCCAAAATGAAAATTAGGTGATTGGTTTGGTTTATGCTTGATTTACCCTCTTTTATCCACATATTACTCCCAATAATTCAAGAGAAAGGAAAGCTGGATAATGCCTGCCACCATTTGACCACATTAACAATGGATTTACCACAACACTACATTTACAACAACAGTGTCATCTCCTCAAAAAAGATGTACTATATGTGAGCAGCTACTACAAGCCAGGACCTGTTCAAAGTAATGAAACGAGCTGATACTACTACCATGATTGTTTGTTTTTTCATTTTGTAATGTGAAAAATTAAAGGTCCATAGTTTTGATAAATACAATATTTGAAGCCACACATTCATAAATCTGCTGCAATCTTTTTATTATAAGCTCTAAAGATCCTTTTTTTTTTTAGGATAACGTACATACAAACAAATGAAGGGAAACAAGCTTCACAATACAAATTATTATGACTGAACTTGAACCCAACAGTCATGCACGATTTTCCTCTTCGAAATGTACACTTTTACTGATACTTCACAAATGACATAGTACCTAAATCCACATGTATTTGATATGATGTGATGATTACTGTGATACATTGCATTTTGAGAGGATGCATGATGTACAATAAATGAACTAAAGACACTGAATAGATGTTAAGTCTCTCAGGGTCTGTTTTGCAACAGTAACTCAAAAACAGTTTTGGGTAATGACGCCGTTTTGCCAACTTAACCCTGAGCAGAGTTGTAAGTTTCTTTTTTTCTATAAACATATGTGGTGTTAATTACTGGCAACACAGAACCATCTACATCTGTATGTACCATGGTAACGTTATCCTTGTATTCTTATATGTGCATGTTAATAAACAGGGTGGAGAACTGCTGTTGCACGCTGTTCTGTTCTGACTTTTTCCTGAATGTCACTGAACTCTTCTTTACTTTATGCAACCAAACATGTTATCTTTGGCTCAGGAGACTTTGTGCTCTGTGATCAACTCAAGACAGATTTTTTTGTTTGACTTTATGCATGTTACCCTGCTTTTGAAAGAACCATATGAGTTGATGGGTCATGATACCACCCACCATCAATCTCTGGCCACAACATTTTTTAAAAGTCCATCACTACGCCCTCTGGGCAACATGCAGTGCGCCATTGACTGTGTTTGGCGCCACGATCAACTGATTCACAAAATAAAGCCTATAAAAGCTTTGAAAGATAAAAAAAGATAAGCTTCCTTTGATTGTTTCTCTATAAATATATGGGAGTTGATATCAAATGCTTTCCATTAAAAAGAGCTGAGCTAGGATGGAGATATACCATATTTGAATAGTCAAATTTAATAAGTTTCTTGGAACCATTAAACCTAAAAATACTTCTTCTCCTACATCAAGCCGCACACCGTCTTCACCTCCCAAAATGTGACTGTTTAACAATAAATGGTTAAACCTCATTAACCTCTAGAAATCTCAAAAAATGGGTGGGGTTGTTAAACACACCATACATTTAGGTTTTCATATGGCTAGTTTATGGTGGAACACTGGTGTCAATTGTGTTCCTCGTACTCAGAACAAATAATGTTTTATTCTAGATGAGCAGAACTAAAGATTAAACGTTAGTTGGCCTTAAGCAAGCTTCAGTTCGTAGACTACTGGCCAACCAGTAAAAAGACTTCTTTGTGAGTTAGAAGTGGTGACGTCAAATGGGCTCGATAAAGACATAAATTCATAGTTAAACAGGAACAACACAGAAGTGGGAGGATGAGTCTCTGTGTCCTCCTCCATTTCTTAACTTGCATAACTAATGAGCCTTAAGCCCATGATAAATTAAGTGGGACTAGTGACTGCTCTCAGATTTGAAAATACTAGCTTGCTGTCCACACTATAGGCTGACAAGATAAAGGGATTATATACTGTATGTAGATACTGTTTGTTTTTTTATCAATTACTAAACAAACATGTTGGAGATGCTTGAATACAGCCACTATCAGGTGAGATGGGTTGAATTTTTAATTCTTTTTATTTCACAACAGACCAATTTCTGGACTAAAATACTGTCTGACAGTGGTAGTTAATATTTAATATCTTTCTTGTGGTTGAAATGGTATTTATTTATGTAATATTTAAAACTCTGCCCTTATCTCTGACAGACTGCATTTGCTAATCACAGTTCGCAACTTTTGATGCTATGGGAAGTATCCAGTAACATACTGTGCGCTAGAAAAGCTAAGAATTACTTCATAATTTTTATATTGCTACATGAGTTGTTGATGTTCTGCATGAATTTAAAGTGCTCTTAGATCATGTGACACAACTGCACTGCACCATGGTGTCCCATATGCGAAGAGTTTTAGTCTCCGGTAAATAAAACCGGCCAGTGGTAAATGATGCTATTAAAATATGCATTGCACAACTGAGATAGGCCCTTCATTTCATTTATAATCTAACAATTTGAAGTGTTCTGTAAAAAGAGAGAAAAGTCTTTAAACACATTTCTAGAGCTTAGCATAGTAATGCAAAATACGAGCTCGCAATCAGCCTAGAAAAGTTGGCTTTTAAAATTGTGTTTTCAGGTCCAATGATCAGCATGATGAACTAGAAATTAGTCATTTAACTGCAGCACAGCAGCTTGATTCCTTTAAGTTTATAAGCTTTTGGTTCATTTGAATTTAAAATAGAAGCACTGGACATGAAACTGAATCAAAAATGTCTTTATTTAGAGATTTTGCTTATGTGTTGTTTGCATCATCTCATTCAAACAGGTAGAAGTATTATTTCAAATCAAATCCACACGGCTATTCTACGTTTCCATGATATTTATATACGTTTCCACGGTAATGTTTACCTCTTGCTCAAATAGGTGCAGTCCCACCTGGAGAATCCCACCAAATACCATATCCAGCAGGCTCAGAGGCAGCAGGTGAGGCAGTACCTGTCCACCACCCTGGGTGGTAAAGCCGGCAGCCAGTGCCCCAGCCAGCCCCCCGAACACGGCATGCCACCCGGGCCTGGCAGCAGCGCCCCCAATAGTCCCATGGCCCTGCTCACCCTCAGCTCCAACTGTGAGAAAGAGGTACGCCAGATGAACTGATGGTTTTCATCACATTAGCCCTGACGCCCTAATGCAATATGCAAACAGATTTTGTGGTATATTAATCAGGAAAACAATGTGGTTTTATGTTACACAGATGGATGATGTTATTGATGATATAATTAGCTTGGAGTCAAGTTACAATGAGGATGTTCTTGGACTTATGGACCCAGGACTCCAAATAAACAACCCAGTAAGTTTTCAAAATATTCCCTTCTTTGAAATCATGAATACAGCTTTAAATAAATTGTATCCATGTGTGTGTGAATTTAATGAAAATGAAAATGAAATAAAAGACACAATAGTTTTTTCTAAACATGCATTATAATGACACTTGACATTGATCATTTGTTTGTAGCTCCCTGTGTCTGGTAACCTTCTCGATGTGTACGGCAATCATGGACATCCACTCCCGGGCCTCGGCATCAGCAACTCTTGTCCACCCAACATTAAAAGGGAATACACAGGTAAAACATTGAGCAAAACCTTTGACACGTCCAGATTATCAGTATTGGAAAATTACTTTTACGTAACATTTGGGTTAAGTTTAGGTGGGAGTCATGGACAATACAATTAGTAACTGTGAAATCGATTTAGATACTTTTCATACCTTAATTGACTCTTTACAGACACTTCATTGGTCAGATAAGACTAAAACACACAGTTTGTAAGGGCTGGTGCAACATTTTTGCAGGTAGATTATCTAGTTAATGATCATTAAATCCAAATGAAGGGGACAATCAACATATAGAAGATATAGAAATGAAAGCATAACTGTGGATATTGTGTGCAATTTGGAAATGCACAGGATACTATTAAGTCAATTATTTACCAAATAATTACTCCAGCTCCTGGCATGAAGCAAGTACTGGACAAGCCTGGATCCTGTGGCCAGTATGAAAACTATCAAAGGCCAGAGAGCTTTCAAGTAGGTAAGCAAAGCAAATCAAAATGAAATGACAAAGAGGATGTTTTTTTTGTAAATTGTAAAAGATGTTTTCAATCTGATTTTTAGAGACTGTATATGATGTATTTTGTGTATAACTAAATCGCACACAATATGAATCAACCATGATTATAGAAATCGAGAAGCTAACTATTGTAACATTGTTTTAGTTTTATTTCTTGCAGTAATAATCATGTCAATGGTTTCTTATTGGCTGTGATTATGCAACATGGCATGACAAATCTCAATATTTCAAGTGTGCTAGACCAAATAACATTTAATGTGATTCCATTCATTTATAGAATGAGTGATGTTTTCTCAAAGCACTGAGGTTCATCTTTCTCTTTGCTTCACAGAGGCTGAAGTTCGTGCTCTTGCTAAAGAAAGACAGAAGAAGGACAACCACAACTTAAGTGAGTCCATAAAATTTCATTTATTGTAGCAAATTCTTTAGTAATACTCTTGATACTTACTTACTTAATATACAGTAGTTCTATGGTGAAATGAAAACCTACAGTCTTTGAGACCATACTTCTTATCAAGTATCCAGAAGTTTTCTATAAAATGCCAAACCAACCACGATTTCTTGGGAGAACTTGGGTGCAATGTCATTTTATATTTTCATTATTTGTTTATATTTTTAACATTTAAAGAAAGCTGTATGTCATTAGCTGTGAATTGGAAGTTGTAAGCAGTTTAATTATTTGCAAAATGTGTGTTTATCAAGCTGCTGTACTTACTGTACATTCTATTTGATATTTGTCAAATTGTAGTCGAACGAAGACGGAGATTCAATATCAACGATCGCATCAAAGAGCTGGGAACCCTGATACCTAAGTCAAACGATCCGTAAGTATCTTTTGTATGCATTAATGTTTATGAATGCATGTACTCATCTGTCTGTCTGTCTGTCTGTCTGTCTGTCTGTTTGTTCAGGCATTCAGTCATTAACTTTGTTTTTAACATTGTCTTCTTCAAGCATCCTTAACGTATAATGGTTTATTTGCTGAGAGGGGCCGTAAAGAATCCTGTGCTGTTCTGGTCAGCTGGTCAGCTGACTCTGACTTTAGACCTTTGTCTCCTGTTTACCCCAGAGACATGCGCTGGAATAAGGGCACCATTCTCAAAGCCTCAGTGGACTATATCAGGAAGCTACAGAGGGAGCAGCAGAGGGCCAAGGAGCTCGAGTGCAGACAGAGAAAGCTGGAGCACGCAAACCGCCATCTAATGCTTCGTATACAGGTGGGTCATCGAGAGAGAAGAAAACTGTTTCAACAATTCAACAATCATAAATCCTACTGATGTAGAATTTTTTGATGGAGTAGTTGAGTTTCAGCTTATATATATACCCAGATTCCCCTTATGGTTTTTCTGTGTATGGATTTAATATGTAAAGAAGTGTTTTAGAGGTGCTTTTAGGCAAACTATGCAGAACAGATAGAGCCAGGTATGCTGTTTCCCTAAGCTAAGCTAATCGGCTGCTGGCTGTAGCTTCAGATTTAGTTTGCACAAGAGTGGTATCAATCTTCTCATATAAGTCTCAACAAGAGAATGAATAAGTGTTGACATTTCTGAAAATGTCAAAGCATCTACAATATTACTGACACCGGAATTTATTTTCTCCAAAGCACAATTTTGTACTTTAAGATAACAATAATAATAATAAATGAGATTTATATAGCACCTTTTAAAACACCCAAGGACGCTTTACAGAAAGGAAAAAAAGAAAACCAAGCTAAGCCAAAAGCTCTGTCTCCAAAAGTGTGTTGGCAGGTGCAGGGGACGGAGAGCAGGCTTTGAGAAGGTGTGGGTCGGTGGGGGAGGTCAGAAAGGTACTGGGAGGCCAGGGAGTGGTGGGATTTGTAGGTGAGGAGGAAGAGTTTGTAGGAGATCAGTGGTGGCATTAAGTATTTTTACATCCATAGGAGTTGGAGATCCAGGCCCGTGCTCATGGTCTTACAGTGGTGCCATCCCCATCTGTCTGCACGTCAGAGTTGATGACCCGAGCCATTAAACAGGAGCCCGTGCTCGGCGACTGCCCCTCAGACCTCTACCAGCATACCTCGGCTCCTGACATGTCCCCTCCAACCACGCTGGACCTAAACAACGGCACCATTACCTTCGACCAGATTCCTGCAGACGCTGGGGACCCTGGCCCCTACGGAAACTCCAGGACCTGTAAAATGAAGGAACTGGTAAGGGACAATACCCTGTCGCCAATTTCTCCGAGCGATCCCCTTCTGTCCTCAATGTCCCCAGATGGCTCCATCAACGTTAGCAGCCACCACAGTTCCAGCTCCAGCATGGAGGAGAAGGAGCATGGCTGTTAGCATTGTCTAACGCGGAAAGCCACACTGACCCTTTTTATCTGTAGCATCACATCAATGAGAGAGCTACAATAAAGTGACTTAAAGGCATCCACATGACTCAGTGGATAAAGGAACTCATAAGTTATTTTTAACTTGATTCCTATTTTTTTCTTCCTTTATGCAGGTTTATTTCCTGACCTCTACTGTTCAAAAACTGATGTTACTGTGACTGTAGACATTTCCATTATCCTATGGTACACATTATTTATATAACCTTCTTTCCTTGATATCATTTAATTGACAAACCCATTAACACCCATGACAAAAATATATACAGTGACTGAAAAATGTAGCATGACTCCAATCTGCTGTCATTATAAACTGGTCACATGTGAACATGTATTGGTAATAGTGTACAAGATGTTTAGTCTGACTGATGTCCA
The DNA here is from genome assembly GCA_029490765.1 of Euthynnus affinis. Taxonomy (NCBI): domain Eukaryota; kingdom Metazoa; phylum Chordata; class Actinopteri; order Scombriformes; family Scombridae; genus Euthynnus; species Euthynnus affinis. The sequence goes on along the minus strand of CM055840.1, from coordinate 7,156,134 downwards.
AACCTGCTATATAAAAGTGTTTACTTATTGTCCATAGAATGTTAGATTACTGACTTAGTCAACAAGCCAAAAATACATCATCCTTTCAACACGTTCAGTAAGTCCTCTTGGCTGAAGGTTTAGGTCAATAATCCAACAGTGTTTAAACTTCTGATGGTTTCATTCCAAGGAAATACACAAAATATGTATCTGTATTTATATAAGATCAAGTATTGCTTATTATTATCATTATTATTATAAACATATTTAATTCTATGTTATTTTTTACTTCATGTTCTTATTCTAATCTAAAGAAATAACACATCAAACATTGAATATTGACTAAAATATAAATATTATTATATATTATCATCATTTATTTATTTTGTAATTATTATTACTTTGTTTTTTTTTTTCAATGCTCATCTTATTTCAGATTTACACCAGTACTTGAGAGATTTGTTTTCTCTGAGGAATCTTGTAATTTATTATGGCCCATATATGATCACAGACATTTGAACTTTAATATAACTTTATTTAGGTACTAGTTTTGATGAGAAGTCATTATGCAAAGCTAATAAGAGACATGGTAATATGACAATATAGTAAAATACAGGATAAATTATTATTTATACTAAAATATTACTTAAAATGTGGGCCAGGTCATGCCAAAAAAGAGAGAAATATCCGCGGATGACAAAAGCACTCATATGTATTTAAAAAAAAAAACCCTGACATGATATGTCATAATACTCTCATTATAATGAATGTAAATTAAAATTGAATGTATTCATTAATTAGGTGGGATTATGTGGGTCATATGCTAACACGCTCACAGCAGCCTTTGTCCCAGATTTATCAGTTGCTTTGTTGGCACTGATCAACTATTGATTCATCTTACATAACTCAGAGATGGATAAATGTATATAATGTATCTTTTTGATGTCTGTACAGAACTGGTTGGTACCACATGTGACATTTTTGTTAATGTTTGTCATCTCTTGCCAATATTGTAAAAGGAAACACTTGAGATGTTTATACACTGTATATAGTCCCTTTTGTAAAGAAAAAAGAGAAAAACTGTGTTTCTGGTTCTTATGTGAATATTACAGGGTAGATCCACTGAGTGCAAGAAGAAAACTTAAAAACACTTAAACAATGAAGAAGTGAAGTTCTTGTTTTGGTTACATTACACTCATGTGTTTAAAATGCTGTTTTAAGATACTGTAAAATAATATTAAAATTTCTTCTCAAAAAGTAATAAATCGTATATCCACATTTCTTCGAGACTAGACACTTACATGTTCTTAGCATGAAATTCCACTTTTATTCAGCCTATAAGAACACAACACAGACTGCACAATACAGTTTAAATAACTTTCTTTAAAGGGTTGTTGAGGGTTGGGCAGTGGCTCAGTCATGGCTCTGTCTCCCATGGAGACCAATTTATTAGAAAGGACGAAAGGGAATGGTTAACTGTAACTAAAGATGTATACTTTGTCATAGAGAAATACCTGTCTGCTTAGAATGTTGTGTAAAGTACTTCAAGAGATAGTCTGTTGTTGTAACAGACTGTAATGTTGGTTTGTTAAAAGTACCTTGTAAAAAAGCTAGCCCAAATGAGAAAAAGTTACACTGAAGCGACCAGTGTCAGCTAAGCTATTTACATAAGATAGCAATAAATAGTGGTCTTAACAACCATTTTCACACATGTAAAAATCCTTACAGATATTTTAGGAGTTGGTGAATGATTGAAAATTTAAAGCATATTTACTTAAAGTTCCACTGATAAACATATTTAACAAATGCTATGTGTAAAATTGAAGGTAAATACATTGCAAATGCGAGAGCTTGTAGACTTGATGTGAGAACTTGTAGCACAAAAATCTGAACTTGTATGTAAATTTTCACTTTCATAAAATATTCCACACATGAGCTGAATTTGAAATCACACACAAAAAAAACACATGGGAAATAAAAAAGTGAACTTGTGAAAATGTAAAATGTTAAAATGTTTCACTCATAGAAAATATTCACACACCTGTATGCTGAATGTGAAGTCACAGTAAGTCACAGAAAAAAATAAAACTGGCATTTAGAGATAATGTGATCATAACTCTGTCTTCTTCTACCAAGGGATGAGAAGACTACCTGAAGAAGTGGCTTCAGATAATGTAGCCTTACATAGCTACTTCTCTGATTCTGTTGCTACCGGCAGTGAAATGATCTGAATGATCTGATCTCAATCTGAGAAGCTCTTTGGCTCATCAATACTTCTACAGTGATAAAGTTGGATGGTTTTGTTGGAGGCAGAACAGAACTTCACTGATCTCAAAGCAGACATAGCGCAAGGTCAGAGTCTCACGTCACTCAACTAATAATAAGCTAACTTATTTTGTTACTGCTATATTAAGCCACTTCCCCAGGTCACCCTTCCATCCCCCAGTAGCAGAAATTAAAGGTATGATCCTATTAAGTTCGACATTGTAGTTAATATGCTCATTTACTATATAAAACTCTCATGTCTGTAAGGTAAATATGAAGCTACAGCCAGCAGCTAGCTAACTTAGCTTAGCACAAATACTGGAAATGGGCTAACAGCTAGCCTTGCTCTATCCAAAAAAAGATAACAAAATACACCTACTAGCATCTCCGAAGGTCACTGGATAAGATGTCCTGTTTGTTTAATCCACACAAAAAAAAAGTGCAAAAATGAGAAATAAATATATTATCCTATTTCTTATCCAACTCTTGGCAAGAAAGTGAACAAGTATATTTCCCAAAAATGTTGAACTTTCCTTTGTGTGACTGGCTGTGTTCCCTTCATTTATTTCCCATAAATCTCTTAGAAGAGGGATGAAGACTATGGCATACTGCTAACTCTTGCAGATGCCAGGTTAGTGAAAGGAATAACTGGAAGTTGCACTCATAATTCACACAATGTATGATGGGCCTAGGAGTAAGGTGGATAAAGGCAATATGTCAGAGCTGTGTGTAAGTGTGTAATGGAGTTCCTCTGCCCTGTGCTAACAACCAATTAGTTCTGTTTTATCAGTCTTGAAAAGCATTTTTTAAACATACACATTTACTTTTGTTGGTAGTAAATTGTTGTAAATCTTTGGTGAAGTATTTCCATCAGTGCAAATAGAATAGTGCAGCGCTTCTGCCTTTTGTAGACCAACCTTTAGGTTAGCTGAAGTTTCTGATAAATCAAGAAAGTGGAATAAGCTCTAGGGCAAAATAATAATCCAAATACTAATACAAGGGTATACCCAAGATGCTATATATGAGTAACAATATGTCAATATCGAAGTGCATTTTCCATGAACTATGTATAATTGGAAATGCAAATGAGTAAATGAGTACAATGTCCAGTGTTCGTGCAACGCTTTTTGCTCTGTTTTCACTGTCGGTTTGTGTTGAAAATGATAGCTTAGCTTAATGAAATGTGTATCCTTGTTGATTTGGCTTACTGTTAAGTTTGTCTAATGTTAATTTATGAGCACTGGCCTTGCCTTATTGTTGAAAAACAGGAATAGCAAACAGCAAATAGTAAATAAAGTTAAGGAAGGTAGGAAGGATCATGAACATTTTTGAGTATTACTAAAACAAAGACACACTGTTTGATAATCAATAAAAAACTTTACTGAAGAATATATTTCAAAACAATAGAGTAGATAGAAAGCAACTTGTTACATTAGCTACTAGCTGGTGCTATACATACATGATAATCAAGTGTCAAAGTGGTAACAAATTTACAAAAAGGAATAGCTCTTCTCTCATTTGATCTGTTTTACGAAATGTATTGACAAGACAGGGAGCACCTGCTACTGTCACCATTTGCATAGAAAGGATTATAAGAACATATGTTGGACAGGAGCTTGTAGAAAAAACTTACAGTCGAGCAAAATACAGGTACCTCAGCATTGGCCTTTGTTGCCATTGAGAATGCAGGAGCCGAATCAACTACAACAGTTTTCCCCACAACAATATGACAATGAAAAACAAGAGAGCATGCTGTACCAGTATTATACATTTCCTTACAAAATGTAAACAAATATTCTTAAAAACATAAATTGAGCAGATAGAGCTGTGGTGGGTGCAGGTTAAAGGGGTACTTTGGTATTTTTACACATGGACCCTATTTTCCCATCTTTTTGTGTTTTTGTGATAAAGTGACTAATGACACAACAATTTTTGAAATTGGTCCAGCGTTGAACAAAAACGCAGCAGCCAGCAGCAACGTATGTTACTAAAAATGAGTAAGTAAGTGTCTGACAACATTATAGAAAGGACCATAGATAGTAAAACATTTCTCTTAACCTTTTGCTTGATCCGGTCTGTTTTTTATTGTGTCTAACCAAGTCTGGCTCAAGGAGTAGTCTTGTTCTGAAATCTCTCAAGAGTTGAATTGTTGTTGCAATCAGCTAAATATTCAACTATGACTTTGAAATTCTTTTACATAACACTAAGCTAACAGACACTTATACTAACAATTTGAGCCTGTTAGTAGCATAAACAAACACTTTTAGTGGACATACATTGATGAGGCTCTATTGTCCCAAAGGATTACATTACAGTCTGTTTTGCAGTTGCTGGCTGAAGCACTCGCTCAACAATGAACCAATTTCAATAATGGCTGTAAACATTAGTTAGTTAGACACAAAAAGATGGGAAAATAGGGTCCAAGTTGAAAAATACTGAGGTTTCCCTTTAAGGGTCACAGTTGCTGTCTGAGGATGCACTTAGCTCATTGCACCATTTTTCGTAAGCCTTGTGCAGGATCTCATAAGATGTGTTATTAAAAATTTCTGCAATGAAAGAAAGAAGAGAAAGAGAACATGGCTTAGTTATACTGTACATATTACATGAAGTCAGAATAATATGAGAAATAGTTCATGCCACAAATTCTATAGCAAAAAAAAAAAGTCGGTTGTTAGTGCATTCCAAAAAGACCCTTATGAATATTTTGTTGATTTGGTGCCAACATTTTTTCATTAAGACAACACAGCAAACATGGTTTAGGTGAGGGACATATTGCCAACAAAGTTAAAGATGGGACAGGACCTCAGGTTCCATTGGGGAAGTCAAGACTTTTGTGCCCTCATCCTCCCTAAACTACTCTCTTGGCTTGTTCAGACCAACATTTACAATAACAGAATTTTGGAGGAAAATAAGTTCATTTCACTGCAATCAGATGCTGTAGAAGTGAAGTAAATCCATAATGAGCCTTTGCAAAAAAAACTGCTCAACCAAAGGGACATGGTTTTTATAATACAGAGTACAAATACATCTCTTCTATAAATTTCTAATGTTTGGTTAGTGACCAAATTAGGTTGCTTGTTGGTTAATTTGCCAATGCAGGCTGGCCCAACAAGCTTCTGTGGCAAGCTGAAGCCAGGATGTTACCGGCTAGCTATCATGCTACTGGTTAATTCATGAACCACAGCTTGTCAATTACACAAGAAGTTACTGTGTCAACAAGCTTTCAGTCCCACTTTTTTTTTTTTGCAAGAATGCACATATGACAATTTGTCACTTTCTGGTCTGATCAGGAACTCATAGTGGTTGTGGAGGTAAAAAGAACATCATACTTCTTCCTACTAATTACTGAAAAAAAACGTTTAAGCTGTTTGAATAAACCACAAATGCTGCTGTTTTTCTGGCTGAAGACAATCTCATTCTTGTGATTCTTACCTGCTTGTCCTAGGCCAACAGGCAGAGGCATTCTGACCAGGCCACCTGAATGCTTCAGCCTGTCCTGCAGAGACTTCTGGATGAGCTCCATGGTACATGCTTGATGCCAGACAGGCAGCTCCAGGCTGACCATGCAACTGATGATCCTCTGCTTTTCTTCTTCAGTCAACAGACCACTCTCTTGAGACACGTAAACCATGTAAGACATATCAATGTTCACCGCCTCGCCATGCAGCAGAGATGGAAGAACTTTCTGTGCAGAAAACAGAAAAGTGAGACAATATGAGGAAAACCGTGAAAAACGTTTTTTTCTTGAACAAAATAGTTTCCAGACTTGAAGACATAGAATCACACATCACACATCTTCTTATATACAACAGTGTGTACCAACAAAGGATTTAAAGACAAATGCTTCAATTATATCTTACCATCTCTAATGCTGGGCTGATAATGTGGCCAAAGTCCACAAGTCTGTTTAGGTCATCCTCCCAAAGGTTGGGGGCAAGCTCCTCCAGCATGGTTGTAATGGCCATACGAGTTGTTTGTGAAGCAGCCTCTAAGCAGTTGTGCCTATAGACACTGTTGTCACCCTGGAATTTAGTGTCCAACAGCGAACGGCCATGTTTCTCAAGAAGCTCAAAGAGCCCTCTGTGCTTTACCAAGGCCATCTGCAAAGAACCGTCAACAACATAGAAAACTTCAATGAGCAGTTCAAATAAGAAAGATAAATAAATAAAAAGCATGGAAAATGATTTCGGACGTCACTTCATCTCTTAGAGTCAACATGTACATCTTGTTACTACTTCAGCTACACTATCAATGGAATTTGAAACTTGCCTTTGGTGATTCTTGGAGAAGTCAGTTTACTGTAAATGGCATGTGTGTCTAATCTATTCTGACTGCTTGTCTCCCAGTTATCTAGAATAACTGAGGTTTTCCTTTCTCATTAAATATTATATATTAATAATTATATTTATATTTTTAAAAAGCATGTCATGGTATTAACTGTTGATCTCAGTGATAATGGGATTATCATTCCTTAAGGAGTATCAGCTTAAAGGTCAATATTCCACATAAAGGGGCTTTAACATACCTTTAACATTTCTGCCAGGCCATTGGAGATGTGTCGCCGAGGAACAGTTTGTATGAAAGACAGGTCAAGGAAGGAAGCGGTCGGTGGAATGTAGGCACCCAGCTTATTCTTGCAGTTTGCAAAGTTAACCCCTGTTTTTGCCCCCACACTGGCATCGATGTAGGAGAGCAGTGTGGTTGGGACCCTGATGTAAGGAGTGCGTCTCCTGTAGAGCGAGGCAGCCAGGCCGACTATGTCTAGGCACACCCCTCCACCAATGGCAATGATGGGTTCTGTGCGGCGGTCCAGGGAGAAGTTGTTGACCTCTTCTAGGATCTCCATTGCCATCTCCATGGATTTGTTCTCTTCAGTGGTGGGTAGAGCCAAGATCTTGTAAAGGACATCATGAGCCTCTAAATATTCAGTTAGCTTGGGGCCATAGATTTTGTAGACCTCCTGGTCAACAACCACAAAGCGTTTGAGTCGCTTGTTTGTTTTTTTAATGTCCTCCAGCTGTTGTGGGTCAGTGAGGTGACCCAGCAGGAGTGTGTCATTGCTTGGATCCAGCAAGCCCTGAGTCTCAGTTACCTTGTAAGTAAAGACGATGGGGGTGACCACTGTCCAACTGGCGCCCTTTTCTCTGATGCTCTCATAGCTGCCACACAAAACACATGAAAAAATATTTATTATTATGGTTTAGCTTCCAATTATTATAGGTTATAATTATAATTATTATAACTGATTTTTCTGTTTTTGTCAATAAATTGCACTACATATGCTCAGTTGCCAGTTTATTAGGCACACTTAGCTAATACAAACACAATCTGTATTCAGAGTTCATGATGGTTGAATGAAAACGCAACATTGTCTGAAAGCAGCTTAATTCCTACTTTCATTATAATGTTCAGGTTCTGTTGAAACTATTTTAGAGAGGTGTAGAGACTTAAGAGTTTAGTCTACCTTCATTAATATCAATGGGACATACAAAATATGAGAAACACATCTCAGTTAAACAGGATAGAAATCAACACCATTGGTCTTTCTATAGAATTATGATGATCATAAATAATTTGCTTCAATACAATGACATTACAATTTGTGAAAAACATGTAGAACAGGACACTACCACTGAAATCAATAATTAAATAAAACATGAATTAAAAAAAATTGCAATAAGGAATATAAGAATACACCTTTTAAAAATACCTATGACAAACTGCAGCCAAATCTGACACAGATGCACAAGTTGTTCACTGATATAGGCAACCTATCTCCCAGCTTGGCCAAATCTCACCAAACTGTAACTATCAAAAACAACAGCTGATATCTCCAGGGTCTTTGCCTGGCCAGCATCAGTTTTTCCATCTATTAGACAGAGGCCCTGTTTGACTCTCAAGGACTACACTGAGCTTGAGCACAGTTAATATCTTACTGCCCCCAAAATCCTAAGATATAAACGTCAGTGCCTCCAACATTCCTTGTCCCTGTTTTGGGTAGAAGCAGCACAAACAAGTCATTATCACCCCATACAGTTTATCTAGAACAAACACACCAAATTTATCTCTAATATTCCACTCCAAAACTCACAGAGTAGGCAGATCAATGCTCAATGTGATATTTCTTAACACTGAGGTCTTAGTACAGTTTTTACAATGAAATGCAATTTTTTAAATAGGAATTTAGATACTGGTCATGTTGTAGTCAAACCTTTTTTCCTCCAAATGGTACACTTTTCAGTTAATGTAGTTATTGCTGTATTCCTTCCGTCCCTCTACATGTGATTTATAATAGCTTTCAATAGGTGTTAGGTTGACTGACAGTTGAATTGCTGCATGTCATCTGTTTCCCCCGAAGACTATTGGTTGTCATCATTCACAAGTACTGATGTGCCAGAGGGTTTGTTACACAAAACTGTCTGAGAAGTTGTCCTTGGAAACTGTTTTGAAAAGGGCAGCCACTTTCAAAAAATATTTCTGCAGGTGATTGGACGAAGCATCTATCAATCTTCATCTATCACAGGCTAACTTCTCACTTTCAACTAAACCACGCCCATATCTGCCAGTGGTTCCTCATGCTGATTGGTTGGAGTCCCTGTTGGTTCGGACACATAAATCCAAAAGGTATGGTCTTTTGAAAACGTGAATAACTTGAGTCTCCCACGAATACTAGAGACACTGGTTTTGATTTCAGTTGTCAGAAACACTTTTAGTCTGATTTGTATGCAACACATAGCACTGCTCTTCACACTTTTATGATTAAGAATAGACCTGGATGCCGGAAAAAAACATTCACAACCACAGAAATGCTGCAAAAGCCTCAGGGGAGCTGCAACAAATCAACCATAATCAGTCTTTTATCTTTGTTCAAATAAAGGTTTTTACTAGCCAGAGCAGAGGTACAGACCCATTTAGCTCTACACTTGGGTATATATCCCCAGAATTCTGAAAAATCTGTTAGAATAATGAAAGTGGCATTTTATGAAAAATGACACTGAACAATAACTGCTAAACCATCCAAAAAGACTGCTTATTGGTGGTTAAGTCAAATGTAAACCTCTTTCAAAGACCTATAGTCAATGTTAGTTTCTTATAACTGTGAGGCCAATCTTTCCTTAATAACCCTCAACCAAATAGATTCAGCTGCCTAAACTTAATCTAACTGCCCTTCTCCCAAACTCTCTGCAACATCTAAATATTGAAACAAGAGTGCAACCGAAACTGAGACTGTCATAAATCATAAAATTGCAATTAAAAAGAAAAAAATCAGAATGCCAAAAATGTATCAAAATAAAATTAGATCGGATGATTGTAAGCAACTTGTTATCATTTCACTCCAGTGTTTCACTTTTTAATCTTCATGTTTATCAAGGCAAGAGATTTTGAGATTGTTCAGTCAATTCATGTCAAATTATATACTGTTAACCACTAAAGTCTATTTTTACTTCACAAATTTCCATAGGTTTTCCCATAGGTTGTCTTATTTTACACGGACTACACAGTATTGTTATATTTATAATCATTTGTATGCAGAACACACACAGGCAAATACTAACTGACTATGTGTCAGACAGTGCTACCATGAAATGGCATCCTTTTCCCCAAATTTAACTTTTAGAAAAATTATTCTGTTTGAAATCTACTCAGGAGAAAAGCAGAGAGACAAGATAACATACCTTTTTCAAAAGTAAACTAAAACTATGTCAAATAAAAGCAAATAGAGGGAAAATAAACTTATACAATATCATACAATACTTCTACCTCTTGAATCATACTTTTTCTGCGCAGTTATAATAATTTAGATTACTATGAGGAAAGAACATTGTTATACTCACATTTTTGCAGCAGAGACACAGTCACCTGTGTCCTTATTGATCTTCTTCCCCAATCTACGTGTCCACGTGCCTTTGACCCGTACTAAGCTATACTCAGTTTTCTTTTCTTTGGTAACATTGTTCTCCAAATGAACCTTTCCCATTCTTGAGGTGATGAGTTACAGGTGTAAGCTGAGCTGGAAAAAGTCTTAATGAAAATGCGCCAGAGGAGTCTTTAAATACGGTGTACTGTAGTATTTAGAGGATGCCCCTGAGACAAGGGAGGAGCATTTACTGTCAGTATTCTTCACATGCCATAACATGTGTTGATCACATATAACAATTTGTGTAACTGTGAGGTAACACCTCGCTTGGATAACTGAGAATGCAGCTTTCATATAGCATTACCTAACTGCGCAACATACCATCATTAAAATGAAGATAAATATGGTTCATGGTGGAGATAGAATAAGGATTCTACAAGTGGAAACTGTCAAATGCTTTTGCTGTTGGAAAAAAGTTTTTTAGTTCCAAATGTTAACGTATTTATGAATGAAGAATGACGACCTTGTTTTGACCTTGACAGCCACAAATTCTTTTTTAAGCCCAAAGTTTCAAGTTTTCAAGTGTGAAAATATGAAACCACAATACCAAAACTGTTATGAGATTTGCACCACAAAAATAATATTAATAATTTTACTGTTCACTGTTACTAATGGTTCATAACAAAGCTCAACCTCACCATAAAACACCAATGTCCCTGTTGCTCTGCAATTAGTGTAGGTGCAGATTAAAGTTTGGTGTGGCTCACATTCAGCAATCCTCATCAAACAGAGTGTTTGTTAAAAGCTAGCTTACAGTCTTTTTCTTTACCTTTGCTGGTGCATCGTAACATTTCTTGGCACATCATACTGGCATCTGTCATTCAGTGAAATATGATTAAACCTTCAGCATGCATGCATGGCTTAGTAGCTTAGTAGTAGTATTAGCTGTAGTACAACTATCATGAGTGTCAAACTAATGAGACTGTACAATTGCATTTCAAAGTTGTGGCATCTACCTCAGTTTATTTTTGACTACAGACAGATGGTTACTCAGTGGCTCACAATCTGAAGATACCTCATAGCAATGATGTTTGAACTAATGCACCAAAACAAATACAGTACCTACAGATATGTCAGTATTGTATGCAGATGAGTCATGTGAACTGATTAGTTGCCTCAAACATCCATATGGCTCAGTCTGTATGCTTTCCTCAGCACTTGCTATCACTGTGATATGGTTGCTGAACTGGGATATCAGGAAGTTTCAGCAAATTATTATTATTAGCAAACAATTATTTCAGGAATAATATACATCCAGTATTATGCACCATTTCTCTCAATCAGTTCACAAGATTACTCTCTTCATCATACAACCAGATTGATGGTTGTATCTGTAAATCGGCTGTGCACTTTTGGGGATCAGTCAGGTTCAACTTACCATGTAGATCTGAAAGTTCTGGTTTTGCTAAAACATTGATAATAGCCCCATACAGTTTTTGTTTGAATACTGATATCACCTGCTGTTTTAACTGTTGTTGTTTTCACTGCTTGTTAAAAAGAATATATAAAATATCCCTCCATCTGTCCAGTCCATCACAGTGCTAAAGCCGGCTTCCTTGGTCTCTTGATGCCTGGTGTATAGCAGTTCTGCATTATCACAAATTTATGACAAAAAGTAGCCAAATGAAAGCCTAAAAGTAGGAAAAACTATTGGAATATACTGTAGCCTAACCTTTCATCTGTGGAAGCTGTACACATGGTACAGAAGGTAGTAAAATTGTCACAACTTAGCCAAAAAAAAACCCCACACAATCACTGTAAAAAGAAGGGACTGGCACTGATAAAAGAAACAAGGCCACCAAATGTGAAGTTATTGTCTACCCCTATCCTACCCAGACATCCTTCACCAACTTTTGGGTTATCTTTGGTGAGTTTAGGTCAAGGTCTTCAGTAGGTCTTCCTCTCTAGTAGCAACACAACTGCTGCAGTCAAAAGAAGACATAAGACAAGAGATACAATAGTTTTGGGGGGGCTAGAACTCGATTTAAATTGCATGGTTTTTAGATGGGCACAATTGGAGCACTGGTGCTTGGTGAAAGTAAGCAGTATGGCCTTCAATGCAAGATTGCATAAAACACAGATAAAAAAAAAAAAATAAAAACAGCCCTTTGACCCAGTATGATGAGAGTGGTAAGGAGAACAAGTTTAGCACGTTTGCCATGCATGCCCTTGTCTTTTCCTGCCATTGACAGAATAGAATATTCTAAAAAGCTCTAAACAATATGTTTTTCTATAAGCAATTGATTGAGTGACTATGTATAATGTGAAACAGGTTGCTTTCACAGAGAATTGTCACCCAACTCTGTAATTCTGAGCTGAATGGAACCTTTTAGTTTATTTTGGATTTTATTTTTGGTTTTGTGGCCCATAAATCCTCTTTTATTGACATAGTTTCAATGAAAAAAGCCCCATAAACCCATTGTGTGCTACCTGCATATTATTAAGTCAAACTTTTTCATCACAGTTTCAGCAAGCTTGTTAAAAAGCTTGTTAGCCTAACGAAGGACGCCTCTGGTTCAAGGCTATACGCCCGTGGGTTGGTATGTGTAATACAAGGGTTGACACACCTGAATGGCATGCAGCCATTCTTAAAGTAATTTGACAAGTGCATTGAGTTCAATGTGGTATGTTGTTCAATGTTTTTTCACATTTGATTTTAATAGTCACATGTCTACAGAGCTGTACAGTATCTGATAAAGGAGACAGACGTGCACTTTGTATCAATAAAAGCACAGCTGGGATTAGCAACGACAGACCCTTTTCATTCATGTTTTCTTTCCTTATTTGTGTGGTACATGAGGCAGGAGGTATAAATAGCAACATCTTTACAGGCACTCCAGTCATTCCAGGCACTCCAACTTGGCTGAGGCTGTGGTGTGACCAACAAAGTATTAATATTAATTTTGAAACTCAGAGATTGGTGCACATTTCTGCGAGAGGCCCCGTTTCATAATACTGTGGACCACGTTTTGCCCCTCGGTGGTGCAACTCTGTACCTGCTCGTCAAGAGTTACGAAAATTCACGGTGACGGACACGACTGGAGCACGTGCGACACTGTTGGATAATAAGTGTAATCTCGTGTTGTGCAAGCTGTCAGTCACTCCCCTTCTATTTAGCATACCTGCTTTGATATAACAGAAACTCCACGACCACGATATCTTTACTGTGGCTGAAAGCTGTCGATTTCGTCACGCCCATAAACGCTCACCATGCCAGCCGAAAAAGGTAGGATTCTTATTATATCACATTTCTGCATTGTGGAGGGGTCAGAGTAAATATAATAAGGGTTTGAATGGTATCTTAACTTTGAGAACCCAACTCTACTGGTGCCCAGTGTGTATCACTGCGCCCCATATGATAGATATTCATTAGCCTACATGAAGCTGCCGACATGCAAGTCTGCTTTTTAGTTCGCGATCTTCATTTAAGGAGATGCATGCTGAAACAATGTATGTTATGTAAAAATATCTATGTATCCATATACTCACCAGTCACTACATTAGGTGGATCTTCGCGGTCTAATGCAATCCATACTAAATCTCTGCCATAACTTCTACTTTTACGAAGCTTACATTTTCAGTTTTTGTTGACATTGTCAGAAAGGTGATAATTCTACTTTGTGTTTATTATTGAAGTCGTAGTGGGTAGTGGTGTACTGGAGTGCATTATGTTGACAAATGTTCTTAACATTTTTCACCCTCATGTATATTAATGGAGTGGATAAATATTAGGGGTACTTTTCAATATAATGCAATCCAGTACACAACATCACCACTTACTACGACCTCGATAATAAACACAAAGTAGATATCACCTTTCTGACAATGTCAACAACAACTGAAAATATATAAGCTTCGCAAACGGAGAATTAATGGCAGAGCTGTTGTATGGATTACATTAGATTGCGAAGGTGCTCCAAGTGAAGTGGTCGGGGAGTATATATATATATATATGTGTGTGTGTGTGTGTGTGTGTGTGTGTAAAAAATGTAAAAACAAACAAACAAATACTTATACATATGTATGCATATATTTGTTTTTTGGTTTTTTTGTGTAGGGATAACAGATAACAACAATGTTGAATCATATTCTCATATCTTGAGCTCGTCAATTAAGAGACTCCAGGAGATATGGAGAGTCTTATGCAAAAAGATCTGACAAACACAAACTTGATCTTGACCAAGTAGAAAGCAGTCACAGTTCAAAGTGCTGCTGGAGACCCAGTGAAATGCCACAGCATATCTGAAGGAAAAGAGAACCACTCTCAGTTATTCAGGCAAGACCCAGGCAACCTTGTTCCTAGTCACAACATCGCTATAAGATTGTTTACTTTAGCACTATTTATATGGCAACAATCATAAAACAGGTCAGATTGACCTGGAAGAAAATAGCTATCTGTCTCTCACCTTCTGCTTGTCCAAGGAGCAATGCATATATGACGCATATATGAAAATTTCTTCATCATTTTTTTTCAAGCAGAAAAATTAGCTTGTTCCAGCCTCTCAAATGTGAACATTATTTCTTTTCTCATGTGAGAGTAAATGGACGCAATGGGGTTTTGGCAGTGGTGGAAAGTAACTAAGTAGCCTAAATGTACTGAACTATTGTTCTTCAGTACAATTTTTAGGCACCTGCACTTGTGTGTTTCCATTTGATGTTACTTCATACTTCCACTCCACTACATTTCAGATGGAAATATTGTACTTTCTACTCCACTATATTTATTGACAGCTTACCTTGACAGTTACCTTTTAGATGAAGATTTGATACAATGGATAATATAACAAGCTTTTAAAATACAACACATTGTTAAAGATGAAAACCAGTGGTTTCCAACCTCTTTAGCTTTTGATGTCTCACAAAAAGCAGTTTGCAGTCAGGGTCACATTTCAGATGTGTATGAGTTGATGAGCCAGTATTTCACCAAAAAAAAATCAAAGATCAGAGAAAAAGTCCAAAAACTGAAAAGAACTATCAGAACTTGACCCCTCAGATTTATCTGGTGACCCTTTGGACGGTCCCGACCCCTAGATTAGGAACCATGCTGCTTACACACTGATGCTTCAGTATTAATAATTTGATGATGTCATATATAATAATATACTTAGTAATATACTTATACTTACTATACTTAGGGAAGATACATGAATTTTATAATGAAATTGATGAAGAAACTGTATTTAATGTGGACTGACACATCTGGCTGATACCAAACTGCTAAATAAGGTCAGTATAATGACCTGGAGGATCAGATTGGTAGCCCAACATCTTATTGTCTGGAACAGGAAAGAGATTCATTACTTAAGCGAAACTAAGTTTTGTTATTCCACCAGTTCCTGACACCCCAGTGGAAGTTCTTGTGGATCTCCTGACAAAAACCAAGGAGTTAGCCGCAGGAAGTGGTAACATCCCAGAAGAGTTGGCAAGTCACCTGCAGAAGGCTCTGGATATAGCCAATGGTCTGGATGACTACCTGGAGACAATGACCACACAGGAGAGTGAACCCCTGGCAGAGCTTTATAAGTATGTATGCACCATCCAAAGCTCGAAATAGAAATAAAGAGATAAATCCTGCTAATATCTTTATTCACACTTAATTGTAGAAAAACAGTCTCTCATGATTGGGATCAGGTGCACAAGGAGGGCAAGACTATGTTCCGGCTTCCCAAAGAATGCATCACTGGACACATCGAAGGTTGGACATTAACTTGTGTACTGTTCATTTCCCATCACGCTGATTTAACATGTTGTGATAATTCATTCATCGGTGTGTTTTTGGTAGGCCAGACACTGAAGATGCTAGTCCATATGAGTCAAGCCAGGAGGGTCCTCGAGGTTGGAATGTTCACTGGTTACGGAGCTCTGTCCATGGCTGAAGGGCTCCCTGAAGATGGCTGCTTAATTGCTTGCGAGTTGGAGCCATACCTCAAAGAGTTTGCTCAGCCCTTTTTTGACAAGTCTCCACATGGCAAGAAGATTACTGTCAAGACTGGATCTGCTATGGACACCCTGAAGGTGTGAGAAAATAAATCTTAACTATACTGACTGTCAGAGAAAATCCTTTTGAATATCCATTCAAAAAATTTTGCAAACTAATAATACATTAATTTAGCTCTTTTCCTTTTTAGCATTTACAGTTGTAGTTACTGTCTGTTATGTCAGGTGCTTCGTGTAATCAGAGCAGGCTGCACTGACTTATTTTTTGGTGGTAATAAGTTAACACACTATGAGGTACATGGTCTATCTAAAACTGTGCGTCCTTTTCAGGAGTTGGCTGCTTCGGGTGAGCAGTTTGACATGGTCTTCATCGATGCTGATAAGAATAATTACATCAACTACTACAATTTCATCCTGGACAACAATCTCCTGAGATTGCAAGGGGTCATATGCATAGATAACTCACTGTTCAAAGCCAAGGTTTATCTTAAAGACGCCACAGATAAGAACGGACTGGCTCTTCGAGAATTCAACCAGTTCGTCTCTAATGATCCTCGTGTTGAGCAGGTAAGTAACACACCACTGCATGCTACTGCATGTGTTTGACAATTGTTGCTTTCTATGTTAATGATGTCCTTCTTGTTTTTAAGGTCATTATCCCTCTTAGAGATGGCATCAGTGTTATCCGCAGGGTATCTCCGGCTTCTGAGTTCTCCAGGACCCAGGTACTGTTTAGATAACCTCAGTGAGCAATTATGAACATGGACTCACCCCTGAACTGATAACTCTCTCTTAGTGATAACATCACTTTTACTGATCATGTCTTCTTGTCTTGTTTATGTGTTCAGAGTAAAATAACAGATGATGAGGTTTTCCGAGGGGTCAAGGGGCGCCCCATCCTTGAGCGGATGCGTCTTGATGGAAAGGTGGCCTATGTGACAGGTGCTGGGCAGGGCATAGGCCGAGCATTCGCTCATGCTCTGGGTGAGACCGGTGCAAAGGTGGCTGTGGTAGACGTGGACCAAGTAAGAGCTGAGGCTGTGGCCACAGAGCTCTCTCTTAAAGGTAACGGGCACACAACTTACACAAGTTAAGCATACTCCTGAACCCATAATTTCCTCAAAGGACAGATTCAGTGTTCACATTGGCATCTGACTGATGTGCTAAGACAGATTTGGAAAAATGTGAATCTATCCCTTAACCCAGTGTGAAATTATGATTTAAACTGAATTTGGTGTATTCACACTGGCAGATTACAGCCAAACAGAAACTTACTTATATGACAGTGATTGCCACATGTTGACATGCTGACTAGTTGAACCAAAATTTCTTTGGCCTCAATCACCAACTCCCCAATACAGAAGCTCAGCAGTGTCATACAGTATGAATGCTTCTCTAGTTTAATTTAATTTTCTAGTTCTAGTTTTAATATAAGTCTACATTTACTTCTTGCAGGTCACCTGCTACTAATCTTTTATTTCACCAGGAAAACTAAATTAAAAATCTGTTTTGCATTGTCCTGTGTCCAGTGTCCTGGCCAAGACAGGCAGCAACTGAGATTCAGACAAACAACATAAAAACAAGTAATACAGACAGATCTATGATTATTATAAAATAATCATGAATAAAGTTACAGTAAAAGAGAAAATAAGAATACAACGTCAAACCATAATGGAACTGGACTGAGAAAGCAAGCAACAGCATAGATGAACAGATGTGGTGTCATCTATACAAAAATACACCAGTACCATGCATCTATATTTAATATACTGAACAAAAATATAAATGCAGCACTTTGGTTTTTACTCCCATTTTTCATGAGTTTAAATAAATGATCCGAGACATTTTCTATACACACAAAAGACTTCATTCTCTCAAATTTCATTCACACATTTGTTTAAATCAGTGTTATTGAGCATTCTTTTGCCAAGATATTTCATCCACCTGACAGGTGTGGTATATCAAGATAATGATTGAACAGCATAATTATTGCACAGGTGTGTGTTGAACTGGCCACAATAAAAGGCCACTCTAAAATGTGCAGCTTTATCTTGAAAACATACATTTAATAGGCAGTGAACTATGGATTTCACATGATTAGGGATACAAATATATATTTTTTGGATGTTGGGACAGAAGGCCAGTCAGTATCTGGTGTGACCATTTGCTTCATGCAGTGTGACACATGTGCTTCGCATAGAGTTGATCAGGTTGTTGATTGTGGCCTGTGGAATGTTGGTCCACTGGGATGTTTTCAGCTTCTAGGAATTGTATACAGATCATTGCAACATGAGGCCGTGCATTGTCACGCTGTAACATAAGGTGATGAATGGCACAACAATGAGCCTCAGGATCTCATCACAGTATCTCTGTGCATTCAAATTTCCATCAGTAAAATGCACCTCTATTCATTATCCATAGCTTATGACTGCCCATACCATAACCCCACCACTTCCATGGGGAACTGTTCACAAAGTTGTGTTGTGTAATAAAACTGCACATTTTAGAGTGGCCTTTTATTGTGACCAGTCCAACGCACCACTGTGCAATAGTTATGCTGTTTAATCACTATCTTGATATGCCACACCTGTCAGGCGGATGGAATATCTTGGTGGAGGAGTGTTCACTAACATAGATTTAAACAAATTTGTGAATTAAATTTGAGAGCAATAAGTCTTTTGTGTGTTTATAGAAAAAGCCTTAGATCTTTTATTTCAACGAATGAAAATTGGGAGCAAAAACAAAAGTGTTGTGTTTCTTGCAACTTTGTTGCATCTCTGTCCCTCATTTCCAAATCAATGCTGGTGCAATCTTATAAAGAAAAAAAAAACAATTTAGAGGAAAATATCCCAAAACCGTATGGCAGGCTAATGTCAGAACTTTACAGTACTTTTCCTGAAAATATGTTCTTTTAAAAACAGTATTAGTGAGTCAATCACTAATTTGACATTGACATATATCCAAGTATTTGCATATTTACCTCAGTTTTATGCTTCTTCTGTAATGTCTAGGTGCACTTGTTGTGAAAGACATTCAAAATAATCAACCTCAACCTGACATGATATTATGTTGAGACAGTGAAGGACAAAGAAAAAATATTGGTTTTCATAAGTATAAAAGAGGTAACACTTCTTTTTTTTCCTGTTTTTCCTGATTTTATGGTATCTGCTCTTGTTTGGTGTCATAACTGAAATAGTGATCCATAAATGGCTCTGTAGATTGAGTAATAAAGTCAAAGAAACAGATGACAGCCAGTAACTGAAGGGGATGCAGAAAAGTGTCATAGCTTAAGACTCCTGTGGCAAAATGAAACAGCTCATGTGAAAACCTGCAAGAGTCATTGCCTTATGTTGACCTCAAACTATACTATATTATACTATTTCTAAAATACTACTGACATGAATAAATTAGAGTTGCAATTGTGCACTTAAAATGTGTTCCAAGTAACATGAATTGTCAGTGTGGTGAGGTTTTGGATTTTGGCCAGCAGATGGCAGCCTACTAAAGGATAAAATATACTCTGCCTGGCGAAACATGTTCTATCAAGCCTTTGTAGGTGACAGAACAAAATGCCCCACACCTTAAAAAGAAAGCAAAATTCCATGTTATAGTAGTAATTTCATTAGGTTAGTTTATTTAACGTTGTTGCATTGTTATTTGTTGTTTTTCAATTTCTTTTTGCTTGCACACTGGGATTTGTATAATAAACTTTGTCCAATGATAGACCTTGTTCATATCATGCATAATGAAAGGTACAATAGTATTATAACTGACACTCCTGTGTTTTTTTTAAACAGGTATCAATGCCATTTCAATCACAGCTGACATAAGCAAATCAGAAGATGTCCAGAGGATGATTGACAACGTTGTGTCCAAATGGGGAGCGATCCACATCGCTTGTAACAATGCCGGCATCAACATGAACTCAGCCAGCGAGGACACCAGTCTAGAGGAGTGGGACCAAACTTTTAACGTCAACCTGAGGGGGACTTTCATTTGCTGTCAGGTTTGTATCACCTGCTGTAAAAGCCTTGTCTGTGCGTGTGTGTGTGTGTTGGACTGTGGGCGTAACAGGGACAGTTTATTCGCTTCACCGTTTTGTTCTATTGTGATGCACAATTGTCATTCTAAAAAAAATACACACATTCAAACGGAAATATTACTTAAAATCCTGGTTTAGTTTTCATCAAAGTCTACTAACTTAAAAATAATGTCATAAGAAGTTCACATACTACAGAAAAATTAGCTGCAAAGACAAATTCTGCTCTAGACAATATAAATGCTTCACTGTTGCTTTGACAAACACTATCTAGATATTTTGGACCTACGTATATAGGTTTTACAATATTAGATGGAGGAGGAAATTTTGATATACAGCTGAAAAAGACAGCTTGCAGGTGTCATGGAATTCAGCACTAATACTTGATGTCACAATTCACTTCAATGAGATACTCCTAAATTTCTTGCTTAGATTACTTTTAATATAAAGCTTTCTTTGGTTTACCTAGTACTTTTGGGAAACTTAAACATACAGAATCAGACTAAGTGATTTTAACAGAAAAAACAACATATGATGCAAAGATATGGTGTGATAATAGCATTTATCACCTTACCTTTCTAAGGGGGAATTATTTACCCTCCTGTTGTGTTCTGGTTGAACTGGACTGATTTGAGTTAGTAATCTGATTGTCATGAGTTTCCATGACTTTGTCCACACAGGACATCTGAACACATAAATACATTTTGATAACTTTTGTACACCTGTAGGTGTTCATTAGACATGAACTGGTGAGTTTGCAATTAGTGTATAGAATTTGAGTTCAGGCACATGTCCATTCATCAGATGGACACACCTCCTCTCCTAGACCCCCACATGCATGTGTGTTTGAGCATACACACACACACACACACACACACACACACTCCACTCCCCTTATTGGCTTCCATGGCAACCACCATGGGAACCACACCTGTTGGCAATTCTCACAAACATTTCCTACATTGCTTCAATATTATACAGAACTTTTCTCACAGCTCTGATATATAAAGTTTTTTTGAGGCCTCGTTCACAATTCATTCTGTGGCAGCACAATGACCAAACGGTATACAGTACGTGGGGCTCTCGATCATATCGTTGATCATGATTTGATTTCAAACCCTTGCTAAACTTTGACACATAGCGGTCTGTGACAAATAACATATCATCTGATTATTTGTTATATTCAAAATAATCCATACATTGTTGTTGTTTGTTTTTTCAAAAACCTGTTGTATGAGCTCAGGTCAATGAGTTCAAAACGTGTAATGTTCACATCTAATACAACATTAGGTGATAATATATGGATTTTTAATTAGCTATAATGGGGAGGTCATTTTGGGAATACAGAATTAATTAACATGAAACAAACACAACAGGAGGGTTAAATTAGACATTTAATGAAACAAATTTGCTTCAGTGTAGCCAGAAGCCCCAGATGTTGACCATACCTCATCATTTTGCTAAAAGAACCAAATTGATTCTGGATGATGTTCCTTCAGTTGTCTTTTTCTGTCAAAACTAGTTAGAATATGACCTAATTACTGACAGACCAACCAGCTTTAGCTGCTCTGTAGTTACTAAAATTAGTCCTAAAGTATCTAGTCTCTGTCTGATGTCTATATATACACCCTGCCAACCCTTGTTGCAGCTTTGAAATCCAGTGAAGTACGCCAAGTGTTGTTCAAACTGCTATTCTTGTCTCTGAGGATAAACTACATGTGTTTGTGTTGGTCTGTGCTTGAGGTTTTGCAAGCATATCAGCGCCATAATAAGGTGTTTAATGTGTCTCTTTCCCCTGAATCCTTGCCTTAGGCAGCAGGTCGAGTGATGTTGAAGCAAGGCTACGGCAAGATTATCAACACAGCCTCCATGGCCAGTCTAATAGGTGAGTGATGATTCTATTCCCCCACCTTCTCTCTGGAGCCCTTCCATGTCTGCTTTTAATCTCTCCATTTGGCGTGGAGTGTTGGGCAGAGAGGAGGAGGGGAAGGAAGTTAAATACATTTGTACTGTATGGGAGTACACATCACATTAAATATTAACATTAAATATTTTTTATCATCAGACAGTAAGTCGTCATATCTGAGTTTAGATCATTACAGCTGCGAGATTGACATAAGAAAAAAAAAATCAGCTTACAATGTCGCTGTTTATGAGAAAACCTAAGGTGCGCATTTTGAACAAGATGCGCATTTTAAACAGGATTAGCCAGATTTTCTCCTTAGCAACTTTTACCCCAGTTAAACTGTTCTATAGAGATGCATCCACCCCTGCATACAGTATAGCTGCAAATACAAAGTGTTGTGATTGCGTCTCACCGAGGCGGTTTTGCATCATAATAAACATCCCCCTCTCTGCGGAGCTGTCTGGAGGATGTGGAAGGCAACCTGAGGTCCAACTTGGGAAGGGAGGGTTCCTGTGGAACGGCAAAACCCCAGCCTGTGCCAGCGGCCTTGTTTGAACAACGGAAGACACTTTTCGAGTTTAGTGAGAGCCTAGTAAAAAGCTATGCAATTCACAGCCCAACGTAATGTTCCTCCTCCAACAGGTTCCTCCAGAGGAACAGCAACACTTCATCAGCAGTATAGTCAAATCGCCAGTAAACCACTGTGCCATATGGGCCCCAGTCCCGACTGCAGGGGCAATCTGTAAAACAGGAGCATGCTGGCAAATAGAGGCCGGCGTAAAAAAAATGATCAATTACTCACATTACGTACAGTCCTTCAGGAATTTACTTTATTGGTCTGGACATCTGTTATAATATTGTCATAATGTGTAATCAGATGGGACCTGTTCTAGCCAAGTGGAAGCCCAAAAAGCCGCCGTAAATGCCCAATTAAAATGCACAATGACAGCTTTTTGTCCATCTGCTGAATAGAACGTGTGTGTGTCCGCTAACCCCCCTCCTCACACACACATACGCACACTCCCAACCATCAACCACTATTTTGCTGAATGATGGCCAGCAACTCAAAGACACCCAGACACAGAAATATCCAAGTTGATATGGTCACACTCGGCTTTTTTGGCTGCATGATGACCTTACTGAGGGATTAGTGACACTCTCACACTCATACCTGCATATCTCTGCTGCATATTAATGCACATTACAACAGCAGCAGCATCCTGGGGAAAAGAGTGCATCATTTGAACTCCTTATCAGCTCAGAAGAATTCCAAATGTAAAAGGCGTGCCTGATAAAGAGCATGTTTTCTACCACTTGAAATGGGCAATAAGTAGCAGGGTGAATGTTAAAGAGGGCTTTGGTGAATGCTCTCCTTCTACCTCCTTTTCCCTTCTCTGGGGATTACTGCTCTTTAAGACGGCGAAAACATCAATGCAGGTTTATTTAAAGGATGAAGGCATTTTCTGAATGGTATTTTGGGGCCGTATCATCAGGTCTTGAGCGAGGATTAGTGCTGTTAGGCATTTTGAGCTGTGTTTCCTGTCCTGATAAGTCGGATTTCACCTTCAATCTGCGTGTAAGCCCTGGGCTCTGCTCCTCCTCGCCTGCTCCTCTGAGGTCCTAGCCTACCCTTATCCAGCCCAGCCCAACCTTACCTTCGTCTGCTATCTCGCTTTACTCCACACAATCCCACTCAACCTTACTTTCAGCTATGGAGCCGTTGTCCCACCCTTTACATCTTATTTCCTCAGCAGTTTCCAACTTCTACCTCCTTTTCTTGCATATTATTCTTCTTTTACCAGAGCAATATATATATATATATATATATATACGGATGCTCTAGCTTTTCTCCCCAGGACCGGTCCCTGCCTCTCCGCAGCTGGCCGGTATTTATCATCCCAGTCTCACATTGAAGCCATTTGGCAGTCAGATCGGCGGGTGATGAGGTTAACTACTAAAGTTGTATGTAACTTGGAGCCTTTGTTGTGATGATTAATCAACCAGCAGAAAATGAGCCCCTGTCTCGGCAATCCCATGCAGTGTGCAGCATCTGTGATGGTCAAGGCAAACAAATGGCTCCCTGCCTTTGTTGCTGAGGACAGAGCATAACTGGACATTATAAGCAATTAATTTTATATGGCTCCGTCCGCAGAGTCCCCAGCAGCTAATGGAAGCTTTTATGTAGTATCCACAAGAAACAATATGAGCTGTAATATAAAATCTATATGTTGGCAGCTTTTCTGAGAAAGGAACTGTTATATTTTTTTCTGCTTTAAAATTTACACTGAAAAATTTTTTTTAATGATTGTCTGGACATTTCAAAAGTGCATGACAGTAAATGTTATCTTTATTAATCACTGATTTCCTTGTCTCCTATCTACTCTGCAGTCCCCCATCCCCAGAAGCAACTTTCCTACAACACCTCCAAGGCTGGAGTGGTCAAACTGACTCAGACTCTGGGCACCGAATGGATCGACAGAGGAGTGCGTGTCAACTGCATCTCACCGTAAGTGTTGTCTGTCCGCAGCCTTAGTCATTGCGCCGAAACACACTAGTCCACCTTGAGTGTTGTGCGGCGTTGAGCTGCAAAAGGAAGAGGTGATTAGTGTGTTTGCTTTCATATGAAGAGCCCCATTTGAGAATGATGCACTAATTTAAGTCCTCAAACAATGCATCAGTGCTTAATTAGATGACGTCTTGAGGGATGAATCAACCAAACACTTGCTCTAATTGTTCTATTCAATTAGGGAATCAAATTTGCAACCTCACTCCAAGTGTCGGCACAACAATAGCGCCTTGTTTGTATCTATTTGTCTGAGAAGCTGAGCAGAAGGAAGAAAAGAGGAGAACACAGAATGGGCTGTGTGTGTATATGTGTGTGTGTGTGTGTGTGTGTGTGTGTGGGGGGGGGGGGGGGGGGGGGTGGTGTGTGTTAAGTGGAGCATCCCTTAGCCCCAGCCATCCTTGAGCAAATCCGTCCGGTGGCACGGGACGAGCCAGGCCCAGTCACAGCCCCAGAACAAAGCCCTCACACACGCGCCGCACTCAGCTTTATTTATCGGCAGCTTGTTTGCTAATTTTAATTTGCAAAGAAGCAATTCTCTTTCCCCTCGCTAACTGGGTGTCTCAATGGGCCGCTGATTTCTTTGAAGTGACAGTCGGTAAATATGCATAAAAAAGGGACACAATTAGCGCTCATGAGGTTGACTGGAGCCTGATTCCATTGGCAACTTTAGCCGCAGCGGTGATAAGCTGCATTATCTAGAAAATTGGCTGAGGGAAAACAGTACCTCTGATTGCCAGGAAAGGTTCCAGATAACAGGGCAGCTGAAGAGAAATATAATTGAGGTGGAATATGTTAACCAAGGTGTCACACGCTCCTTGGAAGTGCTAATTTAGCCAAATGTTGGAATTCTATATCAAGGCGCTGGGATACATCGTACAATGATTCGGGCCTCACAGCTTTTAGTCACTGTCACGTCAATTGTTTGAAAAGTCAGAAGTCGTCTCACATTAGGCGCAAGCAGGCGTGTTGACATATTTATTTAAATGTCAGCTCTGTGATGTTTTTACTGTTGACAGCGGAGAGAACTGTATTTGTTGCGACTGAGAAGTGGTGTCAAAGAGCTGTTACACACCAGTGCAGCCACAACACCAAAAACAGCACACCTGTTTTCTTTATAAATTCAACCAACGTTAAGTCCTGTCTCAACATAAAACTAGTTCAAGCCCATTTCAATTAGGAACCAAAGCAGAAATATGAGGGAGCTGCACATAATAAGTACTTAACCAAAGGCTATGAGCAAATTATGCCAGACGTCCCCTTTATACCCATGGGCTCTTCCTGAGATGTGCCAGTCATTAAAGTGCCACCAGTCCCACAGTAAATATCATCAGAGATGCTTTGCCATGCCCTTTCTTCAAAGGATAATTGGGTTTATTTTTGTCACCAAAGTGGTAGCTCTGAAACAACGCTGTCACTCCTGGCTCTGAACTGTGATGCCTTCTGATTTCATTGTGGTCTTTTTTTTCCCCCTCCTCTTTCTCTCTCACTTTCTCTGTCGTTCTTTTCAGGGGGATTGTTGACACCCCTCTCATCCACTCGGAGAGTCTGAGGCCTCTGGTGAAGCGCTGGCTGTCAGATATCCCTGCTGGTAGACTGGCTAAAGTGACAGACCTGCAAGCTGCAGTGGTCTACTTGGCATCTGACGCCTCCGACTACATGACAGGGCATAACTTAGTCATAGAGGGTGGGCAAAGTCTGTGGTAGAGGGGGGTAGATGAAGAGATGAGAACTTTCTCTTTTTTTTTTTTTTCCTCCTCCTCCTCACTCTCCTGGGGTTAGTCTCAGAAATAGGTGGCACCCATATTACTGTATTTCTTTTTGACACATTCACAGCAGTGTTAGTTTAAATGTTACTGGGATGTCATAACTTTTGGTCAGTTAAATACCTTGGTACGATGAGATGATTTTATCCTCTGTGTGCCCCAAATAAGTTCAGTTCTGTGGCAGACTGAACTTTTTAGCGGATGAAAAATACTTTCTATCTTGACAGAGAAAATATCTATGAAGTTCACAAGAAACACATCCAAATTGTTTTGTCACAATTTCTGCTCAATAGTTTATCTTGATATTGTTTTATACATAGAATACTGTTGAAACACATGACTTTTTTTTTTTGTTCAATGTGACTGTCAGTGTCTGTCTTAAATATCAGAAACTGATCTTTTTTTTATTGCAGAAGTTGCAGAGCATACTTGAAAAGTTTGGTTTTGTAGTTCAGGTTTTTTTTTTACCACACCATTTTCATACAAATGCAGTTCAAAGTGCCTTACATGACAATAAAGGGAATGACACTTTACATGCAAAATGAATGATTGTCTACAAGTGTGATTTTTACATAACCAAATAAACTGGAATACACAGTATAAGCTGCAGTATGTGTTTGCACAAGTAAAACCGTGTAGTTTATGAAGTTTAAATGTTCTAACAAAATCCCAGAAAGTACCTAATACAGACTGATTGATTCAGTGATGGCCACTGGTTATTCACACAAGAATGGGTTACCAGTGAGACATGATGTGCACTTTATGCACCTTGACTCCCTCTCCCTCTGGTCCAAGACTCTTGTGCACCATACACAGGGTTGCAGCATCCCAGTCCGCCTCTCTCTCAGCTCGTTCTGGCCAAATGGTCCCTACAAGTGGTGCTTGTGAGTGTCATCTTAATTGCTCCATTAACTGTTTGTGTGCTGAAAAACAATACTTAAAGGAGAGGTTAGCTGAGGACGTGACCCCAGTCGCTGCAATTATATGAAAAGTAGTGGCCAATTAGCACTCTCTGCAATGTGACACTGTTGCTGTTTATATGAGCAACTTCAACTTCTCACTGTTAGCGACCATTCTCTGATTTACATAATTGGGGGATTGGTCATTAATGGGAATGGCATGTGAGAGGATCCCATTAAGATATGGAGTGAGATCTGATCATCTCCTCTGCTCTGTGCTATTTATCTCCAGCTGCATTGGCACATTAGAAATTATTGTGATTCTTATCCTCATATTTTATGGTGAAATATCCAACTTTGCCACAATGTGTGCACACAAGATTTTGCTGAATTTGTTCAGAGGAAAGCAACTCATCACTTGTAGGTCACTTCCCTGTCTTGCCACTGATGGGCAGTATAAAGACAGGCAGACACAGCATTGACACAAGGACACAAAGTTACAACAAGAGGTTATCACATTATTTGCTATCATCTAATGGTAATAACAGTGATCTTTGCCTTATGTGTATGTGGGGAGATAATGATGAAATAAGAACACCTCTCCAATTCTAGTGTGCAAACAGCTGATCATGACAGACAAAGAAATGCTGAATAAATATTAATATATTTTCAATTAAATTTGGTTTGATAGTGGACAGTTACATTTCAAATGCATTAAAAATGCATTGGTCCATCGGTTGTCAAGAGGAGATTGAAGTAGCTATTTAAGTTCAGAGGCAACGGAGTGCAAATATGAATCTATAACACCGGTTGGTAAAGTGCAATATCCATTTGCATCCACAGACCAAATCTTTACTAAAGACAAGCAGGACTTCAGTTAACAACCTCAGTGTTTTTCATTTATATTTATATTATAAGTTGAATAAAGGTAAAGTTGGGACACACACCATGGTTAGTTTTGACTTTTGACTGCAAAGTCAAAAATAATTGTTGCTCAACAAAGTCTACCAGAAGGGATGTAAACTGGCCTTCACAAAGACCAAAAGCTTCTTTTACTCACATTGCTATCCACTATCATCTGTCAGTAGCAGTGCCTAAACTGTTGTTTTGCTGTTATGTTTTCCAGCATATTAAACTCTTTCAAAGGCCTCTTGGAAAGGTCTTGTTTTGTTTTACAATTGCAGCCAAAAGAGGCAAATCTATAATTTGAGCAGCAAAATGCGATATCCCCTCGAATGCCATAGCCTGCTTCATGAGGTGTAAGTGATCTTGAATCCATTATTTATGACCTCCTTTTGCTACCATTACACTGAAGAGGGAACCCTGTTGTACATAGCGCTGTTGTGCTAAACAGTTTCCCAGCAGAAAAAGGCACTTGTGCCCTCACACTTCAAATCAACTTTGATTAATGTTCAGTCTGTCACGGCATACAACGTTTTACAGCAGCAGCCGTTCAGAGGGAGACCCGGGTCGATGCTGAACAACACAGTGAGGCAATATGGGTTGCTGAGCAGGCTGTGTCCTGGTGACAAGAGGACCCAAGGGTTTATGGATGACATATTAACATTTGACAATATCAATACACTTTTATTGATGGATCATAGTGTCCTGTGCATACCCACTCAGTGAGGTGTTTGAAGATGAAATGTTACCCCTTATAAATTGAGTTGAGCCCTCTGATACCATCATCAGAGGTGGAGCTGTGCAACAGCAAAAGGAAATGTCAACATTTAGCTTCTAATAGGGTCTAATATTGCTGTATGAACATCAAACTTAATGGCCTAAGACGATTTGATTTGGGTGATTACCTGATAGAAAATCTGATTCTAATTGCTACCAAAACACTGAGTCATTTTCCTTCAAAATACATGTAAAACTTTACTGTTTCAGGCATTGCTTTAAAAGCTCATTATTTCAAGAAAACGTTTTAGATAAATTGAAATGAACAAAGGTAGTAGATGGAAAACATAAATAAGTGCTCGCCATTATACCTTGCAGCAGTTACAAACTGTACAGACGTCAGTTTTATACAGTGAGTAAAAAAGATCTATTATTGACGATGTGTGCTGTGTTGTGTTTAAAGGAATAGTTTGGCATTTTGGGAAATATGCTTATTTGCTGTCTTGCCAAGAGAGAGAGGATTGATACCACTTTCATATATTGTTAATATGAAGCTAGAGGCAGCAGTTGGTTAGCTTAGCTTAGTTTAGCTCAGTGTGCAGTTTGCTGAACCACAATTTATTTTACACTTTTTTGTACAGATTAAACAAACAAGATATAACATAATAATTAGTCCTTTTAGTGTAGTGGTGCAGTTACTTTTGGACGGAGGAAGTTTAGTTGTATTCCTGTTTAACTGTCAAAAAAAATTGGCGAAATATAAAAGTAATTATGAGAGTAAGTAATCTTCTCATCTAACTGTCAGCAAGAGGGTGAATGACTGTGTTTCCTAAAATGTCTAACTATTCCTTTTAGACAGAAATGACCAACAAGGCAAAACGAATCATTTCAAAGTTCATATCTATTTTTTGCAGTTAATTTTCTTTTACAAAAGCACTGGAAGCAACTATTGACTGCGGTTTCATTTTGATCATGAGGGGTTGCATCAAGTCTGATTAGCCTTTTG
This sequence comes from Euthynnus affinis, assembly GCA_029490765.1. Classification (NCBI taxonomy): domain Eukaryota; kingdom Metazoa; phylum Chordata; class Actinopteri; order Scombriformes; family Scombridae; genus Euthynnus; species Euthynnus affinis. Next base: position 7,126,236 of record CM055840.1, on the reverse strand, counting down.
TGTTCTCATGTGATTGTGCATGTGTGCGTGTTACACTTGACTGGCTGAAGGTACTGGATCATTGTCTACCAATATTTGTTATCTCATGTATTATTCATTGAAAAGCTGTTTTGCTGTTTGCGCTCCTCATGCTACCTGCTGACTTCACATGAGGACACTTTAACCGGCTGCTGTGTGTACTCAGATGGATTGCCAATAAATAAAAGTACAAGGACTTCGTCGACCCACATTATTACATTGTATTATGTTTGAATGCATGTGATGTTACTTGCACAATGCATTATCATGCATTATTAAAAGGTTTTTACTAAAACCATGTTTTGTTGTGTTCCCTTTTAGTTTCTTGGCTTTAAAACCGAATTTTTCATAATCAAATCAAAACATACCTGACATGTTTTTCTTTCGTTATTTTCCATGACTGCAGTAACACAGATGTGTTCTTGCTTCTAGCAGGAATGGATTAGTGCTATATTTTTGCCTGGCTGTTTGTATCAGGTTTGATATTAATGCATTTACACAACATGAATATGATTGTTTTTTTGTTTGTTTTTTCAAAGATGCCTCCTATGCCATCTCAGGAGGTGTCTAAAAAACAATTCAAATGTCCACATCCTGCATCCACAGTGTAAATGTATCAGGCTTTTATTCAACATTAATACTGAGCCAGAGAAACATTGCACTCCGAGTTCTCTAATTACAATGCAGCTAATGTATTATTTCCTCCCCATGTGGGATTACTTTCATCTTTCCCATTAAGATGCACATTTTGTTTGGATACTCAAATTACAAACCCCATATTAAATCTGACTGTGCAAAAGGCATTGATCATAGCCCCGATAGCTGCACTCCAACTTTGATTTAATTTGCACTTCCATTAATATCTATGAGACGTCCGATTGTCGTCTTGGGCATATTGATGGTATTGTAAGCCCTGCCTTCATATAATGTTCCCCAGCGGCAATGAGGAAATGTTACAGAGAATTAGGCCGAGAAGCAGGCTCAGTGGAACTGGCACTGCAGTCGGAAATTCATTACCCTAATAAATAGAGGGGGAAAAAAAGCGAGAATCTTAAGAGAAATTTCTCTCCCTCTCTCGCACTCTCTTTCTCTCTCACCACAAAAAAACCCCCCTCACTTTGGCCTGAGAGTGGACGACTGTAACTTAGGTGCTTCTCATTATTGCAGCCCGTGCACCCAAGGGTCTGCTTGGGACCCTGAGAAGTCTTTAAAATGTGCCTGATGATTCAATAGAATCACAGTCACTTACCAGTCTATCACAAGGCTTTATGTATACATACAGAGCTATTTGGATTTATGTGGCTGCATCTCTGTGATTTTTACATTCATGAGAATGGAGCCTAAATCTCGTTAAAATCTTCAGAATAGAATGAAACGGACATCATTAAAAGAAAATACAATATAACTCCAGTAGGAGATTCAGCCAGAGCTAGATGAGTGTCAAGCCATGCTGATTTCTTATGTTGATTAATGAAGTGCCAACTGAGTATATGTACTATTCCCTTCCTTTGTTGAAGCCTTGACACACTGTTTTCTATGGGGAAAACACTGCTGGAGCCAAGAGACATGAGTTATGCTGTAATTAATGCAATCATGAAGATGAAAATAGCTGTTGTTGCAACTAGAAAACGACAATGAAGAGCATATGAACCAAGGAGGCAGAAGATATATTGTTAGGTGACTGCGTTCACAGACTGTGCTGTCCTCTGAGACAGTGTATCTCTCAGTAAGTAGCATCTCTGAAACAAATATGTTTTACTGCATCCCTCACTTCCTGTAGCACAGCTTTTATTCTAGACATCTGCAAGCTTTTCAGAGGATGGCACAATTTTCCTTTTTTGTTTTCAGAAAGGGGGTGGGCTCCACTTCTCTTACGATTCTGCCAGAGTGATTCATTTGCAGGTCATTAAAAAACTCGTCTTTTGAAAGCATTAGGCTGCTCAGGTGGCGAAGCCTGTGCAGGGGAGACATGTCGTAAATAAAGGCAGCTACATTTCGAATGCCATAAATAGGGGACACCTAAGGACCTTGCATGATTGCAGACATCTAATCATTTAATTTATGCGTGTCTAAAGGAGCCCTCATTAACATTCAAGTAGCACTCATCTGTCTAGCGGGATCATTCCGAAGGCTGCATCACTCTCAGATGGAACGTATCTATTTGGGCAACACAGCATGGCTACACACTCAGCAAGCACCTTCTCGCCTTCTCCCTCAATGTCATGAGAGACACAGCATGTAACTCTCATAACTTACAGTGTGTGATTTGTGATCCAGTGATTGTGTTGCTGCTAATGTGGAGAACCTTTGACAAAGTTAAAGTCATATTCTCTAGGTCACAGTACAGTGTTGAGAATAACACTTCTGACTGTGTTGCACCAAATCCTTTAACCTTTTTTCAAAGCGGTCTGGACAAAAGGTGCACATTGGGCTGTATTTGCAGAGATTCATCAGCAGCCTTTTGATGAAGACAACTGAATCCTGTGATGTTTATTTTTGAAGACTGTCTGAAGTCTTTGTTAGCACTGTGATACTGTAACACACCTCAGTGTCTGCACAGCAGATGCATGCATGACAGAAACTCAATAATAACGGGTGTGGATTGCTTTTGACACGTGCTGGTTGCTGACAGCTGCTTTGTTCTATGGTCAGATTTCATATTTAACACATCAAAGAGTTGGGATACTTCACACTCTGTTAAGGACTGATAGCAAGTCTGACACTTTGCTGTTAAGAGAGGAGAGAGCTGGTCTTTCTCTGGCAGAGAATGAAGTCAAGTTGCATTCAATATTGTTTTTTTCACTTTCCTGCCAGATAAATGCAGTTATAAGCAGGCAGTGTTTTACGAGGAACGCAGTAAACATCACAGAGGAAGTGTCAAGTTTACAGTGATAATGAAAGAATTATTGTCAGGAAATTCCTGCAGCATGAAAGCACATATAAGAGCTGTTGTTTGCATGTGTACTGTAATCAGTAAGCATGTGGATTTCATAACTTTTGTGAACATGACATGCTCCAGGGGTGACACTGTGGAAGTGTCTGTTCAGTCCATTTAGTAAAAATGACTTTGCAGTTAGATGATTTACAGCAGTGGGACAGTGGAAAAGGGAAGAACAGACTGTTAGCTAAACATTAAACACACCTCAAACAGTGATTGTCCAGTCATAGCTTAGTAAATACATTTCTACACATTGAAGCAGCATGCACAGAACTGTAAAAGTGATACCTTGAAAGCATTTAAAGAGTTTGAAGGTGGTGTCTTTTCCAAAACTAAAAACACAAGAGCAAAAGAGTAAAGAATGGATTAAACAGTGTGTTTATCTGTTCTGATGTAACCTTCAGTGGCTAGCTAGCTTATGACCTGAGCGATACTTCCAAGTCCGAGAGTTAGAATATCTTTAACTAATTATACTGTACTGAGGTTAGGGGTTAAATTAAAAATATATCTAAAAAGACATAGTTTATAAAAATGCCATATAAAAATATACCCGTTTACAAGTTGCCTACCTGCTGCATATAGCACAGTAGTATTTTGCTATGTGGTTGCCAGTTGGGGAAGCTATAATGTAACGTTAGCGGCTATGTCCTGCTCTTTGTTGGATTTGAGTCAGAACAATGACCTCATCTATTTGCATGTCACCTAAATCTAGTCTAGGACAGCTTTAGAATTGGTCTTTCAGTATATGTAAGACCCCTTTTACAGGGTTATAATTTTAATACAACTGGAAACAGTAAAAACTCAGCTGGAGACAGCGTTTTCAACTAACTCATGGAGTTAACAGTAGCCCGTTAGTTTTATCAGCTAGCTAGCTAGCTAGTTGATTAAACCTGCTAGCACCAGATGTCATTTCAGCTGATGAAAGTAACAGTCACCAGCTCTGAAGCATAAGCCTCCTTCTGTTTGGCATTGTCTGAAATCAAGACACATTGTTTCAGAGATTGCTGAGAAATTTGTGTGGCAAATCTGCCACCATTATTGTTAACACTATAAGAATGAAAAGCTTGACAGTAAGCAGCAACCTCTGGGCCTGTAACATGAAGCCAATGCGGAAGCGCCAAAAACTGAGTTCCTTGAATGGCCAGTTCAAGCTGGCTCCAAATGCGAGTCATTCCCCATCGACTCCCATGTTAAAATGCTCAACTTTACAGCAGAAATAAACATGTTTACAGCCTGGTACAAAAAACGGTTTTGGTCTCTAAAGCTAATTTACTCTTTCATGACAATTGTACAGAGGGTGAATTTTTTTTTATAACTCACCTGTTTAAATTTTATTAAGCTGTAAAGTTATGCATAATGAAGGACATGGCTGCTTTGAGTGACAGGTCCGCTAAGTGCTAGGTGGCTTGTTTCAACCATTCAGCCCGCCTCTTTGCCCATTTTTGATTGGCTGGGAGTTTGGCAGCATCACACACTGCCAAGATGGCGACGGCCGGAGCGGCTCGCTTTGAGCTTCAAAACCGCTCTTCAGAAACCAACAGGTGACGTCACCGTAACTACGTCCATATTTTTATACAGTCTATGCTTGACAGGCGTAGCAACAGAAGGGGTGGGGCTTAGTGTATGGTCTGTTAGTTTACACGTCTGCAACACAAGCCTTGAAAATAGGAAGTATAAACTCAGAGAGCCTGGGGGAAATTTGAAGTCAAGGCAATGTGATAAATCCCCTCTTCAGCCCAGAAGACCTGCAACACCCCCACTTTATAAGGTAGGCCAAAGTAAGGTGGGGGCCAATAAATGATTCAGAGTTAAACATCACATTTTGAACGATGCACGAGGAGTGTGAGAGAGGCTTGCTCTTCTATATAGTCAGTATCCAGCAGCATTTTGATGTCTCTAACAAGAACACAATAAATTGTTCCTCATTATTCAGTAATTAACTCCAATGCGCCGGGTCCCCATCCCCCTGCGCCTCGCTCTAAATCACTACCCTCCTCCCCTCTTCTCCTCCTGCTACACAGCTCTTTAATTTCCTCTATGCTGTGGGGGGTGGGGGCAAGAGAGGGTGGAAGGGGGGGCACACACAGCTTGATGCACTCCATCATCCCCTTGCCACCCTCTTGTCACCCCCTCACCCTATCTGAGCCACATCCTCCTCCTCCTTCCTGCCTCCCATCCAGCCAGCTCCTAAGCAATGTGTACTCTCCCTGCAGGACACCACCTGCTTGAAGGAGGTAGAGATCACCTGAGCCGGGCCGACGGGCTCTAGTCACATTCGACATAACGACATAGCAGCGTCTTGTACTATCAAGGCATCAAAACTATGTTCACTGTCTTTTCATGGGGCTTTCCCCTTCCTCCTCTGCTCTTAATTGTTAAAATGAGGTCATTAATTGGAGGCTGAGTCAAATCACCTGTCATTTCAGCTGGGAATCATCCACTGATTGAAAGGTATCATAAAAACCTGCCCAGGGCCTGGTTTTTGCAGTGCCTGCTGGGAGCTCCCTTTGTGCCTTGACAATCTCCGCCCATGGGCACACAACTCACTTTACTTTCTCTGGCGGAGATTAGGCGGGTAGTCTTGGGTGACACACATCCACACGCGTGGCCCAAATATAGATTCAAGAGAGTCAGTAGTGTCAGGCGCAATTCCTGGAGGATGTTGCGGGGAGTGTTCGCTTTCCACTGTACTATTAACGCCCCTGACCTAATTGAGGATGATGCTCACACACACCACTTCTCTATATGAGAGTGAGGTCAGGTTCATTTGAGGGGGTAATTGTGAAATTGGCATGTAAACTAGGACAATAGAACAAATGATGAAAAATGAGGACAGATGACAAATTTCTAGATTTAGACATATCCAGATGTAGTGTCGTAGTCCAGCAACTGAAATGAATTAAGTTAGGGATATGTGTTTTGTAATGTTGACTGTCCTCTAATGTCATAATTTGGCAGAGCGAAGTGTTATTTTCTTAGACATCATGGTATTTTTCTCTAATAGTGCTCTGTATCATGGGTGTAACTGCAAGAAGGGCTTAATGAGAAACACATGCATCAAATATTTGAAGTGACGTCAACCTTAATGCGCCCAAACTTTCTTCACCTTGTGACAGCTGTGTAGGATTTAGTGGCATCTAGCGGTCTAGTGGTGAGGTTGCAGATTGCACCCAACTGTATACCCCTCCCCCTCCCCTTGCAAGCTACGGTGGCACCGAAACTTGCAAAAAAACGCGAAAAGCTGTCTCCAGTGTTATGTTTTTCCATACTGGGCTACTGTAGAAACATGGTTGGCTTTGTGGAAGGGGACCCGCTCCTTACGTAGATATAAAGGGCTCATTCTAAGGTAACGAAAACACACCTTCTTAGTTAAATTTTATAATTATACACTAATTAAAACATATTCAGGAATATTATATTGAATTTCTGCCAAGTCCTGCTAGTTGCTACTAAATTCTACACACTGCACCTTTAAAAACGCTCCATATATATTTAAGAAAATCACAGTGAAAATGTTGGCAATATTAACACAAAAAGGCCATTAGAAAAACAGACCTAAATTATTCTGAAGGCACAATGCTACATAAAGCTTTGGGACCCCCATTCTCCACATGGACTTAATCTTGAGGAACACTACATAAGATGCTGACAAACCCGCTGTTTGAAATAAAAACCCTCTAAACACATGGCATTAATATTTAATGGTGCTGCGTCCTCGGGAGGCCACTCTGGGCTGCAGCACTGTGTCTGAAGGGAGATGGTATTAGTGCTGTGTGCTCTGGAGGAAGAGCAGCTTCACACTAATGAAGCGATCAGGGCCTGAACTCTGAAGAAACCTCATATCCGATTAGTGAGCAGAGATGCATGTAAACATGGCGAAGCATCACGCGATAAGATCACTTTGTAAATGCAAGTCTTGTGTCACTAAACACAACAGTGGAGCGGCGTGCGGTGTTTTGAAGTGTTTTGCAAGTAACAACACATATCTCATTTAATCATTTCAATATTAGTTTCTTTTTCGACCCTCTACACAAGTGTTTTGAATTAAGACGGGAACGAGTTGTATGCAAGCTAATGGGTTAACAGTATCCTCTAAGCAACCATTAAGGTGCATGCATGTGTTGTGCAGCAGTGCAAACCACCTGACCTTGTCCACATCCGCTCGGCCGGGATGGGACAGCGTTTGAACCTGGCCAGTAAAGGACAGACCATTTGGATGTTATTAAAAAACATTAGAGTTCCTGAAGCCCATGCTACTCCCAAAGCCATCAGGTAATTTGAAAAAGAGATCCAGCGAATTTAAGATGTGCAGATGTTTTCGCTTTAAAACTGGCATCTGTTTATGCAGACACACTTTATGTTCCTAAAACCACAAAGGACCTCCAATAGGTTTTATGGAGCAGTATCAGCTCGAGCACTCAGCTTTGTAATTGTGCTGCACCAGGTAATGAGAAAATTGGACACAAGCAGTGTTCCCTGTAGATGTAACCCACAACATACAATTTTGCACAGCATGTGCAGTTATCTACATTTATTTTTTCCTAGTCTGTGCAGCGTTGTCTGAGCTCCTGTGCAGCTTTCAGGAGGTCAAACATGGTCACAGTTTAGAGCCTAATTCATATCAGAGGACTAATTCCATCTAAAAATGCAGGTGCAGATACAACAGTTTTCATTTAACTTTATACAATACCTATAAAACAGCACATAAAGTATATAGAAAGTTAACTTCTTTGGGTTTTCAGTAGAGATATGTGAATGGTAGCAAACAGTCTCATGTAAAGTTGTGAGTGATGAGTAAACCCTTTATTTATAATGTATTAAAAGCCTCTATTTTCTTTAAAAGTAACTAATAGCAAGCAATAGGAGGTGAAACGTTTTCAAAATGTTTCAGTCTGGTTTTCATAAAATAACAGAACTGAAACAGCCTCTCTTGGAGTTGCTGATCATTTCCTGATGAATGCAGATTAATCTTTGTTGTGTGACTAAAGTGTAACTTTCAACACAACTGATCAAAGGATTATAATTAAGAGATGGAGGATTTGGGTTATTATCTTCGTAGCTGCTCTGGCCTGCTTTTAATTTTACATGTCAAACAACTTTCAACCCCTATTAGTGAATACTATGCACAATATTTCATAACTATGACATGTTTCGAGGCTCACTTCACAGGGCCAATATAAAATACTGACCAATAAGTCAATTTGCACGGATTAGAGCATTGATGATAAATTCACAAATTTATTGTTGCCATTTGTACAGAGTATGGACAACATTAAGGAGAAACATGCTGTTATTCAACATGCTCAGTTGGACATTGTGGTTTTAAGGCTTGACTGACTTACTTGAGTACATGTAGCTGATATGTAGCTGTTGTTTTTGTCGTATTTTTCAGTATTAATTAATGTACCTAAACATACCTCTTCTCACTCATACTGAAGATAAAATAATAAGGTTTATGTTAATTTTACAGTTACATAAGCTTATACCAAAGAATTCAGATGTCCCTGCTGTGAATTCAAAGGCACTATAATATTTATTGTGATGGCGTGGTGATAAGAATACACTGGAATGAACCTACTTTACAAGTATGCATTCGTATGCAGTAGTACTTGCACGAATTGTTAACAGAGCTGACATGTGACCATAGTAGTCTTTTTCAGTGTGAAACACTGTATAATACGTTGGAGGAGGAAATGAATGCCAGTGAAACTGTATTTTATTACACTAAATAATTAGGAAAAATACATACTGTAATAAAGATCTAAGCTATACAGTGAAATCAAAGTGAAGCAGCACTGACACTCTGCCAACTAATTAATTCATCTACAGTGTTAAGACAATTCTGTCTTTTTCAGTGGTAATGGTGATGGCAATACAGAACTTGAAAAAATGAACCCATTTTTGAACTATAGAGTTATATCATGTACAGTGATAGTGATTTATACATGCAGTTCTGATCCACAACTGTACTTTTATGTGTGTCACCACTGTGTATTACAGTAAACAGTGTTTAACTGCACCAGGAGATGGCAGTGCTTCTGACAACTGCACTTTAATGGTCTCCTTGTTTGTAGAGTGAGATTAATCTCTTGGTCTCCATATGCAATGGCAGAAAACAAATGTTTGGTAATTGAACATAATCTAGTAACAGTGTGTTGTACGCCTCCACACTCACACTGACCTCTCTGAAAAATAGATGATGCTTAAGAACAATGTTTTCCTGTATACTGTTCTCACACTGACATAGCAGCCATGCTTCTGTGTCCATTTCCCATTATGTGACAAGGACATATTTCAGACTGAAGTGATCCAAACAGTGATCTACCACTTGAGAGAACTGTCTTTGAGAACAGAGGTCGAGGAGAGCGACAAGGACGAGTGTCCTACAAATGCCATATCCAACAGCTCCTGTGTTTCCAGTGGCACTTGAACTGAAATAGGCACGCTCAACAGGGGACAGGCTTCAAGATTTTTTTCCCCTACTTCAGAAAGACTATCATGTTGAAGCCTGAGTGCTTGTTGGTGTGTCAGTATGTGTATCAACAGAGCAGTGCTGGAATTCACAGGCCTCAAGGCCAGTGTATTGTTTGTGATGACACTGCTCCCTTGCTGCATAGTGATTTGGTACTGTACAATTCAAATTCAAGACACTACATAAGCCTTTAAGACCTTTAGGTATTCATTCATTCAGTATCTACAGTAGATGGTGTATGTTATAGTCATTATGTAGGTTTTTCCAAACATTTAAGTAGGAGGTGATCAGAAATTGGGAAAAAAATGTATTTAAAAAGACAATTTGGGATCTATCTGTATCAATCAACAATCAACTGTTCATTCCCAGAACATGGTTTGGATGAATCTTTATTTGTGATAGGCCAAAGTATGTGAATTACAACACCCTAACATGACTCATCTCAATTTTGTCACTTTTGTAAACAAAGTTTCAAATCAAAATGATGTGTAACTATACATGATTTAGTCAGAAGTCCAGTAAACATTCTAAGCTACTATGTAATTTTATAAAGAGGAAATAAATAATTTTTTCTTGTATAAATGACAAGTTAAATTAATAAGCACTGTTGGGCAAGTTACTTGCAATTGCAAATGCAATCAAATGCTTATTACTTATTGAAAAGTAATTGCATTACTTATTTAATATACAAACTCTATGTGCCCAACCCATAGGTTGGACCACTGGACTAAACTACCTTACTATATATAAAGTAGTTCAAACTAAGTTCACCTCCAGCAGCTACAACAGTAACATGAAGCTTTAGTATATATAATCATTTAATGGAACAGACTTGGCAGAAATGGAATCTAATATTTTTAAATTAGTGTATAATCACTTGAAAATAAGAATCATTGTGTTTTCGTTACCTTAGAATGAGTCCTTATATATATATAGGCAGCAGGTCCTCTTCTACAGAGCCCAGCATATTGCACCACCATGTGCAGTGGTGTGGTTCATTGATGTGTCTTTAATAGTTTTTGGACAACAATGGTCTACAGCACAGAGAAATAAGATATATTAGGCTTTGGATACACATAATAGTTACTAGCAGGATGGATTCATTGTTGGTTTGGCTCTGAACAAAAGATTTGTTGACAATAAGTAAATATAGAAAATCTCCAGCCTTATCCTTTAATGTCATCCCCACTGTCTGCACACAGCTCTGCTGAAGTCCTGTCCTCACAGGGTTCACATATACTCAAATCCTGAACAAATCAGGACCAAACAATTTTAGTATTTGTATTTGGGCACACCCCTACCCACAACTACTAAGAGTTACCAACATTCATAATCATAACAACTAATAATTATAATATCCATTAACCATTGTTAATTGTATTAGTTTCACCTGTGCTTTTCCTGCTACAACAAGTCAAAATGTCATGAAAAAAGTCCATTTTATAAAATCAGAAGTATGAAAATTTGCCAGAAGATCACATGTTAACACAGATTGATAACATACCTGTATATATTCATTTTTATCTTAATATCAGAAATGTATGTTTGTTTCAGCTTTAATTTTAGAGGATTTGTTTGTTTGTCTTTTTAGTTGAAGCCCTTATAAATCCTTCACTTCACATGGACAGTCTTGATACTGGTCTTTGATGATCCACACAATTTTTTACAGGGATTACAGTTTGTCTCCTACTAGTGATAGCATAATTCAGAAACCTCCATAGCCAGCTCCAGACAGTCACTTGCATCATTACAGGATCTGAACAGACCACACTCCAGATCTACGTAAGAGTCATCGTCACTGCTTGGCGTAGAGTCCACTGTGGTGACAACCTGTTTGTAGTTGGGACAGCAGTGGTTGGCAACTCTACCACAGGAATCAGGTAGCATGAGGATCATATCGTAGAGCCGACAGAAGAGACAGTTGAGGACGATCCCTGCACAGTCAACTGAGGGAGACACATACAGGAAATATATTCAGAATACTGCTTTTATTCATCATTAAATCATTTTTAACGTTTTTTTTTCTTCAGAAAAGCCTGCAACCCCTTCACACTTTTGCAAAGACTTCCTTAAAATGACGTGTGATGAATAGTGTTTAAACCCTATCTTCAGACATAAATAATCTGTGTTGCTATTAGAGCTGCTGGTCTTCACTTATAACTTACAACATTTTAAAAGCCTCCTTTCCTTCCTTTACACATGCATAATTTAAGAAATCCTGCCTTGTTCCCTCACAGAGAGACAAACAAGAAAGCTGTTTGGAGACATAATCAATTACCAAAGTCTCTCCTGTATACTTTGCCAGAAGCATTTCCAAGTTGTGTTTGTGGTTGCAGTGAAACAATGTGCTATGTGTCTTCCCAGCAACCTTTGCCAAACAGTGCCCCTGGGGTGCTATGAAGGATGAGATCATCAAATGACACTGACCATGAGCAGACAGTTACTCACTGAAGCCGTATTGTAGGAAAGTCCTTATGACTTGTGTTGCAAAGAATTTAGAAGACACATACCTCCACCAATATTGCACAATCCTCTAAATTTGTTATTTTAATGTTCCTAAGTTTTTTCTCCTAGTTCTCCTTCAAAATTGGTAGACAATCATGTTGATTTATGGGACATTATTTTCATGGCATTATTAAGGCTTTGTACAACAAGAATGAATCATGCAAAATTTCAAGTAAGTCAAGTTATAGTCATTCAAATTATGTGTCTATACTGCAACCTATGGGCAAATCAGCATCACATTTTGCAGGATTGCTCACAAGCCTCCTAAAGCCTCCTAAGCTCCTAAATGTGGTTGCAATTGCAATTTTAAGGAACTCAACATACAAAAGTACTTTTAAACAATTGAAAATCATACATTCTGAATTAACTAAAATGTAATTAAAATAATTGCTTATTAAATATCTGATCAGTGCCAAATATTACTTACAATAAGTTATTATTGGTAAATAACAGTAGTGCATAAGAACATTTGTAATCACTCGTATTGCTGCATCTACAGTAGCGATTCTACTTTGGTGGCCGTTTCTTTTGCATTAGTCTTTCTCTTTTTTGCTGCACTTTCAGTTTCTAAATTATTCACACATTTTCATAATTGATTATATGAACTGTATTTAAGCATTCTCACAGCATGGTGAAGCATAAAGCTTGCAATTTGTCAAATTTTTTATTCTGTCTGTGGTCTGTGGCATTATTATTCTGCATATTAATCATCGTTTATTTCATCAGTGGAAAAGCTGTGTTTGGATGAAAAGTTAATTTCATAACTTTTTACTGAGGACTCAACACATGATTTTTTTTTCCTTACATAATTTCAATGTGTGTTTATCTAGAATGGTTTGGCAGCTGTGTGCAGAGAGCATCAAACTGGTGTGATGAAGTGCTGATGTCACTAACCTCCCATGTTGCTCAGCTGAGAAGAAGACAGAGAGTCTGTTGTGGAGGATGCTGAGGAGGAAGATCTCCTCAGGTACGTTTTCAAAGAGAATAGAGGGGGAGTGGAGCTGTCACACTCTCTGGGCTGAACGTCTCTACCAGTCTCCCCAGGCTCAGTATCAGCAGTCGTGCCCAATCTCCAATCACAGATTTGAACCTCCCTTTGGATCCTGTCTGTCCAAGAGATGAAATATTATCTACCGGCACATCAGTTAGCAACAAGTAAGATGTGATTGTTTGAGTTTCCAAAGACCACAACCTAAGAACCTAAGAATGAATTAGTGTTAGAGTACAGAGGCCTGAAGACAGACACACAATAGGTGATACGATACAATGTCTTGCAAAAGATTCTGGCTTGTGTAAAGTTTTGAAAGACTTCCAACTACTGGCTGTAGTGGAGGATAATAAAAGTCAATATTACCTCTAAAGTTGATCATTTGCATGCCAACATAGTGTCTCTCTGTCAGCATAAAAAGCTTTTAAATCAGTATTTATACCATCACAGTACACTAAAGCTCTCCAGTGAAACCAGACTTTTCAGATTCTTTTAGGGTAAGTGCCACAGAATGCAAAGTGAACCACAACATCTATTCAGTAGGAATGAAACTGTGAGATAAATTATCCCCTTGGAAAGAAAAAAACAAAATATCACTATAATTTAAAGTAATTAATGAAACATTGTATTGTAATTGTATTGCCTGTAATTGTACAATATACAGGCCTTGTCATACTGTAGTTCAATATAGAGACATATGCTTCTTCACTTTCTTGCAGAGAGTTTGCTAAGATGCCAATATGTCTGTAAATTAAATAGAAGCTACAGCTGTCAGACACTTAGGTTAGCTTAGCATAAAGACTGGAAGAAGGTGGAAACAGTTGGCTCTGGGCAGACATAAAAACAACACTCTCAGAAGTCACTGACCAGGCCAAGAAATAGCTCAGCATGTAACTCCCTGTAAAATCACAAATTGTTGTTTTTGTATTTCGTCTTTCATTTTCTCATAGTAAAGAGTTTTCCAGAAAATCAACAGAATGTGGAGTTAGGCTGTGAAATTTCTAGAGTGCAGGAGTAGATCTGTTTGTTAACATCTGATTTAAATAGATATTAATGAATTATTGCGCTGACTGCAGTCTGTTTACTTTTTCACCACCTATTTGAAATGAATTATTCACCATTCCTTTCTCTGTTTTATTTAACATTTAATGCCTAATGATTTATTCACACTCTGGACACATTTTTGAAAGTAGAATAAACTGTATTTGTCTTACCTAAATTGTTGAAAGAGAGATACGAATGGACATTGCTCAGGGCTGTATTGGCCATTTTAAAGATTTTATTAGCTGTTATGTTTTTTAATACGTATGAAATAACAAAGTTCAGAATAGTCTCCCATGTTATCGCCCTCTGTCAGCTTGAAATTTCCTTTCATATCTCATTAGAGCTGTCTGTGTTTTTATCTGTCATTTCTTTAGTGAATGACTGAGAACAGAGGAAGGCAGGGATTAGTATTTTAGATACAACAAGTTAAACTTCAAAATCAGTGACATCTGCATGTATGTTTGAGCTGAGAAGCAGGGTGCTGCTCCCAGGTTATCTAATGAATTAAGTAAGAAGTGCAGCTGGTCCATGCCCATGACCATTAGCTGATAGAGAAATAAGGCCTGCAGGCATTCTATGCATTTTTCAGGTTTTGTTCCAGTGTTACACCAAACTACGCTCACTCATTAGACACTAGAGTTACTCCGAGTGGAGGATCTGAAGATAATTTACTTTCATGTTTTAAATCAAAATGCAAACTCAAATTTGCAGCACATCAGAGCCATCGGACAGAAAACATCTACACAATTTACAGGATGTATAAGCAAGCAACTGACAGAATCCATTTGTTTTGTGTCTGAAAAATGTGATTTGTTGGGGAAATTGTTCAAATACCATACAACTTTTTATAATTCACATTTCACGACAAGATAGACTCATGAAATTGCTTCAGTATCAAGAGCAGTTACCAGAGGCATGACGCTGACATTACTACAAGAAACACAGTGACTCAATTCTTTTCCACAGACCTGAGTCACATTTGAAAAACTCACCTCCTCTTACCCACGCAGAGCTCTCCTCAGCAGTGGTTACTCTTCCTTTGTCTTTCACATCAGCTCTCAGAGTCATTTCATCTGACATCTGGTCCATTGCATCACAAATAAAAAATGCACTTAGTATGACAAACCTGATTATCTCAAGCCAAAAATATGAGGCTACACACAACGCAGGCCAACATGAGTTAATGTCTAACACAGCGTTACCAAAGCTCGGTGTCTTCATTCACTCATCAGCTTTCAGGATTAGGTTCTCACGCAGCAGGCTGGGACATACTGTAGTCTTCACGTTCTGGCTGTGAAAGCAACTGTTTACCTCGGCAAAGAAGAGAGCAGCCAGGACAAATCCTTTACATTGCAAAGGGTCCATTTGGCCTGCTGCCTGCTGTAAGCCTCTCCAATGTTCCAATGACGTTGGCAAAAATACTGGAGATCCGCTCCTATCAAAACATCACCGGGACAAAGTCAGCAACATTTTATTAGTTTAAGTTGTTTCCCTCTATGAAGTGATAATGAAGCCAAAGGCAAATGCAGAGCATCGCATACTGAAAGGAAATATCCCATAAAAACATAATTCCCTATAATGCATTACTGAGCAATCCAGACACACTGTGAAGAGATTATATAATGTAGTAGTGAAGTGATTGTGGTAGAAAATAAAACAGTATTAAGTTCCTGTTTTCAGACTATACTGAAATATTTGATAGATACCGATGATTGTAAAGAAAACATATAATAGCACACAGACACGCACTCTCTCTCTCTCTCTCTCTCTCTCTCTCACACACACACACACACACACACACACACACACAAGACATCTCACTTGCTCCTTCAAGGCTGCTGAACATATGCATGAGGCAGCTAGTGCCAGTTTGTTTGTTGGGGTGAAACACACGGTGAAACATGGATAGCGAGCTGCATTCAAATTTCTCCGAATACAAGCCAACCAATTTACTCTAATTAGGCTCAACACTAGAGTTGCATTTTAATAGACGCCCCGCTGTGTTTGCATATGTTTAGAGAACAAGAGCCATGCTAATTGAAAAATTAAGATGTGAGAGTATTTGTCTACTGGGCTCCCACTATGCTGCACTCAGTGTAAATATAACTCCTGAAGAGAAGTTACACAGAGAGTTTCTATTTCTTCCTCCTCCTCCTCCTCCTGCTCCTCCTCCTTTCATTTTCTTTGCGTTGTGATGATAACACAACATGATGGTGAGAAAGAAAAAAAAAAAAAAAAAAAAAATCATGCTCTTGTGTTCTTCAAAAAGGCCCACAGTGATGATGTGACAACACCGCATTCCCACTCTTTGGTCGTGTTGTTTCTCTGTTTCACTGACACGGCAGGTTTTGTTTCATTGGTCAACGTCAATCACGCCGTCAGAGAGGTTCAGCAGGTTACGTGGTTAATTTGGCTCCCATGGAAATGTGCTCTCGGTGAAATGAGCTGTGCGGCCCCGCGTCTGCAGAAAAGTCACAGTGGCTGACACTCAACACCATTAGAGCTTTCCTTAATGTAGAGCGAAGTGACAGCCTGAGATCAAGTTCAGGTACAAATTACACTACATCTAAGTGACAGCTTTCTGACCCCCTTCGCTTCACTTACAGTCCACACCATTATTTACAGTTGTAAACAGATGCTCATACAAGTCCACCCAATGCCTTTCCTCACAGCCACAGTCTTGTTGTGTTTATGTTCTGTTTCTCAAATATGTTTAGGGAGCTAGCTTGTTGAGTACTGAGACCACGAATATTAAACAATAATAATAGTACTCCACTAGCAGAACTTCATCAAAATTTGAATCGCTCTTCACATGTAGGCCTATGTCTAATGGCCAAATGTCACTATTAACACATAATAAAGCTTAAACGTGTAATAAAGTTTGAATTAAGATGAGTCATACTGTCAATGTGTCCACATGAAAAACAATGTGAGCGGCAACAACAATGTTTGTATTTCCTATTAGCTTCTAGGCTACCACAACTCCTTTGGGACAAGGAACTTGACTGTCAAACAACTCTGGCAAACTTGGGTCACTGGATCAAGTTTCCACAGTCAAGCTGTTGTGAATCATACAAATGGTTCAAAGTAATATGGTTCTCCAGGTGGTATATTGATATTTCTATTGCACATTTATCAAATACTAAAGGATTTTCATGTGTATGCAAACCTCCTGCTCTACTCTTCAGTGCTACTTTATTCAATGCTAACATTTTAGCAAGACCTATTTTTAGAAATGATAGGAATTCAGTCTTTGGTGGAATGCCAATAATTTTTTGGAAGACTTTTGATGACCAAATTCACTGCATAGTGTGGAATAGTTCCCAAAATAGTTCCCAAAATAAAACACTCCTGTATTTTTAATCTGTGAAGTATGAAGTGATTTGAAATTTGTGATACCTCCTAAAAATCCCATATGTTCTATCTGAGCTTACATTAATGCAGTATTAAGGCATAATTGAATAATGCGAAAGTCTTATGGAAAGTCATTTTGCTTTCTCCAGCTCACCTTGAAAGGACAACTTAACATTTGCGCTATGCATGTCTGTGGTCTTGGCAGCTGTTTCGTGAAACCGAATGGATTTTTTTTTTGTGTGTGGTTTTAGTTAAATGTCTTAGTTTGTTAAACATGCTGCCGGTGCAGAGGTCCCCTTTGCCCTTTAATGAGTTCCACTGAGAGTAAGTGTCATAGTTGGCTCTGGTGATGAGAGCAGACTCCCATGTCACCTTGAGGCTGGCTTACACAAAGGGAAGATGACACTTGATGTCATATTCACTCTCTCCTTTTACAAATGGTTAACCCCAGTGGGTTTACTCTTATGGGCAGATGTCACTGTCCTCACACAGATAAAAGGTACAAATCTGAAATATGACAGATGAGAAAACAAACAATTGGAGGATTTGATTAATGTTATATACTGTGGGTGTAAAACAGGCTTGCATTAATTATTATTACACGATAATCATCACATAATGATTGCATACTTATTCATCTACAGTAAAGGTACACTACACCTTTATACAAAACTTTTTACACAACATTAATGGGCAACATTACCAAAATATTTGCCTGACATTTTTTTTGCTGTATTAACAATAAGAACACACTGTTATTTTGTGATTTTGCACAAATATTTTGCTTCCCTGCAACATTTTTGGCAAATTTTGAAACTTCTCTCTACGTTAATGTGTTAAAATAATTTCTAATTTCTAGGAATATTATAACATTTAAACCTTTGTCCTGACTTTGACCATCTGTTTTTCACATGAACTTTACAGTAAACATCAGTGCAAAAGAGTCAGGAGCACTTAACGCCTCCATACGTTTTTTTTTTTCCTTACAGGATTAGATGATAATCCTGTCTGAATCATCATTGAGAACTGAGCCGGGCTTGAGACAGGATGAAATATGAATTTAAAGAATCCCTGTCTGATGGACTGAGATCTTGGAGAGTGTTTCATTTGTGTAGTCATGCACAGTCTTTATTAACTACAACAGAGTTTACTGTGGAGCAGTTTGTTCTGATCCACTTAAAGTGCTGTACTTTAAAGCAGAGCTCACCTTGTGTACTCTGGGGAGTGTTTCTGCTCAGCCCATTAAGAACACAATAATTCATTTTTTAGATCATTTTGCTCTAATTGAACATGTCTGGTATATGCAATTTTTTCAACATCTTTAAGGACACCTGCCTACCTTTATGACAGCCGAGCAGGGGGGAAAGAAACTTCTGCTGCTTGTCACTGAGGGAAGAAATCAGTTTCCAAATTAAGATTGCAGATAAATGACCTTACAAAGCAAAGGAAATCAAAGAAGTATGGGAATGGGGTAAATTGGATTCTTTGGCGTCTAACAGTATATGACTTAAACCAACAGGGGATTCTCTCCACAGTGGAGGAAGTGAGAGTTTCCTAAGGCAACAGTCCCACCTGGGACCTCCTGATGATCCATGGGGTGTTCGTAAAAAGCCTTGAAGTTATTCAACCCACTAAAAGGCTAAATAGATTTTTTTTCTATTAACATTTAGGCTGTATTGCTCTGATTTCAGAGCTTCTATACTGGTTTCAGGCAATCTATTTCATATTACTCAGTCAATATTCTGTATTTAATTTGCATAGCTGAAAGGTTTGTTAATGTCTGGGGTTTTATTGTATGACACTGGATATCAACAATGATCAAACAATGGTAAACTAATTGGTTAATGATAAACTCTGATTTCAAGGGTTTAGTATATTCTTTACTTTGAATATTCTTCAGTATCGTACTGAGAACATACAGTATAAAAATAGCTTGTTAGATTTATAAAGAATCTGTGTAACTTCCTTGGGTACCCTTTTTAACTATGGGTTATTGTTTGAAAAATGTCTACACCATTGTTGATATAATATGTCAGTTTGGGTTTTTTTTTATACAAATCTGACCAGAAATTTGGTACTGGTTCTGTGCCACACATGTGATCATTAATCATCAAATTATCATGTGGTCCCTGCCACACGTTTCAGTTTAACTTTGTCTGCCGTTTGGTGCTGGGAAGGTAGTGTGCAGTCAGTTTAACAGGTTTATCACTCAAAACAGCTTCCTGCTGCTGGGAAGGCTATGAGAGCAGTGAGACTGAAACAAGCACTAAACTTGCTGGCTGTAAAACCAAAACAATGAGCTGAAAGATGCTAAAATGTTCCAAAGAGCGAAGGGGAACTGCAAAGTCCACTGATAGGCTAATGTTGGTGTGTCTGTGGGTTTGTCACTACAAGTCAACACTTTAACATTACACATAATAATTTGAACCATTGTTAGTATAAAAATATTGAATACTGAGTGCAGCTTTTACCAAGAATGAATCACAGTTATTTTTTTCTGCCATAGTCCATATAGATTTAAGATGATACATGCTTCCTAAACATATACTGTATTAATTTTTAGGTATTAATCAGTTGACACAAGAGAGGTAACTGACATGAATATTGATAAACCTGAGCTTTACTTTTATGCTGAAATGAAATGAAACTCATCATTACAGCATTTATACAGAATGAACACAGGCATCATGAGAAATCCCAATTATTAGGGACCAATTTGCTCCTTCAGATAATCAATGTTGGCACTGAATCAAGCCCTGCTCCACGGGCTTAATGCTTGAATTGATCATTGATGCTTTCTCACCAATAAGCAGTTTAAAATGACTAATTGGGTAGTGCTAAGAGTAGCTTGGGCTTTTGCTATTAGTGTAATGATGATATGACATCAGACGTTTTCTGTAAAGCATTGTCTTGTTGTTATTGGGCAAGACAGATTATGATTGGGTTTAGTCGGTGCACATTATGAGATGCTCCTTAAGTAGCATTCATAAAGCAAAGCTCCTTGCTGTGTCAGAGTGATAATAAGGGTGGTGATTCATATATACTTTAGGAGTCAAAGGGAGCACTGTGTTAGACCTGTATTTTCTTTTATTTGTCCTTGCTGTTGGGGGATCATGGATCTTGTGCTGCCTTTGTCCCTGCGTACATCAGATGGAGAGCTGTGTCTGGGATGGAGCGGGCGAGTCATTGATATGCCAACTCTGTTTTTACACATTGTCATTTTATCTTTCTCATTACTGTCATTACTACAGACTCAGATACATCTCATTACAAGGGTACATTGGGACAAACATAAAATCCCTGCCCCCCTCCCTTTAAGTTGGATATCTTTCAAATGCTCAAAGTAGATAACCGCTGTGTTAGGTCCACAACAGCTGTTAATATTTCATGATAATATAGCTTTATTCCCAATGATATCTTTCTGTTTCTTTTGATGGTGTGTTAAAATGGCAAATTAATGCAAGTTCAAATGAGTCCACTTTATCTAAACATTGTCTCCGGGAACCTGGATTTGCACCTGTACAGCTAAACTGAGCACACACATACTCACACACAACTACAGAGTAATGTGTATGCACACGGACACTCACCAGCCCAAGCGTGCAAGCAGACACACACGTACAAGCACTCTAAGCACGCACACACACGCTTTTATGTTGAGTTGGCTCCAACTTCTGATGTAATTTTATTTTTAGCTGGTCCTCTCTTATGTTGGAGCCCCATGAAGTCTTTTCCATCTACGACTTAGTTCCTCAGCCAAATATTGACTTTGGGATCTGATTATTAAGCAATTTCCACAAAACTTCAAATTACTATCTGAACAATTATTTTAAAGACGTTACAAGACCCAGTAGACCCCCAAGGTCTTGAAACTGATTATGCAAAAAGATAATTGCTATGAAGATTTAAAAAGAATTAAATTGGTTTGACAAACCTATAAGTTGTTAACTACTGCTCAGTGCAAAAGAATACATTTGCTGACAAGGCCACAAAGAACCAGAGCAGAGGAGGCTTTTCCCGTGTGCTCAGGTGGGCGGGAGGTATAGCTCTCTTTATTATCACAGCTAATGGTGTTCCAGATCTGTCCTCAATTATACAGGATGAGATGAACTATTAATTAATAATTCTTCTGATAGATAAATTGTGCCACATTCAGCAGATGTGCACTTCTTAGAGATGAGAGGAGACACAGATTGAGGCTATTGACCAACAGTGGCCCCGTTCCATGTCTGTCTTTATAGATGTGTGAGCTTTATCTCAGCTTGACACATTGTTATGTTCCCTGTCCCCCTGTCCCGCTTTAACTGCCCACGTACCGTCAGCAGGCGTCCATGTTTTCCTGATTTACTGTGTGCAAAGCCAATGTTGCATAATTTGTGTTTTAAGAAAAGATATTAATCCTTCTTCACATTGCGTAAAATGGATATTTTTCCCTCTCAGGTTAAATGTACATTGCCTGAAAAATGACACATCCTCAAAGTACTTTTGAGCAAAGGCTGAGTTGTATAATTTTCCCATAAGCTTGGAGCGTTTAAGTGTAGAAAGGAGGAATTATATGGCTATGAATGGCTTCCTTAATAGTGATATCACTTCCTAGAACAAAAGAAGGTGGCTCCGCAATGAGCTGGGGAGTGCGGACGCCTGCTCGATTGGCCATTTCCCGGGCTTCCATTAAGGTCATGCACTGTGCCACCGTGCCGGAGAGTGCATGAGTGACAACACGGCCAAGACGAATGGAGCACTCTCCCACAAACCTCGTTAAGACTGAAATCGCAGAAAAAATAATAGTTATTAAATTAATTGCAGTCATAATCTCGTAAAATATGTGTCAAAAAATTATATGCGGTTCGATTAACACATAACATGGGTGTCAAATCTGTAATAAAACCCTGATCAATAAAACAATAACCATGTTGTTAAAAGCAGTCATTGAAAGGTGTTGCTGGCAGTGGGCTCCAGGGGTGAGCAACCCTTTTAATATAAACGGATTTCATCTTTCCACCATGTCACCTAAATCACCTCAATGTTTGTGTATACAATTAAAATAAGATAATAAATTGCAGCAATGGATGGATTACGAACGTTCCCTTCGACCCCATACATCAGGCTTTGTCAGTGGCCCAGAAAATGCATGTCTAACAATCTGTTGATTACAATGCGGTGTGAGCAGAGGCCCCGCTGAGGGAGGATCATGACTGTTGCAGGATACATTATTTTAACATATTGTTATGTTTAAATCGATAAGTTTTAAACGAGCGCTAACGACTGCTATTAATTAAACTTTCAGAATCTTTTATTAGAAAAGTTACCACTTGTGTGCTTGATTTAATGAATGGTTTATTATTTCATTTTGTTGGCCCTGACCATTATGCCCAAACGACTGGTCTTTTATCTTGAAAAGAAATGAGGCAAGGCGTAGTTTATTTGCAGTGCACAGACGATGATAACGCGTCAGTTGAAGGGCATATTTGTTTTAAAGCCTTGGAGGAGTAACCGTGACTGGTTCTTGATACAATTTGCCTGCCTCTAAACCATATTGAAATCACCCCCTCCTTCTTTCATGCTATTTGGCCCTTGAGATATTATTATTTTTTATCAGTGTTTATATGAAATCATTTGAGTGGGGATGTCAATTTGGAAATGAAATTGTCTGTGCAAGGGAAACATTCTGATTGGAAATTAATGGTATTGCAATTAAAACTTGGGAGTTACAGTATTTGGTAACAATTATGATAATGACTCTAGCTGGAGGTGTGAATTTCACAAGTGGAGGAGGGGGTGTCGGGGATCGGCTGTTAGCACAAGTGCTGTGCTGGAAAGCTACATAGCAGTGGCAAGCCTCATCCTCCCCGTGTAAAAATATGTTTCTACCAGTTTCTTCTAATAGAGTAATGCCAGTGAAAAAATATCTTGGCTTCTCCTCGGTAGAATGTGTGTTATTCCATTACTGAACACAGATAAACTGCCTTTTGTGATATTGCTGCAGGAAGCTTTTTTGCTCTCAAGTTGCCATTGACGGAACGTGTCCTACATTGTGCTGTAGTAATAGAGTGGTTTATCAGCTCATGTTGAGAGTAGCTATAGGCTAAGTATGGTTGAGAGTCACAATTACCAACAGACACAACATGCTGTTTGTCTGCTCATGATTAATGCGCTAGATCAATGTGGGCCACTGCAAAGAAGCAGGGTGATGGAAGATTCCTGTGAGGTTCTTTTTTTTCTCTCCTTCTCTCTGTTTTCTTTTTTCTCTCTCTCTCTCCACACACTGCTATCAGCCAAATTGGATGATCAGTGAGGGAATTCTCCCACTCTCTGGGGCTTTCGCTGTGGTTTGTAGATTTTGCCTTCAGGTTTGAAATTCACTCAAACTGGAGAAGTCCTTTATCCAGAGACTGGCTTTTTTCAATTGAGCATTAAGCAGGGGTCCAGATGGGGGGAAGTAGTTGCCTTTTTTAACCGAGGAACAGTGTTTACTCTGCTACTTGCAATCCCATGTCAGCTAGAATAAACCATAATACCTGTCTGAAGAAGTTACTATAGACCCGCATTAGATCTGTGCTGTTGTGTGGGGTGGAGGGAAGATAATTTTCCTCCTCTGAATAGTCTACAAAATATTATTCTACTCATATTTCTTTTTATAATTACTTAAAGGCATGGTACATCATTGTAGGAAATGCTTATTCACTTTCTTGCCAAGAGTTAGATGAGGAGATCGATAGAACTCTCTTATCAGTATGGTAATGTAGCTTTAGCCAGCAGCTGGTTAGTTTAGCTTAGCATAAATAGGCCTACTGGAAAACTGGAAACAGCTTTTCTGGCTCTGTCCAAAAATCCACCTAACTCAAAAGCTCACTGATTAACATGTTATATCATTTTTTTGCTGTGTGAAAATGATAATTTGCCATTTTACCAGGCAAGTGGAGACTCCAATAAGTCACTAGCCTCAGCTATGAAATAGTTTGGTACATAACCTCCTGTGAAACAGCTAAATGCCATTTTTACACTTTGGGTTTTCTACGAATTAAATGATATGATGTGTTAATTAGTGAGCTTAGAGGTGCTAGTTGTTACACTGCAGAGCAAGGCTAGCTGTCTCCCCTTGTTTCCAGACTCTGTGCTGAGCTAGCCTATCCGGCTGCTTCTGGCTTCACATTTAACATACAGATATGAGAGTGTTATCAATCCTCACATCTAACTTTCAGCAAGACCACCACCTTTAATTATGAACATTTAATGTCATTCCAGTGGACATTCTCAATGCAGCTGGATCGTTCTGCCAGATTCGGAGCAGACCATTAAAACGACTAGTAAACATTCATCTCTGATTTCAATGGCTTTGAAACAAAAGCCGATCACTCAACATATGCGTCTCCCACTGAAAATGGCAATATGTGGTTTAAGTGCAAAGGCCAGCATTGCATACCAGAGGTTACTTAGCAAGATTTTATGGATAGGCCTGCCACACAGTATTTAGATCTAACCCTTTCATGGTTCAAACAAATTATAATGTAATATGCTTTTTGGACAGAGTCCAAAAGAAAAGTATTTAAATGACATACAATCCACCAGAAGGAGCGTTCTTTGGTTTTTCACCAGGATGCTGAACGCTGAGCCCTGGAGCCAGAGCTGAGAATGAGAATTACCCATCAACTCTTGAGCAGATTCAGTGGTCAATAATTGAATGAGTGAATCCCATTGTCCAATTACCCGCATTATCTGTGGATACTCCTCTCATTAAAAGGCTAGGGAGGAAGGAGAATAATTAAAAAGATTTGCAGCATGGGCATTTAATGATCACACTGCTTTTGCCTGATATACTCTCCAGGACCAGTGAGAGCATGTGGGATTGAAGGCAGAGGAGCAGCCCCCACCCCTTCAACCCTCCAACCCACCCTCCCTTTATCCATGGCCTCCCTGCAGCGCCAACTGGCTCCACTCTGACAGTGAGTGGGCTTCAGCCACAGCTCTGCAGGGTCGAGCTCACACTTTGGCCCCGGAGGGCTCCAACTGAAACTATACAAGCTTTGGGTCCCATTTGCAAGTTTGCAATTTCACCTTCTTAATGTAAATACACACTTAATATTAAAAAACAGCAAGGCACATTAAAAAGTCGCAGTGCCAAAGTGCAGTGTAAACACTTGCAGTAGAGTGCTAAATTGCTATTTGGCTGGCAGTGCTGCTGGCAGTCGGGACACATACCTGTGGTAAGAATGCCCTCGTCAGGTAGAATATTCTTTGCGTCATTAAGCTTGTGAGTGCTTCGAGAAATACAGCCCCCTCCACCTCTCTTTCCATGGTGGAGCACGGCTTTAATTAGCACAGTCTCAATGCATAACACCAGCGCAATTTGGTGGAGATCTATCGCTGTAGGGGCCTGCTTAGTTCAAGATGTTTTTTACCTCATTCTCAAAGAGCGCATCACACAGTCAAGTGAGCTCTTGCGTGGTGTGTCTAGAGGGCCCTAGTTGTACTGTAAACATGCTTGAAGTGTTGCTCGGAAAATAGCAGAGCAGAACAGTTTCATATCTCTATAGAAGCTGTCCATAAACTGGTGAGTCATCCCAATGATGCAACAGCTTACCGGATCTCCTCATTAAGAGCACTTGTGAAGCACTTTTCTGATAGTGCTAGAGTTGATATTTGATGTTTATGGAAGTTCTTAATTGGTGTAAATAGTAGTTCAGATGTTCCTGGCAGCTGGCATGGGTCAAGAGGCTGTGCTCTGGACGGGGCTGAGAGAACATGTGTTTGATCATGTAGAAGCAACTTTTGATTATTTGATATTTTGGAATTGCATGGGTCCAGACCTTTGAATCTGCCCACTCCACCGAGATGACTGATTCTGGACTGGCATCATGACATGACAACGGTGTCTTTGTTGAAAAAAATCGATTATCCATTGAGCGCTATGGGGGGACTAACAATTAGCTAATCAGCACCACCGGTAATCATGATGACAAGTAATCAAAAACATCTAGTCTATACAGGTGAATTACACAAATATCTCAGAAACATTCACTTAATGTCCTCTCTTTCATGTTTTAGCTACTGAACAATATTCTTGAATTTGATATGACCCCCCTAACAAATTTCTTTTATGTAGACAGCATGTCTTCTCAATATCGTTTGTTTTTACTTCACTTCATTCCACTCTTAAAACCCCAGCAAAACCAGTATGTTGGCATGGCTATGCATTGCAGTGTTGACTCAAATTGATGTTAGATTCAAGCGGATACATTATTTTATAGTGACTGGTTAGGGAAAATCAAATCCATCTCTCCCACGGAAATCAGTTAGAGTGGAGGCAATGTCACTGACTGAAGATGGAAATAGAGTGTAACGAGTTGACAATTCTGTCTGATATCAAGCAGGCTTTGGAACAGACGTTGAACCAGCTGACTGGCCGAGCACTTGCGTCACTGAGCTACAAACATTATTGGAGTCCAATATAGCAGAGATGATTTATATGATCAGCTAATATAGGCTTTTCTCACATATTTTGTCATCTGAATATATCCGTACCAATAACAAACCAATGATTTTGCATTAAAATTGTAATCATGGCAAGGTGGCTATTTGAAATGTTTGTGTTTGCTTTGGTCAATCCAAGGTTATGAACATGTTTTATAAATATATTGAGATTATTCATTTATGATGGATTAGCACATAGCAGTTTTGAGAGCTGCTTGGAAACTGGCTGTTTATTTCCGCTTATTTCACCTTATTTATGCCACACCATGAAACCAAAACCTTACAACCCCACTGTCTAAGGAAATTATCTAGCCTTGTTTAAAAATGAAACTACTATATGTTTATGGCATGACTTTTTTCTGTAGGAACCAATAGGCTTGGTGCTGAGTGCTACAGACAGAGTATGGACGTTGGAAAGTATTGAGAGACAGGTTGGTTTTGGTTATTTTTGGTAAAATATAGAATTTTACCAGCCTTATCATTTAAACGGTCAATACACCCAAATAACAAAAAGAAAATATCAAAATAATTATCTAGTCATGCAGATAGTCCTGGTTTTAATTGGAGACTTTTGTTACAACCGCATTTGAGGATGAACAGAATCTTGATTTTTGACACACAGTTATGAAAATTACATTTAAAAACACAGGACCAACATCTTTTTCAGCAACTCAGGATTTTCCACAGGACATTTTTTCTCTTATTTAAAACTGTTGACTATGAGGTCTGAGGTCTGGGGATAACAGAGGCATAGTTTCTGAAAAGATATGTAGCTGTTGGATTTTTTAAATATTTATTTATTTATTGCTGCTTTAAGTGCCAAAAATGTAATTCCATTCATTTCAGCAATAATATTGGCAAACAAAACAAAACATTTTTTCTTTAGTATAAGTATTAGCATTACAGAATCACACTTGGTGCTGTTCTTCAGCAAAGATGTGTATCTGTTTAATGTTTATCATGTTTCCTGGCCTGAATTAAAAGTCCTGTTCACTAAGGTGGAAAGTAGAAGCGGAATATCTTTATTCAAGATTTTACAAAACAGTATATTTAATAAGTCTTTTTCAAGGTAATACAGAGTGCTTGTGTGACAGGTCAAGATGACAAGTAATACAGATGTATGTTATTCTTGCTTTGACCTACCTTTGGACCTATTAACAGCTTGTCTGGGCCCAGTTTATACTGTGAATATAATTGCCAGTGCAAATGCCATGATAGCCATTGTGCATATTGTAAACAATCAATCAGCTGTCTCACAGTATTCAGCCAAGATATTAATGGTAACTACAACTAGAGGAAACTTCAGGTAACCACCAAAATAGTACAAAGACTAAATGAGCAGATATTGCAGTTATCCATGAGGCAGATTTTTACTGTCATTAGAAATATATTTTTTCCCACACATCTGTCCTGCGCAGCCTCAAGATGAAATTCTGTGTAAAAGGTGTCATAAGAATGTCAGTGGATATTAATCACACGTATCCTTGATCTGTGGTGACATTCCTAACCGGGTCACCTGTAAAGGAAGACTTTGGAGCTGAAATAGTCCCGCTCTCAAAGTGAGATCTAGCAAAGAGAAAAGCCTCACAATCACAGGAATGTAACAAGAGAGAAGCACATCAACAGCTGCTGAATACGGAACAGAACGATTGTTTTTTAATGATTATGATGATAATATGATTTTGGTTGTTTGCTTGATGATTTATGTGTGTGTGTATGTGCACATGCTTGTGTTTGTGTGTGTGTGTGCGTGTGTGTGTGTTATTGCACAGTAGAATAAAGTATTAGTGGTTAGAGGTGCACTATGTAGGATATGGCCAGAATTTTCTTTTAAAACATTCAAAAATTAACTAAAAATATCAACAAAATGTGAAGAAACAACAATTTTGACATTGTGTCAGAGATCTCTATTGCAGAGATATCTACTGAAGTTAGCATGCTAACCGGCAAGACAGGGCCCATTCTGTCTCATGTTACCACTAGGTATCAAGGGCAATAGTGAGTCATTGTAGCGTCCAGTCTGCAGTCAGGCCAACATGAGAGGAGGAAGAAGTAGTGCTGCCCGGATCCACCACAGCAGCAATGGTGGAGCTTTTGAGCCAAGCTGAAAGCTGCCGTAAGTTTCGCTGTAGGGCTGTTAATATGTCACTTTTGTCACTTTATTAAGTTTTAATATTTTTTCAGGTGAGAAAGTAACCATGTAGATTCCCAATATGTGATCAGTTTATCCAAATAACACCTATTTGGAAATTTGCATCATTGTTGTCAGGAGACACCGCTGGCTGGCTGAGATACCAGCTGATCATTTCAGCTTACTGCTAGCTCTAATGTCTCTGTAGTATCTTGATATCATGACGACACCATAGCACAGATTCACTGTAAACAGTTAGCTCTATATTCAGTGAATGATTATTCTATGAGAATGGTGGTGGTGGTGGGGTGATGCATTTGAGGGTTGGGGGTTGTTTGGGGCAGATGGCCAAATCATTGCATAGTGCACCTTTAACTTCAGTCATTTGTGTCCATCCTTCCCCAAAGTGACACTAAATAAACACTTGCCAGGAGATGGGAATAGTCTGTATTTTATTTTCCAGTAAAATGTCTGGTCATTTCCAAAGAATAAATTCTCACCTATGTTCCTATTTATGATGGCAGCAAAGCACATTATTGGGAGGTCAAGCAACTCATACAGAGGATGGCAGTTGAGCTCAGATTAACAGTCAGCCATTGTGAGGAAACTCAAAGTAGAGCCTCATTCCAGGACCTCTTGCTTTTCTCTGTCTCCAAGCCTCTTAACTTTTCAGAGAACAGAGTTCTGTCTCAAAGTTGAGCAGCTCAGGCCAAGGATTTTCCTTAACCTCTTTTGAGAAATGGACCGCGGGGTGAATTCATAAAAGAGCAGTCTGTTGGACAATTTGTCTTTTGACAGGAGGGAACATTGGAAGCCACCAGAGGGTGGTCAGCAGTGAGTGGCACAGGCGTGCCTGGGGCGGTACCTGCAGGCCATTCTTCCTCATGATTTGTCCTGGACGAGGAAAGGAGGGAGCAGCAGCGCGGGCCGCCATCTGGCCCCAGCCGGGGAATTGGGTGGTGAGGTGCGGCGGAGAGTGCGCGTTCGGTGTCAGTACGGCTCCATCAGGGCTGTTTGCGAACAGATGTTCTGTGGTGTGTTCGCTCCAGCACGGCTCAGGAGGGAAGACGTGTCTATCAGTGGTTGGAGGCTTTCAGGGGAGCAACAGACTCTGACCTTGAGGCTGCCGCATGTCAATCCCTGTCTCCTAAAGCCCTGTGAGACTTCCAAACACTGCCCTATTTGAGAAAAAAAATTGCACAAACACAACACATTTCATTTCAGTAATGCTTTCAATAAAGTGTCTCCTCAGAAAAAGTTAAAATCCTGATGAATTCTCAGCAATCTTGATAAAAGTTCAACCCTCAGTGCTCAAAATGTAGCACCAGTCAGGGCTTTTTAACCAGGGGATCAGTTTCTCTTTGGCTTATGTGTATTACGCTTCCTCATGAACAGAGGACCGTGCAAAATGGCAAGGGCAAGAGTATCCATATCCTCTGCCTCCATCATCCGGATCTCAGCAATCAATAAGCGTTTAATCAGTCAATTATATGGCACTAATTTAACAGCCTGCAGGTAGAACCATCTCTGAGCACTTCCCCATGAAAATGCAGGCCATAGGAAATTTATCTTTTGGAAAATGTCAGAGCAGAAAATGAAGTTTTCAAGGGAGCGATGTGGACGTCCACAACATGTCATCCATGCTGGGAGATAGGGAGGACAAAACAGAGAGCTGCAGTTTTGGGGAAAGGGTTAATGAGGAGATTACGTACAGTATAAGTGGGAAAGATTGCAGCTTGAAGTCATTGAAATCTTGAAGCAAACGTGCAGACGGGGAAGATGCCCTATGGTAGATCTACAAATAACAGTTCCGCAGAGAAGCTTTTTAATCAGACAATTTGAGTGAAGAAAAAAACCATGGTCTTGATAGTGAAGTGAATATTTGAAAAACGATATGTACTACTGTATATGTTTCCCGATAGAGAGTCCAATGGAAAAGATTATTACATACAAGATTATTACAGCATGAGAGTGAACTGCTTTCCTCTCAGTGTCCATGGTGAACAATGCCCTTCTGCTTATTATTTATCAAACAAATATCCCTGCCTTCTCACTGACATCAGACATATTTGCAAGACTAAACTCTGCATGGCAACAAAAAATGTTTATTTGTTCATAAACTGAGAACTAATGTTTTATTTATGGAAAGTGATTAGAGAAAGCTGATGTTTAGCTAGTAGAGAACAAAACAAGAAGGCCAGCATAATGGCAGAGCTTGCTGGCGACCTGGCTTGTAATTTCTGGTGTCAATATTTGAATTGTTGAGGGAAGTATTATGGACACGGGCCGGTGCTGGGAGTGCAGTCCAGCCCCTCACCTATAAAAACTAACATCTGTTGAAGCATACATTAAGTTTAAAAATAACTGTACAGAGATCACCGGGTAAAGTACAGTCAACCAGATGTCGTTTTAAAAGTGCCAGATGGAACAATGAAAGCGGGATTGGAAATTAGAAAGCGCTGTGAAAGGTCAGATCAATTAAGAAAGCTGCGTTGGCTGCCATATGACAATTAAGGCAAGTTTAAAGCACTTGAGCTAACGGGGCAGCGGAGTGAGTGGCTGTCGCAGGGAGGAGGAACTTCTTGGGGGCATGGAAACGTGTGCATGCAGGATGGAGAGCTTCCTGGACTGAAGTGCATTTGCACCAGGTCAAGGTTAATGACCCGCACAGATAAACCTGATAGAACGCCTCACAGCGCTGCTCACGACCTTTGTCCATCAGTATTAAGGAGCCAATAAATTACAGCCATGACTTTAAGTGACATTGAATTTTTACTCTGCTCTAATGAGAGAAAGAGAGAGAGAGAGCAGAGAGGGACAGAGATGTGAGAATGAGACTGAAATGCTGTTAATTTGGAGTTTTTTTTAATTATTTTGATTGATGTTTGCCACTTTATATAAAATCTAAAAACCTTGATTTCCCCCCTTTGTCCCTCATGTTTCCTACACAATATCAGATTCAGTTAAAAAAAAACACACACATTTTCCACAACTTCATCCTTTATTTCAAGCCATTTCACCCCCAAAATCACTCTACAACAGGTAACATGTCTCTACTGTCCCAGATGGCTGCCAGGTTCCCTCAACACCCATGAGTGCACATGGACCACAAGGGGGCAATATTTGCATTGTTTGTCTGCATCCTCCCCAGGCACACACTGATTTACATTTATATTTTGCATTTGCACATTTGGATCAAGTACAGTTTAGCTGTTCATTTACATTGCAACATGTTAACAGAAACCACGATAAGCTGTTTCCTGTAGCGACAGCAGCTCACACTGTCTGACTAACAGCACCACAGGCCCTTTATGTTACAATTTACAGGCAATAATAATTTACAGACTAAAACAACTGCTTCTCTTTTCATCCAGTGCTTATCTGTTCTTTTAGGAAAAATGTCACCAGAGCAACATCTGTTGTCTTGCTCTCCTCCGGTTTCCTTTGAACTGTGGATTAACAGGCTATTGTTCTAAGTGGTCAAGCATGCAGTGGTGCAACTCGGTACAAAACGCTGTGAGGCAGGAGATCTTTTCCACACTAAACACTCTGAACAAGACCATTTAGGAATTTCTTACACAATTTGTTCAGTTGATACTTCCAAAGTTCTGCTGTAAGCACTTTTGCAGTGTGCAAACGGAATTATTCATCGCATTAACGATAACATAAATGCAGCGGCGACAGAATTTAATGCACCCATGGAGATTACCTTTATTTACTCATGAAAAAGAATACATTGAACTACTTTTTGGCGACGCAGGGTCTCCGTAAAACGATTCTTTTGAACTCTGTCCCCAGCACACTGAGAAGGATATATGTTAGGTCTGCTAATATCTCCATTTGCATGTCCTTAAAATACAGTTTTAATTATAGATAAGCCTAACCTGTGATAGCACCACCTCTACAGCTATTGCAGACTAATATGGCACGCTCACAGTGTGTTGTTAGTACAGAATTTCTTCAGATTAATGTTAATGGTGTTCTCTTCAGGAAGATAAGATGGTCAGAAAGTCAAAGTCACAAAGTAAAATCTGCACTTGCACCTGACTCACCTTTCATGTAATAATGTTCCCTTTACTTTTGCTACTGCACCTTTCCTCCGGAAGCTGTTGATCTAAACTGCAACTCTGTATTTGTGTCATCTTCTCAGAGTCAGAACTAAACCTTGCAGCAGGTGCATTACTTCCAGTTCTGTATGCACTGACTGGAACTGTACACTGGACTCTGACTGAGCACTTCTCCCTGTGTTTTGTCTCCATTGATTGTTGGGCCACTCTGCTGGAATGTGGGAATTAATTAGACAATTTGTATAATGGACTTAGGCACATAAAGACACGCAGGGCTCGACAGAGTGGCAGCATCCTGCGGCTCCCATTGTCCTTGAGGAACTCTCATCCAGATGTTCAAACGGATTGGAGGGTGACCTCTCAACCGCTCCTAATTATCATCTGAATGACAACATGGCCCAGATCAATAGTTCCCAGTCGCAGTTTGAAGATCACAGATAAGAAGCCACCTTGTTGTCAGAGAGAAAATGCTAATGTAATTAATGTTCAATAATCCTCTGGCAAAAGATCTGTGTGTGGATATTAATGCCGGATATTTACTCCAAACAGGCCCGAGAGAGGAAAACACACCAACCTGGCAAACAAGGTTTTAAAGGATTTGGAGCCAGTTTGAGCAGCCTTTCTGCTCATCACAGTATACTGGAGCAGAAGTGTAAAGAAGAAGAGACTTCCTGTTGAGAGTGTAACTCGTGATGGGACTGTTTAGAGCAGTGTCAGACTCCTCCAGTGCCCTCACTGTGCTGTAGGTGAATGTGTGTGGCCAGCTTTGACTAAACTAATGTAGATACACACACTGCAGGCATCTCTGCTGTCATCTCAGATACACTAAGCAGCCCATGCAAGATTTAATTACACTTTATGATAATGACACATAATGTTCATTCACATAGGAGGTATTAAACTCCTTTAAAGGTGCCGTGTATAGAATTTAATGGCATCTAGTGGAACATATTTTGCAGAAATGGAATAAAATATTCTAAGTATGTTTTAATTAGTGTATAGTCATGTGAAAGTCATTGTGTTTTTGTTACCCTAGGATGAGCCTTTTATATTTATATAGGGACAAATCCCCTTTCACAGAGCCCATCATGTTCTACAGTAGCCCAGAACAGACAAACCAAACACTGGGTCTGGAGAGGGTCTTTCATTTTGTGGGGAAGGAGAGGGGTATTCCGTTTGTTGCAATTCGCAACCTCACCCCTAGATGCCACTATATTTTATACACTGGTCCTTTAAGTAGCTTTAAGGTTGGAAAAGTCATACAGTACTCCACACTGCCTGACAGCAATATATTATATATTCTGTATCAGCTCGTTCCAACCAGTGTTGGAATGTAACAAGGTACATTTACTCAATTATTTTACTTAAATAGAATTTGGAGGTACTTGATCTTTTTCTTGGCATATTTTTTGCTACCTTTTATTGAAATATTGTGTTTTTTACTCCACTGCATTCATCTGACAGCCATAGTCAAGTCAAAATTTTACACACAACATATATGACAATCTTATAAAATATGTATGTAAAATAAATTGAATGTATATAGACTATAATATGTAATATAAATACTATTTCTGTGCATGAACTGCTTTTACTTTTACATGTTTTTTTATGTAATATAGTAGAGTGCTGTTATATTGTTGTTTTGCCACTTTTACTCAGAAGCAGAATACCTCTTACTGGATCTAACACTCAGACTGACATATCTGGTATCTTTTTAGATCTCCATTAGAATTTAAATTAAAGTTATGTGGGTTTAAACAAAGTTTGATTGCACAGAATGGGTTTGTAATGACAAACTGATGACTCATTGGTGGTACAATGCTTGTGAGTCATACTTTAACATTTTGAAGCAGACTTGGTATTTCAGATTCCTTAATATTACATTGTTAGATTATTATAACATTGCTCATTAAAATTGTTGTCATTTACTTGGTGAAATTGAGGGACACGGCACACTCAAAGTTGACATTAAGACATCTTTACATGGGAAAAATGTGACAAGTGCCTGGGGATGGACTGTAAAACCTCAAAATGAAAATATCAAAGAATGTGTTCTTGCCATCCCTTAAAATCCAAGTACTGCACATCCTAACATTAAGCCCACCTCCACTGCAGCTGTCCAGCCCTGCTGCCCTGCAGCTGCTAATGACACTGACCTCCTGATGACACAGATACCTTCCTCATCTTCAAGGTGTGCATTTTTCTTTTCCATGCCGACCCAGCCACCATCTGCCACAGCTCACGACTCTCTGACTGACTGAGTTCATGATTAACTTAATATTTTTTTTATCTTCTAAACCTCTGCTCACAACAATGCTTCCCACTGAGGCAATAGCAATTTCTCTGAGAAGTTGCACTCCTCATGATTCAAAATCATAAACCCAGCATGTGTCAATGAGGATCCTGTCCCTGATTTTTGCAAAGATGAATAAAACAGGTTGAGGGGAAATAGGCAGAGATGCCCAATTAAAGAAATTGTTATTGTGAAATAGCACAGGATCTCATCGGGATTTTGCTTCAGTAACTATCCCATTCCAGCTTAAATGATCTATATGAGCAGTGAAGAGAGGAGGGAAAGGATGTTTATATGTGTGTGGGAGGGTGCGTTCGTTACAAGATGGAGAGAGATGGAGCAATACAATTTATTCCTTAAGTGAGGTAAAGGCCTTATTGCCTACCATTAACAGAGCAGAACGTCGGCACGGGCTGATAATTAAGTAATCCATGAGAGCATGAGCAATATAGGACAATCACTAACATCCTCTGCTGCTTTGCCACATCAAGCCACTCGCCCTTTTTTTTTCTTCAACATCATTTTAGATTATGCTGGAAAATATTATTGCATTGTGATTTGAAACTGCTGCTGTGGAGGAAAATGTTCTGCTCGCAGCACCAAACAAATGATTCCACTGAGATGAACTCATTCCAAAGACGCGTGTTGCCTGTCACACTTTTCTGATTTGCTCCCTTTGCAAAGTTTCAGTTTGGTTGAACATTAGAAGACTGTTGCTAGTTTTATTTGTAAATGTTGACATTTTGTTGTCTGATTCATGTATTTAAAGTGTGGGCCTGATTTATGAAGCAGATTTACCAATATGTGTATCTCCCAACTTAATTTTAAGAGTAATTCCACTGTATTTTTGTATTCATTCATTCAACATTTAGGGAAAAATCATGTCCAACATCACAAAACAGCTGTTTTGATGACAATATTAGTGACACACCTTATGATACCTTATGTAAGATATGTCATAAACTGACTTCCCGAGTATAATATTTATTTAATTTTCAGCTGTCAAAATAATATTCATAAATAATATCTTTTTTTTGACATACAACTTTGTATCACTGAAGTCTGAACTTAGGTGCACAATTTTAACATTTGCATAAATATTTACCTTATGTCAGAGTCATATATCTATATATTTTCTTCAAAAGTATCTTTTGTGTGAGGCAAAGAACATGTCATGTCAAAATGTGAATTCACACTGTAAATTCATTCTAAAAATCCCCCAAACAAAACAAAAAACACATCAGCCAACTACTTCACTCTTCATCTCTGACTGGGGAGGGGCCAGAGATCCAAAGTGCTTAAAAGTCTGACACGATCAACAGCAGTGTAGTAACAGTGATCATTATGGTATATCTGTTAGTTTTAATAGAACAAAGATTTCTGTCTCGTACTGGTGCTTTCCGTTTCAGGCTTTCACTCACCAAAATGACATCTTACCACTCATCGTAGTTTTTTATGTTTTACTTGCCTTAAAATATGCTTAGTGGGATCCTAACTAAATGCAAACCTAATCAAACTGAAGTTCATGCACGTTTTACACAATTACAGTATAAAAGTGTGGAAATGATTGTGTTATAAATAATGCTTTTCTCTAAAAACATCATGAAATGTTAGCACACTAACATCAGTTCTAGGGTTACTGTAGCATTTAACATACATAAACCATTATATTAAATTTAAGTTTTCCAATTATTTTACATTAAAACAGAATATAAACTACCTGGGAATGAAAAACTCACCTGGCCACATATGTATCTTCATATTTTACCTTTTATTTCTCATCATGGAGCTTACTCTTGTCTTTAGCCATGTGCTCCTGTGTCACATGACCATGTCAGTGGTAAGACCTTCTTAATTCAGTTGCTGTGCATTGAGGTGGAAATGACAGTGATCCTAAAACACAAGTGTACTTTAATACAAAAGACTACATACATTTTACAGTTGATTTGATTAAATGTGGCATCTGTTTGTCATTTGTATTTTACATTTGTAATATAAAAACATTTAGGCAGTAAAGCAAAACCCCTACCTAAAACCATTTAATGTATGATTTTAAAAACTTATATGTTATTTTAAGGTAAATTTGGGCTTAAAAAAATATATTAAAAATTGTTTTATTTTAATTTTTAACATGATCAAGGGAAACAAAATTGATTAGTTGAGTAACCATCCAAACTGTGCAAAAGGTCTATCAATATCACAATTATTTAGAAAATCATTTATTATTGCATGTGTTGTTTTTTTCTCTCACCTCAGTGTCAGTTTGTCTTTATCATTAGCTATTTGCATCTTTGACTTTTAGAAAAATGTTCAACATGTTAACCTGCATTTCATCATGTTGGTCCAGTTGCTACTGAAATATTTATCCAGATTGCAATTTACAACAATCCACAATTTACGACAGCAGTCTGTATCATCCATCTCCCCGCTTGTCCAAATGCATTTCCTTTGTTTCTTAAAAGAAATTGAATCATGGGAGGTTTAGGACAAGACTCTTCAATTTTTTTCCCTCGCTTCCTAACAAACGGTAACATTTTAATTCTTGCTTTCATCCCTCAAGACTGAAAATACAATTTCATGATCACCTCGCTGCTAGAGCCATGTTTAATAATTCCCAATTATGCAGCCAGGCACCTAGTCCACAGCATGAGCCGCACCATGCTGCCTGAACAGCAGCTGGCCCGTTGCTCTGTGTGTGTTCAGTCACCTTGATATCATCGATGAACATGTTCCCCCATCTTAGCAGGTTACAACGCCGGGACCTATGCTGTTGTATTAATAATACAGCATGGTATTGTCCAGGAGGGAGCTTACTCTGTGTCTCTGGCTTCAGCCTTTTTTCTCCAATTTGTTACGCAGTTTACCCAAACATGGAGCGTGGAGCGTTTCAGGCCCTGCATGTGGCGGATGCACCGGCGCACAGGGACCCTTTGCACTTATTGTGTGAGAAAAACGCACTCCTTACAAAAGGAGTGACAGCTTCGAAAATGCCTGTATTTACCAGTTTGTCTCTGTTTTTATTCCACCGTTTTTAGCACACACATAGCTCAGCAGTGACTCATGAACTGAAGAGCTAGAAAATGTACGTCTCAAAAGCTGTGAAACGTTATTATTAGTGGCAGTCAAGCATGTGCAGTTTGGATGTGTAGAAATACTATATCATAGTATGTTTTGTATATTTTGAACTGAAAAATGACACCACTGCTGATTAAGGACACCCTATTGGGGCAAGGGGGGTCATTAAATCACCTGACTGACATTTGGCTTTGGATTAAAACTGAATATCATCTTGTCGATTCCCCTGCAAGTGTTATATTGCTATAAATTATTATGACTAATGTATGAATGTGTAAGTAGCATTTAACTGTTGTAGCTGATCAAAGTGGATCAAATGCTCTCCTTTTTTATGTGCTGTTGGGCAGTTGAAATGCATTATATTAAAACCTTTCTCTCTGTTAAATAACAAGTGACAAACAATGTAGTAGAGTAAATGTTTTTTGAAATGTTGCTTATTTGAAGTATTAAGTACTTTACTTGATAATGTAAATGTTCAAGTAATGTAAAAATACTAAAAGTACCTCAAATTTGTTCCTAAGTATAGTAACTGAGTAAATGTACTTACATTACGTTACATTCCTCCACAGCACTGAGACTTTTGACTTTTAGGGATTTTTTTGCTCAGAAAAAGTCACATCAGCATAAAATAATGGGAGACCTCATCTAAATGTGCTGTAAACCCCTAAAACAAAAAAGTGCTAAACATGTCCCTAAGTCATCAGCTGACCCCTGCAACCCTGCAGCACATGTAAGCAACTGACAATTCATGGACTTATATGGGGACAAAAACATGTAGAGACATTTGTAGAGGATATTGCAGTAAAACATTTTACAACCAGTAAGGAGTCAGTGACCAATAAGCAGCTGAGCTCATTAACTCACTCAGTTAATACCGAGGATTGGTGGAGGGTATGTTTTGCTGTGGTGTCTGAAAATGTTTTTCTTTGCTCAGTGTGTCTTCTGCATTTCCTTCCTGCTCTTTGTTCCTCTGCTAAACATGTCTCTAAGTCACCCCGGGTGTCGCAACGGGACGCGCTCTAACCCTCAAGCAACGCTTTATATCAGACTATCGCCTCAGCATATGTTGTGTAATGCTATATTACAACATCAGTTTGTGGTTTCTTTTTATGTTTGATGGTTTCCAACTTGGTGGGCTCACTGTACACACTGTATACACAATGCTGAAAATTACCCACTAAACCAGTATATATCAGCTATGCTTTTCTTGCTTTTCCAAATCAATACCACTGTAGTCTTAATGCATGAGTCCTAATGAATGGAATGAATGGGAGTGTGTGGAGGGAAGAGGGATGGAGGTGGGAGAAATAACAAAACACACACACCTGTAATGTGCCTGAGCATCCATTACATTACACAGTGAAGCTATTCAGGAATGAAAATATCTCACTATGACTGGCTAGTTATGACACAATACAGTTCATTACTTTATTTTTCTAAGCTTTTTTTTTTCTTTCTCTGCCTCGCTGTTTTTTTTTTTTTTTTTTTTTTTGCATGTCACCTTTAATACTGCACTCCCTCTCCATATGGAAGCAAGCACAAAATTAGTGATTGCAGGTTACGTGGAGGTCAAAAGTCTGATCAGAACCATGTGTTCTGAACATTATGTGTACATTTTTCACGTCACTCCTCGTGGAAATCAATCTCTGCAATGACCCACCCATGTGCTCTCAAAAATTGGGGAGCATATTTATGAGCTTACCGTACACTCGCATTGGCAAAAAAAAACACATGGAGCGACATTTACTCATGCAGGGAAATGTTGTTCGGTAAGATGTGGGCTGAAATACTGAGGTAACACGCCTGAGGGTGCTCAACTATTAAACTTTGTTTTTGATCTACTTGGGAGAAGTTGCATCTCCTCCTTCCATCATTTACCACATCAGTCTTTCCCATGAACAGTGTGATCTTTATTGTCTAATATTGCTTGTCAAAACCTAATTTTTCCTCATATTAAGCAGCAGGGATTTGATGACATTTCTGATTTAGAGTGTCATTTCGTTCGTGTTTCCTGAAAAGACGTGAAACATAAAACCAAATCTGTATTTGTAGCAGAGTGCAGCAGCTCTGTGTGTGTGACTTACAGCAGGAAACAAGACAGTTCTCATGTACAGTATGTGTGTGTTTGAGGTCAAGGGTGTGTGCATGTGTCTAGGCATGTGCGTGTGTGTGTGTGTGTGTGTGTGTGTGTGTGTGTGTGTGCTTCGTGTTGTGTACTGGTGTGCGGGGCCATGCAGGCCTCTTCAAAGCAATCTCTCTCCATATGGTGTTGTGTGCTGTGAGCGGGTCAACTTGCAGCACAACTCTGGAGAGGGGGATTTTCTCCCTACCCATTGTCTGTCCACAGAGCCTGCGGAGAGAGCCTGCCGCTTTCAGGGCATCACTGCCAGCCCCTAATATGGCAAATGAATGCATGAGCGAATACAAGGGTGAATAACTGAATGAATAACCAAAGACAATTTACATAATTGCACGTAGGGTATGTATTTTCAAACGTTTGAGCAGTTATTTGCATATTCCCACTCTATAGAAATTATTCAGTCAATACTGTAGATCCATCATGTAAATATAACTCCTTTGAATTAACGGAAAAAGAGAAAAAAAAAAGAACTCAAACAATAATAATGTTAATGATGTTTTATGCCCTGAGGGAAGATCTCCTCCCAGCCTCTAGAGCAATCGCTGTCAGAATATGAAGTGTGATACCAAAATTCAGTTATGACATGTTTGCTTAGCAGGTAAATATCAAGCAGGAACAAAAAAAAAAGGGGGGGGGGGGGTCTTCAGTGTGTTGTTTCCTTTATTCTTTCTTTCTTCTTTTTTCTTGCCTGCAGCATTGATCTGAGCCTGAACAAACCATCCATTTCATCCATTTCAAATGTCAAGGGGTCTTTGTTACACACATGTGATCACAGTTTGCAGAAACTCCCCGCAAATTGTTGCCACTGTCTTGTTGCATCATTTGAAGTGCTATTTTCCCTCACGTCACCCTCCTTTGTGATCAAGATAGACACAGGGTGTAGGTGCGCCAACATCTTTTGAACTATTCAAAAGCGCCACTATCACTCCACGTTCCTTTTGTTGTTGTTTTAAGCGGGATAAGAGGCCAGTTAACCTTCACTTCGCTTGCTTGAGAATGCAGGTTGGTCGGTGGTGGTGGAGGGGTAAATGCAGAGGGGGGGGTTGAAGTGAAGAGAGTGGCAGATGAAGAGGGAGATGGGGGGGGGAAGGTGGGTAGGAGAGCGGTGT
Organism: Euthynnus affinis; assembly: GCA_029490765.1. Taxonomy (NCBI): domain Eukaryota; kingdom Metazoa; phylum Chordata; class Actinopteri; order Scombriformes; family Scombridae; genus Euthynnus; species Euthynnus affinis. Next base: position 7,084,628 of record CM055840.1, on the reverse strand, counting down.
GCATGGAAGTGTGTGTGTGTGTGCGTGTTGACCTGCCTACCCTTCACCTTTTGTCTCACTGTGTGGTGCTGTTGTGAGTGCTGGAGGAGGACATGTGAAGAGCCGGACTCTGGCCAGCAGAATGGCACCCCTGCCTGGGTTTTCACAATCCCCCCCATCCCCTCCTTTCACTCTGTCTTCCTGGCCTGCAGCTAAAAACACATATTTTCTCTGTTAGAGGGGGAGTTAGAGCAGAGGGGAACCAAACACATCAAAAGCCCAAGGATAGAGTATGTAGTTGTATTTGACCAGGTCAGTAAACGTTGTCAGATCTGACGCCGCGCTGAAGAACGTCTCCCACACCTAACTCAATCATCTCATTTTGGAGCTTGCAGTCTACGAGCCTTTATGCCTCATTTTGCTTGTCATACTTAAATTTCTCTTGTTTGTCAGCCATAATTCAGCATCTCATGAATTAGTCATAAGAATAACCGCTTTCATTTAGAGGCTTTAACCTGTGCAAAATCCTCCTTGGCTGACTTGGCAGTGGCACACGCACCCACATACAGTATCGGGTGGGTGCCGCAGGCAGGAAGCGTGGAGCTGCGGTAGATTTGGAGCACTCTGTCCACAAACGGGGGGAATGTAAATGAGATGGCCTGCGGTCCTAAGGGGGGGAACCGCCACTGATTACTGTCCACCACATTAAGCACCACTCGTTCCCTCCCACTCACACGCACAATCATCTCATCATATGCAAAACAGGAGCCTTCCAGTGTCGAAAACAACAACAGTAGCATTAATGAAACATTTGCTTTTAATACGCTTCTGAGTAGCATGTCATTTGCTGAAGATGGAAAGATGCAGCATTTTAAAGTCAAGACAGAACAGGAACTCACAGTAAAGTGCAGGTGACAGTGCTCTGCTGGTCATAAGGGTCATCTTAGCTCATAAATGTCCATACAAGATGTCCTCCCACCCCTCTTTGTCAAGTCCATATAGTGTTTTCTATCTGCTATTGATTGATGGATTGATTAGCCATCTGTCCCTTTATAGCATTCAGCATTCTGATCTTTCTTATTGTAGGTATTGTATTGTTGATGGTTGTTTTTGTGTGTGTGTGTGTGTGTGTGTGTGTTTGTGTGTGTGTGTACCTCCCCTCTCATTTTCGGGTTCACATCCTTTTTTTTTTAACCTGGGGTTCATTTAAAGCAGCTATAATCGATATGTATAAAGACTGTTTAGATGCCTGGCTGCAGCCTTACTGTTTTGGTTCAGTCTCACCAGCTGTTTTTGGCAAAAAAAAAAAAAAAAGTGCACTGCCTTCTCAGCACCAAATAGCAAACAGACAACGAGCTGGTGAACATGGTGAAGCATTTAGCAGCTAAAGAGACAGATATTTCCCTCAGGTGTTGATAAAGAGTAAAAAAAAAGTGAGTGAATATTGGACTTCTGTTCACCAGGTAAACAGAAGCAAATGAATGATAATGTTGCTCTGCAGCTGTTGGATGTTTAAATAAGCAACAGTTTGCTAGTTCATCACATCAACATAAAAGGTGATGTCAGTGTTGATGGTGATGTCAACTTGTTTCCTTTGCCAAGTGTCCAAAGAAACCAGTTATTGCAGATTTAAAACCTGTCTGATTGTTTGACTGTTTATGTTTGTTGATGATGACTCATTTTTAGAAATGACACCACCTTCTCAGATCTTAGCAATTAACTTGGCATGTATGTTTTTAGCACTTATAAGAATGATGGTCCAAAGTACAAAAATAAGAAACAAGTTGTAAAAAAGGACAGTAATACTTAAAGGAGACAACAACCTTGATGAATTATGGAAACATAGCTATAGATTAATGCTGATAGTAGACACCTTCTGTGCTCATTTGTCAATAGAATCGGCTTTCAGTCACAGATGCACTCAATAGGACAACAAACAGGAACGTGACCCGGCAGAGATCCCTCAGTAGACTCATAATAACTTGACAGATTCTGACAATACCGCAGACTGCAGCAAGACATGAACAGCCCATATTTGTCAGTGATAAATACAGCAAAAGCTGACACTTCTTGTGTATTTTACTCAGATCCACTCGGCAAACAAGCGCTGCTGAGGTTATTTACAGCAGTTGCGAGTTCTGCAACGGTTAACACATTTGTACTCCCTGAATGCTTCATTTATTAAACTGTGTCGGCGCAATTTGTTCACTTAGCTTCATGCCTACGTACCTATTTGTTCCTTTACATGACAGGGTAGAGCTTCCTGTCAGGAGTGTTTTTGTTTCCTCTTAGTATGCTTCCAGCATTCAAATGTGCTGAACACACAGAGTGCACCCGGGTGGGAGAGGAATAGAAGGGAAGGAGAGTAAGCAGACTGGAGTAAACAACGCTTTGGCTCTTTAAATAAAACATTTGTTTGTGATTGAGGCTTCATGATGTGAACAGCATGACCTGTTTTACTGGGAGTCTCTAAACAGCCAGCCCGTCGCCCTCGCAGAAACAGATCCCATCTCTCTACCCACAGACTCAGGGCCTATTTATATTGCATGAGAACAAATTTTTTTGACAACTTGAGTGATAGATTTGTACAAGGCCCAAATGTTTTCCTTTTCTGCAGAGGCCCTGTCTGAGTGACATAAATTGCTATTAATAAAAATTTTAACAATACATGGCAAATGAGTTTTTTCTGTTAACATGGTATGAGCAGGAGCAAATGGTGCTTGTTGAGGGCTTCCTGGGAATAAGGGCGCTGTCTGAGTCAACATTTGAAGAGAGCAGGTTGAGGAGGAACGAAAGCATGTGGTGCTGTGCTCTCTGGAATAACATGAATACATGAGGAGTTAACAATCGAGAAAACACAACCTATCTGACAGACTAGACCACACTAATACCACTTAATTCCTCACCATCTTCAAATTCATGGAACTTCAACCAGATATTTGTCAATAGCGCAGTTCATACTGTATCAATCTACAGTAAATGTGAAAAATGTTCAGGACCACTTTTCAGAGAGTACTCTCATTAATTGAATCCAAGTAAAAAGCCTTTATTCATTATTGATTTTCCTCATTAAATCAATGACAGAGTTGGTATGCACAGTACAGCAGATGATATGAAGCAGAGCAAAGTTAGAGAATGTTTGCACCACCAACTTTTCACATCATGATCAGTTGACATGTGATGAGGAGCACTAATCAACCTATGAAAACATTTGTATAATGTCTTATGTGGTTTTGGAGGCGCTTTTTAAAGTCTGGAAAATTAACCGTGATGATGTCAACTTGGGCTTGGTCACTACAAATTTATAACTCTTGCTTTGCATACTAGGGGTCTAGCATTTTAAAAATGTGGACATTTACTAGATCTGGCATCTCTAAAAAAAAATAAATAAATTGGTTTGCATAGTGGGAAGTTTAGGCTCCAGTGATGTTAGAGACTAAACAATATAAAAGTCAGGATATCTCGGCCTCTGCTGCGTCAATTTTGACTGTACTTTTTCAAATATGGCTCACCCAAGTCCCACAGCTTTCTGGATGAGTAATATTAATCTGTTCCTCTGAATAATTAGTTTTCCATAGTTTTACTTTCTATAGAAGAAGTAGTCCCAAAGAAAACTGTTGACACTGTGTTTTGAAGATAATCCAGAGTGACAGTCGCATTAGTTTTGAAAAGATATATTGCTGCTGATTTTTTTGTTGTTTTTTTTTTCAGTGTAATTTTTCAGGAGCTCAAATGAAATAACATTCACTTCTATTGAATTGGGGTGGAAAAAGAGATAGTTTATCACAGATAATCTGGGCAAATGAAACCAGAGCATCTTCAGTAGCCAGATATCAATAGAGGTAACTGAAAAATATATTTTTTGGGGGTGATTTGGGTGAACTAACCCTTTAACACTTTGCATTTACAGTGTAGATGCATGAAGAAAACAAAGACTTCTTAGTGGACTTTTGTTTTTTTTTTTTCCTCAACCTCATCCTTCATCTTATTATTTAGTTGCGGTCCTCATTAAAGGCTGGCTGTGCTGCGTTCAAAGTCCACACATACACACCGCTGCATGACAGCAGCCGGCCAGGATTCCACAGTTGCCTCTCTATCTCCCCTCTACGCATTTGTCTTTCACTTTGTGCTGAAATAATTAACTGCGTGCATGTTTGAAGGCGGGATTACAGTTGCCTAATTGTAGTGAGCGTTGTCATGGAGACTATCAGGCCATCAGTGAATAAACAGCCTTACTTGGCAGTGTTTGGCTAAAATGGGGCTTTGTGCAGATGTCAGACACAGATTTATGATGGTGAAACAGATTATATTTGGCAGGAAAATCAATAGGCTGACCACTCTGGACTGGCTGCTTATTTTGATAAACAGCTCTGTGGATGTAACCTGCCCAGAAGCTTGTCTCCTCATCTGTTTGCTCTGCTCTGAGAGCGTAGTTCCACAGCAGCATGATCTGGTCTACCCTTTTCTCCTGTAAGGTTCACAAATATTTAGTGCTTTTCAAAATATATTATGTAGCAACAGTAGCAAAGTAACAACATTAGCTTTTGGATAAAGTTATCTAAAGTGAAAAATGATAAATACATTCATTTACCCCTAAGGTAATCTGAATTCCATTATAGTGGAGATGATTTTTTGAAAAGTTTAAGACATTTATCCAAGGAAATAAAAGTGACTAATAGAATGCAGTTTATGTATCTCATTTTAAGGGAATATTTTGAGAAGTTGTCAAGAATAATATCACATCATGAGGAAGTTATGGAAATAATTTGCAAACATCTGGAAAATAAGATTCTGCTTTTGGTTTTTATTTCAATGACATCCAGCAGTCAGAGAGAAAAATGCTGACGACAAAAAGTTGATGACAATAGCAGTTATACTGTAGTACAATGTAATGTTGATGACATTATAGGGCCTACAGCTCATGTCTGCACAGTAGGATGCAGTGAATAGTTGTGGATGGCGGATGGACAATAATCATGTGTTAATAATGTCATAATCCAAACGAACCACGTGTTCAGCAATTGACATTTGAAGGGGAAAGTTCAATTATGTCTGGAGTAATTTAAAAGTAACCTATCTGTACCCTGACCAACAGTATAGTCTCTTTGAGTTGCTTTGTGACCACATATTCCATTACTTATTGCATTTACTTCTTCTTGAGACAGGAATTATGAAGTTAAAATATTTATAGCTAAATGACTTCACATTACATTTTTGGAAGACTAGTAGCCGCTAGCTTGATCTCAAAACTAAAAAAAAATGAAAACTACTAATTACTTTAAACCTCAATTTCAACTTCATTTCTACAATACAAAACAAAACATTAATATGAGTGTGGTCAGAGATATGACAGCAAAATAACTGAAAAATTCTGTTCCGAATGTAGGATTGGTTTTTATTTCACAACCACATTTTTCCCATTGACGATTTTGCAAAAAAGTGGGATCATTTTTAAACATGTATTGGATCATTTTACAATTATTATTTATTTATTTAATTTTGGATTCTTTGGGCCTCCATATAATACACACACACTTTCACTTAACTTGCCTGATTAGACCTCAGTGTGCCACATACAGACACACTTGATTGACATGTCTCTGACCCTGCTGTTAGTTTTTACTCCCCAGTTATGCTGGGACACCTTCATCTTTCTTCTTGGTGACCTCATGTAACTCAAGTATAGCTCTGTCCACCTTCAACCTGAGTAGAGGTCTAATTTGCCAAAAGTGAAAACACCTGTGTGTCTTCAATTCAGTCTGAAATGAAAATTTGAATATCCTGTCAACCAACACTATTACACCTTTAAAGACACAGACATTTGAATTACATAATGACTTTGATTAGTATAGAAGATGACAGTATTCCTCACACAGTAGCCACTTATGACATGCTCACATATGGCTCTATTGAAACACATGTCCAAGACCAAAATTTAGAACTTTTCACCAAAGCGTGTGGATGTCACAACTATCATAAAGAAGAATAAAGTATCTTTGTATGAGTAGATGCATGTTCAACCACAAGTACTGCCATCAGATTTTCTTTTTCTGCCTGTTTACTCATATTGTTAGACAGTGCAAAAGCTTAAGAAGTCATCCAGGTGACAGCCACACTGTCTGCTTGGAACAGCTTCCAGAGGGATGCTCAGATCATAAGCCTGCTCCCTCGTGGACAATTTAAATCGACTGTAAAGACAAGAGAGCTCGAAGCTATTGATCACAGTAAACTACTTATGTTTTTATCAATGCGGTGTTATTGATTTTATATAATTCATGCTGTGTGATCGTGTAACTGTGTGAGTATGTAACTGGTCGCCACTGTAAAGCAACATGCTTAGTCCACCTACAGTATCTTGTATGTAATAAAACAAAAATAAATAATTTAATGAGTCAATTAATCAGTCAGAGCATTTAAAAATATAAAAAGGATCGCTGTTAGCGTCCCCCTTGGTATTTTATTTCAGATACTGACAGAAACCGCAGCTATAACATTTCATCTCAAGTCCACATGTACTGTACTCCAGCCCTGCAATAAGGATAAATCCCCATTCATACATTTAAACAGTAGGTTATGTCTTAAACATATTCACTCTCCACATATGCCTGCAACCTTAAAACGAGTTCAGTTAACAGTCAGGAGAAAAACATTCCAGGAACAGGAAGTCAATAATGCCGGTATCCCCCTCAGGGTGCACATTACCATTGTTGTGAGCCAGGTTAATGTACTTCAAACAAGGTTTATTATACACTGCAGTGCACAATAGTGAGGTGAGGAGTGTAGCAGTCATGTGCTTTAGGTGAAGAAGGAAGCTGATCACTTCTCTTAACCTTGTCTGTGGTCATTGGGTGCAATGACTCAGCTGCGCTATAGAAAAGTATCTCTGACACATTGTTTCGTGGATACTAATTCACCTCACCTGATCTTGTTATGACCGATAAAACGGAGCACTTAAAGGGCCACTTTGCCAACTTTCAACCGTATCTCTATCTATCCGAATTAGGGATATAGTGTGAAACAGTTGTTTTTAATGTTCTCAGTGTCTCTGGGGTGCAGCTGCAAAATCTGTTGTTCTTCCGGCACCAGCAGTGTCATTTGATGTGTACAGCGATGTAGTTGGGGAGGAAAGGAAGAACTACAGGATATATCGGTGGTGGTGTCTTCAAGGACAGTCAAATGTGTGTCTCTCAAAACACTCCTACCATGTTACACCAGCAATAAGGAAAAGCAGTCACTAAAATATCACACTGCAAAGAACTTTAAAATAATAATATTTTTGGAAGAAAACTAGTTTCATGATACAAGGCTGAATATGGAGCTGTGGAATCAGACATAATACAGTGCGGAGGAGGAAAGTAAGTACCAGACTGGAGCTACGGTACAGAGAGAATGGAGAAAGAACAGAAAACTCTGCGCTGCAACAAACTTTGCCGTGCTTTGGTAAACCTGACTTTGACAGAATATTATAATGAACTTTAACTCTGAATACAGAACAACAGCGACTGTGTTACCTGTAATGCCGCTGCATCCAGCTTTGAGCACAATCCAGTCCAGCTCCTTGTCGTCCAAAACAATTAAAGAAACAGGGTGCAGTTTTTCACCCCTTGATCCACGATTCTGTCCAAAAAAAAAAGCTGGAATAGAGATGGCAGATATGGGGGGCTTTTGACCCTCTGCTGGCAGCTCAGGCACCATTCAGGTGTTTGTAACGTTACAGTCCATAAGTACTCCGTAAGTTCGCATTGATCAACATAACTGAGTCCAATGCGCTGTTTGTTTTATGATCCTTGCACACCAGTAAAATATATCCCGACTTGATGAGGAAAAACATTTTGTAAATGAAAATAAGCCTCAGTAAAGAGATATAACTGCTCACTAACTTTTGTCTAAACGACCAGCAGAGCAGACGTCTGTTAGTCTGATTGGACGTAAGCATGCAGTGCATTCTGGTTGTTGTAGGATTCCCTCTTAAGAGCAATATGGTGAATTTACAGCCTTTGTCTCAGTTTTCTCCAGTCATAGGGCACCAATTTGAAAAATAACTGCGCATTTCCACTGCATAGGTGACCTTGTTCAAAGAAAACATTATATTCACAGCAGTGAATTTTTCCCTTTAACTAATTTATCACCTCTTGTAACTTGTAAAAAAGATCATGTTGCACAGTTTTTGACATCTTATTAACACTGTTGCTTTGTTGTTGTTTCATTTCTAAATGCCTAACAGAGGTTAGCAGTTACATGATAAATCTCCCAGCTGACACAGTTGGTTTGATCATAAGCATCAACTGGATGCGGTGTGCATGTCAAACAGTTCTATAATTACACACTTCTGCCCGTCTTACCTTATTTACCTGTGTTTATTACTTTCTGCATTTCTCAGGTTTGTCAGTGAACTTGGCTGAACTTCTTGCCTCCTGGTGTTGAATTCAGGGCATCAAACAACAGTCACGATGTTGGGTAATTTATCCACTTTAGTTCAGTTAAATGTCAGCTGTACTTTGACAGCAACATAATGCTAGACTGTAGTCTATAATATATATACAAATATGCACATTGCTTGCCCCTCTAACCACCACATCAGCCACTCATTCAATGAAACCACAGTTTAACATACAGTGACATTATTTGAGATTTATAAATAGTTCATCAATAAGATCCAGGGCCCTCGCCAAGATTTTAGAAAAATTGTAGTCATGAGTCGAAGTTCACCAAACACCGTTCCCAAACTCACCACACACACCAAGAAAAATCTTTTAATCATTAGGAGTTTTCATATTTTATTTATTCAGTTGGCTGTTCTTCCAGTTTTTTTTTATTGTTATTGTGAATTTCCCCTTATCTTATTTAAACGGAACAGTTATTTAAAGGATTTGGCTGGCAATATTCAATGTTTTTTCTTATTGTCAGAAAATCTCATGTGCAGAGCCAAACCAACAATGAATTTATCTGCTTGTTATTGTGCTAGTGTCCAAAGCTTGATATATTGTATTCCTCTCTTGTTGTCCAAAAACTGTTATAAACCATCCTGCTGCAGTGGGTGATATGTTTCTTCATCCCAGAAGATGGTGGCTCAGTAGCTTGTTTAGAAACAGCTCCAAAGACTAAAACTAGTGATAAGATCGTAACCTGCCTCTGCGCATGTACCGCAATGTGGTTCTGTTTATAGAGCTCCACTAGCTTGTTGTGCCACATATCACAACTTGTTGACTTTGTAATGAAGTTCCTTGAGAAATTTATAATGAAGTACGAAGTCAAGAGTTGTTATATATAACACAACAAGCTAGCAAAACTCTGCAAATGAAATTGCGTTCCTGCGCGTGGATAGTGGCGTCTGCTGTACTAGGAACCTCATTCCTCGGGGTCACATCTTATCGCTGTTTTTATTCTTTGGAGCCATTTCTAAACAAACTATGATAACCACTCTCTTCATGTCTGAAGGAACATGTCACCCAGTGCAGCGGTGTGACTCATTGATGTGTTTTTAATAGATTTTGGACAACAACGGAGGTCTGCGGCGCAGAGGAGTAAGATATATCAGGCTTTGGATACACACACAATACTTGTAAGTAGGATGAGTTCATTGTTGGTTTGGCTCTGCACATGAGATTTGTTGACAATAAGAAAAATAAAGAAAATCTCCAGCCAAATCCTTTAGGATATTCCTCTGGAAGTCAACAACTGCCTTTAAACTCAAAACACTCAAATGCTGTCTCGGAACTCTGTCTCTGTTTTCCCAATAATTAGTACCACACTACACAGTTCTTTCCAAGAAACGTCCACGGAAATTATTAGGAAATTACAGACCCATAAAATTAAGTGTTACAGTTTTATTTCCCAACGTGAAGGTCTAAATGCGGTTTCAAAGCCCTCTCTATTCTACCAGGGATACAATTATAAAAAATTATTTTGTTGGGTTGCAAGTAGTTGAATTAAACTACACTGAGTCTCAAAATACTGGAATCACCCTAAAAACATTCCCACCATGTGTAAGTTCTTAACTGTAAACTGTCCCAGGTTACCAAAACCCCGAAATTCCTGTAAAAATATCAAGGTCATGTCCTCAAAGGTAGCTATGGCCTGCTGAGATCCATCCAGAGAGAACAAGTCTGGCCTATCACCAGAGCCATTATCAGATGAAAGCTCTGGACGTCATCAAACAGCTGAATCCACTGCTTAATAGTTTGACATTTGGGGAAATACACTTAATTGCTTATTTGCTGAGAGTTAGATGAGAAGATCAATACTCCTCTCATATGTGTCAGTTCAATATCAAGCTAGCAGCCAGTTAGCTTGGCTAAGCATACAGAGTGGAAAACAGTCCCTGTTTTTTTTCTCTTCTAAGCCAAGAAATAATTCAGCACATAACCCCCCTATCAAACCACAACATGTCGTTTTTACACTTTGGTTTTATACAGATTTAACAAACGAGTAATAACGTGTTGATTAGTGAGTTTTAGGGGTGCTGATAGGTGGATTTTAACAGAGCCAGACTGCTTGCTGTAGCTTCATATTTAGTTAGAGGAGTGGTACTAGTTTCTCATCTAACTTTTAGCAAAGATAACACAGAAAAAGGGCTATGTTTATTTCATTGCTTATTGATTTGTACTGAGTCATTTAAAACATGTTAAAAATGGTATCTGTCTACCTTGTTGTAGTTTCCTAATTTCAGAGACTCTCAACTAAGATCATTTTCAGACAGAGCTGCAGCACTTTTTGTCACTTTGATCTCAACAGAATCTCTCTGTCTGGGTCTTTTGTTACAAATGTTCTGCTCTCTTGTATCTCTGGTCTCACTGCACAGTGTGGTCCACGGGGTCCTATGGAGTCACACTCCCCACTCAGCAAGCCCCGGGTCCAGAAGGGGGGCTTTTAGGCCATTTTGCCTCACTGAGGGGACTGCAGATCATCAATATTGCAAAGAAATAAAGTAGGCTGGTGGTGAAGGACAGGGGTGCCACATGAGGCCTAATCCACCATCACTGCTCAGAACGAGGAGTGTAACAGGAATATAGATTTCGGGATACACTTTGCCATAGCTGTTTAATAAATGATGAGGAAATATGTGGCTTATTGCACATCCTACAGAAATTGACCAAATGTACAGATAAATACATCAGATGATGTGTCATTCTGGTCTTGTGAGCCTGAAATATCAGGTCTCAGTGAGTGTCGGATAAGAAAGACACTCGAGCCTCTCACTTCAACTGTTGTGACCATATGGACTCCTACCATAACCTGGTCTTTGTATGTTTCTTGTAGACAGCAGAGGACTGTAAGATGCAGCTCAAAGGGATGGAGAGATTACCTTTATTTCAATTATAAAGTATATTGGATATGACTGACTTTGAACACAGCGGGGGTGCTGAAGCCCTGCACGGTTTTTGTTCATTATGCTGTGGTACCTCAGCGACGGCCTACAGTGCCGCAATAAAAGACCAATGAACGGTGCACATCCTGTATTGATTTGTTTTCTGAATATCAGAGTGAATTTTCAGATGTATTTATAATGGCCTTATTAAAGCCCCCTTTGATCTAAAGAATACAACAATAACAGAATTGCCTGTGTTGTTTGCAACTAGGATCCGCTGTGGTAAAAATATCAATATTAACTGGAGTTCTTCAGGGGTTTTCAATTATTTTTCCTTTTAATCATGAAATGTAATCACTTTCACAGGTAGGGGGATGGGCCCTGCCGCACCTCTTCTCTATCACTGATGTAAAGCTGTCCGTCCAATGGTATTGCTCCAGATATGCCTTTTTTTGGGGAAATGAAATATTCTATTTGAAATACAAACAGCTTTAATTATTGAAGCTGACACTCCATTTGACTTTGAAAGACTGTCAGCTGTTGACATTGGATAAAGAAACAGGGAGCTGTGAGGATTTCTGCGGTCGGCACTTGTATGATGAAGACATTATTTGGAGGTGACTCTCATCTGTTGTAAGAGTTATTGAAGCGGGCGAACACAAAGACAAGAGATCTGATGAATTGATGATTAATCTGAGAGGGTTTTAAGGATGAGCTTGTTTTTTTTTAAATGATGTTCAAGTGGAGTCAAATGAAAGAACAAATAATAAAGACAATATCAAGTGAAACTCAAGGGACACTCAGTGTCACATTATTCATTAGAAAAAAAAATAAATTGCCAGTTCAAGCATTGCCAAATTCAAATAGGGGGAATGAAAGAGAGCATTTAATATTGAACAACATTTGCTGAGCAATAACTGCATAAGAAGAATGAGGTAAATGACAGTTATCATACACAATGAGATGTATAATTTGCACTAAAATCTTTAAAGAAGAACAACTACTTGATTTATAATTTCATATACTGTGTACTATTTCTGTGTCCAAGGGCATCTAATCATTGTTCTTCAAGTAGGGTTGTCACTTAAAAAAAAATCAAGCTTGAAAGAATGACAGTTACACATACACATTGTCAGAATCCATTTAATTGCAACCTCCATCGCCTGAAACCTACAATTGCTTCACTACACTACATTGCAGAATGAATGTTTGGTTCGTTCCAGGTGCCTCCTTTGCCTTACTCCAGCGACAAGCTGTCAGGTTGTAATGTCACTGTACTGTAAGGCAGCTGCCTTTACAAAGCTTCACCTTTATCCACAACTTTGCCAACGATTGTGATAAATCCTAGTCTGCTTCCAGACCTCTGAATTGCCAAACTACATTTCTGACTTTTTGGTTTAAGAGTCCACGTGGGGTGTATTCTTTCTACATAGTCAGCTCGCTCCATGAATCATCCATGGAAAATAGCAAATGACCACAAAAATGGTAGCAATGGTGGATGGGATTGATACAGCTGTACAGGTTGTTGTAATTTAACTTAAAATAGAAACTTTTAGATACATATTTTCTTCTGTCATGAGAAACATAAAGCTAAACTCTGCTAGCAACCGCTACCACTGCGTCTTTGTCATCAGCACAGATACATTACCCCCTCCCTGATTGGCCCACCCAAACAGAAATAAGCTACCATGAACACAAAGTCAGACTGTGTAATAAAATGAAATAAAATTACAGTTCAGTCTGATTATCAGGCTACTACAATCCAAAATGTTTCCGCACATTACTTTTTGGACAGTTTGCGTGATTATCCATTCAGCAAGGCTTACTAGTTTTCTCCATTTTATATTAATAAAGACAGCAATGGATTAATTTACTGCTGAGCTAACAGGCCAAGTAGTTGGTTGAAGTGACAACAGTTGATGTGCATTTGAAGAACACCCACTGCTGGAGAACAAGGCAGGGCCTGTTGTGCTAATACACTGTGCACTGTGAATTTCAGTACAGTCAATTCAGTACAGATGGAATATTATATTTTTCGCCATGTTCAGATGAAGAGTTTGAGTTTCAAATAAAAAGTGACAGCCCTATCTTCAAGTGGATAAGGCTGTGACATCACTGCTGGATTATCAGATGCAGTAGTGACTTGTGTCAATCAGGAAGATGCCGCGCACACTTTGTACTTCAGTTTAAAAAAGACATTTACAAACCAGTCACAACTTACACAGTTGTTTTGCTGTTTTTTTTGTATTTTAAGTGACCATGAGTAAGTAAATGTTATATATAGCATATTCAGAATTTCACTCGAGCAGCTAATGAAAGTCGACGTAAGATTGAATCAGTATTCATGACTTTGCCATGTAGCTGACATGAAGCTATTGTTTAGGTGTTACAAATGCTGAATAAATGGGTGCTAAATTGCTGACATATGTCCTTGTTAAACTAAATTCTCAGCTTGTTCTTTGTGATTCTTGAGAGAAAAAAAAAAAAGTGACACAGTGAATGGAGACATACAGTCAGGACACTGGCTCCACTAGATTTTACAGGATGTATTTTCTTGTCATCTGCTGTGTTTTTGTGGATTTGCAGAGCTAATGAATGTAAAACTTCTTATTATCACCATTCTCCACATATCTTTCCTTCCACTGCAGCACAATATAAATGTGTTGTTTTTTAAAACCAAGAATCTGTTGTCCATATTTAGGGAACGTTGGTCTAAACCCAAGAATATCATTTGGCTTGGCAGGCCTTTCTAGGCAACCAGTTGCTACTGCCTTCTGCCTTTCTAGATGAAAAAACAGAAACAAATTTGCACTCCTTATGGATCCTGTCTCTTGGAATTACTGAGCGAGACAATTTATAAACACTTCTTCCTTTTGGACAGTGTGTGCATACCTGTTTCAAATTAAGTCTAAAAGAGTTATGGTTATCTTTAGTTTTTCAGATGTGGCGGGGTGGTTTTTCTGTAGCTTTTCATAGAGTCCACACTGACTTCATGTGTTAGACAAAATTGGAGCTGAAGGTTATTTGATCCCGCGCTGAGAAACATGGCGATGTGAAGATTTGATAAAGCTACAGATAGCGATTCGATGGGGATGTTGCGTGTTTCCCAGAGCGCCGCTGACAGTCGTGCCTCCGCTGATTGAGAGACAGCTCCTCAGCTGCCAACAAACACATATGACTTTCTCTGTTCCTCATTGTGTTGATGAGGTGCCACGAAGGTGCAACGTATAGAGTAGCCAGAGTAAACTGAGCCGTGATTGCTCAGAGTAGAAACGTTGAGCTGATCAGCAGTCCCTGAGCGCTCTGACAGCAGTGTTTAGTTAAAGCACAGTTCCACATTAAACCGGAGCTGTGAAACAGTTTGACTTGTGCAAATATCATTCATACATAAAAAATGATCATGCTGTTAGTAATGTTTTCCTTTTTATGGAATCCATGGCACCAAAAGTTATTTTACAACCGGGAAAAAAAGGTTGTCGTATGCCTTATATTAAAAAAAAACACACACACGGTGCATGAAAACATCTGTAAATTTAAATATCTATAAATCGTTTTACTCGAGAAAAGTTGGTGGAGCAGAAAGCCGTCAGCAGATGTGTCGGCAGCACAAAGAATAGAAAAGTTTCTCTCCTCTCAAGGGAAGACCAGGCTGAACTTTTTTCAGAAGGCCGCGCTCTACACCAGCAGCAGGGGCACGGGTTTGGCTGCATTACTAGACAGGAGACAGAGGGAGGACAGGTCGTACATTTGTATTAGTTTAGCATTTCATACATCATTAGAGAATGGACTGACTGTATTTATCCACAGCTCTGCTCTACTCTGGCGAGGGGACGGCCCCGCTGTCACATAACCTGAAAGACAGTACTGAGGGGAAAAATGGAGCACAAAACACAAAGCAAAGTCATTTATTGTAACAAGGCACTTCTAGTGCTCATTTTTACCATTGCATGTAACTTCACTGCACACAATACCACCGCAAATTAAGTGAACCGCAGCACATTCAATCCTTGTGAAAATTTGCTCATTTGGAGGGAAAATTAAAACAACAAACATAAATAAATAAACAATTCCATTTCTCCAAAGACTTCATTCTTCCACATTTCAAACACCACGGCAGCTAATTATAGCCTTAAGTCAGGCGCTTTGATGCATTTTCCCTCAGCAGGAATCCCTGGCTTTTCTTTTCCTGGAAGTGCTTCTCTGTCGGTCCTGAGGTAAACTGCCCGATGGCACACAACAGCCTCTGATCACTCTGAGCCTACAGTGTATTTATCTGTGTGTGTTTATGTGCGGAAACAGAGAATGAGAGTGAGTTGACCCCATAACATATTGTGAACCTTGTGAAATGGCACGAGAGCGAACGCTTCCACAGTCTACATCGTATGCTGATTCTAGACTTTGAAGCTCTGGAGAAGCAACCGCAAACCCGAGTTCGCTCTTGGCATCTTGCAGAAAATGTGTGTCTCCACAGCAAAAATAATACCCTCCTGGTAAAAGCTGTGGACTCTCAGCATCTTACATTGGCAGGGCCTCTGCATGTGTGTGCAGCGCGAGCCCAAGATCAACAGCGAAGAAGGAGAAACCACCCCGGGTGTCGGCAGACCGCTGCTGTTGGGCCCGTCACACGCGGGAGGGCTGCTGCTGTCACACTCAAATGCACGAAGCCATAAACTTGTCTGGCCTATATGAAATGCTTGGGAGAGGATGAGGGGAGGAGGGGGGTCTTGTGTTCATGCAGGGGTGGAAGTGTATACCCTGGGCACTGCCGTTTCCTCTTGGCTCCCTTCCCAGGTCTGTCTTCAAGCCCACACCCCACACAGGCATCCCAACCGCCTCACATGCAAAGAAGTGTGAATGTAGCGGGGGGTTCACAGTGAGGCTAAAAAAGGTTTCTTGAAGCGGTGACGCAGCTCCATCGTGATCCCCTCCTATTAAAGTCAACCCAGGGTGACATATGACATCCAGACATGCAGGGAATAATTGTTTTTACTGATGCTCCCTGACGATGCCTCGTCCATGCATGAGGCTCCTTGTCTCGGTGGACCGCACTCATGTGTTTCCCATCAGGAAAGTCTGTGGTTACCTTCCTGATTTTGCTGGACTGGAAAAACATAGCTAATATGGTGTGATCTGGAAAAAGCTTTGATGCAGGGACTTTACAAATAAACCTCCGAATGCCATATGGTTTGCATTCATCTCTTAATTTATTTCCTATAAATGTCTATTGAATATTCTGCAGGAGCCAACATGTGTGTAACCAGACTTGGAAAACAGAAGGCCGGGGAGAGCAGTTTGTGGCAAAGTGTGATTATTATGATTTGTCCTTTTATTTCTTCTTTCTGCATGATAGATGAGTTGCAAAGCCGTTCCAAAACAAGCAAACAAGAAAACATGCAAACAATTCCCCTCTGAGTCGAGCAGATCCCGGCTCACCTCACCATGCCAGGCCCGGCACAAAGAAAACTCCACTCAAAGAGCAATTAAAAAGTAATGATTGTAAGCTCCATGATGACTCATCAACTGACAGACTTTTCCCTATGAAGTTGGATATTGGGTTACCACTGACAGAGAAGTCAACAGACAGCAGGCGTCCAGCGGTGGAGGACATGGAAGTGAGCTTTTCCAAACGCAGCAGACTTTCCTACAGTGGCTTCCAACACAGTGAAGATATAACCTGCTTTCTGCGCGGAGCCGACAACAGGGAGCCCAACATTTGTCATCAGCAGCTGCCTGTGTGGGTGTCAGCTTTATAAAACACACAGCGTTTTGTTCCTTTATTATGCTCAGAACCATATGCAAAAAAAAACACCAAGGAACAAACATGTCAAACGTTCATTTCACAGTTGCAGTCAACAGTAAACCAACAATAGACACATTTTCCACTTGCTTGACCTTTTCCATGATGATATGTTTAATCTCTGCAGCTGTATGAAAACTTCCAGGAAGTGGCTCATGTGTCGGAGTTTCATTTTCAACCCACTAATATTCTCGACACACACCGCGAGATACAGTGAGTGTGAAAAAAAGAGGAAAGAAAAAAAAAAAAAGGCAGTTTAGGTTTGAATCTCTGTCTAAGCAAACAAAACAAAATGATGGGTATAGATAGAGCGAGTGCGTCGGACACTAAACAGCCGCCTCAGAGAACTTGTCACATGTTATTTATTGGACACTTTAAGCCAAAATGAGACATTTTTAGCACGTCTGAGGCTCCTGGTAGTGTTAGTGCCACGCTGTGCAGTACACAGAACAGCCAGCTATTAAAGGATGCACTTGCAGCATGTGACACTTAGCAGCACATGGTAAATATGTACCAGACAGAATATTCATGCCTATCCCTCCAGGTCCCACCAAATGCATTTTAGTCCGAGATAGTGGAGTCCCATATTTACTTTCAGCGGGGTGAGAGGAGGAGAGGCTGTAATCACTGATTGAAATGTAAATGTGAGGTAGCTAACTGAAGTATTAGGGCCGGCAAGCACGCAGAGTGGAGATATGAATTACAATTCGTCCAGCAAATTTTTCTCATCGGACATTATGTAAATGGAAGTATAAGTGACTGGTAGTATTTGAAACAAAAATCGATGCAGGAGGCGATAAGTGAGAGTGGTTGACAGAGTGGTTCTGGATATTTCAAATTCAGGGATGATAATTTGATCATGCAAAGTATATTCATTACATAAGGGCCCCTGCATGCTAATAGAAGAGATCCTGTGTTCTATAAAGTTAATATTTACTATAGTTGGTCATTTAAAACTGGCAACTGGTCTTGTTGGATGTTTTATGCTTTATAGAGTAAAAGCAGAATTAAAATGTTGTTTGTTTGTTTTTTAAAAAAAAAAAAAGAAATCAATATCTACATCATTGGTGTTTGTTTTGACTTGTGGACTTATTTTGTCTAAATAGTAATTTATTTTTTCTTTCAGTGTTAACAACCTGAAAAAAAAAGCAGAAGTGAAACTGGGACCTTATTCAAATTCACATTGACTTTTGTAAAAACACAGAAAACTGAAAATCCAGCCTGGGACAGAAAGTCTTCACTATGTCATGTGCTTCACCTTATATGTCTAGAATCACATCTTTAAGAATCAGTCTAACAATGTTCTTTATGTAATATTCTACTTTTTCTGCCTTTATCATACCATTCTTTATAAGCACATGAAAAACCATCGTGGGTTAACCGTCACAAGCCCTGCAGAAGAGGCCGGTCTGTAGGTGAGATGAGAGGCAGTTCACACATGTCTGTAATAACAGCTGGACAGAGAGAAGTGAGCAGTGTCAGCAGTGACTATAGCTGAAAACGCTGGATGAACAACATTAGAGGGGAGCATGAATTTTACAGATATGGACGAAAAAGTTACAATGACGTAAGTACCGGCACAGCTGCACGGGTACATTTTCATGGGAGCTGTAGTTTCTTACTATGTATTGTTTAACTTTAAACTTCTCTTTGCTAGGCTAGCCCTGATGTGATGTCCTGACTGTCCTGGCTCTATATATATTTATGTGGGTGGGGTCTAAAAATAGTAAAGTTCCAACATAACGTACATGAAATGTAAAATCTAGCAAGACTCAGACCTCATGTTAACAAGCTAGGCTAACTAGTGGAACATTATAATGTGTCCTCCCTGAGTGTTTTCAAGGTTGTACATCTTAAGTCACTGATTACTGAGAACTAAAGCTATATGGAAAAACATCCTGTATCCATGTTCAATAATACACTGCAGTGTTTTCCTTTCAATATGTTAACAAAATAGTTTTTGTCCTCCTTTGAAAAATTGAGAACTGTGGAAAACAGCAGTAGAATCCTAGTTATTATTTCCTTACACAAACAGTGAATGGAATTCAAATTCAGTTTCATTTTTATTCAAAAGTCAGGCAGCACTTTACATACACATGACTAAACATGACTAATCTGGTCATAAAAAGTTCTGAATAATAATACACATAGTAACAAATAATAAAAAGATTGTAACGCTGATCTGAAACATCAACGTGAACTCCTAGTTGACAGTTTTATCTTTTTTCTTTTTCCTCCTCTGTTTAGAAATGGAGTGGCCTTGACAGAGGAGACGGGTGGGGGGGTTAATCGGGGTGGACCGGCCCGGTCTGCACCCAGCCCAGTTCCCCGTCTGTAAACAATAGGGGTGTGGATTAGTTTGGAAACAATGTGTTTATTTAAAAAGCTCACTTCCTGTATGGACTCAGCAAGTCTCCCATTAATTTTATTGGCGGCGGCTCCAGTTCTGAAAAATCATTGTTTAGAAGAGGGAAAAATACAAAACACACAAGGCAAAAAGGAACGCTTTACATCTGCGCTCGGTTCCTGTGTGATAGGACGACGGCATTAATAGAATTGGTGCTAGCTATTTGTGTTTTTTAATCATCTGCAGGGATCTTAGGTTCAGAGGAAAAAAACAAATGAGGAAACATTTCGATGTTTTTGTTGAGACTGCTTTGGTACAGGCTTGCTGCTGTGTGCTCTACGTGTACAGATGTGAGTTTCATGAAAAAAAAAAAAAAAAAAAAGAAAGCCAAACAGTTTTTCTGCTTAGTCTAAACTGCCATGAGCGGTCTACAGAGTCTGCCTGGAGGGGCTGAGATTCAGCTGAGGGCTGTGGAGCCCGGGAGTGACGCCCACCATCCCCTAACTGCCCAAAGCCACATCCTGTCCAAAAGGAAAAGACTTGCACTTTCTCCTCAGGAGGAACACATGCATTAATATGATCTCAATTACCCAGAAAGCAGTCTTGCAGTGGCGCTCACACCTCACAGCTTCACTCGGAGTCAGTCACATCCTGCCGTAACACATGCGCTTTAACCTCAACCGATCTGATCGCTGCCGTGAAAAGTTTTGGAGGCCTCCGGAGCAAGAAACAAACAAAACTCCTCATGCGCCGTCACGCCAAACCAATTTCTGTGATAGCGAGTAGCCCTGGTGGAGTTTATAAGTTCATTTCTGAGACTGACAGATATGAGGGGGGATGAAAAGGCATTAAGAATAAGCAGTGCAACCTTAGCCCATCCAGACGCATGCTCAGAGGCCAGAGAGTAACAGGTAAACTCGGGGGAGGGTGGTTAAGCCCTAGTTAGGCATGTAAATCCCACCCTTTACAGGCAAAGCGCTCCAGTAGATCCCTGTCAATTTCCTGCAGCTGTGCTTGGGCGGATTTACATGAATACACTCTATCACTAGCGCTTAGCCTCCTGTGTTATACATTTACTTACTTTTGGGTGGGTTATAAAATTGGTTATTTTCTTTTTACTTTTTCTTGTCTTCTGTAGAGAAAGAATGGTTTTATTTACAAGCCACCCGGCATGGCTTCTTTTGTAAATTGACTCCTCAGTTTTGTCCACGGGCCAGGCACAAGAAGGTTAGCTGCCTGTTTCCTGATAAGCTGGCAGAACCTATCAACCCCGGCAAGAAGATAGTGCTCTGTATTTCTGTCATGCTTTATCATCAGCTGGGGTGAAACTAAACCGGTGTTAAGCGAGAGTAGAGGGACCATTTCCCTGGATTACAGGCGTCAACTTTAATTTCAAAGACCAATGGTGTATCCAGGGAAGGTGCAGGCTTCGCTTGCCACAGATTGGCAGCGGGCTCCTGATAAGGACCCAGTAGCGTTGTTCGCATTCACCACGGGGGCCTATTGATCTCCGAGCCGCTGGTTCATTTCATAAAATACAAGGCAAATGGTGTTAGAGCAGCGGTATGGCTCCCTATTCACCAGACACACTGCGTCCTGTGCCAAGTTGTCTCGGCTCTGTGCTGTGGCGAACAGGAAACGCACGGCAGGAAGACAGGGTATTTGTCAGGAGTCATTAAGGAAGGAGGTGACAGTTCAAGCTTTTTGCTTTTAGAATACAGTGCAATGAGCTTCAGAGGAAAGATGCTTTTTCTTCAGCTCACAACAGAGCCGAGTCAGGTTACAACCAAAGTTTTATTCAGAGAATTCTTCCAGCTCAGCGAGAGACGCTCTCACCGGTCAAACTGAACCTGAGCTTAGAGCAGAGCTATCATTTAGAGTATCAGTTTAATGCTCACCGTCTGAGAGTAAAATTCATATCAACATATTGAGCACTTATTCATATTGAAATGTCCCCCCACCACACCCCGCTGTCCCCCCCCCCTTTTTTTTTTCCAAACCAAATTTATGAAAAGCATAATCACAACATGAGGGCCCTCTTATTTTATTATCAGTGGGTGTTATTATTAGAAAACCATTTCAAATGATATGTCACATGGGAACAAATATCATTTACAAACCACTAATGACTTGCAAACACTCCTGTAGCCTCCGGTGCAAAATGACGCCTTCACACAGTGTGTGCTCTGCTCGCCTCTCTACGGGGACGTGCAGTGGGACGCTGCACGCTTTCAGAATCAAACAGAATAAACAGGAAGACCTCTTTCTTTCAGCTCAGGCCATACAGTGGCAGTAACACATTAATTCTTAAAAATCTGTCCATTTAAACCTGTCATTAGCGTGTCCGTCTAATGGTTTTTAGGTGTGTGTTTGTTGCAAAAATTCAAATGAGACACTAAAATATGTACATATTCTCTGCAGAGATGGATTAGGTTTTGGATATTAATAATTAAGCAGGCATTATTATTATTAGACTTTGCATCTTCTGGGTGGATCAAACTCACCTCACTGTTGGACTGCTAATAATGAGTCATCAATAAAACATTTTCATAATGTCAGAAAGACACTTGTGTAGATGCACGGTCTAATTTTACACGGGCTGACTTGGTCATTAGTTCACTATGGCGTGAATGCCTCGCCATGCAAAACATAGGGGAGGTTACAGAGGTGGCCTGATGTGGCCTGACAGTTGGCACATCAAGCCTCTCCTTCATTAATGTTAATCATCTTGAAATTGTGAATAACCAAATCAGCGCACCTATATGCAAATATTTAAAGCATTTTACTTTTTAATGGAAAAGGTGTTTTTGTTTCCGGCTCTATCATTTGCATGGTAATTATGTCTATTGTGTCGTGTTTCTTTAACCTCAGACTGGCCTGGATGAGCACGGGATACTTTACTCATCTCTGCTTGGATTACAGCTGCAGGAAAATAAATAGATAAAGCGTATAGCACACAGCTCAGCCAGGAAAGGAAATCATATTAAATTCCAGTTAAAACTCCATGTAAAACTTTCCCTCCTCAAATCAGAAATCATGAAGGCTGTTGGACTTGAAACCTTCCAAAATTTCACAGAGCTGTAATGAGAAACTAAGAAAAGCACAGAGCAGAGGGAGACAGCCCTGTCTTTATTGCCACCCAGATATAATAAGTTAATGCAAATTGTAACTAGTTAAGCACAGCAAAATAATATGATACCATTGTCTGCGGCAGATTGGTATTATAATGTTAGCATGTGCAAATAATCACATTTTCTCCCTGATACAATTACATTATTTGTTCTGGTTGTATCATACACCAATAAAAGCAAACATCATATTAGGATTCATGGCACTTTTCGCATTGTGTTATCAATATGTGGAAATAATTGTCTGCTGAGAGATTAAATTACATTATTGTGTATCTTTTTCATGCCTAATAAATAATGATGGATGGCTCTTATTTTCATCACCACCTGCAACCATTTTGTCTTCTTCCCCCTGCAAGTTAAAAATGAGAGAATAAATAAAGAAATAAAAGGAGAGAGCAAAGAACCTCGAGCGATACGAACCCCGAGGTTCTTCTCGCTTAGGTTTCAGTTGCCTGATCTTAGCAGGGAAACTGCCAACATAAGCCAGATAGACACCCTAAAAGTCAACATGATACTGTTTATTCATTGGTTCATCTTTTGGCAAGAACATACATTGAGATGAGCGAGATGAACTGATCGACAAAAGAAAGCCTCGCAGGTGATTTTATGTATGTTTAACTTTATTAAGCATATTTCCCTTCGACTGCAGTGTATTTCAAACAAAGAGCCAGTCTCCAAAACATGCAAACCCCCTCAGAAGCACTACTCTTTACAAGAAAATGTGTCTTTTTTTAATATAATGACATTGCTGCTCTGCCTGTGGGAACTCACATTACTGCAGCTGGTCTATGGATGCAAAGAAAGGCCATAAGATATTTGAATCCAATAAGCAACTGAATAACCAGTTGTGGAATTTAGGCACTACAATAAACTTAATGTTAAAGTTTAAATACCTTTGATTTTAAAGCATTGAAATACTTTAAAACTATATTAGTTCAGCCCAACATTCAAAAAAAAGTTTCTCACATTCAAATTGTCATTTTCAGATCTAAAAATTCAAGTAAAATAAAAAAAAAGTTCAAAATCAATTCAGACACATAACTCACACTTTAGCTACCAGGATCTACCAGGGACCAGACCTTTGACCTATCAGGTTTGCTCCATCTGTCACATGATCCGAAGATGAGCAACTGGAAAGTAGAGCTCTTTACAGGTCCACTTGGTTCTGAGGAACCTGGGATCCATGTCTGACCACTTCTGTCTAATAAGGTCTAATAAGGTCCTCAAGAAAATGATGAGCGTAAAAAATAGTAAAAACAGTATGCTATTAAATGATGATGACTTTTTGCACAATTGGTTCACAGATAAGAAAATTGGTTGTGTTGTCCAGTTGGCTTGTTTTATTGTTGGGGCAGAAGGTGAAAATAGAACTTTCAATTAGTCTTTGGAGCCTAAAAACAAATTATTTTTTGGAATTAGTTTCCATGACTCTCTTTGCTCTTTTCCACTGCAGCCGCTTGTTAATTTGATAATGCAAAATGAATGTATGCAGGTTGGGTTGGGGTAGGCTTTCCATTTTGGATCTGGTCCAACATGTTTGACCTCATGAAGACGTCTACTGGCGACCCACTTGAATTTTCAACCTGGATTTGTGAATCCGCTTAATTAATTTTTTTAAATTGATTCCCTTCTTAGGAAATTACAAAAAGAGAGAGGTTTAACTACATAAATTCAGATATATGGTTTTCAAAGTGAAATATTTCAAAGCTTTAAGTTCAGAAGTATTTAAATTTCAAGTATTCAGCAGTAGTTACATCTATAGTATATAATCAGGTATTTCTTGCCTATAGCAGTTTAGATTATTATGGATTTTCTTTGCTTCTGCAGCACAGTGAAGTGAACCTTTAACATGTTGTTTTCCAGTCCTGACAAATGTCTGAGATAAAGCTGTATGTCCAGCAGCAGCGAGCCGTGTGGCCGTCTGACTCATTTACAATTCACTTTCACTCCTCTCTTTTGCATAATCTTAATTTTAATCACTTCATTTGCACTTTGTGAAGATAAGAGAATTGATTAGCCAGCACTCTCCAGGAGGCTTCATGTTTGACTGTCCCTTTTTTTTTTCTTCCAGTCCACCAATCTTAGCTGTCAATACCTGAAACTCCTGTTGCATGTGATGCATTTGTTGGCATGCTGTTATGTGGTGATAAAACAAGGTAAGGACATTATAGTCCCTACCAGTTAATTGCCATCAGTGAGAGAAATGCTGTTATAACTTCATAACTTCTTAAGTCATGCCTTGTGCACAGCTAGACGTACGGTGTTGTAAAAATTTACATTTTAATGAAATATTTGAATAAGCACTTGAAATTCACTCTACCAGGTCTCCCGGTTCTAAAACCAACATTTCATGTTTGTGTTTTGAATGGCAGCGTCAGAGAAATTAGCATGCCAGTCATACAGATTAGGAGGGCATCAGTGTAAAGTCACAGGCTTCCTCAATCAAGGTTCACTGCAGGTAAACACTACCCATGACATGTTTAAATGATAGCTTTTTTTGAGAGAAAAAAAGGAGGGAAAAAAAGGCATTAAATTCACAGGGGAAGGAGAGAAAGCCCATATAGGAATCAGAGCAGGGTGGATGTGAAAAGACATTCAGACTGCTGGCAGTGAAAGCTATCTGCAGTTCACAATAATACACATCTTTTGAACTAAATCTGAGAATCACAAAACTACAACATTTCCAGGAGTGATGCTCCTAAACCAAAGATAAAATGAAAATTTGTTTATAATGTCCAATTTTAGTTCATAAAAATGGATTGTCTAGTTGTAGATAATTCATGACCATTACATGTAATAAATATATATTTATAGGTGCTTTGACAGTTGGAATTACCAGAGGGTTTTGTCATTATAGTTACATTTAACAGTGTAAGAGTTTATAAGTTTGTTTTAAAGGAATAGTGTGACATTTTGGGAAATATCCACTTTTATGTCTGTCCGCTAAATATGAAGCTACCGCTGGCAGCGTGTTAGCTTAGCTTGGCTTAAAGACTGGAAACAGGGAAACAGCTTGCCTTGGCTGAGAGTTGTATCAATCTTCTCATCTAACTCTCGGCAAGGAAGCAAATAAGCATATTTCCAAAATGTCCAACTATTCCTTTACTGCAATTCCACCAGTATAAGTTTAAGAAATAATAGTGTTTTTCTACATAAAACATTTTTCAGTCTTGGAACATTAGCTCCTTCATGAATGGAAGCTGTGTCAAATAAAACACATAATCACTGGCTTGTTTTTGTGCTGGTAACACACTCTTCTCCTCACCTGATCAGAAATAAATCATCCATTTTTAAAAGCCCATCCCAGCAGCAGCCACTTGGTCCTCTCTGTTAATTCACTATATGACACAAAGTCCAAGAGTGAGACGTAATTATTCATGTTGTTTTGCATCTCTTCAATTATTCACACCAAACATTTCTTACAGAGATGCTGGATGCTGGGAAGTGAGTACAGGTCAGACAGTGAGGGCTGAAAACAAGTGTAGACCTGCAGCACACTTCATCATAGGAGTCATCTGTGTTTACAGTGGAGCAGGATCAACCTGAGGCTCCACACTGCACACCTGCTCCACATCGTCAGTTAGTACACTCCAGTCCGGCCTGTGTTGAGACTTGATTTTCATCTCAAAACACAAAACACACTCATTTGGCGCACTGGTGAGTGTTTCCAGCAGCAGGACGGTGTATCAAAATAATTTACAGTAGAACAACGGTGTGTCTCACTGATGCAACAATATGGATATACATGACACACAGAAATAACACACAATGATTGTTGATAGAGTCAATTCACTGTTGGTTTGGGGCTTTTAATTGGATTTGTTGACTACAAGCCAACACAGTTCACAGTTCAAAGGGAAGAAACAAACTTTTGGTTGCTATAACAACACCAGGGAGTGAATCTTTAACCAATAGCTCATCCTCATTCAGCTCCCATCACCTGCATTACATTGTTAGTCATCTTTAGTTAGTGAAACCATCAGTGGATCCAACAGCTCCCCCACCCTTAACCCTCTGTTACCAAGAGAAGGAGACATCTGAGTATCTCAGCTATTTACTCAATGAGCATAATTACCATTGGCTATTCACGCGAGGCCCGCTAACTGATGTGATAAGTACCTTTATACTTTCATCTTCCTTTAGTTCCCTTTTTAATTGCCTGGACTCTCTTTGAAACCTAGCTGTGCCTTCTAATAAAGGAGAAAGCGGGCCCAGCTGTGAATTACTGATTGTTGTGCTGGAGCTGGTAGTGAAGCAGGCCTCGTGGTACTGTTGTGTGTGCGTGTGCATGTGTGCGTGTATGTGTCTGTTGGTGTAGGGGGGGGTGTGGGGATGGGGGGCAGCGAGGCATGCCTTTTGAACAGCAGGTGGTAATTGAAACAAAACAAGGGCTGATTAGGGAAGCGTCTGGCAACTCATGATCCAAACAGCGAGCCGCCGAGGAGCCCAAACACAAGAGCCCTGGAATAAAGTGGTCATCATCTAATTAACAGAACACATTTTAATTACCGAGTAAACCAAGCAGTGCAGTGTGTCAATTTAACTGATGTGGTAAGTGCCAGTTTACAATATCAGAAACAGACAAATAATTGGAATCTAATTACAAGCAGGTCTATTGCACACCAGCGCCTGCAGCCCATCTTAATAAACAATTTTTTACATCAAACCATGAATAACAAACACTGCAGGACTGCTAATTACCTCGCTGCATTGTTGGGAGTTTGCCAGCTTTGACTATTTGACTGAAGCTCTTGTCTGAATGGATGAGGCAGTACCACGCTTTAATTAGAATAAAGTGAACAGCGGCGATCCCTGTTTGTTTTTGCAATCTAACAGAGGTAAATAAGATGAGTGGTGATCTGCACTGCGTCTGTAGGGCAGGTTAGAGCAATAAAGCTCCTATTTGCCTTATACAGCAACATTTGTGATCGAGGAGTAAAATTACCAATGATCTAGTAATAAAGTTAAGGGTTTGGTTAAACCACTTTAGCAAAATGACACAGAGCCTCATGTGGAATGCAGATAGTTTTGGTTTTATTTGCCTGGTTTTAAGATATCTTATTTTTGCCTCCACCTTAATATAATGGAGGTGAATGGATTTTCATTTGTAGTACTCACAGGATTGAAACAGTAGCATCCCACATCCCTGAATTGTATGGAAACCTATTTCTGCCTGTAAAAGTAGAAATAAAAAGACTTATGGTAGGCCAAAATTATGAGATAATAAATCCAAATTATAAGTAAGTCAATATTTGGACAGGATGAGGTGAAGTTTTAACTCACAAGTACTTTTGTTTTATCGTGCATAACTTTAGATGATGGTTTTTTCTTCCTTTAACTTGGTACAACCTGGCTTTCAAAAAAAAAATCAACCAATCACAGCGCGATAGTCAAGATTAAGAATGGGAACTTCATATTTCTACATAACTGGCTAGCTACCTAGCTAAATGAATCCCCCAGGAAGAGTGCTGGGCTTTGAAGCCAAATTGACTTAGTGGCCAAACCGTGGAATTACAATAACCCAAAAAGCATTTTTCCCACCCACAATAATGGGAAAAGGGGCCACGGTAAAATTATGGGTACATTTTTTTGAGCATCATAACTCAACAAGACTAATTTCACATCAGAATTTGATCCATTTGGCCCGCTAACATTTGGAAAGTCTTGAAGAGCCGCATGATTAAATTGATTTATCCCCATTTAAGTTAGCTGGAGGGCTAAACCAGAAGTTAGCTGTCTCAGCCAGTGAGCATGCTCTTTCACCCATTGGTTTGTGGACTCCATAGATGTATTACAAGAGCTGGATACCGGACTCAGAATGGTGCCCATTCAGTCCTACAGGAATTGCTTGGCTTGTGCAAATGCTAAAAAAGTTTGTAGCTTCCAGGTTTGCTTCTATGTTGTGTGGCCCAATGACTATGCAAAGTGTTTTACATTGTGACGACGTCACAGATTTTTTCAAAATGTTTTCTCGGCTCAAGGAAAGTTTTCAAATATAAAACCTCCATGGGTCAAAAGTTCATGATAGAAAGAGTCATAATTGATGTTTGCAGTTGGAGGTGTACAGTTTTACAGACCTCTCTTTTACAATTGTGGTCTATGGGGGCTTTTTGGGCTGCAGGGGAATTTTTGCTGCAAAACTGCCACTCGGAAAAATTGTCTGCAAGGTTGAGTGGCGGTGCCGTATCCAGCTCTTATTATACATCCATGGTGGACTCCCACTTTGAGGCATTGAGTTTGCATTTTGACCATCACCATCTTGAATTTTTGGAGCCAGAAGTGGCCATATATGGACAAGAGGATGGAGCTAAACCTTATTCTAGCTGCTAGCTTGGTTAGCATGGTGCATGTATGCCTACAGTTGACTGTGATCATGCTAATGCTAATTTTTGCTTGTGAAAAACAGCCTTAAAAACATCAAAACAAAATGTACTAACTGGAAAAACTGAACATTTTACTCCTAATGCCTGGGCCACACTAGATGCATGAACCTGTGTTGCTGAGCTGCTGAATCTTGCAGCGTCAACACAGGAAGTGTGTCTGCTGCAGCGCCTCTGCCACTGGTAGCCCTATCTCTCTCTCGTTACCTTTCTATTTCTGCTGAGAACCGAACGACCAAAATGTTACAATTAACTTTCATGAACTGAAAACACACTGAAATAGCGACGGCTATGGCTACACCTATGCTCTGTGAATCTGGGGTTACATCATTGTCACGTTATGTTATGTACACACCCTCCAAATCTGAACACATCATGCATACCTGTACATCAGGCAAGTTTATTGGTTGATTCAGTGCTTGTTGGGAGACGAAAACAATCATAAAGGTGTTAGTATACAAGAAACAGCCACACAAACATCTCAGATCGACCGCACATTCACCTACGTTCAGGCTGAAGAAGCATAATTCCAGTCTAATTTTCCTTTTTCTTCTATTAAGCTCTTAGCAATTGCTACTGCAGTTATCATGTTGACTGAACATGACATGAAAATTCAACAGCAACATCCCTTTCCAGAATCTGTGTACAAATTACTCTGGATAATCTTCAGGGTGCACCGTCCAAAAGGGATTATTTCTTCAGTAGAAAATAGTCTGAATGAAAAGCGTTGACAGTGAAGTCAGTGGATTATCCATTGATGGTGTGGATTTTTTAATGTATTTTTTCTGTAATGTATTTTGCTGTGTGCACCACAAATACAATTCCATTAACATGAGGTGAATATTGATACCAAAAAGTTTGATTATCAATAAAATTGATACCCAAATCAGTAAGACATGCAGATGTTTTGGTGAAGTGCTGGCTAACAGGCAGGCATAATTGAAGGGAGATTGATGTTTCTTGAAAAAACAGTTAACAATTAATAATTAGTTAATATATAATAAATATCAATATCATAGTGTGCATTTCAGATAATTCACACAATAGACATTTCCATTAATTAAGAACAAGAAATGCTTGACGTTGATGGCAAATCATTTGGTGGAAATCTGTATGACTATTAACATCAGATGTTCTAGCCCTGCTAGTGCTCGCTATTGGAACCAAATATTGTGTTATTGTCCTTCTTTACTTGAGGCAGAATTCTCAGAGGTGAAAATCTCAAAAATGAAGAGAAAAAATGTGTTTTGTATTTTTTAATAATTTGGGTGAACTTTCAAACTTAAATTTGAAAAATATTTCCAGGAAGTTACACAAAAATATCAAGTTTTTTTTCACATTTGCGTGCTGTCAGTGGTCTGAATTCAGATTTATGTGTGGAAGGCCAGTATTGGCTGATCATGTCACTGCACCAATATATCTACAAAGACCCACTGTTCCTGTTATATTTCATCCACCTTTATGGACTATAATAATATCATATGTTAATGCCTCTGTATAAGTTATTATGCGATTGATTTATGTGAATGCTTCTGTTGGGGATGAGTTTTAAACACAAGCACCTTCCTTTACTGTCTGTTCACTTTAACTTTATGCTGTCTGATCCAGTTTGTGTCATGTCATTCAGTGTCATGAAAACAACATGCACATACAAGACTCCTGAACATGTAGTGAAATACTGCATACAGAAAGATTGCTTGTGATTTTATATCGTTTCCATTAAATCTTGTCTTTCAAAGGCCTTAATTAATAATACACTTGACATTTATGTTTTCCAGCAATAAGCTAAGCAAGAAACGATTTATGTCACCTAAAGCTTTTTAACAAATCAATGCAACTATTTGTAATTGCTTGTTTCACAAGATTAAAAGTGCTTAGACTTGATCTCTGTCTCCTGTTTAGTGGCCAACATGACCTGTGCCACTGTCGTAAAAACGCAAGTCTTGGTCATCAGCATTAGCTCCTGTCACCAAATCCATATCGCTATTATTTCTGGAATTTTAATGCTGTTACAATTTATAGCTTATCAAATGCAGTTACCTAAATTGCTGTTAGGAAAAGACAGTTTAACTGTCTCTTTTTAATTACGATATAATTTAATGTTGAGGCTGAGATGAGAGTCCTGCAGCAGATGACAAACACAGGTCTGTGTTTAACTGTTCTGCAGGCTGAAATAATGAGGAAAACAGTGCTGAGATGGGTTATAAAGGTGTCATCTGTACTGCAGCAAAAAAACTCAAACATTCATGCTCCGTTACTGTTAATATAATAGCTGGTAATATATCTGCTAATGTGTTTCTATCAGCCAGAAATGTATTCTTACAACTTTTGATGCATTGATTGTCTTTACAGTAGATGACAGCTAAACAAAAAGTCTGAATTTTGTGATATTAAAACTTATGAAAGCTATAAAAAGTGCATCTTCTGTGTGCAAGTCAAGATAAAAAAAAAAAAAAAACAGCATAAATGTGCTTAACTTTAAATTAAACCTTTCATCTGTCAACACTAGAGTTGAATTACATGTGATACAATAACAAATGTGAAAAAGATACAATGAGAGACTTGAGGAAACGTTCTGAACAACCAGCATTTTATTGCATGTTTAGAATGCTCACGTCAGTCATCGCCACTGACTACAACAGAGTGGTCTGCATCAGACAGACGAGGAATGATGAGGAGGTTACAGACTGATGGAAGTGATGAGCAATAATATTTCTCTATAAAAAAAAACAGGAAAAAAGAAACTACAGAGTACATCTTCAAAGAAATAAAAAAATAAGAAAGAGAAATAAAAAGAAAGACAAGCTGCTGCAAGATGAGAGCACCGTGACAGCTCCTGGGCTGCCCCCCCTCCCACACAATCCCACCCTCCCCCACCCTCCCACCCCTCTCCATCTGGAAAAAAAAAAAAAACCCAAAGTGTGATGTGAGAGAGAGAAAGAGGGGGACGGAATGACAGCGGGCTGGATGGTTGGTGATGGATGAAACAATGGTGTTTTAGCTCGGGTGTGATGTTGGGAATCTGATGCCGCACGGTCGCAGTTTGCAAGACGTTACAGTCCGAGTCTCCTGCAGCGTCTAAACTTTGACATGTGTCCGCCTGCTGTGCTTGGTTTGACTCATTTACAATGACCCTTGAGATAAAAAATATAAATATCTTGATGCCAAACAAAACGCGGTGTGTGTTTAAACTACATGACATGGATGAGAAGGACACATCTTCGATGCGCGAGTAAATGAAATTTCTTTGAAAAAGAAAAAAAAAAAAGGAAAGAAAGACAGCATTTAACAATATTCTTTACATCTTGGCACTGCATATTTTTCTTCTTTTTCCTATTAATTTCATATAAAATATCATTAGATTGATACACCCTTATATTATTACTGACCACTTAAACCATATTTTACCCCCCCATCTCTGTGACCCTGGGATTAGTCATGCAAGATATCTCCGTCTTGTAGAGGAAATATACCTGTCTGCCCTTTTCTCAGAGCAGTAATCTTTAACATACAGCCACAGAAGGCAGTGGTTGGACCATCAAAAGGAAGTATCAAAAACAGCTTAACACAAAGAGGGAAAAAAATCTGTACAAAATGCTTAGGTCAATGATAACAGAGAAAAGTCTGTTTTCTATATTACAGTTTAAAATCCAAAATCGGGGATAATCTCCCCCCCAGCCTGCCCCTGCCCAGCTCACCCAGATGTCTGCGTGGATGATGTGATTTTTTTTTTCTTTTTTTTTTTTTTTTTTAAAGCAAGGATTACTAAGTAAAATACATTTGCAGCACAGTTTGCTATTCCAATACATACAGCAGTTTTTCTCATAGCTATTTCATAGTTAATACAAAGCAGTCGCGATAAAGCAAACATCATAACACAAATGTATTTTTTGATTTTAAAAAAAAAACAGAGAGAGAGAGAGAGACAGAGAGAGAGAGAGAGATAGAGAGAGAGAGAGAGGAAAGGACAGGAAAAGACAAAGGCTATACTGACATGTATGTACAACCTAATATTGGAACGCCCTTAAAACAACCCATCA
This sequence comes from Euthynnus affinis, assembly GCA_029490765.1. Taxonomy (NCBI): domain Eukaryota; kingdom Metazoa; phylum Chordata; class Actinopteri; order Scombriformes; family Scombridae; genus Euthynnus; species Euthynnus affinis. Next base: position 7,051,646 of record CM055840.1, on the reverse strand, counting down.
GAGAACAGACTTTGACAGGATGAGTGGTGCCACACACAGCTGGGTGATATTTCCATGAACAAAAGGCCTGAGGTTTGGATTGGTTTGGCAAAAAAGGATGAAACCTTTAAGACAAACAAGCTCTAATTCCATTTTCTTTTTTTTTTCCTTTTTTTTTTTTTTTTGTCATTTTCTCTCTACAGTATCAGACTACACATGCAAGACATACAACTAAGTGCAACTGAGTGAAATGTTTGTTTTTTTTTCTCTCGTTTAATTGAATCATTCCCTATAGGTTTGAACTGAGGTATGTGTACTAACGGTTTTCTCATGCTGTTATCTTTAGTAATGTCAAGCTACACATGCTGAGAATGTTCTAATCTACCAGCGCTTTTCCTCCTTTTTGAATACCAAACAAACCAGCCAGAGACTGGGGGTTTGTGGATGAGCTCGGCCCTGTTCTCACGATCCTAGCCTGGCTGTTACTGACCCATCCCACAGCTGCCTGGATATTAAATACATCTTCTGGAAACCACAGATTGCCCTTTTCCTTTTCAGTTAATGAGCGGTGAACTTAGAAAATAATAATAACAATAACTGCCATAAAGTACCTTGTACCCAGCTTATTAGTTGACAGGAGTGTTTTTTAATATAAAAAGTAATAAGTTGACAGAAACTAAAACACAATCATAACGTCTTGCCAATCTTAACAAAGAACAGCGGAATCCCATCAAGACGCTAAAACCCCTAAAAAGTGGCATACAATCATTTAAAAAGGATACAAATGGAAAAGGAATAAAAGAAGAGAAAACATTGAATCATTGTGTGGTCCAGTCGAAGTATAGAATCGTTTCACATTGTTCTCTGCAAAGCTTTTCCATTTACCGGTATATATATTTTTTTTCCTCATCAACTTTATCTACATACCCTTTATGTTGCACACAAATCTGCTCCTGACCAAAAAGCTCCCTTTTCCACTCACTGGCCCAAAGACAAAACGTTTCCCTAATTTGGTCATAATCTAGTCAGACTGTCAGCACCTCCCATTCAGTTTTGGTCACTGCAAACATTACTGCAGCTGTCCTTTTTTGAGACACCCCCTTTGGTTTTTATAAAAATGAATGAAAACACCAGCTTGAGGAGCATTTCCCTCGATTCAGTCTGCCATTGGCTGGACACAGCTGATCATCCAATGGGAGAGAATGGAGGAGAGATATTTGGCCTTGTCTGCTATTGCATGGAACACACAACATTGACTTTGTAGTTTATCTTTGGTAGTCACAGAACAAGATATTTAAACATATCAACAACAACAACAAAAAAAGCCAAATAAAACATCAAAATAATAATAATACTAATAATAAATAAAAAAAATTAAAAGTGGTTGATTGCAATTGTCTTGAAATTCATGGTCTCTTTAAAAATTTAACTGTCCGCCAAAGCTGGAATTTCGTTGCTGCGTCGTAAAACCACAGTCGCTATGCGGATTCCACTCGGTTCAATGTTGGCTTTTTGTTTGACACTGAACGTTCAGGTATCCACATTCTCTAAATGGCATATCCTGGATGTTTTGGGCCCTTGTGATGGCTGTCAAATGCTGGAATGTGAAATGTTTAGGTGTTATTGCAAGTCTTAGGGACTTTTTTTTCCCTCAATGAAAGAAAAACCAGCATTTCATCTGGTGTGCAATTATTAACACTCACTAAAACTTAAAACTAGTCATGCGCGTGATACAAATAAAATTGCAGGGAATGCACATTTATCTTCAAGCACGGGCTGGACTGAATGAAATTACAGTGTGGAAAAACTCGACACATTTGATTAACAATGACAGTTGTGTTCAGGAATCACAATTAGTTGGTCTAAATCATTATCTCGCCGGTGCACACCTGACATTTTCATTTTCCTTTAAAAAACCCAGAGCTTGTAAGTGATCAGAAATTCTGTTGCAGCTCAACATGCTCTGCCGTGAGGGGCTGTTTTAAAGTATAATTTCATAAGGATAAATCATAACCTGCATGATTTCTCTGTCATTCATTCGCATCTTAAATTAAACTTCATTGATGCGTGGAGAGAGCCTTCATTATGAGTAGTGCATTGCCAATGGACTTCATGAGCAGGAGGGGGAGGAGGGGAGGAGGGGAGGGAGGGTGGAGGTGGGTTGGTGGTGGTGGAGGAATGGAGAGGGGGGTGTGGGGGGGTGAGGAGTCGGGCTACATGTCAGAGTGGTGACTTTTCTGAAGATTGCGGAATAAATGACAGAAAAATACTACTTGGTATCAGACATTCTGCTTCATGTGTGTGTTTTAAAGAACAACATGAAAGGAAATCATAAACATTCATCATCAAGTGCTGACCACACAGAATCTCCACAGCATGGGCATGAGGTCTGATCAGTTTAAAGACAAAAAAAAAAAAAAAAGAAAAAAAAAAAGAAAAAGATGCAACATCAATAACAGCATTGAATGATGGAAAGACACATTATGTCGATATTTTATAGCCTCTTACCCCCCTAAAAATACACCCGAAAAAAAAAAAAACCCAACATCCCTCCCACCATAGATGGAATCAAACCAATGCAAAGTGTTGAAGGCAGTGACAATGAACAGAAGTCCGCACTCGCTCTCCCTCACACACACACGCACGCACACACACGGTGTAAATTAAATGTCAGTCATTCTCTCTCTCTCTTTGAGTTTGTGGTCAGATGTGTGTGTCTTCAGGGAGGGAGAGAGAGAGAGAGAGAGAGAGAGAGAGAGAGAGAGAGAGAAAGAGAGAGAGGAGGAGGAGGAGGAGGGGGGAGAGGGGGAGAGACACGACCCCTCTGCAGTCCGCTGCGTGCAGTCCGTCCTGGCCGCACGGCGAGGGTCCCCGCCCGTTCTGGCCTCCCAACCTCTGACCACGAACACGTCGCCGCGTACCAAACAAGTCCGTCCGACACATGAGTAGAAATAAAGTTTGTTTTTTAAGCTTTACTTAAATCAAAAGTAGAAAGTAATCGAGAAAAAAAAAAAAAGGAACCCTCATGCGGGGCGTATTCTGTGTGTTCTTGCTATGTTTTGTAATGGCACTAAAAAGTTACTTGGAGACATTTGAGAGCTGTCATCAGTGGCTGAGACTGCAGTTCAGTGTTTGTTATCTGCGGAGCGTTTCTGTCTCCCAGATGACCAAGACTGCCTCTGCCTCTGAGGCCGGGAGGGCGGCGCTAGCCTTACAGCATGTCGTCGTGGCCCTGGTCGTCATCGTAATCTCTGTGGTGATCGAAATCCGGACTGTGATTGGCAGTCGTTACCAGGGAGAGGGGCCCTTCGTGGTCGTCGGGGTCCAGTGGTTCCTCCTTAACGCTGATGTGATGCCTGGAACAGGAGAAAAGTGTAAAAATGTAGATGTGCTCCAGTTATTCTTAACTTTATTATATCCTCTTTTTTTTTTTTAATAACCTTTCACACATGCAGGCACAAAACAGACCTGCGCTGATTCTGTTTATAAAGAAAGAAACAGGGGAACAAAAACAAATGTCTGGCTTCAGTGAGGCTGTGACTGGGGGCCTCACTGGTGCTGATGATAATTTCAGCTTTCTTTTGAGGTATTCCAATCCCAGCAAAGCTGCAGGCTTTTTATTTTCATGGCAACCGACAACAGGGTATTCACTTAGAATTGATAAATGAGGAAGATTAACAACGTGAGACGAGGATAGGAGAGAATGGACTCTGTGGAGCGAGTGGGCTGCCGTTGTCAGCCTCCTGGTGGTGGAGGATCAGCGGCGCGCTGTGTGTTCCCCTTCCTGCTCGTTAACATGCACAACCTGTGAGGCGGGTCTCCAGAGGACGACCCTGAGCCGGCTTCTATCATTAATCAACTTCAAGCAAACACAGCGACCAGACACCGCCATACATGCTTTAAACTCCAGAATTAATGCATATTTTCAACCAAGTGTCAATAAGGGAAGAAAAGCGCTGGCAGGAAAGGCGCGCGAGGAGAGCTGCAGCGGCGCACTCGGCACAACACTGTGATAAGAAACAGAGCCCTTATGAGAATAATAACGCTGTCACTTGTAAACAAGGCAAAAACATGAACCCCCCCAGCTCACAGCCTGGGCAAAAGAGCCACTAAAGAGATGAGATCTGCCAAATTTCTCATTACAGAAACAGAGCAGGAATAAAGCACAGGGGGAGAGCAGGCCTGGCTGTGGCAGAAAGGAGAGAAAGAAAAAAAAAAAAACATTATGAGCAGCTGCAGGGGACTTGCCGCTCTAACCTGCGGTGCCAGCCTGCTGTAGTGGAGGTAGAGCGGTGTCAGGATGAGGCACCAGGCTCATTTACTATAACAACAAGGGACAACTGGCACATTCTTCATCACCAAAGCCCACATTTGATTTATTCACACCAGGATGTCTTGTGTGATTTGCAACTATTGTGATGGAGACTCTCATATGCTAATGAGGCTGACATATTTTGGTGTAAATTATAAAAAGGGGAAAAAGTAAAGTCAGCTTTTCTATCATTTTCACATCAAAGTAACTCCACAAGTGCCGTTGCCTCAGGACTGACTCTGTGGCTGCAGGGCAGACATGAAATTGTTATTATTATGCTATTGAACTGCATGCTGATTCTACACTTTGCTTATAATTAGCCTTCTCTGGATACCTGAGTCTTGTCTGGCTGTTTAAGAGAAGTGCTCTGGTTTCCTCGCAGTATTAAAAAGCTGCGTCCTGTCAACCAGCAGCGCACTGGCACATGTGGAAAACACATGTTGTTACACAGTTAACAGCGATGATGAACTTGTATTAGGAACAGTGTGAGCCAAAGCATCACAGAAAAACAATGATACTCTTGTATGTGCTGGCTTATGGCTTCTTGCCTGAGCATGAGGAGACTTCTACTGCTGGAATATACACTTACTGCTACTGTATTTAACATTAATGCTCAATCCATAGACATGAAACACTGCGTATGTTTTGTTAATAAGAGAATAAAGTTATTTAAAAGCAAAAGAACACAGATTTAACTCATTTTGTACTTGTATAAAGCTTATACACATAATTATGGAAAAAGAGTTTGTGAGCTCTATCAGCCTAAAGATAGAAGCAGAGGGGCAGAGGGAGAAGCAGGCTGCCTTTAGGCCAGCACACCCATCCTGTCTCTGCCTTTCCTGTTCCACAGCCATGCTCAGAGCTATGTTCACAGTGATTAGGGATGGCACTTTCCTCCATTTGGCCAGGAGCTCATTACTGCACCTTTTTTTTGTTTTCAGGCAGAATTTCCCCCAAGCTCAGACATTTCAGGAGGCCATCCCTGAGTCTACCCGTGCTGCACATCGGTGGTCTGCCCCCACATCTGGAAACGATGCAGCGTGTGCTGTATTATTTTAGGCTTCAAACAACTTAGCAGACACTCCTATACAACAAGTGAATGGGGAGCTGTGGTTTCCAGGCCGACCGCAACTTTCCTACATGAGAATCTTGGATGATGTCCTCCAGACTAATTATGCTTTTGTGTTGTTTTTCTTTCAACGGCTCCGAGGCGTTTCTGAATGTGTTGCAGCTCATGTTTCACCGTGTCGGAGCCAACAGCTCTGTCACTTCGTGTTCTGGCATTTTGTAAATATTTTAACAAATTGGAATGCTGATTATGGCGAGACTCAGTAGACAGCAGGACACATAAAGGGGAGTTCATAAACTTGCTGTTAAAATAACAGAAGGGCTCCGGTCTTTTCTTCTCTGCCGGTCTGGTGATGGAAGCCTCTAAAAGGTGGAGTTTCCTTTTCTACAGGGAGGCCAGCCACAGCTCTGGCCATGACCCCACACACCACTCCAATATCATCTCTTTATTTATTGTCCTCTACGGCATTGTTTCCTTTTCATCTTATGCCATGTGTTAGGTAATTTTAGTGCATTTTGGGTGGGCAGGGACATTTTTTTTTCTGTCTACATCTATTTGCAGTGTTGCTGTCTCAGGGGAGTAAGCAGCTGAAACTTTTTTTTTTTTTCTTAGACAGACTGTGGTGGAGATAGAAAGCTTGTGTGCCACTCACATAGCTGGCAGGGGCGAGCGTCCCGGGCTGCTGTCACTGCCGTTGCTGTTTCCATGGTCCATCGCTCCATTCATCTCCTCGCGGATGGCGTTGGCCAGGGAGTTGAGGGTGGGACTTCCAATAGAAGCAGTAGTGTATAGAGGTATGTTGTTTTCTGCCATTGAAGCCTGAAAAGCAAAGCCCGAAGCATTAAATGTGAAACGGAAGAGAGTTGTCAGCATTTTCTCAGTTGCCCATCACTCTTTTCATACCAGTACATCCCCACGAAAAAAACAAAGACTAAGTGACTGGGCATATGAGACGGAGACAGACTTTTATTATTTTTTTTTTATTATTTTCTGGAGTTCTGAGTGAGGCAGCTAAAGATGAAGTCACACTTTATTTTTTACCTGGAAGGCAGCAGAGAGGGTCGGACCATAGCCCAAGCTGGTCTGAATGTTCTTCACTAAGGCTGGACTTCTGCAAACAGAAAAATTAAATTACAACCACAGACTCATGTCTCACCTAGCATGCATTCCTCAGCTACAGTATTATATTTCCTAAAAAGAAATCAATGCACTCTGTATAAGTACTAAATACATTTACTGGTGTAGTAATGTGGATATTAAGGCTTTAGTTCTAAGATGTTCAATCACTTGACAATACCACACAACTATCTTCAACACTTTGCATTTCATGGAGGGAAGAATAGGTTGATGGAGGCAGATCTTGTGAAAGCATGATGGGTGAAGAGCTAAACACAAAAAGCATGATGGCAACACCGAGGAGGGGAGCATGCAGGTGGGGTTTTTTTGCCTCTGGAGTTTTTGCAGGCGCAGGCGGAAGTGCTTACTGTACGAGCAGCTCGTCAAAGTTCTCATCTGCGGCGTATTTCCGAGGGCGGCCTCGCTGTATGTGGCGGCCGCGCTTAAACTCCTCATCATCAACAGTCCAAAAGGACCCAAACTCATCCTCTACTCTCACAAAGCACTTATGCAGGGAAAGGTTGGTGCGAATGGCACCCTGGGAAAGCAAACCAGCGGGGACAGCCAGATGCAGATGCAGTGATCGACAGGACAAGGAGGACGGACACACAGACAGACACAGGGAGGAAGGGAGAGGGTGAAGATCAAAATGAAAATAAAGCGTAAGCCGTTGTTTGGTTGTGATGCGTCACCAAAAGGCTTCTACAAGCATGAAGGGGAGGCACGCCAAAGCAAGCAGGGACTTTGGACATTATGGCACACAGACAATGAGATGGAGCAGCAGCAGCAGCAGCAGCAGTAGCCTCTTCCCATCAGTCAACGGTGAGACAGACGCTAACCAGGGCTCAAAAGTCCAAACCTACCCACTGATCTTTTGAGGCCGTCTCTTTTGGAACTCTAGTTCGTCGACTGTCCACACAGCCCCTTTTACGTTTTCTACTCGCACAAAACACTTGTGAAGACTAAGATTATGCCGGACTGCATTCTGCAGTTGGTGTAAAAACAAAGAGAGAAAGAGAAGGTTGCTATCAGTACAGTAAACATGTCTTCATGGGAAAATGTCATTACACAGAAGAAATATTTTGACAGCCACTGGATGAAACCTGAAGGAAAACAATAAATAAACCAGAATATTATTGGCAGTAACTGATCCTGAAGTTTCAAATGACTTAAACAACACATAAATATTTCCTAGTTTCCATGGCAATAATCCTTTGTTAGTGACATCTCTTTTCTATCATACAAAAGCTGTAATTTCTGATCGGTCGGTAATAAAAGAAATGAGTGAGATGTAGAACACTGGATTTTTATTTGCAGAAAAGTTTCTGCTCATTTTGACAGTAAAAAAAAAGAGCTATTGAAATTTAAATCCAGGGTCCAGTCCAAATCATTTAGGCATGAAAATAGACCTGCATACATCATCTCTTTGTTATTCCAGGAGCTATGCTGAGTGCATGTGCATATAGTAGGTGTGTGTGTGTGTGTGTGTGGAGAGAGGGAGAGAGAGAGTTTTGGAATCCAGTGTTTATAACACCAATGTGCCCCTATGGAAGGGCTGTCAGTAAGTGTGTGAGCTGATGGAAGACGGGGGTGGAGCAGGGTAGTGGTAGTGTTGGAGGTGTGTGTGGTGTGTGTGTGTGTGTGTGTGTGTTAGGTCTCTTCCAGCTGCATGTGGCAGATCAGCTAAGGCTTAGAAGAGGCTTTCAGTGCTTCATCAACGTCGTTCTCGTTCAAATGGCACTCTCTCTGACTCCAGTCATTTCTGTTTTTTAACGTTGTTGTTTTGTTTTCTTTTTCTTCATGTGTGTATGTGTACGTGCACATTTGTGGCTTGGTGGAAAACAGAGTGTTCCCTTCTGAAGTGAGTGTGAGGGGCTCAGCCAGGAGTCACTGGCAGAGCACTGCTATGTTAAACTAATGCCACCCACCACCAGAACATCCCCACATATTACAGGGAGATTGTTTTTTTCTTTTTTCTTCTCTCTCTGTCTCTCATTTTTTCCTTTTTTACAAGAATGCACATATTCATCTCCTTGGTTTTTTCTATGTGGTTCATATGTTTGTTTAATGGGTGGTTCATTTGGACAGAATAAGTGGTGTATTGTTATGCATTTGGGTAGAGGTTCATTTATAGAGGTATTATGCCTGGCTATCATTTAATTCTCTCTAACATCAACACAATGTCTCCCTTTTTTTCTGGTACTGGTTTGACAAAGTCAGAAGGAACAGCAAAATTACCTTCCACGTCGCTGCGTTGCGCCTAAAATATGCAAACATTCGTGTGAACCAGTTGTAGATTTCGTTTAGTGTTAGCTGCTTTTCTGGAGATTCGAGGATTGCCTGGATGAGGAACAGTGACAGAAACAAACATTTCAAATTTTGCTCCCTTCACAAGATGATCAATAATTCACAAGAGGCATTCAGTTTTGTGTGTGTTCTCTCGTGAAAGACACAGACAACAGGAAAGAAACTGTCACTGTTAAGTGTACTCTTTACTGTTTATGCAAGTCTCCTGCACTTTTCATTCAAAATGGCAGATTTGAATATATTTTCTTTTGTGGGTGTAGATGAAGGGCGAGCGAAAACATTTCTCAGGCAGATTACAGGGCAGCAATTATGGCCGGCTCAGATTAATTCCTGAGATCCCAGATTACTGTGGCCCAACGATAATTGACTGGCCATCTTAAAACAGGTTCATCCCTACTGTTGTGTGAAATGAATTTGGTAATAATCACAGCCACTGAAATGCTTAATCAAATGCAATTGTCATTTGTGGCTGTTTTTTGAATCCCGTACGCATTCTTGCACTCATTTGAAGATGGTTAATCTGCTCCTCTGTCTAAATTGCATTTGAAATTTAACAAGGAACGAACAGAGGGAAAAAAAGTGGGAACTAAAAGGAGTTTGTGTCCTTCTAAAAAGCTGAATGTACAACTGATGTATTTCCTGCTACGAGGCGGGGCGGAGGATGTTGAAGGTCCTATTCTCTAAATCAAACAGATTAAGAGGGTTGTAAGCAGACACAGAGAACAGTCACGAGTAGAATCCTTACCTGTCTTATTAGTGAGGCGTACGTGAACGGCGGTCTAACATCTGCATTCATGTAAAACTCTTTGTTCTGACTGATATCTGTATGCAGGAAACAAACAGAAACTGTGTCAACATGGAATAAAATGAACAACAATTGTGTCTGGTTGTGTGTATATATAAATATATACATGGTTTGAGTGTAAGTTATTGAGCAGGACACATGAGTGTGTTGTTCCATGTCTGTTCTATGTGTGTTTATCTCGCAGTACCTGGAGAGATGGGCATGTTGTACTTTTCTGAGTAGCGCCGTCGCATGGGGCCCACGCTGTGGAGGCTGTTGGCTGTGATGACGGAGTGAGTCTGGGACAGGGGTGTGAGTGGTGCTGTGGGTGTGGTGGGGGTCTGGGGCAGGCTCAGAGGAGGAGAGGCCTCAGGGGCAGACTTGGACAATGTGATGTTGGACACCAAGTTGAGCTGAGGAGACGAAACCAGACCACGACCAAACAGACAGAGAAACACAAACAGACAAGAATTCTGTTAGTCCTCTAATTACCCCTGTGTCTCATAGACTACGCGTATCTCTCCTCTAATTGCAGGTGGCCCCCGAGACGATCCGTGAACGTTCGCTAAATGTTTGGAAAACAACCCTGGCGCCCCCGCTCCTCCGCTCCCCACCTCCTCTATTCTTCACGCTTAGCCCTCTCCTACCTCCCTCTCTCTCACTGCCGTGTCAGGCCCACTTCCCAGCTTTCTGTTTCAGCGGCTTTGTTTAATCTTTTGTCCCTCCTTGGACAACACACCCCCACTTCATCCACTCCACTGTGGGTCCGCAGCATCAACCAGTGAGGGTTGAGTAGGCAAGGGAAGATGGGCGGCCCCAACAGCTCTGAAAAATGACAGTGTGATTCTCACCTACCGCTGAGCAGCCCCACTAATAAGGTAGCCAGAGGAAGAAGCCAATCTGGGCTAATTACAAGATGAAATTGTATTGTGAGGACTCTAATTAGGAGCTGCTCATGGAGGTGATCTGATGATTAACTATTATATCTGGCTGACCTCTATCATCAGTGCCACGATGGCCACAGCAAAGGTGGCTCCGTAGTATTTTCATGGACAGCTGTATGTGTGAATATTTGGTTTTTCCACTGAGGCCTGCGTGTGTGGATGGGTTGGGCAGGCTAAGGGGAAGGAGGGATCTAAGTGATAATAGCTACAAGGTAAACTAATTATGGCAAGTGCTCGAAAGGTATAGCATGGCTTCCAGCAGCTGTGGCGGCTGCGAGCCAAGTGCCAAGCCTCCATCCTGGAGCTGCAGTCAAGTGGAAAATTCTAGCCTGACCCCTGCTCCAGCTATTAATTGGCAGGAAAACTAATGACACATATACATATTCCCACAAAATTGTTCTAATTGCTAATTTGCAGAAGGAGGCCAGTTTCCAAATTAAACATGACTTCAGACTGTGAGAATAAGAAAGAGGAAAAAAATACACAGAGAGAGAAATAGAGAGCTGAAGAAAGAGACACAGTATGGGCAGAACAGATCACATCTTTGACATCATTTGTTGATTACAGCAGCGGGATCAGATGTCTTCATTTCTGCTGATAATGGCATGGAGGTGATGGTGAATCAGAGGTGTGAGGGAATGTTTTTTTTTAACATATATCCTGTTCAGCCACTAAATTCCTAAATCATATAATGGACACTTATGACCAACAGGTATAATATCTATATCCTCATAATTTAAGAGTAGACATGGAACTTACATAATAATATTGTTCCAGAGAAGATTTCTATTTAATTTTGTTTTATTTTTATTTATTTTTCTATTCTATTATATAACATATTTGGTGTTTTTTATTAATTAATTATTAATTTGCAAACTGTTCTCACAAAAACGTGTGACATTTGTGTTTTCTTATTCTCCCATTTTAACAGACGTGTCCAAGTCCTCACAATGTCTATTTATATTTGAGGAGGCTGAACTCTGCCTTTTGGCACAGCCTGCCCAAATAATTTGGATTACAGCTAGGATGCAAAAATGTAGACTACATCCTTACAACAGTAGCAGAAGACATGTTATTCTAAATCTTGAACAAAATAAATCACACTTGGGTTAGTGTGTTTCTGACACAATGCTATCAATAGAATGAGGCTGTGGTGTTGACTTCTCTTCCTGTGGATTAGCAGGCTTTGTTTCATGTTTCATCCATATTCCCTGGCCATAAACACAGAGAGGCTTCAACAATGGGCCAGACAGGCTGGTAATAGCCTTGCCTTTGTTTGCCTCACCATTTGGGCTCACTCCAGTGCCTAGACAAAATGAGACTTCAGACTGAAATTAATTAAATGGTAATTGGTGATCTAATTATACTGGCTTTGACTCGGCAAGCTGCTAAAGAAAATAAACAAAAAGTCCCTCCTTAATTATGTATGGCGTAAAAGGTCAGATTTCTGACAAGAATGCTTAGTGACACCGAGTGCAGACACCCACCCACACACACACACACGCACAGGCAAATACAAACACACACATACACACATACAAAGGCATACACACACAGAAACATGCATTGGTAATGGCACATTTTATTTTGATCTCACCCCCCGCCCCTAACCACCTCAGAAGAATAAAGTGAATCCTATTCATTTGACGTCGTGCATGCACAGTGTCAGTTTGTTTGTCTTTAATTATAACTAAATGTATACTAGCAAATTCATCTGAGCTCCTTTGCTGTGACTGTTGGCTACTTATACATGACTTTATTATACGCAACAGCACAGAGCAGCAGAAAAGCATAACTAACAATTACTGGAAGAACACAAATGTTTCTTCAGAGTGGTTGTATTGCCCGTCAGCTCTGAGAATTGTTTCATTCTGCATCTGCTCAGAGGAAGGTTTTTTTTGGTGGCCACATCTGATGCTGCAATCTCACTAAAGCTTCAGTGGGGCCATGGGCCCTGACCTGTGTAAGTCCTCCACTCACCCAGCCAAAGCCAGACATATTTATCATAGCATTTCATAGCAGCTCGCAGCAGGCAAAGCGGCACTGGAGAATAGGAGTCTATTTATTTGAATAAAAATCCCAGCTTGCCCCCTTGAGAGTGTTAACGCTGAGCTCTGACACAGCCATTCTCACAGGCCCCGGGGAGAGAGGAGAGGTAGCGAACTCAAGATGCTATCTCCCGCCCCTACCACTTTTCATATACAAATGTCCCTGTGTCAGAGCCCTCGTTTTGCACTCTAATCTACACAATCAGTGTGTGTGACACATGCACAGCTTTAACAGACAGCCTATTGTCGTTCGACATCTCCAGGCGCTTTATGTTGACTGGCTGCGCTGTGTGGAGCACACATGCAGCCTCTGCACGTCAATAGCCACCTCTCTGACTGTAAATAAATGATCCAAGCTGCACAATGTGTTGAGAGACAGGACTCCTGCATGTATATTGTGCATTTGCGTGCATGTGTGATTTCTAATTCACGCCCTGCAGGAAAATGATCTTTTCACATTTGGCTGTCTGAATGAACTGTCATGCAGACTGAAATATGGTGCTGAGGCCCCTTCTTAAACATGACAAAACAGTGCAGAGCAGACACTTAAATGCCATATGTTAAGCCCTTGCCCCTATAGGATAAGGATTAGGCAGCAGGGTTTATGGCATGACATATATTAAGAGTGATAAGCATGATCTTTGGAATGTGTCACAAAGATAATAAATTGATCTGTTTCTTTATTTCACAATTTCGGTCGTATCTGAAACAAATGTTGGTCAATTGTCAGTGTATAACATACAACATTTAAATCAAAATCCTGCAGGATCATGATTTTTGCTGAATGACTTTTGTTCACTCTCTGGTGACCACAGGTCCAATCACAAATTCAGATGTTGACTTGGATGCCAAACTCCATTTAAGTAACATTTAACATTAAAATTTCATTTTTTTCTTCTTCTGAACGCCTTACTGGAAGAAGTTAGACCACAACCCAATATTAGCCTATATTCAAATGAGATTTTACCAAATACTTTAAAGGGATGGCTGAAGGGTGATTCCTGACAACTCTTTAACCCTGCATGAGGATTAAAATGTCCCCTGGGAAGCGTCTCTTTTCATCTACAATGAAAATCTATATTAAAATCAAAACCAGCAGGTGCTTTCACCACCTATATTTAGGAATACCACATCTTGACGTCACGTGGCAACTGAAGCAATGTTCTTTCTAGATCAATAAGCAATATCTTCTATCTATATATCAATTGATCAACAGAATCTTAAAATGACACACTTTTAGACACTTTCACTTTTTGCTTCAATAGTAGTGTTGTTAAAAATGTAGCAACCTTTTTCTTCTTTATTGATTATTTGACATGTATTAGTATGAATTTGTTGTTGGTGTTTTAATAAATGTTTCTTATCTGATTCTATGTTATCTGCCAGGAAAGCACTTTGTAATTTTGCTTTTTTGCTTTTAAAAGCATTAAAAATAATATAATAAATAATATATTTATAAAATATAATATCTATTATTTGCTGTTATTAATTATTATGCCTATTTGCCTGTGCTTTCCCATCTTTTCTGTTTGCTCAAACAGGCACTGGTTCTCTGAAGCTGAGACGGGGGCTGTTACAGAGTGCATCCAGTCCATCACAGACACCAAATTGAATCTCGGATGTCAGCAAATGTGGTCCAAACAATATTTACTGCCTCCCTCAAGACAACAGCTGTTTTTATTTAGCAGATAAATAAGAAGATGGAGGAATAGACTAATGAATACATGTGTGCCAATTAAGACAAACAAAAGGATGGGGGGAGGGACAAGAGAGAGAGACGTATGACAGGGTTGCTGCTCACCGGCTGTGGGGTGGCTTTAGGCTCCGTGGACTTGACATGAAGGTGCGTCATCATAGCTTGCAGACGCTCTTTGTCTTTTGCTAGCTGTAATGAAGAAAGAGAACACATTCAATTTTTCATGAACACTCACACACACGCACCAAAAAAAACCAAAAAAAAAAACCCTATTCCTTTACAAATATTAATTCCATACATCCCTTTGCAGTGAAGCCACGGTTCTCAATGAGTGTGTTTGAACAAATCGATATTTTTGCTCTTGGGATTGTGTAATTATTTGTTTTCAAAATGCTTTTTGGAAGCTGTCAACAGCTCTCCTCTTCTCATCTAACTACTCCAATTCAAGGTTAAAATATACTGCATCTCATTGCCAATAACAAGCCCAGGCCCTTTCTACCTGTCTGAAACTCAGCACTGTCTTAGCTGCCAGCTTAAATTATGGTGATAGGCTGCATGCAGAGGAAGTCTGTGTCTGATAAACCTTCTCTCCATCTCTCTGGATAATACACTACCAGAGCGGAAATAACAGGACGTTGGTATGGTGTAATGTTTGAGCAACTGAACTCTCATTGTTTAAGGTTAACATTCTGTAAACCACAACTGTTTTATATTCATAATCAGTCATTTTTGGAGTACTATGTGAGTAACATGTGATGTGAATATTGCACAAAATCTGGAATACATTATGTTTGATCCTTGCTAATATTTGCTTAGAAACTCTAGCAGCCGGCAATTAATGACAAAAAAAATAGTTTGATGTTATGGTTCGTTTTATAAATGCTAATAAACAAGTGCAACCTTACATTTGCATAGTGGTCATGTTCACCATGTAACCCACCACTGTCACACAGGCACACTTATGACTCACTCGCCATTACAAAGTCCTCTTAATGGAATGACAGTGAACCATGTCTTTCTCCATAAGTGCACTCTTAATGTCCACATGCATATTTTTCTTTCTTGCGGAGAAAGACCACTCACAGAAAAGACACGGCATTAAAATCACTGATTATCAACAGTTTTCTGCGGTGGGCAACAATAATCTTGCTGTTCCTTTAACTCACTCAACATTGAGCTCCCATCCACACTATGCTGCCGAGTCATTTCACCAAGTGTTTTATTGTTGGTGCTAAACAGTTAAAAGTCATAAATAACTTTAAAACCCAGTAAAATTCAAAATGTAATTATCTTCTCTACTTAGCCCCGGGCCCTTCATATATCTTTTCCTGGCTGTCATGCATACATAACACATTTTTAATGACTAGTTACTTGCAAATGTACAAAATTATTTCATTCTGCTGCCCCCCTCCATGTGTGACCCCATGGCTGATATCAGACAGGCAGGGAGGGGTTCGGCAGACACTGCGGAAGTGTCAGGAGAAGAAGACACATAAATATTTGGGCCAAAACAAACGCTGAGACAATACCTGCAGCTCCAGCTGTTGTACGACCTGCATTTGCACCCGACACTGGGCCGTGCTCCTGTCATCAAGGGCATGCTCATTGTTAAGATGCCTGGAAAACAAAAAACAGAGAACACACACACAAAAAAAAAGCTGTTATCAGTTTGGCTTTCACCTTCTGTAGATGTAGGAAACAAAGTCCTGTGACGTCTGATTTAATGACACAATGTGGCACAATGCATTGAGAATATGTGGTAACATTTAGGTAAATACTACGCACAGCTTAAACATGCAACGTCTGAACAACCAGAAGAAATATTATTATTATCATATTATTATTTTAACATACAAGAATGACACTTAATAATTTATAACAGTCAAGTCTGCTCCACCTACAGCACACAGATAAGAGGAATGATTAAAGAATTCTAGGTTAGATTCATTGCCCCAATATCATTTCTTCTCGTTGCAGCTTCACTTTGCTTAGTTAGATTTGCCCTCTTTTGGCTGTTTTTTCTATTAATTGTGTCAATAAAATTAAGAGAATTCAAATAAAGCCGGGGACAACAGGGCGAGGAGATGGGATCTGTCACAAACTTGAATTATGGATATAATTATGCGTGATTATTTTATATGGCGAAGATGTTCTCTTTTCCTGTACGTTTATAACTAATCTAAATAAGTAGCTCGCCGGGCAGCAGACAGGGTTTTTTCTGTGATTTATATAAAATGGTGGAGATAAGGTTCACGAGTGAAGGAAATATGATTGGAGGAATTTTATCAGCCGCCGCATGAATTACTGTTTGAAAATGCTTATGCAGGGGCATTTCATTAATCATTTAATCATAATCCGAGCAGGATGTTTGAACTGATTTCACAAATACCCTTTCATTTCACTACTTCATTATGCTCGCTAATGGATCCAATATATTATATATATCATAAATTATATCACATCTTCGGTGACCATGTAGGTCACTGTCACCAGGCATGTCTCTGTGTGCACACAGTGGCGCCAGCAGATGGGAGAGAGGTGTGTAACGCGCCTGGCTTTTCGAATGCACTTTTTCTGTCATTTACTGCAAATCAAAAATAGCCAGAGTCAACCTGTGAAGGCGCAGTGTTGTCATTATGGCGTTATGATAGCCCAATAAATTTGATGCCATTGCTTTACGTACAGACAACACATTTGTGCATTAAACACCACACATACACTCAGAAAACAGACAGATGTGAGGGGAAGGAAAATTGATAGTGTTCTGCTTGAAATGTGAAGGTTTCTGTTCGGCTACGGTGTTTTCAACCTTGAGGTAAATGATTTAAATCTTTATGGGAAATGTGGTCTCTTCTCCCCCCGTTCAGGTCTTCCTATTGTGTTTTGATAATACATTTTTCAAAATGACGGTGATATACATTCAGCACTTGAAGTTAATTATTGTGGCGAAAAAGAAATTAAAAAGGCATATTTAAAGAAAGCGTGGCCAATAACCCCCTCGCTGAAATCAATTCAGACTTCTCTGGGCTTTCCATTTGTTTGAGTCAAATAAATGCCCATTTAATTAAGTAGGCTGGAAAATGAAACTGGTAAACATTTCAGAACATCTTACTAAATTTCAAAGAAGAAAATAATAGGTAAAGACGTTTCAACTTCAATTTAACTGGCACAGACTGAATTTTCAATGAAGGGTGGCCTACGTGAGCAGCTTTGGAATTTCTCTGTTCATAGGAGACATGTGCCCTGCTTCTTTTCATCCTTTGTTACATTCCACTTTATTTCTTCTAATGACATGGAGAGTCACAGTGCATAATTAATAGGAAATGAAATATTCAAATGGCCCTAATGCAGCCTTGAGAGGAGTGTCTGGACACGGGAGCAGGGGATACGGGGGAATTGACATCGAGAGAGACTATGAACGTTGGCATGTGTCACTTTCTGGACTTCAAATGAAGGCACTTTTAAAAGCTCTCTGGCAGGATGACAGTCCCTAATGTAAATTACCACAATAAAACAAGTTAAATAGACATTCCTGCAACAGTCGGCTTTTTACATATCAGTTAGTTTGCCTACAATTTTTTTTTTTTCTTTACAATTTCTAATTATATAGACTGGACCCAGAGCTTAAGGCTGTCCCTGTGGATGGTTTATCTTCTTAACTGTTGGTTAGGAATTTTAAATTAAACGCACACATCTTTACAGTAGCTTTTACATTTAAAATGCATTACGAATTTCTGAGGCATATTTCCAATCATTTGGGCTATTAAAATCATTAATTTTATGTTTGCATTTATATTATAGGTTTAGTTTAATTGGGTTTTTCAAACATGCAACTTATTTTATTTTTTTAAATTTAATTTAAATGTAATATATTTTTATGTTGCTTGTGTTGTTTATTTAGTGGTTTGTAGTGATAAGACTTTACATAACTCATAAACAATTATTGGAATGTACTGAGGTGTGAAAAAGGAGTTCTTGTGGTTTCAGCAGACAGACAGTGCAGCACTAGAGGGCACTGCAGTGTTTCACTGACTCTGACCTCTAACTGGACACTGAAGAGATGGGTCTTGACCCCGATAAAAACACCAGGCTCTGCTATGAACCCAACCCCACCCATCTGTGTGCTGAACCCGAAAACAGGAACAGGGATTTGGTGCTTTGTATTTATCAAAATAGTGCGTGTAGGTATGTAATGTTTTCTTTAAAAGATAGAATAAATACACACACAGTTTAAAACAACATTTCAGTCCCCTGTTAGTTGTTACTGTTGGCATGTGGAGCTGAAATCTGGTTGACGTTAGAGTCCTCCTCACCTTTCTTTCTCTCTGGTACACAGTACACTGTGTTCTGCTGACTACACACTCACAGAAACGCACCGACACACACACACACACACACCTCTTCACTTAGATTTTCAACATTTCTCTCAACCTTAGGAGACTTTTGTAAGAGCATTATAATGCCTGATGTATTCTTTGTTTTTATTTTTGATTCTTTTTGGAGGCCTGCAGTATCAGTTGCTGGGTTTCATGTGGAAGTGCTTAAGGGTTTGAGAGTTAACACCTTGGTGAGCTGCTCGCACTCTTGCCTGCTGTTAAACAAAGGCAGCTTTGTGGAGACTCTCCCCAAATGTTTTCTTAACATGTTCCAAGCAGTTTGAGCAGGCAACTAAAGTAAACAAGATGTTGCCATGATAAAAACACTTGTAAAAACATAGCAGAGTGCACTTAGAGACATTTTAAGGCAGAGCTCTACCGGGCGCATAGAATTTAATTCCCCTCTCTTCTATAAACAAAGGGTGAGGCAATGTCAGAATACAATAAATAGTGATGGATTTAAAGAGGCCCTCCCAAAGCTAAAATATGTGTGTCTATGTGTGAAAGTGTTTGTGTGTAATCCCTGGTTTAATAACTATGTGTCACAAGATGTTTATTAAATCAAAATAAAAATACATAACTGCCTCTTTTTTCATTTTCCACAGAAACAGTGCTGCACTTCATATCCAACAACTAAACAATCTTAGTGTGATATGCTTTTCAAAGGCAAACTGTGCTCAAAGTGGATTATTTAAACGATCAAAAGAGGATTCAAAATGTTGACAAAGAAAGTCAAAACTTTCAGCTGTCTGTGAGGCGGCCCGCCGCAGCACCTTTCTCTCCTGCGTCTGTGAGGAAACTGTGTGTTCGCTGAGTGCTTGTTTTAGGATAATGGAATTGTGTCATATCTTGTTTAAAGTGCGACTAATCCGGGGTGACAGTGAGCCATTGATCTGCTGCCACAACGCAGATGTTTTCATCCTCTCCGTAACCATGGCGCTGTTATGTGTTGGATTACCTACAGCACACTGCACACAGGGTTGATTAGTAAACCAGGGGTCTGACTCAGACACAGAATCATGGTGCAAAACAAAGGCCTGTGTCAGGCTGGACGGGGTCGAACCTGTTACACAGTTCACACTGAAAAGATGCTACACAGCAGGTGATGCTAAGTTAAGCTGAAGCTCTCTCTACATACACTATATGTGGTTAATTTTCTACGTTTGCATGCAAACATAGTGTTGAGGTGTGGTACAATAAAATGAAGATACACTGCTAACCGAAAAAAAAGACAAAGAAATAAAATGAGAGAGGAGGGGGGCGGGGGGGGGGACAAACAGACCACTAAAGAGACAGAAAGAGCTGAGCGAGGCAGTCAAAGACACACACACCAATCCCCCTGTCCAGTGACAAGGGCAAACATGCAGTGCGCCCTAAGTGTGGGCTGCCACAGATAAACATCCTACCGTTGTTTGTTTGGGAAAAACGGCCCCCGTCACCATGGGAACTGCACTTATCACAGGAATTAGAGGCCCATGCCGTTCTCAGAAGGAGACCCCGCCACAGTACCCTTGTCAAGTGAGGGCCAACCCCGGCACCCACACTCAGGAATAACAACCAGCTGCACCTGTAGTGCCTCTGAGTCGCTGGGGGTCACAAAATGTGTAATCGACCCAACACGAGGACAAACAAACTTGGATAGAAATGTAGCTCCGAGTGTGACTTTCACTTACTTGAGGAATGACTGGAAATCGTCGAAGACCGCTTCACATCCAGGCCACTTGCAAACACCGTGACCATAGAGAGGGTGACTGTGGGGGGAAGGCTCTTCTAGTGTGGATCTGCAAGAGAGACGCAGAGACAGAGATACAGCCATTAATGAAAATAGATCACGAGTTCTCTGGAACACAAACGCGGTCACATAACATGACAAGGGGTCAAAGATGATGGCGTCCACTGTTACAGCTGTTGCCTGGTAAGCACCTCCCTGTGTGTACTGTATGTTTTTTCCACATGGAAACGTTGACTTCAACTTCATCTGTGATCCTTGGTCTGTGTGGACTCAGGGTACCTATGTGATCTCTGCTTGCTCTGCTCTTAAAATACGGGGCTCGTGTTGTGAAAACATGATCGAATCAATATGTAATTATTTAGTATCACTGAGCCATGTTGCAATTCACTTTGATCAAGACTGCTAGGGCGCTCCCCTCAGCCGCTGGCTTTCCTGCGCTGCCTGCTGCATCATGTCCCAAAGCCCACCTGGAGGAGTGTGCGCCACAATATGAAACCCCCCCCCCCCCCCCCCCCCCCCCCCCCCATCCACCACAGAGCATCAGGCACTTTCACATCGTGCACAAACTGTAAACATCCCTGCCTGCTATCAATTTATCTACTGACCATTCCATGTCACCAGGGGCTGACGAGCACACATCCACGGGGAGCGTATGGCTTCGTACAATCAGTATAAATAGCGGGAACATCCCCGAAAAACAAACTTTACAACATCTTCCATATGGCGAGAGGCGTGGAACCACAGCTAACCACAATCAGTGCTGAGAAAAAGCGGCCTGTGTGGAGGCAGCGTCTGCTAAGAGAGCGAGACAGGCAACCATATGGACACAGGCACTATACAAGACACACAACTTTCAGCTACAAGAGCCTGGGGGACTGGCCTATATCGCTACCACCTGTGCTTCTGGTGGCTCATGAGCACAGCGCTGGTGCCTCTCCTCCAGTCTGAGCCCTGCTCTCTAAGACAACAGGCCGGATAGGGAGGTTCATTACACCACAAACTGTTGTGTTCCCATTAGGGGACAGCTCCAGCCTTGAAAATCTCATTCATATACGTATATACAACAAGATATCATTTCTAATACTACTACTACTACTACTTCAAGGGGTGTCTTAAAAAAAAAATATATCAAAAATAACATCTTGCGTTGCTCATCCAATCATCCATCTGCTTTGTCTTAAAAAATTGATGTAAAAAATGAATTAGCAAAAAAAAAGAAAGTAATCTAACCATTTGCCAATTTTGCAGGATTAAACAAGCTGATGTTCAGATTAAAATCTCATTTGTATCAATGTTAGTAAAGCTGTACCTCAAGTAGGAAATTTTAAAGGTCGTCACAGGTTTCCTTGTGTTATAATTACTTGCTTAAGAGTTCACATTGTTCATAACATGTGATAATTGCATTGCAATTAGGAAGCAGTCAAGCATTCATGAATGTGGTTAGCAGCTTTTTCTCCCTCTTTCAAAAGTCAGATTTTTTTTTTATTCAATTATGAATTATGCATTCACATTAAGACCTCTGTTTTGATACAGCTAATAAATAGATGGCGGAAGACCTATTATAATGAGTTTTTAACAAGGAAATGTGTGGACTGGTGAAGGTAACGCTGGTTTTTAATTTAAAGAGATCCTTTTTTAATTCTTTGCGAGCAGGCTTGTTGGTTAATTCTGTATTAATAAGATATTGAAATGTGGAGTGCGCTGGGAATCAGTGAGCACAAAGCGCTGTGAGGGGCTAGCAGCAGAAGAGCCCTTTTAAACGGTGGATGGCTAAACAGTAGTAAATGACAGAATTTACACCAAATGAGCTACATTAGTGTAATAGGAGAAGAGTGTAGGATTCATGGGGTTTTCTCCCATTTGAGAACACGTTCAGCACTATGAAAAAAAAAGAAAAGAAGAAAAAAAAAAAGAAAAAAAAAAAAGAAATGCTCTGCAGTTCCCTGCGTTGCGTTAAATTTGACTTGCACCCACGACAGGTCTGTCAGGATGTTATTATTGTCAGGCAGCCCGGGGGAAGAACACTCTAATGATCTTGTGAGGAAAACCGTGTCATCAGCTTCCTTTAGAGGAGAAAGAACATTAAAGTGCCTATAGAACCGGGCAGAAATGTTCTGAATCTTCCAGGTGTTGCACTGTGTTTATGTGTAGACAGACAGACAAGAGGAACTGCACACAAATATGACTTCGACAGCTTGTAGCCAGTTGTTTTCAAGTTCACTTCTTTTGATGAGACGCTTTGGGCCATAAACAAACTCATGATCTATGGCTGTGTGTGCTGATGGGCTCAATCTATCAGCAAAAGTGAGGAGATTTGTCCACCATGGTAGGTCAGAGTCTAGCTGCAGTGTGTGTGAAGCCAGTCACAACACTTTCTCTCACTGTTCCTGCTAATGTTAGCCTATTCCCTTGTGCCCCCCCCCCCCCCCCCCCCACCACAGCAATCACACCCACCCCTCTCCAACTCTCTAGGCCCTATACTCAATCCTCTCCTTCTGTCTTCTCTGTGCCACTGCATGGTTTACCCTAAATGATTTAATTATCATTTTTTTCTTGTGTAAGACAAATCAAAGGCGAGAGAGATGGGAGTGCTGTGCCAAATCTGATTATTTATCTCCTTAACAGATTGCTGTGTTATAGTCCCCGAGCTGTGCTTACTGATGGTTGTTGGGAAGTAAAGTGGGCCAAGCGCTTTGTGAGGATGCTCCCCCTACAAAGCTGATGCAGCACCGTATTGGGAATTTGTGTCAGATACAGATCAGGCACATTTCATTTAAATAAGCAAATCATTGAATAAAGATGACCTGGCTCACAGGGGTATATCTCTATCTATGCATCACAGTTCTCGGGCTGGGAAACAACACGGACTGACAGATTGAGTGACTCAGACCCTGGTCATATCAGGGATGTTATTCAGACAAACAGAAATCCCAGCTTGCTTTGCCAGAGTGTTCTTCGAGACAACTAAAAGCAGGAACACGTGCCTCGTCTTCGGTGTGTCAAGCCGGCAGTGATTGAATTTCTCCTCCTTCCTTAAGACGGAAGTGCAAAGCCGGTGAGTGATTACTGTGGATGCACTTAAGGTTTTAGTTGCAGGCGTCGTTGTGCCTGGGCAGATTTTATATGACACATGAAACTAACTACATGGTACTTAGGGCCTGCTGTAAACCAATCTGAAGCCAGTCGGGAAAACAGGCCCATCAGCAGAGAGGCTTGTTTCTGTTGCATGACAAAAGGACTTGCAAAACCGCATCAATTAAAAGTTCATTAAGTTCAGCACTGGGAGGATGAGTGGATGCTCTCTATTTACGCCCAGGCCGGCCCAGCCCATTATCTTCAACCTGATTATTCAAATCCCTGGATTATAACACAGACGTTTTCTCAGAGCCTTGCTTAGAATAATCATACTTAATAATATTTCATTTTTTTTCCCATGCAGTCTGATTAGAATTGAGTCTGCATCATCAAAAGAAGAGCAATAATGCTCTTGATAGTCGTGCGATTTAAATGTTCCAAAATGAACACAAGAAAGGCTTATTGGTTGTGTGAATCTAAATTAGCATCATTCAGGATTTAATAAGGAATGTTTTGTGTTCACTTTGTATCAGTCATCTGTTCCTAGTAACCGCGCATTTGAAACTCTGGGTAGGTAATCCACGACTTTCTGGAGCAGATGGGGTGGATGAGAATAACCTGCTTGGTTTTCTGACAGATCTAAGATACTGCGAGAATATTCAGACTGAGACTGCCTTCTTCACTTAAGCTTGTGTTAAACTGCTGTTGACATCTTCTTTAATCTCTGACAGTCAGCGCAAGGCAGAGGGCTGCCAGCTCTTGCGTTATGTCTTCTCCAATGTTTCATGGAGCCCTCAGCTGAGACTGGTTCTTGCCTTTTCCTGCCATCGATGCTCACCTTGTTTGCTCGCTTGCGACAATGTGTGATGGAGTGAGCGAGTCAATATCCTCCCCTGCGATTTGTCTTTGACTACACAAAAAAACAGACATTCAGCCAGACACTGGATGAAGCGCTGGAAGCCTGTGGATACTGTCAAGTGGGGAGCAACTAACGCCCATTTTTTATTTTATTTTTTTTCCTATGTGTGTGTGTGTGTGTGTGTGTGTGTGTGTGTGTGGTTGCATGTCTGTGTTAGAAGATAACTTTGAAACACAGTAAAGAGGATAAGTCTGTACAGGTAATATGGTGTGAATCTATTTAAAACCGATAGCACTACTTGAAAAGAAATAGCTGCCTTCTTTTTGTATCTTGACATTAGTAAATCACACTCATTGTGTCATTCTCTACAACCCCCAGTGCCCTCCCTCTCCCCACTAGCAGCCCCTCTTCACCTCCAAAGGCCTGCTGGTTTACTGTGCTAAACTTGTTTTCATCGGCATTGCTTTCATAATGACGCGTGGGTTTTGATCACTGAAACACAAGTCAGATGTTACGCAGTGAGCTCATGGTGCCTGGAGGCTCCGCACTAGCAGTTCAAAGATCAGACTTTGGTGCAAGAAAACAAGCAAATGTGTAAGATGCCAAATTAATTCCTTCCTTAAAGACACACACACACACTCGTCTCAGAGAGCAAATGCCTTTCGTAGATGATTCATCCCGGTTTTGAAAAGATGATACACCCAGTGTTTGTTTTTTCTAGCATACAAGAGCTTGTTGTTCTCGTTATGTTTTTTTTTCCCCCCCTGAACTGACAGGTGATCATCAGGTTGATTATACACATCAGAAAGTTCCCAGTAGACGAGGAGATTTTCAGAGTGTGTTTTATGAGAAAACACTAGTAACACTAATAATCTAAATGTTCTCATGGATGGAAATGCTGTTCAAGCCACAGCTGCACTTTCCTATGTGCAAGTGAAACAATAGCAGGAACAGGTCAAGGTAGTGACCCTCTCATTAACAGTATGGGGATCCCACTTCGCCTGCAAGCGCATTTCTTCAAATCCCTGTATTCCTTCCAGGTGTTCCTGTAAAATCCCCACTTGCATACAGAAAAGTGTGTGGGACTTAATGAAAATAATACTTACAAATTATAAATTAATAGTAATCTCTGTGCAAACTCTATGGGGACATGTCCATCAACTGAGGCCCTGTGAGAAATTGCAATTTTAAATGGGAATGTACGCCACGCAGGCCTTCTGTTTGCTTTAGACAAAGATGACAGTGAAGACCGTTTCACATCTAATTAACAGCTGCAGGTTACAAATAACTGAAGGTACATCTCTCTGAAAAACTTGTTATATGAAGCTGCTAGCTGTGATCATTTGCAGCTTTTATGTCTTCACGAACCCATTGTGAGAGCATGCAAAAGATGTGAGAAAATAAAATAAAATAAAATAAATAAATAAAAGAAAGACAACAAAAATATATTAAATTCTTTATAGAGGGAGGGACTCACACTTCTCTCTTGTGACTCATGTACTGCCCGTTGGTGGAGGCATGCTGGTTGAGGAGTGTGTTCTTTGGCGGTGCCGGGGAGGACAGGTCAAGGCCCCGGTGGCCGTTGTTGCTGCTGTTGTTGTGCTCCTCCTTCACGTTAGCATTTGTCACTTCCTTCCACAGTTGCTGCAGCTCCGCTGGAATAATGCCTGAGACAAACAAATTGGATAATTAAATCAATTAACAGCTAATCCAACTCTCTTCTTCATCACTTAATTAAATGAAAGTGTCTGTAAACAAAGCCGCGTATTAATTAGAAAATATTCCACTACAGGGTAATGCACTGAGAGCTCTCCCCTCCCCGTCTCCTCCACCTCCTTCTCTCCCTCCCATTTTTCCCGTGATCTGAAGCGTGTTTGTATACACAAATCCCTGGCATTCACGCAAATTTCATGCCCAGAGTAAATAATTAACACCCAGACAAGGCATGAAATCGGAATAATCACCATCATTTTCTCTCAACAACAGACATGTGCAGAACACACACAACAAAAAGTTTACAATAGCAACACTAGAAAACATCCCACCCCTGCCTCCTTGAGAAACAGGACCCTGGGGTAATATTCTCAAAAGAGCATTAATGTGCAAAATACTTAAAGCTCTGCACCGCCTCCAATTGACACAGAAGACTTAAACCTCATTTAACAAGTCAAGCACACTGCAGCTCACACAGCCCTTTGAAAAAAAAAAAATCCCTTGAAGACAGAAGACATTTTTCTGTGTGCTGGAAACACATCTATGGAGTGCGTGTGTTTTTTTTTTTTCTGCCTATGAGTGACAGCGATCCCGACACCCAGGGCCAGAGTCGGGATGAAGAAGGATAATGCCGTGTTTGTGCACCCCACTTTCAACGTCTGTGAAAAGAGAGCCTTTGTTGGCAAGCAATATATACGTGTCCATCTATGGTGTGTTTGTTACTGTGCCGTAGTAGTCTGCTTTCATTTGACACAAATGAGGATAAAGCTGATATGTAAAATAAGATTAAGCCTCATGAGCGCGGAGTCTGTGGCTATTTGTATTTTCAGTCACAACAGATGGCATCTGGGTTAGCCATATTTTAATAGCCTACTGAGAGATCTAATAGGGAATGTGTGTGGATTTGTATGGGTATTCAAATGTGTGTTAACTAAGCCACATGTTATAAGCATGGTGAAAGAAGCCCTCGGATATGTGGTGAATTTAACCACAGAGCAAATGGGCAAGACCACTCGTTTAACATTACAATTAATTAAATCCATTCTCAAAATGAGCACTGGCAAATGAAAGATGATTTGCACATGCTTATCTACTTGGGTTTATATTCTCTGGATCCCCCTTCCCGTTTCTCATCACCAGCTCTATAGATACCAGAAGTGCTCCTTTCAAGCACCAGATTGTAATACATTGTGTGCAAAATGCTTAGTCTTAATTTATTCCTGTTGTGGAAAATAACTCTGAGGTGAAGATCTCAATACGATCAGCAAAAATATTTTTAATTTGATAAGCTACTAAAGATTTTAATTATGCTGGTAATGGAGAACATTGGCCTAATGAGGCGGAGGACTCCAGAGAGACGTAGGGGCTAAGAACTGTGAAATGAGTCTGATAGGATTGCTGTAAATTCACACTAGATCGTTTGCATATCAAAGAGCAGGAAATGATTGCAGGACAAATCAATAACCTTTCCACGTTCCAAGGAGCGTCTTTCCTCATTCGAATATTTAAACATGCTCGCTCTATTCTGCCTGCCTGTATTCTCACTTATTCTCTTCAATGCCTTGATGTGCCCTAATCGAAGCGCACGTCCATGACAGGCTAAACATGCTTAATATTGCGGCTTGTGTTGTAGCATGCAAATCCACCGCTTGCTGATTTCCAGTTGCATTATCAAAGGATCCATTGTTGTTTTGATGGTATATGGAGACTTTGGAAGAAAAGTTTTATTTTCGTGTTTCTTTTTTTTCCTGTGATGGCTGGTTTAGAAGGGGAAGGTCACTGGTGATGCGAATGTCCTGCGCTCCGACAGCAGGAACAATCATTTTCCCCCCACTTGGTGCCCGGTGACAGTGGGCGATGTATTTTTAGCCGATGTGCTTGACAGGGCGGCCCACACTGGCTCAATTACCCAGCAGTCCTGGTGACCCCGACACCACTGTTTACTCAGATGAAACCGCAACGGATAGACCGGTCTGATGAGAGAGGTAACGGAGTGGGACCAAGCTGTCTCTTTCTGGATCTAGTCTGTAGTTTTATTGCTCTCTGTTTGCCTCTCCCTTCTCGCTTCTCCTATCTAACCCTAACCTCTTCAAACTCAACAACAGCTATGGCTCATGATTCCACATAAATGACAATAAAATATCATTACACAAATGTCTCACAGGGTATTATATTTTGTGTTTGGACAAAACGCATTGAGTTCCTTCTGGAGGTCTCCATCTGATTACTGTGGGACACATAATGACATTGATCTGTAAATCCTCTTTCTTGAGTCCCCAGTTTGTCCATCCTTTAAATGCTGGATTGGTTTATCTTTCCTCTTTCCATTTTTCAACACAACTATTCCACTCATTACGACTAGGAAATACGGACAAGCACTTTAAAAAATGTATGTTGTTGGGACACTTGATTGATCACCGGCCTCCCAACTCAATTTTACCTCTGCAGGTAGCTCTGGCACCGAGACAGGCCGAGCTCTTCAACCTTTTCCTGTCCTTGTCCCCCTGTACCCAGGTGACCATGTTCAAGCAAGCAGAAAGTTGATTTAAGGTTCATAATGACATCAGTTGCAGGCCATCATCCCCCAAATAAAAAATGGCCCCCAGTGCTCCGGGCTATTTAAACCGAGCTGTTACTTCTCACACACAGTGCCGGTGCCATGGGGGGACAGTGACATCGCTATTAGTTTATTGTTCCGTCAGGCTGGGACCTTTACTGCACCCCTGTTTATGTTGCCGTAATCACTGGCCTGCTGATATGCACCCCTTAGGCCTGAAATATGTCCTGTCCTAATGCTGCAGGAACTATTACCAGTAGCCCACTGCTGGATGTATCAATCACTGACAGGTCAGCCGCATTACCCACCGCTGTCCCTGATGTGCTGCTGTTCTGTGAGCACTTCATGGCTCGCCACATTCTTTGCTTTCATATTACGGACAAATTTGTCTTGTCACTGTCCCACTGGCCTCTCCTAGACAGCTTAAATGATGTTGTGCAGCTACAAGAATTCACTCTCTTGCAGAGCAACCTCAAAGGGTGTAGGGCCATTTTAGCCAGGATGTGCACACACTGTCCACCTCTGTGACATACACACACACACACACACACACACAAACACCTCAACGTGAGCCTGAACAGCCACTGACTCACTCATCAGGTCAAGAGGACAGGCTTTTTGTGAGGAAGGGGGAAGGAGGTGGTTGGATCAAATTTATATTTATGAGAGTTATATCCTCCCAAACACATTGTTGTAATTCATAACAGATACCGTCTGGCCGCTTCCAAGACTTTGAACATTAATGTCAAAAGAATTTACGACAAGAGAAACAAATTATACTCCAGATAAAATGAGCAATTGTTTTTCACTCAAAACCGCTATCTACAAGTTTATACTTAATTAGTGCTATCATATTTTTTGAAAAGCTAATTCAAATGCATTCCTTCAGTCCATCGTTTTGGCAGAAAAATGACTGTAATCTGTCTCAGCCAACAATGTAACCAAACAGGGGACAGATAGAAAAAACGAGTGGTAAACTGCATCGTAGTGCCCACAACGAAACTGCAGATTGCACCTACTTTTCTTTAATTACTCTGTTACAGTGACCTATTATTTGAAAACCTTTGGTTCTTTACATTGTTTCAGCACAAGAAAAAAGGATTCAGTGGATTTCATGTGATAACAGTGGCCTTTTAAAATAACACTGATATCTATATTTTGAAATGAAAGAAATAAAAATCACCCATTAAGAAGTCATGCCAATTTACTGCCCCCAAGTTTGAATCCATAATCACGGGACCCAAATAGAGCAGATCAACTCATCACTTCCGATGCAGTGCTAACTGCTAGCTGAATATTGTAGATTAGATCTGAGCACCATAGGCCTGGCCCGCTGATGCATGAAAGAGTTTAGTGATGTGGAAAACAGAAAGGTCATCAATAACTTCAAACAGTCAAGCAGAAAATGTGTAGAATAGGAAGACAAACTGGGGGCCTGAAGCACTAGCCTAAGTGTTGTAACAGCTGTCGGAGGCACAGAGTTAAACATCAATAGATTGCAAGGGCAAACTAACCAGGTTTGACTGGTTGTAACAAACTGAAACCGAGTAATTTTACGTTAAGAGATTCAGTTCCTCATCTTGCTGTTTATGCAAACAAAACCCTAGAGAAATGATCCCCTCAGTGTTCAGTATGCTCTATTTAAATACAGTGGTCTGGGCTATAAAAAGAGAATCATAATATTCTCACTCAGGTTTGAAAGTAAGATTGTATTTCTGGACTTTTTGAGAAGTAATATGTGAAATAAAATATTTCCATATCTATGATATCGTGTTGAGTGCAGCACTGCATTGTATAAGGCTCCAATTATTTATGTTTGTGTGGCTGAATCTTGTCATTTGTTAATGCATCTCGGGGAGAAATGAAAAGGATCTGATTTTATTCATGAGATATCCCTAATAATGCACATACTGCAAAACTAATCATTTAAGAATGAGAAGACATAGATGTGTAAACTGAAATTACTATTTTAATATGATTACTTGTAGTAATTGTTAAAAAGTGAAACGGTATAAGGAATATAAATTCACTACTCTATGAGGATGAGATGAGGTGAAATGCCTTGGTGGTTGAGTATTTAATGATGACACAGTATAAACAGGATGTTCTGGGACTGTTGTGAAATCCATCAAAAGTACAGTACATAGCCATATCACCCGTATAATGCTTTACTCAAGGGGTGTGTGTGTGTTTGCCAGACATCTGACACAGCAATTCAGCAAAGCACACTCACAACACAGCAGCACTCCACGCCTGTGCCCATGGCAATCGTCTGCGAGCGGATGAGTGATTCCATACCCAGTCCAAACAATAACACCACTGTACAAACCGTGTTTGTGTTTGCCTATTACCTAAGCACCCCCCCAAACCCTCCCGTTTTTATCGCCCTTATCTTGTTATTTCAAAACTGTTTGTCTTAGCTGGGAATGAATAGTCAATGTCATGTTCTAAAACCCTTATGACGGCGTCTTTGTCACAAGGGGACCACTCCTTAACAAAATATTAAAGAATAAATAAAGAAATAAACTTCCTGGCCAAACAAGTATTGACTCCGTATCAAGTAACAGGCGGTTTCACAATGACAAGTTCACTGGCAGTTTACGAACAATAGATCCAGTCTTCCTCCAGGCTGAAGGAGACTGCCACCAGCATGCCAATCACAGACAGAGGACAGAGAGTTGAAGGACAAAACATGCACATCTAACACTTGTCTCTATCTCCAAACAGAGGGATTTTACCTCTAAAGTATGTGTACCAAACCTGAAACACACTTGCAACGGTGCATTAAAAAGTACAATGATCTGAACAAGAGGTATGAGATATCATTTAGAAAATTAGACAGCTGTTGGGTGAGGATTTACAGAAGGTGTGTCCAGAGTCAATGAAACCACGTACAGTATGTGGTTACAGACTTAAGTGGTGCATTGTTCACTTTGACTAAGCAAATTTGTACAGGTATTGTAGAAGGGCAATAACAGTAGCAGATCAAAGCACTCTGCTTATAAAGAGATATACATATACATATATAAAAAATAGATTTAAGGTAAAACTAGTATCTAAACATGTCTGAAAATCCAAAAATGCAGCACCAACAGCTCTACCTGATACCAAGTTTATGTTTTAGAAGCCCAAACAAATATTTTTACAGTGAAGCTGCCTATAATTTGTGCCAAGATCAGTATAAATAGGTCCATCTGAATATAAAAAATGTTCCCATTCCCATGATGAAAGGCCTTTGAAAAAACAAAACAAAACATAACAAAACAAAAAACCCACGGCCAGGATCATCAACTTATACGACATTCAGCCCCACTAGAAGTTGCACTATTGCACCAGGCCAAAACAAATGTGTGCACTGTTTACTCAATAAAGTTGGGGGGAAAAAAAAAGAAAGTGGCCCCTGAACTGACAGCTTACGAAACTCAGATAAAACTGACAAACTAGGCAGTGCTGATGAAATATGGATCAAACTTCTGTTAATGCATTGCCTGTTTCTTGCCTCAAATGTAAAACATATAACACTTTAGTGTAGCGTTTAGCTCTAATATGACAAAGTTTGTGACCCAGACACCATGTTGAAAACAGACGTGGGAGGGAACGGAGGAACTCACATGCACTAATCTGCACACTCACATGCATTAACGTGCATGTGCGGCTATCAAAACAAAGAACAGAGAGGTTCCGATTACAACCGAGCAGCAACATCCAGGGCGGAAAAATAAAGCCAACGTGGAAATGCCCAAAACTGCAGTTCCTCATATGGCCACTTGAGGCTGGCTCCAAAAATGAATCAATCCCCATAAACCGCCATGTTAACATACCCAACTTTACAGCAGAAATAAATATATTTACAGCCTGGTGTAAAAAAAAACAGTTTTGGCTTATGTAACTAATTTAAATTTACTAAGGCTGAAAGTTATGTATAATTAAGGATGTGGCTGCTTTGCGTAACAGGCAGGTGCTGTCAAAGGCAAGTCGCTAACATGACAGCTACGTTGGTTAGGTAACGTAACCATGGCATAACCCCAGATCCACAGAGTATAAGCGTAGCCGTCACTATTTCAGAATGTTTTAAGTTCATGAAAGTTAATTGTAACATTTTGGCTGACTGAAAAAAAGTCTTGCTCAGTGCTTTGTTGTCCGAAAAGACCCGCTAAGGAGATGTTGATTTTTTTCCAGTAAGTACATTTTATTTTAATGGTTTTAAACCTGTTTTGCATTATCAAAGTTAACTATAGACAATAAAGCACCATGCTAACCCGGCTAGCAGCCAGCGTTAGAATCAGCTCCACCCTCTTGTTCAAATATGGTCAATTCTGGCTCTGACATATAGTGGGGCTGAATGTGGTATATTGCAACTTTAATATCCACTCAATAGCAAGCCAAACTTTGGCACTTGCACATATTGTTGTTGTTTTTGGATGTGAAAAGAGGTGTAGGAATGCTCCTACAGTTGAGGACTGACAGACAAGAGATTTGACAAAGAGCTGCGGGCTACTAATACAGTACAGTGTGATGATATTAAGTACTGACCCTGAGTGAGGGAGTGCAGCGGCAGGCCCGTCTGTCCAGGCTGGATGGTGAGCAGCCCTTGCCTCTGGAGGTTGAGCAGATGCTGCTGCTGGACCTGCTGGACCTGCAGGAGCTGCTGCTGGAAGGCCAACTGCTGTGCTGACACCTGCTGCTGGTGACACACACACACACATACATATAAAGAGGCACGCCATCAGTAAACATACATATAAATAGTAGAAGCATAACAGCCAGTGCAAACATGTAAAGCTGAATTTCAGGTTTATACATTACTGGATTCATGTGTGCCATTGAGCAAAAACATTTTTAAATGAATTCATAAAAAACAAGGTTAATAGATTTTGTGTGTTCTAACACACACAATAGCAAAGTGTAAATTTCATAAATTTTGCCTTTAGTGTGGGTTTGTCTGAGCCCACTTAAGACAGGTAGCGTATACATCTCTCTCTCTCTCTCTCTTAATTAACGAGGAGTCGGGAGGCAAATGACAAACAATGAAACAACATAGTTAATCATTCATAATAAGAGCCACAGGAATTTAATTACAGCCATTCATAATTCAGCAAACAACGTGTGACTAAATCAAAGTGCTTAATAACCACCCTTGCAACTCTCACAACTCTCCCAGGCATGGCGCTGGGCTCAGGGATACACTCTTCCCCCAACCAGCACAGCAAGCTGTGTTCAATCACATACTGCAGACCGATGGAGAGATAGCTGTTTTGTTGATCTAACTGTGCTACGGCTGTTTCATCAAGAACATTTTAATGAAATGTTGGTGTGTCTTTACTGATTTTGGGGTTAGCAGTGAAAATTTTGGCTATGGTAAGTGAAACGTGTGATATGAGAGAACAGAAGAAAATAGAAAGGAGAAAAAGACAGACAAAGTCAGAATAATAAATAGAAGGAAATTATCTAATATCCCCAATCTCCTATGAGTCAAAACAAATGGGAGATGCTATTTAGATAACAAGGGCACAGAGGAGAGAGATGACTTTTAACCCTTTCATCAATCCCTGCTTTCAACAAAGTCTCAGTCAACTCACCAAAATTTCAACAAACAAGGTGTATTAAGACACCTTATGTCTAATCTAATAGATAAAGATAAAATAAGCATGTCTGAGACTGTACAGGATACGAGGCCTGTTTATGAGTATACAAGGCCAGTTGTCAAGCGGGTGGGAGGAGAGGAGGGGGCACTAAAAGCAGTGCTGAGGCTGCCAAGCTGTGCACCGCACCCTGTTACCAAACACAGGATACACCACTTTGTTTACTTCTCACAATTGAGTGCATACAAAAAAGGTCTTGGTGCAACGCGGCTGTCAGGTCACTCGCTGGCGGCTCTGAAACCACTGAAACAGCCAGATAAAATAGGTCCCCTCCGCCCACCCCGCTCGGCTTGTCAAAAGGGTCTAGTGGCCTTCCTTTCCCTTCCTCCTCCTCCTCCCCCCTGCCCCACACCCTGCTTGCTGCTCCTGCACTGGCTCACTAAAAATCAAGCTCTGGGCAGCTCTGGTCTACTACAACGAGCGGGGTCGTCTCATTGGATCAATCAGGGGAAGAAGGCGCTTTGACAGTAGTAGTGGAGGTTCATAATTGAGGAGTAACCGCATTCATTCAAAGGCTCACATGTGATCTAACCCAAAATAAGAGAAGAGAAGCAGAGAGAGAAGTGAGAGGCATGATAGAAATCTCACAGAGGTTTCAGAGAATTTTTGGGATGCAGGTGGCCTGTGATCTTCTCTGATCTGTCCTATTTATGAAAGGTGGTTGGTTCTTTTTTTTTTCTCCATCAGTGTGAGTGAAGTTTCTCATGTCTTCAGTGGTTCTCTTTTCTCCAGTTCCTCCCTGACAGTCTGAGACAAAGATAATAGTGCTACGGGGGTGGGAGTTCACAAGGAACAATGTCTTTCATCAAAATACTAAATAAATAGAGGGTGGCTTTTGAGAAAAAAAAAAGGAAGAAAGAAAATCAAGTATTGCAAATGAATTTAACTCTCTCCACATCACATTTTTTTTTCTTCTGGTCTCATCAGCTGACAGGAGCTCCTGTGCGCTCCCAGCATGCAGACACATTAAAAACCCCAGACCCAATAGACCAAATAAGAGGTTAACAAGAAGTGGCACGAGGGAGAGAAAAATACAGTCCCTGACAAATGATAAAGAGTGGCACTGGCAGGCCTTTATTGTCAAGCTTCAAATATAAAGTTAAAGATCTTTGAAAAACTAAATTTTGATGTCTTTAAAATAAAAGAGGCACAAAGCAACAACAGGGGGTTATTGTCTGGCAGCCACAGGGGAGTCACTGCGTAATTCTTATTCTGTCTTTTGATGGCTGCTAGAAATGCGACTGAAAAAAGAGAGAGCGATGGGGAGAGAAAGAAAACATCGGCAGAGGGGGAGAACCTCTCGAGGCTGCATCTATTTCCTGTGATCATACATAATATGCTTCAAAAGTTGTTTTTTCTTTTATTCTCATACTCCATTCAACTGATCAATTGCACCTCCTTGCCTCCCCCTCACCCTCCCTCTTTTCTCCCTTGCTCCTCTAGTGTTTACATCAGATGCGACTTGGTGACAGGCCCTATCTGAGGCCGAGGAGCTCTGCTGTCATGTTGATTTATGGGAGCATCACGCCACAACTTGTCCAAACTGAAGCCCGCAGTTCATTAATTAGGGAGCTACGACTTTGAAGTTGGGAGCTTCGACAGCACATGGACGTGTGTGAGTGTGAGCATGCGTGGATGTGTGTGTGTGCGCTTTTAACATTGGACTTAATTTTCTATGCTTCCCCTCGTCTCCAAACATGGAACTCAATGGGGACAAGAGTAAAAAATTCCCAGATCGTCTTTGAACTTCTTCTGACCGCACAATAATAATTTGCTTTGTCCACAGTGATGCCTGTATCCGCCAGTCATTAACACACATTAAGCTGCTGCCTACGAGCATGCCCTGCTGTACTGGAGGGAGCGAAGGAGAGGGAGCGAGAAAGATGGGGGGGGGGGAGAAAAAAAAAAAAAAACTCAACACAGGCAACAAAGCTGGGAGCGCTCTCTGCACTGATATCTCACAATTACATGCCTTCTCTTCCTCTGCCATTTCCATGTTAATTACCGAGAAAAGCCTCTCAGATTTATATGCACCGTGTTCCTGCCTTTCTCCCTTCTGCCTTTCATTATGTCCTACACGAGGCTCACAGGAACGGTCATCTCTTTGTTGCATAGGACACTTGTTTATTTGAAAAAAAAAAATATATATATATATATATATATATATCTAGAACAATGGACTGAGGCTCGGGCTTTGACAAAATACTATATATATAGAAATGTGGAGACAATCGTAGAAAAAGACACACTGAATTCTTAGCACAGTATCAGTCAGTTGTTACCATTTATCCAGCAAGTCTGACATGCTAATCAGAAGCATGAGTGCACTTGATTCTCCCCCTCTCCTCTCGGCTTTAACCACAGTCTGGAAGCAGATGGGGTTGAGGGAGGGAGCACACATGCCTTCCATGCTCTGTCTGGCCAACGGGTTTGGTAATGGCAGGCAGTTGGAGTGATGTCAGCCTACCTCTTTACTCTGCTTGCTGCCTGCATGCTGCTGCTGTTGCTGCTGCTGCTGCTGCTGTAGGAGCTGGAGGTGGAGCTGTTCCTGCTGCTTCTTGTAGAACTCTTGGAGTTGCTGCTACAGAAGAGACAGGAAGGCGACATGTGAGATCTGAGTCTGTCAGTCATATAAACTCAGCAGTGGGTTTTGTGAGAATCTTTCAATACTTTGAGGAATGTTGTCTTTGAGGCTTAGAAAAAGAGAGAATAGCGCTTCAAAGTGAATTTTTATCTTTGTGAATCGCTGTCTATACATAAAGAAGATTCTCTTTTTCAAAATGAGACATCCACCATTTGAAATGTGATGCCTTGTCTGACAAAACGATTCATGACACGAATGCCAGTTGTACATTACCTGTTGCAACATGAGGGCCTGCTGCTGCTGGAGAAGAACCTGGAGCTGCTGAGGGCTCAGGACTTGCTGTTGAAGGATCTGCTGCATCTGCTGTGGAGTTATCACTTGGGGTGTCATCATAGCCACTGACACTGGAACCTGCACAAGCACACAGAATAAAGACATAGTCGTCAAAAAAACATTGTCCAGCAGTTCACTAGCATAGTACAGAATAAATGCAGGAAACAGTACACACCACTAGCAACCTATTAATCAATCTATACTCTATATCTGCTCAATCCTCTTCACAGCTATAGGTGGGCAAGAGCCTTTCTCATCATGCAACGGGCAAAATGCCAATTTATCCATCCATGCTGTTCCATCCAGGCTTTTAACTTAACTTATAAACATTGCCCAAAAAAAGCCTATAAAAAACAATTACAAAATACATAAATAAATAAAGAATAAATAAATGAGAAAAAACCTCAGCATGGTCTGGCCCTTTGCTTTTGACTGGGAGTCATCTCGATGTGTTACAATCAGAATGCACACACACTTTGCCTCCCGACCCCTCTAACCATCATGACACCACACCAGATTGAAGAGGGCTAAAGGCATGGATCATGCCTGTGGAGTCAGCCATATCCACCCCCAACCTCCATCCCCCGACCTTCAGCAGCGACATCCCCTCTCACAGACAAAGCCCTCAACACCGTTGGGTATGATCTGCATCTGCTGTGATACCTCTCGGAGCTCGCCGTTTATACAACATGGCAAATATGCCATACCTGAGGAATGTGAAAGATTGCCTCAAAAAACGCTGCGGTTCGCTCATCGTACACGCACGACATGTCATGTGAGAACATTTCATTAGAGACGCTGTCAACAGCGATCTATTATTGTGAAGATATAGAGTGCCTGAAGGAGGAGCCACGGTGAAGAACACACAGGCCTCTAACTAACTCCCAGTAGAAAGGTGTGAGTGCATGACTCCTCAAAACAAGTGATTTGTTGTGACACTGAAAGAGCCCCCACAGTTGTCAGGGTGCCTTAATTGCTCCGGCGGCGTAGGGGACTCGGAGTGTGTCTGGATGCTGCCACTCACTGCTATGATGTGCAATACCATTAAAAGCTCCTTTCCTTGACATCTGGATGACAAACAGCAACTAAGATGTACTTGATAGTGCTGCGCCTTTGCAATTGTTAACATGTTTTGGCGATCGTTCTTTTGTGTACATGCAGATATACATTTGGTGTGTGTGTGTGTGCGTGTGTGTTAAAATGTGCAATGTCGTTCAGGCTGATGTCAGCAGCTGATAGAGCAGACATAACGGGTGACAGTCTGTCTTCACCAAGGTTACCTAAATTGTGTGACCACCTTATAGCTAATGACACCCCTTTGAATTTTTCATGTACTTCTGAATGTGATTTAGCTGTTTAAAACTAAGGGGCTTTTCTTGACACACACACCCTGCATGCATATCACCTTATTCATTCTCCCCATTGTGGCATAAAACAAAAAAACAAAGTGGCGCCGTAATGAACAGCTTGTACTACAAATGCAGAGGAAAGGGCAGTGATGTCAAATAGGACGGACCAGCTTTGATGCTCTCCGTTAACTTTATTGAGCAGTGCCAGACTACACTGTGCTGCGTTCCTCCAGCCCCAGGAGAATGAAGGAGGTTCAGCCCCACCCAGGACTAACACACACTTCACATTTCTCATTTCCAGCGCCAGGCGTAGGGGCGCGAGGAGGAAAATGCAATATTAATTCCCCCCTGTATTATGTCTTAATATGCAGTTCATCTTGACTTTTGCACATGACTTGTCCTGTCATTTGCATAGCCCCGGCCTCCCATTTCCTAATTTCACAGTCATTATCCACTGAAGTCCTTTTTTCTGGGCATCGCTAATTTTGATGAACTATTTTGAAGGTCAGCCAAGCAGCCCTGTCTTGCTGACATGCAAGCGCCATACGTGATGTGTTTTATAGTTCCCGTCTAAACATGACATTTACTCCCCCCCCCCCCCCCCCCCCCCCCAGCACACCAAGGATAAATAATAATGCCTCCTTTTTTTGAAGCTTTACTTTAACTACATGCATTAAAAATCTACTCCATACTTGTCATGCTCTATTTTTTACTACCGTGTCAAAGCTGTAAATTTAGTCTTATTTTCAAATGTATTATCATTTTGTCATGCCACATTATATAGAGTCTGATGTGAAGAAAGGGAGAACAAACTCTAAATTAACACAGAGGTTTTACACACTTAACCAGCTCTCAATAGCTGCCAATTTCATTACAAACTACACTGGAATTTCCTTCAATTTAACTGTCTTAATTCTTTACACCTTAGGTGTATATCTCATCATGGTTTCACACTTCGCCTTGTCAGGAGTGTCTCACAGTAACTACAGCTAGAGTAGCTTCCTCTGTGCACAGCCCCAGCAAGAGGCTATTACAGACCCCCATTTTATTACCCATTACTACTGAGGTCATTAGCAGCAAGAGGGATTGTATGCTTCTTAACCTATTGATCAATGTAACTACTACCATTTAATCCTGTGCTGAAGGAGTGAAAATCTGCCTAAGACTGGGTCCTATTGAAAGGGAGGGCGGGAGGGAGCACTTTAACTGAAAAATATTGCCCTGGCCGCTGTATCATGCCCATTTAACGCAAACACAGGACGCCAGTCGCCATTTAGAGCACCCCCATATGGTGCACTCTCTTATCTCTTGGATAACATCATGACTCCAGATGATCCACAAAAATATATCACCATCTAAAGATAGTCTAAAAGGAGACTCATACTGGGCTAATAACTGGAGGGATCCACTGAGCCCAGCTCTAATCTACTCTACCAATATGAGGGTGTAAAAAAGAGGACATTCTGAGGATGCCAGAAATAGCTGACGTTTATGAATTTCACGAAGATGTGGTGCTCTCCAGGTGCCTCCCATACATAAACATTCAAACCTGGAACATTCTCACACAGCTGCAGAGTGACTGGAGGCAATATACTGTACCAGCACAGGCCTGCTGACCAAACACACACACACACACACACACAAATCTAAACTGTGGCATGTTAACTGTCACAAGCACACACATGCACATGTGCAGCCCATAACCCAGTGTATAAGAGAAGCAAAACCATGTTTACCATAAAGAGCAGGGAAGTGTACTTGCACTGTACAGTCAATATAAAAACATATGTGGGAAATGACAAAACATCTAAAAATAAAATTATTAACATTTTTAATTTAAAAAAATTAAAAATGTTTTATCAATTAAACCATTAACAAAGACTGTCAAAATATCCCTTTATGTTAAAGATAGTGATTGTTAATTTTTTTCAAATCATAATTTTCCATGACCATACATCAATACACACACACACCACACACACACACACACAC
Organism: Euthynnus affinis; assembly: GCA_029490765.1. Lineage (NCBI taxonomy): Eukaryota > Metazoa > Chordata > Actinopteri > Scombriformes > Scombridae > Euthynnus > Euthynnus affinis. Next base: position 7,011,179 of record CM055840.1, on the reverse strand, counting down.
CTACGCTTATCATTAAAGGACACCTACTACACTGTAAAATTCTCTTTGTGCATTACTACTCAAGAGAAAAAGCGCAAAATATGATAATCTAATGAGGGAACACAAACCACACATCTGAAAACGTTAGAGAGTCATTGATTCAGAGTTAATGAAGACGCTCCCTGAGCACCCCCTTGTATCACAAGTCAGAGGTCCAAGCCTGGTGAAAAGAAGTAGCGGTGAAAGAGGCTGTAAGATAGCCCCTTTCCCCGCACCGAGGCAATTAAGAGGAACAGAAATGAGGGACAAGGAGGTGAATGTCAGTGAGACCAGCACAGACATTTCACTGGCCGCGAAGGTGCAGCTTCACTGAAAATAAAAAAGGAGGGGAAAAGAAGAGGAGAATTATCAAATTTTCATTTGTGCTCCCTGGGGTCATCTTGTTTTGTAGGAGCATCAAATGGAATGGAGAAGTAAAAAAGAAATAACAAGCCCTAGAGAAATCACTGAGTCCAGTCCGTTTGATGCAGTTGTTTTACCTTGGCCTGCAGTGACGCAAGGAAACGAGTTCCCTTCCTGACTGTGATCTCCTGCATGAAAATGTCTTCGAAATGAGGATTTCACGGGAGCTATTGTACTTAAGTGATGTGTGAACATAATTAGTCGTCGACAAGACTGGAAAGACTAATTCCATATCACCCATTCAGGTTGATTGAAATCTCTGAGAGCCTTTATTTCCCTCTAAAAAAAAAAAAAAACAAAAAGAAAAAAAAAACAGACGCAGTGTATCCACAAGATCCCCTTTTCTCCTAATAAAAACAGTAATAATAATTATTATTATTATTATTAATAATTAATTATCATCATCATGATTATACATGGAAATATAAATTACAAAACATAACTGTGTACACATTTTGGTTCTCAGTATTTTCTTCAGTAAGTCTATAAAATTTCAAAAGCAGAGGACAGAACATCTCATGCCTACATGTGTTAAGACCTCAATAATTCCTTCCTCGTCATGCACAATCAAGCTGTTTTAAAAATGTTTACAGCTCAGATAAACAAGATAATCACAGCCACATTTTCTTTCCATTTGCCATACACTATATATTCTGTAGTGGGCGTGGGGGTGTGTGTGTGTGTGGGGGGTGGGGGTGGGTGGGGGGGTGTCGGGACTGACATTATTTGCAGCAACTGTAAAAACAAAAGTTAAGATTGCATTTTAATTAACTTTTCGACTACAAACAAACAGGTTTTCGGCGGCGCTGGTCCCAGTGTTGGGTTTAAACAAACAAACTGCACGGCGAAGTGAGCGAGCTCTCACCCCACCAATAACAGCTGAGCTGCATGCAGGACACTGTTTCCCACCATTGCAGGTGACCACTGCTGAGGGGAGAGCACACAGGGCACCCCTCTCTGACACACACATACACACACACACACACACATACATGCAACCAGCATCTCTGACAATGGACAGATAGTGTAAGTGTAATATTCGTCTTTCTCTGATAATTCACTGTTATGTATTTCAGAATAAGTAGGACTTTAACAAAAGACAAAAGACAAATCAATAGCCTGCTATATAATATAAAATAAATATAATAATAATATAATGGAAAAAATAAAGTAAAACATTGATGCAGTTATATTTTTAGTTATTTAGAAGTGAGCATTTCCAAACATTTACAAAAAAAACTCATTCTGCTTCACACACACACAAAAAAAAAAAAAAAAAAAAAAAAAAAAACCTGAGTGCTACTTTACATTTTGACGTGTGACTCAATGTCCTGTCAATCTTTCTGACCTTTCAAGCCACACCTCCAAGTTCATATTTCACAACCACAAAGCACTTGAGATCTGAAACCTGGCTTACAAATTCAGGGTGACAATTACTATCTTACACACCACTTCTCACAGTTTTCACCTTTCTCGGGTGCGTCTTAACGATCACTGCCAGTGTAAAACGCACACCCGTGATCTACGGTTTACCAGCTCTACACGGTTATGCAACGATGCACGTCTTCAGACGCATTATTTGAGTCAGTTGAGATTTAATTAAGATCACAGCCTCTAAAATCCCTTTCAAATGAAACTGTAGTCAAAAGACAATGGCTGACACATCCTTGTGTAGATTGTTTCTATTCTCTGCACACCAGCAACGCAAAGCTAATCCTTGTTTCCATGACGGCAGACAAGAGGGCCACAAATTGCGTTTCTTCTTGACACTCTTAATGTTGTTTTCTTATGTGACTCATATAAACTATACAGCCAATTAATAAAATTATATGTAAAAATATATGAAGTGTCAGCAGTGGGTTTACAGCATTAACTAAAAATCAGGAGAAGTTTACACTTGTTTATGTCGACACACAACTCTAATGAGCCACTCTTATTTTCCAGGTGCAACATGTCAATACAATCATGTCCCTTATTGTTTTAAAATATATAGGTCATGACAGAGTGGTGAAAAAAAAGACCTTCTGCTATAAAACACTCCACACCATGTAATCTCATCATTATCCTACCATCTCAACCCTTTGAAACACATGGCATCTCAAGTGTAGAGTTAATCTTCCTATCTGAAACAGAGACGCACATACTCTGAGCAGTAATGACCCTTAAACAAAATGAATGAAAGTCTTTTTCAAGTAAAAACATGTTTTAGTCAGGAAAGCCGGGGAATAACAGCAGAGAGCAGCTGGTGGCTCACTATATCACTGCTAAACTATTCCCCCGTCTCTCCTCTCTGTCTTGCCTGCTCGCTCCAGTACAAAGCAAAGACCATCCCTGTAAAGGATATCCCAGCGAGCCGTGGGGCTCTGGCGGCTACCCCCTGTGCCCCCCTCTCCGGGTACACAGCTAATATCTGGTTGCCTATGTCATGGTTTAGAAATGACAGGTGCTGGCAGCCCCTCGCCTTGACAGGCCACTGCACAAATAACGCCCCTGCCTGAAAGGGCTAATGCACTACTAATGAACAATAAATCAACTTTGATTACAAACTGTCAACCCAATCAGCTCGCACTCCAGCTCTCCCAAACTGCGAGTCTCGGCACAGCTGCACGGCATTACGGTGCACACTGCCCTGTTTAGGCTTCGCTCTCCTCCTCCTCAACTATCTGATATTCTCCTCCACAGTTTTCCTCCATCTCGCCTTTCTTTAACTCACCCACTTTTTTTTTTTTTTTTTTTTTTTAGCACTGATGCAAGGTGCTGAAACATTGCACCCAGAAAAGTTTAGAGCTCAAACAGACAAAAATTAAAACAATACTCCAAAAAAAAAAAAAAACAACTATAGCACATGTGAGCCCTTTCAATAGTTACACGAGTGTATTATTTAAAATTATTGTAGTAAAAATTCTTGAGGTTGTTAAAACAACAGAAAATCAATAGCTGTCTTCTGTTTAAAACCTCAAAGCTGTCAAATAGGACTCAAATTTGACAGCAGAAAAAATGGAAGAAAATGACCACAACTTTCCCTCCTAAATGTACTGTACAAGTCCTTTTGTTTTAAGTCATGACACAAACACACGGGCAAGTCCAAACATTCACACACACTGAAACTTTTCAGGAAGATACGAGCGATGACATTTGGAGTGACAGCATGTCTCCAACGTGGTTTGTGGTGACGGTGTCAAATATAGAGCTGTGCCAGCCTCTATCTTAATTCACTATGACATGATGAGGAGAGTGAGGATTAGTCCAGGCCATAGCCTGAGAGCAAGCAGAGTCTGACCAACACTCATTAATACAGAAGAACAAACCATCACAAAATACACAAGCAGTGTGACAAAAATTAAAAAAAAAAAAAGCCTTCCTGTAGATTTTAAATGCCTTACTGTGTAAATATTCTAAACACTAAAGCAATGATTTTCTGAGAAAAACAGCGGCGTAAAAGAGAGAGAGAGAGAGAGCAAACCTGTCCTCTGTTTTTCCTAGAACTTTCCATAATTCAAACAACATGCAGTACAGTACAGATCCTGCTCAACTAGTTAGCTCACTATCAGCAAAGTAAACAAAACTAAACAAACAGTAAAATGGCAGTCAAAAACATACTGCAAATGCTTATGTATCTGTGAGCGACAAACAAGCAAAGCAAAAGAAACTGTTGGCTAAGACTAAAAGTAAAATGCTCAATTTCTGACGACCACCAACAACACAGATAAACAGAAGCAGTAACCCATACGGTCTAGTTATGAAATGCAAAACATAAACATACATGATCCAGATAATTTACTGCACATGACACCTGCTTTCTGTGTTTCTCCAATCAAGACAAGCCTGTAAACTATCAGTGTCTCAACGGCAAAGTAAAGCCAGGATCACTTCTCCCTTCATACACACTGCATGACAAAATTAACCAATTACAATGATAGAACATCAACGATAGACAGACAATAAGCCTCCTTTTCTCTTTTTCCCTGGTCAAATTACATTGTCAAGTTTTTTACACAAGAAAGCTGGCAAAATCACAGAAATCAATCATATTGACAAACCTGACAAACTCCATTTAGCTGGCAGGGTAAACAGAGTGCCGGGCCACGCGGTGTGGAGTGAAGCAGAGCGGAGAGCAGAGCAGCGAGGGAAAGAGAGAGAGAGAGAGAGAGAGAGAGAGAGAGAGAGAGAGAGAGAGAGAGAGAGAGAGAGAGAGTGAGAGAGAGAGAGAGAGCGAGGGGGAGAGAGAGTGAGTGAGAGAGAGAGGTAGGGAGAGGTAGAGGCACACAGGCTGGCAGGCAGAGAGGCTGAGAACAAGCGCCGCTGTGCTGTGGAGTCTCCAACCTTCCTCGGGATACAGACAGATTGCACGCGCAAGGTTGCTCCCTGGCTGACAAGATACAAAACTATCCAATCAACCACGCCCTTCTCCACCAATCACAACCAGCCCTCTAAACATAATCAATTCAAATGGGGCCACACAATGGGGAGCCGCAGGCTGAGCTGCAGGTGAACCCGTGCCTTTGTGTGGGGGCCTCTTTAAAAAAAAAAAAAAAAAAAAAAAAAAAAAAAAAAAAAAAAAGAGAGAGAGAGAGAAAAAAAAAAAAGACACAGTTGACGGCTGTTAACCCTTTGACCCCTGCCGGGACTCCGGCCGTGCTATTGAAACAATGGGAGCCTAAAGAAAAGAGGCCCTTTAATTAAACAACAGATAAGTAAACACAGCTATCCAGCGGAAAGAAAGAAAACTGGCCCCGCTATCAGCCCCTTTATTGTTCTGCTAAATGGAATTGTTTACAGTGTCGGAACAAAGACACAACTCATTTCACATTCTGAAAACAACAAATGCACAAACAATTCAGACGCTTTGTAGTTATTTAGATTTTTTCTCTCTTTTCAATTTCCCAAGAGTTTACCACATGTATTTTATTTTTGAGCAAAGTAATGTATTTATGAGAACAGTTTGTTTTGCCTTCCTCCACTAATGTTAATGTGTACACTTGCACAATAGCACGCAACTAGTTGCAATAAGGCAAGTTTGAATGTATTTGGTCATAAAATCAACCACTGCAGAATAAACTTTCTCTAGTTTTTAAACACTTATCCTACAATTTGGCCTCAGACAAGCTAAAACCACTTACATTAATAGCTAACATTACACCAGCTACCAGGCAATCCATCCAACTCCATCCCAATGAGAGCAATTAGCTGTCATGATATCATCACACTCTTTAACACCCATGTGCACTCAGTAAGGAGCAAAGACAGGAGAGGAAAACAGGACCCTGCCACCTACTGGAGATCCTACTGAACTCACCAGGAGAGATAGAAGGCAGGATGAAAAACCTGGATCTTGTCAACCGTTTTCATGTTGTTTGTCCTCTAACTGAAAAAATCTAACCTTTAGCATTATTCATTTAAATTGAACCGAAAGTATATTTCACTCTATAGTACATCTAAGCATAAGAAAATGGAACGAGTTGCTAATCAGACCTACTTTTACTAATAACAATAAAAATCATGTTCAATAAGTTGTGCAACCCACTTAACAAAGAATTAGAGGAAAGGCAAGAGGCAAGATTAACACCTCACTTTGTTAATTATCATGACAATAAACACAGAGCTGCATAACAGAGCTCTAAAACACAGCTCATATCAACAGCTATAAACCCTTGGCCAAGGATGAAGGAATGTTCATGGGATGCATTCCAGTCCGCAAACACACTGGTAAAATAAACAGAGCGCCTGCATAACAAGCCACTGCTCTCATCTGCTAATAACTAACAATGAGCTCTGCTAAGCTGGCCTGACCTATATAAATTATTGACTGGGACACCTCAAGTGTCAAAAGTGACAATTCCAATACATATAGTGAATAATTAAATGGAAGAATAGGTGCTTTTATTTTCTATCTGACACTCTCGAGACGGCTCACACAAAAAGACAGTGACATGCAGTTGTGTGCTCACCAACTGCATACGCGCACTCTCAACGCGCACACACACACACACAAACACACGAAGTGGTTTAGGCTATGGCCACACTCTTCTCCCCCGGCACTCTCCCTGGGGTGGTATGTCGGCGTATTCTCAATAAAACACCTTCTTAGCAGTAATAGGCCACTGTTCTCATTTCAACGCTCCCAAAGGCCTCATGATAAATTTAGCAGACACACAGTTCAAGCTTCTCCTCTCACACACTGTCTTTCTAATCCATTGCCTCTGTGCCTGTGCCATGTAAAATAATTACACATATGTGTTGATGTGATACACACGCTATATAGATTTTTTTTTTTTTTTTTTTCCCGTGCGCAGAGAAACATCAATATCCTTGAGCCTTGAACCGGCGTCCCCTGTGATAGTTTACAGAGAGTACTGAGCAACTGTATTCATGACAGAGTGGATGACATTATAAAATACTCCCATTTCCTGCTTGAGTTAGAGTGAAAGTATGAGTTAATGTCTGGTCTGGCCTGGGCTCTGCTCCGCTCTAAAGATAACGACACAGCTCCAATTACAAAGCCTTCCCAAAACACTAACACAGCCAGTGAATAAGCTGTGCCGGCATGCCAACCAATGTCTTACTGCTACCACAGAAAAAGAAAGAGGGGGCAGAAAAGAAGTATGAAGGGGGGGGGATACGAAACTACACTCATTTCTTTTCTTGAAAGGCACTGGCGACCTGGACCATTGTCATGAGAAAACAAACACAGTCTGTTTCCCTGTGTGTGTGTAAAGTAAATCATTGTTTACTGATGGAGGGAGTCAGCAGGGCAGGTGTGGGACCTATATAAATAACAGCTGCTCTCCATAATATTGCCAAGGCAACAAAAATACTTTTTTAGATCCGCAAAAGTACCATTATGTGTGATATTTCTTTTATTTTTTTTTAATAATATTTCAGCAGTGTCCCTTATCAGAGTCAAAAAGAGACACAGAGCATTTAATCGGAAAAAAACAAAAACAAACGACTTTCCAATTGTGTTTTACAAGCTACAGTAAAACTTAAGATTTTGCAGTTGAAGAGCAGTTAAGAAAAAAAAAGAAAAACAGTTTGGTGCCTCACACACTCATATGCACTGACGCCACACGGGAGAGTGCTGCGTCATTTTAAAAAAAAAGTGCACACAAACCTTTTTGAAGAGGTGAAGTTGTTCCTTGGCATTTCTATTCTAAAGTTGAGGATAAAACCAAAAGTAATCCATGGTTCATTTCTAACTGCTCATTTATGTTTTACTTTAGTGGATTTTTTAATGTTATTTCATCTGCTTGTTTTATTTATTTTTTTGTACCCTTCTTTCTAATTCCACTAAAATTGTTTCACTATTTTAATATTGCTTTGTTTCATTTATTGTTGGTTCTGCATTCTGAAAAGTTAAAATAAATAACTTGTTTCGATAAAGTCTATTTCCACTGTTGTGACATGACAGTGAACTCACCTTTAAACATCTGCAACCTACTGATACTCCCTCTGATACTTGGAATAAGTCATATTTAGAGTGAATGAGGTTATCACCCGAAGCGCAGTGGAGTTACAGTAAGTCACGCCTGAGTCACCATGTTCCTCCTGGTCTATTATATATGGGTTTGGTTATTTACTTTTAATTTCAGCATTCAAGAACATATTGTTTAGTCAGCACATGTGAACTCTGTATTTGCAAAAATATTTCCTGAGGTGATATGCCAGCCAGAGTATAACAGCTTGTGTTTCAGCGTGTGGTTTTTCACTTAGTCAAAACAAGAACACTTTTGGGTTTGAGCAACATCGATTTAAGGAGGTGGGGGATTTTTTTTTCCCTTGTCTTGTTTGGTGATTGATTCATCTTTGATTTATGTCAGAAACTTTATTAATACAGAGAACCACAGTGCACGGTGTTTTAGTAAGCAATAACAAATTATTCTGTGGGGGCTGTAGAGGTAAAAATAAAGAGACTGCTCCGGTGCATCAAAACTTAATCTGAAGCCACAAATAAGTTTTTACAAAGTTACCTTTATTTTGAATAAATTATACTGTAATTTAGCGGCTTTCATATGTGATCACAAATACGATGGGTTTACTATTATAATTACACTGATTCTGGTAGAGTACAAGCAAGTTTGTCAGTGGGTGGCTCTTTGTCATTGCTTTTTAAGGAAGGATCTCAATGTAGGACGCACAGCAAGCCTACAGCACCACTAATCACTATGATTAACTGTTTAGCTAACCTTTTCTGTGGTGTTAATAAACAATATTTGTTAGCCTGTCCTGTTTCCAACACTCACCAATAAAATTCCTGTGGAACATTCCTGGAGGTGATAGATTAAGATAATCACTCTTCTTGGTCTTTTCTCAAGTGAATTTGCTTTCAACCATTAAGGCAAAACTAAAACGCAACAGCAAACAAACGTAAGTATGACTTGATGCTTTCTGCAGACTGGGTGTAGCTACATGGATGACTATGCTGTTCACTATGACGGTTTACTATACAATGTCCAACACAAATATAAAACACAACTCCAAATTATGTCCTCATGTTGCTGAAGGCCCTCCTGTCTCTGGATCTCTCTCATGCTGTCTGAGCGAGACAATTTTTTTCACTTCTTTTTTTTTTTTTCCTAACAAAAAGTGAAAATGGAATCAGAGGTTCGCCAAGCTGTCAAAAGTGTGCGACAACACCCAGAGGAAACTGCATTGTGAGTTGATGCTGACTTGACTGCACCTTTCATAGCTGTTAGTGTTTATTAATTCTATGGTCGACTGTGCATCCATCCATCCTTCCACCCCTCCGAAAAGGGCGTGTGAATCACTCCAAACAACACACGCTTGACATCAAGATAGAGCGCCAGAGGATGACATAAAGATACAACAAATTTTTTTTTTAGAGGGGAAGTGTGTGTATGAGGTGGATGACTGAGTGGGGTGGAAGGGTGAGAGGGTTCACTGCTTGAAGGGAAACATCAGGCCTCAAATGAAAAGAGGGTCCTGAAAATGGTAGAGTGGCTCCCAGCGCTGTGACTGGAGTCAATTCGACAGTCATCGTCTTGGCTGGGAGAGAGCTCCCAACACAGCTCCCTCCTCCTCCTCCTCCTCCCCCCCACCCACCCACCCCTCAGTGCTTGCTTGGCTGTGTGGAATTGGGACAGATGACTTCATTCTGACAGGATTATCCCAAACCTGGTTCTAATCTATACCGTACACATAATACATTTTTACAATATGACAAGGAAAACAAGCAGCGAAAGAGACGGCCTGATCCCGGGGTTCCAAGCGAGCACCGGTCTCTGTGTTGTGTTGATCATTCCTGACAGACTGTATCACCTCAAAGCAACGCGGGCGTCAAAATTAGATTTCATTACAGCATCACCTTGAGACTTTTTTTTTTTTTATAAAAACAAAGAGATGAACTCCTTTTGAGAATCACGCACATGACTGATGAATTACGGGATTGTACTATTGGAGCCACTTAACAGACTGACAAGGAAGCTGTTCTGAAGGATATTTGCCTAAAATATTGATAGCGACAGCACATCCTGGAGGTAAAGAAGTGACTACAGCTAAACAATGTCAACATCAGTATACATGAGGAAAAAACCCCTCTCTCTCTCTCTCTCTCTCTCTCTCAGCCACAACAGTTTAAAAGAAGGTACAAACTATGAACACTTCTGTGAATTATTTCCTGCTCTGTGTGAAGCAACCTGCAGATTTGAACTTTAATAGACTGGTTAATCTTGGCAAGCTTAAAGCAGTCCTTAAGTGAATCAATTAGAAACTGGCAACGCTTTGTTTTGGTTGAGTGTTTTGGGAGTGTGCCACCACTCCCCCTCGTCTTTTCTTTCTCTTCCTCTTTTTTTTTCTTCCTGACAGTATATTTTTTTCTAAACCAAAACGTTTCAGGCGTATTCCAACGGATATAAACCGAATATACAGTTTTTATCTATACACTCCTCTTGCCCAGGTCTCCCTCGTGTAAAGACAATCTCACAGCAACTAACCCAGAACATTAATCCAGTCATGTGCTCGTTGTCACCTCGCCAGCGGGCTACCACTGCCGTGCCACTTTGAGCCACTGGCCGACTGGGCTCCAGGAACACCTCAAAATGCTGCCTCAGATCACCCCGCAGCACTGGCTGAGCTCCAGCTGACAGGCTTCGGCCTAGTGCTCTAATGACTTACAGATTGGAGCGCTGTGGTATACATGTGTCAGGACAATGCCATGGGCCTACTGCAAAAACAGTAGGAGAGGGAGAGAAAGAGAGCCGGCGGCTTCTCTCTGTCCTGTCAGACAGAGGCTTGGCCCCTGGATTGTGTCACATCACGCTTCCCCCCAACAGACCACAAATGAAGGATGTGAACAGCGAACGCTGGGAGGAGGGGCATTGGAGAGGCGCTCTACAACTTAAAAGGCTTTCATCCTGTAAACTGAAAAGACATTATCTTTTGACCTGGAGATGCCCTCTGTGAGGCTGTACACTATGGTGTGAAAACACAGAGAGAGAAAGAGAAAAAGAAAAAGGGGTAAAAAAAAAACAGTGTAAACTGGGGCTTCAACTGGTAGTAGAAGAGATAAGGAAATTGTCTGCTTGCATGGTTTTGAAACATATTATCAGCAGTTTCTGAGTCTGAAGAATAACAAGTGACGCACCTTTGACATCATCAAAACGTTCAATGCAACATTTATCAGAGAACAGTGAATAGTGTTTCTCATTTCAAAACAAAAGGCCGACACACAATTATAATAAATATAAATAAAAATGAACCCCAAAGGACAGAGATGTTCCTTTAGCTTTCAATACCTTACAAAGGAGCTCTTCACTCTAACATGAAAGCTTTCAACAGCATGTAATGTGACATTCTTTTTTTTCTTTTACCCTTCTCTCAACTGAGCAGACTTTCTGCTCTGACACGAGTCAAAACTGCCTTTAACTAAAGCTACATTTGTTAGGCATAATGTAACTTTAATTCCAACATTATCCACCTGCCTCTCCATCTGACCATTCACACATTCTCATTACAATCAGTGCAGACAGAAAACCAGTCAATGTCATTCAAGCAGGGTCCACACAGCTGGCTGCTGGCCATACCTCACACTGTACCACTGACATGAATAACGGTGGCCAATCTCAGGCACAATCCTGGATCGGAAACAAGCGTAATCTGGGCATTACACTGATAGCAAAGACACCATGTTGACACAACATCTTCAGCCCAGCTGAATGCCGCATAATCCCCTGTAGGAGGTTGATGCCTTCCTAGGATCCCTTGCAATGAGGTGTAGTTAACCAGCCGGGCTCGTGAACAACACCACAAACGAGCTTCATTTTCCCCCTCCCCCCACCACGGTGCTGGTGGACTATCAGCGAGGGTCCGACAGTGTTGTTCCTAATTACCTATTTCTCCACTCGTGATCCTGCGGCTGGCATAATTAGTTACCTGGGGCTGCAATCCAATTTGAAGTGATGACAAGAAAGTGATCCATGAAAAAGTAATAAGTTAAATCCAATTTCAGCCTGCCTCTAATTAAATGCACATGGAACTAATGAGTCAAACCCTACCATTTCACTGATAATGGTAATTAGCGGGGTGGGAGTTGCCGGCTCTCGTCGTTGTGCCACTGTAGGTGTGAAGCGCTAAAGGTAAAAGCGGCATGGATTCTTTTAATTACACGTGTCATTCTGTCAATGTAATTTACTGGCTTTTTGACCAGTCAAGTATGTTTAGCTGCTTTCCAGCCTGCGTAGCAGCTGTTTGTATATCTAGTCTGATTAAAGCGCCTCTAGGCTGGTGAGTATACAGAGGAGGCATTTTCATCCAGAGGCAGGGGTGGGCGGTGCAGGGGTGAGGGGGTATTGGGGAGGGGGGCAAACCCCTGTTGGAGATATAAGACCAAAGAGCCATTTAATGCTGATCAAGGATTCTGAGGCTTGTTTGAGTCATATTTTTTTCCCTTTACTACTCTATGCAGGTCATTTTTTTCAGATGTTCCGTATATACCGTGCTTCATTATTTTTGACTTGAATAAGAATGAATTGGAAAGTGAGTCACATCTCCAAATGAGTAAAAGTCTCTCTGCACATCTCCTCGTGCCTAATGGGAAGACCGCTGAGATGAATGGAGCCTCGTCCGCAGATCAGGTGCTTTTATGGGGTGTCAGCTTACTACACAGCCTCATAATTGTTGGATCATGTCTTTTGACGACCCAGTCCAGCTCAACAGAGAATCATTATCCAGGCTGTGTGATGGAGATAGTGAATGTTCTGTGTGAAGGGGGCTCCTCTAAGCACGGGTTTGTTCTTAAAAGAGGAAGTGAGATGAGAGTCAGACCGTTAGCTTCTGATGTTTCACAAAAAAGTGTTTGTGAGAAAGACGGTGTGAGAAAAAGAGAGAAAACACGAAAAAAAAAAAATCTCAACACCAGAATACCATGAGTGGAGGAAAAAAAAAACAAAAAAAAAACAAATGTAACACATACTCACACAGAACGGCACACTGATGTTTATGTATGAACACTTGGCTTGAACTGTGTGTGCGTGTTTGTGGTGTGTTTAATTAGCAGAATATGTAATACAGAGATAAACAAATACTTGTCTGGACCTGTGGCTTTTTTCGTAATGGCAGTTTCAACCCAGCAAAATGTAACATACAACATTAGAGAGCAGGCAATTTACGGTGTTAGATACTACAGCAAGCCTGCGCTCTCTTCACAAGAACCGGGCAGCAGAGGCGAGGGGAGGGGGGGGAAAGGGCCCGACTCTCTTTTCAATAGCTGAGTGACAGCTTGGCCAAGCTCTCTGTATACATTAATAAATTAGAATTTTAATTTTGTCTTTGTCTGCAGGAGATGGTCTAGTACTTCACTATGTACCAACAACTGGCTGTACGCTGGAATCTGCCGTTGTGGTCCCCTCTGTTGACCTCTGCAGCACAATTCCCTGCCAGGCTGGGGAAACTGTTTAGTTTGATCCTTTCAACTTATTTGAATCCTGACAAATATGCACACAACTGAAAGGTCATCACAGTCATATTTCATCCTCTGGAGCTATTCCGAAGACATCTGCACAACAAAGAGGCTTTTTCACAACCTGACATTAGACCTAGCTGCTACAATAGCTCATTAAAAAGGGCCCCCAATGGGATAGTAAGGGTATTAAATATTATATATATACACACATAGAGAACAGGGCCTCCGTATTAATTACCAAATATGCCCTGAAGTCGTTTGCAATTTCACACTGACACAAACAACCGCTCCTTGTTCAAACAAAGATATACATCTCTGAGGCAGCTGATCTGAAATTAACGTAAATATTGCATCAGATACGCAGCGCTGCTCATATTAAAAGCAGAACAAGATGAAAAATAAAAAAAATAAAAAGATTTTTTTTTTCCTCCTGCAGTTTTTTCTTTGCATCACAAAGACACTCCAAATAACTGTCCTACCTCTGCCAACCCTCACGCTTTCCCACCCCTTGTCCTCTCCTTTTTTACTCCACCTCCAACCCCTCCACCTGGACCACCCACCCCTCTTGTGGACTGCTCTATAGCACCTCCTGCTGCTGGTGGTAGGGACTTGCCTCCTCTTTTTATTTCTGCTGTATGTGCGTGTCTGTGTGCACAGACCAATGATGAAAGGAAAACAGGGAAAGCACGGAGCTTCCTCCGCATGGCCAGACTCACCGCTCTGTGGGGGGAATAAAACTCTCCCACGTCTCCCTTTCCTCATCCTCATTTCCACACTTTCTCCTGCTTTTTTTTTTTTTTTTTTTTTACCCAGGCTCCACACACCTCCTAAACTAATGCAGTGAATTAGGAAAAGTCCAGTCCGCTGTATAAGTCAGGACCACACAAACATGCTGATGTGACTTACTGCACTGGAATGATTCTTACTGGTTGATCTCATGTGATCTAAACTGGTCTTTTCTGACAGTCTGTCCTATATATTTCGAAACAACTCCCTTTTTAACCCACTGCTGCTTCTAATGTTCATTGTCAAGATTTTGGTGACACACAGTTGAGTGCGTTTGTGTGTGTGTGCTTGTAAATCACACATAATACGTGAGCATACATAACTGCAAATGTTGCACTGCCAATTTTAATTTCCTGTTTGTGAACTTAGCCTAGTGCTGTGCTTTTCTCGCACACTGTGTTCTAGAGAGAGTTGCATAAGTTCACTTCATTTTTTTTTTTTTTTTTTTTTTTATTTGAGCAACCACAAGGTCAAATAACCGAGCCATCTGATAATCACAAGTTAATAAATAAGAGAGTGTCTGACAATGACAACATATTTACAGTACCTGTAGGCTTTGGTGCTTGTCGTTGGCTTTGGGGGATTTGCGGCCAGTGTTTTGTTGAGACTGCAGTTGCTGCGACTGGGGTTGCTGCTGTTGCTGCTGCTGCTGTTGCTGTTGCTGCTGCTGAAGGAGTATCTGCCGAGCCACTTGGAGAGCCTGAGTGAGAGAAATAGGTAAAAAAAAAAAAGAGGCTATTTTTAAAAAGCTGAATAGAAATGCAACCAGCAGATATTCTGGAAGTCCCTCGAGAACACTTTTATGCCTATTAGCAGAGCTGATGTATCCCTTTACAACAATATTCCCTTGGCCTTCTGATAGATAACAAATAAACATCACAAACCATCTTTTCATACTCTTTCATTCAGAATCATGAAGCTAAGGGCTGGCATAAACAATTTCCCCCTCGAACACAAATGAAAAAATGATCAGATGACAAAACAAATTCAGACAGAAAGAAGACAAAAAAAAAATCAACTACATCTATCCAGAAGAAATATTTATGTTTAGAAGTTGCACTTACAGCAAACACAAATTGTCAAAGACACTTATCAGTGCTTTTGATCCTCCTTTAGCTCTGCCAAACTCCCCCCCAGAAAGCAAATAAAAGGCTTTATGGCTGCTTCAAATATCTGTTAAAGGACATGGCCTTCTCAGTGGAAAACAAAATACAGTGCAGTCACATGTTTATTGCTCCAGCTACTCCCTTTTCCCTTACGATAAATAATCAAACATGCCATCCAGAGCAAACAAAGCTGGAGAGAGCTGGGGAAAAAAACACAGTGGTCTTGAAAACGGTCAGCGATACCAAGAAAAGCAAGCGTTGTGTTCCCACAGTGAGCTGGCCAGCCTCACACCTCCACCAGTAAACCATCTGGGTAAATAACTGGCCTCATTCTTTCCATGTTCCTCAGACGATTGCTCCCACAATTAAACAAACAGTCAGAGGCACATCCAAGCTCATCTCACAGACGAGCGATCTATATGTTCTCCATTCTCAATCAATTCTCAATTATTGGAGAGGTTGAGTAATTGTAAAAGAAAAATGCTAATATGTTTAACAAGAAAATGGTAAAAAACAGAGAGAGAGAGAGAGAGAGAGAGCACAAAACACAAAAGAGGAAAAAGTTAGAGCGTCGTGTGAACAAGTTAGTGAAACCTGTGAAACGCTGTGTGAAAGTAAGATATCTACAGAGAGAGAACAAATAGAAAGCTCTGTGGAAGGATGAAGAGATAGAGATAACTTTGAGAATTGATCTCAGTGCCAGTAAAGTCAGACAATACTTTAAGACAGAAAAGAGAGAGACAGTCAGGGGTTGGAGTGAACAGCTGTATGATGGTCTGTGTGTGGGTGTATGTATTGACCCTCCCAAAGACACGGCTGTCGGATGACATCATGAGGCATAAATATGACCACAGTCTACAAAGAGGCCACACTCCTGGCATTTCACCATGCTTAACTTTAAAGTACATAAATTCTCCTTCTCTTCTGTCTTTCTCTGAGCTCTCATGTAAAGATAAATGATGCCACAGCAACATATCTCATTCTGCATGCCTAATTGTACTGTGCTTTGAAATTTGTGGAGGGGAACCCCCCTTGCACGCAAGTATACTCATAAAGAAAGTGTATAAATTGAAACTAAGAGCTATGTAAGCAAGATTCACTCCTACACGATGACAATATTTACATTTTACATTTGAGGCATTTAGCTTTTTCTCTAGAGCACTCGAAATAAGAAACATGATGTGAACTGAACTGAAACGGGCAGGAGATCGGAAAAGTACTAATGCATTGATAACAGTGCGACAGTGAGCGATGATATTTTTTTTCAGCACATTACGGAGCTTTTAATGGTTTAAAAAAAAGACCAATATTGGAAATGGAAATTGTTATTGACAGACTTTGACATTTCAAAATGCCCCTTTAATTAAAATACCCAATTAATTAAATGTTACTACTGTAAGTATTTTAAAATTCTAACATTTCACCTCTACTCAATGTTAAAAAACTAAACTAAAAATAATATATTTCAGCAACTAATCACAATATTCAATAGCAGCAAAGTATAATATACTTTGAACTACTGAAGAGCTTTTGAAATAATATTCATAACATTATTATGTTTTGTCTGGGGTAGTGTTATAGTTTTGTATTAGCAGCTGTGGTTGTCTGATATAAATGATCAATGACGCTAATATTTTCAGCGTAAGCTACTACAGCATCATTATCTTAAAAGTTATCTTCAATGACTAACACAAATTCTGAGTGAAACACCCATAATTCATGAGGAAAAAAGCTGTTACAAAATTGTTCACAACGCCCAAGGCGTGGTATTACGGGCACACTGAAGAGTAAACAAAGTTCGCTGTTTTCTTTTCCCCTGTAAGTGATGACACATGCAGTGAAATGTGTGTGTGGTGTGTGTGTGTGTGTGTGTATATGTGTGTGTGTGAGTGTGTGTCTGGGTTTACAACCGAGGGTGTTGGAACAAAGAGAGTTGAGTCAACAGGATATGATAGGAAGTTCAGACAGTAATGGATGAAGAGATACATTTCTGGGAAGTCTTCCTTCACTGTCGTCTTCAAATAAAGAAAATAAAAAGAAAGCAGACTGCAGGCTGCTCACTGATCAGTCACCACACCCAAATAAAGAGGAAATTGTGACACTGCAAAAAAACATGCAGTGGTAAAACAATCAAAAGACAAAAGGTACGTTCATATTTAAGTATCAGCGATATTATGACTATGCTGTGATCTTGTGGTGTTGTTTTCACAGTATTGATCGTGAGAATACAGATAACACCTAAGGGTGCCTACCAGAGTCCAGCTGTGTGTGTTAGTTAGCGTGTTTGAACTCAGGTTTCTCTAAGAACCGTCTCTGTATACAGCAGTGATGTGATTTTGGATCATTATAATCAGGTCGTTTGACTTAAAACAGAAGAGTCACATGACGATTTAAACAATATGGTGTTTAGCAAGATTGAATGGAAATAGGAAAATGAACACAGCCTGCTGCTATTAATGTCAACAGCTTAATCAAATGATTTTTCCAATTAACATAACGGCAATAATTACGGGATCACGCACTTAAAAACATAGTCAATGATCATCTTGACATTAGCAAATTAACTCAGATCCCATTGCTGCCTGATAGCATACGCCTGGATGTGTTGGCTTAATAATTGTGACTTTTGAAAAGCCAAAGATACACAATGAGTAGATGCTGCTGTTGTTATAAAAAATAATGAGACGAAAAGGCGAATGAGCTGAGAACCTGTGTAGCGGGGCCTGCTACATGCTTAGGAATGTTGCTGTCATGTTTGTCTTTTAAAAAGGCCACTGAAGCTGGCATGCCTTCGAGAGGCCTAATGCTGGGCTAAAATAACCTATTGTGAACTGTCACTGCGATGTTTACACAGCACCCTCTCCTCTATTTCAGAGCTCGCCCCTCCTCCTCCTCCTCTGGAATTTATCTTCTTTTGATCTTCCATTTAAAGGTACTGGCTGCTTGATAGACATGCAAGTCTAAGAGCTGCTCCAGCCAAAATGTGATAAACTGGAAACTGATGACAAGCGCAAAGCATCAGAAGCGCAGAGAAATGAAGGGTAAAGCATCTCGACTGATAATCCAAATCAAGTGACAGATCAGGTAAAGTGATCACTTACAGAAAAAACGTTCGGGCTAGATAATGGTACAAAGTGACTACCTGAGAACTACACGGATCTTTTCAACTTGACGGAATTATACGTTTAATTTTTGCATGAAGAGAAAAATTCATAATCTAAATCTACCTTAAAATAGGAGCCAAAAAAAGCAGGCTTTGTGATATTCTGTATGTTGATTCACAAATTGGATTTATGTGGGTTACATCACCTTCTGTGTAAGCATACTACAGTGGCCCTATTATAATCTCAAACTGAGGTTATTGTGTGGGTTATGCGCACATATTTTCTTACACAAATAGACACACACACACACACACATACATACACCATGGAGGGAGTGAACCCTGCAGGTGCTTTTGATTAGAAAACACCCTCCAGCACATTACAAGGCTGTATCACCAACAAAGACTGTGCAATTTGGTATCCTTGTCATTTGCAATCCTCTTTTATTTTTCCCCCATTTCAAATGTGTTCAAAGTTCACACCCTCTTCCCTATGTTAACGCAACTTCCTCAATAAACAACAGGCGTTTTATCTGCATCTACTTTCACACCATATTAGTGAATAGAGGCAGGAGCGTCTCTTATGTCCCTGGGCTATCAAGCTGTGATAAGGGAACTGCTAAGTACTGGATGTCTTTATGTGCAGCCTGCACATGTGGATTATTTACAGGCTTTGGGGTTTCCTGCTGCTAAAGCCAGCTCTGGGTGTCTTACAAATCCCTGCTCAGAGCATTGCCACACAGTCAAGCCTGCTCTCTGCTGAATCCCTCACTGCACCTTTTCCCACTACGACAAAAAAACCGACATATTTCAGATATGTCTCTTTCTGCTCTCTACTTTGTGCAACTTTATTGACCTACTGTAACAAAAACAGTACCAACAGCCCAAATCCAAGGGAGGGATCAGAGAGAGATACTGCGTTTGCTTCAAGTGTGACAGATACACACCACTCACATCGCATTCTCCGAATGTCAGAAAACAAATGTGATACACAGTCTGAAAATAGAGATGATGTCAGTAGCTGTGGAAGGGGAAAATGTTCAGAAGGGAATCATTCAGTGTGTTTCCATCGGGAGTCAGACAGTGAGAAAAGACGGGGCCGGCGTTGTTTGTTCAGGCCCATCAACGGAGCGACCTCTGTAGTTCTACAAACGTCCAGCTCCTCTCGCCACAGCTGGGGAAGACCTTGAACGTGAAATGGTTTCAAGCAGATTGCTCCTAATTGCTAGAAGATGTGCAAGCAGGTGTAACCGGATCCCTGCGGCCACTGAGTGAAAAGGAGAAGGAACGAGATGTGCATCTGTTTGTGTGCTTCCGTACTTGTGTGAGTGTGTGAGCGTGTGTGCTTCAGTGTATTTACTCAATAGCCACGTTTCGCCAGCCTTTATTAGGCAGGAGAGTGTGGCTCAGAGACAGCAAGCAACAACACGAGTAATAGGTTAGCTCTTAATGTAGTCCAACTCAGAAGACACCGGGCCCTCTGGCTTCAGTCTGCAGCCTCTGCGGGGCTTCAACACCACTGGCCTAAATGTCAAGGTTATCCGCTCGACTTTCTGACTGATCGCACGTCTCAGCTCACCTGACATTTATCACTTCTGCTGTTTCCCTTTCAAAGACAAGACCCTCTGCTCCTCAGTGCTAGCCTAACATGGCCAAGAGGCCATGTCCTTCTCGAAGCAGCTCACTCACATAAGTTGCTAGCATGTTAAGCTAATATAGCATCCTTCCACAGGAAACCAAAGAAACCAAAGACATCCATTAATTTTATAAGTTACATGGCGATTGTAGCCAATGGCAATAAAATAAAATAAATTTTTTAAAAAACTGGGCAGCACAACTAATCTTATGTTCACAACATGACTGATACCAGGTATGGTGTTAGAGAGGTGTTGACTATGGAAACATATAGTAATGGAATTCACTGGGAATACTTGTCATTTTAATTGAAATGCATAACATTTTTTATTTTTTTTTGGTGGGGGGTGATTTTCAAACATGTAAGCGGATAAGCAGTGAGGATCATGTCTATTTATATTAATTGCATTTTTTTTTCTTTCTTTTCCCCTCACTAATACAGACGTTTATCTGCAATGCAAAGCAGGGAAAGTCTGGTTTCCCACTAAGTATATAATTAATGCCATTTCCAAAAAGCCACTCCACATGGAAAACAGGCCTTGATGCTCAAACCTTGCGCATTACAGGGTCCTCGCAACAACACTCTCCAGTCTGTGTTTAGATTTCCAAACTAATTCATGTAGAATACATAAATAAATCAACGTTTTATACCCACTTCAAACCATTAGATTCCCTTCCTTCGCTGCACTTTTCAACTAATCTATTAATATTTATGACAACACTAAACATTTCAAACATCCACGTTTAAACAATAAGGCAGTCCATGCACTTACATAACCAAATCTGACTTCAATAAAAACCCCATTTTGTTTGTCCAACACACCTCCCCCTCTGTAACCCCCCTCTCTATCCCCATAACAGGTAATGTAGTGCCCTGACAAAAAAAATGACTGTAAGAAAAACAAGACGAAAGCAAAGTTATTAACTGTGAGTGGAGATAGAAGAGAGGGGGCTGTGAAGCAGGACTGATGATGGAGGGAGTGAAGTGAAAAGACAGAGTGTGGTGGGGGTGGAGGGTGGTGGTGGAGGGGGGGGGGGGGGGGGGGGGGCAGACAGATGGAGGAAGAGAATAAGAGTGTGAAAAAAGAGAGAGAGGTAGAGAGAAAAGAGAGGTAAAAGAGTGAAAGGCAGATGTAAAAAAAAAAAAGAGGAAGAAAGGGAGGAGAATGTAACCGAGGGGAGGAGGAGTTTGCAGGAGGTGCCGAGTGGAGGGTAAACAGTGCCCCAACAAGGCGGTTCGGGCGCTCGGAGCCTGGTACAGAGGGGTCATCCCCCCCATCCACCCCCCCACCCCTTCCCACCCCAACTCGGCGAGGTCAGCTCAGCTATGCAGGCCTGACAGCTTCCGTTTGCTGTGTGCTCTGCGTTTGTTTGGATTCCCCAGCCTTGCTTAGCCAGCAGCTTAACAACAGATGGCTAAAGAAGGCCTCTATTCAGAGAGGTCTGCATCAGAAAATCACACGAAGGAAAGTACACAAGCTGCAGACAAAACACACACACACACACAGTCACACCACAAGCACACATGCAAATGACATAGATTGTCAAGAGTTGCACATGCAGCAAATGGGAGGACCGCAAATAAGGTTTTGCTTGCTGTAAACAGTTATTTCATTGCCTACGGAAATGCATGCAAAACACACACAAGTGATGAGACACTCGGAAGGGACGCATGCAACAACATGCAAGTGAGCACACACAACGAGCAGCACAGTGTTGTCTGATTATGCCGAACAACTTCCTGGGATGATTCAATAACTGAGCAGATCTCAGTGAAAGCATTTCCGTCCCCCGCCATTATTAAACGAATACTGTGTTTATTACAGCTTTAGTGCGGTGTAAACTCATAAACACCCTCCCAGAGTACAAGAGGAGCTGTCAACTAAATATTGTTTCTCTCATGAGTCGCTCTTCCACCTCAATTACGCCTTTCAACTTCACAGGCTCAGTATGATGAAGTGGCAGTAAAAATCATTCACATTAATACACCATTGTGCATCTGCTGCTAAAGGTAATTAAAGAAGTAAATGACTCATAAGAATAGACATATTAGCCGCAAAATGAAAGGCAACTGGGCTGCCTCATGAAAATATGTACCATTAAGATACTGCATTTTCATATTGGGGTAATCAGCTCCACTAGTCTGATGCTGATTTAATCCACTCCAGTGGAAAGTCTATCAGCGCACAGCCGCGTATCACTGTCTCTCTTATGTCTACCCGCCAAGAGCCAGGCATTCAACTTTCGCATTGCCTGTGAATGACTCTACTAAAAGGAGGGAGGTCACACACACAGGCAAATCAGTCAGATGAGCAGTCAGTGTTTAGGTGTCATTTAGACGGTAGGCAGACGGAAAGAAAAAGAACAAAAGAAGTATGTGTGTGAGAGAGAGAGAGAGAGAGAGAGAGAGAGAGAGAGAGAGAGAGAGGAGTTTACAATGAGAGCTAAAAAGAGTTTTAAAAAAAAAATAAGGGAGGCAAAAGCACAAGTGATCTGGGAACAATGCAGCTGGCAGATCTCAGCCGCCCCTCTCTCCCTGACCTTAGCTTTTTTGTTCTGAGCATATGATGCCTAAGGATGCCCACCACTGAATACGGCGATAATATCCGTCAAGTTGATAAAGTGAGAGGAAAAGAGCAGAGGCATGCCAACTGTGCTGGGTACTTAGATGGACTGTTAGAAAACACGCGCTGCTCCTGATTGCATCTTTGTTGGAAGTGTTGCATCACTTTGTAGCGGGGAGTGTTGTGCTTGGGAAAATGGGCGCTTCCAAAAACCCAGCGTGAGACCTAGAATACTGTGAGCTGATTTTATCATGTGTGAATGATATTGTTTAGAATGGGAAGATCTATCTGCCCTGGTCTCATAGACGGAGGACTCAACATTATTGATACACTCGAGACTTCTAGGATACGACCAGTAAAACCCCTAAATCTTCCAATTTAGTTGTGGTGAATATAGATGAATGTAGTCTACACACAACTATAGGATGGTGCTTGAGGAGAGAAAGAGGGATCAGACAGTTGCCACAGTCATAGAGCGTCACAGCGCTCGGAGGTTTCTGTACCGTCAGCTGACCACTCTTCGGCCTCTACACCACAGGGCGTGTTGCTTAACTCAGTGTAGATGCAAAAGTAGCTCATGAATAATCCTGCTAATCAGTAAAGAAGACAACAAGCATGACAAATGCCTGCAGCAAACTTTGACTGTTTTCTGGAAGATGGATTAATTATGACATCTGCCAAGATGAGTGTCTACTCAAAGTATTTGTTTAAAGGTCCTATATTATAGAAATGGAGATTTACATGTCTTTTCTGATTATAAAACAGTTCTAGGCGTTATATAAATACTGTGAAAGTATGAAAATGCTCGGTCCACAGACAAATGCACACAGCCCATAAAAAGAAAGTCCACCTTTAAACGAGCTGTTTGGACTTCCGTAGGGTTTTGATGATAGTCACAACTATACACTCAGTGTTTGCCTTGGAGAGGCACTTGCTCCATTTCAGTTCAGTGTGAGAGTCTCTACTGTGTTTTGCTATCATTTGTGTTCATGCTAGTTTCTCTCTTCTGCTCTGCTCTCTGTGTTTCACCCGAGGGCGGGGCTCACACACATACACGCACAGAGCAGAGCAGAGGAGAGACAGTCACATAGAAAATGCTGCACAGCTGTTGGATATCAGGAAGCAATTTTGTCATTGCACAGACTTCCAAGGGTTGGATAATATTGTCCTAAGAGGTGGCCATTGCTATTTACTGGTGAGTTTTACCAAAATCCCTCGTTTTACCAAGCTACAGTAGCCTACAATCCGCTACCCGTGGCTGGCCTGCATCACTCAGAAAGCAGTCAGCCAATCAGAGGAGAGGGGCACTGAGCAGAAGGCTGTTCTTGGTAGAGCTCCAGACAGAAGCTTAAGAGAGATGTAAAACTATATAGAGATGGTTTTTGGTACTTAAAACCACAAAAATATCTTCTTATGGATAACAAGACTTCAAATAAAACACTGGAACAGTGTGAACTATGGGGCCTTTATAGCATCATGTTGATTTAATTAAGAAACTTAATAAAATCCCTCCTTTTGGCAGCTTTTCTTTTAGGTATCCTGCATTAAAAACAACCATACTAAAGCTTTTTATGATAAGGCTTTCTGTGTTTTTGACTGTACATCTTTTCCCACTGATGCTCACTGCCTTGAACTGTCCTGACCTGAGACCTAACACATCATGAGCTGCTGAGGGAGAATTCCCAGTGTGTGTGTGGAGCGAGAGTTCCTCCGAAGGAGAGGATTTTCTATAAATCACAGGCCAGTCCAATTGGCTATGGATTGAGTTGCAGCAGGGAGAGACAGCTCCCTGGGAATAGCAGTGTCTCTGTTGAAGTCATTCCAAGACGGGTAATATGATCCTATGCCGCCAGGAATAAAGGAAGGGAAGAGAAAAGGAGGAAAAAAAAAATCAGATTGCTCCGGCCATAAAGAGGAGTAATCTCCAGCAGGGTCTAGACACATCACCCATCACACTGGACTGTAATGTATTATAGTCTCACAGGCAGATGATGTGACAGATGGTGGGCCTAACTTTTTTGTAGGTTCTAAACCAGTTTTTTCTTACTCATTTTTGACAAGGAATTGTCAGTTCTAGATTCATGGCAAACAAACACCCTTGCTCTTTTTTTTGGACAAATTTCAATATAGATAAAAACGTGATGGACTGTGGTCAGCATCAAAAATCAAGTAACAGCTTTTCTAACTGCCAGAATGCTTTTTACTGCATGCAAATGTAATCAAGAAGATGCAGCACAACACAAGCACCTGGCTGAGGCTCATTTGGTGAGAAGTGAACCATGGGTTGCAGCAGTGATGGTAACACAAGTATCCCACGGGCATAAACTGTATGCTTGAGCAAGAAGAGGCTTAACCACTTCAACTTAAAATCCAGTAGAGCATTCTCCCAACATCCAACCCAACATGTAACCAAATAAAAAGTTTGTTTACCTTCTGATGACCGTTGATGTATCATAAAAACACCTGAGAAATGACACCTGCTTTACATGTGCACTAAAACAATTCAACACAACAACCAAGTTAACGGCATAATAAGGCTTGTTGTATTCTGCAGGGTGCGGTTGTATTTGGGGCTGAGAGAGGCAGTTTAGCCTATAAAACCAGGCTGGTCTCATCAATCTGTGTATAAATAACACCTCTTTACACTTAGGCAGTAAATACGCCCAAGTCCAATTTTGTGTGCAGGTGATTCCTTCCCAAGGCAGTGATGTGAATGTGATGCAACTTTTATATGGTCATTTTTGGCTTATTAGGAAGAGGTGGTTAGGTTAACAGCTGAATAATTTGTTGACAAAAAGTTGCAAAAGAAGCAATTCGAGACCACCAACTGGACATCTTCCAATGTCACGTTGGGCATTTTAACCAAAGATTTTTACTCTCATGTCAGGACGTTTTTACCACATTTCAGTGTTTTAACCCAAACCATGATCTTTCCCTAACCAAGTGTTTTTGGTGCCAAAACCTAACCAATGGTGTTAAATGGGATGAAAAAGGTTAAAAATGCAGTGTTAAATTGGCATATCACCTGCAAACAAAATTGGACTTTGGTTTATACATTACATGCAATTTATGTGTAAAATTGTGTTATTTGTACACACATCCAATCAAAGCTGCAGCCAATTTATAATTCATTTGGAAAAACTCACCTGTAGCTGAAAAATGCCAACAATGGAGCTCCTGTGTTGTGTGCTACATCTTTGGCAAGTCATGTTTCTCTCAAGTCAGCTAGCTGATTAATGAACCTGACCATCATGGCCTAACAGTGAAGCCCAGGAGAGAGCAGTATTCTGTCCCTCTCTTTGAAATATTGACAGTTGTTAAACCAGGAAATAAATATATTAACGTTTAAGGAAAAGCAGGGACTTGATAGGATGCCGTCAACACCATTAATACCCATTTAATGACAAATATATGTTTTTGAGTTCCCTGTACCTTTAAGGCAATAACTGGTCTCTAGTTTAAGCACAATCTATCACTGAAGATAAACTCTGCGGGAATCTGAAGTACACATTGGTCTGAGACTTATGGTCATATTGGCTAACCACATTCACAGTTCACGATTCTGATTCGCAAACCCTCTTTCATTTGAGCCTTTTTACTGGAGTGTTTACAGACTAACAAGTCATGAAAAAAAACATCCTTTGAGTGTAAGCACTTTCCCATACCACCTCAAGCTTAATTAACATGCGAAGTGCAATGTGACAGATTTGGCCGCCCTCAATCTGCCTGAGCCACCTTCAGCTTTAGGCGCTGAGACCTGCAGGCTGCAGGCTTCAATAAATGTCGCAGGAGAAGATGATCACAACTCAAATTAAGTTATGCACTAAGCTTGAAGGGCTTACATAAACATGTGATGGAAATATTAGACAATGGCAAACTGAGAGAATAGACAGCAGGGGGAAAAAACAGATTCTAATGTGATTTGAGCACCAGTTGAATTAGTGCAATTGGGTGAATAACTTGTCCAGATGTTGAATTTTCATTGATGAGTGAACATTGCATATATACAATAAATCACCCCCCCCCCCCACCCCCCTGTTTTTCACAGAGAGAGGGACTTAGTAGCGGCTGGTGTGAATAAGAGGTAAGCCCAAAGTAAAATGCAGGTGGTAGAAGTAGCCTAAACAACAAGCACTGCAGGAACCAAGGGCATGTGGGCTATAGAGCTGCTGGGGTGGTGGGCGGGGGGATGACAGACTGCTGTTCAACTCCATTAGCTGCTATGTGAGAGGGGTGCATCTAGCAGCACACGACCTGTGAAGAATCTTAGATCTCACTCTATCTTGGAATGGGGATTGCCGCATTAATTCTAGGAAACTGTAATCTCTCAAGCAAATCAAATTACTCTCATTAAGCGCAAGAAGAAAACTGCCTCTGTAATAAGTATGTATAAAAAGTATTTATTACCAATAATCACCTCTTTAATATGAGCTAGCTTACAACGGCTTTTATTTTTGCTGATTAAGTTTAAAAATGGGGAAACAAGGAAGGGCACGTGCTCACAGGCGCATACGCATGGCATTCACACACACTTTCTGACACACAAACACACACACACACACACTAATACACAGCTCATGGAGTTTATGAGAGCGGTTGATACAGTGATTAAAGGGGAGGGTAGAGGGATACAGTGCTTGAGGGCCTTGGAGAGGACGTGCCTCACCTAGTCATAAAAACACACCTCTGTCTTTAAGCCAGCACCAGAATCGCTCTCAGTGGGTTCACTTGGAGGTGAATCACTAAAGAATTTACATGCAAAGTAGCACATGTCATCACCCAGACAATGTGCTTGCACACATATCGTTGCACTGTAACTTGGCATACACTCGCTGACCGCCACATATTTGCAACGGTTTGCGAGGTTGACGGCCTGACCCAGGGCACGCACTCTCAGATCAACGCTATTTCTGAAATACACACAGCTGCTGCAGACTTTTTCCACCTCTTCATTTGCATAATTTGTGTATTTACAAGCCTAACCATTCCAAACAGCCAACAGTATGTTAATGTTATGGATGTATGATTTTTAAACAGTAAATAAAGCAAAATAACTTTGTAGGCATAACGACTCTGGTGGGAGGTAAAGTCTTTGCTCTTCTTCCAGGATATGACATCATTCCACAAAGTACAAGCTGCCAAGTATAATTGCTTTGCTGGTAAATGGAAGAGACACAGATTTCCTCCCTCCCTGTTTGAAGCAAGTTTCAAGCATTTGATTCTTTATTCACATAACCAATTAATTACATCTAAAAAAAAAAAGAGGGAAAAAAAAAGCTAAAAGACAAAAACACATCAAAATGGATGATAAAAACGATTTGCCTTTACAAAATCAATTAGGACTGGGGGTCAGTGGGTCATTCATTTACTGGTTCAGCATAATTACCTGTTTTTCTTCCCCTCATTTACTCCTTTATTCATCTGGGACACCGATGTCCCCGCAAACCAAAAGAACACACTTTTTGTGATTATTCAAATTAAACATCGATTCCTGAGAGAAAATGTCTGTAAAACTACGATGCGCCAAAGCTAATGTGCTCCAAAAACAAACTCCCCTGAAGCCAAATGAGGGAATTCTATTAGATGTCAGCCTACATACTGTAAATTTCAATTTGACTTGCCCAATCAGGTTATAAATAAAAAAATAAAAAAATACAGAATCAAATTAGAAATCACAATTTGATCTTCTGGAATATGAATTATGATGAAAATATGCTCCGCTGCTTACCTATGCTTCCATCTGATATGAGTGCTTGGCAAGAGGATAGGTTACAGCAGTACTGTTGCCCTGTGGCTACAAATCACTGCTGGTGTTTCTTTGACTGTCTATCAAAGAGACTGCATCCACTCCTGTCTGTCCTGTCTGCTATGATTCATAGTGGTAGATGGGGGAGGTAAGATAGAGAGAAAAGAGGATCATGGCTGACTATAGATGTTCTTTCCTTCTTTTGAAGAAAGCTGTAAAGATCTTTATAAACTGAATTGCTCCTATATAAAGTAAAAGGTGCTGGTCTTTTAATAGACAGACACATTTATCATGGTTAACACATAAAAGCGGACTCAGTTAGTCCGCCTGCAGAATATCACATTAACACTTTGTAAACATCCACCCATAAAGATAATTATTTTGATTGCAAGACTCTTGTGAGGCTTTTCTTCCCCTCCTCAACATCTGGTTAAAATATGGGGCAAGCGCTGGCTTCCTGGCTCCCGCTCAGGTGGTTAAAATAGACTGCACACATGCACACATACACATAGAGTGGTGGGTAACTTTAATTTTTTCCCCCCTCTAGTTTACTTCTTTTTTTTTTTTCACTCGGTGGCGAGTCAGCGAAAAGGCAATAGCTGTGGCTCCCCACATCGCACCTGCCAGGAAGCGATCCTTTTCTCTCCAGCCAGAGAGGCTGCTGGGATATGCCAGGACATGCAGCTGTGGCGTGAGCTTTAAGCTCAATGCTCCTACAGGCAGGGCATGGGGAGGTACAGAGGCATACATGTCAGTTTTTCATTCATGAGTTATACAGCCAGCAAGGACTTGGAATCACCTGCAGTTGTGATCCAAAGCAAATACGTCCAAGGCCAAAATGCTCGATTTAGGGAAGAATGATCACTTAGCTTAAATGGCAAAAAGGAACCATTTCAGAACCATTTTCTCACATCCACTAACATTGGTTTTTCTGCGTTGCCTTCTGCTATTGGTTGTGTGGTACAGTGGTTCTCAAACTTTTTTACGCCAAGGACCCCTAAAATGACACAAATTAGACCACACACCCTCATTTGGTAAGATTTTGTCCCAGGGTCCCTCACCTCATAAGATTTTAGATATTTTATTACAGAACATAAACCCATGACCACAATAGTCAAACATTCTGCCATTGTGTTACTTATGGATGGAATTATAGTGAAAATAAATTGTTCCCCATTTTGCTGGGGACCCCCTTGGAATCACTTCGAGGACCCCTGGAGGTCCCTGGACCCCACTTTGAATACCACTGGTGTAGTGGACCAGATGGAGGAAAGCCTCAAGAGTGGAGCAGAGCACAGGAGACTGTGATAATTGACCAAGATGCTGCTACCACTGAGTCCCCCTGTCCCCCTCACCTCCAAATCCCAGTGGCCACGTTTTCAATTTAACACAGGACTTGACCAGATTTCACTCATTGCAGCGCTAAGCCACATCTTTGACACTTTTACATTAGAAGCACAGCTTTCTGCTGATTAAAAACCTTCCCTCTGCCTCTCTCCCCGCTGTATGGCGAGAGAGGTAATGTGAGATGGGTGTCCATTTCCTGTCCCTCCTCTACCTCCAAATCAACCACAAATAACTCACAGCCTCCTGCGCCTATCTTGATTTCGCTCCTGAAGATAAGGACACCATTTATTGTTTTCATTGAGCTTGAGTGCTAAGACAGAGAGCTCCAAATTACTCTCAGATCGAGATAAATACACCTCAAATCGCTAATTCAATCCGTCTTCGATGCCGGTGATGTTTTTTGAAGTTAGGGAAATATCAAAAGATCGCACTGTGAAACTGGAGTCTGGCTGTACGATACTGGCAAGAGACCTCATCAAATTGAGAGGAAAAGCTAACTGTAACTTGAGTCTGAATTCCCTTTGGAGAGGCAGAGAGCTAGTACAATATGTCTATGTATTAAATATGGAATGTGTTTTTATTTGCGTCCTTTGTAGCTATGATGAAAAATGGATGGATAAGGCAATGGACTAAATATATGTCACAGTCTGGGCTCTTAGACATTCATGACACCAAGGGGAGCAGGCAATGAATTCATAGGATGCATCAGTGTGGTAGAGTGCAGTGTTGCCCCAGGTTGCGAGTGGATGGTAGTGAGGGGTTGAGGAGTGGAGAGTATTTACTGATGTGGTTATCTTGTCCTGTGACAGGCAGGATCACTCAATCAGCCAGCGATGGCTGGGCTCAGGCAAGCATTACACGCACATCCCCATACTTCTGGGGAGGAAGCGTCAGCCAAGCCAAATCTGATCAACAAATGCAGTTCCCCAGTGCCACAGCTATCTGAGATGAAGATGATATTATGTGGAAGTGAGCAAAGTGATGGAGACAGCGCAGGGGGAAACAGAGAAAGACAGAAAGAGAGAGAAAAAGGAGACAGAGCGAGACCTGAAGGTGGGACCTCTTTTAAGACTCGGCTTCTTAAAGGAGAAGTGTATCTCTACTGGAAAGCAAGGAGATAACAAGCTGATGTATTTTAATAAGAACCATGCGCCTCGCAACACTCCCTTTACCAGATCAAAGAAGCAAGCATTTATATGCTGGAGACAGTCTCACATTAATTATCAAAAACTTGAATTAAAAAATAAAAACTTGTCTGTCCAGTAGAGTTACATACCAATTAAAAACACAATCCTGGCAGAGTCCAACTGACATTTCTAATGATTCCTTCTAAAAATTACTGACATGTACATGTTATTAAAAGGTTAGAGAAATTTGCATTTAGCAATGAGGAAAAGTAAATATAGTGTTGAGTGTGCAGATAAGAGCTCAGTAATTAGGAGTAGGCATTGCAGTGGTGGAAAACATTTGAAGAATAAACCTGGACTAGTTTGCTTCTTTCCCTGTTGCCCTACAGATATTTTACATTATTCAATCCAAAATACCATCTTTCTGATTCTAACTTTTCTTTTGCATGTTAATGTTTAATAAGAGCCCTTGGCTATCTATGGGCACAATTATTAGATATCCGCAGAGAGAAATTGAAAAATTAATCATACTCTCAATTTTGTACTTCTCTGATCCATTGGAAATGGCTCTAAGAGCTGTGGCTTCTCCCCTGTCACAGGCTCCATCTAAACACAATCAATCTGTTGCCAGAGACGGGTTGCTTGTGCAAGAAGACAATTGCATCAATACAGTAATTAACTGATTATTCATATGTTGGCACTTGTCCTGATGCACCACAACACTGATAAGCCTGTTGCAAACGGTGATGATTACAGAAATGTTTCTCTCCGGCGTGACACAGGAATATATGTGTCTAATTACCAAAAATATTACACCAAGTGGCACAGTGGGGATTCATCTGACAGGACGTTGTATGAAATAGGTGCAGACAGTGCAGAGATGTCTCTCTCTCTTGGCCCTGAGCATATACTGCTAGACGGCATATTACCACGCTAACACACTCGCTGAATTACATATAGTGACATAATAGGATGCACATCCACTGACAACAGTTGCAAATACAAAATTGCTTACACCAGGTGTCTTATGCAGTTATACATCCATACAACTAAATTATCCATGCGTGGGCCCTGTAGGTTTTCAATAATCCTTGTTTTGGCCCCTGCCATTACTCTATGCAGTCTATGCTAATATAATGTACTGAGTATAAAATATGCTAATATGCAGACAAAACCGCATTAACTTCCAGTTGACAGAGGGATTTATTCACACACTATCAAGTTTCTGAGTGGCAATTTTAGTTTTTGAAAGGCATGTACATAATCAGGTTTTATGTAGAATAATGGTAACTAAAATTTCAGTACTGCTTAAATACTGTAAAAAGATTGAATTTGATGTTCTTGATGTTACAAGTTGAGTCATATGCAACTTTTTTTTTTTGTTTAAAGTTATTACTGACAGCACTGCCATTGAGTGCCATTGAAGAGCATAACAAGGCTCTCCTTAAAGTCAATTCATCCAGCCTGTCCTGTAGCGGGCAGTTGTTATTAGTTAAAGAATATTTACTCATGAGACAAATGTATAGTTAAGCATAAATGAAGCTGTACTCTTCACATATGTGAGGACTGATCCTTGCAAAAAGCAACATAGATGAGTTATTTTCCTAAAAATATAATGTATAATGGCGCAAAATGTGTGTGTGAATTTCAAAGATATCAATGTTTACGACACACAATATATAAAATGCTTACACAGTAGCATTTGGCAAGCTAGTGTGTCGAAATGAATTTAGGACTGTAGACATGTAAATCATTTACAAACTGTGTCATAACAGCGATGACGTAATTTAAGCGAGTTTCACTTACGTTGTTTTAGAACATGGACAGACAATCTGCAAGCATTAAATGAATATACACCGAGCGTGCAGAGTTAGCACAAACTGATAGCACTGATAACTGATAACTGAGTTCTGATTAATAGAATGTGTGCGGTCTATTTTTTTGACATTGGACAGTAGCAGTAAAATCAAAGTCAAGTAGCTGACTAATACTGCAGTAACATCAAACAGTTGACCGCGTCCTGGACTAAATCCCAGTCCACCTAAACTGGTTGATAAATTGTTGCCAGAAGTGAAATGTATAACTAACACATTGAAACACATGTTGCTTCTGTGCTGTCCAAGTCAAGCTCATGTTTAGTTTTGTTTCCCAGTGTATCAAAGTATATTACATTAAACTTAGCGTTGCCATCTGAGAGACATTACTCGTATTTTGTATGTCTGTGATGGATCTTGTGTGCTCTCTATCAGCCTCCCAGTACACTCTTATTGGACTTACTCAATTTCCCCTGCCATGCTTCAAACCCGACCCCCCCAGCCCAACCCATCCCACCCACAGACATATAAGCAGAGCCCCCGGACAGAATGCCCTCCTCCCTAAACAACTCTTTCTTTAACATCTGCCCAGAAGCAGCACTGCTGCCTTTTGTCCACTCACTGTCTCCTAAGGCATGTCATCCAGCTCTAATCAAGCAGAAAATGGTCATAAATATTTCTTTCTGCTAGATTTCACATTCACATTTCACGCAGGGACATGATATTTTCCCCCTACCTCCAGGGAGTACCTAATGCAAAAAACAGTTACTTATATTCAAGGCTCATGTTCCTTCAGTCAAATGCAGAACATATTCCCCCATTTGCTGGGGAAAAAAACAAGAAAAAGAGGGGGAGCAAAGGAGAAGAGAGGAGGGGGTAGACATAAAGGACTGTCTTATTTTCTGTGCCATTTGCCGGCTAGTACTTTCACAGCCATCCCATTACATCATGTCAAAGATTGTAAACAAGCAAATAACAACAGCGCATCAGAGACCACAGTGAGGGAGCAGCACACATTGTCCTGCTCTGGAGGTCTCTCTGCCGCCAACTGAGGGGGAAAAAAACATTTGTTTTTATTGTCCATTTAAATAATATATATATATATATATGTGTCTTTGTACAGAGAAAAAGGTTGCGGGAGGATTTATATGAACCATTGTCTCTGGCCTGGCTAAGTATTTATGGCACATGTCATTCACAGGATGCGGAGGTGCCATCACTATTATTTATGACGAGACATCCCATCATGGCATATCATTCTCTAAATGGTATACAGCTATTCACCAGTGAATACCGACCTGTGCCATTTTTCTCTCAAATAGAGGCCATGTCACCGCTGAACGTGCACAGGGGTTGTTATTAATCACTGATACATACTTTGATGGGTGAATACATGTCAAACAATCAAATTTACTCTAAGAGACCTATACATGGTGTAGCTGTCCATGCATATTTACTTCAATGAAGGCTCATTTGATCATCAGCATCGGTAATTTATCATATTCCACCTTGTGTGCCAAAAACAGAGCTGTCGTCTTTTTTTTCTGTTATAGAAAAAAGGACCTACACTGTACACTTGTGTTTGTTTGCCACTGAAATTTTAACAGTACGTAAACACTGTTACATTAGATTTAATTCAGTATTAAATGATTTTGAATACAATTCAGAAGGAAACTGAACAAGCACCAGATCTGTTTAGACCCATGATGCATGTTACATCTATGGCTCATTTTCAACTCAATACAGTAAAGTGGTATAGAACAATCCGGCTAAAATATAGAATTCAACAGTTACGTTTAAGCCTTGTGAATATCATTCCTTTTGAGAGAAGGAAATAATACTTAATTGTCCAAACATGTCAAAAATTGTCTTTGGTCCCTCAGTTCATTAAAAGTTACACTACAAATCTTTATGCTCAGTTTCATTTGTTCCAAGCAGATTATTGTTTTAGTCAAATGTATTTTCTTCAACATTAACGCATTTGTGTTCATTCCACTTTTCATTTTCCCTGACTTGGTTTTAGTTCACAATAACCTAAATGAAAATACAGTAGAACCTTAATTGGTAGGTAAAAAAACAAATCTCTCTGTTCTTTTGTCCTTTCAAGCCCCCTTATCCCTGCTTCATCCTATCAGTCAGCTCACCTGTTTAAATGTAGTCTTTAACTTTGAGTCATTTTGGAATTGAGACACATAGTGGTCAGACTTGTCCCAGGTTGTTCTAAGGAGCAATATCTGCAGGCTGTGTGCTAACAAATGGCAGCAGGTGGCAAACAGGCATTTTGCTACCATCACCTGGCTCCCCTCAGAACCCCAGCACTTCCCCCCTCTGTCACCCAGCTTGGCCAGGGCTTGCAGGCTGACGCTGAGGATGAACACTGATGTCTATTACCCACATTGTGCCAAGAGATTATGAATAAGATATAAAAGCCAGACTCGCTACAGGATTTTCACATTAGCCTGGCTGTGTAGGTGATGCCCTCTATGCATACATGTATACAAGCAAGTGCACATGCTTGCATGTGTCATAAATGCACATGCACACACATTTACCCAAACACGCACGTATGCTCACACACACGCACACACACACACACACACACACACACACACACACATACACACGTCAACAGAGTCAGGCAACTCCACCTTTTGTAGCTGTTCACATGTGCACCCAAAAGATGCCTTAATCTGCAACAAGGATGAGGGCTTATTGAAACAAATAAGTGTTTTAAGAGGAGACAGTCCCGGTTTCAATTTCAATAGCTCATTTAACCCTTATCTGCCCAAATCCTTAGGGTCCATTCTATGTTAATTGGATCTACATTGCACTAGCATTGGGGGTGTTAACAAGCACAGCCTATGAATATTAATTACCCTGAAGTTTTCTGCACAGGAAAGACTTCACTGATACATATTAATTCTATGAAGTTTTTAAAGTAGTGCTCTCATTAAAAATGAATAGGCCCTGCGCTTGAATGTTTTCCCAAGAGGAATTGTGCATCCTTAAGTCTATCCCTAATAAATTGGGTCAAATTGGCTATCCTTAAAGAATAGCTTCTTCCTAAAATGGCATTATTATTCAACTAATTGTAAACATTCCAATCGGGTGAAGAAAGGCTTTTTGTTGAAACAGTGTTTTGACAATGGCTATTAAAGCCAGTCATGTCTGAGCGTGTACTTTCCCAACAACTGTCTCCTGAGGCCCTGTTAAAACGGTTACTTATTTACAACACTAAACACACAAGTTGTTCAACTAAACAGCGCAAAATTACTCACTGCGTGCCCTTGTGTGTGTGCATAAGTGAAGATGTGTGTGTGTGTGTGTGTCTTGATGTGGAGCATTCAGGAGCAGTTGTTGGCACTACTTTAAATAAAACATTGAGGATGCATTAGTCCTCCGGCTAGCCGAGGCCTCTCTCTAAGCCATTTAATACTGAACTGACGCAGACGTGTTTCCCTGTCTGCCTCCAGCCAGCTGCTTGAGACACCTGCTCAAAGTTTAGAGTTGCCCACTTCAGCACAAACCGTGGTCATCAAAGACCATCCGGGCGCCACACAATGAGAGCCACTTCACTCCTCCTAATGATACCAGCATACACTCGCATCATTCACGTGGGAAGCATTTGTACACACATCCTTGAGAGGTTTCCTCATACACACATTCTCCAGAGGGATATATTGTATATGTAGTCATATACAACTGAGGATGTAGAATTTCTCGCACACACACACACATATGAAACCAGGTCAAGATGAATGCCTTATATGCTCACAGTTTAACTATTTTAAAACCCCAGCTGGTCAGTAGTCAGGTTTTTCCACTACTGCCAACCATATTTCTGAACCACCACTGGAATATTTCAAATATATTTGACTTAATATGTTATATATAGGATCTGGTCAGTGGTGTGATGCTGGGGCTTTAAGAGGTTTGTTTGTTTAGTTGGAGCATCTGGATTGATGGTTCAGTGAGTGGACGGGCTCTGTAGTCAGTCAGCATGTTTTTTCACACTGTGCCCATGTGTTTGAATTTGTTTTTTTTTTCTTTTTACAAACAGCCTACTGCTTAGCTGTCCTGTGTCAATGTCATGCAAATATGCACTTTGAACCCCTATGAAACCTGGTTATAGATTGGCCGGATGATCAGAAATCCGGATCTATGGGTGTCATTTTACCTGTATTTAATGTTGTCAAATGAGTTTGCTGCATATAATTGTAATTTTGATTGACAGTTTCAGTGCAGCAGTGCAGGAATTACTGTTAGCTTTGGTTAATAGGTAGCGTTTATGAGCTGTGATAAAATATTTGTTCAGAGAGAGAAAATTCAGAGACAATAAATTCATAAAACTGTTTTAGGCTGAAACCCAGTGCAGAGATCAGGAAGGGACAGCTCTGTGTCTGTCCTTACTAGATGTTGGCTGCAAAGCGCATTGTTTTTGTTTGCCAATAAAAAAAGGAAGAGGAAAATATTTAAGAGTTTCGCTTATTGGTTTGACGTTTCAGTATTTGTGGAAATCTTTGCAAACAACTATTAGATTACAAACAACATGAAAATACAAATGCAGATCACAGTCAACACTTAAACCACATTTAACATTAACATCTAAGCTAAGTTTTCAGATTCATCTCCTTGTGGTCATACTCTTAAAGGACCAGTGTGTAGAATTTAGTGGCATCTAGCGGTAAAGTTGCAGATTACAACCAACTGAATACCCCTCCCTTCCAAGCGTGTAGGAGAAAACTACGGTGGTCGCGAAACCAAGAAAAAAGCAAAAGGCCCTCTTTAGAAGTAGTGTTTGGTTTGTCTGTTCTGGGCTACTGTAGAAACATGGCGGTGCAACATGGCGGGCTCCGTGGAAGGGGACCCTCTCCCTATGTAGATATAAAGGGTTCATTCTAAAGTAAACTAAAACACAATGATTCTTATTTTCAGGTGATTATACACTAATGAAAACATACGTATGGATATTATATTCCATTTGTGCCAGGTCTGTTCTGCCAGAATTCACTAAATTCTACACACTGCACCTTTAATTCTTCAACGGAGACTACTTAGCTTGTTTACGTCATGTATTAGAATTGATATTAATTTGTTCTATTTGTTTTTATTTTCTATCTATAATTACACTGTCTTCACCCAATCAAGCAAAGTCCATCAGAGATGCCCTAAACAGCATTAGTGTAAATGTAATTATTTTCTGAAAATCAACTGCTGACTATGTCCCCATCAAACACATTTGATATTAAGTGTGAGTAAATAGAGGAAGACTTTAATTCCTAACAGCAGCGACCGTCATGTTACTGTGAAATGTCTGTAATCATCACATCTCTGAAAGGCACACTTTCTGTTTCTCTTCTTTTGTGCCGAGATGAGACAGGAGCAACAATGAGAGATGATTGAGTGGGCATGAGTGTGTGTGTGTTCCCATGTGTGTCCATTCTGATTACCACAATGTCAAACAACTCCTGGGATCCCCCTCCTGTTGCCCACATAAGCAGGGTGTGTAAAAAGGATGTCGGCCCAAGCAACAGTCAACTATTTTAAACTATGGGTTGGGCACACATGCAACCTGTGCTTCATCTCTTCCCAGTCGGAGAGCGGAGGCTGGAGGTAGACTCAA
This sequence comes from Euthynnus affinis, assembly GCA_029490765.1. Taxonomy (NCBI): domain Eukaryota; kingdom Metazoa; phylum Chordata; class Actinopteri; order Scombriformes; family Scombridae; genus Euthynnus; species Euthynnus affinis. Next base: position 6,972,971 of record CM055840.1, on the reverse strand, counting down.
CAAAATGGATGAGTTCATAGGTTGACTGTCTTGGAAGGCATCCATAAGACAAAGGAGAGGTGCTGGGTGGTTTACCTCCCAAAAAACCTCACTAACAAAACCTGGGTGACGAAAGGATTTGAAAAGTTGCATCTAGACTAAACAGATTTTTCTTCTGATAAAAAAAAATGCATGCAACTGTGTTAAGAAAAGAAGACAATTCAAGTGAGAGAAGCTTAACCCTGAGTAAAAAAAAACAGTCATGATATTTTCGGTGACACAAGCTGTGTTTTTTTTCCCTTTAATAATTATTTCCCTCTTTTTTCGACATAGCAGCACATCACTGTTCAATTTTCACCTCCATCTGTGTGATTATTAATCAGATCACACATCAATTGCCAGAACCAGCAAAGAAATTCAGCCTGTAATAAAACTGTCATGTGCTGTGGTATAAAGACAGATGTTGCCAGTTGTGTGATAACATAATTAAACTGTTCTGTGAGGGATTCCATAAAATTATTCAAATTGGACGAGCACTATCATTTTACCAATAAAGCAATTTAGGGCAATATGCAGTGTCATAACACTGTCTGTCTCCGCCAGATTTTCCAATAAGTTGGAGCCTGTGCTTGGCCTCCTGTGACAATATGAACAGTATACATAAAGATACTTGAGAGCTCCTAGAGATGAAGGAGTATGCACAGCAACACCGTGGGGACGCATATCCTTTCAGTGAACCGTTCTGTAGATGCAAACTTGTGTGTTTGCATGTACACATGCTGTATGTGAGCATGAGTGAGACGAGATCCCTCAGACCGGAAGCACACATTCAGTAGGATAATGCACCACAGCTATTGGTCAGAAAGCACCCAGAGCAAAGAAGCCTTTATCATACTTGTCAAATATTCTGCGGCACAATGTACAGATATAGAATTCTGCAGTAGAGCAAATACAGAGATACCAGTAGGAATTTAAATCAAAAGTACGGTGATAAGGCTGCTTCTTGTGAAACACCATAACAGTGTATGTATTTCAATCCAGGCATACCGTTCTCTCCCTCTTCCCCTCAGCTCTGCAGCAGAGTACATGCGATTTGAGAGATCGGAGGCAGCAAAATACTCTCTGGCCTCGTCTCTGAACTGACGCTGTTAACTCTCTCCGTCTGACCATTAGATGTGGACTGCATGCCAGAAACCAGCAAGGCGCCTGCACTGCCAGGCCTGGCCTACGGACTTTCTATTCTGTATGAGCGTGTTTGTATGTGTACTGTACTCTCTGTGTGTGTCTGCGTGTGTGTGTGTGTATGTGTGTGTACCCATCTGAGTGTACTCAGATAGCAAGGCTTATCATCTAGCACTTCTCCCCTGAAGCTTGGCAGGACAGAGCTCAGTGACAGTGGCTAAGACGTGCATTTCCACCTTCTCAAGCATCCACAAGGGACCATGTAAGTCTTGCATTATGCAAAGAGGAAACCTGTGCCCGCTCAGCTCTTTCTGTGGCCACTGTTATGCGTGTCACTCTCTCCTCTCTGTACACGCAACATTATGGACACCTCAACCACGCAGGGAGAGAAGAAGGTAAAAAAAAAAAAAAACAGTATTACCCATAATTGGCTGGGCTTATCTTTAGATATGTAACAACGCTTAAAGGCACTTGTTTGACAAAGCAAGCTGCATGGATATGTGTGCAATAAAAGAAAAGCAATTATTCATCCCAGTATTATTTTTTTTTTCTTTTATGATACTGTTAGGGTATACTTGTACAGTATCACTGAGAGGAAGAGACAAGCTGATATTTTAGAAATTGCCCTAACTTGATTTAAAGGGCTCTTCTAAAAGACAGGATATTAATATTTAATGATCTACAGTTGTATCAGTTGAACCAAATTTCGAGCAGAGGAATTGCTTGCATGGTTAAACATGTGAGATGTTATAAACGCATTGCTGAAATTGACCATACATCACAGGAAATATGTGTGGGGAGTTGAATGTCCTGAAGACAGCAGATTCGAAGCTGACACAAACTCCCTAACGTCATTATGGTTACTGCTTGTTTACTTGAATACCACAGCAAGATGTAGGCTTTCTCACAACACAACTTCCTGTTGCAAAAAAAAAAAAAAAAAAAAAAAAACGAAAAAAAAAAATCGTTTAAATCACAAATCACAAGACAGGTTATTGCACAAGCACGACTCTTTCATACTATTGCTTTTGTTTTATTTAATCTCCTATAGTATCTTTACTTCCTCATGAGGACAGTGTTAAAACCACAACTTCTGCAACACAAACAAACAGCACAGAGACAGTAAACATATTCAGATTCGGGGGCAAGTACGTATCTGTTATGAAAAAAAAAAGAAAAAAAAAAGATACGCGTTAAGATGCTGAACAGATTATAAACAAGCAACCTCAAACAAACAGAGCATCCTCTGAAAAAACAACAACAGGCACAAAAAAGAACATTTTGTATCACACCCAAACGTCTAAGTATTACAACACAAGATATCACCTTTAGTTCCTCAAAAAGTTAAATCTGTTTAATTTCCACAACATCTTTGAAAGAAAGAGAAGTCTTTCTTCCCCTCCCCACTTCTTCACAAACAGTATTTGACTTACTAATAGAGATGCTTAAATCAAGCTTATGGTCCACTTCCCCCAAATCTGACTAGTCTACAAGATGAATTCCCCTGTCAGAATCAAGATGATCAAACAGATTACAATTATTTCATCCCCCATCTTTATTAATGAGGACTGTCTTTCATAGTTATGTTCCCTAATAAGAATAAATGATATGCCACTGCCAGGTTTGTTGTTCCTGCTCACTCAGGGGACTCTCAGACATTTGCACTTTAAGTCTGAGAAGATTTTAGATTGATTTTTGCATCACCTAAAGGGGTAATAGCATCTTGGATGTTTTGTGAAGAACAAAGAATACAAAAAAAAAAAAAAAAAAACCCTCAGTGTGTCAGTTAGTCGTGTATTAGCGCAAACCGCAAATAAAACTTAAAAGAAAGACTGTGAAATGCCACAAAAGTAAAAAGTTATCAAGTAATTGAGCGAAGATCGTAATGCCCTGGGGACAATTAACATGGTTCATGGTGCATGAGTGAAAATCCTGGGTTAGTCTAATGGGAAAATAAAAAGAGTGCCTGTCTGCCTTCCCAGTAACACTACCCTGGTAAGTAGCCTATCAAAGCCCAGTGTCAGGAGCTGAGAGTGAGACATCTCGTCCTTCGTCCCCAGCCATGCGCCATTTATCACACACAACAATTAATACGCCTTCCTCTTTTCAACTCTAACCGCAGGCCACAGAAATTAACCACTGGATTTGTTCAAAAGGCATAAAGCAAAAAGTGCTGGGTATTTACCATTGTGGAAAGCAGAGGGCAGAAAATGCGGCTGTAATAAACTGAATTGGGAAAAAGAGAGTTGCTCTTTTTTCCTTCCTTTAAATGCCAGGGCAGATCCTGGAGAGTAATACTTCTTTCTGGATGACTAGAAAACAGGGACCATGGTTGGACGACTGGCTCTATTCTAGCGGGGAGGCTTTATTTCCATCCCTTCTTGGTGTCAAGTGCACATCCATGACACTTTTTTCTCTCTCGCTCTCCCCTGCCTCACATTCATCAAAGTTGTAACCCTGTTGTCTTTGCAGAGCGAATCAGAATGTGCCCCTGGCAAAGAATGAAGGAAAAGTCAACAGGAATTAAGTTTCAGTGCAACTGTTTACTCAACTGTGGCCTGCAGTTATTGAAATTTTATCCATGGTTTTGTGTGACTACTGCAGTAATGAATTCAGTATGGCTGTGATTTTCTCACTGACGACATGCTCATTTTGAGCTGGAAAAATGGGTGGGAGGTGGGGTCTGAGACTGGGGTCTGGAGCTGGGGGAGTGGGGATAAAGAGCAAATCTGGAGAGGCCTAAAGGCCTTACACTGAGACTGAGGAGTAGGATGCACGCTGACACACCCTTTCTACTTAATGATACGCCAACACTTTTTCACATTTTTTCCAATACTGTCCCACTTAATACTCTGAAAAATGTGGTGAACTCATGCGTCTTGTTCCAAGGCGCACACCGTGTACCTCTAACACCGTCACATGTTGCCTGGATGTTTGCCTCTTTCCCGTTAACTGTCCTAAATGTATCTACAACAGAGGTGAAGGAGGGAAATAATAAGATACATCTAATCATAGTGTCAATGTAACCAGTTATGAGGTCATATGTCTACGTTAGTGATACATAAATAGGAGCACTTTTTGTATCATGATAAGACTTGTGTGTACAGCTTATTATCACAGAATCAAGTAAAATGTCAATTAATGCCTGTTCAAAATGTTATTTTTGAAAATAAAAGTATTCACATTGTCAAAAGGAGATATGAATGACTTTACTTGTTAAAATAAGTTTTGACAAAAGAATTGTGATTCACAGTGTGACAATATAATATTATCACAACGTCATGATGATTCTGCTGAAAGATGATAAATGATAATATTGAATTATTGCTCATCTCTATATGTTAGTGTTATATCCCCCTTGCTCCATGCTGCAGCATTGTTGCTCTCCCTGTACAAATGCTGATGGATGTGCTGTGACAACAGACGGCGGCACAGAGCCTGTGCATCATCACCAAACAGCTCCTGACAACAACCCTAGTCGTCCTGTCAGATAGACCAAGATAGCAGAAGACACACTGATCTTTTCAATGTTGTTTCCTTAAACACACTGTCGTGTGCCACACATAACACTGACACCAACAGAAAGAGCTTGTCTGTTTGCCTCAAGTCGGAGATGGTGAAAATGTTTTGGGCTTCACCGAATGCCGGCGTGCGTCTCTGCACCTCATTGGTTAACGTGGCAGAGTGTGGCATCGGTTGTGAGTGTGAGGTGTGTTTACAACGGGCCGGGGGAAAATGCTGTCATCCTATTGGATGTCATGGTTTCTTAACTGTCTACAAAATCCTGTGGCACCTACACACTTAAAATATGTCAGAACACCATGATAAATATTTTACCAAAATGCAGATGCTGCATGCTACGATAAACACAACCAAACACAATCAGAGAGAGAGAGAGCACTTCCCCTTCTTTAAATATTCAAAAAGCACCTCAATATACATAAATAATAATAATAATGTGTTTATGTACTAGATGTACTTTGAGGTGGGATTAAATATTAAGTGGCACTCTAAGAGGGGATTTGGGCCTGCTGTTGACATGGATTAATAAAGTGAAGACAGGTGTGAAAGGGGGACTGGTCTACCTGGTGCTGCTGGAGATGCAGGAGGTCAGCTGCAGTCACCTCCACTGATGGCGTGGCGCTGTTGGGTCGTCCTTCCCTGGACCCGCCCTCCACACTCGCACCTCCATTTTGATTGGCTGGTCCGTTGCTTGTCGCCTCCGTCCCAGATTCTTGCATCATGACTTAAAAACCTGAGAGAAGACACAGAAAGAGAGAAAACAGGGACAGAGAGAGTGAGGGAGACAGGGCGAAACAGCTGTTAAAACACACAGCAATGAGGTCGCATTTCAACTCTGGGCCAAACTATAAACATCTGTCATATCCTTCCCACACAATTTCACTTTTATTGCAGGTTTCCCTATTGGTTTGTGCTTCCTTGTGTCTTGTTTGTTTGCTTGTAGCATATGCAATGAGGCAAACACACACGCACACGCTCTCACAGACTGCTTTTCCACAGAGTAATGAACTACTCCTTTGTTTTGTCTTTTTCCGGTGCAGATCCTTTGCAGATGACATGTCCATACTGGGCTAGAGAAAAGGGAACGGGACTCAGGTTTTGTTTGTGTTCTCCATTATGGGGTATATGCAAGGGTGCGGTGGAGGGGTTGGGGTCCAGCACACATCGGAGAGGAACCCAACCTGAGTTGAGTGAGAGCAGAGGAGCCCAAGAAAACACTGGACCTCCAAAACAAAACACTTTCTATGGAAATGGATATATTTACTTGCATGGCTCCCAGAAGAACCACGGCTGAATGGCTTTTTAATGGGAAACAGGGCGACTGTGTGAGGCCTGCCAAAGGATCTCCATGAGAAACATCCAATCTGAGGCCGAGCGAAAACAGTCAAATCCTTCAGGGGTGCTCAATTAACACCAAAATACGGGTCTGAATATAAATAAATCCCTTTGAGTTGTTGGAAAAAATGTTGTCTTTCATAACTTAAATTAACTCTAAAGAATAACATACAATTACTTGCACTATGTATCACTGTATGCTTTTTGCTTTATGTAAAAATATGACAATAGCAATCAGTGTAAAATATGAAGACACGGCTACAGTATTTGCTTACATTTTACGTCCTCTGTTCTGCGTTTGGATACACAAAAGCCAGACAGACATGTCGTTTCCCCCCCCCCTCCACCCCTAACCCCCTCCCCTCTGTCTCTCTGGGGATGAGTGCCAGTGACACTGGTGCATATCTGTGCCTGTATTCCTCAAATCAGTGGAATGATTTACAGCTATTGTGCGCTGGTCGCAGGCCTCACTGGCGCAGCGCGTCTAGCCTCCCAATTCCAGAGCGGTTAATGAAGCTGACCAAGTCAGGCAGAAGCGAATTAACTTGCCTGATTAATTATTTATATGAAGCAGAATAAATGCCTTTAAAACACAGGGCCTCATCATGAAAGAAGGTGAAAATGGAACTAAATGCAGATTTATGGTGTTGCATTTAAGGCGTGTAATAGGAGGGCCAATGAGAGTTAATATGTGCTCAACTGCATAGACACAGCGTCTCTAGAGATGCAGATCTAAACAAGATGCAGTCACATACCCAGACACCACAGGGACACACACTCTTGACAGATCTCTGACAGACAGGAAATTGAAGTTGACAACTTGTCACATAAGAATATTTACAGAGTGTAGGTGAGATAATAATCTAGACATGGGATTATTAAAAAATAAACAGTACTATAACCAGCACTGTTCTTTTAAATTGTGGTTTTCAGGGATTGTCTCAGCTCAGCATCATCAGTAGCAGTTGTGGGCTATAGGGAGCTAAAACAGAACCAGAACTACAATCAAACCAAAAGTGCACTATAGTTTACATCTCTTCTCCTGTAGAAGCCCTCCTTGCAAGAAGCATATCCGAGTGAGTCATCTGACACTGTGGCCTGTGCCGGTTCAGTTGTGTGTCACAACGCCCCCACGCTCAGGGGCCTGTCTGAGCAGCTTGGGCCCGGCCTACAGGCCCTGTTCTCTGGGCTGGGGCTAGAGCCGGCCCCCCTCTCCCTCCAGACAGATGTTGACCCGGCTCACCCCTCCAGTCTGGCAAGGCCTCCCTCCATAATGGGATTTTCTAAACAAGGAGTGAGCAAGAGGAACACTGTGGGATGGGATGCAGCCAGCCACAACTCCATCTACAGGCCCTTGCTCGCACCAGCTCTGCTTCAGAAACACCAATTAGAAACACACATTCTCGGGCGAAATTAAATGCCATTTGAAATAAACCATGTGCTGACGTTATTCACCCCCACTTTTTTTTTCAAATAAAAGACATTTTTCCACATGCAGAGAAAAAAAAAAAAAGACGGCCTGCTTTCTTTTTTTTTTTTTTTTCCAAAGCTACATAAAAGGGGGGAAAGTAATGGCTATTATACATGCACTGTCATTCCATGCAAAATTTTCATAATTATAACAGAAAGGCGTAAATTTCCAAATGCATGGCATCTCCAAAAGTAATCAAGAGAATGAGCCGCGGGGCTATTTTAATGTATGCAAAACTAGTGACCCACAATAAAGGAGAGAAAGGCTACAATGAATGCAAAGTAATGCGCGCATGCTTGGAACCGGCACTGATGAGGGGATGGCTAAAATTAACACCCAATTAATTTTCGAATTGACAAACAAATGAAACCCATAAATCTACTTTCTCATTAATTTCACCACAGAATAATTCAAAGCTGCAATATCATGAGCGAAAAAACTGGAGGAAAAAAGAAAATGGAAAATGGGCATTATCCATCATAAATATCAAGCAGATAGGAAAGAGCCTTATTAGAGAGTTGTGCTGATAACAATGTTAATCTGCGAAGCACTGAGGCAGGGACACCGTCATCAGCTGAGGTCCGGGCAACTCGGCCACGTGACTTGGCCCCGCATTTGTTGATCTATCTATTTATTTTCACTTTGCTCAGGGGATAGCCTTGTCTGTGATGACTCAAAAAGCTGCAAGTTTTTCCATCCATTCCATTTATATAACACGCACATATTCAGCTGTAATTATGGGTCAAGTGTCCTGCTAAAAGGGGTGTAGTTACTGGGGTTAAGAACATATGTGTTCATGCTCCGAACACAAACATTTCAATATAAAACAATACACAAAGGGAGTCAGGAGAGAGAGAGAGAAAAAAAACCCTGCTTATTATTAATGGAGCATGTCAGCTTTTTTTTTTTTTTTTTTTTTTTGAGTTGGAAAAAGTAAAGAATCAAAATAATGGAAATTCCAGGAGATCAAAACAAGACAACAACAATTTGTACAAAAAGAACTGGCTGTGCTGTTGATTATTAGATGCCTGTCTGTTCTTTGGGGGAGTTGCTTGCAAAACAAAACAAGTGTTTGGAACAAACACTGGATAATAAAAAAGGTCAGAGTTTCTGTTTGTTTACAGTTTGTTTTGTTTTCCCTGCTTCAAATATGGGGAGTACAGTACAAACAAGAGTCACATGTGTCTCCCACCTGACCAGACAGGTTGAAGGTTAAGAACAGCCGGCGGCCAAAGCTCATCAACCCTGCCGCTCCTCCTCTTCCCCCCTCGCTGGAAATCTAATGCCTTGTCCCCCTGTCATGGTTGCCTGGAATTCAACAGCTCAAACAAGTCAGCAGTCGATTCAAGGTAGGGTCGGCCCGCGCAGCTGTGCTTTGACCCTTCTCCATGTTCTGTTTTTCTTTAATGCTCATGACAGTAAAGCCTCAGCGGCCACCTGCTTCGATTCGCCAAGTTCTCACACAGCCCTTGTTTACACAAGCACACAACAAAAGCACAACATTTCTTGTGTGAGAGATAAAGACACACAAAGGAGGAGACAATGGGGAGAGGTTCACTTTAGAGCTGTTTAGGTTCAGCTTGGTTGCTAGACTAGACAACACATCAGCCTGTACCGAAGGTACAACAACAGAATACTTCTCAAGGTTTTTATACTCCTGTGTTTTGCTGTATTTTGGCTCATAAGATTCTGGGGAAAACTCAAAAGACAAACACAAGCTGTATGTTAAATTATCTACTATCACAGCCCTCATCACTGATAACAAACTATTCTGAGAACTTTCTTGGATACATCCATTGGATAACAGACAGAGAAATTAAGCTGAATACCAATAACATTTACAAACTAGTCCCACATCCTTCCACAAAATTATCTGCAAAAGAGGGCCTTTTGCAAACCAGAGCCACCTCAATCAAGAAGACTCAACCAATCTGGGCTCACACGCTGCTGACTACAACTTTGTGGCCACTCTCTGCTGAGAGAAACTTAACGGTAGAGATGACATTCTGCCAAAGGAGACTTCACAGTCAGACCAAACAACCATGTAATCTTGTCAGCCACTTCAACCAAGTCACAGATAAGCAAAGCGTATCTCCAGACTACTGTGGCAATATAGTACAGACACACACACGCCCTCCCCTGCAAGTAATACCTACTGCCTTCATTGCAAACCCCACATCCGTGCACCACATGAGACATAAAAGTTCTTCCCAGACCTTGGGGTATAAGCAGACCACTCACGCTGGCAAACAAAGCAGCTGTTTGTTTAATAAGTGATTGCTGCCATGGCTACAGTAAACAGGAGGAGCGGGGGTTTGTGTTTATGAACAAACACATCTCCTTGCAGGAGCCATTTAATATTAACCAGGTGGAATGATCAGCCGATTTCCTAGGTGACACTCGGGGTAGGCATAGTGTAAACAGGCTCTGGTGGGGAAGGGGGGGGGCGAGCTTTAGGGGAATCAAGGTCGATGCAAATGCAGCTCGGGCTAAAATAAACAGCGAGGCAGAAGTCAAGATAAACAAAAAGTCATTCTTCTGACATTTGAAGACGCATTAAGCTGGTGTGTTGCAGCTGCTAGCAAGCCACCGTGAATGTGAACAAGACGGGCAGGGTGGGCAGCTGACGAGGTGGTCTCCTATGGAAACACACTATTGTCAAGCAAAGCAACCGAGTGTTTCTTCCAGACCCAACAAACAGTGGTTCTTCACAACACCACAGCGAGGAACTTGTAAAAACATGTTAAACATTTACCTTGTTCAATTATTCAGTAACTGGGTTCGTGGAAATAACAAAGGATGTCTGAGGGCTCCAGGAGCTGGAACTCACAACATCAGGATATGTCGTGAAAAAAAAAACACACACACAGAAAAAAAAAAAAAAAAAAAGAAAGGAATTGAATGGACGAGGATGTTATCTATCGTACACTCCTTTGATTACTTTATTAGCACGTGGCTTAAACATTAAGATCAGGAGGTAACTAGATCGAACATTTTGTTGACCAAAAAAGCAGTATTACAGAAGACAAGCTAGATAATGTAGTGTGGGGACTTTCAAGCTGCACATCACGTTGATCATGAATTTTTCATGCATACAACAACTTGCCATCTGCTGAGCTACAGCCATCCAATGAGGCTTCCTTACCCAGAATCCATAGTTTTCTGTCTCTACTCCTTCTCAAAGCAACTTTCCAACTGATTTTTTTTTTCTTTAGTCGCCAAAAACAGTTACCCCCATGTAGGAAAGGCGTAAAAATATGAGCAAGGGTGCCAAACACATATTTATAACACATTGGGATGAGTATGATAGGATTCTCAAGCATGAAATCTAGATCTAAACCTATTACTACACTATCACCAGAGGAGAGGGGCTCGACATACAAGCAGTGGTGAGTATGATGATTCATATGAATAGCAACCTATTATCACGCTACAAGCTTGGATAAATTAACAATAAGAAGGGTACTAGAAGGCAGACTCCAGTGGAGAAGCTGAGTAGATCCATAATTTCAGAAAATACACAAACCAGTTAGTCTCCTTTGCATGGAGCCATCTGAGAAGCACCTCAGAGTAAAGGCCTGCTGTGCACAGACAATGACGGAATGTGCCAAAGTAAGGCAGGCCATGGTATTTTTAGTACAACTAGGGCCGATAGAGACTAAGTAAATAGAGAAGTCTAATGAGTTTAAATCTGGTTGTACATGAATGGAATAGTAATTCTGGGATGTGGAGCCTCTTTTAGGAGTGGCTCGCCACACATTTTCTCAGCGACTCTCCTTCATTTGACTTTGATAATCTCGCTCACATGTGGCTCATGCCCATTAACACTACAGCAAGAGGACAGACACCAGGAGACGAGGGGCCTTCTTTTTTCTGACCACGAGCCCAACGCACGGGAAAAAGCAGGCATGGCTTCCCTCAAGCTCGTCTTACCAATTAGACCTGTCAAACACAAAGAAAAACACAACTCCAATCTATCAGCATCCTATGGGATCTGCAAAAGCACTTATTGTTTTAACATTACTTAAAGTGTGTCATATATTTTTAATCATTTTTTTTACTAGAATTCATGTAAGGGCTGTTCCCATGGGCATGGGAATGCAAACTTGTGGAAAAAGAAATGTGTCAGATGCATTTTCCTGGGAAAACCAAGGTTAGCTTTAACGAACTTGTCTAATTAATATTGCGTTCCTATGCAAAGAGAGGATAATATTATTAGAACCACTGTCTTTTAGGAGGGGGGGGGGGTGGTGTCAACTCACCAGAGTGCATACTTCCTCCGTGAGCTGACAACATGTAGCCTAATCATTTTTGGGAAAAGCTTTACAGTTCTGTTAAATCATGGAGACAGACCTGCGGTAAACCACAGCTCTGCACACAAAGTAAGCCACTATAATTACTGTTGAGTAAGTCATCAAGCGTGGTAGATACATTTATTATGATTCCATTCTCAGTACCATGTATGATAACTGGAAGAAACCGTAGGCTCTGGCCTAACCTCTGCTATTTAAATGGTTCCGAACATTGTTAAATGTTTCCCCACAGATAAAAACACACAGCAGGTGGAGGTTTCCCACCTCTTTTGTTCAGAGATACTCACAGACATTAAGTTAACATACTGATTTTACAGACACAATCATTAACCTTTACACACAAATAATGGCGTGGAAATGTAATGTATATTTCACTCCTATAGTATCTCACCTAACAGCCGGCAGTGTTCAGTGATTGCTTAACATTTACTGAGCTAAGGCATCTATAACAATGGCAGTTTTCTTCATCCCATTCACTGTCCTTGGTATGGGAGTGGTCTTACCCCTGGTCTGACCCCTCCTACAGCTTCTGAAGTAGCAATTCTTCCTCGACGTGGTACGGGGGTCGTTTAAGCCTAAGAAGCATGTTATTATTTTAAAAGCCCCGGCTTCCCAGTGAGAGGACAGAGAGGGTTAAAAAGGAAGGGAGTTTGTGCCTTCCATTAAGCAGTTAAACTGAAGATAAAGGGCGAAGGGCTAAATACCAAAAGACCTTACATGAATTTCTGCGTTTTAATGGAATCAGGTTTTAACAACTCTTTTTTTTTTTTTTTTGTTAAATACAGCCCATGTCAGGAGGATGCGTCCTACTCATAAAGCAGCACAATGACAATGTACAGTGGCACTAATACAAGGACATAGTTCATCATGACATTTTCTGCAATTCCCAACTGATTAGGGTCATTATGTTGGAGGCCTGATTTATGTTGTCATTTCCTCTCACCGATCCTGCATCAATGAATCTTAATGAATTGGTAAATAAGGGTGAAGATTACACTGTGTGACACTGCAACATTTCTCACCCTCAACGGCCTGAGATTTATGTAGCCAATTAGAGACTAACAGAGAAAATTGGCTGGCAGAAAAATAATATTCTTTATGGTACAAAATGGCGGAGCATTCTCAGTGAAGGGCAATTGTATTGTCAGTGTTAAAAGTCCATAAACCGCCACCCCTAACCCAACCTTCAAAACGCAAAGGGAAGTCAGGCTCTGTTTTTTTTGAGCGGGGCAAGTCGAGACTATTGTGAAGCTCGTGCGTTCGCAGAGCCGCTGAGCCCTGTGGTGAGCCAAAGTCCTTAACATTCACCGTGGCCCATCTCACATGTTTGATCAGCATAAATACACCCCTGTATGACAAACATGTTTACCTTCTCACTGCAAACATCAGACAATCAGACACCATGAGGTGCTGCTTCTCTAATGAAGACACAGGAGCTTTTTATCAAGGCCAGCCATGTCCCTCTGTCAGAAATATGCCTCTTTTATATAGACATCAAAAAGCATTTGTACAAAGAAAAGTAGACAAATTATTTGCTCTAAACATACAATGAGGAAATATTTTTCAATTAGTTTTTGTGTGTGTGTGTGTGTGTGTGTGTGTATGAGAGAGAGAGGGGAAAAAAATCTTAGTTAAAAAACACATCCAAATGCCCTTCATCTGTTTTTTCAAAGCAAGAATATCAAAATACAATCACCTCTTTGAAGATATCTCTGATCAACTGATAGCAGAAGACGTATACAATATGATTAGGGTCTTTTTAACTATTCCCTGCTACATCATTATTACAACCATGATAGTTTTTATTTCTCAGATGTAGATTAAGGCATGTTGAAGATGATTATGGTGAGGGACAAAACTGTTTTTGTGTATCACTACAAAGCATGAAAAGCTTGCCTGCTTATTAATACCAACTTCTTAAAAGAGCACTTAGAGTTATAATGAGAGCCTTTATGTATTACATATTGTGACTAGATTTAGTGCGAGGAAGCGCCTCTCCACATCAAACAAGCTGGCCTGCTATTAGGCACAGGAGCTGAGGGATGCTGTGTGAAAAGGAGTGGAAAATTAAAGCTGAAGCAAAGCAGGAAAGGGCTTAATTTACTGGCATGTACAGTATGCAAATGAGATTACTCTCAGCTTAACTGCATCATTTATGTCCATAATAACAGCATCATCATTACAGGGCTCAAATTAAATTACACTGTAATTAGCATATCAAAGTGATTGGTTAAAGTTTAAAACAAATACCCAATTTTGTTAATGAACATCTGTAATCACCATGTAGACTCTCAGTGAAAACATCCAAAACAAATATGTGTTTTGGAGAAGGGGAGGAATATCCCTCCCAAATGACATGTCTGTCTGTGTGTGTGTGTGTGTTTGTGCGTGTGTGTGCATATGTGTGTGTAGTATAGTAGGATGGGGGGGAGGAAGGTGGGTGTGGGGTGTGTGTGGGGGGGGTGTTTTTACCTGGAGAGCTCCACACACTCAGGATATATTTCCCAAACTCCAGGAGATCAAAGATCCAATTTCCCACACTTGCCACTTCAGGAGCTCATCAATAAAATACTAATCACTTCACGGCTGATTCTGAGAATGGAGCCGCAGCCAAAGGCTTAGGGAGACTTCCATATCACAAAAAAACACCTCAGCTCAGGCTGTCTTGATTGTTGTTGAATGTGCACACACTCCAACACAGACACACATATAATTTGCAGTCAGGTTTATCCAATAGGTGTCCTGCCTTCTCCCTGATAAACACGGTGAGTTTGAACATCTAGCGCTATAGAGCTCAGTGAGCAACTTCCTCAGACCTCTGACAGAAATCACACACACCTTATTTCAGGTGCATATGAATGAAAGTCAAAACCTTTTGATCTAGCACTTTTATCACCCACACATTATTGATATGATTTATAATTAATGACGGATTACAAAACATAAAAGGTGATTTTTTTTTTTTACTTTACTTTTTTTTTTTTTTTAAATGTCCATTCCATCATCACCAAGCCCCACAAATAGCTTTGTTTTCCACCTTTCTGCTTTTATCACCAGCAGTATTACTCTTGTTTTTCTCCTTTGCTACTAACTCAATAGAGAAAGGCAGTAGCTAGTGGTATACATTATCAGAAATGTACTCTTCAAATTTTAAAGAAGTGGCATCTTATTTTATTCATTAAGAAATCCATTAAAAGGCCTTATTCCTTGCAAGTATGTAAAAGATGTGCCTTTCAAGGTAGAGCTAGGGCAAATCCACTCCATCAGCTAATGACGGCACTCATTACACAGAGAAGCTGGCTAATGAAGGCGCGGTGGCCGGCCGATCCCCTCACCCAGCATAAAGCCCTATGAAATGCTAATATCTCACTTCTAATTAAAGGATACAAAGTCCAAATGCACCTTCACGGCTAGTAGCCGGCAACATAAATTTTATTTTTCAACACTACACTACACCCAGAGATGTGCCTGAGCAACATTCCATTAATTCATATTTAATACCCCCAGTAGTCCTGCGTTTGCCTTGCTATCTGCCTCTCCTCTCCTTCTCTCCCCTCTCAGCTTTATATTGTGAGAAGGTACATCATTATGCTTTCTAAGAGTTCTTTTTTTTTTTTTTTGCTTTTTGTTGGTGCGCATATTACTTTAAAGTGCTTCCAGAAATAAACACATATGCACACAACAGCCTTTATGCATGTGTCACAGGGGGAAAGGTCAGGGGGAAAAAAAAGAAAGAGAGAAAAAAAAAAGGAAAATGTGCCAGTATTGCCCCTGCTGCACCTGTATACATTTACAATGTTTACACATCTTTGGTTGTAAATATGTTTACAAGAAAACCTGCTGCCCCTTCTCAGAAACTGACCTTGAAGCCAGTAAACAACCCTTTCACAAAGTTCATTAACGTCAAAGAGGGTACAGTCTTTCCCCTCAGACAGAGAGAAACTAAAGGTCACTGCCATTAGCTTATCAACAAGGTATAACTGCAATGAAGTGGACATTAGAGTTAGTCCTGAACAAATACTAAATAAATAATAAACAGCATGTTTGTTTTAGCTAGGGTTAAAACCAGATGTATAGCGAAAGGGAGTTTTATCATCGTTTCAACACCATGTGCTAAAAATATCAATTGACAGTTAATCATTTGACCACTTCCTTACAGCTCCGTGTGCGTGTATGCTTAGTCTTATGAAAACCATGGATCTCACATCTTTTACAGGAATTCAGAAAGGGAAGATGTTAGTTTTCCGCGAATGTCTGAGCATATTACTAACATATTGAGGTTTTCACACCAGCTTGGATGAAGTACTGAATCACAAGACTGTAACATTTTTTTTTAAAAAAAAACATCAGAGCAAGACTTTCACTAGTAAGCAAGCAACATAAACACATAACTGCAAAACACCACCAAGAACGAGTATCTTTCAACTACACAAATGATAACATGTAATTATATTTTTTTAAAAAAAAACTTTTATTTGCTTGCATTTAATCGAAACACTTAAAACAAAAATTGTTTTACATTTAGCGCATCATTTGGCAAAAGGGGAGAAGTAAAATGCATGAATCTAAAGGTCAGTGTTAAGAACATATCACATGACGTCTGTTTGATCCTGGCCCAAGTATTTTCCCAAGGATTCACTGGCTCTGTACTGTGTAAATCACGCAGTATGACCTTCTACATTCCTCATGCTCTGTCCTCCCATTCATCCACAGGCACAGATAATACTGGGCAAATATCATAAACGTGAGGATTTTAGGATTGAGGTGAGGCTGCCATCATCTTCCACCAACTGGGGAAAAGAAAGCCCATGCATCTGAAAGAACCCTATTTCCACCTATTGCCAGACTAACCTGCGGTGAGGGTGTCTGACCCTAATGCCTAAAAGCCTATATGCTGAGAATCCACGGAGAATACTCCCACATGATTAATAAGTGGAGTAACATCCACTTTTTGGATTTTGGGGATATTTCACCAGGATTTTCCTCTGATAAGCGCTGCTCATGCAAAACCATCCACTTCTGCTCGTTTCAAACAAACTACAAGTGCTGCTGCAACGGCAAATCTTAAAGCATCTGTGGACTTTATAGGTTAAAGTGGACCTATTATGCTCATTTCCAGTTCTATATTTTTGATTCTGGGAATCCACTCGAGTAGCTTTGCATGATTCACAGTTCAAAAAACTCTTTATTTATCTTATACTGGCCCTTTATGCGGCCCCTCAGTTCAGCCTCTGTCTCTAACAGGCAGTCTTAGTTCCTGTCTCTTTAAGGGCCCTCTCCTGATGAGTCCACTCTCTTCTGATTGGCCGGCTTTCCAGAACCAACACACTGTGCGTGGAGCAGGGGACCATAAAAAGAAATCTGTCACAAGCCAACATCAGCTCAGACTGAAAGTAGAAAAAACAAGCGTTCAGAAGCTTTTTGTCCATTACTTCTACATACATTTACCTCATTTTTTAATATGAACATCCGTTTAATATTACATCATTGAAACATTATATATGACTGAATATAAGAAAAAGCATAATAGGTCCCCTTTAAATAACTATTTCATTCAATCTGCAAGAAGACATTGCACAATAAACATGTATTTATAAAGAATGGCTGATGCTTCAGCAAACTTCTAAACAATTAAAATAAAAAAAAAGCCACAGCCTCCAGAATGCTACAATGCCTCTGCAGTATCCCAGGGTTTTCTGAGTTTGTGTGGTGAGATGATTTCATCCAAGTATCATAAAGGGTCTCTGAGCATCGCCAAGATGTTTCCAGTTCAAACGCAGCATCGGCTTTGGGCCAGGGCATGACCTGCAGCTGAACTGGCCTCTGCTTGGCCACAGGGAGGGGGGCAACAGCCACTCCAAACACATCACCCCACCCCCTGATAAATAACTTAACACAGCAAACAGAGGCCCATCAGTCAACCTACACATAGCTAACACCAGGACAGGGACAGAGATCGATGGAGAGATACAGACAAATAAAGAAAGACAGAGGGAAGGCAAGAAAGACAAGACGAGAGGGGACAGAGAAGGAGAGAGGTGGGGGTACATTGTGAGGGCATCTAACAGTGGAGAGTAGATAAATATCACACGGGAGCCTGAGCCAAGCAGTGTGGAAGGCCAAGTACTGTAAGACTGTGAAAGCCAGGCTATTTTGCCGAGCTGTGACATTTGTTTCTTATTGTCTAAGTGGCAGCTGAAAGCGTCTCCCTGCGAGGGCCCCTCGGCTTTGCTCTGGCCCGCTTTGACAGGGAGGTAACCATATTAGGACGTGTATGGTAAAGTAAACAATAACATAGTTGCAATGAGATGGAAATTTTTCAGCTAATGGTGTTTGTCATTCCTGTTTTCAGTGCACTGAGCAGCCCTGTTTTTTCTAGCCAGCCAGAGAGACTTTGTTTATGAAAACAACGCAGGAGCCAAGGCTAAAACCAGTGCAAAAAAAGAAAAACTGTAAATAAATACCAGTTTAAAAAATGCCTCCACCTTTTTAATTTGATTACATAAATAAATCCACACTGCAGTAGAAATAGCCTTTCACATCACGTCCCTCACAGACCATGTCCACACTAAGGTGGCTAAATTTGAAAACGTATATTTTCCTCTCCGGTTTGGCCTTCCCTCAACACCAGCTTTTGACACATGCAAACTATACTCTTTGAAAACACTGTTTCCATAAAACTGGAAACATTTGGTCTTGCATTCAAAGCTGGTACAATCACTATTATATTTGTTCAGTTGTCTGAGAAAAAGAGACAAATATGTCAATGAGAACATCAAATAATTTGTTGGGTCAGACTGAAACACAATAGAAAGGCACCATGGAGAGCAGGAGGGTGCAGAACATTATAATGGATGTGATTTCAATTTTTTTGAATGTTTTTCTCAGGAAGTTTCAGTGTTTGTCAACGTTGTCTTATCACAAACAGCTGAACTTTATCTCAGTGAAATTCAACTGAAAATAATCTGAAGTTATGATTTATGGCCCAGTCACACCAGCATTTAAAATAACAAAATTTCACAGCAAAAGGAAATTACAATGGAATCACTGCAATCAGTGGATTTTCTAGCTGGGGCGAAGTACCAGTAAAGCCACGTCCAATTTTTTTTGTTTCAAATTCAACTTAGACATGTGTATTTGTGCCGTTACAAATAACAAACCACCCTTTTCTATGCCTAGAGTCAGAGGTTCCAAAATGGAGGAAGCGATTCACTTTTATTTGATTTTCTTCTGTAGGAGTATAAACTGTTCCACAAAACAGGGATGGTTTGCTGACTGAGGCAGGAGTTGACAGTACAAATACGTCTTTTGAATAAACTGTATGACCTTAGCATCCATTTTAACTGCAGTTAGCAAGATAGTTAGCTTGGACAGCTTCTTCCCTATTCACAAACTCTTTATTGGATAAAATGATGTACAATCCTAGAAATAGGAGGAAGTTTTAAAAACTATTGTGACTGACTAGCATTAGCCCTGCTGGCTAGTGTGTTAGTGGTTAGCTCACCAGGTTTAGAAGTTTACCAGCTAGCAAGTAGCCCTGCAAGTAGTCCCTAGCATGTGAGCATTCAATACAGACCTTCAATACTCTACAGTTTTTAATATTTGTTTCTACTGTCATATTTTGGTTGGTACTCAACCAGTATTGAGGTTTAACACAAAGCCCTAGTAGCATGGGGATACCTCTCTGAGATACAGCTGTGTTCCACACGTGACTATATGATGGCTGTAATGCACTATTCTGTTGTTTTCCAATCAAAATAGACAAAAAAACAAGAGATGTAGAATTTTCTGATTTATTCACTTAAAGGATCAGTGTGCAGGATTTAGTGGCATCTAGCAGTGAGGCTGCAGATTGTAACCAACTGAATACGGTCAACCTCCCCCTCCAAGCATGTAAGAGAACCTACGGTGGCTGTGAAACTCACAAAAAACGGCAAAAAGTTTGGTTTGTCCATTCTGGGCTACTGTAGAAACATGGTGGGCTCCATGGAAGAGGATTCGCTCCCTATGTAGATATAAAGGGCTCATTCTAAGGTAATGAAAACACAACAATTTATTTTCAGGTGATTATTATACGCTAATTACACATATTGCATTTCTGACAATGGATCACTCTAAATCTTACACACTAGTCCTTTAAATGGTCTCAGGAAAGACGTTCCACTTTTCCCGTTTAATTCTGATTCAGTATTCAAAATACTTTGACATTCTCCAGACAGTCCAATAAGCAAATGAGTGGGAACGTAACTGTTAACAATATATGATGTGAATCAGAGCAGTCGGAAAACTTGCGGCTTTCTAAAATAAATGTGATACTATTTGATATGCCTAGTCTAAAAGGCTCCATTTCTCACTAATTTCAACAGCATGTTAAGCTATTTAAAGGAACTGTAGCTCTCATTTTTCTTTATGTTTCACTGGTCAATTATTTTCCTCTTCTGTTCTCTCCCTTTTCTTTGGCTCTGGTTACCATGCTATCTTTTCCAGGTTAAGAAAAGGCATAAAGGCATGTTTTTTTTATACAAGAGTGGAAAACAAATACATTATCCAGCCCTTCTGAATAATATCCTGTTGCTGACTCACTGGTCAACCATTCAAAAAAAAAAAAGCTTTACTCCGCCATGAATTTAAAAAAGGAAAGTCTTTAGTTACCAAGATACAAAGCTCACAATGTGTCAATGTTCACATGCAGTTCTATAGATATACAGTACATACAGTAAAGTCGACTATAAGTAGAGGCAGACGTGCGAGTCCTCCACTTCAGTTCTCTCCACATGTTGACTTTCTTTGTTTAGTTTTTACCCACCTCACTCCAGCTCTCTCTCTCTCTCAGCCTCATTCCTAATCTCACACCAAAAATGCAAGCTGTTTATTTGCGTAGGGCTGAAGCCATTCCATTAAGTAGCCCCACCAGGTGCTTTATCCCTAAAAGGGATTTGTTTTCTAAAATAAACGGAGAAAGTAAAGGACTGCCAAAGTGATATTTACCATGACATGAAGTGATTGCAACAAAGTCAAAACTATCCAAATAAGAATCACTGCAGCTTGCAAGAACTTTTTTGAATTTCCTTACATAGTCATAGACCTTCACTGGTCAAAGTAGAAACCATAAACAAGTTTCTTGTTGTGTTTCTATGTGTCATAATAAATAAATGTAAAAGTTTGGCTTAGGGGAGCAGCCAGGGTATGTACATATTTTAAGTCATATTATATATCCCACCAGTTACAGTGTACTGTTTGATGCTGTAAAGGTAGACTGGCAGATGCTGGCCCAGGTTACCACAAAAAAAAGTCATTTTACTCAGGAGACAACAAATCAATACACGTTATTAGTTCTATTTCACTTTTCTGAAGCAGAGACACAAGGCCAAAGCTAAATCTCTGTTGAAAAAGAAAAAAAAAACACCTTTTGACACTTTTTCTCACTTTTGTGATTTCCTTTTCATCTCGCTATAAGACAACTCATCTGCAGATAGAATTTGCTTACTTCTGTCGCCTCAGTCAATCTCGCACAAAGACTCTGTCGCGTTAGCCGTCTGCACCTGGTAGCAGGCTGACATTATCAAAGCTCCTCACGCGCCTAGGCAGCCCGGAGTTTATACATCCGTCAATATGTTTCAGACCAAAAGAAGACATGTCTGTTTGATGCTGATAGAAAAATAGATTGAAACTTGCCAAATGCATTTTCCTCCCAAAAAAGATATTTTAAGTAGCTTCAAGATAACACGTCTGTGATAACATTATCAGTACGGCTCTTTCTACCTCACAACAGACAGATAATTCACATGAAAGTTGTAGGAGATGCAAGAGGATATAAGACTGTTGCTCTATTGTGTGACATACTGTATTCAGCATAAGGCATGCATTTAACTCCGCACAACTTGTTTAGCCAGACAATGAAGAGGAGGGCTATCTGCCAGAGTGTATTCCGATAACAGCTGATGTGGCCATGGGAGCAGAGCATCAGATAGGGAAAGCAGACGGCGGCCAGGTGAGGGTGTTTAGAAGGCTTTGACACATCCTGTGATCTCAATCAACAGGAAAAGGCAGAGGCATGCCATCGCTTTATGTTTCTGCCTTGTTCGCCATTGTGACGTCTTTGTAGGGCCGATAATTTTTCATTTTCACGCTGCCTTGCATCTATTCTGCCTGTCACTGTTTTTAACTACAGCAGCCAAGCTCAGAGAGTAGATTACGGTACTTACAGTGCATGAAAAACACAGCAACAAAACTGCGAGTGACAGAAGCGTTTAACTTTCTTGCTAGAAATCTCCCCCATGTGGCACTTTCGCTACAGAGAGTTGTTTATTATGTTCCAAGCTAGGCATAAGCGATTAAAGGAGCTCTTAAGAATCAAAGTGTTATAAATGCATGGAAACACAGCCGGCTGTAAATGCCACAGAATTAGAAGCTTACCAAGCCTAATACTAATACATGGCAATTTTCAGCTTGATGCTGATATAAAGAAATTACTTTTTTAAAGTAAGCAATAAATGCAGTCAAGGGAACTATTACAGAGGCCCTATTTTCATCCCCGCATAAATCTGCACACAACCTTTCTGTGGGTCCAACTCATGAATCTACTTGTTTATTCTTAACACATCCATAAAAAGTGGATTAAACAAAGCAACCTCAACAGCTAAAACTAAGGCAACACAAACCAAAGCATTTACAGCAAAGTAAGAATTACAAGAAACTGAGTGTTGGCATGATGTGTTCTTCTCTCCCCTTCGTGAATTCATGAAATTCAAATGAAGTCCAACATGAGACGATAACATTTTGAAGCCCTCAAAACAGAGAAACATATTTCAGGCATCTGACGTCTCTTCTAAAGCAGAGGCCCTTTTTTTCTGGAAAGTTGAATGTCATTAGGTCTGAATAAATTGGTCAAAAAAAAAAAAGCAGGCCAGCACACATCATAGGCAGCACTATCACATATGTATATATGCCCATATGATGATAAGTGTTGAATTTTGACAGCAAGACATCAAAGTGATATCAAATCTTTGGTCAGACTGCTTTCATTACTTTTCCTCAATTCCAAATTCTCATTTTTTTTAAATTCAAACAATTAACGTATTTTTGGTGCAAATGTTCACACACATGAACACCATACATGCTTTCTCTTCCTCTTTCACACACTCTCTCTCTCTCTCTCTCTCTCTCTCACTCACACACACACACACACACACACACACACACACACACACAACACACACACACACACACACACACACACACTGTATTAGAGTCTATTGCACTTTAAAAGAGCTTTAAACACCAAGACATACTAATCCCATAAGCTGCCACAGGGATTTCTGTATTAGTGGTCCAATCAAAATCACATTGGAAAGTTGTGTCAATAACTAGGCTGATTTTTGCCACATTAACATTAATTACACAACCATTTGGTAAATTTCAAGGCTCATCTTACATCTGGAGCAGGCAGCTGAGAGGTCTGGTGGGGACCTGACTATGCAGAGAATGCGCTCCAGATAAACAGCAACATGAATCCTCCAATTAAATTTTCTCCAAGTCTGTTTTCCAAATGTCGGGTGACTGCTTAAATCAAATAAAAAAAGGAGCACATACTGTGGTTATGTAGGCTTCCTCTTACAATGAGGAGGAATATAACTAGTCTGAGTGAAATCCTACAGCTTTTTGCTACCTGTAATAACAGCTACAGCTGCTTTTGCCAAACTCCATAGAGAAGCAGCTCAACAGGATTTAAGGCTAATATTTCAATTTGCCATACATTAGATCAATATTGGCATTGGCCAGTCAGTGTAATCCACTCTTGATATAAAGGATACAATCTAGTAATTAATCCTCTTGGGTTAAATGTTGAGTTGGCGGGTCTTCGTCATTTTCGCAGCATGAAAATGTTCAAATTTAGCATTTTGTTTAAACTTGACATGAAAACAAAATATCAGCTTATGGAAATAAGGATATGGAAATGATTCAATGGAAATAAGAGTATTTACACAAGAAAAACAATGTCCAGTAGCTGTCTTATCTTTCATAATTTTACTAATGTGTATGTGAGATATGTTCCATGGGGATGCAGTTGTATATTTTAGTAATTAGCAAATTAAAGGAGCAGTGTGTAGGATTTAATGGCATGTCATGTTGAGGTTGCAGATTGCAACCAACTGAATACCCCTCTCCCCTCCCCTTCCAAGCATACAGGAGAACCTATGGTAGCCATGAAAATGTGAAAAGACCTCTCTAGAGTGTGAGGTCTAAACCGATGTTTGGTTTGTCCATTCTGGGCTACTGTAGAAACATGGCGGTGCAACACAGCTGTGGAAGAAGACGTGCTCCCTGCGTATAAAGGACTCATTCTAAGATACCCAAAACACAATGATTCTTATTTTCAGGTGATTCTACACTAATTAAAACATACTTATGAATAATATATTCCATTTTTAGCAAGTCCATTCCACTAGATGCCACCAAATTCTACACACTGCACCTTTAACTCAGCTCAGTGCCTCAAGGCCAATGCCAAAAACAAATACCATAGTTACAAAAAAAAAAAGGTCTCATATTTTGTGATTCAGAACAGTTCTCTTCATTCTAACACTCTGCAACAGCCACAAGCAAAACAGCACAGCTCAGTTGTACTGTCTTTATTTGTCAGGTTATGTTCTACCTATCTAGCTACAAGTCACAACATGTTGGTGATGTCGATGGAGGGAGAGAGAGAGTGAGTGAGAGACTGAGAAGAAATAATAAAGATAACCATAAGTGAGAGGAAAAAAAAAAAAGATGACGGTGAGGCTGAAGCTGTAAGAGACAAAAAACAGACACAATCCTCCTCTGAAGCCCAGAGCTCCTGAAGTGTTAACACCCCCCACACCCCCTCACATACACACACACGCACACACACATACACCATCACTACCAAATAGTCCTACTCCGCCTCACTGGATCACTCCAGCCAAAAGTTCACATCCTTGGGGCCCCAAACCTTCTCAGATAGGAGCAGGGGTGTGAGGAACAAACAGGAGATATCAACCAGAATGGCTGAGATGCCAAAGATAACAAGACTCAGTGCAGTAAATCTCCCTCTTGTTTGGTAAACACGGCATTACCATATTTCAGCTTTCCCGGCAAATGTCAACATGCACAAACAGTTATCTGCACTGTAAGCAGCCATCATCCTGTCCTCATTTTCTTAAACGACTACAAGTCCGTCAATAGTGCAACTAATACAACTCAATTTTGCCCTTCAAGGGGGGGGGGGACTGTCCCTTTAGTGCTCACCATGCTCGTCTCAGATCAGCAGCTTCTCAAACCACTGACAGAGTGCACCTGTCGAGTCCCCCCCACCACCACCTCCACCACCACCACCGCCCCCCCGCCTCCAACTCTCCTGCCCCACACATACACACTCAAAATACATTATACAAACAAGAACAACCACACTGCATTCAGTTAATTATTAAGCCAATTCAATACAGCATTCGCACACATGGAGTCTGGTGAATGATTGTGTGTTTACCTTCTACAAGGACTTGCTTATTTAAAGCAATCTTCAGTTCCAGCGGTGGTAAAACAGCCTCCTCGCCCTGCGAACACAAGATGAAGAATTATTTACACTTCTGAAAAAATTACCACTGCTTGTCATCAGCGCCCACAAGCCAATTTACAAAAAAAAAAAAAAACCCCAAAAGAGTACATGGGTGTAAACTGCCAATGCTACCTATAACAACTTGCCCACCGGTTGCTACTGCTATTGATCGGAATTGATGATGTGCACAAACAGTCTTATACTGTACGTGTTCTGAGAAATCATCAGAAAGAAATCAATTCTCTGCATTCCTGTGCTGTTTGCTTCCCTTTGTTTGTAAGAAAAGTACCAGTCAGTGTACCTCCTGTGGCTGCTACAGCCGCGTAGCCACCATTTCAGCACCTTTCGTTTATCCTCCTGTGACTACTATTGTCACCACCTCACACATCGTTGCATTTCCATCTGTCTGTTAACTACAACTACACCCACTGATGATAAATGAACAATGGGGCTGTCTGATGTGACTGAATGGTTTATTTGCAAGACAAAAACTTTTCATATTACTGACAGTAGATGCCCTCCTTGGCTTCCCCCTGGTGGTGAGCACACTGTACCTGTACCTGGTCTGCCCTGACTCAACTCCCCTGGGTGGCCCTGATCTGCATGCACACAGCTTTCCTAACTGAGCACTCAACCCAGGCAAGGAAAGATGAAAAAAAAAAGAGAAGGAAACAAAATCTTATTTTTATGGTAAACTGAGAAGTGACTGTGGGGCAATATCCCAGGTGCATTTGAATAAAAGCATTAAAGCATATCCAAATATGAAAGGGAAAAAAAAAAAAGCTCCAACTCCCTCTCCCACTGTTCTTTTTTGCCGTTTACATTTGGCAGTCAAAACTGTGGCCAGGCGTTTGTGCAAGTGTTTATCTAAAGCTGACTGAGCATAGATAAAAACACAGCGGCCCAACTTGCCCAGTTTCAGCATTAATTATGTGTTAAATGCCCTTGTTGAAAATGCGAGTCAACATGCAGCTCGCTCTGAACTCTACTGAGGGTTGAACAATCATCGAAAATGGACCATTCCCACACAACTACCCTATTATTGTGATTCATTACACTTCAATTAACATATCATCAATAGAATCGTAAATCAATGGCGAGTGGTGACAAATGACAGATATTTTCAGTTTCAAACTACTAAACATCATTAATTCCCATCACCTGAAAGAGCCCCGGGAGCTAAATGAGTTTACCCAATGCATAACATCCATTTAGATAAATGTTCCATCATTATAATGATGGAAAATTTGTATTGGAGAAAAAAGGCAACAACGGGATCCTGATAGCAGCTGTACGCCTTTTCTCCTTGTAATATAATGCCCATCTTGTAATACCTAAACAGATAATTGTCTCCATTTCAAACAGCACAAGGCTGTAATATTGCCATTTAGAACAGTGGGGGTGCGGAGAACGTAGGGTGAGGATAAACAAGCACATGCTGCTTCGCCCGGTTGGGAAAACCGAGCCCATCACACACTCCCACATTGAGATTTTAGGGAATAGAACAACTCCTGGTTGAGATAATTACCCACCTAGGTGGGTTATGTGCATGCTCAGTAAGAGGCCTAAGCTAAGAATATGAATCAAAATGCAACAATTTCAAAAGACAAAGGAAACTGAGGAGCATTTTACAAGGTTCTCTTGTAAAGTCTTGGGAGGATGTTGTGGGAGTGCTGTGTTAAACAAAGTGGAAAATGGGACAACAAAGACTTTCTTTCGACAAAGAAATATCTCATAGTAGCTACAAGACTCTTGTGTTCAATAGATACCATGATCATTAACCTGGTGCCTTTAGAGGATCAGATGATCCAAATAAATGTTTCCATTCTCTATGCAAATACTACAGGCTTCATTGTGATCGTGGGAGAAAAAAACATGCAAACACCCCATTTTCAGAGGAAATGGACAATCAGAAGGGTTTTTTGCTATGGTAATGAACTGCTGTGGTTATATCTGAGTGCGAACAAAGACTCATTTTATTCTGTCCACAAACCTGTGAAGTGGACTTTCCTATTTGTGAGGAGGTCACGGCTTCACAATATGCTCTCTAGTCCCAGGTATGTTATCAGTGCCTTTGGCTTTGTTGTAAGATTGCATGTTCAAAATATGAATTAATACCCCTCCACTGAAACGCACCCAATCCCAACAAAAGGCTCGCATTCACTGTGGACAGCTCTTCAGCTCCTCTAATGGACAGGCTCTCCTCTCTCTTCACACTGTGCAGACAAAAAGATGAGGGCCCATGAATATTTACCACTAAGTAAAGTTATTCCATTAATTACTCAAAGCATGCTTAATACTGTATCTGTGGCTACTTCTGTGGCAGCTTGTTAATGAACCTTCACACATCATTACCATATTAATTAATGCTCGACTCAATGGTTGTCAATAGGAGTCTGCCAGAGTTGTCTCGTGGTTCTTTACAGCCCATCCGGGATGCTTCGATCACTTAGCATCAGCATCTGAATAAATCTACAGTATCAATTTATCACGCCAGAAGCTCCCGGTGTGTTTCAATAGAACAAAAAAAGTAGTGACACTGGTTCACCACTCCTCAAGGCTAGTGGATCCGTATTAAGAGCATTGTGTAAATAAGAAGAGGGCGTAGGAGAGTTTTACTTGTATAGAGTCAGTGATAACTATATACAGGGTCACTGGTGTTTGTTTTTAGGGTGTGTGCAGGAGATTTTCCAAGTCACTGTCTGTGCTCTGAAACACAGGAAAATCTAAAGCATGACTCACTTCTCAACAAACGCAGCTGCTTACTGTATGATCTGATCTGCAAAAAGGGCTGACTGCACACTATTTTCTCCCTCTTTCCTTTTTTTGCTTTTATTAAGAAGGACTGATTAAATGAAAAACATGGCTTAGTCTCGTAAAGACAAAAAAGGCAGCATTTGAAAAAGTGAAAAAACAAGCATTGTTTTTTTCTTTTTGATGTGATTGGCAGGATCCTGGCATTATATTGTAACACCCACACAGACTGTAAACAACAGCACTTTCTGACACGCAAACAGACTCAAAACCCACCAATTAAACCCAACTTCAATCCAGCCAGCCCTTATTCTGGATGCTTTTTTTTCAGATTCTTTTTTTTCTAAGCTTAAAAGGCAACAGTGCAGTCTGGTGAATGTCAGGCCTGTCTGATCCCCCAGATTCTTTGGACCTGCCCTCACGTTTTGCTGAGCTAAGAACAAAGTACACAGAGTGCACACAGAGAGCTTTGCTGCCTTAATACCAAGGAAGTGGAATTTCACTCCTAACCCAAAACAAACAAAGCCACGCATTTCTTTACACTATTTAAATGAGCTCACTGAATACAAAAAGTCTTATCAAGTGGATACCCAAGGCATACTACTCTGTGTCTTCAGAAATTCTAAACTATTGATCCATGAAGCAAACGATCAGATAACTACACTTTGTTTTATTTTGTCTGCTGAGAAGTCACAGCTGGGGCAGCTCAGGATCCTCACAGTTGAAAAGGTCTCACACTTGCACATGAAATTAGATCAGTGCAGTCAAAAAGTTCAACCCTCATCACGCGTGTACAGTACAGCACACCAAGGGCTAACGTGCGGTGAACATTATGTAATCCTGTTTTTTTTTTGTTGTTTTTTTTTTTATAACCGACCCCTTTCCACCCTGTCAAGTAGGAAGACTGTCAATTCTACCCAGCCATATCAAGTTTCCACTCTCACCCAGGTCCCAGCTCTTCTCCAACCACAAATCCTGTGCGCTATTAATATCAATAAGCGGCAGATTCCATTTCCCCAGACAAAGACAAAGGGAGAACAAGGGGCGATGAGTGAGGGGAGGAACTAATACCCTCACGCATCACTGCAGGGTTACCACTTACTATAACCTCCAACCCTGCTGCACAAAAAACAAGACCAGGTCAAAACCTAGTAAATGGATGCACCGCGTTTGAAATGTTTGAGGATTTATGCTTAGATCGGTTTGATTACATGTAATATAAGATGGTTACTTCAATCATTTCATTTTATGAATGTAATATTTGGCTAAAATAATGAAATGATGCAAAGAAGATGTGATTTGATGGCACAGATTGCAAAATGGAGGAAGAGAGAGTAAACAGCGAGGTGTGAAGAGAAAGAGAAAATGACAAAGTTTGGGATCATTTCAAGCTGAAACAAGATGAAAACTCTGTACAGTGTGTGTAAAATCAAACTAGCTTACCACAAAAGCACAACATCAATGCTTCGCCATCTTAGCAGAAAGCATCCAGTCCATGTAGTAGACACAACACAAGGTAACGTTAACGTTAGCATTAGCATTAGCATAGGATCCAATTACTCGGTTAATCGATGGATGGAATCAGTAGATTACTCAATTACTAAAATAATCGCTAGATGCAGGCCTATTTGAAATAGTATGAGGAATGTGAACACAGCTGCTAGAACAGTGAATGGGTGCAAACAGTCACATCTCTCTTTAGATTTTCTCCCTTGAAATCTTCATAGAGTAATTTATAGACTACACAGTGTAAGGATTTTCCCATGTGCAGTGCTATACAATCACAATCGTTGATGGTAGAACAGCTGTTTTGTCAATCACATTTCTATCAAACCATGGAGTGCTATACCTCATTTTGTTCAGAAGAATGAGGCCTTTACAGTCAAATTAAATCTGAAAGCATGATGTCTGAAGATAAAAAAAATACCAGAGTTTTGCTGAATTGGGAGGTTTCCTAGGTAGACAAACTTCACATTATGCTCCACTGAGCCTGCATTTAAGTGTTATTTTTACATGTCCAGACAGAGGTAAGGAATATATATATATATATATGACCCTAGGTGTATAGGTGCAGGTCTCTTATTCTTTGACATGTAAGTTCCACAGGGACTCTGTAAGAGGCTCTTGCTTTTGTATAATGGGCTACACATGCAGCCCACATAGTGAAAAAATATTAAAACTTAATAAAGTGACATATTAACAGTCCTACAGCGAAATTTACGACAGCTTTTGACCTGGCTCACAATCTCCACCATTGGTGCCATTTGGTGCAAAATTCATTCTGGAGTACTTGGCTGTCCCAAGCTTCAGCAGCCTTCAGCTAACAAATGGTGCAACTTCATCAGTCAGTCAGTCAGTGACTCAGTGATGGACAGACATTCAGGTCTGTAGGGCCAGCACAGCTGTGGCAGTCCAGCCAAAAAAGGAACATTTTTGCACATGAACTTGTACGCACTCTGTTTCACACTGTATGCACATCCACATCAGAACAATGCAAATACAAGTTAACTGTTGGGTTATATGTTCCAATAATTTGTGAATTTTTAACTTACAGAGCACATACCACTATTCAAAGCATACAATGGATCAGGCTGTTTGTTCTTATTTTCCATATGCTCCCTCATTCACATAGCAATTCAAATAGATAAAAAAAAATATATAGTTAAAGAACACAGAGATATTTGTAACAGCTGTGTTTTTATTTACAAGGCTGTAGTTCATATATTTGTGTATGTTCATTGAGGCACTTTGAATTACCAAGCTTTGGTTGCTCTACACATAAACTTATCATTTCTGTGGAAAAAAAGCATTTAGCTTTGAAATTACAACCCCAGACACACACCTGTTTGTATTTATCAAGATACATGATTGATATAAATTGCTATGGACTGCAATGGAATTCAAAAGAATCTTGATAAATTATAATGGCACTTGAGGCATACATGCAAATCACTTGCAGTCACACTACATGACGAAATGATGGCTCTTTCTCAGCCCATACAGTGAAAAACCACTGCTATCTACTTCATGTATACCAACTCTGTCAATCACTTACAGAACACACCTACAAACACACCTGAACGGACATGCACACACATACATCCACTCATGCCCCATAAGAAAGAGAGGAGGAAAAAAAGAAAAGAAAAGAAAAGAAAACAGCAGGGAAAGATAGTGAAATCTATACAGACTTACCCTTGAACAGTTAAACAGACTTTCATCATGTTCAGGTAACTGTATATTGATGCAGATTCCCTCCAAGCACTGAGTGTTTTCAAATCCACTTCTGAAGGAGAGGAGAAAGCTGCCAGTGAAAGTAGCAGGTATGGAGTAGTTGAAGTAGTGTGTGGTAGTTGAGTGTGTTTGTGTTTTTGCGTATGTGTGTGTGTGTGTGTATGTATGTGTGTGGAGAGAGAGAGAGAGACAGAGAGAGAGAGAGAGAGAGAGAGAGAGAGAGAGAGAGAGAGAGAGTGGAGCATAGACTGCAGTGTTGAGAGGGACTGGAGGTATGTGGTCTAAACACAACAAAAGCCGGTGCCTTGCTCTAGATTAAATATGCAGGAAGAGGCCCCTTTGCATAAACACAAACACTCAGCAAATGAAGAACGGGTACAGAGCAGATGCCTGCTGCGAGCCCTACCTGTCCTGGCCTCTTTTAATTAGACAAGAGCAGGCAGAACAAATGAACATCAACACGGTCACACGAGGCAGAACAAAAGGAAGGAAAAAAATAAAATACTTCCTCAATCCTCAAAAATGTCCTTAATGAGAAGAACAGAAGATTATAGAGGAGCTGGAAAACAGCCAGGCATGCTTCAAAAATCAGATATGCTAGTGTAATTGTCATGTTTACACCTTGTTGGAATACAGCGATATTCTACATTTTTAAGAATATTTGGCAAACTACTTTGTCATTATTGCATGAAACAGTTGTCTGACAGTTTGATGCTAAAAAAAAAAAAAAAAAAAACTGCACCAGAATGCAACCAGACCATGAAGACTTCAACATGAAACTGTTTTAATTACAACCTAAAACACTAATTAAAATTTAAAATATCAAATTTAATTAATTTAAGTAGGTCAGTTTTTGGTGTGTCTTTTCATTAAATTATGTCCTGGATAAGAAAAATACACCTTGTGATCCTTTAATTCATCTTTACATATGCCTCTCCTCTTCACACCTCCTGGTGGGAAAAAAATAAAAGCTGAATTTTAATCTGCAGGAAAAATGTATTTATACCATGGTCTATTGACCATGTCTTTCTTTTTTAAAGTTCTTACATCCCCATTTTCCTCCCTCTTGCTCATTCTCTTCATCTATCTGTCTCTCCCTCAGATTTTTTCTCTTTTCAGGACAGGAATGCAGAAGCGTGTGGTGTTGGGGGAAACTCCTGGAAGAAAACTGCCAGGCCGTCAGTGCAAAAAAAAAAAAAAAACAGGAGAATGAGAGCTGAGCCCCTCCAGAAAATCTGAAGAGCGGCGTCAGATGCTGAGTGACACATACTGATGCGGCCAGTCAAAGATGTCATTTTCATGTGAAACCTTCTCAAATGGAGTGGGTTTGGGGGGTCTACGGGTGGGGTGACACTAGGTGAGGGGAGGCTGCAAAGGGGGGTGGGGGGGGAGGCAGAAATTGAGGGGTGAGAGGGAGTATGAGAGAGAAAGGAGAGCAGAAATGAGACCTCTGGAAAATAAACAGGGTGTAGGGTTTCAAAGGCAAGGGGGACACAGGCATTCCATTGTTCAAGCCAATTATCAGTGGAAAATAATAACAACAGATGGATCCAGAGCGGCCAACTTGTGCCGGAGCACCCTGGCGCTGGAGAACAGATGATGAAATGTGAGAGTGCTGTTGGAGGGGAGGGGAGGGGAGGGGAAGGGGGGGGGGTGAGGCGATGCTGCTCCACCGTTACACACAGCTTCACACACCAGATGTGAACTTCTACAAGGACAGTTTAATATGTGCTCTCTGGCCACTGCTTGCGCTGCGCAGCTTCGGCATACCAGACAACGGCTTGGTCAAGATCTCCATGTGTTCAAAAAAAAAAAAAAAAAGGGTGTCTGTCTCCACGGGCATCTGAAGTCAGATGATACATATGGCTGCAGTGTCGGCTTAAGATAAATTCAAATCTGTGCATTCCTTTTATGTATAACAAAGAAGGGTCATTTGCGGAGGGCGGACACATGCTTGTTTCTATTAGCTGTGAATGGAGTGCTATAACAACACTACAACATGAAGTAGTTAGAATGAAGATTTATATGTTTCTCTTTTTTTTAACTCTGGATTTTCTTTTATTTAAATCAGCACATATCCCAGATGACCTGTGGTGATGTTTTCATTTGATGTTTTTCAGCGTGCCTAACGTTCACAGACAGGCAGATGTAACAGTGCAGCAGAGACAGACCTCATTGACTCTGGCTTCATTCACAGATCCCTCATATCAGCCACAGACTGACAGGCAGCGGAGGGGGCTGCAACCTTAAAACAAAACTAATTCTCTGTGTGCCTTGTCAAGGGTGGGAGATGTCTGCAGATAGCAGTACAAAAGATCTGCCCTTCCTTTTCACAAGAAAAGAGAAGTTTTCGTTTCATTAACTCCAGACCAAAGCATAATTATCTCCCTATAGACCTTAATCACCAACAGAAGGATAATAGAAGAAAAAGCAGTTTCTACTTCAGTCGTTAAAGTTTTTTTTTTGTTGTTGTTCTTTTTTTTTTTCTCTCTCCTCTTACGCTTTAGATGAGTCCATCAAATAATGTAAAGGAATTATGGGGGCACGAGTAAAGTCTCATTTTCAAATATTTTCTATGGTAGAGCGTGAAGGATTGTGGTCATAAAGTAGATTCGTCTGCTTGAGTGTGCCATCTATGGCTTTTTTTTTATCTGACTGTTCAGCCTGTTGACTGATAGAAGTCACAGCGAGTAGAGGGCAACGCAACCAGCAGACAAACCTTTGATACAGGCGTACAGATGACTGAAGTGCTATATGAGTGTGTTAAGAATGCTTGAAATAAAAATCAGATTGAACACTAAAACACCGATTAGGAGTTGTATATTTTCTAAATGACTAACATTGCTTGAAGGTGCTTGTGATACTGTACCCCAAATGATAAATCCCTCGAGGATTGCATAGAAGGATTTCTACAGGAAAAAAAAAAAGAATGGAAAACTTTGCCTAGATTTAATTAGCTTATGAGAAATAATTGCCATTAGCAAATCTCGTCAAATGGGGTTGAGGCGTTTTGCTGGGAAAAAAAAAAAAAGTCATATTTTTGGACGATGAGGAGACAAAAGGTTTTCAAACAGGAACTGGCGGGCCATCAGCCGTTTTAGTGCACTGACACTGAGGTCGAGTTAATTAGACTATTGTCATTTTAATCAGGACAGCTCAGCGGCCATCACTTCCTGAAAGAGCCAGTGGACTTTAAACAGCTGAGGGATTTTTGTGTATGCGTGTGAATGCATGTGTGTGTGTACTATGTGTGTGTGTGTGTTGGGCCTGAGCTGTCACCCAGCTATGGGTTATGGAGTATGGTCTGGTTCTCTCACATGCTTAGAACATTAATGAGCTGGAGACACACCAAGGAAACAAAGGAGCCTGGAGGATCACCAGGGGAAACTACTCGCCTCTGCTCTACTCATGTCTCTGTTCATTTGAAAATAATTTAAATATCAAATATTTGAAATAATTTGCTTCTCCCTGGCTATCAGATTTTAAATAGGGAGTCTTTCATGTCTTCGTTATTATGTTCTTCACTGGCATTAGCATTTAAAACATAATTAATGTAACCATATTTTCTAGGTGCTTACCATTATGTTACAATAATGGTTTATTTTTTTTCTGATTTCCATATTTTATGAATACAATGGGAATATCGTAATAACAAACTGAAGAATGGCGAGTGATATATCAAATCTTTGCTGAATATCATTAATCTAAAGAGAGTTTTAATCAAATCTGACAAAAGACTGGATTTAAGCTCCTCTAGGCTTGCTAGATAAAATTCACTTTGTGCTAGCTCTAGTGAAAAAAGAAAAGAAAGAAAATAAGGTAAAGCAGACACCAGTCTCATTTGAGTTTAGCCACCAGTCTTTAGAGAGAGAGAATTGGGAGGAGGAGCCGAATGCTAGAGCTATGAGTGGAGCTCTGCCAATCAGCAGGGGTGATGGAGGGGCATGCCTAATATTAACACCAAAACATCTTTGTAGTTTTTCCCCCGGTCGTGTGTGGACAAGGTGACAAAGGTAACCCGCAGACAAACGCTAGTGAACTTCCCCCTGTGACACGTCCGTCAGCCCCAGGGCAGGACTGGCCAATGACACCAGCCAAGCGTCTCAGTACAAAGTCGACCACTGCAATATTTCATATTCACCGACCTCGAGGGAAACCGCATTAAAAGGAATTGGAGCCGTCCTCGCACATTTGACTCCGTGCCACTTTTTACTATGTCTGTTTATGATTATATTAATAGTTCCATAAGTTCATCGTTTTTAACATCAGTCATTAATATTTTACAGGGAGTTAATATTAATCTGATCAGAAATTTTCTTCCTTCAATAATTCAATATACACATTAATAATTCAATAAAAAGAATGTTCAGCTTAGTTGAGGAAAAAAACTAAGACATTCAATAACTAAATGTGAGAAAATTAAACCAGAGAAGTCACATTACAGCACCAAGTTATCTTAATACAGTAAGTGCAAAATGTAAAATGCCAGCGCCTCATGAGTAACTTCAACTGATATATAGCTTGTTAGCCAGGAACGCTAACAACGCACTAGTCATTATCTAATCAAAATGCATATCTTAAAATTATAGCGACCTCCTCGGTTCACCTCAAACTGGTTTGTAATCCAGTTTAAATGCGCTGACTAACCAGGGAGCACAGGTTACTGTATCCACACTCAGAGATAAAGAAGACATGCAGACTGTGAAGCCTCTGCGCCATTAAAAACCCAGCAATGCCCAAGTTCCTCCATAGGAGATTTACAGGGATTAGATGGTGAAGTAAAGGCCTAATCTTTATTTGACAGGGAAGCCAATCTCTGGCTCGCTGGTCAACCCCTTGCGGTAGGCCCCCTCTCTCACAACTCACTTTCACGGCTACACACCTCAGGCTTATTTAAAAGCACATTTAGGATGCATATTGTGCCCTGTATGAGGTCTTGATCCAATTATCATACAAAAAAAAAAGACAAAAAAAAGAGTATTTCTTTAAGTGAAAGTGTGCAGAGGCATAGTGAGAGAAAGACTTACTCTGCAAATGATGTCCTATATTGGGTCACAGCCTTACCTGCATAGGAGTACATCTTGCTGGCTATTTCCTCTTGTAATTTTTCTCTCTTTTTTTTTTTTTTTTTTTGGTCTAAGCTATGCCTGATTGAAAATCTAACCAATTTCCAAGTGCAGTTTAATGACAGATGGAAAGAGATATTTCATGGAGATGTATAGTAGAGACTGATAAACTATTAATCACACTGCTGGACAATGACACCAGCTAAATTTAAACACAAAGTGAAAAAGTGTCATGTAACGGCCCCCCCTTTTCCCTTAAATTTTTCATTACTGGAAGCAGTTATTGCACAGCATATAGTATTATAATTTGCAGATTGCATTTAATTACGGTGTGTATTGATGGTGGCTACAGATGCCACAGCTTGGGACTGGCAATCCTTCACTGTGTTTAACCCTGTCAGATAGTGGCCGGGGCCCTCTCCTGCCCTCTTGTCCCTCAGAGTCTATCTGCTCAATGTTTGAAATGCAGACTCACTGACAAGATGATGAGGAAGTTGAGAGAAGAGGTGAGTGAAGAGAGTGATGAATGAAAAGACCTGATTATATAGTGTAATGTATATTTCTATAGTGGAGTTAAAGCAAAATAGCCAAAAAAGTATGACATCTGTTGCTAATTATTGTACTATAATGAATAATGCGCTCATGCTTAAATACACAGTTTTATTTATTCAAAAGAAGACGCTGCTAATGTGGCTGGAAATGGAAAAAACCACAATTTCTGGGCAACATTTCCATGACCTACCAGACACCAGTAACCAGTCACACAAGGTTTCCTGATCAATATTTCCATTATGGTTTTGTTTCTCCCAAGCCAACAGATCCTATTTTAATATGCTGCATATTGCCTGTTTGCACATACGGAGCTTTTTGTGGAAAAAAAAATGTTTTTTGGGAGGATGAATTATTTTTAAAGCTCTTTGTTTCTGTAGTTCAAGACTTTCAGTTTACCTGTTGCTCCTTTGTGACTGATCCCACTGCTTAGCGTGCCATAGATACTGATTGTAATCTGCTCACTTCATTCAACAAGCAGTTTCTCCACATAAAACGTCATAAAAATGTTTGTTGTCTGGTTATCTAGTTTCAAGTTCACTGTGATTGGTTAAATGAGAAAAAATACGATATCACATTTCTGAATAGCTGAAACAAAAAGATATTTGAAGCTCTGCTCTGCAAAAAAGCCACAGGGTGCAGTATTTTTTTCAAAAGTGACCACATTTTGAACACCTTGCATAACATTCACTTTGCTTTTTGTGTAAAATGAGTAGTTTGCAACTAGGAAAAAACACCTAGAAGTTAAAAGATAAAAAAAAAAAAAGCTAAAGCAAAAATTTAAGGGTAGAAAGACTTAAGTTTGTAACTTGTGTGGACTTCGTTTAGAAAATGCTTCTACAGATCAGTGAAGATTGAGCTGTATGGTGGAGAGAGAGAGTCCACCACAAGCAGAGGCTGTATCAGGTGGTACATTATCTCTGCAAGATGTCAGAGATAATCTATTCTGTTTTCCCCTCAACCTGCATTGAAATGAATACACAAAATAATGTTCAATGTTAAAAATTTCTGCTCTTTTTAATCACTGTTCTAGAAATGCCAATAAAATATAAAGCGTTAAACTAACACTGATATATGATGCTCAGTATTGACACATAAAATAAAATGTTAGGTTTGTTTTTAAAGAACAAAGTTTGTACAGTTATCAGATGCCATTTTTCTGTGACTGGCAGACAAAGACCTTGCTTGTGTGCTTTACATCCTACAGTCAGTGTTTCTCCCGTGCTATCTCTCTCCCCCTCTCTTCCTTGTATCATCCCTAGCTCACAGCAGCAAACAGAGTTGTATGCAAATACTAAAAGCCATAATGCATTATATTGTTTGGTGTTAACATTTGAATATTTAAATGGTGTGTTTTAGATCTAGATATTCCCATTTAAATTTCCATGTACTGTACATACTGAATGCAGACAGTTAAGTTTTCCCACATGTCAGGTTGAAGACATTGTGAGTATATTTACATTTTTTTTTTTCTACACATCAGAGGTTTGACACACCATTATTTTCATGATTACGTTTTTTTTTTTTTTTTTCCCCCCTGCATACGTACTTGTTAACAATGCAAGTTACCTATGTTTAATAAGTGCTGTGACTATTCTATGTGGCCTGTGTCTGTGTGGCCTGTGTGTGACAGAGCTGGATATGTGAATCACCCACGTACATGCCACTTAACCAAATTGGCAAAGCTGATAAGCCATATTTACATCGCAGTGTTGCTGGGCGTGATTACTATCAGTAAAACTTCCCCCCCACGCTTTAATGGAAAGTTGGGATATAACTTAGTGTGGGTTACAGCTGGCCTCAGGAAAATAGCTCAATTACACCCGTGGATATAAACACTCATGTGGCTGTCGGAGTGGTAAACAGATGTGGGGTGACAGTCTGTAGTACGTGATCAGTCAAGCAGCTGTTGCTGCACCCTCATTCATTCACTTGTTCTGATGATGGATTCCAATTTCTCCCCCCACCAGCTCAACATGAAGCCACACTATTTGCTTACGGGGCAGTGGCAATAGGAAGATTAAGCTGCTGAGAATATCATTAACATAGTCCCTCTGTAAAGATAATGCCTGCTGCACTTTTACTTCCACTGTCAAACACAACAATCAGTCTGCATGAAGTGGACATCAGGGATAGGCTGAGAGTAGTCCTGGTATCTCTGTGGCAGGCCTCCCTGTTCTGAAGCAGGGCAGTTCTCAAAACACACTTTATTACCAACTTCTTTTCAAACAGAAAAAAAAGATAGCATAAGAGTATTCAGAATGATGTCATATGATGTTATTTTGTCTTAGCGCACTGTGCATTTGTACTCACACAGTATTGAAAAGGACATCCCCTTTGGCTGTTGTCTCATTGGGAGCCTACCTGTCACACGGCTGATATGACATTCTTTGAATTCAGTGTGCACATGTGATCAGAGCTGCAGCAGGCACCCTGGATGACAAAGTGACTAGGAGTGTCAAAGCAGCCTACAAACAGGCCTGTCCTCTTCCAGACAGGAAGTAGGGAGCAGCAGAGGCGCTGCCTTGTCGCATCTGCCAACAGCGCTCGCTGCCTCGCCGCCTCATCACAGCAACCATGTCTGATGGTGTGCACAACTCCATGCTGGACGGCTGTTTTGATTTCAGCCTGTGTGACACATCTGTTGCTTGTCACGTTGTGTTGTGCCTGTCTGCAAGCTAAGCGTGACCCGGGCAAATGTGTTTCTCATTCATCTGTCCGTGTTTACAAACAGGGCTCGCGCTTACAAACAGGCCGGCGTGGTAGACATGGTGTGGAGGGTCAGGAGGCCTTAGGACACACTACGAGCACCTGTGCAGCCGGTGTCACAAGCCATCAATCCTCATAGCTTGCTGCAAAGGCGTGCTGTATAAGCTGTAGAATGTGAGTGCTCTGCTGGATTAAAAAGATGCATTATCTGCTAATAAACCCTGTATGGAATCTTAAGTAAAAGTCAGGAATAATTGAAGTGTTGATTGTATATAATAAAAAAAGGAAAAAGGTATGAATTTTGGTTACTTTATCATCCTTTAAGAATTCCCCATCATTGTACACCGCCTATTGAAAATCAATTATTACCCTCCCATGTCTAATTGAGAAAATTCACTACAGCTGTAAATCAAATCTCCATCAAGTGTGCATTCTTCACAATGTGCTCTTTATGGGCTTTTAAAGTGCTTTGCAAGAGCATGTCACCAAACTACCAAAATCAAGAATATTCTATGCAAGACTCCCACTGTCAGCTTAAATACATGAGCGATGACCATGGCTAATTGGATCCATCCAATCCATCCATCTATGAAGTACACATGCTATATCAGCGAAAATCAAACGACATTGTTTCACTCAGTTTAAGGCAAGCCCAGCACTAAAGAGCCAGAAAGGTATTTATTAATGGGATGTTACAGTAGCTTAGGAGTGCCGCATTCACAAGTGCTTCATTTCTATGTCCTTGTCTTTCCAATCAATATTCAAAAGTGCCTCGTAATTACACGTTTAGGATTCATTTACATGCAAAGTGGCGTTGTGGCCATAAATTGCAGTGAAGTTATGTCTGTGAGATTTTTTTTTTTTCTTACACTTTACTTACTTTATTATTCATTTTATTACTGTTATTTTAAAATGATTATCAAAATTATTTCATACTAATTACAGCTAAAAACAACTGCAAAAGTAGAAATACTATGTTTTGTCTAAATGAACTATTTGCATGAGTATCAACCCCAGCCTGTTATGTAAATTCAATCCCTCTTCAGAGGGTGGGGAAAAATTTCAGATGTCTCATTTACATTGTCAAATGACACAACACTCATTCTTTCCATTTACTATCAAAATGTTTTGCAGAAACACTAACCTGGAAACAATCAGTGTGTGTGTAGTTCCTCACCACCGAGTCAGAGTAACAATACTGTGTAAGATACACTGAAATCGGGGTGGATGGAATACGGCATGATCGAACACCGTGACTGCCATTTTGACCGGCCTCGTCAGACCACAAGACAACACGTAGCAGCGCTGGCACGGCAGGGAGGCACAACGCTGCTATGGGGCTCTAATATATTCAAAGAGGGATCATTTACTTAAGGCTTGCATCCAAGGATCAGTCTGGCCTTCATTAGCCTCAATCTGACACGGATGTGAACAACATGTTGGCTTGCCACATGAACACTGCCCCTCCTCCCTCCAAACCCCGAACTCCCCTCCCTTCTCTGAGACCTGCACAGCAAATTCCTCTGGAAATATCACAGGTTGTTAGCATTCCAGAGAGAATTTTACATGGGTGTACACTCAGGCCTTAATTAGAGACACTATTTGATCATTCAGCAGCTGGGCTTTATTAAAAGTACGGGTTCACATCGCCAAACAGTCACCCCCGGCTCAGTGTGAAAGAGCTTGCAGAGGCAGAAGAGTCTATGAGACAGGAATATGAATATTCATTATTTGATACGTGGGGTCCCTGTACGGGAAATCCACACCCAGCGAAGCAGTATTTACACTTGTTTTGGAACAACATTTGAGCTTCCTCACAAGTCATCTACCTCCGATAAATAAAGAAACAGATCATGTTTGTTCTGTTCTTTTTTTTGTGGTGGGGGGGGGGGGTGGATACATTTACATTAAAATCACTTCACTTCACTTCAGTCCAGAATTTTTGTGAAATAAATATGCATCTATATTTTCCAGAGAGAGAGTTTTAATACTCTATGATGGTCTAAATGCTATTTCAGAGCTAATTCTACATAAAAGCTATATATTCTTAATAAGAGATGTATATTTAAGATACATTTAAATAATAAATATGAGCAACCTCAGACACAACAGAATATTATAAGCTTAAAAAGCTCATTTGGGTTCAATCTTAATTAATTCTACTACTGAGAATGCATTCATTATTAAGCACAACTTCACAGAGATCCACTCAATGTCTGCACAGAACCTGAGCGATATCGACCTAAAAAGAACCGAAGAGATGTAAACTATATCTCACCAAGGTCGACAGGGACTGTAAAACAAACACTGGGTTTGAGGTGAAGTCTTTCCTGCGTGAAGGTTAGTCATGTTTTGTGTTTACACTACACTGCATGCTTTGAAATTGTTTTACAGTGTGGCGTCTGCCCGGGGTCATTGTTTGTTTTTGACGTGTTTATACACCACACAAGGAGTAATGACTTCTAGGATAGTCAGGGGATGCAGACATGATCCAGCACACTATCTGCAATTTTCTTTACTTTTCAGGTTCACAGTCAACTTGCAATGGTCAACAGTGAGAGGACCTGCGCTGACTGGGGTGCTGTTGTTGTCATCATGTTCAGCATCATTCAAAGTGATGTAAATATGCAACTGCATCAGGAAATGAGGAAATCGGTTACTATGCAAAACCTTTCTTATCATTTTGTGGCATTCAAACTCATAATTTCCATATAATGCCCTTCTTTGAAAAGGCATTAAAAAAGCTGCTTGTCTAAAAGTTAGGAAATAATGATGAGTTTTGATGCAAAGTCGGTCGCAAACAGCGTTTCTGTGTGAGAGCAGTGCCTGCGTTGAAACTGACTTGCGCTGCTGTCTACAGACGTGCAGGAGAAGTACTTACTTTGATCTCTGGCTCCACAGGATGTCACCACTGGAGTCTCCTGGCTGGACCGGTAAGCAGCACATAGAAGGGGAGGAGAGAAGAAGAGGAGAGGAGGTAGAAAGGGAAGTGGGGGGGACGTGGGGGGGGACGTGGGGGTGTCGGAAAGGAGGGAGAAAAGACAGTGGAAACTATTTGAAACATGAAGGTGACTAACAAAATGCAAATACATACATGTTGTTTTTCCACAATCACCTTTTAAATAATAAAAACAGTCATCTCCAACCATCGATTTGCGTCTCTTATTTGGTTGTTGGCTGTTGTGTGTGTGTGTGTGTGTGTGGGTGGGTGTGTGTGTGTGTATGTGTTCGTGCACCTCTGAGTGGAGTGTGAGAGCAATAGTGGAGGGACATAAAACAGGTCACTTTCAAATTATTATTCATTAAGGCAGAATTAAATAGCTCCCCCCCCTCCCTTTACATATCTGTGGATACATATTTAGCATCTCAAACGAGAACTCCCTTGATTAAACAAATAATGACACATTCCAAAAACTGTAACTGAGTCCAAATTAATTTGAGCTTAGCTCTAATTGCATTTAAACACTGCTCCTCCCTAACCTTAGATCAAGCACTTCTTAATTACTAGCTTCTGAAGACTGAATCCCTACAGTGTTGATGAAAAATAAAAATAATGTAGGTTTTATAGCACTCATGTTTGAAATGTTTTTATTTAATATAAATGAAGCTCCACCAGAGTGAGT
Source organism: Euthynnus affinis (assembly GCA_029490765.1). NCBI lineage: Eukaryota > Metazoa > Chordata > Actinopteri > Scombriformes > Scombridae > Euthynnus > Euthynnus affinis. Next base: position 6,929,658 of record CM055840.1, on the reverse strand, counting down.
TCTGAGAGTACCTACGCATTCTAAAATAACTTGTTCAGGGTATTAAACTGCCCTTTTTCAAATCACCACACATTAGCACTCAACCTTTCACAGTTGAGCCGGGTCATTCAGTCCCACTGCCCCATGCCCCTTCGCCTTAACTCCTTCCCCCCATTTTCAAACACAGAGGGAAGAAACGGCAAAATGTGTTTCCTGAAAGGGAGTAGAGGTGGAAAAGGCCCATCCTGCCCCTGGAATCACCGCCGCCCCACTAGAGCCGCCGCCACTGGCCTTTCTGCAGAGACAGCAAAAGTTCCCCGAGAGGGGAGCGTCTGCCAACTCAAACAGGGCTTATTCTCCTCTCTGTGGGCCGCCAGCCGCCCATGTGGGCCTGCGCTGGGCTTCCTGAGGGCTCGCTGCAGCTGGAGCACTTTGAATAAAGGTAACAGCAATGTCACAGCTACTGTAAACTTGCTAGGCTGCTCCTGTCAGCAGGACATTCCCAATCAAAGCAGAAACAACCCCACCTAAAACACAACGCATTGTTTTTTTTCCACCAGCCCCAAGTCCAAACTTCCCACGAATCACAAAGAGAGCACACAGGCGAGAGGGCAACCACTGTTCCCTGATCTTGCCAAACAAAATGCCAAGAGACCGGGAGTGACATTCAGCTCTGGGGTTTAAAAATACGAGCAATTTGAAAATGATTAGAGTCTTATTTTATTGTTGAGCGCCTGACACAGGAGAGGAAACCAGAACAATCAAGCCGACTGACTTTTTTTTCTGCTGAATTTAGAAACACTAATTAGTTTTGCTCTCGTAAAGCCAACCTGAAAACGACCAATTAGAAAGTGAAAATGAGACATGCAGAGGAAACAAGAGCTTGTCATTTCTACTGTTTAAGTCCCATATGCACAACTTTACTGTGATGACTTCCACACACACCCACGATGATTGGCGTGCCGCCTACTCAACCTGATGTCACGTACACACTGACCAGTTAATGGCACTATACATCAAATAGCCTTTTTGCTTAGTTAGAGGGAAACTATTACAGATCTGTATGGCCACATCAAACCCAGGCTGAGCAGCTTGGCCATGCAGATGTCTGAAGCGCCAGGCTGGGGAGAGGATACAGCCCACCAGGCTGACCACAGCACCAGCTGGTTTCAGCTATAGATGTACCAGGGCCAAACTGTTTCCCTCACAGGTGCCTTATTTCTATGAATTTCCTCTTTCAGCAGTACTGCAATAATTCCTCTGTATATATAATTGTTTCACACTAACAACAGGGGATGATATCTTTATGTACATGTATTTCACAAATACACAATATATTTCACCTGCTGAGTGCTGTTAGTTTATGTTTAGCTAGTCATTAGAAATTAAACGTAAAACCTGTGGAAATTATCTGCAGGAATTTCATTGCTATTCCCCAAGCAAACAGTGGCAAGTGTTTCATCACTGTCGGACTGAAGACGGATGGGCTGTCAGTGCCTTCCCCTGTCCAGGATCCAGCTCCTGGGCTGGGAAGTGGCTAAAAAAAGGCCGGGGCTATGCTTTCCAGGCCTGTGCCTTTTACTGGGAGTAATTCTCAGATGCCAGGTCGCTGCCAACGTCCTTGCAGCCAATGGCAGAGAGGCCAGTAAGTTCACATTAACTGCAGAGTGTAACTGCGCTGAACATCTGCTCATGAATGAGAGCACTGCCCACTAACTCAGCGAGTTGAGGCCCACTGATGAAAAATTCAACGTTCTCCTCGTTGGCACGCTTGTTTTGCACTATTCTCCTGAGTCCCCAGAATTATATTAAGAGAATTTCAGCACGGCCTGGTGTATCTGAGAGAACAGCTGGCGCTGAAAAGGGATCTGCTGCTCGGCGAGAGCTCAGGGACTTCACACGGGATCTGCCTTCTCCTACACCATTTGTCCTTGAAGGAAAAAAAAAAATATCGGTGTTAAGCACCCAGGTAATAAGAAGAAAGCAGAGGCTACATTTAGCTGATTACACCACCCATGTGTGCTACAGCGGACGGAGCATAACCAATGAAGACATGAATCGATATGGAGTGGAAAGAGAAGACAGAGGGGCAATTGTGACAATAAGTAGCTCCCTCAGGAGACCTATTCACTACACCTCTCCTTTGTTTGGCTTGTTTAGCTCATTAGATTGTTAACTAGGAGGAATCTGCTCCCAACCCCACAATATGGAATCAGTCTAATCAGAAACAGAAGCAGTCTGTTCAGGGGGCAAACACATCAAAGACTTTGGAAAGTATAAAGGCAGTCCCGCAATCCTCTACTTCAATTGCTGCAATTATGTGCCTCATAAGTTTATGATATCATAGGAGGACACAACTGACAACATATTTTACTGATTTTTAGCCGGAGAACGGAATTTCACAATAAGATAAAATCAGAAAATCTACTGTCAGTGTATACAGTGACATAAACTGACAGCCTTTCCTCTGAAGATGATGAAACATTTTCTCAGTTTAAAAATGTGAAGTTTAAGGAAGTGATGACTAGCAAACACTAAGAATAAAAGATTACCAAACTCAGTAATTTCACTTCTGTCTTTCTGTGAAATTCAGTTAACAGTTTTCTATATGTCAGCACAGAACACAACCTGGGTGATATGAAACTTTTATCTCCTTGTTGGTTTGATCTGTATCTCGGTTTCACAGTTTCTGGCTTCAGGTTTTCACCAAAATTAAGCTAGTTTCGCACAAAAAAACATTCTTTATCTGTTTTTTCTTTTTTTTTCAAGTGTAGCCACATGTGGAAGGAGGCAGGAAGGAGATCAGGTTTCTTGCCCTTTAATACAACACACTGAATCACCGGTATGTGAAAATCACAGCATCAGCCCAAAAGATCTGTGAATATAATATTGCCATTGAAATCCAAGAGGATGTCTGGAGAGAAGCTCATTTAGCTGGTGACAAATGACAGCACTTTGTCTTCCTGACAAGATCCCTCCTTCATCAAATGTCCAACTTCACATGGAAATAGGAAATCACACATTATCACACTGACAAACAATTACAACCATGTCATTAGCAGCAACCCTGGGCCTGAAACCATTAACAAAACACAATGTTGCACACCACGCTAACCATCAGAAAAACACAGGATGTAGATGAAAAGACACGGATAAATCAATCATGACACAAACAATCTAATGCTTATAGTTTGGGCAAGATCTAAATATTGGGAATGAGGGGTGAGACCAGTCCTTTGAGCCAACTAAATAAATCACAAAATAATCTCAAGCAATCAAAAGTTCCTCGTCCTCAAATAAAAATTTATGTCTACGCAGATGACAGAACGGTGCTGGCCTTATATTAAAAGTTAACACTTTAGAAGAGTTTCTCTGTAAGTGACTTAATCAGATACAGAGCATTAGTATCTTTTTTAATACATCTCCCAGTGTCAGCAGGCAAATGAAAAAGCTAGCCTCTGTAAATATGACTGCTTACTTGGAACACAAACATTGTTGACACCTAATGTAATTTCAGCGGGACATCCAACTGAAAGCACACCGGGGTAATATAATGCTCTTAATGAGAATTCCTTCCAGCTTGAGACCTTGGCAAGATAGCCATAATGCATGGCTTCTCTTTTTAATAAAATAATTGTTACAGTTATTAAAGATGAATCTCATCACAGTCGAGATGACAAAATAATTCATTACTAAAACCAAGGCTTTAAATAGCTGCAAATTATGAAGCCCTACCCCCCACCCCTTGAAAATACACTTCCAGATAAATGGGTTCGTTATTTCATATAAATATTAGACATATGCTGCCCTTGAAAGGGAAAAAATATTGCAACTGTCCGTTAATAAGTTTGCAGACATCCAATGCACCATGCATGTTAAATCAATAACCAAAAAAACATACCAATAAACAACAAGCCTCCAAAACTTCAATTAATTTGATTCTATAGCATTACATTACAAGCTTTAATCTAGTTATAACTCATACGACTGTAGCTGAATCTTTTTTTCAATTAACAAATGAATGAATTGTTTAGTTTATGTTTTTATATATTCCTTTATGTTCACACAAACTATTTTACAACATTAAAAGCTTGACAAGTGACTCTGTTGCCAGCATTAATATATATTGTTACTGTTTATATTATTATCATAATAGTTGTTTCTGTCTTAATTTATTAGTTCCTATTTATTGATACAGTAATAATACTCACTACCTAAAATACAGTGTACAGTACATACTCATGCACACACACACTAGCCACATTCTTTACATATTGTTGTCCACACCCTAATATTTATCCCCACGCTGCCTTGTTCATTTTTTTGTGTTTTTACAGTCTTGTGTGTTGTATTGTTTTGGAATTGTTCACTTTATAAAACACCCAAAATAATGGCAAACTCCCCTACAACTTATCATACTCCATAAAAGTGTCTTTAAATGTCTTATTTTGACTATCATTAGTAGATTAAAGTAGATGAACTCATCTGTTCATTTTATATTTTTTCAGAAGTGCATACGGTGTGACTTAATGCTAAGAATCACTGGTCTGCTACTGCCTGCATGATGTTGCCTCTATTCCAGTTTGTCTTCTTTTGGAGCCTGCAGTGTTCCTCCTCACAGCACCTCCACATGTGAAACAGAGAAAAAAAAATTGGAGCACATGTTTGTGCAAACTTCCACCAATCTCCCCCCAGCTCTTCCCGTTCACAGCTCTCTTCTAGTTTTATTTATGTATTCAAAAGAGATAATTTACAGTGATGGCATGGAAACTTCCCAGCATGCCTTTTAACCTGTCGTTTTTCACTCTCTCCACAGCAGGATGTCCAGAGGAAATGCTTTATTAAGATCCTGCCGACATGAAGAGCTGCTGTGACTTACTGGTGCATTACTGTCTAAAAGGCAAAGTTATTTAGACCAATAAAAGGCTAATATATTGTTGGAGTGGAATTACACAGAAGTTATCTCTGCCTTAATAACATCACCGCAACCCCTGATGTTGTTTAGATCAATAAAGCCCATTAAAGTACAGACCTCAAGCTCAGATAAGGCTGCACTGCCACAGCAAAATACTGCTCGCTGGCATCTAAGAGGGCAGAGGTCTTTTTCTGGCAAACAAAAAGTGGCCAAAATGAGAAAAACACTTCAAAGGTAATACCATAAAAAAAAAACTTTAAATCCAATGAAACGTATTGTCTGTCTGATGGAGTCTTCTGATCTACTGGCAAGGCAGATAAACAAGTGGAAAGATGCTAATGGATTTTCAGATATTGGTCAGACAAAGTAAAGGAAAAGGGAGGGGTGGTGGGGGTGCCTTACCACTCCTACAGAGCGGGGAGGTGATGTCAGAGCAAAGGTGAACCTGTACTACAGCCCTCGGCTCCATCTCTGTACTGTGTTTCCTGATAGGAAGGGGAGGGATTGAACTATTTCTTCTTTCAGCACTTTCAACTAAAATATCAGTGAACTATAAAACCCCTCCTGTCTGTGTCATATTCCACTGTTACATAAGAGTTTCCATTTTCCTTTTTTCTTTTTTTTATCTGTCTCCCTAATCATTAGTATAATCTGATGTGATGATGTCATTGTAAATAGTTAAGTTATTCTGAGATGTGATGTATTTAACACAATGTGGGTTGCCAATGTTTGAACAAAGAGTAAATACACAAATGAGTGAAAGTAAACTACAAAACCAGAAAGAATGTGTCACCATCTAAAGCAGTGTACAGTGGTAATGCTACCAGACTGTACATCCCAGTGTTTTGAATGTGGTTTCCCAGCATGCTGTGCTCATTCTTAACAGTGTCCACCAGGTGATGCACTAAAGCATCTGTGCAGCAACTGTCCATCAGCCCTTGAGGTGTGATGACCACAATCTGGACACTCCCTTAAAGCTCCGCCCCCACGTTGTGATGACAACACAGAAAGGAGAAGAGGACTCGGTGTGTGTGTGTGTGTGTGTGTGTGTGTGTGTGTGTGCGTGTGCGTGCGTGTGTGTGTGTGCGTGTGTGTGTGTGTACATGCACTGTAGGGAGTGCAGACGGTGTTCACGTGCACTTGTAAATTGCAGCATACACCACAGTTCTCCCCAGGAAACCACAGGAAACAGAGTTTTGACGCTATCTCTATAAGCAAGCGAAATGACAAACAAGATTTTTTTTTTTTTTTTTTTTTAAGTACAGCGTGTCCCTTATGGCTTATACATTGTCAATAGGAAGTTTACAGACACCAAGCTACTCAGGTGGGGGAACTGCACTCATAACAGACACAGTGTTTTTTTTTTTAAAAAGAAAAAAGAAAAAAAAAGCGACAGACTTATAAAGGTTTTCTGGTGCTTTTCGCACTCTCTCACCTCAGTGAGTATGTCAAAGGACCACTCTAGACAGATACAGCAATAGCACTAAAAATCTCCTATAAATGTTTTCATCATCTTTATTTATTCTTTTTTACTTTTACTTTACTGATTAAGGAAGAGACAGGCCACCAGGCAATATGAAGTGCTAAAACACCACAGTCGTTTTTTTTTAACAAAAAATATCACTGGAGGAGCTACAAATTTCCCTCAGTCTGAGAGTCATGTCTGCACTAGTGTCCATTTCAAGACCTATAGTCTTTAGCAACACAGGCAGAATACCAGTGTGACTCTATGCCTATATTTCAGATCTTTATGAAGTGTTGTTAAGTTGCATTGTAAAATCAAGCTAGAAATTAGCAGTATTAGAAAAAATGCTGCTAGGCAGAAAGCCATGATAGTGACAGATAAAGAAGATTCTTGCGCGTGCCAACAGACACACACACACACACACACACACACACACACACACACACACACACACACACACACACACACACACACACACACACACACACACACACACCACAGTGATGATTGTGAATAATATCGCTGGAAAATGATCAACTCTGACAATATAATATCACTCGACAATAAATACATCATAGACAAAAAAGGAGAGGCGAAAGACGAGGGATAAAATGCACAAAAGAAAGAGAGCAGATCTTCCACCAGCTCCAAGTGAAAGCATAAATAAAGTGTGGCACATCTTTTACCTTCTTCAATTATCTGCCTTTTGACATGCAAGCTGAGCACAGTGTAATTAACATCTCAGGAGATAATGGGGTCGCTACTCACTGATCAATCTCACACATATATTATCTGCCTTTTACCAATCCAGCCTCCTGTTATTCTAGGAAGGGAATATTCTACAACACTTTTTTTTTTCTTTTTTTCGGTGGGGGCATTTAATAAAACGCTGGTAATAGGCCTAATGACTCTTTCAATTGAACTCATCTTCCAAAACATCAATTAGGCTAACACCCAGCTTACACTCAAACAGAGCATTTGCTATCACAGTAAGTAACAAATCTTTTCTGATTTATGCGAGATGCAACCATGTTGTCATTATCAATTACTGACAGCATCGCAAAGCTGAAATTAATGAATAAAAACATTGTTGATTCTTTAAGACTGTTCCCTCCGTGCTCTGAGCGGTAACAGGTGTTGTAGTTGCACCCTCTGACCTGCTAGAAACACTTCACAATACAATCTGGAATTTATTTGACCTTCTCAGAGTTGGCTAAATTGTTAGTTTCGCTTATTAATGGAAAAAAGCTCTGCGGTGCATTCTTAAATCCAAATACAACTGTAGACACATCTATTCACTTCTATTTTACAGATTTACTATATAATATATAAAATAGCTTTAATCAAATCAACCCCACAGCCACCAACCAGTTCTGCTTGTAACACATGGCTCTTCTAAACTGGAGGGGTGACTTGTCTGGCCCCGACAGACCTCCAGACCTCCCTCCAGTTAAGATGCCTTTGAACAAACCGCATAGCAGCCCTGAGATTTATGTTGTTGTGTTTGTATCCCTCTCTCTCATGTGTGTTTTCTCTGTCAGGTCCAAAGCCAAGTTCCCATACAGTATCTGGTAAAGCCCTGTCCCCTGAAAGAGCTCACTGGCACTCAGCGAACCACCAGGGGCCGGAGGGAGTAGCAAAGAGTACAGCATGCAGTACATAGGACTCACAGTGACAGCAGCAATGACTGAATACAATAAGAGGAGAAGCCACACTTCCTCTTTAAGGGACTGATGTGGCAAAATGTGTAATAACTGTGTCCTTGTAATGACAACTGCTGCTCAAGTTACACCACTCAAAGACCTGTGACTAGTACCTCAAATATTAGACTCTAAAACTAAAGAATGAGCACAATACTTTCTATTATTTGATCATTCTAATAGCATGCTACATCTGACATTCTAGCACCGCTAAAACATCTGCAACCCTACAGTATTGTTATATTTATCACTATTTGTCACACTTTGGGTCACGTAGAATGCTGTAAAAGCAGTGAAAACCCTTTACCGTAAAGGAAAAACAACCTCTTCAAGTGTTGACTATGCAAGTAAAGGTTAGCTAGTGTTGGTAAAAGCTGACTCACTGAAGTTCATCCAAAAATAGATCAATTATCAGCGCTCTTTCTCAGAATCTTAGTTTGCAACATAATAAAGGTCAAATAGGTTTTAAGCTGGTGTTGACAAGGAGCTCTGTTGTTTTAAAGCTATATGTCACTATTCCACATTCAATATCTAAAAACGAATAGACCTGTGTTTCATATTTTGTTCAGTTGCGTACTGACATTATCTTAAACGTTTCCAACAATTATCAAACAAAGAGAAATCTGTAATTACGATCCGTTTCATTTTGTCAATGTTTAAATCTTGGTTACATGTTTAGATCTTTCGAAGGATTTTAGTCTGTATCTTAAGTTAGCAGAAAAACAAGCTGAGCAAACGTTAGCAGCAGCTTGGTTATCAGCAGCTTGGTTAGCAGCCCCTCCCAGACATCCTGTGTCAAAACTGAGAAAAACTGATTTTTTTTACATGAAACTGATTTTTTCAGTGTTTTTATCAATTATAATCGGTGTGTACATTTGTTTTGGTGAGACGGACACATCTGCGGATAATCCAGCTCTCAGTAAAAACACCCTCAGCGATTTACACTGAAGGAATCCTAACCGGGAGAATCTGGTTTAACAATAAAGACATCAACTCCCATAATCCCACACTACTTCACCACGTCATCAAACCCCGTCTTTTGTTATTGTTTTGTTTGAGAGCCCCCAAGTAACAGAGATTACATATTGTGCATTTAAATGATCATCAAGTACAGTAGGTATTGCAGATGTGATACAAGCTAACTGTAAAATTAAATCACATTTCTATTCTATTTCATTTGATTACATTTCTATTGTTTTTAACTATACAGAGAACAACTAATCCTGGATAAATTACACTTAATGAACATACTGTTTGAAGGTCAAAAAAAATGAAATGGCAAAAAAAAGATATAAGAGCTGATCAAAAGAAGTGAACGCAAGATAATCATTGCTGTTGTTGCTGCTGGGTGTGTTATAAGCTGCACTTTGAGTGTATTATTAACTCAACGCTGCCTGGACACGCGGGGGCTGTTTTACAATTTAGGCTTTAACAGATGTGCGTTTTATGTGGCAGGTTCTCCAGAGTTTAGATGCCGCTGTCCACACAGATGAGGCCGTAAGGCAGGTCATAAAACCTGCCTTTGAAACTTTGGGCGGATTATTGCCGACATGACAGCTAGTGAGCAGAGATCAGCACAGCTCACCTCTTCACCACCCTCTCATGCTTGTATCATTTGGTATCCCAACAGATGATGGAGATTCTTGGCCCTGAGAAAAAGCTGTGCCTCTGCAGTCCTGGCATGAAAAAAACACTACAAAGTATCTAATTTTATCTGACTAATAATGTAAAATTTCCTGCTTATCTACTCTTGGGTGGTATATAATAATGTTGCACACACTTGCACCTTTAAAATGAGCAGTTTACCCTAATGGGAATACTGTATTGTAGGGTGACGACAAAGGTAATTGTACTGCAACCACAGTGTACAGTGTAATTACTGGGATTTACAAACCTTCAACCCCCCCCCCCCCCCCCAAACCCTGCTTTACAAGGTGGAATTCCTGGCAGGGTACACACTCTCTTTTGGACTGTCTTCAAACACACACTCTCTTACACATACACTTTCCTCACATGTACAACATACTTGTCTTGATCTAACACAGATCATCTACATACACGGTTTCATTTGTATCTGTAACACCCAAAGACAATCTGTGTCACACAATGCATTCTTAATGCTTCTCACTCTTTTTTTTTCTCAGTGACCTGTGTTAACTTTGGTACCACCTCCTGGGCCAGGCAGGAAGGCATGCAGAGTGAGCTCTCTGCTGGCTGTGTCCAGACCTAGCCTCTTACACAATACAGGCTGCCTGGCCCTGCAGCAGGCCAACCCCTCCTCCCCAATAACCCACTTCCCATTCTTGATCAAACCTGGGGATTGTAGTGCAAGGGTGGAGATGACAAAGATGGGAGGAGGTGTGTGTGTGTGTGTGTGTGTGTGTATGTGTGTTTTGGGGGGAGGGGAGGGAGGGAGGGAGTTGGGGGGAGGGGGGGGGGGGAACGGCACATCCTGCGTGAAACCGCATCCTGAACAAGCATCGCTGCATCTCACTGTAAATAAATACTCTCTCCTCCGCGTAGCTTCCGTCAACTGTCACCGCCTTGGCTCCCAATCACCTTCAAGTCCAAACAGGAAAGTGCAGGGAGGCGAGGGAGATGGCAGATATGAGCTTTAATTTGCTTCTCACCGCACTTTAGCCCGGGCGCACACTGCTTCCTATTCTCCTGCTCTGACCAGCTGCCCCGGCTTCGTTCCAGACCCTGAGTCCTTCCTGTCACCTTTCATTACCACATTATCCAGGAGGAGGCTCCCCGTGTAGCCGGGAAATCACCATTTGGTGGTACTCCTCCTCCGTTTATGTAGTATTGTTCGAGACATTCAAAGCCACGCGCAACATCCTCAAAGGAGTGCTGCTGCCTTGTTACCTGTTAATCCCCTGTGCATTATCACAGGAGATGCAACTGAACAACAGAGCATGACGAAGGCAACAACTGAGACATGACAAGCTCTCAGTCCATAAATTACTGTGTTGCAACACTCTCGTCAGACTGGTTCAGTGCGTGAATATCTTTTATTTCATTAAGTATTAACGGCCTGTTTGTGACAGAGATATTTTTTATATATATGTATAAAAAAAAAATAGAGACAGAAACGGAAATGTACAATATATGATAGCATCTGCACTGATATCTATACTGTTGTCCTCTGTGCTGTTTCAACTTGAAGAGTGAGAGAAGCATCCAGGCCCACAGTCGCCCCAGCACTCCCCCAACACTTCTTGCATTGCTTTATTACACGTGAATGAGTTGAGCTGAAAATTGCATGCAGCTGCTGACTGCAGCGCATCAGTGTTTGGCCTGGGCTTAGCTTTGCCCACTAGACTTGAAAAATCATTCAGTAACTGATCTGTCAAGAGGAGACTGTAAGCCACATATACAGGCTTGGATGTTTGTTAGATAAAAAAAGTAAATGGTTATATATACATTTGCATCATTTATATCCACAGGACATCAAAGAGGGTGATATGTGTTTCATACAAAATAGATCAACAAACTCCTTCACTGATAAATAGCTAAATATTAGTCAACTGGAATTAGGATGACAATATTTAATTGTAAGCTGTTTACAGCTTTAACAGTGATGACACTCTGTATGTGAAGGGTGCAATGTGTAACTATCATTATTTTCCAACCAAATTGGCAGTTAAGATAGGTACTTCATGCAAACTCATTCCTGTGAATGTTTTGCAGGAGGAGGGGAAAAAAGCAGTACACAGCAAGTGACAGACATAAAGCTAAAGATTTAGTGCCATCTGTCCCTAGTCCTGCATTTTACATCTTATCAGAAATCTGCTGAATGTGATTAAGCGAGTTACTGATATATTGGGCCTCTCTCTCTCTCTCTCTCTCTCTCTCTCTCCCTCTCTCTCTCCCTCTCTCTCTCCCTCTCTTCAGGGCACAAGCAGTGTTAAGCGAGCCATATTCTGCATAGCTGTAACATTTGTGTTAAGTTGTGCCATCTTGATCAGACGGTTATAGGCGTCCTCCTCCTTGCCTGCGGAGAGCGCTCACTGGCCAGACACATTATTTAAAGGGCAGCATCTCACTGAGCACGTCTGAACCTGCCCAGGGGGAGTGTGAGTGTCTGTGCGTTTGGGTGTGTTTATGTTTTATCCTCAGGACCCCCGATTGTTGTTCATTTCCTGTGCGAAGACAAAATAAGCACATAAAGGCCAAAATGTGCTCTTCCCTGGCCTTCACCCACATCACAGCACTTTTCCGCACAAGTGGCTAACCACAGATAATTATACAATTAAAACAATTTTCCGCATCTATCTGTCAGACTGATCTAATTCACAATTCGAATGACACTAATGGAGTAAGCCTCTTTCTCTCTCTCTCTCTCTCTCCTTCCCCGAGCAAAGCCTTTTCCTCTGTATCACACGACGAAGCAAAGCCATCTGCAGCAGAGGAAAACAGAGAGAGCCAAGAGGAATAGTGTTGTATTTGTTTAGCAGGATGTTAGTGAATAAAGTTAAGACCCAGCAGTTTTCATTACAGCCCATGGTGCAGCAAGGAAATAGGGAGGTTCATTTGATTGTTGGTTCAAATTAACCCTTGGCTGGAGAAAAAAGAAGAAACAGAGTGACCCTCTTATTTTCTGAGACAACACTCCCTTCAACCAACGCTGACATTAATAATTCATCATGACAAAATACATTACCAGGGAGGCTGAGTGTGAAAAAAAAAAAAAAAAAAAAAAAAAAAAAACGTGACAGAAAAAGAGTCACATTAAAGCTGGGTGCAGACATTCAGCAGCAGCATGTGAAAAATAAAATGCAATATTGTATTGTTTAAATGAGCTGGAACATGCATTGCCTATTCAATATTCATATTGAATATAATGTCCAGTGGCTCAACTGCAGAGCACTCTGTGCCATTTAGACAGACCAGCACGGGGTGTGCACAACATTGGGAGGATTTAGACATCACCAAACCTTGACCTGGATATCCTGCATCTCCGTCCACCCAGTGTGGACAAGGAACACAGATAGGAACTACTCCTACACAAGTTCAAGGGAAATGCTTGCATGGCGTGGCTCTGTCCTTCCCCAACCAGCTCCACCAAGCACAATGGCAGCAGATATTTTTATGATTATGAGCTATCCTGATGGGGATACACATATCCATTAGATATGAGTCCGCCTATAGAGGGGGTCTGGTATTACCCACAAGCAAGTGCCCCATCAGCAGAGAGGAAAAAGCTGCCTTTTATGGCAACAGATCACAGACTCAAGCCATTGGCCACAAAGCCCACAAATGAGGCGTTAAGTGTAGTGGCAGGGCAGCAGAGAAAGAGGAGCAGAGATATGACCCTCTTCTCATCCATGCATGAATCTGCCCTCTGCCTCTCTTTCTCTCTCTCTCTCTCTCTCTCTCTTCCTCTCTCTGTGTCTTGGTTTCTACCGCTCCGCCCTCTGAAAAACATTGTCAAAACATGCTTAACAGGCCCATAACACTCACCACAAAATAACTGTCACCTGCAGCAGAATTCATTAAATCAATGGCAATATTGCAGCCCTATAATGTAATTTTTATAATTGAAAATTAATTCTTATACAATATTTGGAGAGATTCCTAATGGACGTTTTCTGTAATTAATTGCCAGATAGAGATGGGGCTAGTGCAGCAAAGTTAAAAAACACAACCTGACATGGAGATTGGGAAAGAGAGTGCAGCGAGAGGGCCTGCTGGGATGGTTTCATCATCGTGCCTGACCCCCCCTGCTGCTGGGAATGGCAGGAGATGGGGGGAGCAGGGAGGAGATAGACTCTTCTTCACAGTCAGAGATTTAATTGCACGCAGATTCCATTACCTCTGCACAAATGTCACATTCTCTCCTGATCAGGGGGCACGGCAGCCACTGGCAGCATGGCTGGCAAGCAGCCAGACTATAGTGCAGAAAGTGTTCAGCCAATCAGGGCTCCCAGGGCGGACAGAGGTGAGCGGAGGGACAGAAAGACTACAGTATGCCAAAGATGTTTAAAAACAAAGGAGAGTCACAAACACTAAGCAGCTGATGGTGCAGCATTCAGGTAGAGGGTAATATGCAGTATTAAAAGATATCAAATGCTTAATTGATTCCAGTTGTGCAACTAACTGTATTATTACTAATAATAATATATTTCAGTTAATAAAGGATTATTGGCCATACTGTATTAAAATGTCGAAAGAGATCTAAATCTTGGGTTTTGTATGTGTCTATGTATTTAGTATCTATGACTAAAACATTAGAGCTAATCAAACACTTGACTACCTAATTTAAGGATAGGGATGACATTTCCCTGTATTGTTCTCCATGTCAGTAAATCACATAACAAGACTAAAACCAACAATGTCTTTCCATCTATTTATTTTCCATACATCCATCTGAGTTCATCGCTCAATACTTTTCTTAGCTTCTCCGCCCTGCCCTGGCACTCTGCCCCCAAGCTCAATTGTTCCATCAGAAGACACAAATTTTACAAATGAGCATTGAATGTGTGCTTTGAGTTTTATAAAAAGGCAAAAACAAACAACAGCCAGCCACAATAGCTTTTGCAAATGTTACTCACACAGGGGTAAATAGAGCATTTGCTGAGGACCCATTTTTAACTGTGGATTTGGTTCACTAGTACAACAGCAAGATGGTGTATGTGGGATTGAGTCAAAGAAAATACAGTTTCTATGTTCACTGTAATGAAGGAACATGTGTTTTAACAGTCTTTGGACAACAATGGAGCTCTATGGCACAGAGGAATATCAGGCTTTTGAATTGTTGGTTTTGGTCTTTTCATGGGATTTGTTGACAATAAGAAAAAATATAAAATATCACCAGCCTTATCCTTTAACAAGGCTATCATCAAAAGTTCTAAGAGGTGAAAGTTTTAGTTAGAAACCATCAATTTCATCAGCTGAAAGTACAGCCATTGCCCAAAAATGTAATCTGCTGTAGCTAATTTGCCTACTTCTATAAAGCAGCCAAACAACAAAAGGAAGTTCTTGGCTGATGTCTAGTTAATGTGCTCTCTGCAAGCCACGTCTGTTCTATTTACACTCAGCCAAAGATTGTTTATTCAATGAAGAAACAGCATTCTCTATCATTTTAGTGTTTGAAAAGATAGAGTGTGTGTTATTTTGCTGATAAAAAAAACCCAACAGTGGTGGTGACTATTTCTCTAAGTAAACTATCTGATCATAAAATCATTTTTAGACTGGTACTTAGCAGCTAGCTAGGTACTTACTGAGTGTAAATTACTGACAGCAGGCAGAGAGTAAATCCTTGTCCCCCAGTTGAATTTAACAATATAATATCATTGTTTTAAGCATATCAACTTAAAAGTGTTGAATACGGCTGGGGGTTCTCAGACTGGGAAAGCAGCATTCACAAGAGCAGCCACAAATCTTTTTAACTCGAAAAAATCTGAGATGTGGGCAGCAATTCAGAGGCCTGAAACCAGTCTGCACAAATACAGTCCAGGAGCTTAATTCATACAAAATAACCATAATAGCAGTGAGTAAAATTGCAATTAGATATTTTCTCAAAAAAACAGTCAGCCTTGTTCTATACTATTTGTGTCTTTATCATTCATATCCATGCTCACTGGCCTAAAGAGCTGAACAATAAAAGTGATGAAAAGCTCAGTATAAATCTGTTGGGATATGCTTCAAGCTAATTATGGCCTGATGCAAAAAAAAAAGCCTAATAGTCAGATCTAACAGTGTTTTGGAGTCACTTCATAAACATGAAGCAAGCGATGGGCTAGTGGGAGGATTTCCACATACCCTGATCACTGGTGCAGGGCTGTCTGGCACTCCATTCCTCCAATCAGAATTCAGCTCACAGTCTTGAGGGCAGGGCCACGGGGGTTTCACAGAGGACAAAAACAGAGAGAGAGAGAGAGAGCGCGAGAGAGAGAGAGAGCAAGAGAGTGAGAGAGAAAGAAAGAGAGAGAGAGAGAGAGAGAGAAGGAAGGAAGGGGAAAGATACAACGATTACAAACAGGAAGTGAAAAGGTGGGGAAAGCCCCTACCCTGGTCCACTAAGCCCACATGTACAGAAATGACATAAGTATTGGCAAAGGCAAACGTGATCGTCGTCAGCCACAAGTATTTCATACGTTATGACACACTGATTCCTGATGGCATCTCCTGGCCTACATGCTTACAAGTTATCTTGCTTATCTTGCTTACATACTGTGTGTCTGAACAAGCAGATGAGCAACTATGATGGACACACAATGTAAAATTCTAAAGTGTTATTATCACACTAACTGGTTTCTGTGATTCATTTCTCAGTAAATGTGTCACAAAGTTAACCTTTATTGACTTGTTAGAGCATTTTTGCATTACAGAGATAAAAAAAAAAACATGTGGCATTAATTTCCTATAGCTGTATGTGTTGTCACTCCTACTTACTGTATGTTTCCGCTGATCAAACAAAGAGAATTTGTCATTTTTTTTCTATTTAAAGAAAAATGAAAATATTTAAAGAAAAAATAAAAGCAATGACTGTCATATTCTGAATACATTAGGATACAAAATATCCTAAAAATCTAAGTATGATGAGAAAGTTAATAGAAAAGTGTACAGTAACAGGCTACAAAGCTGCATTATGGTATGACACCAACAAAAAAAGCACAAGTCTGATTACTCTGGAGAACGCATTTACAGTAATACGGTGACCTACAAAGCCTGCAGTGTCTCCACTTCAATAATAAACCAAATATGTATGATATTACATGGATTTTATATAAATGATGCATGGCTTGTACCACTATAAAAACATCTGAAATAAGCTGGACATTTTGTTTATTCAAAAACCTGGCGTTAAGCTCAAAAGCATTCATCTGTAGCCAGATAAACAAGTGGAAAGATGCTAATGACTTCCAGATACGGTTCAGATCATGCAAATGAGGCAGCAGAATGGATGGCTTCTGGTTTTGTCCCTGTCACAGGAGTCATGGCTGCATGTGTGGCTTGTTGCCCCATGATATATGTGTGTACAACTTTGGTGTTTAATGTGGCCGTGTCCTCAGCAGCACAGCAGAGCAATTCAGCTCCCAGTTAATTGGCCTGTTCTATGAGAAAGCATGTCAAAAAACCAAATCTATAACTCTGTTTCAGTGTGTAGCGGTGTAGCTCTCCAACCAGACACAACAAACCACAGCCCCGACATCCCAACTCCTCATAATTCACCAGTGTGGAATTCAACTAACCCCATTAGTGCAGCCGTTGTTTCCACAGCCCGTCCACATTCCTGGGCCTGCCATCGGCCCCAGATAAGACCCTTCTGATTACTCGGTTGCATGCCTGTCATTACTCACAAAAATATGTTGATCCCAACAGACAGCTTCCCCCCATGGATTTATGGCTACACCATTGTATCTCTGTGCTCCTCAAAAGGACGACTTGCTTCTAAAGGTGCCCTCACTTTGAGATCAACGACGGTGGGCACTCAGTGACTTCAGATACAATTTATAACGCTGAAGCCTTAGAAACTACATTGTAAGAAGTTTCAAAAGAAATGAGATTTATGTGAGGTCTCACAAAAAGCATGGGAGCGCATACACTTAAGAGGTAGCTCTGATTTTGAGTCTTTATTGCAAATTAGCAAGAACTGGATTTTAAAAAGTGGTTAAGTTTTACAGTGTAATCTGTTCATAAAAAAAAAGATTAAACAACCAAACACTTCAAGATATACTGCATGCTTAGACGGCAGTATAAAGTAAAAAATGTGTTACCTCTAACAAGTAAAGCATTCTCACTTTGTGGCGTATTGCATGCCAACTATTCAACACTCAACTCACTCCTACTCCGGACACATGTGGTTGTAATCCCCCCTTTTCACTCAAATTACAAACTATGTCAATTTCTAAAGAAACTCCACACCCACTCGCTGCCACTTTACAGCATGTGTGTTCATTGCGACTCATTTGTGAGTTTCCAAGTAAACTAGACAGGCGTTTGAAGCTGTCTGTTCTTGTTGGGAGTCTCTAAGGAGTTAGAAATTAGCACCTGTTTGGTGAATAATGATGGATTTGCTAAAAAAAAAATCAGTAAAGGTCACCTGTTGCACATGTCCTTAAAGGGGACCTATTGTTCTCATTTCTAGCTCTATATTTTATTCTGAGACTTCACTAGAAAAGCTTTGCATGATGATTCACAGCGCATAAAATTCACAGCTCAGCTCAGCCTGTGTCTCTAACAGGCAGTCTTAGCTCCCCCCTCCCCCCAAGCCAACATGTTCCTCACCAAATTAGTGGAGCTTCAACACAATCAAACAATCCAATCAACATAAGATATTTGGAATTCTTTGTTCAGCAGATCAGTTACAAATAATATGGGGGGGGGGGTATAACAAGCAGAAACAGAGCCACAGTGATGACGATGTTTGATGAAGAGTTGCAGACGACCAGCACACCTCCAAAAGGTAAACTACTTATTTTACTTCCAGTTCTGTGTAATGGAAATGCAGTCACAGCGTGCCAGCTCCACTCAAGTCATGGCTCAGCGTGACTACCCCAAAAACAATGGAAAAATAGCATAATGTTAGCAGAGCAGAGCAGTCAACTAATGCAATGTGAACGGAGCAGAGGGCCATAAAAAGAAAATCTGTCACAAGCTGACATCAGCTCAGGCTGAAAGTAGAAAAAAAACGAGTGTCTGAAGCCTTTTGCTCACAGTGATTACTTCTATATATATATGTGAACCTGTTATTTCACACTTTGACCACTTTTTAAATGAACATCCGGCATCATGGTAACATAAGCATAATAGGTCATTAAAATATAACATAGAAAAATGTGAGTATACATGTGTTGCTCTTTGCCTCTAATCAAACTTTCTCCCTGTTGTCCAATATTCACTCCGTGGCTGTGAGTCAGTCACATCAAAGCCAAACAATGGTTCCTATCAATCAGCCTGTAAAATGTTGAAATATACATTATAAGTGAGAAAGTTTTATATTGTCTGGGTTGGAAATTGTTTTTTGATATTTTCTATGCAAAGCCTCTAACGGACCTGAGTTTTCACTCATTTTCAGCAGCTAACCAGCCTTATCTCTCTCTGTGTTTTGGTGTATCTAAAGGCTAAAAGGATGTGCTGTTTTAAAACCTGCATTTTATTTTATGTTATAATCCTGCTTCCTGGGTACATTTCCGCACCAGCACCACCATTGTCTCTTAGCATCTAGTATTTCACCATCGGAAACACCATCTACAGAGATACAAGTCAGACATGCTCCACCAACCTTATCTTTACCAACAGGGTTTTGGCACTCGCTCCATCTGAGTCAATCATCACATCAGGAGATATGTGGTATTTCATTGCACAATGGTTAAACCATGACAATAACACTCGTGTGCATTAATGCTGTAGATACATGCATCATGTGTTAAAAGCTGTGTTGAGTCATGTTATGTTACAACTTGAATTACAATGGAGAACTTGTGTAATTGTCAAAATAAGGGAAATACCAGACCGATAAAGTAGGCTACAATATGTAAACAAGAGATGATATTCACCTCCGCTGTGGCCTCACTGAGATTTCTAGTGTGCTTGACTACCTCAACCAGAGTCAAGCTGATGATCAGGTATAACACAGATTGTAGTGGGGACTGCACTGGGGGGACATTGGCGTTGTATTGGATCAATGGCTTGACCCATTAAGTCACACCACTCCTAGTAGCTCATCTAATAAGAGCTGGTCTTTGGGAACACCCCCAGCTGACCCACGCTGCTGGGGACAATTACAAGAGAGTGGTCTTTCAGGGCCGACGCCCACTTGACCCGGTAGCGTAAAGACACGGAGGAGATCCACATGATTTAAACTCCTCCCCAAGACGTGCTGACAAGGTTAGAGGGTCAACGCAGACATTTACAGGTCAGTGTGTGGCCCACTTGGGAACAATTACTCCCAGTCACAGCTAAGTGGACACTTGATTGAACACGACGGAGGCAGGACACACTTCCCACAGATAACAATCCCCAGAGCCATTTAGGATAAAAAGCCCTTGTGATACAGCCTTTATGGGCAAAATTCATCTTCCTTTTCCCTTTTAAAAGAATGTGAGTGTGATAGAGAGCCATTCTCTGGAAGAGATGAGTCTCTCAAAGCATTACCATTTTCTAGCAATACTAATAGCTGCTTATGACACAGAAACAATTACAAGGTGACTGGGAGAAAAAGCTAAACAATGGGACGAGTTGTTAAGATTTCATTTTTCATTCATGGAAGAAGCAGATATCGCAAAAAAAAAAGAAGAAATGATCTGTCTTGCAACAGACCGATGAAATGCTCAATGTTCAAAACAACAACAGCTAATATAGAGGTGAAGTAAAAGAAGTCAACACTGTGACATAAATATACCATGTCGTGATAACTAACCATCTTTGTAGGTGCTGCAGTTGTGCTTTTCAACCTTTAACCTACTGACAGTTTGACCCCTCTCCCACCACAATGACTAAAACTTTGTCATGAACATCTGGTGTCTTATGTGTACACAGCAACAAACACACTCCCCAGATCTGTCACAACACATAGTTTATGCATTTCAGCATAATTTGTGGGTTTAATATGTAGAGGAGGAAAAAACTAAACAGATGTTTGTGGGTAACTACTGCAGATAAAATAGCAAACTTGGTAATGTGCATCTCTGTGTAAAACGGTCACTCTTGTCCTATAGTCTGTTCGTACACAAATAGGGCTTATCGATACACGAACACATTTCCCCACCATTTGCATAAGCTGTGTGTTGTTTGTGGTATTGTTTCTTTTTTTCAGGGGCTCTGTTTATTTATTTCTCTGCGTTAGAAAATCAGTTCCACATTGTCCCTCGATCTGCAGCAGTGGCTGGTGCTGCAGCTGTTGGTTGTTAGTGGCTGGAGATGACACAGTTCACCACTTCTCCAGGAGACAGCCAGCTCAGAGACCAGCACAGCTGCAGAGCAGGAGGCAGAGAGAAGGAGAAGAGAAGGAGAAGAGAAGGAGAAGAGAAGAGAAGAGAAGAGAAGAGAAGAGAAGAGAAGAGAAGAGAAGAGAAGAGAAGAGAAGAGAAGAGAGGAGAACAGAACAGAACAGAACTGAACTGAACAGAACTGAACAGAGCAGAAGAATCTTTCCTTTTTTTTAATAAGAGGGTAAAGAAATCACTTTGTTGACAGCCCAATAACACTCCACAGGCGCTGCTCATCCCTTGCATCCCTCTCTCTTTTCTGAGGAACCAAAAATCCCAGAATTAGCAGCAAAAAAAATGAACTCCTGCAGAGAATACGTATCTCTCCCCTATCTCTCTATCCCGCCCTTCTCATTAACAGGGCTCTTTTCCAATTCATTTAGGACCCCTGAGATACAACCTTCCCAACGAATTCAGCAAAGTGACAAAACATTAACCCATTTACACATGCAAAGTGCAAAAGCAACAGGCTCACCGGCTGACCCATTGGTTGTTGTGGCAGTCAGCCTTATTCCCCAGGACCGTTTTGTAACCAAAGGGCATCATGTGAATACCATCTGGGTACCACTTATTTAAAGCTGGCACAAGTCCCGTAGCAGCAAAGCCTGGCAATGAGGAGAAGGGAATAAATTGCATCATTTACTTAACATGCATTTACCGTTTTGCCTGTTAAAAGCCCATGACTAAATAATTTGGTTTTTTCGGGTGCCAGTTTCCGCTGTCAGCCAAATTGCATTGTATTCGCGACAAACAGAGCAACTGTCAAAGGGCTGATAAAGGAGGTATCGAGATGTTAACCACATGAAATCGCATTTACCAAGTACATTAACAGCCCTCAATCCATTTACACCAAAGAAATCTCCCTGTGCGTTATGCATTGCACAGAACCCATAAACAGACAATAAACACATTGTAATTATAATGCCAACTCTTTAATTACGTGTGTCATTTGGGGATGGTCGAGCTCACTAATTGTCGGAGTGATGTGAAAGGATTGGGGGGAGGCAAGAAGGAGATCAAGCCTCAGGCCCAATGAGAACCATATTCCCCACTCTCCAAGCGTGTTAGAAGGCAGAAAATTCAATTGGCATGGTTCCAAAGAAGAACAGTCCAAACAGCCTTAATCAGCAGGGACAAACTCCATGCAAATCATTTACATTAGCACGAGTGAAGAGAGCAAAAAAAAAATATCTAAGGTTTCACTCCCACAACATCCCACAAAATCTTTGCCTCGTGTAACCTCACTGCCAGGTGTCTTCATAACAAAAAAAACGGTAGCTTCAGTTGCCACCGTCCAAATCTGTATATCATTTGACAAAGCACAGAAACAGCTAGAACCATGCTAGGTAGGCATCTACAACTATGTATTGCTCTATTCTAGAGTTGCAGGATTTATATTTTACTTTATGACTTACTGTTATATGGCATTTCTCTTTCATGGTCTGTAATGAAATCAAAATGACAGGAAAGAAAAGACACAGAATGTGGATAACATGCCACAAGCTGAATTTAACATGATATTGCAGTAGACTTACTGTAGCTGACTAGTCGCTAAGAAAAAAGAATCTCCTAGTTTCTACATGAGGAGAACTCTACCTCACTCTCCCACAACATTCCCACATTGAATTAAATGTTAGTACGTTTACATTTCATTTGCAGTCTTCAGAATACGCAGTGGGATCATAAAATATGCCAGGGGCACCACACATCTTGCTACAAATTTATGAAGGCGATGTGTGTGCTGACAGTAAAGTTAGCAGAGAGTAGCAGTCAACATGAGGAAAATCATTCTAAGGTTAGTAGCTAATGCTACTTCCAACTGGCCTCTAGCTGCTCCAGGTTGAAGGCAAAACTGTTGCTGAAGCCATGAGCTGTTTTATTTACAAGGACACGCTCCCATACAGAGTTACTGAAAATATCAAGTTCAAATGAATGACAATAACCCAGAGCCTCAGATAAACAATACCCAGCATTTGGCAGCATTTTAGTTAAAAAAACACCTTAAGAACAGACCAAAAAGTTGTCCAGTATCTTACTGCCCATGTTTACTGCTATCAGTGTGGCAGAAAACATAATCATCTGCAGTATATCTGATTTGGTATTTTAAATTTAAAAATTAGGAAATAATTCATGTATTTGCAAGTAAAAATCTAAGGTGAATCAAATCATATTGATTTGGCCTTCAATCATGTATGTATTGTTACAATTTATTTGTATGGTTTTTGTATTGGATTGTGGACGATATATTTATAATCATTTATATCAGTTCTGTCAGAAGTGACTTAAGAGGGCATTTAATGGTGAAGCAACGATTGGAACTACTTGTGTAAGAAAAGAAACCCTTATTTTTTATGGGTTATTTTTTACACAGTACTTAGTGAGTTCCACCTGCCACATAATATTTAATCTATTATCTGATGCAATTAAAAGTTATTTTCAACATGAACAATGCCAACTCCTGAGTCCAATACAAATTTCCCTGAGTGGGACAATAAAGTTCATCGTATCGTATCGTATTTCAACAGACTCCTAAATGTGTTCAAGGGTTTCTTTGCATAGGAATACAAACCCATTGGGTTAAAACAGTTCATAGAAAATCACATACAGTATGTCATAAATAATTATTCACCAAAAGTACTAACTTTTAGAACAACGTGCAGGTAGCAACAACTTGCTTTTCCAAGTTTGATCACATGATCAGGAACATCATTGCTTATACCAAACAAGAAGTGACTAGGTTATAATAACCAACAATATTAGCATATACAGTATATGGTGTGGTGGAGAAAGATCACAGAGTGAATTATTGAAAGCACTTTAAGTGCAGTGCACCCTGAAAACACTTTGTGAGATGACATCTTTCAGATGATTCACAAGCCAAGCAATGAGAAATGTCAGTTAAGCCATGAGAAACTGTCTCCACCATTGTTTACATATTGACTAGCACTATGTGGTCGGCCCTGATGAGAACAACACACAGCCTCCAATGGTATGATCTCACTGGGTGGAAAAAGAGCAATGAGTGTAGAGCTGGTAGGAGGGTGTGGCACTGCAATCGATGAAGGTGGAGAAACTTAAACACAAACAAAACAAATCTATTATTTGTTCCACAGTATGAAATCACAGATTAGCTAAGCTAGTTCCGAAACTGCACCAGTCACGCTACAATTTACTACTCAAATTGTTCTCACCTCTGCTTTTTCCGTTCTTCTGTCTATGTGAGGTTCAACTGAACACTTCACTGTGCCCTGTAAGGTCTTTTACACGGGGCCACTATTGATAAAAGAGATCAGAGTGACTGAGAGAGAGAAAGAGTGCATGAAGGATACAGAAATTTCATCTACTATCCATCTCATATTCTAATGTAGCCATTATGCTCTAAAAAGAGACTGCTCATCTATTCATTTTATGGGGCATTTGCAAAAAAGATGACACTGCAAGAGGGTTGGTCGGAGTGATTAAAAATCTTTGAATTAGCCCTTCAATCACTGCATACTATTGTGTATAAAGTACACAGAAATGCACTCAAAAGCCTAGCCCAACTCCTCTCTGTAGTATGAAAAGATTGATTTACTAATTTCTCACTGTGAGTTGTTTTCAGTGCGAAGAATTGATTGGTCAACACATTAAAAGCTTGTACATCATGTACTCCATACACACAACATGAGAAGGCTTTTAGAAAAATATCTAATAACTGTGAACCACACCATGGTGAGCATTTAGAACAGGTGTAGTCATGAATGTCCCACAAAAGGCTGTAAACACTAAACTAAAAAGGAAAACAACTGTGGAACATCATGCGAATGATGCAGACGGCACTTTGATGTCACTTGTCTGTGTCTGTCTCCTGGATCTCACAAACTCTGTACTTGTAGACCATGTTCATGATTGAAGGAAAATGTTGGAATGATGTGAGTCATTTAAGGTGTGTGTGATGTGATCGTTAATGTTGTCTAAAAAGTTGTTTTTTTAATCTCACATGATTAAGTCAAAGAGACAGTTTTAACAAAATATTGCAAAGAATTCTAGAGTTGCAACAATTGAATAATTAATTAGTTGCCTACAATTAAATTAATCAGCAACTATTGTGATAATCAATTAATTGTTTTGAGCATTGAGTTTTTAAAAGGAAAAATTCTCTGATTCCAGCTTCTTAAATGTAAATATGTTACAGTTTCTTTAGTCCAGAGTCTTCTATGATAGCAAACTAAATATCTTTGGGTGGACTGTTGGTCTAGAGTGGACGTGTGAGGGTGTCACCTTACGCTCTGGGAAACAGTGATCAACATGTTTCACCGTTTTTTGAGTAAAATAACTAATGAATTAATCCAGAAAACAACTGACAGATTAACGGATAACGAAAATAATTGTTAGTCACCGCGCTACAGAATTCACAAGATTTAAAAGATGTGAAATGTGCTTCAGCTTTCATTACAAATGAGAGAATAAATACAATGTGAAACAAATCTGGCTCCCTTTCATACACGTACAGCATTTGATGTGGTAGAACGTGCAGGCTTTCAATCCGTTTTTGACCTGTACATCTGTTACCGCTGTCACAGGTTAAACTAACTTTCACAGAGACTCAAATCTGTAACTGAAGAATTATTCACGTCACTGCTAAAGTACACATTTAGACTTTTTCTCATGCTTTTTACGCTGGTACCTGGAACAAAATAAGTACCAAATAAAGTTTCAGTTCCAGTATAGTTTCTCTCTCTCGATCACCCACTCATATACTCTTTATCTTACTTCTTTTTTTAGAATACTCAGGTAGTCACATATATGTCTTGTAAACCAAAATAGCATTAAACAGTTTCCATCCTTAATATAAATCCGCGTTTGCCCATTCATAAGAAGCATGTCATGAAGCTAAGTCAGCATTACTCCATTCGGATCAACTGTAAATGATGCAAACAATATTCAAGAGCGGATTGTGCTCATGTGCAAAAACTGATCATTGAAAACCAAAGTCGACTTTTTGTTTTTGTTTTTTCCTCTGCACTGTAAATACTCCTTTAGTTTTTTGACAGGTCACGTTTCGCACGCGAGTTACGCTTCTGTTGTAACTGCCTGTTTTTGTGTCACATGACGACCAGTGTTGCTTGTGCGTGCTTACTGTTAAGAAGTAAAGCATGTTGGTCTTACGAAACAGGAGAATAACTGTGGCACTACATTTTAATACAAAATGCTGCAGAAGGGCCGTTATTCACAAACAGGAATGGACAACACACGATGATAGATTCATGACCATTAACTTCACTTCTTTGACGTTTTGAGTTTGTGTTTTTTACTTAGAAAATTTGTGGTTGAATATATTGCTATGTTATGTATGTATTTATGCCAGTGTTTGGACCACTAAAAGTGATATCTGTGTTGTACAGAACACAGAGAAATGTGTTGATGTGAACTGACTCTTCATCAACACATATCTCTGTTTCCCTTTGATAATCTTGAGATATTGCTCATATCTCCCTCTCAATCGGTTACCGTGTGTTGTTATAGATACTGAACAAATCAAACCAGTTGCTACTTCTGTAGTGACTACTTAAACATTTCAGATAATTGACTCTATGTGAAGTCATAGACTGTGGTTGTCACTCTCGTTTATAATCAACCTGCACCTGAACCAGACTGAGCACTCTTGTGAGGGATGAGAACTCTGGTTAGCTGATTTGAACACCCGGCTGGGTCTATTCATTTCAGCGAGACCCTGACAGTGACTTTGCAGTAGCGTTTTCCACTCATACTACTGACCCCAGATGTCTATTGCTGACCATTTCAAACTTGCCACCTGCTGCATGTAACACGGCTTGTTGTTGTACCTGTTGCTAAAGGATTCTGATGAGACATTTGCAAGATCAGCGACAGCCACTGCGGCTGACGCCTCTCGTCTAAAAGGGACTTTACACACATCCGCAGCATCTGATGCTGTCCCACTCTGTGAAAGCCACATATGTATCATACCAGACAAGGATCTTTGTGTGGATCTCAAGATTACAGTGATTTGATGCAAAAAATACTGTACAAGCTGCCCGTCAAAGTGAATCAAAGCATCATCTAAACATTCTTTCACAAATGTTAAAGCACACTTGTCTCCTTATCAGTCTTGACCTTTTCTATCATGATTCAACTAGCATGTGCTCATAGCAGAGCTATGAGAGTTAGAGAATGACAAGCTCTATCGATTCCTAGCCAGGTAATGTTCGCTCAATTGACTATAACAAATAAAAATGTTGTTTTGGAAACTGGGCTTGGACTTTAACTCATTATGACTATTTGGCATTTGACTAAAATATAAATACTGAAATAGCTTCTGATGTAACAACATCTGAAGACAACCTCAATTTGACCCTCTGGCTGACTGTGAAGACACTCCTGAGCAAAGTAAGTCAGAATCTTGTTTCATGACAGCGGATGTCAAATGTCATCGACTATGGCTGGAGTTATGGAGGAACCATTATCCCACAATGTCCAACATCTCACCACAAATTTAAAACATATGGACAATCTAGGTAGGAGTGTGCTATATGGTTAATATTGTGATAATTGTTATCTTTTTATTGTTGTTATTTTTGCTTCTACTGTGTTATTTTTTTAAAAAGCATTCCAAATAACTTAAAAATGAAAGGTGAATATAAATGATATATTATAAAAAACAAATCAATTAATTTTAAAAATGTATCATGTCAAGATTTTTTACTGTGACAGCAAGATTCAACTTGTAATTTGTTTAAAAATTGGCACATTGAGAATTTAGCACAGTATGAATATATGAAGAGACATAAATTATAATAATGAATTATCATCCATCCCTAACAAAGTCAGAGACACCAACAAAACCAGAGTGCTTTTTTTTTTTTTTTTAATCACAAAAACAACCATGACAAAGTGTTTATCTAGTCAGCACATGCAGCGAATGGTTAGCCACACTATCTGCTTCAACACATAATTCCATCCCAGGCTAATCTATTGACCGAAATGATAAACAAAAAAATAACTCCTGTGAAAATAACCATCTCCAACTGAGTGGTTTGGGAATGGAGCCCCACCCTGTTTACAACACTGAGAACAAAAACAAACTCCCTCCAAGGAGCCCGGGCAAATGCAAGTCACACACTCCGAGCAATACAGGCAAACAACTACAATGTCTGAAGATCTACTGGGAGAGCAGGCTACCTAAACAACAGTAGCCCTGCACACAATCAAGGTGTGCATGTTTGTTTGTGCGAGTGAATTGGAGAGCGAGAGAAAGTTATCTGTGAGAAAGACAGAGAGAGAGAAAAAGCGAGAGTTGGTGTGAAAGTGGAACTGGGTGGCAAACAAAGTCAAATACCACCCCCACCACCCCAGTCTCAGGTCAACTGAATCATCAGGAGTCAGGGAAGATACCGTCACCACCTTCCATGAATAGCTCACAAAAACCACATCAGTATGACTTCACCGTGGCAAAGCCAGTAGTTTGAGAAACACTCTCCCTCGATATCCAAGAGACTCTGAATGAAGAGGTAATGAATCTCAGTTAACAAGGCCATTATCAGTGAAGGAACTACATCAGCAGGAGGGACTCCAAAACCATGAGGCCCTTATATCCCCTGGCCTTTTATTGGTGCTATTAACCGCACAGGTATATAACACAAAAAAAAAAAAAAAACAAGTGCAAAGATAAAAGTATCATGCGTTTGTACATCATCACAGTAAACAATGAGACTGTATAAGGGACACAGGTCTAATTAGCCATCTCTGCTCTCTGCTATCAGGTGTTTAAACAGCCTGCTAGGATGATAATAGTAACCTGCATACTTTCATCTGTGCTCCGGACTCATCAGCGTGGTAGCACCCAACGCTGCACTGCATCTTGGGTAATTACTGCTTCCCAATTACCACCCAGCTGGTAAATATATATCAAATAAACAAGCAACAACCCGTCAATTAGGAGCACCCTTTCATAATGGGGGGTTCAAAATGATGTTTTATGTACAGACAAGAGGAAAACGAGTGTGAAAACAGAGCATTCGACTTCAAAGTGAACTAACCGCAGTTAAGAGTTACATCTGAGCAACAACAGTTTCTAAAATAATTAAATCACATGTTTTTTTTTTGAGGTAATTAATATGCACCTCTAATTAAAGGTCTTTTGCAAACAGGGCAAAAATGTACAATACGGGAACAGTGCCGCTCTACTGAGAAAGGACTCAAAAATGAAACCTTTTTTCTTCACGGACGAGTGAAGAGGGACAGTAACATTGTATTGAATTCAAAGGCAAAGAGAACAGCTGCAGTAACAGTCTGTCAACAAAATTTGCATTGCTGCTCTCTCCTCATCTCCATTACTCTCTCCTGTCTCTCCTCAAGCCCACGGAGCTGCCGGCTCAGATCTGAGTACTCTGATGGCTTATCACATAGCGAGCAGCAGGCTAAGCCGGAGTGATGCGCCCAAAAGACATGATCAAAGCACACCAACTTTCCACCCAGCAATGATGATGGAAGAGCAGGCCCTGCCATGTTATGTTTCTTATTAGGCTGGGACTGCCAACTGAAAACACAAGCCAAGAAGTCAAGGATGAGGGCCTTAAAGATGTGCTCCTGCAACCTTATTTTACATTACGCTGCCTACTACAGTTAACAGGGTTTAAGTAATAGTCTGTGACATTTTCATATTAGTACATGTCAGTTTTGCAATTCTCATTCTCCCACTGATGTAGCACAATATGGATTTAACCTATAGGCAGTTGATGAAAGCCCTCATTTCGTAGATCTAAACATCCAGTATGAGATGAGGTGCTTGGATCTAAAAAACTCGGTGCATGTGATGATTTTTATATTTCCAGCAGCAGGAACAGCGGTTTGTTTGGCATAAACAGAAGAACCTGTGAGATAGCACGAGAAGCCACCGCAGCTGAACAGACAAAGAACAGCGTCCACCACTAGAATCTCAAACTTCAAAAACAGACAATCAAAGGAAAAAGATATCACAGCAGGGCAGCCCAGGAATATCAATTCATATCATGTTACATTAAAGAGAGAATTTAACTTTTACAAATTCTAACTTTAAAATTCGGCTTCTTATTTTCTTAAGTCACAGTGTCTGCTTCAGGTAGAGAAAATATCAAATCTCTCATCAGTGGAACTGGACAGTTCAAGAATAGTCTAATTCTTTATTTATATATACCCATGTATATATATATATGGGTATGTATAAATAAAGAATTAGACTATTCTTGGGTTACATCCTACAATAGATACTTTCAGACACTCTTATTTTGGCTTCTCCAAAATTGCCAAGAAGAAAAACTACTTGTTGAAAACATGGTTGCAGTTATCAGGATCTACACCACTTGATGGTGTGTAAAGATTTAGTCTGCAGAAGATGACAAATGAAGGTGAGAGATGTCTTTTTTTTTTTTTTTAGAGATCCAGATCAGCAAATTATATTTTGTTATTTGAACATAAACTGTGGAAATCCAAACATAGAGTGACAAATGACTTACAGTTTGTATGTACTTTCACTAGGGGCTTTAGATTGTTCCAAAAGCGGCAAGCTTCACTTCCTGTCCATTGTTGCCCTAGAACGACAAACAAAAAACAACATCTTAGATTACAGTCAGACTAATGTAAACTTTATTGAAAATTCTCTCAAAATGAAGTCCACGTCATCCATCAGGCCATGGAAGCCACTTCATAAACACACGCAGACTGACATACAGACTGGACAGCTGATAGAAACAGGTGCTGAGGTTTCGCCTGGCAGCTGAGCACAGCTTGTAGCATATGGTTGATTCCCTCATGTCTGGACCAAAATGTTTGTAGCTTACCTGCATCATTCCCAAAAGAGATAACAGACTATGAACTACTCAAAAATGCTAATTTTAAGTTATTATATGCAAAAAAAAAAAAAAAAGCTCTGAACATAAACATACAATCATTATGTCATACAATATCTTAACCAATCTGACTGTAAAGTGAAGAAAAAAAAGAAAAAAGAAAATTTGCATTCTTCATTCGTCTCATCTTAACATTTTTTTTTTTTTTGTTATTTGGATTATCTATGCAACTGTGTCTTTGCAAACTTATGTCTGAATGTGTAAAACGTGAAAATGATTGCACATACGCAATTTCTTCCAAATGCAGATGTGTTGCAGAACATCACTACACCCTCTATTACCGCCCTTAAAAAAAAAAAAAGTGTCAAATCTCAATGCAAACAACACCCCAGGGCGAAGCCAACCACCTTAACATAACTATGTGTCTTCTGTTCCAAGTCTTTCTTCATCTTGTTTGAGAAGAATCCATCAGCAACAGATTCCATAAACTCAGCTTTTACCTGCTGTGTTCTCGAGTATCAGATGAGCGCAAAAACACCTTAATTTAATTAAATCCACCGTCAAATATGCTGACAGTACCCTTAGAATTAGAAAATGTTTGATTATATAATCACTGTTAGAAGCCATCGTACAAGAAAAAAAACTAAGCAAAATATTAGTCTTATTACAGTACCACCTACAGTACCATATAGCCTATTGATACTGTAGAGGCTGTTGCAAAATTTAAAGCAGCCCATCCAACCTAATTTAAAATGAACTGCATGTACAACAAGCCAATTATTAATTCAAATAATAACCAATATACCAATACTACTACTTTAATACACCAGCTTTGCTAATAGAACAAAATGTACTGGATACTTCAATATTTTTCAATCAATATACAATCTGTAAAACTGTTCAGTATTCCTGAAACACAACACCAGTAGTAAAAATCATTTTGTAACTCAAGTTAATTGATTGTAATTGCATGTTCCTTCTCTTCCCATGCAGAAGGCTGACATTTTTTTTGTCAGCATCCCTCCCTTTATTAAGGACACATGACAGTAGAAGACAGTAATTAATGGCTGCATGAGTTAATGGCTGTCCTGAGCATTTTGCAATCTCCATAGAGACTGAAGAGCTACACAGAGCTCACCTGAAGCTGTCCACTCTCTGACCAATCACCTTTCCTTGGCATGGAGAACCGTCTGCCTGGGTACGCCACAGGGGCCGGGACACACTAACCTTTCCCCTGGAAATATTGTTCTGCTTTCCTTTGTTATCACTTCCATTCATTAAATACAGCACTAATGAGTGGTGATGCACTTGTATTTATATTGCTGCTACTCTTCCCATTTGGTGTTGTGTGGCTCAAACATGCAGAAACTACATGACATATTCATTTACCAGAAAATTTCCCTTTATTGATCAGTCACTTGTCTTGTTTTATGCAAAAAAAAAAAAGGTTTCACGCAACTGGTTTCAGGGTATCTGAAATCAAATGAAGGGTGAAACTGGCAAATAAATCTGAAAGCAACAATACAGCAATTGCAGAACCTTATTCCCACACTGGACCGAAAATAACTCTCCTTATCATTCAGCTGCAAGCGAGAGAGCACAGTCAGTTTACAGCCCCTCCGTACCCAGCACAGGGTATTTCAATGTGTGTTCACAAATACTGAGCCGTCAGATGAAAGAGAGGGCCGCTCCACTCAGGGATGGGAGTCCTCACACTGAATGCATGAGTGACTGATTACTTTCTTAGCAGTTGAACCTCAGCTCTCTACAAAGAAGAGCCTTAGCCCGAGCCTGAAGAGGCCAAACTTGAAACAAGGGCTTTCTAAATAATACAAAATCACAGATTGGTGTGTTAAGAAGGATCTTGCGTCATTACAATGCATACAGCTGCTCTTCCTCAAATTTCAAGCTTTGAGTCCCCCCCCCCCCCCCCTCTCTCTCTCCCTCCTCCCTGCCAACTAAATGTATTCAGTTGTAGTGAGGGGCAGAGAAAGTACAGTCACTTTTGTTTCTAAACACAGACACAGGGGACAGTGTTAGGTTGTTCCCATCAGAATCAGAAGGCTGAATGTCTATATGTAATAGCCGTGTCAAACAGCAGGCCTGGAAAAGTTGCAAAGTTCATCCTGTGTTTTAAAACCTGGGTCAGCATTTGTGAAGGTCCATTTCTGCATAAGTGAGCACACAAACCCCAGTGCCTGTTCAAATAGTCTGCAGCTCTCTCTCAGGCAGCTCATGACAACAGCCCAGCAGCAGCACTGTTTGATCTCCAATGTTTTCCTTAATCTGGGTTGTCAAGGTTCGCTTGTTGGAGGCTGTTTACTTTACTTCTCCTACAAAAAAGTGTTTTTTTCCCCTCAGACAATGACTAATCCAAAGACCAAGAAGGAGGGAGCACTGCCAGCAATAGTTGTTAAAGCTGCAGTTTCCCTTTTGTAAATTTTCAGATGGTTTTAGTCCTGCTGTTGCCAGCTGCAGACTTACTGTATAAAATATTAGGGTAATATTTCATTCTTATATGTGTGCAGTTCAGTCTTTATAGACATACATAATCTGTATCTTTTTTTATTAAATTATTCTTTTTTTGTGCAACTACTAATTCTAATAATAAATCAACAGGGATTAGCCACATGAGACAGCTGCTCATAATATTTATACATACACAGTAAAATTCATTATTCATCTTTGTTTGGTGTACATTTGTCTGTCAATACGCTCTGTTATAAAATGTTAATTATAACATAAATTAGACCTAAAATATTTAATATACTCTGCTTTCCTTTGAGTGTTTCCATAGTGTTAAACGTTTTTCTACATTCCTTTAGACAGTGTACACGGATAACTTAACATTACTGAAAACTATTTACACACTCTACTAACAACAGGTAATTGTTAATGGATAATTTAACAAAATTTAAACCCCTACTTTTGACAATTAATAATTAGATGCTCTGCAACTTCAGCGTTTTTACAGTTAGTAAAACGTCCAGCTTTAACCCACACCACAACTGACTCAATAGATGGGCTACACTTGTTTCAAACAAAGCAAACCAACGTCACAGTTGAATAAAACCTCTTGTTTTAAACTTTTCATGTTGTGGTGTGGCTGTAAATTGTCACCGATATAATAAAAAATAATTCAGTTAAGCCTTTGTGTTAATGAAAAGTTCACTGTGAGGTGATATATCCGCTTTAATGTATTGTGTTACCGCTGAGCTGACAAGCTTAACCAAAACAACAGCCTTCAATAACGCTAATGATGAACAGCCAAATAAAAGGCGATTAGCTAAAGCGCTAATACAGTTAATAACTATAGTTTGGGGCAGTTGTGCCTTCCTCCGGTCTTTCGGAGTTTGGAGGACAGCTAACACGTGGGGAAGAGCTCCTTCCCTGGTCTTACTCCAAAGAAATCACGGCACTCAAACTTCCCTTTCACCGAGTAAAGTTAATAACTTTTACGGCGTTAGCATTAACAGGTAATGTTGTAATTACGCGCTGTTAACGTCTATCGCCAGTCAGCACTTGGTGGTGAAAAATACTTTTCCCCCAAAGGTGCATTTTCCCCCCGGGGTCTCACGAGTAGCCTCAACTAAGTTAGAAACCCAACTTTCCACAAAAAAAAGTAGAGTGTACAACACTCGTAGTAACAAAAGGCGCTCTAACAGTCACACTTTGCAGCGATATTTAATAGCGCTAACAGCCACGCCACATTATAATATCACAGGTGTTTGTTTATTTGTTTATTTCGCCATTTGAAACAAGACAGCGACAAAAACCAAAGACAAACTCCGTGTGTATGTGTGCGTGTGTGCAGCAGAAGCAGCAGCAGGTATCTAGATACGACACAACAAAGCTAATGTTAACATAATAGTGAAACTTACCAGAATGGCTCTACAGCAGCTTACAGGCGCACGCGGAGGATACCGATTTGCTAGTAGCCTATGAGATAACGAACCCGTGCACGCGAGGTTGTGTACCGAGAACGCGTGCGACAACAAATCACACCGTAAACACTAACAATATTACTCCGCCCGCCTTGGTGTTAGTGGCGAGGTGGTGGAGGTGTGGGGTGTGGGGGGGCGGAGGGGGGGGGACTAACTAACTAACTTAACTATAAGGAGAAAGAGATAATCTTACCGAGGGCGTCGAAAAAAAGCAAAATGTGGAGTTTCACACTCGCTACCTCCCAGTCTGTGTCGTGGGGAAAGGCACGGGCTCCTTTCTTAATGTTGTTATTAGATTTTAACACGCCGAGAAAAGGAGGAGAGGAAAAAAAAGGAAGAATCGCGGATTTGGATGTTGTTGTTGTTGATGTTCCAAGTCCGTGACGTCATATCCACCTGCTGGGTAAACAACGTTCATTGCATTGCAGATCCTTCATAGAAACATCAGAGTCACAAGTACAATTCAGTAGCACTTAGTAGCACTTAGTAGGTCCTTTTTATGGGGAAATGTAATGATGTGCATTAGTTTTAGCTGAAAGTGTGACAGGAGAGAGGGGGCTGTCAGAAAAGCTAAAATGTCTAAGCTGACTAATTACAGCTGAGGCAGAATGAACTTCTATTATTTCAGATATTTCTCCTGTCTGTGTTTTTTTTTTTTTTTTTTTTTTTTAATCTGAGGTTCATGTAACTGTTTCAAAGCCTCACTGCAAAAAGATGATTTGCTTTGACATAATCATCAAAGATGTTTTAATCTCAACTGTGTGGAGTTTTAACCATTAAAGAGGGTTATATTAAGGTTTTTGAAAATGACTATGAAGATAATCAGAGTGCAGGTTATATCAGTTTATGTGTGGTTATAATATCTGATATGTAGGTCTAGCTATTCAGAATATTTTCAAATGTTAAGTGCCGTGACTATACATACATTTCAACAAAGGTATCAAGTATGTTTGTTTGGCATCATTTTTGTGGTTGAAAAGTTGTGCTTACTCCCAGATCATGACTACTGTCATTGTGACAGTATTCAAATCTCTTGTCACTTGCCCCTGAAGAGGAGAATTATCATGGGCCAGTTCAACAGTCCGGTTAACACTCATTGTAAAGCAACATTAATTTAACCTCAAGAGAAAGTATTTTAAGTCGTTTTTTGTCCTTGATCAAGGTCTGAGAAGCACAGCTCATTTCGTTATAAATGACATTACATTTATCATGGCTGCATCTGGGAGGAATGCTGCTGCTGATGAACCGTCTCAGCAAGTCTGTTTCTTAGTACAGAGCGCCACCCTCTGACCAAGCCCAGTCACAGGAAGCATTTTCACAGAATAGTCACTTAATCTCTAGCATATGGGTTTATGGAGATTTTATTTAATATTCTCAATCCTCTTTGTCACTCTATTATTCATTACCAACATTTCCTGTATTATCTTTAACCCTTTCGTTGCATGGATGTTTGCCAAACATTCTGACATACCTCAGGTTCTTTAGAGGCCTGTAACTTCTGTATTACAGATTGAGTTTGTATTAACATTAATAACCCCCCCAAAAGTATACAAATTGTATTTATTTGCCCTTCTTATCTGTCATTTATAGGCTGAAAAATGTTATTTTCAAAATGTATTGATCATCAATATAATAATTTCAATATAATCTATTATATTTTATGTTTATATACTCATTGTACTGTGCTACACAAGAACTACTGTAACTGCATTATTACTTGCACCAAACACAAATTAATCACAAATCATAGTGTGCGACTGTGTTGTGGTCATTACAATATCTTTGCACTGCGCACATTAATCTATAGTTTTGCTGTTAAGGAGTCACTGTCATCAAAACCCTAAAAAAATGTTAAAGTTCACACCACATTAAACTAACATTAGCAAACCTCCTCATCCTTTTGTCTGCATTAATTCATTGTGACAGTGATACGAAACAAGACCAGACAGGAAAACACATCACATGCTATTACCTGTTACCTGCAAACTGTGAAAAAAATGCTGTCACATTTCTTGACAATTTGAAGACCCTATAAAGGTTTCAGAAAAATACATTAGAAAAGCGTCAGTTTTCAATAAAATTGACATTTTCACACAAGATAACTGTTAAAAAAAAACAATAGCTTGTGAAATAGAAGGGATCTGGGGCTGAACTAACCAAAATGAAGGAATAAAACGAGGTGTAATATGGTCCCCGGTATAATTAGTTTATAGTTATAATAATAGTAGTTACATTATATACATGAAATAAGCATAGTGAAAGTTATGTCACAGCCCTTTAAATTGTATTTCCATAGGGTTTTCTTTTTTAGTGAAAGCCTGTCCTCAACCCCACAGCTCAAAGCTGACAAGTTAAAAAATATTCCCACTGTAAAGCTGCACTGTATATGTGACAGACATGGCAGTTATTATATGGCCTACAACTAGTGTTGTGCTCAATGACCCCAGTACCCGGAAACACACTCTGAGTCATCCAACTGATAAGTCTGAAGCCACAGTGTGGAATTCAAACATACGATGTGGAGACGCATACACAGCCATAGCAAGAACTGAAAGAAGTTCCCGATTCAAATTTACATTTTTAAAAGGTTTGGAATATCCAAAACATAAAAGACACGCCTAAGAAAAAAATCTCTCTATTAAAACTAAAATATTCCTATCTGGCTTTTGAACATGTGTATGTGGTTCTCGCTGGTGAATGTATGATGTCATTCTTCTACTTTATGAAATTTTATCTCTTCTGGTATAACTCCACCCTGCCCATAATATTCCTAAGAGGATTTGCAGTTTTACTGTGGTTCGTATAGTGAGCCAATTCTACAGTCTTTTATAGTATTACAGCAGTTTTTTTTTTCACAAGGTTGTAAACATGATTGTCTGGAGTAATTAATGAGAAAAAATGAAGATGTATATACACTGTCAAGTCAATCTAACATGTAATCTAAGCTTTCTAATCCTTCAGCAGCTTGATCTGCATGTCAATACTGGATCTATGAGCTCAGCGGAGCCCAACAACCATGAGTCTGGGTCTGAATTTATTACCATGTTTTGTTGGTGTCACACTGGTGATGTGTTGTGTGGATTAAGGCCCTGACTTGATGGAGTGTAGTTACAAATTAATTGAGGATCACTATCAGTTACGTAATAGCCTCTCCACACATACGCGTGCACACAACAAAGTAATTAGCTTTCTGTTAATTAGGTAATTAAGCAAATGAATAGGAGCTCCTCTTGATTTCCAAAGCGGATGAATGGCTCGGATACGGTGTTTTCCCCTCGCTGCTGCAGGCTCTAGCATTCAACATGTAATGAAAGGAAGAGGACTTCTGGAGAAGGTATACAGATTAATGACCTGTAGAGAACTGTCCAATGAGTGCAAGGGAAAAAAAACTTGAGACTAGGATATCTTGTGCAGCATTCTGCATTTATAAATATACACTGATTGATGGCATGGTCATTGTTGAATTTCCAGGCATCAGACACAAATAACTTTTAAATCTTGAAAAAATCATACTGTTTGCAATGTGAATTTGGAATATTCTTCAAACTTTCTTTTTTTCACTTAACCCTTTAACATATAAATTATAATTACACAGATTAATACTTTTTTATTATTATTACAGAACATGTCTGAATGTTAATAGTGTTATTTACCTAAATTAAACTACATCATGCATAATTCAATAATCCATGATACTGTTTGAGTATGTGGTAGTGATAGTAAAGCACGAATGGTAAATAGTCCAGTTTCTTTAACACATCAAATTAAGTGGACTGTTATATTTCCAGTTACCGAAAATAAATATAAATAGATATAGTCATGTCAAAATCTCAAATTGGGGAAGACTCAAAGAAATTAAAAATATAGAAAATATTGAACTGGCATTTATCAGGTGGTCAAGAACATGACTCCAGATGATTGCTAATGTTGCTCCGTGTCTGCTGGTTGTGTAAACAGGCAATGGTTTGCTAACACATGGTATCAGTGAATCACTTGCACTGTTTTATCCTGATGTCCATATGTTCTGTGTTTAACTTACTGTCTAGGTCATACTTTTGTTGTGTCACATTTCATTCATAAAAAAACATGTAAAAATCTAAAAAAAATTAACTAATATCAAATAATAATAATGATTCTAGCAGTATTAACTTTATATGGTGATACAATGTAAATGTTGTGTTTACAGCTTGTTGTGCAGCCTCGAACTGGCCAAAAGGGGAAAAGAAAATCTAATAGGTCTAGTTTAATAGGCCTTTTTTTTCCACAGAAGACTTTCTGACATGTCACAGCAGGAAATGCACAGGTGTAAATAATACAATACATGATGAAATCCATTTCATTTTCAGGCTCCTGGTATTGTGTATATTGGCTCACTGTCAGAATGAGAAACTTGAATAGAGCATTGTTGATATTATTAGGACCATCTGTGCTTTTTCTACTCGGACACGATAAAATGTCTGCTGTGAAACAAGAAAAAAAAAGTGTCAGATTTGGAGGTCTGGCACTGTAGATTATCAATCATGTGCATGTTGAGTGAACACTCACAAACACCCAAAGAATTATCTTACTTTAATTGGAGAGCCACTGCTTCTTGCTGCTCTCCAGACCTTTACAAGATTTGTTTGAGAGGTATTATTATTGCCTTAGGTGACACAGCAGGAAGAGAGTGTAATGTGCAACTGATCCAATTAAATATGATGAATCAGCACAAAATGGTTTGCCGTAAGTGAAAGATGCTGTAATGCTGAAGTATTAACACATCATATGCCAGAATATGCAACACCGTCCTTAAACAGATAACTGCTGTTTATGACCGTTACTGTGCAACAAGAAACACAAACAATTGCGTTTTCTTTTTATTTACTTAGTCCATGTCACTGCAAAAATCATGTTTACAAAGGAAATATTGTCCCCTTATAACTAACTTATCAACCAGTCCAAAGTTGAACTATAAAAGTGGTGTGACATACAATAATACCAGAAGCATTCAGTTTACTGTAGTCTACACTGTAATAAAACAATAGTATGTTAACTGTGTTAGTGAAGGTAGGAGACTGATTAAGTTTCAGAAAAATGGCCCAGATATAAATCATACAAAATAATCTAAAATATAAAAATGTTATTTTATATTTTAGCCATTAAAATGTTATTAACCTGTACAGACATGATCAAATTGATGAGGTCATTTTTACTTATGATTCAATACGTTCCTTTGAAGCAGCAGTCTACATGCACTCATATTTATTTAAACCCACTATCTGTGTGTGGAACTTTTTCTTAGTCATAAAATTTGACATACTGCATCTACATATCATACTAAATATGGGAATCGTATGACCGAATGTTACTTCCTTTAAAACAAATAACGCTGCATTTTTCTCAGTGTGTTATGGTTAGAAGGACACAGTCCAAGCAAACTAGATTTATCGGTCAGGAAAACAAGTACAGACAAGAGCACCACCAGTTGAGCACAAAAATGTGCCATATCTCTTCAGAGAATTACACCAAACAATGCGTGACTGAGTTAAGGAGAGCAGAGGTCTACTTTTAACACTTGTATTGAGCGAAATGTCAAGTGCGGTGTGGTGTGAGAACATTCAAAGAGGCACCTTTCAGGATGGATTTTGCTCTTTAACTGAAGCTGTAAAAACAGAAAAACTTCTAAGAAACCAATTCTAACGTTTCTTAGGGCCTTATCAGTGCTGATCTTCTATGATGGCTTTATAACTGAAGGACACTGTGACTGGAAAAGGTAGTAATGTGCAATATTTCCAAGTGTTACCCTGATTATAAGTTTGATGTAGAACTGATGAAGATAGAAGAAACCAAATGGGATATTCACTTACAAGTGGAGAAACTCCAGCTGAATAAAACACATTAAGATACAAACTTCTTGAACAGAAAAGTGCTTTGGCACTTCACAAGCTGACGTAAAACATGATACGACTTGAAATATCTAACATATCCTAATGTTGAAACATACTAGATTATGTAGCTGCTACCTCTATACCAGGAATTAATTGTGAGGTCCATAGGCCGTGCAGAGCACAGGACCATGACAGTGCAGTTCAGTATAGTAGGAAGTCGAAACCAACATGAACTAAATGAACTCTGATTGAGATTTATGCTGGATATACATTCTCTGAGGGCTTCAGAGCTTTAGGGCCCACATGAAAAGGAAACAAGGCATCAATCATAAAAAGTTACAAAAATATATTGATAACATTTCCTTGTTGAATGCAAAATAATATCCTTGATTAGGTTGTTGGACAGAGCCTTTACGTCAAAGGCTGGTACAGAGTTCAGGTTTAAAAAAAAAAAAAAAAAAAAAGTGCGTTACAATCTAATGTCTTGAGCGTCCTCCCTCAAAGGCATGATGTTCCATGTGAGCTGAAAAAGTCAAAGTGATTCATCTATTAGACATAAATAATATTCATTTTACATGCAGAACATAATTTAGACCTTGACTACAGAGTGACTTGTAAAACATATACTCATGCCTAGATTTGAATCTTAAAGGAAACAATTTTTGGATTTTGTAGAAGCTCTAACAACACAGTCTTAG
Organism: Euthynnus affinis; assembly: GCA_029490765.1. Lineage (NCBI taxonomy): Eukaryota > Metazoa > Chordata > Actinopteri > Scombriformes > Scombridae > Euthynnus > Euthynnus affinis. The sequence goes on along the minus strand of CM055840.1, from coordinate 6,888,328 downwards.
GTCGACAGAAGTACTTACACTGTACCAAGCATTAGATAAAATACTGTAGTTCATTATAATGTCGGTAACAAATATTTAACATGTAGTGACAAGACTAGCCTATATAAATGTGCAACAGTATGTGGAGCAGGTATGAAGGCATATGGTGCATTTGTCTTGCTGCCTTTTCTCCAATGTCAATAAAGCCTTGATTCGCCTGCAGCCATGAACACTCCTTTAAATCATCCTCTGGCACGCTTACATACTGGTTGGAAATGTGTTCTTTAAAATGTGCACAGTCTCTTTTTCTACAGTCTCACTTGCATAGGCTGAAGTTTCTGACAGGGCGTCTTTAAAGCTTGAGCTCATTTCCATTTCTAAATCCAAAAAACACAACACATGAAAGTGGAGGAGGGGAAAAAAAAGGGGGGCATACTTACACTTATAAAAAACAGCTTTAAAAGATATGTATGGGAGGAGCTCATAGATTTTTCCCAAGATACTCGCTTCGTTAGCGAGAGATGCATCTTTATTCCACACTTGTACAACGTCTTCCCGATCTCGAACACTAACACTGACACCGACAACCTCGTCGTCTGATGAACAAAACGAGATAAAACAGCGCCGACGTTAACGGTAAATAAACGTCCATCAACACAAAAGATATGATTGGAAAAAGCAAAGTACCGTACCTGAGGCACAGTAATCTGCAAACTGCTCCCCAATAGTAGCGAGTAACAATTCTTTCCAAACTGCAGACTGAACGGCAAAGAGAAGCTAATTAGTGATTCAGTCATTTATATTATTATGTGAGGAAGATGTGAGCAGAACACAACACCTACAGTGCTTTCTTTTGGTACTTTCATCTTCCATACTCCTCCTTTTGCATTGCTTTCTTCTTCCCTGTTGGAGTAAAAGATAAAAAAAAACAAAATGAATACAGTGCAATCTTCACTGAGTGAACAGGTTTATCTTAATTACATATTTCCTTAAACTAATATAGAAAAGGTTGGATTGAAATAACATGACATTAATATACAGCATGCATTACCCACTCTTATGTAACAGATTTAACTGATGGTCTAATAGTGATAAGGATGTAGCAATTCCAAAAATAACAAAGTAATAATTCAAGATTTTATTACACACTCAGTTCAATTTATTAAATGTACATCCCTTTATGTTGCTGTGATGACATTACTGCACTAACAGTGTTTCTTATATGTCCAATGTAACTGGAGGAGAATTATTATTATTACATTACATGGCAGTTACAGCATGGGCTTCTGTTATAATTTTCTATGCGTTCATGCCAGTGATAAGAAATATAATCATAATATTTACAATAAGCATAGACTTACCAGAGTGGCCTCCGTTCTCCGCGCATTAAGTGATAGCTACATCTCAAAGGCAGTGCTGAAACTGGAGGGATGTTGTTGTATACACTCCAGAACATCTGCAAACAGGGGAAAAAAAGAGAAAGAATGCTTATGACATGTCCAAAAGAGTTATTTCTTCCTATAAACTCCAAGAGAAAGTTACTTTGGTGCAGTATAATAGTAGTATTTTACTCCTGACGTCCGGTATGGATTTCGTTTAAAAGACTTCAGCATGTCTATTTTCTACAAGAAATTACCTGACAGCTGGTATCCATACCATTTTTAATTCATAAATTGTTCATTAATAAAGTAACGCCCACTCTTCATTCTCTGCTACTGAGAAAAGCTGATCATGTTGTTAGATCAGTGATGACGCCAATAAAATCCCACACAGAGCCAGTTCACTAGAAGCAATTCATTCTGAGATCTGTTTCTGTTTTCAAACGTTAGTCCTGCAGTATCACACTTTCCTAGCTGGTGTATTTTCCAGGTTTTGTACAGATGATTCAAATATAACAGCAGGCCTCCCTGCTGGAACCATACAGCAACTACACCATCATGGCTGTAATCTTCTCACTGCTGCACAGGGTGACAATGTGCAAAAAGTTAACAATCCCCTCCAGACATGTTTCAAGACATTAAAAAAATACTCTGCTTGGAATATTAATTTGTGTCTGATGCAGTTTTTCCACAAAAAGTTCACTTACCTAGTTAGAGATTCTTAAAATTACATCTACTATTCTCCCTCATTAAAAAAAAAAAAAAAATCGAGAATCTATGAATATGTAAATTTTCTTTTTTCATTTCAGAGGTTAAACTGCTGAACACAAGGTGACTTCTACTCCATTGAAAAGTCAATTCTCAGTGTTTGTGCACTGGAGGCTTCAAGTTTCCATGCACATCACACTTGTGTAAATTGAATATTGGATCAGGTTTTGGCTTCCAAGATAGATGTAATGTCACAAATCACGTTTGTAAGTTCACCCCCTTTAACTCAGATATTTGTGAGAACAGACCTTTTCCCCCCTTCAGCAGATGAATGTGAAAACAGCCTTCACATGTCAAACTCTGCACATACAGTACATCATTCTGCACAGTGAAGCTCAAACATCCAACAGAAGGAACTAGAAGAAAAACACATTTTTGAGTGAAGGGGGGCTTTAAGGATCTTAGCTGTAAGGGCCAAATCTGTTTCATATTCCCAAATAACTGAAGAGTCGACTTAATGATTATAAAATATTTTGTGTGTTTTTCAGGTTATTAAAACTGAAACCATAAGCTTGTTTTACTTGTGTTACTAAAAAAAACGAATATTAAACCTTTAACAGTGTTTCAAAATATGAATAACTCATGTGTCTGTTGTAACATTCATCTTTATATTAAAAGGTCGGTCAATTTGTTTGACAGATAGCAGTTTAAACCATTTTGGCGGGTGAATTTAACTTGACTTTACTGTAATACAAGCCATCAAACATCATATCAAAACACATTAGCAAATGAACTTTAACATGTTGGACAGTGGACTCAGTGCTGTCAGATACACTATGCCAAACAACAGTACCAAATAGCAACAAGAGGCAGCAGTTTGAAACTTATGTAATATGGTGTCAGTTAGTTGTGAACTCTGTGCTCATTTTTCATAGTAAAATAGTTTGATTTTCCCCCCACAAGTCCTGCCTGCTGTAGCTTTAATTGCCAAGTAACTGCCTATTCCCTTTCATCTCGGAAGCTCTTTTCATGTGAATTTGACTCTATAGCCAAGTCACACACTTGATCTCTTTGCTCTTAAGATGATGAAGCTCTTTAAGCTGACACACCAAATCTCACCTGAACAGTTTGTACTGTGTAGATCTTCTTCAGATTGGATTCACATTCTGCAGCCGTCGTGCCAGGTAATGATCTGCAACAACACATGAAAACTGCTTCAGACTCTCAGACTCTCTCTTCTTTTTTTTTTGGTCAGTTCATCTTCTCTATTGTGTTGACAGGCTGTATAACAGAGCTGTCTTCACTTGCTTTCATATTGGCATTTATCAAAACTTTTAAACCCAGCCTATAGCTGTCCCATTCAAGGTGGGGGTTTTTTTTGGTTTGCATAATAAAGTCATTATTGATGTGTTCAAACTTTGGGAGAATGTATTATTGTGTTTAGACTCAGTATATACTTCAAGATGTTTATCTGCCAAAAGATCAATGAAGGTTTTGAAGAAGTTTGTTGAGAAACCATCTTCCCTGGCAGGCTTATTGCTGGATAATTTCAGATTTTATAATGTCTTTATCTATTTTTTTTTCTTTCAGTTTGGGATAATACATGTAAATTTATTTCGAAAAAAAATCTGAATTCTGTTTTGTTGGTGTGGTTTCATTTTTATGTAGTTCTTCATTAAAATCCTTAAACCTTTTATTAATGTCTTGGGGGTCTTTTATGAGAGTGTATAGCTGGGATTAATAGAGTTTTTTTCCTTTTGAAGTCTGCAGGCAAGTATTTTTCCTGTCTTCTCCCCAATTTCATTTTTTTTCTTTTCAATTGTTATAGGGCAAATTGGAGTTTTGTATTCATCAGAGAATATAATTCAGATTTTACTTTTGTGTATAATGGGGATCAACGGAAAGAAAGAAAGAAAGAAAGAAAGAAAGAAAGAAAGAAAGAAAGGTAGGTGTATCAGAATCTTAGTGCAAGTTATTTCTTTTTAGTTGAACATCAGCCATCTCTAATTATAACCAGTAACTGACCCTTCATTTAGTAATCCCTGAGCAAATTTTATTATGGTGAGACATGAGGATGAAAGAAACATAAGAGAATAGGAAAAAAATAAGCAATAATAAAAAGAAGAATAAACAAACAACAGACACAAAACACACATTGATTAGTGACAGTCCATATTTCCATGGCCAAACACCCACACATAATTAAAAAAAGAAAATTAAGAATAGGGCACTAACTAATTTGCCCCAGTTTGAAACCTTTTAGTATATTGATATTTTTAATGATATTTCTTTCTTTCTTCCCCAGAAGCAAGTTGACAGCAAGTTGCTTTTTCTTTGGATGCTGTGAAAGCCTTCAAAATGTAAATATCTCTTTAGAACTCTAGAAGAATTTGGACTAGGTCAAAATATTATTGAATATATATCAATGCTCTGCAGTAACTCAAAAGTAAACATGTAACAAATGGTTTGATATCAGAAGGATTTCCTCTATACACAGAGACCCAACAAGGTTGACCCCAGGTGGGTAGTTGTGGGTCTGAAAAGTGAAACCAATGCAGAAGTGCTTTAAACCTACATTCTCTCTAATGGCCATTAGAGGGCGACTCCACTGACTGTAAAAAGAAGTCAGATTGTATAGAGGTCTATGAGAAAATGACCCTACTTCTCACTTGATTTATTACCTCAGTAAAACAGTTTCTTAATGAGTTTACGGTCTCAATTGCCAGTTTCAAGTCTTCTCCAAAACAGCATGATGTTTTTCATTTCATGTTCATTTTGTAAATTGTGGTCCCATGATATTTAAATTTGACAATAAAGTAGGGTATGCTTTAGGGCATAGCTACATTGTGATTGAAAAGTCCCTAACATGGTGACATGTCACCATGTCGCCAACGTGAGGTAACTTAAACGTGGTGTAACCTCAGATTCACAAAGTATAGATGTAACCGTAGCCGCCGCTTTTTCAGTTTGTTTTCAGCTCATGAAAGTTAATTGTAACATTTTGGTCACCTAAAAACGTCTTGTTCAGTGTTTGGTAATGCTAAAACACCTTCATAGGAGTTGAATGTTAAGTTTTTCTGGTAAGTACATTTTGTTTTAATGGTTTTAAGCTTGTTTTTCGCTAGTGAAAATTAGCATTAGCATTAGCACAGTTAACCATAGACTGTAAATGCACCATGCTAACCAAGCTAGCAGCTACGGTCTGCTCCCTCCTCTCATCCAAATATGGTCACTTCTCATCACTCCTGGCTCCAAAAATCCAAGATGTCAATGGTCAAAATGTCATACTCAAGGCTTCAAAACATGAGTCCACAAACCAATGCGTGGTGTCATGGTGGCTACATCCATTATTTTTATACTATCTATTATTATTGCCCCTTATCACCTTTGTTGTTTATCCTTTCTTTAGAACTGCCAGCTTTGAACAACTGAATAATCAATGCCAATGAACAGACATTGCTACAAAGAACGCTTACAGCAAATATCTTTTAAGTGGTCTCCAGATGGCATTAAATATTTACTATATCACATTAAAATCAAATTTAAACAACAACAAAACAACAAAATTTTTTTGGTTTCAATAAATATGAATAACATCATGAGAAATATTACTGAAGATTTAGAGAGCTGGAAATACCTGCCTCTTGTTCTCGGGTAAAATGGACACTTTAAAAATGAATGTCCTCCCACATCTCATCTATATTAGTACTTCTTCCACTCCCTTTTGATAAAGTAAGAATCAGTATTAACAAATTACTTCTTGGTATTATTATTTCTTGATCAAGAAAGGTGGATTTGGTCTTTCAAATTTAGAAAAATACTACATTGCTATAAATTTAACATACCCTTTAAAATCAGTTTATAACAACAGTACAAAATTAACAACCTGGGAAGACATGGAAACAAGAATAAAGTCCACTAGCAAACCTAAAATATCTCTTAAATCAATGTGGTTCAACCAAAAATACTTAAAAGATACCCACAACTCTGTAATTAAATTTTCTCGCGAAGTGGCAAAATACTTACATAACTCGTTAAATTTTAACAGTCACAATGAACCCAGTACCCCATTGTGGCATAACAGCACTTTTATGGCAAAAGCCAAATCATTAGAAAATGAAGAATGGGAAAGAAAAGGGATTTCCTCACTGATGCACCTCTTTACAGAAAGTGTTATGATGTTCTTTGAGCAACTGAAAAGCAAATTTGATTTGACAAGTAAAGACTTCTGGCTACATCTGCAGATAAGATCACATCTTGCACAATTTCTTGGAGAACGTATAAGACTCTCAAAAACAACTAATAGTGAGAATAAATTAACAACAATAATGCAAAAGGAAATGTATATATAGGTAGCAAAATTTACGAGATTATTAAAGGGTTGAGAAACACTGTCAACATCTCCTTGAAGAAGATCTGGGAGAAAGATCTAGAAGAGATCATAGATCCTGATACATGGACATCAATCTGGCACAAAACACATAGAATATTGAACTCAGCACGAAACAAAACAATGAATTTTAAGTTTATCAACAGGATATATTATAGCTCGAGAAAACTCAAACATATGATATTGTGTAACAATAAAATGTGTTGGCGCTGTAAAAATGATTATTTTTTCACATGAAATGAAAAGGACCAAAACTGCAAATATTTTGGAAGGAAGTTGCACTTATTCCATCTACAATTGTTAAAAAGAACATCCCCTTAGAACCCATGATATGTGTTTTGAATTATATGAATGATAAAAGTTGGCCACACTTCATGAAAAAGGTTGTGTCTGTTAGATTTAGGAGTCCAGAAAGAGTTACATCCACGAACAGGAAGATTATGGACAATATAACTGAGAAGTCATGGCTACAGACCTTTGAAACATTACTAAGATTAGAACAAATGTCTAATTCAATATATACTCCCTCTTATGAAACTTGGAATCAGACTTACAATATTACCCTTACCCTGGTTAAAACATAAGCACCGTTTCTATTATACTCATATAAGTCCTGAAGCAGGATACTATTATCTTTATAGTCTAAGTAGAGATTGACACCTCAACCATGCAGTCTTCAGTGCAATATGTACACATGTATAAGATTTGAATGTATGTATGCATATATGTAAGTATACTTACATATAGACAGTAGGCCTATATGTGTGTGTATTTGTTAAAGTGTACAAGCGTATGCATGGGTATGTATGTCAATGGGCAGGTCTATGCATGTATACGTTTGTATGGGTATATATGTATGGATAGGAGTATGTATGGTATAGGCTATATATGTTGTGTATGTAACCATGAGTCACTACTGTATAAGAAGTGCAGTACGACTGCAACCTGAGATCAGTGCTTATTCCAGGACATGGACATATGCAGTGAACTTACTTAAACACCCTGTGTTCTTATTTTATTTTATATATATTATTTTATATATATATATATATAGTATATATATATATATATATATATATATATATATATATATAGTATATATATATATATATATAGTATATATAGTATATATATATATATATATATATATATATATATATATATATATATATATATATATATATATATATACTTGATACTTGACCTGATATGTGCAGAGTTTTGCAGCTTTTCCCTGAACATGAAATCAATCCAAAAAAAAAATTGAACTCAGGATCATTTTGATTCATTTACATGCCTAGATTATATGATGCATGCAGTAATTATATCAGCAATAAGTGTACTCCTCAAGTATAAATGTCCTAATCTGCTCTGATGGTTCATGAGCAGCTGTCTTTTGGGGGTTGAGTCATATTGTTTATGTATGTATTCATTCATTTCCCATCTTGTGTTTAATAAAATAGCCAATAACAGTGTCATGTGGACCTAAATGTGAAACCGTAAAATCTGAATGAAGGATTATTTTAATAATGAATTAATCTGAGAAGCACATCACAAGTTCTGACAGCCCAAGATGAAGTCTTAAAATGACCCATGTTGTCTAAAACCTGATATTCACTTTCAAATAATATAAAAACACAGAAAATCAGTAAATATCCACATTTAAGAAATCAGAAGCAGATAACATTTATCATTTTTGCTTTATAAAAAGAGATTTTTTTAAAAATGATTTTACAAAATTGTGGCTGATTAATTTTAATTTGACCAAACAATGAATTAAATGACTGGATTGTTTCAGCTCTGGTCTCAATGGGTAAATACCAGCCTGCTCTCTCGGTTGGGGACTGGGAATTTTTCAGAATGGAAAAGGTTTCTTTCGTTTATTTCATTAATATTTAACTCATTATGTGTCAACACAATGAGCAAATACATGAAAGATGGCAAACTTTAGTGACATCTAAACTTTGGACACCTTTAATCCAAGGCATGTTATAAAGTATACATGACTTCCTGTGATCTCATGAAGGAGGAAATGTAACGTTTAAAAGTATTATGCAAATTCACACATACTGCACTATTAGAAAAACAAGGATGCATTAATGTCTACACTAAATATTTAGCTATTGGAGAAAGTGAATCCAGAACCTCTAAGTGTGCTACTTCTCAGAAAATGGAGAAACAGTCAAAAGTTGAGCCCAAACCCCCTCCTCAGGCTCCCCTGCTGGGAACCAGAGCTTCACTAACTTCACTGGCACTGTTTGGATACCAAAGAAATGACAAGCACACACGTTCCCAGTGTTACGTACAAGTCATTACCTTGGATACCAACATAGCCGTGAAAATGGGAACTTTTCTGGGGTGTCAGCCACGGATTTGTAAACAAAATAAGGTCATGTAAACCGAAAAACTCTCCCGCTACATTTGCTCCCGGAGGCCTGCCGAAAGTTGTGGCCTTAAATGATATTTTCCTTGCATCACTGCTGCTCTTCCTGGGCTCTAAACTCAACGACAACGCGGAAGAAGGGAAATATATTACCTGTCCAGCCAAAACGTCCAAGGTGAGTGCAAAGGCAGCGTTGCAGTATCGTCTTCTCGGTGTTTCTTTGTGATATTCTCCAACTCTTTCTCGTCGATGTCTATGTTGTTTTCAGGGGAAACAGTCTCGGCGCTCAGGGCGCCTCTGTCCATCTGTAGATCAGTGTGACCGGCAGGAACCGCCATTTCAGCAGACGAGACGCTGGTCTTTTCTGTGCTCCCTGTATGAATCTCCTTAATAAAAACACCCGGTTTGGTTTTATCTCCAGATACTGAAACACACTTTTCCGCCTACCGACTGATGACGTCTTTGCGTCACCGGGCAGAAACGACGCAGTTGGTCCATACCAGAGAGCCGGAAAAATGAGATGAGGAATCACTCTGCCGGGTTTTCGGGTTGCAGAAATTGACCTGCGTCACAAATCTCCTAACAGCCTCGTATCTCCATCATGCACTGGATAACTGGCTGTGAAGACACATGGATGCATGTATTAAAGGATGGGTTCGCTATTTTTCAAGTGTGTCTCAAAACAGTAGTCAGGTGACCAAATGAATATGAAAATGTGTTTTTTTTCTCTTTTTTCTTGCCATAATTATGTTCATACTTACCATTAGAAGATCCCTTCATAATGCACTTACTATGTAAGTGATGGGGGCCAAATTTCCACAGTCCTCCTTCTGTGCAAAAATGTATCTGAAACTAATATGAAGCTTCAGTGTCCAAATGAGTCAAATCAAGCAGATGTATTTCAACATTAAAGTCTTCTTGGTGCCATAGTTCCTCTTTTTGTTACTACACTTCCACCTCAGCTTAACAGGAAAACACTGAGGAAACACAAAGAGGGGAATTTGATGCTAAAAAGACTGTAAATGTGTCAGATATCCATTTCATATGACTAACTCAGAGCGCTGAGGCCACATAGAAGCTTCAGGTAAACTTTTAAAGGACCAGCGTGTAGGATTTATGAGGTTGCAACTCCTCACCCTCAACCCTCCCTTCCTAGAGTGTAGGAGAACCTCTGGTAGCCGCGAAACTTGTGAAAGACATGAAACCACATGACACCTGACTGTCTTAATAAACACTTTGAAAATTGTGAAGCTATCCTTTAAACTACCAGGCTAGAAAAATAAACTACCAGGCTAGAAAAGATGAGACAACAAGGAAGTGATGATGTTTTTATAAATGTTACTGACAACTGTTTGGACTTTCACTTTTTTATTTTAGGCTACTTTTATAAGTGTTTACAGTAACAAATGAACTGACATCCTATAACAGAGGCAGGTATATTAGCTTTGGTCAATATTAGCTTAAATCACAGTTATATTGGCATCTATGTAAATGTTGGCTGATGATGCATAACAAGAAATTGCAATACAGACATGACTGTACTGTACTGTACTGACAGGTTTCTGTTTCAACTGTAAAATGCCCCCACTCAATATCACATCATATCTAACTTTTTTTTTTGATAACCGAATTTAAGGGATCGTTTTTTTTTTAATGTCTTTTAATGGTGAGACATGATAGAACAAGTGAACATTTACACAGAACACAACAGAAGACATTTAAATTGACACAGTGACATTCATGAGCTCTTTGTGTTTGCAATGTTAAAGAAATGAATATCAGACAATATTGATATTAAAACTTTTAAATATCAATGTTGGTATTATCCTCAAAAACCCAGTATCTGTTGGGCTATATGGTAAATACATACTGTAGAAATCCAGTTGATGTTTACATGCTGTATATTTCCATACCTACTTGCCTGTACAAATAGCTGTGTTGTGCTTTTCCATTTAACATAAACTGGCTTTTATAGTCATTTGTGCAGGACTACATATATTTCTGGGGGATAGACATTTGTGAAATGCACCTGCATATTGCTCCATTCTTACTGAAAAAAAGTCTACTTCTTTGCTCTCAGTGTTTTAATCCATTGTCAAGAACTGTGAGCAAGCTTTCTATAAAAACTTCTGCAGACCATTAGACTGGTATGTTTTTTTCCTCTTCTGAGTGAGACCTCTTCTCATTACATCAGCTTTGGTCTCAGGCCCCTTGTTGGCTATTACATGGTACTTAAGTTGCACTTTACTGCTTGATATTATGGATTTGTAATTTTTCAATAAAGTTCTTTCAAAAAAAAAAAAAAGAAAAGTATAATTTGCAGGTTTCAACAAAGCAGTTGTTTGTAAGCCCCCTAATAACTGCAGAAACTATATTACCAGCCTAGAACTTGACACTAGTCCTGTAAGCAATGCGCAGACTCAAATTAAAGGAACTATTTCCCAATTAATGTGTAAATAATTGTATTTTGATTTGTTCTTTGGGCATTTAACAGCATGTTCCATACTTTGATGCCAGTGCTTGTTCTTCCAGTAATGTCAGCTGCTAACCATTCTGCTAGTTCATTACCTTGAACTCAGCCACGCCAAAAAACATTCCTAAACTAATTTAGCTGGTGGAACCATTTGACTGGTTTTATTGGGGTTTTTAAACTTTATAGTGTCTGCCTGAACCTTCTGTAATTATTCCCCTGGACTTGATCTGTGTTCCAGTGTATAAAAGCCTTGTAACTATTGATCAGTTGCTCAGTGTATTTTACATGTACATCATTTAAAACAATGAGGGCAAGTGTTTGGCACAATATAAAACATTGTGAAAATTTGCCTATAATTCCATATTGTTGTACTTACATCACATGCTGTTTGTGTGTATCAAATGTTCGTCTTGCAATAATAAAGATTATAAGTTGCATGAATGAACAATATCTGCTCTGGACTCTTATTGTATGTAATAATCTTATAGGGGCTGTGACAGTTCATGTTATAGCCTGCATATCAAAGCATTGTGCAATGTTAATGTAAAACATCATCTGTCAACATTTGCATCACATCAGTGCATGAAGACAGGCTTCCTATAGATTGCAATAGACAAGGACCGACAGATGAGACTCCTGGCTGATCCCAGGCCTGCTCAATACATGCAAGCGGACGTGCGTCGCATAGGCTAGACGCTGCTGCTGCTGTGTGAGATCCACCGAGAGACCCGTTACTGACGCTCCCACCTCTGTGAGCTTCCCACCTCCACTGCTGCTTTCACAAACACCTTTTGCGTTTTTTTTGTTTTTTTTTTTTGTTGGTATATTTAAGTAACATTGTAGCCGGCGTTGATGAATCTGGGGATGCGTAATTGCGCCATGCTTCCGCGCAGCACTGTCTGTTTTTTGATTCCTCAAGACGAAGAACGGGGGACCTCCGCCATCGGTGGAAAATTGAGATGTGTTTTCTGAGCCGCTTGTCTGCTGAACGGATGCCTTCCGAGATGATGTATAAACCCAAACCGGGTTGTCTCCTTTCAGCAGAGGATGGAACAACAGACAGGGCTGTTTTTTACACCGGACACTTGTGAGATGAAGGATAAGAAGAAAAAAAGAAGAAATATTGAATGATTTTTTTTGTTTGTTTGTTTGTTTTGGTGGGGGATAACAGCACATCGGGATGGATGTTGAGCGAAATGCTTCTGAGTGGATTTATTCCTGAGTGATTATTCTATGAAAAGGGCGGCGGATCGTGTTTATTTGGTTTCCCATTCAGCCGTGGCAGGATACTACCGATCGTCGATGAATTGATGTGGGAATACACACTACCTCGGCTGCATAGATGGCAAACACAAGTGAGTTTGGGGAGAGCAGCCCGTCCTTACAGAACTATGCGTCCGCGGCCTCTGCGGTCAAACTGGCCTCTCTGGGTCTGATCATGGGCATCAGCCTGCTGGGCAACGCGTCGCTGTCGCTGCTGCTGCTGAAGGACAGCTCGCTGCACAAGGCTCCCTACTATTTCCTACTGGATCTGTGCCTGGCAGACCTGGTCCGCTCCGCCGTCTGTTTCCCCTTCGTGATGGCATCGATCGGCAGCGGCTCCTCCTGGCCGTACAGCGCGCTCAGCTGCAAGATCGTCGCCTTCATGTCCGTGCTCTTCTGCTTCCACGTCGCCTTCCTACTCTTCTGCGTCAGCGTCACCCGGTACATGGCGATCGCCCATCACAGGTTTTACTCGAAGCGGATGAATCTGTGTACGTGCGTGGCGGTGATCTGCATGGTGTGGACCCTCTCCGTGGCCATGGCTTTCCCCCCGGTGTTCGACGTGGGTACCTACAAGTTCATCCGTGAGGAGGAGCAGTGCATCTTCGAGCATCGCTACGTGAAGGCGAACGACACGCTGGGCTTCATGCTGATGCTGGCCGTCATCGTGGGGACGACCCATGTGGTTTACATAAAGATGCTGTGCTTCGTCTATGATCACCGTAAAATGAAACCTGCCCAGCTGGTTCCGGCCATCAGCCAGAACTGGACCTTCCACGGCCCCGGAGCCACCGGGCAGGCCGCAGCCAACTGGATCGCCGGCTTCGGCCGCGGACCCACCCCTCCGACGCTGGTGGGCATCAGGCAAGCGTCTCACCCTGGCAACAGGAGGCTGCTGGTGCTAGATGAGTTTAAGATGGAGAAACGGATCGGGAAGATGTACTATATGATCACACTGACCTTCCTCATCCTGTGGGCTCCTTATATAAGCGCCTGCTACCTGAGAATATTTGTGCGGGGGGCTGCGGTCCCGCAGCTTTACCTGAGCGCTGCGGTGTGGATGAGCCTCGCCCAGGCGGGAGCGAACCCCATCATCAGCTTCCTGTTCAACAAGGAGCTCCGGATGCGCCTCAGAGCCTGTTTCCCCTGCTGCCTGGGAACACAGACACCCATGGAGCCATATTGTGTCATCTGAACGCTCCTGACCCCCAACATATATACATATATATATATATACTGTATACTGCCAAAGACACACTTACATCTTGTTTCAGAATAGACTGGGCCCCAAAATGTGTTTGTCCACACAGTCAGGGATGTTCAGATCACTTTATTTGTGACAAACGGTTCACCCACTACTCTAATTTGACAAAAAAAAAAAACCTTAGACTACTATGATGTAAATTCACAATATATGTTGCTTATCAGAATCAGACTGGTTGAAGCTGTATGAGGCATATTAAGGGATGGAAACATAATGTGATGCTTTTATTGGAGGGAAAAAAAAATGCACCAACTGGGCATCAGATGTCATGATTAAGCCACATTTTAATTTACACCTCTGCATGTGTAGGCTAGATGACATCCACTCCAAATATAGAATTTATGTGTCATTATATGTCCTACCTTTGGAGACATTTTTTTTCCCCTTATGCCCTGTTGAGTATATTAACCTTTTCGGTCCGCTACAATATTGTACATGAATGTCATTTTGGCTATTTGTTTGTATATTTAAAATGATATTCCAACACATCCGTTTAAGGTTGTTTGCCTTCTGCAGAAGTGATGACGTGAAACAAAACACGACTATTTTGTCAGCTGATGAGAGTCATCTTCTCTGGCATCTGAGACACACTTGCTTACTAAACGTTTGGATACCACATATGAGATGCACATCTCAGTATATTTTTAGTGAGGACAATGTCACATTTGTAAATACTGTACAGCTTTCTCCCCTCCTCTCCTTCTGCTTTTTTAAACCAGATATATTGTATATTTCATAATCTCTTAGAATGCTTTGTGTTTACCAAGGTGTTATCACTCACTTTAAAGATATTTTGCAAATTCTTATTCCTCATGGATCAGTTGTGTTGAGAAATGGGTCGATCCACATTCCCTGCAGGATCAACAGATATCATTCTTTTTCTACGGTTATGGACAGTCTGGTGCTTTGGAAAGGATGTTTGCATTGTTTGTATTTCTTAGCAAATAAATAAGAAATGGATGATAAGTTGTTTGGACTGTACATCATCTGTTTTAACCATGATGCCTTCACATGACCTGCTTCTGCTCTTGAATGTATCTCAGGTTACATGTTTTGAAAAGAAAATACACCCCCGGACACTCTCATAAAGTGATCAATAAGTGGTCAATACTAGTTTATTTCACCCTATCTTATGCACTCAGGTCAGTGATTTCCTGTGTGCTTCACAGCCTGCTGACAGCAGGTGTGAGCTTGCTGCATTCAGCTGTGGCTTTTAAATGAAGAGGGTGATAGACATCTTTAAAGATTTT
The DNA here is from genome assembly GCA_029490765.1 of Euthynnus affinis. Classification (NCBI taxonomy): domain Eukaryota; kingdom Metazoa; phylum Chordata; class Actinopteri; order Scombriformes; family Scombridae; genus Euthynnus; species Euthynnus affinis. The sequence goes on along the minus strand of CM055840.1, from coordinate 6,873,239 downwards.
CTAGCTCCGGACAATTGTGCCCTATATATGTTAACAAACTGGCTGATAAATCAATACAGACCTTGGTGTCTTAGTGTTTCTATGATGTAAAGGCAATATACTGTGGGTACCTTTGATTAACTGAACTGAGACAATGTCTTCTGTTTGTTAAAGAGGTACTCCACTCCCAAGACAAACTGAAGCAGCAGAAGCAGAGACACCTTATTTTTTAGTCTCTCGTATGCATCAGGCTCTAAACCTGACACTTCCGATACTGCAACTATATAGCATCTTGCATCAGACCTCCCCTGCATCCTACATAGTCACTTCTTTCAAACTCCGCACTTCCAGTGCAGGCTTTCTGTAAAACATTTTAAATCTTAAGCTAAGCCAAGATAACCCTGCTGACATCATCATACAACTGTTATACAACTGTTTTGACTGACTGAAATGCTCTCATTGTGACCTGTACACCGAACTTCATGTGTAAAACAGGTGGAGTGCTCCTTTAATAACCTTGGGGACGTTTAAAATGTGTGAGTGCTCAGTATATTTTAGGCTGACTCCAGTATTTTAGAGTCAATATACAGTCAATATAAAGTTTGGACACACTTGAAACACTTGTGACCAAACTTTTGACTGCTACTGTAATTAAAATTAGGCTTCTTTTAGTCATTTAGCACACGATTATGCAAATAAAAGGTCCACTGATTCCCATTTTATTCCTGGCAGTGCGGAGAATTTACAACATTTATATACCTATTATATTATATTATATTATATTATATTATATTATATTATATTATATTATATTATATTATATTATATTATATTATATAACATTTGCAAGAAATAACTGAAAGAGTGAAAATATAAAAAATCCAACTATTAAAGAATAGAGAGCTGATCGTGCTACTTGTATGGAGGATGCTGAACATCAGTGTAAAATGAAGAATCTAAAAAGACGCCCTTTCTCTTTGATTGTGACAGATCTGACACAAAACCTGACATTTACCATCATGAAAAAATCTTCTGCTACCAATCTCATTACAGCTGTTGGAAATGTATCAGTGACGTGACACCAAACAACAATAGTAGCTGCCAGGTTAAAAGGTCAGAGGTTTGATTTGGCCTTTAGAAGTGTGATATTCATGGTTCTCAACAGTGCATTTATGAATTGGTTAAATAGATTTGTTTCAGTCGGCTGTTTGCGTGCCACCTGCTTTTTTAAACAAACTCACTCAAACCCCGGTGCCCTCCTCCCTCCTTAAGCAAGTATTGATTCAGGTAACTGCTGCTGCATTTATTGACGTTAGCCTCAATTACACAAAACCGCAGCTCTCAGTTTAATCACCGTGATTTAGTGAGGTGTTTCTGAGGTCCAGCCCTCATGCGTCATCCCTGATCTGATCACCATACAACGCCGAGCTCCTCACCACTGTCTGCCCTCAGTGCATCCCTAACCATTAGCATCACAACGTGCCTGCTTGTTCCTGACAGCTGGCTGAGCTCTGCTACCAGCGTGCTGAGGTCTCACGGTGTAATTGCCGTGGCTCCCCGGCTGCAGGATCCTCCTCACCTGCACGTGTTCTCGTGCAATGCAAATGCATGTTGGGTATTTTTGGTACATTCACTTCACTTCACTTCAGGGCATGCAGGCGCTGCTGTGATGCTGGGGAAATGTGACTGTTTTTGCTGGGCTTTTACTGCCGGCTCCATTACTGACCTTTCCAGTCTTTCTAACCACTAAAGTACATCGATGACCTCTGTCCTCCTCGCTGTGCTTTCCTAAAATACAATTTAGACGGTTAGAAATGTAGCCTTTTTTCTTTTTTCTTTTTTTAAATCTTCATTATTTGATGAGCTTATGTTGGCTAAGGTATTCCAACTTTTTTAACTTTTTTTTATTCAACAAAATGATAAATTATTGTGTGTCACTTTGTGAGAATCATATTATTAAGGCTCCAGTAGATTAAGTAATAATATTTCATATCTTGCACACTGTCACACTGCTATACTAAATGTAACTGATTCTACCTACATTTATTGAGATGTCACCAGTATTGTTTCCAGTGACTTTGTTTTCTTTTATGTAGTCTTCAGTAGTTTTCAGATTCTGTTATCTGGGACATTACTTCATCACAGATCACTCCATTGAGGATTTTAGGCCACTGAATTCTCTCATGTCAAGAGCCACAGACAACCAGTATATATTACTAAAGAATAAGATTGATGAGAGTCATTGCCTTACACATTGGACAAATCTAATTATAGCTTTGAGCCTTGAACAAATGCTGTGAATCACAGTTTGACAGTGATTCATTTCATAGCTGTCTCACTGCTGGTCCAGGTGTTATAAAGAAGTTCACCTGCTGCCAAGGTGAATGTGAGAAAAGACTCGTCTCGTTTGGTTTCCATGCCATTAAAATGCTCTCGCTGTTTTTCCTTTTTGTACTTTGCAGTTATAAAACTGGACAACAATCACAACTGGATAATGGAACTGAAACCCGACTTGCACATTTCACTCAAGTCTTTTTTATTTATTATTAGTGAGTGAACATGTGTTTCTCCTCATGTTTCCCTAGAGGGCACTTGAAAGCTCAACAAAAACTCAACTCGCTGAGTACTGTGAGACAAACAACCCAGTGTGACATAGAACTATGTGTCACTTGAAGTGAAGATTATTCTTATTGCCAAATATAAATGAGATCCAACATTAAGAAGAAGGCTTGTTTCCAGGTGTATTTTGATTGCATTCAAAAATCAAATAATAATAATAATGAATTATATAGAATAAAATATAATTAGTCAGAGAAATGATTCACGATGAACTGCATAAAAATATAATTTTGTGCTATTTGGTTTATACCTGATTACTGTGAGGTGTCTGTGTTTCAAAATGCAAAATATCTATTTTAAAATGTAAAAATCAAAACAGACAAAGCCAACATACAGTATATGAGCATATGGATATGAATAAACATTCAAGTTTGTAATGTTCTCCATGTGTGTTAGATGGTGTATAGGAAGCACTCTACATCTACTCCTTCTCCCTCATTAAAAATGTCAAAATCTATGAATATGCAAATATTTTTACTTTTAGTTTTAGTTTAACAGCTGGACACAAGATGTCTCCTACTTCACTGTGAAGTCAGTTCTCAGTGTATGTGCACTGGAGGCTACAAGTTTCCACATCACACTTGTGTTGAATACTGGACCAGGATTGGCTCCAAACTAGTTGTGATGTCACAGAAATCAGACTCCTAGTGTCAAACACACATCATCTTGCACAGTGAAGCTCAAACATCCAACTGAAGCAACAAGAAGAAAAACATATTTTTGAGTGGAGGGAGACTTGAGGTGTAACTACAGTATATGCTGCAGTTTTTTTTTTTTTATCATTTCATCATGTATCATCAGTGACAAGCTCTAAAAAACCAAAGGGACAAAGACTAATAATTGGAGTTTCCTTTAAACATTGCTTAAAGGTATACTATGTAGGATTTTCCTAAAAAAAAAAAAAAACAATGTATAGACTCATATATATATACCAAAAAAATCCTCCCTCAGCCCTCAGCCTCTATTTTCTTATTATTTTGTTCTTTTTGGGACGTTTCTGGGTGTCAAACTTTGGGCAGTGGGTGTGTAGCCCCCAGCCAATAACAGCGCAGTGGGTGAGAGGTCGGGACTACAAAAACATAGTGACCAAGGTGGCATTCCAGAAAGCGGGTTAAGTGAAAACTCATCTCAGGATATTGTTAATCCTGACATGAGGGGAACTCTGGGTTTTCAGTTCCAGAAAGAGAGTTAACTTAAATTCAGGGCCAGTTACCATGGGAACTGAAGCTAACCTGCTCGCTGGCAGGTTTTCTTCAACAAATCTTGAGTTTCTCTCTGTGTCCTCCCTCTTACAGAGCCAGACATGCTGTTTCATTTCTTCATTCATTCAGTCTGTATCAAAGCGTGTATAGAAGCGCATTAAGTGGGGGTTCACTGTCTGTCAGAATCAAACTCCTGGTTGGATATTAATTTGTTAATCAAGGACTATATAAACTGTGAGTTTGTTAGAGTCACTCCTGCACTGAAATGTAATCTCAGTTTAAATTTACAAAATCAGCACGAAGCTTTAGACATGTAGGATCAATGAGTAATTATCTCTGTCACTCATGATGTGATTGGTTGCAACTGATGGAACATCATTCCTATTATAATGGAGATCATATGTTAATTTTCCTGAGTGAGGAGGATTGTGGCGCAGCTGCAGAGTCTAAAATTTTAAAATCTGCTGTATTTTAACCTTGATGCCTTTTCAAGTGCAAATCACCAAACACATTATTACTGGATCAGACTGTGAGCTTACAGTCATGTCTCTATGTCTTTGATCTATATATATTTTTTAAAATCTTTAACTATATTTTTCATCTTCAGTCGCTGCCTCCTGTGTTTTGTCACTGTCAGATTAAAGATGAACAAATATATGTAAAATGTAATGTAGCTCAGCCTGATGCACAGTCACACTTTATCATCATTAAAGACATGGATGTCTGGTAAATGATGAATTAATGGACAACACTGAATAAAACTTTATTGTGTTAACTTATTGACACTTTTCCTGCTCTGACTCAGGCTCTTTTTTTTTTTTTTTTAAAGATGAACATGCACCGTCCGCACGCATATGCATCAATATCTCTATGTCCACTGGATTAAAATGGAGGCTATGTACACAGAGGGAACATACTCAGAGTTGATTGAATTGAGCTGTTCTCTGTTTCCCATCTCAGGTTCATCAACTCAGAGTTCAGAGTAAGGCTCAGAGTTTGTTAAACACACTTTCTGGAATACCACCCGGGTTACATCACAGTATTTTGTTGATTTAGTGTTTCCGCCTAATGCTTTCAACATCAGCACCATGTCACTGTTGAAATGGGATGTATACTTCTCCGTCTCTGTCCTTTACTCTCTGTCTGTGTCAGGGCGGGGCTGAGCTACACACACACACAGCAGAAAGACCACAGTAGACAGGATGAAGCCTGCACTCACACCTGCAACGGTTGCATTCACACCAAATCCGGCAATGCAGCATCTTCCCGCAGGGTTGTGCAGAGGTGTGCAGAGGTGTGGGCATGTTTATTTCTGCTTCAGAGCATAACCACCGTGAATCAATCAGAAAATAACGTTTTTTTTCTCTGATTCACTGCTTTGTTCTCACTACTGCTGCTGCTTCCCTTTATTCACTCTCTAGCTCACATGATCACCGCTGCTCTTTCTCTCTCTCTCTCACTCTGGTGTCATTGAGCCGCGGAGGACAGGCCAACTTTAAATGTTAGTATGCCTTTAATTTTCCCTGAACCAAACTGATGCATTATTAAATATAATTCTTTATTCAAAAGAAATAAAAAACAAAGTGGAAACAGGTTTTTAAAGGCAGTTATAATTACAGTGCAGGTAGCAAACAGTGTAACGGTAAGAGTTGGACCTCAGAGGTAGTAGTCTGGATACTTGTAAGGCGAGAGACATTTGGATTTCCCCTCCTCTATGGTGATGCATGACAGGTTGGGCAGACAGGGGCAAGTATGATGAAGTCTTTTCCCCAAGAAAGGAACCTGGAAACAAAGAGGCACCTTCAGGATGAGATTCCTGTCACTGTCATCCGGAAAAATGAACACAGAGGACATGCATAACATACAGACACTGGCATAAGAGTTTTTTATTAGCTGATTTGTAGATATTTTGAAGGGGAAGGTCTTTGAGAGTGATCACACAAAAGCAAAATCACAATACTGACTGCCTCAATTTCAAAGTTAGGACAGGCTGCAATTATTTTCTGAGAGAGACTTTTAACATATCCGCTCAGTCTCTGGCGCACTAAACAACAATCACAGAGAATTCTCTGCTGCATCTCATTAGAGAATCCATTGAGGATCAGCTCCTTCACCCTTTGACCTGCATCACCACTTTGACACCACTGTAAGGAGACAAATGCCTGACACTTCAAGACAAGTAGACAGAGACAAGAGACAAGTAGATGGAGGTGGAACTCACTTTGTGGCTCATAGGGTGACACTCGTCTCCTTCCAGTCCCATGGGCGTACACATGCGCAGGCTGCGAATCCACAAACTCACTGCACAACACATTCCTCCTCCACACTGAGAGTCCTTCTCACAGGCCTAGAAACATACACGTACATATGGACACAATTTGAGATACTTTTAGATGATGTATGCAACTTTTTCAACCAACATTTAAACCTCAGTGTTACACAACAGTTTCCAGCTGATAATGCAGTCATGTAGTTAAAATAATTCATTTCTCATTATTATTCTCATCTAAGTTTCTTCATTAACTCATGATTTACAGTATTTATTGTTGATATCAGCATGATATTATTGATTCAAACTGCATCTGTCACCCAGTCAGACAGTTATTATCACCTGGTGCTATTTCTAAACAAAGATGAGTTAGAATTATATGATAATTATCATATTACCAGGAAAAGGCAGTACTTAGGTGAGAAATGTGTTAGTAGCAGAAAGTGCAATACTCAGTGCAAAGAGATTAGCATGCTAATGATAGTGTTACTGCATTATATAGTCATATCAAATCTCAAGAGAACACTACAGGATAGGTGGTGATTTATTGTTTTGAGTGTCGGGACGTGAAACTGAGTGACAGCTCTCACTTTCGATGAGATGAAGGGAGCCGAATGAAAAGGAACACAAGTGATTTCATGTGACAGATGCGGATGCACGCTCCTCTCTCAATTCACATCAGTAACGCAGTGTGAGAGGGTTGTCATGACAGGGATTGGTATTTTATTAGGTTATTGCGATGATGTATGTTCATGGTATTGTATAAATCCTGATTCAGATAGGGAAATCATTCAAAGAATATGCTGGCAACTTCAATGGTTGTAATTTCATATGCATTTTTTGATCAAACAGATATACTGCACTTGTAATTTTACATTTTAGGATAGAAATATGAAGTATTTGACTGTTAAAGCCCAGAAAAATTCAAATGCTAATTAAAGAATAAAATGCTGATATTGTGCATTTGGGAAATTAACATTACAGTTGAAGAGTGAATGTCACAATGAAGCTTTGGTCAAGCATAAATAGGATATGATAAGCATTTATTAAAGCTTAAAGACTGACATACAGATATGTCATCTGATTAATTTACATACTTATTTGTTCTTCTTCTTTCTGTAACATTAGCTTTTTCTATTTCATCTATGATGAAAAGTTTAAAGTATCCTTCATTTCAAATGTTTCATCACTTAAAAAAACAAAAAAGCTGCATTCTTCATGATATATTTGAACAATGGGTTTAGAAAAGCATATCCCTGATTTTTCTTCCTTCAGCCGATAGATTTCCATTGCGCTGCAAGCTATGTACCTGTTTGCTTCCACTTACCCCTGTGATGACCGCTGAAGATCCATGCGACACCAACAACAGGGAGAAGAGCGGTAAGATGAAGGACCTCATGGTGAAGAGCTGTTTTTGTGCTCCCGTGCCCTCCAGGATGAGAAGTAAAGATGCTGAAGCTGTCGGACCTTTCCGCATGTGCATACGTGACAGACCAGAGTGACAACTGGCCTCCAAACTCATGAGTTGAGGGCTGGTGGAGGTTTATAAACCCAGCCTGCCATTCAGAAACTCAGTGACTCACTCACACCAGTATTGCCTCTTAGGAACTGACAAAAAAAAAAAAAGGACCAAGGTAACTTTTACATGACAATGCTCCTGCCTTTTGTTCTACTGCCAGTACCCTTTTCCTTTCCTTAAAGCTAATTTTACACTCATGTATGTTGATTAAAGCTGATTGCGATCAGATCAGTGCAGACATATTGATTATAACATCCCATTATATTCCTGGCATCTTTTTTTCAACTCCCCTTTTCACACTCCAAGGCCACCGCTTTGAATATATAGTACCCTCTCTGATCCATTCTAAGGAGTGTTCACAAAGACCGCAGCTTCAATTCAAGAACATGGATTTCAGAGACCACTGTCCTTCAAAAAATAAAGATTCTTGAGTGGTTCAAGCCACTTATTATTTCAAACCGTGATTTCTGACAGTTTTGAGATTGCAACAATGGTCATTTACAAGACTAACATACTGTAACACCCTACAGCAGAAGATATGGGTATATATAACATTGATTTAGTAAATGAACTAGTGAGTCTATCTGCCAGTTATATTATATGATATTAATTTCAAGTCATTTCCACTTACTTTTTCTGAGTATGTGTTTGAATAAATGTTTGATGGTCCACTACTGTAACACTGTTTTATATCATTATAAATTGAAAATATTTGGGTTTTGGAATATTTGACACTTGACGGCGTCACCTTGGGTTCTGAAAACTGAAGCATGAGCATTTTTCACCATTTTCTGGTATTTTGACTGACTCCAAAGTGGTGTCTGCTTGTAAATGTGATTAATAGTTGTCAAATTTGGAAATTACAGAGATCCACATAACAAAAAATATCAGTGTAGCATCCTGGTATATTCCTAGCATCCTTTTACCCTCATTTGTTTATTTCTTTTCCAATGATGTCAGAGGATTAAAATGTGAGAAACGCCAAAACAAAGTTACGAATAGGGATGCAATGAGTGAGCAACCTGTGGAGACCTTTGCGTAATGTAGTAAGAAACAAAGCAATGTGACCGCTTCTTACAGTGACGCTCATATGTAGCTGACTGACTCAGCCAATCAACACTTCTGAGCTAAATCTGTCTTCATCACAGCTTTGCAGAGTGAAACTGACAACTGAGTCACACAGGAAGACAAGAATCCAGCATGCAACAGTGACCCATAAAAGCCCTGTGTCATTTCAACTTTTATACTGAACAATGTATATATAGAATATAAAATAAAATATATTTTAAATAAGTAATACATTACAACTTTTAAAAACACAATAAATCAGAAAAAATAAGTGAAAATGAATACAGAATAAAATACGAATAGACAAAAAAAGAATAGACCAGAAATACCGTTGTAGTGCAGTAATAAAGGAAATTAGAGCACAGTAGAGAAATGAATCAATCCAAGGCACAGGAGCATAGGTTGGATTGAATTTCATATCATCAGGATGCTGGCTCTATTTGTGTGCAGCATAGTAGCTAAAAGCAGCTTCACCATGACTTCATCCTAAACATCAAAGAGACTTTTTGGGTGTATATTCTTCAACCAGATCAGAAATGTATTTTAGCCCTATAGTGCTCAGTTCTCATGGCTCTTGTTAGAACTCTGGCAACAGCACTCTGACTGTACTGCAGTTGTCTAATGGTCTTTTTTGGGGAAAAAGCTTTTATAGTCCACCCTGCTGGAGGTGAGACCTATAAATCCCTGCTATAAGTCTGAGATTATAACATGCTGATTAAGTTATTGCCTTGATATAGCTTTGTGAAGCTGAGATCCCACTCTATTAAAACACAGATTTCTACCCTGGGTTTTTGTCTTTGTCTTTGTTTTGTTTTTCCTCCTTGCTGACAGATATAATGATTTCTGTCTTATTGTTAAATTGAAGGAAGAGTAATTGCATTCAGATATTTTTCTTAAGCGTTGACACAATATGGGACCATAGTTACTTGGTGGACAAGCTAAGTACATCTAGGTGTCATCTGCATAGCTATGATAACAAACATATTGAATAATACAATAAAATAAATTGAATAATACAGGTCCAAGAATCGAACCCTGGGGAACTCCACGTCATGGTGATTTGCTCAAAACATAGCCCCTTCCTCTGACATATGATCTGAACCAACTGAGGACTGTACCAGTATTTAATGGACAACAAAATCAAAGGCTACACTAAGGTCTGATTCAGTTTTACTTGAATCAGTGGTCCAACAAATGTCACTAAACATCTTTATTGGGGCAGTCTTGGTGCTATGGTGAGGTCAGAATCCGAGTTGTCCAAAATTTATATTTGTCCAGTCAAAGTCAAAATTTCCAAAATACATTTATCACTCAAGAGTGAATTGATTTCCCATCAACTTTATTGAGACCTGAATGAACAATATTCGGGTATAATATCAATGTGCTGTTTCTGTGGTTGGAGTTGTAGTAAGCAATATTGTATATACAGTGTGCTCTTATACAGAGTTTGCCACCATTTACAACAAAGTGCCAAATGGTTTGGCATGTATAATCTAAAAGGTGCAGCTCTTATTGCTACATATTCCAAAACATTGAATACACAACACATTAGTGCTTGTATTAAACCAGAGGCTTTTATTGTTCGAGACTAAGAAGGAATCAAGCATTTCAGAAAATGTATTGTGAAGAACATTTTGGGAAACAAAAGCAAGTCCTCACAGCCACTGCAGAGTAATATGTTCCCCTGCCTTAGAAGAGCATTTGCATTCAATTGTCATTAATTACCTTTATTATCTGCGTGCTCACTCACTCCTTGTTTGTAAATCATAAGGCCCTAAATCCACTTTTGAAGCCTGAAAGTTTATTTCGACAGTGAGTCATAGAGTGATGCCACTTGTTGCCAAGTTACAGCTTAAGTTATGATAAAGAGAGAGCAGTGAACCATCCTTTGTGGTGTTTTGTAATCTTTCAAGGACGTGTGTAGAATTTAATAGTATCTAGAGGAATGGACTTGGTAGAAATGGAATGTAATACTCATAAGTTTTCATTAATGCGTAATCACCTGAAACGTAAATAAATCATGTTTTTGTTACCTTAGAATAAGCCCTTTATATCTACATAAGGAGCAGGTCCTTTTTTATTCGGTTGGTTGCAGCGTCACCATTAGAACCATTATATGCCACTAAATCTTACACACTAATCTTTTAAGGAGGGTGGTGTTGATGGAGGTGGATGGGTTCAAGTGTTTGGCAATCTGACAGACACGCTTCACATCCTCAGTTCCTTAGTGTGTCAGCAGATATTACTGGCTCCCAGGTCCCTCTCCTTCAGCAGCATCTATGTTGTCAGTACTTACATACTTGCAAAAAGGCATTTCCCTGCATGGCTGGCCTGCATGATACAGCGAAAATGAACGCTGTAGTTTCCCACATGTTGGATTTTTACCACCTGCAGATAGAGCTACTGTCATTCACTTATCCTCTGATTCTATCATTCTCCAATCTCACTTGCTCCACATCCATAAACATGTGAGAGGGACACATGCCACTAGATTATGGAGTTGTTACAAACATCAGATTCTTTCTGTCAGAGCATGTCATCAGAGGATCAGTCCCTTGGATGACATAATGTCTCTGCTGTTGGCACACCATGCTCCCAGCAGGCCTCTTCCCCATACTGTGTGCTACACAACATGCCAGAATCCCTCGCTTGCACATAATCTGATGTTTTTTTTTTTATCTCTGTATTACATGACCCTCTTGGGCAAGGTTTTGCGGTGGCTGAATCCACCTGCTGGGACAATCCCAGAGAAATGATTAGGTTTGTGTGGGATGTTGTCTATGCTTCTTTTTCACTACATTAACCCTTATTGCACAGTAAAATATATTTTGTAAAGAAAAGTACATGCAAAAGGAGAGAAAAAAAACAAGACAAGGACTAAGGTAAGCCACAGTGATGATGTTTTTAAGTCCTCTTCTTTCAGAGGTAGCACTGTCATGCCACTTTGTGGAATAATCAGTGCAGTAGTGAAATCAAAGCAGTGCAGAATTCACCATGCCCCACTTTGCTCCCTGCTTATGGGTCTTTCATACAGTAGCAAACTTGCAAAGCATGAAATTTGTCCTTGGCTGTGGAAATAACAGCTGAGGACTGGATGTACAAAAACTGAAGGACACAAGAACAACTGCCTGGGAAAACTATTCTGAAACACTAATTCAAGGTGGTGAAGTTCAATCTTGACGTCATTTTGTAAGAAATTTTGCACGATTTTTCAAACCAAAGTAGCATTGTGGAACAATGGTTTGTCTCCAACCCTCTCCATTTATCTTACATGCATAAAAGTTGTTCTCACACATGGAAGAAGAGTGTCATCATGTAGAAAAGATTTTATGTTCGATCTTTTGTTGACATAAGCTCCATTTGGGTCTTACTGAGTTGGTCTTCATGGCAATAAATTTTACCTCTGCAACACCTGTCATTTGCCTTCCATCATTGTTTAAAAAGCAATCACCACTGTCTTCCATTCTATCACCACACAAGGTCACAGCTAATCCATTCTTGGAGATGTCCTTGCTTTCGTGCTTTCCTTCCACAAAGGCCATCTCCTATTCACACCTCACTCCTACGCAATTTCCATTTATTCTTTAAGAAAAGCCCACACTTCTGCATCATCTACAAATTTCTTGACAAGGAAAGGACTCCTTGCTTTGATTGCACCGGCTTTTGTTTACTTTAATGGGCGAGTTGTTGGGGTTCTCACAGAGCAGTTCATAATTCATCACAACTTGCTTTGACAGGCTAATTTACTGGAGCTCAAGATTAGCTTGGTCATAATGATGAGAGTTGAATCAGAGCTAGAACACAAAGGGCAAAAAGAAAGTTGCATCATTAGTGTCATGTAAGAAATGCAACATTGTTAGTTAAAATAAATACATTTTATTTATGAGCAAGAGAATGTTATACCACTGATGGATCCCAAACTATGAGGATCCTGCTGTAAAGCATATAAGATTGAGTCAGCTCTTTTTTACAGGATTGTGTCACACCAGCTTTTTAGAAATCTATTAGTTTGGACATAAAGTCACTCATAAGGTATAAATCAAACTAGTAATTTATTAAGCCTGCATGCATAATAGAAAAAGCGGGATATCGCAAATAAAGCTAATCTAACTAATGTTAAAGTTAGGTGGTTCTAGTCTAGTCTGGGTTAATAATCTTTAAGGTGTGGTGTGTTATTGTAGTAAAATGTAATTTAAAATCTTCCCAGTTTACATAATCATTAAATAGTATATCAAGTTTCAGATCAGGTGTCTCATCTATATTCCATCTCTTTTACTCTTTAATCTAAATGTTAGCTCAGTTTGCTATTCAACATGTTACACAGCAGTTACAGGGTGTAAATGCAACTGATCTCTATGTAGTTTAAGAACTACAAGTACAACCCATTTAACTATGTGATGCATAAATCTCCACTTAAACATGAATGTTAGAATTAAGTCTGAATTTATGAAGAGCTATGGTAACTAGTTCCTGGGACATAATTTCTACAACAAGCCACATGAAGCTATTTTTTCTGTCTAACCAGGATGTGAGCATTGGTTGAGACAACTGTTCCGAGGAAAAAAAATCACAGGAAAATCCTACATAATTTGGTGGATTCAAAACAGGCCCTATATATGAAAAAATTTGTCCAATACCGCCTTAGAATTTGGCTGTGTTGTGTTCTGGCTGTGCCATGACTGTTTGTAGCTCCGTTACTGTTTCAATGAAAACAGAGATCATTCAGAAGCGGAGCATCTGTTCATCAGCAGCCACATCACAAAAAAATCTTTTTTCTTGTTTTACAAGCATATTGAGTACATGTGTGCAGCTCGTTTAGATGATAACAGATGCTTTGTGGCTGTACTGCAGGACTACTGTCATTAAACCTGTATTTTTGTTTGTTTTTTTCATACAATATAATGATCATAAAATATTAAGTTCATCTGCAGCATCACAGCTTGGTAATGACTACTGGTTAACAAGTATTTATGGGTGATCAAATTTCAAACCACTTAAAATTTCTGACAACATAAACAGAAAAATATGTAAATGAGAACAAATATATTGAGAATTCAGCTGCATTAAAACACAGTATATGTGATCACAGAGAGGTTCACAGAAGGTTCAAACAAGACCATCTCCCTCCCTCTCTTGTCTTTTTTTTCCCCTTCTTGCTCCTCTCTCTCTCATCTCTCCCTCTAATTACACACACAAAAAATAGTTTTGCTGTGTAGGTGTTAAGCAGATCTCAAACTTAAACCTGCAGTGCGGAACTTTTACATATAAATGAATGTCCGTTATGTTTTTAAATCTTATGTTGGCTGTTAATTGTGCGGCTCTTCTAGGCTTTACAAAAAGTCAACTGAATGGATCAAATTCTGGTAGTGAAGTCTTTTTGTGGGGTTATGTGACACTCAACAACAATCAATTTATCCACCATTTAACTGGCTATAACAGTTACAGGCAGTATGTACTGGCCATCAGGCATACAAGGACGAATCCCGGTGGGCTGTCAAAAAACACATTTTTGGGCCAGTAGACCTTCAAAACCATTTTTACCAGCCCTCTCTGTGTGCCTGTCATTCGGGATTCATATGAGAGTGTGCTGCATGCCTGTGTCAGGCTGGCCACACTCAGACCAAATCAGGCATTGCGGTGCACCGCCGCAGGGTAGAGCTGAGGTGTGGGCGTGTTTATGCTCTAGGACTAACTGCTGTGAGACCATCAGAAAATAATGTTTTATTGATCTGACTCACCAGTTTTCTTGCCACCACTGCTCCCTCTCTTCATTCACTCTATAGCTCACTCAACCAAAGCTGCTCACTCTCTTGCTTGATGGTGCTGTCAGCTCTCTCTCTCTCTTTTGAAATGAGTCAGGAAGCCAACAGAAAAGTCTAACTTTACGTTTATTGTTATCAAATGAAGAGAAATGTCCTCCCTTCGTCCTAGTAAGGTCTTTGTACTCAAATAATCACCGCTGAGCACCTCCCTTTACTCTCACTGCAAGAAGGGGGAGACAAAAGTCCCGCACTCCCACACTGTTGTCCTGGGGACAGTAAAAATACTCATAAAGACTTTACAAATGGCTTTACAATTTAGATTAATATATAAAGACTATTGATAAGGGGAAATAACAACTCGAGTTTAAACAAAGAGTGATAAAAATTCATCACTCATAAATAATTTAGAACTTTATAAATACACCTTTGATTGTCATTTTACCAGAACACAGTAGAGGCTGCAAGAACAATAACACACATACACACAAAAACCTTGACACCAGGAGATGTGAACACCAAAAAACTGACAACCTTTTAAAAAAAGATGTGATAACAAAACATTTATTTTAAAACATGACAGTCATTTTTGTGCCTTTGCTTTTGTTAAAACACCTGTCCTTTAGGAGAGCAGTAGTAAGGAGATAATGATGAGACTGATGTACATATGAACTTCAAACAAATGAAACTGAATGTTATGTTAAACTATGAAGCTGCATGGTGTTTAAAATAAAATGAAGTGTTCAGGACTTCCACGGTGAACCAGAGTGAGTCAATGAAGTGATGTGAGTTACTGAAACAAAGTTAATCATTTATATTTATTATATAGAATGAAAAAAAGAACTTCAATTTGGAACAATGGTTGTAAGTCTGGGACAGTTGTGGGATACTGAGGAAAAATGGTGGTGTTTAGACAGTAACATAGTCAGTAACAAATGCATAAAAAATGCATAATTAACTTTTCATTTTATGTCAATTCTCAATAATTTCAAGTATTAATATACACTCATGAGTGAATTTTGAATTTTACACTCACATGTGGACGGCTCATGGCTCCAGTGGATACACACACAATTAGAATGGCAACGGATTGTTTAAAATATGCTTCACATGAAAAAGCCAAAGAAATAAAGCAGGTGGGTGTGATGTATTGCAGTATTGCATGTAATGTATGGTGATGAATCACATGTTAACTAAAGTACTGACTTGCATATTAATATGATTTTGGGCAATATATATGCAGGCAAAAAAAATGAGACCATGTATGTCTAAATGAGTATATGCAGTACATTAAAATCTACCTTACATATGTGAGTGTGTGCATATAATAGAGAGGAGGACTGCTGCTGAGAATACCAAAAAGGACTTGCAGCTATTCAATGTGCACAAAGCATCTGCACCACTGAATTTTGAAAAGCAGCTCTATTCAAATTCAATGTGAGTGCAGTGTGCAATTATCTTCTCTGTCTGTCTGATTAATGTTTTTCAGAGGGAAAGTGGACTGAATGGTGTTGCCACATTATAGTGATGTTTGTAGCTGTCTGTGTGAGTCAGTTGATTTGGCTCTTCAGCAAAAGAGAGAAAACGCCAAACTAAACACTTTTATCCACAGAAGAAATATAAGATGTGAAGCTTTCGACATCAACTCTCCCTGTTAGGTTGATATACATTTACTGTTACAAAACTATGCCAAGCTTTAAAGAGTTTAGTAACCAATATGTGACAAATCTGTTGCACGCTAACACTTCATGTTCGTGTTAGAGTTTATTCAGTCATAGACTCATAACTTCTCAAAACAAAATGTCATTAATTATGAAGTTCACTAATGATGAAGACATCATTAATGATGTAAACAAGTATACAAGCCTGGCAGCTTTAGATTTCTCATTAACTTAAAAAACAGCCTGTTAAGGGGATATATTTCACAGATGCTCATTATCTCACAACAGCTACTTGACATGCTGTATTTTTTTTTTAAGTGTTGGAAACCGCAAGAGACACAGAGGAGATTTTGGTGTCAATCCTCTCATCATCATGTTGTGTAAGGCGACTAATGGTCCAAACTCAAAGAAATGTATTGTGACTTTCCCATTTTTTTAATCTCAACTGGATCTTGACATCAATCTCTGACAGAATTTTCTCATATTTTCTCTGTAAAAATAGTGCCTTGATGTCTGTAATAGCTCAGCTAGTATATACGCTGATATGCGCAATGTCAAACATGACTTCCTGTTCATGGCCAACAGGAGGGAGAATATGGCTTACCTCTAACTTCAGATACATTTAACTTAAATCAGCTGTATGATGTACAGACATTTAAGTCTGTTTATCTGATAGGAAGGCTGGGGTTGGCTCCTCTGTACAAGCTAATCTGGCGTGGGTATGGCACACACAGGAGTTACTCAGACTGGTGGATACATGTTTCTACTAACACAGAGCAGCATGAGAATCTCTATTAGCCCCTGGGCCTTTCACTTCATCACATGTGTTTGTTCCAGAATAGACACTAAATGGACCTTGCGTTGAGTGTTTTCTCAAACTTTTTTCTTTCCCCACTTTACGCCATTGTGTGCTTACACTTTTGTGAGAAGAAAATTCTCCAACAGAAAAAGTGATGCCCTTGTATAAAAAAAAAAAAAAAAAAAAGACCATGAGCGTATCCAACACCATAACAGCATATACGAGAATACACTGAGGTTTCACTGTTGGACTTTGACATCTTATCTCACTTCTTAATGTAGTGAAGTGGGTGCACTCCATGAAAACATCACTTTCAGGGACAACATTGTTTATTGTATTCATTTTTTGTTGGTTAGAGATCATCTATTGTATTGTGGCACATTATCAATAAATTATCATCATGCAGATGCAGGTTTCTGAATTGAATATCATCATATTGGGCACATTGTGCGAGATCTAAATGTAGAAAGATCTGAATGATGTCACAGCTGATCCGTGCATCACTAATGAGGCCTAATTATGCCCAGGGGTTTCATGACCTTATTAAGTAACTCGTGAGCATAAACAATATGGTGTTCTCTATAACAGTATACTGTTACAATCTTGAACATTCAAGAATGCTTTCATTCATCCTTTAAGTCACAGAAAAATGGGTCTTGGTGTCCTATGATTTTTCCCAAGAAGATCCAGTACCTGTCTCCATTCAGACTGACTGAATCATCTGACATTAGCTTGTACTTGAGTAAAAGCAAACATTTCAACCTTTAAAAAAAACCTCAGCTAACCCCCAGGAGTTAGGCGCAAAGTAACACAAAAACAACTTGTCTATCATCATCTTCAACGTATTTGAAGATGCAGACCACACACAATGTCTCCCCTGCTGCAAAAAAAACAGAGGAGGGCAGACATGGGTCAGCCATTTCCATTCTATGAGGCAATCAGGGCGTTAAATGCCTGCCATACTCCAGGGACATTCTGATCCAGTGCTCAATCTGTCTGCCCATCTTTTCAACTTTGTCTCCTTTTCCTCTGTGGTATTATCTTTTAAGGTTGAATGTTTAAAAAGATAGAGTACATACAGGTTTCTTTACTATATCCTGACAAATGATTTGTGGTCATGTGAATTAATGACTTCTTTCACTAAATAGGCTGAAGCACCACACAACCTCTTCAGGGGTGAACGGTAAACGTTGCTCCTCTGCGCTGAAAAGAGCCAGCTGAAGTGGTTAAGCCACCTGCCTTTGGAGGTACTCTGGGCACATCCAACTGGTAGGAAAACCTGAGGTAGACATAGAACCCTCTGGAAGGTATTTATATCTCCTGTGGCCTGGTAACGCCTTGGGATGCCCCAGGTGGAGCTGGAGGACACTGCTAGGGAGAAGGATGTCTCAACCTGGAACTTAAGCAGTGGAGAATTGATGTAGCCCAACTGCAGTATATGATATGTTAATAACGTTTTTGCCATTTTTGCCCTTACACTGTAGAAATAGAAATCTGAGTAGAGAGATGGGAATGTGACATGCAACAAGGGTCCCTGGCCAGAATCAGACAGGCGATATTGAGATTATATGGTATGCATCTTTACCATTGAGCTATCAGGACGCCCAAAGTGTACCTTAAAATGATGTCTTATTCTAATACATTTAAAGAGCTTTATATAGTAAAACCCATGTTCATGTGTCTTTTGTTTTTCTGAGCTTCAGCCATTCTTGCCCCCCCCCCCCCTCCTCAGCTTGCAACCACCTCAGGGTAAGACATGAACAACATGAGTCCTGGATAACAAGGTGCTCTACTCATTAAAGACGAGACCTGGCAATCCCACCCCCCACCCCACCCTCTGTATGTCAAAGAAGATTCCCCTCCTCCTTCTCTACCCTTCAGAGGGGGTCAGAGTCTCTGATGGAGAGCATGAAAGCTGCGACTGGGTGATATTTCAGTGACTGTTTGTTTCTTCCTCTGTCTATGGATAAAACCTTGGAGACAATGTTTTTTTTGTTTTTTTTTTTATCTGTCACATCTTGTAATAGGATCAGACCCCCACTACAGCATGTTTTTATCCCTGCTCAAATACATTTGTTTGAGCAAGGATAAAAACATGATGCACGACTATATCCTGAGAGGTTGTGCTGCATGTCAAACAACCTCATTGAGTAAACACAGTGTCCGCGGGGAGAATTGGAGCAGCAGTTACAGAGCATAAATATGCAGACTGGTCCATAGATAGCTCCACTCACTGGGTGTTAATGAGCGCTGTGATTCATGTACAGCAGCTAGGTCTGACTCTTAATTACAAAGGAAATATCATGCTTGACTGCACAGTCATTCGTGAAAGCAACAAATTCAAGGCTGCAGCATGACAGAAAAATTACCTGTGTTGTGGTTTCATGAGTTACGTTTGACGCTAAGGAATTAACAAAGTGTCAGTTCCTCTATAAGCAAAAGAATCACTTTAATCTTGTTATATGACAAGTTGGTTAAAGATCCACAAATGCACACTTTTTTATGTTAACACTGAATTAAAAGATTAGATCATGTGAAAGGGGTCATTCACAGAACTCTAGTTTTTGAGTCTCTTTTAGTTAGTTGTTTTAGTTCAGCTATCCGAAAATCTACTGCATGTTTTAGGGCTCACCTCCCTCATTTTGCTCATTTTCAGAAGTAGGAAGCTTTTTCAGTGAAAAGGTTCTCATGAAGTCATTGTATGCAAGCTGCCCAGCATCAAACACAGACAGAAGACAGACTGACTTAACGACTAGCTGGTGAAGAAGGTCAAACGTCCCGCAGCTTAAGACATAGAACTTTTATTAAGTTGATGGAAACCAAACCAGAGCTAAAAGGAGAGTGAATATTGGACTCACATCCATCAGGTGGACAGAAGTATGAGTCCACATAAATGCTACTCTTGCTCTATGTCTACTTGTTGTGCAGGCTTGCATGTTAGCCATGCCGACTTTTTAAAGGCACTTATTCAATGTCTGTGAGTTTGTAGTGTTTTTGTAGCCCCCTAGTGGCCATAAATCAATTCATACAGCTTTCTTTCTTTTAAGGGGTCTTAATTAGGACTGAAGTGCAAATTCTATTGAGACAATAGCCAAATGACCCTGTTGTGTTCTGTCCTTGCCTTCACCCACTGATAACATGTAGCATTTAATATGCATGGGGTTCTATGTATTTGTCACTGACTATGCTGGACACAGAGCTCAAGAAATTAAGTGACTTGTGAAATGAATAATCTGATCTGTTCATGGTCAAGCAGGATAAAGCTGTTATGCCAGTGTGCCCAACATTTTATCTGTGAAATAATTAACTCAGATTTTCTGTCTCCGAATGAATCATATAATGAATGAGAGTGAATTCACAGTGAGAGGTCTTAGTGTGCTTCCTCAATTTCAGTCTCACTATGACTTCTATATCACAGCGTGGCACTTCAATGCGTGTATTGCTATTTCTGAATTTCACAGTAACTAGGATGAAAGCTATTACTATTTTGTGAATATATTTTGTCAAATGTAGTTGTTCCTTTTATCGCTGACTGTATGTCTACATTACAGTCAGTAAGTCTGAATGAGAGTTGTCCAGTCCGGGCTGACTTGGAATTGTTTATGTAATGAAGACAAAATATTTTTTTCTATAGCCTGTATGATGTCAATTTCTGCAGTAAAATCTCAATCTTCATTATTAAGTTCATTAGTGAGATTCATACAAACTCATTTTGATACCTGCAATTTACAATTATGCAAAATACAATTTACTCAAGCAATTCATTTAAACTTAGCAGCATACTTTCCAACTACTTTATTTAAGATGGTATAAGCTGAAAAATGTATGTACTGTACTGTACTGTGCGTGTAAATAAACCTTGTAACATAAATTGAACCAAACCATGGACAATATGTTTGAGTGGGATAAAAAGGAAGATACTGCATTTCTGCCATGATTGAATCACCACCTTAAAAAAGAATATTCTTTTTTCTCACTCCATCACAAAGTGAATGTTGACCTCTGACCATGTTGTAGTTATCAGGGGCATACAATTATTCCCAGCTGCCCATTCAAACACATTTCCCTTTATTCCCCTAATATTTTTAGAAAGACAATTTCCGCCCTGTACAAGGGCATCACATATATTATGCAAGGTGCTGTGGAATAGTACATTGCCCTTCACCCCTCATCTTCGTAGCCAATTTGATTGTACTTTCATTTTTATCTATTTTCAGGGAATTAGATTCTTCACTGTTTGTGCAATTGACGCAATGGTGTCTTATGTAAAAATGTAACATGTTTTTATATTGCACATACAAGGTTGACTCTAGACCAATAATTATTTATTGCTCAAGTAGGTCAAGCTCAAATACAGTATTTAGTTTAGCATAATGTAACGCTCAAGATTTACCATGTTGTGTAACTTATATTTGCTTTGACAGTTTAGTTAATATTCAAATACAATATGTACTTCTACACATCATGCCCCATTCCTTGTTTAAGGTGTGGAGTGTGAATGGCAGCATTACAATGAGGTATGTTGAGACTGAAGCCTGAATGTTCCTCAACTCACCAGAGGCCAACACTTCAGTAAGTCACATTTAACACACTTGTATAAATAGTTAAAGAACAGCTTCTTTGATGTCTCAGTTCTGAAGTGTTTTTAATCACGGCTTGAATGACTTCTCCACTATTTTTTTGATTACCAGGTCCTGGTTTTCTAGACAAGGATCAGAAAAAGGTGTACACAACATTTCCTGTCTATTTTGTGTAGAAGGACAAAACATTTAAATTTAAACATTTAAACACCAGATACACCATACACAAAGCTTTCACAGCCACCCCCATCGACCAGAAAACCATTTCAATCTCCTCAGTGTCAGTATGTACACTTGAGAGGTGTTCCTCTTCAGCCTTTAAAGTAAGTAAAGTTCAATGTCTTGCTCTGATCGGTTCAGACAATACTCATGTCATTTGCCTATTGTGCAATGTGGTCCAAAGGGACATACACAAGTGAACTGGACAGCAGACAAATCCAGCCCTCCAGATCAAGTCCATCTATCACATATCTATTTTGATGCTTCTGAAATGCCGTATAACAGCTCAAGCTTTGTTATAGCTAGATCCAAAGTTGCCCCACAAAAGCAACTATCCATGCCACACCTGGAGCTCTGTGGGGCTGTAGCTGGAGCTCAATTAGCTCAACTTCTTCAAAGGACCCTTGACCTTGAACCTTTGACATCTCACCTTATGGACTGATGCAACGACAGTGCTTGAGTGGCTTCAGTTCGAATCATGCCATTTCAAAATGTTTGTGGGAACAAGAGTGGCAGAGATTCAAGAACTTACTAACCCCAATTCTTGGCAGTACATGCATTTAGTCAACAATCTTTCTGATGATACAATGAGAGGTAAAACTGTGGTTGAATTCTCTAGGCACAGTTGCTGGAGCAATGGTCCACATTTTCTCCAACAGTCCCCTGATACATGGTCTATAATACTGAATTCCTCAGCCCAGCAAGACCTTACTGAGTTCCAAAACCTCACTTCAGATCAGATTTACTTACCTGACCCAGTTCAGCACACTTCCTGGAAGGATTTTGTAGAGACAACATACAAAACCCTTAAAATGGTCAACTTAAACAGTACCTTGTGAGTACCAAATTGCAGTGATGCCAAGGTTAGTGTCTTGAAACAATGTCAGGCTGATAGTTTCTGCATTGACCTCACAGCCTTACAAGCAGATAAGTCTATGCCTCCCAACAGTAGACTCAAATTTCTTACCATGAACTTGAGAAAATAACTGGATTCATAAGAATGAGCGGAAGGCTCAGAAACCTCCTGGCAGCTCATGGAGACTCTATCCACCCCATTGAATTGGATCCTTCCCATTCAGTCACCAAATTGCTTGTTTAAGACTTTGATGAGCGCCTCCTCCATCCTGGCTCTGACAGTGTTTTTCCAAAATACGCAGGCAGTTAGTCTGAGGAAGACAAGCCATTAATCTCCATCAGTCTACATTTCTCGAATGTTGCATATGATCAGCAAAGCCCAAACTTTCTCTTATGGCCAACCTACCACCTGCTCACCTTTATCTATTAAGCCCTCCTTTCCATTCTACAGAGGTCAACTGTTTTGGCCCTTTCACAGTTAAAGTTGCAAAGTACATTGAGAAACGTTGGGGTGTGATGTTTAAATGCCTAATCACTAGAGCAGTGCACCTTGAGCTCCTTACTTCTTTGGATTCCGATGCCTTGTTGCTTGCTCTCAAGAGATTCATTGCATGGAGAGGCAAGCCAAAAGACTCACTTTCAGATAGAGGTATCAAATTCTGTGGAGCTGTAAGGGAGCTACATGAGACATTCCAAGCTGTAGAGCCAGAGCTGCAAGAGAAACTCAGCCAATATCAACTCTGCTTCAAATTCAACCCACCAAATTCTCCCAAGTTGCTGTTGGAAATCAAACAGTGTCAGAGTAAATTCTTGCCACTGTATTGTTCAGAAGTTGAGGGCATCCACAATTCTAAGCCATTAGGATACACTTCATCTGATGTGGCTAACTTGGACCACATCGCTCCCAATATGCTACTAATGGGGCAGCGTGACGCTTAGTTACTTCAAATTGCTTATGTACCAGACTTTATGGGGCAGCTTAGGTAGCGCCAGAGTCAAATTTTGGCTACAATAACAGCAGAAATGGCAAGAGCCATCAGAGAAGCTCAAGTTAGATACAATCATTCTGTAGGCTCTTAAACGGCCAACTATTCTTACACCTACACCAGCACATGCATTAGAAAAAATCTACTTCACTACCATTTTGCTGTATCTAATTTATAAAATGGGTTATGGACTTAATATGAAACACATGTTCTGTGTTATACAATGCTTAAATTTGGTCAAAGAAAATATTCCACTTATAATGTCTTTTGTCCACTGTTACACATGATGATGAATCTGCATAATGAGCAGTAAGTCATTGGGTTTGATATTAGCTATGAGCCAAGAAATACAAAGCTATTTTGCTTGTTTCCACTTTCTTTATCCCTCAAAGAACTGTAAGCTTTTCTTCTGAAAGGCCATGTATCCAGTACACACAGGATGGACTGTGATGGCAGCACAAGGGGGATCAAAGATGCTCCGAAGGCAAACACTGTCCCTGTTTCTTACACTCACAATGACACATACAGCTTTGTGTGTAACACTGATATAACAACTCAAAGATAGTCAATAGCTAAGCGCATATATGCCTGCAGGGGAACAGCTGCTTTGTCCTGACTCTCTGACAGAAGCTGCAGTCTGAATGGCAGATGTGCAAATCTGACAGTAATGAATATGACTATAGACAGAGGAAGTCTTATGAAAGGGAAGTTGTGACAGTTATTTATATTTCTGTGCCTGTGCTTTAAGGTAGAATTGTACTTCATGCTTTTTGGCTTAAATGGGATGAATCAGAATAGCAGTATATCTCTCCTGACAGACATCCCTGGATCTGACGTGGCAAGACATCACATATACACATACACACCTCTCTTTGCTGCTAAGGTGATGCGACACTTGGAAACATTTCAAACTAAAGCCTTCACTCTGTCATTCTGATTAATACATGAAAAAAGTGTTAAGAAATCTCAACTGTTTTTTGTTTTTGTCAAGGCTAAATATAAGAAGTCCTGCTTGTAATGTTGAAACCATCTGTTTCATTTATGGAACACAGTGGTGAATTAGAAGGATTTTAACACTCTTGAGGCTAGTGTTATTGAACACCTTCCTCTTTGTACAGTAGAATGATACAAGTATCACATTAAGAGAATTAATTATTAAGAGAGTCATCTTTACATGCATTACACTAAAGTGGCTATAATCAGTATTTTTTGATTAACATACTGTATTGTAAATGAAAGAGGTCATTCATAGAGATGAGTCCATTGCTTAGCAAGAGTGAAGCATTTAGCAGCTGAATAAGCAGATATTTCCCTTAAGAGGTGGTGAGGACCAACATTGAGCTTAAAGGAGGATGAATATTGGACTTGTGTACATTTTGTTGTACACAAGTCATGACTCCAAATGAATGTTACTGTTGCTTAACAACAACTTAAAAGGTGATGATATGTGACTGTTGTTTTTACAGCTTATCTCCACTGCCTCAAAGTGATAAGGGATCACAGTAATTATCAGGATGAAGCTGGCAATATTCTATATTTCTGTGACTGTCACAAATTCACTGAAAAGACCAAAGCCAGTCAAATGCCCCTTTTCAAAAGTCTGTTTTATTTAATATTGACATTATGTCTAATGGAAAAATGTGTAATGGGAAAAAGCCACTATGACATATAACAGAATTTTAGAAAATAAATATGGTAAAAAAATAAATAAATAAAAGGAAAATTCTATAATTCATTAGAAATAAGCTGCAACAAACCTTACTATGAAAATAAGAATGATATGATAGAATTTCACAATGATATTAAACATTTCAGAATATATTGGTTCATTTATATATTTTACTATATTTATTCATGTAATTATTTATTTTATAAGGTCTCCATGTATTTATCAAATTTTAAACATTTTGAGCCTCTGTACATTGGTTCCTATTGAAGTCAAATATTCTTTTTTCTTTTACTTTTTCTTTCTTTCTTTTCTTTTTTTTTTTTAAAGGCAAATGTTGCTGAAACAGGAATAAATAATGCATTCATTGGGGACTATTTTCTGCCACAGATTATTACACATTTAGTGCTCCAGTGAGTATTTCTGGCAGCAGGATGTTGTATGTGGGATTGACTCAAAATAAACTGCAGTGCCATGTTCATAATAAGGATGGAACACTGCAACAGTGTGGCTCACTGATGTATTTTTAATAGTTTTTGGACCACGATGAAGGTCTGTGGAACAAAGGAATAAACCGTATCAGATGCTGGCTCCACAGACAATACTTGTCAGTAGACTCAATTCAGTGTTGGTTTAAGATTTTTCATGGGATTTGTTGATAATAAGACAAATATAGAAAATCCCCAGACTTATACTTTAACAAAAACAGTGTGCAAGATTGTATGTGTATACATGGTGTTATATTGTTACACTGTAGCTGTGAAAGCCCAGGTATAAATATAAGATCCTCTTGACTCCTGCAGTCCCATTGGCTCTCATGGCACAAGGAGGAAAACCAATGATTAAATACCCAGCCTGCCGTTTACTCCTCCCAGATCTCTGTATTTCACCTGCCGGAGGGCATAGCTATCACCTCTAATACACTTGCTTCTCCCTAGATGATAATCTGACTTCCTGCCTTTTTGTCAATGTCACTTTAATGGCTCCCGTCCCATTCATCAGACTCCCTTCCTCCCATGTAGGACTCCTCTGAGTACAGTGTCCAGCACAGCTTCTCCCTACCCCCCTTTGCATGCATCCAGCATCTCCTGAAAAAAGTGTTTATTCATAGTCAGCCAGAGGAAAGTGCACTTCAAGTATTTCTTTCATATTTCAGGGGTAAGTACTCTGTTTCAAGAAGCACTGATGATGACATATCTGTGCTGGATTCATCTCTTTGGAACAAGAAGTCAAGGACAGCTGAGCACACCGACCTAAAGATTTAGGTTCTAATTCAGCCAATGGAAGTATTTGAGAGGCAATTAAAGAGATAATTGGCACAAATAAGCAAGACTGGCATTATTTGTTAATTGCATCCTTGCACAAACAGCAACATCTGATCAATGTGCATCCTCCTCTCTCTGTCTCTGTTGGCTCATTGCATTTTGTGTGACTCTTTCATAGGGCATCAATCAATAAATTGGATTGGACACAAGGTGAATTAGCATGTTTCATGTGAGCTCTGCTTCTAATTAGACGGTTAATTGAGCTTGCTTCCATTGAATTATAGGACATGACAGGGCTTCCATTTAATTAACCCAGCCTGGCTGTTAATATGTGATTCAATAATAGTGAACCTTAGACGGGACATTCAAAGCCATTTTTACAAGCAGCTAGGGGATCTATTTGTGCTCATATTCAAAGCCTGAGTAGTCTTTTTTAAAGCCAGTTGATAGTGCAGGAATACTTGGTCTTACATCAGACAGAGATTCATAGAAATTGTTTTTTTTCATCTGACTATTGTACACACATTATTCTGTGTGGCTGTTTAGAATTATGTTACGGATCCTGGCTTGCTCTGTAGTGAATAAGATGTTACTGTATGTATCAATACCTAGGGGAGGCTTTTAGGTCCAAAAATATAGGCTACACACACTCACACATGCAATGCAAATGTGATGCCTGTAGTCAACATCCCACCACATCACATGAAAGCGAAGATGCGACTCCAGCACATTGTTCAGCTAAATTGCCAGAGTGCTCCTCTAAAAATAGGGCACACAGCTGAGAGCTCTGGGGGATGTGGCACACGGCAAGAGAAAAAAAATGTGGGCTTTCACTGAAAACAGGAGAAAAGAGAGAATATTCCTCCAGAAAAGGGATGGTGTTAACAGTAGGCTACACAGAGAAACAAAATTTCAAAATCTGGGGGGAAAAAATAAAACTGTCAACAAAGCTGCTCTAAAAACCCCTACTTGCCCTTCATATATGCTGAGTTTAAAAGGATGGAGGCATCCCACTGAGTTGCCTGCGGGTTGCAGGTTCAATGCAATTTAAGTTTTCAATTTCCTGCCAAAAATGAGATTCTACAAAGCCACGGGAGAGCACAAGCAGAGAGCAGGGATGATCTTTTTCTCTCTCTGTGAGTCAATGTGAATCAAAGGAATGCTTAATGAAGACTTCAAGAGCGAAGCTAGGCTCCATACTGCAGCTAATTTAATAATCTCTGTTGATTTCTTAAGGTGGTGGTGGTGGGGGGGGGGGACTATCTAAGAAAAAGACTTCTTTCAGAGCATTGTAAAGCATCCTAGGAAGTGATGTGGCTTATAAACAACACATAAGGAAACACAGGAAACTATGTTGGAGATGGAAAACCCATAAATAGCTATAGCTTTTCTCATTAAGATCTCTTTAAGATAAATTCTGAAGTACCACAAACAAGATGAAATGTCAGTGGACTAGTAGACAAATTACCCAAAGCCACAAAAACGTCTCTGTTTGAGCTGCACAATTCAAGGTGGTATAGTACAGAAAAGCATGGCATACATAGTATAGTATGGTATAGTATAGTATAGACAGCATGGCATAGAGACAATTTTTACTGTATGAGAAACATACAGTTCACAGTACTAGTGTTACTATTTAAGAAACTATAGGCTGAATCTTATGTAGGGTCAGAAGCTACCAGACTGGGAGTGCCTGGAAACTCTCTGAGTCTTAATCAACAGTAATATAAACTTACTGTGGTCATTTTGATGTAACTGTATACACTTTGTATACAACACTCTTTAACTTCCCCCTGTTCATCTTTAACACCTCTGTTGCTTCTTTGCTTCACTATGACTCTGTCAGGCTTAACTATGCATTCACATTCTGCGTCCATTTGGAGCACTGAACATGAACAGAATGGGCAGTGTAGGGACAGTATAGGTATGTAACAGGGTCAGGGATCAGTAGGCACAAAAGCAATGACAAAGTTAATAGACCAAGTCCGCAATTACTTGCATCTGTATTAAGTGTCATTGTGGCTGTGCAGTGACAAATATGCTTGCATTAGCAAAGTAGTCACCTCTTCAAGTGTCACTATGTTTATTTTTTACATCATACTTCTTTGCATTTTTTTGTTGGATTTTACACAAGCGGCAATGTCCAGGGCTGAAAAGTGAAGCCAGAGTGAACGCAGAAAAACCTGCATTCTATCTAATGGCCATCAGAGGGCGACTTCACTGGCTGCAAAAAGAATTCTGATTGTATGGAAGTCTATGAGAAAATGACTCTACTTCTCTCTTGATTTATTAACCCAGTAAAATGTTTCCTAATGAGTTTATGGTCTCAATTGCTAGTTTCAAGCTTTCTTCAATATAGCATGTTTTTCATTTCATTTAGAGTAAAATAGATGATAAAACAGCGTATGCTTTATGGCGTGGCTACATTGTGATTGACAAGTCACTACCACAGCAACAGCATTGCTTACATGACGCAACTGCTGCTATTTCACAGTGTTCACTAAAGTTAATTGTAACATTTAGGCCACATAAAAAAGTCTCGTTCAGCATTTGGTTGTAATAAAAAGATCCACCAATGAGTCGGATAAAGATTTTTTCCAGTGAATACATTTTGTTTTAATTGTTTTAGGCTTGTTTTTCACAAGCGGAAATTAGCATTAGCATTTCCACTGTTAACCATAGATTGTAAATGCACCCTGCTAACCAAGTGAGCTGCTAACGCTATGGTCAGCGCCACCCTCTCGTCCAAATATGATCAGTCACTTCTGGCTCCAAAAATCAAACATGAAGATGATTGAATCCAAGATGATGATAGTCAAATTGCTACACTCAAGGCTGGGTAACATCACAGTGACTGCATCCATATTTTTTTACCGTCTATGATTTTACATCATGCAAACCCAGAAGTTCTATTTATATCCTTAGTTCTCTGGTGTGTCCTCTAGTGGAATCCTCCAGTAACAAACATCGGCAAGTATGTAACCAATTACGTTCACGATGAAGCTGGTTGTCTATGCGAACATGTGGTTAAAAAGCAAGTATGTATCTCCAGCCTTAAAGCTGGAGTGCAGGACTTTTGTCTCCCCTTCTGGCAAAGAGAGGCACTCAGCTGTCTGACACAGGCATGCAGCACACTCATGTGCACCCCAAATGACTGGCACACAGAGAGGACCGGTAAAAAAGAAAATGTTTTGACGGTCCACCAGCCCAAAAACATATCTTTTGACAGTTTGGACAGGTTTGACAGCTTTGTTTAAACTTGCATGACACACAGTGGAGAAGACCTCCGCTGATGGTGCCTGGGCCAAGATCATGCACAGAGGTGTTTATACTCAGCACGTTGTTCATTGCAGTATTCTCTGAAACGCCAAGGGCCATACAAACAAAATATTCTTTAAATAAGCAAGAAGTCAACAAGTTTTCCTTGTTGCCATTTCTGGTCTACTTTGTTCTGCATATCATGGCATGGAAAGAGTTATTTTCCTGTTTTCATGGTCACTTCCTGAAGTAAAAGAGAACATATACGCTTTAAAGAAACACAAACTGAACTACGATAGAAGTAAAGGAAAGCAAGCTGCCAGGCATCAGTAGTAAACACCAACGCACCAAGATATGTCATATTACATTTGTGTACTGCAATTACTGTCGCTTGTCTGTCTCTCGATGTTTGATGAACTAGGACAGCCATCCCAGCTCCACCAGAATCGGCAGGACCACTTGCGCAGTGCAGGCCTAGTTACAAAAATTCAGAGGTGCACGACCAAGCAACGGAGCAACTCATGGAGTTTTTGCACTCAACATGAAAGACACAATGACACAATTTTTCAGCGTGGGCACCCTCACGCTTGGGACACTGCGTCGAGCATAAACCTAGCTTTAGTGTTTTGCTTAGTTTCTTTGTTCTCTCTTTGTTGTTTAGAGAATTATTCTGTGTTTTTAGTGATTTATTCATAGACAGAGCTTGCTTGTAAAATAGACTTCTCAGAGGAATCTCTTTGTAAAGAAAAAAGGATTAATAAACAAAAATATCTCTTGGATGTGATGCAACAATGTAACCTAGCACAGCAGATTTACTTCCTTTAGTTAAGATAGTTACCTGGCACTGCCAATGCATTAATAAAACATTTTAATACGAAAATAATGAGCTTATTGTAGTGTCCTTGAATCACTCTCAGGGGGGGAAGTGAGGTTTCATTCTGGCAAAAGGCAACAAAGTCTGGAATAAAATTTCCTGAGTGGTGAGAGGATGAAAGAACTATTTTTTTTACCCCTAATAATTCCTCTATCTACTACTCAACTTCCACCACATTTATCACATATGGTGAAAATTGTATTTCATTTTTTTATTCTATTGTACAATTGTTTCTTTATTGGATCAACCTCCTGCTCTTGCCTTCAGTGTGTAATTTCATTGTTCTTGGCTGATTTCCATTTCCTGGACTATAAAAGTAGTGTTGTAATAGCTGAGAAAGATGACTAGAAGGCATGGCTATGATCGCTTGCACAGCACTTCTCAGTCTGGTGTTTTGCCAGCAATTGGCTCACTGTGATATCCAGCATCACAGCTGGACATTTCACTGCAAGAGGGGAAAATCAAATGATATGGAGCCGAGATTCCCCATATCCTCTGGGGGTGTGTGTGGTAAGTACAGCACAAGATAAAAGGAAAGCTCACTGTGAAACCTGATGTGCATCGCTAGTCAGTTTTCTTTCTGTCTGTATTTATCAAAAGAGACTGTTTACTGTGATTTTTTGTTGAATTTGTCTCACATGTGATTTTTTTCCCTCTAACCATATGCAAAGGTTCTGTCTGTTGTCATTTCTGACACTCTCAAGCTTTAATATAAGCTGTCAATCAATATTGCCATGTTTCTCTGTGTGTCTCAGAGTATTTTTGTTTGTTGTATTCTCTGAATTAGTGATATCTTTACCATGATTTAGTTTAATTCTAATGTAGTTTAAAGGAATAGTTAATATGCTTATTCACTTTCGCTGTCATGTCTATGCAGTAAATATGTAGCTGCAGCCAGGACACAGTCATGAAGACCAAAAGTGGGCAGGAATGGCTACCTGCAGTCCAAAAGTAAAATTGTGCCTACCAACACCTCTACAGCTCACTTATCGACTTAGTTTATCTTTTTTTTCAATCCATACCGAAACCAAAGTGTAAGAATAATTTTGGCTTGTTTGTAGTTTCACAGGAAGAAGTACATTTGGTCAGACATAGTGACTTTAAAAGCAGACCAAAAAAGTAGTCCAACACAGAACTCCCAGTAAAGCAAAATCTTGTCATTTTTGTATTGCATTTTTACAAAAAAATATGTAACAAGTTAATTAGTGAGCTTTAGAGGTGCAGTTGTTTTGTTTTTACTGTGGACAAAGCCGAGCTAGTTGTTTCTTCCTGTTTCCAGTCTCTACGCTCAGCTACACTAATTGCCTGCTGGCTCTTCACACTTCATGTACAAACAGAGTGGTATCAATCATTAATCCTCTCATCTAACTCTAGACAAGAAAGTGTATTTCTCAAAGTTTCAAACTATTCCCTGAAGGAGACTAGCTATATGATTCAACTGTTTTGTGTGTTGTCCTAATCTTTGGGCTAAATGCTAATTACTGTGTTGTTTTGACACGGAACCTCTTAAAGAGCATTTGTGTACTCGGTGCTACCCGTGATGTCATTTTCCTGGAATTTTCTGTGGATGATTTTTCTATTGGTGCGGCTCTGTTATTAAGTCATGAAAGCTTATAGACTTAAGTCTTTAACTCAATAAATTCACCTTTCATTCTTTCCAAACAGTCCCAATACATGAAAGACATTATGTCCACAGGAGAACATCAAAAATGTACCAGAATGTAAAATGTTTTATGAACTGGCTAGAAGTTGAATTGTTGCTGTGTTGGTAGTGCAAAATAGCAGCAAAACGGAAATTT
Organism: Euthynnus affinis; assembly: GCA_029490765.1. NCBI lineage: Eukaryota > Metazoa > Chordata > Actinopteri > Scombriformes > Scombridae > Euthynnus > Euthynnus affinis. Next base: position 6,840,862 of record CM055840.1, on the reverse strand, counting down.
AATTGGATGTAAATTTCATAGATTAATACTTAACATGATCTTCTGGGACTACCGATGACAACTTGGCTAGTTTATGCTGACCTATTTGCAGAATTCCTCAGGAATGTATTCATGTACTTATTATAATAAAGCATACATCATATCTATAACATTTCTCCTACCCTACCTACCTGACCCTGACAAAAAATTTTTTAAAAGACAAAGTCTACATGAGTATAGGGATGAGAGCCTTTGTATTGCAGGAAAGCTCAGAGAACAATGTCTCAATATTTCTCAAGGTCACACAAGTGGGCCTCGCTCTCCCCTCACTCTCCATCTCTACACTTAGAACATACCTTTGTGTAAGCAATGAGCCAAAGCTGTGAGTCACTCAAAATAGTCATCTGGCTTCCCAGGATCCTGTGCTGCTTCATCTTGTGTGCCTCCAAGGTGTCTTTGGGGAGGCGTTGGCGTCAGTACGGCTAATTGAGCGGAGGATGTATTGTCAGAGAATGCTAACGGCAAACCTCTGTGTAACAGAGCCACAAATGAACCCTCCAGCCTCCAGGGGACAACGAAACAGAGCACTCGAGGTGTTGCTGCTGTCAAAGAACGACAGAAAATAACACAAATGAAAAATTGTACTTATGTAAAGTGTTTTGAAAAAACTCTCTCCCCTACTTAGAGGTGAGATGTCTCTAATTAATACCTGGATGCACACAGTGGATACCTGAGGCACCCCTCTGACACCACAGACATTTTTACACCCATTTTAGCCATGTCTGGTGGCACCAAAACACAACTCAATGAAATATTTTGGCTATGTCAGGCAGTGAAAATCAGTTCAGCTGGGAAATATGTTTGGAATTAAGACATTAGTAACAGGGCCGTAGCCAGAATATTAACATACTAAAGTCTTGAGCCTTGATTCTCCACAGATTCATCTCATACTTTTGATCTGAGGCTGTTTTCATGGTTTTGGCTTTGATCCTGAGTTATAATTAAAGGAAATCTTAATGTAATATATCTATAGCATACAATGACAGGGAAATCTCACATTAAGACAACAGTGTGCTTCCAACTTTGCCCTTTCCTGTTTCAGCATGACAGTTGGTGCATAAAACCAGCCCCTTAAAGATATTATTTTCCAAGTTTGGTGTGGGAGAACTTGACCATTATGGCTGAATGGGAGCAAAATCCTGCTGCCAGGTTCCAGGTCTTGTGGCCTTCCCAGTGAGGTGGAGGCTGTTATAATAATAATTGTACCACACTTTTCATTAATAGTGAATCTCAAAGTGCTACAGTATTGTCCGTTGGTGTATTTGTATGTGAGTAGCTGGACTTTGTAGTCAACTGTGAATGAGACAGGGAGCTGGTGCAATGAAAACAGAATTGGCGTAACAGTATATGTGTTTTCTGACTCTCATCGGGATCTTGGCAGCGCTGTTCTGAATGTACTTGAGTGTCTGGATTCTCCTGCCAAGGATCCCTGTGAAGACAGCTTTGCAGTAGTCCAGTCTGCAGGAGATAGAGAGGTGTTTCTGGGATAGTAGAAGGAGGTTTTGCGTAGATGTCTTATATGGTCATCAAAAGTCAGATGAGGGTCAAACCTAACACCCAGATTAGTGACTGAGGAGGAAAGGGTGATGTCCAGGCTGTAAAAGGTAAGATGAGGTATGGGGGATGACTGAACCTGGTGTGGCATACCAATAAAGAGAGCTTCAGTTTTGCTGCTGTTTAATTGGAGGAAATTTGTGCTCATCCCGGCCTTTATGTCCTTAAAACAGGTGCTGAGGTGTGACATGGCTGCAGAAGGGCTTGGGGTGGTTTTGATGATGTACAGCTGGGTATCATCAGCATATCAACAGACATCTCATGTCTGCTGATGACATGTCCAAGGGGAAGCATGTAAAGGGTAAACAGAATGGGGCTGAGAACTGACCCTTGCAGAACAACACGGGTGACAGGGAGCAATTTAGAGCTTGCATCCTCCAATGAAAGGTAGGTCTGAAACAACTTAAGTTCAGAGTCTGACAGTGTCAAATGCAAGACTCAGGTCAAAAAAAAATTGGAGGGAAGTTAATCCTGCGTCAGCTGCCATCAGCAGGTCCTTCCCAACCCTAAGCAGAGCTGTTTCAGAACTGTATGCTGATTTCTTTAAAATAGATTGCTGTGTTTAAGTTGATGCTGAAGCTCAGTAGCAACCACCTTCTCCAACACTTTGGACAGGAGTTTAATGAGAATTTTTTAGATTAAGATCAGCAGCAATTCAGCAATCACATATGGGTAATGCTTGCAGCAAAGCCGTGAAAGCACAACTTTACTTCTTAAATATTCTTCAAAACCCATAATTGAAATCGACAACTTAACTTGGTAGGTGTGACATAGGAAATCGCATGGATCACTTGGTTAGTAGCTCATAGAAAACCCATAGAAAGCACTGGGGAAGTGCAAGTGGAGAAGCATGAGCAACTGCATCCATGCTGGCAAGCAAAGAACAACTCATTTGCTAAACCAGAAATTGTCACTTATTTAGAAATGTGTGTAATTGTAAAATATAATTTCAGCCTGAGGTCATTAAACCCCTGATTAGTAATGTTGTAATGAACATTTACCAAATAATCAGTGGAACTTCATCCTGAGACGTACAGTAAGGTTGTGTTTGGAAGTGTTCAGCCTGTCACAGTGGGGTTCATGGGAGGAAATGAAGAAGCTTCACTCTGGCTGCCACACACACCTGCATGCCATTCTCCCAGCCTGAGACAAGATGAGGGGACAGGGAACTGAAGAGCCTCTTAAACATTTATCACAAAGTAACACTCCAGCACTCACTCTCTCTGTGAAATTTCATCTGACATTACCCTCCATCACTGATGCTCAAGCAACCTCTGACGTTAGACTGTGTAGGTTCCTGGCTGGCACCAGCACTGCCAGCCAGGATTAAATGTTTGATTCTCTGCCACGCAAAAAAAAAACATTCAAGCTTTCACAAAACTGTAAGGCACTTTGAATAAAAGCATCCACCAAATGTTACATTACACACACATCCAAGAGAGGAACGGCAGCCGGTGCACTTCGTATTTACTCCCTGAAAATTTCATGTTTCCTTAATTGACTTGGTTTCACAGCTTGCCTCACAGCTCCAGCTGACGCCTTCAACTGCTTACAACTGACAACGATTGCCACCACCTCCATATGCTGCATTTGCGTGTGTGCATCTTGGCAATAGCGCGAGTTAACATGCATGACATGAGTGCATATCTGTGGCTGCTACTTATAGTTTCCGTACATCTGTGTGTGTGTGTTTGTGCGTGCACGCATTATAATGCTGGTGATGGTACATGCTTGGACAGAGAGCCATTCCCACCTCAGAGGCATTTCAGCCAGAGAAACAGAAAGCAGGCACGAGAGCAGAGCTGTCAGAGGGAGAGAGAGGCAGAGAGGAAGGTGGAGAGAGAGAGAGAAAAAGATGAATTTGACTCCAGGCAACAGATGCCCAATTAACATATCCACATAATTAGGATGATGTGGAAGGATGAAGATGAAGATGTAAGGGCACAGCTGTTGTTGTCCATCTCAGGCAGAGTGGAGCCGCCTGAATATTCATGTGACATTTTCATGACTTTTCAATTTCTTGTGACACACCAGGATGGTGCTATGTTCACCAATTACACGACCTTGGTGCTTATGTTCATTAAAGATGAAGGGGATCTTATTGGTACAAAATGAAAGGGCCCACCAGTGTTGAATTTCTATTTGGGGGTTGCATTGTGCAGTGAGGAGGCAGACCACATAGACATAGGAAATTGTTTTGCTGTTGTAGCGTTTGTACCTTCTCTATACAGCTGAATGTTTATATTTTCTACAATGCAAATGCTTGACACACTGAGAATTCCCCCTACAGCACTGTAATATGTGCAAATGTGTGCAAATTTATACCAACAAGCCAGAGTTCAAACATTTGTAATCATGTGGTTAAATGAAATAACGCCCCAGAACAGCGACTGTGATCTTTAGCACACATAGGAGAGAATAATGAAGAATGAAAGGAGCCAACCACAAGCTCCAAATAGCTGTCAGCTCAACAGCGATGAGCAGAGCGGAGTGCCGCACTCACCCCTCCGTCTTTGTCAGAAACCTCTGCTCCATTAACTCCATCCGGCACAGCTATCAGGCTTTTCTTTGTGCCCTCATGACGCAGCGACCGGCTACTTCAACTTCCAGATCAATTATTCAGATGGCTCTCCTATAAATATCAGCCCCTTAAAAGGAGGAGATACCCATCTGAAGAACTGCAGAGTGCTGCGTGTGCTAAACTTAGACACACAGTTTCATCTTAGAGGAAAAAATATCTAATCTGTTGATGACATATGGATCTTTGAGAGCCCACATTCAAAATTCAATACATTGAAGTTATGACCTGAAATAGTGGAGTTATTCCTCAGTTACTTTAGGAAGAAAAAGTGTGTCTAGAGGTGTGTTCACAGTGTACATTTGAACGTCAGAGTTGATGAGAGCATGCACAGTGTCAAATAAGAGTCATAGCGGCTCTGTGAGGCTGTACAGTGGTGAGTTAAATGCTATTATCAACCTGCTAACATGCTGATGTTTAGCAGGTAATGCTTAACATCTTTACCATCATAGTTTAGGGTGTTAGCATGCAAACATTTGGTAAGTAGTGCTAAAGACAACATATAGCTGAGGCTGATGGGAATGTCTTTGCAGGTATTTTGTCATAAACCAAAATATTGGACCAGTTAAAATTTAGAACCTGAAGATGGCGCTAGAGGTGAAGTTAAAGGATCAAAGTCATTGAGGTGAGAAATTAAAATGTCTGTTCCATTTTCCGTGACAATCCATCAAATAGTTGTAGAGACATTTCACTCAAAACTACAAATCAAACTGCTGGTGGAGCTAGAGGGGGATCACCAAAGTCAGCAGGATACATTTTTTGGCAGTAGCATTGAATTAAAAAAGATTTTGGTAGCATTACACTTGAAGTCCCTTTATTTAGCATTCATAAGTGTTACGCCCCTGAAATGGGGAGAAATAATCAAGAGAGTGATAGGGTAATGTTTCCTCAGTGAGAGCATTTACTCGAATGATAATTAAACATATACACAATTTACAAATAAACATAGGCTACACAAGAGGTTGGGTACAGCAGTGTACATACCCTATTTGAGTTACATCAATATACAGTATTTGTTTGAGACATAATTCCCATTTTCTCTAATGTTACTGGTAAATAACATGCTGCTTTAACTCAGAAAATTCTTACAAAACTTATAAAAGTTACCAAGTAATCAATATACAAAAACTACGTAACATACATTTACATACGTGCACAATTGAATCCACAAAATGGCGGAAGCGCTTAGCATTGTCACGGGTTGAACTCGGCTAACAAGCGGGAGCTAGCTTAAATGCACACGTTATCATGCTCAGCAAACTTTACCTTAACTCACTTGAAATGTTGCACATACACTCACTTGACACTCGAAACATATTATAAAAAATATTACAGCCACCTTAATAGTGTAAAATACCGACAACATACCTGAAACGGGGAGAAATAATCACGAGAGCGATAGGGTAGTGTTTCCTCAGTGAGAGCGTTTACTCGAATGAGGAAAACACCGCGAGTTTCCCTGGATACGTGGGTGGAGCCAAAAGCAATCGATCTCAAGCTAGCTGATTAAGACTTCTTTGCGGATCACTGATACTCTTCTAGGTGAAATCTTACCAATACACAATGAAATAAACAACGAATGAATTATAGACTTCTTAGCATTTTAAGCTCTTTTAACATAGTGAATTTCTACTTTTTCTTTTCCATTTTGAACACATAACTCATTTCTCATGCCTGTATGATTTTTAACCTTATCACAGCATTTTAAATGTACTGTCTTTTTAAGCACGTATAGACCATTAGTGTATCATTTTTCTAACTTGTCACATAAGCAGTATATAAACATTGAATAAACAGTTTACAACACGCTGCAATGTGTATCTAAGCATTTGCAGATGTTTATAAGTGTTTATCAGCAATTTTAACTTCTCCTCTGAATGCATTTTATTGCAGCTGTGTTTCACTATAGTGTCTGTTTATATGCTAGCATCCAGTTATTGGTACCCACAGGAAGAGTTATAGTTTTCGACAAATATATTAATAAACACTTTTTCTAATAACTACATTATAGTGTGTTATGAAACTATTTATTAAATGTCTGTATACTGCTTACAAATGCTAAATAGGGGGACTGAAAGCGTGCATTTGGCCTCTTGAACCTTTAAGATGTAAAGATATACAGTTTGAAATAAAGTTGGGTGAGTTCAAACAGTGCTTGTTTGCACTACATACATTTTTAATGAGAGATCTGCATGGTGAAAGAGTCTTATAATCAAAGAAGCTAAGAGCTACAGAAATAAAGAAACAAACCTGAATAAACGAATGAAGAAAGATGCTTCTACACAAAACACGAAGGATCAACCCAGCTAAACATCTATGGGAGATTATGGAGCGATGCGTCAGACGGTGCTCTCCACTGTCGTCAACAAACACAAAATGAGGGAATGTCTTAAAGAGGAATGCTGTTCACCCCTCCAGAGACAACAATAATCTATAATCCATGACACTTCATGTTGGCTTTTTATTTGCAACTCCTCTATCCTGATTTTCCTACATTTTGAAGTGCTATGGCATGTTTAGAAGGCAATCATTTCTTCTTCTTTTTTTCAGCATCGCTCAAAGCAAAACTCTTTATATTTGGTCAGGTGTGAATCTAATATTTCCAGCAGCACTACCAGGCAGCTGAAGACAGACACAAGGTGAAATGGCACTTCCTCTACTGGTAAGAAAGGGAAAGACAGGACGACAGCAGTGTGAGGAGCCTCCTGCAGTCAGAAGCCTGCACTGCCTGATGATGCTGACACCCAGCCGAAGACTAAACTCTGCCCTGCAGAGAGGAAGGGCTCTCAGGTCAGCTGGTGTTGACATGGAAAGATGACTCCTGATTATTTGCTCTGTCACATGAGGACAGACATGAGGGATCTTTTTCTTTTTTTTTTTATAACCAATGGCTGACTCTAACTGTGTTGTTTTTTCTGGAGATGCTCAAATATTCACAGCCAGTTTGATATTATGGTTCGATGATGAGGCATGGATCTAATCAGTGAGTTTGGGGAGCCTCAAAAATGGCACCGGAAAAACTCTTAGCCATCTGACAGCAGCTCCGGTTTAGTGCCAGAGTGCTGTCAACAGACTCATAAGTGGCGCATAATGATAATTAACACGCCAATTAGACATCTGCTGCGTTTCCAAGGCTGTCTTGAGAATAATGTGTTTACAATTAAGAGGAGAGCTCAAATGAGCAAAAAAAGGCACACATCATCCCCTTCAATGGCCAACATCGAGCAGGGGCGCCGAGGCTCGGGTGCGACAGGTCGGCCAGTCGCCTGTGATTGTTTTGTAAGTGGAGGCCCGGGGAGCTTGTCATATCTGATTAAGTGAAGGGAGATGCAGGAGCCAAATGAGTTGGATGTAGCAGCAAGCACCAGGAGCGACACATTACCACTGGGTGTCACCACTGATCCCATCATATCATCACTCCCCTCCGCCCCCTGACAACTCAATCAATAGCCTAATTGACTGGGACCACGGCCGCTGTCACAGCAGGTTCCAGCACTGAGGGAAAAGCCAGGCTGCACCGCTGATTTATGCTAGGATTAAAAATGGTTTATAGCTCAGAAGCAGGGCTGGAGTTCAAGGGAAGCTCTTCTTTCTCTTCCTTTTTTTCTTTCTTTCTTTTTTTTTTTTTTTTTTTTTACTAATACTTTAACCACAAGATGGCATGGTTGGACTATAAAAAGCAAAAGGCTGCTCCACTGGCTCTTTTCTTCTACCTTTGTTTTATCTGACATTAAGTTTTACTCTTCTTCAGAATTCTTTGAGGCATGATGATATTTGAAAACACTTCCGGCAATGTGGTTTTACTTAAAAAGAGTGTCAGGTGTGTGTCAAACCTGTACACTTAAAGTGGATATTAATAGCTCTATATTTCATCATCATGCCTGGAGAACGGCAGGGGATTATTTTCTCGTTTTATGGAGCAACATCTCTTAGCGTGCTATCCTGCCAAGACAACATCAGTGAAGTTTTTTTTTCTTTTCTTTTCCCCTTCAGTTCTCATTGAACTTAAATGCTTTTTGACCCAAAGTGTAGTGTATGAAATCTGTGGCTTTCTTGAAAAAAATGTGCATGTATGTTGTAAGAGCAAAGAACCCACATGGAAACCTTAAATCTCCAATTCGTTTACCTTGGAAACACCGATGTGCTTTCAATCTCAGATTTAAAGTGCAAAAAGCAGCGAAAAACAACAACTGGGTAAACTCTGTCTGCCAGGGAGGATTCTGTGATATGACCAAAAGTTCAAAAAACAGTTACTGAGTGCATCTCGTGTCGAGGTTGTTTTAGTCAACTTATATGTCTGATTTTGAAACGTTCCACACTTTTAGCGTGACTGAAATGTTTTTGCATTGACTAACACTTTTTTTTTTTTAACCCTTGAGGCTCAATAAGCTCATCAAAACCTTTTCTTACAGTGGCGCCCAGCTAAACGGGACTCATTTTCTCAGATCCTGAAAAGTAGTCATCTTGAGATACAGGATTTTCTCCTGACATCAGTGATATGGTTCAACAAGATGACTGATGAAACGACGGAGCAGGGAATACTGGAATTTTCAATAAAACTTGCCCTCTAAGATTACATACTCAGTCTACACTGCTAGAGTCAGGCCAAGTGCAAGCGCGCACACACACACACACACACACAGCTGGTTTAGTTATACTCCCTTTATCTTTTTTTGAGGGGTGGGGGGGGAGGGGTGGGGTCAAAGGAGAGCTGACCCAATAGGTGTCCTACAGCTTCATTTAAATAAGCTCTTCAAATTGTTAATTCAAATTTCTCTGTATGCTTCCAAACATACTCAACAATAAGACATTTATTTTATTTTTAAAGTTTGCACTGTAAACTGCACAGTTTGTTCTGGCTTGCTTGTTGCTGCGTGTGCATAGACAATCTGGCTCTGGTTGCCGGAGTGAATGTGTTGCCAGCTCTCCTGCTGTGCAGGCGAGAAGGAGCTTGGATTTCCACTGGCTGGCTGTGAAACAGATAAGTGGTGTTTGACTGATAGAGCCGTTCCCGTCTGCGTCCTCCTTGGAAGCCTGATGGGCGGAGATCTGCCAACGATGTCACATTCAAGGAAAAAAAAACTCCCCATCTGCCAGGTATTCTGTCTGGGTATGTGTACATTTGTCTCTTTAATAATAGCCAAAAAACAAAACACAGACACAAAGATACACACACATACACACACTGTCAGACTGCCAAAATAGCTGTCTATAAATTCACCTTGTAAAAAGCCAAATTATTAGCCGCCCCACTGCTCTTCAAATATACAGTATTTTTGCAAAGATATTAAGCAATTAAAACTCATTTACTTATCATACACAAATAAACTGAAGACGTGCTGAGTGAAATTCAAAATGCTACAAAAACCGTTTAAATGTGTGTTTCTCTTTCTTTTCTGTGGCCTCTGCATCAGTGGACCAAGAGCAGTGGACAAGCATGCTTTTTCAGCATTTCTTGTAATGACCATGTGTCTCAACTATCCACTGATCATGCTGCTCAGCCTCTCCGGGGGAAGTCTACACCATTGTAATGCAGGAATGGAAGCCAGTATGTGAGCCTCAGATTCAAGAAAAGTGCAGACTTTGTCCCTTTGGGTCTTTGTCCTCTCCAAGTCAGAGTTGTGTTAGTTTTTCTGGCACCAAATCGAGTATATTTTAGATCGGTGTTGAAATGTTACAAGGATGTGTTTTGTTCCCTCTGCAGTTTATGATAGTCATTATGTACTAATTTCAGTCTTAGTCAGTACGAAAGTCGATGGGTCAAACTCTGAGATCATGATTCTGTCTCCCATCCAGGTAAGAGGGGTTTTTAGAGGATGACTTTTAGAGTTCGATCAACATGTAATGTTAGAGGAATTGTTAGGTGCAGTGACTTCACTAATGTTGGCTTTGTTTAGGACCATAATGGAAAAAAGAAAGCCACAAAGCCATTTGATTTACCTTCGACCTAGTTTCAACCTCGATCTACTGAATTTTCACGAGCTCTGGGTACCGAATGAAACTCTCAGTTGCAGCGTGTGACACTGGGAGATTCATTAGGCCCTCTGTGTCCAGCTGACATGGCTTTAGCCCCTGGTAAGGATATCCCTGAGGCGTCTCCTTTTGAAGGTATTCCATGCCCGACCTGCCTGGAGGAGGAGACCCCAGGGCAGAACATCTACGTGTACATCTCCCAGCTAGCCTCGGAGCAAGTTGCCCTTTTAACCTGACCCTAGCTCTCTCTAAAAAAAAAATGGATGTAAAGATAATCCTTGAGGGGAAATTTGGTTGCAGGGTCGAACAAAGAGGAGAAATAGCGAGAAAACAGAAAATAATAGAGTGTATTTAACAAGTCATTGATGGAGAACAAAGAATATAGTGATTGAATGAATCAGTTTTTATCAGAGTTGAATTGAAATTGAATTTCTAGGCCAGGTGCAGCAACTGCCAGGAGTCTCCACTGGTTGCCTGGCAACCACACAGAAATGACAAGACTCCAGGAATTTCTGTCTCATTTCTGTCATATTTCTGTTTGTGTACAGATTAAACGTGTTAATTAGTCAGCTTTAGAGGTGTTGGACCTTTGTCATTTATAAATCCTTTATCACCAGCTCGCCGTCACCCTGCTTCATGCTAAGCTAGGCTAACAGGCTCCAGCTCCATTATTTAACAGACAGACATGACTGAGTGCTGATAATCTTCTCATTCAATCTTTGGCAAGAAAGTGAATAAGCTTATTTCCAAAATGTTGAACTATTCCTTTAATTTCCTTAGCGACAAAGATAGACATATGGAAAATTGGACAATCCAGAATTGGGGGGGGGGGGCAGTCTCAAAATGTTTAATATAACACACCATTGGTTTAGTTAACAGTATATTTTAATGAACAGACTAGAAGGCTCTATCAAATATTAACTGTAAATGCAAAAATGTGCAGCATTATCAACTAACTGTAGACTCAGTAAACAGACAGAGATGATAACAGTATGTTAATGACTTTTGGTTAAGGGTCTATCTGCTGTAGCTGGCTGCTTCCCTGTTTCCAGGGCAGCATGAAGCAGCAGAGGTGCATAACAGCACAGCAGCCTGCTTTCACATTCATAGAAATCCTAGCCATTAATTCCCAAGAATGGAGGTGAGTTCCAATGCTGATGAAATATACGAGAGGAGCAGAGGCAATTTCTATCTTTAAGCCAACAGACACCCCTCTACACTTCATTCTGTCTTTGGCTGGTTGGGGTGGTGGGGTGAGGTGCAAGCAAGGTGATGTAGAGAAGAGTGGACTGACTCTTTTTTGTTTTCTGCCCGCAAAGTCGCCTGCATCTCAATCAGACTGTGAAAACATCAGTCTGGCTGAGTCTGGGAAGAGGGAAGAGGAGGAGCTGTTTGTTTGGCCGAGTGAAACTGCAATTCATGACTGCCGCAAACCAAAGCTGAGCTACAACGTTTCCACTCTGTGGGTACATTTGTCTTAACTCTAAATCTCCTTATAGTACATCGAAAAAAAAAGTGTGTCATACAAGCGTTGGCAAGTTCCAGCCAGAACATAAATGATTCACTGGCTTGCTGACTCCGAGGGGCCCACGATGCTCTGTGGGCGCTGCAGGAGAGGCGCTCAATATGCAGAGCCAGTCGTGCCAGTTGGCAGCGGGGCGCCGACGGTTGGCACCGCTCACAGCCCTTGTAGGTACTGACATCTTCAACAGGATTGTTACATCCCATATGCCCCCATTCTTCCACCCCCGCCTCTGAATCCAGACAACCATCCTCACCGGAGCCTGAAATAAGACTGAGGCTCATACATACTGCGTTCTATCTCCTCTCAATATCTCATTATGCTCCCTGCTGCAGAGAAGAGAGGTTTTCACTGCTACACATAAGCCACGGAAAATAATCAGGCAGCAGCCAAGGCACTTTTCAATCACACCAGTGCATAACAACCACTCACTTGTAAATTAAATGTCTCAGCAGAAGCACCTTTACTTTCCCCCTCCCCTCAGATTTCTAATACTCCTCCTCCTCCCCCTCCTCCTCCTCCTCTCTCTACTCCTCCACTTCCTCTGCATCGTCTTCATTATCAGCCGCTGTTAGGATCGCTGCAGCTGCCGTGTTGTCATCGTTGCCTTCATGAAGATCAGAAGCCTTCAAAGAAGTCTAAAACCTGTACACAGATAAAAAAAAAATTAGGGTGTTATGAGCAACTTCACAGTTTGGTGAAATCCCTTCACACCCAAGCCAAAGCAGCTGATCATGTTGTTTGTGAGGTGATAAAGTTGTACACACCTCCTGACATCATGTGTTTTGGGAAATGTTCTCCTCATGTGTCAATCTATGAATGCTGCTCCTTCAGACAGGCTTTGCCTCAACAGTTGGTGCATAAAGTGTATAATTTACAACAAGTCCTTCACATTAAACGACCAAATAGGTTGTTTGACCATGCGCTCCACAATGACCCACAGGAGTGTTTTTTTTATGCAGCCTCAATCAGCAGTAATCAGCAGGACATCATCATTTGTCTGTGTTTTCCAACATTGTTACAAATCACTGTTAAAATATAATGATGTTTTATGATGGGACAACACTGTGGTTACAGTCTGATTAGTTTTAGGCACAAAAAACACTACATTAGGGTTAGGGAAAGATCATGGTTGGGGTTAAAATGATCATTTTAAATGTGGTGTGGGTTAAAGTTACTACTTCTTCAAAGTTAGGCAACTTCATCATCATGGCAACAGTAAACACCTTGTCAATCGTACAGTTACAGTTTTTTTTTTTTTTAATGTCCCAACTCACAGTTGGAAGCAAGAAGTGATCAAAGGTCTTCTAAATTAAAGTCCACTTTTTGCAGGTTAGGATCTAACCAGCCACCCAACCTGCCACCTTTGAATATGGAGATTTGTCATCTTATATATAAGTCATCTAAACTGGTCATAATTACTACGGCTGCTAGATGGTACCTGTCACTCGAATGTAACTATAGGTCGTTTTTGTCGACTGACATAATGACCTATAGTGCTGTTTCTCTGGGAGTACAAAGTCATAATTTTCTGCACGGTTCACTAAATATTTGTCAGCAAGGCCAAGTTGACACTACAATCATCATGACTGTAAAAACTGGAGTAGTGTTTTAGAGGCGCTTTGTGAAGAAGACGAAATAGATTTGCAGATTTTTGGTATTGTTTCAAGTTTGTCAAGTTTGACAGCAGCAGCAACAGAGGTGTAGTTGCAAATGTACACTGGCAGCACAGGTTCCCCAGCTGGAAAAAGAGTTGAAAGTCATGCTTTCAGCACTTTATTATCTCATTACTACCTCAAACACTGAATGGCAAAGCTGTCAAAAGTAATCGTAGTAATCTAAGTAATCTTGTTGATCTGACAGAGTACATTTCAGAGAAATAGTTCAGCCTCAGAGTGGATTCTTTTTCCTCCGCTGTGATATGTGGATTGCAGGGGAAAAATTCCACCAAAGCCCAGGGTCGTCCAAGTGAATGAGTTCACGTTAGCTTACCTCCAGTTCCCTGGATCGCTCATTAGGAGCTTGGCTGAGCACTCAAGGTTTTGTTTGGATGGCTCCCAAATGGAAACACACGTTTGGAGCCGTGCCAAGCTGTCAGCCTTGCGCATGATTTGCAGTGTGAATGATGGCCGGCTGCTTGGATAGAGCAGTCCTCTGGGGCTGTCAGTGGAACAAAGTGTCCAAATGAGTGAAGCACTAATCACTCAGAGCAGCTCGAACTGACTCAAATACTCATTTAAATCTGACACGAAAACAACATCTGAACACAAAGGTTTTCAGATTTTTTTTTGTTAAGTGTCCATCTTCTTTCTCATCATTCTACGGACAGGTTCCCATTTACAAACATTTGAGGATGAGTGTGCAGGAATGTGCTAGAAAACACAGTGTCACAATGTCATAATAGTTTATATTCGGATATTTTCACATTTTAGAAATAAAACAAGTTGCTGGAAAGAATTAAAATGACTGTTTAGAGGTACATTTGTATGTGGCACTTATCCTCACATTTCCAAAACTTTTTAGTCTGTCTGCTCTATCTAGCTAACATGACACATGGAATTCCAGTGAGAAATAGGAGCTCGTAGCGATGATGACACTAATCGAGGCTACATGACATTAGCTCTTGCAGGCGGTGAGAAATGACCCGTGTGTGTCCCAAACTATCAATTGGGCAGCATGGAAGTAATGTTAGCCTTGAAAAATAGTCAAAATAGTAGCATAAAAAAGATGATCAGCATGCAATGATGTAAATCCTGCCATTAACCATAACATATATCACACTAGATTCATATGATATGTTCCCTTAGTTTAACCTCACAGGATTTAATAATCGCAATATTTATCCACCGCACAGGACCGTAAGAAGTGACTCTGCACACATTTGCATATTTTTTGCATTTGCATATTTTTCCTCTGAAATATTATCAGAGTAACATGATGTATTTTCCATCCAAAGCCATCTCTATCAGCTGTCCCACACTGAAGCTCGAAACGTAGGTAAAACCGAACACTTAAACATCGATCACAGAGCCTATATTCATTAAGCAACCGTAAACACACGGTGACAGTGTGAGCCATCTTACTTTAAAATGGGGTGTTTCTGCACACCAGGTTCTGAACAAAACCATCCATCACCGTATTAAAAATCCAGGGACCTCATCAGCTAGATGCTAATGGCTAAGTCTGTACTCTGAGCTAGACTGGAGGTTTTCTCCATGGGATATAGGACATTTTCCACATTATTTTTGTCCGGGTTATGGCAAAGAAAAGAAGAAAAAAAAAAGAAATCTTCTCATGTTGATCTCCCTATAAGCTTTCTCATGATCAGAAACCCATCTGTATATGACCCTTTTGGTAGGAAGAAATATGGCTGTTAATATAGTTAACACATGGAAAAGGTAGATATTCCACACACACACACACACAAAAAAAAAGATCTGCTTTTTCCATAACTTCCATTCAGATTGTTGTATTGGACAGTGTGTTGCTGTCTATCACGTTTTATCTGCTTAGTTCAGTGCTATTCCTTCATCCTGGCTCCGTTTCATCTTCCTCTCCTTCTCCCCCTGACTTCACTGGCTGTGCAACCGCAGTTATTAGGAGCACAGCTTAAATGGATGGCGCATCCCACGCAGTTTGGTCCTATTAATAGGCTAATTAAGCAGTGTGAATATTATACAGTTCACATAGGCCTACTTAAAACACGGAGTTCAGTGAGTAGGTCAAGAATGATTACACACTGCAGGCTGACAGGCAGTGAGAAACCATTTGTTCAGCAGTAATTAGCCTAAATGATAAAGTAATGCACCCCCATTAAGGGAGAGAAGACAGACTAAAACTGCCGATGAGCCACAACAACAACACAGGCAGCAGATCAAGGATTTATTTACGTGAGGACGACATAATCTGCCCGATTCTGAGTTTACTCTTGAGGCTGGGAAAACAACGCTGATTCATGCATGGCGTCTGATCTCGGGAAAGACACACTCGAAAACCACAACACAACCCGCGGCGGTCATGTTTAATGTATTTATCATCTAAGTATGATGTCTAAATGGTGTCAGAACACAGCGAGCAGGCCCTGAGGGCGAGCTGTGACAGATATCAGAGGGTGAGTTTCTGACCTGCAGGTGAAGCTGCTTTACAAGCCTCGCAAGGCTCCAAGGTTCATCAATAATTTACTGCACCGCCGGTCATGTTAACACTATCCTTAAGCGCACTCATTATGTACCACACTCTCAACATGCATGCAGAGACTCAGACATTTGTTAGGTCACTCCCTCCTCCACATTCAGACACAAACATGCACATACATACACACACACACAGATAGTGGATTGAGGTTAGAAAATGATTCTCATTATCTTGTATCATCTTGACGAGCCGCAGATAATAACAAAGAGGGCAATATCTCTGGCGTTGTGGTCCATCCACAATGAAGGGAATGTAATGTCAAATATTCCAAGATGCTCTGGATTGTCTGAGAAGAGCCTTTCTTTTTCTGGTCCAAAATAGGAACCCAGCAAACATTGAGATTTTGAATTACTTTTGTTTGCACATCCAATCAAGACGTTCCGTTATGGTTCAAAAATAGTTCCGAAATGGAAGTTGCGCCGACGTCTGAATCGTTACCTGGTGGCCATCAACCGGACGTACCTCCTGTGCGTCCCAGCAATGTCAAAATATGTTGTCATCATCACCAACAGGCCTATTCAGCTATCCTGCTGAATAGTGTATGTACCCAGTGTACATTCTGCAGCTTTATACATCCTCTATGTCCAGATGAACAACCTAATATGCTCCGCGTCCAACCATGTCCTGTCTGACCCGGTCGTCTGTTACACATCCTCATGTGTGTCACTTTAAAGATGATCCTGATAATAAATTATAATATATAACCAAAAACACAGCAAACACATGAAGTATCTTAGTTAATACAAGACATATGCAACATTTTTTACAGAACAACACTGAGTCAAGATTGATGTGCAACAGTATTTTATTTGGATAAACAACACAGAAAGACATGATCATCAGAAGTACGGCTTTTTGTAGATAAATAACAGTTTGAATTGTTAACTCTTCATAGAAACGCTTCATCATCATAAGCGTTACAGAACATACACGCCAACATGAAAGCAAACTTAACCCATAATGTTGTTTCTGCACCGTTTCTTTCCACTTGTTACTCGCTTTTCAAACTCAGCTCATTGATCTCAGCTCTTAACTCTTGTGCTGAACTATATTCTCACAAGACTGGGTGACAGTCCCCTCATATTAAACACAAATTACCAAAAGTATGAAGATATATGACTCAATAATAAACCCTTTGCTTTTATTAACCCACATAAAGCTCACGTCATCGCTAAACCATTAAAATGCCCAATGACGTTTCATTCTGCAGGCAGAGGACGTCTGTCTGGGACAATCTGCTCTCGACCAATTAACGAACAAAAATCTTTGTGTGAAAAATACAAAACACCAATAGATGTGTTGCACAACGCAACTTTGAGAAGTATTTGCATTGTTGTTGAAGTCAGGTCCAGGTGGATCTTTATTTGACGCGGAAAGGACGACACAACTGCGACGTCTGCACACAACAGTTTTTAAACCAAAACTGGACCAAATGTTCGTTAGCGGGAGAAATTGTCATTTACACATTCATATTGGTATACACATCCGCTAAAGTACAATTTGACTTGAGTTTTATGATTTGCATTTCATGTGCATGTTGCTGATTTTGGCGTTCGACTGAAACCATTTTTTGGCCGGGGACACGACGTCACCATCCGAACAATGTTTGCTGGAAAGATAATATGCAGCAGCTGTAAAAGAAGAAAAAAAAAAGTCCTCCCACAGACACAGGCTGGAAAAAAAGAGGTAAAGTTCTTCAACAGAGATTTACTGTTCCACTTTATGAGCACTGAGGCTGCTGCTCAATAAATCCTTTATCATTGTGCTTTTATTGGGAGATCTCAGCAGACAGATGGGGGCAGCATTAAAAATCCATCTGACTTCACTCGGGTTCTGTGTTGTTTGAGCAGACAGGCACAGGAGTGTACGCGGAGCACTAGTTAACTAGAAAGCTCCATTGATCACATCAGTGCGATGACGCCTGTGGCTGAGCGACACTCACTCGAGTGGTGAGTAATCATGGCTAAAGCTGGAGCTTCCACCCCACCCCCCCACCCCCCATACACCTGTGAGCTCCCACCAGCTCGTGCCTGAGCCTCAGTGAGTTCTACCATTCTACCATATCATTTAGTACGCCAGAAGAAAGATTTAGTATGTCCCAGTACATAGTATGTCAAAAGCAGTATGCCAAAAATATCAGGATGTCCTCCTGCATCCAGTCACATTTTGCAATATGCAAGCCAGCATGCTTTTCTAGCTATTCTGACCCACAATCCTCTGCACAGTGGAAGATACATCTCATTGTTTGAGCCACTGAGAGAGCACAGAGTAACCCTAATCCCTAATACGACACATCCACTTTACTATGCTTAAACCCTAACCATCAAACTACACATGCATAAACCTAACCTAAGTGGTTGTGTCATGTACATTCTGTGGGTCCTCAGATAGACGTGCTTGCACTGCGCTACAGACGCTACTGTATGAGCAAGAGGGTCAAGGTTCAAGGCGCAATGTTATGACAAAGTAGTATTTCCCAATTGCATACATACTGTAAGCAACAGTATGTGCTTTGTAAGGGCAGCTGCAGTACGTACTGAAAGCAAAAAGGAAAAAGTATGCGATTTGGAACCCAGCGACAGAGTTCGACCGAATCGTCTTTTTCAGCTTTATCATAATCACGTCAATAGAAATGCAGCACAGATCTCAGTCAGAAAATGAGTCATCATCACTGCTTAGCCACAATTACACAGAGCTGTTTGCAAAGAGAAATCCGTTCCCTCAGAGTGGAGGTCGTCACGTTGATTGATAGGCACCAAATAAGCAGTTCTCTCCATTGTTTACAGCTGTAGAGGTTAAATAAGGACTGCTGAGGTTTAGGTTTCACAATATGATTTCATGTGAACTGGCTCTGCTCGCATTTCAGCCTGATAGCAGTGTTCAGAACATCAAGTACAGTTTGAGCTGAATCTCTCTCTTTTTGATAGAACCTTAAAAAGCAGTTTAGCCTCATTTTCTGAGACATCCTTGTTGCTATTAGAGTAATTATTCAAGGGTAAAATGTATCCTATTGAACCCAATTGGAATTCAATAGTGAATTTTCAAAAGGTTTTTGGGGCACAGGCTTATTAGATCACTGCAGATCCACACTGACTGTCAGGTGGTAACCTTTGATGTCTGTGTGTAGTATGCCGAGGCTTATAACCAAACTAGAGGTCTGATTTCCAAAGTTTTCAACACACACAGACTATAACCACTAAGCCTGTGTAAGACCAGTCATGGTTTGAAATGATGCCATGCCTACCTGGTATAATCCGCTAGCCTCTGCAACTCATCTTGTCTAGAAAAGCAGCAAATAGCTTGAGTCCCCCCCCAAAAAATAAATAAATAAATAATAATTGGGTTCAGTTTGTTTGGAAAGCAGAGGTTTACCAGCCAGCAGTGAGAAATGAACATCTGGAGAAACAGGAGGTTTCCTAGAGGCAAGTCAACTCGTTGAAGAGTGAGCCACCCTGTGTTAAATGACCTGGACCTCCCACCACTGCACACCTGGAGCCAGCTGCACCGGCTCTTCACACACAAATCTCCACTTAGCAGAGCTTTCTACATAACTGGATGAAAACACCACACCAAACAAACCTATTCTTACACGGAGATTGGTTGGTTTTAAATATTCAGTGACTGCCAGGTGAAACTGTCGGGTAGTTAAGTGAATTCACTGACAGAGCTTATGTTAACGTGCTAATGTATGACCTGCTTAGAGTGAGAGAGAATAAGAAATATGGAAAATATATCTGACCTGAAATTTGATAAAAATGCTGTTTAATAATGTAAAATGTACACCTATAAATACACAATAATGTTCGAATAAAGGCCCAAACTGCAGGATTTCTCCATGTATGCATGTATAAAACAAAGCCAGTCTTACATTTATGAGAACTGGCAGTTAAGTTTAATGTAATAATTGCAGTCATGCTGTAGTTTGAGTTTCAGTTTGGGAATTACTTTACCCACAAACTAGGAATGAATTTACAAAAAGCTGCTACAATCCTGCATTCTATACACTGCAGTCCCTAACTTTTTTTCATAAATGACTTATTACTATTCTATTACTTGTCTTTTACGGCAAATGCTTCAGCTCATCTGCAACCATTTACTTTCTGTTCTTGACAGCTGTGGAAAAAGATAAAGATCAAAGGTAAAGTGAGAGGAACAGATTCCAACAACAGAAGGGACAGAGCAGTTATCAAGTGTTCCTGCTACCTCTGTTTATGTTATTTTGAAACGTACAAGGACTACGGCCACTCCATTGCACTTCATTTTCATCCAGGGAGCAATGATCCCTCAACTTCTCCACCAGCATGCCGGCAGTTTTTAGGACCTGTCTGCTTGTGAAAGGAGGGCGAGCAGACAACAGTGGAACCTTTGGCAGCTGACCTTACTGCTGTTGGAAAGCCTTGCCTCGCTGATAAGGAGAGTGAGTGTAAAATGCATATCTGACCCAGAGACATGAAAGAGCCTTCTCATCACCACCAAGCATGACCTCGAACCTCCACAGGAGAAGGGGTATTAGAAATATTCCCCAGACGTTCAGACAGTCTGGGAGGTTTTGGAAGCCGGTGGTAGCAGAGTCTTGGCATATTGAGGTATTGGTTGAGGAATAGGGGTCAGTGATGCTCTTTGACAAGGACAACCAACATCCTCCCTCCCTCCCCCACAGGGTTGAATGGGATTATTGTGATTGGATGAGCATGTATGCGAAAGTTTTCTGTCCTGATCCCTGATCCTTAAAGTCCGCCTTCACTCCAAAATATGTTCTTGCTCCTACAGTTGGATGTTTGAGCCTCGCAGGGCAGAATGATATATGTGCAGACTTTGACACTCGAAGGTTGTTTTCACTTTCATCTGCTGAGAATGGAAAGTTTCTCTGTGTTCATTGAAAATCTGATTTTTCAAAAGGGGCAGGCTTATGAGCAGGAAGGATATGTGACATCACAATCAGTTTTGAGCCAATCCTGGTCCAATATTCAACTTCCACACATGATGCGAACACTTGAAGCTTCCACTGCACTTAAACTGAGAATGGACTTTACAGTGGAGTAAGAAACATTTATGTCCAGCAGTTCAACTTTTTGAAATGAAAAATATTTGCATATTTATAGATTCTGTCATTTTTAATGAGGGAAAAGTAATAGATGTCATTTTAAGGATTTTAACAAGATAATTGAAGCCATATCAGACACAAATTATTATTCAATTCAATTATCATTATTCAAATTTTATCTACAGCTTAAAACAGGGAGGATCTTTAAAGATTCATAGCCAGGCTGACAAAGACCTGTGAGAGAGGTGTGTGGAATCATTTTTAACATCAGTTGTTGTAAAGGCTTCTATACCCTCCATGTCTAAATGTCACGCCTCGCCAACAAACCCAAACTGTCTGTACCTCTACAAAGACAGTGTGATGAAGTTAAAAGCTCCAGGCGAAGCGAGAGAGTGGACTTTGAGTTGAGATTGTTTTGTCACTTTCTGTTTCCAAGGTCAAGAACGAATTGCTAGACTCTGTTTATAACATGGATAATAATAACTCTGGAACAAGCTGATAAGTGCACCTAAGAGTAACTTTGCCTGTCATACTTGCCACCCTGTTCATTTTTACATGTATTCCATCTTCGCAACTCTGTTTTCACATTCATCTCCACGCAGTCGTCTTTCTTCCTTTCACTAGTTCAATTTTTCTCTGTAAAGCACAAATGTGAACTTGTAGAACATGATTTCTGCCTTTTTTTTTTTTTAACAAATTCAGTACAGATGGAGGAGTGTAATGAATAATAAGTGGACCCAGTGACTCACTTGAATTTGCCTCCTGATGACTATGTCAGCACTAAAAATAAACACCTGTGAGCTGAAGTTTGTGATGTGATGATACACAGCATTTAAAGAAATCTTTTTTTTTTTTCTTTTTTTTTCCCCTGCAGTGCTTCCGCATCGCAAGCGCAGGCACCACTGTAAACATCACAGAATTTTGTGGTTTGATAGGAAATAAGGCTCACTTCACCTTCTGCTTCACACATTGCCGGCGTTCTGCATAAAGAGTCTTGATTTCCTTTTCACATGAAAGTGGTGGTTTCTTATCTGCAGATGTTCACCCCTTCCTGGACATATGGATCTGGTAATGATATGGCGGTTTGGGCTGGCAGAGGGGTCGACTCTAGCGGAAGACACCCATCTGGTTAAACCCTGACCTGAGTGGAAACTGCTTTTGTCTGCAGATCTCCTTGAGTTGAAGCAGAGAACGTAAGGAAGTGGGGTTCAATTCTGCTGTTTGATCAATGACAGCCACCAAAATTAAAGGCTAAATTTCACCCTCTTTCATTGCTTTCCAAAGAACACACTAATGGATTGCTGATTCCCTGCCTGCTCTCTTAAGATACACTTGCACATCTGAAGAAGGACTTTAAGACCCTTGTGAACAAACACAGTAACAGCACCTTCAAAGCAAATGCCAACTTGTTCCATTTTTACTCCATCACATCAAACGACTATTTTTATTTTATGGCTTGAAAGCCACCTTCTATGTTAGGCTTTTGCCCTTGCTACTTGGGTAGTGACCTGAAAGCAATTTTCTTTCTATGATATACTTCATCCATCCCTCAAGGGGGAGATTCTCTGTGCTGTGTCCTCAGCAGCCTTGGAGCAGGTACAGGTTAAATATCGGGGCTCAAGGATGCCTGAGGCTATACAGCCGGAGTTGGAGAAGAATACCAAAGCATCCAGCTTGAGCTGAAGAACTACTACGTTACTATGTCTATTTGACTCCAGTTAAATTACGGAGGTGATGTAAAAGTTGAGTAAAATCAAGAAGCAGCTCATTGACAAAAACTATACATAGTATACAAGTTTTACTATAAACTGTAGAACTAGTACATTCATCTTTGCTTGTTCAATGGTAATGACACTAGAATCATTAAATGTACTATTCCCACATTACATATGATTTCCTTACTGGGATCCAGCTTGCCTTGCCTGTGTAATAGTAATAGATATGTATTGGCAGATTATGCAGATATGTAGGGAGTAGAAAACAAAGCAGAATGACTGAGAGCTTGTGTGAAGATCCACATGAGGAGTTCCTTTTGTGCCATAAACTGCAGGAAAATGATCAGTATCCAAAGAAAACCTCTCAAGTGCATAATTAGCTATGTGAGCATGTGTGGTCTAGTTAGTGTCCCAGATTTTAATAACGTGGGGGATAGTTTTGCACAAACACTTGTGAGGACAAAACACCTACTTTAATACAGAAGCTGTGAGTTCATACATGCTAATGTTAGTAATCTTCAGAACAAACAGGCGCTTAACTTGTGCAAGCATACAGCAGAAATGTCATAAATGCTGGCCGTCAGTGGTGTGTGACACACACAGATCATTTCTCACTACATGCAAGAGCTAACTTCATGTAGTCTCACTAGCTGTCATTTCTCACTAGAAATCACTTGTCATGTTATTTAGCCAGAGCTGACAGATGTCTGTCAATGTAAGACATGCAGTAAAAAACAAGTTTTGGAAATGCGAGGATGAGTGTTGCATACAAATGCACGTCTAAAAAGTCAAATACTGCTTTCCAACAAGTTGCTTAATTTCTAAACACTGAAAAGAAGCACTGGACACTTCTGAGGGACAAGCTTTAAAAAATACTTCCCATAATGCAACTGGACAGCATATTTTATTAGATCCTCTATGTGCAGTAAACAAAAGGTGTTATAAACTTACTGCCACACACGCTTTGTAATCTCTAAACCGACTCTTTAATTAAAATGACAATCAGTGTAACAGAAGATATGTTTTACATTTTATATTTATTTATTCTGTTAACTGTGCTTTTCACTTCACTGCTTTTCTGCTTTTCAGTGTGTGCTCATAACTAATTTATATTCAGCAAAGGTCAAGAGATAAAATTAATTCTAAAATGAGATATCAATCACTTCAAAGCACTGAATTCTCCTCAGATTCATTATTTATTAAAAAAAAAAGTCCTTACATGTATTATTTATTAAAAAGTCTCTGATTTTAAAAAAAAAAAAGATTGTTGACATTTAAGAGGAAAAAGAAAACCAAAATTGAAACATACAGTTTTGAAATGAGAGCCTTTAAAATAAATGTAAAGCCAGAAGCCTTGGACCAAGTGTGTCAGCGCATAAATCAGAGAGAAATGGAATACGCCGCGCTCCCTTGATGAACTCAACACCAAAGTAAATCTGCTGACAAACGTGAGCATCAACTGTTTCTCGTCAGAGCCCTTTCATATCTGCGGAGATAATCAGAGGCAACAGAGGAATGCAGTCATTGGTCAGAGCTTTTAGATACAGGCACGTTAGTGGCCTGCTAAGCAGCCTCTGGAGAGAAGGATGATTGAAAGCTGTTGTCAATATGAGAGCTCCCTCATGTTATGTGTCACCGCACTGTGGAGGCTTCCTCTCCTACAAACACACACCCTCAATCAATAGTCTGCCGTCTCTGCTCCATACACACATCCTGTTATGTGAGAGTGTAAAACAACTTCACATCTGAACTTAGGTGTCAGTAAATAAGCTGTTTGTGTACGTGTGAATGAAGGATACAATCGATAAAAAAGACACAGAGCAGCCAGAAAATAGATAACTTTAACAATTTTATTTGTGAAAAACTACAAGCAAAATTCATAAATAGACATTTCTATTTGAAGCGGAGGAAAATGATCAAGTTAGCCTATAAGCGCAAAGTCGTGCACATAGCCAGAAACATGTATTTTAACATTATAAGCTAGACAAGGAGCTGTGATCCGCTGAAAATGCTGCATACATTTTCCACACCAGGGAACATAATGTGACCATTTCACAAGAGGAAACAATGACACATCAGCTATAAGTTAACAAAAGAAAACACAAAAGAAAACGTAAAACTGGATTAAACAAAGAATGGATTATTGTACTGTCCCTACAATTTTTTTTTTTTTTCCACTTTTTTTTTTTTTTAAACCGACCAATAACTTTTAAAAGCATTGTACAAGACATTGTTATAGGAAGAAATGAGTTTGTATAATACACTTAATTGGAAATTCACGGTTAAGGTTATACAGTCAGTAAACAAGCATTCTATATTTGGGTCTCTGACAAACAAAGCTAAAAAATGTAACCATCTTTACACAGTAAATTAAGGTTACTGGTCGCACACAAGAACAGAACTGCTTGCGCGGAAAGGAAACAGGAAACAAAAGACTTCAGCTCCAATGCCATTTTCATAGTGTTTGCTTTTGCACCTTTTTAAAATTCTATATACAAGCAATAATTCATATACTCAGCAAATGGCCATTTGTCAATAATTTAACAATGAATCCTTTCTGTTGGAGTACTCAGTCAAGTGAATGTGGTTGCAGATAAGGCAGGTGAAAAGATGGCTTTTTAGGCCCATTTCTAATAGATTGCATTACAAAGCAGGGTATTGTTCTCAGTAAAAATTGGACAAAACATTTCCCCCCCTCTGACCCAACAGTCCCACTTTAGTTCTATTCACATTGCTTTTCCTCACTTTGAACACTGATCCCATATTTGTATGCAATAAAGTACATAATTACATATTAACCATAGCTTAAGAGCAGAAAAAAGTTAGGAACACATGATTTCCTGGACTTGAAACATTGCTTACAACACACATATGATTATCATCCCCACGTGTGAAACTGCAAAGCTTTTCGTCGACACAGATCAAATCCTGCCCTACCCCCCTCCTCCTCCCTTCTCCCCCCTTTAGATCCTGGTAGGATATGTTGTGTTTAGGGACATATTAACCTCACCTAACCTGGTTTTAGTTGCTCTGGGAGCAGCTCAATTGGTGAGTTGGGGCCTCTGTTAGGTGAGCTACAGAATGAAGAGGGGCCCTCTCTCCCCCCTCCCCCCTCCCCACACCCAGTCTGTCTCTCTCATCCACGATCCACCACTGATTGTGGAGCCGGCTGGTGTTCTTCAACTCAGCTCACAGTATGACGTTCTCTGCCCCGATTTAGCCGTGCACAGAGATGAGTGGACAATAAGAACACCATTTACATGGATTATATTAGTCTTTATTTAAACTGTTATTCATCTCACACATTAGATAATTGCATTTCAAATTGTTATTCATCTGTCTATGTATCATGTCATTATGAAATTCCTTTGGTCCTTCAATAAATAAAACTAAGATATCATATACACATTTATTCTTTATACAATTTCATACAGTTAAAAGGAAATGATGTTCTAGTATCAGCTAAGGTGAAAGTGAATTAAAACCCTTAAATAAGCCTTGCTGTTCTAAAAATTGAAAGAGCAATTGTGTTCTATTAACTACTGCAATATTTTTTTTACCTTCAATGACAGGAGTCTTAAATTAATCTTTAAAAAAAAAAAAAAAGAAAGAAAAAGTCAATTCAATTGTCAATCTTTGTAAGTTATTCATGTCTTTGCACTTGTTTCGGGGATATCAGGAAGATTCAAAGTTGTCTTTAGGACCACCACAAAAGAAAAATGAAATCGATTCACAACAGCTTGAAACAACAGGTCTATTTTACAGTTCGATATGGTTTCACCAAGTGGAACTGCATGTAACCATCCTTCAGTCACAACTGAAAATAAAGAAAAAAAAAAAAGAAAAAAACTCTGGCTCAAGAGCTGACAGGACAGCTCTACCTTCAGCCAGAAAACTCAATATTAAAGTACGGAATGCAGAAAATATCAACAGCTTTTAGTGTTTTACACAACAGCCTACACTGTACAGTTAAGGACATAAGATACTGTATAAGAGATCTGCTATAGCATACTAAATCATAGACAGTCTAGTTGAAAAAGTCAGGTGTCTGAAGTTCAGGTGACCTTCTTCTGATGCACATTGACCTGTACAGAACAAGTAGACGGACCTGATGGAGGTCCCGACAGTGTTCAGAGTGAGACAGTGTTGTTGAGAAAAGTGAATGAGAATTTGATTCATCAGCACTTTGTCACATTGAGTGAATGGGCAATCCCAGATTTGCAAAACCGCTTCACAGTGTATCTAGCACCAGTGTGTGTGTGTGTGTGTGTGTGTTTGTGTGTGTGTACGTGTCTGTTTTGTGTGTATGTGTGTCTGTCTGTGACTCGAGTCTTGTCGTATCATTTCAACTGTAATAAAAACACTGAAGGAACGATCAATCGGCAGAGCTACACAGCAAAGCTTCAACATAAAAAGGAGAATATCAAAGTATACAGGTGCAACAGGTAATAAATAAGGGTAATAATAGTTTAAAGTTATTAAAATGATGGTGGTTATTGTGCCCAGCGGAGAATTCTTCTTTACAAAAACAAACAAAAACAAAAAAAAAAAAAAATGTCGACTTGGCCTCACATCCACGTACAAATATAAAACAATACATACAAGTGTCTGGATGCTACCGCAGGGAGGGGGGGGGGTATGTGGGGGGTTAGGGGCGTTATTCCTTTACAGCCCAGCTCTCCTTGCCTGTACGACGTGTGTAACCACGAGGGAAGCTCCCCCCCCCCCCCATAAGCAAGGGCGCGTTCATTTCCCAGGACAGGCGCACTGTGCTGTTCCTCTCAGCCAGCCAGCTCCTCTCAGCATCCAGGGGTGGTCATGGAATGGAGGCAGGGCAGCAGTGGGAAAGGTGAAATCTCTCCCCCTATGGGATCCATAGTGTCCAGAAACGTGGGGGGGAAAAAAGGGGGGAGTGGAGCAGGGTGAGGACGGGTGGGAAAAGGTGTGGGGACCTCAGAACGACTCGTCGTGCCCCACAGAGAGATCCCCTTTAGGGGTGGAGGCGCGCGACGAGCCCTTGTCCATGCTCTCGGAGCCGGAGCTCTGGTGCTGCTGTTCGGAACCCGCGCTGGACGTGATGGTGGACGAGGACGTGGATGAGGAGCGGGTCTTCTCCTTAAAGTCTGTTATGATCACTGTCACGTTCCCTACGGTGATAGCCAACTGCTGGGCAGTGCTCCGGTCAATGTTCTTCAGTTTGGGCCTGAAGGGGAAAAAAAAAACAGAGGGGGAAAAAAAAAGTTACTCTAGTTAACGACTAGAAATACCAGCCATGATATCTGTGTCTCAGCAACAACAAGGGGGAGGCTGCCAGCATTGTGTGGGTGGTTACACTAAATTGCTCAATTCATCGGTTGACATATGAACAGTCAGAACAAGTGTATATAAAGTGAGAGTGGGTGTTTAGTGTAAAAGATCATTTGTGAATCATTTGAGGTTTCTCACTAGATGCAATGCCTTCCTCTAAACAGAAGTGCTGTGTAGTCATAGATGTGAAACCATGTGTTCTGCTACAGATACTCAGGAAGGGAGGGTGCTACACACCTGGAAATGTGAGAGTTCTTGTTGGTCTTGGTTGCTGATTTGCCAGATTGTATGCTTTGTTTGTCGCTGGGTGGGCTCTGATTGTTGTCTGATTTGGGTCTGGAGGAAAACAGAAACACACCGGTGAGGATAAAAGCAGCACAGGAGACGCCCACACACACACACACACAGAACTGACGCCTTGACATGCACACCGACCTGGTCTTTTTGCTGCTGGGCTTCTTCGTGACGGCTGGGCTGATGTCCTTCTCTCTGTCGGGTTTGTCTTTGATTGGCTGTTCCTTGTCGCTCTTTTCTTTCTCTGGGGTGTCTCCCTCTGGCCTCACTCTCTCTGGACGCTCACCTTCGGGACGTCCCTCTCCGTTGGCGCGCTCCCCTTCGCCGTCTGGGCGCTCCTTGTCTGAGCGTTCGCTCCTCTCCCTCCGCTCCTTCTTGGGCGGGGGAGGCATTGGGTACTGCTGAGCCACCTGCTGGGCAACCAGCTGGGAGTTGATCCTGGGTTTCCTGTGGAGGAGATCCAAGGCACAAACATGGATTAGCCTGGTAGTGGAGCTGTGAGCAGACTCTGGCCATGCACCAACACAGTCACACTACGGCTGATACAGAGAGAGAGAGAGAGGGAGAGAGAGGTGACTGGACCTAGAGGCCGATGAGGGAAAAGAGGCTGCTGCTCCCCAGCTGCTGCAGAGGTAGGTTTTACGCAGCCGCTTCCTGGTGGAGCAGCTCTGTTTTGAGGGGTAATCTCATTAGCTCACGGCTGTAATAAAATGAATGCACAGGATCACAAGGTGGGACATTTGCAGCACGTCACTTAGGTCCTCTAATCTGATTACTGCAGGGATGGCCCCATTTGTCACAGACTCAGACTCAGTTGGACATGCTGGAGCTGCCACACTGAGCTCAGCAGCAACCAGAGAGCTTGTCTGTCCACTTCTGACTCATTTACACACACACGTCAACACGAACCGTATTCGATCGTTTGAATTCAACGAAGACAATACTAGCAACGATAGATGTAAAGATAAAAGGTGCAAATTTCAAAGAATCACACACCGATTTCCTAAATTCCACATCACATGAAACCGTCGTTTTCTGAAAACAGCTTTTCCACTGTGATGCGTCACCACTGAACTGCTACAAACACGCATGCAGCAAAAGCAGCATCTTGCCCTGATCAGCTGTGCAGATGAACAAGACCTGAGGTTGGGAGGAATAATGCTAAACCACAACCCGACACACACACACACACACACACACACACACACACACACACCTGCAGCATAATGGACACCAGCTGGAGGTATCTGGAGGGGAAGCAGAGGACCCGGGGAGAGAGGGAAGGATGACTGCAGCCTTCCAGAGACTCCGACTCAGCCGAGACCAAACTGCAGCCAGCAACACGGCTAATCACAGGCCAGCACTGGGCAAGCATGGTGAGGAATAAACCACAAGTACGCTCACACACACACAAACACGCACTTGAAAGCTTAGCGTGCAAACAAACAGCCTGGCACGGCTCGATGACTACTCAGGAGGCCTTTCAACAGGAACACAACAAGTTATACGAGCTAGCTGTGTATACACAACCTTCCAAACCCAATTCTGGTCCTGGCACCGAGACTTTTTGTAATGTCGCAGCAGTAGAGGGGGGGGCCACTTGATCATTAGGGCTGCTTTAGAGGATCAAGTGGGGAGTCATGAAAAGTCTAGAAAGTCTGTCAGTGGAAAAGCGCTGGTTAATAAAACAATCTCAATCATTTTCACCATAAAATCTTCCACAATAATGATGATGAATTTATTCTATTATTATTTAAAATAACATTTTTTTTCACCGTTTTCATCTAACTACAAAAACACTACATGAACAGCCAATCATACAGCAGAGGAACAAACGCATGTGGTTGACGTGTGTTTCCAGCCACTCCAGCTCACAGTGACCATGTTTGTGGAGAAGCCTACTCAGAAGAAAATGAGTGGCTAGCATGCTAATCTGCTAGCTCGCACCAGCAATGGATGACCGAAGCAAAATTTACTTTGAGAAACTATACTGAGGGCAGAACTCCAGTTTACCAAACAAGATTAAATACTGGCGTTAATAATGTCCTGATTGTGTCCCAAGAATTTACAGAATGACCATCCTCAACATTTAAAGTTTTTATTTTATTTTATTTAATCAATGTTCAGTATACACCCTCTAAAATGTTTGAGAGGCATTTGAAACGAGGCATGTGATGTGATGGGAATCCCAGCAGTTGTTTACATATTTATTGCTGGAAACGGATGTGCTGTAGTGGAACAAGTCTAAGAGCAAATGCTTGTTGCAAAAAAACAGAAGAGGTTCAATAGTGGTGTTGGACTGATGGTGGTGATTTCAGTGGCTTGCTGAGAAGAGTGCTTTTCAGACAGCTGCTTAAGTGGT
The DNA here is from genome assembly GCA_029490765.1 of Euthynnus affinis. Lineage (NCBI taxonomy): Eukaryota > Metazoa > Chordata > Actinopteri > Scombriformes > Scombridae > Euthynnus > Euthynnus affinis. The sequence continues at coordinate 6,810,280 of CM055840.1, read as the reverse complement.
TGGCCTCAGTGTTTCAATTTGGCAACATCTTGTCAGTTCAGTAACTTGTTTCAACATTTTCATCTTCACTTGTCTTTCAGAATTGACACTCCACTCCCTATATCTCTATAGTTTACTAGACCAACACTTTCAAATTTCAACATTTTTCCCCCCATGTTCTCTCTATTTTTTGGTCCAGTTCTTTTCACAACTTTTCTCTCTACTGCTCCAACAAGCTAGATTGCTCTCCTCCTGCTGCAGTCTATTACAGACACAGCGCCTCTCCTAGAGGAGGGGGTGGGGCTGTGGGCGTTCAGCCGATCAGAAGCCAATCAATCGGGGCATAATAGAGCATCATGTTGTAATGCTTGCACTACACTCCAATCAATACACCAGCTGTGGCGAATGCTGATGAGCTCTGGGCTGTTGATCCAGTATCCATTAGCTGCTGTGGTTCTCTGGAGCCTCAGACTCATTTTTTCTACCTGCTACCCTTGTGTGAGGTGCCCAGTGGGGCCTTCAGTGGGTGCAAATTAGATGCTGATATGGGAGTGAAATTTTCTTCCCATCGCATCTTAGCTTCATAATTACCGACCTTATCCTGTTCCCATCAAAATGATCCCAGGTCCATTTCAGTCTAGAATTTATTGCTGCCCATTTAAGTACTAGTAATTAGTATTAGAGCTCCTACTCGTAGTATTTGGATAAGTCTAACTACAGTCATCAAGGCTTTTACATTTTTAAAATCATAAAGTGGATAATGAATTAATTAAGTTGGGTTTACAGCATTGGACCTCTTCTGTATGTATGTCAAATCAGGACTATGACTGATTTTCTATGTTTATATACTAATCAAATAATACATGTAATTACCCCATGCTCAACTGGCTGTGACATTTAAAACAAATGTCAGATGACATGTACATAAATTCCTGTACATTCCTGTACATTTCTGAGCCTGGGTTTCCCTGTCCTGCCTTTATTCTGATGACACAATGCAGCCCACCCTGGGGGAAACCAGTGGGCCCCATGAGCACCACTGGTTTCCTGATCTCACGTCAAACTCTGATGGGAAATCTTCAACGTGCTGCTGAGAAAGTGTGACAAAGAATTCAAGTTTTGGGAGGGGGGGGGGGGAGGGCAATTTGTGCTAAATGAGACAACAGCAATGAACTAATGTTTTTAGGGAACTGTAAAAGGGTCAGTCCCGAAAATAGCAAGGACTCACCCATACACACCCCTCATGAAAAAATGTTTGTGTCTCTGACACACAGTCCTAAGTAAACACAGCACAAACTGCATTCAGCACAGCCAGAAATCATTTTTGTTTGGCAGTGTGCATTGTTAGCCAAGGAGGTGGTGAATGAATGAGTGAGTGCCTGATAAGCTCCACGCCTCTTCTGCCTGTTGCGGAGCCGAGGCCCCGGTCAGAGCCTGAGATTTGTGTCAGCGGCAGCAGAAGCTGCCCCAGTAGTTAAGCAGTGATTCAGTGCCAGCTGTAAGTCAGCCATGAGTTGCTGCTGGCATGATAGAGCCACCGCTCTGTTTGCCCCATTATTTACTTACTGACCACACATCATGACTGTGCACAGTGCTGCTCAGTGGCACATTAACATGGATGGAGATTCTGCATGACACCATATGTGTGTGTGCCACTAAAAATATACTTCATAATTAATAGTCATTTTCATATTTAATATTAATTTCATATTTAGATAATACGCCCTTGTTGAGCATAAATATACCAATTTAACTAAAACATTGCTGGCATGTGTTATTTTGCAAACATCCAAATCAAACAGAAATCATGTATATGCCACAAGAGGTACTGGAAATGATACTGGGAGCAGGACCAGGAGTGAACCCCAGGGTCCAATTGCTGAAATTGCTCCCACTGCTGCCAATAAATTCCTAGGGAACCACTGTGCGTTTGTGTGTGTCAAGTGTGTAAAGCCTGCTGTTGAACCATTTCCCACTGTGAGGGCTTACAGCATATTACCTTCCCTTTGCACTACAATAGACCATGATTGACAGCTCCTCCTATGCTTGCCCCCTAAATTCAGCCGTCTGGGTGAGGGAGGAGTGGGGAGTCTCCCTCCACGGGATGCCCTGAAATAACTATCATCATGCTTAAAAGCTCCTAATTCAATCCGACTGACACCCATATTTAGATTGCTCCACTCAGCTTGAACAATCCCACAGACAGACACACCTCTGCTCAGCTGGTGCTCTCGCTGGCCTGGGAGCAGCCGATACTGCTAGCCAAGAGCAAAAGCTGAAGCTGCTCTTTCAGAGGGAACTCTTTCTAGAGAAACCAAAAAACAATGAGCCCAAGCACTTGGAGAGACGGAGTAATGAAGAGAGTGAGTGAGCAATGGAGAGAGAGAGAGTGAGAGAGTGAGAGTGGGAGAGAGACAGAGAGAGAGAGAGGGAGACGCAGGAAAGCCCTCATTAACACAGCTCTTTTATTTGAAGTGCTGTGTGGAGGACAAGCAATTATTTCCTGCCAGGCTGAGTGAATGCAGTGGCAGACAGCTGAGTGAAGAGGAGAGAGAGAGAGAGAGAGAGAGTGAGACAAGCCAACAGACAACAGTATTCTTCAGCCAGGGACAACCCACTGAAGAGCTGAGACTATTTAACATCACCCACTCACTCATTCAGACTTAGTCAATAACCACATCTACACAGTACAAACGGGTGCTCCTTGTCCTCAATGAAGTACAAAGTTGTTGAGAAACATGAATCCTCTGTTCACATGCGTTCAGCGATGACCTGCTTTCCCCCTGCACAGGACTAAAAGACCATTACAGCCTGAGCCTGGAGAAAATCACTTAGATCCAACATGTGAGAATGCCGCGGGGCTTCAGTTTGATCACATCACCTCCCTATGATGCGCCGGCAACCATGTAACCGATGATCTACATGCACTCGTCTGTGTCAACACTCACAGTATGCCTTGATCATTATGTAGGAGCATGTGATGCCCTCCCTTCCCCCTACAGTTATGGAGGGTGATGGAGCAGAGCCCAGAGCTCCCTGGCTGTACCGCTTGGAATATGTTAACCAGTCAGTGGGTATATGTATGCTCCATTGTTCTATTGTTGAATGTTAGACAATCTTTCCACAACGACTTTAGTGCTCGCATGGACCCAGACTGACCCGATTCGTGTAGTCTGGCTTTACCTAAACAGCTGACAAAATGTTTCTCCAAACGGTGAAAGATTAAAGATTCTCTGTTCGGTTAAAGAATTATTTTTAATAATTCCATTACTGTAAAACATTCAGCGACAATTATTTACATAAATAAATGTTGCAAATGATCCTTGGAGTTTCTTGGATGTCAGCACAAGTTTCAACCCAATTCCAATGAAAAATGAGTTATTGTTGAGGCTTAGAATACACATACAAAAAATTGCAAAAATGAAATTTAGCTCGAGGCCAAACTTCAAAAATTCATAACTAAAAAAGTTTTTGCAGTAGAGCTACAGGATTTTGCAAGGGCCAATGAATTTAAAAGATTTTTTGGAGAAAATCCATGACATGAAGTGGGAAAAGTTGTGAATTCTGGGTGAGTCGACACAGAATGACCCCGATATTAAAGTACTTGGATCATTTCTGGGGCCAGATAAACTTGATGGTGACATCTCTACTTGATGAATGACTTAAATGATTAGTCAATTATTAAAATCGCTGACAATTAATTTTCAGCTGACCAGCGAAGCACTAATTGAAAAACTTGTATTTCATGCCAGGACCAGACCCTTAGTATGCATGCAAGCTGGGTTTGAAGCCTGCCCACATTTGTCAGTACACTTGGGTTCATTCAGGCTCTCCCCGAGTTGCTGACCTCTATGCCTGCAAGCATTATCTTCAGACAGATTGAGATCAATATTAAACAGAATCTTTCATAAATGCACCTACATCGGTGCACATGAGCTAAGCTTTTCGTTCACTGGGATGTTCAGTTGAAAAATGACATAAAGATAACAGTGGGACTGTGGATCTGAGGTCTCCTGTGAGCCAATTCTTGATCAGTCTGAGTGTCAAGTGACAGCAGCAGTGTTGTCACCTCTAGCCATAAGTAATGTGTGTGAGTGTGCTGGAGAGGTTGAATGAGGATAACCTGAAGAGTGGCCTGGGGCTACAGTGCTTCTCAATTCATTCCCACTGCCCACCAGAGGCATTAAGCATTCATCCCTTCATCCGTCCCTTCCAGTCAGGATTTTGAGGGCTTAATGTTACTGTCATTTCTCCCGGTTCTCCCAACACCTAAACCCTCTTTGTGGGGTAATGCGGATCCCCCACAGCGTTCCATCAATTTTTCTTTTAGCACTCTGTATGCACAGCAGGTTCCCAGACAGCATCTACACCCGTGCACCTTTACCCCAAACAGCAAAAGAGCACAACAGTCAGGCATGACATTTAGTTCCCACGGTACTGACAATACTGGCCAGGGCAAAGAAATTCAAGAAAATATCACATTAGACGTAAAAGATATTTCAACTTTCCTGCAACAACTGTAAATCCTATGCACCAGACTAGCTGATGGCTACATCTCCTGCCCCCCCCAAAAAAAAAATCGCCACGCTGACAAGTCTTGTCTTTCCGTGACTGACCTTTCAGGCTATGAACTGCATGGCACTGGGCAGACTGACAGCGAGTCATTGCAAAGACACTAAACATGTATGAGCTCCTTCCATCAGCAGCAGTGTGTCACATTGCCGAGTATCACTCATTTGTTTCCCTCCTCTCTGTTGCGACTCGATCATTCTCTCTTTGTCTTCTCCCCTTCACTTTCTCTCTGTGCTTTATCCCCCAACGCCCCCATCACCCTCCCTAAATCCTGCTGGCTTTAAGTAGGTCTCTTCCTCACCTCTCTTTATCTCTTCCTCTGATGTTTTGCCTCTAGTGTGCATGAGTTATCTGTCACCTCATCTTGCTGTTGTCCCATCCTCTTCTTACTCCTTTTGGCTTTAGTATAAACAGAGTCTGGTTTGAATTTGCTCAACAAATCATCAGGCAGCACTGCCAAAGGGGACACTGCACCTTCACAGCATGCTCTTGTGTTCTGCACAAGTGGAACAACATTAAGCAAACAAACAAAAACAACAGGTGGGAGGGAAAGTTGATGCCAAGAGGTCAAAACACAAAGCCTCTACTGACTACTGTAACCATGATTCAGATCTTCCAAACTGCTTTGGGGTTTTTCTGGACTACGGCTTCTTGGTAATGCTCAGGCTTAACAATTATTAAATAGCTCTGAAACTAGTATGATGATGTGATCAACAGTATCAAAACCTTCATTACTAGGAATGACCTCATCACTTTCCCCAAGAGAAAAAAAAAAAAAAAAACAGTCAGCGCTGGTTTCTCATATGCAGTCAATGACATGTCAAATGTTGCTGTTCATTCCCCATGCATGGATGGTGGCGCTGGTACAAACAGAAAAGGCTGTCCAGTCTGGTTCTCTCCCTCTATGGGTAATGATGTGCTTCGCTCTGCTTTAGCCCCTAGAGACTCTTGGCTGAGTGAGCACATCCCCCCTTGCAGCCATCCATACCCCCCCCCCCCCTTTTTTTTTTCAACACACACACACACAAATGTCCAGACGCTACACTCCTCTCTTTCTCTTTACCGCTCTGTTTCTCTCCTTGTCCTCTCTTGCCCTCTTCCTTACTACCCAGCTAGCTGTGACTCCACATTTAACAACTCCCTCCCTCACTCCCTCCTTGTCCTCATATGCCTTTTTCTGTATTTTCCTGATTGGGAGGAGCCCCGATTCAACAGCGCTCTCTACATTTCTCTGTTTTGTCAGATTGCCAAATTGGCTATTGTATTTAATCACTCACACTCTGCCAAATCCCATGAAGTAATTAAGAACTTTTAAATCCGGCAATTAACATGTAAAGATTAGGGCTACCCGCTCCTGCTTAGGGTTTTAGCGCAGATGCTGATAATGCTGGATAAGCAAAAGCAGTTTCCTCTGACAGGGGGCTGCTGTGATGGTGGTGGTGATGGTGAGGGGGAGGAGTGCAGATATAAATTGAGCGCCAGCATGTCTCTCTTATGTAATTCCATTATCCTAGACAATTTGCCTTAATGTGACAGTGGTAGAATCCACAGATTATAATGACTCTATTCCATCATTGTAAAGGACAGATAGGCACACACAATGAGACACACAAACACACATACACAACACTCATCTTACAATAATTGTGCAGACTCGACACTTGTGCATACACAGAGAGAGAGAGAGAGAGTGGGAGATGCACTTTTACTTTTCTGACCCAAGTGCTAACCCACAGCATCGTGGTTGGGCGTCAGATTTTATTGATTCTGATTCAGCTTATTAATCCTGGTTCTAACTTTCATAATCTATGGTTTTCCGTAAAGGTTTACTATAAAGCCACAAAGTAAATGCATTACACATTCACTTAACCGCATGAACATCTGTAAATTATTTACAGAATCAAGCACAAGTTACAGTAATTGTCTATGGTTGAGTCATATAAGTTCGCTACAGTGATGAGACATCTTATCAACTCAGAACCTTTCATGTGTGTGACAATATTTGCACATGACATCAACTGTTAAGAGTAGGCTTCTCTCAACCTGGAGGAACAGACTGGTGACATATTCACACAGTCAGAATACAATGTAATCATATCAAAACACAAAAGCCTTGTGTTTTCATCTCATTTTTTTCTGCATAGCTCAAATGAACCTTTTACAGGTGATGACTTTACATCATAAATTCCACTGACAGTTGAGAGTTATTTTATCTTTTATTGAGTAATCTGAACTTCACCCACAGAGGTCACCTGACAAAAACTAAGATCAGATGGATATGCATTTTCCTGTTTTACTCACATCAACATTCACTGTGAACTTATGAGAATTGTAACTGTAAGGGCAAAGATCTTTGTATAAGTATTTAGGGAAAACTTAACTTTTTCAAGGCCATGTATTACCTGCCTTATATCTGATACCTGTATCAATAAACCTGTAAAGCTCATACTGCTGTATACATAGTAGGGTTGGGTCGGTTTCTGGTTTTGCTGATCCGGTCCAGTCTACAAGCTTAAACCAGTTTGATTTTATGCAAACTGGTAATTGTCATTATGAGACGTCCAAGTGTCTCATAAGTGGGTTCTGACGCTGACAGGGCTGGCTGCTGCTGAAAGCAAAAGACGAGCTAGAGGAGGCAGGCTGACCCGGCTAACGGCGCAGATCTCACCGATAACCCAATAAACCCAAATGGACTGTTTACAGCTACCAGCAGCCTGAGAGCAGTTTGTGTATTAAAAACAACAGATCATTTTACCAGACTACACAGTGACTAGCAGCTATTTCATGGCCAGCATCATTAGCATAGCATAACCATGCCGTGCGGTGTGTAGCCGCGGTGTTTCCGATTGTTAAGCCGGAAACGCCGCGGCTACACACGGCACCCTAGCACAAGAGGAAAAGTTGAGCTGTATGGTGGTTGTCAGAAATAAAACTGACTGTGGCGCCGCTACACGCTCTTATTCGTCTGTTGAGTTTTATAGCGGGTGGCATCCACAAGTGTAGCATTACCGCCATCTGCTGAATTGTAACAGCTTCACAGTACCAACTATTTACAGCATCCACCCAAAGTCATCCCATTCACAACGTTTTCCATTTGATAACCCAGACCCAATTGTCTTGAGTTGGTGCAAATCCTTCCCTCAGTTTAATATCTAGGTCCTTTCCAGATATCTTAACAACGCTCAAGAATCTCTTGGCAGGGTCCAGTAATCCTTTCCAACTTTCCCTGTTTTTCAACAGCACAATTATGACTATGGAAATGAATGCCAAAAATCATTTCTTGTCCATGCAGATATTCTGATCAGCACCATGTAGTTACACATATATGAGAAAAAATAGATTTGAAGCCTAAAAAATATGCTTCAGGTTGTGGCTTCACACTTAGAGGGTGTGACATACGAGCAATTACAAGCAGTGTAGACAGCTATATTGGTAACATATAAGAATACTGTTCTGGCAGACTAAAATAATTTTGCTCTTCCCTCTTCTTTAAGTTTGTATTCAACATAACACCTTCTTATTGCAATGAAATGTACTGAAACTAATGTATATTTGATGAAAAAAAGACAATTTATTATTTTGGCTGGTAAAAAATATGTTTGGTCGGAGGATTTTTTTTTAATCTACCAGCCCCCTTGGCAGGTGAGTCAAAAAGTTAATTTTGGACACTGTGCTGACCCCGTATGGAGATTTCCCTCACAGCACTACACTCTCATTATGTTCCACTCAGGAGCGGCAGAGTCACGTACGACACCTAGTCGTAAAATTCAGTATTACCAGTCCAGTCCAGTCTTTGGCTTAATATCTAACTGGTTTGAACATTTTTACATCAGCCCGACCCTAATACTGTTGGTTGAGGTTCTGTGTACTTTCAGCAGCTTCAGATAAATGTAAGTTAGTGTATTTAATCTAGTAAGAGTTTGCAGTTTGCTAACAAGTGTTCTGTTCTATATAAAGCACAGATGGAAGCTTCTTGAAATGGTTGAAAACGTAGCAACAGAGCACAGATAACAGCACAGCAGTCAAAGACTGAGGTACCTCAAGACTTCCTGTGATCCCCACCATCAATCAACTTTAGAGGGCTCCTAATGGTTTCTCCCTGGGCCCCGGGGCTGCCAGAGGTGCATACCAAACACCACCACAAAGCAAACTGATGTACAGCAACGCGGTATCACGTTCACACAGCGATCTGGTTCAGATGCCAGAAACATTTAAATATGATCGCATGCACCTCACAGGGGATGCTAATGCAAGCCCTTCTCCAGTTACCAAAGAACCAGGCGCTGAATGCGAACGCTGAACACTTGGACTACTTGGACTTGTAGATTAGCAGCAAGGTCAGGTGCAAAAAGCAGAGTGCTTTCTTGTTTAAGAGTCAGAGTGGCAGAGGCTACATTTTGCCTTCTTGGGTATCATGTTACATCACTGAGCTGGACTGGGTCAACAGGTTCGTTAGGCTGCGCTTGACTGGGGAGAACGGGGCCTCTCCCTGCATGCTGATGCCACAGCCAGAGTTTTGCTCTCGTTAACACACATTCTTGCCTCCATTAGCACAAATCAGAGCAGCATGACCCACAGTTACCTGGCTTACCTACCGCTGGTAGGGGACAAAGTGCGATTCAAGCCTCGCCACGGTGCCAGCCACTATCTGTCCATCACCATGGATCATGTTCGTTGTATATTCCCCATCAACACCTGTAGAAACAGCTGGTGTCCCGATGACTCAAAGCAGACTGTGAGGGATGGATGTATCAAGCTCAAGGGGAAAATATCCGTCTGATTCGGAATTTCTTTTTGACAGGTAGATACCCCCCGTATGACAAACTGTTGCTGATAACCAAATCACTGTGCTCGTGTCTGCTGATTGCTACCTGTTGTACCAACAGCTTATCAGGAACAGATGAAGATAATGCATGATTGGCTGTGATGTAGCCCAGAACAGCTGCATCCATCTTCTCCTTATTGTCTCTACTGTCAAAGACAAGTACAGTCAATACTGACCGACCTTCGTCACAGGATACAGAAAAAAAAAAAGCTACACTTGAGGACTGTGGAACAGCTACCTTTCACACATTCACACCACACCAAGCCATTTCAAACATGTCTTAAGTGACTGTACGAATCAATAGTCAAGCTTATCTTATAGAGCACACAAAAGACCAAGGCCGATCCAAATCACACTTCAAAGTTAAGAAGAAGACCGCTTCGACTCCAACCAGAAGCAAGCAACTGTAATTTGTGAACACACGTGTCCTCCTGCATAAAGGCCCATTCAAAGCAGAGCCTCAGATAAAAGCAGAGAGACGAGCATCCACACAGAGCCTTAAGTGTGAATCATTTAGCTGAGAGCATGTTGCTTTTGTCACATGCTTTACTGTAATACAGTGGAGGAAAGACAGCTAATTAGCACTCATTAGAGTGAAAGGCAGCCCCACAACTAAACAACTGCATTAACCAAAGGCTAACTATTCAGATCAAACAGGCATGTGTGACAAGCACTCCAGTGATGTCATTTACCAAATAGAAGCTACTGGGCTGTTGCCAAAGCACAGTGGTTGGGTGGCTATGACATGTTTGTCTCCGCTTCCTGCTCTTGCGCGCAACGTGCTCAGTCTGCATCATCAACTGTGGTCTTAAGCTACACTCTGCTAGGATAAGATCATAGGGGGAGGGGAGCCAGACAATTAAGACTGAACTCAATCTTTTTGGATTCTCAGTAAACCAGCATGAGCTTTCTCCCCGTTTGTGGTGTGCCCAGGGTGTCAGCCGAGCAACTCATTGTAAAACCACAGCTGGAAAGGTTAGGGTGCAAGGGACTTGTCAACAAACCCACAAATGACTCATCTATCTCTCCATCTCATCATGCAACTGATGACATGAGCAAACAAACTCACATCGTGGCAAACAAGTTATCAAAAACATTCCCCAGAATAGAGGGGAGGAGCCGTCAGTATATACACAAAACCGAAAGGGAATCCCGTCATGATATTCGAGTTACACAGTGATTTCATCTCGGTTTCCCATAAGACGCCGTCTTCTGCTGACATCACAAAATTCATTCTGACTAAAGCTCAGGGGAAATGTCTGGGACACACAAGCCGGTTACTATAAATGTTGATATGATTAATCTGGAGGAATTTTCTGAGAGCAAATCACTTGTAAACAGCTTTGGGAACAAAGCAAGTCTGTAGTGGTTTGAGTTTTGTTGAGTTTAATCATAGACAAATGTGAAGACTGACACTTATGATGCAAAATAAAGCTTTTTGGAACATAGGACGAAACCTGGCAGAGCTATGAACACAAGTGTCACACCAGGTTGGGCATGAAATGACACTGGCTTAAACTAAATGACAGGGGAGAACAATTCTGACAGAAACACATGGAAAATGCACATCTGGAATTTATCTCTAATTCTGATTACAACCACTCCTTAACCTAAGAAATATATCCACCTCATGCACATTAAATCTGACTCGTCAGACCATTTTAAGAGCCTCTGCAATCCTACAGGTAGGTGGTATGCACACACATGCATTCACCTTTTTTCACTCCATAAACCGCAGCCCCTCTCGCTGTTGCTCTGTTGATGCGCTGTAGCTGTACAGCCATCATGAAGTATGGTCCCTCTTCCCCCCGCCCACCCCCACCCCCCCTCTGGCTAGTGAAGCAGCCAGCCTACCTAGACGAATGCATAAAAGCAATGCAATGTTAGTCGCATGAGATGAGAAACTACGGATAATCCAGACAACGGGAGGAGATGTTCGCAAGATTGTCCATCAACAAGTCCCCATTCGCTCACAGACAAATGGGCTGTCGATCAAAGTTGTCATTCCCATAAATTGCGATGCAATGCTGCTGCAGCCAGCCAAGCAGGGGGAAAAACGAGACGCTCAGACTAGAGAGAGAGAGAGAGAGGGAGTGAGGGAGATAGATAGAGAGAGAGAGGGAGCGCTACGTTACCTTGTGGATGTGCCCTTCCTCACATCGCAGATGCTGCATTTGAAAGCCTCGGCGGTGTTCCTGAAGGTGCAGACGCTACAGTCCCAGTAGCCGTCGTCAGCGGTCTGTTTGGCTTGTCTTTTTGGCCTTACAAATGAGACAAATGTTAAGGTCAAGTTAGTTTGTAAATGCCACGAACAAATTTTCATGAATTAACAAGAAAGGAGATTTGGACAAACATAACCCGTTATGTAATATACAAGCTACTTAGTACGGCACAAAGCATGACGGTGTTGTCATTTATATTGGGTTCGAGTCCCGGCAAGTAGAGCTCCTCGGTTAATAAATCCCCACAGTGGCGAAGCGGGCGACTATCCACACCGTCCGACTGTATCGCCAGCTAGGCTAGCAGGCAGGCAAGCAATGCTAGATTTTTCGGCATCGAAGCTTAGCATGTCGGCTGATAAAACCAATATGAAACAATGTCCATTTCGACACTGAACCCCTCAAAAGGCTTCATCGAGGCGGAAGAGCGTTTCAGGGAATGCCAGGCGTATCCTCTGAAAAATTTCCCTTTGTCTGTTAAGTGACTGGGTAGTAGGGAGCGAGAAGCCGCCATAGTGACTGCACTATTCTAGCTAGCTATGGCATACCAACTGAAAAAGGGAGAAACGATCCCTGAGTGAGGGAAACGCATCCAAATATCGAGCCCAGAACGCACTAAACAAGTAGAAATCGAGAGTGGGCGGTCGCATTACCTGGTAGGGCTCTTTTTGTCGCCCATGGTGAAGAATAATCCTCGGAAATAAGAAGAAAAAGGGGCCTCCTTTTAATTGTCAGTGAGTGTAGTAGGATCCAGATAGAGCCGCTGCTGAAGCTGTTGGCAGACAGGCTCCACTCAGCGCTGGCTCGAGGCACGGCACAGCGACTGACTGCACAACCCCACGTGACGGCCGACTGACCAATCACGGCGCGACTCGGTTTAAAAGTCTTGATGGATATTTACGGTAGTAGCTATTTTAATAACTACTAGAGATATTTGACAGGGCTCACCTCACCCACACACACGCGTAAATAAAGATTAAAATGTTGCGATAATTATTTATATTTCGGGACAACCATAATCATAACAAATTCATACGAAAACTTTTTTTGACACAAATACAACATGTGCTGTACGTGTATGCACACACGTATGAGGGGGTAACACACATGTCATGAACCAAAACCAATTTAATACCCCAAATACCATAACACATACACATATACCATACATACACACACCCACATGAATCCATACAAATGTGATACATTATAATACACACACTATAGAGAACTTGAAAAATCAATTCAAAGTGCAAAGGAAACAATGTACAAAATAGGTAAAGCAATTAAATGAAGGTAACATTTAGAAAAGTAAAAGAAAAGAAGCAAGTTTTTACAGAGTTGTCAAAACTACAATAAGTCATTATGATTTTAAAAAATCCAGTTGAGTGTAGCCACCACAAGCTCTTTAGTGCCAATACATTTAAGGGTTTTCATTCTGGTCCTTAGAAAAAACCAGTGAGGCCCTGCTCATGACCTCCTGAGGCGTTCCAGCTCATTTAGAGATAAAGATCCCCTTGAGACATGTTTTAAGATGTATAAAATACTGAATGATAAATTGTCTGATATAGTTTTTACACAAAAACATCCAACAAACTACTAACAAAATCTTAAAAGCGGCTTCTCCCTCATTGAAGAATCCAGAATCTATGAATATGCAAATGCGTTTCCTTTCAATGGTTTATCTGCCACGTTATCTGCTACTTCACTGAAAAGTACATTCTCAGTATGGCTGACGTGGAAGTTTCAAATTTCCACATCACAGTTTTGCGAGTTGCATTTTGCACCACAACTGGCGTACAAACCAGTTGTGATGTCACAAAATCCTTCTTGTGTGCGCGCTCCACTGAGATTCAAGGTGAACGCAGAGAAAATTTCCCCGTTCAGCCGATCAATGTGAAAACAGCCTTCTGGTGTCAAGCTTTGCACGTACATAATTAAAAAATCAAACATCCAAGTGAAGACACACATACAAAACAAGTTTCTGCTCGGAGGGAGGGGGTCTTTAATAATTCTGTTAATAATAAGGAGAATGATAATAATGGTATTGGTACAGCTGTATCCACGATAGAGGCATGAAAGAATCGTTCCAAAGCAATAATGATGTTGCGCCTTTCCCAGCATGCATTGTGCAAAAAGATGGGAAACTCTCCGGATAGATATTCAGTCTATTACAGAGTTTAAATACAGACAAACAACACATTCACTATCAATTACACACTTATGAGCAAATTAGAGCTACAGGTTCACCTGGACTGCATAACTTTTTGGAATGTTTGAGGAAACCAAAGCACCTGGAGGAAAGCTGTGTTAATATGGAGAAAACATGCAAGCTCCATGCAAAACACCCAGGCTGGATTTGAACACAGAACAGTTTTGCAGTGAAGTAATATTGCAGATCATTTAGGCAGTGCCTCCCACACCTATAAAAGAAAGGTGCCCGCATATTTAAGCACCCTTGTACTATGTCAGATCTTATTTTTGCATGTGGCATCGTGGCATATCCAAAGATGTTGAGAATATATGTCATGTTTTATTATTAACAGTTATAATGAAAAACTTCACCAATTAGACCGCAAGCATATTTTTTTTTTCTCAAGAGTTCTCTGGAACATCAAGTTGAATGGGGAAGATACAGTCTGACTGGACTCATTGTCCTGCTCTGTTTACCGAAACAAACATGTCCATAGTCTCTTAAATTGGTTCAAGACCCCAATAAGACACAGAAGACTTGCATTCTTCTAGCCTTTGCAAGAGAAACTTTTAATCGGCCCTTTACCCTCCTGGCTCTGACAGGCTGCGTCATGGAATGTGTTGGAGCAAACACTGCGCCTCTTGCGCGCCTCCACTCTGCCCAGGACAAGGCTCTCTGTGGGGGAGACCAAGCGTGAATCATGTAGGCTCATTAGCTGCTCTCCACGGCTCCAGGTCCTATTGTGAATCCCTCGCTTTTTCAGTTCAGAGTGAATATCCGTGCCTCCACATAAGTCTGCCCTCCGCCCAGTGATTACCTCTGCTTAGCTCATAGCATGCTGCTCTAATTGAGCTTCATCACAGTGGCCTACTGATAACTACAATTCAGTCAAAACAACATTAAGCCCTGGCTCGCTGGTTCTGTAATGAGTTCCTGGGAAAAACTGCTTTCACAAAAAAAAAAAAAAAGAGAACTTGCATGTTATACAGCACTCACTTGCACAGACTGTAGCAAGTAGAGTTCATTTGTATTCATAGTAGGACGAATCCTTGCAGTTGCATGTTTTTTTTTTCTCAGAGAGATCACAATATTTGTGCAGACTGGTTAATTCGTTGATACAACAGGAATGAAGAACGCATTAGAGGAGGCATTTATGAACATTTACTGGGACACTTGGCCTAAAAGTGACAGGAGTGCAGATTCTTCCCTCCCTTATCATCTACACCCTTGAGCAAGGCTCTTGCATTACTCGCACACAATTTCACAAAGCAAACAGTTAGCCCTCATTCATTATGTATGAGAGGCGAGTAGCTGAGTTAAAACAGCACGACATTAAAGTGGCGAAACAAATCACACTCGAGATACAATTGACAAGAGTTTGAAGATTTTTAAATGAGGCACAAAAAAAAAACATTTGTGTAAAACCTCCAAATTTCACTCTTGTAATTCAGGAGTCATTGTCAAAGATTGTTGGTTTTCCTACATTATAAATCTGGCTGCATCCATCGTCTCAAACAGAACTTGGGTTTGAAGCACGCAGCGGCCTTGAATTCCAAAAACTCCAGAGAGTGGCTCAGTGTCTTTTAGAAGATTTGAGGTTGTACTGCTTCTAGGTATGAATGTGTAAAAAACTGCCAGGAGAAATAACAGGTTCAATCTCTGCAACAGCCACCATGCCCATCAAACATAATCATTACAGTGTTTGACCGGACATATGACATCAAACAGTCATATGTCTTGTCAGGGTTTGTGGGAGGAAAAAAAAAAAAAAAATCTGTATGCATCATTGAAGACCTTTTCAAACCTTTCCTATGTCTAAATTAGAGGGTTCTGCATTCAACAATTTCTGTAACTTTCCAAAACAGACAATCTGACAATTACGCCCACTTCAAGCAGAGTTTAGCCGAGTGTACGGAGGTGAGAAAGTCAGCAAGGTTCTCTTTTCATATGTACAACCCAGCGTAACAATTATCTCATCTCACCCCTCTCATTGTCAGTGGGCTTTTCACTTCTCCTTGAAGTGTGGTCATTCAGAACAATGATCACTTTTGCTTTCATACGTGGTTGGACAGCACGTTATACATACTGCTTCATGTCTAAGTATATCTCCACCTTTAGGGTTATAGTATTTGTAGTCATGAGTGTATGCTGGTCACAAATCGAGGCTTTAAGGCAATTTCTGATCTGGAATATCATGCCAATCCCAAGCTGTACGGGGTGTTAGTACTTGAGAATTTTCACAATACAGAAAATCAAAAAGACACACGTAAAATGTCAGGAGCAAAGCCTCTCTGTCTTTTAATGCACACAGTAAAATTTGATATCAGACACAGAGACAAAGTCATTAAATCCCAGTGATCTCTGTGCAGCGGCAGTGCGTTTAAGTTGTAGAGTGGTCATAAGCACGATCCAATTCTCGTAGTTGAAGGCTCTTTCACAAAATTTATCGTCGAGAGCGAGAAAAAAAACAAAACAAATGAAATTTCCACAAGGACTCTATTCAAAGCTTGAGAGGTAAAAGATAAGAAGAGCTTTAGTGTGAGTGTGCGACAATTAAACTTTGAAAAGAATAAATCGGTTTCACTTAAACATAAGTCCTCTTATCTCGAGCTCTTCGGGTTTGTATTGCGCATCAAACATTTTGACCTGAATCTCAAAAAACACCTCTGCAGTTTCACCAGAGGAGCCCACTGTGTGATTTCAATATCCCACTGAATCATTTATGTGGGCAAAGCTGCACGCAGAAACAGAAGGCTGTGCCACGTATACGCTGGGTGAGCACAGCCACCCAGGAAAGGAAGAAAGAAATCAGTTTCTCAAAATCTCTCTCTCTCTGGGTCATTTCACTCTGTTTACTCGTTCCTCGAAAACACTCAGAAACTGAGGAGAGGAGATAAGATGTGGGGGGAGAGAGAGAGAAAGAGAGGGAGAGAGAGCGAGGAAGAAGTGGGAGAATTGGCTGCTAAAAAGGCAATGGGACAGCAGATGAGGACACATCCCCCCTCTCTCTCTTTCTCTCTCTCTCTCTGGCACTGATCCACATACACCAGAGGAGAAAAGTGACTTATGATTAATCATCTCTCACAGAATTCCCCAATAACATTCCCCAATCAATACACCACTCATGCCAGGAGAGAAAACACTGAGCTTTTAAATAAGATTTTAAATGATTTAAAGCCCACTTTTGTGCTTCACTCGCCCGTCTGAATCCCAATGTTGTCTCGACTTTCTTTCGGAATCAGTCCCTCATGGCCGCTCTCTCATCTCCCAGCTTTGTCGTTGACGGCGCCCGGGCTGCCGTTCCACTGCGTCGCCGCGATCAGACCTACTTGACCCTTTCACCTCCGGTTGATGCCATGGTGCGATTCTGCCTCTCGTATTGTTCTGTCTTCTCTGTATCTCACCACCATTTATCAGAATTAACAGAGCGGCGAAGATTTATGACTTTTACCCAGAACTGCTGTCTGGCTTCAAAGAGCGCTCCTGCAATGTTAAACAAATTTACTCCTCTAACAGGCGCATAACAGCCCTCCAACTGCTCTCTCAGTACTCTTCACAGCGATGTTCGCTTTTCATCTGAAGCTTTCATGGATTTCCAATAAAGGTACAGTAGAAGAACCTCTCCAACAACTTATGGACGAGAGTGGTGAAAAAGTGCACTTAAGAGAAGTTTTTCATTTCACAGACCGACCACCGCCCTACGAAACCCAAAAAGCAGGATTTTGATGTGACGGCACATGATGATAAATGACGTGGGATAAGCTAATGATAGATTTCTTTACAATTCACAATTTCACACACTCTCTCTCTCTCTCTATCTCATACATACCCATGCACACATTCCCTCTGTCTTTCTCTCATACATAGTCATGCACACACTCTTTCTCTCCAGATTTCTCTGTTTGTCTCTGTCTTTCTTTCTCTCTCTCTCTCACACACACACACATACTCGGAGCCATACAGCCATCTTCATTTCCATGTCCATGGCTGTTCTGAATGGCTGTAGTCTGTGCCCGGTCTTGTGTGTCTGTGCGCGTTTGTGTGTGTGTTTATGTTTGTGTTGCCGATCGTCCAGTGTTCGAGCCCCTGCGGAGCTGAGGGATGTGTTTAGGATGTGTGGAAGTGTCCGGGGGGATCCAAAAAAGAGGGGGAGGGCGGCTGAGGACACTGTTTCCTTCAGCGGTGGAATGTCTTCATGCGTGTTCCTGTTTGGAGAGGCTGCTCACGGCTCCCAGAAGTTGGCAGGAAACCACATGCTGCTTACACTGGGCCGATAAGAAGGAGGCAACGGAGGAGGGAGGAGAGAGGAGGAGAAGAAGTGAGGTTGTGGTGGGAAGAGAGGGAGGGAAGGGAGGGGAGGAGGAAGGGAAGGGGAGGGGGGTGCTTTAGCAAACCTTCAGGAAGGTAGATTATCCCACGAAATGCTGGCAGAGCTTCAGCCTTTGTGCATGTCTGTGTGTGTATGTGTGTGTGTGTGTGTGCGTGTGTGTGTGTGTGTTCAGGAGAGAATGAGGGTGTGTGACAAAAAAGCAGCTCCTTCAGCTCACTCAGCAGTGGAGAGTTTCTATGAATCTGGGGCAGGCTCCACAAAGGGCTGCAGAACAAAAGGCCTGCAAGCTGAGAATGTGCAGCGTAGAGGCACGGCCCAATCTCACGCTTTGTTAACTCTCACACATAACACTGGAGAAAGACTAAGACAATCATGCCTCACTTGTCAATTACCTGCCTGTTGATTAAAAACCTGACAGCTCGACACCTCAGGTTGCACAATCCCGCACGTGACTCCCATCGTAGCTCGGCGCAGGACGACTGCGCTCCTCGAAGCTGAGTTTAGCTAGCGTTTATTTTAGCCATCTTGTCTCATTAGGACGTTAGACTTTATTAGACCGCTTATTACAGTGGATGAAATGAGATAATGAACTTAATCTTCATAATAGTCGTGCATAAAGAGACGTGACGAATGAGATTGAATAAAAAGGCACACAGCTTAGTCCACTTTTGGATCATGCTTTTTTCTGAGTGTATGAGCTCTTTCACTCTTACATCACGGCTCTATGGACCGAGTTTTACATGTCCAACCACAGTCTATAGTAATTCCCACAAGTGCACACATACACAATCCCGGGGATTATAAATCACAGGCACTTGGGAGAGGTTTCAGCTGACTACGCCTGGTGTTTATGGTTTTCTATGACTGAATCCAGCTGTTTGGAGCCGCGCAATGCTCCGAGAGGCGCAGTCAATTTGGCAGATTAGCGTATTGACAGATGGTACGCCATCCACCCAGCAATCAATATGTTTTATTTTAATCCCTTCAAATGTTTACTCAAGAATCTGGACACAGAGCGCCTCTCTCCCCAGGCCCCAGTGGCTATTATACAGTATCTCCGCCCTCCTATTACACCTCCTCCCCTCCTTCCTCATCTTTTCTCTCTCCTGCTAAGGAATGACTTTCTGGCCATCCGTGCAAAAGCAACACTCTCCCCTCTCTCAGAAAGTGCAATGGGATATGTGCCCCCCCTTCCACCCCACCTCTCCCCCCCTTCAAGTAGGGCAGCCAAATCGAGCAATCAGACAAGACATCCATCACTATCCTGTGGGGTGGAGTAAATGACCTTGATGCAGTCTTCACACTCAATTTCAGATACCCTTGGGCTCCATTATGGGGAGATTTAAGCAGCGAGAGCGCGGCCGGCCTTCACATTTGATTCTTACGATACTAGATGTGATAAGTGTGTGATGCAGCACAGAGAAAGAGAGTAATACGGGAGGTACAGGAAAGGGGGGGGGGGTTGAGATGGAGAGGGTGAGTCAGCAGGTGATGAAAGCACAGCAGAAAATTAAGATGGAGTAAGAGGGGCTCTAGGAGATGAGAAGAGGAGATGGGTGAAAATAGCTGGAGGAGTGAGCAGGTAGATGGTGGCTGTGGATGGAAGAGGATAAATTGCTTATCAAGGACTTTCTAACCCCCCCCCCACCCCCCCCCGTAAAACACCTCACAAACCAACAGTACTCCAGGTAGAGTACACACAATATGAGGGTAATTTTCACACAGGAGAAAAAGATTTCAAGAGTGATCCATCATGGCAGCAGCACATCAGTGAATTTAAACATCAGTGAAAGTCTAAAAGTCTGGTCCTCTCTGTCTCTCTATGTCACTCATAGACAGTATAAAGATGGACTTAGCAAGGCGTGATGTCCACCTATTGGTTTGCATCGGTGCAAGTTTGAAGCCAAGAGTTGCTGCTTATGGTCTGCGCCATCTGCGGGGTGTTTCCTTTCACACTCTGGAAAAATGCCCCGCACTCCTTAGTTGGAAGGGTCCTGACTCCAAACGGTAAAGGTGGCGCAGACCGTAAGCGGCAAACGCTTGGCTCGGACAGAATCTATACACAAACTTACTGGGAGCTCCAAGCGGTGCAGATCGGTGCTAACATTAGCTAACTCACAAGGAAGCTATCGTTATCAAGTAACATTAAACTTACTGAAATATTGCAACAGGAGTCTGACTCAGTGTGAGTCCCAGAGTCAGGGAGTGAACTGTTAATCAATGTCCACATGGCAGACATCAAAGCTACTATTTATACTTTATATTTATATCTTATAAATGTAGCAAAAATTTCCAAAATGACCACCAGGTCATCTATCAGAGGGTCTGAATGTAGAGATTGGGACCATAATGACTTGTTGAAAAGAATTATTGACTTAGTATTTCCTGAAAAAAGTTGATACTTTAGTCTATTGGAGCCAGGGATTTTTTGGAGCCAGAATCTAGCGACCTTTAAGAGACTTCCACCTTGGCTTCAATTTCAAGCTGTGGAAATTGCTGCTTGATTTCACTGCACTAGCTGGTAGAGAAGAGAGCCAGCCTATGATCGAGTAAGTATTCACCCTCCCCCAACTCCACTTTCCACTGCCTGGTGGGAGAAGAAAAAAAAATCTATGCACAGATGAGATCACAAATGAAAACATGTTTGCACACCAACAACACACACTGAAATTTGGTGCAAGACGTTGTTCTGTTTTCATGGCTGAACGAAAACAGTGACAACAACAAAAAAAATAAAGCAAGCAACCTCTGAGTTTTGATAATAATGGACAAAAAATAATGGAGAGTTTAACATTGCTTTTGGAGCCAGCTTCAAGTGGCCATTCAAAGAGGTGCAGTTTTTGGAACTTCATGTTGGCTTCATTTTTCAGCTCTGGAGTTTGCCACTTGGCTTTGATGTGAAGTGATCTGGACAACACTTTCCTTTTATTTTCACTTTTTCTCCCCTTGATTGAGTGTGTGTTCTTCCTTCCTCTCCACCGTTGCTAACAGCCAGCCTCGTTCCCCTGGGAGTTCATTTGAGAAACACCACCTGCAGGTTTGAGTGGCATCATTAACAAAGGTAAGATGTGCTCACTGTGAAATTATACACACATGAATTTCTCATTGACTTGTTAATACACCTGATTTCCTTGCCCATGGTGACAGTTTGCCCTTTGCTGTCTTCCAGGGGGAGAGTTTGACAAGGGTGCACCACGTGGGCATCACGCATTTAATTTAATTAAGAGACTGCTGATAACAGTTTACACTTGAGTTAAACAAGCATGTAAATAAAATCAACATCATTAACAAACCAAGAGTGAAACAAATCAATATGGGATGCAGAGTGTACAGTGGAATGTGGTGCTTTAATCCCCGTCTGAGGCTGCATGTCCTCATCTGTCCTTTTAGGAATTGAAGAATTTAGTCAGTTGCTTAGTTTGGCTAATAGCTTTTTTCATAAGGTCTACATTTAACTTAATCTTGCAGTTTTATTGTGTTTTTTGTTCTAAACCAAGCACATAAAAATAGATCCAGTTCTGAAACGTGGTTTAACCAATCCAGGCTAACATAATGTTATCCAGCTAAAATGATCCTATGAGTTCTGATCCAGCCAATTCAGTTCCCTGAACACAAAAGTTCGATTTTGTAATTTGGATGAAGTTATCTTATCTTAACAGATGTCTTTATTTCTTGAATGCAAGATTAAAACCATTCAATCTCCTACAATTAAGTGAGTGATGATACAAAACTTGATGATTAGCTGCCATATAGTACAGATTACAGATATAGCACATTTTACTGCAGCTGCACAGTAATTAAAGCTGCACCAATCAATGTTTTATATTAATAATGGGTCAAATTACCATATGCAATGTGAAAGGGTTTGCTTAGTCACAAAAACACAGACAATTATCACCCAGCAGCAGTTTCATTTCAGCTGTAAGGAGCATTTTAGCCAGGTCTTTCAGTTCATTGTTTTCATTTTATGCCTGCAATTTGAATTGTTTGTCACCTTTTAAACTCTCATCAACAGAACGTTTAGCAGCGAAGGAGCCAGATATTTCTCTCAAGAGTTTCTGGAGAAATTGAAAGCTAGGAGGAGAGTGAATATCAGACTATGTTGTACAGGACTCCAAAAGAATGCTAACATTTCTCTGTGTCAGCTAGATGTATAAATGGACAGCTGTTTGCTAACATATTCATCTTAACAAATTTACAAACTGATGTCAGTGGTCTGTTCACAGCTGCAGAGAATCCAACTTAAAACACATTGTAACTTTTCAGTCTCTCAGATCTCACATAAAGATTATACTTCAAAGATTTAATTGAATAAATTTCTTTTCTAAGTATCCTAAAATAAATTTGGATTGGCTTTTTTATGTCATTTTATTTTATTGTACAGCCTATTTTATCATGCACTCATTTATATATATAACGTATTATGAAGGTTTGTGATAATTACACCTATATATTGTTATGATTTCTTAAAAATTCATCCATCCATCTTATCTCAAATCATGACTATATCAACATTTATGTATTGCTGCCCATACTTAAAGATAAGTATAAGCTGCTCTGTTGCAGGATGGAGGCTTGTTGCTCTGACAACAGATTCAGATAAACATCACACCATCAAGAATTGAAAAATCCAGGCTTGTGTCAAATCATGGACAAGCAAATCAAACCAACTCAGGTATCCATATATGAAGAACAGAGCCCAGGTCTCCAGTAGTGAGCGAGTGAGTGGCTGCTCAAGCTGAACTAATAAGCTATTTACACATTTCTTGACATATCGCAAAGGTTAATGTATATACACATTACTCCCACATATAGCCTAGAGAGGTCAAAGAAGCGCTTCAGAATAAACCCTATGTGTGCATCTCTCTAATGGTCCCGCATAGCATGAACAATTTGCGGTCATAACATTGTGAGAAGGGCTGTCATGTGAGGAGAAACACACCATTAAGAGCCAAGCAGCTGTGTCAGATCAGACTTTTACACAGCCCACTGCTTTGTCATGTCAGGGAAGGTTGCGGCTTGTCTTTGTCCACTGGAGCGAGTGTTTGCACAGTGGAAACAAGCCCAGGGCAGGTTATGTGTGCTGCACTCATCCATGTAACTGTAACATATAAAATACTTCACGGTGTCTCTGCTTCTCTGCCTTATGAGCATGCATTACATGGGGAGGCTCATGTGGCTGAGATGTAATCATGGTATCACAGTGGAACCGGGATAGCTCGACCGCGCTGTCGCCACACAGCTTGCGTTGAGGACATGAAATATGACCCGTACTCCAGATAACAGAGGGAACATTGTCACAAGGGAGATGAACTGCGTAATTAGAAGACGTCATAACACAAGAAAAATACGGAGGACCATTTGAGAGCGTTTAAAAACTCTGTTTTACTAATAGAGGGGTTAGAGTTTGTCTCAGAGATCTCTTGGCAAGTAGGAGTTGTGGTATGGGTCAGGTTAGGGTTCACCGAGGTCAGGATTAAGGTCTGTCCACTCAGGTTTCCTTGGGGGGCAGGATGGTTGTGTTGAAAACCGGTCCATTCTTAGCCCCAACTACATGAGACAGCTCCATGTAGTAAAACAGGAAAAGACAGATAAGATAGTGATAGTGAGCTAACAAGATAGTTGCTGAATGACATTATCTAAACACAAAATCAACATGATGGTTAAGACAGTTTCCAAATGTGTCATTTTTTTACTTCATACTGCTGAGTCATGACTTAAAAGTGGTTAATTCTTAACTGCATTCAGCTTTTCTTTGTATTGTGCTGTGCTGTTGTTGTCAAGAGCAATGGACCAACAGTATGGCAACCAGATGATGTGTTAGTTCACTTTAAAGTCTGTCAGAAGTAGAAATAGAGTTCTATAATAACTCCACAGTACTAAGAAGCTGCCATGTAGCCCACCTACAGTATGTTACAAAGCTCACACCATGCCATTCTGACTCAAGCTGTTGTCACTTGTTCTGAGTCAAAGAGTGTAATGTACTCAAATTTAAATGTATGTCCACAATGAAAACCAAAAGACACCAAGAAATAAGGTAGGTTGGGGATGAGGGTGAAGGAAGAAAATGAAGAAGACTGAGCTGTAGTCTGTTTTAGTTTGATTTTCATCACAAATCCTCATTAACTTGATATAAGGTCACAAAATACTAACAAACAGAACCGATATGTAATCATGATGCAAAACAGAGAAAAAAAAACAATAGCAAACAAGTTGACCACAGCATTCTTTACTTTCCCTATTTGATTCCAAATAGACATCATCTCACAGTTTGGAGGATGACAAGATGCTCATTTCCTCTCGAAACTGGTGTCCAGAATCAAGGTCTGTTCTCGATTAGAGTTTGTCACGATGCCGTGTGTCTCTCACATTCTTGCTTCCTCCTGCAGGCTGGATGGTTGTTTGATTGCCAAGCTGTACATTTCCAAGAACAAGGCTGCTGGCACAAGACTCTCTGCTATATGTTGTTTTCCATCTCTTTCTCTCTCCCTGAGGTGAATATTGAGACTCATCCACTCTCAGATTTATTCACTGCTGCCTCTCTGACCTCCTGAGAGAGGTGGAATGCTTCCGCCGGAGTTGTATGCTGAGCACTCGACTAGCTCCTTGACATGTCCTATACAGTGTGAGAGTAAAATCAGTGAGGTCAACCTCTCCAAAGGTCTCAAACAGTGTACGTTGATGTTGCACCTGCAACAGGAATAAAAGAAGATGCTTTTGAACAGGCTTTTTCAAATTATTTTTATGTTCCTTCACTATAGTGCCATGTTGACATGTTGACACAAGAACATTTCATGACATAAGCTTCTTACATACACCACATCGTAGATGATCTGATAAAACTTTTTGTGTACTTCTGCTTAAAACTGCTGCTGCTTAAAAGGAAAGATTTCCTTGAAGTTGCAAAAAGTTCTTAAAAGATATTCAATAGTTTAGGAAATACACTTATTCACTTCTTGCTGAGACTTAGACAAGCAGATTGATGTCTGTTGATGTCATGTCTGCATGTTAAATATGAAGTTAGTGCTAGCAGGCGGTTTGCGTAGCTTAAAGATTGGAAGCAGGTGAAAACAGCTAGCCTGGCTCTGTCATATATGTAAATATTTAGATTTAAATCTGTCTTCCAACCTCTCTAAAGCTCGCTAGTTAGCTCGCTTGTTTTTTTTTTTAACTAAACCTGACATGTATTATTGACAGGATGAGGTTTTATAGGGAGTTATGTCCTGGAACTGGTTGCTCCTACTTCCAGTCTCTGTGCTAAGCTAAGCTAACTACCAGCTCTAGCTTTAAATTTAGTGAACAGAAATGAGAGTTATATCGATCTTCTCATCTAACTGCCACTAGCAAAGAGAATATGTGTATTTTTAAAATATCTAACTATTCTTTTAATGCTACTCATCATGTGAGGACAAGTATATCCAGGCAAATAGAAATATTTTCCTGTCAATGCTTAATAATGACCTTAGCTTAATTAATGAAATAAGCTTATTGACCTCATTCACGTAACTGGTTGTATTGTACTAGGGTGGGACACTTGTTTTATTACATCTTGTCATAAACAGAAATAATTATCCCATTGCACTACACCTTCAATTAAATGAAAAGCGGTAAATCCTTAAAGTGACAGATTATCTCATTTCTCTGTACACTTGAACAACATCCTGTCTCCTGATAATTCATAACAGGACATGCTGTGTGTCCTGGCGTTACCCCTGGGCTGAGGGAAGGTGTGTGTTTGTCGACACACTAGTAAATCCACGAGTGATGCTAACATCCCACAGATGTGTGCATGCTGGAGTCTCCTGACTCAGCCGCAGAGATGAATGTTGTGTGGGTGGGCACCTCATTGATTTTCGTGTTGCAGAGATTAGCACATGTTAGGGTTATGCACTCAGGGCTGGGATATATTACAGAGGAACATACACATTTAGCCTGCCTCCAAATGCTGCTTTCCTTTCACACTCCCTCTCTGTTCATTGAGATCAGAGGATGGGTTGGACCAGGCTGCAAACAGATGTATTACCAAAAATATTCAAGTCGTTTGATCTAATGGTGAATGTTAATGTTATTTGAGTGAGAAAATCTGGGATGATATAGTTGCACATGTTTCCAATTCAAATCAAGAAATGTATTTGATCATGGAAGTTTATTCTTACCTTTGGGAACAGTATATGTAAGAGAATACTCTAAGCTCAAATGTCACTTTGGCTTTTGGAGTTTCCATCTCTCGGTTTTCATTCAGCATATGGAGCTGACTCAGTGGCCAATACTGTGACCAGTTGTGCTGGTGTTCATAGACAGCTGATGTTGTCTGTTCCTGGTGTTCATTCAATCTCTTCAAGATTCCTGCCGTTTAATGATTTACTGAATCAAGTTTCACTTTCTATTGGGAACAGGTGGAAGTACAGTACGCCACTCCACTGGCTGAAAACTCTTGCATTTGAAGCTGGATGTGCATTCTCTGAGTGGCAATGTGTGCAAATATTGACCACATGAGGGGTGTGAGTTTGTATGCACGTATCAGTTCCTTATGGTTCAAAGAAATGAGTTTGTACAAATGATCTTCCGAACACAAGTGTGGTGTGTTCGTACCTGATTCCAACAGCAACACTTGAAGCAGAGCCAAAAGCCTGCAGTCATAAAGAGGGACAAGACGCACTGAGTTGTACAAATGGGGATAATGGCACTTTCAAAAAGACTTCCCTCGAAGCCATTCATGGCGTTGCACTCGGCTTTACACCAAAATGAAGTAGTAGTGTGGAGAATGAATAAAGAGAGCTGGAGAGAGAATGCATACTTTCCCACCTTTGCACACCCGGCCAATCACTGCATGAAGTGGGCATGATTGTTAAATTGTCGGCTTCAGTAAGTTACCAAATTTGTCTTATGTCGCCAACATCGGAAGAAGGTGAGGGGCACATGTATGTTGCTTCAAAGCGCACTGAAGAAATGTAGGAAAAACGTATTTTTGCTTTCTTCTCTTGGAAATCTAAGCAAACAATCTGTCTTATAGTATCAGATTAAATCTTCAAGCACACCTTCAGAGAGAGCAAAGTCCGCACTCAGCACACACACACAAGTGCTCTATAAACTCGCCCTGCCATTTGGACCAACTGAAGGTCAGTTTAAGCAGTCGCTCCTCCAGGGTTCAGAGGTCAACAGCCTCCTTGTACACAAGCAAAGGAATCCAACAACCTTATCAAAAGTTATCCAAGTACAAGCTGGTTATCTGACGGGTTCCTTTCTCTTTTTAAGTATGGAGTCATACAGCTCACAGCCAGCCTGCAGATTTTATTCCGCATTATCAGCTCTTATCTGATCTGACACTGTTCCCGAAGCTTGACATAAGCCATACACAGCATTAACATACAACATGCGTATTCCATTGCTCTGATGTCAGGGAAATCCAGAGAGCTGCCAGTCGTGTTATGGCAAATGTCGTTGGCAGAGCCGGGGCCCCAACGTTCTGTAAACCTACTTAAGTTGATGACACTGCAGTCATTTTCTGCTCTTTTCTTGCTGGTGAACGTGCTCTCTGGAATGTTTCATTAACCTCAAATGTAGTCTTTTGATGAGAAGCAGCAGAAGTCTCTCCAAGATACCAGAAAGAAAGTGTGAGCAGGAAGTTCAAACAGTTACCTTTTAAAGGTGTGCTATGCTGAAAATGACTTTCCTCTTCTCCTCCTCCTCCTCCTCTATTTTGCTCTTCTCTCCCTTCACCCCTAAATGACCATTTTTTTTTCTCTCCGCTGATGCCGTGTGTCAGCTGGAAAGCACGGCGCTGTACCACGCAGATGTAATCTACACCTCTGCGTGCCAGAGAACAGCGATTGAATCGCGGTGGGCGTCCGATCCGTGACATGCTGACAGGATCGGCATAGCGACACATGTATGGGTATCTGCTTTCATGCAACACATCCCAGGGGGGAGAGGAATATGGTAGGAGGCCAACTCTTGTGATGTGCGTAGGGGTGAAAAGGAGAAGTACTGGAAACGCTGCTTGGCTGGGTGGGACGGCGCACTGGGTTGGCTGACAACATGTTGAAAGAGACGTGGAAGAAGAGTGAACGGAAGCCGGGTGGAGGTAACGAAGAAGGCCAAAAGTGAGAGGGTGAAGGGAGAGTTTGAGAAAAGGGAAAATGTGAAATAGAAAGAGCAGGTTAAAGGAAGTACATTGCACTAACTGGTGATCAAGCCTTGGAGGCGCCATGGATGAAACAGGGCAGGATGAAGTTGTGTTTTGCTCCAGCAGTTGCTATCAGGGTGGAAAGTCTGCGTGTTTGTTTGCTTAGCGCATGTCAACGGAAACGCCAGAACAGACACCGCCGAGTGAATTTAGAGAAGGAGCAGAGTGTGTTTCTCTGTTTACGTGAACGCAGAGGCTTTTATCTGTGTCAAGATCCTGTGTCGGTAATGTCAGGGGAGCTTGTCTGCAGAGCACTCGGGGAGTTATGAGCACAAGAAACCTTTGTTTGCCGTCTGGTTGCAACATACTTACATCCACGAGGCATCAATAGTCTGAGGCTCAGTCTGCTCTGCTCTGAGCCAATGGGGGCAGAAACGTGGACTTCACACGGAGGCTGAAGGGCACCGTCCCGTGGACATAAGGAAGAGCAAACACCTCAACAGCCTCGAAGGTTTGACTCAAAGGGTGCAGACTCTTTCTCTTTCTCTTCTCTTCTCTTCTCTTCTCTTCTCTTCTCTTCTCTTCTCTTCTCTTCTCTTCTTGTGAAACTCTGCCTCTGAATAGGAAATATCAAAGAGTCTGTGTAAAGATTGCTCAATCTAACCATGGCTTGAAATGAAGTGATACACCAGCAGCTTGTTGACGCCTACCCTTGCTTTATGCTTTATCCAGCTTATTTTGATTTCCAAACCTGCTCTTCTTTGTTTCAGGAGTTGTAAAAGAGCCGCGCAGGTTGATGAAAGCGGGATAGAACGTATACAGAAGACGCAGCCCAACAGGGAGAAGGCCAGAAAGCAACAGTGTTGGATTGTTGTTTCCAGCTCCCCTAGCACTTAGAGGTTCCCTCCAGCACAGTTTCTCACTGAAATATTAATTATGTTTGACAGCTGTTCTAGCTATGAAAACAAACATAAGATCTGAGCTTTTTTGGAAAGCGTTAAGACATACGCTGAAGCATGGACTGGCTCAGATAATGAACAAATGTTACAGACAAAAGGAGAGCGGGCTCCAAACAGCGCAATGTGGGAGCGGACTTATTAGAAATGTGCCGTTTTACCCGTGTGAAATTATGACAAGCTTGTACTGTATCTCAGCTGTCAAGTCCCCGGGTGCGAGTTCATAATGTACTAAGTGGAATAGTATATAGTTTAAAATGTACATTCAAATGTCAGCAGGTCAGAGATTGAGCCAGTCAAGCCTCACGCATGGCTGCTCTCCCAGATGACTCTCCTCCACTTTAACACTTTAACAACGTTCCTGCAACCCCAACGCACTTAACAAGGTGGTATAACAATGAGAGGCTTTCTCGCTCACACACACACACACACACATATACACACACACACACACAGCTCTAGCATGGCAGAGGCAATTTGCAGCATTAAGCTGCCTGATAGCACATGTCCACTGAGAGTTAGGGAGTGATTTAACGGACATTGCTCACACCAATTAGAGTGAATCAGCCAGGCAACGCTACTGACGACAAGTGGATGCCGACGCTGTCAACACACAGCCACACACACAGCCACACACACACACACACGCACGCTCCCAAACGCCGCGGAAAGGAGGTATTTCACTGTTTCTTTTGTGATTAAGAGCATGAAAATAACCCATTTAGATAATCCCTCCCTGTCAGCACTGTCAGCCTGAGAGACACTGACACATCCCATGCAATCGTTCCCTCATTACCATACGCCAGTCATTTCAAGAGGACAGACTCCAAAGCCAGAGGAATGAGCTGAAGGGAACGGCCACCTGCTTCTCTTTCGCAAGCGCCGGAGCCGCTACTTGTCTCTTCGCCGGCCAAGCCTGGAGCGACATGACACAGTACGAAGGCCACAAAAGGGAGAGCCGAGGCGCATCAGGCGACATAGCCATGTGAGGAAAAAAGAGGGTGCACAAAAGGATGTCTATTTGCACACCCATTGGAGGAGTCAGGCCCTGGAGAGCACCTGATTCATTTCTTCTTGAGGGCTATTAATCTTTTCAAGCACCAGAATCACTTTGCCTCTCAGGAACAGGAGAGGAGATTGAGTTTTCTATTACAATCAACCAGAGGCGGTGTGTGTCGATGGAAGAGGGGGCAGTGACGACACTGTCCTTTCTGCTGCCGTTCCTATTAAAAACAAAAACAAGAGAGCGAATAATATCACCAATTTAGTGAGATCATTTCTGAAATTTCGATTCACAGTGGACCAAGTAAGGTCACAGTAAAAGCACTGCTGGTGTAGAGCTTCTTTTTTTTTATGTTTTTCACTTAAGCTTCGGCCATCAAACCTGAAGGATTTTAAATGGGTCCTGCTCGTGTGTTGGCTCAGATGGTCAAGTTCTATACACAAAACGCACAACATTTTAAGACTTAATCCTGTGACATACTCCACTTGCTTTTAGCTGCACATTAACATGTGCATAATTGCTACCAGCTCTTATCCCATAGTAATAAACACGACATGTTGCCAAGATGCAATTAATTAGTAAGAATAGTAAGGGCATTATTTCAGGATGTGAAACAAAGTCAGCTTTTATGCCCCATTTTCTACCATCTCAACATCAGATTCCATGTGTCGCCATGTTCTGTTATCTGACACAATAATCTCAACTCAAGGTCCACTTACTACTAGCTTCTTCCTGAGATTTCAACCACATCTGATGAAGACCAAAGTTCTATATTTGATATGATTTTGTATGTTGTGGATGTATTTGAAAAATAAAAAGTTCATTTCTTTGCTTTTTTTTGTTGCAGAACATTAGAGAAGATTGATACCACTACTAGAAATACTATTATTTTGTCTATTTCCAAGGATCAACTTCCATGCTCAATGTTAAGTTATGTTTATATTGGACAAAACTGTTCTCAAAGATATTCAGGTGTTGGTGAATTTGGTCCGCCCCCAGCAGATTTACTTTTTCATTCTTCAGATATCCATAAAATATGCAGGTAAGGTGAACAATGCTGCTTGTATCTCTGTATAATGCATTGGTACAGTACAAGTAGATCACGAGCCCTCAGACTTGTACTGTTGCTAATGGGCTACTTACAAAGATGGCCCAAATCAGTCCTTGATACATTACTCCTATTTCTTAGACCTCTGAGAGTCAAAGGGCACACTCACTACATGAGTAAAGGGCTGATTTATCAAATCTAAGACAAAATAGAGCATAGACATCACATTAATTACTGCCTTGTATAATTTATCAGCTACATTCATTAAACCATGGCCTAGTCTCTTGAAAAATGTCTGTCGGCAAGGAGTATTAATTGTGGAAGAAGCCGACTGAAGTGCCGAGCTTGGCTGGGAGATCACTGCACCAATAGGGGAATATGGAGGCCACTTTAAGATGAAAAACGGCAACGCAGCCCTGTGTCATTTAATCAATGTGAAACCCCAGCAGGGAGAGGGAACCACCGCCTGCGGGGGCCACGCAGTCCCCAGACTCATGTCCCCTGAATGAAGGGGGTTTTAAATGGGCCGACTTTCATAGTGTAACTCATCTCAGTCACAGTGATGATGGCATTCGCTCCCAAGGGGGTGTTGCAAAGAGGCTGTCTCTTCTTGGGAGGTGCTTAACAACACCATCCATCTCAGTAACACAATACTATAGACACCTTCTACCTAAAGAGCCATCATCACTAGTGGCTCCTGAACTGTCTTCATTCACACAGGATGAAATTCCCCTTGAAAAAGCCAGAGGCAACACAGTGGTTGTGCTTGATCAATCACTCGCTCAGCCAGTTATGACGTATTAAGATCAAAAACCAGGACAAATTCTACTAATTTGGGTCATTTCTGTAGTTTTTTCCCCCCTCCTTAGCTTACAGTAATCAAAGTCCACTCAGGGGACACAGAAATTAAAATGTATTTCATTGCTTAGAGGTGGGTATTGCTGCTGTTGTATGAGCACCACTACTGAGCTGGCCAGAGTCAGTTCAGCCTGATAACAGGACTTAACACTTTCAAATTGTGTGCAGTGCATACGCAAAAGTCCAATCCTTCCCAAGGAAGTGATGCCAATATAATGCAACTTTCTTTTATTTTATCAGTTGATTGTTGGTTTATTAGGAGCAGGTGGTTGGGTTGAAGTCTCCAACAAGAGCGCTGTTGGAGACCACCAACTGGACTTCGTCAACGTCATGGTGGACATCTTAACCAGACATTTACTGTTTTAACACAAACCATAGTGTTAACCCTAACCAAGTGGTTTCTGTGCATAAACCTAGCATTAAATGATGTGCTAAAAGGTTAATATTGCAGCATTAAAGGTTAAATGTGTAAGAATTGGCCACCTGATTCAAATAAATAGGTGGCAGCAAATATAGCGCAAAGCTTAGTGCTTACAGTGAATCTGTATGACGTTGTCAGAATATCAAAATGCTAGAGACATTAGAGCCAGCGGTAAATTACAGAAGAGTTGCACGGATCAGGAAGCAGTTGCGCCACAGAGATAAGTTGCAACATAATTCTAAATAACAACTAAATATTTACACACATGCCCCCTAGGGTAGCAATAACTCATAAAAGGTCACAGAACTGATGAATGATAGAGCAGCAGTTTTTCTGCCACACAGCATCATTTTTTGCATGAATTGCTGCAATTTTACAACACAGTAATCCAGTAGAGACCTCATTTATTGATCCGATATTTCAATATTGATCCAGCTTACTACAATGTGCTACAATGCCAAATGGTTCATACCAGCTCTCACAGAGCTGGTGCAACCAGTGCAGTTTCTCGGTTCTCAGTTTCACCCGACATGACCAGCTCAAGCGGAAATTATATTTTCCGCATCCATAAGTACACAAGGGTTTGCCTGATGTAAATATCATCATCAGGGGCTGTACATGTAGGCTTTGTGCAACATCCATGAACCTCCAGTTCGCATGGCCACTACACTGTTTTCCTGTAGACACTAATCTACCGTGCATTTGTGGAACGCTTCCTCCAGAGAATACTATAACCAGAACTACTATGTCTCTGGTGGTGTTCACTGCTGTCTGTGTACGCATCCACTTGGGAGTCTTTGGCTTTGCCTAGCCAGCATCCACAGTAGAAGTCGATGCAACTTTCCAAATAGGTGTTATTTGGATAAACTAACAACATACTGGTTACTTTCTCGCCTAAAAAAACTTAATGAAGTGACATATTAACAGTCCTAAAGCGAAAATTTCAACAACATTTAGCCTTGCTCTACCATTACTTCAGCAGCACTACTCCTTCTTCCGCTCATGTTGCTCACTATCGCCCCTGAGGTACAAAGTGGTATTACAAGACAGTACAGGCCGGATGGGGCTAGCTCCTGAGGTGCTGAGGTTAGCATCCGAACTTCAGTAGATATCTCTGCAACACAATACCTAGACGTCTTTGACATAACGACAAAACTGTTACGTCTTCACATTCTGTTGATAACTTTAGTTAATTTTGGAATGTTTTAAACTGAAATTCGGACCCATTCTTACATATTGGACCTTTAAATTGGTGTATCACCTGCATGCAAAATTGGACTTTGCCATGTGTACTGCATGCAGTTTGAAAGTGTAATGTCATGTTATTTGTGCGCAGATTGTGGGACTGGGTTTGTCAGTTTGACTCTGCTGGCTCTCTGCTCCTCTATCTCATGGTTGCCTTGGGCCCTGGGGGGCTCTTATCTCTCAAACAAACGGCTCCTGTGCCACAGCCTCGCTTGCAGCCCTCATCTATCTGCCTGACATGTGCTTCCTTGTTTGTTTTCTCTCGCCTGCTAGACGCACCCGATGATATTGAGCTGTGTCGACGGCGCTCCTCCATTCATGCCAGATGAATCAATCACTCCCGCGTGCTCCGCAGCCCTGTTTAGTGCCGACAGACTCTTTTCCACTTCAATCAATGCCGGGGCTTTAGGAAGGTGTTGGTGCTTTTCCTACTTTATATAAGGTGAAGAATAGCTCCCTTAACGTAGCTCTTTGGCTGAATGATATCCAAACAATGAACAATGACAAATGTTTGTCAGCTGCTTGAAATGATATTCTTGTTTTGTTTATTTGAACCCAACATGTACAGAGATAGTATTTGTTCATTTGGATAAATGTTTATAGAAT
This sequence comes from Euthynnus affinis, assembly GCA_029490765.1. Classification (NCBI taxonomy): domain Eukaryota; kingdom Metazoa; phylum Chordata; class Actinopteri; order Scombriformes; family Scombridae; genus Euthynnus; species Euthynnus affinis. Next base: position 6,775,898 of record CM055840.1, on the reverse strand, counting down.
TATACATGGATAGTGGAAAAAGTTCTCCAGTACTAGCAGATTTCAGCGCACTGAATTGAGTTCACAAACACTGGTAATTTACTTTCAATAATTAAAAAGAAGCAGAATAATAAGAATAATTCATATAAAATCAAACAGTATGTTCAGAGAGAAAAAATGTATTTGTATAGTAAGTAGGCAACTCGGATATAGAACAGTAGCAACAAAGTCAGATAACACATAAGGCAAGACAGAGAGAAGAAGAAGAAGAAGAAGAAGAAGGAGGCTGGGCTGCCAACAATTCTTCTTCTATCTTCTAATGACCTCAGGGAGACTAAAAGCTTATGCATGCTAATGAAACAGCCATGTAAATATGACAAGAATTTTAATGATGCTATAGCAAGTTCCTCAATTAAGAAAATAGAATTCATCATGGAAAATAAGTTCCTTTGGAGGAGAGTTAATGTATTACAAATCTTGGTATCACAACAAAATGAAGCAAAAAAAAAAATAAAGCCGTTACAAAAATTAGACACAAACAGTCACATTTTACATCACTTACATGGAGTTCAAAATTCATCAGGTAGGATTTAAGTTCCACATCAGCAGATGAAGGCACTCTCCTCTAGATCTTCCTGTGTCTGGACAATGAGCAGAGGGTTTCTGCGAGGACTCAGCTCTAATAAAGTCCCGCTGGTGCTGCTCCTCCCTGATGTTTCTTCAGTCTTTACTGCAGCGCTGCTCAGCTGTGAACAGTTCCTCTCTGCTTTGTAGCTGGAATCCAAGTCTTGAGAGATTGTCAACTCCTCTGCCACCCGTTCCCCCAGCTCCTGGATCAGCTGTCTGGAGCCTTCTGAGGCTGAGGGGAGGGCTTCCACTTTCCTCCTTGCTGACAGGAATGTGACTGTGGGCTCCTGGGGGATGGGAGAGGTAATGGAGGTGGGTTGGGGCTGGAGAGGGTTGTCCTTAAACGTCTCTCCTCCTCCTCCTTTTTTGGATTCAGTGCAGTCTTGCCCTTCAGCATCAGATTCCTCGCTCTCATCAGACGAGTCGCTGCTGCTGCCGCTGCTGCTGCTGTCACTGGAAGCGCTGCTGCTGTCACTGCTGGGTATCGCAGCGATCCTGGAAGCTTCCTGCTCTTCTTGCTCCTCAGCCACCATCGTCGCTGCCTCTTCTAGCTCCTCAAGCTCCAGTTCCAAGTCTTTTTTCAGCAGGGAGGCTTTTTGTAAAGTAGTGGCCAAGGCTGTCACCTTCTTGGACCTGTGAGAAGGAAAGGAGAGATTTAATAACAAAAGAAGAAGAGTGGAACAGAGGAGACAAATTTAAACATTAGAGCGTTAAATTCGCTTTCTTAAATAAAGCTGGTGTTTGACTGTGCAGAGAGGGGAAAAGAGAGAGACATCAAACTACAACTTCATCAGTGGTACCCGAGAGAGAGAGAGAGAGGCACGACGACAAGACTGAGTGACTGGCTCTGCGTACTAAAGACATAGCCACAGGATAACCATCTACAAATCTAATACCCATTAACCAAATCCCATTCTCATCTGAATGTTAAGTAGACCGCGATTTGCTGAGGCGCGGGGGGCTCAATGAAATATGGAAATATGGATGTTTAATAATGTAGGAAGATGAGCGGCGCTGATACATGGGGCTCGCCTCTTTCCCCTCCCCCATCGCTGCTCTCCCTGCGAGAAGTGATAAGAGCCTGAGAGGGATTACAGAGAGATGCCGACCCCTCCCCCTCCCCCTCCTCCTCCTCCTCCTCAGCCTCAGCCTCAGCCTGCGCATGCAAACACATTCACACACTTTCACCCACATAAACCAACAGTTATTGGTTGAGGATGAACCTTTCCTACCATATAAAGATGAGATTTTGATACTTTAAATATCACACACAAAAAAAACTCTATAGACAGAATGTGTTTTTAAAAAGGGTTGCTTGACTTTCTGTATAAATGCGCACGAAAGAGAGATCAATATCCTTGTAGTCTCATTAGAATTTTCATCTATGGGTATTTCAGTCAACCTCGCTCAACTATCAGGCTGCAGTAGGAGGGGAGGAAAAAAAAATAGAACGAACACAAGCGCATTGTGAGAGTAAATCTTGCAGAATAGAGGTGAGGTAACCCCCTTCGAATGACCACAGAGACTGCAGTTGTGGGCAACGTCTCGCTGCAATACAGTCAATAAAAGTCTGGACGGAGAATAGCTCCGAGCCCGCCGCTCCGCAGCTAAATGTCTCTGTCTTCCGAAAGATTAAGATTAAGAGAACGTCCTCATAAAGCAGTACATTAAACAATGTTCCCATCCTGGAGCTTCAGTTTTATAGTTGTGTCACCGCAGAACACACAACGGACTCCTTGGTGGGAGAGAGAGAGAAGGTGTTTTATTGCTGATGAATGTCCTCCTACCAGGCCCCATTTGTGTAAAGCCATCAGATTGTTGGGAGGCCCCCGCCTGCACATTTTTCACGCTGGGAACGCCTGCTATGCTGCCAAAAACTTAAGTGGTTGCTATTCGTTTGCCCCCCCCCCCACACCCCCTTCCAAGTGCGGTTAGGGCGTGTGTGCCGCCCCCATTGCCATGGTGATTACGAGCTGACCTCTGCGGGTCACTGCGATTCAGACTATGTCCATTCAGGGTGGGATAAAGTGTGTGTGAGCCTCGCTGATGTGTGCGGAGGGGTTACTCTTCCGCTGCCATTCACATTTTCACACTCAGCTCCTGTTGCCCTCTCTGGCCCAATTAACCTACTGCTGAGCCCCGAGATGGCCTCTCATTACCGTGCAGTCCTAATGAGCTCCCTATTCTGGTGAGTAAAGTGTTTATGGAAGCGGCATGTAGGGGCTGAGCATTCATTTACACCTCAGGAGGGATTGTGTAAACAGATCTTATAGTTGTTCTCTGTCATATAGATGCGCATTCTTCATTGAACACTGAGAAACAGAAAAAGACAGGGGGAGAGGTGGGGGGGGGGGGTACGGAAAGACAAAACCTCCTTTCTCACATTCGCACCTTAATCCGTAAATGTTTTGGCAGTTTTTCTGTGTGCCAGAATGTTAAAACTGTGGCTTAAGTTAATTTTCTTGCTAAGATGCTCAGGCAACTTGCCAACTCAGAATGTAGAAAAGGTTTCTAGAAAAATCTGCCTGCATAGTTTTTGGTCATGGAGATGTGAGAGTTTACGGCTGTCATTTACTGTCTTGCTGCTGTAAATTGTCACTGAAACACCAAAACCCACTATTTACTCCCTTCTGAGGAACTTTTGCAAATCTACAGTTCCCAGCTGTTGTACGAAATCATCCTCCCTATTTTAACAATGACCTGTTTTAAAGATTAATATCTTCAGTATGAACCAGTGGGCTTGGACATACTGACATTTTGAAATGATGGCAGTAGAGGGGAATTCCCCCTCCACTCAAAAATATGTTTTTCTTCTCGTTCCAACAGTTGAATGTTTGAGCTTCACTGCGCAAAATGATGTGTATGCAGATTTTGACACTTGAAAGTGGAAAGTTTCACTGAAAATCAGATTTTTTTTTTTTAGGTGTGAGCCTGTGAGAATGATTTGTGATATCACGACTAGTTTGAAGACAAATCTGGTCCAATATTCAACTTAGTCAAGTGTTGATGTGGAAATTTGAGGCCTGCAGTACACATGGTAAATGCTAGGTTGGATGGGCTAGACGAACTAGGTTAAAGCTATAATATGTAACTATTCCGCATTAAACAACTACAGCTATGTTATATATTTTTGTTCAGTTGTGTACTTACATTATCATAAATGTTTCCGACAACTTTCAAACCAAGAGAAATCCATAATTTTAATCAAAGTCTGTTTCATTTGGTTGTCTGTCAATGGCGTCTACCAAAGAGTATATGCGCACAAGAAGATGATCATCTTGTGCGTCTTGTGTGGAGCAACCATAGCACATGCACATTATTGTCCTGAGCAGTATAGTTTTATATGTCTTAATGCATGTCTGGAGTGGATCAAAGTTATGACAATCATCTGAGGTGACGCTAGAGAAAAGGTCAGAGGATGACCAAAGTGAGCAGGATTTATCCTCTGGGTGTTGTGGATATTGTACCAAAAATCATGGCAATGCAACCAACTGTTGTTTAGATTTTTTTAGTCTAGAGCAAAGTGGTGGACTAACCGACAGACTCAAGCATCCCTAGACTTTGGAAATGAGTCTGGTTTATGTTTATGTAGCTGATTTTCCAATTCATACAATAGCATATAAATGTACCTGTACACCGACCAAACCGATCTGTGCAGCATAAAACAAAAACCTTGTCTTGTGTGTGAGAAATGCTTACTCTTCATACACAATCCTGTCAATAAAGTTTAAAGTCTGAGCTGTCCGACACCAAAAACCACCACATTCTTTGGATAACTGAGTCCACCAATGTTGTGGATTCCATGTGTGAAAGCCACACACAACTTTAGCCAAGATCCTCAAATCTTACACAATTTTTTTTTTAAACAATGACAAATCATTTTTTTAAAACAATGACTAAAGGATATGACAGTAATATTGCCTCAACGGATGATGAGAAGTGTGTTCAGGCTGTATGGAGCCTGTTTAGGTCCCAGGCTCTATAAAGCGAGGCTAGGGCAGAAGAGCCTCCTGCAGCACAGCCACTTCAAAGACTGCCCTGTATTCTCTTTCCCCCGTGGGAAGTCATTATTGAGTTAGCATTGGAGAGGCGCGCTTGTTTTCTCTCCCCTCCCTTGCTCTGTGGTGGGAGAAGCTCGGCCTGCGGTGAATACAAAGGCTCTGTCCAGGAGGGGGAGGGATAATGTTGTACACAATCCAGTCATTACTACACCGCTGTTGTGGCTTGCCTTCATTAAACTGAGGAGGGGAGGCTTTTTCAAGGTTGGAAAACTTCTGGCGAGACAAAGACGCCTCCATCTGCCAAAGTCTTTAGATGAGAATGGGAAGAGAGGGTGTGTGTGTGTGTATGAATGTGTGTGTGTGTGTGTGTCTGCATGTGTGGTGTCTGTGTCTGTGAAGGAGCCGAGCTGAATTACAATCTGACATTTCTTTCATCAGGCTTGTGTTCGCTGAAAGAGCAACTCGCATGTCTGTGCTCTTCAAAACATCTCAGATAAACCTTGTCTTCAGATGTCTAAATCTGTGTAATATGAGCACCACGTTTCCTCAGTGTAACACGCAAATGCATCATTCACTAGCTGAGGGTGATAAAAGCCGACACTGGGAGATGTGATCCGTCAGTGTGACTGAATACTGCGACGGTCAGAGGCACTGGATGTCACTTCGAGTCCAGAAATGAGAAACACAGATGTATTTATTCAAAAAGCCAATGTTCCAGATCCGACTTAAAGCTGCCTAAGAAAAGAGTTACTGTGCTGTATACGGATTATATCGATGTGCCACAGATACATCCGGTCCATTATTTAGATCTCTATACAAGTGCATACAAGAACATGAATGATCCAATGGGATGTTATCTAACCTTAAGCACCAGACAAACACACTGAGTACAGATGAGGCTGATGGGAATGTCATTAGTTTTACAGGTATTTTGGTAATTAGCCAAAGTATTGGACAAATTCAAATTCTGACCTGATGATGGCTCTGTATGTAGAGTCACAGGATCAAGCTAATATACCAAATTTCATGTCAATCCATCTGGGAGCTATCTAGACATTTCACGCCACAAATGTCACCCTCATGGTGTTGCTAAAGGAAGAGTCAGGGGATCAAAAAAGTGAGTAGGATTCATCTTCTGGGCACCAAGGAAGGATATATGTACCAAATTTCATGGCGACGCATCCAATTGTTGTCCAAATGATCAACCAACAGACATTGCCATCCAAAGTCCATGGATATGAGTCTGGTTAATGATGGGGAAACTACTTTTGTCATTAGGATTCATCCTATGGCACCATGAATGCCTGCACCAAATTCTGTGCAAATCCATCCAGCAGATGTTGACATATTACACTGGATAAGTGAATACTTGAACCTGCTGTTGGCGCTAGATGAAACGTCACAGGATCACCAAATTAGTTAGGTTTCATCCTAAGGGGACCATGAATGTCTTTACAACATTTCATGGCAATCCATCCAATGACTGCTGAGAGATTTCAGTCTGGATCAAAGGAGTGGACTGATCGACTAGCTGACCCGTCAGAGCCAAAATGCTTTTTTTTTCTTTTTTTTTTTAAACGTTCTTGTGGATTTGGTGGAGCATGAGAAAGCATGTGTATTATTTCTTTAAAAGTCTTGCTGAACAGACAAGGTCCAGTTCTATTTCCCACTAAATCATTGGAGTTTTGAAGTATTGTTGAAAATGTCTTATCAACATACAGTATCTTCACCATTTCAGGCTTTGGTTTGGCAGTGTTTAAAAAAGGTTAAAGCCCCCAGACTTGGATGTGAAATGTTTGTTTTAAACATTGCTGCTTGGAAAGCTAAAATGTCAAGTTTGAGTTCTATTCTAGAGTTAGGAGTGTGGGATCTAAACTGCAAACTGTTCAGCTCTTTACTAGCTACATGTAATGCATTTACTTTTAACAATTGACTGGTATAATCCCTTTGACATGAAATTCGTCAATCTGTATTAGTTGACAGTCTGTCTACTTAACGTTCAACTGTTTCTATCTCTAAAAATGACATATATAGGAGGTTATAAGCAGCCTCCATCTATATGCACTTGCCTTTGCAGCTGCAGCTAAAAATCCCACACCATAATCGATTGTAATAACTCCAGAGGGTACTCCAAAAATGGATAGAGGAAATTATGCAGTGTGTAAGGCTACATCCACACTAATACGTTTTCATTTTAGTCTGCATTAATCTATAAATGCATGTGGCTGATTCTTACAGTATCTGCTGTCCGCAGCCGCTTTATAGTGTAGGAGAAGCTTCTCCTTCACATTCATTAAATTCCTGCAGCAGGCTTAAGGCAGCAGGACAGATATGTTGATAAATCTTATAGTGCAGCACCAGAGCAGAGCACAGTGCCGTTACACACGACTGTTCACTATGTTTACCTTCATTAAAAATCACCTGATGTCACAAGGTAAACGGTGGTGTGCATAGAGATGCCCATACAGTCCATGCGCCAGACTTATCATGCGGTGCGTGGCTCTTATTATTCAAATTTCAACTGAGGGCGCAAAACATTAAACTGAGGGTGCAACACATGCTTTTGACCCTAGTAGACCTGGGCCTGCATCATCGTTTTTTGCCCGCTCAGACTAATATGCAATCCTGGAGTTTTCAAACTAAAAACAGGGTGTGTAGGGTTTTCAAAAGTCTCTGTTTTAGGGGTTTGTGTGTGTAGACGCTGGGTGTAAATGTATCAAAAACTTATGCATTTTACAACTAAATCTTATTAGTGTGGACAGAGCCTAAGTCTGGCTTTAAGATGAGCGTGTGTATTCAAGACAAAAAGCTGGAGTGGCCCCATGCTGAGAGGAAATCTGTACTACTTATCCCTGTTAGCTGGGAGACATTTGTGTCTTTGTTCTTCCCAGCGGGGCCTCTAGGATCTCCTTCAGCGCTGAGGCTAACATGAGATAGAGCAGCTCCATTATCTGTTTCAAAGCCTTCTGGACGTGCTTTTGACAGTCTGTTTGTTTGTTTGTTTGTTTATCCAGATCCCCATTAGCTCTACTGTATTGTAACAGTAGCAACTCTTCCTGGGGTCCCCACAAGTATTTTCAACAATACTTCAATAATAGAAATATATCAATACACATCCTTAACATGCATCCTCACAATACGACTAACAATACATAACACACAACCACTAAGAGACACAACATCCTACTCCAACTCAAAGCTTGTCTTAGTACGTATGATTGCGGCATATAATCATTTCATCTCTTAAACAATTAAGGAAAGAATTCACTTAACAACTCATCCATTAAATTATGAATAAAAATGGGCTCTCAACATCCAATCACATCTTCAAGAACAGAAACATCAACAAACAAAAAGTCGTGTAATGTTCTACACTATTCCTTCTGTAAACAAATAAAATTCTAACTTTTTGTTAAAACATGTTGTATTACTTTATGAAATAAAAAAAAAACTAAAACCACTTCTACACAGAGGCAACAGAAAACGAACCTCTGATGTCTGCCAAGCACAATAATGATGTCTGTCTGAAATAAAATAAAGATAGCTTACTATAAAGCAGTTTTAGGGTTTTAGTTATGATATTTTCTACAATAATGCAACCTGCTTTTTTTCCAACCAAGCCAAATGATTATTGGAGGTACTTACTCTTGTTTGGGCAGTGAAAAGCAATGTGAGCTGCTTTTATTTTGAGCTGTTAAAATTGCTTTCGGTTGTGACGGAGCAAAATCACTGAACAATAATCGAACTGTGATAACACTAATGTTTGCACTGATCGTTTAGTTAAATAGCTAGGAATGAATTTTCTACAGTGTTTTATAGTAGCCATGCCTCTGCCCATTTTTAACCACCGTTTCATCCAACTTCCAAGAAATTTTACTATCAATCATGATCCCCAATAACTTTGCATCTGTCACTTCTTCAATATCTATATCTCCTTTAGTTGAGAGTAAAATTGGTGTGACTTTTAATGAATCTTTTAAATCAAATACCATGCTCTTCAACTGACTTTAATTCCTCAGTTTAAACCCTGTGCTAATGTATATATTATTGAATAGTCTGCATAGATTGTAATGGTAGCATAATGTTATGGTTGTGTGAAACTGCCTGGTGGTTCCAAGGAAGTCCTTCCAAACACACATCTGGGTCCCACATCAGCTTTGTGGTTGATGGGGGACATCAGGAAGCTGGCAGGCTTGGCTGCGGCATAATTCCCCATTTTCTTCCATACAGAGTGCATCACCCTGCAGAAATATGTAGCTTGTAACACCTCATTTTAATTCTCTGGGAAAAGCCCCTGAGCGCGAGTAAAATGAAAACACCTATCACGCTAAGTAGCCGATGGGAAAACCAGAGTAATAAGTGCCTTGAGCTTTGTAATCATATAGAGAGGTGAGTTGAGGTGAAGCGACCAGCCAAGCTTGGCAGGCGGTATGGGGGGGGGGTGGGTGTTAACACAACGCCACCACGCACAAGTGCACTTTCAAGGCCTTTCACCGCTGGTCTTAGCTGACACGCTGACCCCATGCTTGACCTTGTTGGCCCTGTGACATTCCCAGTTGTTGGAGCTCCAGATGCTTTTCCCTGCAGGGGAGCTGCTGTCAGAGCTGCCGACAAATCTCCCCAGTGGCCATTGTCATGCACACAATACTAAGGATGAATGAGACGGAGGAAGTAGAGAGACTAAGTAGAAACCCAGAGGGTTTCTACTTCATACTCAAAAAAATAAAAGGCTGGGCTCAAGAAAAAGAAAGTCTACAACTTCATTTTTGGCAGTTTCATTTGTTGTTTTCATGCAGTGCTGCACACATTCTTTTATTCTTTGTACTCACTTTCTTCAGTGAAAACAACACCCATTGTTTCTGGAGATTGCTCACTTCACACCTACCATTCACAATTATTTGAGTCTGTTATGGCGCGGCGCTCGGTCTATCCCTCAACCATTTCTTGTCAATTTTCCAGTCTATGGAGCAATACGTGATTGTCCAGTTCACACATCTTATAGACAACTCACAAATTCACTCCATAAAAGAAAAAAGGAACTAAAAAACAACACAGAAAGCAATTTTTTCCCCTTTCCACTAATGACTTCACATGGAAACATGAATCTTACTTCACTTCCCTCCTCTCAGACTAACCCTGGAGCATGTCACTTGAATGCTGCCATGTTTTGTTTTTTTTTTGTGCTAGAATCTAATTGACCCAATTAATAAGGGTGGGTGGGTGGTTGTGAGTGAACCAGCACTGAAAAAGGAAGTTGTAGCCTTTCTGATTTAACCAAGGTACTGTAACACAACACCGGGCTTATAAGCTTTGTCTGTGCTGGCTGCCGTGAATCTACATTGGCCTCTCTCCAAGCTTTCTGATAAAGGGGGAAGGAAAAAAAGGAGAAATACAAAGAGAGAAAGTGAGGCGACTCGCTTTTTCTCTGCAGTCCAGCAGCTCTGCAGGGGCTTTGGCATCTGAGGACCTTCAAAAGCATACACTGAAACTAATGGACTAGAGAGGCTGCTGCTCCATTTGGAATAATACTCTGCTAACAATTCGGAGATAATTAGGATTGGATGGGTGTGCGAGGGCAAAGTTAAAACAGTTTCCCCCAAAGGAAGTGTGTGCAAAATTCTGGAACGATGACCATTGCGGTGAAAAAAAAAAAAAAAAGTTTCCCATCACCGAGACGATGTGAGTGGCTATTTGCTTTGAGGTTGCACTCTTGATTTCAATGCACAGGGTGCTCTGACTCTATGTGTGTGAGAGTAAAGGGGAGAGTAAAGCCCTGTGGCTTAAATCACGGTGAAGTCTTTACGACGTTGTAAATTTGAGACCGATGTCTCGGCAGTCAGAGGAACTTTAGGCGTAGAAATGCATGTGGGACGGAGAGGAGATTAAATAAATCAACCCCCCAGCCAGCAAACATCCATTAATCGCCGTGTCCATCATGTACGACTGATCGCGTCTGCCTCGTCGGGCTGCGAGGACTGACAAGATACAGGGATTGCACCAGGGGTATAGATTACATCTCAATCCTATCGCCCCGGCTCCCAGAGATGACTCACTTAGTGAAGGATGACAAATCCTGCATAGGGGAATATCTCACACTGAAGAGAACAATGCCTACACGATCTGTCATCGAACCTGTCAGAAGGCACAAAGAGGGGCTGCAACAACAAACTACATGTATGACAGGGGAGGTCAGTCTGCGGAAACTGCGTTTTGTTGCTCAAAGAGCGGGCCCCCGACTCTCCTGTGCTGCTTCGCGATTTGACTGGAGGCTCCTTTTAATATTATAGTCCAAACATAGTCTCAGAAACCACAAGTGGAGATTGTGTGGAATTTCTATCGAGTGTGAGCCAAAAGACCCAAAACCGAAACAACACAAAGCAAGACAAAGACACACATGCTTGGTTGCTCTCTCAAGTGGTACGAGGTGAAAAAAAAGCAGAAAATGCACAAAGTCTACATACACTGATGGAAGCATCGATGAGTCCCAACTTGATGAAAGAGATTTCCACAAACTTAGATCTATGCAGTATCCACTGCAGTAAATATCACTTCATAATTATCACTTTAGATCTAAGTGTGTCATCAAGAGAGAAGCTGAAATAGAAGTGGTTTTAATGATAATAATGACAGCTGGTATAACCCACATGGAAGAACTTTGCTTTCTTTATCGACGGGGGAAAAAAAAAAAAAAAAAAAACAGAAAAGGGAAATGTAACAATTCAATCACAGGTTGATAGCGCGGGCTAATCCGTTTAATGATCGATGCTGGGCGTAGTAGGAGTCGGCGGGTTAGGTCAAGCTGACATTTAGTTCCAATGTATAACGGAGGAGAGCAGCGGAGAAGAGAGGAGAGGAGAGGAGAGGAGAGGAGAGGAGAGGAGGAGCGGGGAAGGGGGGAAGCAGTGCTCTGGTGCCCTTCAGCTAAGAAGAGACTGATTGAGTTTCTCAGTGAGATGACAGAGTAAGATAGACCGCCTTTTAAAGTACGAGCGCGTCTTCTCTCTGGTCTCCGAACAGGAAGAGATCCCAACAACCCTGAACTGATCTAGTTGATTTCTCCTCATGCATCCGTAGCAATTTTTTAGAGCAGAATTCAAGATTTCTGTTGGAAAATATAGAAATGAGAATGTGAGGACGGGGGAGAAAGAGAAAAAAAAAAAGCAAAAAAAAAAAAAAAAAAAAAAAAAAAAGCACTAAATCCCTGCAGACCTTTTATCGTGTCTGCATCTGGGCACCGAGCCTACAACATCAGGCACACATTTTTCAACTGGGCTTTTTCCAGACGAGCACACCACTTGGCTGAACCCTAGCCAAGAGTAAAACAGAGCTCATTACTGAGTAATGTGCTCGCAGGCTCACATTTGAAATGTGTAAGTAATTGTAAAATATGTACTAGGAGGAGGAGAGAACCATCAAACCTATATCATTTGGGGGGGAAAAGTGCAGATTTTGCACATTTGGCTTGCGATTCTAGTGCAAGGTTACACCCACGGAAGATATGAGAAGCTCCAGCACACATACACACACACACACACACACACACACACACACAAACACACAGCCTCTGAAAGTTTCAAACAAAAGTGATTCTGCAGAGTGCAGCTGGCTCTTTTAAGACTCACTGATGGCACTTTTGACACATGATAATGGAGACAAGGGAAATTGCATCTCTCTCGCTGGCTTGGTCATTCAATTGGCCCTGCTGTGACAAATGACTCATCTAATCCTCTCCTCTAGAGCACCGATGCATCGTGGGGGCTGAGTGGCACGTCCCTCGGCTTTGAAGGTAATTCTCTGAAGATGAAGGTCTCTGAGGTGTGTGCTGCATGGATTTGTTTTGCTTGTGTGTGTGTGTGTGTGTGTGTGTGTGTGTGTTTCAGACTGAGCCGGTGAACTTACTTGACCCTCTGGATCCAGATGCAGTAGTCGGTGATGTACAGATCGTTCAGTATGTAGGCTGGGTCGTTCTGTCGGAAGACTCTGTGAATATCCAGCAGGCATTTGAGGACGCAGGCTTTCCCTGGGCACATGAACACACCGTGGCAGGCAAATGGAAAAACAGTGTTATTCACGCTCAGTATTAAGGATGACAATGCACTCCAGCTGCTGGCAGACACAGCGTGCATCTAAAGGCTTGCAGTCATTGTTCCATACATAAAAGCCAAGGTAGAGGATCAGAGGAAAATCCCAGAGAGCTGCAGAGTAATTTGATCCATACCGTTTAAGACCAGTTCCTGGTTAATAAGTGGTTCATCTGAGAGAGAGAGAAGAGCTAAAGAAGACATCTCTATTTTTGGCGTTCTGTCTGTCAATTTAACGGCAGCTCCACTCAGACTTTCTGTCAAAAATATGTTTTCCTCCCTCCATCAAAAAGCAGCGAATGTTTTTGATGGGTTTTTTATTTGTCATCTATTCAAGTCTGTCCATTCAGCTATTGTGGAGCATCATAATATTCCTTATCTGAATGTGTTTTGCTGGTGATTTGACAAGCTGAAGGACTGGTTGACAAACTTTTAGGACATTAATATTTCAGTTCAGCAAGATGATGAACTACAGTGTTCTCCCAGCGGTACAGCTCTCAAAGGCCAACACAGGTCACTTTGCTATACAGCTCGGAGATGTAAATAGTCTTTGTTTAGCACTTGAATAAATCATTATTTGAAACCTCTGATCTGAAACGAACACCATCTACATGTATTTGCCACATTCAGAAGCTACAACTGAAATCTAGCCTGCTAAGGTTTGCTATATGTCCTCAGATGACACCGCTGCATTGCCAATGACATCATGTCAACACACAGTTGCAATCTAATCAATAGCAGTTCCATAGTATGGATTTGCCACTCAGTCTGACTTAAAGCTAAAGACTGTTGACTTTCTGCATGTCATTGTTCTCAGTATAAGCTACAGATGTACCACAAAGCTGTCAGAGTTCTTTTGGAACACTTTATTAAGCCTATTGTTTGAATCAGCCGTCTGAAAACTTTGGCAAACCAAACTAAAAAGTCTAAAGACACAATAGTGATCCTGTGAGGTTGTAACACTCATTACATCATAGAAGACAAAATTGTCGAAGACATAACTTTGCTAATCACTAATGAGGCAAATCATGGTAAAACAAATGAAGTGCCAGCCTCAGACTGAATGTGTCCTAAAAGATAGATGAACTGAAAGGGTACTTTTTTTTTTTTTAAACTTATCTTTAGTGCTATCTAAACATTCAGATTGTTTATTATCTTATCTGCTGAGTTTATCAGTTTCCATAGGGACTATTTCTTGGATAGAAAACGGTTCCAATGAAATCTGTTCACAGCTTTTCAAAATTCCATTCTCCTCTGCTGCATTGGGATTTAAGCTGCAGAAATTTAGACATATCTAAAAAATTCAGCGCATAAAACCGAAACTGTCTGCATAGTTTGGAAATATGTGCTCTTTAGGGACTCGGCTGAACCGATGCCATCACAACTTGTCATCACATGACTGAAATACATTGTGCAGTCTGTTCAGTTTGTATCAGTCTAATTACAGGCAATATAGTAACAAACTGTTTTGCAGTAGACTTCAAAAAAATCTTCTTATTCCATTTTAAATGTGTATTAAGTTCATGGGGTTTTTTTTGTCTATCCATAATTTATCATTGATTCAAGATTAAATAAATTACATACAATTTTAGAGTAATTATGATTCCAGTTAATCATTTTACAGCAAGTATGTAAACTTGTCAAACATATACGGTGTATATACCAAACAGTAGGTGCTTTTGGTTACAATGGATAACCCTGTATGACATGGTTTATGGTTGACACTTGCACTTTGACAATGTATGTTTGAAGTCATAACAGCGAGCTAGCTACAACTTTCAACACCGCAAATACATCACACATGCAGAACTACACAAGCCTCTGTATTTGTTATTCTGAGAAATTACTTTTCCCCTGAAGTACACAACGGGCCAAACTGCCACAGCACTTCTCCCTCCAGTCATGCATATAAATAGCCTTATGATGTGGCCAACAATCCACTGAGGGCAAGAGAAAATGCTCTTCTCCACCTCCGCAGAGCTGGTTGGCATTGTCCAGAGACATTCCAGCCCAATCAAAATAAACATTACACTCTTGCTGAGGAAAACCTTAAACAAACATTTGGTTCTCATTTAAGCATGGGATCGTATGCAGGGAACTCTGCCCTCAACTTCAGGACTTGGATCAGGAGAGGCAAAAAAACACACTCGCTTCCAAGACTTGACTTTTTTTTACAGGCAGGATTTATAAATCGTTCGTAGTCATTTAGAGTAAAGGTTGCTCTCTGCGCCGGGTTCAACATTGTTATTCTTGATGAGATGCCTATGACAAGTGAGCAAGGTGTGTGTGTGTGTGTGTGTGTGTGTTCATTAGAAAAGAGCAGATTATCCAGTGAGTGGGGAAGAATGTGCACTTCAAGTGAAAAATAGCAATTCCTTCACAGCTGCTGAATGAACAGGCTTACAGAGATAGAGTGGTAGGTGTGAAAGAGATAAAAAAAACAAAGGCTGCTGTGTCTTCTGGATAAAAATGAAGAGATTACAAAAACTGCAGAGGCAGCAAAGTGAAAACCGTCATTTTTCACCTTCCGTGCTTTCTTTCCGACACATTTCACTGAGATAAATTGTGTTTTATATAACGAATGAGAAAAGTTTGTCCGGCATGGAGTCTGTATCATAATATGCAAACAAATACATAACAATGTAAGAATTTCAGTTTTAAATCAATCAGTATCTACAGAGTGTGCTATAAGTGGTCCATACAAGGGCGACTGACAAAACTACAACCATTTTGATAATTGATTCATCATCTTAAGTCATTTTTCAAGCAAAAATGCAGGAAATTCTTTAGTTCCACCTTGTCAAAAGTGAAATTTTTATTTATCTTGTGTGATAGTAAACTGAATATCTGAGGGTCTTGGACACAGAAAGGTATCTGAAGATGTTGCACTAAGAAATTGTGTGTGTGTTTTTTTTTTTTTTGTTTTTTTTTTACTATTTCTAGACATTTTATAGACCAAACAATGAATTAATCTATTGTGAAAATAATTGTTAAATGTAGCCTTGGACCATATTGAAGTTAACACTGTTTAATAGAAAAATCTGTGAATATATATCTGATTAAGATTCCTGCTTGAAAAAGGATAGCTGTACAGTGTAGTTTAACATCTACAGCAAACTACCAGACCGATTCCCTCACTGTACCTTTTAATTTTGCTACATTTGTATTTCCATATGAATTACAAGATTATTTCATGTACATTTAAGTCAAACAATGATTGAAATCCTGGCTGATAGGGGATTAGCTAGGCCACACTATCTAACTGTATCTCTTTGGACAAATATACGTATATTACAAGATAATTCAAATGAGAAATTATTGGGATCTTGTAGCTCATACCAGCTGATGGAGTTAATAACAATAATAATCATAATAATGATAACAGCAGAGCAGATTTTGTCCGGTTGATTTTGAAAAGCTACAGAATAGCAGGTAAGGAATGCTGCAACATGGACATAAATAAAAGTACATCATCTGCAAAACTGATGATGACGTACTTGAAGGACAGGAGAGGCTTCTGGTCAAATCTGCTAGGATCAAGAGTCATGGCAGCTCTGCCCACTGACATTAAAATCTAGTTTAGTCGATGCACATATAGTGTTCCATATCAGCATGTTCTATCACATCCTTCATTTGATCTCTGCTTTCCATCATCTGTCACATATTATCAAATAAATATCATCAGCACTCTGAAACTAAAGTCTTCACAACCTGACCTGAAGGTCACAGTTCATTAAATTCCCGAACTTCCCCTGACCTCCCAGAATTCCAGAAGAAATTCCATGATCACTGCAAATTCCGCCTGAATGAATGACAGCAGAGATGTGCGGCGGATGGATCCCACATGTCTCATCTTGTTTAGTCAGTCGGATCATGACAGCGGCATGACCCCCGAGGTCCTCCTCCGCGACTCCTACCTGCATGCCCCTCAGGCTCTCTGCTCCTCTGCACCTGCCCAGTGGCTCTTTAGTGAAAGCCACTTAAGAGGCAGGTGGAAGAGCTCCTTGAGAATACTCGCCACGCCAGCCAGAGGGCTGTTCAAATATTTACCCCCGGATAACATTTCCTCCAAGGCCTTAACCTGTGCGCTGCCATTAATGGGTTTGTTTTCCTAATACCTATGACTGTTTGCTTTCGCAGCCACTTAAATGAAGTGCCTCAAAAATGGAGCATGCCTTTCCATTCGCCTTATCCTGACAAATTAATTAGTGTGTAAAGTAATGCTGGGAGGAAACACACCCTCAGACACACGCCAGGCCGAATTACTGTAGTGTTACAGTTCATTAAGGAAAAGCCCTATTACTCATACTTCCCTAATGCTTCAAAATAATAACCGCTATGAGTTGTGAGTGAATATTATGAAATAATTAGCTATTTTTTTTCTTCAATACACTGAAAAAATATACAGAGCTTTAGCCTGACAGTAATGCTCATCAGCCTCTCGGTAGTGTTTTTAGACAAAGCAGAGCTCGAGTATGATGTTGTATGAGCTGTCAGGAGGCGCTGAAACGATATCCAGGATTTGGGGGTAAACACGAGAAAGCTTGCTATGGCAGGGAAAGTGTTTCCGAAGGTAAAGGAGTGTAGGTGAGGGGGAGAGTGACTTCAACTGCTGTTTCCCTGCCTCCCCTGATCAACTCATCTTCTGACTTAATGAGGCGCGGAAATGCTAATCTGGAGCTTAAAAGGCCTTTAATTTGCTGTCATTTACCAGCGTTAAAATCATCACAAGCTGGATAATCTTAGCCCTCACACATCCTGAGTGTGTTTACACTGCAGAGTTTCATCTGTCCGCAGGGGTTTTTGATTTAAAGATTACTCTGAGCTTTGAGATATCAAAGTCAACAGTCCGTTCTCGACTAATCCACATTTCGCTCCCTGAGGGGTAGGAGCTGGGCCACTCTCCTGCTTAGCTGGAGGAATATTACTTGAAAAAAAAAAAAAAACGCACACACATCGCAATATGCTCATGAACCACTTTCTCCAAACTGTGTTCGCGTTACAGGTTCCGGATCGGTCCAGCAGGCTGCTTCTGTTAGACAACGTACCATGAAAGCATGCTGACTGTCTGGCTGTCTTTTTTTTTTTTTTTAGCAGTGTCCACTCACAATCGAGCTGTGCCCCACTGCTTACAGGCTGACAGCAAACTCTATTAGACTGCGCACTACAAAACCTTATTTACATATAAAAACCACCAGTCAGAAGAAACCACAGGGTGGACAAAATCAATTAACACTAATTAGCACTGATCATGTGTTCACAGTAGAGTGAAATGAATCCACGCTAAGCGGTTTTATTGAGCAGAAGCTGTCGGGTTTTTAGCTCCGAATCCACAAAGAAACCATTAACTCCCGAACATGTGGCAGACGCCGAGGGGTCGCGACCAGCCTGCAGAGGTGAAAGGTCACTCTGGTAATGTGTCTTTATGAGCCTGTGTGTGTGTGGTTTGGTGTGGTGCCGGTAAGTAGGACTCACCTGACTGCAGGATCACAGCTGTGTCCCTGATAGCCGCAGAGACCATGGCGAAGTGTCTGTAGAGCGGGTAGCACAAAACCCGCCGTCCAAACGACACCAGGACTTCTTGCAAGGAGCTGTACGTCTGCAGAACGGAGAACACCGCAGTCACAAAGCTGTCCAGCACAAACCCACATGGAGATTTGGTTCAGTCAGATATTTTTGCCCTTGGAGTTCTTCATCCTCTCTTTTTCCTCAAGTTTAAGACCGGCTCCTATTGGTGTGCACTAATTACTCCTAACAACTCCTCATTTATAAAGCTGGCAAAATAAGGGCTCGCAAGTCTTTAACACCTCTGCAGGCCTGGCCTGTTAATTGCTGCTTCTCTTTAATCACTGCCTTCACTCTCAGATTTTTCACTGCACTAATGGACGCAGAGCCTGGAGACAGAAAGAAACAGAGATTTCATTCCTTGTTTCTTTCTCTTCTTTTCTTTGTGGCTTGTTAAGGATGTGTTGCGAGCTTGCGAGTGTGTGTCATCAGGGATCATGCTCTCCCTTGGGCTTGTTTAGTAGGAGTGTAAATAAGGTCTGCTGCTGCAGGGGGGCGGTGGGGGGAGCTCAGTCACACCAGCGCAGTCGACTGAGGACAAGTAAACATGCAGCAGATGGAGGGAGGAGGAGGAGGAGGAGGAGGAGGAGGAGGGAGGAGAGGAGGTGAGGGTGGGATAAGGTGGTAGGGGGAAGGAGAATGTTAGGCGTAAAGCGAAGGCAAGATAGATAGACAGTGAAAGCATAAAAAGAGATAGCACAGAGTGAGAATGGAGTGAGGAAGCAGGGGTTATTATTATTAAAAGTTAGTGTTATCAGCAGTGACAGACAGACAGGCGGTCAAAGACAGAGAGGAATGTATTGTAGTGCGGGAGGTGAAGGATAGAGGAGGCGGCAGGCAGCGGGGGATTGAGTGAGGTGGCCTGTCAATAGGAGCTGACAGCTACTGCTGACTGACTGACGAGCAGTAAAGGGCTGCCAGGCAGGTGGAGGCTGTTTCTTTACTCCACTGTCACCGCAGCAGGAGAGCTACTATGTGTCAAACTGTGGTGAACGTCTAGGGCGGCAAACTCCTCCACGCTTGTGTTTATAATTAGCACTAAAATGCATCTTGGGTGGTTTGATCAAGTGGTGATCATGTGTGCACGCCCGACACTTAATGAGGACGCTCTGGGATCCCGTTTCTCACTCAAGGAATATTCAGAGGCATTCTGGGACACATTTAACACGTCTGCAGTGAAGTGTGAACTGAAATGTGTCCCTAACATTAATGAAAGATTGCCTCTGCATCATCTGTCTGAGCAGATGTATGCGTTCGTACACAAACTGTGGTGAAAACGACCCATAACCCCTTTGAAGGCAAGCGACAAAAGAATAAAAATAACAACAGTCCATGTATCTCTATGGAAGAGATGCCATGTAATATTGCTTTCATTAACTGCTCTAAAATGTATGTTATATGAATTCTAATGGCAGGTGATCTAAAAGTAATCTGGTTGTATCTGGATACAAGACACAGGTCTGATGAGGGATATTCTCATACTTATTGGTGGCTACCCCTTTCTAAGGTACTGCAGAGAACTTTGAAAGTGCATTGTGGATTAATACTTTAAACAAATATCTTACATCTAGAGTGAGGGTGAAAGGCTATTGCTCTGAATTTTTCTAACTTAAAAAAGGTGTCTGGTAAGAAAATCTGGTCTCATCTACTATTTTGTATCAAACCACTAGCTGAGTTGATTAGAGGGAACGATCAAATTGAGGGGATAGAAGACGGGGTGGGGGACATGATACATAAAATAGCATTGTTTGCAGATGACATTCTTTTGTTTATAAGAAATCCATTATTGGTCAAAGCTGCTTTCATGCAATACCTGAGTGACTATGGAGAAGTTTCTGGGTAAAAGGTCAATGAAGCAAAAATTATGAGGCAATGATGATCACAGGAAGTTGGCCCACACAGACAGAGGTGAAATTCATATGGTCAAAGGGAGGCTTTAGATAATTGGGGGTCACTTTGACTAATAACTCTTATCAATTATACACAGCCAATTATGATAAACTAATTTCCCAGGTCAAAAAGGATTTGGAAGGTGGGAGATGCTTCCTTTGTCTTTATTAGGCAGGGTGGAAACTATCAGGATGAATGTACTGCGGCTGCTTTTTCTCTTTTGCTGCCTTCCTATAACAGTCCCAGTAGCTACATTCAAATTCCTGGACAGGCTTGACTCCAAATTCATTTGGCAAAATAAAAGGCCCACAGTGAGGCTCAGAAGTTCTCTGCTCTCACAAAGAGCAGGGCAGCTTAGCCATGCCTCATTTCATAAGTAACTACTGGGCATCACAACTTAGACTATTGGTCTCATGGATTAGGTTAGATGTGGATACAAAATGGGTGCACATAGAACAAGGTTCTGTAACTAATTATCAATTTCTCAAAGAAAAAGAAAGAATATATAAATTATACTTTAAAGGTTTGGAAGGAGATAAGAAAAAATGAACATATCTATGTTTTTATCAAGGGCAACAAAAATAGCTTCTATTTGCAACTTTTTGTCTGCCAACCTGGATAGTGGTTTTATTGAGTGGGCAGAGAAAGGTCTAACGACAGTAAATCAGTTACTGAAGGAACGAAGGGCATTCTCTCAGCTTCAGGCCCAGTATGGTACTGTATCTAATGAACTGTTTAGAAATTTATATTGTAAGATTTGCATGGATTCAACAGACAATACATGTAAAAGGTAAAAGGGAAATGGAGGTCGGCACCATAATTGAGGATGAGGAGTGGGAGAGGTCCTGGATGTCTTGGCATAAATGCTTGTGTAGCCCAACTTGGAAAGAATTTAGTTGGAAGTTGAAAATGAGATTTTTTTTTAAAATGCCGATAGTGATATCCAACTATGACAGTAAATATAATCCTCTCTGTTGGAGAGGATGGAGAGGATGTGGCTTAACAGGAGACTTTTCCTACATTTTTGGGGATTGTCCTAAATTATAAGTTTATTGGGAGGAGGTACAAAGGAAATAAAAGAAATTCTGTACTTAGACCAGAATCACATCAGTTGATTCTAGGTAATGCATTTCTAAAGGGGTTGGGGAAAAACAAATGATATATGCTCAGAGCTCTTGTGTTAATAGCCCTTAAAATGATTACAATAAAGTGGCTTAAGCCCCACCCACCTAGCTTGGACCAATGGACCCAAAGACATAAGGCTGTGAACCGTATGGAAAACATAACCACGGGACTGCAACTCCAAAGGGACATTTATTTAGAAATATGGTTAATATGGTTATATTGTACCTAGTAAAGTATTGTACCTAGTAAAGTTAACATATTTGTTTCTATACCAATATTATTTGTATATGTAAAGTTGTGTGAGACTTATTGTCAAAGAATCTGTTTTAATAATAAAAAGAAAATGCATCATGTCCTTTTAGAGTGACGTGTGCCTGCAAATACACTATATCAAAAGATATAGTTTCTGTCACTTCCATCTCTACAGTCAACCATTTTGTACAATATAACATATCATCTCACCATCATAAGGAGTGTGTTCCAAGAACCAGTTTTACCAAGTAATCTGGATATCTTTGCTGAGAAAGGTGTGGAACGTCCTCAAATCTGGAACAGGGTCTGACGTAAAAAGACGTGTTCCAGGACAGGTTTTACTCACTAAGGTGGTCCAGATTACTCAGTGTGCCTGGTTCTTGGAAAAGGCTCCAAGAGTCATAAGTGATATTTAGTTTTATTCAAGTTGACGGATAAAACTGTGATATGATCGATCTTTTTTTCATGACTTTTTGGGGGGTATTTCTATTCCTTTATTTGACACTGAACAGTAGAAGAGTTGCACTTCATGGTTGGTGGTGTAGTTGTGTAAAAGTGAACACTGACAACACCTCTGTTGTGTGTGTGACTATACAGAAACAACGATATAAGTTATAATGGAAAGCAGGAAACAACATAAGAGAGGTGTAATGAGCTGAGACCAAACACAGTAACTGCAATTTGTCTGTCAAAACAGTGTAGCCTTTCAACCACTTGATCGTCATCAGTCCCAGGAGGAGTGGGAGATTTAACTGTTTCCTGTTGTTTTGGTATTTCAATGTGGAAAGCAACCTTTTAGGTTATCTGAAAACATGGAGACAGTTTTGACACTGGGTTTTCAAATTTCCCCTCCTACTGTGGACATGGGCCAAGATGTTAAGACTGCTCCCACAGTAGGACACTCCTATTTCTAATGCCATACACACACACTCAAACTGAAGTGACTGTCAAGTGGCAGTTTGTGAGCAGACAGACCACACACACACACCCTATCATTTAATGCGGTATTTAGATTAGGAACACTCGTTTCTGCTGTTGTATAGGAAGACAGGAAAGGTTATGTGCTAAGTCCATTGATTGTGAAAGTATAAGTGATAGACGAGTGTCTGATGTGACTTCAGACACCGATGCAAATGTAAACATATTTAGACAGAGTGAAACACTGTGTGTTTGTGTGAAAGTCACATAGAGACATTCACACACCTCAGTAGTCTCTCACTTCAGTTCACATCACATCCAACCCACTCACCAATCAAAACAAGTTTGTTTAATGACTGCTGCCAAAAACAGACAAGAACCGACCACAAGGAGGATAATAAAAAAGAAGTCAAGATATGTGAAGTATGTTATGACATTTTTTAGTCATATTATACATATAGTCAGCTCAAGGTTCAGTATAAATCTGAGCACAGGGTTCACAAAATGACAGTAAAGCACTGAAAAGTCCTTGTTCTTTGTTTTTTATAATCATCACAGTATAAGATGCAGTGTGTTTGCTGTGTCTCGTGCTTGTTCAAAAATCTTGTTTTGTTTCGGATATCTCCATCTCTTTGTCCATTTGCTGAGCTAATTAAAACAAGGGATGTTCATGAATAGAGCTGCAATGATTAGTCGATCAATTGCCAACTTTCTGTAAAATTCTTTTGTTCCAGCTTCTTAAATGTGAATATTTTGGTAGCAAACTCTCATCTTTGCCTTAAGGACCAAACAGAAACATTCGAGGGTTGCATCTTGGGCTTTGAACAGTGATTGACATTTTTCACCATTTTCTGACATTTTAAAGACCAAAGCAACTAATAAAAATCAACAGATCGAATCAACAATAAAAAATAATTGTTAGTTGCAGCTCTAGACACGAAACTGAACTTTATTCGGTCCTTTTTTTCATTTGACCAATTAATAAATTCAAAACAGCAACAGATCAATCCCCCGAGAAACACTTTGGTAGCAAATATGCTCAGGTTGTGTCTAGATTCAGTGACACAATGCTACTGAAAGATATCAAAAGTATCATCTGTTTGATAAGGTTGCCCTAGTTGCACTGTGGAACAGCAGAGCACCAACTGCCTCACAGCAGGGTGGCGACAAGAGCTGCCAACAAGTATTCTGAACACACATCTGTAACTCATGGAAACCAGGCCCATCTGTTAACGAGTGCCCGCCCCTAGTTGGCCACAGCCAATTTCAGATGCACATGTGGTGAAGTTGCCTTTCAGTTGCATTATAAAACAGGAAACAATACTTAGAGGCATGAGTGTATAAATAACATCAATGTAAAGGTTTGAACAGAGGCAGATCCAAATTATACAGCGTGAATTAAGGCGAAGGCAAGACGGAGGGCTTGAAACTTGTGTGCATTATGAGATTAGCAGACTATCGTTAACACCCATATGTTATCGGTATTTATCTCTATTCTGCATGCCTGTATTCTGTTTCACTACCGCTTCTTAATACTGGTACAGCCTCTATAAATAAATATATAAATAAATATGTGATTGACAATCATTCATTGCTCATGTTATTTTTTTGTGTGCATAAACTGTCTCACCTCCAGCCAGCAAAGAGTCCCGCTGAGTTTTCTGATGGTCCACGGCGACTCCACCTGCAGGGAAGAGGGAGACCAATAAAAGACAGGAAATACTTCAACAACATCCAGTACATTCGATTTTGCTTAGAAATACGCACGAGCGGCTACTCAGGTTTCTGTTCATAGTAGAGATCTGGCTACATGAATTGTAAAAATCAAGTCTGGGGTTTGTCCTGGAATCTCTCCACATTATTATATCCCAGATGGAAACTAAACACATGAGATACGCTCTGTTTTCATAGCTGGACTTTAATTCAACATTCTGCTATATCAAACATCTCTAGTGTTTATTTGGCTTCATTCACACATCCTGTGAAGTGTCTTTCGACAATGAAATCAGCCTTGCTCACCTTGCCTCTCTGCAGCTACCTTAGAGGAGTGACATAAAGAGGCCTGGACTGAGCTCTCGGATCTGCTGGTAATCTCTTAAGGCTCTGAATGAAATGGAAGGGGGTCTAAAGGATTTGAGGATAGAGGGCTTTGTCATCCAAGGCTAAGTGCTTCTCAGGAGGAGTTGCCTCTTCACACATACACACACACACTCACACACACACTCACATTGTGCTCTCCCTCTGTAGAGCGCACTTCATAGGAATAAGCCAGCAGGACGTCCACCAGGCTGAGCCACACTTGGTAACGGGACGTCTTGTCCAGCAGGTAGGAGCGGTTGGTGAATTTCCTCAGCTGCTCTTTCTCATCGTCGGCGAATGATACGGCTGCATGAAAAACATTTCAAGTCACCGTAAGTCTTTGGTTTATCTTTTTTAAAAAAAAGGACTGAGACGTCCTACTGACTTGTGAACTGCAAAAGAATCCAGCAGTGGTTTGTGAGCAGTGGCAGCGGCGGCGGTGGTGGTGGTGGTTAGGTGGAGGAGGAACCGCTCTGAACACATAAGCTTTTGATGTCAAGTTAAATACAAAGAAATACAAGCACAGATTTTCACATGAGATACATAATGAAACCATCACGTATAGAGTTAATAGGAAACGATTTTTATTTACAGCACCGCTCGGCTAAACAGACATATGAAGTAGGTTTAATCCTTTAAAGTGTCCACATTATGAACTTCTGTCCTTATTAAATCTATAATTTCATAACCAAAATGGTGCTTTTCAAAATATGCCGACCAGACTGCATAAATCTGAGAATGCCTGACTCACATTTCAGTGAGGACGAGGAAAAAGGAACTTAAACATTAAACAACGTACAACATTGATGTATGAGGTTCAGTTAAAAAGGTATTGAGATCCCAGCACATCTTTTTTTTTTTTTTTCCCCTGAAAAAACACCTGCAGGAATGCCAGAATTTTTTTTTTCATATTTATACTTACAACTGTCATATGTAATTAAACACAGATGCTCTCGCCAAATCTCATTAACGCTACCTCGCAAGTGTCATAGATATGGTATGACCTTGAAATATGCTATTATGAATAAAATAAGTGGATCAACTGTTCACAGCTGCAGGTGTCTTCTGGTTACTTTTCATTTGCAGAAAGCTTACAAGCCCGGCATTGTGCAAGAATAAGGGCGAACGAAATATAGCGCAAAAAAAAATCTTTGAGCAGAAACAGATGAATCGGACGTCATGCTGAGCGGCGTTTCAACAAGTGAACATTGAGCGCAGATGATACGCTAATATCACGGCTTAATATTCAGGAACAATTCTCCTTCACACTGAAACGACTGCATGAGATGCATTTTCCGCTGTGAACAGTATTAACACTCCAGGTCTGCACTACCCACCACACCACCACTAATTTCGTTTAGGGTGAGAAAACCTGGGAATCCCCGGAAAAGAGGGATATATATTCCAGGGAAACAAATAAATCATAAGAGATCCTTCAAGCCTAGCATGAGAGTATAAACAGATGATCACAGAGAGCAGGAGATGACACAACAGAGGTGTTTGAGACCAGAATAATGACCAAACTGTGTCTGTTGAGCTGGTTTTGTTTGCAGACCAAATAGAAAGACCAAATAGAGTTTTGGCCATTTACCTTTTGCTGTTATATTTTAATGTGGATGGAGATTTTTTTTTTTTACCAAAATTAATTAGAAATTTTAACAAATGAGCTGGCTTGGAGGGGAAATAGTATAAATTGGATGCTTTCACCAGCAAATCTCTGCTTCAGATTTTTTGCTGTTTCACATAGTCACACCTGCTGCTCAATAAAACCACTTTTATTGTTGGCTGATGAACTGCTGTACTGGAACAGTGCCTTGTTGAGGGGCAGCAAGCATAACAGGAGTTGCTAAGGGATAGAAGCAAAACAGGCAAAACAGTGGTATTAGTGAAGCTAATCCTATTTAGATATGTGGCAGCTTTGTATTAAAAAAAGATATATATAAAGCTCCATCATGAATATGAAAGTATCTTAAAAATCTCTGCTTCCCTGCTCTGAAATTTATCTCTGTAAATTCACTAACTGCTGCCTTTTGAAAGAGACATCTGTCTATAATTCAAACGTGCATAAGTATAAATAAACATTATGTTAAAAAAAAAAAAAGACATCTGCTTAATGGGGATCTGTGGTAAGCCTAATGGGGCGACACAAACAGACTTCAATCCCATTTAAGCTATCTGCAGTTCAGTATTGAAAGGAAAGCGCTGGATGTCTGCAGGAACATGCTGTAACTCAACAGTTTTTTGGGTTTTTTTTTTTTTTTTTTTCTCACAGCAGCTTATAAAACAGCTGAAAGCAATTCCTCTCTCTGCATGAGGAGAGAAGAGTCCCTGCACCGAGCCCCTGATGTGCAAGACGCACTGGTGTGTATTGGCTGTACACAAACACACACACAGACACACAGACACAGACACACTCGATATATGTATACACACACACACACACGCACACACACAGCGCTTCAAAATGATCTCTCTGGCTGCAGTGGGAACTTGGCTCTGCTGGGAGGGAGATTCCTGCTGCATTACGTCAGGTTTTAGCTCCCTGCAGACGCTACCTGAGTCCCTCGTCGGTGCAGCTGCGGCGGGAGAGCACAGCCGAGCGGAACACACACAGACACAAAGACCCTAAACGCACGTGCACCCTCGTCTGCGTACACTCTTTCTTCGTACACGCGCCGAGATACACACATGGAGTGAAAGGATGAAAATGTAAAAAAAAAAACAAAAAAAAAACAGCACGCAGTCACACAATAACCCTCAGAGCCGTAAGGACGACATGCGAGCAAGCGTGCGCGCAGTCTCCCTCAAAAGCCCCGCGTGCCAACGTGCGCACAGAAAACTCCAGTGATAAAAATGTAAGAGGAAAAGTCATATCCTGGGGTGCTTCTAAAAAATGTTTTGCCTGCTTCATCATTCACACAAGAAAACAATCCTGAAGATTTCTGCGATTACAAGTGCCATCTGTTCTGGAGAAAGATGCTACATAGCGACACACATCTGTGTATAATGCAAAGTCTGAGCGGCGACAGAGCTGCTACCCTCTTCCAAGTTGCGCACGGCGGCTTCGCAATGCTGATATATTTTCAATTAATCCTGCAGCCGAACCAGTGAGGTGAGCAGACCTGATGGATTTACCCTCTTTAACTGCAGCTGCACCGCGTTCATTCATCTCCGCTATGGAGCCAATCAATTCTAGCAGGCATTTGCGCTCGGTGTACGAGGGCTTCAGCTGATTAGAAATTAATTTCTGACCTAATTCCTCCAGTTGGAGAGGCAGTCTGGCTCTTCGCTGCTCTCTACAGGTCCAGATGGCCTGATGGCATGGAGTAAATATGCTTTGTCAAATACTGCTGAGTGTTGGAAAACGCGCCCAGAATTTCACAAATAGAAACGGTCATAATATGACCTTGCAGATATCGTTCATTTTGGGGCGTACACATGCTGTGATGGCGTGAGGCGTCAAATTTTTTTAAAAAAAAAGACTTTTTATGTGTCCAAACTGTAAACTTTGGGTTGTGTAGTAGTAACCTAAATCCGGTGAAAGGTCATAGATTTCCAAGTGGCGTCTAAACTCAGCCATAACAAAGTGCAGCAGGTAGAGAGAGAGCGAGCTGTCAGGTCCATTTAGTCTGGAGCGGCGTGTGAAAACAGGCCTCCAGTGGACAGCTGTGGCCTGTCACTGTGCTGGACCTGACACTGGAGAGCACAAAGGGGCCAGTTTCTACTTCATTAGCACTTGTGTCCACATCCATCTGTCAGGTGACATATATATCAGACTCAGCAGAAGTGGAAGTGGGGGGAGGAGGAAAAGTCTAAAAAAAAAAAAAAAAAAAAAACCCACATGGAGGAACTGCAGTCTCCATTTTAAAAAATACGAGTTAAAAATCATGAGCACGCTTTCGACATTTGACGGCGAGCCGCTTAAATCTCCTGACCGACGCCATTCTTCACACTCAGCTGAGGCTAATGCTATTCCACCTGTCAATCAAGCCATTAAGTTTAATTTGGCCCATTTATCTACGCCTGAGCTCCCGACTGAGGCCGCTCCGTCTTAGAATGCAGAATGAGGCGACGGAGCCGGCGGGGCTACGGGGGGGGGACTGTAATGTTCTTAGGAGGCTAAACTCAGACTGCAGCTAATGGCCTTTGCGTTTCTGACTGATGGCTGCTCGTCAGTGGTCGGGGCCCTCGCGCTGGTGGAAACGGGCTCCTCCTGACACGACCAGGCAGCGCTCCCCCTCCTGTGATAATGCTATCTGTTTAATCTAAATCCTCTCTCGAGCGTACGACACCCATGCACTACACATAAGCTGTGGCTATGAGCCACGCGCCTGCTTAAACAGTGGAAGTGCTGGAATTAGCAGGCTGTTAAGAAGGAGCTGGATGGCACAATTAAATAGAGTCTCGCGGTGCCGGGGCTTCACAAGCCATCACGCCTGTGCGAGAAGCCGAGCGTTGAAATGAAGCTGGGAGGCTCTAGCCAACAAGCAACACGTCTCAATCCTAGTTAATGATGAGTGGAGGAAAAACAGGATATTGAAAATGTATGAAGATGGAAAAAACGTCGCCCTCTTTTTTTGTGTGTGTGTGTTGTCACATTTTAACTCAACAGTCTCAGCGCTTGAGCACTTGTTTAAGTGTCAAAAGGCAGCAGAGAGATGTAGCGATTAAGGAAGGTCCAAGTTCAATCTCTCATAATGACAAGTGTCTTTCCTGTTGAAGTGCCCGGAGGCACTTTGGCAGGGAGTGCAGCTCTGTAGCTGATTAGCTGAGCTCTGACCTTCCTCTGGAGGGGGGCAGTGAAACGGCTGATGTGTCCTTTGGGGATTGATATATTGTCAGAGAACAATGTCAGTGCTCGGCTGACATGAATCCCAGCCGGCGGATTCCTGTTTGGAAGTCTAGATATACGGTGTTTTAAATTCACAAGACTATTTGTGGAAGTTTTGGAATAGCACTACTGGGAATAGTGAAATGGTTGCTAAGAGTATTTTAATTTGGTCAAATGAAAATGAGCAAACAATGCATGATTGCTTTCTCAATTTTTACAACTTCATGCCACCTTCTGGTCACCTTCAGTCACTACTTTGTTGGTTGCTTTTAATTTCTTGAAAAACCCTAAAATGATGAGTCCACATTTAGAAACATGTGATATGTATCCCGATAACGATGTGTGTCCCCGCTGCTTTCAAGATGACGCCGTGGATGGCTGCCTCCGTGTGTTGGCGCACATTGATTTGTCTTATTTTGTTTGTCAGGATTTTTTTAAACTCTACAGCTCTCTCCACAAAGAACATATTTTTTTCAACTTATTCTTTATCATAAAATTCTATTTATATATTTATACCACCTGTCTTTTGCAGAGGTTGTATTTTCTCATTTTTTATAGATACTTACCTTCTGTCTTTTGATTGTTATGCACCATGACACCAAGACAAATGACTTGCATGTGAAAACTTACTTGGCGATGATTCTGATTCTAATAAAATGACTAATAAAATTGAGATTTAAAAGATGTTTTCAAATCATTGAGCACAAGTGTGCAAACTGTGGCTGGCAAAGAAAGAACTTCAGCTGAAATTGTGCATATTCACATGTGCTCTACTCATGTCACACCTACAATGACTATAATTATAGTCAGCTATGAAGAACTTCTGCTGCAGTGTGGTTTTTGTAGATGGCTTGTGTGTGCACTGGAGAAGTTTAAATGTGTATATTGATATTACTTTTGTTTAAAAGATGTATCCCTGCAACAACATTTCCGATGAGTATATTTAAAATCACATTTTTTAAAGATCATGAAGGGATGACTTGAGACTCACCAGCTTCTCCTTCCTGTTCTGTAGAAGGACTCAGCTTTGCCCACCACGGTCTAAACTTCAGCAGCCTCTTTATCTCGTCATCTTCAAACAAATCGGCTCTGCAATGACGCAGATATGTCAGCGGCGGCACAGAAGAGCCGCAAAGACAAAAGCTGTGTTCACAAGTGCCGGAGGTTTTTGTTTGAATAAAAACTCACAGGTAATGGTCAGGAGAGAAGGCAGATGCCTCTGCTTCCAGCCGTGCCTGCCTCCTCTCTGCTCCTGTTGTTCCTTCTGGGTTCTTGACATCAATCACTTCACTCAGTTCCTCCTGTCGGCACATTCGCAGCATTTAAAACCTTGTAAGTGTCATCTAAAACTTTACTTGTATGATTCAAAAAGTTCTATTGCGCAGCTTTGTTTAATCACTTATTCTAATCACTTGTTCAGAGATGAGGGAAGAATCTTTATTCATTGATTTTACCTGTAATCTGGCAAACACTCCAGACCTCTGATTACCAAAGCCATACTTCTGCAGGGCTCTCAGCTCCTCTTCAGAGCTCTCCTTGTACACTTCCTGCTCGACTTGCCAGTCGAAGTCTTCTTCGTCTTCCTCTTCATCATCTCCCACACCTTCACCGCAATCTTCTGAAGTGTTAAGCAGGTATGATTAATTCCAGGCAAACGACGCATCGTCCCGTGTTATCTTTTATCAAAACGATCGATCGCTCAGTCGATAAAACGACTTCGACTGATCGTTTAGGTTTGACGTACCTGCGCTGATGTCCTCGACCAACGGCTTGGCCGATCGGGATCCTTTGGGAGCAAGGAGACTAGTCAGCATCTGGAGGCCTTCAAAGTGCTCTCCAGCTGTCTCCTTAGGGACCCGAAGTGTGAAGAGACCTAAAGCAAGACAGGACATAAAGAGAGAGGGGATCAGACTGGACACCGATGATGAAAACAGGTGTTAGTTTCAACCCGACAATGTATATTTCCTTTTTTTTCACCCACACAGAAAATGATGAACACCCTCTACATGAAGTTGAGAGTTTGCTTCACTCAAATAAATTGCTGAAGGCTTTTATTAAACTTATATGTGACATGTAATATGTCAGAAGATTATCTGAAAAGCATAAGAAAACACCATTAGATCAGTAACCAATCATAGAATTTAATCTATATCCTTTTAAAAAAAAACAAACTAAAAGTTGATTGATTACTTTTTGGACAACAGCAGATGAATCTCAGGTGATACAGCACTGATGAAACAGAAAGATCCGCGGCACACCACACAGATAATCTGACGGTCTCCTAAAGACCTCATAAAAGCTCAACGCGCCCGAGTGTTAAAGCTTAAATGTGCTTTACGATGGAATCTGACTAATTGCTTAAGATGCAGGCTTTGCAGAACGGCGAGCCTGAAAGAGGGATCTTAATGATTGCTCATTATTAGTCTAAACAAGGACACTCATTAGCGGGAGCTTTATTAGCAGATGTTACAGGCTTATTTAGACACAGCGTGTTAACTGGGGCCATGCTGACAGACGGGCAACGAGGTGTCAGAGTCCATAAGGCAGACGTCTCCACAAAAGACAACTTCATTAGAACCGATTATGTGAAAGTCAAAGACGGATCACAATGGCGGAGGAGACCGGAGCGCAGACGTAGAGGAACGCTCCGCCGATAATCGTTACCATGTTTTATTTGCGTGTTATTTATTTAAAGAAAAATCCTACATGGGCTCTCTGTCACTGTGTAAAACCTGCGGACTGTAATTGTTATGACATTACAGATGGTTCTAATGGCCCTTTAAATGAAAAGGAAATAACATGATCAGTAGGTTAATTTACCCTGCTTGACTGACTGAAGTACAAACTAAAGACACCCTTGGGATCAATCACTGACTGCTAGTAGGAACGTGGCTCAGTGTCTTGTAGAAATGTGGCTGGTCACCAAAAATCATGCAAAGCAATGTAGCCATGTTGTAATCAGGATGTCCAGAGTTTCCCAATGCAACAATTCAAATATGTTAACAGTCCACTTCCTGCCAAACATGTACAATATGAATGTTGTTTACATGGTTTTACTAATTTGTGAGGGTTCTTCCAACTTAACGTGGAACATATAACTCAAACATCTGGACTCCACCTGATACATCCCTGTTGTAGGCCACATTCACACACACACACACACCCACACACACCCTCACTGTATTACACTAATTAAAAGTGCAGGCGTCTCATCATCACATGCGCTCTGTTATTACAATTTGTGCTTTACATATTGCTCCTGGCCAGGAATTAATGTACTCTCTGTGAGTAATGCTAATGGGAGGTAATTTCTTATTTAAAAGAGATTTCTTACTGGACCTTTAACTTTTTAAATCAGGTGACTGAATAAAGAGCAGAAATCCAGTAGAGTTACAAGCCCATTCCATTCCAGTGCATGGCATAGGCCTTTCTCTCTCTACTTACATTTCCTGTCTGTATCCTCACTGTCAAACTGCACAATAAAGTTGAGAATTAATTAAAAAAAAAACACTGTATCCTCAAACAGTTGTATGCAAATGTTTGGGCAACCCTTGCCAAAACACAGCCTCTCTAGGAAAGGGAAAAAAAACAATACTTTCTGGGAACATTAGTTACTTCTTATTTCCTTAAAAAAACAAAACATTGTGTCATGTGCAAAAGTTTGGGCACCCTAAGAGTTCTAAAGTCTCAGATTCTTTTTACAAGGTCTCAGACCTTAATCAGCTTGTTAGAACTGTGGCACATCAACAGTTGTCATTGGAAAACGTCAGCTGGTGCCGATTTCAAAGCTTTAAAAACACTCAGCAACCATAAGTTCCTCTCAGCAGCTGTGTGAGACTCTGAAAAATCAAAGTTATTGATGCCTACAATGCAGGGCAAGGCTACGAGACGATAGCAAAGCGCAGTCAGCTTGCAGTTTCCACAGTGTGAAACGCCATTAAGAGATGGCACTGTGGAGGTCAAGATGAGAATCTGGAAGATCAAGAAAACGCTCAGAGAGAACAGCCCGTATGCTGATAAGAAAGGCAAATCAAAAACCCCTATTTGACTGCAAAAAGACCTGCAGGAAGATTTAGCACTCAGGAGTGGTGGTGCACCGTTCCACTGTGCAGCGCTGCCTGTAAAAACAAAGACCTTCATGGAAGAGTCAGTAGAGGAAAACCTTACTCGCATCCTCATCATAAAGTCCCACGTCATAAGTATGTAACGGAACATCTACAGAAGCCTGAAGCATTTTGGAAACAAGTGGTGTGGACTGATGAAGTCAAAATAAACTCTTTGGACACAATCAGCGACGGTATGTTTGGAGAAAAAAAAAAGGGAGCAGCATTTCATGAAAAGAACACCTTGCCAACTTTTAAGCATGGGGGTGGATCCATCATGCTTAAAGGGTTGTGTTGCAGCCGGTGGTAACAGGAAACACTGCATGGGTGGAGGGAAGAATGGATTCCACTCAATACCAGCAAATCCAGGAAGCAAACATTCCACTGTCTGTAAAAAAAACTGAAGCTGAAAAGATGATGGCATCAACAAGAGGACAAATGATCCTAAATATACTTCAAAATCCACCATGGGCTACGTCAAGAGACGCAAGCTGCAGGTTTTGGAATGACCTTCAAAGTCCCCTGACTTCAAGATAATTGAAAATCTGCGGGTAGATCAGCCCAAGAACTCGAAGATTTCTCAAGACTTCTGCAAGGAAGAATGGGAGAAAATCCCAAATATAAGAACTGAAAGAGTTTTAACTGGCTACAAAAAGGGGTTTGCAAACTGTGATATCTGCCGGGGGAGGGGAGGGGGTTACTAAGTGCTGACTATGCAGGATAACCAAACCTTTGCACATGATGTTTTTGTTCAATTTATGACATGAAACGTATCTATGCATTAATGTTTTTCCCATATCCTAGAAAGGATGTGTTGACATTTTTCCAATTAAGAAATCACCAAAATAAGTTATTTGTCAAGTGGTGCCCAAACTTTTGCATAACAATCTTCAGTATTAAGACTCCTTGCTTACTTTAAAATGAACTGAAACTCAACAACTCCTGGTCAGCATACAGATTTATGAAGGTCCAATATGATTGTGTGATTTAGTGTTTGCGAGTAGAATGTGTGTGTGTGTATAATACACAGTATAACTCAATTTGTTGAGGCAGCATTAGTACAAAATATAAAAAAAAAGATCCTGGTTTTTTCCTGCTAGTGAAGGAAAGGTCAGCACATTGATTCTTACAAACACCAGCGTGGGAACAAAACAGTTGTTCGAACTTTGTAATGTACCCTAGAGAAAACTGATTGTACTTGTTCCCAAGTCATTCTGTTGACAAGAACAGAAGGAAACAAAAAGTGATGGACGATATCAGATCCTCCAAAATAAATCTTAATCCGGATCCTCTTGTCTCTCAACACTCAATACGTTTGGGGTGCTCATATTTTATACCGCAAAGAGTCACAGACATAATAGTTTTAGACAAGCGCAGAAATTTTATTATCATATTTGATTGATTATGTGTATTGGCAATGTGTATGGGAAACTTATTCTAGGTTGGTTAAATGCCCAAATATAGATTGCTACTTGGAATCCGCAATGTTGCAAAAAATTGGGCTCCCTTTCATGCAACAGATGTCAGTGCATTTGCTGGAAAACCTCAGCAGGCATTTTGTCATGTATTATCTAGTGTGACAAGTTATACTGCTTTACCGCCATTGTGTGTGTGTGTGTTATCGTCATATACTAATGCCACCCACCTTTATCAATGTCAAATATGGCCTTTTCTCTTCCATCTTCCACTATCCTTCCAGGAAGAGTTAATCTGAAAATAATGAAGACCCAGATGGTTATAATCACTGGTATGAAAGACAAACGGCTCGTTTGTTTGATCCTGTCAGTTTTCTATTGATTTTCAGGCCGTATCGAGTCACATTAGTTCATTTATATTGATAAACTCACCTAAGAAAGTAAGGCTTGGCATAGAACTTGAAGTCTGTTCCCTCTATGTAAAGGTCAAACTCTGATGTTCTGGTGTAGGGCACACGGATGCTGAGGATCAGGTACTCAGCGTCTTGGCTCAGATCAAAGGCAGGAGTTATCATGATGAATATTAATGTAGCACAGACCTGCAGATTCAAACACAGGAAGAATCATAAACTCGGGTTGCCTTGTGTAGAGCTGCATTTCACAGCAGCCTGCCAGGCTGTTCTAATGAAATCACACCGCAGCTGACTAGAGCATGCCACCTTGTGGTTGACTCCATTAGATGTTGTGGTCGATCACGTGACTCCTGAAGCAACAGCCCACATGTGCTGCACTGGTAGTGAGAAGTGTAAACAAAGCTTGTGTCAAACATTACCACCCGTTTCCAACAAGTTATAACAGACATCTATTTTTAAGATTCACATTAGCTTGTAATAAACTCTGGCCCCTGCTGTTCTCTCACTCTCTCTCGCCTATAAAAAAGATCCTCGTACAAAACTTCATTTGGAAATCTGGGTGTTTGAAACGATTGATTGGAAAATGTGCGTGCCTTTCAAAACATTACGTATATTTATAATTGTGTATCTCTGCCTTACGACAATACCATTATCTTTAAAAGATATTCACGAACTTCAATTGACGAATTCAAGTTAGCTCACATTATTTCAGCCTAAGAAGTTGTGTGCCTCACATGTTTAAGAGTCCACGCTCTAAATTTAATGAAACATTAGAGTTGTTTATGCATTTATGTGTGCCGAATTTAACAATAGACCCTGGAAATCAATTGACATGAAGTGTTGTTCTGTCAGGTGTGGTCATGTGTCGGAGAGCTGCTTACCGCGCTTACCTGACAGATTTCTAAAGCAGGTTTCGTGTTAAGTTCAGCTTGTTACTAGCCTGCACTCTGAGCTAACACATGGTGTTTCTGCTAACATAGCACAGCAGCTATACTAGCTGACCTACGGCGCTATTACTTCATTTCACGCAGTGGAAGTGAACTGTTTAAGCCACTTCTGTGACAGTCGCTGAAACACAGCACATTTAATATGTCATAAATATGAATATACACTTACCAGAACCCAGAAACACAGAGAGTTGTCACAACAAGCCCCTCATGCAGCACTTTGATGTAGCGTCCATGTTTTACCGTAGTGTAAGGTGTAAACGGGCAGTAAAGATGTTCTGAGAAAATTCACTTTCATGACAGATACGTTCATGGACAATACAAATATGCCAACTAGCAACATATATCAGTTTTGCAGTAAGTTTTTTATGATATGATATAACATTGGGCAAATGATTTTTTTGTCATTAATGATTAATCTGTCAATTATTTTCTCAATTAATCGATTATTTATACGGCAGATAAAATGTCAGAGAATAGAGAAAAATGCCCATCGCTATTTTCCAGACTTTATGGTTATGTCTTGTTGCCCAGGCAACAGTCCAAACCCAAAGGCTATCCAGTTATGAATTATAGGCTATGAAACAGAGAAAAGCTGCAAATGGCTTTGATGATGAAATGATGACACTTGAGAAGCTGGAGATCAGGGTACTTTTAGCAATTATACTCTAAAAAATTACTTCAGTGATTAATTGAGTTGCTTATAATTTTCTGTCAATTGATTAATCAATGAATCAACATATCATTTCTTGGCCCCCAGTTCTACTATGTGGAAAAACACTTTAATTTATGAATATGTGATTAAGTTCTTAACACATTTTGGAAACAGGGAACTTCAACAAATGGCTTCAAGATCAATGAGAGACTATCAAAAATTTGAAATTTGAAATAGCACAGTCTCTCTTTAAAAAATGAAAAGTTGAGTTGATAGAGAGTAAAAGCTTTGCTCAGTTCAGAACAATCAGGGGTTTTGCTGCTAAAGCTTTATTTGGTCTGGTATGATCAGGAACTTAAGTTAGATGACGTCAGCAAATTATATCACTGCATCATGGACATCATAGAGTCAGTTTACTAATGTCATGACTCTTCTTTACTGTTCAACTGTTATATTATGTTTTAGCATTTGCCATTATCACAGTACTGTCACTTGTGGCCACAATGGCTGCTGTTCAGGACAAGTTACATAGTCTCACTTTAAAGCCTTTATCATGTCTGTTGATATGTGCCTTAGTGGTGCATATTCCCAAACTATAAAGACCTTTGATTGCACTATGAAGGTATGAAAGGGCAAACAGTATTTCTGAAAAACTGAAAGAATATCCCAAACAGTAACTTTGAAAAGTCAAGAAAAAGGTCATCATGATGCTTTCAAAGCAAGTGTTCATCCCATCAGGTTTCACAAAGGATTTGCTGAAAGAAATCAAAGTCTGCAGCTTTCTTTGTAAAGGCCATAACTCAGTGGACATCTACCTGATCTACCTGATCACTACTTTTACTGAAGTAACACTCCTGACTCTTATCTGGGTACACAAAGACTTCTGCAGATATAATGTGTTGTGTGACACAATAATGAAGAGTGATTATTAAAATGAACAGATTTAATTGTCAATTTCAAAGATTAATCTCATGGTAGTGTTTCTTTTTTGAACAGATTTAATTGTATTTCTGAAGTTTCCCTTCTAAAACTTCTTTAAACCCTTTTACAAAGATGCTCTATTAACAGATCCTTTTAAGAATGATTTTTGCCATAACTCTGATAACATATAGAAATAATACAGACATTCATATACACAGTACCTCTCTCACCACAGACACATTTTGAACCCTTACGTTTCTATTACAATAAAACAGCGCGGCAATACTGCCGTCATTACGGTAAGGCATAAGAAGCCCCGCCTGCGCTGTGTAACCCTCCATGGACGCTGAGAAGCTCCTCTCCGCTCTCCATCACCATCTGCAGAGAAATGCGAGCGGGGAGCGGTAACAAAATGTCAACTCGGGCTGCTCTCCGTCACTCGCAGACATGAGCGGAGTCCCGTCTGCCTCTTCCACCCGCAACAAGTCGCTCTCACCATGCGGATCCACTGCAAAGTAGTTGTGATCGCCGTATGTCTCGGAGTTTTCCTACTTTTGTACTTTTTGGGGGGCAACGCCGCGGACGATCCGCTGTTGAAAGAAGTTGTAGAGGAGGAGGAGGAGGAGGACAGCAACTCTTCCCCTTCGTCCTCTGAGCTCGGACGCGATGTTGCACCGAAGTTTGCGAGGAAACCACCCGCAGGACTCGGCGTGCGTCCGGAGGAGCCTCTCAAGGGGCGGAAAGAGAGGAAAGCGATCAATAGAGGGGCCAGCGTGCTTGCGAAGAGGTGAGGGGAGTTTGTTTCTGTCGCCACTCTCGATTTTTTGCAGCCTTGATGAGTCCTTTTTCCCCACACACACACACATCCACGCCTGTTTCCATCTGTACGCACACACACACACACGCACACAAAAAAAGCAACTACTTAGTACTGCTGAATCTCACCTTTTCCTGTCGTTTGGGAGTTAACAGAGTGTGTCAGCATTTAATCATTCTTTGAAGCAGACGTGCTCCCCTCCATCAAAACAGCCTACATTGTGCTCAAGGACGCTTGGCTTCACAATAGCCATGATCTGTCAAGGGACACTTCAGCATGCATACGGGCATCTGCTTGGCTGCATTTTTATGTCCATTATTTTTTTTCTCTCTCTCTCTCTCATTGTTGGACTCTGAATCCACGCTGTTGCAATCAGGGGGTTGCTCAAATATCTGGCTGAAATGTGAGTAGAGAGCATGACTAACGTGATTAACTGGAAATGTTGCCAGCATTTGCAAGAAAGGACATCAAACAATAGCACAACACAAAATGATAAATCATTACCTGACCTCTAAATGTTGATCATTGACCCTTGGTATTCTAAGGCCTTTACTTCAGTCCTATGCTATTTTTTTTTTTTTCTGCAAGGGAAAGGAGGGGGGTAAAGGTCACCTTGAAAGATCTAAATTGCAATCAATAGGGGAATAAGAATGTGCACAGAATGGTTTAGGGTTACCTGTTAAATAGTTTGACTCTGACACTGGTGGGTTAGAGAAAACGGAAACCCATCCTGTTGACTGTTCTCCTCTAGTCAGAGTCTGCCAAAACAATCTTATGTGGGAGTGAGAAGCTTGTCAGGTGTGATTCCTCCTCTCTGGATTGGTTTAAAAAAAAAAAGAAAAAAAAAGAGACTTGAGACAAACACTGCAGCCTGGCAGATGATCTGATTAAGTCAACATCTCGTCTCTCTCGCCTCTCAAATATAGACAAAAGGCAAGAGTTTGTCAGTTGCTATTTCTGTTCAAGGATAGAGGCTTTTTTTTAAATTTTTATTATGTCTTCCAGTTTTCTAATTTCAGCCTCATGCATCCCTTTGGTTTCCTCCTTACCCACTGGATGCCAGCGGATGCCATAATAGCCACGGTGTGGTTGTGGAGATACCGGCTTTGCCAATATGTATTCTGTTCTAAAACCGGACTGGAGGTTAGGGACGCTGCTGGGTAGATAAAAGGCATCAAGGCGTTACATTGAGAAAGGACCTTTGCGTCCTCCCCAGCAACCACACTCCTCCATGTGTGCGCGGCGCTGATAAGGGAGATGGGGTGGAAGAGGTCACTGGTGGCCGTAAAGAAACACTAACAGGTTTTGGAAAACACTCAAGACTGACTGCTGCGATTAGAGGAAACACTGAGCATCTGCCTGAAGCCTCTCAAAAAGTTTTTCCCCCCCAAGTTTAATTGCGTGAGCTAATCGGATATAGTTCTTCGGTCTTGAGTTTACAAAAGCTAGAAGAATCTGAACAACAGTTTTCAGGTATTAGACACTGGCAATATATACTCCAGTCTGTTGATGTGTATAGGACTAGCAAGGATATATGTTTAAATAGAGGGCTACATTGATGTTAGGTAGAGATTGTCACCCCTGTAATTCATATTTACTGTAGCATGAAACACATTCTGTTATCTATGTGTGTTGTTTGTCGCAAAAGCTCCCTCTTGTTGTTTTTTTTATATCCACTGATTTACACTACATCCATCTGTAAATCTGAGCGGACATATTTCCTGTGCGGCGCTCTTAATAGACAAACATCCCTGTTTTTCCTAATCATATCATTTCCTCTTGACACATCACACTACTTCCTGTGGCCAAAAATAGAGAGACGAGCTGTAGCTTCCCCCCACCTCCCCCCACTCCCTCCCCCTCCGTCCCACCAGACACCACACATTTATACCACACAACCATAACTAACATCTTTAATCACCAATTAGACGATTCATCAGTCAGAGGAACATCAGAAGATGAATCTACAGCAATTCTGATAATCCATTAATCATCATTTATCAAGCATAAATGCCAAACATCTGCTGGCTCCAGCTCCTCAGATGTGAGGATGTCCGGCTTTTTTTCTGTTTTTTAAATCCTTATGAATTAAATATCTTCAGATTTTTGGACTGTTGGTCTGATGTGCAAGTAATTATTATTTTGTAGTGGAATTCTGAAGGCCATTTATCCCCTTTTCTTTTTATTCTGACATTTTACGCATTTACAATTCATAGATTGATCAAATATAAGAGTTTATGTGGAAATTAAAATAAATATCCCACAAATATGACTTCTAATCCTTGCAACAGTCTCTACTTGTTAGTTACACATTCCCACACAGTGATCTCACACACAGAATATTATGGAGGTAACATCTCAGTCTGTATGTTACATTGAATTAAGGTCCGCATCTACAGGATTAGATCGGCGTTGATAATTTGTGTTGAAACAAATCCCCCACCCCGTCACTTCAGATATAGTAAAAGCAGCGTTCCTCGTAGTAAAGAAGTCCCTCTCTGGCGCTGGCATGATGCATAGCTATAAAACCGTCATCTTGCATGAGCACCCTCTCTGATAGGAGCGCTTTGAAATCTCCCTGCTTGCCTTTGTAGCCTGACGTGGTAGGAGTGTGTGTGCATTGCGTGAGCCTCGTCAGGGGCAGTTATATCTGTCTGTCTGTTAGCTTGGCTAACTCGCTTGTAGAATGACTGCCGTATGAGTCACAGAGGTTGTGGAAGGAGAAAGTAGAGAGATAGAAAGACTAGGATTGGGTAGGAGCCAACTTTTTTCTAAAGAGCAGGATTTGAGAGTCTACAATGTGAGGATTTGCTGCCTTCCTCCAATTGTAAATTTAATATGTTTTGGTTTTAGACTGCTGGACTAAAAAAAGGCAAGCAATTTGAAGATGTCCCCTACCTTAACAACCATCCTGTGTTTTACAGACTAAAATAATCAACTAATTGTGAACACAGTAGAGAGAGTAATTGATAATAAAAATAGTAATTTGTTGCAGCCCTGGTCTCTTGGTGCTGATGATGCTTTACTTCTGTTCTACTTTTTTGGGTTTTTTTTGTAATGTTGAGCAGGAGTTTAACAGTGCAGAAAATTCATAGCATGGTACAATAATCTCTGTACAACTGCATTTATACAGAGCAGTCTCCACAGACCCACTGAAATATACACTCTGAGGAACATGCTGAAGCTCAAGCACTGTGTCAGAAGCATTCTAGTGATGCTGTCGCAAATGGTTAAACATTTGATTTCTAGACATATCCAACCTCAGTTCAACATGGTCGGCACACATTTTCCTCTTTTTGCTCAGCATTCCTGTAATTGAAGACCCGTCACCTGTAATGACGGATATAAAGTGTAACACACACACTGGCTCCGTCATTTGACACACGTCATTGGTCGTACTTAGCATAGAACGGACGCAGGCAGAAGTTGCAGTTATGGTAAGTTAGCTGGAATGTGTTGATCAGGGGAGCGAATGTGATAAAGTGCCGCTTTTCTAGGAGAGTAGATACATGTTCACACCAGTATGCAGGCTCACATAGCAAATAACAGCCAAAGGTTAGATTTCACTGGTTTTAAAAGCAACTTATTATGTGCATATAACATTTTGTCTTTTTTTTTTTTTTTTTGTAGTCGGCACATCTTGGCTGAATAAAGTGTTGGACTGACACATAGCATATTTGGTTCAGGCCATTCAGCTGGGCATCCTGGTGATTATAAATCATCTTGTTGGATGACTGCAATGGAAACAGATAATCTGTTTCTCATAAAAGCTTAAGTCAGCTGACTGTGGCTACAGCCAATCACAAATGATTTAAGTTTGCTACATGTCCTGGCAACTATTGAATAAAGAGCAAGGCATGAATCTGTTTAATCAGTGTGAAGAACTATTGGTGTTTTTCATTGTGGTCTGACACAGTTTGCCTGTTTTTTTTTGTTTTTTTAAAAAAAAGTTTAATACTGTTTCCACCCCCTGAAAAAGAGGAATGATAGGCATGATGGGAACATGTTCATTGTAATGGCTTTGATGCCAGCTTTCAAACCCAAATGGCCCTGTTGTACGGATGTTATTTAAATACCTTAAAGGTTCTTTGGTGCAGTGTGTTGTAACTCTGGCTCTTCATTCTGTACATGTACAATTTTCTTTTTTACTTTGACGCTATCTTAAAAGGTGCTGCTTTTTTTTTTTCTCTCTCTCTCTCTCTCTACATAATTTGAAAGCATTGGCTGTGGTGCTTTGTAGGCAGAGGGCTCCTCTTATGCTCACTCTGCAGCCAGTAATGAATTCAATCCTTATGTACCTCTTCTGAGCTTTTTGACTGCTTCCAGATGTGGGGAACGGTGCCATGACACAAAACATCATGTGTGCAGCCTGTGCTTTTTGAAACAATGAAATTTTTTTTGTTTTGTTTTGTCATCCTTTTTTTTTTTTCAGAAATCCTTTCAAGGCCATTTACTTTGCATGACTAAGTGCAGTATAATTACCCATGTGTAGGAGATATGGATTGTATTTCCTAGGGGGGAGGGGGGGGTTCAGGGTGGGGGTGGAGGTAGGAATGTGTGTTCAACAAC
Source organism: Euthynnus affinis (assembly GCA_029490765.1). Taxonomy (NCBI): domain Eukaryota; kingdom Metazoa; phylum Chordata; class Actinopteri; order Scombriformes; family Scombridae; genus Euthynnus; species Euthynnus affinis. The sequence goes on along the minus strand of CM055840.1, from coordinate 6,732,710 downwards.
CTTGACGGTGCATCAGCCTTTGAAGTGTGGCGGATAAATTTCGCAGCACCTTCTCATTCATCCTAATCTGCGGTTCATCATTGTCCCTCAGCCATGCAGAAAACGAAGTGTCACGCTTGGAGACTGCCCTGCAACCCACCTGTCAAATTTCACTCTTCTCTCTCTCTTCCCATCCGTTTCATGGTAGACTCTTTTTGCTTCCTCCGGGCTCAGAGGAAATCCATGCCTTTTGGTATTGCGCAGTCTTTAGACGTAAAACCATTTGCCTTCCACTGTTCTCCCAATAAAATGAAACAAAAGGTTCCCTGTTCTTTTTTTTGCGTGTGCCAGACTTTTCTCCCTACGGCTACGACAACATTCAGGTTATGTAGATATTACAACCAGCCCGATGCAGTGTATGTGTGTGTGTGTGTGTGTGTGTGTGTGTTTGGAGGAGAAGCAGATAATGTTGGCCTTCGCTTCAGGCTCCCCCATTGTACAAATGTTTCCCTATCGTAGTGGGAGATACTCTGAACTGCTGAGTGTATTTTAACTCGACAGTAGCGCTAGCTCTGCAGAGAGAGCACATTTTTACATCAGATAAAGGACCCCCTTGCCTTTTGAACATGGAAGAACAAAGTCCAGTGGGAACTGACAGAGGTGCAGAAGAGAAGAAGTGTGTGTGTGTGTGTGTGTGTGTGTGTTAGACAGCGTTGAACGCTACTCGAAGGCATAAATGTCAAGTCTTTCGGAGAAGTCTTAGACTTTGCTGCACCTTGTCTATCTGACAGGAGGATGAATGAGGTGATCAGCTGTTGTCTTGAATGCTTCGCTTGCTCCCTCTGTCTTGATTCTCAAATTCCAAAATGAATATCTGTGCTGCTGACGTGCTCATGAAGTGACGTGTCATCACTGTTCAACAGTGACATGTTGACAGGTGAGGAGGAGAGCGTATATGTGCTGCTGTCCGGTTGCATTTAAGTTAAAAGATATGTTTGTCCATGATATCTAGAGCTGCAATAAGTCGATTAATGGATTAGTTGCCTACTATTAAATTAATTCCCAACTATTTTGATGATTGATTAATCGTTTTGAGTCAAAAATTCTCTGATTGCAGCTTCTAAAATGTTAATATTTGCCTCTATGACAGTAAACTGAATATCTTTGGGTTGTGGTGTTCCCAAACTTTAAAGCGTCTCATAAACAAGTACTTATTTTTCAAAATCGAAACTGAGACTTCAGAGTCCAATTTTTGAATTGAAAGTGCTACAATTTCCTTTATGATATTCAAGTTATTAGCAATGTCTTAATAATCTAAGGGAGGTGACATAATTATTCTGCAACCACTTATTTCACAAACAATAATGACTAATTCATTTCATGCGATGTGTAAAAACATTGTCTTTTTTTTTTCAAACAAAGAGCAACAGACTGTAAAGATTTTCTGTGACGTTAGATAAACAATATAGGGTATTGTATCACATCGTCACGTTAGCGAAAGGGACGTTAGCGAAAGGGAGCTGTAGCTGGTGTCTTACAGTTAAACTTTTAAGTACATCATAACATTGTTTTCATCATATCACCTTAAAATCTCTTAATCATATCAGACTGGATTCGGGGTGATGGCAGCTGGTCAGTCAGCTAACGTCAGCTGAAGCTAATACACTGCAGAGCTGTCAACAGTACCGTAACAGGGGTCATATCAACACTTAACATTGTCAGACGTGACTGGCCAGCAGTTTGTCCTAATTATCATTGGTCGACAACAACTATGTAGCTTTTATCAGTAAATATAACGCCATTTTGTAATTACTAATGTAATACCTTTTTATAAATGGGAGCTAAATTGGTCATTAAAAAAACTAGTGTAATTTACATAGAAATGAAGATGCTATGGGGAAAACATCTCAACAATTAACTGGATCATATTTATCTGATTTATTTACATGCGAATACAAGATAAAATTGATGATGGTTAATACAAGCTTATCTTTACTACTATATAGACCACCAATACAGACCTGGAGTTGCATTTTTAGAAAATAATGACATTTTAAATTGCAATTACAAAGCATCGATCAAAAGAATCACAATTAGATATCTTTCAGCCCTTTTTTTTAGCCTTTTGTTTCTTCAAATGCATTTTAAGCAGCTTTGTTCAATCACAACTTACAATTGAAATTGTCAGTTGTTACATTGTCAATAAAATATGTCAGGATGAATTACAGAGAAATGTGTATGAGCATTGCACAACACATCATTTTTCATTTGATGGAATCATGATAAAATGGTGTCTTGGATTTGAATGTTATCTTCAGTATAAGCAGTATCCACAGTTACATGGATAAATATAACGTTTCTTCACAGTGAAATAAAAATGTATTAAAAATGTTATTTTAAGGGGAATATAATACAAGAGGTTATTTTCAGTGAAATGATTGTAGTAACCCGTGATGTTCAAGTGCAGCTTTTAGAGGCTTGTCCACCGTCTCAGTTAAAATGGAGTATAGAACTGTTGAATTGCTGTATAATTTAAACATTTTTTTGTATTACATGTTAACAGTTATGCATGTCAAGGCACTGAGTGTTCCCACAAAATATAATTTGGTGGCTATCAACCTTCAAAATTGCGTGCTGGACAAACTCAATGTGGAAGTTTTAAATTACATTAATTCTTTCAGCACTTTCATTTTGTATGTATGTTTTGACTCAAGTAAAGTCCAGTACATCTGTTGCAGAGGATAAACTGCGCTTCACACGCACTACAGCACACACAGACCAATTTACAAGCGATGAGTGAGGGAAGCAAGGTTTGTGAAATCAGTGATTGTCAGCCCCCCCCCCCACCACACACACACACACACGGCCTTGGCCTATTTAGATTTAAAAACACTGTTGGGTGAAGAAAACTGTCCAGAATTTGTTTGATTAAAGAATCCTTTTTTAATCCCTCTGTCCTAATTGTTACATTGCAATGAAAATATATTGTACCATGCTTGTACTAGACTGGTAGCAGTTTAGTGCACTTTTAATACCTGTTTTTTTTTATTTTTTATATGTCTTTCCTAGTAGATTGCGGAATAATGTGGGCCGACCTGTGACCAGGCGTAACAGGGCAGAGGAAGTCATGCACCTGGCTGTGGTGGCCTGTGGGAATCGTCTGGACGAGACTCTCACCCTGGTCAAATCAGCCCTCCTGTTCAGCCTCAAGAAGATCAAGTTTCACATTTTTGCTGAGGACCCTTTGGCCCCGCAGTTTGAAGAACGGGTAAGATGCCTTTGGTGGGCTGACGCCTAAAATGTAAATGCACAGTACAATGCACAGTAAAACAGTAGCGAATTATATGTGGTACCACTGAAACCTTGGCTAAAAACAACAGTCTTTTTGGTTTATTTTCTCCATGCTGGTCTTCAGTGGATCTTATTTTAAAAGATTCTGATTTAATGCAGCGCCTGTTAAACATTCCCCCTCGCTCTCTAACAGATGACATCAAGATCAGAGCAGTTTTAACTCTGCCTCTCTGCCTCACTCTAGTACAGACATATAAGCCTTTTATCTCAAGACTTTTATCTCAAGACTGGGGCGTAATATATCACCAAGACACCCCGCTGTGCTCCGAGACCGCGTATCACTTCAAAGTCACCTTTACAGAGGTGCTTGGCATGTTTTTGATTATCCACTGATACTTTAACTAACAGTCTATTAACATCACTTTAATTAATGGACTTTAAACAGCACCTAAAGCACCTTAAACAACTTTAGATCTAGACTCTAAACCTGTGCTCCTGCCATCATGTGAGCTGTGTGCGGTGAATCATTCCCATGTGTCGAAAATCCCTTTTGTAGAAGACAGGGAGCGGTGGTAGTCGAGGCTTAGATAATGTAGCACATGTGCTGGGTATGTACAGCAAGGAGCTTATGTCTAGCTACAGCGTAAAGAGAACATGGTGTGTGTGTGTGTTGAGAAATGGTTAGAAAGGTTGGCCACAATCGGTTTTGATCTCTTATCCTCGTCAGCATAAATCTTGCCAAGTTGCTTGCGCCGCTCTCACCCTTCTCAGGGCCAAACTGTTAAAGCAGTGATTACAAAGGGATTCAGCGCCTTAAAGGTCACTCGAACAGGGTGCCTTCACTTGTTTAGACTATGGCTTTATAATAAAACAACAGCTGGCAGCTGCATGCGAATCATATAGAACCACACAGACATGACTTCATTGTTTTAAATGGCCGTCTTTATGAGACATTTCATGCTGATAAGTCTGTGGGGAAAAAAAAAAGAAAAAGAGCGATTAGCTTTCAGAATAATGAATGTTTACCCTGGCTCTTTCTTACACACTTCCTCCGTATGAAATGTGATGTGTCAAGTAACGACATGTTGCTTTACTTCCAGCTGAACCAGTGGCCTCGCCCCGTCTTAGCCAAGTTCCAGTACAGCATCTACCCCATCACGTTCTCTGTGGGGAATGCCGACGAGTGGAAGAAGCTTTTCAAGCCCTGCGCTGCTCAGAGACTCTTCCTTCCTGTAAGGCTGCAGCACTTATCTCCCTTCATATCCTCACCGTGCATAATGCTATTATCCAGTGTTAAGAAAAATGTCATTAATCCATTTCGTTTCTACTTAAACAGCATTTTCATACCCTTTATTTTATTCCACTGCATGCTTATAATGAATTACTTGTGTGGTTACTGATGATTTCACACCTTTTCTGCAGCATTTACTTAACAAATAGGCAGTCTCCAGAGACTGAATCCAGTAATTTCATCAAGTGAAAAGGCTATGCCTGTCTATTGATTTTCAACTGGTGTTTATTGAAATAGCAGCCAGCTTTCTGAACACATAATGAACATATTACAGGTTAGACAGATCCATAGGTATTTTTCTTGTGTTGCGAGACAATCAATAGACATCCACTTCATTAGGAACACCTAGACAGTATTGTTCCATTCTGTCTTACTAGCTCTTTCTCTAGATGTGCTAGCAGTTAATGCTGCAGAAATCTCTTTTTGTCTTGTCTGAAAGGTGCTCTGATACGCTCCTTTTAACACCAAGCTCTCAGTCTGCTTTGGAAGCAGGTTAACTCTAGACTAGGGCCAGACCTGCATGTTCACTGTGGGGTTCCCCAGGGAAAAATATTTTTCCCTGTATGACGCCAGCTCTGAGAAGTAAATTTCAGCACTGCTTAGGTGATGATACTAAATCCATGTTCCAGGTACTCTCGGGGGTTAGACGGTGCAATGGCTCATTTTACAATACCACAATAATACAGGACATGTGTTTCAAGATAATCTGATTCAGAAAAATCCAACGTGTTTTGCCGCCTGGTTATGCATTTGTCTGTCTAAACTATAGATTGTGTGCACAGCGTTGGTGAGTAATGCTACTAGTTTTGCAGAGGTGTAGGTATTTCAGAATCATAAAACCTTTCTAGCAGTGAACCATTTTCTTTGTCAAGTAGTAAGGCAGCAAGATTAAACACTACCTCACTATATTTCATTTTCTGCTGAATTAAAAAACAGTTAAAACAGTTTCTTCAGCTGCAAGACCCCATCTTCTTATTATGAAAAGAATAAAGCAGCAGACTGATTTGACAGTACGGAGTAGAGAGAGAGAGAGAGAAAAGCAGCTGATTTGTCCTGAAGGACGCACTCAGCACTGAGTCTCTTTCACTTCAGCTTCATTCTGTCAACCTGCTACAGTGGAAAAATCTATATTAACACCACATTGTCTGTCCCATGGATGTTCTCACTTACCAAAGAGCATATAAAAATGACCTGGTATCTTATGCAGTGTCACCCTTGCAATGACTTAAAGCACAGTAAAAATGTAATACAGAATCTATCACCAAAGCCTTACAGGTTCTTAAAAGTTAACATGATGGTGTTCAAATGCCTGTAGCTTACAGTGTTACACAGGAAGCCTGACCAGAAAACCATATGTTTTTCCAACCATGCTGTTTTGAACATTCATGTCATGTTCTTGCCTACATTCCTGTGTCTGCCACAGAATAAGGTGTCAGGAACTAACCTAATTTAAGTTAATCCATACAGTTTAATTGACAACACTAAGCTATTTTGTTGCTTATTTTTTGTGGGTTTCTGCTGATACTCACCACACGTACGTGTTTGAATCATTTAAGGTCATTACGGATACCAGCTTTAAGAGAAAAGTTTGACACTGATTATGTGGACATCCAGTCTGGTTTTTGTGGTTTATAAACGTATAATCACGCCAATTAAATTGACAGAGAAATCTGTGTTCTCCTCCACAGTGCCTATTACTGCATAACTGTGGAAACACACACATAAAATTAGGCTGTTGAAACAGTCAGTGTTCCACTGCTCCGCTCTCGCTGGGATTGGTTGCTGCTTTTGTCACGCACCCACACCCACACACACACACACACACACACACACACACACACACACACACTCACACACACAGACCAGTACTCACACACCACCACTCGCTGCTCTCAACAACTGAATCCAACAAAAAGTAACGATGTTTCTTTTGGCATTATGGAGCAACTAGAGCACAAATACTACCACTCAGCTTGACCCATTTTCTTTAAGTGGCTGTTTTTATTGACCCTGACTTCACATATTATACCAGTTGGCCGTGTTGCAACTCTGTCATAAAGACCTGCGTCTTTCTTTATTGCATTTTTTATAAATGGCATATTGTGACAGGTACGAGGACACTGTGTCAGCATGTGCTAAAATGTGAGGTAATCTATAATGCTTTTTGTCCTTATAGGGTATACTGGAAAGTCACCCAAACTGTCTAAAATAGTTTCTAAAAAGTTTCTCAACTCTGAAAATTGGTTCCATGGCAGTGAGGAGTAAAACCCTAATCTCATCTCAGCCTAGACTCGCTCCTGTATCTTCTCTGCCATCCAGTGACAGCACAAATCATCAGTAGATACTGGAAGTAATTATCTAATCATTTTGTTCTTAGCAGACGGTGGAACTCTCAATTTCCTGTACTACTATAGCCCCACCACGTCAGTGTTTGATGATATGTGAATGCTAAGATGCCTACAGGTCACCTCAGTCATTTGTATCCTGCCTTGAACAAATCTTATGAATCTCTTCTGGCCTCTTTTGTCAAGAAAACCTTTTTATCCCACAGGATTGATACTGACTTTTAATCGTACTGTTCTGAGTGAATAATTTCAAGGTGCAAGCGCAGCGTTGTGGGTGGGTTTAACAGGCCTGGGCCACCCACTTGTACAACTAGCCCATAATAAATGACTGGGAGAACATATTTTCTTAACCTAACCTTTTAATTATTAAAATAAACATTTAAAAAAGACTAAAAAAAACTTCACCTTAATAAAATAGTACAACATTTATTGGGCTACTATCATGTATCAAGACTGGATCAATCACAACAGGCCATTTTACATCGACACCAGGCCTCTGGTCACGGTAACACTAGTGTGGGCTCTATGTGGGATATGGGTTCTGTTGGTGGGACAGAATGGGCTACAACTGTAGTACAAGGCCTTCAGTTTGACCCAAGTGAAAGTCAGTCAAGTTCTCAAGGATGTATGTCCATTCCCATCTTTTCTTCATCGATCTACCTCGTTGACTCCAGTGGACCTGTCAGCCATAGATGAACCAGCAACACAGTTCAAACTCAAACAGTACCCCATCTCAGCCAGGAGCTTCTCCTCACATTGGTATGTGAAGTACGCATTTTTAGAGTACAGCATTAGCAAGGATGCAGTATTTTGTAAAAATATGTTGGCATTTCAGTGAGAGTGGCGGGGAATCGAAATTTAGATGTCATAGATATAAGGATTGGAAACACATGCTTGTTATAGCTCATCAGATAGCTGTCGAGAAATACAATAATTACCGAGAATGCGTCAAGTCTGACCGTGGCACAGTCATCCATCATCTTGTCAACACAGAGGGCCAACAAGGTTAGATAATAGAAAAGTCAGGAGCGTACAAAAGTTATCCTTGACATTGTGCTCACATGTGCAAAGCAAGAGATACCTTTACACAGTTACCGGGACAATGAAGAGGCAAAAAACGTTTCATTGAGTTGTTTGAACTCATTTGCAAGCATAATCCAGATATATGAAAAAGACTAGATGTTATCCTATGTAATGCAAAAATGCTCAGCCATGACATCCAAAATGACTCTAAAAGCTGCATTCGCTATGCTGCTACTATGCATAAAGAGAGAGCTCCATGTATCAGAAGGAACTTTCTTTGTAATACTAGCTGACGAATGTAAGGACATAAAAAAGGAGTTGGTGGCTGTTTGTTTGAGGTATATATGTACATGAGATCTGTGAAGGAAAGCGCAATCGGTCTTGTGCATACAGAGGAGATGACAGCTGAAAAACAATCAAGTTTGCGGCATCTTTTGAGTTGGACATGTTGGATTTGGATTTTCAGATTCGGTGTTCACGCCATCCCCATGAGCCCCTTTCAAAATTCAGTCCACATGCATTGCCACTCTCATAGACGGCATCTAGTCCTGGCAGCTTTGGCACGCTCATCAGCTGATGCATCACCAAATTTCTTGAATACTATAAACAAGTGTGCTCCGGCACACTTGTTTCCTCGACGCACAAAGAGAAACGTACCCCAATCAGAAACCACCGGAACGGGAGCGAAGATGTGATACAAGATGTTCCAGATCGACAGCAGAGAGTACAGTGTTCACTCTTCATCCTTGAAGTACTGTCAGAATATGCAGAAGAGGAAGGACGGAGCCAAATTTCATTATTACAGCAGATGCAAAGAAAGACATTGTACTCTTTAAAGAACTGTTCAACAAGTCAGACCAAAGAGCTACAGTCCATCAATGTGTCAGTGCCAGACAGTGGATTTGATTGAAAATCTTAAACAGTCACTGACAGACATCCGCTCCAGTGACAGCACTAATTTCTGAAGATGCTGGCGATGAAGAATTAGATTATGGCGGATAATAATATTGACAGTGGCAATATATCTTTGCCCTCTCGCTCATGAAAGCCTCCGATTCCATTCGAGGAAAGTAAAGTCACCGCCTCACTAGGGGGAAATCTACAAGGGTCAGGAATGACAATGACTTATGAGCTACATTAAACCAACTGCCAGCTTAATGAACTCAGTGCCAGGTTTCACAATGACTCATACGGCCCATTGAAATCAGCAGCCATTCTATTGGCAACCTCTTGTGACCGCAACTTGACCTATTTGACAAAAAGTCTGAATGATTCAGTAAAACTTTTCCATATCGGCGTAACAGAGTCAGAGCTTTCAGGAGAAACTTCTTCTGCTTCTGAAAGGCACTGATCACTCTACCAATGATGTCACATACAGTTGAGTGTGTCTTCTCCAGCGTTAAGAGAATAAAAAACTGCCAGTAGCAGCTCTGTGCTCTCCACTCCTGAACTCCTTCTGTCTCACGGCAGCTCCCCAATATGATGAAATTATTAACATATTCAAAATTAAACCCCGCCAACTACTACTGTAGGGAGAAACACACACACACACAGATGCGAGATGAGAAACAGATGAGACTTGTTGACAACAGTAATGACATAGTAAGAAATATGATATTCTTCTTTCATTCCTTGCAGCCTTTTCTTTGTCTATTGTTTTCTGGAATGTTATTAATGTTAGCTTAAACAATGGCAAAGCCTTGACAGCAATTGTTTTACAAAACTCGAAAGATAATGTTGTAACTGCTACCGAACGCATTTTCAAACTAGTCAGTGTTTTTTTTTGTAATGGATACTACTGATGGATGCCATGTTTTCTGGCATGTCCATGATGTTTTGTGACTCTGTTTAAGTTTTGGGGTTTTGGTTAGTGAGATTGTGCGTGTGTGTAGGAGGAGAGTGAAGTGAGTGGTTGGGTGTTTAGAGCGTGTGAGGGCGGTTCACGGTTTGTTAGCCTATACTGGGTCTGGCTTTTTTTGTGTGTTTATGAAATATTTTAAGAATAACATTTTTTTATGCAGGCTTTTTATCCAGTGTTCTATGTCAGCTATAGTAATACGTCAGTTTCCAGCTGTGTAGAATGAGTCGGTGTTGTAGATGCAGTGACTGTCTAAAATGCTGTGAATGCATTTCCTATTGAGACTAGAAGAACCTAGAAAACAATGCAGGCAAGACTGGAGATAGAGCTGAAAATTCCTGCCTGACTTGATTGTCTCTGTATTGTCTTGAAAGCGTGGACCATTTCTGTTGAGACAAGCTTATGAATTGACTGACAGCGCAGTGCACCACTCTCTCTCCTGTCAATCTAGCTCACCCAGCGCTCAATCTCTCCTCTTTCTCTCTCTCTCTCCCTCTCCCTGCAACCAATTTAAACAAATAATAATCCAGCCAGATCATCCAAACAAGATGGTATTTCCATAAATAGAATTAAAATGCATGTGTTGTAAATGAATGGATGTATTGGTCGACACAATCCATAGCAAAAAAATAAACATGATAGACAGGATAGACTATGTTTCATTTTTGCATGATTTGAATAATATGCCCACGTATGCCACTTATGATAAATACAAACTGTTGTGGGTAATCTAAATAATAAGCTATCTCAGCATTGAAAATGTTTTAGAAAAACAGTTAGTGGTATACCAGACACACTAGTTATCTTCCACAGCATATCACTCATTTCTGTTAGGGCGAGACTACCAGTTGGAAACCAAAGCCAAAATCCACAAGCCTCCTTCTGTGGAAAAAAATGTATTTAAAAGTTTATTGGAAGCTAATATGAAGCTTCAGCATCCAAATGAGTCAAATCAAGTAGATATCTTTCAACATTACAGTCTTTTTAGTGCCAGTTTTAGTTACTATATTTCCACCTCAAGCTCGACAGGGAAACACTGTCCGAAGAAACAAAGAGGGAATTTGATGCTAAAAAAAAAAAAGACTGTACATGTGGCAGATATCCACTTTTATATGACCAACTCAGACTGCTGAAGCCTCTGCTTTTAAATGCATTTTTGCACAATGACTGTGTGGACAAACTGTGGATTTTGGCCCCCATCACTTACACTGAAAGCACATTTGAAGAGAGATCTTTTAATAGTCAGTATGAACAGAAGGGATGATTAGAGCCAGGAAAACCTCATTCACTGTTCATACGATCACCTGATTATTGTTTTAAGACGGGCTCGGAAATATTGTGAACTTATTTAGCTAACATGCAACCTCACAGCTGTTTAGCATGACTGTAGACTCAGTCTTGTTAAAATACTGAAATTAAGTGTTTGTGTGTAATGTTGGATAACACTTGTTTCCCACTTTTAACATTTAGTGGAGCTGATATAAACCCTGTGTTGCTTACTCTCTGCATGCAAGTTTTATTAATATGAGTCATCGTCTCTCTGAGAGCAAGATGTTTGTGCAAATGAAAAGGAGTACCCAGCATGGCAGAGAGGGCTCAATGTGAGAAGTGTTTGAGAACCATATACTAGCATCAGGTTCACACCTTTATGGAAAGTTTTATTGATTGATTAATATCTGTATGTTACAGAGTGTAATCTAGTTTTAGCAGATGCTTTGTGGTCATAAATACTCCGCTGACTGTAATTGTGCTCTCAGGTTATCCTGAAGGATGTGGACTCGTTGCTGTACGTGGACACAGACGTGCTGTTCCTGCGGCCTATGGATGACATCTGGAGTCTCCTGAAGTCCTTCAACAGCACCCAACTGGCAGCGATGGCCCCAGAGCACGAGGTCCCCAAGATTGGCTGGTACAGCCGCTTTGCACGTCACCCTTTCTACGGGGTCACGGGGGTCAACTCCGGCGTCATGCTGATGAATCTGACAAGGATCCGTCACACAGTGTTCAAAGTAAGGCCACAAAACGTAGTCGTACGTCTTTACTCTGATCAGTAGAAAGCTTAAGTGAGCTGTGATTTCCCTTTTGCATTCTGAAGGATTTTTTTTTTTTTTTTTCTGTGAGTTCAAGTCGCAGGCTGAGTGCTCTGAGTGGGCTGTGATTGAAGCTTTCTGATTACCACGCTGGCATCACAGACTCCTGCCCTCAGAAGTCAATTTAACTGCTCTCCAGCTCTTAATACTGGCAGCAGATTGCAACTGGAAGCTGGAATGCAAATGTGCTCCTCTTTTGATGATGTGTTTTTGGTAAAAAAAAAAGGCTGCTCTTGAGCTGTTGGCGAGTGAACGCTGTTGGTATTTCAGAACAGTATGATACCCAGTGGTCTGTCGTGGGAGGATCTACTACATCCACTCTACCAGAAATACAAGAACCACATCACCTGGGGAGACCAGGACCTCCTCAACATCATCTTCCACTACAACCCAGGTACAGTCCTTTTTTTTTTTTTTTACCAGTATATTCATATAATATTACAATGAGCACAACATGTACTATTATATAAGAGAAGCTTTATAGTGCACTCTAATGAAGGTCAATAGAAAGCATTACTTGCTATATAAAACTGCATCTGAAAATACTTGCATGCACACAGTTAACAGCAATTTCACACTATCAACACGTTCACCTATATTATGTATTTTTTTTTCACTAGCCCAGTGAACATTATGAATCTGGATCAGTAAACACATGAGGCAGTGGCTGTAGGCGATGGCAGACTGCTGCAGCAGACTGAGCTCCAGCTGCAGTGGCCAGATGTGGGCATTAAATGCTCAGAGCCTTCGGCAGAGCTGGCATTTGCTTGAAAACACAGCCGGGTGGAGTGTTTGTTTTACATGGTACAGCTCGGAGCTCTCTGCCATATTCAAGTTTGCTCACTGCATTATTCTGACCTTGTTTGCTTGTTCTACAATCATGAAAAAAAAAAACTTCTAAAGACTTTGATCCCTCTTCAGATCAGGATTTGATGGAGTTTAAAGGGAATTAAATGGAGTTGGTATTCTGATTCATGTTCTTTTCAAGTAAATATGGTATATTTGTAGATTATTTTTTGACTTTTTAAGCCTGGTGCTGTATATCTCATACTAGGTACTGAGCACATTTAAATGCACTATGTAATATATTTCTGTAATGGTTTCAAATGAGCAAATACATATAGTACTTGTGTGCTTCTTTTTTTTCCATTTTATGTTCATACATACAGTATGTAGACATTCACAGCTGCAGTATAATTACCATCAGCTGCTGCACCGGAGCAGTAGGAGGTTGATTGCTCTGCTCAGGCATGTGTTACTCTGCTTTGTAGTGTAACAGGTTACCTTGCTTCCAGGGTTACCTTTTTTTTTTTTAACCCTCATTGTTTAGGTGCACATAAATGAATAAAAGGGAGCAGTAAACAAACAAACAAACTGGTAGAGTATAAAGAAGATGATAATGCTAGAGTTCTCAACCAGTCCATCTTCCATTCTTTTTTTGGTGTTTTTTTTTTTTTATGGTTGTCCACACATTCAAATCATTTATATTATGCAGTGAGGCTCTGGAACAATATATGCAGTTGTCTTGATACATTCATAGGGGGAACAGCATTAGTCAGGCTCCTGTTAACTTTGAGGAAGGAGAGATATATACATGTTGTATATAGTTCAAACTCCCTCTCATGATTATCCAAAGTGTCCTAAGGAAATCACTTTTATCACTCTCACAAGCTACTGTCCTCACTGTGTCCTTGCATCACATTTTGAAGTGCTAGATAGAGAGCAACAATGCGTGGTGTAATATATTTGCCATGATGTATTCTTTGTATGTGTTTTTTTTCCAGAGTGTCTCTTCATCTTTCCTTGCCAGTGGAACTACAGGCCTGATCACTGCATGTACGGCAGCAATTGTAAAGGGGCTGAAGAGGAGGGTGTGTCCATCCTCCACGGCAACCGTGGAGTGTATCATGATGACAAGCAGCCGGCCTTCAAAGTAGTCTATGATGCAATACGTGATGTGAGTATCCCAGAAGGATATTAGTTTTACTGAATGATGGTATTGATGCATAGCGCCCTCTGTTGAAAGGTGCTTTGTCAGTCCTTAAAAAGAGCACTGCACTGATTTTAGCATTGCTGTCATGATGGAGTTTTTAAAGAAGGGTGAAAAATCGATGCAATACAACCAGACATTGCCTTTTATTCCACAGCCTTCTTACTTGTCAAAACCCGGCGCCTACATTACCCACAATGCAACTCCAGCACTGACAGTTCAGTTGGAGATTACAGTTAGTTATGCTGACAGCTAATGCAGCCTCCAGCTACTCACCTCAAGCAGGAATGAGGAGGAGGCTGCAGAGGTCTGGCATATGAGTCATTATATGTTACTTTATGAGTAATAAACCTAACTTTGTATACAACCAGCTGATTTATAAGTGACTTATTAAGGCAAAAGCAAAGTTTTTAATATTGTGAATGTTATGTGGATACAATGCATGCAGCTAAGCACTGAGACTTATACAGGTCATTTCTTTATCCTAGCCCCTTCGACTCATGTAAAACCTTTATGGGCAAATTCCTGATCTATATAACAAATAAACTCTGCATCATAGGGACATTTTAGTAAATACATTTGTGTACTATTTTACCCAGATTCAGAATTTTTTTTTTTTAAAAAAAAAGCTCAATACACAGTCTTAGCACAATGACTGTAAGCAGGAGGAAGCTGTGAGTCCTGTCAATAGTGAGATGTGTGGTATACACCTTCCAGTGACTGAAAAACTTGATTGTTTCCTCTTAGTAAGAATGAGAAAAGCATATTTCCCTTAATGTCGGGCTGTTCTTTGAAGGACATCAGCTTAGAAAAAGAGCAGCTTTGAGTATTTACTCAATGATACAAATGCTCTCCTCTTGTTCACATTAAGCAATCTGGGTCAGTTTTTAAATTTAGAATTTGTTTTCTCCGGCAGCAGAGTCAGTTCTCCCTGCTCTGCTGAGATAAGCCTCTTAAAGACTCGCCGGGTCGTAATTTATGATTAATACAGAGCCCACCCCACCCAACCCCCCACCCCCTGCTGACAGAATTTGTAAATACCATTTAAACTGTGATAAGTTCCTTTTTTAAAAAAAAAAAAAAAAAACTGGAATAGCTTTGGGATCGGAACTGACACGTGTCTCTGTCTCTGCAGTTTCCATTCGAGGACAACATGTTTCAGTCACTCTTCTACCCCATCCAGACCAAGTTCCTGGACACAGTCAACACCCTGTGTGGTCGGATCCCTCAAGTCTTCCTCAAACAGATAGAAAAAACCATGAGGAAGGTGTTTGAGGACAAAGTGGTCCATCACATCAAACCGCACAAATAACCGAAGGAGAAATGGACTCCCTGTTTTTTTATCGGAGAACACCGAGGACCATCTCGCTGTGGATTATGTGTCATACCAGCATCTCCCAGATCGAACTGCAGTGTATTCAACACATGACACTTCCTAGAATACGAACATTATGATCCTCTATTGGTGGTTATATGGTAATAATTCTAATGTATACAGAGAAGCATACAGTGCTGGTCAGTGATGCTGTAGAATAGGTTTTGCCTTATTGCCATCTTGCATTGTGCACAGCCTAGTTATGTACGGCAATGAAATGAAATGAATGGGAAAGATAAAAAAAAAAAAAGACTGCATTATTTTTAGTCAAGAGTTATCAGCTCTTGATCTCAAGTATAGGCTAAAAGCAACATTTAAGGCATATTTTTATCAACTGAGTGGTGCATGAAAGTATCTGCCTTCTTTATTTTTTCTCATAAATATGGTTTGAGTTAATCTTTGCCTTTAGGGAGCTAAACAAAGTCGACTCTGGACTTTGGAAAGTTTTACTACTTGGAAGAAGTAGATTCATAAACCACTCCTCTAAAATGATGTGAATGTTTGTTTTACCAGCAAATAACTTGAAATTTTAAGTCTGTGTGAATGCGAAGAGTCTGGAGTATTTGGTCTGTTCCGCAGCTGCCAAATGCCACTGACAGTATTAAATATGGATTTTATGTTACGTACCGAATATGAAAATGCACTTTCAGAATTATATTACAGCAGAGGACTGGGTGGTTGTTTGTAGACAACGTGTCCGCATTAGATGCTACACTATCCGAATGAATCAAAACCAAAAGTGCTAGCATTTAAAAGTACTACAGCTGAGTATGTGCCATATAAATATTCATGTCTGCCATGTTTACTATTTCAAGAAAATGAATGGTATAGACATGTGTGTTTGAGACAGTATCTTTGTTTGTAATATGATGTATGGTCTGTTGAGAACACATAGACAATATGTTTTTGCAACATTACTTTTAATGTGATGCGATGGTCTATATGTATCAATCATTCAAACTGGAAACTGAAAATGTCTGTACAGTCAATATGTGTTTCTAAATAAAACAATGCAATGTACTCAGTCTTTTTTTCTTACACATATGTAATTTCTAGGGATGGAAATACACCACAGCAATTCAAATGGATGAAATGCATTCTTCTCAAGTGTGTATTAATTATGGAGTGGTTTGGTACTTAGTATGTTTCACCCAGGGCTGATTGCATTACTTTAATTTCAAGTCTTAAGATATTTTCAAATTTGAGTAAAAAAAAACATAACGGGTTGGGAGAAACTCTGTTTCTTAAGGACCTCAAACAAATGTACTGTAGTCCTTAAAAAATGGTTTCAGTTCCTAAATCCAATGCCAGGGGTCTTGGGAACAGAAAATTAGCAAACAATTAAGGCAGACTTTGAGAGCAAGCTGTTGGAAATACAAAAATATATATCGGCTTTAATATTAAATTAAGAAAAGCAGAGTAACTTCACCTCTATGGTACAAGATGGTGCACAATAGCAATATTCATGTGAACATGCCTTTTTGATAGATTTACAGTTGTCAAGCTGATTCTCCACAGGCAGATGTAATGTATATATGTAATATATATATATATATATATATATATATATATATATATATATATATATATATATATATATATAATATATATATATATATATATATATATATATATTATATATATATATATATATATATATTATATATATATATATATTATATATATATATATATATATATATATATAATATATATATATATATATATATATATATATATATATAATATATATATATACACACACACATTAATTATACACTCATAGATAGATAGATAATGTTATATTTGCATATGTACTAATACTTTTATGTGATTATGCTTGCAATTTTTATTTATTCTCATATATGGGGAATTATTCCCTATGGCTCTGCTGCTTTCTCCAGTGCCTTTCATTTAAAAATAAACTAAAAAAAAAGTATTAAAAAATAACTCAACAGAAAAGGTAGGCAATAAAATCAGTTTTATTTAAATATTTTTTTGAGCAAACTAACTGTGTGTACGCATATTTTATTTAGAAATTGGATAGACTCAAAATACTTTCTAAATTCAGTCATGAAAAGTCCAAATGCTGAGTGAGGCCTCGGGAACTTGGATTTATGGATGTCAAATTTGCCCAATAAAATGAATAAACTGAAAGTCTGTAGAAATTTCTGTTTTTTCTTTTCACATCATAATAGTATATTATCTTAATGCATACTGGCCTTCATAAAACAGACGTTTAGAATAGATGTTCTTAATTTTTACAATATTCACATTTGTTATAGATGTACAGTACATTATGCACAGTTTTGTAATGTACTTTCAATTTGTTTCCCATTCAATGTTAGAAAAATGAGAGTTTCACCAAATATCGCACGTGGAGTAATTTTTCTTTTTCTATAAAATAATTTCTTGTTTATTGGTACATTTGTGACTTTTAATATTTATTCCGTTGGATCCAGTTCCTGTAACACTAACCTCTCAGAGTGGCATTTCATCAGCTGAAGGATTTTACTATCGAAATAGCATTTATCACCATTTGATATTAGTGACGTTATAAGTGACAGGAAATGTGTTTAGATCTGAGAAATTCCTCATAACTGAGAATTTGAGCTTCAGAATGTTGTAGATCTGCTCTTTGGTGCCTTGGCTTGTGTTGTCTACTGCTGAACAGGCAGTGACCTCACGGCGCCATATTAAAATGCTCCCTCCTCTCCGCCTGTGACACCGGAGCTTAGCAGCAGCTGCTAGCCGCCAGTCTGCTTCTTACATCCACCGGACTGACGGAGGGCGACGACGTGATGGAAATTGACTCGCTTCAAGAGGCGCTCAGAGGTCAATTCAGCTTATTTCGATAGTTTTTGTGTTCACTGAGATCATGTGCTATGTGTGTGCTTCCGTAATAGTTAAATTATACAAAATAAACTGATAATAGCTCATGAGCTAATGTCGCTAGCTAACGCTAACATTACTGGTGGTTTCACGGAAATGGTTAGCTAGCTGTCTTCTCAATGCATTAACCAGGCAAGAAATCGAATTGAAATATGATGCTTTTCATTATCATTACTTCAGAAGTTGTACGCTTTTCTCTTATGTATTTGACAACTAGTTCGCTGATACTTTTGGCTTAGATAAAGTAACTGGTCGGTGTTACCGGCTGTTTGCCGGCTACGCTGCTGCTGCAACATGCTAGCCAGAGTGCTAAACTTAAGCTAGTTGTAGAAAGCGAGCGACCTAGCTGGATTGATAGCATCCAGTAGCCCATTAGCGTTACGTTATGTAAATAGCTAACGCTAATTAGACAGCGTGATAGTGTTCCGCCAAAGTGTCATAAGAGACCTGCCTAGAAGTTTAATTTAATTGAGTAAAGAAGGCAATCATTGCCGGTTGTAAAGGCATCCGTACTTCATAGCAGAGCTATTAGAAGTGCGGGTTAAGCTAACGTTACGTTCAGTCAAAGCTTCTTCATCTCTGATCGTGCTGTTAGTTCATGTAAATCCACGTTTATTCACTAACTGCTTTGTTTCTACCTCGTCAGATTTTGACAAGAAAACAAAGAAGGAGGCATCTCCTCTTCTGGAGCAGTTTCTATGTCATATTGCCAAGACAGGGGAGACCATGTAAGTGAACATTGCATGTCTGATAAAAATCTTCTTCCCTACCACACAAACACACATTTTTAATTTCCTATAGAAAATCTAAAGCTGGCAATAATATATTCATAGCTTGTACTGTCCAGGAATATTTTTTACATAGAGTTTACAGAACTCTTTTCTTTGATGCAAGTGTAACGGTTTTGCCATGTCTCTTCATGAATGAAATCTTACCATAGAATATGCACCATCCAACCTTAGCATGTCTTTCTCCATATTTTACTGTATTATAAATGTGTCTTTTGTAAATGTGTTGTGTAAACTTTTTTTTTTTTTGCTCCATTTTCCTTTAGGGTTCAGTGGTCTCAATTTAAGAACTACTTCCTGTTTAAAC
This sequence comes from Euthynnus affinis, assembly GCA_029490765.1. Classification (NCBI taxonomy): domain Eukaryota; kingdom Metazoa; phylum Chordata; class Actinopteri; order Scombriformes; family Scombridae; genus Euthynnus; species Euthynnus affinis. The sequence continues at coordinate 6,713,482 of CM055840.1, read as the reverse complement.
TGGAGAAGGTGATGGATGACTTCAGAGCCTCAGCACCTGAGCAAAGGGGCCCTGCAAATCCCAATGTGGAGTCAATTCCATTTGAAGACATGAAGGAGAGAATCCTGAAGATTGTGAAGGGATACAATGGGTAGGTTCCATTTCAGTGACAGTGGCAGGCTGGTTGAACGCAGGGAGAAGCCAGACTGAGTATATCTTGCCAGCTGATGTTTCAAACTCACAATTGTCTAGTTGTTAGCGGAGTGTGTATGCAAATTAACCTACAGACCGGCATGCGTAACGGGTCAAAAATATTCTCAGCGGTTATTTTTCCTTGTCTCGTTACTGAATAGGAGTGCTGTGTAATCACTGTCTTTATGTTCATTCATACATTTATTAGCTATTTCAGCCACATGGTTCAGAACTATTGAATTGATGAGCATCAAATTATTGATATATCATCAATGAAAGTTAAACTGGCAGAAAGCAATTCCTGAAATGTATGTGACATGATCAGCTAGAGAAAAGACTTCTGACACTGTTGGAGTTGTTGGGACTGTAGAAGCACTCAGTCCACTTGCTTGTACAGAGTGGAGTTTTTTCCTTTCCCTCCCTTCAAATGATCTGAGGCTATATTCAGACCAAATCAGGTGGTGCGGCAAAAATGTCAGTCCTCCCATTCATTTGAATGGGGGTAGTGCGTTTCAGCTGCGCCGGACTGCAGCCAGAAAGTTGAACCAGAGTTGACTTTTGGAGAAATGCGATGTCACTGCAGCTGAAGGCTCCGGTGACCAATCACGGCAGGAGATCAGATTGATCAGAGCTGTAAACTCTGCCGTGAAGCAGTACAAAGACGTTGCTAGGACGAGGGGAGGATATCTGATAACGTTAAAAGTAAATTAGTAAGTGAAGTTAGACTTTTCTGTTTCGCGACTCATTTTTTTAAAAAAAAAAGATGAGAGCAAGAGAGGGAGCACTGGTTGTGAGAAAGCCGGGGAATCAGATCAATAAAACATTTTCTGATTGTTTCACAGCGGTTCAAGTTCTAGAGCACGATTAAACACACCCACGGCCTCACACACCTCCGCCTGTCCCTGTGGCGGTGGGCCTGTATCTTCGTGAATCTGTGTATTTTTCCAGTCGAGGTTTCAGAGTAATCTTTTCACATTTTTGTGGCTTTGCAGCACTAGCAGGCTGAGGTTGACAAAACACAGCAAAGAAAGGATCGGCGTTTGATGAGGTTTATTTTAGCTGATACAGACCTATTGATCGGCCAAGATAGCCAGGACATCTCCAGGATAAACGTTCATAAATAATCTACTGACAGTTTTTCATTTTTGCACAGAGTTGTCCCTTATTACACAACACTCACTCTTTGTAAAGTGAACTACTCTTTTTCCTTGTTTTAGAATCCCGTTTACGATCCAACGCCTGTGCGAGTTGCTCACAGAACCCAAGAGGAACTACACGGGAACGGATAAGTTTCTTCGCGGTGTGGAGAAGGTAAGTTCTGATCAGCGTGGTTAATTTTCCTTTCTTAAGTTGTTAACTCAACACTTTGCTCATTAGGCTATTCTTGTTTCCATCTCTAGAATGTAATGGTGGTAAGCTGCGTTCATCCAACCTCAGAGTAAGTGCTCCGTCAAACACCCGAAAAATGTCTAAATATGGAGGTTTGGAAGTTGTTTTCTGATGGATTAAGACTTCTGTTGTGTGTCTTGCTTTCTTTGTGTATGTGTGTGTGTGTGTGTGCAGGAAAAACGGATGCAGTGCCGTCAATAGAGTGAATGGAGTGATGCTTCCTGGGAACACGTCTGCTTTTACAGAGAGGTTGTGCTGGTGACCGATTCATTGATTCTAAAATTCACATACTTGAACAAAATTCTATAGAATTGTCTTTATGCGTAATGCTTCTTTTTACACCTTTTTCTCTTGTGTCTGCTGTTCAGGAAAGTGAACGGTCCAGGAACTCCTCGGCCACTCAACCGACCGAAGTTGTCTCTGGCCAACTCGCTAGCAGCAAACGGCCTGCCGGACAGCACAGACGACAAAGACCTCAACACGGAGCAAGAGGGCGACAAAGACTCCAGGTATGTCAAAAGACATGACACACTGGAAAATGTAGTCTCCATGTTCAACGTTTAAAAAAAAAAAAAAAAAACATGCTTGAATTACATCTATATCTCCTGTTTCTATCTATTGTTTCTTTGCCAGTGAGGTCTCGGCGTCAGGAGGTTCCCTGGGGAGCTCCTTGAAAAACAAACACGAAGATGAAGAAGAGGACATGGAGGCTGAGCAGCAAGAGGTGAAGAGACTTAAGTTCAGCGAGGAGGAGGAGGAAGATGAGGAGGACGAAGAGGAGGAGCAGGAGGTGGACACAGTGAGGCCTTTACACACCACCTGCCTCTCAAAAGAAGCCGAAGCCGAAGCCATGGTCCAAGAGGAAGAGGAGGAGAAGGTCGGCTGCAGCAAGGAGAATGAAGCCTCCAGCAGTGCAGCTGCTGTGGAAGACCAAGGTACTCTATTTATTTAAGAAGCTCTGTGTGTTTAATTAGTTTTTGCGTTATGCATGGCAGATAAGATGAAAGGATTATGTTGAAAGTCATGTTCAGTGATGGAGCTGCAGGGAAATCATCTCTCAAAGAGTTTATAAATGCTGACAAATGACCCTCCACAAAGCAGAAATACTCTAATGTCCAGTATGGACAAGGGGCAAACATTTGCAGAAAGCATAGATAGCTAGGAACGTGTGTGTGGTGTGTGTGTGTGTGTGTGTATGTAAGAAGATTTTTCAGTAGCTAAAAGGCTCTCTAATTATTTCCCTAGTTGGTAAACATACGTCAAAACTTTCCCAAGGGACAGCCATTGAAGGTACCGTAGCTTAGCCGACACGCCCTTGTTTGCATGGAAAATGCGTTCGGGCACGCCATCCATGACAGTGTGCCTGATGGTGTGTGGACGATGACAGCTCATCACTATTTAGGCTGCAAAATTATTGATCTGTTTACGTGATCGTTCATCTTCCTCTAGAGCGTAGCATAGTGTAAAATGACATGTATGTGTCGACTGGGAGAGTGGTGTATAATGTAATGTAAATCCAATGCAGACTGTAGACATGTGGTTTATGCTTTTTCTTTCTTTGTGATTTGAATAATAGCATATTATTCAGATTTTGTTTTTAAGCTTACTTCAAGCTATCTTTGTTATTGCTGCCACCTAGTTCTACATTGTTATACTCACTGCCAAAGTGCTCAGACGTCTCTGCAGGCAGTGTGATGGCAGTGTGTTTGAAGGTGCTCTAACTAAACAAAAAACAGATTGTTTGGAAAAAGATGCGTTGCATTTTTTTGAGCAATTACGACACTGCAGTTAGTTTTCTTTGGTCTGAATAAAGGGACAAGTTGTTACTTAATGGCACTTTGTGATTGTCACGGTGACATTTCACACAGACGATGTTACCAATCTGTTTGGCACTTAAAATCTGACTGGCTTAGCTGCTGTCAAATCTTGAGTACAGGCTTGTTCCAAATGATGCTGTCACTGTTTTAACATACAGCTTCGTGCTAAAGTTCAGTATAATTTTTTTTTTTTTTTTTTGCCCTGTGAAACACGCTTGAGTCAGCTATGATTAAATCAGCTGTAGGAAACTGTCATAAGACGAGCACAGAAGATTGGTAATGCCCAGTCTCTCCCAGTATCTTTCTAATGGTGTGTGTGCAGGTAGATGGTAGGGGCACATGATTTGCATTCACATTAATATATTTGAGCAGTTGCAGTTGACATTGCATTGGGAGGAATCGAGTTGTGCAAAAAACGCTGTCAGGTTCAGCCAGCCAGGTTGAGATAAAGCCTAATGTGGGCCGTCTTTACACTTAGACAAAGATAAGTTGAGAGACATATTACCCATCAGTCTTATCAATATTATCCTTGGTATTTTTGACTTAAGAGTGATGTAAAATACATTTAATCTAGCAGATGATAGCGGAGAAGCTGTTCTAATGAAAGGGATCACTGAGTCCATTTTGTAACATGACAAATTAAGTAGTAGTGTGTGATCCTCCTTGATGTTTGCTGCCTGACAAGAAGGCAAGCAAAGCAGTCATTCATCTGTCTGAAATTGGCTGCAAAGATTTGGGTAATTTTACATTCTGAAAAGGGGCTCTGGTGTTTTAATGTTTGTTTGTTTGGTTTTTTTTTCTTTCTTTCTTCTTCTTTCCCCACTTGTTCACTTACAGAACCAACCAGCAGCACGCAGGGCGAAGCGTGTGCGGGCTCAGGCCAGGAGGCGGAGCAGGACGAGAGGGAGGTGCCATGCGGCTCCCAGGAGGAGGGCAGTGACATGGATCAGACGGAGCAGCAGGCACCTGCATGCGTCGTAGAAAGCCCCGAGACCAGCAGGGACAGCGAGGAGAGCAACAGCGACCCAGTGAGCAGCAGCAGCAGCAGCAGCAGCAGTAGCAGCAGTGGTAGCAGCTGTAGCATAGAGGAGAGTGCGGAAGTAGCCAGAGAAGACGTAGCCGTCGCTCCCTCCAGCAGTACAACTGAACCTCCTACAGAGGGCGCCATGGATAGTGCCACCTTGAACACTGGGACCACTGAGGAGCCCATGGAGCAGGACTAGACTGAAGGCACGTGTGACCATAAACCAGCTTGTCCTTGAACGCAGCTTGACTGTCACTGGGAGTGAGGATAACTGCACCTCATACACAAGACGAACGCCTCGTCCCGCTTTTGGACACTCCTCCAAAATGGCTACCTGGCATTGATGTGGGCATACAAATGAAAAATTTTATTTGAAGTTTTTTTTTTTTTGTTTTGTTTTTTTTTTAACTGGAATATTTTATTGATCTTCTTATCCTCTGTTTTTAAGTTTCTCTGAAGAGGGGTTGGTTTCAGCAGCCTTCAGTTTCTTGGCTGCGTTTCTTCTCTTTTTTTTTTTTTTTTTTGTTTTGTTTTGTGTTCGTTGGGGTTGTTTGGATGCTGTGGTGGTCTGGTTCTTTTTGTTATGCCACTCGATTCATTTAGACATTATGACAGGATTGGTAGTTTTGTACCCTTTAAGCCCTGTGGTTATTTGTACCACTCTACCAGGGTCAGAACAGAGCCATAACAGCCACTCATTATTTATGAAATAGTTCAAGACACAAACTACTACCAACATTTGTTTCTCACTTGAAGCACTTGTGCTTTTAGTCGAGCAAAGACCTGAGCCTAACACCCCAGCACCACTATGTTGTTACTCCACCAAGTTCCACCAGGCTGTTGAGAACATGCTTTATTTTAAAAATCTGTTTCTCCATCCTTGTGAGATGGGAGACTTATTTCTTTCCATTGTGTCCTTATATGATTTTTAACCATATTTTTTTTGGAATGATACACTACCAATCCCACTCAACAATACTATAATTCGCTACCTTGTAGAGGCGTCCTCTGTAAAATGATATATTTTGGATGCATAAAACCACCATAATTTATATGATCATTTCAATTCAATGAGTTATTTTGGAGTATGTTTTTTTTTGTTTCGTCTGCCATTTGTAGTTTCCAAAACCAGCTGTAAGTACAAAGATGACTTCCGCTTTCTTTGTATTGTGATGTCACCATGTTGTCTCACCAACCGATATCCAGAGCAGTTTCTGGTTCCAGTTCTGCACCTGTTTCTGCAGCTGTACTTTTTGATATTTAGAATTTTAAATTTCTGTAAAGTAGATTTTTGTAGATTGTAATACAGTATGTGTTCACTGCCTTTGTGAAACCATATATAATTGTATAATTTCTGTGTATACTCTGAATGCTTTTGCCTTCAATGCGGTATTCAGAAACAGCAATAAATGTTAAGATTTTTATGCTTGGTGGTCTTACTTACTTGCACGCAGCGTCTCGTGGAATCAGTTCACTGTGTGTGTTACTGTTGTTTGTAATGTCTGTCTTCAACATCCTGCATCATGGAGGCTGAATACAGCACTTTTCTGTAGTTAACCTGACTGTTTCAGTATCAGTATTTTCAGCTTTTAAAACTTTTCTTTTTGGAGAAACTAAATTTAAGTGCATACAGTATGTGCAATATACTATATTGTCATTGTATAGTTGTTTTGCAGTTGGTATACAGGGTATTGGCCATTATTCATCAGTAAGAACTGCTGCACTGCAACTGTAGAATGCTACAGCCAGTTGAACGCACATTTCCTAAAAAAAACACTGTGCTGCTCCTTTAACCTGGGCCCAAAATCACTCCTCCTTAACTGTATAGCGCTGTATATCCTGCCATCATTTTATTTGAGTGTCTGGAGCGTGGGTGTATATTTTATGTTCTACACAGTCCCCACAGTGAAACAAAGTATTTAACATGATATGTACACTACTACAGGCTGTGAGTCCTGAGTAACCGACAGTCTTATGTCTTTTATGAGCAGGAAAAGCACAAGTTTAACTCACAACATGAACTTTGTTCATTTTAAGTGTTGCAGTAAAGTATGTCATGTAACCAGCATGCACAATACCAGAACCCCAGCAATAACATACCATTAACAGAATACTGCCATGATGAAAATGCCTGCTCTACCTATTGGGAAGCATGGCACTGATGTGATGATGATGAGCTTTGTGAGTCTCATTATGCTGTAATTTCCCCGGGTAGCAATGGATCCATAAAAGATTTCATATGCAGTAAACTTAGGTGTAGTTAAGGCCATGATTTATATAAAAAAGTCATACATTTATGTTTTGAGTTTGTCGATGGAGTTTTTCTTGACTGTATGGTATTTGGAACCTATTAGCATTAATGTTGTCTTCTCCCTCTCTGTGTCACATGACAAAGAGCAAAGGATGCATTGAGATGTGTTTGGCAAACTTCTTCCACAGAAGCTCAGCAGCTGTTACGGAGCTCCGGTCACAATGAAAATATACAGAGTGACCCTTTTGCCCGTTAAATAAAGATGACTTTTCACGTCCGAAAGGTGTCCCACTAGGTCATCTTACAATATCGCCCCTTGCTGCTGTCTTTAGACTGACTGAAATTTGCTCAGACTCTCTGAGGAAATAAAAAAAAAGTGGACAGCGTTAATCCATGCAGTGCTGTTTAAATGGTGGGCTTTGAAGACTTGTCTCCAGGGAAACAAATGCCAGGTCAGGAGGGATATTAAAAGCAGCTTGACACCAAACGATTTTTAATCTGACCCTGCTTTATGGACGGCAGATGATAGAGAGAGCAGTGTGCATCAGTAGCTTGCAAAAAAAAAAAAAAAAAATAGCCAGTTGACTCTTCACACTGGCATCAGAGTTTATACACAGTTTTATGTCTTACTTACTCCTCTACTTTATGTGTCATTACCGCACTTGCCGAATTTGCTTTGGGCCTTAAATTATATCTGCGCTGTTTTCTTTGCTCGCGGCCCTCAGGGAGCAAGACTCCATTAGTTGGTAATAAAATATCAGAGAGGTGAATTCACTCGCCAGTTGTCAGATCTGCAATGAGAAAAGCTGCCTCTGGCCTCCCTGGGAAGCAACGCATCAAATAAAAGTTAATATATGCATTAAAAAAAAAAGAAAGAAAATAAACTCCAGGGATATATCTAGAAAAAACTTTGTATCTAACTTTGTATTCCTAATTTATCAAAACTCTTCAAAAGCTTTACATATAAGTTTTTTTACTTTCCCCCCAAGATAAACGGTCCCACTGCAGGTACATATATTGTTGATAGATATGTCATTAGAAAAGTCTATAAAGTGGCTTGGGTAGCAGCTGGTGGTGAGCAGAGTGAAGCCTTTGATCAAACAAGTCACTAAAATAACTATGAAATTAAACTCTCCTTCATTTCTCTGGTGACCCCTTTGGAGCCCCCTCACGGACCCCTTGGGGGCCCTCTGGACTACGCTTAAAAATCAGTGGGCAACTGCATGTGGTTATACTTGAGTTTCATGCTTCACCACCTGCCTCAAGAGAGGGACTTTTAAAAAACGGATCTGTGGTCAGCAGTAGCGCATACCGAATCAAACTAATTGTCTGGAGTCATCGAGCACTTTAGTGTCGGACACACTCGGCGACACTGACAGGATTAAAAGAAAGAATATATCAAGTTTAAAGAAAGTCATTATAACATAAGGAGTTAGTATTTAAGTGCATCAGTTGTGACATTCGAGCATATGAAGTGGTTCAACAGGATTGAAAGTTCACAGACGGAGCGCAGTCCTCTGATAGAGGGGGAGGATGTGAGGGAGGGAGGTCAGGCGACGCCACACGCAATCTCTGTGTCATCCAATAGAGGGTACTGTTTAGTTTCCGAGGGAGACCGAACATGCTCGGTCTGTCCTGAAAATCAGAATGCAGAGGGAGTCCTCCTGCTGCCGGTGAGCGCATTCAGTATGCCTCCTTACACACCGCCTTCAATCGGCTGAAAAAGCACACACACAGACATCATGACCTCCCCTCAGCTCCATCCGGCGCTGTCCGCAGGATGAACCCTCGCTCAATCTGATTTTTTTTTTTTTTTTTTTTTTTGTCTTTGAGAGAGGGACTGAATGAATGTGAATGAATTTACCTAACAATCTTTCTCTTTATTGTCGACACGCCAGTGAGAATGTTAGTTTCTGTTAGTGCTTTGGCAGAAGCTCTGACACATTTGTCACACACTTTTCAAAAAACCACAGACATCAGCTCGACTCCCACATGTCTCATTTCTCACGGGGTGAGAAGAAAAAAAAAAAAAACTTTTATCAGCATGATCTAGAATATGCTGCTTGTAAATACTAGCTTCTTGTCTTGTGGTAAATTCCAAGGCACGAAATAATGAGCGAACAAATTTCCTCTACAAACACAATGTGTTTGTTGGTGTAGAAAAAGTTCAGGTGTGAGCAGGTCCGGGGTAAAGCAGGGGTTGGTGTCAATGTCAAGTTACATTATTTGGCACACAGCAGGGTCAAACATTCTGAACTACTCTGACAAACTGGCAAACAGCAGCAGTGGGTGGGACGCTGTTCAGTCTGTTGGCAGACTAGAAAAGTCTGGAGGGAAAAAATATTACCCCCCCCCTTCTTTCAAGAATACCAAACGAACCTAAAAAAATGGGGGCAGCAGGAAGGCTCCACCGCAGGAGGCCTCCAGACAGACTTCACAAGGGCCGCGCTGGCAAAGTGGGGACAGTGAGAAATACAATGTAATGCTCTGAAACGGTCAGTGGAAAATAGGTAGAGATTCAATTATCTTGATGTCCAGGCTCCAGTGGCTTTGAGGAGTGGATTTTTTTTTATGCGGCTCAGTGTGGGGGGCGGCACGCCCAGCAGGCACCGACCTCAGGTGGCTGGTGCTGTTTGAATTTCCACTTCTCTATCAGAATGGCATCATCACAGAGAAAGAGAGACAGTAAGTGGAAGACTGCTTTGATTCAGCCGCTCTATTTGTGTCAGTGTCGCTGCCTATCAGCGTCCTCTTTCAGAAAAGGCTTCAAGTCTCGTCAAAATATACCAAGTTGGGGAAATTCTGAGATATTACATATTACATAAAGTGGTGACATTTATGGTTGGCAATAAAATACTGGCTGCAAGCCTGGCTGGGAAAATCAGGTTAGTGTTAAAAGACTCCTACAGAAGCACTTAACCTTATGTTTCCATGAAATGCATCTTGGCCTCGCGGACATAAAAAAATACTGTACAGCAGACAAAATAAAGCAAGCAGGAACAAATGATTTAATTCCAGCAGAAACACAATGGAAAACACATTAAACTTTATATATACACACATGAATGCATGGTGTAAGCAGCTCAACCAACTTATGATTTCAACTTTGGAACAACCAGAAGGCCTGTGCCAGATGACCTGAGGGTGTCAGTATGCTTGAAACAAAGTGCTCGTCAAACTGCATGTGAACCCTCGACCACACTATTCTGACAATGCAGCTTGTCTGCTTCACCAGTTTAGCACTGTAAAATGTATTATATCCACTGGTTACACTTCTTAGAAGCATTTCAGCAAGTCACAATGCTGACATGTTCATACAGGGGACAAACTGATGAGGGAATTTCCACCGAGCGCCGAGCTAAACAACCTATGGTGTATTGAGTATATCTCCTCATGAACTGGCAAAGTTTCACAGCTAACAGTGGCATTTAGCTCCCGAGGGTGCCTGTTAGCAACTGAATCTACAGTATGGAAACACTTTGGCTGTCAGACGACTATCAGACTGTCAGATGACACTTTATATGAGCGAGTTCTTTTCAACCACACCCAGGTGGTCCCTGTGGAGTTTTTGAGCTCTACTAGTGATACGGAGCTGTTGTTTTTTTTTATGAGTAGGTTCGCATTTTGTTTGTAGCTCGCACATATATAAAGACACACATGTGTATGCAGGTGACGTGATGCACAGTCCTACCAGTTGCTTCACACTGTTCCACTGACATACGAGTGGCTGTAATGCGCCATGAAACACAGCAACGCACCAATAAAGGCAGAGAAGAAGAAGCCAGTAAACCTAGATGTAAACGACGCAGGGTTTAGAATGCTTAAGTTCTGCAAATGTTTTATGAGGAAGGAAACTGAATCCACACATTTGTAGATCACAGGTGTACACATAATGAGTTTTGGCGAGTAGCAGTAAATGTAAACAGAACTTTTGTTTGCTTACAAGAAAACTCCACAGGGCATCTTTAAGAGGTGTGATATCTGATATGAACATCGTTAAATCAGATCAAATTAGGCCTTTCTTGAAACAAACTTGACACATGAAGACGATCTGACAAGCACTTCGTTTGAAGCACACTGACATCTTCAACGGTAAATCTAGTGATATACTGTCTGTTTCTTATAATCAGTAAATCTACAGAAAAGACCCAAAGCATCAGTGAATCATGAACACACCATCCCACGTACAACATCCTGCTGATGTTAATACTCAAGCTGAAAATAGTCCTCAGCGAGTGCACTATTTCCTGTGTGAGTAACGTTTGCTGAAAAACTACAGGGCCCGGCCAACTACTTACCTTTTGATACCTTCAAAAAAGAAAGTATGTATTTCTGACTCGTCGTTGATTGTAGGTAAAAGCTTATTTTTGTTATGCTGATGACACTACTCTGGAAATTAATGTCAGCGATTACCTCTGTGGTACGTTCCAGGCACAGAGAGACTGAGAGATCACCTAGAACCTCAGCACCAATAACTAGAGTTACTATTCTGTCATTGGTAAGTTGCAGGAAAATGGGCGACAACCAGCTGTTTATGTTTATATGCGACTAGGTAAATGATAGCAGGTATTCCCCCCTTTTCTCATCAGTTTACTACACTGCACCACCACCACTCTACCTCTAACCCTCCAGTCACAGAATGAGCCACCACAGCCTCAGAGTTCGCTGCACATCTCAACCAGACACTTTTATTCCCACAGTGCAGCGAGACGCTTGAAGCCAGACGGAGAACATTTCCACTGATTGTTGACACTGTTGTGATTTTATTTCCTGGAAACTCTGAAGAAAAATAACTTTTTTTTTTAAAGTCAAGTCTAGAGAGAAGACTCTCTCTAAGCAGTATTCAGTATTCTCTTTTTTCAAACCTGTCTGAACCTTCAACCTCCGGTGTTATTCCCCCGCATCCACACATCAACTCAGCTACAAGATCAGCAAATGAATTTCTCAAAGCTTTTTCATTGCTGATATGTCAGCGGTGTCCACAGTAAATGTATTCATATCCATATTAAAATATCCATCTAAAGTAAGAAACGTGACCTGCGTTCATCAGGTTATGGCCTTTCTGTAACTTTACTACACTCTGATGAAGTACACTAATTGACTTTATCCAACATGTTGGCAGTTGGCTGTCTGCCCCCCCCCCCCCCCCCCCCCCCCCCTCCAGCCACTCAGTCTAATGGCTCTGGACCGTCTTGTCTATAACAGCCTGATGCTTTTAGAGGCCATTCCCAGAGATGCAACCTGCTCTTTGCGCCGGGTTGTAAAAAGTGTGAATGGGAGTCTAATAAAGGTGCAATTACAGCAATTGCGTGTGTATGTGGTGATACTGCGGTGAAGTGTATATGTGCATCCTGCAGCTGAGGAGGCAGCTTGCTTGGATGCTTTATGATGATGATAATGGATTGTTAGGCCACACCGGAGAGGCGCACAGGAGAGTCAGTCCCGTCGCAGCTGCTACTGGCTTGTCCAGGCAAACGCTGACATATAGCAAAGTCTTCAAGTCTGCGGTTCAAGTGCGTCTGACACCATGAAGGCATAAATAAATGAGAAACTCACTGAACTGCTCACTGGAACTCTTTACATTAAGCGCAATTAGAATTTATTTATTTGAGTCTCCGAAAACCAGGCAAATGAAATTGAATCGTTTAAGATGGCCACTTAAACTGTATCGATTTGACTTTTGGTTGGAGGAACATTAAGTTGAAATGTAGCTCTGTGAGAACATGCTATGGATGGTTGAGAGCTGCTGCTGCTGTTAGGGGGGCCAGAAAAAAAAATGTATGTGCCATAAGCACAGTTCATTCACTGCAACAATAGACCTCTTGTCACATTTAGAGCTGCTTGTTGTATTTTAAATCGATAGGCAGAAAATAAGAGTTACTCATATCGGTGAGAGGTCTGGAGACCAGCATATCATGTGCACAGGACTTGAATTACGAGTGATACGTCATGGCACATACATTATAAATGAACAGGCGAGATGGAGACTGTAAATATTAAGAGGTTGACATCTAAACTGTAAGAGGCAAGCCTGGCTAAATATGTGAACTTCAGCCTTACATCATGCTCTCCGGGGATATTAATAAATGCTAATGGTCAATAAAAGCCCCACCAGACTACACACACAAACACTTTGACCACAAGTACACACATCTCTTTACTGGTGGATAGAGCTTATATACTCTATAAATGTTACAGGACAATGCACATTTCATTAAACTCACTTTTTAACTAACTAGACTCAAGCACACTTTTTAGTATCATTCAAGCCTCACAAGCTTGAAGTAAGGAGAGAGAGAAAGAGAGAGAGAGAGAGTGCACATGCAGTTAACACCAACTATCTGAAGATGCTAACAACTCCACCTTAATTGAATGTGACAATTAGTGCTGGTGCTGTGAATTAGACTATTTTTGCAACAAGGCTTATTTGCATAGAAAGGGGCCAATTTTGCACAGAATGTATGAATATTACCTCATTTACATACATGCAAATGCAACAGGCGCACCATGATGCTATTTGCTAGGCGGCGCAGTTTGCGGTGCGTTTCACCCTTTGTGGGTGCTTTGTCTTTTTGTCTCATTTGCACAAGTTTAGCAGCAAGAAAGCCCATTCCATCCTTTTTTCTGGATTTGGCCCAAAGTGGTTAAATGCATTATCTTGTAGTAACTAGTGAGGTTGCAGATTGCAACCAACTGAATACCCCTCCCTCTCCACTTCCACTTCCAAGCGTGTAGGAGAAACCTACGATGGCTGTGAAACTCACAAAAAATGTGAAAGGCCCTCTCTAGTGTCTGTTCTAGGCTACTGTAGAAACATGGCGGTACAACATAGTGGGCACCATGGAGGAGGAGCCGCTCCCTATGTAGAAATAAAGGGCTCATTCTAAGGTACCAAAACCACAACAATTCTTATTTTGAGGTGACTGTACACTAATTAGACGTCACAAGTTTCAGTGTCACTGTGCAGTGTTAATGGATGTTAGAATTTTACTCTATCAGAGCTGCTTTTTCATTATAAGAGAGGAAATGATCAACACAGTAGGGTTATTGTATGTAGTATGTTCTTTGACCCTCCAATGTTAACTTTTACCAACTCAACACAGTGTTAATGAGTTAATGGGATTTATCTCAATCAGAGTTGATTTATTATCACAGAAGAGTAAATTATCAACACTACAGAGAGTAATATTTACACTCTCCAGTTATTTAACCTGTAATCTTAAGTTTAAATAACACTCTACAGTGTAAGTGAGTGATACTTTTTTACTCTGTTTAGTAAGTTTAACACTAGGGCAAGTGTTAATTTAACACCAATTCCAAATGGGACCAAATACACTCGGGAATAGTGTTAAATTGAACTCTTTAAGTGTAACTTTAACACTGCAAAATGATTGTGTAATCCTCTCCTGTCTCCAGCTCTGCTTAGGAAACCCCATGACATTGCTAATTAGCTGATATCTATAGTCGATCTGAATGATCACTAGAAGATGTAAACCTCATTCACTTCCTCTCTCAGAAATGCTGCTCAGACAAACACTGAAAAGTCCTGACATTTGGACCCTTCGTGTAATTTTTTTTTTTATTGGCTTTCTGAAACTAACAATCAAAAAGTTATCCACACTACAGCAGAGCCTCTTGACATTTTGAGCGTGTATGTATTGTCTGCGTGCAGCGTCTGTAACTAAACTTCAATCTGCTCACTCTTTGCTGGCTGTGGTTTTTCTGCATTCATCCAGTCGTCTTGTTGTGACAGTGCTGTATTTAACACTTAATGATGTAGGTGTTATCAAGCACAGACTCTTTGAACACGAGCGCTGATACGCTCCGCACAAAGTCGAGATAAACCCTGTGGATCCAGTGGGAGATGTGGCGGTACAGAGGAATGACAGCATGTCTTTCCCTCTCTTTCTCTTTTCCTCTCCTCCCTTGTTCTGTTGCAGCCATCCCGCTGGCCGAAGCCTATAATTTGGAATGTGTACAATGGAAAAATTAGCTGTCAACCAATAAATCTGTGGAAAGGGAGCCATAGAGGTTCATGCGATCTGACCCAGGAAACTGCTGTGAGAATAGTTGAGCGGAGAGGGACGAGCTGTGGGAGGACGGACCGCTGTGAGTTATGGCTCCGCTAGGCCATAAACAAAACACAAGCAAAGGGGCCTTTGAAGCTAACAAGACCATGCAAGGGTCAAATACGTAGTTAGATGTGTCTTTGGCATTCAAAGAGTTGGCCCGCATTTTGCATTCATCCGATGGAAAAAAAAAATGCACAAAGGTGAGACAGTAACGTTTTCAAACGAGGGGGAAAAGCAGAATTTAATGTTCCACAGAGAAAATCATACTTCATTATTGGCAAGACTCGTGGATCCGTTTGTAACAACGGACAATTATAACAAACGGATTTCCTTTATTCTAGCAGAACACAGTCGTGGCATTTTAGAGTCATTTTTTGAAAGGAAGGCCCCTCCTGCCAGGCCTCTGTCTGGTTAAGGGGAAGGTTAGATGACACACTCGTTCCTCTTGCCGACAGGATACTTGTTGTCTTATTGCCGGTCCTGACCTTTTAGTCAAAGTGCAAAGAAATGTCTCAAAGACAGATGCATCAGCAGCACGAAGGCCCGGCCACAGATTATCACCGCACAGTTTCAGACTACTGTGAATGTCACACGGAGTTAATGGGGAAGCTGAACTTTCAAATAATATTTTCTTCTTTGACTTTTAAGTCAAACATGTTGTTTTTTTTTCTGCTTCTTCCCCCTTCATGTGGAGTTTCTTAAAAGCCACAGATCTTGTTGCTGTTTTTTGAATTTCATTCACAAAAGGATGCAGACAGACTAATGTGTATATTAACCAGTGGCGGCTGGTGACTCAAAAACTTGAGGAGGACAGGAGGAAAACCAACATGGAATCTTACAGCAAACCGCATCAAACTATACGATCGTCTCACCTGATGAAATCAGAGGAGTGGGGGGCAATTTAATATGCTAATAAAACAATTTGCTTTCAAAAACAAAAACCTTTGAGTGGTGCAAATGTAGTATCGTTCTATTGTGACAAATTTATGTTCTCATCAACAACAGACAACTGTCTATTTTCTTAGTATACAGAAATATGAAGTAGCACAAAGCTTATAATGTGATACAGGAACAGATCAGTGCTGAACACTAGAAACATTCACACATCTAAAAGTGAAGGTTCACATCAGAAAGTATTAATGCATGTATCAAATACATGACTTCCACACTCTGATCTATGTGCAAGACATACAAAATATAGTCTACAAAGCTGACATGTTAACAGTAGCGGTGTTAACATGAACACAGAACTCACGGTTCTGATCTTATCATGGATTCACGGATCACGGATCATTTTTAGGATCAGCGCAGAAAAGGTGGAGACAAATAAAACTTTGTTTTCTGTAACACACTTACAGCCAGAAACAGCGAGGAACTTTTGCCCATTGTCTTAAATGAAAGCAATATTTAAGATGTTTAAATGAAATAAAATAAATATATAAAATCTTCAATGCTCAGTTATTGCAATATGAGGCATGAAACCTTCCTCTTTTAAACACAGTAGTGTATGAAACGGCCTCTGTCCACATCATCAAAACATGATGATAACAAACATTCACCGCTAACGTCAGTTAGCAGCTAGATGCTAATTAACATTAAACAGCACGATCACGGATCAACTACGATCCATTACACCACTAGTTAACACTTGTTATATTCTAGTTACTTTGAGCTTATTAGTCAATATACAGCTCAGCATAAAAACAAACTAAACAAACAATGAGAAGCAGCCAGAACTCCTGCACACTAATCACACAACATTAACAGGTGACTGAACAACTACTCAATTAAAAACCAATGAATGAGTCCAGACAGCTCACTGTAACTTCAACAAGCAAACTAACGCTACCCACAACACATTAAGGAGATGAAATCACAAAAAAAGCCACACAGAGACATTTAACCATCAGCGATGAAATCAGCGAGCAAAGAGACAGAAAGAGAGAAGCTGTATCTGACTCACGTTATCTGACGTCTTCTTCTTTCTTTCACGGAGATGAAGTATTCATGTCATAACGTCCATTTGTAGCTGTTGGTCATCTTGTTTGTTGGTTAACAGAACTTAATGGCTGCTGGTTAACCAGTCTGATATCATTAGCAACAATGACAAACAAGCTAACTCTCCTGGGTGTCTCTCCATTGCTTCCCTCTCCAGCCTCCCCGCAGTGCTGCACAGTCCAGATAATTTCTTCCGTTAGCTTAACAACAGTCCTTAACAGTCCTTCCATGGATGTATAAAGAGTCCTTCATGCTGCTACAACAAGCCAGCTGTTGCATTAGCTAACAAGGAGCTGTGTATGGCTGCTACTCTGCCTTACAGTTAAGAAAAGAAGATGAAATCTGGAAGCTGTGATTGGACCAATTAGATGACAATATTGCATTCTGGTTGTTGATTGGTAAGGGAGGCCGGCCTCCCTTGGAGGTAATTTTACGTCTCATGGCCAATCACAGATTAGCATGAAAAAAACTGAAATACATTGAGTCCAATGTAAGAGGCCCCGCCCTGCGCAGGACAGCAGGCACCCGCCCTCCCTTGCCCCCCCACCTACCACCTTCCATGACATTTGAGCTACACTACTTTACACTCATTTTAATACTTTGTTTACTGACCAGATACCTGCAAAACTAATGACATTCCCATCAGTCTAAGCTAAAGCGTTGGCATGCTAACATTTGCTAATGTTAGAATGTTTACTATGTTCAGTAAGATGGAGAACATGGTAAAAAATGATACCTGTTAATTATCATATTTATCATACTTTTAATGATCATAAAATTGTCATTGTGAGCATATTAGCATTTAGCTCAAAGCACCACTGCGCCTAAATAGCCTCACTGAGTCACTAGTGTGGCTACATTCTTTGTATTTATGGTTTTTCATTTGAAATGGGAACCAAGGAACATCAAATCATTCCTCGCCTTTCACTTTGTTTCAATGTCAAGAGGTTTTATCCTTCACTTTATCCCATAACCTAGATTTTTGTAGCTGTATAAAATACTGTGTAACCTCGGACTCCTGATGGTTTGGATTGACAGAGAAGGAAAGAAAACACTGACTGTTCAAAGATGAACAAGATTCCATCAAGTTATCATCCAACATCGTGACTGTATTACATATGGCTGATGCTAAAACATGTCAGATTCCTCTTTTTTTTTGGCAGCGTTTTAAGGAACTTTTATCAAGAAAGATACAAGAAAAATATGATCAACATTTTACCTCTGATAATACACTACAATCTAACTGATAAGCCAGGTTCCTGCATGTTTTCCAGGCTTGTGCACATTTTTTTATCATATCTTCTGCAGGTAAACAACATGTTCCAGTGTTCTTTTTCTGCCATTAATCATTGCAATGTCTCTTTCCTCTTCCAAACTTGTGCTTGTGACGAATCAGAATAGCTTATGCATTTTATGTACGTGATATATTTAGTTACCTTTGGAGGTTTGCTCATCTCTCCTGGCTGTCACGTGATTTCACAGCAAACATGTTTTTTTCGTGGATCAAAATAAGGTCGATGAAATGACGATTAGACCTCGTGTTTCATCGTTGCCATGTTTGATGTTATTGCAGGCAGAATGAGAGGTGAAGTCAATTAAGATACAAATAAGAGTAATTTGCAGCATTGTCCCAGTGCTCAGCTCTCACTCACTCATTCCCAAAGCGCTGTTGTTTGATTTCACAAAGAAAACATTTACAAAATCAGAAATGGGTTTCCTCTCTCATACCTATTTTAATATTTTAAGACCTCTTTGTAAACCATATTTAAGGGTAACAAATGAGTCGGTTTATTAGGGACGTTTTGCAGTGCATAAAAAAATGTTGAAATTAAAATTTTATTCGCACAAGCTGTAAAATATCTTCAGTTAAAGGAGAAAGCCACATTTCCTTTTTATGAAACCATAAATCCAGAGCTGTTTACTCCTAGCATGGTTATTATATCGATCTTATTATCATGGACTTCAACCACTGATCAGTCATGCAGGTCAAAGTCAGAATGATTCTTCTGGATACAAATATTCACTCATTAAAATTTGGGAAACATTTTACTATTTCATGACGGCACCTGTTAGTGAGCGCTGGTAATTTATTGCCTCAAGGCAGAAAGTAATATTTTGCAATATTTTCATTTTCCATGCAGAGCTCCAGTATCACATCAGCATTTTATTTTTTTTGACGCAGCTTTAGGTTTCATTGTGAATATCACATTTTTTAGGGAAAAAAAAAAAAAACTTGAGAAAGTAAACCGCTCAGAGGACATGACGGCTCCACATCTAGCACTTTAGCTTTTTTGACTGATGTTCAGGCATAATGTTGAGTGTGAATATGTGGTTCAGCATTTCTTTCTGTTTATCCTGCAGTTTGATCTCTTTAATCCGAGATGTGAGACGTGCTAACACAGTCTGCTCAACTGCTGAACTTGCTGGAGCGATGAGGTGCCTCCGAGGTTTATCGCACCAAATAGAAATAAAAACATGAGTGTATTTTAATTTAGGTCATGCAAAAAAAAAAGGATCTACAAGTTGATATTTACCAAGTCTTGCCAATTCAAGTTCCCTGAATTGATTTCCACTGTCAGCTTTCAAAAAATTGAATACTGTAATGATGATCGTCAACTTGTAAACATGTGAGCAGGTACCTTCAGTCTGCACAGAGGAACAGCATCAGAATCAGCAGAACTGGTGGAGTAGCAGAAGCAGAGGAGCCGCCTCCTTATCAGTTAATGGATGAATACACTGGAATGTCGGCCTGTTCTCCACACTGACGTTTAAACTGATGAGTCCTGCTCTCCAGCCCAAATACAGGACTGTCAAACTGGTGGGGAGACAAACACTTTCATCCCAAAGATAATAAAAATACATGGGAGAAGCAAAGCCAAGTATGTGATCGACTAATCTCCCAGCATTCTGTGGTGGAGTTGAGGGGGTGGATGGGTGGGGGGGAGACATCCCAAAATTGATTGCTAGAGCTTTTTGTTTGCCTTGCATGCCATATTGTTATCTTCCATTAAAAGAGTGTGTACAGAGTCTTGTACCCAGACATAAATCAAAAGGCTTGGGTTCGGTCAGGCTTAAGGAGGAGTAATCAATTATACTCTAGCAGACATAGAGGAAGAGGCTGAGCTTGCACCTCCAGCTGCTCTCATTACCATAATCATCCCCCCCTAAAGTGATGCAGATTCAAACACAGAGACAAGAGATGAATTCATGAACTATCCAGCCTGACAAAAAAATATAAACTGAACTGAAGGAATTATAGTTGTTTAGTATAAAATAAATCTTGTTTGAAATAAATCATGCATTGACAAGTGTCTGTTTTATGAGAGGAGGCTATTTTGTGGTGAGGTGTAGTTAGAGGACAGGAGTCAGTGGCCATGATTAGACACTGTGTCAACAGATAAACCTCAAATAAATCCTTGTAAAACTTTAAAGGGTCGGTTTACTACTCATGCTGAGTACTCTAGTCTGTGATAACGCTTGTGTCTTCTGTGGTTTTGGAGAAGGCCTGATAAGAATTACTCAAGTGACATCCATTGAGTAAAACAAAAGTAATGCTTGATGGGAGGTAAAATGACAAAAATAGTGTATCAGCAGAGACCGCGAGCTGCCTTCAGTAATGAGGTGCTGAGCTACTAATTGAAGGATCATGAGGGACTGAGGGTATGAGGTCCCTCTAACAGATGGTAGGAGTCTGGAGTCAGATAAATAAACCATTAGCCCAGCATGGAGAAATCACCATGTGAGGGAGCCTCGCGCCAGCTTCACTAAAATCTTGGTTACAACATGAAACAACATAGTGTAATCTCAGATCTTAGTTATGAACTGATGGATCACTTTGCTTGGCTGAGGAAGAGCAGTGAAAGATGATTGAAGGAAGACAACATTGCGAGACTCATGTGAGGGAAAGACAAAAGATATAAATCTTTGTTGTCAGCCTTCAGCTGCGTCAGATCTGGACAGCAGGGATCTCTGCTGATTGGATTGTTTTATGTTAACGCCAGCCTGACATACTGTTGCCCTACTTGGGCTCTGACATGAAACAGACAGAGCCAATAGAATTCTTTTTGCCCCAGGACTTCTACTATCATGAATATGAGTTGGCAAATAGACGTTTCATGAACAGAGAGTTTGATTCTGTGATTCCATTAAGAATGCATGTCCTATATTTTAAAATGTATTCAATATGAGAGTGTGGGGGTTTGTATTACCAAATTCTGCACAGTCCAATCCGTCATCTGAGATGGTGACAATACAGCTATAGAAATGACCCCAGTTTTAAACTGAATTAATTAAGCAATGGCACACACACAAAAGGATGATTTAAATCAAACAAGTGTTAAAGAACCTTTGTTTTTGTGTCACAGTGACATGGAATGGAATGACATACATAAGTTAACTGGTAGAGTGACACATTCCTTCCTGTGTAAAGGGAAGAAAGTGCTGTATTGGGAGCAACGGCTTGTGAAGGTGAGCTCAGTGATTGTTTATTTACTTATGTTAACAGAGAGAATGCAGAAGAGTGATGCATGTTTCTTACACCCTATTTCTTCACACAGTGGATTCATTTACCATGACATAAAAACACATTTTGTTGAATGTTAATATTGAACACAGGAATTTAACACTCTTATTATGTGAAAGGACCCAAACTGTTACCTTTATTTGTTTGTCTTGTTTCAGGGAAGTTTTATGTCCCTTAATGGATTGTATTTTAAGTTTTGGAGGATGCCCAAGTATCAGTTTTTGGACACTTAGGGGCAGCATTTCACAACAAAGTACATTTCATACAAGTTGGACAAGTTATAAACTGCTATGGTTAACTTGTTAGAAAACAGTCGCCTGATTACACATTCAGCAGAGACAGAGCTGCATTAGTATTCATTCTCAGTCGTGTTTCTGGTCACCTGATTCATTCACCTCCTGGTTCCGCTTGGCTCTTGATGTGAGGAAGACATATCTGTCTCTTTAGCAGCTAAATCTTCCCCTATGGTCATCAGTTAAGAGCCGTTTCGCTAAAACAGCCGCCTGCTGCAGCAGAAAACGAGGATGATGAGAGCTGTTGAGAGTGAACCAAAATAGTAAAGTTTTGGGCCGTAAACTCAAATCAATGAGCCGAAAGAACTAGAGAGGTTCTGTTATTTTTTACATTTATACATATCCTGTGTTAAATACCACCCTCAGCTTTATGTTCCTCCGACCTAAATTAAAGACAGAATCACAGGTTTTTACACAAGTTACTCTTAAAGTTATTAGAATTAACTGCAACTGAGTAGAAGAATTATGATGAGTAAGAAGAACCTGGAAGGGATTTATGCTCTGATAAATAATAGGATACATTCATATAGAATCAGTGCTGGGATGGTTTATCTTGAAAAAAATGTGTCTCAAATTCAAGTTTGTTACTGGTTTAAAAGTGTAATCCAACTTTTACTGGAAAAAAGGGTCCAGGTACACCATCTGCAATCAAATTTGTTAATAACAAAACTAGCACCTCAGGCTCACTTCTTAACTATTGTTGCTACAAACACATTTTCATTACTGCCAATGAGCCCAGGAAGAGCCTATTGGATCCAACTGGGTTTAATCTAAATGTAAAATCTGAGTCAAAACAGTGGAACATCAGCAGTAAAAAAAAAAAAAAGGCACTTCATTCACATTATGAGCTGTATGCCAGAGACTCAACAGTTCAGACTGCTCCCAAACACACCGTCATGCCTGTTCCAGCTGCACGCTGTGTGAGGTTCATTCATATTCTACTCCCTGACTTGCTCTGGACCAGGTGTATCCAACAGTTCTTATAAATGACAAAATCCAACCACGTGAAAGCTCATCATATATAAAACAATAATTTATTATTTCTCTCATTTTACAAGACATCAAATTGTGTGGCTAACTAAGGATTTGTTACGCTGTTATTCTGTTCAATACATGAAGCCCTAACAAAAGCAAAAGCGACTACAATGTGTGCTTCAACAAACACTGACATTTCAATTTCAACAATGTGAGAAACATCTTCCTCTAAACATACGTACATACACAATGATCTCACGTTATGAGGATCACTACATTATGGAACAGATGGTATGTCGCTGGTGGTATTAACTTTGGGAAATCAGCACCATTAGGAGAGAAATTAAAACTAAAGAAGTGGATTTGTTACAAAAATTTTATTTTTTTAATTTACAAAAAGTCCTTTTGGAAAGGATTACGTGTTCTACCTCGCAGGAAAATAGCAATATTTTGTTTCCATAAAAGCATCGAGTATGCAAAACCGTAAAATACTGATAAGATAATATAGTACGAACAAAATAGTGTAAATAGTGTTAATGCTGGTTGTTTATGTATGGCACACGGTCTTTACACACTTTTCAAAACCTTCCAAAAAGTCAGATATTGTGTTTTTGTTTCCAAAATTATTCAAAAGAGCAAGCACAAAGGTAGAAAAGGTTATTGAAAGGATTTGAAAAACTTTTCCAAAAATCATCCTCACGGCCATGTCCGATTCATGTCAAGTCCAACCGTCATTTAAAAAGGACCTTCTCTTCACCACAGCAGAGGAAAATGTTCGTCCAGGAAAGCCTTTCCTTATTTCCTATTTACAAAATGTTGCCACATTGAACGAGGCAGGAATCTCTACCCCAACTGGTAGTGTCCTATGTACAGTCCATTACACTCAGTCTGTCCTCTGGCTGGCCTGCCTGCTGAACTCAGAGCAGGACTTAGACTGTGGTCACAGACAGGAGTGAGTTGTAAACCCTTGTGCCGTCTGGTGACTTGGTACCGTGGGTCAGCAGTTCTTGGATGGTCATCCAGTTGTCAAATATTTTCTTATTCCTCTTTTTCATCATCTTTTTGTGGCTGAGTTCTATGATGTTGGGCTCTTTTTTGTCCTCTGGACCGGCCTGCTCCTTCAGACAATCGGCTCGGCTCTGCTTCATGAACTCGCGGCGCTGCCTCTGCTCCTTGGCGCGGACGGCGTGTTGCTTCCTCTCCTCCTTGCTCCAGTAGCGGCCCATCTTCAGCTCGCTTATGGCGTCGTCATCTGTGGTCATGCCGCTGCGCTCTTCGTGGATGCGCAGGGCTCGCTCCCTCAGCAGTTTGTCCCGAACGGGTCGCTTGGTGATGTAGCGCGTGCCGTCGCTGCGGATCTTCACCTTCCACTCCATCTTGGGCTCCAGGTCGTTGGAAGAGATGTGGTCCCGGCACATGCTGACTAGACTCATCTGGCTCTGGGCGTACTCCACGGCGGATTTCTGCTGGATCAGTTGCATGTAGCTCTGGTAGTGCTGGGCGTGGGCAGGGATGTGGGCGTGCTTGTAAGGTGAGTGTGGTTGGGAAAAGTTTCGCCCGGACTTACTGGACTCTCCCAGCTTCCTCTCCTTGCTCTCCGCCTGCAGGGCGTCTGGATCCTTGGAGGAGCCTCTGCTACGGCTGGAGCTACAAACTTCCTGGACGGGGGACAGGAGAGGTTTGAGCATCCTGCCGTTGGAGCTGCTGGAGCCGGACG
Organism: Euthynnus affinis; assembly: GCA_029490765.1. Lineage (NCBI taxonomy): Eukaryota > Metazoa > Chordata > Actinopteri > Scombriformes > Scombridae > Euthynnus > Euthynnus affinis. Next base: position 6,689,253 of record CM055840.1, on the reverse strand, counting down.
CCCCGGCCTGGTTCTCTGCCCCTCGACGGAGTGAGTTGTCCGGAGACAGCTCCAGAGTGAGAGGGGTGCTGCGGCAGCTCTCGCCAGTGTTGTAAGCGCTGGAGCTGTCTTTGTCTGATTTCTCCGGCAGCTCCGTGATGTCCGAGAGCTCGTGGCGGCGCGCGTCGATGCTAGTGTTGTAGTTGCGGAAGCCGCTGTTGTGGAGCATCCAGGACTCGCGACACTGCTCCCTCAGCTGCTGCATCTTGTGAGCGCGGACGATGTTCAGGCACTCCAGCTCGATGGTGCGCAGCTCCTCGTTGAGAAGCTCCAGCTCCTTGTCCACGCCCTCCTGGTCCTGACCTCCCGCACCGCCGCCCTGGCAGTACAGAGCCTGCGCTCCACTGTTCCTCATTTGGCATTTCAGCTCCAGGAGCTCTCTGAAGCGCTCGCACTCGTCAGCGGGGATACCCAGGAAGTCGGTGTCGGCGTAGTCCGCGGAAATGAACGACTCACCGCTGAAGGGCAGGTCGGTGCTACCCAGGGTGTCCTGGCTGTAGGTCAGCATCCTGCAGCTGCCCAGCGTGTTGGAGGCCGTGGTCTGGTCGTCGGCGAGGTTCTCCTGCTCCGAGCTCTCGTCGTTTCGCGTGCTCTCGTCCGTGCGGCCGACACCGCTGTCCTTCTCGTGGTGGTTGGACAGGAGTGTGGCCGTGTCTGTGGTGCCGCCATCCTCCTCGTGCTTCTTCTGTAAAGACAGACAACAAACAGCTCAGGAATAGTGCGAAAGTGTTATAGGGATACCTACAAAGGATGCCGTGCTTGTTTATTTATTTATTTTACATTTTTTTTAAAGAGACAAATCATTAGAGTGGCTGCATCCCTCATCGTGTTGCAAAAGTGTGCAAAATACAAAAATATAAGAATTAGAAGTTGGGTTAACACTCTTTTTTCTGTAACTATTACCTTGTACCTTGTATAACTGTTCATGAAACCTTATTTAAAATGCACCTAAAAAACAAATTGCTTCCCTTCTTTTTTGCCAATGTGCTTTTCCACATGTCACACTCTCCATCTTCTGTAAATGGAAAGACAGCTGCTAAAAACAATTGAACAGCTGCTACTCTCTGCAGAATTGGCTGAGCCAGAGTCATCTACATATGTGTTAGTGCAGATTGATAGTGCTCCTTTGCCTCTTCACACTGTGCGCGCGCGTGTGTCTTTGTGTGTGTGCGTACCTGCTGCAGCATGCTGGCAGTGAACTGCATGGCCTGATGGTGCTGCTGCTCCAGCATGTCCATGTGGAGGTCATCCAGGAAGTCGTTCCTGTCATCATCCATCCAGCCCTCGTCCAGCTGAGACGCGGCAGGGGAGAAGAGAGACCTCGTTAGACGCAAATATTCAACTGAAGCAAAGTTTTACTAAAAATAAAAAACATTTCTAAGTTACAATTTCTTTTGTTTAATGGTTTGAGAGAGAATTCACTTCGAGGAACAACAGATTTGGTTCCAAAAAGAACAGTGTGAGGTTTCAAACGCCTTGTTGTCATTAACCTTTATGGAGTTCACACCCATAATGACATCTTAATTACCTGGATCTCTGGTCTGGCCACCAGCAGAGAGATGTTCTGGTTCCCCTCACTGGTCAGCAGCGCTACCGCATCCTCCCGGTTTTGTATCTCAACGCCATTGATCTTGAAAGACAGAGAAAAGAAATATAAGAACAGCTGATCCTCTTCAAATGAAATAAGTGTTTATACTCTGACAGCGACATTACATTCTAACCACCACCTGCACAATAAGTCATCAAATGCTTAAATGTGAAAACTACAGCTGTCAAAGTAGGTAAAATCCTTTTTTTGGTTTAAAAAAAAAAAATATTGGTGATTTGTTTACAAGCGAGCAACTTCCTCTGCAGAGATTATAGAGATCTTACCTGGATGATTTTATCTCCTTCTCTAATTCTGCCATCTTTTGCAGCAATGCTGTTGGGATCAATCTAAAGTAATCAGAGAATAAAACATAAAAAGAATAAATCAAGAAGAAGGTTAAGATCTGTCTGATTTCGTCCACCCTCAGAGCCCCCTGTCCTCTGTTTTACTGATTCATTGTTGACATGCGGGTACATTTCTGACTTAGAGCAGAAGCTTCACACATCAAAAAAAAGAAGAGATGCAATGATCATGATGGAATGAGAGTAAGGAAATGAAATAAAATGAGAGTGAGGGAGATGTATAGCATATGATTTACAGAGCACCCAGAAGTGATTAGAAAGAGATGAGCAATACAACATACCTCACTAATGTAGATCCCAGCTTCATCCTCATCATCAGTCCTGTAACAGATCGTTAGGCCAAGCTTGTCTTGGATGTTGGCTCGGTACAAATCCACCTCCTGGTGAGACACGTGCACAAATGAATATCCCACACATCTTAAATAATTGTTTTTTTTTTTTTTTTTTTATCCCATGATTGAGTAGAAAATAGTTGTATTTTTGCCCATGTTTGTCTGGACAGAACGAAATATATTGACTACGAAAATGGGATCACAGAGCAACTGTGATCTATCAATCACTGTAATGAATCTTTCAGCTGGACACAGGGAAGACATCGGCTTTCTCAGAGGCCCACTGACAGGATGAGAGATGATGCAGTGGACTGCAGACGGACAGAGTCCCGTTTTTCACTTGTCAACACCTGTAATCTCACAGATACAGAGAGAGATACGAGCTGCGCCGTTCTTTGAGGGCAGAGGACGAGCTCGACGAGGGTTAAGCCCCTCCCCCCCCACCCCAAAAAAAAAAAACCCGGGTCACGGCTGAATGATGAGGCACCTCTCAAAGGAATAGTTTTTACATTTTGAGAAATATTTTCTTTTCTCAGACAAAGAGTCGCTCTACAAAGACACCTTGGGGTAGTCAGTATCTGTCTGCTGTGCATCTGCCATCAGCCGCCCTGAACTTCACCTTTCTGCTCTCTTGTCCCTGTAGCTCCTCCGTGGATATTATTAATATCAAGCAGTAGGTGGCTGGGGTTTAGCGGGGGGATAGGGGGGGGGGTTAGGGTTGACGGAGGTCACTAACGGAGCGCAACAAAGGCTTTAGAGTCCTCTTACCCCCGGCTACATTATGGCATCATCCAGGCATTGTTAACGTCAACATCATCGGATTCATCACTGTGGACCTATTATTTGCGCCATCTAATTATCCACCGGGCCTCGTTTTCGAAGACTCATTAGGCCTTGTCACTAATAAGTAATGATGTCACCGTTGTGCATCTGCTGGAACAAACCGGCTATTTGATTCCTGTCTGGCCTACATCTCAGTGTCTGCATGTAGGGAGGGGCGCTTTATCAATAACTATGACAAATCGGGACTTGCGGTCGCTAGCGAGGCCATCGGACTGGAGACACAGAGGCTGCCACGGGTCTGATGATGGAGCAATAATGCGTTGCTGTCTGGATGTAGATCTTCATTGAGAAGACAGTGGAGAAGGAGGGCAGGAGGTGGTGTTTTACCTCGTATTCCAGCTCCTCGCGCTCTATGTCCTGTTGTATGCCCTCCAGGAAATCATTGGGGTCAAAGTACGCATGGCCAGGAGGATGCCTGAGAAATGAAAAAGAGTTGAAGATAAACTGAAAAAGGCTGGAATGCTAATTTAACACACCCACAAACAGAAGAAAAAAAATCTAACACATTTGTCAATCTGGATTTAATTTTGCCCCAGAGTTTGAAAATTAAATGAGAAGCAGGGGAAGAAATAATAAGAAGCGAGTGTAGGAATCACACTTGAATCAGATATGTTGTAGCTCTACCCGGAGGATAATCACAAATTAACATGCTGCGTTATTAATTTGACTCAGAAATCACTTAAAGAAATCACGATTATTCATTAAAGGGCGACTGCTGCCGCCACAGAGTATGAAACGTAGCCAGACTTTGAGCTCCGGGGCCTAAAAAAAAAAAAAAAACACACAGAAAACAACAGTCGCAATTTGGGAATATGCAAATACAAATGAAGAGAGCCGTCATTTTAATGTGGCTGCTTTATGCCCCGGAGGAGCCGTCATCTCCCGAAAGTGACATTTTCCCTTCAAACTTCACGCGCATGTCCTTTGTGATCACAGCGGTGTGGTCTGGTGAAGAAGATAAGGTGTCACTCTCTTAATTAAACTGTTAGGGCGAAAAGTCTGATTGTTTCTGAGAGTTAAGTCACCTTTTTAATATTGCTGGAGTTCTGACATTAACGATTTCCTGTTTCCTCTTGATTAAAATGAACATTCTGGGAAAAAAAAAGTCTCTGTACAGCAGACGTAAAAACATGCTTCATATTTTTTTTTTTTTTAAACTACCAAAGCGGCACCGCAATTAAATGCTGGTTTTTTTAAAAGTCAGTTTCTTGCTGGAGTCTGTGCTTCAGTTCTCTATTTCTGGGTGTTATAAAACTTTTTAAGCCCTAAAACTAATTTTCAGCCCATCAGTTAGCCAGCCAAGTCTGTCCTTTTAGAGCAAACTGTGGCACTGGAGAATCAAATGTGAGTGGTCAGGTTCCTTTTCCAGTAACTAACACACTATCACACTGCAGAATCTGGCTTTATCTCTAGTTCCTCATGAGTTGGTACTCACTCCTCCGGCAGCAGATACTCCTCCAGCACCGTCATGGGGGGTGAAGGGGGAGGCAGCTTGGTGAGAGCCATGATGTGCTGAAGGGTGATGTCGGTCTGGGTGCTGATATCCGAGACCTGGGTGTCAGCGGTGGGGCTGGCCAGTTTGGGGTGCGGGTCCCGGCGCAGAACTTGTACCATGATGGGCTCCTTGGCGGTGCGGAAGGCCTCCACCGCCTGGTCGTGGGTGGCCTTAGAGAGGTCCTTGCCATTGACCTGGAGGGAGAAGAAGAGATAGACGAATCAGCGACACAGAGTTCTGTCTGGAATTTCCCGATGGAGAGGAAACAACTTGAAACGAGATGATGCAAAAGACGCAGCCTTTGTTAAGACCCAAGAAGATATTCATTATGCCAGACTGACGCAATCGTTATCTCAGATGATTAAGGCCTCGCATGAAGCACTGCGCCCACGCAAACACAGCAGCGATATTCTGTTTGAGAAATGAGTCATTACTGCCTCAGCTTGTTTTACAGGGTCACAGTTGGACCAAGTAGAATAAGACCTTAATTAGGAAGAGTCTCTCTTTAATTAATCAAGGTCATTAGCTGAGGCTGCATGGAGGAGCCCTCATTTAGCTAAGTAATTTCTCAGCAGAGGATAAATTTGACCTCCCGTCAGAGACAGTGGAGTGGGTCCCGCGCGTTAACCTGAGAAGATTAATTTGAGCAAAAGGCTGCGGCGTGTCACAGAGAAGAGGCTAATTAAGTTTGGTTGAGCCATTTAAGGCCTCTGTGTGCTGATGAAAGATGAGCGCAGACCCCTTCTAAAGTCGCACCGCTCTCAATAGAACGTGTCACCGGATCCAATGCGACTTAAAGTCAAATAAAAAAAAGACTTAAGTCCGCACACGGATCTATGTTGTCCAAAATGTCAGGCCGAGTGCACGGATTAAATTTGAGATTTTTTTTTCTCTCCGCTCCGGCCCGAATGCCATCATGTCACTGGAGGTTCACCAAAGCAACTACTGTGGGAACAAAAAAGGAGACATAAGACTCAAAAAAAAAAGAAGTAGCAGCCTGAACTTTATTAAGAGTGGAGGTCCCCTGCAGGCGCCCGCATGCATATTGCATCCTGGGTCATCACACTGGCTTTATCAGGGTTTACACAGAGCTGCTGTTCCGCTTTCAATCATCAAATCATACGGAATTTGTTGGTTTGTGATTCCTGGATGTGTTGAGAGCTTTGATAGGATCTCAGCCTTGGGCTCTTCTCATTTCACAAGCTCCCGTGGTCTCTCATCCTGCCTCTCCACTGCCGACACACACACACACAAACATACACACACACACATACACACACACTCAAAGCCTCCTTAGAAATACTTTACTTTCCAGCAAGAGCATACAGTGTTGCAGGTCATTAGGCGTGTCAGAAATCTTTAGTGTCCCCTCTCACTCTCCCTGACGTCTAACATACATGCAAGACCGTATTTGGGGATTCATTTTCTGATAAACATGTGGATGCTTGGTGCGTCTGCCTCTGGCTGTGGCTGTCTCATTCCAATTCATAGCATAGTTTGCAGACTTAACTGTGGCGCTGCCCGTCAGGAGCAGCAGCGATATTACATCGCCTCCAGGGACTGAATGCAGTATATATACACCGAACCTGACTTTGACCCAGACAATGTAAAAGCTGAGTACATATTTCTTTAAAGGAGTACATATAGAAATCAAAGGCACTGAGCTTGTGTGTGTGTGTGTGTGTGTGTGTGTACTTATAGAGGAAGGATGAGGAAGGCAGGAAAAGGAAGGAACTTAATGCAGAAGTCAGAGGAGGCTATGTGCCGACTAATAACCAGAGCAGATTAATGCTAATCCTGGGCCTGCAGGATAATTGGATCATCTCAGTGGACTTAAACTTCCACTTCTTCTACATCAAAACTTGGCCAAAAAATTAACAGCTCATTTATTTGCAGTTCGCTCTGAGTAATTCGACATTGAGAAAAGCGGGTTCTCATATCGGAGAATACTAATGTAAGAAATCCTGCTGAGAAAAAAAAAAAAAAACCTTGAGACTTAAGACCACTGGTGGACCAAAGCAAAATAACCTTGACTGTGAGCTGAACCATCAAAACAAGTAATATCACAATTAAAAAAAAAAAAAGACATCTCAATTCCCATTTGTTGTTCCTGCTGGTATCAATAATAAGCCTCCCTAACATCACACAAGCCCTCTCATCCTCATCCCCGTTTGTTTCCCACAGCATGCCGTGATGTTGCACATCAGCTGAGGAATACAAGCGCCTTTGTGCTTTCTTCTCTCTGCATGCCGGCTCCAGCAGTCAAACCTGGTTGCCAGGAATCCCGGGGCTACTTGAAGGCAGTGAACCAGAGACAAAGCCTTTAGCCCCCTTCTTGTTGAGCCCGGAGCATTCTGCCTCAGTGCTCTCAATGGGGGGAGTCTCCTCCCAGCTGTGGAGGGGGTCCCACGGCCTCCATTCACTGCGCTCACCTCTGACACGGAGCGGCCCTTTGCAGCACACTGGGAAAAAACACACAACACTCCCCCGACACAATACACACAGCTTCGCCACCGCTGAGCTCTCCAACTATGCCATATTAACCCTGAGCCTTAACACAGAGGCAGTTCAGCTGCTTGTGAACACAGAAAAACTCAATTTACAACAAGTTAATGTGGTAATGAGCTGAAATAACCAGACTTTTTAACACTTTTGGTACACTGAACACTCCTTAATTGAAGGCTACACTTGATCTGTTGTTCGTGTTGACGTAAAGCGATGATGACTGTCATGCAGAAATTACTTTGTCAACCTCTGGTGCATCCTCCGAGAGGGGTCTCTGTTAAATCCATTTTAATGACAAGAAGGCAGCAAGGCCCTACTTAAAGGAATACTAATTAGGTCTAAATCTCACGTCTGCTGTGTCAGTGTCTGGTGAGGAATTTACACAGCTGTGGCTTTGTTATTCGCAGCCTTTAAAAAAAAAAAAAAAAAAATTAAAATATCACATTTGACCTGTGAAGTAACAGGGGAGTCAGGGACATGTATGTCTGTGCAGGATTTAGCTGAGGCCGTTTCAGAGAAATTCAGGATTTCAGTTTCCTTGTGATAGCGGTGTCAGTCTTCAGCCTTCTGGGTAATAAGTAGGGGCAGCAGGGGTGAGTCCTGCTGGGAGCCCTGGCGTGGTATCATCCCTGGAACGCAAATCAAGCTGAATTGAGATGTTGATGTGGGAGCCAGTATGTGTGTGTGTGTGTGTGTGTCTATTCACTGACTGCTAACCTGCTGCCAAAGACGCTTATCTCCCAGGCAGAGAGCTCTATCTCTTTCATTATTATCTTTGTCTTACGGCACGGTGTTATTATGGCAGATTTACATTTATTCTTTATTTAATCAGGTAGTGTCTTTGAAACTGAGCCTTCTTATTCATGAGAATTCTCATAAGAGAAAACTAATAACGAAAATAATCTGCATAAAATAAAACTGACTTGACCGTTTGCTAAGTCCCCCTTCCCCTTAGTTACTGTTGCTATGGCTGTCAAGCTTTCCATCCTTGCAGGAGAGATGCACTTTAAAACTGTAACTGTTTGTGCATTTATGCATTTGAGTTGCTGTGTCCCCTCTGAGTTGCTGTAAGACAGGATTTAAGCTTATAGCATGTGTGCATAGCATTTTTAGCCCCCGAATTTTTCAAACAGTATGTTTCACTTGTAATGTTACCAGAAAAGAAAAGTGACAGGCCAATGTGTTTGGGAAATGCAGCTCCAGGGATACTGCAATGTTAACGTACTCAAATCCAATAAAGAGCTACTAATGCTAATGTTACACTCAGATATAGCATTCCACACAGTTAGAAAATGCTACACACTTTATATACTATTGTTACCATTTTTTTAACATACTTTTTTACCCCACAAAATAATGTAGCATCAAATGCTCCTTGGCCTTGGATGTAATACTTGGTAGCCATTGTAGGTAACATGCTAGCTAGCTGGATATGCAGTGTTATGCTAATGTTAAAGCAGATACACACACAGTTTAATTCATTCCTTACACTTTTGCTCCAGTGTTTTTGGTTTTGGAAAGGCAAACACTGTTAAATATGTAACCACAAAAAAATGAAAAAAAAGTATCATTGTCAGGGACAACGCTACCATGAAAAGCACCAATATGGCAGTAACACAACCCACTGCTCTAATCATTACCATGCAGAAAAAGGCTTTGCAGGATATTAAGTCAATTCACTGACAGTGTTGTATAACATTAGTCTTTGATACGGCCATTCATTCACCACGTAATCCTTTAATAAAGAGGAGAAGAACTTCATTACAGAGCCAGTGTTTCTGTTCCTTGGGGAAACAGAAGCATTGAGGTCAGGGACGGACTGGGAACAAAATTCGACCCTGGTAATTTTCATCTGGACCAGCCGCATTATTCAACAACATACGCGCTTATGAGTTGCAAAAAGCAATATCAGGCTATAACATAACATGTAGGCCAAGCAATAGATATCAAGTCGGCACCCTCACTGCAGGTGTACTTACAGGGTTTCATAAAATAATGCAAGAAATAAATAGCCAAGAACTAGCTTAGAGGAAAAGTCGACACCCCAAGAGGCACACTTATGATTTTATTTGTTTGATAATAGATAGGGGCAACCCAGCTCTCAGTTCACTTAATCCATCCAACTTCATAGTCTAATGGTGATCTGGAAATGTGTTGTACATTAACAACCTTCGATTTATAGTCAATCATCCGACATTGTGAGCGCATCTGATCTGATGCAACTCACACATCAGGCTTAAGTGTCAGGATTTCATGCTACTGACATTGCTATTGTCAGGCTCTGACAAGCAGCATGCCTGCATCCTACTGGAGCAGACCCAGAGTGACTAATCAGCTGACATCATTTTAAAAAAAAAAACAGCATAACACAGCGGCCTTAAGCAGCAAATAGAGTGGCATGTCCTACCTTATGTGGTGAGAAGACGTCTCACCAGTCTCTCCTCAGTGTCCAAAGCCATAAGAATTTCTTTTTCTGTAGCCATAAGCATGAACACTTCACTATGCTCTTGTGATGCAGCGCTCCGTAATCTATTTGTGATGCATTTTAAAGTTGAAAAGCTTGTGCTCAATATGATGAATCCCCTCTGGCCCTAACTCCGCTGTTAACAGTGTCACTGCACGAACTAATGTTAGCAGTATCACCTGCTGGACTTTTTGAGGGAAATTTTTTTTTATTGCTGGCGGTGGCATTGTGGCCCGATAGGTGGGCCAACCCTTCTGGTATTTGCCAGAATTACCAGATCGCCAGTCCGAGCCTGAGCGAGGTGAACAGAGTGGAAACGCTGCCAGCCTAATGGTGCCTTTCAGAGGTGGACAGTGAAAACCCTGGGAACTTCACTCTATAGACAAGCCTTTTAAAGAGTCTCGAGAGCCGGGGTGCTCGCCTCCTCTTTCTGGTCGGGTACACTTCTTAGAGAAATTCTTCAAAGTCTGTATTTCGGAACAGAGAGGAGTGCTGACGTGATAGAGAGCATGAAGGCTTATTTTCGGGGGGCCTATATAACGTTTGAGTAGCAGACTGAATGTGGGTCATTCAGCTTGAAAAACAGAGTTAATCCCTCTTTTATTTCACTTTTAACCATTTTCATACAAAAGAAATAAAATTCAAGGACAGCCTGTGATTTTCTCTGTGTGTGTGCCTATGTGTGTGTGTGTGTGTGTCTATGCGTGTGTGGGTGCACATGCTTTTAAGTGTGTCTTTAAATATGCACATATTCCTTTGGACAGACAACTTTCCGTGGTGTGGGGCTTGAAAACACAGCGGTCTTTATTTACCGCAGCGTGCGAGCTTACTGAGGATTACAGAACAAACAGCTAAAAACTTAATGCTGGCTGAAAGAGACACCACTGTTTACTTTCACCTAATCTGATTTAAGCATGGGACATTGTGTTATCCACAGTTGATCAATTAAGAACCCAAATCACTTCCGTACATTTCCTGCTGCCTTTCTCTGCTCCAGTGAACATAATTGAAGGTGGGAGGTATGCGTCAGGGAGCTTCTGGATTTTAGTTAGCTACTATTTCTTTTACTTTTAAGCTCACAGTACAAAGTTGCAGGTGAGTGAGGTGCAGTGCATAAAATAAAGCTGATGAACCAGATGGCCATGCAAATAGATAATAAACCTGATGAATGGAAAGCTTGTGGAGTCAAACAATAAAAGCTGCTATGTATATACATAAAGAAATACAAAACTAATAAGAAACTTGAAGACTGTTTAAATCTAAATGGCTTTTGCCCTTTGTGACAAAAAAAAGGGGGGCAACCAAGCTCTCAGACACAAACTGACAACATGTAGCATCTAAAATCCAGATTAGAAAAGACAAGATATGAGCAAAGTGTATATAGTATAGAGCAAAGTGAAAGGTGGAGTTCATGGGAGGATGCAAAGTCAGCAAACGGGCTGAGACCCTGGTTCGTGTCCCGCTTCATCAGCACCGTTATCTCGCTCCACTACCCCAGGCAGGCATCCCCTCATTAGCCTTAGCACCTCCACACACACACGATAAAACATGCACACCTATCCCCTCTGAGGTGTTACAGCGTAATGCCAAATCTGTTTGTTCAAGTTAAGTTTGCTCCCGCTGCGAACACAGCTGCAGAGAGAAAACACCTTACTGGAAGAAGGAGGAGAGAGAGAGAGAGAGAGAGAGAGGGAGAGAGGGAGCAGACATGATACAAAAACCCCCAAATATGGGATAATTCTCATCTCCACAGAGGGACTGTAGCTCCCTCGATGCAGGTGGCATCCACAGTTGAGTCTAAATCACATTGTTAGTGACACATAATGAAGACTGGAGGGAGGGGCTCCTTTATACAGCCTGATAATGAGAAATAATCATCCTTAATCATTCAAATGTGCCCAACAACTTGAAGCTATTGAGCAACTGCTCACATCCCACATGGGCCACACATGTTTTATTCATTACATGGGGGGGTGTATATACAAATGAGGCACTTAAAGATGCATGTACACTAATTTCAGCAAACTCATAATCATGTACCATGACTATCAGGTTAACGAGATGCTGCTCTTGTGAAACAATAGCTGATTGTTGCAAACTAAGAGCGATGAATTATGGAAAAACAAACCTCTTATTTTTTTCGAGGCAGAAAAACGTGACGAGGACTATTCGCTGTTGAAATCATCCCGTTCAAGCCTCCTTGTAAAAAAAAAAAAAAAAAAAAAAAAAAAAAGATCAGGCTGACTCATGTGTGGTGTACAGCACGCCACGAGCTAACATCTGTGACTCCACTACGGGTCGGGATCGTGCTGACTTCCTGTTTAGCCGATGTGCTTGCAACATATCTAGCACATGGAATCGTCTCTGTTTAAACTATGTGGTGTTGTTTGCTTGTTGATGAGAGATAAAAGAGGTCCTGTGAGTAATAAATAATCACATGTGCATGTCTGTTTTTTGGCTGTTAATGAAATAACTGAATTTTTTTTTTTTTGAAAGGACTTAATCACATGGATGGCCTGGCTCCAGACCTTTGAATCATGAAACATGTTGGATTGGTTTAGTGATTCAAACGCTAGGTCTGGTATTGTGGCACTTGACAACTAGTTGGCAGAAATGGAGATTTGTAGGTAGGATGAAGAATGGGGCCGTCGTCTTCCTTAATTGCTAGCTACATCTCTGAAAACGCTGCTTCTCCTAGCGACTGATACTGCAGCTCCAGTTTCGACTGAAAATTACGTCGGCTACCCGAAACTAAACAGTGTCAGGCTGAATGAACGAAGTGAAAAGAAGTTGCAATTCAATTCGAATCATCTAATCATCTCACAGTATAGACATCGCCTTTCCTCCAAACCATAATATTTGGTTAATGTCCATATGTTAGTTGTGAACAATAATCCCGTTAGTTTTAGTCCTGTTCTTTATGGGGATCTTGTTACGTCTCTGTTGTGACTGCGATCCCTCTCCGTCCCTCTTTGGACCGACAGTAAGTACACAGGCTCCTGTAAGAGCTCCCCTGTGGCAGCCAGCCACCTGCTCCAGTGTTTAACAGATGTGACGGCGCACCAGGGCTGATCTTAGCCGTTGTTAAAAACACACAGTGTCAGGCTCCAGTGGCCGCGCTCGGGCGCTTTGTCTCTGTACGCTGCCTGTGTCAAGCCTCATTACGGGGGCCGGGAGCCAAGCGGGGCCGAGCTGTATCTCTCTACGAGTCCCTTTGTTTTTTTGGGTAACTGCTTTGATAACGGGGTCTCTGACAATGGGACGGAGGGGCAGAGGATTGACTGGACGTGGGCCCGTTTTGCACAAATATCTCCATCTTATATTTCTGTCTGTCTGATCGAGAAGATGTCACACTGAGACCATCTGGCACAGTGACAACTTGGCTTCTTGAGCTGAGCGTGACATCTTTACAGCCTTCAATTAGAAATATGGCTAATTAGGCACCGGCACTTGGAAAGCCTCAGATAGGAAATGTTCCAGTGGGCTCATATGTAAACTTCTTTCGCTCAGCAGATCAATCGTTTGTTTTTTTTTTTGTGGTTTAAGATGCTGTTCCTCTGCGGGGAACTAGGGGAGATAAATAGCAAGAGAAAGGCAGACACAGAAAGGGAGACCTAAGCAAAGCAAAGGACTTAGCAGGCAAACAATAGTCCGGATCAGTTCAGCGTGGATCAGAGCCTCAATAGCCAGTTTGTGCTGAGGCTCTAATTAAGCTTTGGGTCTTGGAAGAGCCGCAGCACGGCGCCACAGCCATTACAGAGTGCTTCTGGAGAGATTAAGAGCCCTAGGACTGTCAAACAGAGTTTCCAAGGCCTCTACCTTTAAGTCCCTGACAAAAGCAGCTGAGCTTACATCTCCACATGGTGCTTACCTTTAGCTTTGAAGAAAGGGCCGAGGGGTTCACTGCTGTCAGAAGGGTCAAGTTTAAAAGGGAACACCGAGGCTGCTACAGCTCAGGCTTTTAATGATCATAACGAAAAGGGAAAACGCTTATCATGAAAGCTGCGTGGGCCGCTCTTAATAGACTGTAACAACGTTTGATATCAGCGCCGTACACAAAAAAATTTGCATAAGAGCAATTCCTTGGAGAAAATAACAGCCTCTTAATTAATTCTTTCCAAACAGACTGCAAAAGTTACCAAGTCAAGCGAGTAGTTCTAATTCTGCCAGGACTGATAAAATAGCTGCAGGTAAAGAATGAGATACAGTCTGCTGACTGTTATAAAATAGTGCAAAACCATATTTTCCATGCTTCCAACATGGGACTTAGAGCTAAGGTGTTTAATGAACTGGAAAGATTTCAAGTGTTCATGGATTATTAAGTCCTCAGAGGGTTGACGGGGAGAGCAGAGTGGGCGCTGTGCCAGGCTCACCGATCAAGAGGATCTGCCTGTATTATCAGCGAGGAGAAATAAGACTCCCCAGAATCCCCCGCCCCCAGGGGTACAAGCCGAGGATGTGCTCGCACAGATTTCATCCATCGCCAACCTACGCTACCAACCAACAGCCACAGAGGAACATGCACCTCAAAAATGCACAACACTGTCAACGCGTGAAGAGAAATGGTTTGTGTTTTGGTTGCGTGGCCACGATCAACATAGTCTGTCTGCTGACAAGTCTCCAGTCAAGTTACAAGCCCTTGAAGACAAGTCAGGTCTCAAGTTTTCATTAGCAAATTTACCCTGCAATTGTTTCGGCTGACCATGAACCTTATTATAGCACCTTAACAAAAAACGGAGATCAAGTTGCTTTAAAACATATATTTCATTGTGTAATGAAATAATCTGTGCTACAAGGAAAAGACAAAAGTTAAAAAAACAAAACCAAAACAATAATTGTTCATACTTTTGCACAGCCAATGCTTATTACAAATGTGACTCTAATGTACTTTGCAGAGATACACAATTTCCGGACAATCACGAATTCAATCCCAATGATTAAACAAAATCCTTACAATATCCTGCAGCAACACATGGTGAACGCAGGCCTGACTGGATAGATTAAAAAAAAAAAAAAAAAAAAAAAAGAAAAAGTCTGAACTGCAAAGCCTGAACTCGGCCATCATTAACCAGTGCTACTAGTCCGTGGACGCACGTTCTAGTAGGACACACCTAATGATTAAACATGCAAAGTGCGTCACAGGGCAGGACTAGTTTGTCCGGTCCGTGATGTGTGCTTCAAAAACTTTGGGTAAAAAGACAAACTATGAGGCTCCGATTATGATTCTTCAATTGAATCTCAAAACAATTACAAGATATCACCTGAGTCCCAATCTCAAGTCAAGTCTCACAGCTGATGCCCAAGACTCCAGTCTACATATCCACCTGATGACTACGTAGGTAATCTGTCTTGTCGAATGATGCTTTTAGTGTGAGACAAGTTTTTTTACGGAAGCAAAATGGTTAAAATAGTTTTTCCGAGGGTTTCTACATCTGAAAAACAACCCAATAAAAGAAAAAAGTGACCCAGCCAAAGAATGGTTGGAATGACAAATTCTTCCATGACTCTTCAAAAAGCATCACTGTTACTGTCCTTTGAGATGGAGTAGAGGAAAACCATTTCTTTTTTTTCTTTCTTTGGTTCATTCGTGTTGCACCAGCCATCATCCAAAGTGTCATTGCTGCTGTCAGGCTGGGCAGCTGATTGGCTTGTCTGAAAGCAGTGAAAATGACAAATGACTGGTGAAGTTAAACCCTACATGCGTACTTTCTCTACAGAGCCTCAGTGGCAAGACAAGAGTAACTGCTGTAAAACAAACAGACTTATGTAGGTGAACGGCCTGTCAATCCAGGATAACTGACAGGCAGAGATGACACCATGTGACCTAAGGGGAGGCAGAACAAAAGAAGTGACAGACCTCATCCCCACACCATGTTTTTGCTGTTATTAGTGGTCGGTTGGGGGGGGTGGAGTGGAGGAATGGAGGGCTTTCTGACCCCAATATTAGCACCCATAATCCATTTATTATGCCACTGCATAACACCCATCCTTTCTTTGCGACAAGCCAAAACCTTTTAGTCTTTTTTTTTTTTTTTTTTTTTTTTTTCCTGAACAGACCTGATCAAAGCTGAACTATTTGCAGGCACAATGTCAGACTCCCCCTGTTATCTTCCCCCGATGGGAGGGAGATGTTTTTTAGGGGAGAATAATGAGCGAGGTCCACAGAGAGCTTGATCATTACGTTCATTTAAACCAGCCACTAGCCACCAGGCACCCTGCGCGGCAAATGGAGATGTAATTTGGTGTGATAGGAGGATAACACTTGGCCGGGTTCCAGTATGGATGAAAAGAAGGACAAAAAAAAAAAAAAAAAAAACTCAAAAAAAAAGGACACAGATTTGAGCGTGTTACAGAAACCGGTCCTCAAAGACGTATTACACAGTCTGTCAGAGTCAGACACTGTCTGCTGTCAAGACGGGTCAGTGTTTTCACTCATTTGTCCTGACTGGCTCTTGAATCCAAACACACTCAAATGAATAAACCAGCGCTCTTTGCATATATCGTCTCAATTGAAGTTGACGCAGAGCAAAGCCAGTACATAACAGAGAATGGTAACACACTGTAGGCTGTCAGTCACACAGCAAACGATACACCACTGAGTTCTCAACTGAAAGAATATGTAATGATTTGGCCCGCTAAGCTTCATGTTTGCTGCAATGTGAAGGTGTTTTTTTCCTTTTCTATGCTAAAATCTACAACTGGATGGTTGTGAGAACAACAGAAGGTGGGTTCACACTGAGTTCATGCCAGGGCAGAGAGGATTCACACAGAAAACTGTGGAAGACAAGGAAACATGTGGTTCATTGCTTTGAGATTGTAAACAAGCTGGAGTCCATTAATATGAACTTATAAAGAGATTTTGCGCACAGCTTTTCTAAATAAAACCAAAATGTAATTATTATAAGCCAAAAATGTATTTTGAATATAGGATTAGGGCTGGAACTGACATTATTTTCATTATTTAGAGATCTGGAGATTTTTTTTCTTCCTTTTATTAACCAGTTAATTGTTCAGTCTATAAAATGTCAGAAAGCAAAAGTACAAAACTAAAAAAAAACAAATGCACATCACAATCTCCCAAAGCTTAAATTGACGTCATCAGATTCTTTGTTTTGTTTGACCAAAAGTCCAAAACCCAAAGAAACCCAAAGAAAAACACATGTGAGAAGCTGAAATAAGCAAATGTTTTGCATTTTCCTTGAAAAACCACTTAAAACAGTTAATTGACTAGCAAAGTGTTAATTAATTCATTTTCTGTAGATCAATTTATCGATTCATCTCAACACTAATCAGGATTGTACCTACAGGTTGTTTAAAAAAAAAAAGAGGCTAAAAAAAAAACTGTAAAATGAAGAATATAAAAGCCTGTTGTGGGCTCTCATGTGAAAACATTCTTCCTATGTGTTAATGGTGCATCTATAACACGCCTGCTCTATTTTCTTTGGTGGAAAAAAAATGTGCAAAACAAGCACTGGAGTGTTAAATATAAACTTTTAGTGAAAGTCAAACAGGGGTTAAAGCCGGAAAGCTCCCGAGTCAGCATTCAGTTGACAATGAGGAGGTGGGCAGTGATCGGCACACACTAGCAGACACATTGAGAGAGCTGTCACCTCTTCATCACCCCCTCCTTTAAGCAAAGCGCGCCACCTCTCGCTGACCCCTGCGGCCAGAGTTCAGGCTGCTCAGCTGCAGGAGCTCCGGCCGGGCAACGACTCCACTTCACTCCACTCCAATCTACTCTACTCCCACTCAAGCCAGTGACCCCTTCCAACAAGTCAGAAAACATCACGAAATACTGAAAACTAGACTGTGACTCTCGCCAAAATAACAAAACATTACAATAAAAGAACCTAAAAAGAGTCTTGAAAACTCTTCCTGAGGCTGGAGGAAGCTTGGTCACAATACCTGGCAGACTTCATAGAGTAGTTTATATTGCTCCTCGGGCTTCTGCAGGGTACAGAGGCTGCATCCCATGGTGGAGAAGATCACAACATCCAGGCTCCCCTCTCCAGCCAGTCAGGCAGGAAGAGAGAAGAAGCAGATGCCTTCCTTTTCTTCTTCTTCTTCTTCTTCTTCTTCTTCTCCTCTCTGAACTGACTCCTTCTGTCCGCTCTGTGTCTTTCTTCCACAGCCACACAACGACTTTGGCTGACGGGATTGACTTCCCCCCAGCTTGTGGCTGTATCTCTGCGCTCAGCCTCGTCTCTCTCTCTCTCTCTCTCTCTCTCTCTCTCTACTCTCAAACACTTGTCCCCCCCCCTCCTCTCCTCACATGCTCCCTCCCTCTCCGTCGCTCTCTGGCACTCCGCTGAGCTTACGGGGGCCGGAGCCGGAGCTGGGTTATATACACCCCCTAATGTTTATTAAGCAGCCGCTCATTGATTATTCATGAACGAGCTTTACTAGAGAGGTTGATATTAATGCGAGAGAAAGTCGACTTGATTAATAATCATCAATAGAAACATGCTGAGTGACAGGGAGGCTTTTCATTTCATGACAAGACAAATATGTTTCTCTCAAGGGGCTTGTCTGTTAACAGTTCCAGACTTGTCATTTAAAAGTCTGGCTCCATGTCCCTTAGTTGCCATTCTCCAGCAGTCCACCAGATGCCCTCAGACTATTTCCCCCGTCTGTTTAGACTGGACTGACTGGGAGAAGGACTGATGACATGCTGTTGACATTTAAAGGTTTTCTTGAGCCTCCTTATTGTGTTTTTTGGTTTTCTGTACTGCTTTTCCCTCCACACCGGTCCTCTATCAGCCTCGTCGGTCCTCACCTGCTCCCAGTTTTTACCCCAACCAATCAGCTCCTTGTCTGTTCTCCGCCTAGTCATCTGTTCCCTGGTTTTCAGTTTGGTCTTGTTGGATCCTTTGTTTTGTTCACTTCAGCTCTGCCTGCACTCAGAGCAGAATAAAGATTCATCCTCCATGTTCCTGTTGCCTGCAGTCTCCTGCGTTTGGGTCCACCTGCTCCGCTCCACCTAACATCCAGCCCCCATATACAAGAGTGCTACATGAAGGCATTCATCTACAACAAGCGGATTAATCATGAAATATTGGTGTAAAGTGTCCAAAGCTACTGTATGCTCTGCAGCTTCACTATAATATTCCCGCTAAAAGTCACTGGGTTGAAAATTGACCCAGTTTGGGTCAATATTGTACAGACGCAACACTAGGTTAACTTCACACTCTACCATTAGGTTGTTTGTGTGAGTGTTTTTTTTTTTTTTTTTTAAATATTACCGTTTGGTTATTTACACAAACTAAATGTGGTTATTTTGAACCAAGAAGCTCAACCTCTACCTTCAAATTGTCACATTTTGTTTGTCAGTTGTACAAAACAACATGACATTCAAAACTGTAAAACATACGCATATTTAATAATAGAGACAAATAGTGACAGGCTAGTTTAAAAAGAGCAAATTAGAACAGTTTGCAACCATACCCTGATTTTAGTTTGGCCCAAAACAAGCTCTTTTCTCGGGTACCACTCATGGGTATGGTGTAAAGTTAACCCATTATTCCACTGGTGCCGTATTAACCCAAAGTGATTTTTCCATGCTCCAGTTAAATCGGCACTTGGTGACCTCTGCTATACTAATCCAGCAGAAAGAGACACTGAGCATTCTTTCCTCATGTATTTCCCTCCAAACACACAGGCCCAGAGCCAGGGAAAACAAATAAACCAGATAAATATTTATGCTGGCCCTCTCCAGCGCAGCCCGACAAACTTCACCCAACGGAGCATCTTGTGCGTAGTGACACACTGTTTTCCGGGTCCTTCGCGGCGTCCGCTGCCTTGTGTGTAGACGACTGCTATGGCTGCATAAGCTAGAACCTGGCACCGGTCCTACTGTTCGCTCATGTCGCCAAACAGAGATAAATGTCCAATGAGGACAACAAAAAGGCGCAAACATGCAGTTTCTGGTTATAGTTTGTAGGGGTCAGAGATGGAAAACTTTATATTTCTGCAGACAGAAGATGTAATAGAGTGGTGACTTCCCACTACTGATCTGATCTCACTCTATCGAGCCAATCCACTTTGAGATAGAAAGGATTGCTTCAATTTAGCCCGCAATGCTAAGCCACATACCTGGATAGATTTTCATGGCAAAGGTGGGGGGTGGTATGGTCCTACGGGAGAACCCTGACTGCTGGTGATAGTGGTATTTCCTCCTGCCAGATGTGTCCACTGATCCCTATCTATCAGCAATTCCACAGCTTCAGCGTTTCTCCATTATTAGCGAGGCTCAAAGGTTTCCAATCAAATGTCAAGACAAAATTTTTATGTTAATTTTTTCAAATGCCAACAGAAAACTGAGTGTGAGTCTGAATGCAAAAGAGAAGTACAGAAGAAGAAAGGAAAATGTTATTTGCCGTCAACTAATATTTGTCATATTTCATGCTATAATGCGCATGAGTACTGTGACCTGCGTCCTCAAAGGGAACCTTATACTGTACATCAGCGTGACAGACAGTGTGTGCAGCATTTCTGGGAGGTTTTAGTGTATAATATTTGGCTGCAGACACTGCTACATTAATTGTGTCAAATGCAACGCTTCACATTTTTAAAGCATAATTTATCTACTGGCAAAAATCCCTCCCGCCTCAAGGCAACTTTTTTCGGAATTTTACCAGAGTTGGCTATTCGTCTTCCCTAATTTCTCATTTACATTAACGCTTGGATGGGAATTCTGCTAATGAGATTTCACCTTTTCCGTTTAATCCCTATGTTTGCATTCAGTCCAACGGCTATCAACCAATAAATTCACCTTTTTCCCGCGGCAACCTTTAACTGCACAGAGCACCGGACAATCTAAAACAGAGAAGATCTTCAAATAACATCCTTAATTCAGAAGATGTAACGGCGACATAAAGTTGCCTCAGGAGTCGCCTCGGGCAAACTGAAGGTATCTATGTGAACAATCATTCATAATTACTGCAGGGTTTGGTTGTCTGGTTGCTAGGCTCACAAACTTTCATCCAATGTAGCATGAAAACCAATTCTACGCTCACATTAGCTGTACTGTTGTGCCTGGGGCTGGGATCAGTGGAGAGTTTTAGCCGGCGCTCTCACCCGGCTAATCTTTCTTTCACACTGAGATTATCCCATTCACAAAGTCAAAGCGGAGACAGTGCTCTGATATGAACAACTGCACCAAAGGTTATAGGAGAAAAAAAAAGCATATTAATGAATAATCAGCAGCAGTAAAATATGGAAATATGGAGCAAGAAAAAAAGTCAACTGAGGACCTGTTCAACCACAAACAGCAGGTGGAGTGTCTGCACACTGTCCGTCATTGTGTTCACAGATTTAATTTTGTTGGTGCTGATTAAATTTCTGAACCCTTCTGGTGACGAAACCTTTCTCCTCCGTCCCTGTGGTGTGGTTTGATCTGTGGGCTCAGGAGACACACACACACACACTTCAGCTTTTATTCATTACTGGTCTAGCTGGTGACACAGTGTCGGAGGTTGCTATCTCAGCAGGAGCGAGACTGAAACGATAATAATGTCATGTGGTTTGTTATAATAAACATCAACATTTGGGTTTTTTTTTTTATGGAAACAAGAGGGCTAGAGGTTACCACATCCCCTCCCAATTAGCAATGTGGTGTTCAGGTTCTGTGCATTTGATCTATGCTTGGCTAGATCATTCATATTCATAGAGGCTGCTTGGTGTTGTGCTGGTGTCCCACTGGGCCCAGTTTAAGAGTCATGGTTTTAACTACAGTCGCAGTGGGATCAGGTGGCGATCACCGCGGCGCAGCAACGTCTCTGTGTGGTTTATAACTGTCTAACACATCGTCTTGTCTCTGTCTCAGCTGCTTTATGCCCCTCATCTAACTTCACAAGCTGCCCATTTCATTTGAACCACAGGGCTTCCAGTTGCTACTAGGGATGTGTATCTGGGTATATTAGCATTGGTATCGGTTACAATAAACCCATTCAAATGCTGATTCTGTCTTCGCTCTACTGTGCTCTGTTCATCTCAACCTACCTTTACAAAAGCCTGCAGTGCTAGTATATCGCTGCGTGTGAGAGTGAAAATTAGAGAGCGAGGATGTGAAAAGTTATCTCGCCACACGGTCGGTGACGCAAGATGGTGTTCTGACACCAAAGTCGGCAAAACGAGCAGATCTGCTAAAGTCAGATGCTAACGGATTTGTTATGTCTCTCTTATTGGTAAAGAACAATGAAGAAAACATTCATGTGGAAGCTTCTCACTTGTAGCTGCTCCTGACTGTCACTTTCACCAGTTAACCAGTTAACATTCATTTTGTCAGCAACTTTATGACAAAATGAAACTGATGTGTAGTGAAAAGCTGGTCACTCCAGCAGAGTAATACATGGTTCTCTCTAGCTGATAAAGTCATGTCAATTTCAGGAGTAACTTTCATTCATATCATATCAATAGTTAAAATTAATCAACATTTTTTTTTACCTTGAAAAATGATGTACCAAATCCGCAAATATCAAAGATTAAATGATTGGGATTGGGCCAAAAAAAACTTCGGAAAAGAAACGCCAAGAAGACCAACAAAGCACCCAAAATATTCAATCTACAATGATATTAAACAGTTTGGCATCTTTGCTTGATGAATTCTTGTCATTTAATGTCTGTTGATCAACTAATTGATTAATCATCTGATGGCTTGGGTCTGAGGTGGTACAATATTTTGCCTGAAGTCAAGAAGCTAACTGGAGATTTACAGTAGGTGACTAAAAAGTAATTGAATATACATAACCCTCATTGTCCTCAGTCCTCATGATGGCATTGCTGCATGATCCATGGAATTAATATAGCCTGACCTCAATCTTTGAGCCTGCCACGTGGCAAAATGCCAAACCATTTATCTCTACATCGTGGGAAGTGAGATCTCAGTGATCAGAGAGGAGAAAGGATTTAAAAAAAAAAGAAAAAAAAAAAAGCAGTGGACTTAACAGGGTGTGGAGACGAAAGCTGTGGAAGGTGACGACGTGGCAACATGTGAAGAAACAGGACACCGATGGCTGAGAGTGATAACACAAGGAAAAAGCATGATGTCCAGGTTGTCTCACACAACTCTAATGCACTGTCCAGACGGCAGGATGAGGAGAAAGCGGAGGGAGGAGGGGGGGTGGAAGATGAGGAACGATAGAGCGATGGGGAAAACTAAATTGGCCACATCTTGTAAATCCATGAGGAGAATGCCCTAGTGTGGCTTGTCTGTTGTACAGAGTATCATTGTTCTGAGCAGCGGCAGAGGCTTGGATTGATGTCACTTTACGTCACGTTACTTGAGGTCAGAAGAAGAAATGAGGACTTTCCACTGTCATCAACTGTTCATAATTCTGTGGGGTGAAACCTCAAATACCGAATAACATAAACAGGACGATGCTTAAATTTTCCTTTTTCCGACAGGACTGGATGGTCACACTCTTAAAAGAAGTCTGTGGTGGGTAGTGCAGGGCAGTGCAGATACTTAAAGCAAAGTGTACTACTTTCTAATATGGCAGCTTTTATGAAGGGTTAATAAATCATAACTAATAGAATTGATGGGTTTCTCACTTTCTAATAAGCCATCAGTTCCGCAGTAACATTAAAAAAGGGGTATTTCTCATGTTCTAATAAGTCAACAGCAGTGTTTGGTAAGTCATATGTAATTATAAATGTTAAAATGTAATTAATAAATGATTCTTACAATAATCCACCAAGTCTGTTGCTGTTAATAAATTATCGTTAAATGGCTTTTGGGCCACATGTGCCTCTTTTAAAAAGGCAAGAACCCTGACAGTCATAGAAGTGCATGTAGATGCACTTAGGGTCTTTGTCCAAACTAGATTGGGTGTCAAGTGGATCAATGTTCTCAGTGTGTAGTTGAAGTGCTTGTAGGCGGGTAAAGCCTGCATGGTCATGGATTTTGGGTGAGTTGCAAAGAAGAGCAGCTGACAAAGCGAGCAAAATCAAACCAAAGTGTCATGCTGGATAAGGATGAAAAAAATAGTCTAGCAACATGAAGGTTATTTTTTATTACTGTAAAATAGAAGAGACCAAAGTGATGTCTTCAAATGTATTGTTTCACTTGACCAACAATTCAAAACCCAAAGAGACGAGCAGCTCCAGAAACTGCGGCAAACAGATACTTTTTGCTTAGTGAATGACGTCAACAAATCGATGAATCGACTAATTTACTTGATTTATTAATCATTAATAAAGCCTTCAGTTACAACTTATACAAGTTTGAGCTTCAAGGTTCATTCTTGACCTTGAAAAGAGCAGTTTGGCATAAAAAGACTACTCAAAACAAGGTCCAGTTTACTTGCGGTTTCTGAAGCAAAGTTTGCCAGATGCAGAACACTAAAAAATCAATATACTGAACTGATAAAAAACAGAAGAGACCTTCTTTTCCTCTGATAAACCACTTTTTTTTCTCAAACATGACTTTTCTCAGGCAACAGTCAACAGGTTTGTTAGAGGGAAGGAGAGGTAGTCCACCATTGACAGGGATTAGAAGGCCTTCACTGAGTTGATTTTGGCCACAGCTTAGTCCCCCTCCATTTCACTCTGGCTTGAGTTCTTATATCAGCCCTCTAATCTGTAGAGGATATGAGAAGAGAAGGGAGCTACAATGCCACCATGCTAATGGAGACACCAGATGAGCGAACAGGACTGGAAAGAGAGAGTGAGAACTGACACAAGGGATGTTAAAGGAAGGTGTGAAGAGGAAAGACACACGAGACGGGGAGACAGACAGAACCCACAGAGGAGGGTAGAAACTAAATGTGTGGAGGAGTTTAATGAGTCTCCAGTTCCTCTCAACTGTACCGCTGGGACCTGAGCACGCGAGAATGTGTGTGTCTGTGGGTGCGTGTGTGTGTGTATGTGTGTGTATCCACCTCTGAAACACTGGGCTGTGCATAATTTATCAGACAGCTGTCAGCTTTGTACTCCTATTTACTCTGCGAGCCAGATCCTGTGCCAACAGGGACCCCAGCCAGCAGGAATGACAGCCACCGAAACAGTTTAATTGGAGACTCAAACAACTAATAATGCCATCACTATCATTTTAGTGTAATTACTTAAGTATAACGGGATGTTTAACAAGACTGATAAGCTAAAATACTAAGATATGGCCCGTTTCTCACATAACCCCCACCTTCCATATATGACACTTGATATTTTTGGGATACAGCTTATGCTCTTTTTGTTAACAGATGTAAATGTGGAAACCTGCTTCTTCTTGTCAAGCTCCCTGAGGCTGTTTCCCATTATCAACAGCCTGACAGTAAAATGCACATAATTTTGCTCTGGGCTGTATAAAATCACTTCCTTTTTTTTTTTTTTTTTGGCTTGAAAAAAAACAGCTCCAGGCATTTGTTGAGGTGCGGTCACTGAGGTGGTTTACACAAACATTATGGCACAAAAGTAATTATCGGTTTTTGTGTGTGTGTGTGTGTGTGTGTGTGTTCATCAGAGTGGGACCTCTGTCCTGCTGCCAACTTGTGGGAAGATTCCCCACTTTTCCAAAGAACCATTCGGCAGGTTCTCCAAATAAAAACAAACATCATTCACAAAGGAGTATAGAGGACAGCTTTCTGGCTCTCTAAATGAGCCGGTATCAGTGCCAAGTGGATGCAGGCAAAGCCAGGATAGGTTTAAGTGTAAATTAAATAGCTCTGCTGCAGACAGATAAGCTTTTCAGTGATTCTCTTGGCTTGGTCCTTGGCCAACTGCCCTGCAACCCTTCACCACCTCTGAGACCTCTGCATCCAGCTGTGTTAAGCTCCATAATAGGGCTAGTAAAATTACCACCTAACCTTTGCTACTATAAAAACGTCTTCACTACTGTGTAATGGCGAGGTATAATAAAATACTATTTACAGCTAATTATCCAAATGCCATGACATTCCTGCAGAAGGTAACTCATGGCGCTTGTCAACACAGTTATTACGTGGGATATTAAAAGGAGTTCATATTTCAACCCTTCTCCTGTACTGAGAGAATGGTTTGATGATGTGACTCCACTCAGAGGCTCCCCGGAGGGCTCTGCCAACTCTGGAGTCCACACAAGAGCTCCTGTCACCAGCTAATTCCCAGAACCTTCATCACTCCTGGATGCTCCATGTTGGCGGCCAAAGTCACCATCAAAAGCCTCCAGCTACACTGGGGGCAGAGTGAGGAAGTGTGGGTGCACATGCTACCTGTGCTTTAGGCGGAGGCTGAGGCTCTGTTGGGACATTCAGACAACTTGGACAGAGGACTGGACTGGACTTCAACATCAACACATCACCTTAGTGTTAGTTCGGTTCTGATCTTGTGTTATTTTCTTTATCTTTTTCCTATATGGTTTCGCCATTTGCTACTATATCCCCAATCTTCAAAATGCTGCAATATTGCCTGGTTTCTTACAGTTGATTCCAGTTCCCTTTGAATGATATCTTCATTCCATGCTTATCAGAGGTTGGATTTCATTGTTTGCCCCAACTCTCCTGTTGTTTGCAATGGTTTCAATTGTTAAGACAGCCTTTATTGAATGAAGATGTGGTTGCAAATTGAGGCTATGGTTTTGTGTTTGTTGTAGTTGTCCATGGTCTTATCTTTGCTCCACCAACAGTGATTAAAAGCACTGCTAGTATCTTCTGCAAGAACCTGCAACTTACTATGGAAATAATAGCAGACCCCTTGACAATGACTACATGTTACAGTAGATTTAGTTTTGTTGCTGTGGTGGAAAGGGGGAATACATCAACCTGTTTGAGTGAGAGGTTCTGAAGAGTGAGTTATGGCCAAAGGTCTCTGTTCCACCCTCAATCTCATTACATTACAGTGCTCTTCCAAATGAAAAGCTCTGAGTGAGAGCTGAGGTCATTGAGAGGTAAGCGACTGACATTTTGGTTGAGATCACTCAAATGTCTCAATACCCAGATGGACTGCCTGGTTTAACTGCCAAAAGTCCTGGGGGGGGAGAAATATTATTCTTACATACATGCCTGTCTGTAGTGCTCGACAAGAATTTGATGAAATTGCTAGTGATGCTAACTGGATGTCTTGACCAGTCAGTAAATCTCTTTACTACATGACCTCCAGCCCATTAGTCAGGCCGAAGCAGTGACCTCAGAGACCTTACGGGCAGTGAAGACCGATTTATGGCCTCCCTGTTGTTTTCGCTGAGCCAGTGAGCAATTTCAAAGTGAGATGTCCGCTGCTCTTCAGATGTGTCAAGCTCCAGTGGATGCCAGATGACACTTATTCTAAACATCACAATGACTGATAGTTGCTACTTTTATATGTGACTAAATAAACCTCTTCATGTCTATCCAGAGGCAAGATATAAGAGCTTTTAGCTATTTCACGGTTCTTCTTGTTCCCTTGGCAGAGAAAATGGTTGAGACCATTTCATTTCTGGTCTTTTGAATTTCAGAATATATTTCCAATCCCAAGGAAAAGGCAATGAGGTGAATCCAAATATTATAAGCCTTCAATTTTAATGAAATAGCGGGCGACATTGTGGTTTAGAAAAGCACTGTCTCTTTAACCATTCCAGGATTTTTTGAGGTGTGAAATGACACACTGAATATCATCATTAACCAAGAAATCCCGCAGGGCACCTGAGACAATCTGGTTTGATGATGAAGGCTGACCTTTTGGATTAGACCAGCTCCGAGATTCATTTTCTCTGTCAATGGCACTTTGAAAGTTAAACTGTCTTTGAGCAACACATTTAGCACCAATGGTGAACTCAACTTATCTGTCCTTGCTCTTCATTATTCCTCCTAACCGTATAGCCACAGGGGTGCAGATATAAAGATTACATGTTACAAGATTGCAGTGTTCTGATGGAAAGAAATCAAGGTGTAAAACTCAAAATACAACTAGTTTGAAAATAAATAAAAATATTTGTTGGATTACCTGAAATGTATTTTAAGAAAATAGGGTTTTCAGATTGTGCCCCAACAAATTTGTAACCAATTAATATAAGTGATACAAAAGCAGTGAGACTAGTGAGTTTGAATGTTGCAGGATTTTACATTACTGATTATACAGTCATGAGTAGCTTGTAATGAATTCGAATTTGCCAATAAACTCCTCTAAAATGCTTCCCATGACACATCTGCTCATGACAATACAAACTAGGTTTGCCCTGAGTAAATTTCATTATCAACTCCCAGGAAATCCAAGTGTGTACAATTCCCTCATTCTCCACTACTGATCCAGTGATTACCCAAAAGAGAGAAGCTTTTAACGAAGGAAAAGCTAATGCTATCAGCTCGAATGGAAAATTAATTTGTGACATATGTCAATAAATGCACTGAAATGGTTGTGCAAAGTGGTTTCTAGAGTGCAAAGAGAAGCATTTAGTGTGCTAATGTGTTATTCAGCAAGTATTCTAATGCTATGCAAAGCATGCACAGAGTTGTGAATTAAAATGAATATATGAATGGCAACTGCAAAAAAGCTGCTCATGCGATTATTTTCCTGTTTATTTTCCAAATACACAAGACTATTAGAGCCTTTACCAAACAACTCAAGGGATCATAATGAAGCCTTTTTAGCATGCACATCTTTCAAAATGACATATGCTACAATTATGGTGGCACACTTGGCTGTCAGGACAACCAGAAAATGTCAATAAAGGGCGCTGGTTGAAAACATTTCATTTCTGATTTAGCCAGTGGGCTCAGTGTATTTCACATCAAACTGGGAATTGGAAAATGGCCCCAAAGTGCAGGTTTCTCTTTTGATGCTCTGAGCATCATTAACCCAAATATAATTTCTCGAGCCCTGTTTCCACCAACACATCTTCAGAGAGAGTGTGTTTGATTGAAAATAACAATAACTCCACCCTTCTCCCCCTCTACCCCATTCCCTTCCAAATGGAATGGGAGAAAAATAGAAGCATGCTTTTAAGGAACCCAAACCTATAATTTCCATCTAGTTCCAACTTCATTTGCACTGAAGTACCCTGCAAATGCTGCCTTTACAGCACACAATGCTGTTGTGATGCTAAGAGTAGCCGGTCCATTAAGAGATAGAGAGCCATCTTCCCCTTCAAGAAGAGCAGAGGAGCTACAGGAGAGAAAAACAAAAGAGGAACAGACAGAGAGGAACGGAGGATGGAGGGAGGAGGGATGGGGGGTTGGAGATGCAGAGAAAAAAGGAGGGAGAGAAGGGAAAGGCAGAGAAGGCTGTAGTTTAATGAGGAGACAGTGCTTTTAGGAGAGAGCAGGGGGGAAGGTTTGATCTTTGACCTCTCAGATCCCTCGGTGCGTGTGACAGGCCTGAGTTCAGACGGAGGATTAAGGTAATCAAGGGTAGTAATGAGAACAGAGCACACATTCATGAGCCTGGACACTCCCTGAAAGCAACAATTATGCATCTCACCCACCTCTCTCTGGAGTGAGCGTGTACACACCTAGACATCATCTTTGCCTGTGGTAGTTTACTTCAGCATGACAGAAGGGGGCCACTATAGACAGATATAGCTGTGTGAAATAATACCTCAGGATAACCCCACCCCCCCCCATTAATGGGATACCTTGCCTTTGTTCCACTTTATGAGGACACGTGTCTTTTAGCTGGTACAGACAACACTTCAGTCCAACTTGACAGGCATGAGTTATCAGAAAGTGGATATTTGAGATTAAAAAAAATCATGTAGCTGCCAATAGTCAAGCATGTAGGAAAGAGTAGAGAGAAAATAAATAAGCAACAATTTGGGAATCAATTAATCATTTGAGGGATTTTTTAAACCAAAAATTCCAAAATTGGTCTGATGCCATCTTATGAACTATGAAGATTTGCTGCTTTTTTAATTTTTTTATATAATCTTAAATGGAATATCTTTGGATTTTGGACTGTTAATTGAACAAAACTAGCAATTTGCAGATGTTTTTCTGGGTTTTGGGTACTTGATGAGATGCATTAAGGGCCTCTATTACACCTAGCCAGTAACAACCTTAAAATGCTGAATGTGTACCATGAGAAATTTGAGAAGGAGCAAAGAAAAAGCTCATTTAATATTGGATATTTTTGCAACAACGACAGGAATGCACTGACCCAATGAAAAATTGGACCAATATCAGTAGTTTGTTTTAGTCTGGATTATGAATTTGCAAGGATACAATATAAAGACGGAAGGTATCACAAAAAAAAAAAAAAATCAGCATAAATAAGAATATAAAAAAAGTACTACAGAAGCAAACAAGGGTACAACAGTCCTTCTGTACCCCAGCAGATGTCCTGACAAGGCCAAGAGCAAGGAGGCACCTTAAAAGGCTACGGTCTGTCTGAAGCAGACTGCTGGAACATGACTTCATTTTGGGGTTGGCACAATTCCTTCAATCGCTTCAAAATCCTGGCTCCGGTCTCAACACCTACAAAGGGAACGTTTAAGTCCTCATAATGAGGATGCCACATGCCGATATCATCTTTCACAGGCTCCATTTGACCAGTGCTCCTGTTGGATGGAGTCATGTTCACTGGTGCACATCCCTGCCTTTTTTTAATCACATGTTTTCAATTACTCCGGTAGTGCACAGAACCGACTTGCGCTGTAATTCAATAAGGACACAAAAGAGGCAGGTCCAGCGGGTGGGACGACCCGGCATTGTGCTGGGACAGCTGAGTGACAGGGGTGAGTTAAGGACCACAGAGAACACAGTGGTTACTTTGTACCTGTCAGTCAAGCTGTGACACGGGCAGCCTGTCGAGGGGCTGGTGGTTGCCTCGAGAAGCGAGTTAGGTGAGAGGTCCTTGACCACGGAGCGGCCCCCCACCAGCAGACTCCCTCCCTGAGCCTTGAAAAAACATCACATAACAATAAGAAAGGCCGAGCAGCTGTCTTCTGCAACAGAACAGATGAGTATATGGGGATAGACACACACAATGGATCCTTAAAGACCTTCTGTGGTGCTACAAGAACAGCCAGGACAACACTGCTCTGGGCAACATGACTTAAAGAAGGGTTATTATTGTTTTCTAAACAACTTAATATCATTATCTTGTGTATTTGGTTTTCACAGAAACCTAAAAAATGACGTTGTATGACATCTTCTGCTTCCATAAATGTCCAAGGGGTTATGAATATTGGACAATTGGATTGTTTAAATCAATTGTTTCATATATAATAGCAAATCCAAAAAGTAGAGCCCAACCAATACAGGGTTTTTGAGGTAGATACCGACCTAGCAGTTTAGTAATGCTGTTCTTTGAGCTAACCAACTCATAATGATAAAGTCACCACCTTAGTTTATAATGCTAGTATTTGCTAATTAGCACTAGACATGAAGTACAACTGAGGCTAATGGGAATGTACATATTAACCCGCTGGTGGCGCTAAAAGAAAGGTCAGCAGAACACCAATGTCATTAGGACACATCTTCTGGGGTCATGGATGTCTATTATATTTCATGGCAGCCCATCTAATACTTGTTGAGGTATTTCAGTCTGGACCAAAGTGATGGACTGATTGACCAACTGACTGAAAGACAGACTATATAGTGGTCGATAATTTTTTTCAACATAAATGCAATGTCTTAAATTTCAAAGAATTAATACCAATATCAATTGATATAATGTCCATACAGATTTATCTGTGACAAGCCTAAATTGGCTAACAATATCATCCATGCTCAATTGATTATCTGGGGTACAATTTGTGTGGAAGAACCTGATCGGCCTGCACAGACCTTTGAGATGAACTTGAACATCAACTGTGAGCCAGACCATATTGTTATTAATGCTCTTGTGGTCTATGGCCAAGAGTGATGATTTTGGAATGAGAAGTTCCACAATCACATGTGGGTATAATGGCTGGATTTACACATACTTTTGGCTGTGTAACACATAGTTTAGCTGTAATTACAGTAAAGCACTGTCCAGGTTTTTTTCTCACTCAACTAAAATATGCCAAACACAGATAAGATGAACTCTTAAGCAAAGAACATGATGCTTCACTGCTAAAACCTGTTGCTATATTTACAGTATTTAAATCCAATGCCATATGCCAAGAAGATGCTCCACTCCACTGAGGTTCGCACTCCAAGTTCTTTCAGCTCTGTCTATTTCTGTCAAAGCCTCTCACTACCAAGCACTCCTTCCTCAGTCCACTACTGACTACTTCCTTATCTACTGCTCTCAGCTACCACACCATCATTCAGACTGCTTCCGAGCCAGTGGACGCCCCTCAGTCAAGGAAAAAAAAAAGATAGATTTTTGCTGCTGAGTAGTAGAGGTGAGGAGGTATTATGTGCCAGTCACGGCTGGCTGTGCTGCCAGCTGGAGTGAGCGGCTGCAGACAGTATATCATGCAGACCGAAGCCACTGAATAACACTAACAAACCTGAGGATCAACACTGAATACAAAAAGCTAAATGTAAAGCGGAAAACTGCAGACAGTGAACACTGGCTGGTTTACTGTTCACAGCAGAACTGTAATTATACAGGCACAAGATCTGAGCATGATAACAGCAGTTACAACTCAGACTGTTGATGTACTTACAGCAGTGGCGAACCGTGACTATAGACCCCACCAATCATTTTAACCTTGGTGGCTTCTCTATATCTACTCAATGTAAACAAGTCACAAAAAACACTGAGATCATTTAGACAACACAATGAACACCATACAAAGATAACAACTGCAAATATAAAACTAGCCACCCAGAATATATATTATTATATTCTTGTCAATGGATATCAAAATAGCCTTTGTGTCTCTCAGGCCTGGGGACATTTTTTTCAAGATAAAATTCATTGATTTAACCATGCAATAGCCCCTGAGAGGCTAAATAACAATAGCACAAGGCAGCTGTTTCAAAATCAAAGAATACATTTATTAATCAGATATGTAAAAAAAATCACTCCAAATCAGCAGTGGGTGGTGTGTAGAAACAGCTTGCAGCTCTCTCTCTCAAACATACAAAACTACAAACAGTCATGTGTGCTATTATTCTTCATGTACAAATGAAAGAAAAATACATTTGTCTCCAAGCTTATTTGGTCTGCTGCTTACATCTTTAATAAATATGTTACTATTAGCAAACAGCTTTCCAGCTGGACTGGATGACAGGACAGCAATCATTGCTCAGCATGATGCTGACACGTATTATACAATGGGAAATCCAATAGTAAAATGCCAAAGCTAACAGAGTTAGCATTACAGTGTTTAGCTTAAAATAATTACTAGATGTGTACACAAAACGGTCTTTATAAACCCATAATCACTTTTAAGATGTAACAGGAACATTACCAAACAAACAATATGAAAAGAGAGCCTTGAATTAAGACATGACGAACAGAACTACAGCATGTGTGGTGAGCTGAGCTACAAGCAAGATAGCTCTGGCCTTTGGGAAGGCCTACGGGGATGATTTTTTTTATCCCACCCACTATAATCAAAATATGATTGGTTAATTTACCCGTCACTTTCTAAAAACATATAGCTATGGGGGCTATGCTGTTCTGTCCCAGTTATGAAGTCCTAACCAATGAGTGAGCCAGCTAATCTTTTCTCTGCCTAGAGACAACAACAAAAAAAAATCTGGATAACTCTATTTTCATGGTTTCATGACAGTAACCCTTTCATTTCTGAAGCAAATTTGAAGGCAAATGAGACTCAAATTACGATTAGAAGAGAATAATTATGAAATGAAAGAGATTAAATATAACATTTAAAATGCTGATATGTTTGGCCTTCTCTGGAGGCCTGGAAGGAATTCTGTGCTGCTATACTGTATCTTTAAACAGCAATTTTCATGCCAAAACAACTTAAAAGTTTCAGTGTTTTTAGACATGCATCAGTCCGATACATCAGATCTGTATCAGTGTGATATCGACCTTATTAAGCAGATAAGGTTGAGAAAAAAACTGGATCGGTGCTTCCTTTCCAGTATAATTGTATTATTGTCAGGAAGTACAATCATCTGACACACCTTTCAACACCACAAACACTTTACACTTACACCAACATTAATTCTTTTAGTGCAGGCAGATTTTAAGGCAAAGAATGTCTATTCAATGGTAGAGAAACCTCTGGGGACATTGCTGAAACTTTAACGAAACCTCAATTGAGTAAATATGCAATTAGAGGAAATAACAATCATATATTCAGCCGATCGCATGTAAGGTTCAACAACAAGCCATAATCAACCCCAGCAGACCAGAAAAGGAGAACAGATGATTGAATTTATGACCCAAACTCCCACATGTCTCTCACTTCCTCCCCCCTCCCATGTCCCTGGAGACTGTCATTACCCATCCCAGGGTAATATCCCTCCTTCTCCTAATTGAGAGCCACAGGTTGACATGGCGTCTCACTAACCCCTCTGCTTTGATGCTGTTGTTTCTCCTTTGCCTCACCACACAGAGGCTCCTAATGGGAGAAACAGGTGAGCAGGGAAAACCATTAGACAACCTCAGTGTCACTCAAAGACTTCCAAAAAACAGATGAAAAAAAGATGAAAGAAAGACAGGAGTCACATCAACGTTTTTTGAATTTGAGTAGAATCAAATGTAATCAAATAAACTGGATTATATTATATCTGATATTGGCTATTAGACATAGCCATAATGACCTGACCATCAAAGTTATTTTTTTCCTCTTAGAACACCTTTGTATGTGTGCGTTTGTTTATGTGTGTTGGGGTCAGTGGGATGATGAGACAGTGAGGCAACATCTAAGAGGACAGTAACAATGCAGCTAATGCACACGCCGGACAGGACCTCAGTCGCCAAGGAAACACAACCTGTTTCCGACCGTCGCTATGGCAACCTGCATCCCAAAAGTGTCAAGGCTCTCTTCAAGGGATGATTTCCCTTTGTTCAAAATTTTCTCTCTTGAGGCTATCTGTCTTCATCTGTAGGCATCAAGAGTAAATATTACAAAACATAAACAAGAGGTTATGAACGGGATTTTCCAGCAAAAATGCTCTACGATTAAAAATTGCGCAAACTCGACTAAACCACCCCATCCTTTCAAGTTTATAATAATCTAAGATAATCCTTTCCAATTAGCGAGGGAAGAATTCAGATGCCGAAAGATCACCAAACATGCCAAGAAACGCAAACTTCTGATGTTTTTCATGCCTTTCTTCTTTAAATTGAGGATGAAAACATGATGCTCATTGGCTGCTGAATCCAACCCTGTCTAACAGCGGCGGGCTTGGCCTTGAGCTCCGGCTCTGCTGGCTGTTCAACCAGCTCAGCTACACACATAGTCATGTTATGCAACCTGAGCTGGGCCCAGAGTGTGATTTACTCCGTCCAGCAGGCTCTAATGCTGCTCTTGATGTGTAATGAGTACAAGGGTTCAGGTGAAGTGGAGCTTTTGTTCTCTTTCGGTGCGCTCGCTTTGGTAATGAGATTATTGGTTCAGATGGGAGTTGGAGGGGCTGGACGATGGCAGAGCTGCAGATATGTGGAGTGTGTGTGTGTGTATGTGTGTGTGTGTGTGTTTGGGGGCGGGAGTGAGGTTTACATGCATGCCTGGGTTGACTGCTCTGGGGGGCTGATCAGCAAGCAACAGGGCAGAGATTAACTCCCGATTACATCACAAATCTGCCCCAAGCTGCTGTCCTTTGCCAATACATGCAGTATTGAGATTTGGATTGTAGAATCCACCCCGGATGGCATACGCACACAAACACAAACACACAAACACACACACTCACTCTGGCATGCACATTTGCTCACATTCCACCGCCAATGGAGAAACAACAAGCAGCTCGCTCCATGTAAAACATACATAATAACTGAAACACTCTCAGAGAGAGAGAGAGAGAGGGGCGGGGGGCGCCTCTGGGAGTTCAGCTGCCTTTCTGCAGTCCAGACTAAACAACCCTCAGAGAGCTGCGGTCACTTGATCTACTCTCATTCGACAGAGAGGTCATGTTATTTAAGAGTGATGGAAGGGGACGTCCACCCCGAGGTTACTTCCTCAAGGTCAGACCATTCACAGGCAGCGAGAAAGAGAAAGGATTACTGATAGGTATTGTGGGAGGTCGGCAAACATCCCAAGCCTTTGTTTAATATTTAATCTTAAAAAGTTTATCTTAAATGGTTTGATATCAGGTTATAACCTACCATACAGCTAACCAGCTGGATGCAAAGAGAGTGAAATCTGTCAATGCTGTTGGCCTAAAGACTTGTATAATCCAAAAAATGCAATGCGTACACTGACCTGCCATGTAGCTGGAATATTGCACTGCAACTGATATTGTAGCAAAAATCCATGGCAATCTTTCCTTGTGAGGATCTCACACTACTGTTTATTCAAAGCAGTAAATATATATTATATCATGAGAAAATATACTGTTAATGTTACAGTGTGAGTGACCCAACAGGTAATTTGTCCACAAACATATGCTACCAAAGCTTTGGGGGAGGATCGTATGTGCTCTGCTGTCAAATACATATTCATCTGTCTCATTACAAGCAGAGGAGAAAAAAAAGAATGAAGCAGTTGGATTATTTTTTTCCTTTTCTTTAAAAAAAAAAAAATCACACAATGCAGTAGCGGTATAATGTTTTGCTGGAGGGGTGTGGGATCAAACAAGGGCAGGGAAGAGAGGTTATTTACTCAAAAAGAGAGCTCTGAGTGAGCTTCTGAAGAGTCATATCGCCACCTACTGGTGATATTTAAATGTCTGCGGGTAACAAAATATTGATGCTGAGCAGCAAAGGAGCCTCGAAATGTTCAAAGCTTTGTGTTTTGCTTTCATGTTGCTTCAATGTTAAACAGAGACACTCTAATGACTTTCACAGATGTTCAGCGAGGAAGAGGAAAAATGGAAAAAAAAAAAGGAGAGAGGATGATGGGGAAAGGAAGTAAAGGGGGAAAAAACATAAACAAGAAGACAGACATGAAGTGAGAGTAAGAGGGGGGCGTGTGGCTTTTAGCAAACTGAGAATTTGTGGAAACGGCTTCAACAAGTGGCCTAATCCCAGAGTGCCGTCCTGAGGGGGGGGAGGAGGGGCCACACTGGTGTTTACCTGCTAGATTCTACAGCAGCACATCAATCTCAATGCGGGCCCTCATACCACCTGCCCCTACTTCTCCTGGCATTTCATCATCTCTCCCTCCCTCCCTCCTTCTGTCGCCCATCAAGTACCTCTCCAACATGTGTGTGTGTGTGTGTGTGTGTGTGTGTGTGTGTGTGTTTGGATGTTTCAGGAGCCCAGCTGGTTATGTCGGCAGTGGGAGGAGAGGGAAGAGGAAAAAGAGGGAAAGGAGCTTAGGGAGCTGGAGCCATGGCTCCAGTCTAGCATGACTCAGTCTGGGAGCATCCATGCCCCCGGGGAAAACACACAAAACATGTAACAAAACACACTGTCCCTCCCCCTCCTCACCCCTCTGTAATCAGTGTGTTCAAATACTCACTTTCCCCCCTTTAACAAGCATTTCCATGTCTCTTAGCCCAGCTGCTCACAGTAGTAATAACAGCAATGACAGGAGGGTGACTAGAAAAGCATTAGTGCCGAGTCTGTTTGGGCTTTCTGCAAAGAGAGGGCTGGGAAGATCTATCTGTGCTGGGCCGCTTCCTTTTCTCGAGCACTGGCTTCTATCTGCAGCCGTGTTCCAGAGGCTCTGCTGTACTGTTGACTGCAAGAATGCAAGAGTCCAGAAGAGAGTCGAAAAACTGGACGACATGAGAGTGGCTGGAGCGTTTACAGCCCCCCCGGGGGGTGGGGGTGGTGGGGGTGGTGTGGGTAGCCCACCTGTTCAAACAGCCAGAGCTATCCTGAGGAAATGAAAACTTCCATCTCTGCAGAGCTGTGCAGATCCTGCACACCAAATCCCTTTCACTTCCTCACTGGCTCACTTGCTATCTTCTGTTTCCACAGCTGGCTCCAGGCCCGTCAATCCTTGTCTATCTGCACATCTAGGCCCGACACAGAACCGAAAGAGAAAATACCCCCCCCCCCCCCCCCTCCCCTCCCCTCCCCTCCACTCATTATGTACATACATGTCTATAAAAGTTATGGTATGCGAGCCACCTTTAAAGTGGGTTACAATTACCCGCTCCAGTGCAACTATAATTATTCACCAGCCCCCTTACAGAGAAAGACCCTATTGGTCAGACGGCAAACTGGAGCTTTGGGTGAACTGGGTGAACCTGGCTGAATGGTGCCATGGCTGGGTGGCAGCGAGGAGGACAGAGACAAACGTGCACTGGGACTGACCTTGGACAGTCACTGCTCAGGTCACTGCTCACACTAAGATGCGAGATGACTCTCGGGGCCGATCTGACCCCTTCCGACCGAAAAGTTCTGTTCTTTCAGTTTTCAACATTAACATAAAACATAATAAGCAGTGGATAATGTGATCCTCTAATGAAAGCAACAAGAAAATAGTCATTTAAGGGAGAGAAAAGATGTTTTTATTTTTTTATTTTTTTTTTATTTTATGGATGATTTGTTTTACTAGACTTTCATGATTTATTGAGCGCTGCTGTCCCTGCCATAAACTACTCCACAAGGCTGTAGGGAAAAACAGTAATTTACCTTTTAAACACTTGCTGTTACATTGGACAAAATGGCAATAAAGTTTTTTTTTTCTTGCACAACTTTACCCTAAAGCAAAAGCAAATGTCTCCCAGACTGCGGGTATTAACCTTGAGTCCCTGTCTCTTCCCAGCCAGTCTCGGCCTTATCAGCAGACGCAGACTCCTGGCGTCGGACGGGGCAGACTGCCGTACCTGGAAATAAACACCACCTTAACTGCACCCATTGCCATGGAGATACCCTCGAGGGGGGAAGACCAATGACATGCCGACAATGGAGGAACAGCCTGCCAAGTGAGTGCCATCAGCTCTTTTTTTTTCTCCCCCTTTTTTTTTTTTTTTTTTTTTTTTACAAGCAACTAATGTACTCTCATGCCTCAGCCAGGGCCGTTCCGTTATTACCACCATTCACTTACTCCTCTCTCAGACAGATTCATCTGATGACTCATGTTATGGAGCAGGAGGAGGAGGAGGAGTAGAGGAAGAAGAAGAAGTGTTGTTAATGTATTCTGTCACCTCTTGACTTCACCGCATGGTTGAAAAGCCTGAACCTTTGGGTGTCAGAGTGAGAGAGGGTGCAAATGATCACAGCTCTGTCTGGTCCCCGCATGATTCCGCAGCAGAGAGACACACATTTTTTTTTTTTTTTTTTTTCCGGAGCTTCCATCAGAAACCTCAAATTACACCTTTCACAGGAGCCATAAATCAGACCTTTCTGGTTAAATGCTTTTGTGTCAGGCATAAAACATAAGCATGACAGGTGGGAAGTGAATGTATCAGTGGTGGAGAGTGATCAGACAAAAAAAAAAAAATCACAACAACCACCAGCAACATACTCCTTTCACTAGGGCTTACCATTTTTGACAAGCTTGCTTTGAAGAGTGAAATGGCTCTGATGTTGTAAGCGCACGCTGCGTCCACCAGGGGTCGCTCTATCCCTCCACTGTTGTATTTGGCAGATTAGGGCAAGGCCAGCTGGACAGTAGTCAAGAATGATCTTCACAGAACTAAGCCCCTATCCAGACACAAAACCCAGCCCTGCAAGGAGCACACAGCTCCAGCAGGCCGACCTGCGCTCCCTTAACAGACAACAGCTCCAGTTACATATAAAATGCATATTTCAGGGAGCGTATAAATACTTTATGGAACTGCCACAGCTGGCACTAAAACTTGTAAATCCCTTCTCATTTGTGACAAAATCTGCCAAAATATTCCTTTGTCTTGGGATTATTACTGGAGTACAACTCCAGGGATCCTTTGGAGAACAATGCAAAAGAAAAAAAAAAAAAGAAGTAACAAATCCCAAACAATACACTGTCAAGCTAAATTTGTATTGAAGTATGAAATCTTTTTTTTTTTTGCCAGAGAATCAGGCCACACCTGAGAAGAGCAAAACTCCCTGCTTCACATTTAACTCTCTCTGCAGATGTTGGTGACAAATTTATCTCTTTTATTACAAGAGTCCAAGAGAAAAGCACAGAGCGTGGGA
Organism: Euthynnus affinis; assembly: GCA_029490765.1. Lineage (NCBI taxonomy): Eukaryota > Metazoa > Chordata > Actinopteri > Scombriformes > Scombridae > Euthynnus > Euthynnus affinis. Next base: position 6,649,652 of record CM055840.1, on the reverse strand, counting down.
GGTGGAAAACTAGAAAAATAGAGAGAGAGAGAGAGAGAAAAAAAGTTGGATGTTTAAAAGGCCTTTTTTGCTGGTCCCACAGGACATTGCAGGAGCAGCAACGGCGCAAGGCTCATGGTTGACTTGGCCCATCATGGGCACACTCGCACTTTTCCAGCAGGCAGACAGGAAGCACCTGGGTCCAAAGGCCGGAGAATGGTGGGGGCCTCCCCCCAGCCCCACCCATCGCAACACATCATCAACTCGACTAGAAGGATCCTGTGCAGGCTCCGTAGCTCTAAACAGCACTCCCCGGCTGCCTGTGTGTAAACAAACATACCTCCTCTGTATGCGGCAGTGGCACAGGGGACTACGCTCTTTCATTCTCCTTCAACCCTCAGGCGCAGAAAACACGGAGGAGAACAGCGTGTGGTAGAACTGTTGGCTTCTAGATCTGCCTCTTTACACTAAAACCTTCAACAAATTAAATGGTTTTCCCTCCGCTGGGCTGAAAATCCAAACTGTAGCAAGCTGCTGCTAGAAAGAGGAGGAAAAGAAAAAAAAAAAAGAGTTGTATGAAGAACATGACTGATGGAGCTGTGAGGTTTTGGGCGGAGCGCAAAGCAGCTGGGTGGGAGTCTGGGTGAGCTGGGACTGGCGGGCGCTGGGTCGCGCTGGGTTGCGTTTTGGTGACTGTGTGGCTGCTCATGCTGGGCTCAATGGGGGATGAGAGGCTGGCCACAGCAGCCAGAGGCAAGTGGCCCAATGTAAACAGTTCATTCTGGCGGTAAGGCTGATGAGCTGCTGTAATTACTGCTGGTCATGAGAAGATGAATAGAGATTTAGAGGAGGAAGAGAAGAAGCAGATGAGGAGGAGGAGGAGGAGGAAAGCGGGGTCTGGAGCAAAGGGTTGGAGAGGGGTGGTGGGGAATTATATCAAATTAGATTTTACTGATTTTGGATTGACTGTTTGTTTTTTTTATTGTTTTTATTGTTTTATTTTGTCTAAGTGTGATCCAATGTGTTTCATTACGATTATACTGTGGTCTTATTGGTTATTCTATTGTTTTTTTACTGTGGATTCTATAGTGCTTTTATGTCTGGAGCGCCGGATCAAACGATTTTTTTTCCCCATGTGGGATAATAAAGTTGATCTGAATCTGAATCTGAGTTCCAACCACCCTCACATCGATCTTTATCTATCACAGATTCCTAGGTAAAGAATTATATGGAGAACAGGCCCGGGGCAGGGAGTGCAGTTCACACCAGCTCTGCACTCTGAGGCCAAGCACTTCTTGTTATGTTCTCTTTTCCAGAGGCCCTTGGCAAATCAACTCTAATGCTACTGAGAGCCAGAGTGCTGAAAATGAAGTTAGTGGAAATTCATTTTCCTGTTACAATGGGAAATAAAAGGGACGATCTCTTCCAAGTTTTGTCTCCTGCTCTCGTGTGCCTGATGACCTGACATGCCTTGAAGAGAGCTCCAAGTGAGCTTATGGCTGAAACATCTTCAAGTATTCCCCGAGCTAAGCTCAGGAGAAGATAATATCCCTTGAAAGAAATGGGAATGTAACTGTTTGTAGTCCTGTATTTTCAGCTAGACCACAAAAAATAAAAAATTACAGAGACTTTTGCATTTATGTGGTTGTTGTTGTTGTTGTTTTCTGCTCGTCCTTCACTTCTTATAACAAAGGCCTCTTAACAAAACCCCGCAGTGTTAGCCAATTAGCGCCTTATTTCTGCAACATGCAAACCTTGATCTGAAGTAAAAAAACAAGTGAAACCCACTCAGGGGGCTATTATTCTTTGAAGGGGCTTCAACGGCCGTCGATTAAGGGTTAATCTTTAACTTTGAGTAACAAGTTACAACTTCTGTGTGAATGATACAAGAGCTCTTTTGTCAAACATTTCTCTGAAGCCCTGGGTGTTTTAAAAACTGTCCACTGTAGGCCACAAGTTGTAAAAAAATCAAAACAAAAAAAAGCTATTTTATTGATCTGTTGTATTCATTAAGGCTTCAACCGACAATGAAGTTCCTTACTGATAATTCTTTGGTTTATAAAATTTCAGAAAATGGTGAAAAATCGCCATTTTCAAAGCACTATTTTCCGCAACCCAATGTGACATTTGACATCTTGTCAACAGTCCAAAATCCAAACACAACTAAGCGCAGCTGCAGGATTCAGACTGTTTTATCATGTCTTTCTGTTTCATTAATCCATGACTAAATGTGTTTCTGTATGTCATATATATGCTCTCATGCATAGGTCAGAGGTAGCGACTACTCCTCCAACCAACAACTACTCTGACTCATCCTCTGATCCCTGCCAGGCCTTCCCTCTAACCCGTCTCTGATTAACAAATTAACAAGCCGGGGAATTTGTCCAGGCTTCAGGTAGCGGTGTGCAGGAGTACACGACCTGACTGCCGGGGGATTAAAGCTCCTTTATACCCAGATTACACAACGTTTAGCCCTCCTGGCTAGAGAGAAAAATGTGTGTGTTTGGGGGGGGATCTGGAGAGGGGAGGGGCGTCAGGTGTACCCTCGCAGATTAGCGCAAAGCTCCCGGTAATGAAAGAAAGGATGACCGCCACTCCCTGTGTCGCCTTTGAAGTCCGATCAGACGGGGAAAATAAAAGGCATTCCCCACCCACCCCCCCAAAAAAGGAGCCCCCAGAGGGTCAAGATCCACGCACAGCCTCCCAGAGGTCAACACAGATAAGGAGGAGTGGGATTAGACCTATGCGGCCTTGAGTTCTCTCACTTTCCCTCATGCCACTGAGCCATGTACGGTCTTTCTGCCCTTGCCCCTACTAATTGAATTAGATTCATCATATTGGAGCAAAAACCTAACTCTAACTCTACTCGCTTTTGATTGAGTTTCGCCAGTTCCAGAAGGTAAGCCCTGGCTGCTGAGGTTTAGTAAAGCTGCTCTAAAAAAAAAGTGCCAGGATGTGTAAGAGGGTGTGACACAAACTTTGAGCTGATTCTTTTTTTTTTCCAGAAAAGCAGACCAAAGCTAGCAGAAAGAGAAGGTCAGGAAAAATTCTCCCACAGCGTGCTCATAGACATCAAATAAGGTTTGAAACAAAACTGTGTCAAGACTCTGGGATGCCTCACAATCAAGTGTTACCCACACTTTAGGCAAGGAGGTGGAGAGAGTGTGAAGATAGGAAACTCAAAAGGCTAATTGAAAAGAAGAAGCCAAGTGCACGGAAATGGAAAAATGGGTGGGTGGGGGAGTGGGTGGGGGGTGAAGGTGAGGTAAACACGGTGAGAGAGGTGAAATGTGCGTCATAGCTGTGGCTCGGGGCTCGTCTACGGAACAGCGAGGGATGTCACTGATGGACACGTCTGACATTGTACTAACAAGGAGGGCTCCATGGAATGTGCAGCATACATGTACACGCTGACACACATGCATGTGAAAGCATACAGCACAAACACACACACACACACACACAACATTGTATTTCTAGCCTTGTGAGAACCCTCCATTGATAACAATCATTTGCGTTTGCAAGGTGTGTCTCTCCTCATATTGGAGGATGGGTTATGCAAATAACAGGAGAGACATTATGTTTTCCACTGGACGGCCAGTTTTACAGGAGAAATTCTCAACCTTTCAAGACAAAGTGTAACCATAGTGCTAAAAGGATTTACCAGGAGGGTTGTGGTGGGAATAGAAGCATGGATACATACATTAAACATAGGATTGTGCACAACTAAAATCTAACTATTAGAGAGAAAAATAAAGCAGATAAGCATATGAACACCATATGCGATTACTGTGATGCAAACAAATTGCTTCGCAGTGGGGAGTTTTGGGTTTGAGTTCGTCCAACTTGAATTTTAACTCGGCCATTAATGAACAGTAAAATCACTAACAGCTGCAACTGCCTGTTTGTGTCTTTTGTTAAGAAATGTACAGTGTGCTTTTGGCTGCATTTACCTAAGTATTAACATCCTTATCAACACCATCTCCAACTCCACCTGTTCCGCTCTGAGCTGCTGGACCTGCTGCTGCTGCTGTTCTCTCTCTCTTTCTCTCTCTCTCTCTTTCTCTGCTGGTAAAGTTGGCCCTCAATGTGTTTTTTTTAACAGAAAGCCAGTATTCAATTTGGAGTTTGCAAGGCATGGGCATTTACCAAACATGGACAGTTTTATGAAAGATGCATGATGGGAAGTGTGGTATCCAGCATTTTTGGAGTGTGACATTTTTTCTTTTACGGCTCCCCAAACATCATGCTGGATTGCCCCAGTCACATTAAAACCAAGACTTATTGCTAAACTGACTTTCATTTAAACCAAGCAGAAATCTAAACAAATTAGTAGTTGTAACTTTTTCAACAAAAGGCCTGAACCTGAAAATAACAACTGGGAGCATTTAAGCACAGGAAAGGTCTTCAGTCTTCGTCTTTGGAAGGACTTCTGGTCCTCATAAAGGCAGACAACAACAGACAAACACACAACACGTTTTTCTCTCTGAGTAACTCCCACCTGATCCAAAGCATGGTTCAGTTGCTACATGGATGGTTTTAAATAGGGTGAAGGATCCTCCAACCAATCCCTGCCCTGGCTAAGAGGAATGTACCCTAGTGTGCGAGTCGCTCTGGGTTTTTTTTTTACACAATGTACTAGCAAAGGATTTGTATCCAGTGAACGGGGCTCCCTCCAGCTGTGCTGCAGTCCAATGGGGTTAAATTAAAGGCATGCTACACAGCTCGCTGTGTTGGCACTCTTGTTAAACCCGGGATCTCTTAGTTACAACAGCCTGGCTCGTTTTCAAATGATCTTCTCCCAGATAAATGTCAGTGACCCGGAATTCATTTCCAAAAGGCTTTAACTAGTGATGCTTCACTGACTCTTGAAGCTGGCTCTGGCAGTTTTGAAGGGTAAAAGTGGCATTTGAGCCAGATCTGTCAGAAATGCTGCCAGCCAGTTACGACTTGCGTCATTTCACATTGATGCCCCCAAGAACTACAGATGCCAAGGTGCTGCCATTATTCACCCTGATGAGCTGGAGCTGCTAGCTCATCATGAGCTGTAATCCCTGTTCTCCTGACCCTTTGTCAAAGTCATCAGCTGATCAGCGAATGCCCCCTTGGCATCTTCACTCAACTCCGAGCTGAGTGAGGGGATTTGTAGAGAGAGAGAGAGAGAGAGAATAATTGAAGAAAGAATACAATGTGTAGAAAGAAAGAGGCTGATGAAGAACACATGCCTATTCATTGAGACAACCCAGAGGAAAGAGGAAGGGCTGCCAGCAGTCCGTCACTGGTACTGTACTGTAGATGAAACACAATCAGAGCGGCAGATGGCACCGATAGCTTGGAAGTTGTTGGGAGGGAGGAATGTGGAAGACAAGGCTCATTATCACCTCTCTCTGCATCACATGGCACATCAACCACCCCTTCCATCACCACCCCTACCTCTCGCTTCTCGTCTGATAACGGTGCATTGCTCACCCAGCATGGCCCTCTATGCCTACGCGGTAAGCAGCATGCAGTCTCGACTGGTTCCGTATCACTTATACTCTTTCCCACAACAATTAGAAAGGAAATAATTCCCTTAATTTGAACAAATCTGAAATCAAATCGAGTGATGAGTGCCACCTTGAGAATTCATTGTAGATGTCTATCGTGGAGGAGGAATACAAAATTGCCTCTGGGAGAGTTTTTTTTTTTTTATGTCTTTGAAAATGAATAAACCCATCACTTTCAGCCTTCGCACAGCTCTAGCGATTGCTATACATGCCTCAAGGTACAACTTAATTTTAAAGCTCAAGGCTTGCACGACAGAATCTCTGTTAACTCTTTCCCACCGTGACCTTGTTAACCACCTGAATTCTGTGCACAAGACACCCTAAAAACAGGTCTGGATTTATCATTCCTGGAAGGTCCAGTCTGTGCACTTTACCAGCTGCCCACATGTAGTTTTTATCATGGCTGCTGGAGCCCTTTGTAACCTCACGCTCAACCCATCCACTGTGCATTTTTACTGGCAGCCGAGCTGACACCAAACCGCACGAACGGCACAAGTTTAGAATACACAGTGCAAAGTCGGTCCTTTTGACAGCCGTGTTTCCCTTGACCTTCCAGAAAAAGACTAATTTCGGATCATTTTATCAGGCAAATGTGATCATAACTGTTTATAAATACTGAGGGGTACCTCAAGCTCTGCTAGGTTGTAAACCCTAAATGCAATTGAGGGTAGTTAGCAGCCAAGCGAGGCTGAATGTGATCCCTATCTGAGGTCGTGACTGCGCGGTTGTGTGTAAAGGGAGAATATGAGCGAGCCAGCAGAACTATCAACGTTTAAGGATGTGTGGTCTGGCCAAAGTGGATGAAGGTTTGGAAGGGAAATGAGGTTGAATATGAGACTGCACAACATGCTCTGTTCCCCAATCCCAATGGTTGGGTTGGCTGGCCCTCTAGAGAAGTGAGTTCAAATGTTCTATTTAACTGAGGAACCTAAATACACCCTCAACGTGGTCTCTGGGTGACGCAGCTGTTTCTTCTCAAGAGAGGCGAACCTAATGGGCAGAACAGTGATGATGTCAGCCGTCACAAACAATATAAGGGGGTAAGAATTTGGTCACAAAGAAACGGCTCCGGGTTTGAAATGTGGTGAGATCGGAGGTCAAAATGTCAAATCTTAAAAAGGGTTCTTCGCAGCATGAAAAATGCTAGGCTCTTATTCCTTTACTTGGCACCTTAGTCTGAAAGCAAAGACACATTGTGGCGGAGCAGTAATTTCCACTTCTGCTCTTGAGGTTGTCCATAGACGGCACCGTTGGGATTTATCTTCCTGACTGTGGTACGCTATATTACCATTGCCTCTTGACCAGCCGTGCTACTGTGCTGTACTGAGTGCAGAAACAATCAAAGTCTAGTCATCAATGCAACTTGATAACCCCCACCACCACCATGGCTTTGGGGTTAAAATGGCGACTATTAACTGCAATGTACCCTGGTTCCACCCGAGGACCTTCGTTGCAACGTTCTCTATAAAACTTCAGTCTGCAAGTGAAACCCTTATGTGGTATTCTCCATAAGTAGACACTTTGTGCTTCCCATTCTCCCTTTGTATTTCTTAATAACAGATTCTTGAAACTGTTGTACATGAGATAAGAATGTCTACAACTTCCTCACAATGTTAGAGTCAACGCTCTTATCTTTAACAGCCCCTTGTCATCCACCCCCCTCCTCCGCTCCCTGTTGCTCCCAGGATGTAGCTGAAGTCGGGAGGGGGAGGCAGGTGGGTTATGTAAGCAAGAGTTATGGGTTTACGGGGGAAGTGTGTGAATGTGTGTGTGTGTGTATGTCTAGGTGCTGATAGAGGTATGTTGTTCTCAGTGGTTTTTCGACTACAGAATCCTACACCCACCATCCTTTAACTGTGTCTGGCTTCCTTGTCCCCTCTGGACAAAAACCAACACCGCTCCATTTATATTTCAGACATCAGCCCAACTTTAATCTAGACTGACATAGCGAGAGTTCAACAGTAGAAGTGAATTCTTGGATCACATCAAGTAGCGAAGGTTAAAAGCAGAATAAGAGCTACAGAATAAAAAAGAAAGGAGGGATTTCCTTCCTCCTGCACACCTCCTTAATCAAAACTTTACATTTTCGATAGATATTACAACGATTGATCGCCTTTTTTTTTCAAATTCCGACCCTCGTTCCTCTTTGGGCCTCAGCTCACGGCCCCTTAGGAAGGATTACAGCCAGTGTCACTCATCTGTTTACCCCTGCGCTATTAACTTGTAATAATCACACACTCCCGACTGGAAGTTACTCTTTAACACTAGCTTAAGGATTATGCAAAGGAGTAAGTCAATACAGGTTAAGTCTCTATTATCGCACAGCCAATACTCTCCTCCTGGCGCTAAATTGCCACTGGTAAATGGCCCCTTTTGTGGTGTCAGCACAATAGAAAAAAGGAGGGGAGATAGCATCGGCTTGTGCCTGTAATCAGCGGCCAGGTTTGACTGACGCGCGGCATTATTAGCATGACACAGGCTAAGGAATGGGAGCTCCCAGATTACAATTTACACGCTATCTTCTAACGCCGCTCAAGTCAAGAGCCTGTCACAACAACAGGTACCCTGGGGGATATCTCACACACACACACACACACACACACACACACATATACACAAAACACTCACACAGCAAATAAATACACACAGGAAAGGGATGTCAAGAAGGAGATAGAAGGATAGAGAACCTGAAATTGCGACACTTTACTTACATGGCAGATCACAAAAGGTTTTTTAGCACCGGAAATCTTTCTTACCTGCAGGAGAGAAAGAGAGAGAGAGAAAAAAAACAGACATGAGAAGCAGAATTTTAAGTGTGTTTCTTTAGCACAGAGTGTTTGTCACTTGTCAGCAGGTTGGGTTTGGGTTCATTCTTCTCTGCCTCAGAGAGACAGAGAGGGTGACTGGATGTCCATATTTGGCCATGTGGGTGCTCCTCTAGATGGTCTCTGTTTAATAACACAATGCCTGGTCTCAGCTGGTTGGCCTGATGGGTATAATTCCTCTTTCAGCAGAGTTAACTTTGGTCTCCAACAACACCGTACACACACACACACACACACACGCCACAAGCAAACGTACATGATTCACATGAGAAAAGTTGGTGTGACACTATAGACGTGACTTCAGATTCTGCTGCAAATGTTGCTCTTATTAATTTTGCTGCAGCTACAGCTTTCCATGTTCTGATCAGTTTTAACTGTTTTAATCACCACAGCAACAACTACTACTACTACTTTTACTAATGCTAGAGCTACTTTCCCTCTTCCTGGTCCTGCACTGAGGAGGCGTCGTATGGAGAAGAGCACTGGTGGTATTTTTATATAAACAACGTATCAAATGACTACGTGCAGCGTGAAAGGTGTTGCTCGTAGTGATGAACCCACAGAATTACAGATTATTATTACACATCATCAACTTTACAAGATGACACTATGTCAATGTTGTGTTCACAGCTTGGTGCGCTGCCCCAACAGGCCAAACGAAACATTGTTTGGACATCGTTGCTTACTTTGACTCTTCCTAATCCTAATATTCTCAAAAAATATGACTTTTATTATATTCAGCTGGCCGAATTCCAATATTCTAGATAGACAGATCGATTCTAAATAGAAACTTGTTCTAAGTTTCTATTTAGAATTTTATCTCGGTATTTAATTATGCTGCTTTTTGTTGCTTTGATGTCTGATTGTTGTACATTGATTTTCTCAGCACTCTTACTGCTGCTCCTGCTTCTAATAAAAATGAAATGCTACTCCTAGAACATATTTTACTCAGAACTAAAGCTGAGCAAAGTAGCAGCATGTTTCCACTACAGCAGGCATACAAGTCATGAAAGAGAAACAGAGAGAGAGAGAGAGAGAGAGGGGCTGGGCTTCCTCTTAATTCCCTGTCTAATTACTCGTCCCCGACTCTCCCCAGGTCAAAGACCCTGCAGGTCCCACTCTAAATCTGTCTTCTCGGCCCACTTCAAAGAGCCCTGATTACAGGGAGGAGAAGAATGGAACAAGAGAGAGAGAGAGAGAGAGAGAGACAGAGAGAGAACAGGACAGAAAGACAGAGATGAAAGGAAGGAAGGATAGAAGGAAGGAGGGAAGGAAGGTGGATAGGGCGAGATTGGAAACATACAGTATCTTGTCTGTCTCTGAGCTTGTCTGGCTTGTGCAGCTACCAGTTGATACTTCCCTCACTGACTTGGCTCAGTGCTGGACAACAGGTCCAAGGTCGTCAAATACCGACACTTTGCCGTGCCCCTTAAGCATCTCATGCAGAAGCACAAGGCACCGTTATAGTCTGTATAGTGACGCACCTGGCTTTCAACTTAATCCAATGTAGACTCATCCATGGTAATATTACAGGCTCGGAGCGACTGGCATGGTCTGGTTAGATTTAGACACAAAAACCACTCAGTTAGGTTTAGGGAAAGATCATGGTTTGGGTTAAAAATGATCACTTGAAACATTGTCATGACAACGGCGAATACCACAATAAGAAACTGTTCTGAGTCGCGGTTGGAAGTGGGAAGCCAACAGCGGTCTCCTGCAGCAGAATCCACTTTTTCGCCCTAACTATCTAAGCCATCCACCCTACCCACCTCCCACTGAGAAGAAGAGAAAAAAAATGTCACCTTATATAGACGTCATCAGTCTCATGGCGTCTAATAATGACACGGATGGGTTTACACTGGAGTGAGTTGAAAGCCCGGCGTGTCTCATACAGACACTAAAGGGTGCCTCGTGTGTCAGTATCAGATGCCAAGGGGCGTGACAAAGCGTCGGTATTTGACGCCCTGGGAATGAGAACGGTCTGTCCTGAAGGCACAGGCCATGTGGGACTCTTCTCAAATTGGCTGCATTTGAGGATATGAGACACACACACACGTGCATGTATAACCTAAGCTCTTTTTTTTCCATTGTCATATAAATGGCAGAGTGATCCTCAGTGCGGCAATAAAACTAAGTAGACAAATGTAGCATAATAGCAGTACTGTTTCTGCGAACATCTGCACATGTTTTTGAACTTTTTCCAATCCTCCATTGAGACTGTCTAAACTCTCTCCTCTATTACATGATTTGAGGAGCCAAGGCATTCAGAGGAGATAAGAAAAAGGCTGTGCAGGTACATGAGGGAGAGTCAGCCAACATTTTCCAGAACAACAGACTACTATTATCATAACCCCAAACAAGTCAGTCCAGCAAAGTGTGTCTGTCTACCTGCGCTTGAGGTCAGACGACTTTCAATTTATTCTAAAAATGTAGAAAGAAAACTACAAGATGCAGTTCATTTGTTCACCACAGAGGATTTATTCTGAAATCTTTTCTTTTGAAAATTGTTTTTTTTTTTTTGAGTACATCTTGTCATATCTGCTCCTGGCATTTCCTCCTAGTGCTTGTTTTTTTTTTTTCTTTGCCTGGTGACTATCACTGCCGTTGCTTCATATTTTATTTACCAGTCTTCCAAACAAACCTATTGTGCTGCAGCTGACACTGTAAAATGCATCCCTTCTAGTGTGCCTGAGGATTTTTCATGGGAAACAACATCTTAGGCGTTCATACCAGCGAATGAAAACAGCTTTTGTGCATTTTAAATCGCTGTTGTATTAGATCCATCGGCAGCTGAACGAAGTCAGATGTATTTGTTGGGAAACGATGGTTCAAATCATTTGAATTAGTTGAACAATTAGTAGAAAACGACGACTTTCCAGAGCTAAACGACAGCACCGAAAGGACTGAGTGGTGAATCCTGCTGGTGCTCTATATTTCACCTCGAAGTACTCTAATATATACAGTTTTTCGCCCACTTCTGGAGAGTCTGGAGGCTGGAAGAACATAGCCTAAGTTATAAAGTATAATTTCAAAGCAGGAGTTAAAAGAAGAGACGAGGGAGAAAACAGATGAGGGAAGCGAAGGAGAGCAGAGGAGGGAGTGAGAGGAGTAGGAGGACAGACTTAAAAGGCCCAAAGCTGGCTCTTTCTCCTTCTCTCTCTCTCTTTCTCCATGCCGTGGATGATCAGTGGCTGGAATGAGGCTGGCCGCTGGCTAGACTTGTCTGTCCACAGGTTTAAATTTAGGCCGGATCAGACGCGACGCCTCGGCCCTCGCCCTCACAGTCAAGCGGCGGGTAACTCGTGGAAGCCGTTCGTTCGCGGACCGCATTATCATTTCTCCTCACCTCTAAGAGGGGAGAGGAGGACGCGGCCGGCCACCCAACATTAAACTTGACTCGATGCATGCAGAAGCCTCTGGTTTAAAAAAAAAAAGGAGCCTATTCATGTCTACCACGCTTGCTCCTGTAAGATGTATTACCTAAACTTCTGCTTTAAGAGCGAGTGTTTACAGCTAATGAATATGTGTTTTGGGACATTTGTGATGTTTAACTCCAGTGTCTCATTTTGAGTAATTGTGGTTTAAAATTGCAGGCATACTTCCCACCTACAAATCAAAATCTTAACATACTGTATACATTATACTCTTAAGTTCTAGACCACCGGCTAAATTTCCACTGTATATATAAACATACAGGGGGTGGTTTCACTTTTCTTTGTGTTCACTCTGACAAGAACATTTTGAGAAAAAAAAAAAAAAGGAGAGAGAGAGAGAGAGAGAAAGAGAGAAGCACTGACTTATTACAATGATTCTCCATCTGATTTTGCAGTGTGCAAACAACAGTTCAAGCAGAGGTAATGATAATAGTGAGATGTCTTATCAGAGTCTCTGATGTGGAAAGTCTGACCAGCATGCAAATCGACAAATAACGCATAATTGCAGACGGGCTCATTCAGGTCTTTGAGAAACACATCTTTTTCCATCAAAGAATATGGGCCGGAGAGTATCTGTTTACAAGCTATTACTCACTTCCCTTTCTCGCTGGATTGTTGTCCACATTGTGCTATCTTTTCTGTAATTGCGCCTTATTATGCCAGAGCGATAAGGAAATGATGAAACAGGGACACCGCCTCTCATGTAAACATTTGGATGTGATTTGGGCTCTTGTTATCTTCGCTGTTCTCTCTCCCAGTGTCTAATGTGTGTCTGTGTGTGTGTCAGGTTGGGGTGGTGTGGTGTGGTGTGGGTGGGTGGGTGGGTGGGCGGAGGAGGAGGTGGTGGGGGTGGGGAGGAGGGTTGTAAACCTCCGACAGGAGACGATCCGCGACCTTCTCTCTCCGAGCCGCGGCAACAACAACTGAGGAGAACAGACAGCGTGGAGTCTGTGCAGCTGTTTCTGCGCGGCCGCAGAGGGGAGCTTTTAATTGAATGTGAATGCAAGTTGCAAAGGCTTTTAATTTGGCCTTGGCTGAAGAGACGCACACCAGGGGTGGGTGGGGGGCTTAGCTTGAGGGGGGGGGGGGGGGTTAAGGGGAAGACAACCCCTGCCTCATCTCCCCCCCCCCCCACCCCAAAAAAAAAATCACATCCCGACCCACCTTGTCTCCTTCCACCCCCCTTTTTCTGCCCACACATCACACGCCTCTAATTACTAGCCATGGGAAAGCAGGGGAAACAACAACATTTTACAACACGCAAGAACAACACAACATTGTGATGTGCAAAGATCAAGCTGTAACATCCGCTGAGCCCAAAATCAAATTAGGGAGTGCAGACAAAAAAAAAAAAAATTGCAGAGAAGAAGAAGAAAAAAAAAAAGAGGAGGCTCAGCTGTAGCCTTGCGTAATGAGCAGAGGGACGGACACGTGATGGCTCCAGTAAGGCGAGGAGGGGGGTGGGGGGGTTGCCTGTGGTCAGTGTATGCCGGCTATATTACAAGGCCTGTCTATGTATTTAAACAGCTGTAATTGTGTGATAACTCCATCGGCTGGGTGGGAACGGTGGTGACGTGGAGGAGCCAAGGAGGGCCTCCACTCCTCATTCTGCACCCCCCCCCCTCCCTCCCTCCCTCCCTCCCTCTCTCTCTCTCTCTGTAGCACCTCAGTGGAAAACATCGCATGAGGAATAGATGGAAATCCAAGCACAGGGTCATTTTTCGATACAGCAGCACACAATGCCTGCGTGAGTGGCATATGGGTTTCATTTGTGTGCTCCGCTGTAGGTAAGAGGGAGGGGAAGGACAGAGGGAGGTGGAGGGTTAATAGCCTGAGATAACTAAACTTCCATCAATGACTTTGATTCTGGATTTAATGTCCTTGTGGGAAGGGTGCTTCCTTGAAGTGCTCGGCTGACTTGCATGCACTTGTAATAAGTGCAAATGCAGAGCAACAGCCAGTTCTGTTTGCTTTCTTCCTGAAATATGGGACTGTTTAATGTCACTGATGAGCCCAGTTTGTTGTTGTAGCACTCCCCCCCCCTCCCTCCTCCCTCCTCCTCTTCCCCCCCTATGCATATGTGCGTACACACACATAACCACACAAACACAAGCAGACAGTCAAGGGGAATGCGAGCCTTGTGTGCCCATCCATGAAAAGCACACATACTCAGCACTCCTGCACCACACCGCTGCTGCTGCACCCTGAGACAGAGCACCTTTTCAACAGACGGCACTAACTTATGGGTTTGCAGTTAAACTGCCCCGGGCCATGGCAGTGGTGTGAGGGCCAAAGGCATGTAAACACCAGACGACAATGAGCAGACTGACCAGAGTGCACGCTTCTGTCATTCAAACCCTCTTTACAACCCTGTTCCCACAAGCCACAGAGCTGCGCTGGAAAACAATACGCTTACTTTGCATCACTCACATTCTGTCAAGTTAGGCTCACTTGGGCCAAGCCGGGGGGATAGTAAAGCTCCAAACCGGAGGAAAGGGGGGAGAAAAAAAAAAAAAAAAAATCCTGTGCATGAACTTGGTGGAATGCTGCTCTGCTCGACAAAGACAAGCCTTTGAGGACTTTTGGGGTTTTTCAGTGTCAGAAAAAATTTTACCGTAAAACTTATCTCTACAGCACGATGCATCGGTTTGCTACAGAGAGAAAAAATATCATCTTAAAAGCCTCACGAGGCATTTGTTTGGACTTATTTCAAATTACATCTGGAGATGTTTAAATGTCATTAAAATATGGGCTGGCTGAACGAGTTGGGCTCAGATTACGAGAAGCCCCTTCAATGCAGCGTGCTGTTCGGGGAGAAGGAGCCGTGCTCGACGTGGGCGCCCTATATTGAGCACGGCTCCTTCCTCGACTCCTCCGGGTTTCTCCTGAGCTTCACGTCGAAGGTATCGGATGTCTGTGAAAGCACATCATAATCGAACCTAACCTACATGGATGAAAATATAAAACCGTGGACGTTAAGTGAGAATGTCATTACGCATAATGAACTTTGTAATATTTACGTTACACCAGTGCGGTGGTATATTTGAATATAACCAACTACCGCACTGATGTCAGCTAACTACTTACGATGAGGTAATCTTATTTGGACAAATCTGATTTTCTGTGTTTCTTTAATGTATGCCTTGTTGTGTTTGGCCGGCTCTGAATGTCTATCATTAATACCGATGGCCATTTACCTAAGTTACACACAAGCTCCACATAGTATATACAATAACCAAATGAAAAGCCTACTGATTATGTTATGCCTTTCTAATTATCGTGCCTTTTAAGTCGGAGCTAATCTACTTTGATGTATTGAGAAGTGTATTGAGATTAGTGTGTTATTGGAGGGAGAGAGTCCCGGAATAGAAAAACGCAGCTGCAGCCAAATTCATCATTGCCCCTTCTGCACATGTGAGGCTGCACAGTATATGGTCAACAACCACATCACAAGGCCATGTTTCAGTGAGGCAGAGGTACTGTTTCTTCCCTTGTTTATTGAATATATTTGATGCTGACGTTTTTTTTTATTTGCCCTGTTTTTTTTCCTCACAGTCACAAAAGAATGTGTTTAATTTAATTTTATAACTTCTTACTTTTAGTGTTATTCCTCTCTTTCAGAGTTCACAATCATAAAGTGTGGCTTGAGTTGCAGAAATGCGACAGACTTTCATTTTTGCTTCTGCGCAGTGACACTAATCGACAGGTTTTTCCCGAAGAGCCAGACATATCAGCATCCAGCCAGTGTTTGCATGACAACCCTTACAGAGCTATGCTTGTATGATGCTGTCTGGATGAAGAGCAGGATATGTTCTCATTTCAGTTTGCAGAGTGAGATTTGTTCTGTGTGGAGGCAGTTGACAAGAGGAAAAATGAGAGCCTTTCCCCTCTTTTCAGGAGCAATTTAGGGAGCGAGCGAAGCGATGTATGAGGAGCCGTCACACCTCGTTTTAGTCCGCTGTGTTGATTGTTTCGGTTGTTAATTGCGTTACGTTCTTTAGTAAAGATGACGTAGAAGAAGAAGAGTCTCTGATGTCTTCACTGGAGCTGGTACGGCTTAATGTAAAAAGCACATTCAGCTTGTCAGTACGTCTATAAGGTATACAGTCTGTCTCCGCTCTCATGAGGAAAGTAAATAGCGTCATAAATCAGGATAGGTAGTAACTGTACATATATGCTCAATGATATAATATAATAACAAAGTTAGAACATTTATCAAAACGAACATATGACCTATATTTCACAAAAATAATGAACGGACTGGAATGTACTGGAAGAAGAAAAGAAAAAAAAAATATGCAGACTTATTTCAAAAGGCTGCAAATGAAGTTGGCAGGGTGGAAATAAAACCATTAAGCCTCTTCAAACTTCCTTTTGTCAATTTCACTGTCTGGGCTGCAAACATTCTGTTACTGTTAATCCATCTCCAGCTAGTGTTACAACTCACATTGGCACTGGGCTTGATTATACAGTAACAATGGAACTTTTTGTATTTGACATTAACGCACACATTCTGGGATTATGTTACAGATTTTTATAGAACTTTTTTCTTTTTTTTTTTTGCTGCAAATGTGAGAGGTTAATTAATACTATGAAGTTTATGTTTTACTATTTTGGTGCATCTCACTGTTAACAGCTTGATATTGTTTCTCCTATAAACAGTATTTCATTCAGCTAACACATCAATTTGCAATTTCATCCTCATTTCTTTATATCCTGGCAATGTTTATATTCCAAATATACAATTCAATATGATTTCTAGGCTGCAGTCAAAGTATAATAAAGGTGAATCTAACAACAGAATCGAAAAATAGATGAGATCAAATAAAACAGAAATATATAATACAAAAAAAGTATCGAATAAAAATGGATGGTGAAACAATGAACAGTATGATCAGTAATACTTTTCAATGTTGAGTATGAGTTTCAAAAAAAGATGAAACAATATAACCAGTATGTTGCATATCACACACACACACACACACACACAACATATATAACAAGTCTAGCAAGTTTTGAAGCAGAAGTTCTTCCCTGCAACAATATCAGCAGCTGATATCAAAGTTTGAGATTGATAGCAAGAAGCAAAAAGTGTTACATCACTCATGTGCTGCTACAACTTTTCTTATGATCTTCAAAAATGAAATCTGCTCGTATCCAGTGTGTGCCTTGAAATAAACGAAACAAAACAACAACAACAACAACAAAAACCGGGCTGTGCTTGATGTGGGCGGAGTCAACATTTGACCCCACCCACATCGAGCACGGCCCGACCTGCACGCTACAATCTCCAAAATGGCTGGAGAAATATGTGAGTCTTAGCATCTCACCTCATCACAACGTTCACATCACACACACTTTTATCAGTCAAACATATTTACGCTCTGGTAGTGTGAAAACTGATTCGGGGGGGGGGGGAGTGGAAGCAGATAAAGGCCCTGTTTCCCTGTAAATTTATGAAGAGCAGAGCAGAGGTGGAGAGAGGGAAGTGAGAGGGAGGGGGGAAAAAAAAGAGGAGAGGTAGTGATGGTGGGTGGAAATGGTCGGGAGCCTCGGTTCTGTGTGAGTGTCTGTGTGCGGCCCTTGCCAAGAAAAACAAGGCCTGAGCGACGCTGGGATCTGATTTCAGCATGGAGGCATAGCAGGAAACTGGTTCCTCTAGGGGGGGTTTGGAGAGGGTGGGGGTGGAGGGGTGAGGGTGGGTGGGGGGGTGGGGGGGGTGTGTGTGTGGGCAGGTTTACACTTCATGTCTTCTCAGAGGAAAGAGAAAAAGATTTACAGACAGAACAACCGTCCTCTCCTCTCTCCACTCCCCACCCGTCCGGCTCTGACGGCTGACGTGTTAGGTGGCAGATTGTTACCCGTCCAGCACGTCATCGGCGCCGCTCCTGCCAGTAACACTTTCACAGCGATCACAGAGTCGGGCACGAGTCCCTGATGCAGATCCTTGTGCCACGGAGAGGTCAGCTCAGTTCAAGAGCTTCGTATCTGCATCTGGATCGCAACTCCACTGCTGGAGAGCCGGAGGGATCCTACTCGGCACATGTGCAGGGAATTAGCGCTGGCTACGCAGCGATCGGAGGCTTAAAAACCCTTTGTTACTTAGCCTCCATGTAACATGCTACCCCGCCTGCGTACAATAGTCTTGATCTTATTTGTCACTAGCTTTGTTTTTACTGCTTCTAGGCAGCTTTCATAATGACAGAGACTTCAAGTGCGCTCTGTGGTAGCATCACCGTGGGGGCTGAGTTCAACTACGAGTGGTGGTGTAGGAGAGAGAGAGAGAGAGAGAGAGAGAGAGAGAGAGAGAGAGAGAGAGAGAGAGAGAGAGAGAGAGGGGAAAAAATGGAAATGAAGAGGATGGAAAATGAAGGTTGTGTGTCTCAAAGAGTGAGAGGTATGGTGAGGCTTCTGTAGAAATGAAGAAATCCTTCCATGAGTAAAAAGGATGAGAAACGTCCATGTCAGAGGGTTATGTCAAAGGAAAGCCATTTCCTACATAAACAAAGCAAGTAGTCTCTTGCTTTTGTTACTCTTGCGCCATATTTCATGTACATACCTCTCTCTAACACAAAGCTGACAGATTCAAGCCAAGCACATTCACACTCACTGGACTTGTTCTAATTTTTCTCGTTTTAAAAAGGTAAATCGAACACAACGACAAAAGGTTAGCATCAGGGCTAGGTAGCATTTGAAATTGTATTGATACCAGTGCTCAT
Source organism: Euthynnus affinis (assembly GCA_029490765.1). NCBI lineage: Eukaryota > Metazoa > Chordata > Actinopteri > Scombriformes > Scombridae > Euthynnus > Euthynnus affinis. The sequence continues at coordinate 6,631,149 of CM055840.1, read as the reverse complement.
AAGATACCTGAGTTTTCTTACCGACACCAAAAATATGCTTTTCTCAATAAACTTACTTTGACATAGGAGGTATAGGTTTTTCTAAAAATACAGATTTTTCACACTTGAATGAGACGAATCACTGAAAACAGGAAGTGCGAACACACAGCACTGAGGCCAGCTGTTTATTCATCTTCTCATTGCTTCACCAGAGCTGTTACTGTTACTAAAAGCAGCAGTTTTTCAATATGACTGCAAATACACACACCACAAAAAAAAAAAAGAGTGTTGGTACTGCTATTCTAAACAAACGCTACCATGCTTGTGTATGGGTGCAATGCAAAAATGCAAGAAGCCATATAAGAACATTTTGCTTAAAAGACAGAATATGATTTATGATCAAATAAGTGAACAAGAGTCAGAATGTAAGAACACAGTCTACAGCAGCCTTTTGATACTCTTTGCTCTGGCACAATGTTTTCACAGTTGCTACAAATTCTCATTTTTTTTTATCACTTTAGAGATAAATCACTCAACTCAACAAGTGTTAGTATCAAACACTGGAGCCAGCTGTCCACTGCAGACAAAGGCTACTTTAGTTGTAGTGTTACAGAGCTTAGTATAGCATAACTTAACAAGCTGGCCAACTGGCAACACCCCCCCCCCCCGAAAAAATCTGTGCATTAGACCCCAAAAGAAGACGCCTCTGAGAAAACAAATACTGTTGCACCGCAGACGATCTTCCGGGCCCAGTGTGCTCGGAAGACCTCGAGCACACTGGGCACAGAGGGTAAAAACAGAGGTGAGGCACAACACAAACAGAGCCATGCTCCTTTTAAGCTAAAGCCTTACAATCCAGCACCACAGCCCCCAAGAGCCCAATCCAACCCTGACCCAATGCTGTCCGCCAATACGCTGCTGCTCCTCCTCCCTCTTTTCCCTTCTCCGCGCTGGACAACCCCAAGGTGGAAGTAATGACACCAGATGTGACCAATCAAGCTGATAAAGAGCAGGGTCTGCTGTGGACTGACGCACAGCTGTGGGTGCAGCTGTGCACTGTTGTCAGGCCAGAGAGAGAGAGAGATAGAGAGAGAGAGAGTAGAGAGTAGAGAGAAACAGAGAGGCAGGGAGAGGAATCAGCCACGCTCTCCTAGAATAATCGACTTAGATCTAAGCATCGACATCTCAGACAAATTCATCCTCTACACCCCTGTCACCGTAAACCGAATAGGGATTTTGTCATTGTATCTCTAAATTCTCTTCTTCTATTCTCCACTCTTTCTTTTTTTTCCTCTCCTCCACCCACTCTCTCTCTCTCTCTCTCTCTTCCGTCTCTTGTGCCGGGACCGGGCCTGCTCAACACATTAACAAGATATCCTGTTCTGACAGCAGCTTTAGCCCAAATCCAGCTATCATGAAGAGTTATGCCATTGTAGCGAGCTGCGGATTTGGGAGATATAATACAAATCAAACCTAGAGTGACCCGGGGGAAGAAGAACGAGGGAGGGGGGGGCTGGGGGGCTGCTTTCGTAAAAAAAAAAAAAAAAAACAGCAACAATGACGGAAAAATCGAAGAAGCTGTAAAGTCGGGAGCCGTCATGTTGGACGTGTTGACTGCGTTCAAGCGTGCGTTCCAATCATTCGATCTTAATGTGATTAAAGATCGAGGTTTATCTGTATAAATTTGGAGGGAAGCTTTATTTATTTTTCTCCTGTTCAGCCTTAAAAATCTAGAAAACTTGTGTGTGAAATGGGACAGTGAACTCCCTTAGGCCCAGTGCAGTGCCACATATTTCAGGTATTTTCAAGCCACAAGGGAGCTTGAAACAAGACAAAAAAAAAAAAAAAACAAAGCCAGATGACTCCACTAACATTAAGAAAATGTCACTTGAGTCAAAGTAGCTCTTAAAATAAGTTGTGGGAATTTCTCAAGCATGTAACCCTTTACAGGCGGATTTTTTTTCATTTGTTTTATGAATAATGTTATTTTACGACTTTACGGCTAATGCTAGGAATGATGTGAGATTTTTCTTCTTCTAATGCGCTCATGTCTTCCTCTGGACTTAAAAATGGAAAGTAGCACAGGCCTGCTTACTTTTCCCTCCCGTGTTTATTTTCCTCTTGCCTTCGTCCATCAGTCTCTCCGACTGCTTTCCCCTTCCTCGCCTCGGCCATCTCGTGAATAATCAGACTGAATTAAGACGTCGCCGCGGTAGAATGAACGGAGCGGCGTGTTGCCAGACGTTTTTTTAGATAAAGTCGTGTGACATTTCCAGCGTAGAACTAAGAACAGAAAGGATTAATAATGTCTTGCGTTACTTTATTTTGGGGTGGCCAAAACTTATGTCCAGCATGGACAGCCTTGCAAAATTGAAATCTACTGTTGCTAGATGAATCATCCTGTTGACAGGCACTTCACTTACTTTCCAGCCAAGAAAAGTGTGTATTTTATGACGGTGCTTCATGTTCTCAGTGTCCCAGTTTCCAAAATAAAAAAAATTAGATGAGTTGTGTGCTGCATCTTCAAGGCAATTATAGTGATTGTGATGTCCTGCTTTAATTTTAGTAACATCATTATCAGTGTAAACACAACCTGATTAAAAACACCTTGCCTTCTGCTGCATCTTTGATTTTCTTTTTGGGCATGTCTTTTTTTTTTTTTTGACAATATGGCATGTGTGTGTCTCTGCCACATTAACAAAACATTCTTGTTAAGGCAAATGGAAAAAAAACAGATCAGTGACTGTTTTTGGTGAAGGCTTTTTGTGAATGGAAGGTTTTCACAGCTACTTCAGAACATGTAAACACACTTTAAATGAGATGTCAGCTTAATATAATCAGTCACAGTGATGATAGTATTGTGGGAATGCAGATTTAACACTAGAACAGCCAGGGCTTGCCTTTAAACCTGAAACCGCCAACGGTTAATATTTACCCGAGCGCCCGGCTAGTGCATTTCTAATACTAACAAATGTCCTCTGTCATTGTGTTACAGCGTTGTGTTTCTTTAATCATCACTGGTGATTTGGTCCTGTTGTTTTATAATGTAAGTATCTTTGAGAACACTACTGGCTGTCAGTATAAACCAGTCTAAAATAACAGTGAAAATGGAAATATTTGGGTAATGTGATATTATTATAAAACAACATTCATCACATAATGAGATAAGGCACGTTATTTGAGTTACCAATGTAGCCTAAATACCCCAAATGGACAATAATGAGCCATAAAAGTAACAATAAACAACCACCGCACACTTATGGCTGATTAAATATCGCAACAAAACCGACATGACAAAGTCAAGCACGCAATTTCACCGTATCAATTATTAATTTAGGTATTTCAACAAGGTAAACATGAAACCTTTTGTTGTTTTTTTTAATTTATAACATCATAATGTAAATATATATTTCTCTTTTGATATTTTGTTCATGAAAACAGAGTCAAATTAAGCTTAATAACCTATAAACAATAAACATTAACATGGCAAAAATATAAAGAATGAATAATCTATTGATGAAAAATAACTTTTAGACACAATGAATGTTTGTGAGGAGGCTAAATCATCTTCATTTGAACACATCTGATGAAACGTGTCGAGCAGACATTCAGCATCTTGACTGTACATTTTACACACACACAGCTTTCCTGCACTTCAGACACCTTTTTTTTTTTTGCAGGTCATCCTCTGCTCTGTTTATCATTTAATTAAGACTTAACATAGTTGTCAGCTCACACAATCCAACGAACGTTGTTGCCTAGCAACCTAAAAGGTTTAAACATCAACTGGAAGCGCAGAAATAAATGCATTTCATATACAGGTTAGTTCTACCTGGTGGCAGTTGAAGGTATACATTTTTTCTTAACAATGGTGGGGGGGTAATGCTACCTTATATTATTTTAGGAAGAGTCTAGGACTGGGGGACATGAATATTTTATGAAAGCACAGTAAAATTCTAGTGTTAATCAGTTGAGATGCAGTGGTGTTACTTCTTTTCCTGAGGCAAGGGTAAGGGATGAGTGGTAAGACAGGTTTTTAAAACAATAAAATCTTCCTCAGGGCTGAAAAAAAAAAAGACTGAATAAACAAGAGCCACTTTTTTTTTTAGTCTGCACCAACGTCATTCAGATTGACTCATGACTGACTCAGTATCATCAGAATCCAGGCTTAGGGAGGACTAAATGTTGCATGCAGAAAATGGATTCTTGACCAAGACATTTTTTTTTTAACATTTCTCCCAAAGGAGCTGACGCAGCTTCAGGCCAATCACACAACAGGCGCTCTGTTGTGCGCTTGGCGAGCTGCTGGCCACCGCTGGGGCCTCACTGGATGAATGTGGACCTTTAAGAGTAAACCACACACACACACACACACACACACATATACACAGTTTATATACACACACAGGCAGGCATGAAGGTAAGCAGAGAGGCGCACACGCAGTCGGAAAACAGGGGCGCACATACAAACGGCAGCTATAACTTTTCGTAATTAAAACCCCATGTCACATGCAGGACGCATGCCGCTCGCGAGTATCACATAAACAAACAACACCAGTAGAAACTGAGCTGCTATGGTAGTGAGCAACCGCACACCGTCTCTTTCCCTGTGCAACAATCTGAAGGAGAAAATACTTCAAAAAGGTTTGGACCGAGCCCTCTCACACTTACAGCCACGCTGCTAAAAGCAGGCCTCCATGGTATAAGGATACAAATGACCTAATCCAGGATAAACATATAGCTGGGCGGTAGAGGAGAGGGTTTATATGTCTGCGCTATGGAGTGAACAGCATGCCAGTGTTTTAGGAGGCAAAGTACCCAGAATACCTCCTGACTGCTTCCCATGCAAATGGAATACCGACACATAAAAGCCTTGGCTATTAATAAGGACTGTTTATGAGCCGTCGCGCTGCCTCTCGGATATATGTGTTTTTTTTATGCACTCAGCACTCGTTTATGCAGGTGGTTATCAGCGTAAATCCACATGAAGGCATGTGCAGGCTAGAGATGAAGTTACACGGCTGTGTGCTCATCAATGCTATTAGTTTCCACCGACATTGATTGCTTTGACACTTCGTGCCATCCGAGTGTGGCGATAAAGCGGATCGGTTTCGCTCACGCCAAATTAAAGGCTGATATACGGCTCTTCTTTCAAGTCGAGGTATCGATGCCAGGCCCCGAGAGCGTGCGAACCAGACGCAGACTTGTAATTTCAGGATCCGAGGAAGATAACTGACGTCTGAAGAAGACAAGGGCACACCCAGGCGCTGATCAAGTGCTTTGCTGTAACATGCAAAACTGATCATGATGGAGAGGCGTTTACTGAGGACAGCGGTGACACCTGTTAGTGGGTGGGCATGAAATAGTGACTTGTACCGCCAAGGCCTCAACTGAAAATGTAACCGCATCCAGATATGATGCTAATGTTATAAAAGTCATGCTATTGTCAGATTTTAAAGAGAGACTATGCCATTTTTGAAAGAAGAAATAGCATTCTCTTCCTCTTATAAATAAGAGGAATCAATAAAACACACTCTTGATCAATTCAATACACTCTGAAGTCTTGCTCATAGAGGCCTTTCTGGGTTTGGTATGACCAGTAGCTTATGGTGGCTAATGTTAGCTAATGTTAGCAAACTGTAGGTCGATATTATTGTGTAAGAGTCCCTCACGATTTTTAAGAAAAAGCTAAAGTCTCAGCTCTTTTGTGAGCACCTCCACACCTAATGGACAACAAACTACTGCTAACTATCCTCTGCTTCTATGCACTCTATGCATCGCCTCTGCCTGTTGGCACCTACGTCCTATAAGACCTGAACTTAGCTTTATGACGCTTACTCTCCCTTTACGTTGCTCTCTCCTGGTGAGGTCTTTGCTTGTTTTGTATTAACTCTCGCTGTGAATGTCGCTTTGAATAAAAGCGCCTGCGAAATGAAATTGCAATTGTGACATATCAATGTTGTGTTACAGCTGCTGCCCCCTAAAAGCGGCCAAAAAAAAAAAAAAGAAAAAAACCCATCAGTTTTTATTATGAGTTTAACACTCAAAACTCAGCTAGTCTGCTTCACCAGGAATGGACAGTGGTTTCTCCCTGGCAACATATGCAAAAAGCTCATTGTGTCATCAGATACTAACTTTTATGCTGTTACATTCTCAATGCTGCACGAAAAATAGGTGACATCACCTTTTTTCCAGCGGAGCTACTTAAAAACTGACAAAAACACAAAATGCAGAAATCTCTCTTGTGAAACAACAACATCGTTTTAACTGGCAGAAAATCGAGTGTTTATGTGGGAGCCCATCACTCATAATAAGATGCTGGATAAGAGAACAGGGGATTTTAAACACTCCTCATTTACACGAGAGATGCAGAGACTCTGTAACTTGTCAAACAGAAGAGTCAACATGTCAGCGATGTAGTCCACGAGCAGCAACAGTGTCGAGTGTTTTTATAGTTATGAGCATAATTTGAAGGGACAGTTTTAAAAACACTGAAAGAGATTTAGGTAATTACTAAAGCCACTAAACATTGCTCTCCCTGACCTGTTTGATGATGTCTAACTCCAACAATGTGACCACACAGGATAGGGAGATATTCACCATGTCTGTAAATACACCTCTCCCTAATCCAATCCCACACAGGCACACGCATACACACACACACACACACACACACACACACACACAAAAACACATAATCTGCTTCTTCACTCAGGCCTGAGTCAGACCAGGGAGATGAGCTCAGCTCCAGCTGGATGCTGAGGCAAGCTTTAACTCAGTGGGCCACTCCCCTGGCCCCGCACAGCCCAGCACAGACCTGTGTTGCCAAGTCTAACATGGCTGCCTGCTACAGTACCTAAATCAGAACCGCTCTAAATCAGCAACACTCCTGAGAAGACGCAATATTTCATTTGCATGCCGTTTTCCAGCCAGATTGGCGCAGTAGGGACACAGAGGCTTGTATATGTAGTCTGCTAATGAAATTAGAATGGCTCATCTGTGTGGATGTGAACACTGCTACAGTACACGGACCTCGGCAAGCTGCCCGCGCTCTGACTGGGCCGGCTTTAAGCAGATTTATGGTCTCCGGTGGGAGAACAGGGGGATTTTTGGTCCAGACCTAAATCATGACTGAAACTAAGAGCAGCTAATTAGGAGAGCAGTGGAGCAGCAGTCTGGGGACTGTGCGGTTTTTCAGAGGGTCCACCGCCGCTGAACATTGTGTTACATACAACAAGTCTCTCTCTCTCTCTCTCTGCCATGCGTGGTAGCTAGCAGCAGTGTAAAGTGTGCTGAAAAATCCACGCTGAGCTTTGTTTGGAACTTGAGTGCTGAGTCACCTCCAAGTCAGAATTTCTGGTGTTAGTTAAGTAGCCATCTGGGCAGATTTCAGTAGGCAGAGCACTACCCAGAGAGCTCAGAGCTACTAGCTGTTCATGGTTTTGACGAATGTGTAATGTGCACTGGGACTCATCTCTGCATGAAGTCCTTAGCTCTACCATTCTACCGAGAGGAGTAGAGAACTGTTTTTATCTGCACTGCGGCAGATCTTACAGAACAAAAAAAAAAAAAAAAAAGAGAAATCCGCTGATTTTCTGAGGGAAGAAATCCATCAATCAGTTACCCTCCAGTCTGCTTTATAACAATGGCAGTAGAAATATAGAGCGGAAAGACTGGAAAACAAGCCATGAGTGCTAGCAATCAAAAATAAAAAGATATTGATTGCATGTTAGCCAAACTCCCGCCCCCACCCACCAGTGTAAAGAATACTCATCAAGCGGTTTCCACCTCCTGGACCAGCTCAGGCCCACACCCTTCTCTAACTAGGCAGCATGTGTTGGTAATTTGCAAGCAGTTGATGTTGATTAGCTGGGTTATGACACCCTGCGACCTCAGCTGTATCTAAGTACATAGACACACATTCTCCAATTAGCCCTGTGGCGTTTGGCTATCAGGCTTTACGGGGCCATAAGAGGAGTTATGTGAAAAGTCTGCAGGGCTTTACTAAAACCCTCTCTCTCTTTCTCACACACACACACACACACCTAATGGCACACGCACGCACATCGACACAAGCTGACGTCGGCTGCACGTAGAGAATGCATGCGCGCAGACCGCATTTACTGTACAGTTCTGAAGAATAACATCACAGAGAACTCATCCACTGAGCCAGCTAATGATGTGTGGAGCATAATGTGCTCTTCTTTTTCTTACTCTCCACTCTCCACTGAAGAGCCGTTATTCCCCAACACCGACGAAATATGAACTCATAACAGAAAAATGGTTCTTGAGCAACTATGTTTTTGCAGGCACACTGTTGCTGAGAGTGTGAAGTAATCCAATCCACCGGTTGGATTAGTGCTATTAAACAACAAGAGCACAGATATGTTAGCGGTGCGTGATAACATCGCCTCAATAGCTTTTTGTTTGCTAACGGGGAGGACACGTCTAACGTTTCCTTGAGTAAATGTTTAGATTTTCAGAAGATTAGACGAACCAAGCATCACTCATTCTGCATGATTTAGATAAATTGTTAACTGATCATCTGATAAGACGAGCTGATTCATCATTTATCAGGAGAATTTAAACATTTACTGATTCCAGCTTCTCAAATATCAGGATTTACTGTTGTTTGAGCTTTAGTAACACACTAAACTGAGATAGTGAACATGGAAAACACCATAAGTGTTTTTTTGTCGTAGTAAGCATGTTAAGAGTGCTGACGTTAGCATTTAGCTCAAAGCACCATGGTGTACAAATTAGCAGAGCTGTTAGCATGAGTGTGGAAAACAATTCTTAGTTGCAGCCCTGCTCTCCCCACTGCTCCACATCGGATTCCCAGTAGAATTAAAAAAAACTTATTGAAAAATTGTACAAGTTTGAAAATGCAATTGGACTAACATGCTTGGGACTTAAAGTGCTTGTAGGAAAATAGATTTCTGACACTTAGAGTTCCATAAATCAATAGGAGTTTACTCTTTTGTTCTGGCAGGACACAGATAATCCAGCGGCAGTAAATCTTGCTGTGTTATCTAGTCAAGCACATAGTTAAAGCGGCACGTACGTGGTAGCAGGAAAACAGCTACCACATCAGATTGGCAAGTCAAACTGGTACATATTCGAAGCCCGCAGCCGGTCTTCCCCACACCTTCACCCTCTTCCTCGGAACGACTCCATCCACCGTGACGAGAGGTAATGTTCTTGCAACAGAGCTCGGTGCTTTCTTGGCCCCGTGTTTCGGACGGGTGGCAGATTTAGTACTCTTCTCGGATCCTATGGGGCTGAAATGACTTAATAAAGTGAAGCTGACATTTTGAGTATGAAAGTGGAAACCTAAAGTTGAGAGGTTGGAGCAGGGACGCCAGGGCTGTTTCCTATCCTGTCAGACGTGTGCGTGAGTGCGCCGAGCCCCCTGAAACCACCAGAACCTGATCTACAACGGTACATGCAGTAACTGTCAGGACCCTCTTCTACTGGAGGAGAGGGAAGGGGGGGGGGGGGGGGGGGGGGGAGTCAGTGATGATGTTACTGTGGAGACACCCTTTGGAAACCTTCACCAGGCTCTCTCAAGTCAGCTTCCTCTGTGGGAAGCCTGGAGATAACCAGAGAGACCAAAAATGATAGTTGGGGACCTAAATATGACATCATAAAGTGAAATCTTAGTTTGATGTTAATCTCGAACATCATGAGGTGAATTCTCTATTCTATGTTAAACCTAAATGTAAATGAACCAAAAGTCCTAAAATAGAATCTCAAAGAAGCCAATAATGACTTCACTTCGCAAAACTTCCTGACTCCACTGATCTAAAGCTCAATCTGGCTCTCTGTCGAAGATGGAAACACAAGAACGCACATGGACACAAACCACACATAAAGATTTAATTCCTCACAGATACACACACAAACACAGTCCGGCAGAATAATACTGAGCCAGTCCTGTGGGTTTTCTTAGCTCGCCAATAAGTTAGACCGGTTCTTTGTGTGTGTGTGTGTGTGTGTGAGAGGGAGACTGCACCCCCCCCCCCCCCCAACCACACACACTCCCTTGTCTTCCCCGCCCCGCTACCCCTCTCCCTCCCAGACATGCTCTGATGGAGAGATAAGTTGAAGGTCATCCTGAGAGAACAGAGGCTCCGCTCAGGAATGTGTGGAATGACACTCTCTTGTTCTACGGACAAAAAGCATATCAGAGGCTGGTATGGTGTCATATGGGCCTGTGTCATCACTGCGGTCAATATGAGCCGGGGACTGATGGCTTGATTCGGGAGAGCATGAAGGGTGACAAGCGCAGTCAGCAGCTAGTTAACAACCTCAATTTTCTTTGATTATTCTTTTTTTTTTTTTTATTTTGTGAACAATTTTGAGGAAAAAAAAAAAGAGGTAAAATGAGACTAACTGAGAGTAAATTGCTAAACTGGCAAAGCATCAGTCTGAAACTGAAAAAAACTTCACAAACTACATCTTTTGTGCAGCTGTTTATGCAGCCAAAGCCGTTGTTATGATGCGAAAAAATGCTCCGAAAAAAGCAGTGAGAAGCAAACTAGTAAATAAAAAAGAAAAAGGGAGTGAAAAATGGGACGCAGTTCTGACAACACGTCTCTTTAAAAGAATCTTGTAAAAAATTAAACTCCTTTTACTTTATGCCAAGGTGTTTCTTTTCCAAAAAAAATGAAATTCCAGATTCTGACATCAAAAACTGATGAAATATGAAGGCATTATCTAGTTTGAAGACTTGTGTTTGGATAGGCAACGGTACATGACATCTTCTCCGCAACATCCATTAGTCTTTGGCTCATTACTCAAAACTATAAGGAGATCCAACTGATACATCAAGGATATGAACACAGCGATAACTGAGATCTTTATTGGCGCTGTTAGTCTTGCTCTGCTCATACACATTAATAATGTGTTTGCAACATGTGAGCCTCCCAGCTGCTCCTACGAGCCGCGGAGGTTGGATGAGTCAGCAAGTGAGCTGGAAGAAAATGAATATGGCTGCAGATCTGTCACAGAGCGCTAGAGTAACCTTGCCAAGTCCACTGCTGACATGCGAGATCCAATAATCACCATAATGTACAAGCATGGACGTTATCGTGGAAAAGTATAGAGAGCTTTGAGCTTAGGAAGTACATCCATATGTCACATAGCTTATCTACAATGTTTCCATCATAAGGAATGAGACCCAAGTTTGATTTACAGTCAGATGGGAATATTTTATTTTGTAGCTTAAAGGCTCGTGTGGAGTTTTCGTCCATTAGTGGAGCAAGGTTTTGATCAGTAGGTTTTTTTTTTTTGCTTGTATCCTAAACACAAAACAACATGCAGGTGAGGCCACAGATTCCAGTGGTTTGTTAATGTTTTTTCGGGGGCGTCTTATGCCAGAATCAGACCAGACGATATCAAACTAACTATAGCTCAAGGCGACAGACTTTGGGCTGCAGGAACAAAAATAAGCGCTAGCTGCTACAATTGCTGTTTTTTTTTTTACCCTGTGTAGTGTGTCATGAACAAAGACAAATGAGGGTTGCATCTGGGATGCTTTACAACATACCCACAAAACACAACGGTGTCAGTTTTTTGGCCTTCTGCTACCTAATTTGACAAGTTCTAAGACATGCTCTGACAAGATAGTAGGCTATGATTGGTCAGGGTCCAATTTGTAGTCTACCATTTCTCTTGGCCGAGTCCCAGGAAGAATTTATAACCAGACACCTTATCTGACACACAGACAAAAAATGAATGTGTAGTCTGGTCCCAGCGTTACCTTGACTGGAAACATAACTAGCTAAGCCTCTGTGTTAACTGACAGTTGAATTGATGGTGAGTTGGTAGCAAAATTGGTAACAATGCACCTCCAGAAAGCAGGGAGGAAGAAAAAAACTGTTAGCTGATGTAAACGGATGTAACAACGCAGGTTTTTATGAGTAAGGAAATACATTTAACACATTTCTCAGGCCTGGAGAATACACACACTTTTCATTTCAAGTGCATTCTAACCAGATAAAATCCAGATATCGTTTTGTACAGCTTCATTTACGAATCAGAATCGGTCGCACCGTGCCATCGGCGGCTATCTTATCCACACCGAGGTGGCTGTGTGTCGATGTAGCTTTAAATATTTAGCAACGTAACTGTTGCAAAGCAGATAGAGAGCCTGAGGAGAGTGTTTAAAATGTGACATTTGGTATCTGGTGCAGGCTGGACTGGCCTCCCCTGCTGATAGGGGCCGCTGGGACCTTCGCTTTCACTTTGGTGGTCCCTGTGCTGCCAGCCCCTTTTTTTGCCACACTCACAATGGACCACACATCCAGCTCAAAAGGAGGAAACACTGGGGCTGAGAGTGAGCAGTGGGTCAAAAAACTGGACCAGACTGGATGTGCTTAGATAAGCAGAACCAGAGGGATCTGCCCCTTAGAGTAATACAGCAGACAGGCAGACAGCCTCCAGGCACTGCAGCTTTTGAATTAAGCAGCAGGAATAGGGAGATCCTGTTTAAATTCCACTCCCCTCTTTGTCTCCTTCATATTTTCTTCCATCAATATGGTTCTGTAGCCCTTTTTTCTGTGTTCCAGATGGGAAGCTGTACTGGAATGTTTTCTCAAGCCTTCTCTACAGTGACCAGACATACACCATCCCCTCTCTTTTGTCCCGTCTTGTTTTACAGTATACAAAGCTCCTTTCAGTACTTCAACGCAATCATTGTATAGACTTGACAAGCTGGTGATGTCACACTCGCCAAATCAGTGTACAACTTGCCCTTTTTTGAGCAGAATCTCTCACAGTGGAAATGTTGCACCTTAAAAAAACTAAGTGTTCCTGTTCTTCCTCACAAACAGCCAACATCTTGAGCTGAGCTAGCATACTGTAAAAGCCATGTGAGTTGTCAGATCTCACTTTATTTTCTCTTGTGAAAAAGTCAGCATTTCTTAATCAAGCTGACAAAAGGAGAACGTGTTAAGAAACAAAAGGATTCTTGACGGTTCACGAGAGACAGAGTGTACGCCAAAAAAAAAAAAGTTTGGATATCCCAAGACTGATTTCTCCCATCGGTGCTCCTCTCTAGCACTCTTACACCAATCCTTCTGACCTGAGACGGTGCACGCAGCCTTCTTCATAGTTTCACTAAACCGAATATCTGAACGACACATTCCAAAAACATGCCACGCCACATCATGTCTATACTGCTCGGATTTAAGATGTGAACAAATGAGTAATTAAGCTTGACATACGAGGTTTTTTTTTTTCTTCCTTTACTTGGCACCGAAGCAAAAACAGTAAACTTGATTTTATATACACAGTTCATAGCTTGTGGCTAAACGGTGCAGACTATAAATGGTATGCGTCTACCAGACAGAGAGAGGTTTGTGTTCTTATCATTCATTTGACTAGCGAATCATTTATAATTCATCTCAGGTGCTGCTGGATGTTCGCTCTAGGTTTTTTTTTTTTTGTCCTCTCGAGATCCGACTCCTTCCTTGATCACTTTCTCCTGACGTGTCCGCCGCGTCGCTCCTCTTCGTCGAGGCTTCTCCTTTAAGACGCGCTTGTTTACAATTTTGCAGATTAAGCTTCGGGAATGAGGAGCACAAAAGGCAAAGGATATTTTTGAGGCGGGTATAAAAAGCTTTGTTGAGTGAACAGGCTAATTGACTAAAGTGAATCATGTGTTTTGTGGGTGAGCGTTCCTCCTCTGGTTCCAGCTGGACGGTTCTTGTTCTCGTGATGAGGAAAAGGGGGGAGTGCCGTTTTTTTGACTCCCTGTGTGTTGACTTTTACTCTCTGTGTGTAGGAGCTGGACAAACAGCTCAGTCAGCTGTGAAAGCCGGTGTGACGGTTTCCTCGGGAGACGCGACAAACAAGAGAATCAGGGGTGACACCGCGGCCAGGTGATGCGAGTTGAAGATTACCGTAATCCCTGTTTTAAAGTGATGTAAATGATATGCAGCCCAGTGGTGTTCTCTCCCCAAATGAACTTAAAAACTCTGGTGAAGTGTTCCTTTCCCAAAACAGGTAAAAACAGTGGCTTTCAATGTGAACGTTATGGAGAAGTCCTGAAGTGCTAGACCGCAGACACTGTGAAAAAATCACACTGTTTTTAAAAAACTGCATGTCATGTGTCAGTCAAATGACTCTGCACAGTTTTGGGCTTACTGTGCGATTCCGAATGATTAACAGGAGCGGCTCGGGCGTACGATTACAACGACAGCATTCACGACGGACACTGCGAAAGGATGACATTCATTTTTTCCCCACCCGAAGTCCAGACTTAATATTTAGCTCCAAAAATTCCATATTTGGACACACTGACAAGGAGCGAAGCATCAAAACCACCAAGTTGCATTTTTTCCTCGGAGAGTCATACTTGATTAATCAGAGGTTGGGGGGGGGGGGGAGAGAATAAATGTGTGCTCAAGATGAGGAGAGAACCATCTGAGAAAACAGGCAAAAAAAAAGAGAGAGACACTGAAAGCTAAGAGAGAGTGAGTGTGAGGCTTTCGATGTCAGGAGCGGCTACTTGTCATTTCAGCACGATGGCACAGGATCCCTTTTTGGAAAAAGGCAAAAAAAAAAACCGGGAGAGAGTTATTTGACTGCCCCCTTCACCACTGAGTGAGTGGAGTCTCCAGTCTGGCCCCCTAGAGTTTCTGCATCATGTAATTTAATTCATGGGCGGCAAAAACACGGCCAAGTGAGGCTCTAACAGAGGACGAAGACGTAGAACCACAACAGCCATTTATGAATGACTGTGATTTTGTGTTTTTACTGCCAGACAAATGAGCGCAAAAACATCTGAGAAAACATTTCCAGGGATTCTAATAACAAAGTTAATCCCCTCCACCACCACCACCACCACCCCCTCCAAACCCACCCCCTGCTTTCTAGTCTGCAAACATGAAGTCCTCCAATAAGAGCTGAAAACTACAACTTGCTGTGAGATGTTATTGCTAGCCTGTGTCATACTGGTACCAGTGGTGGCCGTTTATAGCCCTTGACTTCATGGTGTTGGCATGCTCTTCTCAACATAAAAAAGGTAAAGATTTGTTTTTTTTTTAATCCTCCAGGGCCATGTCTGGCTATTCTTAGAGATGTTATGGTTACATAAATGGATTGTTACAGTTACGGCAGGACAAAAAAAAAAAAAAAAGAACTAAAGTCAGCTTCGGCTGCCGGGACGTACCACTAACAGACATTGTATGTGAGGAGCGGCGCATGATCCAGTTGAATAATTGATTTAGAAAACATTTCATGGCCACAGCAATATACACTGCATAGAATCTGGGTAGAATTATATGTTCTCCATAGATTTGAACGCTTCCATTCTGCCTCACCCTCCCCGTTCCCGCCCCATCCTTCGTTCCTTGTTAGGAGCCGTACACAGAGAGGAATTTCACTTCTGTCACTGCAAGGTGTCAGAGTGAAGTGAAAAGCTGAGGGCACGCAGATAGGTAGTCCACGGGGGTGAGAGAGAGAGGGGAGGGGGATGCAAAAGCCTCCTCCCCCTCCTCCCCAGTGTATGAAGCTGCGCTCAATTCCCCGGCGAAACACCCGGGCTGACATCTGATTACCCTCGGCCTGGTTCGAGGCTTCTGTGACTGCGAGTCAGAGGAAGGTCATAGATGAAAGGAACGTTTGATCAGAGCTCCGTCGGGCCTGCCCCCTAATGTACACGCTTACATAAATATTGACTGGATTTTGAGGGCCATGTAAATTGTTGGGCCGCGGAAAAGCGGAGGAGATAGCCGGAGCACGCTTGACAAGAGTCCTTTAGGCTTTGAACGTGTTTGAAAGTGTTGACTTTCACCACTTGATGAATCACTTTGCCTTTCAAAGTAATGCCGTCATAATGAAGCATGTTTTCCCCCACTTGAATGGATGTGTAACATACATGCTGATGGCCACAGTTTTCGACGCAGCTGCGGGCGAGATGAAAAAAATCCACTCGCTCAACGGACGGTGATCGATGGGAAAGGTATTCGTCTAGACACATTTTGAAGGAGCCGTCAAAAAGGTCGGCTCAACTAAGGATTTGTATATTTGTCTAAGAAACCTTTGTCTGAAAAGCAACTTGAGTGCAGATGAAGCTGATAGCCGCCCTGTTCTTACCACTGAAACATTCTACCCGAGAAGAGCTCAGCAGGACAGCAACAGTGGAAAAAAACAAAACAAACAAAAAAAAAACCCGTCTATTGTCGCTCCAATCCAGCCACTGGGCTCACTAAGGCTTTCAACAAAGGCTGCAAAGCGCAGCACATTTGGTTCAGATCAGCAAGGTCGTGACCCACAGGGTTTATTTGGACCTTTGCACCAAAATAATCACAGGGCTCTGACTCTGCTGTGACAGACATTAACAGTCTGGAACCACTTCTCTTTCTAACCCTACCTGAAACATGAACTCGGGGAGGGGTGCGGGGGCTAGTCGGTGCCACGAACATTTCCTAATTATTGTTTGAATTATGTGAGTTCTGGAAGTGGAAATGTTTCTCGCAGGAGGCGAAACGCTTTTCCTAAGGGCAGGAGAGTATGTCAGTATTACACGCTGCGGTTGTGGCGTGTCTGCAGGGAGCGAGTCGGCTACTCGGAGGTAAGGGACTGGGAGGAGGTCCAGATGAGACAGAGAAGCTTTCATTTTTTTCCTGAACCTATACCTTCATGTACAGAAGACGCATTGGACATGTGGTTCTTGTTTTCCACAGCGATGTTTAACACACGGTGATAATGGTTGAAAATATTATCGCAACCCTCAAATCTACCAGGTTTTTAAAAAGTTAAAGCAAATTGTGGGCTGCTGAGAAAAAAAAACAAGACAAAAATGTAGACAGAGAAGTTATAGATCTGCCTCTACAGATCTGGTAGAGCTTTTACTGGGTGCTGACTCTCGTCCCATGTTGTCGGAGGCTGTTGTCTGTGAACAGTGCTGTTCAAACAGCACCAACTCAAACTCCCTGAAAAATCAGATAAAGGGCCTTGTCTTGATGTGCCAAGGGACAGCTGGAAGAGGGTTTACATTTTTGGCTCTGATTCAAGGAATTTGAGTCATGGAGAACATTGCACACTCTTTACCTGAGATACCTTGTTTAAATCTTAAAACTCAAGGGTAAGACAGCAGCTATGCGGCACAACAAACACTATAGTTTATCCAGAAAGTCAAGGTTTTGACGTCAAACATGAAAAAAAAAAAAAAATGTTTTCATTTCTTACACGAATAAAATCTGAGATAGAGCTTGGGTTGTATTTTTTTTTTCTAACTCATAAGCCCAAAAATAAAGGGCCTTGTGTAAGATCCGGTGTGTGTGGAAGCCAAGCCCCAGCAGTCAGCATGCCTTTGCTGAGAGACAGCAGCTGTTGGCCTGATATAGCATAGCTAGAGAGCAGAGAGGCCACAGTGTTAAAACCAGCCTTGTTCTTTCACAGGCTCTCTCTCTCTAAGAAAGACTACAGGTAGTCTTCTTAACGATGGCAGAAGAAAAAATAATGAAATCCGTGCCCTCGCTCTCCCTACTGATGCAAAAACAAGTTTTTGGCATGTGAGACTCAAGAGTAATGTCAAATGTAATGTCCACGAAGGGATTTCAAAAGTCAAACAAGAGCAATGCTGTTTCCCTCTTTTTTTGTGGCCAAATTCAGCTTTATCTACATCAGTCTGTGCTTCAGGTGGCTGGATTCCTGAGCTCTCATATTTTCCATGTTGTTTTATGTTCCGTTATCGCCCAGGAGTGCGTGCCCTGGCAGAATAAGTCTAGATGATGCCCAACGATATGAAAACAAAAGAGAAATAGATATCTGGTGTAAATCTACGCCGTGTCTGTGAGATGGTGGTGACCTTGTGCTGAGCGAGGACTAGACGGAGCAAGAAATCAAGGATTCGAGGAGGGGGTTTTGAGGGCTTTAAACTTTAACCCTGACAGACATGAAAAGAGAAAAAAACAAACAACTTCTGTCTTCTTCTGGACCATACAAGAAGCCCTCTCTCTTAGTTCAAGAAAATTAGACTTAAAACTTGAAAGACATTTCATCTTTGTTGTTGCCTGGTACATGAAAGTATCTCTAAGTTCTAAGTTTCCAAAGAATTATGGGTGTGACAGTATCTGTATTAATCCCCAACCGTCACGGTAATGACGTTAGGGTTCAGGATGGTGCGGTCATACAAACAATGTGGCCCCATGACCCAAACAATGACTGTCAAAATAGTTTAATAAGCCGCTTACCCTCACGTGCGGAGCAATAATTCTAGAATGCGAGTTCCACCCGGAACCCGCATACACGTTATTATGGATAACCTCATGGGTATATGCTAGCAAGCTTAGCCGAGGTAGCCCGGTTACCCTGGTTACACTGTAGTGTCGCTGCTGTCAGAATGACAAACGAGAGGCTCATAACAGACTGAGTGCAACGCTGTTATTAAAATATGCATCATTATCTCTGTGGTGAAATGATACCACATCTCCTCGTCACCCTCCCCTTCTCTGTGACAGTCCCTCTCTCCCTCCGCCTTTGAGTAGAACTGTTCAGAACAACGATAAAAATATCTGTTTTCTGACACGGTCGGATGTTGTAAGAAGCAGTTCTGAGAGGGAAAAACATAGTTAGAATGTATGAAAGTAAAAGCAGTGGTTTGTTCCCTGTAACTGATATATCATTATATATGACATCATTAGATTATTAATAGTGAAAGCATCAGTGTTTAGAGCAGCGTGTTACTGTTGGTAGCCGCTGGAGGTGGAAATAGTTTGAACTACTTTATATACAGTTAAGACCATAAATCAGCACAGAAACAGATGTCAGCAGGTGTCCCGACTTCTCGCAAGAAACAGAAAGCTTGTTTTCCTTTTTCCACTGCAGTAAACACAGCAGTGTTTCAGTAATAGTTTCCACTGCAGCACAACTAAACTGTTTCACTAATAGTCACTGCCAATGACCCTTTGTTGGATGTTTACATTTTGTTTTTTTTTTTTAAATAAAAAGACCAAATGTTCTTTTCTAAATGTTTTTTTTTCTCCTTCTGTACTGAACTGTGACCCCAAAAGCTGAGGTACATACCCGACCCGTGAATTTTTGTGTACCGTTACAAACCCTCCAAAAGAGTTTGAGGGAAAATCAATTGTTTTTTAGCGAACGTGGACTCACCGCTGCACACAAACTTGGAACATCTCTCAGCGCTCTCAGGCTGCCTGCTTTACCTCACGATAATTTTCCATCTTTCCCCACTTGGCACTCGCGGCCTCCTTCCATTTATATTCGGGGTATACCGTCGCAGAAGAGGGGAGTGTGGAAACTACAGTGACAAAAAGGCTTAATTTCCTTGTGTTTAAAAGTAAGCCCACGGCAGCTGGGCTTATGGTGTTATGAGCATTAAAAAAAAAAAAAAAACAGGCCTACAAAGACTCACAAAGGCCTATTGTCCAGCCGGGATAGGCATGACGTTAGAGACATTAGACGTTAAATTACACTTCTTTCTTTTCTTTTCCTGGCTTGCTTTGCCTTTCAGCTTTGAGACAACTGTTTTCATAAGATGGCAAGGAGGGAATATGTTCTCTTTCAAGTTAGCTGGGAACTTTTACTCAGGGGGATATCCTTTACCACCTGCACATATCAATCATGCGTTTGGCTCAAGAGCGCTTGGCTGGAATACGGAGGGAAGAAGGGAGGGGAAAAAAAAATCTGCTTGGATCTCAGTGCAAGATGCAGACAAAATGGCTGCCACTGTGCATCCGCTGGCATGCCCTCCCTGATAAACCGCTACATATTCTCGCAGCTTCTAATCAAAGCCCTCCTCTGTTAGCGGGGGGGGGGGGGGGGGGGGGGAGTAGAGGTATCTTTATTGACACCTTGGCGTTGACCTTGGCACAGGGCTCTGCGCTCTCAGCCGGTGGTCCCGGGCTTCTCCTGAGCCTGCCAGGTTATTTTCTCTGCCTGAGCGCTATCGTATGTCATAATCTAAAGGAATTCGCGGACACAACCTATTCCGACCCCAGGTACGAGGTGTGCCGTTTTCGAGCGGACGGCCGAATGCGCAGTAGATCAGCAGGAATGGAAGAGACGAGTTATTAAACATATGCTTTTAATAAAAAGGAGTTTAACGGAACTGCGAGCTCATGCTGAAATGTCTACTACATAAACTGGAGAGATACTCGCAGATGGACACTGAGTAGCACCATTACAAAAAAAATATAGCAGCTTCTTTTGAGTAGATATGAAAAGCTGTGATTTATTTCTAATTACTCTTGTGATACAGAACATGTGGCGTATATCTCACTGCACATGCTCAGGTGGAATTAGAAGACAGGGAAGCATGCACTTGCAGGGAGGGCACCTGTATATTCTCAGAGAAAAAGGGAGTATTGGGAGAGAGCACACTTTACTTCCCACTAGAATAACTCATCCTCTGAGGGGAGGGGGGGGAAGAAAAGAAGAAATAAGACATGAGCGGGGATGTGTGAGGGAGGCGCCTGCAGAACGTCTCTATCTCTTTTTCTGCCCGTCCCTATAAAAGGTTGCTCAATGAGCCGACGCTGACCGTTCCTCCAGGCTATTTGTCGAAAGGGAAGAGGAAGTCTTAGAACGAGACAGAGAAGGTAACACTTGAAAGGGAACATCTCTCTCAAGGGAACAAGAGAAAAGGCCAGAAAGCGAAGCGGGCGTAACAGAGACGGAGAACCACGCTGACGAACAATGTTTTTCTATTTGCACGCATTTGCATGAGAAAAGGCGGCGCGGCGGGCCACCCGTTCCACTAGTTGGCCGGTGAATGTAGGAAAGCTCCGAAACCTGGGGGGGGGGCAACTACAAAGCGGGATGCGTCGCCGGGATTAGTCGTCAGAGTGAAGAACGTTTTGATAAGGGGGGACGACGGGCTTCCATTTCTTAGCTGTGGTCCGTCAAACCCAGTCTGGGCTTGTTGTACCACACCAACAAACTACTAGCCTGTCACTACACAGACAGGGGGGGATGCTCAATATGTTAAAGTGGAAAAAGAACAGGTGTGCACTGCAGGACTACTGTACATATAAATATGTCAAGTTAAGGCTCGTGTGCAATGGCTCTTTCATGAAAAAAAAACATGTGTTGATGTAGTCTAATTAACTCTGATATTACTGAACATCTGTCATGTACAGAAGGGACAATTATGATACGGGGATGCCAACTCTGTGTATTTTGCATCTGTTAAGTCCTAATGGAGTCTTACAAAATGAAACCTAACATCTGCCGGCAGCAGGATGGGCCGCGGCCACAGTGCTGCTGTGCTGTGTGGAACCTGATTAGGCTCATTTCAATGCGAGCCTCAGACTCGCTTTGAAGATCAGAGTGGCACTTTTTGATGAAAAAAAAGCGGTACATTTCGGAAAAGTCAAGTGCAAATCAATTATTTCAGTAAAGATGTTGTTTTTTTTAAAAGAATTCAGCTGAATTTAAGCAAATGAAGTGTTGTAACGGTGCAAAGTCCCGTCAAATAAGCTTTTGAAAACATCTGCAGTGATAAACAGGCGATGCAACTCGATCGAGCTGAAATACCTAAATGTGACAGCTTGATCTGAGTTCCGTGACTGGAGCGCACTGTGCTGTTCGGATCCATTTTGCATTAAGCAGAGATGGAGTGCACTGGACGGCTGGATGCACTGCATTGCTCGCCGCGCCGCATTCATCATGCACTGCGTGGGCCGTCGTCACCTGCTCCGCAGCGAAGGCAGCGACCTGAAGCACATCCTCTCACCTCGCCCGGAATGCGAAGGAACTCGACGCTAGCGAGCAGCTAGCGTTCATGCTAAAATCTTCAGCTCTGACTGTGGGTTCCTGTTGACAGTTTTGTGCTTTCTGTAGCTCAAAGGAACCATTAAGTTTCATAGTTTGCTTCAGAATGGAACATACTGAGGAAGTGTAATCACATTGAGACATTTAGGGATATTGTAAGTTGCGAAAGGCAGGAATTGTGAGTTTTTCTGTTGCACTGGTGACACATTCTGAAAAAAAAACAAAAAAAAGAAGCTGAAACTACTGTGCATGATGAACAGCAAGTGAAGTCTAAACGACTACAAAGCTGTGGGAAAAAAGAATAAAGTCCACTTCATCATCTCAATGGAGCAACAACTGTAATGATCCCGTAGGAGAGGGAGACCAGCACGTTCTGGCATTTTGATAGATGAGGGAAATCTATAGCCTATAATCTTCCCGATGACCGATGTTGGATCACACGGTGCCACACGAACCATGTTTAAATCACTGTCAGCCTATAGCCATTCCCATAGAAAGGAATACATGTGTCGCGGTATCTGCCGCCCAACGAGTGAGAGATGGAATCTGTGTAATAAAACAGGAAAAGTCCCCTTTCGTGTATAATCATGATGTTGGCACCGGTTATAAAATAGACTCACGAGAATCCAGTTATGTCAAAAAAAAAAGATACAAGTGTAGGTCTAGTCCAACTAAAAAAAAAAAACAAGATTCCCAAGAAAAATAAGAATAACAATTGTACAAACAAAGCTGCACGCATGTCAACATCTTATGATTTATTCTCAAGTCTACCACTGAGTCTTGGCAGCTTGTTTCTCCACTTAATTGATTTCTCTGCATGGAGCCTTCCCTCTATCACCAGTCCCCATTTACTTTTTATGTTTGCCATAATGCCCCTATATATCAGCTCTAAGTGGAATAAACTACTTCTATACAGGCCTAATGTTAAGCGCCCTTATTTTATTTGACATGAACTACTGTGGTGAGGAATTTTACTGTGTAGTCATCTCTGCTTACTGTTCCTAAAGCTCAGATAGACATGAGGAGAAGAAGAAGAAGAAGAAGAAGAAGAAGAAGAAGAGGAGAAGCCTTCATGATTCTGACTCCGCCGCAGAAGAAAGCGAGCGAGAGAGATTTACAGCTTTTTCAATGGAGTTGTACAAAGTTTTAAACTGTTTTTACACAATCGATGATCAATCTGGTAAAAACTGTCAACACTTTCATTAAGCTGATGTTTTTAAGACTCGCGCCACTGTTTCCTATTTCTGTTTCGTTCCCTCGTGAGAATCCTTCTGTGATCATTTCAAAATACTAAGAGAGCTACATTTACAAGCTGTGCTATTTTTGGTGCAGTTACAGAGACTTTTCAATAGATGTGGTTGTAAGAGGACTGGCATAAAGTGCAGTACTGACACACATATTAAACTGCGGTAACGTTTTCTCAGCCACACATTGAGTTTTTTTAGATATGAGGGAAGATTGGCATCAATTTGACAAAAAAGATGGGTTTGAAAAAGTGGTCGTTTTATATATTTTTAACCTAAAAAATATGTAGAAATTGTGTGCTTAAGTATCTCATTTTCAAATTCAGGATAGAAATTGACAACTTTAACTGAAAGTAAGCACCTCGTCCTCAAGGTCCATTTAGTAGCAGCTCTGAAGCTTTTCAAAACTTGTCAGCTTTTAAGCCAACATGGACAAAAAGTCTTCGGAGCGCTCAGAAAAAAAAAAAAAAGTGGAAATTTGAAAATCTATCATTTCAGCTGGGAGAACTGTAAATGCTGATGAAGTGTGACAGGATCGAAAAGCTCCAAAACGGCTACTAAATGGACCCGGAGGTGATACTATTTTCTGATATTCCAAGGCCAAGAACGAATCCTGAGCTCAACTCTCTCGTTGCTATGGGATGATGGGAATTTTCACATAAAAAAAAAAAAAAAAAAAATGGGCGTCATACACTTGAAAAGCAACACTGTGTAGTTTTACTGGGTTATTATTCATGTCTTGGGATGTTCCTTTACTGTAATCTTTCAGGATTGCATGATTATGTGTAAAAAGGTCATTTTCATGTTTTTTTCATGTTTGCCCTTATAAGCACAAAAAGCAGTGTTTTAGAACTTTGTTATGTAAAATGTTACTGAGAGAAAATGACAAATAGTGAGCTGCTGTCCCTCTGTTGTAATGCTTCTGAAAATGTGTATGTATCCTATCTAGACATGCTTGTGTCAAGTCTGCTAAGCCCACATCTGCCCTGCAATAGAGAGAGAGAGAGAGAGAGAGAGAGAGAGAGAGAGAGAGAGAGAGACAGAGAGAGGCTGAGAGAGAGTGGGCGGTGATTATTTCAGAGGGGCACTGGGAGGAAACGACGGGCCATTACAGCACAACTAAGGGTCTGTTAATCAGCCTATTAGGGTTTAATTGAGGGTAGTTAATTAGGAGTCGGTGGGCAGTCTGTGCTTGGGGGTCAGGGTCTGACAAGAGAAGCAGCTGGCAGAGCAACCTGAGCCGATTGTTGCTGATCCATTTGCACGAGGCCAGTGATTGATTGGCAGGAAAATTAGTCTTAATTACACCTGCCTATTTCTAACCCCCCCCCTCCACCCCAAAAAAAAAAACCTTTTAGGAGCCATAAATTAACACTCTAACTCCAATGAACAAGGAGCCAACGGAGACTGTGTTGGAGCAGAGCAAACACATTTACTGTAGGCCCAGACTGTACGTCTCCACAGAAATCATCAAGCGCCGACTCGCCTTTGAGGACACAAGCTGTTTAAACTGAGTGGAAAATACAATATTCTGTGTGCGGTGAGGGACAGAGACAAAAGCAGCCTTCTGGCAGAATCTCACCTCGCACCATCTCTAAGACTGAGACGACTCTACATCTAAAAAAAAAAAAAAAAAAAAAAAAATCTTTTCTTTTCACCCCATAGGGAGTGGAAGGAAAACAAAGATGTGCTTGTCCTCACTTCGTAAAAGCAGCTCCGCATAGGGCAGCGGCTACCACCAGAAGCTGATTATGAACTCTTTAAAGTTAAGATTTGATTTAATGTCCTGCTCCTGCCTCAGCTGGACCACGGGGCACAGGAATGTGGCTCGCTGCTAGGCTTGGCCCGTTTGGCCTGGGGTGGATTCATCCTGTCTAAGGGTCAGACAGGAGCAACAGAGCAAGGCCACATTGGGCTTGCCCATCTGGGGAATAAACACACTGCCTGCACAGGGACCCAAAATCCAATAACAGGCCTGACAAAGGCCTGCTTCTTGCCTCAGAATGCCAAACAACATGTGATCCCCCTTAGGGAAATAACTCCTATGTCTGTTCCTCATAGCCCTCCGGGTCAGAAATAACGCCTGGGGAACTTTTGGCACATGTCCTGCTGAGGATGCCATGTGCCGCGATGACTTATTAGTCAGAGCGGAGTCGAGCCAATCACACAAATTCTCTTGTAGTCTGACATTTTATTTCCATGGACGACTGATGACATGCTAAATACACCTTCAGACACACGCTCATGAAAGAAACTGTCAGATTCAATGACATTACATGTGCTCCAAAAAAAAAAAACGAGGTTGAGAGCAATATTCATCAGCGGAGCCTTCAAGTATTACATTTCATTCGGAGCTTGCACACACTGAACGTTTTGTAGTGAAATTACACTTGAGAGCCGTGTTGTAAAACATGCCATAAAAACCATAAAGAAGAACATTATTGAACACTGAATCAATCATAACGGAAATAAACTTTTTTGCCGTGACAGCTTTCCAGGGATCGGAATAATATCTGGAATGTCTTAACGGGATTCCAATTTCTCCCCAAACTATCCAGATATCTTGGTTCTTTTTTTTTTTTTTGCCTTGGATGACAGCCCTGACACGCACACACAAAAAAAAAAGGAATAAAAGGCTCATCGACACACACACACACACTTTGGACCCGCCTCCAACACAGCTCACTTCACATTTCTGTCAGTCACTGCTAAGTGCGAGGTGGCTGGGTTTTTAAGCTGTCTCTGGCCTGGTGACTCGATACTTAAGGAACTGCAGGGAGGTTTGAAGTGTTTAGTGGCTCACTGTGGGTAACCTCGCAACTCATTGGGCAAGTGACAAGTAAGAAACTGCAGATGTACGGCCCTTAAAGAGCGTCACACTTCTACATTTTATATAATGAAAGATGAGGTCGTTTAAAATATGAAACGTGTTATTTTGCAGCCCCGGATAGGAAGAAATCCCTTTCCCTACATTTTTAAACATCGACAGTGAAATTAACTTCATCTGAAAGCCTAAAAGCCTATAAATGTGTATATATATATATTTTTATAAGTAGTAAAAACTGAAGCAATATGATTATGGGACCAGGCTGTGTCTAACATAATAAAGCTGATATGAGCGTAGTGAGTTTCAAAGTGTCAGGACGAGCAACAAAGATTTTATATCCTCGTTGCCAATGAAGTAGCTGTATTCAGAGAACACTACTTTGCATTTCACACACGCTTGACTGTAACTGCTGGCATCTCTCCACCGCGCTCCTCCTGCTCTTCCTCTCTAGCTTATCGTGCAAAAAATACATTATCGATCTCAGACAGGTTAAACGAACAGAGGTAACTAACGGCTAATCCAACGCGCATCATCTGTTCTCAAGCCGTGCCAGCACAAAACATGTCTGCTATTTTCGGGTCCAAGTTTTTAAGATGCGCTGTGTCTTCTTGGAGTTGTTGGAACTGAATAGAAAGGTTGTCTGCTGAATTTTGCCCTTCCAATCTCCACTTTCCAATTCAAATGACATGCAGTTTATATATTTATATAAACATTGTCTTAGCTGGAACATTTTGCTGCCGGCTAGACCGACCCCCCCCTCTCTCCTCCTCCTCCTCCTCCTCCTCCTTCCCCCCTTCCTTCCACCCTAAGACACACACGCAGACCCGTCCGCCATATTAGAACTGGCATCTCCCAATGTCGGTTTATTTTAAAGTAGTTGTTGCCATTCACCCTCCGCGACCTAAGAATGTTTGCTGAGGATTTACAAGGCGATATTTACAACAGCAGCCCAGGCGTCTCCATTCTCTTCCTATTTTCACACTCGGAAGCCCACACAGAAAACATCCCCTACAGCCCTGAGAGATCAGGCACGGTCATTCTGGGATTGTGACATTGGCTTAGTCATATTGCACAAGCAAAGAGGCTTGAAGAAAGTAGAAGGTCATTCTTTTGCAGGAAAACACACAAGGAACAAACTCTTGCCGGAGTTCCAGCATTGCTCAAATTGAAGTGAGACTGAAGACAAAAATTAAAAAATGAAAAAATGATGGGATTACATTCACACTATAAACTTGTAAACGTTTTCTAAATAAGATGTAATCAGTCGGCTATCTTAACACATGATTAGAGGGGAAGCCAGGTCTGCAGAGCGTCCTAACGGTTAAACTGAATCGAAACGTATTTATCAAAAATCCTGGCCGCTAAACACGGGCAGATCCTGACCGGAGTGCTAAGATTTTTCAGCTTGCGGAGGGGGGGGGGGGCTAGTGAAAGCAAACACAGCTCAAGGTTTTTATGAGAAAAATGTCTGGCTGAACAAGGAGGCATTCATGTGCTGATTCATACCAGCCTGTAGCTCAGTTAGAGGACAGCCATCTGCTATCACACTCCCCCGCTAAGAGCCTGTTATAGAAGGACGAGCCGTGGATCGTCATGTACATGTTACATCCATATAGACTTACTGGAACTGACACCTCTACTACAGGAAGAGAGAGAGAGAAAAAAAAAAACAGCTCTGTGTTCTGCTTCCTCAGGTGAACGTGCTTTTCGCTGCTCCATGTAATGTGATTGTCCTTATACAGAGCAGTTGATCCCCATAGCGCTGTTATGCTATGCCTTGTGAATGGCTGTCAAAATTATTGCTTTTGTTGGCACGTAAGGCCTATTTCATGTGTTAGAGAAGAAGAAAAATATTCCTTTTCCACTATTATTTAAAATGAGGGTGACGACGACTAAAAATAGAACACTGAAGTTTCTGAATATATTCTTTAAGGCTGAACTAATTATTTTTTTATATGAACGGTGGATCAAATGATATATAATGTGAAAGATGTCGCTGGTAGAAAGGAACCCACGGACAGGTATCGCCCAATTTCACAGTCCCCTAAACTCTACGGAGTGTTTTAGCTTCTTTAAGCTAATCATTTCTCGTTTCCAGGTGTAGCAAGAAGCTCTGATAAAGTGACTATACACTACCAGACCAGCACCAGAAGGCAGGCAAAGTCAGCAACTAGCTAGTGCACATAGCATCTATCAAGCTAAACAGGTGTTTTTTTTTTTTCTGGAGGCGGTGAGGATCAAAACAGAGCAAGAAGAAGAGTGAATGTTGGGCATACGTTTGACACATGGGCGGAGACATTGGTCCAAATGGCTGCTGATGTTACGAATAAATTCGGGCACTTTACTAAAGCTTAATAAATGAATCGAATCAAGAAAATAATTGTGAGTTGCAGCCCTAATCACAACGGAGCGCCTTAAATCTCGACCTCAAACAATTTCTACAGATCGTTGAAGCAGCCATTCTAACGAGAAACCACCAATGGTTTCTATCCCTGCAAAGATCATCAAAAATGAATAAAATCAGATATGTAGATATGATACGTGAAAAGCACTGGAGTCTTAAAGTAGGTGCTTGGAGGAAAAAAAAAAAAAAAAAAAAAAAAAAGCTTCCTGAGAGGTATGATGCGAAACCACTTGATGGCCTCTGCTTCTCTAATGCACTGCGTCCCACACGGGATGCTAAATAGGACAGAGTAATGAGCTGTTTCAAAACATGAACATGAAACTGCCTTTAGGCTCTTGGATTAAATTCCTTTAATTCACTACTGTAAACCAGAGTTCAGAGACCCAATCACCCGAGGTTAAAGATGCAACCCACACAATTGCAGACATGTCGCTATGACGTCGTGTTTCCTATTGTGGTCTGAGAAACCATGACATGGAACTTTTTGCTCTAAACAGCCCAACAAAGAGGGAGTCTTCGAAATACGAACCGCCTCATCTATCGGGTTTCCCATCCGATGAGAAGCACTGATGCGGAACAACAACTCTGAATTGTCTATACCTTTCTATTTCAATGGCTGAGTGATTAATTTTTGTTGCTTTTTGTCTTGTAGTCCCCTCACCTCTTGAAAAGAAAAAGGTCACTGAATAGGGTGCTTTGCTATCTCCTTAGGCTTCTTCACATTCTCTCTGCTCATGTTCCCCTCGGAGAGATTCCGTGACTTCACCCACAATAGCTCAACAACAACAAGACAAACACAAGTGCAGAATTATCCTAAAGCAAAATCTGTACCTTCTTCTTCTTCTTTTTTTTTTTTTTTTTTAAAGCTGATAAACAGTGAATATCTCAACACTAAAGCCTTACACGAGATATCTTCTCAAGTAACCAAATACAGCAACATCTGGTCCATTAACATGATTCTCCAAACTTCATGCCTTCACACACACACACACACACACACACACACACACACACACCCAGGCCAACACATGCACGCAAGCTCATAAAAACAGACACCGCAGATGCAAGCAAAGACACACACTTTAGTTCCACTGATACATATTCATGTGACATATGAGCTAATCTCTCTTCATATATCAGCTTGTGGCCCACATGGGAGTCCCTATTTTGGGCCTGAAGTCACCGGGATGGGAGTGAATGGTCGCTTCAACCTGCCCTTTGTTAGGGGATCTCATGACGAACCTCGAGTTACGGGAAACACTTGATTGTGTTACTAGAGAGAGAGAGAGAGATGATAACTAAAGACTAACATGTCACATCTTAGTAATGGTGTTGCCATACTTACAACCACAATATTTAGAACCGCAGCGTAAAGACTCGTGCCAAAGGACTTGTGGCATTTTTGTAAGCAGTTAGTATTCGAGTGCATGAACGACAGGATAGAGTGATCAACAGAGTCCAGATGTCGGAGTCTTCTTGTCTTGTAAACACTTTCCACAAACAACTCTGTAAGCAATGCGCTGGTCAAAAATGCTCGGGGGCCAATTTCGCTGAGGTTTGACAATAAAGCCTGCGACGAAACCATATTTGTCATCTTGCGGGGCGCGGTGATACACACTCGTAATCCACATAAACCTCTGTGTTCAATGCAGCCATTGTGTAGGATTCCAGCTGACAACTGTTCTATAAAAGCAACCTTTGTGATGTTGGAGGGGTGGGGGGGAGTTTTTTTTTTTTTTTCAACGCATCCCTCAAGTTGACCTCAGGGTGAGCTGGCCTTTCCACACGAGATTCTGTTTAAAGGCGAGAGGAGGATGCTGCGCGGCAGCTCTGTCATAGGGGATTTGTCAGCTCGGGAGCAAACACAGGGTTCTTTCTCACTCCGTTAAAAAAAAAGAAACTAAAGACAGACAGCCTCGCCTCAGGTTTATCTCCGTCTATATGCAGTGATGCCCCACTTAACAAAGCATTCGTCTGAGTGTCGATTGGTAGGAGGTATATGCAGGAACTTTAGCTGTCTACAAGGTTTATTTTCTTGAGCCGAAATAAAAATGTAAATGCTCAATTGATGTGTCACATTTGCTGCTTTAAGCCGGAGCTGAATTTTCAGAGGTCAATGGGATATAAATATTGAGTGATGGTTTCATGGTTCCTCGCTGCCGTCATCTTTATAGGGCAGACAGCAGCTGTCACATAATCCAACTTCCCTTCTACAGCGCGTCAACTTATGCTTTTTCCACTTCTTATGAATCATTACAGTGTATACTACAGCGGAGGTCACGTACCTCTATTATTCTGTCGTGAATTTGAAGGCCTCCCTCCTTGTCCGCCGGACCTTTCTCGACAATCTTGGATACAAAGATCCCTTCATTTGAAGTGCTGTCATTGTCATCCTGTGGAGTAAATTGCAGTTATTGACTGGAGCATAATCATATAAGCACAGTGTTCACATTGTTAAGGAGAATGCTACTGAACAATTTTTTGACAGATTCTTTGAAAACCTTGATAAAGTTTAGGCTGACATCTGAACAAAAGAAGTGTTAGAAACATTCAATTAAACTCTCACAACTGGTGAATCACTTTATACAAAAAAAAATAACACATATTCAAATGGTTTGCCCACACCAACCAATTCAAACCAATTCTGTAAGGCAGCTAGTAGAATAGACAGTTCACCCAATTTTTTTTTCTGAAAATTTTATTATCACTAAAACCCTAGCTGTATTTGGCCACGCTGCGAAGTCTTTTTCTTATCTTGTCTAATATGTTTTCACTCCTGACACTTAATATTTTCCTTTATCCATTTGTGTGCGTATCCCTTTGACCTTGTGTAATAAATTTCTAAAAAAAAAAAAAAAAAAAAAGTCTTCAACACCAATACAATGCAGTTCAAGGGAACTTTGTTTGTGCTGCTCAAAAGAATTAAACACTATATTAGAAAAGCTCTCTAGAAGGAATTTCCCAGTTCAGGGTAATCCACAATCCTCACTGTCATCTGTTTTAATTGGCAGCAGCTATCACAGTTTTGGATATCTCCAAAATCTCTGAGCACATGAAAACAAAACTATTTGAATGGCTACATACCGGTAGAAGTAAATGGAAAAAATATGTCTTTTTGTAATTTGGGTAAACTGACCTTTTCACCCTGCCCTTGAGTGTGGACTTAAGGGTTAGCTTTAACTTCAGATGCTTCCCAGGCCTGGAGGGTTGACCCCGACTTGCAAAAGGGCCTATATGTTGACATGTGGACATGTAGCATGGACATAAGGTAGTCTGCATCAAACCCTGTGGCCATGACCCCGGAGTCACAGCTACGACTGGCTTTAAAAAAAAAAAAAAAAAAGTGCTAAGATCTCTCTTAGCGCTCTCTTTAAAACCACACGAAAGATACCCTACGCTCCTGCTGAGCTCTGCGACACAACTACAATTTAATTGGGATACTTAAAGAAACCTCAGAAGTCACACTGCAATCTGTCTAATTAATAATTTCTGTTGTGCCTCATCTTTTCAGAGGCAAATTATTCGACAAGCTTTCTACTTCGCCTTACAACTATCTTGAGATTTTTTAGACAAACTAGACCTTCTGGAGACCACAAACCCTAGCAGCTGATTGCTCCTACCAAGCCATGGCAGAATGACAGCCACATGAAACATATGTGTCAAAGGCTGCAGGCATATTAGCTCTTTCCATTTTAAGGAATAGCCTCCTTATAGACAGACAGTTGATTTGAGGCTAGCGGGGAAAGCGAAAACCAAGTATTATCTCTGCTCTCTTATGATTGAGTTTGATACATGGTTCTGTCACAGGAGCGAGAAAGGTTGCAAATCTAGACTGTGGACTCTAGCTTTTTACGTCCAAATCTTTTTATAGTTTCCCCCCCGCTATAAAAAGTTTTACAGTGATAATGTATGTCGCTACAGAAAAGTACGTCACTGTGGCTGTGGAAAAACAGCCCTAGTTAAAGCTGAGTTCAGTCCCGGTGAAACAGATACAGGGAACACCATTTCAATAGGACCTCCGCTTTGCAGAACGGAGCTCCATGTATGGAAAATACGGAGTTGTGACTGGTGTCGAGATATTTTCAACCCTTCACTCACAAGAGTGTGTGGCATCATTAATGACTTTAACTTCGGAGCCTGGAGGCAGAAAACATAGCGGCTGTGAAAGGTTCAGCCCGGGATAAAAGACCCTTTCCTCTCCTCTGTGTTTACCTCACCACCAAAATCCCCTCAATTAGAGACAAAACAACTGCGGTCAAAGCCATAATCCCGGATTTAACTCTCATAAAAGTAATTATAGTTTTTTTAATCTGTAATGCCAAATCCGCTAAACCAGACCAATATATAAACACAATAAAAACTTGATAGATGCGGTCCATCTCTCCACAGACTAGAAAACACATGCATGACTGTCTAAGCTGTGTCAGTCAGTACAGAGAAAGCTTGTGGTGGTTCAAGTATGTGCTATTCATTCCTGGGTTGCCATATGACACTTGGCTGATCACCGGGGGGAGATGAAACCTTCGAGACGCTCTGCTTTCAACCTACCGCGCATGGCCTTCCTCCTATGATGTTAAAACCCAGAGATCCGCCCTCACGAAGAAGGACAACCGTCACGCTTTTAGTCTCGCCTTCCTACAGACAGACAGAGGAGAGACACGTGAACAAAGAGATGGCAGGAAGTTATTCATGATAATCCATTTTCATGTCCAGGTGATCGACAAAAAAAAAATGATTGAAGTGGGTAAGAAGAACAGAACAGAAAAAAAAAGAGCAATAAATACTTGACCAAATGAGCAGATGCACTGAAACACTAAAAAAAACAAGGTGTAGAGGTGAGAGAAAGTTAATTACACCCTCCTCTTACACATTAAAGAGGTGATGTCAAACTGTCTTTTCATATCTTCATTTTATTTTATATCAAAGTCATGATGTGAAAATCTCAAGAGCTGGAATTTTAATTAGAATTCATTCAATTATCAAGATATAGGAAGTGTAAGGTTTCGTAGATGATTTTGTCAACTGTTAATGGCAAATTCTACTCAGCTGTAAGTTAAGCTAATTGACGTTGTGTGAACTCACCAGACAGCAAAAATTAGACTATTGTGTAGTTAATACGCTCTCTGCATGTTGGTACTATTAATGCTCCGTCGAAGGTGGTTTTTGTCAAAGGAAAACATCACTCACCACTCAAAACAACAGTGACTTTTTACTCAAAATAAACATTCACGGCACCTCATGTTCCAGACAGGTAGCTACTGTAGCAGGTAGCAGTCTGTCACAGCTCGTAGTTATCAGTTGTGACACACTGCCGCTGCCGCTGGTTCAACTGTTAAGTATATCACATCATTATTTTAAGCTTATCACCTCAAAGCGGGACTGTGAAGCAGCTCTTCCAGTCAGACTTTAAAGCTAACGTTAGCTTAAGCAGCTACAGGGTAGAGCTGTGAGCTGTTTCAGGTTATTATTAATAATAACACTACTGTTGAATGTCACAATTATATCTGAATGTTACAGTGTCAAGTGCACCACTGATGTAATGTCTTACTGAATGTGGGCTAAATTGCTCAATTTTTCAGTAGAAAAAGAGAAAGTTCACTTAAAACTTTACTTTTCTCCAAACTCACTGGTTTGACAAACTGTGGCAGGACAGTGACAACATGAAATTGCATTATTGTAACAGATGAAATGAATGTAGAACAAGGTAAGTTTCTGATTACGCTAAACAATCCCGTTTTCAGCTTTACAAAAATATATATCTGGAGTTATTAAATTAAAGAAAAATAATTCTTAATTCAATCTTAATCCCAATATTGCTGAAAACAACAACAACAACAAAACAGTTATATCGTTTCTTCAAGTTGTTCAGACATTATCTTCACTATTCTCGGAGTCTTAGGCAGCCCAAAGCTCCCAGAAGTGACCAGTTCAAAGAGCCCTTCCCTCTCACAAACTGTTGTCCCGTGTAAATCAATACACCAGCGGACCTCTTACTCAGTGGCAACATGACATGAAGAACTCTGGGAAACGAGCAGAGTCAGCTCTTAATCTCTCTTTTTTTTAAAGGGGGACTTCGAGGGGAGTTGCAAGGTAACATAATTTCAGCTGCCACTCCAGTATGCTGCGACATAGAAGGACTAAATATAAAGCAGATATTATCGGTATGTACAGTGTCCTGACCACCATATAGGCTAAAAAGACCATCATGTGCATGTCAGGCCATTCAGGAATGTGCGCTCCTGCACCATGTCACGGCAGCATTAGCAACACATGCTTTCAAATCATAGTGACTACAGCCGTTACTGTCAACAAGAGGACAGTTGAGCATTAAGTGAAAACCGTTGACAGAGTATTTGACAAAAAAAAAAGGAAAAAAAAAAAAAAAGCGAGCACATTAAAGACTATTTCATCCAACTGAGTTATACTGAATCTGCCTCAAGCCCCAAAACAAATTGGATGGATTTTAAAGGTGCTTTCACATTTAGTCTTGCAAGAACCATTAAAATGAACTCAGAGTAATTAAGGAGCGTGTTTTCTTTTTTTTTTTTGCACATCTGTGAACACTCTAGCAAAGCTCTAATCCCTAAGTGAAGAGACTCTCTTCAGGAGGTTGTGCATTTCCTAAAACATCAGGCATGCCCAGGTGATAAAAATAAAATGTTCTTACCGACAAAAATGCAAAACATGATCATTCTGACATCATTTAGGGGGGGCGGGGGGGGGGACACATGGGAGCGATGTCAAGTAAACAAACATTTAACGTGACTACGGAAAAAAGCAGAACAGGGCACTTTGTTACTGAGGTAAGAAAGCAAACTGGCAGTGAAACTTTTCGTCTACTGCTTGCTGGTGACTTGGCACACTCGGGGTGAGCCTTCACCTCACCACTAGTCACACTTTCCGAGCCTGTCCTCCGTCAAACTGCTTCCCCTCCGTCTGCCTCTTGACATAGTTTATGTAATTATAGTGTAGGAATTATAATCCAAACAAAAAAATTATTAATTATTGAAGTTTTGGCTGGTGATCAGGAGATAGAAACTCTGTGACCTGTCAACTTAGGTGGCATACACAAAGGAAACAGCTTAATTGAAGGGTTATTTTAAAATAAAATCAGCTAAAAGTAACAGGAAATCCTTTCTGTGACTTCTTAATGCCTTTCATTAATGCAATCTGTCATATTCAATTGACACCCGTGCATTGGAGATAACTAATGGGCTACATTACTCCGCTAAATTATCTCATAGATTCACGCTTTAAAATTAGACCTCAATTAGCATAATCAGATTGAGCCCATGATTACCCAGATCAAATTCAATGGAGGCTCAATCTGTTTGATGTCTTGTGATTTGAAGAGACGCCCTTTATCGCATCAAGTAGCACAAACACTGCCACAGTTAGAGCGGAGGAGCACAGTTCAAAACAGAGATGTGAGGCTGAACAGAAAGTGTGTGACAGTGAAAGAGAGATCTGATCTCTCACTTTTTTTTTTGGCTTTGTCTTTTCTTTTTTTTTTTTTTTGTGCTGTGTTTATTGCCCTTGTTGGCTCACTGAAGAAGTTTGAAAAGTGTTTAGGACTATTATTGGAAACTCCAGTCAGTTATTCCACATGTCCAGGTCATCTTGATCTCCCTCACAGTCTCCGCCTGGATATTA
Organism: Euthynnus affinis; assembly: GCA_029490765.1. Classification (NCBI taxonomy): domain Eukaryota; kingdom Metazoa; phylum Chordata; class Actinopteri; order Scombriformes; family Scombridae; genus Euthynnus; species Euthynnus affinis. The sequence continues at coordinate 6,595,295 of CM055840.1, read as the reverse complement.
AAAGATGACATTAAAATCCTCCATCTGGCTCAGGAAGGCTAAGCCCAGGAGAAACGGAGACTCGAAAAACAGAGTAAAGTAGGTTACCCGTCAAACGTCACATGAAATGATGGGCCTATATTCGCTCTTTGACAATGATTTGAGGAAAATATATGTCATAACAAATAATGCTACAGACCTTTTGTGTTATTACATAATATCAATAATGGCAGAGGTCAATTTGAGTGTGACGGTTCCAATGCCTTGACATTGTGTATGCTGGTTCAAGGGGAACATGCTGGCTACTGAGACGCTTCAAAGGGATAACATCATAAATATGATTACCTGGGCTTTTCCTGGTACGACAAGTCAAAATGTCCCCCATGAAAAAGGACTACATGCCATGAATTTCATGAAATCTGATAACAACTGATCACTGACTTCATAAAAAAGGAAACTAGACTCCGGCAGAGTTTCAGTGGCAGCCTACGAATCGCCCGCCTCCCACAGCTAATCCCACTTTTGATGCTCTGTTTCATGTGTGCATTGAGCCTCTCCCATCAAACAATCCTGTTCACTGCTTGACTGGACCCAGTGAAAGAGCCTTTCTAGAAAAAAAAAAAAAAAAAAAAAAAGTTTTCCAACTAACCACATCATTCGCAAAAAACGTTGTTTCATCCCTTCCAGAGCTGCTTTTTCTCTTTCAGGGGACAATTTCCAGAACAACTCCTGTGTGAGTTTTGCATATGGTCAAGGCGTGTCAGAACAGGGGAATTTATTCCCTCTGATTACTTTATTAGGGTTACACTGGTAATAACGCACTGAACTTCCAGTTTACCTCAGTAGTAGGAGCAGCCGCTGTCAAATGAACTATGATAACAGCTGTGCTACAGGCCCTGCAAGCTCCTTTATATCAGCATGAGCGATTTCACCATTTCCCCGCATCGGTGCTTTTGATGCGCAATTTACCAGTCTACCGGAACACATATCGCTGGGAACTGAGCCCATAACGAACAAATGAAACCAGCAACCGAAAAAAGAAAAAGAAAAACTCTGAGAAAAGTGAAGTCTTTGAGAGACGTCCCTTAAACAAGACGTGCAGTTGTGTGTGTGCACGAGAAACTTCAGTGAAGAAACACAAGTAGTTATGAGGTGTAGAATGAAACAAGTCCAGCGTCCAATTTCCCCATTCATCCGGATTTCTTTACGTAACACTGCCGGCAGTTTGTGTACCTTCTGTGCAAATTGCAGTGAATCAAAAGCTCCTCCTCCTGTTCTTGGACAGATTTTATAACTAAGCCTGATTACAATCTGACCGCTCCCCTCTGCTGATCACAGCAGCAGAGCAAAAACCATCCACTCATTCACTTCATTACCTGACTTATGAACTTCTGCATCCTTTATGATGTTGATAATTGCTCATTAAAGGAGGCATTAGGTTTTCAAATTTGAACCATAAAACATGCTTATTCCTTACTCCGGCACTTTTTCCAGCAGTAGGGGACTGCACTAGCCCTCAGATTTCGATACATCATTAACCAGGTACTGTGCTACATCATGTAACACTGTGGGTGGGAGTGAAAAATAAAACATCACCCATCATCACAGCATGCAGTATCCCCAAAACAATGGATTTTTTTTTTTTTTTTTTAAGCCTCGCAGCCCTTCAGAACTCCTTTAAGAACCGTTGAGGCTCACCACACTATTAAAAACTTCAGTGCCAGTAACTCTGTTGCTTCCATGATTCTGATTTGTTATGATTGTCTAAGGGAAAGGGGCGAACATCAGATGACAGAAAGCCTCAAACAAGCACGCTGCCAGAAGGCAATATAACTGGAACCTGGCTCTTGTTGTGTACAGAACTGCAGTAAATATTTGGCCCTCCCCCATTGACTGCCAGCTGGCCAGAGGCACAGCTGACATCCATGTCTCAAAGCAGAGGACAGCAAAGAAACAAACTTCTGAGCCATGTAGGACTGGCCCCCTCAGATTCATGAATTATCAAGGGGGGGGGGGGCGGAAAAATAAAAAAAGTTTGACTTTTATTTTATAGCAGGGAAAAAGTCAAAATATACCTGCCCAAACAACATGGACACCCCGTAAAACTGAGACACTGAGTCCCTACAGTTCAAGCAAACAAGCAAACATGTTGGCAAAGATATTTTAGAGCCCATAAAAGTTGACCCAGAAGCATATGTACGGGAGGATGCCACTAAAGATGGGTAATACACAGCGTGTTGCTGACATACTTAATGTGAAATATAGGCTAAGTACTGCCTGTGTCTACACTATGAGAATTAACTCAATCTTCACATTTTGGAGTCAATCTGAAACACAGAATTTTTTTTTTTACTGTTTTCTCTCTGTTGTGCAGTTGAATCTAATCTAATAAAGCTTTTCCTTCAGTTACATGGAGAAAAAGCACTGTGGACGAATAGAAAGGAAAAAAGCTGCTTGTGCTCTCTGACAGTAGAAACTTTGTTGTTGAAGTTACCTTGCAGGAGAAAGCCACGGTCTTAGTAAGAGAGTCGATCCTCTCGCTGTACTCGGTGAATTTCTTCTGATATTTCAGCGCTGTCATCTGCAGCTCGCTGTGCACGGCGGAAAGTTGTGCCAGCAGTGACTTCTCCCTCTTGTTGGCTTTAATAGTCTGCTTCTTGAACTCTCTATCCAGGCTGATGATTTTGCATTGCAGCGCGCTGTTGTGCGCCTTCAGGGCTCTCAGGCAGCAGTGGCTGTTTAATTTCTGCTCCTTATGGGTGAGCATCAGCCCGCAGCCGTTCTCGCATATCCCCACCGCTCTGTAGTCGCAAGTCTCACGCATATGAGCATCCATGTCCCCCAGGTTGAGCACCTCGTTGCATCCTTTATTCCTGCACTTGGCCGGGGAGTAGTCGCACATCTCGGCGTGTTCGGCCAGATGCTGCAGCTTCACCACCGCATCGCAGCCCCTCGCATGGTTGTCACATTTGATCTCCAGCTTTAGGATGAGGTTTTTCAGAGGCAGGACGTGGTTCAGCTCTTTGGTGGAGATCCGCTGACATTTGACGGGGCAGCTGCTCTGCTGGACGACCCAGGGCAGCACGCAGCCGGAGCAGAAGACGTGACCGCACGGAGTCGTCAGCGGGTCCTCCAGGACTTTATTACACAAGTTGCATTTGAAATCCGGGTCCACGGTCCCCTTGAAACGGTCCAGCTCGAATCCCATGGTTTTCAAAGTCCGAATCCAAACTTGTGGACTCCCCACCCCCGCAGATCTGAGTCGGAGCAGTGGGGCGTTTTTAGCTGGTCATTGGTGGAGCGCTCACAGACCGACTACAAGCTCTCCTCACTGTCTAAACTCAACTAATTGACCGAGACTTTTTGGTGCCTTCAGGTGCGCCTCGTAAGCCTCAAAGTTCGAAAAGTTTATAGGAGTACAACAGAAGTGTTTTTTGGTGACTTTTGAAGTAGAACTAACTTTGTTGTGGAACCGCAACATAAAAAAAGACAAAATCTAGATTTAAAAGTTTGCTGTTAAAGTTTTTTCATGACACCTAAAAGGTAGATCTTAAAATGAAAACAGAATCATAGTTTGTTTTTACAACATGCTAAGATTGTAGTCTTTCTTGATGACGCGACATACAGTGTGTTTATCACAAAACTATCTCTAAGTCAAACTTTCTCACACGCCGTTCACGTGACCTCAATCGGTAAGCGAATCGATCCTGACAGTCAGTGAAGGCAACACTTCTAGGGACTAAAGTGTGGAGGAACTTTTTTACCGTAACTACTCTAACAACTGCGCATAAAACGTTGAGATTAGGATAAAATATATTTTGGTTCATTTTTGCTGTCGAAATGTAAAAGATTTATACACAAGAGATATTTTGTAGCGTAACTGAGTTCTTGTAATAACTGAACACAACATGGTTGTCATTAATTGCGATAATTGAGAGTAATTTGAGTGTACTGTATAAACTTGACCTATCATTTTCTGCTCTCATACATACAGTTTTGAATTTTGATGGGACGAGTCTATAGTTTGACAGCGCTGTCTACCATGCGGGCCTCTGCTGTAGGTATATTCCCCCACCTGAACATTTTGAAACGATGAACTGCCAAATTCCACAACATAAATGTTAGCCGAGGTGACATGACACTTAGATATTTACAACACGGTGGGTGAGCGTTCAGGCATGCACAACACTTGTGAAAACAAGCAACTTTGGAAGGACACAACCATCACAACCACAAGCGAGACTTTCAAGTTTCAACACACTTTGAGTGAGAGGGAGATCAGGTGAAAGTTGGGAAAATCAACCTGGATCACAATGTGTGGTATGAAAATGAATATTTGAGGTACCTCCATAGGATTCGTGTTTGAACACACCTCTCAAAACACTCTTTATGTAGAAAAAAAAAAGGGGGGGGCATGCTGCTACTCTGTTTTACTTTGATTTGAATGCATTTTTTAAAATCCCAGCAGGAGGTCTTACAGAAGTAAATGGTATTTGAATTGTAGATGAAACTCAATGGGCATACTGGATGTGCTCAGTGAAGGAGAAGAATAGGATCTGCTGCTCAGGCAGAACACACAGCCAGAGTGGGATCTGACCCTGCCGTGATTAGATATCCATTCCTACTGGTTGCCTCCTCTTTCGGAAATCCAGTTTTATGCAATGCCGTGCTCAATAAAACCTTTCCATATGTACATTATCCAGAACTAAAAACAAGGGCTTATCAAAGACTTCATGGACAAAGTGTGACAGAGAGAGTCTGAGCTTGTGGGTAATCCTACACTGATGTTATGGGATGTCTTAGATGAGGTGGAAGAAAAACTCCCTGTGCAGAACACATCAAAGGTTCTTGTATTATGTATATATACAGCCTAGTTTCATGCTAACTGTATGATTACATATTTCTCTTAGCAGGTACGCTTTAGGTCATGGTTTGATTTTTTTTAAAAATTATCTTTAATAAACTTTTTTTTTAACATGGTGTGTCATGAAATGTTTAAACAGATGAATGAATGGATGAAAAATTGAAGAGTGAACTGGCGTTTCACTTAAACACCTGCTTCCTCAGTCCGTTTTCACAAGGTAATTGGATTTTTTTTTTCATGCTGATGCACATCAGCTGTATATGGCACAATAAAGCCATATATTATTTCACAGTTCAGAGCTTAAGGTCGCTATCAAATCAGGTTCCAGCACTTTTGTTCAGGGTATTTTTGGAAGGGTAATACTCGGTGTTGCAGACTCAAACTGGCAACCTTTCTGCTACGCTCAGCCTCTTGACCTCAGGGCCAACCTGCTGCCTGTGATTTATTATTTCAGACCAGCAGCAAACAACCTGCCTGTCTGCGTACGGCTGTTTACTGCGAGAGTCAGTTGTTTGGTCTGCCTCGAAATTGTTTGCTCTCAAAATGGAGTGAGAATAAATAAGCAAACAGTAAAAACTACGATATCAATGTTTTGATAGACTATGTCGGAGGGAGAGGAAGCAGGAATGTACAGTATGAGAGTATTTCTTTGCTGGAGTATGATAAAGATATGCTATCTGTATGTGGATGGGAACGGCCTATTGAGGAATGTTTTCCATGAAGCATGGGTGAAGTGGCAACAGAGGGGGGCTTAGACGAGTCCATGCTGGGTCCAGCCCAAAGACAGACAGCGTCCCAGCTAAGATAAGAGTTAATCCCACTCCTTCAAACTAAACTGTGAATGAAGGATCAGGACAGACTGGACTTACAGGCTCCAAAGAGACACACAGGTCAAAATAGCATTTGAAGATAATGACCATGCAAGAATCCAAACTTCTAGTGTCTTGACTTTACAACACCAGCTGATTCAGATTTAACATTTTGGGATATAACCTCATTTGTTTCTTGTTGAGAGTTAGATGAGATTGACCCCCAACTCATGTCTATACATTGAATATGAATTTACAGCTATCAGCTTGTAGCTTAGGTTAGCATTAAGACTGCAACAAGACTAGCTCTGTCCAAAGGTAACAAAAAGCACCTACCAGAAACCTCTAAAGCTCACTAATTAACAAATTTAATTTATCTATTAACTTTTTGTTAGCTTTATGCTAAGCTAAGCTAATAGGCTGCTGGCTGCAGCTTCATATTTAGCATACAAACATAGGAGTGGTATCAATTTTCACATCTAACACTTGGAAAGAAAGTGAATAGCACATTCCCCAAAATGTTGAGACACTTTTTTTTAAGAGAAAATGAGAAAAAAAAAGTTGTTGTTTTTTTATTTTAAACTAATAATCTGTCACTTAATAGATGCAACAACTATTTTGAGCAAAAAAAAAAAGTAATGCATGCTCTGAGTGACATGAACTGAGTGGTCCTGGATTTCATTGTTGAACCGTCTTACTTGAAGCCTTTGTTGTAAAGCAACAGAGAGATCTAGGTTTCAGCATGTGTGATGAGGGTGTTTTGTAGGGCTTTGGAGCCGGGCCATTTAGTAATCATCACCACTCTTCTTTAGATATGTCAAAGACATGAGGGCCATGTGGGAAACTGCAAAGATGAGTTATTGCTCCTCGGGATGCCTTTTCATGTTGCACTGAAACATGATGTACTTACAAAAGGAATACACTATCCATTTCGCTGTGGTTTCCCATGCGCCTTCAACTCCCTTGGGAGTCAGTAATATTGTCAAAACTGAGTCTAGCCCCCAAATGATTTATACGCCAATAGTATGGTTTGTTTTTCTTACAAACATCAGTGACTTATTGTGCCTTTCACGAGGGGAATAAGAGTTTTGTGGCTCCGGCCCCTTGAGTGAATGAGTAACTTTAAAGGCTGTTTGGAAAGATCTCAGGGTGACCTTATGGGCAGGTTGGATTCGTGACGTGGAACCAGCGAGGCTACACTGGCCTCCGCTAACACACTACTGACAGATGGTGTGAACCAAACAACCGCTCTAGCCCTGTCGGTGTGTTATGACAGAGAACAGCAGCTCAACCGTCACAACATCCTCACAGGCATAAACATGCAAATGTGTGATTATTAATGATTGCACAACACAGGTGTCAGCGGCGGTGTTGTTTAAATACACACTTAATAATATACAGGTATGACACTTCCAATAGATTGTTAACTTGTTGAGCCGCACAAGCATATCGCCTCGCTTAACACAATAGATAATCAAATGCAGAAGAAAAAAAAAGAAAGAAAAAAAAAAGAAATCAGATCCACAGTAGAGATAGTGATGAGCAAAATATTTGCTGTTGCTAGAAAGATCGTTATCGTAAACTGCTATGTGAACATGAGAGGAAGCCAATAAATATTTTGCTCACTTTCACAGAAGACTGTTATGAATTCTCTCAGGGAGGTTAGAAACAGGATGTGGGTCAGTGGAACCCAGATTTACCCGAAAGCAAAACTGCACAAGTAGAGAAAATCCCCATTTTATATGAACTAAGTCAAAGTCTGAGAACAAAATCTGACCTAAATCTGCAGTCACATACAGTAGCTAATTAAATCTTCATGGCACAGACGTGCGGAAAGAGTATACAGACACGGCGCCTTTGCCCTCTTTTGGCTGAACTGCATTTCTGGGCCAAAGCAAAAAAAATAATGATTATCATTATTACATGTTTTATTGGTGTTGCCACTACGGCTGCAGCTATTATTATAATAATCATGTGAGAAAGCCTGCCCTCGACACCTTTCTTTATTGGTTCGTGCATGAATGAACATGTACGTTGTTTATTACATGCTATGTACATACTTGCGCGTTCCCAGTTGGATCTTAATGATGTTATGCGGTCAGCGTGTCGCAACAGTTTGCCTGGTAATGTGAATTAGTAAAGGGCTTTTTTCATGTAGAGACTGTTTTTAATAAAGAAAAACCACAGGAAGTGAAAATACACAGTAAAAAAAAAAAAAGCAGCAACAGCGACTTCCCTGAATCAAACGGACCAAGTTACATGAAACATGCACTATTTCATGTATAGAAACATTCTGCTTGCATTTTGATAATGTGGAGCTGTATCTCACTATCAGAGAATAATGTTAACTGTGGTTGCCTAAGGTTAATGTAGCCTCATAAATGAAGCTTCACATTGAGTGCTGCACAGCGACAGTGCCCTTTAAAAAAAAAAAAAAGGAGCAGGGAGAGAGTTAGAGCTGTAAAAGAAATAACCCCTTTTACAAAGCAGCAGGTCACTCATTATGACTAAAATATCCAGGTTTGAACCACGTGTTTCTTACGTAATTTGTCTCCAAAGTTGTTTTTCTCTGTACCGTTTCTTTTTTTTCAATCTGGAAGTGAGCATGTTTTTAATGGACTGTAAAACTAATAGTTTAATTAAGCCTACATTATAGCCTGTTTTAACAATGTAAGTAGACGTTGCTATACAGTGGTGGTGTTATTCTACAGTATAAATTTAGACAGCAGTGTGTATGTGTGTGTGTGTGTGTGTGAGTGTGCTAACTGTTTACATATGAGTTAAATGAATGTCGTACATAGTGGCATACGCAGCATCGCAGTTCATATTCTCAGGTAAAGCCGACGTGCTCATGCGTTTTCTACCTGAAACTATCAGCAGAGTGTGATCTGCTATAGATCTTGTATAAAGCCTTCAGCATTTTTTCAGATGGACTAGCATAATGCATTAGTTACAGAGTTTTCCAAGGCACAAGTGTGTAATATTAGGAACAGATGAGTCCCTCTGCAGGGGGGAGGAGGGGAGGAGGCTACTTGAGAATCTCCAATCAAAAGTTCCTTTCTGAAGCCTGTGAAGCACTGCCGATTTTCTGGAAGCTCTGTTCCCACTGGTTCCATAAATAACATTCAAAGTATACTTGGCACATCTTATCTCTGTGGCTTATTTAAAAAAAAAAGAAAAGAAAGAAAGACATTTAAAGATAAACCACACAGAGTTTAAAGGTTTTGATTACACATACATATAAAGCACATTTAATACATTTTGCTACGGACAGTCAGACGTTTGTTTGGTCCTTTCAACACTTCGCTCCGCAGCAACATATCTTGACAATTTTCCTATTTTAATGGAATTTCGGTCTTGATCTTCATTTTTTTCCCTTAAGTGGCACAGTCAGGTCCACATTTCTACTTCACCATCTTAAAAACCAATGACGGAACGGATAACGAATATTGACAAGTCTCTTTAGTGTAAACTCTACCATTTGTACTCACCCACTGATCCTCATTCAGTGCCATCATCAGTCCAATGTTTTTCACACAGAATAGAAAAAATCAGAAATTTTTATTGGCGAGGCTACAGTGAAATTTGCTGAGCGCATTCATGCTCCCCGGGAGATGACAGCTTTTCACTTTGGACACTCCACATCCTGAAGCGCCGCAAAAATATCAGTTCAGCAAACAGGATATTTCATATTGTAATGGGATTAAATTACCTGAGCACATATGATTCAATGACTCTGTGGCCTTTTGTCTAATGCCCAATCCCAATCAGCCTTAAGGCCAACTCTTAGTTTCTGCGTTACGCTTTTGCGGACAGATGTGGACTTGCATGCAGTTCCATACATACTACAATCATGGATCTGCACACACAGATGCGTGTTCCACATGTGCCGCTTGACGATGTATCATATCTGTTTCATTGTTTGATTCAACAGACTCGTCTATACAGAAAATTATCTACATGGTTGGAGAAGCTGTTCTTGCTTGGGTCTAACACCTGAAGCAGAACGACAGCAGGAACTGGAGCTGCAGATAAAAGCTGCTATGCTGAAAGCTTGTTGATAATGAGAACAGCAACCATGAACCAGCAAGCTGTGACAACAGTGTTGACAGGTCATCCAACAGGCATCGTTCACACTTACACCCTCCTACTTACCGCTCATGCATAGTTGATGAGCACGAGTGTGATACTAGCACGACTTGATTCCTTACATTCTTGGGAACTAAACTGAACAACGATACCAACCACAAAAAAAAACGGAAGGTAGAAATCCAGCCAAGAAATGTTGTGATATAATAATTAATCATCAAAGTGAAGTGGCACAACAGATCCTGGTGTAGTACTAAATGTCCTAAAGTAGTAAACAGCAGTTTAAAGGGTTAACAGTGAAAGTGGAAGGAGAACAAGGAGAACCAGAAAAGGGGAAGGAGGAGAGAAAGGGGAGTTTAATAACTTAGACATAAATAAAAATGACATAAATTCTTAGACATAAATTCTGCCCAAGCCCAGCTGTCCTGAGCCATCGTATTTGGGACTCAACCAGTGATGCCCCCCGAGCAGCACTGTAGCTTTCCTCTCTTTTTTCTTTCTTCTTCTCTTCTGTCCCTTCTGCACTCTCTCCTCTCTATATTCTTACACACACACACAAGCACATGTGCACATCTAGTATTAAGCCAAAATTTTGTTTATTGATTTACTTTTCTTGTTCATGTTGTTGTTTGTTTGGGGTTATTGTCTGGTTCTGTTGCTTTTTCCCGTTCTGTTTCATATATGTTTGTTTTTGTTAAATCACTCATCTTGCATAAAATAAAATAAAGAAGAAAAAGAGAGAGAGTGGAATCTTTATCAGCTGCGTTGTAGCTGGCCAGGTGAGGCTTTCATGAGCTCCTGCAGAAATTGAAGCCAGACTTCGACTCAATCAAAACAAAGGAGGAGGAAGTCACATTTTTATGCCCCTCGCTCACCACAAAGTCTCTAGGCTAGCTGCTCAGAGGCCACTATGCCTCCATTTGTGTCACATCATATGCAGGCGACTCCTGATGAATGTGACAGTACATCCCCTCTGTACGACAGTGGGAGTTGATGGGATAGGACGCATGCAGATGCTATTCTGTTTTTCGCCCGGAATGCAGTTTTAATGCATCTTCAGCGAACAGACAACTCTGAATATAGTTACTGAGCACTGCCAACGTCTCTATGCTTTTATTATACAAGTCTGCAAGCAGCTCATTAGATCACTTATATTTGAATATGGTAATGGAAATAACAAGGCTGAATATAAACACTGACTGTGACTGTTTGTTATCACATCTTAAATATTAAATCTCTCTAAGCCACAAAAAATTCCTCACAGTGCATTTAAGGGTTGTTTTGGCTTGAGTTCACAGTTGTTCTGTCTTCCTGGAGTACGAGGCACTAATGCTAAATATAGGTCAACTTGAGATTAACATTTGGATACTCATAAATTTTGTGTACAGACTGGTTCTGAACAGAGCTGAAAAAGAAAATAACTATATGTGGAGCTTCGCTGCTCCTCCAGTCTCATGAGAATACAGATTTTTTTTTTTCCACAAGAATAGAGGGGTGTGTGACTTCTTGTTTTGAATCATTTATATAGTGGTTCTGATGGAGACTCTTCACCACAAAAACAACAGCACTGGTTGTTTGTCACTGAACACTGAGCCTATTTTAAATGGATTTGTTTCCACCCACCGCCGTTATGTGAATATTTGGAGTTGGGTCATTGAGATGAACAGCTGGTGGTGCTCATTTTCCAGTTTAGGGCCATTAAACCATTGCAGAAGAAGAGGGAGCAACATGATGATGTAATTAAAAGAACACCAGACAAACTTCAAAAGGTTTGTGGTAACTCTTCTCATACCTCCTGCTTGAATACCAAAAAATCTGCGTTTATGTTCTTATGTATTCATACTGAAAATCCAGGTCAAGTGAACAGTTGCCCTTCTGCTCCACAGGAGGTTTCTGTCCTACCTGGACTTCCTTTACTACACCTGAGTTACCATTTGACAGGTGTACCACCCTACTCTGACTCTCACCTGTCACTGTCCTCAGAGCAGGTGAAGCTTCAGAGGACATTAAAGTCACATGCTTCATGTATGTTGCACTTTTTGCCATTTTGCACATATTGTGAGGCATGTTGCAAACTAAAGTAGCTGGTGAGCTACCACTTGCAAGCTAGCTAGCTGGGAGCATGCTAGTAGTAGTCAGTTGGTTCAGCTAGTTAGTAGGAGACATATTTGTACCGTTGGCCAATGTCCCTACCCGTCTGCAAATCATGTGTAGTTTGTGGAGCAGTTAGCTATACAGCTGGTTTGTACTGCTGAGTGTTTGAGGTGAATAAATACAGGCCAAAATATAATGAAAGGTGCAAATGAGTTTCACCTTAAGTAAGGAGGCTAGGGTAGAAGTATCTGACTTACTGGAAACTCATTCCATAAATAGTTTTAGCTTCCTAAACTCAGTCAAACCTAATCTCAAGGTGAGTTAAGATTAGAAAACACTCATGAATCTTTTTTTTTTCTCCAATAATGAATCTTTTGTCGTGACACTTTTGGAAAGCAGTGACAAACAGCGATAAGGTTCATCCAGCAAGCGTGACCAGTCACCTCCTCACAGAATAATTAAAACCATTCATCCAAATATCAAATCTCTCTCCTGGGAGTTTCTACAGAACCAGAGAAGTGATTAGTTCGATAGGAAACGCCTTCATTAAGTGACAAATACTGAAAAATGCAAAAAAGCAAGAATAATGAACTGAGTGTAATTATTGTGTATGCGATCAAGGACAAAAACAAACAGCCTGATTGGAACAACCAGTGATTCCAGCAGCACACCAGTGAGTGGGGTTCACTGAGGGATAACTCAATATACACGGAAACAAGGCAATGGTCTGTGTAAGTAACATTAGGAGCTAATCGGAAACAAGCCCCTTCTAATTAGCCATTACCAAAATAACAGACTGAGGTCATAGTTATTGCTTTCCCTTATGGGGAACACTGGTCTGGGTTTGACTCGATTTGGATGGTTGCTGAAATGAAGTATTTTTAGACTCAGAGTTTTAAATGCAGCTTTCAGTGAAACAGACACCCACATAATCAAGTGATTGTTGCCGTTTTCTCTGATGTTATTTATTGTCGTGAGTATCACAAATGCAGCTTGAAGAGGTAATTTATGTTAACTCGTCTTTTATTTAGCCGTTCTTTTCTCCAGCTCTGGCAAACAGCTGTGGCATTTTTTCGAGTGATCTGATAGATTACTTGTCAGATAATTAATATGTTGAGGAAAACGGCGCTATGAATATTGAATTTTCTGTCGATTAAGTTTATTAAAGGCCATAAAAATCGAATTTTCTCAATCAGTGTCTTGCTATGAGTGATGCGGCCCTACATGAAGACACGGTTTATGAGAGATTTCTGTAGTGTGTGTGTGTGTGTGTTTGTTCTTCTCATCGGTTTGAAGAGGATGGGACTCGGTTGGGAAAAGGTGATGTCACATACTGCCATGCACCAATCGGGAAGCAGCAATACTTGAATAAAACTGTGATGATGGTGTGTGGGTGGTTTGCTTATGTTATCAGTGCTGTCAATAGTATCTGAACAAACCAAACCCACACAGTCCTGTTGCAGCAGAGTTTATCTCTTTATAAATAATACTTAAGGATCATTTTTTTTAAAAACAAACTTCCATTGTTGCTTATTTAGTGATGAATATTTAATGTTATAGAAAAATACTTTATGTTTGAAACCAAGTTTTGTGGGGGTTTCTGTTGTTCTCTAGTCAGCCATGCTAACTCTCACTACCATTACCTCATAATCACAGTCTAAAATTACACACCTACCTACTTCTTAGTAATGACCTACCAAACAGCTGTAGCATGTGTAACAGCATAAGAATATATAATTAAAAATTACCATAAATTATTCTTTTGTGATGAGCAATCAGTTCATTTTGCACAGCACAGATTTAATCACAATCACATAATCGCAGGGCTGCTTATACCGCACACCTCTCCCTGTCCCACTTAAGATGCCTTAGAGGCAAATAACTCAACTCCATTTGGTCCAAACGAGGTCTTTGCCTGCCAGTGCCGCTGCTCTACCTGGCCAGATCAGATGGGAATGGAGATACCGTCTCTGCTTATATTCTTTGGAGCGGTGTGAAAACAAACATACCTCCACTCCACAGCTGAAGACAACCTTCCTGTAAACACTGTCCAAATAAAGAGAGAAAAAGGCTCATTCTCTTTTATTTGGCTATTTTAGATGCTGGTTGTTCTGCTGTGGATCACGGTGCGAGATAAATCTCACAAAGGAACAGTGTGTGGGCCGTGCCCGGAATAACATGCAGTGGCTTTTGTTTAAAAATAATATGTGCAAAAATATATTAATTCTAGGTCCAAAACATGAGTATCCTATTTAGCCTTTCAGTTTCTGACCTACTTGTTACACGCAAATGAGCAACGCTTGAATAACTTGTAGCAGAATATGAAGATATTAACCTTGAGGCTGTCCTGGTTTGTGTCTCAGAACACACTGTGCATCTCTTTTGTAATGACATAATGTAGAGTAAGTGTGTAGTGCGGAGTAAATATTTATAAGCAAAGTACTGTACAAACAGTAAAATGACAAATAAAAGATAATGAGAAAAATACATTCTATGCATGAATGGGAGAGCAGGAAAAATAAACTGGGAACGATTAAATATAAGAAAACGAGGATAAAATGGGTCAAATAAATTACACAGTAAAAGTCTTTATTACGCAACATGACAGCCAAATTCAAAATGTGACCTTTTTTTTTGCCATCTGGACACCTGAACATGACCGTCAGTTGACCTGTCAGCTCAGATTTGAAACGAAGCCTTTCTGAGACAAACTTTAACAGTGGTCGCTACAGGCTCAATACTAATAAAGGATACAGATGGATAAAGATATAGGACGATACCACACTTTGCATTAACAAACATTAACAATAACTCTGACACAGACTGTTGTAGTTACACAAGAGCCTGAAATTAAATGGAAACCAATGGCTGCCTGGTATGACAGGGAAAATACATCCAAAATTGTAAAGCATGTCTGCGCCGCACTGAAGGTTTCATTTAAACACGAGTCAGGTGACGGTCCTCCAAAGAAAAATGAGAGCGTCATTTGTTAAAGCAAAAGCCCCAAAATGTTTACATTCAGGTGACGAAGCCCTCTAGCAGTTGAAGTGATTATGGCTCTTATCCGCTGGGAATAAAGGAGTAAACAGTATAACATTATGGCGCGACAAAGTTCATAGAGGAAGGAGGTCAGAGTAGATAAATGGATCCTTAACACAGGAGACTGCTGTTTGGAGCTGTTTGTTTCACATTTCCAACCAACAACATTGGTTTCTTTTAACCATGACTGTTGGTTGAATGTTGGGGAGATTGGGATTTTTCTATTATGTACATTCTCTCTTTTGTATTAACAGTGCCTTAACCTAGATATGCATATATGACTGAATCTGCAATTACGTGCATATTCATAGGCTACATATATGCATTTATATGTGTGCATATGATACTGTATATGCATATTCAGCCACATTTCAGAACCACATTAATGCACTTTGGAAATTACTAGTGAGTGAGTGTGGATGTACTTTCTGTAGTGAAGTTGTGAACTGTCTATTACTGGACACCTTGCTGAGTGTTTGAGTACTGTAATCAGCTACAGTTTATAATAACGGGTGAGGGCTGCATTAGCCAACCATTCAGACGAACGAGAGCTTCTAAAAGCGAACAGTATTTTATCCCTCAACTGTAACCAAGTGAGTATTATTGTAACCATGACGACAAAGGTCTCTTATACTTAATGATGTAACCATGATGTGACTCTAACCATGTATTTTTTTAGTGCCTAAACTTAATCAAACCTCGTCAGATCGTAAAAATGGTTTTATTTTTGAAACAGTGATGTTGTCCTGTCAGTAGTGGTGACAGATCAGGCAATGCTTTTATGTGTCATACTGAAGGACATGGACCAATGACTTATTTTGTTGTTCTTGTAGCATTTGAATATTTCAGTAGAAACTTCTATATGTACAGAGTCAAATAATAACACATTTGTCACTTTCCTCTGGTGGTATAAAACCATGCAGACAGTTTTGATTTTCTTATCCAATTTCTGTCTCTATCCCGATACAATAGAGGTGTCATTTTTGCTGTGCTCACAGCACTGAAAAATTACATTTTAAAAAAACATCAATGCCCTTTTTCTAGAAAACAATGTTCTGATAACTAAGGATCATCTCAAATCTCAGTGTGGGCAGTTGGAACTATACTTTTTTTTTTTTTTAATCAAAGAAATAGTCCCATAAAAAGTGTATTCTGTGGACAGGGACATTGTTTCTGAACAAATATTATGCTGCTGAATATTGAATTTTTCAATGCTCTGAGCACCACAAACAAAATTCCATTCAACTTCACTGAGGTGGAGGCAGAAATTTTAGAAAGAGATGCTGTATTTCAAAACACAGACAAATAAAATCAAAACTATCTGCATGGCTAGATACCAACGTATGTAAGTAAAAAATGATATTGGGTTTTTTTCCCCTTTAAGAGCTGCAGTGACAACAAGTAACATGATAAAAAAAAAACAGCCATACTGTTATTAAAAGTTTGTGCGTGACAGGTAAGAATTATTTGGGGGAGGGGAGGGGTCCAACTATCTATCAAAGTTATATGACGAGGCAGGGTGAATGCTGAGCTCAGCTCAAGCAGAACTAAAACTGCTCACAGAATAAGAAGTCCATCGGGAGATCATTAGTAACCTTGAGAATGTCAGCTCAAGTACTGTGATGCTTATTAAAACCAGACTTTTTTTTCTTTTAAACGATGTGTGCAGCACTGAATCAATAATACATTAATATATAAGACACCTTTCAGACACACCTGAATAGTTTTGTTTTCTAAATGGAAATTATGAGCATGTAATGAGCTAGATAATGATCATCCAGGAAACAATCTCTACTCTTACGAAGTCTTAGTACTTGGCACCTTTTTGCATTTTGTGTGCTTGAAATTAAAGTTCCAGCTGACTTATTTATTTTAATCTAAACTGTGTTATCTACACATTTATATTCATGGTCTTGTGATATTGTTTATACTTATTTTTATCTGCTATATGAGAAGATATGCCTTTGATGCTCTGTATCTCAAAGATACTTCATGGTTGCCCAGTATTTGTTGTTACGAACACAGCCATGACATGTCTACTGGTCTGTGAGAGCTGTCCATCTGGCTGCCCTGGTGCCCTCCAGGTCAAATGTTCACTCTGCAGCACGGTCAAATCAGTGATATTCAAGGAAGCCTAAATAAACCGTTGTGCTGTAATCCTTTCATGCCACATATAATAAAGCTCTGAGACTGCATACACAATCCTCACACCAGATGGGGCTTATATGGCTTGCATATCCTGCCACTTTTATCTGGACGTTCTCCAGTATAGCTTGAAGTTAGCCCATGATGTCATCCTTCTTAGAGTTGTGGCCAGACAAGCGTTTTTGTTATAAAGAACTATGTCAATATCTTTGCTCATGGGAACACAGTAAAACCACAAGAAAGCTATAACTGACATAAAACAAGTTTTTACAAAGTAGAACAGCTCCCCATTCTCACTTACAAATCTACTTAACTTCATAGAAAGTGTTCTTTGACTATTGCAGCAGGGAACCAATTGCTGTGCTCAAAAATCATAACATCTGTCGTACATTTAATGTTTCTGGCCTATATAATATGGAGCAAATTTTCTCAATTAAATCATAAGAATTGAAAAATGTATTGGTTAATGAGGTAGCTTAAAGCCTCTGAAAATGGTCCAAAGTCAGGGGATCACCAAAGGAACCATGAATGTCTGAACAGAATGTTGTGTTAACCCATCCATCCATCTAGATGTTGAGATATTTCACTGGGTAAGTGAAAAATTTGACCTGGTAGTGGCGCTGAAGGAAGTCACAGGATCAAACAAAATCATTTGGATTTACCATCTGGGCACCATGGGTATCTGTACAAAATTTCATGGCAATCCATCCAATAGTTATTGGCATATTTCAGCAAAATAGTTAACCAACCAACTGAAATTACCATCCCTAGCCACAGTGCTAGCAGGGCTAAAAATGCCAAATATGTTGTAAAAGTGACAAAGTGAGGTTCACATTTGTGAATCTTCATTTTTGTGTGCAGTGTTAAAAATGTCCACAACCTCATGAGGTTAAATAGTTAAAAGCTTGAAGACACAAAGTCTAAAATCAAATATTACCCTTTAAATACTGCGGGTATGATTGTTCCACCACAATTTCTCCAGTGTTGACGTTATTTAGATAAACATTCTTGTCTTTTTAATACAAAAAAAATCATCAAATGGTTAAAGTAAACCATTTTGCTTGAGTGTGTCAATAATAATAGATGAGCTGACCAAAAATATAGAGAAGACACATCTGCATATGATAGAGTTACATTTTGTAAGCAAACAAAATAAGATATCATATGATATTTGAGGTATCCATGCCAGATCCAAAGATGATTTTTCCAGTGATTTCAAGCCTGTGGCTTTCACTGAATCACTGCTGGGGGAGTTCAGCTTGGCAGTAACTCTGGATGCTTACTTGAAGGTACAAGCTGCTTTAAAAGGTCTCATTATATGATATTAGTTAATGTAAGCCTGACTTAAACACATTCTCCTCCCTGTAGGATACGCGGCAGACCTAATACGCAGTACCTCTTGGATGCAAATCAGTGTTCCCTCACAACAGAGAGGATTTACTTTGTGGAATCATAATTAGGTCATTAAGATTATTTACACATATCCGGGGATACATGAGGATTTATTCATAGTAAATTGGCCTGTGTTGAACATGCCTGAAGAAAATAGATGCAAATTAGGAAAAAAAAAGGTCATGCATAAGGACTTATTATAAAGCAAGTGTATTTCACCCTCATATTGTTTCTTTTCATCAATACCAATGTATTTAAATATCAACACTATTTTGCCAATTTCACAGATGTCAATGAAACCATAAATAAAACCTGACAATTAACTGGGAGCACTACTCGGTCACGCATCTATTCTTGAGGCATGAAACAGAGATAAAATTAAAAAAAGAAGGAGAAGAAGGAAAATGGGATTTCCTGCAAAGCATACCGTTCCTCAACATATGTAGATGTTGCCCCGCAATTAGTGTTTGAGATTTGGCAGCTGCATAATTCGATATCCTACCTCGCCGTCCCCTCCCCAGTTCTTCTTTAATCTGCTCGTGCACGCTGAAACCACTTCAGCATTAAACCACAGAGGACGTGCAGGAAAGATGTGGAGTCCCCCGCGGTCAAAGCCTCATCATTAACCTTCTGGAGCGGCACCAGCAGTGACTGAGCGCTGCCTCGGCTGTCCACTGTTGCTTAGCGATGGACAATCAACGACGCAAAACAGACACACGAATCAATAGTGGCTGGTCCCGGCTTTGAGATGGTCCGGCTCCACTTTTCCCCCAAATGAGAAAGTTTTTGAATCAGCTGTTTAAAGAGCTAATAAAATCAGCTAAAGTGTAACACTGAGAGCAAGTGTTGAAAAAGGGCAAACATTTGTAACCATTGTTGAGCTGCTGCTGATGGAGTGCTGGTGCACACACAATGCATTCAATGAGAAGCTGTTACAACTTTCCAAGAAGTGATTTGTAAATGGCGTATTTTAAATAATTACTTGTTTGTGTGTGTGTGTGTGAGAGGCCTCAGCAGCAGTGTATGGAGTGTCTCTCAGATGTACCCAGGGTTAACCAGACTGGTGAAAGCACCAAACCTCCTGCCCAAGAGTTTGTAAACTATCCTAACCACACGTGTGGAGCTGGGCATCTGCTGCTGTAATGTAGGCCCTGTCATGTGCTAAGCCCCAGGGTGATAACATAATTAAAAGGAGCCTGATGAGCACTGGATGACATTGGTTCAAAATATCATCCGCAAATCTGTAAGAAAAATAAACTAAACGGGACTGCGTTTTAGCTTTGCGTGTCACACGTGTTAGCCCTTCGCTGAATGAGCAGGCGAGCGAGCAGGATACAGAGCTCCCAGGAACCTCTGCTGCATGACATATGTGTTCCATTACAGTTCATTTTCAAACATTTCTTCAGGACTTGTGGCTTCACAGTCGGCTTGAGAAGGAGGATTAGGCCCTCCTGAAATTGATTTATTTCTTCGCCCTAACTGTTTATTAAATATAATTGGCCATCAAAGTTGTCACAGAGAGGAGGGGAAAAAAGGAGCTGCTACATGTACCACAAAAAAGGGAGCTTTCTTTGAAAAGCTATTTATCTAAAGAATGTCTTAGTTATAGGCTGGACTGGGAGGCAGAAAATAGGTCATATTTCAACCACTAATACTACCACACTTGGTGACTGCAGGATTAATTAGAGCCAAAGTCATAATAAATGTGATAACTTGTCTCGAGTGAAATAGGAGGCTTATACAGCGCTCAAAAAATGGGTTCCCTAAAATAACTCTCCCTAAATATTCAATATGAAAATTCCCAGTGAATCTCACATTATGGTTAAACCAATTCATCTTTGAGTTGATGAGAATTTTCAGATTCAAACTCTCATGAACATTTAGTGTATAGTATTTTATTCTGTCTCTTCTCTCCTAATCAGCCTGAGTGTGATTTTAGTGCAGCCAAACATGGGAGGGACTGCTTTACTTAACAATGGCAAATGGGACTTAAGACAGGAGCAGATCCTGACTGACTGACATCAACCATATCAGCACTCACAGCGTGTCACAGCCATGGTGGTCTGATCCCCATTATCTGTGTCTTAAACAGACATATGTCTGGTGTCTTTTAAATGCCATACAGACGCCAGACCCAGACTTGGGATGGCGGTGGCTCAGGAGGTAGAGCGGGTTGGCCACCAATCTGAAGGTTGGTGGTTCGATCTATGACTCCGCCAACTGAAGTGTACTTGGGCAAGAATCTGAACCTCAAATTGCTCTTGATGGTTGTGCCAGTCCCATGCACGGTAGCTTGCCGCCATCGAGTGTGATTGTGTGTGTGAATGGGTGAACGAGCAGCAGAAACATTGCAAAGCGCTTTGGATAAAAGCACCTATATACTGTGAACGCAGCTATTTACTATTTATGAAAAGCCAAATTGTCTTGTTTTCATTCAATGTTCTATAACCTGACAGTTAAAAGACAAGGTCTTGTTCATCTCACAAAGGCAAAATGATAAAAAGAAACATGAAACAATGAATTCTTATTATGTTCCTATAATATCACAGATTTCTATCTTTTTCCCCTCCCCTTGTGTGAATGACAAAATGCATAATTAATATTATTCACTAAATACAGCTTTTGGTAGAGTGTCAATAAAAATGGAGGCCGAGTGCAAGGAGTTTTTCTTAAGTTGTCATCGGTTTTCTACATTATAACAAAAACAGCATTGTCTTTTGCTGTCACAAATGTTATTGCTATTTTTCAGCAACAAATGAAAGCGTGTTCAGTTCCACTGACTCTACATCCCATAGCTGCTTTATTCTGATGCAACAATGTATTTCAGTATGCTGCATTTTGAGAGTTTGGGGTATTTGAAGTGCAGAAAGTTGGGTGGATTTTCAGAAACATCTGCAATGTATAATGAAAAGCAGGCTTACCAGGTGCTAGCACTAGCTTGTTAGTTATGCTTTTGTTTAGCTAACATCAGAGCTACACAATATTAATTCCAAGCCTGTTTCCTGATGCCAGATCACACTATGTTTCTACAAAACTGAAAGATAAAGTTCAGCACAACACATGTATTATGTTATACCTGAAGATGAAAGCAAACTTCTTTTATTTATTACCGGTAAGTTAAGAAGCAGCCCCTGCTTTCTCCTCTGTGTGTCCCTATCTATTAAGTGAAGCGTGCAGTTCAGCTGAGAAATGAAGGCACGAAGTGAGACTATCTTTAAATGGCTGTGGTCCATTAACAATACCTCCCCTATATCCCAGGTAAGGTTGCTTAGATGCTGTGCTTTTTTCCGTGTCTGATTGATGAAAGCTAATGCACCTTTGGGTCACATTAAGAGACACAGAGTACAGAAAAGCAGCACTGTTTAACTAACACAGGTACCTTCAGCTAGGAATAGCTGCAGTGAAAGTGATGAATTGGGCTCTACGTTTTTGATGTTGTTTTGGTGCTCGCTTAGCCATGGCTCCTTTTTCAAAGTATCGATTTCTTTAAGTAGAGGAACAGAGTCTCAGCAGAGGTATCGTGTATATCAGAGTACCTCTGTAGCTGGTGAGACTGCAACGAAAATATATCGAAATTTTGTGCAGCCCTGTATTTGACTGGTAATATGGGTTGAATCGTGACTGGTGTTCGTGTCACGCTGTGAGCCTGTTCCTTTTTTTAACCTCGTCTTGTGAAAACTCATAAATTGAGTTAAGGTAAAGCCAGGAAGTTCTTTGAAAGGGCTTTCCCTCATTTTCCATTCTTCCGTTGATTTCTCCTTTCGTCTCACACTTGAGTTGAGTTGAACCATGTCGGGTTTCTTATGCCCTCTAAGATAAGAGGAGAATAGACCTTTGAATGCCTTGAAGTAACAGGCTTGTCTCTTTGTTTTTAATCATCTGTATTGAGGACACATGACAAAGTGGACAGTGTATCCTTTAGATCATCTCTTCAGCTGCTCTGATGTGGTTAAAATGAGCTCTTACCCCTTCAAAAAAAAAAATTATCCAAGAGAGTCACATTCAACTTCTCACAATGATAAATACCATTAGGACTCTGAAATTTGTTGACAGCAGGGGAGAATCAGTGTGATATATCCTTATCCATCATCATTATGTAATTTAACGTTTTTTGCCTTTTTGGTTGACAGCATCCACTCCTGCCGTCGACACAGTAGCAAACTGAAACTGTAATGATCTGTGTCATTGATGAAAGCTCCCCACATAACTGAGCTGTAAGCGATTTCTCAGAACACTGACTCTCAATCATTTCCAACATCTGGAACAACTATGGAATACATAAACAAAGAGCTGTGGTGGGGGTTGGGGTTGGGTGCCATCATCGCAAGGATTTCAAAGGAGAAAGGGGCAGTTAGAGAGTGAGTTAGCTGAGAGTTTACAAGACGGAATGTAAACAGGACTGACGGATGGGTCAGTAAAGCTCTCTGTTGTCCTGAGGAAGTCTGGTCAAGAGCTGCAGGACCCCCGCTAACAGACCCAGATTATGTGGAAATGGGATCGCTGCTCTGGGGAGAGCATTCTTCTGCTCGTGCTGTGCTGTTACAGTGTATCAAAGTCACATCTGAGACTTCCTCTGTTGGTTTTCCTCCCCGATGTTGTGACCTATTGGCATGCTGCTGGGTTTGTAGATGATGTACAAGTGATGTTCAAACATTGCATTCCTCTTTGCAAAACCAATTTCAAAGCTTACCTCACTTACCCATGCTAGGGGTAACTGTCGGGGGACTTAAGTCAAATAAGGGAGTGAAGAGACATTTGAGCCAGTTGCCACGTTGGATGGAAGATGAATGGGAACATGTATTGGCAAAGGGATGATTAAAGCTGCTTCAAAGAAAACAGTGAAATAATGCAAGGAAATCAAACAGATGCACAGGTGCTGATCGTCTGGGGAAATAGAACAAAGAGAAAATGCACAGAAACTGAGACTCCACTGAGAAGAGCAAATTAATACAACGTGATGGAAGCAATCGCAAAAAAAGTGTTTTTTTTTTAATCTTTTTATGTACAACCTCAAACTAAGATTTGATATTTGAAACACTCAACATCTGGACCAAGAGTTTTAGCCCTGGTTGTGGCGTGGCTCTAGGGATGGCAATGTTGATTGGTCAATAAGTCAGTCCACCACTTTGGTCCAGACTGAAATATCTCAATGACTATTTGATAGATTGCCATGATATTTTGTATGTTCATATTCCTCAGTGGATGAGGCCTACTAAGTTTGGTGATCTGACTTAACCACTAGCGCCACCAGCAGGTTAACATTTTTGTTTATTTGTGAAATGTCTTGCAACAACTGGATGGATTGCATTGGATGATTGGTTATCCCCTTCTTCTCAAGCAACATCACTAGGTCCAAATGTTCATTTTTAGATGAAATGTCTTAACAACAATCAGATAGATCTTTGGTGATATCGCCGTATTGCCAGCATCAGGTCAAAATTTGAAGTTGTCTAATACTTTGGCTTGTGACCAAATACCTGCAAAACTAATGACATTCCCACAAGCCTCTATTTTGTGTTTAGTGCCAAACATAATACCTGCATTCAGCATTTAGCTCAAAGCACCACTCTACAGCATCATAGCAGCATAATTTGATTCAGGTTTAAATTCAGTTTTTCCAGAGATACAGTGTACTGCTAAACCTCACTGCAGAAATCTCCTCAAAGTTTTTTTTTTATAGTGTACACTTTTTTTTTTTCCACTTGAAAGTTGTGACTTCCTTTGTAATGAAGAAGTTTCACATTAGAACCTGAATAGAAGGAGATACATAATATCCGTGAGCTTGGGGTACTATTTATACACCCAGGAGAGGCGCTTTCATGTCAAAAGCTAATTTTCCCACTAGATCTGAATAAAATCTAACCCTCAGGATGACATATTAAACATCAAGCTTGAGACAAAACGGCATGCTGGAGAGGAATCTATCTCCGTTTCTTGTGGCTGCTTCCTATTATCGCGTGTCCTTATCACGGCAGGGTTTTTGAGAAACATCAACACTCGCTTGTTCCCAGGCCAGAAAATCAAATGGCTTATCTGTGTGCTGACTGTATGGTATCCACACACAGATGCATGCGGGACAATTGAGGCACGTCTGCTCCTGCAAGCTGAAAGCTGCTTGTCAGGTAAGAGAGATCTGGGAAACAAGGAGCCATCCGTCAGGTCCTGACCTGTCTAATGAGACATTTCTGCTCTGGAGAGGTGTCACTGATATGAATGATGAATAATGTTCAGTGTCACTGCCCTATTTGGTTGGCCTTGTCATAAAATGTAAAATGTGCACTAAAGGAGATTCATATTTACAGTTAAAGGGTTTGCTTTTGACTTTATTGTGTGCGACACAAGCTTGTCTTTTGAACATTATGGACATTTATGATATAGCTATAGTTGTGAATCACTGACAATGTTTTTTCCATTACATGACCTTTACAAATGTAATAGCAATTTCACATTTTCATATGAAATCCTGGCATTTGTGCCATGCCCCATACTGTGTTCAGTGCAAATATCCATTCTCAGGCAGAACTCACATTTGCAGTTGCTTTTCTGAGGCTTTCTGAATCAGTTTTTCCCCCAGTCAATATTTTAAAAAACGAACAACTCTCTCCAAAAATTAGAAACCAGAAAACCAAGGCTGTTATCTGTGAGACAAAACCTGGAGCTGCTCCACTCACAAAAAAAAAGGGGGAGAACTGACAGAGAGTGTTGTTTGAATTTTGACTTCAAACCCAGCTGTACTTTCTTGCAGTGATAACAGTTATGGAACAGGATGTGGTTGCTCCATTGTAAAATTACAGCGGCTACTACCACTCTCCTCACAAAGCTCTTACCTCTTATTTCTTTCTTTCTATCTCTGCTATGTAGGCAATCCATGCTAGCTGCTTCCAGTCATGCTAAGCTAACTGCTGGCTGTAGCCTTATGTTTACTGTACTGACAGAAGAAGTTTTATCAATCTACTCATCAAACCCAAAAGTGAAAATGTGTATTTTACAAATTGTTTAACCATATTACTTGAATAGCAACAATAATCATTTAAAGGCATTTGGCATTATGACTTATTTAGTCATAATCACTACTTGTTAGTTATGTTAGATAAAACCTCACTTGTCAAAGGAAAAATGCCTTGCAGATAATAGTTTAAGGAATAGCATATGATGTATGACTTATGACATTGATGTCATAGTATCAGACATAAAGGGAAACACAAAAAAACGTCCTAAACAGTGTTTTCAACTGGGTGACATATTTTTCCAATGATCAGTTTCTGTGGTATTCCTCATTTTTCAATTTCAGATCTTCCCCACCTAGTCCCCACCCAAATACATAACACACACAGTGTGTAGCCCACATCATAAACAGTCTCCTGTGTCAGAGGAGAGGAAGCCATGAAGATGGAAAACTTATGTAGCGAGAGTTTGGTTGTCGACTTGGTTTGACAACAGCACTGAACCTGGTGTGGGCCATATGGACTGACATACACTTGAGTTGGAAAATAAGTCAATATCACATCATAATGTCTTATCTTGTAGCCCATCAATGAGTGTTTGTGAAGCTTTGAGTGTAATGCATTAGTCTGCTAATGTGTGCTGTATGGAAAAAATGGTAAAACATTTTACCTGTGAGGCATACACTCACATTTTAATGACCTAGAGATCTGAGAGTTCTATTATTTCCCAAAAAAAAAAAAAAGAAGTTTTTTTCACTAATATGTTCAAGAGCATTCGACTGACTGCATTGAAAAACTCAAACAATGTAAAAAAAAGTTAGGATGTCAAATGTACCAACAAAATCCACAGTGGACTATTTATGTTAAATATAGATGCCCAGCCATTGTGATTTCTTTTAATCAGTGTCTTGATATGAAGAACGCCACTCAAGATCAACACCCTGAAGGAGTAATCTCTAGCAGATGTTCTCTAATGCCTTGTCCTGCTGCCTGGCCAAAAGTGTTTCATTTGGAGCTTTGACAGACTCTAAAATAGAACTTCTATTGCTAACAGTGCAAAGGGTGGACTTGATGTTGTCATTTCTTTATGAAAAAAAAGCTTTTTGGAAGTTCTTCCCTTTGATCAGACATCAATTCTTCTCTTCATTCCAGGGAGTGAAGTCATTTCTTTCAACATTATATTCAATTTCCTTGCAAAATGACAGGTCTCAGAGCCAGCAGGGCGTAGTGAGAGAAATTAAATCTTTATAATTAGGTAAAAGTTCTTGTGGAGATGTCTGTCAAAGTTAAAATCATCATTTAGTTTCATTCTCCAATATGGCGGCCGCTAATCCCGGCGCTGCATACGTTTTACTAGATTCTCTCCAATAGGGTGACCACACAGGCGCATACAGCAACATACAGCAGTTAATCAGGTGTTGTTTCTCTATCTATACAGAAACAGCAACATCACAGTGTTCTACATGTTCAAATACTCTTAGTTTTCAACTTTTTCAGCTGTCTCGTTGTCTGGGCTATGCTCTCCCTCTCTCTGCATTGTCTACCTCTCTACCTCAGCCGCCAGCCAATATTTGATTTTCTCAACGACCGTTCATCTGATTGACTTCACACTTGGCGGTGTATTGCTGAGGACCCAAAGAGGTGCAGTGTCGAGTGTGAGCTCACGAGGGACTACAGTGGGAGAAATATGTGAGACAGAGAGAAGTCATTTCTCATGGCGTGCTCTAAAAAGTGAAAAGTAGACAGCAAAAACGGAGCTTTTAATCAAGAATGGACAGACTCCTACATGTATCATTATATTATTATGTAGGTATTATTATATATTGTAAATGTATTTCATTTTAAAAGCAGCCTTTATTTTATTTACTACTAGAGTACTTATTATTTATAACATCTGTGTATAATAGAATGTTAGTTTCTCTCATGGTGTTGGTGTACTTACTCATTCACACCTCGCAGCAACTGTTTTCATTTTTCTATGTGCTGACGCAGCAGCTGGAGGCCAAGTGATCGGCTGTTCCAAACAGGAACATTTCGAACAGGCGCTGCACTAGTATGTAACGGCTCCAATTCTTTGCTTTTGCTTTTCCATTACAGTTTGCTAACACGCTCTAATTTCAAGCTCTCGAAATACAAATCTGTAGGACCATTTTCACACCATTTATTGTTAAAAATTTTAATAACTTAAAACAGCTATTTCAACATTTTATACTAATATGTGAAAGGGGGTCACCCAACTACTGCAGTTCCCTCAGCTATGTGGAGCTTTGTTTAGGTTTTAAGCCCACAGTTTTACTCTTTGGTTCACTTTTTAATGCTCCAATCAGCAGTAGCTGTTTTCAGCTCTAAAATCCAAATGTACGCTATCTTCTCAGCCACAAATGGCAGACATATAAAGTTAGCAACTAGCTCATGAACATAACAAAGCATTTAGCAGCTAAAGAGCCAGATACTTTTTTTTTTGTCAGAAGTTAGTGGAGAGCCAAAGGGGGGGTTACTGGACTTACATTTTCCAGGAGGGCAAAAAACATGATTCCAAATGAATGCTAATATTGCTCTCTGTCTGCTGGATGTGTAATGAAGCATCTGTTTGCTAACAAGTTCACCATATCAACTATGAAAGGGCGATGACATGTCAGTGTTCATACTTTCTTTTCCACTGCACCCATGTAGCCAAACAAATCAGTTATTGCAGATTTAAAGGGTAATAAAAAGGGTCTTTAAAGATACATCAGAAACACTCCTTCAGCTTCCAAGCCTCTGAGGAGGTGGACCAGTGTAAACCAGTATGTGAGATTGCTTGTTGGGTATCAAAACTTTGTTAGCCACGCACTTTATCACTGACTGACTGTTAGTGTTACTGTCAGCAATGATTGAACAGAGACTCGGTTATTGTTTTATGCAAGCACATTAAAAAATGAAATGATGCTCTATCAAGATTTTCTTTTTCCTGTCTACATAGAGAAACAATGGCATTCTCACAAACATGGAATGAGAAAATGAGAAAATGTACCGTTCTCTTTATTGTAACCACATGACATAATTTACACTGCTGTAGAATAAATAAAAAAAACAGCCTAATAAATTTCAGTTGGACTTCAAAATGTGACTCGAATGTGTCTTAAATTTAGCTGATTGTGTTCTTGTCGATGAAAACCTTTTCGGCGTCCTTAAAGAGCCGCTTTGATCTGTATTCAGCAGGATATCTTCCTCTAAAAATGAACCAAACTTCCTTTTAAGCATGAAACATCGAAAACCCCAGATGCTGACGGTGTTGACGCTGCCCAGGCAGGTTTAACGGTGCAAGGTGATGTGATCCCCTCGGGGTTAACACCAGTATGAGTCTGCTTCCTGTGTCAGCTCCCCCAGACCTTACAGAGCAGCATCTGTTCCTGTTTAGTATCAACACTCGCAGGCCTCCATCCACCACATCAGACTGTTGGCTACCTTCAAACATCTCGTCTCACCATCTTTATCAAATTTCGAGTTTCAATCAAGTCAGACAGTCGGCATTGGCTTGGCTTCATTATCTCTTTCAAATGAATGAGATTGCTTGTGTTTTTCTTAGTTTTGAATGTTGCTGTTTACAGTGCTTTGAAGAACTGCGATGAACTATACAGTCCTCTCAGCGTCGCCGCCTGCAATTGGGTATTGTTTAAAGAGATCTTGACCATATTAGCCTACAATTCTCATTCCCTCTGTTCTGGGATAATGCTCAAAGCAAACACTGGTTTGTCCTGTCAGCCGTCAACCCAGCAAAACACTAATGCAGACTGCTGCTGTGTTATTTTGTGGTTGTGTGGAAATGTCATTGTCTTGACTGACCAAACCTGAAAGACTGCAGAGGTACTGACCGTGGCCCAAAACTGTCTCTTCGGGTTATTCTGACCTGATGTGCTTCACTGCAGGTCACGGTGCTGATGAGTCGGAGGCAGCGGGAGCAGAAAAAGAGTCCGGAATGTGGGTTCCAACGTTCCCCTCTGTCCTTGACTTTGGGGACTCTGTCAGCGTTGATTCATTCTGTCACACTAACTCGTCTCGTGACGTAAATCTCCGAAAGGAACGACCGCGCCGCTGCTCTTTCTCAAATGCCACCTGGCCTGTGTCATCTCTGACTTTTTGACCCCTGGCTCAAACGGCCACTGGGAAGTGGATGTAGGCAGCTGTGTTTTAGTACATACAGTATTTTGTAACATAATAAGCTGTATTAGGAGGCTGCCCTTAATCTGCGTTGACATGCATTTCATATGAATGCAAATTTGAGTTGGAAAACAAGCAACATTCCTCATGAGCTGAACAGCCGTGTATTTACTAGAAACCCTTTGTAGGGGTTTTAAATCAAGAGAGGCTTAATCAAAGTAGATTTGCTGCTCTTACTTCATCAAGGCTCGTACATGGGCATCCAGGTCAAGTCAGCTCCGACATCAAACTCCAGCCACCTCCCCTGAGCCGCTCGCATGTGAATAGAGATTGGACGGAGCAAAGACAGCTAAATTAGACCCTGCAGATAGCGGTGGAGGGACTTTCCTCTCAGGATCAGCAGGGAAATGAGGAGACAGAGAATCAGATGGAGTAGATTAGCGGTGCAGAAGCCAGTGCGGCCGGGGAAAAATGTGCCTCTGATGATAATGAGTCTAACAGGGCATCCACTACACCCTCGCCGCCGCTGCTGCTGCTGCTGCTGCTGCTGCTGCTGCTCCGCTTCCTCATGATGTTGCAGCAAAGGTATTGAATAAGGCGGGCGGTAACCAAAACTATATCCTACAGGAGTCATTTTGTCGCCGCTACTCGCGCCGCGAACAGTCCCGTCCCAGAGTTACAGTACAGACAGTTGAGCTCAAAGACGTCTTTGTGCATCACTCAGACTCAAACAGCATGTGGGACTGACACCATCCAGGCGTTGTTTACACATCTGAGAGTCTCCTATCAGATGGAGGAGGGCGAAGGGAACGGAGGCACAATGTAAAGTGGGGCTTATCAGCGAATGTGCTGTGATTGTGACAGAGCTCAACTCTTGGAAAGCTCTCAAAACAAACAACTTTCTGACCTACTGTAAAAGCATTCTCCTTGCCATCTCAGACATCACATGGCACAACCGAGAAGGAGTCCACAAACCACTAAATTACATACCTAATAGTCCCTCTGCTGGACTGTTGAATGTGAATGTATTGTAAGTGAAAAATCAGCGAAATGTTGAGAGTCTTAGACAAGCAGGCACCAAATAATTGAACATCATGACTCAATTAAACGTCTAAGTCATGTCAGCGTAGGTTAGCAGCTG
This sequence comes from Euthynnus affinis, assembly GCA_029490765.1. Lineage (NCBI taxonomy): Eukaryota > Metazoa > Chordata > Actinopteri > Scombriformes > Scombridae > Euthynnus > Euthynnus affinis. The sequence goes on along the minus strand of CM055840.1, from coordinate 6,564,659 downwards.
AGTAACAAACTTTGAACGTAAAAAAAGAACATCTGGATGGACCACTTTTTCTTGTTAACATGGATGCTCTGCACAGGTCTTCATGTTGTTATTTACAGGTCGTGTCAAAGTAACAAGTCTTGCACAAGCCAGCACGAGAGTGCAAGCCCCATAATTGCCAAACCACTGGAAGAGGAAATGTAATCATATACAGAATACAAATTATGGCCCAATAAAGATTAGGTAACAGCATGAACAAATTAAAGCGCTGTGAAAACGGAAGGATTAGCGCAATTACGCTCATTATACAACATCCATCTCTCTCTAACCTGAGTCTGGGCTGAAAAACACGGAGAACAGGAAGGTGGAATCCATAAAAGTGGAGGAGGGAGGGAAAAAGGGGAGTTTTGTGAGGAATGCTGGAATCTCTTAATGCGCACGTCCAGTTCGGAGGCAGAAAATAGCGACATGCCTGAACAGCCGTCGGAGGTAATCGTAAGTGGAGCTTAAGACACAGTCGCTGTATAACTCATCTTGCTGCAGGGCTGCTGTAAAAAACGATATAGAAGTGATACTGTGGAACACAATGGAGAAATGTCAAGTGAGGAGATAATGTGTTTTTTTTTTCTTCTCAAAAGGAGCATCCGTTTCATGGCTCAAATTGGAGTCGACGAGCGAGCTCTCAATCTTATCTGGGCCGGGTTACTTGACGTGCGGCGTCTCAGATGATGAGGAAGTTCCGGAAAATAAAAGCTCCCTCTCTGGCATCCAGCCAGATATTTGTTGTTTCCTCGAATTAAAATCAGTTCTGCACAGTTAAACAACAGGCAAACCTTTCCAATCAGCAATGGTAATGACAGAACATTATCTTCTATTTACTTCTGCAACTTTAAATGCTAATTGGCTCCATGATCGCTCATGTGAATCGGAACTCCTACAACGGCGGTTGTAAGGAAAACTCTTCTGTTGCTTTTTCGAAAACTCACTTTTGTTGCGCGGCGGATGCTGAGGATGTTAATGGCGCGGTGATGACGACTGCGGTTATGATGAGAGTGCGGTGACAAAAGGTGGCGGCGATGGCATTAGTGGCAATTACAAGCGCTGATTGTTATAATGAGAATGATAATGATGATAACAACGAGTACGACAATTAGCTGAAAGGGGGAAAGAGGCAGACAGATGCGGGGATCGGGTGTTTTCCTATGACCTCTTCTCGTTAATGTCTCATTAGGTGCCGTTCAGACGACGCTCACTTGTGTCAGCGCAATTATTCGGAAAGGTTACACGCACATAATGAACTAAGCACACGAAGACACACTCGCACACGCTGATCGATAAAGGATTGTTCGAAAGAACACAAAAAGAATCATGCCGTCGACTCAAAGCAGATTTGTTTGATTTTATATGCTTTCCATCCTGTGTTTTGGCACATGCAGACGCACTGTGGCTGATTTCTACAAGCACAGAGTCAGCAGTCTCACCAAAACAAAAGAACCGGCTTCCACAAATTAATTGAAAATGTGTGATGAGAGAACACATTTGTCTTTCAGGGGATCTCACGCTGCTGCCTTTAATCAACACAACTCCTCACACTACATTCCCGTTCCTCTCCGTCTCTCTCTCTCTCTCTCTCTCTCCATGGCCCGGTGAGATGGCAAACCTGTCAGAGCCAAAGTTTTAAATGGATCAGTTAAAGGGAAACAGCAACGAGCACACACACACATGGGGGAAGTACAAAGTCCTTCCTCAATGCTCCACTGAATCAGTGGAACAGGAGGGCGCTGTAACCGGGTTTTCATGTTTTGACCCTCTCAGGCTGAGGCATTTAAGCTCACGCGCATCCTACAGAAGTTCAAGGGGAGGAAAAAGTGAAAGGAAATCTGAACACATGACCCTCTTAAAGGATACGCCTCAACTGGCCTTTTGTATTGGCCTCGCTTGACAGACACCAGGTGCAGAAAGAAAAAAAAATTCCTCGGTGGGGGAAACTCCATTAGATTTCAAAGGCTCCGAGACGGGTTTCACATTAAAGACAGCGTTGCATCATATCAGACATCTGGGGAAACATCTTCAACTCCCAGAACAACACAGGAAGAGACACACTGTCATGGCAAGCAGGCAACTGAAGAAGATGTAAGTGATAAATACTTCATAAAGCTGTAATCTTTAAGATCATCGTAAAATAAAACGTCATTTTTAATAATATAGACGCTCTATATTTTTTCCTGCAATAGCCATTCAATTTATTCCAATCCAGTAATTACCCTTTTATATGGTGAATTTTATTAGTAGTCCTCCCTGCCGCTGCTTCACATTAAAAGCATTAAACCTCAGAAACACAGGGTGGCTTTTGCATGAAAATGTATTCGTCACCGCTGTTAGCACAGACTGTGATTTTTCATCTACAAAACAATGGTCATTTTTTTTTTAACACTTTTCTTTTCGTTGGCAGATCATTTTTTAATTTTTTTTGCAAGGGAGTAATGGAACGAGAGCAGCCGCAGTCAGCTGTTAGATGAAGAGTCGAGGCAACGGGCGCCTCGACTCCTCAGTAGACTTTACTGCGCCTTGCCGTTGTGTGGAAAACCACTCATCACCACCCTGTGCAGCACCAAATCAGATCGCAGCTGCCATTATCACTTTATTATACACACAAGTTTGTTTGGTTGTGCTTTAAACAGATACACCGTTTGCTCTTCTGTTGTATTTCTGACAAAGTAATCGCTCAAGGAGTGTTTGTTGCAGTGTTAAACCCCCACTTTTGCTAAGTTACCAGTGTAGACTGTATATCTTTGAGTGCTTGTTTTGACTTGTAGCTTATTAAATGAAAAAAAAGTGTAAAAGTTTCGGTTCTGACTGACAGTGTCATTCTGGCAAATTTGATCCGTGTGGGCGTCCAATAAAAATAGTTAGATCACTTCAATTCCAGCAGACACACAAGCAGACAACCACTTGGGGGCTGACGTTACTTAGACTAAGAAGGCGTGTTGAGGTTTGACAGTCTATTCATTTGCTATAAACACAACTGGACCCAGAAAAGAGAAGACAGCTAAAGCTTGTAAGACCTCCCCTATTTTGTATAATGTGGGATGAACGCAGCGCCGAGTGTGTGTGTGTGTGTGTGTGTGTGTGTGTGGGAGCTGCCAGTGACACAGTAGGTTTTTGAAATGACATGAATGAGAAGTAATTCACTGTTAATACTGGCGGCGGAACGATAACTAGCTTTCACTTTCTTCTTAGCCTACTTTTTCTAGCTTCCAGTTTTTCCGACCACCCGGATCCTTGAAGTTTAAGACGCTGTTCCGCAGATATGAAGCGGACTCTTTTAAAAAAAAATATAGAGCTGCAATAACACTTTTACTGTTTACATTTCCTACACAAAAGTGAGGAGAATTCAAATTGGAGTTGGACATTTGAGCAATGAGTTGACAAAAACCATCAGCTTGCACAAATGCACACACACACACACACGCACGCACACACTCCAAAGAGTGAAGAAAGACAGGCTCTAATAGGAGATAATGGATTCTGGGTCAACACCTGGTAATCCTTACATCAGTGAAGGGGAGGGCCCTGACATTTTCCAGAAAGTACCATACAACGTGCTTATAATAAGAAGGTCAAACAAATTTCAAATAAGGGCAGATCGGAACAAAGAGAGCACACAAACCTGTGAAAACCTTCAGATTTGAAATTGAAAAAGGAAACATATTCATACAAGTGTTGAAGGCAAAGCTGCGACGAGGGAATGACTTGTGAAATCAAACGGCGTGTTTTCATGTGAGGCAGCTACAGCCCCTGTTGGAAATTTTGAATAGATCTTTTAATCACCGGGTTGGTGATTTGAACTTCTAAACCAGATAATCTTGTTTTGGCAAAAGACAGTGAAATGTTCTGCCTCAGTTGCATTTATAGGTTGGCTTCGCTCGCCCGTGTGTGTGTGTGTCTGCATGTGTGCGTGTGCACGTCTATAACCGCAGTCATTAAATGGAAATGGCATATGTAGTCAGTGTTTCAGATGATTTTTTTTTTTTTCTATTCATAGACGTGTAGAGGATATGATTAAGTTGACCCAGAAGAACTTTTTTTTTTTCTTCAGGATTGTCTGTTCTATGTCCAGACACGGCAAATTTGGTTCGATTCCCTTTGTAGGCAAATTGAAAATCCCTGTGTAATACAGACGCCAAATTAGAACAAACAAGCTTCAAAGGACAGGCAGCGAGTCATCAGAGCCGGCGTGTAGTGTTATTTTCAATCCTCGTCCCAATCTGATTGGCTGTGATACAAGTGGGGGGGGGAGGAGGAGGAGAGTGAGAGTCCAGAGATGATAGAGGACTCACTGTGTTCTCACTGTGAGTCTGGCAACACAATAACGCCCCCTGCTGTCTGACCGTTCTAACCCCCCCCCCCTCCTCCACCCCTCCACCCCTCCACCACCCCCATCCACACACAAACACACACACACACACGCCACACACCCTGCCGCTCAAAAAAAAAAAAAAAAAAAACCTTCAGTGCCCTGGCTGCTGGGAGCCTCGCCTGGCATGGTGTGTGACCTCCCGACTCAGACGCTCTTCATGTCCGACCCATCACAATAATGAACTCCTCGACCCCGCGACCCTCTCCTCGCCACACAGGCTCTCTCACCAGAGCCGCGCATTCCTCACGGTTTGGCTTGGAGTGAAAAACCCTCTCGAACCACATCTGGTTTTGCTTTACTGAGATCTCTTCCCCACATTCAATTGGGTCTTAAAAATAAGGTTTCGAGTAATAAATGGAGGGTTGTGCTGCTTATTTGTACACTGTACGATGAAATTACAAGGGCTGTAATTGGTTACTTCCATAATTGCATTGAAAGTAATTCATGTAGTGCCTTGGGGACGCCAAATGAGATAAACTGAAATGATGATAGCAGTGGAGTAAGTCAACATTTATTGCATCTTCTCTGCCGATCCTGTCATTTCAGCTCCAGGAACATTTGTGCAAGCATGCTCTGATGGAAATGGTTAGGGTGGTGGCATGCTGGAGAGTGTGTGTGTGCGTGTGTGTGGGTGTGTGTCTGTGTGTGTGTGACACAGAGTCGTACTGTTATTAGAGAGCCACTGGAGGGCAGTGAAAGTACTACGTGTGGCAGACAGGATCATCACTGTTCAAGTATGTGCATGTAAGCCCAGTAAACAATCAGCAGGGTGTGAAAGAGAGGTCATGCATCATTGGCCTAGAAACACAAACATGGAGCTGCCTCGTCTATACCCCTGTGCCTCTCCTTGGGCTCTCCTTCCTCCGTGCGTTCCCATGACCTACTGCCGTGCAAATTTAGGAGGCTGCCCGTGCTGCCGGTGGAAATATTCAGACGGTGATAGACACATGTGAAATTGGCTCTGAGCTTCTGTTGTTTGTCCTGTAATACAGCGGGCTCATATATATGATGTGCAGAGAGAGAGAGAGAAAAAAAGAAGTGGTTCAGTGCTGCAGAGCTCCTGAAAGAAAGAGTTACTGTTATGGTTGTGCCTGTACAGTAATAACAGCTTGTTGCTGCTATTTCTCTGGGGAACAGTTCTTTTGTATGTAAATTAACTGAGACAACTGTAGAGGGAAATAATAACAACATAATAGAGCCATGGAAGTTAAACAGACATGCAGTATACAATGCAACGGATGTGTTGAATATATCTTTCATCAGGTCTGTATTGCCTCTACAGACTTTCCGTTTGGCAGGCACGCAAAACAGTTTTTTTTTTGGGAACAGAAGTAATTATATTAGACGATGTTAGAAACCCACAAGCAGGCTACAGCTCCTAAAGCAAAGATTATCTGTATTATAAAGCAGAAATATTACAGAGTGTGCCAAATGACCACTAACAATCAGACCACATTGAAATGAAACTCCCAGTTTGAGTAGTGAAAAAGAAAAGTCTTTTCAATTCAGGAGAAAAAAAAGGGTCAGATCACATTCCACACAGCTGAGTACTCTGCTCCCTGAGAGGACAAAGGTAGCTCCGTTTGTATTAAACATTCAAGGCTGATGAGATGAAATTGCGTTTTAGAGCCAAGGTGCACTGCAGCAGGAGAACCGTGGGCTGCTGGGTAAACCGGATTCATGTTGGAAACCTTTGCGGTTAAAGCTTGAGCTTGTTCTCGTTCCTGGTGCTTCAAAAGCAAGAATGTCTTTTTAGTGCAAATCACAGCGCACCGCTCAGCGGCTCAGGTCACGTGCCGGCACTCTCAAAGGTCACAAAGGGAACGACCTCAACTTTCACGGAAATCTGGCTCTGACAGCAGCGGACAGCTGATCAAGTTGACAGGTTTTTTTTGGGTTTTTTTTTTTTTTTCTTTCTTGCTGCCATTCACCTGTTTATTCACATTACATCAGTGGACAAACCCTGTGGGACTGCATCATAAACTTGACAGGTAGCATCACTGTTCTCCTCCAGCCTTGGCTAACCTTGTACATTCCCACCCCGAAACAGTGTTTGCATTGATTGCTTTTGCGATATCATGCAAAAAAAACCAACAAAAAAACCCAACTGTCCTTCAAAGTTGTCCCGTCTGATTTTTATTGTTTGAGATTGCAACGCAGATCAACCCAGAACACCCCATCCAAGCAATGACCTATTAAAGATGTGAGAGGACCCATCTAGCAAATATTGGAAAAAAAATCATTTCAAAATCTCTCAATCGGGTTATATAAGCCACACGCAATCATGCATTCTGGTCTTCTCATAACAAGTTTGGCAGTGGGGCAATCAAGCTCAGAGCTGTTCTAATGTGGGTCCTCTAACGCCCTTGAAGTGGAGGGAAATGACAAACACGCCGCGATTCAGAGGATTATTACTACTCATATTAATAAGACCCCACTTAGGGGAAAACATTTTAAACTCTACCAGGCACACATTTAGAAAAGCATGCAACATGGAGCGCTCAAATACGGAGGTAGCGGTGGTAATGATATTGGTTTCTGTTGGAGCCTCACACAGAGGAGTGATTGTGCTGTGCTATGTGTATCACACAGAGAACACGGCGAGATCAACAACAACGGATTGACAATGGTGCCAAGAGGATATCTGAGGGCCAATTAGCTGAAGAAAGATCCGGCATCTGAGCGGCTGATCACTTCAGATAAGAGCACAAAGCTCATTTTCAGCTTCTTATAAAAAATATTCCACCAGGCCAGGCTTTGTGTGTGTGTGTGTGTTTTTCATTACCATCCCAAGGTTATTGAAGGAACTATCTATGCTCAGTTTATAACTAACAGGTTTAATAGCTAAGACAATCTAAAATCCATACTAAGTTATGGAATAATACGAGACAGATGAAATCCAATGTGTGCAGAGAGGAGTTTACATCCATACCACTTCTTGAGGGGGACTGTAAAAAGTTGTTTTGCAGATATTCATATTTAATCTAGTAATTCATGCTGTCATAAAACATTTTTTTTTTTTGCAGTGAGAGGTCTATGTATTCAGTCAAAACCCTGCAGGGTGCATAGAAATCTCTATTTCTCTTTAACATCAAAAAAAAAGGTAGAAAAATTAAATTAAAGTAAGCTGGAGTACAATTTAGGCAATACTTAAATCAAATCATACTCAAGGACGTTCAACTTTGCTGGGTTTTTTTTTTGTTTGTTTGTTTTTTTAACATGCTCTCTAAAGCATCTTTGTTCTGGGAGCTGCCATAGAAAGTAAAAATTTAATAGTATCTACTTAGGTAGAGCAGCTTAAGCCAAAACAGTTTAAATGGACAAATCCAACCAAAAAAGAAATAGAATGACTTTGGACAATTGTGTCATGTGGAGGATAAACTCAGCCTACATGCTGCCAGAGATACAAATAAGTGTCTGCAACCCGGTATAGATTTTAAGTCGTTCCCTTCCCAAAATCTGTCTGTAAAGGTTTAAACATTAAACACCCGATTTGAGAGCTGGCTGTGAAAAGGCTTTGTTTTTAACAAAGAAAAAGAGATTGCGGTCAGCTAGTATTCCTGTCAGTTACAATAGCTTCAAACCACTCCAGCTTAATCCGTTTCTCCAACACTGTCCATGTGTATGATCAGCATGCTTCCAAACGGTCATTGTTTTGCCAAAATATGGCAAAATACGATGCTCTGTAAAGCTCTGTAGCTCCGCCAAAAGCAGGGTATGTAGCCATATTTTAGCTAAGCGATGGTAATTGGAACATACTGAGTATACAGATGGAAAGACAAGTGGATTATCCTGCAGCAGTAGTTTAGAAGTTTTTTTGTGGACATTTTTTTTGTTGCGAAAACTTGATCTCACGGTAATTGTTTTGCCAAAATGGGTTTCTTTTTCCTTCCTTGAAACTCTGTAACTCCGTCGAAAGCAGTATGTTTAGCCATGTTTTGGCAAAGCGATGACTGTTGTAATGTAGTCTACATACGGATTGGAAAAAACAAGTGGAGTGTGTTGCAGCAGTGTTATGTGAAGTGACTGTAGACATTTACTGCACACTCACCTCCACTGTGAAAACACATTTTAAAAGATGTTAATAGAGAGAAGAGGAAGGAAAAATGAAGGAAACCTTAAAGACAACAAACTTTGTGGCACCATTTCCCATGAACCCTAGAACGTCATCGGCTAAACGTTACACCTTGACTAATGGGGATGGAACATTTCATTACAACAGTAGAGCTGCCACTAAAAAATATTTTCATTATCTTTCTGTCAATTGTTTTCTCAATTAAATGATTAGCTGTTTGTACATAAAATGTCAGAAAACCGTGAATCACTGTTTCCCTGAGTGACATATTCAAATGTTTTGTTTGTCTCAACCAACAGTCTAAAACCCAAATATATTCAGTTCACTGTCAAAAAAGAATAAACAAATAGAAAATATTCACATTTAGCTTAGCATTTAGATTTTTTTTTCTTAAAAAAATGACTCCAAACAATGAACTGATTTTTTAACATAGCTAACAATTAATTTAATAGTTGGCAACTAATTGATTAATCGACTAATTGTTGCAGCTCTAGGCAGCAGTCATTAGATTAAAAAGTTGCAAAAATGACTTTAGAACAGTGTGTGGATGGACATGATGGAATAAGAACAGAGAAGAAAGTTACAAGTGGAGGCACTTATAAATTGTCACGAGGATGCTAATAAATGAATTATTTAAAATCACAATTGTAAATATCACAAAGGTTTAAGCTTCCAATAGAAAGTGCTGCTGTTTCTTACAGAATATGGACAACAGGAACACATTTACAATATTTTTTTTTTTTCAGGGAGACAGATGAAATAAATGTTAAATGAGAGATTGCACTGAGTTACAGAAGCTTGTAGAACAGAGGCTGGCTCGGAGTCTTCAGCTATCTCTCCAAGTTAACTACAGCTGCTCTCTCCATAAAGAGACTGCAAACTGCTAACTTTTTACAGACCTGCACCTTTCAAGCCTACAGATGGTGAGTGTTTTACACTCAAAAGATAAAAATCTCTCTGCCCTATAAGGCTGCATGCTTTTTATCTTCAGATATATTTTCTAGCTTGTGTACAGGGTTCATAAACATGTTTACACTGGCAGTGAGAGACCTTCAGTGGATGAAGTGCAGTTTCCCCTCGCTAGTTTCCATCTTTGAACTGCCATGCTTCTACCCCGCATCCCCCCTGAGAATATGGTGTCGAAACTGATGAAAAGGGAGAAAACAAACCGAGTTGTGCTAAATGTTCGTACGATGAGCGCGTCTGCTGCCCTGCATGCATATGTGAAAGCGCCCACTTGGACTTTAAACCCCGAGGAAAACTGGAACAAACTGTGATGCCTTGACCACACAGAAACCCTACCGGTGAGGCCAGCTGATACTGGTTTACCAATGCTGTTTGATCTCTAACACACACACACACTCAGAGAGGATATGGCTGAGCTTCCCACTTTCCATTTTTATCTCAGATTGCTTTTTGACACAGCCCCTCCTGGGTTGTACCATGCATCTGCCACATTATCCATCTCCCTTCTTCTAAACCAGTGGCAGCATTGGGGGCTGTCTGTGAGACGAGCACAGAGGCTCGATGGAATAAAACTGGGAATTTGTATGTGTCTGAGTGGGTGTGTTTGGCTACGTACATACTGCAGACCTCCATGCTCAGTTCTGAGTCGCTGCTTATATCTGATGTTCTTGGATCACCATTCCATTCTATTCTAGGATACATCTGATACCAATATGAACTGACAGCAATGTCAAAAAGATGACATACAAAAGATAGCATGTATGTATTTGAACGCATACATCTCCTGCCTCTATTGAAGACATTTTAGTTATGATCAACCTTAGTCTGAACTGAGACATCTACCCAGGCACTAATAATGATTTTGCAGCATCTGTGTATGTGAGGATTTTTCCGTTTACTCATCATTATGTCATAACGGACACCTTCTGATATCAGAGTTCAAATACAAGCTACATTGCAGGCTGCATGCCCCAGAAATGTATTTTTAATCATATTCAGAACTGCTCATTACTTCCATAAATTCTTCTACATAAATAATTCAGAGGATTTATTGGTGAGTTTATTTTAATCGTTTAAAAAATGTGTGAAAATCAGATGTTTTAAAAATCAGTAACACACAATACCCAGTTGGAAAAAACAAACATTTAGAGTGTTTGTGCTGCATTCGCAAGTTCTCCTCTTTTCTCTGCTCAGTTAATATTACTTCTGTGAGCTGTGGTTGAAACATGGGATATAAAATCCAGACAAAATTTGGTCAAAATCGATGAGCGCCTTTTAAAAAATGTGTATATTTCAGTGAAAATGGATAAAATACATGCTGCATAAAACATCCCCTGTGCAGTTTTATTGTAGTCTCACCCTACAGGAATCATTAGATCGGTGTCAAATATCAGGAAAAAAAAACAAACAAACATTTGAATTGAGGACCAAGTGAATGTCTTCACTGGCATGCCAGCATGTGTGCCCACATTTCAATAACAGAATGTGACTGCTCTTGTCTTTACGCCCGATGAAGTCCAAGCACAGAAATGTAGGCCATAGCTCATAACCCTTTGACAAGCTGAGTTAGTGCACATCAAACCGGCTGTGCTTTGGCACAGTTATTGAGAAAATGTGAGGAGAGAACTCCTCCCCTATCTTTTGAAGTGTCCAAATTATGATCCTCCCAGGCCTGGTCTGATAAAGTAAGATTGAAACCATATCGATTTTGGGTTATTTGAAAGCGGATATAAAATATCCTGAGCAGAACGACTCAGGGAATGCTGAGCACAGTGGCTGAGACACTGGATTCCTTCCTACTCTTGTCACAGCATCCTTCTGTGCCCCAGGCCTCCCATTGCCATTCACTGTGGTGCTGGCAGTTAGTGCGACAGCTGGTCTCCATGCTTGCCTCCACTCTCTGTCCCAGAACACCCAGATACTACGGTCTCTCCTCAAGTCCTGTGAGCCAATCCAGGCTTTCATCTCTTGACAGCTGACAGCTGATGCACCTCTACAGAGGCTAGCTTAAATCATTCATATAGCTGTCCGCTGCTGAAGATTCATCATGCTTGTGGAAAGCACTGAGATGTCTTTTCCGCTCTCTTTTTTTTTTTTTTATTTTGGCGCCAGTAGCGAAGTTTGTGGATTGGACCTCACCTAGTTCATTAGTCAGACAGTGGTGCCGCTGCTTCCATCAGCTGTAATGCAGATATGACACAGCGCTCATATAAGCCTGATGAAGCCTTGGCTCATAGGCTGAGAGGCTCAGGGAGATTGCCTACTGCAGAGTCATGGGGCTTTGGTAGTTTCCACTTGATTAAGCCTGATTCAATGCACTCGGCTCTCGCTTTAATTTAAAAACTGCAAGGGGAAAAAAAAATGTAATGAGAAAGTCAAATTCATAGATATGATGTAATTGACTTTGCTGAACATCTAGGAATCCGAAGAAGTTTGATTAGTGGAACCTAATCACGGTTTAATTAGTGGACTTAGACTAGATACGGCTTCCACGGAGGAGCCTATGGAACAGCAGCTCAAGAAGGCGGCAACAGACAGTGATTGAGATGTCATTTATGTTAACATCTCATCCTGCTGCAGCTCTCCATCTCTTTTTTTTTTTTTTTTTTTTTGCCTGATTTGATCTACTTTCCATTCTCAGATTTTTATTCACCATCACACTCTTCCTTGATTGCAAGCTGTTCCGCTAATAGAGTGCATTGTATCTCAAGCTGCCGCTGACAGCCAAAAGAAAGCTCTCAGCCTTATACTTATCTTGTCATAATTTTTTCGCTCCGTCTTTACCTCATGTTTGTTATATGCCAGCCCCCTTTTCAAGGTCCCCTGCAAGGCTCTGCGTGGCATCGCCTGTCTCTGCTGTCTGGCTATTTTGTCTGTTTCATCTCATCTTTTCTACAGGATCCGCTGATGTTTTTTCTGAGTGGAGATTAAAGGAGCTTTTTCATTAAGAGGAGTATTTTTTACTTTCAGTACATTTTTATTGTAAACACTGCACTTTGCTATAAGGCAGTTTTACTTTTCTGGGTATAATTATTATCACTTATTTTTCACTTGTGGTATTTTAGCTTAAAGAAAACGTATGGTTTGTTACAGTTTGGGTATTCTTCTTCCAGTTTTCTAATGGTTTTGAGAAAAGTAAGGTTGTAAAACAAGCCGGCAGTTTAGATGATCATATTTGGAGGTAAAACCAAAAGTGAGTGCACTTGAAATGTTGGTAATACACCTTTATTACAAAGAAACATTGTGTGCAGTAGGTAGCTCAATAGGTTGACCCTGTTTGTGTGAAACTGTAATTTCCCTATCAATAAAATATTCATAGATGAGATTATATTTTAGCCAATTTTAAGATTTGTATCACATAAGATCATTGGGGGGAAAAAGGGTAAAGAGAAAGACAAATGACCTGTGATAAAGGTCCTTTGCTGGATTCATGCCCAGCGTTTTGCACTTACACGGTTTTAAAGAGTGTGTGCCGCAGAGACCGCCGGGCCTCCAGAACTTCCCCTTCGTGTGACATTTTAACTTGTGTTAATGCCGTTTATCCACAGGCGGTGACTGCAAAAGGTCTGCAATAACAAACTCTGCCTCAGATGTTTTAAAGGAATTTTTCTCTCTATCTATCTATATATATATATATATATCCTGTGATATCTGCTGATTTACATTTTCTCCACGCGTTGGCCTCTTTTTTTTTTTCCATCCACAACATGACACTGTTAATCTGTGTCACAGCATGAATAGATTTTTTCTTTCTATTTTCTCCACCGTGATTGTACACATGCTACCGATAGCTAATTCCAAGCCCAGTGAGGTGCAACAGTGCGCTGCTGCTACTCAGTTAACAAGATTATTGATTTTGGAAACCACCCTCCAAGTATGGTTGCTCCTCAAAAACACGCTAATTTTCTTCGTTACTTTTGATGTGGTACAGTGACTGATAGTCCTCGCACGATCCACGGCGGACTATTTTAAACTTGGCACAGTTAACCGTCAAACTGAGGGTAGAGAATATGTTGAGAGGGACGCTGATGAAAAATAATACTTCAAACAAATGCGGCTTCTACTTCTATTCCCCTCTCAAGCTGCAGACCACCTGCGTCTGCTGGAGGAAGAGGAAAATATGGCACTGCAGTGAGGAGATGAATCTCCCGGTGATAGGAGAGCACTCGTGTGTTTCTAGTTCTCTCTGCTGAATTTTAGCAAGCCCAACAAGTATGTCCCACATACACAGGGCAACAATCATTTATCCGCACGGTTCTAACAAGACATCATAAATCTCAACCCTCTAGCTGCTTCACGAGACAACACCCCAATAGAATGGCATCCTCCCTGGCGCCGCCTCCTCCCCTCACATTAATTTATCTGTGTGCACCCTGGGTTATCCATTAACCGTCCCAGTTTCTGCCTCTTACCATTTACTGAAAAACCACGCTGACAGGACTCTTAGGCAGTCAGGCTCTCTCAAAAAACACAGACACAAGCAGTTCGAGGTTTCATCAGTCGAGGGACCACCCAAAGATGCAGAGCGTGGGGTGTATAATCAAGGATGGGAATGAACCTTCAGGTGATTAATCCATAGGCACCCTGCTTCTTCCAGATGGCATTTCACCAGGGGCGTGCATTAAAAACTATAGACCTCGCTGTTACCGCCACCGGTCTATCGCTACCTCTTATGCAGCGAGCGCCCGTTGGGATCCATTCACCTCTTGCCCTCTGTGATGTCACCGCTGCCCACTCCATCCATACAGATTTATGCCGGTGCACATATGAAGGAGGTATTGACATTTGAATAAAGCAGAAGGATTAGTGGGAGCAGACAGCTGCTACTTAAGATAGACACTTATATCCATAAAAACTAGACATGTATTACAGACTGCTACTAGCCAGTGTTTGTGCTGAAATCTACACCTCAGAGAAATGTTGGCTCTACTCTGCCTGCTGTGTGTCATGCTCCACATACGGCACATTTGCCTTTGATACCTGTGACGCACATGCACATGAAGGGATGAATGACACTCCCTGATGGAGGGTTTAATAATGGAATGTTGCTTTCATATTTAGTGCATGACCCAATATCCGAGCTTGTGTGGTTGCTGCTAAGCGGAGTGGCATTTGTCATGGGAGTGTCCATATTGAACTTGATCATCAGCGCTTTACATGTTCTGAAGAAATTGCTTTCCATCCAGCTGAAATTACCGACAGCTTATCATATAGTGTTGGCAGAAGTGGCTGGAAAAGCCTATCAATCACCACTCACACACAGTCAAGCAGCAAAAGCTCCCCATAATTTGTCTTGGTGACAAAGTAAGATTTTTGTTGGAAGGCAAAACCATCTGGACAACCAGAAAATGTATCCAAATGGCTACCCTGTCTCCTAGAGATGATGTTTATATACTGCTAATTTGCAACAACAAATGCATGCACAATTTTAAGAGAAGCGTAATGCTGCCTGAGTTATATATATTTTTTATCAATATGATATGGAAACATATTTAACGAACACAGCCACAAAGTCACAAAATGTCCATACTGGATGTATCAGAAAACATGAACTGATAATATATTTCATTTTCAGTTTTCCATACAGTATCTGCTTAAAGGAACTAAGGCATAATTAACATCTATATGGTTATGTTGGAGGAAACTATACATATTTGGTTAAAGTTACAAACCATAAGATTATCTTCTTATGAAACCCAATATTTGATACAATAACTTGGTGGATATTACTCTGCTATAACCATTACAAGTGTTTATACTCATTATTTACCTCACTGTATAATAATTTACACTGTCTTTGCAGGGTCCTGCCAATTCCTTGCACATGCACAAGGAATTCACAATGCTGGACAAAATTCGGAAAACCTGAGCGCATGCTGACACTGTCCGTAATTTGTGTGCATGTGCATATGTTATGTCATTTGAAAGAGTGGAACTGTCAGACAGCCAGGAAAAATACACAAGTTGCTCATCTTCTTATGTTGTATTTCAGACAGACAAGCTGCAGAACTATGGGACTTGTAGTA
This sequence comes from Euthynnus affinis, assembly GCA_029490765.1. Taxonomy (NCBI): domain Eukaryota; kingdom Metazoa; phylum Chordata; class Actinopteri; order Scombriformes; family Scombridae; genus Euthynnus; species Euthynnus affinis. The sequence continues at coordinate 6,549,193 of CM055840.1, read as the reverse complement.
TTAAGATATGTGTGTTGCCAGCAGTAACCAATTGTGAAATCAACCACAAGTGAAATTTTAAAGATTATATATCTTGAAGGTTGAGGAAAGATTGTGGCTTTATAGCCTGAACTTAACCAACTTAACACATTCACACTCAGGAGGTCAAACCCTGGTCTCCAGTATTAAATTCATGGGTTGCAAACATACATTTACATGCAGTCCAAAAATGTAGTAGTCAAAACGTATTTTTATTGCTGCCTATAATCCATTGCTGACTCAGAGCGCCAACCCAAACGTCTTATTTGTTGATGTTATTGTGCGGCATGGGAGAAATCACAGGTGTGACAAAGAAGCTGATTCTAACACCAGGGAAGAGAAAAACAGCACATCTGTTGTGGGTCACAGCGTTGTCAAGCAGACAGACCATATGGGCTGCTTCCGCTCAGCACCAGCCATATCTCAGCGCCACTAATCTGACAGGAATGACACCTCCGGAGAGGCTGTGAGCTATGTTTTAATGAACATTGTACGTTATTAAACTCATTATGTCTAGACTCTCCTTGCCACTAAGTCTCTCACAGCCTGCTCCTCCATTGTTTCCCCCCCTCACTCGCCTTGCATGCATATGAGTGAACATGTGTGCGCACGTGTCTTTAACCTCGCGATGACAACATGCACAACATGTTTTGTTCTTGTGTTACAATGGCTGATTGCAGATCGTATAATGTCGGGGCACAGCCTAGCCTCGCGTTCCAGCACCTTTAGGCACCAAATGCAAATGTTGGTATTTCCTAAACAAGAAGCTGAATAGAAGCGATGCTAAGCACATTAGTATTCATAAGCAATTGCACACAAATGTATATTTTATATCCTGTACATGTCATGTCAACCCTGACGGCTTTATTATTGTATAGATCATTCGATCAATGTCATTAGCCCCTTGAGATGTGTCTATACATCAGGGGATCTAAGATAGAAATAATTACCCCCGCGGATCGCCACTCTGGATTGGTCAATTTTGGCTCCGTTTGCTGGCATGTATGGATTTTCAAGTGGAACCTTGTTGTAATTATCTTTGCAAATTAAAAGACATTAGCAGGCGTCTTGGTAGTTGTGCAGGGGCATATAACTTCATTAGCCCAAAAGAGGGAATCAGCACTACCAAAGATGTAATTTGTGGTGATGGATATTTCAGTCAGACCCACCTCTCGTTGAACGTGTGCTGCCTCGCAAATCAGGAAACAGACAGCGCTCTGGCTATGAAGAGCTGGGAGAAATGACATGACACCAGCCAGCACCGCTCTGGAAAACAAAAAGGGAAAATGAGGAATAAAGAAGGAATTCACGGTGTGGCTGGATGGGTTCTGTCTCAGTCGATTATGTTGATTTACTTGGTTCTATAAAGTCTGGGCATTTTGGCTATAAAATGAAGCTCATACCCTGATTGTTTACATAAATCTGGATAGGGCTTGTGGCATTTCACACTGCGTGAAAATTAAACTCTGCCAAAACAACTAACTCAATTTCAAACTGGAATGCTTGCTTTGAAAAAAAAAAAAAAAGACTGAGGTTGCCATCACTTTCTATTTTTGAAGTTACGTATTAATTAATACATTGATTTGAAAGATAACACCCGTTTCATCATATTTTACACATCAAACAGTGCTATGTTTTGAATAGCTGAAAGTAAATTCCCTCAGGATTTCTGTTCTACCATCTGGATTTTGTTTTTTTGTTTTTTTTGTTATCACATTCTTAAATATTATTTCCTTTTCTTTCTGTCTCCTTTTTCAATGAGAAAAATAGGCTGAACTGCCAGCGATCTGAAGCATAGAAAAGTTATGGTTGAGCCATTGTGAGCTTTAATAATGGGGACTGTAATTTAATGCTGCGTTGTTCTCACCACTGCTTCTGCCTCTTTGTCAGCACACCTGAGTAAGACTAGCAGCTCCTGGCATTTTCATGCAGCTCCACTGTGCTGTTGAGACTGTGAGCTCTGATCGCTTCCTCTCAGACATACAGTTAGGTAATCAAAAGGAGTCCTTGAAATTCCTGAGCTGATCACATAGGAGCTTCTGGTACACAGCTTTAAGGCATGAAAATACAGATATCTGGTGATACTGTCTGTTTGCTACCTTCTCTTCTTTTTCTTGTATTTCGAAACCAATTCAACTTGGTTATCAGCACATGAAAAACAAGACAAAGCAGTATATGCTTCTTTGTTATGAAAAAAAGAAAAGAAAAGAGAAGAATGATCTGCTAATGCCATTTTGTTTGTATTTACACTTAAGAGTCTACTGCATTGAAAAAGCTTGTTCAGTTGCATATTATAGCATACCTACTTCACTACAACACTTTGCGTTGTGTGATTTATTCATTATCAGGTTCATTTCTTCTATCTCAAAGTGGAAAGGATTAAGCTGGCCGCTGCCTTCGGCTCTATAATCAGGAGAGTGCTTGAAAGTCAAAGGCAGACAAGTGTAAGGTAGCACAGCGGAGTCTTCTATTTCAAGCTTTGAATTGTGCAGGTTTCACATGGCGCATGTGTTAGTTGTGCTATTGTTGTTATTGAAAGCTTGTGAGCTTTGCTGATTGCCTGTTAGATATAGCTGATACAAGTCAGAAACTATTGCAGTGTTGTGGGCATTGGGCATAAAGATATTGATCAGCAGCCGAGATGAAGGTGCTGAAAACTGGATGTTCATTATTGATATTTGATTTTTGTAGAGAGTGTAAATGTGAGTCATTACAAAGTAATGTTAAGTTTGGAATCTGGGGTTATTTAGATCTATGTTCACCTCCCTCAAACAACAAGTCCTATACAATATATGTTGTTGTTCCATGAACTCCAGAACAACACATAATTTGCCAATCTTCTCTCTGATGGTCTGCTTTGCTTCTGTAAGTCATATAGTGGCTTCAGAGGCACCATGAGACTGTTTTATAACCTGTTACAAGTTCCTTGTAGTAACTTGAAGGTTAAGGAAACATTGTGGTTTGGGTTAAAACTCATTGTCATGGTTACAGTAATAACCACAGAACAGTAGTCTAGTGTGTTGAAGCCTGATATTTTGCTGAAACGTCCACTGACCTGAAACAAGTTTGAGATCATGTGAATGCAATTACTACTCCAACACTTGAACAATCACTTTTTACATTGAAAGCACAAGTGCCTGTGTACTAAGTTCAGATATAAAGATATTCCTGAAGAGCAATGTTTTTGGTGTTCTTTGTGATCTTGGCGTTGGCAATGATTAATTTCATTTTGTGTTTCATTGCCCTTTGTACGGCGACTTGAGGAATTATTTGTTTGAAAAGATCCAGTTGAAGAATCCTGATTTGTTTTGGTTGTCTGAGGCTGATATGTTGAGTTGGCTTTTTAATGTGGAGATTTTTGTTTTGGCGAGATACTAGGAGATGCTTGGCAGCTAAAACAGAGAACACTATCCATCATAACAAGAATTTTCTCATGTAAACTGAATGCTCTTAAATGTTCTCTTTTTTAATTTTTTGGAACTGTATATCATGATTTGTAATGTGGCCATGCTGGTTATTGTTTATTGTCTTGTAAGCCTGTATGGGCTGAGCACCAGAAAGGTGCAGAACGCTTAAACAAACAATCAATCAATTGATCTGCTTACAGGATTTTCTATCCCGAGTTACTAATGTCCTCTTTTGGCTTGTGACCTCTTAAAGTTAAACATGGGCCTCTACTCTACTTTCTATTACTTTTTTAGTGTTCATAAGATACAATCATTTGCCTTGTGGTCACTCCTAAAATTGCCATTTGCTGTGTGTGGGCCAGAGAATATTGCAGCCTACAGTAGGTGATGTTACGCTGCCAGGTGTGACAGGAGATGATACTGGAGAGGGACCTGCAGAAAGACCCCGAGGCAGCCGAACAAAGACTACTGAAATGTAGATGTTACTGTGCTGAAATATGCCAGTAAAAATCATAACAAAAACCTCTTTGTAAACTGGCAAGTCATGATGATGATAACATGGTGAAGATAATGTTGCATTCAGTTTCTTTTAGTTATATATTTTATTGTAGTTGATATTGGTATCATATTTAAACTCCATTTAATTTAGATTAAGGCATTATAGATTCTCATAGTCAAACAAGTGTTTTCCTCTGTCAAGAGGCAGAGTATCGACATACAACAGGCCTCAACTACATGTATATTTAGCTTATACCTTCTAAGAACAAAAACATTTTTGAAATGGTGAATGTCACAAATTCTCTTTAATTACTTGTACATGCCACTTAAAAATAAATCCATTCATAAGAGTGATTCTCACATGTCCAAATGTCTACTTCTGAGCCCTTGTTACTTTTTGAATATGTCTGCCAACAACCCTAAAATAATACATTTATATAATATTAATCCGCAATGGCAAATACAACTAACTGGAAAAAAAACTTTCTGCAAAACTGCAAACATTCACTGTCAACATATTTCTGGTCTCTAGTGTCAAGAGTTCTGCAGTTTGTTCACCCCCTGCTCTACATGATGAGGCCAACTGCATAAATGTATTTATTTTACCTATCCCAGCATGCACTGGACAAATGGGGCTTTCTGAATAATTCACCGAAATGTAGCGAAATACAATTCTGTCCTGCGGTTCTAACCATAATCCTCATACTTGGTTGTTGGTTCCAGCCCTTCTACAATTCTAATAAATTCTAGTTTATAGACATAATAAAAAAAAGGCTGACAATATTGTTCCTGGGGAAAAGGAAAGCTAGAGCAATAAAAAGACAGAGACAGAGCTGTAGAAGGTGAAGGGGCTGTTTCTTTAGATGGACAAAGAAGGAGAGGCAGTGTGTGGCAGTAAGAGAGCAAAATGCTTCATAGCCTCGGGGGTGTGTGCTGCTGATAGAGACAGACTAATGGAGGGTCCCTGTGAGGAGTGTTGACAGTCTATTTGCTTCAACCCAGTCAGCAGCTCTCCATACAACCACTGAAAGCAGGTGCACTGTAAAATCAGAACAAGGGTTGATGTTGTACTTGCAAACGAATACCTCCTAATTAAAGGTAAATATACATATTTAATGAGACTGAAGTGGTCTCATTTTCACCTGCTGTAGGGGTGTCTGCATAATGTCCTCCCTGCACTAATTATTGGCAGCAACACAGCAGAAGAAAAACAGAGAGACAATGAGAGGGTGAGTAAATCCCTCTAAAATTAGAGACGTATCATCTGGGTCCTGTCTTTTACCAGCAATAGTTATTGGTAGTTAGGTTTCATGAGCAGCCATAGTTGCTTTTTCCCCCAGTGCAAATCTCTGTGAATGTATCCAAGCTTTGACATAAGCCATTATTGTGTGAAGTGTTTAGAATGTGGGTCACATACCGGAGCAGTAACCTTGGAATTTGGGGAGAAAATAAAGGCCTCTTTGATGCCGAATTCACAACATGACCACCGCATAAACAGAGGATTCATCTCTCAGCCATATGCATCCATAATGCATGAAAATAAAAAAAAGGGGAAATTTAAAAACAGATTTCCTGCAAGATGTTATTTGAAAAAGGCAAAATTAATATCCTCTGTATAAAAAACACATCAGAGCAACACATCCTAATAAAAAACGTCAGTATAGGTCATTCAGGCTGGCAAAAAATGACCTATAGTTGTGTTTACACCATCTAGTGGCTGTAGTAATGCCCTTTGGCTTTCCAAAATAGTTAAAAAAATCACTGTTAAAAAATGTTTTATGGTGTTACAGCACTGTGGTTAATATCTGGTTAGGTTTGGGCACAAAAACCACTTGACCATGCAACCTTTGTCATCATGGCAACAGTGCACCATAACATTACATTTATTTTTTTTTTTTAAAAGTGCCATCTTGCGGTTGAAAGTAGGAAGCAAATGGTGGTCCCCTGCAGCAAAGTCCACTATCTATCTAGCCATCCACATCCCAACAAGGCAAAATCACCTTATCAAGTCACCTTATACTGACGTCATCTGAACTGCATCGCCTCAGTAACTACAGGTTGTTTTTGCTGGCTAAATTTTATACTTGTACCGTCGTTTTCTTGTAAGGACAGGCTGCATCAGTGATATGCTTGGCGAAATCTTCATAAGCGTATAAAAGTTTAGTGGGCTCATGCTGCCTGACAGGTACACAGCCACAGCAAACTGATGAGGAATAATTCAACAATTTTGGCACTTCCTTCCATGGAAGCCAAAAGCATTTTGTCCTCCCAAGGCAGACCGGCCTCAGGAGTAAGTGTGCAGAGCAAGATAGTGACTGCAGTTCCTTTAAGGCCCCTGTAGCTATATTTTTAAGAAGAGCTTTCTATTTTAAGCAAACCACCACCGAGCTAGGCTGCATGCTAGTCAGTGCTGGATTTCAGAAAATACCCATCTACTGTTACACTATGGGTTACAGCTGCTACACTTTCATTATTTTCCTCTCCATTTTGCTGCTGATAAAAAGAAAATATTTAGTAGTTTTTTAGGAAAGCAATGGAGAGAGTGAAAGGAAGAAAAAAATGTTCCAGATTATAAAAAACCCCCAAAAAACAACAAAAAAGACTTGTCTGAACTTCAAGGAGAGCCAGGTAGTAATCTCACTCCTGTATTTGAGGTCAGACCTTGTAAGATCTTTAAAAGATTATGTCTGTTGTTGTTGGTTAATACATCTAAAATTGTTTTAAATTATTTGCATATTTAGATACTTGGGGATATACCATTATACCATGAATAAAAAATTCTTGGGTTGACATGTGTGTTCATGTCGTGTAACAGGATAACTTCAGCTTCAACCACCATTGGGAACACTGTGGGTAGGTAAACATAGCAACAGTACTTCAGCCTCAAGATGCATTACCAGATAACCATGTGGTCCAACGCATGATGACTAACAAATTTTGAAAAACAGTTGACAGTAAAGCTTGTCTTGGTAAGTGGCTGGAATATAACTGATAGTACACCAAATTTCACTCAGCTTTCCATCTGGTCTGTGGTTATTCATCATCATTCAGTGTCTTCTAGTGAAGGAAAAAAGATCAACAACCAAGAAGAAACATCGCTTTTTGGTCTAATTGCTTGCAATCTCCAAAGTCACAAAATATTCAAACTAACATATTATTTTATCTATCTGCTTATAGCAGTGAAAGCATGATGGAGCTTTTTATGGTTATGTTCAAGCAACTCAGAGCACTTGGAAAAGGTTAAGGGGTCTTCAGTCAAATGTAGAAAAAGTCAACACTGACTTGAAGCTTAAGACAGAACACATTTACTTTTTCATTATTTAACCAAAACCACAATCTTAACAATCCCTAACCTTAACCAATATGATTAAGTAGTCTAAGCCAAACCACATGCAGCACACAAACCCTGCTCTCTGATAATCCCATCTCCTAGAAATTCTGTTTACATACACACTAAAATTCACTGGATTAAAATTTTTACCCAGTTTGGATCAATATATCACCAACAGAACAGAATGCTGGGCTAATGTTACCAAGAAAAGGTTGTTTTGACCCAGTTTTAGTGTTATTTTTTATGTTACTGTTGGTTTATTTACCCAAAGTAAAGCTTGTTAAAATCTACTCTACTCTTTTTAAACTGACACGTCGACATTTACTGTTAATTTATGTATCTTTTGAATGTCATATGCACATTGTTTTGTACAGAAACAATATATTTGATTTTAGCTAAAGCTTGTCGTGTGTTGAAACTGGCTCAAAATAACAGATTACTACTGGGTGAAGTCAACACATGTTGTATTTTAACTCAGTAATTTGTGGTGTGTTCTTCTAAATTTTAACAACAAATACAACATCCTGAGTTTTGTACCACGACAATCCACCCAGACAGGTACATCAATGTAGAGCTTCATTCATTTGGAAAACGTTGCCTGTGAATACAATCCAGGTAGCAATTATGTTTGTTACAGCAACATAACTGAGAGAACAATTTAGTAGCACATAAATATAATTTCTAGGAGACAGTGTTGTCTCTGTTGTCTAAGTTCTCCACTTTGTATGCCTACTGTTAAGGCTAACCATCTCCCTGAAACTCATGTGTGATGCAAGAACGTAATATTTCTTTGATTTGAAAATGTTGGTAGTGAACATAATTCAGACAGAGACAAGGTTGTGAGCAGACATTGATGTTTGGGATCCAGTGGCATAGAGTAAGTACAGATTAGTAGGTAAAATCTCCCTGAATGCTGAAGACCCAACTTTAAGTATTCAAGCAAGACTGTGCTCTCTGGATACATGATTTCTGGTGAGCAAGGAAATATTAAAATGCCCATTTTTAGAATGCAGTTAGGTGTGATCTTCTCATTTAAAACACATACAGTACTACACCCACATAAAGAAAAAAGACACAGAGATGGAACAGTGTGTATCAGAGGTAAAACAGCTTCAGCTTTCCCAGCCGGCCTGGGAAAACACAGCCAAGCAGTCTGCCCTCCGCCAGCCTTTTGTACTCCTTTTAACTATCACCATTTACGGCTATGATTGGGAAAGCAATGTTTTGGCCACCTTTAATCATCCCACTAAAAATATTGAATTCCTTTTTCAATTATAATCAGATAACTAATCTGTTGTATTAAGCTCCAGTTGGGATTGTAAGGTCCCTCCCCACAACCCATGTTGCTCCTCCTTTTTTTTTTATTTTTTTATTTTACTGATGGCTGTGGTCACATTCTACACTGCTTGTGCTGAGATCTATCCTATTCGCATACGATAAGATTATCCAAATTAGGAAACCATCTGGTGCTGAGTGCTGTGTTGTGGATAGTTATTTTAAAACCATTCAAAAATACAAATCAAAAATAGCTCAACCCCACTTTGCTGGGATATGAGTTCAACCTGCTTTGCTATTTCTCAATTTGCATCCTACTTAAAAGAAAAAAAACATTAGCTGAAATCTATGAAAAGATTTAATGTTTTCTTCGTAAACTCTAGCCAATGCATTATGTGTTTGACATTAAAGGGGTGCTTGGGGAGCCCAAACCCAATCAATCTCAACAAGGCAGAGAGAGAGAAGCCAATTGCTTAAGTGTTCAGATATTCTGATTGGAGTCCCAGGTGACCAGTGCTGTCAGTAATGAGATATAATACCTGCAGCCGTGGGAGACTTCTATTCATATAATGCCTGGGGAGACAAGATTTCAAATCTAATTGGAAACACTTTCGTAGCGAAAAAAGCGGGACACTAGGCACTTTTGCCATGTGTGTGACACAATGAAGCATAACAAAACTATTTAAAACAGTCCCAGCATTCAGTATTTCAGATAGACGTCATCACTGAAGCAAAATAAAGCCAGCTGTTAAAACAGGAGCTGGTATTCATGTGTTGAGCTTCCCTAGTTTGAAGATTTTACTTCAACCTTATACATCATGATTAATTTCATTTACACCCGGAGTTAATTAGGGTTAGGGAGAAAAATGTCATATCATCTTAGTGTCATGGAGAGTAAGTTATGAGAATTTAAACCAATGGTGACCTCTGACAGTCTTTCACATACAGTGTCCATATTGTAACCTCATTAAAATGAAGTTATTACCTGTTTGTGCTGTATTTTATTTTATTTTTTTGCCTTCTTGCAGAGTTAAATGACAGGATTGATAGTTCGTTCCAAATGAAGCTGCAGCCAGGAGACAGTTAGCTTACCTTAACTTTAAGACTGGAGGCAGGGGGAAAAAACTGGACTGCTTCTATCCAAAGATTAAAGAAATCTGCCTACTAGCACCTCTAACGCTCACTAATTAACGCATTACATCTCATTTGTTTAATCCATACAAAGCTAGCTGTTTACCCCTGGTTCCAGTTTTTATGCTAAGCAGCTACTTTTATAGCTAGTTTTTTAAGTTAATAAATGGATTTGTGATACCAACAGTTGTCAAAATTGTGTGCAGCACAATTGATACCGATTTGTGCCAATGCCTGCCTCTATATGTGAACAACCTGTTCCAGTGCATTTATTTAAGCTATGCATTACAAATTAAACTTACACGAACAAAAGGAGGAGGAGGAGGTCCATAGCAGTATAAAGGCAAGTAGGGCTACGGGCTAGAATGCATATTATGAAATGCTAAATCTCGCTCTCTTCGGTGCAATTCTAAGGATGCAGATTCTCTTATGATTCATATCCCACCAAATGGATGTAATACAAGCATATCATATATTACCCAGCTTATTAAATGCTCTAAAATAGGCTGTTCATACATGCCATTTAGCACCAGTCAAACTAACGTCTGACCCCTCCAGAGGCACGGCTACAGTGACAGATCGTCGCTACTTAAGAAAACACATGCAAACTGAAAAAACACCAGCGAAAAATGACAATATCAAGATATCATCTATACACTCAGGATCAAACTTTTATTAGTAGCAGGTTAGTTGTCAGTGTCCTCCCCAAACGTCCTCATTTTCCTCATGACTTGCAGTGTTTCCCTACCTGCTTGTGTTTTCTGTATTTCTATTTACCTGCTGTCATTCTTGGCAAGTGCTTGATGGACTTGGTATTTTTTTTCTTTCTAAATGTGATGTATGTATTGCCAAAGTGATAAAGATTTATTTTGGAGGATGTGGTGTTCTCTGTATTTTCAATCCCTGTCAGATTTTCATTATTTCAAACATAAGCCGGGCCAATACAGGCCATCATCCCCTTTGTATTTGTCTGTGTTTTATCACTATCCTATAAGATGGCAATCCAAAACATTTCTGAACGGTGCCACTCCTGAGATTGTATGTTACTGTGAAAGCTCACAGCACTTCACTCTGCATCTCCACCTGGCCATAAACACTACAGCACATTGCACTGTGGGAGTTCACTTCCAATCAATTTATATTCATCAGCTTCTGTAGAGCCAAAAGCAGACATTTCTCAGATGCTACACCTCCTGCAAAATCGGCCCTCCACATTACATTTCATATCTATCTATGCCTCTTGTTTTTCATCCACTCCTCGGCTGCTTCGCTCACTGTGTTTGTATTCATAACATGCATATACGCATAACTGTCACATACCTGATTTAAATGCATCTCAGTGGGCATAAAAGCAGAGAAACTACTTTAGGTCTCAGTCTGGCTATTGGAGAGAGTGCAGCAGCTCTGTGGGATAGATTGAGTGCCATGTTTGGGCTCATGGCACCGGGGGAGGCAGAGCTGCTTTGCATGGTGAGACTGGAGGTGGTGACACACGAGGAGAGGCCATGCCACTGTTCAGGCTGCGCAGGGCCAGAGCCAAAGTCATTCTCCAGATTAACTGTTAGCCTGAAAGAACATAAATCTGTTGTCCAGAGGCCTTGACACTCAATTAACTCACAGACAAAGGGACAAGCACTGAGGCTTTGAACACCAAAACTATAGCTTTTTTTTCTTTTTCTTTTTTAGTTTTAAGGTCATCCTTGTAAACAGCAACCCTGTCATTTTTACACCATGTCATGCTCCTGCCTTTAAAACACCCTCCTGTGAGATGATTAATATTCTGCTGCCGTACAACGTGCATTAACTGAATCTTGCATTTAAATGACCTTGAAAAGTATTGTTACTGTACTTTAATTTTCATAGCACACAAAATATTACAACGAAGCCCCATAAAGTATGAAGACCATTAAACATGAATTTTCATATCCCTAATGCTCCAATTTATATTGGGAAGGCATGTTTGCAAGAGCACTTATGAGATGATAATTGATAAAATCCCGGGCACAGGATATAGAAAAGGCTGCTCAGCTCACCTCATAAATGGATGATGTAGTTGAACTTTATTGTAAGTAGACTGAGGTCAAAGCATTTTTCAACCTTGAGCTGGAAAATCAACCTTGACAGAGATTTTTTCAGAGAAGTGCTCTTTGCATGAAGACAATTTGATACACTAACAGATGTGTGGCGAATGCAAATGTTTGCTTAAGTGGAGGCACACGGATCCTTGAGAGCGCAATGTGGCAGGGTTTATATCTCAAAGGCATCTTTGGATGGAAATACCGTACAGAAGTCTCCACTGATCACAACACATGACATCTGCGAAATGAGATGCTTTATCTGAGCGCACTGTGAAAACCATTATTTCCAAAAAATACACACTTTTAGATCAAATTTTTTCCTGCTCAGTGCCACAGAACAGATAGCACTGTCCTTGGTTATCGCATCATATTTTTTCCTCTATACATCACAAATGGTTAAATGCCAGATCATATCATTTTGACAGCCCACTCAAGCATTTATAAACCTATTCATACCCTCTGCTAGCAGCATAGAGTACTCTCTTCTAGCCCTGTATTTTCTACACTGCTCTGGCCCACAGCCCCCATAGTCATGTTCAACCCCATGCTCCTATTCAGCCATTGTTATTTTCATGGCTTACAAAAAATCCCTTTGGACAGTCCGTTGCCCCCACATCAATGGCTGGAAATGACAATGAGGCCACTGTTGACTGGACAAGAAGAGCTGCTGGTCTGGAAAGCATTTTTAGTGTTTTACTATGTGATATAATTTGACAAGTCTGGTCAAACACTAGACAGAAATAAAATGTGGATCTTTGGTTCATACAATCAGTGCATTTTAACTTGAGTACAAGACAAGTCTTAAGTTAAGACAAGTCTTTCTCACAACAAAGAGTCAACAGCCATGCTAACGGATAACATGCTGATGTTTAGCAGGTGTGATGTTTACCATGTTCATCATCATAGCTTAACACAGCGTGCTAACATTTGTCAAATAGCATAAAGTACAGCTGAGGTCAATGGGAATGTCATTAGTTTTGCAGATATTTGGTTTTACACCAAAAATACTGCACAAATTGAAATTTTGACTTGATGATGACACTACTTGAAAATGTTATGAAATCACAAAAGTAATCACAATTCATCCTATGGGGATCATGAATGTCATTTCACTCAGAACAACAAATGTCAACCTCTTAATGGAGCGAGAGGAAAACTCAGGGAACCAGCCAAACTCAAGAGGATATATTATTGGGGAATTTCAATTTTCTGTAAATATTTTGTCAATCCTTTTACCAAATGTTGAGATATTTCATTGAATAAGAAACATGGCCTGCTTGTGCCAGATGAAATGCTAAGGCATCAACAAAGATATTATCCTCTCGGCATCAAGAACATCTGTATCAAATTTTGTGGCTTCTTACCAAAAAACAAAACAAAAACAAAGAACAAACAAAAAATGTTAACCTCATGGTAGCACAAGAGAATAACCAAAGTTAGTAGTGTTAATCCTGTAGAGACCGTGAATGTACAGAATTTTGTGCCAATCCATAAAATTGTTGTGAAATATTGCAGTCTGGACCAAAATGGTGAACCAACCAACAGATTGACGTTGCCATCCTTTGAGTCAATTGTTGACACTAAAAGTATATACATCAAAAAAGTGAAGCATGATTCAGAAAGTAGATTGCTGCGGTACATTGTAACACAGGAAATGCCAAGAAGGACTGGTATGTTTCCTAGAATAAGATAAAGGAGCAAAAGAAAAAAGGTCAAATGGACATCTGAATGATATGCCTGGAAATGTCAGCCAAAATATGCCTAAAGAAACAGCAGCATGCAACGACGTAGAATATGTTTAACAGTGAGAGAAAGTGCAAACAGTGCTAAAGGTCATTGCAACAAGTCTGGAGGCCAACTGGATGACATCTGACAGTATGCTAATTATACTGCTACTGCAGCTGAGGCTGCAACACCACTGCAGTGCTCTCATACAGCTCTCGATGGAGCCACTATACTCAAGGGGTTTCACAAATGAAGCTGAATGTGATATTAACATTTCATTTTTCACCAGTTTTGTAGATGACTCCATAGCATTTCATTTAACTGAAGGGGGAAATCCATCAATCTTAAGCATCAAGATCAATTTACTCATCATAGTGAGCACTACTCAGCACTACTCAGCCTGTGTGTGGCTCTGGAGGAGCTTTGTCAGGTCTGATATAATAACTTTAGAGACGTGATCAGGGTTTTCTCAGTTTAAGTCTTTAGACTATACATATAAATAAAAGTGTTTCAAATTGGGTCCTAATTAGAGATCGAAAGGCACCACAGTTTTAAATTTCAATTTTCCATGCTGCAGTGGTCAATCTGCAACAATTTTAAGTACTGCTTTTCTTCCATTTTACCTTTGCATTGGTGTGGTCAAACAGAAAACAAGGATAAAATAGATTTGACTGGTGAGCACCTAAAAAAGTAAATAAATATGTAAGTAATTATCCTCCTTGGTCTTGTTTAATCTGCCTTCCAAATTCAATCCTAAAATGTTGGAGTACCCCTTTAAAACTCTTATGTATGGCCTAATCGAAGATATAGTATGGTGTATATAGGATGTAAGTGCAGCATACAGTATAAAATGATGCTTTTCCTTATCTGTAATTGATTAAAAAAATCATTCATATCAGGGGGCTCACACTTGTTTATTGTCTAACAAGTATGTTTATGAATTTAGACCTTTCACCTTTCAGATGATGTTATTGTGCCAAGTTGTCAAATAGCGCTTTAATTGCAGAGTAGGTTATTTATACTGCAACATAACTTTGGGTAGAGGGTAAACTGCTGTTTTGAATATCGGAGTGTTCGGCGGAGGAGATCAAGACAGGATCAGTGTGGCAGTCAGCCATCTCTCCCATAGGAACACACTGCAAAACACAAAGTGCCTGTTAATTTTCTCGCTGGCTGATGCCTCGGGGGTGGAACAACATTTGCGAAGCCTACTCTGGAAGTGTGACCTTGGGCCCTGGCCTAGTACTTAGACAGGGAAGGCTAAACAGGTTTTGCATACCAAGAGAGGTGCCATCTTGTTTTCAGTCCAGCAGGGAGCCACATAATAGCAGACTGGAGCAGGTCGAACGATCCCTCCCTCCAACTTCCCCTCTGTTTACTTTGTCCTGAACACCTGCTGTCTCTCAGCCTGTAAATTAGAGGGTGCAACACAGGAGCAGTGTACTGTATATGTGGGTGTGCAGCACACAAGGATTAATTGCCAGCACAGTGATAAGAGCCCTCCTTCCCTCTGTTTCTCTTTCCCATCTCTCATTAGAGACTTCAGAACTCCTATTTGCAAAGCCCTCCAAGCACTAGACCACCTCTGCCAAAACAGATCCCTGTGAGTGAATACGGATACATCTGTGGCAACAGAACCAAAGCTTGGGCCTTTACACCTCCCAGTAATTTATATATTTATTTTATCTATCAGTTGGACATGTGTTTGTGAATTTTAGATGAATAAGAACAAAGTGATTATATGGAACGAGGAGAAAGCTAGGAAATGAGAGAAAGGTGTTCAAAATACAACTTTCTCACTTATGTGAACTTTTGTGTTTGATTAAAGGTTCTATATGTAAGTTTTGGAAATTCCTTCTCATTGGTGACACCAGTGGCCATTAAATGAACTGCAGTCAGCATCCTGTTGCTCGCACATGCTCACATTGGATCAGCGAAAGCTGCAGCTTGCGACTATTGCAGATCTCTAACATATTTTGCGCTGTGCTTCAGCAAAGCATCCCCCACTCTCATCTCTAAGGATCTCTATGGATTTCAGCGACTGCTAGCAAATGTTAGCATGCTAACACACTAAACTGAGATAGTGAGCCTGGTAAATAACCTAACCCTAACCCTAACCTGCCAAACATAAGAACTGTGAGCATGTTTGCATGCTGACGTTAGTGTTAACTCAAAGCACAGGTAAAGTAGTCTTCTTTTTGAAAATGCTGTAGACTGTATATGTATAACTTGTATTCTTCATAATGCTAAATCAGCGCTACTTTAATATCATTTCAATGTTTCTGACTTGAATGAAAAAGGAACAGGACAAACATTGTCAAAGTGAAATAAATCATATGTTAAAGTTGATTTTATGTATGATGTGACCATCCAATTAAATTAACAACCACTTGGTTGCTATAGTTGAAAATGAAATAACTTTTACAGCTCTGAGTGCTGGCATTTTATTCCATTGTCACAAAGCCAATTTGCCACTAGCTTTAAAACCACTTATAATTTGGATTTGGAAGCATGCATGTGTCAAATTTGCTGGAACACCCACATGCTAAATATTTTATTTTATTTCTGTATCTGAAATGAAGCACAAACAAACTTACTTGCATTTGTAAGTAGTAAGTCGGTTATACTCATGTAAATATCATAAATATTTATTTTTATTTACATTCTGGAAAACAGAACTCAGGATTTACATTTCATAGTCTATCATATATTTATATGCATTCACCTGAGGTCCCAGGTGCACAATAGATGCTGATTAGATGACTCCAATTAAAAAGGCTCTGAGAGCAAAGGATTGAATTTGAATATGGTCTACTTGTAATTATGAAGAGGGGGTTTATGTGACTGTTTACCTCACAGTCAGCCGGTTGTTTTTTACAATAAACCCAAGATTATATGCATGGCCTTCTTTTCAGTCAGGAATGGTGTAATTGCAGAATTTGTATTTAACTGTTTCAAGAGGCATGCCCAGTACTATGCCCATATAAAAAGAAACAACAACAGCAACAATGTTTTAATTTGACAGGTTTTTTTTTTTTGCTTATGTCTTTGTGCTAAAGAAAAAGAAAAATATACTGACGCTATTTAATTTAAAAGACCTTTGCAATTAACTAACTTCCAAAAGAAAAAAAATCCAGGCTACATTCAGGCTGTACAGATAACATCTTCACCAGGTTATTAAGTTATTATTATCCATGAACTCTGCAGCCCAATTCAGCATGGATACTGGACATTATTAGGTATAATTAGTGACATAAACATCTGCTGCATCCTATTTAGTTTAGCCAGTTGCAGGGTATTTCTATTGTGTGTAATGGCTAACTGATGTAATTAATGTAATTAGTTCCACCTGTGCTTTTCTAGCTATAATAAGTCAAAATATATCCAGGCTCTCTATGGGAAATAAATACATATAGTCTAATCAGAATAGACTGAGATTTGAAGAGCCTTGTCCAGTGACTAACTGGATGACTCCATGCCACAATGTAGTTACTCTAGTGAATGTGAAGGAAACTCTTCTGGACTTCTGGAGCAACTTTTAGACATCTGATCTGTAATTTCCAGCAATTACATACAAACAACATTCATACCACTGGATAGCAGGTTTTAATATTAACATTTCCTCCAGCACCACAAATGAGGGAACATTTTGAAAAAATCTGCAACATGTCCTGGATACTTAAGATAATCCACAGACCTCACTATGAAACAAATTACTGAAACTATTTCCAGTTTTCTCTCGATGGAAACTGCTCTGATTTGTTACCGCTATACAAGCCTGACCACCTCCTTATGACATCCAGGCAGCATTTACATAATTGACTAAATTAATTAGTACATAGTGAGAACATCATTTCTAGGAGACAGGTTTGCACTATTAGGACATACAATTCATCATCATAATGTTCCCTTTTACTCCTCTGCAGATGACTCACAGTTATAGCTTTCCCATGGAGTTTGGTTTTTTGTTCATATTACAGCAAGACACATTTTACAATTTGCATGTAAAGGTAAAGATCAGAGTTTTCTCAACTCTGCCATTGAACGCTGACAACTCAGAGGTCCTAATGATTGGCCCTGACCTCCTTTTTAGATAAAAACAACTGCTTGTTCCCCTTTTTCCTAACATCAAGCATGTTTCTATGGACTTTGTTGTTATTTTTGACGGTTGTCTAAACCTAAATTTGTCCAGTTATGTTTGTATCAAATTTAGGAATATTTCAAACATCACAGTAATTGTGTCATCTGGCGATGCTGATAAAATGATTCATGTTTTTATATTCTTCCACCTGAACCTTTGTAACTCCTTGCTTGCCTTCCTCAACAATCAAGCTGTAGCTCAGCATCCAATTTTGACAGAATTCTACAGTCAGGATACTGACTAAGACGTTTTTCCCTCATCACCTTGACTCCTTTGCAGTGCTTGCCAATTTCTCTCTGAATCCACTTTAAAATTACATACCACACTTTTCATGGCCTGGCAATGGATTATTTCATAAACCTTTTACTCTTTCATGTCCCAAAAGGCCTCTCAAATCCAGTGGTTTAGGCCATTTAACTGTTCCAGGTTAAAGTCCAGGTTAAAGTCAGATTGAGCCTTGGAGCACTGTGTTTTTAAACCTGAGCTCGGAACATATTTTTATGGATTCGCGTTTCTGACTAATAGCTGTATTTTTGTTGCATGATAGCACTTTGTCATGTTATCATGTCCATCTCTTGGATTTGCTTTTATATCTTTTATACAGCTACTTTTGATAGACTTGCTTCCTTGTGGCTAAAATGTTTGTTTTTTTTGTTGTTGTTTTTTTTACATATTTTGTACTACCGATGTTCTTATTGTATTTCATAGTTTGTAATTGCACTTTATTTCCCTTCCTCTGAAAAACATTTTGTATGTCTCGCTTGAAAAGTAAATACAATTATTATTATTATTACCCGGGACTCAAGTTGCTGGAGTTATAAAATGCTACAGCTTTAACAATGTGGTAATCAGAAGCAATTTTTATGCTGACACACCTGCTACAGCAATTTTTAATTATTGGTTCAGTGAAATTCGATTTGAATTATCCAACACAGCTTGCTTACTGGTGATAATAAGGAGCCTTTTTAGCTGTGTGGATTCTTTTCCTCAGATACTCAAAGCAGAAAAGTTGGAGCTGCATCAGTCTTTGTATTTGATTAAGGGATCGTTTAGCATAGACAGCATTACAACTTCTCCCAGAATTGATTTGACAGCCCTAAGCCTGCCTCCTTTTGTAGCTTGCACACCCCATCTGCTTGTCACCTCTTAATATGAACGGAGTCACTCAAGCTGAAAATGTGTAGCAAGACTAATATTTACGGAATACCAGTTATCCTAATGCATGCTGGAGCTAGCAGCATAATGCCCAAACATTGGGCTTATGGTGCACTATGCATGACAAATATGTGCTGGTGTCTGTGACACATGTGATTAGAAAAGGCAGTCCCTGGAGCATTATACAGGCCTAATGGAGATACAGTGTTTAGGAGAAAGGGCTTGACTGTGTTTGACAGTAATCAGTTAAAGCAGCAATGATGATGTAATGAAAAGTGTTGCTTTAGCATGGACAGTCAAATGCGTCATTAATAGGTCATGGCCACCTACGCTTTGCCTCATTCATTATTTTAACCCCTTCATCTCTGAACATAGATATGACCATTCATTCATCATTTAGTCTTTTTTATATATATATATACTGTATAGTGGTCTCTTTAAGGTGGAGAAAAAGCATTTTAACATAAGTTGTTTTTCTGGTTGCACATTGCTCAGTTCACTGCATTTGAAAATGGTTAGAAGTTAATCATCTGAAGATTGATCTTAGTTTTTTTTTCTGCTTTCTGCAGACTTTCTGGCATTAAAACCTCACTGAGCATTTTAATGTGACTGTCATCAGTGTCTGGATATGCGTTGTTACTGCACTAGGGCACACTGAGCCTTTCAACAGGCCGAAGCAGATATCGAGACCTGACAGAGGCAAACTTAAAACCCAGAAGCTTATCTCATATTAAATTATTTACAGCCAAAAAGAAATCAATTTTCAAAGGTAATGGCAAATCTTCCCCCCTGTCCTCTGAAGTATGGTCCCATCTTATGTTTTCAACACACTGTCAGAACCTTTTCAAAATCCCATAAATATAAATCAGTGCATATTGTTATTACTGAGCTTTTTGTGTGCTAAGATTAGGGACAATGCTGACATTGTTCTCATTCCCTTCTCCAAACTATAACACCATTTAATGTGCTCAGTGTGCTGTCAGAACATTTTTAAAACTACATAAATATAAATCAGAGGTTGCTCTAACTAAGATATTTAGCTTTCAGCTTCTGCTGCATGCTGTGATCTTTTTTTATCAGTAATGCTGGCATGGTTTTCTCATGTTTTTCATATGTTTGCAATATAATCTGTATTGCAAATAGACTCCATTTACACTTGATATTAACATGCAATCTGCATCTGGATACATTATCTTGGTAATAACATCTAATTAAAGGGTCTTTGCATTTACACCTGGTATCAATAAGCGTTGTTATCTCAATTCTGCCTGAATTATGATTCAATCTCAACATGCCAATTAAGTGGGCAGAGCACACTTGACAATACACATGGTACATCTGAGGACAAGGGAGGAGATACTGGATACTGCTGAGGGGCTGCTATAACCTGATTTTCATTCATTTTGGCACCTGACTTTGATTTAGTTTTAGTCTTAGTCTTTTAACAAAAATGCAAATTAGCTTTAGTTGCATTTTAGTAATTTGATTCTTGTTGTCAGCTAACATTTTGTGAACATGCATATTCTATGGGCTCACTTTTGCTGTGCATACATTTTTATGTCTCCTACGATGGTTCGGACACCCACGTGTCAATCTGCGCTGCAGTAACACAACAGACTACCTCTCCTCAGCAAATTCAATTTTTACTCCCAAATTTTGGTTGTTTGAACAGAGCCAGTGTTCTTTCTCACATGGCATTATTGCAGCTACCTGTACTTTCCACTGCAGAGCAGTGAGATGATTCAGAAGCAGGATTCACTCACTCATTCACTAAACATACTGTTTGTAGTCTGGGTTTAGCTTGAGAGGAGCAGCAAAAGTGTTGGGTAACATTAATGCAAAACTGTTCCTTTAATGAACAGTTTGGTGAAGATGTAGATTCATTTTAAAAAAATCTAAATTCTACTGGGCTAACAAGATAACAGACTGGAAGTAACAATATGCTACTTCCATCCACAGTAACATTATGTTATCATCAGGTTACCTTTTTAATTATGTCAATGTGCTGACCTGCATGTTTTCATGGTGTGCCCAGGCTGTTTTGATGTTGACATTGCTGACAGAGACATAATGTCACTGAACAGCAAGATGATTCTCATTAGTGTTACAGGTCAAGCAGCTACACACACCAAAGTTTTAACAAAATGTGTGCTGCATTTTGTTCAAACTTTTATTAATTTCTTCATTGTTTATTTATTAGGGGTGTAATGGTAAATGAAATTACAGCAGAGAAAACAAAATATATGTAGAAAATAACAATTTGTTTTTTTATTTTAAGAAATATAAACATCCAACGTTGGCTCATTGGCCAAACTATTACTGAAGCAGTTTTGATGCTGCAGTAGAAAAAAAACAAAAAAACAACCTTCCTGTTTCTTGCAAGGAGTCAGGACACCTACTGACAGCTGTTACTTTCTGTGATGCTGAAGCTTGGTTCATGGGTGCTGAGAACTGGTTCTTACAACATGCTGTCTGACCACGCTGGAAATCGAATGTGTTTATAGTTGTTCTGAACAGTTTCACTCAGAGACAGAACAAAAAATGACTGTAAAAGCTGACTGTCACAGAGAGAGGAGGACGACGGGGAGACAGGATATTGTTTAAATACAGGGATAATTTTTCAGACAGACTCTCCTGGAAGGCAGTCATAGTGTTGGACTCGGTCTCTCATTTGTCATTCCAATAGCAGCAACACCACATGAGCATGGTCCAGGGTTACCAGAGTAACCAGCCTAACTTTGCTAAACTGGATAGCATACATCCATGAGCATGCTACAGCTAGGTCGTTTGCTGCCAAAATATTCTGGGTGGAACTCTAGAATTATTTTTCCGCACATCGGAGTAAGTGGATTGTAGAACCACTTTGACAGTAACTGTTTGGGTCATGGAGCATACCGAACTGAGGAAAGTTGCTTCCTGAACCGAACATCATGCATTGAACAGTTCAGGACAAACACATGTACTGTTGGTTTAAGTTTTCAAATGTTACTTTTAATTTCATTTTAGTCTTTCAGTCATAATTTTCATAGACACAATAAACACCCATCATGTGATGGGCAAAGACAGCCAAAGGAATATATTAGCTGCTTTTTGGAAGCTTTAACTAGGCTAACATTACTAATCCTGTATGAAGGTAATAAATGCCAGTGAGGAAACCCTAGTGCTAGCTCAGTTAACCCAATGGTTACATGGCCCTCCTCTTTTACATTAATGGTCTCTCAAGAGTCCTCTATAATATTGCTGCTGCTGTATGGGCCATATTTATTTTTCCTTTGCTGGGGACCACCTCCAGATGTGCTCTGACCAAGCCAATTGCAAAGCATTCAGAATGCATTTACTCATCCATCATATTATTTTCTTTCATCCAGATAGCATCTCTATATACAAATCACATGTTAATACCAGGTCTAAATTGGGTTGTGGGGTTGATGTCTAGATTGCTTCAAAATGCAAATTTGTCTTACTTTAATTAACAATGTGCTGACTGGTTCTTCATGTGACTTATATCCAATCATCACACTTGACAAGTTCACACATGATCTCAAGCCCATGTGCTGCAGTCTCAGACACTGTGTCTTGTCTGAGTTAATGTTATCACTTTAGGGACATGCAGCACTTTTTCACTTTTGGCTGTGAATTATAAATGGAGGAATGTGCCACTGATTTTATCTACATGTGAGGCATCTGAGTGTTAATTAATTAAACAGCCCTGTCTCTTTACTTGGCTCTTTAATTACAAGTGAATTAAACAATGCCCAATGTGAATTATGTCTAATCAGAGGAATAGATTTCACCAATTAAAGTGCCCTCCAGTCTGGAGGTGAGAGTAAAAATAGGTCGCTGACTTGCTCATAAATCTAAGTATTGATTTGAACACGAAGGCGGGGTGATTCAATAAATATACCACAGCTCACTCTGTGTATTGCAATGCCAATTCTTATGCACAGAAAGAGACAATGATGGGAAACCATTAAGCTGACTGCTGATGGCATCAGGAGCTAAGAATATTGTTCTCCATGTCAAAGGAGTTTGATGTGACTTTGTGTAAAAATTTTAATGAGAGGCCTTGGACAGCATTGTTGCTTTTTGTATTCAGTTATATAGAGCACAGTGTGAGGTGTGAGATAAGTAAAGTATTGTTTTCTGTGATATGGTAATTTTTTCCCCCTAAAAACAGTTTCAGAAGAAATAAACCTTTTACTGTAGATAGTTTTTTTCTGTTCATTAATTAACTGTCACTAAGGTCATATCTTGCATATTTTTCTGGAATTTTTCGGGTTTTAGGAATTTAGGGGAATGTTCTATTCTACATTGGTGGATATAAATTGATTGAATTCAAATAATTTATACTCAAGATATTTAAATTTTGACATTTTCAGGCCAAAAGCCAAATTAAAAAGCCATATTAAAAAACTACATACAATATTACACACTGGCAGTGTGTGGGAGGCTGTGAAACTGCATGAGACCTAAATTAAAATTCACACACATGACAACTGAACAATTAGAGCAGTTCTTATTTATTAATTAAATTCTTTTTTATTATATTAGCAATGGATTGCATGACTGGCTGACAGAGTTAGCAACTAGCTAGTGAACATAGTGGAGCATTTAGCTGCTTTTGGTGGAAACCAAAAACAGACAATCGTGATGAATATTGGAATTACATTCATTGGATCACATTTCCAAATGATGCTAATGTTCCTCCGTATCTGTTGGATGTGTAAACAGGTGACTGTTTGCTAACAGGATATATGTCAGTGTTGTGACCAAAAATAAATGTGTAATAAATGAATAATTGTAAAAAAAACAAAAAAAAAAAAAAACAAACAAACAAAAAAAAAAAAACAACAACTTGATTTTTGGTGTCTGATTACATGCCTGTTCCACATTCTTTTGACATAACCCTCAACATACTCCTAAAAAGACACACAAATAAAAGCACTGCCTTTATATATATCTTCAAAGCACACGCGTTGAGAAGTCAGGTTGTTCTAGATCCTCAGGGCATGCAACATAATGTAAATATATATATTGGGAGAAGAGCTGAATCTGGAATGGACCAAAGGAAGATACTACAGTGATGACCTGAACTCTCCAATGGCATCAGATAAAATTCTGTGCTGCAGATAGAGAAAAAGCAGCCTAAAGCAGTGGCAGAGTTGCCAACCCAGAGAGTAGGAGTGAATGATCGTCTGTGTCAAAACCTGAACTAAGATCTAGGAGAACTAAAAGAGGATTTTCCACCTTAGTTACTAAAAGCAAGTCATTCATCACCTTGAGAGAAGCTGTCTTGCTGCTATGAGGTGCATGAGAGGCAGATTGAAATTTCTTCAGAGACTATTACTGCTCAGAAGAGTAAACTAATCAGTTTACTTCTTTTTTATGAACCTTGGGCAGGAATGGCAATATAGTCAGTAGCTGCTTAGAAAATAAGGGTCAAGCATACAAATATAGAATAGTGATATCATTGTTAAGGATTATATGGAAGCCATTCCTCTGGTTAAAGCGGACATATTATGCTTTTTGTGATTTTCTGTATCTATATGCTGTTATGATATCAGATATCTATATTAAACACTATTATAGACCCAAAACTTGAGGTTAAGGAGTAGAAACGCTCCTTGCAAGTCAAAAGCTAGGGCTTCAACCTCTGCTGAACGCTTTGTTTGTAATAGGTTTTTCTATCTTGCAGACCAGGTGTTGCCAGTTCCATAGCCTTGGTTGCTAAGGTTGTTGCTAAGGTTTTTCCATGTGTTTGCGTTGACCACTCTCATATTTCAGATTGGATTTTATCTTGAACGTGTACAGATGTATTTGAGAAGTTGAAGTTTCAAGTGAAGAATCCTGATAGTTTGTTTCATGGTTTGTTTATGAAGCCTCCAGAGTGGCTGTAAGTCGGCCATGATCCAGCTTCTGAAAACTAACCAATCAGAACAGACAGCTTTTCAGGAGGGGCGGGCCTTAAAGAGACGGGAGCTAAAACAGCCTGTTTGAGACAGAGGCTGAATTGAGGAGCTGCGTACACATCATTCTGATATAATGAGGTAGGTCTGAAGGAATGCCAGAGCTTCAGCTATGTCAGACATATTTATTTTTATATTGTTATTAAAAAGACAATTATATTTATTTTTATAGTTTCCTCCTTGTAATAAAAATAGTAATAATAATTAAAAAATGATGATGATAATGATAATGATTCAGAGGACCACTCCCCCTGCATTATAATGACATATTTTTTAACTGTGATACGATGATGATGCTCACCTGTGGTTAATAACTTTTTTGTTAGTTATAACTATTTTTTAATATATATTTGCGGTTGCCTGTACATCATTACAAGGCTGATTTTTTTTTCAAATGTATTTTCTTTTATCATCATCATCATAAAAATAATAATAACAATGAATCAGAAGAAGAGAAATATTTAAGATTCAGTCATTACTATGGTAACATCACATGATGCACACTTCTTACCTATAATCACTGTGCTTTCATAGACACCAAGAGCATCTGCTCCCATCGTCCATTGATTCCAATGTAAACCCAACCACAGCGTTATAAGAGGCTTTGAGCATCAGTCCCATTAGAGAACCAAGAGTGGAAAATCCCACTGTCTGGAGATATTTTCCCTGCTGTCAACTCCCATTTTCAAGGTTTTCTTTTAGTAATGATAAGATATTCACAATATTCAACACAAAATCAAGAAAGTCTACTTCATAATTCAGCAATATGATAGGTTAATGTTATGGTCATCACTTTTAATTATTTCTCCTTTGATTCTAAGAAATTTTTTGGTTGGATAATAAAAGGCTACATTACCCATGATCCACAGCTACCATTGCTATGGAGAAGAAGCCAGTCTGCTCTGCATTTCCTGTTACAAAACCGTAATTACAGAATTTATTCCAAACTGATTAAGATTTTGTGTGCAAACCCCTTGCACACACACACACACAATATTGGAGTGCTTTATCAGATTACATGGCTCAATATTAATTGAAGAGGACTGTAAGTTTTAAGCAAGATGATTTCATATTAAATATCCTCAGCCACATATTCTTGGAAATATAAAATTAAATTAGCAACTTCTCATTTTACAATGTTGTTTGAAATGTGATTGCAGCTGACCAGCGGCAATTTCAAATGAAATGAAGCCCGCCCACAGCAGACAACCCAAAACAGGAATCAAACATGCCAAGTCCTCCCACAACACAATGCCCTTCCCTAACCTGTCTTTGCAGTAAATTCCATCATATCTTATGTCATGGCCATATAAACAGGATGAAGGCAGACATATCAAACTGGACTCCATATGTCACATCCCTCCTTTAGTCCCCTTAATCACTTTCATATATTTCATCAAACTGGACTTTAGATTGTTCATTGCATTCAACATCCACTGTTGTATCATTTAACTATTTATGAATATCATATTTAATTTTTGTTCTTGTCACCTTCATGTATTTCATGTCTTTGTTCACAGCACAGTCCGTATTTCCTTTGTAGGGGCAATATTTCATTTCAAGTTTTATATCCTATTTCAAAACTATTACTATTCCATTCTGTAAATAGATTTTAACATTTCAATTTACTTTTAATATTCCTTTATTATTATTACATTACTTTGGTCTATTTTTATTCCTTTGTGTTGTTTGTGGGAGCAAATGCCAAGACACATTCTTTGTATGTTTGCATTGGCTGATGAAACAGATTCTGATTGAATGTACTACCATATATCAAACAGCAATCTGCAGGGTTGTTGTGTAGCCTGTTCATTCCTGTCAGAAAGAAGCTTACTGGAGATGCTTATACGCTTAGACATCTTTGAAGTCTGGTTTCTTCCCTTAACAAGAATTAGAGTGATCATAACGCTGTATACGCTGATAATGATGTTTCATATCTGATAACATTTTGTTGACAAGTGGCCATTGTGTAGGTAAAGCAGGATAATAAAGTTCATAATGATAACTGAGAAAAGTAAAGCTCAAATCATTCATTCATACTGCTTGATTTTGTTTTCTCACACACATTTACAATAAGAAGTACATTTGTATCTTAATTACACATATTATGCTCCAGTTTATAAAACAGGTCTGTCAGTTTTGGAAAGCAGAAGGCTCTACATTATCCATGGGCCTCAGCCACTGTTGCTATGGAGAAGAAGCCAGTCCATAATGTGGAAACTTTTAAGGTGAAATTGTCTGTAGCATGGCATATGAATGCAGAAGACACATTTCAACCTAGAAATTCTCCTGTCACACCTGAGGTTATCCTTTTAACCTGTATTGGTGTGTGTGTATGTGTTTTTTCTTCCATTTGCTGGCAGTGGCAAAGTGTGGGATGACTGGGAACCAGCACAGCAATATACAGAGCCAACAACAAGCCCACAATAGCTATACAAGCTGGAGTTCTATATTCATTTATTCTGATGGTTGACAGGAGCCCAATGGTGGTTTATGTTTCTTTCTTTAATTTGTCACCTGTGTTGTCACCTATCATGTTTATTTACAGTACAATTATACATTAATTACACATGTCAAAAATGTGTTTTTTTTAATCATTTAAAAAATACCGTGTGCTTTTCCCCCCTAAAAATGTAATATCAATTTGAACAGGAATTTAAAAAATTGGAATTTAAAACTAGAAATATTATTTATTTAGGTTTGTACTTTAGTTTTATTTATGCAAAAAAGATTTCAATGACTCATACATTCATACTGCTTGCTTTTGCTTATTTACAGGTTATACAAAGAGACAAATCATATATAAATATAATACTCATGGATCCTCATGTGTTGTAGGATTACAGGTAAATGTAGTATGCTGCTTATGAAACAAGATGTAAGAAGTACATTTGTATCTTAATTGCAGATGTGTGTTGTAGATTTTTTTGAAAGGGTAGCATCACAACTGAAGGTCCTCAGCCAATAAAGGGATGGCAGCTAGTTGTTTGTAACTTGTTGTTTATAGCCTGTGTGCTATGTGAGGTCACCTTTAATTACTGTCAAGGGAAGAAACCAGGCAACAAAGATGCCTAAGCATATAAGCATATCCAGAAGGCTTTTGACAGGAATGCATAGACTACTACTTACACAACCCTGGAGATTTTTTGGGTCTTTTTTTTTTTTTATCATATTCTTGGCTTTGAGATTACATGACAACATGACATAGCCCATTCAACCCCATCTTCATCCCATGCAGCCATGGTATAAGATTTGATGCAATTTAGTACAAAGACAGGTTAGGGTTAGGGAAGGGCATTGTGTTGTGGACTTGGCATGTTCGACTCCTATTTTGGGTTGTCTGTAGGTGGGCTTCATTTCATTTTCAATTGCTGCCGGTCGGCTGTGATCACAAATCCAAACACCACTATCTCTGTTAACAAAAAACCAGTGACAGTAAAATGGGAAGTTGCTTCAGTTAATTCAATTTTATATTTCAAAGAATATATGGCTGAGGACATTTAATATGAAATAATCTTTCTTAAAACATAGTCTTCTTCAATTAATATTTTGAGCCATGTCTTCCAATAAAGCACTCCAACATTCTGTGTATGTGTGTGTGTCTGCAGAGAGTGGCTTCTTCATCGTTGCAATGGTGGCTGAGGATCATGGGTAAAGTGATGACCATAACATTTACCTGGTTGGGTTTACATTGGAATCAATGCTCTTGGTGTCTATGAAAGCACAGTGATTATAGATAAGAAGTGTGCATCACGTGACGTTACCATAGTAACGACTGAATCTTAAATATTTCTCTTCTTCTGATTCATTGTTATTATTATTAAAGAAAATTAAAGAAAATTAATCAGCCTTGAAATGATGTACAGGCAACCGCAAACATTTATTATCATTTATTTAGTATTAACATTAACACAGATGATGTTGGAGCTTGAGTATTCACATCATATCAAACTGGATTATATGCAAATTCACAATAAAGCAAAAAGTGACATTAACCACAGTTAACAAAATTGTCATTCTAAAGCGGTAGGAGTGGTCTTCACAATCATTATCATCACCATTATTTTTTAAATTATTATTATTATTATTATTATTATTATTATTGTTAGGGGGGAAAAGAGGAATATAATCGCATTTTTATTAATAGAGTAAAGGGAACATATTTGACACGGCTGAAGCTCTGGCATTCCTTCAGACCTACCTCATTATGTCAATATGAAAACTTATATCACACACATAACAGTGTTTTTAGAGCAAAAACTTGTAACTAAAGCACTACAATAAATTCAGTCAAATGACAATAAAAATAACAGCAAAATAAACTTTTCTAGACTAGAAAACAAATCTCACCACCAACCTACCACAACAAGGATCCTAATTGACTTTCCATTGGTATTGTTTCCATAATTTTAACACATTACGTGTCGCCACAAGATAATGCGGTGTTAAGAGGTGGTCACTTCACATATTTCTGTGAGATCAGGTTGGTAAGGGGCGAGTATAGGATTAATAAGGAGTTTTTGTTTACCTGTAAATCATGCAAAGATACTGCAGTGGAGCCCCAGATTAAAAATATAGACCTGGAAATGTGCATCATATGCGCCCTTTAAGGATAGATGTATTAATAATGGATCCAGCTGACAGTCAAAAATCTAGACGATGTCTTCCCCAACACTGTATGGTGACAATGTAACACTGACACCATACATACACATTTACAGCAGTGATGACATATCAACAAAAATACCTAAAAAAAAAAAAGTGACACAGAAGACTGATGAGGCCAACACTTGAGGCCAGAGTGGAATAATCTTTACAACAGTGAATTTCCATGCAATACAGACATAAAAGGCACGTCAAATAATGAATCCAAATGACTACTGTGACCTGTTTCCACTTATCCAAGACGTCCAAAACAGATTATACAATACAACGGGTAGGTCCAATCAAGCAATCTTATTGGTCAACTAGACATTTAGAATGTCAAATCAGCACGGCAACACACCTAGCCATGCTCAAATGAAAAATGCCTCATCATTTGAAATATTACTCCACCATTGATTAGAACTACAGACCATTACGTCGCACTAACAACAACAGTCACTTCAAGGTAGACAACTGGCAGTTGATTTGAGTTGCCGGCAAACTTGTTTATTTCTGTTGTCATTTTCAGCTGTAACTTTAATATTTGAAGATATATAGTTAAACACAGTGGTTCAACCTATCTGATGTTTCTGCTGTGCTTATTTTATGTACTCTGTGTTGCTCAAGAGGGACTAGAAATCATCTCTGTTGCTAGGTTGTTACTAAAGGTCAGCTTAAAGGCTTAAAGTCTTGCATAATAATGAAATAATAATAATAATAACAATAATAATGATGATAATAGGTGTTCTGAAGAAACATGGTCAACTTGCCTAATGATTCCTGTTTTATTTCTACCTTAATGTACCAAATTTGTGACACTCACTTTCAATGAGAAAACTAAAAAACACAAAAACCATCATGAAAGGGATCGTCAAAGCAGAAGAGGGGCTATGTCTGAAGAGTTGAGGAGTAAATTGCGCCCAGTTTCATCATTTGAAACTTACCTATCTAAAATTCCTAAAAAGGCTAAAGCTTTTTTGCCTCCATCCAAAGAGAGGAGAAAACTTAGGGGAGGTGTGGTACTCTTTGGAGCCAATAGGTGTCAATTACCTTGGTTCCCTGCTCACACGAATCTCTAAAGAGGCATTCACATCAGTGATTTACACAAATCATAGCATCAGGAGCACTACTATCTAGAAACTGGACTGGAAGCGAGAGAAATCATGTCCATTAGTGGACACAAGTCTGAGAGTTCCTTACAGTTCCTGGGCACCTTGTCTAGATAATAGATAACGGTGGAGCAACATTCTATGCACCAGCCATGGGAACATAAGGCCTTTGGAGGATAGCATCTCAAACAGCTCTATAGCATCACCTGCTAAACAGCAGAGATCCAACATGGACTTCATGGACAGCTGTTTCAACAACTGTTCTTTTAATGGAAGCATGCAATTCATTTTCTACAAATAGCTCAAAATGCGTTATCACCCACAACAACTGGGTGATGCTGCTCTACGTAGACGTCATGTGACTTATTCTGCGGTACTGTACGAGTGTATATGACTTCACTTTACAGGACACACATGAGAGATCAGACAATTTCTTCACTTACTGAAAAAACATTTGGTTTGTGATTCAGTCTGGAATGTATACCTTGCATTGGGTAACATGTATGGTTATATGTATTATGTATATGTTAGACAGCAGGGCCTCAAGGGTAACAGCATGAATAGAGTCATATAAATATCATGTGGAAGGTAGAGCTCTGTAAAGCTTTGTCAAGGTCTGGTGGAAATATGTGACAACTATAGATGCCTCCCAAGGTCATCAGGATAAATACTAGTGAACTTCTTTCCTTCTTCAGAATTCTCCACGGAGACTCTTCGCAGTCTCTGTGTCTCTAACATGTGTTCTGTTTGAATTAAAGAGACGCTTGACTTCAACCAACCTCAGTCTATTTGATAATTTGTCAGTTTGTCTATTAGATTTCCAACACAATTAAGAGATGTATGAAACGGGCTAAAATTTATACAGAAAAACTCTTGTCGCAATCCTGAAAATATAGAATATGTAAATAAATATTTAAGAGCACACTAGAATGAAACATTTAGTAAACTATCTGAAACATTTTTGTTCTTAATTTCAAAGGTTATTTATAACCTCAGAAGCCATCAGCTGTGCCAGTGAGTTGGTGACACAGTGGCACCAGCTTAAAAATTATATAGTACTGCACCAATCTGCAGTACTATATAGTCAATGTTCTTATAAATTTGCAGATGTTCATTAAGATGTTTGATCGATTTGGCAACAATTAGTTACGACATTGTATATCTAGCATATTTAGTGTAGACACAGCTTGATACGGGAGTTGTGCCAAGAGTTTACAATCACTGCCTTTTCAGAACTAAACAAATCCCACTGCAAATAGATCTTTTAAAATCTTAACTCTAACAATTGGAGGTTTCAAAAATTAAACTAATGCAGAGGCATTTGGTGTTTTAAAAAGGTAAAAAGATTTGCTTTTCTCCCTTCTCTTTTACAGATCGTTGTCAGGCTCCATTACAGCGGGAGACAACCGTCTAACCTTACCTCCTGGAGCACTTGTGCTGCTCTACAGCACACCAGTCACCAGACATGCCTTAGCTATCTAATGCATAATTTGGTGCCTAATTTGACAGTCTTCACTTCAGCCTGTTTTGCCTGCAGGTTCTCAGTCAGCAGAACAAGCTCTGTGTGTATTGCATGCTATTTTTATCTGAGTGCACATCTCTTGTTAATAGGTAAAAAGCTTGTTGAAACCCTTCTTTGCATCACCATCAAAGTCTGGGAGCCTCACGTGGCATTGTAACCTTTTTTTTTTTTTTTTTTTTTTTTTTCTTGCTGAGGACGGGATGTTTTTTGCGCGATAATGATGTGGTTAAATAAAATAAGGTCACAACAACTGTATCATTTTAAGTTTGAATAATGTGAAGAATGCAGTAGAGAATGGTGTTTCAAAAGATGGAGAAAACCTAAAACCATGCAGTCGGGGCATTGCATCAAACATTCACCCCTCATACTGCATTTCTGCCTCTCATTTGGGAAGCCAGTCCAATTACTAAACGTGAGCCTTTCACTGAGAACTGTTACAGAAGTCAAGCGATTATCCTTTTATAGTCATGGACCAAAATCCTCTGCAATCCTATTTGTTGATAACCCCTGCTGGTGGTGGCTTAAGAAATATGAAATGAAACCTGGGAAACAGTATCCAGAGAAGTTGCCATTCTCTCTGGTAAACACAATGCCATTATATCTGCCTGTAATGAAATCGACCAGCATGGGCTACTCTGTCTCATCTGCAGTCATTGCTGGCACTCTGGAGATGGACTCCCTGTACGCATTCACTGTGTTGAGTGTTTTATCAGCAAACAATGATTCAATGCTTTGTGGTCTACCACAAGCTGTGCTTCTCACACATCAAGTGGAGTGCTATTAGAGAATACTTGGGGTGAGGAGGGGTGGAGGGGGGTAGGGTAGGGATTGATGCCTCTGGACGAAGTCTCTTTGCACTGCAGGAATTGTGCTGACTGAGCCGTTCTGATAGACAAGCCATGTCTGTATTCAGAGCTCAGCGAGGTTCAGGAACCCTATGTGACAGCAGCAGTGTTTGCCAAGGGGGAAAGGCCATGGTAAAACAAACAAGCAGCTTTAGTCCATTGGAAAAATCTGAGAGCTGCTCCTGTTTGCCCAAAGTCTTTGGCTCAGTCTAAGGACATTTTCACACCTATAGTTCATTTACTCTGGTCCAAATCAGTTGATGAGCTGGTGAACTTGGTGTGTTTTTCCCCTTGGTTCAGTTTCTTTTCACACAGAGAAAGAACCGTAATGAGACCACCTCTTCTAAATGGTCTTGGTGTGGTTGTTTTAGTCCACACTTGAATGCGATTACTGTGTTCACACCTGACCAAACGAATCACACCAAGAGGGAAAATGAACCAGAGTTCAATTAAACCACATAAAAAAAGTGCAGGTGTGAAAACATCCTAAAGCAGGAGAGGTGAAGTGAGCAGCAAAGAAAATGCTGTAGTCTAAATGACATCTTTTGGGAAAAAGCTATATAATATAGCTGTATAGTGCACCCATTTCATCCGACTTAGTTTAGAATCTCAAATGTCTGCAAGCTCCAAATTTGACACTTGACATATGCATTTGAGCATGATACATGGAATAAATTTGAGTGCAGCAAAGTCCTTCGAGGTCAGACTCAGACAGCAGCACAATACAATAGAGTACACTGTGTTGAGTCTCTGCAGCAGCCATTTTATTTGACCTTGAGAACTCTTTTGTGAAAGAGACAATTGACTGGCGGACATAAAAGCCTGATCTGTGTCACAGTTGATTTGCCCATATTGACCCGTGGAACTGTTTACTTTTCCACCCAAACTCTCCCACATTATATTCTAGTTTCCAAAATCTAAAAGAGAGTGCACATGCAAGAAAGCAGTTTTCCTTCAGTATTATGCTCACTGTGAGGTTTATCAACCAGAAATTCAAAGAAAAAAGTATCTTTCTCATACAGCCTGAATATCATATCCATTATACTACAAGTTCTTGAAAAGATCTCACCTTTAGATGATCAGATTTCCTGTTGAGATAAGAATAGAAAGGACGGTATTAGCACTGCTGAGTTTGCCAACACTTCTCATTGTACAGCATAATCCGAGATGTCTGTCATCTCTACCTCACATGTACAGTAGACTGACAGGACAATGAGAAAATAGTCAGAATGTTGTGCTGAAAACAAATACACTCGTTTATAGTCCTTGCAAAAAACAAAATGGTTACATCACAACCCTCCAGCATGCAGCTGAGATCTGTTTGATTGCCACACTCACAGGAGAAAAATTGCATGAGACAGTGTTTTTCTTCAACTATCTTGGATAGTTTTTAGGTATACAGATATTCACTGCAAGTATTACATCATTTTAGTGTATACCAGTAAGGCCGTTTGATCATATTTGCCTTCTAGATGAAAGTGCACTATAAAACTATAAACTACTCAGAGGGGCAAAAAAACTGATGTGAGTAAAAGGTTTCTTCTTTTCTTCTCATGGGGTCAACAACCATTCTCTTCTTTCTGTCAAAAACCTGCAACAATCATACTCACAAATACTTTTTAAGCCCCAACTTG
Source organism: Euthynnus affinis (assembly GCA_029490765.1). Classification (NCBI taxonomy): domain Eukaryota; kingdom Metazoa; phylum Chordata; class Actinopteri; order Scombriformes; family Scombridae; genus Euthynnus; species Euthynnus affinis. The sequence continues at coordinate 6,514,714 of CM055840.1, read as the reverse complement.
CTTCTAGCATTTTCTTTTTTCTCTTCATGATGGCACTGAGTTTTTCAGCCAGTCTCTTAAAACATGAGCTGATGTCAGAGGACCAAACTCTGCTTTGGCTTTGCCCTGTGATTTTTTTTTTTTTTTTTACATCAGTTGAATGAAATAAAAAAATGTTTTTTCTTATTTAAAAAAAAAAATACAATATTCAGTTTTATACTGTTAATGATTAATGCTTTGGGGGATTGTACAAAACAAATGGTTTATAAAACATGGTGAGGATTTATTCATGTGTGGAACCATTGAATATGATCAGAACTGTTATACATAGTTCACAATCTGTTTATACAGCAAGTACATATCCCTCTAATGAATAATAGTAATAATAAGTTATTCAATTCAGACAAATACATTAATAAGCATCTAAAACATTCTTTTCTTTGCTTACATCTTATATTTTTGCAATGTGTTATAAACAATTTATGACTGCCTGCCCTTTGTATATCTCCCCACCTACATTATTAATAATTCATTGGAGTTACATGTTTAAGGCTGGTGGCAGCCATGAGATCACTGCACAGATCAGGTACAGCCCTGGGCAAGTGAATCTGTTCCAGTGCATCATGGGCTGCAGCTGCAGAGTGATTCTCATACAGTATACTGAACCACACCCCTTCTCCTGCACGCACACACACACACACACACACACACACACAAAAATCAACCTGAGATTCAGGAGCTCTCCCCTTGAATCCAATGACCCTCTTGTGGTGGCAATAAATTTATGAGGTAGCAGACAGTTTGACAGCAATTGTATAATCCACAGAATTTATGAGTGCAGCGGAGGACCTCCGAAGTAGTGGCAGATAATGAAAGATGATGCTGATGTTGTGTGAAAACACTGAGTGTAAGAAATGTGACTGATATCAAAGTAATCTAATTTTGTGGAATCAAATGCATATAGTGCTGTATAAAGGGAGGAGGTTTGGCTCAAACTAGTATGGAGCTGTCAATTCAATACTGGTGCAGAGTCTTATTCAATTTAGCAGAGGTTAAATCCCAATGATGTGACTTGACAATTCTCCCTCAGAAATCTAATTGTTCCTGACAGTCAGGAGAGACTGTCTGTAAATGACATATAACAAAACAATGAAAGGAATAAATGCCTGCTGCTTTTAGATATGCACATTCATAATGTCTGTTTAGCTAGTTTGAATATGATCGAAAAAGAAGCCCCTTGATTTGTTACATACAATACTGTAAAAACCCATAGCTTATGCAACTGAAATCATACTAATAAAATACATTCCATGATGCGGAACACTTTATACAAATTCCAGTCAGGTAGGAATTGTTCACATAAATGCACTGATTAGTGCAACAACATACATTTTGATGTTGGAACATCACAATCTGACATCTGGAAAACACAGAATGCCCGGAATGTAAAATCAATTGCAACCTTCATTAGAGTTGAGCAAATATCTCTATCAACACATGCAAAAGTACTGAAAGTGAAATGGATACATTCAATAACAACACGTTCTGTGTGTGTGATTGTGTGTGTGTGTGTGTGTTAACCTTAGACAACATGCCAACAGTGGAGACTGCCCTTTCTAAGTAATGAGATTATCTGACAGCACATGTGCAACAGGATAGCCTCTGCTGCAAAGCACTCTTTGCACACTCTGCATGCCGGTCTGATTTACTGTTTCACAATTCCGATAGCCTTCCAGTATTGTAATGTAGTATCCATTAGCTTTCATACTATCATTGAATTAACAGGTATTCAAATTGATTTAATGGATTAAGAGGTAAAAGCAAACACATTCCAAGGGGATCCGAGAATGGATGACCACTTAGTAGCTCAGTTTGTGCAGAAAGCTATCACTAAGTTCAAGATGCTTCATATAAGCTTTACTTATTTTCATATATTCTTACCATTACCTTCCGGCATATAAATCTGTCATATTATGGTGGTTTGCGGTGGCGGATGGGTTGTGAGGGTTGGGGGTGGGAGGGAGGGATGCAGTTGGCACCGGAGTGTGTGTGTGTGGGCATGTGAACTTGGCAAAGACATGAGATGAGAAAATACACTCACCAATTCTATTGTCTCCTTGTACATCACGGTTCAGTCTGGGTGGTGTGTTTCTAAGCTCTGCGATGCATTTACCGTCCAAAGGGAGGATTAGTGAGGAACACGCAACAAGATTTGTCTTTTCTCTAGACTGGCTCAATTTTCATATCTCCTTCAACAGAGGCTCATGTTAGGGTTCAACAAATGGTCGGAATCGCAAGATTGTTATTTCAATGGATTTCCTAAATAAATGGAAATGTATGACGAATATTATTTAAAATATGAGCTACAGTAGAGAGCATTGATTTATGATGTTAGCTGAAAAAACAGCCACTCAGTCCTTGACTTTGTGAATTATTATTTTTGTGAGCTTGGAATATATGATTGGTAGGTGGAAGAATTATGCTTTCAATCTGATAAAGTGTATGGAATCCCAAAGTGTTCAATATTAAATGAATAAATAAGTCATTATTAAACAAGTAAATCACATGAATGAATGCTTTCCTTTTAGTTCACTTAACAAAGTTGCACATGCTGTCTCTCTAGATGGTAAACTACGGGTTGGGTTGTAAACCTGGATTATTACTCTTCATGAAACTGAAGAGAATGTTAACAGCAACCCAGCCTAGCTATTATTATTTTATTTTTATTGTAGTTGTTTGATTCAGAATGACTTAGACATGGTTGTTAACAGGAGCTAGCTGGCAAAATCCATTTGCAGTTGTTGAGCATGCTTGCTTAAAAAAGGCAGGGGGCATGTGATTGCCTGGAATTTTTAATTTAATTTTTAAAAAACATTTTTATTAAAAAGCTAAAATGAACACAAGTAACGTGAAAATAATAATAAAATTACATTTAAAAAGTGTTGAAATGGAATTTTAAATATACATATACATGATAATTTATTTCATGTCTTTTTTTATTTGATATTGAAAACTTCAGGACTGTATAATGCTGAAGTATAAAAAAACATCATTAATATGTGGATAAAAATAGATGGAATATTATGTTTCTAAGCTTATCATTTATTACTTCAAAGACTATTAACAGTAAATATTTCAATCCCAGAGAAAACAGAATGTATTATGTGTAGATACGAGAGAAATTTAAGCTTGTAGGAACAGAACTCAACGTAGCACTTGGGTCCATTGCCTCCATCATGTTTCAGCCGGTGTTTGAAGTGCGTGCGAGCCACAGCGAGGTACGTCCGGGGTCTCTGCGGTGGAACCTTTGAGAGAGGGATTAATAGGAGTGGGGGGTCTGCTGATGCATGCTCTTGCTCCTTCGGGTCTCCATAATTCATATTGTCAGCTGAAGACTCTGTGCAGAGCACCAACCCGGAGCTGTCTCTCATCATCACACACAGTCAAGAGCCTGTCAGAACAGATGAAGCCACCGGCTCAGCACTGTCGAGGAACATTGAGCCGTAATTCACATTCTCCTGCCCCGACAGGCCTCACTAAATCCAGGTCCCGCCATGAAACGCTGGCGTCTGATCAAGGAAGCCCTGTGTTGAAACCACTGTGCTATGAACTAGATTAGCAATGATCGACTCACCCTGCCTCCCCATCACATGATATTGGCACCGATAATTGATATGTCGCCTTCTACAGCGCTCCAGTATGTGCCTATGCATGAATTCTTACACTGTAAAAAAGAAAATTAAGACATTTCTTTTCAGTTCATGGCTTATTCAGGATGTAGCAGATGTGTGCGACGCATATAACACCCTCTTCTCTGCATTTTTCTTGTGCAAATTGTGTTGCAGCGATATCAAAATTAAACTCCGAGGGGTTGTTGGGGATTAAATTAGTGTAATGATACGCAACATCACACTGCAGTGTCCTTTTGCCACAGCCTGGAGAGGCATGCGAGTTTATCCGACCCAGTGTAGCTGGGTCTCACAACAATTACCAGCAGCAGCAGCAGCCGGATATTTGTGCTGATATAAACATCTTGGCAGATGCGTACAAAAGCTGCAAAGCCACCTTGTCCCTCTTACAGCGAAAAAGTTCCTTTGAGTATATTTAACTGAGAATTTCAACACCATCAGCATACAGAATCCACATCTGTGTCTGATTGGCTTAATTAAGGCATAATGAAGAAGCATGGATGCTACATCCAGCTCAGGGATTTCTAGTGCCCAGTGTCAGACCTCATTTATACCACTAGGCTCCATGATTGGCACCTCGGTCTTCAGGAAATCTCGGGTAGGCTAAACATGAACCACCAGGAATAGACTGAAGAAATTATGTTTGAGACGACTACAAGCTACAAGCAATAATGAAGTCCCCAAATGTATAAACTGTGAGAAATTACATACTTACATACATACTTTGCTGAGACATGGAAATTTCCCTGGGAGATATTTATTATTGGACGCATATTATCATTTAAGAATATATAAATGAAATTGCACATGTGGCAACACGAGTTGATATAACATAACAGCAGTTTAGGAATGTTAATCACCACACCATCCATTGCTTCCGTGTGCCGCTAATACAAATGTATAATTCAAATACATATTTAATTTGCTTGAGGCGTGTGTGCAAGAGAACAAATTACAGTGCAGAAAAAGAACTGACATATTAACATATGTCATCTGCCAGGCTCTGGTTTTATGCTAGCTGCTCAGTGCCTGTTCAAGTTCTCCACGCACGTCTCTTAAAAGCTGCCATTCTGACCATCTTGTGCAGTACCCGACTTTGTTAATGGCTTCCTATGATGCGTGCAACTCAAAGGGCTATACTGTATGTGCTGTATATAATCACAAGCATGTCCTTTCGGCCCATTTACCAAGCTGTTTCAGAAGTGCTAAATGTAGGCAACGTGTAGATAACTTTGTGGAAACAGTGATTTACATATGCCACATAATAGGATATGTCATTGAGGCAAATTGGATTTATACTTGTGCATTAAGGGCAAATTCTAGCTAGCACAGGAATTTATAAGCATGTAGACTTTTTCTCAAAAATCAAACAACGCCTGTGGGCCACAGCAGCGGCAGAATGCTACATGGACGCCATAAGAACTTTGATAGGTCATCTTGGGATATTTGTGTTTTCTCCCACAAGGTGCTGATGCTAGAGGAGATTGTTTATAAAGAAACTTGAGTAAAGAAACTGAAGACACCCTATGCACAGCAGTGCTTCTCTCCTGGGTGCCAGTCGGCTCAGGGTAAACCACAGTAAATCAAAAAAAAAAAAAAAAAAAAAGTCAATATTCCAGTGCACACTGAGATACTAATATTGACACTTTTATTAACAGATTACATTAAAAACAAAAAGGGCTTTTGCTTTTAATTTAATCTGTTAATAAAATTGTCCAACCCGGTATCCTGGTGTGCACTTGAATATTGATTTTTTGGTAAACATGAGTAAAGTTTATGAAAGGCTCAGTATTATAGTCCTCTCCTTTTCTGTAAGCAAAGCCGAATGTGTGTTACTTCTGCTCGCTTTGAAGGGTGCTCACGATCAAAGTGGATGAAAGAACATGAGTACTTCGGCTGTCAATGTGGCCTGGCAGTCTGCTTTTCACTGGTTAGACAAGGCAAATCTTACCATCGCTTCTTTTTATCACAACTGGAATGAAAGAATTATAAGCTACACAAATCAAAGTTTTATATAAGCAATGGATTGAAAGAATAATGTGCAGTGTGAAAGGGGTTCATCATTGTGATAGAAATCACAGGGAATGGTCACCAAACTCTAGAGAGATGAGAACTCCAGCAACACTTGTAGTATGAAGAACAACTTATTAGTTAGCCGATGCAATTAAACTTGCCGCCTTCATCAGGGTCATCATCAAACACATTACAAACAACATTTATATAAAGTAAGCATGAAAAAAAGTTGAAAAATAAATAAATAAAAATAAAGATATACATCCAGACACATATCAGCCAATGGGAGATTTGCAAAGATGGGTTGGATATATGGTCATGTGGCTTCAGGCCAATAATTGTCCAAGGTTAACAGAGGTAAGGGTAGTGTCCAAGAAGGGACATGGGTGACACCATATTTGGTCCATTAACTAGAAAGGTGTAACTAGGAGGTGGTACTTGAGTTTTTACTCCACAGTTCTCCTCAGCTCTACAGCGTGTTTTAGCGTCTTTCAGCTTCTACACCTTTACTGTTTTGGGTCAAGCTCACCAGTCTCATCAGCTTTGTTTCCAGCAGCAGCAAGCAGAGGTTTCAACAAAAAAACCCACTGTGCACTATCTGCCCAGCACCCGCAGCAAAGAAACAAAGTTAGCTACTAGCTGATGAATATTACATTTGCAGCTAAATAAGCTGATATTTTTATAAGGAGTATGCGCTATCAATAGGTGAAATCCAACCCTACGCTAAATGTATCCATGGTGTGACTATTGTAAATTTTGACACAGATGTATAATTTCACCCAAGTGTTGCTGCCATTATCACTTATTTGAAATAATCAGCTAAACTTGAAGGATGGTGTTCTGTAAATGATTTTCAATTGGAACCCTTCTGGGGCATCACTGAATGCCATTAGAAAACCTATGAAGAAAGTGTGATGTTGGTTATTACTATTGCATGTAGAACATATGCTCCAAATTGTACCAAACAACTTGAAACATTTAAATTGTGACACAATCCAGTCAAATTGTTACATGGTTGGCAAATTCCTCCATTTGCCTGATTACCACTTCTTGGCACTTGCTGTAGTAGATGTGATCAACCTTTAATTACACTGATTAGCTTCCAAACAAAGAGAAGAAAACTTATAATTGTCCTTGTGGATACTAAGTTTCCTGAAAATATAAAATGTCAACTTCTCTAATGAACTCTTCTAGGATTTAACAAGCTGAGAGAGCAGGATAAACTACAGTAACAAAGCTTCTTGGTTTAAGGCTTTCAAGTTGAAAACAGTATATCAGTATATCAACTATACTGTGTCTAGGGTGTACAAGTCTATCTATAATTTAGTTTCAGCACCACATTGCTTGGATCCAGGGAAAGATTTATCATTAAGGTTTATTATTTGAGCTTTGGCATAATCCCTTTGAGTTGTTTTAACAGATAATTCTTCATTCTATAGGACAAATTATAAAGCATGAAAAAGACCATCTATCACTGTCTTGATCACCAAGGTGTTGGTATAATCTGCAGCCATGTAATGCTCTGCAATAAAAATGGCAATGAAAATATGAGTCAAAAAATGCTCACCAAAATGCAATTGGACAAGTTCACAAAAAAAGACAACACATATGCTATATGTTATAAATATCAGCTGCTTCATTTCTACCATTGCTCTTTCCAAAATGGCTCATCTAGTTACACTTTGACATTATGTTCAGATGGTTATGCAACTCTCAGTGACATTTATGGTATAATCTGGAAGAATGCACATGTGCACCTGTTTGTTACATATTATATAACCAAGATGTTATTTGAACAGTTGTAAATGACAGCTGCTGCTGTTCATTCACTGTGGAGTGATAATGAATCCAGACTCAGAGGATTAACACTTACAGCAACAATGGCTGATGAAATTGATTTATTTCATTAATTCTTTTTCTCAGGTGGATCTTGATAAAAATAAAAACACAGACTGATCAGACTCAATGATATTTGTTTTCCCACAGAATAGTGTAGCTGATAAATATTAATGAGTTTGACAGAGAACACAGAGTTAAAGGATATCTTTGTTTGGGTGTATAAAGAAATTAAAATATGAAGAAACAGCACGACTATATCAAGGAACTTACAGAAATTGGCACCTCGACCACCATCTCTGTACCAAGAAGACCTAGAAAGAGAACAGACTCTACAAACACTGCACAAGAGGCAAAACTCAAGGACACCATTCACATACAGAAGAGGGAGAAGAGACAAGAGATGCTGAGAGAGGGTGAAGCAGGTAATTTCAGATAACACATGATGTGAGAGCAGTTTTGAGCAAAGACAGAGCAACGAACATTTACATTTTTCCTGACAAGGATCTCTTGTCACTGCGCGAGTAGCGTGATATTCTAGTGCCGCAAAAGAAGGTCAGGTGGATAGTCGGGGTCAACAAAACATGTGACCTTGACATTCAAGACTGCTGTTCATATCTAGTCTCCTACCAACAGTCAGTGATGGTGTCTTTTAACTCTGATCACAATCATCTACTAACCTTAACCAAGTAGATTTAATTGCCTGAACTTAACCGAGCTTTAACCATAGAGGTATCAGGAAACACTGCTATGTATCGCACATGAAATAATCCTGCCAGTATGGATGTCAGATCAGAAATGGCGAATAATAAAATCAAAAGCTTCAGAACAGCTACTGAGTGAACTACAGGTCCAGAATTAATTTTCTGTCCCAATATCCAACTTTTAATAAAGTGGAATTATCTTCTAAAGTAAAAGTTGAGTTCAAATGTTAGTTGCTGCCTGTGGTTTTAAGTTTTCTTGAAATTTCTGTCACATTAGAAATTCACAAAAGAAGGTTACAGAGGTGGTTTTTAATCCCTTTAATATTCAAGTCCTTGTTTGGTCACATTCTAAGCTTGAAAAACTCAATTTATCTGATCAAGGTCACCCTTTGAAAGTAAAATGCTGTTAGTATAGAGGCATAGAGTAACCTTGTTTTTCTAATTTGATATCCCTTATCTATGTAGATGGTAGATGCACTGCTTCCCACTCATTCACTTACATTCACAGTTGGGAGCTGCCCAGTAGAGTCACAGCCCTCTGCTGTTGGCCACAGAGCAGCTCCACAAGGGCAAATGGGGGTTAAGTGCCTATATCAAGGACAGTTATATGGTAGTGGTTGAGAGAAGAAAAAAAACCCATCTCATTCGCTTTCCTTATTCCTTGTTTTACTTCCTGTGTCACTCATCTGTTCCCTTTGCCAAGGACAAGAGACAAGAGGAATCAAAACAAGAAGACATAATACAACACGGCAGAAACCTTGACAAAGCCACCTGAACCCTCGTCTGAATAGAGCTTTAATCTTGAGAGACACCAGAGCTGAGAAGAGGAGTCTCCACCCCTTCACCGACGACTACCTGTGAGGATTCATCTTCTTCAACCCCCCAAATCCCAACCAGGTCACCCTCCTCTCCAGTCACCCTTTCTCCCGCCCCCCTCTTGCAGTTCACTGAGCAGATTGAAAGAGCTGCTCACTGCTGGGACCAAACTTACATCCCGTCCCTTCCCCGCCCTACTCCCATTTTGTCTCCCTTAAACCCCCCTCGGCGTCCACCTCCACCATTGGCTTTAAGTCCTCAGCCAGTTCTGACACATTTGTCACAGTTACAATGATAAGTGATAATATTCTTCCTTTGTTATCATGTAACATTTTGGAAATGTGTAAAATAAAAGATGCTATAGTATGCTACCTCAACAATGTCCTCGAAACATCCTCAGAAGAGCAGTTAAAACGTTTTGTCTTAGATAACATTTAACCTTATAGAAAATTATTTGAAATGATAAACATCCTTAAAATGTTCTTTGAAATGTTTTCTTTAAAATATTATAACTTGCAGGTAACATTAGCCAATGTTGTGGGAATGTTCCCTTCTTGTTGGGTTAGGTCTCCCATATTCCCTGTGCTCTCCTCTTTTTTTCCCTCCCTGTCTCTGTTTGTGTGTGTATGCTGGGCACAGCAACCTGGTTTCCCTCTTCCAGTCTTCAACCAGTGCACCTGCAGCTGATCACCTAATCAACTCAACAAGCCACTGCAGCATAAAACCCCAGCTCATCCATCAAGACCCTGCCAGATTGTTCAGTCTACCATGCAGTTTACACTCCAGTCTGCCTCAGTTGCCAGCCACAAACAGCGTCATATTCATCATCTGTCTCTGGTTTGGACCCTCAACTCATCACCTGCCCAGGTCTGCTAAGAAACCCCATTCTCCAACCTGCTTTTACAACACTGAACCCCTCACCTGCTCCGCTCCAACTGCTCCACCTGCCACTCTCTGGCCGCTTTGCCCCACTCCAATATTGGAGTCTGGTGATTTCAACCACACTGTTTGCAATAAACCCTTTTTTAAACTGCTTCTGCCTGAGTCGGTGTCCTGCATTTTGGGTCCTGATTTGATTAATTATAACAGTTTGGGCATAATATTATAACAATATTATCACTAAACATTCTTATAGTCTCCAGGTTTGTCTAGAATCAGCCCCTAGTTATGCTGCTATAGGTCTAGACTGTCAGGTGACTTTCCATGAGGCACTGAGCTTACCTCTCCTTGTCTCCCTATCCATATGTTTACATTCATGCCCTAATATAGCATGTTATTAACTTGCCATCTTTCCTGGAATTTTGTGCTTTCTCGTCTTGCAGGCGACCTTTGGTTGAGGATTGCCTGCTGTCCCCTTGGTCCAGCTTGATGCCCACTGCTACCGCTATTATTATTGCTGTTACTGTGCTTCTCTGTGTATCTCTGTCCCCCATTCCTTCTTCCTCTCTCAACCCAACCGGTCAAGGCAGATGGCTGCCCATCTAGAGTCCGGTTGTGCTTGAGATTTCTTCTTGTTAAAAGGTGAGTTTTTCTTTGCCACTGTCGCCAAGTGCTTACTCATAGGGGAATGTTGGGTCTTTGTAAATTAAAAAGTATGGCCTAGAACTATGTGATAAATGCCCTGAGATAACTTCTGTTGTGACACAACATTAATAAATTGACTTGACTTTGCTGAACTGATGTCTATAATCTGTATTGACTCTGACTGTATTGTTGGTGATCTTAACTTCCATGTTGACAACTCCCTGGACAGAGGGACTAAAGAACTGTGTTGTGTTCTTGATAACTATGGACTGACTCAGCATGTGACAGAACCCACACACAACAAGGGGCCCACTGTGGACTTAATCATCTCCAAAGGTCTGAACATTTCTAAGGCTGTGGTGACTGATGTTGCTCTCTCTGATCATTCCTGTGTTTTCTTTGATTATACTATCTCCATGCACACAAATATTCAAACAAAAGTAATAACAAAACAGTATATCACTGAAAACACCAGTGAAATATTTATTCAGGCTTTCTCTTCCACACAAGCCTCTCAGTCAATGAGCTTGTAGATAATTTTAATTCTAAAATCACAAATGTTATTGATGCCACTGCATCCCACTAAAGTGAAGATCATCTCTGGTAAGAAAAGGTCTCAATGGAGAAATGCCACACTGGTCAGCATAGAAAAAAAAGAGTCGAAAAACTGAATGCAGGTGGTGAAAAACAAATGCCCAGGTTCATTATGACACCTGTAAATAGAGACTTTGCATTTACAATTTGGAACTAAGAAATGCAAGGCGGTCCTTCTTCTCTGACATCATTGCCAAAAACGATAATCCACATGCCTTGTTTGCTACTCTCGACAGACTAACAAACCCTTCTATGTTAGTAGCCTCTAAACTTCTATCCACCACTTAAGTGTGCACTTAAAATCAATTCAAGTAGTATGACCCAATTTTATCCGATCAATCATAAAAATTTGGAAGACATTATACAACATCTGAAATCCTCCCCCTGCTGCCTTGATATTCTGCCAACAGGCTTTTTCAAAAATGTTGCTAATTGCATGGCTTCAGATCTTCTACAAATTGTAGACATGTCTCTTCTCTCAAGTGTCTTTTCCAAATGCCCTGGAAACTGCCGTTGTCAAGCTTAAAAAAAGAACAATCTAGACACCTCACCAATGACCGTATTATTTTTTTATAATAAAAAAGGTTAAATAAGTAAAAGTACTAAGGTCTTCAATTACATCTACTTAAACATAGATAGCAGCAGAATTTCAGTCTGGAAAACTGGGTGGGATTTTCTGGCACTGGACTCAACTGGTCTGAATCCTACTTTAAGGACAGGGACTGTTTTTTATTTATGGGTAATTACACATCTGAGCAACAAAAATGACCTACGGACTTCCCCAAAACTCCATTCTGGAGACTCTTCTGTTCAACATCTACATGCTTCCACTAGCTCAGATTATGGAAAGCAACAAAATATATTACCATAATTATGAAGATAACACACAAATTTACGTAACCATATCACCACAGGACTATAATTCCAATAGAAACAAAGGTAAAACGGAAGTAATTGTTTTTGGAGCCAAGTTAGAACAATTAAAGGTCAGCGATCAGCTTCAGTCAGTAATGTTAAAGACCACAGACCAAGCCAGAAAACTTGGTGCAGTCATGGACTCAGACCTGAATTTCAACAGCCACATTAAGATAATTACAAAGTCAGCCTACTATCACCTGAAGAGTATATCAATGATTAAAGGACTTATGTCTCAGCAGGATTTGTAAAAACGTATTCATGCATTTATCTTCAGTAGACTCTACTACTTTAATGTTGTCTTCACAGGGCTCCCTAAAAAAAAAAAAAAAAAAAAAAAAAATCGAACAGACAGCTGCAGTTGATTCAGAGCGCTGTTGCCAGAGTCCTCAGTAAGACCAAGAAAGTGGATCATATCACTCCAGTTCTCAGATCTTTACACTGGCTTCCTGTCTGTCAAAGAATTGATTTTAAAATACTGCTGTTGGTTTATAAAGCACTGAATGGCTTAAGGCTGAATACATTTCTGATCTGCTGCTATGTTATCAACCATCCAGACCTCTCAGGGCATCTGAGTATAAACTACTAACTACTAAACATGGAGAGGCAGCTTTCAGTATTTATGCACCACATATCTGGAACAAACTCCCAGAAAACTAGTCATCAGGTCTGCTGCAACTCTAAGTTCTTTTAAATCAAGGCTGAAGACTTTTCTGTTTGCTGCTGCCTGTTATTAATTCTAATTTGTGGCTTTTGGTTAATATCTTACAGGCCTGCACTGTAATTTTTAGGCCCTGTTTACACCTGGCATGAACATGCATCTCCACATGCGTTTTGAGTAGCCACTTGTGATCGGATCTCACTTGCAAATAAACATGTACATCATTTCCTATTCCAATTTCCTTTTCCAAGACCAAATTTGTTTGTTTTTAACCAATGGGGGGACCGGCGGTCTGTGTACCCTCCATCCAAAGCTGTGTTCCATGCATTGTTGCCCCCTCACAAAAATCAAATGCCTGTCATATTTGCTCTAGTGTCGTGTCGGAACACACACACACACACACATATATATATAACAAATATAGTTATATGCAGAAATCTCCCCGCAGCTTGAGACACAGCAGCGTACCTTCATTGATTATTTAAATCTCATCACCGATCATGTCAACAGGATCGGTCAGGATTAAATGTTAATTAATGTTTTGTGTGTTTTCTTCTACACATCCACACAGTCCAGGTTCATACTGTTTGAAGTAAAGCAGCCGTCCTGATAAATCTTGAGCTCCATTATGTTGAGCAGCACAGCAAAACTAAAAACTACTATCAACTATCAACTTGACAGGACAGAAGAAACTATTAAGCAACATTTAGCTTATTTTTATTTTCTATTTAACTCTTTTTTAATTGTATTTAAATGTCTTTTATATTGATTTATGTTGCTTTTACATTTTGTCATGTTGCCCTTTATGTTTTACAATATTTAAAGCACTTTGAATTTCTTTGTTGTTGAAATGTGCTATACTACTATATATACTATAAATAAACTTGCCTTGCCCAGATTCTCCCTGCTGGTCTGGGATTTAAAGTGAAAGACAGTTAGAAACCCGCTTGTTTAATTGTCCCTCATGCAAGAAAAAGCATTTGTGATTGTGGATTCCTGAAGTCTTTCTAAGATGCAAAGCTATTCTTGATATTGAAATTTAAAACATAGAAACTGTCAAAAAAATTGTTACACTCCTATAGTCAACTCCTCAGATCAACACTACTTGCGACAATAATCTGTTTTACGACAACAATGAACACCCTCTCTCCACCAGGAGGCCTTGAGTGCTCCTGCAGGACATGCCAGTGGTTATGAAGTCAGCTGCAGAAACCACCAGCACACAGCCACTGTCTCCTGGCCCACCATGCCAACATAAGCCAGAGCTAGGGCTCCAATGCTCAGTGAGATCTGGGAGCTCACTGTGATGGTTTGGCTAGAACCCCTATGAGTCAAAGCTCCCATGTTAGGTTTCTATGAAGTAGAGGGGATGACCTCATCCCAGTTTGTTTCTCATGTCATTATTGTTTTTACATTTTCAATCATGATCTTGTTTGACAGCACCTACCACATTTTTAAAAAAATATTTCCACACTCCTAAAAACCTCCTCTCTTCAAAATATATTATGGACATAGCACAATAAAATATATTATTGTGTGTCTGTGACATCTAAAGATAAATTTCAACTAAAAAAAGAGATATGTCCTTGCTTGCCTTGTGCAATATTTCAACCTAACTAAAATCTTTCTTTTCAAATTCTTTTATCTGGATTAACTACATTTGTTATTAATTTGAAAAGGACAAAATAAATATTTTTTTAAAAAGTCCAATTTGCAAAGATCAACCTTTCAAATCAAGGCAACTCCACAGCTAACATGGTTATATTTTATTTTTTGTTTTCTGTGTTTGTTGTAATTGGGATTTCACACCCAGGGAGTCCTGTTGGTTTTAGCTATTTGTAGCCATGCTAGCAGTGAGGCTCTGGGGATGGCATTGTCGAACGGTAGGTTGGTCCACCGCTTTGATCCAAACTAAATAGCTCAGTAACTATTGGAGGGATTGGATGCTAGCACACTACACAAAGTTGAACATAAATTTCACCTCCGAAAGATCAGCATGTTAACATTGTCATTGTGAGCATGTTAATGAAAAAAGGTCATGCCTGCACTGCCCTACACCAAGCCACAAAATTTAACCTGGACAACATTTCAATCCTACTCAGATATTCATCAGATCAGAATATTTGTAAAAAAGGAAAAAAATCATGCACACCAATAGGCTGACAAGCTCTATGATGCCAGGTGTGGTGTGGATTCAACCCACACAAGATGAGAAACATCTCAAAGCAATTAATACTTCAATGAAATACATTGACAAGAGCAGGTATATAAAGACCATACAGTACTCTGTCCTTTCGAGATCAGATCATTTTGCTTTTTAAAAATGAGGGATATTTCTCGTAAGTGTGGTGTGCTTTTGTTTTGAAAGTTTGATCGACGTGTACTGTCAGGTGTGTGGAGACAATAAGTAACACAGACAGAAAAATAACAAACCTTATATTCTTGTCCTGAAAGGGGGTCTTAACACCCTTCTATAAAATATTAACTAGATGAAATAAAATTAAGTAAATTGACACACCTGTTAAACTGACAATTTTTTAAAAATATAAAAATATCATTCCATCATGAAGCTACTGACAGTTTTTATACTTTAGATAAAATATTGAATCTCATATACTTGATTCAAACCTCTAGATGTAAGAGTCTGAAGAGTGAAAATATAAAAACTCTCTCTTTGAAGAAGAAAGAGGCTATTCAAATTGCCTCCTCTTCTCCCCTCTCTTTTAACATGTTTAATGCCAATGTATCTGAGAGAGGCTACAGGGTGAATTGCCTCTCTGAAATGCACTGCCACCGGGTTACGCTGGTCCTGGGTTCAAATGCAGCTGCTGTGTTCTGCTATCCTAGTTTTTGGCGCTAGTGAGATTGCACCAGTTAGATGTACACCACAACAGAGAAGGCTGGATGTAAAATGTGCCTTAAGCTCTATGAAGAATTAATACCCGTTGCACTGCCTAGGCTTAGTGTCTGTCTATGTCTGAGACTAAATCTTACACCTAGCCAAAGGTAGGTGTAAAGTAAAAATTCTCCAATGTTTCTAAGGTGACAATAAAAATGTTGATACAATAACACATCCAATATACAGGCTACACGATCAGCAGGCTTTCAGATGTGAAAGAGTAATGACAGACAGCACCAATTCACAGGATATATATGGAGATGGAGAACTTATTGAGAAATTTTGTTTCAGCAGGGTTGAATTATTCGAATTAATTGACAAGTTATCACCACAGTTGCAACATGTAACAGATGTCGCTAGCACTGCAGGTGCTAGGGATGTGTAGAGGATGTTAAAGGGCCCTGCAAATAATTGTATAAATATATACCTAGAATGACTACTTTTACAGCCCTGTTAAAGGGATATTAAAATGTATAAACATGAATGTATGAGGTTGGCTCAGTCACTGCTACATGGCAGTTAATGATACAGGCAAAGCCAACAAATTAGTTTATTAATAATAATAATAATAATAATAATAAGTTTAATTCACATATAATATCATAATATTGAGGCACGGAAGACATCATGCATTTAAGCCACAATTTGAAACGAAATGCTTAAACTCAACTATTTGTCTAAATGTATAATGACATTCAGTAAACATTCATTTAAATATAGCTGCATTCTCTGTCCTGATACACATATTCACCCGTTGCAAACAACAAAATACAAAGAAAGGAACTAGCATACAAGGAACTAACATATAATTGTACATTAGGTGTGACTTTAATTTCTGACATTAATAACACAATCACACCTTTGTCATTTTTAAGTGCATCATATTGTTGTTATGTTAAAGCTTATGAGGGATAAAGAAGCAAAACTTTATAATCAGCTTAAACAACTTGGCAAAGTGCATTACGTGACAGTATCCATACCCACTTTGCACGGGATGTGCAATGACAATAATAGCCCCGCCAAATGTCAGTTTAACACTATCAAGTTCTGTCAACTACTTTCACTTTTTCCTCAAGGTAAGCTTTTAACATACTAATATAAATTCTCTGTCTGCTACACTCAGAAACAAGATGAGGTACTGAATATATTGTTGTGACATGCTGGATTTAGCAGGAATAACAGGAATTTATTTATTTATTTAAAAAAAAAAAAAAAAAAGACACCCCAGAAAAGGGACACATTCTCTCTAGGAGGCCAAACATGCAAGTGTTCAAGCCTCCTTTGAGGTCTATCTATGCATGTGCCTAGCAGGTGCTAATTTCTCTTTGATTTTATGCCAGTAGATCTTTCCAAAATAGAGTAGCTGGTGATACAATGGGCTTCTATGGCCCTTCAAGATCATGTGCATATCCAGGCACAATTTAATTATAAGTATCTTTTTGTAAACAGGAAAGGCTTTCACTCAATTAATATTCAGATTGTGTGTGATGCAGACATTAAATTAATTGATGTGGTGGCACCATGTCTTATGACCCAGCTCAAGTGGCCACAACAAATGGGAGACACATCATGTCAAAGTTTAACAAAATATATTCTATTAAACCAAAATAAACCAAATTAAGAAGTTAACTAAATGTTTAAAGTATGGGGTGTGGAAATCAGTAATATCAGTGGAGTATGTGATGCATGATAGTGTGTGTGTAGGAGTTGTAAGATGCATGAAAGCAAAAATAAATAACTAAATAAAAGTAACATAACCAAACCCAAGAGGTGCCTGAAGAGAACAGAGAAGCTGCAACAGAGTGGCAGAGGAGAGAGAGAGCTGTACTGCATCCAAGTTTATGTAAACTGGGAACACCCCAAAGCATTGATGACACCAGGGGTCATCACCCTCATACCTGACACCAGGGTTCATCAACCTCAGTACCTGAAGATCATACAAATTACAAAATAGAAACTATTTAAAAAAAAAAAAAAAAAAAAAAAACAATCCCTCACTCAGTCCACTGGGGTGACTACCCAACCCTAGCTAGAACAAAGAGTTTGGCCAGAAACTGGAAGACCTTAGGCTTCAGCAACAGGGGACAAATCCCACCCTGTAGAGCTTAATGAGAGTAGATTAGCCTACCACATGTGACAGAAACATCAGGAACATTACTGTCCCCCTCACTGTCCAAACTCTCAACAGAAACATCAAGATCTGAAAGCACAGGAGCAGTCACACGTGTGGGAGTAACATTTACTTCTAGAGCTACAGAATCACTTGCATTACTAGGGCTAGACTGGTGATGCCCAAACTAGCCTGTGCAACTTCCAAATGTTTCCATGCCACTCTACAGTTAAACGGCTGGCTAACAACTGGACTGGGACAGCTTGACTTGATTACCCTGGGAGCTGGCATGTTTGGCACATCTTGGTGTAAAAGCAGAAACATCACACTTTAACTGAGGCCAAAAGAAATATGCAAGCAAGCAAGTTTTCTTTATCCCAAAGTGTCCACAACCGTTATACACAGTTTGCAGCTACACATCACAGAAGTTACTTGACACAGCAACCTGAAAACTCACTTACACTTTCTCACCGGCAAATCCTCCTGGAGAAAGTATCCATGTGCCACATCTCTTACTTTGTCTAAGCCTCATCCCACAAATCAGACAGAGACGAATCAGCTCTCTGGCTCTTCACCCATTCCTCCATTGAAAACTGATGGAGGAAGATCAGGCAGGGAAACCACATGTTCTGCAAGCACTATACCATACCACTGCCCGAAATAGGCGGGTGTCGAGCAGACACATTAGGGCCCTGTGCATACGTCATCGCACAAGCTAGGGCTGAGCAATATGACCAAAATCTCACATCACGATATAGGTCATTTCATATCCTGATAATGATACACATCACGATATAGCACATTTTCTGTAAATTCAATGAAAAAAATATTTTATATAAAATGGAAAGGCCTATTTCTTATTACATTTTGAATTATATACTCGACACATAAAATATATTTTATTATTTGATTATTTTCTCCTTTTATTTAGAACCTTTGTTCAAACAAGGCAACTCGACTTGAGTGAAGTGTTTTCGGCTTTGCATTGTGCACCTTGGGTCAAGTATTTGCACCAACTCACAAAAGCCCTGTTTCTTAACCGTGTAAATTGAGGCCATGTCTTTGTAGATGTAGGTTGCAATAGCAGCCGTTATCTCCTTCTATCTCTGCTATATGGTGTGCCGTGGGCAAAAGCTTCTTGCAATGTCTGTCTGGGGTTTGTTTTGAGCACTCTGCTGTACTTTCGTGGCTCTCATCCGTAGACTCTCCCTCTACTCTTCGACATGACTGCTTAAGCGGTAAAGGATCAGTGGTGTTTGAGTTTGATGAGGGGACTGGTCTGCATAATTTGCAAAATACAGTTTTCCGGTCTGTGTCAGACTTTTCATACCCAAACCACGTACATACGACAGAAGTAGCCCGTTTCTTAGATACAAGCTCCTTGTTGGACTTCTGTGTACACTCCTCCATGTTTGTTTGTGTGCGGAAGAACACGAAGCATCGCCAAATGACGAAATATACTGCCATAAAGAGTGTGATTTGCGACACCACGATATAATGAAATGATATAAGCAAGCTGAAAAAACCTGTGGAACACTCTGACCACTCTCATTCAGCTTCCCAGATGCAATTGATTTCAGTGTCATGCAACAGCTTAATCAGTACATGCTCCTCACTACCAACCAAGGAAGCAACAGCATCGCCGACGAACGGCTCAAAACCAGAACCAGTTTTGGAAGAAAGACCAGAACCAGAACCAGTACCTCTGCTCCAAAACTGTAGAGCATAGCATAGCTGGAGCATATGACGGTGAACGATGTGAAGGTAAATGACGAGGCAACGGTGACTGATGCTAAGCTCTTGACTTTAACAGAGGACACTTTTACTTGCAATGACCCTGCCCATGGTAGTAATTAAGGAGTTAACTAAAAGTTTAAAGTATGGATTGTGGAAATCAGTGATATCAGTGGTGTATGTGATGCATGAATGGAGTGTGTGCATGTGCGTAAGTTTGTAAGATGCATGAAAGCAAAACAAGTAAGTAGAATAAACAAATAATCAAAACCAAGGGGTACCTTAAGAGAGCAGAGATGCAGCAACAGCAGAGTGGCAGAGGAGAGAGAGAGAGCTCAGGTGTTCCCAGTTGCTCCAACGATCACTGTAAAAGCAGACAGACAGGTGAAGCGCATAGCAAACACGAGATGACACCAGGGGTCATCACCATGACGCACACATCTTGAGGGAGAGTGCATTGGCAAGAGTGTGTGAGAAGGGCTGGCTTTCTGGCATAATACTTGGAGACAGTGCTGCACAACATTTACATAGCCGAGAAAGTGTCTCTCCCAATGGAGGACATGGGACCAGTGGAGACAGAGGTAAAGTCACAGACAGATATAGCCACTGTGACGTCATCCATTGGTTTGTGGACTTCTGTTTTGAAGGCTCGAGTTTGCATTTTGACGTTCACCATCTTGAATTTTTGGAGCAAGAAGTCACCATATTTGGATGAAAGGGTGGAGCTGACCCTTATGTTAGCTGCTAGCTTAGTTAGCACAGTGCATTTACAGTCTATGGTTAACTGTAATAATGCTAATGCTTTTTTTTCCTTGCAAAAAACAGTCTTAAAACCATTAAAACAAAATGTACTTATCGTATAAAACTGAACATCTGACTCCTTAGAGTGTCTTTCAGTACAACCAAAACAACTTTTTTTAAAAGGTTACAATCAACTTTCACGAACTGAAAATACACTGAAATAGCAACTGCTACGCCTATATCTGTGAATCTGGGGTTACCATGGTTACATTACCTAATAAACGTTGTCTCTATGGTAGCAGTTTGCCTGTGATGGTACACACCTGTCACTCAAAGCAGTTGTTGCCAGCGCCAGACGTAGAGGAAATCTGGACTGGCAGCGAAGGTTACATAGGCAAGAGTGCACTGCGTAGCCGATAAAAACACAGTCTATGGATTAATAAGGGAGAGAGCCAAAGTTAGTGTCTTGCTCTAGTCAATTAATATTGAATGCAATACAACAACACAAATATTACTATATAATATATAAACATATTTCTCAGTTACTTCAGCTTCTTGAAACCTGCTGCTTTCAAGTTCATATTTCACATTCCCACTAAAACATGTTACAGAAATAAAATAAATGTTGAAACCTAATTGACAAACAATATAAAACATTCTGTTTTCATTCAACATTCATTCATCATTGTTTTCTAAATAAATAATAGGCATAACTAAAATAGCGTGTGTGTGTGTGTGTGTGTGTGTGTGTGTGTGTGTGTGTGTGTGTGTGAGTGAGTGTATAACTACACAGAACCTTTCTGCAACATTAGCATAACACTCACTAGCACTTGCACTTGCACTTAACCTCAAAATGGCGCGACTACGCCCTATTAATGAGCAACCGGAAGTAAAACTGGTTTGAATATAGCATCTCTATTTATCGTTAAGTCACGGCTGACTGGCTTCTACTCTAAAACAACCTTTTAAACACATTTTCGTATGTGTTTTCAACATGCAAATGTCTGTAATGTGTGCTGACAAAACAGTAGAAAACGGACAGGTAAACAGGTAAATAAATATACGCTCCAAATACGTCTCAAAACCCATGTCACAACTTCACAGAACAATCTGTAACGCATTTTCATTAGATACTAAAGAAAGCTGATCATAGAAAGACAAGTTTTAACATACCTGTGGAATAATACGGGAAAGAGCCAAAGTTAGTGTCTTGATCTAGCCGATGCTCATTAAACATTGAGCTGCGCATGAGCAGAGCACGTACTGTGGGCTCCCTTAGGCTGCATTCACACCAAGTCCGGCGGTGCGGCGAAAACGCTTGTCATCACATTCATTTGAATGCGGGTAGTGCGTCACCGCACCGCACCGGACTGCGGCCGGAAAAGTTAAGCCGGAGTCAAATTTTGCAAAACCGCAATCCGACGTCACGCTTTGGTGGCCAATCACGTAGGTCGGCGATTAGACCGGAAGACGGAAAGACCGGAAGAGGAACGTTGTTTATTTAGCATGTAGCATTGTAGCATTTCAGCATTCTGCTTTGGACTAAAGATGATTGCTATTACTTTATTACGAAGATGATGGAAGAGAGACTCATCGCCGCTGTGAGTAATTCCACAACCTTATGTGAGTGTTTCTTCCTTTTCTTCATCTCGTTCGTTCTTTTCTCGTTCGGATTAAAAGTTTACAACGTGACGCCCACGTAGTCACACATCCGCACTGACCCTCGGCGATTGGCCGCACCGCCGGATTTGGTGTGAATGCAGCCTTAGATTAGTTCAAATAATTAACAAACATAAATAAATAAATAAGGGGTGTCTGTTTACATAAAAAAAACATATAGCATTTCCAACACACTACGCAGTCATGTCCTTAATTATGCATATAAAATCACCCCCAGTACGGTTGGCATGAATGGGGTAATTAGCTATTGAGACCAAAACTGTTGGAGCCAACCTCAAATGGCCATTCGAGGACGCAATATAAATCAGCTGATCAGACTATAAAAAACGTGGCTAAATCTAGCATTTGTCTTTTCCCTAAATCAACCCATGCCCCAAATGAAAAGACAGCAACTTGCCTATGTCTTTGTGAAAAAATAAGTTAACAGCTTGTAAATATATTGTTTATTAATTAAGTTGTGTATATCGACAAATAAAATAAGATTATTGATATAGATGTTCAAAAGTTGTGTATCTGTATTTATTTAGATGTATGGGATTATTTAGATGTTCATAAACACACTGTCATTCTTGATTGTGAAATTGGCCCTTTGCTCTGATAGCTAGATTTCTAAGGCAAGTTTCCCTCTCTTGAGCTCAAGCGTTTCGTTTTCCTCCCGTAACTTCTTGGTCTCCATTACTACTCATAATTCCTTTCTCTAGTAACGTGGATTGGAGGTCCGGATCTTTTGCCCTTCGAGCAGGTGCCATTGCCTTGTTTTCCAGAGCTGTCCATGGTGCAAGAGATACAGTTTCATTAAAATAAAACTTCATAAATTTGTGTATTTTGTGTACTACACCTAGTGAAGGTTTTTTACTATTACTATTTTTAAGAGGCCATGTAATTTGCCTGACTGGTGTCTGATGAACTTGCATTTGATGTGGAAGAAAGACTTGAGGCCTCTCCAGCTTCAACTTGCTTTTCTTCCATTAGGCCTGTACAGCTGGCACTCACTAGTGTGACAGGCTCTTAGCCTGTTGAAAGCTGGCCAGTCATCTCCAAACATATCCATAATAATAGTGCTGTAGGGTGAGATTTTAGGAAGGGGTCCTCCAACCCAATGGGGTTTTTTGAGCAGGCTAGAGCCTCTCCTGGCTGCTTGAAGAAGGTCTTTCCATTTTTTCTTCACTGTGTCGGCTGTCCTACTTCCTAATCCATCCTCTGCTTCATTGACTGCCACTGTTATCATCTGCCAGACGTCTTGTTTTTTCTTATTAGTTACAGCATTTTGTTGTTTGCATACTAAAATATGGATACATTTACTGTACAGTTCAATAATTTTTCCCGTTTCACAATCAATGAGTAATTTCAATTTCGTTTCTTCAGCTCAGAAATCATTTTTTAAGTCAGTTTTAATCTATTTGTTGGCACCAGTAAATGTAATTTGTAACCATAGCAACGTGAATGGCGTGGCAACTATCACTGTGGTCGAATGTGTCAGCATGGATGTTCATAGTCTACGCTGGGCACAGCTGCACCTAGTTGTGGTTTTAGATGGTGCACCAGGTGTAAATATTTATCACAAGGCTGAACGTAAATGTTCAACGTAGGGCTTACACCTAACTTTTTTTACATCCAGCCGGTGAAACCCTAACCCTAACCCTTTGTCTTTTTCTTACATATGCTAGATTACATTTTTGTGAAACAAGATATAGAACCTCTTACTTTCATTGTTCTTCCTGTTATCAGGTGGGTATAGATGGTATGCTGAATATATAATACCAATAATGCCCTGGTGCAGGAGCAAGGAAAGTTGTATTCTTAGCGGGGAAAAGATCAGATTTTACCAGCATATGAGCATATGTCTCACATTAGTACATTTGCATACTACTTTGAGTGTATCTTTGAATTCATTCATGAAGTAGTGGATCGGAGCTCAGAATGTGCTGATGTGTGAGTGTGTTCCTTTACACACACACACACACACACACACACACACTCCAGGTAGGTCCATAGGTATTCTTATTTCCTTTCTTTTTAAAATCAGAAATCACCTCCCTGCTTCTCTGTGGACAACATGCATGCACAGGCACACACACACACACACACACAGACAGGCTTTTGTTCCAGCATCAAGAACCTTTCTGCTCTATAGTGTGTGAAACTACACACACACACACACACACACACACACACAGTCAAGGTTGCAACATTGTTATATTTCAAGCACCAAGAACTTGTCTGCTCCCACATATTCCTGCACACTTTACTCTTTGTAGTGTGTGAAACTACAGAATGTCTTGCGGGAACCTGTACAACGTTATTTTAAAACATTCTAAACATCATATTTTCCTACACTCTATCCTAGCTGCAGATTGGGGGAAGGACACAACAAATACATAACTTTGTGTGTGTGGCTCTTTATCACAATTGATCAATATGGCAAAAAGGCCTTAGAAATGATTTTAGAAGAGAGAGACATTTTGTAAGACAATCTGACAGCAAATTTGAAGAAGTGGGTGAGGTTGACCCTTAACCAGCCCCAGGACCAGCCCGTCAGCAGCCAGCCCCAGAACAAGCCTGTCAGCAGCCAGCCCCAGACCATCCCGTCAGCAGCCTGCAGGAGGAGAAACATGGATGTCAAATTGGTGAAATTTAATGGACCTTTTGCCCAAGGAAAGAGCCACCACGCATGGCTACCAATGTGATAAAGATGCAACCAGGGCTGACGCTGATGGTGGTTACTCATGTGCAGGACATAAAGTCTTCTGTTGAACTTTTCATCCCATCCACCATCCAGAAAATCATACTGGACTACACTAATTTGGAGGGAAGGCCTGTTTTTGGAGAGAAGTGGAAGGAGATGGACCAAATCCATTTACATGCATACTTTGGGGTTCTTATCCTTGTGGTGCTTTCAGATCCAATGGGGGAAACCACAGAATCCCTGCGGGATGCAGAAACTGGCAGAGAACTTTTCCATGCAACAATGTCTCTGGAAAACTTCCACATTATTTCCAGGATTATCCGCTTTGATATCCGAGACACTAGACAAGCTCAGCAGCAGAGAGATAAGTTAGCTGCCATCATGTCAGTGTGGGAAAAGTGGGTGGACTGCCTTACCCTGTTTTATAGCTAACAGTCTAAACTAGCAAAATATGGAATCAAGATCTGTGCTACCTGTGATCATACGTGTGGAACTTGCAAGTGTGTAAGAGGAAGCCAGCTGGAGGAGCCCCTGAGAAGACCCAAGGGATGCGGGCTGTCCTGTACATGACACATGAACTCTGTGGCCACAACACCACATGTAATAACTTTTTTACTTCAGACAAGCTGGGACAGGAGCTCCTAAAGGGGAAGTTGATGATGGTAGGAACAGTACAAAAACAAGTCAGAACTCCCACCTCAGCTATTGACCTCCACAGAACAAGCTGTCATTTCTTCTAAGTTTGTGTTCACAGCCGACACGTCCTTGGTGTCCTACGTGGCAAAGGAAGGCAAAAAATATGGTACTCAGAGTACGCTTCATAGTGGCCAGGAGTGTTAAAAACCTGAAATAATAATGGAATACAATGCCACAAAGGGAGGATTGGACAATTTGGACAAGCTGGTGACTGGCCACAGCTACAAAAAAAAGCACTGGCCATTTGTGGTATTTTGATATTTTTCAACATCTTGGACATCTCAGTGCACAATGCTTGGGTCATCTGGAAGGCTCCACCATCACCCCACCAACACCACCTGTCTCCTCTCAGCCCCTTGCCCAGTCTTTGGCACTTTTCAAAATTATGCAGTGGGTGGAGTTACACTTTAACCGAGGGGTGAAGTTACACTTTAAGTGTTCATGGCAGCGATTGAGATACTCATAAAACTGCAGTAAACTGTCAACAGGACCATCATAAACCATGAAAATGTCATCCACATAGCACTTCAATAGTGTGATGTGGTTATGGAAGGGATTTTCAGAGAGAAGACATAATCATTTTCAAAATAGGCTTTATATAAGGAATTGAAGTTAAGAGACATTTTGCTGCCCATAGCAGTCCCTTTTCAATGCCTGTATAAAGAAGACACTTTCTCAACCATAGACATTTTTATAAAGAACAATCTCAGCCAGTTTTCTTATACAGTGATTGATTCATTGCAAGCATGTTAGCGAGTTTTCTGCTCACAGCGTAAAGAACAGACTCCTCAGTCTTGTAGTAATGATAAGACACTTCTGTTTTGACAGTTAAAGGCTAACTGAGCTGTACAATCACACAGAAATACCAAAAGGAGAGTTCTCTCTCTCGCTCTTTTTTTTTTTTTTTTTTTTTACCATTGTTAGGTGTGCTGAATAGTCACTGAAATACTGAGCATGGATCACTCATTTGTACATAGCTGCCGATGTGCAAATAAAGTAGAAGACAATCTATGCAAATTCAGACTCTGCTGATGAGGTCATAGCACATCATGTAATATGTAACCATCCTGAGGATTTTGTGTTATCTGGATGTTACAGAGAGTGGAAGCTGGAATTGAGCAAGAATTAATCTAAAATGTAATTTGTGCAGGGGAGATGACATTTTGTCATGTCATAAAAAAGCAGGAGCCCATTCAAAAAATATATTGCATCTGTGCCTAATGTGATGCTCCTGGATGTATCCAACAGTTCAGTAACAGTAAATTCCAAAGACTAAATTCTAAATACTTCTGTCACTGGGGGTGAAAATAGCACCGGAAAGGTCACAGTATGATTTCCAGGAGCTTTTAAAACAGAAATTCATTCAGGACCATTCAAGCCAAATCTATACAGATGATTTGCCTTTTGAACAATAGCAAACATTAATACTAGAGATCCATATTGGCCTAAATAATTATATGCTATTTGAGATGATGATTTTCTTTTTTTTTCACTTGTACCCATATTAAAGATTGCCTCTAAAAGCTTTGCTCCGTTGGTACCTCCACACAGTTTCCAGAGTGATGGATGGAGCTCGCCTCTGATCCCTCCTTCTCATATTGTTCTCCAGCCACACAGGGCACATACCAGCTCATTAATAAACCTCCATGATTAATTTCCAAACCTCCCTCCTGTGTTCCTTCCTTTGTCGTCTTTAAAAAAAGGCACCCTCCTAATTAGTGAACACTGATGGAGCATCTACAGTATAATGCCACGGACAAAGCTAAGGAGCACTGCTGCTGTTGAAAAGAAATCCATGAATTATCACTATGGCAGAACCATTCATCTGTTTGTAGCTTATAATGCAAGTCTGGTGGCTGTAGCCTGAGAATATTTATACTTCATCTCAGGATTTTAGATTTTTATGGCCATTTGACTTAATCAAATATTCTGTGATGCCTTTAAGTTGTTGAAAATAAATATATATAATTAGTGTTTTCCAGTCAAATCTGTAGTTCACACTGGACACTGTGATGAGGTTGACATTTTCACCCTTAATTAGTAAAATGCTCTGTGTCACTCACCCACTTAATTATGTGACATTTGGTGCATTGTGATAAGAATGACTTGGTCCCAAAACAGAGGTTGCATGCAAATATGCATGAATTTCCAAGAGTGTGATGAACAGACTCCAGCACAAAGAAAGATTTTAATCATTGTTCATTTTTGAAGGTATTCCCATTCAACAGTAGTGTACAATTGCTAAATATAGCACCTAATTTAATTTCTACCTTCTTGAGGGTTGTACCACTGTTACTGCTAATCTCACCATCACCACTGCAACTGATTGCATTAGCCTACTACTACAAAAACCATTAACAGATGTAAAGGTACTTATCTTATTGAATGGATATTTTCTCGTCACTATAATTTTAACTAATTATGACTTTTACTCCATTACATCCAAATATAAATACTCAGTATTGGCTAGATTTTTCAGAGGTTGGCATTTCTTACAATTTCTAAAGAGCAGTTGAAATAAGCCCCATGACATAAAATAGAGGGAGGTATTAAAGGAATAGCTCAACATTTTGGGGAATACACTAATTTGCTTTCTTGCTGAGAATTGCATGAGAAGATCAAAAATGTTGAACTGTTTTGTTTAAAATATTTTCTTACAAAGTTTGAAGTTTTGAACATGTTAAAATCTTTCATTAACATTATCTCCTTTGGAACAAATGCATATTTACTACTACAACTTCTAGCAAATAGTAAGAGGAGTGATGGACTTCTCAGATTGTGTCAACACATAGCTTTGGTATTTTACAGCAGCTGCAACATTCTGTTTTAATGTTTTGAATAAAAAAGCAATTACATGGGAGGAAGTTCAGGCCTTTGTGATTTTCTATGAAAAATAAAACATTTCTGAGGGAAGTAAACTGTTGAGATAGCAAACAAACAAAAATCCATTTCATTTTGTCTCTGAAATGCCATTTGTAATCAATTTCAGTAGCACGGCGGTTGTTCTCTGTGAAAAGATCAGAAGACTTTAATTATAAAACACTGATAAACACATGTAAAAGGAATAAATAAAAAGTATGAAATGACCTTACGTTATTCATAAATATCTCAACTGTAATAGGCCTCCTATAATGTAAAATATTCAATGAAATAAGGAACATTTACTTTAACAAGTTCAACTCTGTAATTTCAGATTTCAAAGCCTCTCAAATGGAGAGGGATACAGGGTGTATCTATGTATCAACATGCCACAACCTTTGGGACAAAGAGTGGCCTAGACACACACACACACAAAATATTTGGACGAATTGTATTTTGATGCTTTGGCAGCATTGTTCTTGAAACAATAAAGCCCATTGAATTGAATTGTACTGAATTGGAAAATGAATAAATGTGCTCTGCAGCAGCGATTCTGCTGCTATATTTTGCAAAACAGCTAAGTGAACTTTTACTTTGAAATCCTGTTAGATGACTATTTTGTGAAATTTATAAAAATATCATTTACAACCCTTCTGTTGTGCTTCACACCATAATTTCAAAAGAATTTCCCCAAACTAAAAGAAGCATCACTATTAAAACTAGAGTAGACCATAAGAGCATGAACAGTGGTGCTTTAAAGAAAAGCTTTCATATCTTTCTCATTACAACAGGACATTCAATGGTGATCATTTGCATGCATAATAGATTGTATCTCTTCACAGGTACTGTAAAAACCAAACAAGGAGGTCAACAAGGGGTGAAAGCAAATAAGCAACCTTTTCTGACACATGAGCACAAGTTCAAATCACACGGCTTGTGTATTACTTAGAGACGACCTCTGGTCAAAAATAAAGAAGCATTTATTCTTCATAGATACTGTGCCTGTGTGGGGCTAATGATGGGTAAAATGCACAGCAGAGAAGGCAGTGCAAGGCAGTGCTTTGATGAATCGGGTGATTATATTCTGAAACACTCCTTTGCTCTACAAACTGCTGTGGCATAAAGTAATCCTGCTTGGATCTCATTGACTAAAAAGGCCTGCTTGCCATTGATATGTGAATCCCACAAGCAGAGGAGCTTTCTGTCATTCTTGCCTTGGATTATGGAAGGAGGCACCTTTAGTTCAATCAGGCATTGCTGTGGTGTCACCATTTACAAGTTTATTCATCTCATTTACACATCAAATTTCACTGTATGTCTGTAATGCTTTGGCAATTAATGGTTTCAAATTATTCAATAGCAGGGTGTATAGATCTATATGTCATCCAGTACTTAAAATGTAGTATGTCACGTTTAAAATGGTTAATATTATTGATTTGTTTCTACCCAGAACCACAATCACTGTGATGGTTTTCACCTGTAGAGATCCCAGCATGTTTGCATGCATTAATTGGTCAATTTCTATGCATAATTGGATGCTTAAGGGTCTAGAGCCCCTGCAGAGAGAATTATATCTCAATTTGTCCTTAATGAATCTCATTGTCATTATATTTGGTTTATGTGCACTTTTTGAGCAGATTTGGTCTTGAGTTCGCTTCAGTTCATCCATTGTTTTATATATGTTAAGAGCTGTGTCTCATGGAAATGTATTTCATGTAATTTAGCATATCTTTGTCATATTTTGATATATATTGATATGCAGTAGGAAAATAAAAGCCTTTGGGGATCTAAGCCCCTGGGGCTTTTGTCCACTTTATAATTGAGCCTTATAGCCCCACTTCATATCTAAAATATATCCTCAATGGAAGAGGGCTGGTTGTGTGTCAATGAGTTTGGCGGAAGAAAGTAAACAGACTGCTGGCTGGAATAAACATTTTTATTAAGTTATAGTTTTAGAAAAATCCAACACAAATTCACAAACAATGACTAACATGCACAATTTTAGTATACAAGACAAAACAGTTACTTTTCAATATGAAAATGCAACTCTACATGTCAGTATCTCACAGAGATCATTGATTAATACACCAGTATTAAGGTCGGAGAACACACTATATAAAAGCAATAAGGTTGTCTTGGATGGCCATGTTTAAAAAATATATGCAAGCTATTTACACTGCACCAGTTACACTCCTTTCTAGCAACAACAACCACAGAAACCAATCCAATCAAATTAACCTTGTGGATATAAATAGATATGTTGTTGTTTTGTCATCAGTATTTCAACCACACCAGAGGTTGGCTTCCATCACTTCTTTCATTTTTATTTAGATTGTACTTTGTAGTATGTGTGCAGAAGGCCTGAAATATGTATGCAGGTCTGAAACAGTAGTTTTGATTTCATATGTGAGAATGAGCAGAGGTAAGAAACATTAGGCTGAACTACAACTATGTAAATAATAGAAAAGCTCTGAAAAACTGCCACAGATTAAAGCACTGTAAATTAATAACCTATGAGCTGGCCATTTGGCAATGAGGTTACCTTATTTGGATATTAACGTAAATATTATTTCACCACTTGGATCAAGTATTTGCACACACAAGCTGCTTTAGGGCCCAGTCACACCAGAGAGTGGCATAGCAAGCTTCATCCATATTGTCCTCATGAAACAGGCAGCGCTAGAGGCTTGGTGAGGCTAGGGATACTTGCAGGGCTTACTGGTGAACTACTATAGCTGGCTAGCTCATGGCTAACACTCTAGCTAGCTGGGAATACACAAGCACAAGCACAAGTTAGTCACAATAACTATATTTTCTTTCTAGTGAGCTGTTTGTTCCCCTGCCATTACATATAGAGTTAAAGAAAGGGTAAAACAACTCTCCAATTTAGCTAGCCTGCTGGCTGTCAAGCTTGTTTGGTCACTAACGGGAAAATAAGTTCACACACTATTCAAGAGATGTATTTCTACCATTGACTCCTGTCTAACAACTATCTAAAACCCATTCTTCTTTTGTAGACAAGATACTCCAGCAGAAATGGGTTATAGTAAATAAATGTGGACATTGCAACACAGCAAATAAACTACCTTATCTTCGCTCCCTCCACTATGGACTATCCAGCTGTCTGCTCCCTCAAAGGTAAGCTATGTCAGTTAGTTTGCTATTAATCAATGGCACAAATTTGCATGTCAAAGCTCACCAAAATTGAATTTAACAGATTGAACAAATGTAACTGATTTGCTTCGCCCTGCAAGTGAATCCCCTAATCTCACCAGTACATTTAAAATGAACTGATCTCAGCATGAAAGCTCGCTGTTTAAAATGCTGGTGTGACTGGGCTTTTATGCTTTTGGAAAGAAAGATACAGTACCACCAACGATGGAGCACAACAGCCCAACAATGGTTGTGTTCAATGTAACTCAAAAGAATCAACCAGCCAGTCAATTTCAGGTCACTGCTCCATTTCAAAGTCACTATCTACCACTACACTACAAAATACTTTAAAAATCTGAAAAATTGAGCAAATACAATGAGATTTCTGGCAAAACCAAACCAAAACACACACAAAAAAATAATGCCTTTGATGTCGTCTGATAGGGAGAAAAGTAGCAGACATCTGAAACATCATTGACCGTAACACAATAGAACGAGTGCAATAAGAACATGGCCATCAGTCAATCAAGCAGGTGAATTATGACAGCTGTAATAATGGCGCAGGAAAATCAATATCCCATTGATTGGTCTGCAGCAGTCTAATCAACAAGCGCAGGGCTTTATGAAACCAGTCAAGGAACAGATAGTACAGCCTGATTATGTCGGCCATTTGGACTTTTTTACGAGGCCTCTGGGGTCTGCACACCTGTTCAGATGGCTAAGTGAGGACATCCAGTCACCTTGCATCAATTCCTTGTGCTTTCATTCGACTTTGGAGGAGGGGGGGGAGGGGTGCAAAACACAGACGACAACAGCCTCCGAGCTAATGACCATACACAGCCCCATGTTCGGCAAAGGCACAGTAATGTGTAGCAGTTCAGTTGACTGTATCCTTCCACATCCACATGAACATTGTCAGGACCCCAGTAATCACACCTCGGCTCTTACTTGGGTGGTTTTTGACAGACTCATCCACATGATAAAAGGGCGTGAAAAGTAGCTCCCTCAGCAGAGTAGCAATGTTCTTTTGTTACTGTTCAGTCTGGTATGTGTCCAATAGACGGTGGTAGGGTAGGGGGTTGAAATGACAGCTGTGCCTTTCGCTCCATTTCCAGTCAGGGCTCTTTCACCATGGTATTGGCATCAATTATTCTGATGCCTTAATAGCACATAAATTATGCCACGAATGGAGTCATACATTTATTATACCACAGACCATAAATACTGGGACCAAAATTTCCACCATATATCTCAATCCATTGCGGCTTTCCTAAAGCTTCCAACCCTTTTTGTCCGAGGTGCTCCAGTGTACTTATCTCAATGAAAATTTAATCAAGATACCCTTTCCAATAATGGGCTTCCACTACATTCTGCCACCGAGTTTCCTGTCCTTTGTTACTAATTTCTTCAGAAAGAAAAGCAAACAACATCTCCTCTGCAACATGAATCTTTCTGAGCTATTTGAAAAGGAAAGAGAGGGGGAAAAAAATCAGAGAGTGAGCTCTAGTGAAGGCACTGTTATCCTGTAGTCCATTGTGCACTGGGCCAGCTGGTCATCTAGGGTGTAGATGGTACATGTTCTGTAATATGATATACGTATCTAGAACAGAGGTTGTCTAAATGTAGAGGAGGAACAGTACACATGGGATCTGCTTGACATAGTAACACCACACGTCTCTGTTCTCTGCAATCCCGGCTTTTTCACTAGACTGAGAATGCAGACTCTGATGGGCATTTATTATTTAGAGGAGCATGAGATAGAGAACAAAATGCCAAGATCTATCAGGGTATTGTAGAGAGAGCCTTTAGCTCAGGAGCCTGTGGCTCTCAAAGAGACCTACTATTATTTCAGTATGTAGAGATAAGTGGGTTTGAGATACAGTTGATCAATTTGCTATGCATCCTTTATACTGTATGTCTGACAAAGCCTGGTAAAACTTTAAAGCATGCAATGGATGTTTCTTTTGGGAAAACCTGCAAAAAATGGTATAAGATCTGATAATAGTTAATAAATTGACTTAGTTTAACCTCTACAATTCCTTTTTGAGACAATAAAATATGAATGCAACCAATGTTTACAGGCTAATCTTTCTGTTGAGACGTTGACCTTGAGATGATAAGTTTTTCTGAGTACACTTTTTTGCAAAACATTTTTAAATAGTTCTAAAGAAACCATAAAGCAAGCAGCCTCTGTCAACTACTTTGGTATGGACTGTATGTGTAAAAATGGATTTTAAGGCATTAGTATCTCCAAAAGATACTAAAAATATAAGTCTTGTAGACATCATAACTTCTAAAATGAAACCTAGAGCACGCTGGCACTTATGACGCTGGAAGAAATACCAAAAGATATCATGCAGGCAAATCATCACGTCTCTATCTGATGGTCCATTAAAGTTAGTGGTGTGGTCCCTTAAGAATTTGGCGCAGTCCAGTCCTTTCCAGTCTTTCCCAGTCCTGCCACTGAAGCCTGGGCTTTCTGCCAGTCCAGTGAAGGGTTAACGTAGGACAGGCTGACTGTAGGGACGGGTGGGAGGAAGGGCGCTTGGTAGTCTCTGATCACCAGACGGAGCTGAGCAGCGCGCTGGTGATGACTGCAGAGAGGTACAATGGGCTGGGACAGCTTGCTCCTGAGCCCCGTGCTCCCATGCCTGTAACCAGAACCAGCAGAGCAGCTCATGAGGAACCAGAAACACCCCTCTGATCAAAAGCAAGAAACCTGCACTCTGCTGTGCTATCCTCTAAATTTCTGACAAGTTGTTATAAATCAAAAGCCAACTGTGATTTCTTTTCCATATCTATAGTATTCCTTGCTCTCAACAAGAGAGGCTATTTAAGTATCCTGAGAAGATAAAGTTCATATCACATCAAAGAGGAGAGCGGCAAACTGGGCCGCCTCACAGTTTTGCACAGCAGCAGTATGGGAGCACAGTACTGCTTTATATGCTGCAGCGCTGTGCAGCCAGTCAACAAGGAATAATAACCCAATGGCAGAGATGGATGACACTGTGCACGCATTTCTAAAAAGGTCGCTTTTTTCGCAGTCGAAATAAGTCTATTACACATGGTTGGAAAGGGATGCAATCAAGCAAAATTAAAGCTTCTCTCTGAATTATTGAATCCTCATTTAATCTTTATTAGTGGTCAAAAAGGAAATGGTATGAGGAAGGAAAGACAACAGTATACTCACTTAATTTGTGGATGTGGATGGGTTCACTGCCCATACCTTCGCCCCCTTCACTCATGGCCTTGATCTGAATGAGATAATTGTCATTGGCAGAGAGGCTGAGCTCCACAGTGGTTTTGTTGGTCAAGATAGTGTTGATGTCATTGTAACGATGTCTCTTCAGCAGCACCTGAGGCAGGGGAGGGTGACGCAGAAAAATGACCTTATGCAAAAAGTGTCATCCTTGATACTGAAGATAAATCAGAGCTCTACAGTGAATCGGGACCTACCAAATATCCAGTGACCTTTGACTCTGTCTCCATGGCTACTACAGGGTCCCAATGCAGTGTGAGTGTGGAGCCAATCATGGTCCACTGTATGTTGAGTGGAGCTCGATCTGGTGCTAGAAAAAGATCCAGAAGTAAAGATTGTGACTGTGATACTGTGATTGTCTTTCTAAAGGAATACACATAAATAGAACACTTCCCAAACGCAAGATTTGACAAGAAAATTCATCTTATCAGTCTGAATAATAAAATGAGGCTGCAGCAATGCACCCTCATTTATTGAGACAGAGTGAATTCTCGCCATATTCTCAAATAAAATTCTGGCAAGTGCTGGACGGTCACTTGTAGCTAATCTCTTACCACAGGAAATGGAAAAGAGATACAGCTAGAGGAAGCAGAGCTCTTTGATCCTTATGGTGCTATGAAACAGAAGGATGCTGTGTCTACTTTCTTTACTCGTATTTCTGAATGTCTAAAGACTGAAATACCCGAATTTCAAGAATGTACTGTGGCTTGTGCAGCAGTTTTAACATCACTTCTAACATCCCTTTTACACACCAACTTTTTCACAGCAGCTACATTCCAGCCAACCAACTGATGTATTTTCCCTCCCTATTTTTTTGCAAGGTAAATAGAAAGCTTTCTTGTCAGATTGAATTTTATAAGCACAACCAACAAAGCTGAAGAAATGCTGCGCCCATCATGTTGAGGACAGAACAACGTCATCTGAGCAGGCTGACATGGTTCATGAACGAGTGCCATTTAGAAATTATTTCAATGTCCCCCTTGGGGGACGGACTCACGTGGTTTCTTTGTGGTGGTGTTGATGGGCGCCGACTGCGGCCCGGGGCCAGCTGTATTGAAAGCCGCCACAGAGAGGTAGTATGCTGTGTTCGCTTTCAGCCCTGTGATGTTAACCAGCGTGTAGTTTCCAGATATGCGCACTTTGCCGACAGTGTCAGGCTTGGTGTCGTCTTCCCAGTACACAACCTGTTGGGGCGGGGTAAAAGAAAAAAGTCCTGATCACATGCACAAACAGTCAGATTTCAGTGGTGCATTTCACTGCATTATTGAAATTCATATTCCAGCATGAAATCTGAAATGCTGTTTGTATTACAGACAGGGAGGGAGGTAGCTCTAATGAATAATACATTTTTCTCTAGTGGAGTCTCAATTACTGATGCACATCCTCTCAGCCACCCTGGTCATATAAATAGAGCATTAGTGGGTCACACTGTATAACTGACCCAGGAAGAAAAAAAAAAAAACATCATTATTGTCTGTTTTCTTCATGAAAATAACTCTTTTGTCTGAGGAAACTGGATATTAAAAAGTGTATTTTGAAATGTTTTATCCAAATCACCACTTTCTACAGCAAGGAAAGAATTCTTTACTCTGTAAAACAAGATGCGGAGTTTGCTTCCCCTCAGGCTATTAGCCTCAAATTAAGGGTGCAGGTGAAGCGATATTTGATAAAGCAAACAGAGTAATTTGCCGCTTGCTTTGAGTCATCTTCAATATTCATGTGTCTGGTATTAAGTGACATAAGAGTTAAGTCAATAAATAATTAAAGTGAAATGTGAAGTCTGTCCTCGGGGATCTCTTGCTATTGCATCGTCCAAAATTACTGTATTTCAAATTTGTTAACAATTAAAGCTGTGTATGATTAGCACCAGAATTCAGTTTGCAGTAATGTAATCTTTTGAGCAGTAATAAGTGATTACATTAAACTGAGAGTGGATTGCATTTGCAATCCTAACACAGTCTAATTAAAGGCTGAGCGCCATACATGTGCAGATCCATACTGTTGGTGGCCTATTGAGATTCACTGGCTTAAATCCACTTCAGGACTGCGTTTGGAGAAATGAGCTCTGTTCTAAAAGGACAATGTGGCCAGTGCTATGGCAACTGGAGAGCTTTGTGCCGAGGGCCAGAGGTGACAGATATTGAAAGAGCACCGGTGGGGGGGTAGGGGGGAGAGGAAAACAGCAAAGCCCTCTTTGCATTCTTGAAAGGATGAGGGATTTTAGTCTCTTCTTGTGGATTTGCTGTAGGTGCACCAAAGTGCTGTGGTCATCTCATGATATTATTACTCTTAAAACAAAATCTCTGTAGAGATGCACAAGAAGATAGAGTAGAAGAAAAAACTAATTATAAGAACAATAAAAGGATGGTTACTCAGTGATAAACAAGCCACAGGGAAAAGCTCAATTATCATGTTATTTGAAAAAAAAAAATAGAAAGAAAAAGATTTAGCAGTGAGTCATAACGTACCTCATATCCAAGCACTCTTTCAGGAATGGCAGGGAGAGCTTCCCAGATCACTTCAATTTGCACTGCAGACACACTTCGAGCCCTAACCCTCTTAGGAGTCACACTGGGGACTGCAGAAATAGAGCGCTAGTGAGAATCCCTGAGACTCATTCAACACTATCACACACACACTAATAGCAATAAGAAGGAAGAACAGAATAGACCTGTAGTTTCACTGAAAAGCTATTTCCCCCGCTCTCTTTTAATGGGATCTGTGACTGACATAAGGGAAGACTATCTGCCCAGCAAATTCAATTAACAGGATACCTCCCTGACAGCGCAGTGTGGTAAGTGTCAGCTAGGATTTCCTGTAATCTACCAGCACGATAACTAATATCAAGTTGACATTCCAAGCTTTAGAGGGGAGGGAAATAACAGCATTGAAATTTTTTTTTTCATCATTACTATTCAAGGTCATAGTTGTAAGGGGAGAGATTATAGTTTATTTAAGCGTCACTCTCTGCTGAAGTTTGTACCGTACCTTCCTCTGCTGAGAACACAGTGGCAATAGTGCTGAAAGGCCCCTCCCCTCGATTGTTGTACGCCCCGACTTTCACATCAAAAGGTGAGAAGGGAGGGATGGTGTCATTGCGGAAGACGTAACGCGCCACGCCAGGTGTGGAGATGACCGCTCGCGTCCACGTGACTGTACCCACGGGCCTGAAGGCGATGATGTAGCCGAAGCCCTCTCCATTCTGCAGTTCCTCGGACACAGGCTGGGAGCAAAACACAAAACTATAGTGATATTAAAATGCATACAGACAAAGAAACAGACAGGCCCGTCTCTGCGTTGTACCTTGACAAAGGGCTGCTGTGATTAGACACAGTCTCGCTTTTTTTTTTTTTTTTTTGCTGTTGCCCACCCATAACACTCCGGAATCACCTCTTTTTACCTCATCTTTTCCTCTTGCATGGCTATGTATTTGTAGAAAAAGTACAAAAAGGAAGTGGAAGAAGTGCTCTCTGCTCTCTGTCCCTGCATTTGGAGGGAGAAATGGCACTTGGAGGCTGAGCTAGAGGAGAAGTGTCTCGCTCTAATGTGGGTCATAAAATTGCTCCGTTCAATTCTGCACAATTAAGCAAAACCATTACTCGGCGATGGAGGGAACAGTAAAATGTGACAGATGACTTACCTCCCATGTTATCACTAATTCAGACTTTGTGCCGCCTCCACCTCCGACATCAGTGGGAGCTGTATCAGGAACTGAGAGGCAAAGCCCAGAGGGGAGCAATTAGAACACAGTTTACAAAGCTCAACGGCAAGCCTCAACTGTACTTGTAGCCCCATGACAAGGCTGCCTGCTGCAGAGACTGTCTTCTATTTTACACCCCACAAATCCCTCACTCTGTACAAAAACAAACATTCCCGAGAAAAGTGAATTACCAATATTGCAGAAATGTCACCGTGCATAAACAGCAGGCCAAGATCTGTAATATTTTTGCAAATGACATTCGATTCAACCCACTCCACTCCTATTCCCACTCAGCTGTTTGTGCACTGAGGTGTGATGGCAAAACTGATAGCGTAGGTGGAGGAGCACTCACGCATATCCTTATAGTATCTTTAAGTAAGCGGAGCATCACATTTAATGTGTCATATCAGCAAAGGGTTGAAGCAGCATTTATCTCTGACGTTGAGCTCCCAGTGTATGGTTGTCTATTTGGGCTGAATACCAGGAACTGAGATCCCGTCATTTCCTGGCAATTCTTGCCTTAAATCTGTTCCTGTTTCATGGGAAGTATACATTCAGGAAGCTGAGGATCGTAGCATGTGTGTCTATGTGTTTGCATACTGAAGTCTGTGCACTAAAATGAAGATTAATGTCATAAATGTTAACAACTGCGGTAGCTATATTCCAACCTTGAAATGCCATCATTATGGTAATATAAGTGTTAAATACTATCTAGAATCATTCCAGGGTTGCTAATGCTCACACTTCCAGGCTCTGTCTCCTGCTCTAACACCGCTCTAACAAATATGACGCCAAATAAAAGAAAGAAACAAAGCCAATCCTTGATGAAAAATATAGATAAATAAGCTACCTCTTGCTTAAGGTGTGCAAAAGTCTCAGTTCAATGAGAGAGGTGTACACACACACACATACACGCAGACCTCTCTAAAAATAACAAAACTCCCTCATGTATGCCGAGTTTTGCTTCCCTCACTTTGCGTCTGTATAATTTTGTGTCTATTACAGTTTAAAATTCGTCTTTCAGTGCTATCGTGGTGGAGACCGTAACGGTTTGGTTTACCATTAATGTCACATTTCACTGAATATAAGTCTAGGTTTTGCAGAAACATCAGTACTAATGTTCTGTTTGTGCACTTTCCTTTGAATGTATTAATACCTGTAGCCATTACACAGAAACAGGATTGAACGATAATGTAAAAAAAAAAAAATCAGAAAATAAGAATAAACATCCTTTATAATTACTTAGCTGCAGTTCTGTGAGTAAAATCAAATTTTCATGGTGCAAAATCCTAGAAAGAGTGTGATATTATCAGAGGAAAGGTAGCTGTATGCTTGTTGGACGGTGGTAAATGCTCATTATAAGAGGGACCATTTCTGTAACTTTCCAAAACGGACAAGCTGACATTAACACCCACTTCATGCAGTGATTGGCCAGCTGTGCGGAGGTAAGAAAGAAGTCAGTGTTTCAACTTCTCCCGCTAGCTCTCTTTTTTCATTCTTGACGCAGCTATTCATTTCACTTTTCATGTGAACAAAGAGTGCAACACTATGACTGCCTTCCAGCAGAGACTCTCTGAAAATATGCACTGTTCCCTGTATTTAAACAATATTGCTTTTCTCCACCCCCCTCCCCTCTCTGTGACGGCTTTTCAATCCACCTTTGAGTGACTATAAACACATTTGATTTCCAACATGGTTGGAGATAACTTTGTAAGAACTAGCTCTCAGCTATCATAAATAAAGCTTAAGTAATCCATCAGTGAAATACTATTGTCTATATGCATGCGTGTGTGCAGTTAAGAGTTAAGTTTTACATACTGGCATCCTCTGTCCTGGTCTTGGCTGAGGCTGGACTGGGCTCTCCCAGACCCACGCTATTCCGCGCCACCACCCTGAACTCATACTCCACCCAGGCATTCAGACCCACCACTGTGGCTGTGAGCATGTTACCGTTGACCACCTCAGGGACTGCAAGTTGGATATTAAATCTTTTGAAAATCAGGCTGGTGAACAACATGACAGAAATTGAATGATAAATAAATAAAAGGACCCACATCAATACTACAAGGGGATGTGGGGAGTGTTTGAGGCTACCTGTGTCAACAACCTGCCAGCCCACAGTAAAAGGTGTCCGTCCCTGGATGATGTAGCCTGTGATGGGACTGCCATTGTCTCTTCCGGGAGTCCAAGAAAGCTGGGCTGTACTGTCTGTGATCTCCTCCACTGCCACTTTGTCCGGAGGACCTGGTGGACCTAAATCAATGAGACAATGAGCAAGGTGAGTTTCCCTCCCGCTCCAAGAAGCCTCCCCTCATCAAACTTATCAAGGCCATCACGCTCCCTTTAATTAAGGGCTACGTCCTTGGTGTGTGCATGAAGGGACTTTTCATTCACTGTGTGTGTGATGTGCTGGACCGCAAAGTGATTACTGAACACCAGCACTGGAAAGAGATACTGGATGGGATCATTTATGAGAGGGGTAATGAGTGGGGAGGGAACAACAGGAAGCGGAATAAAAGAAGTCAGTACAGTGAGAGAAAGAGAGAATATGTTTATGACTGTTGCACGCTGAAGCGTTACGATGTTGCTGTTGTTTGCTCTACTGCTCCATTATTCAAATGTTTTCCATGATATTTTGCCGATGTGTAAATGAGCCAATTATTGTCATTTTCTGCGGTAAACATTGCTTTCTCAAAGCACCTGGGACAGCTATTGCAGTTTGTTAAGGGCATGAATACCAACGGGGGGTCGACGCTTCCTATAGGCGACGTAGGCGGCCACCTAAGGTGCAAAAATTGCACCCAGAAACGAAAGAGTGTGAATGTTTCCACCCCTAGTCCAAATGCACTAAAAATGCAAATGCTAAATAACTTAATAACTAGCTTGGTTACATTTAACAAATGGAAATGAAAAGCTGATAATACACATATTTGTTAAAATTTTTTGTCATATTTATCATTTTATTTATTTTTCATTTTAGATTCACTTTTAAAATATCTGCAGCCACCAACTGCTAGATGATGCAGGTGTTGGTATCACCAAATGGCGTATGAATAACACACCAATTTCAATTTGCGCGTTATGACAACACATTTTTTGTTTTCCTCATGTCATTTCATGCCATTTAGATTGTAAATTCAGTCACCAAAAACAACCTATAATTATGCTTGAGTAGCATAGGAAGTGACACGTTTCAGATGACGTCAACATAATGTCACCTATTTTCCTTTTATAAGATGATTTTGGCTTATTAGGAGGAGGTGAGTTGGATGGATGGCTAGATAGCTGGCAAAAAGTTGCAAAAGCAGCAAGAGAGCACTGTTCGAGACCATTAACCGGACATTTTTACTGTCATGTCAGGCATTTTTACTGCATTTTACTGAGCAATTTAAACCAAACCATGATTTTTCCCTAATCCTTACCAAGTGGTCTTTGTGTCTAAACCTAACCAACAGTGTTAGAGACACACAAAAAGCTTAAAATCCAAAGACATGACAAATAAAATGTCCTTAAAAGTGGTGTTCATGGGATCGCTATTTATACGCCATCCCAAGAGATCACGCTGTCCCGCAAGGTATATTCACAGCAAGTCTCAGAGATTTTTCACATCTCTCCCTGTCAAACTTCCCTACATCTTCATTATTTCTACAGATGCTTCAATGCCATGTTATTTTACACTACACATTTTGGTCTATTCATACTCTAGTTTGAATTCATAAAATCAATAGGTTCTCTTACCTTTGACAACCAGGATGGCAGAGGTGGACAGGCTCTCCACATCAGTGTCAATAACACAGACATATTTCCCTCCATGGTTCAGCTGGATGTTACGGATCATCAGATCCCCTGATATACTCTAAAAGAGAATATGATCAGTGAAAAAATAAGACAAAGTAAGAGATGTAGTTCCATTTCATCATTTAGCTTTTGGCCCTAGGATGTTTTAACATTTAGAATGCACAATCACAGCCTCTCCAGGCCACTGTTTTTTGCATCTCTTCAGACACCAACAACAGAAATGGGCAGATGTACTCTGCTCACATAATACTTATCGGCTGTCCTTCAGGCGCTACTCCACCAACCAACCCCCCCAATCCCTTACAAACACCTACCAGCTACACACAGGACATACAAAACAAACATAGTCTAGTTAATTGGCAAGACAATCCTAATTATTCCGTAATTACATAAGATCAAGCAAGATGTAAGTGTAAAGAACAAATATTATTTTACATGAGCAGCATGCATGCCATGGCCATGAGGGAACAGAACAAAACATCACAACAACTTTCTCGTCTGTGTAAGATCATTACTTTTATGTGTAGCTCTATGAAGGAGATATTTTAAAGGATACGGCATGGTTTAATTTTGAATGCTGTCAAAAAATCCCTTGAAAAATCTAAAACCAACAATGGAGATGTTATTCTTAACATCTTCCCTACCCTCTCAGTGGCACTCCTACTGTGGTGATTCTACTGAAGATGTACATTGAAATAACAGACACACTATATAGTTTATTATTTAAAAAATAAGCCCAGTAACTTCCTAAAACAGATGGGCACTGTAGTTTTTAGCAAAAGTTACTATAGAAGGAATAAACAGTCAGTTTGGGAGACTATTTTCACCTATGGATTAATACATATCTTGTGTGTTTACAGCACTGTGTGTGGGATTAAAATTCAAAATAAATTACAGTGCCCATGGTCATTGTAATGAAAGAACATGTCATCTCATGCAACAGTGTGACTCACTGATGCAATTTTAATCGTTTTTGGACAACAATGGAGCCCTAATACAAAACATTGGTTGTGAATTGCACTGTGAGACACAGTCAGTCACAACAGATGATTTTGAGCTTTGGCAACAGAACAGTTTGTGTAAAAATTCTTCAGAGTCAGAAATTTAGGACCCAATACTCACAATGTGATTGTTAACTACAACCTACGTCTGCGAACCAACTAATTAGAATGTGGCATGACATGAAGACACTGGTCAATGCCACTTTTGTATGTGTCCATGGAAATATAAATGTGGATATTACTTTACTGTATGGTACTTTTTTTTTTTTTTTTTTACAAAGCATTATAATAGCCAAAGCTTGCATTTTGTTCCATTTTCATGATATATTGTTGCATTTAAATTCATTTCACAAACCTTGCATGTCGAAAAGTTGATATTGTAAAGGCTGACACGGATTGCAACAAAGATTTTCAGTGGACCAGTTTTACACAATGACACAAGCGATGAAACTGTTAGACTGCGCTGTATAAACGCAGTGAATTAATCCTTCAGTGGGATCAGTTCATTGTCGGTCACAGAACAGTGACAGAAAATCTCTCGTCTTCATTCTTTTCAACAACATATGGTATGTATTCATCGGTAAAAAGTCATTTACAATGCTGCATTAACACATTCTATCCAGACACTGTTATCCTATTCTCATTTTGTCTGTTCGTGGGGATCTGCCTACTGAAAGTCACCTCTTGAAGTAGCCTGTCACAAAGAATGTCAGCCTGTGAAAAGGAATGTGTTGCTTTAGAAACAAGTCACCTGGGGCTGAGCCAGGCAAG
Source organism: Euthynnus affinis (assembly GCA_029490765.1). Lineage (NCBI taxonomy): Eukaryota > Metazoa > Chordata > Actinopteri > Scombriformes > Scombridae > Euthynnus > Euthynnus affinis. Next base: position 6,470,896 of record CM055840.1, on the reverse strand, counting down.
GCTTGCTGCAGTCATAGCAGATTTCATCACCCCCAGCGGGTAGTGATCATAGCTCCCCTCTGCAGCAACTGGACATGAACACCCGTGGATCTCCACCTCTCTGAGGCACCTGACAAAGCAGAACTGAGCCAAATGGCACTTCTTTGCGACCATGGGCTAAAGAGACTACTTTTCCTGCTCTCTTTTCCCCTCCCTTTCATCTCCTCTCCTTTAGCCTGACAGTTTTTAGGCGCAGCTCGCCATGTCTAATTCTCTCTCCAGTGTCAGCAACCACCTGGCCGACCCGAGAGCTTGCTTTAATTATGTAAATTAATTCATCAGAAGCTGTTGAGCAGGGGACTAGTACCGTATTTCCTCAAATAGTGGCTGGAACCTTTATTTACCTCAACTGCAGAAGGTTCCAGGCCTTTATTGGAAGCAGGCTTAGATTAGAGAGAGGCCTTTATTTCTAATTCCCGCTGTTTGATAAGTGTGTTTGCTAATATTTTAGTATAAAGCCTCCTTGTTTTCTGATCTGCTTCTGTTTGCTCTGTTAAATTTTTGTTAGTGCATTACCGGTAATCTACTTAGTCCAATGTGCAGAACGATAATTCTAGTGCCTGATTTCCACCTGGAACATTTTGGCAGTGCACCACTTGGCTGTAGTATGCAGGTAGCATGCTCATGGATGCATGCTCTCTGGCTTAGCCAAGCTACCCTGGTTACCCATGCTCATGTAGTGTCACTGCCATCATTATTATTATTAAAATATGCACTGTAATCACCATATTTAAATGATATTGCCCTCTCCCCTCTCTGTGACAGTCATCTGGAGGGCTACACATGTACGTATAGAACTGGAGTTACATCCAGGTATTTATGCTTAACTGGAATGCACATCATGTAAGAGGAAACAAGAGTTTATCCACCCTTGTTTTTTCCCTGGTGTGTTTTTGGGGCCAACCTTTATTTGTTTGTGTCGATCACACCCCCCAGGCCATTATCAGAGACCTGGCTTTTAATTGACTACCATCTTTTATGGAAAGGGAATAAGATTATATGAAAACCATATCTCATTATATCCCTACACACGGAACAGCGTAATTAGTAATTTCCATTTGCATTCATGAAGATATGAATTTGGCTTGTCCACAAAACTGTGAAGGCATTCAGGTATGATGTCAAACCTTTATCACGAGAATGCCAGCGATCAGACTATTGACCTTAGATGATAAGTTGGCACTATAAAAAGCAAAAATGAGTGTGTAAAGTAATTTTATACTGACAGGCTCTGAACAATTGACTTTGCCCTTCATCAAAAGGAACAAATACTCTCAAAGAGTCATCACATATCATTATTTCAAACATTAAGATTTCAAATGAAGATTCATACATACTAGGCCTACCTTTGGTAAATGCCAGCCAGCTCATTACTTAATTATTTCGGGTCTCAAGATTCATAAATAGGTATGCAAATTCAATCATGGCAGGGGGAGATGATAAGAAAATGTTCTCCCTTGAGGTAAGTAAATTAGAAGTTGAAGGGATGAAAAGTATAAAATGAGGACCCTCTGTATGACTGAAATGGCATATCACCAATATATTTTTAGATGTGCAGCACATGGCAGCTCACACAGACAATTCAAAAGGTAAGGATCCCAATTATTGACCTGATAGTGCGTTTCATTGAGGCTTTTACAGAATATGAATGTAAGAATGTAACTGATCTTAATGGATATGTACTTTTTTTTATATTCCATCCACCACTGACTGCAAGGAAACTTTTCAATGGATATGTCTTGGCATAAATTTCTCTGCTTGGGTGTTACTGGTGTCTAAGAGGCCCTCAGCAGGGCAGTGGAGCATACCCTTGCACATCACACAGTATGTCCCAATTAATTCCAGAATAGCTGGAAAGTAGCTGAGTTTAATGCTTGAGATGACTCACCCCGCCCACTCTCTCAAAATGATCGCTGTCTCGCTGGAAGTCGATGAGCTGGCCGTTGAATGCCCACGAGAAAGAGACATCCAGAGCTGGATCGCAGGCAATCTGGCAGGGTAACACGATGCTCTCGCCAACAATAATCTCCATGTTAGTAGGCCTCATGGTGATTCTGGTGGGTTCTGGCCAGACAACAGACGACAGTGTACACATGTTAATATCTCTGCCCCGGGAACCTTTAACACCACCATAACCCCCTGCAACTGCCATCTCCTTCCAATTCACGGCTAAATCAAGCCACCATCATTAAACTACCCATGGTTGTGTGTGCTATTCCTGATTTTAATAAGCACTTAAATTCCAAGCCTGTCCATTAGCAACATTTAATGACATCTCCAGTTCACACTTTATGTTCCGGGATCAATTTGGGAGAAAATGTATGAAACAGGATTACAGAGATGGGAGCGCATTCCCATTGGTGGCTGTGGTGGATTGGAAGCCTTAAGAGTATGTTGAGGAAAGGTCACAGTAATTAAATTCTATGACATTAAATGGTTCAGCTGTCAGTGTATGAGAGGAATAAAAGCTAATGAGAAAAATAAGTCAGGTGGCTACACACACAATAGATTAAACCGGAGGAGCATATGAACGTGTTATGTCAGTGCATACATAAATAATGACCTTTAACTAAATAAAGAATAATGTTTTGTTTCTCGCTTAACTGCTGTTTTGCAAATTGTATACTAGCAACGTTAATCTGACAACAACCTTGATTAATAGTAAACATAGCTTAGAGTGTGAATATAAAAGGATAGACATTAGGGTATTTTCAAATCAGAGAATCATGAGAAATGGTTGACCTCTGTTTCTGAAGAAAGGGAAAGTTGACCATTCGCTAACCCCCTTCTCATTTTCCACATTTCTGAAACTGGATGTTGAAATAGTGTCATTAGAGCTGTATGAACAGCTATATTTGGTATCTAAAAAGTGCCTTTTTTAATAACTTTTCAAAAACAAAAATACAAGAGCAAAAGATGAATGGGTTTGTCTGCACTACCATAAGTTGCAAACGTTAGCATAGCTTACTAATTAGGGTGTTACCTACAATAGTAAGCTAATATCACATGCCAAGAGTTAGTATGTCATTAGTGAATTCCATAAACTATGTTAATATGAAGAACAATGGTGCTGCTTTTACTTCCACGTTTTCCATAAGATTTTCTTCTCGTTTCCGTCTTTTTTGCATTATTATGGTGCTTAATTGCCAAACCATCTCACTGCATACATGTTAGTTAGCAGGCTAGCTACAGCTGATATCTACTGCCTGCTAACTAAATCTGCCAGTTGTTATTTCAGCCAGAAAAGTCAACATACAAATGAGAAGTCAAGGGCCTCTTTCTTCAAATATTACCACAAATCTCAATCATCCTACATTACCATTACAAGCTGTGTACTTGCAGTGCTAGAATGAAAAGGCAAAGCAATAGTAACCAAGGGGGCCGGGGCTTAGCAAAGGCTCAATCAGGGACAATTTGTTTTTAGGGGGGAAGTTAATTGAGAAGACTCACCAGTGATTAGCAGCCTCCCTGTTGTGCTTGCTGTCCCAAACTGATTCTTAGCGACACACGTGTAGCTGGCTGCATCCCGTCTGGTTACATTGGCGATCTTTAATGTTCCATTGGGAAGCAGAGTAATCCTGCAGAAAACAAAGCATCTTTTCACTGTATTGACCGCAGTGGAGAGTGTACAGGTTATAAGAGCTCTGCTTTGTATTGAATCTGCCTGTAGTTGTTTTTTTGCAGAGATAGTCAATATCTTCGCATGTAACCATTTTCGTTTTTTTCTTCCTCCATGTAGTAAATTTATGGTATGGTGTTTCTACCGGAATTGTATTCTTGTCAAAATGGAAAAGCCTCAGAAGAAGCACTTTAACCCTCGTGGTACTTTAAAGCTCTCCACTAAAGCCCAGGAAAATGAAATTCCTTGAGAGGGGTTAGCAGCAGGCAGGGGGACCCACCTTTACTGTCTCAGTGGTAGACTAAATACACTAGTAAATGAAGAAATATTTTACAAACAGCATCACATTGAATAATTCAATGAATAGATAAATTGCGGTTTACAAACTCAGAGAGGAACCTCTATCATGCTGGTAGGTCACTGACTGGATATTTAATAAAAGCCTTATACAGTATATTTCAGTAAGCTAAAGACCTGATATAACACAGTGCTGCATAAGCACAAGAAATTAGTGACTATGAAGTATAGAATAACCAACATTTTAAGGCAATTCATAAAAATAGCAAAGAAATAAAACTAGATGGAACTACATTACTATTTAATGTGTAATGTTTTGCTTGTAAAATAGACCCTTTTCACAGTAGACATTTAGCACAGGTGGAATTATTAACATGAATGATGGCGGCATTCCACTTAGGTGAGCTAGTCCCAGGGCTCTGGTATTATGTGTGCTCACTCACTGACACGGCTTACTGGGACAATTACTGGAATGGAACCATCATTAATGTCATTATTTACACCTGTGCTTTCCCTGCTTTGACAAGTCAAAATGTCAGCTGTAAAAAGGGTCAATAGCCATCTTCTCAAAGAAGCATCAGATTTTGACATATTGAAGGGTTAAAGTGAACAGCGGCTACTGCAGCAAGTGATAAATACAGGATAATGTTAAATACTAAAAACTACTGTAACAGTAGCACAAATGGAGAAGAGCTGAACTGACTCAGTAATGTCTGTTATACAGTGACATCTTTCTACAGTTTGCTAACATTATCTAGCATAAGCTACTGGTCATACTAGACCAAGTAAGGCTGCAGCAGCAAAACCTGTGAGTTTATTGAATTAAGCAAGGGTTTATTTGATTGATTATGAATTCAACTTTTCAGTTGTAAGAGGTTTCAAAGGTTACATAGTCTTGTAAAGAAATAATTTGAGAATTACCTCATGCAATATTTAGCTACACAGATATTTTATTTGCCCAGGTTTTGGACTAAGATATTTGCTTCTGAGATTTCTGTCTCAATCCCCAGTACAATGGAGCTGAATAGAATTTTTTTCCTGTGGTGATCAAGGAATTGAAAAGCTACATTGAAAAAAAAGAACATCAACAGCAGCAGCAATGTGTCCTTCCAGGAACAATGTCTGCATAAATCATAGACCTCACTGTAAACAGTTTTCATTGGAGTTACTTTCATCCAAAGAACCGTTGACAGTGTGTTCTGTAGATTAACCACAGCCATGGAGACAGTTGAGACAAGGCAGATATTTCTGAGATCTCAAAACCATGGTAAATTAAACCAAAACTATTTGCATGACAAGATACCATGACGGGTAATTGAAAAAAATATATGTTTTTCATTATATTGGTGAAACAAACCCTTTAACTGGTCTGGTATTCAGCGACAAAATGTGCATACAGTTCATTTTCTAAACGCTGCTCCAATTTACAGAATGCCAGCATAAAACATTTCCCATCCAGTGTCTGCATACATTAAGTGTTGTGTACCTTGAAAGACTATGTGGGCTTCACATATAGTGTGCTAAATGTCAGTCAACTTGGGAATTTTACCAATTTTCTACAGCTGTAGATGCAGCTCCCCGTCTGGAGCCAACTAAGGAGCCTCAGTGCTGTTTTGACAAGATGCTTTGCTTGTATTGTTCTCTTTCAGACCTCCTTTTGAATAACCAGCATGGGAGCGATTCAAACAGCACAAAGTTAAAAGTCCTCACTGCGCTGAGATGCCTGTGTTTGAGTTATTCTTGTTAAGTCTGCCCTGCCCTTTGCGCATGTGTGTGTGTGCTACGAATTCTCGATGTGCATGCGCTGACTTGTAGCAGGGTTTAGTTACTGTCTAAGCTTCTTCTCCCGCTTATAGACTTTTCCACCTTTAATTGGTTCTTTGGTATTGTGTGAAATCTTTTCAGTGGTTCAAATTCAGCTTTTGGTCGATTCAATGAGTAATCAGACACAGAAGGACAACAAACTAAATTAAGCACCACTTTATGCTGCTTTAAGAGGTGCTTGAAGTTTGCTCATTGTCTGCATTATGTATGTGGGTGTGAGTTTCCAGTATAGTGCGACGTCTCTGCTTTCCAATCTGCAAGGCTTTTGTTTCTGTGGCCTTGGTGATTGTATGAATCCAACTCTATTTGGATGTCAAGATAAAGTAGAACACTTCCACCTCTCATAATTGCAGGTGCAACAGCTTCAGTTAGATTTTTAATTCCCTCCTCTATCTAAAAGCAGGCAGGCTGTGTCTTCAGCAGCAACCCCATTTGCTAATCTTTTATCTTCTTAAATATTTCATGCATGCAGTGTTGATACGACCAGCTAGCATCTTCATCCCTCACACCAAGCTATTTGCACATGAGGGTGCATGCAGTATATTAGCCATGCGCAATTTTCCTGGTGGGTGCCTTGCTCTCATTCTCCTCATTAGCCTTTCCTTCTATGCATCTGCACAAATGCCAAATACACTATTCAAACAAGTCCGCTTGCAGTGAATGTGAATGAAAGCTGTTGGAAATATGCACTTTGGACTTTCATCCTACCTTTCAGTTCTCTGCAGGATCTCATTCCCTTTCTTCCACAGGCTAATTGCTGGGGGCGAGGCCTGAGGCTTGCATTCAAGAATGACTTCGCTGCCTGAGCGAGCTTTTAGCAAGGCCCTTAACGGACTTTTGGAGAAACTGGGAGGTGAAGCTGTGTGTAAGAGAACAGAGAAAAGCATGAGATTAGAAAATATAGGCAACCTGAACCTTTGCAGGTCAGCCCTATTGTATTAAGAGCAACTCTCCTAGAGCTTTGAGAGCGAGCAACTCAAAATCTCATGAACTCAGCAGAAATGCCTGTTGAGCTCATGGCTATGGACCTACCCGCAACCCCCTTCAACTACACACACACACACACATACGGACACACACATAATCCACCTTCACTAAGCATCCAACCTGCAGATGTTCCAGCCATTGTGTACACCCATCATCACATTTTGTCTGCCATGATTTGGACCCCAAATGGTCATCACGTATATCAAGACAGAATTGAATTTCTCATCGAGCCAGTCAGATGGAAGTCATCAAAGCTTTGCAAATAAATCAATACCCCATCTACATGAGAAAGCATGCACAATGCCACAAAGCAATGTGTTTGCAGTATTCAAATCAATATGATGAAACGACTGAAAGTAAAATGAGACACTCGATCAGATTCATATTTTTGCTGGCAGAGCCTGTAGTGACATCAAATGAGTCTGCAGACTGATTGCTGAGGAGAACTATAGCAGGCTGCTGGTTTTTATCTTAGGAGATGATCAAACGTACAGACAGATAAGCAGGATAAAAGCAAAGGGAAGCAGTCTTACCTAACACCATTAGCTGGGCACTGGAATAAATAACGCCATGTTTGTTTTCAGCCACACACTGATACATCCCAGAATCTGACAGGTTTAACGTAGCTATTGAAAGGGCCCCGTTTTCGATTTGTATCCGGCTCTGCAGAGGAAAGAGAAACAGTTCTGCATATCCATTGCAATGCCAGTCTATTATGTCCAAAGGCACAGCAGCAATTACTGATGCACCATGAAGGGAGGAGGACAGCAGGAGAAGAGAAAGAGGGAGAAAAAAAGCCTAAAGAGCCTTGTGGTATGTTCAGATTGCAATGGAGGAAAAGATGAGCAGGCATCGGCAAAAACTGCTAACCTGCTTCCTACGTAGGCAGAAAGAAGCAATGTTGACAATAGCATATTAAAAAGTAATTTATTTTCTGTGGTTGTTCAGTTGGAAAAACTGCGATGACAGCTCAGATGACTCAGATGAGACAGATTTTTAACCAGATTAGCTGCTCAGAGATCCTCCATGCTGCAGGGAGTGTGGTTTCTTACCGTGCACTCTTAATTATAGATGCAGATGAGAGGTGGAGCTTAGTAAATAGAACACATTAGTGAGGCACAAAGTCACCTTACCACGTAAACATTGCTAACTTTTAGAGAGAACAAGACCTTGCATGGAAGTTTTTACAGATAATTGTATTTATGCACTTTTTGCTTCCCTAATGATTTAAAGGAACTCTCCACTGATTTTAGAGCTCTGTCTATTAGTCATGAGGAGTGAAAACAGTCTGTATAATGTCTTCTGTTTAGTCAAGTTAAATAAGCAATGATAATGTCATCTTGGGCTTGTCAAAAAAGCCTATAAATTGGAAGTGTGGGGTTTGAAAGATGTAGGCATTTACCAGGTTCATGAAAATAAACTATTGGTTGCATTGTGGGAAACGTAACCATCAAAAGCTTCTGTACAGAACATGCATAAGCTTTTTATTTTATTTTTTAAAAGCAATAGCTTGGCATTTTAGGAAAAACACTTATTCAAAGAGATACCACTCAAATCTGCCCGTTAAATATAATGCTACAGCCAGGTGAGCGGTTAGCTTAGCATAGACATAGAGACAGGGGAAACAGCTAGTCCGGATCAGTTGCCAGGCAACCAGCAGACACTCCAAGAAATTACTGCTCCCAGCCAAGAATTGATGACATGACCCCTCGTAAAATGGCATATTGCCATTTTTTTGTATGGATTAAACAAACAAGATATAACATGTTAATTAGTGAGCTTTACAGGTGCTGCTAAGTGAATTTTGTTATCATCCGACTGAGCCAAGCTAGCTGTTTTCCTCTTTTTCAAGTCTTTGTGCATAAGCTAGGCTAAAAGGCCGCTGGCTGTACTCTTTTATATATGTATATATCCGTAGCGGCTGATACAACAAACCGCATCAAACTATGTATCATTGTCTTCCACCTAATGAAATCAGACCAAATCAACCAAATATTATTTGTTATATTTTGATCTCCCTCTTTCCTCTCAACCTCCACTGCCTCTATGGACCAGCTTCCACTGGTATATATATACAGTATAAACAAATATTGGAATGGTATTAATTTCCTCATTATGGAAGTATGATGCCTTCACTTGAAAAAACAATTGCCCTGTTTGTCTGAATTAACAAGATACTTGAAATCCTGACTGTGGCTACACTGCTGTCTGAATTTCGTTGCACCTAAAGTAGTGTAATTATGGTATGGTCCTATCTGTGTTGTTTTATGAAACTAATGCATTATACTTTTTTTCTCAGGTTTGACCTGTTGTAAGTTTTATTTTGCCAAAGGGTTATCAGATGAATCCTAAAGATTGCTGGTCCAGATTTCCTCTCTAACAGTATTAATGTCGAGTCATCCCACTGCAACGGTTTGAGGAAATTGCAAACTAAAATAACCTCTCAGCTCTGTAGGCAGTCTGGTGTGTTTGTTTCATCTATTTTTGGCCTTTGATGAAACATTTTTGCTTGTCCTGCGGTGCCTGCACAAAGTTGACAATCTTATAACAAAACCATCTATATGACTTGAAGTCACAAGTATCTCCCAATGTTTCAAACTAAAACCAAAATAAAACTGGATTACACTAAACAGGTGGGACATGTTTGCTTCTATGAAATCAAGCTCTCAAGTAGGAATGGAAGCCCCTCTTGAGATTTGAAAGTATGTCATTAATTCAGAAAAACACAGCAGAATTTTTTTCTCATGAAAACTTTTCTCAAAATTCTGAGCTAGTTACCTTGTTAATTCAGAAAAAACGAGGCAAATCTCTTTTTTTTTTCTCAAGTGAATGCATTATGCTTCCGTAGACAGTGAATATGTGTATTCCCAAAATGTCAAAATAATCCTTGCAACTACTTCTGTTCATTCTCTTCACTTGATTCAGTTTGCCTTATTTGAGGTAGTAGTTGTGTTAGCTCATAAAAACAGCACAGACAATACCAAGGCTGTCAAAAAGACATGACACTGGCAATTTACGCTTTTCTCACAAATTGTGTAAAAAGAGACAAGCTGAATACTACAGAAGATGAGCCAGATGTACAGATGGGTGACAAATTAAACTACATAGAAAAAAGGAAGAGAGCTGTTCAGTGCGGGGAAGTGAAAAAATTGTGGACTAAATCAGACACTAAGAGACAGACGGTATAACAAAAGGCTTAGCAGGAACTCTGGATTGCAGCATGTTTCAAGCTTTCTACCTCGGGCAGCATCAAAAAATTTAAGGAAAAAAAAATTGCAATAAATATCTTAGTAAGGTGCTGGGTCACCACAAGCCTTCATAACTGCTTCGGTGCTCTTTTGCATTGATTCAACAAGTCTGTAAAACCACTGGAGGGATGAACACCATTCATCCAAAAGATATTCCCTCATTTAGTGAATACTTATGGAAGCATTTGCATTTGTTAAGTTTCTAGGCTAATTTATTCAGGTTTATCCTTTAATTTGTCTCCTGTCTGCGATAGTAGGAGAAATCCAACACATCTCCATACCTCGGCCATGATTTGTTCCCCATTCTTCAGCCAACTGTAGGACGGTTTAGGCTTTCCATTGGCCTTACACTCCCAGAAGAGGTTTTCCTCGATGGACAGAGCTGTGTCGGCCATTGTCTGGAGCCAGTGAGGTTTAGCTTGGAATAAATGAGAGGATTATTTTTTCAAACATGTGTTTTTAATTACAGAAGCCCTGGATTAGTAAATAATGGTATCAGGAATCACAAGCTCTAAAAGCAGCCTTGCATTAAATCATCAAAGTTTAAACTCAACAAGTGGATTATCATCATAATGAGAAATACAGGTTGGTAAACACGAGTATGAACAATGTTCTTAACACAATGCCCGGCTTGAAGATTGACTGGGAATTAATTATTTTGCGGCCTTTAAAATAATATTCACTTTTTACTTTTACAGGCAGGATTCACAGCCTATCCTGTAATTTCATAGCGACATTATGTCCCACATGTTACGAACAAATCGAACCAAATGAGATTCAAGCTGCTGGTCACATGCATGTTTCCTGTACAAATGTGTATATCTGTTACAGACACACATTCATTGCGCTGTGTCTCTCTGGATCTATTGTCATTCAATTTGCAATGGTTCACTAACCGTGGAATGAAATACGACCTCGCGCAGCATTTTTGCCTCGCCTATTCTCCGCCACACATTCGTACGTCCCCGCGTCTTCCTGCTGGAAATTGGGGATTTCAAGGACGGCGTTTGAATTCTTCATTTTGACTTTGCTGGGGAAAGGGACTCCACTGGTTCTCCTCCAGCTTATTTCTGGCACAGGGCTGTAAGAGAGGGACCAAAAGTTCCCATGATGGCAGCTGTCAATCACAGTGATTAAAGTGTGATTAAGCACAAAAGAAAAGGAGATGGAGCAAAAGCATAATTTATTGTTCCCTACAAATCAGAACTGTGATTGCTCGGATCTCAGAAGCTCTGAATTCCGCTCCCTTGTCTTTTCATATTGCGGCCCTTGCTCTCTTATGGATTGATAAATCTGAGGATGAGTAATGTTACGCTTGTGCATCCTTAAATCATCTTGAGTAACACAAATTCATGCATGAATGAGCCCACAGCTTATATCACACACACAATGAGGCTGACTTACTTTCCCAGAGCAAAGCATTCCAGCTTTACCACTGATTCCTTCGCAGCTGGAACAGAATCAGGGAAATGAACTTCTATTTTGGGTTCATATTCACCCATTACTCCTACAAAAGGGAGACAAAAGATGACAAGTTTTTTTACACCAATGATTAACAGCACACATGGTTCACACATCGCATCAAAAAGAGAACAGTAACACAGTGTGACAGCAAATAAAAAAAGTGAACAATGCAGAGCACAGGCCATACCTTTACCTGTGCTTGACGGCAACATCTCTGAGCTGCTGCAGCTCACACATGTGCGGTGTCCGCAAAGACAGCACTGCTGCTGCAGCACTACTACTGTCAGCCCTATTCTTTCTACATTGATATCCAAGGAAGGTTGAATTGGGAACAACTGGACTTGGCTGTAGATACTTTAAAAGGTTTCACTTCTCATCCAAGGGGTTTCTTCGGTTCTAACTAACAGGTATTTAACCTCTGTGGGATTGTTATCAAGGTCACTGATACCACTTGGTTCGTTAGTGCGCCTGGCTGCTGTAGTGACAGTTGTTTAGAGTCATTGGGGTCACCTGAGGCCAAGTGTAAATGACAGCCGTTGGAGTTGTCCTATCAGGCCAAATGTGAACGGTTGTTAAATCTCCCGGGAAGGGATAAAAGGAGAACATTACAGGTGGGTGATAAAGGGCGAAATGTCTCTACAGCCAAGTGCAGTTGTCCTCGATTTTACCCTCCTTGGATAACCACGACCTGGATGACTGAGAATCTTTACAGATTGAGATTACCTCTGACAATGTCCATCAAAACTGAATGTTTCATTTCATTTCATTTCATTATAAATTTAATTTATATTTAGTTTAGAAGAAGCATGTGCTCATTTGTAAAAAGAAGTCTACCTACAACTTGTTATTATCTGATAATATCAGATAAAGACATTTGAACTATAGTGAAATGTGTCAGTTATGTAAAGTTGCTAGCATGATATCAATATGACTATCAACTGATCATTTTCACTGTCTATTTTTGCTGATAATGCACGCCTCACACAGAAAAAATAGGCTCAATGCCGAAAATCTAGTTGTATGCACCACTGAGCCACACTGCAGACACGGGCTGTGTGGCTGCTCTAACCTGTTAACAAGGGCACCAAAATGAAAATCAAGAGGTTCTGTGGCGTACACATGCTGCTCAGGTAAGTGATGTGGCCCCAGCATAGGGCTGCTAAAGAGGGAAGAAAAAATCAGAGGTGGCTTATAAAAGATTCAAGGAACACATCAGGGAAAAGGCTTGCGTAGTAGAGATTCATCACCTGTAGTAATGTGACTTCATTTATGACTTTATTTATATTCACATCACTAGAACGGGTCAAAGACATCTTCGCAGAGACAGTAATGCACCCTTTACCATTACCAACCCCACAGTCTGGCATTGAGAGCTGATTCGGTCCTGCACAGTGTTTCTAGATTAAAGGTTAGAGACTTTGAGAAGCTGTGCTAAGTGTGAGCATCTTACACAAAAAGTGGAAAACATGCACAATATGGAAATGCATCTTCAACATACAACACTTTGATCAGTGTTTGGTTAGTAATGATTTGTAGTATTTTACACATAGGAAGGTCCGTTCTATCTCTGATTGATAGTGCATGACAGTAATTCAATCTACAACTCAGCTCATGAAAGCTTTGATGTTTTAGGCTTTTATGCTTCCAATCATTGGTTTGACTGGAGAAATGGTGGAATAGATAAGTGCAAACTGAAGACTCAAGTAAAAAATATATCTGACCACACTGTTTGACTGTAAAGAAAACCATAAAACACTGATTTGTTAAAGATATCTAACCATCAAGGCTAAAACTAGACACTTTTTTTTTATCAAGGTCATATGTAACCCTTATTTCAGCTGCATTTAAAGAGTAATTAAACACAAAATGTATTTTGTGCTATTTACAATCATATACACTGGGCCATTCATGTATACTGTTGCTAATTCTTGCCATATGCAGGTAAAACCTTTTTCTGATAACTCTTTAGGAGGTTAAAAGTTAGATGCACTCCGCTGAAAAGGATGCTAAAAGGATGATGATTGTCTGTATTTTCCTCACTGTCAACATACTGTATATACCGTGAAAAGACAAAAAAACAAACAAACAAAAAACAATTAATTGATCCTGCTAACAGGTATTCTGTGTAGCCAAAGCCTGATACATCTTATTTGTCTGTTCCATAGAGCTCCATTGTTGTACAAAAAAAAAAAATTAGAGATGTCCCTTCATTACTGAGAACATGGACACTGTATTTTATTTAGATTCAGTCCACATACTCGGTCCTGCTTCCATAAATACTCATTTGCACACTAGTTGTGTATTAATCCACACGTCAGAGTAATGTTTGCTATAAATCTACAGTGACTAGCTGTTTTATGGAATCATTGAGCACTAAAAGCTTTCTCATTGAAGTGAATGGGAAGGTGTGTCCACCGAGAGCTACAGAGAGGGAAGGGAAGTTGGACAGTATTGATAAATGTATTTACACATTGCTGGTCCAGGCCATGTGTGGGAATTGTCATGGAATTTGTCGATAATGTGAAAAATATGTAATACCAGACCTATCTTCATCCTGTCTGATGATGTCATATCAAACATTTAGAGGTAGACTGAGTGGTAAAAAATGTTAACGCTTCCATTTGATGGAAAGGGTGCCACTAACTTGCACAGAGCCACACCCCATGACATCCCTTACCACCCTCCCCTACTCTTTTCTGTTGATTTTAAATGTGTGTAGGAGGGGAGGACAGACTACATGGCAGGGTTTCATTAAATTGGTGTAAAGCAGGTCCTACTTTGAAATAGACACTGAAATGCTGTCGGAACAGAAATATGTAATCTACTGTATAAGCAAACCAAATTTTGCCTAGTTTTGACCTCCCAATCATCAAATCAGTGCTTACTGGACAACAGCACCTCACGACTACAGACGGCTATGCATTGTATGTACATTTTTTTTCATAAAGAGTGATGGATGATGTAAAAGTTAAATTACTTGGATTACTTTTGAATCCATGTTACACATGAATCTAACCGGTAAAAACATGTTTTTCAATGAACATTACACTTTAAAGTGGGATAGACCAGTGGGCTACAAAGTGTTGCCTACTATTAGGAAAGAATTACTAGATGTTGCTAGATAATATCACATGCTAATTTGCATATCTATGACATCATGACATAATTACATACATACAAGATTTTAAAACAATTAAAGAAAATTAAATTAAATTAAACTGACTGTAAGTAGCTATTTCATAAGCTATTTTTCTTTTCAAGCAGCTCCCTGATGTGCATCTAAATCTACCTCTAATAATAATATTTATGCCTATATTTATGTTGTATCAACTCTAACTGAAGTATCATGAACAGAGAGATGATTATGCAAACAAAACAAAATCAAACTTTGTACCGTTAAATCATTTAGAATAAAATCAATGAGGATCAATGATTGGTCATTAGGTTTGCACATTCACTGCTCATTCACAACTCTGTCTGGCTGATGATTGGTCCACTGAATGTGTTGCTGCTGCTCTGTCCCACCCACTGAACAGTCAACCCAGAGAGCCACATTAGCGCTCATTCACTGATAAATACTGGAGACTCCCTTCAAGGAGAGAAGGTCCATCCTGAAAGACATTAGATATTTCACTAGCCCCTTTTTAAAAAAAAAAAAGTTGCTGAAGGGGTCTGGAAAGTCATTAACTCTAACAACAAAGTCAATACGTTGGCGACACTGAAAGCAAAGGAACTTTGTAGTGTAAGGAATTTACCGTCACTTCTGAGGACCAGTGGTGTAGGAGAGCTGAGCACCTTCTCCCTCGTGACGGTATTGTTAACCACACAGGTGTAGTTGCCCACATCTGAGGGCTCCACTTTGGCAATATACAGGCTTCCAGTCTCTTGAGAGATGAACCGACGACTGTCTTGTTGGACAAAGTATGGATATTCATTGAAGATCCATGCAAAAGTCAGCCCTGGAATAGAAAGAAAACCATTAAACTTCGCATTGGTCCACTGTCATTACTTGCTTTCTGCACCACTGATTCCACACATATTAGATTCACCAGCCACTATGACTAGGGTGTCCAAACCGAACAAAACATAAATTGTACTAGACTTACAATGTTAGCATATAACACAATTGTCCACCTCTTATCTTAGTTTCCTTGGGAAGAGATACCAAGACGTGGCAAATGTAAAAACTATCAGTGCAGAAAAAATGGGAGACCTGAGGAAAGGGAGCGAAACAAAATGGATTACAGCGCGTCAGTGGCCCTCCCCTGACACATGGCCTCCATTCACAAGGTCCCTGAGTGACTTTGTTTGTGGGAGAAATGGATGGACGGATGGACAGACTGATCTACAGAAGTAGGAATATGTTGTCATGCCCCTTCACAAGCACGAGGTCTACCATAAGAAAAGGAGAGACCTGCCATGATGAATTACTGTGTCATTTTGAGAAGCGCACACTGCACAGATTTGCAGGAGTGAGATGCTCTGTGTAATCTACCACTTTGGAGGTGAGGGGCTCCAAGTCAAAAGGTGTATGCAGTGACTGTCAATCATATCCGATGCCCCCTCCCCCCTCGAGGGAGCAAGCCTCTTGGCTTTAGATGGGATCGCGCATCTGAGCTGGGTGCAGTGATGCAGATACAAAGCTCCTTCTGATTAGGCAAGCAGGAGCTACATAGTTCAGAGTCAGCATAACCTCCATCTGAACTACGTGGCTGTAATGAGCAGTGATAGAATTTTGCCAAGCGATTGTAAGTCAAGTGAAGAGTAGAAATACATGCAAAGACTTGTGTGCCCCAAAAAATGAGTAAACAAATATCTATTTTGGAGCACAGATGTGACACAGTATGTTCGTCTGTGACAATACTGTATTTAATCTGTCATATCTGTATGATGTGATAACTAACATGGTGGTGGAGGTGAAGACTTTTGCAAAAGCCAAAGCCAGTGAAGCGCAGTGAAAACCAGAAGGGATGCCTCATAGGTGTTGGATGAAGTTCAGTGGAGTTCAAGGTTATTTAGTACATAAATTCTTTCAAAATGCAAGAGAGAAAGAAAAAGAAAGAGAGAGAGAACCAGAGGGGGAGCAACAGGGCGAAAAAGGAAGAAAGAGACAGCAGGCTTGCACTACTTTACTTTCATTCACTTCTGAAAATGTGAGAAAACACAATAGCGCTACGGTTACAGCAGCCAACCGCGTGTAAGCCTATGTCAGAGAGGAAAGCTGTCAAAATGTATTTCACACAGAGTATTCCGACCCATTATCCCATAGACCAGCTGTACAATGCACTGCTCTGCAAACTGTTCTCTTCTGAAGGAAATTGGTTGTTTCAATGTGCAAGCTACTGTATCCGGAGGGAGACAAGCTAGGCAGCAGCCATTGTCCATGTCCTAAGCTTTCTGCAGATACTCAGAGAGGCGGGACAGAGAAGTCTGCATCTTTATCTCCTATTTGTAGCCTCTTGTTTAAAGAATACAATCTTAGCTTTTCAGTTGAACAATCAACGCATTCGATATGGATGTGTGGAGGTGCATTTTTATGTGAGGCATTCAACTTTTGTGATTTAAATAAATCGTTTGACATTTTGAGAAATGCGCCTATTCGCTTCCTTGCTGAGAGTTAGATGAGAAGACTGATACTACTCTTATGTCTGTCCGTTGAATATAAGGCTACAGCCAGGCGCTAGCTAGCTTAGTTTAGCATGAAGTGTGGAAATATGTAGAAATCGCTAAGCAGGATCTATCCAAATGTAATAAAATCCACCTAACAGCACCTCTAAAGCTCAAACAACAGTTTGGGGTTTTACATGGGGTTAGGTGCTGGACTATTTCTTGGCAGTTCTTTTCAGTCAACTATCGCAGTGATAGTTGCCACACCATTCACATTGCTATGGTTACAAATTTACATTAACTGGTGCCAAAAAATAGATTAAAAATGACTGCTGAGCCGAAAAAACGAAAGTTAAATTACTCAGATTGTGAAACAAGCAAAATTATTGAACTGTACCCTAAGTATATACATCTTTTAGTACAAACAAAACAATGCCATAACTAATAAGAAAAAAACAAGATGTCTCGCAGATGATAACAGCGACAGCCAGTGAAGCAGAGGGTGGATTACTAAATTGGACAGTTAACAAAGTGAAGAACAAATGGAAAGACCTTTGTCAGGCAGCCAGGAGAGACTCCAATTTAAAATTAACAAATAAATAATAAATCGGATAGCTTCAGTCCTCTAAATCCAGCATATTTTGACAACTAGCAAAAAATGATCAAACTGCTGTTTTCTTGTACCTTCTTTCTGCCAGTTTAATATCTTCTTCTTTCGTGCCAAAGCAAACACCAAAGAAAACTTGAATTAGGACACTTGCATGAAACTTAATAAACCAGTTCGGCGTAGGTTAAATTCACTAAAACGAGTTGAACTGAATAAAATCTTGATCTTAATTTACTGCTGGTTCATGCTGCTCCTTCACGCCTGGAAAAACATGTGAAACAACCATGAAAGCTGGACTGTGCTGCAAACTAGTCAAGACTCTTCATTTTACACCTACCTTTGACTAGGTGTAAGATTTAGCTTCACATATAACACTACGTCTAGATGGTGCAATAAGTATTAATTCTTCATAGGGCTTAAGGCGCATTTTATGTCTTACGACATATGAGTTAGGGGTGTACGTCTAACTGATGCTACCAGCCCCTGGAAGTCATTATGTCCAGGCCAAGAAATAGACACATAACCCCTACTTGTTTTTTACTCTTCAGTTTTTGTATGAATGTACACAAATGTGATATAACATGTTAACCTTTGGACAATTCCCCTTGTTTCCAGTCTTTATGCTAGGTTTCTTCTCATCTAACTCTCCGCAAGAAAGTGAATAAATGTGTATCCCAAAATGTTGAACTATTCCTTTTAGACTTATTTAAGGAACACATTGCTTGAATTAGAATAATAGTTTGAATATGGAAACAACACAAACAAAACATCCCAGTAGGCATTGGTTTAGTAATATTCTGTATGAACAACATAAGGGGATGATTATCAAGGAGTATTAGGAGTATATGTAAACATAGTTTGGAGTAAGGAAGTATTCCTCCATAAGAAGATGCAATGTGAAATTAATTCTTATGAGTCATGCATGAATATTAGACGACAGGCACAAAAGTGGCATGTGGTAAACTTACCTCCAGAATGTGCAGGTGGCCCACACAACAGAACCACGCCTTGGCCTTCACGGACGTTGACAGCACTTCTCACCGTTTGGGTTTTGAAGGTATCAAGATCTGATGAGTCAGATAAGATCGAAATAGAATAAGACTGCAGCTCAAAGAAGTTAAATCATTAATAGTATAGGAGTGAATATCTGACAGCCAAAAGTTTGTTTTTGTATAGAGTATATTCTCAAGGGTTTCTTTGAAAAGGATAGTTCTGAAACTAGGGGACATAAGTTTTCCCTCCCCTCCCTTCACCGATTCACTGAGGCATGTTTTTGATGTTACATTTTGAGCGCTGGGACTTTAATAGGGCATCATTGATTGCCCTGGGACACCTCCTGACAGCCCGTGAAGCTTTCAAAGGCATCTAGGGTGCTGATGAAATACTGTAGATGATCTGACTTGGTGACGTTTACCCAGCAACGCTACACTTTTGCACGAGGAAGAGATTAGGCTAAAATGGGATAAAATGAGCAGGGGGAGAGGAAATGCTGTGCGTGGACTGAACAAACACTGGGGAACGTGCATGACAAATGACAGTTTACGGTGCCAGCAGCAATAAGTAACATCATTATTAAATGTGGTGTAATCTTGCACTTAAAAGCATTAGCTTCCCCATCAATACTCTCAGCACAATCTATCCCCTGCAAATGAATGAGCAGTTGCTGGCAGACAAAACCTAAACCTGGGATGATAAACCACCTCTGGCTTCATGACTGATGGAGGAAAGCTGCCGCAGTCCGCTCTGTACTCTGTCTGCACCCTCTGGCTAACAGCCTAGAGTAAGCCTTCCAAACACAAACAAAAGAAAGTCAGTGTGACCGATAAGGGAAATTAGGAGAGGGAAGATTATGGAGAGAAGTGGGACAGAGTGTTGGTAAGATTAATGAGCAGCTCTCTGATGACCGCAGTGGAATCAAACAGAGCCAAGTCATGGCAGGACACCGAGGAGGCCACAGGAGGGGATGGCTGACTTGAAATACAGACAGAGGCGATGTCCTTCTGATCTCACCAGGCCGCCTTAGTGAACGCAGAGTCCATCTCCTATAGACATTTATGATTCTGAGGAGCAGTGGCAGAGTGAGATTCACAAACCTGACTGACTGAAAAAGCCTGGCATAAAAACAGTTGATAATTATAACAGCAATGCTTTTGAAGCAGTGGGAGGTGAATCAGAGAGCCACTAATAATTACTTAGTGGACGAGGAGGATGACTCCTTCACCCGGATCGCGTAAAATGGCACAGAGGAGGGTAGAGATGTAGCTGGACTCCATGCTGGAGGGGATATACTTTCCCCTGGCCTCTGAGTAGAAGAATAATGGGCTTCACTGGAGTGAACTGACCACACACTGTAACTCTGAGAGCTAGAGGCCAAACTCACTGTAGCTGCAGTGATTCCTTTGTAAGCAGAATCAGTCTCTGCTGTATAAGAATGGTTGGCCTAGAGATTACAGAGAGCAACCATTACAGCTCGAAGATGATTGGTCTGGGCAATGGCGCCACTGTATAGACATTCTCTGTTAGTTATTGCTTCCAGAATAGTTCCTGAGGAAATCTACTTTTACCTACTCCAGAGGCAACAAAATACAGCTGTCATGTAGCTGCTGTATGTCTGCTAGTTTAAATTTAAAAAATCTTGGGTTTTATTTGGGTACTATAACTTTGGCTATTATTCTTTATTTTAAATTACTTCAGTTTTCTATATTTCACAAAACTACAGTAATTATGCAAAATCAAAGCTGAAGCAGGAAGTTGGTCAGTAAACTGCATGGATGTATAAAAAGAGTTGGATGTGGCATGGATACTTGACAGGACACCTTTATCTGCAAACAAGGTCAGTTTTTAATATTTGTATTTTAAAATATTAAACTATGAGCGTTTCATATTTTCAAAACAAGCCAAAAAAAAAGCTATTTTTTATGTGCAACATTGTCCCAATGTAAAGTCAACAGGCTGCGTGGACAGGGCTGGGGATAGAAATATTAATGCACATGTGCAGTGGGCCACACAATGCGGAATCAAACCAAGCAGCTAGAAAACATTTTGGCTTATGTAATGGCTGAGTAGTTAATTCTAATGAATGGATGCCATCTTGGAATCTGATATTCAGTTCTAATAATACACCCAAACTGAACTGTGATGTATGATTAAAGCAGACAGTTTGGGTAATCATTTTACTGATGGTCTTAATGAGTGTTTGTGTGATCATTTCAGTGGTCAGTGTCAGTGTCACCATGTCCCCAGATATCATAGTTTAATATGGTGATTACAATGTTATCATAACTGATGATGATGGTCAAAACTATGAAAATAAGAGCCAGGTTGTATGAAACCAGAATTTCCCTTTAAAGGACCAGTGATTAGGATTTGGTGGTATTTAGCAGTGAGGTTGTAATTTCCAATCTGCCCTTCCTTTCCAAGCATGTAGGACAACCTACAGTGGCAGTGAAACTCGTGAAAAACACGAAAGGACCTCTCTAGAGCCAGAGTTTGGTTTGTCCATTCTAGGCTACTGTAGAAACATGGTGGTGCAACATGGCAGCCTCCATGGAAGAAGACCTGCTCCCTATGTAGATATAAAAGGCTCATTCGAAGCTAATGAAAACACAATTCTTATTTTCAGGTGACTATACACTAATTTATATGTATGAATATTATATTCCTTTTCTTCCAAGTCCACTCTTCTATAATTCTACATTTTATTCAGTTGATTTTATTACTGATATGACCTATGGGACATTTGCTTATAGTTGGTGGAGCTGAATTTTGAAAGCAAATAAAGCCAGAAAGAAGGCATGGCATTTCTATATTGGGGTAGTGGCCTCATTACAAGGAAAAACAGAGTATCAGCCACACTGATCTCCGAGACCTCCCTCATTGTGCATTAGGCAAGACAATAAATGTCAAGCAGCTCTGCTCTTCACCCGGTCCCCACAAGTGAGATTCATTACCAGCTATAGGGATAATGGCAGTCCATCTCCTGAGAGGAAGTGAAAGGCTCTCTATCCTTGGGACATGATCAATAGTCAGCAAGCTTGATCAAGAGAGGAGAGGTGCCTCTAGAGTTCCTGTCTGAAAGTTAGGACCCTACTCCACAGCGTTTTCCAACCCACCTTTTGTCTTTTAAGCAGTAGGCTGGCAGAGCAGCAGCCTGTCACTGTCTGATCCACTCACAATCTGCTGTATATATTATAAATAAAAAGTGGATGATGATTATAAAGATACAAACACTTCTTAAGCATTATTTGTGTTAGTCTCCTTTAAAGTCAGGATCACAGGAGCTGGCATATCACTTGGCAAAATATGAGTCAATTTGGACTGAGCATAGATGCTGTCAGAGCTGGAACCACTAATGAGAATCAATGGAGTTCAGAGGCAGTCAGAAGCTGCCTCACCCACTGTGTTTGTTGCAACTGACATTTCATTCGATTACCATTTCCCCTCTCGAAAATCTATTCCCAGGCAATCTAAATGAGAAATCGGAATAGTAGACGAAAAAAAGAAAGAAAGCCTGGGCCACAACCGTATTACATGCATGTCAGGCCAATACAGAGCAGATACAAAGATATGCCAGAATGTCATAACTGTGTCAGAGTTGTGCCAGAAACATGTTAGCAATTGTAGGATCACTTACATGCAAATTGGAGACTGGCTCTGCGGCTGAGGATGGACCCCCACTTGGTGAAGGCCGTACACTGGTACATCCCGGTGTCTTGGTCCTTGTCCAGGTTGCTAATGATCAGGTTGCCCCCAGACATGTGACGCCGGTAGTCATTCCCCAGATCAATGAGTGTTCCGTTTAGTGACCATCTAGAAAAACGCAAACACAATCAGTAGCTGAGCCCCCTGGAGATGCACGCTCACAGTATTTATCACAGGGATCGATTCGATCAGTCCGCCCACGTCATGCAGAGAAGATAAAGGTGAGTAATAAGAGTAGGGTTCTGTAATATTAACAGAGAAATGTGAATGCTGTGTATTTCCCTTACAGCAAGTTAGGAGACAAATGAAATGGAGAACAGCTGTAGCTCCCAGTTTTCACCTCTTTGACTTCATTTAAGTACTTTGTTTTTTAATTCAGGCAAAATTCCAAAACTGAGGAAATCTGCAGTAGTGAGTATTGATTTTCCTACTTGCATAGAGAAGTGGATTTTATTTCACTGCAGTTTTAATTACCACCACCAAAGAGGTTATGTTTTTGGTCCTGTTTGTAAGTTAGAAGGATATTTCAAAAACCTGTATTTTTTTACACATTTTATTGACATATGGTGGAAATTTCAGCAAGATATCTATATTAAAATGTTCATCAATTTCATTAAATTTAGAGTCAATTTTGGCCAATTTTTGAAAATGTTTTGCATATTTTTAGCTATGCTAACAGCATTGCTCAGGGGATGGTCTGTCTGTCTACCACTTTGGTCCAGACAGACATATCTCAGTGTGTATTTTATGGAGTAAATTTTGTGCAGACATTCGTGATCACCAGAGGATAAATCCTAATGACTTTGGTGATCCCTTGACTTGTCCTTCAGGGCAACCAAAAGATGGACATTTTGAGGTTTTGAGTAAAAAGTCTCAACAACTATGATATAGACTAACGCCAGGATGAATTGTAACTTTGATCATTTTATGTAGCACCATCAGGACTTCATTTAAATTTGTCCAAAACTTGCAACCAAACTAATTTCCAGCATTTCAGCATCGGCTGTACTTTGTGTTTAGTGCTAATTAGCAACTGTTAGAAAATTAAACTAAGATGGTGAACATGGTAAACATTAGCATGTTAGCATTGTCATTTAGCTCAAAGCATCACTGTGCCTCAGTACAGCCTCATGGAGCTGCTAGCTGTAGACTCTAAGTCTATTTTCTGTGTGTTCATCAATCACTACTTGAATGAAAAATGAATCCCACAATTGCATTTCTCTTCCGGATGAAATTTGATGTGGATTTGAATCCAAATGCAGATTAAAAATGTCTAAACATCTTGTATTGTTAAAAGGAAAGGAAAGGATTGTACAGCCTTGGCAGAGTTATGCACTCTCTGAGTGCTTTCTAATTAGTTTATGTTTGTGCTTTTGTGCTGTTGACTTATTGCTTTCTGACACTTTCATATTGCATTGTCTACAGACCATTTCCTTCAAAGAAAGGTCACAAGATACTCTGTCATGCAAGCTCAGTTCAGGAAGTGACAACTATTAATCACAGCTACCAACACAGACAAAAAGACTGAATAATGTTTATGCTGAAAAATGAAACTACTTTATATGTGATGTGATTCACTGAAATCTAGTCTGATGGTGACATATTTGAAGGAGATGTGATACCTATAGGAGCAGAGAGAGTAAAAGGACTCTATCTCATAACATTAGCAAAAATTAACGATTACTTTAACTTTTTCTTATAGAATTTGAGAAACAAAGCATTGTTGGAACACCGTGTGTAAGTCTGCCTCAGAGAGAGGTCTGCGAAATGACAATTCCAATGATAAGGAGGAGAAGAAAATCAATAATATATATTTTTTTCCTCCCAGGCAAACTAACAGGCAGTTAGAATGATGCTTCACACAGTCTTAAAGCCAGCCATGGCTCTCCCTAGTTTCCTGCCTGACAGACTACAAAAGACAAAGCTGTCTTTCATCTTGTAGCCTGCATTATTCATCTTACAGTCTGTGCCAGTCACTTAATCTGACTGATTTTGTCACTATTCCAACAATAATATTACTCTTAAATGTTCTATACTTGTCATCACAAATCTCACGTTTCTAAGAATATACAGTATATGAACATGCATGTGTGAGCATTCAAAATAAAACACACATTTTGCTATTACAGTTTTTTAAAATGCTTCTTGTATGTCCTGATTTGAATTCTCCATTGTCCTTTTCCTGCTCTGTTTGTCCCAAAGGGAGGATTATTGTATGTGCAAGAGGGGAGGAGGTTAAAAGGAAAGGGATGGGAAGCTAGTTATACTTGCAGCCACCCAGCATGATTGAACTTAATGGGAGAGGAAGGTGGGTAGCCTGGACAGATCACACACCCCTGGAGCAGACAGCTGGCTGGGTGTGATGGTGTCTCTGCACCATCGACACAATCAGTAAGCCACTTTCCTACTCTTGCTGCAGAAACAAACCAGACATGATGGTGACTTTAATATAGAAGACACAGTGAATCTGTCATCGGAAAGCCCATGTTTGCCTCTGTCACATGAACCAAGAAAAGGAAACATAAACAGGAGCTAATGGGCTAGTTTCATTTCACCTCATACTTTTTTGTATCTTTTGTTTCTTGTAAAATATATACTTTTCAATCTTTGCCATTACTAACCGCTTGTGAACACAAAAATAAATGTGCATTTGGCAACTTCTCACAGGGCGGCAGTGTGAGGTAAGTGAAAAAAAACTACCACACTCAGAAAATATGTGAAAGAACATCAGCAAAACAAATGGTATAAAGCCTCTCTACAGGTGGTCTTTAATCTCTTTATTAACAAGGGGACAAGAAAGGAAAACAATCTAACACCACCAGTGTGAAATGTAACTTTCTCTTGGAGGAGTGGTTGTTCACTGCTGTTTGCTGCATTGTTTGAATGTTGTGCATATGTTTAAATTTGACATTCATGCTGGTTGTAAAATGTGACCAGTGATAATACACAGCATCGTTATTCAATTTGGAAAGAAAGGGTCAATATCTGTCTCAATCTCAGTCTGTTTGCAAAACCCTATTGATGAATCCAAGTGGTTATAGATGTACTAGAAATCATTCACTATTAACTATTCACTACACACTAGGGAATTCTATGTAGAAAACTATATTGTGTCAGAAGGCAACATCAAAAAAATATTTGAGACTTCTCAAATCATTCATCTCATCTAACAGTCATTATAAAGGGTTAATAAATTATTTACTGATATCTTTATAGATCAATTATAAACCATTAATAACATCAATTTGTGGACTGCAGGTAAGTTGTCCTAAATGTTAATAAGTCATTAATAAAAGGCAAAATAATAAGTCTAATAAGCCAACTGCATATTAACAAATCATTTGTAAATTTTAAATAATAATTAAAAAATGGGTATAAATATAAAATACAATCAAGTCTGTGGTTATAAATGTTAATAAATCATTGATAAAGGGTTATTAGTTTGTCACTTTCTAATAAGCCGACAGCAGAAGTTACTCAGAGATCTCAATAAGCCATTAATAAAGCATTCTTTCTGCAATCCAAGTTTGCAGTAATAAACGTTAATAAGTTAATGTTAAATTTTTCAAAATGAATTTAGAAGAGTCTTCACTAACTAAAGAGACAAATCAAGTGTCATGCTGATGGAAGATAAACAGCAGTCACAACCTGGATACTTGCAACTTGAAACCCTTTGTTAAGGCGCTTTATTGGAAAGTGATAATAAATTTTGGTTGGTGACCATTGATTGCACATGATTTTTTATGTGACATAGTGAGATAATTGGAGTCTGCTATTATTATTTCCACTAGACATTCAGATAACACTAATGATGAACACACTATTCAGTGGACTAAGGTGAAGAGTAAAAGATTTCAGACACGGAGTGAGTTCTTCTTTCACAAGATACTGATGTGTTTTTACCAAACACCAACTCTTTTCCTTCAACATTCCAATCATTCCAAACCTGGGGGTCTGAGTGGTCGCAAGATGATTAAAGATTCTAAAACGTTTGCTTTTTTTCTTGTGGAATACCAAATACTTTCACTTCGCCAGGCCTTTAAAATTCCTTCCAAATGAAAAAAATCTGACAGGGAGAAATCACTGTTTGTTTGAACTGCTTATAACTCAGACGAATGCCAAGCAAACATAGTTTTTGTTTAAGGTATTTAAAGGCAACGTGTTACTATTTTTGATGAAGGAAATTCAACTAAAGCAACTATAACAATAATCAAGATTCCTGCAACTTGTAGCCAGCCAATTCCTTCTCGAAATCAAGCAGCATCAGTAAACCAGTAAGGTGCAGCAGGCAGATCAAAGGTCTTAATGGTAGCGCAACCCAAACTGACACATTGAATCTAACACCACAGCAGACCGAGTGGAGCTTACAGTAAGTCCAGGAGAACAGTCCCATTTGCTGTGGTGTGCTGCAGGCACAGGCTGATCTGAGCATGCTCTGAATGAACTCTCTGTGACCTTGAGGTTCACATCAATTTTGCATGAGTTCTTCTCATCAAATAGACTAGGGATTGTACTGCAGCACTGGCTCACCTGGCTTTCCTTGAGGCCAGACACCCACAGAGACAGCAGTGACCACACAGACCACATACCGTTCGCATGCACACACACACACACACGCACACACACACACATTTCACGCACGCACAAGCAGAGCTTAGAGCTGGTAATGGAGATTCAACTGCTGACCAGGGTACTCTCTACAATTATGTTTAGTAGGTTATTGCTTCTGCTTTTTAACAGATTGATATTCATTTGACTTTCAAGCCAAATGTAACATTCCTAAAACCACCCTGTATCAGTGCAAGTCTTTTTCTGTGTGTGTGTGTGTGTGTGTGTGTGTGTGTGTGTGTGTGTGTGTGTGTGTATCTGTGTGTATCTGTGTA
Source organism: Euthynnus affinis (assembly GCA_029490765.1). Lineage (NCBI taxonomy): Eukaryota > Metazoa > Chordata > Actinopteri > Scombriformes > Scombridae > Euthynnus > Euthynnus affinis. The sequence goes on along the minus strand of CM055840.1, from coordinate 6,443,620 downwards.
TATCAGCTTATAAAATCTTATGGAATTAATGAAACTTTACCAGAGATAGAGAACATGTGCACACAGTGTATACATACATACTGTACCTACGTGCACACAGTCACAAATATTTATGGTAAGACCTTTTATAATTACAATTTATAGTCTGGATATGATCCTTTTATTAAAATTAAAGTAAAATAAAATAAACACATGCATCCATGAGTGAAAAAAAAATCAGAAATATAGTTTTTATATAAGACCACAGGCCTGAGTTTAGCCAGTTGGGTTTTAAAGGATCTCATTAGCCTGAGGGTAATAGAATTTCTCTACCCTGTAAAAGGACAAGTGCCTCCCCAAAAGATAAAAATCAACTCGATTTGAAACAATTTCTAAATTCGCTGCTGTTATCTGCCTCTATTTTGCCACTGAATTCATAACAAAAAAATAACATCTTCAAATCATCCTCTTGGTTCTATTTATGTCGCTTTTACCCTGTACCGACCCCTAAACAAAGGTAGAGTCATACATCTGCCTGGAGTCACATTACATGATAGCAGACACCAGCCGGAGTACTTTTTTATTCCCCCTTTCCAATCACTGCTGTGCCCTTGATCCTGTGTTACAGCAGATTCATAGTAAACACATTGACAGGTGTATTCATAAAGCACAGCTCTGAGCCCTGGAGTGTGCTCTGGCACTACACCGGACTATTTGTCAACTGGAGAACTGTCAGGTTTCCTGTTCGTATATTTGCCGTGTCAGAGTGAGCGAGATGAAGGCGGAGCGGAGCATCACAGTGTCTAGAAAAGCCAACTGAACTAACTGCAGTTTATGATGCAATAATAATAATCACAGGAAGTTTTTATTTTTAATTTGATTTCATTCTTCATCGTCCGTGCCTTCTTCAGTTAGTGGTTTCCTGAATTTTCCATAATGCTAGTCTGCATTGCATTCTGGTCTGCTGAGTCTTGTTCAGTGATTGATTTTTCCATGCTTGCTGAGCATCAGTGCAAACTGATGAGTCCGTAAAGCCAGTAAAGCATTTTGTTCTTTGATTGACAGTCCAACACTACACTGCTGGAGATACCAGCAATGATTTACCCCAATTAAAGGATAGGACTGGTGATATTCTATGTTTTTCTTACTGTCAAAACATCCTGCAAAGATTCTAAAAAAAATCAATAATTAATTAATCCTGCGAACAAGTACCGTCTGTGTGTCCAAAGCATAATATATCTTATTCCTTTGTGCTCAAGAGCTCCATTGTTGTCCAAAAACTTTTGTACAAGCCACACTTTTACACTGGCTGATATGTTCCTACATTAACATGAACACACACTGAAGAGTCAATGTTTGTTAAAAACTACAGTGCCCTTCTTTAAGAATTCACTGAGCTTTTTTTTTTTTAAAATGAAACTATATATTTTTGACTCTTTTTTTTTATGTCTTCAGTAAGAACAAATGGGCTTGGTGCCGAGTGCCACAGAGAGGGCAAGGAAGTCATAAAGTATTGAGAGGCATGTTGTTGGTTTTGGTCTTTTCATGGGATTTATTGGCAATAAGAAACATATAGAATAACACCAGTGATATCCTTTAAGCCTTTTTTTCTTTCTATCTATACTTATGTTAAGACACTGGCATGGTCATTCTTGGACTACTTCTCAGAACCACACGATACCATACCATACCATACCATACTATACTGTACTATGCTATACTATACTGTTACCTAGTACTATAGGTTACTCTCACTCATATCTAGCATTACTACAAACTATGTAGTATGCTTCATAAAATACAATCCTTCTGAAAATAAAATGGATCCAGATAATACATGACTAAACTCATATTTTAAAAGCAGCAACTGTTTTAAGAGGGATTTCAAGATGGTACATCTATAACTGTGGGGTATACAGAAAAGCTGAAACAGCCTGTTCTGACTGAACTGCCTTGCTTGATGCTGCAGGCATATGCTGACTGGCTCCCAGCAAGGGTTAACATCAACTGCTCTGACAAATTCAATATTGTCTGGCCCAATTTTCTGTATGGATATTAAACCAAATGGATGAATTTTTCTTAATAGCAGCAGTAACTAAAGAAATTAAGTGTAAAGCTCTGGATGTAATACCCTCTTTCTTGGCACATCTAATTATACAAATACTCTTCATTTGCAGGGTCTAGGCCCATGCATAGTTTTCAGTGTCTGGTGAAAGTCACAGCATGACCACTTCCTAAAGGCATTTTTTTTTTCATTCTGCTCAGGACATTTGAGGTTCTAATTTCAGTGTTAGTGAAATAAATTGCCAAGAATGTATGCTTTCTATTTTTTCATCAGGACAAAACAGTCCTGTCCTTGCCCGAAGGGAAACAAGTCAAGGACAATCAGTGTCAGAAAAACTGATGCAACCCAAATAAAGCTCAAAATATAACTCCTTCCACTAAGTAAAATTAAGGGCAGGAATCTTGTGTCTTTAAAAGCATTTCCAGAAATGTCAATCCACAGCGGTGAGAGTTTGCTCACTCATACACCAAGCCTTCTTTTTAAACCTGGTTTCAGATTTTTTCTTCATAATTGAGGGCGCTGACTCCAAGCTGTGGAACTGCTGACCTAGATGAATATCAGCAGTGTGAAATATGTGTTGTTTTGTCCTACAAACAGCAGCCGGGTCTCCCCCCCAAATGGTAGAAAGTTTGTGAAATCCAGGTACAGCTTTGAGAAAACACTAAAATAGACTAAATAAGCCAGCAGCCCTAAGGCTCACTATAAAGGCAGGATGAGGTCATAAAAAACAAACCAGGAAAGAGGAAAGAGTGAAAGACGCAATTATTTTTAATATTGATTAATCTGACAAATATATTCTCAATTAACCATTTAGTCTATGAAATGTCAGAATTTTGTGAAATATGATGATAATGAGAATACAATCAAGTCTGTGGTTATAAATGTCAATGAGTCATTGATAAAGGGTTATTAGTTTCTCACAGTTTTGGTTGCCATAGGAATATCTGACCTGTTAACTGCTAAATGCTATATGTTCATCAGCTAGTAGTCACTAATGTTGTCTGTCTGCTGTTGGTGTGGGGGCAGCGAAAAGTTTATCAGTCAGTCTATTAGAGCTTTTTAACTGAAATCAGCTGCCTGCTGCTGGAAATGAGGTTGATGAGAGCGGATCTCATCCAAAACATTAAAAAAAAAAAAAATCTAATTAAAGTTGCAGGCCGTAAAACCAAAACAATGAGATGAAAGAGACTCATCGAAGATAATTCTCTGTGGGTTTGTCACTACGAGTGACTCCTTCCACAGTACACATTGTCATCTGATCCACTGTTCATATAAAATATTGGTTAATGCAGCTTTACTATGACAATAATCTGCGCACACTATAACTGCTCTTGTAATATTATGTCAGACTTCAACTTACTCAGCTGGAGGGAAAGTCGCAGACGATACTGAAAACACCACCGTTTAAACTCAGAAGAGAAAACCTCTTGAGTAACACAAGTGAATGTCAGAATGCCTTAAGTTGCGGGTGAAATAATGCAAGGTATGGTTTCTTCTTCACCCTCGGAATATCTCAGGTTGCACAACAAGTATAATGATAACCCCCCCCCCCCCCCTCCCCCTCCCCACCGCTGTGCCTCGACCATGTTTTCAGCACAGACACATTATAGGAAATGTAAGCATTTAACGGAATGTCACTCACAAGGTTATTGCCTCTCTCTCCTGTTTGCTGCGCATCTACATGGTGCTGACCAAGCTCTGAAACACAATCTACCACAAAAAAACACCACCAGCTGCCATTTTCAGGCAGGCTCCCTGCACCGCCAGGGAATAGCCAGAGAGATATCAAAGGATCTGTGGTGCAAATGAGTCGCTGGAATCTCCTTTTCTCTCCTAATGATTTCTTAAGTCATGCACCATATTATAAATCATCAGCTTTACAGTGGCTTAAATCTTATCATTAATAAAATTAACCTCACTCATATCGGCGGAGTTGGCATATTCATCAACCACCGTAGCAGCCCTCTGACTCTAACTCTACATCACAGCTCAGGCTGAAAATAGATAAGCTTTTTTCAATTAGAAATGGATGCTCAATTAAGCAGTTGCTCTTTGAAGCCTGTCTTTTTGCTGGATGAAGTGTAATCTCTCTTGAGCATTTATGTCCAGAAAGCGTTGTTCTTTAACAAATCAATAGCAATCAACACTATCGGTGCCATCTTTGATTTCTGTGGAAGCCGCAATGAAGATTCACAAGCAATTAGGAGACGATGGATTTTCACCATGTGATGCGGATGTGGAGCACAGCGCAGGTAGACGGCTAGCTGAGGCTCGCGGGGGATGTAACGTTTGATGTGGTAATTTACCTGTACTGCGGAGAAGGACTCCCTTCTGCCTCGCAAGTGATGGTAGCTTGCTGGTCCGGGGAGTTGATCGGTAAAATGAGGTCACTTGGCTCTGTCCTCCATCTTGGCCCTTGAAATATGACATCCTCTGTACAGGCTGGGGAGAGGGGAGAAAGTCTGTAGTAGTACAAGCGAGGAAATTGTCTGTTTGACCTTAAGAGAAAATACCGGAAGAATTCAGCGAAATCATAGGCAAGTGGAGGAGAAATGGTTAATCTTGCTGAAACGCAGCAACTTTGTAAATATTCAGTGTGGATTAGTTTTTATAAACTATATGCGCAACTTGTATTCTCTGAACAGTGTTGTTATTTAGAAAGACAAACAAAGAAATACATTAGGACTATTCCCATGATGTTATGTGTATATGTTTATCTCGCTGTGAGTAGAGTAAATCCCACTTATCTGTGACATTAACTGCTAATGCAGATATATTTGGTAACTGCTTCGCTGTATGCTACTGCATTTTTCAGATGAGCCTGACACTTGAAATAGTAAAGAAAATAAAACAACAATACACTGACACGTATGTGGATTTACCCCAGTTGTGCATATGGAGCCTGTTTTCCATGGAGCCATGCCTCACTCTTTCCCACTTTATCATAATGATATATCATCATATTGTTGCTGGCATGCATGAAGTGATTAATCCCCCTATGTAAAAATGCAGCTAAATAAATAATGCTGCAAATATGTCATACAATGCATATAATTACTGTGTAAATGTTAAACTAGCTCAGGAGTTTGACAATTTTATGTGGTTGCAGAGTGCTCACATATACTGAGTGTTACAACTAAACTAAATGTTTAGTTTGTGACTACTTGTCAGAAACAGTATCCTAATGTTAATAATAGTTAATAATAATTGAGGACTAAAGATGAGGGCTAAATTCTAATCTACAATTAGTTGAGTACTGAGGTAGAAAGTCTATTTTCACGTTTCCTCGGTAATGAATGGTTCCTTGTAACTGACAGCACTGATAAATAAAGCAGAGTTATCTTTTTTTAGATCCTCTATGTCATACTCCACATGCACCGGTTAATTGAGGCCATAAGGATGCACTCATCTGCCAGCAGCTTAAAAGGAAAGGATGTGGAACACAATCTGGTATAAATGAAAGCAGAGTCAGCAGACGGCCAGAGTAGGCCTAATTAATATCTACTGCTAACAGATTGCAGCATGTGGCTAGCAGTTCTACACGTGGTTTTAACCAGTCGTAATACATCAAGGAATCAACACATTTTATTGTGTGATTGACTGAAAAAACAGATATGACAACAAAAATCACAGCAACTCTCGGAGGCTGTTGAGAAATATGGAGATGTTACAATTAGCTCAAAACCACCCTACAACTAAATATTGTTAAATTTGGGAGAAATCTGATACTGTCAGAAAACATTATTGTAGAACTAATAAATGATCAAACAACTGGCATCACATCATGGCTTGAACATCAAATTAATTCACTACAGCCTTTATTTAATTCAACAGCCTCTCTCTAATGTGAATTTGAATAAAATGCCATGCAGGCTAACATCTAAGGTTGTCAGTGTATTTTCTAGGGTTGACACATTGTCCCAGGATACAGAGCCAGACAACATGTCACTTCAGATGTCATAATGAGTGTTATCAGCTGCAGTGATTTTTGAGGGGTTTCGAGTGTGCAATCAAAACACTGAATAAGAACTAGAACCTATGGACAGTAACCATAGCCTTGCTAAAAACATACGCCGTCCGCTAGGAAGGTGAGACTGCTCGGATCTCGCTCCCTTGAGTGCTGGGCGTGAATTACCCATGAGCCAATTTGAATAACATTCATTGGGATTTACAATGTCATTTGAACAAGGGTTGACATTCTGCTGGAGTGTCTGTGTTTCTGCTGCTTGAATCCCAGGCGGCCACAAGGGCAGAGTGAGGCACGGAGGCGAGTAGATTGTGCTAAAATGCAGGGCTGGATTCATTGCATGGATCCCGATAATGATCTGGACAGGCCATAAACAGGGATGGGATTGGACTCCCAGTTGTCCCTGACAGTGTACTGTAAATGTGCAGCAGGACACTGCTCTAGGGAGTGGTGAAGGACATCATACCAGAACGCTGCACATGTAATGACTGCAGCTTAATCAGTGTAACCTTTTTGGTTCAGAATAAGAGGTTTCTGAAGTTATTTACCACTGTTCTGATTCTGTCTCTACCTAACATATGGATAAAACCGTATATTGCATACATTTACTTCTTACTAACAAGTTAACACATTATTTTTAACACCTGAACTCAAAGAGATGCATTTAGTTTAGGATACTGTGGAACAACATAAAAAAGAAGCTCACTAATATCCTTGACTAATGAATATGCTTTAGAAAATACACATTTATTAGCAGAGATGTTATCTTGACATAAACCATGACAACAAGAGCAGTGAGTCTCAAATATAATACATGTTAAAATATCTTACCTGCAAGGCATCCAGTGATTGATAGCAGAACAATTTGTTTCCATGGTAACATCATCTTTAGTTGCCGGGGGCTAATAAGACTCTCATCCAATTGCTTGTGAATGGAATACTCCCCCTTGAATACAAGAATTTTAATCTGAAGGGAAAGTAATTATGGATGTGATTAAAATATGACATTTTGATCCAAATACGACAAGCATTCAACAGCAAAAAACACGATTATAGCACTGCTAAGTTACATAATTGGTTCTTATTATTTGGGAGTTATGTGAAGTGAATCTTGAGGAAGTCAGAAGAGATAGGGGAAAACAGCTGACAAAAACCTGAGGATACAACCAGGTGGCACAGAAGAAGAAACAGCTGCTAAATGGGTATGTTTTCTTCTACCTTGCGTGTTTCTCATCCCGCCTAACAAGCTCAATTCTGCCGCTTTAAAGAGAAGTGAGGAAGGAAATGATTGACCTCAAAAGATACTTCTCTCTCCCTATTTGACTAATAATAGGAACTGGCAGACTGTGTATACCAGCACTCCACAAAATGCCACTTCATACTTCAACAAAGGGTTTGGTGGCCGACTGAATGTAAGCAAAATGACTGTTTTCAGTTTTTGTACACATGCATCATTTTCCTTTAGATCAGCAGAACATATGAGACGGTCACATACTGAAACAATAAATATGGTACATGCAATTTTCACCTATAGAGTTCAGTGATATAAATAAAAAATACGGCAAGATGATAAAATTGTGTCTATCTATTTAAAAGGGCACTCCAGCAATTTTACACATGAGGATCAGTTATAACAGTTCACACCCAGGCCATATTTTAGTTTGGGTACATTACCCAGCAGTATTATATAAAATAGGACAAATACTAAGTCAAAGCTTCTTAGGTATCCATGGATACTGGGTAAAGTTAACCCAGTATTGAACTGTTGCTATACTGATCAAAATTGGGTTAATTTTGGTCCAATGATTTTTTACATTTACATTTATTCATTTGGCAGATGCTTTTGTCCAACATTTTTGTCCGACATACAAATGAGGTATAAATCTAAGCCACACTGGATCAAGGTGAATAATTGACATAACACATAATGACACATGAGTGCATAGCAAATTATTTTTTTAGAGAAAGAAAGAGCTAGATTGAAATGGATGTAGAAAAAGGGAGAGGGCAATCTAAAGTGAGAAGGTACTCTGAGAAGAGGGAGGTCTTCAAGTGATTTTTGAAGACAGAAAGGGATTCTGCTGACTGATTTCAGTCAGATAACTCATTGCACTAGCAAGGGAGCACACAGGAGAAGAGTTTGGTTTTAGTTTTTCTGCCTCACAGTGAAGGTAGGACTAGTAATGGTTCATTTGCAGATCGTAGTGAACAAGGAGGCTCATAAGCCTGAATGAGGGAGTTCAGTAGGTGGGTGCCGTGCTAGTGCACCACTCTGTGGGTGAGCATTAGTGACTTTAACATAATGCAAGCTGAAACAGTAAGCCAGTGGAGAGTAATGAAAAGAAGAGATATTTTAGTGTGTAGGTTCAGAGATGGAATGGGGTTCACACACAGCTTCACTGTAGGGACAGGACATGTGGGCAGTCACCAATGGGTAAGCCAGCTATTGGTCAGTAATGGTCAGTAAATAATGAGGCAATTTTTTATTCAAAATTCAACCTTCAACAAACAAACAATCACTTGCATTTGTGAAATCAAATAAATATTTGTTCTTTAATAATCTGAATTCAAAACTTCAGTTAAATCTTAAAATGTCCTAAAAACCTAAAAGTCACTGATCTTTTACATACCTTGTTGCCTTATGAGACTATATACTCTTTCCTAACGCAAATTACTGGAGAGCCATTCTCAATGGATAATCTTGACATTAAACCATCTGAGAAGGAATATGAGGAGGCTTGCTGACTTTTTAAAACACACCTACCTAACAGTATCATTAACATGTCACTCAAGTGAGGTGGCACAGACACCACAAATGAATAGAAATCAATTCTACAGCAAAGTTACGTGAGTTGCATTCATATGAATTTTAAGCCAAAATGTTTTTCACACTTGACTTTTTGAAAAAGTTATAGCCCTGGTAAATGCCATCAAATAATAGGCTGGCTGCTTGTTTAAACCTCCAATGTCTTGTTTTCTCTTTCAACACATTTTAACATCTGGATATGGTTGCTTTGGAGTTGATGGACGGCATGGAGTCATTGAAGAAACTGGGTTATATAAAGAAATATATCATTACATTACTTATTAACCTAATGTAAAAACTCCAGGAATTTGTAGTGCTGTAATCATGTTTTAAATGAGATATGTAACAAGTCATTAAATTTCGGTTTTTGAATAACTTCCCCAACTAAAATCCATTGGTTGTTTAGCTTGACTCATACAAAGGACTCTACTGCATCCATATGGACCTTTTTTTTTATTATGTCTGTTGTGACTTCTCCAACTATGTGGAAGCATGATACCAAATTGCTGGAGCACCCTTTTAACATCTTTAGCATACAGCCATTGTTGGCAATATTGCAAATCAAAGAGCTGGGCTGTTGCACAGCAATACTAGAATTCTGAAACAATGTAATGAAGTAGAGCATTTTCAGATAATGGATTCTTTCAGATAACCCATCCAACCAGTGATCAATGACCTAAATGGCCTTTAAAACTTCTCTCATATGGAGGTGGAACCAGGAGCATTAAGACTGTAATTGTAGTATCAGTGGCACAGGAGGGGCTTTGCTCAAGCTCTGACCTACATCACAGTAAGTGGAAACTGATACGCCTCTCAGGATTAAGAATTCAACCCAACCCCTCATCCTTACAACACTACCCTGTTGTGCGGATTAACCCAGGGCTATCTTTGGAATACTTGAAACAGACCTAAATACCACCACTCACTTGTTTCACCAACTTGTAACTGTAGGATTGTGGCTATGGTCTGACATGAAAAGCATTGCTACATAATCTTATGGAGAAGTAAGAAGCAGCATCGGGGTACTGAGCAGCCACACAGTAGAATCTACAGGGAGGATAAATCATCCCATTTGCATGATCATAACTTAATGGCCAGTGTTGGCTTAGCTCAACTGTCCTGGTGCCAGTAATTGTTCTTCATCTGGTGTAATTGCAGGCACAGCGAGATTCAGAGTGGATTTCCTGGTGTCTCTCAAAATTTAGGGGGCGTTTTGCCACTCTAAAAACCCATCACATTGGATTACACGGTTTGAGATTCTACTGGAGGAAAAAAAAAATGTGTGCTGCATTTTTCAGTTTGAGTGCAGTATTAACTGCCATCCGCTTTCTTGAGGATCCAACCTCGTCATCCCAACCCATCAGTCCAAAAAGCTTCCAAGATCCTGAGAGGAAAATCTCCTCGAAAAGACTTTCTCTGCAAGTTGGATGTTACACAGTTCATGGCAGAGTCTCCACCGATATGATGGATGCTTTTCCCTGAGTGCGGCTTTATCCGGCAGTCTGTAAAACCTGCACTGACATTTTCATTTTTTGAAAATTTTCTTCACATAATTGTTGTTTCTGAATTAATGCTTTATTAAAGGGCCCAATATATGCCAGTTTCCCAGCCGCTGTTTAAGAAGGGTGTGTCACTCTGCTTTCAGGCAATTCAGCAGCTCTCAGCTGAGTCACGGTTAAAAGTTATAATTCAATTGAACACATTGAAGAGTTGTCATTTTTGGAAGAATAAATGCTTACTTTTGCCTTTAATAAATTAAAGGAAAAAATATCACTTCTGACCTTGAAAAGCCTGCATCAGTGGCAAACCCTTCAGTAATGTTCATTAGCTGAAGCCTTTAATAATTAAAAAAAAAAGAAACAAACAACCACTGGACACTGATAAAACTGAAAGCAACTCCTCCTGGGCTTTGTGGCGATAAAGGTGAGGTGGCATTTTCTCTCTTGGCTCTCTCAACTGAAATGATGAGCAAAAGATTGCTCTGCCAAATGTAATGAGGCATCACACTTTCACCTCCACAGAAGCTAAACATAATGGAAGTCATTGGCTAAACGCATTCTGGAGTAAATGAGATGACTTCTTGGTTAGTGGAGCTGTTGTTTGGCACATAATTGATAGGAGAGGTGGTTAAAGGCATCCATTTCCCCCCCGAGGGCAACATAATTGCAAAAGAATCTAATAAGGGAGGGAGGAAAAGGAGAGAGTTTCTATCGTAGGGGTGTGCAAACTCAAAGTCTGTATTCAGATCACATCACACAGCTCACAAGCAACACACGGCTGAAGGGATCATATATATCAGATATTGCAAAAACCCCTCAATCTCCTTTCAAATTGAAGACCAGTGGCAGAATGCATTCACTACAGTATATGATGCATTCATTCCCACTGAGTTATTGTCTTTAATGACAATGTGCTGCTATCTCCATTAAATCACTCAGCGAGAGAACCTGGGAGACAAGGATCTGCCACCAAGGACGGAGTCAATCTGAACACGCAGCTGCTCTGTGGTTTTGCCAATGAATGAAGAATTCACAATTAACCATGCACTGATGCCTCTGATTTACTCTGACTGACTGAAGACCTGCGCAAGTCTATTTCACACAAGCCAGGGAAGATTAAAAAAATAACTGGAGTGATTAACAAATAAAGGCACAGCTTAATATCTGTATTTCACAGCTTAGGCTGCAGCAAAATACTTGATGAAAAGAAGAGCAAAGGAGTAATTGCTCTGTATCGATTGTGTCATAACTGCGCATTATCTTAGGTGAGTGAATGATGCTTCTCATGACAAATTATGCATTAAGGTTTCAAATATGAAGCCATTTCATTCAATTGTACCCAACCCACCCACCCAGCCTTCCACAACTCAATCTCAACAGCTGTTACATTAACATTCATGAAAGAATTGGTTGAATGCATATTCTCTCTTGAGGTGTTTCTTCTATTTCATTTCAAGCAGCCAGGCTAAAAAATAAAAAAAATAAAAAAGTAGCCACTTCACACGTGTGACTGACATGTCACACCGCATGTATGAATAAGACAGCATGATTAGGACTGTGGCTGTAGTAAGGCATGAATGCTGAATATAGGACGGGGCTCCATGGAAATAAATATTCTTGTGAAATGTGTCACTCCAGTTAAAAGGAGGGATATTATAGCACTTAACACTTTACATGTTGTTTTCACACAAAATACATTTAAAAATCTCATTTCTCATTCACTTCTAATTCCTCTTTTTACATCCTTTTTTTTTTTTTTTTTTTTTTTTTAAACATATTAAATATCTGTTTACCATAGTACAACTAAACATCTGGGCAGGCCGCTACTCAGACCTTATACAGCTGTGTATTTTCATGCGAAAAATCACTGAATCCCTGGAAGACAGCAGGACGCCCCCAGTGACTCCCTACGATGTTAAACACGGCTGCATCCCTCAGCTGCTGCCTAACGCAGGGCAGGAGAGTAAGTGCACTTAAAAGAGAGGGAAGCAACGATCCATTTCTCAACCCCATCATCAGCCAGGCACATCCCCAGACCCTCATCCTAGATACAGCTGCAAACACAACTGGAGGTCAAGGATGAGGAGCAGGAGACACTCACACAGGCTCTTTACTTTTTTTGTGTGTGTGTCTGTGTGTGTCTGTGTGCTATTCAATCAATTTTACAGCCTTTCCGGAAAGAAACTGGCTGTACAATGTAATTGCCACTCTGGTTCAATCAAAAGGGTTTTCAAAGCAAATGGTGCTACAAACTCATCCCTGCACTGCCATGCTGGATATTGCTGCGTTATAGAATAATTTGCTGCATGGCTTCAAAGCCACGTTTCACCTCTCATTTGGCTACTGCTTGTTATTCTCAAAATATGTGCAAAGGATCTATAAATAAACATGAATAGAAGGGGGGAACGATTACAATCCCCGCTGAATAGCAGGATACTTTGAAGATGCAGCAGGCTGAGTGTTTTTTTTTCCTGCTGCTGGGTCTGTCCTTTTGCAGTCTGGGTGGAAAAAAAAAATAGTTGTGTGCAGACCACTGGTGGCCAAATATTTGGTTTTCCAGTGAAATGAGAGTGGAGCTCAGCTGTTAAGATAATGTCTTTAATAACACTCCCCTGTAGGCAGCAACTATATAATCCTGAGAGGATTTTTAGAAAGATGCTAGACAAATATCAGTATGTTAGGATATTATAGTTGGCTTACAAATACAATTCAGTAACATAAAACCAGTATTTAAATAATCCACATAAACTCTTTTACTCAGCAGAGACCAAAAAAAATGCCTTTAACAAGTTGGAGAGCTTTTCTCCAGGCATACAGTCCTGATGGTGCTTCTCTGTGTGACTGAGCAGAGCAGCACCATATGGACTTTGTCCTAGATGAGGGAAATTAGCCCCATCAGTAGAATTCCCAGTAGGACCCTCCAAACCATTTTTGAGGCTCGACTAGAAACGCAATCATCAGCATCGTGCATGTGTGACCACTATCAGCATGCACACTCTGTCTCAGTGCCCCTTTCTCCGATTATAGGAAATTAGATAAAGACATCTCACCACGGGGTTATGGCTTTATAGGTTATATTATATTGCTCCATGAGTCACACGAAGTTGTATTTATCTGCAAAAGCACAAGCCAGCAAACTCAGCAGCACGCATTTGATGAAATATTAAAAAGAAAAGCAGGAAAAAAAATAAAGCGCGAACATGCTGGATGATGGATGGATAGTTGATGGATGTGATGGATACTTACTTGTCCTAGGATGCAGTTTTTTTCCTCTTCATTAAACTGCTTTGATTGTAATTCCACTCTCGGTTATATGTGTTATTTCGGGCTCTAATGAGCGGATAACATTCTTCACAGCAACTCTTCTCCTTCTCACAAGCCAAAGAAGAGGTTGCTCTGTGCTCCAGTAGTGTTTGCGCTCTGCACTTAATTGTGCTCCGTCTAAGTGCGTCTCTCGGTCTTTGAGGATATGACTAAACAGGAGTAACCTCTGCCTCGGTAAATTCCAAAATCGGTGGATTCGCTGGCTGTGGATGATACGCGCTATACACCGGGATGTTCCTCGACCTCCTCCTCGTATTACACTCCACGAGATGCTGCCAAGAAGCAGAGAGGACAGCGGTGCCTCTGAGCGGAGATTCACATTGTGCGCATCCCCGGGCTCTGCTCTCTTTGTGCGCAGGAAGAAGCGCCCACTGGTGACGCGTGAAAACACCCATCGCAGCACACACACACACACACAGTAATGCGCCACCAGCCTATGGGCACCTGCCATTCCTCGGCTTTAAGTGAGTGCACATTTGTTCCCTGGACATTTGGGGTTATGGAGAGAGGAAATCAAGTGGAAATTTGTAGAAAGATTTCGGAATTCATATACGGTTAGAATAAGAGAAAGAAAGATAGATAGATAGGAAGAAAGAAAGAAAGAAAGAAAGAAAGAAAGAGTCAAGGGAACATTCTGAAAATGAACTCAATCATTTATTACCACACAAATTTCTGATATTTTGTTGGTAAAAACGTTGTTGTTGTTTGTTTTTTTTATTTTAAAAAGATGCTTTATGAGGTTAAAAATCAAATAATCACTCATCAATAATCATCTTTATTAGTTATCCAGCTGAGTCCACATACAGTGTTTCTCATGCAGAGCCGTTTCTGAAGTGTGTGTGAATGGGACCACCTTTCTCTAAAGTGCTTTAGACAGGTGCTTTAGTGCCTATGGGTCTATAAATGTGGTGTCACCTGATTTACATTTCATTGTTTTCATGATGCAAGCATCTGAAATCATTTGTGAGTATTTTCACAGCTCCTTTCAAGGTCTTAAATGTACAGTAGTTGTGCTGGTGCATAATTTCCTTAACGCTTAGAATATAAACTATAAAAGCATAGTTCAAAATGTGAGAGTTTTGTCAGGCTCTTGTTTGGACACAGGAATGTGGACATGTACTATATATGAGTGTTATATCATTGGAATGCCCCATCTACACTGAATAACATGACACACAGTAATGACACATTAAAAAAGACCTCTAGCAACTGACTTTTATGTTCAACAACCAATCGTTGATGTAGAACACATACTGTAACCTACATATTCCTAAACCAAGGAAAATAAATATTTCACACAAACGGAATAGAAACACAACATAAAAGCTACCCTAGGAAAACATTTTTTAAACCTCTGACAGTTTAAAAGTGTCAGTTTCAAAGACTTTGTATTTTTTTCAAAGTCTTCCAACAAAAACAAATCTTTCTTTAGTTCAACTGAATACACTCTTACAGATCATGTCATAAAGGACAATATGAAACAAACGGCATTTCATTTTCTAATCTAATTTAACTCACATAACCGAGAAAATCCATACTGTAACTTCCAGTTTCCAAAGGTAGTGGTAAGATTGCACACGCCAGCTGATCACACAGAACCCGTTTAATTTCACATAATTTTCAGTACGAAACTCATTCGTGCTTCGACCACATGTTCGAAAAACGTATACACCTCACACCCTCCTGTCCTTTCTGAACTCTCACGAGGAGTTTCTTGCACATGTCTACCGCAGTTTATTGCAACCAGTCTGTTCCACAGTCTGCTCCTACAAACAGCCCGATGCACTTCACAAGGTACCCAAGCTGTGCACGTCGCCTTTCACAACCACGCTTAGGGCAAGTTTATTTACACCTGAAATGTATCTTGTGGCTTATTTTGAACCTGTTCACATCCTTTCTGAGCTTTAAATTTTCACACATCAGCAGCATACGGTCCACCGCAGATCAGACAGGTCATACTAGCTGATTCAGAGCAATGTTGCCAATTATAATACATTCTTTTTTTCTTTTGGAGTGTATCTAGAAATGTATGTAAAGTTATTGACAAATGATCTCCATTAACAATGTCTCAAGAATTATATATTACATACATTTCTCATTTCATCCATCATATGTTTGTGTTTATTTGTGAACTACATGCATGAGGAAGTGAACCTGACCTTTCAGCATCAATACTGAAAAACATCTGATACCAACTACAAATATAATTCATCATTATACTGAATAATTGATTGAGGGCCCTTATTTTGGGGTCAATTGACAAAGTTGACCAAGATTTTCTCCCAATGGAGTGATCTAACATCCTCTTGCAGGAGAGGCACAAGCAATTAAATCACCCACTGCATCTTTGATTTCTGATATATAAGACATGGAAATGATATACCCTTGATTCAGGTTGATATGGTGCTGTGTATGAAGTAGCCTGAGCACTAGTGGAATCACACATGTGCTACTTATTATCATTAAATCTCAATAAAAAGTAGAGCTGCCTCTTTGGCTCTTGCAGCCGCCCCTCCCCCCCCTACGACAGTCTGATGGATGACCCTACAGTTTGTAATTCTTATGGTGTCAGTCCCCATAAAAGAGTATGTGTAATTTTTTGTTAAAAGTGGATATTTCATTTTCAAAACTCTTCATAAGCTGTGCCAGCAATTCTCTTTCAAGTTAAGGGGAGCCTTGAAAGAAGCACAGGAGACAAAAAATAAATAAAAAATAAGCACTAGGAAGAGGAAGAGCGGCAGACATTCAGCCTCATGTTTCACCAACTGTCACTCATCACACTAAATAAATCTCCCTATCACTGCATAGATAATTGCTGTTAGTTTTATCTGACGCAATCCGTTTGATTGACTTACATAGTAAAATGATGAAGATATGAATATTTAATGTTTCTGGGCACAGGAGAACTCCGCAGGGGTTTTTGGAGAGACTGACGGAAAATATAGAGGAGGTGAAATGCCATTAATTAAGGTCATTTTGTATCTTATTGGTTGTTGAGAGGTGGGTAGGGGAGTATTTGGAAATATGACAATGCTGAAAGTCAGAGGAGATATGAGGCAACGGCATACACCGCCACTGCCAATAATCTGCCTGCGTCCACAGGTAATTAAGGTGGTGAAATAAGTAATGAGGCCATTCTGTTTACAGGTGAGCATCAGTGTCAGAGAGTCTTGCTGAAGTGCCCTGGAGAAAGAAACTGTTGGCCAACCAGGACTAGACCTCCTTTATTGTTGAATCTGCACCTAAATAGGGAAATGTTTCTAAAGCTATTCATGTCGAATTTCACCATTTGAAAAATGACAGAAAACAGAGTTTTTTCCAAAAAAGAATGGACCCAAAATCTCAAAGTCCTTCAAATTAAATGACAGAATACGTCCTTGGTTCATGCACTTCAGACACATACAAGCTTTTTCTGATCTGAACACCCTATCGACAGTGCCAGGACATCTGTCATTTGTCTATGCCTGTTACAATTTTACAAACTGTTACAACTCACTGTTTTAGAATAAAAATGTGTTATGATATGACAGTGCTATAGTTCATGTATTGTTAGGTTTAGGCACAAAAACACTTGGTTAGGTTTAGGAAAAGATCATGGTTTGGGTTAATATGATTACTTCATGTAGCACAAGCTGTCGTAATATCACGCATCGACTACTGCAACTCCCTACTGGCAGGCCTCCCTGCATGTACACTTAAACCTCTGCAGATGATCCAGAACGCAGCGGCGTGTCTGGTCTCCAATCAGCCAAAAACAGCACATGTCACCCCACTGTAGATGTCCCTCCACTGGCTCCCAGTTGTTGCCCGCATCAAATTCAAAACTCTGACACTTGCTTACAA
The DNA here is from genome assembly GCA_029490765.1 of Euthynnus affinis. Taxonomy (NCBI): domain Eukaryota; kingdom Metazoa; phylum Chordata; class Actinopteri; order Scombriformes; family Scombridae; genus Euthynnus; species Euthynnus affinis. The sequence goes on along the minus strand of CM055840.1, from coordinate 6,426,137 downwards.
AACAGCAACTAAAACAACTCCTACCTACCTGAACTCCCTCATTCAGGTCTACACTCCCTCCTGCCCACTACGCTCACTACGCTCTGCCAACGAAAGGCACCTTGTTGCCGGGTTACCAAACTCTTTAAGAAAAGACTTAAGACCCAGCTCTTTCGTGAACCCCTATGCACTTAATGGACTGTAGGAGGAAATGAAAATAAAAAAATAAAAAATGCTTCTATGCACTCTAATCACTGCCTTGTTGCACTGCCTGTTGGCATCTACATCCTTTTGGGGCCAAACTTCAGCTTTACGGCACTTACTCGTGTTGTTGTTTCCTGACTAGATCCCTGCGTGTGTTGTATCAGACTCATATGTACGTCACTTTGGATAAAAGCGTCTGCTAAATGAAACAAAATGTACTTCCTTAAGGTTGAGAGATCTTTGGTTACCATAGTAACCATGTGGATAAGGTTATGAGATGATTGTGGTCAAGGTTAACTGTGTGAAAAAGAAGTTTTAGTTTTAGTGAATATTTTACCAAAACCATTTTTTGTCAACCATCAGCCAGTTTTTATGAAAAGAAAAAAAATATATATACAATAGTCAACACAAAAGAATTAAACTCACCTAAAATGAATCTGTGTATATGAATGAATCAAAGTGAGTGTTAGTTTTCCTTGTTGGACATTGAATGACTTAATGACAGTTTAAAAATGTGTTGCTAGTGTTCTGTTGCCATAGCAGTCCAGTTGTTGACTTGAATGAATCTATAAGCTGGTTTTAGAACTGAGAATCAATGTACATGGAGAAGATGAAGTTTATGTCATGCTAGATTTGGCATAAATATTATTACTCATGTCCAAACACTGCATAATTGGGGCAGAACATCCACAGATGAGTTTCCCATAATATTGACATATACTGTACTTGATGAGGCTGATAAGAACACCAGTGTTATCAACATAATTATTAAATATAATACTTTTGTCAATTATTCTATTTTTATGTACAGTACAAACAAATGCTTCTAGATAATTGCTTTATTAACCTCTTAACATGTATGTTTCACATCAAATGTCATACTGTATGACATTTGATGATTTTTTTCTCTGTGCAGAAATGTTTTAAACCAACACAGCATCTGAATTTTGAGTGAACCATGTTTGCATGCTTGTGAGTGACAGGATGGCCTCATTACCCAAGCGTGTCCCAGGCTGCTCTCATAAACCTCTTGGGTACTGTTGGCAGCAACCAGCAACACACTGGCGCCCACTGGCAAATACCACATGTGGGAATTGGGACAGACCCAGTGAGTTAGCTGTGGGCAATACCCAAGCCCCATTTTTTTACCCTAAAGATGAATCAATATTGTATTAAATTATGTATAACTGCAACCATGGGGGCGCAACAATCCTCTGGCTTATATGTGATACTTGATAGTAAAGTCTATATTTGATGATGATGAGGAAAGATCAAAGTTACATAGTGTTTTTTTTTTTGGTATGATTTCTAAGAGGATAACAGACACTTATCTTTAATAAACATAGAGAAACAGCGATTGATTGAAAGAGTGAGTCACACTGATTTGATTGTCATGTGTTCTGTTTTGTTTCATTTGGAACTCTGAGAAGAAGGGAAGAAGGAGATTTTTAGACTCAAATTGCATCACTGCGGTTCCTCTGCAGTGCATTTCCAATACTAACTCTGTGTGTTCCTAACTGCTGTACAAACTATTGGGTTGATAAGGGCTGTTGCACCAAATTGGGGAATTCTTTAAGAAGCCATATGCTGGCATAAACATATGCAAATCAGTTGAAAATTGGCTAAGGTCAAAAGGCTGGAAAGCATCCAGCTTGCTGCTCTTAAATATGACTCCCATGCTGCTCTGTAACTGACTAGCTGCTCTGACATTCTTCTGCACATGGAAAAAAAATGAAATATGTATAGTTATTAAAGGATCATGCTGCTCTGTATTTTATCCCTCTTTTTATATTTTGAGTTGAATTTACTCTTATGAAAGGATACTGTATGAGGAGAGAAGTTAGAGGAAAAGAAAACAAGTGGAAAGTGATCAGAAAGATAAAATTCACCTGAAGCTGTACAGTGATTCCCAGTGAGAGTTTTTTAAGCTCCAGGCTTGGCAGCATACAGTACTGCTCTCATTGTTGTTACTGCCAGTTCTCTAAAGTTGGGGGTATAACAACATCCACTGGCGAGAATAACACTTTGTTTTATTGGTACACTTTAGGTTTGTGCTGCAAAGAAAAAAAAAAGAAGAGATGTGGGTTGTACCTTACAGTGAACTAGTCAGAGGTGGAACAAGTGGAAAAAGTAGAAAGATTAAAAAAAGAAAAGAAATGCAAAGAAAAAGAGGGCAGTATTGTTACATACTGTATGCTGGTTCCTATACAATGCAAAGGTTGCTGAGGAGAAAATAAATCCAAACACTGTATATAAAACACAATGTAATCACAATGTAATATGTATAGCAAAACTAATTACTGTGATGTCAACTTAGAGACACATTTTCCATGGATGGTATTAGTCTGACTATGTGTTTATAGTGTTTCAGATAAAGAAAATTGTCAGATAATTAATATGGCTTAAATATACTCACACACATATAGATATATACATAATATTAAATAGATGGAGAAATGTAGTGTTAGCAGTGCTACTGTATTGTGTGATTCGTGAATGCAGAAATCAAATTATATTTAAAAATTTTGGATCTTTATCTCTGTGTTTGACACGCTTACAAAGCAGCAAAACATATCGAAAGTCCACTAAAATGATTTTTACTTTAAACGCACAATATGTAATTTCAGCTGCTAGGGGTCTCTCGATCAAAACAATAACAAAAGACGGAATGTGATGACGGTGTGAAGTAGCAAGGGATCATGGGAGTTGTTGTCTTTGTTGTTAAATAATCAGCTTCACCGGGATACGATTGCTCGGGTGTTCATGGTTCAGGGTGTTTTTACCGGGAGCTGAATTATCCGCAGAGGTCTCCTCCTCTCCAGAACAAATGGACCCTGTGATTACAGGTAAAAACAATGAATAAAGCTGTTTATTCTAAGAGATCGGTGTTTCTCCGACGATGTACGGTGACCCACGGATGTCAGATACGGGCTGTTGGCTGAGCTGCTGCTAACGCTTGTCTGGTTTATTTCTCTTATAACTTTACATTCAGACGTTTGTCCAGTTTCTCCCAGGAGCCGAATTTTCCGCAGACGTCTCCTCCAAAAACAAACGTACACGCAGATTAAAATCTTTAAAATATTAATTAAAGTTGTTTTTTCTTAAAAAACAGTGTGTCTCCAACGATGTTTGGTGACCACCAGACAGCTTTTAGCTGAGCTGCTGCTAACACTTATTTCTTGCATAACATAAGATTCAGACGTTCGTCTGATTTCTCCTGGGAGCCGATTATCCACAGAAGTCTCCTCCTCTCAAACGTACACACAGATTAAAATAGTTAAAAATACTATTTACAGCTGTTTCACCTAAAATATCAATATTTCTGCAGCTGTATGTTTCCTGGAGGGGCTGTTAGCCAATCTGCTGCTAACGTTTGTTTCTCTGAAACGGTCTTTTACTTTTATTAAATTACAGATTTCTCTGGGTTTGAAAATTGTTGGAAACATTTGGGATAATGTAAGTACACAACTCAACAACATATATAACATAGGTCTAGTTGTTTTTTAGACATTTTAATGTGGAATAATTACATATTATACCTTTTTAAAATGTGTACATTTCTAAGCAGACCTTGATGTCACATCATATATTAACATATCTGTGACATGCTAACATTCAGAATTTGATTATAAGAATTACACACAAATCGCAGCTTAACCTGAGGGCTGATTCACATAAAAAACATTTTTTAGAAGTGTTTTTGACATCCATGCTCAAACATCTCACAGAGACAGATACATTGTATCAACTGTAACCACACTGACTCCAAGACACATAGGATGCATGTCACTTTGGGACTCCCACATTTTTCAAATCCTAGTCTATTCTGAACCTATTAATAGTATCTTTTTTGTTTGATCAAGTTTCCCAGTCTGCCTATGAGCTTGCCTGTTTCACTATAGGCTCCTTTCCTTTGCTCGCTGCAGTGGGTGGGGAAATAAAACATATGAATCAATAAATACAAACATTGCTGATTTCTTCCTGTGGAGCTTATATAAAAACCCGTCAGCCTGGTGAAGACGGTTTGGCTCTCAGCTGTCTTCTCAGCTCCTCAGGAGCTGCTGCTGACAGACAGCTGTGGGCAGAGATGGCTGAATGCAGGTAGGAGTTGGTGTTGATTGAACGGACAGAATGCTTCAATTGCACTTACACGCTGCTCACGTCTCGCGTTTGATGTGGATTCCCAGTAAGAACACCTGCACCTAACAAAGTACCTCTGAAGTTGATAAAAGTCTACTCACTGTTCATACAGCAAAGCTGAGCCTGACAAGCTGAGTCTGAAATGTTCTAATATGACCCATGTAGAGAAGAAAAATACTTTGATTCAGCTACCAACCTGGGGCCACATGCATAAACGATGTGTACACACAAAAAACATGCATACACCATTTCAACAGAATGTACGACGAGAATGTGTGCACTTAATGCTTTCTTTAGAGCAAGCCAAGTCTTATGCAGTTAAGTGGAAATGTAAAATAAGGCGAGACTTCAAATAATAAACTGTACTGTAAATAATTGTGTTTTTGTGCTCAATTTGATCAGGCCTCTTCTTACTTTGTTTCCTTTAGCATCGTTTTATCCAATATCCTTAACCTTTATCATGAGCCATACATTTAACTGTTTCTGTATTATTTTGATTAACTAACAGTTGCTCAGTTTGCTGATAATTGAGACATCACTACAGAAAATGGCACTGTGCATGTTATAAATAGCTGCAGCAGTGCAGAATGGTTGTGACAAGGATGGCAGCCCTGGTGTGGTTGGAGGACCTTGCCAATGCGGCTATAAGATAAGAACGAGTATTTAGGGATTGTTCAGATTTCCTGGATAATGATGATAATTGGCTCATGTGCCACTTTAGGCTTCCAAGGGCTGTTCTCCCTAAGCTGTGTGAGGAACTGGGTCCAGCTCTACAGCAGCAGACCCAATGAAACCACACAAATCCTTTCAGTCTTCAGGTTTTATCAGCATTTGGACTCTTTTCAACATGGATATTTTAGACTGAGCTGATGGACAACAACTCAGTCAACATTAAGCCATGTCATGCCCACAGTGTAGGATGGCATTATTAATCTAAATCAGAGATACATCAGATTTGTGTGGGTGGGCAGGCTGACATCAAAATGCAATTTGCAGGTTCCGGTTTTCCAAATGTGATCAGTGCAATTGACTGCATACACGTTGCTATAAGGGCACCTCGGAAGGATGAGTATGTGTTTGTGAACATTAAGCACTTTCATTCAGTCAATGTCCAGATAATATGTGATGCACAAATGGCGCTAACAAACATTGTGGTGAAATGGCCAAGCCCTACCGATGACTCATTTATACTCTTTTAGAGCAGAATTGGTAGAAAATGGCAAGCTGGTGTAGTAAAGGATGGATGGTTTCTTGGTAAGATTTGTGCCGGTGAAAATACATGCTTAATGTTGAGATTTGGCGGTATACAATCTGTTGTGCTTATCTTTTATAGGGGTTAACAGCTACTGCCTGCATTCCTGGTTTTTGACCCCCTTTAGTAATCCTCAGACGGCGCAATACAATATAGTACATAGCCGTGCTCACTCTGCTGTAGAATGCTGCGTTGGCCTTCTTAAGGGAAGCTGGCTGTGCCTGGATGCATCTAGCTGTAGATTATTATATCCAGCCAGAAAAGGTGTGCAAGATTATCCAGGCCTTTGCTGTGTTGCATAATGTGGCTACAAAAGAATGATGTTCCCTTCCCCCATGAGCGCCCATGACCTGATGACCATCAGAATCATGGAGTCCCGCATGAGCAAGCTCAAACACCCATTGACATGTGTGAATGTAATTCATTGACGATAGGTTAGAAAACATCCAATACTCATAAAATTTAGCAGCATCTGGAAGGACACGCATCCAAGACTGACCTACAGGTTTAGGCGAGGGCATAAATTGTGCATACGCAGTGGAAGAAGCCTCCCCATGTGCATTGGCACCGGCGGTAGATGCAGCCTCTTCACCCTCCATCTCCTGTGTCCCTAGGGAGCCACTGTGGTCATCAGAGATGAGTATTGAGAACTTGTATGAAATTGGTGCTAGTTCTTGACTGGTAAATTGATGAGCTCCCAGACATACAGCGCTGCTATTGGTATTTATGCGAAATTGCTTCATTCTAACATAGCTGGCATTTTTAAATTCCTAACCGTCCTTTAATGATCACAGCTTATGGCATCAGGCGATTATGTTTGACGTTGCATAAGTGCGTGTTTACATTCTGTGCTCTCCAGCCATGGCTGACAGGGCAAAACGTTCAAAATTATGGGCTCACTTTACTCAATTTAATGAAAATGCGGCTAAATGCAATATCCGTAAAAAGGTCATTGTGTGTAAAGGAGGTAAACAAGCAACCTCATGAAACACTATAAATCTGAGGCACTGTAGCATGTTTGACTGTTTTAGCAAAGGGGCTGCTGCACCTGCATCCTCAGTGCAGCCTCCTGGCTCTGACACTGATGGGATATGCTAAACTAAAAATGTGACTTTCTCAACCATGTCAAAGTCAAAGTAACACTCACCATCGTTAAATAAGTCTGTAATTATTAAGACACTGTTAGCATCAGTTTTAGGCACTTCTTAGACAACATAAGTCAAGCAGCAGCCACAGATGTGTTATCATATATCCAGGAAACTCAGGGAACAATTCAACTTATTTCTGCAAAAAAAGTAATTATTAAATTACTCTTGAATCTTTTCATGTCATGTCTTTATTTTTTGCAACAAATTATGGAGAGTAGAATCAATAAGTATCAATATCGATTAGCAGTATCAGTATCAGTAAAATCCTAATGATGCCCATCTGTAGTGATCATCGCCTGAATCACTGGAACATTTTGTTTAATAAACAGTTCTGTTGAGCTTAATTTAACCATCTTAATAAAACAACCAACATACCATGTTCCATCTGTGTGTCTGTGTCTCCCTCCTGGTCATTAACAATTCCATGCAAAGCTGAGTGGCCCAAAAGAGAAGCCATGTGTTAGTCCACACTAGATAAAGCAGGGTTTGCCGGCCCTCCTGTTGCCCTCATGTTTTCTTTGTGTAGACTGATGGGCTTTTTTGCCTCCTGTTTATAATCCAAACATTTTTTAAAAACTTCTGCCAGAGTTCTTTGCTCAGAATTTAGGGAGTTGATGGTCTCTGTCACTTCTTTGATGTTCTTTTCATTGCCATTCCTGATAACTTGTGGTGCAAACAGCATTTTTATATGCAAATGATTGCTTAAGGGAGTGTCTACATCCATTTATGGCTTACAGTGGGAGTGGATATCAGGCTGCACGTGCGTACAATTACACAATGACTAAGATGTATAAAACAGAACAGGGTGCACGCACGGCTTTATAAATCTGACGAAAAGAATGCCTATGCGTATTTCTGGCTTTGTGCATACACACAGTTTTAGTCATGAATCTACACAGAGTTTTATGCATGTGGCCCCTGGTCTGTCGTCTTTGCTTCACTGCTCTGGACAGTTTCCTGTCTTTGTTTAACTGATTGACACTTGGTAGAAAATGTATATTAATTCATTTACTTTCTTTTGTTGCATGGCAGCATAATTCTGGAAACCAAGATCTGATATAAATTGTTTAAAATTGAGAATGAGTCATGTAATTTGTGAAATAGACAGTTTTCTCTGCTTTGATTATTCACTTTTGCTGTGAGAGACAGTGTTGTTGTTTGACAGCTGTTGGTTTTGAATCGTTGAGTGTGTATATGATTGACCTGTAATTTCTTTGTTTGGACAAGTATTGTTGAAACCAACACAATCATTGTCTGCATCTTGCTTCGTTGTTTTTTTTTCTTCTTTTTAATCCATATCGTCTGAGTGCCACCTTTTTTATTCCAGTGATTTGCTCTCCATTTTCAGCTTGATGTGCTGAATGCTGCCAAACTTGATTAGATACCCACGTTTGGAATGTCATACAGGTCAAGGTCACACTGAACCACTTTGGAGAAGGGCTGCTCATTACTGCTCTATTTATATGTTTGTATTTGTATGTGAAGATGAAGAGACTGCAAGTGCACAGTTCTATCAACTCAGGCTACAGTCAGGCTTAATGATGTTAGCTAGCCCACAGTAAGCACAAATCTACCGGTGTTTGTCCCGATCCTCCTCATTAACACATTGACACTCGCAATATACTGCTAACTAATTCCTTGTGTTGTTGCAACAACTTATCTTACATTTTATAATTGCTGTATTTCCTCAAATAAAAGATGGTAGTCAATTAAAACCTGATAATGGCTGGGAGTGTGGTCAACACAAACAAATAAAGGCAGGCCCCAAAAACAGGCGAGGGAAAAAGTAAGAGTGAGTGATCTCCTGATGCCAGCATGTGCATGATAGTTAAGTATAATTAGTAGTAATTAGTAGTTACCTGGATGTATGAGTACATGTGTAGCCCCTGTATTAAATAATATGCAGTAGAATAAAATAAAACAATATAATATAAACAATAAAAACATAAAAAGAACAATTATTAACCTAGCCTCGGACTTGAATGTGGTAGACCTATGAAATTGTTTGTGAAAAGGAAATGGTGTGTGCAAATAACTAATGATTGTAGTAAGTGCAGGCTATAACAAACTGAACACCTGCCTGCATTGCAACATATTAACATATTTATCAAGAAGTTGCAAAACATCTGCAAAATTGCTACAATCCGAAACCACTGCTTTGTTTTTGGCAGCCAGCTTTGGACACTATTGAAATGATGAGAGACCATCCATGAAGCTGATTGCTTCTCTCTGCAAGTAAAGAAAAAACTAAATCAATAAATGCAACATATGTGACATCTCTGTTGCTCACACGCAGTCTCCCCCACCGTCCCCCCACACCCACAGACACACACAAACATAGTGAGACAGAGAGAGAGACAAACAGACAAACAGAGCGATAGCGCCCTCTTACCATTAATCTGAAGGATGGGCCTGTCTCTCGTTGGACAACTTTTCCATCCATGGAGAAATAGATGAGAGGCATACACATAGGCCGTTCTCCACTCCCATCCGAGCCCTGTACTTGGTCTTCCTGGCAGTCAGCACTGAGAATAATGGCTCACAGGTATGTGGGTGGAAAGGGTAGCAACACCTGCATGGCAACATAAGCCAGTTCTGGAGACTCCATTCAACCAAAGGCAATGTCCATATGCGCCCCTTGGCTGAATTGGATTTTTAACGTCCATTCACATGTGAGGTCCAGCTGCTCCTCCTCTGCTTTTACAATGAGACTCCGCTCTGATGTATGGGCAACGAAGGGGACACACACCCAGTCACAGGGACCAGTGTCAACATCAGTGAAATAGTCACTGAAGGAGGCAAGATGTGAACTGATTGTATTTTTCACAGTCTCAGTTGCTTTGTGCCCCAAAACTCCATGAGTTGGGGGAGCATGTAGGTAATGCCATTTTGCACTCACCGTCTCCAGATCTTTGCCATAGGTTGCCTTGATATTGTCTCTTACCTCAAGGATAGAGGCATATCAGTCTTGAAGTAATAAATTGAGTTTGTTCAGGAATTTGAACACACCTGCAAGACAGGTAAGCTGCGCAGTCCATTCAGGGTCCGAGAAGAGCACTGCAATGGTACACACAACTCTGAGCACAGTTCATACACCTGCTGTAGCACTTTTGTATGGGACAACCAACTCACCTCTGAGTGGAGCAGCAAGGTGTCCTGTCCTGTACCCATCTAGCTGTAGAACTGACCAAATAAACAGGATTGCAGTGGCTTAGATATGATGTGGATGACCACAGTCATTATAGTGCTGAGAACAGAGTGTAACTCAGGACTTAATGATTTTGATGCCAGAGCCTGCCTGTGTTGCATGCAGTGGGTGGTTAGCATCATTGGATTATGCTCCTTGGCCCAAGCAACCACCCCACTCTTGTGTCCAGTCATGGCAGCTGCCCTATCCATGCAAATTGCTATGCAATTCTCCCAACTCACATTGCCAGTCTCCATGAACATATCTATTACACTGAAAGTCCCCTCAGCCATTGCTCGCCCTGTCAACTCTTGACAAAATAAAATATCTTTCTGAATATTTCCTTCCCATGGGTAACAAACCAGCTCAATGAGCTGGGCTGAGCTAGAGACATCATTGGATCCAATTGAACCACAAATTTAGACACTCTGAATCTTTCCAGGAGTTGTGACTTGATATCAGCAGATGTGTCCTCAAATCATCATCTGATGGTGTCATTTGACACAGGCACACTTCTCAGTTTGGCAGTCATATCTTTTCCCACCATCACATCACATATCTCCACCACAGCAGGGAGCAGCAGCTCCTCCCTGATCATGTGGGGATTCTGAGCCCTAGCAATCCTCTGCGATATCAGGTAGGAGGCCTGCTGTGCTTTAGCAGGAACAGATGTAACACTTGCCATCTATTGTTGCTTCTGGCAGTTGTTCTCGCCCTCCCTCCAAAAAATAAGACCAATCTTTTTTTTACATAATCTGGATGCTTGGTCTCAGTATGCCTCTTCAGTTTGAAAGGCTTTAATTGCCTCATTGGTGTTCCATTGGCAATTTTGGCTGCTCCAAGTCAAACCATGACATGGATTTGCGTTTCCAGTACCAGTTTAAACTCGCGGAGCAGCACCCAAGATGGACCATCTCCACAGTCTTCATATTAAAAGCGTTCCACCAACAAACTAACAGATTTTTACTGCAAACGTTTAGGAAATGAAAGGTGTTTATTTCTTAGTTAGCTGTCCTATTTATTCTTTGTCAAGTTACTGCTAATGTAAACCCAACATTTCATACTTTTACTGCTTCATATTAAAAAAAAAATAAATAACAAAATAACAGAGGACTTTAACAGAGGAATTTATAGGAAATAAAATGTGTTTATCCGCCGTTTTATAGCTGCCCCTTTGACCACTAGTCATAGCCATGAATGCATACAGCCTGCTGCTTTAAGTTAAATACACACCTTCAAGCGGGTAGCCCTGTTGTAATGGAGATATGAATCCCTGATACACAGTCAAAATGAGTCAAGCCAAGCCAGCATATGTGTATGGAAAAGGCCTATAAGACTTTGTGGCCTCCCATCCAATTCAATAAATCCATATTGGAGATGTTCCTCATCGTATTTCCTTACTTTTGTTTTTTGTTTTTCATTTACTTCATTTGTAGCCGTAGCCAGTCGTTTAAAAATCTGTCTATCATCGTAGCCTACCTCTCTCGGACTCATGTATTGTTTCTACAGTAACGGGTGACCATGCTTGACTGGCGGGAGTGTTGTGGAAGAGTTATAGATTTGTTGGGTTAGAATGTAATCAAATCTAACATCTATCTATCAATATTATCTGCCCATTCGAGCACCACGGACAACACTTTGAGAATCACCGCTCAAGCTGACCGTTACAGAGAGGAAGAGGGGTGGGGGATGGAGAAGAGGTGATATTGTTTAAATACAGTGATGACTACACATGTTTTAATAATAATGATGACAGTGACACTACATGAGCATGAGTAACCATGGTAACTTGGCTAATACGACAAGCACACATCCATGAGCATGCTACCACATGCTACAGCTAAGTGATGCACTTCCAAAACACCCCAGCTGGAACTCAAGTGCTAGAATTATTGTTACACATGTCAGAGTAAGTGGATTACCAAAACTTTAACAGAGCAAATGGAAGCAAATCAGAAAACAAGGAAGCTTAGAACTAAAATATGAGCAAATATACTTATCAAACAGAGGGAATTAGAAATAAAGACCTGTCTCTAATATAAGGCTGCTCCCAATAAAGACCCGGTACCCTCTGTAGTTGAAGTAAATAAAGGCCCCAGCCAATATTTCAGGGAATTTGGTAAGCATTGTCTTGTGTTGTGATGTCTGGTCTATAAGTACTCACTTAACTGCATGCGACATACTGTAAAGCAGCAAAAATGGTCAGGATGTCTATTTAAAATACTGAAATATTGCTGTGAGTGATGTCTAGTTTCTTGTTTCAGTGGAAAACAACAGTCTGATAACTGTTCTGTCACATTCTGCAATGGCTCTTATTGTTTTTTTTCATCAGTAGAAAATTGGTGTGGCAGTAGCCCGAATGCTCACATCGTGTTTCCACATACTGTATTGACTAACCAATTCTGTCAGATGTGCATCTGAGAATGTATGAATTTGAATGAATGAATTTTTTGTTTTTGGAGTGGCTGGGCAATCAGTGTCTATGGTATTTTTACACTTTCAGTTAAACCTTGTTGAGTGTTGATAGTTCTTACTGAACTGCCTCATATTTATTTGTTTGAGTACATCTGAATTATTTAATCTGTGCAGTTGAAGCTATGAATCACCTCTGCTTTACTGTATATTGTTACACTTTGTTTTGATAGAAGTATACGACCTTCCAACCCCGTAATATAGAAACAACCGGGATATCTGGGACACAACAGTCCCCAGTGCTTATCATGTGATTATTGCTGGAAACTTTTATTTTTTTTTCATTATGACCTCGGTTAGAAATGTGAACAAGCCACAACAAGAGGGAATCATGTGACAAGCAACCACATCTTTATCATCTTGAAAAACAGGTGATGCCAAACTGTAAAATAACACTATACTGTGCAAACAGCTTAATTGTCATTAATTATTCATCACTACTAAGCCAACAATTGGCCACAATATATGCTGGAACATGTTGTAGTCATGAAAATTTAATTCAGTATTGTGTAAAATACAGTAGTTAAATTTGAGAATACAGAATATCTATATGCAGTAGGCAGAGAAAGTGAATGAAAATCTATGCAGCTACAGAATCAGACACACTTTCTGATAAGGGGATATACAGTAAATATCTTTTATAGAGCTTCTATGCTGTAGCTGCACTGACTGATTGGACTTACACAAAGTGAATTCATAGGCCTGGTGCCCCCAGGCAGTCAATATATTAATTATTTTAATTACACAGTCTCATTATTTTTTTATTACATGATGCTTACTGTATGTTATTAGCAGCCACTCATTTATTATAGCAAAATATTACTCAGCCATATATTAATATTGTAGCATCACCAAATTATAATCGTTATAAATCATGCCCTTCAAAGTCAGAGAGCAGTGACTACAGAGCAAGTTAAGTTGAGAAAAGGAGTTTAAAGGTTTCAGGCTGGCTGGCAAAGTGCATAAGAGATAGAAAGAGTGAAATTCATTAATTTTATATCTTTTTAGGGAAGATTATTTTACCCAAAGGCCATAGAACCTACATAATACCTACAAAAAAAAGCAGATACTGCACTCTGCCTTTGGATAAGCTTCAAGGAGAGACTCTGTATCTAAACAAAATGTCTTCTCTCTCAGCTTTCCTGTATATTTCAACTTTGTTTGTATTGAAGTTCATTGTGTAATCTTCGATTGAATAAATCAATCTTCAGTTTAACACACTTAAATACATCATTAACATAGCTTTACACAAAATTACATGAGTACATGAGAGTAAAAAACTCAGACGGCAGTAAGCTAGTTAATTTTAATTGAGTGAGAAAGTCGCAAAAGCTGGCATCACTGCTCACAGCTAGCTTTCACCTGCTTTAGCTGTCTTGTTAACTGTCTCTCTGTGACAGATTGAATACCACGCCAGACATGTAGTAACTGCAGTGGGGGCAGCAATAAAAAGACAGAATGCATTTACTACACTATACTGCACTTAGTTCAGATTGGCTTGTTTTTTTATAGCTAAAGTTACTCCAAATTTTACATACTTCTTTATGAAAATTATACATTTCTATGGCATCTTTTTCCTATACAAAACACTTTGAAAACTCAATTTTGGACAAATATGTGGAAAATGCTGTAGGAAAGCATAATTCATGTTATTTCACATTTTCTCAAAAAAAAGAAGAAAGAAAACAAATTCATTCGATTCAGATTATTCTGTCTCAACCTCTAGGCTACATACAGTCACGTTCAACTCTCATTTAAGAACACTTTCGTTTTCAATGACCTGTGCGTGAACTTCAGCAACATTCTATGACCGCTGAACTGCAGAAGTGCTGCAGAGTCATGCCGATCAAATGCTGCGTCCCTATAAAATGCAAATAGAGTAAAAAGTAGAGTTAAATGGGCTAGGAGGTTATGGAAGCATAAAGATGGAGATAAAATGTGAACAAATTAGACTGGCTGGAAAACATTAGCTATTAGACACCTTGAAGCAGCCTTCGACAAACTAATTCACTGCAGGCACACAGTGGAATTAGAGGAAGGAGATTGTAAAGATGGAATGCAGAGAGAAAATATATGTGGGTGAAGTTTGGAAAAGAGCTTTTAACTTGCAACTTATCAAAAGTTGAAACAAATTCCGAAGGATAAATAAAACGTTTAAGTTGCAGTATATAAGAAACCAGACGTTCACATGATAAGTCAGACACATGTCAAGTAGATATGACTTTTATTGACAGGATATTAGGCTTCCTTACTGACACATTTCACTATCTGGGTCAGTAGTGTCCTCTCATAGCGGAACATTTTATCTACTCACTCTCCCCTGGGCTCTGCTCTTCCCACACGCTTGCATATTTTAATATTTAGATAGACATTTTATCACATTTGTGTCTAATGTTTTCATTCCTACTGTCTTGCAGGGACAGGGACAATGATAAATTAGTTTTATCTGAATTTGATAAGTACCCTGTTTTTGTTTTGGCCGCTTTCTCTTTGAGGCAGTATTAAACAGATTGGGGAACTTGGTGTAAGTAAGTCTTTGAGGAGCATAGCGGTGGAGAAGAAAACGAATGCTTTTCCCTCCTGCATCGAAAGCCTTTGGGTGCAAATGTAGGTGTTAACAGAGGACTAAAAGAATCAGTCTGGCTTTTGTATACTGCTTCATTTGAACACGCAGGAATGTGGCTTCCCATGCTTGTTTAAGTATGCAGCGTTTCTCATTAATTTTAGTTATTTAGTTTAATTTGACTTGCATTTGGACCATGTTTTTATTATTTATACCGTGTTTTTTTCCTGCTTCTACAGAAACCCTGACTGCAAACTAGATTTCTTTTGAGGCCAATTAAGTTTTAGCTGGATTGAATTGAACTGAATTCAAATGAAACAGTAGTTTTGTCATGTCTTGTCATATGTTAATGAAGTTGCTTTGTATAAGTGATGATAGGAAATGTTAAATCATGACTATAGCACAAAAGGAATGAACTGGATGTTTATTTCCATGAATGGCAAGGAAGAGCAGAGGCCTCTCAGGGAGAAATATAAATAGTGCATGAAGCTGAGAGCCTCTCAGTGATTACACATGGCCTTTTCTACAGATGTTGATACACTAATATTCAGAAACGTTCAGCGATTCCAAGAGAGAACCGATGGCGGCATTCAACTAAATTTGCCAGGAAGGAAGGAACACGAGGACATTAATTGGTATGATTCAGTCCAGCGCTGAGCACAATAAGCAGCTGTGTTTTCACGTTGGAGTGAGACTGCGATCGTCTGCGGCTGTGAAAGAGCGCAGCTGTTTTTCTTTACCTGTGCAGGTTTGAAGGTTGAGCTATGAAGATGTTCCTGTTGTTCCATCACATGGCCCTGCCAAGCTGGGGCCTTTGTTCCCTGGCAGCATGCCACCCCATAAACCACTGCCAGATGAACTGTGTCATGCCCCACTCAGTCTGGTTTGTAGACGGGGGATGCAGGGAATAATCTATTCCATTTGATAGCTTTCTGGCATAGATTTGAGTGGCTGTCACAGTAACTTAAGAACAGATTTGCTGTCAAAACTGAAATATTATGTATATCACCACCCATCTATTAAGGCACATTCTCACCCCCGGGCCCAAGTGCTCTCTGTAAGCTGAGAGTATCTATTTATCCACGATCTCTGCTCGGCTCGGTATGTGTAGCTTCAGCAAGAAAGTTTGAGAAACAAGAATTCAAAGAGTATCTTGCAAGAATCCAATACATCACTCTCCTATGTAGGATACAGAATCAGTAGGCAGCCTTATAAGCGGTGGCAATTAAATTATCTTGTTTCTAATCAGAATCTAATCTGGGAAAAAAAATTCCATTAGAAGTACAATTTGGGTGTCCAATCACAGAAGGAGAGAAAAAGAGAAACTGATCAAGCAAACGTCTCAAACATTTTCCTCTAGCAAAGCTGAGTGATCTAGTCCAAAGTCAGCCAAGACAATATTGCACAGCTGGACGCAAATGACGAATCTAACTAATTATTTCTTCTGCCACGGGGTTTTTCCAGTGATGTGGAGATGTAGAAACCTGGCTCGCTGGGGGAGTGTCGGGGTCAGCCATCAGGGTTAACCAGTGAACGGTCCCATCACAGATGTCTTCCAACACTTCCCGCAGGCTTCACAGTGAAGTCAGGAATTCCATTCCAGATTGCCCCTCCACACCGATCCACTCTCAGCCTGTAACAGTGATACAGGTAATAACAATCACAACAACATTAATCTCAATAACAGTAGGCTAATGGAATGGCTGACTGTGTTGGAAACAGCACATTTGTCTGTTAAGAAACCACATGGAACCAACACAGACCAAAGACAGAGCTCAAGCGCTAAATGCTTTGGGCTCAGCTGTAATTACTGAAATGAGAGTGTTCAATTACACAATTCATCAAAAGATAATGGGTGTTTGACAGTGGGCAGTATTACATTGCTTACAAAAAACAAAAAAACAACCACCAAAACATATATACTCATACTATGCAGTTCATTCTACCAAAATATCAATACACTTGGCTTTTGTCTACAGATTTAAGAAAGTCTATGGTTCATCAAGCACCCGTCTTCCATGACTTCTCACTCAGAAGTGTATGGAGGCCCACTGGTATTAATTAAAACCAGAACAAGCTTCTCAGCACAACTCTGGAGCAACCTCAGACCTCCTCAATAAGCTTCTGAACAACATGTTTCTGAGGTTATACAGTTTCAAAGAAATAAAGTGACTCAGGGGGCCGTAAGTCCTCCAAAGGTAACAATGTCACCAGTGCTCATTGTTGAGTTCTCAGGTGAGGCAGCATGTTTTTTTTACTTCTTTGTCCTTTTGCCACTATACCACTACCTATCCAGTGATAGTGCTGTGCTAATACTTTTCATTCTTGTACAAAAGCAAATTTTTTTTTTCACATTCATTTAAGTACACAAATGTTAATTGTGCTCCAAGTGCTCTGCTTCATTTTACCTGCTGGCCAAGAATCCAAACTGCCAAACAGGAAGTGGGAGACTCCAAAGGATTTTATAGTAGGGGGAACTAAGACTGTACTAGGTTGGAGAACACAGGTGGGAAGGGGGGGGGGGGGGGGGGGGGGGGGCTAGCACATACAAAGTAAGCCAGGGTATGTTGACCTTGCTTCTTAGTACAGCCCTCTCAGGGTGTTTTTTTCTTTTTCTATTAATTTGCTCAGTCCAGGTGCAGACCTGCTGTAAGTAGCATGCACTATCTGCCTGTAGTCATGGGTCTAGTTTAGATTTCATTTTGGTTTATTGATGAGGAGCAGACCACCCAAGTGCCATCATTCCACACAATATGTGTACCGGATGAAAGTGCTGAAAGTGTTAGATGGGGGCTGGATCTGGGCCACAGCAATTTTGCTGTCCGGGCCTCATTCTTAGCATAGAATCAAATACTGTTTGATCAAAAAAAGTGAAATATACCAAAATTTTTTGAGCCAGTGCTGTAGAATGAAAGAAAACAAGAATATATATATATGTATATATATATATTTGTATACACACACACATATATATATGTATATATATATGTATATATATATATATATATATATATATATATATATATATATATATAATTTCTGTATTACATTGATATATTGCTTAGAGTTCTGGGAATTTGGATATTTACACTTAATTTCTCTCCCATAATTGATGGCAGCAGTATCCTTCAGTCATTGGCTCTACTCGTAAAGACTATCAGCCCATGGGTTTAAAGTTCAGGAAATGTATCCTTTTTGGCATAGCAAATTATGCAGTTTGCCACAAATAATCTGTCTGCACTAGCAATCTGGCTCCACTAAAAAAAAAAAAAAGTACTGTATAAGCGTAAAATAGAGTCAAGTGTGAGCAGCATGACAGCCTGATGAGCAAGAATGTGTGTGTGAGTAAGCCATTTAAGGCAGCAGTTACAATATGGCACAGCGCACATACAGTAATATCACACAGTAGTACAGAGTAATACATGTGTGACATAATGCACAGTTAGTTATTGCACTTAGTAGGTGGTGAAAGTGACCTGGCATGGACAGTGGATGCTAATAACCCATTTACCCAACAGATTGTGAATAATGGATGATTCTTTAAAACCCTGGATTACAATCATAAATGTCAATGTTTTTAGAAAAATAATTCCTACAATATCCAACTTCAGTACAGTTAAAGTAAGGAAAGCAAAAGTACTTTGTTAAGTTTAGGGAAAAATCATGGTTATTCTAACTGCACTACTGTTAAGATATTAATTGTTGGTCTGAGACGGGAGGCAAACGTTGGATTCTGATATCAAAGAGGAACACAGTACCCTTACTTTTGGTCATGCTAGAAAGCAAGCATTATCTACTTCATTCCAGTGTTGTGTGTATAAAGTATTCTGCAATGCAGATGCACAAGGGAAGAAGCTGTTAGTGTGTCTAAATGTTGTGGTTCTGCCCGGAGGCATTTCCCACTGGAGGGCCTGGAAGAGTTCTTGGCCAAGGTTTGAGGAGTGAGAGATGATTTTGCTCCGTGGTCACAGAAATAACATTTGTGGATGAACAACAAGTTGCAGCCAGTGGATTTTAGCTGACAGGTTTATGTGTGGCCCAGCTTAGCTGATCCAGACTGTAATAGACAAGGATTGTGGACAGTAGTATGTGGAACTGGAACACCGTAGTCTATCTGAATTTTTCAACTGCGTAAGATCCATGTTTGTCTCCATTTGAGGCACGTGGCTGCAGTTCATAGCAGGCCCAGTCCGAGACTAAGATCACTGAAGAGGCTTATGAAATGTGAGGGTGCGCAAGTAGAAGTTATAGCACAGACTGCAACACAAAAATAGAATTCTGCTGATACAGTAGACTAGTAGAATGAGGCCTGCAGTATGGTACTAAGTAATAATTGATGCAAGAAACAATAGGCAGGTGACACCACTGCAGCAACACATAATGCACACTGTGGCATATTGATTATTGATCTGGCTATAGTTTCACCACTAATAACTAAGAGGCATGAGGCAAGTATAAATAATTCAAAATGGTGTACATGATATCTCATTTAATATCTCTTTAAGGATTGAATAATTTTGAAAATACCCACCAAGGAGCACATAAGAGGAAGAGAAATTAGCAACTGTCACATTGTTAGTCAGGCCGTGGGCTGGTTGCGCAGCGACCAGGCAGGCTATTTTAAGCCAGCAGCGTTGTTTCAGCACTTAAATGAACATCTTTATCTAAAATGATCAAGGATATGGTGGTGTCTGTTATGTTGTTTGACTTTTATCTCATACACAGACTGAATATACACATAAAGGTGAAGTTAGTCAGAATACGTCACTCTAAAAGACACAGTTTTAGTGTTTGGCAGTTGATGTCAGTTTGTGTTTCTCTCAAATGTCAATAAGTGGTGTGTCGTCTGCAAACTAGAGGAAGATGGTGATACGCAAAGGCACAGACAAGGTCAGCTGGAGAGCTTTGGAACACTCGGCAATGTTGAATGCTGATGTGAAGTCCAATAACAAAATCATCCCAAACTGCATCTTTAACTGATCCAATGGTCAAGTACACAGCAGGAACTAAAACATTGAACCGTGTTGTAATTTTAAAAATTCACATCAAGACATACAATGTCTCATTATATGTCTTGATGTGGCTTTAAATGTTTTTCTTTTATGGCCCAATCCTGTGCAGCTCAGTTGAGTTCATCCAGTAGCCATCTGTCCGGGAATCTTTCTTTTGGCTACATTTTGGAGTGCAGGTTGTGTTTCTGGTGTCAAAATTTCAACAATTGAGTCAAATATGTATCTAAAAGCAACGAGAGAGATGAGATATTATTTTTGTGCAATTAATGTGTAGTTAATCATCCAGAGCCAAGGAAAAAGATGAATGCATGTTACAGGCACCCACATAGAAAGTTTGAGAAGTTAGTGTACTGCACTTTGGGTATACTTGCATTAGACTGAATGGGCTGCCATGTTGATCCACTGTTTAACACATCCAAACTGGAGTTTATATCTGTGCATTGATATTTCTACTCTGTCAGAATGGCTGGTGGCCAGGAATGTTGACTGCAGCTTCTTCCCTCCAGAGCTAATATATAAGCATTATAAACTCCTATCTGTCACCACTTTCCATATTAAAACACATGAAAATAAATGGCGCAGTGGCCCAAAATACTTAACTTCCATGAGTTAGACATTACAAATCCATCTAAGTTCTTACATTTTTAGGGGTTCAAGCCCAAAGGGCTGAAACCCTATTGTTCTTGTGCTGTTTTATCATTATCATTATAATTATTTTTATTCTGAAATGTTTGTGTGAGATGATAAATGTGAGAGACATGAAATTTTGTCCATTGATTTGGAAGTTTTATGCAAGTGCTGCCCAAGAAATATGACCCCAATCATCTAGATGGTAGTACTATAATAACAAACTTTACGTTTTGGCCTATAACTTTTTAACTGTAAATCTCACAAACAAAATTCTTTTTTTCCTAGATTCTATGGGTCCAGACTATCCTATACCATGTAAGCCTTGTCCATTTGCACTTAGATATATTTTCTGACATTTTGAGTTCTTTGAAAAACACATTTTCCTCCTATTTCTCCTCCTAAACTGTAGGTCCAATTGCTATTAAATTTTCTGTGGATCATTAATGGACCAAGCTTATCAAAAGCTGAATACTTTTTCATAACAGTGTTGGACCACGTACGTAAAACTATCTTGAAATTGCTCACCACTAGTTCCAAACACATGCATGGGCCTGGCACAAATTTGACCATTAATCAATGACAGTTTCAGTTGTCCAAATATCACCAAACTTGGTGGGTATTATTAATTAAGCTGCTGAAGGTTTCGACTTCTAACAATCTTTGTTGGTTTGAACCCTGGAATTGCCGCTTGCGGGTATATATTCCTTTGTAATCATTGCCTTTGCAGTTGATGAAATATGAAAGGTACATCCTCCCACCACATGTCTAATGCCCAGTGGGAAACCTATCTTTTAAGTTTATAATCTTTTGCATTTTTTAGACATATTTCGCAGTGTGAGAATGTCTAAGTCTTGGTGTTGCAACATGAAGTGACACCTATTGCTAGTGCCTAGAGCGACACTGAGACACGGGGTTATAAACACATCATAGTGTCTTAGATTTATCCTTTCAATATGAGAAGACTTACTGACATGTCTGGTGAGGTGAGAATACAGGTGCCTTGAGTTGTAAATCCTGTCTCTAAAAACTGGCATTTTCATGCAAAGACCTGTATTCCTGTATTGGCTACTTGGAAAGCATCTGCACCTTGTTCAAAAACTGAAACATCCATCCTATCTGAAAGATGTCAACATGCGAGCAGTGCACCATTAGTCCAGAAGAGAGGAGGTGGATAAAACTTATCATCAATGCACCATTAACCTTTAATGAACTGGTATTACATTTTGAAGACAAAGCTGTTCTGAAACTCCCCTTCCCACGAGGTCAATTTCCTCTCGCAGACTGTCCTTCTCAACAAGGATTTTGCTTGACAGTACATCAGTAAAAGAGATAAAGAGTTGCTTTTGGATATGTAAATTAAATTTACCCAAGTTTATAGTATTTGTCAAGTAATCTCAGAAAAAAGAAGTCACTGCACATCATACTTGCCAACATGTAGGTTTCAAAATACAGGGGGTATTTTCAGGATTCATTATCAAGAAAGATTCATTATCCAGAGTCAATGAAAAAGTAACATTAATGTAACATTAAGATATATATATATATATGTGTGTGTGTGTGTGTGTGTGTGTGTGTGTGTGTGTGTGTCAAGGTCATTCACTGTCCCTCAGGCTGTGGCATGTGAATACATATTGAGCAGCAAGATATTCCCTGTCTCCTTCTAGTAGTATTTTAAATTTTGAGAGGTTGTTGAGCTCTTTGAAATCTACTCAAGCTGATCAAGTCATGAGTAAAAAGCCAATAAATACCTTATTAAACCACCTCTTCAACAAGCACAAACATGTAGAAAAGCAATATTTTCAACTGCTTTGCCTGCAGTTTCCTATCCCCCACCGGTAGCTTTTACACATCCACACCTTGCTGGTTAAGCTAATAATATGAAAGCTGTCTGTATGTAGCCTCACTGTTTATCTGAGTTTGCCACATATCTTAAAATATGGCAAATTCTGCTGGCTAAGACAAACCAGCCCCTCCTCTCTTCCAGCGGTACTTGCAGGACATCAGCAGCAGAGGAAGAAAGAGGACAGGACCCACTTCAATCGGGTTGTGGTGACAGATGGGTTGAAATTGTATGTCATGCATGGATTGTATGTGTAGACTGTATTTTACAGGCAATCTGGCAACTTCGGACAAACATACAAGACTTATGGATCTTTGTGTATGACAATTATTCATAATAAAGATTGAGGGCCATGCAAATTGCCTGAGAGAAACAAATACAGGTGAAAATCCTGGAGAAACCCTGGAAAAGGAGGAGTCGTTACATAACTGCAACATCCCTGGTTTGATTCCAGCCAGGGACCCTTGTTGCACGTCATGCCTATCTCTTTCTACCCTTGTTTCCTCTCTGTTTCCTCACTGCCCACCATCCATTAAAGAAAGAAAATACCAAAAGAAAAAATTTCCTTTAAAAAAGAAAAAAGAAACTCAGAGGGATCATATATTGATTTACGGTGCGGTCCATGCTAGACCACACTTATCAATAGAGGCATTCCGTCAAGTAGTAATAGCTGTTGTCGATGTTGATGAGGTATTATTTTGCACATAAAACACCCCCCCATGCTGTCTTTTTCAATGCTAATTATGTTTGGCTTGTTTTTTATGTCTCTGTCGCAGTAGGTCGGCTTACATTGCTACTGTCAAAGCAGAACATAAGTCTTTTCCATATAGCTCGTCTGCTCGCAGCACATGCTGACCCATTCTTCAAATCCACCTCAGGAATACCAAAAAGCCATATTCACGCTATGATATGCTTTGAATATAACTTCAGGATTCTGATTTGAATGTGCATGCGTTAGAAAACAAAATGAAATATCTACCACAGTAGAAAATATGTGATCTGGACATGCTGTGATTAAATGTCCCTGCTGGTGGTGGACTTTTGAATACATTTTGAAGCACTTATGCTGATTCTTGAATGTTTCATCAGTGAGTAGGTAGTACACTGACATTTGGCCTTCGGAAATTAACAGGAAGCTGGGGAGAAACAGCTGCTAACTTAGTATGCATTAACCCTTTTTACTTACAGTCTCATTGGTTTTAATAAACAGGATTTGAGGCTCCAACCTTTGTTTCATACATTATCTTTGTAGCTTCTGCCCTATCCACTAAATATTTTATGGACTGAATTTTTCTGTGGCTACAAGTGGCAATTACTGAAGGCCATGATGGTAAACTGAATTTCCCCTCATTTTCAAACATCCTTATGATGGTGTCTTTAAAGCCACTGAGACATCATCATAAGTCGACCAGATTGAGAGTTAGTGGGGTGGGATACATATCACAATGTGCAAATGGTCATGTGACAGACGGAGGCTAACATTACTGTAACGAAGGCAACAGCGCCAGTGAAAAGCTTGCTAAAACTAGTGCTAGCTCAGCTGTCCCTATCTACACAGTGTGTTCTTGCTTTTCTGATGAAACTAAGGCTTTTATCCATGACATGCTAAAATGTAGTGGTACATGTACACAGTGAGGAAAACCTCTTTTTTCTGTTCATAATAACGCTTTGTTTTAATACCGACTTATAAGATTTGCGAACCTGTCCTTTAAGGCCAGAGAGCTTGAAACAAACTAGTTTTATGCTGTGTCATTCGACCACGTCTTAGGCAGTGTTTACCACTGTCATAGAGAGGGACTGGACACAGTCATTGTTTGAATGGGTATAACACTACTGACAGTCTTTTCTTTAAGGCATTCAAGTGACAGAACTAGTTGATGTGTGAGAGAGACATTCAAATCCTGCCCCCATTCTCAACTCTACAGCTCTACCAAGCCAGTCACTGCATGAAGAGGGTGTGACTGTCAGATTTGATGGTTACGGAAAGTTACAAAAAAAAAATTTGTCAGACAGAACCCCGAAAGACTTACAAGTGTGTTCAGAGAGTGAAGTAAACTGTACAGATGTTAAGGTATGGGATTGTGTGTGTGTGTGTGTTTGTGTGGCAGCTCAGAAACTCCAGTGCTTTCTTTTATTTCCCTCCAGTCTCTTTCCTTTTTCCTCATGTCTCTCTATGTGAAGAAGATTCATTGCTGTGACATGGATGCATCTTCACATCAGTTCGCACCATCCCAGCCTTTCCATTGACATTGTGTGTAAGTGCACCACTGCTAAAATTTGCTTTGTGTTCTGTCTGAATACACAATAAGGCTGCGGATTGTAAAAAGTGTATTAAGTTGAGCAAGGATGCATTTTATTGCTTATAAACAGGGGTGTGTGGTCCATTAAGGGCGCTGGGGCACCGCCCCTTCTGCAACTCCAATAATGAAATACACAATTTAATGAAAAGTCGGTGTTATTGTTGTGTTGTTTGTGTGTGTATAAATGTCTGTTGTTACTCTCACATAAATCATACATAATTACAGAAATGTGTGATGTATTAATGATTGTAAGCGCTACCTACGATCTTCATCTGTGTGCCGAAGGGCGTACTTTCTCCACTCAGTGGCGGTATGTGTGTAATATGTTTGGCTCTCCTGGCTGCCCCTGATTGGTTGACACTTCATGTAGAAAATAATTGGATCTAGGGCAGTAAATTTCACACCCAGGAAATGTTGCCAGATTAGGCTATTTTCTATTAGATAACATTTACCCCCTGAAAAGGTAATCAAAACATACATGGGTCGTTGTGATACTGTGGGGATAAATGTTAAGTGAAAGCAGTAGCTAAGTGGACACCAAAAGATAATTTTTTAAATTTTAGAAACCGCTAGCCTATCCGCTAGCCACCAGCAGTTGGCCCTCTGCTACATTGTATGGCACATGGTCATGGCTAAAATACACAGAGCTACCTAGGGCCATGGCCCCACCTAATGGAAAAGTTACACCACACCACTGCTTATAAATTCAACTTTTTCATTGTCACACTGCTCTGTATGAAACACCTAATGGTCATCAACAGCAAGATACACTTCAGTAATCCTTTCTAGTTGAATTTGTAGCAGCATGAAGACACCACACACATTTAGTGTACTACTTTTTTCTGGAAATACATGTGTGTAGAGTCCAGTAAAAGCCACAAGGGGTTTTCTTTTTTTCTTTATTATTATCTTTGTTGACATCATTTCATTTGATTTCCCTTTTTTTAAATCAATACCAGTGAGTGTTGTATCCAGTCATTTTATCTGAAGAACCTGAAATCAAAAGCAAGGTAAAAAAGTGTATGTATGTAGTGCCATATTGCAGTATCAGGTCAGGCACTGAGCACAGTGCTCTTTTTGTTTGTTGCAGCCCCCTCAGTAGCCACAGCGCACTGGTTAAGCGGAGGCTGATTCCAGTCTCTGTGAATGAGTAGATAGGAAGGTGAGTCTCATATCTCCATCCTGACAGGCTCAACACACCCCCGCCTCCCGGGATTCCACACCAATCATCCCTGATAGCACATGGCTCGCTTCTCCCCTCATGCACTCAGACACACACACACACACACACACGTGCACTACCACTCGGCGAGACCCGGCACTCGCCTTTTTATTTAAATGCGATAAATATTTAATTTGTGAACGTGTTGTGAAAGATCACACGAGCACGCACAAAGGACCCTCAGCTGAATATGCAACGCTCTGATAAATATTTCAGTACTCCATTTCCCCAACCCCCGGTTGACTCACCAGGAACCTGGAGCTGATCCTGGCGAGAATTAAACATATTTTCCTTGCAATATTTATTCTTTAAAAACAGCCAGTGCCTTGCTGATTCGCTGATTTCAAGAGGTTATTGCGACCGGGCTTGATCTAGTGTCCATTTAAAGAAGCCGACTTCAATGACATAATATATCTTCCCAACTCTTTCTTATGTAGGTTTGTAGCACAAGACTAATAACACCAATAATCCTTCCACTAACATAATATCCCCCCACTGTCTTTTTGCACCTATAAATAGCATCACACACACTATAAACTCTGCCCCTCTGTGTGTCTCACTCACATACAACACCTACATCACAGTAGCACTACTCCCGGTAATTAATTTAGGTTTCCTATGGAGCAATGTAAAAGTCTGAGGTTACTTTTATAATGAACAATCTCGAGACTCTAATGCTAATTCCGAAGCCCGTCTTTGTTCAGTGTTACAGTTTTACATTTATTTGACCACAGGGAAGGTAATGAAACAGCTTAGACCTTGCAAGCAAAATAAACCATGATTTCAACTCTCCATTTCAAGATACATTTCATCCTGAGACCTGAAAGGCACTAAATAAAAAGCACCAGTAAAACATTTCCAAGGGCAATCCACCTACAGAACGACTCTGCACTTATCAGATTTAAATAAAAAAATAAAAAAAAACAAACAAAGAAAAAAACAGCAACTCAGCTATATTAATTTTGGTATGGTGAAAAGTACCATGCCTGGTGTGGTGCTCTTCCTTGTATGAGAGAAATTCATCAATAAAGCAATTGTTTAAACTCCCAGTAGGTTCTAGCATGTGCTGTAAAATTTATGAGCAGCAGTACAAACAGACAGTGGATGGATCGAAAAGGATCCCGGAGGCAGCCGGAAGAGAGTCCTTAGCAATAACAACACAATCAATCACATCCAGCACACGTCACATCCAACCTCAGGCTCCCCAGCAGTGTATTCAAAACATAATCCCACGTTCACATGATCGCAGCTCTGTTGTCATATCTTATTCTGCATGCAAATGGTTTTATCATATGTGCAAACCCGACAGTCTTCATATGCTAATATCTATCTGTCTGAAAGTTACCTTTATGTAATTGCATCTTGTGTTATGGCCGGTCAGTGCTGTATATTTTACATTCTATGTTTTCCTATGTTTTTTTTTTTTTTAATTTTTATCAATTTGTCTTATTATATTGAGGTGTGGTGGTTCAAAATACTGTACCTGTAAAGCCCCTGCAAGCTTGGTTTCTTTATTTATCTTTATTCTTTATTTGCGAATTTGAATATTTATTTTAGTGTCTATCTATAACATTAAAAAAGCAACAAAGGTTTTGGGGGGAAAAAGTCCAGTTGAAATCATTGAAATTAGTCGTCCAACGTGTTTTTAGAAATGTATTGTTACTCTTTTTTTTTTTTTTTTTGAAAGAATGTCTTTAAGGAAAAATCAGAAATGCTCCTTTTTGTCTCAGCTGGAGGGGTGTGCCGGTGTCTGTGTTTGTTTGACGTTAGCTGGCGGGCTGCCAGAGTGCTGGTGTTATACCCTAGGGAACAGAGAAAGTAAACAAACTGCGACTATCTACATATCATGGGGAGACAGTATGTTGTGAGCAGTGGTTTTGAAGAGTAAGAACCACACCAGCATCAGATATTATGACATTTGCAGGTATGTTTACATGCTGTTTAATGTGATGCAGCTGAGCAACTAATTAGCTACCAATCCTGCAAACTGACATTAGCGGTACACTTTTCTGTGCTGAATGTGTGTTTGGTGACTCGTTCAACAAGCTAAGATGCAGAATAAGATGTTTGCTCATGTTTGTAAGATAAGAGGGAGACTAGCAGGAAAGCTAATGTGGGTTGTTGCTCAGAGTCTGTAGCTCCTGTGTTGTATAGCAGGATGCTATCAGGCTCGGTGTGACTGTCTGCTCTGTCTATGATGGGACATAGGTGATGATGGGACATTATTGCTTTATGCAAGATTTGATTTGGTTTATCGTAATAAGCTCTCCATATAGACAGATGAAAAACAGATTAATGCATAATTAGGGCTGCTATCATGTCACAAAAAAATATCAAATAAAAATTCTTACAGAAGAGATATATATCCTGCAGCAGACAAAAAAATTTAGTTTCAGATGGCAACAAGTTTGTGCTGTCACCTTTTTCATCAGAGCTCCATCAGGGCCAGGTGCTGGCATAGGCAGCTCTGTGTAGGCGACTGCTAGAGGCTTTCATAACTTTCACAACCCTATAACTATGACATTTGCACCTGTTGTAAGAATATTACATGATCTAACAGTAACTGCTATTTTGTGGCTTTTCTGGACAGCTGTGAGTGTTGTGTTTCACATTTCCTACAACATTGATATTATTTTTTAAAGCGGTGACTATTTTTCCTTTAAGAAATCTCTAAACCATGTTCCCTCTGGATAATAAGCCATGTCAGCAGAAGGAAGTTCGCAGTTTATGTAAGTGGCTGATACTTACAGTACTGACATTGTGGTGCATATGAATAATGCAATCATTTCATCAAGTAAAAAAAACCAACCATATTAAACAGAAAACCCTAACTGCTCTAAAATAACTTGTGCACAACATGTACACATGTAGATTTAAAATCATCTGCCCTTGAGCGCATATTCAGAAAACACTCAGGGAATGTTTAGGAAGGCAATAACAGACATATTTTAGTTTGGAGGGCACATTGTGAATGCATTTTCTCCCTCATAAAACATATTATAGATATATAACATATATAATATTTAAAAAAGAAACAGCATTGTTATCATTCATGTTTGCTAGCTAGCAGTCCTTTTCTGCATTACCACCACCAACTGTCAATCAGTGGAATGGAGAGAAACCATCATCAGGAATCTACAGTATTTCTTTTCAGCTGTATTGACCACACTTGTGTCCTTTTGTGTGCACAAGAGATACACATGAAAATGGAACCTCATTATCAAAAACATTGCTCAATAGCAGTCAAAACCTCCACAACTTACTTTTAAAAAGGGTTTGGGGAAAAAAAGGATATTTAATGTTTTTACATATGATGATATTTAAAGTTTCTATGATATGAATGTTTTCAAAAAATAGAGAAAATGACACCACTCATCTGGTATTAGACTTAGCTAAGGTGCTGGAGATAAAAATAATCATCAAACTGAATGAAAAAAGCATCTGCCCACTAAAATCTGTGCAAGAATCTTTTAAATAGCGAGCTGTCGGACAAAGACCTTCTTCAAGGCGTGAATAGGCAGTAAGTGAATGCAGCAGTATAAAGGGCTGAGGATGCTCCTTTCATGCAGTATGATGAAAATAATGTTTTACCATAAAACATCAGCCACAATAAAAAAAATCCAGCACTATTAGCAGCAGTACCTTCCTCTTCAGTTAAACAAGTATATTTTATACACACCCCAAGAGAAAATCTCCATGCAGCGATATTGCAGTTATAGCCACTCACTGAATTCAAACATGTCTTGAACTGTATTTAATCATATTCCCTTATGTCAATGATCCCTCAGTGCACTTGGTAAATTTCTGGGGTCTCCCTGTTCACAGCATTCATGCTTGGAGAGACACATGGAAGGCAGATTTGCCTCTGGCATGCTCACAGCATCAGCCAAGAATCTGCTCATTATTCTTCCCATACAACAAGTGGTGTGGCTCAGATTAGATCGCCAGGCCTGGACAACAATCTTAGCCCACAAGAGCCAGGGTTAGATAGCCTTTTGATGTATGCACATGAATTTACAGTGAAAGCTGAAAAAGAAGAAAAAAGCTCTGCAATTTCAACAGGATTGCAGTAAAATTAGTATTGGGTAGCGTGCACATGCTGCAGAGCTGTCATTTTTTTTTTCGCAGCAGAAATGAAGAGATGGAGGGAAGAGAATGATCTATAATGGAATGATCCATATAAGCACTTGTAAATGAAACCACATACCATGCCTACTTACACCTCATTGCTTCGTCATTATTCATGTCTGCTTTGAAAGATTAGCGTGGCACCTTTTCTCTGTGTCTTTCACGATACGCACAAATCACAACCGAGTCTGCTGTATTAATCATTTGACAGTGTTCTTCAGATATGAATTTTATTATCAGGCATAGTCCATGCAATATACATACCCCAGTCCTGACACAAAGTCCTGAAAAATTGAACACCTGTGATTCTTTTTGCTGGAGCCAAATCCATTTCACTGACACGTTCATGATAGTTACATACTGTTTCATGTTATCAAGTAAGATTTATTTTAGCATTTGAATATGACTGCCTCAATAGACACATTTGAATAAAAATGCCTGCCTGGAATGATTCACAAGCACAACAGAAAACTCTATTCTAAAACTCTTTTTTTTTTTTTTTTTGCAGTGGGATTTGATAATATCACACCCACACAAAACTCCAAACAAACATTTCAGAGCCTCCACAGTTCTGATCAAATGTTGGAATCTCACAATGCAGTCTTGTTACAGCTGTTTTCATCGCAAAATGTTTATGTGATAAAAATCACAGGCTGCTGAAGTGCTGCCATTTTTAAGTGATACAAATCACAGCCCACTCAGAGTGGTAAGTCAGAGTTGAAAAGTAGGAGACTGGATTTCCTGCATTTCCAGCAGATAGTTCTAGAAATAGTTGTTTAAGTGAGAGGCTACGATGTCTTTTCCACTGAAATGGTCAAATCAGTGGTAAAATCATGTTCATCAATACAAAAATGAACAAAGTTGTGTTTACTTAACATTTACCAAACACTGTTCTTTATTCTTTATTAGGATCACAAAGATATCACGATGTGGTTGCTGCTCTTCCTAAGAGTCACACAAGAAGCTCTATAGAACAGTTCCCATCATGCAGTTTGTATATCGGCATGGTAATCAGACGGCTTGTGCTCGACAGACGTGTTTACAACAATGACACAAACCTGTGTGCACTAAAAGAAGTGTTGAGTATGAATCAAAATGACATTTTCAACAGAAGACCTCTACAGTTAGCCTTTATAGCCATTTAAGTATCTCACACATATTAGCATGGAAAGAAAAATGAATAAAAAAAATTCACTGCTCTGTTTTGTGACAGACCGAGACAAGCAATTTATCTAATTTAATACTCAATAATTGCTCTGACCCGCTCAATGCCCATTTTGGACTTCATTGTAATGATATTGCTGTGTTCTGATCTCAGCAATTACTTTGATAGGTATAATGTTTCATATTGCTTCATGAAACAATAGCCAAAGATATGAAACTCGTAATAACTGGAATTATTCTTCAGTTCGAGTAAAGCTCAGTTTGTACCTTCAGTTTGGTTGACTAAGCATTTGTAAGAGAATAATTGTGCAGTGGAGCAAAAATGAATTGTTGACAGTTTGACAAATATATTTAATATCAACTTAAACCAGTGGAAAAACTTTCTGAAGACTTTGAACGATGATTTGCAGTCAGTGCATATTCCCATGCTTGTTTCATCATCCAAACATTTAATTTTGTTCAGAGCCTCGCGAACCTGAGGGATTTTTTAGTGTATAGAGGATAGAAAGGCTATTTCATTGGTAGAACTTCTGCTCAGTTTGGTACATTCTTTGGCTCCGTATACAGAGCACCTGTCTGTCAGCCTTGCAGGCACAGGGCCCAAGGCTTCTAGCCTGGAAATGGGACTCACCCAGACAGTAGTTCTTTGCTAACATGACTGACACCTTTGAGACAAGCGTCTCATCATTGCTGTTAGACAGACCAACACCTGCTGGCTGCAGGCAGCAGCACTGGCTGATTTCTACACAAAGTGGTGACTTTGAAATCACTCAGCTTCAGTTTGACATGAAAGCCAATTTTGTCTGTGGCGCTGAAGAAATAAGGAAAAGAAAATGACTAACTGGGATCAAAAATGGTCCAGAGATGGACCAAAATGACAAAAGCACTGTGCTGTTTTGAGGAGAAAGTGGAGCTTTGAATGAAGTAGGCACTGAATATGAATGAAATAGACACTGATTTGGAAAGGTGTGCTCTTAAACCATTTTGCATGCCAGCCAGTGGAGATAAAATCCCACCACTAACATTTCTCACCATTTTAAATATTTGTTCTGCAAGAAGTCAGCAAATTTACCTCTTTTAAATTTAATTTTTAATTAGATAAACAAAAACAATCTCCAGGAAAGCTTTTTTGTTCCTCTATGCTTTTAAAAGCATTACGAGCTGCAACTGAAAAGCTCTCATGAAAAATTGATTGCCCGTGGGGAATAACAACACTTTAAACAGCAAAAAAAAAAGCTGAAAAGTAGCCACAATGTTCACTTGGTTTATAAATAGACTATTCACCATGCTGTATGTATTATGAGCAAGCAACACTCATTGTTCTTCCATGATCATACAATAGAGCCATTCAGGGAGCAATACCGGCTACTACACTGAATATATTGAGGAGGTTTGTTTCTTAGAGAAGAAAAAAAAATCCTTGATACATTTCAATCAATTCTTTACTCTGAATAATGATTTAGCTGAAATAAATAATGAGAGGTGGGAATTGAAGCTCTCTATTGCAATTAGTCATTTCATTTCTAAATATAATTTGGCTTAGTTGAAATGCCATGGCTGTAATTTCACAGTGTCTGTCTCCAAAGGTCAATCTAAAGGTTCTCTTCTCCTCTCTTCCTCTTCTCTTCTATTTTTTTTTCACAGATTTTCACAACATCAAGTAACACATACTTGTCCCTGAGAAATGCCACCATATTAGTGGCTCTCTCTATGCAGCGGTGTTACAGTTGCATCTTTAAAACACTCCACACAGAACAATGCTGTTGTGCTTGAGTAGAATGTGCATACAAAAATTCCCATATGGCATAGAAGGGACATGAGCTGACAGGTAATATAGTGATGATAAATGCCAGATGGACATTCAGGATAGGATGGCAAACATGCACAAAGCAAAAAAAACTGATTTTCAAGTACTAGCAAAAGTAGATTTAGGGTCTTAATTGAAGGAGAAATTAGGCTTTTCATTCATTAAGTGCAACTACTCCAACAACAAAAGCTGACAGATACAGTTCCTCCGAATCAGCTGCTTCACTAACGTGGAAACATCCTTCTAGGAAGGACCTTTGAAAAACAACATTTGAAAACGTATGTTGTCTTTGTGAAAGTTCACTATGATTTAAGTATCTGTGGTTCCTATCCTAAGCTAAGCAATTCCGAAAAGCATGTCTTTTCAGAAACAAGCTCACAATGACACCCTCAGAGTTTCAGCAGTCTTCTGCTATTGTAGCACCATCAGAGCAGCACTGGGGATTACATGGTTTTGCAGTCTCAAATGGTTGCTCTGAGAAACAATTATCTGATTGCGACTTCAGGCTAAGGGATAAAAAGGGTGTTCAGTCTCCACAGGGACCTGCTGTAAAGCAACACCAGAAGCAAACTCCTCGCCATAGAGGCAATGTACACCACAAAGCAGACATATTGTTGCAGAATATAGCTGATAAACAATGTGAGAATGACCAGTAATTTGCTATAAACAGCTAATGGCTGCCAGATGCTGGCTCCAAAAACAAATTTAGCTTTAGGGAGGTCAATGGGAAAGGCTCCAGATCTTCTCTCAAAGTACAAAGCCAATGACTGAATGAATGAAGTTAAAGTCTTTTCACTCCTTAATGCCTATATTGTTGTTGATTTTGAAATCTATCAAAGGGACCTTAAGGCAGCATGATCATCAGTTTACTCATCGCAAGAACTACTCAGTCTGTGAAAATGGTTGTATAATGTCTTCTGTGGCTTTATACAGTCTGAGAAAATAATCCCTGGAGATGTCATCAGGGCAATCATTCCTTGAGCTTGCAGATTACAAATTGTTAAGAAGCATCAATTGATTTCGCTAACTGTCTGCTGTTTGGTGCTGGGAAGTCGGCATACAGCGGGCTTATTGGATCTTTTTTTTTTTTTTTTTGCTGAAAACAGCCATAAAGGGGTTGATGAGAGTGAAACAAAGCAGTAAAGTTGAGGGCCGCAAAACCAAAACAATGAGCTGAAAGATGCCAAAACGCATTTTAGAGCAGAGGGTTAAGTCTAGTGATAAATCTCTATAGGTTTGTCACTACAAGCAACATTACACATTGTCAGTTCACTCATTATTAATATAAAAGTGCTGATTAGTGGAGCTTTAACAAAGAGCGACAAACTGGTGGTATGCTGTTTTAAAGATGCAGACATTTACATGAGCAGGGATGGTGTAATGATGTTTTTGGAGCTTCACCTATACTAGGAAGTAAAAGTCAGGACATCCCTACCTCTGCTGCATTGATTATTACACTTCTATTTTTAACTTGTCTTGCCCAAGTCTACCAACTGTATAGAAGTGCAACACTAATCACTGGAGCACTGCTTTAAGGCTAAAGAGGAGTATATTTTTTACTGTATACTGTATGTTTCTCTGCCTTAATTGACAGGTTCTTCAGATAACAAGCTCATCTGTGGTTGTTCTCCCCCCTCTCTTCCCTCCTGTAGCTTCACACAGGGTCGAGGCCAGTGCATATATGTGTATCTCACGAATGTGTCTGAAAACTGACAAGCTTAGACCCAGTTTTCATTATATTATAGGATGGTATGGTAAAAATGCATATAAAAATCAGAGATATTTAAGCTCTGATTTAAAGCACGCAGCAGTCATCAGTCAGCAGACCACAGATGCTGTTTCATTTTTCAGCTTTACGTGCATTTCTAGTGCTGTTGCGGGCAGTTGTATTAAAATTTAATCAATGTTAAAATTTTTTTTTTTTTGCTGGGAAGTGTGACTACAGGTTCCCGTGTGATTGGCACTTTGGCAGAGAACTGAAGCAAATGTGCAGAATTGAGTTCTCAATGTGCCAATGAACTGAGGCTGGATGCAAAAAGATATGAACACAGAGCCAGACTTATTGACCTAGAAGTGCTGCCCTTTCGTTCTTGTAGCAGCCTTCTGTCCAAAAACCAGATAAAGTCTCACTCATTACGGTAAAACATGACAGCCAATAAGCCGGTTGTTTCACTTGATATATCTCATTCTCAAGTCTCAAGGTGCCGTAATGCTAACCTTAGCACATGCTGCATATGAATAAATTTACATCAATAGACATATATAGAATGTGGGAGAATGCTTAAATTTCACACAAGGGACAATGTGGGGGTAAAACAGGGATTATGTTTGGTATTTTATTGTATTTTCAAACTGTAAACGTGTCATCCGGGATGACAGTGTGTAGGAGGTGATGCTGTGATCATGTCCTCAATCATCTCATTTTCTGGACAACATTTAGCATTTGCCTGCCACAGTACCTGTCATTCTTCATTATTTCAATAATTATTTTCCATTAGGATCCAATTTGGAGCCATACATTTGTTTGGTTATAAACAACCGATTACTAAAAAAAATCAATTGAAACAGTCCAGGTCCCCCAAGAGTGTATGGCTTGAAACCTGTTTGATACCAGGCACAAGAGAGTACAAATAACAATTATCAGGATCACTGATTTGTAACATACTTTAACAAGATTTAGGACAGAAAAGGACAGAACCAGCACCATTCTGATTTTTAAGCCTTTGCAGAAGCAATGTACCTTCAACAACAACAAACAGAAAAACAGCTTCTCTTGTCAATACATAGTTATAATAGTATTTTCCAAGTCTCAGTCATGTTGATGTGTTATAAGGAAGCAATCAAACACTATAACCTTAACCTATAATTAATTAATAACTATCCTGTAATAAATTATCACCTAAATTTGAATTAATTTGACCCCCTCCCATTTTATAGCCGCATTAATCATGGCAGCCAGTGTACCAGTCACCCTCCTGGCAGTGTTAATTGTTGAACAGTAATGAAGCTACCGTGGTCTTATGAGAATAACAGTGAGTTGTGATTGATTAAACAGTTAAATGATCATTGATTTACTGGTATCTGGGTGTTGAATAAGCACTACCAACACTATCAGACAGCACCAAGATGTCCTCACTCTTGCTCTGAGCCTCTCAACAAAGAAATCTGTCTTTACTACACACATAGTCAGGGATGGGTTGCTGCCGTGATAACCTCTTAGAATGGAGCCAGTGGCTGTTTTCGCCTGTGTGTTCATTTTACACAGTGGGATTTATGCCATATACATTTTTATTTCATATTTTTGTTGGCTGCTTAACTGCTGAAAATCAATAGATAGAGAATGTGATTAACTACATTTTGGTGCAACTACTTAAAGGAGCATTAAGGCAGAATTTATTGACTTTTATAAATGGCCAGTAATACTCAGAAGTGTTTAGTACAGTTAATCATGACCTTTAAATGGAACAAAAATTGCCAATAAAGAGAACAAACTCAATCAATGAGACAAACTGTTAATACTGGAAGATTCTGCAAAACCACAGATTACATTTGACAATGTTTTTGACATGTACTGCCACTTTATTTATGCAATATCTGCACATGGTAACTATCATCAGTTAATCGTAGGAGAGAATTTGATTATTAAGAAGGATTTTGGTAGGACAACACAGGCAAGAAGGACTGAGGTTTAGCAACTAAAACATTTGGTTATGGTTGGAGAAAGACTGTGGTTGTAATTAAAATCAATGCAAACATTTGTGGTCTACAATTATGTTGTTAAGTGCTTGTTTTCCAAGCCTGCATTATGTTTAAAGGAGACATTTTTTTGAATGAAGGAAATGCTACATTTTTTGTACTGCATGCAAGCTGTAGGGAGGTGGTTAGGGTGTGTGTGAGTCTTGCATGTGGTTAGGTTTACACACCTAAAGCACTTTGGTTAAAGTTGGGGAAATATTGTGGTTTCAGTTAGATGTTAATACAGTAAACAATTGCGTCTTGTGCCTTCAAGACCACAATCTTTCCCTAACTTAAAGCGAATGCTGTTAGTGCCTAGACATAACTTAGTCATGCTTTAGTTTCTATATGCAAACATTGTAGGTAAACAGATGAAATACTCGGACAGTGAGCAATTCTCTGATACAACACTTTGAGTGTCAATATTTTGTGGCTTGCTATATTTATTAACACTGTCTCATTATGTAGATTAAAAACATAATCCTGACACCATTACATTTCCCTCAGAATGAAGAAGCAAATAAGTAGTATATAAACTATATAAAACTTAATTACTAGGAGACAAGAATGAGCTGAGAAAACAATCATTGTGATGATAAATATAGTATAAGTTATAATTAAGTTTGGAGAACTAAGACACATGGTTAAGGTTACAGAAAATCAAAATAATCATTAATTGTTGTTCCACAATGGGACACACACTTGCAATATGCTCAAATGACATACCCATCCCCCATCCAAACCCCCAAAGCCTTTCTCTTCGCCTTGCTACAGACTGTCTCCTGCATTCAATCTGAAAGTTGGCAATGGAAGTAAATTGTGTGCTATGGAATTGTCCAATATAAAAGTCATTGTGTAATCATAATATTGAATGTGATCTGCTTTTTTGGCTTGACAACAAAGCACTTTAGCTATGTTTGCAGTGCTACGGCGTAGTGCCTCAATCATTGTGCAAATCCTAGGAAAACTGACAAGCTCAAAAACTGACAAATTTTGTCGGGATCGAGTTTTTGTTCAAAAGTAGAAAATACATTTTTTTAAAAATCAGAAGTTTCAGCATCTGACAAGGGAATCATTAAGTCATGGGTATTGACCAACAGTTCTGACGCATCAAATTTGTTTGCAACAAATGCTGCATATCATGATCATGTGCAATGAGGCATCCGAAATGTATTATTGCACCTTCAAGGCAAAAACATTAGAAAAGCAATTGTTTCGACTGTCTACTCCAACATGAGTTTAATTTAATTCTAGGGCATCAATAGAATTGTTTTTTGGGGGGAGTTTTATGTTGTGACCTACTGTTTTTCATGGCAACGAGACACTATGTATCTTTTTAATTATGGTAAGTAGGCCACAGTTTGCCAAAGACATGGATGAAGAAAAGCTAATTAAAAAAAAAAATCAAATAATGTCCAGAGGTGCCACATTGTGGCTCATTGGTTAACACTGTTGCCTCCCAGCATAAAGGGCCTGGGCTCAGCTCCCAGCCCAGTGGCCCTTTGTGTGTGTGTGTGTGTGTGTGTGTGTGTGTATCTCAAGTTTCCTTGAGGTTCCCCTGATTTCACCCAGTGCATGCTGGGAGGGCCTCCAGCCTCATGTAACCCTGAAGAGGAATAAGCAGGTTAAGAAAATGGCTGGCAATGTCTGTCTGTATTGTACTGCAAATGGGTACGGTAAATAACTAATAAAAAGTCTGATGCAAGGATAAAATAGTAACACCATAGAGTATAGTCAAGCTGCTCCACTAGCTTGTCTCCAAACATGTGGGTTGATCTGCTAAGGAGGCCAATGACAAGAAAATATGATAATGTAACACAACTCAGTCTGATAAGGAAAGAGTCTAGTGCTGCCAGTTGCAATGCCTTACACTGGAAGCATCAAATGACACATCAATAACTATATCTGATGTATTTCAGTGGTCAAATACACTCACATTACAGAGATTTTTATGGACATCTGGGTTCTGTTGTGCAAAACAGTCTATTTTAGTGTTAATATGGAAATATGTTTGCAAGTTTGTGTTTGTTTACTATATGTCTCAAGGTTTACATTCTTTGACAGAAGAAGCCCTCTCCTATTCAGCCCTATGGCACACTGTCAGGTGAACACGCCACAGTATCAATCAATATCATATTTCACTTTGAGACATAAAGTGTTTTGTTGTACACTGTCATGCATTGCTTCTGTGGAGCCCTTTGTATAATACATCAACCTTCCCTGGCAGCAGGAACCGAGAGCAAAACCAACAAAATAAATATTTTACCTGTTATGTGACAATGTGCAATGCATCAAATTCTCCTATGTGCCCAAAGGATAATAAGTCAGGAGAGAATTATTAGTGAGCAGACACAAGGTGCAGAAAATGGGAGGAACCTGCTGGGTAATGATATTTCTCATCTGGCATCTCAGTCAGTGGCCGCACCAGCTCGGGCACTAGCCAAATCTCTGAGCACAACAACTTGAGTTTTTTTCTGGATGAACTGATGAAGATAATAGACTTTTCTAACAGCAAACACTTTGACTTGTCATAGGAAAAATACAAGTGGAATTAATAAGATAAAAGATTTTTCAGTTTCCTCAGGTATTCCAGTAATGAGCCAACGTGCTGCACAGCTCCACCTCCTTGATTGATCTGTTCTGCTGTGGATTCCCTTTCACTGTTGGACCATCGTATCACCTCCAATCAGGTCGCTCTTTCAATGGTGTTAACTGCCTGTTTACACCATCGTTATGTTGCTTCCCTTTCCATTCGTTTTCTTTTGGGTTGTAACAGCCAGCATATACAATATCAGGACCTTGAATTTGGCTATTCACAAAGACCCAGCCCCTGATACTGTTGCTATGCCTGTCAAGTTTCACATTCTTGCATATGTGGTTTACACTGTTATTGGTGGCAGAAATTCTTAGTCATTTTTGAAACTGTGGGTTCTTCATTTCAGAGAGAGCTTCTTCATAATGCAAAACACAAGTTGCAACCCCACATTACTGTACTGACTGACTCCAAATTCTTTAAATACCTATAGAATATTTCTTACAACAGCCACATACTTCCTCATCAGAAATTCAAAGCTTGACAGTCCTCCCACTCATTTGATCATATTCTATCTATTTGCACAATTGTTTTCTTTAGTTGCAATGCATTGAGCTACATTGGCCATCATATTTTTGGCTTCATATCTGATAGTTGAAAGCAAAAACACACAGGAAAAATGGAGAGAGAGATTTTACAGACCTTTTGTAATTCACAGCAAAGCTCTGCCAAACTTAAACTTTTGCAGAGGTCTAAAAAAAGAATAAGTGAAAACACCTGTGTAGGTGTCCAAGGCCTTTAGATATTATTAAATACTGTTAAATCTTTCTCAAGCAGATAATACTTTGTACATGACTAGTGTGCTAGAATTGATGTTAACCTTACTATTAAGGGCTAGGTGGCAACCCACACAGATTGGAGTGAGCCATTGCATTTAGTGTTTTTTTTTTCCTTGTCTTTAAAATGCATTTTGTTTCCCCTCTTGGTTCTTTGTTCATGCTGTCACATTTCAAAGCTCATGTGACATTGGGTTTATAAATGCCTTCATTTAGCACAATCTAACATTGGGGGTGGTCTTTAATTGAGGTGAAATCGGTTTTCTGCAATCTGTGTTGTGATGACCTGCTGCTTACATTCACGTCATATCTCAAATAGCAGCTGTCAGTGGATGTAGATTGAGCTCCTAAACAGAGGTGCAGTTCAACACAACTACATGGGACACATACTGTGTTTCGTAAGAATAACTGTGACTATCATACTCCGAATCAATGGAAATGCAAATGCTTCACTACCTGCACAATGGAATTTATCTGTGACAGAATATCTGGGCATGTGCACAAAGGAAAATACTCACATGTGTCAATAGGTTTGAGGCCACAGAGAACATTGTTGTGGGAGCCGTAAGCATGTAGATTTCTTTTTCATACAAACACAAATCCTCACCAATCACACCTTCTCAAATCTCACTGTCACCTCTCAAATGCTATACAGTTGTGAAGTTCACACAATTACATTGTTGCCACATTGTTGCAGTGAATATGGGACAAAGTATGTTCACACCAAGATGCCCAGATGTTTTGCTGCAAATGCTAATTCTGTTGTGATTTGTTACAAAAACACCTTTAATAATCTTATTTAACATTCATTCCATATGTGTCATGTTGAGTTTCATGAACTTTACTTTCAACAAACAAGGACAGACTCAGCAGGTGATATCATTATTGAAAGCCTTGATTGTTATACAAGCCCTCAAAGGCAAGATAAAAATTTTTTATGCTATTTGTAAAACTTACAGTAGTATGTCACTTCTTTAGATGTGTAAATAAGGTCTTGAGAGAAGTTATGTGGATGAAATTTAACTTTGAAATTAACCTTTTTTCACATTGCTTTCAAGGCTTCTGTCTGCACAATTATTTAATGGCATAACACCAATTTCCATAATTGCTAAAAACAAAGGATTATGATGACATTAACGAAAGGCTTTTAATTATTACATTATTGTCAAATTCAAATTTGTTCAACTTGAGCTGAGTTGATCTTTGCAGCCAATTGCTATTGACTACCGCTTGAACTGAAAGACGGGATGAAAAACAAATTACTTGTGTTTCTGAACTTCCAGAACTGTACAGTAACACACTGAGCTCACATTGGGACCAGAAAAAAAACAGATATATGCTTGCCAAAACATTAGCATTGTAAGTAGGTGTGTGCTATATGACAATAATTGATTTCCTCCTCCACTTATAGGAAGTAAAAAAAGGTTCTAAGCACAACATTGGCATATTATCACCTTAAAAAGTTGATATGACAAATATGCTAGCAAAGTATTGCCTATTAAAACATCCAGTAATGTTATCATTCATTTGGTGTCATGTTCCTGGTCCAAGTCCGGTATTAATTCTTTTTTGTTGAGACCTTTTTAGCAGCTAAATATCCCACTATGTTCACCAGCTAACTTCTTCTGTCTGCCGTTTGGTGTTGGCAGCTCGTATAA
Source organism: Euthynnus affinis (assembly GCA_029490765.1). NCBI lineage: Eukaryota > Metazoa > Chordata > Actinopteri > Scombriformes > Scombridae > Euthynnus > Euthynnus affinis. Next base: position 6,384,327 of record CM055840.1, on the reverse strand, counting down.
GTTTGAGTCTGGAAACAGGGTTGATGAAAGCAGTCAGAGGGAGCCAAACCAGTAAAATTACTGGCTGTGAAGCCAAAACAATGAGCACCCTAAAAAGCTCTATAGAGTTGGAACTGCAGAGTTAGGTGATAAATCGAGGTAGGTTTGTCATATTGTCACATGTACTTATGTAGAAAGTGTAGCCTACTTAATGTCTTTCTAGTATGTTATCTTGCTTTTATTGTATTTTATATACACTGTAGGGTTTTTTTTCATTCTCCAATGTAAAGCCTCTTTGAGTTCCTTGAAAAGTGTATTATTATTATTATTGAAGCTTTGAAAATACTTTTCTCTTTTGACTGAAGACACACCTATCCATACTGGCCACAAAGAAGTCTCTTCTCAAGGCAATTTCAATGTCAGTTATGGAGGACGATATCCACATTTCTTGTTCTGATAGAAATGCATTCCAAATTTCAGCTGAAGTTAATATGAGGCTTCAGTAGATACACATATCAAGTGAGGATCTTCTAAAGTGCATCATTTTAGTATGAAATCCCCTCTTCGTGCTTCAGTAGACAGCGTTTCCATGCCGAGCCATGGCAGAGAGATAGTAACACAAAGAAGGAATTTTATACTGAAGAGACTGACACTATGGAAGGTACCCACTTGATTTGACTTATTCTGACTCCTGCAGCCTCATATTAGTTTCAGTTGAATTCTTTTTTTGCACAGAACAAGGACTGTGCCCTATCACTGACATTAAAATTACTGTAAGACAGGATACCTTCCAAGCCAGTACGGAGAGAGGGTACAATTACAACAACTAATAATGCTTTCAGTCTACATATGGGCTTTTGAGCGTTGCTTAAACAGACTTGAAAATGTGAACCTGTCCTTTAAAGAGGGAAACTGTGGCAAAAATTGATCCGTTTGTTCATTCAAAATAGCTCATTTTCTATTATTCTTTCAAATTCTTCCAAAAACAAAGTGCAGACACTTAAGGTGCATTTGCAAATGCACTTAGGAATATACGCATTGTTTTTTGTTTCACTCACTATAAACATTGTCTTTCAAAATGTGAAAAGTTGACTTTTCTCTCTTTTTTGGCATCAACATCATGTTGACCATCAAAAGGTGATCAAGTCATCTTTTTTTTTTTTTTTTACCTTTTTTTTTTTTAGTATGGCACAAACTGTCAGTCCTACCATGCCCACATACTGAATAACATGAACCAATCCTCCTGCAGCATCAAGTAACAAACGCCTGCACCTGCACCTACACCTACACTCACCCAGCCACCCACCACATGCCTCTTTGGGAGGAAAAAAAAGAAAAATCTCGCAAGAACTTCAACTTGAAGGTTTCGGGACATTTTCTGTCGAGCGATCTTGCTTTTTAAAGTTGAAGGCTTTAATTATGCACTTAGTCAGTCAGTTGCTTTTGTGTTGTTTACAGCTTGAACAATGAGGACTTCTCTCCTTTGGTTTTAAATAAATGTGAGATATCATAAATTATGCAGCGGAAACTGGATCTCTACAGCTGTTCAACATCACCCTGGACAGTAGGGCTGCCACCAAATTAATATGAAATCTGCCTTCCATTATGAATGAGGGCCAGGTGTACCTCATTAAATCTGGGCCCTCTATCACCAAAACACACACACACAAACACATGCACAGATACACAGCATGTCAGGTTTGTGTGAAGTGCATGCTGCCCTTGATTTGCTGATGACAGGTACTGAGAGAAGCAGGGACAGGACTCAACGGAATTCATAACATCGTGACTGTCATTGCAGTTTCACTATTAAAATGTTAAGCAGAGGATTCATTTATGGACATTAATTAATGCTGTTCTCTAACTGCACTCTTTAAGAGGCCAATCTGATCTCAGAGTCACTGTGGTGTGATGTTTGAGGTAATGCTGTCAAATAAATCATGCTGTACATGCTGACACATTACAGTAAATTAATTAAGGCACATTAGATGCCAAGAATCTTAAAGGACCACTACTCTTTCACTATTCCTCTGTATCTGCCGTCTACTCGTGCTGCTCTGTTTGTGGCAGGCACGAATCTGTCACATGGAGTGCACCAGGACATATTGTGCATTGTCTGTCTTTCCATCTGGAAGACCAAGATTTGATTTCACTGGTGGGACCTGCAGCGACAGAAGCCAGATGACTTGGGATGATTCAAAGCCCAGTTGGTTGATTCCTCTGGAGTGGCTGACTGAGCCGTGGGAATACGGCTCCAACTCTGTAGTCCTCCATCTGCCGTCTTGGAGGAACCACTTCAGAGAGCTGGCCGAGGCCCAGTGCAAGCCCGCTGCCCTGCCCAGCCCGTTCCTCCCGCCCCAGGGCCTCATCTGAAGTTGTCAGGCCGACCCCTCCGTGGCATGGCGCCAGCTGCACCGCTGGGATCGTAGCTGAAAATAGCCCACCAATTCATCACAGTAGCTTGCCAGCAGCATTTGTGCTGCATAGGCACTTCTCTTAATTTTAGGATCAGTTTCAGAGTGACCCAGAGAGACCGCTGACAACTTCACTAATACCATTATTCGATGCCATGGCTGCAGTCCTCCATTAAGACACTTAAAAGCCTCTGAGTATGAAGATACTGGTGGTCTTAACTAACAGATATATCACCAGAAAGCTATTAGCATCTGTGACCTGGCTGGTGGGCTGCACCTGACCAGGATTAAATCCTTTGCTCCAGGTCGAGACCTCAGGACTGTGCAGCCAGAACCACAACAACCCGAGGCTACAGACACCTCAGACTTCCTCAGCTTGACCTCAGTCTGCAGCCTGCAGCTGTTGCTCCTCCTTCTCCACTCAGAATCAGAATCAGAAACAGGCTTATTGCCAAGTAGGTTTGCACATACAAGGAATTTGCCTTGGTGCTGTGGTGCATAACAGTTAAAATATAGATAAAAATGAAGTAGCCGCACATGATGTAAGAAAGAGTTAACAATAAAAAATAATATTAAAATAAGGTTAACGTATAAATTGAAGAGAAGAGGAATGAGCAAATGTTCATAGTGTAAAAAGTATATGCAGTGTGCAAGTAATAAATGAAAAAAACCCGACTCCCTGGCCTCCCCCTGCATCATCAGCATCTCATCAGGGGTTTTTGGTACCTTGATTAGAGCTCTGGCCAGACTTCACAATTCATAGTTTCAGCACTGAAGGTAATCAAGCAGCTCACAGAGGAGGTACCAGACAGAAAACAGAGGAGGAGGTATCAAAGAAAAAAAAAAATCAGCGGTTTCCTGAAGGTGCAACTGTCTTGTCACAAACCATGTAGCTGTCATTTCTGTATCCTCGTTGATGCAATTAAACACTTGACAAACCTGTACAACAGGTCACAAAACCTAATTTATCAAGGGTTAAAACATTTTCAGATACAAATGAACAGTTAAGACACAATGAAAATACATAATTTAGTATGGCATGTTTTTAAGTCAAAAATAACTCCCTGACGTAGAACACTGAGTGTTCATGCAGGGACATATGAAATGCATTAGAAGCATTGTAAATCTGTATATTCTGTATATGCTACATTGCCTGATACTATTCCTGTAGATCCTTTTTTTGAGAGAGGAAGTGTGCTGTTAGCTCCCCTCGGCCCGCAAGTGGACAAGTTCCTGCCCTTCACTCATCTTGATGAGCTGTCTGCCTTGAAACAGCAACCTGCCTGCTGAGGTAGCCTGCATCTGGAAAAAAGACAAAAGGGAAGTAGATGGAGAACCACTCTTCTGTTTCGTACTGCCTTCCTAGATTGTTATTGGGTTTTTGTTATAGTGTTGATATGGCCTTAAAAGCCACCGCAAAATTACATACATACGAATAAATGTTCCCATTATCAATAGAAAGCCCAATACTGAGGTATGATGGGTTCTTTTTTTGTACTTTTATAATAAACAATCTGAGGCTGAATGTCATTCTTTTATATGAGGCCGTCAAATCAGATGAGATCAAATTATATTTTGATTGAAAACAATGAGTTATTCATTTTTACTCATCATAAGCTAGACAAGGTGCAAATTACAGTAAAGAGATTGGGTTAGAGAAATCACTTGTAATAAAGATCTATGGTTTGACTCCCAGTAGGTGGCTGAGCTGTGCGTTCCAACAAATGCTATGTGTTTATGGGTTTGATGCCAGCCAGGTTTCTCGTACTTGTTGCTGCAATAGCAACTCCTACTGGTTGGCAGCTACACAGCGTAGGGTAGAACTTACAGAATAGCTCGATCCCATAGCCGTGGGAGCCACTCCCTCACCACCCAAATAAAAAAGGAAAATTTTTAATGAATTATTAATAAATACATTACTACAATATCTTACTGCTACATTTAAGCATCAACATCAGAAAAAGAAAAACGCAGTATGGAGTCCACCAACAACAACAACATAAAACAAACAATATGAATATGGCATAGTTTGGAAATGCACTTTCAACATGAGTACACTGAGGTGGGAGTACTGCAGAACCCCTACTTCCCATGGAGCTTAATGGCACATTCACACCATTTCGGATGGATGGGGAGGATCTGAAAGATTCCCTTATTAAGGACTTGCAAATTTCAACATCATCTGACAACTCAGGAAAGTTGTTTGATAACTAAGTTAGGTTATATGAGGGTTGAAAATACTATACGTTGACAAGACTGCATTGTATCCATTAAATTTGCATTTAATCACAGAGAACATTGGACTTTGACTGATGTGAGGCGTCCATATTTGATTGGTTTCCAGGCACTTCTGTACAATTAAGTGCCAAGTCAGATATATCTGAGCTTTCTGAAAAATTCCAGTTTCTCAGTCGTAATTAGAACTTAGACGTTGGTGTGAACACTATTTATAAGTTGGAAACTCCAATATGACATGAGTATAGAATAAGCCTCGAATGTTGATGATGATGAGTGAAGCGCTGACCAAACAGAAAACAGAGCCCCTCACCTTCCTTTGTGTCATCTTTTTGCTCTCAGTGGAGCGTCAGCCAGGAGATTTCTTATTGGCTTTCATGCTACTAAAATAAATCAAGTAAACACAAGATGGGACATTTTGTGAGCCTATGTGCATGTTCAGACTGATTATAAAACTAAACTCTGTTCAAAAGCTGGCCAAAACACGTAACAGACACCATGCTGTTCATGATAATGATGATGATGACAATGATAGTGAAGTGGTGCTGCTGGCCACAGCACAGTTATCCCACTCAGTATGAGTTCAATCAGCATAGCGCCTGACTCACCCTGGAGGTGTGCCTTAATAAATTATGTTCCCAGCTGATAGTTTTCATTTATAATACAGAGTGGCTTTTTTTGTGGATGAAGCATTTTGTAACGTTAATGTCATAAAACAGTCACCTATGTGCACCATCATGGCTATTTTGATTACAATATTAATCAAAATGAATAATTATATAATTTCAATAATTATTGATGGAAGCATGACCATGAACTCATCTATTCTAAACCTAGAACCACCCCTGTTAGGGTGAGTAGGTCAGGTTCACCTTCACTTGTTGGTGATCCATTTATCATCTGGCACAAACTTTGTCTAATTGTAAATTGGACAGTTTTTATTGAGGAGGCCACACACAGAAAACTGTGCGCACCCTTTGATTCCAGACTGAGCTGTTAGTGATACTGTTGTTCAAAAGTACTTAAAACAGGAGATTAAGAAATTTTCTATTAATAATTTCCTAAAAGATAAACAGGCTAGTGTATTTGCCAGCCTTCAACAGTCTATAAGATACTGAGTGTCTGTTTCATTCATTTCAGAGGGAATACTTAAATATGTTGCCGTATGTTGCTCGATTATTCTAGCTATCCACATTTCTACATGATTGAGTGCAGGCAATTTTTCTGACAAGGGAAATGAAGAAATAATGATCATCATAAAAGTGGGGACACATTTTGTCTTCCCAGACTGGCTCATGTGTAAACAACCCGAGCACTATGAATTCAATAAATCAAAATGTCTTGACTGAAAATTAGATATTAACATTCACACCAAACTGTGTGTTTTCAGAAGTCATATACTTCTAATTTTATTTCAAATTTGTCCATTAAGTGAACATCTTGTTTGTTTTTTTACATATTACACAGCATCACGCTCTGCTATTGCTGGATGTCTCATTTAAAATGTGTATCTGAATTGATTTTAAAGATACACAATCATGCATATTCAAAGATTCTGAAAGGAAGAAGTCATTTTGAGAGTTTTTAACTAAGTAACTGAACTTTTTTTGTCGAAAAACCATTTCAGAATATCAAAGCTGAGTATTTTTTATATATCTTAAGACATGTCTAGAAGGGATCTTCAGTTTTATCAGGTTTATTTAGGTATTATCAGGTAATTGGCACTTGCTAAGGTGGGCAGGATACACTGATACACTGGAGCCAGGAGTACAACACAAACATAGACATAAACATCATATTGAGTTCAAAGTTGAGTCCTGAGGGCTGTACTATGAAGCGAGATTGGTGGGTTAGCGAGGTAAGTTGAGCCTAAAGTCAGGGTTTTCAATGTCATGAAGGTGGCTCTCTTTTAACCTGGCTAGATCACCATGGTAACTGATGCAGCAAACTTAACCTGGTTCCGAGTTTTGGCTTAAATCAGCAATAAAGAGTGCTGTCCTTTCATTAACTACCTGATATGCTGCCAAATCTGTTTAACACTGCTGCTACTGCAGCTATTAGAACACAGATTAGAAAACTGATTAGTCTTTTATCATACTCACCATTGATTTGATAAGTCATATTGTAAATTTTAAATAGTCCAAGAGGTTAGGGTTACTTACGTGATAGAATTTTGTTACAACATATCAAACTGTACTTGAGATAAGAGAAAAAATAAAATAATGAAAAACAAAAAACTAATGAAGAAATAGGCCTACTTTGAACAAAAATAAAATGAGTAAATAAGTATTTATTATAGATAATATTATATATTGATTTGGCCAGAATCTAAAGTGTTTTCCACTTATCCATCATTATGGGACAGAGTTAGACCTAAATGCACCTCTTGAGTATAATGTTTAAATGCATCAAGTTTAAAGTTTTAGAGCTGTGGATGTGGGAGGCACAGAGGGAGCACTGAGTGGTAAAATAAGTATAAGAACTCATTACGTAATTAATGAATTAGTGTCTTAATTAACAAATTTACACAATCAGCAATTCTCTGCCAGCATTCATCCCTCACCTTATTTGCAGCAACAGTATTGCTTTTTGCTTGTGATAATGTATTAATATTATTCATAGCTCTCCGTTATAATGACCTGTTCCTCTGTTCCACTGAAGTAGGCAGCACACGATCGTGGGAATTTTTAGCGGAAAAAGAGTCAAATGACGCGCCAAACACCCCTTTTTTTGGGGACGCAAACAGACCTTGAAGCAGAAAGCCTGGGTTAACAAATATAGTTCATAACCACTGTTGTGTTACCACTTAACTCTGATCTTGAGTTTAGGGTTTGTCAAGCCAGCTCACACAAAGAAAGCCTGGATATGTTGAACTGGGTTCATAGAACAGCCCTCTGATCTCAAACAGCAGATAACAACAAACTCACCTTCTCTTCTCTTCTCATCCATATTGGTTAAAAAAATTTTTAGATTAGAAAGTTTTAGATTTTCCAAGGTTAAGAATGAACTTTGAAACTCAACTTTACAGCTAGCATGGATAAGAAAGTGCTCAGAAACACAATCCCATAAAAACTAAGAAAATTTGCTAACAAAGAACATGTGACCAATCAATTATGTAAACCAAACCCTCATACACACTACCGTCAATGTCTTTTTGGCATGTTTTGGAATCTTGGACTCTTAAACTGAAAACACACCACTGCTGCAGTGCCATGGCGCCCCTAGCACCGATAGGAAGCTAATAGGTAGTTGTCTATTTAATAATCTGAGCTGTGAGATTATGTTTTAAAAGCAGAATATCAGCCAGCAATTAATTATTTTTCTTACATTGTAGATATAGGCACAAGTGAAAGAGGTAAAACTACAGTGAAAAGCAAGCAACAAACTAGTAAATGACATCTATAGTTGGGCCAACATTGAATAAAAAACAGCTTTTTCTCTGGAAAAAATGCGTTGCTTTAGGGTTGGCAATGCTGGAAATAGAAGTGTGGTGAGAAGTGTCTCGGGCCAGCGTGACAGTATGTGTCTAGCCATCGCCATTGAGGTGATTGTAGAGAATAATAGGGGCAGCTGTTGTGATGCACGCATTTCGAGAGCGGGATGTTTTGGCCTTTATTCAATCCGGGCTTGCTGCAGAGAGTATGTATAATCTACAGTGGTAAAGCATCTCCAAGCTAAAATTTTGTATAGAAGTGTCAAATGTATTATCGGAAAATCAGCCCTCTCTGCTGCCGTCCTCACAGAATATTTAGCTATTAAGATCAATTTACTGTATGGTCGATCAGAAATGGTTCTTACAATGGAAATGAAATGTGTTTATAGTTGTTCTACACTCAAAGACAGAGTGAAAAAACCTGAAATCTCCTGGAAGGCAGTCATAGTGTTGCACTTGGTTAAATCATTACAGAAATATTTGTGTGAAGAAGGAAAAAGGAGAGCTAGAGAGAAATGTTGAAAACCCTGACTCCTTTCTCACCACCGCACAGCTGGCCAATCATTGTGTGAAGTGGGTGTGAATGTCAGGTTGCCCATTTTGAATAGTTTCAGAAATGGCCGTACACAGCCCCCCCCCCGACTTGGGAAAGGTGTGAGGCAGGGGGTATCTGAAGCTTTCCCACAAGCATATCTGAATAAATATACCAGCAGCTTTAGACTAAACACTTTCTCCAGAAGTAAGAATTGTTACCCCTCAACATTGGTAGATGTATATTTAATACTATAAGTGCTTATAAAACATATACACTGTAATGTTATTTTCATAGCTTGCACTTACTATTCACAGGCTATATGCCATTACTGCATCAATCATTGTGTGCTTGTGTTGAAATAGGCCACTGCATTTCCATTGTTTCCCTACACACATAACAATACGAACCAAGGCATTGCATGGTTCTCCTCCAGACAGTCAGGTGTGTAGCACCCAGATGATGCATTCCACGCAGCGAGGGAAAGGTCATCTGCCCTTTATTAAGATGTCATCTGGACTTTATCAGGATGGAGAGCATTAAAGGCAAGTACACTTAAAAGATTGAGTATGATGGTGTAGGAGCCATCAGCAGGCAAGCCGGATGAAAAATTGCACAACAGACACATTTTGTGAAAAAGGATAGTGATTGTCAAGACTGCAGTAATGCTGGTAATATAAATGATGTGATAATGAAGGCCTGATTATATCATAATACTCACTCATTCATGTAGCCTTTGATTCAGCTCACATCACCCAGACAATGTAATACAAAAGTTTGTGTTGCCTATTATTTTCCTACGACTCAATACACTAAACCATTGCATCACCATATCTTTCTAGTCTCAATCAAGGACAGTCACTGTTTGAAGATGTGAAGTAAAATTGCTCTGCTGAGATGATTCTGAAAAGGATGGCATCTGTTATTTTTCTCTGTAAACCTGATAGTACAAAAAGGAACAGGTGCCACAGAATTTGTCATCTGTAACACAAAGCCAAGAAAAAAAAAACAAAGTGAGAGAGTAAGAGAGAGCAATCTGTTGAAACTCTAAAACAAAAAAACCCACACATTTTTATAATAACCTCATGAGTTCCATACACACACACACACACACACACACTTCAATACTTTAAGTCGCCATGAAAGCTGAATGAGTTATATTGGAGAGCTGAATGAATTCAAATCACAGCAGTGCTCCAAACCCTCTTAAAGTGTATAGTTAGTGAGGAATGGCTCAAGCCCTTGCATTGACCACAAAACCATAGCTGAGGAAAAAGCTTCACTCTCATTGAAAACAATTACAAAAAGCCACGGCAGGCTGCTAAAAAGCACTCACAGTCTGATCGGGGCCTAACCTGTTAAAATACCATACAATTAGGCACTGTGTGTGTCAATATTCTAATATTTTATCCAATTGAGATGCTGTTGTAAAGAATCACCATTCCTTATTCTGCCTGCCCAAATGGAGTATAAAAGATTTGCGCTCTCTGTTTCATTATCTCTTCATTTGTTCATGAAGTGACTGTGTGGAGACAATACCAGCTTCTTTAAGTATTAATTTAACATTATGTCTTTGTATACATAAGTATTTTGGTGTTGCCCCAAAGGTAGTAAATGACGTTAACGTTAGGCTATGTGCTACATTTTTTTGCTTAGTTTTCTATCAAATGCTGTCAAACGTTAGCTAGGCTAGTTTGACTAACTTTATCTAGCTACTTTTTCCTGACATGGCTAATGTTATTTAATGCTATGATCAAATAATGTAGCCTACATAAATTTACTCTGCCATGATTATTATATTTTTTTTGTGTGTGTTGTGTGTGGTAATTGTAACATTGGGTTGGCAATTTGAATAAGTATTTCAGTTGTGGACATTTCAATAACTTTTGTGAAACCTTGTCCATGTGGGGACTGCCCATTGGTCTGAAGGCCCATAATATCCCATAGAATAGAATAGAAAGCCTTTATTGTCATTGTATTGTAGATACATTGAAGTTAGGGGTGTTACTCCTGGCTGATGTATTAAAAGGACAGTACAACATAGTCTCACACAACACAAGTCCAAAAATAAATACGTAAATATACATAAAACAGTAAAGTGTGTCAATGAAAATAGGTGTAGTATACACTGGGATAATGTGAAATAGATGTGATTATTGCACAATGTTAAATTCACGAGAATGATATAATATTATTGTACTAGTCCGATGGATCAGTATCCCATTCAGTGACTGCCAGCCCTACTACTTTCCAGACTCTGTTAACATATTGTTCAATTTAACAGATAATGTACATATCATAACATATGACTCTGTGTGGTATTGATATCATATTTAACTTTAACAGGTCTTCTGTGAACCAAGTTAAATACATTCCCAAATCACTGCCAGTCAGCAAGTCCTCGTAACATTTATAACATGTAACAATATAACAAATTAACATTAAGTTTAAAATATGTTTTTCATTATATTTTCCTGCCCTATGAATGGGGACAGCCTCTATTTAGTTCTGGAAAATCCTCCTTGGTGGACTAGGAGTTAGGATTCAGCATTTTTTTCCTTGCCCGGGTGTCTTTTTTCCACTGTAATAAAAATAATGCAAACAATAAATCAATGTAACATTACAATGTTGAAAACAATAAATGATTTGTAACTGTGGGAACATGTTTTCTTTTGTTAGGGAAGAATGTCAGGGAAAAGAGAACAGGCTTACAGCAGGGAAACACTTCTGACAGTGCAGAGAGTAAAATCAGAGGAAAGTGTGAGGAAAGTCTTAAAGATCTACCAAAATTCACCTTGGCAGACCACAAGGCAGGAAACATGATTGTGATCCTCATCCAAAGAGGTTAATCACCATGGAAGAGGAAGACGCTACATTGTTTGGATACTAGACCATGGATTTCCTCTCAAAAGGAGATCGTAAAATGTCTTTGACGGTGCCTTAGTGGCAACTGGTGGGCCCACTTCAAAGGTTGCAACCCTGATCTCACGAGTTGGACTTCCTAGATCAGAGTTTATGGAGCAACAGCAGAGGCTTTGGAGACCTTCTTCAAACTCCTCGAAAATATTGTTAATATGCACAGTCTCTGTGACAAGCCTCACCTTGTATGGAACTGTGATGAAACAGGATTTGATGATAAGCCCAAGTCCATGGAGAAGGTTCTGTGCCAGAAGGGAAAGAGGCATGTTTATCCCCAGCAGGCAACCACCAGGGGATACATAACTGTGCACTGCTGCATCAGTGCAGCAGGGACCAGTTTTCCACCCTTCATCATCTTTCCCAGCTGCCTTACTAGTGTTGTGTATGATCTAGTTGGTCCAACAGACAGTCAGGAAACAACCGCAATGTTTAACGCTGCTAACTGCGACCACTCTTAAGCAAAGAGTTGTGTAAAATGTGCTGAGCTAATGTGTGTGCTGAGATAAAGTCCGTTCATTTGTTCAGAAATGCCGCTTCAGCATCTTGTTTCATCCATTTCACTTAAAGCCTAATATGGAGTATGACATCAGCCCTTCTGTCTGTAAGTCACAAGTCTAACATTGTTGTAGTTGCATTTCATTTTTACACCCCCCGCCAGGCTGTGTGGCTTTGTAATAGTAATTTAAGAGGAACACTTGCTACAAAGCTGTCTCCCTAATTCTATGAGTTAGCGGTGTGTGTGTGTGTGTGTGTGTGTGTGTGTGTGTGTGTATTGCTTGATGTTAGATTTATTTAAGGTGTATTGCTAATTCACATATGCACTTTATTTTAAATGCAGACACTTTTCTCCCACTTTAAAATTTTGTTCTTGGGTCTGTGGTCACCAGTTAAAACTGACAGGTCTGTTTGTTTGACTATCTCCCAACAGAGATTTCATGTTTTGGCACCACCCCCAGTTTAAAGGTAAGTTTAAAGTTAATACAAAGAACTTTTAACTGGTTGTGAAACAGTCTCATGATACCTCTGTATAAATTACATAAGCAAACGAGACCATCAGCGAGAAGATTGGCTATTTCAATACAGCCACCCTAAATTCCTGCCACCAGTTTGGATTCCCTGCAAAATCCGATGAAACAATTTACAGTACGCAGAGTGGAAGAGCCTGTGTTGACATTACATGTAGCATGAGGAGGTACAAAGACATTACGAGGACGAAGGGAAGATGGGGGAGGACATATCTCTATACTGATAATGTTGTCTATATGGGGGCTATAGAACAGGTGAACCCAGGTGCAGACACAGACAAGGAGAAAAGAAAAAGGTAAAGAGATATTTATTACTGAGCACAGGGAAGATAGGCTGCAAGCTAGGGGAAGCTTGAGCTGGTAGCTGAGAACCAGGAATTGAGGCTGGGGCAGGGGCAGTTATTGGCTGAGGAAGCAGGGAACAGAACAGTCAGGACTACAAAGGAAACTAAGAATAGAATGAATACTTGAGAAACAGGCAACAAGAACTAAACGCTGAATAGCAAATCAGTAAAATTTTGACTTGAAGTGTACCAAACGGACAGGTAGCACAGTCTACAATCTGGCAGAGTGGAAGTCGCAGGGTTGAGTGTTTGTAAGAGTCTTGATTATTGAGATGAGGTACAGGTGGTGTGGCTCTGCTCTGACTCCGGCACACCTGCTGACAATCATACCAACTCACAGGAAGAGAGAGGGAGAAAGCCACTTGGGGAGTGGCAGCAGGTTAGGGAGGCACTGAATCAGATGTAGAGGGCGTGGCGGACAATGTCCCAGGAGCAGTTGTATCACTCTGTCACAGGCACTCTCTCTTTATATCACTGTGTTGAAATTCAAATGTTATGGGTGTCATTTTCCCTACACTTTGTTTGCACATTCTCTGTGTGTGTCTACCCTATTAGGTTGAACACCTCTCAGTTAATGGAATGCAGCTCAACAGCAACAGCAACAGCAACTACAGCCACCATAACAACAAGATTTAAAGATTTGTCACATTTTCATATTTTTAATATGTGTAATGTAATGCGGGGGCGGAGTTCATCATCTTGATGGCCTGAGTGATTTCTTAGTCCCTCTGAGTTGACATAAAGTTCAATGAAACAGTTTCAACAAGTCATGAAGGAAGGATTTATTGTAAGGCACCTAATAAACTGGCAACTGAAAGTAGTATTTTGACTATACCCACATAAAGGGAGGTGCATCTGAAAACTATACGCCAATATAAATTATGACCCTTGTGTTTTTTTTCAGAATCACAAGTCTTATACTAATACACTATTGATGTTATTTTTTTCCAGATTTTTCAAACCAAAAGAAGCAAGGCAAGGAGCTTCTGTTCAACATGGACAGATTGCGTTGAGGTACAGTTTGGAATAACTATGCTGATAGATTTGGTATTCAATAAAGAGGTTAATATATCATTAAATGATACAAAAATGAATCCATCAAGATGCCAAAGATCCCTCGGTCTTCTGCCAGTGACCCTGTCATCCCTTGACTACAGAAATCAGAAGAGATGTGCGAGCCAAACTTTGAAGAAAGCAATTAGTCTTTCACTGACTTAAAGCATGTGAGTAGAGCCTCCGGCGTTGCACACCAGTTTTCTCACCATACTGTTACTTAAAATATCTAAATACACAACTGCTGCCTCGGTTCTCATGCATGAATCTCAACAGTTATTAACATGTGATTACATTTTCATTCACTTCACGTTACCTTCACTAAATGCATAGCCATAAACCCGTATCAAAGGAAGTTCAGCATCAGGGTTTGCTAATGAGCAAGTCAGGTTAGAGTAGTTCTCCTGACTAATAGAGGAGAAGGACTGATTGCTCTAATCTGTGCAAATCAAACGATGCGCTTGCTTGTCAGCTAGACAGGTTGTGTGTGAGGACTGAGAAGGAACTAATGTATTCAGACATATTTAAGGAACATTTCTGGAACATACTCATCACACAGATTGACAGCAGACATATGGATCTTAGGAGGAGCACTGAGTTTAACATTTTTAAAACCAGATTTTTCTGATGACAATAAAATGCAGACTTGTAGTTTTAGGAAGCACTCAAATAACAAAACGGACCCTTTCTTCAGTTTTTGGCAATATTTATGGAGGTAATTAAACACATTTTCAGTTTATTTTTGGTAATAACGCTGAGCCCTGGCACTAAGTGTCTGGCAAAGACTTGGCCCAGACTGTTAACTGCGCTGCGGCTGTACCTCTCAGCTGAGACTATGCCGACTCAGCCTGCCCAGACTACGTGATGTCAGGCCGAATGTTTTTGTTCCGGTACATGAGATTTGGGTCGTGTGTTGGCTGATCTAATTTTGTCACCTGGGCTGTGGTGATAAGTTTGCCATTTGAATCCTTGACAATTCTTTGTGATATATCAAGGTCACAGGGGACTTGTTTTTTCGAAACAAGAAAGTGCCTTCATGTTACAGTAATGACATATTTTTCTCATTATATGTACTTCACGATTTCTCATTCAAATGACTAACTAATCTAGCTTCTAACAAGAAACTTTTCATGATAATGTAAGTCAGTATGTTGTTATGTATGTCAAAGCAAGACAGTTTCATATGTTGTTTTAAAGGGGCCACATTATACCCGTTTTCCACAAGTTAACGCAGTTCCCTGGGGTCTTAATAAAATATTGGACATGCTTTGGTATAAATACCACAAGAATCAAGCATCACAGCAGCCTGTCTAAACAGCCCTGTTCAGTACATCCTGTTTGAGTGTATTTAAACTTTTTGCCGTGATTTAATTGCAATAAATGGATCAAAAGGGTGCAGACATAACTACATTATGATGTTGATTTTTTAAAAGCCTGAATCCATCCATTGTCAGGTCTGTCCGCAAGATGACAAGCAAACAACTTTTAAAATGCTTGTCTTCCAAATGGAGTTCAGATCGATCAGAGTTATGCTAACAATGTAGCTGCTCCACCCACACTCAAAATAACATCATCTAACACACCAACGATATTATTGTTTATACACATTGTTTATACACCGTTTATTTCACATATTCTTAAAAACATTTTCTTGTTATGTTGAGAAAATGATCTAGTTATAACAGATATTTCTATTGTAATAAGATAATCTCATAGTAGCGAAATTAAACAGTTGTAGCTTACAGCATGACCATATGCTACAATAAAAGTAAACATGCTATCAGTGGTGGAAGAAGTATCCAGATCTTTTACTCAACTAAAAGGACCAATACAGCAATGTAAAAATACTCCATTACAAGTAAAAGTCTTGCATGAAAAGTAGTTCAGTAAAAGTTCATAAGGAATAGAGAGGATGGGATAGGTGCAGGATAGATAGGAACAGATTCTGCTGATGACTGGCGCTTCAAATAGCCATTGAAATTCCAAAAATGACCATATGCTGCTTTATTGCTTTTTTTTATAAAGTCACAACATGGAAATTATGCAAATATAAATAGTTTGCTGTGATTCACTTTTTATGTGAACTGCTTTTCCACCAAAGCACTTTTTTGACTCTTTTATATGCACAAGGTTTAGTTTCAAGAAGGGAACAAAGCACTGTAATGTGTTTATGCTTCAGTTACTCTGCAAGGCAGGGGTCATTTGGTGTCTCTAAATGGCTTTTTTTTTTTTTTGGAAGATGCCTTGAAATACCCTTAGAAAAACATGTAAAATATTCATTTTTTTATTTTTACTGTTATTAAATTTGAACTTAGGGTAGGCTAGGTAAGGCTCTGTGCTTTGGTCCCATTGTGTTTTTTCCAGCTAATAAGTCACAGCTATAGGTCATCTGCACACATCTGTTTGCAGAAAATATTCAGGCGTAAATAAAAACCTTCTACTTCAGTGTGTTCAAACTTCAAACTATGTATGGTTACGGTTACCCACTCTCTCTCTCCCCTTCCCCACACTTGTATTTTGAGTTTAATTCATTTGCCAGAAAAGAGGCAAAACACACAATATATTGCAATAATATTGTTATTGTGAATTTTGGCCACAAGAATTGTGTTGTGAAAATCTGATATTTTGACAGCCCTAACTTGAATAAATGTACTTACCACTATTAGGGCTCGGTGTTACTTTCCACCACTGCATGATACACATGCACATGATTTAGGAGACTTTCTGTTTCTATTAAATGTACTACCAAAAATATTATGTGACACCTCTTTACTTACAGTGCTTTCACATTCATAATATGCAAGTTGGTACTTACAAGTGGGAATTAATGCGGCAAGCTGAGACATTCCTTTATTTGAAAGCGTACTACTTATCCATAATCCAGTGTAATACATATTGGTAGGCGACAGAAAAAAAGAGGAGTCCCTGAGCTTTTACTCCTTCTTTAACTCTTGTAAGCCTAATTTATTGTGTAATTTACAATAAATATGCAAGTTATGACTCCAAATCATGAACTAAAAGGTAAGCAGCTGCTGGCTGCTGCAGTGCTGGAATAGTGAGAACGCATGATAGATAATGACCGTCTGTTGTAACCTTTACATGATTGCAGTATGCATTACACATTAAGGCTGGTTAACCTTCATAAACCGCATGTTTCTGCAAATGCCTGTTTTTATAAATGCCATATTAGTTCTGGTGTGTACAGTGCAAGGTGCGTCGTATGAGCTATAAATGGAAATACTGTACGTTGTTGTATTTAAGCTCAGTTAGCGAGGCACTGAGCCCAAGTGAGGTTTGCGTTCAAGCACAGAGCTGTTAAAGAGACGTGATCCGACCTTATGGCTCAGGATTGATCTGCGGTAAAAGGATTTTTTATAGTGATCTCAAATTTGACTGAGTCAGGCCTCGGCACAGTCTGTATCATATTTTCAAAATGACATTGCTGTACTTCTCCAAGTTAATACATATTCTGTTGCCGTTTTATTTCATTATTTCAACGTCGTATTGACTGGCTGATATTTAAAGCTTGCAAGTGGCTCAGCCATCGGCATATGCCAAGAAAGGACTCAATCACAGATTTCAGTGGGATATCAGGTTTGTCTTCAATCTTTTTCCTTCTCAATCCACCGATAATGTCGTCAATCTGTCTCATGATGGCCCTCTGTCCTCGTTATCCATTTCATATTCAGATCTCAAGAAAAGGAGGAAAGTTTGCAGGGTTGATCCCTTGAATTCATATTTATATATCATATATTTTTTTGAACTGCTAGTATCTAATTTTATAAACCCAAAAAAGGATCAAATATTCATGTTCATGAAATTAAGCCAGAAATGCACTGTACTACCAAAGTCTGTGGGATGATGATGGTTCTTTGCATCTCACTCAGGTCTCTCAGTCAGGTCTTGGGAATATTTTATAACCATATCGGGGGAATCTAGTGCCACAATAAATCAAATGTGTTGGCCAGTAATTATTGCCTCGGCTCTCACTCAGGGATCGAGGGATTTCACTCGTGAACGTCCTCTCATTGGGCTTTGGAGCACTAGCCCTTGTGTGTTTTGAAAGACAAGTGAGCAGAAAGCCGAATGTCAGTTTAATTGGTGTGTTTGCAGCTCCCATTGCACACTCTTCACCAGCTGCAAATTAGTTCCAGGGTGCAGCTCAAGGACAAAGGGCTTGACACATTGATATGTGCACACAACCATGATCAGTTACTGTGTGAGCAACGTCTGAAGAACGTTGAGTGCTGCTGTGAAAGGGAACGGATGTCTAGTGATACTCTGTTAGGATAACACACTTTAATGATCCTGGGGTTGCATGATTCTGCATTTCCATAGTGGGCTTTGCTGTACAGTATGTACTTTGATGTACATTATGGAGCTTCTTTTTTGGCCCGTGGTTTAAAAATAAGAAATAGTAATGGTGCTAATAATGCTGCTTGCATCAATAGTAAATTATGAGACCTTGGCCAAGGGCATCATGGGATGCTAATATTGCTCCATAGCAATATGCCTACCTCTGTGTAGCATGTACAGTAAGTCTCATACCTTAGTCTCTTTGTTCACTGCAGTGCAGTGCAATGATGTAGGTGCACTTTCATTCTCCAGACTTTGCATTTGACAGCCATAGCTGGGAAACCTGCTTCAAATGTCGATGTGCAGCATCGAGTCTCCTGTAGCCTTCATCTTTGTCTATTCTCTTTGTATTTCAGGGTCAGGGTCAGGGAAAGACTGTGAGAACACATACTGGAAATGTATGAGAAATCCTGTCCAACTGTATTACACTGAAATTGATATTATCCATCACGATTTTCAGCACAGACATGCATTAATAGTCAAATATGACTTTTTAGTTGTTTTTTAAGGTGATCATCAGCCCAATAACATGTCCTCTCACTGTCATTATCAAGGGAATGTACACCAGGAGTTCAAGTGTTGATTGCTTTCAAGGAAATGTGAGAAGGTGTGTGTGAGAACAGAGAGAATATCTGACGAATACAGTGATGGTGTGAGTGCTGCAGCTAGTGGGGCAGAATCCAGACTCAGTTTGCCAATATATTGGCCCTTTATTAAACACTGGGTGGTTTGGTGACATTTTCTGTATATGTAATACGTGTTCTTTATTTAAAGGGCTAATGTATGCATGTAATGTGACTTTCAGTATAAGGAGAGGCCAATAGATGCCTCACAGGCAACTCATCGGTAAGAGTTACTGAATCAAGGTGGATTTTTTGGGGGGGCAGGGTTAACCATTAATTTAGCATCATGTATGTGAAAGCACGTGTTCTGAACATGTGACAGAATACCAGAAACTGATTATTGTTGATGGGTTTTTTTTTTATCAAACAAGGTGAACATTAAATCCTTGAATTTCTTGGTTGAAAATGTTGACATTTAAAGTTGCTTTAATTATTTTTGTGGCAACTTGGGAGCAACAGAACAAAGTGAAAACCATGACAACAGGGATTGAAAAGGTGGATAATAATCCTCTGTGAATTGTTAGAATGAGCGACCCCTTTCACACTACACATGATGATTACATCCATTATTAGTATAAAAAGTAGTTGTTAGTGCAGCTTTAAAGATATTTAAAGAATAAATAAAGAATCGTGCAAATTCAATGACATCAACCATTTGGAAGAAAATAGAGCATAAATTGCTGCCATATACTGGAACTTGTTTTTATAAAACTTACAGTACTTTCTCTTAAACATTTGTCCTATTTTTACAGTATCTAATGTCTTGTTTATGTTCATGGTGTGATTTATATTCCCTCATGGAAAACACAAACACAATTATTCTGAGTAAGTTGTTGTACAAAGCTGGATGATTATCATTTGTGGCTTCCTCTCTATTAGTGACCCCTTTCACTACACATGATAATTATATTTATTCTTGGCATAAAACATTGTATTAGTGCAGCTTTAAAAAACCTTTAAATTATGTTCTTGAAGATTTAATTTAAATAAATGTATGTTAAGCCACTATCTATCACTGAATGAGGTAAAACAATGGTGATTGAGCCTATGGCCCACTGATGAAAGCCCTTCCATTTGCATTATTATGATTATTACAAACTGGGTGTTGGTGATGACTTTCCCACTGTGCGCTCAAATCATCAGCAACTGACGCAACAGACTTGCTCTTCATTTGCTTGTGTGTGAAGTGGCTTATCTTTTAAAAGCTCTCTCTTATTGGCCTTTTACTCGTGAAGCTTTTATTGCATGCGCAGTAACTGTCTCTCCTGTGCTGCGCTATGTGTGCAGCACACACCCTGTGGGCTGAGCCCTGCCTCTCAGTGCTCCTCAGAGCAGAGAGTAGACAAAGTAGCGCGGCCATAAATGACAGCAAAACGCAGTAGAGACTCTAGCACTGAGCTGAAATGAAACAAGTGCGCATAAATTAGGTAAATAACATAAATAAACAGTCTCTGCTGCATTTTGCTGTCATTTATGCTCGTGCTGTATCTTCTCCTCTCCACTCATGTTTCAGGGAGGGATTCTTGTGTTTGTGTGTATGTGTGTGCTGCACACACAGTGTAGCAGAGGACAGTGATCCAGGTGAAGTACTGGAGTTGACGACAGCTACACTCGTTAAGTTACTGTAAGTGCAAGGAAAAGTTTGTGAGTAAAAAGCCAGTAACAATAATTTATTAATGTTTTCCACGCAAAAGATCAACACATGCTGCAATTACCGCTTATTGCCATATATTGACACCAAAGAGAACCAAATGGAGATGGAAATGGATCATAAATTTAAGGTTGGTGCAAATTTAGGTATCTGCAACTTTAACAATAGAGTACAAGACTCAAAAACCAGTATCAAAATCAATTACATAGTCCATTTTGAAGAAAATTATTTAGAAATTACTGCCATATGTACTTATGTCTGACCATCAGATTGATATAACAAATTACAGTTTTTACAATATCATTATATATTTGTGCCACTCATGTTCCATCATGGAAAACACAACTAAAAAATATATATATACTTATAAACTTGTTCATATTTTTATACAGACTGGACTTCATTGTTTTTATACAGATCTACATCACTGATAGGATGTGCTGTGCATGCGACGGTGAAGAGACTGTGGAGAGCAGTTTGCTGTAACTGCCACGCTGCGTCTGCATGTCGCCCCGCTCAGATAATTGCGCCTTGCATTGCAATCACTTTGGCCCCAGATCCCATCGGCGAGTGACACTGGTTGTTTTTCAAGCAGCTTCTTGGGACAGACCAGGGCTGTAAATAGTGTAATGTTTCTCTCTCCAGGGAGCACTGAAGCATTGTTGTATTCACTCTTGCAATCTGGGAGTATCACAACACTATTTTTCACTTGGAAAAAAAAAAAATAAAAAAAATGAACGCCTGGCTCTCTTCGTTTTACAGTACTTTTATACTGCAACAGGTTATTCACTGGTGATGTGTCTTCTCTCAGGTAAAGCTGCATTAATATGTTTTGCTGCAGTTAAACTGGGGATATGAGGTAGGCATGGCTGATTCCAGCCCATTTTATTGGAGTCTGAGATAAATAAGTACCCAAGTGCCGCTTTCACCACCACGTCTGCTCCTCTGGATATACCTGGCTCCCATTGCAGCCGTTTAGGGACGATGGAAATGTTATTGCTCTGTCAGTTTTATCTCACATTACCTGAGCTGCAGGATGTCACCAGCTCTGCACAGCCTCAACTCAGTTCTGGGACACTGGAGCACAGGCCAGTGCTCCACAGTGCATCGGCTAATATCTGCTTTGTTCAGACACACTCACTTTTCATAGAAGATTGTCTCAATCTGCGGCACAGCATGAACACTAGCAGGATTTGCACTTGGCTGGTGAAAACACTGTCACATTATATAACTGTAAGCACATTTTTGGATGTATTACCAGCAAAATAGGATGTGAAAATTCCCTAGATAGACACAAATGCTAACATACCTTATATGCAGAAATTGCTCATGAGGAATATTTTAAAACTAACATTGGAAAATTAAAGACACTACTTTAGAAGACATTCTCGATAGCTGGTTATGAGCTCAAGCCTGCAGGCTGTGGGAGGATAATTAATGTCAAAACAGTGCAGTGGTACAAACAGACTTTGCCTCCGCTCTTGGCCTGACATGGCTACAACGCACCAGTAGGCTTCAGAGCCCTTCCAGTGTTTCAGTGGAGACACATTCCACCAGACTGCACTGCAACAAGCCGCCTCTGACTAGCCCTCTAATGAGGTTGGGGACTGTCAACAGCCTTCCCCCATGCTTCTCCAGCCAGCCGGGGTACTCGCTCCCTACACACTGCCCTGGTCCCTCCGGGCCTGCCACACACTTTACA
Source organism: Euthynnus affinis (assembly GCA_029490765.1). NCBI lineage: Eukaryota > Metazoa > Chordata > Actinopteri > Scombriformes > Scombridae > Euthynnus > Euthynnus affinis. The sequence continues at coordinate 6,362,061 of CM055840.1, read as the reverse complement.
CCGGCTGCACCGATTAATCAAATAAGGCCTTCTGCTGCTCACTTTCGCATTTTTTTTTAAAAAAAAGACTGTAGCCCTTGAGAAGTAGTCTTGACGTTGTAATAATTGGGAACTCTGCTGACCTTGTTAGCAAGGCTAAAGTAGGGTGGCGAATGTGCTCACAGGCTGTAATTAAATATTTGCAGTAGCAGCAGTGGTGTTTGTGCGCATGCAGATTATGGACACATGTTGTTATTGCATGAAGACACATTCTTTCACACGGTTGGCTGAGCCCTCTTTCATGACAGACCACATCTTGCAGCCTACAGCCTTCAAGTTGCATGTATGCTTAGCATTCAGAACCAAGGTCCTGAAACGAACATTTTTATTAAATTCCAACACCAGTATTTCCAGGATGAACCAAATGATGGACCAAAAAAGCTCCTACTGCATGCTAAGTAAGTAGATTTGAATCCAAACCATATCTTCATAATATTACATTGCTATCTTTTGACTGAGAATGATCTAGTGATGAGTGATTGCTAGTGATATGTTGCCTCCTCTTTGTGAGGACATACTTGGTTACAGCACAGCGACTTTTAGCTGCCAGTCACTACTGACTGTACAGATTTTACAAATAACCTTCCAGCCAAACAAGCTGTTTTCAATTAGTCCAAACGAACAGATGCTCCCATTCTCACATGGCCTCCGAGTACAAGCAAGTTCAGTCAATCTCATAAAGTAAAAATTTTACATTTAACAATTAAAAAATGATTTACCGCAAATTGATGATTCAACCCAGTTGATGAAAAGTTTTATATTTGCTGGTGTCTTTCCAAGGAAAAGTCAATTGGGACCATGAAATTTATTAATAATATTTTGTGTGTTTCCTGCTGCAGAGAAAAGTGGTTTATTTGTACTGAGCTCCAACTGCACCAGAACAGAACAGAAAACCCAAGAAAAAAGACATGACCATGCTGATCTGTAAGTGCAATGCAAACACACAGCAGCATCAAAACAGCTCAGTAAGTACATCGCATGTAATAATAATACTAAATGTCACATAATAAATGGAGGTCCTTGAGTATATACACCTAGTCATTCACTTATTTCCTATTGGCCAGAGGTAAGTCTGAGCTCTTTTATAGTGAAGGACAGGTTCACAAGTTTTCTAGTCTTAAAACAACAGTCTGAAAGACATTTTCCTCACTGTAATCATTCCTCCTGTTTATACTGGCTGTTAAAAATCCCCATCAAATGCACTTTCAATGTAAGTGATGGGGGCCAAAATCCACAGTGTGTCCACACAGTCATTTTATGCAAAAATGCACAAAGCTTCATATTAGCTTCAAATCAACTTTTAAATACATTGGCCTCCATCACTTCCATTGTGAGTGCATTATGGAGGGATCTTCTAATGGTCAGTATGAACAAGAGGAATGATTACAGCAAGAAAAAAACATATCACACATCTTCATTTGTATGCTGTACTGAACTGTAGTTTGCCATTTTTCTTTTGCAAACATGAATATGTGGAATGTAAAAGTGGATTATGCTATAGCACTTTCCGTTGGTGTTTTGACACATCTTTTTCAGAGCCACCTTTCAAGCATACAGACATCGAGTGTTACTCAAAATATTTTTTTCTTTCCTTGGAGTGTTTCTTTAGCACCATACCCCACCCTTACAGGTATTAGTTCCACTTCAGGAACAGCATCTGTTGTGCTTATCAAAAATGATGCATTGAAAACATCATATTAGTAGCTACAAATTTAAATAAATGCCCTTGTTCCAAACATTTGCAGGTACATCTCAATTCACAACAATGACACCCCAGCACCAATAATGCTGATTGCTTCTGTGGATACCTGTGATACAAGGTGCAGATGCATGATGGTTACATCGAAAGTGTTTTCACTGTACGGTACATCATTTAAGCATCCACTTAAAATGTAACTCCATTCACTTCGACTTTGTCCTTACACTGCTGGTTAGTACTATGTGAGTATGGCTAGTATGGATTATATCTCATATATGAAACATGCCAGTGCTTTAAAACAATTTAATAATATGCACATTCAGCATGGTGGTGCAGTGGTTAGCACTGTTGCCTCACCGCAGGAAGGTCTTAGGTTTGAATCCCTGTTGGGGCAAGGAGTTTCTCTGCTTGTGTGGGTTTCCTCCAGGGCCTCTAGTTCCCCCCCATTAAATACATGTGTTAGGTTAATTCTCCTGTCATTGGCACTGGCTTAGAGCTGGAGTGTGTCCCTGCGCAAAACACACAATGGCTACCCACTGCTCCTCAGGGATGGGTTAAAGGCAGAGATCAAATTTCACTACATTGTGTGGTTGTATTTGATTTACTTTTTTTTTTTTTTTTTTTTTACTGCCAGTAGAGGGTTATAATCACATCCAGCATTAAAAAAAGTATTACATTTTTAATAATTTTAATAAGATATCAAACACTTAAACATTAACACTGAAAGTGTCAATAACTCCTTAAACAAGTGGATGGCTATGAACACAGTGTAAGAGTGAGGACAGTGATGTCTGTTCAAGCCACTTTGGTGTTACACAGAGTGTAAAGAGTAACAGTCTCTGGGGCCAGCAGTGGAGCCAGCCTGGCTTCTTAATTGTGAAGAGGCACAGCTTCAAACAGAGGAAAAGAACTACTGAACTATAAAAGCTGCTGTGTGGAAAAAAAAGACAACATGAAACATCTGCGGTCAAAACATTTTTGTCGGAGACCCAGTCAACTCATTAAACTATGACAACGCGATAATGTTAGCGCTTTAAATGTTATAGTTTGATGCTTTTATAGTAGGACGAGCTGTGTGTAGTCTTGGTTGGTAACCCACACGCTCCAGTCAGAATCAGTAAAAGTGGTCAATATGTGCAGAGGCGTGCATTGCATGTTTGGTCTCTCCCCACAGAGTGATGGATGCCAAATTGGGGGGGCTGGCGGCAGATGGTGTGGGTATGAGATTAGACTGGCATTGACACATGGCAGGAGGCTCTGCTGGTGTGAAGTTGCTGTGGGTGAGAGTGGAGTTCAGCGATGTTCTCCATGGGAATTAGAACTAGCGTTGAGGAGGAGTAGATTTACATACGTGTCTATCTTACCAGCTCGGCTTCAGACAGTGTTTCTCCAGCACCTCAGGGGAAGAATGTTAAATGCAGCAATTTTTTTTCTCTTTAAAGAATCCAAACAGTCAGCACAGAGTACTGTATGCTTTTTATGCTCCATTTCTCCCTCTGGACTGAAGTGTGTGCCAGAAGTTTATATATAACAGGATGAATTACTAAGTAATCACTGACCAGCCCTACTTTGCATACGGCTGTGCTGGGAAAAATAGACTCCTTTATGTTATTGCTTCCATAAAGTAGGATGATACTGCTGCTTGAGTTCATTAATAACAAACCCAGCCCATAACTCTTTAAGAAATATGATGTGTTTTATACGTAGAGGAGCACATTGGAACAACTGTAGTTTTACTGGGGCAATTAAGGACAAGAACCTTGCTCAAGGGCATGAATACAAGTGGCTCTTTGGATTCATCTCCCCGGTGTTGAATCACTCAGCTATTGACCCTGTGTGATACCCCCTGCTGACACAGTAAAAAAAGGACTTTAATTATATATTCAAGAGAAAATGGTGGGGAAAATAATGGGATACCCCAGTGGCAAGGGGAGCTCAAAGTCAAGGGAAGCTTGAAAAGAATATTGAATTAAAAAACATCACATTTTTTTGATGGTGAGAGTCCCCTCTTCCCCTCTGTGGGCAGGTGTTAATAAATTATGATGCTTGATCATTTTCAGGCGTTTGACCAGATCGACACAAGGGGTTGTAATTTTGTGCCTTGAGATCCGGGTGTTGAAACAAACGCGTATTAAGAGCCATTTCGACACTGTGAACGCAGATTAAATTAAACCTCATGCAGGGTGTGTTGATGCTGCATTTGCAGAACTGATGTCGAGTGTGTCTGAACAAATACAGCCAGAAGAGGGCAACTGAGACAACAGAAATGTCAGAAAAACTGGTTTGCTTTGAAAAAAATGTAATTCTTCATTATACCAACAGAGGGGAGCAGAGTACAACTTTTACAAGCAGAGCAAGGCTTGGAGAAAAAAAAAAAGAAACCCTGTATTTTGCAATCTTTGATAGTTTTAGTGGATCTTAGTCCACGAATCAATTTGTGTCAGTCACTGACCACTGAAGAGACATCTGAGGTTATCTTTGCTCAACATATCACCTCCAAATTTCCATTATCTTTTAAGGATTAAGATAACATTTGACAAAGTAGACTGCTAAACATTAATCCCTTTTGCACATCACTGGTCTTACCATTGATGCAAGGTCACACTGTGGTACAAATCATTAACATAGGGCGAATGCAAATCTACCTATCAAAGCCTGCCACTTGTTAGAGCGTGGCAGCCTATCAACTATCCAACACAGCAGAGCACATGTCAAAAAACAGAAAGTATTTACCCAACTAACAGCATGTACACATCCTAAAATCAAAACTCTTCTTTTGTGGGTTACCTGAACTTCATAGTTAATTAAATAAACATGCTTTAATTCAATTATTCAAAATTAACACACTTTTATTAGGAAAAAAAAATAGTCAGCCCAGCATTGCAACACAAGGTCTCTAACAGCTAAGTTTTGTAATAAATATTCATTATGTGTACTGAAGTGGGAAATAAGTAGACACAAACGGGGTTAGGGGGGTGGTATTCTATATGGAGAAAGGGGGTGGAGGAGAGGGGGGGGGGACTTTATCAGAGCTTCATCTGTACACAAAAGGCGAGACAGAAACTCGATTACTGGGAAATGGAAGTCTCCTGTCGTGTGACAGTGACTGTGTGGGGGGGGGGGCTGTGACTCCGAGATGATACCATCAAAGTCCTCCTTTATTTTGCTTGATGAGGAAGAGATGCCGCATCCCCAGAGCGGCCCGAGGGCATGCTGATGTCATCTGCCTGTCAGACACAATGACAGGAAGACTCGTTTCTGCCGGGAAAACCGCGCGTAAATGAACGAGTGAACGACTGGATGAACTCTGCCGGTGGATTCATCAGGTTCCTACAATGAAACTGGTCAAGGCGGCGATAATGGACAGAGAACGCATTAGCATTTTCATGGATGCTTGGGGCTTGATATGCGCCATGATATTTCCTGTGCTGATGATAAGCTCTCCATCACCCTTTTGTGAATCCGTATTGCTTTTCATTAGTGCTGGCGTGATGCTGTTTGGAAATTCACATTGCAATATCAGGAGCTGCTCTCGAGTGCATATCTGGGGGTTGGCGCAGCGGCGGTGTTGCTTACTGCTCATGCTCCACCCTTGATCCTCAGAGACACAATGGAGCTGCAAGACAGAAAAGCAAGCAACTTCTTCAGAGTATTTTTGGAGGCTCATGCAAATCAAGTCTGCCACTGTGTGTGTGTGTGTGTGTGTTTTGTTACACAGACAGATTTATCAGCAGGGCCTTTTGTGATCATCCCCATCCTCCAGCACCTATTGGCTCCAGCACAGGGAGTGGAGACAAACACATGTGCTCTATCCAGATTATACCTCATTTGAGATCTACAATAGCCGCATTAGAGCATTTAAATGGAGCCCCGAGTCGTCAACCTTCCCGCTGGTGACAGGTCACAGATGCACAGATTGTTAACCGACTGTTGATCGTCAGAGCAAACTGCAGGATAAGACATCCATGAATGCTTTTAAGAGTTATTCTCCCTGATAAAAATAAATCCAGACCTCAACTGCTTACCGCTGCCAGACAACATTTAATGAGATGCAGCCAGATTGCTAATTGACTTCCTGAATTCCACGTAGCCTATATCTCCATGGCAACTAAACCAGCCACCTCTTTTCATACTAGCAGGAAAAGGAGGAAAGTTTTTTTTTTTAAGCCTCTATTCACTCTGTTCTCTTTTCTTCCTGGAAGAATACATTGATGATTACATTTCAACTCTGTACTCATTCCCAGCTAATGTTATTATAGAGAAATAATGAGGTTTAATCAATGCAACACATGATTACACAGATTATATCTGCTAGGAGCATGAGTATTAATGACTCAGATGTACAAGGCAGGGCTGTGAAAGACAGAGACTGTGAAGTAAAGGTCATTAAAAGAAAGATTGTGGTGGAAGGAGAGGGAGGAGGAGCCGGGCTTGTCGGGGTGTCTGGCTTCCAGCTGACACCAACATGGCCCTCTCTGTTCTCTATCAAAGTGACATCAACCAGTCCTGAATCACTGCTGCTGGCCTCCTGACGGCACCTCTGTGAATCCCTTTCCCGCACTGACACACTGACCCCCCTCCGTAGATCAGATCATGTGTCCACATCAGACGGGTAACAAGATCCAGGATGTCTCTTCCAACTGCAGAGACACAGGAAATAAGCTGTGCAGGAACATGCTGTAAATTGCAGGAGAACATGCTGCAGACACCAGATCCTCCAAACAAACTCTTGATTTGGTTTTGGTTTGGCTAAGCTGGGCTCTTTAGAAGATACACCTCATCTCCTCTGATTGTGCAGGATGTTGACATCAGGATAAACTAGAATTTAAAAATACATACTTCATATAAACTTTCTCAGCCTTAGTGTCCTGACCCCAGGTAGGGTCAAAAGATAGGTTTAGTTCATAGTAGTATAGTTTAGTCACAAAAGTGAGTCAAGCTCTAAAAATACTAGATCCTACATCTCCTATAGTGTAGCCAATATTATAAACTCAGCATCTCTAGTAAGTACCACAGGCTTTCCATTATAGATTAGTAGTTCCCAAGCCCAAGATAAAAGTTTTTATTCAATTCAATTCAATTCAATTTTATTTATATAGCGCCAAATCACAACAACACATAATATCAACACATAATATCTAAATCATGTGAATGATGATAGGATGCCACCTAAAATATCTGTTTTTCAGGGGTTGATTTTAGCTGCTTGACCTGCTGCACTAACTCTTATTAATAATAATTAATTGTATTTTGTGAATGTGATGTCTTGTCAGTAACGTTAGCTAACATTACCACTTCTTGGAAGAAAAAAAGTAAAAGAACTAAATGCATCCGCAGTCCCCCCCTGAAAAACAGACAAGCATTAGCGGCCAGGCTTAGACAGATTTATATCAAGGTAAGCAAATGTTGTTATTTGGATATACACTTAACATTTCTAACAGTTGGCTTTCTGCCATGTTTGTGCTTGTGTTTATGCTAACGTTAGGAATAAACACAGGATTAATGTGGGCTAAATGTTGACAAAACAGTGCATTTTCCGTTAAACTTGACATAGACAACAACACTAAATATATGAACTGTACACATTGAAGATAGTGCCGAATGTGCTCTCTGAATGTGAATGAGTATAACAGTTATTGTTTATGTTTGTTATTCACAGTTATTGTGAATGAAAATGGGACTGAAATTTCACTGACAAAAACGTAAATGCCTCTAAAATGAGCACCTTTTAAAAAAAGGCAGAGATGTAGCTACTCCTCACGACTAGTAAACTGACCTTTAAATAGCTTTACTGTATAATCCTATCAATCAATATGGGACTTCCTCCATGCTTTAATAAATAGAATACAAAAACATTTCTCAGTATTCTCAAATTCACATGACAACCATCCAATTACTGTACCTAGGTCTTAAGAAATTTGGGACCTAAAAAAGGGCACATGTATATAAAAAAGGCAAAGAAATGTCTTTAATTGCTAAAATTGTTTTGCCTCTAGCTGAAAATGTCATTGTCACACTTTCAAATGTCATGATACCACACTGAAAACTATGTCATGTCATGTGCAATATGTGATGCAAATGTCTTAAGTCTCACATGGCGTACAGACAGCTGCTGGTGATTACAGATGGAGGAGGAGGAAATACTTCAGCAAACATAGCGTGCATCGCCATGTATGTATGCCAACAGATGTGCAATTTGAATATATCTCCAGTCTTAGCAGATAATAAGAGATTGTTGTGAGTTTTCTCTTTGACTAATGCTCCCAATATTAAAGAGAAGGTGTGAAGACACTGAAGCAAATGTGTAGGATTATTTCTATTGATTTCCATTGTTTCTTTTTAATTAGCCCCAGGGTTTAGGTCTTGATTAGATAGGGTTCTGGATCTAAAGTTATTGATTTGTTGGTAGACTGCTTCAAAGCCATTCTGCTGGTTATTATCAATCCCTCCTGCTCCCCTGTGGGTAGCGTTTGCCCCGCTACCAAACGTGTTAGTCGCCCCTAAGATTGCTCCTGAAGACATTTAATTGAAACAGACAAAATAACACCCCTGTTATCCCGTGGGCCCGTTTCTATTACCTCCGTATGCACGTCCCCTGAGAGAGAACCGTGTGTAACACCGGTGAATTGTTCCCACCTTCAAACCTCGTCTTGGAATAATCATACAGCCTGCAGGGCCTGTCAGAGCTGGAGATGTGTCTTCCTATTGTAATAAAGCTGCTGTATGACATCTTCCTTATCAGAAAGCTGATGATGTTTTCATCCATTCACGCAATAATGAACGAATATACAAACACCGCCGTGTGTAAATGTGAGCTCTTGCTTGTGTTCCCAGAGATCTGATATGGCCATGCCTGTCGACCACTCCGCCCGAGTATAAGCGGAAAGGTAATTATTTGCATGATCACACAGTCATTGTGTTGCATCCAAGCACAGAGAAATTTAATTATCTAATGGTAAATTTTTTCACAGGAGGAGAGTGCTCCATCTTTTCTTGCTGTACTGATTCATGTCTTTCACCCAACAGCATGGTTAGTTGCATTTTTAAGTGTTCGCGACTGTGTGTGAAGATAAGCTGCCCCACATGTGAAATAGTATTTTACTTGCTTGTTAAATATGTATAAAATTGAATATGGCACCGGTGTGAAGCTTCTACTGTGCTGATTTGTCTCTTCATTCTCAGCAATAAAAGATCCATTAAAAATACATAAATATATATAATATATATATATATATATATATCAAAATACATTTGATGAAAGATTATATGGGTCCTGCACACAGTCAAATCAGCTGTCTCATCATACTAGCCACTAAATGCTAAGGCGCAACAGATAACTACACTCATGCACCCTCGTAAAAACCACACATGCTCACATCTAATGATAGCACTTCATCTTTATCAAATAGTCCAGCAGTTATATTACTGTAGGAAGAGAGGGAAAGCTTATTCCCTGTTTCCTCCTTTGTTAAATGATTGACGGCCCGTTTGGCACCAGTCTCCCATCTCAGCTCAAACTCATAGCTGCAATATTTGGATTGCTATGGAAACAGCTTTCATACTGTGAGCCCCCCCTCCTCCTCCTCCTCCTTCTCCTGCCTTCATCCAGACACCACGGTATCTCCCAGCCTTTATTGGGTGAGAGGATGCTCCTTGTCGCTCTCATAAAGAGAAAATGATTCTACGAAGGCATATGATGAAGCTCCACTAGCAGAGCAATGCAAGGTCTCTGGGGAGAGTGCCTACGCACAGAGCAATCTGCCAGAGGAAAACGCCCTCTCCCAACCTGCTGCTGATATTAATTACGAATCGAATACTACGGCTGTGCCTCCAGCGTTTCCTGTGTGATGCGGGGAGGGGCTGCGAGGCTGTTCGTCAGGAGCCACAGGGAAGCTACAGATGTTGCTCACACATTCTTATAGTAGAAAAAAAAGGGAGAGGCTCCTTCTTTATTCTGATCTCTTTGCTGCGGGTGGGGTGATAAGAAGCGAGACATTGGAAGTCTGAGCAGAAAGCCTTCATGCAATAAATTACAGCTAAGGTTCTTTATGAGGGCTACGGTACTATTTCATTAAGTAGTCTAATGCACACAAGGTTAAAGCGTAACACGTTAATAAATAAAAACTATTTGGCGGAGCATATGACAAATTTATGCAATCTGTATTCTGCAACATCTGCTATGCAGGGCATCAGTGGTTTTATTGTTCAATAACTGAACATGAACGTGACTTTCTTTCTGAGAGTGAGATGAGAAGATTGACCACTCTCATGTGTCTGTGCGTTAGTTGTGGAGCTGGAGCCCAGATGTATTTAGCCTAGCCTACCCAAAGCTAAAAAAAATGTGCTAATTAATACCCCATATAGCCATCTGATTAACAGAGTGTATCTTGTTTGTTTAGTCTGTACACAAAAAGAAATGTGAAGATACCAATTTATGATATGTTAATATGAGAGCTTTATAGGTGTTGTTTTTTATATTTGGACAGAGCCAGGTTAACTGTTTCCCCTTGTTTCCAGTCTTTATGCTAAGCTAAGCTAACTATGCCCTGACTTCAGCTCTGCACTTAACACACAGACATGAAAGTGGTTCTTTTAGCTGCTTGTGCTTGAGCCCAACAGCAAATTTTTTAACTTGTCATAGTAGGAAAAGCACAGATGTTACTAATAACATTAACAATGGCTTTGTTCTATTCAAGTGTCCCAATAAGCCATGACAGTATGACAGAGAGCCAGATCTATTGAATACATGTTTCGATCCTAAAAATACACAGAAATGTTTTGCCTCCAAAACTCTGCTGACAAAAATAAGCCAGCACATGACTAACAGTTACCTACAGGAAAAGATAAGGGCCAAGCAACATCACCTAATTAGCAAACCCTTATGTTTGTGTCATTTCCCTGACTGCCTGTATGTGATTGAGCACTTAAATTTGCTGCATATTCTTGTCACTAAATGTGTGTGCGTTTGTTGACCAGCAGATGTGGGTGAACAACTCGCAGCTCTTCAGACACACTTTTGATAAAAAACACTCTTTCGCAAAGGAGATTTGCCTTTTCTCTCCAGCGGCTTCGGAGCTGACAAGCAGCACTTTAATCCACCCCGCCAACTTATTGTTTGTTTGCTGTTTTCATTCTTACAGTAAAAGCTGAGAATTTATTTTGCGTCTGGAGTTCACAGTCAGACTAGCACGGCAACTCATCACGCATCATAACATTTAGTCATTTTTGCCTTGGTGATATTCATGAATACCTGAAGCGTGAAGTTTTTCATTGTGCTGCATATAGGATGGTTTTTTTTTACTGTATATTTGCCCTTTTGCATTGCCTTCTCAGGAAAACTGCTCTGAGTGATGACTTTAAGGGTGTGTGTGTGTGTGTGGCTTGTATTATACATAATGAAGCCACCAACGGAGCTACAAGAGGCTGGGGGAGGAGCTACATAAAAAGGAGTTGATTCATAATTCCCAAAGAGTGGACTACCACTGCTTCACAAGGCTCAATATCAGTCCTTCCATTGTGAAAAAAGGACATGTTTTCTGTTTGTTTGTGTCAGTGTGAAACGACACCGCAAATGCAGGTAAATGTATTGGATCATCACCATCTTACTCACTTCAAGTAATATATCAGCAACACCTGTATAAACAAAATGTTTCAAATTGGAATGAATGCACTTGAATGTTTAATCCTTTGAAATGGCCTTTGAATTCCGGTTTAGATAAATAAAACACTGTGCATCACTGTTATGGGCTTTTGGCAACACAATCCATCTTAATTTTTGATGAAAGCCTATGGGCTGACTGGTATAGAGCGGCAAGCAGCACACAGCCTGCATATTTACTTCCAGCTCATTTATTCTCATTATGCAGCCCTGCAGACGTCAATGAGGGGATTTCTGCCCCACAGTGATATTCCATGATACAGAAGGAGAGAGAGAGAGAGAGAGAGATGGGGGAAACACATCAGGAAAACAAGGCGGAAGCGGAGCGACGGGGGGTGCATTCATTCATGCTTTGCCCGTGAACTTTGACACCTTTGACAGAGGTACCCTCTGTTTTCAGGCCCTGCTTTGACGGCACCAGCTCATTCTTTTCCCCTCAGTCAGTCTCCGTTGGAAATTTCACATTCTCCGTCACGTAATGAGGCCCTGCCCTGTCTAGCTGGGGAGGTACTATGATTTCATATCTTGGTTTTTACTTCCCTGCAGTAATTATGCTCCATATGTCCAACAGCATGTCACCTGAGAAATAATGCAGTCTGAACATATAATATTTCTGAAGCAGAGAAATCATTACTGGGTATATTTTAGTTGTACCACTGTCTTATAAGGCACCCTTTAGGAGGGCTTCATATGTTGTAACTAATGGCTTATTAATTGTTAATAAATAATCTATTAGTGCTTAATAGGGTTTTTTTTTTTGCTTCTGGAAAAAAGGCTGCACATAATCTGGAGCAAAATCCATTTATTAATAACCTTTTTACACTTACAAGTGCAGATTTGATTAATTAACACAATTTATTAATGATCTATTAACATTTATAAGTGCATACTTGATGGCTTATTTGAAACTGAGTGACCCATGAGCATTTATTAATTGTTTACCCACACTTATAATTGTATTATTACCAAATTAAAAGGGCAGCCAATGAAAATGAAAAGAAATGGATAATACCCAATGGGATATAAGTTCCATGGTTGTAATGTATGAGGCGGAGAGGCTAAGAAGCCTCAACAACACACAAAAGCACTCGGTTTGAACATTTACATCTTGTTTGCTTTTTCTGTGCCCTGTAATTACAGATTTAAAAACTGAGTTTAATGAGCAGAACCTGGTGTTGCTAATTAAGTTCAGGGCAGTTAGATGTCAGTTGATTCCTGCCCTCAAGCTAGTTAGACTTGACAGGCTGTAAACTCTGTCTCTTGTTTCCACGGCTGGACCGAAGCATAAAATTTCCTCGGCATGCAGAGAATCTGTGCTGTAAGATTGCTGGACTATGTTTTTTTTTGCCCCTTTTGTACAAGAAAATCTATTAACGTTTTAATTGCCCGATTTGTACGTTTTGCAATCCTTAGCTTATCCTTGACTTCTTTGTGTCATCTCTTGTTGGACTTGATGTTTTCCATTTATGTCTATTAAAGCTTGCATATATACCATACAGGATAAATGAGATGTTGAACGCCTTCATTCTGGTGTTTATTTCTTTATTCATAACTTGCTTGTGTTAATTAGCCAATGATAATGGAGCCCTTTTTTCAAACTGCTAGGTTCTGAACCTTCAGTGCTGTTGCCATGGTTACCTATAGTTTAGTGCAGAATGGCAAACACACATACATCACAGGTGTCTGGCTAAACTGCCCGATTATTAAAATTTAACTAACACCTACCAACCAATGAGATTCCAGAGTTTTCAGTGGCCATGATATAATGACTTATAACTAATCAATAATGCATTAGTGAATAATTGACTTAATATCAATTATTTAAACTTTAAAACCCTTTAAAAAGGTGCCTCATTAGACAGCAGTACCATTTTAGCTCACATTAACTATATAAAAGCAAACAAAATCATAGTCAGCCCTGATTTGTATATCTTCTCTGATTCAGCATTTCTTAAAATACTCAAACTGTACTTTCTTGTGTTTTAATCATTACATTTACTTTCTTTTACTTTAGGATCATGATACATAGAAGAATTCAATCATTTGTTTTGGTGTGGTTTGCATTAAGAACTCACTTTAGGATGGTACCATCTGTAAATTAAGATCATATAGTGAATCAATGTACATATAATTCCAGCTTTTAACCTGGGCCTCTGTAAGGTCAGCTCAGAACGTGGTCTTAAGCTACTGTATCACGTTTACCACTTACAGATGAGGCAGTTCCTGTCAAAAAAAAGGAAGCAGATGTTCCACAAAATCTAATTTGATATGATAAAAGCACTCACTGTAACGCGGAGCACCTCACAAAGGTATCTTGTTACATTTATTGCTCAGTCAAGCCATTGTGTAATCCATTCAGTGTGATTATGATACCCTAAATCAGGTTATTTGGATTCAAGTCAATCTGTTCATTTCCCTTCTTTGTGTAACAGAGAGATCTTAGTCTCCCTGCTGTGGTGCCAGTTGGAAGAAGATGAATCTACAGTGGAGAAGCCGGGAAGGCTACCTGGCTCAGAACTCATGGATCTGTTACCTTTACCTAGCCGCACTGTGTTTTGACCTGTCCCTTTTCAGGTGTTTCCAGCACATGTGAACCAAAGTTCCTGTTCCTCTTGTTTTTATATGTTTTCTATTTTTTTGCAAGGAAAATTCTTTCACTTGGGCTGTGTTTATCTCCAAACAGTTTAAACTGAAACAATATCAATGCATGGACTTGGTGTCTTAACTATCATTGAGGACAGTGCAACCATGTTTGCTTTATAGTTTCTGGCCATTTTTTTCTGGTTTTAGCAGTTACCTGTTGGGAGTATGTGTTACACATTTGAAAAGTTGTACATGATGGGTGTTTTATGGCCAGATTGCAGCATTTTTACAGTTCATGCATTTAAATTTGACTAGTTTTAGGCCAATATATTAATCATTGATAAAGAATTCACCATTTCAAGTGTTATTCCTGGTAGTGTGGAGAAGGCTTTGAAACAGCATTTACTTTCATCTTGGGGAAATACAATATACAGAAAATATAATTGGACTGTAAACTGAATAACTAAAATGTAAAATAACATTTTTTTTAGACTTTTATTGTGGTGCCAGTGGGATTACAAGTAGTAGTATATTGCAAAACACTATTCCAGTGATGTAGTATTGCACTTCCATAAAGAGACACCAGAGGCCAAAATATCCTGACTTTTATTTTGTAGCATGGATCAAGCTCCTAAAACATTGTACTCTACATTTCCCATAACGCAGCTCGATAACCCTGATTATTTTTCAGACTTTGGAAATCTCCCTCCAGAGCCACAGAAGACATTATACATTATACTTATGTTTTCACAGGCTGAGTAGAACTGACATGTTAACTTACCTTTATATGTAAAATAAGTGGGGTGCCCCTAGAATAAATAGCTGTGTTACTAATGGCAACCACATAGTTCTGAAGGAGGGGGGGCAGGTGAGGTTTCAGAAACTCATCACAGACCACAGTGCAGGTGACAGGCGTCTCCACACACTGACAATCAGTCATAGATTGAAGTGGAGGAGATGGATGTGAGCAGGGAGAAGTGACATTGCCTAGGAGGAGGGGATGCCTTGTGCACAGCATTTTAAAAAATATATTCACCCTCTTTGAGTTATAACATTTCTTGCATTCTGACAGTAAATACAAAATTTTCAGATGTTTGACCTTGAATACACTTTTCATGACGGCTCAGTTGTCTGAGAACGAGCAGAATGTACATCGCCAACTGAAGCGAAATACAAGATGACCCACTGAGTTAGAGATGGCAGAAAGTGAAATTCTGGACATTTACTGGCAATGGTGATAACGCCTTCCTCACCTCATCATTTACAGGTTGGAAATCCACTCCATTTCTGTCTGTGGCTCTGAGGTTATTGGATAAATTGATTTCTTGCTGACCTTTTCGACCCGCTCCTCCGATGCAAAAAGTTCTTAATGATGTGCTGCTGTCAGAGGTGCTGAAATCACAGATCCCTACAGAGGCTATTAGTCTACAATACATGGGCTGGAATTATGATGACAGGAGTGAACACCGTTGATACGCAAGAGCTTGACACAACAGTAGGAACACCTGTTAATATCATACAATCCAAGGCAACAGCCACACAGTGACTGCCTTTGTGAAGCTTGAAATACCTAGCCTTTTCACGTTTATTAATTCACTATAATTTAAATAACCTAATAGTTTAGGTTTTTAACACAACTGCATCTCTTTATACTTAATCATATTTTTCTAATCTCAGCGCTGTTTTATCTCTATTGTTCATACTGTTATATTTACTGTTAGTTTTAATGTGTTTTGCCAAGTTTATTATTCCCAGTACATAGCGCAGTCACAACTCTTGTATAACCACATATAAAGGATCTTCACCCAGTGTCTCTCATGTTATGTGTTTATGTTAAAAAACAAAACCTGGACAACATAGTGTATCATGATTGGATAAAAAGTGTCTGAAGTGTCTTGAATATGGATATTAGTGTTGACCTAAAAAAAATCCTTTACCATGTCAATGTAATTTTGACTCAGTAACACACAGTTCAACTTGTATTTACTACTATTTTCTGTGACTATTCTGTACTACGGTTTAGGACTACTTTTTACCTTGAAACACAATAATGAAAAAAGAACAGGGTTCCTGCAGACGGGGCTTTGAGAGTGGCTGGGGAAACAGTAGAAACATGACATATTCCAACTCTGTTATTACTGCACTGTTCAGGTCCCCTTGAGCAAGGCATTTATAATCCAACTGTGGCTCGGGGGCTCGCAGCAAATAGTGGGCTATTACTGGGCAGTTCCCAGTGGCCAGTGTCCAGTTATGTGTTTACATGTGCACACTCCTGTGTGGACTGGTGTGAGGCAAAGGCAGCGCTTTGCTCATTGAGATTGTGCTGGACAAATATGGAGATAAATAAAATATATATAAAATTAAATAAAAAAATACATAAAATAGAAATTAATAACATGAATTACAAGTAATTAAAACCAATGGAAACTAATAAATGAATCCATAACATGTCTGAATTGGGATAGGGTATTCCAGATTATACACCATAGAATATAATGAACTTCAAGTATCTCAAGCTTGCTGCTGAGAATAGCAGAAACACACTTTTCTTTTTCTTCTTCTTTTTTTTTAAAAATTTAAATGTTATTTTCCCCATCCATTACTGAACAACATCCACCCCAGTGGAGTTTTAGTGCTCCCCTCCGCCCCCTCCCACTAAAACCAGCCCATTCTGAAGCTTGGGGATAATGTGGCTGTCACTGTTTTGGGGGCTGGGGATCACTTTAACCCGGTCACAACGTGGGCAAGTTGCGCACGGTTTTTCTGCGTTGCCATGGGTTTTTTTTTCTTTTCTAAAACCTATTGACTGCGATAGGGTCCCTTCTTTTCTTTGAGTCTGTCTTTGTGGAGGAGGAGGAAGAAACCGCTATTACTTTTCTGCTTCCAGAGGCGGGGGGAGCGATAGTAGCAGCATCCAGGGGAGGGGAGGAGGTACTCCGGTTCAGACCAACTGCGAGGCGAAGCGGCGTAACAGTTAAACCTCTCTCTGCCCTCTTCCAGTGGCGCAGAAAATTCAACTTTCTGAACGACTGCCGCGACATGAGTTGCGTCTGAAGGTAAGTGTCTGGAATTTCTGTTCTTTCATATGGCTAGAGAAAAATATGCATGTCAATTTTGATATAGTTTTTTTACTTGTGGCACTTGTTACAAATTTAGCTAGCCCTCAACGGCGGAGCTCTCAGTTCAGGCACCTGTGTGGACTGTGTATGCTGCTCTTCGTGGCAGGTGGTTGAAAATTAAAATAAAAAGAATAAAAGAGGGGGATTTGTCACAGGGAGAAGTGGTCATGACTGGTGTTTTAATATTGTCAGTTTTTTCATGAGTGGAATAATAACTAGCTACATTTTTGCTCACACCTAGAGATGTGGGAGGTGAACTAGTGGAGGGCTAACCTAGCTTAACCAGGTTAACCCCACCTAGCAAGAGCAGAATTCACACTGCTTTTTCCTCCTCTTTTAGCAGAAAATGTTCTCATGAAGCTCTTTAAACGAACTAAATAATGCCAGGATGTTACAGTGGACAAGCATGAATGAATGTCTGTCTGAGTAGTGATGTCTGTGATAGTAATCACTGAGTGAGGATTATACTTTGTCATCCCTCTTATTCACCACTACACTGCCCATAACACAGCAGTGATCTCAGCCTGCTTATCACTGGCTCTCATGCTGAAAGCTGAACCGCAGAACTGAATCATACCTTGTCACCCAATGTGGTGAATAGCATTATCTCATTCTGAATTGGCAATAAACTGCTGTCATGTCATCTTACAAGTGACAGGCGCAGGAATAGTTATAGTATAGTAGGAAAAATGCAGACATCTCTGTAAGCCTGGTAACTATTATTTAGCAGATGATTTTTTTTTATATATAGAGAAAATGCATATATGCCATTTCAGCAGATTTATTCTTGTAACTGTGAAAAGGTAAGTAGTGTCACATGGCACTAGAAGCAGCCTTGAAAGTCTGTTAGACTTTACTCAGATTGAGAAAAAGGGGACATTTTTTGTTCTTTTTTTTTTCTTCCTGGCCTTGTCTATCTTCGCTGATGCCTTGGCAACAATGTGTTTTTAGGGAAAGAATAAACATAAACAAAAGCGTTTCCACAGACAAAATACCTCCCATTTCTTTAATCATCTCCCATCCTTAAGGAAATCGCTCTTCATTAGACGCACTTCTGTTGCACAAGTGTAAAGCATGCATGACACAAGATTAGAGTGATTGATGAGACTTGAATGAGTGTGATTAAAAGCACATTACAGTGACGTTTAAATCAGAAGATTGGGTTCTGTGGTGGTTACCTATATCTTTGGTAATTGATGGGGTGGGGGTGTGGGTGGAACAGTTGTGCGTTAGGCTTTTGTGCTTTGTTGCTTTTACAGACCTGATATATCTCACATGGATAACATAGTGATTCCCTCAGTATGAATATTGTATGAAATAATGTATGCAAATTTACCACACACTGTGTGGAAACGCTGCAAATTCAAATGTTGATTTCCTCAGTGTTGTTGTGCGGTGTCTCATTACACATGATGCCTTTGAGGGAATCCCAGGAAACAGAAATGTTTCATAGTTTACCCATAATTTTATATTTGTATTCCTTTTGATGCTTCTGCTTTATTGTTCACAACACAATCAACTTGGCCTATATAGTGTCTCTAACACTTTGTGGCACATTTCCCAAAGATGTTCAAGTCTAGTGTTGTAAACAAACACATCCTCACTACTCCTCATAGCACTTCTATCAGTTCTAGTAAGTGCTGCTCCTCCTGATACTGATCATGCTGCTGTTTAATGTTAAACGCAAAGACCTTCTGAAGGTCAGGCTGCCATTAGTGAATGTAATCATCTCAAGCTGCTCTTCAAGAAGAGCGGATCCTATTTATGTTGTGTCCCCTGTTCATCCCAGCAGAGCAATGCCATGTGCACATAGGTACAACAGCACTCATAGCCACTAATTATCACACACCAGGTAACTTGCCTGAATTTAATTTCTAGGCCAAAGACAAGAGCCTCTAATGGCACTTGTCATCACACGTGGTCCCCAGCCTCTCTGTATTCAGGGCAGTGGTGCTTTGTGTCCAGAAGTAGGTCGAATGCTTCTCACCAAACAATTTGAGCGAGAGCCAGTAATTGGACAAGCAAAGTGTCGACCATCTCCCAGCCGGGTCCATGTCAGCCAGCCCTCTTAATATGCAGCTCCAAACTGACGCATTTCATGGACCTTTTTCATCCTTTTAATCATTTAGATTACAAAATGCAGGAAAACAGAACATCCTTTGTAACAGTAGACAGCCTCCTTTCTTCATGTTTGTGGCTGGCACACTCAGCTGACTGTGAATATATAACAAATGTCTGCTCATGTGTTGAGAAAACACCCTGTCACAGTAACTGTAACTATGCAGATCAGACTTCCACCTGCACATCAGTGAGGCTTTACGCAGCGTGGTGTCTGGCTCTCTTTGGTGCGCGCAGATTGAAACTCAGCCACCCAGACGTGTGATAAAAAAAAAAAGCACCCAGGATCACACCTTGCTGTGCTGTTTTTTTTTTTTGTCTTATGCACAAGCATCACAAACTGGCAGCACGTTCTGAGGCAGGAAGTGCATTGAAGATGTGAAAGATAGAAAGGCTGCCTGTGATTTTGGCTTCACCTGTTAAATACAGGTGTGCTTACATATATATATGTGTGTGTGTGTGCTGTGTTGTCCTGTATAAACCATGAGAGAGGTGGGGCACTGAGAAAGAGAGAGAGAGACACACAGAGAGCTCTTTCTTTGTGGCTGGGCTGGATACACCTGTGCAGACTGAAAGCTGTTCCCCACCCTCAGTAATACATGTGTGTAAGCTGAGACATAGAAGACTGGAACCTGGATTTTTCATATTTGATTTAGAAGGTTTATCATCTAATATAGCATGTCTGCATTCCTACTTTTTCTATTAAGTCACGTACCTGATTTGTAAACTTAAACCACTCCAAAGTGCCGTTGTCTTATCTGTGCACACTCAGTAGTAGACGCATCTCTTATCAAGCATCAGCAATGTAATTTCAGGGTATAATTCGGTCTGTCTGTTGGAATCGGGAGTATCAGATGGCTATTAGAGATTAAAAAAATCAGCCTGCCAACAGTGAAGCAGGAGTGAATTGGAGCATCAGACTAATTGCTGCCCTGTTATCACCCCAATCTAGAATGTGTCGCTGCAGGTAACACACAAAAAAAAAAAGAAAACCCTGATCATCTAGGATGAGCCTGGCTTACAGACCGTGTGAACAGGTACGCTGATCCATGGGAATCAAGTATAAACCCCAAACTATGATGAAGACAAACACTGCACTGATACCAGGTGGTGTTGAGATGTTAAGAGTGTGTTTTCCCGGTGTGGCTGGCAGACACGGCGGGAAGGTGTGGAGCCTAGCAAGTACCCGGGCTCTAATTGAGGTTCAGCTCAGGCTCCAGCACTACAAGCAATTACAGTGATGGCTCGTGCTCCCTGTGCTGCAGGCAGAGTTGAGAGTGCTGCAGCGCTATGCCTTACCTGAGTCCTCCTCTTTCATGTTTGTTAGCGATGACAGCCGGAAAGGCACACTCTAGCCAGTATGTTCTGGAAATGTGTTTGGTAACATGAAATATTCATTTCCTTGCCTTGCTCTCTGGCAATGTGCATATTTATTTACTACATTTTTTTTTTTTTTTAATGATACCTGTGACCGGTTCAGAGGAGATACAGGAGTGCTGGAAATGATCCCCTTCTTGCTGATGGGCGGGGGGTGGCAGCAGAGGAGAGAGGAGATGGAAAGATAAGAGGTGCTGATCATCAGAATCAAGGTTTATTTCTTATTTAACAGGCCACTGCATCATTGGGGCCACTGGGTGAACATGATCAATGGCTTCTCGCGCTGCACGGACAATTAATCAGTGAAGTTAATACTGAAGGACAAACTGGCAGCGAGGTCAATGTTATCTCATATGTTCAGAGCTTCTCTTCCCGGTAGGAGAGGATAAGAGGTCAGTATCCAACATTGGTCATGTGTAACGCACACATCCCTGCCCGCAGGTATATTTTAGTCGGGCATTGTTCTTTTGCTTTGATACCGAGGCTGTTTTCCCACAGCTCAAATGTGTTACCCAGACATATTGTCAATTGCTGCCAGCCATACAGCTTGCACGCATTCCACATCTTTCATAATGTCATGTGTTTACGTGTCATCATTCAGGAAGAAAAAAAAAAAAAAAAAAAAAAAAAAAGAACGTCTCGTTATTGTTGTTCAAGCGACAACATTTACACACATCTTCCACTTGTTGTGTTATTATCCTCTCCTCAGGCTGCCATGTGTTTTTCATGGGAATTTTCCATCCTCTGTTGGATTCAATGAAAGACAGTATGTGCGGTTATTATTCCTGCCTCCTATTGCTTTAGAAAATTGTAAGTTTGATGTTTAATTAATCAATTTAGATTATGCTCACATGAAAACCATAACCAATACAGACAATCAAATATGGGCATGTTTTATGAGAGGAATTTTAATCCCACTGTGCATTGCTGTCAGTTTCAAACTCATTTCCTAATCTTATTGTCCTGTTTCTTTTTATTCCCGCTGAGATTTATAACACCGCTGTTATATCACATGGTACATATCCTCTAAATTCAATGTTTATGTTAAAAACCTTGGTGAAAAGGGCAACCCCACCATAAGATTCTCCAAGGAACAACAAACATGACAGCTATGCCTGGAAGAGTAAGAAGTTATTGCCCTAAAGTCACTGGGACACAGGGATGATTTCCATTTCAATTGCAGGCTCAATTTGGGATAACTCATGCATACAGAGGTAAGGCGAACAAAGAGCACAGGAATAAAAGTGACAAATGTAAAGAATAGAACCGGGGAACGCGGTATCATTGGCTTTGTGTCCCATGAAGGGTATTGTGTGCGACTGCTTGGATAAGGTTGCAGGGGGGACCCTTGGGACTTGGAAGTGAAGGGCACCGAGGATGAAGGAGGACACATGTGACAGGCAGGGGACACACAGAATGTAGCGGGACACAAGTGAAACACGCCTCTTCCCAAGATACTGGTACTATTTGATGGAATTGCCCATCTCACAGTTTCTCAGAGCCTGAGATGTTGGTTTCAAATAGTTTGTTTTGTCCAAAATCCCCAAATATTTAATTTGACAGAGAAAGGAAGAAAATTCTTATAGTTTAGAAGATGGAACCTGAAAATGTTTTGCATTTTCTTAACTTACAATTTTTCCCATTTTATACAGCATTGTAGTATGTGAAGTTCTTCTTCTAGTATGGCTGGTTTGAGTTAAGTCAAAGCCAAACAATGGTGACGTCTTCAGATTGCTTATTTTGCCTGACCAACATATTATTCATTTTACAATGATGTAAAACAGAGAAAAACATCAGATCCTTACATTTGAGGAGCTGAAACCGGAGAATGTATCCAACTTTGCTTAAAAATGAGTATGAAAGTAGTTGCAGTTAATTTTCAGTCGTATGACTTTGATGAATTGATTGTTTAGCTCTAATGAGTAGTGAAACTCAGATATCATATGACATTAGTATGAAAAAAAATCAAATGAGAACCAACTTAATTTAGTAATGTGGAAAGAAAATAAGGTCAGGTAGCTCACTCCACAATTTATCCCACTAAAACCTTGTCAATTTGAGAAAGTCACTGACGAATATAGAGGCTGTTTTCAAAACTGTGATGTGATAGTGTACAAAATCTGTTGTTGATGGTTTGTGTGAGATAATATATACCTTATGTGCTCTGGCAGTGTGTCTGGCAGTAGGTGAGTAGTATGTGTCTGTGTGACAGGGTCTGCTGTGAGGGCAGCAGTGCTCTACATCCACAGGCTTCCCTCGGGACCTCATTACACCATGTTGGGTTCCGTTGGGTACTGTAAGTGGACGACTGGGAGCCCCAGGCCGGTACAGCTCCATGTATGTTGATTTGGTGTGAACATGTGAAACCCTGGTGTCTGCTGTGCATAGTAAGAGCCTGTTTACTGGCCCAATGAGGCCTGGAGTCAGACACAGCACTGTGCACCAAATTGAAGATTAGAGAGCAGATCAAGCATGATTACGATCATGGAAGAAAGAGGCTAAGCTGCTGAGTGGTCAGTTTGCTAAGTGTGCTAACACCTGAGCAGGAACTGTAATCCTTCTTTTGTTTTCTGTTGCATTGATTCATTTGTCCTAAATTGTCTTTAAGGGCCAATCATAGTTGGAGAATGTGCAAGTGGCATATGACCTAATCTTTTCCTGCTAATGGGGGATACAAGATATGAAAGACTTTCATTCACAATATAACATTTTGAATAGTCTGGTGCTGTTATTGGCTATGAGGTGTACAATTTTGTTACAAGTTCATAGAAGTCCTTTGTGTGTGTCAGAACATAACTGTTAAAATATCATTTTATATTAAAAATGTACGTTGAATGACAAGATAGTTTCTGAAAGTCTTTGCAGTTGCCCTTTAGGGTTTTTCTACAAAGAGCCAGAACTCAGCATGTCTGTTTCTTAATGTACTCACCCCCAGATAGAGCAAATGTTGAGTGAGTAAGTACTCTTGCCAAGCTGGTACAGATCCAAATTAATTCATCAGCTTGGGGGAGCTCCACTCTCCATTTTTACAAGTGTGACCCTGAAGACCACCAGCTATGAACTACAGACCTTTTTGACCTCATTATTTTTAGAGTGTCAGATTTTTTGGGTAGAAACCAAGACTCTTTACAGAACACGTTTTTATGGCCTCATATGGGATTGCAAACAATCTCACCTTGTAACATTTTCTGTGGTTTACCGTGGAGTTTTAATGAGTGTCAGGAGATGGTTTTGCTGGCAAAATGAGACCAGTCACGAGATCTCATTGTGGTTAAGTATAGCTAGCTGTTATGATGGTTGAGGCTTAAAAAATAGCTTGGTGCTAAATTACTAAGCATTTTACTCCCATTGTCTCATTGGAACACACAAGAAGGCAGCAGTAGGGCTAAATACTGTTTAATTGCATTAGCTAATCAGTGTAATGCAGGCTTTCGTGAACACAACTACTAGAGAAAAGCTAAATCTGAGTGTTGTGCTCATTATGAAATTCCAACCAATTAGCATGCACTACAGCTGGAATGATCTTCCTTTTAGAAAATAGCATAACATTGCTTTACTTTCAGAGGATAGTGAAATAGATAAAATACTGTACACTTGGCCTCATCTGTTTACATCTTGTTTCTCTTTTGTAGTATAAAAATAGTAGAAAATAAAAGTAAATAGATTCCAATAATATTCATTGGGTCCATAGTTAGACTCAGACAAGCTCTTCTTACAATGCTCTTTAGTTGTTTTTTTTCTTTTCAAAAAGCATATTTGCTTTGTTTCTTTAGAGAAACAGCTGCAGGGTCTTTCTGTTGGTCATGATCCCAGCAGTGAAAATAGACTAGATTTTTAAGCAATGTGTGTGAAATGTGTTTCTTCAGAGCAGAGGCAAATACACAATCTGATATAAACTAGTGAATTTAACAAAAATGAAGCACAACCTAAGAAGAAAATCTCTCAAAGGAAAATAATGATGACATTATTCTGTCACAGAGGCAACACATGATTATCAGCCAAATGCTAATTTACTATGTCAAAATAAAACAGATATGTTGGAGAGAAGAAAACAGATGTTTGTTTCAGACTTACCATGTTGATATTAAGAGGAACAAATACTTTATAGATAAAAACAGTGCCCCGCAGCCCAATAATTGGTTTTTGTGGCTTGTCTGCCTCTTATCTGCGGTTGCACTGGTATTACTCTGCCTAACAAATTGTTGTAGGTCGACTTTGTGCTCATTTGAAAATGTTCAAACACCAATATAGAAGAGAGATTATTTTTGTTTCCTGCAAACCGGTGTATAGGAGTGTTTTAAGCTTTAAATATTCAAACTGGAGATGAAAATAATTCTCTGAGTTAGTTAGTTTTAGATTTTAAAGTTGGTTGAATTCTGCCTTGTGAAACCTCAGATATCTACGTGTAAAATCTAAACAGTGTAAACATTTGCCGTATGCTATAAAAAGACACAGTTCAACTCTTCAGCTGTGGACTGTGATGGAAATCTGGGTTTAATCTGGTCGGGGTTCATTAAATGCGGCAGTGGTTCAGGCTGTGGTCAGGTTAAAACAGAATGCACGTCAGTCTGGCCAAGTGGAGCCAGATTTTTCAGCTCAATCAAAATCTACAGTTTGTGTTTGAACAGATCATTTCACACCATTTCAATGTGAGTGCTTTGGCAGTTTGAAATGGCTTAAAGGCTTGAAGCGATGGCTTTGAGAAACAAAAACAGATCAATAGAGGTGATCCTAGAGAAATCCTACTTTGATATCCTGGGCTTCAGACTGGGAATACTCCCATCAGTCTTCATATGACACAAAACACAGGCTTTTCTGTCTGGATGGATCCTCACTTTTCCGTGGCTTTCCGCTGACCCTTCCAGTTTCCTGTGGCATGTCACGAACCAGAAGCAGTGCGTGTCATCTTCCCGGTAAGGACGTCAGGGTGGTCTTCAGTTGTATGACTCACCCTCAGCACCACAATCCCTTGAGATACCGTACTGTAGGCAGTTTGTTGTCTTAAACATTGACATTTGCATTTAAATTGACTTCATGCCACCGTGATTTATTTCTTGAGAGAGTGGCAGAGTTTTGTCGACGGCTTTGCCTCTTTAATTCTCTTGCATCTGCCGTGTGTATGATAACAAAAGCAGGATTATTATTCAGTGAAATCATAGTCTAACTTTGTTTCACAGTGTACTCGAGCCACACACCAGCCACAGACCACTTGTGTCTCACAAAATTTTCTCACAACTGCAGATTAAATTCTAGTCAGTCATGCTTGATGGGTTTTCTCATGAATTAATTGTTGTATAGAGAAAAAAAAATTTCTTCACTTTGGAAAGAAAATTAAACTCAGAGAAAATATAAAACGGTGTTCCTATGAACGGAACATTTCTAGAACCAAGGTGAAGCCACTACACAAGGCTCTTATGAAACTACATTGCGGATTGACTTGTAATGCTCATTGACATTTGTTCTAACACATTTTTGCGTGTGCTCCAATGCTAAAATGGGTTTTGCTATTTCCCATAGTTCCAGTGTCACTAAAAGGGTGAGTAATACCTGTTAAGTGTGTGAATTCACTTGAGAATATATTTAATTTGAAGCCTTTTCAAAATCATGTTGATGACAACCTGCGTGATTTATCCACCTTACAAAAATAATCGTACAAAGAGGCTGCAGGCTCCGCAGGGGTCATGGTAATTTAGGAGGCCATGGTGTTCATGGGATGACAGTTTGACACAGGATGTTTGCAGAGATCCCTCCAGAAAGCAAGTATAATTGACACCATTAGCCTCGAGGTCTGTCAGTTTTCTGACAGTTGATGTATTCACGTGTGCCCCCCCTTCACTATAGATAACAAATTCATACCTCCTGTTTTTTAAAACCATTTTACACCTCAGTAATCCCTTTCTAACAGGTACTTGGCCCAGCTGAGCCACAGTTTCCACCCTGTGTCATGGATTTGTGATTATCCTCCTCAGAGTGTGAAGTGGGTGAAGCCCTGGCTAACATGTCCTCATGAAAGTCTGTCCACAGGTCTGATTCCCCCAGGGTGCGTATTCTTGTCTTCTTGTTAAGCTGGTGCTATATAGGCCCCATGGCTGTGCTGTGTGGTATAACTCACCTGCTGTTGAAACATTTGGATCATATCCCTGAGCAGTGAGCAGGTCCCCGGTTCCCCATTTGCAATCCAAGCCAAAGTTACAGATGGCTCTGCTTCTTCCTGTGGTTCACCAGCGGTAGAGGTGAGGAGAGTTTGAAGGTTACACGCGGCTCTTCCTCTGCTGTTGCGTGTCGAATGTCATTACTGACACACGGAGGGCCTCTTTAATACTTGAGCCTCTCTTTTTCTTTACCACCTGCAGTGTGATGGGATTTTAGCCGGGGTCGAAAGTGTGCCAAAAGGACTGCTATTAACCCCGTGTATTGTGCTTGTTCCCATGTTCATAATGGAGCAGACCACATTCCTTTCAGTGAACACGAACATAGTTTGCTGGCTCTCAAAGAACTTTAATACAGGTTTTCGCAACAGTGGACACACTTTTATTCCCTTTTCACACAACCCTCATTTTTCAACACTGTTTGGACCAAAGCTGCTTCTCTTGGGAATGGGTTTTAGCTATCTCAATCATGAAGTAAACAACATCCTTCCTCTCGTTCGCTACACGACCAGAGTGTAAAGAACTATTCAAATGGAGTGAAAGACAATGAGCCTTCTCCAGTGTGTGTGGGAGTGTATCTTAACTTCACAAAGAGAGACTGATGCTCAGTTTGTAAGCTGAAAGAGGCATGTTAGCATCACAGTGGAGGAAAAAAAAGGAGGATTTTTCCAGCAACTATAGCAGTGATATTTTGACCCACTGCATCAGGAAGATGTAAATGACTTCAGGGATGATGTTTGCACTTGGCATTTTGCTAAATGTGCACAGATCAAACATCCTCGACACCCAATCTTAACTTGAGGCTTTTTATGAGGTTAGTTAATAATTTATTTCACAGTGGTGGTCTGTTAATGTTAAACATTGATAGTGGTTGGAAGTGAAATCTTTATTTTGTACTGTTGTCTTCTAACACAGATGGCTGAGCAGCTGTGATTGAAATAATTAGTTGAAAGAAAGATAAAACAATCTACTAGGTTTGTACCCTCCTACATCATTTTGTGACTGTATGTGTACTACCCTGGAGAGATGAGGGGTGGGGGGGACTGGTGTGAGTAATGGATATTCATCGACTGTATAGGGACTGTCTATGTGGTAATTCATATTGTATGTAGCTGGAGGAGCATAAGGTTGCTGGGAGGGCATGTATTGCCAGTGGAGTCACGACTATCTGTCTCTTTTCTTCTGAATTGTGAGACGGGGGCCAATACTGATCAAGCCAACCGTAAGCATAGCTCTAGGTGGGGGAATTCCATTATGATGCTCAGCCTGAAAAGACCCCACACTGGCTCCAGCAGCTACCAGAGAGGGATTTGTTTTGCTCAATAAGTGGTGAAAATGGTTTCAAAATGCTTTTTTTCCCCCCAACACAAAGGCTGATTTATAAGTCTGCATGTCTCCAGTTTCCTGCTGCTGTGTTACTGCAGGACGTGGGACCATTCGACTTGCTTTTCTGTCACTGTCAGTACACAGCACCCAGGTTGAAGGGTGGGGTTGGCCCGCTGGAGTCTGCTGCTTTGATTTGTTAAATTTATGGACGCTTTCTCTGCTAAGCGTTGCATAGAATGCCTGTTCTTATATACAGAGAT
Source organism: Euthynnus affinis (assembly GCA_029490765.1). NCBI lineage: Eukaryota > Metazoa > Chordata > Actinopteri > Scombriformes > Scombridae > Euthynnus > Euthynnus affinis. The sequence continues at coordinate 6,333,733 of CM055840.1, read as the reverse complement.
ATAAAGCGGAGGGTGTAAACAACAGTGGAAAGCATTTACATGGAAGAGAGACAGAACAAACAAGTTTGATCAAAGCTGTATGTGCTTCAGTGCATCAAAGAGATGTTGTTCTGAGCCATTTGGTTCCTGTCTTGACCCAGTAAATGCAGAAAGGTTACCATCTACAGAAGAGCATGTTGAGGAACACTTTCCCTTTCCAACCAGAGCTGGGAGCTCTGGTGCCCAGAATGCCGAGCACAGCAAGTCCACAGCCATCATCATTAAAGCTGCACTGCTGTGGACACTAATGGCTGTCCCCGTTCTGCTGCATCGGCACATCTGAGACTTGAGGGTGTGAACACATGAATTAACTGAAGAAAGATGAATTCACAGTTCCTATCTTGCTTTAAAGGCGGATGCAGGATGTAGGAACCTTTGTAGCCAGGAGCCACTGTGAGTGCATTAGTGGCGATGTCCTCTTTCAACCAACTCTTGAATCATCAAAGGAGGCTAATTGGGGAGTTTTGTCCTCGTTTATCTTCATTTAAATGCTGGAAAAGATGGCGTTGTTTACTCGTTTCAATATTGAGAAGGGGGGGAGCGGGGAGGAGAGACAAACAGTGGTGGCAGTGTTAAACTGGGGGATGGGGCTGGTAGAATTGATGTGCTGTGGATGTGCTTTCCCTGGACTCCTAATTGTGTTTTAAGATTTCAAACTGCCATATAAGCATCTTCAAACGGAAAATGTTCCAGCATCCAAAGGTGTGATAGTAAATGTCTGCATGCATTTTTTTTTTTAGTCAAATGAAGATTTATTGCCTCTATTTCTAAAGAAAGTGTTAAATGCAATATTTGAAAATCAATATAGGGTCATGACAAGGCACATTCATCATGTTTGTTCATTTCTGAAGTCATGGTGAAAAGCTTTACATGGCTGTCTTTTCCCAATTACATGTAATGACACATACACAATCTAACCCCCTTCTGTTGTTTTTGTGGTGGCAGTATAGATTTTCAGCCATCCAAATGAACTCATTGTGCTTGGCCTTTTCCCTAGTTTGAGGCACAATCATCCGCTCTTCCAAATATACACTTTACTAATCAATGAGCTCTCACATTAATTTAACTCCGTGTGCCACTGAGAGCTTGTGGTAAATTCTCTGTATCATAGGTAGAATTATATTAGTGTGGTTCCCTGTTGTCCTGGCCACTGAAAAGGCTGCTTCATTGGTGCCATGGCACACAGACTGGGTTTTGCTATGGCCTCATGCTTTTATTTGAATTTTTTTTGAATTAGTCACTTGAAGGGATAACCAGATTGGTTGCAGAAAGAAAGTACTTGGTTTTCTATGTAGCTTGGTTGGATTTATCAGGATTTCACACCATATAGATCATTACTTATGTTTTGACTAATGAATCCAATATGATTCTGTAAAATAGGGTGTCGCTGATAATGATTAGCCCAATGGCTGCGCGCTGTCCTACCTGATGCTGATCAATACTCATATTCCATGAAATCAATTACTCATATGGAGCAGAGGCTGGGATTCCCAGTCCTGCTTTTTGGTTGGCTCCTGACCAAAATTGAACTTCTGGGGCCAATCCTGATAATGATTTTCTTGATAGAAATATTGTGAAGACAATAAATCAGCTGATATTTCTTTAGTTTTGATGATCAAAGTGTAACGACAAAGACTGGGCTAAAAGAGAGTATTTTACAGTTGAAGAATAACCTTCTAATCTGGAATATGCTGCTCTGCCAGCTCCCATGAACTGCGATACCAATCTGTCTTTGTTAAGCCAATATTCACTAATATCATCAACCATGCGATCAATCAGCCTGCCTCTAATTTTATGGTTTTAATCATATTAGCAGGCCTAGAATTAAGTCATTTTTAGAGCAAGGCCACTTTGGCCTTTGATAAATACAAATTTATTGGGGCATCACGGCCAACATGTACAGCACCGAACCCAAAAGCAATGGTGCATTAACAATAAGTCACAATTACATTGTATGAGGACAAAGCAGTATACAATCAACAATTAGTAGTCAGTATATTAAAAAAAACAGTACTGAGTGTATTAAAATGGTACACTGAATGTTTGACTTCTGCACAAAATGGAAAAATGTGAACAATTATATTAATTGTTATTGTTATATTGTAACGACAAAGTCTATAAATAGGTAATTGTGATCAAAATTTATCTAAACAACACATGTGCAACTATTAACATTTGAATCTGTGATCATAGCAGCAGCCACAAAAATGACTTGAAACATTTTTTACGAAACTTCTCAAGGAGACACTATGATGACAGCTGCCAGTCATGTAACAGCCGACACACTCTCCTGATCTGTCTTAACTGAGATGTGACTGCTTTTAGACTTTGTGTGTGTGTGTGTGTTCACGTTGTATTGTGCTGAAAAAGTAACAATTCATCAGGTCTCACAGCAAGTTATAAACGCTATGTACATTTGTAGTTAGCTAAGTTAACACTATGCAGCGACATCCTGGTTAGCATGTCAACAGTTAACTGTTGAGAATATTTTTGACCGGTTACGCATGTTGGTCTAAAGGTTAATTTGCATACACACTCCACTAATGGCTTGTTCATATAAGTCTACATTAGCTGTGGACTCACTGCTATGTTAGCAGCTGTTGCCAGCTGCTGAACCACCGCTGTTTTGATATCAAATGATAGATGATATCATCATGTTCAATACTTGAATACAGCTTTGTCTTCTCTTACCTGCAGGTTTGGTGTTTTGGTCCAACAACCCCCTGTTACTGATGAAGCTAATGTCTATGCTGTTGCTGTTCTTTTAAAACTAACCAACATTAAAACTAGTGACTTTTCCTGATTGGTGTATTTGAATGTGATTACAGTCACAGCACATGCTGGGTGCCACATTTAGACTTCCAGCTGACATCATGGGTTGAATTGTTTGTTGTGCTAAGATTAGTTTGATGGTGTCAACAGTGTGAAAGTGATTGTGGTAAATAGGTTTATATTTTTATGTAATAAAACTGCTTAAGTGTGTGTTTAGTGCTTAGTGTGTTAAAATGCCAAGGAGCTGAAGAACAAAATTGAAGATTGGTATTGAGGTCAAGGTTCTAGTACTTGTATTGCAGCCCTAGCTGGCAGAAGGCTACATTCACTAGTCCAACGTAGTTAAATGGTATGAAGTAACCCTTTACTTCACAGCTCTCTAAATGTCCTCTGACAAACTTAGCCTTTGATAGTCTTTTTCCTGCTGCCTTGCTATTTACAAATGGAGCCTCAAAACAGTTGCCAAGCTACAGATTAGATGGGATTTAGACATGCTCGAATTTGGTATCAGTGTATTGAAATAAAGGTAGAAGGTTGTTCTACAGGATGAAATCCATGGAGCACAAGTATCACTATTAATCTGCTCACTGTAAAATAGAACCAATATCACAAATTTCATTCCAACGACACTAAACAACTCAAAAACTTAATGTTTTGACATGTGTTTACAATTTCCTGTTAGCAAGGTATACTCTATCTAGTTCACTTGTATTTTGATCAATTCTGTTTTTTCAATAACCTCATTCTGAATTAGAAGCTGAGCGCTTTGGCACCGCAGACATCTGGTGATACAGAATCAAGGCCTTCTGAGAGGTGTACGCATGTTACTAAGATGCAGCGTACCCACCATTGTTCATCATTAGACCCAGCTGAAGAATATGCATTATGGATGATGTAGGCATGCCAAATGTAAGACATAAACTGTTAATAGTTTTGAGATGAACGCTAGGAAGTCAGACAGTGAAGAGAATGCGTCAGACTGACCGCAGATCCTGCTGTGACCACATGATGAGATAGAATCAGAGATCAATCAAAGCCTTTGTTAATTGAGCAGCAGAGAGGAATTCTGCTTGGTCTTTTACCAGCTGTCTAAAAAAGCGACATGATGAAATCAATGAAGCACTTCTGTCTTCATGACGTGTTACATCTGGAGGTTTGTGGGAAAAAAAGTGTCAATTGAAGTGTTAATAATCATTATTATGGTCCTAATAAAAGCAGATGTATTTTCTTTTGGATATGTGGTCGATTTTGTCCTCTGTCACAGCTAGAAAAGGTCATAAATGAAGCACAGTCTGTTTTTATTGACTTGTTCTATTTGAGCCAAACCCCCTTCAGTCATACAGTAACCTAGTAGGGCAAACAATATTAAGCATACAGTAGTTATGTATGATAAAAGCTGCCTTTCAAACTTTTACAGGCACTTGCAACAAACAAAAAGGCGATTATATTTATGTATATATTTTTATTAGTGGAATCTTTATATATCCATATACAAATAATTATAAAAGAACAGTATTGTGCAAAACTACTGAATAAAAAGAACTAATTTTCTAGGAAATTCTACTGTCAAATGTTCTCTCCATGCTACCCTAACTTCAATATGTCCAAAACAGAGCAATTCCTAAACCTCTCTTTAATAGAGTCTTTCAGGGAGGCACAGGAAGAGGAACAAATGCCTCTATTCAGTAGCGTCCAAAATGCTAATGCCTCCGGCTCTTAACACGCTTATAAGGGTTCCCATGTCACGACATGGCATGGTCCATCCTAATGGTGGCTGTGGCTTGGGACTCCATGAAAAAGCCAGACCACGAGAAATATGACAACAAGACCGCTGGTTTCCTGGGGAACAGGACATCTGAATCCCCTATTTTCAGTCTGGAAGGTGCACACATGCATGTTATATCATGTCAAACATTAAGGTTTCTTTTTTTTTCACAAAGTCTTCAGTCGCTGAAAACTCTGTTAAGAACGGCGCTTGGACTGTGACATTTAAAACAATGTTACTGGCATTGTGTGGTTTTGTGACTGTAACCGCCCCCACACCAGTGTAGCCATGGACTTTGGTGACTGGTTGAAGGGAAAAAAGAGGCAATAAAATAACCAATAACACAAGCGCTGCCATTGGAACATTGTTGACCATTTCAGTGGGTTATATCGAATTCCAGTAACTATGTGCTCCTATATGTAAATGATGTTAACACAAGGTTCTGTATTGGAGGAACTTTCTGCAAGCAAATAAATGAAGGGCAGGCAGGGTTTAGTGATTGTGAGGGAAAGTAATTACTTCTTATCTGGATGTATGTTGGAAGGCAGTCTGCCGAGCTAGGCCCCAACCTCCAGGTCTTTTTGGATTGATGATATGTCAGCTGCTCAAAAGGTATTTCTTGAGTGACATTCTGGCTAACCTGTGGAACAGGTTCAATGTTGTATTGACCAGTTCAAATGATTAGACAACAGAGTACATCAAACTTTTCTCTCAACTCTTAATTCCATTTTCAATATGTCATTTCATGATCTAAAGCGTACAGCATACAGCTGTTTACACAGTTTGAACCGACATTATTGAACTACTCAGAGGATGAGATACAGTCTCTCAAGACTACACTCCCAATAGTGCTATTGATGATCGGATAGAAAGTACACGATAGACATTAGAGTAAATTGACTGTGCAATACTTGGACTACAGAGTGACGAGCTGCCATCGATGCCACTTTTCAACAGGAGTGAATTACTGCGTAGGAGTACATTTCCCATGCCTTTCCTCAAGCAATATCACTGTTGTATCATTTAAGCAATTCAAAGACTTTAATTACGCCTACTAGTCAAAATTTTTGTACAGATGTGTCCTTGAGGAAACACACTTCTCTGTTGTAGAAAAATGTTTTAAGACAAACTCTTTTATAGTAGCCCAATAATTTATCAGTGTTTATTTTTCAGTTTTATACATTTTCATCAATTTTTGATTCCAGTTCGGATAGAATAATAATAATATATTCCTGTATTTATTTTGTCAAAACAAAAATGATGAGCTGTAAGTACTGAATGTAAATCCATACAGCATACATGTATGTTTCCCACACTGTCAAAAGGCCTCTGTTCAAAGCAGTAGTCTAGAAGAGATCAGTCAAATATTTGGGCATCCTGCCATGAACAATGAACCACTATTGTGCTATCACAAAAAATCTGATTCACTGTACCAATGCCCATTCAATGGTACATCCTTTTTGATGAGCCACCTTTTGTTGTCATTGTTCCCCATTTCTTACTCAGTATTGTGTGTACACTGCATCTTCACCATTACATCATTGACATTTTCTGTTGACATATACATCAGAAGAAATCATTAGATTGAGGGTGCCGGTACCTTTCAGTGAAAAAGACCTCCTTACTCTTTTTTTGTTTTCCTTTGGATGGCTTGTTGTTGAGTTCACAATGCTGCTGGTTCAGTCATCAGTAACCTAATTATACAGCCACCACATGAAGCTACAGGGAGGTCAGATGTGTGCCCGGCTCACCGCTGGCCAACCTGTTACTGCGATGTGGTCCCAACCACAAAACAAATGTACATTGTGCCAGTATTTGAAGTATCATGCATGATTACAATACACCTTTCTTTGAAAATGACTGAGTTGGATCTGTGACTAATACTGGTTGGCAAGATGTGCAATTCAAAAATCTTTTATGCTTCAGGTTTGTTACATTTTGTGTTTATGTTGGTTTAATTTCATGTGAAATTGCGTTTTCACCACCTGAATGCACCTGAATATGTCAACCACCATCTTTAAGTGTAGTCATAAAAATAATTACTTCATTTTAAAATATCACATGTCAATAGATTTTATTAAGATTGTCTCTAAATTTAAATTTTATGCATTTTTACAATCTTGAGGGGGACGTATGCTGAAACACCTCTGCAAATATTACTGTATATTATCATATTTTAAAAAAAAAGTTTATGCCAGTTTGACACAAACCAGTTACACCACCTTAACATTTTGCTTCTACAGTCAAAGGCCATTGTTTGTTGAAGAAATTGACAGTGAAAATCAAACATGACAGTCAGTAAGGTCATATGAACTTTGTGTTTTATTTTATTTCAAGAAACAAAAGGCTTGTAATGGGAGAAAAATGGTATAACTGGTTACACAATTGGACATTTAAATTTAAAATAAAATTTGACAGGCATCATTATGGACAGTTATATAAGCACATGATGTGAGTATTTCAAACATAATTTAAGTAAAGTTTGTATAATTATAATGAATGATGAATGTTTTCCTGGCATCTTATGATTTGACATGTAAACCTAAGCATAACTGACCATACCCTCAAATTATGTGAGGGTCATCAGGGGTCCTTGTCTGTCATAATTTCCTGTCACATGGTCTTCTTGCACAATATTAACAAAACTGCTTCTTGAATGGTGGCTTCACCACCTAGGAGGTTAACTTTACTGACATGATTACATAAATGAATTATGATATTCAGAACAATGGTGTTCCATTACTTGTATTTGATATCATAATTTAAGATTTTGCCAAACTAGTTGATAGGGTGTTTTATTGAGAATTTCACATTTTTAAGCAAGTTTAATTAATTGTTTTTTACGGTTACACCACCTTGACATCATCCCACAACTAATCTCTCAAAATTCATTAAAACCAGACATTTTTGACTAGGTCCTCAAAAAAGAATGTATGCAAGTGATTTGCAAGTTTATTTTCAAATTTTAACTCTCTTAAATTTTACTAAACCACATGGACACAAAAAATTTGTGTTGTGTCACAGATATGGTGCCAACACTAATGATTTTTGTCTCCATTTTCTTTCCTCACCCTGTCCTGTTGTAGGTTCGATTTTATGATTAAGCAAATTAGATTTTATCCCACTCAGGACAGATGCTAGACCGCAGCATAGCAGCTAAATGCTGTTACTGCATCAGTACTTCAACATATACTCAGAACCTGAGGACCTCATTCTCTTTTGCTCTGACCACTTGATACCTCTTGAGACCTGAATTAACTCCCTCTTTGCTCATTTGAAATGTAGAGCCTTTTACTGCTCTTACCTCCCACCGCTTAACCCTAAATGTAGCATGTATCAATGAAAACTAAAAGCTTTTTTTGCTTGGCTTCGCTAAGGCTGCATAGCTTAATGTTTTCCAATTATTGTGAGAGATTGAAAATTTGTGAAAACCATTGCACAGTTTTCTTTCTGCTTGCAATTCCCCCATTGTTCTTTATATTTTCTATTACGTGAGGCATATTGTGTTGTGTCCTTGCCACAAGAGGACCTTGATTTCTGTAAATTGTGATGAACAGTGTCTTCTTGCCGTAGAAAACAGGTCAAGTTTTCATTCAGACCTCAAATCTGGAGGAACATTTTATACTGTAATACTGGTTGAAAAACCTGGATTTAAAAAAGTTGCCAAGCTAAGTCACCAACTGGCATAATAAAATACCAATGTGTGGGAAAAATACAGCCGTTAGGTCTCCTCTATGTGACTTTTACTACAACAAACAGCAGACCTCCACCCACACACAAGAAACACAAAGCAATATTCTGTCTTCAGGCAGAGCTTTTGATGTTAGCCTGACAAAGGCACCAACTCCAGCAGCCCCTTTCACTGTTTTTTTTTTAACGCCCCATGTGTCTTTTCAAGTTTTGAAAAGATGACTTTCTGGGTGTGCCTTGTTTCAGTTGGAAGCGGGCATTTGCGTCATTTGTTCGAACATCCTTTCAAGTGGCATCAGCTCTTAGAAACATTGAGAAGCTTTAAGCTCTTGATTTGGTGAGACACTCTACATCCACCGTTGTGGTTTGATGTTCAGTGGATATCTCAGCACAGTGGTTATATTCCTTATTTTATGATAACAGTTCTTACTGTACCACCAATGCACATAAACAGTAACACAATTATGGAAACCAAACATTTTTATGACTGGCCATTGAATATTACACCTAATGAGGAAATTGTACCTGTCTTGCTCCAAGCCACCAGGTGCTACTTTATGCTCGTCCATAAATTTCTCAGGTACTCTGTAATTTATTAAGCCGTCTGTATCATGCATGAGGTTGTAGGCAAATGTCAGGTTCTTGCACTTCCACAACCGGCCCCTCCAGACACGTGAATAATTTATATTGATTTTAAGTTTTACAAGCCACTGCTACCCTGAGCCCCAAGTATCCTGTGCTGTGCTTGTATTTCTTGGAACATATGTAGCTTAAAAATATATACATAAAAAAAACTGATGCAATCCATCAAGTAAAGCCAGAAGGGATATTTGCATGGTACTACAGTTTCTGCTGTACTTTATAGAATTGTGCCTGTGGGCTACTACACCTGACATGGGCTAATTGGCTATCAAGAGAGGCTCTGAGAATAATAAGACTGCAGGTTTCCCACTAGTGTTTGCTGCCTTTGTGAAAAGTAAAGACAAGAAAGAAGTATGTGGTTTTGTTGCAGGGTATGTTCTCCTGAGTGGACACATTTTTAGGTAAATATTAGAGAAACAAGGATCTCTTAGTGTTACTAAGGCAAAGTAACATCTAAACAATATCATCAGCCCACACACCACGTCCAAAGTAGACCTGCCAGTGTTCTTTTTATGTGCTCAGTGAATGGCCATGAGGATGAAGCTTGAAAAGTTGGCCAGCCAGCCTATTGAACAAGTCTGTATAAAAACACACACACACAGACACATAGGCAAGGCCGCACCCCCAACACCCCCAACCCTCTACACACACACACGCACACACACACTCATATATCTTTAATTTGTCTCAAATATTGGTCTGCCCCCTCATCTCTTGCTGCGCGCCCATGTGAGACGGATCCCACCGACATTTTCCACCGCAGGATTAACTGTGTAGCGCGACGGGCCGCTCTGCCTCAGTGGTCCTAAAGGGCTGACCCCAAGATGTGTGTGTGAAGGGGTGGCCAGCAGGACGCTCCTTAAAAGGCTATTAGATCCTTGCTGCTTATTATGAGTGGGCGTGCAACTAAATGATCTGCTCTGCTTTCCCTTGTCGTAGGACTATAGGCAGAAAAAAAGCTTGTTTTCTGGAAATAATTAATCCTACTTGTGGGCATAATAGTACTGAGGAGAACACAGTTGCTAGTGCCTTGAGTATTGAAACCTTTCAAACCCTTTATTCTGACAGGTGGTCTGCTACTGATGGAGATGATCATCTTCTCATTTAGCTCCCTGCCTGCAGGACCTTTCCATTAAATTACAACTGAACCACCCTCTCTGGAGAAGGAGATTTGATTCAGGCTAGAGTGTGCACTTGTGTGAGCAGGTTTCTGAGTGTGTGTGTGCGTGTGTGTGTGTGTGTTTGTGCACACAGCGTCTGTGCCAGTGTGTGCATGCTGATCCCTCCAACCTAGGCTGTGTGTCTAGGGTGTATCTCAAAGCGGAGCCAAAGCCGGTTACCATGCCTACACATTTTACTAAGAGACAACGCATTTATCTTAATGAATTCATTTTCAAGCTTATGTTTGCCGCTGTATTCTCTGTCAGCTGTGTACACACTCTAAATAGCTGTGGAGCAGAGGCCCTTCCCATTGCTAAAAGTGACCTGAGGGAAATAGCTTATTGATTCTTGGGGGGAAACATGATTAAATTGAGTTCTAAGTGGACACTTCATCTGAACTTGTCTACAAGAGAGAAGATAAAGTACAGGAGCCAATCTGCTTTTGTCAAGGTTCAGGTCTACTAATTCCCATTGAATACAGTTAATTGAATTGCGCCCTTCTATTCTTTATATTTGGATTTATTCATTTATTTTTAATGTAATGTTCAAGTTCAAAATGTGCAAATCATTATATCTCGAAGACTATTGACATCTTACAATATTTTGAACTTGGATCATGTCAGATGACACTGACACTATTATACTGACATGCACAATGTATTCCACAAGCATATAATAGTTCTAAGTAAACCAGTCAAACCAATATGCAGTTTAACATCTTGTAAAGGTCTTGTTTGCTTACTATGCAGCCCAGCTACTGTAGGTGTTGTGCAGCCAGAGAGGGAACAGACGTTGTTGTGCACATTGTGTTCAGTAGGTGTGCTAATCAGGAGTAGAGATCCCCTGATCACTGCCATGATCGCTGAGCACGCCATCTGTGATGCTCTGATGGCCAGCAGTCTGGCTGAGAGAGCTGGATAACAGTCTGGTATAGTCTCTCTCTCTCTCTCCTTTGCAATCCCTGTTCTCACAGGCCTGCAGTCAGGGCTCTGCCTTCACACTCCCCTCAGTATGCTGTTTGACTTGACTTGAAAGACTTGGGACCACTTAACACTTGCTCACAGGCACTTTTATAATATTAAACATTTTGTATAAGCTCAGATAAACCACAGAATGTGTGCAGCTTTCCAGTGTTTTTTGAATTTATCTGTTATCTGTTGTTTGATCAGATTCTTTGTAGTGTGCCGTGCTGAATAAATCAGCTGTCAACACGGATCTGGAAATAATTGAGCAGACTATTAAAGTGCCACGGATAATGGGGGATTGCACACAAATGTGGGTAATTTCAATGCTGGAATTTTGTCTGTTTTTCATCTGCAGTAAACAGTACCAGTTACATTTCTGGCAATAATGCACAGGCTCTCGCTGAGTTCACATAGAATTGTAACTTGTTTTTAATGAAATTCCTAAACTGTGAACTGACTGAAATGTATAAACGCGCTCATGTAGCATGCCGCAGTAAACAGCACCACAATGCACCAACCGAGGAAAACTTTTCAACAATACATACTTTTATCGATCGGTATGAAGTTAGAGGCACTTGTTACCATGGCAACTCATAAGAAAACCACACACGGAAATGCACTGGTTTTCATATTGATTCAGAGCTCAGAGACTGAAGCACATGGTATCAGCCAAAGGCAGGTTGCCCTGCTTCTATCTACAAGTGCCAGGTTAGAGGCTTATTGACCGTTTTTGACAGACTGAGTAACAGACGAGTTTTTGGTGAAATGGGCCGTATGCCCAAAGTTCAATTAAATGCCTCACACACTGTGAGTAGCCAGCATGTATGCCAAATGGTGAGAAAAGTATAAATCAGCCTCCGTGCTACCTCAGCAATCTGCTTGTCCTTCAGGGATATTGATGGCTTTACTTAAACTCATTTTTTACAATTCACTTTAATGCTATAACATTTATCTTCTCCTGACAGGTTGAAGGAGACTTTTTTTTTTTATCTATCACATGAGTGCATGCTTTGGAAACACATGGTGACATTTTGGGGGGTTTTAGTGGGGCCATGAACTGTGCATGTAACCACCTGCATTTTTCTTTCTCTGCTCTCAAAAGCAGGCGGTGGGGGAGCAACGTGGCTTTGAATAGGCTCGGTGTTGTTCTTTGCTTTGCTCTCATTTGCTCTGGTTTTGCCCGAGCGGGGCAGCGGGTCAAGAGAGCGTTATTTTAATTCCATTGACAAGATATGGTGGCGGACCTCCGTCTTGTAGCGCTCGGATAACATTTAGTGATCGCTGCTCGGGGGAGATAAGAGATGTGTCATAAATTATAGATGTTGTAAACATTTTCTATGGGAGAGCAGTAGGGCTGCTACTTATGATTATTTTCATTATCAATTAATCTGACCATTATTTTCTTGATTAATCGATTAGTTGTTTGGTCTATAAAATGTGAGAAAATGGTGAAAAATGTCAATCATCTTTTCTAAAAGATATTTGATTTACTGTCATAGAAGACTAAAGAAACCGTGAAGTATTCAAATTTGGAACCAGAGAATTTGGAAAATTTCCACTTCAAAATTTATTCCAAATGATTAATGGATTATCAAAATGGTTGGCAATTAATTTAATAGTTGGCAACTAATTGATTAATCAACTAATTGTTGCAGCTCTAGAGCGCAGTGGATTATCTCATTTTCAGTTGCATTTCTGAAGTGAAGTCACAATGGATGCTCAAAACCATATCACACTGTGACAAATGACACGTCGGGTGTCAGCGAAGCATGATGACAGCACCAATAAGCCAAATGAATTTATGAGAGTTTTATTGAGTTGCACTTTTCACTCCCTGACTTCCTTTATGGCATTTTAACAATTGGTTCAAAGTGTGAATAAATGTTTATCTTCTTGCCTCTGGAAGTCATGTCCAAATCAGTGAATCAACTCAGGCTGGAAGTGTGAATGAGCCTGAGTAGCAGAGAGAAAAAGGGGAAGAGGCTTTCCCCGGGGCAGTGCTCAGGACAATGTCAGGTTTGTCTGGCCCGAGTGCATGAACACTAAGCTTTTCGGAACTGGCAGCCCGCCTTGGTACCTACCCATCTCCCCCAGCTTCCAGAGCTGTCCAGCCCCGGAGCACTAAGCATTTGTACAAAGTTCATAAGGCTTCCCTCTGTTTGTGTGCCCATAATGGCAGCTCCATCCTGTTGTAACTCAAAGAGTGCTTATGGGCTCTGAGGGCCTGGCGCTGGCACTGCAGAGGCGTGTGAGTGTTCTCAGTTACTGACTTTGGCTGACTCGCTCATTATTGAAAAGACCAGTGTCTCCTGACAGCTCAGAATCTTAGCGCCCCCAAGTATCAGCGTTTCCTCCTTTATGTTCTCCGTATGCTGCTTAAACCCAATTTACTCATTATAATCCTCAAGACAGATAAAAACGGAGTCAGTCCGTTGACGAACAAACGAACAAAGAAAGCTAAATGAAGATATTCCAGATGACAGAATCACAAATCAGAAGGTTGGAATTAATGAGGTTTTTTTTTTAATGTGCACCGATCCCATAAACAAGCTGCTAAATGACCAAATATATCTGTACACAATCTTACCACCACTGTTTTCTAACTGTCAGCATTTGTGAAGCCCAAGTGATAATAACCTTGTTATTTGTAGCCGCAGGTCCCGTTGAAGCAGCCGTGTCTTCGGTTGGTTTTCCACCGCGGTTACGACCCACATCAGCATAATTCAAGCATGACCCTCCTCCCCCTTTTCATTTTCTGCCTTTTCTCCCTGTTAAAACCTAAGTCTCAGACTAGGGTCCACACCATACATCATCCAGACTGAGGGTGCTTCCTCCCTTCCCCCTTCCTCTATGTGTGTGTGTCGTGGGAGAGAGACTGCGGTTTTTGTTGGGGTTGGTTGAAGGCTCTTATCGACAGCCTCAGCAGTCTCTGTGCGCCCAGCTTTTCCCCTGACATGTCACCCAGCCTCCACTCAGTCCATCTCGTATAGTCATGGAGTCAGCTTCTTCTCTTCAGCAGCATGTGACAATCAGGTACACTCACATCCTAGATGGCAACCAAACTAAACCCTTTTTGCTGTAGAAAGATAAAGACAGTTAGAAGTGCGCTTCAAAAAGATGGACTAATGCTGGGTGACAATCTTTAGCAGTATTAACAATTAAGGAGATTGCCACTGTTTGAATGGGAGAAGATTGCAGCAGGAGCAAAACTCAACAGATTTTCACACAGCGGGAGGTCTGTGCTCACACCTACTGTGCTGTTCATACGTCTCTACAGATGATCATCGCAAATAAACAGGTTTCAACGAGCCTTCAGGTGCTGCAAACATCTTTCATGACACTGAGCAGGGGGTGGACGGGGTGGAGGGGAGGAGGGGATGGGGGGGTGAGATGGAACTTGCATTCCTCCACTCTCCTTTGTACACACGCGGTGAATAGCCTTTAGATCGGGCTTTGTGGGAATGATTGTCAGTGGCTTAATGAGCGTCTTTGCCAAGCTAGAGGCTTAGGCAACATATGCGACTACAGTGCTTCTGTTCCTCCGTCTCCAGCCTGTATGTCACAACACAGACCGGGCTCGACACTCTCCGTTTTTTTTTTTGTAAAAATCATATTTTTTCTATCTTATTTTTTTTTTTTTTGTTCTGGATGTTATTACCTGGAAGGGAATAGTTAGTCCTCTCATTAGGACCAGAGCTGAAAATGATGTGAAATGTTGTGAATATCCTCAAGTATCTGGGGATGTCTGTAAAGCTGCTGCAGCACATTTGGGTTAAGCATGTTTTATTGGTCCTTCCACATGCAAGGAGGCACACAGCTTTCTTCCTCTGAAAGCAAAAAAAAAAAAAAACACTGGACACTGGAATTTAAAAAAAAAAAGCCAGATGGGTGAAGTGGTTCCTGTTTTAGCAACCAGATGTAGCTGGTAGCTATACGCTCCAGTTACATCCCTATGACTAGTATTTAAATATTCTTTATAATCAGCTGATCTGCTTCCTAAGCAAAGTAAGGAAAGATCGGATGAGTAGGTAAGGATGGGGCTCAAATTTGCAAAAAATAGAAATAGTAATTAATATCCAACATACATACATAAATAGTATAAAAGAGAGTATATAAAAAAATTATAGTGCCTTTATAGGATCGCCCTCCCCCAACAACAACGCAATCATCGTCCATGGTGATGTCTCACCACTGACATCATCGTATGTAAAGTGAGTAGATGTTGCCTAACCCTACTCTAAGACTAAACAAAGTATTTGTCAGCACTTTGCATCTCTAAACAATAGTCACAGTTTAGACTGTAAAACAGTGCACTTCACCAGACACTCCAGTTTTATTTACTTGTGATGTCTCATACATTCTAGATGAAGATCGCACTTGAACCCTAGAAGTAGAAGATGCTTTATGTGATAAGTTAAAAACACAAATTGTTGCATTTTGAGTCCTAAATTTGGGATTGTGCCAGTCGAATAAGATTTAATGGAGGGAGTTTGCAAGGCATGTTGAAATAATAGTTCATTCATACAGTGTAAGTCATGATACATCAGATAATACTGTGTATTAACTAAACAAACAGACATGTCATGAGATTAGACATAAATAAATACATACACTGGTCGACTGCACCAGTTGTTCAAGTTCATAGATCATCGTCTTTTGTTGTACAGGATGATTCAGAGAGTTATTTAATCATGATCTACATCATCAGATTGATTCATTCGTTGTATTTTCATGCCTTGTAGTTCAGTATTTCATCTACAAGAAGCATTAAACTTCACTAAAGTGTAACTTTATCCACTCTGTCTTCAGTTCACTCTGTCTCTCACCTCCTGCCAAGGCAAAGTTATGTCAGACAGGCACTGAACAGTTACAGTAATGACTGTCATACTGACCCGAAGGCCTCCAATTAGATTTTTTTTTGACTAAGCCATTGATTGTTGCTGAATATTTATAGTATGAGGCTTCAGATTTTAATGTTGTAAATACACCTGTCATGACATTATGTGTTCAAAATATAATCCAGTTGATATTTCCCATGTAAAAAGGAAACAATTCAACTACAGGAATATGTTAATTGTCCTGAAATCCTGTGAAATAAGTTGATGTCTTGGACCCACAGAACGAGCTACTAGAGCTTGTAGCTGTTGCCACTGAGTCTGTTAGTGTGACCAAACATTTCATTTTTCTCTCAAAAAGAATTGTTTCCCAGGCAGACCCTATGAGAAACACAGTTAATTACTTCTCAAGAACATATCAAACATTGAGTGGGATTTGTTCTAAAATGTTGAAATATATAATGAGGTTGCCTGTGGGAACGACTGAAGAGCCTGAAGACATGTCCAGATGATGACAATCTGGCTTTGAAAACCGTTGAAATTGTTGTTGGCTGTTGCGAGTTCGATCATGTTTTGAAGCATCACAACACTTTGAAGCTGAATAGTTTCGGTGGGTTTCGCAATGTTGTGTTTATAGATGGCTAGCGTCCAGCTCATAAATACCAAAAGTCTGCCTTGTTATATTTCAAAATCTTCAATCTTCAGCGTCTGGTCTTGATCTCATTCCATTCGATTTGTCTTAACACAACCTCAGCTCGACCCTATTAAGTGATGGAGGGGCACAGGAACTGGGCCACATATCCGACAGCTGTGTCAAACAGCTTACCCAGAGTAACACTGTCCAGATGCTCAGCTCAAACACGGAACAGGAAATTCAAATGCTGAATTACAGTCAGCACAGAACCTCTCATTTCACAGGCTGAAATTATCATTTCAGTGCGTGTGTATTAGACACCTGAAGGGATTTTTTTTTAAAAAAGGATGAAGCAGCAGAGGAATTTCTATAAAAAAAAAATGTGGCTTTGCTGCTGCTCTGCGGGTGCTGTAGGGACATCAGAAATTCGTGGTTGTTGGCAGAAATAAATTGCTTCAGGGTCTGATGGAGGTAAGGATTTGGTATATAAGAGCCATCGATCATGTCTAGCTGTGGCACAGTTTCGTCTGGGGAAATTGCCAGCATCAGTCAGACGAAGTGAATGAATGTGGAGAGGAGCATGCTGTGTTAGTTCACACAAAATAATATTCCAGTCCCTGCAGTCCAACTTCTGAATTCATCTCTCTGCCGGCTACTCAGCGAGGATCACACACTAATGTGATTATTGTCCTGGGCAAGGGGCCACTCCTGTGGGACTTCAAAGAGAGCAGATCAGAGGAAAAATGAAAAAAAAAAAAGAAAAGCTGTAAGCTGTGATGCAGACAGGTGCAGTGCACTTTGTTAAACCTTTTCTTTCGCCTTAAACATATTAACAGGTTCAAAGTGAGGACTCCAGCAGCATCTGTTATGTGGGTTTAACATACAGAGCACATGCATTCTACATGATTTATTAGTCAAGCGACATGTTTTCCTTCAGCTTATAAATTATGCAACAGGCTGGAATTAAAAGTTATCATTTGGAGCAAACATAATAGTTAATTTATACGAAGACACTATTAAAGATTTTATTTCTTCCTGTTTTGCTTGAAGATGGTGAGCAGAAGTTCATATTTTACTGAGACAAACAGCTTTCAGACACATAAAAGAGCAACAAATTAGAGGCTTGGGAAAGCCTTCACGCTCTTTTGTTCATAAAAGAAAAATGACAGGCTTTTAGAAAAATGCACATTACCAACCAGATGAAAAGGCTAGTGTAGTGTTTGGAAACCTCTTCAGTTCCATTATCAAATGAACTACAGTATATCATACACACGCTTGTTCCGAGATGTCTAATGCCAACCGTATCATGGATCAGTACGGAACTACTAGTTACATAAGGCTGCGCGAGGGCATTATGGGGATACACACACACTGGATCCTGCTCTCTCCCCTGGTGAGCAGAGTTCATGTAGGGTCAGAGAGGTTGTTCTTCATTAGTTCATATAGAACACAGAGGTCACAGACCCCACAGTTCATCAGTGCAGTCGCTCCATATCTGTCTCCAGCTGAGCCTCATTCCTCCACGTATGAGCTCCTCTGCTCATTCCTCCACCCTCAGCCTCATCTCATCCCCCCCCCTCTGTCATTCCTCTGCCCAGCCCCTGCCTCCATCCAGTCCCCTGCTCCAGCCTGCTAAACCCACACGCCCCTGAAATATTAATGGTGTGATAATTGAACTGTCATGCTTTCTGAAGTGCAGTAAAATTGAGCAAAATCTCAATTATACAAGCATATTATCTAATATTGCTCCCACTTCCTAATCTCATTTAGCGTTTTGTTTCTATGTTCCCTATGTCCCCCCCCCCCATCCCCCCGCCAGTAATATTTTAATAATACATGAATTGCATGGCCACGCTTGTAGTAGAATACTCAAAATGCTTCTCATTGTTAAAGGTCACAATACAATACTATTTTACATTTTGAAGGTTGAGAAGGAAAAAACAAAAGGAAATTAATTTCTATATGGGAAAAAAAAAAAAAAGCTTAACCACACACACCCGCTTTGTTTTTCACCGAGTGCGAGACAGAGTGTCAGATTTGCAAACTAAATGAGCAATTTATTTCACAAAAAGAACAAAAACGACGACCAAAACAAAACAAAAAAAAAAACAGTGCACTCATTACACACATCAGAAGCAGTGCGAGTCAATTGGTGCTGGGAGTTAATCAGCTTGGTCGTTGTTTTAATTGTTCTTGAACGATCAAATGGGAATCAGTGTGGAGGCATTATCAGGACTGTGAGAGGGGAGCGTGGAGCTGCCGTCTTCCCGTCGCAGGTCTTTAGCGAAGAGAATATTTTAATCCAGCCTGACAAGACGAGGATCTGCTTAATCCTATTACAGGCTTGCACATTAAACTACAGTAGGCCCACACTTCTCCGCCTGTTGTCTTTGTGTGTGAGAAAGCAGCAGATGGTGCCAGCTCAAGAGCCCTACTGTAGTCAACTTTGAATGGTTGCTGTCGGACCCCACCCCGTTACTAAACAACACATCCACAAGTGTGTAGAATTTTCTAGGAAACAACCCGTTGCTGTGGAATGTTTTTTTTTTTTTTTTCCCTGAAATGCTTCTTACACGACCTCAACAGTGTGTGATGTGCGTGATACTGCACAATCAATTTGTACATTTTGATTGTGGGTTAAAGTCAAGATGTCACACCACAACAGATGGTTGAAAGATGAGAATCGACAAACAGGCAGAGCTTGCCAATAATACAGTTAAACTGTACAGAAACTGCACAGTCATCAGAGAAGAGAGAAGAAGAAGAGAGAAGAGAATAGAAACATCAATATACTGTCAATAGGTTACATTCTTGACAATGCACTAACAACTAGTCGCAGAAATGAAGCTATTTCTAACCAATGGCAGTCTTTGGGCTACTTCCCGAAACTGGCACGTCAAGGTTGGTTGAGTTAGTTTAACAACACAACCTTAAAATTTTGGTATCAAGAGTCAAACACAGGAGAGACGAGACAAGTGCTCCTTCTGAGGAAGCTTTTGTCTTGGCACAGAAAAGGGAAACTTGACAGTATCCACAGCCTTAAACAGAAAGAGCTGTTGTGGTTAGACAAGGTAACAAGAAGTCTGTGTTCTGGCGATACTTACAGCACTTACAGTCTCAGACACCAGCAATTAGACCCATCCCCTGGAATGAGAGGAACTAAAACATCACTACACATGATTTAGCTTTTATAAACGGTTAAAGTGACTTCATTTCTATCATGATGAATAAGGTGATTGTGAACATGTCAGCTCGGATCAGGATTTGAGAAAGTTTGTGAAAACTAGCTGGGTAGTTTGTTTTTTTCTTTTTATTGAGACAAAGATGATGATGGAAATAATTAGGTTACTATGCTTCTGTATCAAATTGGTCTACATTTGAAATGATCCCCCTGTTGTTGACAAGAAGAAAGTTTGTCAGCGAGCGCGCTACATCTGTCACTCAGAGAAAGCTTTAAAGTGGGGAGGCAGATTTCACTTGGCCCACATTGCTTCATTCCCCCCTTTCTCTCTCTCTCTCTCTCTCTGCGCCCCCCTCCACCGCAGAGCTTCTGTCCCCTCTGAGCCTTGGCTAAGCAAGGTTAAGGTTCATATTGGCCTTCCCATAGCGAGCAGCTTTTAACCTCCTGCCAGCTCCATCAATCTCAGGCTGGTGTGATCGCTGCTGAAAGGGGCGGGGATTAGAAACAGCCTGCGGTCTTTAAATCAGGCGAGCTTGAGGGGGGGCCCCCTCTCGCGTGCATATATAGCTCCAATAGGCAGACCGTACCCTATGACTACAATGTAGACATCATCGCTCACAGCAGTTAAGTCCTCAGCTCACCTCCCTCAACCAGATGGCTGAGTTGGTTCGCAATAAATGTTTAACAGGGGGAGAACAAATTAAATCAGAAGGCAAATGATCAAGCACAGTTTGAACGAAGTGTAATCCATCTAAAGTGGTGTTAGGCTGGTAAAGGATTTTGGCCAGCACAATAACACAATGAGAACACATTGTCTTGTGGGGATTGTAACCCCCTCCTCTGGCTCCCCTCTTAACCAGGCCAATCTCACCAACAAAGCACAAACCAATTAGCACAAAGCCCTTACCTTTTGATTATAATCAGTGTTAAGCAACATAAATCAAAATGTCTGGGAAATACTGAAACAAAAGGAAGCCTTAGGCATTTTTCTGGATGACTTGTAACACTGAGACACCAATCTCCAGTTGGAGATAAAGTCAATAGGCCTGAATAATGATTGAGTGGGGTGGATGTTATATTAGGTACAGCACACTCAAGAGTCTTGAACCATGTTGGTTAATGCTGTAGTTGAACGGGGCAGGGGGTCACAAGTTGGTTCAAAAAGGCCAGTATTGAGTCATAAGGACCCCAGACAGAACTAATTTCATTAACATGAAGCATGGTTGAAAAGTTCAGAGTGCACGTTCATCTGAAAAACAGGAACGAATGCCATCGACTCTTTTGTTCTCCGGTCAATTATTCAATTACATCTCTTGAGCAGGACTTTGACCTCAGTGTTTTCTGTTGGGTTTGTTAAGGCAGCAAGAAGATTTAGAAAAGAGCCAGAGTTGGATTGTGACCACCTCTCTAGATATTGCACAGCTGGTTGAACAGGCACTAATTGCTGCTGTTTAAACAAAGTCCTTAAAAACATACAGGCCTTCTTTGACATTAATTGGACCCCCTTTCAACACTGGTACAGTAATTACAATTACTGGACTTTATCATTGTGATATAAAAAAAAAATGTCTGTTTTACACAAACACCAGCAAAACGCCCTTTAGAATACAACCTTAACATTTCTCCTACAACGCTGATGATTTGCTATAATTTCTCTTATTGTTATGATGGTGGGTGTTAGCTGTTGAGCTAATTACTCCAGCACGACCTAGTGAGCTGGGTCACGGCCAACACGAGGAAGACTAATGAACTGACACCCCGGGAGGGTTTCACAGAGCGCTGCTACTACACACACTAAAATTCCCATACATCGCTCTATTCCCGTCCTCCTCCCTCCTCTAGTTCTGCACTCCGGACCGATCATGTGCTCATTATTGTCCAGACTCTGGTCTGTTAGCTGGAAAATGATCCAGTGCTGTGTGTGTGTGTACTCTGCAGCTTGTCAGTGTGTGTGAGCGCAGACAGCTTACTCCGTCTGACTGTTAACTACGTAAGCTTATTTATGCCTCGCACCCCTCAGGCAGCAGTATTTGCTGCAATAATAGATAAATGTGTAGCTGCATTGTTAATCTCTTTTGAGTTATTATTATCAGAAACATGCAGGCGCAGATCAAAACGGCACTATGATTAAATCCGCTGAATATCTTAACTTTGATGGTAATTTTGATGCTGATTTCAATCTTGGCTCTATTTCGGAATGAATGCCTTTTCCCTCCCTTCAGTAATGTTGAACATCTGCCATGCATTAATAAATCCACAGGCCCCTTCGTTTGTTTATTTATTTATTTCCATTGTCGCATGAAAAATAGACTCCCCGCTACACACTTCCACAGACATCAAAACTACAAAACAATCGGAGTCTCGAGGGAAGGAAGATGATAGGAGGCTTTAATGCGAATATTTCTTTGCCACAGCAAAAATTTGAACAGAGTCCCTGTCGATGCAAACCAAAATGTGCCTCTGTTTATGCCTGGCTGAGCAGAGAGCAGCCGGGCTCCCGGTCACGGGGGATTTGTTGTGTATGGGGTTTGCTTTTCCGTCTGCCAGCACGTGGGTGGATTCATGGGGCCTTCTCCTGTTCCTCGCAGGTACATCACTTCAGAGCGCCAGAGACATGAACTGAGGACACGGAGGAGAGCACTCGTTTCTTTAAGACGTCCGACATCTACAGTGGAAATCATGAGGTCGCACAGGAGCCCCGGAGCGGTCGTCGTGCTGGGCTTGACTACTTTTATTTGTGCCTTTCGTACGTCCACTACAGCCATTGATATCCCACTGGAAGGTGAGTGCTGACTTGTACTGTTGTTCATCAGTAAGGAACACATCTTCACAAAGGATGCAGGAAGGAATACACATTTTCTTCAATGAATGCAATAGTTAAAGGTGTGGCTCATTCAAATAACAAAAAAAAACTTTTTATTTTTATTTTCTCAGTTACTCCAAAACATTATCAACAGTTTTCACGCTACATTATATTTAGAAATAATCTTTATGTAAAAAAAGATTACATAATTTTGTGGATTATCCGCATGGATTAAGCCATGACTTTGAAAATCTTTTAGATAACACTAAGCTATGCTCTCTGTACTCCAAACACAACAAACTCCTCTCCAGCTCTGTCATGGCTGAATATTTAGCTGATTTTTGAAAACTCTCATGAGATTTCAGAACAATTCTCATTGATCAAAACTTGGTTAGACACAATAACAGACGGACTGGATCAAGAGAAAGGTTAAGAAAAAACTTTAATTTGTCTGTATGGTTCTTTCCATTATGTTGCGATGTCACTTCTAATAACAACTGAGCCATCAGTTGCATAAACAAGTACTTTTAGTGGGTGTATATTGACAGGATGCTATTTCCCCGAATGATGAATAACATTGCAGCCTGTTTCTGGGCTGCCAGCTGCAGCACTCTTGCTCTATACTGGACCAGTTTCAAAAATTGTTGTCTTATTAGTCACTTAGACACAATACAGATGCACACACAAGTTTCCCTTGAAAAATAATCCTCATACAGTGCATGCTGGGAAGTCAGCTAATATGTTGATCATGTTTCTTTAGAAACATATTGTGATGAGGTTGAAAGACTCTCAGCAGTACATTCATTCAAATCATTATTTCAAGTCTCAAGACTTTAAGCTAGAAATTTGAAATAACGAGAAATTTGAAAGTAGGAAAACATAAGTTAGTGATAAAAGATTTGTTGATTCCGTTAAGTTGCTGTATGATGTTTTATAGTGTAATCGATATGAATTGGCTGAACTTTGCCATAATAGACATCGAAATGTATCTAATGAATGTACTTTATAAGCTTCTCTAACAAAGTCATGAATGAAGCAGGACTATCCGATAGAGTGGACGAACAATAGAAGCTTATGTGTAAGGAATCTGACACTTTCTTATGCTTAGCTATAGAAAAACTTGCCCTTGGTTTTACTTGAAGTGCTCTTATCAGAAAGGAGAGCTGAATAATTTATAGGTGAATAAATCACACCATGGAGAGCAGTTACAACCATTGAACAATCTGTGAATGGAATATATTTACAGCTATTATCTGAGTTGAATCAGGTTTCTTGTTTCTTTTGTGTCGGATCTGCATCTATCCCAGTGTCCTTGGAAACGCATATCAAACCGCTACCTCTTAAATTATTCAGACATATCTCTTAAGGCCTTGATAAAAAACTGTAAAGACCAAAAGCATTTTAGGGCTCACTGATGTCACAATATCTTTTTAATTCAGTCTTCTGTTTAGCATTACGCGTGTGTTTAAAAAGGGTTTGTATAGAGAATGCTTGTGACATAAAAATGATAATTCCCAAACTGTTGACTGTTCTTGTTTTGTTTATTTTCCCCCCGCCGCCATGGATTTTCTAGTTTTAGGTCATGTAAACAGTAAGTGCACTCTGCCATACTGTAGCTGGTATTAGTGACATCCTCGGCTCTCTTCTGTTAATCTCCTGGCTCGCTGTTGAGCACAACAGCAGCTTTACTGACAGCCATATGTGTTGGGTTTGAATTTCATGTGTCATCAGTCATGACTCCATAATACTGGTATTTTAGCTTCATGGCATTGGATTTTCCTTTACACCTAATCAAACCATTAATGCTGTGTTGTGTGTTTTTTTTTTTCACCCTTAGCACATGTCACAACTCATGTCATTATAAGATCATATCGGACCAAAGTTTTATGCCAAAATGAAACATCCAGTCTAAAAAAAAAATAACCAACTCATATGAAATAATAACAATCCTATTTTAGAGAAGTTTTGGCATAGAACTCTGGATATGAAAACTTAGTAAAGTGGTTCCCAGACTGGGGGTGACGATCCAAAATGTTATGACTTTATTTTCTTGTGAAATGTTTTCACCACTTCCTGCTTCTGAAAGTCTTTCCAATGAGACAATCTAAGAAGGAAAAGTCTTCTCACAAGCCCATGTCCTCACTAAGACCTTATAACTTGTCATCGAGGGCCACAGCTAGATAACACTTTGTTTGAAAGGGTCACAAGCCAAAAAAGGTTGGGAACCACTTAGTCTTAGTATCATGTTGAATATGAGATTCTGAATAGAGCTCTTTGTTGAGGCCTGTGTTGTGTTTCTCACACTTTCATGCTTGTTTGTTTGTTGCCCAGTTGAGCAGCTGCCCACCATCACCACTCAGTCGCCCAGCTCTCTCATCGCCTTCCCTTTTGATGAAAGCTTCCCCATGACGTGTGAAGCCAAAGGGAATCCCGAGCCAGAGTAAGTACCGAGTCCTGCATCACTTCAGATGGGAGGAGGACAGAGAGTATGGAGAGTTTGTTAGCGGTCAAACAGACAACAACAAAAAAATTTTCCCATCCATCTCTCAACATGTTGGATTTTGCTGCTTTACTTCAGGTTTTACGCACTTACTTTGAAAAATGAGCATACTGAGGTCTTAGCTGAGGGACTTGACATTTCAATACCGGCTCTCTTTATGTAGATTCAGGTGGATGAAGAATGGCCAGGAATTCGACCCCTTTCTAGACCCCCGTCTGATGAAAGAGGAGAATTCTGGGACCTTTGTGATACCCAATAATGGGAACCTCACCGAGTACCAGGGAACCTATCGCTGTTACGCCTCAAACAAACTGGGGACTGCCATATCGCAGGAGATTGAGTTCATTGTACCCCGTAAGTAACACACATCTATGTCTTGTGCATGTGAATGTTGCAGGGGTGTGGAGGGTGGGGGGAGTGCTCTGTTACAGTGCTTTCAAAGTGTAATGACTGCACCTGACCTCTCCATTGTGAGCTTCTCATTGTGTGAGACACGGCAGAAAGTCATTGAGGCTCCCGAGCACTCTCCATCCCTCGCAGCATCTCATCTATATCTCTGTATCGGAGAAAGCGTCGAGTGTGATCTAGCCTCTCCATCATTTCCTTCGCTACATTTTTCTTTTTTTGTTCTCAAGCACAGTACATAAATTCTCAAAGAAAATCCACTCCGAGGGCGACTTTGACGAAATTTGGCCGGGCCTCAACCGCTCAGCAGTGCTGACAAGCCACACACAATAGTAGTAGTGATGTCTGTTTTGTTTCTGCAGGCCAAGAACTAGGAAGAAATCCCATAGAGTTTACTGAATGATACAGGGCCCCAACAAGCCACATGCTATGGCTCGCACAGAATTCAAGGAAATGATATACTGCCATCTTCTGGAGAGAATGAGAAGTGCACTATCTGTTTTATTCAGTCATGTCTGACTTCATTTACTCACTGCAGCTTTGGTCTTCTTCTTTAGATGTCCCCAAGTTTCCTAAAGAGACGCTTGATCCTGTCGTGGTGGAGGAAGGTCAGCCTTTTACTTTAAAATGTGAACCACCTAAAGGAATACCTCCTCTGCAGATCTACTGGATGACTATCAGTAAGCGGTATCTCTTAAATTATACTGGTGTGTGCACATTTGAGCTCAAATCACCTATGGAAAGGAGACGCCATTTATTCTTACTCTTGAGGAAATATTTGTGCAGCAAAACATTTTTTTCCAAAATCCTCCTGAACTCTTCAACCTCTTCCAACCTCACAAGATCTGTCAGCCAGTCATTACAAACTCATGCTGTGCAGCCAAACACTGTTCAGACTAACAGAACATAATTTTCACTTCCAGCAGAGATTTTAAAGTTTCCAACCATACCCAGTATGCCAGGTTGAACTTTTGGGGAAATTTGTTTAAAGCGATGCACAAAACATCTAGAATATTTTTGTTAGATGAAATGCTGCAGCCAATTTTTTTTTTTTTTTGATGATTTCACTCAGTTCAAACATCATATAGCTGGAACAAGATTAATAAAAAAAAATAAATAAATGTGATATTATTAGACATGGTAAAATAAAATGATTTTTCCGATCTTAAAAAAGGGTTCAGATAGAGGTTAATGTTGTCAGGCTGATATCTGTTTCTCTTTTAAGATAAATATCCAGAAGTATAGGCTAAGCTCGAAATGAAATCATCATTTTTCTGTGCTCAGATCTCCAGCATATAGAACAAGATGAGAGAGTCTCTATGGGCTTGAATGGAGACCTTTACTTCTCCCACGCGGTGGAGAAGGACAGCAGGAGAGACTACTGCTGCTTCGCCGCCTTCCCAAGAATACGAACCATCGTTCAGAAGACCGCCATGTCTGTCATCGTCAAGACAAGTAAGTGTCACCCAGGCTTCTTTGTTTTTTCTTTTCAAACCTGCATGATGCAAACTTTGATTTGTGCTTCAGAGCACTGATCATTTTCAACATTCTCATTGATATACATATTCATAGCTGCACTTCAAAAGCCATTTTGAGTGTCATCCTGTCTTGTTTATGTGCATCTCCTCAGTTTTATGTTGTGATTTTTGATCTTGATGTTTGTCATGTTGCATCCACATTTTCCTCATGTTCATAGTCTTTTTTTTTTTTTTTTTGTATCTCATCCAACTTCATTTCAGAAAAAAGTGACATGAGTCCTGAAACTGGTGAGTTGAAGTTCTTAGAGTAACACACCCGTGTGTTGTGCACTTTTTTTTCTGATACATGCGTGAATAGCCATGTGCACAAGGCAGGTGTGTGAATATAAATGTATTAATATATAACATCATTATAAATGTAGCTAATAGGAACTGTATATCCTGATTTCTGCAATTCCTGATGTGATTTCTGTCATACTCTCTAATTCATACTTTCTGCTATACTTCTTCAGCTAATGCAATCCTGGACAGGAGACCCACTCTTATGACGCCCTCTGGTGTCAAATCAGAGACACAGCTGGTCAAAGGAGAGGACTTGAAATTGGAGTGTATTGCTGAGGGATTGTGAGTGATACTGCCTTTTTAATTAAAATCTTGATTTTTTTTATCCCCATTAAAAAAAATGTAAGTCCAAAAACAAACCAAAACTATATTTAAACGCTGTCATGAGTGTAAAAGTGATTTTGGATTATTGTAAGCTGTTTGCTTATAAGATTTTAGGTTTGAGATTCACTATATTAATGTAAAAACATCATACAAGCATTTGATAATATTGTTTCTTCATATATAAACCCGGAATCCTACATTCTTGGTCATGTATAGGCAAAATAGATATGCTTTGTTCTCTTTCTGGTAGTCCGACTCCACAGGTTGAGTGGGTGAAAATTGGTCATCACCTTCCCGTAAAAGCAAACGTGGAGAGTCATGGGAAATTGCTGATCGTGCCGAGAGTTGAACAAGAAGACAGTGGGAAGTACATGTGCAAGGCGAGGAACGCGCTTGGAGAAGCCTTCCATTACTTCACAGTGACAGTCGAAGGTAACTACCATGTTGCATGAGGTCGTGGTGGTATGATCATATCTGAGTCATGTACATCTCATAACAGTTTTGAACAAAAGAATAGACAATCCATCATTTTTTGTGGTCCTTTAAGAACAGTAAAATTATGTTTAGCTGTTTAGTTGTTAATGTAGCTGTATAAGAGGATGTTAAAGAAAGGTGCACTGTTATGTTGGAACATCTCTATAGATGCAAAGCCAAGAGAAGAAATAAGTTGTTACTTTTTCTATTACACATTGTGTAGTTAACCACACACTCCTGCTATATGTTTTTTTTTTAGCTCCCTGCCGTGCCACTGTGATTATTTTCATTTATTATCAGTTAGATAATGAAACTGTAGATTTTGTTCTTAATTAATCATTTTGTCTATAATATGTCAGAAAAACAACAATGATGGTGAGAATTTTATGGTAACAAGATTTTTTATAAAAAAATGACTGAAATAATGATTTGTTATTAAAATAGCCGATGATAGGTGATAATATTTACTCTTGATCGGCTAATTGTTGCAACTACATTTTGATCATTTTCTCTTTTAATAGTGTGGTCTATAATACCCATGCTGCCATCTTCAAATTGTTTTTTTTTGATTTGCCAACAGTCAAACACCTAAAGATATTCAGATAAACTCTCACATAGACAAAGAAAAACTGCAAATCCTCACATTTGAGAAGCTAAATCAAGGGAATGTTTTGTATTTTGACTTTAACCACTAATCAGTTATCAAAATCAAGTTCATTTTCTCTTGATCAACTGATTGATTAGTCATTTAATTGTTGTAGCTCTACTCTGTGCTATGGTGGACATTATGCCATATGTAAGTCCAAAACAATGTATCATAGAAAGTTCATATTTAGACATAATGCCTATTGTATGCCAACAGTGATTCTGGCAAGACAGTGTACAGCTGAAGTGCCTCGTGTCAGTCTGTCATGGGTGAACTCGGAAATGTAGAATTTACTGCAGCAGGACTTTTGCATTGAATAACATATATATCGCACAACTGTTCCTGTTATTGTGCCCGTTGTCTGTAACTGCTTAGCGTCAGCTGTATTCCTATACTGACAGCCATCAGTTTGATAACATCATACTGACTGTGTGTCTTCCCAGAGCCTCCAGAGTGGGTGTTTGAGCCTGAGAGTCAGCTCACAATGATCGGCTCAGAAGTGCACATCAAGTGCTCCGCCAGTGGGACTCCTCAGCCGACTATAACGTGGAGGGTGAACGGTGTACCTCTGCGGGGTCAGTCCCACAACAGTCTCCTGTCAGATTCACTTAACCGTTTAAAACCTTTCGTCTCAAATGACTTAACAATTTAAAAGCACAAAAAAAAAAGCTAAATATCAAATATCAATGTTGTTTTGCTTTACTTTCTTAATACCACATATTAACATAACAGACAACATAGGGATAGAGAGTTAGTGGGGAAGAAGGGCGATGAAGCCACGAGTACTCAGAAGGATGATGAAGGAATCCACTTAATCCTCAGCTGTCACCAACTCTTTAAATTGAATTCTCTCTACTGGGATGCAAACATGCTATCGAGCTAAAAGGAAACAAAGTCACACCATGTTGCCACTCTAAACATAGAAGGAAAGCAGTAAAACATACTTGTACTGCACCGTATTGCTCTGCTGATTTTCTCAATTCTTTATAAAACGTTTGCTTATTTTGTCATGAATTACTGGATTGAAATTACTGGCTGAAAATTATTCAAAGAGCACAAAGGGGAAAAATCACAATCAGCAGAAATAAGTGTTGCTAAGAGGCGGACACAAACAGCAAGATGTCATGCACCATACAGGTCGGGAACAACTGCTGTGATTCTGGCTTCGGATGCGAGCTGCTTTGTGTTCAAATCTTGAACGGGATACAAGGGGAAAAGTGTTTTTTGTCACAGGTTAAGGTAAAGGTTAAACAGTTTTGTAGCACTGTGATTATGATTGTGAGGAAAAAATAAAAATGCCTGACAGTGAAGTGAGCATACCTGTCCTTTCCACAGTCGGTGGCATAGTAACAACCTCAAAAGGGGGCCTTTCAAAATGTGCATGTTCGTGGATATATGCAGGATCCTGGTTTGGAAAAAAACTTGGGGAAGATAAAGGACTGTAGCTCAAGGAAGGTGGGAGTGAAGGGTTTTTAGCTCGGAAATGGGGAGAAAGTGTAGGAGGAAGGGACAGGAAGGAAGGTGCAGTCAACCTCTAATAGCCAATTGAAGGTTTGAATAATCAAATCTGGGGAGATTCAAGTCCATGCCAGTTTATATTACATTATATTTTACATCATATTTATCTTTAATGTAAATGTGGTACTGCTGTGATTGTTTTGTTGAACTGATCTTTGATTTGTTGCAGAGGTCCCTGCAGCTAACAGGAAGATTTTTGGCGACACAATCATTTTGCACAACGCCAAAGCATCTGACAGCGCAGTCTATCAGTGTGAAGCCTCCAACAGACATGGAAGCCTTCTGTCTAATGCAAACATCATGATTATGGGTAAGTGAGAGGGATTTTAGTGCTGTGAGCTGTGATTCTCATCAGAACCACCATGTTTTTTTTATCAAGCACACAGAAACACAAATCTCTGGATTTGTTATAAAAAAAAGTATTTGTTTCACAGTGTCAGTAAGTGTTAGACTTGAGACCGTTGAGTGATGTGTCAGGGTAAAGAGCTGGCGCTGATGTTGGCATATGCCCATAAAGCAGCGAGGAGCCCAGGGAAAGAGGGGCTGTCTGCAAACTGTACTCCTTCATTGAGGCTAGCTGCTCTCCCTGTGGAGCAACAAGCCCTGTTCCCTGCCATTTATATGCTAACAAGTTCCCCCCCCCAGTTCCATACTGATTTCAGTGCCACAAGACAAACATGTGCTGCTTTACAAGTGCAGATTAAAAAAAAAAAACGAAAGACAGAATGTTGCTTTGCACAAATGTGGGGAATTTGTTCTCGGTGACACAGGAGTTAATAAAGCTGGACAGTGTCTGAATGCTAAGTCCCAGCTGCTTCCTTTGTAAACAATTAGGAGAGACAGACCGTTTTAATGGGAGGCTTTGGCTACAACTGATAAGGTACATGCGCTCAGCTAACTCATTATTTCATTGTTTTCTTCTTTGATTTGATTTCCACATTTATGCATTTCTGACAACCTGACAGCTGAATCATTTTTTACACAAAGGAGCCTGCAATTAATGCACAGCAAAGGCAACAGCATTTCACCTCATTTAACTCACTATATTCTAGCTCATTCCATTCTAGTTTTATACGGTTTTAAACCTGATCTATCTGTAGTACAGTAGTTCAGGGCCACACCCTGTTTCCTCCATGGCAGTATCCTGTTTTCCTAACAACCTTAGACTCATGACTCCAATCTACTGCCGGTCTTTTCAGATCTGCCCCCTATGATTCTCACCAAAGAAGGGAGAGATTACTATGCCATCGAGGGGAAGGGAGTGATTATGCACTGCAAGGTCTTCAGCTCTCCCCCATCTACTATCACTTGGTAAGTGTACAGCTTGTTCCTGTCTCCCTCACACCAGTAGAGAGCAGTAGATCTCAACTGGTCAGTGCGCACCACCCCATTCGTACATTGTTTCTTCATCTGTGAACCTGCTGTTTCTTTAAAACACGCCAAAATAACCCCCATCACTCAACACTAATGTTCTATTCAGCAACTTTTATTTCATCTTTCCTGCCACAGCGCGGTGTTTATCCCTTCAGACCGCTGAGGTGTTCATATTTAATTTGACCTGAGTGAACTTCGAGACTTAAATGGCTTTTATTCTCTGAATGTTTAACAGGAGCAGGGATGACTCTTCTGAATCCGTGGAGGGGCCGAGGTTCGCTGTTCACGACAACGGGTCGTTGGAAGTCTACAGTGTAGAAAAAGGCGACACGGGACAGTATACGTGTTACGCCAAAAACACAAAGGGGTCGTCTGCCATCGATGCCATGCTCAATGTAAAAGGTAAACAGTTGTACCTGTAACAGTGTTTGCTGCGGCTCTCAGTCCTTGAAATGTAACTAATACAGTCCTGCCTATGGAAGATCCCACTAGAATAGCTGTGGCCCCGGAGGACCTGCAGATCTTAATAGGTACCACGGCCCAGCTCTCATGCCTGGCAGAGTACGACAAGTCCTTCAGCAACGACTTTGAGCTCCTCTGGGAAAAAGATGATATGGAGATAGCCCTCAACTACACTGAGAATTCAAGGTAGGATACTGGATTTCATTATGTTTCTCACAACATCGCAGACTTCATTTCAGCTGCACAGTCATTTTAATTTTCACTTTTGTCAATCAATATTGTGTCTCTATTTTTCTGTCAACAGATACTTTGTGGAGGATGGTATCCTTCACATAATCAATGTAAGCCACGGGGACCAGGGTGAGTACACATGTGTGGCGAGAACTCCGGTGGACCAAGACATGGCCTCAGCAGTGCTCATGGTGTTAGGTAAGCCAACATATGAGCAATATTTCTGTTCGGATCCAAAAGGATCAGAGACCTCTGATGCTACATTAATGTATGACACATTCATGGACGGATCAATAAGTCAGGAAGGCAGAGCAGATCGTGAACATGCAAACTGTGACTTTATTAGCGCACTGTTCTGTATCTCAGAATAGCCCTGAAAGATACTGTTGACTCCAGATCTGAAAGAAACTACGGGAGCCTATGCAGCCATGCAGCCCGTTCCACATCCTCTGGCTCTCGGGATGATTTGATTGAACATTTGCTCCCTTGGCCTTTTTTTTTTTTTTTTTTTTTTTTTGCAGAGATTGATGTTTCTGTGATTTTCCAAAGCTGTGTTGTTGTGATGGTTTTCAGATGTCCCTGATGCACCTGAGAACTTGGTACTGTCTGAACACAGAAGCAAAAGTGTGATGCTGAAATGGATCCCAGGGGACGATCACAATAGCTCAACAACAGGTAAAAAGGAGCATCCATGTGTGCAGGTGTCATACAGGACATACTGAGTCACTGCATCTACCGGTCTGTGGTTTTTAATATGACATACACATTTTTGGGGCGTCATTCTGCATGTAAATACACTTGTTTGATACCATCTTGTACAATATGAATCTATTATTGATTCATCCAAGCATGAATTATGATTAATCTCCCCTGAGGAATATACAAGCCCAGAGCAGGGTTTGAGGAGTTTTCTGCACAGCTGGTGGTTAGATAAGCAATCCTTTGGCAAGAACCATAGCGGTGAGGGACTGCTCTGATTGTCTTTCTGCCTGTCAACAGAGTTTATTATTGAGTATGAAGAAAGCCAGTGGGAGCCGGGAAACTGGAAGGAGCTGCTCAGAGTACCTGGGAGAGACGGCGCGGCCACCCTCAAACTCCACGGCCACATCGACTATCGCTTCCGAGTGTCCGGTGTTAACGCTGTGGGGAGGGGTCCTAGCAGCGAGCCCACGGAGAGATACAAAACCCCGGCGTCAGGTCTGAGGCCTTCCATTGTTTATACTTTTTTGTTCAAGTCCTCCAGGCCACTCGAGCTACCAACACTGCTGCTCTGTGAACTTTTAAAACACTCAGACCTGCTACATAATTGATTCCACTCTTGTTGAAAATCTGCTCTCTTATGTGCCCATTTCACTGGAGATTTCTTCCACTAACAATGCCGACAAAATCTATATTTCTTCTTCTCCGCAGCCCCTGACAAGAACCCTGAAAATATCAAAATCGAAGGTCATTTGCCACATGAAATGGATATAAACTGGGAGGTAAGAAATAGAGTTTGGGCTTTTACTGTCGTCTTACTGCAAATTCTGTAATGTGGGCTACCTTTACATAGTGAATTATTCACATCTGCTACAGTTTTTGGAAGTCAAAGAATTACTGTAAGGGAACAGAGAAGAAGTTTTATCAATGTTTCATAAGCAATTATCAATAGAAATTTAGGAAATAGAAATGGCCCACTTTTGATATTTCATTCAGGGGTTCCGAACCATTTTCTAGTATCACTCTGAATGAGTTTCCATTGAAAGCTTCTCATTTTGCTGCTTTGATTAGAAAAAGAAAGTTATGAAAAGGAACATTTTCTTTTAACACATACAGTAATATATTCTGCTTTATTGTAGAAAGATGAATCTCTCCTTTACTTATTATCTGCTTGCCCTGTCGTGGTAACGTAGCCCCTGAATCCCGGATTCACGAGCTCTCCCACTGTTAATGATTTGCTTTTGTGGATAATGGTATCTCGTTCTATTTCTCACGGGCTGACTTCTGTGCGGAGATAAATCTTTTCATCTACAATGTCTTAGCTATATCAAAGAAAAGCCTCACTGCTAGACCAGGTCAATTGCTCCATTGTTTTACTAGATAGCAGGATAAAACGCTGCCAGTGTACCAAGCACAGTTCACCGTGCTAGCTTGTCATTTTAATCCCACGGAGTCAGTGACATTGAGCGATGAAATACAGGAATCGTCTTATGCAATTGTGAAAGTCTCTATGAAACCCCTCACACACATTGTTCTTCCTTTTCATTGTTGCTTTCTTCCTTCCATTTTTTTTTAGCCCTTGTTGCCGATCGAACACAACGGCCCCGGTCTGGAGTATAAGGTGAGTTACAGACGACAAGACTTGGAGGAGGACTGGAAGGAACACTTAGTGAAGAGACACTCGTTTGTGGTGAAGAACACTCCCACCTTTGTTCCCTACGAGATCAAGATCCAAGCCAGGAACCACCAGGGCTGGGGCCCAGAGCCAAAAATAGTGACTGGCTACTCTGGAGAAGACTGTGAGTATTGATTCTTTTCATTTACTTTAATGCTGAACTAATTTTTTTTTTTTTTTTACCAGCAATGAATCAAATTACTGTAATGAAGAAGACATCACTTGTGATGACAAACCCACAGAGAATTATGACCTAACTCTGCAGCTCCTCTCAGCTTTATGGAGCTGGGCTTTAACTCACTGTTTTGGTTTTATCTCCTTAATTTCCAGCAACAACAGTTTATCAGAACAAAAAAAAGTTCTGATAAACCCACTGTACACTTGCCCAGCACCAAACTGCTGACAAAGTTAGCAGCTAGCTAGAATTTAGAAGCTAAAGACTCAAATATTCCTAGCAGGAGTTGAGGTGGAGACTACAACAATACTGAGAGAATTAGACCTCAGAGCTCATTAGACATCCAATCCAATCGTCAATTCCCAGAAACACAACTCTAAATGAATGTTAAAGTGAGGCTATGTCATTTCTGAAAGAATATATTATATATACATACTGAGCTTGTTCTCTACTTGTGCTACAGTTGCCTACTCTATCCTATCATTATCACTATTGACCACAGTGGTGCTCATTGTTAAGCAAAAGTTACTAAGTCTTGCTTTAATGTTGCTCCCCTTCTGCTTTGTCTGCTTGTGTTATTCAACTTGATGCAGCAGAAGATTTTCTAACCCCAAATGACCAAAAAAAAAAATCAGTAAAGCAACTTAAAAAAAAAAACATTGTTCACAACATTATTGTTCAGATATGTAATCGGAAGAAATCTGACAAAGATGCACTAGAAGACTGTTCCCCAGAACAAAGATATTATAGATTTTCTCTGTCAAGGCAAAATCAAATTTTGTTGAGAAAACTTTTTCTGCTGCTTCTACAGTCATAAACTGAAATCATATCTAGGTATTAAGATTCACATTAAGTTTCCACTTACTGCAATTTGGAATTGTCAAAGTAGCCAGTGTAGCTTTACACTTTTTTTAATATGTGGTTTAATTAAAACCATTTTTTCCCCTCTCTGCTTAACTTTGATATCGTAACCTGCATTATTCAGGTGGACTTGCAAGCTTTGTGATTTTGTTGAGATGTTTTATACTCTGAGTTTGATTTAGACTTGGAGTTTTGAGGTTATATATTGTTACATTTTCCCAAGAGAAAAGCACAGAAACCTTCTGCATGTCCTGTGTTTAGCTTTCTTCTGGACTTGCCCCCAAGAGGTCACATCAGGTCATGACCCCTTTCTCACTTGTGTCAACTGTGGTGTTAGGAAATATAGTATATGACCCCTTTAGCTCCTTTAACTGTTCAATAAGGTAGAATCCTTTTTTTTTATAGGATCAGTCCTGTAATCATGTGCTTATTAAATGTAGCTAGTTTGACAGTTTTTTGAGTTTTTTGTATGTGCTTTTATTTCTTCATGTAGTTGAGCATAAACCTTTCAGATTGAGTTTTTGTCATGATAACTCAAACTGGTAAGTTGAAGTCGCAAATCTTGGCTCTGGCTCTGCTTCTGCTTGTCTTACTTGCAGCGTGCTGTAGATTCTAATATGTGTTTGCCTTTTGCAGTTCCCTCTGCCGCGCCTGATGATGTAGCTGTGGAGGTGATGAACAGCTCAGTGGTCAAGGTTAGCTGGAAGCGTGTACACAAGGACAAGTTACATGGACATCTGGGAGGCTACAGGGTAATACCTCAAAAACAGACCTTTGCTTTTAGACACAGTTTAAAAGGAATGGCCCTGACCTTGCTCTAAACATTTGCTTCTCTCACCTCAGTCTGTCTCCTTTACTTGTCCGGCTCAATGTTCCCCTGTACAGACCACCAGCAAAAAAAACACATGATAACTCATTCAATATTCTCTCACATGTATACATATATATGATCTGTAAAGTTTGATCTCTCCGCTGAGAATGGCGCTGTGTACTCTTCCGTGATGTAGATAAACTGGTGGCGTCTACGCAGTCTGACGGATTCAAAGAAAAGCCACGGAGAGAAACACACGCTGACGTTCCCCGGGGACCGGACCCACGCTACGGTACCGGGAATAACACCCTTCTCTGAGTACAGCCTCATCGTCATGACCTTCAACGGGCGGGGCAACGGCCCCGGCAGCCATCCCGTCAACTTCGAAACCCCGGAGGGAGGTAGGATTGTGGAAAAACAGCATGCAGTGTATTGATTCACAACTACTGAAGGGAAAATCTAATAATAGCCAAGGAAACTGGGTTGCAGAATTTGACTGCTTACTGTGTGTATTACCTTTTGTTGCCCCCACAGTCCCTGAGAAAAATCCTGTTTTCAGGGTCACAGATGTACAGAAGCACACTGTGTCTCTAGTCTGGGCCCCACCATTGGAGCCTAATGGCATTCTCACCGGGTACCTCCTTGAGTATCAGCTGAGTACGTATCCACTCTCCTCATACTTATAAGTAACTCAGATATAATGGTGATGCCTTCCTTCCTGCCACAAGGAGATACTGTTTTTTTTCTCCTGTGTTTAATAGTGTTTACATCCCTCTGTTCCTTTTCTGCTTGCACCCTCTTAAGAAAAAGGAAATTAAGTGTACAGAAAAACACACAGGCCATATATTTCAATTTACAAACAGTGTCTGCACACCAGTCTTGAATAGCCTCACTTTTTCTTCCATGTTGCATTGTTATGTATTGGAACAAATTTGTGCAGTACTTTAGGAGCGTATCGGGTAAGAAAGGAGGTGGATCTTTTGGCCCGGTGGTGATTGTCTAACCCGTGATCCTCAACAGGGAAAGGAAAATCATTGTGCTGCTCTAATAGGGCTGGGGTCATAGTGAGGTTAGAGTGTGTGTATAGGAAACATGTCAGGGTGATGTCTACTAGCCTGCATGTCATGATCATGGCTTGGCTAGTGCTGACCAAGGCCATTGTGTCACAGTCTGTTTAGGTCCAGTTTTACTGACCCCATCCTGTCCACAGGGGACATCTCCTCTATAGCTCAGAGTCCCAGAGGATACCATCACTGAACACCACCCACGTGTGCGCACACTTTGCTGTCCTTAAACTAAAGTCAGAACGAAGCTAACGACTAACTTCCAACAACGTCTTAGTGCCACATTTCTCGGCTAATTGAGTTTGATTTGACGGTGGCACAAGAGGGCCAAATGTCATACTGTATTTCAGGAGGGGACATTTTCATTGTGCCACAGCAATAACGCTGATGGACTCTTTGAAGTGTGACTTTTTTTGAAGTCCCCTTGAAGGAAGTCATGTGCGAAATTTTGAGGATAATGCAGCCAGCTGTCAGCGTATCATCAGCGACACAAGTGGAATTTCAAGCTGCAGCGCAGCTGTTTTAGGGCTACACCCATCAGCAGCCTTTACTCGCTTCACATCTCACAGGTTTTCATAGAAAGACTGACTTTGACATTGTTTAGCACAATGACCACACTGGTATACAAGAGTGTTTAAACAGTTAAAAACTAATATGCTTTGAAATGACATGCTTTCTCTGTATAAACCACTTATAGTTCTAAATGTAAAGGCTGAATGTATCCCAAAGTTTCTCTTGCCATTGAGTGGGTGATTCGGTCACGCTGCCTTAAAGAACTGCTCAGCCACTCCAAAGCCTCGGGCAGACTGGGCCAGTATAGACTAAACAACTAGTCTGCTTACCTCTTCAGAAAGTTAGTCACACTTGACAGGGCAAATATAAGTGTGTCAGAAAAGCGAAGATTAGGGCTCACGCTCAATCCATTCTGTCATTTCAAAATATCTTGCCTGTTTTCCCAGTGCTTTCTGCGTAAACACACTTATAAACACATGACTTGGAATATATTTTTAAACCAAACAATGAATAATTTTGTTTTCGATTGTACATTCATGCGGATTGTTCCAGGCACATTTTTGGACGCCTGACCATTCTGTATTAGAGTTACTGTTGAGCGGCATATTAAGAGCGGACCAAGTGGAGTTCACAAGTGTACTGATCTAAAATTTCTACCTAAAGGGGAGTTTAAAGTGACCTTGGCTTCTGTTTTTCTTCTCATTAAGCCCTCTTCAATTTGAGTCTTACCATATTACTATATAACCATATTTGGCCCAGTAGAATTAAGAATATTTGGAAATATTGTTGTCTGAAGTCAGTGGAAGAGCCAAAGTCTACAGCCTTCAGCCATTTCAGTCTATAGGATCATATGCAGCAGCTGTCAGGCCTGAGTGTTTCCAGGTTGGTGAGAAAGTATCCATACACAGAGGGTAGAAACATGATGCTTTTGGCCTCTTCTCTACAGCAGCCTGGATTGCATAATTTACTAAAAATAGATCATTCTCTAGAAAAAAAACCCCAAAAAATGTGATAACTGATAACAGTGGGCGGTGTCCAGGCAGAGAACCAGACCAATACATACTTGTCATTGTTTCTGTTGCCTCCTACCAGAGAGACATAGCACCTCTTTCACAGCAAAGGTCACCTCAGCACCTGCTGCGTTTGTTTTTGTTATAAAGAACATAAATGCCACCCTCTCTACCTGCTGGGCTGCTTTACGTAGTGAAAAATGAGCTCAGATCACAACGTAGACAGAGTGCAGACGACAACAGCACAACAAAATTCAAGTGCTGAATGTGCAAACGTCATCTGTATAGTTCAATTCAAATAACATTGTTAAGCCAAAATTACAAGTTGTCTTCTTTTCAAGTGAAAAAAAAAGAAGTAACATTTGATTTCTTTGACATCACTGAAACATTTTGTACTGCTCAGTTGAGGTATCTTCAAAGGGCAGTGGTTGGAGAGTTTTTGGCTCCAAAACAAAAGTGCAAGCTGAAAGTTACATCTTTGTGGGAGGCAAAGTGCATGAATCACTTGTAACCATGAACTTTTTGGTGACACATTAGCTTTCATTTGATAAATAAATAAATATGACATGAATATCATTTTTATTTGTCAGGGACTATGTAAAGAAACATGAAGTGAAGAAATGTTTTGTACCAGATTTACTAGCTAAGTTCTATCTGCAGGTAGACGCGAACACTAATGCAAATTTGTATGTAATACAATTGTAAATGCAGGGAATACAGACCATAACATAAAGCAGTCACTGTGAATACAGTCTAGTTACAGGGTATGAGCAAGGGTAACAGTAGAGTGGCCGTACCCTGTGGAGACAGTACACTACCATCAAGACAAAGCATTACACTGGTCGTTTATTACAGTATAAGCAGAGGGTGTGAGGACTGTTCACTTATTCAGGATTGCCTTCAGCTGTAATCTAAAGTTTTAACTTTCTTTTTCCATTTTTTATATTAAGTCAACGACACCGAAGAAGTGGGGCCACTTCAGACAGTAGATATCAGCACTCCCGACACCACCAAGTGGATCCTGCGCGACTTGGAGCCTGTAAGCAAATACAAGTTCTACCTGCGTTCCTGCACCACGGTGGGCTGCGGGCCGGTCGTCAGCGAGGAGTGCACCACCACCTCAGAAGGAAGTGAGTGATGGAGGATCCAGAAAGCAATTGACTGGATAAAATGGTGTGTGGGCGTGGGGTTCGGTGAGTGCGCTGCTGTCTGGTGAGAGACAATGAGAACACAGATGAGCTTTGAAGAACAGAATTGGCTCTGTAGAATTCAGTCTAAGTGAAGTAGGTGACAAAGCCATTTCACTGTTTCGAAATGGCATTGAACAGGCGAAATATGATATATGCCTGGGCAGCCAAGCTTTTCATATCTCCATGTAAGTAATTTTTGTGGATAAACAATTTCATATGGGTGTAGTGGAGGTTTTCATTTGTCACTGTCATGAGAGAGCAAGTGCTTATTGATTGGACGGAGAGCGCGAGCTATGAAACAATCAGCAAAGAAAGAAAATTGCTTTGAGCAGTGGGGAAACTGAAGGTTTTGATAGTGAATTGTGTAATCATGAAAGAGTTGGTGGGTAAGTCATCATAATGAGCCGGCTTGTAGCATGTAATCTTTTCTTTTCAATTACATATCATTTGTTGAGGACCGCACGCTATACTTCAGCAGCTTCAAACTCAAGTCATGCTTTTGTGAGATTGTGGGCTGCGGTATGAATTATTAGACAGGAAATGAAACTGCATGTGGATTTACCTGAGTGTCAGTAAAAATGGACTGCAGCGTAGGATGCTGTCAGCATAAATAAACGGGCGGCTCTCCTACATTAATACTAATGCACCATAAAGAAAGTTAGTATCTCATTTTGTTATGCGAAAACAAAATACTTTGCGTCGAGACACACTGCAGGTGTTACATGCGAGCCATTACTTAGTGTTTACTGGAGGAATCCTCACAATCACAGAGAAACTTAATTGGCTCTGAGGGGTTGTTTATTTGCATGCTGAAAAGCCAGCAAAGATGATTACAAGGAAAAAAAGGGGCTCATTTTTTATGTATGGAAATGTAATTTTGTGGCACCATTACATGTGTATGTGGGGAAACTCTTTAAGATTTGAGCATGAAAGTTACGGGTGGCAACTCCACCATCCCCAATGCGTGTATGTCAGCATCGTTTTTGTTAATTGCTCTCTCTCACGCCACTAAAATGTACATTGCTTTAAGCATTACCTTTGATCATACAGTGTGTATTGTAAATGTGTGTGAACGCCTTGCTTAGCAATGCAATGCTTCCCCCCTCCTCTGTCTTTTTCTGCCTTCCTTTTCTTACTTTCTTTCTTTTTTTTTTTTTCCTGCAGCTTCGACTTTGGCTTCCACCGTTGGCCTCAGTATGTAGATCTGTATTCATGTAGATATTGTGGCGTGTCATACCCACACATACAATTTCACACTGCTCTGAAATAACAGTAACATTTCATTTTTGGAATTCTATATGCTTAAATGTGGTGTGTGTTGGTATGACATGTTCAACAGTAATGATTATTATCTTAGGTAGTAGGTGCATGGTTAGATGTAGATAAGTGGACAGGTGTAGCTGTTGAATAGGCCTGAATAAATCATCAAGTTTTGAGTCTTGATCAGTTGGACACATTATATTTTTGCCTGTAGAGAATGAAAAAGCTCCAAACACTGGGCTCCTCTGCAGATAATTGACCTTGTCTGCTGTTTGCCCTTGCCATCAGCAGAGAGCACTCTGATGCCTCCTTTCATTAGAAAAATGTCAACTTCTTCATAGATAAAGTTTGTGGCTTCCTCTCTAATAGCAATGCTAATGAGTAACCTAATTATGAATTTGTATTAATCTTGGCTCATTAGTGACTGTAAACGAATATTGACTTTTATCCTAGCAACAGAAGACCCAGTGCAACATGTCAAACTCAAGCTGAGGAAATAAATGAAGCTTTGAGAGCTAAACCCAGAAGGACCATCAGACACGCCACACATTCATCGTTCTCTCTTTTAATGATGTGCAAAAAAAAGGAAATTAAGTCGCTTTTACAAGGCAAATGAAGTCAAATTAAAA
This sequence comes from Euthynnus affinis, assembly GCA_029490765.1. NCBI lineage: Eukaryota > Metazoa > Chordata > Actinopteri > Scombriformes > Scombridae > Euthynnus > Euthynnus affinis. The sequence goes on along the minus strand of CM055840.1, from coordinate 6,291,605 downwards.
ACCACATTTCACCTTGCTGATAAACACATGACATGTACTTTTATGACTCTAGATCACGTTCTGTTGTAGATATATAGTCCTTGTGAGTAGTCTACTAATTTTAGAGTGTAGCTGGAAATAGCATGCGTGCTAACAGTAGAATGTAGCTCCCCAAACTCTACTCACGTTGATAACCACGAGATCTGTCTTTCTTTTCAGGCAAGTCAGCTTCCCCCTCACCTCCAAGCACTCCAAAGTCCCCAGTGACCAAACCCACTCGTTCCACCATAGGTAGAGCTGCAGCACATCCTCCACACAACAAGCATATCATGAAAAAAAAAACAAACAAATTATTTTGTCAGAACATTTTTTCAATTGCTAGGTGATGCAATAACCCCTGGACTCATTTGATTGGCCGCTGGCTCAAAGTAAATTAATGACAAATGCAAAGATGTGAAATACGTATGTAGGTTAGTTGCTCTTACTCTTTTTTCTTTTGACAGTGGATGTTTCCAAGGGCTGGAATATCCTGTGGTGTTACAGCTTACAAACTGAGTGATAACAGATCCATTTTATTGTTTGTCATAAGACAAGTGCTTACTGATGAAAATCCTGGTTTTAATTTCCCTGCTGTACCACCGGGAAATCTAGGATACTAGATCTATATCCCTGCCCGACAGTGTAGCTGTAGAGCGCAGTCACTTGAACGGGACAAATATGTCTAATTGTCAGTGATTGATTTGTTGGGCCCTGGTCCCCCTTGTACACGGTAGCATATTGACCCAACAGTCACCTGACATTTCCATGTAATCTTCAACTGGGTAAACAGCAACACCGCTCTGGGACAAGGAGTTGTCCGGGGCAACATCTGAGCCGAGAGAAAATGGTGAGGAGAAATGTCCTCCTGGGCCATGCAGGGGAGGTGTGAGCTCATACTGGGAGGGTGATATTTACAGGACACTGAGATAAGTGGATAAGTGGAAGCTGTTGAAAGCTCCTATATCAGAATATTTTCTGGCCTCTCCTTCTAAAAAAGCCTCCTGACTTTGAAGGGGCGTCTTCCAGGGCATCAGCACCCTGCTGGGTGAGCAGCTGCTTTCTGCAGCATTTAATAGCTAGCTGAGGAGCACGGTGACAGAACACGGCAGCCAGCCTTGGGATATTTTTAGTGCCGGGGCCTGTGTCAGTCGAAGTCATCAGGCAGTTCCAATGATTGGAATTACCATAGTTGCAGACTAATCCATCAACATTAGTCAGAGGGTGTCATTCGCAGTGGTTGGGATGGGCAGCACAGGCGCAGGTGTCCTTGTGTGCTGAATTATCACCTGACCAAATAATGCACCTGAGCTGGAGACACAGCAGAAGATTTGCATGTTTGCCGTGGGGAAATGAAGTGGATTGTGCTTTGTTGACTAGCTTAGACAGCTGCTGTCAAAGCATACTAATGACGCACATCATTCACCACATTATTAGACTTTCTTTTTCAACCCTATTTGGGCGTCAAAAGGCTACATTAGTCGACATGTCTGATTTAAATGGAGCTAAGTGTTCATGTAATCTTTGCTTTTAAAGCAAAAAAAGGTGATGAGAAATAAGTCTGACCAGTGCTGTACTTTCCATTGAGCACTGAGGTCATGGTCTCTGTGTTGGCTGTGGGTTTTAACATCCTCAGTGGGAGTTTATATTCCATGATTACATATAGTGGGTTTGAAAGGCTGATTCTGTTTTGTTCTTTTATTGTTATAATTTCACAGTTGTTAGGCAAAAAGTATTAAACAGAAAATGATAAAGGTATCTGCTATTTCTCTACTTTAGATTATACCATGGCAGTGTGGAGAAGGCTTTGAAACAGCATTTAGATCATCATGTAGAGAGATAAAATTACAGGAAATATAATATAACAGTAAAATTAATGAATCAAATGAGAAAGAAAAAAAAAACGAGACAATTTCTAAACTAGTGCTGACCAGTGTGGTTGTGACAACAGTAAAAGAATTATAAAACACTCAGATATCATCATGTTTTCAATCTCCTTTAAGCTCTCTGTAGATTTTCATTTAGCTTCACAGGCACCACCTGTGATTCCATTACCATATCCACATTACTCTTGTCATGTGTGCTGTTGAAAGATTCACCTGATGTCTCCTCTGTCAGACATAATTGATGCCTCCTTACAATAGTGTTAGGAAACAGAATAGCGGGCTGGCCTGCTTCATAGAAGGTGAAGAGAAACATCCTTCAACACCTAATGACAACACTCCTAACTCCTCCATGATGGCTTAGATGTTTTTGTCCTTTACTAACCCCTCTTTCTGATTTCTCTCCTTTCTCATCTTGTCTCAGTCTCGGCCATATCGAATGTTAGCTCAGCTGTTAGTGACAGCTTTGCAAATATCAGCTGGATATCTGGAGGAGAGCACACAGAGTTCTATATTGCATATATGAACAACCGTGAGCTCATATTACCATTTTTTCTCGTTAGTTTCTGAGCGGAATGATTTTATGTCAAAGCAGAGTCTGTAGGTGAAGCATCCAGTATCTATAACCTTGTGTGCCGTGTCTCAAATGGCCTTTCATTTCTTTTCATTCATGCCTTCAATATATAACAGCAGTTGTACATTCTCATGAGTACTAACCCATCCTGATCGTTCACCCTCTGCACAGGTGAGGGTCACTGGAATATATCAGAGGCCTTAAACACGTCTAAGACCTTCCACATCCTTGATGGGCTCGAACCTGGGACTGAGTACACTGTGCGCCTCATGCCTAATGGCTGGGTTGATAATTCTAGTATATTTGAAGATGTTATCACAACCGGGTCCACAGGTGAGGACCAAAATAGCTCAAGCTACAACAACAAAAAAAAAAGAAGGATAAGCATCAGAACTAATTGACCTCTCATTTAACAGAGTGCAGGTGCACCCGCCGCGTCCTTGAGCGGTGACTCAAGTCGCGGCGTGTGGTCCTCCACGGTGTCACAAGGATTTAATTTAGCCGTGTGGACTCACTGAGAGGAATTATATTTGTACATCGTTCCTTACTTGATTAATTAGACAAGCGGATTAGCTGTTTAATATTAATATTGGATCGTCTCCATCGCCAGAGCGCGCGCCGCCTCCTTCCACCTTCGCGTCAGATAGGCTTTGTCGATGTAAACATTAAATCAAGTGTCTTGATGAAAAGGCCAAGGTGTGTCAAAGTCACCGGGTATTGTTCTCTTCAGGTCTGGCCAGCATCCACGGAGGAATATCCACCCAGGGCTGGTTTATCGGCCTGATGTGTGCCATCGCTCTCCTCACGCTCATTGTGTTGATCGCCTGCTTTGTCAACAGAAATAAAGGAGGGAAGTATTCCGGTAGGTGCTCACTTACAAGCACACACACATCACCCTGCTTGAATACTAATTGCTGTTTCCAGCATCATTATATTTCCATTTCACTGTTTGTTGCTATGAAAGAAATTATCAATCATCCCAGAAGCCATTACATGAATATGTAAGCTGATATGTGTTTTTTGTTTGTTTTTGTTTTTTCTAACGCCGGCGTCAGGCCACAAAATTATTACAATGCAAATTTATACATAAAATGGGTTTGTGTATTGATAGGAAAATGAGTATTTCTATGTCCAGCATTTGAAATTTACATCATTTCGACACGCACCTTTTTCCAGCTGCAATCTAAACAAAGTGCAGCCCAGAGCGAGACAAAATGCAAATGCTGCACATGGGGCTGCTGCGCAGGGAATGATGACATAAGCTCTGTGGTATCTCAATGTTATTCCTCCTATTGGGGACATGAGAGTCCTTATCAGCTTTATTATTCACAGCTAATGGCCATCAGGTTGTCGTCTGGGCAGCGATCGCTTCACTCGTCAGCAGAAAAAAAAAAAAAAAAAAGAGCGAGACGCAGCTCTGTCCTTTGTTTTCTCATTAAGTTCTCATTATCACCCGTAGTTCTGACAACCTTTTCTCTCATTTGCTGGAGTCTGGTGTTGTTCCTATTAAACATCACATAGAGGACTATACATTTACATTTAAACTGTGAATTTAACATTTATATAAAAGGGACATTTAGATACGGTGTTTTTAAGATGTTTTATATGAGACGAAGCTTCATTTTTATATGCAATTTAACATAACCTTTATTTGAAATGATCTTATATCATTTCTAAAGGTTGCACTAAAGTTTCATAAGTGAGCAAGTGAAGGAAATCAGGGGATGGAAGACTGTAACTTGTTCAAACATAACAGTCAGGGGACAAAGTGATCTTCATTTGCAGCCGTTTTTTGAGTAAATCACTGATTTTGTCTCTTCATGTTGTGAGCAGTAAAAGAAAAAGAAGACCTTCACCCAGACGTGGAGTCCCAGGGCATGAATGATGACACATTTTGTGAATACAGGTAAGCGAAACCCTCGGAGCACTATTTCACCACCTCACTGCAATTCACGTGCAACAGTATAAATTTCTTTTTTCCGCTAACGGCCGTTTCCATCATCTTCCTCTTCTGTCTCTAATTCGGTCTGCTTTTCTCCTCTCACTGCCAAGACAACCCAGCATGCTTGAGGTTCATGCGAGGCCTCACGCTTCTTCTTCTGTGCAAGACATTTGATGGGTTGAGTAACTGGAAAGTATGTGGTAAACAGCAGTAGCATCCCCAAGCTGTTTACACATCAGTGTTGCCATAGTGATAGCATCCCTTTATAGGACATGGTGATCTTACATATGGTGTTGTGTTTGTGTTTATTATAGACACTAGATCATAAAGGGAGCCGCTGCACTGTTCAGATGCTGTCATTTTCTGTCCGGATGGAGCTAAACACAGGCTGCCCAGCACACAGCAGGAGGCTAAAACCAATCAGTATAATTGAAAGCAGCTCATCTCCAGGGCAGTAATATCTGGGCACGTTTCATTAATCCTGTAGTGGTCCAATTCATAACAGTCTGCCGCCGTATGAGCTCCAGTATAATTGTCCAATCACTGAGATCTGCACAGCACAACAAATGCTGATGTGATGAAGTAAAAAGTGTCTCAGTGTGACAGGATTTACACTTTGTCGTTTTGACTTCAGCGGCTGTTCATAAATCCATTATTAAATTTGTCCATCCTACGCTCTTAGTAACAACTAGCTAGTTTCAAACTAGTGATTAACTAAATCCTGTCACACCATTAAAACCGTGTAATGTGCAAATCCATTGCTCGGAAACATCTTTAGCAGCAGCAGTATGTAGACAGGATGTCACTTTAGCAACTGTAACATCACTTCCAAATATAACAGGATTTGGGGACCAAACAACATATTTAATATTTTGACATTTTGGTAAATGCTGTTATTTAAATATTCACTTTCTTGCAGAGAGTTAAATGAGAAGATTGATACCTTTCCCCTAATGATTTAGCGTATCAATCTAACTCAGCAAGAAAGTAATATTTCCCAAATTGTCTATTTCTTTAACATACAATCCTTTATATTTTGCGTGACTTTGCTTTATGTATATATATATGTATATGTAGAGCAAACATGTGTTTGAGAATTAGCAGTTTTTTGTAGCATCTCTCAGTAAGAAGACTGTACCTGAAATGAAATGACTGACAGACCTCACAGCATCTCAGCTAATAACATATTTACTGACACCCTGGAAACGGGTTCATTCTCGGCTCTCTAACTGAAGTAACATCTCTGAACACAGAGACGGTCAAAACATTACAGTTCGTCTTTGACATGTTTCCGGTATTCATTTAGAACAAGAGGGAAATATCCGATTCGGCTAACCGACCAGAATAACATTATTGGCGAATCTAATCAATTTCTGTCATCATTAAACAGCATTTGAATCAAGTGCCGAATCAGATATGTCAACCGTATTACATTATATCAGTTACTCCTCAAATCTTATGATGATACAATATATTAGCAAGCTAGCCTTAGCATTATCAGGTGGTTATATAAAAGCACTTAATATTTAACATGTCTTGGAATTAAATTGTATTACAGGACCACATGTTCAATATTTGATCTCTCCACCAGTATTCACTTTGTCAAACGCATCGATGCATTTCTAGTGCAACAAGCGTAATATTGTCTCGACTTGTGCATCTGTGTGATTGTTTCCGTTTGGTCAGCCAGAGGTAAACGCTAATGCCAATCACAGAGGCTCATCGTGGAGGCAGTGATAGCTCAAGCCCGCTTCTCCCCCCGGCCCCCCTCCCCCCGTCTGCTCCAATAAGCCATAGAGTGAAGCCATGAGTGAAATGAGGTGATTCTGAATCCACTGTGCCTCTCTCTTGCAGCGACAACGACGAGAAGCCACTGAAGGGCAGCCAACGCTCGCTGAGCAGAGAGATCAAAGCGGGGGACAGCGGGGACAGCCTGGTGGACTACGGCGATGAGGACGCTCAGTTCAACGAGGATGGCTCCTTTATCGGCGAGTACGCGGGACGAAAGGAGAAGAGGGTGTCCGCTGAGATCAAAGCCACCATTCAGACCCCGGCATGAGGAGCGGAACCGCCATCCATCCTCCCCTGGACACCGTTTTCATTAAACCTGCTGGGAGGAACAAATGACAGAGGAAACAGACATTATCCATACTGAGCACAAGTTTTGTGTCAAACGTAATGTGTCATTGCCAACTGCACACTGCCATCCTCATTTTATAAAGTTCTGTTTTGTCAAGTTGCAACAGAATGACCATTACTAAATACTGTGTATATATAGTGTATATTGTATGTGCAGAGTGTCTTCTTTTTTATAATTATTATTACACAAACAATTTAGAGGGCTTGGATTTTCTTTGTTTGTTTCCATTATTTCAGCTGCAGTACTGTTTGTAGGAAAATTTCGCTCCCCATTACCCATCATGATATGCAGCTTTGCCTCTGATGTCATCTTGTAGCAGACCGCAAATACATATGTGGGGATATCAAGTTGATATTTTTCAATTGGAGCAATTATTACTGACCTTTTATATTTGAAATGGATTCATTAAATATGATGTAAGATGTGTATAAAGGTTGCTTATTAACTTATTTTTTTCCAGTGGTTTTATACCTGACAAAATAACAAGGAAATTTACATATCGTTACATATCATGAACATTGATTATTGAGTCATGAATCTCCCTGTGATGTTAGAAGGAAAGATTTAGTTATGATGCCTTGATTATGAGTATTTAGAACCATTGTTTCATAGTCATCACAAAACTCGTGTCCGTGCTTACTGTAACAGCTCATCACACATCAACGCAATGCCAGATACAGAAGACATTTCAACAAATGTAATCTATTACAGGTTACTATTTATCTGATTATGAATAGAACTAGTAGTATAAATCAGTAGACTTGAACAAATTCAGTTTAATTAAAGATTTCAGAGCTTGTTGACTTAAAATTACATGAACCATTAGAGTTGAATACAGTTAATAGAGAAAATATTTCACAGTGTTACTTACAGTTGCCAAAAGCTGGTATTTCAAATGATTTACAAAGCTGCTTTTTTCCCCACATAGTTTTTAAAGTTGTACTCCAGTGATTTTTTGTTGCACTTCCATAATTCTGGTGGACTTGTGCAGACATGTTTAAAAAAAGAATGGTCAAAATCGCAGCAGTAGCTGCTGAGATATCCTGACTTTTAATCCTATTATGAATGAAGCTTAAATGCTTGGAGTTTTTCTGTCTCCACACTCCCACTTCTTCTCCAAGTCCAACCTGAGCTGTACTGTCCTTAATGAATTAACTGGTGTGAAACTGGTCCCCCCCCCCTTTTTAGAAGAAAACACACAGTACCTGTAATGGATTATATTCATTCCTTTGTGTAATCAGATTACTGTCATCTGGTTGCATGATTTTTGACAGCCACCTACTCTGCTGAGATACAATATCCTGTTGTCAGTGTTGCACCAGTCTTAACATGAGAGCCTTACTGTTACTATGCTGTAGGTATACTGCCATTCAAAACACAATCATCATGTTGTTCAGCATTAACATTAGCGCCACGATCACATAAATTGCAATGTTTTGTAAAACTTTCAGCCATTGCATGTTCAGAATGTTAATTGGTGTTTTTTGATGTCATTAAATTGCTTTACTTTCTTACACTGGTGTAATGGTCTGACGGTCTGTTAGGTCTCTGCCATCACTGAGGGTAAATGCTACAGTATATGAATACATGACTGAATAAATCTCACTTTTCTGCCTTCACTGTACCTCCAGTCAGCAGTGAAAATGTGCTGGGAGAGAAAGCGGCACCTGGTGAAACGTCCTCATTCATTCTGAAATACATGTTTGACAAATTGTTCCCCATTTGCAATATGACTCTTAACAAATGTCACGCCGGGGTCAAGTCTGACTCTGAGCTGAGCGTCTTGTTTGATTACTGTGGCTGCAGGGGAGAATCATGAGAAATCAAAGGAGTGGGCCTCAGACAGGCACTGGATCAAGGAGTGAGAGCTGTAATCATGTCTGATGGCTGATAGTAGGGAGTGGAGAGTGTCACCGCGTGGGTCACATCTGGCTCGGATACTCGCCTCGTACAGCCAGGTTTTCCAGCGGTGCGGCAGAGCTGCTGCAGTTAGAGGCTTCCGCTTCCACATAAATGACCTTCAGGTGTTGGTAATGGACCCTCTGGTAGCCATATTGGATGTCCTCGGCTCGTTGGCAACAGCGTGAACAGCTGGACGCGTTTCTACACATGCAATCAGTATTGGGGAGGCTACTTACAGAGCGTAAATCCGCAACAACAATTACTTTACTCTGGAGAGAAACTGAATTACTGCTACCCTCTAGAGGAATAGAGTTTGGGCAACTAAGCTTCTTAGAGAAAATACTGTGCAAAAGACAATATGATACAAAATATAACAACTTAATGCAAAGTTTTGATTTGTTTAAATCTATTTTAATTAATACTAATGCCCATATGTACTGTGTAATTGGTCGCTGTAATGATTCATCCTGTCCATAGTGGCTGTGAAGTGATCCGCCCTAATTCAACCCTAGTGTTAGAGACATGGGATAAAAGCCATCATTCAGTGACACAAGAAATGTATTTGACTGGAAAAAGACAATGGATCATGAGGCAAATGGCTAACATGATAAAGAGCTGTATACAAATTAGTTACATAACGCTGACATGATTGTATGACACATAATCAAGACCGAATCCATCATCAGTGCCTGAAAAATCACAAAGAACAGTCACATTCTCCACAAAACATATCCAACAAATATCTTGATTATTTCTATTTGAGAGAGATACAGCTTAACAAGGCGAGACTATACAGAAATTAATAAACCAGACAGACAAAATTCTTTGGACAAATTTAATTAGTCAAAAATGAGTCCAAAAAATTTCCGCCATCTATGTAAAAAGACTTTCTAAAGCCAAAGCTATTACAGGCTTCAACAGTTACATCAATCAAGTGAATATTTTCCAAAATTACAGTCTGGAAAGTGACCAATAACTCTTCAAACAGTCAGTTTTGACAGGGGGGCAATTTGTTTGTTTGCTCTGGTCTGAATCAGTGGAAAACTTGTGAACCGAAACGCATCACTACAAGCCAGGTGAGAACACACTCCGCTCATTGGTCAGATGTGTCTGAGGCGGGACCGAGAACGTAAGCACAAGTAGAGCGTCATGAAAAAAGCTCCTCTCTACCAAATACATTATATAAAAGGGAAAGGTGCTAAGTGTGGACTTACCAGCTGTGTTAGTGTGTAATATTAGACAACTCTGACACTACTTTTCTTTCTTTATTGATCTGAGTTTCAGTTTGTTCCCCCAGATTCTGATTTTTTTTCCCTGTGCTGTGCCTTTACAAACACTATGTACAAGCAGAACACACTTCAGATGACCAACACCAACATCAGCAAACATCTTCTGTGACAGACCTGCCAGCGTCTTTACAGTTGATGTTAAATGATTAGCGTACACGATCCATTTGAAATACAATTACAATTATCAAGCTTTTTAAACTTAGTTTTGTGTGTTTGAAGGCAGTTTGTTAATACTGGCTTACCCCCTGTGCTCATTTTTGATGTTATTCCAATACACTTAAACATCTCTGTTCTTAACCTGATGATGAAAGCAGTTTGATATCATATAATGTGCATATAATATAAATCTTTTACATTGGGAAATAGTACCAGCGTGCTTCCACATCCTGCTGCTTGTTCCTAGATAGACTAGAAGATGATCTATTATTTAGACAAGCAACAAGCCAGTTGTTACTGTTATGCTACCTAAGAAATGTGGATACAGTACATGCAAATAGTACACGCAAACACTGTCAAACGGGGAAGAAGCAGCTGTAAATACATGAAGTAAAGCTGTTCTGAGCTGATGCCACACAGTGTTGAGCAGCCTTCTCCTATTCTCACTTTGCTTCAGCATTAGCAGGAGTTAATAATCCTTTTATTTCCAAAAAAAAAAAAAAGAAGAAACTGTAACAGCCGTGGTGAAATAATGAGTCTTTGATGTTCATAACTTCCTCTGCCCTCATTATCATAGCATTTAGGTCTGTGTGTGTGCGTGTGTGTGTGAATCAGCCCTATAGACAGTATGAAAGAGAATATTATTATACTGCCCGCACATTTTACATCAGATGTTTTTCAACTTCTTTTCTTTTTTAAATCACTTGACTGACAAATTAACTTGTATGACATGATAGGTACAATGTCTAAAGAGAAGAAAGTTCACATAAACACATGTTTTATACATGGAAGTAAAATTACTCCAGGAAGGGACATTTTCACCGTCTGCTGCGCATCATTTCTTCCTTAACAATTACTGTTTTACATATTCCTGGTTTTTGGTGTTTTGTTGTCCTCATAAGAATGACCAATGAATTAGATTAAGGTAGTTTAATGATATACATGCAGGTACAAGGTCTACATGACATTTAGAATAAACAGCATTTTGTAGTGTGTTTTATCAAAGGAGAGGGCTTTTCTTCCTCTATGACTTTTTAACTTTGAATCAGCAGTTGCTGCAACTCTCAGACCAACACAAAACTGGATCTTTTTCATCATAGTTTCAGGAGAAGCTTGAATTCTACCAGTCAGCATTTCAGCTTGGGAGGGAAGCAGCCCATTTGCTTTTTTTTTTACCCCCAACAGTGAAGATAGCATAAAGACTGGAAGGAGGAGGAAACACCTGCTCACCCCAAAGTTCAAAGCTACGCTAACCAACATCAATAAAACTCACAAATAAGCCCCATGTATCTCATAGTTTAATGTGTGCACAAAAATTAATGAACAACTTGAAGTGAAGTTTAGGTGAAGTGCTGTAACTATTCCTTGACAAACAATAGTGTATCCATCCACCCAATACTTCTGTACAGCGCATAGCTAGCTAACTACAAGTTGCTAATACGTTCAATAAGCAGTCTTTGGTTTTGGTCTCTATGTAGGCCAAACCAAATAAATAATGATACAGTGTTAATAGTAAGCATGTGAGGTATTGTTTGGCTTTTAAAAAAAAAAACTTTGTACAAAGCTAGGTTAGCTTCCTACTGCTTTCAGTCATTATGCTAAGCTAGGCTAAACCAGTCCATCCTTACTCCAGCTCTGTATTTAACGCACAGACAGTTTAATATAATAATAAAATGGTACACCCAAAATGTTAAACTATTCTTTTAGTCCTGTGAACAAATTTTCTGTGTATTTTCATATTTTGCTACAGCGTGGTTAAAGGTCTTTACAGTACATCCTGATATAATAGTTTTCTATCATTATTTGTTGTAATAATGCTTCCTGACGAAACAAAGATTTGGACCCATTTGGCATAAAAATCTAGTCCATTCAATTAAAAAAAATTATTAAAACATGCAGAAAAGACAGTTTTTAGCTTGCTGGTTTGACCTAATCAATTAAAGCTGATCTTATTTATGAGGAGAGTTTAAGACCAACACTGGGGTTTTCTATAAACGTATCTGCTTACTGTGTTTGTGTATGGGCTTTGCTGTGTAGTGGATATGATGACTTATACGAATGTCACTGTCAAACAAACACACACATAGTCCGGATGTATTGTGTGCATTGGGTCAGGGGGTCACATCATTTATTTGATGACAATGGAAACTCCTGTGACGCCCCTGGAGTAGCACTTAACGATAGAGGTTAAAGGATTTCCCTATAATATGAGAGCCATAGAGTCCAGTAGCATATATTTAACCAATATTGTATGCATTAAGCCTTACATATCATTCTGTGACCCCGGTCCATTACAATGCCAATGTCAATGGCTTAAAAAATGCTCTATTGTGTGTCTGTACCTCTAATGGAATTCACAGTGGGGAACAGAAGTGAGCCTCTCTACAGGCACCACCATTTGTTCAGCAATGAATAGAGGAGAGGGAGGGTCAATGACTTAGAGCACAAGGTGGACTTTTAAGAGCTCCAATGACGTGAGAGAGCCTTTTTCCAGACAAAGCGCTCCAACAGTGTTTCATCTAAATCAGAGTTATAAATAATACAAGACTCAAATGAATGTCAGAATTGCCTTGAAGGTCTTGCACTGAAAAAAAAAGCTGCATTAAGTAAAGAGGAAAAATGGACTCCGTTCCCTGCCATATAAATTTCTTCCCATGTTGCCAAAAATTGCCGTAAGGCCGACATCACAATAGCAAAGGAAACAGTGGATCCAATTATCATTTCACAGTTTGGGAGTCATAAAACGTTTTTATAAGTGTTGCCTCATGCCAATAACTTCATATTTCTTGATAAAGCAAGACATATTACAATCTGTTTCTTCAATAGACAGAAATGCCACTTACTGGTCTACTCAAATCTACATCAGAAATTATAAATGGAAATTAAATCTGTGCATCTGTGTACAGGAGACCTGCCGGTCTGATTTATACAGTCAGGTAATGAGAAATCCTGCGTTACAGTGGCAGTGAGTGCTCTGCGCTCTGAAGCACTGATTCATTTGGAGCGCTGCTGAATTTTCAGTGCCAGCACAGGACTCTGACTCTTTCAAAGCGCTCTGTCTGGGACATTTGAGGGACTGATCTCTACACATCGCACTTGCGCTGCAAATGAATTGGTCCCCCAGGTCTCCAGAGCTGTCAGCAACTCACTTTGTATGAGAGCTTCATTCATCAACACATTTTTCCCTGTGAGCAGCAACTTTTGAAAAAAAAAAAGGGGGGGGGGGATAAAATGCAGCAGAACTTTTTTTTTCTCTCTCTCTCTAAGACTTGTCCTTTTTTTGGGCATACTGAATATCCATGTGGCATTGAACATTTGTGGAACTAAATCATAAACTGGTGCCCGTCAGGCTGCTATTTCTCAGGTGAGGTGTAATAACAATGTTCTCACCTCCACAGACTTCATTTCCTCTTGAAAAATGCATGAAAAACTGTATATGGTGGAATTTATGGCCCCATGCAAAATGTACTCCATTTGCATTGATGTACATGTTTTTGCCAGTTTTTATGGTTTAGAAGTCTGTCAAGTTTAAGAAGAGCGATGCATTTGGGTGGATACACTGTTTACATGCTTCATTTTACATGTTCACAATGTTCTGATCATTTCTTAACAAGTTCACTACAAAGAACTGTGTAATTTGGAATCAATTATATGGGAAATATTAATTTCACTGAAGGGAAGGTACCATTTAAAATCAAGTAAATATTAAATTGTATTCTCTATATCTGTTGAATTGTATGCTTACCTGCAGACAAATGCCATATCTTCGGTTGACCTGCTGTGCATTCACTAAACCCTCGAGGTTATGTTCGAAAATTGGAATTAATTGGTTTATTGGAATAAACGCCTGTTTATTTTTATGTCTATAAAAACGCCCCAATAGCATAGTTTATCCAGGAACTTCTTTCCATGTTCGAAGCTATTTCATTTTTTATTTTCAATGTAAAAATAATATCTTAAACAATCCTGTACTCGACACTACTCAAAACCAACAAAATATCTTCAACTGACATGAGTGAAAGTCATCACAACAGACATGCAAGTTACTGAAAGACAATCTTAACAAAGTTTTTTCATCTTTATCTTCAGTATTCTATAAATACCACAATATCCCTTCAGTTTTTTCTTTCCATCTTCAACATGGAACAACATGGTCCAGGCTTTAGGTGAAGGTCGGACTAGACTACCATTTACTCTTCTACACTAGACTTGATTTGGCCATTAACAGGATATGTGTTTGTATGGGGAGACAGAGACCACAAGCACTCAGAGTTCTGTCAGCTCATCCCACAGATGAGCTGCCCCACATTGGCCTGAAATGCACTTGTACACTTTTATATCAAACTGCATGTTACTGTTGTTGGATTGATTGTTTTTATTTTGTCTCAGTGTGATCAATGTTTTACTTATTATGATTATGTTATAGTCTTACTGGGTATTCTATTGCTTTCCCTGTGGTTTCCATGATGCTTTTATGTCTGGAGCATTGGACCAAACAAATTTCCCCTGTGTGGAATAATAAACTTGATCTGAATCTGAATCTGAAATGTTACGTGTTAACTTGCATCGCAAACAGCCCATGAATTGAGCCTGTGAAGTCTTAATTTATTCAAACAAGGGAAAAAATCTACCAGAGCAGTAAAATTACTCCAGCTTGTGTCCAATACAAATCAACTTGAATCGGTATTTTGAAAGAAGGCGGAATAAAGCAAATTGCTACACTAGAATCAAGAAAAATTACGGCTCAATTCTACAAAACTATTAAAGCCCTTCTCCTCTCAAAAAAGTGTTGATGTATGCGCGGAGTTTGTTTTCGCATTCGTCTGCTGAAGGAGGAAAGTTTCTCTGAGCTCACTGAAAATCCAGTATGCAACTTATACAAGTGCGGTGTGGAAACTTGAAGCCTCCAGGGCACATACAGTTAGAATGGACTTCACGGTGAAGTAGGAGACATCTTGTGTAAAGCAGTTAAACTTTTGGAATGAAAAATATTTTCATATTCACACATTCTGGATTTTTTCAAGGAAGGATAAAGAGTAGATGTCTGCTGTGTCTCAATTCAGGGGCCACATCCTTATAAAGGCTGCATTTGAAGGCCCAATGTGTCACAGCAGCACGACCGAAGCTGTCCCATTTAGAAAGCTCCTTTAAATGCGGCAGAGAAATGCAGCCTTCTTTGCTGGAATTTGGAGGATCCAGCCAATGAATCCTTTGTGGTTAAACCTATCCCAGAATGCATTTCATACTAACCAGCAGCAGCGATGGCAGTCTAAGCTGTTGTCATTTTCACTGTAGGACTGTGAAAGTTTTTTTTTTTTTCAGGTGAGACAGTAACCATTTAGATTCCCAATATGCGGTCAGTTTATCCAAAAAAACGTCTGTCGATGTCTGTCATCATGATCCCATGATCTGATTGGTGCAGCTCTTTGGTGATTTACCGCTGACTCAGATGTCTCTGCAGCATTTTGATGTATGATATAATTCCTTTTGGAAGATAAATATCGGTCTCACAGATGAAATCTAACAATTGTAGCTGCCACATTAGTTTGAACAGAACAACGGCGCTGCCTCTGGGGCTCTATATGCACAGATATCACCTCATTTACATGTATATAAATGCCTTAGAAATAAACAGATCAGTCTATATTAAATTTTGTTATATTTTATTAAGCTACACAACAGTTTGGATAGCTACGTTCATTGCTACATTACAGACTGAATAAAATAATTAACTGCATCTATCAATGAGGTTATTTTTTTGTGAGAAAAAAGTATTAGTGGAGTTTTGAGTTGAGTTGAGGTGTGTTGAAACTGAGCTGCTGCTGTCAGTAAGAATACTGCTGCAGAGAGGCAGAGAGAGAATGGATAGGCTCTTCTCTACTCAAGAGGTTTGTAGAAAAAATAAAGAATGAATGATTTAAAATGAAGTCATTGTTAAATACATTGTTTATTTCATTAACAGCAGTCTTCACAACTATTTACAACATGAAGTACATAAGGAGGAATTCAATGTTATCAATATTAGGTCGTAAAATGTATTCATGTATGTTAAGCTGAGCAGGGAGTCCCTGGTGGTCGCTGCTGGTCCTGGATGAACTACCACAATAATAAAAGGAAAAGTTCTGGCTTCATTTCTACTAGTTGTGTCCCAGTTGTCAACTACAGCTGTTGCTAGGCGACAGGAGCAGCGCTTTATGACGCAAGGGTAAGGGCGGGAACAGCCGTAAAACTTTAACAACGCGCATTTAACAACGTTTGGTTCTGGTCTTAGCTGTCTATGGCGGACACACGTTTGTAGACCGCGTCCTTCGAAGGATGCGACCTCTGAACTGGGGCGCAGCTTTTGTGTTATGAATCTTAACGGGGTAACTGAGCTTTTTTTTTTTGTGGAAAACAGTCAACAGTCAATCAATTCGCATTCAATTTTTTTCCTTTGAATCATTTATCTTACCGTGCCTCTATGGCAGACGGGAGATGACATTTCAGGTCAATCACAGTCAGTGCAGTTCCCTTAATTTACTGAAAGAAATTTCATCATGCACTGTATCATCATAACTGTAGCAGTAAAACAGGTTATACACAGATCTTTCTTTTGCAGTGCTGCAGTCAAGCTGCCTCTATCATCGCACTTTCTCCAAAAAGGCTCAGCCAGACAGACACTTGAATATACACTTCTTCAGACTAGGAGCAGCTTGAACATTCGAGCATTTACATAGCATTTATTGTATGATACTTGATATGCTGACTTCCTTGTGACCCTACTTGAGAATCAGTTGTGAGGGTAATGATGATTACACAGCAATGTCAACTGTCTGGGTCCAGTACTTGATGAGGTGTAATCCAAACTCTCTGGAAACGCCGCATTTTCTTTCTGGGGAGGTGATAATTTACTGGAGAGGTGTGGGAAGCCTAGTGCAAGAATATCCTCGCAGTATTTGTGGAGGGACTGTGAGCCTGACGTATCTAGCACAGACAGATGCTGAATGCGGACTCGGTTGGCACCAATTTGGGAATGTAGGCTACAGGGGAACACATGGTGGGGCAAAGGTAGCAGGGGACCCAAGGGAGGCAGGCAGATGGGCCGATATTAGACATTTCATATAGCGCTGCTTCTCCCTGGATGCTGCCCAACACTGGCAGGTCAGAGAGGAAAGCACTGGCCTCTTCAGATCCAGGTGGCTCCATGTTGGACCTCACTTTTCCATTTATCTACAGCCGCGTGTTCACGCCTCATCCGGCACTGCTTTGAAATGCAGAATAAAAAAGTACCTACTTTTTTTTTTCTTGCAGGAAAGCGAGCTGATTCTTTTTGACTTTGGTCTAATAATGCACTCACTTTTGAACCATAACAAAAGTTAGAGGATAACTGTAAATGGTAAAACATTGTGCAATAGTAGCACAGGCAGAGAGGAGTCTCAAAGTCTGTACATTTCCAGGTATATAATTTTAATCTGGGGCTCTACTGGATTATTTTGTATGATTGATAATTCAAAAAAACTCCTTACTTATCTTATCTGACGCTTTGTGCAGCCCCTCAGTTCAGTGTCTGTCTGAAAAAGGTCATTATAGCCCCTGTCTCTTTAAGACACCCCTCCCGAGGAACCCACTCTATTCTGTTCTGGTTAGTTTCTGGAGGCTGTGTCACAGCCGACTTCCAGTTGCTTGGGAGGCTACATCAACAAACCATGAAACAAACTATAATTGTAGGATATCACTAGTTCTTTTTGTTCTGTACTCGAAATGCCGACTTTTCAAATATACAAACAACACATGGAAAAACCTTAACAACAACCTTAACAACCAAGGCAACAGAATGGACAGCTGTTTTAATGGGCATGTGTGACGAGCTGATGTCAGCTCGTCAACAAGAAAAGAACGTGTTAAAGTGTTGAGAGTAGGTGGAAGCCCTGGCTTTTGACTTTCAGGGAGCATTTCTGCATACATTAACCTCACGTTTTGGAAATTTGACTATGTTTAGTGTAGATATCAAACACCATAACAGTGTATAAATAACAGAAAACCAGAAAAAGCATGACATGTCCCCTTTACAGTCATTAAACTGACAGCATTCAGCATTCATTTAGAGGTGTGCTTATATCCACCTGGTGAATGTAAGTTCAATAATTACTCTCCTTTTAGCTTTTTGAATATCTTGCTCTATCTGCTAAATGCTCCATATGTTCACCAGTTTGTCGCTAACCAGCTAAATCTGTCTGCTGTTTGCTGCTGGGCAGGTAGCCTTTTAGCTGAAAACAACTTCCTGACTGCAGAGTCGTAGCTAGGAGACCAAAAGTTAATTCTCTGTAAGTTTTTTAGACACAAATGACACTTTTCACATTACATTTAGTCATTTCATTGCTCATTGTTACAATAAAAATATTGAGTTCAGCTTTGAAGTGATACTCGACATTGAATCATCACATCACATGAATGCACATGGTCTTTCTATTCTCTATCTCACATAGTTTGCTCTTCTCAGTGCCTGTTAGAGTTTTCTTATGAAAAATTCTCTATTAAACATCAAGTGAATTTAGTTGTGTTGATTTAATAAAAGATGACCTGAGTCATACCTGTTCTCAGTACATTAAGAAAAAAAAAAAACACATTCATCATCACTACTTAAAGCACTGAACCACCCTGAAATGTGATAGATATACATGGAATCATAAGAACACTGTCACTGCACGTATTACATGTAATGGCTAGATTAGTGGATAATTACAGAGAGTCAAAAGTTCAAATAATAATTAAATCTCATAAAATTGCTCCACATTAAATACTCCCCCTCTCTGTGTAATGTGAATTGATGCACAAGGAAAAAGGGTAATCCAGGAATTGCCCCAAGCTTCTATTCAATAACAATGCAATTTCAGAGCTGCATGTATTATTTATTGAAATGCTATTGAGGGCACTGAACAAATTTTCTTTATTGTCCAAATGGTACTTTGCAAATCCTGGTTCACTGTACTTGGGTTTGACAATTATTACCCTCAACACAACGTCCTCTGCAAAGGACGAATGGACTTTTAAATGTAAATGTGTAGTAATGAATATAGTTAATACAATTAATATATCGTATGTGTTGTCATAAGCCTTTCGGGTCATTAGGCGTTTAATTTACAGGCCATCTGGGGGAGTGTAATGCAGATCGCCAGACTAGGGTATCTGGGGTTTTGCCCTCATACGTTAGCAACCTTCCCTTAAATAAACTTTTATCGCATTGCATCAAGGAACACTGGGATAAAATGCATGATTTAATGATACTTTATCTCTGCTAGAGTTTATTTTCACTGCGGGGCAAGAACAGGAGGAAAAATGAAGTCTTTGCTAAAACTCAAAATGATGCATCAAATGTGCAGGCGAAGCAGGGTGAAATACCGATGTTCTAACAAATAGAGCTAATTGTGCGAAAGAGGCTTATTGAACAACAAATCAATCCAACATCTTCTCCAATACATGTGGTTAGCATACATACTGCACAGCCACTTCTGTCCCCATCAGATGAATATAGGTTATAAAATAGTCCTTTTAATTTTAGTAATGTGTGTTATCCTGCAAAAACTGCTCTAGTGCAATCAATCAGACAAAGCCTGCTTCTGACACTCTGCTTGGTATGAGTGGAGGTGTTTCCCCTGGGCCTCGGTCTTAGCTCAGGGTAAGACTAATGACTCTCTGGCTTGAGTGCCCTGAGCCTCGCTGTGGCCCTTCCCTCTGGCTCCCAGCTGCTGCGGTGCCGACAAGAAGGCTCCTCCACTCTGATCCAATCAGGCGTGGACTTGCGTTATCTGCTGCGAGTCCACCTGCACCACCAACCACATGCACGGGCCGCCTCACCGGGGGCTTCAACCTGCAGAGGCAGGAGCAGGTCTTTCAAACAGTCGGTCCACATTTTTCACACCAGTTAGTGCAGGATAAGCTCTGAGCCAAGCTCCTAACATGGCACTTTGAAATGCCCTCCTATTTTGAGAGGATCAGCCTCGGTGCACTACAGTCATAGCAATTTGGGCTCTGTTGCATCTGACCTTCAGCAAGACGAGAAAGTGGATAAAACGTTGAGCAGAGAAATAATAAATAAGATTTACTTTTGTTGGCACATGCCACAAAATGACTCTAATAAATCAGCGGGGATATGAAGGTGGATTTTGATCAATAGCGTGCAAACAATGCAAAGATAACTTCACATCAGGAGGTGAGATTTTCGGTTGTCAAAATTCACTTTCCGTCCTTTGCTATCTGTGTTTCAGAGTAAAATGTCCTCAGGTGGTGGCACCCTTTCCACCTGACATTAACATGCTGTTCTGGCTTTATCGTTCATGTCTGGCATACACATTAAAATCCAATTTCTCTCTCTTCCTCACCGAAAATTCATCATACACACCATGAGTCTTCCAATCTCTCTCTTCCAATCTCTTCTTCCATCCTGCCAGACCCGACAGCATGTCCATCATTACACTGAGTGTACCATATAAGCATTGTTCCAACTCACAGAATTTTACTTAAAATTCTAGATAAGATACCAAAGGGTTTATATGTCAGGCTGAATTATGTGGTAATATGTAAAAAAAATTTGAATATAAGATCTATGACATTTTCATATGATTTAATAAGGATTTAATAAGGCATCCTTCATTCAATGTCAGCATCATACGGTAAATGTTGAAACAAGCAGGCACAGAATATGTACCTGTTTTTTTTTTAAACTTACTACTACTTAAAAATTACACTAATCAATACTTTTATACTAGAAGAGGAATGAAGAAATGAATGATGTCGCCTGTAGGGATGAAACCACAGAGAAATACCACCCAACTTTTTTACCTTCTTTCAGCTTATTGTTTTGGTTTATCGGCATGCAAACTCTGCTCTCTTCATTCTTTTCATTTCCAGCTGCAGCAGGCAAAAACAGCCTTTTTTTTTTAACCTAATGTACACTACATGTCCTGCACCATACAGCAGGCACTTGGAACGTGGAACATTTAGCAGAGCTTAACAGCAAGCTACTGAATACTAATGTTGTCTGCTGGATGTCCAAAGACACTTATTTGCATCTAGTTTTGTCGTAACAACCAAATAAGGTGATAACAGGTCTACTGTTGTATTTTCAGCTCCAGCAAACTGCTTTGAGAGGAGATGTACAGAGTTTGCTAAAATTCTAAAACAAAAACCAAACATCTCATTTATCACTATGTTATCCAGCCACCAACATAGTGTCAGTTTTGTGTGCCCGGATTTTGAGATATCTGTCTTTGATATTTCTGTGCTCATGACATTGAAAAATGGCATTTAGGAAATTCAGCAACAAGACGTCTTTTTAGAAAACAGCGTCCCAATTACAGTGAGGGCCCACTGTGAGCAAACAAATCACACATCAACACCTTTGCCAGTGTGTCAACACTTGCACGCTAGAAAGTAGCTTGCTTGTTAGCAAACATTGTGTAAATAAGCAACCCACAAACGTTCTCCAACATTTTATGTGAGTAGCAACATTTTGGTTGTTTTGTATCTGTAAACTCGGAGGCAAGTGACACACAAAGGAGAGAAACTACAATAATGATCTCCACAGACACGTATCTGCAGCAGGTAAAGACTAAACTTCCTGACCTACCTCTGCTTCACTTTTTTATCTGGGCTAAGAAACCCGACAATATCAGCATTGTTAAAAAAAAAAGCCCACTAGAGATGATATATTTGTTTGTTTTGTCTTTTTGTAATTTGGCTGAACTGACCCTGACCAAGGGTTCAGGAGGCAGACAACATGTTCTTGACAAGTACTTTGTTATCTGAGCTCCCTAATGTTTAATTAATCTTCATGCACTTCCTGGTAAGATCTGCTTGTGAACATTGAGGTGTTTGTTTTATGTGGCTTAGAGAATAATTGCATCACTTTTTTTTTTGTTTGTTCTGTGGCCAAATCTATTGACCATGCATGCGGTGTTTTGCACATTGATTTTAAGCGTTTCTGTACCATCCTCTCCCACAATCAGATCACCCAGGATGTATTCATGCTGGGGCTTGTAGTGATCTGACTGCAGTGGGGAGCTGCAGTGGAGAGCTTAAATCTAAATGACTTTACAAAAGATGGAATAATACACCAACAGTGCCAGCAGAGATTATTCTCAGAAATGATGACCTCGTCGACATTGATCTTCTCTACATGAGAGGAGACGAAGGAAGCTAACAGGTGACGCTTATCTGATGTTGGAGCAGATTTATCTGATTTCATTGTCTAACTGACCGGAATCCTGCTGCTACTGTTTTGCTTCTGCAGAGCTCACATATCTTAACTTGATCTCGGTCTATAAATCAATTTGAGGCTTTGTGTGTATTTTTGTGCATTGAGAATATTAAGCCAAATGTAAAAGGTTAATCCATAAAAGTAAAGTCTAAACTTTACCAGTGACAGAGTAGATATGATTTTACAGCCTCATTACAACGTTTATGTATTACCTATATGCTTTTGTGCTTTAAATATGAGATGCATATGTACCCCTATCTCCCCCCCAAAAAAAGCCAAAGCCATGAGATAAAATATTACAATGACTGCATTGTTGTGAAAACCAAATAAAACACTTTCCTTCAAGAAAGATGAAGTTCCATCTCATTGATAAGGTAATGATGTATGCCATGGGTCAGGCAGAGAGAAGCGATAATGATGATAGTCATTTAACATATTTACTGGCGTACACCGGATTACCATCTGCAATTTTACGGTTGATGGTGGTCGGTGGTTTAGAATCACTTTATCCTCTCTTTTATAGCAGAGATTTCACAATCAAATGTGCATCAGCCATCCTTTTATCATCTCATGTTTGCTGAGCCAGCAAAGACCGGTTTATTGCCAAGGAAATAAAGAATACTTCATGACGTCCTAATACAAATGCTCTTTATCTAAGTCTCTTTTCAGAGGGAGGCCTCCATGTTCTGCCGGCTGCTTGACTGACGCTCATCATTACCGGGCTTTAGACTGTCCACTGCACAGTCTTTACAAGGCTATGAATCAGTTATTGGTTTGAGGGATGATGGATTAAGAAATGGATACTCCCCTCCACCTCCAAATAGAGGATTTGATCTTTGGTCCAGAACATCACAAACTACAGATGCAGTACTCCCTTAGCTCACTCACTACCAATGGTAAGTCCGTGGAAAAGAACCTCAGGGTGACTTTTGACAGTCACTTATCTTTTGAGCAGCATATCAGAAATATCATCCAAGCTTGTTTTCAATTAAGAAACACCTCCAAGATAAGACACATGCTCAATTTTAATGACAGAAAAATTCATACTTGCTTTTATATCATCATGCTAAGACTACTGTAACTCTCTTTTTTACCTGTTTAAACTCCCACTCACCAGCCAGATTATTAACTAAATGTCATATTACTCAACATTTCAACATCACTGCATTGGTCGCCCATTACTTTTAGAAGGCATTTTAAATTGTTATTAATTACCTACAAGGCCATCCATAGTGTGGCTCCAGATTCTGTTCAAAAACTTTTAACTCCTTACAGCACAGCCAGGCTTCTAAGATCAGCTGATCAAAAACTTCTAGCTGTTCCACCAACCCAAGGGTGACAGTGCGTTTGGGTGATGGCCCCTCGGCTTTAGAACAGCCATCTCCTCAGTGTGAGATCGGCAGACTCTGCTGCAGCTTTTAAGTGCCTCTTCAAAACTCATTTTTACAAGATGGCTTACACATAATAATGTTTTCCTTTTCCATTATTGCATCACTTTCATATGTCCTCTTTATATTGCTACTTTATGGTGTTTTATATCATTGCCATTACAATCTTAAATTGTGCTTGTTTTTGGTATCATCATTTTGGTATTTTTATATGCACTTCCATATATTGTGCACTTTTATTTGTTTTATATTCAAGAGTTTGTTTATGTGTGTGGTTATTTCTTTTACTTAAATGCCACCTGCTTTATATGAGCTCATTTCTTTCATCTACATTTGACTTATTTATATATGAATTTATTTCTTTTATTTTGCACCTGCACTTTCATCTGTTTATGTATGGGCTCAGTGCTGCTTGATATATGTGATCTCATGTTTCTAATTTTTGTATATCATATGGGGGGTGGGGGGGATTTTTGATTTTTTAAATTTTTCTTCTGTAAAGCCTTTTAATCTGGAAAGCACTTTGTGCTTAAAATAAAATAATTACTATCACAATCTCTCTTGTGTGAATGTGCAAGTGTTAATATGCAAACACAACCTGAACTTGTGTATGTGACGTTGTGTATGTGCTGTACAGATCATATCAGCAACTGATAGTATATGTCTGCAGGGAAATGTAGACACTGTGTAGTGTATGAGACAAAACCAGAAGGTTTCTGAAGGTTTTAGACATTCTTAGCCCTTACCGGAAAATTCAAATTTGAGCATGTGTGAGATGAGTAACAGTAATGTAAAGTAGTTTATTTACTCAAGTACAGTACTTTTTTTACAGTACAATTTTTTGGCATTTGTGCTTTACGTGAGTACGTCAGTTTATGCGACTTTAAGTACAGTACTATCTCATGACATTTCAGAGGGAAATATTGTACTTTTTACTCTACTCATTTATCTGACAGTACATATATGACAAGTGTATAAAATATGATGCATTGCTATACATTAAACTACCCAAGATTGTCTAAAGCAGTCAATAGAGGTTCCACTTCCACCAGGGACAACATACAAATGCTGCTCACACAGTAATACATTAGTAACAATAAACCAATAGTACTGTACATAATAATACAACACTCACAGGGGCCATTGTGCTGCATACAGATTATTTTTTTCTTATGGTACTTTAAGTGCATTTTGCTGAAATGGGTTTTGAATGCAGAGCCTTTACTTACAATGAGTATTTTTACATTGTAGCATTGGTACTTTTACTTAAATAAAACATCTGAATACTTCTCTTACTGCTGATGAGCGAGCAGTGATTGAAGTATTGTAGTCTGAAACGTATCTTTCACATCAATCATGCATCTCTTTAAAGCTCTACTAATCTATTTTTACATTAACAATGGATCATGTGATCATGTTTATTGCGAAAGGTGTTACTCACATTATTGAGTCCACAGGAAGTTATAACATGCCTCTGCAGTTCCCCTTTGGTATTGTTTGGTTCAGTCATACATGTCTCATCAACCTTGTCTCCAAGGTTGACAGCTGTTGCTGGAAAGACAGCGAAAAAGTTCAACTTCCAGCAGATGATTAAAGGACCTGAAAGAATCACTAGAAACAGTAGAACCCAAATTGATAAGGTATTTACCCATAAAACAGATTGGATAACAAAAACAAACAACCTACTAAGCGGTCTCTCTGACCATACTATGACTCTTATCATCATGAATGGCAACTGTAAAATATCATATTATTCTTAAGACCAGACACCGACAAGAAAATGATCCTAATATTATCCTGCTAGAATATTACTGTATCATAGAGCTCCACAAACTATTAACACACTATTTAGCAACATATTGCACATGGGCAATGTAGTTTGTGTATTAATCCGCTGTTGAAAATATTCCCCAACATCTGCATCATTTACTCCTTTTTCTACAGTGCCCATCTGTTTTATAAAACTGCTAAGCTTTTTTTTTTTTTTTTTTTTAATAAAACTATATATTTGTGACCAATTTTTCAAGATTTTCATTTTCAGCAGGAACTAATGGGCTTAGAGCTGAGTGCCACAGACGGGGTAAGGCAATTGGAAAGTATCAAGTTTTTTTTTTTTTTTTCAAACGCAGAATTACACCAGCCTTCTCCTTTAAAATACTGTGCACAAAAAGATCATGATATTACATATCCACTTGTTATCATGTGACAAAAACTCTAGTAAGTCAATCGTGAGTTGAGATTATTTTATCACACTTTGTGACTTCACAAAGCTTGGCTCTAATTTGACAGGTGTGAAATTTAATTTTCTGTAGTTACTTCTGACATCAATAAGGTTGATTATCATTAATGCCCAGTAGCGTTTACACTAACATACTGTAAGGACTCATAAAAAGAAGCAAACATCCAGCTTATATGTTGTGGCACACTGCCAACTTCACACCTTTTCCACCTGTCAAGTTACAAGCAGTATGTACTGTGGAGGAACTGTGTTTACCCAGATGGCATTTAAATTGACAAAGGAGTAAAAGCCTTAAAGCAATGAATAATGCTATGTTTGTAATGAGATAAAGAATTTTTACTTGAATAAATGATGTGGGCTTTCTTTATCCTCAAGGTTACACAGGAGCGTAATGCAATCATTTAAAACAAAAGGTCATAATTAAGATTCCAAATCGTATTAAAGGCTTACTAACATCTAAAAAAACATGACACTAAAATATTTGCAGCAACGTGATAGTAATACAAACATAAACCCACAATATCACACTCTCTGCAATGCGGCGTGTGCCTGCTGGGTAAACACATGGCATTCTCCCTCTGAATGTAGACACCTACCTGTCATCCTCGTAAATGATTTTTTACTTTGCACATTAGTGAATACAGAGCATGGTGTGTTTGGGTTTTACCCTGGAAAACAGATGTACACAACAAGAGTCAGCCTTGTTTGCAAAGGACAACAGCTTTATCCTTTCTGATGCTGATATAATTGTCACAAAAAAACTAAACATGCAACTGTGGGATCCGCTGCTGGCATGTGTTGCTGATAAATTCAGCCAAATGCTGCAGATTTATTGGGCCAGACGTCCATGGAGTGATATTTAAAATAATATTGGTCTACAACCAAAAGAAATTCAAGTTCCATGACTAAACAAAACTAAAAAAGCATATCCATATGGCCTCTACACCAATTCAGAATCAACTTGTCCAAGGTTATGTAATATAAAAAACATACCATCAAAGAAGAGAGAGGCCCTTGCTGATGTAGATCCAGGCTGCCTTTCACCTCAGTGATAGGTGATCCAAAATATGCTCTATTTGTCTTTGCTGCCTATTTCATGTGTCCATGGCTGGAATTTCCCTGTGGAGATCTCCAGGTGTTGTATTTTGATTGACTTTTAACTGCAATATTAAACCCCCACAATGGCACTATCCCACCCTCGCCCAGCTAATGCTGCGTTCACATGGATTGAGGAACCAACAACACCTTTGGGGCAGCACGTCAAACAAACAGTCCAATAGAATGGCAGGACAACAAAACGAAACATGCATGATGATATGTTGCTTTAGTGATGTATCATTTACAAAGAATGGTACAAAATATATTAAATACAATTATTTTGTTCTTGTACTTCCGACGGCAATGTCTACCTTTAAGTTGATGCTATTCTCTGCCAGTCTCACCTAATTTTACTGTCCTGCTCTCGTCCGCTGAAATGATACACAGACATGTCACCTCTCCTGTTTTACCCTGGTTTCTCTTGTATTTTCATCCCCTCTCCCAAAGTGTCGAACAAGCTTTCTCCAGAATCACTGACTGTACCTTTAATGCAGCTTGATAGTCTGATGCATGTGTGTCATTCGTCCACAATTACTGTACCATACAAGTTAAAGTTCTGCGTCATGCTCTGTCAGATATTTTAAAGAAAGGCTTTTTTATAGTGGGAAGAAGCAGTGGGTGTGCTGGGCAGCTGAGTGAAGTGAAGCCTGCGGAGGAAACACCAGGACCGTAATGGTGAAACAGTCCGTGGAGGAGCTGCTGTGTTCGGCTGCACAGATAGGAAATCTATCGGCTGACAGGATGTACCACTCTGTTTGAAAAAAACTTTTCTTCTGCTCTTTTTAGTTTATAACAGTGGTTGGCAACCAGCATCTTAGGTGCATTACCGCCACCCTCCACTTCTGTCTGTGGACCAAAGATTAAATCATAATACATTAATCCTGTCTGTCTAATAAAATCAAAGAAAACTACTGCTCCACCCACTTGGCAGGTTCAGTAAAGTTTTAATGCTGAGCTCCTGAACTCCAGTCTTCCTGAGTTCTTCCATCATATATTGTCTTTCTTGATCATTAGGTGCAATCTATGATTGCATGTGTTATAGTCTCCTCAGCCAGGTGGTAAAAAATATGTGCATATGTTAGTGTTGGCAATTTGACAATAAGAGTCAAAAAGTAATGTTAAAATAGTGTTAAATAATCGTGATCTCAGTATTAACCAAAATAATCGTGATTATTTTGGTGTTGATGTGTTCACAGAGAACACATCAACTGTCCATTCGATTGCAGGCAGTAAAGACACCTGGTGATTAGGTCCCTGGAGCCAGAAGAGGAAACTCTTTTTATAATGTAAAAATTATGGTCAGGTACAAATTTGAAATTGCAAATTTAACACCCTCAGAGTTCAAATGAACACTGAGCCAGTGGTTATATGGGAATCACTGTGAAAGTGTTAAATTAACACTTCTGAACGAGTTAACATGATAAACACTATGACAATGTTACTTAAACTCTTATAGTTTAAAGTAGTAAAAGCATAATGGTTCACAACACCACTGATCAGTGTTCAAAGTTAGAAACACTCATGGAGTAACTGGTCATTTCAGTTTTACAGAGTAGATGGTCGACTGGAATTGATACCATTAGAGTTAAAATGTACAATCTATAAGTCTAACCCTCCCAAAGCCCATGTGCAATAATCATTCCAAACAGGTACTACAATGAAAGATATATATATATTTTTTTTGTGTAACAAGGGCTTCAGATTATATTTAACAAACGCTCATAAAAAAACAAAACCCTGCAGTGACCTTGTACAATACAATAATGCCAAAAACATGTGGCAGTTCATTACTATTGTTTGTCCTATATAATGCAGCTGTCTGGGACAACATGGAAAAATGAGTCTGTAGCATAAGACATTTGGACATGAAAGGGCTTAAAGTATTGCAACAGATGAGGTGTAATTATTGAAACATGCACTTGGTGAACAACATGAAAAGCATGTAAATGCTCTACAGATGTAGTCTCCATTTCTGATACCGAAAAAATAGACTTAATGTCATGGACATGGTTATGGTCTTTTTTTAAGTCTTAATGACTGTACTTAGAATTTGTGTTCAGCTTGTAACATGTAATAAAGGACAAATTTTGTATATACACTCTGGATAGTGGACAATGAAGTGATGTTTTAGGATCAAATTATTTTGAGGATACACATCTGTAACTAACTGTAAATAACTGATGATGCTCTTCAGAATGATGTTTTAAGACACTTTCATTCTTTCTGCAATACATGGCGACATCACAATGTTAATGGTATGAAAAGATCAGTGGGAGGTCCCCAAAGAGACATAATAATGTTTAGAGGTGAATGTGGAATTGAATGGCCTATGTGACAAGGACACTACTTTACCATGGACTGAAAACAGTGGACAAAATCATGCTAACACATGGCTAATTAGCACCAATAAGACTACCAAGAAACAGGACGGCTGTGTACTGAGTAATAAATCTACAAGTGGTAGTCTGCCCTGTAACTCTCATGGAGCAAAGCCTAAGAGTAAATCATTTCCCTGGGAAATGGGAGGATGAGTAACAGGCAGGACCCTGAGATTTGTGATGTGACTGGCTGGCCTGCATTATCATCCAAGCAGAGTGCCTCTTCAACCCCTGTTCTTAGTAGGACACAGTCGAGGACAGCTGCAAAAGGGAGAACAACAAACCTCCCCAACAACCAAGAGTACAACTGGAGAACAGATTCGCTCCAGTGTTGCAGGACCCTGGATCTCTGTCTGATGACCTGGATAACCTCTCATCTTCACACAGCAGGGTCAGGACTGACACTAACTCAGAAGGTAAAAGGCTACAGGGAAAGCTAATGACTGGGCCTCAAACTCTGATTGTGGGCAACTTTGCTGTAAAAGCTGTAAGAAGCATGTGCAGTAAGAACCCCAAAATACTCTTGTTTTCCCGAGGATATGGTCTCTGACATGACAGAAAGTATCCTGCATATCGTGGCTGCACATCCAACTGTGAAAAATACCCTTGTGCACACGGGGACCAATGATGTTGTGAAACAACAGTCTGAAGTACTAAAACAAGACTTTATTGATCTGTTGAACACAGTGAGCTCTCTGAATGCTGAGGTGTTTATCAGTGGCCCTCTACCACCAGTCAGAAGAGGAGTTGAGAGATTCAGCAGATTGTTGGCACTGAACACATAGCTCTCAACTGCGTGTACCATCCATTCACTGCACTTTATTGACAATTTCTGCAGTCATCTTTAAAGGCAGATGGACTTAGCTTTAGGACGTCAGGAGTGAAACTGTTCACTTCTAACCTATTTTGCTTCCTGTGTCACCCACGTATTCCCTCTGCCAAGGACAAAAGAAAAGAAGAACAAACAAGAAGACAACACAACACAGCAGAAACCTTGAAAGAGTCACCTGAGCCCCCTCCTGAAGAGAACTTCAAACACGAGTTATCAGAGCCGAAAGGAAGAGCATCCACCCCGCTCCCCAACTACCACCTGTGAGGATTCATCTTCTTCGCCCCCTCACCCCCTATCTCCCATATCCTAGCCAAGTCACCCTTTCTCCCTCCTCCTCCCACTTGCAGTTCACTGACCAGATGAAAGAGCTCCTCACTGCTGCACTCCCCCGCCCTACTCCCATGTTCTCTCCCCTAAACCCCCCTCAGCATCCACGTCCACCATTGGCTTTAAGTCCTCAGCCAGTTTTGACACATTCATCATAGTTACCTCCGCCCCCCCTCCTTCCCAATCCATGACAGGCATCAGAATCATTCTCTGTCTCCCCAGCCTGATAAAAAGACAGCACATCCTGTTATTTGTGTACAAAAATACAGCAAGATCTAACAGATATCTGCTGGGCACTCATGAATATTCCTTCCCAGGATAAACCATGGCCCAGTGTGCCGGTAGCTTCCTGAATTCCTGTCTTGATAGGTAATAGAAAAAGAATGGTGAATCTGCTAGGAAACAGAGAACACTCAACACAGCTCTGCAAATTTATCAAATTTAGCATCCATTCTTCATCAACCACAGCCTGTTGCAAATAAAATTGGGCAGATAATGCTTTTAACACACCAAATTTAACATTATTAAATGCCAGGTCTTTGGCAGGAAAAACATTTTTAATCAATGATTTTATTGTCAAGCACAATCTTGATTTTATGCTTTTAAATAAACTTGGTTAGACCAAGATAACACTGCAGCTGTTCTTATCAAGTCACCCTTCCCAACTTCAGTTTTATGAGTGAAGCTAGAGTGCATAAGAAAGGAGGTGGAGTTGCCATTTTGTTTAATGATTCCCTCCAATGCAAGCAGATGTCTTCTGGAAATTTTTGCTTCTTTTGAATATGTTGCTCTTCAGTTGAATTCCTCTTCTCAAGTAATATTTCTAAATATCTACATGCCACCTAAATACTGTGCAAACTTTCCAAATGACTTTGCTGAACTTGTGTTTATATTCTGTACTGACTTTGACTGCATAGTTTTAACATCCATGTTGACAACCCCCAGGACAGAGGGACTAAAGAACTGATCATTGCCAAAAACAATAATAATGCACATGCCTTGTTTGGTCCTCTCGACAGATTAACAAACCCTCGTGTGTCAGTAGCCTCAAAACTTCTATCCACCAGGGCCTGCGATGAATTTGCCTCCTTCTTCACTGACAAAATTCAGGAAATTAGACAAGCAGTGAGTGCCTCAATATCAGGTACAGGAGATGTGTTGTCCTTGTGTCCACTTATCCGATCAACCATAAAAACCTGGAGGACATTATGCAACATCCGAAATCCTCCCCCTGCTGCCTTGATATTCTGCCAACAGGCTTTTGCAAAAAATGTTTCTAATTGCGTGGCCTCAGATCGTCTACAAATTATCAACACATCTCTTTTCTCAAGTTTCTTCCCACAGGCCCTGAAAACTGCCCTCATCAAGCCACTCTTAAAAAAGAACAAGACATTTCACTAATGAACAATTATAAACCCATGCTAAACCTCCCCTTTTTGAAAAAGCTGTTTTTAACAGTTGAGCAACTTCTTGGCACTAAACAACTGTGTAACTTATGTAGCAATTTATGTGCTTAAAGCACATACTGTAGCTCAGTACATACCTTGTAAAACACAACTAGGTAGCCCACAGCCTGGGATGTGCTGATCTCCAGTGTTTTTTTTTTCATGGGCTGAGGTGGTATGATATGCAAGAGCAGTAGGCAAGATGCCATATCACTGTCCCACACACAGAAAAAATGTCTGTTGTCAGCTTTATTTGAATCACAACTATGTTCTTTTAAAACTTCAGTATAACCTACTGTCCATGACCTCTGCAGGCTTTCTGAGCTGTGTTTAGTTCCATTGTAAGTTTGACCCAGTGCATTCAAAATCATTTAATTTGGCCTTTAACTGAATACCTGGATAATCCTCAGAGGATTCATAATTGTACTGATCCCTGGCAGACTGCAGCAATCTCTGGAGCACTGGGGTGGAAGTATACCACTTCTCTAGCAGTTTACTGGATATTCGTGATCCAAAGAAGGGGCTAAAATCTTGAAGTATTTGCAGCACAGAGAAAAGAACATTTTTGTTCAGTAACAGAAAAGCCCTTTACAATTCAGCAGCCTTGGAAACACTGAGTAGTGTGTGATTCATTGGGGTCATGGATGAGATGTTGTCTATACTCAAAGGTCTCCTTCATCTTTACAGGATGATTTCTCTGTCATTGGTGTGGTTCATCAAGGATATGACTTCTTTACAACGCTCTTCATCTAGCTGACTATCAATAAGAGGCAGCTCCCTTTCCTGTCTTCGACCACCTCCTCTGCGGTTTGTGATTTTGGTTCTTGGGACACAAGTTTTGTCTTTCTCTGAATAGTCTTGACCAGCCATGCGAGAACTCCACTTTGGCCATCATAAAAGTGTTTCTTAGCTAAAACAGAGACATAATCCAAGTTCAACTTCATAATCAGCAAATAGAAGTAACCCCCTTTTAACAGTTTGTTCATAGAATAAATAAAAGTCTGGAATCAGAATAATCAGAATTTACAATAGGAAGAATCAGAATGAAGGGTGATTCTGAAACAGACATCCCTCTGTAATCGCTGATATCTGTAGCAGTGGAGAATATACATTCATGCCACTTTTTCGCCTGCTATCACCACCCCCTCACAGAGTGGCCAAAGATGCTGTGGCTGCTATAAACGGTGAGAGCTATGCACCCATCTAAATCTAATGCAGTCCAGTAAATCCTACCTCCGTGAAGGTTATAATGTTCAGTTTTTGTTGCAACCCGTTTTGAAGACTTTAGTTTGTTCTACTGTTTAGTTGCATTATGGAATACAGAAGGAATTTCTAATATTTTGTCCACCCCATTTAGATCAGCAGTCAAAATATTAGAAACACCTCTCTGTATAACATAATATAATTTACCAAAAGCACAGTACCACAGCCTCCAAAATAACCTTAAATTTGAGAGCACCTCTCTAAAAGTTTTTTTTTTTAATGAACATTAGAACATTCATAAAGGGAGGATTTATCTAAGGATTGTATTAGTCTCCCTTAGTTTTATCTAGGTGGACCTAATAAACTGGCGACTGAATGTATTTGAGCATTAATAATCAAAGGGGCCCTGAGCAGTGTCAAGAGCATCCTTAAGTAATCTTGACACCATCATTTCTTAATGCAAAAATTAAATTTAGAAATAATATGCAATTAAGGTAAATATCCTTTCCTGGAGAGAGGATATTTTGATGTGGGGAACAAGGTGACAATTCCCAATGCATATTTCTCTTTAGTAATTTGCTTCAGGG
Organism: Euthynnus affinis; assembly: GCA_029490765.1. NCBI lineage: Eukaryota > Metazoa > Chordata > Actinopteri > Scombriformes > Scombridae > Euthynnus > Euthynnus affinis. The sequence goes on along the minus strand of CM055840.1, from coordinate 6,257,972 downwards.
TTCTCTTGCAAAGAAAAAAAAAAAAGGAAAATTCTTTGCTCAGTGACCCGAGTACCTGATAGCACTTCATAGGGTAGGGATGTGACAATTATCACATTACTGCAGGGATATGAGTCTACTGCATGGTTAAGGCCAACACTTTCATTACTGCTTTTTCTTCCCCCTATCTCAACTGCTGATGTAATTTTACAATCCAATAAGGTGACTAGTAACAAACTACTGGCAATAAAAGCCCCCAAATCCAAACATTTCTGACTACCTTCCTTATAGGATGACTCCAACTGTGTTCCTTTCCTGGTTTTTCAAATGGAAACACTCAGTCAGCCGTCAGTGATGTGAGAGCCAGAGCCCCCCACCCCAACACCCACCCACTCACACACACACAATACACACATGCATGCGGTTTGCTGACAGTGTCTTCCTAACATACTTGTTTGCTCTAAGTTAGAGCACGAACAATTGTCCAGATATACTACGATTGATGCCGCAGTGCTGACTCTGAGTGTGTGCGATGTTTATGAATGCACTGGACAGAGCGGAGGGACAGACAGCTGCTGAATGTTGGGAGCTCTGGAGGAGAGAGCTGGAGCTTCTATATCCTGCTATGATCAACTTACCCCTCAGTCTCAACCATGTGTGCTGCAAGAATGTTAACCATCTGTCTTCTTCTGCTTTCACACAGCATTGCAGTCTCTTCATATTCTTCAAGCACTGTTGTCCCTCCAGTGTGGTCAGGATTTGGCTCTGTGTCTATCAAAATTTAATGGCTTATTCTTTGGATTGCAAGGAAACAGAGTTACATTGGAGTCGGTACAGAATTTGAGTAATTCTGATAGCATACGCATAAAAAAAGAGAAGAAAAAATCCTCCTTCCCAAGGTATGGTTAGGAATTCTGATTTAATCCAAGAGCAGCAAGTAGCATGATGATAATGATGATGAAGTGAAGCCAAATTTGAAAGGACACATTTTTCCTTACTCCAGACTACTGAGAAGATAATGTTAGGATTTCATATTGGCATGTTTTTTTTTTTTTTTATCTTACTCTGTGATGAATGGCAATAAAGCATTTAAGCATATAAATAAATCAGAATGGTGACAACAATAACAACTCAATTGAGATATGATTTATACTGTCTCTAAATGGAGACACCCGATGATAAACTTACCTCTTTGAACTCTGCAATACCTCTTCATCACTTCTAATTTGACTGGGTGGTCATGAGATCTCGCTGTAACTGCTACTGATGGACATAGACTGGAAACGCCCACCAGATGAAGATAGTGGTGTGGATGGTGGTGATGAATGAGATGCGCCTAAATCTCAAGCAAAAGATAGAAACAATTTACCTTATTTGCAGTAGAATTGTAGATGAAATCTTGAATTCAGCAGTAGACATGACGCCTACTTTCCGCCATGCAAGAAACTCTGCTTATATATTTCCTGATTGAACAGTTAGGTATCAATAGAAAAAAGCAATCCCTTATCAATTAAACCCATTACTTCAAGTTAAACCTTTTTCTAACAATTGTCTTAATATTCCATATGCAAACTAGATTTAAGATAATTAAATCAATGCAACAGGACCACTCCAAGGACCACTTCTGTTAATGTAACGTAAAGCCAAGCTATTTTTTTATTTACCACTGTCATCATGACTGTCCTTGATTTCATCTGTTTCATCTGCCTCAATGCCAGCATCATCTTCCACAGAGAACTTCTCTCTCACTACCTGATGAGGTTAAGAGTCAAAATGGCATGACAGAGTGTTTAAATTATATAATCTAATCACTTAAACTCTGTTTGAATTACTGGTTAATCATACCAATTGGGAATTTTACCATCAGAAATGAATTCTTCAGTACTTGCAGTACTACAGTACTTGCATGATCATTGTGCCATCTACAACATCAGACTGTAGACAACATGAAATTTCTCAAGACTTCCTTTAAATGCTGTTTTAATTATGGATAAATATTGTCTTCTAATAGCCTAAAACACAATTAAAATATTTCACTACAATCAAATGCTCTCTGATGGCCCAAGCACTTGTAGGAAATGAGGCCGGCGGGTATGCAGATGCTCTCTTTCTGTCTGAGAGGTCTGGAGCTTTATATAAGCTCTTCACACCTCTTGTGATGATTGCGATATCTTTGTGTCCTTCCAAACAAACACGCTGAAAGACACAGAATGGCCTCTTTATGCCATCTTGGCTGTTATGGCCTAAATTCTAAAACTTTACTGAATAGTAGTAAAAATGTAACATGTGCATTGGTTACATGGTTATAATTATATTATAGCAACTTAATAGGGTAAATATTTTGCCCAGATTAAGGATGATTTTCTGAATGGGGACCCTCCTGATCTTGTTGATTGCTACAAGACAAGAGATGCAAAGAAGCAAATTCCTATCAACTGTGATGGCATGACCGTACAGTATTCATTCTTGAAATTGAGGGTTATAAATTTACGTTTCATCCGTTGGACCACATATCTAAAACGCCAAACAAGTTTGAGCTAACGTTAAGTTCATACACAATACTACTAACTGTTACAATACATTAAATGATATGAGGTGATTTGGGTAACAACTCAGTAGTTTCATAGCAGAGCCACAGCAATGCTTCTCTATCATGTCATAAACTTCAACTTGTATTATTTTTAATTCATAAGGATAGATCTTTCACTATGACATCAGAGCAGTTAAGATGTTTTCAGTTCTGCTACATGTGAAACCTTGTAATGGGTGTTGTTTGTTAGGACCCTTTGTTGACTAACCAGGAAATGGAAAACAACCTCATTACTTCATCTTTTAAACAGAACAGTCTGCCAAAAATTAACATTGGTCCTCATTATGAAAATAGTGGTCTGGTCTTATGGATTAAAACAAAGAGCTTTGATTGTTACAACCTTTTTACATGTGATGACTGCATGTCACTAAGGCAAGAGGAGATGACAATCTGTGTGTCCATCTTGTTGTGATATCATTAAGAAACGCTCTACAATAATAAAACCTTAATGCTTCTAAAACCCTTGATAACAATGCTTGTGGTACCTGTACTTGTGTTCAAGATTTTATCAAACTAGCATACATTGTGGATTATAGATTGACATACAGTGTAATGCACGACAGCTATAGAACTTATCGTAGCTATACTTACATCATTGAAATCCAAAATCAAATAGTTCAACACAACAGAATAGGCAAAATGGTAGCTCTTGTTTAAAGACAAATAAGTTAAAATGCAAGCTTTGTGTCTTGTTATAATAGCAGCTGGGCTTAGCAACAATAATGGAAGGACAACAATAATGATCAGTAAAAATTATTGTAAAAATATGGAGAAGACCATGTTATTTCTGAAACCTGTATTCCAGTGTGTATGATTCTGAGTTTAAATACTAGTTGTGGGTCTTTGGATTCAGCATGTTCTCCTTAAATTCAATGAGTTTCCTTCAAGTGCTCCAATGTCCTCCAAAAGTACAAAAACATGCACCCAAGGTTCTTCCCAGGCTTTTGGACAAAAGTTGGTCTGAAGTTAAATTAATATTCTTACCCATTCATCAAGTCAGTCCCTGAGCTGTCCTTCTCACAGGCCTAACACAGCTGGGATAGGTCATCTGTACAGGTAAAATACAAGCATGTAACAAAGTCTGCAGAAATTTTGATTATAGATAGATTTTCTTTACCTTGTATAGTAAAAGTGAGTCATTTAACAAAGAGGCTGTCATGTCCAGCCTCAACATGGCTACCTTCTCCTGGTGCACAGGAAACTAGACAGCTTTCCCCAGCAGGATTTATTCTGCAACAAGCTATGACATCATGGGTTTGTGATAAGTTTAATTATAATGTCCCCATGCCAGATTGACAGAGAGATAATCAGTTAGTTACCTTACACACAAAGACGCTGCATAATGTTGTGTCCTGCTGATGAGAATGGCTCATTGTGGAGCACGCCCATCTTGCAGTCTTTTGGACACTGTCTGCGGACCGGTGCTCTTCACATAAGGAACACAGAATCACTGTTTGGCAAACTTCTCACCAATCCATGTTAGAGCCTTTTCAATTCATTCTTGCACCGCTTTATTTGTTCTTGGGTGGCTCCAAATGGGTCCAAGAACAGGGCCCTTCTCTCCTTCAGATACATGATCATAAAATATGAAATCAAACATTACAGCCAATACTCTTGTAAAAATCCTTTTTTACTCTATTTTAATCTACCATCCACCTGACCCAAACAGATAATATTCAACTGAATTCACTGACTTTTTGTCCTCTATCCTTAGATTATCCACATTTATCATTGCCAAGTCTTTTAATCTCTCTCAGCATGTATAAGGCCTCACACACAAGGGCATACTCTGGACCTTGTTTTTACTCTTGGTTTGAATATTTATTCTTTATTTTTTGAGGATCTTTTTATTACTGATCACAACTGTATTTTATTTGATTTGTTGTTTAATCTAAATGCCTTTTAATCTGAATTCTTTACTTTATTCTTTACGCTACCATATCATTAGCTTTCTCGTCCTTAACCACCTTTTTGCTGCAAAGTTTTCTGCCACTTCCCATTTTAATTCTGATATGCACAGTGATGTTGACTACTTGGTGCAATCTTTTAATGAACACTGCCTTTCAGCATTGGGTAAAGTGACCCCTATTAAAACTAGATCAACTCCTTTGATCAAGTCCTCCCCTTGGATAAATGACAACATTCGTTCCCTGAAGAGAGACTGTAAGAGAGTGGAATGCCTATGGAAATCCATCCAACTAAATGTCCAATATCTTTATTTAAAATAACTTTTCAATAATGTGGTAACAGATGCCAGAACAACCCACTTCTTTAATCTTATATCTAACAATTGGCACAATCCTAAAGTTTTATTTGACACTACTAGTAATACTGTTACTCCTGCATCACAGACTGTTGTGATTTTTTCAACAGAGGAATGAAACAAATTCCTCTTTCTTTCTTTGTGGGCAAGATTAATGACAAAAGGTCCAACATTTTCCCCTCATCTTCCCCCCAATCTTGAGCTCCTTTTAGCCTATAGTCCTGGAGAGGTTTCCTAAATAATATGCCAAGATCTTACTAACTTGGTTAAACGTACGAAAACCTCCTCTTGCCCCCTTGACATCTTACCAACATCTGTTTAAAATGTGATTGGCTTTATTGGTCCTGCTGTGCTCTGCATAACCTACTCAATTCAAACAAGCTGTAATTCAACCACCAAAAAAACCCAAACTTTGCTCCATCTCTACCCCAAAATTACAGGACCAAGTTACGCTTTGTATCTTAATATCTTGGATAAGTTTCAGTCTGGCTTCTGATGCTTACACTCAATAGAAACAGCACTTCCCAGAGTGTCAAAAAATATCTTATTACACGGCTTTGTTGGATATTTGATTGTGATCAATCAGTTATGCAGTTCTGTGTTCTGTTATTTATGAATAGTAGACTACTGCTATGGATAACAGACTGTTGCCACAGGCACAGTTCTGTTCACAGACTCTGGAGGACTTTGTCCAATCATATCCTTTACTTGATGCATGAGAATGTTTGGTGTTGGTGCTGTTGGATTTCAGTGCACCTTTTGATACTGTGGACCACCATATTTTGATTAATAGACTTGCGCATTGGGTGGATATCTCTGGGTCAGCCCTGCAGTGGTTTTCCTCTATTCTGCTTGCCTTGTATATGCTCCCTCTTGGACAGATAATCACTGCTATGCAGATGATATTCAATTATATGTCTCATTTACACCTCAGAACATAGCCAAATTGTCAGTTTTAGATCACTGCATAAACGCTATAAAAGACTGGATTGCAGATCATTTCTTACAACTAAATGCAGAAAAAAATGAAATCCTTATTTGTGCCCATCCTAGTATTGTCCCTTAGATAAGGTTATTTCTGCTGGTTGTTTCTAGAATGAACCTAGACTAAGCTTTTGAGGTTGTGGCTCCTAAACATTGGAATTCCCTCCCATTGGATTTAAGATCTGTGGACACTGTAGACACCTTTAAAAAACAGCTCAAGACCCATTTGTTCAGACTTGACTTTGTACATTTTTTCTATTTATTCTATTTTTTTTAATTGTGTATTATGTCTTCATGGATGTTTGCTTTATGTCCTCTGTGAAGCACTCTGTGATGTCTTTGTTCTTGAAAGGTGCTACATAATAAAGTTACTTACTTACTCATTTACCCAACTCATGGTTGTGTCATAATATATTAGGATTATTTACAATGAGTGTCCAGTGTCCTCTGCCACACACTGGGCCAGCCGCCACATCATATATAGATAGGTCCAACTAAAAACGAGCATACATACATATCTGAAAGGGAATTTATATGAGCGTAAAGGCTGAAATCCTACCCACTGTCCTCAGGCCTTTTTCAGATTCCTGCCAGACTGATGTCATCAAGTAGGGGTCAAAAATGAGCATACCTACTCTCCTTCCCACTGCTATTAAGTATGCATCACAATCTGTAAGTGCAAGAGTAACTTGTAACCATTTTTTCCCTAATAATCCTAAAAATGAACATCAGGAGAGGTATTTTTATAAACATGTATCTCACTCTCCAACTCTTTCCCTCAGGCCAAATCCATAATATTTTCTCCCAGCCAAATGTTTCTAAATACTGTAAACAATGTCAATGTTAGTCATATGAGGAAACGCATCACTTGTGGTGTAATGTGTGTCAGTTTACTCACAGGTTTCTGCATCATCACAGGGGTCCGGGGACTGGGAAGATGTTGAAGGTGTTGGGTGTAATGAGGTGCATGTCTGTGAAGTCTGTATGTGTTGTGTTGAGGTTTATATATACGATGGGACTGCCTGTGATGGACCAGCCAGAGGAGAGGCATCCAACATTTTTCTAAGTTTGGCAGAGATCTTCTCCTCTGGCTAGTGATCAGTGTTTATTTTGAATGTGTTTTTCCCCTTTTCAGACACTAAGTCAGCATTCTTGCCACCAAAATGTCAAGAAATAGAGGCTGTGTCTAGCCATCAGTTTATTTAAGACCTTAAATTGCAGAATTCAAGAACAGGTGTGAGGAAGTAGGATAAAATTTGGTTTTAAATGTATGACAGCAACACTCATTTTGAGATTATGTCATTATTGGTTTTATATTTATTCTGTGAGGGCTACAGAAAAAAACTTCATCATGCAAACCTCTGTATTTTCCTGTTCAGTTTCTATGCAAGCCCATTTGTCCGGGAAGGGTAGGGGGAGCACAGGCTCCTTGTGTGAGAAGCTGGATTCCGAGCTCCTCACACAAGCCATAGCTGACGTTCAAATGTTAGTTGGGCAAACAACATACTGGTTAGCACTGCCACTTAACATATTGGGTATTCAATGCATCATTACTGTATCTTTTTCCATTCAGAGAGCTGGTCTGTTAATAGTCTTCTAGGTGCCCCAGATTTGTAAAAGAAATCAAAGATACAACCTGTTACCTCATCTGTTGTTTTACTATTTAGTGGGTAGGCCTCTGCCCATCCGGTGAAGTAATCAGCCATGTCACATATTTACCCATGTTTACCCACCAGGTCCATCCCTACCAGTTCAAGAAGCACTGTTACTTTGGAGAAAAAACAATACAACAAGACATGAATATTACATCACTGTTGATATGTTGAAAAGCTGACAGGATATGTCATTTTGTTCTTTTACTCTACTGGGTTATATGCCTTCTTTTCTTTAATATTGTTCCTCTTGGATTGGCACTAAGGACACTGAGCAATCTAAAGGGACAAATAAAAAAAATAGTAAGCCTTTTAAGCAAACTGTATCAGCAAGTATTATCAGCAAATTGATTCACAACAGCTGCAGAAAAATAGTGTTAGAACCACAGACAGTCTTTCTATGTATACACACTAATAATGAATGAATATGTATTCCAGCTCATTATTTTCAGGTTATGAACTCACCCATTTGTAAACATCATCTTCCATACCAGGCCAGTAATACTGGCTGAGAATTGCACTGTGGGTTTTCTCCAGTCCAGTGTTCCCCAAAGTGACTAGAATGGAATTCTTCTGGCTTCTTCAGCACTGCAGACCACTTTAGCAAGTAGCAAGATTCTCTTGTACCTCTTCCAGGTCCCCATCTGTTGTTTGACAGAATGTCGGAATTAGATTTTACCAGGGCAAACTGTCACAGTTTTCAACAGTCCATATGATATACAGTACGCCTTTATCCTTTATTCTGAAGGTGTCAGCTCTTCTCTTGATGATGAACCTTTCCCTGCTGGTCGACCTCACAGGATACTGGTTTTGGAGTTTCAAATCCAGCACTTCTTTTATAATCTTGGGATCCATGGCATCAGTGTGGCCCACCCAAGCTCCCTTCACTTGGCCTACCTCCACCTGTCTACCTCTATCTTCTGCTATATCCACACCAGTTCACAACTCCACAAACACGCACACAAAGAAATGAATGAATACAGCAAAAACACTAGAGCACAATAAAAGATACACACTGCTAGAGACACACAAATACACAAAAACTATAAATCACAAAATGAACACAATACCAGCCTCACAAAGAAATTCACACAAGCACACCTCAATTACTCACACACTCATTCGCTTAAGGCCAATCATTCTATCACAATAAACACTCAATCACGTGCTCACTCTATCACTATCACTATCAATTGCTACCTCGCTCTCTCACTGTTGCTGTCTCATCACTGTCTAATCACTGTCTAATCATTGTCCTATCTTCTCACAAACCCACAAAGTTGTGACAAATTGACTGAACTTATACAGATCATTCCACGCTCATATGATCATTTTTTTCCACCTGTGTGTATACAGTCTAATTACTGTCCTTGCAGTCTCTACTAAACATTTGACTTTCATGTCTAATACTGATGATTGCATTTGCTTGATAGTACAGAAAATCATGGTGATGACAGAGATACAGTACATAGATGTACAAATACTGTATATGTTTCGGGCCTTTAACATGATGATTGGTGGCAGATACAGATGTCGTATCACAAGTTAATCTTGGTGTATCACACTTTGCCATAGTGTAGCGCTAATTCCACACTGTGTGCCAGCTTAGTCTCAATTTCTACACTGACACGCTATGCTTTTCCTCTAGGCTGAACATTTCATAGCTCCACTTGACATCAGAGAAACAATGATTTATGTTGACAACAAGGCCATTTTGCATTTTGTAAACTATTTATTGACACGTGCAGTGTTTTGAACAGGCATAGACACAGTTACCTACTCAACTGTGTTCAGTTTGGGCCGAGTATGACATACACATGGCTGTATTATACGAGCAGGATAGGGCACTTCTGCTCAGCCTTGCAGCCAATTTTTCCCAGTGGTCAATTGCGGTATTGCAGTGAAAAATGCTCCTGCAATCCAGAAGGCATTTTCCCTATGGACCACCATTATAAAAGAGATGTCTGATAAACTGTTGACAGGGCACCTCGAACTGCAAACAAGGTCAACATATGATACTAACAAGAAGAAGGATTCATTGATGTTTTCAGTGTTATGAACAAGCATTGACACCGTCACCTATTTTGTCTCTAGTGTTCTGTTGCCATTGCAACCACAGACTCATGTATGTGGATCTCACCAGTTCATTCAAACACCAGTTAATCTGTCACACCGAGCTGCAGCAAGCCGAATTCGTGCGTAATAGACTACAGCTTGAAGTTGAGGGTTGCCAAATCATCTGCGTCGGTTATCCCCCATATCCTGCGCTTTCACTCACTCACTACTATGTAATGAAACCTAGTTAACTACTCCAGCAAGTAGGTCGACCCTTAGTAACGACCTAGCAACAGAGACGATTTCTAGTCCCTGCTGACCCCCTCCATATCATACTTGATATATTCAATGTGGTGTGTTCACCTAAGTGCCCTCTAAATGGCAGTGTTAGAGCACAACTGGCAACCTGTTGATTTTTGAGTGGATTGGGAGAAAAATAAAGAATTTCAAGCCGTTGATTTCAATGTAAACCGGTGATATTTTAGTGCAGCCATTGGGTATTTTTTAATGTAATGGTGGTGTGAATTATATTTTACATTATGACTATTATTTGAAAAATAAAAAATAAAAATAAAATCCTGTTGATCAGGAATCCTGTTTAAAACACTGCATTTGTGTTTAGAAAGAATTTCTTCTATAATTGAGACTGGATGAAAACGCACATATGGTTTGTTGTTCACCTTCTGGATAGAAATGAGAACCTGTAAAGGATGTATAGTGCAGTGGCTATCAGAGCATAGGAGCGTAGCGGAGTTGGAGTGGAGAAGGGAGCAGAGCTCCATTAATTTAACCTGAGCGAGGAGAACACTTGAACCATTGACATATTTAAGAACAGCTACTTGAACTCGAAAAGGTATCCCGCTCAAGCTCGCTAAATTTACTCTGTGGCACTCACAATGTTGCATTACCTAAGCAGCACTCCTGCCCAGATAGCTACATATATTTAGCATATTCCTTGGTGTTTGGCATTAAATGTTCAAATCCCTGATTTGACCACCTGTTGTGATTTTATTCATTAAAGCAGGCTACTATTGGTCAAAGTTTCACTGTCATAATTCCTTCCGTTCACATGTCCTAAATATATAACCTAGTCAGCCTAATATTCTTCTGTTTTCCTTTAGTAATTGTCCCTATAATTAGAGTATAACACATAATTGTTTCTTTAGAAAAAAGGAGCAATTTTTTTTGGTAGTGGGGAATGATACGGAGTGGAGTGAAGGTAAGAAAGGGGAGAGTGAGGCAGAGTACAGTTTTTGGTCATCTGATGATAAAAGTTGGGTACATTCTGCAAATGCACGACCACAGCCATTCAAAAAGTTTCTTGAGGCCATTCTTTGATCTCCTCAGCCACCAAAGTTCAAAAGTGCCCACACAAATTGATCCACCACGCACAAACGGACCGTTCCAAATACTAAATTCCAGGTCCGTATAAGTCATGTAATAGGTATGTAGCCCAAATATACCCACTAGCAAGAGCCCATATGACCACAATATAGGTATACCTACAGCCCAGTGCAGCTCCTTCTTCAAAAAGGAGTGGGTATGTTGACACCAACCAATAGCATGGAAGCCTCAAGACACCTTATGATGCTCAAAATGGACGGGTTAATTTCTGTCTTAAGACGTACAAATTTGACATATACTACACACATAATACAGACACCAAACTGGACATTTCTATCCAATCTGTGTTCCATAACAGTTACACTCATAGGTTCTCTCACTGGTACAGAGTTAATTCCATAAAAGCAGCACCAGATTTTCAGTGAATTTTCTGTGTTGGTCCCTGGAAAATCTCCCTTATTTTCAAAGCCCAATGTTGACAGGTACAGCCACATACCGTCTGCCCAAATCCATGTGACCCCAGCATAACATGAGAGGAGTTTTCAAGGTAAAGAACATGTGATTTCAAGTCTGATACATAGCAGGATACACAGTTAGAGCATCTCCAGCAAGACTCGCAGGAAGTCACAAATTTTGACTAAATATTATAATGAGAGCCGAAATGATGTGGACTATAATGACAAGATCTGTCCCAGTTGTCAGGTCCTAATGACTGAGAGAACTGGAGCAGTTAATGATTTCAACATCATTTCCATTTGCTTCTGCTTTAGAATCAGTTTTCTGTTCAAAGCTGCATTCAGTTCTACTCTCTCTTCAGGTAAAGAAATTTCCATACATCACAGCAGAATTTTACAAGGATAAATGTGGTGAATCATATATACTTTGGCTCTTAAGTAGGATCATTACAGTTGGTTACATTCCCCTCTGAGCCTGTTTTTATGCTCTTCTATTCTCTTATCTTAGGTTTTCTCTTTTTTGTTATTACTTTTATGTGCGTTGTTTATAATTCATTAGTGTGCTGTCCTTAAGTACCCTGGCTGTAACACACCAAATTCAGCTTATTAAAGTATTCTGTCCTGTTTTGTCCCATACCGTCCTGTCCTGCTCTGTCGTACAGCAACTATGAAGTGTGCCTTGGTGATTTAAGATAATAGGATGGCTATATTTTTCATATATTAATGCTGCCTGGCAGAATTGATAGATAAACACATTTTTGGCTAGGCTTTTGTGCTCCTGAGTTTTATTGAACATTATACCAATTCAACATTTATGTAAGATGTTTTCTCAAATTTTCATAGACTTTGTCTAGTGCACTACGCAATCTTTACTGTAGGTTACATGTGTACACTGGAGACTAGCAGAATGTAAGATGTTGGTATCAACACAACATAATAGAATTTGATCTTGATTATACATCTTGCTGGATCAAAGTTTAGCATGTATATAAAGGCCTGTTCTTCTTCTCTGTGTGTTGGCACATTGTGACTAAGACAGAGACATTGAGATATTTCACACCTTGAACCTCCTTTGAAACCTCAAGGCATCAACATGGAGGGGGCAGGAGTAACCTTGAGTTCAGTAAAAATGGAGGCTATGCAATCTGGGTTTGCAAATTTAAATATTCCACAGCTAAAAAGAAAAAGAAGAAGACAAACAACGCTCTGGCATTTAAAAAAAATCATGCACTGTGTGTCTGTTTAAATCAGCATGGCCATTTGGTGTCTTGACATACACATGATTGTATGCAGCACTTCCACTGGGAATTCATCAATAGCATGATGTTGGTGGAAAAATACAACTTCTGACACACTTTGCATATTATTATTGACCTGTCATGTTTGGTGCATCCCTGGAATTACTTTGTGGTTGTAACCACCTTCACTCAACCTGTCTCATCATACCTACTGTTCACTCCTCAGGCAGAAAAAAAGGGACAGAAAAGAAAACCTTCCTTGTAATTTATGAACATTTAAAGCTGTACTGATCAATATTTAAAGAAAAAAAAGTCAAATAGTGATGTTTAATGTGTAGTTGCTTGTTGTAAGAAACCCGCAGTGAATTATCACTCACCTTTGTGGAGCTTTTAGCTTGTTTCAGGTGATCGTTGGATTTTTTTTTTTAGCTTTTTTCAGTGAGAAAGCTCTCATAAATCCAGTATAATTTCAAAAATTTTGGTGGAGATCAAAACAGAGCTAGAACAAGAATTAATATTGGGTTTAAATTGATCAGGTGACCTGAAACATGACACCATATGAATATTACTGTGATGGCACCCAATGTCTGCTACTTGTGTAAATGAGAAATAGTTAGATATCAATTTTATAAGACCATAATATGTCAAACCTGTATTTTAGCTTGTTGGCAAAGACCCCTAAAACAAACAAGACAATAAAATTGATAAATGCAGCTTTAAAAATCCCTAGATGCAAAGAGAAACTGTGGCCCACACAATAGCCTTTCATTTAGTCTCATTTAGACTCTATATGAACTTATATTACTGCCTTGTTTATTCATTAATTAGGATAAATATTACGCTACTCTTTGTCTTTATTTAATTTGCTTTCAAAGAGTTAATTTTAAAATGACTTTAGGGCAGAAGCTGCTGATGTTCAATCTAAAATTATACACAATAATGAGATTATTATCTCTGTTTCAGTATTAATTGCAAGCCTTACAGACTTTTTTAAATTTTATCTTAATTTTACATTTCACAGAATAACTTATAACAACGAATATAGAAGGACTGAAAATGAAAATGCATTGTCTAGGTTTGTGACTACATTGCGTTTATCAAGTCTGCTCTCTTTGAAGAAATTTCTATTTCTGTCCCATAAACTGGGCATTTTCTGTGTAATTGTGATTACATTTTGTATATTTGAGGTTGTTGTGACCACTGGTGCTTTCAAATGGCAGGTGGGACACACATTTTGTGTAAAATCATAATTGTAACACACAGGGGAACAATTTATCAGAAAACTTTTTGGAAATGATAGCTGTATAAAACCTCTTAACATTCTCCAAGACATGTAATGTATATTTGTGCTCATTGTATTGCCAGTAGTAGTTGTTGTTATCCTGTTGTTTGTGCTGGTTTTGCACTTCATGTTGAAACATGACTCCTTTTCTCAAACAACTCACTTAAATGCCAGCCTTGACTAAAAATGAAACACTAGTATCAGTTTCATTCTAATTTGTTTAAATTATAATTTGAGAGAAAATCATCGTATTGCAATTTTATGCCTGGCGTGTTTGAAGATAATGATATTGTTACAAATAACATAACTACTTTTCATTTAAATGATAATTTTATGTCATTGTGTATTTTTCCTGTGCTTGCAGAGAGCTGCGACAGCAATGTGGGTCATTTGAAATTAGGCATTTAAATGACAAAGGATGCTCATGCTGGGACAACGCAACGGCTCTATTCAGTTTTGTCTAATTTAAGTCAAAAGTCTTTCATCAGCTTTCGATTTGATGAATGAGAGAGCAGCTTGGGCTGTGTGCTCTACTGTATGCCGATGCGCCAATAGTGTGACAAATGGCTGTGGGCCTGGTGACTACAAAGCACAGTAAACAGAGCCGGAGCTGCCACCGCTTCACACAGCCGAGCTTCCACAGGGCTTCCTCACACATCATTAATCTCCTTCATGGCTTGATGAAACTGTAGAGAACGCACAATAAGGATGGCGTAACGGTTCATACAGTACTGTACATTGGAAGACAGTTGCTTTTTTTTGCCTCAACTCTGATATATGGCCCTTGTGCATGCCAGTTTCCTGCCTTAGATCAATATGGATGGGTTCATATTATGTAATGTAGGCTTTAGGAAAATACACAGTTATATACACAGTAATTATGTAAGCTGTTTATCCAGTGCTGGACTTGGGTAATTATATTTTGTACATATCGATGCTAATGTCATCCTCTATATATGTATGTAACCAAACATCCGCAAAACTATTAGCCTCAGCTGTATTTGTGTTCAGTGCAAATCCAGGAATGCTAACATGCTAAACTAAGATGGTGAACATGCAGCCCAGCAAAAGTTGAGCCAGATTCAACTCTTGCTGGACAACCCTTTTTTTTTTCCTGAGGCCTCAGTGTTGGCATCCCACACTGTTGTTGCCTTGTCTGAGCAGTCTGAACGCAGCTTCACAGAATTGCTAACATGCCTGTAGTTAGTTAGCTTAGTCTTGTTAGTCAAATAATAGTTGTTAAAAGTCAATATAATTTATGGACCAAGAAACAGGGCTCAGACATGGAGCTGGACAGGCACCATAGCAAGTAACTGAGCCAGGGTTGTCTGCAAAGACTGGGCAGACTGTGTGCAGGTTCCAAAGCTGGAGCCTTAGACATGACAGTGGGAGAACAGGAGGGCAAGCAGAGTTGAACCACGTAGATGAACAGACGATTTGGAGAAGAGTGCAGTGAAGAGCTGGTGTTTAAATACTGCAGTAACTTGTTGAGTATATGAGATGATCAGATGCAGGTGCACATAGAGGAGAGGGAACCAGAAGGCCACAACCTCGGGACAAACAGGAAACACAAGGGATGGAGGAGGCAGAGCAGATACCCTAACAATAATACGTTTTTTTTTTGCCAACATTGTTGGCAACATTGCAGTAATATTCGCTCAGACAGATCAAAATGACCCTAATAAAATCAAGTTAGTTTGGTAAAAATTTTAAATGGGGAACACAGATAGAGTCTATAAATAAATTTTACTTGACTACAGTCATTGTTGCTAAGCAACAAGTTTCAGAAGACCTCTGCCATTGTAAGTCCAAAAGAGACAAGACAGAAGTTTGAATGTAACAAGCCATGTAATATAAAACAAACAAGCGGATGAGGGGTAGTGTTGTGTTTTCGCCAACAATGCCACTCTCCAAAAGATACACTTGCCGGGAGGCTTAAGTCAACTCAGCTGGTAGTACCAAGGCTGTCCATTCCCTTCAACAGTGTTGCCAACGCAGGCAGCACCAAACCCTCTGTGAAGTCAATTTCAAAATGTAGAGCTATGATTCCAGTTCAGGCTCCTGCTCAGTGGGTGAGAGGCCCCGAGTGTTGCTCTGCACAAACTGAACAGAAAATGATTTTTATCCTTTTTCCACAACTTTTATTTCAGTCTATCATTAGAGTGGACAGAGCTGCATTGTGTATAACATAGGAAACACAATTCGTCAAATCTAATGACATGTGGAATATCTCTGCGAGAATAACACATAATTATAAGCATAATTGCATCATTGCCTCAAGATGAGGCATAAAACAAAATAATACTTTTATAAAACGCCTATTAAACGGGTGTATTCACCAGATAATCACTGCCTGCAGGTTGAATGAAATGAGGTTAATTAGAAGGCCACTGGAGAATGGGAATATAATAAAATAACTGAACTTGAGAGAAGTTATGATGTGTTGTGCAAGTTGAGGATAATAAAAAGTTGGTGAACTTTGGACAAGCTTTAAATTTAGAAATTTGGTGAAGGTTATGTCTGTTGTTGGGCTTCATTTGTTCAACAAGTCCTGATATCTGAGGGAAAATAAGGGTTTTTTGTCCTTCTAAACTGACAAATAAAGGCCATTTTTGCTGATCTGGTTCAACAAGACAAAGACACGCCAAACCAATTCATTAAGTTTAGGGGAAAATCTTGGTCATGGCAAAGTAAATATTATAACTAAGATATAGCAAGATTTAGACAACTAAAAGTATTTGGTTAAAGTTATAAAAAGTTTGCCTTCATGACTTTAACAAACTGTGTTGCTGTTTAAAGTGTAAGGGACTCAGGGATTTGAAACAAATGAAAAATACTGTTGTTTACAACTTAAATGCAGTATACTTAACCAAGCATCCTGTCAGATATTGATGGTAACATTTGAGAAATGTAAAATTGTGTTGTAAAAAAACACAACAAGTTAACATTGTGAAACAAGGTTCAACCTTGTTTCCTAATCATAATGTTCAATTTGCAATAGAAATGTTTTTGTTGGAAACCGACTGAACAAGGAAACAGTCATACCGAATGCATCTGCACAATGTATTTCATTTGTTTTCCCATCAATAGTCGTTCCTGGCAACTAAATCATGATGAACATTTTTCATGGTTACATTTAGGTGATCAAAGCACTTGGTTAAGGGTAAGGAAAGATTGCAGTCTTGATTAGTATGCACTCAGTTCACTTTTTGAGTATTTTACCAGAAGGTCAGTCAAAATAATTGCAACTGCAATAAAATTTCATGCTTCAAAAGGTGCACGTAGTTTTTCACCCAACAGCAGGACACAGTGAAGTTGTGCTGCCTTGCTGAGGAGCACGAAGTGTTCAGCATTTTACCTGAACTCTCCATCTCACTTTGGCTGCTCCTGACTGTTCCAGTACTCCTTTACAAATATGTCTTGTTTTGAAGACACACTTTTGATAACCAACTGCTGTGACACAGTGGTTGCTTCATAAAAGAAACCTTATGTTCACTAATTGAACACTTATAATGTGGAGCCGCAGCCAAGTTAACAGTAAAAAGAGAGGCTGTTGTCAATGAGATCACATTGTGCTGGGTTACATGTATGCATGTGAATCCATTGCGCTTGTGCTTCTGGATGTAAAAACATGGAATGACTATTGATTATTCACTAATAAATGTTGACCATGAATAATTGTAAACCATGGTATCTGGCCCCATGCATGACCAGGAACCCTTGACCTTCCTTGCTATGATTTCTGTGGAGTATAAGAGTATATAAAAAATAGCAGAGCAAAATTTGCAAGTCCTTGTGTATTTGGGAACTTGGTGACACTGTGACTACTTGCACTCTTGTTTGCAAAAAAAGGACAGTAAGTTAACATGATTATTTCAAGGCAACCTACTTGTCCATCTACAATGGACTACAGACAATGCCACATTTAATTGGTAGCACAATTTCTACTGTGACTGAGCAGGGTTATATAATATTTGAAGGGGTTGCATGGCTAGTATAATAGCTTTCTCCACTTTGGACATTCAGTTCTCTGTTTCCTCAGAGGTCAGCATTGTCAAGATAGTGGGTAGTTGGTCAACGGCACGTGTCAAAGTTTAACAAAGTCAAACTCTATCACAGTGATTCTACTGACATGGTTTTGATGTGAAATTCTGCACTTCCAAGGATGACAAAAAGTCCAAATAAACAATGCTTTGGAAAAAGAATATCTGCTCAGTTTCCCCAGTGTCATTTTTCATTTTTCTTATCTTCTGCACCTTGAAGGCTGCCACAGAGTAGAAGTCTGCGGCGCTGCTCTCCAGGAAGGCTTCAGTGGTCTCCAGAGAAAAACTCTTCGTTTAGTATTGAACAGTCCAGTAACCATGTCTCTCAGCTGTGTCTGATGCCATTCCCTTCTCTTTGAAACTTTCAATTGTGAGTTTTCGGTTGTGGGGAAATGTAATAGCATTTTCTTGGGATCTCTGTGGATATCAATACCTTTTCTCAACAGTGTCTGGGCTTTGAATTGCTTACCCACAAATGTCATAAAATTGAAATTCTTGAGGATCTGTTGACAGGTGATTTGAGAATATAGAAAACAATGAAGGAGAGAAAGATTTGTCGGGCTGCTCACTGTTTTTATGCAACTGACACCAGAGAAATAGGAAACGCCTTATTTGCTGTGGGGTGGGATTTGCTTTTGCTGGCAATTTCCACAGTTTTGAATTCTGCACATCTAAGTATGCCTGAACCACTTGATAAAAGCAATTGCCACTGTCATGTGCAAAATGGGATTTGTGATATATAGTCAGCTATTTCTTATCCACTGTCTCTTAACTTACAGTATGTCTAACACACAGCCTGTTTCATAGCAGTATGAACTCTGCATACCCACACGATTTTATCCTGTAAAAGTTATTAGTTTTTCCAGATCATTGGTGACAATATCTATCAAGAGTGGATGTATAATTCAACTTTTATATTTCAGCTGTGTCTGGTGTAAAGCCCTAGTGAATTTATGTATTTGAACATATCACCTCTGACCCTCTTTCACATGGCAGAGGGTAAAGAACAGTAGGAAGAAGATCAAAAGACATTCACCCTGAATTCACATCCATTCTTTGTGGATGCTTTCCCTTCAGCGAGTGGAGGAAATGTATTCATAAGAAAGGACATGTAAAGAATACCACACATGAGCAGATCTTTTGATGAACCCATATCTTTAAAAGCGAGTGGGCAACTTGTGTAACTTCAGTTGGAAAAGTCATTCAGGTTGTTGTGGACGACAGACAAATGACCTACTTTGTTTTTTAGGTATGAGGTCTAATGCAAGCTACTTCCTCTATTTATTCCAAATAAATCTCATTCCTTCTGTATTCTGTTCTGCATTTCCCCAGGAACCGTGCCAAGTGTTGAGAACAACAAATGTAAAAGCTTCAAGTGCTGAATCACCGCTGTGATGTATCATCCAGCAGCGAGGAAGAGTAAAAACAGCTACAGCTAGATTAACCAAGCGCTCCATGGCCCCTGGGTACACATGTCAGACTTCCCATTCAGTATGCACGAAACCCGACCATCACTGACCTTGCCCCTATTCAGCAAAATGTTACTCATCTCTCATGATGTCACTCAGAAATGTTTCTTGATGGAGTCCCCTGTGGTCAGAGGGGTCACTGGTGGCAGTGTGGCCTGCTGTTGCAGTGTCACTCACAGACAATAATTCACTCCCTGATCAAATATCCTGAATGTAATCCTATAATCCCAGCGGCAGCAGTGTTTGTCGTCAATAATTATTTACAAATGTGTTTTAAAATACTAGTGCAGTGCCTGTTTGGAATGGGAACACATAGAAAAATTAATACAGTTGATGTGATATACACCAACAACATGAAAGAAACTAACATTCTATTATACACAGATATTATAAATAATGAGTACTCCAATATAAATAAATGCACTTTTCTCATTTCAACTAGCCTAAAAAAGGGCTGCATTTAAAAATGAAATAATGTGCATCCTAAAATACAGTGGATCAATCATATTGGGCTCTTAGATCGTTCCTATTTTCTGTGCCTGTGCTGCTCCAAAGATGTGTGCTTTGTCTGTAGTGGTACTTCAGAATGGCTACAGTCTCAGAGCATTTGAAACTGGTTTTGAACTGCTTGTGGAAGCATTTACCCTGTTTTACTTGCTTAACTAGAGTCATGAGTAGATGCTTCCAAAATGTGGGTGACCTACGCTCAACAATGTACCTGAACGCCTCCTGTGTAGTCACTTGCTGCTGCTGCTGAACTGCTAAATGTCCTGCTAAGGCTACGCTTTCTGTCTAGACATGGAGTAAGAGTGTCCATTCTTGATTAAAAGCTCTGTTTTCATCTTCTACTTTTCTCTTTTTAGGTCTCTGTTCTCTCCCTGACATTCTAAAGTCAGTCAGCAGAGCCCGGAAGCTCCGCCCTGCCTCTGAACAGAGTGAAGTGGCTCACTGATCGCTGGTTTATTCAAAGTTTATTAATATTAAACATATTGCGTATCCAAATTGCACCAACTCTGACACTGCACTCCCTTGGGTCCCCAGCCATACACCCACCAAGTGAGGAGTCAATCGGATGAATGGTTCTTGAGAAATGCGAAGGGCATACATACATACATACATACATAGAGAGATTCCTTTGTTTAGTAAAGAGATGCATTTACTTTTTGTTACTGTACTTTTTATTATTATTGGACAGTGTCCCATTTGCATGCTCCTTATCCTACAAACACAAACTTTTTAAAACAACTCTAATTGATAAATCTGCATGTATCAAATGACTGTATAATGTTAAAGAGTTCTCTTATAGTGACAAATCAACAGAAATCTACCACCCAACTCTGCAGTTCCCCTCAGCTCCATGGAGCATTTTAGTGTCTTTCAGTTCATTGTTTTGGTTTTACTATTTTACTGTTTGGGTTCAGTCCCACTAACCCTCATCAACTTTGTTCACAGCCACAGCAGAGAGTTGTTTTCAGCAAAAAGCCCTAACAGACTCACTGTATGCCTGCCCAGCACACAGACATGGTTAGCAACTGGCGAACATAATGGAGCATTTAGTAGCTAAAGAGCCAGATATTTCCCTCAGGAGTTGGTAGAGCTAACAGGAGAGTGAATATTGGCCTTATACTCACCAGGTGGTCAAAAACATGTCTCTAAATGAGAGACAACTGTTTGCTAATGCCACTACAACTTTATAAGGTGAAAATTTGTCAGTGTTGTTTTTCCAGCTTGTGCAGCTGCCCCCAGTGGTGAAAAAAACAATTAATTCAGCTTTAAAGACTATTTCTTTGCCTTTTGCCTTTTGCCTTTATGCGATAGATTTAGTGAGGAAATAGACTGGAAACATAGGGGGGAGATAGAGAGGATTTTTACATGCATAAAAGGTCTCTGGCCGGAATTGAGATTTGCTCGTAAAATCTAAGAGCAAAATAATTTGTTCAACCACAAGGCAAGTCTCATTTTGATGTGGTGGGAGAGTTGGATGTCAGATTATTAGTTTAACTTATTCAACAATATGTGGCAAAAGGAGGATTTATTGAAAGTATTTGATTATGTCTCTGTAATGTTGATTCCTCTGGCCCACTGGTGCATCATTTGTGCTTTGTAGTTGTGTAGCAGTAGTTGCTTAATGCATAGGAGTTGAATATGTTTCAGTGCAACAAGTCCCTCAAAGTAAATGACAAAAAAGGTTGTAGGTCCATGTACTCTAGAATGACAGGAGCACATCATTTGTATTTATTATTTAAATGTTTATGACCATAGGGATTATAATCATAGAAATACCTACAGTACATCAGCTGCATTTGCTAGGTGGGTTGTTCTGTTCCCCTGTTGATCCCCCTGTAATGGAGCCAGAAATAAGCTAAGGGCTCAGGAGAGTCTTGACATCAAGTAGGCTGAGTGTCTGTAATCAGTAAAATATTACTTGTGTGCCCATTTGCTGATATCATTCAGTTTGATGGCTTATTTCATATTTAGGGCTTTTCATAGTGCTGCAAATAACCATCAACTCACTTTGATTTTTTGGTATAATTGCTATTAACAATTTATACATTTTTGAGGAAGCCTCTAATTCAGTGTAGTTAGTGATTTTCCAAGACCTCACTTACTATCACCAGTGTATTATGCTTCTCTTCTGATTCATTAGTTGTTCCTGTATTTTCAATTATCCTGAGAATGTATGCATAAAATTTATGTATGAAAATAAATGATATAATTATAATAACTATAATTTCAGATGGATGGTTGATGGGCAGTATATAGGTGTCATTGCAAGACTTCTGGATATAAGAGATAAGACTTCAAAGCTAAGCTAAATTAGCAAGTTTATGAGAATGTGTCAAGAAGTAAAGAAGTGCAAATTAAATTTGACTTCTATTATCTTTCTCATCATGTGGCATAAAGTTGTTATCACATCATCCAGCCTTAAAATTATAACTTCAAATATGTTTCACAGATGCAATGCAGATCTATTCAAGCAGTGTGCGAACTATACATTGGCTTTTTTTAGGGTTGGGGGGTGTGTGCTTGAAGACTGACCGTGACTCTTGTTTCAGAGGAACATCCATTACTGCAAGTATGTAGACCTCCTTGCTTTATGTCACAATAATCATGTCATATAATATTCAGCCAAAGACCACATCAAACCACACAGGTCTCAAAACCAAACATCACTGTATAATACAATACATCTCTGCAGAGTGATGTACTAATGTATTATATTGTACAGTTTATCAGCACATATAGCAAAACAGCCTATAAATAAACAAATGTATGAACATTAAATCAAATCAGAGCATGCCAGGCTGCCTACATGCGATTAAATCCTCATCAACAACGGTTAAAGTTAACCATCACATACAGATGAGTACAATATTTTTCAGTACAATTAAGACATCAGATATGAGAGTCATGTGTCGACAAACCAGCCTGTAACAACTCACATGCATGAGCCTTGTAAATACCAACAAAAACAGGCCAGGCTGTCTATATGGGATCCAGCCCTCATCAACACCCATCACATACAGTGGTAACAGTGAATAATTATTAATTGGGAATAGCCCTTACAACCAGAGAAGCCTGACTTCAGAATCAATTGGCTAATAATTTTTTTGGTAAATCCAAAATTTTCAAATAAACTTCCTTGTTTTCTTTTTGACATATCTGTATGTTGACTACAAAATAGAGAAATGAATAATGGCGATTTGGTGCAGAGACTGAGTGGGACTAAGAACAGGGGGACTAAAAACTTTGTTTTTTCTGAATGCAATAATGGCCTAATTTTAAACATGATCCACAATGATGAAGAACAGAAAAACAGAAATGCCTGGCAAAAATAGTATACTGTGAATATTTTAGAGAGCCAGAATTTCATAAATCATATTTTTAGGGGAGCTCATGCCTTATTAAGAGGAGCCAAGCTCCCCCTGGCTCCCCTTTCGTTTGCACCCTGTCTACAAGTACACTGTATATTTTGTTTAGAAATATGTGTTATTGAAACTGTCAAATCCACACCTGTACTGGTTGTGGCAACACTTTATCCACCTGGGACATGGTTTTGGAATTGCTCAAAAACTGTTCTTTGCTTTTGGAGTGTGTGGCAGGGATTGGCTGTCAAAACACTTACTATCACATCATGTAGACTTAACATTTGCACATGGCATGGAAAACTCATTTTCATACAGAGGCTCCAGCAGAGGTGTATATGGAAATTCTGTGCTAACGATTTTTGGTAGCGTAAGCCTTTATAAATACACGAGACCCAGTAGTGATTTGATGTCAAAAAATAGCTGAGGTTTAGCTTAGGGTGATACTGGTGTGATTTTCCTTTTTTTATGTTAGACTACTCCAAGTTTGTAACTGTTGGTGAACTGTTGGTACATTTATGTAAAAAGGGTGACTCATAATTTAACTGGATTTATCATGAAGCCAAAAAACAAAGCTTGTCCCTTCTCTGGAATAACAATATGCCCATATGTTTAAGTTTAATTGTTTTCTCTTGTTTTGTAAAACAGTCTTGTTTTTGTCTTGACCATCATTTCTATTGGTTTTGAACATGGTGACATCACAACTACAAAGTCCAACCAGGCAAAAAACAGGAGCAGTCAGATGATCAGACTGGTTTTAAACAAGCTAACAGTTTAGTCAGCCACTTTTTTGGAGGTCCAAATAAAATCCAATGTTAATATTCATGTAATTTGATTAGAAAGAATATGTCCTGTACTGTATCTGGTTTCAGTGAGTTTCTACAAATACATACTAAAATAGCCAACTTAGGTTATTTATCTTATGGACTTTTGTCACAACCTGGATCTGAAGCCATGATAAAAGAGTGGGAATCACACATGAATAAAGCTTTTTAAAATTAGATTTATTGTTAACTTCATATAAATTATAATAATGTTAGTCTGTTAAATCAGTAATGGATGCAATGTATGGATGAGTTAAGTGTGTGGTGTGAAAAGCAAAGCAAAGCAAAGCAAAGCAAAGCAAAGCAAAGCAAAACAGAAGTCTAACCCATCTGGCTGGTGGAGGCTTGGAAAGAAGAGAGAGCAAGAGGTTTATTAGAAGACACCTAAATAGGCTGTAGGCCTGAACTACCCAGGTGCAAGTAGTTCCCTGACGTCCTCTCCAACTCCACCCACTGGCTCCTGAGCCAAGAAGCCAAAGCAACCTCTTAAGAAATAGGTAAAGGGGATGTCACACTATAAGGTTTTAAATGAGTTATTGTACCATGATTTTATAAAATATTACTTGAATTTAATCATCTTTGTATGTTTACAGTCAATTTTCCATAACATATTCATGCATATGACAGGATAAGTACTAATCCAAATCAATTCTGCTAAGTGGCATTAGCATTATTGGACACTTTTTCCCTCTTATTAAAGCATTTTGAGATTATACTATTGTATTGAAACCCTTAAAGCAAACTAATTGTTGTTTCTACATTCCTGTGTGTGCTGCAGAAACTCAGCAATTGGTTGGCTTCCATCTTTACAATCACAGCAACAAACATTGCCATTTAAAGATATTGAAGTTTGTCATGAAGCCATGTAATAAAAGAGTGAACAAAGCACTAAGTAGCGAGCATTCCAATAAACACTTTTAAAGCATCATTAGCACCCTCATTACACAACACATAAGGCCACCGCTCCGTCTAGTTTAATTAGCATGATTGACCTTGTCATGTCAGTATCAGCTATGCATGTATAGTGCTGCAAGTGATAACAAAACATCAATTGAATGTGCCATTCATTTTAACAAATATATACTGCATATGTGAGCCTGCAGCTATTTAAAACAATCCTTATCATGGCGAAACAATACTGCAATTCCCTTCTATTTTGTTGCAATTCATCCATCAGAGAGCACAACAGCAATTTACGGGGCTGCGGAAAGCCAAGCCCAAGGTGAGTTCTCACAGTTTGAGACAGTCTGACCCTCATCAATGATTTGTGGCTGCTACACAGGCCACCATTTTCCCTCCTCGCCCCCTGCTTTGTGTAGAGGCCTTGGGTTGGCGCGCGGTGGCTGGAGGATCTTACAAGGTGGTGACAGCAGGAGTAGTGGGCCATCCGGCCATGACGGGAATTAATGAGACATGCATAGGTAATAAGATTACAGAGCTGTCGCAGGGAAAGCCAGAAAGGAGGATTACCAGGTACACACTGTCACAGCCTCACTTCCGCAGAGAGGAGCAGGGACACACCTGTACATGCAACCCGGCTAACATTCACAACAATACCAGCGTGGATAGAGACATGGCAGCTGTGCGATCTCATTTATGGTGTCTGGGACTCCCACCACTCCCAGTGGCGTCAGGTTCACAGCAAGAAAAGACATTTGCCATGCTACCTCTTCATCCCCTGTGGGTTTTCACTGAAAAGACAAGTACAGTCTGCAGGAAAAAAATATTGTTACAGATAATTGGCAATAGCAATTATGCAGTTAAATTTATGAATCTTTAGTCACATTGAAATTGTCATTCTGAATAAGAGCAGGTGCTAAATAAATGTAAATGTGACACCAAATTTATATATCATTGTACATGGAGACACACTGTATGATAAATGACTGTGTGCAGAGACAATGGCCATGACCTTTACATATTGCATCATCAATGCATTAATAATGCATTCTCCAGCACTTTGCTCAGTGCCATTACTATGTTTCATATTGTGAGTTGAAAAACAACAACAGTTCATTCTCCTGCTTTTGCTTGCCAGCTTTGTCTGTCAACCAGACCTTAAGGGCCTGTTTAAAAATTAATAAGCAGTGCTTACACTGTAAATAACTGCTGGTAATGCACCGTGGGTTATTTGAAATGTAAAACCTACTGTCGTGCTTTGATTATCTATGTATCTGCCCTAAGCGCGGATCCAAGCGCGGATCCGAGCACGGAACCAGCGTTCCGTGCAATCTGGTTGCCGGCTGACTTATTAAGGCTTGCTGTCACTTGTGAGCATGTTGAACAGTTCCCCTGAGTTGAGAAGCAGTGGGGTAGTGTACCAGCATGTTGAGGGCGCTTCATGTATATACATAATGCAATGTAGTTCTGATGAGGTAATTATTTTTCGGACTCCAAGGATTTACTCAAGCAACTATGCATTGCTGAAAATGTGCCATGGGAGTAGATGGTTTCTAAGGATTCTCAAACATTAATTCTTTAATTTAACAGAAAAACCATTACACATCTATGGATACCTTCCTCCATCCTCTTGTGTAACTAATATTGGAAAAACCTTATTCAGCCAGATTTTCAGGAAAGAGCTACATGCAGAGGGCAGACAAATAGCCTCAGGTTCTGCCATCAATCAGTATGTCAGTCCCCATTAGTTTTGTTCTGGATGTACCCTTAAACAAGCCCAGCCTCGTGTTTTTCTAATTGTGTGTCTATCTACTGATACCAGCCTCCTGCCCAGTGAATAATTAATTTGGGTAAATTGTGCAGCTATGATTTGGATTCCTACTGTACTAGCCTCATGGTCACCCTAACTCTATATCGAACTGGAAGTCTATTTTCTGCCCCATATCAATTTTTCATATGCAGCCATTTGTCCTTAGGGGACGAATGTCATCTCAACACTGGATACTGAGTTTTCACCTGTCCCCACGGCACTCCATTGACATTTCCTGGACACTGAACGAAGTGAGGGAAACGACTTGGTTGTACTTTTTCTTACTTAAAAACTTGTCCTACTTCTATCTGACACAGTCCTGTTGCTTTGAACAATCAGGCTGCTTTGGGTTCACAAAAATATTTCACCCACACTGTGGTTTTCAGAGCACACCGACCCTACATAATAATCATGTTAGAGCTTTTTTTTTTACCCTTTCATTTCATTCATTCCATCCAGTGGTAACATTTCACCAGCGGCCACAATTGACCCTATACAGAGCAACATGAATGAGTTTCGGTGGCACCTGATTATCAACCTGCTTGATGAGTCTGGGCTCTGCCTCCCACACATACGCAGTTTAGAAAAAAAATGAGTGAGGCTTGCTCCAGATGGTCATGCCCTTTAGAAGTCTCTCTCTTCTCTGTAATGGAGCGAGTTGGCTCTTACTCCCCATACTGAGTACTGGGATCAGTCCAGGCGTCTGCTGTTAATGAGCCTCGGTGTTCCCTCCTCTGTTATGCTGGGGTTTCTGGCTCAGTATATACCTTGCATCTGTTTTATCTGCCCATGTTTCTGCACAGGATCAGACAGGGGGATGAAACCAGCAGCATCAGTCTGTCCCATTCACACTGTAGCAACTTATGACATGCTAACCCAATCAGGCCTCTACACAGCAGTGTTTGGATGTTGTTCATTTACTGTTAGAATATATACACTGCAATATACACTGTGTGTTCATATAATTAAAAATATATTTAAGCTAACAAAGAAGAGAGTTGTTACCATTGATTCCCTCCAAACTAAATTGACACAATATCTTTTCTACATATTAGACAAGTTGAAAAATAATTTCTTCTTTTTGCCTTTAAAAGGAGTTTATTTCAAATTTAGTCCAAATTACCTGACTTTATTCAAATTATAATTTAGAAGTGAGATTTTAAAAATATGGTATAATTGGCACACCTGACTGTACTACTGCTATTACCTCCTCCACTACGGTACTCTACCTCCTGGAATAATATTATTAATAAAATGTTAATATAATCATCATCATTAAAGCCCTTATGGAGAACTATCTTTCAAACTATTCAGATGGCATATGTGATTCAGTGTCTTTTATTAGTAGTACCACAAGGAGTTGCCAAAGTCAAAAAATATAATATCCTGCACATAAATGCTTAAAAAATGTTAAAATATTTTCCTTAAAGCAGTATTAATTTATTTCTCTGCAACTTGGGGGCAGCAGAACAATCTGTAAAACAGCACTGACAAATTACCACCCAATAAAGTCCATATGCCTTACATTAGAATTGGAGCCGTGTTTCTGGCAATAATGAATATAAGTCCATTATTCACTTTCCTTTTTGCTCTTTAGTTTTTTGGTCTCAACCAATTTCTAAGGTAAATAACTGGCTCTTTTTCTGTTAAATGCTCCATTATGTCCATAACTGCTAACTTGGTCTGTGTGCTACATGACTCTGGCAGTGTGGTGTTCACAGGGTTTATCAGCGCTTTTTTTGCTGAAAAACAGTTGTTGTCTGCTGCTGGAAACAAGATTGATGAGAGTGGACCAAAACACTAAAGGGCCATGAAACTAAAACAATGAGGTAAAAGGTTCTGAGATCTGTAGAACAAGGGGGGACCTCAGATTTGGTTGATAATTCTGGGTTTGTCATTATGAGTGACCTCTTTCACATTACACATAGCCATTTCATCCATTGTTAATATAAAATATGTTTAGTCCAGCTTTAATGTATACAATGCTTTAAATAATAAAAAAGCAAAACAGCACCATCAGTACACCATCTAAATATTGTTCACACCATTATAAAATGTTGTTTATTTCTGACTATAGAACCTGTTTGGAGAATAAATTTTTAAGCTTCTTGGCTGCAAATCAGGGGCATCATGCACTGAATTTTTGAGGGGGCAAATCAAACCAAATTGATACCAGTAATTATCTGCTTTGGCTTCCATGTTTATGATCAAACTGCAATTACAAATTCAATTATGTCATACTGTGTGATGGTGTGAGCTGAGATTGGTTATTCATACCTCACACTGCGGTTAACAAGAATTCTACATGACTTCCACAGCACTACTAGCTCAAATCCTACTATGTAGAGCTTTCTAGCTGGAAGTAACCAATAGCCTAAACAGAAAAGGGCTCTGTGTGGCAGGCACAGTTAAACACAAGTAAAAACATATGGAAAAGCAACTTTTGTCCAATCTCAAATATTTGAATAGGCATGATGCCTCTGCTACAAACTGATTCTCCGCCACCTACATGTTGTAACCACAGGCTGTCTCCTGCCTGTATCTACATTAAAAGGTTGGGTTGGAGGTACTGTGTAAAGCACTTTTGCCTGTCCCTTGGTTTAAGGCTTTGAAGAGGCCTGCATCACTTGAGAGAAGTGCAAGCATCACAGTGTAGTACAGTGAGGTCTGCAGAAGAGCCTGTCAACACCTTTAGTATGATTACTGACCATTCTGGGGTACTGGGTTAGGTGTCCCTCTAGGCTGGTGATATATAGGCCTTCTGGGAATCAAGTGGGCACCTTCATCCTTGTGTATGTAAGGATTATTGCCTGTTTCAATGGCCATCTATTCTGCCAACATGCTGGTGTCTTGGTAAGGGGGTGTTAGTATCAGACTTTGCACAGGCAGACCCTGGCACTCCTTGAATTTTCGACTTTGTGGACTGAAGCTGGTTCTGCAGCCATTTTGGTGGGACCCATCCTCATTAGCTGACCATGTACTTGCAAATGACAATATCCTGCTGCCCTGTAACGGACAATGGTTAAGTCTATAGACTTATCTGTCACTGCAGTAATGCTGATATTGCCAGAGAGCCCAACACATAAATCAGTTGGCAGGGTCCAGCTGAACATTTTCACTGACAGTGATAGAACATATGTTTGGACTGATCACAGTCCATAATCAGCCATCTGACAAATGAAGGTATGTGGTGTGAAAATGATTCAGTCTTAAAACCCCAGCCCGTCGTTGTTTATGATATTGACTTTTGGACTGACCTTCCGCAGTGTGGATGTGAAAGTGGTGCACAGTAAATCAACAATCTAATTATAAAATATGGAAAAAATATGAATATTTTATTGTGGAATTGTCTTGTCTTTTTGTGGCTGGCAAATGTACACAAAGATTATATATATTATTATCAATATTATTATATATATATATTATAGACTTCATTGAGATTGCTGCTCCCATTGGAGAAGCAAGTAACAGCTCAGTCCAGAAAGCATGGTTTTGATGATTTGCAGAGGCACATATAACTATTTCAATTAAAACACATTTGGTTTGGGACACATTTGGTTGAATGC
Organism: Euthynnus affinis; assembly: GCA_029490765.1. Taxonomy (NCBI): domain Eukaryota; kingdom Metazoa; phylum Chordata; class Actinopteri; order Scombriformes; family Scombridae; genus Euthynnus; species Euthynnus affinis. The sequence continues at coordinate 6,227,652 of CM055840.1, read as the reverse complement.
AGTTTACACATAACTACTGTGTCAATGGCCTTTTTATGACTCTGGGAAGTTCTGCAGGAACTCATGGACATATTTTTGGCGATAGATTTCTTTACTTCCATCTACTCTAGAGTTTGCTACCTTTGTTTCCATCATTAAAACCTACTTAAAGCACAAGACTTATTGTCGGTATTATTATCATTACAAAGACATTTACATAGAAATACATCTATTGTGGGCTTAAAGGTCCACTTAAGAGTTCTCAGGAGTGATAGTTGGGACACCATCAATAAATGACTATTAGCCTACAATATAGAACTCACACTGAAGTCCCGTAAGTTGTCAAAAGACTGACACCCACATCATGTGGAAATTGGTCATAGTTCAGTTGCAACATCAATCTATAAAAATACATGCCTGTTCTTACCACACTTCAACAGTTGTGGATACTGACATGGTCCCCATTACCTGTTATAATTAGCTGTTGCAATAAAGAAAGAAATACAGGGGTACTCTTCACTATAGCTCACACCAATCATGCTGATCCTTCATTATGGAAATTGGATTTCCTGGATCTTGTTGCTTGTCTCAATTTTGTTCAGGATACATAGAGTGCCACCCACATTCATGGAAATACACTGGATTAATTTATTACTAGGAGTACTGATTTTGACATTTTATCCATTGCCAAAGTCCCTGTTTTTGATCATTTTTAACACCAATCTTTCTACATCAAATGACTGTTCAGACACTGTTGTTGTTAGTGAAGTTATTGACAAATTTTCAAATCTGGTGAATACCTTTCCTCCATCCACAACTGGCTTAGTTAATGACATTGTTGACAATGTTAATGATAAATTAAGATTGTCATTAGATAGAGTTGCTCCTACACAAATAAAAAAGGCAATTAATCCACCTGCTGCAATTTGTCAGCTGAAAAGAAACTGTTGAAAAACTGAGAGACAATGGAGGAAAAGCAAACTATATGCAGTGTTTCCCCTAGGTTGACTGCTTTTAAGAGTGGCTGTGACGGACACTAAAATGAGAATAGTTGGTCCACCTTAAAGGTCAGTCCACCTTAAGTGAGCATGGTCAGGTTAGGTTAATGCATTGCAGCTAACTTTGGGACTAACCCCCTTCGATAGACAAGTCTTTTCTTAGTCTTGAGACGCTGCAGCATTTATTAACTGACAAACTGTAGCCTGTACAGTAAGTTTACTGCCAGATAGATAATTTACTACTAATCTTTTCCTCTGCTCCGCTCACATTAACCGTCACTTTTCTGCCACACGTTCAACTACACACTCGCTACGCACACACATCACACACTGCCCTATCCTTTAATAGAGCTATGCTACTATTATAAGAGTGCCTTTCAGGTAGATGTCCTTTGAAGAATGAGGAGAGGGAGGATGACTAAAAACAACTGTTCACACAGTATGCGAGTAAAAATCATTAGTAGCCCAGTGATTTTAATGAGTGTGTGGAATTTTAGCAATGGCACTCATAATTTTGGGCAGAATTAATATAGGGGGAACACTGCTATGTTCACTTTGACATTTTTAAAGATGACGTTATATTTTACAATAATGCAGTCAGGAAAGAAAGACAAACCCATTTCTCAAAGATTATTGTAGAAAACCAAAAATAATCGTTGCTTTTTCCCACAACTGACAGTCTTCTAAAAATCATCCCATGTTCTCAGTCTTCAAAACAATTCAACTCTTAAATGCAAAGAATTTGTCTAATTTTTTAATGAAAAAAATAGTTTCTATTAGAGCCAGCATTGTAAATGCAGACACTCTCCCTGCCCATGGAAAAATAATTAGCAGGATGAAGTCTTCCACTTGTGTTCTAGAAACCATCCAAACCAAGCTGTTTAAATCCCACTTCCATATACAAGTATAATAAACTCCCCTCTTAATTTAGGCATCTTCCCTACAGCTTTTAAGACTTCAATGGTAAAACTTCTCCTCAAGAAACCCAATCTAGATTACTCAATCTACCTTCTTCTTCTAATTTACCTTTCCTTGGTGAATTTTGTTTGGAGGAAATTGTTTTCTTTTTTATCTAACCAACAACAGCATTTTAGAAAACCTCTAATCTGGTTATCAAGCAATTCACAGCACAGAGACAGTTCTACTGAAAGTAGTAAATGACTTGAGAATGTTGTTGATGCAAACAATCAATTCAACAAACAATTCAAAGACTTGGGTGGCTGACCGTGTTTTTTTTTTTTGTTTGTTTTTTTTGTCACTTATTTATCAGAGACTCATGGTAATGAATATGCTATTCCTCAAGGAGGCATTCTCGGCCGAATTTTGTTTTTAATATATATACTCCTACCATTTTTATGCTGATGATACATAATTGTACATCTCTGTGTGGCCAAATGAGCCCAATGCACCGTATGCTCTCACTGACTGTCTCACTGACATTAATATGTGGATGGGCAGAACTTTTTAAAACTAACTGAGGAAAAAATTATAATAGGACCCAAAGCAGGAGGATAAAACTGCACTCAGTACTGGGGGGTCATTGCAAACAGATAAAAACACAAGTCACAAACTTGGGAGTGATTTTAGATTCTGATTGAAATTTTAATTCTCATTTTTACAAGGTCATGAAAACACAACTTTTTCATTTTAGAAATATTTGCCAAAGTCAGACCTTTTTTTAACCCAGAGAGATGTTGAAATGCTCATTCACACTTTTATTACTACCCATTTAGGCTATTGTAATTCCCATTACCAAATAAGTCTGTAAGAAAACTACAGCTAATTCACAATGATGTGGCCAGAGTCATAACTAAAACAAAGAAAATGGATCACGTCACCCCACTGCGTAAGACATTACACTACTACCTAAATCTTTCAGAACTGACTTTAAAGTTCTTTTACTTGTTAATAAAGCTTAAAAGACCGTGCTCCTCACTACATCTGAGATTTTCTTTCATTTTATGTTCCAGCCAGATCACTGAGGTCCTCCGCCGCTTCACTTTTAAATGTTCCTTATGTGTCCCATAAAAGTAGGGGTGAAGCTGCCTTCTGTTTTTATGCCCCTAAACTCATTGTCTCTGGGTTTTAGAACAGCAAGCTATCTCTCTGTTTTTAAAAGGAAATTAAAAACTTATCTTTTTAATCTGGCTTTTAATTTGCAGTTATGTTATAGCCTTAGTTAATAAGCTTAAATCATTGGTTTTATTTTATTTTTATCCCTGATGTTTATTTTATTGTCTTTTATTCATTCATTTTATGTTTTACAGTTGTAATTTTTAAGCTGAAATTATAGTTTCCGTATCTGTGAGTCCGCGAGGCTCTGCTAGGGTCCACTCAATGTAAATTTCGTCATCAGAGGGTGTGTGCGCAGGCCGTGTGCGAACATCTGCGTACTTGCAATTTATTGTGTCCACATGGTCACAACGCTGTGTTCCTGTAGCAGTGATCTACTGCGCATGTGTGGAACAGGTGTGTCTGTTCAGGAGTATAAATAAAGCTTTAGTATTGCAAAATTGTATTTATTGTTGTCAATTTTTTTGTTTTTATTTTTTGTCTGTGTTGTTTTAATCATGCTATGTGAAGCACTTTGGGCTGCATGTTTGTATGAATAGTGTTGGGATGAGTTGAGTTGTCAAAAGGGCAATTGATACTGCTGCATGTCACAGCCCACTCAGTAAAATTTAGAATCCATTACAAAAATCAACATAACTATTAATGCACATTTAGAGCAGTAATGTGCTGTCAGCTCAATTCAAGGCTATACAAAAAAAATGTTACTAATTGTTTTTCCCTCAGGCAGACTGTTTCGAGTCTGATCACAGACACTCAGGCACCTGTTGTCTTTAATGTAGACAAAGGAAAGGAGATCAGTCTGAGGGGCTATTGCTGTGCTTCAGAAAGAACACTTAGAGGAAATCTTCCTCTCCTAGTGTGTTTTTTCTCTTGCCCAGAGATGCCTCACTGATACTGCGGGGGTGGCAAGTCAGACAGGATAGCAGAGACACTGTCACAAGGATAGCTTTTCATAAAAAAAAAAAAAGATGCATTATCCATCACCTTTGAATCTGGAACAGTACATACTGCACATTCTCACAAAGGTGGGGACTGCATATTGTGCCCCTCCACTGGCTCGGTTCACATAAAACAAGATGTGAATATAAATGTACAATATGTAGTATGTAGCACTAGTAAATTTGAATAAAAAGAAATGTATATAAGTATATGTACTAGAATTAAGTCTCTTGAGTGTTTTTTATACAATATTAATATCAGTTTAATCACAACATAAGCTATTGTGCTATGCGGCCAAACAAAGGGTGAATTATTTATATATGTAGCATTATTTCTATAAACCCTCTTAAACTTTTCTCCAATCATTTATTTTCCATTCAAAAAATAAATGAGAAATGATCAGTGCAGCCAAAATTTGGGATACTTTATGAGGAATTTCAAATTCCTGGTCACAGATCATACCTCAACACTGCAGCAGACAGTATTGCTGTTCATGCTCACTATGTCCCTTCTGTGGTCAGATAAAAGTGGGTCAAAAACTCATGTTTGCTCTCTTCCTTCACACACGAAGACCCCTCTCCCTAAAGAGACAATTAGAGGGAAAAACCTGTGTTGCCTCAGCAAGCAAATAAAATTTCAGGGATGTAATAAGACAGAAGTGTGACTTGAGGCAACAGCAGAAGCCACCACAGACACATTACCAAGTGGTTTTCTGATTAAAGCTGCAACAGCCATAACAGTATGACAAATGGTGGTGGGGTTTCATAGAATCAGAGTCATTATGTTCCTGTTACACAGATGTTTATAGAAAAAGCATTCATGTGATCATCTTTAAATGTTAGCCTCTGCATTTGGGGGAGGCGGAGTTAAGGCGAGGAACAGCTCCAAGTTAAAGTAAGTATGAGAAGGCTCCGTCTCTATGGGTTTCATCTGCCAGAAAAGGAAAGGCTGGTCCCCTGTGAAGCAATTTGTTGAGGCAGCACATAAATTACACAGCCAGGCTTGGGTGTCACTTATTACAGACAGGTCAGGTCCTGATTGAAAGGTCTGGATATAAAAAGCATCTCTGATTTGTCTCTTTCCCCTGAAATGTTACGAACACCGAGTGGGAGAAAATGCAATGAATCATTATTAACAGCCACAGCATGCAGGACTCTGTGGATGTGTACACCTCATCTGTGACTTCATAATGGAAGAGTTCAGCAATAGTATGTCATACAAAAATCATAAACATATACATATATCTGCAAAATCTGGAATAGTCACAGATTGTCTACTTGATGGGAGACAACCTCAGTGATTGTATTTCAACACTAGAAATTAAGTTCCAACTAATTTCTTTAAAGAAAACATAATTGCTTCCAGGACTATTTTCAGTGATAATATTTTTTCAGTTGAGCAAAAATAGTACGTTTTTGTCCAGTATGCAAGTTGTAGGGAGTTCCTTTGTGGGTTGTGTGAGGTGAAGAGAGGTGAGGTAGATGGCGGGCATACACAACACAGGACTTTGATACCGGAGACTGGGCTTCATACATTTAGGCAATAAAAATGCTTTGGTTAAGACTGAGTCAGAAAGGTTGTGGTTTCGGTTAAATATTAATATAGTAAACACGTCCAGTCGTGTGTTTCACCTTTGACTTTTACATTGTTTAACAAAGACCACAATTTTCTCTAAACTTATCTAACACCTAACTGAGCAATTTGAGTGTTTAGACATAACCAGCGAAGATGCTACTCATGTTTCAGTAGCTGCAAGAGCATATTTAAAGAGGACAGATTAAATCTGATGTCAGTGAATGTTTTGCAGAACAAACTGGGACTTGGCAGATATGTTCATTAAAGTGTTTCCTCGTGTTGATGTTAAAAAAAAAAAAACATAATTTAAGAAGCAGTATGTCTCTCAAATGTGTTTACTCTTGAAAATTAGTAGTCTATAAACATCATTTCTTGGAGACAGTGTTGTGTATTTCAATGATGGAAAAGTAACAGTAAAAATAAATCTGTTCACTACGACTAACCACTCTGAGTTTCAAACATACATAAACATACATTTTCCTTTTTGTAATGAATTACTGGTTATTTATTACTCATTGAAATAATAATTACATTGCTTCCTTATTTAACTAAGTTGCCACAGACATGTCACATATTCTTTATCTGACAAGTGTAGAAATGTAAAAAGAAGACTTTGAGGTTAAGCAAGCAGTGTACATTTTACAGGCATCTTCTGACCTACAACAGGTAGCGTAACCCTGCTGACTGTAGCACTCTAGAAATCCCAGCCACAGAGCAGGATTCAACACACCAGGTGATTCATAATGGCTAACCACTTAAACCTACTAGCTAGCAGCTAAGACGACACCGCATGAAAGCCTGTTTGTTGTTGCAAAGCACTCTGTAACTGTGTTAAAAAAGTACAACATATATAAATTATGTTATAACATGTAATTAGGACATGTGATGGTACATTTAAAGCAGATAAAGGTGATTGCAATAAATCACTGACAATACTTGCTTGACAGACTCCTGCGATTTTTCAATAAATTGAAAAAATATCATAGATGTTCAGCAACAACAGACCACAAACATGACACAAAGCAGCAGGACTTTTATACTGTATCATAGATTGAAATGACATAAATTATAATTATAAATCTGCTGTGGGGCATACACAGTGAAGGTGATAGGTGAGTCTCCACTCCCTAGATATTGCATCATCACATAATGGAATAATTTACATGTTGCATTGTGCAATGCCTCTTTGTAATGGAACAGTGAGAAAAATAAAAAAGGCATGAGCTTGTATTGTGTTTCAAACATTAAAGCAGTTGAGAGCACAGGTCTTTGCCCTTCATGTTTTCAATTTAACCTCTGTTGAATGAATGTGATTATGTAAATGACAATACAACATCAAAAGGCATCTGTCTCATTTTCTCTTTACAGTCAATCGATGAGAATTCGTTTAAATTCAGGACCAAACCCTCCTCCATATCAAAACAACAGCCCACTCACCAACAACCTAGGTCTTTGTTTTGAGTATAATAGGTCTCTGCTACTGCTGTAAGAAAAGCTGACTTCTGTCTTTACACACCTAAGCATTATCGCAGTAATTTGGTTGCCATTACAACAGTCGCAGCTGCAGAGCGGGTGACCCTGGAGCCCGCAGAGTTTTCAGTTTTTTGGCTCAATGGCACCGGAATCAGGAACCTATGTAACATCTAACAGCTGGTTGACAAAATTATGTTTACTCCATGAGAATGATTAATGTAATCAGACAGTAACAGTGATGTTTTAACTAATGTGGCAGAAAATAATTGCGTTGAGACGCCTAAAAAATGAGCCTCAGTCCTCTCAGTGCAATTTGTTGTGTGAGAACATAATCAGTCAAACTATAAAACAACACTGTCTCCTAAAAATAAAAACGACTAAATGGTTTTGCCAAGGACACGCGCAGAGGAAATGTACGTGTGGACTGTGTTCCGTGTTAAGTTCAGAAAATACTACATACAAAGCTGAGAGTTTCGACAGTGAAGACCAGAGTTCACGTTCCTGTGGTTGGTTTAGATTACAAAAACTGCTTTAAGCATAGGCAAAGAACACATTGCACTCTTCTCCAGAACACCATCTTCTATTTACCTCACCAGAGGATTCTGAATTGATCAGCTATGTGACCTATAGATCACCATAGACACCAAGAATACAAAGCAACATAGTTTAGTTTTATTTTTTAGAAAATAAATGTCCATAAATACAAAACATACTATATTACAACCAACTCATAACACAATGTTTCTACTTAACCCATCAGTGGGTTAAACTGAATATCCATTTTGTAATACAAGGCAACACATTCTGTATTCTTTAAATCTGATTTCTTTAAACGCTGCATACCGAAGTCTCTTTCATCTCTAAATATTCAAAGACACCCATAACTAATTTTAAAGTCAATTTGCAGTTGACCTTAATACATCCATCACTTAAAGTGAGCATGTGAAATTTCACTGAACAGCGGCCACTGTGGCTAAAAGTAACAATTAAAAGACAAATGGAAAATGCTGACACGTATAACATATAATAATACCATAACAATAGCTCAAGTAGAATAATTGTGATGTTACAATAAAATCTATGTAACATTTGCTGACATTAGATAACATAAAACCCAAATCTCTAATCTCTCAATCTAAACACTGTCCAATAAACAATTTACTTCTGTTTGCCTTTTTTCTGACCGGGTGAAAAAAATGAAGAAATCCTGCCGTTTCTCTCTGCGCCTTTTCCTTACATGACGGCAAGAAATGGAACCTGCTTCATCGGAAACAATAACTGACAGGCAATGACAAACACTGAGTTTAAAAGTCACAGACTCACCGAAATGATTGAAACCATCTAATATTACCGAGCTCTACAACACTTGCCCAGGTTGTTCAATATCAGGAAGTTCATAATGTAACACTTGGTGTCCCACTGGATTAGGCAGTAATTACATGAAATGAATACTTTAATTATGTAGACACTTCTGATAACTGCATATTTGCCCTTGGTATAGTTTGTATTCCTGGATCCTAAGCACATTCTCCACAGATCATGAAACTGAAACCTACCCTTGCCACTTCCTATCTATTTTGGGGGGGGCTGGAATTTCACAAGGGAGTTGACTATATTGATAATGATGTGCATACTGCAGGCATACCTTCCTCGGGGATTTGTCCTTACATGAATGGCCCCTGGAGTTATTATCTGTAACGATAATGACTTCTCTCTCTTTCTGCTGCTTTACTGGCCAAGGTCCTCAGAATGAGGCCAGAAACCAAATTCCTGCTCTCTATTGTGTGGACAAAGAGAAAGCCCACATCTAAGGTTTTTATCATTAATTCCTTCTTTAACTGATCACGCTGGCACTAATAAAATCTGCCTAATGCATCACAAAGTGCAGATTTTGATAGGACTGCTACATGCATAGTAAGAAGACACTCTTATGGGTATATTATTTGTACAGAAAGATATTTTGGAACATGAAACTTACCAAACCAAGAAGTAGTGGGTCAGTGTGAGCTGGAATGACAACAGAAATAGATAAAGAACTCTTAGTCGAATCTATTACAGAAAGAGCTTAGTGTTAGCAGTTGTTTACCATTCAGTACTCATATTTTTAATGTTCATACAGGGCTTCAAGGGCATCTTTTTTTCAGTCCCAGTGCATTTTTAATTATCTTGAGTGCTTCTCATTTACTTTCTTTTATCTTTGTTACAATGGCGGTGGTCCTTTTTTTTTTTTTCTTTGTCAGAAAATGTTTTCTTTCCCAGATTTCAATTAAAAATAGGTTAAAGTCAAAGTCATTACCTTGGTAAAATAGAGAAGTACAAATACATTTTTATCAAAAGGGCAGGAAACTCTGAAAGAGGTGACACCACTGGATGAGCTGCAGCAACCTCATTTTGTTTTGACCTGACTGGAAGGATTTTCACTGTACACAGTACGATAAAAGATTCATTTGAATAAAAGAGAGAAAGGTTGGAATATTTGTTAGCTGATGGTTGATTTTTGATCTTACAAGCATAAATGGTAACATATGCTGACTTCTCTTTTTGCAATATTCTTTTTGTAACAGAAATATTTCAGCATTTCATATTCTAGTTCAGCCAACTCCAAAAATATACCAAAAATCATACTTGAAATCCATTCAAACTTTTTTACATACCTCTATTACTTTTGAAGATATTTGTTTTGAAAGAATATATTTATTATTATTATTATTATTGCCCGAATTTTCTATTAACATTGTAGATCAAAATGACCCATGTGCATTTTCTATCGAGGGATTTTTCCTCTTTATTAGACACTAATTTCAGATATATTAACAATTTAGAGTGAAACACATCTCAGCTCACTACTCATTGTCTGATTTTACACACACACACACACACACACACACACACACACACACACACACACACACATTTTCATTTGATACACACAGCCTAAGTGTTCCCTATTGTTTTTGCCTAAAAAATTGATACATAAATTGATTGCTGTTCTAAATAACATTTACATGTCTGTGAAAGGATTTTTACTATTATAATGAAATGACCATACTTTATACATAGCTAACATTGACTTTCTAGTGTTGTCTAGTTTATGTAGCATTCAAATAAATATTTTGAGCAAAATGTATGTGATGTATGACATATATATTTATGCCACTTCGGGTCATTTTTGAGCAACTTATAGAAGAGTGCTTGAATGACCTGTGCATCTAAGAGTTTAAATGGATTAAAAAGGAACCTAAGTGCAAGCTCCTCAATATCATCACCTGTCAGACCCACGTCTCGAAGGCACGTGATTCATGTACTGCTGTCTATGTTTTATGACTTGCAGAATATATTTAATCCATATTTTACTCTCTCTCTCTCTCTCTCAAAAAAGATTGCAAACTGCAGAACATTGCCTCCATAAACCACACAGGCCAGATGTTACAGCCAACACGCATGAAGAATGAATCTTAAATTAGATTCCAATGAGGAGGAAACAGTTGGAAATAGTTTGATATAAGGGGGGAGTGGTCTGAATCGCGCTGTCCTTTATTGGCGTGGATAAAGACAGACGCACTTTGAGTTCACAGCTGGGACGTCTAGCAGTCCTTTCATCCACAGTAAAGGCTGTGTGGCTCGGCGCTCTGCCCGACATCTTCTATCCTCTCTCCTGTTTTCTGTCGTGTCTCCTCTCCTGAACAGGTAAGGCATCTATCAAAGTTATTGTGCCACGCAATAGTGTGCTTTCTTTGTGCAGTTCAGTGTGTGTGTGTGCGTGTGTGTGTATCGTGCCTACCCGCCGGCACGTTGCAGCGCTCAGATAATTCACTGCCATGCGTTTTCACAGGTACCGTGTAAGTGCACAGTGTGAGATGATCTCCTTTGATGCGCTACATACTTCCATATAACCCTTTTTTGTACATTTTCAAGAAAGTTAAGACTCAGCAGCCAACAGTGTCACTTCCAGGAGAGAGACATCGTGATCCTTTGCGCATTCCACCAGGCTGCTGCGCACAGTTAAAAAAAAAAAAAGAGGGATGTTGCATTTTTTTTTTGGTAGCCCACGCTGTGGAGAGAGATAACCGTTACTTTAACCCTTAATGAAAGAAATACGTATGCAGGATGCTCTTAAAGTGCAGCAAGGTGTGTACATATGTGTGTGGATGGTGTGCGCCCTCCCCGTCTTTCCACATTCCATCACTATTTAGATGCTACGCGGTTGAAGCGCAAGAGACACCTGCAGCGAGAACAGAGAGGTTAACGGAGGCGTTCTAAAAGTGATGTTGTTCTTATTCTCTTGTGTCTTTATGAAAAATGTATGAAAGAAAAAAACGATTTTTTTTTCAAGTGCATTCATTTTCGAATCAGCATAGCTTATAACAAATTAATTATACCATACTAAAAAATATAATTAGAAATGTGTTTGTGAAAAAGACCTTGATACTAAGTGCTTTCAGGGCTTATCCCTACAAGGTGACAGAATTGTGCCCACCTACAGTTTTTCATCTAGTGACTGTGAGTGTGTGTGTGTGTGTGTGACTGTGTGTGTCCTGGATGTGCTTGCAGTATGATGTTTATCTCATATTTGAAGTGCTTTACCCACATAGTTTCTACACATCTTACTTCAGATGTCTTGAGCTATTCGTGTTACTTTGATTATGTGTTTGTGTTAATATACATGGGTCATTAAGATGAATATGTACCCCCTACACCTCTCCACACACACACTCGCACCCATACACTCACTCACCCTTTTTCCCACCCAGGAAGGTACTACTGCATAATAAATATGCCATTAGCCGTTTTCCTTCAAATGCACCCCTCCTCAAATTGTATTCAATGATCACACTCCTCTGTCACTTAGTCCAGTGAAATGATGATTAATATGCTACTTTGTGGCTTAATTTCTAAGCACTGACTTAATAAACCTGCCACGTTCATGTAGCCCTGTCGATTACTCTCAGGAGGGTCATCTAGATAATACATATGGGCCCCTTCACATCCTCATATTCACATAATGACAGAGTCAGACAGACTTTGGCCACCGGGTTTTTCTTTCAATCAAAAAATGGAGACATTGCAGTTAATAAAGAATTCACTTGAGGGATAACACAACAGCATACAGCACATTTACTCTTGTTCCAACAGGATTGCGATGTAGTCTGCGTGAAATGTAGATGATACACCGCCGTTAAGTTCAGTCTCTGCAGCTATAAGCATTCTCAGTGCTTGCAAAATAATCACGTATGCAGTGTTTCTCTATTCTGGCACCAGCAACTTCAAGGTGGGCTTAAGGCAGTGTTGCCACATTGGGCTACAATTTTATTAACTTGGGTGGATAAAAATAGTTTTAGGGGAGTTGTGATAATTTGGGCTGCTTTTGGTACCGTTTCGGTGGTTTCCACAAACAAAAAGTTTGTCTATATACCGATAAAGCAGCCCTTCCTCTCATCCAAGTAGACTGATACTGACAGTGCAGTTCAGTAGGCTCATTCATGCCACATTCGTGTCATATCGAACACCTTCCATATAATTATTCTAATAGCTTCTATTAGTTGTTCTTAGTCATTAGTTGTTCACTTCAACATCCAAGTTGCAATAATGAAAGTCAGATTTGGCTGAAAGCTCCAAAATGTTCAACTTGGAACTTAATAATACGGATGTGCCTGAAAACCAAAAACATACATTTGGTTCACATCAGCTGAAGACCAACGTTCAGTATAGTCAAATCAATTTACTGTTTAATGTAACATGATCTAAAATCTACAGAAGACTGGAGGTGATAGAATATATAAATATACAACACCCCAATAAGCTGTATAAAAATGGCACATTTGAAAGCTTTTAATAATGTGATGTCACAATAAAACTCAAGCGCTGATGTTCAGTGTGTTGCATAATGTGTTAGGGATGATAAAGTAAAGGCATCCTGTACATGTTAAGTGCATTTCTTCACATTTAAGAGCAGAAACCTTGTTTTCTGGGTTATCACCTCATGTTGCCTGGGTTCTCTGGGTTTTTGCTCAACAGCAGCAGTCTGAGCAGGTAGGTAGCAGAGGCTGAAGGCTAATCTTCACAGGGGTGATAGAGATAACAGTGATGTATGGAGCGGATGGGGTGGTTTAACACCCAGAGCTGACTGTTGTCTTGCGGGGTCAGGTCTGTGATACTTAGTACTGCTTCAGCCAGCTCCTCTCCTGCCTGGGATTTGGCAGTCTTAATAGCTGCAGGTGGATCCAAGCAGAGGCGGCCGCTGTATTCACAGCGGCAGATGCCTTGATGAATGCTGTGTTGCTGCTCAGGCATCTGTCAGTCGCTTCTGCTCTCCAAGTGAAATACTTCCTTGGCCACCAGCCAGACAAGCAGCCAGTGGATATTGTGACATGGTTATGTTGCATTTTACTGTTAGGTTTCCCAGTAAAAGTGATGGCTGTGTTATTCCTTAAAGAGAAGCTTCACTTGAAAATTGTCTTAAGGCATGTCTATGAACATTCTCATTCATCCAGGTCATAGTTATTTCCAGGCAAACAATTGATTCAAAGGCAACTGGACTTAGATCTGTCTTATGAAGACGTTTCGCCTCTTATCCAAGCAGCTTCATCAGTTCGTACCGCATCGGTCTGTTTCATGAATCCTCACCAGCCTGACTGGTGAGGATTCATGAAACGTCTTCATAAGACAAATCTAAGTCCAGTTGCCTTTGAATCAATTGTTTGCCTAGAAATGTCTTAAGGCATTTTCACACCTATAGTTTGTTTGCTCTGGTCCGAATCAATTGATGAGTTAGTGAACTTGGTGCATTTTCCGCTTTGGCTCAGTTTTTTTTTCACACAGAGAAAACTTTGTTCACTTCACTCATTGGTCAGATAAGTCTGGGTGGGAGCAAGAGCACAAACACAGGAAGAAGGTCCCGAAGGAGGTCCGCTGGCTAAATACAATATACTACAATGAGCTAGTCCAGGTTAAATTTGCTTATCCCCATCACACTATGCAAAGCTCACCTGGCTACAGGTGGTCTGCTCAAACTAGCACAGTACACATAGTAGTCGGGTAAGAGCAAGGTTAGATCACGTTCCCACTGCAAATGAACCGCCTTAGAGTTCATATGGGAGTGGACCGAGACCAACTCCTCTAGAGAGTTTTGGTGTGGTTGGTCTGCACCTGAGGGCAATTACTGTGTTCACACCTGCCCAAAAGGAATTGCACCAAGAGGGAAAACAAGTCTGATTTAACTGGACTAAAAAGTGCAGGTGTGAAAACACCTTTAGTGGCACTACTGCACCTCTATGTTGGTGTGAAGTAATTACTGTACATAACCGGCTTGTAAATAGGGAATCAGTGATTTTGCATGTATATAAAAAGCATTTGCAGTGTGAGTGTTCAAATTCACCCCACACTAGGCCTGTGTAGTATAGTTAAAATGAATATCTCAATATTAATAAATCTGCACTAACAAATATTTTTATATTAACGCTGGTTAAAATAACTGTAACTATGTGTAAAATGAATGGTGTTGCTTGCCACCATAGCAAATTATCACCCGACTGCAGTTCCCATCAGCTAAAGTGCTTTATAGCTAATTTTTTGATTTTGCTTTTGTTAGGTTTTATGTTTAGTTCAGTCTTGGTGCTCTTTCCAAATTTCCAGTGTTTTCAGAGAAAAGGCACTGATAAACCCACTCCATGCTACCTGCCTAGCAACAAAGATATTTTTCTCAAGAGTTTGTGGAGACAAAAACAGCTACAAGGAGAATGAATATTGGACATTCACACATCAGGACACAACACAGCTCCACGGTGCTAATGTTCACTGGGTGTTTATAAAAGCAAGTGTTTGCTAACATGTTTGCTGTATTAACTCCATAATATATGTCCATGTTGTGTGTACAGTTGTGTGTACAGCTGGTTCTGCTGTCTGTTTATCTGATACAAATATATTATTCAAACATGGAAAATGTATGTACATTCAGATGTAAAATAATCAGTCCATTGCAGTTAACTATTCCATTATTAAGCATTACATCAGACCTGACTATTAATATACCTACCACTAAGCCATTAATAATTTAGTATTTTGGCTTTAATTCTAAAATTCAACCACAGAACTGTGTAAAACAATATGATATTAATATACAGTATCGTCACAACACAACAGATGTCAATAACATCAATTATTGCACTGGCTCCATACACACTGATTTTGAAATATGTCAGTCTATATCATTACTTCCTGACACTTAATTAAATTTGGTATCGGCAATCTCCTCCCAATAGTATTGCACTATTGTTTATTCCTATTGCTTTATGAGTGAGCTCATGTCCAATATTTTAAAAAATCTGAAGCTTTTTGTTCATTATGTCTCACCGTTCTGTGGCAACGACACATTTTGTCCGTGGCACACTGTAGCTTGAAGGAAGGACTGGTCAGAGAGATATTGATCAAGTGAGACCAGATCCCACCCAAGGGGCCCCCCCAGACTCTTGATTAAAAGTAATTTTTCTTTATTAAAAATAACCTTTTACCCATGAAGGTACTAGTCACTTAATGAGAAAATACACACCAACGATAGAAATATTTTAGCTCGTCATTTAATTTGATTGTTGTCAGTTTAGTGTGTGATTATTGCTGTGTGATTATTAATGATTGGTTGGCATCTATCCACAGGCAGTCCAATCTGTTAGAAAGTGTACAACAATCTTAGAAAATCTACCATTAAATTTTTAGAAATCTACTAATTTGACAGTTAAGAATGAAAATGTCACCAGCAAAACACAGAATGGATGAGTCAAAACAAAATCAAATCAAAGGCAATATTTCACGAAATGCAAAATTAGTATTTACTTTGCTGCCCACATTTGATCATTGAATCTAAATTTGATGCTATAGAGTCTTTTTACAAAAATATTTTTCCTCTGAAAAATTGAACATTGTTCAATATTGTACACCCTGTCTAGTAGGAAATTTTAAAATATATCATAACTATTATCATAAATTTGTGTGTAAACTCTTGTTTACCTTTAGTGTATTGAAAATACTTCACAGTTAATCATTTCATTGTCTTAACGTCTTAAAATGTCTTGTTTTGTCTGATGAGCAGTCCAAAACACAAAGATATTCACCTCACAATGATATCAAATAAAGAAAAATAGCAAATATTTATATTTCTGAAACTGGAATTAGAAAGTGTTGTCTGCAGTGCTTGAAAAGACAATTAATTGATTATCAAAATAGTTGCACATTACTTTTCTGTCTCTCCACTAACGGATTAATTCATTTCAGGTCTATCTACTTTATACCCATGCCTACTTTAAACAGCCTGTTCAGCTAATAAATATATTAATTTGTTGAAACATATTTATTTACCAAAACACATTCATTAGTCTGTAATTCAGTGGAGAGATTGTTTGACTTAATTATACAAATATTGTTTCAGAAGCTTTTACCCTGACAAGCATTTAATTCTGAGAAAACAGTCAACTGCAAGACATAGAAATATTACATCATCTTACAAAATCCCAGGTATTGGTATGAGTACCGGCTTTCAAAAACCTACCTAAACTCTATTAATCCAGGCCACAGTAGTCAGGAGAAATTCCCAGAGAGGCTGAAAGGTGCATGTGGTGGGGCTGCAGGAGGCCAGGTAAGCAGGACAGAGTGGTGACCTTCACTCTCTGATAGAGACTGACAGAAGCTTGATGGAGGCTGTGCAGCCAGAATCATGTTGAATTATTTCTGACATGAAGCTGCAAGAAACCTTAAAGCAAGGGAAGAGCAGTTTGCACCATGCTACTGGAGTTAATGAAGGAACCTGACCAACAGCCATCTTAAATTTTGTATAGAAACAAGTCATTTTACGAAGTTGATTGCTACCAAAACTCTACTTGTCAGATGTTGAGTCCAGCAGAGTATATTGCTAAGTCAACTTGTGCAGTGCAACACGTAAACTGTTCACATGCTGGTTTGATTTGTTTTGATTTGTAATTTGCTTTTCTCAGCAGAGTTGTTACCTTTGTGTGATCTGCCTTTGTCTAATGCTCCCTGGCAGAAGAAGCCCAGCTTATGAATAAATCAGAGCCCTCACTTTCACTGCTTTGAAGGATAGCAAATGGAATTACCATGTACTGTACCATACCAAACTGGGATCTACTTTCATCTTTTTTTGCCCCCTCTCCTGCTAGAAAATCCAACTGCAGCAAAGTGCTGTCTATACATTTCATCGGTAAATTTATACACAATTTCATGAATAATTCCTGCTGCTGTTGTTGTTTTCCACAACAATAGTTTTTACAATCAATTATTCATATAAACCTGGCTGTGAACCCATCAGTTATGGTATCAGGATTTCGCACAAATAGACTTTAATTGCTTATCTCTTATGTAAGACAGCCACCTTCACTCAGTGGTCGGTCACCCTAATCTTCTTAGCCATGCACCATATTTGTCTTTGGAAAGCAGCAGATTATTTTTCTGTCAGATATTTCCCAAGAAATATATCATCTGTCAGGAGGGTGATTTTTTGATTAATGTTTGTCAGGGAGCAGATTGTAACTGTAACAGTTGTGCTTGTTTGTGTAGATATATTTAAACCTCTGTACTAGTGCCAATATTCCAGATTTAGATTTCCATAGTAATATCTAAGTATATAGTTGCAACCTTTCACAGGATTACCAAAGCAATATTGAAGTAAACAACTGCCTGTTCAGGAAATAATTTAAGGGACAGAAGTTCTATCCGTTTCTACAGTTTAAATAAAGTAACAGGTATTCTGTATCTGCACAAACCACCAACATACCAAAGTGAAGTTTGGAACACAGGCTTTCCAGTCAGACTGAGGTGTGAGGGACAGATGACTGAGGATAATACCCCAGAAAGAAGATGGGAGCCGAGCTTAGTTTCCTCCAATAAATCCTCTGTTGCACCAGCATCACTAACACATTAGCGGAGGTGCACGTTTTCAAAAACAGATTCTGCTTGAAGTCGAGCAACACCTGCACAAGACTGATAGAAAGCCTTTAATATGAACCTGTCACACAGACACTTTGCAATCTCTTTAACAGATGATATTCATAACTGGTGGAATATCAGCTCATCATTAGAATGGAAATCCAAAAAAAAAAAGAGTTTTGGGGGAATAATTTATGTCCTCCTAAGTCTCCAAAGGCACCTTTTTTAAAGTTGAGTGATTTGTGGATTTTTGGAAGGTAAAAGACTGGCAAAAAAGATTGGCAGTTGGTTAGTCAGATAAAACCTTGACTTGCGTTAAGTGTTTTTTCCAGCTGTGCCCATATTGGACTTACTGTAGAGTGGTGTGCAGTCTTTAGGTGCTTTTGGACAGGAGGAACTTTTTCATAGTTATAAAGAAATGTTGGAGAAACTCCTGCACTGCAGGAACTGAGAATGATCATACTTCTTAGAATGCTGCTTTTTAGCTCATACTTCAGGGTAGATACACTCCAAGCCCAATAGGAACCTTGAGTGATGTAAGTGTACATTGATCGGTCAAGCACATGAGCCAGTGCAGCACCGGTAACCACCATTTTAAAAACCGAAACCCACGTCGCCCAACAAACGCGGAGTATCCAGCACAGAAGTTACATTGTGATAGCAAACACCGGCCAGCTCATGACACTTAAGCATTCCTGTTGGTGGTGCAAATGCAAACAGAAAAAAGCCTTTGAAGATATGTAGTTCTCAGGGGAGCTCCCCAGTGGGTAGTTCTTCTCAAGGAGTTTGTTTGGTCCAAAAGTGCCTTTTAGAGCAGCTTTGCTCCTTAGAGAAATGTATGGATTTTACTATCTGGAATAGGAAGCTTCTGTCTGTGATGGAGGTGTATATTTATATATGTATGTATGTATGTAATTTTCTTGCCAATATATGCAGTAATAGTTACCCATACAGAATGTGATTCTAACTATGATGTTTTACAGAAACCATTTGACTTTACAACAGCAGCTACAAGCCACTGTTGGAAATAATTTTTATACCTCTTAAACAAACTGAGTTACACAGCTGTCACATGAAGAGAATGACAATTATAGTCTTTGGCAGTGATGTATCTGGCCATATTGTCACACTCATTCACAGACATGACTTTACAGTGATCCTTACTCTTCGTGGATCACATGTTGCAATTCAAATCTGAATATGAGAACAATGTCAACCAGGAGTGTCCTGTGATGGAGAGGTTTTCCTAGAAATGACAGATTGTGTTTGGCTCTAGGCAGTTGAGTTGAGTTGCTTCATTGCTGCTTTACATCTTTGATGTCAAACAACACAGACATGAGTTACTGTTGCTACGCCTGTCAAGGCACAAACGCATTTTACAGTGATAACAGCGGCAGATTTACCATCAAAAGTCTTAGTAATTCTGAAACAATGGGTCTTTGATTTCAGACAGAGGTAGACAAAAAAAAAGCAGGGTTCTCAATTGTAGTTGATAACCTTCACCAGTACAATTTGCTGGTGCTGGCAGATTTTATCAGCTGCAGCTAGCTTGCTAATCAAGGTAACAGTAATTCCATGAATTGGATGACAATTCTGTCTGAGCCTGAAATTTAACAAGTTTGACTCATTTGAAAATTCTCTGAAAGGCGTCTGTAGCACATTATGGCTACATATATCATGCTAAAAGACTGACGCTAAAGCTATGGGCCTCAGGCTAAAAGCCAGCATCCTCACCAATAGATGATCCATGTAGACAGCTGTGGAAGTAGAGAAACAGCACTGTTTTAGTATTGCAGTGTTGAACAAATTAGTACAAAGGAGAAATATAAGATTGGTCTCGTATTTCGTTCCTATGTAACATCTTAGCTTACATTGAGAGGTTAGAGTTATCATATTCCAAATTGATGGTACAAGAAAAAGGCTTTGAGGACAAGGACTAACCAATGGCTTTGACGATTTTAACATATCTCGAATAACAAGTTTGGCAGGAGTTGCTGAGTGTAAACTCATCCTAATCTAATAAAGAGAAAGGCAGAGCTGCTACTCTGAGAGAGTACCAGCCAGGACTGGCTCCACACAGTGGATATGCTACTGTGAACGGGGCTTTTTTTTTTTTTCAAATATAACCTGGAAGTCTGCATAACTAAGGTAGTCAGCTTATGAAATGTTCCTTGGCCTTGGAGGAAATGTTGGGTTGCGTTTGTGAGCCAGACAGTTTTGCAGTTTATGTTTTAGATTTGAATCCCTCTCTTATATGTTTGCTCTCTCACTTTTGGTTTTGGAAATGCTAAAAACCATACTACAGCCACATGCAGACCACTTCAAAATGTATAGAAATCCAAACTTTGGTGTGCTTTGCTAGATATGGTTGCTAATTTATGATTGTACACTTGCTGTTTGGGGGAGGAGTTTAGGGAACAGTTTGCCACAATGCATCTAAATGTGTGGATGACAGTCCTCTTGTCTTTGTATAGTATATACCAAATGTATACTTCAGTGCATCATTTGATACTACCAGCTGTGTACCTCTGTGCCTCTTCTTATTCACAGCAGCAAGAATAAGTTAGTGGAAATTACTTTCCCTCTGGCACCTCCATCCATCAAATCCTGTCTTGAGTCCTATCTGATGTTGACAAACAATGTGAGTGTGTGTGATGTCTCATGAATCCATGTGCTTCTTGAGTGATTGACTATTTTTAATATAAATGTATTCAGTATTCAGCCTCCCTCTTGATGGATAAAGTTGGTTCTGATCAAGTTTGACACTCGCTAAATGATCATGATAGCTTTTGACATTCAGCGTCTTTCTTTGTGCATGCCTCATAATGGAAAACTATTAATCTAATGAGTAAGCATGCAGTGAGGTAGGTGTATGTATGTGTGGGGTACTTGGGAAGGGTGCTGTGTGCGTGCATTCATGTGCTATTTTTACATCTGGGTTAATTCATATAACCTTTTTGTAATGCAGTCGTATTATGTGATGTGGTGACATCACATTAGCGCTGAACACCCCACTCAGTGCTCTGCCAGAGGAATATAATTGAGAGAGAGCCCATGGGAGTTTGATGGGGAGATTGAAAATCTTAATGATATCTATATCTACTGTACAGCAAGCTATTTCCCCAAATGTCTCGGTAATACACCTTTAAACGTTGTGAACACAATGCTTAGTTTGCAGAGAAGGCTGAATCTCATATACAAGTCAGATTGTCTGTGGCTTCTGTGCACATTCTAACAGGCAGCTGCTTGTCTATAAAACCCCTTTGAGCATGTATGTAACACTACACGCAGCATTGGAAAAATGAATGAATGCAGTGAACATAATGAGAGCTTCCTTGCTATTAAGCAGAATTTCCAACACTCCTCTCTTGTAATCTACAGAGTAGCATAAATGGTGAACCTTGGCAGCCTGCAGCATGATTAATGCACTGCACACTAAATGGATTTGCAATGAACCAATCGTGTGATGAGCTGCTTACACTCGCAATAAACTGGTTCCCCGACAGTAGTGTGGCTTTTCCTGCTCTTTTATGTGTGAATTTGCATGGCAAATAGCCACGGTAGGCTCATTCATGTGAATATGTGTGACCAGAGTGAGTCATCCATCACAAATACAGGTCTCGGCTTTCTCATGGCCGTTTGTAGAGCGTGTGGTGTGCTCCTCACTCTATGGAGCAGGTCAGCTGGTCAAAGGCCTGTTTGTCCTCTGCTGGGTGTCTGTCCCTGCAGCCTGACTCTGTTGATTTTGTCTCCTGTGGCACTGTCAGTTATCTGGCCCTGTGACCTGTGCCATTTCTCTCCGATTTATCCAGGCAATAGCCCCGGCCCCAGCCCATCTCTCAACACCGCTCCTCAAGACATCATATTTCCGAGACAACTCATATCCTTGCCTGGTGAAAAATAGCTCCTGACATCTGTGATTATTCTAAACCTTTAAACTGTCTTTTCTTAATACACTTACCGAGTTGTGATAGATTAAGCTTTATCTTCACGGCCACATTGCACCTCCTTTTTCTTTGCAGTGGATTGTTTATGTTTGTGTCTGTCCGGAAAAAAAGCCTCTCCTAGCAGGAATTCATCAATGCGCTTTGTCCTAATATCGGGGCAGCATAAAACCAGGCTGCAAGGTCTAATGGATTAAGACCGCGGCCATCCTTCAGCCCCACCACTGATGGTGCATTGTGATTTCATTACCCACAGGAATGTTCTTTTACTTTTGTCTCAGAGCAAAATTGTGTTAAACTGAAATTGCCATTTCCTCTTAATAGAAAACATGTTCTGAAGATAAAAGGGCATTGCCGTGTATCTACTGTGCTGACATACCGTTATCAACAAATAGAGATCGTTACCTGGCTGAACAATAACTGGACTTCGGCTGCAACAATTTGCAGTTGAATTTAAGCCTTGAGTGAATGAGCACCCAAAATGGAAAAGTAATATTTCTTATAGAAATGCTTTTGCCGGATTTGACCTGCACAGCTATGATTAGATTAGATGCGGCCTTCCTGTCAGGTGCTTTTGCTGGTGGGAGGTGGGGGCTGGGCTGTGCCTGTGATGAGTGAAGCCACTGCCCTGCATGGTGGTGGAGGATGGATGGCCTCGGAGTACAAGGTCCAGGAGAAATGTGCCCACCGTGCCGTTAGGGGATAGGGAGGAGATGATTCATTTTCGGCATCACTTCACCCAGGATGATCTCATTACTTTGTGCGAGTGGACAGTCCCAGCGATGAGAACTCTGCAGGTCCGCAGAGCCTCCACCCTGAGACGCGTGTCGTATGAGACATTACACGCTCCTCTGTTGTTTGTGTATTGATTATAGAATATAATAGAAAGATAGAGAGAGCACAAATGTATTCATGGTGTTCTTTCACATGATTTTATGCAGGTGCATCGAAGGCTGTGTGACTGGAAAGTGAAAATAATAGTTTTCTTATTTGTGATTCAAAATATTTAATACATTTTTATTTTTGTTGCTGGTGAGATTGTTAATAACCCAAATTCATAAATTTAGAGTGGATGTTATTTACGATCTACTTGTGATGCATCACTTACACACTAAAACATTCAGCCCTTGACACCTGTACGTGTTCAGGGATCTCAATTATAATGCAGACAGTCACTGTTCATATCCAGTGGCCTTATTATTATTATTATTATTACTTCTTCTGTTTACTTGCATATTTTGCATATAATCTATGTGTTGTCTTGATAAAAGACACACAGATAGTAGGACAGTGGTGATCATCTGTTTGACCTCGTCTCATCTTCTTTTTATTTTTGTAATATATAATTATTCCAGTGTGATAACGTATATATTCTAATTAGGGTATGAATACAAGATTAAATATTAATCAGAAAATCTGAAGGTGTCTGTTGGTTCTCAAAGCTTTGAACACATAAAATGAAACTTATCATACCTCTGTGCGCACTAATTAAAATGAGGCACAACTTCATGTCTGAGTCCTACAGTAGAGCACGTTGTGTTTTAACAGTGAGCAGTGGAGCAAGAGCACACAATCTCACTATGCCTTGTTAAATGAAAACGGAAAGATTAAACACAGATGTTATGGAACATTTTAATGATCCATACCTTAACTGTAGCCTATAAGAAAGTTACTAGATGTTGGTTGGTCAATGTAGTCTTTGAATTATGTTGGACCAGTGGTGGTCCAAGTCCTCAGATCCTTTAATGAAGAAGAAATACCGCAATGTATTTATTTATTTTACATAAGTCCTGTTGTAATGTTATCATCATGTATATCATATTATTGTTTTATTATTATTGATGCCTTAACATGCTGCAGCTGGCTGAGGTGGAGGTCATTTTAAAATCGAACTGAAATTTTAATTATTCTTAGTTTGTGTGCAAGCAAATATGAACTATTTTATCACTGCGGCTATTGTGTATAATCCCCTCTCAAAAAAGTTTAATATGTGTATTCAATCAATACTAGTTTATAAAACTTTATAATAATGTGCCATATTTTATGAGATGGTAATATATTGAATATGCAAAATCTTTATCTGTAGCTGTCAAATAATTCAGTGGAGTAGAAAGTACAATACTTTCCACTAAAATGCAGTGAAATAAAGAGGAGAAAAAGAGAAGCGGAAATAAAATGGAAGAACTGCTAAAGGAGATACATACTGAAATTTCATCTCTGCATTATTTCTGATGCTCCATAATGTTCCCTTTTATAAATTATTGCATTACAGTTTGTGCGAGTGCTCACCATACACAATTACAAAAGATTTATAAGTTACAAAAAAATATTTATTCAGAATGATATTTGGTTACAGGGAGCACATACATTCCATGATGTACACATTCTGCCCTTCTCAAATATTTTCAAACATTTAATGATTATTTCAACTCACTTAGCACGATTCACTACTAGTAGACCAGGAAAAGACGCCAGCTTTGTCTTGCATTTTCAAGTTTTTTCAAATTTTATTGAGAAAATGTGTACAATACTTGAACAAATGTGCTCAGTTTCCACTTTTATGGAACCAGGGGAGCACCAGGGGGTATGGTAATTTGGCTTAAAATTCATTCAGCCAAAACATTTCCTGGTCACAAATGAACAGACACTTGAATTTCCCTTGTAAGCCTGTTTGTTTGTGTCTAAGATTTTCAGTTGAGTTCATTTTTCAAATAACTATGTCATAACTGAGGCGAATACTAACAAGATCGAATTTCCCCAGTTATGGTTTTACAAAGCAATCCCAAGGTACTGATGCCAGTCTGCCAAGTGATGAACCTCACACACAGAACCATGACCTGTGTAGTTTGTTTCATCTACATCAAGAAATAACAACCCTTTTGTCAGTGTGTTTTTATATGTGGGCTGTGTTGGTACAGAGACTTATTTTTCATATTGCTCAGTGGTCATATTGTTAAGCTTTAAATGTGTTTGAATTTTAATGTGCGTGTTGGTGGCTCTACAGCTGTCTGAAGAAAGTTCTGTGTGTAGACTTAAGTGATCTAATAATAATGCACTCATGCAGTATAGAGTACATTGTTTTGGCTGTGTGGCATGTTTTTATCTATTTTCTTTTTAACTCTGTTCCTGTGAATTTGGGCATCTGGTAGGTGGGTGTGAATTTACAACATCAATTTCTGTTGATAGTTGTTATGAGTGGATGTACAGACATAGACATATTGTATGTATTTGTTTCAATGCATTTAGCCTTATTTGTGCCTAATTTTTTTTTGACATGCATCATTGTGATATTTGTCAGAAATGCTCTTGACCTTATTTTTCAAAAATGTATTTTGCATTTGCAATAGAAAAAGCTCTGAATGCTGAATAAATAAGAGTTCAGCTTATGAGAATTTACACCCCACAAAAGTAATGCTTTTTGACACATTATGAATTTGTAGCTTTGGGTGACAAAATTTAGTGATTATTACAATTAGGGAGGAGGCTAAAAGAGAATGAAGATGAAAAGTGACCTTGCAGTTTGGAGCAGCCAGATGGTTACGTGAAATAAACATGGGAGGGTCAGAGCAGTTTTTGACCTTGACCACATGGTGCAGTAGGTACTCCAACATGGGACTGATGTGTGAAAAGACAGTGTTTTTTAATCACAACAAAAACATGGACTGCAATTACTAAGTTGTTGGGAATTACATTTAAAAAAAAAAAAAAATGTTTTGTCATGTACATCAGCGGTGACACAGCTGCTCTCACATAAAACACTAGGTAAGTCTCACAATGAAAAGACAGCCATGTGGGAATTATGAGTTTAGAAACAGATGTGCACTGACATTGCAGAATGACACCAGTGTTTACTGTACGTCATTCTGCAATTGCTGTGCAGAATTATAAACTGATTAGGATAGTTATTAACTGTAATTTGTTTGCACTGTGCAAGGTGTAGTTTTCATGGAGTAATATGAGCAGAGTTAAAAAGTCTCAGTCAGCTCTTGTTTGCGGGTTGGATCATTTCAGTAGCTGAAGGATGTTGACTTTGTCAAGGTTGACCTTAATGCATGTATGGCTTGATAGGGATGACATGCTCTCTGCTGACATTGCTTTTGATGTCTTTAAAGTGACATGAACTAGAAGGTAAGACTCAGCAGCCACGATACTCATTCTGTTTAGGTAAGGCTGACCTCTTTTAAAAGAACACCTCACTATTTTTCAACCTTATCTCTATATCAGTGCTGCTGATTCTGTTAACGTAGGCTAGATGATGGATATGCGGTATATTGACATACCATAACAGGAAGAGCGCAGGTGTACATAATAACGCTAATTACAGCATGGCTTTCTGGGAGGTTTAAAATGTAACAGAGCCATCATTAATGTTATCCATTGCACCTGTTGCTTACTACTACAAGGTTAAATGTCTGTCTGTGGAAAAAGGCCTGTTCAACTTTCGTCTTCCTGGATTCTTAGCTGTATAAACAAATCTGATAAAAATTTAGATTGCTGGGCTAGTATGGGGTTAGTAACATACTCTCAATTCATTTCCAAACACACAATAAATTCTTTCTGGTGACAGCTCTTACAGAGACCTCATAAAAATGATAGAGCATAAAAATTTATTCCAATCTAACTCAAGATTTTTAATAAATAGGTACTCCTCCCCCCACCCCCACCCCCATCCCTAGCCCCCTTCCCCTCCCATACACCCTCCACCCACGCTCCCTTTTTTGTTTGTGTGTCTCTTTTCTGTTCTTTATGAATTTCAATTGTATTAAAAATGTGCAGTGGACTCTCAAGTATGCAATTGTATGGGAGATGATGAAAGAAACATTGCAATAATTTTTTTTTTTTTTTTTAAAGTAAAGGTAAAACCACAAGAGTCTGAAGTAGTTAATTATGACAAAAATATTCCTGATTGACACTGGCCTGCTCTGTCAATCAACATAGAAAAGTGAAAACTGCCTATTACACTGACAATCATGTGCATGTTCAGCTATGTGTTTTAAATTGTTTTTGTATTCGCAGTTTTTGGATCACACTGACAACAGCATATCTTATCTGGTTTCAGGTGACTGCATCTTCTACTTAATTCTGTTTCAATCCTTTTTATCCACATGTCATAGTTGACAGAGATTGTAATGTTTAAAGTAACCTATCACTGCAGGTTGTTTTGCTTGTCTGTTATGTGCTTGTACTGCACAATATGTAGGGTTTGTCCAGTTGTGGAATATAATCAGTTGACAGTGGACATAGATTCCTCATATTAGAATCTCCTGCTGCAGAGCTTTATGCGTATAATTCACATTGACTTCTTGTCATTCTGTTTTCAGATTCCTTGTTATCTTTGCAAAATACACTCTCGGCTGAAACTAATGCTTCACCTGAAAGGCGCGGAGGAAATAAAATCTTAATGCAAAGAAGCAACAGATGTGATTGCGATGTGATGTACAAAGGCTAGCTCATATATTTGAATATGCACATATTGGACTTCATGAGCCAGATGGGATGAGGTGGGATAACATCAGATGAGACAGTGGTGAACTGGCTTAGCTTTCCCACAATGTTGCAGTATTTCTGTTGTCTGAGCTGCTGTCAGTTCAGCACACGGAGATTAAAATAAATCTACCGCACATTCAGGGAAGCCAAACCAATAAATTTGATCATCTCACAATGTTTGCAATGAGCCTCACCTTCATTGCATATGACATGCTCCCTGGAAAGACAAAAATAGGCTTACACATAGCATGCTATAATGTCCAAAGTGTGGAAATCTTCTTTTAATCCCCCCCCCCATGTCCCCATTCCTCTCAGTGAGCCACATGGAACCTTCTTGTGTTGTTTAGATGTTGACGCTTTATTCCTCATTGCTATCAAAGATAATATGACGAGTTATATTCCAAGCAATTTAAAATTTTTTCAAAAAGAGCAATAGGTTTCTTTCACAGTATTTTTTGAATTATCCACTCAACTAGCCTCTTTTTTGGAAACTCTTTGCTGCTGCCACTGTCTCAAATTCTGACTTATGTCTTCTGCCATGTATGGATGATTGTATTGATCAGGTGGGTTCCGCCAAGTTTGTAAGCAAATTTGATTTGCTTAAGGGATACTGGCAGTTCCTTTGTCCAAGTGTGCACAAGAAGTTTCTGTGTTTATCACACTATAAGGTGATACCATTTCAGTTAAAGAATGTCCCCATGACATTTCAGCATTTGATGAACCGTGTAGTGTCTGGCTTACATGGTTGTTCAGTTTACCTCGATGATTTGGTCATTTATAGTGATACATGGCACTCGCATTGTCAACGCATCTGGGTGCTGTTTATCTGAAGGCAGCTCATTGTCATACAGACAGCATATCCTCTAGACCATCTGTGATAATGTTGATGAAGTTTTACTTTTAGTTTAATTGGTGACAGTGTTTTTTTTTGTCTGTCCAATCATGCTGAGTAATGGCCTAGTCACACCAGAAGGACAATAGAATGCATTCACACTGTAGGTAGTACTATAGGTATGGTGACTACCTGCGGGTTTGATTCTGGCTGGGGCTTATTGCAAGTCATGTCCCTCTCTGTCTCCCTGCACTACCTGTCTGAGTCTCTACTGTCAAATAAAGACAAAAAAAATCCACCATTGTTCAAAATGAGTTCTGCATGAAGATCCCCTGATCACTGTGAATAAATGACACGATTCTACATGACATGAGGAAATGTGTCTTGACGCAATTTGACTTGATGGTACGAAACTCAGCTGGTGCATGTTGCACTGAATCCTACTCATGCTGACTGTCTCATTCTTTGATTTATTCCAAGCAGAACAGGCATGATAAAGGCATCATTTCCTGTCCCCAGCAGATTTTTTTCCTCATGAAACAGCTATCAGATTTTGGGTGTTTAGAACAGCAAATGTAAAAGCTTTTATGAACTCGGTGAAGGCTGAATAGAGGGTAACAAAAGCCACAGCAGAATCTCTGCAATTGTAACTTTAATGCCCCTTTACTCTTATTGGCCAAGATGTGGGGATGCTGAACTCCTGTCCAGCTGAATAGACCGTGTCTGACCCTTTTACATTGTGATCTGGGCTTAGACAGCACCCAGACGTCTCCCCTCCTGAGCTCTGGGCAGAAACAGACGGTGAGTGTGAACCCTGATAGCAGAAGCAACTTTGAGCAGTAGCCTATCAGAGGCAGACTGGCTGCTGGAGCTGGATGGGATTTGAAGACCTGGCCCTCCATTAATCATATTCAAATCAGCATCCCACCAAATGCCTCCCCTAAGCTCCTTGCTTCTCACTCACGCTTATCTTAATATGGACAGATGAAGCCACAGTCTTGTTTGTCATTTCTATAGTCATTGTAATCATGCGTCCATCGCTCATTATTGAAGATGACAGAATTGTTAAATTATTGACAAAAAAATTTGTAGTCTGTTTACAAACTGTTCATCAAATTTAACTAGCAGCAATAAGTTCTGGCTTTATACAGATTTACATAATATATCATTTTTAAATGAGCAGTCATTATAGTCATTTTGTTATGAATGTTGTATCATTTGTGTTGTCAATTATCTAAATTAACAAAAATAAATGTGAGGTTTGAGCTACAACTCCGAGTAAAATTTTTGTTGTCACATTTCCTCACACACAATCCTGGATGCAGCGGTGTCTCAACTTTACTCAGCTCAGCATTAGTTAAAAATGACAAGCCGTTTTGATAGATCTATCTCAAAAATACAGCTGGTCAAAGAACTCTTAATTCTACTGAGAGCTTACTGAGATCTATGCATGTTTAGAAAGATAAGAATTTCATTATGCTCTCAAGGACTATAAATGTCGAATGGGAATTTGTCTCTGACGGTTTGTCTCTGTCTGCATCTCAATGATATTCAGCACAACACAAAGCTTTCGCCTCTTGTTCCTATTTGAACAATTGTTCTGAATGAAAAATAATATTCAAAACACCATTGCAGACTACATTCAGATGAGGTCTGACCTTCAATACTGCGCAGAATATATCCTACATGGAAAGGTAGCCATATCAAAGCAATTTTGTTTGCACATATGAGATGTGTAGACTTAATAGTCTAAGATGAATTTTGAACTCCAAACTTGCTGGCATTTAAAATCCAGTGCTCTCTAATAAATCTTCTTGTTGTTATTTCAGAAAATCATTTGTAATTGTTTCTGATGACTACATATAATACAAAATGATGTATTATATGTAGTTTTATGCTGAATGAATATGAATACAGACACACTGATACAGTCATATGGCTTGACACTCATCTTGAAATTCCATTAATTATGTTTGTATGCAAACAATAATATAATTACTGTTTTCGCTCCGAGTATGAAAATCATTTGATTAAGCTGTTTCCATTTGTTGCAGAAAAAGCTAATTGCTATAATATTCCTATTTTCATGCAATTCTTCATGCTCTTATTATTGACCTAACAGATACATTTCATTGTCAATTTAGGCTAAAAGAGACATCTGTCAGTTATCTCCTGCCACTTTGTTCTTACATTATTGCCACTATTAATGTTACAAATCTTAAAATGATGTTTGTCAAAAAAGATCCATCTACAAATATCATGTTAAATGTCCACTGGCCCACTGTGATAAACTGTAATGTGTAAACCTTTGGATTATGTTCTGCACCTATACCAGCCAAACATGTCTATTTCACAACTATTACACTCTGATTGTTACTGCTAAGCTGCACCAGGCAATCTCCCATGTTAGCAGCTCCAAATGGTAGCAAGAGGGAACAAAATGTAAATTTCAGGAAGCTGAAAGCCTTTAAGGTGTTGTCAGGAAACCGCACACAGCACGCTTATTTTCTCTGGCTGCTCTGTGATGCTGTACAGCAAAGAGAAGCAAAAGATGCTAATGAGTCCAGCTTTCTCTGGACAGTGTTCACTGTGCTCGTTTACTGCTACTGCTAGTTTGGAATTTCACTTTTGCAGTAAGTTTTTATTTATTGTGCCTGTGGGTGGAGTGGTGAATACACCTGACACCAGATTGATTTAGATTAACAGGGTGAAAGTACATGATCTTTCTTTGCAGGGGTGGGATGCTCACCTCTGTTGCCGCTGTGAGTTTAACTGATAGAATAGGTGAGATTTTACATACTAAGTCCACAGTTACACTCTTGAAGGCTGTAATGCTTATTGTAAAGAAAACTATTAGACAGATAAAAAAAATTGAAATTTTGACAAGATGATGGCACTAGATGGAAAGAAAAGGGATCACAGAGTTCATGAATATCTTTGGCAAAGTAAATGGTAAACCATCAAACAGATAGAGTCAAGACATTTGGGGTGGGTGGGGGAGTGTGGGTCTTCTTAAATTTACAATAGCTGGCAGACTCCCAGTGTTACACCGTATGGAAAATAGCTACAAGTCATGGACAGACAGTGAGTTGTTAGCAGGGATTTTGAAGAGCAACAACCAAACCAGCATCTAACGGGTCTAAAGTGACATGTGCTGGTATCTTAACATGCTTTTACTGTGCTGCAGCTGAGCTGCTAATTGGCTACCTATCCTTCTAACTGACGTTAGCAGTGCACTCTTCCCCAGGGAATGTTTGTCTGATGGCTTGTTCAACAAGCTCGGGTAGGAAATGACGTGTTTATGTTTGTAAGTTAGATAAAAAAGAGACTTTAGCAAGAAAGCTAATGTGGGTTGTTATTCAGAGTCTGTGGCTCTTGTGTTGTGTAGCAGGATGCTATCAGGCTCAGTGTGACTGTCTGTCTCTACCTAGTTATTACTTTATGCAAGATTAAATTGGCTGTATTGAAATAAGTTCTCCAGCTATGTATCCATAACAGATAACAGAACAATATTTCATCAAATACATACAACTAGGGGATGCCATCATGAAACCAAGAAATTTAAAATATAAATGTCTCCTCTTTTGGATTTTGACTTTTTTTTCTCAAGGCAAAACACAGGAATAGTGATTTACAGAGCCGATACTGTATGTATGCTGTGGTACAACATTGTAACAAACAAAAAAACAACACAATTTAATTTTAGTTGGACTTTATGGAAGATTTTTGACCTGCTGGTTGCTCTAAAGGAAAAGTCAAAGGTTCATCAAAGTAACCAGGATTCACTTTCTGGGGAACATGGATTTCTGTATACATTTCCACAGCAATACATCCAATAATTGTTGAAATATTTCAAGTTGGACTAAAGTGGAGTTCTGACTGACATTGCCATCCCTGGAATTACACTTGTACAGAGTCTAAAAACTTGCCTAGTCTATCTTTAGGACATGACTTTGAGTGTCAGGGATTATTGAGGATTGAGGAGTAGCCTTATCTATCAATTATTCAGCTGGATAATTAAAAAGTGACCTACTGCCTCCCCAAATAGCCACAGAGTCAGAGTGCAGCAGCTGACACCCCTAAGAGACTGTTGAACTGCTAACTCTGATTCCAGTAATAATTCCAAGAAATTATAGGTGCTTTTGTACTCAAATCCAGTCCTGAGGAAAATTATGGAGGTAAATACTGAAGATGGGCTAGCTGCTAGTCACACAGAGCTGCGATGTTACCTCAGGACCTGCACTAGGTGATGGTTCTAACACTGCAGGGTGGATAACCTTTCGAAAAGGCTACAGGGTACATAACCTTTGGAAACATTTAAACATTCATGTGGTGGCCATTAACTGTGATGCATGTTAAATCCTCTTGAGCTGTGAGAGGTTTTATGCTAGTGTTTGCAGCCAGCGGACAGGCTTTATTCATTAATTTTCACAATAGCCCTTGAAATCCCTGAATACATGTTTAGGTTTTGTACAAAAAAAAACAAACAAAACAAAACAAAACACAGAGAATAAATCTGATTGATTCCTTAAATTTCCAACTTTTCATAATGAATAAAATTACATTTATTTGTACTTAGATAGGTAAACAAAATATCTTAGGCTTTTTTTTTTTATAATCAATTAGAGTGTCACAGTTTCAGGCATTTTTGCTTGGTATTGTTAGTTTTGAAGTTCCTGCAGTCATTTTGTCAGCTGTCATTCACATGGGGACGAGTCTTTGGTTTACAAATTACCGATCTAACCCCTCAGGTGAGTTGTCATCTTACCTGTCATCTTACTGTCTGTGATTTAAAGGTGTCAAGGGTTACAAGATCTCCAGTTTAAACAAGCCAGCTCACAGCAAAGGTCACAGACACCTCGGTGCTACCAAATCCAATTACAGGACTGGCCTAGCAATGGAATTTAAAACAACCTTCCACCTGCTTTCAAACCCAAGCAAACAATATTGCAAGGAAAGAAAAAGATAATTGCAGTGGGAGGTTGTACGTTTGTTAATGCTTTGAACATTAAATTGATTACCCCCCTGAATTACATTCCATCTGTTTCTACATGATGTCTAAATGTGTATCTGTATATACTGTATATCATGTCATGTGCACATGTAGCTTGTTTTGAAGAACATAGTTGATTCAGGTTCTTCATTTTTTTAATAGAAATAGGACGTTATTCATATTGCCAATACTTAATTTACATTCTACTCATTTAAAACTGTGTATGTTAGCCCTGTGATAGACTGGCTACATACTTCTGTTCTGCACTGTGCCTCATGCCTAATATATTCTGGGATAGCCTCCAGTTCCCTAAGATTATAGTCAGTTTCCATCCAAATGCAATGCAAATTTCCAGAAAATCTGCAAAAGAAAATGTGAATGAATGCACATTCAACTTTCCATAAACTACTGCCATGCAAGTATTAAGAGTGGGTGCACCAAGATAAACAGCTAGTGGCACTAATTCTCTACTAGGGAGTATGGATGGTCACTGTACTCAAATATGGCACCTATTCAGCCAAATTGAAATTGATGATCTGGCACATAAGTTTTCTTGCTTTTACACTGTGTGGCCCACTGAATATGCTCAGTAGGGTTTCACCTGCTGGCCCCGCCTCCAAGTTTTATGCTCAGCCCATATAAGTTTGTGACACAAACTCTAAAATCACTTTTCTAGCCTCTAAGAAAGTTAATTTGCAGTTGGAGGTGTCCTGTCAACAGTTTTATAGATGATTCTTTTATAATGGTGGCCTATAGGAAAAATGCTATTTTCGATTTTTTTTCCGCTGCAATACCACAAGTGGCCACTATGCAAAATTGGCAGCAAGGCTTAGCGATGGCACTGTATCCAGCTTACTTAATACATCCATAGTTGAGTGCCATTAAACATTGCAGAAGAAGAGGCTGCAATGTGATGACGTATCTAAAGGTGTGAGAGTCAAACCTCAGATAATGGAAAACCATGTAGAACATAGTGGAGGGTAAATTTAGTGCACCATATAGTAAATAACAAGTGATTTCTGACAGACAATCTTTGGCTAAAATGATGATGTTTCAACAGTGTCTGAAATCTCAATTTACTGCTCACTATACAGTAAACTATTGAGTGTAATGTATATAGGGAGTAGTGAATGAGTGAATGAGGGAGTGAATTTGAATACAGCTCCTGATCTTGCAGTGATGATCCTACCCAGCACTGAGCACCATATGGAAGAGTGGAAGTGATGCAACGGTCCATGAACAGCAACAGCAAATTCATTGTTGTTTTTTCGTTTGCTTGTTTTTTTTTGTAAATCAGTTATTATATTGGGCTGGTGTCCACTCTGTTACCATCTGTCTCACCTTATCTCTTAAGGGCTAGGGATATACAGTGGTAAAATGAGGTAGTACATGTAACAAAAGCAGTAAAGAACATGTATGCAAAATCTATACTGTTCCTGTTCAGGTGTTTTCATGCCTAAAAATAGTAGCATGTATTTGCCTGCAACCTTAGCTCAACTTGGCAACAGTAGATCTGGCAATCTAAACAATTCCCCCTACAGTAGACTGCAGATAATGAGTGATGAGCCCCTCTGTTTCTTAATTAGGTAGTGTAACTCACATTATGGAAAATACGGCATCCTGCTGTAGGCTTCAAATGAACATTACATAGACAAAACAAGCTGTTCAACATAATCACACTTGAAGTATAAGTGTATGAAATACACCTTGAAGCCTCATTTATACTCCCAAGTGGACGCGTACACAGACATCTGTGGACACCATTAGATGTGTGGTAGTTAATTTTTATACTATTACAGCCCACCCTGCTATGTACACAACTTCTTAGTTTAAGTGGATACTCATGTTACACATCTTTGGAAAGCTCAAATTCTTGTGATTCGATTAATGAAAACCATTTCAAGATGCAATCACAACAGCAGGTACAATCAATGCCTCTGTCAAGAAACCAACCAAAACAAAATGTACAAAATGTATATAACTCACCTATGAAAACCCTATGTAACTATTTATTTCCACAAACAGCTGTTGCATCATTTCAAATTGGCTGGCTTGCCCTCTTTTAAAAGGTAACACTTTCAGATAACCAACAGTCAGAGTGGCATTGAGTAATAGAAGTTTGAACACACTGAGGTGGAAGGTTTGTTACTCCATTTGGAGTGCCATGCATGTACTCCAAATGGTTCAAGAACAGCTTACAATTTCCTTGATGTTTGCCTTGGATAGGCGTTTTAGGCTACATTTACATAAATTTAAAGGATTATTAAAGGGATAATAAATACTACCTCCCCAAAAATGTATGTAGTTAATTGTGGGCCCCAAGTTTAATCACCACAATGGTCCCTTTTTGGTCTTGCTTTCAACCCCACCATGGCGGGTATATGACATTCACTAAATTTACTAGTACTTACTACTACTACTACAACAACGACTTTTGTTGCTGCTGTTTTTCTACATGTGTCTGGCACAGTGGAACTTTTCTCTGACTATATTTTCTCATTTGAAATTAGCTACCTCATCAGCCAGTTTTATTGCCTTTAGATGATAGAAGGCAGAACTGATTAGATGCAGAACCAGTAATGGCATTTTTTCTCTATGACAACTGTTAGAGGCTGTGTTATTGAATAGACTTCAAATAGAGGAAGTACAGCAGGGATGCTAAGATTGTAGTGTAAAAGTGTGAAAATATCCTTTTCATTTGAGCTCTCAAATCATATAGGCTGCTAGTAATATTTCAGTGTTTTGCATCATACGATTCTGGTTTAAACAGTGGCAGTGTTGTTGATAAGTGTTTTAGCATGGATTCCTTCACATTAAATACCCAGTGTATTCTAATTGCCAGAGTATCACTCTATATCACCAGCAGACTGCAAAGAAGGAGAACATTTAGCAATAAAGAGCTTGGAGTAATACCATGTTGAGGCAGCGGTGTGAATCAACCTTATTTCATTTCTTCCTTGACACCATGTGACATGTGCGTTTGATTGACATTCCCTTTTACCAGAAAATGCGTTGGTTCTTGTTCTGCATCATAACTGTTCCATTCCAATAAGCCCTGCTACCAAACTAATTGGGCTTGGTGTGAAACCTCAAATTGTTCAACAGGCTCTGACAGGCAAGAGAAAACAGTGATTGGTACAGTTGCATGTGCCTTAATAAAAATGTGTGGAGTTTAGCACCATAGACTGACAGAGATACTGGGGGGAAAAAACAACTTTCACTGCACTGGTTTTGACAAGTACAAAATGACAAGTTGCAGCTCTGTGTTTTTTCATGAATCCAATGTGAATTTAACATATTCCTTTGAGGAACAAATTACTTTCCTTGATAAACATCAGCAAGGTCACTGACTCAATTGTGCAGTTACCAAAAAAGCAACAACAAACAAAAAATGTAATATTACATTGTTACAGGGTCACATCGGGCAGGATTTGTGAAAATATGCCAGCCTCTTACACTCAAAAAGATATATTAGGATGATTATATACAGCTCTGTTGCACTTATTTGTTATATCTGTTTGATCTCTTCCCTCGCCGATATTACTGCACTTGGGTTTATACAACAAACCGCCCAGAGCCACTGCAGCCCCCTCCAGCTTCTTCTCTGTGTCTTAGCACCAAAGACCTTCATATTGTGGATCATATCTCGTTTTCTCCGCTGTGCAATTGATCTTAGACTGTGAAGAGGAAACCTGCCAGCTTTACATAATTGGATTGCAAAAGATTGCTTCTCCCTTTGAAGCTGACATCAATCTCTGTACCTATTAGAAGGAATGAAGTAAATCTTATTGTCATTTCAATTGTCTTTTATTGAAGGTATGCATCAGAGGTGTGCATCCTATGTGTCATGCTCCCTAGTATTACAGCCTCTCCCTAAAAAGAGCGACCGAATTCAACAGAATATCAAAGAGTGACTGATTGTTTTGAGATGCCTGCAGCACAAAGGCAGGATGCTGGTGATTACTGTCTGTGTTTGGTTAATATTTTACTTCCCAATTGCAGCGACATCCCAGTAGATTTAAAAAAAAAAAGGCTAGCTTGGTGTAAACCTTGCACAGTTGAATTAATATCTTTTGAGGGATAAACTGCTTAAATTGTGGCAATAAATTGAGAGAAAATTGACAGGAGGACACTGTGTGCACATATGTGACTGTTCAGATTACACAAACAAACAAAAAAATAAACAATGCATTCACTGCTCTAAGCCTCTTTCCCCTTTGCAGTAATTTCACTCCACTTTCCGTCACAGCAGACTGTTGTGCGAGCTGTGATCATTCCCAGTTTCTGTGCGGCTGATAAGGTCCTGCTCAGTTCATTATGGTTTTGTCACAGGCTGCAAACGCCATGTTCAGTGGACAAAAGCTTTGCATACTAATTTCAGCCTCACTATATTTCCAAGCAGCGGCAGCCAGGTGTGGCCATGTCCTGAAGAGTGTTTTTACCAAACTATCCCCCAGTCACTCCTCCACTTGCTGCTGCTTCCTATTAGCAAATGCTAAATGTTTGTCCGCATGTGGAGGTGAAGCACAGCATTTAATAGGCTGCTGTGATCAACCAGGACAGGGGGTGGCAGAGCGTTTGTGATCTGCTCCTGTCAGGATCAAATCAAAGAGCCAAAGAGATATTTGAGTGTGAAAATGAAATCCACACATTAACCTAACACCCTTTAGAGATTTAGGGCTGCAACTAACGATTATTTATATTATTGCTTAATCTGTAAATTATTTTCTTGATTAGTTATTTGGTCCAATAAATATCAGAAAATGGTGAAAAATGTCACTGTTTCCCAAAGCCTTCGAATATATGTCTTCGAATATATTTTTGTCCACAACAATCTACAAAACAAAAATTCAGTTAACTGTTATAGAGGACTATAGAAACCAGAGAATAATCACATTTGAGAAGCTGGAACCAGACTTTTTTTTTTCTTAAAAAATTACTCAAAACAATTAATCAATTATCAAAATAGTTGGTGTTTAATTTAATGGCTGCCAACTATGACTGTCCCCAACTCAACTCTCGACTCAACATGTATTCTCATCTTCAGTATATTTCTCTATATTTATCTTGTTGCATATATTTTGTTCTTATAGGCCTACACACTGAACAACATTTCATTATTACTTTCTGTTTCTTTCTTCAATACAAACTCCTAAGAGAAATATTATTCTTGTCTCTGTCCAGTTACCGCAGTTGCAGTAAAATCAAATGAACCTAGTGAGAGCAGCCACCTCATGCTAAACTGATATAATAACCTATATTTTACCACTAAGACTTGTGTTTCAATGCTGATCTTTATCATCTGTGATGCGTAAACATCAGATTTACACACAGTCAGAGAAATAAGAAAGCGTACGTGCTGGTATTCAGATATAAGATCGAAGCGCAGCACAGATTGTCTCTGCTGACGGGTGCTGACAACGCTGAATGTGATGACATATGTCAAGTCGACAGATTCCACTCATTTTCTATGGAGAGCGGAGATCTGGCCAGACGGTGCATGATGGATATGGCACTGCGGGTTGACGGACCATTTGCCATATCTGTATTTGGATAAACGCAACTTGACCTCAAAGCGATGCAAATGAGGTCCATCCAGCGCAATGCACCAGGCTCACAAAACATCAGATCAAACTGTCAAAATAGACAGCGCTGATCAAAAAATGAATCACCTCAAATGTTTTCAGAAACATATTTTAGTGTACTGTTTAGCCACAATATGAGAAAGTTTTTGACCACGCCAACATTTTTTCCCGCTTGAAAATGGACTAGCCAAAACCAAGCACTGGCCATCTCACAGTATGTCACCCGCCACTCCGCCCGCCATTTCACCCACCACTTCACCCACCAGCCAGAGCGTTTAGTGGTCTAGTGCATCCAGATGCGTCCTCGCCAGAGGCGGTCTGCGCATCGTTTTAGTCGATGAGTCAATCACACTGAACGGTGGAGGAGACGGCAGAGACGCTGACTTCACTACATTTAGTACCGGAGCTGAGAGCTTGGATCAGGAAACACAATCATTCAGCGTCATGCTGTCCTCCACCTCCATCACGGTTATGTATTCGGGTGATTTAGAGACAAGATTCTGTAAAAGTGTAAAGCCTGTCATAGTGGCACACTGCGTTACTCTGTGTATAATGACGCGGCTGAAAAACAAAGGCAGCGATTTGACTGACAAAATGTAAGTCAACTTGGGGTTTTATTGACTGATGCATCCACTCAGCAACTTTTAGGGGGCAGCCCTATTGGCAGCTAATCGATTAATTGACTATTCATTGCAGCTCTAGTGTCAATTTACAGTGCATATGCAGGAAGGAGCGCACCCTTTATGTAGTGAGGTGAAAGTAAGAATGTGAAGGTTGGTGTGGTGAATGTGAAGCATGTCAGACTTTCTTGCAGTATAGCAGACATGAGCATCACAGACCTGTAATTAACATTCAATCTTTTTTTCATTCTTTTTTTATCCATCTAACCATAACCATGATTTTTTCCTGAAAATAACTACATACATTGTATGAAACTAAAATGTCTGGTCATGGTAAGTGATGCAATGCCTTATGACAAGAATATAATACCCTATAACACTGCAGTAACTAGGGAGCCATCATCTACAAAAATATCATCAAACATCATTATTATTGTCAGACATCACATTGTGTGAAAGATCTATGATCTTGAACAACAGACAACAAATGACAGCAGGGGATTTAGGCTGTGTACACATGTTGGAAGCTACAACACTCAAGTGTTTGCTGATTCAGTTTGATTTATTTGCCCATCTGAGAACGGTGCCATTTGACTTTACATGGCACTAAATCTCAAATGTTGTCCTCCAGGTGATCTACTGTGAGGTTCATTTAGAATAAAGACATAATCAGGTCATCAGCAGCAAATGACAAAAAAAAAAAATCTGGCTGCAGAGAGGCTGGAATAATAATCAAGCTCTGTTATTTCTTCATGTTCACTCTATCAACAAACAGAGTTAAAACTTTAAATTGCTGTGGAATTTGCTTTGGACCCCCTACTGCTAAAATATCTTACTTTATAGATTACAAACAAATAGTTGTTGGATTCTGTCCAATAAACAAGCTATTTCTCAGTCCATGTGACTTGTGTTTACAATCCCTGCTTCTGTTGTAAGTGTGCAGCTGGAAAATAAACAAACCAAGTATAAAGCTGCAACAAAGCAAACTTTACCACTGTGCAAGTAGAATCGCACCCAAGCAGCTAAACACTTATAGCATTGGCCCATGACTGAGTAGAGAGAAGTAAGACTTCCATACAGAGGAGTATGGTTTACACTAAAATGTACTAAAACACAACCGCTCAAAACACATTTAACTGCTTTTCATAATCGACTTTGCTCCAGTTCAGGTTATGCCTGCTCAAGTCTGTCTGTCTGTTTGCAAGTTGCATTTTAGTTCTCACAGCTGGGGTTCCTGCTGCGTTGCTGGAAACCCTGCGTGCCATCAAGCTTTGGCGTGTGAGCTCAGTAGCCCACTGCCTCTCTGAACATTTGTCTCTGAAATGCAAAGTAGCCTTTGTGGTATTCTGAAGAAGTTTGTTGTGCCCTTTGAATTACCTTTCTGGAATGTTTTTGAAGACCTTTTGGTGTTTTTTGTGATACTTTGCGTAGACTTACTAGAATTACTTGATCATAACCTCAGAAAAATAATGTCAATGACTGTTTAAAAAAAAGGCATTAAATATAATCCAGGGCTTTGTAGAATCATGGTTCAGTTTGGTGAGTTAAGCTATTATGTGAAAACTATTGGCTGCATCAGTGATGATTTACAGTAGGTGCGTGACCATAAAGCGGTTGAATACTGTTTGCAATTAGTGATATTGTGCTGTATATTTGTTCTTAATTAGATCATTTTATATAGGTTTACTGTATTTTCACCCTCAATGTCAAAAAACCCTAATTGTGTCCAGTGTTGTGAAGCAAGAAAACATGACAGGTATTTTGAGGTATATTTTTGGATGCTCTGCAGGTATCAGTAAGATCCATTCTGGTACTTATTTAGCTATGAGCTACAAAGTTATGCATCACAAGTGCGAGACTAGAAGAGAATCAAAAATCATGACTGCAGCTCACTGTCACTGTAGATTATTTACACATTTTTTCAATCATTAAGTAGGTTTTATCAAGAATTTACCGAAACTAATGAGTGTTTCAACCCACATGATAGATACAGTACTGCAGAGAGAACCAATACATGTTTGATTCAAAGTGAATACATGATTCATTCTGCGTTAACTGCTGTTTATATATCAGAATATAGGTTGCCATGGAACTGAACGGCATATTTTGCAAGACTTATAAAAATAGATTTTTTTTTAAACTAAACGAGTCTCCCTGCTACCATTTGCTGTGTCACAGAGGAGGACTTGTCTGGCTGATGTGCAGCTGGCTCATTCAGTGTCGCTTTGAAGCCATTCAATGCCTTGGAGAGGCATGCGGCCTGTGTGACCTGACATCAGCTTGCGTGTCGACCTGGCTGTAAAAGCAGACAACAGCGCTCAAGTCCTGGAACTACCCTTCACTGTGTCTGCCAAAAAAGTCCAAACCAACACCCGTACACACACACTTTAGTACTTGTGCTTCTTGCCCTCCTCTTAGGACTATAGCAGAAGAGAGGAGTGCCCGAAATTTAAAATAGAGTTAATGTACACAGTAACTGTGCATAGTTTACACATGTGAATAGAGTCACTTTTTTCAGCACCAAGGAGAGCTCCTGGGTGCTGCAGTCAGTAAAAGCACTGACTGATGTGTATTCTTGCCAACAGTCACGGACTACAAAGATTAAGAGAGTAAGTAGCCCTCATGCTGACCTGTGTTGGTAGATCTGCTTTTCTAGCCTAACGCACAGCTAGTTTCAGGTTTAGCTTTATGGCAAATTCCATACCCTACAGGGAAATGGCTTTAATCCTTTACTGATTAAATTCACTTTATGAGTCTCAGTTTAAACTTTATACATTTTATTGTCACTTTTAGATTCTGATATGTTCTAATGATTTCACTATTTCTTTCTTACAAATAGAGATAGTAAAGAGAAGATGAAATCATCCGCTTTAAAAAAAAAAACAAAACATTATGAAGCAAACCCTTCCTGGGGTTCATGTTCTTTTTCCTGCTGTGTGATGAGGTTTTCTCTTTTTTTTGTGTCAGATCCATGATTGTTGCTGTTTCTTTCACTAAAATGCCATGCCCCTGTCTGAATCTCTCCAGCCATTTTGCAACCATTTTACCGCTCATGGACTCTGCCACTTTCATTTCCCTTGATAATATCCTAAATGAATTCATCAAAGAGATCATGATGGCTGGAGGCCCTGTTGTTGCTCCCTGCAGGAGCAACTCTATTTCCTTCAGAGTGCATACAAACCCTGACCATCATAGCATGTCATGTTGGTTACATGCAAATTCTTGTGGCAGATTGGTTCTGTGTGATAGTTCTAATCACCTGGTGATCAAACATTCTTTTGTTCAGGGAACATAATCTTGATGATGCTTTATTTGCATCTCAGTGGATGATAATTGCACGGTCCACAATAGCAAATATGTTAAACAGACATGAAGATGTACATTGGTTAGATCAAGGGTTAGGAATTAGGAGTGCTGTATGCGTGGGAATGCTATGCATTCAAGATCAGTTGTAAACTAAAGACACTGTTGTGAAATCAGCTTTGTTTATTTATGCAGTACCAACTGATTTTACAAAGTCTGTAAAAAATATTTCCAAAGGTTTATTGGGTTATGTGGCTCTCAGGTTTGCTGGCTGTAGATTTGTCCATTGCACAAAATACAGTGTCAATGTTCAGTCGCAACTCCTGTAAGGACAGTGCAGTAGTATGTCCACATCAGTTGTTCTGGACATTGTGCAGCAGCCCTGAAGGTGGACGGCACATGCTCCCACTGTAGCCAATCCCAGCCCAGTATCCCTAAGATGTACGCTCATAGTGGACAAATCCACACCTCACGATTCATGCATAAAGTGCCGTGGGTGTGTCCTTCATGTGGGAACACATAAAGCAAGGAGTGGAGCTCAGGTGTCTGGTGATAGTGTTGGACATTTCAGGTATGCCCACAATTAATGTAATCTTTTAAATGTATTTGGCTTTTTTCTAGTTAAGACATTTAATGCAGTGCATTACATTTTTTGCTAGCCTACTTTGAAAAGTATGGCATTTTATTATTATTATTATTTTGTTGAAAAATATAATAAAACTAATGTGCTTCTTGCCCTCCTCTTTTTCACCACCAACTAATATCAGAATTAATGACACATTTGGACAAAATCCTGCATTCATTACCATTAATTGAAGTAAGAAGATTAACCCAAACAGAAAGGCTCAGTGGATGACAGTGACAGATTGGCCATCTGGAAATTGAGCAAATGCCAGAAGGGTCACTTGGGCTGTTCAGAATGGGTCATTGCATTCAGAGTCGGACTGGCCATGGGGAGCAGGTTGCTATGTGGGCAGGTCGATCACTAGGCTACTGTACAAAAACAAGAGCGAGTGTGTCGCATGCTGTGAGAGAGATGCGTCGTCGGCCCAGCAGCACCCCCCCTCCACTACAACCCGGGTCGGTCTAGGTAAAAAAGTTCAGGGCCGTTTTTTTGTTCCAGTCTGTCCCTGGTGGATGATAAATGAGTTGAAACCTCTCAACACAGAGCCACCTGCAGTCAGAAGTCCTCTAAGTTGTTAATGATCACCAGTGGCAATTTTGCCATCAATTAAAGTGACAAGAAGATGTTAAAGGTGTCTCCCCCGAAAGTCTCACTTCTACGGTATTAAAGCACTGACAGGGAAGTGAAAATGAGCCATGTGGACTGCTGACTGCAGCAACACAGTTCCCCTCTACGTTCCAGATAGTGCCATGCAATTAAGAGCCAAGCTTGTCTAATGGGGCAGCAACATGAAGAATATGTGGAGGCCACCAATGTGAAAGGCTCGACAGTCTGAGCTGTGAAGTCTGAGCTTCAAATAGATGTAGGGTAAACCTTGTCTTAAATGATGGCTAGCAGATCAAAGTCACAGGACTTTAGCATGGATAAAGAGCACATCCATTGAGGGGAGTTCAGGGGAGTAATACCAGACTTTCAGGGAATGTGGCTCTTAGACAGAAAAACATCCATTTTT
The DNA here is from genome assembly GCA_029490765.1 of Euthynnus affinis. Lineage (NCBI taxonomy): Eukaryota > Metazoa > Chordata > Actinopteri > Scombriformes > Scombridae > Euthynnus > Euthynnus affinis. Next base: position 6,183,285 of record CM055840.1, on the reverse strand, counting down.
ACACCAACTTGTAATCTCCATGCACAACAGCAGCAGAGGCCCAGAAAGTGCACTGTTACTCAGCCATGATCTCATGTATAATGGATGAGGAAATGTGTTGCATGACTTCAGCGACCTTTGCTCTTATGATTACTGCATGACAATCACAGTGTGTGTTACCCAGCTGCTATTGTGTGGGCCAGGGAACACTTCTTCCTCTTTCAGTCTTTTCTATTTACATTTTTGAGGAGTTTTTTTTCTTGTTTTCTTAAAGAGCTTGTACTGGGTCAGAAACTGTTGTTGTCTGTAAAGCCTAGTGGGACATTGTATGTGATACAGGTGTAAATAACTTTGACTTCACTGTACTTGACTCTGTAAGTCAATGCCCAGGCTCAGCACCAGAAAAAACATAACAGTTTCATTCCTGTTTTTTTTTTTTTTTTAGCCAGGCTAGCAGTGTGGCTCTATGGATGGAAATGTAGGTCTGTCACCGCTTGGTTGGTCAGCTGGTTGGCACTCCACATTGTTCCAGACTCAAATATCTCAACAACTATTGGATTGACATGAGATTTTGTACAGACATTCATGCTCCCCGGAGAATGAAGATCCTGTGACTTTTCTTTTTGTACCAGCAGTGAGGTTGAAAGTTTAGGTTTTTAGCCTGGACTGCCATGAAATCTGGTACAGATATCCATGATGCCTAGAGTATGAATCCTAATGACTTTTGTGGTCCCTTGAGTTTTCTTCTAGTGCAACAAGCAGGTAAAAAAAATTCACATATTCACTAAAATATCTCAACATATGGGGTGGATTGACACAAAATTGTACAGGCATTCATGATTTCCAAGAGGCTGAGTCCTAATCACTGATCCCCTGACTTTTCCTCTTAAATCCCCCATAGCCCATGGCGTGACATGTGGTTTAGACATGTCCACCTCAGGATTAATTGTAATAACACTGGTGATCCTTGCACCAGTTGCAGCATGTAGAATTTAGTGGCATCACCTGAAAATAAGAATTATTGTATTTTTGTTACCTTAGAATGAGCCCTTTATATCTACATAGGGAGTGGGTTTCTTCCACAGAGGCCACCATGTTGCACCGCAATGTTTCTACAATAGTGCAGAACGGACAAACCAAACACTGGCTCTAGAGAGCGGGTTTCATGGCCACCATAGTTTCCTGCACACTTGGAAGGTGAGGGGGAGGGGAAGCGTATTCAGTTGGTTGCAATCTGCAACCTCACCATAGATGCCACTAAATCTTACACACTGGTCCTTTAACTGTTGATCTAAGGCCATCATCAGGTCAAACTTTTAATTTATCCAATACTTTGATTTATAAAAAAATACCAGCAAATGACATACCAAAGATGGCAAACGTGGAAAATATGTGCCTACTAAATATCAGCCTGTCAGCACCTGTCAACATTCTGACATTAGTATTATTTCACTGCTGTGCCTAAGTATAGCCTCGCAGAACCACCAGCATGGCTGTAGACTTTTATTTATGTGATAGTTAAGCTGTTGAAATTAAGAGTTGCCTGAAAAATTATGCCTAATAAAAATGTTTTTGTCCAAGATTTTAAAATGCTTGTGGGCCTCTTGGCTCCTCAGAATTGTTCAAGAGCTCATAAACTAAACCTTCCACTGCTCTAGTGACACTTTGGCCAATGCTGCAATCCTGAGATTCATGAAACTGTAATTCAAGCTCACCACAAGTAAAATCAAAGTTCCTTAAACTTCACGAAAGAAATGTGTAGATTTTTCACCTACAGTGTTCATAAGGTCTGATACCCCGCAGTGTGATGGCAAATTACAGTGATTTAGACCTTGCCTAATGCATGTTGTTCTTATAGACATAAGTGCAAATGAAAAGGAAAAAACAACAACATGTGGAATGAAAACCGCACAATTTTCTTGTTTTTCTCGGTTGTGTGGCATAAATAGACAATTTGTGTTTTCACAGAGTTGTGGATTGTGTGTGGTTAGAGCTTGGGTAATGTGCCGCCCAAATCCTGCTCATCATGTGCACCTGTTGGATGTGTATCCTAACCTTAGCTGTGCAAGACAGAGGTTTGTTACATTCCATTCCTCTCCAGGCACCCCTGCATTGCTATAAAACAGAATATGTCACTGTTTGCTTAAATAAGCATAAAATGCAGCATAGCAGGTGAGGAATAAATGTCTTCTTTTGCTTTTTAAACCGCAATAAATAAGTTAAAGTTGCACAGATTTCCTCAGGAATGGCTCATTTTCTTATTTAGGGAAATTTTTCACCCATATTTTGTAAATGTTCTCTCACAAAACCAGCAGTATGATTTTCATGAAACCTTTGCCAATTCAACTCACTGCCTTTGGTGTCTCATTCTTTACATATATGGCCTTTCCTGGTTGAACAATACTTTCACCTGCATTCTCACATCTTGACATGTGTGTCCCTTGTTTAAATGACAGGTCATTAGCTTAGAGTCTGACAAAGGATCCAGGTGGCTCACCAACCAAATATAGACCAATCACCTAGAAGTGCAAGGACACCCTCATGCAACCTTCAGCACACCAACACACTCATGGTGTACTCATGCAGCTGTGCAATTTCCAACGAATGACACACATCACTGTGCATCTTCAATAATGAACACACGTTGGTGTTTACAACTGTCATTCCAGAGGTAGAGACTACTTTCATTATCTCCAGGGCAGTCCTTCTTTATCTGTAAATGGAGCTGGAGACCTGGCAGAAATGGGTGTCTTTTCTCCTGGGTTGATATTCTGAGGCTGAGACTCACTGAGAGCCAAATTAAATAAAAATCACGGAGGCTGGCAGATATGAGTTTGGGGTATATGAGAGGGCAAGGGTAAAAGAGACCGTAGGGAATAATGGTGTTTGAATGAGTATTTTAATATGGAACAAGTCAAGTTTTTATGAATATTTTGATTTTGTTGTTCAAGTACAGAAATAACTGATTATGCAATTTAGCAGATATTAATTGTGAAGATACAGATAAGTAGAATTTTGGTATGCAACTTGTTATTCATTGTTACAGTTTATTAAAGCATGGGTTTTGTAGTTTTGCCCATGGTTTCTAAAAAAGCTCACTAAGCTAACTCTGTGGTTATTATTGTAACCATGATGACAAAGGTCACTTAACTTTAAATTGGCAATCTCAAAGATCTTTGTTTTGTTCTCTTTGGCAGAACTATATGGCGATAAGCAGTAAATTCAAGTGTGTTCTTTTATGTAGATAACATTAATAAATTATTGATTTTGGCTTTTTATTCATGAAGCTTTTATTGCACTTACAGTAACATAACACATGTAGTTGTCACCAACTCGAGTACTTCACCTGGATGACTGTCCTCTGCTGTGCTGCATGTGCAACACACATACAGACACACACAGCCCTCACTGAAACACAAGAGAGCAATGGAGAGGAGAGGATACAGCATGACCATAAATGACAGTAAAATGCAACAGAGACTGTTTATTTATGTTATTCACCTAATTTATGCGCACTTGTTTCATTTCAGCTCAGTGTGAGAGTCTCTACTGCGTTTTGCTGTCATTTATGGCCATGCTCCTTTGTCTCCTCTCCTCTGCTCTGAGGAGCCCCAAGGGGCAGGGCTCAGCCCTCTGTGTGTGTGCTGCACACATAGCACAGCGCAGGAGAGACAGTTACTGTACATGCAATAAAAGCGTCACGAGTAAAAAGCCAATAGTAAGCTTTACAAAAAAAAAAAAAGCTTCTTCATAGAGAAGCAAATGAAGAGCAAGTCTATTGCATCAGCTCTACTGATTGGAATGCATGGCGGGGAAGTCACCTGACACCTCAGTTTGTAATAATTATAATACTGCAAATGCAAGGGCTTTCATCAGTGGGACATAGGCTCATTTGACAATATATAGTGGTTTAAAAGACATTTATTTAAACAAAAATCTTCATAGATCATTGATATTGACACTTTAAAAAACAGTAACTTCAAACAGACCTTAACCATACCATTGTCACATCATAATTGGTGTCAGTTCATGATGTTGTCCTGCCAATACTGCTGACAGGGGCACCAGTTTAGAAAATGCTCCTATCTGTGGTTCTTGAATGCACATGGTCAAACAACATATTTTGTTTAGTTTGGAGGACTTTTAAAAATTCAGGGTGGGGGAAAATCATTTCAAACAGGAATTATTATTTTTATCTACTAAAATTTTTAAATGATTCACAAGGTCACAAAATCTACTCTTGTACATTGTTAATAATGCTATGACAGAATTAACAATGCAGAACTTTGTTGCACACAAGAGTTATCTCCTTTTCAATGAAAGCAATTTTTGGCTGCATATTGGATTTAATAACTTAATAATTAGTTTTGCCAGACAAAGGTGCATTTCTTTTTCATGAATACCGAGTATGCCACCAGCAAAGTGGAACACCAAACTCCAGCCTTAACAAACAGCTAGAGTCAAGCAGTGCACACTACACCACTTAACTGAACTTCCAGCCATCTCTGATTGGGTGAAGCCTAATAACTTGATCAAAACTTGAAAGAGCTCTCCTAACAAGGTTGTGGATAATGATGGGGTTGCCTGATCCTGGCTTTGCAGCAGAGAAAGTGTTCTCCATTGCTGGTGACATAAAGCTAGCAGCACATCTTAGGACTCTGTGCTTTCTCCTTTTCCCAAATGATTGCAGTTACATTTCTCAAATAAAAAAGCAGCATGCTCCCACAAGCTGCTTTGTTTCTTTGGTCAAATGGTGACTTTCATTAAGACCAGTTAGCTTATGTTTCTATATTGCAATTCAGTGAATTAAAGACATTTTGTTAATTAAATTCATTAATATATTAATAAGTAAATCAATAATAACAAATTGATTTGGTACACAATTTCTCTACTTATTGAATGAAGAATTTTGAAACTCACATGATCATCTGACCGCTTGTTTCTTTTTTGTTTGATTTTTTTTTTTTAAATTTGCTGTGTTCCCAGTTCTAAACAGTTATCTTTGTGAGTGCAATATGATTGCTGATAGAAATAATGGACAAAACTACAAAAACAAAATTCAAATTGTAATAAAGCAGAATCATCTTTTGTGGGAATATGTCAAGTATGACATGTAAATAACATCTCTCACCTTTTGCTTTCCTTTTAACGCAGACTCCAGTCAGGAGCTTTCTGACATTTGACATTTCTGTCACTTTGAGTTTGAGTAAATGCTTAACTGAGATTACGATATGGATCCTTTTAAATCCTCTCTATTTGAAACTGCATTGTGTGTAGGGATTGTTTTGGCTCGCTCAGAGGGGAGTCTTGAGTCTTTTGCAGTGCATGACCCTAAAGCAGAAGAAATCCCAAACCATTTGCATTCTGAAATTGAAATGTCTCAGCTTTCAAAACAGGTGCAGTAGTGTCCTCTATGGCTTCACCCACTTTGTGTACAGAAAAGTGTTAGATTTTCAATACATGTAGCTCTATCAACCCCTTTCGGGAGTAGCTGTCAGGTGAGATTTGACAGTTTGTTGATATGACTCAAAAGCACCTTGTAACTCACTCATTCCAACATGGACACCAAACTTATTCTGACTTTACTCATGTGCTGTTTGTACAACTGAATCATGTATCATCACTGCACATGTTTTCATGTTGACTGCTGTGTGAACAGCCTCAACAATCAAAATTTCTGTTGAGCTTTGGCAACAGGCCATTGTTGTGCCAACAAGCCTTCCAGTATTAATATAAATGAATTCATGTGTATTGGGAATGATGAAGAAGCAACAGAGACAATCGCTCCCTACAGTGCTCAAACAGAAATCTGCTCCACAATTCAGCACCACAGTAATGAAAACAGAGAATAATGTACTCCATTACCTAATTTCCCACAGAGATCAATATGAGAGTTTGGTCTAATCTATCTTAACGTCCCGTTATGGATCGGGGGAGTAAGTTAACTAAGATTTTTTTTGGCCACACCACATTTCATACACAGTTCAAATGTATGGGACGTTTATTAAATGGACATCAACTTTAGTGTACTTGTCCTATTTAACCTGTGAAAAAATAGTCGGATATTGTCTTTTGTGGCTCCAGAGAAGCTTTCTAAAGTAGGCGAAATTAACCCTGATAATGTCATGAGGGTTGTCTTGGTGTCTTTGTGCTTGGAAACTACAAAGCCTGCATCATAAACTAGCTGTGTGGAATTAAGACATAAGTGTTTAGCTGTCAGGAAGAGTCTAACGAACGATACTACCCAGTTGTATCTTCAGTCAATACTAAATCCCCCTTCAGGCCAAATTTAGTTCTGTCACTGAGATTTTCCGGAATGGGATGTAACCTGAATTTCAATTAAGAATGCTATTTGAAATCAATTAGTAGTAGTGTAGTAGTGGGTTTAGGTAATGGATGATAAACCACAATCACATGCCAACAAAATGTAATCATTTAAAAAATATGATTTGTTTATATAATTTATTCATATGACTAATTCTTATATCATGTTTCTGTTTTAGATAATATTAAATGTAGTTCAGATTTCCTGCCATTTGCGTTGCTAAGCAACATCTAGTTTAACAGGAAAACGTTCACAAGGTTGAGCCAGGTGTACTAAAATCCAGACCAGTTTTTAAATCAAGAAACAAGTCCAGGGGAGATTTTTCCATGTAGTGCTTTCTCTCCCCTCTCCCTCTGTCACACACTCAGAGACAGGTCTGTTATCTCTCCATCTATTTCTGTCTCTGACTTCTCCTCATGACTTCATTTTCAGTGCTGTTTTTGTCACATTTCCTCTCCTTTCCCTTGCAGCCGTCCCTAAGACCTGCAGGCTGCAGCTTCACCTTAGCTAACTTCAAAAGTCCTCTCTTTCCCCCTTTCTGACATCCAGATTCACACAAATGGGCAACACATTCGAAATGACATTTGCGTCATTCTCATTGAGTAGCTATTTATGTTTTTGTTGTTGGTGGTGGTTATAGAAATAACCCTGGCTCCAAGCTCTTTAGTGAGGCCTTGCTGTTGCTGTGCCAACCTGCAGTTTATTATAGATGCATTAACTTAGAACTTCAAAGCTGCATCATGGGTGGCCACTTTTATTCTGACCAGTTACTAAAAGTTGATCCACAACTTCCAGCCAGCCAGAATCAAGAGTTTTCTGGGGCCATGGTATAACCTTTAATAATCCAGTCAGTGGAAGACAAGGTTTCATATTGTCTACTTAATAATCACTGTATTAGTACATTCTCATTCCACTGTTTTCAGTACAAATTACAGTGATCTAATAATAATGGCTAATAATAGTGCAAGTTGCTCAGTGCATTCCCATCTTTTTTGTAGGTTATCTCGAACAGAACAGCGTGTACTGCCAATGTTCTCAGCACACGTTTACTGTAAATACATTTGCTGGATATAGTCAGTTGAATTAATTACATATTAAAGGACTAAAAACAATTCCATCACTGTGCACACTGCTGTGAATATTTAAGATAATGAGATATATAACATTTAAAAAATTAAAAACTGTTTGCCTATTTGCTGGCAAATGTATTTCTGTCCATATGTTTCCTGTTTCTTGCACATAGAAAGAAAAATATAATATAATAATATAGATTAATGACACTCATTAGCACAGTAACATCATTTTGGCCATAATAATTGAACACCTGTTTATCATTTTTGTGCTGTTTAAGTAAACACATCAATTTGGTTATTTGAAACACGCTCATTTTTTATGTGTTTGTACCATTATTCATTTTAATATCTTTATATAAGGATTTTAGGATGTCTCTGTTATAGACTCATGTCTAATGGGAGTGTGTGTGGGTGATAGGAGGTTTAAGCAGAAGGATTGCTATCAATTGATGTTGACCATCTATTAGACCCCCAAATCCATTGGCCTTTGTTGTGTTAAGAAGCTTTGAAGCCCTCTTCATCCATACAAATTAAATTTAGACTGCTGGGTTTTGCACAGGTTGAGGGCTGTAATCTTTCTTTGTGACTGTCTCTCTCTCTCTTTTAACATGTTAATAGGCGTGTGGACATTTGATCCGCACACATGCACAAAAAAATGAGATGCATATGAAAGCCTCATTGTTAAAGACTCCACAACAACAGACACAAATAATAATATCTAAACTCAGTAATCTATATAAAGCAGGTGTGTATGCTCTCACTGACACTCACATTTAAAATCTCCTGAGAACTGAGAGCAGATTCTTCATCAAGCTTCTTCCAAAAAGTCACCACTGGAACCTCAGAAGATATTCAACCGTAGAAGCAAGACAACGACATGAATTTTTTATGTAGTAACTATATTGTGGGGTTTTTTCTTATGTTCTTTCCACTGAAGTCTTTCGCTGGGAGTTTCCCAGCCTAAGCAAACTCCTCTCTCTCCGAGGACACGAATGGGGATGATCAGACAACCATGAGTTTTCTGCAATGGCAATACTCAGTCAAAGCCTTTTCTTGAAAAGCAGTTGCTGTTTATACCCAACCTTTACTAAAATTAGTCATGTGCTTTGTGACCTACTAGAAAAGATGATAAAATCCCTCTCCCTTGTCTGAAATACCACTGCTGTCTCCCACATTATTCAAGTGACTGACAGCTACAATTGCCCTGCCAGCAAGACGACCAGGTTGTGTCGACAGAACCCTGAGTAGCTGTGATGATACTGTATGGTGTGATGATGCGGGTGTTACAGCATCAGCAATTTATGATTGAGTAGTTTTTTCTTCTGCAAATTTGTTTTGGTGTTTTTTTTTTACACACAGTGCTGTAATTGCTTTGCACTGAAAACTATAATTTGTGGTGGATGGTTTTTCTTTCTGAGGATGCTTCAGCTTTTTTCTTCTTTTTTTTTCCATGGATAAAATATGCAAGGCACTCACCAAAAGCACTCTTTTCAATTTGATATTAGTGTGCTTAACTGCATGGGGAAACAAAGTTGGCTTGATTGGTTTTGGTGACACTTTTATTCTGTTTTTTTTCCACTTGATTGCTTGTCTGTAATTTTCAATAAAAAATGCCAAAAGTGCTGCCATTTAACCTCTAAAAAAGTTGTCTTCAAAGTAATAAAAATACTAACACACACATCCTTGGATTTATAAGTTCTACCTCAGTTAGTCAGACACATCATGTGAGGTTTTGGTCAACAATTGCATGATTGACTTTCATGTTGGAAGTATAAATTGAAAAAAATATTTTAAAGTACAATTAGCTAAATGTCACTAGATTTGCAGGTATTTAGTCATAAACCATAAAACTGGACAAACTTACATTTTCATCTGATGAAAATGCTAGATGAAAAGTTAGAGTATGACCAAAAGTGGTACAATTCACTACCAAATATCACAGCAGTCCAGCAAATACTTGTCCAAACATTCACTCAAAACCAAAAATGTGAATCTGCTGATGTCGCTAGAGGAAAAGTCAGGGGTCACTTTGTGTACAGAAAAGTGTTAGATTTTCAATATATGTAGGGGATCACTAAAGTTTTTAGGATTCAATCTCTGGAAACCAATGAAGGTGATGGCATGATATATCAACAGATAACTGGAAACTCTGACCTGCTGGTGAACTTGGGCATCATGGACATCTTTACCTAAATGTATGGCAATAAATAGTTCTCAAGACATTTGACATGAAACCAAAAAATCAGAGGGATACCAAAGTATGCAGGATTCATCCTCTGGGGACTACAAATGTGTACCCAAAATTTCATGTCAATCCAAACAAACGGTGTTTAGATACATTGCCATCTGTAGAGCCATACTGCTGATTTGCGACTAAAAAATAATCTACATATTGTTCCTATTATTAGAATAATTCACCCAAAGTGCTGGATGCAACAAGATCACACTTATTATCAGATGACATTCTGATAATGCTTGACTGTTATACATAAAAATGCACTTGACTTCAAATTCTTATTCATTACACTTCACATACCCATAGAAAATGATAAGATTAGTGCATACATTTACCGACTCTGCATTACCATCCAAAACTGGAGCATTCATTTATACTATAAATAAAAAATTAAATGATGAATAAACAGACCCCTGAGGGAGGTTTGGTGTTTATGCAATAATGCAAGCAAGGTTCATATGTCAACTATCTGCGAACCTGGGGGCAAGTTATGAACAATGCAAGTGTCTCTTATAAGCAGCCCCAGGTGGAAACTAACTGGCATGTTTTTTTTTCGTGAGTAGTTTATACCTTTAAGCAATATGTGCAGTGAATAAAATATTTGTGTAAAACAAGTATAATTATAACAACATACTCATTATGACTGACAGCTTAGACAAATCACATCTTCTGCTTATTCGTTTCAGTTGTCATTGTTTTCAGAGATAAACAGAGCTTGTCTTTTGAATGGGCTGCTGAGCCCTGACCAGCATATACAGTACACTTAGAGTCACTTGGAGAGGAAAGTCCTGATGCAACACAGCTGAATATTTGGAGGCCTGAAATTTGAAACCATGAATTATTCATTTGTGGCACTTAAATGAATGTGAAAAGAGTTCCCCTATCATTCATAATCTCAACAGCAGCTGTAATGTGACTCTCTTGCTGTGGGCACTTAGTGGGGTTTCCAACAGGTCATGTGATACCTGTGCATATATATAGGAAAGGGGCTGAAATGAATGTCCAGTGCATGCAGAGATAGAGGCAAACCTGGAAAATGTGCAACACGTGATAATACCTCAGGATGATTTCCCCGAAAATTACACAGAGGGTATAAGAATCATCTAGTTATTGGGATTTTCATCTTACTCTCCAAAATATGAGTAATATATCAATGGCCCTCAGAGAAACAATCTCTAGTACATTGTGTGGGAACTCAGGAACAGGGAATGTTTTATATATAATGGTTTGAAGGTAATGTACAGCTTCACATACAGTATAAAACACCGGCCAGTCACAAGGGGAGACATAAATGAATGATGACGGAGTAATGCATCATCATACTTTTTCAGAATTTGTGCCAAATTGCTATAATAATCTATTAAAGGAAAGAATGCCCCCATAGTACACCTCAAATATTTGATATATTTTCAATTGACCAGGCAGTAATGGGCCTGGGTGGGACTGGTCCATCCACATTACTCACCCAGTCAATATATATATATATAAGGAAATAAATATATTGTTGACTTGTGTGTGTTGAATCTAATTAAAACAGAACTGTTGAAATAAGTTGTAGGAAGTCTCCTCTGTAGGAAGCTGCCTTAAGCTAATAGTTGGTTTTTTAGGTGATGTAGTGTAAATGCTACAACAATGGCTAAAGAAAGTGCTATTTGAAAAAAAATTGAGGAAGAAGACACACCCCTGCCTCCATCGACTGAGCCCACCAGATTCATCAGCCCAGATGCTCGATCCCTGGCGGTATAGCGCTTTCTCCTGGTCAGTTTAATTCACCTGTAGCCGCAGGAGATAGGGGTGCTGGGGGTGTTGCAGCCTCCAGGTGGCTCCCAACCTATAGGCCCACTGGTGTTGTTGCAATAATAACTTTTTTTCTGTTGCGTGCAAGTGAGTCTGGCAAAAAAACTGACCCTGCACGTAAAGATGGAGTGGGAAAAAGAAACATGACACACATGGCTCACGGACCCGGTTGACACATGCTGGTTGTCTTTAGTAGCCTGACTACTAAAAATTGTAGTTATCAACTTGACGGGACAGATCAAACTCTCCAGAAAAACAGAATTAAACGTTTAGTTCTGAAATACATCTTTTAGATAGCTCTGATGAAACTCAGGATTTGTCAGGAGGACGGCTGCTTTACTCCAAACAATTTCACTGTATGAACCTGGGCCATATGTGTGACCTTTAGGATGTATAGAAGAACACAGAATATTAATTAACATTAGATCCTGACCGATCCTGACAGCTTGTCTTGAGATTTAAATAACCAGTGAAATTATACTGCTGTACTTCTTGCGTAAATGTGCACAGCATCTCTTCCAATGGGGGGACGCATGTATTGTTTCTGCTGCAGTGGGATCACTGTACTAAACCCCCGCACTCCCAAATGAAGTCATGTTTTTGCAGCTATGGGTTTACCCGCTGATTTATGTGCCATTTATGAACCACATTCACATCCAAATTTGTATGTATTTCCTTGCACAGTCAAAAATGGAAAATCAAGGAGATTCTCATCACAGTGGTATGGGCAGTTTTCTTGATAGAACAGAGTGTAAGGACGCAATTTGCTGTAAAATGTATAGATTTGGTTTTTCAACAACAGCTAACATATAGTCTACGTTATATGTGCAATTTCTGTTGAAGTCAACACCTTCTTTGTTGTCAGGGTTTATGTTTAGTTGCCACTTTATGCAATAAAATAGTTAATTAACAGAACCATGTGCTGTAGAGCTGACGCACAGCCGGTCTTGCTAGTGCAAATATATTATATTTTAGACTCTACAGGGTATAAAAAATGCCTTTTGTCTGTACTGTTGTGGACAGCCTTTATAGTCTGATGCTCTGTTGGTCAAGCATGTTGGATAGACAGTGTATTTTCTGTTATTGCCTTTGTGATGCAGAACGTTGCAAAGTAAACTTGTCGCTTGGTTTTCAGTTTGTATGTACTTGTTCTTTTCTTCTTCGTCTAACTTTTCATAAGTCCATGACCCACCCACTTTTGTATTGGCCCACCCAAAATACAATTTCTTCCAATGCCACTGTTTGAGACATTGAAAAAGTAATCTGACTTGTTCTTGATTTATTACTTGCTTATTTATTAATGTATTTATGCGCTGGTGCTTGTTCCTTGGGTTTACCATTGATGAAGTCAGAGTCTGTGTATTTCTTGTCTGTGCAGCCATGGTGGCTTGTTGTACATGTTAACTACTCAGGTCTTATACTTATTCAAAACAAACCCCTGTTGCTGCTGCTAGAATCATAAAATGCATTATTTCCTCACAGTCTTTTTTCCTACCAGACCTCAAACAGTGTTTGCAAGTATTTTTCTTCTATAGGTTGAATCATGAATAATGCGTTCAAGGACAAGGAAATGGTTGTTTTGTAACTGGGACTAGATGCACAATTTCCTTGATTATTTTAATTGTATTTTGACTTTCTGTGAGAAACTGTTGATGTGCAAATGTAAACAGAATCACAGAATGTTCCCAAAGTTAGATTGAGGCTCAATGCTGTTTGCTTTGATGCATTTTACAATATGTGTAATTACTGCTTTTAGTTGTGTTTCAGTCATAGTCATTCATTTTTACATTCATAAATTGCAGTCTGGTGTTGACTGTTGACTTAGAATGATGTTATTGCTTGTGTTCAAATCCTGAGCTGAAGACCTTCTGTGTCAAGTCATATGTCCAGTACATAAAATAATTTGTCCTCTCATCAAGCTGGCAGATTTTTAAAACAAAAATGTCATTCATTCACAATGTTCCCCTTCCTGACCGCCCTTTTGGTGTTTTTATGTTCCAGCTACATTAGTACAGAAAGTGTCTTTGCTAATGACAGAAAGTTCTGTGGGTTGTGGTCTAGTCCTGTAATCTCTCTCTCTCTGTCCAGCCAGATGAAAAGCCGATCAATGTGATGGATCCCTTTTAAATTAACAGCGTGCAACAGCTTTAAAGTCAGCTTTGTCAGACCTAATTTATTCAGACGAAAATGTTGATTATTTAATTTCTTTCCCTCAGTTCACTCTTAACTACATCAACTCTCATAATCATAAATTCAAACTTGCTTAATCTATGTGTTGATTTGGGGAGAAAAGAGAAGCCCACCATGTCTTAAACTGAATCTATGTTGTTGTAGCAGTTAAGCAGTTCAGTAGCATTGCTTCATTGCTTTCTTCATCTGCATAAAAATATTTTTTTTTATTATTTGCAACACACTGGATGCGAGAATATCCTGGCTATTATTAGGTTTGTAGAGTATCCTGTTTGTGTTTGCACAGCTACATGAGTTGCATGTTTTACCTGCAAGACTTGTGTTTTAATGCTGTTGTTCATTGTTTGTGATGTGAAAACATTACAGAAATAAAAAAAAGCCTGAGCCTGGTATTAGTTTAGTTATAAAATCCAAACGCAACGGCTTCTGACAGCGCTGTCAGCCAGGCTGTCAATCACAGTGGATGGTAGAGGAGGAGAGACTCTGTTATATGTCTGTTTAAACAGAGAAGCATAAATGTGGCTAAGTGTTAACGAAAGTGCATTACATCTTGATTTTATCTGAGGTTAGGACATTGGAAACAAACATGTTGAAATGGGGCCTAATGATCAGGTTAAGCTTGATCAGAGCTAGTTTTTATGACATGTTGTTGGACCACGTCGGAAGTCAAAAGTATTTATAATTGCTCTGAATGGTGGAGTGAAAAGACAGCCATCATAGAAGTGGAGGGAGGCTTGATAATCATCTGAATATGCACAACTGGCTAAAAGGGGTGTGAAACGTGGGGGGTCTCTGGAGCTATTTGACAGTCTGACACTGAATTATTTTAGAATCATATGCCAAATACGGTAAAAACAACACAATATTCATAAGCAGGATACCAGTGTGTGTAAACATACTCGGTCACTCTGTTTCTGTAAAGGCTGTAAAGTGTTCCATATATTTTTGTTCCATACTGTCTGCTTGCTCTGTGCAGACAAAAGTGACCATGGGATGTAGGGCTGAAAGATGTTGGAGATAGCCACAGCTGACATGGTTTTCAATAATTTTCACTGGGAGAAGGGCAGAGAGGAGGAAGCGACATGAGTAAATCGTAACAGCAGAGATGAAAAGGTGATGAAAGGTATGGGTGGCCTATTCATTTTTTTCCACATTTTATCAACTAACTAGCCTTTCTTGTCCATCAAAGAAATAAATTAACTGACATGAATTCATCAAATATGCTGCAGCTAGTTATTGTTGGCCTTGTTTCACTGTATGAGATCACAGTATGTATTCTGTTCTGGTTAGAGAAAGGTCAGATTCAGAGCGCTCTAGTATCTTCTAAAACATGTAAAATGAGGCTCCAATGTACCATTTATTAACAGAAACTAATGGGTCAAGTTTCCGTTTAAGAAAAACAACGTACCCTTCAGATATGGTCATGATCCAACTTACTATGAGTAAGTAAATATTTGCTAACCCCTGTGTTGTTTCACCTTGTGATGTTGTTTTGACTAACACGTTATCAAAATGTAGTATTTAGCAGTCACTGAGCAACATTTATTTTGTGTTTTACTACAGTAAATTTGCCACAAAACCAAAATATTTAATTAAAAGAGGCTAAAAGGGTCCATAGAGTTTGCCACTGTGACCTTTTCACTTTGCATGTAGTCATTTGTTTACAGCTTTTCTCAGTTGCTTTGGCCCATTTCTCAAATGATAATAAAAATTTTCTGCTAGTCACTTGTTCACAAGAGAACTGAATTTCTCATTCTTTCAGACAAAATTGTAAATGTTTTAGCATGTCTATGCAAATGAATAAATACAAATGTGTGTGTGTATAACTGCACAATTACCAAATGCATATATCTTGCTGATCAAAACTGATCGTTGCCTCTCAGTGGAACAGTTGTACTCTCCAAAACATGTAGGAATTCTTTCAGTGTGTAAGTCATCACATGCACAATAGTCCATTCCATCATCAAAATCTCTCAGGCATATATTCCATAACTAGCACTGATATGTAAGTTTTGTAACGCCTGCTAAATTGGTAAACTGCCTGTCAGGTGAAACTAGAACATCTCTAATGAAGGGGAGTTTTTCAGATCTTACATCAACCGTCCTTTCAAGTTAGATGACAGGTGCTATTCATGAGTGTGGATACATATTTATAAAGCTTGACCGCAACAGAATCACTACAGTTTCCGAACATGGAGGAACCTGGCTAGGTAAACAATGAACAAAGGCGTGCCTCCTCGGGAGGAGGAAGAGGAGTATGGATGCATGGTGTGTAGGGAGGGGAAGACAGCAAAACAGAGAAAGAGGAGGAGGAGTACAAAGACACAGAGCTGTCCCAGATAAAATATGGGCAACAACTGTGGACCATGTAATTAGCCATGGCCTTACAATAACAGAGACTGGTCACTGAGAGCAGTCTAACGTAAACCTGTCTACGTGCTGCAGGGAAAACAGGTATGTATTCACTCAATACTGTAATTATTCACCTTACAGTATTACAGTTACAGCAATAGAATAACTACAGGTCTAAAACTCATGCTGTAAAAAATACATGAGGCACACAGTACAACACAGAACAGTGCATTACAATACAGTACAAATAATTCTGTGATCTATTCCTGAATTCCAGTGTGTAGGACTAGCCGACTGCCTTGTGCTAGTGGCAGAAGAGCAGTTTTTACACCTCAACAAGAGCAAGAGATCTGCAGCATGGTGACAGCAAATAATGCTATTAGACTGAAAGAGATGCATAGTCCAATTTTAGAGGACAATGTCGTCTTTCAAAATATCAACTCTGTCAGCATCTCTACGATAGACAGAGTGTTGAAGAGACATCAGCTCACCATGACACAACAATAACAATAACTTTGTTTTGAAGTATGAGTTAAATGTTTTGGGTGAGTTATGACTTTTTGCAAGTGAACTATGGTGTTGTGCTGCACCATATATAAGCAGTTCTGACAAATGCACCTAGAGCTTTGAAAATGTTAAAACATGTTTCAGGAAATGAGCCAAACCAATTGAGAAAAATTGTAACACTAGACCTGCCAACATTCTAGCCCGTCATATATAATTTAATTGTTTGTGTTCACAAGGATATCAATACTGCATTTGTTTAATGAAGTTACTTGAAATTATGGGAAATAAACAAAACATCACAAAGTGTAGAGCAGGTTCGGCAACCTTCTCAATGTCCCATGCCAATTTTATCCCTGTGCATTTGCTTTACAATGCTAAAATACAATACTACATTAATATATAACTTGTAGCCTACTATACTGTAATAAATACATTGCAGAATAAAAGAGATGAACACCAAAATAATACCAATGCAGTTCAATACAATACCAATTTATTAGGCTACATTATAATTCCCTATTCATTCTTAATGAGGACAATTTTCGATGTTGCTTATTGTTTGTAGCCTATAATGTTTACAACATCAAGATCCAGTTTGTATTCATAAAATATAGTTTGTCAAGCAGCTGCACTGGAAAACTTGGCATGGAGCTGATGCTGCCTGGCTGCACTATAACATTAGCCTCGTCTATGCTTTATCAAAAATAAAATTGTCACAATTAATTAATAACAACAAGTGAACAAAATGAATAACCATGCCTTCCTGGAATGAACACGTCAACAGATGAGGCAGCTGGCACAAACTTTTTGGATTTTTGGCATGGGGGGGTTCAGGCTCTGAGCTCTACTCTTCACTCTAATCCACATCACTGTACTTAACTTATATGGTAATAATGTATAATATGGCAACTGCAGTCTATATGACTGCGGTGGCAGTCAATGGTATAAATGCTTAGAAATTGTGGGTTCAATTTTAGTACCTTCTAGGCTTCAGAAAACATCAAAAATGCACATTTATGAAAGGTTGTGGGCTCATAGTTTTTAGTTTTCAGAGTTATTTGCATTATAAAAACCTGGTCTGTCAGACCATTTTGGCAGGGCTAGTGTTAATATAAAAATATTGATTACTTGGGCTTTATGACCTTTTGCTGAAGAAAAAAAACATTATCTATAGAAAAAAAAATGCAATTTTTGAAGACGTAAAAAATGCAGGCCACTGACAAAATCATCTGTAGTCAAATCTGTGTAGCTTCCACACATGAAACAGGTTCTGATATGCTGGAATAATTCAGTTTATTGATGCAAGCACCAACATTTGAAAAGTTGCTTGCGTAGAGCATTTCAGAGCATTGGCAGGCATGTTTCATTTTTGAATGACCTTAATCTCAAATCTCAATACATTTCACTTTTTGAAAAGTTTCCAGTCCACTTTTCAAGTACATCTCTTGCATAATACCCAAGACCTGTTACCTATTTTTCAAAAAAAAAAAAAAGAAAGTCTTCCTGTCTTGTAGTAAAAATGTTTGCCATTTGCTTTTCTCAAAGAAAAGACACACTTTCCCCTCTGATGTTGCCAGTTTAAACTACTGAATATAGTGTGTTTTTTATGGCCAGTGCAAGCAGAGCCCTATCCACCTGCAGAATCAATCATTCCTTTTGTGATGGTTCTGCTGGAGACTGTCTTGCTGGAAACCAAATTATACTGAGTAAATGGCCTCTTTGGTGCCAGTGCAAACATTCAGGTCATTATGATTAGTTTTGGTGGAAGTACTTGTTTGTGATATCAGATTTGTTTCTCCTAATAAATGTCATCTCTTGTGGAAGCGTACTAATGTTACTAATGTTACTAATGTTTGTTCCCACAGTACATATCCTATGTAATGTTATGGTTAATTATTTGTAGTGTATGGGCTGTCCCATTTAGGAAGGAGACGCAGTTTCTCAGCACAGTAGCTTTCAATCATATGAAGGCTTCACATTAGTAGTCATTGTTCTTCGAAGGACCCAGGTTGGACATTTGGCATGTAGAAAAAGAAATGAACAATTAACCCACCACTGGTCAGCTGAAGGTGGCCTTTGCTGAGTATCCCAGAATGAATTTTGTAAACAGCCACAATGGCAGCTGCTCTCATTTTTGCTATAGGACTGTTGCAGTTTTTCTCAAATGGTTGAGCACGAATACCGAAATAGTCTATATTTTGAAAGCATTTAACACAAACCACACAACACTATTTCAGTTTACAAAATAATACATATGAGAAAAATGCTCTGAGATGTTCAAAACATTTAATAAATATTGCAAAATGTTGTGAGATGCTCAAAACATTGAAATACATTTGCAAAATCAAATAACTGCACTAAACAGGTTGCCATTTTACTAAAATAGGAGGCTATCTTTATCGTTCCTTGAACATTGTGGTAATCAAAATTTAAATACACTCATCAAAATGAAATGGTCAATTCAAAGGTTCATTTGTTCTATGACCCATTTGATGCTTGGTGTTATGTGATACAGTACTTTGAAATTACCTGGTTATACATAATCCCATTTAGATCTATATTCCTTATCCTTGTTCAATTACAAATAACTTTTACACACAGGATGAACACAGAAAAGAACTTTTACATAGAAAGACAGAAAATTCCTCAATGAAACCAAAAATTTATTCAGTTTTTTGAAGATGAATATTTTTAAAACCTTTTTTAATCATCTTTAACCCGAAGTTGATGTTATGTAAAGAAAATAAAAATTCTCAAAACATTTACTCATCCACTTTCTCCTGTGAGTCAGGCCACAAATATTCATCAACATCACATCTTATATATTCTCTTGCAATGCGTTGAGGGAAAAAAACATCTGCTATGAAAAATCCAACTTGGCAGTTTTCTGCAATAATTACCTTGCAAGCAGCGTTCATCGCATCAAGTAATGACATCTGTTTGTATGGTTAAAGGTCAAACACCTTACATTGCCATGAAGAGAAAAACTCTTCAATTGGATTCACGAAGGGGGGGAGTATGGTCGTAAGACATCCATGTGCTTCAAACCACTCCCTGATGCGGGGTAAGCAATGGAAGCTCACATAGTTCCATATGATGACAATATTGAGCTGTCTTGCATCTGCCCCTTCTTGGAGCACAAGTCTGTCTTGCATTTCATCTAAAAATACAATGAAACATTCAGTGTTGTATGGTCCAATCAAGGGTATGTGGGCAATGACACCATTCATGGCAATGGCAGCGCACATGGTGATGTTTGCCCCATGTTGGCCTGGCACATCCGCTGTAGCCCTGTGGCCTATGACGTCCCCTGCCCCCTCCTGACTTTCCCCATGTAGAATCTAGCTTCATCAACATAAACAAACAGCTGTGGTGAGTCACAGCCTTCAAGTTTCAATATTCTTAAAAAAAAAAAAGATGACAACAGACCAAATCATGCAAAGCACCATCAACTAGAAACACAATTACAGTACAAGTAATGAGAAGAATACCAACCTGTACATACTGATATCTCAGTTCCTTCACTTGCTCATTGTTTCTTTCAAATGGTGCCTTGTACAGCTTTTTCATTCCGAGTTGATGCTTACGCAGCACACGATAAATTGCAGAAATGCTCACACTGTGTATGGTGGGAAATATGCCATTGTCTTCAATGATGTGTGACTGTATTTTCCATAGACGTGTAGCATTGTTTGCAATCACCAAATCAATAATAGCCTTTTCCTGTTCTTGAGTGAAGAGTTTTCCTCTGCCACCCATTGGAGGTCTTTGCTCCATTCTGTAGATGAATGCATGCAACATTCATGCTATACAGTAATTGCTTTCATGATGGACACAACATTGAAAAGACTGAAATGAGTGATTGCTAAGGAAAATGTGATTCATAGCTTACCTGTTTTATTCCTATAAGTCCTTATGTCTGATGCAACAGAGGATCTCCTGAGGTTGGGTTGTACCCTCTGACCTGCCTCTCTTATTGTGAAATGATGGTTTATCATGTGGTCCGCCAACGTTGCACAGATCTCATTCAAAATAAATGCATGCCTAAGTCTCCCACCCATACCACCACACACACAGACACCTCTTCCTCTTGTTCTTGCTTGTCTTCCTTTCAGTCTTTCCTCTCCATGTTAACTACACCAAGTAACTGATGACCATTCTTATATATAATTTAGGTCTGATTGGTTGATGAACAAAAAAGCTGTGATAGTTTGCACATATGGTAATTATTACCACATATATTATTTTTTTTGGGATGATCTCTTTCTGTTGAGAATCATGGCTTGTGTTTTGCTTATAGAGACTCAAATAACCAAATTCTGTGGTTCAATGTAAATATCCCACATCTGCTTTTTGTGTGAAAGGATTCAGCATTAATTTACTGTTTTGCATCATGCAGTGGAGTTTTGAGAAATATGTTAACTGTTTTTTGCTCAACCAATTGAGAAAAACTGTGATATGTCACTTTATTAAGTTTTAATATTATTTCAGGTGAGAAAGTAACCATTTATATTTCCAGTATGTGGTCAGTATATCCAAATGCCTTTTTGGAAATTTGGACTGATGTTTTTGATGGGAGGAGCTGCTGCCGGGTAAGATCAGCCGGTCATCTTAGCCGCTAGCAGCCCAACTCCTGAGTTGATTGGCTGGTCAATGTCCATCATTATGCCAGGGAGAACATGATTTGATGAACTGATCGTTGCAGCTCTAATGCATTGTGATATATAATATAATTCCTTTTGGAAGATAAATATTGGTGACAAATATGAAATCTAACAATTGCAGCTGCCACATTAGTTTGTCTGAATGTAAAGAGAAGCTTCTTGTTTTTACTGGACAGAACAACAGCAACAACAACGTCTTAAAATTAACAGATCAGTGTATATTAAGTTTTGTTTATTTTATTAAACTACATAAGAGTGTTTATTTTTGTTTTAGTTACATTACAGACTGAATAACATAATTTACTGCATCTCTCTGTCAATTAGGTTATTCTTTTGTGAGACAAAAAGTGTTAGGGGAGCTTTGAGTTGAGATTATTTTGTCACAGTATAGTCAGGTAGGTTTGTTGAAGCTGAGCTGCTGCTGTCAGCAAGTACACTGCTGTTCCAATTGCAGAATGATTGTACTGCGTCCTCCCATCCTCGGAAGTTTGTACTCCTGAGTCGAACTTGCCAAGTCCAAAGTAACAAATCTACTTGGAGTACTTGGTATTTAGGAGGACCCTATGTCAAATCGTCTTCAGTCATAGCCTGGCACACCCAGTTGCCATGTGTCACTATTTCCTGTATGCATTTCTACATGGTCCAGCCATATACAAGATTTAGATCTAATCTTTGTAGTCGCTTTGACCTTTCTACATGAAAAGTGTTTTGTTTCTGTAGCTTAACTACTTCCAATTAAGTCTAACTTCTAACTTCACTAGCACTGCTGTTTAAATGATACTGTTTTCAGCATTGTCTGTTACTACAGCCATAGCAGTACTGCACAGTAATTTGATGGTGGTGGAATTCAGTATTTGCAGTGTTTGCAGATGAAAATGGCAGAATAAATGAAACAAGTGATAAAAAAAAACTATATGGGGCTACCAAAAGACAATGAGCACCAGCCATATAAACTACTGATATTGTGAAACCCATCACAGATTAGCATAACCTTATTTTAGATCTGTAAAGCTTCATTTCAACAATGAGATCCATGAGCCTCCAGACAAAACAAATTGTATAAACACTGGCAGCAATCCAAGGGAACCCGCTGGATTTAGTGTCTTATAATGATTAACAAAACATTAAGAGTATTTCATTTCAAAAGCCAAGTCCACAGAGCACAGTGAGCTGCTCCAAAATACGAAAAAAAAAATACCACAAAGAGGCTGTGGTGCATAAAGTGATATGTTATAATAATCACACTTTCAGGAGTGACACATGTTTAGGGGAGTCTGAACGTCGCAAAATAAAAGTAAAGACTTGCCCCTACTATCAGAGACAAGTTTGGTTCGCAAGCTGAACATCATGCATACCATGATAGCCTTTGACTATCTAAAGAAATGTGCTACTGGATTTTTTTTTCTTTTTATAGACAACTTTTTTTTAATTGAACTTATTGATGAGACTGCATCTTGAGTGATACAATTATTATGGTCATGATTTCCATTCTTTTTTTTAGTATTTTGATGTTGTTGTGATAGTTGTGTTCTCTGTATCTGTTGGTTACGTTATTATATGATGCAATATCATTCATTCCTCGTGTATTGTCTATTTAGAGTGCCGGGTGTATGCAATCTGTTTTTACTGTTTTTGCCCTAATGAAAACACTGTGAAGCCGAAACCAGTTGGCATTTTAACCAATGTGCCTGACAAAATGAAGGCTTTTAATATAACTTTTCTCCTTGCTCTGCATAAGAGAGCTTGAGGAACACTTTCTTTTCTGATCTTTCTGTCATATCTCTGTGTCATATGTCTGTATCCTTGAAGTGAATGATAGAAACACTGCAGCCCTATAAAAGACTATATGCTCTATAGTGTCCAGTATATATGACTTACACAGCACTAGGAATATAATGTAGGCAGTAATCATAAAAACAGAGTGAAAGCAAATACAATACAAAAACATATCCACATAAATGAGGTTTCCAAATTTTATATTTACCGTACAACAACAAAGAAAACTGTTTATTTCTATTTATTTAAATATTTGTGAGCAAAACCCCATCCTACTTTTTTTTTTGCAAATATCTGTTCAATCTGTGCTATTGTCTGGAGTATTGAAAGCGCAGACAGCCTAGAACCTGGTTTTCTTTGCAGATCGTATCCTTCCTGCTACAGCCTGAATAAACTCAGATCATTTCAGTTCTTGTGTCTTTAGATTATTGTTACAAGGACTCTCAATATTTTCTCTCTTTTCCATTTTTCACTCTGTTTCTTTGTTGTCTCTCCCTCTCTCTCTCTCTCTCTCTTAGCTGACCAAAGAGCTGATTGTGTGCTTGCTGCGGAGGAAGGAGCGAGCAGACTCCACTTACTCTGTGAGTACTCAATCAGTAGGAAACATGCTTGTCTGTTGGGCTTCATGATTTATTACGTGCTATAAATGATTGTGGCCATAGCTGTTTTTCCAGAGAAGCTATGGTAGCATACAGTAATCTCCTCTTCTTTGATCAAGTTATGATAAACATTTCTGGTCATTATATGTGATGCATGCTGATCCCAAGTGGGCTGACGGAACCAGTATGTTAAATATACAGAGTTAATTATTTATTAGTTACTGATCTAAACTATGACTTTGTAACTACAAGTTTGTGTTCAGCATAAACAGTAGTTCTCTTCCATTATGAAGGTAGCCACTAAACTTAGATACATAGATGACTGAATAACTGGATAGTTGATAATCAATTAATTAGGACAAATATACACCACACACTCCAAACATGTGTGACTTTTTTTAATATTATGGTATTGAAAATGCTGAAAATGTAAAATAAAATGAAATACTGTGATGTGCAGAAGTTGAAGGAAGTTGAAAATATAGCCTGACTGATACTGGTTTATTTATACTGATACATATATCAATATTTGATCATCTGACTTTGTTTATAACCATGCTAGTAGCATGGTGCTATTAATAGCAATGTAGCTCCACACTTTGGTCCAGACTCAAATATCTGAACCCGTATCGGATGGATTGCCATGGAATTTTTAACAGACATTCGTGGTCCCAAGAAGATGAATCCTACTTACTTTGGTGATTGTCTGTCTCCTCCTCTAGCACAACCATGAGGTTGATATTTGTTTTTTTTTCATTGTGAAATGTCTCAACTATTGGATGGATTGCCATGACATTTGGTACAGACAGTCATGTCCTCTTTACGATGAATTGTAATAACTTTGGTTATGAACTCATCTAGAACCATTATCAGGTCAAACTTGTGATTGTACAGCTTCGTACATTTGCTAGATTGTCAGTCTCGTGACATTTCTGTCACCCGGACTTGAGAGCACTTCATGCTTATTGCTTAAGAGGGTTCTATGTAAAATAAACTAACATTATTATTTTAATTATTATTCATTTTCCACATAAACACATAACTAACTAAATTCGGTAGGATCCATTAAATGTTTTTATATTATAATATATATCTATTTATAACATGTAATTAATATGCACTGTCCAGGACATTTTACAAAAGATCTCTAGTGGAAAAGCCATGCAATGGAGACTCTGTTTCTGAATTACCACAAACACATCTTTGGCATTTCTGTTCCCTTGTTTCTTGTTAATTATCGGCTATTACAACTACCAATACTGATATATCCACAATACGCATGAGCAATAACCCAGTCTATCAGTCTCTAGCAGAAAAGATTTTCATTCGAGGAGTAGTTCAGTAAGCAAAAGCTTAGGGTTCTAAATAACAAACTGCCCTGTCTGGAGAGAACTGAAAACATATCCATCTGCTTCTGAAAGCAGAAAAATAGAAATGCACATTCTGCAGTGCCAATTATCAGTATGCAAATGATGCATATCTGAGGCTGATCATAACTTTTGACCCAACTCTGTCCAATTAAAAGCAAAAGTTGACAGAAGACCACTAAAGTTCTTTGTATCTTCTTTTGTTGAGTATTTATAAGTATTCATCTCACATCTGAGGACTTCTTGCTCCCTATGCCCAAACCTCATGTATGGTTCTGTTTGCTGAGTCTGTATTGAACTGACAGGATGTTAGCTTTCAATATTCTCCTCCTTCTCTTAGTCAGTGTGTAATATGCACTTGCACAATGAGTGACGGTTTGCCAACTGAGCAGCAGCACTGCTCATGCTCCCTTGTGGCTGACTGGATTTAAGATGGACTGTAATCTGAGATCAGGAGGCTTTTCTGGATATTTACATCCTGGCACCTTCTCTGATGAAACAGAACGGTGAACTGAAGGCTAGAGCTAATTTTCATCTGCAGTCTCTTTGGCAGGTCACAATTCTAACATATAACAGCACATTAACAAACAGTACAAGGCAAAAAAACAAAAACAAAACACAGGACACAGTTACATCACACAGCCACAATGTCAACTAGAAATGACAAATTTGTGCAAGATTCTTGTGCAAGAAAAGCAAGATTATTTGCGTACATGAGAAGATTATGAGACAAAATGTTGAGGCAGTGGTTACAGAGGTAAAGTTTAATCTGAACAATAGTTTACTGAACAATTACTACAGTGAGTGAGGCTCTATGTTTTGAGGCTGTTTGTGCTCTGAGCCATGATAATGTGGCATTAGGTTGATGTCTTTATGGGGCCCTGTGCAATGCTGAATGTCATGCTTATCATGGTACAAAAAAGAGAGGGGGGGAAAAAACATTAATTACCTCTCACAAGGCTACTGATGTTAATTTCTGTAGTCACGTGTTCAACCAATTACTCAGAGCGTAATGAAGTGGAACATGGCTCACCAGAGTTCACAGGACAACCCCCCCCCCCCCTTTTTTTTTTCCTTAGCCTAGTTTGGCTATTCCAGAGTGGGAAGCTAATCATCACTTAACATTAAACCAGGCAATACTTCACTCCAGATACATACATTTATCCGTGTCAATATCCATTCCTCGCTTAATAATTTCTCCACAGCTATCTCGATATCACTCTCTACTGAGAGAGGTGGGGAAAGCACATTATCTATGCCGGGGTGTTACAGTATTAGGGATTATCCCTGACAGATAGTTTCCCTTCCAGGCACCATTAGCTTGGCCTCATCCCATTTGGTATTTCCAACACCTGCGACCACCATCCGCTGGGCACAAGAATTATTGCCATTGTATTTTTTCTAGGGTATATAAATTAATCATGGGGATCACAAGCAACTACTTTAAATTTCTGGACTGTGACCAAGAAACACATCCTCCCCAAGGATGCCAAGTACCTATGCATCATTAAAACAGAGTTGTGCTATCTGACAGAGGAACAGTGCCAGCTCCCTCACTTGTATACCTTACGGGATTGTGGTCTCTGCATTTCCCCACCAGGCATAATAGCTACTGTCTAAGACTAAATGCAATCAAGGTCCTTGAGTATGACTTTGAATGCTTAAAGAACAAAGGCCACGTGTTTGCGTATGGATGAAATAAAGTTGATCAGCTTGAAAGTGAAAGTGGACAGCTGACTACAGCAAACATAAATTAACATCGATCATTGGGCAGAGCACGTACGCTAATGACTCAAGGCTGCAGGGGCTTGTTAGTCAACTCCTGCAATGGACTGTAATGGCTCCCATATCCTCACAATCCACTAAATACCAATGGCTGTGATTCCTCATTGAGCACCCTCACATTGGCACATGATCTGTCTTCGATTCGCATGCATGAATGAATTATGTGGCTGTTAATAAAGATATTACAGTATTACCTAGAAATGATATGTCAAATAGAGCAAATTTGATCCACATCATGCTGTGGTAAGGAGTGAATGTTGTTCATTTCAAGCCCTCAAATCAATGAAACTCAAATTCAAGCTCAAAATGGCAAAGACATCATTATCAAAACAGTTTAAATCAATCAATATAAAGAAACCTCATCCTTGCCCATAGATAAATATTTAGAAGGTAGCTTGTTGTAACTGTCAGTCAAAATCATGGGGCGACTTAAGCGGTGCAGATTTTGTGTCTCATTTGACTTGTTCTGAGTTCCTCTGCTCACATTGTGCTTGGCAAGCTCGTCTGCATTTTAAAACACATTGATTTAGAATTACTTACAGAGAGGCGTTTTGACAAAATGTCTGGAAAACAACATTTCATATCGATTTAAAGTTTCTTAGAGTCCAAAATTAAAGCTTTGCATCTAACTGTAATTATAATATGCAGCTTGGTGTCATTCATCCAGCACCTTAATAATACATAATTACCGTTGACTTTAAAGTAGACTCAGAATAGCACAAGGCAGAGCAGTTTATTGAAAGAAGAGAAAATTTCATATCTCAGAGGCCCAAGTAGGTCAAACGAATGTGGCTTCTATAGTTAGATAGATACAATTTCTTCATTGGTTTTCTCCAGAACAGTCAAATATATCAACCCAGTGAGTCTCATAAGGAAAGACATCAACCAAATCTCCCGCTATTGATCAGTTCCTCTGTATTTGATTGAGACTTGTGACAAGACTGTGGGCAGGATGACAAACAAAAAGGCAAAAGGTTAAAAAAATGTGGAAACCAAATCAATAATGATGAGTGACAAGATGAAGCTTGGATGATCAGTATTGCGTCCTCTTTGAATAAATAATAGAGAGGAGAATAATTCTACTTCACTCCCCATACAACTAATGCTTTTTCTCCCTTTTTCCCTACATGATTAGTGATTTGCTCTGTTTTGTTACATCTGTCTGTCTGCGGCAATTTACTCTAGGAGCTGAGACGGAAAAAGGACAAAGAAGAGCTGTAGGAGAAAATGTTACGTTTGTGAACATTGCGTGTTCATATTAGAACTCATGAAAGCATATAAGCCAAGGGCCTGTTTCATAAAAGCAATTTGCCAGCACTGCTTACATGCACAATCGCAAATGATGGCAGTGTAAAGTTTCAGAAATGACTGTGGCTTGTAAATAGCAGATACATTTGTATGTGAGTCCTACAGGACTGACCGTGCATGGGTCAGAAGTATGATTTTGATGATGGTTTGGTGATGGTATGATTATGGTTTTGAGCAGTGAATTCGAGTGAGGAGTGGAAACCATTTCACGTTGCAAATTGCAGCTTGCATGTCACAAATTTGGTGAAGTGGGCCACAGATTGTTTCCTTGTAGAATGTATGTATGTGTTTTGTTGATACATTTTTAAATGTCGCCCTTTGACTTCCTGCCATAAGAACACAGACATCTTCAAATACTGTAAGACCCTGTGAAAAAAATATTATATTTAAGTAAAGCTGTAAGGGATGTCATGTTTTCTTAAGGCTGAGCTGCTCAGCTGTTACACATGAATTGTATTAACAATATTAATGCAGGCATTTTGTAGGCGTGTGCACTTAAAGAAGTTCTACTATCATATAATTAAAATAAATATTGAATCTGGTATGTATAATACTTTACCAATACTGCACCATTACAGCATAAACTCTGTTGCGTTACTTGTTATGCATGTACGTTATTTGACAAGCTTAGGAACGTTATAAAAGCTTTATTTTTAGTTGTGAATCAATAGCAATAGTTTCTGGCGTCATGATCAATGGAAGATGTGATGTCTGTCTGCATGTTTTGAAGTGGTTTGAATGATTTGCCCACAGAAGGATTATTTTTCTGCTTCAGTTCAGTTTGTCTGTCTGCATTCATTAGCATTCCCTTTGATATATTATGTACACTTAGAACATCACACAATTTGCTAGAGTAAATATGTTGAACCAACAGTTTTCAGAAAGCTTAACATTACCTTTGGCAGGAGCCTCTGCTCATCTGTTGCTGCTGCGAGCCACTTTTTTCCCTCTCTCTCTCTCTCTCTCTCTCTCTCGCTTGACTTGCTCCTGGGAGATAGTGTAGCAGCAGTATGTATACACTAAATATCAGCTCCCCAGTATCAGCTGCTAGCGGGCCCTTCGGCATGGGATCTTGGCTCTGCTTATTTGGTTGAATGAATTATTAATGGCTCACCGATTTTCCACAAGTTCCAGCCTGTTTTTTTTTGTTGTTATTGTTGTTGTTTTTTGTCCAGATGGCTTAATGTAGACTGCATCTCATCATCTTTACAGTGTTCATTTGCCCTCCTTTTCTTCCAGAGCCAAACGGAGGAGGGTTTACCCAGGAAGCATTCTCCACTCTCTGGCAACTGGATGGGAAGACGGAGACTCTTTGACCTTGGAAAATGAAGATGTTGTTGCCATGGGAACTGTTAATCCTTCTGTCACTCAAAGAGTGCCTGGCTGGTGAGATGCCAAGTTGAGTCGCCTTTCATGACACACCTGATATGCATATATCTCTCACAGGGAGGGTTTGCCTCTTTCTCGTGCATGTTTAGGTTATCATTTCCATTTGAAATAAAAAAAGATATCAGTTTCAAAAGGGATCATAATTTTAATGGCTTTTATATCTGGGCAAAATCTACATCAAGTTTGCAAAGGCATGGCCAAAACAGCAGATTTACCTGTGACTTAAGTTTTTAAAGAGCTTAGAAATAAGAACCACAGAGCCAGACATTTGAATTTACTGATGCAGTTTCTGTGTTATTCAAGAGGATGAAGTTGTAACAGGGTAAAGAGAAACAACCTCTTGTCATTCAGAGATTGACCAACTTCACCAATATCATTACCACCAGCCTCACTTCACCCCATCTGTCCCATCCTCTTCCATTTTACTCTTATGATGACATTTTGATCTCAGTTGTTAAGAGCAACTCGACTTTAAATCTTCACTTTTTTTTTTCAGCAACCCTCTGATAAACACGACTCACTGTTAGATTTACATCTGAGGAGAAAACTAACCTATAGGCGAGAATTCACTCTCTGCTGTCTTTTTATGCCTCCCTGGTTTATTATGCAATTTTCTTGCTTTATGTCCAACTGCTGCCACTTACATGAACTGTGGCAAGCACTATAAAAATCCACACTAACTCTTTTTTTTTTTTAACACTAATTTATTCTGTACTCCATTCTCAACAACACGGATCCAATGTATGCTGAGGTGCTCCTTCCCACTGAGAGAAAAGCAGAATAACATTAACCTTCAGTTCCCAAATACCTGTATGAGCCACAGATAAGAGTTAAAATCTCTGTATGAGCTCTCACTTTATGTCTCAAAAGAGTAACCTGTGCAGCCTAGTCACCTTAGTGAGATTTAATGTTGACAGTCACATCTGACGGATATACTGTATGCCGAACTCAAGCCAACCGTTTACAAGTCATCAAACAAATGCATTTAAATTTATACAGTATATGGAGTGGGGTCTATTGTATTGTTATTTATGATTCAATTTCCATTGATTTACCATCTCATCTCAAGTCAGCAGTTTCACAGGGGTATGTCTATGCATCCTGCAAACACAAGAGCAGAGACTGAAGGACTATGCGCATGGCAGCACACGCTGTACTGTACATACATATACCCACTACTGAGCTCACATTTGTATGCATTCCTGTGAAACCTAATTAAGTGTAATTTGTATGTGTGTGTGTTCATGTGTGTTAGTGGTCAGTCTAGTTGGTGTGTTTACAGGGCAGGCCTGTTCTCAAGCATACACACAAACCTCCCGCTCATTTCCCAGGTGAAATAGCCCAGCTATTAAAGGTTCATTAATTTGTTTAATTTAAAGGACACTGCAACCAGGGTAAAAATGAAGCACCTCCCTCAGAGGCTGGGGAAACAAGGCCCTTACCTGAGGCAAAGACTCCCACTCTCATTAGGATGATGATGATGACGATGATGTGGGAGGGAACACTCTTTGTCCTAGTCAAGGTTAGAGACGTGTAAAAAAGCATCTCATCCTCTCAAGTGCACAAAAAGAAACTATTTTCAAGAGCAACACTGGTGTGCAGCTCAGCGTATGACACACGTTATCAGAGAAATGAGAGGGTGGATATCAGTGTGTATGTGTGAGTGTGTGTGTGTGAGTGTGCATCTATTGAAGAAATGCTAGATTTCACGGGAGTAATTAGTGCAACATCGGTTAATTACTCCTGTGTATTGATAGTTTGGCTGGAGCTAACCAAAACAACAAGCTCGACTGAGCAGACACATGCACAAATAACATGCATATAGACAACAGCTTTACAGGCTCTCTAATAATTAGATTAAAGCCAGAGTAAGGCAATACTCTGATATTGCAATTCTCATGTAAACACCTTAACCAAGTTATCCCACTTGCATTAAGATCATAATCACATGAAGCATAACCAAATTAACCAGCTGGGCTACTTGTCAATCTCTGTAATTACTCCTGACATGTATACAGCTTAGACCTATTTCTGTCTGTGTTCTGATTCTGTGCATGAAAGTTCACAGAGTGAACCAGATGCACAGTTTGACTTTAAATAAAGAGTGGCAGATCTACCTCTCAGTTTAACACTTCTTGATTGTACTTAATATAAGTAACAGAGCGCGTGTTAAGATGATCTGCAAATTCATCAGCACTAAAAAAAAAAAAAATCTGTTTTAACAGAAACTTGAAAATCAGAAAAAAACATGTCAAGTCAAACTGAAATTTTAATCAATTTCTGCTAAGAAGTCAGTATGTTGTATGTATATCTTTGGTGTCTGTTTTGACTTGCTTATTTTGTGAAAAATTTTAACTACCAAAAAAGAAGAAATTGTAGGCTATATATTTTCTTGCAGTGGTCTCTGGGGACATGAATTAATGGTTCCTGTCACTTGTTTATGCGTTTGGTTGCAGCTGTGATTTTAGTACTCACTACTCCCTGAATCCACATGTAGTTACTCCATGTAGTGGGTAAAATCATGGTACATAAATATGTATGGTGTGCTAGACAACTTTCTTTTCTATAAAGTGGGACAAACATTGAGTGTGCAAGAGCTGTCAGTGACTCAGCAGGTGTTCAGATAACATGAACAAAAAGTAAGATGGAGTGGTAATCAGTGCTAACATTTGCATCAGAAAGCGGAGGCTAGTTAGCGTAGCTTGATAGCTTCCTCTTTCTGAATGGAATACAAATTTAAGGCTCAAATGTTGAAATTTGAGGGCACCTATCAAGACTGATGTCTTCAGTTGTTAACAGTACAGTACAGCTATTCACAGACTGCATTCACAGAAGTTGCCAGGGTGTCTCCTAGCATTGCTGGCCCTCAAATGTCAGTCAACTGCCATGGTAATCAAAGTATTATTAGCTATTATTATTAGCTTAATCTAGGTATCCATGGTAATAAAATTACTATGCATGCAAACATGCGACTGTGAATGAAGGCAGAAAAATAAAAGACAACTTCATGACTCGTGTTGTAGACTGCATAGAATATGCCTGTTAGCCAATGTGCTACGAGGTTATCTTTAATTGTCCTCTCATCACACTGCATTATCTGTCTCGTGATATGTGCACAGGAGGGTTTATTAAATGCAGAATGCACTCAAAGAGCCACATTGACAGCTAATTATAAGGGTGTAGAGTTTACATACAGTTTCGTGAGTGATGAGTGCTGAATTTTGCATTAATTCAGTCATGTGCTCTGCGCCATTGTACAGCTAATGTATTTTTTTTCAACACAGAGAATACACGCCATGGTCCTGTCTTCACCCAGGAGCCTAGTGACAGTATTTTCCCACTGAGCACTGATGATAAGCAGGTGTTTATTAATTGCAAGGCAAAGGGAAACCCACCTCCACATTATAGGTAAGTGTTTTAACTGAACTTTGACTATAAGGTGAGACTACAGTGTGTAGTATCAGTGAACGTGTGGTGCAATTTGCTCTGCTAGACTTCTTCATGATACCATATCTTACATATACTACATTCATGTTTGGGTGTAGTCATTCATTAGGAGTAAGAAGGCAATTCCATTTTTGTGCATGTGTATCCTTGTTTTCTGGTTCTTTTCCAAATATTCAGTGGAAAAAATTAAAATGATATGTCTATCCTAGCATTAGCAAATGTGGTAACTAGGCAAAGTTGTGTGTGATTTTTGTTTTGCCATCTATTTGCCACAGGTGGAAAGTGGATGGGGGAGAAATAAACACAGAGTCAGATCCAAACTACAGCCTTGTAGAGGGGAACCTGTTGATCAATAACCCTCATGTCATCAATCATGGAGGAGTGTATCAGTGCATCGCCACTAACTCATTTGGGACCGTTGTGAGCAGGGAAGCAAAAGTCCAGTTTGCTTGTGAGTACAAATATGGATTTTTGAATATGCCTATTGTAAGACATAGAATGTTTTTGTGAAGAATACTAAATATCAGTTATCTGAGTAGGGTTGAATCAAAGGCAATGAAGAAGCAGCTTAGATAAGAGGTGAAACGTCTTCAGATATTTTAAACCAAGTCCACTTGCCCTCGATTCATGACTGATGACTGAGAATCTTGACAGACATCTAAATATTAATTAAATATTTATAAATTAAATATATAATGATATTATATTCACAACGGAATAGAATACAGATTGTCCTGAATAAGGCTTTTCCACAAGATACCAGAGGCCATGATGATGTCTTTAATGTGTAGAAGACTGTAGGAAAACAAGCAAAAATTCAAGTGTTTTTGCCCTTAGCATTTTGCCTTTTGTTCTTAAGAAATGACCTAAATAACTGATTGATTATCAAAATTGTTGGTGTGTAATTTTCTATTCAGTGACTAATCAATTAATCAACCAATCATTTCAGCTCTAATTTAGAATGTGAACACAAACTAATTTTAATGCTGCCGGTAGGGTTCTAGGAATGACAATGTTAAATAGTCTCACTTCAGCACTGCTGGCTGGATTTCCATGAAATTTACTGCACTTATTTATTGTCCCAAGGAAAAATACTAATGGCTTAAATGTTCCCCTAACTCATCATCCAGCACAACTAACATGTCTTCTACATGCCTATCAGTTCATGACAGAATACCTAAAGTGTATGTAGTTAGTTGCAACTTCACTGTTAGATGCCACTAAATCTTACACAGATCCGCACAGATCCCACAGTAACACAGTAGCGATAGCATGGCAACATGCTAACATGCTACACATTAACCTAATAATCTAATAATGATAATTATAATAGTGAATCGTTAATAGTTGGATAATAGAAATTTGGTCAAAATCACATGTTTATGTTTTTTATGCTATTTGAGCCTTTTTTTTTCATTGTACATTTAATACCTAAAGATGGCCTTGCAAAGATGTCCACAGCAAATTTTCAAATGCAGGGAGATATTTTTCTGGAATTTTCTGATTGGCTGCCCACTACTATGTCTGAGGCTCTGGTATGTGGTCTCACCAGTGGAATAGATGAAGGAAAGAGGACTGGTATGTCTTGATTTGGGGGATTTTTAATCAGTAGAGTTTTGATTTGATATTTGCTTGATCCCTCCAGGGACTTGGTTGGTATTTCTAAGACTTTGGGATTGATATGTCTTCCCGCTGTTTATTCTCTCACACAGCACAGCAGCATTTAATTAAAGGTGAAAGTAATCTCTCAAGCTCGATTGTCGGGGGGCATTTTTGCGCGCCCTCTGCCCGATCTTTTGCACGTGCTGAGATATTAGCAGGGGACTCTCGGGTTTGACTTGTAAGCCATGTGAACAGACAGGGTAATATTCTGCAGAATGAAACGCCCTTCCCTGGATGTCACCTTTAAGTAAAAGTTATTACAGCTGTCAAACCATGAAAAGTTGTCTTTTTTTTATTTTATATTCACCAGTTCTCCAGAACTTCAGCAGGAAGTCAAGGAACACAGTGTCAGTGAGAGAGGGTCAAGCTGTGGTTCTGCTCTGCGGCCCTCCACCCCATTACGGAGGTACACTGCTCTGTCCTAACTCTTCTGCATTGTCTGCTGTAGTTTCACACTCCTGCTTGCCTCAGCAGTCTTTATTGTTCCTCACTCTGCCGCTTATTATCTCCCTGTAACACTGCTGTGTCTCTTTTGTTTTTATACCTTCCTACCTTCTCATTTTGCTGCTCCTCTTTTCGAACTCTGACACACTGTTTTCCACTCACTTCTCCTTATCTGTCAGAGAGGGAACTTTTATGATCATCCTCCGCTCTACCTGCCCAGACCCATGCCTTCACATCTATAGTTCATAGCTTCACACTTCTTAACCTTGAGCTCACTTTTCTCACCCATATGATCTGTGACCATGCTGTCATCTATAAAGTCTCCAGTGCTCCACTTCCCCAACTGTCATTTTTTTTCTCCTGGATGTGGGCAGGTTATCTGTGGGTAATAAAGGCTGCTGGTGGCTGCTGTGGCCGGGGGAGCGTTTATCCCGTGGCACAGCTGTGGCTCGGCTCATGTGTCTGTCTGCTGCTGATTAGCAGACCCTCAAAGTGGTCCGCACTCCTGCAGCCATTCGGTGCCCACCAGCACAATTTCACGCCAGTGTACCAGCTTTTCTCTGCTCTCTGTTTCCAGTGGAATCCTGCGGCCACGTGGGATTCCACACTTTAGCAATTTGCCCTCCAGCTTTCCCTCCCTCCCCCTTAAAAGCCTCCATCTCTTATTTTCCGTCTTAAACAGAGCGTAGTCACACATTTGATGGGATTTGGACAACACGATAATGCTAGCTTGAGGTATTTTGAAATTGAAAAAAAGCAGAATAGAAAGGTTTTTTTTATTGCCACAAGGTTTAAATTATGTCAAAGCTTTTTTAATGCTTGTTGATGTACCACTAGAGGAATACAGTGATGCACCTTATTAAAAGAGGAATCATCTGAAGCTTCTTTGAGCAATCAATAGGTAAGTGGTCTAAAAGGAGCCGTGCTGAGAGTTAAACTCTGTCAGAGGACATGAGATTATGTGCCTGCAAGTCCTCTGGTGCTATGAGACTGCAGCTCTTAAACAGACCCAGTCTCTGATAGTCCCTAATCATGAAAGGTCTGTCAGTTTCTGCCCTGACTTTCCCTGTAATGATTTTAATTCACTGTTTTCCCTCTAGGAAGCAAGTGGGACTTTTTACCGTCTGCCCAGTCAAAGGGGCTGACTGCAGAATGTCATGTGTATGATACAGGAGGGCTGCTCTAATAGCCACGTTCATTCTGCAGTCCTTGCAGACATCTCTCTCCCTTTCTTTTTTGTGTTTCTCGTTCTGTGTGTGTATGTGTATGTGTGTTTTTACACTTTTACATTGACATTCCTATCGGTCCTTCCCATTCTTTATTTTGACACATTCCTTTCTAATCAGTGTGACCAGATTAGTAGATCAACTAAAACAGATATTCCGTCTAAAATATCTACAGTAACATAGGAAAATTAGAGACTAATAAGCACACATGTAGACTTGCAAGCAGTCCTTTGGTAGAGGAGGAGTAAATAAAACACTCTGCCGGCTCTTTATTCCCTTAAAGGCTAACACTGTCACAACAGCTTGCCATATTGGTCAAAGGTGCACATTTGTATGTCAAAGGTCACCATAGAAGAACTCGAATTGAAAGATTGCACCTTTGCTGAGAAATGTCACCGTTTTAAGGCTGGCATTATACAGCACCGGTTAAAAGTTGAATGGGAAAGCATGGTCCAAACTTTGGAGTAGTACTGTATTTTTTTAGTGTCAACAAATCCCACGAAGACACCACAACCAACAATGCATTAATCCTGTTAATACTTTCCACCTTTCCTACCTTGCACTCAGCCTCAAGACCTACTGAAGTCTTAAATTTCAAAAAATATCTCTCAAATATATAGTTTAATTTTTCAAAGGGTACTCTGTAATTTCCTAAAAGAAGTGGGCACTGTAGTTTACAGAGAACGTTACTCAAACAGAAGTTAATAGTACATTTGTTGAATACAGACACATTTGGTGGGATTATGAGTATTTACAGCACCAGCATGGTATATGCTGGATTTTCTCCATTATATAGTTTTTTTTTTCATAACAATGTAGCTCTACAGCACAGATGAAAAAAAAACAATATCAGGCTTTGGATACACGGACAATGCTTGTTAGTAGGATCAATTCATTGTTGGTTTACATGGGATTTGTTGACAATAAGAAACGTATGAAATATTACCAGCCTTATCCTTAAATTGTACAAGTATATTTTTAGAGGAGATGAGAAATTAAATATTTTATAATTTATTTGTAATAATATCTCTTCATATGTATTTATTTTCATTCTCACTGTTCTGCAGGTTTTGGGAATGTCATAGGAAGGTGTGTCTGTATTATGTCTCAGTAGCTACATTTCTTGACCTATTCTCTTTTTTTCAGAGATCAAATATTCATGGGTATTCAACGGACAGCGCAGTTTCCTGCAACAGGATGTCCGTCGTTTTATCTCTCAGCGGACGGGAAACTTGTACTTAGCCAAAGTCGAAGCCTCAGACGCAGGGAACTACACGTGCGCGGTGAGAAACATGATGACCAATGCGACAGTGTTCAGCTCTCCAACCCCTGTGGTGGTGCGGAGGGATGGTAAGCATCCTCAGTTCACTTCTGCTGTCTCCTGGTTGTCTTGAGCACTGAACTGATGCATGCTGCCGGAGGGAGGGCAAGCCTAAGAGATAAATCGCTTGTCTTGAGCGTGACACTGTTTTTGCTTTTGCTTACAAGCAAGGTTTTTGTCTGTGAACTATACGGGGTTATGTATGCGAGAAACCCTCTCTATCTGCATGAAGGCACATATTTACATAACCAGAAATGTAGTCTGCTCTGACAAAAATGCACGCACACGCACACACACACACACACAGCAAGAAGCTTGCCACACATACTGAACCCCATCATGACCGTTTATGTGTACCACTTCAGATTTGAGCTAGGGCAGATATGTAATCCAAACTCATCCATGCGCTAAGCCAAATGCTGTTGTATACGGCGTTTACACGCACGCTCACTCTCTGCCAGTGTCATTCACGCCAGGGTTCTTACATCCAATATGAATTACAGGAAACTGCATGTTCCTGTTTTGTGTTTTGAATGATGTGATTTGCTTTTATCCCTCATGTAGCAGTGATGGGTGAATACGAGCCAAAGATTGAGGTTCAGTTTCCTGACACCCTTCACATTTCTAAAGGATCATCAGTGAGGCTGGAATGCTTTGCCTTAGGAAAGTAAGTGTCATAAACATAAGCTTGATACAGCTCTACTCCTAATATTACACTGTCAAATTTGTGAAGTGGCCAGGCATCATCTATTACATCAAACACACTGACAAACATGGCAGCCATCCTTTTGGTCAATGTAAGCAGGAGCATGTGGCCACTATGACCTTTTGTGTATGACCTCTACAGCCCTGTGCCTTCAATCTCATGGAGAAGAGCTGATGGAAACCCACTCCCTGGGAAGATTAAAATCAACCACTCCAGTGGGGTTCTGGAAATTCCATACTTTCGCCCAGAGGATGCGGGTGTGTACGAGTGTGTAGCCGAAAACAGCAAAGGACGAAATATTGCCAGAGGGCAACTTTTATTCCACAGTAAGAACACTGTATTATTTTACTTCCTGTATCATGGAGATGGCTGCTAATCTTTTTCTCCTTCTAA
This sequence comes from Euthynnus affinis, assembly GCA_029490765.1. Classification (NCBI taxonomy): domain Eukaryota; kingdom Metazoa; phylum Chordata; class Actinopteri; order Scombriformes; family Scombridae; genus Euthynnus; species Euthynnus affinis. Next base: position 6,144,739 of record CM055840.1, on the reverse strand, counting down.
AGTGATTTATTATTTATTTTATCTTCAGTAATTAAGTTTATTTCTCCACAGTGTGAAACAACCTTATAATGCCAGGATAATCTGGACTTAATTTGGGCTGCTGTTTTGTCATTATGACATTAAAGAGCTCCTCTGGCATACTGAACATTTCTTTTAACCAGTGGCCTGAAGTGGAAGATAAGATTACTTACATGTCAGGATAGGTCTTTCACCTCCATAGAATCAAAAGGAACCAGCTGTCAAACTCAAAGCTTTGAAATAAGTCATTTGTATGTCGTAGGAAAGTATTGTCTACATCAGTGAATATCACCATCGACCTCCATAGGCAGAGAGATGAGAGAATCTCCACTGTCTGCTGCACTGTATGTATTGATAAGGAACTATGGATATCACTCACCAGTGACAATGTTCTGGGGCTAACATTTTTGGTTTTGTTTACAACTCATGGCTGCTGAATGAAAAAGTGTCAACATTCTAATTTGACATCTCTATTGCTAAATATTAAGCAATAAGGGTTTGTTGACACAAAACAGTTGTAAAGCACGGTTAGGTAAGTTTATTTGTCTAGCATATTAGATAGAAATCATACCAAATCTTATATCTTCTGGCAGTTTGTTCCAGTTCTTTGGTGCAAAGTAACTTAATGCTGCTTGTCTGTGTTTTATTCGGACTCTGGGAACCATTAACCATTACCAGAGAGGCAGAGGGGGTTCATTTGGTAAAAGACATGCATTTGGTCCTAAGCCAATGACAGATTTATAGGCAAGCAGCAGTCATTTAAACTTTATGTAATGACACAGTGGAAGCCATTGCAGACACCTGAGAATTGGTGGAATGTGTTCAGTTTTCTTTGTCTTTGTTAGGACCCTGGCAGCAGCATTATAAATGGGCTTAAGTTGCCCCAGAGTTCTTTTGGGGACACCTGATAAAAGACTTACAATAGTCTAAACTGTTGGAAATAATAGGGTGGCATGTCTGGACATGAATTCTGATTGCTGTTTTTCAGATAACAGGCGGTGGATTAGATTTGATGTGGCTTGTCTTTGAAAACCAAAAAGAAAATACATTTCAGTGTGATAACAGTTTCAGAGCTAGAGTCTCCAGTTTTTTCTGCAATTATCTAAAGCAGGTTCAGGCACATCCAGTGATGGATTTATTCAATGTACATGTTGAGTGATTCTATGAGACTATAGTGGTTTAGTGAGAGGGCAAGGTAAATGTCAGTGTCTTCTGCAGCATTTTAATGATTTTATTGTTTGCATGATTTTCATAATTTGGCCTAATGGCATCATGTAAATGTAACAGTATTGCTGAAGTATGGAAGTAGACAATGCATCCCCAGGTATCATCTGTGCAATACTGTGACAAAGTGAAATGAAAACAGACTTAGCAAATAAAACTTAAAAGTGGACTTAAAAGTCCACTGAAGCTTCCACTCCACTGCAGAAACAAAAAAAGCAGAAGACAAAAACATCAGATCTGTGTGGACCAATGAGGAGACTGTAACGCTCCTCTAATTTATACATGAAAAAAACCCATAAATTCCCTAAATTTTCTATGTTGTTTTTCCCTGATTAAGGATTGACTCTCACTCTTTTAATTACTCATCGTGTTGCTCCCTCTTCTTCTGCAATGGTTTAATGGCCCCTGACTGGAAAATTAGCGCCACCAGCTGTTTATCTTGATGACCCAACTCCAGTGGAAGGAGACGCACATTCAAATTTTCTTTAGCCAAATATCCAGAAATTCTGAGCTACGTTTGAATGGAAACCAAGTTAATGTGATTGGCCTGGATTGTTAGCAGGCCATAGTACACCTATTGATAATGTCCTCTTCTTCCCTCTCTCACCCATGTATTGTTTTCTATTTCTATTTTCTTTTGTTTTTTGGTTTATTGATCCTTGTTGCTTTGATAACAAGGCCTACAGGCCAGGCTATATTGTAATTCAATGATTAACAATGTTTTTCTCCAATGGTGTTGAACTTCAGCCAGAATTAATGGAATAAATGGAATTTTGGTTCGTTACTTCATTTTAGTGCTTGCAACATTGTTTATTATCATTTGTTCTCTGACCTTGGTGATTTCAAATCTTACTAAACTGTGTCCACGGTGAACTGCGTCTACTACTACACAATGCGCCTGCAGGTCAGTCCCAGGCACTGACTGTGTAATGAGCTGCTGCCTTAGTAAATCAGGAGCTAATTACACGCAGATTGCAAGCGCACAAATGGAATGAAGCAAGCAGTACAAATTTTCCTTGCCCTTTCATGTATGCAAATCTGACCCGAAGACAGCAAAACCACTCTAGCAGTCAAAACAAGAGAAATTCGCATTCACATTCATTTGAGTTAGAAAGAACATTGATGTTCCAAATTTGGAAAGGATACTCATTTAGAGGGAATTCTTTAGCTCAATGACGTCCCATTTCTATTTCAGAATTTTCTATCATAATATATTATTGGAGTTGAATTTTCAAAATCATCAATACAGTGCATCCATATACTGGTTCATGGTAATACAGCTGTGAAGCAATTTTGACATTTTAGTAAATACATATTCATAGTCATTGGTCTTTTTCACAGATGTTGAACATCTGCATTGGCTCCAGACACTGAAAGATGCTCACATGGCAATTGATGCTAATCTGCAGTGGGAATGTAAGGCCATTGGTAAACCCCGGCCTACATACAGATGGTTGAAGAATGGTCAACTACTACTAGCAGAGGTAAGACTCCCCAGGTAACATTGAGGATTTTTTTTTAAATAAGCAGAATAATGCAAGATTCAGACAAAGAATACACTGCAAAGGTCTCCTTTTAGAGGGAGTGTTCATATCAGTTGGGCATAGATACTGGAGGGCTCACTGGAAAAACTATAAAAAGGACAGTCCAAAAAGTTGCAAATACATATTTGACAAAAAATGTAAATCTTTTACAGTGAGTAAAAGATGTTATCAAACATTATTCAACTGGCCTGATTTTCAGGGGAGGATCCATGTGGACACTGGTAGACTGACAATATCCAGGATCAGTCCATCGGACTCTGGGATGTATCAGTGTGTGGCAGAGAATGAACATGGGGCTGTCTATGCCAGTGCTGAGCTCAAGGTTGTAGGTAAGCAAGTTGTTTACCCTGTATCATTTACAATGAATTGAACCAGAGGCGAGTCAGAGATATAAATTGTGTGTGCAGTATATTGTGTTGTCAGTGGGATAAAGTGCTTCATATCCGAAAGTAAATAAATAAATAAAAATAGGCTGAACTAGCTCCTCACTCAGTTATGGCCTTGCTCTTTCATTTCCATAATTATTTCATACAATAAGCCAGCCTGGTGAAATATAATTTCTGTAATTACTGGTGATATACTTGACATCTTTGCGATGAACAGTTGTTGCCCCTCAACAAAGTGAGACAAATGACCTCAACATGGATCTGTTCCTCAGCCTCCCCACCTGACTTCACCTGGCGCCCTGTGAAGAAGTCAACGGTCATCCAAAGGGGGGGTGAGGTGGTCTTAGAGTGTCGCCCCCACGCTTCCCCTAGAGCCACAATCTCCTGGTGGAGAGGGGGCGAACTCCTGAAGGACAGCAAGAGGTAGGGTATTGTATGCACTGCTGCTCAAGCCACTGACGACATCTGTTAAAGGGTTTGCACATGTGGTCATGTTCATTTCTAGGTCTCATTGTTATTTATGCCTCAGCTCAAGGGGACTTTGGAAGTCAGTGTTGCATAAAACAGGCTTGTTTGGTCCAAGAAATGGATTTTTCTAGACAGACACCTTGCATGTCACATAGATATAGATGATGGATTTCTGTTGACACACTGTAGTTTTGTCTGATGCCTTTTCAATAGATGTGAGAATCAGGCCATGACCCCTACTCTATCGGTTTTGTAAGGATACAAGATAAAGAGTACAATACGATTTAGCTGTTTGAAACTTCAAAGCATTCAGTGTCCCACAGTTTCACAGCTCTTCAAAGCAGTCAAAATGCTGGATGTAGAACTGAGATCCTGTAGGGACACTGTGTGAAAACCACAGAGAAAAACAATCCAACTCTACCTCAGGCTATATGATGGGCCACACTACATCATGATATAAGGTCTGAGGTGAGACCCACAAGCTAAAAAAAACTGTGTTGTTGCATTGGGCCTTAGCACAAACTAATACACACAATAAGAACCAACAGAGTACAGGTTCAGTATGACAACTGCTTTCATTGAAGAGTTGGGGAGGTTCAGATTAAATGTTCATGTAGGTTTTGGGCTGGTAACTGCTAGAGAAGTCCAAAAATATGTTTTAAATAAACAGAATCATAGTTCCTAGAAAACTCCAGAACAGTTTACCAGTCGTCAGCAATCAATGAAAATCACTTTCCATTTGCTGGACTGTGGGACTTAAAGTAGATCTGAGGCACTCCAAACAGAAATTCTACAGGTTCCAGTAATGGCATTGTTATTTTAGGCTAATGACATAACATTGGAGCATCCACTGTAGATAATTTCTTAAAGGAAGGAAGTACAGTATTGGAAATCCTGGTGTCTCCCCATTAAGCCATTCTTCAGCATGTCAGCAAATCATCGGATACCTGAAAGCCTTGTTCTGTTCAGGCTGCAACTATAGTGACTTACAACATCATCCTGGATAAGGAGAATTTAAAATAAAGAAAAACATAGTCTGATTTCTCAAGAAGACTTCTTTGTCTGAAATCTGTACCTGTTGATCAATTAACTGTAGATGAGAATGGGTGATTTTAAATGTCTGAAGTAATTTCCCCTCTTCCCCCTTCCATTACTGAGTTCAACAGCAAGCTGTAGTTGCTAGCTGTAGTTTTGTTTGTTTATCTAAACATTTTGACACTGTTGCCATTTTAAGAACACCATTCAAAGATAATGGAAGTTCTGCACATATTAAAATAGCCCCCATGCAAAGCAGTATAATATGCAAATAATTGTAATATGGTCTTAGAATGTATATGTTTATATGTGTATAGCTCCAAGCTTGTATATTTATAGACAGTTACAATTAAACTCTAAATGGTAGCTCACAGCAGAACCACTAACACTTCATTAGGTCATTAGCCTTAATTGCATGTGTTTGTGTGCATGCTTTAGCCAGCAGTGAACATTTAGTCAAGGAGCAGAGGCCCTCTTCAAGCCTCGTCATTCAAAGGAGAATGCTATTTTGTGGTGTGCGAAAAATAAAAAATAAAACCATGGCTTCAAAAAAAAAAGGTCCATATTTATGCAGAATTGTCTCCTGTTTTCTTCTTGTGACACTGAAGGTGAAAAGATACTGCTTGAAAATTTGAACACGTATATTAGCAAAGCAGGAAAAATAGGGTTATGCTAAAATGGAACAACAGTCTGATATCTAACTAGACAACAACAATACAATATAATCTTCTTTTTTTTTTAGCATAACATGTCCTCTACATGGATCATCAAATACGTATTTAAGGGTTTTTGTTTATAATATTTGCTCATATACTAAAATATAAGCAAATACTTATCAAAGAGTGGGAATTAGAAATAAAGGTCTCTCTTTAATATAAACCCGCTTCCAATTAAGGCCAAAGGAGCTTTGTCGGATCATAATAAAAAGATGAACGTGGTAAATGTGACATTTTAAAGTACAGATTTTTGAGTTTCAGATTTTTCTTATCTATCAATGATCAAACTCTAGATGTTAAAATGATTACAAGGAAGAGACAGTGTGTTATTGCACCCTGACCAGAGTGCTGTTTAATGGACTCTTTTGACACATAACCAACATGTGAAATTAAAATGTGTAGCTGCTATACTTCTGTTGTTTTCCCATCTCTTTTTTATTTGGATCTGGCTCAGATCAATATGTACAGCCGTATTTCCATAGACTATCTGTAACTCACTGGACCTGCCTCCCCATGTGACCAGTGGGATTGATTAGTTATCATAGCTGCCATGGGTTGGTCATGAGGAAAGGAAGAAAAGTTACCCAGGCATTACCCAGGCAATGCATTTGGACAAGAATAGAAATTCACAGAATGGAACGGAGTTTGTCTACAAAGCAGATAGTTCTTTACGTTTCTATTTGTTTTGCAGCTCATTGCCCCTCAGGTCATGTTCTCAGTGTGCCTCCATCACTCAGCATTTGATATTTTTGTCAATAAATCAACGCAAAGCACCCTGTGTCAGACATGCTCTCTGGGTCTCAGCTTAGCCCGAGTGAATACATATTTATTCTTGGGAGCCAATATGAAATTGTTTGATTTTTGAGCTGGCTGCTCACAGAATTTCTGTTTGATTTACTGAATCCAAAGGTCACAACAGGAGAGCATTATCTGCCTCATTTATGCATATGTTTACATGCTTTCCATCTTGTCTAGTTAGAAACACGGTGCCAAAATAACTATTCGTTGAAAGTGGGGTTTTATAAATAAAAATGTCTCCTCTTTTTTACACTTTAAAGTTTTATTTATTTGACTACAATTCCATTGGAGAGTCTTTTAACAAAGGGAAATCTTGAGTGTAGAAGTACTAAGTCACAATCTGTCACACCTGTACGACGAGGTCAACATTTCTCTGCGTAATTGTTGTTTTAGTCATGTTTCCCTCAAGAGCTGTCATCAAACTCCAAGTTTATTTTTCCCGTGAGACCCTCCTGACATGTTTTCAAGTGAGACGCTTCTATATGCACATCTCCACATTATTACTTTTCAGAAATGGCTTGTAGTGTGTTGATATTATCTCCACGTGTTGTTGAGCGATAAGGCTTCAGGTAAAGATCACATTCAAATTGCGCCTCTCCAGTTTCGCTCTCCTCTTCCTATCGCTGTCCTGCCTGGCCCTTGTGGCCTGTTGTATATCCAATTAATATGTGCATTTAAGCTATTGTGCTGTCAATAGTATGCTGACCCTACAGCAAATCTGTTCTGCTTCAGCAAAGATAATTGTTATCTTCTGAGGCGTGTAAATAGACTTTTGCAATAGATTCTGAAGCCCTCATTCAAAATGAAATAAATGAAAAAAATGAAAGTTTAAATGGCTTGAGAAAAGAGACCGTATCTCAGCCAGGAAATAGTTCGTTTTATTCTTATTATCTCTTTTCATCCAATTAACAACTAAATAATGTTTAAGCGAATGAGACGTGTGAAATCATGATGGGCTGTTTCAGTTTTGTCACTTTCCTCAGACAGACTATCATGGAGGATGGGACTCTGCGTATCGCCAACATCAGCAAATCTGACGGAGGCAGGTATACATGTGTGGCCAGAAACCATTTCGGAACATCTAGCAGTACAGGGACGCTGATGGTGAAAGGTACTCTTTTTTTTTTTCTTTTTTTTTCTGTCCACAGGTTTCCACTACTGTACCTTTTAAGGCAAAGGGTTTAAACTTTTGTTAAGGGAAAAAAAATACTAACTCAAGCATGAAATTGATAATGAAATATATAGCCGTTTTATGTTCCCGCCGGTTTGACAGACATATAAGTCATCCATGGTTTTGTCAGCTGTGAGTTATTGTTCATGTAGCGGAGGGGGGCACACCATCGGCGTTTATAGCTGTGAGTGAAGAATTTTTTTGTCACCAACATTTAATTTAAAAAGAGCTGCTGTAGCATTTTTACATTTGAGTTTTTAAATAATGATGATTATAGAGAGAGAGCACTTTTTTTTTCGTTCTAGTTGACATTGTGATTGCAGTGTGTTTAATTATTCATTACTGAGTTATGGGAGGCATTCGCTTCCTAAGTGAGGTTATTTAAGGTCACTTAATTACACTGATAGAGAAGAATCTGTCTCACTATTCTGGGCAAATTAAGCTTTATTACCTTCTTCATTCAGATGGTTTTTATAGAGATACAGTGATACATACAGTAACAAATGATTCTCTTTTTTTTCCCCCATCAATGCTGTAGAGCCCACGAAGATCATTGTTCCACCCCTGAGTTTGGACGCCACTGTGGGACAGAGCCTTGTGTTGCCCTGTGAGGTGTCCAGTGATTCTTCCCTGAGCCCCATCTTCAAGTGGTTTTTCAATGGGAAAGCAATAGATTTCAGCAGGCAGGAGCACTTTGCAATGATTGGAGGGGTATGTATAATGTGGGTGAACACTGCCAAAAATCACCAGGCACAGGTCAAAGAAAATTAGTTCCAAAGATTTGACCTACATCCTTTTTTTCTGTAGGTGGAAGCTGACAGAGACTGATCATTTCTCTGAGACTGATATATTAAAGCTCCTGAGAGCTTTCTTTTCAGTTTTCAGGGCCTTAGTATTCTGTGTTATTCACATCACAAATTCAGTCTGTGTGGAATTTCCTTAAATGCCTCTCATTTTTCATTAAAAACTGGATTAAGAATTTATGTATTTAATGGAAAAAAAACCTTCACTATACCAGGAGACCCCACTGCAGCATTTAAATAATAGTGAAACATTAGGATATGTGGTTGGTGGCATCGCTGATACCATCTTAACTATAGTGTAACATAAAAACAGATGTATGTAATCTTAAAGCCATTGTTCAACACTTTTGGAAATGCACTTATTTGCTTTCTTAACAAGAGTAAGCTGAGAAGATTGATACTGTGAGAGAGGTATCAGTCTTCTCATCTAACTCTCAGCAAGAAAGCAAATAACCATTTTTTCCACAAACTTATCTTTATATACACTGTAGATTGAACTTCCTCTATGAGATCATAAAAGCATTAGAGCAGTTCTTGTTTAAGAATGGGTTTTGCCTTGAAGCCCGTGTGTCAGAAATGGTGTATACCTATTTCAGAGATGCCAACAGATGTTACTGTGTGTTATTTCTGAGGGGAAAACTTGTAAACAGGGATGACATTTCTCCAGCCTGGAGGTAATCTCACTGTATGAACAAATCAATCAATTTCTCCCTGAACAAAGGAGCCTAAATTTTTGTGATTACAAGATTTATGCTCCCTCCGGTTCAGCACACCAGGCCCACTGAAGACGATGTACAACACTGACATTTCCATTGAACATAATCACAACAGCTGTTTAACTTGCTTTTTTCTGTCAGCACAGAGGGAACAATTTGTGAATTGCTGTATTTTGTAGAAAAAAGCATTTGAGAATCATGTGCATGTGTGTATATACACAGTGATGAAGTGCAAAAGGCAACTCTGAAAATGTCTTTCTAAAGCCATTTATCTGAGCTGTAAGGGTAATGTGTAAACACAGCAAACACAGACAGAAAGAAGAAAAAAACTGTTTCAAAGCAAATTAATTCAGTTTTACATTGTAAGAAAGGCTACACAAAAATAACTTGTTTTGCTAGACTGTCATGTTCTGCAGTCAGTTCTTCCAAACTTCTTTTGTGAAGGATTTACAGCACATGACTCAGAAAAGAAATTTAATGTGTTCCAAGGATTTTCCATACTTTTATTTCTCGTGTTTTCTCTCTCTGCAAGACTTTTATACGTATGTGCCTTTGTCATTAGGGATTTGCGGGTGACCTAATGGTGAGGAACATTCAGCTGAAGCATTCTGGGAAGTATGTGTGTATGGTACATACTGAAGTTGACACCGTCTCAGCAGCAGCAGACTTAATTGTCAGAGGTATGCTGTTCCTCCTTACTTACAGCACTGTCATCTCGGAGCACTCTCCACGGAGATTTTCTATTTTTTGTTTTTCCGAGGAGTGTATGTTTTTCTTAACATTATGACACACGCATCTCACTGCTGTCAGATGAAGGCTGTATCACCAAGATGCCAGTTTTCAGAGTGAAAACTAAATGTACTTTCGGATTGACAACCACAAACTTACGGAATTAGAGAATTGTTGTGTCATAAACAGATCGTGCATTAAAATCACCCTGATTTTGATTCTATGATCGCTACACTTATACAGGAGGTAGAGAAAAGTTACCCCAAAGGCTTCAGGGTTTCCAAAAGATCAGAGACCAGCCTCATGCAAAAATAAAAACACTTTCTCAAAAACTTGTTTTCAGCAAATTCAACACCAAATACATCTTTGATGTTGAAAATTGAGTATCTGTAATAACCTTAAAAAGTAATAACTTTATGCACATATTTCAAGCTGATGCACTAAGCATCAGTGATTCATTTAATTCCAGAGTCCCACTTGACGTTTTCGATGAGCATCCTGATTGGCATTTAGGGATAATTATTATGTATTCCCTTCTCAAAAAGGTTATAAATTACCTGTTACTTGATTAATATAAGTTATTAGGGCTGGTGTCAAATCTAAAATGTTTTCTCACATTACTTTTCCAGCGATTATCCATTTAGAACAACTCGTGAGAAGAACAACAGTTGCCTATAAGTACTGTAAATTTTGAATTTGAAACAGATGATTACTACTGATTATAATGTAATTATTTTCCCCACATTTGAATCGAATTGTGCATTTCTAATAAAACACGACAGTCCTACTACTTTTTTTCCCATTACAAATCAAAAATAGCCACTTACAGCTACCTTTTAGGAACAGAGGTCATCTATATTTTTTTCTTGGATTTGGGGGATTGGAGCTCTTTACATCTACAGTTTAACGTTTCATGGTGACTGTATTATAATGTTGTAATCACAAAGGTAAGTCCTGAAAGTGAAACGTCATATGTGCAAGGTCATAGTCAGCCATGATGAAAATCCAAAACCAAATAGAAAAGGTGTTCCAGACAGACCCAACAAAGAGGAAAATACTACTATTGTTGAGAAGGTTCAAATTGGTAAGACATGGCATCATGATATCCCAGCCAAAGTCAGATGGTGCAACTTTCAAATATGAATATTTTTCTGTCTGCATAATCTGAATTAAGCAACACTGATGCCCAGTAAACTTCTTCCACTAACAGGTAGTCCCTCTGAGGGCTTGATGCTACTTTTGCAGATTTGTGAGGCTTAGCAGGAAATCCCTGCCTGTTTGTTTGGTCTCATGTTTCTGCTTTCCATAATTTCAATGACATTCCCATTGAAAATCCTGTCTTGTTTTCCAAATCCCTGGTCATTAATGTTGTTTCATGTTATTGTTCAGTACTGATTTCTCTCCTCTCAGTCCACCAGTATATAAGTGTGGTGTTTACTGCAACCAAGCTCCGTGAGGCTCTTTTCTGTCTTGGTGAAGGCAAACATGCCTTCAGGGGCAAACTATGGCAAATTTCATAGTTCTTTTCTCTTGTCAATACTGCATGATTCACCTTTATAGCCTTAAAAATATTTTGATATAACCAGGAAGTGATTCTGTTATATCATTATTTATCAATCACAATCAACAGTGTATATAGAGAACAGACAATTTAACTTTAAACTTAAACATGAATTTAATTCTATCTTCAACAGACATCCACTGGTCTCATATATAAGTAAGCTGATTCATTGTCTTCCCTCTTATCATCTAACCTGAGCTCATACTCGACTGTGCTATTCAGGGCACTTATTAGACCGGCACTCCCAACAGAATCCATTATATGGCCACTAGCTTTAACTTGAGGTTGTTAGCAGAGTTATGAATCACTGAGCACCTCTGGCGGGGTCAGAGTCTGATATGTATGAAACCAAACTGAAGTGATTTCATTTGTTTTGTCTGCTGTTGTTCAGTGAGGCTGATGCAAGTGTCTGTCCTTGTTTCGTGGTGTTTGCAGGACCTCCCGGTGCCCCGGAGGGCCTGGTGGTGACTGACATTACTGACACCACCGCACAACTGTCCTGGGGCTCTGGATCCGACAACCACAGTCCTGTTACCATGTACATGGTGCAGGCCAGGACCCCCTTCTCTATAGGCTGGCAGAGTGTGAGAACAGGTAACAGCTGCAGCACCACAATTAGTTCTCTCTTTGTATTTTTCAGTCTGATGGTTACATACATAATGTCATAATACAGCTCAGAGATTAATCAGCATCTTAGTACACAGTTTGTTTGAGCTAGCTCCAATTGATTTTTTTTTTTTTTAAGAATCATTTTCAAGATATCTACTTACAGTTCATTTTACAGCTAAAAAGTAGTGTAATAGTGGTGTCAATGCAAACATATATGCAGCATTCGGTACTACAATATCTTGTTATCTATCAGCCTCTGTTACTATATAAGATAATATTGATCAATATATCAGCCTGGCCAATTTATTGATGGAGTTCTATTTCAAACAGCTGTGTGTGCAGTTTGGAGCAAAAAATGGTGCATACAAGGACGAAAATGTCATATTTGATTTCAGCTGTAGAAGGTCCATCTATATTTTTTACACTTTTCCCCATTACATACACAAATAGTGTCAGTTATTTTTCCTGGTCATGTTCTGTGTTTGGCATGGAGGTTCACCATTTTCCAGTCTGTCTCAATAGTCAGGTGTCCATATGAACGGTGAAAGAGGTATTCATTGCTATAATCATTCCTCCTGTTCATACCAATTATTAAACAATCTAATTCAAATGTCCTTTCAGTGTAAGTGATAGAAGCCAAAATCCACAGTGTGTCCACGTAGTCATTTTGTGCAAAAATGCATTTAAAAGTTAAAAGTTAGTCATAGGATATCTGACACATTTGCTTTTTAGCATCAAATTCCCTCTTTGTGTTTCCTCAGAAAGTGTTTCCCTGTTGAGCTGCAGTGGAAGTATAATAACAAAAAGAGGAACTTTGGCACTAAAAAGACTGTAATGTTGAAAGATATCTACTTGATTTGACTCATTTGGATGCTGAATCTTCATAATAGCTTCAGTTAAACATTTAAATACATTACAATACACAGAAGAAGGAATTTGGATTTTTGCCCCCATCACTTACATAGTAAGTACATTATGAAGGGATCTTCTAATGGTCAGTATAAACAGGAGGAATGATTACAGCAAGAAAAATATATTTCAATGTTCATTTGGTCTCTTGACTACTGTTTTAAAATAGACCTCAAAAATTGTGAACCCATCCACTAATACCTGACAGTCATAGGTAAAAGATCTGCAAGCATGATAACTAATGAGCTTTAGTGGCTCTGGTATGTGAGTTTTTAAAATAAATTCAGACAAGGCTCGCTGTTTCCTGCTGTGCATCAGTGGGACACCGATCGCATCAGTCTACTTATCTAACTCTGCAAGAAAGTGCATAATGGTATTTCCCAAATTGTCTATTCCTTTGAAAAAAAGGGTTGAATTAGAGACTCAGTCAAGAATTTCAAATGAACTGATGCAAGGTCAGAGAGGCATTGATTCAGCTCTGTTATTTTTTTAGACTGTAGTTGATGCATTATGTAAAATTATATTTTGATATTATTATTGACTTTAAGAGACTTCGTGGACTTGTCTGGGATACTGATCCTAATTATCACAAGTAAATGTATGATTTAAACTTTGTAATATAAATTCAATCTAAAAATGTTTTAAAATATCACCATCCTGTTCACATTCACGCCATCAACATATATACAGTACTTAAATGTACTAAACGTTTTGTCAGCATGGCTATGGAAGCCTAGTGTTAATGTATTGTGATGTTTTGACCCATCATTAAGCTCTGCAGCAGGCTCTGAGTCCTCTGACAGGTGACATCATCTTTGGCAGCATTATTCAGTAAAGCCTGATTGAATGAAATGCCTTTATTCCTCAGACCTAAATTGATTTCATCCCTCTGTCACCTTAACTGTTTCTTCCAAATTACAATTTTATCTGAGAGATAAAACATAATAAGGAGATTGCAGGAAGATATTTAGCTCAATAATGTCAGTCACTTTAACTGAAGCGACCTCTTCTGACAGCTTATTAATTCTATTTATTAATTGTGTTTATGTGTAAAATAGCATTGTGACACACAGGCATTGCCGTTCAAATATCCACAATAATTGCAGAACATGTGGAGCTGGTGGACCGGTTACACCCTGAAACGTACTGTAATTGGAATAGTATTAAAAGATTAACAAATGTCACCATTTCAGTCTGATGTACTTCACTGGTTTGTGAAATGTTTTTATATTTGTTGGAGACAGATTGTGAAATGTGCGTCAGTAAAAAAAAAAAAAAAAAAGAAAGAAAGAAAGAAAAAAAAACACATCTCAATTCTAAATTCTTTAATCCTAGTTCCTGATTCTGTGCCTGGACAGATGATGCATGCAACAGTGAAAGATTTGAACCCCTGGGTGGATTATGAATTCAGGGTGGTGGCAATCAACAGTGTTGGTGTTGGAGAGCCCAGCACACCATCAAAACAGATTCGAACCAAAGCAGCAGGTATCCTCTCAATTTCTTGTTTCTCTTCATAGCAAATTAACTGGTCCCACTTGTAAAACGTAATTTAACTGTTTAATTACTTTCACTTTCCTTTAGTGCTCCCTGTGATGTTATTCATTTAAAATCTGTTGTTCATTTCCATAAGTGGAAACCGAATTACGCTTTTAAACATTTAAGTATCAACACTGAGCTTATGTGTGTCAGCACTCTGGCGCTTGTGCCATGATTAATTAATGGTTGCATCAACAGAAAATGTCACCTATCCACACATGCCATGAGGCAATGACATGAAAGTGTCTATTTTGAGCTGGTTCGGAGAGTAATTCTATCCTGCTGGTTGAATCACAAGGGAACAAGTTTCCTGTTGTGCTTCACACATGGGGCTGACATATGGTGTACGGCTAATAACGGCACCATTCACGGGTGGTAATGCCACTGTCAACAAAAACCTAATTCCTCTGCTGCGTGATTAACTGGTTTTGTGTAAATAAGGAGCTCTACAGAGTGGCTGTGATCACCTCATTCAAAGCTGTCTGGTTTAATAGAATCCTCTGCACCTGCCTTAGACATATCAGTCCAAACCTAAGGATGATTAAGTTTTCTTTGTGCCTGTTTAGTTCCCAAGGTTGCACCAGTTAATGTGAGTGGTGGCGGAGGAGCTCGAGGAGAACTTGTCATCATGTGGGAGGTAAGAGAATCATTTATGAGTGAGCATCGATTGTGACAGAGAACTCTGAATCTTTTGAAGAGTATGGACTTTTGGCAGAGTTAGTATATCCGTGTTGGTCTGGCTTCATGGAATTGCTTTTAATTAAAAGCAGAGTTTTTCTGATTTTCTGCCTGATGCCTCCCCCAGTTTTGTAAATCAAAACTGAAGATATGGAGCTAGTACAAATTTCACATGTGTAAATCTAGAATTGGGAGACAATTTTACATTTTTTGGATGAGGCTCAAAGCACAGAAAAGATGCTGTAGTAGTACATTCGCTCAATGGTCTGTCAGACATAAAACTATGTCTGCTTTACTTTTTTACAACTCCCTTATTTAATTTCTGTGCACAGTTGTTTGGGCCAAAGGCGTAACTTTTCTATCCCTATCTCAGCCAGTTCCAGAGGAACAGCAGAGCGGAGAGGACTTTGGCTATGTCGTGGCTTTCCGCCCACTTGGCAGCAGCACCTGGATCCAGACAGTGCTGGCATCACCTGATGCATCGAGATATATTTACAGAAATGACAGCATCGCACCTCTGTCCCAGTTTGAAGTGAAAGTAGGAGTCTACAACAGCATTGGAGAGGGGCCATTCAGCCGTGTCGTCAAAGTTTTTTCTGCAGAGGAAGGTGAGTGTATTCACTTGTATAGCTGCAAACAGTAATTGAGATAATTGTGTTAATTAAAGAAAATGTATGGTTTCACTCTTAATTGCAAAAATGAATAATTCATGATCTATGCTACTTAGAGCCCACCGAGGCTCCATCAAGAGTATGGGCTCGTGCAGTGTCAGCCTCTGAGATCGAGGTGTACTGGGAACCAATTCCCCCTGGGTCCAGCAGTGAGAAGATCATTGCATATGAGGTATGGAGAAAAAAAACCTTGGAATAATAAGGCTACAAGGTATATTCAAACAAGGAGTAGACATTAATCCCAGAATGACTGACAGTACAATAAGCTGGCGTTCATTTGAATATAACTGCCAATGGCGACAACATAGAAATATTCTGACATTAAAATACTGTACATGTTTGAGCGGCAGATTTTTCACAGGCTAATCCAGGGGATGAAGAGGTCTGTTGGCAGCTGTTCCAGTCTCCAAAAGAGCTCAATACCCAAGGCTGTCTGAGAGCTGCTATTAAAAAAAAGAAATAAATAAAAAAGTGTGAACATCATTCATCACTATCCTCTACAACAAAGACTCTCCTGGGATTTGGTTGTGGAAAATCTAGATAAAAATAACACTCTTTTCTAAACCCCAGATGTTTTACATGGCAAGGTATGCCCCAGTGGCCTGACCTCTGCAGAGAACCTTTGAGGTCATTGCTAGTGTTTGGTCAACACATTGTTATAAGACAGCAGTTTGAAGCATGGTGAGTGGTTTTGGAACAAGACAAAACAGTTAATTGAGCAGAGACTGATGTTTACATGACAAAACTATTTCCACAGATTTTGTTCAAATGTGAAAATACACATCTTTTTAAAACTTTTGTCAAAAACACATTTGATTAATTGGTATTTGTTTATGTTTTTTCAGTATTTCAGCATTTTCTAGGGCTATTGCTCCAGAGCACTATAAAAAAATATTAAGATGATTGGTGGATGTGGTATTTGGCATGTATGAGACATAACATAACAATTTTTAACAATTTTTTTCTTTCAATTTAATTCATAGTTTAAGTTCAGTTGTATCTCAAAAACCAGACCAGCTGAAGCTGAAGTTCCCATTTACTGTGATACCTAGAATTGCTTTTCATTTTTCATCCAAAAGTGGATCAAAATGCTGTAAAAGTAATTTCTGACAACTTAAGCTGAAGATATCTGATATTTTCTAAAATTTCTAAATTTTCAGTTTCACTGACTGAGTCTGCTGGTCAGCTGTGAACTCTTCCTAGATCCCGATAGAGGTGATAAAAATACTAATGTGATGTGCTTAAGAAACAAAGATTTTAACAACTGTTTACCATATGCTAGCATAAAGTCATCTGTCAGTACTCGACTGGTGTTTAGCTAGAACATGCTGGGCTGTAAAATGAAGTATGCAGTCAGTTAACATGAGATGTCAACCAACAGAAAAATTAATTAATGCCAATTTCTAAATATATAATGTTGGGGCCATCACCATGGGGTCACACAGAGAGGGCCTACATGTAATGTGAAAAGCCTGACCACGTTGTTCCTTTGTCCCCCTGAGACAAAGGAACGGCGCCAAATGCTGTTTAAGACAATGGGAGTCCACTTCAGACTACATTTCCCAGCAAGCTTCATGGTTTTCACACCTCAGCAGGGGACCGCTGCTCATTGGCAGAGACGCTCCTTCACAGCGGAGGGTCCTGTTGATACAGCTATGACATCTTTTATGCCCCTTTAAATATCCTGGCACCGCCCACAAGTATTGCCTTCACGCCCAGTTCAAGTAGCAGCCATTTTTAACTCAATTTTAAACTTAATTATAACTCATAACTATAACTATAACGTTGAATGTATTATTTCGGCCCTTTAAAAAAGAAGATAATGAAACAAAAGAGATTTGTTCCATGGTATAACTCCCAAACCCGCTAATTAAAGCAAACATTGTGAGAACTTAAAAGGATATGGTGTTCCACCAAACTGGAAGAATCTTGCTTAGTCTGGCAAGATAATCTTAAAACATATAGGAAGGCCCTCTGTAATGCCAGAGCCGCCTATTACTCATCATTAATAGAGGAGAATAAAAACAGCTCCAGGTTCCTTTTCAGCACTTTTGCCAGGCTGACAAAGAGTCATAACTCTATTGATCCATTTATTCTTGAAGCTCTCAGTAGTAACAACTTAATGATCTTCTTTAATGATAAAATTCTAACTATTAGAGAGAAAATTCATCACCTCCTGCCCTCAACAGGCACTGATTTATCCTCAAATACTGGAACCTTAGAAACAGCTGTAAAACCTGATATATATTTAGATTGGTTTTCTCCAATTGACCCTCCTGAACTAACTTTTTTTGAACAATTTTTCTTCATCTAAACCATCAACCTGTCTCTTAGACCCCATCCCAATTAGGCTGCTTAAGAAAGTCAACCTTAAGCCTTTGGCTAGCACTTCTTTACTAGATATGATCAATCTGCCTTTATTAACAGGCTATGTACCAAAGTCCTTTAAAGTAGCTGTAATTAAACCTCTTCCTAAAAGGCCCTTTCCCTCCCTTTCTCTCCAAGATCCTTTAGAAAGTAGTCGCCAATCAGTTGTGACTTTCTACCAAACAATAGTTAGATAGTTAAATTTACAAATGACTCCAAGTTGTATTAGGCAAAAAACTTCTCTCTGTACTTGTTTTGTTAGACCATAATGTTGCATTTGAACCATTGACCATCACAACCTATTACAGAGACTGGAATATTTAGGCATTAAAGGAACCACATTAAGCTGGTGTAAGTTCTATTTATCATATCGATTTTAGTTTACACATGTTAACAATGAATCTTTTAAAACTTAGACATGGAGTTCCACAAGGTTCTATGCTTGGACCAATACTATTCACCTTATATGTTCTTCCTTTAGGTAGTATTATTAGGAAACACTCTACAAATTTACGTTGTTATGCAGATGCTACCCAATATTTATCACTCTAGCCAGATAAAACCAATCAGTTAACTAAATTCCAAGCATGCCTTAAGGACCTGGATGACTTGCAATTTTCTGCTACCAAACTTAGACAGTTATTGTGCTTGGCACTAAACACCTGAGAAACACATTATCTAATGATATAGCTACTCTATATGGCATTACCCTGGTCTCCAGCACCACTGTAAGGAAAGGCTATCTTTGACCAGGATATGTCCTTGACCTCCCACATAAAAGAAATTTCAAGTCTTTTTCACCTACATAACATTGCAAAAATCAGGCACATCCTGTCTTAAAAAATGCAGAAAAACTAGTCCACACGTGTTATTTCCAGGCTGGATTATTGCAATTTCTTATTATTAGGCTACCCAATAAGTCGAAAGACTCTCCAGCTGATACAGAATACAGCTGCATGTGTACTGACAAGAACTAGGGAAAGAGATCATATTTCTCTATAATTAGCTTCGCTGCACTTGCTTCCTGTAAAATCCAGAGTAGAATTTAAAATCTTTCTCCTCACCTACAAAGCCCTTAATGGTCAGGCACCATCATATGTTAAAGAGCTCATAGTATCCTATTACCCCACTGGAACACTGCACTCCCAAAATGCAGGCTTACTTGTGGTTTCTTCAGTCACCAAAAGTAGAATGGGAGGCAGAGCCTTCAACTGTCAGACTAAGCTCAGGTTTCAGCCCAGGAGGTAGACACCCTCTCTATGTTTAAGAGCAGGCTTAAAACTCCTTTTTGCTAAAGTTGGGGTGCTCAGGCTTGCCTTGATGCCTTGCCCTTAGTTATGCTGCTATAAGCCTAGACTTATTATTACAGTTGTTATTGTTATTATTGTTTTTGCTGTACATCTCTGTGTCTCTCTTGTTCTCTCTCCCCACTGCTCATCCCTCTCTCAAGGCAGAAGGTCGGCTACCTAGAGCCAGGGTTTGCTTGAAGTTTTGTTCCGTTAAAGAGGAGTTTTCTTGCTGCCATCGTCAAGTGGCTGGGGGGAATGTTGGGTCTCTCTAAATTAAAGTGTATGGTCTTGACCTGCTCTATATGAAAAGTGTCATGACATAACTTTTGTCGTGATTTGGTGCTATATAAATAAAATTGGCTTGACTTGACTTTAGAAAGTGACATTTCATATTCTGTCAGGTATTCAGTTTCAGGATTCCTCCTCTGTAGAAAGCTCATACCAGCAGTTTGACATTCAATCACAAGAATGGAAGAAAAGCGTCATTCAATTTCAGCTCATAGTTTTGTTTAAGTAATGGATCAGGTCAGTACTGATTCAGCCCACGTCAGAAATACTGATAGATAATGCAGGTAGAAAATTTCAGCAGGGCTTTTCTCACCTTTCCAGTCATGAGCTGACCCTAAACTGTTGATTTTTTGCTATAACTCTGCTATGTTGATCTTAATCCTGTGCTTTTGTACACAAATTCTGACATGTTCTCAAATGTGACTGTTGGCCACCACACACAGTTTTGCCAAAGGATATGTCACATTATGGACATAATTTAACCTTGAAATCATCCTGGGTGACAAGTCTCTCATTGGCTTGTTTCACTGCAATTAGAGGGGTGCACCAATGGGCTGGTGAGGATAAAAAACATCACTGCCAATGTATAGATTGGTAGCTTGACATTAGGGATCTATAAGTTTGGAGATAACACATACTCTAAGTTGCAAGTTTGAAAAGGACCATTAGCTCCGTGTAAAAAGCCCTCCAGTTTCATTACTACATCTGTAGAAGGGATAAGTTTGGAGAATACTTGAAAACATTTGGAGCATTACACAGTAATAGTCAGAGTAAAGAATGCACTTCACAGACCACAGTGTACTCTCAAATACTGAACATGGCAGCAAAGCTCCATCAGTAAATTCAACCAACCCTTTGTAAATAATTGTATTAATATAATAAGGCAGTTGAAAGCAAGAACTAATTGTGACCTATTTATGACCATTTCTGAATGCTACCACTGTGACTGCAGGAAGACATCCTTCCATAGGAACCAATGTGGTTTCCTCTCAAAGTCTAAAGACAAAATCATATGAATTAAAGACTGAATTCCCTATATGCAGCTGTGTGTTAATGGTGTACATTATATGGCAGGCCTTTGATATACTATAGTAACAGTATGATGTACAATTTGTTGTATATGACATTAGGTCTGTCTCAAAGGACTTTACAATTTATATAAGGGGCTATATGATTAACACTTGATTGCTAAAGTCTTATACAGTATACAAATACAAAGTTTTGAACACATCTTTTGGAAGCATTCCCGAAATAACCTCCTTCTGTTTTGGTCCTGAATTTCCCCAAAGAGGATAGACACATGCTCATGAGAGGCCTCAGCAAGTCTCAGAGTCTAGCCAAAGAGGGAGGGAGATGGTGAAACTGGAGAGCAGAGCCCATTCATAATGTCCTGTCTATAGAGTGTGCCAGAAAACTGTGCTTCACTAAAATTCATTTTATCAGCGGCTTTTGATATTTGTTTCCAGGCAATTATTTAGCTCCAACACTACAGATTCCTCTGATGTGCATTGCAAACAGTGACATAGCTCTGTGAAGCATGTTCCCTGGGATGCATGCTCTCTGAGAATGTTTTCATATATGACAGGAATCATGGGAGATAATAACATATGCTTTGTTATGTGAGCACATTAAACAAACAGATGATTGTTAGGTTTTGTTCTTTTGATGGTTTTCTGAATATACTCTATGTTTCTATTAGTAGAAAATGATGAGCAAATGAAGAATCAAATTGATAAGTAGAAACAATATTGTAGTCTAAACTGATAAAAACCTTCAGTGCCAATCCCCAGAGGCTAGCAGAGAGCCTGGAAAGCTCTCATATGTATCCGTCCCAGCATGGTATCAGCATACGAGGTGGCCCACAAATACTATTTACACATTGGTAGCAATGCCTTTGGTTTTAGTGAAGTGTTCCTCAGCATGCCTGCTTGATGTATTAGAAGATGATAACTATACATTCAAGTCAGTTTACTCAGTTTCTCTTGCTGAGGACAAGAAGATGAGTGTTGTGTCCTTTTATAGACATAGCTACATTACATAAACAACCCTCGTAGCAGATGTGGAAAAGTAACTTTAAACTTCCAAACTTACAAGTCACACAATACACCTTTGGCTAATGATTTGCTATGATGTCTCACATAACCACACCATTTAGACAATGATATTATTTTCTTCTTGAAGAAGCCATTATGCAGTGGCATTTTTGTCATATGCCATTTTTATTAGAACGGCTGTTTGAAAGGTATGAGACAAGTAATGTGACTAACTTAGCGGATAATGACTCATCACCACACTCTCTAATTTATGTCCCACTTAACTCAACCTTTTGGTACTTGGATACGCTTTCACCTACTCAGTACACAAGCCCAAATACAGCTTGGAGTGTTAACAAACTGAGAATACAAAAATGACTGGCAACTCCACCTCTCAGCAGCACTACAAACTTTTGAAATTTTCTGCATCAGCATCAGAACTATACATTATGGGATATAGAAGTCTCTGATGGTACTGATGGTAATTAACCCATTATGGGACCCAAGGGCAAAATTGTCCTGCCCACCTGTCCTGTCTAAGTCCATCAAGTCCATTGCACTCAGCAGACAACACATGGTAGCTTCATTATTTGCCCAGATACCACCCAGGTATCTGATATGTCTAGCTTTTTAATGTAGCCACCTGCCTCGTATGAAAAGAAGAAACCTGCAAAAGGGGCAATAAATATGCATCTAACGGCTAACTCAGTGCTGTCCAAACGCTTAAAATGCAAAGAGTATTGCTTTTATTGCAGCCTCATGTACACTGCATCAGCATGTGAAGGAAGCCATAGCTTGAGAGGCTTGTTGTGCCTAATGATGGTTACTATGCTATGATTGGACAATCCCTGTTTTGGGGAGGGGTTTAGTTAATGGTCAGTTTCCTTCATAGTATAAGATTTGGTCAGGCAGACAACAGAACACCTGCTGTTTTCTTCATCAAATGAGTATCTGGATAATTTTCCTGAATTACTGAGCAAAACTTCTGCAAATTTTGACTTGGTCATACTATCTCTGTTGTTCAGCTGGGATGTGGATAATCCATTGAAGTGGAAGCACATTTGTAGGCATGACTATCAAGTGCATACTCCAGACATATTCAGCACTATAAGGGAATACTGTAAATTTTAGGGGGTGTTGTGTTTGTTAGTATATTTTCTTTATTATGCTTCTCTTTATTTATGCACATCTAAAGCTTTTAAAAATGAGAACATTCACTGTAACCACAGGGAATGCACATGCACATTTTTATACTTTTAATACATTATGCTAAATCACCTTTCCTCCATCTGTCCTACACTCCTCTCCACTTCAAAACATGAGGAATTCATAGCCAGCTTCCATATAAAACATTAGCAGTGTTCTTTGTGCTTCCTCACACAAAACTGTTTAAACATTGTTAAAACACCGCAGTAGTATGGTGCACTTTACTGCCACTGTCTCCATAAGACTTTTAGATGCAGCAGGACAGCTTAAGTCTCCATAGACCCCTTCTCCCCCCCCCTTCATCCATCTTTGAGAGTGTGTTTAGATTCTTAGCTGAGCTGGTGTTAAAACTTTTAACATCTTCTGCTCAGGTATTTTAGGTATTTTCCTGAAGTAAAACTGCTATAATTAAACTGCTGGTGGAAAAAGAAAAAAAACACCCTAGATGCATCTGTTATCAGCAACTCCAGGCCTTGTCGCTAATCTGTCTTTCCCAAGTAAGATCCCTGAAAACCTGTGTGCAGCCAATTGAATAAGTACCTACTCTCAAACCATCTGTCTGACATTTTCCTGTCTGGTTTTCCTGTCTCGTGTGAGGGTCATACATGATCTCCCTATGAATACAGATTCTGACAAGCTCCTTATCCATGTACTCTTTACTCCCAGTGCTGCGTTTGATATAGCTGATTATGAATTACAGCATCACTCAGTAGTTTAAAAATGTGGGTTGGACTGCCTCAGGACCTACAGTAGCTATAGGCAGATAGCATGGAACTCTCTTTCTTTCCCTTTAGACCCTATAGAATCACTGCTTCAGTATACGGAAGACTTAGATTACCCTGAATATCTTACAACTTAACAAAGAGGGGAAAAAAACAAGAAAAAGGAGGTTCTTTTAAAGTAAGCTTGATTATCCCTATTATATAAGTGTGCGCCCTAGTGCTTCATGCTTTGCTGTCATATCCTGTGTGTCAGTCAACTCTGCTTGAACTTCTTTATATGTACTTTCAATCAAATGCACTGTATAGGGTGTGCTTTTTTATAAGCATATTGTTACACTCTCACAAGGACAGATCTACAGATTTGAAACTTGCTTGAAAAGGGAAAAAAGCAAAGGTAGGTCCATGGTAATGTTCATGTCTTTGGTTTAGGTTCTCTTCTGGGAGAAAGGATCTCAGCAGAGTGAAGCAGAGAGAGTGAGGGTTATCAACACCACAGCTCTGCTCTCTGGCTTGAAGGGCAGCACAGTCTATCTGATCTCAGTCAGAGCCCAAAACAGCGCTGGACTTGGACCCTGCAGCCCTGCTTTTAACATCACCACCAAGAAACCTCGTGAGTTGAACCACAAGACACAAAAATGTTCTTTATTCCATTTTTTGGCTTGTGAATATGTCATACTTATCACTTATTGGTTGTTGTAGTAATTTCCCCGGTCTAAACTGGCTGTGAAGCCAGGGCTGTGGCTACCACTGAGGTAAATTCCTCTGTAAACCTAGACTCAACTATCAGAAAATTAAAGAAATTTTCATTAGAAATTTTAAGTCATATATATAATGTTACAGTGCTGGATGCTCAGATTAAACATGGCCAAAGTTTCAAATAATGAAGTAAAGGTATGTAGGCATAATCCCTGTGAGCAAAAAGCACTGTACTATGAAAGCACTATAGAATATTTCCATAGCTTTGGGGTTAGTCACACTGAGCCATGACTCAAGCTCAGCTGGCACACCGTGAGTGTTTTTCCATCACACAGCAGGGCAAAGTAAAATAAGTAGTTTACCTGTTTGAGGTGTGATGGCCCTCTGCGGCTCTTCATCAAACATCATCATCACTGTGACTGTTTCTGCTTGTACCATCCTCCCTGCATTATTTCTTACTGATCCACTGAACAAATAGCTCTAAATATCTCTATATGTTGTTGTGCTGACTGTTTTTGCACTGCTAACAAAGCTCTAACAAAGCCACACCCTTAATTATGCATAACTTTATGCCTTAATATATAATAAATACAATAAAATTTAAACATGTAAGTTATGTAAAAATTCACCACCTGTGCAGTGTCATCATGAATGGGGAAATTAGCCATAGAGACCAAAGCTGCTTTTTGTTTTTGTTTTTTTATTTCATTTTAACATGGGGGTCTATGGGGATTGATTCACTTTTGGAGCCAGCCTCAAGTGGCCATTTAAGGAACTCAAATTCTTTGCACTTTTTACATTCTATTCCCAGCTGAGAGGTTAGCTACTTCCACTGACATTTTAACTGCTGTCAATGTTCATATACCAACGGACACTTTAACCACCTTGGCGCGTCAACTTTTTATCACTTTTATTGTTCATTATTAAACTGACATTCCAATTGCTTTCTTGTCTTATTCTTTAAATGACATGTACAGTGCTTACCTGTCAAATGGTATTTCAACAAAGTAACTGACAATTCAGCTCCTTTCACCTCTTCCAGGTCAGATGACAGTTCACATGCTTTCAGCCACTTTCAGTGCTTACAAACAAACTGAGCTACAGGGCTTAAAGTGAAATTTCACTTGCTGTCATTGATTACACTTAAAGTGATTTCAAATGCTTTGTGCTGCTTCAGGGTGACCTTTTCATTTCATCCTTATTAGCCATGTTTTCACACACATAAATGAAAGGGTAATCAAAGACTGTGTATTCTCTGTTTTTCCTGACCTCCATTTTTCTCTGTTGACTTCCATGCTCTTGAAGGTTGAAGAGTATACAAAATGCATTCTGCTGCAACACCAGATGATTAAAATAAGGCTGACTGCAGAGTTAGTTGAGTACTATTGATGACATTCATTTTGTGCATTCATTTGTGAAACTTTGTGTCTATATAATTACATATCTTGCAGCACCAAGTCAGCCCCCAGGGAATATTGAGTGGAACTTGACCAACTCTAAGATCTCTCTAAATTGGGAACATGTCAAGGCGATGGAAAATGAGTCTGAGGTGACAGGATACAAGGTGAGTTTGTCAGAGTAATAGCAGAAACTCCAGAACTGGGGAAACAAATAGAGCCTCAGCAGCTGTCATCCCAATAAATGTCTTTCTCATTGCAGAAGAAAGATAGACCTCAGCACTCCAGTGCTATATTATGGATTGTCCCTGTCTGCCCTTTCAAAATTAAAAGATCTGTTCCAGGTGATAAAATGAAAGGTGTCATGCCACAGAGGGAATTCAGCATCATATTTGATCTCCTTTGCATACTTGTGAAGAAAACCCACTGTTTTTGATAATGTTTTCCACAAATATATACTTTTTAGAGATATGCGCCCTGCTCATTTAATGATAAGCCTTTTGTGGAGCTCTTTTGTAAGGGAGCGTGCAGTGCATGTGGACAGGAATGGTTTCATAATTTGACAAAGGCATGAATATGAATTAAAAGTGAAAATTTCTTACAGATTTTTCATATTTTTGAAACTAAATTCTCTAAGTTCTCTCCATGCCACATGTTTCTTTTGAACTATGAAATAAGGCCATGTTGGTGAAAATTAAATTACATGACTAAATGTGTAAAAATGATCTCTGAGGTCCTGTTTTCAAGTGATGCTCCTCCATGTTGAGTCACTGGGAACAAACCAGCACCTTTCAAGGCATTCACATTTTGAGTTCACTACCTCCTTTAGAGAGAGACTGTAAATGCATAACTAAAACATGGCTGCACACACTTCTTCCATTTTTGCTTTCCTGATTTGTTTTTCACACACTAATCCAATATGTTGAATGGAGTCATTCATCTTTCTGCTGAGAGGTCACAAAGGTTTAATTTCTCACTGTTACGGTAGAGGAAAAATATGTAAACTCAGGATCCACACTCCCTTCCAGGTTGTGTATCGTCAGAACTGGCATGGCAGGACTACTGTACTGGAAACCAATAAGACCAACGTGGTGCTGCAAATCCCCTCTGGAGAGGACTACCTCATTGAGATCAAAGCTCTGACCGAGGGGGGTGATGGCACCAGCAGTGGCCCCATCCGCATACCAAAGATGTCCAGTAAGTTTCAAATAGTCTGCAGCATGAAAATGAGTATAGTTGGAATTAAGCAGAGGAGCAGTGGGATGAGAGCACTGTGTGCAACTAATCCCTCGTGTGACTGATACTGTTTATCAGCTTCACTGAGCTTGAACAAAGGCTTCAGAATACACATAAAAATTGCAATAACACTACAGCATATGGCCAGGAAGAAGAAACAAAATGTAGACAGTTACCTACACCAAGGAGGTAATGTTTTCCTGTTTGTTTGTCTTCAAACAGGATAGCTTAAAAATTACCCAACAGATTTCAGTGACATTTGGTAGACAATTTTACAATAGTCCAAGGAAAAACCTATTGGATTTTGATGTGGATAGTGCAACCATGTAGCCACTTATGAAGCTCTTTACTTTTTTGTTAATAATTTCTGAAGTGTTTACAAAAAATATTATTTCATTCCTAAGTTCACTGTTTGCAAAATAGGTCATATTCTTTTCTATTTACTTGGATTAATGTGATTTTTCTGCAAAAATGAAGTGACACCTACAAGCTAGTTCAGGCAGCCCAACTAAAGCTGGCATTCCACTCACATGCCGTACTCTCCTCCCTCACTGTAGCATATATCCAATGCACCTTTATAATCATGGCAACGTATTTAAAGGTGCAGTGTGTAGTATGTTTTAATTAGTGTATAATCACCCGAAAATAAGAATCACTGTGTTTTTGTTACCTTAGAATGATCCTTTTAAATGTACATAGGGAGCAGGTCCTTTTCCACAGAGCCAGCCATGTTTCTACAGTAGCCCAGAACGGACAAACTAAGCACTGGCTCTAGAAAGCCTGCATTTTTCACAGGTTTTGTGGCCTCCGTAGGTTCTCCAACACATTTGGAAGGGGAGGGTGAGGGGAATTCAGTCGGGTGCAATCTGCAACCTCACCCCTAGATGCCACTAAATCCTACACACTGGTCCTTTAAGCTGTTAGTGCTCTTCTCAAACTTTGGTGCATGCCTACTGCCACCCTGCTCATATGCTTGCTTGCTGCTGTGGCACTGCCATCGCTGCTGTTCACATAGCATTTCAAAAGCAAACTCGCTGTATATCAGCCTGATTGTGTCGCTCAGGGAGTTTGAGGAAGGGAACATGTTTATGCAGTGAGTCTGAGACTGGGACTGAGACTGTGATCGGTGGTAAACTATGTGTACTTCAGAGGACAAGGCTGGAGCTTCGTGCTACAGCAGTGTGGGATCACCTTTAAAGTGTTCATTCCTCACGAGATGGCAAGGATCACTGCTGTCACCAAGCGAAGTTTACTGCTTGTGCTTATGTCCATGTACATCCAAAAACAACCTGGATGTTAAAGCTCTGTGCAGTCAGTGCTTGCGGCTATCTGCTGCTTGGGGACCAGCAGAGCTCTTCAGTGCGAGAGTTTCGATGCCAGTGGAAAACTTGAGTGTGTTTCTATTAAGTATTTGTGGCTAGTCTGACTTGGATTCATCACCCAAATATTGTAGGTTGCGTTGCTGTCCGTTATCAGATGTTTAATTTTCATCCCTCTTTATTATCAGCCAAGATTAATGTCAACATTGGTCAGTGCGGCTAAAGAAGCAGTGCTGGCCACGTTATTGTCTATAAAATGCAGAAAAGTCACCTGGCAGATTACATCAGCTGTTGCTAATTAAAATTAATTCTGTGAGTGAGATGCAAAGTGAAACTATTCTGTTGTCTGGGTAAAGTGCACTGTGTGAGCCGCAGACTGAGTTCAGCCAAACATCATTTTTGAGGGAAGATGTTTCCTCTATCCTTTTTGTTATTGTTTGTTGCTGTCACCATTAGACTGCATGCTCTCATCATTTCAACAACTCCAGCAGAGTTAGGACTCATCTTTAATGATACAATCTAGTTGATAACGTCACATCATTTTCAAAGAGTGGACTCTCGCAGTTAAACTGAAAGCCCCAGTTTATGGATGGGAAATGTATCCCTGTAGTGGTTTTGCATCAGAACTTCCAGTTTTTTGGTGCATGAGGCTCGTGAAATATGGGATGTACCATGTACAGGCTACAGCCATTGATGCTATGTATATTTTACAATGTATATTCAGTATCTAAAATAAATTAAATAAATAAAACAAATTTAATGAATTAATTAAATCATATTTTAAAAATGAATTAAGTGCATTTTGCCCCTAAAGTAAGCATGAGTCTTGGAAACTATCCCATAGCTGTTGTCATGGACAACAATCAACATCATTCTCATAATTAGTCAGCACTCATACCTGATGTGCAGAGCCGCACACAACAACCAAATAAGCGCAGTTGCGCAGTTAATTATCAATAACCACCACAGCAAAAAGTGAGTTATAAAACTGACTTACTTGCCGAAGTCCACAGTGGACTTAAGTTAGGGCAAGATGAAGACAGACACTCCGGGTCTGTTGTTGAGGCCAGGGGCACAGTGAAAGCTGGAGTCGGATTATTTAGTTTTTTCTTTTTATCTGAAAAAAGTCTCTTCATTTTTATGTAGCTAGCAGGTTTGACAGGTGCCTGCCTTTAGCTCGCAACGCTCATACATAACGTACTGGTAAACAATGTACTTGATAGGCACACTAATTTCCGATCAAAATGCAGCAGTGTTTTATCGACAGCAGTTTTTTATCGGCAGCAGTTGATGAGAGTGAGTGAAGGTGTTGTCTCACAATAACACAGACACAACTTTTTACAGCAGCTTTTACTCATATAAGAGATTTTGTCAGAGTACAAAAGTTACCCGGGCCATGGCCCCCCTGGCCCCCCCAGTTCCGCGGTCCATGGCTGTTGTCCCTCAATCACAGTCCTGTTGATCTGCCTGTGGCTATATCTTGCTAATATTTAGTTTCTGCTGTTATACATTTCCTGGCTACATGCTATTGGTTGTGATTTAAGTTCTGCTGCGACTGGGCTAATTTCCCGCTTCATCTGGCACATGCTATATATCGCTTTCATTTTTTTAAATTTCAGATATGTAGAGTATTTGTTTTGCAGCATAATTCTCCCTGGAGGGTAATCTGTACAGTCAGTCAGATCTAAAGCCACACTCTTTGCTAAACTGCAGTTGATCAACAATACATGAATGAATTGTTGATGATCTATTTTGCTTCAATAATGTCTGAAGCATGTCTGCATGTCTGAGCTTTGAATTTGGGATTTATAACCTATAATATATGATTTAAAGCATAGCTAACTGTCTCAGCCATTTGCTCCATATCAGGTGGATTGCTGGGTTTAGATTAATCCATTTTATGTCATTAGATCACATATTTCCCTCTTAGTCTGAGGTGCTTAGCAAGGGGATGGACACATGGCGGCTGGTGCCAGGCCTACACATAGCTGCTTCCACTAGACATTATTATATATTATATATATATATATATATATATAATTATATAATATTGATTTTGGTTGCCTTAAGTCTTCAAAAAGTGGTGATAGAGAAAATTTAGAAGACATATATATGTGTATATTGTTATATATACATGTATATATAACAACTATCAACATTTCTAAAATCCTTGCAACTTGATGGCATTTAACATGTAGCTGGCATTACAGCAACATGACAAAGTGAAATGGCAATTAGTCTGATTCATTTAAAATGTGTACACGCCAAGCTTGTACAAAGCCCTAAATTCTCAGGATTAGAGAAGATATTCTCCTGAAATCAGCATAACTGTCTACATTAATATGTTCTTATAAGCACATTTAGATGCAACCTAGACAGACTTATGAGGAATCTAGATGCTCCTATAAAAGTTCCTTTATAAAAGCCACTATGTATTTCATGCCTAATATTAACCTTTCTTTTCTTCACAGGTCTAAACTCTAAAGGAAGTGTGTGTGCAGTTCCAATGAAGATGTACTGTTTCATGATGATTTTTTTATTTTCTATTTTCAATTTGTAGCTTATGATGCCTATATATTTAGCTCTGGACATTAGAATGAACATAGTTTATGGGTCTATTCTTTATGACAAATTTGTGGAATAAGCAGCTAACTAGATGTTTCTCAACCACTAGTTTGCAACCCAAAACCGAGTGATGGGACAGTTCTGACAGGTTGTCAAATGCCCACAAATTTGTGGCTGGACTGTTACTCACAGCACAGTTACAAAACATTTTCATTTGCCTATTTTCAGGGCCACTGCAATCCTTCAGGATGCATGCATTTGATAAACACTGAAAGATTAATTTCTTATCTTTCATCATGAAATGAACTTGAGAACATTCCCATGTCATAGTTTCTCCATTCCAGTGTCTGTTTCCACCTATTTTGCCTCAACTTTCAAGCTATTTCTTGGCTTGCTGTGGCCTCTTTGAATGATGCAGACCAAAACGTATGAGTTTCAATTACTTTCAGATGCCTAGCACACTATATCAGAAGCTATATGGCTACAGGTTAGGCAACTTGGGAAAAAATGTTCATCCATTCTCAATTTTGTTTTTTGTTTTTTTGTTGTTTTTTTTTTTTTTTTTTTAGCTTTTTTCATTTAAATTTAAAGAAAAATTACGGTATTTTTAAACCTTGCAGAGTTCCATTATACAGTTTTGGGGAAACAAAGCCTCCTACAGTTTTCCTACATTAATTATTTCAAATTCTTGTCTCTGAGTCCAGTTGAGGGTAATCACAGAAGGTAGATGTCTGGTATGGCTATTATGGATAATTGGATAGGTATCTGCATCCCAATCTACATGATAACTTGATGTGACCACCAGTCACAGCAGGTCTCACCAAAACCATCAAAACAGACAATCTTCAAGATAAACAGTTTAATACTGGTCTGTAATCATCCATCATCCAGTTAGATCAAAACCTAATGTTTTCTGATTTCATAGAGGGAAACACTGGGTAATTTTGTTATGCTTCTTAAGCACTCAGCTGCTTTATATGGAAACAAATGCAAACCCAGTTGAGAAGAATTCTTCAAAAGCTGCTTTGCCTTATCAAGTTTATATTGTTCACTTCTGTTGCCAACCAGTCTATAAAACATACAGATTGTAATTACTTTTGCATAAGGGCAAGCTTATCAAACATAGAATGTAAAATCTTGTTTAGATATCTTATTTATTTTATTTGTGAAATTATGTTTTATGTGATTATGTGTGATAAAGAGGACTTCTCTGTAATTGAGAGACTGGCAAAGTGATTGTGTACAAATTAAAGGACTAAAGGACAAATTAAAATCACCTACCATACAAACTTATTATACCACCAAAATTGAAGATGAGTGAATAGAAACATCTTCCTCTGTAAGAATTGTTTTGTGTATTTAACACAACTTTCATATATAAAAGGAAAAGATTAGTATGCCCCACATAGAACACTAAAATATGTATCAGATCATCAAAGAAGCAACCTTCCAACAATATTAGGCCATACAACAATTGAATTATCCCTTCAAATGTCAGAGAAATTCATATTTTGGAGATATGTAGACTGATATATTAATAATGTTCCACATTACTACATTATCATATTTCCTCTGAGACATATTTCACTGATGCAACATAATTTGGTTGGTTTTCAGTTAAGTCTCACCTTCATATAATGCTTGTCATGACCCTAGGCCCCATGATCCTAGGCCATGACATATAGTGAAAGGACGTGGGATGAGGATAAAGAAAAGTATTTATTATAACAAAATAAACTACAAAAATGATTGACAAAAGTATGGAGTGTGGAAGTCAGTAACATCAGTAATGTAAGTGTGAGTGTGTGGATAATGAAATGTATGTGTTGTAGTGCAAAACAAAACCAGAACAGAACAAAACAGAAGGCCTGCGGCTGCTGGCTGCTAGGATAGGAATCAGAGACCGTGTCACGCTGCAAGTTGGCCTTTTTATCCTCAACAGCATAACGCCCAGGTGTTTCCGACTCCGCCTGCTGCCACACCCACACTCGTCCAGGCACCTTCGACAGACAAATATAAACAAACACCACACCAGCACAGTGACCCATAGATGGTTAGGCAGGGGCCGTCACACCCCCCCCCTCAAGTCGGTGTCCCACGGGGGTCACCGACACACTGCCAACCCACCCAGAACATAAGTCACAATTACACAAAAACATGAAACAAAATTCCAAAACACCATCCTCCTCCTGGATACTTGAACTGCAGCTTGGTCCACACATCCTCAGCAACTCGGCGCCTGAGAAGCAGATTAAGAGGAGAAGCAGAACAAGAACAGTTGAACACACAGGACAAGACAGCATATGAAAGTCAAGACATTAGGGCTGAGGAGCACGTGACAATGCATCGGCTAATACATTGTCTGCACCTTTAATATGTTTTATGTCGAGGTCATAGGCCTGCAGAAACAGTGCCCACCTAATTAGCCTCTGGTTTGGACACCTAAGTGAATGCAGAAATGTCAGTGGATTGTGGTCCGTGTAGACCACCGTCGGTCCTCCTGCTCCAACATACACACTAAAATGCTGTAGAGCCCAAATAAGTGACAAAGCCTCCTTCTCAATAACCGAATAATTACGCTGGTAATTATTAAATTTTTTCGAGAAGAAACTGACTGGCCTCACCACCCCTTGGTCGTCAGTCTGGAGCAAGACAGCACCTGCTCCCACCTGGCTGGCATCTACTTGGAGCATGAATGCTCGATCGAAACAAGGAGCAGCTAGAACAGGGGAAGAGCACAAGACAGATTTTACACTTTCAAATGCTAACTGACATTCAGAGGACCAGATGAATTTCGCCTTAGCTTTAAGAAGCTCTGTGAGAGGGAACACAACAGTGGAGAAGTTTTTACAGAAACTTCTGTAGTAACCCACTAAGCCCAAAAACTTCTGAAGTTCCTTTTTTGTTGTTGGTTGTGGATATTTTGATACAGCCATAACCTTGGCCTGGACTGGAGCTACACGACCCTGCCCCACTATACGGCCGAGGTATGTTACTGTAGCCATCGCAAACTCACATTTAGCCAGATTAACAGTTAGCCGCGCTTCAGCCAAGCGTTCAAACAGTGCCCGAATGCGCTGAAGATGCGAGTGCCAGGTGTCACTGTAAACAACCAAATCATCCAAATACACTGCACAACCTTGCAAACCTGCCACTACACGGTTCATCAAACGCTGAAATGTTGCAGGAGCGTTCTTCAACCCAAAAGGCATCACCTTATAGGAATAAAGGCCAGATGGAGTAACGAAGGCAGAGATTTCTTGTGCACGCTTAGACAGCGGCACTTGCCAATATCCTTTAAGCAAATCAAACTTGCTGACAAACTTTGCTGACCCCACCTGATCAATACAATCATCCATACGCGGTAATGGAAATGAATCAGATTTTGTGACCGCATTTACCTTACGCATATCGGTGCAAAACCGAGGTGTGCCATCCTGTTTTGGTACCAAAATGCAAGGAGAAGCCCAACTAGACGAAGACGGAGCAGCAATGTCATTTTGTAGCATATACGAGACCTCTGCTTCCAAATAATCACGTTTACCTGGTGCTATACGGTAAAACTGTTGTTTAATTGGTCGAGCATCTCCCACATCGATATCATGCTCAATCCAGTCAGTCTGCGAGGGAATGTCGCCAAACAAGCAAGGAAACTTATGCAGCAACTGTGACAGCTCCTCACGCTTGGATTCTGGTAAATGAGATAACAAGTTGTCCAAATTACTAAGTGACTCTGAATTTTTTAATCTCCCACGCAACAAGCTCTCATCAGGTTCTGGCACCCCATCTCCATCCTGCACCAAAGCCTCTGAAGCCACAGCAAGAGCTGGATGCACACCGTCCTTCAAGCTGCAACCCAGATCTTCAACTTCACGCTTGTAATATGGCTTCAGGAGATTCACGTGACAGAGACGCTTAGTCTTCCTCCGTCCAGGTGTTGCAACAACATAGTTTAAATCGGAGACCTTCTCAGTGACTGTATATGGACCTGTATACTTAGCCTGGAAGGGTGAACCAACTATCGGCATAAGTGCAAGAACCTGGTCCCCTGGATTGAACTCCTGGTGCACTGTGCGACGGTCGTACAATTCTTTCATCTTTCTCTGAGACTTGCCCAGCTTTTCTCTTGCCATACAACCAGCCATAAACAAGCGATGTCTGAACCCATCCACATTTTCTGTCAAGGTAGTAGGTGGATGCATATCCACACAGTCTCCCTTTAACACAGACAGAGGGCCACGCACAGCATGTCCAAAAACCAATTCATTAGGGCTCAAGCCTGTACTCTCCTGTACTGCCTCCCGAGCAGCCAACAGAAGCCACGGCAAGCCCTCCTCCCAGTCTCTATCCAATTCTGTACAATACGCCCGAAGAAGAGACTTAAGAGTCTGGTGGAACCGCTCCAAAGCACCCTGGCTTTGCGCATGATAAGCTGAAGATTGGTTCTGCGTTATATGCAAGAGCTTCAATACTTGGCGGAACATTTTCGATGAAAAGTTTGACCCTTGGTCACTCTGGACCACCTGAGGAATGCCAAATATTGAGATGAACTGCGCTAATGCCTTAACCACAGCCTTCGTTGTTATTGACCTCAAGGGATACGCTGCCGGATATCTGGTGCTCTGACACATCACAGTGAGAAGATATTTACAACCAGACTTTGAAGATGGCAACGGGCCCACACAATCCACAATGAGGTGTGTAAACGGTTCAGTCACAACAGAAATAGGCTGCAATGGTGCAGGCTTGATCTTCTGATTGGGTTTTCCTGTAAGCTGACACACATGACAAGTTTTAATATATACTGAAACATCACGCTTAACACGCGGCCAAAAGAAGTGTTTGAGGATGTTCAAGTACGTCTTGCGCACACCAAAATGTCCACACTCGTCATGTGCCACTTTCAAAACAAGAGGGCGGAATTTAGCTGGCACCACAATCTGGAAAACATCAGACTCCACACAATTTCCATTCACAGGAACCCATTTTCTAAACAATAGGCCATTATGCAAAAAGTACCCATTTGCAGCACTACTTATGTCAGAAGCCGGCAAAACACGCTCAAACAGTTCTTTCAAAGAGGAATCATTTTTCTGCTCCTGCACCATCTCACTGTGTGACAGCGACACAGGAAGCTCTGACAGAGATGGAACCTCCAACACCATATCACTGTCACCGTCAGGTGACGCGTCAGAGTCCGACTTGCTCATAGCGCGCGTAATTACGCATGATGGCAAAACTTCTGGACTGTAACCGGAGCTCTCAGATACAAAATCAGATGGACAAGATGAAACCACAGGTGAGGGAGGAGTGTCAGTCCAAACTCTGCCACCAGCCAGACCGTTGCCCAAGATGAAATGCACACCTTCAATAGGCAATGCTGGCCGCACCCCAACACTCACCTCACCATTAACCAGCTCGCAGTTCAAGATCATCTTGTGCACAGGCACAGGAAGAATTTTCAGCCCCATCCCACGACTGAGAACACAGCCACCAGTATCAGTTTCTCCAGACAAAGGTAAGACAGAGTCAACAATGTAGGAATCGTAAGCCCCCGTATCCCTCAGGATTTTTATCGGGACCTTTACCTCACTTCCTACAAGTGACACAAACCCATCCCGAATGAAAGGAGCATAAGCCGCCAAAAAAACAGGTTCACAGACATGGGAAGTAGGCACTTGCGAAACGCAACATCGTTTAACAGGCGCAGCAAAAGCCGCGGGCTTAACTTTAATTCCCCTAGCTTTAGCCTTAAGCACAGGGCAGTCTGCCTTCCAGTGCCCTTTCTCATGACAATAATGACAAAGGTTAATATTATCTGATTTGTCACCTGCTTTAAAGTAGTCATGCTTTGAAACAACTTTCCTTGAACGTTGCATCTCACCTGAAACCGTATCAGAAATATTATTTCCTCGTACACCAAAAGCGTCTCGCCCCACAGAGCGCTCTCTGAAACTGCTCTTATGAAGCAACACATACTCATCTGCTGATACTGCCGCATCAGCAGCAGTAGTGACTTTCTGTTCAGTGATGTATTTTGCAATGCGCTCTGGAAGAGTGTTCTTCAGCTGCTCCAGGATCATTAAATCACACAGATTATCAAACGTAGTGACATCAAGCGCAGATAACCACCGCTTAAAGTGAGTTGACAGGTCCCTGACAAACTCTACATATGTTTGGCCATGTTTCCTCTCCCAAAACCTAAAACGCTGACGGTATGCCTCAGGCACGAGCTCATATGCCTTAAGCACCGCTGATTTTATTTTAGAATAGCTAGAGCTATCCTCGAGACTCAAAGATGAATAAGCCTCTTGCGCTTTCCCTGAGAGGACGCACTGCAGCATGAGGGCGCAGTCTGCATCAGGCCAGTTTCGAGCATTAGCCACACGTTCAAATAGAAGAAAAAAGGTGTCCGGATCCTTTTCATTAAACTGAGGTAGCAAACGCAAGTTATTTATATCAAAGCGATGAGCAGAAGAGCTGGTCACCTGTCTGCCCTGATCCTCACCAGACAACGTGCCATCTCTGACCAAAACCAAGCGCTGCCTCTCCAAGTCTAATTTTGCCTTCTCGGACTCCTGGCGGATTCTCTCAACTTCTATTTGCTTTTTCACCTCCAATTCATGTTTCATTTTTTCATGTTCCATTTGCAACATCAAGATCTCTTTTTGCTGCTCAAAAGTTAATCCCTGTGTCTGAAACGGTAAAGCAGCAGGACTTGGAGACTCCGTTTTCTCTCCAGGCATTAGTCCCTCCTCAACTAATTTTGTTTTTATAGCTGCTTTAATGTTTTCTTTAAGCCGTTTATCTCCGACAATCACCACTGAAAAGTGCTCAGCAACTATGAGCAACTGCTCTTTTGTAAGCACATCCAATAACTCCTGAGATGGAGCAGCAATAAAGTCTTTAATTTGAGACATTTTCAATGTACACAAAGCTAAGAAACTGAGCAAAACAAACTTTACGCACACAGCCGGACCCAACAGACACAGCGCTCACCCGTGCGCACCAAGAGGAGTAATCCTCAACCCGGTTCGGAGTTCCCCGCTAACTAAACAACAGTCCAACTAACTAAGCTCCCCCCTAGTCTTCATGTAGCTACTTATGGTGGGTACTTATGCACTGAAGACCGCTGGATTAGAAGAGCGACTAGCGAACTAGCAACTCTCCCAAAACCACGGACATGCTCCCAAGCAAAGCTTCACCCATGTTCGCCACAACACTATCCCAAAACCAGCTCAACGAACTCAAAGGAGAACGTCGCTACAGCCTACAAGGGAAAACTCCTTACCAGTTCACACAACCACGCATAGGGCAACACAGTATCTTCAGGATCCGCTGCTACCAGCGTAAACAAGGAGCAAACAAACTAGTCTCTCTGCCAAATCAGGTAATTGACAACACAAATGTTTCACAAAACTAATACCAGACACAGTTGTTTAACTTACCCTGCAAAGCCATCCCAGATGAATAGTCCTTTCCCTCGA
This sequence comes from Euthynnus affinis, assembly GCA_029490765.1. Classification (NCBI taxonomy): domain Eukaryota; kingdom Metazoa; phylum Chordata; class Actinopteri; order Scombriformes; family Scombridae; genus Euthynnus; species Euthynnus affinis. The sequence continues at coordinate 6,106,562 of CM055840.1, read as the reverse complement.
ACCCATACACACTCACACGCGAGCAGACAATAGCTTACCTGCACAGGTAAACAAAAGAACAAAGGCCCTGAACGCGCTGCGCGCGCCTAGGCGCTGGGGGAACAAAGGATCAGAGCGTGCCACGAGCGCTCCAAACTTTACGCATAAGCGCAACAAAATCTCAAAGTCTGCCGCACAAACTAAACTCACAATGCCTGCCCTATAGGCCATAAGCAATACATATTGCTTCGTTTTTAACTGAACCAAAGCTGCAAACAAACAAAACAAAGCGCACAACTAGGTACAAAATACCTAAAAATACCAAAACAACAAACTCACAAATCTTACCCAGAAAGTGCAAACAGAACGGGAAAAAACGACCGGAGAGCCCCCAATATGTCATGACCCGGCTCCTAGGCCATGACATATAGTGAAAGGACGTGGGATGAGGATAAAGAAAAGTATTTATTATAACAAAATAAACTACAAAAATGATTGACAAAAGTATGGAGTGTGGAAGTCAGTAACATCAGTAATGTAAGTGTGAGTGTGTGGATAATGAAATGTATGTGTTGTAGTGCAAAACAAAACCAGAACAGAACAAAACAGAAGGCCTGCGGCTGCTGGCTGCTAGGATAGGAATCAGAGACCGTGTCACGCTGCAAGTTGGCCTTTTTATCCTCAACAGCATAACGCCCAGGTGTTTCCGACTCCGCCTGCTGCCACACCCACACTCGTCCAGGCACCTTCGACAGACAAATATAAACAAACACCACACCAGCACAGTGACCCATAGATGGTTAGGCAGGGGCCGTCACATGCTACAAAGTGATTTTAAGGTATAAGAGAGTTCACAAAAGTTAGTGATGTTCAGTGACAAAATGTAAAGACATGCTAATGTAATATTATAAATTTCAGATTTGTTTGCACATCTTTTATTTTAGATCATTTGATGCCTTTTTGTTATTTTGTAGTTTCAACACATCTGTGACTTTTTTAGGACAACACACATTTGTCCTAAAGAAGAGACACAAATGTTGAAGAGTATAGAACTCTGTGTCACTCATGCTTATTTGTGTGCTTTATTTTTTATTTTAAATAAATGAAGTGCTATAAATTTATTATATATCATCATTATTTGATTCTTATATGTATTCAGTGTTTTACTGTTTGAAATATGTCAATCTAAACCTCAGTGCTTTCTCATATAGAAGGGTTTGTTTTGTGCTGTTCCATGACCTAAAACCTTAAATCCCTTTACATGTTCCTATTTAATGGTTGTACTTTCTGTTAAAATATTTGATTATGATGTCTCAAATTTGTCTCTATGTATCCCATTTCATTTATGATTAACAAGCTTTCTTTAACTGAATCTGCTATTTATTACTTTAGTAATGTAATACCATTGTATTAATACAAGATATCTCTGTGAGATGACAAGAGAATTCAATAAAAACTTCACATTGAAACCCTTTAATCAGTCAATGTTTCTTGGCTTGTTTGATTGATTCATTCATACATCTAACTGGGGCACAACTTTTTTTTTCTTTGTAGCATTGGTCTCAGGTGATTTCTGCTGTACTACACAGTGTGCAGTGCAAGATTACAGAAAAATATGTTTTGTATGCTGAGTGCTCCTTATCCTTTGGGACTACAGAATAACTGAAGTTATTTCAGTAAAAATTTGAGAAATATTAATCTCCATAAGTTGCCTATAAAATAAAGTTTCATTCAGACAAGATGGCTGCATTATCAAAAATGCTGACAAAGAAGAGGAAGGCAATACTTATTGCATTTCAACTCTGAATTGAAAGTAAGATGAAACAAGACCTACTCTGCAGCCATGCTAGCAGCTCTGTGAGACTCTACTTTGGCACAACAGTACTTTGAACCAAATGCCAATCTCAGCATGCCAACATGCTCATGACAGGCATACATGGTATTTGGAACCATAGACAGAAAAAAATATGGACGTAGTGACCGTGACATCACCCAATGTTTGTGGAGTCTCATTCTAAAGCCTTGAGTTAGGCGATTTGACCATTGCCATCTTGGAGTTAACCATTGCCATCTTTGATTTATGGAGCCACAAATGACCATATAGGACAAAAGGGTGGAGCTGACCCTAGCACTGGTTAGTATGGTACATTTACAGTGTATGGTTAACTGTGATAATGCTAAGGCTAATTTTGCTAGTGAAAAACAGACTTAAACCCATTAAAACAAAATGTACTTACCAGAAAAACTGAAACCGACTCCTTACAGGGTCTTTCAGAACAACCAAAATGCTATATTTAACTTTCATGAACTGAAAACACACTGTTATAACATTTAACACTTTTTATAATATTTTTAATATAAAAGATAATCCAAAAGGAAACATTAATCCTATAACCTTGCCTCAGGCACTGGGCGCCTTGTACCTGTGCAGGGCACAATGAAATCAGAAGACTATCAAGGCATTAGAGAGCGAAACATACAGCCCACTGTCAGAAATCTGTGTCTTAGTCGCAGGTCATAGGTCTTCCAGGAGGATGATGACCCCAAACATTAAAAAGCACCCAAGAGTGGATGAGAAGGAAATGTTGGACTGTTGTGAACTGGCCCACTATGGGTCCTGATCTGAACCCATTGAACATCTGTGGAAAGAGCTGAAACTTACAATTTAGAGATGGCACCCATTAAACCTGAGGGAACTGGAGCAGTTTGCTCAAGAAGAGTGGCCCAAACTACAAGTAGAGAAGGGTAGAAACCTTATTCAGAATTACAGAAAGTGACTGCAGTTATTGCTTCTAAAGGCTGTGCTACAAAATACTAAGTTAAGGGTACCAATATTTTTGGCCATGGCATTTTCATTCATTTTATTGTATTAAATAATAAGTTATGTTATAAATCAAAAGCAAAGTATCAGTTATATCCAATGTGAAATAAAGGATGATAGATACCATAAACTTCTGTCAGTTTCAACTTAATACAGAGGAAATGTAGGGTGTTTTGTGTGTTTGTTTGTTTGTTTTTAAGGTGGAAGGATACCAATATTTTCAGCCACATATGTAACTAACATAATGATTAGACATTTAATTTACATGGAATTCAGATTTGGCTGTGATTTGCAGGGACATTCCAGTTTATGGTTTGGTCTATTTAGATAGGAGAAAGGGGTTTTCTGTCCATGTGTTGTTGTTACCGACCCTTCTCCTCGTTCAAATGACCCCAGAGGTTATCTATGCTTTTAGTTCAGTTCATAATTTAGGTATTGGTCAGACATGGTCTCTCAGGAGGTCTGTTCAACCTCCATTGTCAGTGTTTACTTTGGTCAGTTCAGGGTCCAGGGTGAGGCATTAAACCATGTATCTGTGGCATTCATTCACCTCCTCAGTTTGAAATTAAAGAAAGGCTGTTTTATCTGTGAAATTACAGAAAAGGCCATAGTGACCTACAATACTGTGGAATAGCAGCAGCTATGCCGATTCAGGGATCTGGGGTTTCACCATGTCACTATTATGTAATCAACGTTGTCTTCATAGTAGCGACTTCTCAATTACAAGTTAGCCACATCCTAAAGCAAACCCTGCTTTATCATCTATTATACTCTAAATGGGACCATAACTTATAAAATTAATGTCATGCTGTATTGAAGAATATTTGAAACTAGTGATTAATACTATAAACTCATTAGGAAACTGTTTACTGGGGTAATAAATCAAGTGAGAAATAGGGTTTTCTCATAGATTTCTATAAAATGAGACGTCTTTTTGCAACCAATGAAGTTGCACCCTAATGGCCATTGAAAAAAATGTAGGTTTGAAGCCTGAAGTGTTTAGAATGCATGTTTGTCATGCACATTATTTTGGTTAAACATGTTAGCATGCTAACATTTTCTTATTAGTGCCAAATACAAAGTACAACTGAGGCTGATGGTAAGTCATGAGTTTTGAAAGTTCTTGGTCATGAACCAATGTACTGGACAAATAGAGGTTGCTTTCACACAAAACCACAAATGTTAGTCTTATGCATGTAGCACTACAGGAAAAGTAAGGGATCACCCATAGTCAATAGTATATAGCATGAATTCCTTTACAAAATGTAATGGAAATCTATCCAATAGTTGTTGAGGTATTTCAGCCTGGACAAAGCTGCCAACACTGAAGAATATTGCAGATGGCCAGGAAAATATGAACAGTCTGTCTGTTTTGCTGTAATGTTTAGTTTTATTTATATCACAGCAGCCATACTACAGTCGAGACAGTAGAATATTACTCCAGTAATATAAAAATAAGGTCAATACAGTTTATAATAGCTCTTTTGAGAGCAGCCATGTGGAACCAGCAGAACTGCATACAATGTATAACAGCTGATCAAAATTTCTGATGTGCCAAAAATATGTACAGTCTAAGAAAGATGTTAAAAAATATGAAACCTCCTTTAATTTGGTGTCACAACCAACCTCAAGCTGAATGTCAAATGACTGATTCAAAATTATTCAGTGGCAATCAATATACAGTTATCAGACAAATCAGACTCAATCTGCATAGCATCTGTCCATCATTAGACTGGCCTTAGAGCCGGATAACAAAGATACAAGAGCTGGATCACTCTTTCGTATGGATGTAAAATCTTCAGCCTATAAAATTGCACCAGTAATCACTAGTCTGTACTAATAAAGCCAGTGTTGGGTGAGAGATCAAATCTTCAAAGAAAGATTGTTGACCACAATTTCACCAAATAAAGCACAGGTATTTCAAGAGCCTGTCTGTGTGGCTTTCAGCCTGATATGTATCAACTGGTATTTAGAGAGGCATCAAAGTTAGGTACACATGCTCTTAAAGTTGATATCAGTAGAAAAGATCCTGGTTGAGCCAATTAAATGTATGATGGATTAGACAGTTTATCCCTGGCATTAGTCTGGGAAGATATAATCAGCAGTGACTTTTCTCAGAACTCACCGGAAACTGTCTGATCTCAGCTCACAATCTGTGTGTCATAAAAAATAGATTTACTGTAAATATGTCCAACATGCCAGGGTATATTTGAGGCTACAAGTAACCATTTTCAGTTACCAATTAGGAACTCTGGATTGTCATTTAGAACAAACTTAATTTCTTTCTAAACAAATTCTAATACAGGCATATGCATATTTAGACAACCTTGTTTGACAAATCATTTAAAACGGAGACCTGAGAAGGCATGTATAGCTGTTTTTTCATATGAACTCCAGACAATCAGGTCCAGAGTTGCCCTTTCACACATGTAGCACAAAACAGGAGGTTGTCCGATTGTACTAGAAATACTCCATTTGGTTTAGGCTAGGGATGGCAGAGAGCTGGTGTCTGCATCTATATGGTGTGGATGAACAAGAGTTTGAGGATGTGAAGCAGAAAGTATCCAGGATCTGCCAAAAGGTTACCCCTGAGCTGGGAGAGAAAGCAATGGAGGGAATTGATGTTGCACACAGGCTAGACAGGTGAGAGAGCACAAACACAAAACTGCATACAATCGTCATCCTCTTCACCCTTCATTCTATGAGAGACTTCATCTGGAAGGAAGCAAAGAACAGCACATTCTTGATAGAGAAGAAGTTTCATTTTGGTGAGGATCTGACAAAGACTGAGAAAGATGCCAGAACCGCTTTGTGGCCAACTGTCAAAAAAGCTTGCAAGGGATGGTCAGAGGGCATACTTCAGTAGACCAAAGGCATTCATCAAGAGAAAAGAGATGAACAAAAAACTCTCTCCTAATGACCAGAGAAAGATAGTTTGCATAGCACTGCTTTGAACACTTTTATGTTTGGCTACTATGGCTAGCTGTTATGTTAGATGTTATGAGAAATTATAGAGAAGAAATGTTCATAGAATTTCTCATTGAAGGAGTTTATTTTTGATCTCTATTTTTGGCCAGCCGTATCATTGAACATATGCCTACCTGGACCTCCCTTCTTTTTTCCCTTTCCTTTCCCAACTGCAAACAGTATCAAGCCTGATGGGGAATACTAGGATCACCCAAGATTGGGAGAGGCTGTGTTGACCCATGTTTTCCAAAGGAACGTTTATGCTATTATAGTCATTGTTATATAATATACTATATATATAATATTCAATTCTTAATTATTTTTCTCCCATCTGAAACCATTAGGCTATACCTTAAATTGATACACTATGTTAAACGCAGAACATGTAATTTCAGCCACTAGAGCTCTCTCAATCAAAACAACAACAAAAGACAGAGTGTGATGACGGTGTGAAGCACTGGAGCGACGGTGTGAATCCTTCAGGATGTTTTTACCGGATTACAGGTAAAAGCACTGAATAAAGCTATTTCACCTAAAAGATCAGTGTTTCTCCAACGATGTACAGCAACCCACAGACATCAGATACGGGCTGTTAGTCGAGCTGCTGCTAACACGTGTTCGGTTTATTTCTCTTATAACTTTAGATCCAGACGTTTGTCCGGTTTCTCCCAGGAGCCGAATTATCTGCAGAGGTCTCTTCCTCTCCAAAAACAAATGTACACACAGATTAAAATAGTTAAAATACTAATTAAAACTGTTTTACCTAAAAAATCTGTGTTTCTCCGACGAAGTTTGGTGACAATCAGACATCTGGTACGGGCTGTTGGCTGATCTGCTGCCAACGCGTGTTCAGTTTATTTCTCTTATAATTTAAGATCCAGATGTTCGGCAGGTTTCTCCCGGGAGCCAAATTATCCGCAGGGGTCTCCTCTCCAAAAACATTTGCCCAGTTTATTTCTCTGATAACTTAAGATCCAGACATCCAATGACTAAAATCCTTCTTCCAGCTAAAACATACAGTTAAAAACAACCTGAATCTATCATGAAAATGTGGCTTAAAACTGAAAAATTGAAGTCAATTTATAACAGTTTGTGTTGAACAACCACAACACCAATGTAATATCTTTGGTAGATGCCATTGTAGTGGACAAACCATAGGGGACAAACACAGCGCCGCTGTATGCATCTCCTACATGTTTACTATTTAGTAGAGGCAGTATGACGTCATTGACATGCGACTAAATGAACAGTCCATTACTTAAATTAAATTACAGATTTCTCTGGGTTTGATAATTGTTGGAAACATTTGAGATAATGTAAGTACACAACTCAACAACATATATAACATAGGTCTAATTGTTTTTAGACATTTTTATGTGGAATAATTACATATTATACCTTTAAAGGAGAATACATAAGAAAACGCAGGTATTGGTACTAAGCAACAACATTTAAAGTAATTTTATTATTTACACAGGTTGTGATTTGATGTAGGAATTGTTAATTACTCGGTTGTCACTCTCAGATGTAGTATTTTAATGGAGTTAATGTTGGTGTCTGTTAACACAAGATGTTTATGTTACTTGGTAAAAAAGAAAACTTACTTTTTTGTTTTGCAAAGAGGTTAAAGCAGATCTGATCTTTTTACAGGATAACCAGATGATTAGAAATTTTGGAAGAATATGGAATTATCAAAATGCAAGAGATAGACAATTAACCTGAGCAAACAAAGACTTCACTATTCAATCAAGAATTGATTTTTGGCTGATCGCAACACAGCTTGAACCTAATGTAAGTGAGGTAGAAATTTCTCACACTATTATGATAGACTACAAAATAATGAAACTGAAAGTGAATCTTAATGACTGGAACAATAGAAGGACTGTGGGTTATTGAAAGTTTAATAGCTCACACCTAAAAAGTGAACAGCTGGTATCAGACATCAATTACCTCTTTGAAAAGTTTTGGAATATGGCTGCAGTAAGTAATGTATATGGAAAATATGGGGAATTTTTAAAATATGTAATTAGAAAGTATTCAAGGCCATTTTATAAGGCAAAAAATGCCTATGAAAAGAGATCCAGAAGAGAAAGAAATATTAAAGATATTTCTGCTCTAACTTTGAATCATAATGAAAACCATGCTATCACTTTAGACAAATTACAGCAGCAACTAGATGAAATCTATGCAGGGAGGGCAAGAGAGACTTGTTCACTCTTGACAGAGATGGTTAGAGAAGGGTGAAAAGAACAGTAGGTTTTGAAGAAATAAACTTAATAAACAGACTAAAAATTGGAGACACAATCTGTGAAGATAGTAATGTTATCTCTAAGTATATACCCAACTTCAATGCTAATCTTTATATCCCTAGTGGTTCCCATGAAAGCTCTAAACTCCCAGAGAACTGTAGGTCTGCTGCAACTCTCAAATTTATTAAATCAAATTTGAGGGTTTTGTTTAATATCATACAATGAACCCTAACTATTACTCTCCTTTTTTAAATCTGTCTCCTGTTTTATCCTATTTTAGCTTATTTTTATTTCTAATTGAACATTTTTTAATTGTATTTAAATGCCTTTTTATATTGCCTTGTGTTGCTTTTATATTCTGCCTTGATGTTTTATGTAAAGGAATTTGAGTTGCCTTGTTGCTGAAATATGCTATAAAGATAAACATGCCTTGCCTTGCCTTGCCTTGCCTCTAATATTGATTGCCTCTAACAGTGAGTATTAATTTTAGTACAGAATTCTTCAAAAAGGCAATTTTAGAGGAAATACTTTTAGGAATAAAATTTTTACTTGCTGTTTATAATGAGGCTCTCTGTAAGGAAGAATTACCCCCATCATTAAGGCAAGTATTTCTCACTCCAGTTCCCAAAACAAAGAAAGATGCATTATCATTGATAACTGGAGACCAATTACACTCATTAACACGCTCCATATTAGCAAAGCGTCTAAAGACTGGCCTAAATGAAATTATTCACAAATCCCAATACGGATTCATAAGTAGCTGTCATATGTCCAATAATATTTTGCTAGTTATTGACTTAGTTAATTATAAAGATATACTTGATGGCAGTCCCTTAATTTTATTCTTGGATTTTCAAAAAGCATTTGATACGGTGTCTCACAAATGTATTTTAATACTGTAAATCAAAACCTTATACAATGGTAACAATGGCTCTGTCAAACTGCCCTAAATCACCCAGATTTGACATAAATTTGTCAGGATTGTCCCATCTCTCCTTACCATTTTTTACTAGTAAGCAAAGTTCTCAATTTATAAATAACCCAAAATCTTTTTAAAGGCATTAATTTTTATGATAAGCAAATAAAAATATTGCGACAAAGTCTCCCAAGCCTTATCCGTCATCTTTTTTTTCTGAAATATCTGGTTTAATTCTTAGTTTAAATAAGAGTGAAGTTCCAGCTCTAAAAGATGTTGCAAACACAGAAATATGCAGTATCCCAGTAAAAGATACAACAAAAATATTTGGGAATTATAGTCACAAAGGATGATAAGAAATTGATGAATGATCATTTGGACACAAAGATTTATCTCTCTATATTTGAGCACAAAGCAAAGCAGAAGGCCCATCAAAAGCCTCTTATGTCTTTTTCTCCCTCGATGTCACCAAACATAAAACATCCTGTTTAGAGAGGCTTTTTAACTTCATTTGAAATTATAAGCCACACAAGGTAAAAAAAAAAAAAAAAAAAAACAGTTTATATCTATGTCTCTAACAAAGGGAGGTCTTAATGTTTTGGATTTTTTCCTCATTCAACGATAATAGCAATTAACTGGATCAAAAGATTTCTAAAAGATCCAAATAGCATGTGGAATATTATCCCCAAAGTAGGTGGTCTTAAGTTTTTTTTGGTTTACTTAGATTATAAGTTGGTAAACTTCCCATCAAACTCTCCAGGCAAGCTATTATGTGTTAAATATAAGCGCGACTATTCTCCTCATAAATGTTTTTTTAAGGAATAATGTCAATATCACATACAGAAAACCGGTAATAAAAAAATACTATTAATTAATGCATAATCTTCAGTATTATAGCTGATGAAGTAAACCCCGGTGTGGGTTCATATGTATGTTAATGTGTATGCATGTATGTTTTCTCTCTATTTTTGCATATTTCTGTTATGGAACTAAATACCTATTTTTTTTCTAGGTTCTACCTCTTTGTCTATATTGTGTTATATTCCCTTTTTTAAAAAAAATCTGCTGTACTCACACATGGGCTTGATCAGACATAACATGGAATTTGTACTAAGGAGCTGGCAGGGTAAAGTCCGTCTAATGTCTGGTCCGATTGATTTGGACATTTGTGTTCTTACATACAGCTCCTCAGGGTAATGTCTAAGTTCAGGGTTGCAGTGCATGTGTGAAAGCAGCTTATGTCAAGAATCTCAGCAACGTACATCAATATACTGCACCTCTAAGAGACTCGAGTCATTCCCACTTTACAAAACTGCTGTGCAATCTCCTTTGACTTTAAGCCTCCTGTTCTGCTGGTGCAAAATTTAGCCTTAAATATGTAAAGCAACTGGAAGAACCAGAGCTTGACTCACAGCTTGTAGCTAATCCTTTATTCATGGAAATCTCCTGAGAATGGCAGCATTCAAGAAGTTGCTTCTTTACCTTGCTGGGCTGTGCATGTTGTGTGTTTTGGAACCCCCTCTGCTCATTATCAACATATGACACCTCATGGGGGACTATCCGAGGAAACTGCTTGGGTCACTTGATAAGCACAGAGTGATCCGTCAGGAACTTTACCCACAGCTCTCACTTTATATGTGATTTCATCCTCATCACACACACACACACACACACACACACTCACACACACACTCACACACACACTCACACACACACACACAGAACTACGTCAAATATAGAGTGGAGTGGATTGCAGGCGGGAGGTTCTGTTCATACATCCAGTTTGAAAATATGATTTGTTGTTCATATTGAAAGCGAGTTGGGGGGGTGGAGGGTGTGCTGACAATATTTTCTGGTATTGTCGAGGTGTAGGCTGCAAGATATGTCAGAAAGTGACAGTGTGTGGACCTGAGCTGAGCTCTAAAGTAGGGATAAAGTGGTGTGATGGACAGAAGATTGGCTGGGAATTAAAAAGACCATGAGCCCTCTCCAAGCACCATGGGACAGCTGACAGGCAGCTTGTAGAGCTCTCTTCCCAGGTTCACAGGTAAAAGGCTCTGTCTGGAAGACCACTGCTGAAGGCTTGGACTGACAAACCCTACAGTCATCAATTTCATTCTTCACTGTGGTCTGTGGATGCCATAATTTCTTTAGAGAATCTAGATATTGTTGACATTAAATAATCCTAAATCAAATGAAACTATACAAACAAGGTGCAAACTATAAGGGAGCCAGGGATCCTCTTAAAAAGACATGAGCTCTTCTGAAAACATGATTTGTGAAATGGGACTCCGTAAAATATTGCCAATATGTTTGTTTTTTTTTTGCTATGCATTTCTATTGTTCTGTATCTTCATCATCATGGATCATGCGTAAAATTATTGATGTATGATTCATGCATTATGGTGATTCATCACTTATTCACTTTAACACAGATACTGGCATGCATGCTATTCTTGCCATCACCATTGAAGAGTGATGGTGCGATATCATAACTTAACTCATTTTAACTCAAAGATCAGAAAAAAACAAACTTTCTTAGTCCAACTCAGTCTGCTATTTAATCAGCATTTCTCCAATCCCCATTTCTCTGTTCTCTAGACAGTATACAGATGTTTCAAAAAGAAAACAAGGACGCTTATGTTCGTGTCATAGACATAGTTGGTACCCTGACTACAAATGCTAATTTCCATAGCCTTGACTCTTAAAAGAACAATGTCTGTCCATTACAGTTTTGGTCTCATTTCTGTAGTTTCATCCATCATTTCTGATGGTAATGATAAATTTGTACTCAAAAAAGTAGTTGATGAGATCTACAAGCAAGTCTGATTGGGCAAGAATCAAACAGTCAGACAGGTTGCAATCAAAACAACACTGTATTTTGAGGTAAAAAAAAAAAAAGAAAAAAAAAGTGAGTGCATGCAAAATGTAGGCAATAATACCTTGTTGCAAAATTATATGCCCTCACAGCTTCCATGAGACATAAAAATGCGGTGGCTCCTTATAATTTTATATTTTTTTAGTTTTCTCTTCAAAATAATTTTGGCTAACCTCAGGGTTTGTTTAAAAAACTGTGCGATAGTCTGACTACTCATGATTCTTGCCCCTTCAGACTTCTTTTTAAGCAGTCAGTGTTCCCAGATCTCAGCAATGAACCTGGTGAGTTGAATTGCATTATCAAGGGCGGCTGTGGCTCAGCAAATAGAGTGAGTTGTCCATTAATCACAGGGTTGGCAGTTCAATCCCCAGCTTACTCTGTCCACATGTCGAAGAGTCCTTGAGCAAGACACCAAATCCAAATTTCTTCTGATGGTTCGGAGAAGCAAGTTGTAAAGTGCTTCGGATAAAACCCACTTTGTAATCAACCAGAATTATCCTTTTTAAACTGCATTTGTTGTTTTTTGGGGGCCCTTGCAAGCTGTGAATAGACAAACATCACCTTGAAAATGTTGATATGACAGACATGTTAGCAAATAGTTGTCAATTTACACAATGTAAACCTTAAAAAAAGGCATTTAGTGGTATCAACTAATATTTTGTCATTAGCTTATAATATGATATTTATAATTTCAAGTTAATCCAACCTGAAATTTCAAGTTTTTATTTCAATATCACTTCACAACTCATATTTATGAGTTCACGCCTAAATCACTGAATCAGTGCACTGCTGGGAACACACTACTTCAACTCATTGAATTAAGTTTCTAAGGAAACATGATCAGTATATTAACATATTTCCCAGCATGCATTCTTTGAGACTTCTTTTTTGTAGTTTGAAGGAAAATATTGATGGAAACTTGGTGTGTGTGTCTTTAAAACATGTTACCTCTGTACACTTGTATGATAGTAAGGTCACTGAGATCATTGCTATACATTATCTTTGATTGAGTTTAAAGAGCAACAGCTACGACTATAGATGTAAGTTCTTTACGTCAAATAAAAAACTAGTACATATTTAGGAGACAAAGAGCAGCATTAGCATAAACTCAGAGTCATGACTCTGTCACCCGATGAATGTTTGTCCTATATTGACTCTCCTTTTAGTTCTGTTTTGGTGTCAACTATAAACTGTAAAAAATATGGACATAGCCTACGTGACATCACCCATTGGTTTCTGAAGAGCAGTTTTGAAGCTCAAAGTGGGTGGATCGAGCCATCGCCATCTTGGCAGTACTTCACCTAACTCCTAATCCAAAATAGGCAAAGAGGTGGAGCTGAGGTGGGCCTTGTGATGCCTGGTTGCTGAAACTAGCCACCTAGCGGCTAGCAACCTGTCACTCAAAGCAGCCATGTCCTTTATTATGCATAACTTTACAGTGTAAGAACATTTAAATGGGCGAGTTATAAAAAAAATTCAATCCCCATACAGTTGTCATGAAAGAGGAAACTAGCTATAGAGACCAAAACTGTTTTTTGTACCATACTGTAAACATGTTTATTTCTGCTGTAAAGTTGGACATTTTAACATGGGGGTCTATGGGGAATGACTTGCTTTTGGAGCCAGCCTCAATATCCGGCTCCTTAAATGGTATACTAACTGCCCAACATCAAATGGATCACTGACAGTTTATCAGAGCTTTCTCCTGAAAACTGTTAGTGAGAGCAGTGAGGCGGAAAACCAAAACTGTGAGCTGAAAGACCCTAAAGACTCCATAGCACTGAGGGAAACTGCAGAGTTGGGTGATTTGTCGTTGTGCATTTGTTGATTCATTTTTAATAGCAATACCTCTCACATTAAACCTATCCATATTATCTATTATTAACATAAAATATTGATTAGTGCAGCTTTAAGGTAAGTTTCGCAATGTTTAGATAGTGAGCAATCATGTCTTACATTATTCATCTCAGACTACTGTGCTGAGGTAGCTTGGTAGCTAACAAATGTTTTTCTCTATCTTGAAGGACAATAAAAAAAAATGTAAAAAACAACAGTGGAAAGGAAGTGGAATTGATGGCTTGACTGATATTTGGGGAGAAGCCTCATTTCAAGTCAAAAATAGAGGGCAGACACCAAAACCAGAATGTGTTCAAAACAAGCTGTAGCGATGTGACATCTTTTGTTACTGTCACTCTTCAGACTAGTCTTTTCAAAATCGCTGTCAGTTCATATTGGTGTCAGATATTGGTTACATCCTAGAATAGATATGAAAAAAAACATCCACAAGAAATGAAAAAATAACTGTTGTACAGTACAAGATGTCTTTTCTGCACTACATATGAATTCCTAGTAAGTATATTTAGTGCCTAGTGTGTCAGTCTTTCATTATTGATTACCTACTGCAGGGCTCTAACACTAACAGCATGAGATCATCTCAAATCCACCATCAAATGTCCTTTTTTATTTAAAACTAATTTTAAATGTTTTGTACTTGTGAGCAATTTGTCTTGTGACCTCCATCACCCCACTAAACTGAAGGCGAGCATCCTGCTTTGTCATTAAGTACAGAACAATGATGTCTTCTTATCTGTTGTATCCTGTCAAGCGACCTCTAGCATTTCAGCCCATTAATGCATGTATGCCATTAACCTTGGAAATCCCCTGGGATCTGGACCATGCTGTGTCGATCAGTCCTTTGTAAATTATTGATCGGTGAAACACGAGTTTATATCACATCATTTGTTGCCTATATGTCATCTTCTTGTACAGGAGCTAAAAATGCAGACACGTGATAAAAAAAAAGCTGATTTGCACACTTTGGAAAAGTGGCCCACCAAGCCATGACTCCTAACTATCCGTGAGTCTTCTTATCTGAATGTCTTCATTCTAGATTCCACTGTGCAAAATACACAACACAATAGATGAATACACTATTTTTGTACAAATTTATTCTAGGATTATATCTTATAAATGTGTAAATAGTTTGATTCTATCTTCTATGGACTCTCATCTGGTAAACAAACATACAGCACATTTAATCTACTCTGTAAATAGGACAGTACACTAGTATGGGTGATACACATTGATGTAAGACAACACTGTAGTATGCTGATGGGTGCCTTAACAGGGCAGGATATGTTTACTAAATATTTGCTGTGTCGGTAGTGCATGTGCATGTGTAAAAAGTGCTGTTATATCACTGTGACTGTTCAAACAATAACCATGACAGATTTGCCAAACTGGATATGGTATGACTGCAAACCCTGAAGTACTGCACAGTATTAAAAACTAGAATAAACCATTGATGCATGTATCGTTTGTGAGGAAGCTGGAAAGCGACTTTGAAATGCCAGAAAGTGAAATGGTTGATTATTCTATCACTAATTAAAAACCGAAATGCCTTACCGAAGAAGTCCGAATGGCCTACAACTTTTCAGTCATGTAAAAATGTTGACCTTGTCTAATCCAAAAATTTGGTTTAATGTACTCATTACTAGGCAGTAATGGTCAATAGGGTAAAGGCACCCACTGCAACTTATTCCTTGTTTTATGCAAAGTCCTGTAATGAAACCATCATACCCTAACACACCACACCAAGGCAAAGAAGACTCTGCACTCTAAAACATGCTGAGTGATATTTATGCTTTTACTGGAAGTACTTTAACACAATTTATTTAATTTTTACAAGAGTTAAGGATTCAGCCATGACGACCAACCTTCCAACAAACTGGCAATGGTAAGTACCCACTCGTTCTAATACATAGTGGATGAGGCAGTCCCAAACCCAGCTGGGAATACTTAAGTGAGACTATGTAACATCAGCTGAGGAGCAGCCATTGAGACCAAAAGAGAAAATTACAGAGTGATGGGACGGTGAGTCACAAAAATCTTGAAAATGAAGGAAAATTGAGTCGTTTTGAAGACATCATTAGGTGATCTGAATGAGCAAGAGAAATGGTACCACAAGCAGAAGAAGTGAAGTGTTATTAAGAAAGCAAACTGACTTTGTAATGTCAGTTACACAGCAATATTTGTACATTTTGCAAATATGAGCTAACATTAGCCACCAAATAAGATCATCATACCAGACTATGTATGGCTGTAGATGGAAAACTGCTGAGTATATTGAATTGAGCAATGGTGCATTTTATTACTCCTGAATTCAACTATTCATTAGTAAGATGAAGAGTGTGCCATTCAAAAGTGAAAATTTCAAACGTGACATTATCAAACTTTAATAAATGCCTTTGAAAGTAAAAAGAAACAGCTTCAGCTTGAGGCAGTTATGGATCATGTCCCTGTTTTTCAGATAGTTTGTGTCATTTCCCATAGCAACAGATTAAAACCAGGAGCTGGAACAGCAGACTTCTAAGCAATAGTTATAGTGTTTTGTTTACAGATCAGATTAGATAAGGGATGGCAATTTCTAATGTTACTGATAATGTTCTCATGTTAAAGGATGTACAACTTTCTTTTCTTTCACATCATGCCATCTTTTCTTCAGTTCCCCTAGAGATTGCTTGTTTTTCTAGTTGTATTCATTTTCTCAGCTAGAGTCCTACACTGCTTTCTTTTAGCAGCAGGATAATTGCATCCATTTGCGATTTTTTTTTCGATGTTTGCTTTTCTCTTCAACTACTATTTGAAGCTTTTGAAAGGAAAATGAAATACCCACTCTTCCTGTTTTGCACTCCAGTTTCTGTGTCTCAGAGAGAGGAGTGGGTCCATATTAGCATTTCTGCTATTCAAATTAACCAGTTATGTGAAAGGGGATTTAATGGAAAGTACCAATCAATCAATCCTTAAATTTGGAGTAGGACTTGCTACGAGTGTTGATGTAATATCGGCTGTGAACTGTTTCACACTGAATTCACATTAAAGAAAAACTGACAATGTTTTTAAAGCTGCATTGATATTTTTTTTTTCTATATGAAAAATGGATTAAAAATATGACAGTGAAAAGGAAAAAAATAAACCCACAATAAATTTTAAACGAATTCTGCAAGCAATTTAGTATCTTACAGTTAATTGTGCTGGCATTATGGCCCATAACTTTACAGTTCAAGTTCACCATTTCAGTCTTTCATCATCCATGCTCCGTTTCCAGCAGCAGACAACTGTTTTCAGTGTGAAAGCACTGCTAAACCCATTGTAAACTACCTGCCACCGCCAAATGACAGACAGAACAAAAATTGCAACTAGCTGGTGAACATAGTGGAGTATGCAGTAAAGTAAACACCCAGATATATTCTACATATTCAGACCAAAAGAGTTAGTTAGGTGGCCAGAAACACAACTCTAAATGAATGCTAATGTTCGGTGACATGCTAGGCATGTCACCTTAACACTGTTTGGTCATTATGTCAAACATTTGTGTTCAGCTTGTTGTAAATTTACTGAATGTGGATAGATGAAATATTCGGCCCTCACAGTGCAGAGTTGGTATCAGTGTAGCTCTATCACAGTCATCAATAAGACTTTCATTCCATCATCTGTCAGTAGAGAGGATATACAGCCTTAATCATCCCATCCCAGCTTTGACTGCAGTTTTAATTACAAATCTGAGCATTGGCTTTTGTGCTCTCTGTGAAGCAGTTGTCTTCAAAGATGCCGTTACTGGGACAATCAATTGCTTCAACATCATTAAGATGCATGGATATTGCAGAAACAACTACATTTGTTAGCTATATCACGTTTAAATGTTGGTTAGACTGGATGACTGCAAACTGGTCAACTAAGACAAAAATAAAGCATAAATAAAACAAGCACATACTGTTCTAAACACATACAATTCTGCAGTTTACCTCAAGTGCCCTGTCTAACTGTCTAACATCTTTTCTTCCCTCTTTCATCTCTGATCTGATCCAGACTTTACTCTGGTGAAGGCTTTATTTTCATTGCTGACTTTGTCTCAGGCAATCAGTCTGAGTACTATGTAGACATCTGGACAATGTTGTTATCTGACACTAACTGGAGATGCAAGGCAGATCAGAAGCTATATGTTTCTCTTCCACATGCATGCTTGTATGGGAGAGCAAGTGATTAACTGTAACAATATTTGTTGTTTGGAAATGATTGATGGGGAAATAAAATAAAATCACATTGATCCTTGAGACATGTGGCCAGAAATAAATTGTGGCAGTGCAATATTATCTGCATTAAATAGAATTTACCACAGCACACACAATATTTCATTGTTTACATGGTTCACAAATAGGATGTAGGCTACAAATTTAAATTGAAAATTATTACAGATTTAACAAAATGTTATATTTTTGTTGTCAACAAATCATATGAAGTGGCCAAAACCAACAATATGTTAGTCTGTCTATCAGTGCTCTGATTTCCCTACCCTGCCAGTGCCACACGGCCACAAACCCATTTACTCCTACTCAGGAAAATAAATCTGAAAAATGGATGACAAATAAATAATAATTTTTAAAAAAATTTTTTTTTAAAGAGACTCAGTAATTTCTTACTAGGCACTGTATTTAGTGAACATTACTCAAAGAGGACTAAATTTTGTATTCGTTGAGGACTATTTTCAGCTGCAGATTAATATAGATTTGATGCTCTAGTGGGTATACATAGCAGCGGTACAGTGTATGTTCGATGCAGTCAAAATAAACAAGTGTGTGTTCATTGTCACCCACTGTAACACTGTGCTATTAATAGTCATTGAACAACACAAAGGAATGAGAAATTTAGATTAAAAGACAATACTTGTATAGGATCAATTCACTGTTGGGTCTTTTCATGGGATTTGTTGACAGTAAAACAAATATACAATAGCACCAGACTTATTTCTTAAAAATCCAAAAAATACCAACATGTCTTGGAAATATCTGATCCAGTTACCTTCAGTGAAGACTGATTAAAAGGTATTTGCCACTTCAGAGTAATTAACTAGACAATATCACACTGTAGCTCAATGTGACCTTAAAATAATAATTAAAAACAGCACGTTCTGGGGCATACTGGTGGCCCAGTGGATAAGATGCATACCGTCACTACAGCGTCCCCAGTTCCTCTCAATGGTCCACAGCTGAATAAAGCAAAATAGCCCAAAACAATGCTTGAAAAAAAATTTGGTTCTGCATATCTGCTAATACATAAGCAAACATGAAACAAGACATTTGTGTGTAGAGGCCTGTTTTGAAGGTAACCCCATTCCCAGCTCCCTGAAGTTACACCAACCATATGGTGAACATAAACAAGTGAAATATCTCCCTAAACCATCAGGGAGTACATGTAGCTCTTGTGATCTGTGTGCATCAGCCCCAGATGAACTTTGAAGGTGAGAGGGAACAGCGAGGAAGACACTGCATCTGTACACAGGGTGTGATTTGTGTGTTACATCAGTGTTGCAACCATGATTATCATGGAATTGAATAATTGTTTTTCTAATTATAGATGTTGTGAAACCACAGTTAAGGCCACAGTCTGTTCCTGGCTCCTTGGAGAAAATGGAGTAATTGAGTATAGCGCAAAACAGATTAATGACATGGTGTTTGAAACTTGGCAACTAGTGCTTATTATTATTGGCAAAGGAGAATTGCTACATATTGTGGGTAAACACTGATATGATTTGATGAAATGATCCCAGTTTTCCCACTCCACTGCTAAGTCTCTGAAGAAAAATGGGCTCATTTGTACCAGTTTTCTTCTCCACAAATCAATCTCAAAAGAAAATTACATTGAAAGGAGAGGAGGTCCCAGAGGTGTGACCCCAATTAACGTGGTCATCGTCCATGTCTGAATAGTGCTCAACCTTCGGTGACCGCAAACATCCCAAAATATGTTGTCTGTCCTGTCCTTCCTTTCTTCAGGGGACTGTCCCACTCACTGCTTTTCTCTGCTACAGTCTTTCTGTCAGCACTTCATCAGCAGCTGTTCAATGCATTCATATTTCAAGGACTCAAGTCAATCCATCTAGGTGAGCAGCTCTGGCATGTGTTGATATTTCCTGCTCAGTAGACTGCTTAAATCAGAGGTCTTTGTATTTAAATGGCGCATGCCATTGATTAGCCTTCAAAGAAGCTCAAAAATGATTCTAGAGTGACAGAATGGTCTGCTGCTCTTGCACCTCGAAGAAGTCTTATTCTGTATGAATCCATGAGTTTTTATTGCATCTTACAACTCTTTTAAAGGCAGATTGATAAAAGGCATTTTTAAAATTTAGAGTACTCCACTCACCTCAACAAACATGCAGGTGCCAACACGAACTAGAATGTTTACACTCCTGGCTTTAAGAGACTCTCCTCCAAGAGTCTCATTTCCCAATCTTGACTCGGAGCTGTACTTTAACAAAGCTGGCACATCCGTGACTGGCATGTGAAATATTCGATATGGATAGCTAAAATGTCAAAGAGAGACTTGGCTAAGTACATGTATCCTACATACTGTATGTAAGTGCATAATTTTTGTGCATGAGAGTGTGCTCAGTTTTCCTTGCATGTATGTCCCTTAATGCCAGTACACTTGCATGCCTGTCTATACAGCATCAGGACTAGATTCTAGCATATAAGATTCATGAGTTTCTTTGTGGTTGATTGAAGATGGAAATGCAGCAAAGAGTCTTTGATTGACAGATGTTCCTCAGAGGCATCCGTCTCACGAGAGCGACTGCTCAGTGGTCAGGAGAGCCCAGTAGCTTGACTTGATGATGATAGATGATACCAGTGGGACAAGCCTACCTCATGGATCAAACATAAAGAAATGTGACATTGAAAAATTGCTTGACTGAAAAGTTTCATTTGATCGAATGGTTCTGGATTAGTCTCATCATCTCTCTCATGGGGAAAAGCACGAGAGTTACTACATGACTGAGCTTCCTGACTTCACTAGAAATAGCCAAGCTGAGATCTGGGATGCAAAATGCAGAAAATAACTTCATGTCTTATTAACCTGAGGGAGGCATCCACAGGCTGTTATATAAAAACTTACGTGCATTCACTTTTTTGCCTAATTTTGTGTTTAGAGTCTTCTCTTGTTCATATTTGCAAGGGTTCGTAAAATAAATATATTCCCCTTCCTGAGATAATTGTAATACTAACACAACTGAAGCCAACTTTCTGGGTTACGGTTAAAAGCAGCTCAGACTATGTTCCTCCAGGCTAAAGGAGAACAGCCATCTGTGAGGGTAGTAAATGCTATTGAGGCATCACTGAGCAAATACATCCAAGTCAGGGCTATTTTATACAAGGAAATGCAGTCCATGCTTCACTGACAATCCAACAATAAACATGTTGGATCTGCGAGAAGCCTGAAAACATTACAATGAAGTCTGCTCTGTCCATGCTGTTCTGGTCACACTGTGAACTCGTCCGAGTACAAAACACATTCAAGTCAAAACAATTTGTCTAATCTGTAAGTTGTGAATCATTAATTAAATGGACCCAGTCTGAAAACTGTTGCATTTTAAATATTGTGCTGGCCTCCCAGTGTGCAGAATAGTAAAAATAATAAAAAATAAAAGAGGATAAACATGGACAAAAGTATCAATAACATATTGATCATTCTACAGTTACCTAAATTGCAAAGCATGAATTAACATATGCCTTCTTGTTAACCTTACACTCAAAATCGAAATCTTCTCCCTGTTAGGCTAAATGATTCAACATTCTTACATTTATGCAGCATTTCCATTTTGAGACTGTCCTCACAAATGCCTAAAAAACATTGTTTACAATTACTTGACAAGGCAGTCTGATGGCCATTCAAGTAAGGATGCAAAAGTGGTAGTGGCATGACAAGGAGTGTGACTTTGGCATACAAGACTGCTGCTTGTCAGTACTGGTTTCTTTTAACCATGATCACATTCCCTAACTTTGGCCAAGCTGTTTTTGTGCCTAAACCTAAACCTCAAAGGATACATCTGGTAATATTCTACATTTTACATAATCTCAACAAGGGTTGTGTGTGTATCCAAAGCCAGCTCCATTTTTGTACCAAAACTATTAAAAATACATTAATGAGTCACACTGTTGCATCAGGTGACATGTTCCTTAATAGCCATGAACATTGCAGTTTATTTTGAATCAATCCTGGATTAATCCACCCTGCTGCTGTAAATCCAGCTGAAAATAGTCCCCAACAAATACACTATCCACTGTTTGGGTGACATTTGCTAACTACAGAAGACAGCTGATATAGTAAATTATTTAAACCTTTTTTAAAAATAAAAATATGTATCTGTGACCTATCTTGAAAAAGAACAATTGTCACAGACAGAGGGAGAAAATCAGAGATTATTAAGAGATAAACTAATGTAGTTATTTTTGGTATTGTCATGTGATTTGTTAACAATAAAAAATATAGAATATCACAGTTGTAATGGTGGGAGATCAGAAAAAAGTCATATGAATTATTTTTGAAATGATGGTGTGCCAATAGGGGCGGGGCTCCAGCTTAAAAAGATATGAATATAAGAACATCTCTGAGTGGGACAGGGAAAGGCACTCAAGTCCTATTTGGCTCATTTAAAAAGCCTCACTTCCAGGATTATATAGGGGACTAAGTGCCTTTTGAGCATATAGAGAACCAGTAGAGTTAGCAATAACAGTCGTTGCAGAGTGCTAGTAAGCAGTCAGAAAGGATACAGTGTTTTGAGCATAGTTTGAGACAATCAGTGATCTTCCTCTTTATTTCTTTTGAGTTGACAGTTAGAAGGAGTGTAAAAATGTGTTGTGCATTGTTTGTGGCCTTTTAGAGTGTGTGTTTGGAGGTAGTCAACTGGAAGTCCACATAAACATAATGTCATCACTGTTTCAGTGTTTGTAGCAAGTGTCATATCAGCAAGTGTAACAGACCCACAGTTGTCTTCAGCTTGTTATTGGCTGGTTTGTGCAGTGTGTAATTGGTGGTTTCAGCTCAATTTCGATTGAGATTTCTGCATAGCACTTAAACACATGGCTGTTTCTGTGTTTGTGTAACAGCAAGTGCAAAATTATCAATATGGTCACTGACTTGTAAAAATCCATGTTGGAAATTGAGTTAATCATGATTGTTGAGCAAAAGGAAGTTCACTTGGGAAAAAAAACTATTTGGTCAGAGTAGTAAAAGGAGAGAAACCAACAGCAAGGGAAAGAGTAGATATAGATAAAGGAGGAAGTTCTGCACGCCTAGCTCAGAGCACGGCTGGCAACACAAAAGGACTGAAGTGCGAAGTGAGAATGGAAAGAAATGGAAATGATTTAAGAGGTGCTGGATTATTTGCACATTATATTTAGTATTATCAACATGATAATAATATTTCATTTTTTAAATATGATGGTTATTGTCAATACTGCAGTATCACAACACCACTATTTGGAACACCCAAAAAATTTAATTTGGCCTGTCCTGTTGCCAGTTGGGATTCCCACCTCAATTTAATGTCACTACAGCCTACATTAATAGTAAATAATAGCATATTTAACTTTTTTTGCTCTTGTGATTGTTACTTGTGCTTAATTGTAGATGTTTATGTTTTCTAAAATTGCTGGTAGTGGTGTATATTTATACACACACATTCAAAGATTAAAGACAGGTCCTTGAGCCCAAAAGGGATTAATAGAAGGCCCTTCAATACAAGAACACTCAAGGTGCGATGGGATCTGTCTGCATTACATCCCGGTTGTCCATTTTCTCAAACTCGCTTATATAGCACTATTACATACACAGTGTTATTTTAACATGCTAGATCTCTCAAGTGCTCTAAAGCTGCAAGCACATGTAATATATGGTTTTATGTGGGACGTTTATCTACAACAAACTCTTAATGTACACTCATATAATCCATATAATGCAACAAAGGTATTCTTTTCAAGAGCATTACCTCAAAGTACCAGAGATCAGGGGTGTGATGCCAACTATAGTGGAATCATTGGTAATGTCATAGGTGGTGTGTATTAGAGAATGGGGGACCCAAATGCAGACTTTAGTTGGTACAGTTCAGTGACTCTATTGTCAAAAGTGAAGATACAAAAGCTCACAGGCATGGGTCGAAAGTTCAAATGGAGGTAGTATTAAATTCACAGAGTTGCAGGGATAAGTCCAGACAGGTTAGCAAACAGGTGCAGATATGGTACAGGTCCAGGTAATCAAAAACAGAGGCTCAAAAGCACTGATAAAAAGCAACATGACAAGGGTAGATGATAAGGGAACAATATACAGTGGGTAACAGAAATATCTGAAACCTTGTCTCAAGTAATAAAGTGCTGAGAATAGAGACTGAAAATTTAAGACATTTTGTGACCTTTCACTCCTTATAGATGTATTATAGTTGGCTGGTCCACCATATTGACTAAAATATACTGTTTAAGATGGATATTTTTTCTAGCACCACCATGAGGCTGACATTTTTGGGTTTTAGTGAAATGTCTCCACAAGTCTGGGATGGATGACCATGAAATTTGGTACAGATATTCATGGTGCCCAGAGGATTAAGTCTATTGACTTTGGTAGTCCCCAGTACTTTTTCTCTGGCACCATCAGCCAGTCAGAGTTTTCACTTACAGAGTGAAATACCTCAGCATCTACTTGATAGATTGGCACAACATTTTGTACACACACTCATGGTTCCCAGATGCAGAATTCCAGTGACTTTCGTGAATGGTGAGTGTCCTTTACTTTTTCTGTATAGCCACCATGAGGTTTATGGTTTTGAGTGAAATATCTCAACAGCTACTGGACAGCTATGACATTTGGTACAAACATGTCTCCCTTAGTATGAATTGTAATGGTGATCCTTAAATTTTCATGTAAAGCCACCAGGTCAAAATTTTAATTTGTCCAATACTTTGGTCTTGTGCAGTTTTAACATTAATATAATCAGTTCATTAATGCACACACGTTTTCTTCAGCTGGGTGATCTGAACTCACACCCTTGTTCTTCCAGTTTTCAAGCTATTGCATTTATTCATTTGGCAGACGCTTTTGTCCAAAGCTATGTACAATCCAAGCTACAGTAGATCAAGGAAAAGCCTTTGAGAATAAGTGCCTCAACACTCCACCTGACACAAGAGCAAAAAGTAGGAAAGGTATAGAGTATAGCTGGAGTAGCAGTGTTTTCTGGATGTATCCAGGTTTCAGTGAGGGCTAGTATATGTCAATATGTGACTGGCTAGCAAAGGTAGGGATGAACACAGCTTTATTGACAGCAGACTGGCTACTCTATGGACCAACTGAAGGGGATGCACATGTGAGAATCCAGAGGTTTCAGTTTGCTTTTAATGGTAGAAATGTTGTGGAGACATATGCTGCAGAGAAAATTTGATGATGGTAGGACAGGCAAAAGAAGCCTAGTAAGACGGCCTTGCTAGGTTGACATCATACGTTACACAGTCAGAATATGTGACCCAAACCAGCTGTGTGGCTTCACTGGATTCTGTCCACCAAACAGTTGACTGTTTTGTTTTTTTTTTAAATTGAAAATACCTTCAATAGCCCTTTCATCATAAAACAAATACAAAATGGCATTTAGAGAAGCATACAATGTCAGTAACTGTTCAATGGTGTCTTTTAGATTTAAATTTGGTATCCACAGGTGAACATATTTTACTGAAAACATGTAGAATGCTTCTGCTACCGCACATATCGCTGTTTATTTATTTATTTTTATAATTATTTCCCCCTTTTGTTTGCCCAGCAACTGGTTTGAGCTAATCAGGCCTTATATTAAGTGAGTCAGGGAAGGATTTGATTCGGGGATAATTGCAGGTCATTTTTTGGTTCTGGATACTGAGCTTTGTGGTTGTGGCACAAACTGAACCTGTGTACGACTCTGCAGAGAGAAGATGTCCATCCATGTTTAAACTAGTCTTAAAATGTTTTCTTTAGAATGTTTTATTTGTTTACAGCATACAGGCAATTGTTAGGTGTTAGCTTGAAAATGTGGCCTACTCTTCATAAGTAGCAGTATAAATTTCATACTGTATCTTAGGGGGCCAATTTTATGTAAAACAGTGAAGAGTGCATTCGTCATTATTTACTGAAGGACCACATAGAGGTTTTGAATAGGTAGTATTTAAAGGTACAGTGTAGAATTTAGTGGCATCTAGCAGAACAGACTTGGCAGAAATGGAATATTTTATTTATAAGTAAGCTTTAATTAATGCACAATCACCCAAAACTAAGAATTGCTGTGTTTTCATTACCTTTGAATGAACCCTCTATATCTACCTAGGGAGCAGATCCTGTATGTACCACTGTATGTTCTCCTACACGCATGGGGTGGGGTATTTTAAGGTGTTCCTGTTCAGAGGTGCAAAGTATGGAAGGAGAGAGGGGAAATTTACACAACTGATTTATGACCACAGACTGACCACTGTGGCAGAGAAATTGTCTCTCAAATAAAATGTCTGGGAAAAGGTAAAATCTGCAGTACTATTGTGTTTACCACAGCACTCAGCACAGCAACAAGAGACAAAAGAGCAGCAGTGCAATGACCTGTTATATTTTGCACAACTTTGTTTAGCTATTTGCCAATAAAGTAGGCTCCTATATAATTTTAATAAATTAAAAAGGCTTCCTATATAATATTTACAACAATAATCTGTCAAAAGAGTTTAAAAATTATCATGACTGAGCCCAGATATCCTAAAAAGGAGAGTCATTTTGGCCACTTGTGTACATCATATCGTCACAAGTGAACAAAACCCCAAGATAGTTGAACTACATCACTTGGGTTGGCAACTCATTCCCAACCCAAAGGGAGCAGTCCACCGTTTCCCAGCAGAAAGCCATGGCCTCAGACATGGAGGTGCTGACAGTCATCTGATCAGACAGTCTGAAGTGATCCTGACGTCCTCCCCCTGGTTTAGCATTTAGATCCTTTCCATGAAAATCACAAACAGAATCAGTTACATGGGACAACCCTGGCGGAGCCTAACAGCCACTGAGAACATGCTCGACTTCCAGCTCAGAATGCGAACACAGCTCTCACTCCACTTGTACAAGGACCAAATTACTAATAGCAACTTGGTGCCTCATGCTCCCCCAACACCACCCACAAGGTACCCCAAAGGACACGGTCATAAGCCTTCTCTAAGTCCACAAAGCACACATAGACTGGATGCAAACTCCCATGACCCCTCTAGTATCGCTGCAAGGATAAAGAGCCAAGCTTCCTTTCTGGCACCCTGGCATAAGCTTGCCCTGGGAGGCTGAGCAGTGTGATCCCTGATAATTGGGGCACATCCTCCGGTCCCCCCTTTTTTAAACTGGGAACCACCGCCCCAGTCTGCTTGTCCACAGGCATTGCCCCCCGACCTCATTACAACACTGAAGAGCCGTGTCAGCCAAGACAGCCCAACAATAGAGCTTTCAGCTCATGTCAGACAAACTCCCCTCCCAGGCCTAGCTTCAAAAGGGTGCCCCTGTCTCCCTCTTTCGGATGAGATTCCTGGTGCACTTCAAAGATATCATTTCTTATATTACTTAAAATTTGATGAAAATCACCTGATTTCTCCACTAAACAAATTACTGGCAAGGATACTGCCGGCTGCACAAAATGCACTGGTTGGATCCTTCAAATTCAGACAAAGAGGGCAGCATTTGTTGGCAGCATCAGGAGGGGCCTTTGAAATGGGACAGGCAGTGTCAACTTGTCATGACACTCTTTGTTTAGAAACACAGAATTCTGCCCTAAATGGGACACAGGAATGGACTATATGGCATCACATATACATATACATGCATTCGTACATGACCATGTTCAACAGTGTCCACGCCTTTACTTATAAAAATCCAATTCATAAAATGCTACGATAGGTATAACCTTATCCTATCTATTTATCTATCCATCAATAATATATCTATCATGTAATGTACATCACAAAAGCTGGCCACACTAATGATGTACCAAAATGCAAAGAAAACTGTCTTCTTGTAACTGTACACCCATTCATCAAAATCTGTGCAGGAGCTTGAATCATAAAAGGGCATACAAAAAAAAAGATCCTCCACTCAGCCAGTATTCATTCAGGGCATGGCATGCTATATCATTCTGCAGAGATGAGACTTTTAACACAGAAGGAAAGAGAGCAAAACAACACTGGTTTCCAGAGTAAAAACAAGTTGCAACTGGGAATAGCGGAGTTGAAAAAAAAATACAATGCAAATTAGCCTAACAAGATCCTCTGTGATGGCCACCTCTGTGCAGCGTGTCTTTACCTCAGTCCCACACACTCACACACTGTGGTTACTTCTTGCATAAAATGAAACTGCAAATTAAAAAGGAAAGGAAATGCATGCAACTGCCCTCATTATGTCATTAAAATACCACAGTTTGAGTGTTCCTCTGGCATTCTCCAGGGCACCTATCTGTTTTACTGGGGCTTCTCCTTTTGCATTCACACACAGGGAACCATCACTTTGGTTTGTGAGTATCATGTCAGACTTACAACCAGGGAGTCATCACGCCCTCACAGTCTCGCTGCTTGCTGCACGAGAGGCGAATACTAGGCAGAGGAAGCAGGGGGTAATTTCTGCTATGTGGCTCTCAGAAGGAATATACACGTCTAAAGCCACAGGATGTAGCGAGGCATTTTTATTCACCTTAACACCTCAAAGAGTGTTGTAGCTCAATGTTGCTGAGGCATGTGTTTCTTTGCACAGTGATTGCATTAAGTGCTGTTGTGAGCCATGTTTACCCTTTGCCTTTGAGGAT
This sequence comes from Euthynnus affinis, assembly GCA_029490765.1. Classification (NCBI taxonomy): domain Eukaryota; kingdom Metazoa; phylum Chordata; class Actinopteri; order Scombriformes; family Scombridae; genus Euthynnus; species Euthynnus affinis. Next base: position 6,078,101 of record CM055840.1, on the reverse strand, counting down.
GCCTTGTAGGTGGTGTCTGCATCTCTCATGGCAATATACGAGAGGTGGATGGAGGGGTAGTAGAGCGCCTGTCTGAATGAAAGAACAGGCCAGGGAGGTTTATAAATAAAATTGACAGCAGGCACCTTACTGAACCATGACTTGAATGTTTAAAGGGTGGCAGCGTTTTTGTGAGAGGCAAGGGAAATCTCTCGCTCAAAAGCGCAGCGAAGTACACCATCTCCTCACTAGGTATAAATATGAAATAGGTCGGTCCCGTTGGAGGGGCACTCGGTGGAATTACGTGATGTTGTTGTAGTTTGTGTCAAAGGTGTGGTGGATTTTGAGGGGGAAGGGGCGTGTGTATTTGCAGGCACAATTGTTGAGGATATTCTGATTTTCAGGATTAATTTTGTTAGCTCAAACCAGAACTCGTCTTCAGCAGAAATTCTCTCCAGAGGATAGTGACAAGAGAGAAACTTACTTGAGTGCTGAGACTGGAAAGAGGAGGAAATTGCATAGGAATCAAAGCATAATGAATCTTCAGCTCCAGAGATACACATAGTGTTTCTCAACTCTTTTCAGCTTCCATTTTTTAGTGTGTCATGATGGATAGCCTCATCTCAAACAAATCACAGTGATGTCAAAGACTTTTGATGTACAGTATGTAGTAGAGTTTCAAATTACTTGCGTAAATCAATACTCATCAAATCCTGTTATCACCTTGAGACCCCGTACGAAATGTTTGTGTGTGTTTCATTAAATGCAGAGTGAATCTGCTGCTGGGGCACATTTCAACACAAGAATTACATTTAGAAGACAGACCAGGCTGCAGCTTTTCACCAACAACAACGCCTGGGGTCACCACAATAGTGTAAGTAGGGACCATGTTAGGAGGAAATACAGCTGCAGGTTTTTAACAGTACACTGAGAATTCATACTGTATTTTTTAATTTGAACATTTGTTTTCCTGCCTCACTGTGACACCTGCAAAGCAATGAATTCCCCTTCCTCAGGGATGTACCTCAGCTTAGAATTAGACTGTAAAATGCATTTGCAGTATTGCAAATGACAACATAGGTTTATTAAATAATGAATCCAACCATTTGGACATGTTTGTCTTATAAATGACAATCACAGAGAAGTTTTTTTTTAGTAATTATTATTTTGAAGTGTTATTATTTTTCACAACAAATAGTTTCATTAACTATGATGTACAGTATATACCAGTACTTAAATAATATGCTATAGCACAACTTCAAACATGCAATGTATAATTTTTTAATCAAAAGTTTCAATTTGTGTGAATAATCTTTATTATTGTAATTGCAAACACTCGTAAAAGTATAAAAATCTAAGCAAAATACGATAACTTAGACAAACATTATAATTATTATTATCATTATTATTATGAAAATATGAAGTAAAAAAAATATCTAGTTATACTTCATCACCAATATATAACCACATCAGTATATCAAAAAAAAAATATTATTATTATTATTTTACTGCATCAACACACACTATGCCAGCAAAACCATGAATTTCTAGGTGTGAATCTCTACTTTGACATTTATTAAGAAGTATGAATTGGCCCAGAGTAATGTAAAAATATGCATCACAAGATATGTAGCGCATGTGTAGTGCAGATACTCACAGTCTCCTGTTTACTTTGTTTCTTCAAAAAAAGTGTTTGACCTCAGCTCCTTAATTTCTTTGTTCCAGCATGCAGAGCAGGAATGAGGTTTTAGAAATCCGGTCAGTACGGAGATGTTAACATTTAAGTGAACCCCCGGGAGATAATAGTACTACCCATTCCTTGTCTGCTAAAGACAGTATTACTCATAAAGAGACCTACATGCTGCCTCTTCTCCTAGGACACCAGAGGTCAAAGCAGTCCTCCTTTTAAAATTTTCTTTTCTTGTCTTTTTTTTTTCCTTTGTTACTGTCAAATGATTAGTACATAGTGTCTCAGCCCACTTATTACACTGCCGGCCAGAGGGATACGCTCCAATAATTCCTCAGTAGGAAATGGGTGAATCTTCTGCATTCTAACCACCTCTGCTTTTCTTCTTCATGTGCCTTTCTGTGTTAAAAAAAGGACACGCTAATTTCGAAATATGAGCTGAGCGCATCCACTTTGGGATTTTACTTCAAGGCAATTGAAAGCCTAAAAATGGATCCGCAACCTTGGGTCATTTATTTGATTGACACAATACAGTGACATACAAAGTATACTCTTTCAACAAAAATGAAATTTCATCCATGTTTGCAAGTTTGAGAAAATAGTTTTAGGGGACATAAGTGGCGGAAAAAAGCACTTCTGTTAAACAGAGTCAATAACTTGCACAACTGCTATGGCACCTTAGGGTAATATCACACCACCTGAAAAAACACATAAGTGGATATTTATTGAATAGCTGTCACTAGCTCCTATTTCTATTGAAAGTATAATGGGGGGTGGGGGTGCGGGGAAGGGGTTGGCTGTTGTTCGCATAGAACTGAATAACTTTGGTTTAACGGATTTTAACTTTATTGACTAAAAATAACAAATCTGAATGTCACCCATACAACAGCATCCTCTACACAGAAACATGATCTCTTGCGGGAGCTGATTAGGTGAGAGTTTAGAGAAGAGTTGCTCACCTGGTTCCCAGTTGGGGGGACATTTACACTGGCCATAATGAACAGAACTGGATGGGATATTTGAATGTCATCTCTACCTCTGGAGACACTTCCAATTTGGCAGTGTGTAATAATAATGTCAGGGAAGAGCCATGAACTTGGGGTGTGTTATCACAAGGAAGGCAGCACAGGGTTATTATACATCTCTAGGGCAAAAAAAAAAGAAATGAGTGAGAAGGCTAAAGACTTTTTTTACTGTCAAGAAAGTCATGTCAAATACTATAATTTCAGAGAATTGTCAAATCTTTTTCTTCAACTTTGTCTGGTAGAGCTTCATACGGTCCGTTTGGAGCCTGGTTTTAGAATCCTTAAAACCTCAGATTTACGTTATTTTCCTGGAGGAAGGCAGTTTGTGCACCTCCATGGCATCTTATTTGGCTCTGCTCCACTGACAGGTGGGGGCTCATTGGCAGTCAGGTAGTCCATTGTCAAAGATATCATTAAGAATCCTCCTTTGAGTCCTGACAAGTCCTCCATTATAGATTTCAGCCCCATGCTGCTGGGAAGAATCTGGCCCTGTCACCTGAGGCCAATCTCCCAGCCAGTCGACATTTTAGACCATGTCACACTGCAGCATTGACCTGTTAATGGCTTTTCTATTCGTATACAGAATGTGGGAAGGCCCGTTAACAATATGACAACTTGATGGCCACAAACTTTTTTTTTCCAGGCGGATGCAATAACACAATTATATGTGGTGTCTTCCTGATTCTCAGTCTAAGGATTATATTGAGTTTAAAAATAAACCTAGTTATAAGGACATATTATTGCGGAATAAATGTATTAAATGCACTAGAGCATGGCTGAAAGTGGACTTGGGGTGTGATATGAATGAAGCTGTGTGTGAATGAAGTTATTTCATCTTTTTTTTTTCACAATCTAAAAAAAGGCCAGCATGTGACTGCCTGAGTCTCTTTACTGCACATTTCTCGTCCATGCAGGATGGCAGGTCGGGGCAGCATGATCTATAGCCTCACTGTCTCAAAGAAAGCCCAGCTAAGACCACAAGAGTGTTATTGCACCAGCATCCTGAGAGATAAAAGAAAAAAGTGAAAAAAAATATTTTATTTGGTGTGAATAATTAAATAATGAATAATAAATGCATACAGCATTTGTCACAGGTCACCGGTATTTGTTAGTGGTGACTGTTAAATGGATCATTTGATCGAGGTGTAAAAATAAGTCTGTAGAAATGCATAGACAGCTACTTAAATTCTGCCAAGTGATCAAAAAAATTAAGGCAGAAATCTTATTGAGAATTTCCCTCGCATGTACTGCATCTTCTCTCAGGGTTACAGTATTATCTAAAAACAGATAGTTTAAATAAATTAACTAATAATAATGATAATAAATAAATGCACTTAAAAAGACAATCTTCCATTCACTCAAACACTTTCTCACTTAGCGTATTGTCTCACTAGCCTCTATTAGGATCAGATCACACAGATAGTTAGGTGCTTCTATGTTTTCCATGTTTCTGCTGACATCCCAGTACAATGGAGGAGAGGGGGATTGTATCAACAGATACTTTAAATGACAAAAGACATAATTCATCACAGTCTTCACTGTCCAAATTACACATGAGCCAAAATGACACTTGAAAAAGTTCTAAAATCCCACTGTACACTACCATCCCAGTAGCAAACAGTAGAAAGACAAAATTAGCAACTGGTTGGTAAATGTAGAATTCAGCAGATAAGGAGACAGATAGTTTTCTCTGTAGCAAAAGCACAGATCAAAAAAAAAAAAGTCAATATTGAATCTAGTCACCTGGTGGGCAGAGACACTACTCAACAAATTAATGCTTATGTTATTACTACTTGCTGGATGTATAAATAAGAAACTGTTTGCTAACACGTTCGCTATATGATAACATATCAATGCTGTTTTTACTATTTGGTTCCACTGCCCACAAGTGGCCATAAAAATATGTCATTGGCTTAAGTGAAGGAATGATGGTGGTCATGGTTAAAAGAATCCAAATTTGAGTGTTGCATACAAAAATATAGTATAAAGTACAACAAAGCGTATACTCAGATACAGACCAGAATGGAAATTGAGTAAAACTATTCACAGATCCAAAAGTTTATGTTCACATCAAAAGGTATTGATGCATGTGCACAGCACAGGCTCATTCTCAAATCTCACACAGTCAGCAGGTGACTGAACCACCAATAAATGATAAACTGGAGAAACTCTGAATCAAAGCCCTGCAGGCTCTGTCCCTGCAACAGTCTGTGTAGACAGCCTGCTATTACACACCAGGTAGACAAACAACCTACAGCAGGCTGCATAATGTGACCTTCTGCATTCTTGCTAAGGAGTTAAATAAACATAGACAGCCACCAGGACATATTTAATGATCCCAAAAGAAAACCAGCAATTGCACTTTGAAAAGTATTGAACTTTTACTCATGTTATTTGACATTGAAGTCCATTCTCCTTTTTTTCATGGAGATGAAGTACCCATGCCATGATGTCCCACTGCATGCATTGTGGTGATGGTCCCTTTTTTTTCTGACAGAACTCCATCGTTTCTAGCTAACAAGCTAACAAAAAAATCACCAGAGCAACGCTGGAAAATAAGTCAACTCTCCAAGTTGTTTCATTTAAATGCAAACTTTTTGTGGTGAGGGCAGAGTACGAAAGCTTCACAACTCACTTTCAAGTTTCTTTTCTAGTCATTTGTCCATTCACAGTTGTAGTGATGTTACAATGACTGCAAGTGACTGATTGATTCCAAACTATTTTATAATCAAAGGATGCTAACTTCACCTTTCTTCCCTCAAGTAGATGTCAGTAAATCCGCAATATTGTGTTTATGCACCCACTGACTGATACTTAGAAGAGGGATGCTATTTCAATCATTTAAGAAAATTCGATGAAAAATTGGTAAGACATGGTCGCAACAACGGAATAACTACCTATCTGACCTATAGTGGTAGAAATCTCAGGTAAGATATAGGACCCAAACTGTCTGCAAGTCTCAATAAAAGTAGAGGTAAATGAGAAAATAAGTGCTTTCATGAATTGGGTGAACTGACCCTTTAAAGCAGAGACAGTATTCCTGTCCACATACCTGATCAATAGACTGTTAACATGACAGTTGGAGAGTAAGATCTAGAGTGCAGCTCTATTCAGAGACCTACCTGACCTGATCACATCACCTAGTGAGACTTCTCAGTGTTACATCAGTTAAACTGAAACTCCAGTTAGTCTGAAAACAAATTGTATTTAAGATTTTACTTTCTATGCTTCATACAGTCACAGTGTTTCCCTTTTTTAAAATACAATATTTTTCATGCTATCCAGAGTTTCATTTTAATTGATATAATACTGAGATTCTTGGGTATCTATTTCACTCAGAACAAAATTGAAAATTTACACATTGAATTTTCAGACGTGCCCAGTAATAAGCTCAGTGGTGCTTCTGTCTTTGACTTTGGAACTTTCACACATGCAGTATATTAAAGTTAGTGTACACACATTAACACTTGTCTGCCATCTGTGAAAATACATTTCCTTAGAGATGTGCGTCAAGAGCATCCCTTACCAACAAGCTGGCTGCACACTTACAAATTACTAAGTAAGTGTTAGAATCAAACATTAAAATGCATGTAATGGCTCTGTCTGTCTGGAAGACTTGATACCCAGTGCAATTAAAGAAAAAATAGTCTCTGCAGCTTTTTTTTACATGTTACATTTTAATAGAGACTATAAGACATTTCCATTAATTGCATAGTACATACCCTACAATTACATGCTATGCAAGTACATGATCTATAAGAATGCAAACAGTGTTATAGAACATGATGTTCTTATCAAATCTCTGTTTACTGACAAGAAATGCAGAAAACTGTTTACAACTTACAAAGTAGTCTACTAGACAAGCTGTTTCATCATCATTTTGCTAATTGGATTCATGTAATATTTCCCCCTATTTAACATTAAGACTCAGTGTTCTTTTTTAATTGATTGACATTACACAAATATTACTTTAAGTTTTCCATTTTGAGAAACTCAAGCAAAAGTGGAAGGAATATTTGCAATGTAAATTTTTTACAAAGCTGCAGTAATTTATTTTTTCGCCATTTCAGATTCCCACATGCTGCATCACTACTATATCTGTATATCAAACAGTTGCTTATTCACACATACAGACATAGAGCAAAATTAGCAGTCATTTGAGGTCATTATTCTGGCCACTTGATAAGTAAAAGCCCAAAATGTAGTCTCCTTTTAGCTCAGTTTTGGTCTCCACTGGCTAGTACCTGATTTTGTGTTTAACCAGTAAAGCATCTTTATTTGTAGCATTGTTACCCCATACTATCACAGGTTTCTTTGTGTTTAGCATTATGTTTTGTTACAGTTAAATCAACATTTCCTGTTTAATCGACACAAATGAATATTGTATATGTTTAGCTGTTGTTTAATCTTTAGTTAAATGTTCAATTTCATTGTTCTGATGTTCTTACTCACCACATTTGCTATGCTTTCCCAGGAGTTAAGCAAGGTGGCAACCAAACACTGCCCTTTTACTCTTGTTACATCATCATTGATGTAATGAGTTAAACAGAGCATGGGGATTTTGTATTAGGTTGAACGTTTGCTTGTTTTTGATTAGCATGGTATTTGTTTGATTTTTACTTAGTTTTGTATAGATAATGGTGACTGATACAATTAACACCCCTGAATAAAATATGGTTTTGCCAAGTTGATGGTGCAGTACAATGGAGAGTATACTTAAGGGAGTTGTTTATTAGTCCAGAGGGAAAGATGTCCATGTAGCTGTGCATTTGAATGTGCCATCAGTTTGATAAGATGAGATTTTCCCACTGAAGCCAAGTTATTCTTTCTTTTCATTTTATGGAGTCGCATGTGTTCTTTTGGTTTGAATGGTGTAAATAAAAAACTCTGCCTCCTTCCACATTTGTTAACCCTCCAGCCAGGTTTTTCCACAAGTGGAGACACAACTAAAATAATGAGTGTTATACCAATAATTTCCACCCCTTCCTTAAGCACTGCAGTCAAACTGCAGTTCATATTTTCTAAAATTTACTGTAATACAGAATATATTTTAAGACATTCCAATTCAGACGTCTGTAAGAGTTCAGACAATAGTTAAAGCAATAAAGAACATTGCAGCAATTAAAATATGCATTATAAAGTTATCTTATAGTTGCTCTCTCAGCACTGCAACACTAATGATAACTAATGAGCAGCAATATGAAAGTCTGTCATATTTTTTTTCTCACAATTTTATCTTCCTGTTCCTCTCAACAGCCTCCTGTCTGTCTTTTAATGGCTCATTGCAGGTCCAGTCCTGTGCCATGACTGAAGCAGACTATGACTTCAATAGGCCTGATATATTGTTTTAAATCACTTTACAGCAATAATCTTGTCAATGAAGTTTAAAAGTTTTACCAAAAATCTCTTGTTCTCTGACCTTTTGTTTAGCTGACAATATTAGGCTATCTAACTAACCTCACATGTAGCCTTCCTTTTATGGGACAAATACATTCTTATAGTTCCAGAAATGTTTTCTCTTCAACCAGTATTCAGAGTTCAGTAACACTTTCTAAACACTTTTGTGCTCCACTGTTTTACAGCCAGGTGCAACACCTGTCAAAACAGCCTAGCATCATCTCTTATTTAGTGGAGCTTTATGCAAATCAGATGAACTACAGCTGGGCTCATTTACATCTTTAGTCTTAGTAAATACCCTGCTAAACTTAACTATTATGTTGATGCAAAATTTTGTACCCCTGACAGGAATTTGTAGCAGGCTTCATCAATATCCCCCAATGAGCAGAGAGATGTTAAAACACAAAAAGAGATGTTGTTTTTTCATTACCAGAGACAGTCACATACAGTCATTTGATTCACTGTTAATATTAAAGATATCTTATTACTGCTCCTGTTAAATCTACATCACAGCCATATTGTCAAATATTATGGTTAAAATTCAGCACTGACATGTTTTTTTTAATTCTACTGTGAAGCCACTTTCATGTTCAGCAGTGAGGAAGACAATGCTGCCTACATAGTAAAACAAGTAATAAACACAAGTTTAACTGGAGCTACTAAGGCAAATACTGCATGTGGAATTGTCAATGATGCAGAGAGTCACTGCCTTCAAGATATGCCTACCTATCGGATCCACCTCACAGACCATGCTGCTTCCTGTCAACATATTCAACATAAGATAAGGGCCTATCTCCACACAGCAGATACACAGGTAATTTAACCGACAAGGAAGGAAATAAAAGAGATTTCTTGTCTACTGGATTACTGAGGTGGAAAAATGTAGATTTGGTGTTTTGTTTCTCTAGTGTTGCTGGTTTTGAATGTGGACATATTGTACATTTCGTAAAATATCTCAACAGAGTTTTACATTCAAAGCATTCCATTATCAGGACTTATGCAGCATAGACCCAGCAAGACCTTAAGATCTGCATTCACTCAGCGCTGACTCACCGCTTGGAGCAATATAATACTGAGAGAGTAATGCAAATGATGAAGCCAGTAATAACATGCAGGGTTCAATCAGACCCATTCAGTGTCTCTCTCTCTTTCCTACCAACATTGCCTTCTTTGGTTACACAAGTTCTTTTATTCTGCATTTTAAAAACACAGTATGCTACAGCCTTGTGTTGGTGCAAAGGTATGAACTCATTAGACACATTACTGTTGCTTTTTAGTTTTTACCTTTGATTTTCTGTGTTTGGCACTGACAAAAAGACAAAAAAAACCCTGCAACATAAAAACATCAAGGCAGAGAACAGCTGTAAAGAATTAGACTTTGGTAAAAATCAAACATGGAACACATTCTGTTCAGTGTGCTGGTTTCTGGCACATTCACAGAAAATCATGATTTATTATCTTATCTGTAAAGTTTTGGCCATTATCTTCTGTTATGATGACATTGTAATAAACAAAGTAATGCTGGGATCTTCAAATACAACCACATTGCTGCACAAAAATATACAAACAGTCAGGCGACACACACCAACAGTTTAGCCCAATTATCTTCACCACTTTATTCCGAGGTACAATAAAAAAGTGAGCGCAACCAAAATTTCTCTCATTGCACACAAAAAACACAGCTATGAGCCAGTACGTCTGTAAAATGGATGAATAACAGAGAAGTTTGGGTTATAATTTTACTGTTTGTCCCAATGTTTGCCTTCAGTGATGTGATGGGTTTTAGTGACCACAAGCAAAAAAAAGTGGTCATCTCACTGTAGCTTTAAGACACTCCTCTCCTCAGACAATCAGCCACTGCTAAATTACTTGCACCTGTATAGCTGTAAAGGTGTATAATTAGGCAGTGTTGTGCAGCTGTTGGACTTAATGCTGCTTGATTCATGTGGGGTATGGTTTTCTCTTTCTAACACTGTAAGGTATACTACTTGTTCTTTTTTGTGTCCTTAATTGTGTTCATATTTGAAATGTTAATAGCTCCTGGTGTCAGTTATTAACATTATTTCCATGGGCACAATTCCCAAGTTGGCCTTGCAGAACCTTTTTAAATCTTTAGGCCCTGAGTGGCCATAATTCACACTAAGCTAAAAAGGTGTATGACTAACTCTACTCAACATACTCGCTGTGCAACAGTGGTGCCACTCTGGCTGAGCATATTAAAGCAAGACTATAATTTTTCAAAGAAGAAATGACAAATTCTTCCTTCTGCATATGAGAGGATGAATTAACGAGCGATGAAATACCTTTGCTCAATTTACTGTCAGTTGAACTGTTACCAATACAGTTCAACAGCACTACACACTACTTTCTTTCAAATTAATCTTTAAATAACACTAAATTACAATTTACACAGAACAGTAGGACCTACAGTGGTTAGTGTGTATTTGTCCCACATTAAAACTTGCCTGTCCTTGTCCTCTAACATAGCATGAATGACAATTAGCACAAGAAGGAGGGTCCCTCCACCTTCGCAGCACATCTAAACAATGTGAGATGCTTCTAATTGTAAGCTGTTGGGCTTTGAATGAATACTGTTGGTAGCTGTAGTGAGTGTCACTCTTACCTGTTCCTACAGCTGCCTGTAGAGAATCTTAAGGATCACTTACCAAAAGAAATTGAGAAAAGGGATCTACAAATGGACCGCCACAAAGACCAAACTAGAAACTGAAGATGATTGTTGGAAAATATTAAAATAATTAGTGCATTTTTATTTGCAGGAAATAAAGAACACATCAGTAAGCAAATGAATGTAGTCTTTATTTGCTAACTGCTGGGAGGTGATGCTTTTACTGAGGGAAATAGGTTTTAGGATATTCATTTCACACTGCTCTTCCATCTTGGAGATCAGCAGGGTGCAGGGGCAGGTCATTCTCACGGATGTACATGTGTTTGACAGGGTGTCAGTACTCAATTTTATAGCAATATATGGAAGGTGCCATGATGTCACACATGACTTTCTGGCGGTGACCCTGAGTCTATATAGACTCAGAACCAGGCAAGTGCTGGGTCTCTACATTTTAATGCTGCTGTCTCTGGGACATCAGAAGGTTTGATACAATCAAACTTGTATTCACATGGGGTTATGCTCATTTTGTTTCAGAATTATACAATGTTTATGCCATAACTTAACAGTGTGGAAATCTGTTGTACATTATACTCACAATAAATTCAAGCTTGATGGTCCACTTGCTTCAACATAAATGATTTGGGCTGATCTTTGCAGTGCAGAGAAGATGGTAATTAGCTGCAGAACATTAGCTTTTATGAATATTTTTGAAGGACAATAGTGTGCTTTAGTTTACCTGCACAGTAATGGTGGGGAAAGAATTCCTATTAACACAAGCATGTTAATTTACTGACGGAGGTCTGACAGACTGTGTGTCCCATCATGCAGCGTATTTCACTTAGAGAACTAATTCATGCCTGTCTCAAAAGTACATTCATTCAGACACATTCACTTCTGAAGTTTTCTAGGCTGGATTTGGTGGGAACTATGTTATGGCTAGGTTAGGGGAAGATCAGTTATGTCAAAATATGATAATTAAGCGGCTAAAATGATGTGAGTTTAAGGGATGATTAGTTATTGCAGTTCTGTGACAAGAGGCGAACTTGGTCTCCTGCAAGAAAGTCAGATGTGCTAAATACAGTGCATAATGCTTCCTCCAATGGCACTAAAAGTTGTTCCTAGAAGTAAATTGCACGGTGTAGAGTTGACCACTATGGATGTGATTGGAGCATAATGGGCTGGTACATCATGCAGATTTTTTTGTTTTTTGGTAAATCTTTCGACAACCTCAACTTCCTTTAACTTTGGTGACTAGATAGAGCTGTATTGCTTGCATGATTTTTGCTTTCTGTAAGGGTATTGAACAAACAGAGCTGTTATAGAACATTTAAATAATAGAGACCCGTGTTTGAAAGCCCAAAAGCTTCAACAGTTACAGATTCCATTGTCTGAAAGAGGTTTATACCTTAAATAACACTGACAGCATATTCATTGTTTTTACCATTCGTTTTATGTCCACAGCTTGTTCATTTGTCAGACTACAGTGCAAACTTGTTTCTATTAAAAGCCAGCGATTGGTGTTGCCTGTTTTTAGACATCAAATAGGTTGATGCATCGTCAGTACTTTCTTGGCACTTGAACATGTTGCTTTTCTACTTGTGTTTTGTTCAAATGTGTTTCATTACATTTCTATTGTCTGTTTCTGTAATATTGCATTTGTTTGGAGTTGCTCTTACTGTAATAAATTGTGAATTACAGCTGTATGTTTCACATTATTTATTTATTATTTTATTTAATTCTGTTTTATTACATACATCTTAATTTTCTTTTCTGAACTTGTTGATGGGTTCTGCTTGAACAAATTCCAAGTAAATCATTGCTCTTTTATTTGTGGTGAATGGTTTTAATGCGCACAAAACCCTGATTGAAGCACCTGATTGATCTATTCTTGGGCTTTTATTGCACAATTTAGTGAAAAGGAGTACAATGTTCATTTTTATCTATTTTTGTCACTGATTGTGTCCCACTCTTTTGCACCATTTATGTGAAAAACACAATGCAAAACCCACAGGTGCCACTGCAGATATCTTCTAACTGCAATATCTGAATCTGGTCTTGAACCTTTGTGACTTGTCAATTCCCCTCTCTACACCATACTGTCACTTTTCACTATGAATTGTGTAATAGAGCAGAATCTCAACAAAAAATAACCTTTTCAAAGGCACGTTTCCCAGAATGCTAGGGGCGATCCTGGGGCATGGAGCTCCCCTGGGAAGACATTTTTGAAAATCTGTTTTGCTTTTCTTATGTGTTTTGAACAGCGAAGATGAAAATAAATACTTTTTTTTTTTTTTTTAAACCAACAACAAAAATAGAAGACACTGATAAAATGTAAGATAATTGTTTAGTTTGGCAAGATTACTGACTGTTTGTACAGAAGCATTGGGGTATAGTAATTGAAATTGCACTTAATATTCATAGTACTCTTGCCCTGACATGAAATGGGTATGCAGAGTACAGTGACAGAGGGCTGACGGCTGGTACATTTTCACACTTGGATTTGGTTTTGATTTTTAAGTAGCTCGGTTTCACCTGGAGCTTGTCTTTTGTATAATGTTATTTATTTAGATTACAATTTGTGGAAAGTCCTCCCAGGTTGTTTGACAATTTAGAGCCAAAGTGCCAGTTGTGAATCCCAGCTGCTGTCGCTTTCAGAACTGCCCTCATCAGAAAAATTACAGCATTGACTTTGTTCAAAAGCTAAATGTACATTTCCCATTGTCAAGCTGCTGCCTTTTTGCCCTCTTTGGCTCAGAAAGGCAGTTTTTTGTTCTTTTTTCACCACACAAATTATCATAACATTACAGGTATTGTTCAATGAGAAATGACATAATCATTATTGCCATTCATTTCTTTCATTGACTTAGTTGAGAATGAACATTGTCTGTGTGCATGACAAATGCATTGTGAGCTGCAGTTATCGTGAGCCTGAAACTAAACTATTGTGTTTCATTAATCAGTTAATTAGCATAGTGAGAAACACATGGAGGCTATATTTATTTTTGATTATGTGGTTGGCGTGTCAGATGCATGTGAAACCTCAGAAGTGGAGACAATATAAATGGGAGCACGGATGTGTGTGCACATCCGTTATATGACAAACCTAGCTTTTTATGTATAATTCGAATGCTATTTTCAATGTTAAGACCACAACTAACCATAAACAATTGTTTTTTTCCCAGCCAGGCAAAATAGTTTCTTTGCATCTCTTACAATTTTGCCATTATATGTGGTTATAAAGCATTACTGCTGACCAGTGAAAGCAAAGATCTCAGCTGGGATTTAATAGTCTATATATAGAGGAAACAGTGAGCTATAAATGCCTGTAGGACTGTTTATAAACCTCCCATGGCTTCTACAATCATCACTGTTGGCATTAAAACCCACAGTTTGATTCATTTAAAGGTTAACTGGAACAAAAAGGGCAGAAATACATACCTGAAAAATCATACAAAATACAAGTTTCAGTCTGTGCTAGATTTTAACATAACATTCTCTCCTATAAAGAAAACATAACAGAGCTGTGCTCTTTTGCTGCTTGTCTTCCATGTTAAAGTGGTAGACATCCTCCAATACATCAAAAGTGACTACTTTCCTGGGTCTCTTTGTCCCTGCAGTTAATACAGCTTTACAGTACAGGAAACACTTGTGATATGCAAATGCTGTAGCTAGTAGTACACCTTTTAAATAGGGTAGCTTCATATTGGTTTAGTAAACAAAGACCTCTGCAAACAATGCCTAATGAGGCAGCACTGTTTGTCTGGCCTTGCCAATCCAGGCATTGACGTGTCTGTATTATTGTCTCCTCTTCCTCTTTTCTCTTTTCTCTTCCTGTGCATGCATTTCCATATTGTGCACTTCAACAGGAAAAAGATTGATTAGGATATGGGAAGGGCATAAGTCAATTCCATTTGCTCTACTACAACAGTAATGCCTACAATAGTCTATGGTAGACATTGAGTCTTGGTGTATGGACGATTTGTACTCTAAATTGTCTCCACAGAACATTCACGAGCATGTGCTTAATGGACCATGATGATAGTCACTTATCATCCTCAGGAGACACTTGTGATATGTTTAAAATAGGGATCCACTGATCTAGAGAGTTTGTCTCCTCTGAGTAAGCACTTTGAAGAGATAATAAAACACTGTAGTGTTTATGATACTGTAACATGCATGGTGGCCAGTGAACGCATCCAGGTTGAGTGGTTCATATATATTTTTTTGTTATTTTTCATTCCCTACATGACTACACAATGATAGCTTACCTTAAAGAGGACCTAATACTCAATTCCAGTTCTATATTTCATTCACTAGAGTAGCTTTGCATGATTCACAGTTTTTAAAAATCCATATTTATCGTATACTGGCCCTTTATGCAGCCCCTCAGTTCAGCCTCTGTCTCTAACAGGCAGTCTTAGCACCTGTCTCTTTAATCCCCCTCTCCTGATGAGTCCAGTCTGTTCTGATTGGCCCACTTTTTGGAAACTTGCCAAGGGGCAGCTGGCAAGCTTCAATCTATGGAGATATTTGGGACGTTGATGTTTGATAAAGAGCTGCAGACAACAAGCACACCTCCAACAGATAAACAACTTAATTTTTTGACTCCAGTCATGGTTGAGTGTGACTACCCCAAAACAATATAAAAGTGTTATAATGTTAACAGAGTGGCGCAGTGAACTCACACGCTGTATGCATGGAACAGATGACCATATAAAGAAATGTCACAAGCCAACATTGGCTTGAGCTGAAAGTAGAAAAAACTGTTGGAAACCAAGCATTCAGAGCAGTCTGAAGCCGCTGCTTTTTGCTCACAGGGATTACTTCTACACATGTTTACCTCATTATTTGAAACTTTGGTCGTGTTTAATATGAACATCTGACATTGGAACATTATATATATGACTGAAAATAAGGAAAGCATAATAGGTAACACAGAGGAAATGGATGTTTCCTGGGGCCAGATGTATGGCGCATGCATATTCACAAAGACTATGCATACATTTCCTACACATAAAGTGGTATTTTTAGTATATGTATGTGTGGTGAGAATATGAGCACCTCATGTATACTGTAAGCCATGTATATGGTACATGGTTTTGTGCTGAATAATGAGCCAAGTGCAATATGGTAAAATAGAACTTGTGAAACTTAAAAAAAAATATCTTGAGATTCTAACACCAAGTCAAATTGATCACTATAAGCAAATGGTTATTATAACCATTTTTTCTTTTCTCTATTTCTCATGCAGATTACAATTGACATTTATATATTTATCACATGAATATAAAGTAATGAAATGGGCAGCTTCACTATTTACTGAATGTTACTGACTGTTTCAAAATACAGTACAGGTGTTTCAGCTGCTTGTTGTTTTACTGCTGCATCTTGTAGGCTTGTGTTTGGCAGTTTGTCATAAGCTTCAAGGAGACTGCATCTTTCACTGAAAGAAAATTAATTTCTTTTTCCCATCATGATTTCAATGTGCACTTAGCACCAGCCTCAGGTAACCAGTCAGAAGCAGACGAGCTACCATGAGCCTAGAATGGTACAGCAGCTGCTAAGTACTTATACTCATCATGTATCATGGCAGTTAAGTAAAAAAAAATAGCAGTTTAATTTTTACCCCCATATGTTGTCATGTATGAAAAGACCCAAAATGAACACTGTAAGCAGACTACTTCTACATTTTCTACTGTAATATTACATTCATTTAGGATTATAGATTATCTAATTTCACTGATTGTGTATAGCTTTGCAGTCTATATAGCAATCTATGATGTGGCAATCAAGGGCAGATTTAATTTAAAAAAAAAATCTTTAATTAAGTACTTTGTAGAATCCGTTTTGATGAGCTCCTTAGATTAAATTATTGATTGTCTTTCTGACATTTGATGATTGAGATATCACTGGTGCTGATAGTTTACATGTGATGAATTCATGATGGTATGAATTGCCACCTTGTGTAATTGCCATTTGTTTTTGAAGGAAGGCTCTGATGCAACTACACAATTGGTATAATTGTAGTTCCAGACTCATGATGGAGCAGACAAATACACTGATATGCCAACAGTAGATAATGTGTGTGTACATCTATGGCTGACTATGGCTGCGAAAATTAGGCTCATTCAGTTTCACAATAAGTGAAATTTGCAGAACCCAACAATGGTTTATAAATCTGAAGCAAAGAGTGTAAATACATATTGTCTATGTGCATACAGTTTTAAGTTACAGTTTACAGTATCTTCATTACAACATAATAGAGATAGAGAGATGCTTTGATGTAGTGTGCTATAATTCTAGATGTAGACCTATCTTTACAATGAAAAATAAAAAGATACCATTTACACCATGTATACCAATTCCAAGTGTTAACTTCTGAACAGAGCAAATTGTAGATTATATGTAAGCACAAACAGGTAAAATGTAATGTTATCGCAGACAAGATAACATGTGGCACATTATGTCATACAAATTAGCAAAGCTGACTGTAAAAATGACAAATGCTTGCCCAAAGTCTCTTTCTCTAAACTTGTGAGCATAAAATTCTGAGACATGCACTATTTCATCAATGATAAATTTTCTTTCTCAACAAAGCCATGCAGCAAAGGCTTCCTTGTAATGAATTGCTGCATCACTCATCTTCTCTCTTTACAGACTTGTGCAAACTATTCATGAAGTTGAAAGGATAAAGTTCTTAATGTAGAACTTTTTCCTTCTAACTTAGTTCCCATTAGACCCAGAGAGATATGGTATGAAATTTCTCATTAACACTTTCTTCCTTAAGGGGTTTCTATATCACAGGCCTGCAGAGGTGTGTCTAGAACATTTTTGAATGAAGGGATAGGAGGAGCAGGGGCTCAGAGCAGAGGGGCCAGTGATCAACTGTCACATAAGGAATGTATTTATTGAGCTTAAAAGAACCAAATGGCATAGCAGGTATACTGGAGTAGAGAGGTCTCTTTAAGGGACCATCCATCCATTCCATGTTTCATTAAGCCGGTCATTAGCCTTGCAGCCTGAGCTTACAGGATCACATTATAACTCTCTTTTTTTAATGAGAAGTCACAGGAGAAAGGTCTCTATTGATAGGTCTCTATTGATATTTTGCAACAGCGCAGTAGAACTGTAGGTGACAGAAAGTCACACTGGAATGGGACACAACTGTCATATTTTACTGCATTTTATACATTTAATGACTTCATATGAAAGTTTACCAAAATTTGTGTGTCTGAACCACTTTGCAAACGGCCAAAATAAAACATTTATTTTTAAACATAAATTGCATAAAGCACCATATGGCATGATATGACACTGACAGTCAGACAGCAGCCTACAACACAGAACTAAAAGGGTCACAGGCTGTGAACTGTGACACACATTAGCTGCCTAGCTAATGTCTCTTTAACTACAAACATGGACACATTGTATGTGTTGCACCTTGGCTTGCTTAACAAGCTATCAAATATACACCCTTTGGGAAAAATGCACTCCTTCATGCTAGTTAGCTTGTCACAACACCACACACTACACCACTAGCAAAATGTCACATCCTGATTAGCTTATCAGCATAGTTTTGTTTGCTAGCTCAGCTATCAACTAAAACCAGGGCCATTTTTAGGCATAGATCAGCTAGGTGGTCAACTCAGGCACCACCAGCTAAAGGGGCACCAAAGAGGAGTTTTTTTTTTCTAATTTGCGATGCCCAACCTAGCTACTTGTCCATTTCCACCTGATGTTAAGAACAGTCTACATGCAGATCCTAAAGAGGGAACTTTAGGGGCTGCCATTCATTCACTCTGGTGTGTGTGGGACAAGAAGACACATGCATATTGTCGACCAGCTGGCCTACAAGTATTTCTGTAATAGAAATATAATTGCTAAGATTATGATGATAGCCAGCTCATTTTACACCATGTGTGCACAGCTGACAGCCATAGGCTAAATCCACTTTATGTTGTGGCTGCACCGTGGATATTATTCCTTCCATTGGCATTGTGATAACCATTCATCTGAAACATTATTACCAATGCACAGATGTCTGATTATGCATATGGAATAAATACATTTCTTGTTGTTGCTGCATTTTGAAAGTATTGTGTTGTTATTAATTGAGGACGCGTGGATGCTATCCAGTGCTGAAGCACCTTTGAACGTGAAAGATGTTTATGTCATTGTCTAATGGTGTCTTGTATTAGGCTTGAAATAACCAACTGTGTTCTATAAACAAATGATGTCGACACAACATTTGAGGGAATGACCCACTAAGCCACAAAATATAGAAATTAATTCATTTTCAATTACGACACATAAACCCAGGATGTATTTTCAAATACGTTTTACTGTCCTTTTTGAAAAGAAAACAATAAGAATATTTCTTTGGCCCATTTTTTTGATGGCAATAAAAGGTTGACATATTCAATTGAAGGTGCAAATTCCTTCTGTTTTGTTCAAAGTAAATAAAATTAAATCAAGGCAAAGAAGAAAAAAATCATGTAGTACACATGTAAATGAGATCCAGGATATATTGAAGATATAAAACTCAACTATAAAATTGGTTTTTAGAACGTTGCGATTTGAGTAGGGAGACACTCACACCAACATTTTATTAACCTTTGCAACTTTTCTGTCCTTGATGTGTCAGAAAAAATCTTGAGGTGATTGAAAGTGCTTATGACTCTTTTTTTTTTCTTTACAGTTTGTGCTTCCATTATCCATTTGACACTCTTCAGTCCAACATACAAAGAGAACAAAAATCAATACACTTGAGGAGTGGTTGGAGGGCCTTTATCTTTTGCGGCAGATGATTTGGCTGTGTGAATTATTCATCAGCAGAAAGCTATGGCCTCTGCTGGTGAGCACAGAGGATAGGAATAACAGTGTTTCCTTATCACTCTTAATCTTAGAAGCAGCAGTAATGCAATTCCTAACATTTAGCACTTAATGGTGTGTCAGAGAGGGAACATGATCTAAAACCATTAGGGCTGTTTTGTGCTGAGGTTCAAAACAGGCTTTTCACCTCTTATCTCTGCTACTGAGCTGACTAAGGAAGCAGAAAACCATGAAAGGTGTGAGGAAGTCTCAAGTTTTAGGATAGAGTCAGCCTATCAAATGGAGTTAGCTCCTTTACTCTGCTTGTAATTCGTGCATAAAACATTGCAACATCTTGACCCTTTTAACTTCTGCTTATA
Source organism: Euthynnus affinis (assembly GCA_029490765.1). NCBI lineage: Eukaryota > Metazoa > Chordata > Actinopteri > Scombriformes > Scombridae > Euthynnus > Euthynnus affinis. Next base: position 6,058,196 of record CM055840.1, on the reverse strand, counting down.
AAACTGTTATGTGAAAAAAGTTTTCTCAACTGTCAAACTGGATGATTACATTTCTTAACACAGCAACATATTTTCCTGGTAAAGTCAACAAAAAAATTATAACTAAAAGTGTTCATTAAAGACCTTTCTTTTCCTGAGAAAAAATGTATTTAAACTAATTGCAAGTAACCTGTCAGCAAAAACTATAATGAAATAATTTTTTGTCGATGAATAAAAGGTAAATAAATAAATGGACGAATGAACATGCCAGAACAGCTAAAGTTTCAGAAAAAAACAACTGAGAAAAAAGAGTCAATTGTACACCATAAATTCACTCCATAAATCATCGACATGGGCACTGTTTATGAACCTATGTCTGGTATAAAGTGGTAACAGTAGCTTACCTTTTTCAGTGACCTTGTGATAGACAAGAACAAACCCATAAACTGGTCATCTAAAGCAATACACCATCTTCCGAAGACATGAAATCACAAATGTTGACAAATGAAACTGAAAATTTCCTGAAGAAAAAGTATTCATATTTTCCTCAGAAAAGTAAACACAGACACAAACTCAATCAGTCATTCATTAGCTACCAAAATTAACACTGCTTGTACATAAACATGCACTGAAACCAAGTGATGACAGACTGATGTCAAGGGCATTGACGCAAAGTGCATTTCCCATATTATAGGGTATATTTAATTTGTCTGTTTCAATTTAATGTAAAAGGAACAAAAAAACACTGCAATTTTTGAATTTGGTGGAGTATCTACTGAGACTACAGATGTCAGTGGCCCCAGCCCCAGTTCATCTGATTTGCATATAGTGCTGCTAAATAAGATCTGATGCTGGGCTGATTTGATGCATGTTGTGCATGTCTGCAAGCAATGGAGCGCAAAAAGAAAGTGTTTTCTGCTGCTGAACATGAAATATTGCTTAAAGGAAGGATATCTTTGGAACTGAATTCATCTATTTTTCCTGACATAAGAGGAAATCATTTCTGTTGCAAGATGGGAGCTTACAGGGGAAATTAATTTCTCTTATGTGAGGAAATTCCTTAATGTCATCAGCTAAACAATGATCGGCAATTGAATGATTTTTCTGAGTTTTGGTTAAACTTCTTTGACTACATTTATTCTGTAAACAGATAAAATAGGACTAAGTATGACTGCTTCAATCATATCGCACTGAACAGGAGCTACTGTGAGCCTTTTAATAAATCAGGAAAAATAAACAGGAGGAAATTGAGGGAAACAGAAAGGTAAAGTTGTGTGGAAAAATAACAGGTTGGTGCCTCCTATGTAACTTTACAAAGCACCTTTTAATTTGTGTTTCTATTTCTTTCTTGGTTCGTCTCTGCCTTCACTGTTTTGACCAGTCTGATAAAACAGTGTCATACTGTATATTCTACATTTGCTTTCCCCAAATGTTAAATTCAGACAGTTTCTTCTGCTACAGTGGCCAGTCTGCAGTGATAAATCAGATGAAGCAGTTATTTGTATAAATGTTCATTCCCTCCTCCCATATTGTGAGTCTTTGAACAGGAACCGCTTAAAATATATATTGTATGAGACCAAAGACACAATTTTTAGCTCTGTCACTTTTCTTCCGTTTTACCGGTGCAAAACCTTGCAGTGGTCATTTAGTAAATAAAGACAAGCACAGTTTGACTGTTAGGAACCTAAAAAGGGCCACAAATCCTTAGTACACTAAGTCTTCCACATTTTCAGCTGCTGAACAAAGGAGGATGGTGCCACAGGCGACTGATGTAAAGACATTTCATTGTCAAACCAAATAAACAAGTGACAAAGAAGAATTGTTCTAGTAGTCAGCATAATGGTGTATAACACATTCACTGGATGCTTGTGCTGGATCTCTGCTCTAATTAGCTTAGCTTAATTGATTGATTGTGCTTAGCTGTGTTTGTTGGTGTAAGGCGGTGTTGGTGGAGTGCCAGAAAACTGTTAAGGTTGCCATTCCTACAGAAGTTGACAAAGTTAAAGAGGAATGAAAGAGGCTGCACCGAGTTGAAAACGTGTGCAGTGTGTGGGAACAAAAGAAGATCTTGGTCGTGCTTTACATTGTATATAACCATCCGCATGATGTGATCTACAATTTCTTTTTCTCTGAATGTGTCTCAAATCTTGCAATATAACAATCTTGTCTCCATTTTTTTATTTCGTATGAACACTTTCTTTTAAAGGGGATTCGCTACACAGGAAACTAGCTATGACACCATTCATGTATCGATATGCTGTAGCAGAAACAAAAAAATTATTTTTCCTGCACGCCACCATTGCATCTGTAATGCTGTGATGAGAACTGCACAACATAGAGGAAGAAACAACACCCAATATACTATATAAGAGATTCACTGAGGACAGCAATGTATGAATTTTGGACAGAAGACAGGTGATCGGAAAGAGGAGTGAAGGAGGCCGTTTATGTCAAACTGGAACAACTCTTCTTGAAGAAAGAGGTGGGGGTGGGGTGGTGCAACATCACTTATCAGCGACATCCTGACATCACTTTTCAGGAAGTTTCGCACTAGTTCACACCCTAATTCATCACTCCTCCCATGTGACCATAAACACTCACATGTAACCCCAGCAACATCAACGTGTTAACAACACCTTTATTGACAATTGACTGTCAGATGGCTTGCTTGGATACATCTTTAAGTATAAAACAGCAAATCCAGTTGCTATCAACTTAAAACTTGTTGATATCCACTGCATGTCGCTACATTTCAGTTTGAAACATCATCTTAGAGATTTCTGCAAATATTTGTATTCTCTTTTCCTTTAGTGGGACTATTATTATTTATAATAATTTATCAGTAAATGCGTGGTGTGATACCAGTAACTTTTAGGTCAGAAACCCAAGTACGTCAATTGTAGGTCTAAATTCCCATTATTCCCCTCTCACTGCAGCATTTATAGACTGACCTGTGGATCTGGCAGCTTTCAATGTTAGAACTGGGTGGAGTTTAAAAAAAAAAACCTGCATTGCAGAACCTATCCAAAGTTGACAGGGCAGCCCTTCATATTGGTAGACATGCAGTTCCCTACAGAGGAGAGTGGGGGGAGAGCATCATTTCCGGTAAGGCGTGTCCTTGACGAAATGTGAGGGGGCGGGTTTATAGTCATTCTCATAGCTGTTCAAGCAACAACCATGCATTTAGAAATCCCCAGACTTCGGTATGCAGAGATCTCCGATCATCTGGTGTCGCAAGACTAAAGCGATAGAAATCACGAGGGAGCCTATAATGGATTTCAGCATCAGAGGGACTTACTCTTGTAATGTTATCTTACTCTACAACTGTTAGAAGGCCACGGATGATTATTTTATACAGTATTATTGATGAAAAAAAAATTGTAATGTGTAAGATGTCACTGTAGTGACAAACCTACAGAGAATTATCAACAGACTGGGGTACAACTTTACTGTTTCGGTTCAGTCTCACTCCCCTCATCTCACTTTGTATTCAGTGCAAAGAAACACATTAATAAACTAACTGCACACTACCTGCTCAGCATCAAATAGCAGACACTCAGTTAGCGACAAACTAGTGGAGCATTTAGCGGCTGATGAGCCAGATATTTCTCTCAGGAGTTGGTGGAGAGCAAAATGGAGCTAAAAGGAGAGTTGAATATTGGGCTTACATTAATCCGGTGGTCAGACATGACTCCAAATGAATGCTAATGTTGCTTTGTGTCACTGGGTGTGTAAACAGGCAGCTGTTTCTTAACACATTCGACAACAGCTTTATAAGATGATTATATTTCAGAGTTGTTGAGATTGTTGTGCTGTCCCTGCGTGCTCCATAAAAATGAATTAATAGAGGTTTGAGGGAAGAATGTTCATTTATAAGTCAGTGTACTGACTTTAGTTATCAATCTTAATTGAGGGCTAAGTTAGGCAATTATAAGTAATAAAAACAGATAGATAAATGACACTTGTTTTGTGTTGCTGAGCAATGAAAGCAGAGATGGTGCCAGTGGTCTTTCAGACACTTTTTCTCTGTGGATAATTAAGATTTATTGTTTACTCTGACTAGTAAACAGTGTTATTGTAGAGGTATGATGTAACTTTAAATAGCTCACCTTGTATGTGATATTCTGAGTACAAGTAGCACTTTATGATTTTGTGATTGAACCCATGAGTTTTTTCTAATTTTGTTTTTCCTACATGGCCCTATTTTTAACCTTGTAAGCACAACAACAAGGTAAGTGGTAGGTCTTGGGCACACAGACTAGGCTACGTGGGCGTCTCCGTGCGCACCTGCTATTTTGGTTCATGTAGCAGTGCAAAGTGCAAAACAGCTAGGTGAAGGTGAATAATAGATCAGTGGGTGTAGTAATGATTAAAAATTCTCTCAGCCAGTCACATGCCCTCATGGCTGTGAAACAGTTGTGCTAATCACAGCTAAACGTGATAACAACAACTCAACAAACAGAAAGCTTTTCTTCAGGAGATGTCTCTATGGTTCAGAGTGTCACGTCATGTTTTTTTTCATCAGTGAGTTACTATAATGATAGAAATAAATATACACTCACCGGCCACTTTATTAGGTACGCCTGTGTAGTCTAATGCAATCCAATACAAACAGCTCTCTGCCATAAATTCGACATTTACAAAGCTTATACATTTTCATTTTTTGTTGACAGTGATACTTGTAGTTTATGTTTATTATTGAGGTCATAGTTTACTGTTCCTAATATTTTGTCCACTCCATTAACATACATGAAAGGGGGCAAAATATTAGGAATACTTTTTAAATAAAATGCACCAACCTCAATAATGTTTTATCTCTCTATAGAATGTCTCTTTCCTGTCATTTTCTAAACAGGCCACCACACTATAGAAGTTGACCATGGTGTTTATACGATGATGATAGTAGCCTGATTATAGTGGTCTCCATGCATGACCACAATGTTGACATAATCCCTGTCGAATACAAAGGACCTCAGGAGTTATGTTAAAAAGATTATAGTCATATAGTCATCAAGTTAGTCATTTTGTAAAATTTTTGTTATGTCATCTACTCAATCACCTATGTGTGAACACTGTATGTGACTGGGCCTAACTTGATCTAACTAGGTCCCACATCCACATTATCACATGTCCCCACTGTGAACACAGAGTACCCTCCACTTATCCTTGTTAGCATGTCCTCTAGCAGCTCAGCAGGCCCAGCTGACACCAGGGAACTGCTCAAAAGGCTGCACCTGGAAAGGCATGATGAGATGTGCTACAGCGAGCAGGGAAATGAAGATCAGTGCGTCACTCGTGGGTGATGGGGTGGCACGCCTTAAAACACTACACTTCTCCCTCTGCCTCCTTATTCTCTTCTCTTCTCTTGTTTATGATCTATTTCCAATCTGAGAGAAAAAGAGAAAATTCACTGGAGCAACATAGGTGTATCCAAGGTACACGCTGCTGTCTTTTCTCCAGCTCTGCGTTCAGTGGCTTTAATCTTAAGACTCCTTTTGTGCCTGAAAGTAGCTTGGGAGAAAATTACACACCATCGACATATCCTTTGCCAGTGTACTTTGTCTTGTAACTTCCATTTTCATTTACATGTGACAGAGGTAATTAATCTGCAGCACTTTGACCTGTGCAGCCTCTGTTTGAGTGCTTGTCTAATTGTTTGTCTGTAATATCCCTGCTCATTCCGCCACTGTTCATTAACACTTAATGAACAATGATCTGGGATAGCACAAGAGCTTAACAAGTAGTCATATCCACTCAAATGTATTTATACTGGAAGGAAGGTTATTTTTAAAGACAAAGCTTTTTGATATGGAAAAATACATGATGACAAGGCTAGTCAGATATTGTTCCACCTGTGCCTTCTCCTAATGGGAGATTGCGTGTTTCTTTTCTAGGGTGGATAAGGATTGTATCAAAAGAAATATTAAATCAGTTGTTTTCTTACTTGCAGTACATGTTCAGTTTATGCAGTGCGCATTACAGCAACTTTTTGTGCTTGTTTTTTTTCACAGTATTCTGCAGTGCCAGCTTTACCCAGAGGCTTCAAGACTTCTGAAGGTGTCATGTCTTCATTTACTTCATATTTTCCTATTTTGACAAAACAGCTCTGTGCCTGGAAGTCAAAGAGATACCTGACATTCAGAGTTTTTAAAGTTGTTTTTTTTCCTCCTACCAGGCACATGTCAGTTTGAAAAAGAATGTTCCTTCAATAATATACTGGGCCAAATACGATCTGATTTTAGAGGTATCGCATGACAATTAATAGTTAATGGAATAGTTCAATGTTTTAAGAACAACAGTCATCGAAAGCACACCTTAGAGGAGAGGATTCAAAGTGCTGGAAACTGTGTGGGAGCCAGGATGGAGCCCATCACTGGCATAATCTGTATTTTGGGAATGTCTAGTAACAAAACATTTCTAGTCAGAGATACACAAAACATTGGGAGGCATATTTAATATGAAAATCCATTTCCAGTTTTGCACTTTTATTTCAGGGAAAATTGACTTTTATTCAGAGCACTTCAACGAATATTTATTTGGTGTTCTGATATCTTCTTGTAAGAAAACCATCACTAGGCACTAGCTGTTTCATGACTCTCCCACCGTAAAGGAATGGACAGATATAGTTAATGAAGTATACATAATGGGAAAAAAATACTTTTTCACTTTGCCTACAAATGAACAGATTTACTGAGACATTTTCAAAATGGGTTTCTTATTTACGACAGTCGCGGCCACACTTTATGGAGTTAACAAATTAATAGAGCCTTTGTTGGTGTGTTTTGTTTTTTTGCTTGTTTTTGTTTTGTTTTGTTTCAATAATCTGATACACAGTTCAAACTAAAGAAAAGGTTGCATGGTCTCCTTTTTGTTTCAAAACCTAGATAACTTACTGGATTGTATCCCAACATATTACTGTATATCTTTGCTACTATACGTCCCTCTTTTTAGAATGTAAATAGCTATTAAAAATTTTACAGGATGTATACTGTTTAAAAACAGTATAATGAGAAAGGGTTTCAAGTCATGTGGTTCATTTGTTGCAGACTTTTAATGCTCTCTGTAACTGTAAGCCATTTCTTCGTAGTTGTTGTTGTGTTCTCAGCCATCCTCTAAATAAAGATTTGAGAAAAAAAAGTCTCATTCCCTTTCATGCCAAGAGATGGCTAAACAGATCAATGTCATTCTCATATTTGTGCGCTAAATATTAAGCTAAAGCTAGGAGATGATTAGCTTAGCTTAGCACAAAGAGTGGAAACAGGGGGAAAATAGCTAGCATGTTCTGTCAAAAGGTAACAAACTCCACCTACCAGCATGGTAAAACAACTTTTATATATACAAAAAATGTCTATACATTTATGTTATATGGATGAAGCAAGGAGTGATGTCACCCGTTGGTTTGCACAGGAGCCATCTTTTCCGTTTGGAGCCAGGACCTTCAGTTCCCTTTCACGGTCCTGAAACAAGCCCCGCTACCTCTGACCCAAGTGAATGCTAGCTGACTGGAAATACTGAGCACTGCACACTTGGCCTAATGTCAGCTACTTAACTAAATTATGTATTTTAATTATTTAGGTATTTTAATAAAGTAACATTAACTTAATTGTGAAATATTGCAAAAATAATCTGACTCAGTGTGAGTTGCAGAATTGGGGAGAGCAGTAAGTAAATGAATTGTCAGTCAATGCCCACTTGGCAGACATCAAAGCTCTAGAGGTATTTATACTTACTGAAGCTAAGCTAGCCATTTTGGTATTATCTGACTTAAAGCATATATTTAGGAAATGTTATATTTTAGGAAATATAACATATTTCCAATAATGACAAACTATTTCTTTAAAGAATGTATAATAATGAATATGTTTTTCTTCAAGGATTCCTCTGAAGACACCACAGAGCATATGCAACATGGCTTTTAAATTTTATTCATTTAGTAACCCTTTCAAATGTCTAATAAGTAAAATATTTCTACATACAGTAAATAACCCACATTAAGACCTGAACAGTGACTGCCAATTAGTTTAGTGTGTTTTAGTTAGCCTAGTGACCTGGTCTGTGTGTTTCTTATAATGTGGTATTCAGAACATTAAAAGGTATTTAGTAAAACAGAAAACAGAAAGACTTTACTTTTTAATCTCTTTCGATGTGCTGTGAAGCCATTAATCAGCATACAGAATGTCAGGGAGCATATTTTACATTACATATAATATCAAAAGCCACTTAAAGGGAAACTTTGCTATTTTTCAACCTGGACTCTTTTCCCATCTTTTTGTGTCTAAGTGACTAATGGGAACAGCATTTTTTGAAATTGGTCCAGTATTGAGTGAGAACATTTCAGCCAGCAGCTGCAAAACAGGCTGCAATGTAATCTGATGGGGAAATCGTGCCTTGTCAATGTAGGTCCACTAAAAGTCCTTGTTTTTGCCATTGACATGCTCAGATTGTTATTTTAAGTTTCTGACAACATTATAGAAAGTACCATACAGAGAAATAAAGTTTTTCATTACCTTTTGCTTGATCCAGTCTGTTTGTTATTGTGTCTAACCATAGACTGCAAAAATAATGGATGTAGTCCCTTTTAATACAACAAAAACTGGACAAGACATTTTTTAGGTGACCAAAATGTTACAATTAAATTTTGAACTGAAAACAGACTGAAATAGCACCTATACTCTGTGAATCTGGGGTTGCACTATATATACCTAATCAATGTTGTCACAATGGTAGTGACTTGTCAATCACAACATAGCCACGCCCTAAAGAATGTCCTGATTTATTGTAAAATTTAAATTTAATGGGACCATAATTCATCATAACATCATGCATCAGCGATTGAGACCATAAACTCATTTGGAAAGTGTTTCCTGAGGTAATAAATCAAGTGAGAAGAAGGGTTGTTTTCTCATAGACTTCTATACAATTGGACTTCTTTTTGGAGCCAGTGGAGTTGCCCCATTCAGGTTCACATTGCTTCATTTGAACTACCCGCTTGTGTCTAAACCATAGACTGTAAAAAATATGGATGTAGCCACTGTGACGTCACCCATTGGTTTCTGAAGAGCAATTCTGAAGCTCAAAGTGGGCAACTCTGGCCGTTGCCCTCTTCGCAGTGCGTGACTCTACCTAACTCACGGCTAATCCAAAAGGGTTAAAGAGGTGAAGCTGAGGCAGCCGAATGAAGTCTGGTTGATGAAACGAACAACCTGTGACTCAAAGCAGGCATGTCCTTAATTATGTTTTATGGCTTAATAAAATTTCTACAGGTGAGTTATAAAAAAAAAATCACCCATGCACAGTTGTCATGATAGGGGAAATTAGCTATAGAGACCAAAACCTCTTTTTTTTTTAACCAGGCTGTAAACATGTTTATTTCTGCTGTGAAGTTGGACATTTTAACATGAGGGTCTATGGGGATTGACTCACTTTTAGAGCCAGCCTCAAGTGGCCATTCCTGTGCCTGCACTTCCATATTGGCCTCATTTTTCAGCCCCAGAGATTGCTGCTTGGTCTAAACAAGTTTTGCTCAAAAAGTATCATTCTGAAATCTCACGAGAGGTGAGTTATTGTCAAAATCAGCTAAATATCCAGCCATGACAGAGTTGGAAAGAGGAGGGCCAGGAGGAGCTTAGTGTTATCTAAAAGATTTTCAAAGTCATGGCTGACATTTACTCACCTCTCGCAAGATTTCAGAATAAGACTTGTCCTTGAGCGAGACTTGTTTAGCTAAATAATAAACAGACCGGATCAAGTGAAAGGTAAAGAAAAACATTTTATTTGTCTGTATGGTCCTTTCCATAATGTTGTTAGACACTTATAATAACAATCTGAGCTTGTCAGTGGAAAAAAACAAGCATTTTTGGTGGACATATATTGATAGGGCATTATTGCCCCAAAGGATAACGTTGCAGCCTTATTTGTGGCTGCCAGCTGCAGTGCTCTCACTCAATACTGGACCAATTTCAAAAACTGTTGTCTCATTAGTCACTTAGACACAAAATGATGGAAAAAGGGTCCAAGTTGAAAAATAACAAAGTTTCCGTCTAAGACTAAAATAGTAGAAAATAATATATTGAGAGAATGTTGATGGAAACACGCATAATATGCTTTATCCACATGCAATACACCATTAAAATGAATATTGATATATTCATGCATATATGCACACATTTTTAGATGCTTCTATTATAGGTATGCTGTTGTATGTGTGGAAATAACAGCATATTTGCGTCTAACTAAATGTTTACAGTAAGTAGCTTCACAGACTGGTATCAGACTAATTTATGGAAGTGTCTGTGAGTATTTTCCACTCACAGTCTTCTCCTGTGTTTAAGTATCTGACAAGAAAGGAAAAGCTCCTACAGAGAAAAATGCACAGTATTGGTCACAAGAGGGCATGTCACCCTATAAAACAAGCAAGTTGCTAATGACTTTTTCAGGAACCAATTTTCTGCTTTGTGGCACAGCCCATAAACAAGGTTATTCTCCTCCATCAAGGGATGAATAGAGATTTAACTGTCTTTTCTGTTTATTATCTCACAGCAACATTTACACGTTGCTTATGCCACAAATTGAAGAAGGTCTCTGACTTTGCCACTTCTATCCCATGTTTTGTTTCTTTACATCTATTAAGAGCTAGGTTAAAAGCACTGATCCATTCTGCATGTTGATGACCATCAAGTATTTATACCACAGATGTTTAACAAGGACCTCTCGACTAATGTGACCAAACATTTCACCTCCCTAGTCTGACATATTTGGAATGTTGTCTTTTTTAAATAGTCTAAACACAGGATAGCAGCGACACACATCAATGTGACAGTAATGCTGAAATTAGCTTTAAAATGCTGAGCTCTCACTATTACACAAGCCACACACTGTAATTCTCCCACCTGCTAGCACTCCCATAACTCTGTTCCAAACCCCGGGGGTTGGATACATGATGACTCGGGTGTACCAGATGACAACGTGATTTTAATATATGTGGAAGGTTGAGGGTTTTGTTAAATGCATACATCAGGGTTTCACAAATCATGTAACTTTGTGTGTGTGTGTGTGTGTGTGTGTGTGTGTGTGTGTGTGTGAGTGTGTGTGTGTGTGAGTGTAGACCACTCAATTAACACGTCTTCTGACAAGGCATCATAAAATAGACAAAGAGTCTCCAGTGATCTTGAAATTCTGCAAAACACTATTTAGAAGAGCTAGTCATAAGGGCGTTTGCAGCTTTCAGTCAAACTATAACCTTACTGATGAATGACTGCAGCAGTATGACTTAATTATGACTGCACAGGAAATACTGTCCATCCCTAGTAATGACCCCGATGGCCATCGATAAAAAGGCTTGATAAACGCAGACTTCCTGAGCCTGGATGGATAAATACGGCCTGAGTAATGAGACCCGGGCTGCCGAGGATGACAGCTCTGCTCTATATCATATGCTGCTCTGTGGTTCTGGGGCAGCAGTGGGGGGGCTTTCACAGGGAGCCTTTGAAACCTCAGTGTGAGCGCTCTCATTCGCGGCCGGCTTTCAGACACAATGGTTGTGTTCTCTGAGAGAAAATAACCTGAGATATCAGAGAGACAGTAATGAGAAATTCCATTTTCAGTCATCTGGTTCTATCTGTGCGACTCTCTAGTGCACTCCCAAGTAAAAAGCAATTGCATCAATCTTACACATACAGTCTACTGGGATGAATCTTTTGACTGCAGTTCACAATGACTCTAAGCATACATCACAATAACATAATCTATGTTTCAAATTAAGTTCATCCTTCACTCGCTGCGCTAATTAACACAGTAATTGATTAATCCATTACTTGATTTTTTTTTTTTTTGTTCTTAGTTCTTAGTCTGAAGCTAATAGAAGCCCGATAAACTGGCCGTTTACATCTGTGAGAGAGAAATCTGGCTCTGTTTCATGGTTCAGAAGCTTTACTGTCCTTTTTTAGAGAAAGGACAGATCTTACAGAGGTTAGCAAAGCTGTCATTAGCAGGCTTAGGATCTAAGTAGACGCAGAAAGCTCAGACCTCCGCACAATACAGCCATGCCTCCTTTTGCCTCAGCAAGGAACAGGCATTACTTTCTCGTAATGGCTCCTCTGCCTCATGGGATGGCATGCATCGTAAAGTGACAGACAAGATGTGAAATAAGATGATATGGAGTCGAATTCACACCTGTGATACTTTCAGTACATGCCAGATGGTATGTTTTTGAATCCATGGACCAATCAAAGTGTTACATTCAGTTATTAGTGAATCTCTACTCCAACATGTTGTGAGATTCCCAAGGTCAGTACCACCATTTCCTCCACCCAATAGATAATCTCTCTTTTTCCACTCTTTTGCAGGTCAACTAGGAATATCCTCTGTACATTCTTACTAATTACCACTGGTCTTGCATATAAATTGATTTTTTTTAACGAGTAGATCTTCTTAAATCCCTCTCACTATAATTAAGGCTTATATCGGGATAATGGAAAAATGGTGGATCAAAGGTTGAATTAATTGCAGACTTGAGCATGTAATTCAGGTACTGAGAGAGTGAAGACATGTCTTTCATGGAAAGAAACCCTCCGATTCTCGCAAGCTGAGTGACAGGAATAGATCCGCCGAATATATGTTAAGATATACTTTCACATCAAGATTTTGTAAATGTGGTAACTTCCTTGAGGCTTATTGCCACCTGGTGGGGTCTCTCAGGATTTCAGTACATGCAGAAATCATCCATCTAAAAAGCCTTAAGTTAAAAACTTTTCACTTGTAATTTGCACTTATGTTACATATCTTGCCCTTGGTGTTTTAATTTGTATAGACGGCAGTATGACAAACATATAAGAACATTCAAATCCTACAACTCATCTGTTGGCAAGGTGACATATCCTGTCAGACCTGAATCTTGAAAATAACATTTTTTTTCAGCTCACAATTGACAAGCTTACAAAACATAATTAACTCCCAGACATATGAAACATATGAAAAAACATAATACTACAGTAATAACACTAATCCAGAGGATATCAGTATAGCTCAGGAGCATGCCTCATCACTAAATGAGAAAACAATATAATAAAATAATAATAAAAGGGCGACCATAAGTGGTGCGCCTAAAAATAAGACCAATAAAATAAGCAATACATAATGACACCTTTAAAAGTTAACATTTGTAACAACAAAGTGTATTAAATGAACCCTTAAAAATGTTAAAATACAACTCATATCTCGAAACACCTGCAGGTATATCATTCAGAAGATTCACAGCTGTGGGCACAAAATACCTTCCTAAATCATTCTGTGAAACATGTGAGCATGCATAACGGCTCACTTAACACACTTTTTACTAAAAAAAAACGCCAAACAGTGGGTGACCTTCAAACTGAAGTGCGGCTTGAATTCCCCTCCTGGTTCTTTCCTCCTCCCATCATGGCAATATTGCTGTTACCAAATTGTATGTCTGTACAGTAAGTATGACGGTACAGCCAGAAGCTGGTTAGCTTAGTTTATCATAAGGACTATGTGAGGTGGTCATATAACCCCAGTAATAAAACCATAAATCACCTTTTTTCACTTTGGTTTTGTGTGGATTAAACAAATGAGATATCATGTTAATTAGTGAACTTTAGAGGTACTGGTAGGTGGATTTTCTTACTTTTGGACAGAGTCAGGCTATTTCTCCATGTTTCTGCTTAGTGCTAAGCTAACTTGGCTGCTGGTTGTAGATTCATATCCAGCATCCAGGCACGGTATTGATCCTCTCGTTGCTCTTGTCAAGAAAGCATACAAGTATATTCACCAAAATTTTGAATGATTCCCTTACTCCTTGGCAAATGAATACCTTTCAACCACTATATTGTTCATCATGGTACAAAAAAAAACTTTTCAAGGGACACTGGATTTTTTTTTTTGAACATTTTGTGGTTGGTTACATCTTTTTTTTTTTCTATCTCTTGTTGCCACCGTGGCCGATCACCCTGTTTAACACCTTTGCTAACTACAAGTTTACAAGTTCTCTTGTTTAATCATCACATAAGCTCCCTGTTCTTTGAAAGCCTGAACTCCTAACAAGATGTGGTGTGACACTATGTGGTGCCTAAAACCTCATAAATATATTTATTACAAGCCCAGTAAATGAGGGAGTTGAAGTCATTTTAAATACTTTCCTTGGGGAATAAATTATGACACACTGAGAAAACTTCCCGGTAAAGTCACACCTCTGAAATAAGCATGAAGCTGCTAAATGGGGTTTGGGTGTTTTTTTTTTTATTGTTTTTTTGTTGTTTGTGCGTGCGTGTGTGTGTGTGTGTGTATGTGTGTGTGTAAGAGAGAGAGAGAGAGATAGATAGATAGATAGATAGAGAGAGAGAGAGAGAGAGAGAGAGAGAGAGAATACAAATGTGTGTGGTCTGTTTTTCACATTTTGGGACCCGTTTTGGACTTCAAACCTGTTAAAAATTGGACAGTACATCTAATTAGGGCCATAATGGGAGTCTGCATTTTTCACTGCAACTGCATTGAGCTGAAGCTAAAAGGGTTTTGTCTTCACTGAGGTTATGGTTAAGGTCTGGGAAATCTTCAGGGAATTAATATGCAAATCAATGAAATGTGCTGAAAATGAGCTATACAAGCAGTGTTATATGAATTCCGTGTGCATCGAAAGTGTCGAAGTTGCATTTTGAAATACAAGTTATGATTCGTCATCAGATATATAAACCAAATGTCTCGAGTATGGGAAAAACTGCTGAAGGATGGTCAGCGCTTCACTACGAACTCCTGTTGAGGCAAAAACGATGCAGTGCAGGAGCGACCTGTCAGAGCTGCTGGGTGTCATCCCTTAAAGCTGTTGACACAATTTTAAACTGAACTTCACTGAGACTTCCCTTCACCAACACCCAGATATCCTGCTGATACGCTGCGCTCCTTTAGCTCTGACGGCCCCGTGTGATTATGTGAATGCGTGTGGTTGGGCGTTCATACACACATTTGGATCTATGTGGTGGCAGCGAATACAGCCGGATTCACAGGTGTTAGTGCGATCAGTTCATTGATTTAAGGTGGAAATGTAGAGAGGTTATGGACCAGTTTGACCTCCTGCCCCCGCATCCCCTGTCAATATCAGTGGCAAATATCGACTCTTTCAGGCAATCTGGCTTAATTGATAGGTAGCCCTTTTGTCTGTTGAATGCTCAGAAGGTTGCAGAGAAAGAGATGAATGATTGTGAGGTGTTTTCATTCACATGAGTGAGAGAAACACTTGATTTGCCCGTGGTGTTTGTGGGAAAACTACACTTACTGCATGTTCTTCACTGTAATGAGAACACTGGCTGGTATTTGAAATGACTATAGGGACTTGTTGTACCCGTGGCATTCAAGAGTAAGGTCATAGCGACTTTATTGCACTTCATTGTGTCACTATGACCCCAGGGTGCAGTTTACATTTCTTGTCTTTATTAGACATATGGAGCCATAGTAAAAGTTCAGTCTTTGCATGCGTACGCCTGTAGTTTCTCATACCATCAGGCTTTTCACATCTCTCACGCCTACTCACTTATAATTTCCTTTACTGTCATTATCAGGGGCTGTCAACTGAGCTATCAGCTGTTCACATCAACTGGTCACATCTACTGTATCTAATAGCACAGCGGCATTGTCAGCCTATCATCTCGTGGCTGACTTTTGACCTGTAGTGCTTTCATGCTGCTGTTATGCATGCTCAACTACCTTCCCAGCACTGCCAGTCTTCACAGATTCATCATCCTCATCAACCTCATCAGAGTCATCAGCGACCACTACCACCATTGTCTGGACTCCATGAGGAATGCCCCTCAAGTACGAAATCTGTCTGTAAAGTCTAAGCACCAAAGACTTTTGACAAGACTAATTATCATTATCATCAATAAACAATTATCTTTGCTTCATTCATGAAAATTCATGTCATATCACGGGAAGGCACTAGTTCTTTCCTTAAGGAAACTTTGAGTATGCAAATGGTTCTTCTTGGTCCTGTGGGTGGTTGCAGAGTTTTCTCAACAATCCAAGCATGAGCAAGTAACTTGAATGACTCGTGCTGGCAGCAGGGCACACCTGAATCCAAATTGAGCACAGGAGAGGAGATCTTTTCGAAAAAGACATTTGCAGACTAGTAACTGAAGTTTAGTAAGACAAAGGAGGAACCCAAAGTTTCTCAAGGACCCCTAAACAGATATGCACCTGGCTACAGGCCCGCCTCATTTGATAGGATTTTGTCCCACATAGCCTACCTCCATATCTGTGAGGGTGTTTGTTGTTAGACATGACCTAGAAAAAGAACCGAACAGCTCATTTGACAACTATAGTGCAAAGATGGGGAAACTTGAAAAATACAAGCTTTTCGTGGATTTAAAAACAAAAGAGTGATGTCGCTGGATTCTAAATAAACCTGTTTGGGGGACGATTGTTATGGCAGAGTCCTTTTTTCCAAACAATAAAATAAAAAAACTTATTTCTTCCTAGTCTCAAAATGCAGACACATAAGTCTGAAGTTTCATGTGAAGCAATATGAATTATTGAAGGTGTTTTTTTATTTGCTTGAACATAAGGTAAGGTACCAGACTAAACTTGAGGATTCAATGACTGCTGTTGAGTTGATGCATACTGCAATCATAGGAAAGAATAAATTTTAAAAAAAAGTAGGCAGTGTACTGCATCAAGTGTGTGCTTTCTGTACCACTGTTGAATGGTATTACCGGTTGTTTACTACACTATAACAAGCCAGCCGAAAGGTATTTGGTCCATCAACATCCCAGTCTGCTTGGACATCCTAACAGCAGCAGCAGGAAGAGGAGAAAGAGGAGGAGGAGAAGGAGGAGGGGAAGATGGTGTTGTTGAGGAAGGAGTAGGAGGAGGAGGAGGAGGAGGAGGGAGTCTGTTCCACTTGGATGGCCGGAGCAGTGAGAGGCTGGTCTGGGAAGACAGACAAGACAGCGCTCTCTCTTTCCCCTTTCCCCCCTCTCTGTCTTTCTTTCTTCGCCGGCCGCGTGCGTGCGTGCGTCCCGCTCCGCTCCAGCACTGTCTGATGAGGGAGGGAGACTTGACGCATCGGAGTGAGCACACCGAGGCTTCACTTTCCAATATCCGACCTGCGAGACGCCACGTCGTCAGATACTTGTGCTACTGACACTGAAAGAGAAAGAGAGTGAGAGAGAGAGAGAGAGAGAGAGAGAGAGAGAGAGAGAGAGAGAGAGAGAGAGGCAGGATGGAGGCTCACTAGTGGTGCCGCACGGAGCAGCACAGTACAACCCGTGAATGTAGCGCAACAAAAGAAAGAGCAGCATCTTTGCGCACAAGTCAGACGGATGTTTTTGTCCAGCAGCGTCGGCGCGACTCGACAGTGATGTCTGTGTGCAGAATTTTGTTTAGTGACAAAACACGGATTAATTTGAGGCTGTGAAACCCTCTGAGAAATTACTGCTGCGAGGACAGGTAAGATTATTATTATTGTTGATGTTGTTGTTTTTATATTATAATTATCATCCAGTTCTTTTTCATATAGTAACTTCAACACCTGAAGTTAAATCTCCATCCGTTCAGCTCAGCGGTAGTTGCGGCTCGGGGAAACAAATGAAATCTCCATCCTAACTTTTTTACAGATTACACTAAAACCTCGATAAGGGAGGTAGCAGCCGGGATTGCCTTCTCTGAATTTCACCCTCTGCTGATCTGATTTGCCTGTCTACTTTGTTGTGGGAGTGGGACTATCATGGTGGAAGTAAAGTAATCTGCGGGTGTGTGTGAGCGCCTCTCCGATCAGTGCAGATGTTCACTAATCCCCGTCGTTGACCCTTCCTTGAATAATCCCCGCGGATTTGTTGATTATTCTGCTGCTGCTGCTGATGCTGATGCTGCTGCTGCTGCTGACCACCTACTGCGGCCACGGGAATCCGTCTAGTCCTGGATACCGCGGGATTAAGCCAGAAAAAACAGGGAGAAAACCTGAGCTCCAACGCTATAAAGCATATGTACATGTCTTAGATTCACTCCTGATAAGTGGAGTGTAAACACACCTTCATTAAGCCTATACACCTTTAGGATTAAAAAAAAAAAAAGTAATCCCAAACTGCTATTTTAAGTTCTGATTTTTGTTTGTGTTGCTTCCCTTATTGTGCGATGCTAATGACATCATAATGAATCAGCCTTTATGTCACTGTATCACTTGCTCTAATGGTGTTAATCGGTGCATCTGTCAGTCACTGTGCAGGCTGTCCAGTGGTCATGGCAGCCTGTGTTGGGCCTGGAGTCTGATGACCTGCAAATGCCATAAAACCACTTTAATATGTTTTCATAGATAGGAACATCTGTGCAGTCTCAGCATATCCGAGGTGCCAAACTTCTGCCAAAATTTGCTCAGCGGAATGATAACTGAAAGTGACTCCGGTAGAATTTTCTGCTTCGGAAACATAAAAAATGAGCCCTGAGTGCAGTGAGTGTGCAAGGGAAATGTGTCAGTGTGATGATAACAACCAGTCAGAGCAGACCATGTGCTGCATACCAGCGTCTATCTGATGATGTGCGTGCATTGTTCGTTCAAACATCAAGTCTGTGGAAGCCGTGGCTGACTGAGGAGCAGCTCCAGTAACTCTGTATGATCTGTTTCATAAACTTATCATCTGACTTGACAAGAGCCAAACTTATTCTGATGGTTAGCAGAGTCAAAAAAGACAACTTCACCTTAAAGGGGTTCAGGGAGATGACTCTACAGCTCAGTCTTCATTTGTGAATATGAGCGCGCAGTATCTCACTGAAAGCCTCAGACAAGACAGCAGAGACTCTTTTGAGATCTAAGCTTAAATATTTAAGTTTTTTTTTTTTTTTTTTTGGCTGAATTAATCTGGGGAGTGAGGAGTAGATTGTTGCAACTAATTTAATAATCAAATGACCAAAATCCTTCCATAGAAACAAGCTGAAGCAATACTCATCTGTAAGTTGGCATCAGCTCCAGCTACACAAAATGTCAATAACTGCAGCAGAATCTCTAAGCAGCATTTAGTTTGACTGGTGTCTAATGAGCGTTAGTGATATCTGGTGCCTGCGTGATGCGGTGCACTCTGTCCAGATGCGACCTCACACGAAAACAGCCTCTTAATGGTTGACGATGGCCTGAGAGCCAACAAGGCTGTCAGAAGTGATGGAGCGCAGAAGTGACATTAAAAATATCCAGGGATAGGTGCATTTAGAGGCGCGCCATAAAAATTTCAAAGCGTGGTTTCCGCAGGAAGTATTGAAGAAATGTGTCATGGAGGTCATTTTTATTTCATGCCTCTCCAGGAAAGCTAGTTCAAGGAACAGATGGAATGGTAGACTGTGGCTTTTTTGTACAAAGTGTTCTGTATGAGATATGATGGAGAACTTTCAGTGTGTGGCTCTCTCCTTCTTATCTTACATATGTACAGTAAGAAGAGCCGGTTACACTTTCACTCTTCATATTGACTTGTTTTGTCACAGGATATCCTGTACGTACTGACATTACGGCCACACGGGCACTTTACATTAGTCATTATAGTCCCATCATCATTCTGTCAGTAGTTTAAACTGTGCAGTAGGGAGGGAGAGGAGGGGAGGGATGGAGGGAGGGAGGAGGGGGGGTTGTAGAGACTTGTTGCTTCATCTTTTACTTCGCTTTCACCAGTTTTTATCTCTTTGGTTACATTTGGTGCTATACTGTTTTTTTTTTTGGTTGTTATTAAATATAACTCTCAAAGCAAAACATGCAGTTCAGTCTTTGAGAATTTTTTCTTTGCTAAACTGACTCCTTAAATTGCTTGTGACCCCTTAATATGAATCATAATTACTGTCAACCAGAGTGCCAGAGAGCATGTCTTTAAGTAGTGTAGAACTGCTTTCAAGAGGCCATAAGAGGTGAAGGGATTAGTCAATTGGCAGCAAATTTACATGCAACCATTGCTAATTAACTAATTGAGTCATTTTTCAAACAAATATGCCCTTAAAAAAAATCTGGTGTCAGCTTCTCCAATTCTGAGGGTTTGCTGCTTTTCTTTCTTATGACTAGACTGGATAGTTTTGGGGAGGGGTTGACTTTTGGCTGGACAAAATATGACATATTCAATTGGGGCTAATGGACATCAGATTATTATCTAATCTGCAGATTATTTTCTTGATTAATCAATTAATCATTTGGTCTATAAAATGTCAGAAAATAGCAAACTATGTCCATTATATATTTCCTAGAGCCCAATGGTGACTTCTTCAAATTGCTTTTTGTCAAACCAACAGTTTCAAACCCAGATATACTCAGTTTGTGATTATTTATAAGGTAAAGAAAGCAGCAAATCTTCACATTCCAGAAGCTGGAACTGTATGAAAATAATTTGTTGCTGACTAATTTCTTGTCATTTGACTAATCCATTAAGCGACTAATCGTTTCAGCTCTCAAATGTTTGTGTCACTTTCATCTCTGGGAAACTGTGATGGGCGTTCTTCAATATTTTCTGAAATTCTATGGAGAGAAAGAATTGATTCATCGAGGAAAGGAGGGGTGGATTAATTGATCGTGTTCACTGCTGATCATTAATCGCAGCCCTAATATGCAGCATTTCACAAGAAAAAGCAAAGATTAGAGAAAATGAAAAATAGACATCATTTTGTTGGGGTCCAGACTTTCAGGCTGGTAACCATTGTTGTAGAGTATCCTCCTATCATCTTTGTGTACGACCTCACATGCACTGCTTCTTTTACACACACTCTGATAGACAATGCAACATGTGAGGTGTGTGTGTGTGTGTTATTGCGACCACCTTGCCAACCATCAGGTTGCGTTCCTTCCGCACAAGTAGACACAGTGACGAGCAGCAAATAAAAACAAATGCTTGGTGTCAGTCGTTCAGCACCACTGCTTTTTTGCTTCACTCTACTGGGTTTTCAAAGTAAACAGCGCTGTGAGATTTTCCACAACACCATAATGGATGAGGAAGCTGCAGACCCTTGATACTCCTTTACCACAGTGCTGTGTGGTTTTATGTATGCCGTGCATTACTTGTTTGAATAAGGCAGTAGATAGAGTTGTATGACAAGCTGAGCAGCGAGCGGTGAAAAAACATCTTGCCTGTCAAGCAACATACTGGAAAATTACATGTTTATTCTTTAGCCAAATTCTAAAAAAAAAAAAAAAAAAAAAAAAGGTGTGATAGTTATGATTAGGCTGTATTCCAGGAGTGTCAGGAGCCATAGAGCAGATAAATAAAAGATGAATTTTGTTTTTACTGTATCAAAGCAGCTGTGGCTTCAGCATAGAGGGGAAAAATAATTTAGAGAACTCACTGTGCGGCTACAACTTGATACAATTTAGTGCATTTCGGGTTCTTTTTTTTTTTTTTTTTGAAACATCAGCTAAAAAAGACAATTACTGCAAAAAAAAAATCTCCAAAAGGCACTTTCTTAAAATGAGCTCCCTTCAGTTTGATGTTTGCCTGTAAAGCACAGACTGGATCTCATTGAAACAAATCTTTTATCTGCATGCAGAATCTTCCACCCACTGCTTCACTTCCAAGAGGATGAAGAATTGTTGCCTAATTCAGTCAAAGGAAGGTCATGAATGAGTGTAATTTACACAAAAACACGTCTCATCTTCATCATCAAAAGCGTTTGTGCGCACGCTGCTGTGAATTGGGAGCCCACAGCTATCAGGAATAAGTACACTTGACTATAATACAGCAGAGCTCCTCAGTGTTATCTACCTAGTCCCATCTCTCCGTTCATTTCTAATACTTAAATGATAAAAAAAAAAGATCCAAGACCGCTCAGTGAGACAGCTCCATTTCCTGCTATTTATCTAGTCTCATTGGTTTTTTAAATGCCCTATTTGTAATCCAATCATATTAGAATAATTTCCCTGCTATAGCGATGCTTTATGACGCTCTGTCACTTCCAGACCTTTGGTTTCAAGGCACTGCGGTCCTTGGGGTAGTCTTCACAGCCTGAGCTTGCAACATTTCCTAATTCAAACATTGTTGGACACTGCCTTTCCTTGGGAATGGCTTTAAGTGCTTAAAAAGAGCAACGACAACCAACTTGAGGGGGGGGGGCATCTGAACGCTGGGGCTGCATTATTAAACTGACTTATATAAAGCCTGCGAACAGCTTCTTTCCAAGCAATTTCAGGATGAAGTGCATGATTCTTCTTCATATACCTCACTTGAATGTAGATTTTTTTTCTTTTTTTTTAACTGAGGATCCACAAGAGTGCCGTTTCAGAGGGTTATTGTGCTCCACTGGGTGTGGCTGTTGTGTGAGAGCCATCTTTCCTCCATCATTTAGTTAAATGTAAGCACTCGGTAAAATTGTGTTCCCCACAGGGCATTGTTATTTTCTTTGTCTGAATCAAGATTAAAGGACTGACTAGACATGCTCAGATGACTCAAAAGAATTGTACAAATGTAGTGTAATCAGTGTTGCTTTTTATTGATAACTGTCTATAAAAGATAAGCACTCAGACTATGAGCTTTTTTTGGCGGGGGGAGGGGGTTCTTAGGGGTTGGATCATTTTGGTTTTTAGATTTTGGGGAGAATATTCCATTCTGACTGAAAGTGAATGAAGATAAATTGAACACAGGAGTGACATATAGGATTTCTTTTTAACTTGATGGCCTCCTTTAAACATAAAATATGTTATTTAGATATATATATATTTTTACATTTCTTTAAAAGTCATGCCAGGAAAACAATAAAGCTCATTTAGCTAATGAAATGCCTTGTGAAGAATGATATTTCCATGTTGGTTTACAGTATTAAAAGTGCTTAAAAATAAAAGACTGCTTGCCTTTATATTTCTTCTTAAACCACAAAATCTCTGTGCATCTTCCTTGTGAGGAGCTCAGCAGTGCATACAAAGGGTTTATGAACCTAAAACTGGAGCATCACAGTAAACAGTTTGTCTTGATTATAAGAGGAGGAGGATTATTTTTGAGTGAAAAGAGTAAATTAGAACAAGCAAGGTGATATTATCCAAGTTTCAAGTTTTTAGTTATTTATAGGAAGTTATTCTTGTTAATCAAAAGATTTCAGCAAGTGTGGATTCAAAAGAAACTTGTCAATTGTAGAGATGACATTATTCAAATCACCACTTGCAGTTGAAATAGCATATGAATTAGCTAATATATTGTAAAAGCATTTGGTAATGGCAGTAGCCGTATTCTGGCTTAATAGCTTTTTTTAATAATTCATGTAATCCGGAAGGTTAATGGTACACATTTATTGGCACCACCTACTGTACATGAACATTTCAACCACACACTTAGAAGTCATTTTCTGAAGAATTTCATACTCTAAAGCCTCTAGGCGGTTATGGTCAATAACTCAGTGGGGTTATTAGTTCTCAATTTGACAGCCACATATGTTAATATATAACATGATAAATTAAAACACAAGGAAAGTTTGAGCTAGGAAAATCTTTATACAAGGTGCACTTACCAGCTTTTTCCTCTTCAACTGCATCTCTTGGTTTTCATCAGTTTTGTCATTTGTCATCATATTCATTGGGTAAAGTTACTTTAGGAATATTTTAAAATATTGACATTAGAAATGACAGATGAGGATGGTATGATGAGCTCACTGTAAAGTTATCAACACTTATCAACACACTGTCGGGATTGTAAAGGAATATTATACAGGGCTCAAAATGATAAAATAAGAGAATTCTCTCATCATCAGATTTGTTTGTTTTTAATGTTTCACGACTTGTTGATTTTTTTCTGCTGAATAATATAACACATCTGCTGCTGCCTTCATGAAATATATTAGGCATAATCAATCACAAAATCAACATTAGACTTGTTGTTTTCATGAACGTAAAACTGGAATTTGTTAATGAAGTAATTAGATACTAAGACAGAATAGTGGACACATTTCCTTATGTTTTCAGCTGATGGAGCAGTTGTTCATGGTTGCAGGTGACTCTTTGTCTGGAGACTGATGGATCTGTGGTGAACTGAAATTTTACAGACCAAGTTCTGTTTGACTGTGATGAGGTTTATTATATCAGTGGCTGAAATGGGTGATAGGAAAACCCAAGCAGGTCATTATTTTTTAGTGTAGTTAACGCCAACTTTTGCACTGTACCACACCGCAGTGAAACTAAATAGTCCCTTGATAAAAGCATGAATAGATTTTACCTTTTTATGTATCCAAGGGTAAAGTGAAATCCTTTGCATGCTTGCACTAATATTTTTTCAGAAATCTTCTGTTTTACTGCTATTTCCAAATATATAATAGTATATGTGTTTTTTATACAAGTATCTATCAGCCGGATGTGGCACCTATAAAAATTAGATTTTTTTTTTCAGTCAAATTCAGTAATCCAGATGCAGATATAAAAGACATGTAAATCATTAGCATCTTCTGAGATTTAGAACACTCAGTTCTCTTATCAGGGGAGATTCGGTACAGCAGAGCTCAGCTGTGGAATAAGTTCCATCATATTACAAGACAATCCTCCTCGATCAAACTTTCAATTTCAGCTTAAAACTTATTTGACTAAACAAATTACTTGAATTCAGCATGTTGTGGCCTTCTTCCTCCTGTATACCCAGCTTCTTATTAGCACTCGGCATATGTATGTATGTCTCTTGTGTTTATTCTGTTATTGGCAAATATCAATATTGGTTATTTCTATTTTTTTTCCTCTTTTAAAAAATCAAAATGGGCTCATCTCACAGCATTATACATAATAATAAACCAAATGGTTAGACCCGTGAGCTGCCGAGTACAGCTACAGTCTGAAGTGTCTTGCTCAAGGGCACCTTCATGGTACTAACAGCCTCTGTAGAATGTTTACAGCCAGACAACACCCAAAAAATGTTCACTGCCAGTATGCAGTGTTTTTATGTATATTTGGACTTTTATAGAATTGGTGTTGAATTAAACTAATCAGCCAAGGTTACATGATGAAGGTCTCCTTATCAACATTCCATATGTAGTGCGTGAAATTTTAAATATGAATTTGGAAATATGCTGATTAGTTAATGGACACATGTTGCAGCTGCTCAGTGAATGTTTTCTAATTGTTAAATGACAATATTATGATTTGTTGTCTCTGGTCATTATAATTACTTGCATTTTGCTGCCGATTGCAGTCTCTTAAAGATTTGTTTTGTAACCAGAGAGGAAAAATTCCCTAATGAGCATTTTTACAACTAGGAAGAACTTCTTGTCCGTGCGTGTGAAGTAGTGAAATAAGTTTGGAGAGAGCTGCAGATGCTAAGTGCAGGTATTCAAAATCTCATCTGTTTCTCCAATGAAATAATTAGGCATTCCAGAAAGGCACTGTTTGTTTAGCAGACCATTTCAGATGTCTGTGGTTCAGATAAATGAGATTCTGTAGTCATTGTATCAAAGTGCAATTAGTTGGTTCATCCATTTAAACCAAGGACAATGAGGGGAGAAAAAGCACAAAATAATGAATATTTTTGCTTTGCTGTGGAATAGAATACTATCCAGTTGAGACAAGAAGAGAAATGCAAACCCATTCGACCAAATTGTGTGTTAATTTGTGCCAGAAAATCATGTGTTGCAGTAGTAGGTCCATATTCAGAGGTCACATAATCTGATTTTCCTTATGGTCTGGCCATCAAGTCATCAATACATCTGTATCATTTGATGTGGAACTCAAGCAACAATAAATAAAGTGTGGCTATGCTGAAAATGCTCCTACACAACTTTAAATATGGAAGTTTCTTTAACTTAATTATGGGCTGATTTATGACTTACATTTACTGTACCCTGCACTATGTGAATACGTTGAGGAAGCTTGTTTCCTTAATGAAACCCATGCTTTATGTCAAAATTTATTCATTCTGTTAGTGCAGTTGCAGTGCTCCCTAAAGTGCATGCTTTATTTAAGATATACAGAATATTGAACAAAATGGTAAAGTAATGTACACTGGGAAACCGACCGCATTGTGTTTATAGTGGGGGTTGCATTCAGATTCGCCTCCATTAAAGACCATTTTTCCCTTATAACAGAAGTAACACAATTTGATTATAATATCTTTGAAAGTTTTTTGTGTGTCGTTTTTTTCTGCAGGAAATGGATTTCGTAATGTTAAACAGATTTTTAAGGAAATTTGGTGTTAATTATGACTGCATTAAAAAAAAAACAACCTCTGAGCCTATTTTCACCAGAAAAAACAACTGCAGCAGGTGTTTTATTAAAATACTTAAAATAAATAGTGCAGATGAAAATGTGTTCTATTTTCAATGGTCAAGTCCTTTACTGGGACTAAATTCTCTTTTTTGCCCTTAGAATAAATTCTTTCGATCAAGCCTTAGTTACATTTTTCTGTAGATGTGTTCTTAATATTGGACTGGCACTTGAGATGTGGCAGGGTGATACCATTTGGAAAAGTCACTCTCAAAAATCAAAACTGTCCGAAAGTGCCACCCACATCAGCAGTGATGTGGATGCACAGCAGAGAGCTATTTCACAAAGCTGTCACAGTTTGGCTTTTCTATGACACACATAGCTCAATATAACAGCATGAAGTGTAAAATTTACAGTTTTATGAAAGAAAATAAAGTCAAGCCCGTGGCATATATAAATAATTTCACAATGAAGGTGTTGATGCCGTTGTATGATTGCCCTGCTGCAACTACATCCGTTACTGTGGATCTACAGATGGTGTCAGGCACTGTGACTGTATGGAAATGACACTGCAAGACATTAACTCGTTTATTGCTTAATGAGATGGCAACAAGAACAGCTACAGATGTGGCTGGTAATACAGCTATTTATTATGAACAGTCAAAAGGAAAGGAAAAGAGGAGGCAGCAGAAACTATCGATAGCATTATGGAGTTGGAAAGAACTTTTTTCTTTTGTAGGTTACCCCAGAGGCCCTGGGTGTATGTTCTTGATTATTTCTGTGATTATAATGGTCTTTAGCACTTTGAATAGCACTTTATGAAGAGTATCTCTAAAATCAATAAATCAGAGTGAGATTCTGGATACCAGATTTAAAACATCTACAATAATAAGTGATAATGAATTTTTTAAAAAATCAAATTAAAACACATAAATGGACTAATATGATAGTTCTTTGCTCATGAGTGCATTTTGAGTGCTTTTGTGTTGGTGAAGTGATGTGGTTACTGGCACTGTTATTATGCTTAGAGCACTGAAATGCCAAGAGACAAATATAATCATGTTACCTGGGTGTCATTATTCCAACCAATTAAATGGTGTGAAATGGCAAAAGGTGAGAGGTGAGTGTAGCAGATGTCGAGATGAAAGTAAATTTTGTGTTTTTAGAAATTTGGTGGAAATAGCAGGAACACGAGGTTTACTACAGTCAATTAAATGCTAGCAAACCACTAACTATAAGGCTAAAAATGTATCTGAGTGTTTGTGTTTAGTGCTTCACTCCTCTTGATTGACGACCTCTGAACAAGTTCCTGATCAAGTTCAGTAGAGTAGTCAAGAGAAGTGGTGCAAATGCAATATTTGCTTTTGCTTTTCGGTAAATAAATGTGCATGTCAACGTGTTTAGGTCCTAATACTGTAGAACTAAGACTTTATGTAAGCTGGAAGGTATGGTGTCTTTACATAGAAAAAAAAGAGTTCCAGGAAAAATGCTCCACATTACCTGCCAAGGTTGTACTCCATAAAGAGACAGTGGAAACGAGGATACTGAGCTTTAACCTTGTGGGTGGTATGTAAAGATGTTCCTATTCAGACAAAATGCATCCAGGTTCTTTTACCGTTGTGTTCTATGTTTCCCTTTAGGTATATAATCTTTTTCAATGAAGATTCTGCTCTGGTATCTGTCTGCAGAGATTTGAGCTACAACAGCTTTCTAATTAAATATGTTAGTTTTAGTGCTCAAAGCTAAGATGGGAGCTAATAAAAGCAAAGATATGTTGTGCTGAAGTGACTAATAAATTAGTTGTTCAACAGGAAAGTTTTTGATTAAATTACTGATTTAGCATAAATAAAAAAAAATGTAGCTACAGTTAAGAGAACATCTGTCAGTTATAGCTTCTTAATGTAGATATAATTAAATCTCCTTTGTAAAATTAATAGTTTGGGGTTTATGACCAGTAATAAGCTTGACCTTTTGTGCACTAAATGATTAATCCATATTCTGAAACAATAATTCATAGATTATTGATCATGCAAGGAATAGTTAGTTGCAGCTCAAAAGGTAGTGGTTGTTTCTCCTGTAAATTGCACCATACTCCACCATCTCCTCAAACACAGCAACATGTACAAATGTTAATTTTAAAATATTTCATCAAGCAGTACAACGGGCTTTTGCAGTAGGTTTCTGCATTTGCCTCATTCATTTTATCTGTACAAGTCAAAAGCACATAACACTTTTGTCATGTTTATGTTTTCTGCTATTTCCACAGCATGTGAACATGATTTTATTGTAAAGCTTCCCCACTCTGTTGGTGAAAGTTGGCCAGTTTGACTTGAAATAACTTAACATTACCATTTTGATATGTGGCTGTGGTGTGATTGTCAGCCAGTAAAGCATCATTAAGTGCCACAACATGAGAGTTGTAAATGTGGCTCCAGAAAGAAACCGTCTGGTAGATGCAGCCCTCTTATAGCTAAACTGTCCCTTCGATTACTGCTGGTTTTGCTTGGCTCTTGGCCCTGATATCATTGAACATTGGACGATGGATCTCTTAGAACCAGTGCAGTACATTAACCAAACGTGTTATCTCCTCTCAAGCTAATTTAATTCAAGTTGTGATTCTGCACCTTCTGCGAAAG
The DNA here is from genome assembly GCA_029490765.1 of Euthynnus affinis. NCBI lineage: Eukaryota > Metazoa > Chordata > Actinopteri > Scombriformes > Scombridae > Euthynnus > Euthynnus affinis. The sequence continues at coordinate 6,029,462 of CM055840.1, read as the reverse complement.
ATATCATTTTCCTCTTGGAGCAAGCTTTTGTAATAGATCGATTCTAGACTGTTCTCTACATCACTAAACTTTGGGTGGCACACAGTGCACTGCTTTCAAGGGAAATCAAACAGGTGATTTTAATTGGTTATGCCCAAATGTACCACTGTGCTTAAGTACTAAGCTGCTAGCATGCCTGTAGACTCCTAGTCCTCTTTGGACACGTCTTTTTATCTGTGTGCATCAAACGCTGAAAGTGATTTAAAAAAAAATCTTAGCTAGTTGCTAATCGAGTGAAGTTCTGCTATTAAGGTCTTAAATGTAAAGTATGAAAATCTATCAGTCTTTCAAGTAATCTTTCAGGTAATTTGCAGATATTGGTTAAATGCAGAACCATTAACTTTGTCATTTCCTTTAATCAACTGCAGCTACATCTATACATAATTTCTGAGTGGCAGCAAAACCATTATGTTAGTAGCGGTGCAGGTAATGGTGGTGGTAGACGTCATTAGTATAAGGTCTGGTATAAATAATGGTAGTATTTCTAGCAGCAGCAATATTACCAACATTACAGTAGTACATCAGGAAGGAATTCAGTCAAGATGACCTTTCATCTTTTCTTCTATTTGTAACTTTTAATCACTGCACTCAGCGCTAAAAGGCAATGTGAAATCTATTATTTGTAAGTGTTTTAACTTTTCCTTTTGTTGTCTAGTGCTTTGAAATGTGTCCTTGCAAATTAAAAGTATTACTGTATATAAGAGGAATGTGTCATTATGTGTATCATATTATTAACACAACAAGCACTGTAAGCACTTAAAACCTACATTTTGTTAACAAGGCACAGCTGGATATACTCTGTGTAGCCAGAACATTTATCAACTTCCATTTTCCTGGCATCAAGTAACTAAATAGATTACAGAAGCAATAGGCAAGAGCAAGTTTGTGAGGCGCTCAGTAGTGTGTTATCTTTAGCAGCCGGGGTGCTTTATCAGGTCGAGTTGAAAGGGGTGGAGAGAGCCAAAGCAAGACTCTGATACTGTAAAAACAGACCTTTTAAAAAACTGGAGAAACAGTACTTACCAAGAGTTACTACAGTTCTATGAGTATGAGTATGCTTCTCTACCCTGACAGGACCCTGCCTCAGCACCCTGAGATAGATCAATTCACTCACTGCCAAATCAGGTAGTAGAAAGACCTATAAATATGCAGGTTGCAATAAGTTTTAGCTCCTGTTAAACTCACCTGAGCCGCCAAAGGGACACAGAGTTAACAAGGGCGGGTCCAGGGATGGCACCAAGTGCTTTTACCTTAACGACAAAATGTGTAGTTTCAGAACAGTCCATGTGGCCATTACAAAATGATTTAAGATAGTATAATATATACATATATTCTGACCTGCCACCTCTACAGTTAAGGTTTGGTTAGGTTTACTCAAGTAAAATTTCTTGTAGAGTAAGGGAGAGATCATGGTCATGGTTAACTGAGACTGGTTCACACCCTGTCCCCTATCAACAAAGTCTCTTTGGTTGCTGGATCAGGGACAAGATGTAAACACAACACTGTTGATATGGCTACTGTGGTAGCTCTGTTTTTGGTCTCCACCAACTCAGAGTAAAATTTCTTGCTACTTCGCTACTCTCTATGCTCTACGGTATTCACTGTTATTTGTTAACTGTCATTTTCTATTTGTCGCTAAGCCTACCGTGGGTTTTTTCAGAGTTCTTTGCTGTAAACAGCTGCCTGCTGCTGCTGGGAGTGAGGTTGATGAGAGCAGTGAAAGTAAATTAAAACATTAAAGGTCCAAGCTATAAAACCAAAACAATGAGCTGAAAACCATTAAAATGCTCTGTAAGGTTGAGGAGGACTGCAGAGTCTGCTGATAAATCTCTGTGGCTTTATCACTGTGAGCAACACCTTTCACATTACATTTTTCAACTTTAACTTACCATGAACACATTAGGACACTAAAAAGCATGCCGAATCCTCTGAGCTGAAGTGATACTAAAATCCCATCTTGCATTTTGTCATGTGTGTAGATAGTCATGTCCATGTTTTTTGAGATCTTGTGGACAGTGCTTTCTAGCAGATTATTGTGTGGATTATTGCTTTTGGTTGGCAGCAAGATTCAAAATGTTGTTATAAGAGACATCATGATAGTTTTTTTTAAATAACTGAAATGGCAAAATGCTAACGCAAAGTTTCAAGCTAACTCATAAGCATAGGACCTCTGTGCCTGTTGTGTTTAAATTACTATTTTAATACTGGTTGATTTTGGTAAGGTGTGTCACCAAAATAGAGCTCTTCCCCCTTCTCTTATTACATCTGTCCTGCCCTGTGCATCATATTCAATGTTTTGTAATTGAATCTATGAAATTAACAAGAGGTGTAAAATGTAAAACCAAAACCAAAACAGGCATTATCCTAATAGGCACAGAGCTTGGATCTTTCATAAGACACACTTTAATGTGCATAAAAATGCTCTCTAGGAGTAAAGCACAGTCTTGCACCATTGATGTACCCAAGACAGACTCTGACAACTCTCTATATGATGTATGGAGATAAAAGCTGTCTTTTCTGTAGGTGGAGACAGGAGACAGAGTTGGAAGGTAGAGAATCTGAGATTAATGAGAATGCGGCTTACTCAAACACTTTCAGGTGCCTTTTTGTGTGTTTTTTTCAGTGGTTCTGTCTCGCTATTGCTTGCTGTGTTTTAAAACTTTGTGCCGTCTGTGTTGAATCACAGCAGGGGTGGAATAACAGAGTTCATCTGTGCTTCTCTGTAATGGCAAAATTACACAAATAGTTGTAATTTTGGAGAGGCTTGTGTCGAACATGCCTCATCTCTAAATATATTTTTACCCAGGAGACGTTAGATTAATGCTGCTTGTTTCCTAGAGGAGCACTGCAGAAGGTAGATTTCACTCCTTAACTGGCTGTATTGCTTAAATTCGTACATCAGTGCAGCTTTTCCAGAGGCAGCCTCTGACATTTCCTCCAACTCATTCTGTATTCTTCCCCCAGAGTTGCTGGTAAACTGGATAAATCTGCCTCTTTTCTCCGTGCCCTATTTACATCCTACTTAACTCAACGCTCCCTTTAAACCAAATACCTATCAAATTGGTTCCAAAGTTAGAAAGCATTTCAATGTTTAGCCTGGGAATGGAGAAGTAAATGTACCCTGTGTAGTTTCTGACAACCAGTGGCGCTGTAGAGCAATGCTCTTAAGGTTGAATATTGTTTGCATGTCATGTTCCACCAGTATATTTTCATGAAAATGCATGTGCACGCTTGGCAGTAATGCATATTTGCAACTCATCACAGTAATGAACCCTAAAAAATAGCAATTCAGTAAAAGAAGAAGCATACAATCGCTCCCCTTTTCAGTCAACATATACACACATAGGCACCTGAGTAATGAATCAAGTGGAGCAAAAGGGTGCAAATGCATCCCCATTATTCAATCAGGAGGAGCAAAGTCATGGTTTTGCTACCCGACTTTTTCTCTTTTTAAAAATAAACTTATCATCATACAGTCCCCGCATCAAGTGATTATATTTAAGCAGCCTATATCAATGATCATATTACTATTTTCAGCAACTGACAAAAACAAGTAATAAAAAAATCACACATTTTTGGACCACCCTTTGAGTTGATTCAGTCAGTCCCATCGCTGGCCGTTTGCCACAGCATGCTGTGGCTGTCAATCACAGTCTGTCAATCCACACAGGAGTCTGACTGTTTACTAAGGTGAGAAATATGCCATTTATCTTAATGCGATTACTGACTAAAAATAGAACATAGGAAAAGATAGGCGAGCGTATGTTGAATGAACCTGCTTGGTCCAATGACTCCAGCCAAACTTCAAATTAGCTGAAAGTAGGATTGTTCTGTTGCTGAAATGCTCAACTGAGCAGCACGAGTTTCCATCCAAGAAACAGTTGACATGTTTACTTTATTAACATGTAATCGAAGCCATAATCTTTCCCTAACCCGAACCAAAGTACTTTTCATCACACGCGACACTCAATATGCAAACTCTGGTGTCTCACGGATTCTGCCAAAGCACCAGAAGTGTTTCAACAGACGGCCATTCTGTCTTTGTTTTCTTTTTCCTCAATGGCTGTTAACACATCTGTGCATTGTACACCCAGCATCCTCCCTAACCTCTTAACTATGACTTGTGTGTGGAACATAAATGTTGCACTTCCTTCTGTCAAAAAATGTTGAACAGAATAGAACAATCCAGACAGGCATTATGTGTCCCCCAGAACATATTTAGGACAACAAATGTGTATCTAACCAAAGTTTACAGGACACAGGACAGTTTATTGTCTGTCAACATTGCTGACTTTCTCATCTAGCCATTCATGTACAGATATTTGCTGTGTGTTGAAAAACCTTTGACATACAGGCAACATCCCCAACCTATTTAAATTTGAATAAAAGCTTTTGTCACATCATGTGTCCTAGAAACATGCCAAATTAATGTATTGTGAGTAATCTAACTTGTTCTGGAAACATTCCTATCAGTTATATAGTTACTATGCCAAATGCCTGGAGATAAAGAGAGTGAAAACCAGATGAAAATGAACAAGGATTCAAATTATATACACAAAATGGTTATTTTAAACTTTGCAGTTGGTAGAGTTTATATGTAACTTAATCTGTTTTTATTTAAGACCACTGACAAGGGAGATCACCTTTTGTTCTCAATACAGCACATAATGTATCAAGACAATTAATGTGTGAAAAATGTACTATTGTATATCACTGAATTAGTCACCAACAACAAATTTCATTATGTTTGGGTTTCCTTTTTGCCAAAAAGAAAATTATAAAGCATTTTCATGAATACTGATGGTCTTTTAACGTGTTTTTTTTCTTCACCTCTTCCTCATTCATACCTTCAGCTTCTTTCCTGTCACTGAGGTTTGAGATGCAGAGGAGAGCTACCTTCCTGACGCTCGACGTACTTTTGAGTTTTAATTCTCACTCCGGGGAGATATTGTCTGTGTTGAGGAGAAAAGCACCCAACTGTTGTGAAATTCTTTGATGTTTCAGAGTTTTTCATCTTTTGGCTCTGCCCTTTTATGAGCACAAAAGCTATGTGGCTTCAAGCAAGAACAATGCTATGAGAACTTATAGGAGTGGCTTTGCTTTCATTTTGACTTAAAAGTTGTCCCTAGAGTTGCTGCTGGAGATATGGAAATGAATGTATATGAGGTATTTTGTGTTCATGTGCCCAAAACCCTTTTTTTCTTTGGTGCAACTTCTAGGAAAGTGGAAACTGGAGTAAGTTGCACTGTGGATTTGAAAATTTAAAAGGGAGATTGAATGAGTGTTTACACTTTTGAGAGCTGACTGGTTGATAAATTATATTAAAAAAAAACACAGGTTAAATTTTAGTTCACCATCTGTAAATGAATCAAAATTAATATGCTTTACTGTATGTTCCTGCTGTCTTTTTATGTTCCACACTTTGTGAAATGAGCATGCTGATCAGGATGCCAAACAAAGATTTTAGAAGGTGCTGCTAATGGAAATCATATCACCATACTCATGTCACCTGTTTCTTCTCCTACAGATTGAGAATCCAGAAAGGTGCAAATCGGATCCCATACATTTGTGATTGGATGTGAGACTACTTTGACCCTACAAAATTGAAGATGATGTTGCTATGGAAACTGCTGGTGCTGCAGTCACTTATGGGGTGCCTTGCAGGTAAAGTATCTTATTAAGAACTTTTGATGCATGCCAAAGCTGCCTTTGTGAAGTCTGAGTCCTTATTCATATGTATTTGGGGCAGGTGACAGTATGAAAGCTGTAGTTTAGAAAGGAGCAACCTCAAGTAGATTAGCCGAAAGCAAACATATTTTTTTCCCTATTGATATAAAATAATAAGAATGTTGAATCCATTCAACAAGAAATTTACTGTTCAAGTAAGCCTTTGTCTGCTAAAGATTTCCAGTCGCAGGCAATATTGCATCTTGGCTTTGCCTTAGAGTTGTATGTGGCACTCAGAAAAGGTTAGCGATATCATCCTGAATGTGAATGAGGGGAGTGTAACGCTTCAAAGCAGGCATGAAAATATTCTGTTTAACTTAGTTTCACAGATCACAAATAAGTGCAACATTTTATCACAGGTGGAAAAGTGCATGAACTTAATTCTTTGATAAACTTGTATCTATGAAATATACTGTATCTGTGAAACTCTATAAATATTCAACATGCAACTGCTAACAATCTCTTAATGTTATTATATCTTGAATAAGCATACAAATATATTAAATATTTGAAATAAATACATAAATATTAAAGGCTTCATAATGAGGGCTGATACACACACATTAAAGGTATCCTGTGGAGTTTTTGACCACTAGTAGTGCTGTTGAGCAATGTTTTATGAGTGGGTCATCCCAATGTAAACATGACTTTTTTTTTTGTTTACAAGAAAACTCCACAGGCTCCCAAGGAAATTATTTTAACTATTAACATATTTCTTTGTTTTTGTTTTGTCTGTTTTTTTCTTTTTAAACTTAACTATAAAAGGGTTCTACAAAACCCGAACACTTGCTGAAACCACAGACTCCATAGTTCATAACAAAAGAAAACTGTAACAAAAGTAACAAAAGAAAAATGTCAGATGTGTTTCAGAAAGTTCCTCATGGACTGATTTAAATTCATGTCACACCGAGTGTGACAGAGTTATCTGGATTAATTTTATTGCATGACTGACCCTAATGATGTCTGTGAATATCGGTCCAGCATTTTAGTTAGTGAGTCACCAATCAAACTGATCCAATAAATGAAAACACTGTAGCAGCGGTTATTTTATGAAAACATTGCTACAAATAGGGTTAAATTTAGGTTAACTTCTCAAATTAATATATGAAGGCCATAATTTAATAGGAATCCCTTCCTGTGTTTTTCAAATGTCCATCATTCATTTATTGTGTAGTAAAGTTGAATTATAGCTTCATTATGCAGTGGTGCCCATTTCAGCCAGAGGCTCTCTGGCATTGATCACATTTTGATGGAGGACTTTAATTTGTCTCCTATACAAATAGGAGGGGTCACCAGAAAGCATCAGTTGAATCACTCAGAGTGTTTAATCAACAGGTATTATACTAATCATGATGAAGAAAAAGGCTCTATTGATGAGGTCTGTGTGTGTCTCCTTCTCATTACTCAACATGCATTAGGCCTGTAGTGAACCCCTTGCCCTCTTCTACACATTAGATTATCAGATTTCTTTAAAGGAACCTTGAGCTATATTGCACTGGCCTCACTGTTCTCAATTGCACATGTTCCTGCTCATCTTATGGTGGACCCAACAATCCGATATGATCACATAGCTGACAGCTGGTCGACCAGCGTGCTTTGGGTGTAGCTAAATCCTCTAGTGTTGATACCTCATTGAGGTCATTTGTGTTATAGAGAAATGCATCAAACATGCAAACATAACCCGACACACATCACCAGACTCATGATGCTTATGGATTACTGACCTTTGTGATTTGTTCGACAATTTCCAATCACTGCTCTGTCTTATCATAATGCTGTCATCTCATATACCTGAACGGATTAGATTGAAGAACAGAAACATCAAACAAGCTCTGTTCAAATAGGTTCTTTATGAGGTTTACTGTTAGATCTAGCTGGCTGAATCTCTGTTCTTTGTCTGAACAAACAGGTTGTACATTTCCTCTGAATGAGCGATATCTACCATCATCTTGCAATATGAGAACACAGGCCATTCAATATTATCAGGTTAAGGATCAAAACATTGTGATGAAGCTTTGTGTCTAACCGAAATTGTATCAGCAGGTTATTATGTCTACTAATATGATGTTCTGCAGCTAATCTTAGTTTTAGATTATCGCCAGCCTTATCACCTTGATTACATTCAGTGGCAGTGTTTTTAATGTCCAGTTCCAAAGTTGGTGAAATTATTTCTTTATACGATATTTAGCTAAGGCAATTATGGTATGGTTAAGGTACGGGAAAGACTGTGGTTACGGAAAATAAACTATGTTTAAGGTATAGCCCATTGAAATACCCGCACAACCTGTTTACTAAGTCTGCACACAGACGGTGTCTTAAAGTAATAAGAATTAATTTGTCAGGATACTCCAATGTCCTATTTCCCAGTAAATCCCAGCTACTCTACCTTGACCACTCCTTCTATCTGTATGCTGCAACCTGTGTGTGGTTCCTGCGCTGCCACTGAACGCTGGCACTTGTACTTTGCAGATTCATCCAATATGAACATTATTCCAAGGGATACTGGGCTGGTATCACAGATTCAGCTGAAATATAGTGATTTCCAACAACTTGATTGTCAGCGAGAATTAAAACCCATTTAGAGCCTTTCAGAACATATTCTGAAGGTTATATCAGGTTTCATATAGACTGTACATATATCCAGATATCCACACTGTCTTAATATAAATATTCTTCTTCTCTTACATTCAGACAACTTTGATGTAAGAGCAAGAGCAGCGTATGCTGATTTACATCATGGGAAAAGCAGGGTTAATGAGGACACAGTTACTACATTTTTAAACTACAGAGTGAGAGCAGACAAGCCCGCTGAGAACGTCCAATCAGCCACAACCATGAAAGGGTCGCCCTTATACTGAAATTGGTTTATCCTCCTTGCGAAATTCACGAGAAATGAACATTTGCTTTAAACAATCTTTCAGGGTGTATTCTTAGACCTCCATACCCTTAATGTGTTTTCAGCTGTGCTGGAAATTAGAATCTTGAAACCTTTTTCTTTCCTTCCTTTTTTTTTTTTAAGATCTTTAAGCTTGAGTGCAGGATTATTGCACTAACCCTCTCGCTTATCAGTTTGGAACAAAACTCACTTTACAATCAATGATATGGCCTCGATATGGATTAGAGAGGTGGCTGAAAATTGACTACTGGGAACAGGAATGATGCACAATATGCAGACCTAAAAAGCTTGGCTCTCATGTGTTGCAGAGTGCCAAAATGGATTTGCAAGTAGAGTAAACCTCATGTTGGCTTGGGGAAAGGAATTGTACAGATGTTTATTGCAGCTTTAGTTGCATTCCTCAGCCTGGGGAGTTATAAGTTGATTTGTTTTTTTTAATGCACAAATGAATAAAAATGCTTGATAATAACACGTGTCAGTGGAAACCAAAAATCCAATTACATTTTGAAATTAGTCACCTGCTTGCTCAGTAGCTGACTAGACTGCTGGCCTGCAACAATGGGTAACAAAGTCATGAGGGGGGTGTTGTTTCATTTCAGATAGTATGGCACAACAACTGAAACAATGTCATTTCCAGTGCTTTAAGAAATACTAGTATATGGAAGTTTTACATTTTTACACAACTGTTGGTCATAGCAACGTACCTCCTTCACTGTAGAGATATGGGAAATGCAGACTCCAGCTAGAAAGATGTAAAGCCAGAGAGAAGCCCAAACATCTTACATCTTTTTGGAGAGCTGAGAAATCATCTCAAACACTCGTCTTTGACTCATACTACAAGTTAATACAGAAAGTACACACAGCTCCAATTGCTGGGGGACTTATCAGTTAGGGCGAGGCTGAGGCTCACTAATGATTTAGCTTGAGTGCATCCTAGAAAAGTAGCAAACATGAGAAAATGCTGTTGAGCTCCAACTGACAGACTACTGTGTGTCTGTGTGTGCAGGGATCACTTTGCAAGGGTTGACTACCTATTCTCAATCATTAGCTTATTCACAGTCATGTGGCTAATCACATCGGATCAATTCAATGCAGGTGTACGGCACAGACATTGTCACCTGTCACTTAATCACTTTAGTTAAGCTTATGCTAACACTGTGATTTAATTAAAATTTGATGGTCCTATACTGTATATTAGTTCTCCAGAGCCTTTTCCATCAAGTCTAACTGTATAACCATTTGCTCTAAATGGTCGGTTTCTTGATGTAAGTGTCTCTGACTTCATTTTTCATATTTTGGAAAGCTGCTGGAAGCCTGTGCTTCTTGCTCTGAACATATTGAGCCTCTAAAATGGATGTGGTGAGAAAAATGTTATGACCAATAGTTAAAATGAACAAAAAAAAAAAAGAATAACTCCAAGGTTGACAAAAGAATCTTTTTTTAATTGCTTTAAGTGCTATTTAAGCAAAACACCTAAGCCCATTTCTATGCTCCGTGCTTAATTCCTTAATATTCCTATAAAATTAGCCTAAAACATCTATCCAATGCATACCTAAAGTAAACTTCTTGAACTATTAGGAGAACATGCATGGATTTAGTCTCTTTTGAAAGGTAACACTCTGAAGGTTTTCCCCCAACAGTCACTGTAAGTGCTAGCATTGAGTAATAGAAGTTTGAACACACTAATGTAGAAGGTTTTTATTTATGCCTTAATTTTCATTTTTTTTATGCATGCAGACGACCTATTGCTGTGACTTATTAGTTGAAAACACAATGGGACCACAGCATGGAGCCTTAGCTAGTCCAAGTTCAAATTCTATAACAGTACCACAGAAAATGTTTTACACGTGTTTTTCTAAGGGTATTTCTAGGTGTCTTCCAAAAAAAAGCCATTTAGAGACACCAAATGACCTCTGCTTCAGAGTAACTGAAGCATAAACCAATTATAGTGCTTTGTTCCCTTCTTGAAAGTAAATTTGTGCATATAAAAGAGTCAAAACAAATGCTATGGTGGAAAAACAGTTCATATAAAAAGTAACACATAGCAGACTATTTAAATTTACATCATTTCCCTGTTGTGGCTTTATAGGAACCAATAAAGCTGCATATGGTCATTTTTGGAATTTCACTGGCTATTCAAAGTGCCAGTCATCAGCGGAATCTGTTCCTACTGGCTCAGTCTTTACATGAAAGAAGGCAGGGAATTCCTTTCTACGCTGACTTTTGTAGGCTGTGGAGAGGACATGGAAGCTCCTATTGGGTCAAGTGAGGTGTCAATGGAAATGTCAGAGTGCAGCTGCCATTTTGATACTAAGATTTGGTGAATGTTTACATTCTAATGCAAGTTATGATAGACAATATGTGGAAGATTAGGTCATCTGCCGACTAATTTGAAATTATGCAACAGCTGTTTATTTATGTAATACCATTTTTTCGCAGTTGTATCAGTCAGTGGAGTAATATAAGGCCTCATAGGTGGGTATTGTGAATTTTGTAATTATTTGTTTGTTGGTGGTCTGACAAAGGCATTGATTGTGCATGCTTTTGTGATTGTATTTTGAAATGGTTTTCATAAATCGAATCACAAGCATCTTAGCTTTCTAAAGATATGTCACATGAGTACCCACTTAGACATAGGAGTTTTGTACATGGCATATGTGTATACTTAACAGTCCGACAGTCTATGGGCAGGCCATTGGACCATTAAGTAAGGGGTTTGCCGCCTTTGTTGTTAACACCACCAAATTGAGGAACTGCGACTCCCCCATTGTTCTTTAGTATGTGGTAGTGGGTGTAAGAAATTAACTGGATATTTTGGAAACCTGAAATAGAAATCGAAGCAGCCATCAACTGACTGCAACTTGGCTTATCTTTTGTTACCCAACCATTACGCATTAAGCCAGGACGCTGATGTGTATTTTGCTGAAAGGCTCTAGAGAAGAAAATTGGGTGGGTGGAGGGTTGTGCTGATAGGGTGATGATTTAGTATGTGTACATGTTGTAGGTTATTTTGCTTACTTTGTTTTTCTGTGTGCTTGGTGAATCACTCCTCCCTGTTAGTGGTTGATTGCTGTAGCACCACTCTCTCTCCCGCTCTCCTGGTTCCCATGCATCCAGAATCTTAATTCCCTGCTCGTTGCCCCAGCTTATTCTACCATGATGATAGCAGCAAGCGCCCTTTACTTCTGTTCATGCTCTCTTGCACATTTTTCACCAAGTGACTTGTGTGTCATTTTTGGGTCCTGCCTCAAAACTGGTTGATTTCTTTACTGTGAGAGTTGCCGTGCAGCAGATTAAAGCGGCTGTATTTCCAGACAGGCTCAGTATTTTATACAGGGGCACAAACACACACACATTGGACATGAGCATATTGGTGCTTTGTGAGTGAAAGAAGCCTTTTTTTTAAAAAAATAAATAATGGGCACTACATTTTAAAATGCAAATATGTTTCCGGTGCATGAAAAGTGAAAGAAATATGTTTTCCTCACAACAAAAGGATTCTGAGAAAGTAACACAACCAGAAAAAGGAAGTAATTAGACACAGAAATAGCAATGGAAAGTAAGCCTTATGTTCAGGGTGGGTGCTATGGCTTTATATTGTAAGACATACGAGGATGTTTTCTACTTTTAGTGAAAATTGCATTTTTTTCTAAAAGTTGCTGTCATTCATAAAGACTACCAAAATCTTGCCTTAAAGGAATATTTCTCCATTTTGGGAAATACACTTCCACAATACATTTGTTTTCTTGCTTAGAATTAGAGGAGAGGATTGATACCACTCTCATATCTGTTGGATAAGTATGAAGCTAGATCCAGCAGGCTATTAGCTTAGCTTAACATAAAGACTGGAAGCAGGGGGAAACAGCTAGCCTGGCTCAGATCAAACTTAAAAATAAATCTCTTCAGCACCTTCAAGCCAAAGTTTAAGCCAAAACAAGTTGTGGTTTTAGAGGGAGTTATGTGCTAGAACTATTTCTCTCCCGAGCCTTGTCATCACCGTGAGATTCCAAGAAGTCATGGTTGCTGCATTCACAAAATGTGGGCAAAATGGGAAGAAAGGGGGAACCTCCTATTATTCTGGTTTGGTGGTGTTCATGCATGGTTTCCCCAATACTAACCCTTTAGACACATCATTTAAATTGCTGAAAATATTTTCTATGGAGCTTCTTTATTTTTAAAACAATAGAAAACCAGAAACAAATAAACTTCCTTTTAAAGTAACTGAATCAATGAAATTAGTGTTAGTGCACAATTTTTATGACTCAATTGCTTGTAATTACTAAAGGATGTGATGTGCACATAGAAGCATTTTATGATCTGTCACCCTAATCAGCAGGCACAACAACAACTTGGTCAAGATAGAGGGGAAAAAATCATGGTTTGGTATAAAATAACTAGTTGGTTAAGTTTGGAGAACCTTTGTCATGATGGTTACGATAATTACATTAACAACAATAACCCTAACCCTATAACACATGGTTGAGGTCAGAAAAATTGTGGTCATGGTTACAAGAACCCTACGTTGACTGTTAGATGGAAACAGGAAGCAAACAGCTGACTCAAAGTCCAATGCTTTATTGATCTTTGCTTTCAGACAGACTACAGTTATAATTCCCCGGCCTCCAGAGGACTTAAACACGGCTGAAATGATGTAAACTCTTATTTTTCTTGGAAGGACAAATACAAAAAATGCAAATACTACAAAGACAGTTTACAAATATTTACACACATACTTTGTGTATGAATGCACCTTTAACTCTTTGCACGACCCTATTAAGTGTCTACTATATATCCCGAAATGTAAAAATATTCCATTAACATTAACCAAAGCTGTTTTCCTTGCCAACCTTTTTGCATGACAAACAAGTGAAAAAGCAGTAGTAAAAAGAAAATGCTTTGGTTTTGAACACAAGGTCTGACTGAGGTGACCTCAGCAGCTAATGAGACATTACTGGAGATGTTCACAGCTTTTTACAAAGTTTCTAAGGAATATGTACAGGACAACCTGTTGTGACTTGTTTTGGATAGTTGGGGCACTAATGCTTTCTTTTCAGCTAAAAGCATGCATGACATCTCTAATCTGAAAAAACAGGACTTGTTGTTGGCCTTGACACAGCTCTCCTGTGTACATTTGCACTTTACTGTAATTTACCCTTTTTAGCAACTGCAGGAGGTTTTCTTCTATTTGAAATAAAAGACTTTGCATAAGCTGCTTTTTTCTAAAGCTTAATATAGACCCAAGACCACAAGCAGTTACTCTGGTGTTCTGTCTGCTTTTCAGTTTTCAATAAGGTATGGGCCCGAACAGTGGATAAAACAGCCCTGTAAAACTTTACATTATTTTATGCGTTGTTTTTCATTCATTATTCACCACCATACTGTGTGCATTAATGCATAGTGAAGATGTTCAACTTTTCATGACCTGTTCCTCTGAAAAACAAAACAGATTGATGAAACAATTGAGCTATTTTTATTCTTCTGTGATCTAAAAAGAACGAAAAAAACAGTCACCCATGGTCTTATCATTAAGAGTACAGCAACTTTCTGTTTTTATGGCTCTGTCAAAAGTCCCTCTTACGTCCGCAGTTTGTACAAAATGCAGCAGCTTGAAAGACAAGATGGCATCACCCCAATTTTTAACTTTTGCCATCAGAGCCTCCAGCCTTTGAAGAAAGCCGCCTGAGGAGATTAAAGTGGATGCTGCAGAATCATCTTTTAATCAAGCTTTAAAACTCACTTTTATAGACTGCCTTTGTGTAATATGCTTTGTTTATTGTCAATGACTTCTTGCTTTGCTCTTCTAATATAACTTGAAATTGATATTGTAGCCTTCTGTTTTTTATTTTGGATAATTAATAATTATATTTGTAAGAATGTTTGGAAGAAAGTGTTTCAGTAGTACTTTGAACCAATGTCATTATGACATCACGTAATGAATGTGTGTGTGTGTGTGTGTGTGTGTTTGTATCCAAACTGTGCAGCAGAGTATATAAAAAGCCTGCATGTCCAGGGCATGAAACAGACTACAGTCACAAACTACAGAATGGGTGTAGATGGTAAATGGTTATGATGCAAATATGTACAAGTGAAATATTCTCACAACATTTTGACTTGTAATAACAAGATTTCTACTATGGTTCGATTCCAGTATGTTCTGTGGAAAAGCTCAGAGTATTGGAGACTGTTGAGGCACGACTACAGTGTGCAGGACAGTGTGTAAATTTAGTTTTTTTTTTTGTCGTTGCTGTAATCCTTCCATACTCTCAACCATAGTTGTGCAGATATTGTAGAAAGTGAGAATTGAAAAATTGACATTGACATTGAATGTAATCCGGAGTTTTGCAGAACTGTCCTACATCAATAGTGTTTTCTGGGAAAGGGTTAGTTATTTCAGATTCTGAATGCCACCTAAAATAATCCCGTCGGTTCCATGTCACTGATTTTTTTTTTTGATTTTCTTTTGCAGCTGTCCCAGTAGAGATACAACCATCTTGAACACAATGAAGTAAAAGGAAAATAAAATATTTCATGCCAAAATGAAACATTTTTTTCATGCACAGCCACAGGTAATCTACAAGATAGCAGTGTAATTGTTGGCAGTATGCACAGTGTATCCCAGCTCGCTAGTACTTGCACTAACATGACTCTTACCATTACAGCAGTCCACAGGACTGTCTCGTCTGATATAAAGCTCTGTATTCCTTCTTTTTCAAATTATACATTTTACATCAATGTATCTTTACACATATATTCAATAAACACCATGTGTGGTGGTCTACACAAAAAATCACCACATCGTAACATCTGATTTATCTATCTTCTTCTCATATACAATGATATATATACACCTGACAGATAATTTACTCAATGTGTGTGTGTTACCTAACAAGTGACTAGCAAATAGAGCAATTAAACAGATCATATCTACATTAGTCATCATAAATGATTCAAGGTGTCAGCCTCTTGAATATTTTATACATAAAGGTAACTGCCTCCAGCTTACTGCTGATATGAATAAGTATGCTAATATAACAAAGTTTCCTCCGTGCTATGGTCATGCATTATTAAATATTTTAATTTATTTGAATATTCATAAAGGGGATCATATAGAGATCATAGGGATATCATATATCTTGTCTTTATAAGCTTTATTCACCTGAGGATTGTGTGCTGACCACACTTGCTTTTTCTTTTTCAACGCTACATGATTTATACTCATACTCATAATCTCACCTGGGAACTGCCCAGTATGATCAAATCTGTGCATTTTGTTTGCCACAGAGCCGCTCTACTACTTTGCTCATGAGTAGCTGCTGATGGAGGTGTGTGTGTGTGTGTGTGTGTGTGCAGATTGAATCTGTTCAGAAGCATCTTAGTATATATATCAGTATATCATTATTTAGCATATCAGCGGATACATCTTAGTGTCCATTGATATACATCTCCCATCTCTGATATTCAGTGCATCACAGGCTATTTTATGGAGCCAAAGAAGAGCACTGTTGCTGAGGTAACAACAAATTGAGACCTAAATAAAAACAAAAATAAGAAAAATATCAGACAAAAATATTCAACAAATGATGGTGCTCACTAATTGTCTTTTTAAAGGGTTTGTTCACACAAATGCCCCACAAAAAATGATGTTCTCTTGCTCCAAGTGCACATCTAGCCATGCAGATAGTTTTGCTTTTATGTGCAGAGGTTTTGAGATATCCGCATCTGAGATCTCTGCTGCCGCCCCAACACAATGGAGGTAAATGCAGTTTCGTTTATGCTGCTCAAAACAATGCAAAATTACATTTGAAAAACTCAACAGCAATGTGTCTTCTGCAGAAACTGTGTCATTGGTTTCTGAGGTTAATTCAGACCTCACACTTTTCATTTGTTCTGTCTCTACGGTACGAGCGGTTCCAATGAAAAGTGTTGACAGTGAAGTCTGTGGATTATTCAGAGCAACTAGGACATTGTTTCTGGAAAGACATGTTGCTGTTGTGTTATTCAGATGTCATTTTTAAATGGTTTGAGCAACAGAAATGAATTCCATTCACATCTTTTGTGCTGGCGTAGAGGCAGAAATCTCAGAGATGGATTATTCAAAACCTTGGCAGTCTGTGAAAAGACAGAATGCTGCATGAAGTTGCATTTTATCAATACTTGTGTGTACCAACTGGATATGTGGTTAAAAAAAATAGGTTACAAGTCACGCATCTTCATGACAGTCTGATTTGATTTGATATGTTCTACCAAGACCTTCAGAAAACCAGCAAATGACTGCACTCATTATATTGTTCAGCCATATAAGCAATGTCCTTGCACTTAGACGGAGGCCCTCACAGCTAAGAATGTTTGATCCCACAAGCACCCTGAGTGAGCCTGCCGCACTCCCTGTACAAGATAACTGTAAACACCAGATGACACCAACCATTAGGAATGATAATAATTTCGTTATATACATCCTTGTTGGCGACATGCAATATTCATGCCACAGGCTGGCTTTACAGGAAATGCAGAAAAACACACATCAGCTTACAGGTGAAGCTGTAGCTACAAAATTTTTCTGTAAAATATACTTATACATAAAAATGATCTGGACTTTGATTGTCACTGATGACATTTTTGTAAATGCAGGATTCTAATCAGAAGAAGTGCCAGAATAGAAAGTAAATTCTAATCATAAAGGAATCAACTTTTTACGTGATACAAATATTTTCATTTATATTAGAGCAAAGGCTCAAACTGAGGTTGGTTGTCTGTGTCAACTGTTCATTAATTAGGCTTATAGTGTGGGAAGACTCTATGTTCCATGTGTGTGATGCGGGGAACTAGAGTTGGTGATGTTTTTTAAATGATCAGATCCAAAAATACTTATATATAAAAAAAAAACACACAAATAATTTTTTGTCTGGTGTATGCCCCCAGCCCCAACAAAAACTTCAATTACCATGTAAGCATGTTACAATACTTAAAATGGCATGTACTCCTTTTCCAAGATTAAAAAATACAGAAACTATGAATGTGCAAATATTTTTCATTTCGAAAGCTGAACTGCTGTATACATGATGTCTCCTCTTCACTAAAAAGTCCATTATCAGTGTATGTGTACTGGAGGCTTCAAGTGTCCACATCACACTTGTGTAGGTTGCATCCTGGTTCAGTCCAAACTACTTGTGATGTGTGACCATTCTGTTTGTAAGTATTCGCCTTGAACTCAGCAAAACTCTCCACATTCAACTGATGATTTTTAAAAAAATGGCTTTCTAGTATTAAAATCTATTCATACATGATTCTTTACAATAAAGCCTGATGGAACAAGGAGGAACACATTTTTGAGTGGAGGGGGACTTTTCACTATTTCAAAAGTTTGGTCACAATTTATTTATTTATTTCAAATTGCATCATGATTCTATCAAATTTGGTTTTTTCGCTCCCTGTGCTTTTACTAGATCAGTGAGTGTGAAATGGATGCTCACTGTTAAAACATATTCCATATATCAGTGTCCTGACTAAAGAAAATGAATATTCCCAGCCCAGCGAACTATGTATGTGCTGTGACAGAACTATCTATCCTAATAGTTACAAGGAAGCATGAAAGATGCGTGCAGATATCCTTCATCCTCATCACCTTGATACCACTTATGAAGTCTTTTATCCCGGCAGGCTTGGCCAGATGTTCAGCAGGTCCTCAGCAGCATGGAGAAAAATACATTTTCTTCAAGGTTCATGTGTCACCACTGTATCTCTTCCACTTGCAGACCTTTGTGTATTATCTTGAACAATCACAAAGGACAGTAACACTAATGAACTCCAAGTAGAGGCTCATAAAAAGATATTTGCGCAACATGTTTGATCCGCCTCCTCAGGAGATGTGCTATCTTTGCTTTTGAAAGCAGGTTGTTATATGAGTATAGAGTATGTAAAAGAGTTGATGAAAACCTTACTTCACTATGTGGACTCACTTAGGTGCTGCTCAACCTAGTGTTTTATATTCATTCTGATCCATGCACAATAAATTCATATACTGTCACCTGCAATTGGACTAGAGATTTTTTGGGGTTTTTTTTTTTTTGGTTTTGTTTTCGTCTTTAAACTGTCACTTGTCAGCACTGAAACTGCTCTTTGACAGACCAAAGCAGCTCTACTGTGAATACTAGGTGGAGAGTGGGAGCACAGAGATGAATAGGAAGCTTATATCCTCTCATTTATAACCCTTACCTGTCAGTTTAGGCACAGTTTGGATTACTGCATACGTTTATTTTTAGATGATTATCTGACAAGAACCACAGAGTAAAATGGATCACTGTAGTACATGCACATAAACTGATTGACCTGATTTAACATTGTACATGGGGAGTGGGGGAGGGTGGTAACAGTAGGCTAATAGAAACGACCAGATGCCACAGCGGAGGTCTACACTAGACCCTCAAAGTGGAGCAAGCTTGGAGACCCTTAATCAGTATTCCAGGGGGTTCCAAGCAAAATGATGACAGGTTTCTATCATTCAGTTCATAAGAAATTCATCCAGTTTGGGAGTTTTTTGTGTTTCTAAAACCTTGTTAGTGTTTCATATACAAAGTTCAGCACTTTAAAATCAATAGTCTTATTTACAGTGAAATTTAATCATTAGAGGGCATAGCCATTATATGTCTGACTGAGTTCAGGATCTCAAAACATCTGAGATCCCGATAACTAAATGGCAAACATGGCTTCAAGTCTGTTGTCATTAAATCTCCTTCTGAATCAGTGTGTCACTAACATAAACACTGACTGAAAATCTGCCACTAAGAAAATACAATGTAATCAGCATTACTGTTATCATCGTTATTATCAAATCAATGTCCTTATCACTGTCCTCAGCATCAGTCACCACTTTCAAACACAGTTATCTTCCACCATCATCACAAACATGATTAACGCTAAATAAGAGTCGTCAGAGTACCAAACAACTTGCCTGGATTCATAAAATGTTGGTTATGATGAGTATTTTCATGTTGAATTGGTGGATGGGGATGGGCTTTTTATTTCATTTAAAAGAAGGTTTTCATTAACAGTGTCACTTGTTTTACCAAGATCCAATTCTTATTTCAAGTAACTCCAACCTTTAAAGAAGACCTATTGTGCTTTTCCTTATTTTCATTCATATATATAATGTTACAATGTCAGATGTTCATGTTAAAAGTGGCCAACGTGTCAAATAATGAGGTAAATATATGTAAACAAACTAAAATAAGAAGTTTGCTGTTTTAATTAGCAAAATTTAATCATTATTCATTTTTTTATGAAGAGCATATCTTGTGTCAACCACTCCGTAACGACTGTATATTTCAGTATTTCACAGCATTTAGTTAGACCATGTCAGAAGTGCAGCCAATGCAAGTATTCATCTAAAATGCTCAGTGAGCAGCTTAGCAGCTCGAGTCACTGGCTGGGAGAGCATTAATGCTGAGACAGACACATAGCTGGGGGAACTGTGCAGCCATTTAGCCATGTGTCACCCCAAGACTGGATTCACTGAGTGAGTCACAGCCTGCCGTGAGCAGGACACAGTATGCACTTGACCACTGCGAGCCTACTGTCATTGCAAATAGGAAAATAGGAC
Organism: Euthynnus affinis; assembly: GCA_029490765.1. Classification (NCBI taxonomy): domain Eukaryota; kingdom Metazoa; phylum Chordata; class Actinopteri; order Scombriformes; family Scombridae; genus Euthynnus; species Euthynnus affinis. The sequence continues at coordinate 6,009,204 of CM055840.1, read as the reverse complement.
AAACTGCTGAGGTCATTGCAAAGGGCTGCGGATGGCAGCATTTTAAAAAACATGCTTAAACAATATTATTTATTTTCATGCTTATGATAATGACTGCATTATTGTTGCATTCAACAAATTTATCATGGAAATTATTTGGAAAATACCCTCTGCTTGGATTTATGAATTTAATTCAATTCAGACTAAATGTATTTGTCCTTAAGGGTCAGTTTAAAGCCTTATGTTTACTGTACAAATATACAACAATGTAAAATAACCCTCCAGATAATACAATAGTGCAAGGCTACACAATGCTATGCAATACAATTGTACATAGAAATGTGCATTCTACTTCTTTCCAGCTTGATTTACAACACAAAACCCTGTAAAAGAATATTCAGTATAATATGCAACTGTACAGTTCAAGACAATACAGAAGAGCAACTGTGCAGAATGCTGCTGTATATAAAAAATGCAAAATACATACTTCTAAATGTAAGTACAACTATGCAGTGTGCTGTGTACAGTTGTCACATGTATAGTGTACATGCATACTGTTCAAATATATAGTACTACTCTTTGTGTAATCTTGCATGCAACCTCATATTGTATTAATAACAGAACTATATTCAGATCATAGGCTTCCTAGCAAAGGCGCCAACTGCTGTTACATTGAAAAAATGTTTTGTTTTATTTACTTTATGATTATGATTATGGTAAGTGATTGTATGCAACTAATTTATCTAAATCATGATTTTTTTTCAAGTTGACTGTAATTATTATTTTGTTTGAGTAATTTCAAAATAATATTATTTGCAATTTAAGCTATTTTGAGTAGATTTTAGTCAAATTTCCTTAGCATTTCCAACTAAACCCATGTTACAATATATGCTCAATTTTGACTGGACATCAATTCATAATCACAAAGACACTTTAAGACGTGGGCTGACAGTGAATTGTAGCTTCTGTTGGACTCTTGTGATTTGGTTAAGTGTTGAATAAAAATTTAGTGTGGCTACACTAGGTTCTTCCACTTAGGCTCAGGTAATTCAATTGGCTGGATGAAAACTTCAAAAAGGAAATATTAAGCTATTACATTCAAAACACAAGGCTTCTTGGTACTGAAATATAAATACACTAAAAGAAAAAAGTTCCCTCAGTTCGACACTGAGGTGCACGAAGCTTGTTTTACAAGAAGTTTAAAAGCGCATACTTAAGGTGAGTAAAAAAATAAAGTTAGAGAAAGATGTCTAAGAAACTAAAACAAAATAAAGGCAGTGTCTGAGCTCAGAGATGAGGATCAGCCTAAAGGAACGAGGTTACTTCAGGCACTTTGATCAGTTCACAAAGTTTTTGAGCCTTGATAAAGCATTCCGTGCCAAAACCCCTAAAGAATATTAATTCCTTTGTTCTCAGTTTGGTGACTTTCCTAAGATGGCAGCTTGTCTTTTGTGGCAAAATGGTGGCTCATATTTCCTGATTCTAGTGAATGAAATTTTTATGTGTAAAAATCCACATACTTCATCCATCACTATAGTCACTTAATCGTGATTTCAAATGATTTTGCTATCCATAGTCATTAGATGGTAGTGTTGCCACATGGTGCAGAATGTCTTACTTATCGATTTTAATTCATCCATTGTTTATCGTACAGATATCAAGGTTAGACCATTCTCTAGGAAAACATGTTCTGATCAACACTATCTAGTTCACATAATTATTCAGATTTGGCTAAAACTGGGAATATACCATGGTTACATTTAGGAATGTATTCTCAGATTTGTTACAGTATCTGGAGATCAGCAAACCCAGAGTGAGTCTCCTTCAGTTCAAATGACCCAAGGGTGGTCTAAATTTTTTCATGTCTAGTTGTTAATTGTAGTTATTTTGTTAGCCGTCTGTCTGTTAGAGTTTTGAGAGCGAGTATTTGGTCTGTTCAGTGTCACTTGCTGAAGAGAGAGAGCTGAAAAGGCCAGTCCGAAAATCTGAATAAAAAAAACTTGCCTCTTCCCTAGAAATGAAAGAAAATGTTTTGTCCAATGGAATTAAAGAAAAGAAAACAGACTGCATACAACATAACATATGCAACATATGCAAATAATAAAAATAATGCACTCAGGACTTACAGCGACTGCACTTGCAATTTCAAAAGAGTAATTTATATTTCGTAATGTCATTGTAAAAAGGTGAAAGACTCTCAAATCAGCATTACTGTACACTGTACACTAGGTAAACTCATTACATTAGCAATAAGTTGCTCCAGCAGATTTCTTTTGGCGCTAATGGGCAGAATTTATATAGGGAGTTATTGGGACAGACAGATAGATGACTTGTAGGTCTAATTATGACATTTCATTAAAGAGATGGAAGTGTTGTGGCAATTTTTACTCAAGCATGGATTGAAAAAGCTGCTCCATTTGCCCTGAAAGTAAATTATGAAGCTGCCGTACATTCGATAAGATAAACTCCAGGGATGAATTGTTTGTGAAAGACTAGCACACCACCATGATACCCACTGCCTGTTGTGCTCCCGCAAAAAAAAACTATCTGATGTGATATCAAACATGTGGAAGTAAAGGTTCAGCAACAGGCAGATGTTTCCTGTTTGTGTGTGTTGGTGAAGGGATATGAGCAAGAGCAGGATCATTACCTGTACTTCAAAAACATTCTTTGAATGTAATGATGTCAGATGGCTCTATCTAGCCAGTACATTAAGTTATTGATGGAAACAGATGGCACTCTTTAGCATATCAAAGACTACCTCCTCCGACAGTTTGCTGCATTATTATTTGTGTTTGTATCGGCAATGATTGTTTTATTCAGCAGTAATATAATCTTAGTTGATTTTACATTTTTTGTGAAATCCTTCCTCTCTAATTAATGACCAGCTCAGACTGAAGTAAGGAAAGAGAGGACTAGCCCTTGTTTCATGATGGACATTCTAACATGTCAAAGCAGGAACATTAATAATGGCATACTAGCATGGCTTACTAGGACCCTTAGTGGAACAGAGCCATCATTAATGTTTTTAGTTGCATCTGCGAAAAAGGTCTTAACGAGCAAGGCTAGTCTTTCAGTTAGAGGAACTGGAATTTACTTGTGCTGAATAACCGAATTCCAGATAAATGAATGTGCAGAATGAATTAATATGCAAAATTCAATTTGACACAGTATGCAATTCTATGAAATTAAATAAATGGGAGTCTTTTCCTCAAAGCTTTTTGAGACACGTGCAGACATAAGAGGGGAGGACTCCTGCTTCTTCCATGTCGGCCAAAAGTGAATCAGCTTCACTGGCCAATTAGCCATGTGGCATTGTGCCTTGTTTCCTCAGCCAGTGATCGAGCATTATAATCCCCTCTTGATGAAAGAGTTACTGTGTTCTTGCTGCTAGTGCTGGCCCAGACTTGTGCTGCTGCAGAAAGTTGGTTGGTTGGTTAAAGTAAGTGTAGCTATTACACTGGCAGGGTAGCTATAGTTTACAGCATGGCTGGGTAATCATTGGTAATACAGAATATACAATATACCCAATGACCACTTTATTGTAGGTACAACTGTACAGTTGATACAATACAAAATACAATAGCTCTGCCATACTTTTGTTTCTAATGTTTTCACCTCCACATTTACTCACATGAAGGGGGTAGACTTTCAATATACTGTATGTATATATGGACTAAATTTCAATTTGATGCAGTGCAGTACAATGCCACTACCACCGCTGAGGCTTTAATAATGAACACAGTTAAATTAGCAGTGTAAGTGACAGTGGAGAATTGGAGAGTTGATGCATTGGATTGCACATGCAGGTTTATATTATAAACTGGCCACAGATTTTATGCTGTCACTAAAACAATAAAACACCTTTGACAACACAGATTTTTTTAATGCTTTAAAACACACTGGCATAAAACAGATAAGATTTTTAACTCTTTAAGCAGGTGGGGAAAATAAGCTTCATCAGATGAGAATGCACACATGTTTTATGCTAAACTGAAAAAGTGACGCTGACTCATTAGCTCGATGTTGGCAAGTTTAGAGAGGAAAAATCTGATTTAAAATCCATTTAGTACAAATCCTGAATTCTTTTGAGTCAATCTAAAGCATACCATAGTGTTTTGACTTTCTTTGACTATTTTTCTATACTTTCTCTATAGTCATTAGTTTCCTTATATTTCTGCAGGCTACAATGTAAAAATGTAAAACCTTGAGAACAGCTTAAGAATTGTAATCCATCACAGTGAATATTGTGTCTTCTTTTACTTTATCCATTTGAGTATTATCACACAACAATAGACAATCACAAAGACTTCCCAAATCATTCAGCTTACAGCTGTATCAATCATAACTGATAATTATGTTATATCTACAGAATACAAATCATTTTAAAATGTACTTAAATTAAACTAATGACTGTCAGGATTGTAGCAGTAAATTAAAAAAAATAAATGTATAATGCTACAAAGTAAGCAAGTTGAATTTGAAATAATTGATATTCAACAAAATGTATAGATGTATCCTTCATAATCTAATCTTCTAGTGCTAAACCTGAATGTACACAATATATGCTCTTGTACTGGTTGTGTAGTTCAATATTGTTGACTGACTAAAGGACGTGCAGCATCTGTCATAGCAGCAGTGTTCCTGGATGTTGCAAGGACTGCCATCTAAAATGGTGCACTCGTAATGTGTCTCCGTAATCATGCCCACTGCCCATGAAGGGCATTGCTTAGGTTGACGTGCATGTCAGATGGCTTTATATGTCAAGGTCTCTTCTGGTAGTGGTGCCCTGATCTCTTCAGGCCATTTTACAGTGACAGGATGAACATTGACCTCTGTCATTCCATGGGGTGAGCAGCCTATGGTGAGCCAGCCCGTGCCAAGCCAGCTGAGCCATGCTGCTAGGCAGACTCTGTGGCCCTTTGCCCCCAGGTCTGCATCCGCACTTACCTCCAAACTGGCCCAGCTGTCCCCACTTCATTATGTGCTGATTAGAAGTAGATTACTCTGCGAGGTGGGTTTGATCATCTAATCCACTGCACTGTTTAAGGAGACAACTGTATCTCCATGAAAATTGGGCACTTTTTTGGCAAATTTGAACTTTGTCACATGACCTCTGATTTCCACAGTTTAAACTATTTGACGCACTAAGGTTTTCATCATTTTAAAAAATGTTCTCTAGCTTATTAAAGCTTTCATTAAAGTTGAGATGAGCTGTTTGATGACAGTATTAGTGAGAGCTCAGCTGTAGCCCATAAAATTGAAGAGCATGTCTAGCCAACCTGAAGCCGACGTCTCTAGGTTGCACTCACCTGTTCTTCCTCAGGAGGAGCAATTATGTCAAGATGAAGGGAGGGGGGCATCCCCAGATGGCCTCCAAGCCAAGCCCTTGCTAATTGGCGATGTTAAGGATTCAGAGCAGGTTCAAGAGAAAGCATACTCCTCCCCTCTCTCCACTGCCCCAACATCTTTGTTTGGCTTTGTTTTGCTTTGTCAACTCTTGCCTTTTGATGTGCATGTTTTATATATATAAATATATGTTTTATTCATGCCTTTTTGGAGTAACATCAGTCGAGATCACCTTGCTGTTGTCTGTAAGCACAAGAAGTGTTTGCCACATGCTTGTGTGGATGGCGTTGCCATTTCAAAGCTAATTTTGTGATGCTGCCTCTCTCACTCATGCAACCCAAAGAAATGAATGATTTATGTGACTGTCACTCCAAGGGTGCAGAACAACCGAGACTGTACATCCCACACCATTCTTTCAGTTTTCCGACAGCTTGTAGGGTGTTTTAATGAGACAGCGATGCTAATTGAGTGGCTGGAAAAGAACACTGATGAGACGGTTCCTGGCACAGGCAGGGTAGGAGAGGAGAGGCTGAGCTGCAGGGGTTTACTGCCTGAATCCCAAAGGGCACATGTACCTGCTTCACCAAGGCTCCATGTTAATCATAATGCTAAAGATGTGAACTTTAATTAAAATGTTCTTTCATTACAATCATGTCAGTGTTTATTAAATCTCAGGATCCCACCGTTGTCGAAGCCTTATCTGTGAAATCAGTGCATTTGTGTGACTATTAAGGTGCATAATGCATGCCAAATGAAAGTTTGCCTGATTATCTGATCATCAGATAGACCACAAGCTGCTATTAGATTGAAGAAGTACTTCTGGTTCGTGTAGGCTTTGACCTCCAATGGGACTCTATAGGCAAGGTAAATCGTTAAGGGTCTCTGCTTGCAACCATAAAACTGGAATTACAATGTTTCAGTATCAATATTGATCCTACTACAGATAAGGAGACACACTCTGTATTCTATGAACATCATCAATGCCTGCTAGAAATGTATAATTCCGCAGCAGACATCGAGACTGTTCTTTCAAGAAATACGACAGCATCAATAAATTCAAAATAATGACATTTGTTGACGTGGAAGTGACCTCTGAAAGTTGTAGGTATTGTGAGTCTTGCTGGTCGGACACAAAGGAGGAAATAGTGTGACATTGTTATAAATGGACAAAGTCCACAGAAGAAGGTTTAGGTAGTTAAATGTATGAATAAAACCTACCAATTCCCTACCAAGAGTCACTGTTGGTATTTTTCTAGTTTCTTTTTCTGACCATGACCACACCCTTTCTCTAACCACAACCACGTAGTTATTATGTTAACCATAATCACAAAGGTCCCCTTGCTTTCATTTTCTATATTTTCCTAAGCCTAACCAAATCCTTTCTGTGCCCACACCTAACAAAACATTTAACCATAGCTGGGTTACAGTGGTTTCATACCAAACATGCAAGAACAGCACAAAGTGTTGCTATGGAACATAAAGGAATACAGATTATTATTATATTAATTTTCTAAATTGGTATCCTCACCCTCTCCTGCCAATGCTGAATCCCACTGAACATGCATTTTGTAGGTCAGAGGGGCCAAAGTTGAATTTAGTTGAACTTTGGTTGCAAGACCTGGTGTAAAAATCAATGAACGCACATTGCTATGGCTTTTACAGCTGCCCGAGGGAGCGCATGCACTCTCTGCACAATACTAAACTTTTTGGTTCTCAAGGCACAAACTAAACTATCTTTTGTTTGTGCCTTGGGAACCAAAAAGTAAAGATAGGGTGTCAGATCAGAAAATGTGTCATTCTGCAGTTATAAACAATCATTTTTTATCTTTTAATTTGGAGGACTTGTTGTGGAGGTGAGGTCTCTTCTTTGTTGTCTTGTCAGGTGTTGCTGCCTGGATGCTATGCAGGTGTTACATCATACATGCTAAGACTTGTATATCCATTTGTCACTTCTCTGGGGAATTCAGTCACCCTAATGAGGACTGTGACTACATGTCTGTCTGAGTGGAAAAAAACATCAGCCCAATTATAGCGTTCAAATGTAATGTAAGTAGAGGCCGATGGAAGAAGAAATTGTGATTTATTTCTATCTCAGCAAACCTCTTCATATACGGTACATCGATGCAGAGTGTTTACCTATAATGTTGATTGGCTCAGTGTTTGCACTGCAGACTGTGGAGTAAGGCTTTAAAATGGCCACATTAGAGTGCCATGCTGTTCACTAACCATGCACAATAAATTTACAGCATGCCTAATAGTGTTGGCAGAAGAGCACTGGTGGTGGGCAAAACAAACAAAGTCTGTTTAGAAGCAGTCATTTTGCAGTGTTGTATGTTCCAAAGCACAAACAGTACTTACAGGGATTACACAGGAAAACTGCGAGTCAGGAGTTTCCTCTGATTGTGTTTCTGTAGGAATAATACACTTTTTCATCTTTTTTTACTGTAATGCTAAATACATAATTCAGAAAATAAGAAAGGTAATAATAAAATTGTGAAAATTAAGTCATAGTTTTTTTTTACTGGGTCAAACTACTTCACACTCAGCAGCCAAACCAAATACTGTTCCTATTCAAACTTACTGACCAATTGTTCCGTTCCATTCTTGCGAAACGAACCATAGCAAACAATAAAAACACATCCAGCCGGCTACTTCACATTTCACATACAATAATGAACCTTATCTATGCGGGTGTTCTATTGTGGCTCCAAACAGGTTGGACTCAGAGCATAAAAACAGTTCAGGACAGCCAAATCAGAACCGTTTTTCAGGCCATTAATCTTCTTCTTTATAGCTAGCTTAAGCGAGAGAGCATAGTCTGTCCAAAAATATCTCCCTTCTAGCTCTTAGAAGATGAGTGCTGATACCATCTGAATAGCTGTTTGATTGTGGCATTGTTGGATGACATTAAAACCTGCCAGCCCTCAGTGGATTAATTTCAAAGAGCCAGTACACACAAGGCTCCAGCAGCGAGCAATGGAGTAGGGCCCTATGAGCGCAGGGCAGTATTTCTGCCACAGATTCTTTCACATAGGATCAGTGACAGAAGATACTTGCCATGGGTCTGTTCTCCTGGAATGTCTTTGCAAATATGTGAAAGGGCGTGGCAAGAATCATTCTTCATATTAACTTTGCTGATCATGTATTTTCTATAACTCTTTAGTATTCATTTCCCTGCAGTTCATATAATTTCTGACTATAATTTGTTCCCAGCTGATAAATGTTGAAGCATGTGCATCAAATCCTAATTATATAATTCCATTTCTACTATTGTAAGGGTTGTGTCATTTCTAAAATTAAATAGGCAATCAGTGTCAGGTGCAGAATGCACGATTGAGTCGAACCAGGTTTGACCTAATCATTTTGACCTAATCAGTCAACATAATTTTTTGTTAAATTGACTTTGTTAAATTGTTCATCTGTACAAATTGGCCATTTATGATCATAGAAGTGCAGTGATGACCTTGTCACTTCACTCGATAATGGTCACTGACATACAGTCAAAAACACCATGACTTTCAGCCTGGTGTTTCACACGGCTCACTTTCTCAAACTTCCCAAATGACCCAGTTATTACATATTGTGTTAGTGAACAAACTGTTAGGTAACCATTATTTCATAAGCATTGGACCAGCAAGAGACTTGATCTCATATTGAAATTTTTATGAAAGCAAATATGTCAGTAAAAGAGTATGGAGTGTAAAAGATACAGTATAAAAAGGCCTATGATCTTGTAAGATGAATAGCACCCGTAAATATTTAAAGTACCAAAATAAATACAGAAGTCGGCTGTAATACACTCAAATGAGGGAGAGAATACACAGACTGTCACAGAGAAAAGTGAAGACTATAAAGATCAAAGCTTTCTCTAATGTCTGTACATATTTTTCATCCCGTTTAAGGTTTAGAAATCTTTGAATGTAAGGATAATGTAGGAAACAGCCAATTTTCCAGAGTGCTGGGGATATTCCCTGTGGCAGTAACCTGGTGCTAGGGGCTGACATGTTTCTCCTACAGAGTTGAATGCAGATGAATTGGGATGTAACCGTCACAAGAGAAACACCTTGTCGCAAGTGTGTGAAGCCTACTGGGAGGCCTGGTAAAGGTACCTGAGTGTTAGAGAAGAGTTAGGATTTTAATGGTGACCTACTTCCTTCTGTTCAGCTCGGCTTCGGTACACGAGGACATGCTAAACAGCTTCATCTGAACTGGATAAGAAGAAAGTTCCCAGTAGTGTCTGTTCAGGCAACTGAAACAAATCTGGGGTCAGTCTCATACATACTACAGTATGTATCAGAGATATAAACCATACATACATACATTATACATAATTCGGTACAGATAACGCAGTCTGGACAAAAACGAACAGCACCGTCACTTTTGTATTTTTTTGTTTCTCAGAGTCATAACTCAAATCAAAAATCAAATCAAAAGACACACTACTAGAATCAACTGTAAGCTATGTCACAGTGGTGGCAGTACAAGTACAAGATTACTTACTGAACAATCCAAGTGATTGTTGGCGATACAGTTTGAACAGGACTTACAGCATGACTTTAAATTATGTAGATTTATCAAAATGTTAACTAAAACCATAGAAGTTGTTCATCCTCAATAACCTTTATGTGAAGGACAGTGCAAGATAAATATTGACTGATGTTTCAGAGGTATTATTTTTACATCAGATATTGAAGATGATAGATAGACACGCCAAACCAACTTCATCCTTACCTCCTCCGATTGTGGGCACAACCTAATTCATTATCAATTTGGATCATGCAGCATGGCTCAGTTACCTATAAAATATTGTGTTTTTCCATTCTTGAAATGCATTCAATTTTCACTATTCATTACCAGCTGGACCATTAAAAATTGACTGTTTTTACTTTGTTTTGAAGATGGAGTTCTGAAAAAGATGAAATGAAAGATTGAAAAAGATGCTTTACTATTCAGTCGATTTAGGTATGTTATTTTATATACTTTGAGAGCAGCTAAACTTATCCATATGCAGTACATGCAGTACATATGAGTATAAATGTCTGTGGAAAGTGAAGCAGTTGAAACAGTATAAGCAGCATCCATTTCAGTCATAAATCCAAATACAGCTATGAATACAGATATTTTTTGGTGAAAAACAGATAGATAGTAAGTTCACATAAGTATGCGGTCAGCACTCCACTGCTGTTATACCATGAAGAATTACATGTCACCACATGAGCAAAAGTGGGCATAATGGCTGTGTAAAGACTGGATTAAGATAAATATGCCTCATAATCGAAAAACTGCATGTGTAAAAAGATATATATCGCCTTTGCTAATGTTTATTTAGCACACGATATATTTGATCTGACATATAACCTCAATAAACAGGCTGGCCATATCTACGCAGATGATTTTACAGATATTTTCCTTGCAGTCCTACTGGAAATAGCTCTGATGATTTATGAGTAATAAAGATATTAATCTTCACTGAATATAAAATTGACTGATGTAAAATTTCTGTCACTTTATCAACTGACACAAAGCATTGTTGTTGATTGTGACAGGTGTGGGCTAATGGAGCCACTGTAGTCTTTGTTTCCACAGCTGTATGTTCTGCCTTTTTTTTGTATCTCAGTCCCTGATTCTACCTCTTTTGTGTTTTTAGTGAGTGAGTTTAGATAATACAGAGAACCACTAGAAATATGCCACATTCTATGCCATTTGCTACCTTTTTGTATAAGGTTAAAATATTCTTGTAATTCTAGCTGATAGTGGATACACAAAAAAAGTCTGTTAAGTGCATTGCTGTTGGAAAGCCCTTGACTCACACTACAATTGCAGTTAAAAAACGGCTATCGAATGTGACCGCCGTGCCAGCTATTGTGGGACAGTCAGTATTATCTTTTGCTACAAATGGTGCAGTGTTGGCTGTTTGCAGTGAACAGACAGTCAATTCATTTTTGCTCAAGAATTTATGAGGTTACAGCAAGCATAGTAGGCTGTTTGTATCCAAAATATTGAAAAGTTGTTTGCCAGATAAGACTTGTCGTGTCCTTGAAAGACCTGAGTAATTACTACTGGATGATGAGAGAACAACTAACACATGCCAGAAATAATTATAAGCCAAAAGATGAGCAAGCATGTTGCTGTATTGTTGTTTAAATCCTCTCTTGGAGGGATGTTGGTTAATGGCTGGATGGTATTTCTCTGCAAACTACAGCACGCTGCTCTTGCTACATAGAGCATTTTAATCAGAGTTACAATTTTATTTTTTTATTTTTCATTTTTTAAAATCTGTTTAAAATTACAAAATGCATTATGTGGTCAATATTTCTGCCAGCAGTACTGTATGTAATAATATCTCTGATTATCAGAGTGTCATAGCAACAATGGCTTAATTTACATATAACATCTCTCTCCAGATTTAGGCAGATTGCATGTTTGTCAGAGGTGATGCATTTAAACTGTGTTCAGTTTTACATAAAAAAAGAATAGCTTACCCCTACCAAACTTAGCATGAAATCTGAATGCTTCTGGGTGATTGGAAGCATTCTGTGGTGATGTAAAAATGTGAGGTGTGCAGGGAGACAATTCCTTGAATTAGATTGCCTATTGCGCAGTTCTTTGAATTATGCATTACCCTGTGACTATACAGCTATGTATAGCTCTGTCACCTTTTTCTCAATACAATGCTGGTGTTTCTTGTTGCTTAAAACTTTCTGTAGTTTGAAAACAATAAATTGTTGCGATCTCTATCGTGGAGGAAGTATCTATACCATTTGCTGGACATCAGTTAAATTTTTGTTTATTTTAAAGATCCTATCCACACAGGTTTTTAAGAAATATAAAAATAATCTCTAATTTGTGTCTTATGGGGTTTTTCCCTGTTAAAATCCTTAAAATTAAGTCTGTTCTATGTCCCTCATTGAACAATCCAGAATTACAAATATTTTTTTCCTTTCAAAGGTTTAACTGCTGGAAATAAGATGCCAGTGTATGTGCACTGGAGGCTGTAAGTTTCCACATCATACTTGTTGATGTTGCATACTGGACCGTCAATGACTGAAAACTAGTTGTGATCACAAATCAGTTTGGACATGCATTCAAGTGAATGGGAAGGTATGTCCAAACATTTGGTACTGATATAAGGTTAGCATAGAAAGACTGAGCAGCAGATGAATGTGAAAACAGTAGGGCTGTAGTCAACCAAAGAAAATCTTGGTCAACTGAAATCATACCTACTCTTCAACCAATCAATTGTATATGTAATCGTTTCAGCAAAAATGTTGCCAAACAAAAGCCAGAGACCATATCGTAGTAAATTGCTGTGAGCTGTAAACTCAACACTTATAAGCAGAAAGCAATATAAGATAATGTTATCTAGGAGTCTGACAAGCCAAAGCAAGGTCTCTCTTCCTCTGGGCAGTTCCGTTGCTCCTGCCTCCATCTCACACTCACCTTGGTTGGCAGCTATCTTCTCGGCCTGCCACTGGGTGTGCAGCACTATCTTCTCCTTCTTTTTGCTGTTTAATGGCAGGTGGCAACCAGTGTTAAGGTGCTTTACCTCCACCTACCATGTTGGAGTGTGAACCAGAGTTATCTACCCCAATAGAAACACAGCGCTATCTTCTCGCTAAACTTTAAGAGGTTGGAAGCCTGGAACGCAGCACCTGGAATGGGTCCAGGTGTAACACCAGCAATTGCCCAACTAATGAGAATTTGGTGGGAGAAGAGCATATCGACCAAGCAATCAACCAATATACTGGGAGACTGCAGCCCTAGAATAGCCTCACTCAATAGCCTTTGAGTGAAGTAACAATAAGCAAAACATGCTAAAGAGAGAGGTAACAGGAACACTGCTGGTGTCGCTCAGACAACCTCTGCACATGGAAGGGAATAATATTTAAAAAGAGCGGAAGAATTATTACCAAAAAAATTCCAGGTCCACTCAAGGAAGGTTTGAAAAATAAAAGTTTTCTATTTCAGTGGGCCAGAGTCATTAAAAACAACCTGAGAAAGGTGGAAGCTGATATGCGTCAGTGTGTTTTTTAATGACTTTAGCCCACTGAAATTAAGGTCTTTTATTTTTCAAACCTACCTTGAGTACCTGGACCTGGATTTTTTTTGGTAATAATTCTTCCACTCTTTTTGAAGCAAAACATGCTTTTGACTGGAAGGGGACTTTAAATCTTCTAGAGATTGTATATAAATTGTCTATAGATTTGAGACATGAAAATATGAGAAGCTTTCTTCTGGCCACTGATATCCATCAACGGAGCAGCACATTATATTTGTTAACTTGTTGGTATCTGGCTATGATTGAACAATATGTGTTGGTATCCAGATATTGATCTACTCCTCTAACTCTCTGAAGATGGCAAATATGTGCCACATACTTCCCACATTTACAATAACGTAGTTGCCATTTACAAATGTTGTGGATAATGAAAAAGTTAGTATTTTGAATGTAATCTTGGGTTTTGCTGAATGATCCTACATTATTGCTCTATGTGGTTGTGCCAAATGGAAGTTTTGGCCTGATGGAGGTGATAAAAGGTTTTGCCCCCCAGGGGAACTTAAAAATCAACTGCACATTACATAGGAATATTATCATTAGATGTGAAGAAATCTTGTCAAGGACCAATGGGTTTGTCAATAGAAATTTATGACCTGACAGTGGTGGTATATGAAGGGTCACAAGGTGAACACAATCGTTAGGAATTATTACCTGGAAAAAAAACTACAAAATTCATTTAAATTCATCAGAACAGTAGTTGTCAAGATACTGCGCTCTGGGCCAAAGTGCCAAAATGCAGTGTTTTTTTTAGTGTATGTGTCATAATTACAGTACTATAGCAGGTTAACATCACTGGTGGAAATTAGTTACTGGCTCTGCAGCTAAACATAAGGGTATTTGGTATTGGCTGAAATGGAAATTACAGAATTATTTTCCTGAGGACCACTCACTAAAGCTGCAGTGTGAGTCCAATCTCACAGGCCTCCTGAAACACCTCTCCGGCCTGTGCTGGGCATGCAGTGCTATCTTTGACATAGTGCACCAGCAGTGTTTCAGGATTTTACCTGTTCTGTGTCTACCATAACCAGTTTTAAGTGTTATGTTACCAGTTGTTGAATAAGACTTCCTCCACCCCTCACAGCTCCGGTCATGTACCAGGTACATTTGTGGTCAAGAAAGGCTTTACAATGCTATTCTACACCACTTGGAAACTTAATAAAGAAGTTGGATGCGCCACAAAAAAAAGAAAAGACTTCCTGATAATATATTAATGTCACCGTGTGGCTTTTTGTGAATACTTTAGAGGTCATTACCCAAGCTCTAATATTCAGAGCAATCAGTTCCCATCTTCTACTGTAGGTTGAGAACTAATCTGTACCTTATCATGCCTGATTTACTAATTTCACTGTAATTGCATACATTTCACACTTACAATGTGTCTCACGTCTTTCATTTTCCAACACTCCTTTTATAAGCTCATTCTATTGCCACGAGATGAATCTGCTTAATATTGGTTGCTTTTGATTTCACTGATCTGGGAGAATGTTTCTTAACCTATTATCCTATTGCAGGTTATAAGATAATTATGAAGTAGGACAAAAATATACTTCTAGTATTTAAATTTACTGCCAACTTTAAGTTATTCTGTAGTTGATGCTTAAACACCTCTGAAGCCTCCCTTGATAGTTTAATCAAATTTAAAAAAAAAAAAAAAAAAAAAAAAAACCTGTGCATGAAAAATTGTCTTTCAGTAACCTTGTTCTAACGGATCATGGATCAAAAAGTTGGCAAAGCATGAATATAAAGCTTAAAGCTATTGTTGGTCTCATTTTATTGTGGATTATTGAGTGATCAGGGCCATGTGTATTTTGGAATTATATAACTGCTATTATATCAACATTTTTGGAATATCTGCTTACATTTTTAGTATGGATAGTCCAAGTTCAAATAAAATTGTACGAAAACTGTGTCATTATTAGTCACACCAGCGGCACAGCTCCAGGGATAGAGTCCATCACTTTAGTCCATACTGAAATATCTCAACAGCTATTGCATGGAATGCCATGAAACATAGTTGCAACATAGTTAGCATTGTCGTCATGAACATGTTAGCATGCAGACATTGGCTTTTATAGCGCAAAGAACATTTAATCGTCCAAAAAACTGTCAAAGCTACTATTTGACAGTTCCAAGCAGTGATGTGGCTTGACTTCTAAAGGGAAATATGCTTTTTAAAACAACTTTCCTCTCTTTTCAGATTTTGGAATGGCTAAGTGAAATCCCGCAGTTTAGACAAATTCTCATTAATAAAGAGAACTTACTGATATCAAATACCAGTGAATCTGACTGATTCTAGTTGACCTTTAAAGAATAAGAACAATTAGTATGTAACAAAAAAATGAGAATTAAGTCTGTTATTTTTCCTTGTCTTCGAAGCTTCAATGATACTTTGCAGGGCCATGCACCAGTAGCCCACTGTGTTAATGGCTGCCTTAATGGAGTAACTGAGACTTCTGTTGTGTCATTTACAACAAAGAGCCTGAACTATATGATACTAACTGATTAAACCTCTGCATGGACACATAATCCTAACCTCACTGGGCAAATAAATAAATAAATAAGTGAGAAAATAAAAGCAAGTTGACAAAAGCAAATGAAGGCATTTTTCCAGACAACTGTTCAATATAAATCAGGCTCTATATCCTATTACCACCTAAATAGCTGTTGAAGACACGTCTCGCATCAAATCATTCTTCCCCATGCCGTGGTGTCGTGACAGGCAGTTCAAATTGATATGTTTTGTCTGCCTGTGGTTTTGCCCTTCTAAACACTTAAAGCAGCATAAACCTGCTTCTGCTGCTGACTAATTGGTTGTTTTACCAACAGGCTGGTGTCTAAGTTTAAAGTCAGCTGTGTTGTCTTTCCTTTGTCGTCCTACAGAGAGCAGTGTCCTGCAGAGTCCTGTCTTTACCAAGCAGCCCGGCAGCATTGTGTATCCTGTGGAGACTCTGGAGAAAAACAAGGAGGTGGTGTTCAGCTGTGAAGCCCAGGGAAGCCCACCTCCAATCTACCGGTGAGTGTGTGACTGCAGTGCTTCATCTGTCCTCCTCTATATATTGTTCTTTCCCATCAAAGCTGCTGGCTTTTATACCACTGACAATCCGAACATTCTTCGATTTGTGACAACCTGTCACTGGAAAATGTCTCCATCTGGTTTTCACGTTGGTAACTCTGAATGCCAATAAGAGGGAGCTGTGTCAAAACTTCAATACCCATAAGTCCTGCAAAATGATGATGCATGCTCATTTTATTTCAATATATATATAAAAAGAAATCGCCCCACCCAAAGTCAGGTCTTCTACCAGTGGCAAAAGGGTTTGGGGTGTTCATTCAGTGGAATTCTCAATAGCAAAGTAAGAATCAGTAACACAGTAATTACAGAACTACGGGTTTGTAGCTTCATCATGTGGTGGAAAGTCACTCACAACCTAAAATGTAACATATCAACCGTACAACACAGGATCACATATTGTTCTCTGGATCTTAGTTTAATCCATACATGCTAAATGACACGAGTTTGTAATCTGACAAAGCCTGAAGCTGTCCCACTGACAGTGAATTAGACTCAATTTTCGTGGCCTCAAAATGTGCTCTATATCATTGTAGTCATAACAGTTACGAAGCAGAGAAAGTGTCCACATCCTGTAATATCGCGCTGGGTATTGTCATTGTGTTGTCAGATTCAGTCTTCCATTCATCCAGAATGAAACCGCTCCAGGATTTGTCTCTTGATGCAGCAACAAGAGTCTTTGGCTCTGTTGTTTCTAGCTTTAGAAAAGACTTGTTCATCCTCACAAATCAAGGCTGAGCTGATCAGGATCATAGGAATGTATTACATGAATTCTATTTTGTGGTGGATTTTCCCTTCAAACCCTCTGCTGGAAACGTGTCTCGTATATCTGTAGCCTAGGAATGCATGTTAAGCTCCGCATGCACCCAGCTCAAATATCTTTTTCTGCTGCGGAGTTCAAAGAGCAGCTGTTTTTACCCCCATCTTTATTTCCTCCTCGCATGGACCATTAGTCTATTGAAAGAGTGTTGTGATGTGTTGCAGCATCTCTGGCAAGTAAAAGTTCAAATCAATCATGTTTGCTCACCGAAATTGCAGGGGTGAGATTTGAAGGGATTGGTACATTTAATACTTGGGATTGAGGCATCTTAGAGGATGACCTAATCAGCTGTTTCCTGTCAAGGTCGCTGTGTGGTCCTGTCAGAGCTGCTGCCGCCTTCTAGGGATATGTTGCAATGAGCAGACAACAGCTAAATCATGTTCAAAGTTCATCAATTGCATGTCATACAGCAGTAAAATGTAACTGTTTGAGCTACGGTGTTAACAATAAATGCCACCAGCAAAGGTATGTGCTCAATATTGTCTGCGCTAACCATGAATAAAGAGAAACAAAAGAGTATTGATTTTTTTTATTTCAAAATGTACCTTTCTAGCAAATATATAGTTTAGGGGTGTAATGCAAAGCAACAATCTGTATTTGTAGATATCATATACTGTAACCAATCATTATTATTAGTAGTAGTAGTTAGTAGTAGAGAATATAACTTTTTATACATAGTTTTTTCCATTATGAAGCATATTAATCAATTTTTAATCAAATCCCCATATTAACTCCAATGAACAGTGGAAATACACCAACACAGTGGGACAATACAAGTCAGAAAAAACAAACTCATTGAGCCATATAGCATGATTTTGCTTTTCTTAAAATAAGCCAAGATGGTGTTGGTCTAAAGGTTAGAGAAGCAAGCTAGTGACCGGAGGGTTCAATCCACCAGACCGGCAGGATAAATCTGGGTGGGAAAAGTGAAGAAAAAGCGCACTACTGAGGTGCCCTTGAGCAAGGCCCTTAATCCCAACCGCTCCAGTGGAGCTGCTCAGTGGCCGGCAGACCAGACTGTGGTTGTACTGGGCAGCTTCCAGGTATGAATGTGTAACTGTGTGAATGTGATCGGGGTGTTCCTGAAAAAGAGAACATTGCTCTCAGAGAAACACCCCTGAATAAATCAAGTTTTTGGTTTTTCTTTTACATTACAACAATATTACTGAAGATGTTATTCATATCCAAATGTATCTGTATTTATTTATATCCCTATATTTTTTCAAACTGATATCAATGCACATTAAATATGAGTTGATGCATTTACAAAGTAGTTGTATAAAGTAGTACTTTAACAAATTAAAGCGCCCGGGTTAAGAAAAGGAACACATAACATTCACAGCTTCATAAGCCAGATGGTGTGGTATTATGCCACTGTGTACGAGGCCTGTTGTTACATGATTGCATAAAGCATGTGCCTAACAAATGGAACTGCTGTTGTGACCTGCTTGCCAGCATAAATCATTGTAAATAGAATTATTAAATAATCTAGTTTACATGTGTTTGATGTAATCTGTTGCTCCCTGCTTCCCACAGAGGAGGATATGTGGTGACATGATCTCAGGATCCTAAATTCCCCTCATGCTGCTTTCTATCACTGTTTCCGTGCAGGTCTCAATTTATCTGGTGTTAGAATGTGCTCGAGTTTCACCGAAATTGGAATCCATCAGTTAGCGGCTTTAAAGTTGTTATCTAATTGGCTTAAAACGACAAGAGTTGTCAAAGGGCATTGCCACAAAAGAATAATGGCAGCTTTGGGTGGGCAATTATCTTCAACTACCACTATGTTTAACTATCACACACATACACAATACGTTTAGGGATTCACAATATCTTCATTCAACTGGGTAAATTCTTTATCTTTTTCAACATGGAACATGATTACTCACTCTAATACATCCAAAACATTCACCAAGCTCAATTATCTTTCTGTTTTAGAAAGACACAGATAAAGCATCAAATCAACAACTGTCAGAGAAAATCTTTTGCAAAATTCGGTTTTCAAGCTGTCGCCCAATTAAAAGGTTTCTCTCTCTCTCTCTCTCTCTCTCTCTCTGAGCAATTACAGCTGTGAAAGACTGCTTTTATATTTGATAGAATCCTTTTTCAGAAACAAAAGAAGCCACTATCTGAGCCTGTTACCGAGGTTTGGAGCATCATGTCCTCCTCCTCTGTCCGCTCTTCCTTTTCATTCAAGTCTAAGGTGTTACTTAGCTGTAAAATATTTATGTTGATTTTTTTTGTTTGTTCCACTTTGGCTGCAAATTAATCGCTGCTGTAGTCCTGTGAGACCGCAGCCATCCCCCCTTGGGCGTTTCACTGTTGTGTGTAGTAATAAGGCTCTTGAGAGTGTGTACATACTTATGACTGAACTGAAGAAGGGCCATGAAAGACCATTGTGCTACACATTTTGTCTATTAAAAGAAAGTCTGTAGAGGCTCTTTGTGAGTGCTGCAATGCCTGACCCACAAATATTCTGCTGTTTGTAAGACACTTCAGTATATGGGGAGATGGGTAAGCCACACAGTCTGACATTGTTTTTCATGTAATCAGCTCCTACTTGTGTACTTGTATTATACGATGATCCTGCGCCAACTCCAGTGGCCACAGCAGTGGACATAGTTAACAATAGTTAGATTTTCTGCAACAAACTAAGCAAATTGCTCTATTCTTTAGTGTATATTATACTATAAAAGATGTAAATAGCAAGAAAATACCACTGTGATAACACAACACCACTGTCAGTGTTTTCTCAGAAAGGTGCTTATGCCTCAAAGGCACCAAATTGGCACAACAAGGGGAATTTAAGATAGCAGTGCACAAAAAAAGCTTTGTACAACTTCTGTCTACTGTACAAAAGGGCTTTAGTAAAGCCCCCTTTTTTCACATCAAAGCTACTTTCTTTTCCAAATGAAACAATACGATGTTTTCCCAGCTGAACCTGAAATCATTCTGAGAAAATTAAAAAATCAAAGCGGAGGGAAATCTAGAACTTCTCCTTGAAGAAATAATCAACCACTAAATCACCTTGGGCCTATAATCAAATCTTCATTGTCCATTTTCCAATAAGGTATTAAATGCTCCTTTCATGCTTGTTTATCTGCACAAAACCTTTCATTGCTTTTTAATGGTAATACAGCACTGATAACAAATAGATGCATCTGAGCTATTTTTTGTTTGTTTGTTTTGGGGTTTTTTTTTTTGATGAAGTTAAGGCTTGAAACCATTTTTTTCTGAAATGACTTATTTCCCTCCCATTTGAGTCTCTTCTAATAAGGTGCATCTGTATGGAGACATTGGAAAATCTGCTGCCATTTCAAGTGAATTATACCCTTCGTTGATCACCCCTAACACCAATGATAATCATGTGCACCGGTCTAGAATGCACAAGTGTGAAAGCAAGGTTGCAGGCATTTGTTTTAATTGCAGCACCATAATGATTAAGCAGCATTTTTGTGTGGTTTGACTGGGGTCTGGGAAGATGGATGGCCTGCAATGCTATCTATTCTCAGGGAGTCAGGTCCTTGGCACCATAGTGCTTCACTGCTGCTTAGATTAACACTAAGCTGGAGGGCATGATTTCTGGGCCCTCTCCACCTTTTTATTTCTTTCCTGTTGAAAAACAATCAAATGTACAAGTCACGTTCTTCCCCTTGTAGTCTGGAATGCTTCCATCACCACAGTCTACACTGAGCATTGTTTAATTTACTCATTTACATGTTTAATTTTTCTCTTGTTTTTTTTTTTTAGGTGGAAACTGAATGGCACAGAAATCAGTCCCAAATCTGGATCTCACTACAGTCTTTCTGGAGGCAACCTTAGAATCAGCCATCTGAACAAAGACCACGATGCTGGAACGTATCAGTGCCTCGCCTCCAACTCTTTTGGGACCATCGTCAGCCGAGAGGCCAGTCTAACCTTTGCATGTGAGTCTGTTCTGTTAGTCTCTCTCTGGGCAAATTTTAGTGGCTTCTGAGTTTCCGCTGGAAAAGAGATGCAGCAGAAAAAAAAGACACCAGTGGCACTCCAGGATAACATCATAGGTTCTGCTTGAAAATATGATCAACATGGAAACATCTCTGGGGAGCTATTACTCTCTCTGTGTGTGCTGAGTGGAGTTTATTCCAAGTCATTGCTGCAGATCAAACATAAACCTACAAAAAGTCAAAGTGAAGTGAAACTCAAACTAAGGCCTCTTTATGGTAAATAATTCAACTGCTATTAGTGATGGTACTACAGAAAGAGTGATAGAAGAAAAAAATCACGTTCTATTTATAGCATTATTTCAATATATAAATACTCAATTTCAAATGATGGTCCTGCATCAAAAATACTTAAAGCTGCACTAAGCAACAGCAGTAGGCAGCTGTTTCCAGAAAAATAGCTCTGATAAACCCACTGCACACCAACCACCCAGCACCAAGTAGGAGA
This sequence comes from Euthynnus affinis, assembly GCA_029490765.1. Classification (NCBI taxonomy): domain Eukaryota; kingdom Metazoa; phylum Chordata; class Actinopteri; order Scombriformes; family Scombridae; genus Euthynnus; species Euthynnus affinis. The sequence continues at coordinate 5,987,496 of CM055840.1, read as the reverse complement.
CAGACACTAGCTAGTTGCTAGTCAATACCGTCAAATATTTTAGTAGCTAAAGGGCCAGACATTTCCCTCAGGACTTGGTGGAGACAAAAACAGAGTCAAAAGAGTTGATACTCAACTTGTATTTGTCAGGTGGACAGAAAAACAACTTTAAATGAATAATAGTGTTGCTTTGTGTCTGTTGGATGTATAAATAAGCAACTTTTTACTAACACATTCACCATATAAACTGTCTTCTTTATGTGTCTTCAGCTTGTTGAATGCCCAAGTGACCAAAAACACAATACAATCACTGCAGTTTTAAAGTACTTAAGTATTTACAACAAAATATACTTTCATTATGAAGAAAAGTCTTTTTCAGAGTGTTTCTTTTTTTTTTTAATACTAGCCTACACTTGTAGCTAATGCAAGATGGAGGTCATTTGAACTACTTTAATCTGTGTACTGTTGGGTAGTTTAATCTATAATGCATTGTATGAGCCGATGAGCTGATCGTATGTTTGTGTAAAATCTTAATCAATGATAAATGATGAATTACAGTAAATATATGGATTGATTACTTGGTAAAATACAAATATCTCAAAATATTCTGCTTTCTCTTGTTCATTCACTAGCTAACACATAAAAGAGGTTTGTTGATATTTAGCATCTATGTTGGTTGTTTGCTATTTGAACCTGCTAGATAGCTAGACCTAGATAATGCTCTAACTGACCTGTAGTAAGTAAACCAAAATTAAAAAAAAAAATGATAATAATCTCTGCAGAGAACAAAAGAGCACCTAACCAAAACTCCAAGATGCAATGTCAGCACTGTCAGTTTTGCAGATTCTTTTATTAATGACTTTTTTTTTTTTCAACCGATATCTGTACATCATGATGATAGATTGTTTGGCAGATCTTGATGAGTCTAACTGACAGCCTCTGGACTTCATAATCCTAAAGCAAGAGGAAGTCAATAAGTGCCTGCTGTATGTGCCAGTTATCGGACAAGCATAAATGATGACATTAACAGCTAGTGAGTGATCGCCTGCTCAGATTAGATTCTGAGGTTTAGCGTTTGGGGACAAGGCCACCAATATGTCTCAGGCCATTTGTTTGCTCTCCTGCACCAGTGGAAAGTCAATCCACAATCTGATTCTGCTGGTGGATTTCCACCATGATAGGATGACAGTTCCATCAATTGTTTGGCTCTGACCTTACCAGCCTTCAGTTGTTGTCACAGAGTCAGGGCACACATGTATGACCGAGTGTCATCTATCTTCTTTATTACTCGTGGTATAGCTTAATTAACTCCACAACGTGATTGAATGGTGAAGGTTCAAGCGAATAATTTAAAGGGCAGCTAGTATTGCTGGAGAGTGTCATGTCATTATTTATAGAAATTTACTAAAAAAAAAAACTTTTTTTTTCCTTCTGTAGAGATATTCTGCTCCTATAATGCGGAGTACTAGCCAAATACACACCTGCACACTTCAGGTGCAAATGGCGTTTCAGCACCTATCCTATTTATCTCCAGTAAAGATCGTGACCTTTTTGCGGTAATTAGTTTAACACATAATCTGACTGTGATTTTGACACAAGACAGACTTTGAGACTTACTCACACCTTTAATAAGCCCAGTGGTAATTACAGCTGTCAGAGCCAAAATGGAAGTAATCATTTGAAACTATAAAAAAAGCACATGTACTACTCAGAAACCAAAGGTCAAAAGTCACAAGATTGTCAAATCGTTGCTCTGCTTTTGCACTATCTTGAAAGCATGTTAAATTTGGTGTATTTCCAGGTGAATCAGGTAGGATATGATGCAGGGAAGAAGCATCTGAGAGCGTAAACTGAGAGAAAGTGAAGAACTTCCATGAAAAAAACCAAAGCAAACAATGAATTGATTCTATTAACAAGTATTGTCTGTGCATCCAAAGCCTGATATATCTTCTTCCTCTGTGCCAAGGAGCTCCATTGTTGTCCAAAAACTATTAAAACACATAAATGAGTGCCACCATTGCACTGTGTGACATGTTCTTTCACTACCAAGGACATAAACATTGTAGTTTATTTTGACTCAATTCAATACACACCATCGTGCTGCCAGAAATATTCACTCATGTGCCAAATTCATGACTGAAAATATTCCTCTGCAAATGCACTATTTACTCCTGTTTGAATAATGTTTGCTAAAAAATGCAATGTCCAGCTGTTTTAGGAAATTATTTAGCATTTTAAAAATGGAAGTACATACATTTGTGATCCGTTTTTAAAGATTTACATCTTAAGTATAGCGGGCTCGGAGTTAAGAGCCACAAGCAGGCTGAGGAAATCATAAAAAGTTAAAAAGAGTCAGACTAAGATGTTATTTTGGTCTTTTCATTGGATTTATTGATAATAAGAAAACAAAGAATATTGCCAGCCTTATCCTTTAAGTAAGTAAGTTTAAGATTGTAATCCTTTTCTAAAATAGTTTATATCAGCCATAATCTACAAGCCTCAGTTGCTGACACAATATATACAGTAAATTGACTGTATTCAGTGTAATTAAACTGAGTTGAACATTTCCAAATCCTTCAAAAGGTTAAAATACAATTTATATATTAATTGTAGTGTTATGTAGTGTAGTGCAGTGTTTTCATCAGCATGCAACCCCAAACCCTACCACAAGAAAAAAGAAAAAAGCATATAGACACATGAAAGTAACCAGCTAACTTTGGAATACAGCCTGCGGTCATAGTAATTATGACCTTGGGAAGTGATGCAGTTCAGATGAAATCAAGGTAACTTGATAAGATGACTTTTGCCTTATTAGGAGGAGGCGGGTTTGTTGGGTGGATGGTGGAGTCTGGAATTAAGATGAAGGTTGTGTAACTTTAAAGTATAAAGTGTAAACCACATTTCAAGTGATTGTTTTGACCCAAACCATAATCTTTCCTTAAACAAGTGTTTTTTGCAGCTAAACCTAACCAGCCTGTAACCACAGCATTGTCAACAGTTATTTATAACAGTTTTGGAAAGCAGCATATTATGCTCCTGTGGGTTGTTCAGGAGTGCATTACTACAGCTGCTAGATAGTGTAATTGTAACTGTGGGGCTATTTTTCCCTGTTGTGACTTAATCAAAATTCAAGGCCAAGTATTTATGTCAGAAATCGTCAGTGTTGGAGGCACACTACAAATGTGAGATGTGTAGACAGATGTGAACTAAACAGATTTTACTTGCCAATATTTATTGGCCAATATAAGGAATCCTGGTAAAAAAAATAAATAAAAAAAATTGGTATATTTCAGATACCTTAAATTTAGGCTGCCATCCATTTTTAATATATACAATGTGTTATGAATAGTGGGTCAACTCAGCACAAGTTATAGAGCAAGAATTTCTTCTAAAAGGATTTTTGTGTCACAACCCAGTGATGCAGGAGAAAGCATCTCTCCTATAAGCAGTGACTGTACTAGCTGACGGTGATTGGACCCCATGAACCTGACTACATGACTACTACATTCTAACTACATGATTGGCAGGCAGTATCCTGGCATGAGAGCAGGAGCGCTTCCTGTTGCAGGTTAGTTTCTAGGGGTCAGGAACCCACATGGGGTTGTCATATTGTGACATTTTTAAATTGGTATATGGTAAACATGTGAATGACGTTCTTCTTGTTGTTGAGCTTGTAAATTTCTGCTCCTGAGTAGCCAGAAACATCAGATTAATGTGGCTTAAGTTCTGCACAGTGATTTCATTTTATTGTATCGCTTGTGTATTTTGTGAATCTTAGGGCCAGTTCTGAGTGTTCACTTCAGGCTGCCATATTGTAAACATGACATGTTTTGACAAAACAAAATCTTAAAGTCCACTTACTAACTTTCAGCCACACCTCAGGGTCTTCATAAGTGAAAGGACTGCTCATTGTACATTGGTGCATAAACAACAAAATAGGCAGGAACACTTACTGCAGATGCGTGGTAGGGTTTGGGTTATCAGTAACCCTTGTGTGTTCATCAGCTGCCCCCAACCAAACACCTAAATCCAAAGCCAGTGCCAAATAAGCAAGTAAGTAAAGTCTGATTTATTTAGCACTTTTCAAAGCAAAAGTCACAAAGTGCTGTATATTTGATGTATATTTAATTAGGTGATCTGAAAGACTTTAAATTACTATAAGGACGCAACAATTTGGAAATGTACTCATGGGCTTCACCATGTAGAACCTGATAAGTAACCAGAATTTTATATTGCATTCTAAACTCTACTGACAACCAATAAGAGAAACCAACACTGGAGTAATGCACTCCCTGCTGCACTTTCTCTTTGTTAAAAGACATACTACATTGTGAACAATCTGCAGATGAGTTACAGCTCCTTGGCTGAAGCAAGAGTATAATGAATTACAATAGTCTAGTCATGAGGATACAAAAGCAGGGATTCATTTCTCTGCATTTTCAAAAGATAAAATATGTCTAATCTTAGAGATATTTCAAAACTGTAAAAAAAAGATGACTGTATAAGTTTCTTAATGCAAATAGAGAAATCTCAAGAAAGGACAAAAGTTTTAAAAGTACTGCTTTAAATTAGAGGTTAAAGGTCAGATGTTGATGCCTGTCAGCACTCCAGAAAAGCATTTTGTTCAGTCACACTCCTTCAAATAAGACTTATATTCTTCTTTTGTCAGTGCATGGCATATCTTGTTGTCACAATGGACAAGATCAAATAAAATGTTAATGACTGCAAATATATAGAGAGATATAGACATTTGATAATAAAAAGCCCAAATCACCCAAATTATCCCTCAGAATTGTCGAGAGATGACCAGAATAAAGCATGAAAAGATCAACTAATGACATTACTCACAAACTACTAAGTTACAGATATTTACAAGCCTTTTTATTATGTAATTCAGCAGAGCATTTATTTATTAAGCTTAAACATGCTATTTCCAGACATCAAGGAATGCATCCCTTTCAACTTTTTTAAAGGGTTTAACAAACTTACTTGAATCATTAATGAATAGACCCATGCATTCATTGGAAAATGTCAGGCTTCGTTGTCATGAGGAGCCTTAATAATTTATTATCTGTGCATGCAAAGACTGAGAGTTTTGAAAAATATTTGAGATCTTTTCAGGCACAAACAACCAAGTGCAAGAAGTTAAAAAGTGTTTCAACATTTACCAGAACTGCAGACTAACACTTCTCAAGTGAATATGTGGATCTTCTTGTAGAGTATAAAGGGTTAGTGATCTCAAACTGGAATAGACTGTTAGTTTCTCCCCCCTCTAAAATATAATTAATTGTTTTGACTCACAGTGAGGGGCAAATGACATTTAGTTTCAAACTGGTCTTAAAATTGATAATGAAATTCTGATAATGATTCATTTGTATCAGGTGTTCTGTTGTCAGGAGAGCGGTGTTGTTCACTGAACATGTTCTGCCTTCTAATTTAGTCATTGAGCTCTGGGTGTGAGGGATTTCTGCCTTTCTTTAATTAAATAGGCATCATTGGTGTCTTAATCTTCTTCCTTTTGAGGAATCTTTCCAAAACACATTATTGGTGTTGTTGAAGTCACAATGTATTGTCACGATAAGGGTGTAGTTTCAGTTTAGATCAGCATGTAGAGTTAGTTTGGAAGCCAAAAGCCTACCTTTCCATTTAAATGTAAATACAAAATTTTATTTTGTATAGTAATGCAACTACCAGTGCTGAAACCAACCAACCAAACCACACTGGCTGCATGCACTGCTTTCTGAACTTGTACGTATTATATATTCTGTAGACAAGAGTAAACACACCATACAATGAAACCCAGTTCTCCCGCAGAATGATATTCCTCAGTTAACATTTGTTAGTTTATATGCCCCACGACATCTTCAAGGTTATTCTTTGAAATTGGCGGGGCTCCAAATGCTTCGGTATTCCTCTCCATGTCACAAACTTTTGATGGATGATGCTACTCCTCACGAGGGTTGTGGCTGTCTACCTCCTGAGGCAAGGATAACTGATGGGCAGTGGGCGCTCCCACTCAATACTCGCTGCCCTTGATTAGTATGTCTATTGATTCTATATCAGTGATTATGTAAAAGATGTACACCTATAATTCATACTGATGAACAGGCTGTATATTCAATAATGAAATTACAGCGTGGGCCTCTTACATGGGTGGTACTGAGAGCGCTGTGCTTTGAATGCAGTGACGAGCTTATTCAGTGTCTGGAGTTTTCACGATACCGGTGCGTGACCAGAGATGTCAAAGAGGTCCAGTTCCCAGCAAAAGAAAAAATCTTGAAAATGGAGCTCAAAACATGTTCCGTCTTGTGTGGGAGTTCATATTCAGTTGCTTATAGAGTGTCTTCAGTGTCAGACAAGCTCATATTTTGCTAACCATATAGGGGTGAAAATTCTTTATGTCACCAGAGTAGGCTTTAAAGCCTCAAGGGGAAATATGAATACCTCATTTAAATGCAAATAAATCCTCTAGACTCCCCTTAGCTGTTGTGATAATGTGGAGTGAGTATATTGACTTAGTTAATGAGGTGTAAATAGCTAATGGGTGTACTTTAGCTGTTACTTTTTATCTGCAGTACACTATCAAGATATCACTCTTGAGGACCTGCGATATAGTGGTATAACATACTTAAGATTGCCTGTTGACTGATTTCTAAGATGCACAACCATCCAAACCTACAAATACTTGGGAAGTGTGTTTGACAGACAAATTTAGTGAAAAATGAAGATCTTTTTTTGTGGAAAAAGGTTCAGCAACACAGAGTAGAATCCTTCTGAGTAGATTTTATAATACTGACCATGTTTTGTACCCTTTTCACTGAAAGTATTTCAATGTTCCATGCATTCACTGGTTTACAACGTTTCTAAAGGACAAGAACTGACCACAAATTCTTGTTAAAGGGAGACCAACAGTTTGCACATCAAAATCAGTTTAACTAGTCGTGAAAAGCACTACTCAGCTTGTGAAAACAGTTGTCTTCTCTCTTGTTAATTTTGATGATGTCTTCAGGTTTGTGTGGGCAAAAGCATTGCATACTGGGGGGAATTTACCTAACCAGTATGGGAAGGCCTACTACAGATGGTAGTAGGTGTGCATTTTTGGAGCTTGAACCATACTAGTAACTAAAGATCAGGATCTGCTGCATCAACTTTGATCAATCATTTTTCAATCTGCTTGTCCTGAGACCCTTAATTTTATGAAAGTTACAGATTAAATCTCTGGAGAAGCTCTTTAATTTCAGTACAGGGATGTTTTGCACAGCTTATCACTAAGCAAATCCTCAAAAAGGCATATGTGAAGATCACTCCTAGATTTTTTTTAAAGATAATACCATCTAGAATGTATTTTAGATAGAGCCTGTATGTAAAATATAAGGAAGTTTAATTTTTTTCCAGAAGTTATACAACTAAAAGAGCCATGGTGGAAGGGATGGTGAATTTACTCTGTGAATAGGCTGATATAGATTAGGTATGCTGTAGGTTGCACTTTTTGACTTTGCAGTATCAGACAATATTGGATTAGCTACTGCCTCTAGCCATTGTCTTTTTACTTTACATTTAACCTTGGATTTCATTTTATGTATTGTATATGAACAAAGTTATTGCATCATTTTTACATGTATGGATAAATTGTTTGTTGTGATTTTATGATTATGCAGCTTGCATTGCACTCTCTCTTAAATTCAGTATTAATAGTAAGCATTTATAATTGAACTGAATTGAATTATTTACTGCACAGTTGTTTAGTACATAACTTGGTCAAACTGTATTTTCTGTAACCTGAATTTAAACAGTTGTCTTCCAAGATATGAAAAAGCAACAGGAATTATTCTACACATTGGATTATATAGTCTCTCACACTGTAGAAACTGTGCACACACACACACACACAAACACACACATTGTAGCTACCATCCACTTGAAGACAAAGAGCATCCTTAAGGAGCTGCAGGTTGTAATGTATCTCATGGTCACGGTTGGACAGGCTTGTTGTAGTAAGATAAGTTGTGTTGGCATTTGGAAAGCTCATATGTCTGGGATGTGATCATCAGCCTAATCTGGATCATTGTTTGTAATGCCAGCCCAGGTTTACAATAATTGATGCTAATGGATCTAGATGGGACATCACGTTTACTTGCTCTGAGGCTATTAATCATTGTTAGCAGCTTCCCTTTTGAAAATTGCACTGACGCTTTTGTGTAGGCTCCGTGTAGAAAACATTAGTACAATTTTATAATTTTTTAATATGAAATTGAAAGGGCCTGCACTCTGGTTCTTTTATGTGCCAAATTTAATGGATATGTTATTTGAGATCTCCCTTGCAGGCAAACTGTGTGCTTTTATGCTTCCTTTTGAACTAAAAGTGAACATGTGCACAGCTGTGTCCTCAGAAGAGCATGCCTTTGGTCAAGCCCCCCCACAATGTCCTCCCCTGCATCTGAAGGCATTGGTGTTGTAAATTATGCTTTTCGCTGCTCTCCTCCAGCCCCTTTCACAACAATGCTTCTTTTGCTCTTTTTTTGGCTGTTGAGAGTGGATGGATGGATGGATGGATGGATGGATGGAGAGGAGGGGAGTGCTGAATTTTTACCACTATTGCAGCATGCTTTCAGCACGGGCGAGGCCACGTCTATGGATGTGCGCAGGGACAATCAGTGGCTTTAGAGAAGTAGACATCACCACTTCACAAATCACAACAGCTTTGATCTCAGCCAAAAATGATGCCAAAAATACTTTTTTTTTTTTTTTTTTGGAATAAATTCAGTACCTTAGATGTCTCTTGCTCTTGTCCACTTTGTTCTATAGGCTCATATTTTGGGGAGGCTTGGGTGCTTTTATCTAACCTTCTATCGTGCCTTCAGATGAAAGTAAGTGGTGAGGATGCTCAAAAAGAAGGCTTCTGTTGCCATTTTGTAGTGGCCAGATTGTTCCCACAAACCAGTATTTTGTCTATCAATGCAAGCTATGTTTGATTAACAAAATACTGTCTTCTTACTCATGCCTTTTACACCTCCTGGAGTACAGCCAGCTAAGGGTGCAGAGGCGAAGAAAAAGCCGAGCAGATATTTTAGTTACAAGCTTTCATCAGTGATCTCTGATGAGCAACACCAGCCAGAGATAAAGCCCACTGACAACAGGGAAGTCAATTAGCCTTGCTACAACATTAATCACCTTTGAGTGACAGTTAAGAGATAACCAGACGGCCTCTGTTCCTTAAAAACGCTACTGAAAAGTAGCAATTTGCAAAATATGACAGCAAAAATAAATCGCCTAATTTAAGCAGGAAGGCCAGATTGAATTCTATGCACATCATAAACCGTCTAAAGCGTCTTAAATTCTCTTCAGACATCTTTGCTCTGTATCTTAAGTCTTATCTTTTTATGCACTTTTACAACCTGGTCACCTCCCCGGTAGTGTTGAGCGACTTTTTTCACAGCTCAGGAAATATAATTTGGAGGGACAGTGATTTGCAGAGTAAAAATGGCTGCAGACAGCGAATTTGTCATCCCATCTATGGACTGCACTCAGATACTCAATTATTCTGGTGCAGAGACGGGTGTGTTGTTTTTCCAGTAAGGAGCAGGGACAAACAAGTACATAAATCAAATGAGTGGATTTACATGTTATCAGCAGTTTAATCCTGCACTTCTTTCACCCACTTTGACTGCGTGTAAATAATTCACACATGAGATGCTGGACATAAGAAACAGACCTCCTACGATTTGAATCACTTAGTATAATGGGGATAGGAAGGCATTATGGCAGCATGTGCTTACCTGTCAAACAGATTGGAGTCTTTGAATGATAAATAGGAGGTTAGCAACACACAGTCACAGTGTGATGGTTCATCTTTGACTACTAAAGAAACATCTGAGTGTTTAATGTTCCATGAATTCATATGGCTACAGGCGCGTCAGTAGGTGGATTGGAACTACATGCAACTGTATTCATATATGACCCCTAAAAACAAAGTTTCCACTTGGTGATCCTGCTGTGAGTCGTTTTAACACAGTGATAATGATAAACTTTCACAAAGTGATTTTTTCCTTCCCATCATGTTGTCATTTGAATCATTTTTATTGGCCAGAAGAGGTAAAACTATCCAATATATATATATACGGGTGGTAGGGGTGGAGGGTGGGGGATTTGTGATATATGTGAAAAAATGTGTGCAGCAGAAATAAGCTTTTTCTTCTTTCCTATCTTGTTAATAATTTCGCAACATCTGAGATTTATCTTTCAACCAGGTCTGTAGCCAGGATTTCTAAAATGATGATGTTAGGAGTACAAGTTCCCTCCATTACTGCCAGCTTCCAAAGAAATATTGGAGTAAATGAGGAAAAAAAAACTGTAACATTTTTCACATTCTTTATAAATTTAATTGTGCAGTGATATTTCCAGTGAACTGTATTTCCCTAAAGGCTTTGTCTGAAGGCTGCTTCAAACCACTCTCCACACTTAGAGAAATATAATTATGGTGGAAAAATACTAAATCCATTTTAATTTAAAAAAAAAAAAAAAAAAAAAAAAAAAGTGGAACTCAAGTTGAATTAATTTGCTTCATGTGAGAACAATAAACAAACACGAGTGCTTTGACTCGAACAATGCTGTCAAGATTCGGTTTTTAGACAGAGGAAGATGAAATGCACAGATTTTTTAAGAGGTTTAAAAAAAAGAGACAGGATGTGCTCATCAAGCAAACATGTCAGTCAAAACTGAAGTAAAGAAAATATGACTATCTTGTTCTCAAGTTCACTGACAGGAGAACCATAATGTGTATTTTGTGTAAAAACCTGCATCATTGCAGATGGATTGTATTTAGCAAATTTGAAACGGCTTACAAATCAGACATTATTTATCTAGTTGATGCCACTGTGACCTGCTCAGGAAAAAAAAAACTGCATTCAGACAATCCCACCACATCAAACTACCCCCTCAGTAGACAGTGTCTCTTGTGCTCTCCTTCTCTCTGTCAGTTTTTTTTTCTTTAAAAAAAGTTCCAAGTCCTTCATTGTCCCACACCTGTGCTCCCTCTGCACACAAACACAAACAGTCCTTGATAAAACCCACTGCAGCACAGTGACTCAGTCTCTGTTCAGCTGGTGGGCAACTGGAACACAATCACCACCAGTTACAACCGGCTCCTGGGGCCACCCGGCCTCGGCAGGTGCAACATGAACCTCTGCCTCACTTTGTTACACTTTTCCAGTGGTGGACTCATACATGTGTGTTTTGACAACTTGCTTTTAAATGTTAAGTAATCCATAGTGTCCTCTGTGGATGTAGACTAGAAACACATTTGGGCTGTCTAAGATGCTTTTCTCAGCTCCTGTACAGTACCTGAGGTGCAAACACCCCAGAGGCAGACAGAGAGAGAGAGAGAGAGAGAGAGAGAGAGAGAGAGGAAAACAAAAGGTCTTTCTGCAGTTTCTTTGCTACCCAGTAACTTCACAATTAAGGTAGTGATGCTAAGAACATTGGTAGGTATTTTGGACATTTTAGGTACGTCACCTGTTTTTATAAATGATTGGAAACGGGTTTGAAAATTGGTGGTTCTTCTTAAAATGCAGCATAACAGTCTAAAACACATTAATCACAGCTAATATTTTAGTGAACTATCTATCTATCTATCTATCTATATCTGTATGTTTAACTAAGTATGTATCTCCAAATAGCTAAAGCTAAAGCAAGAGTTTTTGCATCCCTGAGGTAGATCCAACCAATTGACCCTCAAGTGCCAAATCTTGTATTAATCTTTAGAAAAACATTAGGAATTGCTTTCTTAATAGGGCTTAAGAGTCTTAAATAGCTATTAGTTAAACTACGCTTGTGGGTTAAGAAGAGATTTATGTTTAAAGAAAAAATTAAAGGCTGCTTCTTAATTGACTTGTCCTGCAGCCAATATGACATATATTAACTGACCTTATAGTCCTCTTCATAAATCAGTGAGCCCAATAATTTTACATTTAGATCACTTGGGGCTGAACTAATCAGTAATCTCATTTGAAAGTGGATTGGTTGCAGTTTTGCAACGAGCAGGTCTGCGAAGAGAGCAGTCATGTCCGCATTGCTGCTCACAGCGACTTGAGAATATGCTGCACATTAAAGAGCAAGGTTAATTAAGGTTAATTAATCCAATTTGGAGAATATGTATGGATAAAGTTGAGACCTTTTATCACCTGTCATATGTGCATTTACTAGTCTGCTCTTTAGTTAGAAACGCACGTGTGAATGCACTTCGAGCAGATATCCTCAAAGTATGACTTAAAAAATGAATATCAAAATATTTAAAAAAAAAACCAAAAACAGAAAAACCAAGCACAACGAGAAAATCCCTCCCTTAAGGAATGATTATTTTTGGAATATTTTTAACATTTGAATCAGAAGTGAATTTTGGACATGTTCAGAATTTTATTCATATTTCCAAAGCGAATATACTGTCACCATATAACTACAAACTGCAGGAACTGATTGATTGAACTGATTCATGTTTTCCTATTTCTTCCAAATAGCTCTACAACATCATATTACAGCTGTTCTCGGTTTGAAGTAGCTCCAAATAGGAACATATTTATCCCCCTCTCACACGAGTTATCAGTGCAGACATGAAGCTTCCATGTGATGTGTGAATTACATTTACTGTACTGAGCTTTGTCAGGATATACACCATTAGTGCAGGGAATCACTGGATAAGTGGTTATGAACTGCTATTGTTTCCATCACTTGTCAAATGAAAATTAGTTCAGTTTAATAGTGCTTTTTGTATCAAAACCATAGCAGGAATAGCTTTGTAATGTTCAGTGGTGGTGGGCGTGATGAATGAAAGGTAACGTGATTACCACCAGAGCTATTAAAATCCCTCATGTGTGACCCGCCACAGTTAAACCGTCTCTGCTTAGCAGCGGGGCTGCAGATTGCTGTTTGCCTCATATTAGTGGGTGTGTGTCACTATTGATTTCAACTTTTTTCTTCTTCTTTTTTTTTTTTAATAAATTTAGCTCATGCAGGAATTGCATTCATTATTTGCAAAATACAATTACTAGTGCTGGGTACAGTAATAGCCCTGATTCTTTTCATTTTCTATCTCTCTCAAGTGTGTCTCTTCAAGACTGCGGTTGTTTGGCAGGTTAATACTGCATATGCTCCGTCGCATGCAACATGCTTTTCAACATGCCTCACTGACTTTAAAGGATACATACATACATACATATATATAAGTATATATATGTGTGTGTGTTTGTATATATGTATATTATAGTATATAAATGTATATTACAGTATATCATTTTTTTTCTTTTTTTTTAAGTGCCCTAGTAGTCTATTGGTTAAGACTCATGCCACATAACCACAATGTCAAATGTTTAAATCTTTTTAAACTGATTTACACACAGATTCTATCTCATCATTCATTTATAGTTTCTTAGGTTTCCTGAAGAAGACACGGTCCACTGCAATTTACAGCAAATAAGGTCCCTCCTGCATGGTGCTCAGAAAAGTCTTTTAACAGAAAATGCAAATGCTCATTCCCTGTGAGGAGCTCAGACAGTTATAACTACACTGGATATTTGATTTTTAAAATAAGATTTCCACCCAGATTTTTTAAACAACATTTTAATAAACACCATTAGATTCCCTTACCGTTTCTGTTAATCAATAAAAATTGAATATGACAAGCCTCACATACAGTATAGAGTTAATCCTAAAAGGTATTACAACAGTGATACAGACAGACTGGCTGCTCTTTTGGTTACTCAGCCAAAAACATTCTAAAAACCCAATGATTTTCAGAGGGAAGAAAGATTTTAGAGTCTCCGAATATCTGGAAGATACATATTCAGATAAATTAACTGATACTGACATAATATTAAGTATTTTACCACATGACTTGCCTTGAATATTGCATTTAACTAATAAAAAATAGTTATGACACTGACAAATCAATGTCATGTTAAGTTCCTCTCATCGGATTGTTCTGCAGTTTCTGACTGTATCATGCCATCTTTCGCTTTACTAGTACAGATTTTACAAAAATCGCATATAAGACAAGCTTGAAAAATCACTTTCCAACATTCATGCATTCTATCTACACTTCTTTCCATAAAACGTTCAACTTTCAAAACTTTTTAACCAGTTACTGCTGTTGATAAAAGTCCCCACTGAGGCCATTTAATTCATGTCTTTCTGATACTTGTGGCTCCATCACAATGAGTTTTGGATATTCACAATATACGCAAACACACGGAGGGGGTAATTTGGCCTGAAGGGAAGCCAAAGGCTGTTTACCACCTCAAAATACACAATTTTTTGCTGCAGAAGGTAGATATGATAGATATGTTTTGGTCTTTAAAATGTTGCAATAGTGAAGCAGCAGAGGGGATCGTGGTAATGTATTTTTGTATAATTTGTTCATGTCATTGCAGTGGTTTGCACCGTGATCTCGCACACATTGCGACGTTGCACTTTGGCTCTTAGAGTTTACAAGTACTGTGTTTGTCAGGGCTAAGTCTCAGTTTGTTCCCACAGTCCAAGGCCAGACACTCTCTAGCACTGTGTGAGTGTTTGGTATGTTTATCTGTGTGAGCTCTATAATAAACTGGCAACCTGTAGTGAGTGTTTCCCTGCCTGCTGCACTCTGCAAAAGACTGCATAGGCTGCGACCTTGAATAGGAGAAAGAAGGCAAGAAAAACAATGGAGTAAGAAAAACAATCATTTGTTCATGACAGGGCTTCCATGCGTTCAAGGATCAGATGTATCAGATGACTTGTGGGGATATTTTACTGACTGCTTTTTTGCTCTTTTTTTCAGACTTGGAAAACTTTAAGACACACAGAAGAAGCTCTGTATCAGTCCGTGAAGGTCAAGGAGTGGTTCTGCTGTGCGGGCCTCCACCGCATTCTGGAGGTAAACAATACATTCTCAGTATTATTGACTGCTCAACCCAAGTGGCAAGAAAAAAAGCAGAGTGAATGAGGTTGTAATGTTTGAAATGTTTTCAGGTGGTTGTTTGCAATTTGAAGCTCGTATTTTTTCGTTTGGACTGGTGCTGTTTAAGACCCAGCTGTTTCAGTGGCACTTTTTGACTTGGTAATCAGCACCTTACATCTGCCGCTATAGGGGAGTGCAAGACTTCCCAGTGATTCATAGAATCTGGTGCTTATAGGTGTGATTACTCTCGGTTAAGCAATGGGGAGTGTGACAGTCTCGCTGTCAGAGTCTGCAGATGAATCTGCTTTGATTAGAGCTTTGTTTTTGTCCTCATTTCAGCATCAGCTAAATTAAGCTATTGTAGTCTTGTTTATCAATGTTAGTCCTCAAGCAAAGGCAAACAATGTCCATTATATAAGTTATAACAAGGTATAAAAAAGTACAAATCTACTTTTTTGCTGAGAGAAAGATGAGAAGATTGATACCACTCTAACATATGTCCATTAAATGAAGCTATAGCCAGAAGATGGTTAGCTTAGAACATAGTAGAAAAAGCTTACATTAAAAAAATACATCTGCCAACACCTTTAAAAGTCACAAATTACCATGTTGTGTCTTTATTGCTTAATTTGCACAAAAACCAAATTGTAATAAAAGCATGTTGTGATTTTAAGGTTTTTTTGCCAAGCCAATAACTTCCATCTAGCCAGGTTAGCTGTTTTCAGACTTAATGCTAAGCTAACATGCCCTGGCTTCACATGAAAGAACAAACATAAAAGTGGTATTAATGTTCTCATCTACCTCTCAACTCAAGAGAGAGAATAAATATATTGACAAACTATTCCTTTTGGATATATACAAGGAATATAGGTATATATACACAAGGTATATCTGTGTAAAAAAAAAAAAGGGTTTACTATTTTTTTTTTATTCAGCTCTTACACACACCACAGATATTCAAGCTACATGTGGTATATGAACTGGATATGCCATGTGGCTGCTGTATGAGTTAAAACTTTTTTAACTCATAAGTTTTTCGCAAAGTTCTTCATATTTTCTGTCTAATTGCAGCAGATGCGTCCTTTCCTTCCTTCTTTTCTTCTCTTACTGAAACCACTAAATGCAACAGCTGCTTGGATTACATTCCCCCAACTGACAGTTACCTAACAGATATCACTGATTCATGCGCTGCTCTGCTGTGGTAAAAATGCTGCTAGACTGGAATTGATTGTAATTGTTTGGAGCTTGTATCCTTTTGGGGGTTTACATGGTAAAAGCTTGGCAAGCTCAGTGGCAATCTGGATTTTTAGATTTGCAAATAGTTGGGCTGATACGCCTGTATTTCATTGTTCTCTATGCTGCAGAATAGGAACATTTGCTTCGCTGACTCTTTTCATATCTGTCAATTTGTGCTGAAGTAATCCAATTAAGGTTTGGTTTTTAAGACCAACAGGGAAATAATTCCGACATGTCAGGCATCTTCAGGCACATGAAAAGCCTCCTCAAGACACTTGTCTCTAGTAATATACAGAGCCAATACAAGCTGTCCATTAGAACTCCATTTTAATGAGTTATAGCTCTCATATGCAATAGAAGCTGCCATCAACATGTCGTTCAACTGAATAAACTAACTAGTCACTTGCATGTGCAGTAAATAGAGTGTTTATATGTGTCTGGTGTGGCTTGACATTTAATGTTTAAAATGTTTTGAAACAAGATGTATGTTTGCTGTCATGTTTTAAGTCATTTAATGTGAAACTGGCATGAAAAACAACCTTGAAATTTCACTAAAATCCCCTTAAAGTCTTTCCCTACTGTAACCTGCTATAATACTGTATATAGTACCAGCAGACAACAATGTCTTCAGCTCCAGTTACATCTGTCCATTCACCCACCAGAAAGAATATTATAGAAATCAACTGACACCAAATCAAGATTCAACAGGCCAGACTGCTGGCACGAAACACACAAATACATGTTCAGCCAAGCTGCTGGTCAGAGCATCAGAGTATTCAAACTGGCAACAATGAAAAGCAATCAATCACCAGGCAAAGAGCTGAGTGTATTGCCAGTACTGGTTTTCTTTGTTGACCTGATATGCTGCTTTTGGTACATCTGAAATGGCACTTGCCTCTGCTAGTAGCGGGGAGTGTTGCCGCTAACCTGGCGATATAAATTTACTTCATCCGTGCTGAAACCAAAGTGATGGATGATATTGAAAATGTAGAAGAGGCCAAACACTGACTATGAGGTTCTGTCATTAGTTAGTATTGTGAATTAATTCAAATGTAATTGTGCTGGAAAGGAAACGAGTGGCATGAAATAAGGCTAATATGGCAATAGACGGTATATGCAGTGAATTCAGTCAGCACCCTCCACTTCGCGTTGGGGGTCCTGCATCACCCTGTTGGGGTTCATTTCACGACAATGACTTACTCGCTGTACATAATCCCTTACTTGTGTTATAAAATTACAACCATTAGTAAGAAGGTTATGCAGTTAATAGGGTCCCCTCTCAGTACACTCTACATAGCTTGCCCTGACCGTAGCGTTATTCACATTAATTATATATTTTGCCACCTATGAAGAGTTACAGCAATTATTTCAGCTATGGATGGGCATGGCAGTATATGAAAAATTTAACCGTGTGGGAAATTTAAAAAACGGTATGAATTAGTATACTGCACAGCACTATTACAGAGGGTAAATTAAAGGAGTGTTGATGTATGTGTAGATTACTGATGATGATAAAATGCTATGTTTAATAGGTCAATATCCCTGAAAGAAGTATGACTGATGTTAAGTCAGTTTTCATTTGCACATTTTAAAGGGTACATGTGAACTTATTTGACATGAAGATACATGAGTTGAACAGAGTATCTTTCTGTTAGCGGTAGAATAGTGGTCTGTTCTTAAGGCTTCGAGCTGATCTGAGAAGATGGAGATGTAAGACATGGATATGGAATAAATTCTGTCCAGAACGTCCTGTCTGACTACAACAAATGTTTCTCTCTCATGGTTTCTCCTGCCTAACAGATCATTTATGTCTGGTTGCTTGCCCTGCCATCCGGGACACGCAACATCTTCCCAAACTGAATTAAATTTGGTGATTGCTCATCCTGCGAAAGTAATCAATGCTGTGTTTACTGGTGTAAATGGCGTAAATCGGCCAATTGCCAATCTCTTTCATCACATTTGCTATGTGTGCATTTGATGCTTCTGTTATTTAACATTTTATTTTTAGTGGCTACTTTCATAAATGTCAGGAACTGGCAGTGTTTGTACTGCTTTGTGGACACAGCCTTTTGAAATACTTTGATTTCTGTTGTTGAGTTTCATTTATGAAAGGACCATACTAGAGTGTTTTTAGTTTTAGCTCTTCAATGTTTCAGGCTGGGAATATTCAACAAACAGCGCCTTCCTACTAACAAGTATGTACTGTGAAGTGAAAGTCTAATATAGCTTATATGAGCCACAGAGCTCCATTGTTATCTAAAAACTATTAAAAACACATCAGGCAGCCACAGCCTTGCCCTGGATGACATGTTCCTTCATTACCATGTACACTGTCCTGCTGCTGAAAATAGACCCCAACAAATCCTCTATATATTCCTGTTTAAGTAGCATTTGCGAACAACTACAGTGCCCAGCAGTCTTAGGAAATCACTAAGCCTTTTTTAAAAAATAAATAAAACTGAAAGAATCTGTGACCCTTAGGGCAGAGTGCCAAAGAGAAGTAAGGGAAAATATTGGACTAACACATAATTGGTCCTTTAATGGAATTTCTTAAGAAATGTACTCCAGCCTGTTCCTTTAACTAATAATTGTTTATAAATGACATTTCTTTTGAACATATAGTATATACACATGCTATACAATTTTATACTTTTTTTATTTATTTTTCCTCCTGTTCAGCCACTGGTTTCACTTCATGACTGTGAGATATGGAAATCAATTGTCAGGCTCTTGAAACTTTTCTTAAATTGTGTAATTCATTACGGTGAATGTCAGGTCTATATTAAATTTGTCAGTTATATTATATCTAATGAGCAGTGTGTAGACTTGTCAAATCAACCTGCGCATAAACTACATTTCCAAGCAAGAATAATGAAACATAGGCAGAGTGTGCTAATTATTGCTAACTGTTGCTGATTTTTATATTGCACAGAAATAAATGGAAGCCGGGAGAGTAAATTCGATTACATCTTCAAAATGTAGAATGACTGTTTCTTAAATGGTTAGCTAAGATGTACGTGACTTATTGAAAATGTTCTACTGGGGGCAAGAAGTCAGGAAGCAGCACTGTCATCTCAGTTGTGTTATTATTTTATTGCAGATCTGTTTGGCCTGTTAGAAGATATGCACTATTGTATGTTTTCACATAAATTCATTGAAACAAGATGACAAATGAGGAAAACACTAACTACAACAACATGATATGAGAGAATGCAGCCAGGATGTGAGGAAATATAAAAAAAATAAATAAATCTGGGAATGAAAAGGGGAATGAGAAGTGATGATGATGATGATAATAGAATTCAATTTTCTATGCATGAAATGCATTTTTCTTGAATCCGAGGGCTATTTGACCCAAGGAGAAGACTTTCCTGCCGGTGGCAGTTCATGGGTGACGGCCATTACAGGGTCCTATTCACAAGCCAATTTCCTTGCTTCTGAATAGAGAATATTGGACAGTTTCATGATGTATCTTGTTGCTTTTTTGCAGGTATAATAAAGCACAGCATCCAGGCCCCAAACCCTGAATACCTAACTATATATGGGAAAATAAAACATGAAAAAAAGATGATGATACATATTCAGTGCTTGTGGTGCTCCATCGCATGCTTAGACTTGGAGGAAATCTGTCATATGTTCATTCATCTGCAGTCGTATTTCATGACATTCCTTTGGCAGAAGATGTATCTCAGTATGGCATCAACAGCCTGACAGCCAATAACAAGACAATAATGACTGTCAGGCCACCTAAGCCACCTCATAAGGACCTCATTGCATTTTAATCAAATTCTGCATGTGGGTGGCACATTCAAGGAAAACCTTTGCACATCGATATTCAGTACCATATGTTTTACAGACCTTCCCATAGTGGTGGGACCCTCACTGTATGTCAAAGACTCTGGTGGGTTTCCACCTGCCAGAGGGGGCTCTCAGAGGACACATTATGCATGGCAGACAGCTGTCCTGCCCGCTGCATATGCAGCATGGGCGCGTCCATGCATTAAGACGTGTTCGGACAGAAGAAAGAGCGTGGGCAAATGGGTGGGGATGGTGATAGAGGGAAAAAAGAAATTTCAGGGGAATACGAAAGTACAAGAATGTGTTTCCTGCTAGTAGGGAGAGAGGATGAGTGCACATCTGCTGGATTACCTATCATATGGTGGTGTGCGTGAGAGTGAGTGTGCAGTGGAAGAGTGTATCTTTAGGCAGGTTGTTCTATATGTGTCACTGTGCTGCAAGAAAGATACTAATTCTCAAAATTATTAGTCGTTATTTGATGATAGTATACAATATAGACACGGGTGACAATTTCAAGAAAAAACAACATGGCGGCCTCTAGTTCCACAGCGTTTACATGGTGGTAATGGGAGTAATACCTCAGCGGTGTGCCGTCTTCTCCTGTTTGCACAGGCACACATCGCTATTGTCCTGATGCAAGTGTGTTATGAATATTGCACCTATTCTCCTCGGTAACCTGAAGAGTCTTTGATATTATGGAGAGAAGTATCATGAACGGAATGAATTGTTGAGTAGCTACAATGAATAAGAGTATATTTTTCATCAAAACAGATAAATGTTCACAAGGTAAATGCAATACTGGTTACAAAGAAATGTTTTGAAATATTATAGCAACATTAGAAGAAAAGTAGAGCACTAACTGTATGTACCTAGGTAACTCTAACACTAGGTAAGGAAAGCTATATAAAGCTATAGGGATGTTATAGGAATTTTATACAGGGCCTGAAAAAAGGGTGGGGATGGCAAGTGAACTAGCGCTCCAGTTATTTTTTTATTTTTTTTATAACTCAGTACTTATTAATAGTGCAGCATT
This sequence comes from Euthynnus affinis, assembly GCA_029490765.1. NCBI lineage: Eukaryota > Metazoa > Chordata > Actinopteri > Scombriformes > Scombridae > Euthynnus > Euthynnus affinis. The sequence goes on along the minus strand of CM055840.1, from coordinate 5,966,524 downwards.
CCATGTTATCTTCTTTCTCCTGCTGAATTAAATAAAATACTTCTTCCCTTACATAAACATAGTTGGCATAATCAATAATAAATTCCATGTTTTGGCATGTTATTTTTCATGCACACAACATTGGAAACTTGGTAATTAGGCTACTTAATGAAACGAGTTACTAAAACAGTGCAGTGGACACATTTCCATATTTTAAAGATGAAGGCCAGAGTGCTTCTCCTCTGATTTTTATCAGCAGCCGTAGGAAAATATTCTTTGTGACCAGTATTCTTCCGAATCATATTCCCTAAATTTCATTAAATGCAACTCTCTGGCTTCTAATTCAACAAATGCAATATACTTTGGGGGCCTTTTCTACACAGTATGGAAAGGCTTTTATTTTTATTTAATGTGTCACCTGTCTAAAATGCTCAGAACAATCATGTAAACATTTAAGATATTATACTGTATGGGATTACCAAAGAAGCACATTTAACAGAAGTGGTGCAAACCCCCTGTACTGTTAATGCCTTTAAGTGGGCTCAAGTTTAGAGTTCAATTAGAATAGCCTACAGTTGTGAGTGTCAGCTTACCATTTCAAAAAAGGTGTCAGAGCCCCCCTTCTTTTTTTTTTTTAAAATCAGCTTTTTGTTGCCTACTCTTTTCTAATTCCCAAACATAATATGGAAATGAGAAAGACTAAATTAATCATTTGTAAAAAATAAATAAATAAATAAAGGGACAAAAGCAACATTCATTTTTGTTGTCGGTCACCTAGCAACAGTATTCAATGACTAAACCACTTGAATATCTTGCAAATTGTGACTTCCAGTGTCAAAAAAAAAAAAAAATCTCTTTTAAAGCTCGGCACTGCGTGTTTTCACGTACTAACCTTTTCATACACTATGACAAAGAACATCTTCACTCCTGTGGTGTTTGCTGATGACACTGTAGACTCATATTTAGTGGGGTTTCTTTCCATCAGGGTTTATTCTGCTCTTAATCTGATTAGCAGACGACACATTTCACAATCTGCACGAATAATCTCCTTTCACAATCCCGTATTCAGTCATAGTCAGTGCCCCCCACCCCCCCCCACCCTCCCTCTTCGTGTGTCTGGGGACTTGAGCTCTCTGAAATAATATCACATGTCACTGTCACACCATCCATGCCAAGCTCACAGAGCCTTTTCCTCCAAAACCTGTGCAGTTTTGACATAATGTAGCACCACTTACCTTAGTGGAGAGAAACTCGTGACAAGCAGCCAACGACATGACAGGAGCATGAAATGGGATATGCTGTATTTTTCAGAGTGACACAACGCTCAGTTGATTGGAGTTTCTAATCACGTATGAAAAGGTCGCAGAGGAGTCTGAGTGTAGCGCGTGCACATTTCCCCAGAAGACATGTGTGAGTGACACGCTTTCCAAATCTCCCTTTAAGCTCCTTAAAGTTTACAGTACACATAGCTGTTTTTATTGTCGTATTTGAAGTGTGTGCGAGTCTGCGTGTGGGGGGGGGGAGTTGAAAAGAGAGGGAGAAGCAAAGGATGTGTAGCGGAGGTTCACATGTTTATGTGTTCATCTGAATCCACATGAGTATACTCTTGTAAAAAAATCTGAATCCACACCGGCGTATACACGTAAAGAACTTAATTCAAACCTGTTTCCTTTTTCTTTATGGTCGGCAGTGTGTAAGCACCTCCATCCTCTCTGCTGGGCTGTAAGTCACACGTCCTCAGGCTCCCGGTGCCGCTACATAAACACAAATCCCTCTGTGGCTGTGGGGATTTCATCCCAGAAGAAATGCGCCGTCACCTGCTGTGCAAGGGGAAAATAACAATTGTCGAAAACATGACAGCTTGGTCCACAGCACCTAGCTTGCTTAGCAGAGCACTGGGCTGCAGTTTTTAAGTTGAATTCATAACACTGCATAGTTAAGCAGCCTTTACCAACTGTGTTATTGTGTTCACTGTTGTAGTTCAGCTCACTTATTGTAGGATTTCTCACCTCTCTCGATCTGTGTGAGCTTTGTACTCAACAAACCAGGTTTAAATTGTGGATGCTTGCCATCTTGGGTTTTTTTTTTTTTTTTTTTTTTTTTTAAATCATTCAGCAACCAAACCAGCAATGCTTCATCGACAAATGCCAAAGTGTGGCGGAAACCACTAAGCGGCAAATATGGCATCAAAATAAAACAAAACGACCTTTAAAGGGTAATGATGTAATATAATGTAATCACTCTTATAAATCTTTTTATAATTCATTGTGATTGTGCGTATTAGTTTTTTTCCTCATGGTAAAATAAGGTTATTGACTTGACCTGTAGTAGTAAAGCCGTTTCATCACTGTAAACCAGCTGTCTCACGTGTGCAGGACCATTGAGGATTTGTGTTGTCCCATTTTGTCCCAGTGCGCTCACTTTTACCTGTTGAAAGAATGATGCAAGCCGCAGCCTGCGCTAAAGCTGCATCAGATGGATGTGGCGTGTATGTTGCAATCTCTTCTCTCCTCCAGGGAACTGAAGTTTTAGTCATAACATTTTGATTTCTCAGAGGCACGTGTCCCCGATGTGTCCCTTTATGTTCTATTTTAAGTCAATTTCAGTCAGCACTGGACAGACATCATAACGGTTGAGTTGCCAGTGATAGATTTTAATTAACTGAAATGAGTTTCTTTTAAGCAGAATTGTTAATCATTGAATTTTTTTTTTTTTTACATAAAAAGGCAGATTTTCAGCTTTACTTGTCTTACTTGGTTCAAACATTTTGATTCTTAATTTGATGTGATAACAAAAGATTCTCCACATAATTTACATTTGATCACATTTAAATTGATTTCTGTGCTCAAGATACAAAAAAAAAATGTAATTATTAAGTTTGGGGGAGTTTTGTATTTCACTTCATATTCCATTGTAACCACAATACAATGGAATATGAAATATGAAGTAACCAAGTCACATCACCAGCCTGGTAACACAGACACGTTTCTCAAAAATGTGTCTTGGATTCACCAAGCACTTAATGTATCACCAACAACACCTATCACTTATAACACATATCACAGATTAGAAAGAGAGAGATGTCAATGCTGGGAACATTTATGTAAGAAGAAGCAAACTGTGAGTGTCACATTTGATTCATTCAGCAGAGGACGAGACAAGCAAAACAGTGACATCTGCTAGAGAATAGATGGAATTCATAAAAAAGAAGATTCCATACTCCTACTACCCGTCCAACCAATTAACATTTTATTGGTGTTAATATATTTAATATGTAGAGAATGTTAAAAGGAAAAATATAACACATTCATACCTTCATAGAGTCCCCCCCCCTTGAGTAGCTTTAAAACATTGTTTTGCAACTACAGTCAGACAGTGTGATGTTAGAGGTGAGCAGTATGATGATACATACAGTAGAATACCATGAGACAAATAAACTTGGCAATGAAACTGCTGAAGGCTACATCACTTCAGCATGTGTGGGTGTATGAGGACATTGTGGGAATAATGTTTTATATTATTGAATCAATGCAACAAAGTACTTTGATATGTCAGGTATTTCATTTGCTGGGTTAGCCAAAAACAGATATCCCTGTGTGTATTTACCATTTTTGAGTTCATTTTCCCCAAAAAAATCTACTGTATATACAATATATTGATTTATAAAATTACATATAGTGTGATAGAAGATGTTATCTATATCTCCTACAACCCATATATATTTTGTATCAACTTGTTCCAACTCTTCATTGAACCTCTATGATGACTTCTAGTCTTTTGCTCCATCCTTCCAACAAACTGAAATATTCTGGATGTCATTTTATGCACAAGTCACTAAAACATAACCATATTTAACAACTTAAGAATGTTGACATCTTCACTAGAAAGCAAAATTAAGTTCTGTGGATTTGAACAATGTTTGTAATGACTGAACCACTGGTGGGTAAGTGAAGTTCGCACCACAACCAATCTTCAGGCCAATGTTTAGATAGTATTTAATAAGACATCAACCACCGTCAAGCTCATATCGGTATTTTAGTTTTATAGTTTTAATCAGCAAGAGCAGTTATGTGATCCTACAAAACATGACCAGTGTCATCAGAGATCCTACCTGCTCTCACAGTCAGCAACGGAGAGACAGGAAGAAGAGGCTGAGTGGAGATCAGGCACGACACACCCTGCCAGGCCGGATATGAGCACAAAGGCAGAGCAGGGTGCTGCCTCCACCCCAAATACACTCTCACTCTCACTCCCCATCTGACAGGGCCAGTGTCAGAGCGTGCCAGAAATATATGGTAATTACTTACTGCAGAGTCCAAGGGAGGAGAATGGATTAACACAACCTGGTTACAGCGCGAGTCATGTTTTTGTTTTTTTTTTTTTTAAAACTAAGCTGCCTCAAAAGTGTTTGTTTCTCCCAAATGTGCAGTGCAGTTGCCCCCCTGTCTGTCACTGTGGGTCAGAGGCAGCAAGAGGAGCTGAGAGGCTGTCAGCTTCTGTCTTTTTCAAAGCCAACTACATTAATGGGCTGCCAGTGTGACCCAGCCGCGCTCTTTGTACTACAAGATTACTGTGTATAGTCGTGGACCTAATGCTGCTGACCTCTATTTACTAATGGGGAGAGACCTTTAAGGGGCACTCAAGACTGAAATCACTTTTGTGCGTTTGCTCCGAGAGTACCTTTTTTTTTTTCTTTTTTTTGGGGGGGGGGGGGGGGGGGGGGGGGATTGTGAGTGTTGCTGTGAGTTGCTTCCACCCGAGGCTTTGAGAACACGGAGCATGTGCATCCTGTCCGGTCCTGTAAAGGAAACAGTGGAACAGAGGATTCTTGGAGCCTGGGGCAGTTATGGGAGTGCTGCACTCAGTAACATGATGTGGGATGACAGTAGTTAAACTGAGGAAGGAAAGTCTGAGTTTCTTTCTCTGTTTCATTCTTTCAGTGCAAAGAGGCGAGCCTTTTAAAGATGTTCTCCTAAGTCAGTGAATGTGTAGATTTTAATAGGACCAAATTCTGAGTTTTCTCTCTCAGTTGACTTTTTTTCCTCATGAACAGCCTGTGTCCGTGTTGTTTGGCTGCATGGCTCTGGAAGTATTTTAGAAAAAGTAGTTCATGTTGTACCAGATCAGTGTGTTTTACCCAGCTTGACTCTACCCAGCAGCCCCTCCTACTCATGAATTTAATACCACACTACTGACGCCTGTAATCAGAGAATTATTCAGTCTGGGGAAAGGACAAGTGTGGACCGTTTTGTTGTAAATTTGTGCATTTTGCAGCATGCCCACATCCCACTGCTTTGTAATTGGGTGATTAAAAATGCATATTGTTGTCACAGTGTGCTTTCGCATGTATTATTAATATCAAATGATGAGGCAGCTGATGCTGATAATATATTATGATGCCAAACCATCTCGATGCACCAGTAAAGCTGCAGACGTCCCTTTGTATTGACAGATGGCTGCTTTGTTGGTTAAAAAAAACATTTTTTTTGCTGTTGTTCATTCTTGACATAAATATTGTCTGTGTCCAAATGAATATGTATTTCTTTTAGCAGTAGGGGCAGGCCCCCCTAGGGACAGTGTCAGTGGCTGGCTGCGCTCTGGGGCTGCAGCAGGAGGAAAGGAAGCAGGCCAGGGCCTGCATTGTGTAGAAATTAATCACATTACAAGGGAAAAAAAAAAACATGGCTGGGCTTTCAACTACTGGCTGACGTCACACGACTGTAACAGATACACGAAGGCTGCCAGTCTAAACATCTGCAATCATTTGCTAAAATGGGTTTGTTCCGTTGTCTTCTGTTGCATTTTGTTTATCTACCTCAAATTAGCTGTTACACAGTGCACACGCTCATTGTTTCATTGTTGACTTCGGTAATGTAATACTTACTAAACAGGAGAAAACTCTACAGCAAATTGGACAGAACAGTACAGAGTTGATTTGAACCATAGCACTGAGTGGCAGTATCCATCCTTCATCCATCCTCTGACAAATGTCTTTCCTGGATGAAGCCATCAAATTTACTTGTTTCATTGTACGCAACATAGAGAATGATGTTGAACAGAAAGGTAGATGGACACATGTACAAAATGATAATTAAATATAAGAATAAGTACATAATGGAATCCAAGAGGCGCTCATGCCATTATTGGACACTTAAGTTAGTTTACTTGTCACAGAGAGTACTATTTAGCCTGTGAATACAGATGTATAAAATCTTCTGTGGCTCTGGAACAAACTTTCAAAAAGTTAAAACAGAGATAAGCCTGCTCAGGGTACATGTACCTTAAAATTGCACTTTACAACTCTGCTCTGTTAGTGTGTGTTGTTAAACTAAGCTAACAAATATATCAGAGGTTTCTTTTTTTTTTTGCTAATTTACACAGTGAGATGGTTTGTTCTGTTTAACCGAGCTGTAATAAGTAAACTAAATGGCTTTTGTTACTTTCCACCACTACAGTAAAAGGATACTCTTCTAAATCCCTCTTTACTCTTTTAATGTGCAAGAAGAGCATAACTACAAAAGCAGAGCATAAAAAAGTTAAAGTGTAGACTGATTTAAATATGCCATAATAAAAGCTGCATGTTGCTGACACTGAATATTTTAAGAATGTATTCATTTTAATTTGTCTACAAGAAACTACCTGCTCACATCGTGGAGTAACATTCGAGCTGACAGCGTACACGTGTATGCCCATCCACAAGTGCCCCATGTTGACAAAGTATTTTCTTTTTCCCGCCGTCATACAGGATGATGGGCTTACTTTGGGGTGACGACCCACCGTCTTCGTCCTCCTGCTCCATCTTTACATTACAGTAGCACCAATCAGTCTGAGTGTGATCTTAACTGTGCAAGGAGATGGGGCATGTTTGACTTGCACATCTTGTTCAGGCTTTGAATATTCAGCGAGGCCTCTCCTTTGAAGTTACTACTACATCTCCTTATGTGACCGAAGGAGCTTTATTCATTGTGACTCCGGCAAAGTGATCTTTAATCTAGAGGGAACCACCCTGAGCACTTTTAGGACTCCTGCTGATTCCTCACCAATGGATAATGTTTAGGAGATGATAATTTTTCGACAGACTAGAAGAAACCATAGACTGCAGTAGTATGTCCAGTCTAGTATGTGTTTCACAAATAGTGCTATATCAAGATTATTGTATATTTTCAGATTTGAAAAGTCATGTTCTACATAATTTTTCTACTTAAATTTTTTAGCTCAAATTGCTAATTTGAGCTAATGTGCCAAGGCTGTTGTCATCACAGAAAAAATAAGGCTGATTTCCTGTTACCATGGCAGTGATTGTAATGCTGTCTCCCCTGGCTGCTGGATTTCTTCTACAATTTGTCTTGGAGATGTCCCATTTTTATACCAGGGAGCCTTGTGTAACCCATGAAATCAATGCCCTGGATGATTTTTTTTGAAGACCGTTTGGCCAGCTGTGTGAGACATCTCATTATGTTTTCGCTCTCCGTGGTATTCGGCAGCTCCTGTTGTGCCATGCAGTCTTATGGGTTTTGAACATAGAACAAGAGCAGGTGCAGCCATGGTCCAAAAGCACTGGAGAGGAAACGCATACAAACAACATGCCTTATCCTGCCTTGAAGTGTCCCTTGTCCCCACAGACCTCTGCTGAGCCATCACAGCTCCAGCAGCTCCACACGCACAGCCAAACTCTAAACCCATGCCCCAAAAGATGCTGATTGGCCTCCTCCTTTGCCTTATGTACAGTACCTACTCCTTTCAGCCAGCAGGAGTATGGCATCATGCTGTGATAAATGGCCAAACAGCTAGGATGGGCGAAAGGATGGGTTCTTCCAAGGCTTGTTTTGTTTAATTGCTAGTCCACTAACAAGTGGTAGGGTTTGATTAAGCGCAGCAGGAAAATACCACATTCCTGTCAGTTACTGTAGACTTGTTGCAGAGCTCCAAAGCAGCAGGTGACATCACAACACTGAGATTGATGATGTGACATCAGTATTGTGAAGCAAACATTTTAAAATTACTCTTTTTTTAAAAAAAATTGCAGGTTGTAAAATGCGGTTAGAATTCATTTGTTTCCTCCTAGTAGACTGATTTTGGATGTCATACCTGCTGACAGTCCTTTCTGCATTGTGTTTCTGATTTCTCTATGAAATTCATGGCAGTGATGTCTATGGTTGAATAACGGTATTGCTGCTTTGTACTGGTGATAATAATACAATGAGGTAGTGATTAAAATGTTTTGTTGTGGTTTTGAATGTTGTATTAATTATATTGTGCTCTTAAGGACACTCATTCAGGTTTTTTTGCTGAATATTTGTTTCAGTTTAAACACTTGTTCACTTGTAAATGGGATTATTGACTAGGTTAATGGTCCAATAACTAACTAATTTAATCTACTGCAACAGTCATTAATTATTATTACAATTACATCATTATTATGAGTTTATTTAATGCTCAGGATGTCATGTTTTAAGCCCAATGAACCAGATAACTGCAAGAACTAAATCTTCTGTCATGATCTGTCCTCTTACCGAAGTTGTAATGCATGCATTACAATGAGCTCAGTTAGCCATAGTTGGCAAATGTGCATTTTCACATGAATCTCATAACCACAAAATGTTTTGTTCATTTTGAAATACTTCAACACAATGATGTGACTTTGGGGAAAGGCTGACATTTAAACTCCAGCAATGTTTATTGATTTTAGCAGTCTGACAGGTACTCACCAACATGATGCCTGCTTCCTGTTAGTGATAAGTAACACCATTGGCTAGTTTCTCCAATACGGTTGAGATGTCTTTTTTAGAAATGCCGGCACTCTCATTTATTTTGAACATTTTGCATCATAACTATTATTGTAACATGTCTGTACAACTCCTGTCAAATGGAAAAAAAGTTTGAAACAAGAAAAATGAACCCGTTTTGGATTATGAAAAGCAGAATTCACTAGAATGTCAAATAAGCATCTGTAAATCAACCAGGGTAATAATCCTGGGTTTAAATGTGTTCCCCTTCCCCTTTATAGATCATTATCTGCTGCAGTGAATCATGCACACCTGTAACATTTAATGGGTATTAAATGTTTTGCAATTTACACAATGGTAAAATTGTGCTAATTGCTGAATATGTAACAGTTATTCCTAAATAACTTCAAAGTAAGGATTTGATAGCAGATAATAGGTTAGATGAGAGCAAGCTGTTGGATGTTGTATTAATGAGCCTGTATCTGTTGACAAGTTGCATAATAGATCTGTAAGCCTCCTAACCAATTATATAACAAATCATTCCTAATGTACTGTGAATCAGCTGCTGATGGCACATAACCAATAGCTAATCCTTACTTTGTCATCATTAGTTACTATTTTTTTCTGTCACTAGAGTAACAACATCTACTTCCCCAGACATTAGTGAAACAAAGTTCAGTATGAGTCATAGGTTTACTAAAAGCCTCAGTTTAGCTGTCTAGCATTAACTTAGTGCTGAGTTAAGCTAATTTTAAATTGTTAGCAGCATGAACTGCCACAGTTTTCAAAAGCTAGAAGCTAGAAAAGTTGTTGGAAATGAAAGTTGGAAAAAGGAAGGAGGACGTATATCATTTGTGAGTGGAACTAACAAACAGCACCTTACCACAATATGTATCAGTTTAACCATTAGCTGGCTAGCATGTGCTAGCTAACAATATGATGGTATAAGATGTAAATATTATTATAAATGATATCTCAGTTCATTTATTTATTTGTTGAGGATGCTAGCTATTCTTCAGAGTAACATTCATAGTTTGTTATTTGAGGAGATAAAAATCTGAGTCTGAGCCATTTAGAAACTATTTGTTCATTAATTAGCTACTACATCCTGTTTTGTTTATTGTTTGTTACTCAAAATGTTGTGTACCTTATTGTAAAGTGCTACCAATGCTTCTTAGTGTCAACCAAATCCCTATTACATGAAAAATGGCCATTTCAAATGAGTCCAGATAATTACATTTGTCTGTAACCTCTCACAGATCCTATCATCAATTTTCACCTTAGCATGAACATTTTTGGTTTCATTAAAAATGAGAATCTTTTTCTTTGATCCACAGATCTGGTCTTTTCCTGGATCTTTAACGAGTACCCGACATTTGTGAACCAGGACACTCGCCGCTTCATCTCGCAGGAGACAGGGAATCTGTACATCGCCAAAGTGGAGCCCTCAGATGTGGGTAACTACACCTGTGTGGTGACTAACACTGTCACAAAGACCCGAGTCCAGGGCCCACCCACTCCGCTAGTGCTCCGCAGCGATGGTGAGCTCTGCTTGCACAACACACTTACTGCCCTAACCCACTAGCATGTAAATACCAGCATCAGTAATCTAATTAAAGTGCGAGTCTGTTGCTTGCAGGGCTGCACATCAAGGTGTTTTGTCATACAATCTGCTAATTGTGTGTGTCCTGTCACAGAGCTGTTCATTTTCCCTTCTCCAATGTTATATATTTAACCCTCATATGTGGGGTTGAGATTTGTGATGCACCTTTACTGCATTTTATATACTACAGTTTCACAAAATTGCTACTGGGCATGTTAATTTGTCAGATGGGGTGCATTATTTTCAGATAACCTGTAGCCTCATCATTCTATTATTATCTATTATTCATTATCGCACAAACCTGTTGCAGTAGTAAAGTATGTTTATAATATTGTTGACAAAAGAATACACACACAAACCTTCGTTAGCAAAGTTTCATACATATGTACACATATAGTTTGGTATTTGCATATTATTTTGTATGTGACTATTGTGTAAGCAAGATAATGATCATTTACACTGAACAGCTACTGTGACCACATGATGATGTTTAGCAAGTGTAATGTTTACCATGGTAACCATCTTAATTTAGCATGTTAGTGTAGAGTAACACTTTATAATTAAGTCAGTTTGTAATGTAACTTTGTATTTGGTCATAACTTACATTTTTGAGGAAAATAAAATAGCTATAATGAAAAGGTCATTCATGGCATGATATTGGTGCAAACATGACTGTACTGATGGCAGTCACTAATGTCATGGCAACCAGTTATCAGCTGTAGAGGAAAGGTCAGGGGATCATTAGGGTACAGCGTCTGGGAACCATGAATGTGTATACAAACATTTGTGCCAATCCGATCAGTAGATGTTGATATGTTTCTCTGGATAAGTGCAAACTTTCATGTGATTATTGCTATGGACAAAAAGTTAGGAGATCATCAAAGTCATTAGCATTCATCCTCTGGATATCTGTAAGAAATTTAATGGCAGTCAGTCAAATTATTGTCAAGTGGTGCTAGAGGAAAAGTCAGGTGATCACCTACTGATTCAAGGGGACTGTGAATGTTTGTACAAAATTTCATGGCCATCCATCCAGTAGATGTTTAGATATTTCAGTCTGGACCACATAGTGAGGGGGTGTAATTTATTTAGCCACACTATGTAATTAGTCGCCATCTAGTCTGTTATTTACATATATATATATCACAGCTTGTTCGTTTCTGTTTTCTCTCCACATAATGTAATAGGATGGTGTTCTACTCCTGTTTTGATTCACACTTTCAATAATACTGACAATGCACCTCCTCCCCCCGGTAACACAGGCTAGAATCACCTGGTTTATTTAATATAACCCTGCTGAGAATGTGGACTGGTCCTGGTCACGAGAAACAAAAGTCCGCACTTGTTTGTACCTGAAAGTAGGACGAGTGGTTTTAAAGAATACAAATGAAATTCAAAAGGTTAATTATCTCTTTCTTTGCTAATTTCGGCATGTCCTTTAACATGTGGATCTGATGCTTTAGGCTGGCCTTATCAAGGCACTCCAGAGGAAAGGTCATTGTCAGCAAGTAATCTAATTGTAGGCTTCCGTCCCAGGATCATGTTCCTTACCGTATCTAATGCAGCAGAAGAAATATGAAGTTAAATATCATTTTTACTAGAAAAGTCTTTTATATTTATGTGGGTTTATATGGTTTAATACCCTCTTCTTAACATTCATAAGCAGTATATAGACATTATAAGGTACTATTTAAACTGTTTATTAATGTATTTATTAACAATTGTAACTCCTCATATGAAGCATCCATTGGCTTATAAACAGTGAGTGCTTGATAATGCACTATAGCACAGTAGTTATTACATATGATATATACTATGCACATGAACCAATCTTACAGTGGGTTATATACTGATTTTAATTAACCATTTATACACATTTATGAATTATTCAGTGGTGAATTAAAACCATTGATGATGTAATGATTTGTTAAACTACATTGACCTATCATGTGTTATGTTACAATACGTTATCAAATCTTTATACACCAGTTACAGATGCAGAATACAAGGCATTATAAATAAGTCAGCTGTTGACATGTTGACTTACAACTACACTATAGTGTGTTAATAATTCATTATATCCTATTATTAAGTTTTAAATAGAGGAAACAAAAATAAAGTGTTATTAGTATCAGTAGTGGCAATACTAGTAGAATCACAGAATCCTGGCAGCCACTATTGAATCAAATGCTAGCACAGAAAATAACGCAGGATATGACAAAACACTGCACTCAAATCACAGCATTTCCCCAGTTAACTTCTGTAATGCAGTTGTGTAGCTCCGCTGTTGTAATATAGAGCTCAGCTTGCAACTTTGGAGACCAGAGGCTGAAACAAAATGAAAATAACAGATGAGGCAGTTTTGAGATGTTATTAGTTGACATCCTTTTAAATCACAGCCTGAGTATCTAACATAAAACAAAGACTGTATCTACTTGACTTAATGTTCAAACAATACCAAATGCAATTTATTGAAACAATAATTTTTTTTTAACGCAGACAACTGGGCTGCCAACATGCTAACAGTTGTCACATATTTAGAGAATTAAATTGTGAATGAATGACTGGTTGGAAGTATTCTGTGGAAATGAATATAAATATTCTCAAAACGTTTTTCATCACCGATCACTGAGGGAGTGAGAGACACAATTGCAAATAGCTGGTACGATTTGAGGTATCATCTTTTTTTTTTTTTTCCTAGCAATTCCAGAGCACTCCCCTTCCCTCCCCTTTCTTTTTTCATTACACCTTTATTTCACCGAGGCGCCGCGACTAGCTGCAAACCATCAGCCTTACCTCACGGTCATAGGAGCTCAGGCAGGGGGTGTATTAAAACAGGTGTCCCCTACAAAAAGGTTATGGTATGAGACAATTACCCATCCACTTCCACCTGTCTGCTTGAACATGGGTGATAGTGCTGTGGTTACATTCCAGTATGAGACAGTTGTGATAAGGATCTGAATTAGCTTTCACAGTCACTCAGGGAGCCATCCTGATAACGCATGCCTCACCAAATCAACGAGATGAAATTGGCCTGTTTCCTCCATCTCTAGAGCTATTTGTGCAACACAGACTTGAATTACAGCAATGGGGAGCGGAGGGGTGGGTGCGGGGGGAGGGAGGGGGGGGGGGGCACCTATTGTTACACCGGTGGATGAGAGTGGCTTAAAATACTATGATTGTACAGCCAGGTTGAGAATTGGCACATCCAGGAAAAATTAAATTTCACCCAATTACAAATTCATTAATATAATTTACCTTAGTGTCATTTAAGGGGAAGAATATAATAATAAATATACAAGACACTCCAGTCTTGATCTATGAATAAGTCTCTCCCTAAGCTACAACGCCAGAGAGCCCACATTCCTGTCTTCTCCTTTATCCAGAGATTTTTAGCATGCACAGCAGCAATATTATAATCCACCAGAGCTGCTTCACCGACAGTGAATGGGATGCTTTGTAGACACAGTGGCAGTACCCAGGGGGATTTTATGTGCCCATTTTCTGGTTCATAGCTGTTAGCACTACAACAAGATGAAACTCATCTGGATGTAAAAGCTCAAACCGTCTATGAATTCTCAAAGTTGTTTTTTCCCCATTCAACATCAGTGTGTTGCATGTCCACTGGAGAGCTGTGTTTTTGGCTTCTTTTTCTCATTATTTTCAATGGGAGAGAGCATTCTGTGACAGCGCTGAGAGCAGAGTGTGTTTCTGCCGCTCAGATCGCACGGCGTTGGAAGTTGAAAAACATTTCAGCTTATAGTAAAAGAGGGTTGTACTTGAAAAGGGTTTCAGTAGTAACAGCAGAAACCACAACTCGTGGCTTTTTTTTTTATTTACCTTTTTTTTTGCCGGGTTTTTTAACATGAGTTACAAATCAAAAAAACAGCTTTTTTTTTTTTAATCTTTTTTTATTTCCACTAACACTAGCACTCATTTGCATTTCTCTTTCAGGTGTGATGGGTGAATATGAGCCAAAGATTGAAGTTCAGTTTCCAGAGGTTGTTCACGTTGCCAAAGGATCCACTGTAAAGCTGGAATGCTTCGCTCTGGGAAAGTAAGCCCACTGGTAGTCTGGCTCGGCATGCTCACTAGCATATAAAAAGGAGAAAATATTACTATAAAAGCGCTGGGATATTTTTTTTTCTCATGTATTTCACTAACTTGCTGCAATCCTCAAGTGTTTCAAGCTAGGCTTTACATCTGAGAAATTAGAGGGCGTGTGTTGTGATGTAAGAATCTTCAGTTAAGTTTTGTAACACCGCGCACTGACGCCTAGAGTACAGGAGTAGGTAACACGTCTAAGATGTACTTAACTCTTTGGAATCTGAGGTAATTCTTGCAGTTTTACATACATTCACCAGGGAATGAAACCCCATATAAGCCCCTTAAGCCTTTCATCTGAATGTTATCGTGGTGTGACCAAAGAAACCTTGATCCTTAAAAGACTGAAGAAGCGCCCTAAATATTGTGCTCCTTTCTCAACTGCATTCTAAGGATTTAAGGATAATTGAAGGTTAATTTAAGCACCATGTCCTCACATCTTGCAAATTAAGGCAATTCTGAGGCATTAAATTCAAATAATTGAAGGACCTTGAGTTAATGTTGGGTTCTATGTGTATACATAATGATGTGATTAAGGCATTTTAAAGCTCTTTTAAGGGATGTTTGTTTGCTACTAATTGGGTTCAGCATTTTTCACCATCTAAAATTACTGTCTTTATCATTAATGCATGGGATCAGTATTTGGCAGCGCAAATTCAATTATAAGTCCCCTTTATCAGCCTTTAATCAATAAAACTTTTAGTTAAAAAAAAAAATCATCACCAGATTTACTGCACAAAATGGATCAATCTTTCTCTATTTTGTGCCATGAAAAACCTTTTAAAAGATAAGAATCTGTACATTTGGTAGAATTTGTCCACTCATGAGAAATAAGTCATTCACAAAAAAAAAAATTGAAAGCTATGACTTCAGAAGGAGAAAACTTCTCTATGTGTCTTCTCACCAGCCCGGTGCCCTCTATAAACTGGAGGAGAGTGGACAGTGTACCTTTCCCCAGGAAAGTGGACATGAGGAAAGCCAGCGGTGTCCTGGAAATCCCATATTTCCAACAGGAGGATGCTGGCACGTATGAGTGTGTGGCAGAAAACTCCAGGGGAATGAACACGGTGAAAGGAAAGCTCTCTTTCTACGGTAGGTGATCCTATCATGCATGAATATTTGACCAGCATGCACCACATCTGTCAGTACAGCTCAGACTGAGAGGCAGCGAGAGCAGACACAACTAGTCTTCTAAAGCAGTCAGCGGTGATCGGCACAGGCTCATGTGGTATACATGAGGAGGGGAGGCTCGTTTTAACAGCACATCAAAATGATTAAAGGCTGTCAGCCATGATGCCTCTAATATTTTGATCCAGATTAAAAGGAGCGATGCGGATGAGGCTGAGCCCTTGGATGCGACCTTGTTGGTGAGCCTTGTATTGGGTTCCACCAGATGGCATCATGATTGACATCCAAGTTGACTGGAGATCAAAGCCGTTAAATGTACTATACATAGACCAGTGGCACATACTGTATGTCAGGGACATAATCTGCACTGCAGCATCTGGATCAACAAGAAGGGTGTTAATGGATCCACTCATTGTTGCTGAAAGTCCCATGGTTAGATTCACACCTATCAAGTCAGTCAGTATAATCATTGGCTGGAATGTGTAGTCCACTTCAGTTCAAAATTCAACTTCCACCAACTGTTCGCACAAAGAAATTTTTTTCAAATACTCAACATTTGAAAAAGATTGCTATAACACAATGGTATCTGCATTCAGCGCGGCTTTTATATTGTTTTATATAGTGAATACTATGTGCTTAAACTTCAGTTAAGAGTGCTATACTGTAGAAGATTATTACTTTATTTACTTTACTGCATTTCAATAATTATTATGAATCCAAAAATAAATTGTTTTGGATAATGTTCTGATTAATTAAGTTAAAAAGTCTACACATCTGTAGGCTAAGATCTTAGGGATTGTTTCTTTACTGGCTCCATGTGCAAAAATATCATATCCAACCATCTAAATGTTAATAATTTTATACACAAGAAACCTGAAAACAGTAACCGTTTATGCTTCATGTATAATTTAATTCATGAATTTTACAAACAATAATAATACTTTTATTAGTAGAACCTTGGAGAATTAAAGGGCATTGGTTCCTGAAACATTTTTGGCTGAGTTCCATATTACATTATTACTTATTATTTCATTTTGTCAGTATTCACAAAACAATCAGCATATTTGATGTACTCTACTCTCCCACAACGCACATACAACAGACAACAGAGGGGCTGTTCACAGCTGGAAAAATTCAAATTAATTGTGGATGATTGTGAAACAGCTCCAGAAACACATCAGATAACAACAAATGCTTTTCCCAAAAACTTTAAGGTTTTGGAGAAACAGACACTGATTTTGTGTGCAATCACTGTCTGATTCTTTAATTGGTGGAGTTTTATGACTTATTAACACTAGACTGAAACCCGAGGAGAAAGGTAATGAGTAGGAAACGAGATATTGATATTATAAGTCTTATTCATTGATCTATATAAATAATCAAAGTTGGGAAATTAACCTTATGATCTTACTAATTAAAATCATCTTTGTACCAGAGCTGTTTACCCAACCTGGTAACTTTTCATGAGCATTAATTACAAGGGGTCATAAATTTATGGATTAAAAAAAACAAAACAAAAAAACGTCTATATATGAACAATATTTTTGACCAGAATTCTTTTTTTTCCCCCTCCATTCAGTTCTGCAAGCAGTTAGCTTGCTCTTCTATGGATTTTCCTCCAACCTTGACCGCTCTTTGTTTTCTTCCTTCTGATTTTCTCCCTTTCAAGTCATGCTGTGTCAGCTGTCAGAAATAACTCATTTGGGGCATTAAACAATTTGCCATTATTTACAACAGCCCTGGAAGCTCTCAGCCTCATTCACTACAACAGCCCAGGAGCACGCTGTGATCCACCAAGGTTTGATTTGTCCTTTAGAGCTGCTGGTCCTCTCTCATTTTTGATGTGTTTTGTCAGTCTCTCACTCTGCCCCCCACCCCTCTCACTCTCTCTCTCTCTCTCTCCCATGCTGTCTGCAGCCAGGTGATAAAAATCAGTAATCTTATTTTGAACTACCTTTGAATTAAGCCTTTGAGACATTCGTCAGCAGTGTAAGCCAATGGGAGAATCGATAAGGGTATTTCTTGTACATCCAAGCAAGCTACAGTGGGGAAGAGCTGGGCTTTGTGTTAAGACAAGAAGAAATGAAGGGTTACTTTATGGTGGCTTTATGGTCATTGTTCAAACATTCAATGCTAGATGTAAAAACATTGCTCTTTCTGTCTTAAACCCCACTAATACAAGTTAACCTAATGGATATGAAGGAGCTGTATTTCCAATTTACAAGAGTTTTTTTTTTTGATTTAAGATTGTTCCATCACTTCATCTTGACTTGACGTACTAGAAATGTATTCACGCATCCGTCACTTTAAAGAAGTGTATTCATAAAATAGAAAATGTATTTAAAAGAAACAGGAATTCATTAACTGTTTTGAGGCTTAAGAGCCACATTTGTGATTTTATGCTCGAGGTGAGATTAGATTCATTATATCTTAATGCAAAATAAGTTCTTTTCAGTTCGGGTGCATTTAGCCACCATCTCTCTCCATATTAGTCGTAATTCTTTATTGAGAGCAGTTTTTAATGACAAATTAAAAGCCAAAGAGTGGTTTTGTCAAATTTCTATCTCTGAAAGTAAAGCTTGGAAAAGAAACGGACCTTTGTCCGCCTGTTGATGTCGATGTTACTCAGCAGGAAAGTTAAATGCAAAAGCTGTGACAGGTTAGCTGTATTTGCATTTGCGTTTCCGCAGACTTACCACTGCATTATCTCACAGTGATTTCACTGATAAGGTAAACTCCCCCATCTTTCCTCTTGCTTTTGCCTCTTTGACATCTGGCTCGATTGTATCCGCGCTTAGCCTGGTTCAGGCAGAGATGGGCTGCCGGCTTTCATTTGGTAAGGGCTGACTGAGGGTCGATACGTTTGCAGCGGGTGAGGGATAGATTGAGGGACCCTGACAGTGAGGAGGAAAAAAAACAAAACAACGACGACGCAAGCCGGAAAGGTGCGGTGGGTGGGGCAGCTCTACCGGGCTCTGATGGAGGATTGCGGTGGCGTGAATGGATGTGATGGTGGAGTCTTACAGAGCAACCATCTCTCCTAGTGAGTTCTTTTCAAAACAAATAAAGGCACATAGGCTTCTGCAGGTAGAAGGACTGGAAATAAATCTGATGTGAAAATATATATACCATGGAGAGAATAAGGAGGAGGGTTAGCATATATGTTACATAAATATCTCTTCTCTGTAGCTGAATAAATAACAGAAGATTCATTTTTCAGTAGCTTTCATTCAAAGGAAATTGTTAGTCTTTAACCATTTCCACAAATGGCAAAAGGACAGCTTCAATACAAGTTAACAGTTAATGACCTCAGCCAACCTTGTGCAGCACCCTTGGTTGCCAAAGAGATCTTAAAGGCCTATAGTATGACACAAGATCCGTAAATACATACATTTCTTTAATACCAAACGGCTTTTGATGTGGAGTCTTTGCAGGACTCCGACATAAATACACAACACTGCACAAATACCCCCCCTCCTGTCTCTACATACACCTCTTTTTATCAGTCTTTTCTCTGTGTCTCTGAACACCCACATACAGTACACACGTACTCGCTCATACATCGGCTACATTCCGAAGTTGTAATGCACAGAGATTGTGCAGGGATGCATTTGCCATTATTGAATTTCTCACTGTGTTTATCCTGCTTCTCTCAAAGGCAAACTACTGTATTGCACCAGCCAATTAGAGCAGGATTTGTACTGTTACTGAAAAGCCTCCACAAAGGTCAGTCCTTGAGAGTGGCATTAGGTGAGGTCTGTGGAATGGGAAAGTATGGTCAGCCATTACTCTTGTACTCCTGACACTGGCCTTGTGTGATATAGGATGATAGTAGCTTGACCTACGCATCAAGCAGAATGTACAGAGCATTACACAGAGAGAACTTTACAGATCTACTTTTATGTGGCACTTTTTTTTTCTTCTTAATCATTAACTAGCCTTGAGTTACTTGCATGACACAGCAAGAATCAATTCTCTTCCTGTATAATTATACCATCATTTACTCAGTTTGTATTGAATGGAGGGGTTTTATGGCACCAGTAGCCATCCTAATGTATATGGATCTGGTTTTCATCACTTGAGTTCCAGTCTAAGCACACTAGGAAACTGAAAGAAACCATAGAAGAAGAACTTCAGTGATAATTCAGCATAAACAAAAGGCAATAAATGAGGACTGGAGCCTGCTGTCATCATAAACTGTTAAAAAAAAAAAAAAAAAAAAAAGGACATAGTCACCGTGATGTCACCCACTGGTCATTTTGAAGCCTTGAGTGTAGTGATTTGGCCATCACCATGTTTGCTTTTTGGAGCCAGAAGTGACCATATTTGAATGAGAGGGTGGCACTAACTTAGCATGGTGCCTTTACAATCTATGGTTAACAATGATGATACTAACTAATGCTAATTTTCCCTAGTGAAAAACAGGCTTAAAACCATTAAAACAAAATGTTCTTTGTTTTAAGACTTTTTTTGGCGACCACATTACAGTTCATGAACTGAAAACACAGTGTGAAATAGCAGCAGCTACGCCTATACGCAATGCTTACATAAGCAATGCTGTCGCTCTGCTAGCGACTTGTAAATCACAATGCAGCCATGCCCTAAAGTATACACTGCTTTATCATCAAATTTACATTAAATGGGACCATAATTAACAAAATGAACATCATGCTATATTGAAGACTTGAAACTAATGATTGAGACCATAAACTTATTAAGAAATACTTTACTGGGGTAATAAATAATTTTCTCATAGACTTCCATACAATTGGACTTCTTTTTGCAGCCAGTGGAGTTGCCCCCTGCTGGCTGTTTGATAGAATGCAGGTTTTTGGCACATTCACATTGGCTTCATTTTTCAACCCCAGAGCTTGCCGCTTGGCTATCATTCCTAAATAATTTAGTATCTAACCCCTAACCCTTTCAATACAAGACAAGAAGACGGCTACTACAACTAAATTATGACCAGCTGGTAAACACAAAAATCAATTGAAAGCAAAGTGAAAGTTAATGCTTTATATACATTTATATATACTTTTAATAATAATAGTTGTATTTGGGAACTAATTGCTCAGGGAATGAATTGTGATCCCCCCCCCCCCCCCCATTGTAACTGCTTGTACTTAATTTTATGCAACAGACTTGTGTAAGTTGTTGACTCCAAAGTAGTTGTTATGTTATGTCACAAATCCTGATCATAGGAACACACCTTAAAATCACATTGAATCTCAAATATTCAAGTGAAGCAGCAATAGGCCAAACACATTTTTGAATGTGTTGTGAGCACACGGTGATGGTTTGATGCGACTCGGATTACCGTATCAATATTGTCACCAACACCTCTCTTCTTTCATCTCGATCCCAGCAGAAACTATGCTGTTGCTAATTTCATTATACAGTAGCCACATAATTTGACTGTTTTCATCATTTTTCTACATTTTCCAGCTCCTCCTCATCTCATTGAGAAACCCCAAGATGTCCAAAAGCTTATTGATGACTCGGTGATGTGGGAATGTAAAGCCACGGGGAAGCCGAAGCCTTCCTACAGGTGGATGAAAAATGGAGAGAACCTGGAGTCCACAGAGGTGAGACATGCCAAACGACAGCATCTCTTTAGAAGATAACATTCTACTTCCAACGTTAGACCACAGCAGCTTTGGCACAGATGTGTGTCCCACACTCTGTGTCGCTGCATGAAGAATGTGAGCAACCATGTACTGTATTTTGAAAGCTCTATTGTGCTGCTTGTTCAGGCTTTACTGACTAATTACCATGCATTATTGTCTTCTTCATTACAACACAGCTCCTCCTGTGCAGCAATGTGATTCAGTTCTGCAAAACAGCATTTATTTCAAAGGAATTAGAGTATGTCCACTGTGCTTTGCTTTCCTAAAAGACTAAACTGTAAACAGGCAAAATATTTCATGCTAGTCCGGAAAGCATAGTGATATAAGTGCTACCATAATCTTCTGTTAAATCGTTCTTCGAGGCGAAAAGAGATTTAACATGCAGTTATTAATCCTGTGCCGCTAAAGACGAAAAAGTGAGATTCTTTATACAAACACTGTATATTCATTTTAGCTCTCTGCCCCCTCTGAATTCCCAGTATGGGTACTGTGATGAAAGATGAGCATGTTGTGGCTCCAGCCAGCTTTCTTGTATATCTAACTTTAACCGCAGCAGAACACTGTTGTTGGCATTTGCAAAAAAAATATGATTCAATATTCCTTCATTGTATTGGATTATCATATTGGATCCTTTAGCCAGGTTGTTGGGGAAAGATTGATTGGATACTCAGGCACAGCTTGCACCTGATAAATAAACAGGCATTATGTTAATTTGCTTCATTATGCAAAAAAAAAAAAAAAAAAAAAAGGAGACAAACACAGCAGAGGATATCGATCAGTACTTGAATGTTATACATGTCGCTGGAATGAACCCAGTCTGTCGCTATATTACGAGAGGCAACACTCTGCACAGCAAAGCCTCTTTTTCATAAAAAACAGATTTGGCTTGCCATCCAGGTGCAGCCCACTTATTCCGAGTCTGATCAGAAAAGGACCCCAAGTTCATTAAATCAACTAATTTAACGTACAATAAATAAAACTTAGATGTTATCCTGTTTCTCTTTTGTTTATATACACTATTTTATTTGTCTTGGGTCCCTTTATTCACTGTCAATGGACTAAAATAAACTTATTAGACTCTGCTTTACTTAAGCTTTGTATTAATTCTATGCACTGTAATCTGATGAGTTCGACTAATGCAATGAAACAGGTGTATCATTCATTTAAACAAACAAACTATTACTAATATCTACTGAGTCTGGGGCTATTTTGACCGTTTTTGCATAACATTGACTCCAATAAAACACAAAATACAAAAAAATCCGAATTTGAAAATTGTAGTATTTTGACTATAAACCCCCCCCCCCCCCCCCCCCCCCCCCCCCCCCCCCCCCCCCCCCCCCCCCCCCCACAGTTAGCAATCTTGTCAATTGTTCAATCAGTTCAATGTAGAGCACGTTCAGCAGATTCGAGCATTTTTTTCCGTTTCGTCATATGACAAAAAACGACGAAGATATAAAATAAATGCGATGTTTGCCCCTGTCCCATCTCGCACCCTTTTCCGCATGAGTAAACATGATTTTTACATCAACGTACCTCCGTTTTTACTTAGTCTATCGACACCAAACAAAAACTGGCATAGAGTTTCAAGCCAGCACTTTCGACAGGAGTTGACAGCAGCACTTAATGTGACTTTGTTTTTACACTACAGTGTCCTGAAACTGACATGTTGTTTGATCACGCCGGCGTGATCAGCGATTCCTAAGGGTTAAATACCTCTAGTGAAAGAAATGACCAAACATCACACTGGAATTACTTTTAGAAATAAAGAACTTCTGTTATTTACTTTTGCAAATTTCCCATATAAACAATGAAATAATATTTTGTCCCTTTCCGTAACCAAGTTGTGGCGATAACTATCTTCAAATGTAAAGCAATACACTCAAAGTGACATTTAGATTACTTCTGCTTTAAAGTTATATTAAAATCAAAAACCAAGCACACACACGATCTGGCAGGTATTGAAATAAAATAAATCCCGTTTCAGGCCTGATTCGACGCTTAGGAACGAGAGGCCCAAAACTATTTGGCCACTTCCCTCAAAAGAGCAACAAATAAAATATGGTACCTTGGTCATGACTCCAATCAGCAGTTTAAACCACCCTCACGGTGTCCGGGAAGGAACAGGATGCAGTTTATGCCAGCCTTCGATCTCCGGGAGGGAACAGGATACACGCTGAAAGTCCAAAGATGGCGGGTCCAGCCCATGTAGTGAAACGTCTCTCTGAGCAATGACTTAGTAGCTCATAGCACTGTCCGATAAATCCTCAGGGTTTCCACGTCGAAAATGATGAACTAAAGCCTTTAGCATAAACTGGGTTAGCTACACGATGGCTAACTGTCCATTCACTGAGCTAATGAATGCTAATAAAGCACTCATGCTAGTAACTATGAATCCATTCACTTTGCTAATGGATGCTAACAAACACACGTTCGGCTAACGAGCTAATAAACAAACAAACATGAACAACTTCGGGTAGAAGTATCTTTAGCTGCTCCAAGAGGATACGTAGCATTAGTATCCCGGTCAAGACCATCGGGTAGATAATCTCAGACACGAGGTACACATTTGTTTGTGTACACTGCGCATGTGTAGCTATTCAGTCCATCAAGTTACCCGATTTCACTCACACTCTACTTCCTCTCTAGCTCTCGCTTCACCTGTGTGACCCCACCCACATCAACCAATGAATGACCAGTATTAAATTTACTCTGGAATACTACTTCCTTTTACTGCTATGAACTCTTCAAAATAAAACAAATATTTATTAAACATACATCTGCATATTTTTTAATTTATTTATTCCACTGAACATTTTAATATTTTAGTACATAGGTGTTTTTAACCATATTTATGATGTCTCTTTTAACCTCAATTATTTAACTTAACATCAACTTTATAACAATGTGTGGTATTTTTAACCTGGCTATACAGGGAAAAATAATCAACAATCTGTTTTTATCAAAACCTTTTATAAGGTAACAGTCTTGTTTTTGTTGGCTAGAAATTAAGATTAAGGTTGTTTGGAAAAATAGCAGTTTTTTGTCATTATTGGTTGTTTCTTAAAATAATATAGATTGTTAGCATTCTAATCAGCCATTCACAGTCTATATGATCTATGTTTTTCATTTTGTTCATTTTGTTTTTCATCATGAAACTATATCCTATATTTCTCATTACATTTAAAGTGGGCATATAATGCATATTTCCAGGTCTATATTTTTAATTTGGGGCTATACTGGATATTTAACTCATCCTGACCCTTATGCAGCTCCTCAGTTCACTCTCTCTCAGAAACATCTTCCTGTCTCTTTAAGCACCCCTCCTGATGAGCCCACTATGTTCCGATTGGCCAGCTCTTGGAAGGTGCCCCTTGGAGAAATCCGCTGGTTTCGGAGGCTACGTAAACATGAAACTATAAACCATGAAACTATAGTAATAGGATTTGACTATTTTTTCTTGTTCTTTAGTCAAAGATCAACTTCTCAAATACATCTGTACATATTCAGGCCAAAACCTGATTCAAAATATGAGAGCGAACAATGCAAATAACACATGGAAAAACCTTAACAACAAGCTTAGCAACCAAGGCGACAGAACAGACTGCCATTAATGTACAAGCTAGACAAGCCGACATCAGCTCGTTGGCAAGGTAGAAAAAGCATTGGAAACAAAGCATTCAGAGCATGTTGAAGCTCTTGTTTTTGACTGACTTGCAGGGAATATTTTTATATATTAACCTCAAGTTTTGAAATTTTGACCATGTTTAGCATATCTGATATCATAACGGCAAATAAATAACAGAAAATCAGAAAAAGCATGATGTATCCCTTTTAAATGAAAGCACAACTACTTTTAAAAAAATACCCTCCATAACAGGTGAAAATATTAACACACCTCATCACACTCAGCCATCTGTATTCATAGCACTGAATGCATGATTATGATTGAAGGTTACAATGACTGTGTTGCTTTTTGTTTCCCCTTAACATAGATATAATTAATGGATATATTCAGAATGCGTAGGAGAACGGATTAATCAGCAAAGGTGTTACATTGTTTGAAATGCCACCATTAACCACAGTGGCTTAATGAGTGGAGGAAGGGAAAGGTCAATGATGTAAGGAGCAGTGGGAAGAGGAAGCACCATTTGTTGTTATTTATTACAGTGAATCAATTAGAGCTTTCTGATTGTGTTGTTCACTGGAATATCTCAACAAATGTATTCCTGCCAACAGTTTTCTAACTTAAAGAACAGAAATAGAGCAGTCTACTAATGAAAATAACAGAACACGCAAGTCATTGACTACACAGCACTGTGGACTTCTAGAGGGTCATATATACTGTATACAGCTGAGTATATGTGCATTCAATTATTCAGTGTCAGCCATTTAAAATATTTAAGAACCTCAACTATTTTTAGTGTTTCCCTGTAATAATTGTAACTCTCAGACTCGTTTTACAGGTGCTGGTCTCTTTGTTGGACAGACAGTTAACATACTGCTGTTTCAGATGCAGCCCTTACAAATTATAAGACTCATGGTCTTCCATGATGGTGCTATGTATCACCGCCCTGCATCAAAGCAGCGATAGTTTATTGGAATGCTCCATTTCTTGTGGCTGCTTTCACCTTGAGGGCCTCACTCTCTGCTACTTTATTGACAATGGCTGCAGGATTAAGTGGCTGTGCAATTAAAGGGAAACTCCACCGTGAAACAGGATTTAGTCCATTTAGAGGAGTATGGGACCACCACAGACATGGCGTACTGTAGCATGCTTGAACTGAGGTTATTCTTGTTAGACCTCTTCAAAAATTATTTGAATTTTGAGGAATGAAAATCATTTTGGCAAAGATCCACCATGTCCTGATTAGGAGAGAGTAGGTGGTTTGAATTCCCCTTTCTCCTCTTTTATTCAAGCTCAACTGACGGAAACAGACTGAGTTTAGAGCTTTTGTTCCGGCTATTGTTGAGCTTAGTTCGTGTCTACTTGTAGTTCCTTCTTTCTCAGGCATATGCAGTAGTTTAATCAAATATCTGAATATAATTAGCAGATTTCTTTCACAGTTCTACTCTGATGAGCACAGCATCATTTCTTGTTGTTAAGCCCTGTAGTGACATTATCCTTTCATTGTTTATGAGATCGAAATTGTGAGATCAAAATCAATTTTATGTTACCCATGTGTTCATTTTTGTTTTGTTTTGGGTTTTTTTTAAATTACATTTGAATAAAAAGATTTTCCCTCTTTTTCTTAAATCCACAGTAGTAGTTTGATATTATTATGTGATATTATAAAGAGTAACGTATTTCCTCTTTTAATTTCTACAGCTGTTTTGCATCATCTCAACAAAGACTTCTAGTAATCAGTCTTTCTAGAGAACATACCTATTACCAGCAATCAAACAGAAGCAGCTCACTTTTCTAAACCATAAAAGTCATTCCTTCATTCCATCCCTTCTTTATGTGTTTTTGCAGTTTTATATCAAATGAATCAACCCAGTGTTGTTGGCAAATGACATTGCCAATCATTTTCATTCAGCATAAGGCGTACAGATGGTCCCCCCAAGTCCCTGCATGAAAAACTGCTGATTTGAGAGGAACGTCATGCTTAATTAATAGCAGCCGTAAACGGGAGTGCTTTCCATGCATAGACTGATATACGCCACCATTTGCCTCCCTTGCCAGCAGGGATATTCGCCCCTGCACATCCCGAACCGCAGAGCGTTATGGAAATTCAGTCACAACCTGCTCAAACACAGGATTAGTTTGTGATCTTTCAGTGAGGACAGTCTCTCTTTTCATGTGACAGTACCTTAATCCCCCGCGACTGGAGTTCAGGCCGCTCAGACATCCCTATGGAAATGGGCTCTAATGACATTATGGGTGAGCCCGCGGAAAACACAGGAGCTGAAGGGCATGAGGAGGCGGAACCTGACACGGCTGCACAGAGATGTATGAAAACTGCTCAAGGATTTAACACTGTATAGAGAGGGAGTTGAAGGAGAACCTGAGTTCACAGAGATGAACATATATTGAGGATTAAATGTCCAACAGATGCACTGATCCTACTGAGCTTTTAGTTCATCATGCCCAGCCGTCCTTAGATAGATCTTAATTTGATGGCTCAGTGACGAGCAAGATTCCTCCTGCAGGCAGGCAAAAAAACGACAGTCCAAACAGATGATGAGAGGGTACAGCATGACCATGTACACACAGCACTTAGTATGTATAGTGCATACTTATCAGAAAAGCAATTTTCACAATGCAGTATACCCTCAGATGTTAAGATATTCCTTCCCCTCTTATCCCCTCCTCCTGCTGAAGGGGAAACAGGCCCTGTGGTGCAGTCGGAGATATAAATAGGGCATGGTTTTATTTCACTCTCATAAACATGCAGATTGATTAGGGTCATTTTCTGCTAGCCTGCCTCCATCCACCCAAGCCTTTCCCTCCATTAGTGATGAAAACCTAGATTTATTGCCACGTCTGTCACTTCCAGACCATAATTCACTGGCCCACTGGCTGGCTGTTTTTATGTAGATGAGCAGTGGGAATAGAGCATATTAAAGACATGTGTCTCTATGTCCATAGGAGCGCATACAGGTTGGCAATGGAGCATTGTCAATCAGTCGCCTGACCCTGTCAGACACAGGAATGTACCAGTGTGTGGCCGGGAATAAACATGGCGAAGTCTACTCCAATGCAGAGCTCCGAGTTATAGGTAAGCCGTTGGCTTGGTGTGTGGATGTGTTTTGTGTGTCTGTGTTGATGGGTGCATAAGGTGTACACGTTGGCATGGAAACATGTGCGCAGGCATACATTTGTTTGTATTTGTTTGCGAGTTTGCTCCATCTTCTTCCTCTGCTCAATAGTGCCGGATGACCTGCGGCCTCTC
Source organism: Euthynnus affinis (assembly GCA_029490765.1). Classification (NCBI taxonomy): domain Eukaryota; kingdom Metazoa; phylum Chordata; class Actinopteri; order Scombriformes; family Scombridae; genus Euthynnus; species Euthynnus affinis. The sequence goes on along the minus strand of CM055840.1, from coordinate 5,938,461 downwards.
TCTTATTGGCCACTAATTGAAAAGCATTAATTATAAGATAAATGCGTCCGTCTGACAGTGACGTATGCCAGAGCTGCTCTGTTCACCAGCCTCGCCCATCTGTCCTGTCAAGCCTGTCACTCTCCACTCTGAGCCTGGCAGCAGCTCTCATTCACTATATTCATCCTCCAGCATGTCTCATCTTGACCATGTTGCTGATTGGAATCAGGCTCAGCACAGTAGCGTGCGCTAGTCAAACTGAAGGTGGAGATTCAAAGGAAAAAGATGCCAGGGACACTGTCGGGCAGTTGCGCACCTTTTGAAAAGGGCACATATTTTTAAAGTTATGTAGCTTAAATTAAAAGTTTAAGAACATGACATTTCTGTCTCCGCTGTGAAAATGTGATATAGACTCACATGTAGCCTAACTGAGAATAGCAATACGTTACATAAATCTCTTGAGCTCCACATCAATCATGGGCTTTAGTATTTAGTTTTCTAATTACTAATTATTCAGATTATAAAGAATGTAATGTAGTGTCTTGGAATTAACCATGGCAATAAAGCATAAAGCATGGATTGTAATTTATGTACTAATTTTCAAAATGGGGAAGAAATTATCAGTAATAAATTTAATTTGAGATAAATAATCAGAGATAATCTGCAGGAACAGAGGTGCAAACACTACCTTTAATATGCTGCTCTTGTCTCAGCTGTTGCCCCAGATTTCTCTCACAGCCAACTGAGGAGCCAGACGCTGGTGAAGGTAGGAGGAGATGTGCTCATCGAGTGCAAGCCCAAGATGTCTCCTTGGGGTGTGATCTCGTGGAGGAAGGGCAGTGAACCACTCCGAGAAAGTAACAGGTAACAAAACACTCAGACATTTTGTTCTGCTTTAACCCCACTGTGAGAACTGCTGGACTTTTCCCTATGTGTGTTCTCATTAGTTTTAGCCAGGTACGGATCCCTGGAGGCTGCGGCCCTGTGTATTAATACAGACAGATCTCATGCTAAGCAACACTCGTTCCTTCCAGACGTAACATCTTGTTCACATTTTAATTATTCATTATAAGCCATCTCCTATGCAATGTTGCCCAGCTGGTTGCAATATTGGGCGAGTCGCACATATGATATGAAAAAAATGTCAATCATTGGTGCATTAATGTGCTTTCAGAGCCTGCTTGTCTCAAACCCTTTGACAAAAATCTCAGATTCTGGCACTCCTGGCACTGCAATTTAGACCATTCTTTTTGTAATCTTCTATTTTTTGAGTCCCCCAACTTCATGAAAGTGAAATATTAAATTGCTGGAATATCCCTTTAAAACATACTGTACACTGTAAAGGGATATTACACTTGTTTTTAAGCAAGTATTTCAAACAGGCAAATGTAAAATGGTCAGTATAGAGTGAAATATTACATCACCCCTACAAGATATGTTGTAAAATCCATAATAAATTATAATTATTGTGCATTGCATTGTTGGTCCATCAAAATTGACTTTTGACAAAGGAGAATATTCATTTGGTAAAATTCTACATAATCATCTATTTTATCACATGGTTAGATGACTGAGAGGTTTTATGGATTCAAAAATACTGTATCATGGTACGCCAAATGGCTCCAGTTACTGTGATATATTTTGTTACTCTATGTCCATGGAGAGATTTTGATGCAGTCCTCGGATGTGGTGAGAACACTTGCAGAACAGCGAAAAGAAAAAACAGCATGAAGCCTCACTGAGTAATGGTTAATGGGGTTTGCCGTGTTTTATCTTTAGTCATGGCCAAACATACCGGCTGCTGAGTAAATTCAAAGTGCTAATCAAGTACTTTTCACCTCAGCGGGGATGATAAAGGCTCCTGAAATCAAATTATTCAACTTCTGACAAGTTTTTGAGGAACAGAGGGTGATCTTGGTGTTCTGCCAAGGTTGACCCCTGAGATGTGATGTGTGCTACATGTGATAACTTTTGCTAGTGTTTGTGTGTGTCTGTCTGAATGAAGTGTGAAGTCTGGCCCAGTAGCCTAATTGCAGATAGGGGTCACCCATTGGGTGTCACCACTCTAGCATGACTCTGCTCTGACAGCAGGGCTGTGTGCACAGTGTCTTGCCAGGCTTTGCATATATACAAAGCAGTGTTGTTGCTTGTCAAACAAAGTGGCGGGGAATTTGCATAGTGGTTTCACTGCTGGTGCCCTTCACTTGCCCTGTGCCACTTCCATCACACATTTCAACCTCACAGCACCTGGACCATCGTGAACTCAGTTTAAAATTGATTACACATTTGTCTTTGGCATAACACATATTGATGTCGTAAGTGATAAATGAAATGGCAGTGTCTGTAGCAGTGTGAAAGAGATGCTTTGTTTTCCTGAAATTCTATCGCTGCATATATTTGTGCTTCAGTATTCTCACTTATTCCTAACTATTATTCACACAATGACCAACTGCTGTGATAAATAATGAATCATTAAAGATATAAATCATTTAAGTACAAATTACTGTTGAATATTTAAAATTAGGGAATTGTATTGTTGCTACTGTAGCTGAAAGATGGATTGGCTGCAGACGCTTAACTTAGTCCTTTAGAGCACTCGATGATAATGGACAATTAGCAGATGAAATTCTTCAACAGTATCTTCATTCTGGTAGCTCTATTTTATGTTAGATGTTCAGAAATATGTTTTGATATCTTTACTCGCACTAAATGAACTAGGGATGCACAATGATATCAGCATGTCATCGGTATCGGCCGATAAAGGTTTGAAAATGAAATATCGGCTCCGGCTGTGCTTCCCTCTGCGGACTGTTTCGCCCTGATGTTCCCGTTGCTTCCTCCGCAAGCTCCACTTCACTCAGGCGCCCCACAGAGCAGCTGCTTCTTTCCACTTTAACCTGAATAACAAACCGGGGCTCGGTGCTCCAGTTGGATCCACATGGCCACATGGCCTAGTTGGCTGTGCTTCCCTCCGGCCAGGCTGCAGCTAACGCTCTGCTAGCCTCCCAGCTAGCGCCGGCTCTCCATGTGGATCCAACAGGAGCACTGGGCCCCGGTTTGTTATTCAGGTTAAAGTTGGAAGAAGCAGCAGGTCTGTCGGGCAGCTGAGTGAAGTGGAGCCTGCGGAGGAAGCACCGGGAATATCAGGGTGAAACAGTCCATGGAGGAGCTGGTGTGTTCAGCTGCACAGCTAGGAAACACCTCCGCTGACAGGATGTACTACTCTGTTTGAAAAAACTTCTTCTTCTTCTTCCTCTTCTTTTTGGTTTATAACAGCAGTTGGCAACCCGCGTATTAGGTATATTACCACCACCTTCTGCTCCAGAGTGTGGACCAGAGATTAAATCCTGCACATTAATCCTTTCTGTCTAATAAACTCAAAGAAAACTCTACTGCTCGACCCATTTGGCAGGTTCATTAAAGTCTTAATGGTGAGCTCCTGAACGTCATGTGGAAAAAATGTATGTATATATCAGTATCGGCATTGGCAATCGGCCAAAATGGGTTGGAAAATATCGACATATTGGATATCGACCAAAAATCCTATATCATTCATCCCTAAAATAAACGATATTTGGCTCAGACCACCTGTGCTGCTGCTCCAAAATTAAGAAGAAGCACAGATTTGAATTTAAAATTCACTAGTCCCAGATGCATTACATTAAAAGGACATTTTTGCCATGGTGCCCGACTGTCTTGCCAGCTCGGAGGTGCAGTAACGTTTTACAGAGCTTGAAAACACATGCCAGAGCCTTTAAATATGCTGGCTCCCCCCTTATTCTCTTTCCTATTATCTCCCTTTCCTCTCATCTGTGACATACAGACATACACCCTTGTGCTGTATGCTACACAACAAATATGTTAAGCATCTGTTCTGGTGATCATTAGAACACTTGTCCTTTAAATGCATGCCCGGTAATAGCTGTCTTGCCTGTAGGTCGACTAGGATATTCAGTCTTATCCTGCCGGTTGTTTGTAAAATCATAAAACGTTAGTGAAAGCAGGCCACTGACACAAATGAGTGAACTGTAAATGATGGAGCAAACAATATCCTGGTTTCACACATGAACTGTTAGGCGTGCATGCTGTAATTCTTCCTATGTAATTGTATTTATGTTTTTATGTACTATGTTTGCATGCATGTACAGTATGTGTGCATGTCGGAGCATGCCTGTTTGGTTATGTACCTGTACTGAGAGGTGCGAAATCATGAGAGGTAGCTGTGAACCCCTTTTGTTGAAGATTAATTGCCTTAATTGCGTTAGCACTCCATAGTGGCTCCAGTGGAAAGGGAACTGGTGTCACCAGCTGGGTAATCCATCTTCATAGCAGCAGCCCCCTTTTTTTCTGCAGGAGACCAGTGGAGGGAGGGGATGTCTTATCTACCCCAGACAACCCTGCAGGGACGAGGTTTAGATGACATCAGCTGGAACAAAGCAGCTGAGAGCGCAGAGCAGAGCAGGTCTTGCTGATGAGTGTGTAAGTTGGCCGTGTCAGCCACAGAGAGCAGCCTAAAAAACATGCCATCTCAATATGTCACTCGCAGGGAGAAATCAAGTTTGTTAGGCCCCTCACACCAGACACACTCAATCAACTGTCCTCTCACAAGCCGCCGCAGGATATGCTGACGTCCTGATGTTCTGCCCTCCTGCATTAAACACCATCTTTTAAAGACCTTGAGTATTTATCTCTATCGGCTTTGGCAGTCATGCAAATATTTGTGCTGGATCTTTCAATCCTTTGAAGAAGGTGTTTACGCCTGGAGGGAGGCATTAAAGTGCTTTGGGTGTGGCCGGGACAAATCCCCCCACTTTTGTTTCCACGGCGCCCTGACGCAGCGGCGTGTCTCTTCAGCTGCACGGAGGATACATGGCGCCTTGTGTGTGTTTCGGTGCAGATTGCAAATGAAGTTTTATCTTTTTACTCAATATTATTCATACTGCCCCCACCCCTCTTGCCACTCCATCCCTTTCCTCCCTAAGGAGTTGATGGGCAGTCAAAAGTTCAGCATGCCCCAGGTACCCATGGTAATTCCTTTTAGTAAGCACAGTCCAAAAGGTCATACATCTCAAATAGGTTTGAGATATGGCAATGTGATGCAAACACTTTATGCTAAAATTTTATTTTCTGTTATTGTACTGTGTGATTTTTTTCTGGGTTATGCAAAAACATATTTAAACTGGGGGATAAATATGGACCCTACTGGTGGATGGATTCCGAGGGAAGTTAATTTTAGTCCTTTATATGTATTATAATTGCTGAGGGGAGAACAAGAACAAAGGGCACCTGGCTAACTGCTGCTGAGCCAAAATGCCAGTTGGTCTCCTGTTGTGTCCATAAGTGCAGGACATAGCCCATATGTAATACATCGAAAATTAGTTATGTAGTTTGATTAATTTATTAAAAATCCCACATACATTGCTAAATATTGGTTTAAAGCCATTTGAAGGGATTTCAGGTTTAACAATGAATGAAATTAAGCAACTACTGATCATATCAATTGTGATATTTAGAAAGGCAAAGACCATGGTACCATTTTTTCATTTTATATTCACTTTCCAGATTAATTTTTTTTTAAAAAATCAAACATTTCAGTTTGCCCAAAACAGCTGTGGATGCACTGGGGTGTCTCTGCTGCAGTCTGTGAAACCGTCTGTTCTGATGATCAGACTTGAATGGGAGAAAGAAACTGTTCTCTGATAGCTGAAAATGGCCCTGATGGTTTTTATAGGTGCTGTAATGGTTTATTTGGCACCACTATTTACAGTATTCTACAAATATCAGCTGTGGATCTTAAGGTGTTTTTTTTTTTAATGTCTTTTAGAAGGTGATATAAAAGCCCTGTCCCAGATATTCTCAATTTCTCTACTGATTCCAAACCAGAAATTGATATTAGATACTATTAAATACCTACTGAAATATTAAAATATTTGAAAGTGTGCACCAGTGTTAGCTGTAGCACACATTGTGCACTTGGCGATGTAACCATTTGAGTGACATCTTTGAACAAGGTGAGTACAGGAAGCTTGTTGCCAAGGTAACATCTGATCAAAGTTTTATCAGCTCCTTTTACCCTAGATTAGTGGTTTCAAACAACTACAAATGTACAGTCCCACAGCACACACAAAGAAACCTAAAGGAAGAATGCTACTGGAAGGAAGGTGAAGCTACATTTCTCCAAAACACTCACCATGTTCAAATTCACATTTCAGTCAGAGCTTTTCCTGTATTTTGAGTACAAATTCAAAATCTTTATGTATTTCCTGCAATAACATCAATTTGACCTGCTTTTATTAAACAGATAAGGTTAGGTCTTGATGCATTAAATAAAACTGAACATAAAATATTCACTGTTAGTAAGAAATCTCACAGCAACCATTGTCTTAGTGGCCTGCTTGGCCAACGATCAAAACAGTCATTATTGGTCGGTTCGGTCGTGAAATGATAAGACAGAATGCTAATCTTGTTGGAAAACGCTCCCCTCTTCAGTGATTTAAAGCATCTAAATCAGCGCTGCCTTATTCTGTAAGTACATTCATGGTGGCTCAGTACAAACAAGCTGCATCTTTATCACACATTGCAAGTAAATCACAGCTTATTCAGATGGGACAGCCATGGGTTATAGAAAACACTACAATTAGCAGGCTGAAGGCTAGAAATGTTCACATCACTGTCCTCTGGCTAGATGGCAGGAATTTTCGGCATCACTGGCCAGAAGAGTTGCTGTGGTACGATGTGTCCACAGGACTTCCTCAAAATGAGCTGAAAGTTTTAAAATGAGTGAAATTAGTAGAAATGAAGCCAACATTCGGTAGATCTATCATGTACTATGTCACATAAACTCGGCCATGGTTCACATATTTCGCCTCAATTCTAAAAAATGTTGGCTGCAACAGATTTCTTTTGGAGTTTCATTTATCAATGATTTAATATGTTACCATATGTCATTTATAGTAAATCTGACTGTTCTCCCTATATTCAGCTTTGTCAGTTTTTAGTGTCCTGATGATGTGGGATGTGTATTTTACTTTAAAGAAACTGAAGTATTTAAGAAAATTACAACAGATGCATCATTTTTATATATAAAATTAATCATTTTATGATATCATATTGGTATTTGTAAATCTGTATGAAACAGAAATACAGCCAAACCAGGCTTGAAAGACAGCTAAAAATGAAATCATTTTTTGAGCCACATATCTCATTGCACAGTAACTCCATGTTTAACATATCCAAATTATCCCTCAGTCTTGTCAAAAAGGAAACACTATCAAATCTCAATCTCATTGGGAAATTGACCCACATGTCAGCCCCTGCCTCCTCCCATAATGTTTTTTTTTTTTTATCACTTCTCACAAATTAAGCTCAGACGTGAGGCCTCTTTAATTCTGCTTTTTACTTTTGCCAAACTATCGACACAGATGTCGAAGAGCAAGTGTGGCGCATGATTCAGTGAGCATGAGAAATCTCTATCCCTATATGACTCATTTCATGCCTTCAGCACTTTTGAAATCATCTGCTAGGTGTGTTTACAGCTTTAAGTGGTGTGTGTTAATGTCTGAGCTGTAGGTGCAAGCTTAACATGACAACTTTTTGAGTGGCTCACTGAGTTTAAGTGTGAAGACACAAGAGGATGTGTATGTGGCCTGGATGTTGATTAGTCCATTAGTCTGTAGAGAGTGCAACACTTGTTATAGCCGGATTGGCCAGATTCTGTCTGTAGTCATGACCCAGCGGTACACTGTTCTTCTCGCATATTATACATCCCTCCTACATTGGCAGAGCAAATAAGCATGGCTGTCACGTAAATGAAGAGATGTCTCGCAGAGTGATCTCCATTTATAGGCCCATCTGCTCTGCCAGACGCACTCCAGAAAGAATAAGTGTCAGGAGAACACCAAAACTGTGGATGAGACATAGCAGTGAACTTTGCATTAATTTACTTATCGCATATCTTGCTATCTTTCCATGATGCCTTTGTTCTGTTTCAAGGAGATTTTAATAAGAGTCTCATCAAATGTCTCAGGGCTTAATTTTTATGAAGACTTAAAATTAATCAGCGCTTCATGGAAACAGGTGTATTAATAAAGGTTGTGATTAAATGATCTGTGTGAACGGATGGCCCGGCACTATTTCAGTCTCCTAATTCTTAGTCTGCATGCTGTTATACTTATTAAAAACATTGTTTGTCATGTTTAAATGTCACTTCACATTTTTTGCTCATCAGATCTCTAATTTCCTCATTTGACTCTAATTGAACATCTGCTTGTGAAGTGGAGTTCTGGCTCTCTGTGGAGGTTAGCAGTGTGAGTGAGCAGTGCCAGGCCTGAATACAGAGAGCTTATGTGCCCAGAAGGACTTGTTTCATTACTTTGCCTTGAGGAAAGGTTTACTACCTGACAAGGCTGCGGTGGACAGCTGACTGGTGCTTTTCGTTTTTTGTCTTTGCCTACACCTCTCCACCCTGGCTGTAGCTAAAAAAGCCACATGAAGGAGTGCGGTCCCCCTCGCCTGAGAATGGGAGCAAACCGAGGATTAGTGCTTTGCTGATCCTGGCAGCTGCAGACAACAACCAACACTGTTCAGAGGTGCCTGCTAGCACACACACATCCGCATAGCAGATTAAATGTTTTATTTATCCAAACATGTCTCAGAGTTAGAGCTGCTCAGGAGGCAGAAATAATCTCGTTGGTTGGTTTAAACCTCAGTGGGCAGAGCCAAAGTCCTACATTTCTTTTGGAGGGATTTCAGGTAAATGGCTAATCAAAATCAATGTAATAATATAGAATGTGTTAATGACAAAAAAGTGTCACTATAGCATGGGAAGCTATAGGCAAGCACTGTATGAGTAATTTGAACATGAATGTGCAGCTACAGGCAGGCTTACTAGCCCACTCAGATATGGCTTGATTGTATTTCTATTAATAGTCAGCGATGACATTCCAAGATGTCTTCCGCCTTGTCTTTTTTCATGCTGTGTGTCCAACCTTTGGCCATTGGCTGCCCCAAAAGTCACTTCACTGCAGATGAATATGAATCAGTAGTCTGATATATTTGTGGCTCGAAGCGGGGGCACTGCACCATGTGTTTGACACGCTGTGATCATCAGATCCATTTGCAGTAGATGAGAGTGGCCCGTGATCTTCACATTGCTCGCTGTGGTCTAGAAAGGGTGGATTAAAGGCATTTGCTTTTCCCATTAGAGACATCATTTCAAGTGGGCTGCACAATAGAAGATTAGCAACATTAGCTTAGCAACCGTAACTAGGCGCGTAGGCCTTTCAAGCTTTGTGCTTCTCCAATTGTTGAAACTGTGTGCATGGGGTTGTAGATACTCTGTACATAAAGAGTTTCGAGGCTGGAGGGTTTTTTAGCCTTTGAAAAACCAAAAACACAAAATCAAAAGTGTAATGAAGAATGAAACAGTATGTTAGTTGTTGTATCTTAATGTGCCTAACTAACTGGCTTATTACCTACTATAGTAACCTTGTTTTGTGTTACTTTCAAGGCCAAGGAGTATTTCATATTACATTATGTTGTGGGGTTAATGATTCTTTAAAAAAAAAAAGGCCCACTCACAATACAACATCTATTCCAGCTGGCAAAATTGACGCTCTAGAAATGAAAACCCTGTTTTTATCTACCTCTGTCTGAAATCAAGGACCTGTTGTTCCAAAAATGAGTGAGAATTTCAAGTGGTAAGTCTGCCTCGATTATTATTGTAAACTGCATATATACTGTGCGAGAATGGAAAGCTTGACGAGCAACAGTAACTAAGATGCGGAGCTTAGCAAATAGTCAATTAAGTTAATTAAGTTTTCCAGACTTGAATCTTGTAGATAAATGCTGAGGTTGAAGAACATAGTTTGTCTTTACAAAGCTACAGATTTTCTTTTAAATACATTACAATAGCATATTGTTATTCTAAATTTAGCCAGAGACACTGTAGTTCTTTAGCTCTGCTCAATGTGGTTGAACTGACATACTGAGGATTGTTGACTATATAATGTGTGAATACACTGCCATTTTTTTACTTGACAATTTAACATGCCTCAGATGGCTTTTTGACATTTGGTGAGTGTGATTTATATTGAGGGGCATATACTTTATGGGTAGACTGTACATCGGCCTTTGCTTGTCAGTCAAGATTATGGACATTAAATTGATTTTGCTGTTGTATTTAGAGACCATCAAATTAGTAGATCAATTGACCCTCCAGCCATATATCTGAAGGTCCCACTGCATCACTCAGAGTATAACCTTTGAGCCATTAAAGCTTCAGATCATATAGTGCCATAAAATTTCAATCATCTATCTGCACCATTTTGCTAAATTAGCAGTTTTTCCTTTTTTAATGGATGAGGGGGTGGGGTGGGAGGTTGTAACACATGTTTCTGCAAAGAATCTGGTGCTGACTGACTAAACTGAAAAAATATCAGACCACAGATAAAGTGAATTCTGCGATGTTTGGTGAGATTAGGTCAGAACTCTCTTTACCCGTCTACATCCCATGTACTGCTCGCCGGGATTATTTTTATCTGGGAGACTGTGGCTGATATCATTTTTCAAAGTGAGAATCCGCCAGCGCAGCATGAGTAATCCATCTTGGTTCCTCTGACAATTTCCTGTGGAACATGTGTGTGCTCTTTATTCCTGAAGGGATACCTCAGCACACGAGAAGAGATGAATATCTCTGGAAGGGAATAAACCAGGAGAGCAATTTGTGATTAAAGGAATCCTCTAGAAGTACATACACAAACCCCTCTGCGGCCCAGGCTGATAAACTCCCTCTCCTCACAATGCAATTACAAACACAATCACATCATGTTCCACAGGCGAGAATTAAGACGTTCTCAATCAGCCTGCTTCATTAAGACACCTTCCTATTAAAAAAAATGGAGAATTTTACACATTTATTCTGAGAAAGTTCATTTGCACTAAGGTCCTTAGACAGTAGACTGTGTGCACTTGTGTGTGTGAGAGAGAGTAAGAGAGTTGAAGTGTGTGTGTTTTTATTGTTATTTTTTCATTATGGCACTGATAACAAGTTGACAATATTTTCATGCCTGGGGACATTATGTGAGCAGTTTCTCCCTTTATTGTTGAAGGGAGACCAGGTACAAAAATGTGTTTTAAATTTAATTTCATTTATCTCAACATTATGAATATTGAGGCTTAACTTTTGTTATTTAATAAATAAATCTAGCGACCAATTCCTGGAATGGAGCATCCAATATTCAAATGGTCTAGCAAACTGTACCTAAAACTGTTTTATAATATTATGAGTAAGTGTACAATTCCTGCTGTATCTATCAAAAGAAAAAAAAATAAATTCATCTTAGCTGTTGAGGCTATGGGGAAGAACTTGCCATTTCTCTGCTTACATTATGGTAATACACACTGGTGTGCATTTCATAGAGTAAGAGATTAATACTTGCATTGCAGCCCAGCACCCCTGTCCCCTGGCCGTGTTTTTATAAAGCAACAATATTGCGAAAGAAGCTTTAATGTTAGCCGGTGCCCTGGAGACAAGTGTCAATACACAGTGAACCAAAAGGAAAGTTATTTCAAGTATTGCCTGCAACTTACTCCACTGGTAATGTAGCTGAATAGAAAAAGAGCTCATAACCCTGCTTCCAGTAGCAGGGCTCGCCTTTGTTGAGAGTTGAAGAATGAGTGCTTATTCTGTGTCAATCATTCTTAATCATTTGCGCTGTCTTGAAGCGAGGAGCTCCCCTGCAACGGTGGTCACAAAAGCAGTTGTTATATTGTTGTTGAGCTTTGATTGAAACCTCTCAAAGATCCCTGTCAGATGGGCATTTTCTACACGACAAATGGTAATTGTCTGCAAAGCACAGTACTTTCTTACAGCTCAAAGCCTGGTAGAGTAAATTGTAATTGAGCTGCCTGATAACTTCTAACACTGAGGGAGTTATGTATGCTCCTTTTTTTGGCTACCAGGCATTTTAATATGATCAGGCTGAGCTCTGACTCACTGGCATATTTAAAGCACAACTCCTCGCTTTTTTTTTTTTACCTGTACTTATTTCTCCATCCTACCAACTGTCATCGTTCTTATAAAGATGCAGAACTCTCTTACACTTTACTGCAGCATTATGGATGTTCCAAAGTTAAACCCAGAACGTTGAACACATTGTCTCTACAATGTCTCACGTACAGTAGTAATTTATGTAGCTATTCTTTTGGTCTTCAATGTTCAGTGCCAGCAGCTTCCTGTCTACATATTTGTGAAAAATGAAGAATGATAGTTATTAGGTCAGGGCTAAATTTAAAGTTAAATAGTTTCATGACACACTTTTAATAATTTTGGGGTCAAATGTGTTTAAGTATTCAGTGGCCTTGTTCTTGACTGTGTTAAAGAGATGCACATCCAGGTAAGACAGTACAGCAGGTATTTTTAGAGAAACAGCTGTCAAGATTTTGGTCAGATTTGCCATGCTAGCATCTGAGGCTGTACAGTACTTGGGCACAACGGTGGTTTGAGCTAAATAATAATGTTGGAATGCTAACACAAGTTCACAAAGACAATGTTGATATGTTAGCAGGTATAATGCTTACCATGCTCAACCAAATTAGTGGACAAATACATATTTTAACCCAATGATGGCAGTAAGTGAAAAGTCCTCAAGGAAGCAACAGAGTCTTGAGGACTCTTCCTGTATGGAATGTCTAAATTTCATGGTGACCCTTTCAGTATTTGTTGAGATATTTCAGTCTGGACCAAAGTGGTGGGTGGGGTCACCGACGTTACCGTCCCTCAAGCCTTGATTCTAGCATAGCAGAAAAACAATAAGGAAATGAAAAGGGAAATATAGTCTATGACCAGCACTAAGCTGTCATTCATTGCACCAGAGTTCAGGGTTTGGTGGATTGACTCTATTGTGGCATTTAATTTTTAGCTAGGCACAGCTTTGCATTTGAAATCACCTCAGAGTTAATCATCTCCTATCATACAGCCATGTGGTAATGCTGGGATCATTTGCTGCGGCTAATGATCCGTTTGACAAGATGAGAGTCATTGGTACAGGTCTGAGTACAGCAAAAATCAATATCAATTACACCTGTATCGAAGAATTGTCAGAAGTAAATGCCCAGGTGTCCCTGTTTCACCAGTGTCAGCCAATCGCTTTGTCAACTGAAAGAACAACGAAAATCAAGAGCACACCTGCTTTGTGGTCTCTAATAGACCGTTAACCTTGATGTTGACAACTTCACAAGAAAACAACGCATATTCTTTTTGTCATAATGCTGCATAAAGCAGACATCTGAGAAGTTGTACCGCAGTTGCATTGCACTCTGCAGGTTTTAGCGTTTCGGGTGTACGCTGCACAGCTGGGCTTGATTTATGCAGCTGACAAGGCCGTTTCTCTCCAGCACAGCACACTGTGGGGAACCTGAGGAGAGACAGCCTTTCAATTTATCTCAAACAGCCCCACCCCCTATACACTTCAGGGTTTTTAAAGCAGCCAAGAGCATAGATCAACACCTGAAGTTAGGTCCCACCCCTTGTGCCGTCTCAGAGGATACGGTGACCTCGCCTCTTTCTCCGCACACTCACCGCATTCCAGCCTCCGGCGCTGTTAGCAACACTGACGTTTTGATACAATTATGATTAGAAACATCACCTGCAGGTAGGTCGATGATGGTCAACGGGGGTCGGAAACGGTAACACCGACACACCTCACCTTATCTGTGAGCTTGCCGCGGCCGGCAAACACAATATCAAACACTTCCCCTGCAGTGCTTTTTTCATACTTACTTTATCCATTTAGTTAACTGGTATTTGGAAGTGAATGGCTGCTGCAGTGGCGAGTTGAGCAAGCGGTGTGTGCACTGAGGCAATAATCTTTGTGTATAGAAGGCCTTAGCTGAGACTAATTATTTGGTGAAATCACCGTAAGCTTGTGACGATCTCTCTTCCTGTGGTCTCACGGCTGAGTAATTCCACTGATAGAATCTTAACCCCTATTTTCACAAGCCTGTTTTATTTACCCTGTTAATTAAGTAGAGACGCATACAGGCCTCCACCCTGCAGTCATGCTACCAATCAGCCATGGCATCTCCGAGTCACTAAGTATTCATGAACGGACCTTTTCGGAACTCTCAAATCACGGTCTGATCTGTGTTTATGCATTTTGTTTGCACGCTGAATTTTTATGAGTACACTCCGATTCTTCAGCGGCATTAGCGAGTTAGTGCACTTATGTAGAAAGCGAGCTAACACGATTTCACTATTTGAGCACGAGGCTCCTGCTGTTGCCATTAGAAACTCACTTTACATTCCAGACCCACACTTAGTTCAAAGCCGCTGCTCTCGACGCACAATTTCCTTGCCTTTCTTGTGACTCATTATTTGGACTGTGACAGTTTCCTCTCACAATGTAGAATTTATCAAACAGATCAAAGACAAAATATGTCTGAATGAAACATCAAAACAAGGTTTTCAAGTGCCTTTTTGATTGTGAGGAAGCTTACAAAAAGCAACGCCTGAATCTGTTAACAGCTTCTCAAAGAGAAAGTAAGGAAATAACAAAAACAGGTTTTTACTTTGGAGCCGGCTCTTCTCTGCGATTTCCACTTCACAGTGCCCGTGATAGCTGCTCTGTGACTGATGTTATTTGTCTCTTTCATCTTGTCACAGAGCAGGGAGGATCAACACTGTATAGCCCCTGTCCTCAGAGGCTTGATCTCACCCAAAATACACACCTGTGTTTTTCAGGATTACGAGAGTGCATTTGGACATCCCGCCGTGTTCAAAATAATCGCCTCCTTTAGGAGAATTATTGCCGTGTCCATTAAACCTGTGTGAGGCAGGGATGAAAGGAGCGGCACTTGTGTTCATCTCACCTGTGAATTATTGATACCTGCCCCTCCGCTGGCTTCTCTCGGGATGGAGGTGGGAAAAGTCTCCTCACATAATGGGCACATCGCACAGACATGTTGTCTGGGCCGTGGCAGAGGAGAGAGAAGGCAGGAGCAAAACCGAAACGTGTTAATAGTAAGCTTCCATCTCTTATTCACCACTGCTGTGCTTCGGTTGACTTCCACTGTATTTGACCTCATCTGCTCTTCCATTAGCTTCAAACTGAAATGATGAACACTTATGCAGACAGCCGGTCTGCTCCTCTTTCTGTAACATCGCTGAAAGGAAAGTGCCTCCCCAGTCTTCATATAAAGCTTTTAAAAAAAAAAAAAAAAAAAAAGGTAGACGATGCGGTGAATGGCCAAGAACAGTCTTGGCTCTACAGGAGGGCTACTGAGGATTTAACTCTCTGTAAGAGCCATTGTGCACACATGCAGCACCACTTGTTCGCTCTCCGCAGAGCCTCCTCTTACAAGATGCACGGTGCACAAGTCACATGATAGCTGTTTTGTCCCTGAGGATAAGGGGATTGTGGATATACACAGCACAGTGCACAAATGCAGGTATTTAGTTATGTTGAGATATTGCCGCGAGCCTTGTGGTGGTTGACTTGAATTAGGTCAGAGCTTGTTCTAGTTAAAATGATGTGTTTTCCCATTTGTTTTTACTCTCGCTGATTACAAAAAGTCCACTAGTTAATTGATAGTAGATATGCATGCGGTAAAGCCTTAAGTCCACATTTTCTTTTAAATAACCTGAGTCATCAGAGTGCCAGCATTGCGGTGTAATTAATGTATAGTATTTGTTTTCATTGTGCTTACGCTGCTCAGGTTTATGGTCAGTTGTGCCACCACAGTGCCATTTAATAGGCCATTTTCTTCAAATGCATCAGCCTCCAGGTTTGATGCCATTAAGTCTGGGCCATCCCACACTGTGATATGCCCCTCATGTAACTGATGGTCATTGTCGGCTACTTTGCATTCAGCACTTTTCTCTCAGCCTGATCTAAACCGAGAAGCCTCCACTCAGCAGCGCTGTGTGGTTTTAGAAGTAGATTCTCTTACACTAAGTGTCTCTGCACTTTCTTATCACATCCACCACTTGAAAAAGACCCAGTGTGGACAATGAAGCACACCGTGTCACACAGTATCAACCACATTACACAAAGTACATCCAGTTAAACATTTCACTGGTGCAAACAAGAAAACACCCTGCTCTCACATAACAGTGGAAGCTGGAGAACTGTTTTTTTGTGTGTGTGTCATGTGTCATTTAGACTTCTAGCATGGCTCTCTGTTTGAGCTCGGGCTCGCATCCGACTGTGTTATCTTTAACTGGCTCATAGCTGTTTTGAATTGATCAAAAGCAGAGTAGGAATGAGTTTTAGCTGATTTAAGGGAGCTGCAGTGCTGTTGCACATGCTCTGTTGCTTTGAATCTTTAGTCCTGTTGCACTGTTAATTAATGCAGTCATGCACTACGTATTTGAATACGGTAGTGACAGACGGTTTTAATTGGTGCTTTACAGTCAAAGCAGTAAATATAGAGGGGCAAAGTAATAGCCAACAATCTGCCAACTGCACAGGGTGTGTAAATCTTACTATTACTTGTATGATGATAAAATTCTGGCACCGTTAAAAAAAAACCTTGAAGCAGCTATAATCAGCTGTTTTATATTAAGGTGGATCACATGATATCACATACTTGCAGGTAAAAGGGGTAACATGTAGAGACAAACCCACGGGGAATTATCACCCTACTACATTTCCACTGAGCTTGCAGCTCATAACTTTACTGTTTGGCTCAATCTCATCTCTTTCCTAGCACAGGCTGCTGTTTTCAGTGAAAAGCCACACAACCTGCCCAGCACTAAACAGCAGATACTGTAAAGTTAGCAGCTAGCCGATGAACATAATGGAGTGTTTTTGCTGATATATAGCCAGATGTTTCCTTCAAGACCAAAGTAGAGCTAATGGATGCTAATGTTGTTCAGTATCTGATGGATGTTTAAACTGGCAACTGTTTGCTGGCAAGTTTGTCATAATAACTTAAAAGGTGATGATATGCTGTGTGACAGTTGTGCTTACAGCTCGTCTCCACCAAGTTCCCCAAAAATGTGAAAACAGGTTTAATGCAATGATGTAGTGATTATTTGAATACAGTAGTCACAGATGGATGATTGGTGCTTTGAAGCAAAAGCAATAAATGTGAAGGGTTAAATAAATAACCAACAATCTTACAAGTGATGGGGTGAACAGCTGACTATTTACACATCCAGGTGCCTTGGAGTAAAATTAGTATTTATTTTAAACTGTGTGTCTGTTCACATAATGAATCTAAGCCCAATTTTCATTCTCCTTTTAACTCTGTTTCGGTCTACTGATAAAAGGGTCTGACTCTTAAGCTGCTAAATGCTCCTCTATGTTGTACAACTGCTTACTAACTTTGTCTGCCACTCAGTGGGTTTATCAGAGCACTGTTGTTGGTTAGAAAAGAGGCTTGATGAGACATTAAACCAGAACACTAAAGTTGTGGGCCATAAACTCAAAACCAAAACACTCCTTAGAGCTGAAGGAAACTGCAGAGTCGGGTAATAATTCTCTGTGGGTGCATTTAGTGCATTTAACCAGTTGTTAGTATAAAAAAACTATTGATTGATGCAGCTTTAAGTGTCTGTGTGTATGCCTGCATATAAATGGAATCGCACACATATGCTTGTTTAAGGAAAGAACCACCACTAAAGAAAAACCAACTCTCCCCTTTAGTTAATTCTACAGTGTGTAAACCCTCACTGCTGTCTAACAGTGAATGAGCCTGTTTACTTTGCTCTGACTCCTTTGACTGTGTTCATAGGTGAACAGAGCAATTTACCGGCCACACATCATTTTCCTCTCTCTCAGTCAGGCTGACACCGTTTCATATTTACAGTTTGCAGATTCAGCAGAGCATTTCAGATAATTAAAATTCGGCGTGCTTTGATGAGTTGGTCCACCCTTGATTTCCCACAGTACCTAGCTTTCAAGGGCACGATTTCCATTTTTGCTTGTTATTTAGAAAATGTCAAGTTCTGTTAAGGCCTTTTGACCTTTTTGAAGCACTTGTGGCCATTGTATAAAGGGCATGAAGCCACTGTTGTCCTAGATATCTTGAAACCATGTGCTGAATTAATCACCCCTGAAAATACAATCCTATTTCTCATTGTTGTCATCTGCAAAGAAGCAGAACTTAATTAAAGACACTGAGAAATGCTCTCTGCCCAGTGTTAGTCACTTATCTTTGCTGCTACTGTCAGCCCCATGCCACACTGTTCCACTTTTACAATGTGTGCATTGCAGTATGTGTCATGCCAGTAAAACAAAAGCTTTTTTTAACACAATATTTGCTTTTTCTTAACCACAGGGTTTCCATTCTGGACAACGGTAACCTTCGCATATGGAACGTAACCAAATCTGATGCAAGCCTCTACACCTGTGTGGCGAGAAATCAGTTCGGTGTGGCAAGCAGCACAGGAAGCGTCACAGTCAAAGGTCTTTCTTTTTTCATTTTTACATTTCATCAATGTCTCTTTTGCAATTCAGTCAGCAAGACCAATAATACACTGGACACCTTTTTCAAACACATGTTTTTCACTCTGACAGCACGCTGGAGTCACTTGATATTTCATTCTGCCTCTTGAAAACTAACTTGAAGTATTCGATTTCATAAATAAAAAATGACCAAAGTAGTCGAGAAGGACACTGATTTTTTGAAACATCCAACCACCTCGCCCTCTCTGTCTTTTGATAAGTCATGAGGAGCAGGGCTTTTTTTCTGAGCTGTCATTACTAGAGACAGAGACACCTCGGTTGCCATGTCTGTTTGCAGAGGTGTTGAAAACATTCAGCTCATTGCCTTGGTGCCTCCAGTACTGTCAGAGGATATGCTGTGTGAAAAAGGCCCAGTGTTGTTAGATCATCTGGTCTGGGGATTGCATTTCTGCTCTGGTGCTGTGACTTATTATACTTCATTAAAAATGAATGTGAGCTGGGTATAAAGTGCTGTGCATTGAGTGGCTTTATTCTGTGCACACTGCTGTTTTTCTGTCCTATTTCCACGGGGGATAGTGTTCTCACCTTCTCTAGTTCCTGGGGGATTTGCTGACATATTCTGTGAACTATACCCTCATTGTGACCCCCTTTTCAAAGAGGTTGCCTGGTTCATTTGTGTTATTGTTATTTGTTCTGCCTTGACCTTCCTTGTCGGCTTCCTTGTGTAGATTTATAGAATTATTGATCTTCACTATATTGGCCTTAGGGAGAAAAGTTCATGCCTCATATTTCAAAAGGTTTGGTAGTGATTTACAAGTATATTTCAGCAGACTATTGGGATCTTTGCATCAAATTTTTAGACAAACCAGACAGCTGTCAGTGCATTTCTTGAGTTTCACTACAAGCAGCATGTTCTGAGATAAGGCAAACCCTCTGGGCAGGATCGTGCTCTGCAAATTCACTTAGAACTGCTATTCACCTACCTGAGAGAGAATACAGTTCAGTATAACCACATGTGGTCATGCAGTTCACACTAATCGTTTGCCTGTGTCGGTATAAACTTTTCATCTAGTAGGGGATGAACTACTCAGGCCCAGAAAAAAACCCTAAAAAAAAAAAAAAAAGAAGTTATACCTCTCAATCCATCAAACTATATGATGAGAACTGCCGTGTTTTTTCACCACTCTCAGAGGAGAACTCATTTATTATGAAGTCAAGAAGACAAAGCTTCACATTCTTCTTCTGTAGTTTATGATTTTTGCTCAATGGTTCAATCCATTCAATTGTCTCTCTCCAATAAGTTGGCAATCTGTAAAATCCTTTGTAATGCTGTGTCAACAGCACAGGGGTCTGCTAAAATATCAGTTGGATCCCTATCCGCCCCCAATTTTGCCAAGTAGTTGCCATAGAAACCCAGATTAATTGACTTTTTTGCCCTACAGGCTAGTGTTTGATTGAATACTTTGAAAAACATTGATTAATGCCAACATGAATAACAGCAAGAGGAATGTCCTCTATCTATACAGTAAGTCTTTTCTTACCAGAAAACACATCACATAATGGACTTTTTTTTAACACTCTGGACCAGCTCTATCTTCTGTAAATCACTATCAAGGCATGTTTCCTTTTTCTGTTGAATTATAAAAGACAGATTTCATATATTATGAATGCTTGAAAGTCAGCAGCAGTCAAGGATGTGGGGAGAGCTTAGAGTGCACCTTGCTGCTGATTTACGCTGATACCACACTCTGCCTCCCATTGACTCTGCCTTTCTTCAAAAATAATTAGTAACCTTTGCATAATTTAAGTGAAGAAATTAACAAAGTACAATGTAAGTGTATTTGTATCTTTTCACATGTACGTGTTAATTGCTGTAAAATTTTAAGCATGGAACTAGATTTTGAGGCATAATGAAAAGCACAGTATTGCTACACTGTGTCAATTGCACTCCACATTGTCCTTTTATCCATTTAT
Source organism: Euthynnus affinis (assembly GCA_029490765.1). NCBI lineage: Eukaryota > Metazoa > Chordata > Actinopteri > Scombriformes > Scombridae > Euthynnus > Euthynnus affinis. The sequence continues at coordinate 5,918,098 of CM055840.1, read as the reverse complement.
CACACACAGTGAAATGAAAGTAGAAGAGAAGCCCCCACGGCGCCGTTATCCACTTATTATTCTTGTGAAAGGGAATATGGGTTTTATTTGGCACCCTCTCTCACCCACTTCCTTTCCATCATCATATGTTAAAGCTGTTTTCTGCAGTTGATATACAAATGTTCCTGTATATGATCTTATGCCTCTCTGTCACAATCAATATTGTTTGGAAAATGGGATGGGGTAATTTACATGCACTATTTGATTGAGGATTGGAAACCTGTTTAGCGAGGAGAAATTTGTGTTGTGGGAGCAGCCATTATAGGAGATGACAGTAGTTTATTCAAATTGACTTTGGTGATATGAATGCTGAAAAATACCTGTCAAAAAGCATTCAGTGTCTCCTGCTGTGAGTAAGCCACCTAGCAAACAGCGCAGGAGCAGACACAACAGATGAGCCCTGTTAATGTCCCCATTATTCCAACACTGGGGGGATATTAGCAGATTAATTGCACTTGATTATAGAGGTGCTCTGTGAATTTTGATTACACTGGAGATGAGCTGTTGCAATTAGAGTTGCCTCCGATCATTACAGATGGTCAGTGAACTCAAAACTTCTGAGATCATACTGTGTTCACTTCTGTTTGCTTCTGTAAACCTAGAAGGCAATCCATCAACACTGACACATCATTACACCCCTTTCCTTTGGAGGTGTTTAGAAAGTAAGCATGAGATATTTTGTCTAATTGGTCACTATCATGTTTAGTGATTCTGCTGTGTTTACGTTATTTAGCCCTTTTTAGCCATGTTACCAACATGGCTCTTGGGATTGCAATGTCTTTGTGGTCAGTCAGTCGGTCCACCACTTTTATCCACATTGAAATATCTCAACAACTATTAGATGAATTGCCATGAAATTTTGTAAATGCATCCTTGGTCTCCAGATGATTAATCTAAATGATTTAGATGAACCCCTGACTTTTCATCTAGCACCATCATCAGTAGTGGTGTAACGGAACGTAGTTGATCTGTGATTTGTACGGATTGCTCCCCCATGGGTTGGCATGCTCAGCCTTAGCTATCCTTTGTGTTTAGTGCAAATTAGCAAATTGTTAGCTTGCTGACATGCAAAATTAAGCTGGTGAACATAATAAAGATATGTGCTTGATTGTGTTTCCAGTGTGAGTGAAAATCCCAAAATTGGAATATCTAAAAGTAAATGCAATAAAGTATAATGGAAATAGACTGGGTGAATAAATCAAAATATACATGAAGAATGTGACTTAAATATCACATATGTGTCTGTTCCACTAAAAAGATGATAGTGAAAAAATCTGTGACATACCTAAACATGATATATGAAACACATAAATGCCATTTATCCACCACATTTTCCTCCTGGTTTACTGGCACCCTTTTAATGTCATCATCTTATTGTATCCTCTTTTGTAATAGCGTAATAGCACTGGACTGAAGAATTAGCACCACCAACTGCTTTTGACTGCAGCTGCGATCTGCTTTGATGAGCAAAAGTCCTAATATTTGCATACTCAGGATCACATGAGAGTGGATCTCAATTTGACATTCATCAAAGCTCTACTTACTGTTTGGCTTATTTGAGGTGTAAGGCAGAAGATAAATCATCCGACCAGTTTCCTCCCCTTATACACAGGCAATGTGTGATTCTTGTCAGCTATATAGAAAAATAAATGAGCAGCCATCTGTCAATGATCACCAGCAGCTTGCTGGTTATTACATACATCTTACGATGTAATTGGTCACATCATCAATGATGTAAACTGGGGTCATTGGGTGTTCAGGTCTTTCAACAATCATATACCATTGCCCAGGTGACCCAGACAGGGTTGATAAGGCCCTAGCTTGTGTCCAAGTGGCCTGTGTAATCCACAGATCCCCCTCTTGATCCATAGCCATCTGGAAGCCTCTCGAACGCCTCCCAGGGAACCATCAGCTCCAGCAGGACCACTTGCCTTGATGTTTCAGACATCAGGACCATGTCTGGCCTCAGTGTGGTCACTGTGATGGTTTCTGTGAACAAGCTGCTTTCCCAGGTCGACTTTCAGCTGAAGAATCACCTGCAGTGATGAGGAGCCTACCCAACACCTTTGCCTGAGGTTGGTTTCTCCCCTGTCTAGATAAATGCAATGGCTTGTCTTGCCGGGTACTGTTGTTTGGCTTGGCTGATGATGCAAAGGGCTTGTTTTGGCCCTGTGTAGATGAAATTGGCTACTGCCTTCAGGACCTAGTCATGATGCCAGCAATAGAGTCCTTCTCTTCAGGCAGCAGCTGAGGATGTGTTTGAATGATCTCACCTCTGATGGAGGGGACCTGGTGGAGTCTCAGGAACCCCCTGACAATACAGGTTGTTTGAGCTGGGAAGAGTGTCATACACCACCTGGATCAAAAACTTGTTTCTGAGCAACTCTGCTTTCCAGAGCTTGGGCCAAGATCTTTCTTTACAAAACTGGCCGTGTTACTGCATCCCCACCATCCTGCTGGAACATACTTCCTCCACCCCTGCTCACACTGTTCTCGGGAATGATGCCAAGCCCTACACATCCAACCATGACTGATCCAACCAGAACAATGCAGTCATGATTCTGCCTGGTCCACTGTCTCCTGGGCGCTCCACTTCCTCCCAATCCTCACTTCAATGGTGGCCTTGGAGATTCTGTTGTCAGTGGAGTCTATATTGCAGCACTTCTCTTCCATGGGTGACCATAAACTCCTTAGTCAGGATGCTTAATGGGAGCTGTAGTTTGTTCTTCTGGCTGTACAAGGTGGTACTGCCCAGGCTTTGTGGCAGGCTCAGCCATTTGTGGAAGAAATTACTGGCCTTTCTTTTTTAGCCCTGGACAGTTGTCAGTGGACCTATAGACCAGTAGGGGCCACAGGAGATGAAGAAGGATGCCCTGCTGGTAAATCTAGGCTTGTCATTTCCCTGGCAGCCTAGATTTGTCCACTGCCGTCAGCTATGATTCCAACTCCCAGCTGGTTGACTGAAGTGATGCAGTGTCTTTCAGCGTGCTATCTAAGACCTTGTCAAGGCTTATGACTGGCTTCTCAGTAAAACATGGCATCTGGATGCCTCCCAGAAAGAAGCAGAACTTATCCTCTACCTTCCCCTGCTTCAACACCAGTGCCCTGGATTTTGCTGGCTTGAAGCACATTCACACACTGTGCGATGAGTTGCTCAAGGCCTTGGAGGATCCAGGCTCCAAAGTAGATGTAATCATCAGGCCATCCATGATTGGCTCTGATGGCGAGCTTTTGGGGTCCAGACTTTGGCTGGGCTAGCATATAAATACAGCATCTTGTATGTATTTGTTGAATGACATAAACAAGATTTTCCCCCAATTGAAGTTCATCCTTGAGAAACCTTTGATTTGTCCTTTGAAAAATAAATGGCATTCAAAAAAGCACGTCAGAGGAGTTTGTGATGTGCTGATGAAAACATTCTTCTTGTTTGATAAGCAACAGGAGGAAAATTGGGAGCAGAATGATTTCTTTTTATAACAGTCTCAGCAGTTTTGTTCCAAAATGACCTGAGGCATTACACTAAGGATTGAAGGGCATTTTCAGCTGTGTGTAATGCAATGCATAATGATACAGTAATTTACCTTTAAATCAGAGGAGGCTCATCAATACAGGCAGAGGAGGTTGCTCCCTCTCTGTTTTTAGAGGCAAAGGGGAGATCAAAATATAAAAAACAGTAATTAGTAGATATAAACCATTACAAAATCTCCATATCATATTTTTTCTCTCTTTTTTGAAAAAAAAACCCACTGATAGATAGATAGATAGATAGATAGATAGATAGATAGATAGATAGATAGATAGATAGATAGATAGATAGATAGATAGATAGATAGATAGATAGAAATCACAATGTGCAAATTGTGAACTTTTGTGAACCAAATTGTGAAGTTAACAACATAATTTAAATGAAACAACTGTTAGCCTGTTTGAAGATGACCAACTGCCAACTGTGAATATTAGTGTGTTACTGTTTTACATGCCATTCAATAAATGGCATGTAAAATTGTCCTCACTTTGGTTTCATCCAGTGGGGGACAGTATGATTCACTCTATTATAAGATTCCATGTCACATTTTGTTTGAATGTGGGTTTCTGTAATTTAACAGATTATGTTAGAAACTATGTTGGTGTCTGGTGTTTTTAAAACTTGCATTAACATAAGAACATAACATAACTTTAATACAAGAAAGTAGAGATAAGTTGCCAACTAGTGTAAAATAACATGACACCGTGGGTTAGCTTTCCTCCCGTCCTCCCGTCCAATTTTTTGAGTCACCAGCCACCACTGCTTTGAATACATGGTGTGAACCGTAGCCTGATGTGTACTGTCAGATTTTGTAGATGCTTTTATGAAAAGGCTTTTGACCTACCTGTGGTAAAAACCATTTCCTTCAGAAGTTTGTGTTTGTCTTGAACCTGTATGCTCTTGGATCATCTGCATGCATCTCAGTTTGAAAGATTGCGGTGAGGCTTTGCTCCCAAAAATTTGTTTTCAAAATCCCCAGATCACATGGTTCATGGCTCTTCAATGCCCTCCTCAATGCATTATTCAAGCTCACATCATTCACATTGGGAATTTCAAAGTTGTTGTGGTTTGCACACTGCATGGCTGATCTGTGACAGAGGGTCACACATTACAATATCTTTCACCAGGAGGAATCCCTGACAAAGCTGTCTGTTCTCCAAACTACGTTTTGTAACAAAAAAACACAAGCGAGAAGTGACATATGAAATAACATGATACCACCCTGTATCTTGCACCCATTGGTTGTTGCTCGTCACCTATGGCAAGCCGTTTTAACATTTAATTGAACCACACTTGTATCTGCAATTAGATTTTAGATATATATAATAGCATTTATTCCAGTCAAAATTTGTATTCTTACTAGTCAGAATGGTGATTAAAGATATCCACAATAACACTCTTACTATTGTACTTCAAGATATCTACAATTGGCTATTTTAACATTTAATAGCTAGACTGGATATATATTGCAGATATCAGTAATTCAGCTCTTCCTAATCAAATTGAAGATTTCAGATATCCAGTGGCATTCTTCCGAGGACAAATGACATCACTTCTGCGATTCATGTGTATTAGGCTTTCAATTTCAGATATCCAAAAAATAGTTTTTTGATCTAGAATGAACTATCTGGATATCTACAATAGATTTCTTATTAGGAAAAACTCTTCGATGATAATAATAAAATAATAAAAATCTTTTAAAATATCTGAAATTTTAATTTCAGATATTGAAATGAAAAACCATTCTAGATATCTATAATGTAATTTTTAATATCCAAAATACATTGTGACTAGTAAAATTGTCATTATGGACATCCACAATTCACATTATGACTAGTAATTTTAGATATCTACAATTTGAATTGTGAGTAGAAACAATGCAGTTGCCAATATCCACAAATATATTTTGGATATCTGTTGACAGGTAGATAGGATGACGTTTGATATCCATAAAATATCTGAAATGTAATTGTGGATATCTGAAATTGAAAGCCCAATACACACAAATGGAAAAAGTGAAGGATTTGGACTACGCTTACATGTTCCTGACAAATGCTGTCTTGTAGTTCTGACCAAAGTAGTAAATGTGAAACTATTAAGACATTGTGATATATACCATCACATAATGTCTTTAGGGAGTAGGTCAGCACAGATGGTTGGCTTAGAAAAGGATGTGACTTTTTATGCGATATTTTGTAATTTTGTAATATCTCATAAAACACCAAAGCCAACAACGTAACGATCTTACTAACAACTTACTCACTTACTTGTGCTAACAAGTTTTGTCTGTGTATCCAAAGACCTCTTATTCCTCTTGTTGTCCAAAAACTATTAAAAAGACAAATGAGCCACACTACTGCACAGAGTGAAATGTTCATTCATTAGTTTGAGCATGGACACTGTAGTTAATTAGATTCAGCCCCACATACACTTTCCTGCTGTAAATACTCACTAATGGTCCAAATCTGCAGCAAAGAATCACCCCCAACAAATACACTATTTACTCCTGTTTGAATAACATTTGCTAAAAAAGTTACAGTGGCCAGCTAGAAGAAAATTCAGCCTTTAAATGTTGGGAACAAATGGGCTGCTTTCCAAGATGTCTGACATTATTGTACATGTTGGTATTAGTCCTTTCATGGTCCAACATCGCAACAGTTTATCAACCACAATTTTTCCCAAATCTTAACCAAGTAGTTTTAACTACCAAAACGTAACTAGACTCTAACCACAGAGGTGGCAGGTCAGAATGACAACCAGTTGTTTTCATGTGACTGGTTAAGTCCTGCCAACAGCAAAGTCAGCAAATCAGCAAGTCAAGACTCATTCTATAAAAACAAGTTTATAAATGGGATTTGCACAGACACACCCTATTCTCCAAATAATGTTTTCATTAAAAAAACACTTTTTGCAACACTTTTATGATCTGCAAAAAAAGTGAAAATGTGATGAAGCACAGCCACTCAAAGTTTCAAATTATTCTTTCCTAGGTAGGTTTTTTTGAACAGTTAATTCTTTGAGTTTGTTCTATTCATGACAGACAGTGTAAAAGGCCTGTAAAGAGTAAGGCTATAAATGCTGCAGCCTCACTCAGGGAGTGAACCATTAGCACAAGTATTGTCTTTTATTTTATCAAAAATTGTGTTTGTGGCATTTGGCAAAGAGAGATAGGAAACATGGGTAGAGAAAGGAGTGTGACATAAACAAAGCAATTATGTGGTATGTCTTAACCATGAGGCTACCGGGGTGCTTTTACATTTTTCAAAAAGTTATTATTCAGTACACATTATGACAAATATAGGTTTTACATACATGTTTAATTAATTAAAGTTAATTAATTCACGTGACATTCACTGTGACATGTAACAGGTGTAGAAAGACCACTTTTCATGTGCTGATTGATTGATCAGCATATGAAGTCCAAACGGAAACACGTCAGCACCGGTTTGAGCCACCTCAACAGCACTTTGTGTGGTGCTCTCTATCTTGTCTCTGATTGACCCTGCTAAGTGAGTGGGTTACTATCCTCTCATTTACAGTGGCAGTAGGTAACAAGGCATCATACAAGATAGAAATCAATCAAATTATGCTCAAGAGCCCAGTGTGTGGTTGTGTAACCAACCTTGGTTGTCCATATAATCTGTCACAAATGATGACAGAGGAGAGTAATAAGGGAGCATATTCCCACCGTCATTGTCACAGTGAATCCCTGGAGGCAATAAGAGACCAGGCAGCACAAACCACAAGGAGACAAGTACATGTTAGGAAAGAGGCAAAAGCAGCAACCCCACCGGAGAAATAATAAAGCAAATAAATGTTTATGGTATGTTACCATGTTGCAGAGATAGAGGTGTAAAATATTCTTGACTGTGGATCCATGTAAGCATTTCCCTGCAGAGCCTTCCTGAGCCTTTTGTTTTCATCTATTCAGTTCTCCTCACGCCATTTAGAGTCTTACCATGAAAAGCACTGCAAAATAGTCCTGACACTTTTTTTTTTAAGAGTGTTTCTTAACTGTTAAATTTTTTAGATGTTCTATTTCCTTCCTGCCCTTGTTCTACAAGGTGTAGCCAGCCTTTAGAAACAGAGTAGATACAGTCCCTTGAATACCTCCTGTGTGTTATTACAACATTTTTACAGCGCCACCATCACTCACCATTTAGCCCCAGCAATACAGGACTGGAGCTCTCAGACACACTTTCATTGTGTGTATGACAAAACCTACCAGCTGATAGCATTCTGGCCTGATATCAGAAAACGACTAGATAAATCACATTGAGAGTGCGTGGTGGTGGTGGTGTGTGTGTGTGTATCAGGGAGGGGAGGGGAGGGAACGGGCCAATGCAATGAAGGTATCGAATTCACTCTGGATGAAGACTGCACTGCCGGCACTTTCTACATGAATCTATGCCTGTCCAGGGATCATTTGCCATGGTTAATTTAGTCTGTGTGCTCAGAGTGGCAATTTCAACCAAGTAATCACAGCACCCCCAAGAGGGAGACAGGTGTTGTACACTCTCAGAATAAAACCTCTCCCTCTCATCCCGCCTCTCTCATGTCCTTCCACCTCCCTCCTCCACTGCTCGCACACAAGTGCAGATAAGGGACGCTTGCCTTATTCCCATGTGATGCCATTGTAATGCACTGCAGGCTTGAAAAGAGAGTGGCTACTGGAAGAAGTGCTCACTGGTGTTTACTGTTTTCCTAGTGCTGCGTTTTGGGAATTTCAGGCCGATCTTAGGGAGTTCCAGGCTGAAGGCTGAGCTGACAGTGACACATGGAGACTTCTCAAGATGCAGGAGAGACACGTCTCCGAGTCCCCACAGAGACAAGCTCAGGCCGAAACTAATACCAGTTATTGTAGCTGTGTGCCCTAGTTTGCTGTGTGCTCTGTCCCGTGTATCCTTCTATTAACTGAGTCTGACATATCCATAAGGATGATGGAAGGGCTTGGCTTTTTGCAAAGCCATTTCCTGTACTGACTAACACGTAATGCCTGAAAAAGGAGAACAGAGCCATGTGTTTGATCAAACATGCACGGATGTGATTGTGTATTTCAGAGCCGACCATCATCACCACCCTGCCGTCCACGCTGGACGTCACCGTTGGGGAGAGTGTGGTCCTGCCCTGTCAAGTAAGCCACGACCCATCTCTGGAGCTCAAGTTCACCTGGTTCTTCAATGAGCAACTCATCCACTTTGGGGGCCACGGTGGATTTTTTGAAAAAGTGGGCGGCGTAAGTCCATAATCCCTCATGGTTTCTGAGAACCTGCGAGTTTATCAGGTCTCTGATTTTTAAACAAGCTATCGTGTTGTGAGAGCTGTACGGATGAGTTTCCTTTTAAGAGGAGGTGGGAAGCATCCTACCTCAATGTCATGACAGCTTATATGGACATTTCCAGTATTTAGAATCGGAGCATCTAGCTGAAAAGCAGTGAAAATTGCTGTTTAGAGGTAAATTTGTATGTCATTCTCGCATTTCTAAAACTTTTTTTTTTTACTAAAAGCAGCAGTTTGATAGACATCTGTCAGCTCTAGCTAGCTAACATGACACATGGGGAGAAATGACAGCCCGTAGGAGTGATGAAGACACGTCAACAGACAGTACAAAGTAAAAGCACAGAGGCCCACCCTCACATTAGTCATGTTGGCTTGAAAAAATAGAAGTAACATTGCCATTTATGAAATTATTGCCATTTGCGCACTCATTCTGGATATATATAATACACAAGACACAAAATATATGCCAGATGTATTCTATAGTGCAAAATAAAATTTTTGATGCCTGCAGTGCAAACAGGTAATATTTCACACTGTACTGTATCAATACCGGATTTAATTATCTATCAGCCAGTCAAGATCTAAGCAGCTGTTTATGATTTTTTTGTAAGCGAGATGCATTTTCCATCTAAAGCCATCAGTCTGCACCTCCGTCATCTGTCACTAAGTCCCACATTGATCTATCTAAACTGATCACCTAAGCATTGATCACAGAGCATGACAAACACTTGCGGTAATCAGCCTTAAGTGCTCAGTAACAGTGTAAGCTGCCTTACCTTAAAACAGGCGTTTATTCCTCACCAGTTCCTGTTCACAACTATCCACTACCTCATTAAAATCCAGGGCTCTGACCAGATCACGACATGCAAATCGCTAATTATACACTGTCAGCTAACAAGGAGATCACAAACGTTTTCCGAGCATCACTTTTGCTATTCGTGCAACACCTCATACTGATCTCCCCATGAACTCTCTGTCATTGCAGATTGTTTTCAAACCCCCCGCATGTGCGCATCTCACAATGATGTCACTTAGAAACCCGTCTATTGTCACAGCTTTTACACCATGTTGTTTAGATGGCCCTGACTACATAATGAATCATTACAAAACAAACCCTATTGTAGTATGTTGGAGAGTTATATTAGTGCCACTGTGCTCTTATTAAAATCTGCTACATAAAAGACATTGATTTTTTTTTTCTCAACCCCTTCAGAGATTTCATTGAATACAGGTCAAGAGGTGACTGAAGATTCATTGGTACATCAATATTATACTTCTTCTTCTTTTAGCAGGGTCATAATAAATTCAGCCGCAGTGCAGAGGGAATGTTTGTATCAAGTGTATTATTTATGGCCAGAAAATTGCTGCCTGTGGTTTATTTTAAAATGAAATTTACATACACGCCCCGCAACCAGTCTTCGTCAGCCGCTGTGTACTTTAAAAGGTTCGCAGCTTACATCTCAACATGTGATACGCAAGCTTCAATTCAAGACTCCTTAAAAAAAAAAATACAGTACTAAGGTGTCTCTTCTGTTTTTTCCTTATGATTTAGGTGCCTCTTAAAATATTATTTACATTCTCATCTTCCTAATAAATTGCTGCACATCTACAGTTGCATTGATTAAGCTAGCAGCCATTCTATAGAATTCTTACCACTACCGTGCTACATCTTTCCACCATGTCCAATTTATTATAAAACCTACTCTGCTCTACTGTGGAAATGGCAATTAGAGATGGAATAAAAGGCTCCCTTAAAGAACTAACTGTTAGACTAGTCATTAGGCTGCTACTTATAACGGAAACTGCTCTATACCACAATCAAAATCAAGCTATTTGTGCGAGTACATCTCAGTAATTATAGTTATACAATAAACACATGGAGTTTGTCCATTATAGAGAGGTATTTTTGTGTAAATTTAGAATATGGAAGAAAAGGCTCCTGGAGGAGTTATGGATTTATTTTTCAAGATACGCGGACACAAGAATGGGCTTTCTGTTCCCATGGGACTGGAAAGTCGCTATTGTTCTTAAATTACCAAAGCTGGAGACTTACAATGTTGCTTATAGAACTGTGTGTGGGTGTGTGTGTGTGTGTGTGTGTGTGTGTTTGCCTGATTGCGCATGTGGTGAATGACAGCAGCATTCAGCAGGAGACATTATGGTTCGAAACATCCAGCTGAGACATGCGGGGAAGTATACATGCGCCGTGCAGACGAAGGTGGACAGCATTTCCATCGCTGTTGACTTGGTTGTCAGAGGTAAGTCACAACAGTGAACATCCATTGTGCCTTCGCTTCCAATATGAACGGACACGCTTCAATTCAGAATGACTACTGACCACTTCTTTCAGCTACCTGTGTTTAAGATTTCAGAACATTTCAATAATTCATCTACTGCTGAAGAAGGTGGAGGTTTGTAGTGATTCATGTTTACTGAGACTGGCTGTGCCTCACTGATGAGGAAATGAAGAGAGAGAGAGGGAGTGAAAAAGGAGGCAAATAGGAATTTTCTCTCTTCAAGGAAGGAAATTTACTAAGTAGACCGAATAGCACCCAAAGGTTTCACACTGAACTGACTACGCTACAGTAGCCGCAGGTGCTAAAACCGGCACAATTCTGTCTACCATCTTTCCATCTCTTCCTGATTTACATCCTCCCCATCCACCCACCCCCTTCCTTCCACCTTCTGTCATTCTCTCTATCTTTCTCTCCTTTTTCCTGCCTGGCTGTGCCATCTATCAGGTCCCCCAGGGCCCCCCACCAGCATCCATGTAGAAGAAATCACTGATACCACAGCCTCTCTGTCCTGGAGGCCTGGTCCTGATAATCACAGTCCAATTACGGCATACACCATCCAGGCCAGGACACCATTTTCCCTCGGGTGGCAGGCTGTCACCACAGGTAAGCTCTCTCCAACCAGCCGTGGCCTCCTCCAATCACATGGAGGGGGCCGCTCTTCATTCTGCCTCGCCTGTGAGAATATTGGAGATGTAATTTTTACCCCAGCACCAAATGGTGCACAATTGTAGCATGACCATTGACCACCATTTTATCGGACTCCTGGGAACCCTGAAACATGGATCTCGTCCTGAAGATGAAGCTTGTTGCCAAGGCTGTAATTTGATAGTGTAGTTAAGTGATAGTGCAGAGCGTAATTTTTCCCCACATCCTCTTTTAACGGGGTCCTTAGCATTCACGCATGATTGGTATAATGTGCATTAATGCTGTACAGTATACCTTGCTCTATTGATATTTTTGTGAATTAAGGACAAGATAGTTTTACTGGCCTCATTGATTTACTAAATCAGGGTCATATATTTGCAGCAGAATTACATTATGACCTTGTAGGTGGACAGAGCTCCTTCTGCAAAAGGAGAAATTGACTTTTTGCCATTTCTAGTGGGAGCACTTCTATTTTCTCATATTCAGCGCTTCACAGTGATTTTGATGCTTTGCCATAACCGCAGTTGTTGCATTAAACAATTAAATAAATATTGCCAAAGTAGTACATTAACAGTGTCTTTTTTCATCTGTGATTCTTTTGTATTGTTTTCTTGTTTTTTTGAGTTAGTCTGTGCACTATATGTCCTTGTGAGGGATTACACCTGCCCCATGTACCTGTGGTGGAGTCTTGCCAGGCCTATCAGCCTAGAGGACAGTCTGCTTCTGATGCTAAGCTGCTGACACACAACGCATGTACACCAGCACACGCACATGTTCAAAAGTTTCTTGATACTGAACGGGCTACTGTGTGTGTGTTTTATTCCAGTTCCGGAGGTGGTGGGGGGGCACCGGTTGACAGCTACTGTAATAGACTTGAGCCCTTGGGTGGAGTATGAGTTTCGAGTCCTGGCAAGCAACACCATTGGGACTGGCGAGCCCAGCAAGCCATCCAAACAAGCAAGGACAAAGGGGACCTGTATGTATTGCATGAGCAGAACAAACTTTATGCCTCTTCCAATAATGTATGGCATGTTTGTTTTTTCCTTCTCAACATAATTTTAGCAAAGGGAATAGCTCTACATTTGGGGAAATACACTTGGATACCACTCTCATATTTGTACCTTAAATATGAAGCCGGAGCCAAAGCATGTTAGCTTAGCTTAGCAAAAAGACTAGAAGACTTAGCATAAACACCTTGGAAGCTAGTCTGAGCTAGCTGTTGCATCTTGTTTCTTTTAATTTGTACAAAAAAAACAAGTAATAGACAATTTCCAGAACATAATACCCATGTAAAACACTTGTACAGATTAAATGAAGAAGTAGAACATCAATTAGTGAGTTTTAGAGGTGCTGTTGGTGGATTTTCTTGTCTCAAGACAGAGTCAGGCTGTTTCCAGTCTTCATGCCAAGATAAGCTAACACTCTCCTAGCTTTAGCATGCAGAGATATGAGTGGCATTGATCTTTTCACTTGTCTGTCATCAAGTGAGTAAGCGGATTCCTCAAAATGTTTGTCTTCAACAACCTTATCATAGTGCCACAGGAAACTGAAATTCTATTCAAATTTCAGCTGAAGAGAAAAACAGAAAGCTACCCAAAGTGAAATGGACTCACCCAGGTTCGATCTTTTATGTATAAAATCACATCAGACTGGCCCATGTCTGCAAACACAAAAGCTCAGCTGTGAGAAGTCTGCCGATATCTTACAGGATTTCTGGATGTTGAAGTTCAGATGTGTCTGAAAGTTACCTCTCTGTGTTGTATGGAGTAGCAACATGGAAAATGATTACATGCGCCTTTTCACCGTCGTGTGAAGTCAGCAGGGCTAAGCTGATCTGTCTTCTTCCTCCAGCTCCGAAGGTCACACCAGCTAATGTGAGCGGAGGCGGTGGCAGTCGCTCAGAATTAGTCATCACATGGGAGGTAAGCAAGCCCGCTCAGAACCCCCTCACCCATGGAGGAGGGAGCCAGTTGTCATTATTCTCTGTGGATCTGGGCCTCTGTTTCATTAATAACAGCTGAACGGCTTAATGTATGGCATTTCATTTTTAAGAACAGAGAGGCAATAACTGCTGCTGTCACCCTGGGGGAGAGAAAAATGCTTTTGAGGTTTCAATAAGATAATTAAACTCAATGGTTCCTTCAAAGTCCCAACTTTTTTTTTTCAGATTGTTTTCCTTTACTTTCATTCTTTATTTTTTCTTTATTTCTACAAAGCCCTCACATATCAAGCCAGCTCGAAAAGCTTATATTTATTCAGGCTGTTCAAAATCATCAGTCCCTGCTGTGAACGTTTCACAAAATCAGCGTTGATGTTTCAATATGCAAGAGTTCAATTAAAGTCTAACTTCTGCTTAACAAAGCCCCTGTTTTGCCTCAGCCATGAAAAATCCTCAGGCATTTCTCCTTTTGATATAAAAATAGGGATGGAGTTTTGCATTTTTTTAAATTTTAACTTTTGCTTGAGCAATGCTCTAAATTTCTCTTCGTATAGTTGCTGTAACCTAGAGCCAAATGTAAAGGCACCATATGTAATTTCTGCCGCTAGGGGTCTCTCAATCAAAACAATACAAAAGACAGCGTTTCTTGACATTGTGAAGTAGCTTGGGATCATGGGAGATGTTGTCTTCATTGTTAAACAACCACCATTGTCACCATTGCAGTCAGCTTCTCCTTGTTAGGATTACCTTCAGTGTTGATCATCCATGAGATTTTTACCGGGAGCGGTATTATCTGTAGAGGTTCTCCTCTCCTCTCAAACAGCTCCTAAGATTAAAACTGATATAAAAAAAACAATGAATAAAACAATTTCATTTATAAATCAGAGTTTCTGTGATGCTGTTCAGCAGACACAGGATGTAAGGAAGGGCTGCTAGCCAAGCTGCCGCTAACGTTTGCTCAGCTTGTTTTTCTGACAACTTAAGATCCAGACGATCCTCTCCAAAACAAACAAATGCAGGGATTACAACCGGTAAAAAAGATTGAATAAAATAAAATAAAAATCAGTGTTTCTCTGAGGCTGTTCGGCTCTGTGTGAGGTGAGCTGATGCTAACATTTGCTCAGCTTGTTTCTCTGATAACTTAAGATCCAGATGTCCAGATGAACTAAAGTCCTTCATCCGGTGAAAAGATATACTTGAAAATGAGAAAGACCTAAAAAGTTTAGTGTAAAAATGGTAAAACTGAATAAAAGTAAATTTATGACAACCACAATGCCGACATATTATCTTGTATAAACATGCTCACGTTGCATCTGGCTCTCAAGGGAAAAGCATGCAAGCATACACTTAAATGTTGCATCCAGTCTTATTGTGTTATTAAAAGACATTTGGCCTAATAGTGAGAGGAGAGGAGAGATATCTGCACCAAAAGCATAAGACTGACTGATATCACCATCCTAAGCGGGGCTAAAAATAAAAAAGAAAGAAGAAATTAAGGGCTTTTTATATCAGCGTGTATCTTTTAGTGGACGGGAGTGAAGAGGGCTGGTTTATCCACTAGAATGAAGTCAGCAGCTATAAATGCATGAGGCATGTTATCAGCCTGGACAACAGCTGAGTTTATGGTATCATGCTGAGTGCACTGTACTGTGTAATGGATGTTTCCGGTAATAGTTCTTGTGTGCACAGAATGTTATATTTCAAGCAAAGCATTGAAAGCCTGTCTTTGCTCTTGGTGTCTCACTCAAAGTTCATTTATTAACGAAGATGATGTGGGAGTTTTAAATTGATATACGTCAGTTGATTACAAAAATGACATTAAATCAGGTATTTTTTAGTTTGCAGGTGTTTAGACCTTGTGTTTTTTTTCTGCAGCCTGTCCCAGAGGAGCTGCAGAATGGACCAGGTTTTGGCTACGTTGTGGCTTTTCGACCCCACGGCGCCACAGGCTGGATGCAGGCTGCGGTACCATCCGCCGAGGCATCCAGATACGTTTTTAAAAACGAGAGCATCCAGCCCTTCTCGCCTTTCCACGTGAAGGTCGGGGTTTACAACAATGAGGGGGAAGGCCCGTTTGGACCTGTTACCACTATCTACTCTGCTGAGGAAGGTGCGCATGATCATATACACAACATGATAAGCTCTACTGGCTCAGCTACAGTTAATGCATGTGTACATGATCCATTCAGTGTCTGAACAGCAGCAGCAGCAGCAGCAGTGATCCTGCAGCCAGCGTTCTTCTATCAGCTCTTGCAGATGTCTTCCCCATACTTCCCTCCCTCTGTTGTTCTCATGAAAGAAATAGCTTTGAAACAGTTTTGATGTTCTCACTTTGAGGGGTCATCAAAGCTCAGTGTTACTTCTAAAATCACTCAGAGTCTTTATACATTAACTCTAGAGCCTGGCCGAGCTCCCACAAGGGTCCGTGCCAAGAGCCTCTCTGCATCTGAGATTGAAGTTTTGTGGAAAGCTCTGCCCTGGAATGCCAGCAAGAAAAGAGTTTTGGGCTATGAGGTGAGCAGCAATGAAATACCTTGTTTGTGTGTGCTTCCACTGGATGCAAATCTTTGTGTGTGTGTGTGTGTGTGTGTGTGCAGAAGCACAAGGCAACTAATGCTGTTGAATCTTGTTCTCTTCTATTATTGATAAGTGTTTCAGGCTCATGCACCTTGGGCATAGGAGATAATAGTTTGCTGCATGCATAATGGTCCAGCCTAGTCCCATGCCTGCGGGTTTAGTTGTGTTTCTCTTGTTGGTTACCTAAGTACTGTAACCACCCTGATTAGCGTACTGATGCAATACTCTAAGGAATAGAACGTTTAGCTTCTAATCCACACAACAAAGCACTTTCAAAACTGGCTTTGCGCTCAGTTAGTTCTTGTCATTTTAATTCCACTCATTATTAAAACCCAAGATGTGAACAAACTGTATATAAAGTAGTGTAAACTAGCTCCACCTCCAGCAGCTACAACAGTAACATGTTGCTCTAACACTGATGCTTCAGTATTAATAATCATATGATGATGTCATATATAATAATATATGAGTCAGAGGGACCAAACCACTACTTTCCCTCAAAATTCCCCCATTTGGAACACGCTGCAACGTCATCAATGCAGACATCATGTCCATGCTGCTTTTACACTACTGAAATAAAATATTGAATATATATTGAAACAAAAACTGATACCATTAGAAAATGAGTTCTATTGAAATGTATGTAACTTTTGAATAAATATATATATATAAATAATTAATATTATGTCATCCTCGATAATTATGAACGCTGTACGAAATGAATGCCAGGTCTCCTGCACCCTATTATTGTCATCATTGTCAACGTTGCACTTCTCAGGTAAAATGATGAGCCTCAGCTCCTTCTCAGTGCCTGCCATTCTTTATATTACACCAACAGTAAACTCCTTTGGAAGTTCCAATATTTGTTTTTGGCGCTTCAGCGCGGCTCAGTGACTGATGGGTAATCTCTTGTCAACTTCTGGCAAACTGATAAACCGTTGTTCGCTTCCTCCCTACACCGTCTACAGTTCCCTTTGAACTGAGCGTTGTTTTGCTCCCTACGGTTTGGAATCTTTCCTAACATGTCTGAACACACTGCGCAGTCCACTTGGCTAACTACTAAGTGATCAGAACACACCTTGTGATTAAGTTACAGTTAAGTGGTGTACTGCCAAAATGTTCTTGGTGGAACTTGTGCTCTCAAATGATTGTTCGGCACATCAGAGTAAATGGATTATTAAACTATGTTGACAGTAATTGTTTGGGTCATAGAGCGTATTCTTCATATGACTGCATGCAGCGAACCGTAACGTCCGTACCGTGACAGTTCGGGATGAATACACGTACCATTACACTCCTTGAACAAAGGCGCTGTTTTCATCCGCGGATTGCATAAAGTGGCAGAATTATAAATTGTTGACCACTCAAAGTCAACAGAGGAGCAGGGCCTGAGCAAACCGTTCCTGCAAGGAAAGACAAATTATATTTGTGCTGTCAAGCGTGCCAGCTATTTCAGCCCTGACAAGTAGGGTGACAAAGAAAATCTGTTATCAGTGGAAGTTGATGGCAGGGGATTTTTGAGGATTTTCTTTTGTTTTCCTTTTTTCTTCTTCTTTTTGCATACGTAACCTCCTCACAACCTAACCACATTACTTAAACTATGACACGCGTCTGATAAGCACAAGTGAGGCACGTAGCCCACGCTGAGCGAGAGCAAAAGGTACATGGTGACATGCTGCTAAAGGTTCACATCTTCCATCCAGTTGAGTTCACATCTCCTTGTTTCCAGTTTGCACTTCATTGACAGGGTGTAACGGAAAGCTTTTAAGGTGTCTGTCGTGTTTGCTGCGTTCACGTCTGACATTGTGCCCTGTTGCTTTTCAGCTGAGGTACTGGAGTAGAAGTGAAAGGGAAGACACGGCCAGCGTGCAAAGGACTGTAGGAAATCAAACATCCACTATTATTCGCGGGGTGAAAGGCAGCACTACATATTACATCTCAGTGAGGGCGTATAACACTGCAGGCACAGGGCCCCCTAGCTCCACTGTCAACATTACCACCAAAAAACCACGTAAGTATCACATTTAATTATAACTACTGTACCGATGACTTTCTGCCAGTGTTCAGCTTTTGTATGAGGTGAATAATGTGTTTTTCTCTCATTAGCGCCCAGTCAGCCGCCAGTTAAAGTTATGTGGAACACATCAAACTCCAAGATTATATTGAACTGGGAGCAGGTCAAAGCCTTGGAGAATGAGTCAGAGGTCACTGGTTACAAAGTAAGCGCCCAGTCGCTTGGTTTTTATCTGAAAATTGTGTTTGTTCAACCCAGTATCACAGGAGTTAGTGAAACAGTAACAGAATTTCATTTCTAGATTCATGTACGTGGACACAAACATTCCATTTTTTTCTTTACACTCAGTACAACTTTGAAACTAATATAGTTCAAAGTATCTTTTCATGCCTGCACTGGTTTTTTTTCTGTTGCTGGGAAGTGTTCTGTAGTCTTATCTTTAACGATATCTTCAACATTCTCAACACAAAAACAAGAAAGTGTCTTTGATAACTCAACAATGTTATGACCATCCATGTGAAATATTTCACCTTCAATTCTGAGAAATCAAGTTGGGTTTTTTTTTTGTCAGTTTTTGATAGTAGAAGCAGCTACATTGTCTTTGCACTAGATTGCGTCAAATCTTATGTCATGGCCATATAAACGGGATGAAGACCGACCTATCAAACTGGACTTCACATGTCACATCTCTCCTTTAATCCCTGCACTCGTCACTTTCATACATTTCATCAAACTGGACTTTACATTGTTCATTGCATTCAACATCAACATCATTTAATTATTTATGAACATCATATTTAATTTTTGTTCTTGTCACCTTCATATATTTCATGTCTTTGTCCACAGCACAGTCCGTATTTCCTTTGTAGGGGCAATATTTCATTTCAAGTTTTATATCATATTTCAAAACTATTACTATTCCATTCTGTAAATAGATTTTAACATTTCAATTTACTTTTAATATTACTTTGTTTTTTTCATTATTATTTGATTACTTTTGTCTATTTTTAGTCTTTTGCATTGTTTGTGGGAGCAAACGCCAAGACACATTCTTTATATGTTTGCATTGGCTGATGAAACAGATTCTGATTGAATGAACCACTGTATGCCATGTTGACGTAAAATCCCAAAACCAAGAATCGTAAAGATACAAAATCAAACAGCAATCTGCAGGGTCGTTGTGTGAATAGGCTGTTCATTCCTGTCAGAAAGAAGCTTACTGGAGATGCTTATATGCTTAGACATCTTTGAAGTCTGGTTTCTTCCCTTAACAATAATTAGAGTGATTATAACGCTGTAAACACTGATAATGATGTTTCATATCTAATAACATTTTGTTGACAAGTGGCAATGGTGTAGGTAAAGCATGGTAATAAGGTTCATAATGATAAATGAGAAAAGTAAAGTTCCTACACAAATAATTAAGTCATACTGCTTGATTTTTTTTCATATGCACACAATTATCAGTTAAACTGACATATACAATTATGACTGTGGATCCTTGTGTTGCAAGGTTACAAATAAATGTAGTATGTTGCTTATGGAACAAGATTAAGAAGTGCATTTGTATCTTAATTGCATATATTATGTTCCCTTTATAAAAGGGCATCATCTACAACTGAAGGTCCTCGGCCAATAAAGTGATAGTTAATCTAGTTAAGTTGTTTGTAATTTGTCATTTATGGCATGTGTGCTCTGTGAGGTCACCAGAGCCAGAGGGTCAAAGGGGCTTCCAATCAAGTAGTATCCTGATATAACCAGAAAAGCTTTGGTTACTGTGTGCATATTGCATACTAAACATTATTTTAAGTTACCTGCAGCAGCATTTTTCACTAGTTTCCAAAAGGATTCTCTCATTAGGGCTGAAAATAAAGATAAGTCTTGCATTCCATCATGAAAATAAGGTTGAAAGTAGGCCTTGAAGGATTTTTGTCACGATTTCCACAAAAACAGACAAAATAAATGAATAAATAGTAAAATGAAATATGTAGCCTGTTAACCTTTCCAACAGTTCTGTGAAGCTATGCCTGGTCAAAATCATGTCAATGAAATGTGAAAATTAAAACTTTGTCATAGGACTAAACCAAATACATCAGTGGAAAGGTCTCAACTTGGAGAGTAACATTATGTCAGAATGGAGATGATGCATGGCTCCCTCTCTGAAATATTGACCTCTGAACCTTGAACCCGGTGCATGTTTAAAGGCTTATCATTCAGCAGCATGAGGGGCTACACACATAGAACCAGATGTTATAGAAAGCTCTTGACCTCAGCTGTCATGTGTGTATAGTCACAGTTGGGCAACAACTGGGGGTGCTGTCAAATATGGAAAATAGCATACATTTAACAATTGTCAGTGGATGTCAGTTCATCCAGGATAGTTTAGCTGGTACTGTAGAATGAGTTTTCAAGTTGTGTTTCCTGTTGGTGGGAGTTCTGCAACCCTTCAAAGATCAATTAAGGCTCTTTTTTGTCATTATGGCCTCCACATGTTTGTTTAGCCCACTCAGGAATAAAGTAAACTACATAGAAATAGTTCAGGTTAATTGAAAAAGTCTAGGGGACTGTGTGCAGGAAAAATAAGCCCCAAACTGCATTGCCTCAAATAATCAGCCAATTGTAAAGCTTAAAATTCTGTTTCCTGCACAGTTTATGGCTGATCAATTTTATCTTGCATAGTTATTTTCATTACATTTCAATATACAGTGCAGTATTTTGTTCCAGATTGTAACCACCAATCTGCAATACTATAAAATGTTATACTGAACTGATATGTTATGTTCCAGCTATAGCTGGCATTTTCACCATAGCAGCAGTTGATGAGGCTCGTGGGTAATATAGCCTGCTATGCTAGGCCTTCTGCTATCCAAAACTGACAAAAAAACCAACTTGAGTTCTCAGAATTGGATGGCCATTATATTAACCTATCGTATTGTTGAGTTATCAAGGACAATTTCATGTATTTGTGCTGAGAAATGTTGTGGATATCATTAAAATTGACAGAGAGGAAAATACAAGGATGAAATCTTGTGTTTGAAAAATACAGCTTCTGTGCTCCTGAGTCCTGACCGAAAGAAAAAAGTAAAAAAAAAAAAAAAAAAAATTGATCTGAAATACATTAGTTAGAAAGTTGTGCTGAGGGTCATAAAAAAAATGGAAAGTTCGTGTCCATGCACACGAATCTATTGATGAAATTTCGTGACTATTTCACAAACTGCTGTGATACTGGATTGATTTGCTGTTCCTGCAACTGACTTTTGACTTGACTTGTGTAATCTGTCCTTAGGTGCTGTACAAGAAGAACCGCCACAGCCGCCCTAACGTCATGGAGACCAACACAACCTCTGTAGAGCTTGCCCTGCCCATTGATGAGGATTATATCATCCAGATCAAGCCATTTGGAGAGGGAGGGGAAGGCAGCAGTAGCAGGCAGATCACCATCCCAAGGATACCAGGTCAGTGGAGAGCTAGTTAGTGCCTCCCTATGAAAAGAGGGAACTGAATAATCCAGTCCTCTACTGCTCTCTTGCCAGAACAGATTAGCTATCATCATCTCCAAAGGAACAGAGAGAGTGGGAAAATAAAGTGCTACATGAGGCATTTGTGCAATTATGGCTTCTACTTGACACCATAATGCAAGTGTTGCGTGAAAAGTTGAGCAATTTATTTAGAATACTTCTCATGTCTCATTCCACTGCTCACATAATAACTCTCAAGTATTTTTAGAAATTAATGTTTTAAGCTCGTAATTACTAAAGCAGACTGGAGAGGCGGTTGATTAAAAAATTATATGCCAAAAAGTCAGTTTTTGTTTTTTTTGTTTTCCAGAGTGAACAGACTGACAGCCTCATTCTTTTCAATACCTTTTCAGGCCCCAACGCAGTCGGCTCAGCATCCAAGGTCTCCACTCTATCAGCCCTCAGTACAATAGCACTGTCTTTCACAGCACGGACATCTTTATGACAAACAGCTCCCAGCAGACGTTGCATCTGATGTGGAGACAGCTCTACGGCGGAACGCAAACACAGCCCACTCTGGTGTAACTAGACCCATTCATTTTGATTTTAGAGGCAGAAGGAAGACGCTGAAGAAAATTAAAAAAAAAACATAAAAATAAAAAATAAAAAAATACGCCAGTGAGATGACAGGGAAGGAGTCCCCTTCAGCACCCAAGCTAAGTAAAGGAGATTGACCGATGTCGTTACTATGTTGTTACCAAAGCAGCTTTCATAGGAAAAATAAAGAGAAAAATGTCCTATATGCATCTTTTTGTATGACATGTTGAGCTTTTATAGATTTTTTTTTTCTTAATCAATTTGAAGTCGGTCTGGGCTTATTGGGGCGAGAACAACTAAGTGCATGGCGAAAATAACATCAAATTCTGACAGCGAACCTTTTGTCTTCTAAAATAAGATGAGTCTTGTAACTTTGCTTCTAACAGATCAGTCTTTTTTTTCAATTCAATTAACTATTAACTGTCATCTGTTACATACCTGTGTTTTTGTTTCTGCAATATTTCAAAAATGTTTCACTCAAAGGGCTGCATCGACATGTCGGTTTGTCATTACTGGGTTTTTTACCCGGTGTGTGAAGAGAGGATTTGCATCTAAAATCAGACAGCACACTGATGCTTTACCACACGGCTAAAGTGTTAGCGCTAGCAAACTGGGTGGTGCCAGTTAAATTTAATTCAAGGTGGATTTCACTAATGTGGAAACTAAAATTTTATCTTAAAATGTCATTAATCTGCAGACAATGCAGAATAAAAAACAATTATAACTTTCATCCCTCTTAACATAGTCTCACCAACGAGGAAGTTTTATGACCACTTTGAATGCAGTGTCATATTTGGCAATATCATTTCCAAGTGGTTCCCTGTACAATCAGGAGTACGCCAAGGCTGGATTCTCTCCCACATTCTCTTTCTGACTGTCATTGATTGGATTATGTGGAAAAACAACTGCTGACAAACATCGAGGCATCCAGTGGACCATCCCTTGCCAGCTTGAAGATCTTGACTTTGCTGGTGATCTTGCTGTCCTTTCCACAAATGTAAAACATTTGCAAGAAAAAAATGATCGACTTACCAAGTATGCTCAACAAGCAGGCCTCATCATCACCAAAAGGGAAGTCTGATTAGTCAGGACAATGGAGCCCAAAAAGATATCCAGCTCCCAGCACCTACGCAAGACTCCATAACATCTGAAAGTCCAACACCTACACCCTTGAAACCAAAATTTGCTCATATAACTCCTTGATCAAGCTGGTTCTAGTACATGCTGGCAGATAACCAAATGCAACATGAACAAAATCAGCTCATTTCACAATGACTGTGAAAGATCTGCCATATATTCTGGCCCAATAAGACATTAAATAAGGAGCTCTACATAAACACTGGCTGCCAAAATGTGATCTCAGAAATTAAACACCATTGTCTGATGAGATGATGATGACTTGGACACAACAAATGCCCCCTGATCCCCAAAGTGGTCCTCAAATGGACACAATCAGGAAAAAGGATACAATGCCAACCAAAGATCACCTGGCAAAGAACGGTTGAGGCTGAATTTCTGGAGATGGGTCTCTCATGGGGTGAGGCACCACTAGTTGCCAAAGACTGTGATAGGTGGAGGGGCCAAAGAGCATAACTAAGTAAGTAGTCATAACTTACAGATAATGCTAATTAGTGCTAACAACATCAATGATTGGTTCAGGATTTTTTTAGCCAGTTTTAATACAATACTTATATGCCATCCTGTCCATACTGGCTGTTTGTAGCGTGACTACACCGTGAAAGATGAGGAACAAAATCCACTGTCTTCATTCTGTGCAAAAAGGCTGTCAAAAGTTCAGTTTAAGCTTATATTAGCCAACTCAAGTGGGTATTTTCCAAAGTTACATCCTTTTTAGTAAAACATTTCCAATAGTGTTTCCTTAATGAGCTGCAGCCACGGGATACATCCTGGTTGAATGCAGGTTTGTTGTTGAGACAAAACACCAGCAATAAACCTACACACAACTACCAAGAAAAAGATACCTGCCCCTTGATTTGGCTAACTCAGACTGCTAAAGCTTTGGATGAACTCTCACCTTACACAGAACGAAGAAGAAAGTCATCACTTCAGAGCCAGTGACTCTTTCAGCAAACATATTGTACCCATGTGGTCCTAAAATAGGTTCAAACTTTGTCAAACCTACTAATCAACAGGCTGGATGCTTCAGCATTAGTATGCCACGATTTTGGTGCCAGTCCTCTGGGGTAAGAAGACCAGGAATTCCCAAAAAGTCGATGAAGTCCTTAAAGCTATCCATGTGATAGTTGCTGACCTTGTTACCAGTAATAGCAGCATGCTGTTTTGGAGAGCGTCTCCCCTGGGTTCCTCTGCCTTGGCCGTTGAACTGCACTGGTGACCAGACCCTTGTGGCTGTCTCATGCTCCTCATTCTTTCAGTTAGCCCTGTGTGTAGAGCTATTCTTTGCCTTCTGTGTGCCTCATCATATGTTCAAAATCCTCAGGTCCTTAAAGAGCCTTAACTTATCATATGTATATCAAAAACATTAGAAACGTAGAACTATGAAGCAGCCGCGGTGATGTTTACATGCTGCTGTGTCGATTGATTCTGTATGTTGTCAGGATCGGGGGGCCCAGCATCCTTTGTGTCAATGCTGAGGTTACTGAGGTTAGTTTGAATGGCATTCTGCTATTTTGGATGGGATATTGGCAATATATGAGGCCTGGTGCATTTTTATAGGTGTGTATTCTTAATAAAAGATGATGCTGCTGATCTTTTCCTTTTTTCCCATAGTCTCCTGATGCCATGTGGGACTGCTGTTGTACAGAGGTACAGTGCAGTCTGTATGTAGCTTGTAATCCAGTTAAGTAGTTTGTAGTACTTTGAAGGGAAGTGTACTGTAGGCTACTGGGTCTTGCTCAGAATCATGCATCACGAAACGTGTAATATACTGTTTTGTACACTTCAAATCATTTATATAAAAGAACCTTTCTAAAGAGATGATTTACTTGGTTTTTATGTAATAACTCTGTTTCATACTGTAGCTAACTGTTGCTCAGCATGACTGTACTTTGTCCTCTCTCTTCTGTCTATTTGCAAACTGACTGAATGGCTTTAGGAACGTGCAAGGTTCATGCATCTGATTGGTTTGTGTATACTGTACGTGTACCATGAGATCTGAACCATCATTGGCCCCATGTTAATGCTTCTCAGTCAGCCCCTCTGAGATGTACTGGGTCTACTGTCCATATACGCTCTACATGAGGGTTTCCTCTGTTGCTATTTATTGTTTATACTGTGTTAATAAAGATTATTGATTTATAGAACAATGTCAAGCTCTGTTGGTCCATCTCTCAATACATATAGACCCATTTGAGAACTGACATATAGAGATATTCTCCCTCTGGCCTCAGGAAAGGTTTTAAAATGGCATTTGTTAAATAATGAATAATTCCCTTTCATTAAAAAGGGGATCAAGATTATTTATTAACATCTCAAAATCGAAGCAACAGAGGCCAAGATATCCTGACTTTTAGTCCCTATGGCTCACACTACTACTGGATCCTTCATTTCCCATAATGCAAGTCAATAGAGTGTCAGTATTAGACACTCCATGCTTGATAAATCCCCACATCTTTCACACTCCGTGTCCTATGTTTGTAACGCAGGCTTTATTATTAAAAAGCTGAAATCTCCCTTGATGACATTATCAGGGTTAATTAATCAGAGTGCCCACTTAAGGGCTGGAGGTAGTAGCAATAATAAAGCAGTAATAAGCAAATAGTAAATGTGAAGAACACATACATGCTGAGAGTCGATGGCATATTCTGTTCATTTGAGTGTGAAATCCCTTAAGTCACAGAAAATGCACTAGGTGGTGCTGAGAGCACATAAATAGTTCAAGTCTGCACCCATCATATATACTGAATTTGGCCACAAGAGGGCAATGCATAACAATTTACATTTCCTGTTCTACTACAATAACAATGCCTCAATTCATCTGATATTACAAAAAGCCCTTTATTACATATGATGAATTATTATTGTCTGAAATTTTCAAGCCATAAAATTAAGTAAACATAAAGAAAACATCTCAAGTTCAACTTCTTCACTATGGGTAACTTGTCAAAGTGAAATCCCTCTCCCCTCCTTTCAGAATCAGAGACAGTGTTTGAATCATACTGAGACATTTATTTATGCATGTATGTTTTTCCATTTAGACTGAAAGCAAATACAGCAAATACACACCACCAAGCACTAGGGGAATGTAGAGCAAAAGGCAGTGGAGAATTGAAGGTGGAGGCGAAACAGCAGAGCAGTTCGATGCTCTTCATGGGGGGGGGGAGAGAAAAAAAAGTTCATATCCATAATCTGTACTATGCTGGTTTCTACTTTAATGGGACCAATAAATGTTTTCATCTCATTGGAGGGACTAACAGTTCCCGTTCAGAAAGACTTTCCCTTTTTTACTGCGCTCAATGTCACATCCTTTACATGACAGTTAATTCACTTTCAAGACAGTTCCTTCTCACCTTGGATTCAGGAGTCATTTCCACTTTCCGCTGAGAACAGATCACTGCGGCTCCTTCTCCCATCAGCACGTCTCCAAACGTAAGGCACCCAATCATGTGACATTTCTATTGCATCTTTTTTTTTTTAACCGCAACCTGAATAACACATCCTCGCTCCTGTCGATTTCTACATACTTTACAGGATAATACACAGAAGTATGGATATTTATATGTAGATACAGGCCTTCCATCCTTCAACTCACCACCTCAGCGACGGTACGCGACCTCTCTCCTGATGCCTACAGTCATCCATCAGTAGTGTGTCCAATACTACAGCAAAGACAGGTCATTTTGAGTTTTCCCAACAGTTTACAGTATATGTGCTGCTATCATAGCAAGCGAGTGCTTTCACAACAGTCCAGTGTCATATGACCAGATAAAACAAAATAGAGCAAAATAGAATATACAAGTCATCAGTTTGGGGAATCTCGTTTCCACAGACATATCAACAGCAGGTCGACAGGTTCAAGTCAGGGAATGGGCGGATTTAGACAACAAGGGCAACAAAAGCCATGGTCACAAGTGTTGGAAGGCTCCTTTGAATATCACTAACTCTTTGTTATAGGTTTTGGTTACGCTTTGTTACGCATGAGAGTTCACAGTTTTCTCCCTTTAGAGGACAGAGGATAAGAATAATGGCTGCTTATTGCAAATCTCACAAGCAGTGCGCTCCACTGCTTCGGTTAACAGTAGCACGAAGTTAACAATGACGGCAACAAGGCTAACATGGGTCAGGCTCCATCAGAGGGATTCTTATGTATGATAAAGCGATGCATAGTATAGTATTAAAGGTCATCCAGGATATATGTTATGTGACAGCCAACAGGGTTCTGTGGATAGACGGCGGTTTCGGTATACCACACTATGACTTTCGGCTTTGTCTGGAAGGGAAAACGGGGAGGGAAAAACACAGGCCTCACATTCACCAATCCTATAAATACAATTACAGACTCATACATCATAACTTAAAGACTTAATCCAACAGAAAACAGTAAAGTACCCATGTTAATCTTGTGGTTTTGAACTTTTCAGGCAGTGTTTGTGAACATGCACGTATGATTCAAAGCTGGAAATTGCCGTTTAAAGCTGCTGTAATTTGATTTTTTTTATATCACAAATGAATCAAAATACTACATGTAATGTACAAGGTGTTGTTCATAGTAACAAACCCAGAGAATCATCACCCTACTCTGCAGTTTTTCAGTTCATTTTTTTTGGTTTTCCAGCCTGCATCTTTAATGTTTTGGTTCACTCTCACTGCTCTCACCATCATTTCCAACCATATCCAGCAGCTGTTTTCTGCATCTGCAGTTCTGATAAACTCCATGTGCACTGCATGCTCAGCACCAAACTGCAAAATAAAGTTAGCAGCTAGCTGGTGAACACAGTGGAGTGTTTAGCAGCTAAAGAGTCAAATATTTCCCCTCAGGAGTTGATACCAGACCAAAACAGGAGAGCGAGTACTGGATTAATATTCACCAGAAATATGACTTCAAATCATATGTGTTGCTCCAAATCTGCTGGATGCTAAATAGACCAAATGTTAGCTAACAGTTTGCCATGACAGCTTTATCAGGTGACAATATGTCAATGTTGTGTTTACTATCTTGTCACGCTGCCTCCAAGTAGCCAAAAAATATATATTGCTGGTTAAAGTAATGGATATGATGCCAATATCGACAGCCAGATATTTCAGACCAGTCTCCCAATTTACTGCATTTCTCTTCATTGCATCACAGCTTCAAAATTTGGCAAACTGGTTTCTAGTTTTGAGATCTTTTTGATTAACTTTAGATCTCCAGTGAAACGCAGCTTTGAGCAAAGTCACAGGATAAAAAAATGTCTTTCACAAGTCATTTCATAGCATGTTCACACCTGAAGACTGAAATCTCAAAAGATCACAAGAATAACATACAAACTCTGTTTCATGATGGGAGTCAGTAAAATCAAGTAAGATCATAAACATATCATCACATTTCTGAAACTTAGATAAAACATTATTTATATTAAATTTGGAAAAAATTCTAAATCTGTGCCCAAAACGTGTGACCAGCATTTCTTTAAGTTGATGGCGAGCTGACGATAAAATGAAAAACAGTCACAGTGAGGGGTGGTGGTGGGGTTTGGGCGGGGGTGGGGGGGTGTGGAGGAGGACATGTTTATATGCTGGAGACTGGGACCGAAGCAGAGTTCCAGCTGTCTTTCTGTTCTTCAGTAGAGTCTGTCAACATCAGGATGTGCCCGCCACTCGTGATCCTTACAGTTTCTCCGAAGGTGCTCAGTCCCATCATTTCCACACTTCTTATAGGATTTCAGATGTGGACGAGTCCACTTTTTTTTTTTTCATTCCCTCTGCCATTTTTTTTTTTAATTGAATCATGCAGATTATAATCATCTGATATTATACATATTTCATAAACAAGCAAACACTGAACATAAATTAGATCCTCTATAGATAAAAATGTAAAAAGCTAATAAGACAGCTGTTGATTATACTGAAGGTGTCATGGCCAGGAGGTGGCAGCAACGAGCAAAAAGGCTGCCTCTTGCCACTTGGCACCAACCTCCCCCACCCCAACCAGCATTGTCCCCTTTCTTTCACCCAACCCTCTTCTCTGCTCTTATATATTAATTTCATTTATGACAGTAGCACAGGGAGGATGTTTAGGAACTTAAAAAAAAAAAGAAAGAAGTGATTTTTGAGGGGAGGGAGGAGGGGGGGTATTGGGCCTGGGGGTGGGGTTGGAGTTAAAACGTATTGATTCAAATGATCCTCGGGGGTTCAAAAGAGTCAAAAATGTGTTAAATGAGTTAAATAATGCACAAGTAAAAGTTTCAGACAAATGACTCTAACAGAGGTAAATTCAAAAGAGTAACAGCTGTGACCGGGTTTCACTTTCAGCCTTACATCACTCCACCTGAATAAACCAAACGTAAAATCATCCGATAGAAGACGCTTTCCTGTTCCGTGAGAAGGTTGGGAGGGCTGGGATGAGCCGGGACAGGACGGGAGGCCGGGTCGGGTCGGGTCAGAGGCTAGAGTCACAGTTGGTTTGTCTAAAGGGACAGAAGTGGAGGTCTACCGCTTCATGGAGCGCAGTCTGTTCTCGTGTCGGTGTGTACACAGTGGGGGTAGAGAGTCCTCTTTATCAGGTTGGTGGCATACTGCGGGGCGGGGCAGGAGACGCACACACACAGCTGGAGGATCCTCTCCTGTCCCCCGTCTCAGGAGCCACCATGACCGATCAGGACTGAAGTGAGACAGCAACACACAGATGTGTTCAAGAATGGTAAACGGTAATAGTAAAAAGAAGACTCGGACGCTTTGTAAAAAGAAGCTCAAACTCTTCAGGGCTGACTGCAGTGACTCAACAAAACAATCATTTCTACCCAAAATGCCTTTCCTCTAGCACTGCATCAGCCAATGGGAGATTTCTAAACATGTGTCACATCTCATCAGTCATCACAGCTTCATACAGTCCGTGTCATGATTAATGTTACACGTCATTCATTATATCCAACGCTTGCAGGCTGCACTATTTAAGGTGAAAAACTTTTTAGTATTTTAGATATTTTCCCCTGCAGTTATGTAGAAAATATCAATATGTTTGATATTATTCATTAAACTTTTAAATGGGTTAAAGAAGGATATGATGACCATCTTAAGTGATACTGATCTGTGACGGTGCTATGAATTTACTGGCTTACTGGTAAACTGAATCAGCTTATAATTTGTCGTTTCTCTGTTTTGCTGTTCACTGTTTTTAAAGTTATAATAATAATTTATTACGCATTTCATAGTTATACACTGAATGTGGTTAATGTAAACATTAGGAAGAATCACACAAACATCAGAACATTTGATTGTATTCATACTAAATCCATCATGTCATGAACTGTTCCATCTTGCATCTTTTATTGAACTTATCGTTTCCAAAATATGGAAAGTAGTCGCTGCTAACTGACCTCTGGAGCTCTTAAATCATTGAGGAGCTGAGATCAAGTCTGAGGAATGTTTACAAAAAATTTGATGTGCTCGAGTGGTTTTATACATAATTAGTCCAGTTCATTAAAACAGGAAGCTCAGTAATCTCAGTAACCTGCAGTCATGACGTACCTCTGCTTTCTGCTGCAGCTCCTCGGTGGGAGACTCTGTTTCCCTGATAACCACTGCTTTTGTCACCAGCATGTCGGGATGCTGCTGTTTGGCCTCTTGGATCGCCATGGCGAGAGCCTGAGGACACGAAACATCGACGCCCGGATCATATAAACTTCACACATTCAACTCCCAGTGCTTTCTGACTTATTGAACATAAAGCGCAGGTGTTCAGTGGATCCTCCGTCTCACCTGATGTTGGTCCACGTCGTCGTCTCCTGTGATTATAATCCTTTTCTCGATTCTGGTCTCTGAGTAGCCTCCTTTCACAGTCTGCAGAGAGGATACGGTGAGAAATAAGCTCGATGAAGGGTGAGGAAGTCCCTCCCAACAGTTAAGGGGCAATCAAAGCTATTGTTTTATTGTATTTTTTACTTCTATCTTTGTTCCTGTTGTGTTGTCTGTATTGGTTCTGTGTCTTCTCAAACAGTAAGTGTATCTTTTGTGCACCAGATGATTTTCACAGTAAAGATACAGCAGATTCTTATGGTTTAGAGCAACAAATATGGGAGTGGAGATAAAAATGAATCCCTGTTGTTTTACACTGTATCTCTTAGCAACAGAGATGCAGAGTATGTACTTGAGGATGCGGTGGAAAATTACGTCTGGAGGTTTATCAGGCTATTTGGTTTTTATGTGGTGGTTTCAGCATGTCAGCAAGGGCTGATGAGAAATATAATAACACATAATAAGTGTGCACCATAAGATAAAGATGCGGTGGGCTGACTCCGAGCTCCAATCATCATTAAACTGTCACCATGGGAACCTGTAAAGGAGTTACCTTGGTAACTTGGGTTGTGGTTGCTGAGGTGACGCTCTCGGCGGTGATGGTCAGCGGGGACACGACAGTCTCCCTCCCCCCCTGGGTGCCAGCTTTTACCTACAGCACATTCATTAGAGGGGAATTATTCTGCCATGTTTACACACACACAAACACACACAGCAGGACACAATGCAGACACAAACGCACACATGCTTGTACACACAACATGTACCGTTGTCTCAGAGAGGAGTCTCAATGTCAGCTGGTGTAAAGCCAGCTTTAGATCTATGGAAATAGATGGAAAGCTCCATGGAAGAGGGACCACCAATTAACAGATTAGTTGGACACCCTTCATTAACCTCCAATTAAGACTCTAATGACCCTTGGATAACACGCTCCATAAAGATATGGAATGAAATATTTAAAAAGACACCACCTGAAGGACAGTGTTGAAATCTGAAATGAGGTGGTTTGCCAGTGAGCCAGACTTCATGTCCAGTACATATGACAGTGAGGTTTAGAAGCTGGACCGAAAACCGTCTTAGTGTGTATTGTACTCTCTTAAATAGAAATATGGTTTTGAGCTTTTAGGAGCTGAAGGACAACTTTAATCTGCAGAATCAGGATCACTGATGAGAGATTTTATTGGCAAGAAATTCCCAAAAGATGACAGCATAATGGGAGAAGATATCCTTGATATTTTTCCAAGATGCTCACGAAGATGCTACTTATCAAAAAGTCATTACTAAATTATATTTTGCTCTTCTTTGTACTTTGAATATTAAAGAAATTAAGAATATGGGTTGATATAAAAGTGTACGTATTTTTTTGTTGTTTGTTGAAGAGTGTGTGTGTGTGTGTGTGACGTGTCCCTAATAACCCTTATACAAAGTAAATTACAAAAAAAGAGATAAAAGCGAAGAGAAGAAGCAATATTAGTGCACTTTCTTCCTAAACAAAACCATGATGGAGCAATGACTATATTATGATTGCACCCCGTTAACATACTGTATGTTGTTTTGGAAAATGAGACTACTGCTAACCTGAACTACTCCAAAGAAATCATATATGTGTAGAAAGTGACACATTATTGGCAATTATACTCAGTGGATTTTGTTTTTGGTAAGAATGTTACATGGTAGATTGGTATTGTTCAAATTCTACTGTGGGTCGGTAAGGAGTGCTAACAGGCCAGGGTGGTGGAAACAGTCTTCTGAAACCACAAACTATCATCAGATATGTGTGTAACATTCTTCCTGTTGGGATAACCAATAGGTTTTGCTCTAGCTAGTGAGATGTATACACAGAGAACAGGTTGACATATCAAAGAGAATGAAGCATGTATATATTAAAGTCTAACTGAAATCACATCTAGTCATCCCTAAAATAATGTCAATGTAGTTTTTGGATGTTTTCCTAATAGTTCTGTATTATTAAAATGATGAACCGAGGTATTCTTGTCCCAGCTGGCTGAAAGGGCATGTCAGTGTCTTGTTTGATTGACAGCATTTGGCAGGCTGCCAGTGTGCTGGTGTTGCACCGTAGGGAACAGACACAAAGTAAACAAACTGCTGTAGCTACAAGCCACGGACAGACAGCATGCCGCTAACAGGGATTTTGAAGAGCAACAACCAAACCAGCATCTAAGCGAAGCATAGTGACATTTGCATGTATGTTTAATGTGCTGCATGTTTGTTTGGTGGCTCCTCCAACAAGCTGTGGTCTTGTGTCTCGTGTGGGTTGTTGTTGTTCAGACTCTGTGGCTCTTGTGTTGTGTAGCAGGATGCTGTCAGGCTCAGTGTGACTGGCTGCTCTGTCTGTGATTGAACGCCACCTTATCTGATTTGATTTGCTGATTTGCTATGTAGACGGATAACAGAATTTCCCCAAATGAATGCATAACTAGGGGGCACCATCATGAAATCAAAGAATTTAAAATATAAATGTCTCCCTTTTGGTTTCTGATCAGAGGTGAACACAGAACTAGTGATTCATGAAGCAGATATGCTCTAATTTCAATTGGAAATTAACACTATGTATGAATTTGGTTATTGCAGATATACTTGCTTTTGTGAAATTATGAGGTGGACCATGTGCCCTTTTGTAAATGGGAAAAGATGTAATGAAATAGGAATGATGAATAATGATTAAATAACACATTTACAGGAAAATGAAAGTAACAAAATGAGAGTTTGAGAGAGTAATGCTTTAAGTTACTCTTCAGCATAATCATCAGAGTAGAGAATCAGAGTAGTCAGAGCTATAACCCAGCATGAGGAAAATTCATGCACTCATCTAAAATGTTCCTAACCACAACGACTGGCTTAGTTTCCCCCAATGTGAGTCATAATCATGCCATCAAATGCCACATCCTGGGAACATTTGGCAGACACAGGACACAGACACAATGAAGACGTCTTTCTGACATTAATTATTTTTCTACTTATTCAGAGGGATATGAGGTAAAGGTCAAGGCTAAAAAAGGGGACCATAACAGCACAATGGCTGCAGTTTCTTACTCTGCCGCCACACACACACACACACACACACATACTGTCACACTGATGTGGTACTCACAGGGGAGCCATTTTCTTTAAGGGCAGCAGGAGCCTCTCGTGGGCTGACAACTCCATAGTTCTGAAGGAGAAAGAGAAACAGTCTTCAGACTTGTGTGCAGTGAGGAGGTTAAGCTACATTAAAGAAATGCATTAGGTGATCGTATAGAGAAACATTATTTTGGGTAAACAGCATGTGAAAGTTACACATCATTAAAGGAGTGACACAGAAAAAAAAAATCCATCTACTTTAAGAGGTATGGCAGTCATGTAGAACTGCATTTTAAAGTTTGGAGATTCACAAAAGACAGATTTTAAAAAATGAAGAGTTCCAAATTTATGCCACAAATAAGGGTCAAGCTCCAAAAACAAAAGGATCCTACATTTCCCACAATGCAACCAATGCCAAGGAAATATCCATACTTTTTTTTAAAAACTTATCACAAACCCTGAGGATGGACTGTATTCTTACACTTCACGAAGCTCCTCCAGAGCCACAGAAGACATTATAAAACTATTTTCACAGTGAAATTCACAGTTGTAATTCGTCTTAATAAAGGCTGTTTTGCAGTTGCATGCAGGCTCATTGACCCAAATGGAACAGAGCCGTCATTAATGTCATTAGTTACAGCTGTGCTCTTCCTGCAAGTCAAAAGAGTCAAAGGGACACAAGCAGGAAACAATGAACATATCTGCGGATGGTATGGTGTTTACTTCTCGTTTTACTTTTGGTATTACACCAATGAAAGGTCAACAAACTGACTCACGTAACGTCTATACAGCAATGTCTATCTAACTTGCTAACATTAGTCACCATCATCGTGACTAGACTAGGTAAGGTCAAGAAGCAGAAAAACTCCAACAGTGCACTATATTGCTTCAAAATTAAACTTTTCATTTTTAAGAGAAAGAACATGTCATTTCTTCTTTCCAAAGTCGTTAAAGTTGTACTGATCACTAGGTATTTCATATTAACAATGGGTCAAAATGATTATGCGTAATGAGAAAGGTGCCACTCCGAGTGAAACCCACGGAGAATAATCTCACGCCTCTGCAGTTCCCCCCCTCAGCTTCTACAGAGCATATAATGGTCTTCTAAATGATCTGGCCGATTTGGACCGAATCACTGTTTTAATTCTCCTGCAACTTTACTGGTTAGGTTGACTTTCACTGCTCTCATCAACCTTGTTTCTTGGAGAACACAGCTGAGTAATAGTAGTAGCTAAAGAGCCAGATTCCTGACAAAAGATAAAGAGCCAAAACAGAGCCAGAAGGAGCAGGAATGTTAGCTTTTCAATTATCAGGTTGCTAAAAACATGAACTCTTCAGTTGTTCCATGTCTTCTGGATGTGTAAGCAACTGTTTGCTAACACTTCCACCACCTATCAACTTTAAAAGGTCTCCAAGTGGCAAAAACATGTTGAGTAATGCTCCTTAAAACAACAAAAAGCTGCGTACTATGATTATTTATATACTGTGTCAATATACAGGATATAAACTCCTCAAACTCCTGCTTTATTTTAGTACTGTATATATTTATTCAAAGACGAATCTTTAAAAATTATGATTTGATGATTAGCAGTCAGTGACGATGCTTTACCTCAATAACTTATCAAAGGTTTTGTATTGTATTTCATAGGAGTGACTTGACAATCAAACCAATATCAGCATGTGCATACTTGATGAATTGCTTATGAAAGAAATCTTCAGGCTGAATAAATCCACTTCAGTACAGTCTGGTGGCAATGCTACCCAGTTCAAAGCCTGTCACTGACATGCAGACAGCTGGTACAGAGTCAGGCAGGCCGAGCCTTTGTGCTGTTGAGGAACTAGACAGATGTGACATGTCTCCCTCTGCTGGTACAACAACACCGGTGCTGGAGATCTTTGCCTGCCTATAGATGATGTCATCCTCCATTTGCTGCAGATATATATATATATATGCACACACACTCTCGTGGCTTACAATGACAATCTATAAAAATGTGACTGAACACAGAGCTGGCACTTCAAAGGCACCCTCTCTACATTAGTGCCTGACTTCATCCACACCATTAGCTGAATGGCTGAAGAGCCCGGCGTTTTTTAATAAGGCACCTACGGGACAGAAAGCCTGCATTCAATTGCCACTGGAGATGATTGGGATTCCCACCTGGTTTCATCATCCTCATTAATACACTGTCAATACTTTAATCACTCCATAATAATGCTATTATGTCATCCATGTCTGGGGAATACGGCTTTCTCTGAAGAAGAAAATGCCTCTTCTTCTAATCAAGTCCAACTCCAGAGCTCTGCAAAAAATATTTAATTCTTCATTGTTAGTCTATTTGTCGGGTGACTGACGGGATTGATCCGATGGTGAGTATTGTCCTAACTTCACCCTGTAATACTGTAGCTTAAAATGTATCAGCGGTAATATATAAAATATGACACAAAGAAAAGGAAGAACAGGGAAAGAAAAAGTACATATGATAAATCCATCCTTGTACAAACAATTAAATATAAAAATACATTTAAAAAATTGTTTGACACTTTGGGAACTAGTTTATTATTCACTCTCTTACTGAGAGTTAAATGAGTAAATCGATATCACTCGTGTCTGTGGGATAAATATGAAGATATAATCAGTAGCCGCTTAGCTTAGCTTGGCATATGAAGTGAAAATAGTAGGGAACAGCTAGCTTGGCTCTGTCTGAAGGTAACAAAGTCCACTTACTAGCATATAGCTAACTAATTAACATGTTATACATTCTTTGTTTGATTCATATAAACACTGAAGAGTAAAAACAACAGTCACTTCCACCGTGAAGTTGCCAGGCAACTGCACCTAGCCAAAATACAGTGTGACACATAACTTCCCATAAAACCACAAATAGTTTTCATAGTTTCTTTATGCTAAGCTAACATGGTGTCAGAGGTAGCTTAATACTGAATAGATATGAGAGGATTATCCATCTTCTGATATAACTATCTGCAAGACAGCAAATGAGAGTATTTCCCAAAATGTCAAACTATTCAACAAATTCTCAGCAACATACTGTACATGTCAGTACAGTAACATCTTCAATATTCTTGTTGTTGCTTTACCTGTGGTGAGACATTCATGATGTTGGGGTGGACTTCTGATCCATTTGTATGCGTCTCTGTTTTGCTGCCGGCCCTCTTGAGCATTTGGGCCATACTCACAGCACTGGGGTCTCTTTTTGCCACTGGAGGCTGAGTAAAACACAAACACAGCACAGTCAGACAACATCAAGCACATCAAGCGAGACTTTTGAAGATGTAGGACAAATGACACATTGTTTATGAGCAGCATATTTTTCAGAGCAAAGCATCTGAATTATGTAAACTTTAAAAAAAAAAAAAAAAAAAAAATCAGTCTGAAATACAGTTTTTTTTTTATTATGTTGTTTTGCTTGATGACTGCATGCAAATGATGATGCAGTGACAGCGGAATTCAACAAAACATTTAAGCAATTAAAAGTAAAATGAATTAAACATACAGAAAAGAATCCATCAAGAAACAAAATGAATCAATTAAATCAAAACAGACAAAAATGAGGACAAAATTAAACATCAACAAAATTCACAACACAATGAGAAAAAATAAGAAAGTGTAAAAAAAAAAAAAATGCATGTGCATATGCTGGTAGTTATGGCACTCAGTCCAGCCAGGCAGGGTGAATCCAGTAGGTGATGGTGATGAAGGATGAATATATTCATCTGTCTACCTCATGATGCATTCCCTCCTCAGGAAGCTTCTCTTCTATGGGAGACTTGTCCCGGGACCCCATTAGACGCGCCGAGTAGAACCTGGAGGTCTCCTCAAAGTCCTCCCGGCCCACTTCGGGATGTCGATCCCTCTCTCCGAGCTCCGACATGCCTTTAGAGAAATCCTCCATGCCGGAGTGGAGATCCGTGATGACGGTGAAGTCGACTTCAGCCTCCAGGCTGGACGTGGAGCTGACCGTCATGCTGGAGCACTTGCGTTCGATGCCCAAGTGGATTTCCCTCATGCTGGTCACGGTATCCCGCTCCTGCTCTTCCTCTGAGGCTACGCTCTGCTGGGGCCTCCTGTCACTGAGCTCCTTCTGGTGCAGGTACAGATACAGGATCACACTCTGAGGTTACATAACTTCAGACTGATGACGTAGATGACATGGAATGGGATGGAGGTATCATCCTTATATGTTTGAAGGCGGTGTGTATGCCGGGATTCATGGAGGATCCAAAATCAAATTCACTGTACATGCAGTGTATTAACCCGGTCACTTCGATCTGCATACAAATAACATGACTTCACACTGACAAATTGTAAGCAGTGCATACGCCACAAGTCCAATTTTGCGTGCATGTGATACACCAGTCCTTCCCATTAACCTCTGTGGAGAGCAGATGCATCCCCAGTCTCACATCAAAACATGTAATAGCTACGTTGGTCTGTGTCCACGTCATGTGACTGTCAAATTTCTTTCATTGCAGCAAAAAAAAAAGGGCTGACATTCCTTTTATTCTCAGAAGAAAATGCAATATCCTCTAAAATCTACGCTTCTATTCAAAGAACATCATCAGTTACATAAAATAACAAGTAACATAACAGCTCTGATAACACAATACAAAGACAATGTGTGGTTTCAGCATCAGCAGTGTCCATAGCAACGATAGAAAGCCTGCAAGAATGTCCCGTAATAACTGACAAACTAAACTATCTTAAAATATTGCATTTTCCAGAAAATAGAAAAAAAATTTTTTGTTTTTGCTGCAATGAGAGAAACTTGACACAGACCACCATAGCTATGACACATTTCGATGTGAGACTGGTCTCTGGTCTGGTCTGCTCTCCACAGAGGTTGATGAGAAGGATTGCTGGGTCACCTGCATGCAAAATCGGACTTTGGTTTGTGCACTGCATGCAATTTGAAAGTGTAAAGTTGTGTTATTTGTATGCAGATTGAAGAGACCAGGTTGAATGTATAATGAACATACAGTAGAGAATCATAGAGCATGCAATAATGTCAAAAATGAACAACTGCAGGATGATGAATGGGTTTGAAATACAACACTGGCTCCAGACCTGTGGGCTGGGAAAAGGGCTAGCTTCTATTTTGTGAATTACTGGACCCTAACAAAAGGCAAAAGACTTTCTGACATCTGTTTTACTATTAAATTATTACGCTGTAGAAATGTGCTGCTCTTTAAAATGTGCAGTTTCAACAAAACCGAGATAAAAACCAAACTGCAGCAACTGCACAGTGTAGCCAACCATGGCTAGCCTTAGCTAAAGCTAAAACTAAATGTACTTATTTAAAACTACTTTACTGACTGACTTTTATGTAGCTGAAATATATATATTCCACCTTGATGAACCCACATCTTTTCTTGTTTCAAATTACTAAAATGAGTCAGTATTGCAATCCAGTTATGATGGAGAAAATAACAGTAAACAGTAACTAGCTTAGCAGATCTCAGTTGCAATCTCATCTGTTGACTAACAGAATTCATTTGATTTGGTATGAATATGATACCTTTGAATAACTGAAAAAAAAAGCTTGGACTGTAAATAATCCAAATAAAGTTTACGTTCTTAAACTATTTAAATGGACAAGAAAGCTGAAAGAACACTTTTTATACTGCAGTTTCTCATAGCATTCCCTCAAAGCTCATCCAAAGTCAACATCCATGCAGTATCAGGATTTTTTGGTACAGGTTCTATGACAATTGAGTAAAATATTCAGCATAAAAAGGCCTGAAATAAAGCCATGAAAATCTTCTTCGATCCGGTACGTTACATTTTTCAGAGATACTGCTCTCTACCTTTGTAGGCAACAGGCCTCGAAAAGCATGCATTTAAAACAAAGGGAAAAAATGACCCATAATGAGGGGTCAGAGGCAAAATAGTTGTTTTAAGCCATTGAATTACAATGAAGCTCCCGTATCAGCCAATTTAAAATAACTTCACTTATTATTTTCAGTAATTATTTTAATTACTTTAATTGCGTGTTACAAGTTCTCTCGCTAAAAACTGGATCACGCCAAGTGCAAGGGATTCTGTTGTCGACCCACGCATTCAGTTCAAGCTCTTATCATGGTGATGGATGGAAGCAGCTGAGTAGCCAGTGAAAAGCAATACATTTCATCCTTTACAGCTTTTAGCCATTTTTTCCCATATATCGGGAGAAAGTGATGCAGTCAGTAAGGAGACATGCAGTTTACCCATGAGGGAGATGGAAAAAAAAAAGATGAGTATAGCATATGAATAACCTTGAAATCAGCGAACGGTGCCTCGTAAATGGAAGGAGTAGAGACAGGCTCCTGCAGGGGGAAGCAGAGGAAAGAGCACAGAGAGCATCTGAAGGTTAGCACAAGCTGTAAGTGGACTGACAGGCCACCACACACACACACACACAAATCCTAACAGCAGAGCTTGACTGAGGCCTGAAAACAAATGAGCTCAGTATGTTCTGAGCTCAAAATATTTCAGTCCAAACCTAAACTGGGATCCTGGTGTACAGCTGATTGAGAGGCCAAATCTGAGTATAGCCACACACAAAAAAAAAAGTGATTTGCTATGAAGTAGCTACTAAAAATCAGTATTTTTAAAAGTCTTTTAAATCAACTCAAAACCCAAGTTTAGGTGAGAAATTCAGCCAGACCCAATCCAAGCCCGCTGGGTCTGTTCAGATCCAGTCAGGTCCAAATGGATTCAGGCACAAATTTCAAGCGCTACTCAGAGGACAGAAAAGAGGTGAGCTCACTTGCAACAAAAACAACATCTACAGCCGGGTTTTATTGTTAGAATTAGCAGGACAAGAGAACCATGCAGTTTGTATAATGAGCAGGTTTTCAGCATAGCAGCAGCCACTCATTGGACAACTTGATGTAACACTACGCACCTTGAATTTCAACAAGTGAGCATTCAAAAAAAAATATTGTTAACGTCCAATAAAAAAAAAAAAAAAAAAAAAAAGGTGCCACGGTGCATTTCAAAGCCCGTCAAAACTGACTGCGAGAGCGGGTGTCCACGTGTTTGGAAGAGCACGTTATATTCCCCCCCCCCACGCTCCCAGAGTTCAATCTGATCTGGATATGATTGTCACTCACCAGTGAGGTCGTTTGCACACTCAAGAGCTAACGCAACACCTCTTCTCATGCCTGTTTAATCCAATATATGCAAGCGCTTGACTCAGATGAAAAGGTGGGAAATGATGAAAGCTGTCATGTCTATTCACTTGAAATTCCTTTCATTCCCGTGCCAAACGCGTGCAAGCTCCTAATGATACCAACAGTGAAATGAAAGTAGCAAATCTGACTGTCAGGCACTGAATTGCGGTGTCTGGCTGCTCACTGCCTACTGGGGGTTTCACAGTTGGAGGAACCAATGTGTGAAAAAAAAAAAAAAAAAAAAACCCGCTTGGCTTTTCTATCCAGGTGAGGTTGAGTGGAAGAGCATCTGATTTATGATTATTACCACTCTGAATAATCAAGGGGCATTTTGTGAATTCTGTTGATGTGAGTTTATTAATTTGATGTAGTTTCTCAACGATCTGTGCCCAAACCAATTCTATACTCCATTTATCTCCAATTTTGGGAGATAATAGCTGTCTATGATAAAGTAATGAATGGCAGTATTTTTTTTTCAACCCTTTCTTCTGCAAATGAGCGATTTCATTTGAAGCATTAGTATGCAATAAATTGTTTGTTTTTGCGTTTCCACTTTGAAAATGGCATGGAGATGTGCAAAAAGCATCAGAGCAATGATAATATGTGAGCCTTTCTTTTCCCTCGCCGCACTCTGACAGGGAACGACGTGAGCAGGAAGGAAATTTAAGGCTCACAAGTTAAAAGAGTGAAGACAAGTAAAACATGAGATATTGATTTTTTTTTTTTTTGTTTTGTTTTGACTTGCACAGTCAGTGGTGAGCGGGACTGTACAGATTTGCCAGACAGTGTGGTGTATGTTTAGGACAATGGGAGGGGAT
Source organism: Euthynnus affinis (assembly GCA_029490765.1). NCBI lineage: Eukaryota > Metazoa > Chordata > Actinopteri > Scombriformes > Scombridae > Euthynnus > Euthynnus affinis. The sequence continues at coordinate 5,875,741 of CM055840.1, read as the reverse complement.
AAATTGGGTTGCCATGTAGGGGAAAAGTCCGAACTTTTTTTTTTTTTTTTTACGGGCAAATGCACTGACTGATTTTTTTTTTTTTTTTTTTTTTTTTTTGCCGCCAAGACGGAGCAAAAGTACCACTCCGCCTGCTCTTCATACAGGAACGTACAGTAAAAAATGGATGGAGTGTTTCAAGTCACTGAAAACGTAGAAAAAAAGAAAAATGGCGTGCGAGTCTGTCTGAAGCTCATGCGATGCTTTATTTCCAATGACTGAATAGCAGATGCCAAGCAGAGTTACCGAGTGTCTCTTCTTGGCTGCGTCCAGGCTTGGCTCCCTGCCAGCATTTCGGCTGTTCCGCAGTATTAGTCCAGACTCCCTGGCCTTCTGTGTTTTCACTGGAGGGGCTGGAGGAGCCATTTTGGGAAGCACTGAAATCTTTGAGCCGAACGATTGGCTCTCTGTAGGTCCTCTACCGGACTGATAGCTATCCTCGGGTTGTTCCGCTTTCACGGCGCCCTCCGGATCTGCCGCGAATGCTGGATGGAAGGCGGAAACGTCAGTCCAGTTCATGTCTGAAGATCCCTCCGGAGAGCCCACTGACCAGCGGTATTCTCTTCTGATGCCTCTCGTGGGCTCTTCCTGTCCTGACCTGTCCCTTTCATCCTTACACGCTACGCTCTTTGACCTCTCCGGTTTGAGAGGAACAATCCTGGTGATTTCCGACTGGTAGCTGCCCGACAGCCGGTGGAGAGATGTCCTCTGACCTCTGTCTCCGAGGACGACCTCGATATCCTCTCCTCCGGAACTGCTGATCTTTCTCTCGTGTGTCCTGACCTGTCGCAGTTTCACCTCTGCCAGCTCTTTGTTGTCAATAAGGCCCCTCCCTCTTACCTTCATCACACACTCCCCTTTAACACCTGCCAATGAACTATCGTGTTCTACCTTTCCGGGTCCGTTCACTGAGCCTAAATCGATATCTGCCGGCCCGACGTGGCTCGCTTTTCCCTTCACCTGCTCTGTCCCTTGAACGGAGATCTCCCTGCTCTCTCCTATTGATACATCCTCCTGCTTGCTGTCTTCGTAAACACTGACAGACTGATCCTTTCCTGATCCCTGATCATCTTTCATCATCGGCAGCGAGGACGGTTCACTATGATTTCCCATTCCAGACGTTTTCTCCGATTCCGAGCCCTCGTTTTCTTCTCCAGAAGAATCGCTGCCTGCTTTGCTGTAGGTGAGCTCTGCAGGCATACCCAGGTTTAAGCTCTGGGGTCTTCTCTTTTTCCTTGGTTTAGAAGACGTGCATTCCTTGATCTGGTGCGAGCCCGGGGCCACATCATTGTTAGCCTCAGGGTTTGAGGCTTGAGACGCTGTACTCTGAGATTTGTCTTGAAACGAGTCGGCGTTCTCGGATAATTGAATCACAAAACGACTTTTGTTTGCCGGCCGAGGATCAGAGTACACATCCGCCTCTCTGGACAACTTTGTTGATGGAAATTCATTAATATGGCTTTTCATTTCTTTTCTGTCAGACCCTGTTACCTCAATATGTATCATCTTGGCAACGTCTATCTCTTTTTCCAGCTCCTTTTTCTCCCATGAGGAATCGGACGGGAGAGATTTGTTCTTTTCTTCTGCCTTCCAGTCGTGGTCCTGTTGATAAGTTTCTTGTTTTTCAATCAATACCCACTCCTCAGATCCCTACATGTTGGTATAGATTAAACACAGTTAGACATGCCAAGCACAGCTACTGCAGATAATGAATTCTCCACAATCATTTGAATGGTGAAGTTTGGGTAACCATGCATTTGTATTTACGGATTAATCGATATGTGATTGTATTTTCTTAAATAAGAGATCAAAGACATATGAGTGATAGTATTGCACAGTGGGTAGTACATTTACACCAAAACCACAAATGCAAAAAACTATGAAAAGATGAAGAGTGAGAGATGTGCAACCTCAGGTGAAGTCACCAGAGTCTTCTGGACGAAACCCTCAACAGAGAGGTTGTTAACGGGGTCCTTTCCCACCGTTCGGCCCGCCAACTGGCCGACACGAGGCAGCGGAGAGAGTTTAAAAGAGAAGGAAGAACAGCTGTTAGAGCCTTCAGACTTGAAATGTAGAAAGTAGGAAGACGCACAACATACCATTTCATGCAAGAGAGACGGCAAGAAAATGGGGAAAAGGCAGAAGGAATCTGTGCTAGCGGGAGTTATTCCGAAGAAACTTTTTTTTTAATGAAGTTCAAACTAAAAACATGTAATCCCGTGTACCTGACAGCCACTAAATCCACAATACCCAATCAGCAGACATTTGCAATGCAAATATTTTTCGCTGTAACTACATCAAAGGGTTGAGTACCATTGAATCTCTTGGAAACGCTCAAGAGCACCAAGACTTTCTCAACCTTCGACTGTCAGTCAAACAGAATAATAATCCCCCCTCCCCCACCCCCCCCCTCCTCCTTCTTTCCTGGAATAAGACACACAGCAGATTAGATTTTCTGCTGCAGACAACGTTTGACATTCTATGCGCATAATCTGCTTGTCCCGGACAGCAGATGAGAGATTGTCTGAGGACCAGCAAAGACAGAGCTATACTCTATCTGAAAACTGCAATCTTACCGCTCTATCTTCAATAGCCTAATTACCAAACTGTGATCAAAGCTCAAGAGCTTCCGTGATCTGGCATAAAGAAAATTGTGTCTCTGTTAGGCAATCAAGGAAAAAAAGATAACTGATAATTACTGTATTTCTCAAGTGCCTCACATTGAGTAAATATCAAAAACATCTTGAAACTAATCTCATCAAGATGCCTCCTCCTGTGCTACTTGTCAGTCATCTTCAAGTACCTCTGAGATATTGTCTTGAATTATTCTGGTACACCAGAGATAGGCAGAATGCCTTCATTATACACACACACACACACACACACACACCTCTTAAAATAAAACTGCAGGCTTGTATGTTTCTTCCTGTGAGCAGCAATATCTTTGCACAGAAGATACGTGTTTGAACTGTCTGTAGGACAAAAAAAAAAAAAATGATATAACCAGAACTTTCTTCACCAATCATGTTTGTTTGTTCTTTTGTCATACAGCCATACCGGTGCAGTAGATCCTCAGGGTTGAAATATTCAAAGAGAATAGATAAGAGAACACAAAAAAAAAAAAACCTGCGAGACAAGTATCTCCGTGTGACATAAATATGACCGGTTTTTCGCCTCGAGTCAAGCAGTCAGAGGAATTCGACATGACAGCGGCCAGACTGGAACATCAATGCCTTTTAATGGAATGTCAAGCATCGGAGTTCGCTGGATATGAGATATTGACCGTAGTGGACCTTAAAGACCACAGTAGACCCCACCCCCCACACACACACACACACACCCCCATTCTGATCCCCAACTCACAGCCTTCTTCTCTGGAGTGCCGGTTGGGGAGGTCGCTGACAGACGCTTCTCGCGGTTCATCAGCTTGCTGTTGGGTTCCCTCAGGGCTCTCTTCAGCTCGTTGATACTGGCCTGGTGCTTCAGCAAGACGTCCTGCGACTTATCCAGAAACTGCAGGGAGATAATGTATGGAAGAAGAAAAAAAAAGAAACAGAAAGAGCAAAGGGCAAGGATTAGCGAGGTTTTTCCACCCCCCATCAGCTGTGCTCACATCAACACATCGCTGTCAGATATGCACGACTGAAAAGGCTATGAGATTATAAAGCATACACACAGAAGAAGATACGATGTAAATTGCTTATGCTAACTCGAGGTTATGCTAGTGTTTTACCACTCTGTGCTGTAGCCCATGAAGGAATGACATTTAAGATGCTACTGAAGCCCACAGAAGACAAGTCTAGTTACAACAGAATTCATTTTGAAGACATGAATGAACATGACAATCAAGGCGCTTATTGCAAAGTAGAATAAATGAATGAAGAAATAAATATGCAACTTCTATTTAACTTTGTTTTGCTAATTAAAAACTCTACATTTATTTTCTTTGTTTGCGTGGTGGAAAGTAATTATGTACATTTGTTCAAGTGTTGTATTTATGTACAACTATTGAACATAACAGTGTTATTGACATTTTATGCCTCTACTGTTAGATATTGTACTTTTTTTACTCCTCTACACCCTTCTGAAAACTGTATTTACTAGTTAGTTTACATGTTAGCCATTTAAAAATATATATAATAAGCTTATAAAATGCAGTTCATTCATCAATCCAGTGGTTGGTCCAGTGGTTTTTGGCAAACAGCAGTATCTAGTTGCGTCTCATTGTCATGTTTGAGATGTCTATGAGCCGTTTCATTTCCAGCAAAGAGACATTATCCCTCTAAGCTTCTCACATATAAAAATGTAAAATAGTGTATAATGATGTAAAATGTCATCATCAGGAGAATAACAATGCAGTCATCTGCAGTCTTTTTTACTGTTTAAGGATCCTTAATTATTCCTTTTTCCAGCTGTAAAATATGCAGCACATGTTTTCAAGCTTCACCGTCTTTGATTTGTATTGTAAGTTCACCAGGAACCATTTGGATCATCTTGTTTTAGCAGATCCTTATTTACAGAAAACTAAGTGGAAAACGCCCACATTAAAATGAAGTCCAAATTGGAATCATATTTTTCATTACTTTATTTGGCCACAAAACCCAAATTTTTACAGCATGTGGTGAACACTGCTGTTCAGTTACATTTTATGACTTCAAGTGGTGCTAACAGGCTGCGTGAATGCTAATAAAGTCAAAGGAAAGAGCCGAACCAGAAGAAGAAAGAGTCAGATCCACACTGAACAGCATCTTTCAGTCACATTTTTCTGCAGAACAAGTGCTTTTACTTTTGATACATTACATGCTGCTAATATTTCTGTACTTTAAACTACAGTAGAATTTAGAACAATAGACTTAAACTTACAATTGAGTATTTTTTACATTTTTGTACCGTTACTTTTACTCAAGGAAATGATCTGAGTACTTCTTCCACCACTGAATCCTAAAATAAAGCATTATAGGCACTTTGGAAATAAAAAGGGATCATTGCTGTCTCATGTCCACAGTAAAGAGGTATTTCACCTGAGACTTTCAAAGCTAAATATTAACAGTATTCTCCTTATGGCTGGTAGATGTTTCAAAATCTCTTCAACATTTCAAAAGAAATACAAAAATATTCCTTGATCCAAGGCGGTGGATGCAGACAAATCTCACTCTGTAAAAAAAAAAAAAAAAAAAAAACCCTCTGAAGAACAGCGGCACACACACCAACAGTACAAGGACTGAAGACAGGAACCTGTACCTCCTGTTTGTGCCGAGGTGTGGTCTCCTGGTCCAACTGAGTAGAGAGCTGAGTTGGGGCAGGAGAATGGGCAAGCACGACAGGTGGAGAGTGCAGGGGTCAGAGAGGAGTGCAGGAACAAGATGCAGAGACAGGATGGTAAGAAGGAAGGTCAATAAGGGAGACAGGCAGACAGACAGACAGACTGGAAGGCTACATTTGGCCACTCGTTACCATGCCAAGACAAAGTCGATCATTTGGAAATGATTGGAAAATACATCCCAGTAGACATTTTGTAACCGAACAGATAGGGCATGCAAGTATAGCACCAAAAATAAAAAGTTGAGTAGTTGTCACAGCTGTTCTTATTAATTGTAAACCACGACAGACGTCTCTCTTGGTGTCTAAAGCTTCTTTTTTTTTTAGCATGCCGTATTGTGAAAACGCTCCATTGTACCAATCGTTGTCTGTCAAATGTTTGCTGGGATACTTAAATATGACAAATATGTCAAGACACAACCTTTGCAGCCATCACTTGTTCATGTGTGCAGTTTGTTTGTTTTTTTTTCCTGTGATAAGTGTTGACTGCCACACTTAGATAAATACAGTGAAGGACAGGCAGACAGAGTGAGGAGTGAGATACTACTAGACAGATATAGGCCTACTTGGAGCAAGAAAAAAAAAAAAACAAAAAAAAAGGTGGATGGACGAAGACAGGTATACAGACAGAGACCAAATCACCAGACACCAAATACCTCCTGTTTACTGTCAACTGGTGACCCAGCCTCCTCCTTTTGGCCAGCAAGAGTTTAAAAAAAAAAAAAAGAAAAAGGATGTTAGGAACAGAGGACTTTCTCAGCATAATGAGAAAGGGTTAAAAAACTGTAAAGCTGTTAGCAGGATTTATGAGGAGTGCAGTGTAAGCATATAAGCCTGAGTGAATAGGAGTGAAAGGAGAAGAGTTAGTAAATGCTAAACCCAGCAAAGCCACCACAGCGTTATGCCCATGCTGGATAAGCCTCAACTGCCCTGAGAAGCTTGCACTGCACCTATTTACATCTGCACCCCTGCGGTTCCTGCCATCCTCCCTGTCTTCAAGTTGACTAAGCCTCTGTTCTCATACAAGGATGATCCCACAACATTTGCATTCTTCACTTGTTTATATGTTGGGCATGATGGATATTCATAAAAACGTCACAGTCGGTCATTGGGAATCTAGGATACCATGATTTCTTTCTTTTTGCTTGGAGTGACATTGCCGTCGTCGTCCTGCTCTTGGTCCTTGTCCTCCTCGTCCTGCTCCAAACTCGGCTCCAGCTCCGTCTCCTGCTCGTCCACGGAGGGGCTGTGGAGACGGCGCTGTTCGCTGATGCTGCGGTGGGAGAGGCCGTCGTGGTTCTCGCACATGGCTGATACCGGCCGTGAGAACTCTGCTGGTAACAAGAGCTCGATTATTACAGGAGTTCATCTTAAATGGCTTTGTAAAAACGATGGTTTGATATTTTGGGAAATGCATTTGTTAGCTTTCTTGCTAAGAGTTACATGAAAAGATTGATATCTGTCTGTTAAATATGAACCTACAGCCAGCAGCCAGCTAACTTAACCAGACCAGAAACAAACAGCCTGGCTGTGTCCAAAGATAATAAAAAAAAAATCTGCTTATCAGCGCCTTTAAAGCTCACTAATTTGTTTGTTTATGTACATAAGCGAAGTGTAAAACAACAGGGCTATATGCCAAACTATTTTTAAACCAGGAAAAGTGATTCCCTGAAATCTCAGCCAGTTGCCAGGCAACCTCACAATGACAACAAGACTCCAGGAGGTGACTATACCTGAAATAGGCACATAACCCCCACAACTGCAGCCTGGTTTTTGTTCAGATTAATCAAGATGCAAAATGTTCATTAGAGAGCTTCAGAGGTGCTGACAAGCATTTTTTTTTTTAAATTTTGCACAGAGACAGACTAGCTGTTTCCCCCTGTTTTCTGTCTTTATGCTAAGCTAATGTAGCTAGCTGCCAGCTGTAGTGTCATTAAAAGACATATATTGAGCTTATCATCTAACTCTTGACAATAAACAATCTTTAGACAGCCCATCCAGCGCTAAGCTAAACTAACCATCCCCTGGCTCCAGCTACATATTTAGCATACAGTGAGTGTGCTATCGATCTTCTTATCCAACTTTTGGCAACAAAGCAATAAAGTCTATTTTCCCAACTATTCCTTTACAAAGGTCCATCTCTGAGCTGCAGTTTTAGACCCTCCATAAACAGATCTAACAGATCTTACCTCCATCCAAGCTCCTGGAGAGCAGGTACCTCTTGCTGGTGGATCGCTCGAAGTGCGGAGCAGGCCGGTCTATAAGAGCGCTGGCCTGTCTGGTTTGAGCCTGTGTCCTTCCGCTATATCGAAACTTTGAACCCATCACCAAGAAGCCCTTAGGAGGAGGCTCTGGAGATACCAACCTGGGAAAACAAAAGTCATTATCAGAAAAAAAAAAATTTGACCATGTAATAAAAGCAGCTAGACAAAGACAGCAGGGCTAATGCTGGAATTGGAAATCATTTCTACTGTGCTACTGAAGCCATCTCATTAGAACAGTCTCTGACCAGCTGTTTCTTACCACATGATATGCGATCAAGATTTCCTCTGTGGTTTAAGCAGCCATGTTCAGCAGGTAGAGATGAAAATTAATGTACAACTTGAAACCTTAAGGCTAGGGGGAAAAAATGACTAGATCCACTAGTGTAAGTGCCTCTGGCATGGCAGCTACATTGCCAGTTATATCATTCATTCATTGTATGTGTACATTGTCGCGTTGTACCACCCACACATTCCTGTTAGGCTGAATCAGTATTCATTACAAACATCGGTTGTAGAGTCGAGGTGGCCTTGAACGTAACACCATGTGGGCTGTAAAGAGGCTACTGTAAGTTTAACAAAGCGCTGTGTTATCAACTCAATGCCGTCGGAACCTGATGAAGCTGTTTTGTTTGCCCTGATAGGTGCTGAATGGAAAACCTCCCAACCATGAAAGTGGATCAATTCTTACCGGAAGAAGGTGTGATGCTCGATGCAGACCTTCCACAGTCTCTTGGCAGCTCTGTGGTTGGGAAGCTTAAAACCGATAGTGCTTTCAAACTGCTCGTACTGGAGGGGGGAGGAGGGGGGAGGAGGGGGGAGGGGGAGACAACGGGGAGAAATGTGAAGAAAAATGTGAACACAGCAGAATGTGAAGTTCCTCTGTTTTGCTGAAGGCCACCTCAGTATTTCACAGTGGACCACAGCTTAAGGCAACCTGATACATTCATAAAAAATGCAATAAAAATACTACCTCTCATACCAGCATGAACCCAATCAATAAAGCAGACGTTGCTTTGTGCTGGAATGAATACAACTGGCCACAATATATAAGACACAACAAGCAAATACATTTAGAAAGTGGATTGTGCGTTCCAATAAGCCCCCCCCACTGCAGACTGGACAAAATGAACAAGATCAAGCAAAAAGGAGAAAAAGTATTTCATGGCTCTATATTTACACTCTTTATCCCTCTATTCTGGCTGTAGCTGCAGCTGCAGCAGGCTCTGTTAAAAGGGGCTCTTTATTTGGCTCGATCACAGGCTCACTGTGCGGCTCTGTCACTTGACTGGGCCTGGCCCAGACAGTCTGTCACACTGAGGCTCAGCATGGATGATAAGCTGCAGCACTGCACAGCACAATGAGGAAAGGCCAGAATATAGACCCTGACCGTCTGGAGGAGAAAAGCTGGAGGTATAAGGCGAAGGATTTTACAGCCTTCTGCTCAGCACAAATGACCACACACACACCCGTTTGTGGCTGTGGCTTTCAACAGTAACGGCTGTAACAGAGCATCAGCTTTTAATGTTCCCTAAAGCTGAGGTCATGTTTTAAAAGAATTGTTAGACATTTTGGGGAATACGCTTATGCGCTTTCTTGCGGAGAGTTCAACGAGAAGATCGATACCACTCCCATGTCTGTATGCTAAATATGAAGCTGGAGCCAGGAGATGGTTAACCTAACTTAGCATAAAGACCGGAAGCAAAGAGAAACAGCTAGCCTGACTCAGTCCAAAGGTAACAAAATCCACCTACCAGCACCTCTAATGCTCACTAATATCACGTTCGATGACCTTTGTTTAATCAGTACAAAAAACAAAGTGTAAAAATGTGGGTTTTGGGGGGGATTTTGTTCGGGACTATTTCTTAGCTGGGAGCAGCAACCCTCGATCTGGAGTCATCACTGTCAGATTGCCAGGCAACCAGTGGAGACTCCAGGCACCTGTAAAACAAAACCTCTATGCTAAGGCTGCTAGCTGTAGCTTCATATTTACCATACAGAAATAAGAGTGGTATCCATCTCTTCATCTAACTCTCAGCAAGAAAAAAGATAACGTATATTTCCTAAAATGTTATACTATTCCTCTGAGAGAGTACACCAGTGTGTTTGTATTACACTGCAGGAACGTTGGGGAACTTGCATGAAACAGTTGTTTTTTTAAAAAATAACGGTCATAATCAAATCAGCAGAAGCTCCGATACTCTAACTTTTAGTTCTCAGTATGGGTTAAGCTTGAAAAACAGTGAATCCAATATTTCCCATAATGCAACACAATAGAATCACTTTACTAGACCATTCCTGCCTGGTTAAAACTCTTTCAAGCTCCACACACAAAGATTGTAACGCAGACCTTCTGTTATAAATTTGTGGTCTCTAAACACAAACCCAGATATCTTTGATGACATCACTATGATGTCATCAGGTTTATTTTCCCAGACTTAAAGCTCCTCTAGAGCTCCTCAGAAGACATTACGCAACTGTTTTCACAGGCTGAGCGCCACTGACCACGGCTGGTAAAATGGTGTTTTGATGTATAAAATAGATGGGACTGCTCCTTTAATTATCCTTCACGTCATTGCGTACCTCTCCAGGTCGTATTTTGATGTAGAAGTTGCTCCTTTTATAAGAGATCTTAAGGATCTTTGGCCAGGCAAAGCGGTTGATCCTCAGCCGATCACGGTAAATCAGCAGGCCATTGGCACAGACACCCAGCATTATATCAATCCCTTCAGAATCCTACAGTGGAGAAGGGACGGCAAAGAAGCAGAAATTATTCATGGGCATCCTTGAAACCCACTTTCATGTAAATTAAACTAACTCGAGAAACCGCCAACCTTAGCGTGATGGAGGTCTACCCCATACATGGACAGTTTCTTCGCATTCTCCAAGAAGTTAATTTCAGCCTCTGCTGGAGTCATACCCCTGTAGGCAGAATAACAATAATATCTGTAACCAACATCAACATGCCGTCTTAAATAATAAACCCATAATCTTGCACAGTGGGAGCAGAATTATCTTTGTTAATATGTTTGATATATTCAACGCTAAAATTCCGAGCATTACGGTTGGGTGTATGCCAACAAACAATGCCAAATCAGAGAGCGGTTAAGACCCTCACACTGAGAGTGTTCTCATGCTGGCGAGACTCATACTGTGTACATTTCAGTGACAAATGGTGCAGCAATGTGATGTCGTATTTCATCGCAAGGGAAAACTAATCAGCCAATCATCCTAAGAGATTTGTGGATAGATGAAAATCTGATTTAAAAAAAAACAAAAAAAACAGTGCGTCCGGCAGTACTTGTAGTTTCGATGGAGCTCCATCACCCTCTCCTCCAGCTCGCGAGTCTGATTGGGGGCGAAGCGAAAATCGCTGACATAGTCGGAGCCGTGGTCGTCCTGGTCGTAGTCGCCCAGCTCGGCTTGAACGGTGTAGGAGCCCAGGAGGGCGTGAGTGACGAATGAGCACGGCAGTCGACCTGACAGCATGTCATCCCTCAGCTGCAGACACAGGTAGTATCTGTCAGATGAGACAAAAGGGGGAGGGGGGAGAAGAGGGTGTTGGCAGTCAAACAAGCCTGAGCCAAGGCGAGCTCCAACAAGTATTCAGCGCAGTTAATCCATGGCAGTTAGTAGCATTCCAGGTCTAATCCTCGAAAGGAGAGAGGGATTTGGTTCGCTTTGACACGGGGGGGCAAATATGCCATGTAAATTTTTACAATATTTTTTTAAGTAAATACATCTTTAGGAACATAAAAAATTAAAATCATCCGCAGAACTGACACATGTAAGCAATCTCTCCTTTGATTAACTCTGACAGCACAGCCAGAGGAGTTACAACCGTTGTAACCATATTGTAAGAGAGTGTGTGTGTGTGTGTGTGGTAAAGATGTATTCTACCTGGTGATATCCTCAGTGAGCTGGGAGGGGTCTGGAGGGTAGAACTTGACAGCGAAGGCAAAGTGCCACTGAGAGTCTGCGGAAAGGTTACAATGAGAGCTGAAAGGTTAACTAACATATTAGTCTTAAGGGGGGAAAAAAAATGTAATTAAAAGTCAATGATGGAATTGTATTTATCAGGTTAATACAGGACTTTGCACCAGACAAAAAAAAATTTCATGACTTTGCTAATTAAATTTTGAAATATTTATCATCTCAGCTACTTGGAAAGGAAACTCACTGCGCATCTGTTTCTTGATCTCCTTGGAGGGGTCCAACCAGTTCTGAAAGACAGAAGGCAGAATTCACACCGGGCAGAGTGGAAACATGGCTAATGCACACCCCGGTGTCACATTTGGCTCTAATTGCCGTCAGTGTTCCTAATGAAAGCCTCTCCATATGGTTAAATAAAGAAACTGAGCCCTCCTCCCCGCCGAGCCGTTCAAACGTGCAGAGAGCAGATTTAATTCGAGCATCTGTTTCTCCATTGTGCTGTGAAATCAGCGCCAGCCAGTTACCTATCTGATCTCGCGTTCGATCGTGCGGTGAACCGCTTCGCCAGTAGGGGCGCCGTTTCTCATTCGGTCGCTAGAGCGTCTCGTCAGCGGTGCGGCGCTCATTGATTCGCTTGTAACGGAAGCTGTAAATCGTGCTGTTTAGAGGCAGAGCAACACACTGACAGCAAGTAATGAAATATTTCTCTCAAGTATTCTCACCATCAACCGCCGTCAATAGTCAGTAAAGATTTCTTGAGGAAAATCAACTTATGCACAAGACAACAAAAGCGTATAACTTCACTGAGTTTTAGTTGGTTTCTTTGTAAAGCATCTATGAGTCCCTTTAAAAGTGCTGTATAAATAAATATATCATTATTATAATAATAAAGTGACCACAATTCATCCTCTGGGGACCATGAATGTCTGAGCCAAATCTCAGCAATACATCCAATAGCTGTAAAAAAAAAAAAAAAAAAAAACATCTCTTTCTAACCTTGCTAATGGTGAAAGAGGAAAGGTCAGACCAAAGTCATTAGGGTCCATTAGCATCATGGATATTTGTACCAAATGTTACGCCAATCCATTAACTAGTGAAACAGATATTTCACTATTATACAAGTTAAAGATGTGATGTATAAAATGTAATCAAAACAAATCAGTACAATTAAAAAAAACCATAAGCAGACTACTCACTTACAGTGATGGGAGGTCATAAAATTCAATTCAATTTTTATTTATATAGCGCCAAATCACAAAAGTCATCTTTTCACACAGAACAGGTCTAGACTGTACTCTTTCATTTACAGTTCCCCCCCATGAGCAAGCACTTGGCGACAGCAGCGAGGAAAAACTCAAGAAACCTCAAGCACAACCCGACTCTGGGTGGGCGGGCCATCTGCTTTGACCGGTTAGGTTGAAAGAGAGAGAGAGAGAAAAAAGATAAATAGATATAAAGAAAGATCTAATTTGTCACTTTGATCCTGGCGAACACACACAAACAGCTGTTTGCTGAACATGACATACAGAATTTCTGTGTTGCATGCGGTGCGGAGAGCCGACAGTGATCCGCAGCGTCCTGAATGCCACAGCAGCTTGCTTGTTAACGTTGGAGTCCGTTGGGAAGCTGATATCGAATCATTCAGAGTGGGATCGGGAGCATGAAAGGTTGATACAGCACGGAGCAATCCTCCGGCCATGGTGGGCAAGCTGCAAGCATCTGTGGCATATTTGAGCTGCGCCTTCGCATACACATGCACTCGTGTGTACACGGGCACAAACACACATACTACTCCAGTGTTTAATCAGGCAGCTAAAGACTTTAATGAGCCACAGGCATTTATCGCTCCCCCCCCTGAATCTATCTTGTATCAGCCAAGGCCAAAGAGCACTCAATTAGTAAGGCGTTCTCATGCCGCTGTGCTTTTTCTCTGCAGAAAAGCGGGAGGAACTTTTAATCACTGACTGCTCAAGGTTTAGCTCTTACTTTTGCAACCTTAGTTCATAAAGCAATCACACAGAATAAATGTTCCCCCGAAGAGAGAAGATTGAATCCACTCTCTCCCAACTGAGACGGAAAAAGGGCATCTGAAATGACATTTCAATTCACAGGCTTGTTTGGACTACCAATCAGCAATGACCCCAGACAGTAAAGCTCAAGCTTGCGCTCTGATAAGCCCGTCTTTGATGAGCCTGTCACACTGATCTAAGCCGTAGCCTCACCTACACTCAAAGAGAGAGAAAATATTTGAACTTCAACGCCTGTTTACCTTCGCGACACCCCCGGTAAACTTGTCTGTTTGGGTCCAAGATCAAGTTCCATCCAAAAGCCTGCGCCGTCGACTTTGCATCAAGTCACGACATGTGAGCTGACAAAGTGCGCACAAGCTGATGATGGTGACAGGGGATATGCTCCAGATGTTAAAAAGGGACTTAGTCTTGTCATCTTTCCTATCTTCAAAAAGACAGGAGGTTCCCCCTCTGTACCCTGTTGTGCAATCACATACCTGCCCTTAGGCGGGCTCGCGTCAGTCAAAACCCAAAACCCACATCTACCAAAAGAGCTCTCATGTGAGCCGACAGCGAGGACCCCATCAGTTCACTGTTAATTACATAATTATACGATCATAAGCCTGGTCTGTGCACACCGACATGTCAACAAAGATCAGAGGGACACATGTTCAGACCCACTATTTGAAATGTTGAGAATGATTTGTGAGCTGATTGGAGTTTTAATGTATGTACACATTTATGAGAAGCCGAAATAATTAAACCTCAGAGGACAGACCAAAGAAGCACAGACAGTTACAGACAAAGTTGGACTTAAACTATACAAGGAGTAAGATAATACTATGAAGCTTAGAGGGGAATTTCAGCAAAGACGTACAGCATTATTATCTCTAGTAGTCATACAGATACTTTTGGTTTAATGTGCCTGATATCTGTCCGACAGTTCTGAGCTTTGGTGCAGAACTGTCAGAACAGTTTCCATGTAAACTGGAGGGGAAACCCCCCCCCCAAAAAACACATTTTAGCCATACTGTTAACATTAGCTAGTTAGCTTGGCTGACCTTCAAGTTAAAACCTGCCTATAGCTATAGGATAAAGGTAAGCTAGTAATCGAGCCCACTCACCCTCCATCATGTCATAGTTATGAAAGAAAGAAACACAAAAAGAAGGCACTGGAGTCCGTTTGGCCAATCTTTTCTTATTATTTCTCTATACCTGCTTTCATGATAAAACTGTAGCTCTTGGCTTCGGTCCACGGAGGTTTAAATCAACCAATGAGATTATTTCTGGCTCCAGAACCGCTCTGCCTCTGAGAAATATTTATATAACTAAATTTATAACATACATTTTGCAAACAGCAGATGAGGCTTTTTTTTTTCTTTTTCATCTTTTCTTAAACTGCACAAGTTTTTCAATTGCCTGTTGTCCAGGCCGAGCGCGGAAATTTCCATTTTCCATTCATCTTTGAATGATGGATAGCGCACCCCTGAGAGCCGACCCAGCCACAACAAGTGAGAGGAATACAGATCGTTCTGTGAGCGCCGTATTTATGCACCGAGATGTCCCACACTGTTATTGCGGTACAAAATTCGACTGACCTTCTGAGTGTCTGTGTCGGCAAAGGTCAAACCGAAGTAGTCCTTCTCGAGCAGGTTGAGATGCTCACACACCATTTCCAACAGGGTCTGTCCTTTGGAGTGTTTCTGCAAAGACAAACATACATCACACAGCTGTGGTAAAAAAAAGGTAAAGGTCAGTTTTATTTGGCAAAATTTGGCTCACCAATATCAGACCCTATTAGATAACTGTGCTTGTCAAGACTGCTTTTCTGTTCTCTGGTTCTACACACACACACACACACACACACACACACACAGGATGAAACAGTTCTGCCATTTGGTGTCATGTCACAGTCAGTGTGCATCAAACGGTTGACAGGGAAAATGGACTGTGTATTGCTGGGTGTGATGACCCCTGGTGTGTCATCTCGTGTTGCTGTGGGATTCACCTGTCTCTCTGTTCACTCTGCAGGTGGATCGTTAGAGTAACCCGGAACACCCGGGGGCCCCGGTGTGCTCCCTGGATATTTAAGCCTGACTGCAGGGCAGCTCTCTCTCTCTCTCTCTCTCTCTGACTTGCTTCTACTCTTTGCCACTCTACTGCTGCTGCTGCAGTTCTGCTCTCTCCCAAAGGCACCCATTTGTTTGGGTTATGCTGCTTTAGTTCTTTGCTTTCAACCCTTACACATACACACACACACACACTCCACTCATGCATCAATACACTATTGATACCATTTACACTCCATACTGTAAATAATTAGTTAATTCTTTTTTTTTGGTTAAATAAAGCTTCTTTTGTTAAACTTTATCATGGTACTTCTCCTGTTTGTTGTGGAAGTTTGGTCTTTGTACTGTACTGCTATAGACAGAGGTCAAGGTGAGCATTTCAGGGACATTTTCTTTCACATTCAAGTTACAAGTTGAGTAGAGATGAAAACAAACTGAGGGATATGGGCAATGGTGGCTGATATTTAGGCATAAATAACTGAATAACTGAAATAAAGTCAAGTTAAACACACTTTTCAGGTAAAGTGTGGCCGATTAGCACTGGATCAATTTTTCCTCATTTCTAAAACATCTAAGGGAAACGCAAGATGAAATATTCAAAACATCATCAATTCATGCTTGCATGGGCTCATATGCTACTGAATATAGCAGAAGGAAAAAAGTATGTTAATGTTTAGACCTGACACTGAGCTACACGTGCACCATATTATACTCTCACACTCACACACACACACACACACACGGTGCCTCCCACCCTGGAGCCTACAGTAGTTTGTGAGGTGTCAAGGAGATGGAGCACGCAGTTGCCAGGGAAACAGATAGAGTATTGTCCCTCCACTGTCTTGTTTCTTAATATCTCAAGGCAAGGGTTTGAAAAAGTGTTTTGCCTTTGCCTCATTATAGGTTGAAAGGATGGTGGAGCAACACTTGGGAAGTGCTTAGGAGCTCTTATCATAGTCAGTAGGTCCCCGATGCTACATTGTCAATGTAAAGAAAGCACATGCGATTTGAAAGCTATTTAATGGCAGCCAGGAAACTCAACAAAAGAAATCATCAGGTGGAATCTTAATAATCCATGACTGAAGCGATCCAGTCTATTCACTGTCAGCTCTGGAGCAGTTAAATATTCAGTTGTACAATTATGATCTTGGCGTTGCCACCTGAAAGGACACGGGAAAACCCAAGACGGAATCTTGGCAGTGTAAAAAAGACAACTAACGAGCATGAAACACTTAAAATAGCACTGTTCTACACATCGGTCCAGCCAGGCTTGACCAAGCATAGTCAGGCGGATTACACCCCAGTGAGCAGAGTAGGGGGGGGGCATGGTGCCTGCTCTCCTGGCTTGAGGACCACGGGGAGGCTAAGCTATGCATCCATGACAAGAGACTTAATTATCCCATGAATATGGCACCTCCTCCAGGGAGAGCGCTCCCAAAGTGTGGCCTGCCTTCTTTGCAACACTGTTATTACCAGCTTCTGGAGCACGAGGGAGGTTCAAATATGGCAGGCAAGAAGTTCCACCCCGGCAATTAAAGACACGAAGCAAGAGCGAGTCCATCCATAACCTGGAGGTCTGAGACTCTCACAAAACTAAAAATTTTTTTAAAAAACATGGGTTGACAAGAGGTTTCTTTGTACATCCCTCTTTGGAACTGACTGGCAGTGCTGTGGGGTCGGGTGAATATTCAGGAAGAGCACTTAAGACACAAAAGCTTTCATAACCATAATGCAAACTATTGTTGCGGTGTGGAAAAAGCCCAAAGGTATTTCAGAATATGTTCACAGTGCTGCTGAGAGAGTGGTTGGTGCAGGCGTAGCATTCTTGATATTCTTACATCACACACTCACACATAAAAAGCACCCCCCCACCAACACCACCACAAAGTTTCATGCACTTGTGAATAAGTATCCTAAGGGGTGGCTCATAATAACATTGCTCTTCTATTTTCTCCTTGGCTGCACCTGGCCTGTAACCATGTAATAACTATAGATTTCCTAACACCCTATTAGCAGCCTGTGCTGAGGGCTTTCATTGGACAGCAGGAACATCCTGTGATCAATCAGTAGTGTAGGGTATCATCAAGGTTTTTAAAGCCTTTATCAAGTCGATGCCAAAACCTTAGTTTGGGGAATATAACCATGATTAACCATGACTTTTTCAATTGAATAAAAAAACAGTATGTCATACCACTCAATGATTAAGTGTTAAAGGGGCACGCCAATGATTTTATGCATGAAGATCAATTGCTTCTCACATGCAGTACTACTCAACCTATGAAAAAACCTGTCTAATGCCCTTTGTGGTTCAGAAGGGAGATAATTTTGAAAGCCTGAGAAAATAAAAGGCACTACTGTGTTGCATTTTGGGAATTGTAGGATCCAGTGTCCATGGGTCAAAATGTCAGGATATCTCTAATATTTTGACTGTTCTTTCTTAAACCTGTCTCTAGTGAGTACACCATCTTAATGAATTGCTGGAGTGCCCCCTTCACAGTAAGTAAAGAAAAATATTTTCCTACGGTTTCAAGGTCAAGATTGAGCTTTCAATATCAACTTTTAAGCCAAAAAAAAGTCCTTAAAGTGCTCAGAAAAAGTGAAATTGGATTCCATGACAATTGGGCAGCTCCATCTGTTGAGGGAGATTGTGTGTCACACTTGAAAAGCTCCAGTACAGATAGTAAATGGACCTTGTGGGGGACATCATTTTGTCAATTTTCTGATGTAGATCATAAATATCTGATGAATAAACAAGCATAATAATTTGAGCATTCAATGCTAATTCACAAAACTGCCCATAATATTGGGCTATACCCAATATTGCACATGACACATGACACACAGTTGCTCAAATAGTCTTATTTACTGTACACAATAATTAGAAAAGGAACATTGTTGACACCAGAAACCACTGTTCATCTCAACATTGGTTTCTATCTTAGAAAAATGGTATATACTAAACTTTTGTAGCAGTAATTCATAATGGTTTTCAAACACACTTAGTCGTCTTGCCAATAGAGGCCCCAGATCAAAAAAAACACTCATACACAATGTTTTGGAAGGCAATTACAACCAACCGATTTTGTCAAGATTGAAATCTCATTGGTGCGAACAGCAAAGATTGATCACACTTGTCACACAATCTTCCTTAGCTGATTGGGTTTGCCCGGTTATAATGGAATTGTAGATGTTCAAATGGGGATCGTGTGATTGGATTGAAAGCTCCAGAACAGCTACTAATGGACCTTGTGGTGGGATTGATTTGTCAATTACCCATTTTAATTGAGGTTCAATATTTTACAAGACTTTTTGACACTCAATGCAATGGACACACTTCAGTCAGTACTTAAAAAGTGTAGAGGTTCGAAACCCGACCCCACTTATGAGCATGTATAGTATGTCTCTAGTCCCATGCAGCATCAGATAGTAGTCTTGTTGGAGAGATGTGCACCAATTGGTCCAGACAGAAGCCTGATTTAACTTGGTCATCTCAGGTCCAGAGGCAGCATTGCCAGACGGACACATCATGCCCTGGATTTGGATGTCTAGATACAGTCTTAGCTAAATTGAAAGCTGAAGCTAAACAAAAACCAGCTTAAAATATTACTGCAAAATCTCAGCAGTTAAGTAATTGAATATAAATTCCTTCTGCTACAATCCTCCAAATAAAGGTATATATGGTGCTGCAAGCTACAACTGATTTTCTTCTGTGCATTTATCTATAGAAATGAACTCATATCTATCTCTTTTCTCCTCTTTTAAGCGTGCCTTTCCTTTCACAGCAAGCGGGAAATATCCTATTTCACACTGCTATGGTAATGACAACATATCTTACGTAGAATGAAGACTTTCATACTGCACTATTTTTTTGTGCCACTGTGTGTATTAAAGACAGTGTAACATTGCTTTGGCTTCGCCCCCTGGTGAGTTCTCAGCGTGGCACCCTCTCTTTTATTCTCTTTGCCTGTTTTATCCGCTCTTTGCAGCACTATACAACACACACAACTGCCCACAGAGGAAAATAACAACAAAGGGGGAAAAAAAAGAGAATGTTGCTTTTCAACAGTTTTGTTCAAAGCATGTTCGGGCTAATTCTAGAAATCATGTTTCCACGAAATGTTTTCCATTGCGCGTACCTCAACTTCTGCTTCATACTCGGATGAGTCCAGCAGGGTCACTTTGAAGGGAGCAGTTTTAAGTCGTTTGGAGCCTTTTTGGGGAGATTTGAGATTCTTGTTTGGGGACATCTTCTCAGACATATCATCTGTTTCTTTGTGTTCGTCCAGATGTTTGGAGTTCTGTTCCTTTATATATGAAGAAAAACAACAAAAAAAAACAAAGGCAGTCAAATGACACAGTGATGGATTTCATCTTTCATTCCTGATACCTGCATGAATAACAGTTAACATACTTTGAAGTATTGCATCAGCAACAGTGCCACAAAATTCTTTATCAAAATAGACACTTTTAGCATTAATTAAAATACCAATAGTTTCACATTACATTATCCCTCCTGGACAAACATCAAAGTGTTTCGTTGTAATGGCTTGAATGGAAATCAATGGTGCAGAATCAGCATTGATGCTTTAATAGATATTGGCTTTTATGGAAGTCTGCTAATTCAAATACTGAAAAAAACAGAGCATACTGTACATCTGCTGTAAACTACACCAACTCCCACTTATTAGACTAATCAGTGAAATACAAGACAAAACAGGAATCAAGTGATACTGTATTTCAAAGATAGTCTCCACATTTTTTACAGCAAAAGACATGAAGGCTCTGTTTCACACAAGGCAAAACTGTTGCAATATCAAGACATACTGTAAGCTAATGAATCTACATAATCAGTGTCATCTTCATTATCTACAAGACCCAAAGGCCCTATTTTCAAGGAGGCGATATGAACAAATGAGCTCTACTTCCTCTATGGTGTAATGGTTCGCCTCAGCTCATGAGAGCAGCAGGTCAGGAGTGGCACTTAAGAAAGTCAATTAGCACTAGCTTTTAAATTAAAAGCTAACATTTCCTGTAATTTCCTGTGTTTTTACTTTACACAACCACTGAGAAATCTGCGGCTTCAGCAGTAATCCATTAGTGCAATTCAGGCAGTGCCGACCTGTTTGGCCATCTTGCTGTCCGAGGCCGAGTCCTGCATGCCTGCCGCTGCCCCCTGCCTTCTGGGAGGACTCCTATCTTGCTCTCTTCACCTCTGACGGTGCCTGCCTCTGTTGTTTCAGCAAAGTAACCAGCCAACCTGTGCGGAAACAAGAACACAGCAAATTTTTTTTTTCCCAAACGGTGTCTCTTCAACTGAGTCACTTCAAAAATGTCATGCCAAAACACGTTTTAAGTTTTCAGAATCAAAAGATGATGAGATGACAGCAGGAAGAGAAAAAAAAAAAACACATTCTAAAACATAAGTGCATTCACCCTAAAACAATACCAGGATCACGTCTTCATTAGAAATTCTGAAAGCTGTAGCTTCTTTCCACAGACTTAATTCACCTTGCCGTCAAGGACATTTACTTTAATTATAAAATCCCTCACTGAGCCAGATAATGATCATTTATTTAAGCAAGACAAGCTCTGGCACTAAGATGATGATTACCAAAAAGAAATTAATTAGTGAATAAAGCCATGAGTGCAACCATCGCTATTCATGACGATCAACAGTGCATTCCTTCAGTCACAAAGGTGTTGAAGCAAAAAGAGAAAAAAAACTGTCAGTCTGTATTGCTTAATGGTGCAATAGACTGTGGAAGCTGCCTGAAGGGCATATCATGTAGTTGAATGTCTTCTTTGATTTCTCTGATAAAGCACACATTTCATTACAATACAAAGCTGCCATTATTAATCAATGACACAAAAGGTGGATACGGTGTAATATTACAGTGTAGACAGGTGCTTTGTTCGAGTTGTGTGGGTTTGTTATGCATCACCAGTAATTCGAGATATTTTGTGATCAAGTGTTGTCATTTTCATTCCTGTGCAGACACTTCCCCGCGAGCCCGCCTCATCTGCTTCCACTT
This sequence comes from Euthynnus affinis, assembly GCA_029490765.1. Classification (NCBI taxonomy): domain Eukaryota; kingdom Metazoa; phylum Chordata; class Actinopteri; order Scombriformes; family Scombridae; genus Euthynnus; species Euthynnus affinis. The sequence continues at coordinate 5,854,079 of CM055840.1, read as the reverse complement.
CACTTCAGTCAGTACGCTCGCTTCAAGGTTTCAACCGTTTGTTTGCAACCGTTCGGATTCGAGTTTGAAGAACGTCCCTTTGGCAGAGCCTGAGATACATAGCATTTAATCAACATGAACACCTATTAAAAAGAAACATTCACAATGAACGAACTAAACGACTGAAACAGGTAAACGCTAATGCCACAAGGATGGCGGAGAGGTGAAGGGAGTTAAAGCGAGGATGCGGAGCTCAGCGTTGTTGTGGGCAGACTGGATGAGCGCCAGATGTTTATGTTGAGAGAAACAGGTTGTGAACATATGTGATCGGAGGGTTTATGGAACATTATTTCAAGACTTCTGACTGCTTGAATAACCTCAAGACTCCGTTTTATCAATTTCTACATTTTCCTGCAAATGGGTCGGAGCGTGTTGCAGCTTATAGGTGTGAGTGGAGAGAACAATAATGGCAGAAGAAGTCAAAGTAGAGTTCAGCCAGGTTAGAAAGGTATGTATTGGAAACATGCCTTTTACATATTTACAACATCTTTGTTAACGATATCAAGTGTTGTGTAATAATTGATGTTCTTTTTTCCTGATGAGTATTGTTTCAATGGTGCCGCTGTGTATTTTTATGTCTCAGGAGCCAACGTGGGCTGGGTACTTTATGACACACAAAAAAAAAAAAAAAAAAATCACATTATAAGCATTACATTGCTCGCTCCTTGGGAGAAACCCAAAGCTCAACCTCCCCCTCAATGCATCTCTCCCTGTACGAATGTTGAATGCGAGTGCAAAGAGGTGAATTTAGAAAAGAAGCCATTGCTGTCTGATTCTAAAGACACGAAAACCTGAAATTCACTGTAAATAATACAGATAGCTGAACATTTTCCTGCTCCATTGTGGATATGATGTTGTCAATTTTTGTCCACTTATCTAAGTGAGAAAGAAAAAGAAACCACCAAAAATACTAGCTACCCCGTAGATGGATGTTTTTGTGATCCATGGTGGATGTTTTATACAGTCAGTAGATTCCGTAACAGATAAAAAGAGATGCTTACAACCCTGGAACATGTTCTTCTGTGACCTCTTGTAAAAAGGAAGACATGGTATATAATGTATGAGCATATCCTCAGCGGAATCTGATCTGTTCAACATAATGCTGGTGTATTATAGCGTTCCCCTGACAATACCCAAGGAACCTTGTATATAATCCGGTCTCTTTATGACCCTGGAGGTCTGTTCTGCCCCCACAAGCAGCAAATCCCCATCAACATAATGTACCTTGGGGTTGGAGGCAATCATGGCTGACGACGGAGGCAGGAACACAACCAGTTCACACCAGTTCAGAAGAGAGAAAACCCTCCACTGACTCCCCGGCCAGGGAAGGTCTTGACTTATACCGAATGGTTAAAGGAGTGTGACCTCCCCCAACCACACACACACACACACACTCCTCCTCCTCCTCCTCCTCCTCCTCCTCTGCTGTGCTATCACAACTGTCCCATTACTTACAATCACAGTGATTTGACAGAAATGAATTCCCCTCCCTGGGGACAACAGTGAAGCGTGGACCGGTATGTCCGCTCAGGGCCTCATTTCCTCCCCCCTCACTGTCTGATCCAGCTGGGCACTGGAGCTGTAAGTTTCTCAATCAATTTTTCCCTCCCTGGCTGAATCATCATCATATGACTGCCAAAATCAACTCCCGGATTGGAGTAGGAAAAACTCTGTTGTGATGGCGCAGGCGGCAAACACTCAGCGCCGCCCGTGTCTCCCTGTTATCTCGTTCGCCTCCTGGTCCGATTCAGTCGAGCTGAAAATAAGGAGAGTCTCCCCTGTGTGTGCGTTATAGGTGCGCACTTTTTCATCCTGTCCAAGTCAAACAGAAGGTGATGCCCCCCCCCTCCTCATTTAACATCCATCTGGACGACACAACACAACGCATTCATCTACAGCCATCTGTGAAAATATACCTGTCTCGGCTGCGCTGTGTTCGCAGCAACAATTTATTTGAAAGCAACAGCAAGTCTACGCATCTCTGTTCCCCGCCGTTTTTTCACTGCTGTTCTGAGTCTACAGACAACTGTGACACATTTTCGAACCATACACAAATCGATAGATACTGTTGCTTTGAAGAAGTGGTCATAAAAGATCTGTACCGTACATGTCAGCCAATAATGAAAAGGCCCTTCGAGGACACGTACGTGCGCATGCAAGTGCATAAAAACTGAGAATACAAATCAAATAATCCAAAGTTAGTTGTGGTAAATGGGCTCCCTTATTGAGACATCTTCTCATTAAATCAGATTAATTGCCAAATTAACACAGATTGATGTCACAGAGTGAGGCAGTAGAGCCCTGCGAATGCATTCATTTCCTGGAACAGGCCATTACCCACAATCGCCTCTGTCAACCCGGCGACCCGGAGCTCCGCAGAGGAGAAGAAAGCACTTTACGGGGCAGGAATACACTGTTCGTTTCCGGTGTTGTACACTGTGCGTAGTGCACTGACAACCTCCGTCTTTGATATTTGCCATCAGTGATAATAATTCATCACAAAGAAAAGCACATCGTTTCCTTGGAGGGTTATGAAACACTACTCTTCCCCCCCTAACAAGCTCAGCCTTCTCCCTTGTCTCTCCTGCCTCTTTCTCTTCATCCTCATCAGAGGTACTCTTTAATCTAAGTAAGGCGAGTGGAGGGAGAAAGAGAGGGGAAGCACGCATGTCTGTGGAAGAGTACTGGCTCAGCTCCGAGATGCAGTTGCCATGGTAACAACATGGAGTACTCTTTTTTTTTTCCTTTTTTTTTTCTTTTCTTCCCCCCCCCCCAGTCCATCGTCTCCCTCCTCGGAGGAGTGACAGAAAAACAGAAAGACAAACTGAACAAGGAGGGAAGATGAGAGGCCAAAAAAGATGAGGTAGCATGAAAGACAGAGGGATGAAGGATAAACGGAAAAGATAAGAAATGACAAGAGGGAGGAAATGAGCTGATGCCGCATCGTGACTCAAAGAAAATGTCAAGCAGTAGCCTCCCCTCCGGTTAGCGGTCGAGGAGCTGCACACGCCGTTTTTTTTTTTTTGTTTTTTTTTTTTCCCCGTCACACCCAGGGACAGACGGAGAGGTTGAGGCAGAGATGCAGGCCGCTGCCGCTAACCCTGCTCCTCATCTACCATAACCCTGCTCCTCATCTCACCCCTCACATAGCGCAGTCATCACTATTTGGCCAGTACACAACTCTAATCCAATTGTACAATCCATAGCCCTGCTCTGTTGTCTTAATCACATTTATCCATTGGTGCAAAATGCAGAGTAATCACATAGAGCACCGCACTGGCAAAAAGAGAAAGACACAACAGCTACTACACCCTGACTAGCTTGTGAATGTCTTCATAAAATATTATTAGTGGGTTTTTTTTCCCCAAACAAAATGGGTTCAACTGTTTGCAATACAGTCATTTAAGATCTGCAACTACAGCTATCACTCATGAATGAATTGTTTTATTGTATTAACAACATTTCATCTTGGAAAAAGTGTCGAATTTGAAAGTGAATTACACTATTAGTGTCATCATGGAGCAACAGCGGTGATGTCGTGTTGCAATAGAGGTACAAAGTGATGGGATTTATGGGAGTTTTGTAATTAAAGATGCTTGTCATTTTCAACAAAGTCAGGTGAATGGCTTGGATGGACATGTAAAAAATGGACGTAGCCACAGTAATGTCACCCATTGGTTTGTGAAGAGCGGTTTTGAAGCTCAAAGTGGGCGGCTCTAGCAGGCGCCATCTTGGCAGTGCCTGACTCCACCTCAACTCACGGCTAATCCAAAGTAGGTAAAGAGGTGGAGCTGAGGCAGCCGAATGAAATCAAGCCACCTAGCGGCTAGCGATCTGTCACTCAAAGCAGCCATGTCCTTAACCATGCTTTATAGCTTAATACAATTTAAAAGAGTGAGTTCACCCCCTGTACAGTTGTCATGAAGGGGAAAATTAGCTTTAGAGACCAAAACTGCTTTTTGTACCAGGCTGTAAACATGTTTATTCTGATGTGAAGAAGAACCAGCCCCAAGTGGCCATTCAAGGAACTGCAGTTCTTGGCACTTCCATATTGGCATCATTTTTCAGCCCTGGAGGTTGACACTTAATGAAAAATGCATTAGAAGATATCTGCTTCTTTGATAAAAAAAAAAAAAAGTTAAGTACACAACTGTGTACACAAGAACTTTGGGAGAGAAGGTAACTACAACTTCAGAGGACTTTCAGAACAAAATATCAGACCACCAAACTTTAAATTTTGTTGTGTGCGCTGCAGCTTTAACACAATCATACCACCAGCCACATATTTCAACTCTAACATTATCATATTTTTTTTAGATTGTTTTTATATATGTAAATGAATGGTATATGTGTACTTGTTCACTTGCTGCAAATTGCCCCTTAAGGGACAAACTGAATTGAAATGAAATGAGGTAAGGTACTTTGGAGAAGCCTGATTTTACATTCAGCCGTATCTATCAGTTCATTTTTGGATTCTGGGTCAGTGTTGGATGAAATTAACAGCGATGTTGTAATGTTTTGTTCCGACTTACAATGACAAATGTGCTTCAGCCCTGATTTGGTTCAGTGGCTCAGAGTCACCTGGTTATCAAGAGCCACCCGCATGTTAACATCCTCACAATGACATGTTGATGTTTGCCAGGTATAATCATATTCACCACATAGTTTAGCTAGCTAGCATGCCAACATTTAGCTCATTACTTGTACCCCAATTTCATGGCAATGCATCCAAACATTCTCATGCCAACAGTAATCTCAACCTCATGGTGGCACTGAAGGCAGAGTGAGGGGATCACAAATAAACATTTCCATTAGGAAAATGACTTCCATAACCGGCACCTGCTCCCATGTTGCAACTCTATATTGGCCTCACGTGTGTTTTCGTACATTCTAAGATCAGCAGGCAGCTGTTACTGTGTTGCCCAGTAAAATCCGAACACCTCATCAAGTTGTCAACAGCTCTGGCACTTCCTCCTAGAAAGCAGCAAACACTTCTGTCTGGCATGTCTCGGCTGCACTGATCCCCGGCGCACTGCAGTAGATATGTCAGCGAGAGGTCGTTCAGTCAGAGAGAAGGATGAGAAGCTCAAGGACACTGCTTCCATTCACCAACAACACATATAAACACACGGCCTGTCATACACACTGACAGCTACAGTGTAACACTGATGGGAACCACTCAAGTATCGCCCAGAGCACTTTTTTTTTTCTTTTTTTTTTTTGTTAACAAAACGCCAGTGCATTACGGTATGCTGTGTGTTCTTCCACTCTGGTGGTATTCTGTTTCTAAGATGACAATGGAGTTCTTAATACCTCTTGTAGCTGGAGTACCACCTCATTACTCTGCTAAGTTTCCTGAGTGATTCTCTACCAACAGATGATGACAGATGAGGCCCGAGTGGAGAGACCGAGGCTAAAGTAAAAGACACCGGCAGCAACTGCGTGACTCCTCAAGCTTCACATTCCTGCAACACGTCTGAAATCACCCTGAGAGAAAAATGTTCCCCTCGCATGTTTGGCTTCCTCGCGGCAGACTAGGAATCTGAGCATAAAGCAGTACAGTTTGGCACTTGGCTAAATTAAAAGGTGCTGCATTTTTTTTTTTTTTTAGATGAATATCAACACACATAAGTCACACACAGAACAAAGAATTACTGGGAGCTAACAGCAGGCGGGTATAAAACTGCTGCGGAGACATCATTCTGTCACAGTGCATCTAATGGAAGCTGACCTTTCCCGTGCTGCGCTGGAGAGACCACTGGTGCATGCACTAGGAGGGATGCCTCACCGCTGACGGATCTGTCCCTGAAAACTGCCAGACGCGAAGCACCGGAGGGACTACAAATGCAAAGTCCCCCCCCTCCCAAGCTACCTCCATCACCCGCCCCCCCCACCCCCTCTCACAGCTGATACTGTGATAAATGTGCAAAAGCAGCATAGCTAAAGGGAAACATAGCATGCTAAGAGAGTTTAGAGCCGAGAAATGAGGACATGGGTGTGGGAGCACATGGGCAGTTGAACAGGCATCATCATGAACCTCGGGGGCAGGGAAACACATGGTGGTAAGACGAAGCTTGTTGGCGTGTAAGCGCATTGTCAGAGCTGCGCTACATTATAACAACCACAAATTTGACACACTGAGACACGCTAGTTAAAAGGCATTACCCTTCGGTTGTTTGAGATAGTCTCTTTGGTCTCTTGTGAGTGTCCAGGCTACAACTGTCGGTGGCATCCAAAATAATCTTCCAGCAGTAGTTGTTTCTTCTCAAAGCCCATTTTGTCTGAATAATTATTATTTCATGGCAAGAAATCAAACCGTCTTTGCCAAATGGAAATAATTTGAATCCGTTTTGTACCGACAATGAAAAAAAAAAAAACAGTTTGATCCACATTTGTCCAATCAGATACATACAATCTGTTGCATATCAATTAATCTTGAGATGAAAGCCTAGATGCCTCTTGTTTTATCAGTTCCTGTCAAAAAAAAAAAAAAAAAAAGTGCTGTCAGGTTCTCAAAGACCAGTGTGTAATTGTCTCGGCGTGAAGCCTCCGCTGCGTTCCAGTTAATGAGAGACTGTCACAATGGTTGCACTTCCCAAACCAGATTGTTCACCACTATTATCTTTGAACAGGGAAATTATTTCCTGCTTAGAACCACAATTACAGCTGTTTTTGCCTTTCAGTAAAGCGCTGATGACAAAAAAAAAACCCCCAACGACAAACAGGTCAGTGCGGTTTGTCAGTCATTGTCAGGGTTTAGTATAGCTGACTTAAAGGTAATTCGATGACAAAAACAGATAAGCATGTTTGGACAAACACATTCTTATACTGAAAATATTAATATATCATTTGCACATATTTCTTAGCCTACTGTCAGCAGGCAGACTGATAAAAATGTGTTATTTGTGAAGACATACATCATACATCAGTCTCTTCCATTATCAAGCTTTCTATTCAGTTGACAAGTTCCAACCTATTACACAAGACACTCCAGCATCCTACAGCTCAACATATTCCCACACAAAGGGTTCCTATATTACACTTCTATTGTCAAGTCGTTCTGGTAATATGGTTTTGCTTGTAATGATTTGGGTGGTGGTGTGTTTGGAGGACCGCTGTAGTTGATTAGCTTAGGGTGTTTTGAGTTTTCTGGTTTCCCTGTGTTATCTCCTCCTGTGCTCCTCCTCTCACCTGCCCTGTGTTACCCTCATTAGGCCCTGCACTGTTCTGTGCCTTCCCTACACCTGCCCTGTGTCAGTCTCATCATCCCTGCCCTGCTCCCTGTGTTTCCCTCAGCCAATCACTCCCAGCCTTGCCCTTGTGTCTAGTCACCTGTCCCCCATTCCCCTGATTAGTTTAGCGTGTATTTATAGTCCAGCTTTCACTTCGGTCTAGTCGTGCGCCTTGCTCCTGTGTCTCCCGTGTTTATGGTTCTTGTTCTTTGGCGTCTCCTGTGACTTTTCGTATCGATCTGTTGGTTCCGTTTAGATGCCTGCGCTCCGCTGGTTCCGTCAGCTTTTGTTTTGATGCTCACGCCAAATGAAGAGTTTCCTTCAGACCCGCTTCGCCTTCAGTCTCTGCATTTGGGTCCATTCCTGCTATTCACTGTGTAACACAGTAGTCTCACTCTCATTTTCCCCATTTCCCTTTGAAGCAATACACAACATACACACACACACACATATATCCACCCACGCAACACACTCTCACTTTCTCTTTGATTTCTCTTACTGCATTAGGTCTAGATTAATTTATTTTTCTTTTTGTTCTTATGTATAAATTCTGTATTTATTCTAACGCTTCTTTCAGTTTTCTTATTTTTTTTTATGTCAACAAGCCTCTTTTTTTTTCTTTTTTTTCTAATTTTCCTGCACTGTTTTGCATTGTTTACTGTGTGTTATTATGTTTATTTTTATGCACAAATAAATCAACCACCTTGCAATCAATTTGCATGTAGACAATGATTGCAGGAGTATGTGTTGACATCCCAGTCCACAATCTAAACCGCCATCTCAATGTGATGACAATTGCACATGTTGGCCTCATGTCTGAATGATGTCTGATTTGACAGCAGTCTTACTAGAACCTTGTAACGCTTCTAACGCTTCAAAAGAATGAATTAATACCCCAATTGATTAATGTTTTACAGCTTTCTTATTAAGATATGCATTTATCTAATAATATGTATATATTTATTGTGCTGCCTAACAAGAATAAGTTTAAGTGTGTCCTAAAGCAACAGTCTGGTGTCCATATGAAGACTGAAAGAGGTTTTTCCTCGCTGTAATCATTCCTCTTGTTTATACAGGCTATTAAAAGATCCCTTTCAAATGTGCTTTCAGTGAAAGTGATGAGCGATGACTTTCCCATAGCCGTTTGACCTATTGTTCATATGAAAACAGTGAGTTGTGGGGCGCCCGGGTAGTTTGGGGTTTTAAGGCGTACTAAACCATAAAATCCAGTGGTTTAAAAAAAAAAAAAAAAGTCATTTCCCATCTCTCTGCTCTCTCCTTTCCTGTCATCTCTGTGCTGCCAATATCTAACCGATCTTCATTATTGGAATAATAAATTGATATTGAATGAATCTGTGCTGTAAAGTGGGTATTGTTGCTGTTTGGTGTTGCTCTGTATGATCAATAAATACAATGAAATAATTATGCAGATTTAATGGGACAGAAGTCATTTCAAACTTGTTCCTTGACTTTCACTGTGTTTTTTTTCTATAACATGTCATATCTGATAAAGCCACAATGAACATTTATAAAAACAACACCTACTGTTTGTTTTAATGACAACAAATGATTACTATTACAGACAGATGAAGACCAAATGTCTGGAAAAGGCTTTAGCTCCACCTCTCTCTTTCTTCAACGTCGGTAAACTAACTGAGTTGGCATAATCTGATCAGAATCTGATTAACTTTTTTAATCCTAATCATTCATTCACTTGACATCAGTGTGGAATCTGCAGCTCTCCTGTTCATAGTAACAAGTGAGATAAAGAACTGTGTCTGTTGTGAAATCCATCCCTTTCCAACCAGGAAGTTGCAAGTCTTGCCTCATGACCCTGTTGTAAGCACTGACACAATACCTGCTTTGTTTCCCACAGTGTTAGCCTGGATGGCGCAAGGCTCAGATTAGTTTTCCTTTTTAGTGGAAAACTGATCTGCACACGGGGTTTCTTTAAAATGTGCTCCGCTTTTAAACGAGAGCCTCGTTCTGGTCACTTTCCAAAGACGAGGTGTGCATTTCAGCAGAGTGTCTTTCTAGGGAGGAGGAAAAAAAAAAGAACACACTTTGGTCTTTTGAGATGTTTTCTTCATGCATTTTTTATATATTCAAGGTCAATCTATGCCCCCACCTCTTCTACTACACTAAAAATATGAGTTTTATTTATAGAAGATTTCAGGGCTATGTCTGTCCTGCGCAAGAAAGTGACAATGAAGCCATGTGTCATCCTGCGTATGCATAACATTATGCTAATGGTCATGCTCAACTGCGTTTTTGCATATGCATGCCCTTGAAGCAGAGTTCAACAGAAAGAGCTGTCTTTTCTGTGGGAATAAATCCGGAGAGGACAACACAGCCACGAGCCTCCCGTTATCTAGCGGAGGAAGGACACAACCTAACTGCTTCATAACACCGAGCTGCCATTTATACATACAACAGTCACCTCGGAGGTGGTTTTTTCCAATTTCCTTTCAGCCTTACAAGTCGTAGAGAACGCCATAAATCAACAGGATAATGGTGGGTGTCAGGAGCCCTCACAGCGGGACTCGCCTCTTCACAGGGTGCCTTGAGTTATAGTCACACTCTTCTACTGTATTTATCTCAGGGGATCGAGATGGATCAGCTGGAAATACAACAGGAGCTACTGTTGGGATTCCCATGAGCGAGCCTGCAGCATTTTTTTTTTTTTTTTTTTAATCATCCCATTGAATTCGGGATTAGTGCAGAATTCCTAGAATTTCTCCAAACTACACTGTGCAGAGAGAATTCACCAGAGAATTACAGAATCATTTTAGATTGACCTTTTTAGAGGTAAATGAATTACTGTGAGAGATGGTGATTCATAGTTCAAAAAGTTAATTTCCTACCTTTGTCGCATGAAAAAGGAAAGAAAAAAACTGTTACTTTCATCTTCAGAATATTTCCATAAATGTTAATGGAAGCAGACATTCATTAAAAAAAAAAACTCATCAGGATGTCACTGGATTGTGCTCTGAGGGGAACCATTCAGAAAAGTTGAGAGAGTTAGTGGACACACGCTATTCCGGCACAAACGGGCCTCCCGCTGGCTCCCAGTGGCGCTACTCTCTGCCAGCTGAACACATCCTGCTGCTGCCCCGCTGGCTGGAGCGGCCCCTCGGCCACCGTTGTCTGATGGGCTGCTTAAAGTGAGAGGAGGAGGAAGAGCGACTGTGGGGGCGTGTGCATCGGCACGGCTGGCGTGCTGCAGGTGCAGACCGTCGCAGCACAAAGAGGCAGCGGCTGGAGTACATGAGTCAGTGTGTGAGTGTTTGTTTGCTCGTCTATGTACCTCTCCACCGTTTCTCTCCCCACACACACACACACACACATACACATACACACACCCCACAGGCCTAAGCTTTTCCATCATCCGAGGAGAGCGGCGTGCACTCCAAAATATTTTGGCTACAGGCTGCAGATTCACATTCTCCATGCCAGGCTGCAGAGAATGAAGCCGTGGCATGGCTATCTAAGGCTCTTCCACATGCATGCAAAATACCGCAGTGCTGCGATGGGGAGAGGAGAAGGACACACAGGGACAGGAGAGGAGACGACGTGTGCGGCGTCTCTGTCGCAAATTTACCGGACTGATCCTCAACCAAGAGATTATTTCAAACAAGACGCTATGGCAACAGAGCCCTGCAGCATCACCCACTGTCCCTGTCATGGCCCATTTGAAGCTCGCTCTCCCCCCCCGATGCCCATGGGGGAAAAGGTGGCACAAGGCCATACCATATGGTATTCTATGTGACGGGGCTGCAGCGCTCCGCGGGGGAGCTGAGCTGTGAAAGGAAGAATTCGTTCTGTTGGACTAATTAATGTCTCTGTGATCGGGGAGCTTTACTTCATAACCAGGCCGAAGACCCTTTGCCACACTGCACTGCACCAGGCCCGCTCAAACAAGCAGAAGCTCTCCCGCTTCACATGTACAACAGATGGCAGCTTATGATCTTGACTGCAGATGAAGGCACGGGGTCTAGAAGGAGGCCAATTCGAAGCAGTTCTCTCTCTCTCTCTCTGTCTCTCTCTTTCTGTGTCTCCCACAATGCCCTTTTGTGATCTGATAGGCCTGGAATAATAAGCAGTTAGCGTGTTATCTGCTAACAGCTCCATTACAGCGCGCAGATAAAGCTGCATAGATCTCAGCAGGTGCAATGCAGCAGCAGCACTCCGTAATAACAGTGGAAGCCATCACAGTGACATGTAATTACCATGTGCTGAGGCTGAGACCAGCTTAAAAAAAAAAAAAAATCATCAGAATGTCAGGACCTAAAATTGGCTTCAGCAACCTTCAGCTTTATATTGAGGTTGCATTGATACCAGTGTTATTACATTACTTTACCACCACCCCTACCGCCATTTAGTGTCTTTTTATAGAAAGAAAAGCCCTTTAGTTCATTTTCATGTGTCAGTGCCCATGTTCATCAAATAAAAAAAAACTCTCATGTCTAAAATACTAAGCATGTTAAAAAATACTTAGTCATCCAACAAAAATTACAATCTGAGAGTGTCTGCTCTGTGACCATCCACAGCAGCAGCAGCAGAGTCTCAGCACAAAGCAGCAGAGTGAGACGTCTGTCCTCCCTCCTGCTCTCTGCTGTAAACACACAGAGCTGTTAGTGAGCAGCTGCTCTCATGTCTCTCAGGTCTCTGTGTTTATTTTCGGCAGAATCTCTCTCTCCATCTCCCTCTCTCTCTCTGCCTGCTCAGCCTGCCCTCGTTGTGTCTCTCACCTGATGGTGGGTGGGTCGCTCCGGTTCTGGCTCTAAGCGGTGGTCGTCCTCTCGCTCGTCCCCGTGCCCGTGCGCACCGCAGACCGGAGTCACCGCGCCGTCACCGTCATACACACGCGCGTTCTCTCTCTCAACCGCACCCTTGCTATTCCTTAAAAGGATAGAGAGTGGTTTTCAATTAAAAATAATCTGTGAATTCGTTTGTGTTCTTTTTGAATATTAAAAAAAAATGGGCAAAAAACAGTGTCAACACTAAAAATAGGCCAGATGTAATGAGATCTTTGCGAGCTTTTCAGCCACAGATGTGACACACTCGGTATTGTGATATTTTCACAGAAATCTAAATGTCAGCAGACAAAGAGTGAGCACACCACAGATGCATCCAGGCAGCTGCACTGAATGAGTTAGGTAAGGAAAAAAAAAAACAAAACCTGAATGAAAACAAATGAGAGCAGTAACAACAAATGAAGACAGCATTTAAATATTCTTAATAAAGGAAACAAACAAGAGAACAAGGAGTTGTGGTTTGAGTTAATGAAAATGACACGTGAACATGACATTCAGTGAACTGTGAAATCACTACGGGATGTGTGTCTCTTTTGATAAGACTTTTATAGTTTTGCATTTGACTGCTTTTACCTCTAAGTGAGGCATCAGCCGTAACAAACAACATCTCCACCCTCTACCTGCTCTGCTTTCTGACAGATGTGGAGCTTATTATGTCGTATGATGTTGTTTCTATCTCTCTCTTTTTTTTTTAAAACGATTCCTTTGGGAGTGCACGGTAGCCAAACGGTTACTGCGCATGCTACAAAACCACAACGTCCCTGGTTTGATTCCAGCCAGGGGGCCTTTGTTGGACAGTGGGCAGTGAGGAGGCAGACAGGAAACAAGGGGAGCGAGAGAGAGAGAGAGAGAGAGACGGGTATGACATGCAACAAAGACAAAAATGCCCAAAAAATCATCTTTAAAAAAAAACAAAAAACGATTCCTGTAATATACTTAATAGGCCTACAGATAAGGATACATTATCTTTTGTTGAGTAGTGGTTTTCTCTCCACTTTGTAGCTTTTACCAGAAGATTTTTCTGAGCCGAGATAAGAAGACTTTGTTTACTGTAAATGTAGTAATCTGTGCCTCTTGCAGCAGGAAGCTCAACAAATGTATACTCACAGATTTGAACTGATTTTAATAACCAATCTGCTGCTTAAAAAAAATATGCATTTATACCTTTTTGGTAAAAAAAAAAATGTTGAAATGAAGAATATATCCATCTCAAGGTCTTAACTTTAAACTTTTTTTCTCTTGTTGGTTGTTTTGGCCTCTTGATGCTTTACCCAACTTTACCGTTGCCAACACAGTACACCCCAGTGAAACATGAAACAACACTATCATCTCTTACATTCTGCTATGTAAGAGTCACCCGGGATAAGTCAAAAAGAATCCAGACTCAAATCAAACATTACCTCACACCATCTGGTTCTTCACCGAACCATGTATCCAAAACTATGTCCCTGTGAACCACTGAAATGTGCGGTTTGTAAAAAGAGAGTGTGTGTGTGTGTGTGGCTGGGTATGCATGCGTGTGCAAGCTTCTGTTTGTTTTCTGCAGGATGAGATTTACCACACACACGCACACACACGCCGCTTCCATCGATCCAGCCTCCTCAAAGCGTCCTCTGCTGCTTGTCCTTAAAAAGCAACACAGAGAGCGGGGCTCTGAGAAGCCCGCAGCGCTGTGCAACATCTGTGGCACAATCTGCCAGTGGGGGGCTCAGCATTTATGCCACAAGGTTACACAGAAACACACCGAAAGTCAAGAGGACGGGAGACGCGCAAGCTGTGCCTGCGGACAGTTTGAAAAGACGCAGGATGTCTTCCCGACTGAAGACTTTCAAATGACGTGTTGAGTGAATTTTTATATGGTCTTTGAAGATGCGTGTTTACATGTCGATCAGCAGACACATATGCACAGAGAGAGAGAATACATCATTCTAAAAAGGAAGAAATGTGGTTTTGTCTTTTATGTGGCTATTAGCTGTTAATCCTACTTTAAAGCTGCGAGTGGTATTTTCAGAATCAATTCATAGGTAATTCATTTAGCCACTAAATGGCAGTGACAAAAAAAAAAAAACAAAAAAAAAAATAGAGAAGCCTAAAATCCTCACTGTTAAGAAGCAAATATGGTTTTTTTGTATTTTTACTAGATAAATGACTTAAACAACTAATTGAATATTGTGATTCAGTTAATCTGCTGCTGCTGCTGCTGCTGCAGGGACAGAGCAGATGTGCTTCGCTTGACTAAACTGTGCATTTTGGGATTTTTCTCAACACTGCCTCAGAGGTGCAAAACAATGGGTATTGTATAGAAGAGCAGCCAGGAGACTGTTCCACATCTAATTGAGATGCTTCTTCTCATCTCTTTTTGCCTCACCACCAAAAAAACCAAATTGAAGATGAGATTGACTCTAAAGCCTATTTATTTTCTTCTCCAAATATGCAGCCTGTTTGGGGGGAAGAAAAAAAAAAAGAGAGAGAGAGAAAGACAGAGGCTGTTTTGTTTTCAGCCTTCTCAAGTTCAAAGTAACTGCACTATTGGTGCACTCAGGCTTCTACTGACTTGATGTATTCTAGTCAAGAATACATCACGTCAAGTCGAATCAAGAGTCTGATGAAGTCTAAAAGACTTTAAAAGTCTCCAGGAACCCTCATTATAACTGACTTATTCCACTAAGACACTGAACGAATTCAGCGCGTCTCGCTGATAAATCTGAAGTCTTTCTATGTTTTAAACGTCTTGAAAAGTTAAATGAAGATTTGTAAGAAGGCCGCATACTTTTTTTTGAGACCGTTCTCATTCATCCAGATTCTTAAGGAAATAGACCTTGTACAGTTTTTCAGCTGGCACATTAAAGGGGTATTCATCGGGACTGTGTAAAATGTGTGCAGTACAGGAGACGTGTGGCTCATGGAGGGCACCCGGGAGAGAGAAAAAGCAACAACAGTGCTGTTGTTATGACAGTGAAGAAGTGTTTTCACTCCTTCCTGTTAAACACAAGCTCCTGCAGTTTCTAGATTTAAGATTTTCACATCTCGGCTTCAGATTTATGACCATGTTGACCTCAGAGCAGGTTCAACCTCAACTGTAACGATCTGACATAGTAGGAAACACCAGGTTCTAGTCCTCAGGAAATGTTGTTGTAAAAATATGGGGTTTTTTTTTTTTTGCACTAATAGAAAGGTTCGGTTCAGTCGTGTATATATGAAATGTGAAAAACAGTCCAACCATCAAAGTCAGTACCTCAGAGTTACTTTCATCGTGGATGAAAGCTGATCATTATAAGAGTCGGACTCTTTAGAATGAAGGAGGTGAAGAAAAAAAATCAAAGTAGTTAAAAAACACACAACGCTGCAGGGAGTCTTGTTTTAAATATGCTGGATGGAAACACAATATGTGCCAATGCTGATGAAAGAATAAAATGTTTTTTCATGTTTCGAATGTGAGCCGAACAAAAACATTAATATTTTGACAATCTGACATTTGATATCGTCCCAGTGGATAATCTGCTTTCTAGTTTAAAACACTGAAATGAAACAACACTTGAAAAGGTATTTCATTCCTTCCTTAAAAAAAAAAAGAAAAAAAAAAGTTCATGCACCAATTTGGCTTCAACAACTGAACGGCAACATTATGCCCAAAGACACTTGCAGAGTTAACACTTTAGCTGAGACTTGAATCTTATTTTATTCTGCTTTTAACCCTGATGCAGCCTTGGTTCTGCACAAGAATAACAACAGTCAGTACTGCAGCAATCCTGAGTGAGAGAGGCATCCTTCGGCAAACTGTGGGACTTTTACTGAGAGAAGTGATTCTGCTCACGATCTGCAGTGTTAAAAACGTTCACACGGCGAGCGATACGGCTTGACGAGTGAAGACAGAACGGACGGGATCTCCCCCCACAAACTCAGATCCCAATCCCTTTATGAAGGATTTCAGAGCCACGTTAAGTCTCTTTCCTGCATTCGCCACTCAGACAGGCGCAGCACATACTTCTGCCCGAATGCCAGCCAGACTCCTTTCCAAATAATCTTCAGATTTCACTCCCCCGTCGCCACGTGTTATTATACATACGAAGCGGTGCTCTGTTGTGTCACACTTTACAGTCTCAGGAGGAGATAGACAACGTTCTGAGTGTAAACCCAGAGGGAGAAACAGTCCATGGCTGACACAGTTACGCAATGTAGAGTTACTCCAGAGTGTGACTGGAGTTCACACTGGGACACCCAGCAGACTACTCGCTGCCTCCATGAAGAAGCATTACCACTGGACACACACACACACACACATAGTAAAATATCATCACAGCACAGCCAGGTTCTGAAGCTAAAACAACTTAATTTCACTTGAGGAAACACACACATCAATATGGATGCAAACACATTAGGACTGATATGTCCTTGTTTCTGCAAATAACACTCACACACACACACACACACACATAAGCCACTGTACTGTGTTTCTATGAAGGCATGAATACTCATCCTATCTCTGCTATCCTCCCACTTAGGGCATGCCAAGAGCTACTGCGGCATAGGAAACTTACTGCATCAGTCTGTGTGCATATGTGTATGTGTGTGTGTGTGTGTGTGGAGGTGTGCGTTTCTTGTCAAGCTGCCCTGTCTTCCTTCCTGATGTGATTTGTAATGAGTGACAAATCTAGCATGAAAGTCGATAATGAAGTAAAAACAGAAAACACAGCGTACAGAATAAAGGTGTCATACTGTGCAGGTAAACACGCTGAAGATAAAATAGGTGCGAGTATATTTTCACAAATTCCAATCCATAAAACTGTGGCATACAATGAGATAGAGCTAAACAACTGGAGGGAAATATATCACTGTACTTTTACTGGGCAAAACTGTGATTTAAATGGCTTCTTCTTTTTCAGTTAGAAAAGGCTTGTTGTATTAGTCTCCTATATAGAAATAAACAAGATGTCTTTGCACCAATTAAAATAACAAGGAGCTCTTTGTTGTCACTGTCAGATCTTTTTTTCAAACCGGTTAGTTGAAGAAAAGTTCAACTTCAACTTCTGGGAAACTTAGCTAGTTTTCTACAGAAAAATTAACAAATGAAGTAGTAGGATATAAAATAAAAGTAGGATATATTTACAAGTTAAACTGGGAGATTACAGCACAACTGCAGTTCACTTTCCACCAGTTGTTGGTTACTAACAACAAACTACCAATGAGCTAGCCACTAGCTTGAAAACTAGAAGCTAACACTAGATCACCAAATTTAAATAGACATGGTCTATTGTTTCAAACATAAATGATACACTGGTGCTTCTTTCTTGACAAAACCATCTTTAGCAAAGTGAAAATAAAAGCACCGCCATACAGAACGCATATTAACCAGACAGCCATAGTTTCATTTTGAAGCTTGGCTAACGTTAACTCGCAGAATTAACATTAATTAGCTACAACTGGCTAATTTGAGAGTCACAGTTAGTGCTGGCAAATTTGTTGGTTGCCAATGAAAATGTGCACCTCTTACAGCTCTCTGTGACAAAAATGAACAATTAGAATAAGAACTATGAATCATCTAGCCTTACAATGAGACCGCATTGTTCTAGTCTGTTTTCAAGCAGCACAGTGTACAGGTCTAAAAGCTGGTCAAATATTGACATTGGTGTGCCCAAGTGGGTCCTTGCATTGTTACAAGATCTTATACCTACACTGGTAGGAGCTACTAAAGTTAAACAGATGAATATCAGAATCTAAAAACATCCGGGCAACTGAGATGAAACAAGATGTCATTACAGCAGTCAACAAGAGACAATGCAAAATCTTGTACATTTCTGTCAGTGTTCAGACAAAAACAACAAAAATATCAAAATAGGATACAGTGGAAACTGCTTATAGTGATCACATCTGTCCAGGTCAAATGGATCACTGCAAGAAGATTCCAAACATTTTTGTTATTTGATTACATGAATATAAAGTAATGAAAAGGACAGCTTCACTACTCACTGAATTCAAAATACAGTATAGCTGTTTCAAACGCTTGTTGTTTTACTGCTGCATCTCGTTCCTCTGGCTTGTTTTTGGTAGTTTGTCATAAGCTTCAAGAGGGGCTTCATTTTTCATTGAGAGAAAATGACTTTTCCTTTTGTATTTCAATGTGTACGTAGCAGTATAGTCAAAAAAAAAAAAAGATTACTGTAGTTTTAAAAATGTTTTCCATCTGTTGTCATGTATGAAAAGACCCAAAATTGAACACTGTAAGCAGAATAGTTGATTGCTATAAGCAAATTATTTAAACAGTATTTCTATATGAATGATTCTATCCCAAACTTTTTGATCTATGTAAGCAGTCAATCACTGTAACCATGGTCACTTGAAGTGGTTTCCACTGTATTTGAAATGCTCTAAAATGGGGCGGCTGTGGCTCAGGAGATAGAGCAGGTCGTCCACTGATCGAAAGATCGGTGGTTTGATTCCCGGCTCCTCCAATCCACATGTTGATGTGTTCTTGGGCAAGATACTTAACCCCAAATTGCTCCTGATGACTGTGCTGTCAGTGTGTGTATGAATGTTTATGAATGATTAGATTTCCTCTGATAGGCAGGTTGGGACCTTGCATGGTAGCCCTGGTACCCATTCAGCGCACGAATGTGTGAATGGGTGAATATGATTTGTAGTGTAAAAGTGGTTTAAGTATTCGGAAGACTAGAAAGGCACCATACAAGTACAGTCCATTTACCATTTAAAGTCAGTGAAAAGTCTGAACAAATGTTTTCATATGCAGCTCAAGGTTTATGTGAAGTGAAGATGAAGTCTCAGCTCTCGTACTGAAGATGCACCACATGAAAGACCTGCTAGATACTTCACGTACACCTTTAAAAGGACCAAGAGACAGAAACTGCAAGGCACTCTGTGTATCTAAGCAGCGGTGTTAAAAGTGTGCTTACACACATACACACACCCACAGCTCTGCTGCAGCTCTGTAAAAAAAAAAGTCTTAAAAAAAAAAAAACCCCACCATGTCTACTGAAACCAAAATTCACACTCTGCTCAATTAGGGTGATCTGAAGGTGGGTGTTAGGTGGGCGCTCTGTCTCTAATTCACCACAAACTGTGCCCTGGGCTTAAATCTGATCCTGACATCAGTGCGTGTTTGTGTGTGGCTCGGCCCTGTTCTTCCCCTGCGCTGTTTGTCACCTCAGAGACCCTCGCAGATCGATAGCAGAAAGCCTTACACATAATCTCCTCTTTAATATGCTTGTCCTGAGCCGGGCATATAATTGGAACCTTTAGTAAAAAACCTGCCGGTTATAAAATCTATCAATCTGTGCTAAACAAGGGGTGACCTGGAACCTGAGTGGATGAACAGCCTAATTGAGGAGGAGAGGAGGGTCTGAGTGCCGCAAGCATACTACCCATAATTCCTCTGCATCACCAAAACCCTCTAAATTATCTAGGAGAATACTCCGCAGCACAAGCAGCTACTTATAATGTGATGCAACTCGCCGATGTTTAAGTCCCACGTGTGTGCAGTGATGTTCTACATTCATACTGATGTCTGCCTCTGTTTATTAGGAGCTATCAGAGGATATTCATATCAACAGCTTCTATGCTGGTTATGATTTCCCTCTTTATTCCCATGTGCACTCTCTTGAATAATGCATTCCTCTACTTAAAGGCAACTTCTGTGTCCTCTTTAAGACATGAACAGCCCCCCTGTGACACCTTTAAAGAAGAAGAGGCTAGAGGGGAAAATGCAGATAATGCTGGAGGAAGGGGATCTTTTAATCTAGCTTTTTACCAAAACTTTTGGAGTTTGCCTTCAGATAAAAGCCAAAAATTTCTTTGTTCTCTGATTATTTGAGTATCTGTTCATATCTATTATCCTGTGCGACCTATATCAGATATGTGAACTGACAACCATGTCTGAGAGAGACATGCATGGAGTAATTATAGCAAAAGATCTAATGTATTTGTAGCAATGCATCTGCACCCTCTCTGCTTGGTCTTCAGTCAACATGAAAAGGACAATCCTCAAAAGTCACCCCTTATAAGAGGCTTATAAATTCTAACTAATGGTTTTATATTAAATAATAATGCTTCATATGTCAATTATAAGCCATTAATAAGGACAACTTTTGCTTTGCCGGGTTGTGAAAAAAAATGCTGAGTCATTAAGAAAGGCTAATAAACTATCCATCCTGCAGTTATGAATGTTAACAAAGTCATTAGGGTCAAGAGTTTCTCGCTTTCCAGTGATACATCAGTAAACATTAGTAGGTCATCTGTAAGTAATTACTGGTGTTAAGCTGTTGACAAATGGATTTTACAACAGCTCATCAAGTCTGCAGTTGTAAACGTTAATACATAGATAATAAACAGGCTGTCGTCCAAATGCCCTGCAGCTCTGTTCCAGAAGGTCAGAGATCAAAAGGCACATTGGAGGGATCTACCTCATAAACTAAAGAGCTAAAACCGGAGGATAATTGCTTAAATCTGGCATATAAAGCATCAGTAAATGGTTTATTAGCCAATAATAAAGCCAGTGTCTTATTAGAAAGTGGTGCCAGTCTTTGAATGCTATTTTTTTTTTGGGGGGGAGGGGGGCACAATATGATCGTATATATACACGAGACAAAAAGATGGCAACAATAGCCTTACTGACTCCACTAAGTGCTGCCATGTCCTTCAGGACAGACTCATGGCTCACTGCCATGAGCGCTTAAACTGACAGATGTCTGTGTTCAGGCTCAAAAGGACATATCCATGCGCTACAAGTCCAAAGCTTTTGATACACAGGTTAAGAATAAATCAAATAAAAAGGCATGTGAGGGGAAGAATGAGGTCTTTTAAAATGCTGTCTTTCAAAGCAAGCCCACAAATTTCACTTCAGTCATTGTGGGGAAAAGCGGGCTTGGGATACAGGTGTCGACAAGACTAATTCACAGGCAATTGGATCAGCATGTAACCACTCAGAGCTGCAAACCACATTTTTGACATGATCAAAACCATTCCCCCCAGGCTCTACCCTCTGTGGACATTTTCCAGAAAAGTGAGTTGAAAATTTTTAGGCTCGCTTTAAATTCGATATCCTTCCTTCTTTCACTGGTGTTGATGTGAATGTTTTTTTTAATTATTATTATTAATATTGCACTGCGCTTCTGCCACATGTAAGGTGGTGTTTTTTTTGTTTTGTTTATAGTGCAATACAAGTGACCAACATTAAGATACATATGACAAGAAGAAGAAAAAAAAAAAGCAAAACAGCCGCAATAACAACAACATAAACAAACAAGAAAGCATGATTGGCTCAGATTTTCCTTTTTTTTAGCATGTAGGTAAGTGTGTGTGTGTAGGAAAGGAAGGTAAAAAAGAAAAAAATGTGTATTAAAGATTCAATGATTACACGTATTATATTTATGACATTTATAGCACAGGAAGAAAATATGTCCAGCAAGCAGGATCAGAGATCAGTGGTGGAGCACACTTGAATGCTGCCTCAGTCTATGACCTTGTATTCTTGTTCGGCATTCATCTCTATCAGCCCATTTAACACAGAGGCAGTAGACAGAACACCAGTGAACAAAAGCCAACTGTAAGTCAGCTGGACATAGTGGAACTCGTACAGCAAGAGGAGGCAGCAGCGCACCAAAACAAAAACACCTTTCAATTCTCTCCGTCTTCCTTTCACGGAGATAGCTGGCAGGCTGCCGCCTCTTGAAATAAGAGAGGCTAAATGTGCCAATCCAGCACTCCGTAGGTAAATGGCTATCTGTCCTGTCAGACTTGTCTGTGTGGAGGGGATTGAGTGCTAGTGGACACTCACTCTCTCTTACACACAAACACAAACACACTCCCCCCCCATGCAGAAAAAAAAACGATACTCAGTACTGGGTCCTTCAGTGTTTTTGCTGCAGGTTCTTGAGACTGGCTGAGAGAAATGCAAAATATAATCACCTAAGTGGACACTTAATCCCCAAACCATGGTTTTGCCAGACAGTTCTCCCAACACGCTCTCATACCAAAACAACAGAATAAGCCTATTTCCAATGACTAGTTTTCAGCACCCTATGTAGGATGGATGGAGACCAGACTGGTTACAAATTACTGTTAAAAAAAATGATGATGTTTTATGGTGTGACAAGGCGGTGGTTAAGGTCTAGTTAGGTTTAGGCACAAAAATACTTGGTTAGGGTTAGAGAAAGATTATGGTTTGGGTAAAAATGGTAACTTGAAACACTTAACTAACTTCCTTAAAGTTACGCACCTTTGTCATCAGGGCAATGGTACACAACATGACGCTACGGTTTTTTAAAAAACGTTGCAGTTGGAAACAGGATTGCCATCTAACTATCTAACCACCCACCAAACCAACCCGCCTGCATCTAATAAGGCAAAAGTCTTATCAAGTCACCTTATATTGACATCATCTGAATTGCGTCACTTCCTCAGGTCATAATTACTATGGGCGGCTTGAGTTTTAGACCTATGTGTCAGACAGTACCTGGACAACCAGCCCATCCTCACAAGAATAATGACAGTAGTGACGAAAAAGAGTCTGAAAAGCAGCATGATTAGTACATAAATTAGGGTTAGACCAATAAAACAGTGTGTCATGTCATCTACTGGCAATATAATGATGATTTCTTCACAACTAGCATCATTGAACTACAGTCTAATCTTTACCACAATGAACCATTAGCTCACGATGGCTGACTAGAGAAATCAGCGATGTGAAAGGACATCCAACCAGCTGAATGGTTGGCAGTTTGTAAAATGTGTAAAAGGAACCTGCCTCAATCCATTTTAAAAGGACTGCCAACCCATCAAGACAACAACGTCAGCTTTATTAGGTTTAGTTTCAAACGATAGTCTGAATTCTATTTCAGAAGATTTTACAGTCAGACGAGAACAGTAAACTCTGAATCCTAGCCAAACAATAAAAAAAGAATTTTAATACCATTATGATAACAAAGCAGTACTTCAAGTTGAAGGTGTGAACAAATAGTGCTCTGCAAGCTTAAGTCTAATTTCAAAGTCACATTCAGAGGCCTGAGGGTGAAGATGTGCAGACTGGAATAGTTAAAGAAAATGTCAGTCAGGCTCCCGAAAGAGGAGTGCAATACTGAATGCAAAAATCCGACAGAAGCAATAGCTGAAAAAAATATGAAATCAATAACTGTCCGGCACATCTCAAATTAAATTCCATTTCAAAAATGGTTGACAAATTGTTGCAACAAGCAAAGTGTATAAAAATTTCACTTAGAAAGCCAACAAAGACAGATAAGCAGCTGAAATACCAAAATGGTGGTGGAAAGATTGGGTTTAAGCTGTCAGGGTCGGGAAGTGACTGTCACCATTTCATATATTCAGTCTTTGAGTACACTTGTCAGCACCAAATGTCAACAACATGGCTGAATGTTAAAGTCAATGTAGTGGTGCCTTTAGATGCATTTCTACGCTACTGAAGATTCTGGCTTCAAAGAGACCCTGAGACTGCACTGAAGTCAAATGAAAAACCCTCAACTCCTGTCTAGAAATACAGTCAACACATTTTTTTTTTGACAAGAACCTAGGTTCTCAGGACAATCATGTCAGAGATCATTTCATTAAGATATAAAAGCTCAGTGTCTTTCAATGGGGATTTAAAGCAGCGCTAATCAGTTTAGGGGTATTTTGGCCAACTGGGGGCTGAACATATGACATATATGACATAACATGACCTTAAAAAGTTGATATGGCTGTCCTGCTTTGAAGTCGTTCTTCTGGCCATCTGATGAATATAAATCCAATATTCTATCTCTTAGCTCTGTTTTGAGCTACTAAGAGTTAAATGTGTCTTAGCTAAGTCTTCCACTATGTTCACCCGCTAATCGCTGATGTTGTGTGTCTACTATGTGGTGGGAAAGTAGTGTACGGTGGGTTGTGGGACCTAAAATGACCATAATGAACTGAAAGACAGGAGAGGAGGGGAACCACGAATGGACGGAGGATCGCCAAAGTCACTAGGATTCATTGTGTGGGAACCATGAACGTCTGTGCTTAAAATTTCATGGCAATCCATCTGATAGTTGGAAGGGAACCAAAGTGGTAGACCTACATACAGACCAACATTGCCATGCAGAGAGTCATACTGCTAGCATGGCTTAAAATGTTGACTGGCGTTACTTTAAGTGAATTTAAGTTTGACTTTTTGGCTCCAAATAAACAAGACGGTGTCAAGTTTAAACCCAAACTCCTTCCTTGAATATCTAGGCATCGGAAACTTAGACATTACCGGCTCCAAGTACTTCCCAACCTACGATGCAGAGTTTCTTTATCAGTGTCTAATTACGGTATTTACATCTCCTTGCATCATCCTGGCCACCTCTGAGGCATTGAAATCTAAAGACGCAGAGAATAAATGTGCTAACTTGTCAGCATGTGGTTTGGTGGTTAGCTGTTAGAAGCTCCTGGGTTAAAATCTCAACCCTGCACTTGTCTGGAGATAGCATGGTCTCGACATGTCTGTGTGGGTTTCCTCTGGCTGCTCCGGTTTTCTCCTACACCTAAAGTCAAGCTACAAAATAAAAATATTTCTGCCATTGCTATTAGCTGAGGCAGTGAATTAAAGTCGATCCCCTGGCAGGAGTAGCTGACCTCTGCTCCTAAGAAGTTAGAACAGGTCAAATGCAAAGGATAGGTTCACCCACAGGGGTGGAAAAGTAGAAGTTTACTTTTTTTCCAATTCACAAACATCCCTCAGCTCAGTCTGACCTTAATAAACAGCTCTGATACATAAAAGATGGCACCACTGACAATTTGATGCAGTTTTTTTTTTTTTTTATTTTGAATAGAAGTCTACACACCTCCAGCTGTTGAGGAATAATTCTAATAACCTTGAGAAGAGGGTTAAATTGAGATTCTATCAAAATAAGTATGAAGGATGACTCAGTGGCAGACCTGTGATTGATGCGGCGTGAGAAAGAACCTTGCTCTGAGTCTGACATTGATCTTCACTCTGCCTCCCGCTCTCCACTTTTGCTCTGCTCTTCGACTTCTGTTCAGCTGGGTAAACAAAAGAGATGGCTGGTAACCTGTCGCCCCGTTTAATCAATATTCCCTCCAAGTCTGGCCACATCACATCAATACGAGAGTCATGGAAGGTTGGAGGGGTGACCAAAGTGCAATACTGCCCAAAGATGGCATGAAGTGGAAAGACAGGGGGGAGAGAGGGAAGAATACTAAGAGACATGAGAGATAAAAAAAAAATAATAATAATAATAAGTGGCCAGATGAAGTGTTCTTCAGTCAAATGAAAAGCAGCTTGCCTGCTTCACTACAAATAGAATAAAAGTCCTTTAGGTGGTAACACTAGAGAAGTAATGAGTCTTGATTTTAGATGGTGTGTTAATATTGGTTTAATTATTAATATACTGTGGGTTGATATTGGCACTGATGTATTTGATTGAACTTTATTCTTGATGGTTCAGTTACATGAAATAAATACAAATACCACATAAAGTGCTTTATAGAATTTATCCTGACAACTGTTTTTTTTTCCTTTTATTCCACAAGTGAGTAACTTTTTCCCTGAAAAAAATGTCTCTTCGAGGCATGTTGTAGTGTTGTAATTTACACATGCGTAACCTTATCTGTACCTTTTTTGTTACCCAGGCCTTTTATTTGGTATTGAAGGATAAATAAACTTCTTTCTTCAGTCTCCCCTCATGTTTTACATTTTCATTTGCATGGTCATAAATCTGAACGCGAGGCGGTTTTACTTCTCTAAAAAAAAAAGAGAAAAACAATTTTGTGGAACAATAATCTTTGACAGCGTATACTCACAGCTGCACACACACACACAAACACACAAACACGGCAACTTTCCGAAAAACTTCTGAAGCAAGAAATTCACAGATATAATTATATGCATTAGATGAATAGCTCATCCATTAATGCTGTGCTCGACACCGCTCGAAGGCGAGAACAGAACAAATCAGCACTAATAGAATGCGGCGATTCCCCCTCTATCACCAATCATATGAATGACAACATTTAATGTGCTGCAGCCATGTACTCTCCATCTCCATGCATTAAATATTCATACAAACACAACAAACCCCATAGTGGACAGCAGTTCTTGAAAAATGGATCATCACCCAAAAACCCATGAAATATGAAAAATCTGAAAGTATAATAAGTATGAATTATGAATGTGGGCATGACGAGCAATGATAAAGGAATAAATGACATACATGAGCTAACACAGTGAGGTGGATGCCCTGCCGACTGAGCTCATTCATCTTCCATGTTCGAGTCGAAAAACAGTTCACGGTCCTGCGGCTCACTGAGGTTTCATTGATCCGGCTGAAATGTCACATAAACCATCCGGATCGGGAAGAGAGACGTTTAATTTGCTGTTTGTTCACAATTGAACAAACTAAATGATGGTATGTTGCCATCCCGGCTGAGGTCAGGACTACGTGGCAGTTATAATTACCAGTCAAAGACTAGAGAGAGGCATCGGCACAAAGCCTCTTAGTTCCTTTTGAAGGCGTGGAACTGCAAATTGTTTTGTACTGACCACAAACAGAAACAAATCGTAGTTACAGTGGAAACAAACACAGATTAGCCTTCAACAGAAGAATATTTCATTCCCATGAGGCAAAGATAATTGATTTTCCTGAATGTTGTGTGGGAAATACACCGTACCACGGAATAATACGGTATGAGGAGCCGTTTGGAGCAAGGAAAAAGAGGAAAATTGTGTGTTTTAAATTTTCTTCAGTTTATCCAATGTTATATTTTAGGGCCCAGTTCAATATTACAGAGGAGATATGACAGAGTGGGTCATGATTCAAGGGACAGATTTAATATTTTGCACCTCATTCTTGACACTTCCTGTGCCTGTGCTCCTACATATTCATTTAACAGACACACCCACCTAAAAGGTTAGATGGTCTAACATCTGAGGTGCAATCTGCTTGCGGTATGAACCCATCGAGAATTACACTAGTGCCACAGTAGCCGCGCTGTCCCTCCCATTCTCCTGCTTCGACTATGCAGTGGAATCACGCGAGCGAGACACACCGCTGACGTCATGAGTTGCATTTAATTAAGTCAACTGTTATTCGGTTTCGCCTTGATATGCTAGCTGCGTATAAAAAGTGAATCATTTCAGCAGCAAATTACCTCGTCATTAGGCACCGGAAAATTAGAAAAAAGAAAAAAAACAAAAGAGAGAGAAACTGGAGGCAGGCGTGGAGAGAGAGAGAGCGAAATACTGTAGGAGAGCATAGGGAGAAGACCTGTGACATGCTATTTTAGTTCCTGCAGTGCCACCAATAAATAATTAAGCCCCAAACTAGCTCCAGCAAAGAAGGAATAATCTCTGGCACCGCCTATGTCTGAATGTCAGCAGTGAGTCGCACATCTCTCTACGGGGCTGATCATGAAAAGATCTGGATGAAGTGTCACGTAAAGGCAAGTTCTGTGTCAAAAAAACTCCAAAAAAACCAAATGAATGAGGGGCAGGGAGTTGCAAACACTTTTGTGTTTATTAAAATTTAACTTGAAATATGACATCCAAGGAATTGTGAAATCATTGTGGGCTGAAACTGTTCTCCTCCTAATGAAAGTGACTTTGCATTTGGCTGCATGTAGCTCGGTATTCTAATGAGAAATTAGCCTGTACTGTATTAACACCATCTCCACCCTCCACCTGTTCTCTCTTGAATCACTTGATTAGTATCCCTACCTTACATTATCGTTTCTTTTTGTGTGCTCGGTAATCTTAAATCCCAGCAGTGAAGCGGAGCCGCTGTTCTCTCCTTCACGCAGAGATTGGGGTCGGAGCGCGGTCCCAGGTGCTGACTACGTAATGAGCTTTACTAAATTAAGAGCTTCAGTAAATACACGCAGATTGCAGTTTGCACAAATTGAATGAAATGTGTAGGGGGGGAAATGTGCTTTTTATGTTAGTCAGTCTGACCTAAAGTGGAACTATATGAGATGTTTTTAAAAGCAAGCCTACAGCGGTTAGGTTAGTGAAAGGAATGGGGGGTAATACTGTATGTAGAGAATGGTTACAAACCAAGTGGAGCAATGGTTTCCTGGAAGGAAGCGAACTTGTAGCTGATAGGACGGGACGATGAACCGGAGTTACAGGGGTGCAGCTCATTAACCCCGGATGACATCGCCAAGGCTATGAATCTAAAACGAGGAGCCACAGGCAGCCTGCCGCCGCGAGAGAGCTGGACATAAAGGAGGAGAGTCAGTGTGAGTTGAGGACAAGCACACAATACAAGATGACTATGGATGGGACTAAATGTTCAAGTTGGTAGTCTGCTTGCTGCTCATTCTCTGGAGTGGTGTGTCTTTTTCCAGTCTATAGCCCAGTGTGACGAACGGATGTGAATATGAATTAGGGTTACATAAACATTGATTCTGGGAAAGTGGAACTTCCAGATGAAAGATGCTTTACCCCAGCATCACTAATAGTATATTTTTTTCACAGAGAAGCCGAATATGAACACTTCAAACTAAAAGATGTATTTCTTCAATAAGTGAGAAATGGTCTCCCAAACATGAAATATTCAAAATGTGAATGTAATACATATGAATTATGAATATGGTTTTCAGGCAGAGTGTTACAGAATTAAATCATGAAACAAAAGCAACACAAAAAAGGACTGAATGCTGACGGTCCCGCCCTGCTCCACCCATCCATCCATATACAGTTGTTATTGCGCTCATGCGGCTGTAGCGACAGTGAGGTTGTATCGATCCCACCCGAAATGTCAAACATGTCATCAAGGCCGCGTTGGAGTTATCTAATATGCTTTGTTTGTTTGTCTATTTGAAAATTCTAATAGCAGAGTGCGACCCGTCTTGGCTTATGAAACTATGCGGAGGCGGATGAAAGAGCAACTGCACAAAGTCTGCAGATTACTGACGAGATTCTCATTTTGCAAGAATTAACATCTACTTACAGCTTCAAAAACATATTCAGTAAACACTGGAAACTTCAGTAGAGAGTCCTCACTTCAGTCGGAAACATAGAAGTGGCTTTGCAGTGCGGTGCAACTTGTGAACATTGTCATTATTTGCTTTCTTGATGAGAGGGTTAACAGCGCTGTCATGTCTGTATGGTAAATTAAAGGCTACAGCCAGCTGCCGGTTAGCTTAGCTTAGCATAAAGACAGCTACATGGCTCTATCTAAAAGCGCCCTAATCCCCAACACTTCTAAACCGTACTAGTTGTTATATGTTGCTTCTTTAATAAAAAAAAAACTGAAGTGTAAAAACAGCCTGGTTAGCTAAATCCCCTTACCTCACATCTTTAAGCGTGGATATAGATCATCTCATTTAACTGTCTACAAGAAAGTGACTAAGCAGCGTTTCCATTTTCAAACTATAAACTATAACCTCCAGTGGTCCATTAAAACACACAGGCTGCCCTTCACTTCTCAATTTTTTGACTTTGGGGCTACTGAGACAACTCTAACTGAGAATCATGGTCAGCTGCAGCTACAGACCAGTCAGGCCTGGAAAATAATCAGTCAAACTCACAGACAGACAGCCAACGGCTCTAAAATAAGGGCGGTGTCAACACACCGTTTATTCACAGAATAGCATTCTTGAGTAATGGTGAGCAGCGATGACTCAGGTGTAGGCGTGGAATCATTTTTACTCTCAGGCTAAACAGTAAGTGACCACAAGCAGTGACTTATCAATCCTTAAACACAGTCCCGACAGTAGAAACAAACATCAGCCTGGACTGCTTTTGTTTAAATGTGTGTAAGGAGCAGCTCATAGGGAACTGTCAAATTAAATTTAACACTTGGTTTAAGTGCGTTGTATCCTAACAGCTCCTAGCAGTTTCATTCTGTGTAAAGCGTGCCCTGTGGAATAGACTTATTCTGTTTTTTTTTTTGGGAGGGGGGGGGAGCTCACAAATGATTTATTTTCTTTAAGTACAATTAAAGGACCAAGTGTGCAGATATGCTGGTAAAAAAAAGGCACAACTGCCTGCTACCAAGGAACAGCAAAAAAAAAAAAAAATACATAATCCCAGCAATGTTGTGACTGTGCACCATTTCACTCCCACATTTTCCTGTTATCTGTTACATAACGTGTGCCGATGCAAACCACTTTACAAGGGAAATGTTTATGGTGAGAGCTTCCCACTCGCTGTTCAGAGAAAGAAATAAGAGCAGAGACAAAAAAGGGATTCTGAGGCTTTCACACTTCATAGATTTCACTTTCCCCCCAAATTATTTCCAACAATGGTCCAAACTCATCTTGTTGTTGTATATTCGCAAGCATGCGCGAGGTCTTCTCTAAATCACCTGCAAACCTTTACACAAGACGCATCAATATCATATATTAAAAAAAAATGATTCTCTGCAGTACTTTATTCATTCACTACTCAGTCCAGAGGTTATGAAAATATTAAAAACAAACAAATTACGCATTAGCAGCCAGTCCTGTGATTTTATTCTGTTTTTCTCCTAAATGAATCCAACAAAGAGCTGAAAAAGGGGGTGTAATTTCCATAAAAATCTACAAATCTGTATCCTTTCTAAATTACATAAATGCTTCTAGACTTTTGGACAAGCTTTAATGGAGCTTTTTTTTTTTTTCTATTTTTAAAATCATAGTAGTTCTAAAACGTACTTGAGAACAGCAGCGCTGGCATCAAACCGACACTGTGGGTGTAAGCGACTGCTGATTATTTCCCACTGTTAAAGCAGAGTTTAGAGAAACTAAGTCTCTTTTCTTACAGAGTCTTGTGGTCCTATGAGTGTGATAATCATGTATCCTAATCGCATTTTTAAAGCTCTGTGATCCACATTTAACACAAACTCTGTATTTCTTTTTTTTTTTTTTTTTTTTTTGGCAAGCATGTCTCTCAGCAGTTGGTGCACTGTACAGCATCTAGGGCTTTAAAGACGCAGTGAAATAAAGAAAAAAAAGCTCCGTCAAAGTGTTAATCTCTTAGTATATCATGTTATATGCCACGTTAAAAATACTTTTGATGACTCATTTTGCACTCAGAGATATATATATATACATATAACCTACATTTATTAGTCCCTCCAGGGTTTAGCTCAGTTTTATGTGATTATTGCTGCCCTTATGTGCGCTTTTTGCAGTAAAATGAAATGAGAAGACATATGTAATCACATCCTTCAATAAAAAGCGTACTTCATATCACAGAAACAACTATATTTCAGTGCAAATTTTTCATTTTATTTTCTGAAAATGAGAACCATGGACTCAAAGTTATAGAAAAAAAGAAAATACTGTGCTTGAGTTCCATTTGTAAGCCTTTCATTCAATAAACTTTCACCTCAACATTAGCACCAAAAAGAATCAGTCAATAATGCCATTAAAATAAATCCATGAACATAAAAATATATAGTTTCATTTTCAAAGTGCCCATTTTTTATGTTTGAGGTAGATTATGTTCATCTTTGCCGTCTGGGTAGCAGCTTTTAATCTTCTGACTAGCTTAATACAAACCTCATTTGGGAACATCTGGGAAGTGTTTTGTTTGTTCTATGGCACCATTTTTGTTGGCAGGTGAGATTTATTCATCTTCCACCTGAACGGGCCTGAATCCTTGCTAAATGCGCACTGGGATGACATCAGTTAGCACAATACGAAATGCGACAGTCAATCCAAATTACAAAGGGTTTGTTGATTTGGCTATTTCATGCAGAAAAGTTGAATTTGCTTTCATTATTGTGCTCACAAAATCACAACTTCCTGGAAGGACTTTTTATACAATCAAAGTTTGGTGATTGAATGATTGAATGATCTGGTGAAATGAACTACCATCCCATCCATCCCGTCATATAAAACCACAGAAGTGACAGTAGCTAAAGATATCACGGGTTGGACTTTCATGGATATGAATTTTATATACATTTCCTTAAGAGCATTATTGTGCTCTGATTAATTCATTTATTCAGACCTGTTTTTTGCTAGCTTTACAGACACGCAATAGCATGGAAGCTAGCTAATCTAGCTACCCTTTGGGCTGTTTTAAAAGGCTAACCAGTACTTTTAGATTATTTAACCATAGTAGTTGATGTATATTCACATACATAGTTAAAGAGTTTAAGTTAGTCAGTAATTAAATGAAAATATAAACCTGTGTTGCTCCTGTTTTTAACACACTTCACTGAACTTAACAGGCCTGTTACAGCATCAGAAACTGTTAGTCCTGGTAGTCCTGTCAATCATTTTGGAGGTAAATATGGGGTAACAATAAAGTTATTGATGATTATTGACCAATACCTGCCTCCTCTAGCTCTTAACTCACACCTGAGTTATTCACCTGCAGAGATAATGACATCGCCACAAGGTCACCTGTGTGGACTTTTTTTTTTTTTTTTTTAGCACTGACACTCAATTCTTAAACATACAAAATTCATGTGCGTCTTCCAGCTTTTTTTTTTTTTTTTTTTTAAAAAGTAGTATATGAATTTTGCCTAGTCCAGGATCTGTGGGGTTTTTCCTGTTTGTCCTGAATCCTGCTGACCAGGTCAAGAGGACCTGACGTAGATCAGAGAAGACTTAAAAACCCACATTTCACCCTCAGCACACGGAGTAAAGAAAGAGGCAGTGGGCATACATCCAGTCCCCGGCTCCACTCTACTGTTTGTATAGAGCCATTCATCTCCTTATTAGGATCAGTGCTGGGGCCTGAAAGGAAGCTACAGGAGCTCTCTGTGTTACTGGTGTCAGTGTCACAGGATTTGCAAAGATGCTGAACAAGGAGCTCAATGCTATTTGTTTAAGTACAGACAGGGACAGGCACAGAGAGACTGGGGCTGAAAAGGCACATCAATACCACTCGAGAACATTTTAGATTTGTCTTTTCAACTTTTTTTTTTGTGCAGCTCCAGTCATTTGCCAAGCACTACTACAGACAACAACAAGTGTGGTTTGCTAAATGGCAGCTGAAAGCCAACACCGAGCTTCTTAATCTGTGGACTGGACTGTTTTGGCAGCACTAAGAGCTGCTGGCGTAAGTGACTGGTGAGACTGTAGCATGAAAACTGCTACCAGAGGGACATCAATCATGGCATGAATTATAAAGGAGCCTCTCATTATCGCTGCCAACATCAAAACAAAACAGGAAAAAAAAAAAGAAATCGATGCGTGACAGATAATCCGTGAATGATCAGTATGTGCCGAGTGAAACATTTTATGTGGGCCAAAACATGGATCAATTAGAGAAAAGCCAACAGTTAAAAAATAGGCAACTATCACAGAGGGAGCAGCTGATACCAAAAACAATGAGTGGTTTCCGTACAGTGGAGGAGTGGCATTACAACTCTCAAGTGCAGGTGGGGAAGAGAAGTGAGAATGTTGTGTCGGGGTGGGGCGGGGTGGGGATAACAACACCAAAACGCATGAGTGATCAAACAGCAAGCAAAACAGCGGTTTCAGGCGGGAGAGGACCACCCCGAAATACAACGGCATTACATTTCCTCTGCTTTGTAGAGACTGCTTCTGCTTTAGTATTGACACACTCCCAACAAATCCACCTCACCTTGCAGCAGCAGCAGAAGAAGAAGAAAAAAAAAAAGAAAAATCAGTGGATAATTTGACAGAGAAGCTTGCTGGAGATGAGACGGCTCGCTATGATTGTAAATTAACGGCTTTATTAATGAGGTGAGAGGACACTTATTGGCACACTGGAGAACAAGGCAGTAAAGAGGAACAACAGAGCGTGCAGCTGATTCAGCTATGATGGATATCGGCGCGGCTCTAGAAGATTACAATTAACTCATGCTGGGCTAAAAATAGAAACTGAAAGGATCACACCAACAGCCATCCATACAGTACTAGAAGTCATCTATACTTGGCACTTCTGACGTTTTAAGTGTCGCTTTTGTCTTTTAGGTGCATTTTGCAGTCCGAATTCTTGCATGAAAATCCAGCTGAAAGTGCAGCTTGCAGACCATCTAAGAGCCATATGACAAATATAATAAGATAAAATTCAACTAGCGAGCAATGTTGTCAAAATATAAAACTGAAGATAGACAACCACTGAGGAATTTCATTAGCTTCATTGATTGGCTACTCTACCCTCTCCGTTGGTATGACGCGTCCTATGCTACAAAGCATCAATATTACATTAAATGATGAACGTTTCACGATGCAGCCGGCATGTCTTACACTTATGAAATCTGTTATTCCAACTGCATACCATGATGTAACCATACATTGACTGAGAACTATGAAATTCAACATAATATCAACCACGATGGATCATCTATCTCAACTGTTTTAAGACTACAAGTCGGTTGTTTTATTGTGTACTGATATAAGTGGAACTGTCTGGAAGATGGGAGGGGTGTATCCGTTTCAAAGTGGTCTGCTGCCATGTGAAAGTGCACCGCTTTAAATGGATATGCATCAAATCCAGTGTGATCATTCTCAGTCTTTACTATGTAAGAGTGAAAGAGTCAGCGTGATTAACAAGGCTTCTGAATAACATCCGATACAGAAAATCTGTAGTTATTTTCATACAGATGATCTAATAATATTATTTTCTGGGAGATCTGAGGAAAAAATGAGCATTTACTCAACTTGTTTGTTTTGCCACATAGTCCAGATTGTGTGTGTGTATGTGTGTGTGTGTGTGTGTGTGTGTGTGTGTGTGTGTGTGTTTGTACAATAAAGATGATTCTCCACTAGGCTCCAAAAACAGCAACAAGGAAATTGAAAAAACACATAAAACCACACAGAAAACACACAAAACGTGCATCACGTGTGTCCACAGATTATAACTGAGAAGTGTAAACACACACACAGAGTGTGAGTGTACATAATGACTGTACGTGTGTGCACGTGTACACGTGGAGCGCCTTGTAATGACTGTGGCTGCTCCTGGATTCTGCCTTCCAACCTGTCTGACCAGTTTGGAAGCCATACGACAGGCCCAAAGGGACTGGGAGTAGTCTGTGTGTGTGTGTATGCAGTCCACTGCAACAAAACACAGCCCTCCCTCGGACAAAACGCATCACTCATTCTCATCACTGAGAAATATCCAGCGAGCAGACAGCCAGCCACAGTCTGCCTGCAGACTACACCCACCTGCTTCACTGGGCATTTGGTGCACAATCATCTTTCAGTCTAATTACCAGGGAAATATAATGTAGAGGTCAGAGTGTACCCAAACTCCTCAGTAGAGCTGCATATCTCGTTAACCACAAAAGCAGCAGCAACCGTTTTTAATCACAGTACAGCTACCACGGGACCGTCGTCCACAGAAGCCACATTTAGCTTGAGCAACATCACTACGCCTGCAACGTGCAACTCAATCATGTCAAAATCATCTTGTGCCAATGAACTCCACAGATGTAAACATGGTATTGTTGCATATTTTTCTCTCTTTTTTTTTGCAATTCTAAATCTCTCCTAATCCTCTTTTTGGGTCTTGTTTTATGTATTTATACATACTGTAGTTTGAGTTAAGGTCAGACCGTAGTACGGACAATTTATCCTCAACTCTCCGGGTTTCTACATTGTGTGCGACTCAGGCAATCAAACACTGTAATCATCAGGGAAATGCACACGGATCAACAATGGAATTAGCTTCCCTCCACAACTGATGACTGCGAAGGCTCTAATTAATGATTGCCAAGTGTAAAGTGGCCAAAAGAAAACAATGGCTGCTGGCTTGGTTTGCTGGAAAAGGCCAAAATAGCTGGAGAAAAACAAGTATTTCCACAGCAGACCACAACGAAGGCAGGATAAACAGCCCGAAAAGAAGTAGCAAACTATTCCCTTTACCCACATGATCCAACTTTGCCTGAAATATAAATTCTGCTTTACGGCTGAGAGGCAAAAATGAGAGGCATTATGAGTATCGCTGCGCCAGATCAAAGCCAGACAACAACATGATGAGTCTCATCCTTGAGAGGCAGGGGATTTGTTCATAGAAGGCGGAGGGAGGGAGCGAGGGAGAGATGAGTGTGTAGGTATGCAAAGGAAAGGCAGGGAGGGAGGGAGGGAGGAAGGGAGGGGGGGGAGAAAATGGACAACCTGCTGACTCACTGCAATCATCAGGCTGAAGCAAGCTGAGCTACTGCTGCTGCTGCTGCTGCTGCTTGTGGTAAAGCTCCCTGCCTTCCCCTTTCAGAAGAAGAAGAAGAAAGTGATGCTTTCCCGTCAGCTGTGAAGAGCTATATGACTGAAGGTGGGGGGAAACAGGAACGGTGAAATAATACAGTCTCATGACATGAAATAGGCTTCTCTTTCTCTCTTCTTCCAGAGTGCAGACAGAATGATGCAATCAGAAGAAGGCAATAAATCGCCCAAAGCTATGTGAGTAAAAAAAAAAAAAAGCCAAGGCTAAAAATAAAGCCCTGATCAGAGAGACAGCAACAGGATTGCGACTGGTTCGAGAAGAGACCCTCGATAGAAGGGGGATTTTCGACCATGTCGCCCTGACACACTATTAAGATCACACAGTGAAACAATATGATGTTCAAGTCTGGTTGCCGTGACAAGATTTTGACAAGACTGCAGTGGATGCAGCATCGTGATGAGGCTTAATTCAGTTCCCATAAAAAAAAAAAAACAAAAAAAAAACAAAAGCGCACAACCCGCTGTGATTACTGTTGCTGGATTCAGCTGTGGTAATGTTGTGTTATCCTCTTTCGGGTTATTCCAAACAAAGCTGATCAAAGAGCATGTAAAACAGAGCAAGATTAGGTCGCTGTGCATATTTGGGTAAACAAGCACAAAGCTGCAGTGCACTCTGCCACTACGCCTGTTGTACAGCAATCACAGCTGTATCAGCTACCAATCAATGACAGTGTTGCTCGTCACTTTATCAGGTATTCGTTACATGGCGTGTAAACAAAAGTTTGATTTGCGTATGGATTGTTGTAAATATTACATTTCAATACCAGACCAAGCGAGGTCAGGTGTAAAGTCTCCCATCTTTTTTTCTCTTCACCGTGTTTGTTGCTGACAAAAGATTCTGATCGCGCTCGCCATACTTGTATCTGAGTTTTAGACCTTTGGAATGTAAGGACATCTCGGTATGAGACTTCTTTCAAAGGGTTGCGCGAGGGTTAAGGTGAAGTTTAAAAAGTTACGATCCTTAAAAGGGCACGCCGACGATTTCGCACTGAAATGTCAGCGTACTCGTCATAGAGAGTGCTAGTCAGCCTGTGAAAACAGCTGTGTAATATCCTGTGTGGCTCTGGATGAAGCTTTCTAAAGTTTCAGGAACCTTAATGATGTCATCTTGAGTTTGGTCTGAGACTTACATTATTAAATAAAGAGTTGACAGAAACCTGTATTATAAACTGGTGGCAAGGAGTTTGAAAAATGAGCTCATTTCATAAGCAGGGAAGGTTCTGAAAAATGCTACATTGTGTGGATTCAGTATATTTTCGCAAGCAATTAAAATCAAGACATCTCAGACTCTGTTGCACCATTTTCTTTTTTTTCTTTTTTTTTTCCATCTGTTTCTCACAAGTCATCCCATTTATATGGTGGTGGAAAAGAAAAATCACTGGACGATATTAACATTTCAGCCCCGGTTCATTTGGTTACCAACACAATAACAGCGAGTGTGTTTTAATGAAAAAGGCTCATTTAAAAAAAAAAAAATTAAACATGTTTCTGCCACTGAGGGAAAAACAAAGATGGTTTATTATGCTGCGATTTTAAGATTAAGAATACAGTCGACATGTCTTCCACTATGCTACATATGAACTAATGATTGAATGTTGTCTTCCTGAACACGTGAAATGCGCACATGCATCAGCTTTTTTTTTTTTTCACCCGCATCACATATATATACACATGCATGCATTGTTTCATTTGAATCCCTTGTGTTTGGGTAGGCGATTTAAATGCAGCACAGGAAATGCAGACTCCAACATCATTGGTAGAAATAACTGCAGTACAAAGAGAGGCAACTATAGAATGCAAACACAATAAATGGCTATTGTTGGGGGAAAAACACCAGCCATAGATAGTAAGGGAAAAAAATGAGGTTAATATAACAACAATCTGAAGGATTATAACATGTGTTTAAATCAAAGCTGGAGTTAAGCATTGAGTTGTGATGATGGGAATGCACTATGTCCATAAGGGACCCGAGTACAAACTTGCGTGTGTGTGTGTGT
Organism: Euthynnus affinis; assembly: GCA_029490765.1. NCBI lineage: Eukaryota > Metazoa > Chordata > Actinopteri > Scombriformes > Scombridae > Euthynnus > Euthynnus affinis. The sequence goes on along the minus strand of CM055840.1, from coordinate 5,815,877 downwards.
GTCTCTGTGTATGTGTGTGTGCGATTGGTCACTGGAGTTCAGCAGGCAGGAAGAGACGTGACCACACTCACCAAGCTACAAAAACATGGCGGGTCAAAGAACATTCAGCTGAGCCAACAGCAATGACAGCCAAGCACAGGACACACACACACGCACACACATAAACTACCTGTTGCATGCTTCTTTTTTTTTTTTATCATTGACAACATCAGGGTGACCCCGCACAATTATGCACACTGTATATACAGCTACTTAACAGTCTCTCAAGGAAGCTGGTCACCTAAAATATTCTTCCTCCATGATACCGTTTCATACAGAGGAGCTACTAACTGCTCACTTTTTTTTTCTGACAGAAAAGTCAATAAGAAACGGTTGGGTTAACTTGCAAGTGTGAGGAATGATTGCCGCCAATGAGACACAGAGGAGAGGGAGGCTGCTTCACCCTCACTGGATGCCTCATAAATGCTCATTTGAATTGCAAATGGTGGTAGGCTGCATGCTGGGCTGTGAAATCCCAGCAGCACCCTCAGGCATCTCGACTCACGCACAAACACTGACATGTACACACCAGCACTTTGTATACACATATGCTAAAATAAATAAATAAATAAATCTAACATAGAATCTTTGAATCTAATTCACTTCAATGTGTCTGAACTCTGTATGATCACAAATTCATGTGAAGATACTGATGAGAAAACAGCGTGCTGGGATGAGGTAATGGCTCCCTGGCTGTTGGGGGGGTGGGGAGGAGGAGGAGGGGGGGGGGGAGCATCAGGTGATACTCAGAGGGAGGCAAGGCAGGGCTGGCACGCTGACTATGCAAGGCTGACACAGCAGGCACAGGAGTGTGTCTGATGTTAACGACATGGATGCTGTGTGACAGCAGGTCCGCTAGCTGAGGGGTAGACAGTGTGTGTGGCCTAGAGGAAGAGCATGACAAAGTATCATACTCTATCATACTCTTCCTCCTGTAACACAGCACGGCGACGGGGAGCAGTTCGTTCTGCACACTGCAGAGGAAGTGAGCCAATGCTAGGACTTAACAAACCAATACAATAAGAAATGTGATATAATAAGCCCCAAAACCTTCTTAGGAGTCAAAAACCCTACAATCAAAAAGAGCTTTTAAGGATATAAACCTTCCTTGAGATCATCATTTTTCAGCGCTAGATCACCGCAACAGAATCCGAGAAAGTCAAACTGTGGATGACTCAATCTACTAAGAGTGAGAAATAATATTTGCCGGACCAACTACAGAGAGCAGTTCTAGTAAAAGCATGGTGACGGTGAAGCATAGCCTGAGCGCTGCTGCAAACATTCATCTTCAATACTGTATGTAATTCCACAAAAAAATGGTGAAAGCCAGGGGACCAAAGGTGAGGCCATTTCCATACATGGACCTGCCTGAGCATGCAGGCAGGAGTGCTGCTTCACCTCTGTAGCCAAAAACGTCTCCACAGTGCTCAGCTCGAGTCTGTCCCAATGACACGCTGGAACATAGTGAGGAAAAAAATGTTGTAAAAAAAATTATATAAACTGCAAATCCTCTGCAGTTTGTTTTAAAAAGTGACCTCAACCGCTTTGTTTAGACAAACCAGTGGTGTTAATGAGAGGGTGTGACAATGGCAACATTGTGTAAGTCCTCAGTGTTTGTGTGTGTGTGAGTGTGTGTGTGTGTGTGTGTGTGTGTGTGTGCATCTGTCAGCGTGGCTGTTGCACAATTAGTGATGGATGTGCTTCAGAACACACTTCAGAGGGGCCAATGGTAGATCCAGTTTGCCTTGACAGGCTGAGACACAGACTGAAACAGCTGATCTGTGAAGCTGCACAACTTGGGCATGACATGAGAAATCAACAATGAAAACCAAGGTTGAGCTTTTTGCTTTTTTTTTTTTTGAAGAGAACATCATGTATAAAGTCCATGCAGGTAAGCAGAAAGAGCGAGAGAGAGAGAGAGGGAGAGAGAGGGGGGAACGGAACACTGGAGGGACCTGACCGTGTACTTGCAGGTTGAATGTCAACACTGAGTGGGCCAGTGGGCACAAAACGACGCTACAACTTGCGCCTGCTTCTTCTTATTCCCAAGATCATTCCCACAATGTTATACATCTCCCCGGTAGAGGTCGGCAATCAAGCGGGCAAAGTCCACGCGCGTTATAAAATGATGGTCTATTGAACATCAGCAGCGTGAATTAAATGTCTTTTCCACTGCAGCGGCCACAAGCACAAAGAGAACATAACAAGAGACCGTATACACTGACATGACGCCTGGTCAAACACACTGGAGGGATGTGTGAAGCGTTAAAGCCCCCCCGACATGCAACAAATCGTTTGAGAAGACTTAACACAACCAAGACCTGGCTTATAACGACATGAGCAAACTGGCAGGGAGAGAAAGAGAGCGAGAGAGAGAGAGAGAGAAAAGAATATTATTATTATTCAACATACCCTCCTGTCAGACAGACATCCAGGGGAGGACCATGGATGGTGCGCACCGCGGGGGGTCAATCCTGCTCCTGCCGCCGCTCCGCGTTTATTCCCCGGTATGAGGGAAAGGGAGTGTGTCGGTGTTTTGCCGGTGAAAAGCCTAATGAGAGAAGGAGGAGGAGGAGAGAGAGAAAGAGGGAGGGACACTGTCAGATGCAGGGAGGCAGGCAGGCAGGAAGACACGCGCGCGCACGCATTGGGGAGGCTACAGTCCGCGTGTGTGAGGGGAGTGGGGGGGGGGGAAGTGGGGGGGGTGCGTACAGCCAACAACAACGCATGTGTCATTCCTCCAAAAATGTCCCTCTCTGTCAACAAGTACACAAATCTAAATAAACATGCGGGAAAATGCCAGCAGGGTGACATAATCCCCTTATTGTTTCTACAGCAGCTGCATTCATGTGTGTGTTAGTGATTTTTATCAACATTAAAGGAGCTATACCATAAACATATATTTGGATTGTTAGTGAATATTTCTATAGAAAAATCCCTCTTTTTCCTTTTAATAAAATATTGAAAGCTTCAGCGTTGTATCGGAGGAGCTGCTGTTATTTCTTTCAGTGTCGTCAGGATTGGCACAATCCTTTTTGATTTCATCACTGAGTCCGCTGCTAGCGACAACACAGCCTTAACTCCTTCACCTTTGCATACAGAGATGATGGGATTCATCAGCACAAAGGGCAGTGCGCCCTGAGTCACCGCGGATGTAAACAGAAATATTGGGACCTCGTCTGTGAAAAGCAATAATAAGTAGATATCAGTTCCCTATTGTGCCCTGCTAAATGAACAAGGTATTATTTTGGAAGGCAAGCTGAGTTTGATATAATTAATCACTGATGAGCTGTTGCTGTTGCTGATCTGATTAATCACTGTCGTTCAGTACAAAAGCGAGGTTATAATGTTGTGATATTGCAATAAAGATAATAATGTCGTGGTGATATAGTAATATTACCAAGGCCCCTGTAAAGGATATAAAACATACCAATAACTACAAGGTCATAGAAGTTCACTAGACACTGTGAGCACTGTAGGAAAGGATAACATAATGATTATTTTCCTTTCTATCAGTATGCATGTCTATTGCCAAAACTGGATTACAAGGCAGGCAAAGGGCAACGTGCCCCGGGCCCCAAAAAAACCTCCAAGTTTACTGCCCATAAACTAATTTGTGCTAAATTCACCGAAAGTTTATTTGAGAATATGCACCAATAAACAATATCAACTGATATAATCATGTCCTTAAGATGGGTCCTGATATATTATCTCATCTTGAAGCTCTAGTTTTAACATGTTCATTATTTCAGCTTTGTGCTTTGTATATTCCTGCATTCATGTGTTTAAAGCGGCTATAATCAAAGAGTTTTATATTAACAATGGATCACATGACGTCTTGCATGTGAAGGTGGTGGGCTTCTAGTGACAAACTCACAGAGAACTATGATCCAACTCTGCAGTTCCTCCCAGCTCGATAAGGCGCTCTATGGTGTTTTTCAGCACATTGTTTTGGTTTTTTTCAGCCCGCAACTTTACTGTTTTGGTTCACTCGAACTACTCTCATCAGCATCATTTCCAGCAGCAGCTCTGGTAAACCCGCTATGTCTCCTACCCAGCACTGAACCACAGGCAGACAAACTAGTGGCTAGTTGGTGAGCATAATGGAGCATTTGGCAGCTAAAGAGCCAGATGAGCCTGTGGAATTGGTAGAGAGCAAAAACAGAGCTGAAAGGAGAGAGAGAATATTGGGTTTATATTCCTCTGGTGGCCAGAAACCAGACTCCAAATTAACGATAATGGGTAACAAATGTGAAAAACCAACATAAAGTAAATCCATGAGCCTCCACAACAGCTTCAGTGCTCCTGTATTCTCTGAACTCTACTGGAAGGATGTACATCATTTTTAAAAAACATATTCCCTTATTTGAATGTTTTCATGACGGCGATGGAAGGCGCTGTCTAACAAATTCATCCAAAATCTCAGATTAACATGTTTCAATTAGAGATGTGGTGACAGTGAAGGCCATATTAAATGATTCCCATTATTTTTAAACTCATTAAATCCTTGTACTTATGGAAGCATCTGCATTGTTATGGTTCTCCACTCATTTATTGTTTTCCCATATGTATATTCATATGTTTTCCCAGTGTTGCATCATTAAGCCTTTCATTAAGAGAGAGTTGCCGGGTAAAATGTTTGTTGAGCCTGATGGTGCATGAGACCTAAAAGTGCATTTGCCATTTAAAAAAAGAAGAAAAAAAAAAGAGCAATTCTGATTTGTGATCTCAATAATGAAATATACTGTGCACGTTTAAACCGATGGGTTTTTTTTGTACTTTTATGGTTATCGAGGGCCATTTGCGTTTGACTTGGTGTTTGACACTTGTGTTATTGATGGTGCTTCTGCCTCAAGAGCATACAGTTACAGCACAAGAATTCAAAAGCCAAGTGTGTTTAAGTGGCTACATTCCTGTTTAGCTCTGGCTCTGTGTTAAAGCCATCAGGATCTGTATGCACAATATATCAAGCTTTACAAGCTGACAAAATTGAAAATACTTAAGTGACTAATCCACTGATCTCTGCTTTGAAGCTCCTCTTAAAAACATGTATTGATTAAATTACGGGTCAGTACTTCAAATCCAGTCTGTTTAATACTGAACTACATTTCTATATGTCTTGTACAACAGGTGATTCTTCATAAGGGTACAAATGAGGAGCTGGAGGTGTAGAGAGATGATGACCAAGCTTCGGAAGAAAGAGACAAGCTAATTTTCATTTTGATGTGTGATTGACCATTAATATGCATTAGTAGCGTACTTTGTTCACTGTGGGTGCCAGTGCTCTGGTCACAATTTAATTATCCAAGCCGGCTGAGTAAGCAGAGTGTCAGGTCAGGAGAAATGACTCAGTGCTGCTGGTTTGGTTTCAACCAGCTACTGTAATGTCTCTTTTACAGGATGCATGCTGGATACTGGTTTGAATGTAAGATGTGTTTAATGTTTAATTTACACCTTGCTCTGCTTTTCATGTAAAATATATATGAAAGAAGCTCACACTTCATGGAGAAGCTGTCAAAATGCTGTCTGTCTTGAATACTGTGTAACATTAACAAAATATTGTAGCCACAGATATTATACAACTGTAGCCTATGTTAAATTTCCTGTGTCTACATCTAAGCTAGGCTAAAGCTGAAAACATGCCAGGTCTATGTTTACTCTGTACTCTCAAGTTAAAGCCACCATATGTAGAGTTTTTATGTGACTCAAATTGCTTGAATTATTATATTTTTAAATAATACAGCTCTTAAATGACTATTTTGAGCAAATTCAATCAAGAATGTGTTTTAGATGTTAAACAGAAACGGTTTTCCCAAGAAGAATTAGTTGTTTAAGAAGTGACAGCGCCCTCTAGTGACTGTAGTAATTATGACAGGAAGAAAGGAAGACATCAGGTGACATTTCATAGACTGGCAAAGTCCATGACCGTGATTGTTTTCTAAACCTAACCCCACCGAGTGTTTTTGTTTCTAAATCCAATCAGACATCAACCATAACACTATCATATCATAGAACGTTTAATTTTACAATTATTTGTAACTGTTTTTTTGGAATGCTCAGACAAATTATGTTGTCCAGCTGATACGCTTTTATATGTCATTATATGTCATCCTGGAGTGCATGGAGTGACTGCTCCTTTATTGAGGAAATAATGTTTTAGCTGTATATGTTCGGGAGTGGGCGACTTGTCATTTCAAGGGTGTTTTGTTGTGAAATGTGTAGCGGTTGATGGAGGCAGCTAGCCGTCTCATTAGCTGGAGTGCTAATATCTGTAAGGTGTTTCTAATCCAATATTTTTGTTGTGGTAGATGCCAGGCATTTGTTGCCATTAGCAGGAGAGAGACAAGGCACTCAGGAGTGTGCAAGAATACCACGTCCGTTGGGTTTTCGTGGAAAATCAAGCCCAGGTCCTTCACATAGAAATAGGTCCACAGGCTGATATACCTGACAAGTCAGGAAGGTCTCATTTTTTAAATTCCATTACAACCCCTTGACCCTTTGGCAATAAAAAACAAATAAATATAAATTGCTTAATAATTCTTACACTATTTGATTATACCTGCCCTGTTAGCACAGTTTAGCTAAAGTAGCTAACATTAGTTCAAGTGTGCAGCTTTTAATGTTCCCACTAATGTGGTGTTAGCTTAGGTCCAAGGTAGTGGGGCATGTTTCCAGACTGTGAAAGGAAACATACCGCACTCCCCATTTGGAAGGTCCTGTCTCCAAATGGAAAAGATGGCTGACCATAAGCTGAAACTCTGGGCCATGGATGTATAAAGAGAACTGGATACAGCGTCAGAGGCAGGGCCCCGTTCACTCAATGGAGCATGAAGCCATTAAAGTTTGACTTCCGCACATAAAAATACCCGGATCATCAAGCCCATAGAGCATGCGCAGTAGTGACTTTCACCAGTCGAGTCTGCTACTTCTGGTTTTGCCCTACGGCTAACTTGAATGGGGATAAATCAAGTCAACTGTGCTGCTCTTTTAGGCTTTCGAAATATGATCGGCCCAAACGGATCAAATTCTGATAGTGAGTTAATGAGTCATTTTGCAGGGTTTGTGATGTTCAAACAAAACGTATCCACTGATTTATAGATGTGTCTTTCACAATTTAAGTTTATGGGAAAAGGTCTTTTTGGGCCCAATAGTGTCACGTGACGTAATCACACAGTTTGTCTGCTATGTCAAATTGGCTTCATAGCTCCACGCTGTTCCTCAGGGCTTGTGCTGGGCTAGCAAACCAGCTCCAGTGCAAACCAACGGGTGACGTCACACCTCACTCCATCCATCTTTATAAACAGTCTATGGTCTGAACTTTCTTCTTCAATTGTGGAAGTCTTTAAAACACTATTTAAACCATGAATCAATAAAAGCTACTAAAACTCACATAAATTTGTACATTTCTTTTGTGATCAATAGCAGGCAGAGAGTCCCACTACTCTTTATACTGCATTTCAGTGACCTTAAAGTTTAAACTAGTCGTCTGTTCATGACTCCATGGAAGCAGAAATACTTTGGCTTCAGGCGAACACGCATTTGGCAGAACAGTGGACACACTGCAGACAACAAAACTGGTGAAACCGCACAAATCCTGGTTATACATCATCTGCTGAATTACACTTTTAATGCATCCTCCTCAGCACAGCTCCAGGGTAGCCTGGCCGGTGCTCCCAAAAATCAGAGCTGATAGATCATCTATGCAAGATCCTTCAGACGGGCTTTTAGAGTTCTACTGGCACCAGCCTTTAGCTGCAGGTTGCTAATCAAAAACAGGATGACTACTCACTGTGAAGCATGCTAGTTTTCTGGAATATAATGCTGCTTCCAATGATGTTTTTTTTTAAAATAAGAAAGATCATAATTATTTCATTCACTTCTTCTCACTTCCCACCTACACAGTTTTCTATCCCAGCATGCACTTGGCAAAAGGCTGAGAAACACTGGCAGGTTATTCCACCACATGACTAACATGAAGAGACAGATGCTCTTATTTATATTGATGGGCACTTCAGAATCTTCAGTCTGACTTATGGTGTGTGTAAAATATACTGACAGAATTGAAATAAACTTTAAAAAGGTTGACAAGCTAAAAGAGTTTACAGGGAGAATTTTATTTTAAACAATACAATTAATTATAATTAATCAAGAGGTGCAACAAAACTTAGATTTGAGTTATGAATGTATCGTCTTTAGACTATACAAACCCAAAGAAGGCTTGCCGCTCTGCCTTGACTTTAATTTCAGCTACTTGTTTTGATAATAGGAAAGATCTGGGCTTTCTGGTTAAGTATTGAGCTGTGTGCTTTAGCTGTGCAAGTCCAATATGTCCCTTGACATTCTCTAGCAAGCATTTATGAGAAATGATGATAGATTTTTTTTTTTTTAACATCTAAGAAGAAACAGGCACCAAGCAAGCAATGTGGAGAAGGCCACAAACTTCAGGGTCATCATGGGGATCGGATCAATAGCTGTGTCACATCCAGTATATCTTGACAGGGTATCAAAAAAAAAAAAAAAACCCTGTCCAAAAAGGGCTGGTGTAAAACAGATGGCTGTGGGTGCTCAGATCACACCAGCATCTTAAGACAATTATCATCTACTCCTCAAAAAGAGTTTTCCCCATTTTGCTGCTGGCCAGATGGAGCCTATGAAGCGCTCTTAAACTGTAGTAGCCCATGCCTGATGCATATTGATGAGGAATGAACCAGACCGATCGCTAACTGCCAAGATATTTCTGACATTTATGAGCCAGCTCTCTCTCCTCCATTTGTAGTCTAAGGAGGAAAATGCAGTCTTACAGTAACAGTTACAATTGGATACCAAGGTGCTGCTGCTATGAAATGCTAGAGAGAATGTTTGGAAGTAAGGCATTCATTACTTAAAGTAGTAAATTGAATTAATTAACTAAATTTAGTAAATTGACTGGGTTAATTTATTTCAATTTAGGTCATTCAATCACCAAACACAAAGTTGAGGGATTGGACCTGACTTGGGACGTTTTGGTCTTGATTCAAGACTTCATATCCAGGACTTGAGAATTTCTTGTGACTTTGCACAACAGTGACCTTGTCCTTCCCCTCAGTGGGATCTTTGTTAAATGTTATCAATCTCTCCAGAGTCTGTTTTTATGACACCATCTGATATGGCCAAAAAAAAAAAAAAAACTAAACAAACAAATTGAAAAGCATTCAAATTTGGCTGTCTCACAAAGTCATCACTTTTCATTCTCCCTGAAGGCACTTTTTTTTTTTTTTAAGTTGTCCACACAGAGCAAGAACCAAATCTGGGTCCTCCTTGCTGTGCGCTTCTCACTGAGCCACCGTGCAGCCCTAGAATAGCATTAAGTCTACAGTATGTTTACTCCACTTGACCAGTAACTATTTAGTAATGCAGAATGCTCATAAAAAAAAGCTCTGTTTTGCCCAGCACCTGGGAAGATATCCCATTTTTTTTTCTATTATTCTCACCGCTACCATTTAGTGCTTAGCCCATCTGTTTATGTAAAACAGTCATATCCCAGGCAATTTTCCTCCCAATGTGACAAAGTCTGGCGTGAAATGATAAAGTGGGCCCGTCCAAGTGATTCAAAGTGTTTTTGAAAAGACTCAGAGGAGAGCTGCAGCATCCTGTCTCTTCCCCCGTCTGATCCTTTTTTCCCCCCGCTGTCTCCCTCGCCCTCCCCTCCCTGCTATCTGTTGGCCAGGACACTGCTATTTCCTTCTCTTCATTTGTTCCACCACCACATGACCTTTTCCGTGACAGTGGAAGGTGCCCCGGCTAAAAACACAAACTTGAAAGGTTAAATTTCGAGTGTAATCTCTGTCAGATGAAAAAAAAAAATGACAAAGAAAACAAAGAAACCATAAAAGTGTCGGCAAATTGTTTTTATTTGGAAAGATGTCTTTAAACGCTCGGACATACAGTGTTTGGGTTTCAAATGATTGATGGTAACATTAAAACAAATCGTTTTTTTTCCTGATATTCAGAGGAAGCCCTTGACTGACAAGAATATCACACACCCAATCCTCTCTGTTTTATAGATTATAAATAACCTTCAAGACATTTTTAGTGACCCAGAGTGTTTTGATATTCAACCTATTTTTTTTTTTGGTTATTTGTTTAAGGGCACTCCAGATATTATTGCACAATTGGACTTTATTAAAATTGATGCAGCACAACCGGAGATATCCTTTTTCTTATTTCATGCATTCTTCTTTCTTGTCATAAACTAGAGTCTAGATTGCAGACCTAGCTCTCTCTGGAGACTTAACACAACTATTTTCACATGTAAAGTAGTACTCCCCAACACCTGTAAACACACTTTGTAAACACAATTGGTGGAATTCCCCTTTAAGGAAATGAAAATTTAACATTTGCATGGCCAGTCTATCCACAGTCGACCCACAGAAGTAAAGAAGTAGTTCATGAATGATAAGGAGGTTTGTTCAGAGGTGTCCAAGTGTTTTCTATTTATTTTCAGGGGGCTAAACTTTTCATTGCATTTTTATTTATTGTCATCTGCAGCCTTACCCTTCATGCAGTATCCATGTAGCATCAGGGGGGAGGGGGGGGGGGGGTCGGAGGAGAACCAGCCTGTCATGCTCCACCATGCGTGCATTTCTGGACAGCTCCGACGATTGCAGACGGCGGCACAGCTCCCTCGCAGCTGCACAGGAAACCAGCCGTGGCATCCTGAAAATCTGTGACCCCTGCCCACATCTGGTCATCACAATAATAACAAAAACAGCCCGCCGGCACTGACTCCAACAACATCACCACTCTCTCCAGGGACATAATGGAGCACCAAATAAAAAAAAAAAGAATTCTCAAAATGTTTCAAATTTATCAGAGGTAGAGGATGGTTTGAAAGAAAAGAAGAGCAGCAAAGACCAGGGCGGAGTGCTTTAAGGGAAGTCAAATTAATTGAGCGGGTGTACAAATCCAATATAATTCATTTCCTTAAAACCACATTTAACATTTCAAACATATTGTACTCTACATTGCTGTTTTTCCAAAAGTGTATTTGGTATGGCACAAGAAAAAAAAAAAAAAAAAGATATGATGTGAATGAACAACACTGTAGGGAGAAACTGTCTATATGCATGAGCAATTCCTCTCTGCTCAGCTTATATAATTGCAGATACTATTGACCCTGTGTGTACTCAGTGGCTGGTGGATGAAAGTCAAGTGGCTTGATGATTCATGTATTGGCAAAAACCTCAAATGCAGCTCCATTCCCAAGAAATGCTCGCAGATAAACGAGAGAGAAAGAGAGAGAATTATGATTGAAATTCTGCTGCACAAAAGCTTTAAATGAACCGAGCGTCCCGTCTTAGTGCTTCTTGTCTGTATTTGCTCCCAGACTCATATCAAGAACTCGGTGGTAATACTGTATGTAATAAATGCACTAATTATCCTCTGATTTAAAGTTTATTAGTGGCTTCCTTATTTGAATCAGAGACTGGTTTAATACACTGAATTAAAGGGAGGTGGGGGGTTGGGCTTTCATTAACTGAAAACCAATTTCATTCCAGTCTTTTCATGATGAAGGCCTCACACTAGCATCTGTATGATGAATGTTTCAGCTCCGTTCACTGTTGTCACTATTCAAAACAGGTGACAATTCTCTGTAAGTCTCATCACATTAAATCTTTGATTCATGGTTTATATGATATAGAACTGATTGGTGTAGCTTTAAGTTATGTTTTAAGTACTTTCCAATGAGTCAGTGCATACAGCATTTAAACCAGAATCACCTTTTAACACCATCTTATTAGCAGCTGGAGACTCATCAACTAACCAGTGATCGAGTGCACATAAGCCACAGTATCATGTAACCTTTTTTTTCCCCAAGACATGGGGGATAACCAGGCGTAGTTTAACAAAAGGTTGCGATCAAGTTGCATTCTGGGAAATGTAGGATCCAGCATTTTTGGAGTTTAATCCACAGAGGCTAAAAGTCAGGCCATGTCATCCTCTGATGCATTGATTTTGACAGTTCTTTCTTTAAATCTGTCTTTTGTGAGTCCCTTATCTTTATGGAAGTGCAATACTAAAACTCTAGAGTTGCTCTTTAAAAAGGCCTGATCAACTCCAAGTGTTTTCCTTTACTAGGATAGATGACATAGAGAAGTTATCTCCTACACACCATATCCCTGTTTGTATTTGTACCGCCTTCAACTAGGAAACAATGAACCGCTTTTCTTTTACATCTATGTCAGTGTCTTTTAAAAACTTTATGCACCATTACGTCAGCATGGGAGATAAATAGTGTACAGCAAAGAATCTAATATCTAAAGATCAAAAGCCATACATATCTTACAGTGGACTTAAGAGGCCCTTAATGTGTGTGCTATTGAGCATGAAGCCCTGTGGTCAAAAAGAAAGCCTCAGCTCTGCCTTCCATTCTGTAAAAGCTCAAACACATTTCAGAGCTCATTGAACTTTCAAACACATGATAAATGGATGAAACAACTGTAAAAACCCTGAGTACAAAAAAAAATACATCTCCTGCTTCACCGTTTCAGCCTTCACAGTGCAGAGCAGTCATTCAAATACAGCTTAGAAAGTTACCCTCTCATGGTTGATACATGTCAAAACCATCTATAAAACACCACATATAACACATTTGACACACATTTTAAAAAAAAAAAAAAAAAAATGTTATATAACTGCAGTAGCAGACGTGCTTCCAGTGGAATCCTCTATGGAAATAATTTTACAGCTTGCAGTGTTTTGGCCATAGAGGGAGGACTAACAGTGTATGGAGCAGAGGGCATGGATGGGTGCCCGGGTCCCACAGCTGCATGGCGCTGGGGCACAGACAGCCCTTCTCTCTTGGGCACATTACTCCTTTTATGCCCAACACACTGAACCATTGATCTGAGGCTCCCCTCATCTCCGCTGCACCAAACACAGCTCAGGTCAGCACAGACCTCGGCGGGACTCATTGGACACAATGTCTGACAACATCTCGCACGCAAACGTTCATTCGTTTAACAGTTCTGTCAACATTACAGAGAGTCATCAGCAAAGCGTGAGATATTTGGGGGAAAATCCAAGTTTATATTCAATGTAATCGTACCGTGATTATATATACACATATGTATGACTGGACGTAGTCATCACTTTCAAGACTTCATGAGCTACAAACGTACATTTATTGGTATGAAATATCTGCCTGCTGGATTTTTAAACACCCGACTCTACAGATCCCCTTCAGCTCTCGTTTTAGTTTCATGGGCCACAATTTTACGGTTTGGTTCAGTCTCACTGCCGAGTGTACGCTACCTGCCCATGCAGCACCAAACAGCAGACAAAGTTATCGACTAGCCGGTGAACACAGCGAAGCATTTAAACAGATATGAAAGAGCCAGACAGTCAAGAGTTGGTGGAGTCTAAAAAGACTAAAAAGGAGAGTAAATATTGGACTTACCTTTTCCAGGTGGCACAAACGGGATTCTGAATGACTGACAATGTGGCTCCATATCTGCTGGATGTGTAAATAAGATCTATTTTTTTAAGGTGATAATGTCAATGCTGTGTTTGTTTGATTGGTCCACTGTTTCCAAGCGGCCAGTGAGATACAAGTAAAATACTTTGGACATTTCAAATATATCTGTAGGAGTAGAGCTGAATGTAGCCCCTTTTTTTTTTACCAGTTGACAACTTAATTGCATTAGAGTGATAGTCAACAGGCATTCTTAGGGTAAAAAAAAAAAATCAGTTTATGCCGTTTTAAATGATCCCATAACTCAACAGGAATTTGGGTTCTTCTCTCCTTTTATTGTTGTCTTTCTATATTTATGAATTGGAGTCATACAGCTGCAAAATAAGTGATTTTTTTTAGTTGCAAGTTGAATCATTTTCAACTCAGGCTGTAGTGTTTTCACCTGAATCAGAGAGAATTTGTGTCTATTTGCATCAGGTTAGTCTTTGTATTGACTTTATGCAATCACACCATCCCTAAAAGTGGCCTTGTACACAGTCTGAACACAATTTAAAGGGGACCTATTGTGCTTTTTGTGGTTTTCTGTTATTTATATCCTGTTATAATGTCAGATGTCTCTATTAAACATGATCACAGTTCCAAAACTTGACATTAACATATTTAGAAATGCTCCCTGCAGGTCAAAGCCAGGGCTTCAAACCTTCCAACGCTTCGTTTGTGGCATTTTTTTTCTACCTTGCCAATGAGCTGACATCAGATTGTTGCGCATACCCGGCTATCTATTCCATAGCCTTTACTAACATATTGCAGATTGGATTCAAGCTCAAACGTGTATTTGAGAAGGTGACGTTTTGAGTAAAGAACAAGAAAAAGAAGTGAAATCCTATAACTATAGTTTGTTTCATGGTTTGTCTATGTGGAAGGTGGCTGTGACGTAGCTTCTGGAAGTTAGCCAGTCAGAACAGAGTGGGCTCATCAGGAGGCGGGCCTTAAAGAGACAGGAGCTAAAACAGCCTGTTTCAGACCGAGGCTGAACTGAGGAGCAACATAAAGAGCCAGTATAAATTAAATGAGGACTTTTTTGAATTGTGAATCATGCAAATCTACTCTCGTGGAGTCCCAGAATCAAATATGGAGTGGAAATGAGTAAAATAAATCTCCTTTAAAGCCACGATGTGTAGAATTTTGGAATTCCAGACTTTGGTGCTACCCAGTGGTAGTATTAAACTAGATCCAACCTGAGGACGCTGACATGAAGAAACTTAAAGCAGCACATACACTTGTCCACTTTTCAATCAATCTAAAACTTTTATGGCATTTTTACCATTTATGCTACGATCACATAAAAATAACAGCTTTAGCCAACACATATGACAAAAATGTATTTGCTTAAGGATTTTAGCACAAATATTTATTACTACCACACAACAAACTGACTCAGTAATGTCAATTAATCAGCAATATCTCTGTAAAGATCACTGACATTAGCTGACCATAGCCACCATAAGCTACCAGACCAAGTGAGGTGATAGCAGCAAAACTCCTAGGAATTTTGGGGTGCATTTTATTAAAAGTAATTATTTATTATTAAAAGTAAAGTACTTATTATTAATTAATTATCAAAAGTATAATTCAACCTATTCTCCTCTACTGTTCTCGCCATGTTAACTGCCTAAAATAGGCGCACACACACACACACAATGCCTCTAAAATTAGTGGCCTCCCCAGGCCCAACCCCAACTGCAAAGCCATTACACACAGAGCCACAACATAGTACACAACCCCAGGTAACCCCTCTACCCATTCTTCACATCGCTTCCATCTAGTCACAGATGCAGATGGCAGGAGTATCGCCCCCTCTGCCACAGCATTACTAAACAAAATACCCCAGTAACTGTAACTAGTGTATATCAGTACGGTGTTTGTGTTTCTATGTATTCATGTGAGGCTCTATATTATTGCTCATGAACTTTTTAGGTGTAAGAAGAAGGTATTATTTTTTGGCTCAAATGTTCCTTCTAGAGTCAGAAAGGAATGTACAGTAAATCTCACTACTTCTGCACAGACGCACTGTCATACACTGACAGTTCACTTCTTACTGAGGGCCTCTGTCCCAAATACCAGCTGAAGGCTCTCCGGGTTTATAATGACTAAAGATAAACCGAGGGGACATAATGTGGAGCCTTGCAACCGGATCATGGATTAAACTTGAGAATATTCTCTTTAACAGTTGTCCAGAAAATCCATGTTAATCTATATGTGCATAACTGTTTATATATCCATGTATCAGCTGTAAAAACTTTACATAGCAAACTATGAAATCTGAAAGTTAGTCGATTCCGCACAGGGCAGGGTTATTCCCAACTGTTTTCAATTGTTAAAAAAAATAAAAATCAATCCACCCCCTACCAGTCTTTCTTTCTTTATGTCTCTCTCTGTGTGTGGTCAGCTATCACTCTGCTGGCACAGAGTTGCCTGATTGATATTCACTGCAGTTCTCTGCTGGCTGATGCACTGACCAGTTTACAACCTTAGTGGGAGGAAGCCTGTCAATACGAGGCAGAGGCTCTTTTATGATTCTGAAAGGCAACTTTTTTTTTTTTTTTTTTTAATTACACTATTTGCTGTTACTGCAATGCCCTTTACTGATGTCTGAGTATGTGGAATTAGAAAGGCTCGATTTAGTTCATCTCAAGTGAAATTTCCCTTTGACTCCTACAGTGAGTTATGATGTTTGTTTTTTTCAAATAATGAAAACTGAGATCTACTCACATCTTGTTAATTCTGAATTAGAACCACTGCCAAGAGAAAAAAAAAAAAAACACGCAGAGAAAGTTTGTCTTAGTTTCATGCTAATGTGAAGCAAGTGTTAAAATATTAACTGACCTACATAGCACAAAGGCAACATGCATTTTAAATATATCACATATGTGCATTATAAAAGATACACTACATTCAGCGCTAATACCCTTTCATTCTCTTTTTATGTAAATACCATTAAGCTAATAACCCTGAACAGAAGTAACCAGGGTTGTAGGTTATTAAAGAGCACTCCTTATTATCTCGGCATCGGCTGACCACAGTGTTCAATAAGATATGAGGTGGCACAATGATAAAGACAGTATGGGGAAGAAATATTGATATGGCACTTTGCCAAGTCTTCGAGGGCATTCTTGTTCAATCTCAACTCACCTTTTAGCCACAGTAGTAAGATAGATAGATAGACAGATACTTTATTAATCCCAAAGGGAAATTAAACAGTCTGTCGGTTCATCACTTTGGTCCTGGCTGAAATATCTAATAACTATTGGATGGATTGTCATGCATTGTACAGACATTTATAGCCCCCCCAAAGGATGTAGCTTAAAACCTTCCCCTGAATTTTTCACCACTATGCCACCATGAATCTTTTTTTTTTCTTTTTTATATGGCCTTTTCTGCCTTTATTTGACAGTCACAGTGTAGAGCTAGACCAGAAACATGGAAAGAGAGAGAGGGGTATGACATGCAACAAAGGTTAACAGCTTGGATTTTGCGGTTATGTGGAAGGCACCTTAACCAAGGTAAAGGTTGACATTTTTTTTTGTGAAGTGTGTTTGCAATTATTTAATGGATTGCAGGGAATATACCAGTTGTTTTATTCACTATGGCTAGAGAATCAGAAGCTACTAAGATCTTCTACATAGCCAGAACAGACCAAACAATACACCAGAATCAACACTCGGACACAATAGCTCCCTTTTGGACAAAAACAACTCTACCTTTTTATAGAAAGTAGTGAAGAAAAGTAGAAAAATAAAAATGAAACACAAGTATTAGCCAGGTAATTGAAAAGCAAAAACAGAATTCTAATTGACCAATAAGTCTTTAGATTCAGGATTCAGTCAGTTCCTATTCTCTTTCAGTCTCTTTGGTCACTGATGTGAACTCAGTCCTTGTGTCCCACACTTATCATCCAGAACTAGCTAACAGTTCTACTAATACCATTGTGGAAGTAGCAACTTTTCGTCCTACCGTCCATACTGTAGAATGCGTTCGTTGTGTGTGAAGAGAGTCTTTGAGTCCAGGATTTCAATCTCCATTAGGTTGTAGCTCGCCATCAAACATCCAACAGTTTCCAGGCTCAAACTCCAGGTAGGTCCCCAAAACCTGACCTACAGTGGACAAGGTCAGAACTCACATTAAAGCTTCTAAGCTGAAATAGTGGACCATAAAATAAAAGCTAGAATACATCTCATCAAATTCTCTCATTATACTCGATATTAATTAAAGGATAAAATCAGAACTAATGACACTAGAAATTCTAAAATCCTATCATAAACAACATAGTAGTCTCAAGTTCCTGTTTTCTCATCGAACTGTGGTTACTAAAATAACCTCTAAACTCACAATAAGACCAAAACACTCCCTCCTTCTCACGGCAATGGCATAAAATGTCTTCACCAATACTGAAAGACGTGTGCTGTTGTGTCCCTGCACCCTATGCCTGCACCATGCAATGGCAGCCTATAGTCACCAGCACAAAACATTTTAACAATTAGCAAAGGTGCAGCTCAGTGTGATTAAAAGGCACAGGTTGAGGTGCTAAAAACATGAAGTGGACAACAGGTGTGCTTAAATCAACACCAATAAACATTCAGTGTATAACAGATGTGCTAATATTAAATACATCAGCTAAGTTTATGTATTTCACTGTACAAACATATATTTCAATTGCGAAATAGCATAGCTCACACTTTTAGCACAAGCAAATGCATTTGCTAGCATTAGCGGCTAGCGATCGCCGTTAGCATTAGCGGCTAGCGCCGTAACAGTCAAAAGATATCTCACCAATAGGTTATTTCTCAGAAACCAGCGACGACAGGAATATCTGATCGTACTCATACATGACTCGGAGCTGATTTAGCTAACTTTAATCAACTTCCTTTTAGAGGTTTTATCCGAGATTTATGGTTATCCCTTGTCAAGGTGGCTATCCTCTTCCTTGCTGTGACTCAAAACAGGAAGTGAAACTCGGGCATAGGTTAAGCTACATGTAACTGATACCTGATTGGCTGACAGAGCTAGCCTCTCAAATTCACATGTAAAATGTTTAGAATCAACTGAAATCAAACACTAATAAAGAAAAATCTTATCTTTATCCTTAATGAGCATCTATCACATATCTTCTATTCTTTTTAATTCTGACAGGTTATTTTTTACAAAATAACAAATTTACATTATTTAAAACATGATTTAACAGTTTTCTATCCAGCACTTTTCCATATTCAGGTTTATTTGTACGTAAAAATTATTTAACTTGGGTTACATATGCAATATGGTACAAATATGCATCATGCCCAGAGGATGAACCGTTATGACTTTTGTGGTCCTCTGACTTATCTCAACATCTATTAGACATTTTGTGGTTTTGAGTAAAATGTCTCAGACAGACAGACCATAAAATCTGGTACAGATATTTGTATCCCCTACAAGATGAACTATAAAATAAAAAAAATTTTAAAAAAAGTAAAGACTCCAAAAGTAATGACATCCCATCATATTCATCTTAACTTTGAGTTTAGTGCTAAATTGCAAATGTTAACATACTGACACACTAATCATCAGCATGTTAGTATTGTCATTATGGGGAATGTATCCCATTTCCCAGGGTCCTATGTTACCCAGTTCAATATTCTGTTAACACGGAAGCAAGCCATGGGTATGAGGGGTGGCCAGTGGGGAAAGAGACCAACTGGGGGCTTCCTGGAGTCCTTAAGGGTCCTAGAGGCAAGCCTAACCCTAACCTTAAGTCATGATGTCTTGTTTTTTATATCAATTAGAAGACAGATGTGAAGTGTGAGAGTTAGATTCAAAAACATGTATAATAGGCTAGTTTTCACCTAAAGAAGCATTAAGCTTTGATGAATCCATGACTCCAACCATTTGATAAGTTTTCTCAAGTGTAGGTCTACTGAGAGCCATATAGCTTGGGAACATTTTTTTCAGGTTCCCATTATATGCTTTATAGAGCTGGGGAACATAGGACCCTGGGAACATAGGAATGACTCAATCATTATGAACATGTTAGCATGCTGATGGTAGACTCAAAGCAGCGCTACAGCCTCACAGAGCTGTTAGCATGACTGTAGACTCTTCGTGTTATGTAAGAATACACTGGCCTCAGCAGAGGTACCAAATGTACCAATATCTACATATTGAATGATAGGCAGCCTTTGACACAAACACAAAAGATTTGAACCATTAACTATCGATTCAAAGTGTCTCCTGTATAGCAGTGACCAGACAGTCTGCTTAGAGAAAGCCAGATTCATTCATGTTCAAACTGTCCTTTTGGTATTTTTTTGGTGTAGTTATCAAAGACCTGGTTGGTAATTATGATGACAATTTGAGGATACAGTTTAAATTAATTCTCATTGCAATTTTCAAGTCATTAATGTAAGAGGTTACCAAACGAGATATACAACTAGAAACTACTCATTTGACCATTACCCAGTGTTTACCTCCACTCCTTAGGGTAGTTGCTAATCAAACATTGATCATGCAATCAAACATGGAAATATAGCACAGATGATGTGTCGTTCTGTATCACATTCTCGTAGGGAAAATGTTATACTAGTCATATATAGTCAAACATTTACTGTTGGTCTGACACAGTTCCATATAGTTGTGGTTTTGTATGATCTTATATGATTTTGTGTGTGTGTGTGTGTGTGAATTGAATGTAAACACACAGCACAGAAAAGCTCCTTGCGTATTGAAAAAAAAAATCTGCTGTTCTGATATAAGTGGAAGGATGTCCTTGAAGCTCTTCCATCCTCAAGGAAAGAGTAATGAATTTGCCCACAGTGTGACCACAGGGTGCTTAGGCCATCTGTGTCAGCCCATTACTTGACAGCCAGAGCATTTCCAGAGTCTTATGTCCTTGGTTTACCTTTACAACACATGGGGTCATGGCAAGAAATAATACCCAGCAAAATAAGTTTTATTTGAAGTGACCCAACTTAAAATTGTAAAATATTTTTATTATGTGCACTTTTATATTGGTCTTAAGAAGCTGCTTCCAATATTTCATTTTATGAATTTCCTAATTCAACATTTGGTCTGGCAGCACACTGCAGCAGGACCTTGCCTGAAAAGGCACAAATATACTCCACTCTATAAACTCACTCTTTATTTATTTTAATATATTGATTTCTGGAAAGCAAGAAAATTGTTTTTGTCATTTTTCATGGTCTACTTTTTTTTTCTCCTGTTGGTGTACAGTAGGTCAATATTTTAGCAGAATATACAAGCCAACAGGTTATTAGGAATATGAGTTTTGCCTCTAGTCTCTGCTGAACCCTATATTACATATATAGGACTATACTGTAACTGAAACAATCATTCATATTTGTAATATTTGTAATGAAAGAAATTCAGGGAGATATTAAATGAAATGAGAGCACCACACACACACAGACAAACCTCTATTTCCACACCCCACTTTGACCAGAATACGATAACATTTTAACTTACCTACTGTATATGCAGGAATCCTTCACTGTTTTACAGTGCAATACTGAAAAACACTAAACACTAGTGTCATTTTGGAGATGAAAATGTACTAAAATGCTCCTCTTGTTGCATGGCTTATCAGAATGAAAAGGATCTTTGTTTTAAGAACAGTGTGGAGGGGCCTGAGGGCCATGAAAACAAAATATTAGGGGGATTTTCTCAGCAGATCCTAGAAAAGCCGACAGCAATTGTGGTTGCTTTTTTTCTTTTCTTTTTTAAATCACATTGTAGCAAAACACGATGCTGTTAAAGGGACCTAACAGCTCTGCTGAGTCAAGCAGTATATCTCAACCTTTCCAGTTGTGCTGCCACTCATGGAGGGTTGATATCCTGGATTTGAACACTGCCACAGTTTGGTGCTGTGCTGCCTTCAGCCTCAGGGAGGCAGGAGTGCACTACCTCTCTGTGTTTGAAAAAAAAAAAAAACATCCAAACTGATTCAGGAGGAACAACAGCTTGACCTTTTTATCTGGAATGAAATTAAAAGTCACAGCGTATGTGACAAATGCGAAATGTATGTTGATTCTTTTGTGTAGTTATTTTAAGTTTTAAAAATGGATTATAGTTTATAAAAAATACATTGCACAAGGCATACATTTAAAACTTTTATGATTAAATTGCAACAGAATATTTAAAAGGTCAGATTGCTGTACCAACATTGAATTTCAGTGATCGTACAAATTCAGAATCCGTATTTAAAATTCAGTTGTTTGCCAGGACTAACCTCCGTGCTCTTCATAGCGGTGGTGTGTACATGCTCTAGGCAGGCAGGATGAGTTAAACTCACTGGTAAAGACAAAAAGGAAAAGGCTTCTCTCTGTTGTAGGTCGGAAGTGTGGACAGCTTGGAGGCATTAGCAGAGGAGAGCATGAGGATGAAACTGAACTCTGTCTGAACTCCTCTTTGGACTACACTTCCACCTCCTCAATGGTAAGCTGCAGAGCATCTTGAGCCCCTTGAGCCTCTATTTCATCCCCCTTCAAGGTGTATGGAGAGTGCTTTCTCTCTGTGTCGTGATCAGGCTTTACAACGCTGCAAGTCTGAATGGCCCCCAACAAGTGAGAGGAGTTGCAGATGCAGTGTCTGTGTGAATGAACTGGCATGTTCTCTGGTCTCACTCTGGACAACGAACATCCACCTGTAGTCATTTGAGTTGGTTTCATGGTGATATTTTTGTATGTATGGACATATATGTGCACCAAATATTACATATGACACTTCTTCTCCTTGTTCCATGTCCTGACAACATGTGAACTGATGCACAGAGTTCATATTTTACACATCTGACTAACAAATTCAAATTCATGTTAATAATAGATACCTCTTGTTCATAATTCAAATTGTTGCCAGCATATATTTGTATATTAGTTTGTTGTTTTATTGCTTATTTTTTGTTCTGTTGGCACAGATATATTATCATGGTTCTTGCTGAACCCTACTTCTGCAACGGCCTAATTTTCCTGGCAACTGCTGAAATGTAATTTAATCTAATCCTATCTTAAATAACATCAAATATTAAGTTTTTTGTGATCAAAATTTCATTGCTTTTACTACAGTCTTAAAAGATCTAATTATCCTGCTTGCACTGCCAAATACTGACAATATTCATTTTCCACTATACTGTGGCACTATAGTACCGAGCTACATCACAGCTGAGTGATGAGTGGTGACGTGGTCACAAATATAACAGACCACACCTGACCACAACCAGCTGCAATGTTGAGTTTAAGAGAGATATATCCATGACCTAGCCATGTATTGGCATATGTTGTAGGTCTACTAACTCAATTCCCACCCTCACCACCACCCTATAACCTCAAAACCAAAACAGTATCTATTAAACTGTAGTGAATAAAATACATTACATTAAAAAATAGACTAATAAATGAGTGAAACCAAAAAATGATTGCTATATAATAAAAAAAAGTACTCCAAAACAGCTCTGACACTATAAGGATGCAGTCATTTGAGACTGTCATGAGTAATTTTCACCTCATCAACTACAGTATGAAAAGAAAAATAGGATGAACTGACTCTATGATGGCAGAGTAGTATTGCACCATCACTGACTTTGGCAGGTTTAACTTCTTCAGTTGCTGTACATCCTCTGCTGAGCTTTCTTGGTGAGGTTGCTGATGTTCTCCTCCTAGTTGAGGTCCTGGGTGATGATGGTACCCAGGAAGCAGAAGGACTCCATAGTGTTGACTGGACTGGGGAGTCACAAAGGGTGACGGGGGCAGGTGGGGCTGTGCTGAATGCTGAGCTCCTGTTGGAAGACAGGGAGAAGAGAAGTGGAGAAAGGATGGAGCCTTGAGGGGAACCGGTGCTGATGGTCAGGGTGTCAGAAATGTGCTTCCTTAGCTTCACATGTCAGACTGTTAGCAGTCAAACCAACAATCTTTTAATCTTAAATTGCCTCATACACACACCCACCCACCCACCCTCTCTCTCTCTCTCTCTCTCTCTCTCTCTCTCTCTCTCTCTCTCTCTCTCTCACACACACACACACACACACACACACACACACACACTGAATATTCTCATTATACTAAAGTACTGCTAAAGTACTGTTTTCATTGACCCCCTCCAACACCTTCCCACTCCACCCCCAGAACAGAAAAATGGCAATCATTTAAAACAGATTCTAAACTCCCAACTGAGCAAACTACATCCACTCATGATAAATGATTAACATTTATTTTTCTATAAGTTCTGTAAGTCTACACACTCCCACACAGTCTCGAGAAGAGGTCCAATCAGCAGACATACATGAAAACACCTGTGTGGGTTTACATCTTCTTGTTTCAGTCAAAGAGCAGGTTGGAATATAACAGACATAGCAATAGTTGCCTGGCAGTTAGCCAACATTCCACTCGCCCCTTAAACTTGCATACAGTAATTAAACAAATTAATTTCACAAAAACTAAAAAGAATGACTCACTTCGACAGAGACACTTTGTTTCTTTTATAAACACGCACAGCAGAGCATGGAGCATGTGTGATTGCTTCTTCTGTGAATTCTGGTGCAAGACCTTGAAGCATCCCCCTGCTGGTTGTAAATTAGCCTACTTTTGCCTCCCAGGTTAACACAGCATCATGTCACACACACACACACACACACACACACACACACACACACACACACACACACACACACACACACACACACACACACACACACACACTACCTACGAAGAATTAACTTCCTCTCGTGAAAATATGAAAACATCCTATGTGCTGTTAGTTATTTGTTTGTATCTGGCTGCATATTGGAACTGCCAGCAGCTCTATGAGAAGCAATTAAATGATCAGAAGTAGTAGTTAGAGTAATTAGTAAACGCAGAAGCAATTAACCGTGGATGCTATTGAAATAGTATCAAAATCCCAGTCAGAGTGCAGTAGGTTTCTATACGGAGAAACTAAACCTTTTGTGTATAAATAGCATGTGACAGTGCAACTGATTATCAGGATGGTTTTTCTTACACCCTTAGGCAAGGCAAGGCAGGTTTATTTGTATAGCACTTTTCAACAACAAGGCAATTGAAAGTGCTTTACATAAAACATAAAAGCCATTGAGACAGAATGTAAAAGCAACACAAAGCAATATAAAAAGACATTTAATACAATTTGTAAAACGTTAAAGTGGAAATAAAAACAAGGTGGAATAGAATAAGACAGATAAAGCAGGAGAGTAAGAGTTACAATGCAGAGTAAGATATGAATCAAAAGCCTCAAATTTGAATTAATAAAAAGCAACAGCAAACAGAAAAGTCTTTAGGCTTGATTTAAAAGAACAGAGAGTTGCGGCAGACTCCATGTTTAGTAGTTAGTAGTTTATACTCTGGGGACAGAAAGCAGATCTGTCGCAGATGACCTGAGAGCAGAAGATCAGAAATGTATTTTGGCCCTAAACGATTCAGTGCTTTGTAAACCAACAGCAGTATTTTAAAATCAATTCTTTGACAGACAGGAAGCCAGTGTAAAGATCTGAGAACTGGAGTGATATGATCCACTTTCTTGGTCTTACTGACGACTTGGGCAGCAGCGCTTTAAATCAACTGCAGCTGTCTGATTGATTTTTTTTTTAGGAAGACCTGTGAAGACATTATAGTAGTCGAGTCTACTGAAGATAAATCTATGAATACGTTTTTACACATCCTGCTGAGACAAAAGTCCTTTAATCCTTGATATATTCTTCAGGTGATAGTTGGCTGACTTTGTAATTATCCTAATGTGAGTGTTGAAATTCAGGTCTTTCTGGCTTGGTTTTTATCAATTGAAGCTGAGTGCTGACTTTTAATCGTTCTTCCTTGGCTCCAAATATAATTACTTCAGTTTTATATTTGTTTTATTGAAGTAAATTCTGGCACATTCAAATCATTGATCTGTGCAATGTACTTACTCAGCACTTCTATGGGATTAAAGTCCCTTGATGATATAGTTAAATAAAATACACTTTTAAATGTGTGTGTTGTCTGTATAATTAAACATAACTTGTTGTTTTCCATATTCTGAGCCAGTGGAAGCATGTAGATGTTGAACAGAAGAGGCCCCAGAATGGAGCCTTGAGGGACGCCACATCATTTTTTGTCAATTAGACCTATAGACACAAAGTAGTCCCTGTCCTTTAAGTAGGATTCAGCTGAGTTTAGCACTGTGCCAGAAAGTCCTGCCCAGTTTTTCAGTTGGTCTAGTAATATGTTGTGGCCGAGTGTGTCGAATGCAGCACTGAGTTCCAATAATACTGAGACTGAAATTCTGCCAATGTCTGTCCAGTACGCTGGACCTTACTTTAAAACCACAGTTGACAAATTATGAAAAGCAATGTTCTCTTAGGTCATTAGAAGTTGTGGATACAATGTTTTGTCTATTTAAGGCCACTCAATGTCACTAGATTTCATTAAGTCTTAGTAACAGCTGCATCAAACTGTCTTTTAAGTCCCTTCACATCTCCTTTAAAACTTCTCTTTAATGTTTTTCTATCGCTGTCACACAAAATGTGTTCATGATGCCCTGATCACACTCACATAGTAGCATGCATCAGTACAGCCACAGTCTGGCCTGCTGGTGATGAGGAAGTAGCAAGCACTGTTCTTTCACCTCTCCCACCCAGATCTGTCCTGCCGGTTCAGGGATCCAAGCAGCAAGTTTCAGTGACAAACCTGTTTTTCAAAAAATGTAATTTGAATTGAACTTGAATTGCAAGATGCAGAAATTAAATCAAATACTTATGACTCCACAAGGTCATAAAACACATATTTCATTGCATTTCTCACAATGAAAGTCACAGGAAAATAGTAAGTCAGTGGATGTAACTTTTTGATGTAATTCCATTTTAGACAGAATAAGTTCATAGGAGCATATATTGTAGTATGAGGTGAAAGACTGCCATGTGAACTCTAATGATATGCTATGTACTATGGACATCTCTAGCTTGTATCCCAGTATACCTCACAAAGATGGTCCAGAACTATTTTTCGATTAAAGGAACTGAATAGCATCCCTCTACTAAGTTTTTGTTATCTTTTAGCAGGGAAGTAGTGAGGTTATTTGAAGTATACTCTCTCCATTATCAGGGTTCAGCTATGGGCCAAATGATGCCTTTAAAATATTATTTATGCAGAAATTTGAGTTAGATTTTATTTACAATCACATGTTCATTAAACGTTATTGGAGGTGTATGGATGATGTGTTTTTTTATCAGGAGCAATAATGCTAAAGATTTTAAATAATTCTATTCATAAATTCAAGAAAGAAATCCATGAAATTCACATTGTGTTATAATCTGGAATGTATTTCTTTTTTGGATGTTTTTGGTGTAAAAAGTGAAAACCTCTTAAAAAAAGGAAACATCAATTTAGCAGTTATCATTCACCAGCATTAAAAATAAATCTACTGTATAGTTGGTTACTGAGGATTAAAAGCATTTGTAAAAGATCTTTGTGATAGTTTTAAAGTGAGTGGATATGGAGATGCATTATTCATATTCATCTTAATATGGTATGCCAACTTCAGCAATCTGATCTACTTAAATCTAGCTCCAGAGATATCCCCTCTCACAGTCTTGCATTGGTATCCACCTATAGTCCTATATCTAAGTCAGTTAAACAAGCAGTGAGTAGATATTGGCACATATTAGAAAGCGACCCAAATTGCGAGTGCATTTCAAACTCCACCTGAATATTTTTGTAAGAGGTCTTCCAACTTACGGGATCTCCCAGATTCAGAAGTCAGATTTACCTAAGAGGCCAACTCATTCATGCAATTCAGTCCACCCATCTGAAATCTGGTGTTGACATCGAGGTTAGGGACAGAATCATACGTAACACTAAATATGTGGTTTACCAGTAATACTCATAACCACAGCTTGAATGAACTACATTACATGGGCATTGAGACAGTGAATATAGCACAGAGAGGTGGTGACAGGGACAGAATCTTCAGAGGGAGGTGTGTTGGATACATTAATTTCTAATGGATTAATTGAAATTTGCTTGTTTTGTTTGGGGTATTTTTTTCAAATATTTTTTTGTATAAATAGTTTTATCTTTAAGTAACCTACATCATGTGATTGTGGCTCCCCCTGCTGGGACAGACCTGTTGGGCCAGTTGTGGATGTCTATTACCTCACCTGTGTCTATTAATTGTGAAATTTCAGGAAGGGTGTCTTGCCCAATATGTCTGTGTGGCAATTAAAAAGTCAGTTTGAAGTGTCCTCTTTTTCATTATTAACTACTTTAAGGATCCAGCACCCAGGTTTCATGATATTATCATGAGCTGAGGGTGTTGTATCTTATTTATTTGTTTTTATTTTTTTTTATAAAAGAATATGGCAAATGAGAATGAGAAAATGAAAATGTTCTTATTTTAGTCATTTGAATTTTCACTGTTTTGAATTAGTTCCCTTCTTGACAGATAACTTCTAACAATTCTAAACTGGCCTGAGGATGCAGACACGTTTAAATCAGTACTTTGTTATTATGTGATTGGTACTTCACTCAGTGTCACTGCTTTGAAGCCATACAGTAGTCAGCTAGTAGCAGTAAACTACAACTACAATCTTTCTGTAAACTTCCTTCTGAAGGCTGAGGTGGCTTTGATTGAGCAGTAAAAATGAAAACTACAATAACAGCAAATTGTTTTATGGTTTTATGGTTTGCCATAAGAAGTTGGTTCATTCAAATGAAAACAAAAGGGTTTAAAGTATAAACTAAATAGTCTTACAGGATTATACTATCAACACACATTTATAATCCAAGCTTTGCTCCTTGCCCAAATCCAGTTCAGAGGTCATATTTAATATCAGGCAGTCTCTCCATAGACAGTCAGACTGTATCTCTGTGAAAGTCCTTTAAAGCCAGTTGGGGCCAATCTGTTGTATATTGACCCTGTGCTTCTAGTTTAAAGATTTAAAAAAATGAAACAATAAATCTAGTATGTGGGTTAACGTGTCGGCTATTTAGTCATTTTTAGCTCTGACAATAAAACCTTTCAATAATTCTATATGAATGACAGAGCTCACCATTTTTTACCACTGGTCACATGACTGGTTCAATACTGAGGACACATCTTCAAAACAATTCAAACAGTCAACACAACAGAACAATTATGGACCAAACTGTGATGACATTTACATAGCTTTCACACAAAAAGCATTCAATGACTACATCCTTCAAATTCCCCGAGTACTCCAATCAACAGAACTCTGTGGATCTGAAGCCCATTTTAGAAAAATGCTCACTTCAAAACACTTCAGTTTATATTCAGAAACTAACATATGGACAACAATCTGCCAAATCCTAACCACACTGAAATACATCTATATCTAACCAAAAACAAGACAAACTGTCAGAAATAAGGCCTACTGAAACCTTTCCTGCTGCATTTCTATGACTCATTCCTGTAGATACATTGTAGTATGTTCTATAGAGAGCTACATATTTTACTGTATTTTGTAATGAAACAACATATACACAAAAAAGATCACAAAATGATTTGCTACTTCAAAGACATAAAAAGATCATCATTTATTGTCTGTTGTTAGTGTTTTTATCTCAGTATGCTCTGATTGGACATGAGCTGTTGTGTTAATGTCTGCCGGAAAGAGTTGCTTCTCTGTGTAAAATGAACTGTTGTGTCCAGCAACGTGTTGGAAAAGTTGATTGTGTGTTGAGTTTTGAAGATGTGGACTCAGTATTGAAGTATGCATGTAGGCAATTGTGAAAAAACAAACAAAAAAACAGTAATATCCATGATGTTGTTTATGTGTCATTTACTGCACTACATGTAGCACATTCAAATCAAAATCAACTGATGGAAAAAAATTATAAATATAATAATGACAACAACCATACCCAAGAATCACTATGACATGAGTACACTCTGTTCTGGTCCTGTTGAGAGGGGGACAGAACACGCTTTTCTTTGTGTTTTGTAATTGCAAACACTGAAAGACAAAAATCATAAAGTTATAAAACACTCCACAGGCTCATTTTATTGTGCCACACAGTTAAATAGAAGTGGAATAGTATGATAAACACACAACCCAATAAAATTACTCTTCAAGAAAGCTATGAAAGTTTTTGATTCAAAAAAACCCAACTCATTCCATCATTGTAACATCCTAGAAAAATATAATTTATTGAGCTTAGAGAACTTTTAAAAATTGAAATATAGTTGTTTCATGTATAAGGCTTTGCCATATGGAGACACACATTTGCACAAACGGTGTTGTCAGTAAAGGGAAGTTAATACGGGAATGGCCTACCACTTGCAATAAGGGAGCGCCCCACATATCCCGAACTCATCTTAAATAATGGCTCAATGCAAAACCACAGGTGTGTTCACTTTTAACCAGACATGTGTGCAATGTATTTTTTTGTCTTTTTCTACTTCTGTATTTATCTATTTGTATATTTGTATTTGCATATTGTTATTTTGACTGTTTCTGTTTTTGTTACCTGCCTAGGGACTACAGATGTAAATTAGCATTTTTGCTTTACATCTTGTATTTGATACTGATGTTCATTAATGTGTTCTGCCTCTATCAAACCAACCAACAAACAAATAAATAAATAAATAGTTTACTGCTTCTAGTTCCTTTCACATAATCATGTCTAATATCTGGCAGGGATGTTGTGTCCATATTGGACAAAAATATTTGTACGTTTGTGGCTACAAACTGCACATTATTCCACTTTAATATAAGGAGAAGACGTCATCAGATTGCTGTTTTTTAATACCACAAAGTGAATTAGAGCAGTATTGATGCAAACGTATTATTTCAAAGTTAGCTTGGGGAATGTTTCATACTCAAGAAACTTAAGACTTACCAGCACCAACACAACACAGGACAAATATGCGAAGGTACGATCTCACTCAAAACTATGTCATGCTTTTAAAACTTAACGTCTCTTTTTCATGCCATCACTCAGATATGTAAGCCGTTCCTCCAACCCTGTTAATCTTTGATCTGATTTCGAAGGGAATATAAGGGAGCAGGCAAGTTAGGCATTAAGCAAATATGTACAAAAATACGTTTCCTCCATTGTTGCTTTATCAGGGATAGTCCCAGTCACCAAGTTCTGTTTCCTGATTGAGTAAGTGAATTATATACCATGTGCCTCTCTTCCTCTTGTACCCAGTCAGACTGACAGACACATCAGGAGAAACATCTGACACTCACAAGCTTCTGCTTCAGGTAAGAAGTGAGTTCTCAAAGTTTTATAATAATGCTCCAACATGAACCTCAAAACGTGTATTGACTTGTAATATTTGAAAATGTTCTTTGCAAAGATGGAATGCAGGAATAAACTGTTGACTGTGGTTAGTCTGGTAAAAAGGGCTGTGCTACTGCGTATGCCAGAGCTGACCCTCAATAATGCAGATATTTGTACAATGATAGTGCAAAATGTTTGATATGAAGTGCATGAAGTGCTTTGACGGGGTTGATCCATGTGCAGGATTATCGCCGATTGTTGTTGAGAAGCCATTTAGATGTTCAAAATAGTGTTAAGAAAGATGTTACTAGTACTAAGTGTTTTTGAAATGTGCATTTAGCTACTTTGGCAGAAATAAGCGACAATGTCTTGGTATGAACAGTCAGAGATGATGAGTGTTTTTTGGTTTTACAGTGGTGAATTATGGTGTCTCTGTGGTAAGAAGCTCTTTCACACTGTTTTACACCTAGAATTTGGTTGTGAAAATAACACGCTTCTCCGCTCTGCTGCATTTCTGCTCCTCATCAAAACATCCTTAAGAGTTTGCATGGCCAGTCACATGTCTCAGATTTTGTCAGTTCAGGCTGTGTCCTATTTAGTCTGTTCTTACATTCTTTCAGAGCCCAAATCCAAAAACAAACAAAAAAATAAAAACACAAGACAGGAATGGTTGAATTTTTTCACTCTTGAACAACTGATGGAGTTCCTGATTGTCAGTGACAGTGAAATATTACAACTGTGTCTTGACATGCAATGACTGGACCACAAAGTGCATTTTCCATCTTTACTACGTGAATTCAAATATCCATATTCAAACGGACAAAAACTGGGCGGACTGGGCCTTGAAACCCAGCCTAATTAAATAAAACTCCAGTTTGCCTGCTGACTTATCAGCGGTCATGTGATTTTATTTACAACACTAACAGTCAGCTCTTTCACAAGTCTGAACTGAAGATGGAATCCCAATCTCAAGGAATTCAATGTGACCCTTAAGGTGATCTTAAGTATTTCAAAAGGGATTGGTTAACTAGAACTGTTGACATTAATTACACAATTCAGACAACAGTTTGATAGTAATCCACTGACAATAGAGGAAGCTTTGATTTATTGCTAACTTCATTCCTTGCACAACAGACAACTTAAAAAAGAAGAAGCTTTACCTGATTTATGGTGTCACATTCATGAAAGAGAAGTAATTGATGATGATCTTGTCCTTTTTAGCTCCCAAAAGCCAAGATGTTGCTGTGTGGTTGGCTGGCTCTGGTGGCTTTCATCCCTGCGACCTTAAGTGTCAATCCCGGAGTAAAGGTCAAACTAACAAAAAAGGGCCTTGAATATGGTAAGCTTTGCAGCAAAATGTTTCCTCTTCCAGTTGAAAACACTGATCTTTCCAGAATTCCATCATCAAACTTTCTTGCCCTTTGCTAGGGAGACAACTTGGGATGGCTTCCATCCAGCAGAAACTCAAAACCATCAAAATCCCAGATGTTTCAGGCAAAAAGAGAGTGTCTCCCATTGGTAAAGTCCGGTACAGCTTGTCAAAGTAAGGCACCCATTTATTCACCTCTCTTGTAAAAAGATTTCTTTTTTTTTTTTAAACAAATGCCTTTACAAGAATGTTGTTCCTTCCAGTATGCGCATAGTGAACGTGGGATTACCAAAGTCTGCCATGGATCTAGTGCCAGGGACTGGTGTCAAACTGTCTATTGGTAACGCCTTCATCAGTCTGCATGGAAACTGGAGGGTCAAGTACCTCAGAATAATGTGAGTGAGAAAAGATATCTCCCTTATATTTGCTTTTTTTAAAAAAAAAAAAAAAATACATCCCATGCTACAGCAGTGACTCCTCTCTCTTAACAGTAAGGACAGCGGCTCTTTTGATTTGAATGTGAATGGAGTCACCATCACCACAAGTCTTGCCATCAAGAGTGATCCGACGGGCCGACCTGTGGTCAGTAGCGTCAACTGCGCAGCTACTGTCGGCAGCGCAAGCGTCAAATTCCGTGGTGGTGCCAGGTGAAATAAACTCTGCTATTGCACTGCCGTTGAACTCATATGAGGAAATGGATTTAGGCAATGAGAGATGAATGAATGAGAAAGTGTGTCCAAAGTTTTGACTGGTACTTTACTTCCCTAATTCTTACGGTTACTGTTTGTTTCAGCTGGCTGTACAATCTCTTCAAAAAATTTGTGGACAAGGCGTTACGCAGTGCCATGCAAAAACAGGTGAGAGACAGTTTTTGAGGATCATGTTCACACTCATCTTATTTTCTTACATTTTAACCTCAATGGCTCAAAGACTTCTCACATGGTTGCAAACTGTTTGAGGCCCAAAGAGGCAAAATTCTGAAATACTTCACAAAAAAAAGCAAAGATCAGAACAAATGTCAAAAATTAATCCAGATTTCTGTATCATTGCTTTGTTTTTTCTTCTTTCCTCTCCTACTAATCATCTCAGGACCCCTCAGAATTATCTGCTGACCCTTTGGTGGGGCCTGAACCCTAGGTTGGGAACTAAACAAACTAACATTAGAGTACATTTAGCTGATGATACTTCTGTACTTTAATTGGATTTTAAATGCAGGTCTTTTACTTGTACTCACCCACCATCAAAATATGCTTTTAGAAGTTCATTATCATTGTAATTTTCTAAAATTTGCAGAATTTGACTGAGGAATCCTCTGGACATCTCTCAGACATAGGAGCAACATACAGATACAAAAAACTCTTTAACTGAAATTCAATAACATTAAATAACGTTAGACATCATGGACAAAAACAGTGGTAGCTGTGGACTTTTAGGAAGTCGTTCCTCTGCTGTTGATTCTCAACCCATTTGGACAGTTTGTTTTTTCCTACTCAGTGATCATGGTCTAACACAGAGTTTCTTTTGCAGTATGGAAATTGAGTCTCTCTGTTGTTTCTTGTTGCAGATGTGCCCCCTAGTGGCTTCTGCAGTGTCCGATTTGAACCCTCAATTGAAAACTCTCAATGGTAAAAACATTGTGTTTGTGTCAAACATTTGGAGGTTTCATGAATGTTGAATATTTATGATTTACTTTCTATCTTACTGCAGTTGTAGCCAAGGTGGACAAGCATGCAGAGATTGAATATTCCATGGTGTCATCGCCCGTCATTTCAGCATCTTCTATAGACTTGAACTTGAAGGTAAAGATTGTGACTTTTATACATTTATACTATGCAACATTTTTGGATCTGAAGGCTCCATGTGATTATAAAGAAACGGTTTGTCATAGTTTTTCTGTCTCCGTCTCTTCTTCTTCTTCCCTTTAGGGTGAATTTTACAACATCGGGAAGCATCAGGAGCCTCCGTTCACCCCTACAGCCTTTTCCATGCCGCCCGAGATCAACAACATGTTGTACATCGGCATGTCCTCTTTCACCACCAACTCTGCGGCCTTCGTCTACAACAGAGCTGGAGTCCTCAGCCTGTTCATTACTGATGACATGGTGGGCTGCGTTCTCCTGATTCTTCATGTGTCTACTTTTATGATTTTGCACTTGACCCACAACCCTGATTCTCACCCTCTCTCACAACAGATCCCGCAAAGCTCACCCATCCGACTCAACACCAGAACGTTCGGAGCCCTCATCCCACAGGTGAGGGGACTATACGCGTCACGTTCATTTTTATTACATAACGCACACTTCCATGGACATTTGTCAGCTGACACCTTAGTGCAATTTTCAGATCGCCAAACGTTTCCCAGGTCTGATGATGAAACTGTTGGTGAAGACGGAGAAAAATCCCGTCGTCACTTTTGAACCCAACAACATGACTATTCAAGTCACCGGCACAGTGACGGCCTACGCTATCCAACCCAACACCACGCTTTCCCCTCTCTTTGTCCTGAACCTGGTATGTTGGCATGGTTTTCAGAACAATGAAAATGCTTTTGAGTGGTTTAGATAAACATTAATAGGAAACTTTCTGACCATATTGTCTTTCTGC
Organism: Euthynnus affinis; assembly: GCA_029490765.1. NCBI lineage: Eukaryota > Metazoa > Chordata > Actinopteri > Scombriformes > Scombridae > Euthynnus > Euthynnus affinis. The sequence continues at coordinate 5,781,136 of CM055840.1, read as the reverse complement.
AGGAGACTAGCGTCAGCACCCGAGTGTTTGTCAGTGGAATGAGGCTGGCTGGAGCTGTTTCCCTCAACAAGTGAGTCACTAAAAATGTTTCTTGTTCTCAGAAAAAAAATGGGGACAAAAGGTCCTGTGAGGAGGGTCATCACAGTCTAATTTTGCCTTATTTGTACAGGATGTCTCTGACCCTGGGGAAAAGTTATGTGGGAGAGTTTCAGGTGAGTGAGCTGCACCTTAACATGAGTCACAGTATGTACCATCAGTAGCAAGTCAACAAACTAACCCTAACCCTAACCTACAGGTCAGATCCCTCGACAGCATCCTGCAATTGGTCATGAAATTGGTAGTGATACCCAGACTGAATGGTGAGTTCTCAAGGAACTTTTTGTTAGCAGGCTGCTGCTTTCTTATCCTTTCTTATCCTTTCAACAATACAGTGACAAAAATAGGTTTGGAAAGTCTTGTGGCTTGGCTCCCGAAACCAAACGTGATGAATTCTCCCTTAAGTTAGCCAATTTAGCTACACAGATCGAATCCCAAATAAAGAATTTTGGCATTATTTTTTAGGTTGACTAAAGTTTCAAACCAAACATCAGCAGCGTTACAAAACCACATTTTTTTCCTTTTAGGACACACTGGCGAAATTAAACCCTTCCCAGTCTGTAATTATGCAGAAAAGCTCATTCATGTCTTCATTTCAAGCAGAACAGACCAGTGGTTCACAACCTTTTTTGTCTCATGTACCACCACAGACCTCCTGCACTAACAAATATAGAAAAACAATGGACGTTGTTATATTATCTTTGTCCTGCAAGACACAGTGATGCTGCAGTTTGCATTCATACTGCCACCACTTGGAGTAGCAGAGCCTCGACATTTTAACCACTAGTCCATTACTTTTAGTAATTTCAGTTTCTCAATTTGGTTTTTAATTACTTTTGACACCTTCAATCACAACACATGGTGTTAGGATGTTAACATAGATTTGGGAGGCGTGTCTTGCACAATCAGCCAATTGTAAATGGACTAGACTACTGTAATGCACTAACAGGCCTACCTTGACACTACGATGGACTTAACCAACTATTATTTTATGTCACACTCTTGGATTTATTACACACTCTTAGATCAAACTGCTAATTTATTAGATGTCCTTACTCTTTTCTCAGGAGATTGAGAACGTGTCTTCTTTTAAACACACCTCTGTGGAGGTTAAATGTGTAACTAAGGAACACCTTAACCTCTCACACTATAAAGGCAAATTCAGAAGTTTTTTTTATTTATTTAAGCTCCTTGCATATTGCTAGTGTCTCTGTATTTTTCTATGCTTTCATTTTTCATTGTAATAAAAAAAAAGATTGCACAGTTTTTAAATGTATTGATTGTCCTGTCATGGTTTATTTTAATTTTGTGTTATACTTACTTTGTTTCTATGTTACAATTAATATATAAACTGTTAAACTGAAAACCCCTGCTATATGTCACTGTAATGTTTGCCATGTTGATTTTCATGAGTAGATCTAAATTTATGAATTTTACTTTATAGTTCAACTTGCAAAGGGATACCCTCTTCCCGCACTTGGAAAGATGAAGCTTGTGAACACTCAGCTTCATGTCCTGAAGGTCAGAAAGATTATATTTTCTACAGAACTACATGTTTTGAGCTGAATGTTTATACCATGCACTTGGTTGAAACACATTAGATATCTAATTGATCAACAGAATTCAAACCTGTTATTAAGTGCTGCTGTTGTGTTTTATTTTTAGGACTACATGCTGATTGGGACAGATGTGCAGTTTTCAGGTTGAACAGCTTTTTCTTGGGACCTCCCTGGAGTCATTTCTACACCGTGGTCATGCAGCCATGGAGACACAACCGCAGCGAGAGCACAACTACCTGACGGTCAAATTTCAAAAAGGAACTCAGTGATGTACAAATATTAACTTCTGCTCCTACAAGCCTGAGAAATGCAGTTCTCCAGTTTGCTTTTGTGCTTTTTTTTATATATATATATTGTTTCTCTTTTGTTAAATCAGTAAATATGAATTCAGGTCATGTTATTTTCTCCATCTAAAATGTAGATGAGGGCAGTGAACTTCTCCAACAGGGTTACAGCAGTCCTGTCATAACAGGAGACAGTCTGTAGGACGGGGCTTTGCTGTTGTCACCATAATCATCTTTTTTCAAAATAACATGCTCCTTCCAAAGCAGATCGCAGCACTTTCTGCTGCTGACTTGAGGCAAATTCTTTCTCAAAGTTTTCTGACTTTGTAGCTCACAGAGTGATTCTAAAAATGTGCTGATCCATGACATTTTTTTTTTTTTTTTTTACTGCAGTTTGGGCAATCTCATAAAAAATGCAATGACATCAATAAAGTATCACTGCTAACACCAAACAAGTCGACGGCTGTAGCATGTATGGGACAAACAGTGTGATTTCAATATGTTTCAGTGCCTTAAGCAGTTTAATATGTACATTACACACACTGACTGTATTAATAACACATTGCGGTTTGCATAGCTCATCATCCAATGTGACTGTGAGATGCCAGAATTTCCCATAAAAACGGTCTCCACATGTCTTCAAAGTCACATGAGAAGAAGGAGGTGTGCCAGTCTTTTTTTTAAAAAATAAGAGTCTATTTCCTGTGGTGTCACCTGTGTTAATCAAGAGCATGTCTTCATCATGGATGTGTCTGAGGCCACATGTTCATCAAGTTGGTGCCTGGTTAGAGTGTCATAGTGGGTCATGGTGCCTCTCAGGGAGCTGTGACTGAGGGCTTCACCTCTCAGGCTCTGGGAGTTAGCTGACAATATCTACATGAAAGAACAAGAAAACAGACATAAAAATATAAAGAACTGAATGAATAAATAGCAGATATCAGATAATGCTTTCATGCTTTTGACTGTGTGTAAAACAGAGCAGCCTTTGTTTAAAAAAAAAAAAAGAAGAAAAAAAGTTAAAAAAAACACTTTGAAACATCTTACTAAAAATGTGTTGACTGTTAATAGCTGCACTATCTGTGTGAAGCAAACCCCACCTTCACCAGCACGTAGTCTCCAGCGCTGACAGGTGCAGCGTTAGATTCTGCAGGCTGAACAGCAACATCCTCTTTGGGGAAAATCACTTTCATGTTGCCATCAGTTCTCCCACACAGGTCCTTGGCAGATCTTTTACTTTCCTGTGTGAAAATAGAAAGCAGAAAATGAACAGCGGTGCCTGGTAACAGGTTACAGTAACCTGGTACAAAAGGTACAGGTGAAAAAGATCCAGCACTGATTTAGGGGGAAATAAAAAAAGTGCTCCTGTTTAAGGTGATTAAGTTAGGTATAATATCCATTCATCCCTTTTCCTATGAAAGGGGACAGCAGGATGTTAACAATCCTGAATGTTGAACCCGGTGTGCCATGCGTCATGCGTGCAGTACTCACTCCCTCCACCAGGACAAGCTGTGTGCTGCCGATGAGAGCGGCGTTGACCCTGGCAGCTTCCTCTCTGAACACACTGATACACTCCTGCAGCCTCTGCTGCTTCACCTCGGCTGGCACGTCATCCTGTAGCCGATGGGAGGCGTGGGTTTTCTGAGCAGGACAACCAGATGAGAGCGGGTGAAACAACATTCTAAAACCAGATCATTTATGGGGTGACTGGAAAATAACAGTTTGGATTTCATTCTAAAATCCTGATAAGAGAGTATTTCTGTGGTCACATTACAAATCCACAAGGACTCACCTTTCTCATACTGTAGGCGAAAAGGAATCCTACATTATAGCCCACTTCCCTGATCAGAGACAGAGTCTGCTGGTGGTCCTCGTCTGTCTCACCACAGAAGCCTGAGATGAAGTCACTGCTGAGACTCACCTCTGACACACACACAGACAGACACGTCATTCATGGTGAACACAGAACACACTGCATGAGTTTGGTGATAACTGTGCCAGTATTTAGATTCCTACCTGGGATAATTCTCTTAACGTTTTGCACAAGATCAAGGTAGGCTTCTCTTGTGTAGCTGTGAATTGTGAAAGAAGATACACTTATTGAACACCTACTGACATTTTAAGAAACTGTTGCAAGTAATCACAAACTGAACCGCTTGACAGTTTAGAGAAGTCCTGTGGTGTCTTACCCACGGCGCATTGCTTCTAGGACCTGACTGCTGCCACTCTGCGCTGGAAGGTGAAGCTGCTTACAAATGTTCCCTCGTTCCGCAATTAGATGCAAAACCTGCAGGTACAGATACACAGAAAAGGGAGGTGCTTTGTTGTAAAGTTGATTTTTTTTTTTTGCCATAAGTCCATAACCTGCTATATAACAAGAATTTAAGAGTTAACGTGTATCATGTACCTCATCAGGAAAATCCTTGGGATGCGGGGAAGTGAATCTGATCCTCATATCCGGATCGATGTGTGACACTCTGTCCAGCAGGTCGGAGAAGCGCAGACCTCCCCGTTTGGTTCGGTAAACGGTCTTAAAGCCGCGGCTCAGCTTGGTGAGGTCCGTGCCGCAGAACTGTTCTTCTGACGTGTCTCTGTAGCTGTTCACGTTCTGACCCAGCAGTGTCACCTCCTTCACTCCCTGACAGGACACACACACACACACACAACACACACACACATTTGTCAAGGAGTCCAGAAACCACCTCAAATATTACTACCAGTTCATGTCTACCAATTAAAAATAAGAATCTGAGCTTAACTGAGGTTCTAACTTGCCTGGTCAGACAGCATACGGACTTCCTCGAGGATGGAGCTGACAGGTCGACTCCTCTCTCTCCCTCGGGTGAAGGGAACAATGCAGTAGCTGCACATGTTGTCACAGCCTCTCATGATAGACCTAGCAGGGTAAAGGATGCACAAAATGTAAAGAATCAGTAAAGCTGTAGATGGAGGAGATGTAGGGGGGCGAATAACTAACCCAAAACTCACAGTTGCTCAGTAAACAACTTACACAAAAGCACTGTGTCCCTGAGGAGCATGGTGGACAGGCATGATGTCAGCGTAGGTCTCCTCTAATGACAGCAGCACATTGCTCGCCTGTTGACCTCCCTCAGCTACAGTCAAGAGGCGGGGAAGGTCCCGGTAGGCGTCGGGACCGGCAAGAACATCTACAAGTTTCTCCCGCTCCAAGATCTCTGTCTTCAGCCTCTCTGCCATGCAGCCTGGACAAACACACCCGTTCATACATCTCTGTAGAGTCCATACGACAGTCCGGTGTGTGTGTGAATTAGTGAACTAACTTACCTAAAATCCCAATTTTCATTGGTGTGTGGCTCTTTAAGCGCTTCTTCTTCATGGCTGTCAGCTGTTGTAATCTGTTCCAAATAGTCTGTTCAGCTTTTTCTCTGTTAAGAAACAAAATCATTTATTAAAAGAGTTTATGTGTCTTTAAAAATGCAATTAAAAAAAACAGAGAATATGACATTTTGAAGACAATTCTTTAAAGTTTGTAATATTATTTTACCTTATGGAGCATGTTACCAGAAGGACAACATCCGCCTGCAGAGAACAAAGACGTTTTCAGTTAACTGTGTTGACAGAGGTGATAATAAAATGGTAAAATATAAATAAGAGCTCAGCTGTACCTCATTTAAGTCGACTGTGCGGTGATATCCCTTCCTCTGAAGAATGGACCAGGCTATCTCTGTGTCGTTCACATTCATCTGACATCCATAGGTTTCAAAATAGACTGGAACGAGACAAAACACCAGTTTACCATTTACCCCAAGCTATCCACATTAACGTTGCTGATGGATTTCAGTCATGCAGACAAACCTTTCCTTGAATTCCCCATCTCCAAGTCTTCAGATAGGTAGCCATGGCTGTCAGAGTACTCTGCGTCTGCAACATAATTCTGCTTAACTGAAACTCCTTTGACAAAATCCTGAAAACTTGGACCAGAAGATATCTGTGTCTTGAACTTATCTAACGTTGCCCTCTTCTCTCCTGAAGTTACACCAGTTTTTGACAATTTACAGCAATATCTGGGCTGTAAACACCTGACAGGTATCAAGTGTTGGGAAACGGAAAACAAAGGTTTTAAACTCCTGAGGTGGTCCATGTTTGGTTAGCAAGCTGCACTCATGTCAAGAGCAAACATTTGGTAACTGTCGGTTTTAGCGCTTATTAACCTCAGCTGTAATACACTGTAGCTGGCTGCTGCCAGCACTCTTTAGCTACCGTGTTGTTTGCTTTTCTTACTGATTAAATTACTGTACGAACGCTACTGTAACCACACTGTGTAGCTTGTTGGTTAAATGTCATTCAAGCACTCATGTCATGTGCCCAAGACGTCTGAATGTTAAGAGGACAATCCTCTCTTTCCAAAGTAACGTCATAAAAACCCGGAATAAAAAGAGTTAGCTGTCAAAAACTACAAGGATGGGTGGTAATAATACATTTTAATAGTAATGGCGTTAATTTAGGCGTCGATAGAAAAAAAAGTGCCGTGTAGGAGGTAATATAGCAGATAATTCAGCTGTCATGAATGAGCTTGACGTCAAACCTCAGTTCAACCGCACGTGCATAAAACCAAAGAAAATAATATCCATTTTCCTTTAATAATTAGCTTTGCTTAATTCACTGAGACGTTAAACAAACACTTTATGGTTCAGTTCTGACGGCCATGTCAGAAAAAAGGACGGTTCGGTCGGACAGACGGTAGCATGCTCGGCGAAGATGGAAGTAGAAGACAGAGAGTCCTCTTGTTTCTCCACTGTCCGTTAGTCAAAAAAGCTCCCCGGTACGTCAAACTTTACGGTCCGTCTATTAAAAAAAACTCGACTTGAAACCTCTATGCTTGAAACATATGACTACACCTCATCCAGTCCTCGAAACTAATACTTGTCGATTAGAGATACAGTTAACACTTAGTTTTCAGGTTATGGTATAAACGGTGGGACTGGGCGTAACAATAAAATAAAAACGGTTTAATTTCAGTAATTTCACTTAATACAGGTTATCACAGTGACACAATTAGGCTAATGGCTTTTTTTTTTCATCAGAAGAAACACTCTCACTCTCCCCAGAGAAGACTGAGTGCTGTGATGATTGCTATTAGCACATTTATGGCACTGAGTGCAGAGTACATGCAGAGTGAACACAACATAACCCCCCTCACCCAATGGACAATACCAGACATGTATAAATATAATGCTTAATAATACTGGTTTGCTTTTGTTTTTTCTTTGTTTTTTCAATCCATTGAACACAATCTTGAATCTTGAAATGAGGGTCTATGTCCTTGCAAGAAAGTCCATTTTTGGAAGAATCATGCATAATGGATGTATCAACAGGATGTGATAATGCCTCTCATTATTTCTTATCTCAATATATATGATATTTTTATCTGATTTATTTGCAACTACTTGCTTTGCACTGTGCAAATGTTTGTTGTCTTTTTTTTCTTATATTCTAAATTTTGTGCCTGAGGATCCCCTTAAAACTGAGGCGTTAAATTACATTTTGAAATAAATATTCTAAATTTCTTCTGTACAACAAAGTGTACTCATATAGGTATTTTTTTTATTATAACGCCGATAGACCAAACCTGAAATTTAAATATAAATTTAAGGACCAGAGAGAGGGAGACAAAAAGAGAGAGAGAGAGAGTGCATGCAGAGAGCTCATTTTAAGGAGAGAGAGAGGGAGGGAGAGAGAGAGAGAGTGATCATGTGTGAGGTGGGAGTGACTGGGAGCTACAGGTTGAGTATAAACTGACCATGGATGCAGGGATAACAAACAGTAGTGTTCCAGCGCTGCATCTGTCCAGTCTTCCCTGACAGTGAGAGATGACGAGAGTGGAAGGCACCGAATAAAGAGGAAGCACAGGGACGCTCAGAGTTCACACACACACACACAATATCCAGGTAACTCTGAGAACACAGTGTACATGTACATTTCATACCTGTACTTTGATCATTTGGAACATGTCCAATGAAGTTTGGATATTTTCCATTCGCCGGATACATCTCTGTCTGCTGCAACTTCACTGGCTTCTGCAGAGCGATGAGGCTGGTTGGAGGGAAACTGTGGTTTCAGCATTATTTTTTTTTTCCTAATGTAATTTCTACTCTTGTCATTTATTCCAGCTGTCCATTCTTCTCCAGGACTAGCTGTGATGATGGAGAAAGCTGCACTGCTGCTGTTTTGTTGCTTGGTAATGTCTTTATCAGGCACACCGCTATACCCATCCATTAGGTAAGTCCGCACAGATTTACTAAAAATGTTCACGTCTTGTTCATTTCCATTATTTGAGGAGTGTTAGTGAAGTTATTTAAATGGTTTATGATGGGTTAACTCAGCTTGTTCAGATTTGTAGACACTAAAAGTGGTGGAAGATTATTACTTTGAATAAATGATTTTTTTCCCCCTCATAGAATACACTCTGCAGATTATCTGTATCATTAAATGTTGCTTTAGAGAACAGCTGAAATGGTTAGAGAGCCTTACTACCGAGGGAGAACACAAAGTTACACCATATGTAACAAGACATGGAACATAACACTGATCTGACAGACAATGACTTGTTCTGTCAGGGGCTAAAAAGAACAGTTGAATCCGTACGATGATTCGAAACCTTTCACTGCTTACTTTGCATGTCATAGCTGTGCCCTCTGCACTTGTTATGCTAAAAAGGGTCACAGTGTCTGAATTAGTCACCGCGTTATATTCACACAGCCCTTTAATCACAGCGTCCAGTGCCTGAGCAGCAGAACATGTCGTTTCACACACACACACACACACACAAAAACTAGAACATTTTGCAGTTCAATGGAGGATATTTACTTAAATTAATTTTAATCATCAAAACTGCGTTATAATGAAATCCGTTCCTGCTCCGGGTGAAAACTGGAATATATTTACATATCAGTATGGTAAAGTGTGTGTGGAGGTATTTGAATAGAAAGTTTATCGAGTTTATTGGGATATTTCTCAGGTTTGGCCAGAGAGATACATCCATCCTGATGACATCCTCTCTAAAGAATCCAGCAGAGCAGCTGGAGGAAGACACGGGTCCTCGTAGGGAGCGAGCAGAGTTACGGTCAGTGTGTTACTATGCACTGAAGGGTCAGTTCACTCAAATTACACAATAAAAGACACATCTCATTTACATCTAGTAGGACAGTATCTACTAATACAGACAGTTCTGCTGGTTTTTTGAGATTTTTGCCTCCAAACCCAGAATCATGTAGGTGAGTGGAGTTTCATTTCATAGCTTTGAAAATATATATTTATTTAAAAGTGCTTTCAGAAACAGTGAACCGTTTTATAGGGATTATTTCAGAAAGCATGTAAAACTGAAACACGTTATTCACAAGAGGTCTATGAAACATTTTAATTGGGTGAACTGACCCTTTAAACTGGACAACTGGGAATGGACTAAAGCAGCATGTGCACTAAAAGATAAATATCATATATGCATTTTATTTTGTTATCTCATTGAGCTGCTGTTCCTTCATCTATCCAAGAAAACTGTTATATAATAACTAAACTGATATAAATTTGGTTTTGTCCACCATCCCATTTTAGCTCAGCACGCCACGCTGATGCCATCTTTACAAACAGTTACAGGAAGGTCCTGGGCCAAATCTCTGCCAGGAAGTTCCTCCAGACAATCATGGGCAAACGTCTCGGGTAGGTAACACAGGAGGAATGACGTCGCTCTGATTGTGTGCAAATCCAGCGGGAGCGACACCGAGTGCTCCCGGTGTGTCCAGCGTAACACAATGAATCATGAACGGTCGCTGTGTTGTTTTTTTTTTCCCCTACAGAGATGAAAGTGAGAGTTATATGAAGCGTCAGTCAGATATCTATGAAGGGACGTATAAAGAAGATCTGACGTCCATCCAGAGCAATCAGAGATACAGAGGAGTGCACGGGAATGTCATGAGAACCAGGTCAATAAATACCTAAATAATACACCCTCAGAGAATCAGAGCTCCAATAAAAACATTCCTAAATCTTAATCTGATGTGTAGTGTTTCACTAACCTGAGTCTTTATTCTTTACAGACTGCTGAGTTGAGAGGATCAGACATCCTGAAGGCAGCCAGCACTCCTCACCACTGCACTTTTCAAAAACCATCACTGCTTGTTTTCTTATACCTCCTCCGACCTGTTCTTTACAGATACAAATGATATTGTCATTTTTTAAAAATTCTCATTAAAGCTGTGAAGAAAGCCAACAAGTCAGTTCATGACTGTGGAAAAAATGGTACTGGAGAGCTTGTTTCTTTCACAGAAACACTATAACTTTTGTTTAAAGTAGTATATAATTACTGGTTATTAGGCACATTTAGATTTTATGTACAAATTTTAAAGGTCCAGATGAAATTAAATGAGCTGCAGGTTCCTGATTCAGCTGCCTTAAACACTGATCCAGCCTTTAAACCATATGATCTTCTCATAAAACATGATGTATTGATATAGAGTAATCTACAGCCAATAGCATATAAAGTATTTCAAATTTGCTCCAGATTTTCTGCACATCATTTGGCACGTCATAGCAGGAAAACAACAGGTGGAATAAACGCTAAACAATAATGGCTGCATTTCATTTAGATTGTGGTGCCAGCTGGCTCACTGACCTGCTTTGATGGGATGTTTACACGGACAGGAAGCATAACTAGTGTTATTAATTACAGCCGTTCCCTGCTATGATCATTCAAAATGTCTGATGTGACGAAAGCGGTGTTAAAGCAAGACTGTGTAACTTTTACAGAAACAAATGAAAAGTTGAACTCGAGTTGTAAAACACTCTTGCTCACTATAATACATTGAGTGGTTTTGAGGCGTACTCTGGTGTGAGCAGTAGCATATGGTGGCTAATGTTAGCAGATTTAACTAGATTACTTGCTGTATAACAGGCATGACCGAATCAGAAAGCTGACTCTACTTTAACATTATCCTGTGATTATCACATGTGGCCACAGTTCCATAGTCTTCAGTGAAATCACATAATCGTCAGCATAGCGCCACACAAGATCAGGTCTACTCAGCCAGGAATAGTGTGTGCAGACCCTTTAGAGTCTAAATACTCACACCAATACGTAACAGAGTTATTGGTCCATTTAATCCTTCTTGCCTTCCTAATGCAACCAAGAATGTGTTTTTACACAGGACTGTTTTCTGTCCATTTCTAAATTGAAGTCTGAAGCCAAATCAAGCAGCTGTTTCAAAGTTAATTGTTTTAATATGATATTCTGTTTTTTTTTAAATCTATATCCATTCACAGGAAACACAACATGTAAAGAAGTTTGTTTTCCTCTACATAAGAAAGACAAAAAAAAAAAAAAAAAAACAGGTTCACCTTAATTTCTTTATTTCCTCTTCTTCATTACAAAAACAGCATATCCTCAAATTGCCCATATTTTATTATTAACAAATTTTCTGGGTGGGGACGCAAACTCTGTATCAAATGGGACACCATCGCTCTTCCTTCTACACATCACATTCACAGTCAAAACACACTGGCATAGTGAGTCAAGATGAATGGTTCAGTGCTGCTGCCAATGGTTGATTTATTATCAGCCGAAACATGCTGAGCAACAACTTCTGTTAGGAGGTGAAGGGCATTGAGTGACAACAAAGAGGAATGTACAAAAAAAAAAAAAAAATGAAAAAAAAAAAAACAACGAAACACACAAATCAACCCAAATTCCACCAAGATACCACAAATAAAAACCCTCGCTGACTTAGAAAACACTGGCATGTTGGACAATAAGAAAAAAAACAAATCTCACAGGAAGATGAAGTGCAATGATCAGTAGCTTTACAGCCCTCAGTAGAACCATCTGTCAGTGAGCGTTTGTCCAGTCTCTCAGAGACGCCGTGATATCTTCAAATTCTTCCTTTTTGGCAATACAGACAAACTGCATGTATAAACTGTTGAATAGATTCTTGAACTGCCATGCCATTTTTTTTTTTAAAGTCCGATTTGATGAGTCGTTGAATGACTCCATGGAAAAACAAAAAAAAAATGAGCTTCGTCAGTGTCTTCTTTGAATTTTCTTGTCCTTATTTTTTCTCAATTCTGTAGAAGAGAAGGGAAAAAAAGGACATTAGTTCATTTAAACACATTTCAATTCATCAGTATATCACACTCTGGTATTAGTTAACACTTGATCAGTGACAAGTCATGTAAAGGGGGTTGATCATGCATTTTAATATGCACCTTTTACACAACAAACAATAAGTCATTTGGCAAGAATGTGGAAGAAATCCAAAAAAAAACAAAAAAAAGCACATTTTCGGGTTCATGAACACCAAACATTTCACTCAAAACGCGATGATACAACCAGAACCATGGGTGTTAGACCACAATGGAGGGGTTACAACAGTGCTATGGTTGTAATGATCATGGAGGGATGAGGCAAATCAGAAGGAGGAGGAGGAGGGGGGAGGAGGGAGGAGAGGGAGAAGAGGGAGGCAAGTACATGTGAGTGAGCACCACACAGCCATGCACGCTGCCAGCCATTATGGAGATGCACTTGTGGATGCAATCTATGGAGGTTGCCCTTACTTCAGCCTGGAAGCACGACCGACTCATTTGTTACAAATGGGGGGGAGGGGGCTTTATCGTAGGCTCCTATACTTTGCCAACCTACTACTTTGCTCTGCAGCAATCCTGAAAGAGGAGTAAAGAGACAGCGAGGGTGTGGATAGATGGAGGTTAAAAAAAAAAAAGAAAAAAAAGGAGTACAGAGACTAGCAGGAAAGAAAGAAGAAAAACAAAGTCCTCACTGGAAAATACAACATTTAGGATCATCATTAATTGCAGTTTTCTACTTGCTCAAAAAAAAAAAAAAAAGGGTTAAACGGGGCTGTGATAAGAGCAAGAAGAGTCATCAGTTATTCTGAAAGTGAACAATTACAGAGCGATGTCTTGAGTCAGTGTCACAGGCGACAAATTGCTCACTCTGGCCACCTCTGAGGGCTCTACATATTGATGGTGTGAAGAAATTGCCCACTCAGATCATCACTCTTGCAGATCTTGCTGGCAGGGTTGTCTCCTGCCAGAGAGGCCTGGCACTGATATCAGCCTCCGGGGAGCAGCTGAGGAGCTAGATGTAGAGTAGGCACTTTCCTCAGCTTTGGGGCTAAGAACTACCGAGAGGTCTCGAGGCACCAGGGACCTCGTTGACTGGGAAGGTGGGGGAGGAGGGGGGATGGCTCGTCTTTCTCTCTGGGGTTAAGGACTCTCTAAGGGAGCGTTTTGTGCCAGGTATCATCGGGACACGTACCTCTTCACTGCTTTCTGGGCCAGCATGCGGTTCCCGGCGAGGAAAGTGACGCCACCGATAATGGCCAGGTACTTCAGGGTCTGGAACATGTTCAGGTGGGTCCAGTAGACGTACATCAGGCCCAGCATGGCTAGAATGAAACAAGCAAATGTTAATATCCAAACAATATAGCTGCTGGGTAATTACACAATAAGGCTGAAAACTATTATTTTTTTTAACTTTTCATTTTTATAAATTGTATATTTTTTATAAACGTCTCACCTCAATAAAAAATAAGGCGGCAATATTTTCATGAATTCATTTCTACATTTTTATATTGCATTTACAAATATATCATATGGGCAAAAACGGACTGAAATCAACATATTAAAAACCCTGTTAAATATGTAGTTATGGAACAGCCAAGACTGGTGACAACAGCTCATAGTTGCAGGTTGCCATAGTAACACAGCACACATTCTGATATGCAAGTTTTCTAGGTATATAGACGTTAGCAATAGCAACCATCAGAGCAAGCCAATGGAGTAAACAGAGCTCAAAGAAATGCTCAGCACGCTTCTACATGAGAAAAATCAGCCTGGACGGTGAAAAAGGAGGGAAGTTAACTACTAGCTGTTCTACAACACAATACCTGCAGGAAAAAGACTCATATATGGCAACGCTGCCAAATAAGAAAACACCCTATTGAGCCAGATATTATATATTATATATATTATATATATATATATATATATATATATATATATATATATATATATATATATATATATATATATATATATATATATATATAGTTCTCTGTTACATCCTATTTTTATATTCTGACAGAGCTGATCTTCCTACATGTATTGAGACATGATGTCCTGATGAAGACCAGTTTTTTAGAGGTATGTTTACTCAACTGTGAATGATTTCACAGATTAAACAGTGAATATGATGTGGAATATGGAATTTTTTTCATATTGTTTTTCAACATGTTGGAACTCTTTAATATTTTTAAAATATATATTCATTTTTCCATGCGAGTATTACACATGAAATATGCTGCCTGCATTATTGGAGTTTATTGTGCACATATGACAGCTGACTTGATGTCCTACAGATGCAGAGGGAGGGGTCAGACTGTTAGATCATCACCGGGTTTTGAGTAGACATTTCATATTGAGATTCGAATGTGTGGAATTTCATGAATAATGCATCCCTAAAAATGAAAAAATGATTATGCACAACGTCGCCCACAGTCGTCAGCGCCATTCATTTATCATCTTAAAACAACGGCAGATGAACGGTAGATGAAGAGGCTGTAAAAAAAACAACAAAAAACAAATCATATTTCAAAAGATGGGAGGGGAGACTAACCTGCGTGTCCCAGATGGAACAGAATAGTGCTGGGAGAGAAGCTGAAGTTGGAGATGTTGGCTCCGAGCTTAATCCACTACAGAGGAGAGGCGGGAATAAAAGACAATGTTATTTTCATCCCCCCCTGCGAGAGCTGCCAACAAAAGGGGCTGAAATATTGTTTACCGCCTCACACACAAAGCGCTGATCAGAGTCCACCGCAACAATAATTATTACTCAGCACTACAAATGCCGAGAGAAAAACAAACACACCATCGCTTTTGTGATGTCAAATTAAAACAAGCATTATATTCATGGCTTGCTGGAGCCTCGTTCACTGTGTACGAAGGCTGCTGACTGAAGAGCTGAAGGGCTTTTCTGGGAGGAAAAAAAAAAAAAAACTGGAACACTGTGCATCGAACAGCAGTAACAAAAGCTGAAGGCTCTGTAACACGGGCTTTTAATAATGGAAAATGCTTCGTTATTAGGTGTGTCTTAAGATGTTTTGCTAAACATCAGTTTAACTGATGGTAAAAATAAATATATAAAAAGAACAAAACAGGAAATATTTCATACAGAAAAAATTTGCATTATTACCAGAATGAGCAGAAGCAGGAAGGGAGACAGGATGAGTGCAGTGAAGGTGTTAGAAACCACCGTGGGGGGTTTCTTCTCTGGTTCTCTGAATAAGTGCTGCAGAGATAAGACAAGATTTATGTTGCTGAGCTTGACACTGTCCTGCGGTAAATGTGATATCATAAAAAAAAGAAGCATAATGTAAGTATTTACCTGGATCTCTGGTTTGGGAATGTAAAGAGTCTTGGGCTGAATGGTAGCTGGAGCCTCCTCGTCGACGAACTTCAGCACAACGTCGGCCTTTTAAAAGAAAACAACTTCACTTTAGAGCTCAGTAACGCTGGCTGCTCACTTGTTACATCAGTGAACTATCCTCATCATCATCACCACCGAGTCTTAACACACACTCACCACGTTCCACAAGATGGGATTCTCCAAGGTAGCGTCCCCGACGATGAGGTGCAGGGAATAGGTACCGGAGATGGAGTCAAACTCGGATTTGCGCTCTGCTGTGTCCAACTCAAACTTGTAGAGATTCTTGCTGTCGGGTTCGGCCACAAACACGACCTCTTGGCCGGTTTTCTGATTGTGCAGCCGGACAAAAGTCTGTGATAAGAGACAGAGAGAGTATGAATCATTTGAAACAAGGTTGAGAATTTTGATGCAAACTGGTCACGGCTGTTTTTCATGATTCTGGTCGACTAGATTTATAACATTTATGGTTAAACGGGCACAAAAGTGATTATGAAAGCGGATGAAGTCAGCAGCAGCAGACACGTTTTTTGCCCGCAAGCTGACGTGTGTTCACGCCAGACTCTGATTACACACCTGGTGAGGGGTCAGTTCGACTCCGGTGTTGACGTCAACCAGCTGGAAGGACATGGCAAAGTTCTGGTGGCTGTCTGCTGTGAAGGGGCTCTTGGCTTTGGAAGGATAGTCCACCCTGGATCATTAGAAAAAAAAATATATTTAGAATTCTGCTGTAATACAACAAAAGCTCCGTAAAACATCTCTCTTATCAAACTAGTCTCTAACCTTGTGGTCTTGGTGCCGATGCTCTGGTCCTTATCCACCACAGAGAGGTCCATGTTAGTAACAGCCACCTCAGTGGACACCTTCACTTTAAGCTTTAAAACAAAAAACAAAGACATATCAAGTCAGACCAACATACTAATCCCTAACTACCATTACCGTGACGATTGACTATGAAGCCAGTGAACGTCTTGTGAATACTTTCAATTATGTGTGACCCATTCAACTTAAACTCACCTCAACATGATTGGCAACCAGTCGGCTATCCCCAGTTACTGCTACGGTGAACTGGTAATATCCACTGGCTGGCTGGCTGGACATGAAGTTCAGTTCAAACACACCACTGACAAAGAAAGAACAGACAGGAATTATACACACTGTTCAAACCAAAAGCAGACTACAGAACACAACTCCTCATCACTGATTGATAAATTAAATAAATACAGTAGATACATGTTGTAAAGAAACTGAATGTGTTAAACAGATTCTACACAGTGAATGAAACAGATCAAACATTACACAAAGACATATTTGTGTGATTACGTAACTTATGTAAGCTGAGTGATGAGGTCATTGTGCTTATGTCCCTATGCTGTGTGTGTGTTGAGGGTTAAGTCCAGCACGTATTTCTCTATGATACATACTCGTTAAGTGTGAAAGGTGCTTGGCTGAGGATGACGCTCTTGGAGGCCACAGCGTACGCAGATTCCACCAGCACGTTGGCTGAGGCCAGAGGCTGAGACATGACATCAGTAACAAGGAGCTGCGAATCAGAGAGAGAGAGAGAGACAGAGAGAGAGAGTGTCACTATGACTGAGGGGATTAAAAACTGGCGCACAGTAGAGTTGCTCAGCTGACATCCAACATCTGTACCTGCAGGGTTGGCTGGCTGTGGGACACCGTTGCCGGGCCCTGAGCGCTGACAATGACCGGCACATGGAAGCGGTTGCTGGAGAGGGCGGCGGCGGCACTCGCCACGCTGAATGCCTCAGCCAGAGAGTCCCAGGACTTCTTGCTGAAGATGGAGTTCACCAGCTGGATGACTTGGTCCTGTGGGGGGGAGAATATATAGATATATATATATAACTTAGACACACGTAGAGAAAATCTACAAGCAAGAATAAACCCTGACAGATAGGTATCATACCTCCTTGAGGGGGGGCTCCATATCCACATGATCGGACAGGGAATAAGCAGCAGTCACAAACATGGCGGTCGCCTCGAGTCCCTCTTCAAACTGGAGGTAGACGCCACCAAGATCATCCAAACGAGCTGTCAGATCCTGAGAGGGGGGGGGGGGGAACAAACAATGTGAGAAAAAAAATAAACCCAATGTGTCTCGCTCTGAGTCAAAGAACCATAGACTGTATATAAAAAGAGAGCAGTGACACAGCACCATCTAGTGGAAGTGAAAGAGCTCACCTCGATTTCCTCCAATATTCCTCCAAATTCTGCCTGCTGGGAGAGGCGTGCTGCAGTTAGCAGAGCTGAAGTGATGCTGTCAAAAAGAGAACAACACATTTTGTTGTAAATTCAACCGATACCGCCCTCGTACAGAATGTTACTGCACTCTACTCCCGACCGACCCGACTTACGCCATGACATTGTCCTCCTTGTTGATGCGAGCCGTCAGGGCACCTACAACTTCCTGAGATGCCAGAGGAACCCCCAGAGAGCCCAGAGCGCTCACAGCACGCTGAATCTGAGTCATGGTGGAGTCTTCGCTCACTGCCGTCAGAAGGATTTCACGGGTTTCGTTGGACACGGGGATCTAAAAGTGAAATTAAAAAAAAAAATTAAAAAAATCTCATATTACCTGCTATTCAGGGGTTTGCATTATAGTGCATTTAACCACATCAGTGCAGTTTTCGTGTCAAACTAAGCAACTTCTAATGTTTTCTTACTATCAATGCAAATAAGTGTAAGATTGTTTTAACATGACCAGGACACAATAAAGTGCTTTAACAGCCAAATATTATTATATTTATCAGAAAATGGTGCGCTGATTATTGTAACATATACTCCTCCAAACCACATTTCTGAATATAAAGAATGAAAGCAGGGCAGATAACATGATAACTGTGTGAAGTGCGTTTTCATACCTCACATCCTGATATGGCCTGACTGGTCTCAGCAGCAAAGAAGAGTGAGTCAACACTAGTGGGATCAAGCTTGGATTTCAGAAACTGGCATACTTCCTACAAACACAAGGACACTTGATTAAGTTAGAGAACATTCATGTAATAATAAAATGTAATATACAGATGTAACTCACAGAGGTAATAGAATATAACGATCAGGAAGTGAAATGTTCAAGGGTGCAGTTTTGTCGCTGCATAACCACATATAACGGGGTCATTTTTTTTTTTTTACCTTATGATCAGGGACAGCAGCTCCAAGCTTAGTCAGACCAACAACCGAGTAGTATGCAGACTCTAGGTCAGTGAATTGCTGGCTAAGGAGGCTCTGCAGCCGGGCCACATCGGATAGGGAGAGGTAGTGAGCTGGTGTGAGCGCCTGAGCTCCAGAGAGAGCCAGGCTGAGGACGAAGAACCCGAGTAGCCCTGCGGACACACGGCGGAGAAAGATGAGCTCATATACTAGCTGGCTGGATAGTGTTTTTACCATGGGGGTTGAAAACAACAAAATATATTTTCACACCACATTATCTCTCTCCTGATGATACAACGTTTTATTCATTCATCGGGTTAGCGCTGGCTCGTTCATTAGCTACGAGGCAGGCTTGCTAACGTCAGTAGGAAGCAGCAGACTGCATGCATTTCTTTCACTGAATTCTGCAATAGATAACTCCATAATAGCATACACACCGTATAAAGCACCAAACACACAGAAAACTAACGTTGTATTAACAGTTAATGTAGAAATTCACTTACTAGACCGGTCCATGTCTTGCAGTCTAATGCAGCGTCACCAAAACCGACGTTTGCTTCCGGTGTCTTCTTCTTCTTTGGTTTTTACTGTCGGACTACAAACATGTCGCCACCTACTGTAACGGAGCCATGAACGGAGCGTTTAACATCATAACTTTAACAAAGACTGACAAACAAAACGAGACGAAACAAAGAAAAACGTTATAAATATGCTGTATTCTGGATAGTAAACCTGTTTCGTTTAAATATTTAAATCAAGCCCTTGCAACCTGTATTTTTTTTATCCTGTGTCCCTTACTTCCGGTGTGAGCTGTCACCAGGCGTCATCAGCATGGATGTATTACCAGACGTGTAATATCCGGCTCTACATCCTGCATTTCAAAATGAAAGCAGGACAGCATTTTTTCCAAGGTAGCTGTGGTCATAGACATACAAGTAAAGTAAAATATATATACAAATACATAAATATACATGTAGATGTATATATGTTTATGCCTGTGGTGATCACAGATGTACAATAAGATCTTCTGTTACACCCATGATTGTAATGCTCTAATACTGTACATGCAGGCCATGACATGGCCTCTAGTAATGATAAAAAATAAGGCATGGCTACATAACTCCTTTCAGTATATTTTCTTCCTTGCAGAAATAAAAATAGCTTATTTATAACCAGAAAGTATGGTACAGACAGCGTATTAATAATAAAATATAAGGTTTATATAGTTATTTTCTAACTTATCTCCCTGTCTCAACTTATTTACAAGCACTGAAAAGCAGGTTAATGGAAAACCTGAAAAAAATAAAAGCTTTGTAGCACAGCAGCATGAATGAAATACACATCTCACATACAATTGTTTTATTTAAATTCTTAGCAAAAAAGTTGTATGAAGTAAAAACATACAACACCAAATATTTACATACAGTGCCAATAACATGTTATGTATGTCCTTGCCATCAACTGTACAACCCATTCCTGCAAACACCACATTTTACCCGTCAGATGTCTACTGTAATCCTGTATGAGGCAGGTCCTCACCCTGCATGTCATTACTGTACACATATGCTAAACAGATCTTACAAGACAATGTTCACTCAACATTTTAACAATATGGATGCCTCATTCCCTAAATACATTACTGATCAACTTGTGTGGATTAGTTATACAACTGATTTTTTTTTTTTTTAACATATGGAGGTGCAACCTGAATGTTTGTGCTCTCCACAACTTTAAAATACTGTTTAATTACACAGTCACATTATGCAATGTAAAACCATCTCTTTCACTGATAGCAAAAGTAGCCGTGATTTGTTATCAATTTTACATTAATTGTTCTTTTCAAATATGTTTAAATGACAATAACACAATGAAATGTCACTTATATACTTTGTTTTTCAGGCCTCATGTGAAGCCTTTGGAATGAATGAGACTAAATCTAAAAGCATCATTCTCTCTCTCTCTCAAATTGTCCCTGCTAAAGTTATTAACAGAGCTATACTGTAAAGATTTTGATTGCTAATGACTTGTTCAAAAAACTGGATTAAATCTAAAGGACATGTACTTTTCTTCACCACAAAGTACAACAGCAGAAAGTCAGGAAGAAACAACAACAACAACAACAGCAAGAAAATGTTCTGTGCGTAAACATGTTGAAGTAAAAGATGAGACGATTCAGGACAAAATCAGGGCTCTGTTGGGAGCGTGGGATTTTAGCGAGCGAAGGTAGCGTCTTGCTTTCTCTGTCATTATGAGCTGGTCTTTAGTTTGTCCGCACACGACCATCTCCCATTCTTTTGACATCTGAAGAGAAAAAACATCACAGTAGAATTAGGTCAAAGAAGAGCTCTGTAAATGACTTTTCCATTGATGAGGATATTAATTCATTTTAAAAGGTGATAAAAAAAAGGTGGAACTTACAGGTGTAGGGGGCACAGTGCTGGGAAATATGGCACTGTCACTAGGTCCCAAAAGGAAGCCCTGATCCAAAATATTTTCATGCCCTTTACCGTAAAATGATGAGGAGTTCAGAGAAACCATCACAGGTTCGTCCTGTGAGCAAAAAAAAAAAAAGGAAAAGGAACAGAGGATTATTATGTGTCAAATCTCCAGACAGATTAACAGCACTTATAGGATTTACAGCATTTACAGCTCTTTACCTTGATGCTGTGTTTGGTTTCAGTCTTGGATTTGCGTTTGGATGTAGGCATCACCTGGCAATCCATGACATCTAGGGCCAACGACTTCCGCACTTTCTTCATAGGAGGGCGATGCTGGGAATAAAAACAAGAAAAATCCGTCAGGATCTGAGAGAATAGCTTCAGAAAGAATGTCAGTGAAGTACAATGTGTGTCTGACTGTGCTAGGGTTCTAGTGTGGAAGCTGAAACATTAGCTAAAAGCATTGTTGAATGGGTGGGGACAGTGGTAGCCTTGAAATATCTGTGGGGTGGGGGGAAGTGAATGAAGAGAGGATTTCACACTCGGTTGCTCTCATGCAGCTGCCTGCTGACCAACAGAAGACTGTTGTTGTGATGCCTCGCTCCGAGGTGTGAAATAGTGAGTGTGAAGCAGTGAGGAGCTCGAGTACTCAATGTTCCCGAGCACTCTATAACCTTCCAAGATACACCTTCTACTGACAGTCTACAGTATTAGTTTAACAACAACTCCATGATCACAAGTACAAACTATCATTTACATATCTAAGAAAATAAAGTTAATAAAGTTGTCTCATAGTTACCATGGTTTTGCGTCTTTGCTCGGGTGGAGTTGTGCGTACAACAACCAAGTCGATCCCGGCTTCTCTGAGGATGACTTCGTTTATGTCGTCTTCAAGGTTAGGAGTCTGAGGCTGTGACAACACATCAGAAGACACCGTTAACGCTGACGACTCATCACGTTTCACTGACGGTCGAGAGAGAGAGACAGATACTCACCAGAGGTTGCAGAGGTCCGTACTTCTCCATGGCGTTTTTGAACGGCGTGGGAGTTCGTGGCGTCGTACAGAGCTCCGACTTGTGGTTGGGTGTGACAAATCTGCATGAAAACAAAATATGAACGATGAGACGATGAAAATGATACGAATTGCACACTAAACCATCAGATGTGAGTAAAGGACTACATACGCTGAGTTTTCCTTCTGAGTGAGGGGCGTCTTGTCTCGTTGTAGAGGCGTTGTAACGATGGCTTTCTGGCTGCACACTGGCGTGGAGGTGAGGGACGGGTTCTCCAGGTCGTGAGTGTCCTGCTTGGTCCACATGTTGAGGAACTGAAACAATGATTGTTAGTTAAAAGTACTCCTCTCTTATAAAACATGAGCAGTGCCATAGTCGGTGCTACAGAACGAACTGAGGAAAAACTCACTTGAGATGGAGAAAAGGGCAAGATTTTGACAGGGGTGCTCTTGGGAGTCATTAAGTTATTGGCATCGGGAGACCAGGCGATGCGTCTCTGGCTGCGGCGGTTGAGTATGGAGGGCGGCGTGACCCCTCCGGGAGAGATGGGGATGAGTTCCCCTTTGCTGCCTTTGCTCAACTCCTGCAAGGCGCTGCCCTCCAGACGGAACTGGTGGCGTTCTGGGCTCGGACTGTCTTCAGGCAGGTCGAAGGCTGCTAGGTTGCACCAGCCATCGATGTCCTGAGTACATAAGACACATGTCAGATATATATTCTCTGTAAATAAATAAGTAAAATTGTTATATATCCAGTCATTTCTCAAAAAAGTCCAACTGAAAATATATATATTATTGAAATTGATACTAACTAGTCATTAGAGGCTTATTATTCACAATAAATCACAAGTATTACTCAAAAGTGCAATAATATATCAATATGATATAATGAAAACTATGGCAAAAAAATCTGTTGATGACAAAAGTGAGACTAAAGTTAAGTAAGCAGCCTTTGAAAACAAGAACTATGACTAGATGTAACAGTGTCCTCTGCCACTCAAACAATCTCCTGTTCAGAAGTTGATCTGCCTTGATCGATTGGTTGATCAATTTAGATTTATGGACTAAATTCATCCACAGTCCACTGAGGTTTAGACAAGCAGCAGTAACAAAACAGCTGGACAAACTCAGAAAACATGCAGGCAGCAGGTCCACATTTATAAAAAAGGGAAGCTAATGTAACATTATCAAGTGCTGTGGATCTGAATGTAACGTTAACATTACTTTCAAAACAACCATCTTGCCTGTTACCATCAGAAATAATGAGCAAATTCACGGATTATCGTCAGCAGTCAACCATCTAAATCTTCCTCTAGACGTTTGAAGGCTATGACACATTGTAGCTTCTCCTCTCAAGCTGAATCCATGCAGAAAATGACGGAGAAAGGACGCCATGCTAACAGTACACAACAAAGATGGCGACAGCTATAAGCCCCAAAAGCGTAGAAGATGAGATGAAGACTACAATGTTCCTGACGAAATCTAAAGACTCTTCTGTTGACTGAAGCAATAAAAAAAAGAAGACTAAAACAACATCAAAATAAGGTGGGGTATTGACTACTGGGGACACTCACCCCATCCACCATGTCCAGTACTTCCTTCAGTGCTGGACCGGTAGGGGAGAGAAAGCCGGAGCTGTCCACCACCCAGCTGGTGCCGTTCATTTCTCCTGAGGAGTCTGCTTCAGTCTTGGGACTTAAACTGTCCTTTGGGGAGGGGACAGACTGTGAAGGACCCGGCTTGCTGGGGCTGGTTTTCACACAGGCTGAGACTGGCGTTTCCTGAAACTGGTGGAAAAAGAAGACATCTATAAGTACACTGCTGTGCAATACACAATCTTTCTGTGGACTTTATTCATGACAAATCAGTTGACAGAGATTAAAAGGTATAATATGCAGGAATTTAAAAAAAAAAAACATTTATAGACTCATACAAAAGTAACCCCTCTCAATCATCACTCATGGCCCACTAGAAGTGTGTGAGCTACATGCACACAGAGAGAGAGAAAGGCCACAGTGGAGAGGATGACGCTCTGCATTCACACCTAATTCAGCAACGCAGCACCTTCCCACAGGGTTGTGTGGAGGTGTGTATTTGTGCTTTAGAACCTGACTGCCATGAAACAACCAGAAAATGACGTTTTATTTATCTGATTCGAAGCTTTGTTCTCACCAGCGTCACTCGCTCTCTTCATACACTCTCTAGCTCGCTTGACCAACTAACAAATCCTGCATAGTATACCTTTGAAGTATTTAAAACCACCCTGTTTTTAATTTTTTTTTTATTGATGTGATTGGTTGCTTACTGAAGGTTGTGTTTTCTGCTCTGGGTCCTTGTCTGCACCATCTTGAGAGCAACTGGGCATCTGTGTCATGAGAAAAAAGAGTTTTTGACACTGTTCATACAGTCGATAAGTGTATCCATCTAAGAGGAGAACATCACGGGTAAGATAACCCACCTGCATATCTTTATTAACACGGGCCAACAGCTCTTCCAGTTCATTTGGCTTAAAGACCTCCCCGGCATAGAAGCCCATCTCTAACTTGCGCTTGATGGTCGAATTCCAGTGATTCTTCACTGCGTTATCCGTCCTGCGAATAAATATTATAACATGAATCTTTTGGAGGACGTGAGGCTTTAATTACACACACACACACACACACACACAAAAACACATTGACAATATCAAACTTGTCCTCTGTTGTGTATTTACCTTCCAGGAAGCAGCTTTGCGATCTCAGCCCAGCGGTTTCCCAGCAGGCAGTGAGCCTTGTAGATGATGAGGTCCTCCTCTGCTGTCCATGACGACTTCTTCACATTGGGATTGAGGTGGTTGTGCCAGCGCTCTCTACACTGCTTCCCCAGCCTGCCCTTCAGATGTTTGGCTACCACAGCCCACTGTTTGTTGCCATAGAGATGTACAAGCTCTATAACCTGAGGAATGAGGAGGAGATTTAGCTTGCATCGAAAATACAACTTGTTTTCTCTCATAACACCAGATATACTGTGCTTAATGTTTGCATCGCTAGCTAACGAGTCACCTACCTTCTCATCTTCCTCTTTGGTCCAAGGACCTTTAACCAGTTCTGGATCGAGGACCTTAAACCAGCGGTGCTGACACTGGTGTTCAGTGTGACTCTAAGCAAAACAAAACAATTGAAGAAACTTCAAAAAACTGAACGAGATTTCTGTCATCAAACAGCCACTGAAGCTCTACAGCTTACTAAAAACAACAGAAACCTTAATCAAACTTACCGGTATGAAGCTGGAAATATATTTCCAATCATTCTGCCCCACTTTTTGAACCAAAGCCTTGAGTTTGTCATCCTGTAAGCAAACAAATAAACATGTTTACATTCTGTCTCCCAGAGAGTCGTGATTTCTTTGACTGAGTCAGGAGCCATTCAGACCAGAGGACATGCAAATCAGTGGGACAAGTCGTGACAATCACCTCCTCTTGTGTCCATTTCACCTTCACTTTCCCACCGTCTCTCTGTTCTGCCACATCAGAGTCAGTGTCTTGATGCATGGCCTCCTCTCCATCCTCACTGAGAAATCAAAAAAGCACCAATAAAGCTGACAGTGAATGCAAAAACTCTAACTGGCCCGCCCTTGTAGTGTGCAGAGGACAACTCGATAAGCAGGTTTAGCTGTGTGGTTAGCTGCTATCTCATCGCCATTAAACTAATGTGTTGCACAGTTAAGATGTTAGTACAGAGTTGGAGTAAAGAAATGTTTGGTGTGAATCAATAGAAAGAGTGTCTGGAATGAAATTAAATACTGAACCCCGTCATTTGTGACTGTCCGGAAAAGGGCGGCACAGACGAGAGACCGTAAAGTTCCAAAGTTATAGGGTTAGGCCAAAATGTAAATGTAATGTACATTATCCAGCTGAATGTCTTAATTGTGTTCAGCGTTCACATTTAATCTGTTAGTGCTCAAAACAGTTCTGCTAATGCTAATTCATTCAGATAATATATATCAGCATCTTACCCGCGCGGCCACCAGGACATTTCCCTCTGTTTCTTCTGTTGTTTACGTTCAGACGGTAGTTTGTCCTGCCGTTGCTGCACGTCATGTGCGCGTGATTTCGGTGTTATCTGGTTGTATTCCGCGTGTTTGTTGTCTTTGTGAAGATGTCCGTGGTGGAGGAGGCTCGGTGCTGCTCTGTTGAATGTTAAAAGTCGCAGCCTGTAGCCAGCTGGAGCAGGGCGGCCGGTCTGTCCGCGCTCCTGGATTTCTATCTCCCGCTCTTCCCCCAGTACAAACTAGATAGTGACGTATAGCTGCGCATTACACTTGCGCACAGGGTCATGAAGCAAGATGAAATACTTCCGGTGGGACCTTCAAAGTAAGACGTTTAACGTAGGGTAACCTTCAAATACCAAATTTAGACCGAACTATTCAATCGAGCGTAAGCTTTCTTGTTATCCCCACTGTCAAATAATTAACATACACCTATTCAATATAGTGACAAGCTAAATCCTACACATTGTCTTGTATGGGCACCACACTAATTATTTTATACATAGGAGGGAAATGAAATAGAGGAGGAAAATAGAATTGTTGGAATTAAAAGCAACAAAAGCAGATGATTATACTGTTATCTTAAATTATTTATTATTATAACTCATCTTAATTATTGTTTATAATTGTGAAAACGCAATTATTAAAAACCACTCATGACCTCATTTTGAGCTTCCAGTATTTTATGAATGCATGGTGAATTAATCAATATTAAAACAAATATTAAATAAATAATAATAAACTAATCCATGATGAAAACTATTATTAGTTGAAGGCCTAGTTTTATTTATTTTTCTATAAGAATTTTTTTGTCCCCTAAACTTTTTTTTATATACTTTTAGAAAAAAAAACAGTTAAAATAAGTAAATACAAAACATTATTTATTACAACTTTTATTTACATAAAAATAGAAAGGAAAAAAACTACATGTAATTTCAACTAAAATGTGTCTGCACCTGATTTCCCTCACAGTTGCAGAGCGTGTATGCTGCCCCACCTCCTCCTGACTGATGACTTGCTTGGCCTCCAGCTGGGTCAATTAACACACACCTTCAACAGTTTAAAACCCACCTGGAGTTCAGCTGGCACTCATTGGCTCACAGAAACAATGGAGAAGGCTTTCGTTGTTAAAGGTAAGAAAACAAGTTTTATTCAGAGGGTAAATTCATTCATTAAAGCCTGATCTGCTGATGTGATTCAAAGTGATATGTATCATTTTACCTCCTAGATTTGACTAGCTTTGAGTGTTCATCTCCATCGGAGCTTGACAAGAAGTTTTTTGGCGAACAGAGCTTGCTGTCTGCTTTGTCACTGGAGCAACTGTCCACACCAAGAGCATCAAATGACACAGCAGCTGATGGATCTGATCCTAGGCTGTCCATCCTGGCGTCTCTCTGGCTGCCATCGGACTCTCCCTCTCAGGTGTCTTTGTTGAACAGCTTGAACCCTCAAGAGACTGAGAGTTGTCACCTGGTTGTGCCTTTACAGGGAAAGTCCTCCACTCCCCACATCCTCCTCCACAAGCAAAAAAAGTCTGCTTGTTTTGACCAGTCGTACGGTGATCTCGCAGCCTCTCAAATGTCCTGGGATGTGTCTTTGATTAAATCCGAGAGCCCTAAACCCCGCTTAGAGTTGAGCACACAGGAGCCAATGTGGAGTCCCAAACTCGGTCAGTCTACGCAACATTCAGCAGCTGAAGTTTCTCCCTGACGTGGTCAAGAGTGCCCAGGCACACTTACAGGTTTTAGGTTTACAGCCATGCACTATCTTGTCTGCCTCTGCACCCATCATATATCAAAGATGAGTCAAAGTGACTATTTAAAAAGGTAAGTTGTTCAGTTTAGTTAACAAAGTTTCATTCATTAGTGTTCTCTGGCAAACCCATGTATGAGTTAAATTTCTCTTGTCTCTTACAGGATCCATGTGAGGATGCGTACAGACAACTGTCTTGAACAAAACTTTTTTTTTTTTTTTTAAATATTTGAATATTTTAAATAAAAGTATCTGATTTTATTTGCTGAAGTGTATTTACAGTTTTACATATTCTCCACAATAGAATACAAAAGTGTGTGTACATAAAGATTAAAAATGTCAGTTCACCATATACATTCATACATTTCAGTCATCACAGTACCCTGTTGATACTGTAGTCCAGAACAACTGTAACAGTCATTTTTACTACAGAGTACACTCGCATCTTGGTCATGGTACAGTATATTGAAAAGGCAGAGCTGAATAATTATCAGTGACCTGGAGTGAATTGTGCCTCGGTGTCGATATCGTGTTCCTGGAAGAGGGGAGTTTGTTATTAGACAAAAGCCTTAAATGCATAATAATAAACTTAAAAGATTCAAGTTCTCTTACCTGATTGAGTTTCTTGAACTCTACAACCTGGAAGAAAATATGTTCCAAGATGTGCTTGGCATCCCTCTGATCTTTATCCAGCTTTGGAGTCACCCCCAGAATCTCGCCACATTTCCGCACGTAGAACTCAAGATCATCATCTGTACCTGTGAGCAGAACCATTTTATTTTATAAAAAAGAAGAGCTATCATGTCTTAACAGTCTAAACCTAGTCAGTTAAGCATTTTGTTTAGTAAAATACTGATCTTACATTTATTTGTGAGCTGAGCAAGGCGAACTTTCTCAGACGAGAACGTTTCATCTAGATCAAACAGGTCCAGCATGGGTGGAGGCAAATCGCTTAAAGCAGGTGGAAAGACCTAAAAGATGAAAGTCCACACTTTTGGGTTTAAACGTTGTTCCCATAACACTGCAGTTGACTCTAGAAATGTATTTATGGGGGAGGGGAAAAACACTGGCAGGACTGACTTACAGCAGGCTGAAGCTGTGGCAGAGGGGTCTCAAACTGTGGTGTGATGAGCTGAAGCGGCTCCTTTTTGACATTAAGCTGCTTGTAAGCACTGCAGAAAACATGACAACCTTTTTTTTTAGCTACGAAGAAAAACAAGAGCGGTGATGTGCAGATAATGTTCTCCCGTATATTTTACATTCTCACCTGATGACTTGGGGTAAAGTGTCGGTTGACAAATTGAACAAAGACATGTCAAAGAGAGAGGTGAAGTCCCTGGGGTTTTCATCACCCTCTTGTAAGCACACTCTGAGCTGTTCTGACAGGCACCCTGTGTCTGGCAACATGGTGTAATCTGTGATCTAGGGGGACAAACACATGTCAGCTAATTTAAAAGACAATATCAGTGATGCCATTCTCCTGAGAAAACAGCCATCCTCACCTCTGGGTCTTCTGCATCAATCTGATTCAACTGAATATTATCAGTCATGAGCCACTGGAGCACAACATCCTGGAATGAAAAAGTACGACAGAGTGTTGAGCACAAACACTACAGTGCAAATTCCACAAGATAGCAGAGTATTCTTTTTAAACATCTTTTATACATTAACTGCACTCACCATGATTTTACTGTTCTCCTCTTTGTCTATGTATTGGTCACTGAACATGTGGCAGGAACCCAGAACTACCAGTCTTCCAGCCTCCTTAATAAGACATGAGACATGTTTTAACATCACCTCATAAGTATACATGCACAGCCATGGTTGCCTAAGAATAAGTATGAAAAAATCCATCTTGTGTGTCTGACCTTTCCTTGATAGAAAGCCAGGACAGGCCTGTTGAGCGGGAAGCAGACTGAGCCAGTGGAAAGAACAGCAACAGCAGGCTTCATTACACTCAGTGTGGCACCATATGGGTATACAAATGTGAGAGCCCTGCACAAAGAAAGACAGAAAATCTTGTGTTGAAAACCCCCTCCAAAAAACACTCAATGTGCAGCAGTCAACGTAGTAAATAGGGAAATGAAACCAAATCATTTACTGTGCATTGTTTCCAACATTTTCATCTTCAGTTATTCCTGTGATCACTTTGCCGGCAGCGCGACTGATCTCTCTAGAGGTAAAAAGAGGCAGAATTCATTTTAGAGTGGTAATAAATTACAACTACAGTTGAAATGAATAAATAATTCTCTATATACAATCAAACCATAAAAAAATATGTGTGTGAGAAATAAAACATATCCTGTAGCAACCAACCTGTTCAATACACCATTGGACACAAGCGCCTCCTTTGGATGGAAGTATTTGTAGTACACATTCCTCACGACTGCATCTGTAGTGTTGATGGAGAACATGTGATTCTATAAAACGTCAACACAACAACGATCGCGTAAATGATGCGAAGTGTCGTTTGCACGGATTTCACTACGCACCGTTGTTGACCATTATTCCAAACTCCTCCAGGAGAAAGTTGATATTGGTGTCGTATTTCATTTCTCCTCCTTCACCGAGCATGACGAGCACATTTCCTCCACCGTCCAGGTAGTGCTTCAGTACCTCCAGCTGAAATCAAATGGGACGAAAGTGTGGAAACATGCTTGTGTGAAAACCTGAATGCAGAATTTAAAAGCAGCATAGTACAGATATATTGTGGCTGGTAAGTTTGCTATTTCTACCCCCTCATGTGCCAAGAGCTGTTACATGGAAATAAGCATATTGACAATGTTATTCATGATTTCAGTGATATATAAATGATAGCTTCTGATACATCACCTCTGATGCTGTGAACTTCTCCCTTGGGCCCGCAGTTATCCACAACTTGACACCCTTTAGCTTCTCCATAGACAGCTCATCCTTCATGCTAGAGGAGACAGTATTTATTTAACCTCTGAGGTATCTTTCAATATTAATACAAAATAATAATAATAATAATAAAATTAATAAAAAATTATAGTAATAGCTCTAGATAAAGAGCAGACAGGTCAGTGTTACACCACAAACATATTAAGTTACCTTTGGATTTTCCATTGTGCACGGAGTCTCTTCTGCATGGATTTGTATCCATTGTTCGTAGTAAACAGCTCTCTTTTTGAAGCATTAAAGACCACTGTGTTGTGCTGTTCCTTCTCCATACTTTCTTAGGTTCATTCACCACAGTCGCCTCTTAGATGCACCCATACACCTAGAAACAGGGTTTAACTCTT
The DNA here is from genome assembly GCA_029490765.1 of Euthynnus affinis. Lineage (NCBI taxonomy): Eukaryota > Metazoa > Chordata > Actinopteri > Scombriformes > Scombridae > Euthynnus > Euthynnus affinis. The sequence continues at coordinate 5,750,073 of CM055840.1, read as the reverse complement.
AGTTAGATCCCATTTAATTAGCTATGAAGTGTCTTTAAGCACATTATTACTATTTTAGCTAGTTATGGGTTAAGTTAGCATGGCCGTATTTGAAATTCCAGTCTATACTTAACCAGTATTCACTTGGAAACATTGTAACTTACTAGTTGGTCACTTTAGTAACAAGTTAAGCATCCATTGTCGTACGTTAGAATACCGTTAGCAAATATAGCTAAGGAGCTAGCTATAAGTTATTCAGGATGTAACGTTATCATTAGCCGCGCAGCAAGTAGCTGGGTGTCATTACCTCACGTTAGCGTCCGATGCTTGACATTAATGTTTCTCTTCTCTATGAATTGTTCCCCTATAAGATAAATTCCCAGCTGCGACACTGTTATTATCTTACATTCACAGATAAGCGTTGCCAGGCTCTCCTAGCAGTGATGCATTATGGGGGAGAGTGGTGACCATAGTAACCGCATAGCAACCGAGTGACGCAGCAGTGGAGTAAACCCATAGACTGTATAAAATAACCCTAAACATAATATAGTACACTCACCGTCATCTCACCTCACAGTCTCAACTGGCAGATAGTGTTTGCTGAAGGTGTGTTCAAAAGTGCAATTATAATATTTATATAGTTATAAATTATTACTACAAATGGAAGCTGTCAAGCGATTTTTTTTTATGAATGAACCATCACACTCACTACACAGAGGTTATTAGGCTTTGAAAAGACCTGTGGCTACACTAAGGTCACAGAAGAATGACAAGGTTAATCACAATAATTATGTCACTGTGAACAGTTTGCAATATTATCTTATTTTCTCCACCTGTGATGTTTGACAAACCCATATCTGAGCGGGGTGAGCAAGTCAGGTGAGACCCAATATAATGTCAAGTCCACACTAATATAAAACACCAGGTAAAATCTCAACATGAAGACATGTGATCTCTTGCATGTTCTTTAGATTGCACTAGTGGCTGAAACGCTGAGATTTCAGCAGATAAAACAGCTCCCGTCTGCTGTGACTCCTGAAGACACGAGTGACCTGCTGGTGGAGGAGAGCAAGAGCACAGTGAGAGGGAAGTGATTTACTGACACACACTCACACAGTCCAGCACTACACTTGACCTGAACTCTGCTCCTGTCACACCAATCTGCCTCTAATGAGGAAGAGAGGAGCAGTAATGGGGAAGCTTGTGTTTTCTGTCTGTTTGAAGGCTCTGAGAGTTTGAACAGGAGGATTTTGACGCTGATGTCGATCCTTTTCTCAGGCTGGTAAGAGCAGAATCCTAGACAGAATTCACAATAGTAGTTTGGGGTTAATTGAAGCCCTCTCTGGCCCAAGACATAATTGATTGTTTCTGTTTTCCATCCCTTTCAATTCTGTTGCAAACAATCGAATGATCAAACCTTCTTGTATCTGAGGTTAACCTTCCAAAGGAATTACTAGAAATTCTGTCCCCCTTTGAAAATAGCTTTGTCAGAGCTGTGAAAGTCTATAATCCCTGGCATCTTCCAGGCCCCCTGTCTAGCTCTGGGCACGCTGAATCATTCAAATTCCATCCTTATGGAGATGTAACAGTTTAAAGATCATGTTTCATTTGATCAGCTGTCCAAGCACTTCTCCTCATAAGCTTTGAATCTGTTGGAGTCCTAGAGTGGGTTGGAGCAAAAGAGATGTTTAATTTTATGATTTTTTTGTAACAGACAACAATAAAAGTTAGCTGAACTATTGGTTTTGATTCCAATAGGCGGGTCCACCATGTTGAAAATGCGTAAGAACCTCTTTTATCATGTCTAGCCAAACCACTCTTTATTTAACAACCATCATGTGGCAAAATCCCTTCTTCATACTCTGTTAAAGGACAATATCAAGTTTTTGTTTTGTTTGTTTTAGGATCAGGACAGTGTCAGCAGTGACAATGTGAAATATGCTCCATGTAATTTATGGTAAATGAATGCAAAAACATTGCTAGAAGTCACTCGTTTATCACTGCGCCTAAACACAAGTGACAGGGCTACTGAGGCAGCTTTAATTGAAAGATCTCTCCTCCTTCAGTGTGGTGCGATGGCAAACTGAAACACCTACACACAACACTCAATATTCATAAGAATATGCTACTGATCAGACTGCCAAACTGCTATGTACAAGTGAGCATCATCTCTGACTGACTCTTGTGTCCAGATGCCAGATTGCTGTATGAACAAACAGCCTTGTACTTGACAGATATGTCAAATGTAAGCATGGAAAGACACTGAAATGTGATTTGAAGAGTAGGAGACAAAAACAGATGAAATGTCAGTTTTGTGTGTTACAAGTGGAAGCAGTTGAACTGTCATTTGAGGGGTAAGATATGAATAAATACGCATGATATGAATATGTGGTAAGAGGAGGTTACAGTGAGCAAGACCTGGAACAGCTGCGAGAAGTCCTACTTCTTCTGCTGCAGCTGCGAGAGCTTTGCCTGCTATGAGACATGAGGGTTAAACATCACCATAAATGTACGAGAGAAAAATGAGAGAAACCAAACACATGCGCACACAAGTATGTAACATAAGGTTATGAACATTTCAGCCACATCGAGCTGGATCTGCTCCCAGAATAAGAGCGACGGTGCCAATGTCTGTCCTCTACCGCATGAATCTTCCTTCCATTAATATCAGGGCTCGGAACAGGATTGAAATTCGATGACACCCTTGTTTTTGAGCATCAGCATGCGTTATTTCGCCTGCTTTCTGCATAAACTCCTGTGAGGAAACACATGAATACTTTACTTTTTGCTGCTGCAGAACTCCTTGGTTGCTTTGGCTGTATGTTTAGGATCCCTGTCATGTTGCATGCTGCAGGGCGACTAGTAGATATTTCATTTGGGACACAATTCCTACACTGTTTACTTAGATGTTCACTTGTTTAAAACCGCAGGAACTTGTTGCTTTGGAGTCTGTATGCTGATATATCATGGCGGCCATATATCATCTCTCACATTAAGGTCTTGCCAGCTGCACCTGCTGTACAGGTTCTCCACAGTGAGGCAGTGTTCAGTGCGTACGGGTGTCCCTATCAGAGAGATTCCTGCTGCTGTGGCAATAACAATCTATGAAACCTCTACAGACTCTTTAGCTATAGGGCTTTTTAGTGCCTACACTTCATCTATAAATAGACTGCAGCCAGGTTCTGTTGAGCTCTTTCTAGTTTTGGAGTGGATAGAGGAGAATTTCATTAAAGATGGTAATGGTTTTCAGTCCAGATCCTCCTCACATGGAACCCTGTTGCTTATCATTGTTGCTATGCAGTTAGATGGATCATTTAAATTGGGCATGTAAGGTGAATGTGCTTGAACACCTGGACAATCAGCAGCACTCTGTGCCCTGTGGACCAGGATTAAACAGCACTTAATTAGGGATTAGACAGAATTTCTTGCTTTAATTTGTGTGTATTAGCATTTTTTTCCCAAGTACAGCAACCATAGCAATTCCTGCGACTTTAGCCTTTAAAGAACTTTTAAAGATGTAACTTTGCTAAAATGTGGAAATCAGAAAACCAAGATATTTTGTGTGCTTATGAGACAAAACCCGATGCTGATGTTTTGTGATTAAATGGGCTATTTTAGATGTTGAGAACAGCTGAGAAAAGCTGATATTGTAGCTGTTTGAATTAAAATCTGCGTCTTATTCTCTTTTAAAGGAGTAGTACCAACATTGTGTCCTTACATCTAGCTTTGCTTTAGATTTAAACAACATTAACTATTATAATCCAAACTTCTCAAAGGCCAGGAGACATCTCCCAACTTTGAAAAATTTAGATTTTGTCTTACATCTCAGTCAATGTTCCTTGTTTTGGGCGCTATATAACATTTATAACTAATTAAGACAAAGATGACACGTACCAAAAAGTCTGATCTTGTCTTTAATCAATGTTACTGTGTTAATGAGATTAACACAAATCTCTTTCACAGTATGAAAGCCGCTGTGAGGCAGAATGTACTTGAGTGTCACCGAGCGATTCAGGCTAGTTGGTTGTGGACATTTTCCATCTTTACAATAATGATTACCATAAGGTAAACAATGGCAACAGGTGTCCAATAACCACACTGTGAGGTAGGACATGTCACATGTGTGAAAGTAAATAATCATATTCATCGTATCTGATTCAGATGATTAACTTTGAAGGGGAAAATTGAATTTAGTTGAGCTTTTTTATCTTTACTACTTGTTTACATGCAAGCACTGCCCAAGCAACTGCAGTAGCCAAGGGTATGGATATGGTTAATGCTGCAGGCAGATATATCTGTACTTTTCCTCCTGATCTGCTCCAAAGACTTAATATATTAGTTATTTCATTCTCCCCTAGTGGATCAGGCTGTCCTGCTCTAAAATGATTACACTTATTCCATTTTCCACTGGTGGATCAGGCTGTTCCATTCTCTGGCTGTCCTGTTCTGCATTTCATTAATCTGCTTTATTCCTTTTTAAACAGGCAGGTCTTTACTTCACATAGAGAAAACCCTTTATGACATGTCTTAGCATTTGCATGTGCTAGACAGTCATACACGTTTTATGCCATCTTTGTTCCACCTGTGACTCAAGACATTTAAAATGACATTTTACAGTGCATGGCTCTTAAGTCATGTCTTTTTGCTATTAGGCTACTAATACTGTCAATTTTGACATTGCATTTGTGTGATGGCTTTCTAAAGATAAGAAAAACCTTCATATTTTCTTATTTAATGTAATTAGTTTTTTATCAGTATTATATTCAAATAATGATCATGAGTGAAGTAGTAGTATGCAAAGTAGTTGAATCCATGACAAATGACAAAACAAATGAAACATTATTACCTCTGTATTAATTATTGTCAGTAAATAAAATAGATTTTTTACATGTTCATAATAAAACAAACTCATGTTATATTACTATATTTGAAATTAAATAGAATAAGTATACACATGATACGTCTTAGAAAGGCGTTAGGGAATGTGTCTATAGTTTGCTGGGCTCCAGGACTGGTTTCACTCTCAGGACGCCCTCCTGGGAACACGAAGCAGCCAGCACCCCGTCTCTTCTCCACAGTCGCCCCTGAACCAGTCCCCTACTGCTCCCTGTAAGACACGATCAACACAACATGTTCATTCGTGTCCAAGCTTTGAAATGGCTCACAGGTGATAAGCCACAAAAGTAGAATAGAAAAAACACAAAGATCTGTCAGTATACAGCAAATATGTTTGAATGTTAAAATACAGAGATTTATGGGAATCTAATTTGTAATTTGTTCATTTATATTTCATAATTAATGCATTCACACTAACAATTGAAAATCCTCAATAGTCTCAAGGTTATTGTTGAGCAAATGATCAAAATTGTATGTTAAATATTCCAGATGAATCGCCTACATGGAAAATGACAATCAAAACACTGTGAAAGCATCTGTGGCTGAATTAATCAGCGTTATATAATAAAACCTGCATGCGCATACAGTATGTGTGACCCCCCGTTACTTTGTAAGTGTTGTGACCGACGAGAACGGCTGAAGTACAGCAGATGGGAAGTGAACGACTTACTAACCTGCCCACGGGCTCTCGCACTCGTACAGCATCCACTCATCGCTGCGGAAAGTGCTGTGGAACCACATGGCGTGGTCCAGTGAAGCTGAGAAATGGGCCCTGTAGTTAGGATAAGGCAGCAGTGCAGTGCCCAGGAACGCAAAGTCGGATACGTAAGCCGCCACGCAGCAATGCAGCTTCATGTTGCCTTCACCTACACACACACACACACAAATGAAAAAGCATTTGTCTTGTTATTCATTTTACAGGAATACCCTACAATCGCCCAGCGTAGCATCAGATGCTATTGAATGTAGTATGTGGACATATGTGAATAGGGTACTATGATTCATCAAATGTGTTTTACCAATATATCCTCGCGCTCGCACCCAAAACAGCTTCTTGGGATCAGTCGCAGCAGACCTGTACAGCTGTTGTGGGTTGACTGGCTTTATTTCAATGGGGACCTCATTAGCCAGCAGTTTGTTGAGGCCTTGTTTCGCATTCTCTTCTATGTCTGGTTTACTGTAAAATAATGAAAAGGGAACACAGATTATGAATTTCAACCTAGATATTCACTAAATCGACTGACACCATTAAAACATAAGAAATCTCTTATCTAGTAAAACGCTGAAGTCGTGTGCAAATCCGTATCCAACAATCCTTGTTGTGTTGATACTTCTGTGTCTATTCGAGTCCTCTGCTAATGTTGCTTTGTCACTAATAAAAAGAATTAGTCTATCTATTCTACCTGAGATAAAGCTGGATGAGCTGCTCTACGGTGAGGAGGTCTTCAGGCTGAGGCACCGCCGGCATGGTGAACTGGTGCTGCAGGGGACTCGGCTGCAGCATGTGGAAGGACGCTTGGCAGATCAGTATAGGTTTTCCATGCTGGATGGCCTTCACAGAGCGCACCGTGAAACTGCGGCCGTCTCTCGTGCGGTCCACCTGGTACAGCACTGGAACCTTAGGATCCCCTAAAAAAAAAAAAAAAAAAAAAAAAAAAGAGAGACAGCTGTGGGAAAACAGCCACTGGGACACTCTGTGGCCAATTATGGTAGATGAGGGACTGTTTATAGTTAATTAACCAGCCACCTTTTTTAATATTTGGGTTGCACTAGCTCTGGCAAACACTTGAAATCATGCTTCATCTCACCTGCTCGTACAAAGTAGCAGTGGAGAGAGTGGGCGTAGAGATTATCGTTGACAGATTTGGCAGCAGCCACCAGGGCTTGGCCGACTATTTGACCCCCAAACAAACGCTGAGTGCGGGGCACCCAGTGGTGAGTCCCTCTGGGGAAAAAAAATAGAGACACAACTGAAACACATGTAATGCAGTCTCACTAGAGTCTCACTTTTTTCATATTAAAGCCAGGACCCAATCTCAAAATAATTACTACATCTGAAAAACCCCATAATGCAGGTTTAATTATCCTGATTGTACTGATGTTACTCAGTAATGTGTGGGCGTGTACAGCCTGGACTTGACATCTCTCTCACTCTTCATTCTTATCACCTGTTGGTTGGCGTGGGACATGTTACACCATAAACCCAAGCAGAACTTTGTCCCCCTTCAACCTGAGCCACAACAACTGAAAACATGTGTCCAGGGCTTTTAATCTCAAATGATGCATTACATTTTGTGAGCGGAGTTTTATATATGAAACCAAAAAGTACAACCTACAGAAACAATACCTGTTAAATGTTATTTCAAAAAAATGTACAACTTTCCTCTTGAAATGTAGTGCAAAAACTAGTGTAACAATATGATGATTTACAAGTCTGCCCTTATTTTATATAATTCAAACACACATTTAAAGGCCTCATTCATTTCTATTCATTTGTTATTTTTTGGTAAACCAAAATAGGAACCTAGCAAGCTGACTCAATTATTTCCAATAACATTTAACTTAGCCCTCGAAAAGCATCTGTACAAAAAGATATACAAAACATTTACAGCACCTGACCTGAAGGAATTAATTCATGAACTGTCGCCATTATTAAGCCAAAGTAAAGTGACAGACTCCAGCCAGCTACCTGTACAAGTCAACGTCGAGCTTCTCCAGGTTTAAAACGCTGGTGACCAGGACGCTCCGGAGGTCCTTAGTAAACGGAGGTGCGGGGCTGTCCGAGCCTTCATCTCCAAGAGATTCCGGCGACACCGAACCGGCTGAATGATCATTTCTATGTGTTGACACACTAGCGTCACGGCTAGCGTCCTCTCCCTTTTCTGCCATGTTTGATTAGCGGCTTCCTCTGTCAACACATAAACACGTAGATACTACATCCGCTTTGTGGGACCAGTTGTTTCGGTTTAACTGGTGTTTGACTTAACTGGTGACTTCCGCGTGCATAGGCTGTGGTTGCGATGGTGATATGAAGACGCTACATCATCCATGCAAGATGCTCGAGCATGGATGTATAAGCGCTCGAGGAGAGGAAGCGGAATGAGAAAGTAGGTGACTGTGTCATGCCTGTTTAAAACATTGTCAACGTCTAGTAGAAATGAGAAATGCCAGACTTTTTTTTTTTTTTTTTTTTTTTTTGCTGTTTTATACAGTTTATTTTAACTCTAGTCTATCAAAACTAGATCGTTGTTGCACCTGTAAATAGCTGAACGTGAAATTTAGCAAATCAGATGTCATTTTCTGTGTTGTGGTAGATAGTTCTAAAAATATCTGCTTATGTCTTTGTTTTTATTTAATATTAAGGGAGATTGGGAGGGAAAGGGTTTTGTTTTTGTCTTGTAAAACCGAAACACTTGCAATAAACTATAAATCGCACCAAAGCGTTGACCAAGCTTGGACAAGCAACGCACAGATTTATCCTTAAACATAAGTGTTTTCAAAGTTTTACAAAAGAAAATACTTTAAATCCCAAATGAAGATTGAAATAGGTTATTCTTGCCATAATCATTCCTCTTGTTCATACAGGCCATTATAAGATCCCTTTATAATGCAGCTAAAATGTAAGTAGCCTAATGGGGGACAAAATCCACAGTCCTCCTAATATGAAGCTTCCATTCAGATTACTCAAATCAAATTGATATCTTTCAACGTCACAGTCTTTTTAGTGCCAAAGTCCCTCTTTTTGTTACTAAACTTCCACTGCAGCTCAACAGGGAAACACAAAGAGGGAATTTGATACTAAAAAGACTGTAAATGTGTCAGATATCCACTTGATATGATTAACTCAGACTGCTGAAGCCTCATATAAGCTTCACATTAACTTTTAAATGCATTTTGGACAAAATGACTGTATGCACACTATGGATTTTTACATTGAAAGCACATTTAAAGGGGATCTTTTAATAGCCAGTATTAATAGGAGGAATGATTGCAATGAGTCTCTTTCAGTGCTCATATGGACATTTGACTGTTGTTTTAAGACACACTTGAAAAATTGTGAACCTGTCCTTTAATAAACGATTTACTAATGAATAGCTAAAAAGTGTCACACTGGAGTTTCTCAGATGTATCTGAAATGTCTGCCTCCGCCCCAGTACAGTGGAGGTGAATGAAATCTTACAATTATTATATTGTGGTTCCCACAGATTTGAAGAAAAAAAAAAAATCAGCAACATGTCTTTCCAGAAACAGCATCCCCATATAGTCTGGGGTTTTCATGTAGGAGCTATTTCTTTTGTAGAAAGTGGTTCCTGTTTTGGTTTGGTGTGCTAAAGATAAAGGGGTAAGAGGGAGAATGGGGCTTCCAGCTCTCTGTGTGAGTAGGGAACCATAGAAATGCATAATTCAAGTACACAAATATACTGAGCTGAAAGCCTTAGACTCCCACACGTGTTGTCAGTGCGTGCACTACTCTTTACTGAGCTGGTGTGCCCCATGTTGCCAACCAGCAAGAGCAGGTAACCCCATCTAAATGAGGTGCAGGTGGCACATAACGTGGCTGAATCTCTATCAGCTGATGTTCAAACAGCAAGTAGTTAGACAGATGCAATTGTAACACTATTATTGACAATGACCTGTACTGAAGTATTGTAACAGTTGAATATATGAAATGTGCCTTTAACGTGTGTCGCTTACCAGTGATGTCATCAAACTGCGTTTGTTATGGTTTGAGTTAGTTGAGAGCATGCTACTACGCTGGTCGGATGTTTATCCACGACTCCTTGCTCCTTCCTACTTCTCTCAACTCAGTGATGATAATAAGTCCGTGTGGTAACTATTTATTTCATGTATGAATATATTTAGCAGCCGTACAACCGGGCTTTGTAAGGTTGGAGTGTTTTAAGTTTATGTACAAATAAACGACGAGTATTTGTGAAATCCCACACTCTGTCGACGTGCCTTTCTACCCGCCTTCTCACTCCAAGCTACACACGGACCCAAAATCGTCACAGTATACTATATGTTTATGGTTTTGGAGCACATCCATGTATTTTGCCTATGAAGTGTCTGGTCTGGGAGGTTTAGGGATAAAACACAACTCACTTTATGTCATTAAACGCACAATATGTAATTTCAGCCACTAGGGGTCTCTCAATCGAAACAATAACAAAAGACAGAGTGTGATGATGACGGTGTGAAGTAGCAAGGGATCATGGGAGTTGTTGTCTGCGTTGTTAAATAATCAGCTTCACCGGGACATGATTACTCTGGTGTTATGGTTCAGGATGTTTTTACCGGGAGCCGAATCACCCGCAGAGGTCTCCTCCTCTCCAGAACAAACAGACCCGGGGATTACAGGTAAGAACACTGAATAAAACTGTTTCTTTTAAAAGATCGGAGTTTCTCCGACTACGTACGGCGACCCACGGACGTCAAATACAGGCTGTTAGCTGAGCTGCTGCTAACACTTTAGCGGTATATTTCTCTAATAACTTTACATTCAGACGTTTGTCCGTTTTCTCCCGGGAGCCGAATTATCCGCAGAGGTCTCCTCTTCTCCCAAAGCAAACGTACACGCAGATTAAAATCGGTAAAATACTAATTAAAACCGTTTTACCTAAAAATAAAAAAAATAAAAAAAAATCAATGTTTCCCCTAAGTTTGGTAACGTCCGGTTCGGTTTCTCCTAGGAGCCAAAAACAAACGTACACACCGTTAAAATACTACTTAAAGCTGTTTCACCTTAAAAAAAATCAATATTTATATATATGTTTGGTGATCACCGGACTTCCTGTAGGGGCTGTTAGCCGAGCTGCTGCTAACATTTGCCCAGTTTATTGCTCTGATAACTTGAGATCCAGACGTCCAATGACTAAAATCCTTCTCCCAGCTGAACGATACATTTAAAAAAGACCTAAATTTATCATGAAAATGTGGCTTAAAACTGAATGAAAGTCGATTTTATAACGGTTTCTATGGGTTTGAAAATGGTTGGAAACCTTGGGATAATATAACCACACAACTCAACATAGGTCTAGTTCTTTTTAGACATTTTAATGGGGAATAATTACATATTATACCTTTTTAATGTATAATGCTTTGTATACGTCTTGTTCTTGTTGGAACGCAATGAGTAGACCAAAATATGTAGACCTCATCTCCATCTCCACAACTCATGACATCATGGGAATAGTTCCGTTCTCAGAGTGGAGTGTAATTACATCAGAGAATGTGCATGAATTGGACGGAATTGCACTGTGTGATATCATAATACAAGTTATCTGTTGGCATATCAGATCTCAGCAAACCCTCATGAGAGTCAGACCGTTTAGTTACAGCACCTGTTCATCAGAGTGAGACAACCATCATTGATAGAAACCTTTTAATCAGAGACACGCAGACCGAAACCACAGATTGTGATTCTACAGCTTGAATCCACCAGCGAATAGAGTCAGCCAAGATGATGCTGGACTGTGAGACCGAGGAGACACTCCCTAAACATCAAGAGGAGTTGAAGGCTCAGGTTCACACTGACAAAGACAAGGACGAGGCACTTGCTGCTAAGGTGGAGGACCAGAATAGAGAAATAGAGTCTCTCCGCCAACAGCTAAAGGAGATGGACAAGGCCCTCCAGAGTGCTAAGGGAGAGTGTGAGGCACTCCACCAAAGGATTAAGTGCATGAATGGTATGGTGGCTCGAGAGGGCGCCATGAGATACCAGGATGAAGCCATGAGAAAAGGGCTTTACCAACAACTGAATGAGGTGAAAAGACAGTTGGAGAAAGAGAGGAGATTGAAGAACAAATTTATGGCAGCGGAGAAGAAAGCGAGGAACGAAGCAGAACAGTTGCAAGAGCTCCAGAGGGTCTCGAGCAATGTGAAGCCTGCTCAAGATGAGCTTGAGAAGACAGAGGCACTGAAAAAATTGAAAGAAGTGCAAGTTGAGTACAGCAACAGCAGACAAAGGTTTGCTGCACTGATCGAGCAGGAACAGGACAAGAACAAAGGTCTGGAACGAGTACTTGAGCAGTTAAAAGTTTCATACAATGAGATCAAGCTCAAGTATGAAACTGACCTCAAGTTTGAGAAAGACAAGAATAACACTCTGCAGAAAGTGCTGCAAGAGGAGAGAGTTTATTTTGGAGAAAGGATTTCAGATGATCTGGAGATTATTGAAAAGCTGAAGGCTGACAAAGATCATATGCTTCAGCAGAAAAAGGAGGAAATGCGAATCCTTCACCAGAGGGAGAAGTCCCTTACCCAAGCGCTGCACGATCTCATATCGCAACTCAACACCAAGGCAAAGGAGGACCTTCAGCAGAAAAATGCTGAGGTGCGGGTCAAGGTGGTGCAGCGGAAAAAGGTGCCCCTCTGTGATTCGCAGGCCCTCAAGCCCCTGGAGGAGGTTTGTGCCTCAGCAGAAAATCTCCCAACAAAAAATAAGAAGTCGTCATCATGGACACGATTCTGCCGCTTCATGGGATTGAAGAAGAGAGAGAGAGAGAGAGAGAGGAAGAATCCAGAGTGCAACTAACATAGTTTAATGAAATGTCAATAATATACTGAAGAAATAAATGTTCTGCTTGTTTGATTTTGTTTGTCTATAATTATTAAGTGGTCTTACTGTCAACACTGAAAGTTCCAAACCTCTGTATTTGCTGACAACATTCAGCACTAATGCAGTCTAGAGCAAGCATCTCTGTGTGAATACAAATGCTCAGCTTAAAACACAATATGCATCAATTATGAAAATACTTCACATTTAATATTTGTAACCTCTTAAAAAATATAACACGTTTAGCAGAACTTCTAAAGCAGAAAAACCCCATATACATGTCCTTATCAGTAGTAACAGCAATGATCTCTTTTCTGATCAACTCAACAAAACTGCAGCATATTCAGAAAAAGCTCGCACAGGCTTCCACTGCATCACCGAATCAATTTCAGAAACTTTCTGCATGTCTATAAATCATTAATTGCTTACCCTGAAGATACATCTCCAACATTCTTTTAAGATGTAAAACCTCTACCTGTTAGGTCATCTGGAACAAATTTGCATCCTTTTCTGAAATAAGCTGTATTTAGTTGCTGAGTCATTTCAGAGAAGCTGTTCCGTTGGGACTATAGGATGTAAAGCATGAATCATGCCTCAGAGCAATGAGGAAAACGTGTCACGAGCTCAGGCACCAGTTCATATTGTTGCCTTTTTCATTTCACATGATAGAGTTGGTTTTGTTTTACATCCTTCAGTCATTTTGACGAGGATTTTCATTAGATTTTTTTAGCATTAGTCACAGATTTTTAAAAAAGTTTCAGTCAGCACATAGTTCATCAGTTGATTGAAGTCAACATCACTGTCTTCATTTGTGACATGTTCACTTGACGTGTCCTCATCTCAAAGCTCATCATTATAATTATATTTAATATGACTCAAAACCTCGGCATAAGAACATCTCACTGCCACCTCATTAAAGTGTCATTTTCACAAGTATGAGATGCAGCAGATATTGTACCATAAGTCCCTACGCTGTAATGTCTGAACACAGGAAGGATAAAAGAAAAAATTCAAATGAAACAATGTATGCTATATTTAAGTTTTAAAAAAAAAAGTTGTTTCAGCTTGTTTACACTTTAAAAGAGTATGCAGCCATGCAAACAGCTCTATGAGGCTACTTACGCAGAGTGGTGGCAGCGTGCTAACATGCTAACCATGACAATGCCAACATGCTGATGTTTAGCTGATATATTGTTTACCATGTTCACCAACTCAAGCACATTAGCACAAAATATAAAGTACAGCTAAGGCTGATGGAAATGTCTTTCCACATAAACCAAAGTGTTGGACAAATTAAAATTTTCCACTTTCAGGTTAAGGGAATATAAAAGTTTGGGGTTTTTTTATGTGTATTTATTTCAATTCACCCCGAGGGGAATGTCTGTACCATATGCCATAGCAATCCATCCAACAGTTGTGGCAATGTTTCATTTTCACAAATATGTCAACGTGTTCACAACGTAGAGGTTATAAATATATTATTTTTCAGCCTGACATTAATTTGAATCAACCATACCAAATAGGGAAGCTGCTACAGTTAGTGTGTGAAGTATTGGGTTTGTACTTGATTTTGAAGGTTGAAAATGGAAAATACAGTGTGAAATATGACTTTACTCATTTTGAACCAATTTTATTCAATTAAAATGGGTGCAACCAACAGACTGACAAGATCATAAATAAAGAGAGCATTTCCAACCATAGAAAATGTGACAAAGTGTTTATGTCCACTAAATAGATGGTTTAATAATATGACCAAAGTCCCTCCTCCACTCAAAAAGGTGTTTGACTCGTTGTTACCTTACTTGAATGTTTGAGCTTCACTGTGCACAATGACGTATGTGCAGAGTGGTTTTAAATCTAAGTTTAAGATGTGCACATCTGAGAACAGTGGTGGATCAAGAAAATCTAACATGGGCTGGTTTGGGGAGTGTGTTGGGTCAGGGTCCTCAAATAAACACACATAGCCTACTACCTCTGCAGGTAAATGACCACACAAGAGCAAACATACAATGAGGTCCAGCATTGGGTCATGTGTCTCTCTGTCTTCATCTCTCTCTCTCTCCATCAGTTTTCTGTTCCTATCTCTTCATTTAGCTCTTCATCCTTAACGTTCTCTATCTCCCTCTTCTCTTTGTCTCATTTCCTGATCCCCTCCCTGTGTTTGTGTGCACAGAATCATTATATTTGCTAATTCAATAAAAAGAATTGATCTTCTGGCCTGGCGGGGACTATAGCTTTTAAAATGCGGTTTTAATCCCACAAGACCTTTTAACAAAACCCACTCCCCATGAATGAAGTGCTGAACTCAATATTCCCTTAACGTTATGGATTTTAATGTAACATAAACCGTTTGTTTTTGCATCACATTACAACAAGCCAACTGCAGTTCTTTGATATTGATTGAGACTCAATAAAGTGCGCAGGTTGTTTCAGATGACTAGATATTCAACATTCAAAGCAAGAACATGGCTACCACTTTAGAACAGGCTACAGTTATCATCTCCATACTAAGCATCATTGTGTCACCTGATCTCTTGCTGCCCCCTCCTATTAAACGCCCCGTGGACTGAGGTCAGCAGCACAGGCCTGTAGTTCGCAGTAGCCTTCTTCTCTAGCTTACAAAGAAGTGCTAGTTAACCTCCAAGCACAGCCACCTGTCTCACACCTGAAAAAGATAAGTGATTGATGAAGATTCAAGTGTATCTTAAAACAACAGTCAGTCCATATGAACAGTGAAATAGGTTTTCCTTGCTGTAATCATTCCTCCTGTTCATGCTGACTATTAAAAGATCCCCTTCAAATGTGCTTTCAATGTAAGTGATGGGGACAAAATCCACAGTGTGTCCACACAGTCATTTTCTGCAAAGATGCATTTGATGTGAAGCTTATATGAGGCTTCAGCGGTCTGAATTAGCATCAAATTCCCTCCGTTGCCTTTCTTTCCCCCTGGATGCTGTATCTTTACTTCTTCTCTTCACATGAAAGGCAGCCTGAATATTACACCTCTAATGGTGAAAGCTCACAACAGAAATGTTAAGTGATTTTTACCTAGTGTGTTTAACTCTGTGCATTTTATTCTGCATGTACTGTGTAGCCTATTTTTACATCAACCAATTAAAAATATGTATCTGGTTTCAATGTAAAACTGTTTTCTTTTCATGATTATTTAATTGTTTATTACCAAAAATATTATTGTGGGTTTACCTATATCTAAAGCTTTGATTTTTTTAAATTTTTTTGGCTATGAGGAGTAGAATTCCAAATAAGCTAACAAACACAGCCTACATTTTGTAAACTGTCAAGGCTAACATTAGCAAACATTAGCCTACTTACTGCTGGAAATTGGGGGAGAAAAACAGAGTTTGCTCTTCCTCTGGGATAGCTATCCAAAATCATGGATGTATAAATAGAACTGGATACATCGTCAGAGGCGAAGTCCCGTTCATTCCAATGAAAGTTGCTCAGTGGCAATGGCCCATTATAAAGAAATTACCCAGATGATAACATACTGCGCATGGTCTATGGGCTGTGGAGCATGGAGACTTCCACTGGCTGTGACGGCTAACTTCTGGTTTAGCCCTCTGGCTAACTTGAATTGGAAAAAACAGTTGAATCCTGTGGCTTTTCTAGACTTTCAAATGTGATCAGACTGAATGGGTCAAATTCTGATTTGTGGGGGTTGTGATGCTCAAAAATAAAAATAAAATAAAAATTCACTGCTTCCAGATGTCTCTTTCAAAATGTAAGTTTCCCATCAGAAGAATTCAAATTAAATTGGCATTTCTTCACATTTCTTTGGGCCATATACAAAGCCAAAATATATGAGCAAATTGGCACATTTGAACACACTTAAAGGCAACATCAGTTCAGACATGCACACACACACACACACACACACACACACACACTCCAGCATACAGTAACCGACACCACCTTGCGTTAACCAACACAAACACGAGCTCCCTCTCTCTTACCGACCCCACCCCTCCATCACAAGCACACTGTCATTCTGTGGGACACACGGAGCACATCTTGAGCACACACATAATGCACAGCAGCACAGCTGACTACGGGAGCTGGTTTAATCCAAAAAAAAAAAAAAAAAAAAAAAAAAAAAAGCGCAATGCTTCTTGCAGATGGGTCGGACCGTGGTCGGATCACGTTCAACGAACCGTACGTTTGTGCTATGAACGTGATCCGACCTAACAAACCAGACTGAGACCACCTCTTCAACAAGGACTCGGTCCGGTTGTTTTGGTCTGCATCTGCAGGTGTGATTGCTGTGTTCACACCTGCCCAAACGAACAGCACCAATGCCAAATGAATCAGGGTTCGATTCAAATAAGGCAGGTGTTGTTGTTAAAAGCTATCTCCGTTGTTCTGTAGAAAATATGCTTTGTGACGTGTTTGAGAAATAATCTTTTAGACTAACATTAAATTTATCACAAGCCTATAAACACACAATAGGCCTACTATTTCCAAAGTGTGATGAGGAGTCATCCAGGGTCCTTTAGAAGCTCTCTGGTGTCTGGAGTAGCGTGAAAAGTGAAATTAAAGTTTTCACTTATTCAGTTATAATGTGCAAGCACCTTAGTAGCCTAATTGATTAATCCCACTTTTCCCGTGTTGCCTAATGATAATTACCAAAGGTATAACTTTCACTTTTAAACAAACACCATCATATCAGAATGTAGGCCTACATGTTTTATTCAGTAGCCTACATGTGGACCATCACAGCTCAGAGTGAAAAAAGTCACAAAGTCCTCAGTTTTACCAAACTGCCATGAATCCAACGCTGCCTTCAAAGACTGCAGGGCATCCCACTAAAAGTTGTCCTCTGACATGAGCCCCGTAAAACCCGTTGAACGATGCCAGTCTTATACTCATACAGCCTTGGTTGGTCTAAGTTGATTTGGTGTCTTAATAAAATGGAAATGGAAAATTATCACTGTCTGATAAACATATATCATTCATAGGAAGCTCCTCTCCAATACTGGGTCTTTTTAGTTTTATTTATTTCATTTCTTTCTCTTTTTTTTTTTTAGCCAAAAAGAAGGTGAAGTCTCTTTTGAAAGCCGGGCTTTACGAGCAGCACTCGAAGGCGTCATGATGCTACGCGCGTAATGGATTTCCCCAGCACCGCTCCTGCAGGAGCTGCAGCAGCGGCAGCAGTCCAGCCACATTAAATCTGCTCCACCACTTGATGCCGCCGGTGACCTTGGCAGACGGTACTTACGTCTCTCAGTCTTGCATTGTGCTTTTCTATTCACCATGGCGTCATCGGACGGGCTGGACGAGGACTGCGTGTTGCAGCGGGGAAGATCTCAGAGTGACCCGAGCAGCATCACCGAGGTCCGCTTGGGTGAAGCGCACAGAGCAGGTAAGGAGGAGAAGGGGGGCCTGTAAGGCATGTTGGACAATCTGTCATCTGCTCATTAGTTTGTGCTTTTGGCAGGTGGTTGGATAGGAAACACATCACGGTGTCGGGGCTCGCCTGCAGCGCGCCGATCTCATCAGCGGTGATCCCGTTGAATTTGTATGCAACAAACGAAGGTTGTGTTGTAAACGTGCGTCATTTACTACATGCACTCACTGCATTGCTGTGTTGTCGGCCTCATGTGTGAAACTGCTCTAATAATGATATCATTTTACATAATGAATCTGGAAAATATGTGTCATGTAACGTAGCAGATGTTGTCCAACTGGTGTCATGACTGTAATGACTCGTTTTCCAGTGGTGTATTCATTATAGCTTAATAATGGCATGCAGTGATTTGCTGATTTTTAGTCATTTGCATACCCATATGCTTAATAGCCATACTGGCAGTGGTATACAGCATTACCTCCTGTTTTCCCCCCATCAAGCTGTCACCTACTCATTGCCCAGTTTATTCCTCTCCTTGTCATCAAGCTGTGACTGGCAACCCCAAAACAAAACTGTCATCAGTTCCTTGCAGATGATGCCATGATCAGCGCAAAGAAACTCACCCCACCGAAAACTGCTGCATGTCCTCTATGTATTTTTTATGATCTAATTTTTTTTTTTTTTTTGATGTATGAGTTGAGTTTTTTTGCAGCACGAGAAGATGAGAGTGTAAAACTTGCCATCACACATGGACTGCAGTATGTTGAGCTGAAGCTGATGAGAGTGCTGGTTGTGTATTTGGCTGTTTCCATGGTGATCCAAATGGCAGAAGGCAGCACTTGGCTCTCCAACTGTGAGCCGACATGGTGTTTGTCTGCTCCACTAACTGTTCGTGTTTTTTTTTGTGTGTGTGTGTGTATGTGTGTTCAATACACTCGGTGATGTACAGCAGCCAGCCATTCAAAGTGAAATGCCACTTAGGCTGTGAATCGTGTTTTTTTTTTTTTTTTTTTTATGTGAGATGGGATTCACATTTCCACTGGACAGACGTTCACTGTTGTTCAATCGCTCCCCAAGCAGCGCTCGTATAATATACTGCTTTGAAAGGTATTGAACGGTGGAATCGATAGGAAAACATGATAAATCACTCATTTTGACTCGCTGGCCCTTGACGTAGCTGTCTGCCAGCCGTCATCGCCCACGTACTGTAGATTCAACTGGTTTCACAACACACAGAGTGGCAGCAGAAAAAAAGTGATGAGTTGGAACAGAGAAGATGATACCGTACAGCTGTTGGGGCTCTATTAGTGAAACCTAGTCTGATGTGTGTGGGGGGGAGTTACAGTATAATATAGGAGACAGTACTCTTCTTCATATCATAGCACACTGACTGTACTACACTTTCATTTTCACTTGTGTGCGATGTTACAGTCTGTTTGAACATCAGGCCCTTTCACAGGGACGTCTATCTTTAGATATAAGGGCCACAGCAATACTGCGGAGAGGATCTTCAAGTTCTCTTGCCAACGGCGGATATTGTTGTATCCATGCCCTCAGTTTCGCATCCAGTACTTGTCACGTTGTCATGGTTGTTATGGTTACATAACAGCGTTGGTGTATGTGAAACTCTTGAGACAGCACTGGCCTGTGATATACCATTCATTACCATCTTAAATGGAATGCCAAATTCACCCAGATCCCCCCCCTAAAGCAGATTTCATCCAAAGCTGACATTTCCTGTGCAGCGTCAGGCAAGCAAGCAGGCAGAGCTCGGGCAATGCAGCAGTGAAAACCTGCCTCCTGTCCTCCCCCACCCCTCTGCCCCCCCCCCCTCTGCTTGGTGCTAACCCTTTCGTAGCCCTGGCACCCCATACTGCGGCTTTGATCCTGCCACTTGAAGAACCATCTCCATTAAACGGGAGAAAAGGGGAGGGGGTGAGGTTAGAGAGGGGGGGGGGGGGTGACGGATCTCTGATGGTGGCATTATCATGGCACCCAGCTGGGCAATGTCAAAGTGAATCAGCTACACAATAGACTGGACTTCATCTACAAATGACTTCTTTTTCCATTGTGATACTTTAATGATGAAGTAGGAAAAAATGAAGTAATTCTGGGTACAACCAAAACAGAGGAATCACTTTGTGCTGAGAGTGAATGCTCACTTAATGCTTTCAAATCAGATTCTCATGCTGCTCATTTTGATGCCATATAAAGCACACAGAGCACTGAGGACATGAATTCATGTTTCGTGGAACTCACCACCTGAGTGCCTGCTTGATAATACTGTGTTCTGCCACCTATTACATAGAGACAGCAGACTGAGCACAAAACACTGTGCTATGGATAAGAATTACATCAAATTCTTTCATTCGGAGCCAGCCATAAGCAGCCGCTTTGCTCAGCATATATACAGGTTACATCATTAGCTCGGCTGGAGATGATGCAGGAGAACAAGCGCAGCCAAAACATTGTAGCCCAGAGGTGGAACTCGTGCTGCATTTAAATTTTGGCATATGCAGTAGCCAGCAAATGGGATATTCATTACTTTCATCAGGAGAAAGACAGCACGGGGGCAATGTGACACTTATCGGCTCTGCACACAGAACTTGAAGAAAGAAAGACAGAAAGAATGACTCCAGTTTTTCCAACATTCACAGTCTGCTGGCAGTGATGACAAGTGTGATTTTGAAAAAAAAAAAACAACACAAAATGGGTGTATCCATGTTAGTTTGTACACATAGTACCCAGCTGTTTCATCAAGCAAGAACTATATGATGATTATACAATATTTAACCGTTTCATGGGTTTGACTTTCAGGTCATTCACAGATGTAATCTACTGAATATCTAATATAAAATATGTCATTTTCAGTGACAGATAAATTAACTTAAAGCTGCACTAATCAGTGTTTTTATATTAACAATTGAAAAATGACAATGTGTCATTTGACATGGCTTGCTTGAGTAATGAAGAACAGAGAATTTTCATCCAAACTGCAGTTCCCCTCAGCTCTATGGAGCGTTTTAGCGTCATTCAGCTCCTTGTTTTGGTTTTGCGGCCTGCAACATCACTGTTTTAATTCACTGTCCTCATCAGTGCTATTCCCAACCACAAGCGAGCAGCTGCAACAAACTGCAGACGGACAAATTTAGTGACTAGTTAGTGACAGATATTTTTTCTCAGGAGTTGGTGGAGACCAAAACAGGGCTAAAAGGAAGTAGAACGTTTGAATATAATCGGTGAACAGAATCTTGAATTGAATGCTAATGTTGGTTTATGTTACAGCTTGTGGCCATCAATTAATGCAGGTAAAGGATGACATGAGATTGTTCTCACCAAGCTAATTGCTGATGGAAGGTAGTGACATAGCTAAAAAGAAGAGGGGAAGATTTGCATTAAGACAATCTGACAGGTTGTAAATAAAACCCCATGTTAGACAAACCTATTTGGAAGTGAAAAAACAAGGTGAATGGTTAAACAATTAACTTCCTAACTACCAGTGAGACATTGAGCAGCATCTCAGGTGCACTTGCTTTCAGTTTCAAGTCCAAATAAGATGGTTTAATTAAACTGTTGGCTTGTTTACAGCCTGTATAAGTGTCTGACTGCTTGTGTTTTTTGCCCCGTCACTTTGCTGTAGTGATGTCACCATTATCCAGGTCTCAACAGTTAACCAGGTGAATACCAAATTCTCATAAACAACAGAAATTATGCTCAAAACAATAAAAAAAATAAATCAGAATGAAATATTCAACATGGATAGCACACAAAATGTCTTTATGTCTTAATTAGCATATTTATCAAATGTACTTTGGCAACAAGAAGGATTCTACAGTAAAATTGTGAGGCTGACTGACATCCTAATGATGTTGGAGCATTGTGGCTTCAGTTCAGGCTTAAGTTTGAACACGGCATCAAACTGCGGGTATCTTTTTTGATGCACACATATAGAAATGATTGAGGTGTACTGTCAGTCCCCAGTGTTGCCTCTAGCCTGCAGGAGTCTCTTTTCTTGCTACCCTCATCTCCATTTTTGAGCTGGTGCTGTTGTACTAATCTGACATGCTGCTCCAACATCAAAGGCTTTCTCCCTGGACTCCTCTGCCATCCTCCAACCGCTCCCACTCCCCCCTCCCCTCCACCCGCCATCCCCGCCCCACCCGCACCTCTCAGCTACTGATAGGCCTCGGTTTAGTCCTTACATTCGGTCAGAGGAGGTGGAAGGGGCCTGATGAAGAGATTAGGATTCCTTTCATTTGAATCAGAGTTCCCCATGTTTTATTTATCAGAAAGCTTATACATTCAGCAAGATTGAACCGAAAGAATAGCAAACCTGGCACCTGGCAGCTCACTCCTACATATATGTTCAGCTCAGCATCGCAGACATGAGTCATTTCACAGCAACTGCAGTTTTAGATGGGATGGGATGAAAGGTGTGCATAGCCGGTAATAGAAAAGCAATAAAGCAGTGTCACTTCTATTGTACACAGTTGTCTCTGTGGAAATGTCAGCTGTAAAGCGTTTGGCTGTGTGCCATGTCACAAAGTTTTGTCTTCATAGACTGAGAGCTCACTAAAGATGTATTCTGGTGTCTCATTTTTGTCACTAATACATACATTTCGCACCCTCGCAGTGTCTTTTGAAGCACCACGACAGCAATGACAAGGCTCAGGGTCTAGACATTTTAACCTGGGACATCACCAAAGTATAGATAAGAGCCCAACTGCAGACCTCTACTTTTATGTTTAATTTAACTCAGAATGAGAAGGTAATAGTTCCATAACTAACAAGACTAAAGCTGTTTTCTCATATGAACTCCACACAATGTCCAGAGAATCAGGTTTGCCGGAGTTGCCCTTCCACACATGTACACATGTCTGTGTAAGATGCGTTCTCACCTACCCAGGTGCCACCCCTCATCCAGTAGGATGAGGGGTGGCACCTGGGTAGAGTGTGCAGGCGGCAGGACAAGATGCAAAAAGTACAATGCAGAAATTGCAGTGTTTTGTTTACAGCAAAGATGGTGGACGAGGCTGCTGACTCATCTGTAATGCTGGCTGTTTTTGCGTTGATGTTAATACTTCATGTATTTGGATGTATTCACAATATCAATGAAAGAGTGGAAAGGAATATATAGGCAAGGTCTTTATATTCTTCTAGTTTTGCATCAGTTACATGATAGAAACACCTGGTCTGACTGATTTGGACATTTGCATTATCACATACAGCTCTTCTAGGTAATGTCTAGATAAGTTCAAGGTTGCAGTGTATGTGTGAAGGGACTTTAAGGTCAAGGCTACAGCCTTGCTAGCAGCCCTGTGAGGCTGGTTCTTTGGGAGAGTGGTGCTTTTGAGATAAATGCTAATTTTTTATCATGTTTACATGCTCACAATGACAATGGTAACATGTTTAGCATGCTAACACACCTTAGTTTAGTGTGTTAGCATGCTAATTTTGCTCATTAGCACAAAACACAAAGCAAGTTGAGTTTCATGGGACTGTCATTAGTTGTTCAGGTATTTGGTCATAAATGATGAATGAAATTTTCACTTGATGGTGGCGCTAGACAAAAAGTCAGGAGAGCACCAAAATTGTTATATTTCATCCTGAGGTTTATATGGCAATTAATGCATCTAATACATGTGAGGTTTTTCGGTCTGGACCAAAGTAGTGGACTGACAGACAGACTGACATTGCAGTCCATAAAGTTACATCATTAGCACGACTAAAAATATAGTCTAAGTGAACCAACTTGTAAGAAAGCCACAAAGAAAGCTGAATGTTCAGTTTCACTGGTAAAACAACTTTATTTTCAGTCTTTTATGAAGTTGCATCTAACATTATCATTTAAACATTAGCGAGGTGGGATAAGAATAGTGTATAATTCAATGCTAACATTTGATTAAAAGTTAGCTAATGTGCCGTTAGAGATTAGCTTGTTGTATGTGGTGATATTGGGTTTGTCTCCAAGTATCGGTATCATTAATTTCTTATCCTGAGTGGGAAGTCAGAAAATACTGGAGAATTTTTTTTTTTTTTAATTTTTGTATTTTATGTGCTGTATATTGGAAGGCAGTGAGTTTAGGATGATTCATGATTCAATTGACATTGACAACAGAAAAAGGTTTATATTTTCAAGTTTATTCCAGATTATCTGACATGGTAATATATATAATAGAACTAACACAAATATTAGCTTGTCCAACAAGCTAACATCTAAACATAACATAGGTAATTTAGCATCTAGGCTCTTTAACACCGAACACACTACAAGAACTTATATTTAGCTAGTTTTTTACTTGACAAACTGCATTATGTTAACACAATTTATCCCACCAATCACTTATCCATTAATCCCAAGTGCTTAATACCAAGCAGAGATGAGACTGGAGAATTGTTAAAAGGCATCTTAAACACCTGAGTCCTTCTCTCTGACACACATTTACATGTACATACAGCAGCAGAGATCCAAAATGCTGCTAAGTGGGGTCAAGAGCAGTTGAAAGGTGATACAGTAGGTGAAACTGCCATCACAGGGCTCGACATGGCAGATGCCAAGATGTTGCATAAATGAGGTAAGCAGTCACTGTCAGGAGAGTCCAGTGCTGCAGTCACCTGACCTCTCACAAAGAATAGAGACAAATGGTTTGTCCAAGGTCATGCCGCATATAAAGTGGGAATGGACAGGCGCTCAGGATTACTCAGCACTACGCTATACTGCAAGGTTTAAGATGAGTTGTAATTAGACTTGAGTGAGATAGGGATGAACACTGCGCAAGCAGAATCAGAATAAGCTTTGAAATCATTTGAAATCAGATCAAGTATAGTTTAAAACAAAAAAATTCAACATAGATTACCAAAACATTAACATAAAAACCAAAACTTTGCTTCCCTTAACACCCCTCTGTGGATATTTTTAGAGCTGATGCAACTCCTTAGATTTTTTTGGGATCTCATGTCTATTTCAAAAGTGGAACATTTGAAAGCAGTAATGAAGGATTAAGCATGGACAGCATGGTAGTGATTAATGTGGAGCATTGCAGAAGTGATGTGACTCTAATCTAAGGCTATAAATGAAAATGTGACTTTGCTGAGACAGTAATAGGTTGTTCCATCAGTGAGTTTTACCCTTGAGTCTTTGGTGCAGCATTGATTCTTTTTTATTAGCTGGCCAAGACTCAGTGGTACAGTGGCTAATTCAAAAGCACCTCATTTTTTGTGCCAACTCATCTCTCATGGCGTAATGCACTATACAGAGATGTCCCCAGATCCCACTGACTTCAGGGCCCCCAGAGAGCTGCGCAGTAGGCGGCACAAAACATGACGTCACTTTCCTTCAATGTATTGAAAGGACACAAACACCACTATGTAAGAGACTCTCATACTGTAGATACGTACATGGTCGTAGCAAGGATTCAGAAATACTGAGGAGAAATTTTTACCAGCTGAAATCAATTGACCAAAAATGTTTAACTACTCCCAACCACACCAAAAATTTTAAGTACTCACAAAATTCTGTTTTATTTATTAATGTAACTGTTCAATTATATTTTCTAGCCCTCTTTACACTGCCATGTATGTAATCCTGATGCACAATACTAAACCTCTTTTATTTTAATTTATTTAATTTTGTGCCTAAAAGAAATAATGGTTTATTAGTTGATTTATAGTTTATGTAGTTGTTATATTTCAGTCTGGACCAAAGTGGAGGACCAACCAACATTGCCATCCATCCATCCACATGGATGGCAATCCATATATATATATATATCCATATATCTATATATATATATATATATATATATATATATATATATATATATATATATATATATATATATATATATCTATATATCTATATATATCTATATATATATATATCTATATATATATATATCTATATATATATATATATATATATATATATATATATCTATATATATATATATATATATATATATATATATATATCTATATCTATATATATATATATATATATATATATATATATATATATATATACAAGGCTGTTTTGATTATGAGCAGTAAGAAGAAGGGCTGTGGACTATGGCTCAGTAGCTTATGTACATATCCAACAGATAAGGAGCAACATTAGCATTCATTTAGAGTCATGTTTTTGGCTACCTGACAAATGTAAGTCTAATATTCACTCTCTTTTTAGCTCTGCTTTTGGTCTCCACCACCTTCCTGAGAGAAATATCTGGCTTTGTATAATGCCTCACTCTGTTCATTAGCTAGTTGTCTGTCTGCTGTTTGGTGCAGCATAGGTAGTGTACTGTGGGTTTTGGAAGCTTTTTCGTTATAAACAATGTACAGGTTGATGATAGCAGTGTGAGTAAGCCACAAAGGTAAACTTGTGAGCCATGAAAAACCAAAACAACAAGCTGAAAGATGCTAAGATGCCCCACAGAGCTAAGACAGTGTTCAGACCAACATTAGCTTTGCATGGAAAAACAGCCTTATCAATCGTTTGAATAGGGATGCCACAGCAGAGGGTTCGACAAAACAACGCAGGGATGTTGCAGTTGAACTGGGCCCAACTTTTGCTGCAATGCAGCGTCATCTAAAAAAGTGCTGCATTGGCCAATCATATATATGCAATATGCATTCAACTGTTAATGTGGTGATCGAAGTGAAGAAAGGTAAAACATTTGCCACTGTGATAACTTTCCAGAGTTATAAAATGCTGGAGCTGCTAGCCTGCTATTAACTGTATGTTCAGTGGGTGTATGGTGGTGAGTAATGATAAACATTAACTTTGAAGGACTATGAGTTTGAGTCAAACATAGAGGCTATATTATGTGTAGCTTGTAAAATAGCGATATGGGGCACTGACTTTGATGAATTTACTGTTTATCAGACCACAAACGAGGCATGAATTAGCACAACACACTGACACACTCGCTCTCTTCTTTACCGTCTCCTCCTGCTGGAGATAAATGAACAGAAATCACTTTTAGGTTGTTTTAGAGGCATGGCAGCTGTGTGGGAGCTCAGCGATCCTGTTTTGCCCTTTTCTTTCTTCCTTGTCAGATCTCTTTTAGCTGGACAGATAGACTTGTTGCCGAGGTCCACTGTTTGAAATGCAGTTTCAGGATGCTTTAAAGGATCACATCGTCTACCAGCACCAGCCGCTCTCGTCTCAGCTCCCAGCACTGATTCTTTTTATTGTTGGACAGTGCAAAACCCCCAAAACATCCTGAAACTGCATTTCAAATAGCGGTTAGCGGACCTTGGCCACAAGCTACACATAATACAGGGTCTATGCTTGACTCATGCTGTTAACTTATGGTCCTTCAGAATTAACGATTCTCATTACTCAACAGCAGACACCCACTGAACATACAGTAAATAGCAGGCTAGTGCTGTGAGCATGGACATCTGGCCAATCCTAGCACTTGAATGCTACACAGGGCGTGTCTTGCCAAGAAAAGCAGTGGGATCCATATTAATACTTCATAATTTCACTGGTACCTTAAACAACACGCCCCCCACCCACGCTTCCCCCTCGCACTGTACTAATACAGGTCTGATTTTGAGCTGAATGCAGCCTAAGAGGAGTTGGGTGATAATCACATAGTCACTACGAGTAACTCATTTCACATTACACACAACCATGTGATCCATTTTTAATATGTCATACTTTTTTTTTTTAAAGCTGGAAGTGACTTGGCCATCGGCATGAATCAGGAGTGACTTGTCTGATATCATGGGATGTAATTAACATCAAAGGAATAACTACTACTCTGCTAATTCTGTTTCAAGCCGGGTTTTCCCTTTCAGAGAACAGGAATAAGATGAATATAGATAGATACACTTTGGCTACCTTTACACTGTAAGCCTTGGTGCTAGATTCAGATTTATTGCTCAAATCTGATTTTTTTTTTTTTTTTTTTTTAAACGTGGCCAATATCAGATTCCGCTGTCGTACAGGAGTCAACATGGAGGCCACACAAGTCAGCATCAGTTTTATTTATAAGTTGATTTGAAGTGGAGGACCGCACATTTGTGAGCAGATGATAACGATGACGAGGAGAAAGAGAGACAAATTTTTAATTACAGCTTTTTGCGGAGCCGTGGCTGCTACTTCTGTACGGTGGTGTGTGTGGATGTGCAGTCAGTGCCAGTAAAGGTGGAATTGTGGCATGAATGGCTTTACAGAAATAGATTTCATTGAAAATTTCAGGATGTCAAGGGCTACTTTTACATCCAGACTTGAAAAGTCATATGAATTCTGACATGACTGTTCAGACTTATGTCGCATTGCAAAAAAAATCTGACCCGTATCTGATTTAGAACCATACATGAAAGTGGCTCAAATCGGAATCTAAAAGATCAGATTCCAGATGATTTGCGCTGTTCACACACTTATGAAAAAAAACCTGATCTAATTACATGAGCAAAAAAAAAAAAAAATCAGATTTGAGCCAAATCCGATTGCCTGCAGTCTGAACAGCAATGCAAAAGCGCAGTCTGTACATAGCTATTGTCTCCATGTACAGTCTTGATTGAACAGTAGCACAAACAGAAATGGTGAAACCGTGCTACCCCCTCCCCCACACTACACACACACACACACACACACACACACACACACACACACACACACCGTCTCCCCTCCCCCCCAACAACTAAACAACAAGGACGTCACACATACAGCAGGATTTAAAAAAAAAAAAAAATTCTGCTCTGGTGTGTTCAAGTTCAGTACAGGCAAAATTAAAAACAGAGTGGTGGTGAAGCCGTGCCCAAAGAGATGAATGGCTTGTGGCTTGTGTGTAAAGCTCTGCATGCTATCCACAACCAACTTACTGTTTTCATTCCCAACAGAGCTTTGCTTTTCTGCTCCATTGTGCTTTCTATGCCCATGATTTGAACTATAGCAATACTGCCTGTATGCATTTAAATGGATGTTGTGGTGCATGTTTACCTCTTTTGTTTTGTGCCCTTGCTGGATTTAATATGGTGGAATTGCAGTCACATGTTTGTAGTAACAGTGCGTGCTCCTGAGGGTGGATGTGCACATGCCATAATATGCTTTATTTTAAGAAGGAAAAACTGTTAACTATGCGTGTCGAGACGGGAAGCAGAGGCTGAGATCTACCCAGCGACTGGGCTAGGCGTGTTGGGGGAAGCTACTTGACTTAAGCTGTCAGCCATTTACACATAATGTATCTTTTATGAATGTTTCATGTGCTGACCTAATTCCTTTCAGAGCTGAGTAAAAGCAATATGTTGCACATGAGAACACACCAGTGCATCCAGCTGATCCATCAGACATCCTCATCCCCACAACAAGGGGATAGGAAGGGCTGGACGAATGGAAACAGAGCTGTGATATGATCACTCGGACGCCCTGGGAAGGCAAGAATAGAGGCTCTGTAGACCACCCCGGCAGAGTTATTTTGAGACATTTGTTTTTTACAAAATCTACACCACATCCCACGGAGATGGGGAATAGAAAAGAGCCTAGTGAGGGCTCTATCACAAAAAAGAGATACTTTCCTCTCTGTGGCAGATGTAATTAAAGCAAATGCTTAAGCCCAGAGCATCTGACAGACTTGAATCTCTCAGCAGTGTAAAAAGAAGGAGGCGGAGGAGGAGAATGGGTGGGGGCAGCAGCTGCAAAAATTAGTCTGCTGAAACTGGGTGCTGGATTTGAACATGTGTGTCTCCCTTTTAGAATGAAGAGTTAGAAAATTAAAAATGAAAGCTACTAATCAGCACCAAACTGCTGTCCTGATATGACTCATGGCTACAACAAGAAAAAAAAAATGCAATTACTAAAATCATGCAAAATCATGCCTGCTCAAAAAGAACAAGAACCCCCTCCCCCCTCCCCTCTCCCCTCCTCACCCTCCCACCCACGCACAGTGTATAGACTGGCAGTGAAACAAACATGGGTCATTTATCTGTTACAAATAATGGCTGTAAACAGACCCATTTTTGGCTGAACCGCGACAGCAGAGACAACCCTACACATGACAATGTCTGTCTGTCACTGACTGACTGACTCACAGAGTGATGACCATTGGACAGGCAGCAAAGTGTTGGACTTTTCCCATTGGCCATTGCTTTTTCAAAATGAATCTGCGCAAACAGTTAACCATTACGTCTTCAGCGGGCGTTTACAGCAGTTCTACTGACTGCAGCTCATTCCAAATTTATTGCACGCTAAGAGCCAGCAGATGCCCCACCTTAGTCTGCACCTGGACTCCTACACCATCATTGCAAGGCTGTTGGAGGAGCATGTGGAGGTGGAGCAGCTGCCCCGGCGCATGAGGTCTGCGGCCTTGGTGCTGGTGGGGAGTGTCATGTCGCTCCTCAGGATGATGTCAGTGTCAGCCTTGAGGTTGTTACTGCTTGGGTTGGACGGGTGGATCAATAAAGCAAGTGACTTTGACATGGAAGACATTGGTTTCTTTTAACTATGACTGCAGTCTTTCCCTATCCTTAACTAAGTAGTTCTTATTTTCACTAGAACCAAGATTGTTTGCTAAGCCACAGTCTTTTTCTCAACTTAAAGGAACAGTTCAAAATTATTTGCTTTCTTGCTGAGAGCTGATGAATAGTTCAATACCACTCTCCAGTTGGTAGGCTAAATATGAAGCTATATAGAGCCAGGAGATGGTTAGCTTAATTTAGCATAAAGGCTGGTAGCGAGGGGCAAACAGCTAGCCTGGCTTTATCTAAAGATCTCTAATAAACATGTTATATATTTTCTCCTTTTTTTTTTTACAGAGTGTAAAGATGGCAAGTTGTGCAGTAATTAATTTAATGATAGGTTATGTTTTACTATCTCTCGGTCGGGCTCAGTGACTTCCTGGAGTCTTGCTGTTACCGTGAGCTCGCCAGTACTAAAAGCTAAGCTAAGCTAAAAGTCTGCTGGCTCAAGCTTCATATTTAGTGTATCCATCCAGGAGTTATGTCAATCTTTTCATCTAACTCAGCAGGAAAGTAACTTAGTATATTTCCTCAAATGTTTAACTGTTCCCTTAACCAAGTAGTTTTTATTCCTACACCTAAAAAACATTAACAATAGCAGTGGCAGATTTAAAAAAAATGCAGATATTAATTATTTTTCTAAAACCTGGCGTGTGATAAAAAGTAGTCCACGTTGGAGAGGAAAAGCATTCCAATTGGCTCCTATAGAAAGCAGGGTGAAAAGCTGGCCGTCATAGAAAAGGAAGAGACATGATAATTGTTCAAATGGTGATAAAAGTGCATACTTTTGGACAGTCCTTGAACCCAATTATGGTGTTGCATTAGTTAGTGTGGAGAATGCAGAGAGAAAAAAAGAGAGCGTGAAAGAAAAATCACACCTACTTTCACACCTCAGGACACCTGACCAGTCACTGTGTGAAGTGGTGTTCTTGTTGAATTGTCAGTTACAAAAATTATTGGACACAGCCCGGTTCAATTCCAATGTTGGGAAAGCTGTAGAGGGAGAGGGTTTCCAATTCTGTTTGCCAATCCAACAAACACTTTATTTGAAACATAATAATAGTTATATTTAATAGGTTTTAAGGCAATGGAAAAATGATATGTTTTGTTGTGTAGTTCGGAGGACGTATTTGAAAAAGGTTTATCACCAACAATCTTGATATGAAGTCTTTTATCAAGCAAAAATGCCAAACATTTGCTGGTTCCAGCTACTCAAGTGTGAGAAATTGCTGTTTGTGTCTGTTTTTATATGGTTGAAATTGAATATCTTCGGGTTTAGGACTGTTTGACCATTTGACATCACCTTTCTGGGAAATTGCGATTGCCATTTCACTATTCACTGCACCTTTTATAGATTAAAGAAAAAAATCGTTCAAAAAAAAAAAAAAATCATCTGCAGATGCTGAAACTAATCGATAATTTCAGCCCTGTAACAAATCCTTTTTTGCTAAGCTCAGGCAGCGCCAAGGCCGACCTGAGAAACCTGGCCTCCTCCCAACCTTGAAACATCCCCTTCAGTGGAATCCCAGAGACTATTTAGTTTGCAGCTCACACACTCCACGCAGTCAAGGCTGTGTCTTCCCCACTTCTACAGTCTCCTATCTGTCACTGTGACACTGCATTGGCTCGTAGGCTGCGCAGGCTGTGGCTGTACCTGATGAATGATTCAGCAGATTTAAAAGGGAGCAGTGCTGGAGTTGAGCAGCAGCAGGGTTTTATGAACGTAAAATTAATGTTTTATATTTTGAAGTGTCGGCATTGGCACATTGAAAGCCTGTTTAGGTGATAAATGTCAGACAAGCATTTTATGGAAACTTGGTTGGTTGTACTTGCTGTCTATGTAGTGGTTCTGAGCCTGACTTGACATCCTGGACAATATCTGTGGATCACAGCTTTAATGTCCATTTGAATATAACTCACAGGGCTGCACACATTAAAATATGATGACAGTTTTATTTCAACAAATATCTACATGACCGGTTATGTATTTTATTGATATAACAAAACGTACATTCAACCTATCCATATCCTTACCTGACAATTTGGAGAAAAGACCTATAGTGCACAGGAAATTATGAATTTTATCTTTCAGTTTGTTTGTATTGAATTATGCATTTGAACTGTATTGCAGAACAGCTTATACAAAATACAATCGAAGCAATGGCATTATACCAACATGGAAAACTGATCTGAAACCACAGGCAGTAAAGCTAAAAGGATCACAATATGATTATGTCAACAATGGACAAACATTTTATTTTATTTTCTTTATTTTATTTAACCAGGAATCTCATTGTCTCCAGGAGCCAGGAGTCTCATTGAGTTTAAAAATCTCTTTTTACAAGAGCGTCCTGGCAACGACAGGCAACAATTAACTGGGTTGCAGACATAAAAAACAACAAATACATAACAATTTACAATGAAAATGAAGAATAAATCACAGATTCATAAAACACTAAAAATATTCATCAGCATTCGTCGCAAATCATCAACATCAGGGATCAAACAGGGGCAATATGAGTCAGCCAGAACATCTGCAGCCAGATGTGCCTGCCTCCCAGTCATTTCGAATGACTTTACATGCATCCAGTGAGACCAGCTCCTGAAGATTCGGTTAATTTTGCAGCTGATTCCAAGCAGAGGAAGCAGAACACTTAAACATGCAGAGATGCCATGCAAGTAAATGAATGCATAAATGAACAAACAATGAAATAACTTGATGAAAGGAACTTTATAAAACAACAATCAGTGTGTCCTAATGTTCAAATGTTACTTTGTGCTTCTGTGGTATTTTTCAAAAGGAAATGTGGTAGCTAAACACAGACATTATATAACGTGTGTGCCAGATGATATTTTGAATTTTAGATGCTCAGTGTCTCAGAACATTATAATTAGAAGGAATGTTTTCTTTGGTTCTTGGTGGATGTTACATCAGCTGTATGGAAGTTTCAAGTATCTCGTCTTTCTTGTATTCAATGCATAGTGCTGAAATTTAAACCACCACTACAGATCTACCAAGTTATAGTCATTGACTGTCTATAAAGATGGACGACATGTCTCCACTTCCTACCGATATGCAAAAGTGAAGCCAAAATATCTCCTTTTCCAGGAGCCGCCATCTTGCTTGTGCAACGTCATTTGGAGCCAGAGTCTGTGCAGTAGAGTTGGGCAGCATTGGGACACGCCAAGGTTCGAGAGCGGCTGTCACAGCTGTCAATCCGACATCACATCCCCTTTTTATGTTGCCAAATAAGTAATTCAAAACTCATTAGAAAAATGAGCACTTGAACAAACATCAAAATGATAAGAATGAAGTAAAATGACAGAAAACATCTTTAGGAAAAATGTATTTGATTTTTTTATGATGCCCCATCTCCTAACATGGAGGGGGCGGGACTTAAACCAATGCCAGCCACCAGGGGGCGATAGAGATGTTTTTGCTTCGCATTGGTGGAGCTGTCGTGACGTCCATCTTTATATATACAGTCAATATATATAATACAGCATGTCTAATAAATACAAACTGTCAGCAAATGAATTGCGGACTAAATGTTTGATCATTAATGTCGTTTAATGTCAGGCTATCAATAGCTGTCCTCTGATTCAGTTACACAGAAGCTCTCCCATCACTGAGAATGTGACCACTTAGCAGTTGAGGTTTGCAATTAATTGTGAAGAGCTTTGCTGCAAATTGTGCCGCAAATGGACACCCCATAACTGCAGGTTTGAGCTGTTATTCTGCTGATGTAGAGCATGTTACTCCATTTTCCATCATCTCCCCTGTGACTGGACTGAACACTTATAAACCCCCCCCTTCCTCCTCCTCCTCCACAAACACACACATGTGCAAAAAGCCATACACTCACATGCTGCCACTACCCATCAGTTACAGTATATCGCCAGTGTGAAGGTGTAAAATATGGCCTCATATTTAAAAGATTTTGAAGATTTTTGTGAAGGTTTCCCCTTCACTTCATTTCACTCTGGTGCAGTCTCCTGCCAGCTCTGATGGACTTGTTTCATTCTACTTTGGATTTACACGATCGACCAATAGAAACACTGACGCAATGTTTGGAGATGGGGAATTCTCGTTTTATTGCTCTCATACACTGTTATAGTTTATAACCTCTCTGCGCAATATTTGTGTGTTACCAACATCTGAATTGTGACATCACATCTTTTTTTAGAGCTGAGTTTGGTTCAGCTTTGTTGAACAGCGGGCAGTATGAAAATACTTTTAGAGCTCAACTGACGCAGCCAAAGAACACAGTCTTTTTATTGCTAAGTGACTCAGGTCCAGTAAAGAGTTAGCTTGCATTACAGTAAAACTCTCACTGCTAAAAATATCATTTATTCAAATGTTGTTATCTGAATTAGCTAGTTAGCCCTCATGACTTTTCCAGTTCCCAACCATCTGTACAAGACTAGAGTTAGCGATGATGAATGACAGGAAAAAGAAATCATGCCGCTTTTCTCGCAGTGCATTCTGAGTTGTCACACACAGGTGCAATTAAAAACATGAATAAACCCTTTTCATCTGACGTTTTTGAAAGCAGGACATTAACGATGGCAGCATTTCATTGAAGTGAATCAGTTCCAGCGCTCTGGTATCGTGCATGCCCACTCACTGACATGGCTTACCGGGACAATTAATGGAATGGAGCCCTTGTTAATGTTATTATTTACACCTGTGCGTTTCCTGCTTTGACATAAAGTCATAATGTCTGCTGTAAAAATGGGGTCTATTACTGCTGCATTTCATTTAGGTGTGTTTAGGTGCAGGCACTTTACCTTGCCATGTGTTGCATTCAGGCAATGTCATGCAGAATGAGAAGAACAGGAAAGCTTCACGTTATTCCGACTTGGGAGTGTTAACACATTATTCCAAGATGCACTGCTTGGCTTTTAGTCACACCATTTAAGTTGCTTAGGCTTTTGTTGTGTTATTTATTTTTAGCGGTTCTTTAACAAGTGAAACCTGTTATTACAGCTAGGAGGCTAGTGTGAACACTTTTTCCCCCGTCGGCTGCTCCAATCACAGTCTTAACATGTGTAGATGTGTATATGTACAGGTATAACATTAATGATGACAAAACACACAAAAGCAGGCTCTAGTGGGAGGCAGCCATCATTATTAATTACTCCTGTGTTTTTCCTGCTATGACAAGAAGTGTTTGCTAAGAAAACGGTCTACTGAGTTAATGCAAAAAACAACAACAAACAACTGTCTTTTTGGCTCCACTTATTGAAGCCTTTGATGAATATTTCCGCTCTGTTTATATCATATGAAAACTGCATCACTGCACTCGCTCCAGATTCCTTCATCTTCCACTTGGCAAGCCCGAGGTCATTTTTTTCATGAAGTGATTATAATTTGTGTGCACTACCTTTTGGCACGCCTCCTGTCTTCGACCATATTAAATGAAGTCTTGTAAATATTGAATGAGATTCATGTTCACTGAGTATCCTACATCTTTGTTTATATTGTTTGCTTACTGCTTGGGTGTCCCGGAGGAGAGATCCAGCCATTGACTTTTATCATCTCTGATGCAGCTCAGCTCTTCCTACTGTTAATGTTCCAGTGGTCCTCTAGAAAATCGATCTGTAACCGCAAATGCTTTGTTTACACACACAGTGATGTCTGAATAATTAATAATCAATGTCCTGTGCAGATGGAGTGTATGCAAATATTTAAAAAATTTTTTTTTTTGGCTTCTGGAAAAACCAACAATATTGTGACTAATAAAAACTGAGATCCTTTTCCTGTATTATTGCAAGGAGATTATGTGTCTGTATTATAAAATAAGGATCTTGCAATTATCTGAATGTATAGATGTATTTCTTCTTCTGTCACCTGTGATATTTTCAGTGGTATAATTTTCTGACCCAAAGTAGCCGCCTGATTTGTTGATGTTAACTTAACTAATGTTAACTGATACTCAGATTATGTCAAAATGAGCTAAAATGCTATGCCACTCTATTTTTATTTAGTCCTTTTCCTACATATCTGATATTATTTATCATCTACCACCCAGTAGACTGCGCCACACTTCAAATAATACATTCACATACAGTAGACTAAAGGATATCAAGATATATTTGAAATCGGCTTTATGGAAATGACAGATATGTAGTTTGAATACAACTTTCCTCCATATTAAAACATTTGAGCTTCTTGTTTTGTGAGATTGAACTACTTTGTTTGAGAGTTTAATCCAGTGGTTCTCAACCTAGTGGTCCCTCCAGTTGGTCACCAAATAAACCAGAGGGATCAAGCCATGATTAATGTGAGAAGAAGGAAGAGAACACAAAGTTCTGCTACTCAAATATGAATTCATTTTTTGGACCTCTCTCTAAACTTTGGGGTTTTTTTTGTGAAATATTGGACGAATTGACCACAAACAGTTGAAATGTTAAATGAAACCATGTGAGAAGTTTCGAGGGGGAAATGGCTGACAGCTCAAACATCTGAAATGTGACAAGAGGCCAACCAGACACAGAGTTTTTGGTTGGGAACTGCTGATTTAGACTTGAACAATGTGTTGTATTTTATAAGCTTATCATATGTTTTATATGGAAAATCTTGATCTGAAAGAAATCGAACGGCCAGATACATACAGTGGAGTAAAAAGTACAATATTTCCTTCTGAGATGTAGTGGAGAGGAAGTATAAAGTAACATGAAAGGGACATGAAACTCACAATCGTACTTGTGTAAATGCACTGAGTCACTTTCTACCACTGATGTATTCAGCTGTCTACTAAAACTAAAGCAGTCTAATACAACAGTTTAGCTGTGATACATGCTACCACTAATAGAGGTGTTGATTCAGCTTTATGTTCATTACCATTGAATTCTACTGTGTTAGCCTACTTGAGGTGTTTCTAATATTTTGTCCACCAGTAGGGGTAGACTAAATACTGGAAACACCTCTCAGTATTAACCCGAACTTAATAAATTGACAATTGTTTACATGTAAACAGAAGTATTACAGCGATAACATGCATTGCGCGGAAGAATTCCTCTGTGTGTATGCATTGGACCAGCTGTTAACCCGCGTGCGTGTGCGTGTGTGTGTGCGCGTATGTGTAACCGTGTATCCCACAGTAGTAAAGGATGAGTGAGTGTGTGCCGGTTTAGTTGCCCTCCTCCTCCCGTTCAGAGGGGCGGGGTCCACATGGCAGCAGCTGCAGATGTAACCCGGTCGCTCATACTTTTGTTTGTGCTGACTTCAACCCCTCCGGTCGCCGTTAAACTAGCTCTCTACACCGTCTGAAACCAGAGATTCCAAACACCAGACCACAGCCATTCGTCCGTTTATTCAATTTAAAGTACATCACGGCTACGAAACCATCAGTCTCCGGTCAGTGTGAGCCCGCCGGCTCTTACTATGATGTGAACAGCGGGTGTGGGAGGAGGACGAACAGTTGTGTATCCTGTCATATGTAAGTGTCAATATTTGCTTTACGCTCAATATTACACCGTCTTATGGGCAATTCGCGGGGGGAAAACATCCCTTGTATATATTCCAAACATAATATCAATGTAATGTACGTGTTTTGACTTGTAGTTATGGCAGTCAGTGGCGCTATTCCACCTTTGAGATGACTATTATATTACTATAATATTCCCACAGTGACCTGAACTTCAGCTATCTTAAAAGTGTGATATCGCTGTGATAAAGCTATAATATTCTTTTATGAGACTTTTAATAAGTCATAGCTGTTTTATAATGTGTTTAAAACATTAAGGGTTATTAGAGTTCTACTTCCTTTTACTATCTGGTTTATTTTTCACTCTAAAAACACTCAGGAACTCATGACAGGAGGTTATGGTTGTGAGTGATGAGGAGGATGTTGTGACACTTCCGGCAGGTGATCTGTGTTTGGCATCTTCAGCGAGCTCATTATCTGCACTAACAAACCTTTACTTCAGGCTTTAAAGTGTCATTATTTATGGCAATTTTATTAATGTGGCACAAAAGCTCTCTTTTTCCTTGCATTCGCGGAACGACGTGTGATTTTTTTCACCACCTACTTCATAACCACTTATATGAATATTTCAACATAACTTGCAAATTAAAAATACAGAGGCTGCCTGACTTACATTATGCATCATTACACGCTGGGCCGCCATTGGCTGGCGACTCTCCGTCTCTCTGTGTGGCAACAGCCTTCCCATCCACCCAGCAACTCCCTATTCCTCATGCCGTGGTGATTCTCTGCCTCCGAGGGCCTTTTCTGCAGCATCCAGCGTGGTAACCACGGCAACGGCAGCCTGACCCTGGGTGTGCTGCGACAGTTACTACACGCTTGACCTGAATTCCTCGCAAAACACATCCCAGGCGGGTAAACATGACTTGGGCAGCTGACCTGCTTCTCATTGTCAACGGTCAAGCAGTTGTGGGTGTCAGCAAAGAGCCGAGGCGCCAGCACTCCGCTTGTTCACAGATCAATAAACTGTGCCGTGATTGGCCTTGTGTTGGTAAGCGGAGTGTCTGTATGTTTGTAATGTTATCTGTTGCGTAGCAGTCACAGGTCCGTGGTGGGTGAAAATAATCTGAAGCATCTGTAGGCAGATGAAACAGCTGGAACAGAGTTTTCTAGCTTGCATAACTCTGTGAGCAGCCTGTGTGAACATTTTGATGCCAAGCAGTTGCTGACATGATGATGGCTTGTATCTGTGTTGGAGATCTGTGTAAATAAAGCACCCGCTTGAAAGTTTAGATGACATCCCTGGCTGCTAGCTGCATCATTTTGTTTCTTCTGATTTTGACCTTGTTTTTATTGTCACGTAGTAAACATGTTGCACTTTTTTCTCTGGGCTGCTGCTCCAAGTTGGCGGCGCCATCACATCCCTGCCAGGCTTATGGTCTGCACCTGTGGAGTATTTCCATATCAATCACAGTACGTTTCATTTTGTCATGTTATGTAACTGGTACTAGTGAGGAAGTGTATGTAATTCATTTCTTAGGGGATAAATGAACAGATGTTGTGGATTTAGACTCTGCTGACAGAAAATGAAAGCGTTCATGGAGCAATCC
Organism: Euthynnus affinis; assembly: GCA_029490765.1. NCBI lineage: Eukaryota > Metazoa > Chordata > Actinopteri > Scombriformes > Scombridae > Euthynnus > Euthynnus affinis. The sequence goes on along the minus strand of CM055840.1, from coordinate 5,710,770 downwards.
ATGCACAGCCCATGGCTCAGCTGTAGGCTCCCTGAGGTGTCAGCTTGTTGTCGGAGCCAGACTGTGTCGGAGTGCCTATTTCTGTCCTTTCTCCAAGGAACTTCTGTCTCTCTCTCTCTCTCTCTCTCTCTCTCTCTCTCTCTCTCTCTCTCTCTCTCTCTCTTTCTCTTTCTCTTTCTTTCTCGGTGCAGCATGACAGAAGTCAGCTCAGTCAGCCTCTGTGGTTTTCTTCCTGTCTGTCAGTCACTGTGATCGCTCCTCTGCAGCTTCGCCTGCAGACTTAACAGTGCTTCAAGATGACAGAGTGACAGCTAAGAGGGATAGTCATTGATTAACAGTCTTTTGTCTACGGAGAGAAATCACAGCTTCTGCACACAGTCGGTCTATTCATCGGTTAGTCGATTAACAAAAAAAGTTATCTCGTTGGAGTCATTTTTTTGAGCAAACATTGAAAACATTTCCTACTGCCAGCATCTTAAATGTGAAGATTTCTTCGTCTTGTATGTTAGTAAACTGACTATCCTTGTGTTTTAGACCGTTGGTCATTTCAATTGATTAATGAACAAGATAATCCACAGATGAATCAATAATGAAAATAATTGCTGACACCGACTGTAACTAATGATTATCTTTATCATTGATTCATCTGTTGCATATCCTCTGGATTAATTATTTGGTCTAGGAAATAATGAAAGGAGTTGTAGGTGACATCATCTAATTAATGGTTTGACCAACAATGTGGTGGAACCAGAGAATGTATCCTTTCCCGTTATAAAGGACTTTATCGCTTAATTGGTTAATATTTCAAGTATAAATGTCACAAAACTAATTAATTAAATTCTAAAATCTAAAATGAGATTTAGTTGAACAAAACAAGCAATTTAGGTACGCCTACATGGGCTCTGGGTAGTTGTGATTGGCATTTATAGACCAAAACGATTAATTGATAAATTGAGAAAATCTGCATCTGCATCAATATTGGAAGGAAAAAAAAAAGTTAGTTGCAGCTCGAAATTAATGGACTGATTGTTTCAGCACTACAACAACACACACAGAACATAGAGTCTTATACTAAGGAGTGATTAGATTACAGTACAGTAATCTAATTACAGTACAGTACAGGCTTACAAAAACACTGGAGTAAAATTTTTTTTTGTCAGGATCCAAAAATAATGACAAATCCAAAACAAAGCAGCATGTTCACAAGCAGCATGTAAGATTTGTACAATTCTGTCACTTGCTGAACGATGTCAAATCGTGCAGCAGATTCCTGTGTACCTCCACAAGATGTGCACAGCCCAAAATAGTGTAAAATCAGCAGGGATTGCAGGCTGCAGATGTCTGCATTGACCTTACAACAGGCAGTTGTACTGAAGCTGATTTTATTTATCCTCTGTGTGTCTTTCAAGATGTCTTTTAAAAGCCTTTCATTGTCTGCGTGTTTGGGGCCAGGAAGGTCTGGCTGCCCTGAAACCATGTGAGTCACAAACAAACAAAGCAATTCTCTGTCTTTCTCCCCACCGCTCGCTTCTTCTCAGAAATTAAGACTGGAATCAATACAGCATTTACAGCCAGTGACCCACATCCACTGCTCTCACATGACGGGGTGTCAGTAGTATTCAGCCAATTGTGTTAGAAGTGATTTTTAAGAAATTCCCTCAGTCCTCGGCAAGGCCGGAGCACCACGATTGATGTCGCTAATGCTCGTGTTCAGGATGTGTTTTGTTGTCCGCGGCCTATTTTAAAGCAGCTCTGTCTGCATTTGTGTTACAGACGTGATGGACCAGCAGAGGACGCTGCATTCGGGTTGCGTGGTCTCAGGGGTTCGCACGCCTCCCGTCAGACGCAACAGCAAGCTGGCCAGCCTGGGACGCATCTTCAAGCCCTGGAAGTGGAGGAAAAAGAAAAACGAGAAGCTGAAGCCTTCGGCAAGTGAGTGTGACGTAGAGACTCGTGCTCCCATCGGTGGAGGTGAACACTGGGTGGTTTTGCGTGAGCTGTGTGGGAGTCTCTCAGGGAACAGAGAACAGACGTTTGCTGTTACACATATTTTCTCTTTCCATGCTATCACTGGACCTTTTTTTTTTTTTAAAAAGAAATGTTTGTGTTGTTTAGCGGTGGAGAAGAAGGCAGCTGTACGACAGAAGAGAGATGACCTCGTCAGGAGGAGCCCTGGGGAGATGGAAACAGGTGCAAAATGAGAGATGAACACACACACACACACACACACACACACACGACTCCAGGCTGATTACAGTTCACTTGTTTAGCCACATGATGCCCAAATGCTATGGTGACTCATTCCTGTCCTCTCTTCCACTGTGCACTGTATGTAGAGTCAGATCTTGCTTGTGGGGGTAACAGTGAAGATCCAGACACCCCGACACACTCAGACGGTGAGGACAGAGATGAGGAGCCCATGGCACCTCTGGCCAGCACCACCGAAGACCTGGGCAGCGATTTAGAAGCCTCGACAGGTAGAATAAAACACAAAATAATGGAACTTGATGTTCTGTTAGATTTAAAGGTTGAAGCTGCAACATGCAATTACATATTTTAACTGTAGGAAAAAGGTAATTGGGTAAACTTTTATATATAAACAATAGGTCAAATAACCATGTGTGATATGAGAGAGGTCATTTATGGTGACCCACAAAGAATCGTGACTAAACTCTGTAGCTCCCCTTAGCCCTACAGGGCATTTTAGCGACTTTTAACTCATTGCTTTGGTTTTACAGCCAGCAACTTAACTATTTTGGTTCAGTCTCATCAAACTAATTTAATGAAGAACCTGTAAAACCCCCACTGTACACTATATGCTCATTACCAAAAGTAGACAGACAAAGTTAGAAACTAGCTCGCGAACATAGTGGAGCATTTAACAGCTGACACAAATTAATGCTAATGTTGCTCCATGTCTGCTGGATATGTGAAGAGGTTAGCACGTTCGCCAACTTATGGTCACAATATTTCAATGTTGTGTTTACAGCTTGTTTCACTGCCCCAGAATGACCACAAAAAAAATAAATAAAAATAAATGAATGCAGATTTAACTAGCTGAAAGTCATTCAGTCTGTGTTCAAAATCATCCACTGTGCACTTTAAAGTGTTTTTTGTAGTGTTGTCCAAATGTTCATCCATCCATTATTTATAACTCCTTGTCCTTTTCAGTTCCATGCCGGCTGGTCCTATCCTACCAACCTACCGTTAACACATTCACTCCTACAGATAATTTAGATTTACCAGTTAACCTAAACTGCATGTCTTTGGACTGCGAGAGGAAACCCAAGCAGACATGTGGAGAACATGCAAACTCTGCACAGAAATAGCTGATAGATTATTAATATCAGATCTTCTTTCAACAACAGCGCTCACAACTGCACCACTCTGCAGCCAAATGTTTTGTAGCGAACTAGTGCAGTGAAAAGAGAATGAAAAATCATTTTGGACAGGAAACTGAAAACTTATTTTTTTTCTCTGGTGGTGGCAGAGTAAAATGAGGCAGAGTAAGTAAGTGTAGTTTTCCTGTCAGAGACTGTATCTAGTGCTAGTAATCAGGATGGGGTAATCTTTATTGTAGCTCCTATTTATGATTTAAGCTTATCAACTTAAGACTGATCAAATGATTGATTTTAAATAATAAAATGGGTGATAAATGGCTGAACTTCTACATAAAAATCTTTCCTGGGTCAGTTTTATTGGCTGTAGTTTGAAACAATGTCTCTAATGGTCCACCAGGTGGAGACAGAGACTAAAGAAACAAACCAAACCTTTGTGTTACCGTTGCTGTTCCTGCATTTCAGTACAAGATGTGACTGAAGATTCAAAGGCAGTGGGAGATCCTAATCAGAGTGAAGACGGAGAAGACGACCACACCTCACTGAGCGACCCCACGGACGAGCAGTCGATGGGGAAGGTGGAGGCCGTCGAAGGGAAACAGGAAGTGGCAGTGGCCCAGCCTCAGAGACGGGCTAGCACCCCCCCTCCACCCAACCTGCCTGTCAAACTGCTCACCAGACTGGGCAGCCTTGAAGGTGAGTTTAGAAGGATAAAAGTGATGGTGAGTCTCACTGGTCTGCAGTAGTGAGTCACTTTGATCATTTTCCTTCCCAGGTGCTCCTCCAGTGCCAGTGAAAAAGTCCCCAGCCACCTTACCCAGGAACTTCACACTTCCCAAAGACCCTCACGGCTCTCTGTTGAGAGGCAGGATCTCCACACCGACTGGGTCCCCCCACCTTGGGGCGCTACACCCTCAGCTGCCCCCTAGCTGCATCATTGAGGAACTGCACCGCGCCCTGGCCACCAAACACAGACAGGACAGGTCAGACTGGAAATGTTTAGTAATAATGAGTTATAAAATTACATTTGCAGGAGATTATTATTATTTTTTAACAAACTGGAAAACAAAACAAATAGCCCTCCCTTTCATAAATGATATGGTTCTATCCCTGTTAAAGTTTATAAAATATAATCATCAACTTCCAAGAGCTACGTGTGTGCATATTACACACTAAATACTAGAACAGGCTAGGGCTGCAAATAACAATTCTTTTTGTTATCAATTAACCTGTCAAATACTTTATGAGGAATTGTTCTATAATATTAAAAAAAATACACCTTTAATCATATCAAACCCAAGACTATTTTCTATTTTTGCTTGATTAAACAACTGTAAGTATTATTCAATTATCTAAATTGTTTCCAGTTAATTTTCTATAAGTTTACAAATGAAGAATTGTTTCAGCTCTTCTACTACCTACCTTGTCAGTTCATGTTTTTGTTGTCTAAGACACTGCATAATGTTTTCTTAGATTGTGAATATTCTGAATGGCAGTTCTATTTGAATACATGCAGTTTGCATTTGTTCAATCCCACCTGTAATTTGCACCTGTATACCTAAATCAGTGTAATTGCTGTATGTACCAGAGAACATCTGACATACCAATGATATTTTTTTGCCATTTTGTCACCATTGTAATCCTACAGATTGTATTCACTTGTGTGTACGGTAAGATGTGGATTTGATGACTTTTTTTAGAGCTTTTGTAAACTTGCAACAGCAAAGCCAGTGGATTTAGAAGTGCTAACAAACTAAAGCGATAAATATACAGCATGTAGTTATTTGGGAGGGTTTTTTTTTTTTGCTGGATTTTGTAAACTGCAGAGAACATGAGCAGACACCAGCTGATGGGCTTCGGCTTTTGTAGTGTAATGCTAACCACTCAGCAAAGATGAATGAAAGTCAGTCGGTTGTTAGATCAAAAAAACCTCACAGATTTACATTTTAGACATCTCTTAACCATCTCTTCACTTCCAGCAAGTAAATTAAGATTCATCATCTTGAAATCATCATCATTCTTTGAGGCAGTTGTGCTGACCTGAAGGCTGTATTAAACGGGAGAAAAGTCTTTACTTAAGCTGTAATTAACAGTCTGGTCTTGTGATGTGTGACCTCAGTTTCCAGGCAAAGGAGGCGCGCTCATCTCCGAAACGCCGACTGGATGGCCGTCTGTCCCGCACATCCAGCACAGAGAGGGAACCTGCCGGCGAGCCGGAGAGCAAGAAGGAGTCTGACGAGAACAAGGAGAACTGGCGTCTGGACGAATATTTGAGTGACCAGGACAGCTGGAACGAGTCTGTGATCTCCGGTAGGTCTGCTGACAGCGGACATGTGGCTCGAAATTTCTGTTACTATTATCTGTCTCTTAATGTACAAAGCCAACGAAATCTGGGCAGCCTGTCAGTGGATAATGAAGCCGCATAATCTCTACTGTTTGTTTACAGTGAGAGCATGACAGGGAGATTTACAGCTATGACAGACAGCTGACTTACTGGTGTTAAGTTTCAGCGGCCCGTCAACATCTGCTGCAGTGGCCTAATTCTTGGCTATTCATGTGGGTCAGTGGTGCTCAGTCGCCTGCGGTTAACATGTCTGAGAGTCCGGGTGGGGGGGGGGATGTTAAAAAGAGTGGAACGGGGAATTATGACAGACATGACAGATGTGCACGCCACCAGCACAAGGGTGACGTGACACAAATATCTGCTGACTGCAGAGACATCAGTGAAAATGTGCGGCGAGACGCGGCATAATTAAACTAATAGATTTTCCAACATGTTTACATTCTGTTCTGGAGATTTGTCTTATGAATTTACAGGAATCTTTCTCAAATTTGAGCTTGAATCAATGCTGATTTTATTTTTAATTTTTTACATTCACAAAATACTTATCAGTTGTGCAAACACGGCTAATTTACCAGTTGCTAGCTAAGTCTACATCACAAATCGACGCATGTGATAGTAGAGAAAAGTGGCTTTTTACCTCCAAAGTCTAGCCACTTTGATCAAATGAAAGGGGCTGTATGACACCCCTCAGTTTCATTGACAGCCGGAGACACTAATGTGCTGTAATGCAGCACTTTGCCACTAAAGGAGGAGAAGAATGTCTTTGTAAGAAAGGAACTTGTGAGGGACACTGGATGAGCTTCAGAAACAGTGCAGACAATGCTGTTAGTTCACCTATTGAAGCTCTGTAGCAGTGTGTTACACAAAAAGCTACTGACATCAGAAATTATATGTTGGCGAGCCTGTAGGAAAGCTTATAACAAAGTGGAAGAAGATTCTGTTCTCTGAGTCTGCAATTTACCATCAAACTAAACATCCTCATCATGAAGCACGGCAGTAGCAGCAGCATCCATCACGCTGTGGGAAAGTGTCTCTCCAGCCAGGCCTTTGAACTCTTGCGAAGGTGGAGGGTACCAGGAATGCAGCGAAAAACAAAGATATACTGGAGTAAAACTTGCTGCAGTCTGCAAAAGAGCTGCAGTTTGGGAGAAGATTTACAGTATTTTCCAGCCAACTAACCCTAAACACGAACACAAAGCTACAAAGGAATGGCTTAAAAACTTCATTGTTAATGTCCTGGAATGGCCAAATCAAAGTCCAGACCTCAATCCAATCCAGAATTTGCGGCTGAACTTTGAAAGTTGTCGTTCACTGCATGGTCCTTATGCAACTTGACTGAGCTTGAAGAGTTTTGCAAAGAAGAATGAGGGAAAATTGCAGACTTACTGTATCCACATAGACTCAGGGCTTTAACTGCTGCCAGATGTGCCTCTACTAAATATTAACTTCAGTAGAATATATTCATTTTTTTTCTGTGTTCTATATTTGTGTAATTTATATCTCTTTTTAAGAGTTTGTTCTGTTGAACATTATGGAAAAAATGGACTCAGTTCATCCGGTGTTATTCAAAATTGTACAATAACTATAAAACATGAGAAGGTCAAAGGAGGGTGAACTTTTATATTTATACATAAAAAAAAACATTCAACCCATTATATAAGTAAGATAGAAAATACTTGAACATTTTGAAATAAGTATGAAGTTATGTATTTAATTAAAAAGGTGTTATTTAGCACAGTTGTGTGTCAGGTCTTATGAGAAAGCTCAAAAGCACACTGTGTGGTGATTAGCATCAGTTCAGCGGGCTTAGCTGGAAAACTATGTCTGGCAGCTTGAAAGCCACTGTGTCGTTATTGACCTTAATTTGTGCCCAACAACAACAGGGACCCTCCCACGCCGAATGAGAAAGGAGCTGCTGGCTGTGAAGCTTCGTAACCGACCCAGCAAGCAGGAGCTGGAAGACCGCAACATCTTCCCCGTCCGCAGCGACCAGGAGCGGCAGGAAATCCGCCAGCAGATAGAGATGAAGCTGGCCAAGTGAGTGGCTCTGTGTGGACCGAGATCAACCCGCCATCAGCTCCCCCCCCATCAGCCCCCCTCACCCTTCTCTACCCCATGTATGTCTGTTTCATCACTCAACATCACTGTTGTCTGCTTGTCTGTTTCCCTTCCACCATCCACTAACAAATGTTGTTCCAAAACATATCACAAAAGGCTTTTACTCTTTTATTCTGACCGTGAATCGGACAGAGGGGTAAACCCGTCTAAGCTCAGCCAATTAATTCAGAGTTTAGCAGCAAAGAGACTTATGGGGAGTTACATGTTGGAGATATGTCTTGCACTTTTTGTGCAGCGGTTCTGGCTATAGTGTTTGTTTCCAGATACAGTCAGTGAGCACCAGACCTGGCAACCTGACTGTGACAACAAGACTCCTGGAAGTCACTGTGCCAGCTGTTGTTCGCCAAGAAATAAACAGTTCCAGCAGGAAACTCCCCCTAAAACCTCAAATGGTCATTTTTATATTTCTCAGATACAACATGGTAATTTGTGAGCTCTAGAGGCATTGGTATCCTGCCTATTTTTCACTTTGGACAGAGCCAGGCCTGCTGTTTTCACATTTTTCCAGGCTTTATGCTAAGCTAGGCTAACCACTGATTTTAGCTCTGTACTTAAAGCGGCTATAATCAATATTTTTATAATAACAATGTGTCAAATGTCAGAGGCATCATTCATAGTGATGACCCTACAGAGAATTATCAGCGACTCTGCAGCTCGGCTTTACAGAGCTTTATAGTGAGTTTCAGCTCATTGTTTAGCTGTCCGGCTTCAACTTTACTGTTTTGATTCACTCTTGTTTTTGGCCGCAGAAGGCAGCTCTTTTCAGGGAAAAACCTCTTAAAAAGCCGCTGCACCCTGCCTGCTCAGCACCAAACAGCAAATAGACAGTTAGCTGTAGACTAGCTGGTGAACATAGTGGAGCATTTAGCAGCTAAAGGGTCAGATATTTCCCTCAGGGGATGGTAGAGAGTAAAAACAGAGGTAAAAAAGAGAATATTGGACTCGCATTCATCAGAAACACGACTCCAAATGAAAGATAATGTTAACCCTAACCCTAACCCTAACTGCTGGATATGTAAATAAGCAACAGTTTGTTAACAAGGTGCCATCTTAACTTAAGGTAAGGTAAGGTAATGACTGTTTCTGTTGTGGCCAAAAAATCAGTTATTGCCTGCGTAACATACAGACATCAGATTGATATTTATCTTCTCACCTCAAAGTGTGAAAGCTGTAAGAATTCTAAAATCAATGCGGCAAAAGTGTTAGCAAATAGTTGCCTATTGACACATTCAGAAGACATGGAGCAACGTTAGCATTCATTTGGAATCATGTTTCTGTCCACCCAGCAAATTTAAGTCTAATATTCACTCTCTTTTTAGCTCTGGATTGCTTTCCATCATCTCCTCAAGGAAACATCTGGCTCTTTAACTGCTAAATGCTCCAATATGTTCACCAGCAAGTTGCTAACTTTGTCCGTCTGCTGTTTGATGCTCGGAACTATTTTGCTGAAAACAGCTGCCTGCTGTGGCTGGAAAGAGAGTTGATGAGAATAGTAACACTGAACCAAACAGTAGGTTACAGATTTCAAAAACCAAAACAATGGTTTTAAAAGTAGGATATCATGTAGGCTACCAATTCATATCATAAAGATTCATGTTTGCCTAAAGAAAATCATAGAAAGCCTCTTGTGGTTCATGGGTAAAGGCGTTCATTACCACATAATCAGGGCACAGTTGCCTCACTCTGTGTTGCCAGGCCATTAGCTAAAACTCGCTAAATCCAGTTCAATCCATTACAACAGCACTGCAATTAATCCTGCCTTTGTAAAGTTGATCCGTTTATGTTGACGTGGAGAGGTGTTGATGGTCATTCTGGAGGCTGTATTCTGTGGTGCTGTTGAAATGTATTGCATTATATTGATACAGGCAAAATATCAGCGCACCTTTCAATCACAGCACAGTGCAGTAAGCATCCAGAATGATGAGACGAAGGGAAAAAGCATTTCTTTACTCCTATCAGTGCATCTCTGTCTCTCACAGTGTTTCATGTCATCTTCAAACCCTCCATGCATGATACGTATGACGCTTCCCCTCTTCCTATCTCTCAAACTCAAATTGCAATGCATGTCGTTTAAGTTGCAATCCAGTAATTTGCGGTTCATTGCAGAAAATGTCACCATGAATCAGTTTGGCGTTAATAGTCACAACAAATGATTTGTAAATTGTTCTTCCTCTGCTTTCCTTGGATGTGGCTTTTCTAGGTCAAGCGGTCTGATTTTTTTAGAGTGTGGAACAGGATTTTGTGAAAGGCAGAGGAGGAATGCAAGACCGAAAATAATCGTATTTGTCGTGTTACATAACAGGCAATATGCTGTTGTTATAGTGACTTTAATAGGATTAACAATCAAATCAGGTTGTTTTTTTTTTTTTTAGTGAACAATACAGTGGCAGGGTGTGCTGGGAGGCTTATGTTCAGAGTGGGAGGAGGAGGGTTCACTCCTCTTAAAATGTAGTCACAACACCAAATGTATTGTTTGGACATACAGTAACTTTATACCAAAGCAAGATGTCTGCCTTCCTCACTAAAACTGATGGCTGTTAGGTGTGGATGTCAGACAGGGAAACAGCAATGAATGACCATTCAACTTTTTGGACTCTCAGAGAGATGAAGCTGCTTTGTACTATAGCCGCTGGCCCTTCCCCTCTGTAGACTATTAACGCATTTAGTTGTTTTTCATACCTTTGCTAAAATGGGCAGCTGTGATAACAGCCTATTAGCGAGATGTTCACACTTTACTATGTGACGAATGCAGCTGAGTGCTCTAATTTGCGGTTGACCTGCTTTCTGGTTCCAATTTTGATGAAACAGAAGTATTCTTCTCAGTCAGTGACAAACACATCTCAAACTTGTAATTAGCATTTTCAAACACATTATTACCTTAAACGACTCACAGCTCAAAATAGCTGGTAGGCCTTTGACTGAATTCAACTTGTTAGAAAAGTCTCTGGAAAAACAGAAATCATCACGCGTGCATCTGGTAACATCTGTTTACGTGTCAGTTTACATCATAATAAATGAGAACATGATAAACCCATTATAATTGCATCATCTTAATAGACAACAGTGCATCATAAACCTGATATATTTAATCTATTTATCAGTATCAGCCGAGCTGGCTAACTTCCAGTTAGCTCTCTGCTAACTTGAAGGTGGATAAAATAATTGAATCGTGTGGCTCTTCTAGACTTTCCAAATGTTATCGGACCAAATGGATCAAATTGTGATAGTGAAATGAGTTATTCTGTGGGGGTTGTGTGGCACGCAAAACAATTTTATAGCCGCAACAGTAGTGACAGAGTAGACTACGGCAGAGTGTCAACAGTGTTTTTATAATTACTCTCACTGCCAGAAGGGCGCCCACTTTCTGGATCAGTTTCACATTCACACATCACGTTCCTATGTGAAAAATACACCTACATAGACACATCAGTAATGTTCTGTTACTGTTAACAATTGACATGTTAAGAGCCACTTACTTTGTTTGCTAATGGTCCTTGTTGCTGGATACTATTTGATACCATTCAACATGGCAGCTCTTAAAAGCTGCTCTAAAGCTGCTCTAATCCACATTTTTGCATCAACGATGGGTAACCCCCCCCCTCAAATGGTTAATAAATCAATTGCTACATATGACTATAAATGGAAAAATACTGCTTCACAATACTTACATGCAGCATTTTAGGCATGAAAGAAACCAGTTTGAAAGAAAGTTTCCATCTGCTGCTGCCATTGGGTTTAGTAAGTTTTGTCAAGATTTGTTTAGGGGGAAGTCACTCTAGTAAGTCAAATAAATGGAGCAGAAGTTGTGTTGTCCTCTTAATCTGCCTTTTTGGAGGAACATCAGGTGCATTCAGTTCCCTGTAAAATGCTTGCTTCAGGATGTTGTCTTCCCTCGATTTGAGGAGGAATTCACAAAGTGCACAGATGAAAGATGGATAAACTGGCAGTAATAATATCCTCCCATGTGCCTTTGTTTTTCTTCCCTTCTGGCAATGGTATGAAATGCTTTCCTCCGGCATGGAATGCAAGTTAAAGTGTAACTATTTTACTTTAATGTCTGTCCATTTATAATGCTATGCAGTAGACAGATTAGTAGTAAAAAAGAAAGTCATAAAGTATTTTTTAACATTCTTAATTAGACTTAATAAATAATGGTATATGGGTAATATGGAGTGCATCTTGTGAAAACAAATGGAACACTAAATTATTTTGAATATATAATGTCTTACTGACATTACTGAATCTCCACTGCCCACAAATAATAGATGTCCATTTTTCAGAGATCCATGCTTTCATTCAGTTAAACATTAATTTTTGAGCACCATTAAGTTTTAGCTACATTTGGTCTTTAGTTCTTTTTCTCTGCTCAAGGACAGACAGAAGGGCTCACTATAAATGTCATCACTAGAGGGCTCACTGAACAGAAATCATAGGGAAGACAATGTACTGATGTTTACAATAGAGCCTGCCTGTAAACCACATGCAACCACTGACAATGAATAGGAGACCTTGTAGAGCATACCCTTGTGATTTTTTTCCCACAGAGAGTGCCTTAGACTGGTGTAGAGTTGTCAGACTCATCACTGTTAAATCAAAGTCACTGAATTGTAAGAAGTCAAACAAGCTCAAGTCAGTCTGCCTTTCATCAACCGTGGAGCAGCTCCAGAAAGTGACGTAACATCACAGAGGATTTCTTTCTTTTGATTGTTCATGCTCACACATATTGAAAATTTTGGAATAAACAAAAGTGTTCTTTGGGATACATACAGTGATGGAAGAAGTACTCACATCCTCTGCTTAAGTGAAAGTATAAGCTCTGCTTTCAATTGCTGGGTAACAGCTTGGATGTTTAGCCCAGTGGTTCTCATCCTTGGAACCTTGGCCCCTCCAAAAGGTCACAAGACAAATTTGAAGGATGGTGAGTCATGGTAGGAAAGAAAACACAAATCTGTCTTGGATTTTTTTTGACTATTGTGTAATCTTTGTTGTTTTTAACATTGGAGAATCTCTCCTATTCAGGCTTCAAACAGTTGTTGTGGTATTTAAAGAAGACCATTTAAGGAGGTTGGGGAGGGGGATGTCTCTTTGGTGGCTCATATATGTTTATTTTTGTAAGGGGTCCTCAGTAAGCAGGTAGATCGAGGTCTGAAAAGTGAAGCCAGTCCAGAAGTGCCTTAAACCTGCATTCTTTCTGATGACCTGCAGGGGGCGACGTCACTGGGTTCAAAAAGAAGTCAGATTGAATGGAAGTCTGAGAAAATGATCCTACTTCTCACTTGATTTATTACCTCAGTAAACAGTTTCCTAATGAGTTTATGATCTCAATCACTAATTTTAAGTCTTCTTCAATACAGCATCATGTTCATTTAGTAAATTACTATTTATTAAAAAAAAAATAGATGATAAAGCAGCGTATGCTTTAGGGCGTGGCTATGTTGTGATTGACAAGTCGTTACCATAGTGACAACATTGTTAAGTATGTATCCATGCCCTATACTCTACTGGCGTGACCGTCCCTATTTCAGTGTGTTTTCGGTACATCAAAATTATTTGGCAAACATTTTGGTCGCCTAAAAAGAGTCTTCAGTTCAGTGGTTGTATTCAAGTGTTCAGTGTTTCCAGTAAGTACATTTTGTATTAATCTTTTTAAGCCTGTTTTTTGTTAGCGAAAATTAGCATTAGGATTAGCATTATCACAGTATTATTGTCACTATAGATTGTAAATACACCATGCTAATCAAGCTAGCAGCTAGCATTAGGGTCAGCTCCACCCTCTCGTCCAAATATGGTCACTTCTCATCACTTCTGGCTCCAAAGATCCAAGATGGCAACGGTCAAAATGCAAACTCGAGGCTTCAAAATGGAAGTCCACAAACCAATAGATGATGTCACGATGGTTATGTCCATTCATTGTTTTGTTTTTTGCTGACATTCTTCAAAAAGACTCTCTAACACGTCAGTCCAAAATCAAGTGATCAAGTCAAAAGTGTTGACTTGGGTTGAGAGCTGGTGACAGTAGTGAAGGTCATAGCATATGATTCACAGACATCATTTTCATCAAACTGTTCAGTGGCCCCTCGTGTCCTTTGAATTGGGGCATTGACGTCCTGGAAGAGACCCCCCCCCCCCATTAGGATAGAAATGTTCCATCATATCATCACCCTTCCCTCTAAGGGGACAAGTGGACCCAGACCATGCCAGCAAAATGCCCCCCAAAGCATAACAGAGCCACCGGATCCCCTCACTGTAGAGGTCAAGCATTCAGGCCTGTGCCGGTTTTTCCTTTAATTTGTCACCGGTCTATATATAGCTACATATATATTTATATATATGTTATAATAGCAGAAGTAACAACAGTTTGTATTTATGTCTGAAATAGTATTATACATTCAATGTAATAGTTATTACATTATTTCTACAGCAGAAAGGTCACCATTGGAGTCAGCGAACTACAGGGAGATTGGAACCCCGGGTGTCCTGGGTGTGGTTTCATTACATTCCCAGTACCATCACAGGTCACAGCAGCTAATTAGAGAGATGAAGACTTTGAGCTGAGAGAACGAGAAAGAGAGAGAGAGAGATGGTTTCCTTTCCTGTCCGACCACACTGAGAGGGAAACAGGGCAGCGAGTGTTTGATGAGGCCTAATTAATTTACAGCTAAGCCTTTTGCTCTCCGCTTTGTAATTTAACTGTGAGAGATGAGTAAGGCAGGGTAACATTCAGACAGGCTAAATAATACTGCCTGTGAGTTTCTTTGAGCCTGGCATCACGCTTCTCCATGTGCCTTTTCCCTACATCCTTGCCCAAGGCATTTCACAGCTGCGTGTCAATCTGGAAAGCCGGAGTAGCTGTGTGTCCGTGTGATGTATGTGATGTTATCATAAACCAAGTCTGTTCCAAACACGCTTTCCTCCATGTGAGCTTCTTCGTGTGCACATGGACAAATTCTAGCAAGTAATTGCAGAATAGCAAGAGACATGATGCATCATGAACTCAGTTACTGAACTTACCGGAGAGGATGTTGGAGCACTTTGGCCTGTAGTCTGCAAGGGGCGTTAAACTGAGACAAAGTTACACCCCGAACACAACAAACTGCTTATGTAAAGTGAACTCCTGGTTATTCTTGCATAATGAAAACAGGAAGTGATCAATTATGTGTCATAAGGGGGGAATGGTGACAGTGGGATGCTGGGACATGGACGGTGTGTACACAGTGTTGGTTGAGGACAGAGGTCACATCAGCAGATCTGCTGTGAGCCACATTCCCTGCTGGTCAGACAGTTCACATTACATTACTGTAGTGATTAAATTACTGTAGCATCAATACCAAACTGCACTTCAATAAAGAGAGATGAACTGAAAATGAATAACAATATTTATTGAGACAGCAACAGAAGAAGACATTGGAACAAATGATATTTTATACTTTTTATTGTCAACAAATTCCATAAAATGACCAAAACCAACCCTGAATTGATTCTACTAACAAATTTAGTCTGTTTATCCAAAGCTTCTTAATTCCTCTGTGTTGTTATCAAAAGCTTCATTGTTATCAAAAAACTATTTTAAAACACATCAATAAGCCACATTGTTGCACTGCGTGACATGTTCATTCATTAATTCATTACATAATTTCGAGTCTGTCCCACATACACCATCCTGCTGCTGCTAATAACTCACTAGAACATGTATTAATCTGTGGCTGAAAGTCGCTCCCGACAAATGCACTCTGTACTCCTGTTTGAGAAGCACTCGCTAAAAACTGCAGTGCCCAGCTGTTTTAGGACAATACTGAACTGAATTCAAAGATGTATACAGTACTGTGCAACAGCGCTTTATATGTTGTGACTGTTGTTATGTTTAGATTCTTATCCATGACGCAGTACCCTCAGGGAGGCGTCTGATCACTAACAAATGCATTCTGCGGCATAAGAAAAACATAGAATGACGCCAGCTTTAACGACTGATTGGTTCATGAAACATACAGAAAGATGATTGGCCAAATGATGGGCCAGATGTATAACCAAAACAACGTACATACATAATATTGCACATATCAACCAGTATTTATTAAAAAACATGCATCTGTGTTAAGAATGTGTGCACCTCACACATAGTTCAAAATAAGAGGCGAGATCTAAATAATCACACATTGTTTGTTCAGGTTTTAAGCTCATTTCCCTGATTAGCGATTTGTAAAGCAGCAAAGGCACACTCATAATTAACTACATGTTTCATTATGTTTGTGTGATCAAGTTATCATTGTTTTTATTTACACTGGAGACATTAGGTAACGTGTTAATGTTCTTTTCACTCTGTTGCCTATAGTGAAGCACTTTGTGAAGACTGGTTAAATAACAGCACTGATACAGTAAATTATTGATGATCATTCTGATGTTTAATAATGATAAATTAGACATTACTGCCGCTGATGGTTTACAGGTACATGTGAGAATAGAAATTAGGTTTGTGCCCATGTGGCATGTGTACACGCCACTTTATAATGGAGATGGAGAGAATAGCTATGTATCTGGTCTCTGGTGTTCCTGAAAAAAAGTTTTATGACACGCAGAAAGTGATGTTTCTATGTCACCATCAACAAAAGACCATAAACTGCATAGTTTGGTATGAGCAGCTATAGCCACTGTGGGTGGAAAAAGTATGAAAAGAAACACACATTTGTAGAAAAATCCAAGGAAAAGACTTAATAGAGTCAGAGTTTTAGAAGTGGGGCGGGGAAGAGCAATGCAATCAGCACTTAGCATATAAAATGGAGCTAACAAAACACCATTTATAGCTGCAGTCGGGAATGTTTTTTTTAAAAAATGTAAAACACTCATCAGCTTGAATAAAACACTAGAAAGTTAGCTTACAGCACAGATTCAGATAGTTGAGTCAGTACATGCTTCTTGTGCAGCAGGATTCCCATGCAAACACTACAAACTTTGTGTGGATGTCACCATGGAGCCAGGTCCTGGACCAGACGCTGTGTTTTGCGGCCTGGTGCTTCAGCGCTGAGCTCCGACTGTGACTGACAGCAGGACTGGCCGGCCTACGAGACTCGTCCGCATCAACTGAGTCAGAGCTGTGGACAGCTGAGGCATGCTATTGTCTGGGGTGATTGCTCCATGTACTCGCCTGCTCTCTGTCCTGCTGACCACATGGTCTGCCAGAGGACATGACGAGCCTCTCCTGGCAGCTCGCACAGCAACAACAAAAGCTGAAGGGAACCTCTCCTATGAAACACTCTCTAAACATCCATCCTGCACCAGTGATTGTGTACACACCGTATGAATCATAATGAATCTGTCGCACTGAATGAGTTGAGTTGAATTGAGCAGAGCGGTGTTTGTGGAGGTGGCTCGAACGCTGTGTCCTGTCTGAAGCACTCGTGGCAATGTTTGAGTGCTGTGAAGAGCCTTGGGCGACACAGCTGTTTGTACAACATCAGGAACAGAACAGCCGCCACTGCGCACAGAGAACAATCAGTAATTCTCACCTTGATGCTTGTGCAGAGCAGCAGCTGACATGCCAGGCAACGTGATGCCGAGGTTTTAACCCGAGATACCCTGTGCAGACTCAGCAGCGGCTGAAAATGAGGCGATAATTTGCTTTCATGCGACAGCGAACAGGTAGAATATTTAAAGCCACATCATAGGAACCCTTTAAGTTTTTGTTTGTAGTCTGTGTTTCTTTCCTCTCAATTTATCTCCCCAAATCAGATTCATGGGTTGATTGTAGCAGAATGTGTTGCCGTTTGCCACTGTGTCTTTTTTCAAACTTCCACTTTGGGGCTCCAGCATTGGAAGATTTGAAAACCTACGTATAGGAGCTGTAAAGGATAGGTTCACAATTTTTCAAATCAGTGTCCATATAAACATTAAAAGATTCCTTTCAAATGCACTTTCAGTGTAAGTGATGGAAGTATAATAACAAAAAGAGGAACTTTGGCACTAAAAAGACTAACGTTGAAAGACTTGATTTGACTCATTTGGATGCTGAGGCTTCATATTAGCTTCAGATAAACTTTCCATCACTTCCATTGTAAGGCTATTATGAAGGGATCTTCTAATGGTCAGTATGAACAGGAGGAATGATTACAACAAGGAAAACCTGTTTCAGTGTTCATTTGGCTTCCTTACTGTTGTTTTAAGAAAGACTTGAAAAATTGCGAACCCATCCTTTAAAAGAAAAAGAAATGAGATCATTTTGAATTTAGTTACATTTAAATATTCAAACAGAGTGTTGGAACATCACTGGGACGTAGATTTTAATGTAAACACAGTCAATGTATTTTGTGTACTTCCACTTTACTTCTTTCTCTTGCTTTTATATTGTTTTCAGATGGTATGGTGCAGGATAAAGATTGAAAAGAAAGATGCATCATTTGCCACATACAGGCATATATGGTAATGATGCAAACTGACCTGAGATGAACCTCGCTATTCACTTTCTCCTTAACAGCAGTTATTGAAAGGAACCATTATCCTTATAATTTGCAGGGGATCTTGTAAATAGCTTCACTAAGGGTACGTACATTACTGCATTACTGCACTGCACTGCAGTTCTTTGGTTTCTCTGGAACACAAACACTTTGTTCTTAAAGTCCATTCAGCACAAAGGAACAAACAGAAACATGGACCTTATGTTGTAAGTAGAATCAGAGACTACCTTGTAAGACAAACTGAAGAGTGAATAATAATTTTCAATATCATAATCCAGTAGTTTTGAGATTTTTTTTATATATTTCTTTCAAAAAAAAAGGAAATTCATGGTGCAGCCTGCTAAACACTTGGCTGTAAACAAAAAAGCACAAATGGTAAAATCATAAAAAAAAATAAGTCTTTACTGGTATATAACTCAATGTGCAGTGCTCTTCATTTGTGCAGTGATGCAACACGTCCACTGATATATACTGAAGAGGATGTGGCATGTTGCATCGATTTACATTACTTAAGCGTGGCACTCTGCAGCAGAATGCAGAGCGGTGGGCTGGCCTGGGATAACAGAAGGGAACCCTCTGCTTCTAAATATAGCTCTCCCTGTCGAAATACTGCCGCAGCAACCATAATCAATGTCCTATCTACGTCACAGCTCAGCTTGCCTTCCCTCCTCCCCGTTCTTCTGGGTGATGGAGAGATTTGCCTTTCCTCTCCCCCCGTTCCCCTCTGATTGAACCGTCCCCACTCGCCTGCGGGGCTCTTCTAGAGAAAGCTGGCCACAGTTTACTGCAATGATCTACATCTCCATCCCTGTCCTCCCTGTTATGTTTAAAAAAGCTTTTATGCAGGCATATTCTGCTGGCGGCCTCATCTGAGGACATCCTTATATAAATATGACACTGTAAAGACTTTCCTTTATAACACTGCTTAGATTTTGCTGCAGTCTGCCTGATCCTCTGTGAAGCTTTGAGAGAGGTAGTGATCATGAGTCTGATGACTTAGTAAAAATCCGTGAAGCATCAATGCCCAGTAGAAATATGTGGCTGCTATTGTAGTAGGGCAGCTTTTTTTGATCTATTGTTGTTCATATTCTACCTGCCATGTGACGGCCCTGTGTGGGTGACCATGCAGGAAAGGCTGCAAAGGAAGTGAGGGATGAGAGGAGTTGGAGCTGGCAGCATTGAAATAAAAGAGGGTTTAGTTATAGTGATATTTCTTGGCGGCAGAGCTGCACTGCAGGCAGAAATGATCTTACCCAGTGAACAAAACTGTTTTTGAAGTGAAACCCCCTGACAAAAGCAGGGTGATAAGGCAAAACAAATAATATGAAGCCTATAGCACATTTACTGCTAATTGAAACACAGCCAAAGCACTGCATTAGCCTTTTTAAGCCATTGGGGAGATTCTCCTAATGTCAATACTACCATAACAGAAATCTTACTGGCACTCCCTCCCTATATTTTCAACTTTCATCCAGGCTAGCTACATAAATGTCATGAGTAAAACTTTTGCAATGTCAGCCAATATAAAAATGATCAAATTGATGTAAAGATTCATGACAAGATGCACTGACAGAAGAGCAACTGTTTTCTTTCTCTCTGCTCTTTGCTTTCTGTATCAGTATCAGATGACAAATATCGCATTAGCATTGTAGCGATAACAGAAACGCTTCTGTCATGTCTTAAAGGCGACATATTCTGCACATTTTGAGTTCTATATTTATATTCGGGGCCTCTACTGGAACATCTTTGTGAATATCTTTGATTTACAATAAAAAAAACTCCTTATTTATCATATACCGGCCCTTTATGCAGCCCCTCAGTTCACACTTCGTCTGAAACAAGCCATTTTTAGCTCCTGTCTCTTTAAGGCCACCCCACCTCACCCCCAGGATCCCATTCTGTTCTGATTTCACTTCTTTTTTATCATTCTTTACTTGCAATATACACATTTCTCAAATACATCCATGCATGTTTGGGCCAGTATCTGAACCAAAATATGCAAATGGACAACACCAACAACTGTGGAAGTAACATTGCAAATGAAGCGTTCAGAGCAGGCTACAGCCCTGACTTGTAAGAAGCATTTTTACAAATGTTCACCTCAAGTAATTTTGACCATGTAGAACATAGACATCTGGCATCATAACAATATAAAAATAACAAAATAAAAAAAGCATAATATGTCCACTTTAATCAAACTGTAAGGATTTTTTATGTAATGGGCATCTACATCTGAGTGATGAAAAGCCATCACTGAAGCAGACAGATGAATTGAGCAATGGCTTCTATGTCTAAAAAAAGTTTTATTAGACAATTAAGTGTAGCTGTCAACTATAAGCTCTCAATCATGACAACCACTTATAGAACAAGATGCCAACTAAACGGGTGTGAGCTATGTAATCCCTGTTTGGATACTGTCAGGCTGCCACCCTCATGGTGCAGACACACTGGATCCATTGACAGCTGTGAAGTGGATGGATCCTATTCATTTTCTCTAGAGAGTAGGAGATCTGGCCACACAGTGCATGATGGATACAGCATGGCAGGTTGACAGCCCAACCATATCTGAATTTGCATAATCACGACTCCACCTCAACTTATTTTATGGCTCAAATGTTCTCAGAAACATACTTTAGTGTACTTTTTTAACTGAGAAAGTTTGTGACACGGTTGCCATGTTGAAAACAGCAGAGCAAAAACCAAGCACCGCCCAACTCGCAGTATGTCACCCGCCACATCACCACCAGCTGGAGCGCTCAGTGACGCTCCGACCGCCGGATTCGGTGTGCCTGTACCATTACAGCTACAAAAACAAAGACAGCATTCAAGCTAAGCAAGAATGCTTGCTAAGTCTGGAGGTTGTACACACATGTGTTGTATATGGGAGTCCAAAGGTTGAAGGACAAAAAGACACCGTTTCACACAAATAATTACACACTGCTGTGTTGGTGCTTTCATTTGTGAAAGAGGTTTAACCAGATTAACTTGTCTGACCTTCTGAGTTCAGTCTAGACATATAGAATAAAGATGTCAAGTAAACTATTTACTGTATGCTGAATGATGTAACAAGATTATGAAAACCATGTTTATGAATTCATGAATTGGACACATATCATTGATACATTTTAAAACAGTTTTTACTTAATTTTTCACTACACCTTCTCTGCAATTCAAATTTGCTGTTATCTAATTTTGCGCAGTAAGATACCTCTTCAGCCATGCT
This sequence comes from Euthynnus affinis, assembly GCA_029490765.1. Lineage (NCBI taxonomy): Eukaryota > Metazoa > Chordata > Actinopteri > Scombriformes > Scombridae > Euthynnus > Euthynnus affinis. The sequence goes on along the minus strand of CM055840.1, from coordinate 5,689,302 downwards.
GATTAAGGTGTAACTCCACTAACAAGATTATCTCTGCTACCAGGTTTTCTTAGCGCAATGTCTGTGTAACAGAAACTCCTGTCAGCATGTCAGCATTCATTATATGACAGAAAGTGACAGGAGTGTCGGTAAAAGGAAGAGAAAGGCAGAGGAAGTAAGACACCCAGCACTGATGGTGATGATGACAGGAGCCTATTCAGTATTTGCCTCAGTCTGCAGAGCCATTGAGGAACCAATAATTGGATATTTGTGGCACATAGACCAATTTCTGCTGACACCTCAAGTCACCGTGTGAATCAGGACGGTGCAGCTAACCGCAGCTGCTGTCCAGGACTGCTATAAATAACCCAGTATTGCATTGGCCACGAAGCAGCTGACTGCAAGACAGCATTATTAGCATTTAGAAGTCCCAATCCTGAGGGATTGGGAGTCACGCTGAACTCTGAGCAAGTAGAAAAGTTAGTGGAAAATATTTTTATGTTGCAACATATATCCATTTTTTTGGCCAGCGCATGCTCCACCAAATCCTAAAACAAACACAAGTGTCAAAACTGAGAGGAGGATAAGGCTGTATTGATCATTTCACTGACTTCAAAAGAACCGTCTCCTTAAGCATGATCTTTAATCTCTTTTTCATTCACTCTCCTTTTAAAATGATATTACTGTGAACCGCATTCAACACAATAGCAGTTTCCAAGCAACCGAGGCTGTCAGATGGCGGCTGGCTGCTCTTCCATGTGGAGCTGCAGAGAATATTTTCAGTTTCATAATCCTTTTCAAAAGAGATGAAATATTAATGCGTGCTCTTCTTGGGCTTCCCTCCCTTTTTTTCCTCTCTCCTGCAGGCAAGAAAATTCAGCTACGCAAGAGATCTCTTTCACAAAATCCAGAAATGTCTGAATGCTCAGCTTTCACAACAGCGGAGAGCACTGTTATGTTAGTTACAGTAAAGACTTTTCAAAGCTTAGTTGGGGCACAAAGCTGTATTAAATCACAAGGGATGCACAGTGTAATTAATGCAGAAACCTGCTTGGACCAGCAGTCCAAACTGTGCCACCTATGGGCAAGACAAGTAACTTAAGCATCTAAAGGAAAGTGATAGCTGCTGCCGTTTGGCCCCTTCCCCACCTGTAGACAGCGCGGCACAGTGTTACTACTTCTTTTTCTTTCTTGTGTTCACATTTGTGCGTGTAAGTGTGTGTTTGTGTTACAAAATGTTAGGGTGTTGATAACTGAAGTGTTTGTGCTGCTGGAGAGTGCAGAGAGTTTCACTGAGTGTCCTCTGTCCTCTTGGGTTACTTTCTAAAGAAGGAAGCTTTTCTTACCTACGGAAGTGCATTACTGCCACTATGATAAAATTAACTTGCTTAGAAAGAAAATTCATTTCAATTCAATTAAGTTTTATTTATATAGTGCCAAATCACAGCAAAAGTCATCTCAGGGCATTTTTCACATGGAGCAATTCTACACTGTAGTCTTAGCCTTGTTTTCACAAAATAAGTTTCCTATTATGATAATATCATTTCCATGTTATAACGTATTTCTTGTGTTTTAGTTTAGTTTTAACAATAAAAAAAATTTGTTATTGCATAGGCCAACACAAAGTAACAAATAACAATTGGATTGACAAAGTTTTTCTTTGTTGAATATTTGAACTATATATTTGGCTTTTATAAAATTATTTTTTATGGTTGATTATTTTACCTCAAAAGTACCTTAAAAATCTCTACTTTAAGCATTGGTCAAACGTATTGATATAAATTATAAATTGATCCCTATAATCAAACAGTCATCAAAATATTTCTGTTTGACTATTTAGTTTAAGTTTGTCACAGTGATTATTATTTTAATTTTGATATGATTATTACTCAGTCATTTGTATTTATTATTTCATTCTAGCTAGCAGGTGTTTTGTATGTAGAAACACAGGCAAGCTGTAACACTCATTCCTTGAAGGTGGCGCGACCGTTAAAATCGCAGCTATTACTTTCTTTACCTGTAGGTGGCAACGTTAACAAGTCTGAACTGCTGTTGTTTAATTTATGGTTGCTCAGAACTGGTTCTTACGACGTGATGTCCGACCACGTTGGAAATCAAATGTGTTTATATTCATTCCGAACGGTTTCACTCAACGGCGGAGTGGAAAGCTGACCTCCACAGAGAGGGGAGGTGGACGGGATAGACGATAGTATCGTTTATTGTTATTTTCAGGCAGTCTCTCCTAGACAGCAGTCATAGTGTTGCGCTCGTTTGTTCACATGAAAAGTGTCATAAATAGCTGTCATGAAAGAAAAAGGAGAGCTCGAGAAAGAAGTTCAAACCCTTCTTAGTTGACCAATCACTGCGTTAAGTGGGTGTGAATGTCGACTCACTGGTGTTAGAAAGTCATAGAAATGGCCCTCCACATCCCCCCCAGAAGAGTGTGTGTGTGTGTGTGTGTGTTGGGGGGGGTTCTGAAGAAATATGGCAATCCGACAGGCACATCTTAAGGAGTAAATTGGCCCTTTGCTCTTTCTAACTAATTTTCCACACAAAGAGCAGCGTTAAATTTCGCTCATCGTACGTGTGTTGGCGACTCTCTGACCGAGCCACTTCATTTCTTTAAATGAGAACGCGTCTACAGTCAGCTGAGGGTTGAAAGAATGAAGACAGTGTGTAGTCTTTGCTTCTGCGGTCTCACAAGAGGACGTTTCTCTCAGGATGTGCCTGTCCGCTTTCTATTTTGTGCCTTTACAGTGAGCAGCATCACAGCCGGGCATCAATCCAATTACAGGACATGGAGTTGGCAGATTATTGTAAAGCAGTTGGAGAGACGTAAGCACCGGATGACACAGCCTACACATATATGGCATGAGGCGAAAACCTCAAATTACATGTTGTCACCACAATAGACCATCCCTGTCCCACATGCAGTAATTTACATTATACAATAGCTTTTTTTTTCTTCTAGGGATCTCGCTGCATGTACCCTCTAATTGAAATGTCAAAAGTCTCAAAGCCTCTGCACCCACTCAGTGAGCGCTGTTGTTTTTCCTCTCCCTACCGAACCTTCTCCTTGTGCCAAATTAGGGTTAGCTCACCGGTGATTAGAGACGTGACCCGTGACATCTGTGGCTAATTTTGTTGCTTGCCGTTGCTACATTTCTCAGGCTATAAATAAACAGATACAGTAGAGGGTGGAGGGTGGACCAGTCTGGCCATTGTCCATCTCCAGAATTGATTCTGGCTTCCCAGTTGACTGTAAGAGTGTTCATTATGCAAACAGAGTCAGAAATTGATTTTTAAATAGCTTAGATCTGCTATGTTGACTAATGGATGTTGTTTTAGGTGATCAATATTTACTCTGTTACTTCAGGACAGTTGTGGTACTTTGATAGGATAATAAGACACTCAACTAAGACTTTTCTTACCCTAAGATGCTGCATGTAATGGGCATGTAGCTCCGCTTACAGAGCCAGATGAAGTTTCTCCTCTGTTTGAACGCTTATGTGCGGTAACCTATAGCGTTTGAGGCAGGACGATGCTATTTGAAGTTGCCTCCTCCACACTGTGCTCCCAGCAGGTTGTTCGAGAGCTAGACATGATCCCCTGCTTGATCTGTGGACCCGTGCTAAAGGGCAAAGCCTCGGAGACAAACAAACGGCTAGATAAAGAATTGATTCTTGGTTTCATGTCTGAGTCTTTGAATGCCTCCCATTCATCTATCATCAATAGCACAGTGGGGCCTTTGAAGAGAGGGAGTTATAAAAAGGTAGTTTCAAAGTGCTCAGCGATTTTCTAAGCATCTCTGTAACTGTTGAGATTTATTAGTGCACGATAGGTGCAGCGGAGTGTCAAGGTGATGCCGGAAATTTCTGTCCAAGCACTGTTTTCCTCAAAGCTGCGGTCTTATATATTATATCCATGACCTTATAACAGCAGAAGACATCCAGGTCAACACTTAGAGACAACCAAGTGCTGACATTGAAAGTTACATAAACGTTAAGGTTCTGGTAGGCTACGGTTAAAGAGGTTTCCCTTAATTATTCCTGGCAACTACCCCTCAACTGGCCCCCTGCACACCCCTGTCCCCTAGGCCGTCCTGGGCTCACTCAGTCTCCACATCCGACCGTGGCACTCCTGTCCTCGGGCTCTGTCACTGAAGGGAAAGGAGCGAGGGATTAGGATACACCTCAGTGGGCAGTAGCAGGCCACCGCCCAGCCCATGGCGCCTGACTCATCCCGTTCTCCTCCACTTTTCATGGGCTGACATTCCCATCAGCCCTTGCTCTTACAGGCAGCTCATTTCTTTGACATGCTGGTGAGCTCTCCAACAAACGAGCAACTTTAAACTCTGATCAAGCACAGTGGGTGAGCACTTGTGAAGCGCAAATCGCTGCAGGAGGCTGTGACTAAAGGCCCATTAGGATTGTTTGGTAAAATAGAAACAGTCTGACTCACTCTTACTTCTATGGTAGTGTTTTTGGATTTTTGCCCTAAATCCATAATAAGTCTTCTAATATCAAGTATATGTGATCCATCTTTTTTGTGTTAAAAGTGTACAGCTGTACAGATTTGATACACTCTGAAGTGAGGCAAACGCTATTGACCCGAATGTTTTGTGCTACAGACCACACATCCTACTAAAGCTCTGCTCCATTTACTGTAGCACATCGAGTCCCCTCAGCTTTCAATATTGCCATGTCTGTGGTTGTGTTTTATAAGCCCTCAGTGGTCCCAGTCACAGCTGAAGCCATCAAAGGACAGCAGGCTTATTTTAGATCTGCACCTAAGGTGCCATTCACCCTGTCATTATTGTCAGGACTGTGGACAAACTGTTGTTACTTATGAAAGGTTTTCCATCATTTTTTTTCTTTGACAGACTCTGAGTTTAACTGATTTGAAGTCAAATACAAATGAGGTTATTATATATGTATGTCAGCAAAAATGATGTCTCCATCAGCAGAACATTTACAAACCACTGTAAGAATAGCAAGGCTTTTTGAAGAAAGCCAGCTCAATATAACTAGCATACTTTTTTGTTCTGATTAGTTCTGCGCCTCACGATTTATGTGGAGTGCTCTTCATGTAGCAAGTCACAAAGTAAGGTCAGCAAATACTAGTAGTGCAATGTTTTTATAACCATATCCCATTTTGGTTTGTATCAGGCGCATGTTGCTGCTGGTTTCTTGCTATTCTGCTGATTAACAGTTGGTGGCGGTAATTAGCCAAAGGTAACGAAGGCAGTGAAGAAGAAGACTGAAAATTAGCGAATAATGCCGGCTTTTAAGCATTAAAAAATCGGCTCCTGCAAATGTCTTTTGAGGAGGGAAAAGCACTCAACATGTCGGTTAAACATCAAGGATACTTGATACTTGAATTGAATGTAAACATAACCTTTGTTTGTGTACAAGAAATCTCCACAGGGCGCCTTTAATGTTTGTGGCTTTTATTAACCATAGCCACAATCTTTACTTAAACTCAATCACATTTTTCCTGAACTTTGACCATACCATAGTTTCTATGTGCAGATATTGTAGAAGGTGAGAATTTTAAAAACATTGGTTGTAAAAAAAAAAATGTCTTGCATCTCACATTTCCAGTCTTGTCAGGTGATAGGAGTCCTAATTAAAATAGTTCTAAATAAACACAGGAAATAAACATAACATGCTTAAGTGTGTCTGAATTTTTTTGTGCCTAGATGCATGGATGGCAAAATCCCACTCAGTTTTATTCTAACTAGACTTGGGGAGAGGCATTGGCAGGGGACAGTAAGTGCTTCAGGGATCATTTTTGACAATTTAAAGATGATGCCAGCTTGCCCCGCTGTGTGACTTAACAATGGTCTGCCCACCTCAATAATTTGGAGGTTGGGGGTTGTCCTGCTCCGAAGAAGACACAGTGTTCCCAATAAATGTAATGTCCCCGGCGCAGTCAGCACTTAATGCTACTGAGTTGGTCAGAACAACATCTGATCTAATGTTCTGCTCTAAGTCTGCTGTACATCATCCCTGCTGCTGATGCGAATCATCCTTTCAGCTCATAACAGTTAGAGTGTGTCTACGTGGTGGTGTGATCATACAAGTGGATTTTATGAGCTCTTCACCTTTTACTTAAGTGAATCGTGATGAATTATCTTCGTTTAACCTCATTTATTCAGTGAGAGTCTTTCTATGCACGCATGCAGTGTTCAGCAACACTTTGCATCACATTAGTGCATCTGAACGTGGTTATATCAGGGAGCTGCCTGTAAAGCTGCAGTTTGTTTTTGCTTTGGCCCGCTGGACAGCTTTAATAAGTTGTCAAGTGCCTCACTCAAGGGTTTAACATTCACTTCTACTGAGATTTGTCAAGCTGGTCCAGGGACCAGGAAACCTAACTTTTAAAAAAATAAATAAAGATTAAGCACAAAATAATATCCTATAATGCAACAGAAGGCTGACTTTTTAGAATCTGGTGCTGTCTTGACAGCTGTGTGGCAAATTTAGTGGCAGTGAGCGTGGATGGGGGAGGAGTGGAGATTTATCTTGGAAAGTCATGTGTGGAATCCTAAAATTCGGGTGATGTGGAATGCTGAGGAATGACAAAGGCTAAATCTGGTTTTGCCAAACCACCACGTTAAACACTAACACATAAATGCTAGTTTTAGAGGGCAAGAGTATCAGCGACAATGTAAACCATCAAGTCACATAGTACAAGTTACAGTTGATGAGTCTCTTATCAAACAAGAATGCCAAATATTTGCTGGTTCAAGGTTCTCAAATGTGAGGATTTTTTTGGTTTTCTCTATTTTGTGAAATAAACAGTAGAGCTTCAACCCACAATTATATTCATCATCGATCAATCTGCTGATTTTTTTTTGGGATTATTCGATTAATTGTCTATAAAAACGTCAGCAGATAGTGAAAAGCGCTCCTATCAAATTCTCAGAGCCCAAGAATGATGCCTTCAGATGTCTTTTGTCTGAACACTGAATAACAACCCCGAACCCAAAGATATTCAGCTTCCTGTTATAAATGAAAAGGACATTTGGCATTTTTTTCTTAAAAAACAAAAAGTAAAACAATAAATCGAATATTAAAATGTCAGGTATCTGTGTTTTGGACTGTTGACCAGACAAAATAAGCTATTTGAAGACATCAGCTTCTGGGAAATTGTGATTTCTTTTTCTCAGTATTTTCAGACATTTATAGAGTGAATTGAAAAAGTGACAGATGATGAAAATAATCAGCAGTCGCAGGCCTAGTTTACTGTACAAGAGGAGCTATTAAATATTTAGGCCATCGCTGTGCTGCTGATGCTCTACTATTATCTGATGCTTTACATATGTTGCTCAGTGATGCAGATATTATGCTCGTTTTCTCAGAAACCCTCCAGTTTACCAAAACATCATGAATCTGTGTCATAAAGATTGATCATATAAAGGAAAAGAAAAAAAAAGAGTTTAGATGGGTTTACCCCGCCTACAAGCCTGCCCACTCTTGTGTTTTCTCCTACCATCGTGTGCATGTGTGCGTGCGTACGTGTGTGTGTGTGTGCGTGCGTGCGTGCAAAGGGAATCTCCTCCTCAGTCCCACCCCTTCACATTAGTATAGTGCATGTGGTAAAAAGGAGGCAGGCTGTGCAGCAGCTCTCACTCTCAGCTCAGAGCTCAGCATCCTCCACACCGCCGCCGGGACTCCAGCCAACGCTGCTCTCTAAACTTTCCATCCCGGTATCACCGGAACATTCAATCCCAGCTGGGGTTTTTTTTTTTTTCGAGGAAAGTCTCTCCTCTTTTTTTTTTCTTACTGAACTGGCTTTGAGGCGCGATCTAAAACGCGCATCCTGACTTCTTTCCCGATGTGGAGCCTTAATTCTTACAAAACAAGCCGCTGTTTGGACTCGAGGTGGGACGCGGTGTTTGCTCTGTGGATGTGCGGATCTGGGCGCTGTGCACACCGGCTCAAGCATCCAAAGTGCTAGTAGAGGTGTTGGACTGAAAAAGACTTTGTGCAAAAAGGCGGCTTGAAGAGAGAAAGCCCCGCCAGTGAAGGATCAAAAATGGTCCAGAACGTAATTTTGGTGTTTTTCCGCAGGAGACTGAGCCAGAGGCCGGCGGTGGAGGAGCTGGAGAGCAGGAACATCCTGAAGCGTGAGTATCTGAACCAACATGTTTATCTGTGAGGAGAAACCAACACAAGCTGCAGTCTGTGCCTCTTAACTGATAAACATCACTACAGGCTGGTCTGTGGTTTTCTATGTCCAAGAGTTAGTTTCATTTGAAAAAACTGTGAAAAATTTGACATGTTTCCTAATAATTCATATAATATCCTGAGTTTCTATTGACTTTATATCTGTAATATCTCTGTAGTGACTTCAGACTATTGTGATGTGGGCTAAGGTGGTGTGGGTGTTATGATTATTAGTAAGCCTTTAAAAAAATATGATTATGTTTTTTTATTTAAAGTGGCCTACTTTTTTGCTTGAATTATTAGTCTATTAATCAATTAATGGATGTCAAAAATAGCAACTATCTTAATTATTTTAATCAGTTGATAGTTTGAGTCACTTTTCAGGAAAAAACTCTCTCATTCCTTCTCATATGTGAGGATTTTCCATTTTTTCTCAGTTTTATATCATCATAAATAGAATATCTGTGGGTTCAGGACTGTTTATCAGGCTAAAAAAATGAATCTGAAGACGTCACCTTGGGCTCGGGAAATTTTTCTCATGTTTTATAGACCCAATTAGTTGAGAAAATAACCAGAGGATTAATCAATAATAATAAAAAAAATCGATAGTTGGCACCCTATTCTATTAAACATTCAAACATAGACATCGTGGTCAAGTTACATTTTTTCATTGTGCAATAAATGATGACGAAAAATCTCCCAACTCATTATAACTCATTTATTTATTAGCTGTTAAATTGATTATAATCCCATTAGTATCACTTTGAACACTCTTGAGCACTCTATGTTTGAATCAGCTCATTCTCGTTCAGACAGTGCCACAGTTTTCTTCAGATAAACAGTCTCTACAGGGAGAAGGGTGACAGATTATTGCACTCTAAACAATGTAAACTGTGAAACTAGTCTCGCTGTCCTGGAAATACCGAACAATTACGAAACGTCTCCGTGCGGAATGAAGTGTCTCACATTTGTCCTGAGCCGTGTCTCCCAGTGGAGACGGACCACCTGTGATCCTCTGAGCAGCTGTCTGTTTCATCACAGGGCCCCCGTCTCTCTCTCTCTCCCTTGCACACGAACGACATGTGTTCGCACTAAACGCAACCCTTCGCCATCAGGACACTGAACCCGATCCTCAACACGCGATTCAACACAAATATCCCGACCACACATTCACAGTCTCACTAAAAGCCTTTAATGAAAAAAAAAAAAGAATTAAAATCACGTGTTCCTGTTGCACCGCGTTCATCCAGAGAGTGAAATGCACTCAGACGGTGACAGGTGCCAGCTTCCTTTTAAGCTGACGAACTAGTTCAACAGCTCAAATATTTTTTAGGAGGGAATGAAGAGAGAGAGAGATTAAAAATAAATGAAGTGACATCTAGTGATCTCTCTGCTGCATCTAATAAAGATAAATCCTATTAGTGCTCTAATCTGCTCCTGTCCCACTCCCTAACTCCACGCTGATCCAGAGTCAGTCCACCAGTCCTGTCTCGCTCAGACCGGCCCACTTAGGAGTATCGATTTGTGAGGAGGATCAGACATATTAGCTCTGTTAATCACACACTCCATCTACTGTCTAGTCCCATGATCGAAGCAGTGAGAGTGTATTTACCTGACATGTGGTTTCAGTGACTGAACATCTCCCCAAATGCAAAACATTTCTGATCGAAGTCCCATTTGATCTCCATGGACACAGAAATGGAACTGATGCTGTTCACTTGCATTTTCTTATAATACTTGTCTCTTTTTTTTGTGTGTGTGTGTGTCCACAGAAAGAAATGACCAGACTGAACAGGAGGAGAGGAGGGAAATCAAACAGCGGCTCAACAGAAAGGTAGGTGGCTGCAATTTCCCTAAAAATTTCATCAATTTAATCCCATATTCGGGCAGAACGCAAGCTCTCAGTCAACCAGTCAAAACAGAACCTTAATACCTTAAAACCCGCTGCTGTTTTTCATATTTAGTGTCTATCAGCGATCTCTTTGGTGACCGAACGCAGTGATGAGCCGACCGAGAGCTGACAGTTATATGTTTATTTTTCAGCTGAACCAGCGGCCGACAGTGGACGAGCTGCGGGACAGAAAGATCCTCATCCGTTTCAGTGACTATGTGGAAGTGGCCAAAGCTCAGGACTATGACAGGAGAGCTGACAAGCCCTGGACCAGACTGTCAGCTGCTGATAAGGTAGCCAAAAAAAATTAGTCAGTATCCATATCCTTGCATCTTGTTGTGAAATCGACTTGCAACTTCAACGTTTCTTCGTCGCTGTACGCTGTGATTGCGTTTAAAGATGGGTTAATGTTTCCTTATTATTAAACCGAGTTAAACTTTCATAATCCGCACATAAACAACAGATGTTTTTCTCCATTCTCACAACATCCTGATTGGAGCTGCAGCACCTGAGCGACTGCACCTGGGCTCTGACAACTCGATGTCGCTTTTTGTTCCCCTGCAGGCAGCGATACGGAAGGAGCTGAACGAGTTCAAAAGTAACGAGATGGAAGTTCATTCTTCGAGCAAGCATCTGACAAGGTCAGCGCGAACCCCCGAGTTATTATGTTTGCTCTTTTTGTCGGCCTTGTTCATCAGGAGATGATGTGTCTTAAGAGGGTCAGTGTGACATTGTGCAAAGACTCAAAGGTGCATTATCCAACGGTTTCACATCAGCGAGTACACACCCTGCAGCGTAGGGACAAATTTAGCTGCATTCAAGACTCTTGAGATGAGAAAGTTGCGCCCTTTTTTTTCCACCACCTCTCCACTGTAATGAATGGCTGCACATATTTAGCTTACGTTTTTGCTTGTGTCAAGGCAGTGGCTGTGTGTAGCTAAAAAAAAAAAAAAAAAAAATCCTTGAATTAGCCGAGGTTGTGCTTACGCAAGACCTAATTTTTGAGGACAGACCATTGGCTGCTTTTAAGAGCACTGTCCGCTGGGCTCTAATAATAGAACTCTTGATTGATGAATGTGAATATTTTAGCCCACGCTCACACTTTCCCCTCTTTTTTTTTCCACCCCCCATGCGCAGGTTCCACCGGCCTTAGCAAGGTTTCTTCTGTGAAGAGTTGCTGATATTTGGTTCTGTCAGTGAAGACCTTGCACGGAGTCTTCCAGCGCCCTGGCCCACAGTCAGTGGGTGTCCTGATATTTGGGTCCAGCGAACCTTGGAGGCTATGTCTCTAGAGATGGAGCTGCGAGTGGACGGGGACGCATGCAGCAAGCTCCACATCTGCTCAGAGGAACATCTCCTTAACTCTCACTTCACCTTGTCAGAGGAGCAGGAAGAATCAAGGTCATATATTCGCCATAGACAAGCAAAGACTTTTTATTGTTTTGGGTTTTTTTTTTTTTTTGTAAACAGACTCTTTTGAAAGATGCCCTTTTTTTCGATGCCACAGGGAGGAAACGTGCATGTGACCGAGTCAACCAGTCCCACTCCAGTATCAGTAGTCACATCCCTGTGCTGTGTCTGAGTCTCACTGATTCAGTTGATGACGCGTTTCATATCAACAGTGTAAATGTTCTTGAACAGGAACCTTGTCTGTGTACGAGACAAAAATCCCTTTGTAAGCACTATTTATTGTCTGCACAATACAGGTTTTCAATTTGTAAGAAACTTTGGTTTGTCTTGTGTACGGTGTGATTTTGGTGTCTTTTTCCAAATCATATATGAATATCATGTGTGAATTTTAAAAAATGGGATTTGGAAATTAGGGTGATAATTGCTGACTGTGTGTCATAAATGGGTTGTAATCCCTTCAGATTATTTTAAAAAAAAAATCATTTGTGTGCTTTAGTAAGCAGATAATGAAATTGTAGTGAAATTCACCTTGTTGTGTCAAATCAAGCAGTAATTAGCTGCTTTTCATAATGCTGGAGAGGCATTATTTGTAGAGCGTTAAGCACGTTAGAGAGCTTTAATTCCCTCATAAAAACAAATTCACCTGACTGCATTTGTCCGGTTTGGAGTGAGTTGTTGATATAATAACTTTATGTCATGTCACACTGGCAGGGTAACAACAATGAGAGAAACAAGCCATTGTGTCCGGCTTACCGAGATTTGGCGTCACACTTCTCCCTGAACTCCTGATTATACCCGGACAAAGACATTATAACAATAGGTAGGTGCACGCGAGGTCACTGAAAAGCCTCTTTCAGAAGGTAGAAGCCTCTTACCTGATATTAATTTTTTTTAAAATAAAAGCAACCCTTGTATGGTAACGCCTCTGTCAGGCATGTTCAAATTGGATGGTGCAGTTTTTAGCTTCATTTCTGACATCAACGTGCACGTTATCTGAGTCACAGCCTCCATCCTGGCACTGGTGGAGGAACAGATGGCAGCTCCAGTTTAAATCCTACTGTACTCCAGGACCACTTGCTGTCTGGAGTAATGAAACAAGCGGCTACTGCAGCTGATAGTGGCCGGTGCGGCCCAGATCACACTTGGGAACCTGTGGAGGTGCGTGGGTGTAAAAGATGCTCTCATGGGTGTGAGGGGGATATCCTGACTTCCGGGTCTCCCTCAGAAGGGTGAACACACTTGCTGACCATGATCTACAGTTTTTAGCCAACTGTGAGCGTGATGAGTTTCTGGTTTAAAAATAGGCTCTGGATTATAAATGACATCATATGTTGGACCATTTCCTTTTTTCCATATATTCCTGAAAAACATATTGTCATTTAGCTGCATTGTGTAAGAGCAGAACACTATGTCAGTGTTACTGAACACTGAGCACCCAGAGGCTGCTGTTTTGAACTACACATTAGCTTTTATATTAACAAATTGTTGCCTCTCCAAATAAATATTCATATGAAGACATCAGTCATACACTTGAGACTCACAAATAGGAACAATGCACAAGGAACAATATGAACAAATAGAACAAGTGACACGGTTCTTTTATTCCAAAACACACAGAACATAATGGTGTTTTAATCATACAACTCATAATCACTGAAAGCCATAATTATGTCTCAATTTTTACATTTCAATCCCAGCCAGTCCCCTCAGCAAACGTCACTACTGAGCATCATTGCTGACTCCTAATATGGAGGCTTCTTATATAACTACCGGTAACAAGCGCAAGATGACAGCCCCAAATAAAGGCACGGTGCTGTTAGGCTGCATCGATGTATGTCCCAAAAAAACACCGGCCTGACCTCCAAATGTCCATGCTAACAAGGACCGTGTAAGAGTGAAGAAACCCAGACAGGACTAAAGGGGAAATGTTTGTTTGTATTTCTGGTGCGACTGAAACAAAAGAAACATTTCAAGTGTAGACGAGATGCTACAGCCTCAGTTTTTTTTTTTTGTTTTTTTTTGCTGTGCTGTGGCTGTGCTGCAGTTGAATTTAACGGATGAGAAATGCCTTTATCCACTGTGTATCATAATAACCCAGAGCCCAGAACATATTTATAGTTTTTAAAGGCAGATTAAGTTTTGCAGAAATCTCTTAGGAGTCAGTGATAGGATGATGTGGTGAGAACAAACTAGCCCATAACTCAAGCATTAAACCACACACAGAAGTCTTTTATTTTACAGATGACGTTGTCTCTTTTAGAGTCCCGTCAGTGTATGAGTCATACATTCTAGCAGCAAAAGAGGAAAAGGAGGAGAAAATGTTAAAATAAAACATATTTATATTGCTTGGAGGTCAAATAGTGGTGCATTAGATATAAAAAAAAGTGCAACCAAAAGGCCCTTAAGGTGCTTCAAATGAACATGTATGGAAGTTAAATAGTGCCCCATGGCCCAAATTTGGCCCTCCAACAAAAATATTTTTCCTTTTATAGATTACATCAAATCTTGCACATGACTCTTCATAAACCTGAAATCAATAACAATGCAAACAGAAGGCTCATGTAAATCTCAATAAATATGACTTTGTAACATCTTATAAACTTATGAGATGACTAACGCAGGTATATAACATGATTTGGCCTGACCAGAACAGATATGTGTCAATGACAGCACTCTGCTTCAGCCATATGAAGCAGGCCGCTGTTTATTGTGTATGAACAAGATAGTACATTTTAAGTCTCATGTACACTATGTTCATGTTTAAGAGGTTCTTTTTGCCAAATGAGTATCAAACATAAGCTGAGTGACTTCGCTAGCTCTCACTACTGGAAATTATGATATCTTCATTCAGGTGCAAACATAAAGCTATTTCATAAATCAGTTTTATTCTTGAATGAATTAAAACAAACAATAAACAAAGTATATTAAACCTATTGGGGTATGTTTTAACCTGCCTCTCAGTAAACAGTGCTGAAAAAATACTGGCCCATATTTGAACCTATTTGCTGACCCCAGATGTAAGATCTTTGCTTTGAGCAATGGTGTCATCTAGTGCCTCTTTAGTGTAACAAATCTTACTGAAAGCCCCAAATTTACACATAAAATAATCAGCATACCTGGAGCAACAACTGGTATAGCTGCTATCTCAAGAATAAAGTCAGTCACTCATGTACATGCACATTTTTAACAAATCAAGGAATTTAAATAACAACAAAATTCCCCAGTAGTTAAATGTAAATTATATTTACATTGATACTTAAGGCGTTTAAATTCAAACTTAAAATCTACACATATTTGTAAAATATGGACCTGTATACTTTTTTTGAATCTTTTTTGAAGACTGTGCCTTTAACGAATCCCTTGCTCATTTTAGTTTTCTCTGATTGATGGGTGATTTATAAAAAGCTTGATATGCTCTCTTTTTTGGGCGGAGGGGAGGGGGGGTTCAAATAGCTGCTATCAGGTTTAAAGCATGCAGCATACAGCTGCAGTGAGTAACGTAGATGGAAGAATGCCTCCTATGAACCACACATCGCAGCCTGCCAGGCAGTTCTCTGGAATTTGGGCTCTCATATCAGTGGAAACTTTTTACGAAAAGGTCAATACTGACTAAGGGATCTAAGGGAGCCAGTCACAGTGCAACAGATGAGCTAACGCTGCTCCCTGTGATCCTGCTCCAATAACAAAACATGCTCCTGGAAGAATGGGGTCAAGCCCTGTTAGTCATAGCAGAAAGTAAACACTGACAACAAACAGCTGTTCAGTCTGCTGACAGATCATTAAGTCCTCTAACTTGTGTGAAATCAACAATGTGTCACCTTTGTATATAACAGCAGATATGAGTTTGTCTCAATCAGGTTATCACTCACTGAATTGGGTCACCAGACTGTTGAATTGCAAAGTGAACAAATTCCTTTGTAAGTCTGTACAGAGGTGGCAGGAATTTAATTTAAATACAAGCCCAGCAGGAACACAGGAATCCGTCCATGAATTAAACCTAGCTGGAATATTTTAAAGGGGCACTCCACCAATTTTGCACATGAAGTTCAGTTACCTGTTCTGAAGTGATGTCATCAAGGCTATCTTGGCTCAGGCTTGAGACTTCAAGTTTTCTGGAGGTGTGGAGTTTGAAAGAAGTGGTAGGGGGAAAATTTAATGAAAATCTCTCTTGAGTTGCATCATGGGAAGTATAGGTTCTTTTGTTTTTGAACATTGACTCATACAAGGTTCTAAAAGTTGGGATATCTCGGCCTTTGCTTTGTTGATTTTGACCATTCTTTTGTTCCTCCATCTTTGTGGAACTGCAGTACTAAACTGATGGTGAATCCCTGTAAGATTCAAATGTGTGGTGAAGCTAACCAGATGTTGGTGTTTCATGCCCATACTAGTATATTGTATTAAACTAAAATACATCAGAATCTGTTATGTGATGAAGAAGAGCATTAGCTTTGTTAGTTTTACAAAAAATATTTGTGTATTTTCTTGCAGATGCATTTTGCAACACTAGGAACCCCCCACCTCCTTAAAATCCCTCATTTGATGACTTTTACAATTGGAATATTTCAAATTTCACTACATACTTTTATGACTCCCTATAATTCTTCCCTTTCACATATTTGATGTAAAACGATGTTGTTAAAGAAACAGCGTTCATTAACTGCATTTACCCTTTTAAACTAATGTCTTGGCCTGCTTTAATATTTCTAGTATTTCTTGTATCTTTCTAGTGTTTCCTGAATAGAGCATCTTCTAATCAGAGGTGCAGGAAGTATTTAGATTCTTTACTTAAATTAATGTAACAATACTACACTATAATTCTTCATTTCAGGTAAAAATCCTGCATTTAAAAGGTTACTTACATAAAAGTGCCAAAGTATTATCAGCAAAATGAAACAATCAAAAGTAAAGGTACATTATGTAGCAGGTGAGTGTAATTTTGTCATACATTATACTATTTGATTATTACTGATGCATTAGCATTCACAGCAAGCAGAATTAATCAGCATTTGAATTATTATAGCTAATAGAGCTAATTTGAACTACTAATATAATGTTGTTTATAACAATTCTTCATTTATAAACTGATATTTTTTTTTCATGTAAAATTTGAATCCGAAAAGTAACAAGTAATTGTGGCTGTCAGATAAATCTAGTAAATAAAAAATATTATTTTATTATTATAATTATTATTACATACAATTTACCTTTGTGAATGTATTGGAATAGAAGTAAAAAGTAGCATAAAATGAAAACACTGAATTGTACTTATGTATAGTACTAACATTGTTAAATTCCATCATCATCATCATCATCATCATCCATCGTTCTTATAATAAGCTAAGCAAAACATCGGTAGTAGTTACTGTACAACATGTTGCTTGTTGCTATCCATGTCGATGTGCAGATGCTATAGCACCCTCATGTGGCCACTCAGGTAAAATGCAGCATGCTATCTTCACACTCCCTTGGCACAGTCACTTTGTAGCTGTGGCATGACAGTTTGTAATTGCGCCCTTTGTTGTTGTCCCAATAATTAGTTCCATTTACATGAAAGCAGATGGCGAACTCCAAAATGGCTCCTGGCTGCATAATAAAGGGCGGCACAGGCAGACGAAATCGAAAGATATCTGTTTCTGGATCATCACATTTTTTGCGGGGCCCACTTGATACCCAGGATGCCGTTGTATCTGACTGTGTTCTCCAGTTGGTGAAAGAGTAGTGTACTGTGACCTCTTTCTCAAAAGCTAAATTCAGTACTTGTATGGTCCCTGTTATCCCCATCTCTGAACACAGGACCTGCTCGAGGCACACATTCTGGGTGCGCAGACGCTTCACGAAGCCTTTCTGAGCACCCATATTTTCAGGAAAACAAGGTTTGAAGTAAGGCAGGGAAAGCTCCAATGACTTGCCAAAGGCCAGCTCAGAGCTCATCATCAGTCTGAACATGACATGTTGGGGTATCAGGGGGTGCTCTTTAACTTTGAAGACCTTCACTTGTTCTAAATCAAGCCCCAGTGAGTCCACAAAGCGAACCTGCACGCTCCTGATGTCTTTCTCCTTCTCTGCAGTCGAAGGAAGAGACTTAGTTCGTCTCCTCATGATCGTCTTAGTTGGAGGTTCACTGACCATGTTTTTCTTCAAATTGGGTTGGTTTACAGGGAGAGGTCTTGGACTTGGAGGACGGATCTGGACTGGGGCTTTGGCAGTTTGAGGCTTCGGATCATAAACGTCCTGAAGATGCATGGTGGTGGTCTTAGTGGCCATGGTCTGCTTCAAATCGGGTTGCTTTACAGGGGCAGGTATTGGACCTGGAGGGCGGATCCGGACAGGGGTTTTGGCAGTTTGAGGCTTGGGATCATAAACGTCCCTAAGACGGATGGTGGTGGTCTTAGCAGCCATGGTTTGCTTCAAATCGGGTTGCTTTACAGGGGCAGGTAGTGGACCTGGAGGGCGGATCCGGACTGGGGTTTTGGCAGTTTGAGGCTTGGGATCATAAATGTCCCGAAGACGGATGGTGGTGGACTTAGTGGCAGGTACACTGCTGGGCCTGCTGATGAACTGAAGCTGGGTCCCACTCTTCTCACCAGAACCTTTGTGCTGCCATGTCTCATAAGCCCCATCCATGTTTGTCAAATAAACACACCTTGAAAAACAAACCAACGAATGCATAACCTGGTTGTTCAGTTTTTCACACTGCACATGCAAATATCCTGGTTCAATCTCTATTTTTAAGACAAATCATGCATCATGCTTTGAAATCTAAAACTGCAAATGTTGCTGCATGCTAAACATGTAAGAAAGATCAAACCTTTACAGCAGTGACTTCTTGCGTTGTTGTTCAGCTGGTTACTTGCATTGACCTTGTTTGCTGTCTGGAAAACTTTGATATGAACCCCACTGCAACCAGATGACAGACAAGAGTCTGCTTCTGCCAGCAAATGCCTGTATGACTCCACAGGAAGCCAAACTCAACATCTTGAGCAGAAAATAACAGCTACTGCCAAAAAGCGACAGCAGCTAATATCGGTCAAAGACAGCAATGCTGCTTTGCTATGAAGCCATCAGCGACTGCAACAACAATTAGGTCTGGAGAACAAACTGTAATCTATGGCTCCCTCTCTTTGAGCTCAGCCCTTGACATATAACATGAGACCTTAACTGGGGTGGGAGGGGTAGAGTGAATATTTATAGCAGGTAGTGGTGGGCTGTTCTCTGCGAATGCCTGCACTTGCTTCTTTATAGTTACTGGCATGAATTACCAGCTGTTCACAGGGTTAAAGTGGGGGGTGGGGGTGGGGGTGACAATAGTGTCACAGTAGGTAAACTGTTTGCCCAGAAAATTAGAAAAACCCTGTATGTTATGCAGTCCAATAGCTCTGTGATGAATACTACCGGTGTGAAATGTAGAATATTTAAATGTTGCTGACACTTTGGCATTGTATGGTAATGCTTGAGGGTCTGTGTGTTGTTTTGTATTGTTTTGCATTATACTGTAGGAAGATTAAATTGTAAAATGTGGCCTTTTGTCTCCTTAGGGACAGCTTGACACAACCTTGAGATAGACACATATTAAGCTGCATAAATTAACATTTTTATAAGATATTAACATTGAGAACTACTTGCAATGTGGAAGAGATTGATTTATTATTTCATTATTTCAGGTAGGCCTAACTCAGAATTTTAATTTATGAAACCAAACATTCTGATTTAGTGTCTCAAACTTCAGTATCTCAGAATTAGCATAGATCTCATGACTTAGCATAGAATATTTTTTTGACTTGGTAGCCTCTCATCTCATTACGTGACTTGGTGTCTCGAAATTCTGATTTTGACCCAGCGTGAGTATTATTATTTTTTTTCCTTTTTCCAGGCAGAAATGGTCCTCCATATATCACTGTTCATTAGCGGCCCAGCACCAAACGTGGATAGCACCAAACGGCAAAGTTAGCGACCTGGAATTAGTTACGATTCCCCGCCCCCCCGTTTTATATCTGCTGAGTTATTTTTATCTCCGGTGGGCATAAAAAATATTCCCCTCACAGTGATTTATGCTGCTTCACGCATAGGCCAAATATGTCAAATAAAAATAGGTCAATTAAAATCTAAGTAAAGCACTGCAATGTGAGAACAGTCATTAGTACAAACAACAACAAAATCATAAATTAATTTTCACTGGCAGCGCCAGCGTGACAATAGAGATGGCACCTCGTCTAGGCTACGTGATAAAGACATTTAAATTGTATTTAAATGTCTTTTTTATATAACCCTGTGTTGTTTTTACATTCTATCTGGATACCTTATATGTTTTATGTAAAGCACTTTGAGTTACCTTGTTGAAATGTGATATACAAATATTCCCTCCTAGTCGGTCTGCAGAGATGAGAGTAATGGAGAGGCGACACCCTGCGGATGACCTCTGCACAGGATAGTATAAACCGCAGTCAGAAGTCCACAATCAAAGCAGACAGGATTACACACACACACACACACACACACACACACACGCACACACACACACACACACACACACACATACAAACAACACATGCAGTTGAATAATCATTAATCAGGTCACAGGTGCAGGTGTTAAAGGCAACTGTCCTCCATTTTTAAATGTGACATAATGCTGTATGGTGTGGTGTGGTGGACAATGACCCAGTAGGGGACACTACTCTAAAATCATTCTCTAAAACAACTTTGGCCTTGCTAGTATTTTTCTGTTTTAAATTTTTATTTGAAAAGCAAATGGATATCTTGAACAGTAGCCTTCACACTGAACATAAAACACCTAACCATTGAGAAACATGGAATGGAATGAGTACAGTATTTATGCTACTTACAATTTGTTTTTTGTTTAATTGTATCTCATTAATCTAAATTTCCTTTTACATCAGGTGGTCCTGCTGAGATTTTTCTGGAGAAAGCAGCGCTTGTAGGACAGAGCCCACAAGGAGAGACGGTAGAAGACAAAGCCTCTGAGAGAGGATAGAAGTCAGAAATTGAGTGACAAGAGAAGAAGAAAGGTGTAGGTGATGAAGAAATGTGTGTGACAGACGAGAGTGAGACAGAATGATGAAGAGGGAGAGGAAGAGTCAGATGGATGGACAAGTCTGCTCCAATTCCAGCTGGACATGGTGAATATATATATTTTTTTCTCTAAGAACATACCAGGTAACGAGTGAAATGTCTAAGTTATTGACTATTACATGTCAGGAAGACTTTAAATGTCTGGCTATGAAGGAGAAGTTTCAGGCTACTAGGAATTAGTTACAATGAAACAAAAGAATTTTAAACTGTCACCAATAATCAGCTGCATAACAGAGATAAGGACAGTGGTGACTGACATCAACCAGGACAGGGTGACAGATTGAAAGACAAACAGTATTGGGCTCTTTCAGTTGGCAGCGGTTTAGTTTGTATGAACACAGAAAGCTGGCAGCTGAGCACACCGGACATGAATCTGAGCAGCAGCAGCAGCAGCAGCAGTAGTAGTACTAGTAGTAGTAGTTGTAGTTCTGACAAAATGGAGGAGGAGAAGCTTCATATTTCCTCCAGAGAGTCATCCAGGCGGATCTGCCTCCAGGTGCTGCCTTCCTACCTGCTGGCCGGGCTGGGCATGGTGACGGCCGGCATGCTGCTGGGCCAGGTGCAGGTCAGTGACACCGGCACAGAAAAATGTGAGAAAATGTCATTATAATTTCTCAGAGCCCAAGGTGGCATCTTCAAATGAGAGTGACGATGATTGGTAAACTACTCAATAAGTCGATCGGCAGTTTAATCTGCAACTTTATAAATAATTGATTAATCATGTCAAGTGTCTTTCAAGCAAAAGCCCGAATATTCTCTGGTTCCATCCTCTCACATGTTAGAATCAGGTGATTTTCTCTATTTTATACAACTGTATGTTGTTGAATTTTGGGGTTGAAAATGTTACTTGTTGTCTCAAGGAAACAAAATTTGATTTGATTCAAATATACTTGATTAATATCAATCAAAAATCATTGTTAGCTGCAACCCAACCTCAAATTCCTCACTCTAACAGCCCAAAACCTAAACATATTCAACTTATTTACCTGCGTGACAAAGAAAAGTATTAAATCCTCACACATTGAAAAATGAGTGAAGTGATGAACTGAGCCGACTGATTTCCTGTTTATCTATAAATCAATAAATCATTTCAGCTGTAATATCACTACACTAGTCTTACATGCGCCTGGTATCTGATGCAATCAAGTGTTTTCTTATGAGGCTAAGTAGGAAACCACTTGTAATAACAAGAACATGATCTAATGAGTCTCCCATAAAGTGCCAGGAAGGTTGGTAAAGTCCAACAAGGTAACCGCATCTATCTCCACGTGTCTTCATCTCTCTGACTTGATTTCTCTCTGAAGTGAGAAGACTGAGCTGTGTGGGTTTGGAAGTCACAGTGACCTAGTGGGTCTATAAAGTGACCTCGCCCCATGCGAGCAAATAAACTGGTATTGGCAGTAACACACCGCTTCACATTCATTTACAAGGGAATGTAAGCAGCGGTGGAAAGAGTGCTCAGTGAAAGTCACATTACCACAATCTAAAAATACTATATAACAGGTGAAAGTCCTGAATTTGAAATCCTACTTAAGTGTTTTCAACTACATTTAAAGTATTGAAAGAAAAAAAAAATCAGCCCCTGCAACTGATATATTAAATACATTTAATAAAGCATATTATTAATGCTTAAGCATCAGTGTTAGAGCAGCATGTCACTGTTGTAGCTGCTGAAGGTGGAGCTAGTTTACACTACTTTATATACAGTTAACTAGTTTAGTCCAGAGATGATAAATGGGAGAAGAAAGAAGAAAAACAAAGTTCTGATGCACATATATGAATTCTTTTTCTCTAATTTTTGCTTTTCTGTTAAATATTTGAGAGGAAAAAGTTTAGGGCCTACTGGTTTCATCTTTAACAATGCAGTGTAAAAGTTTATTATATGTTATTTCATGTAAAAAAAAAAAATCAGAAAAGTAACTAGTAAGTAAAGCTGCCAAGTAAATATATAACTGACTAAAATGTAGTGGAGTAGAAGTGTCCATTTTCATAAATTTTGTACCTCAAAACTATACTTACAGTTCTTTAGTAAATATACTTAGTTACTTTGCATCACTGAACTGCAGCACAGTGTGCTACGACGCATAAATTGGGAAACAAGGTCATAAACAACACAAGGAGACATGTTGGCAGAATGTGCAGTTGTGAATTTATGCAAATCTTGAACACAAACAGGTAATTAACCTGTTACATCTTGTTACCTCATTCTAAAATCTTCTATTTGGTGAAAAACGAAGCACACGTTCAGGCAGAAGGCAAATCCCACTTCCTTCCTCGTGTACGTCTAATTCACTACTGCTGCAGTCATCGCTGACATTGAGATGTGTTGACAGAAGCTGTAGCTGGCTAGCTGCTACCGTATTTGGCAGCATTAAAAGAGAAGTAATGACAGCTTCAGGAGTTAGAGACAGTGTTTAGTGTCGCCTCATTTCTGCATGATGTTGACTGTGATGGCCTGAGTTCATATTCTGCCTGGAAACTCTGAGGCATCTCATCCCCCTCTCACTCTCTGCTGTTTTTTTCTTTTTTACTGTCAGTTTCCTAGAATATGACAAAAAAAAAGTGAGCTTTGAGAAGAGGAGAGACAACTCTCTGCTTAATCTACAGACACTTGCAGCTGCTGCTTCACAATCCAAGTTACAGGCAGAAGTCAGAAGGGGGAGCTGCAGAGAGCACAGCACCCATTCCAAGGCATGTCCCAAGGACACTTTTCAGCTGAGTCATTGTCAGTGTATGTGCGTGCGTGCATTTGTGTGCGTGTGTGCTTATTTTCCTTCCATGTATTTACATAGATTACATAAAGTGTGAACAAAGGAGCAAGGAGAGGCCAAAAACTAGAACAAAGTCAGAACTTTTGTCGTTTCTCTCTATCACAGCAGCAAACAGCATCGTAGGTGTACACAGATGCCGTTGGCTGCGTCTGTGTGTGGCCAGACCGTGGCGAGTATTTATGTAAGATGGAGCAGCTGATGATGTTAGAAAGACAGAAAGAGAAAATCAGACAAATGAGTGATGTAATGAACTCTGAGGCACTGGGAAAAAGTCCAAGGGGATAACAATTAGTGGCAGCCTGTGTTTCATCCAATCACGGATGATAAACTGCGTCCTTTCCAGGCAGCAGCAGCACCACGTGTCCGTGACAGGTACAGCACCTGCTGCTGCTCAGTGTGCGTCACACACTTATAGTGAGGACATCGAAGAGCAGGGGAAGGAGGAGCTATCAAAGAGGCGAAGGGGGGGGTGGGAAGGAGGGATGGAGGGAGGGAGGGAGGGGGGCCAGAACTGCAGCATCCTCTGAACTGATCTAAAAAGAAACCAGGAGCAAGAGGAAAACTGAAGACTCCTGAGTCCTGATACAATTTAGTCACCTTGCTTATACACAGACATCACCCAGCAGCAGCATCACCATCCCTCCCACCACCCCCCCTCCATCCTCACACGCACCCACACACACGCACAAACATTGTCCGTCTTGTCCCTCCCTTCATCACAGAGCGCCGTCACGACTCATCTATCCGTCTGGAATCAGAGGGAAGCCCTGGCAGCGGCACCGCAATCGCCGTCTCTCCTCAGACAAGCCTTCGACGTCACACCGTCCACCTGCGTCCCTTCGCACATCCTCGGAGCCTGGACGGACATCCAGACGTGACGTCCCCCCCCCCCCCCCCACCTTGATCAAAATGAGGAAGGGGCTCCAAAGCGGTCAAGTTCACGCAGAGCATCAGCACGGCGAGGAGACGGAGAGGGAGGTGTGGAGGGAGAAGGAGGAGAAAGAGAAGGAGCGGCAGCACAGGAGGGCTGAGAAGAAGCTGCTGGCCTTCTGGATGTCCTTGTCCCACAGGACCTGGACCCTCTTCAGGCCCCGCGAGAGACCGGCCTTCCAGCGCTCCGCCTCGGCCGCCCGGCTGCTCAAGAGTGAGGCATGAGGAGGGAAAGTGCGCGCGTATGTGTGTGTGTGGCTGTAGTGAGTGTGTGTGTGTGTGTGTCATGTCGGTCTGTCAGTAGCAGAGTGTCAGAAGAGGCCTCACAGACCTGCTGTCAATTGGACCTCTGTGTGTGTGTATGTGTGTGTCTAATACATGTGAGTCCTCCATTCAAGTGGCTGAAAGCAGCTGGTTCCATTCCTCTGTCTAGCCCACCATTTGCAAAAAGTACTTGTGGCTGTCCTGCCAGTGCAGTGGAGTGACAGATGAAGGGTAAAACAGGCCTTCTGTTGGTGGTTTTTGCTCAAACTCATTCAAGAATAACCGATTCCACAAACTGCACAAACATCACCTGTGACTTTTGACAGCTGGGAGCGAGGAGAGGACAACTAAGTAACAGTCAGACAAAGGAAACATTTTTTTTTCTCTCTCGCCGGGCAAGTGTTTCCCTCAGCAGAAATGGATCACGGCATCGACTGATTAAACACAAAAAAGCCCGGAGGCTGATTTCTTTCGCAGCACACAAGACGAAGCCGTCCCCTCCCTAACGACACCACCTACGCACACAGACTTTCCACAGACAGAAATGGGTTAACGAAGATCAGTCATGGCGGTGACCCATCTGGCGCTGGAACTGTGTTTCCAGGGGAAGAAGCTGAGGGGCTTCACGTGCAGACTGACCCGCTCGGCCCACGGTTTCCTGCCAGAGAGCTCATGGATCATCGCAGCCCAGGTGCTGCTGCCGTACCTGGTGTCCGGCCTGGGCATGGTGGCAGCCGGGATAGTCATGGATATAGTGCAAGTATGGAAAAAAAGTGCAGCAAAGTGCATGTGTGTGTGTGTGATTATGTGATGATACTAATATTGTTAAGACTGTTTTTTTTTTTAATTTCACTAAACTCTGGACAGGTATGTTTGATTGTAAACACCTACTATGAATATGACAGGCGAAGCTTGGTCATATTCTGACTTTTCATGATCATCTCTGTTTTCTGTAGGTTCATTGTTTCATGTATCCTTGAGTTACAGTAGTGGAGAGTTGCTGAGGGAGTCAGATAAAGGATGAAGGGGTTTTATGTATTGAAAAAAAATCTAATAGATCCTTAAATAGTCCAAAAATCAACTGAGAAATGCAAAAAACACAGTTTACAAAAATGAGAGAACCTTGGCAAAATAGCAAATTTTCTAAGTAACCTTTATCTAGAAAGTGTGATACAGAAGAATTACATATGCGATCATGTTTGGCCTTGTCACAGTGAGACGGATCCAGTATCAAAACAGTATCAAAAAGAAGCAAATAGAGCAGAGCCATCTAATAGTTCTCTCTCCCTCTTGTAAATATCCCAGCAGCAACAGCACCATGAGTTGCGGTCTGAATTATGCAGCAGGTCAGCCAGCCGCGAGTTGAAACCTAAAAAGCCAACAGATCAGGTTTCATGGGAGATACATGGAAACACGGTCACTTAACAAATCCTTCAGCACTCAACCGGTCAAACAATTCACTGCATGTTAGAGAGGAGGTTTAGCCATTGGGGAGTGTGTTTTTTTTATTATTATGCAGTAAATAAATAGTGGAATGAAAGTGTTTTAATGCTCATGAGGTCATGCAGCGTGCTAGGCAAATGTTTCAACATTTAAATCAAACATTTGCTCCACACTGAAAAAATAAGAATATTACCGTTTTGTTTTTCTCTCTTTTATTTCCTTGAAGGAAAAAGGTGCACATTAAATAAAATACTAGAGTTGGTTGGGAACAGAATGTACTTAAAGAGGCCACTGTGGTGTTTTTCAGCACTGGGAGGTGTTCAAGGAGATCTCAGAGGTGTTTATCTTGGTGCCAGCCCTGGTGGGGCTGAAGGGGAATCTGGAGATGACATTGGCATCTAGACTGTCAACAGCAGTGAGTGCACACACACATGCCCGTGGACATGCGGAACACACATGCACACGGAATGACACGCTAGACAGTTATTTTCAACGTATACAACCGCAACAACTCTTATTATAGGATGCATTTGTCACCGGTGCTTTGTAAGTTTGTGACATGTGACAAAGTTCCCACACAGTAAAAACGAAGAACTATGCAGCAGGAATTAGACTGCACTTTTAAAAACATCTGTGTCGTTTGAAATGACATTTATACTCTTAACGCGTGAACAAAACATGTTTCGAACAAGTTTGGAATACATTCTTCATATCATGCTGGAGAAATGTGATTATATAAACCCGTTTGTGTCCACAGGCCAACACGGGGCAGATGGATGAGCTGCAGCAGCAGTGGAGGATGGTGTGCTGTAATCTGGCTCTCATTCAGGTGACACAACGCTCCAGCAGCACACACACACACACACACACACACACACACACACACACACACACACTCTCTGTCCTATTAATAACACACTCCATCATTTCTGGACTGTCTATGCTGGCTTCAAGACAATCTGTAAAATTTAAGAAGCTTCGCTGACGAGATAAGATCGTCCCCACTTTCAGGACACTTCGCTTCTCAGCACGTTAAACACGCAGAGAAGATAATAAATGGTTTAAATACGTGGCAGGGGACATGTAACATATGCTGCGTTTTACTTTGAAGGCGTTTCAGCGACATCTTTTCAAATCAGCTGTATTTGTCATTTTGCGATCTAAGACCTTGTGTGTTCTAAAACGTCTTACAGTGATAAGGACGCAGAGGAAAGTGAAGGAGAAAGCATCTGCTCTCATATGTTGTCATAACTCAAACGAAGACAAGCACTTTATCAGTATAGTGATTTATTTTGTGCTATCGTAAATATATTCCGAGACAATGTTAGCGAGACCTGACAAAGCAGAGGGAAATAAATCCACTTTCAAAGTTTGATACACGAAATGTCAAAGTTTAGCTTGAAAAGAAAGAGGAAAAGAAATCTATCTTCCTAACTTTTATGTTCTTACATTCTGAAGCTCAGTAGATGATTAATATGTGCATTCATGTGTGTGTGTGTGTATCCATGCACGGGAATGTAACGTGTTAATAAGTTCAAGGTGAAAAAAGTATAACCCAACAGGCAGATTCATGGCTGTGCAGAGAAGAGAAGGAGAACTGAAAGATAAAAACATAATAAATTGCCTCAATCTAATCTGTCTGCGGTACTTGTAAAAGCACAGCGGCGCGCAGTAAGTCGTATAATGACGAGGCAGTCTTGTGAAGCATTTTAATTTTGAGAAAGAAAGAGCGGAGGTAAGATTAGATCAGATACAGTATTTTTTACTGCTCTCCTGCTGAGATTCTTTGTGATAACTTTTATTGTTCATTTATTTTCACTTTGGAAGAATTTAAATGAGGGAAGAGTTCATTCTTCCTGTAGCTAATAGGTTTTATATCGTATATCAGCTGCGCAGGCCTGCTGGGTGATGACCTCTGGGATCTAGAATAGCAGCAAATGTTGGACTAGTTGTGTCTTGCACTATATTTTTTTTACCTATTTCCCCTCTTCTCTTGTTCTCTCTGAGACAGACAGATAGACTCATGTTGCTCTGCTTTGTCCTTCATGTCCAGGTCCAGGCCACAGTCGTGGGCTTCCTGGCAGCGGTTGCAGCAGTGGGTCTTGGGATTCTAACGAGGGGGAGAGTGGACGCTATCCAGGCGGCCATCCTGTGTGCCAGCAGCATCACTACTGCCTTCATCGCTGCGCTGTCTCTAGGTCAGACAAAAACACTGAGTAGATACGCATCATACAACACAGAGGACGGCAGTGTTTGTTAAATGAGTGTGTTTGTTTAACCTCTACGTCAAGTCGTCATCTTGTGCTTTGGCAGGTCTGGTGATGGTGGCGGTGATCATTGGCTCCAGGAGAGTGGGCATTAACCCGGATAACGTAGCCACGCCCATCGCCGCCAGCCTGGGAGACCTCATCACTCTTTCTTTGCTCGCCGGGCTCAGCAGCTTCTTCTTCTGTCACAGAGGTCAGAGGTTCAGTACACATGAGGACATGTCAGGACACTGGTTTGTTGATCAAAGAGGGTTGAATGCAAATTAGAGCTGAGATTTTGAAGGTTTCGACATATTGTGGATGAAAAAGATGATTAAAGTGTTGGAAAAAATGCTTTTTGTGAAGTTTGACTGTGACATTCCAAAATCAGTTTGATCGACATTAGTGCAGGTGTTGTATAATTTCCTGTAAGTATGAAATATGGAACTGGATACAGCCAGAAGAGGGCAGCAATGTCCAGCCTTTCATTCTTGCCGCAGTACAACTCTTATGGATGCATCCTCCAAGCTTTCTTGCAACATTTCCACTGCATTACTGTCCTTCTGTTTCTACTCAGCAACTCTTTAATCCAACGGTTTGACAGATGTGTTCTGTTTTATGTCGCCCTCCAGACTTGTGGTATTTGCCTCCTGTGGTGTGTGGCTTCTTCTTGCTTCTGATCCCATTGTGGGTAATCATTGCCCGTCGATCTCAACCAATCAGAGAGGTCCTAAAGTCAGGCTGGCAACCTGTCATTTTGGCCATGTCCATCAGCAGGTGAGCTGACTTTTTCATATTTCTCTTCCTGAAGGTCACTCTTCACAACACTGAACGCTTTTTTTTCTTTCTTTTTGATCACAAATGTTTTCATGTCGTACAACATGTTTTTTTCATTGCAATAAATCAGTGAAGTTTAGGAATCTAAAGCTTTTTTGAATCACTCTTGTACTGCTGTCTTCTTCCCAGTATTGGTGGTCTGATTCTGGATAAGACAGTGAGCAATCCAGACTTTGAAGGCATGGCAGTGTTCACTCCAGTCATCAACGGTGAGTAGAAGATGAGAAAATAATCTCAGCCATCAGATTTACCACCAACACTTCACTTTAACCTCCTCATTTAGCATCTATAAGCAGTAAATAAACACTTGGTGACATGTTAATTACACATTATAATGTAGTTAGAAGCAGATGGAAGGAATGAATGAAGCATCCATAACTGATGTATAAACAGTCAGTGAATGCTTGACTACACAATATAATATCACATATGATGATATGATTACACACATGAATCAGTCCTATGTTCAGATGATTCACAGGCAGCTTTCAGACTGTTAATAAACATGTTCAAAACTCATAAAGACATGTTGAACATGAAGGTTCATTCTTGACCTTCAAAATAATAAATAGTGTGACAAAAAAAAACCTCACTCAAGATCCACTTACTAGATTTCTCCCAGGGCTTTCAGCTGTATCTCATGGCCTTCATCAGCAGATTAAATGGTAACACTTTAAGTCCCCTTATTAAGCATTTATAAACAGTGTACGAAGATGTAATAAACGGTTTATAACAATGTAGTTACATGCAGACATAAACGCACTTAGTAAGTGTTTAACACAGTATTTATCAACAATCATAACTTATGAAGACATATTTTATATTATTACAGCTGTCATTCATAACCCTAACCCATTATCTGTTTATATACCAGCTTCTACTTATGGCTGACCAAACACATTTATCTGTCCACTACTAATGTGTTAGAACAGTTTATCTGCTGCTTATAGAGGCAAAAGTAAAATGTTAACAATAACGTTTGCTCAGTTGTCAACAGAGAGTAAAGCTAAAGGTTTATGAATAAATAAATAAAATAGTATAGTGAATATTAGCAATACATATGATAAATACATATAAATTATCTTCATATTTATATAAAATATTATGAGCATATCTGTTCATACACCAGTTACAGATTATAGTTGTGACAAATAAATGAATGAACAAATGTCATTATATTTGCTACTAATGACGTTATTGCTTTATTGTGTGTTATAAACTGCTTATGCTTAACTGCATATAAATGCCAAATAAGGTTGTAAAAATAAAGTTCCATTATATAAAAATGCTCTAAAAAAAAAGAGGCTCTTCAGATGCAAAAAAAAAAAGAAAAAAAGAATTTATTACATATCCAAAAGGTGATAAAATATAAAAATAGGACAAAAAAGTGAACATCTCAGCTGAAAAAGCAGTCTTCAGTCTGTAATTAACCCGAGCGCTCTCAGGATGACAGAAGACATGGAGCCCTACAGCTGTTTGAAGGAAACCTTTCATATTTCCCTGTTTAAATGAAACCTTCAGGCTAAACCTTGTTTTCAAAGAATGAAACTAAATCTTATGCACTTAAGACCGACATTAAATTAAACTGAAATGGTTTAAGTATTCTTTTGACACTTTGTTGGACAGGATTCTCATTTTAGAGGCCTCCAGCTCAGATACATGTAACCTTAAACAGATGTTATATTAAACATATCTCTCTAATTGTGCTGAAACAATTATTGGCATTCTTTCCAACATGTCCTAAGCACGGAGCCAAAGAAATGAACGCTGACATGTTTTCCTGAATGAGTAAGCAGAGCTTAGATTTGAGGTTATTGTGTTTCCACACTCCTAATCTTTGAAGAGTAACATTAAAGCTTCATTATTAGCTTTAATATTTACGATAAAACCCCTTCTGTCAACTGATGTCATGTGGAAATTGTTGGAGCATGCAGATGCCCAGCAGCTAATCCTCATTATTTATAAATCCCGGTGTCTCCTCTGCCTTACAGTGAGGCAGCGGTACCGGTTAAAAGGGAAGGCTTGGCTTTTAAAATGCCTCTAAATTTGAGCTATTAATCATTCATGAGGTATTAAAGCGAGCAGCCTCCTCTCTGTCAAAGAAACCTCAGAGAGGCGTAAAGTTGCCAGATCCTCACTGACAGAAGCTTGTTTCCCACAAAGCGGCATACTAAGTAGAGAGGAATTAACAATGGTCTTTACATAAAGCACAAGCCTGCTCAGAATGCCAACTATGCATTCACTGGTTCCCCGTTTCCGCAGCATCTCTGCCAGCCTCAGTGCTACCAACCCCCCCCCCCCCCCCCCCTCCTGCATGTAATGCCATCCCAGGACAGGAAGTGCATTTGCATTCCAATTCAACGCTTTCCCCTCCTGCCCTGTTGACCAGAAACACTCCTCCTGTTTTGTCCAAATGATCCATGTGCTGCAAAGCTCCGCAAGCCAAGAGCTTTTTATTCTGCTCCCAATGAAATGAAGGGGAGAGCAGTGAGAATGCCTTTTTCCCCCGAAACAGAAGGACAAGAAAGTCCCCTGGAACGCTGTGAGTCAGGAATACCTGATGAATAGATTCCAAAACAAAGACACAAAGACATTTCTTTGAGTGTTTTTACTCTGGTATTGTGACTGCTCAGCCTCCTGAATCGCTGCTTTGGCCTGTCAGAGATGTTAAGAGAACAAGTCTAAACAGCTGATGATTGTTTCTGCAGTTGAGAGACATCAGAACGGTATTAAAACATGATGTAAAGGCAAAAAAAAAAAATGATGTAAATGAATCACTTATTCTGTCTTGAACAACAAAACCAGCCTCCACGCTTTTATCATCTTATTAACAGTTTATTATGGAATGAATCAATGCCGCACACTGCTGATATCAATCATCTCCTCCTCGTCCATGCAGGCGTAGGGGGGAATCTGGTGGCCATCCAAGCCAGCAGGATGTCTACTTACTTCCACTACTGGAGCACTCCTGGAGCTCTGCCGTTTAAAATGAGCATGAACTGTCCTGGGCCCTGTGCTACCTTCTGTTCCTCAGGTCAGATACAGGAAAAAACAAAAAACAAAAAACAAAATGTGCAGTCCTTTATCTTTATTTGCTTGGATTTGGGGAGGAATGTGATGGATTTTTTTTAGAAGCTGTACGAAGTTGAGTAATGACATGATAGCGGATGTGGACAGAATTGTTCCCGACATGGTCACACCGCTCTGTAAACATTTGAGAGGAAAAAACATGAAACAGTTTTGGTGGTAACAGGAAGAAACAAAGTTAATGGGGGAAATGTGGTTAAGCCAATAATACCACAAGCTTGAGATAAGTGTTAATCGTCATTCACTTAAATGATTAAGCAACAGAAACTAAAACACAGCAGTCACTTCCTGTCCTGTTTAATAAACACAAGAAACAGATTGGAAAGTTCCACAATAGTTTGTTTCTTTCCTGTCTGCTGTTTATCCAGATGTCAACTCCAAATCAGCCAGAGTCCTGGTCATCCTCGTCGTCCCGGGTCACCTCCTGTTCCTGTACACCATCCACCTCTTGCGGGGAGGCCACACCGCCATGACGCCCACCTTCATCGTTTGCTACCTGTCTGCGGCTCTGCTTCAGGTCAGTCTACAAAAGTCTTCTACAAATTATTTTTCCCGCCAATCTGGGATACATTCATTTGAAACTAGTGTCGTCATTATCATCCAGGTGTTGATTCTGCTCTACGTAGCCAGCCTGATGGTGCGGTGGCTGTGGCGAAGGGGACTGGACCCGGATAACTTCTCCATCCCTTACCTCACGGCTCTGGGTGACCTGCTAGGGACCGCCTTCTTGGCTCTGAGCTTCAAACTGATCTGGGCGATAACTTCCGCTCGGAAAGGAGTTTGACAAGGGACTCCCTTGAATGCACCGCTAGCGGCTGAAACGAAGCTCGCGGGATAAACGGACGCTGGAGCGGAAAGGGAGAGAAAAAAAACAAGGTGAAGAAAGTTTAGACTTGAATTGCACTTTTTGGTCTCCATACTCGCCAGCTCACTGTGGACGATAGTTGCGCACCGTTCCCCCTGAAGCTTCATCGGCCTCGATATAAAAAAAAAAAAACACCACCCAGCTTGTCTCTATAGAAACATCCGTCTAAAAGTGGATGCAAACAAGTGTGAATACTGTAGAACCATATCTGTACACCTGTCGTCTGCTCTTAAATGATTGTATAAAAAAAAGGCAATAACAATATATCATCGAGTGCAAACGTATATTCACATATATCAAGATGCTGCACTGTCTGGATGAATGTTAGACTTGATCGTGGTTTATTTTATGTAGATTTGTGCCTTTAAACCGTGATAAGCCTTCAGTTCCATATGTTCCTACGAAGGGTTAAAACTCTTGTTTGATGTTGCCAAATTTTTAAACTGGATGATATTTTAATCGTGCCACCGAATCTAGTCTGTTGTACCAAAACTGTCTCAATGTTAGTACGTGTTTCCAGGTATGAACAGATGTCTCTTTATGCTATTTTTTGTGTACAAATGATTTAGTATGCATCTCTCTGGAAAGAGGCCTTCTTCACCCGTTTGATATGCACTTTTAGAAAGATGCTCGTCTCTT
This sequence comes from Euthynnus affinis, assembly GCA_029490765.1. Taxonomy (NCBI): domain Eukaryota; kingdom Metazoa; phylum Chordata; class Actinopteri; order Scombriformes; family Scombridae; genus Euthynnus; species Euthynnus affinis. Next base: position 5,655,679 of record CM055840.1, on the reverse strand, counting down.
TACCGATCTGTTTCCTGGGGATAGCGTACAAAAGATGGCGAGAATCCTATTTTCACAGCGGCATCAAGCTTGACGGGACTTTGTACTGTAGTGCTATCATGATTTGTCATTGAAATAAAAAGGACTGATGTGTAAGTCGTGGTTGCTGTGTTCTGTAAAAAAGGAGCGTGCCAAGAATCAGGAACTCCCGATATTCAAACCAGTGAACAACAAATTCTTGCTGAAATGCATTTATTGGGAAATTTGTGAGGAGGAACTATTAGAGGATCTATTTTGGTTTGTCTGCACTTTGCAGAGTCAGAAATAAGACAATAAATAAAAAGACAATATCATAGTTACATAACAGTCTCTTCCTACAGTACAAAAATAAACACAGTCACAGTTACAAAAGTTGTTGTTGTCCTCTTGGGGTCAAAACGAAGCCCGCGATCCAAAAAAAAAAAAAGGCACATACTGTAACATTTGGAGACATTCACTGTCCAAATGCAATGTTAATACTTTCGTTGTGCTACTGTAGCTTCCTCCAGGATGGATGTAGAGATTAAAAATCTGTCTTGCAAATGAAACTGAAACAAAAAAACAAAAAAAACAAAATGAAACCAGAAGTTAAATGGAATTTCACATATTCAAAAACAGTGACCGACTGGTTGACTGTTTACAGTAAAATATAATCTGCCTCCTTTAGGCAACAACGTTCATCTTGTGATGAAATGATCCTCTCCTACTTGAATCCTGTGTGTGTGTGTGGGAGCGCACAGAAGTCCTTCAGCCTGATGTTCTGTCTGTAAAAATAATGAATGTGTTTTAGAGTTCTAATCAGAAGACATTTTTCGGTCATTTTTTTTTCCTTTTAAAAAACAGTATTTGTGGTGTCTGTAATAAGGCCAACAGAGAGAGAGAGAGAAAGAAACATCTCTCTCTGTTTTGTTAGAGTCCAGGCTCCAGTTCAGGTCGAGTCCGTGGAGGAGCGACGTCCCAGCCTCATCTAAACTTGAGGTATGCTGGCACTGAGTAGTTAAAGAGCAGGAAGTCCATGCGGTAGAGGTTGTACAGCTTCTTCTGGTAGAAGGGGCTGATGTTGTGGAAGAACTGGGCTGCCATGTCTCCTGTAGTTCTGGTGCTCTTGGACGAGGTGGGGAAGCTGACCTGGTCCTCCACCCCGGCCAGCTGCAGCACGTAGCGGGAGTCCTGCTCCAGCGTCTCGTACTTCCCCACCACGTCGTAGTGGATGAGGCAGGGGTGGCACAACGAGTGCACCCGCTCCCAGTGCTCGTTGAAGGGCTCCTCTCGCTGGGTGGCCGGGTCCACGAGGTAATACACAAACTCCTCGAAGGAGACGTCGTTGCCTCTCTCCAGAGCTTCCGGCTGCGGGTCGGGCCTGTGCCGCCGCACTATCTTCGTGCCGTATCGTTTATGGAAGGCCGTGTTGTAGCTCCGCGTGAACTTGTTGCGGTAGGCGGACACGAGCCGCTCGAAGGGCTCGCGGACGAAGATGAACTTCAGGTAGGAGCGGAGGCGCTGGTTGATCTGGGAGGTGGAGTACTCCGACAGGGTGCGCAGGTTTCCGGGGACGTGGGCCTCGTTGGCCGGTATCTCCAGCGGGTCTCGGTGGGACCCTGCGCCGCCAGTCAGGACCATGAGCACGCGCTTCCAGTTGGTGCAGGCCACTTTGGGCACGTAGCAGTACAGCAAGCCGTGCTGGTCGTCCACGATGACGTGCTTCAGGTCTTCGGGGATGAGGACTCTGCGTTTGCGGGTGTAGGAGCGGCAGGCTTCTTCCAACAGCTCCCTCCGGCCCTGATGGATCACCTGCACTGCTGACTCAACCTACAGGAGAAAACAGAAGAAGAATTAAGACAAGCTCTCACTAGCAGGTATCAACTTTTAAAAAGGATCATTCCACTTTAGACAACATGGGTCTTATTTTCATATTTCCTGCTTCTATTATTGGCCTTTTGGATTGGCTTTGGTTTTTTACCTCCAAATGGAAGTGTTGACTTTAGATCTGACATGATTGGAGTTAGTCAATCAATCAGTTACTCCACTGACACAAAATTAACTGCAATTATTTTGCTACTAGATTAATCGTTATTTTTCCAAGCAGAAATTCCAAACGTAGCTGATGCCAGCATTTTAAAATGTGAGGACTGAAATTGAATATGTTGGTGTTTTGCAACTGGGAATTTGCATTTTTCCAATATTTTCTAATGTTTAATAGACCAAATAATGATCGTCTGAAACGAATCGTTACTTGAAGCTCTAGTTGAATTTCTGCTCACTGTCCACTAAATATATTGAATTAGAGAACAGTTTGGCATTTTTACATCCAAATAAATAATCTGGTGAAACTGTTGGCTTGTTTACAACCTGTGGGATTGACTGCTTGTCTTTAAAGTAGTGATGATCTAAGCAGCTTAAAGAAACGATGGCCTAAAATGTAATAAACTGGAATTTTAACCATTCTCCAGGTGATTATTCATAATGAGACATGAGGAAAATGTTATTAAACTATACACACAACAATAAAACTGTTAATGTACGTGAACCTTTTTGAGTAAACTCTGCATTAACATGAGGACCCTTCAGTTTGTTCACAACGAACAACTCAAGATCTCAGCGAGACGCTGAGGGTTTTAGTTCCACACAAAATAAGAGCATGACCGCAGACCCTATTAAGCATTTATGACATGTAAACATTTTTATTTCAAGGAAATAAAACCCAGGAGGCCAGAATCAGAAAAGTTAAACAGAATATGTAAGTACAGTTAGCCGAGTGGCCCTTCAAGCTCTGTATAACCAATACTGAGTTCTCTGAGAGCGAGAAGGTATATTTACAAATACTACTCCTCTGGAGGTCTCGATCGTGCTCGATCCCCTACCGTCTGCATACTGCCTTAATAAAATTTCGGGTCATCCAGTTCAGCTTGGCCTCCTTGTGGCACAAACGCCTTATTTACTCCTTTCATTTACTCAGCTTGGCTCACCACTGCAGCGGTCGGAGCCCTAAGACTCTCAGTTTGACAGTATGTGTGGCTCTCTGTGTTTACTGGCAGACACTGCAGCATCAAGGACGGGCCAAAGACTGGAGAGCCAAACACGGACCCTCCTCTCAGCAGAGATGTGTGTACTGTACATATATACACACACACAACGCTTTCTTTCCACCTCAGGACTTGAATCGCTTCATGCGAGCCATATGCATGATTCACTACTGTCTGTAAGGACATTAAAATAGCCACCATGATGCACCACAAGACAAACATGTCATCAAGAGATTACCAAAAGTCCTCTTAGCGTGTTGAGTAAATATGCACTTTTTTATATTTAACTAGACTGTTTTATACTATGATTTCAAATCGGATTAATAAAGACTTAAATTAAGAAGGTGTTTTAGCTCAGAGCCAGATATTTTCTTCAGGAGTTGGTGGAGACCAAAATGGAGCTAACAGGAGAGTCGGTATTGGCAACATCTGTCAAACGGCGAGAAACATGACTCCGAATAAATGCTAATGTTGCTCCATGTCTGCTTGTTGAGTAAATGGGAAATTGTTTGCGTATACATTCACCATAATCAGCTTTATAACATTGATAACTGTTGTTGTGTTAACAGCTTGATCTGCTGCCCCCAAGTGGCCAAACAAAAAAACAAAAAAAACAAGTAATGCAGCTTTAATTTTAATGCCAGTTTAGCAGTTACTGAGAGTTGTTTTAAAGTATAATGTTGATGTCATTTCAATGTTCATCTCAATATTCTAGTGATGTAGGACAAAAATATTAACATTTCACCTGTTTATTTGGCTCACATCACATTAGAAAAACACATGTGAACCTTCTTCAGAGCATTTTACGTATACACATTCACTTCAGTCATATATATACACAAGAGTAGAGTTAGTACACAGCTGGGAGTTGGACCCAAATATTTAGGAACCGGTTTTTCTAATGCCATGCGCGCCAAATAAACAGGTGAAATGTTAATAATATTTTGTCCTCCTTGACTAGAAAATTGAGCTTTTGGGTTTAGCACTCCGCTGAGAATCTCGTTGTTGAAGCGCAACCTCCCTCTCTAATTCAGACTAGCTAATTTGTTTTATCTAATAATATTTGGGCTTCCAGAAACAATAACTGGGGACATTGAGGAACAGTTTCATCATTATATTATAATCCTGTTTAATCAGTCCAATCCAAACTACTGATCACTGTCAAAAGATTAAACCAATGGTCTCCAGATGGACAACTGGACAACTGGTGTCAAGTCTGCAGCCCATTATTTCCCATTTGCGTCACCCCGCCACCCCCCACCCCTCACCCTATTTACCTGCTGCACATCAGAGGAATACAACACGCACCAGTACCAGAACACAAAAGCGTGCATACATTGCAATTACATATGTAAATGAATAAACTGATCTCATTAATCCTGTTCATTGCCAGTTTTTCATCCTGGCAGCTTAGTGGTTTCCTCCCGTTGGGGGAAGCATTTAAGTAGAAGGAAACAAAAGAAAATATCACAAGCAATTAAAAGTTAATGATGTCTGCTGGAGCTGGTTTGTTTTCTGGCATGTGCACCTCCCTTCTCCTCCTCACAGGGAGATTTAACTAGAAACAGCTGTTACGGGGGCTGCTTTTACAGCACTGTGTCTCCAAGTACAACTCCAGCCTTCACATAGATGAATATGTATGGATTCATCGGGAGATAAAGTAACACACCCAGGGGTGTTTATCAGAGAAAATCCCCTTTACAGTCATGCTATTGTATTTGTTACTATTGTGAGAAAATTTTATTGTGAGAAAATTCGAGGTGGAAAGACTGCCTGTCACTGCTCAGATATCTGTGTAATTATAAGCTACAAGCACATCTTATTATCTTCCATTGTCTTGCTAACATGCAACACTCTTCATCTAAAAGTTAATCAGACACTATTGAGTGATTTAATGGGGATTTTTTTAATAATAATATAAAAAAAACAATTAAAAACATACGTAAACACAAAAAAGAGACTTCCCTCAAAATGTGTTGATGTGTTAACACGTCTTTCGATCATTTACACGTGTCACTTCTTGTAGTTATTTAAATAGTTTGGTGGCTGAGCAGATTCATACTCCCCATGTCATACACTGCAACTAACATTATTTTCATTATCGATTCATTGATTGGTTGTTTGGTCTGTAGAAATGTCAGGAGAGTCGATCACTGCATCCTCAGAACGTCTTGTTTTGTGTTGACCAACAATCACAACTCAAAGACATTCGATTTACTGTCACAGAAAGCAGAAAACATTCACATCTAATAAGCTGGAAACAGAATTTTGGCTTTTTTCCCCCATAAACAATGACTAAAATGATTGATCGTCAAAACAGTTGTCAACTAATAGATTACAATCGACTAATCGTTACATCTCTATTGTTTGCGGTTATTTCAATAGTTTGGATCGAGGTTGTCTGATAAATAAAAAAATCCCCTCTGTAATCATAATTCCTCTGTTGCTCAATCAAACGCAGCGCTGAAGTCACTGATCTGCGGAGTGTCTGCAGTGTGACACCGCCAGCACAAATCCATGAATCCTCCTTAATAAATGTCAGCAGCGTAATTCAACAAAGATGTCTGACCCCCTTTTTTTTTTCTTTTCCTGGAGAAAACATCAAAGCAGCTGTGGTCGACGGGAAGGAGGGAGATCAGGGGTGATGTGCGATCAGCCACCGACTTACTAAAGAGAGATTTCTGCGAAGTGCGACTGAGATGGCTTTTTGATTTAAAAAAGATACAGACGGCGGACATTGGATTTATTGTTCATATGTCCTACCTGCTTGTTCCTACTCAGGTTCACTTGGCTGAGCGGAACGTATCCCACACAACAGCAACGGTTTGAGGGCCAGCAGCTCAATTAAGAAAAATCCCCATCACACCAATTCACTAAACCCGGGGATTTAGTGAGGATTTGGATTTCTCCACATGTTTCTCCACGGGGCCGTAGTAAGAGAAATACTCGGCATTTAAAGCCTTTAGAGTGTGGCGTCTTTTTTTTTTCCCCCCTTCTTTCTTTCTTTTAAACCTTTTCAAAACTAAAAAAACACAAAAGCAAAAAAAGTGTAAATAATGGATTACACAGTGTGTAATGACAAAGAATTCCAAGTGGTAAATCTGCCTCTGTTATCATTGTAAACTGCATATGTGCTGTGCAAGAACGGAAAGTCTGACAGGCGTAGCAACAGTAACTAAGGCATTGGAACAGTCGATTGCACTGTCCACTGTGCTCATCCAGTTGTTGGCTCTGAAACAAACAGACACAGACAGACAGACACACACACACACACACACACAAATGCATGCAAACACACTTTTGTGTGCTTGGATGGAAAACTGATCGTGTGTGTGTGTGTGTTATGTAGCATGTTCACTTTCATTTTTACATTAAATATCCACATAATCTAGGAACTAGGCTATAATGTAGGTTATATTTAACCCCACATCTCTTCTGTGCTCCATGAACACATGTTTACTTGCAACTAAAGCTGCAAACAATTGCCAACTATTTTTATTATCAATCATTTGAAGTCATTTTCAAGAAAATAAAAAAAAATCTGATTCCCAAATGTAGATATTTTCTGGTTCCTTTACTTCTCCAGGACAGTAAAGTGAGTATCTTTAGGTTTTGGACTGTTGGTCGGGACTAAACAAGACATTTGAGGACATCACCTTGGTGTGGGAGACGATGATCTGACATGTTTCTCCATGTTCTGACATTTTATAGACCAAAACAGCTGATCAATTAACTGAGAATATAACCAACACATCAACTCATCAAACAGTCTCAGCCCTACTTGGAACTTTATCATAAACATGTTTGCAGTCAAAAGTGTCAGATTAGTTTGTTGGACATTTAGTCATTATACTTCAGCTCTCTTTCATGCAACACTCACAATGAAGCTTCACTTTCACCTAGAGGTGTCTAAACATGTTAATCGTTTAAAGATATCAATCTTAAACAGAAAACTCAGACAGTGAAGTCATTTATTGTTATAAAAGGAGTCAAAACTTTCTTAGAATAATAAAAAAAAAATGACTGGATTAAAAGCAACAGAACTGATACCAGAAATAATGATAGTAGTTCTATTTATCTAGTCCAGAGGGACACTTCAGCCTTGAACAGCTACAGCTATTGTTCGCTGGATGTGCTCACACTCGCAACTTTTGTCTTGAGCTGCATTTGCACTGCAGGGAGACATAAAGGCAGCAGAGAACACGCAAAGTCATCACAGAGATTAAAAAAAAAAAAAAACGCAGAACTCTCACACTGTGAAGTGAAAATATTCCCAGTGTGAAACCTCAGAAAACGGCGTTTAGATAATAACAGTAATCTACACTGGAACTAGACGTGCACTAACCAGTGACGGTTAATAGCTGTGTAATTGGTCACCAGCTGACAATGAAGAAACTGTTTCCATTCGTTCCAGTTCTCCTCCAGCCATGAAGTTATAGGCTTTAATGATGTATGTAATTACTAAAACGTTCAGACACAGGCTCAGAGTAACAAGTCACATGTTGCAGACGGTGTCCAACAGGTACGTCGGGGAAAAAACAATGACGCAGCCGACCACGAATGCAACACAGGACGAACCAAATAATGTGAGCCTCATGGAAAAAGTTGTAAACTTCATTAAACTCTGAAGTAACTTTGAAACAATTCACAGTTTCTGCCACCGCAAGAGAAAACGCCAAAAGCTGAGGTTTAGAACGGATAACAGATCTGAAAGACGGGATCTGAAGCGTCCATCTGTCATTATGAAGTAATTATCACTAAAAACAAGAAAAAAAAGACATGTTTCAATTTGTGAGATGTACAAATGGTGACGTTATTGAGCCAAGTGAGCTCAGCTGGATGGCTGAAAACCACATCAGGAATCACTTTGCTTTGTGTCACACAGATTCTAACTGAGCTGTAACAGCTTAGATAAATATGATCTATGTATGATTATAGTTTCTGTCCTTTCAGGTGATGCAGGTGAGTACAGCCCGCATTATTTTGTCAATACTGCCAATTAAAGCTAAATGTCATGCTGCTGTAGACACAGGATGTAGAACATATCCATAACTTATCTCTACATCCAACTTCTTTCATATTTCTTGCAGCTTTCTCCAGCAGTAGTGTGTTATATTTGCATCTAATCTTTCACATTTTACCCACACTGCTCCGCTATGACTTTAAGCCTTTTACTGTCAATCACCATTTGTTGTTTCTGCTCCTATAATCACTACTGACAGAGAGGAATTCTCCCCATTGAAAAACCTCATCATACGACAGTCCAGTCTCATGCCACTCTTAAACTAAAATTTTTGAATTATGGTCACTTCTAGAAGATTTCCACTGGAAATTGTAGCTGGGCTATCTGCCCAATATTAGACAATACTGGAAAATCATAAAAATCAGAGGATCAAACGCCTACTTATCGTTAAACACTGGGCCAAGCTTATTGTGGTTAATGCTGTCTGCCAGGTATTGTTTTGGCTTCTCCTCACACTGTCAGAAACTGTCCACCAATCATTGCCTTTGACAGACATGAGTTCATAATTGACGGTGTCTGCAGTCTAAAATAGGTGTATGTTTTACAAAACTAAAGAAATGAGAATGAGCCTGAATAAACACTTGATCAGTGTGTGGAGAAAGGCTCAGGTCTACATAAGAAGCAATAAAAGCATCCTGGTAAAAAGGAGGGACTGACCTGGTCACTGTCATAAAGCGTCTGTAGAGGACTCCTCCTTGACTTCTGCCCGCTGCTTCTTTCACCAACTGGCTCCGAGGCTGAGGAAACACAACACATCTGTCATGAAATATGACTGAAAGATTTTTTTTTTTTTTTTTTTTTTTTTTAAATGGCGCACTGAAAAAAGGAAAAACTATTATGAGTTAAAGCAACTGTGACTATGGCACTTCTATTCAAAATTAAACAAAGTAGTCCACAAAAAAATGTCAAGTAAAGCAAGTGTCTTTGTGCTTTGACAAGTTTCTACAGATGGTTTGTTACTTTTTTTTTCTTTTTCCGCTGAATGCAGTGAAATCATCTGACATGAATCCAAGCTAAACTGACCTGTTCTTCACTAGAAGGATGGAAGTACAAACTTTTTACACCCACCTACTTCTCAAGTCTGCAGGTTGTAAATATATACAATATAGTGGGCGGCGTATCACTTTAACACTAGAAAAGAGATGTAAAAAGAAAACCCACCAGAAATATAGAGAGCAAAGTAGAGAAGCGCTGAGAGATATAAATAAATTCCTGCATGGGAACACAAATGTGAATTTTATTGGTTTGTTATTGCTGCAGCTTAATCTGCTCCGCTGCTCTTGTAATGGTACATAAAAAGGATCTGGCAGTGCAAAGCATACAATTTTCTATATTTAAAAAGTGACTTTTGTCAGACTGTGTGGGCTGAAGGGAAGCAGAACCAGCTCCAGACAAGGTCTGGTTATATTGAGAAGCCTTGCTGAGTACAAGCTCGAGCTATTGTTTTACAAGGATGAGCTCTCAGCCTGGTATCACATTACACCGCTTCACAGGGTCAGAGACACAGTGCACCGTTTCACTACCTGAAGCTACAGTCATTTAGTGAATATGTGGCCCCAGATTCAAAAGAAATATCTTGTGTATTATTTTATATTAAAAAGGAACAGTTCTTTTTTTTTTTTTTTTTTTGAATACACTTATTTGCTTCCTTACCGAGAGTTAGATGAGAACACTGGTACCGCTTTCACATCCGTCTATTATATATGGAGACAAAGGTAACTAAATGCACCTAACAGCACCTCTAAAGCTCTCTAATCAATATGTTATAGCTTGTTTGTTTAATCAATACAAAAGCTGATGTGTAAAAATGACAATTTCTGGATTTACACAACAAGAGTATTGTTTTATGCTAAGCTAAGCTAAGCTAAGCTAAGTTAAGCTAACAGTCTTCTGAAGCAACTCTGAGGAAAAACAAAGCGAAATGAACTATTCCTTTAAAAAAAATATATATAAAAAAAAAAAAAATCACATCTTCGCAAGACAGGAAAGGTTTTTTATTTGTTGCTTCTCAGATTTTCCTCTTTCACATTCTGCAGTTTCATTTGGAGTCAGCGTAGCCAGAGTTGAGCACCGGGCTCACATTAACAGTCCATTAACTAGCCTCTGACTCACTGACACACTTTGGAACAATGGGAGTCTTTCAAAAAAATAAAATTGCCAAGGCGCTGCGAACATCTCCACAGGAGCTCAGTTTATTTGAGTTTTTTTTTTTTTTAGAAGCATTTCTCATCCTTGGAACGCGTTCCATTGTGCGGCTGCCAGTCACAGGTGTGCGGTGTCAAATCAGCACGTAGGAAGCGGCGCTGTTCCCGAGAGGAGCGGCGGCGGGATGCGTACCATGTGTTCCATGTGTTGCAGCTTTGTGAGCTTACAGCTGCTTTACACATTTAGATAACACCCAAAAGCTAAACAATACTGCACGTGTGATGTCTGTTTATTTTTTTTCCTCCACAGATTTTAATCATTCAGATGTCTTCATGTGCAGGTTAGATCAAGATGTGAAGCAGCTTCTATTCTTTTACCCACTTGTTTGCTTATTGGACTGAAACCGATGACCCAGCTGACTTATTTATGGTCATCAAGACATAAGAAATCAAACATGCTCCCTACAAATCTTCTCTACAGGTTCAATATTTGCCTGAAGATTTAAAATTTTTACAAGATGTCTTCATTTGAGAAATGATGAAGCAATGACCCGGTGAAAATAAAACGCTTATTTAACTAAACGGCCTGCTTCCTCCAGGTTGACTGATGTTCCTTCATTTAAATACCTCACACTGCTGAAACTTCTCTTGTTCTGCTCTGTGTGTGTGTGTGTGTGTAATACATGTGGAAGAGAGGCAGTACACCAAGTACCAATCATCACGTTATCCTGGCACACTCAGCTGGCTTCATACAGCAACATGTGGCTTTTATCACAGGCCGAGGCAACATTTCAACGGCACAGGACAACGGAGACTCCACTGAAGAGGAGATCAACATGTAGTGCCAGCCGCGTAAACAACCAAATGATAACTGTGTTTCTTGCCAAATGAGAAAATGGTTTTCCACTGGAATAAACATCTGCAAACAGAAACCCCCCCCCCCCACGTTGCGAGATTAAAAACGTGCGGTCATTTCCAGCATATGGCGATTAATCCTTTGTGTTAATGTTTCATTGGAGTATAAAAGGGAGATGTAGCAGCTGTTGATGAGAACTATAAAAAATTCAGCCTCAAAAAGATAAATGGATGTGGACATAAATAAAACGTCTTGAAGCTTTATTGAATTTTATGATCACTTAGTTGAAACCGGAGAGGGGTTTCTGTTGATCTGCACACTGGACGTTGCGCAAAAGGAGGCAGGGCTGTGAGAAACTAATTAATTTCATCTTCAATCAAAAAGTTGGAGTGAAACCCAGCAGATAGTTCATCTTTGAACTCTTCATAAATCCTTCTGTCTGACAAGATTAAATCCAGAAACTGCCAATGACAGGTGACAGAAGACAGTCTCTGCAGACAACGTGCTGAGTTAAACAGACATCTGTTTCAACGGCTTTCACTTCGCAGATCTTCACACTGTCCATCAGCAATGTCATCACCCAGACTGATGCAGGAAGAGCCACTGACTTAAGTACGTTTATATTTATTTAACGATCCATATCTTCTCTATGATGATATTTAGGCGATATTTGTCATCTGTATGCAAGTGCATTTAGTAGAACTGATGCTAATTATCAAATGAAGCACTTCGTGATAAGCCTTAAAATACATGTAGGTATTATTGTTATTATTTTTTTGCTATTCAGTTGGATGATGAAGAAACCATTCTGTCACATAAAATCGACTTAGAAATAATGCCAGACTATTTCAGCTACTGGAGCAAAGAGTGGAAAAGTAGTTAATGACTGATGAGTCTATGTGACCCAAATGTTGCTTTTATAAAAAAAAAAAAAAAATCACGGAGCCAATTAACAGAGTGGATTATTTTTTCTAATAAAAGAACAAATCTTTTGTTTGAATTTCCAGTTATCATCACACAGATGTCTGGTGTTATTCCGAGCTGCAGCGATGGAATCAGAGCGTTAAATCATCCACATAAAAATCTACTTTGCACAGTTTAAAAAAAAAAAAAAAAAACGCAGCTAAAATCATCATTACGCCTTTTAGTGTCGTAAACGATCTCTCTGTTTGTTAGAAGCTCTGCTTTAAAACCAGAGTGCAAATAAAAAGCCTGGAACAATAAAATGTTTATACTGACCTATAAAAATATATTTTGCTTTTTTTTTTTAAACTTGTCACTTTATTGTAAACTCAGGACTTTTGTCCATGTCGGAATCTGGCAGGAATGATGACTCTTTTTTTCCAGTGATCCAATTGGTCAGTGGTGGGAAGGGGGGGCATCAGCATCGGTTATCATGACGACGTAACCCAGTAAGAAGTGAAGCACCGTCCGTCGTAACCCTGAAAACCCAGAGTTACACCTGAAGTTACCTCGCTAACACTAAACCCTGCCTCTTAGTGCAGACCTCAGGTGAGTAACAATGTCTGTGTGTGTGTGTGTAAGTGTGTGTGTGTGTGTGTGCCTCTTTCCACACTGTGGTGTGATTGGGCCAGTCATGGGTGCCAAAGCAGCTTATGGGCTGTAAACCCAGTGACACACTCATGGTGGATCCAGCCAGCAACACATGTACAGGAGCTCAGTGTGTGGCCGAGACCAAACTGTGAGGAAGAAATGAATGCGTGATGGATACAAAGCAGATCACATCAGTGAAATTTTATACCAAGTTATCAGTGTTAAAAAAGGACCAGAATGCTGGTTTGTATGAATGACCCACCAGCTACAGATCACACTGCGGCCAACTCAAAAAAATAAATCACTGCTAACTGCTTTCCACAGGGCGCCATACATTTTCAGACATACTGTAATACAGACACTTCTGACTTGTTTGAGACAGGTGATCCAGCGCAGAGAACGACTTGGCGGCATGTTCGAGGAAACTCCAACAACTGAGTTTTGAACTGAACTGAAATCTGCTTTATGTAAGAAACAACATAAACCACATTATCCTTTTTGGAATGTCCATGTTTGCTCATTGCTTTTTACTAGAGGCTTAGTTTCTGACACCACAGACTTGTCAACTCTCAATCCTCAAATTTTGGTGTTTTTCTTTGAAGCCAAATGAGGAGTTGTTCTCTTAAACTGTTCCTGTTTACACCACTCCCTTACCCATGCAGATAAATCCTCTCTCTCTCCCTCTCTCTCTCTCTCTCTTCCTCTCTTCATTCCTTACTGACATAGTTACACTTGAGAGGAGGAACGACTGCATTCACTTTTTTCAACATCTGTCTCCAATGTGATTTCAATCATTCTCAAAATGCCTCTTGGATTGATTTTCACTTGGCTTTTTGAGATCAAATATGCCCAAGATGCATGAAGTGACTAATTTTCAAACTAATAGTTTGTTATTCTGGTTTGAATAAGTGAAGGAGTTGTTAAAATGATTTTGTTTTCGGCTTGGTTTGGCTTCTTTTCCCACACAGAAGCACATGGGAGAGGGAGGTCGTAAACGCAGGAAGAAAATTGCTGAAGAAGGTTCAATCTTCCCCAAATATCAAGAAGGCAGTCGCTTGTTGTTCGTCTCAGACCTTGATTGCTTGATTTCACTCATCCACATATTGGGTTGCAAAGTGCACCTTGCTGGCTATAGGAGTTGTTCAGCTCAAACTTGCAGAGTACAACATGTCAATGGGTTAGACCCAACTGACACCACTTCCTCAAAAGGATCTTGGTACAGTTGGTTTGGTCCACACCAGAGTATGATTGCAGTGTTCAGAGCTGCCCAAAATAATTGCACCAAGGGGGAAACCAACCAATAACTCAACTGGACTAAATAACGCAGGATGAGCACTGACTAATTGGCATTCAGCGTGCAGTTAAACGGCTAAAAATTGCAGAAGAGCTGGTATAGTCAAGGTGAAGAAGTGTGGTTTATAGTTTGATGTAACAGTGTCTGAGATGCACTGGAGGGTTTTATGTCAAACATAATAAAAATAAAATAAATGTGGATTTTGACTGTAATGCATTTTGGTGAACAAAACGCATTTTTTTTTGTCATTTTTATTATGAAAACATTACGACAGCATGTCCATCTGCCGCCAAACAGCTGCTCAACTGTATGCAGGAAACGCTAGTTTCATTGTAATTAATGCAAATTCTTGCAACAGATGCATCCATCATCATCATCATCGTCCTCTCTCAGTGGATTCACGTCTGCCAAGATGCCAAATGACGCCTTATAGCAGGAGTGAACAGAATGAGAGATGTTGCTTCTAAAAGAAAGGTTTCATCTTCCTGCTTTGAGGCTTTGAGCTACTGAGAGGAGCGGAGCATTCATCATACATACATACAGTCACTGATTTATCTGACCTGTTCTCCAAACATATTACACTTCCTTATGAAAACTACCAATGACCCAGGAACACATTTACAACACGACCACTCCCTAAGCCATCTTTTTTTTTCAGTCAGCGGAAGGTAACGTCTTAAATAATTTAGGAACTGGCAAATACCTGACAGACTGCGAGTGTTTCAGCAACAAGCTGAGATGGGCTGAAAGAGTGCATTGTGTGTCATCACTGCCCTGCTAATGCAGCATCACATCAGCGGGCAAGGACATTTAGAATAAACCTTTTTTTTTAATCTGTATTTAAAAAACAGATGTACAATTTCAGGGAATAAAGTTTTAAGAATTGTCGAAGCCGAATAGCTGGATATCCAGATCCAGGGAGTGGGATCCTATGCATTTCCAAACACTGTCTCAGCTGTTAGTTGAAATTCTTCCACTGACTCAAGAGATTCACTGACTCCACCTGAAGACCATTTAAAAAGGAAGCAGAAGTCCTGTTGGTTTAACCCTGTCTAGACCCAAAAACTGCAGGGCCTTCTCTCCCGCATTCCTCCCGGCTCATACAGAACCCAGGGCTTAGGCAATGCAAAATATAGAAAGGCCAATGTGTGCTCCTCCTGTCCAGGCCATAAACGGAGCTCTGTGTTTAGGTCCCACTGGGAAAACTGGGGCCCCCCCACCCTCACCCCCTCCTTGGCCTCTCCTGCCAAAGATCAGCTTTACTGAGAGACACACTGTACAAGGGAAAGTCTGATCCTTTTAGGCCACAAATGTGTGTGTTTAAAAGGGTGTTAGTGCAAACGCAGAGGCATGTGGGTGGTGTAGTTTAATGAGTCTTAGAAGAATGTATGCAGATGTGAGATATGAATCATTCCGATCCCGTTTAGAGACGCAGAGCAACAAGGGTCTGATGTACATTTGTGGGGTGAAACAGTTGACTCACTGAAATGTTAATTCTGGTATCCAGTTGCATGTTCCAGCACTGCTACATTTAAAAGTTGGAGGTGCAAATATCCATTTGCAAACGAACAGGGTGATGATGAAGAAAATATATATCAGGAAATAAAATGCTGTGCACTGATGTATTCAGCATTAGGTTTCCAGATGTTCTGCGCTTCTGGATCCTCTCCAAATGTTTAAATCATTAACTAGGGAGTTGATTGCCTGCCACACTCTGCTGCGAGTGCTTCATATTTTACACTGTCACGTGTCTGTCATGTGTTTCAGTCAGGGAATACTGTTCCATTTTTTGTAAGTTTCCATGTTTGTTCGCTGAACAGCTATGGAGTCACAGGAGTGCCATAAAAAAGAATAAATCTGTTAAAAAATAAGAAAATAAATGTGGAAATATAAAGACAAACAAGGAAAAAGCAAAAGCAATAGGGAAAGTATTTGGTCATAAACCAAAGTATTGGACAAATTGAAATTTTTGACTTGACAATGGCCATAGATGAAAAGTCAGGGGATCAACAAAAGTGGAGTTCATCCTGAAGGGAACATAAATGTCCGTTCCCAATTTCGAGGCAATCCATCCAATAATTGTTGAGACTTTTCACTCGGAAACGTTAAAAACATAAACCTCATGGTGATGCTACAGGAGAAGTCTGGAGATCACATGAGTCATAACATAGAATCCATGAATATCTGTACAAAGTTTTGTACCAATCCATCCAATAAATGTCCCAAACTCATGATGGTGCTAGAAGAAAAAAAATCAGTCAGTAGGCTTCATCCTCTGGGGACCATGAGTGTCTGTAGAAAATGTCATTCCAATACATCCATCAGTTGTCAAGATATTTCAGTGAGAAGTGTTGACCTTGCCGTCACCATCTCTGGAGTCACTACCAGCCTGTTTGCCACTAGCATGCAAACAGGCTCCAGTAAAACAAAGGAAGCTATAGAGTGGAGGTCTTATTGAGCAATATCAACAGGAAAAAGAACAAACCTCCCAATCTAATCACTCTGGGATTTCGGCTCTGAAGCAGATGGCCTTAATGAAATAAATGCTTGCTGGGGCAATCAGCTCCTGCAGCTCTGAATATACAGCTGGCTGAGGGAGGAACGGGTTGGAACAGCAGAGTCACCGTGAGCTGTCGTCAGAGAGCTTTTGGATTGCCAATGATCTGACAGCAGTTTGGAGGCACAACTGCTTTCAGCTGGCAACTCTAGGATATCATATATCAGGGTATCAACATTAGGTCACAAACTGTTCCTTTGTGGATGATTTGTTCTACATTTTGGATAATTGTCACATCCATAACCCTTTACGACAGTTTTAAGGACAGGCACTACTAATGGCCTGACTCTGTCCAACATCAAGACTTCCAGTGCCATGTCCAAAGAAACCCTGGAGCTAATTTGTTTAGTGCACTGCAGGTGTTCTTATGAAGCTGGAGAGTTGAACTGTTAATTTTTATGACTCATGGCCTCAAGTCAAGCCCAGACAAGGAAGGTATGAGCTGGAGGTACCTCTCGAGTACAGGGGTAATGACAACTGCCCCAAGGCCCAAATCAAAGACTGGAGGTTCTGCTTGTAATTAAATAGCTACCTGATAGCCATCAACTCACATCTGTATCTGTAAATGTTACCGGCGACATATAAATCAGTGGGTTTTATGTCCACTGGGATGTGCAGGACAATATCCTGACAGTGCTATAAAATAGAACATACCACATTCCAGACCACGCTGCACCACAAAGCCTTCTTCCTCTTCAGTCTAGGGGCCAGATGCATAAAACTCTGTGTAGGTTTGGGACTAAATCTGGGAGTATGCACAAAGCCAAATATATGCATATGCATTCTTTCTGTCAGATTTATATAAAGTCACTGAGGAACTGGGCACACGTACACAAGCCTCATTTCCACTCCTACATTTAGCCATAAATGGATGAAGAAACGTCCTGAACAAGCCGTTTTCATGTCAGCATACTCTGCCAGTATGTACACCTGTCAATGAAACACACAGGAAAGAAGAAGTGTCGATTCATTGATTGTGTTGCACTGGTGAGGTCCTCCAACAGCAGAACAGCTGTCATTAAGTAGCGTCCATGTCATTAATTCATCACATGGACTGTAAACCATCGTCGGCAGCGATATCTCAAATTGTAACCAATGATTAGTTTGTAGCGCTGACATAACTAAGGATCAAACAAAAAGAATAATAAAAGCAAATTAGAATTTTGGCTCCTATGTAAATGAAAATAATGGTCAAATTAAATCACACAAAAAGTAATTGATCGATCTTACGTCTATCAATATCCTTTGGCCCTGGTGTCTGTGTTTATCTCTTTGGAGTAACCACAGCTGCTCGTGTAGTAAAAAGACACCACACACTGCAATAAAAACCCCATCATGACAAGTCATTTCTTCCAGAACAGAGTGAAAAAAAACAAAACATGTTGTTCTCAAAAGAAGCGATAAATCTGCGAGAGCCGAGACAATTTTGCTGATATCCACCTCAAAGTAACCTCCTTAGAGATTCTTAGAAACTGAGGTTTTTTACCAACGTCACAACTGCTATTTCCATCCACTGGGTCTATGACAGTGAGGCATACACAACCTGTGCAGTGAAACCATTCTGCATCTATGTAATTATCCCAAATTTAGTGCCGTTGAAACCTGTGTGTGTGCAAAAAGCATACAATTCAAAAAACAAGACAACTTCACATTGTAACTCTCACTTGGGAGAGCATTCCTTTGTTATGTGGTTGCTCTCTTGCAGCTTTATATAGTCTTTGTAAAAACAATATGACCTTTACCCCAGATGGAGCAACAGAAAGAGGATGAAAGTGTTCTAAATGCAAATAGGACAGACTGGCTGCATATCTGAAACCAATTTAAATTAATTTAAACCCGACAGGCGAGTTTAATGGCTGAAACATGAGATACATTCCAGGTATGTTCAAGCTACTTGACACCAAAATACCACAGGCAACCTCTTAGACCTTTGCATGCTTTTTTTTTTTTTTTTAGGAGCGCTCATATTTATTTTAAGCTATACATTTGTGTGTGCATGATGGCTTCCTTATGTATCCATTTCTTCTTGCTGTTTGTATGAAGCCTCAGAAAGAAATATTACAACAATCTTATTTAACCCATGAATATGGGTAGCATATCAGGATGTGAAGTAGGGCCAGCAGCAGACTCTGAACAACAGTGGAAAGTTCAAATTAAACTAATAGAACTTGTTGCTACTGCTGCTTTTGTTGAATTCAACATTAATAATAACCTCCCAGGGTGACATGTTGAGCTGTTGTTTATATTGTGCAAAAGTGAACAGTCTCATGGGGAGATATTCTAGTGTTGAGCCTGAGATGATTTGGCACCACTAACCACTAGTGGATATGCTATTTGTGATTATTTTAGCCTTCATTTGACAGTTCAAAGTTCAGAGACAAGAAACACGGGCCAGTATGTAATGCAGTAAAGGTCTGTGAGCAGAACCAAACCACAGATTCTGCAGTTATGTGGCATGTGTAGACTACCAGGACATCCCTATTTTTTTTTAATCCTCCAGGTACACATAATGTAACTACCAGGAGTAAAAATGCCACTTATCTACACAGGTAATCACAAACCTTACAGCTGGGAGGGGTTGTATCTGGCATAGAAAAACTTTATAATTTAGTATTTGAGGGAATCACATGATGAGTGGACTCACAGCTGACCTTTGTGGAAACTGAGAACCAGAAAAATTCCCAAATGGAGAATGCTACAATAATAGCTGTGTCTCTCCAACTGATTTCATTAAAACCAATCAGCGCCATCAAAAGACATGCAGCGAGGCCTGCAGTCATAAGAGATGAGTGGATGGTACAAAAATGTTAGCTTCACTTAACTGTGTTAACTGCTAGCTTATTGTCCACTTAGCAAACAAGCTAGCTACTGTAGCTTACTAACTGGTAGTTGGCCAACCAGCGAGGTAACACCAAGTCACCGAGCTTCCAGCACCGACTGGTTCATGAGGACGCATGAATGAATGTCACTGTGTCCCTTCCTGGTTTGACCAGCGCGTAGAGTGGGTTCATTTTGGTTCATAATAGCGCTTTGTCACAGCAGAGATTTTGATTTGTCATAGCAGGAAAAGTGCAGGTGTAATTACTGACATTAACAATGTTTCTTTTAAATTGTCCATCTTAGTGAAACTGACACTTTAAAAAAAAAAAGGATGCAGCCATCGTTAATGTCACTGATTACACCTGCTATGACATATTTCTAGTGCAGATACAACAGACTTCAACAGGAGAACATTAAACTGAGGATTAAAACATCAACAGTGTGGGTCAGTTTTTAGTGTTTTCACTTAGTTTCTCCATCAAAAACCACAGAGAAAGAGATGTGAAAGGACTATTTCAAACAGAGGATGACAATTCAGGGAGGAAAAAAAAGGCATCAAACTAGCTGCTGTAAATGAAACATCACCATAAAAACACTCCTGGAATGCATCATAAACTGGTGAACAGTGTACAATACTCTACAGGATAAAGGGTGTTTTTTTCTTGAACCTTGAATAGTTCCAAACATTTACTTTAGCAGTGTAACAGCACATTGCAACCAAATATCTTTCAGGAGCCTGATACTATGGATTCCACCTGGTCTCCACATGAGACACATCTTTCATAGAGACAGTCTTTGCCTCATGTCACACATCACACACACATACAGAACTAACTAACTCTCTATTAAAAAAAAAAAAAAACCCCAAATGCTCCTCACAGTATGAGCTATATAAGCTTTTTTGGCTCATGATATAGCTGGAAGTGTGTGAATGAGGCCATTGTATGTGCGCAGAGAGGGGGGACCTGGAAGAGGTGGAAACAGATCTCAGCGAGGGCCAAAACCCCCGCTACCAGCCAGCTGCAGCTCCACGTAGCAGAGGAAACACTCGGCTAACCAGTTAGGTAATTAAATTGTTCCTCAACATAGACCTGCGGTTGACAGGGTTATATACAGACACGGGGTGGGAGTGCAGAAAGACACAGGCGGGATGGTTGGGAGGGAGGGAGGACTTGCTGTTGGCTCCGAATGAAAAGAATGAACAACACACACACACACACACACACACACAGGACTCCTTTTTATGTGCTGTGAATTCAGATCAAAACCATTTTTTTTTTACATTCACGCACTTAAAACTGCATCAGATGATGAATGTGTTTGATTACTAAGACACATGGACATAACATGAGCAAAACCTTATATAAACAGAATGGGACCAGCTGGCCTGCTGCAGTGTAAACTATCAACATCAAACCAACAGGCCATATATAGACAACCTATACGTTAGATCTAAATATACATAGAATACACATATATTGTCCAAAATAGGCTTTAAATGAATGTGTGTTTGTACAAATGCATGTCCACTATTGCAGATAAATTACATTATGTTTTATAGGACTTGTCTTAATAGTCAGTTCATATAATAGCTGCTGTGTTTGCACTTCTATAGGAATCACTAGGCTTTAATAAAAGTTCAAGATGGATTTTTGCTGGAATTTGTCAGCATCCTTATAATATTGTGAACAGATAGCCTAATAAAAATAAATACTGAAGTGATCATCTGAAAATATGAATTGTATTTTGTATGAATTTCTGCTCACCTGGCCTCAGGTTGCTGTTGAAGTAGAAGATGACCATGATGAAGCATCCCAGACTCAAGGCAAAAACCATCCGAATGACTTTGGGCTTCCTCATCCTGAGTCTGTGGAAAGGACCGAGCAGCCGAGCCGAGACCTGCCGGCGTTCATGCGACCAGAGGCCCCGCTTCTCCTTGTGACGGCGCCGCGGTGTCTAAGCTACTTTATCACGGATAGGAGCATCGATCCGGCTCGCTGACCTCTGCTGCTCCTTATCTTCCTGTGGTACATCCTCACATGTCCAGTCTGGAAGGCGCGGCGGGGAAAGAAGATGCAAAAGGACGGAGACGAGAGACGAGAGACGAGCGGCAGACCCCCGGTGGCCCGCCGTGTCTTAACGTTACCGTGACGTTACTGCGTGTCGGTACAGAGAAAGTGGAACAGGCGGCATTACTGTCGGCGTAGTCCGAGCAGAGGCCGGTCTGTTTGAGGAAGAGGGGGTTTATATGCCCGCACGGCCGTCTTTCCAAACGTTTAACCCCTTCATCTCTCCCCCCCTCCCTCCCCCGAACGTCCGCAGCGCTTCAGCAAGCCGCCATCCAGCTGTGACAAGCAGAGAGTTCCGGATAGACATTTCAAAGTGCCACTCTCACACTGAGTGTCAGGATAGTGATAACGACTTTTATTCCCCATGTTCAGAGCAGATAGATCAGTTTGTACCCAAAAGTGGTTTCAAATGTTTTTTTTATTGTTTGTGCAGCTCTCATTGTTTTATAATAGTTTTTATTGGGCCCAGGTTGTTGAATCATGTTGGGTCAGAATAAGTATGCAGATCAGAACATTCTCCATGGTTTTGGATAGACTAGACTGACTGAAATGTTCAATATAATCCGATGGCTAAAAAAAGACCAAAGTGTTTTCATTGACTGAAACTACGTTAAAATAGTCCAGAGTTTTAGGAAACCAAAAATTGACTTGATAAAACAGGATGAGGTTGACTATATATGTTTTTTTTTTTTAAACTAGGAAGGACATTTCACACATGACTTAGAATAAATAAATAAATAAATAGCTGACAAAATGAACTCTATTCCGGTGACAGAAATGTCTGTGTCAGACCAAACCAGTGCGGAAGAAACTCTCATTTTTAAAAAACAGAACAGAACATTATTTGATTTATTCACTTTCCATTTATTTCGTTCAGAATAATTTTTGACCCTTTTAAAAAAATCATTGTTCTTTTACATACAACATATACAGTATGTACACTGTGTAAGAATGGAAATATTCAATTGTAAAAGAGACGTTTCAGTTGGGTCTCCATGTCAAGCTATTCCCTGCTTTTATTTTGAAGCCAAAATGAACACATGTCCGTCCTCTCTCTGGTTGTCTTCACGCAGCTTTTAGAGCCGCAAACATCCACGTGTGTGCAAAAATGTGTCAAATTGATGGATTAGTCTGTAATAAGACATCTGCTGTTGATTTCTCCTCTCATCCTCTCAGCGTCTTTTCATCAGTCACTGTTAAATTAATGTCTCAGTTGATATGTTTTGTGTCTATAATGATATATTTGTCATTAAGCCCTCGGGTGGATTTTAAACTCATCAGGGGTTGTGCAACGTCATCCCAGCACTCTGACTGGAACACAAACAAAAGATAAAGGTCACTATAAACTCACTATTGATCACCATACAAGCGCAAAGCATAACAAAATAAAAATAATGATCTCTTTCTCTATTTTTTGTCTGTTCATTAGAATAATTTTACTACAGTTGAATCCACATAATCGATATGATATATTGTACATCTTAATATATGAGGCCATCATTTTCCAAAGTTCTGAGAGTTAAGTCAATCATTGTTGTGGCCGATGGTGTAAAATATTTTGTAGTATGGAATGAATTTGTGCCGCAGATGTTCTTTTTGATTTCTTCTGACAAATAAAGCAATAAATCTGATGACGCTTTCAAGATGACTTCTGGCACAATTCACTGAAACATTTTGCCTGCAGTGTTTAATCTTCCATATGTCGAACCCCAGTCTCTCTGTAAAGCCATGCTGAGCCTCTGCTATAAGCTGCATTCCTGCGTTACACAGGATATTCTGCTCATTCACTCTTGTCAGGGTAAAGGAAAGAGAAGAAGAGCTAATGCTGGATGTGGGATGAGCCTGATGAATCAAATTTCAACCAAACCATAATCTCTTGATCCACTTTGGCTCTTAGGCTCTTGCACAATGTGTCCAACGTCAGTAATTATGTGACTAGGATAAAAAAAAAAAAAAAGGTACTCAAATCAAATACAGAAATGCTTTTGACAAATATCCTATCTCCTGGAGACATCATGGGGAGTGTAACCTCCACAGGACAGAGCACATGACTGCGGTTTAATCCGACATGTGATAGGACTGCTCCCATCCTGAACCTTCAGGTCCAGAGGGGATGAACCAGTCGGTGTCCTGTCGCTCTATCCAACCCAGGAAAGGAACCCAGGTTTGGCTAATTAGAACAGGGAGGACTTCCTACAGAGCTGCTTTTGACCTTTGACCTTTCCCGCATTCCTTGTGTCCATCTTCCCAAAGCATCATGGGTCAGATCCCTGGGAGAAGTCAGGATGGGTTAGGAGCCACGCGAGTGATCAAACCTCCAGCCTGATGGCAGGACAGTGTGAAGCCTGTCAGTATTTACTCTCTGAGAAAGGAATGATGGGTAACCGTCGGTGGGTTGGGACTAACCGGAGATCTTGCGCACATTCCACCTGTGGCTGACCAATCACACAAGAGGTATAATGGGGAGTCAGTATATGGTCAAAGGTTACAGCAGCTGGCTTGGAACAGAATGTTGCCAGTTTGAATATGGTCTGTAAAGAAAAGCTACTGTTAATGAGCTCTTTAACATTATGCTCCCCATTTATCTCTAACTGCTTGTCAGGAGAAGACTGATGGGAAAGAGCACTGAGCTCTGTGGACTTTCTGCTGTTATATAAATTAGGTTATAAAATCTCAGAACATTAACTTCCTTTAAAAAAAAAAGATCTGGAGCTTCTGGCTGCTGCAGTAGTTTTCTCAACTGAACCCAACATGAAATGTGGCAGCAGAAACAATAAGAAACATGATGATTAGAAAGTGAGAATATGATTTAGCCAAATTCGTAAAATCATCAAATAACACAACAGCATTTGAAGCAAACTGTAAAACAGTTGTAAGATGTCTTTTGTGGCTCTGGACTGAGCTTTCTTTCTCTCCCTTTTTTGAAAAAATGCAGAATAGAAACAGAGCGACTGTACAAACATGCGACTTAGTAAAACTTTAAAGCTCAATAATAACAATAAGAAAAGACTGAGGCACACATATGAGCCAAAAAAAAAAATCAAGTGAAACAATCAATTAGACAGTTAGATTATTTTTCCTCTTTGCACTCTTTGCTTGTGTGGCTTTTAGACTTTTGGAGTTGACTTTGGTAAACAAATAAAAGATTAAGATCTTGTCAGTTTTCTCACAAGTAAAGAGCAGATGAACGAGGGGTTTCTTCACACTTCAAATGATGAAGAAGCACCTCAGCCCTGTTAAATTTATGCCGGTGCCGGTGGCCTCAGACATCTTAAGTGCTTAAAGGAGAAGGACCTCACACAGACCGGCTCATTTCATCAACGTTTACTTTATTTAAACAGCAACGCCTCAACTTACTCCATCACCAGGGGCCAAACAGGAAGAATGGGTTGAAAACCACTTTTTTTTTTTTTTTTTTTTTTTTACATTTTCAAACATCACAAACGGCATCCTGCTGGATGATGACATCATTCAGTAATCAAGCCATCTCGTGATTAAAACAAATCAAACCAGCCAAGAGAAGAAACAAAAAGTCTAATTCCAGGATAATCTCCAAGAAACTGTATGAAAAGTGAAGGCTTCACATTTGCAACAAAAAAAATACAAGAGCTGTCCATATGTATAAATGCAGCTAGAAACGTGTTCGGTGTAGACATTTAAAGTGGGTTTGCTTTATTTTGTTGGATGCAGTGGAAATCTGAAAATAACCCTGGTGATGTCATGAGGAGACCACATGTATGGATGTAGCATGTTACAGAGACGGAAAGCCTGCGTTACAAATGGAAAGTGTGCTGTTCGCCAGGCATGGAGGCTCTAACAAAACTGCATTATGGGAAATGTAGGATACAGTTTTTTTTGACCAACTTTATAAATGTGTAAATGACCAGAGAAGTCTTTTCATAAACATAAACCACATTTATTTTGATGTTGAACATTTTATTGGCTTTAGTTTTAACAGTGACTCAGTACATTTACTCAAGTAGCTCACTGTGAATGTGACATATTTCTATTTTATGCTACTTTATACTTTATTATTCGTCTGTATGTTTTCTGCTTGACTATTTCTTCTGCATACTTTCAGCTACAGATACCATTCAAATATGAAAATCAGCTCATTTATGCTGTGACTTTTCTTCTTTTTACCTTTTATACTTTTTTTTAAAAAAAACATTTTGATTTTTTCCACAGTTGTCAATGAACAGAATGTTCAAAATTTTGAAAAATTTGAACATCCTGTCAACATTGGACATTCTGAAAAAGCTGTTTTCAACCCTACTGATTCATACTCTTCATCACTACACTCATCTCCATCACTACCCTCCTCTTCATCGGTCCCTCCTCTTCATCAACACTCTCCTCTTCATCAACACCCTCCTCTTCATCATTTCAAAAGACAAGCCCCATCATGTATCTGTATCTGACATAACAGATGGTAATAGGGTGGGTCACAGACAAGACTGGAATTTCAAAATAAGTAATTAATTTCACATTTCTACATGCTCAGTAATGTTTTGCAGCTCTCAGCTCTTCGGGCCTTTTTCGGTTTCAAAGTGTTCGTCAGTTCACTTCATCTGTTTGATATTAATACAAAGCATATCTTCTTTGAGTCTTTTCAGACTATTTATTTCAACTCCCAGCTTTGGCAGTATTAAAGTTTAGCTTCCAGCTTTTCTAGCACTGTATTAGCTTCTTTAGGTGATGCAGTTCAGCTTCCAGTTCTGCCCGTTTTTATATTTTTCAGTTTCCAGGTTTTTCAGCAGTGCATGGGCATGGCATTTCAACTTTCAGAAATTCATTTTTAGAGTTCTACATTTTCAGCAGTGCTTTGCGATTTATTTCAGCATTCACATGCATTTTCTATAGGAAATTTTGAGATGCAAATATTTTACTATTTACTACACTCCATTTATGACAGCTATAATTACTTCACATAATAAGATTTTAAACACCTGATCTTACAAAATAGAAGATTAAGGCAAATTGTAAAGGAGCTCCAATGAGCTCCACCTCCACCAGTTGCAACATTAAAATGCTGCAAACACTTCAATGCATCATCAGGCTAATAATAATATAAATATAAATATAAAACATTCACACAGCCCATTTTCTGCATGATGAATACTTTTACTTGTGATAAGTGAGCTCATGTTGTTGATACTTTTGTATTTTTACTAAAGTAAGTAAAGCAGATTACTCTCTCCATCACTGAATCCAAGCAAATATTAGACTTTATTAATGAGTTAATGTCTCTGCTCTAAAGGATTCTTGTGCTGTCAAAAAAATCAAATTAACTACCACATTGAATTCTTGAGCTTTTCTTTTTCTGTGCCTCTTGATAAGGCAGGAATCTCAGCTGTTTACATTCCAGCTTAATGCTGTTTGTCCAGGAAGGAAAGCAGACAGGACAGTACAGTATCACTGACCTGTTGTCGTGACATTTAACTCTTTCTTTTAACTGACATTTTTGTGAGTGATGCCACAAAAGGCAATTTAGATGTTTGATTGTCAATCTGTGGGGGGAATAACAGGACAGCACTGAGAACAGTTTCCCAACACTTGTTTGTGTTTGTCTCATCTGTCCAGCAGCTTGATGTCACGTATGAGAAATAAGAAAGAGAGAGCAGAGGTGCACTCCCTCTCAGTGGATCTGACACAAGTCCAAGACTGCTCCCTGCTGCAGGGAGCTGCGCTGAACACTCTGCTCTCCTGCTGCATAACCTGCCCTGAAGATTCATGACAAACATTTTCTGCAGCGGCGGAGGAGGAGCAGGAGATGATCACTGCTTTACAGGGAATATCATGTACTATAGGAGCAGACTGCAATGATGCTTATCAATACAAAGGGAAAGAAAACAACAGATATTTAGATATTAATGATCTTGCTTTGATGTGTGTGTGTGAATGAATCAAATAAACTGTAATCATTTGAGCTCAGTTTGATGCAAAACACAATGATAGTTTATCTGAGTGTTTTTCTGTGACGTGTCATACTGTGAGGTAGACTGTACACACAATATAAAACCATCAAATGCCTTCATCATGTTCACTGGGCCAGAACAGGACGCAGACATTTATGAGAGTGTGCTGCCCTCTAAAGACCAAAGACTGTAAGCAACATGTGAGAAAACAAAAAGGCCCCAAATAACATCAACAACATGTCATATCTGTCCCTGTAGACTCAAAGCAAACTGTAACTTCCTCATATTTTAACCAAAGAGGGCTGATGTTCATCTACTAGTAGGAGGATGTTAAAATAGACTAAACTAAAGATGCACTGATCACTACTCTTTTTACTGAGGCTTTATTATAAACATCTATCTTATTATACTTAAAAAAAAAAAAATCCAAACTGCAGAAACTCATCAGAGCTTGTGTGTGCTGACCAGAACCAGGAGTAGAGAACACATTGCAGCTGTTTTAAAGTCCTTATGCTGGTTACCTTGATTCTAAAATTCTTTCACTTGTTTTTTTAAAGCTCTTCGTGGTCTTACACCAGCCTGTATGTCTCACATGCTTATAATGAACCAGTACATCCATTCAGGTCCTCTGGCACTAGTCTGTTAGTTGTTTCAAACTGCAGGACTGAAACCTTTGGTGAGACAGTGCTGGAACAGTCTGATGAAGATGTGACAGCAGCTGGAAGTGTAAAACCTACACGCTACCTCTTTACCTTGTCTTTTTATTAAGAAGGATTGATATTTGTCATGTGTCATATGTGTATATGTGTCATGAAATGTTATTTTCTTATGTTTTCCCTCTCTTATTGATTTCATGTGTCTGTTTAATGTAATTTTTGTAGCTCAATTTGATTATTATTAGAGTTTTTATTACTACAGTACTTTTTTTTATTTTTCATGTGCATTAGTCTCAGATTGTTTTACTGAATACTGTCTACATTTGTTCTGTCATCTGTGAAGCACTGTGAATTCCACTAACCTGAAAGGTGCTATACAAATAAAGTCTGATTGATTGACTGAAAATGTACATTTTCATGAATGTTTAAAGATCCCTCAGACATGTAAAAAATACTCTGCTTTGACTAATTATTTGTATGATTTTTTTTTCACCAAAAAAGTTAAAATGACTATTTCTCCTTCACTGGAAAAATTCATACATTTCAAAAGTTTACCTGTTGGACACAAGATGTCTCCTATACTGCACTGTAAAATCACCTCTCAGTGTTCGCGCACTGGAGGCGTCAAGTTTCCACATCACACTTAGTGTAAGTTGAACACCGGATCACGATTGGCTCCAAAGTTGACGTCACAAATCCTGCTCGTAGGTACACGCCTTAGACTCAAATTTAAGGTGAACGCAGATGAATGTTAAACTCAAACATCCAGGTGAAGGAACAGGAAGTAAAACACACTTCTGAATGAGGGGAACTTAAAAAAAAAATAAAAAAAAAATAAAAATGAAAGCACAAAAAAGTAATGAAATGTGTGTGATGGAGCCAATCATGTCCTCCACCTCTGATATGATGGATGTTACTGGATGCTTATACACTTCAATTATTCATTGAATCTTTCATGAATGTTTTATGTTGATGAATTTTTTATTTAAAATGATTATTGTTGCCAATGAACAGTGAAGCATGTTGTCTTACTAAATTGAGTTTAGCTGTCAGCAGAGACTTTTCTTGTCTATTAACATCTAAACAGTGAATCAAAAAAGTTAAAACATTTTAAAAAGCTTTTTTTCAGATTCACCCACATGTCTGTGATTCATACAGGAAATAAGATACACTTTCAGGTAAAGACACTAATGACTGCATGACTCAGCTGAAGGAAGTTAACATGCTATCAATAAGTTACCATGAATAGCATGTCATTACATTCAAACTTATATCCTGGCCCTCTGACTGACTTCAACACTGTTTGATTTCATGTAAGTTAATCATTCCCAGAGAGCACAACACAAAGGAACATGCAAAGTCATTTTATATGTTGACAGCTGTAATAAATGTGAGATTTGATTACATAAGCGTGGGTTTTCACTGGTGTCTTGTGCTGACCCGGTTGTGATAAGGAATGTGTTGAAACTAGCAAGTCATAGTGAAACAGATATGACTTTTGACTTCTCAGTGATTCCACAGAATCGTATCGGCTTTGAATTTCCTTCTGGTAACCTGCGGGAAACTTGATCCTGAACCACATCCTCTACAAAGCTGCTATCTGCAGCAGGAATCAAAGGAAACGGCCCGTTATTTCACATGAGGGACGCGCTGGTGTCGTTTTGTAACATTAACAGAAGTCTGAGATTATATCAGTCATAACGGAGGAGAGCAAAGAGATTGAAATGACACGGCAGAAGAAGAAGCCAGTGTGGTTTGTTCTCACTCTAGTTCTCGTATTAGTTGTCTCAAATGTCACTTCCTTATCAGAGGGTGGTGAAGTAAAAAGATTTTTTGCAACAGCCACAGGTCAGGTCTTGCGAGATGTTTTTCAGAATTGCAATGAAAAATGACTGAACCGGACCTCGAGGGAAGGAAACTGAGGACTACTCCCTTGCTGTTTCTTGACTGTTGTCCAACATGTATTATGGGATGTTTTGAGGAGACTTTCCCTCTCATACACTGTACAAACAGCACTGATGATGTGCTTAGTATTAGCCGGAAAGCAACAGCTTCACCTCTGACGGCAACAGCGACAATCCCAACTCAAAGTCCACTTCTTTTTTTTTTTTCCAGAGCTTTTAAACTCATCACACAGTCTTCATCAGCCCTGTTGTCACGGCGATAGATCTGTTGACCTGCAAGCTCAGTAGTAGTTATGATTTGATCCATACAGCACCGTGTGGACCAGTCTGTGTTGGGTTTAAAACTAAGCATCAACGTTCATTCTTGACCTTGAAGCTTATTCCAAACAATCCCAACTCAAGATCCACTTATTAGCTTTCAACTGTATCAATATGCATTCATTATTATTAATATTACTATCTCTAATGTCAAGATTGAAGTGTACTTTGTGTTTGAATAACTTGATATGAGATTACATGGGGGAAAATCACTCCAACAATATCCTCAGCTGAGAAGAATTTGTGGTCGAACGTTTGTTTTCTTGACGCTTTGTGTTCACAGAATGATTTTTTTTTTACAAGAGGATGGCTTTGTTTTGTTTATTATCATATTCAGAGGATGGCAAAGGATGCTATAACCCACAATGCAACACAAGACGAGATCAGTAAATCAATGACGCACGGATAACACAAGAGTTTACACGACAAAAGCAGCTAATGAAACATACCAATAAACACAAAGAAGCACAAATAAATCACGGCATAAATAAAACATTTTATACAATAACAACAGCAGTAACATTCACTGTTTTTTACTTCTTTGAATAAATACAAACCAAACCTCATAGAAATTCTATTGATAATTATAATCATTCATCAGAGGTTGTACAGATGGTTGATGTGAAATCCAGCCCGTGTTTGACTCTTCTTCTACTGGCCAAAAACAACCCTTGACACAAGCAATAAAACCTAGAAGTGGAAGTCCAGATGTTTGTTTGGATTCATGTATCTGTCTCCTAATAAACACAGCTGGACACACTCTGGCCAAAGTTTATGCAACAACTCTGATACTTTGATTACTTTTTTTTTTTTTTTTTTTTTAACTAACAAGAGAACATTCCCACATTAAATGAAGGACGGACGGAGCCGGCTTCATTTCTACACTTTCCAACATGTATCACATACAGGAGCGCCGGTTTAATTTAACCTAGTATATGAATACCTGTGAATGCATCTACTCAAGACATCATTTTGCCATCATTTGAACTGCTTTTCATTTAATATAATATTCAAGCAGCTTCTCCTTCCCCTGTTTGTTCATCTAACTATAACCAAAATCCTGTGACCAAAATCTATATACAGTAAAAGAAACATGGCCTTCTGATGCACTGATCAGGCCGTCATGTGACACTGAGATCACATCCCTCCTTTGTTCTTTTTGGTTACACCGGAGTGGAAGAAATAACTGATCAGCACAATTGTTTTGGTTTATTAAGAGGAACCAGTTATCCGCATACTGTGCCATATATATATATATATATATATATATAAAACGATAAAGTCATGTGGACTCACAAGTAGAAGTTTGGGTGGTTTCAGAGACATGAAATAAATGACGTGGGTTCTCAGGCTGAGGATGAGTCACATATCTGAACACTAGCCTGATGAGATACTGATACTCCTCTTCTTTCTTCCTTCCCATTCCAAGTGACTAAGCTGAGCATTACACACCACCAAGAGCCGATATCTACCTTTGAACCCTTCTGCAGCCTCTAACGTATTTAAACAGGCTCGTTGTTTTTCTGTGTTAATGGAATAACAAACACCAGCGAATCAATGAGCTCGTATCACCGATAGATTGTCCTCAATAAAAATGGTTATCAGCCAAATAAAACTCATCAAAGCCCGAGTTGTCATGGCAGCCCGTGCAGGTGAAGAGCCAACAAAGGCTTCACACCAGCCCAGGGGCTATTGATCGACACCGCCACATGTGGAGGCTGAATAGTCCCACAGAAAACGCAGACAGCCAGGGGAAATGAAAGCTATTATTGCCGCGCCGCTCTCTGATGTGGACGGTGTGAATAGGCTGCCCACTTCACTTCAACGGGATGATTTTGATCCGCTGTACCTGTATGAGAGATGTTCAAAATACACCCCGCCCTTCTCCACCCTCTCCACATGAGTGGCAGCAGGTGAGGCTGGTGAGGGCCACTGGGAACTCTGGAACCTGAGACAACACAGGGACCGGGGGCCAAAGCAGGAGGAAATTAAGGTCTTAAATGGGTCAAAGTTTGGAGAATGATGTCATTTTGATTTAACTTGATCTCCTTTAGAGGTCTCCTTAATCAGTTCAGAGTCACCACTTGACAGATTTTGTGAGTGTATGATGATGATAAAAGATACGAGATCTGTTCCAATACACACACTGTAGCTATACATCATGAAGGAGCTTTATACTGGTTGAGCTAATCAGAACAGAAATGACAAGTTTAATTGATACTTATAATTAAAATGCAAACATTTCACATGCTGTCCACAGATTATAAATTCAAATGGTTCATATTTCCTCCTTTAACTAATTTAATTACATCTTTATAAATAATATCTGAAATAGTTTATAATATTGTGCAACTATAGGGGAATTAACTCATAATATGCTACTTATGATAAACTGTCACGCCTCTCTTAATTCAAAACCTATAATTATGTTTGGAATTGTCCATTAACCAGAGGATAGAGCAACACTACCAACTGGACTAACAATAGGCACTAAATAAGAACACATTGGCTGACATTATCAGTCCAGTGTTTTAAAGGGAAGTGTAGAACAGGTTGCTTGGGAACAAACGTTTATAGTAACAGCTTGAATTACCAAAAAAAGAAAATTCAGACAAAAGTGAAGGTGAATCCATCCTTTATTAAATCTTGCGATAGAAGTAATCTACAGTGGTTTGACACCAACAAACAAGTCATTTATACATATGACCAATGTCACACTGACAGCAGCCAGAATACTGTCCTCTAGAAGACTGAATATATCTTTTACATACACATAAAGCAGAGGCAAACAGCAAAGATGCAACCAACAGGCATTAAATTAATCGAGTAAAAACTTGAGAAAAAAAAAAGGTTTTAAACACACGACATTCAGTACAATTCTGCTTGTATTTTCCGTCATTGGATTCCATCTCAAAAAAAAAAAATGTTACGACGCAGCTCGCCGAAAAGGTTTGAAAAGTGTAGGTCTGCCGGCTCTTGATCCCTCTGCAGCCCAGACTTGTATAGATGAACACTTTGCTAGTGAAGTGTGTTCTCTGTAAGGCGGTAAACCCTGGTGCCTCCACACACACACACACACACACACACACACGCACACACACACACACACACACGCACACACACACGCACGCACGCACGCACGCACGCAAACACACGACAAATATTGACAGCAACATGTACAGTATATAACTTCAAATTCATCTTAAAATCCTGGTAGGTGGAATGTGTGGAATGATAGAGCTCAACACAAGAGAGACATGGTGACACTTAATCTATACACACGCACACACTCGCACACACACCAGTTTAAATAATTTCCATCACAAGCTGGATCAGAGTTCAGGAGCTGAACATCCATCCGTTCAAACCTTGGTTTCAAATCGGTCTTAATGAAGTCAATTTCAGTCTTTAGAATCGTGTGTATATCAGGGGTGAATGAAGTGTTTGAAGTTGGGGGGGGAGGGAGGGAGGGAGGTGTGGGGGAGGGGGTTGGACGAAGGGTTCGGGCCACCATCAGGTGTTTCTGCAGAGGTACATCGATCCTCGCCCACCTCAATATTTAGGGTTACGGGCCAGGACGTCACAAACAGCCCCAGACACACACACACACGCGCGCATAATGAGCGGTACAGTGTGTGTGTGCTGGTGCTCCTCTGAGAAGGACACGCTGGTGGAGCCCAGTATCAGCAGAGTAACCCCGCTGTTCAGCAGGCTGCCCTCACATTAAAAACTACCTCATCTTCCTTCAGTCACCTCTTCAGTTCCCCAGTGAGCCGCTGGCCGCTGCGTTAGGTTTTTGTCCTGAGAAACAACTGCCCTGTAAACTGAGCGGCTGGAGGTGAAGGTGAGCTTGAGGTTGACTGGGAACTAATAAATGAGGAGGTGTTGGTGGGTGAGTTTAATTTGAGAGCAGCCCGCTAAACGAGCAGGGTTTAACCTCAGCAGCCGGCCTGGGTGATGTCTCCGCCGGAGCTCTTGGTTACATCCAGAGTGGTGAAGACCTGAGAGGATAAGGAGACATGTGAGAGTCAGACAGGGAAAAAAAAAACAACAACTGAATATTGCTGTTTCATGTTTCAAACTATAAATATTCTGGGCTTCATTTCCTGATAACTGTCCGTCTTTGAAGCAGAGATATTCTACACACGTTTCCTGAGGCACTACTTTAAAATTGAGCGCATGCAGTTGGCTGTCAGTGCTGAAGGTGACACTGAATACATTTAAAAAAGTAACTTTGCATTTGTAACTGTCTGGAAGCTGAGCTATATATTGAAAATACACACAAGCGTAAATGTTGGAAACTACACAAATCAAATGTTTTACACTTGAAATTGAAGGCGTTTGTAAGACGATGCTTTTGAGAAACGCTTCTTCAGCTTCAGAAGGTTCGTCAGATGTTTTAGCCTGAAGATGTTTTTGGGAACGGAGGGCCAGTTTAATAAAGGAGCTGAATATTAAACTGTAATGGACACGACATGGTTGCATCAACAATGTTCTGCCTTCATTTAAGATGAAGACATGTGGGGGCAAAATTTTGTTCCAAAATGGAAACACAATCAATGTAAAACATCAAACAAGATGCACTTGAGCAGCTTAATGTGCTGCAATTATCACCACAATACATTCACATAATGAATGAGCAATACTGAGACTAATTCATGCACATAATGTATCACGGACAGAGGAAATAAAAAATTGAAATATTAATGCAGCTTAAGCTCTGCAAAGAACTAAAAAATGATTCAAACCAAACTAAAATCTTCCAGCACATGATAAAGAAAGTAAAAGCCTGTAAAAACAGACATGTTAATACTTTAAGCCGGTGCCTGCGGCTGCACAGGTTTATGTGGTCTGATTAAATCTGTGTCTGGCACAGCCAGATCATTCACACTGAATTAGAGAGAAAACACTAAGCAAGTGACGGAGCAGAGCAGGAAATATTTCTGCAAGAGAGCAAATGTTCATGACCTTGGAAAAGCTACTCCATTAGCAGAGTTTTTCATCTCATTGTTTTTGAACTCAAATCTTTAAAACGCAGCCGTCTAAAACAGAGAGAAGAGGCTGTGATGTACTGACGGCATATCTACACACACACACGACTTTCTGTGAGACTTCAATATGTCTTTCCTGGTTGACAGGATTTTGTTATTTCCTGTTGCGTTCCTACTGGTTAGTCACGGAACACTTTTACAACATGCTGAAAGAAGAAAAAAAAAAAACCTGCCATATTGTCTTATTCTGGGAGATGTTTAATAAAGACAAAGCTTTATTCTACATTTGACTGTAGGCTAAAATAAATAAAAATAAATCTTTTGCTCATATAAGGCCTGACTCATCTTCTTACCTCAGCACAGGTCGGGTGGATGCCAATGGTGCTGTCCAGCTGTTCCTTGGTGGCGCCGCATTTCATGGCTGCACCGAAACCCTGCGTTACCTCTCCGGCGTTTGGACCCAGGTAGTGGAAGCCGATGACTCGGTCCTACAGTGACACAGCATCACAGTAACAAACACAAAACACTGTCAATCCTGAGACATTAAAAGAGTTAAATCTTGTTGGAAGCCACAAGCTCAATGAGCTGAGTCACTGCTGCTGGAACTGAGACAGCAGAGTAATAAAAAAAAAAAAAATATTACAGTGATAGTCTTACATTGTCCAGTTTGTTGCAGATGAGCTTGGAGTAGCACCTGTTGTTGTCCCTGCCGGGCACAGTGAACTCCAGAGGCCAGAACAGACTGTGGTACACCTGAACATAGACAACACTTATATTACAGTGTGAACAGACAGCAGTTCAACATCAGCCCCATTCAATTCATACTACTAATGACACAGATATGATCAGGAAATTAAAAATAAAGGAGGAAGTGGAGCACTCCTTCTGCAGTCAGAGTCAGGGTGTGTTGCTGAGGAGCTTGTATCACTGTGCTACTGTGTTATAATACACTATGTGTCTGCTGGCTGGCAGCCTGCATGCACAAACAATCGGAAGTGTGCATTAGTACGTTATTAAGAGTCAATATTCAGGCTGCAGTAATGTGAAAGAAACTGCAGATCAAACACACGGGAGGTTCTGCTCAGAGCACAATCACACAATCACAGCACTTCTGTGATTGTGAACTGATTCAAAGAGTTGAAGCTTAAAAGTAGACTTCTGGTTGTGGTTATGTGCATAAAGAGTGAATTGTTATGTGGCCTGTATAGACAGCTGATTAAAATAGAAGTGTGCGTGTTCTGTCAGATGCATGTGAAACTGAAAGACACTTTGTAAACAGCGTAGATGCATCGTGAAGCAACACACCTCAGCTTACATAGATGACAGAGAAGTTAAAGTGGCTCAACTATGTACAGATTTTTGAGAAATGTATGCAATGTGAAATAGAAAGAGAAATACTGAGAATAGTTGTGTTTGTTGGTATTTTAATAGTCTTTCCATTGATTTTTTGGAAACCCTGATTGCTAATAAAACCTATTGTCTGGAGTTGCACTTTAAACCAGACAGTCACAAGGTCCAGAGTCAGGTGAGCCAGATATATCATAAATTATTTATATGACTGTCTGTGTGTGTGTGTGTGTGTGTGTCTGTGTGACAGAGAGAGACAGAGATAGAGAGACACCGACCTCGATGTTCTCCTGGCCGTAGAGCTCAATGGCTCTGTCCTCTGACAGGCCGCAGGAGCCGTACTCCAGTGGGGTGAAGACGGTGGTGGGAACGTTGATGTAGTCACACTGCACAAAAAACACACAGTTCAAGTTTGTTAGAGGAAATAAAGCAGACTGTTGTAACATGTCACACAATACTGAGAATAGAAGAACACATGTGTGAAGAAATATTTAACTTTAAGCTTCTCGTTCCAACTTTTCATGATAATATTTCATATCACATCAGAAGAAATACATTTTTTCTTATACAGTTCAGAACAAAACTGAGTAAACTCCTGGACAATATCATTAAAATGTTCATTACAAATCTTTCCATTTAATATAATTTTGTTTTAGACAAAGAAGAATGAAGCCAATTCATTTGCACAACAGAATGTTTGACGAGTTAAACTATAACGAAAAAGGTCCAGATCTAATGAACCGTAACTAAAGTCATTAGTGAGACTCCACTCTTTTAGTTTTTAATAATTTCATATGCTGCTTTTATTTCTGGTGACAGACTGGATCCTGCTGTGATATCAGTTTACAAACATGTGGAGGAATGTTCTGTTCTTCTATTCTACAGACGATCCTTTCAAGCTGCTGGAGGGGTTTTGTTGCTCGACCTCTCTTTTTTTAAAATACTCTATAAAGGTGTTCTGTTGGATTCAGGTCAGGGAACATTACTTGACCACGTCATAGTTTTAAGTGTGTTTAAGTGTGTTTGGGATCATTGTCATGTTGGAAAATTCCTCTCCTGCCAACCTTGTTTAGACTGGAGTCATCTTTTCATTCAGTATTTGGGTATAAAACTTGACATTTATAGTCTGCACTATAAATGTCATCTCCTCTACACCTTCTGCATGAAGCCCTGTATCAGCACAGTCCCACCTCCGTGTTTTACTGTCGGCACTGTGC
The DNA here is from genome assembly GCA_029490765.1 of Euthynnus affinis. Classification (NCBI taxonomy): domain Eukaryota; kingdom Metazoa; phylum Chordata; class Actinopteri; order Scombriformes; family Scombridae; genus Euthynnus; species Euthynnus affinis. The sequence continues at coordinate 5,617,970 of CM055840.1, read as the reverse complement.
CGTCACTGTGAGTCCTGGCCAGACATGCTGGACCCCGACTGATCCAAACTTATTTATTTCAGTTTCATCTGACCAAAGAATGTGCTGCCAGTATTCATCAGGCTACTTTTCATGTTTTTTGGCAAAATTGAATCGTGCCGTTTTGTGAGCAATGGTTTTTGCTTTTTGGACGTCGCCTGTAGAGGCTGACTTCATGCGACGTCAGTGCATGACGTCTGAGCATCACTCATGTTCATAACACCTCCATTGTTTTCACAATTTTGAACTTGGAGACTGCCTGGTCTAACTGGACTCAACGTTTGCTGTACTGAACATTTACTGAACCAGCAGGCCAAGTATCCGTTCATTAGGACATCAGTAGCATTTGGGAGCCTCTGTGTGGTGCTGTTCCCTTATTTGAGTCAACATCTGTGTTGGGCAGTGCGTAAAATGTGCGTGTAGTGGGTAAGTGAGTGGTTGAGCGGCAGAAAAGTGAGGGTGGATGTGTGTGGAGCAGAGGAGAAGGTTAGCAGTGAGTTGTCAGTGTGGCAGTAAACGTACAGCACAGATTACAGTGTGTGAGTTAATAAATGCTGCAGCTTGTCGACACCAAGAAAAGTCTCGTCCAACTGCTGGAAAAGTAAAGGGAGTTATCGCTAAAGTTAGCAACAATGGGCTAGCCTAACGTGAAGACTGAAGCTGCTGAGTTCACGCTGTCCTGTAACCGTCTCTGCTTCTGTTCAGCAGCCTAACTGATAATCTTGCAGCCTCACACATCTTTATCAAGCCTCACAATCTGCTCTCTTACTTGTTCAGGCATTACTCTGAGGCCCATATTTCCAATGTAGTCTAAGCTGTTAGTTTTTCATTATATAATCAGATCTCTTCATCCTTAAAATACTACAGTTATTGTAAGATGATACAATCTTGAATCATTTAACAGAGGTGTACTCAGTATTGTTAGATAGTGTATTTGACAGCTCTGATGGTGCCATGTTTCTTCCCTGTAACATGCTAACCAGATGGCTACGTACCTTGAGTGTGGCGCCTGCGTAAAGGCGTCGTGCCAGCAGCTTGCCAGCCTGGATGGCTACGGGTGTCAGCTCCCACTTGCCCTCCAGGATGTCTCCGATGGCGTAGATGTGGGGAACACTGGTCTGCTCTTCATCGTTGACTGGGATTTTTCCATTCCTGGAGGGTGGTGAGGAGAGGTCAGCCAGTAAGAACAAACATACATACTCTGTTGAAGTTGTTGGGCTTAATATTTAAAGAAACAGCAGCACGACACCCCTGTAAAGACAGCAGAGCACGGCCTATTCATCACAAGGTAGATATCAAATGAAGTGGGTCTAAGTTCATGTTGGGCAGAACGGAGAAAAGCAGCCGTAAAAATGGTATTTATATTCTACACTGTACAGCAGCAGAACAAGCAAACCTGCTGATGGCCCCTGAACCTTGTGGCCCCCCTCTGGCTGTGTGTCAGCTTCATCTAAATACTACTAGTATGGTCATAAGACCGGGGCATATGACTCAAAGCGCTCTTTTAAGCTCGCCTCATGCCGTCTTAATCTCTGCTGGCCTCGATGGCTGAACCGCTCAGTCATTCACAAAATAGTGGAAAAGACAGCATCTCAAAAGGAACGGCATGCTTGTAGTGTTAGAGTAAATGACAACATACAACCTTTAAAAAAAAAAAAAAGAAAAAAAAAAGATCTTTCCTTGATTTGAATTCAGTATTGAAACTAGTTTTCTAACTGAAGCTGTGAAATTATAAGAACAGGCATTAAAAAAAAAAAAGGGGGGGAGAGGAGGAAATGTAGATGAGGCACATGGAGCCAAATTGAGTTTAATCAAATCAGCGTAGACAATGGAACATAATGATACCAGGATGAAAAGCTCTTAATGTAGATAATTTATATTCCGTCATTAAAAAAAACCTGCTGATATCCTGTTCACAAGCTCTCTCATCTTACTAACAAGACAGCCCACCCCCATCCCACTCTCTCCCTCCCCTCCCTCCCTCCCCCCCTTACTAAACCCCCTCAACGCACTCACACTCCACCCCTGCAGAGAGCCATGGGACGGCGATAACTGCTGAATCACCATGACTGTACCACCAGTCTTAAAGGCACAGGGCGCCGCATGCGATGGAAGAGACGTATGTCGAGAGAGAGAAAGGAGGAAAGAAAAAAAAAAAATCACAATGGAGATAATAAACTTACTTGGCGTTGACTTTGACCCCTGTCTTGTCCAGGCCGATCTTGTCTGTGCATGCGTCTCGACCCACCGCTATCAACACCTGAAGGACAAAAGGAACAGCCTGGTTAGTTTGAAGGAAGGACTCAAGTCTTGGGGTCGTTCCTGCTGGAGCTATATGTTCTCACAACAACAGCTGGATATAGGGTTGAGACTAAATACAAGCTGAATGAACTAGAAGAAATAAAAGAGGTAGTGAAACACATTAATGCCTTAGTTCTTTTAAACCGATTATTTCCCCACATGTAGATTACACATCAGAAAAACACCTTTCCTCATATTTTCTAAATAAAAATGTATTAAAAAAAATAAAATAAAAAATAGATCCAGTACAAGACATCACACAACTTCAATAGAGTGAAGTGGTGAAAGGGTGAAGTGATCAGTACGTACGGTGTTGTACTCTCCCTCGATGATCTCATCGGTTTCCGTGGACTTGGCTGTCACTTTCAGCTTGCCAGGAGTGCCAGCTTCCAGCTCCTCTATCTGACACACACAGACACAGAAGACAGAGTAAGAGGAGACACACACACACACACACAAAAAAAAAAAATCTTTGTGCTTCTTCTATCAAATGTTAAAGGAGAGATGAAACTTATGATCCAAGATTGTACGATAATGAATCTGATCAAAGTCTGCTGGCTTTGTGTTGCCTTTAAAAAACATTCTTAAAATGTTACAATTAAAATGAAGACATGCAGCTTAAGTTCAGATTATGACCAGCCACAGTATTAGTTCCTACAGTATTTGGTTGAGAGACACACAGTCTAGTCAACACTCACCTTCACAGGGATGAATTTGCGGAGGAACTTGACCCCGTGCTCCTCCATGTGCTCCCCGGCACGGTTGGCCATATCCTGGTCGAAGCCCCTCAGCAGAATGGACCGGACCATGACGGTGACGTCGAGACCCAGGCCTGCCAGGAAGCCCCCGCACTCCAGGGCCACGTAAGACGCCCCGATCACCAGGGTCTTACCCGGGCAGTAAGACAGCGAGAACAGGTCGTCGCTGGAGAACACAGAGGAGGTTAAACATGAAGCCGTTTTTCCATTTGTTTCTAAATGAAAGCAACAAGCTGAGAATTTCTGCTTCGAAATAATGATAACAAGACGTTTTTCCAAGTATAACACACCGTTTACATCACATAACAACTTGAGGATTTGTGAGCAGCACGAGGCCATGTGTAGCTTGCCAAGGCGGCAGGAGTGTAATTACAACAAAACACCTGAGGATAAACCTTACATAACATTTAGACAGCTGTGAGATAAATGGCTGCCCAGAGGGAAAGCCAGATGTGGAGTGCAAGTGTCCGGGGTGTGTTTGTGTTTTCAGAGATCACATCTGGCCAAACAAACTAATGGCAGGAGGGAGACACTTTTCTTCCCGCCTACTGGTCTGACCACACAGCATTTCATAAGATAGGACCACCAGACGCTGTCCTCTCACCTGGTGATGCAGTACTCCTTGTCTCCAGGGATACCCAGGTAGCGCGGCCTCTCGCCTGTGGCTAAGACAAACTTAGCTGCTGTGTAGAATGTCTCCTTCCCTCGTTTGTTTGTTGCCTGCCGTAAAAAAAAAAAAGATAATGAGCGGGACGTTTTTGAAACAGTCGCTGTTTGTTTTGTGTGCAGCTAAAGACGCATTCGGAAAGGCAGATAAAATAAGACGGTTCGAGACACATAAAAACAAAAATAGGTTGCGACGACAGGCTGGACAGGCTTTCACAACTCATCCAGATTAGTGGTGGGTTGTGGAATCGCGCAAATGAGGGGTTGAACCCATTATGGTGCGTCAAAATAAAAAGATTGCATACTCCGTTACCTTGATTTTGTGTGGTTCAATGAACTCTGCATAGGCGTTGACATAGTTGACATTCTTGTCTCTCAGCGCAACTCTGTAGCCCCAGTTCAACGAGCCGATGTAGTTGTTCACCGCTGTCTTCATCGTCTCCCAGTTGTGTTTCACTGAGGACGGATAGATAGACATCAGTGGAGTTAGCGGAATCGTAACAAATGACTTCTGAAAAAAAAAAGAAGGCTTGCCACTGATTTACCGTGGCAAGCTGGTCCGATGTCCCCCCTTCGCGACCTCCGGGGTCGTTGCTCTGAGCTCTCACCTGTCTCGTCGAACTCCCAGCCGAACTTGCGAGCGTCCTGCAGGGCCGTGCCCAGGAGAGCCGTCTGGTGCATCAGCTTTTTGGGAATGCAGCCGACGTTCACGCATGTGCCGCCGAGACCTGATCACCGCGGCAGAACAGGAGGACAACACGTGGAGACGGTCAGTTACCAGAGGACGTTAAGATTCAAATCACTACATCACTTGTATCTAACCAAGTATCCTCAAGTGGAAGCATCTTACCCCAACTGGTTCCTTTTGGTGTGGGAACAACATAGTCCAGAACCATGACCTTCTTCCCCAACGTAGCAGCTTCCTGTTGTCAACAGAGAAATGTTATTGCAACATCGTATGTTTCTGCAACCTGTACGAAAGTAAAAGCAGCTTGTGCCTCAAAAACAACAACACTTACTAAATATAGTATTACAACAGCAGCTTTAAATTCACTCTGACAAAATGTCAACCACAAAATTACACAAGAGCAACGGTTGCTAGAGCTGCGGAAACTTGTCACGCAACCTGGACATGGATGGTTCTGCATCCATGCAGTGACAGAAGACTATCAGGAGTTTGGAATGATAATGAAGCTTTCATGGAGAGAAAGAAAAAACCTACCGTTAATATCTAATGAAGAGATTTTATTGTGAATAAAATAGCAGCCTTCAGCAGTGAGTAACCAACAGCAGTTACTTTTCTATGTTGGGTGATATGGTGGAAGGAGGTAGAGATCAGCTGGAAGTTTTATTTTGAAAGCAAACATCTGGTCACATTTCAGATTTTATGAACTTGCTGGGAAGCACGCTGTGTGTCAATCTGCCTCATAAAAATTAAACACTTTGATAATACAATGAAGTTGAGGAACATTAGCTGTTTTCAACCTGCAACCATAAAGATTACAGCGAGCCAAGCTAATCAGCCAGAGATGGAGGAGGCCGTGTCAACTTTGCTGTACAACTCTGAGATGGAACAGAACCCTCCAGTCTGCGGCGGCGTTCATAGATAAGGATCTTACTCATTTGTAACTTGCTTCCCACTGCTCAGGACTCCAGATTTACCTTTTCACCACCAAGTGAATGTAAACCGTCCCAAGATCAAAATGGTTTTTTTTCTTTACTTTGTAGAGCAAGACAGAGTTTTCCTGGAAGCTTCTAGATCACTAAATCTGCTGATAAGTGTTTTCTTCAATGATTTGACAGATTAGCGACGCTGCTTTGTGACTCACAATGTTCATTTTTATGACCCTATCTGAGAGATTAACTGCTGATATAACTGCATTGCTACTGTCCATGCGGCTATGTTTCATAAGTGTAGATGAGAGTGTAGACAAAAAAAGACCATGATAATATATTGAAATTGTCTAAATGAATGCTTTAGCCTACACACAGCCAGGGCAGCGCTGTGTTTTGTTTAACCAGCGCAACATGTTTGTGACGTCCTGCTAGCAAACTGTTTATGACTGAAGGGATAGATGTGCAGGTTCTGCCGGAACAGCCAGAGATAGTAACTATAGTGACACCATGAGAGGATGGGTTGGGGGGGGGTCCTTCATCTGTGTTACTAGTTTAGGTTTTACAATATACAACATCCTCCACTCTTCACTCATCCATCTGCTGACACACTGATAACACACCTCATAACTTCAGTCTGTTTTTTTGCATTATTGTGTGTTCAGTAATTAACTTTTCAGTTTTAAACCATGTTATCTCCCGTGTTTCGTCACGGCTCATGAGCCACAGGTCATGTCGACTACTTTCAGTCCTGTCGTCTGCTGTGTTCAGACTCATGTTTGTGAGGTTCACCACAGTCAGGAAGTGCTCTGTCTTAAAGCTTACACTTGTACACACTTGTAAATGCATATATTTGTCTTGTATGTTGTGTTTTTGTACTGAGGTGACTCACACGGATAGCGGTATTGAAAAGATGCAGCTTTTTATATTAAACCTGCAGAGTGTAACTTTTACATATAAATGAAGGTGTGTTACATTCAAGCGCTTACCACATGAGTTCACACCCTGCTGATGAAGCTCGTCACTGCCAAGTAAATCTCTCAGTTTTTGCGAGTATATGGAGTTTTGAAATCTCACGTCAGGGGCAGCATTCCTGTGCTGACGGTTTGGCCGTTACTTGTACGGCTCTTCTAGACTTTCTAAATGTCATCGGAACAAATGGATCAAATTCTGATAGTGGAAGAAATCATTTCATGGGGTTTTGTGACGCTCAAAACCAATTTATCCAACATTGTACAGCTGCAGCAGCAGGTCACAGGCAGGGGTGGCCATCAGGCATACTGGGACAAATCCTGATGGGCTGTCAAAAAGTATGTTTTTGGGGCTGGTGGGCCATCAAAACACATGTTTTTTAACCGGCTCTCTCTGTCATTCAGGGTGTGCATGAGAGCGTGCTTCAGTCACGGCCGAGCGCCCCACTTCGCCCTCGCTGCCGGAGGAGGGAGACAAATGTCCCGCACTCCACCGATTGTATTAACTGATGTCGAAGTAGCCGTGTGCAGTAATACAGAACACTGAGATGCATGGAGAAGTGAAGATTCACACCTCTAACTGCTGCTATAATTAAGTTTCAGCGGGTGACGTGTAGACATGTCGCAGTTCATTCTGTTACCTTTGAGCAGGCCAGGCCTCCGGATCCTCCTCCGATGACGATGAGGTCATAGTCGTAGGCTTCGTTCTCTCCGCCCAGTAGCTGCTGCAGACTGCCGTCTTTATGGGCCTGACGGGAACATCGAGACGAAGTTGCGTCAGTACAGCATTTACTGCATCACGTAGCTACAATAAGCAGAACCTATTTCAAATCTTCAACGGTACCAAGTAAGAGCCTGATATTCACGCTGCATGTCCATCCATACAAATCCATGACTTCCTCTGGCTTCTAGTTAGTTCTGTTGGTAGAGGCTTTGATTTGGCTCGCTAGTCTCTAGTGACTGACGTATCCAGTCATTGTGTCACATGCAGTCAACAATGAGTCTGCATTAGCCGGTGGAAGGTTGGAATTAAGTCAAGACAGTCTGTAGAATATGGCAGCTGATACTGAGAATACATGACAGGAGCACTTTAAAAGCTGAACAGCACGGAGCTGATGTAAACAAGGATTCTACTCTGTTTCAATTAGGCAAACACACACACACACACACACACACACGCTAACTGAACACGACAGCTCCAGGAGGCATGTACGCAAATTACCACCAGCATGATAAACAATAGAGGCCAGTAAACAAGGGCTGCAGATAAGAATGATCATCATCATCATCATCATCTGCTGATTACTTTAACTGATTAGTTGTTTTGTCTATAAATGTCAGAAAATAAGGGAAAATGTGCCATCACAGTTCTCCAGTCGGTTCAACCAACAGTCCAAAAACAAAAAAACAGACTTATTGATTACTTGCCTAATTGTTTGAGCTCTGCAGTAAACACATCCAGCTTGTAGTGGTTGAATCCAAACAGAAAGGATGAAATTCAAAGCATCTACACAACCTGCTGCTGTCTGATCATCAGCTGATAAAAAAAACTCAGTGTCATACCGACTGTCTCATAGGTTTGCCTGCTCATGTTGCTACATGCCAAGCGGCACAGACCGTCCCTTCATACAAGCTGCTACTTCCCTGTATCAGGAGTCCTCAGAGGACATCATCAGTGTGAGTCATTTTGTCATATTTCTAATATTTGTTCAGACTATCATGACTTCACGGCACACCTAAACGTTTTTGTTTACACCCCTCGCTATCCTCCAGTGTCTGGGGATACAAAAGGTCTATTGTTCTGTTCTTAGGAGGGAAGAAGACACTTTAACACTTCGTCATTTTTATGCAAATAAAAGAAAACTAGTGGGTTGAGGTTCAAATATCACTTGAACCAACACAAGGCATGTGTTTGAGCTGGATTCACGTGTTAAAAAAAAAAAGGATAAATGCAGCATTCACAGTGATGTATAATACAAACCAAAAGAACTAAACCCATTAAAAAAAAAAACCCAAATCCATTAGAAACACGGGAGTCACGACATCTAGCTCCTCACCTGCATGGTTTTGTCACAGCCGCCGAGGTGCGTCTTGTTGATGAAGACGTTAGGAACGGTTTTCTGTCCCGTCATCTCCAGCAGCATTTCCTGGTAGTTGGTTCCATCCTCTGAACAGAAGGGTTAATGTAGTGCACGTTAGAGGAGTTGCTGAGTACAAGCGAGTCTTTCACTACGTCTACTTTTCATATGGTAATGTCTGTAGTAAGACCGCAGCGCATATTTGTTTTTAATCTTTGCCACAAGCGACACTCTTCTGAAAAAAAACAAAAACACATAATATGCAAAAATAATGCACTTTTTTTTCCCCTGAAGGAAAACTATCAACAGGATCTTTTTGTCCACTTATGATTTTTTTTTTTTTTAAAAAACAGACACCAGCCAATCAATTTTTCTCTGCTGCCATGGTGTCGTCTAAACCAGTATGTGTTGTGAAGATTTAACTGTAATGTTGTAACAGTTGATGATCACCAGTAGTGCCAGCTGCAAGAAAGATTTTCTTAGGTGAAGTCTGTATTTTTTTCCCCCCCCAAATTGGTCATATCATTAATGCTGATTATATTTCTAAGTCATTAATAGATGAGTCTTTAAAATCCCTTCACACTGCCTTCAACTTAACAGCTGAGGCTGTGAAAGGAATAAGTGGGCAAAAGCGAGCAGAGAGGTTTGAGTTTACTGAGATATGGCACGAGGCCAAGATATCTACAGTGAGTGACTCAGCATGTTTTGTGCTGCCGCAAAGGAAGAGCACAGCCCAGTCTGGAGTAACATAACATCCCTACTATAATAGTTTGCAAATGTTGGCAGAATCTGTGTGGACTCCAACTCAACCAGGAAATATTACATCATATTAAATTAACCTAATAGTGCAAGATGGGCTGAGGAGAAGTTGACAAATTGCTAAACACAGATGAAAAAAAACTGAATGATTCCATGAAATGACAAAGCTAAATCTACACAGTAAGAGACATACACACACACCTTACTGTATATATCAGAGGCACAGTGTACAGGCTAACACTACAAGTTGACATGAGATGATTAGCATTCACCCAGAGAGATGCAAGCACATTTCAGTCTGCTGTGCCTGACATTATCTTCCGTTTCTCCTTTTATCCCTGAGAATGTTTAAAGAAACTTGTTTTCTTCACTCAGTCGTAGCAACAAGTGCAACGACATTATTTGTTCAGATCAAGAACGATCACAGAAGGCAGAGAGGTTTGTTTTTGTTGGTTTACTTCCCTGATTCTCCTGTAAGATATACAAAACTGTTTCACATGGACTTTTTTTTTTTTTTTTTTAATGACTGTACTTGATGGCAAAATGAGAGTCTGGACCAGCTGATGTTGCTCATTTAAGCATTATGAAACCTTTTTTTTTCCTTTTAAATGGAAATCTATGCCTGCCAACAAAACAGCATCTGCAACCTCGCAGTGAATTTTGCAACACATTTCGTGAGACATAACTAAAAAAAAAAAGCCATGGCATTGAACATTTTATCTTTACAACAAACTGAACGAAACATCTCTTACCGAGGAGATCCAACTCCACCACGTTACACTCGACCTTCAGCTCTTTGAACAGGTCTTTCACCTACAAAAAGACACAAGACAGACGTGAAAAAAATGACCCATCAATTTCTTCAGCTACATACATATTACTAAGTTACATAAGATGATACACTCTTTTCCAATCTGCGTAGAACCACGTATTACTGATTTATCGGCATAGATACATACTTCACAGTACACTGAAATAGTGCATTTCTTTTAAATGAGTCACCAGACATTGCTTTGTTTCAATAAGTTTTCATGTTAATAGTTAGCTAACCGCTCGTTGTGTATGTTGGCGGAAGTCTGAGAGAATTTAGATACAAGATAAAGTTATAAAAGTGGGAACTTCAAAAGAAACACGTCCTGATTAGCTGAGATCTAATTAGTCGTCAAGTTAGCTACAAATTATGCAACTTCTCTTAACGGTGCGTGCACATTTAGATAACAGGCTAACACGCTGGTGACTTAACATTTGATATGGATTCTCCACCAAATATCGATACAATGCAAATTCTGTCGGGTGGTTTGACGTTTATTGTTTTTGGCTGATTTTATAGGAAGAAACTTTACATTCAGCCTTCAAAGAACCGATGTCGCTGACTGTATTACCGCAGCGCCGACAAGCCAGTAATTAGACCGAGCCCATGCAACGTTACTTCGCGGGAGAAGCTGGAAGTTTCCGACTCGCCAAACCAAACGTCTCCCCCGGTCGACAAAGAAGTACCTTACCTTGACACAAAACGGACAGTAGCTTTTACTGAACACCATCACTTGATTGGAGTCAATAAGCTGCTGTATCCGTGACTTGAGTTCATTCTTGCCGGTGTCATTTTCGATAGGAGGCATTTTCGAGCTGTTTCCGCCTAAGCCTGCGCAGGGCAAAGCTCAGCTAGACGGCTGACTGGTGAATATGGGGAAAAAAGAAACTAAAGAAAAGCGCCCCAACTCTCTCTCAATAAATGTACAACTGTCTCTGTAACCCACGGTCCTTTCACTACGAGAAAATACGACACAACAGAGGGACCGTGGCTCTGACCTCGGTTCCTCTCCCTCTCCTGTCAGCAGCTTGTCTACCAACCGCGCCAAACGTCTTTCAGCGTTTCTAGCCTCGATAGTGTGTGGTGCACTAGATTTCAGTCATCATGTACACCGCATACCCCATTGCACACCATTGACAACAGGAATAACTCCACCCACACGTTCAGTCTTGTGCTTCAAAACGCACCCACCTACACAGACGTCACAGAGTCGCCTATTTACATGCCGTAAAAGCAGAAGAACTATTATTACCCAGAATATTCTCACTAAAATTAAAATATTTTCGAATTAAACGCGTGTTTTACATAAAATGTAATGACCTCATACTAACTGGGGCCATGATAACAGAAGCGAGGGGGCCTACAGGCGTCTCTGGAAGACAGCTAACTTAAAAAAGATGTGAAACGAAGAATAACATGGGTGTAATACGGTTTAATATTGTATATAAAGAATGTAAAGTCGATTATTGATAGTGTGGTAGCTTTGAGCACTTCAGAATAATCCGCTACATGTCTGCGTGCTGGTCGTTGAATGATTAAAGCACATAGTCTGGTGTTGAGCCCCATCTGCTGGTGAAAGTATGGCAAGTAACAGGTGCACTATCAGACAGGGCAAACAGCCAGTAGGCCAAACGTAATCGAGACATACAGCTGATAAGTATTGATACATTACACGAGGACCCAGACCACTCAGGTATCCACTGAATGAGCTTTAGTGATGGGAAAAAATATGCATCATAATGACTTAGCAATACTAAACTCGAATCAATGAGTCAGTGTGTTGTTGCGCAATTCTTTCTGTTCACTGTTAACAGTGTCACTCTAAATAGTCCAATGAGTTGTTTAGTAAAAAAGGTTTTCTCAGGGATTTAGTGATGCACTTGCATACATTTGGGCGACTCAACAAGCCCCAGATATTCTGACTGAATTGTCTCTTACATGAGTCAAGCACTGAAAGCACTGAATCCTACACTTCCCATAATGCAACATACAGCATCTTTTGTTTGACCTTCCCTGCCCTGTAAAATGCTCGTGTCTGTCAAAGTCTACACGCTCATTCTGTAACACAGACTTTCTCTTACAAATCTAAAGTTTCAGACATGAACTGAGATGACTCTGATGACATCATCAGGATTATATTTCAGACTTTAGAAAGCTCCCTTCAGAGCCATACAGCCTGACTAGCCTGTTTGTTCTTTACATAATTAAAGTCTGGGGGAAAAAAACAGACAAAGACACATGTATAGCAGTATGTATAGATGTATAGAAACCTACATTATGTATTCTTTTAGTCAATTAACTGCATTATTGTTGTTTTTTTAACATATCTACATTCTCATTCCCCACTCATATTTGCAAGTAAATATGCAACTATGTGTCGCTATATTGGAGTTAGTCATATTAATATCAACAGACATGTTAGTCATAGTTCTATTGTGAGCAACAGATGTATTAACAATGGCCATCGCAGCAAGAACAGCCACTCAGCTCACCAACAGGCTGATGTGCCGATGTGATAACAATAGTGTGAAAAATAATCGCACCCTACAGATATGAACAACACCAACGCGCTTCTAATTGAGGAAGTATACTTTTGATCATGTTGATAATTTACAACACAAGAAATGCAGCGTCAGATAAACACACCTCTGTGTAATCCCCTAATTTTTCAATCCAAAAACCCCCTCCTCGAGTTTTAGAGGCAAATTTGAAAGCAGCATTTCAAGCCACTACCGCTAATCCACTGCTCCCCCGTTACGTCACTGAGTCAGACACGCATCATCGGAGAAACGCAATCTACACACATAGTTTACAGGTGAGTGTTGTTAGGTGACTTCCACCTTCGCAGGGGTGGCAGATGGGAGCGGGGGTGCGGTGTTGCAACAGTGTAGGCTACGCGATGTTTGAGCAACAGACTAGTACACGGTACTAATAACTCCTCTAACAAGCCTGAACAAGCGCACACTCCTGCTGATGCTGCTGGTGGTGGTGGTGGTGATGATGATGATGATGATGTGAAGGGCTTTACTCCCTGCTGTGTTAATCACCGCCTGTTTGTATGTGTGTGTGTGTATGTGGGGTGGGTGTGTGGGTCCCTGTGTCTTGCCTTTTTTTTTTTTTATTGTTGCTCCACCTCCATCGCCTTGAATTGAAATTACAGTTCAGCCACAGTGAGGCAGTTTCTCAAGAGGAAGCAGACGGGAGGCGGATTGCGCTCACTGAGGAGACAATACACAGACAAATTGACGATGGCAGAGAATAAAATGGGCCCGAACATCCAGGCCGGAGCCGGATTCTTAGCCAAACGGGTCCAGAAGTCCTTGAATCGAGCTCAGGAGAAGGTGAGCAAAGACACCAAGCTTATAAAGTTACACTGGGTCCATCTAACTTCTTCTTAACTGTACAGTAGAGGCATTGTTATCAGTTTGGTAAACAATAAGACAGATAATACCAGCTGTTTTTGTCAACTAGCTTTATCCATTGGTGGTGTTGATTCATTTGTAGTCATGCTCTACTGGTAACCAGTCTCTTCCTCAGAACTACCTTTTGATAAAGAGTTCTCTGGAATAAAAGACATGTCAGAAGGGAGTGGAGCTTGGATTGTTGGATGTGGTTTCTATACAGAGACAAGTAAAGTCATAAAGAGAGTGTCAGAGGAAAAAATAGCTTCATTTTTACTAATAGTTACCTCCAGTAGAAATTGGCACACGTGAGCATGCACACGCATGGCTGTCTTTCCTAGGAGATATGTTGTAATCACTACTGCCCTCCCATTCTGCTTCATTTATATAACAGTACCGTTATATAGATCTCTACCAAGTTGTTACTCATAATCCAATGCTTCCACCCAGGTGTGGGGATAAAATTAAACATACATGTAACATATGTTGCAGGCCCCAAGAGAAAGGGAAAGTTTATCTGTTCAAAGATTTTAAGCCAAATCTGTTTTTATGTTGTTTTTGTTTACATTTCATTTCATTTGATTGCCCTTTTTGCTGTTTCCCTGACTACGTGAATAAAACAGTATCATGGACTTTCCCTGTCACAACATCGTGGTGTTGTTCAGTTCTGCACAGCTGTGTGCGGACACACAAGTTGCTACTTCCTGACTGTGCACTTCCTCTCACTTGCTGAGCTTTTCTCACCCAGTTTTGCGGTGGATTTCGCTGCCTCACTTCTCAAACAGCAGCTATAGTGTCTATCTGCCGTTTGCATACTCTGAATTTGCAAGACCAAAGGCTATTTTTGGTGCTTCAGGGATGTTTTTAAAAGCGTGGAAAATGGGAGGATATCGTAATGATGATGATAATAATAATAATAATAATGAGAGCCTTTGTTGCAGATTTGAAGTTAAAGGTCATGTGCTATGTGTCATTCAGTCTTTTCAAACAACTGCATGCAGCAGACTGGGAAGGACATTGTAATGGTTAATCACTTGTATTCAGTCGAGGTGAGGCGTGGAGTATCTGGAACATTGTGCATTAGTCTGTTATGATTAAGAGCGCTAGACTCATAAGCCACCTGGTCCGATATATTCTGACGCATGCTGTCATTAGCTTGTTGTGGATATATCAGTATCGGCCCATGTGTTGACCGATAAGTAATGATAAGAAGTTGCAATACAGGAATGCCAAAGATATGTTTGAAGTCATTTAGACAGAGTGTTTGTCCACCAGGGATCACTGACAAGTTTATTTTATGTGCTTTAATACATAATGTGCTCACAATTCTTTAAAAGTTCATTTAAAGGATCCCAAAAATATCTGTGTTCATTGAGGCTTAAAGGTTAAAGTTTGACAATGGGGGGGGGGGGGGGATCAGAAAGGTTATCAGACCTGTGTAGCCCGTTCCTCATCTCTACTTGTCTAGCATAACATGCTTTAATCTGTACAGTTGAGTGAATGGAGTGGAGTTGCATTGTGGGTAAAGCAAGAAGAATGCTTGGAATAAAAAAAAAAGAAGAAACATTTTTGGTTCTGCTTCGTTGATTTTGATCATTAGTCCAACAGTGTTTATAGGAGTGCAATGCTAAATCAGTGGAGTGCTCTATTAATGTTAGAAACCTATGATCTAATAAACTCCTATGCTGTCTGTGTTTGTCCCGTCTCAGGTGCTTCAGAAACTGGGCAAAACCATGGAGACCAAGGACGAACAGTTTGAGCAATGTTCCCAGAGCCTCAACAAACAACAGGTACACCGACACTTTTACTTTTTTTAACATGAGAAGATCTCTCCACCTCTTTGCTATGCAAGATTCTGCAAAGTCTTTTGTTTTAATCCGCTTTCATCGTTTAAATAATTGATTTTTATCCCCTTTATCAAAGAGCACTGAGTCTAAAAAAGGACAATGTTCTATTTTGGCTTTCATGGCACACATATGCCAACCCACAAGTTCAGAAAAGCAGCTTGGCTTAAAAAACAGGAAATAGTTGAAACAAGATGCAATTATCTCTTAGTGTCTTATCTAGTCTGCAGAAATACCGATAAGCCTCGATACTCGAAGAAACAACGTATCGTTTTGAACGGCTAGTCTAGTCACATGTTTATGAACTTTATAACTTGACCCAGTGATGGTCTTTTGGAAGGATTCGAGTTACTCAGTGCTCTTCCGTGTTGAGTTCAACAACTGCAGTAGATATTGGAGGGAAACTGGCAGAGGAGTGACAGGAAGGAAGCTGACACGCTGCTTTCACTTCACCACTACCATCACCACATCAAATGTAGTGATTGCTGTCTAATTTGAGCTGCTCCCCATTGTGGTCAGATTGTAGAATGTTGTTGTTTATTTGCAGCTTGAAAAATATATATATATACACATATGCAAAACAAAATGCATCCGCAGTCCAAAAGAAGCACACGTTGATTTCATTATGTTGAGGAAATGATGAAGCACAAATAGCAGTAACTGGGTGCCACCGAATTTAACTTCTCCTCTGTATTTTCCTCATGCACACAGATGGATGGGAACAGGTTGCTTAAAGATGTCAAAGCCTACTATGCGGCAGTGAAAGGTAGGTTTGGAAAGCACATGCAGACACACAACACCCACCGTGTTAGCAGAATGCCACTCTGTGCTCGGAGGAGTTATTGAACAATGGGGAAGTGACTTTCCTCTATTCTTGGATCCTTTTGTCGACTTTTGCAATACCGTCTGCGTTTCCATGTTGTACAGGAACAAATAAAATCCTACAGTGAAAACGGCAGACGCAGCATTGTGTGTATGATTCATGCGCATGAAAACCATTGCTTTTTCTAGTGTTGTCAGCTATTGCCCGTGCATTGTAAGCTCCAGTCAGGAAGTCAGTGTTGTTCTGACCTTCTGGTTGTGGGTGTAGCGACAGAGCGACAGAGCCGCAAACCCTTAAAAACAATACCGCTGCAGTGCTGTGTGCTGCTGATGCTAGACGATAAGTTGATCTTTCAGGGGTTATGATTAGATTATTTTCTTTTTCTTGTCCTCCTACCTACAATTTCCTGTTCCTTTGCGCAGCCGTGCACGAGACATCCAAGCGGCTGTCCCAGACGTTGCAAGACATCTACGAACCAGACTGGAACGGAGCAGAAGACCTCGCTGTCATTATGGAAGTATGTTCATGATGTGAATGTTTGTTTGAAAAGATAACGTGAGGGTTGGATCCACAAAGCCAGAGCAGTTGATAAAATCTGGTTTATTGCAGTGAGTCAGTTACTATGGAATCTTCTGTTTCCAGAGTAGGGTGGTCCCCATTTCACTCACACCATGTAAATACAAAGTTATAACCGCATTAATCAGTTGTTTTTCGGGCCACTTGGGGATGAAACTCAACAATAAATGGTACATCATATGCAAGTTTGACATATTATGGCCTTATAAAGTTGATATGGTTAACATGCTAGCAAATAGTTGCCTATTTACACATCCAGCAGACACGGAGCAGCGTTAACATTTATCTGGAATCACCGTCATTCACTTTGTGCACTATCGACTCTCTCTGCTCCTGCATACTTCACTATTTTCATTAACTACTTACTGACTGATTTGATGGTAGACAGGTAGTGTATGGTGGGTTAATCCTAGTTTTTATGCTGATAACAGCTGCCTGCTGTTACAGTTGGCTGCAGACAGAACTTTGACTGAACCTAAACAGCAAAGTTGTGGCCTGCATAACCAAAGCAATGAACTGAAAGAAGCACAAGTGGTTTGTAGAGCTAAAGGAAGCTGCAGAGTTGAGTAATAATGTGGGTTTGCCACCTCTTTCAACATGACATGTCGACATTTTGACATTTTTCAAAATAAAAATAGAGATCAGTGCAGCTTTAGATACAAAAAAAAGTCACATTATTACATCATGCTGGAGACGGATTATTTTCATTTTCATTGATTCCATTGTCTACAATAATATTTGAATTATTTATTAATGAATTACAGTTTTAGCACATTAATTAGGTGACTGCATTTGTTAGACATATAATAAACTGTCATGAAATATTAATATTTCTAACTGGCTTTCTTTATTATGAACAGTATTTCCTCCATTACAGTAGTGTTGATGAATGTGGTGGTTGAGGCACTGATTTAAGTTGCCTTGAGAAGCACAACTCATCTCCTTCTCTCGTAGGTCAGTCTCTGTATGTTGTTAGTTTAAGTCAGTCAAGCTTTTTTATAATGATGTGATACCAACTGCGTCTCTTAGAGTGAAGACTTGCTGTGGAACGACTACGAAGAGAAAATGAGCGACCAGATTGTCCGCACCATGGAGAACTATACAAGCCAGTTCCCGGAGGTCAAGGTAACCTGATGCTTTTTAATTACAGTCAGTTCCTGGATGGTCCATCCTCTTAATGATTGGAGCTGCCTGCGTGACTAGTGGCAGGATATATGCTACATGGAAAAAAAAAATTCTTCTGTTTCTCAGGAACGAGTATCTAAACGTGGTCGTAAGCTGGTGGACTACGACTCAGCACGTCACCACCTGGAGTCCTTACAGAGTGCTAAGAAAAAGGATGAAGCCAAAATAACCAAGGTAGCAGAGTACACAGAGCACAGTGATACAGTGTTGGCTGATCATACAGTGGTTCATCTGTAAGTTTTTTTTTTTTTTTTTTCAAAACTAAATTCTGCTTTCAAATGCTGTGTAACAGGCAGAGGAGGAGTTCAACAAAGCCCAGAGTGTCTTTGAAGAAATAAATAACGAGCTGAGAGAGGAGCTGCCTGTTCTCTATCAAAGGTATGGTTAACCAGAGCGAATGAACACAGTCCTAGATAAAACTAAGAGGAGTCTCACAGTGGAATTTGGGATAATGAGAGGATGAAAGGTGAAATATCTTTTTGTATAGATAAAAGGTGAGAAGTGGAGTGGAATGCTGGGAATTTTAAGTCAAACCTTAGATCTGTGTTGAGAGACTGTTTCATGTATTAATTTGATGAGCAGTACAAACATAGATTCCATATTTCCATCATTTTTGATTGTTTGAGGTTTGAGAGGTTCTTTCAGTTATGTCATCCCATTGTGTCCTGTTAATGCTAGTAGATTGGAATAATAGAGCCAAAAAACGATTTACCTTTATGGGCGCATCTTCTGCATAACAATATTTTTTATTAAATTTGGTACAAATTTTTGCCACATTTCACTTGCCAAATAAGACTGAATGCACAGACACATTCTTTGGTATGAAATTTCATATTTAGTTTCTGAAAGGTGTTTAACACACAGCTTGTCCATCATGTCATGTCCTGATTGAATATCTGCTTCAGGAGATCCTAAATGTCATTTTAATTCAGAACTGATCTGATCATAGAGAGCTAAAAAAAAAAAAGAGAGAAAAAATGTGGAATTAACTGAAAGAGTTTTCTTTGTCTCTGTAGCCGCATTGGCTGCTACGTGACCGTCTTCGAAAACGTATCAAACCTGAGAGATGTCTTCTATAAGGAAATGAGCGTGGTAAGATCCTTTTATTTGGAATGGGAAGAATTTATTGGTGTAAAAAAAAAATGCCAAGCAAACTCTTAGAACTGGGTCTTTAAATGTGATATAAGTTATGGTATTTGTGTTTAGTGTGTTTATTTTGCGCTTTGGATTGCAGCTGAACCGCGAGCTGTACAATGTGATGAAGAAACTGGAGACTCAACACTCAGGGAAAGCGTTCATCATCAAGGGTCTGAACAGGTAAGGCTCCATGTCGCGCATGTTTTCTCATGTGTGGTTACGGTGCTCCTAACAGGAAGTAGCATGTTTATTTTAGGTGATATTTGTACTTTAAGTCAACTTTAAGTCGACTTGAATTCAATTATAGAGTGGCACGTAGCAAAAACGACCTCACGCCCCCCAACCACACACAAACACAATCACACACATTGCCCACACACTCATTCACACCACACTTCCACTTATTTATAAATTTCCTGTTGCACCATCTGTAAATAGGTTGTGGCTTTCTCACACTTTTATTTCTCACGTCTCACCACACACCTGGCACACACACATACACCATGCTGGAGATTGCACTTGTGTGCTTGACCAAAATAAAGTGGTGTTTTTAAATAGATTTTTCTCCTGTCTTCATTGGCAAGTATATGCGGTCAATTTTGACCCATAACACAACAGAACATCATTAGAAAAGTTTTGCCTATTTTAAACAAAAGAAATGATTTGTACATTGTAAGCTAAATGTGGTCTAAGGTAAGGTGCTTGTTAATGAATTCAAACATGGGTCAAATTTGACCCGCAAACACAAAGGTTGTAAACCCAAAGTAACTTTAACCCTCCGCAATCAGAGGGTTAAAGTTACTTTGTAAGTCCAAAATTAACCACTGTACTTCAACTTCTCACAGCGCAACAAGCAAGTCAAAGAAGAGAAAGTCCTTGGTCATCTCCAATCCCATCCCCTGCAATACAGCTTTCCCAGCCGACCACGTCTCCATCCATTCCTCCACCCAGAATGGAAAAGATGATGTGCCCTCTTCTCCTGCTCAAAGAACTGAGAGCATCTCTGAAGAAACCAGACCAGCATTAGAAAGTGTCTCCTCCAAAGATGTGAACTCTTCAGACTCCGAATTCAGCTCCAGCGGGACCAACACACCCAAGAGGCAGTCGGTGTGTGACAATGACAACAGTGACAGCACAGAGAGGGAAAGACCAGAGGAAGCAGCAGCAGCGGCAGCGGCGGCGGAAGCAGACGCAGAGCTTGCTACAAACCAGTCAGATGACTCTGGTGTGGAAGTCCCAAAGCCGGAGGCTGCAAGTCAGGAAGTGTTTGGTCCCTCTGATTCTACAGATACCGAAGCCCCTCAGGATCCTGAGCAGGAGAACGTGAGTGATCCTCCATCAGAGGATGCCAAGCCCAAGCGTGGACCGGTTCCCGCCCCTCGTCTATCCTTCCGCTCCACAGAAGAAGACCCTCTCCTCCCTGCTGAAGAGCAGCAGGAGGAGACGGAAGCAGCATCTGGCCAGCAGGAGACAGAAGAGTCACGAGAGGACTCCGTTTCCCAGAATCCACCCGGCTTCCTATACAAGGTACACAACTACGCTTTAGGAAATATGTTTAACATTTTGAGAAATATATTTATTATAGTTTGCTAAGACTTCATAGAGGTGGTATAGATGTACAGTTCTGCTATGTACCAGCACATGAGAGTTGAAAGAGAATGAGTGTGCTGATAAACTAGCAAAAAGGGCATTGTAAAAATGAATAACCACCAATTCCATTTGAAATAGGAGAAGCAGTGATTAAAAAGAAAGGAGATATGACAGAAAATGATGGAGGAAGACCAGAAAGGAAAGAAAGGAAAGGGGTATCACAAAATACAAAAGTTGGTCATAACAAAGAACTATAAAGAAAAGGAACAGAAGGGAAGAAATCATCACAAGATCAGATTGGATCACAGAGGATTAAATGACACTTTGATTGTACTGGGGGGGAAAAGGAACAGTGACAAGTGTGGGAACCGTGGAGTTCAAAAAAACGAACATATTACATTGCATTGCACCTTGTGTGAAGCAGAAAGAGGCTATATGATAAAGCCTGAGAGGCGGGATGGGAGTGGGATCTGATGGGGATACTGGAAACGGAAGGAGAAGGGGAGGGGGTAAGAGCATTGCTTGCTTTCCGCCAGTAAACCAAGAGACGAGGAAGAAGAAGAAGAAGAAGAAATCTGTTTTATTTGTTTTCTTTGAGAGAGTGAGACAAGAAGAGTGATATCTATCTCGTGTTTGTGTTTCAGGTGCAGAACTGGAGTCAGGACATTAGCTTATCTTAGCTTAAAGACTGAAAAGAATGGAGAAACAGCTAGCATAGCCAAAAGTTCAAAAATACACCTACCAACACCTTTAAAGTTCAAAGTAATTATGCTATATGTTGTTTGTTTCATCCACACACAAACACATATTTAAAAATGACAAACCAGACATACATTTTTTTTTTTTTTTTTAGAGAAAGCCAAGCTAACTTGGCTCGCGTCCCCCTGCTTCTGGTTTCTGCTAAGCTAGGAAAACCACACTGCAGTTCCTGCTCTCTAACATACAAACATGAGATTGATATTGACTTTTTCATGTCGCCCTCCAAAGGACAGCAAGTTTTCCTAAAATGTTAAACTATTCCTTCAAAGTGAGACTATGCAACTTTTGATGAATAGTGACCACTAAAGACGAATACAGCGTTATTAGGACAAGTAGAGAACACAGCCATAAAACCAACAAACTGACTCAGCATTGCCCGTTACACACAAATATCTAGTTACGTTTGATAAGATGAGTTAATATTAGCCACCATAAGCCACTGGTCATACCAGACCAAGTAAGGCTATAACAGAAAATCCCCTGAGTGTATGACTTAGACCAGCATGGGTTTAAGTTGATTTGTATAGCCATCTTTCATATGCAGTTCCAAGTATTTACAGGGAAATATTAAATTGACTTAAGGATAAATGCTTTTATATATTAATGTTGTATCTTATATAGAATTCAGTTCTCCTAAAGATTTATATTGCAGTAGGGTGAAAAAAATTGTTCAAGTAGTAGTAGTAGGTTTGTTATAATGCACACATTGTATCTGATTCATATTAATCACCTCAGATTGAGGCTTTCTCATACATTTCAGATTAGTTCTGAAAAGAATATGTAATCAAACGGCATCACAGCTGTCATATTAGAATCAGACAATTCTAAAAATCAGGTATCATATTTTTATTAAACACTTGTTATAGGTTGCAGTCTTTAAACCATACTATTTTTAGAAGTAGTTTTTCAAACAGATTTTTATGCCTCTATTATAGATAGGTCAAAACAAAACAGAGGTTGGTCTCAAACTGGGCACTCATTGCTGAGTTTGTAATGATCCAATAATCATATATTGATAAACTATTCTTTGGGTGTAGCCCCGGCCTTGTTACTGTACACACATCAAATGATCCTTTTGTGTTTTTAAAATATAAGATGGCAAAAACTGATTTGTTTCCTTTGTTTGACCACATTGATATCTTAATTGTGAAGTCTTTTCAATGAAACTACTTTCTAATGAAGAAATAGTCTTTATGAAAACTGTGGACAGTGTGTTCTGTGTATCATACTGATTATCAGGGATGCTGTGTTTAAAAAGGCTGGATGCAGTTGAATTTCTGAAATGCAACTTTTCAAATCAGTGAGCACCACAAATGTTTTTGTTTGTTTGTTTTTTTTTTGTTTTTTTTTACCTCTATTGTATTTGTGTAGAGCCAGAAATCTCAGAGACACACATCTATAAAGTGCTATAACACAAAAAAAAGTTATTTCATATTTTGGTTGAAGCAAACCTTTCAAATAGTGTAAAATATCCTACCAGTTAATATTGATGTGATCTGTGTTTAACACCAGGGGGTGGCGCTAGAGTCCCATGCAGCATCTGAAGACGGCCTGCTCCAGTTTGCACAGGGAGACATCATCTTGGTGCTTGCTGACGCTCATGAGGTTTGTGTGTGTACTTGTAAAACTTTCTTCCTCTGACGCTTGAGATAGAAGAGTAGATCTTTCCTTTCCTTAAAGTCTGCTCTCTTTTTCACTTTTCTGCACCTAAATAAGTTGTTTACGCCGGTTTATTATGAGAATGTTTTTTTTTTTCTTGGGAGTTATACTTTCCATCCCATTTCTGCTTTCTTTTTTTGTTTTTTTGTTGAGTAATTAATTTCTAGTTTTTCCTGTGGATAGCCAGCCAAATAGATGTCCCACTGTGATATTTCCACTGCAAATAAATTGTCTCGACGGCAGGAAATATTTCAAATGTCCAAATTAAAATATCATCGCTAAACATCAGATTTCAGTGTCGGTCTCCTAGAAGGCAGGAAATCACAACAAAAGCAGATTGTGACAGTGCTTCACAGAATATGTGATCTGAGGGCGGATTTGCTTCTTTAAGATCTTACATGTGTTTTTAATGTTTGTGTCTCGCAGCAGGAAGGCATGGTGAAGGGAATCAGGGAGGAGAGCTGGAACCAGCACAGGGATCTAGAAAATCACTCTGGGATCTTCTCGGAAAAACTCATCCAGCCTGTTGAGGCAGAGTGAGGCAATCGTCACTCCTCAGTCTGTAATACTTTCTTCTTCCATCGAGCGATATGTGACTCACACACACACACACACACCCACCCACCCACACACAGAGGGAGTGAACCCATGTGCTTTGGGTGCAGAAGCTGTACAAACAGATGAGCACGAATCCCACGTGGTTATTCACATGCTATGGTGTTGCAACTTATTGAATGAAAGTGATGGAGCTTTAGAACATTTTGTGGGAGATGTGTTGGCTTGTTACATTTTACAGTATTTTGATCTTATTTGCATTTCCAAAGTCTTTATATGAAACACTGTGAAAAATCTTTTTATATTGACGCTGTTATCTTATGTAAAATTTTTCGAATAAAGTTTAAATAAAAGAGAAGATGATGTTCTGGTGTGAAATCCTGACATGCACTGGTGTTTGGAGGATGGCTACTTGCATACACACATAAAAACTTAAAGGTAAACAGTTAAAGGAATAGTTCAACATTTTTTGGATATACACTGACTATACAGTGACTTTATTGCTGTGAGTTTACATGAGGACATTGATACCACTCATGTTTGTCTGTTACATATGAAGTTGCAGCCAATTAGCTTATAAAGACTGGAAACAAGGGAAACGGCTAGCCTAGCTTTGTCTAAAGGTAGCAAAAGTTTAATTGGTACAAAAACCAAAACAAAAGTAAAGATGACATGTTTTTTTTTTTACTGGCGGTTGTGGCTGGTGGATTTGTTAGCTGAGCTGGAGTCTAGCCATCTTGTTTCCTGTTTTTATGCTAATCTAAGCTAATCGACTGCTAACTGTAACTTTTATTTAATGGACAAACGTGAATGTAAGCTATTGCATATTGTAAATAAAGGAAATTGTTTCTGTAAGCTGATGGATAAACAGCCTGAGCTTGAGAAACGACTACAATGATTCAACAGAATGGAATGTGAAAATATTGTCAAGAAGTGGAAGCTGAGATACGTGGATTGATTGACTGTGAGAAGTTTATGGAAGAAAGGTCTGTCCTGTGTAATAAACCTAGTCGGCCACTTCCCCTAGCATCACAGTTCTACTGTGTGGAAATGAGAAACTAAAGTGTACTGGAGTTTGTGCATATCATCAGGATATACACAGACACAGACGGATATACAGAGCTGGTTAATGAGGCAACACCGTAAATGGGAGGATGCAACTAACTACATCTACAAGGCGGTCCTGCATGGGTGTTTCATGGATTTTCAAACAGATTGCTGTGTTTAGCTGGTTGGGTTTAGGTTTGGGTTTGGTGTGGTTATGTTGGGGTCAAACAGCTGGGTCATCATTTGGCTGCATGTAGCCCAAGCACTGACACAAGGCAGTATCATGCATGTAAACTGAAAAATAACTAAGACAATTACCATCCGTGTGGTGCTTAACACCATTGGACTTTTGAGTCCAATTCACTACAAACAGCATGCAGTGCTCATTGGCATCATGTGATATGATTGAGACCTTCACAAAAACAACAGATAAAAGAAATAGATTATTATTAGCTGCTATTTTTCCAAGGTCAAAATTTAAAAAAAATGACTCAGATATTTCAACACAAATTGAATTTTTCACTCATGGATGCACCTGTATAGGAAATTTGAAGGATGCAATGTGAAAGTGACTTTGCACCAATATAATTTTAATATTTCTGTTCCAGATGAGAATATATTACATGTCAAAATCTCTGTTATTGGAGTGAACCTCATTCTGCACCATTCCTGCTAAATGAAGTCACCACAGTGACACAGGGATTTAGTGTAATACTGACTTGACTTTGGATTAGAATCCTCTCTTCACTCCTCATTCCTGGAAGGAGACCATGAGATCAGTTTACGTCGCAAAGTTTCAATCTCTTATAAAATATCTGGATATAAAGTAGTTTACAACATATATATATCCTCTGATTTATGGCCACTGTTATTGCCAAGAAAGGAGAGAAATATTTTCCCTTTACTGGAATATTTCGCTAAACATATTACTAAGATATTTGCCATAATAAATAACACTTTTAATTCACAGGAAAGCTTTTCTGGCGGGTGTGGGCACGGTTGCCAGTTGATAACAGTGATTAAGGCTTTTAAATTTCCTTGGCGGTTCTTATCGAACACAGAATAATGAAGTATTTATGTTGCATTTCCTTTCTGAGCATACTCCGTTCTCAGCTTCCTTAACAAAAAAAACAATCTGCTCTTGGCTTCATTCTCTCTTTCTGTGTATTCCGTCAAGTGAATATTTGCTGTCTGACTGAGGGAGTGACAGAGAAACCTGTCATGGCTGTAGACACTTTTCATTGGGCTATTTTTCAAGCAACCTGTGGGAATATACACTGAAAGATCAACCACACACAAATCTCCTGCTTTAGATAGAAATCCAGTAACTTTGATTCTGTTATTTATAGAGTGGCTCCATCTCTGAGAGGTTAATATTGAAAGGTGATATTCACAGTGGAAGACTCTGGGCTCCGCTCCAATATGAATATAATGCATTGTTACTTGTCTTTTTTTCTCAATGAAGGGCCTTTATTTGTGTGAGAACCTCTCTCTGAGGCCTGTTTCTTCTCTGCTGGCCTCGTGCTGCTCTGCTTGTTTGCGGTGTGAGTTTTCCTTGCGGCTCCTCTGGGGAATAGGCGTGTAGGTTACACAGGGCTAACTGCTGTATTAGCTCAGGTCCATTAAGAAGTAGTGTTGTGTTGACAAGGCAGATGATAGATAAACTCGGATAAGGTTTCACGGGGAGTTATGGAGTTTCAACGACTGCTCAGTAACATTCTTCACCACCCTGCGATTCATTGTGGATGACGCTGATCAAAATGAGATGCTAGATGATGCAGAGAACCAATCAGAAGTTTGCAAATGCGTACGCTTCAGATCATGCACTCGCACTGAGACAGCAGAGAGACTGCAGAGACACTATTACAAGCAATTTATGTGAAAAACCATGAAAGTTACTCTCTGTGGAAAAGAAGCAGGGAAATTTTTAATCTTTATTTCTTCCTGTAATAATATTCTGTTTCCTCTTGCCCCATATTCAGGAAGATTAGAGGACAGAGAAAGGTCAGAGGTCATGCTGAGCTACACAAAAACATCCTCGGAGCTGGCCGTGAGTCAGCGTGTTACTCAGTGACATAGGACACAGGATTTTAAGCTCATGTCCTTCAGTTGAAGAACAGTCTTCCAACCCACAATAAAAGAAATGGCAATGAAAGAAATACTGTTAGTGATCACTCTGCTGTGCTGTATTTTTCTACAAGACATGATGACATTAAAATCTGCATTAATTAATTTTTTTTGGCCAATGAAGGGCAGCACAACAGACTAAAAACACAGCATATTATCTGTGTATGAAGTTGTCATGGAAAACTTGTCAGTTGCTTATTTTAGCAATTAATACGCATGTGGGGTTGTGTTTGATGAATATAAGTCCAATATTCACCCTCCTTTTAGCTCTGTTTTGGTCTCCACCACCCTCTGGGCTAAATATTTGGTTCTTTAGCTGCTAAATGCGTTATGTTCACCAGCTAGTTGCTAACTACGTCTGTCTGCCTTTTGAAGCTGGACAGGCTGCACAATGGGTTTATCAGAGCCTGCAGCCAATAGCTGCCTGCTGCTGCTGAAACAGGGTTGGGTGAGAGAACCAAAACGGTTAAGTTAAAACCAAAACAATGAGCTGAAAGATACTATAATGCCGCATAAGGGAGCCACGGAGGATGGTGGTAATACTATTTCAGTTTGAAGCACTTTTTACTTTATACATAGTAATTTGATCCATTGTTATTGTAAAAATATTGATAATTGCTGCTTTAATGTCCATCATTTATGCTTGTTTGTCAATCCGCGTGGCTATCACTGCTCATGCTATCTACCTAACTAAACTAAAAGCACTCTAGAAGCATTCTTGACTTCAACAAAGGAAATAGTAACGAGAAGTTGTGGCAGAGTGTCTGATCTTCCTGAGGTGGTTCTTCATTCTTGGTAAATATGGTAGGTGTTGACTTTACCAAATGTTCAAACTCCCATGTTAACAGTCGTGTTGTTGTTTTAATTGTGGTTATTCTGTGGTTTCCTGTGGGTGTTGGCAGTGTCGTGTTTGTGTGTATGTGTGCAGCGGGAAGAGTTCGTGCAGAAACTGAATGCAGACACTCCTAGTCGGTGTGTGTTATGTCTCTTATCACCTTACTCTGACATAATGCAGACCACAAGCGTGTGTGTGGGGGTGGGGGGGGGATAATTTTGGCTGTGAAAAGACATAAATAAAATCCCCCCACACGGCTGGCGGGTTGACCAGTGGAAAATGAAACCCCTTAAACTTTACAAGCATCCACATAGCAAAATAATTGCAGAAACGCTGGAATAGGTGTTCCAGCTTGCTTCTTTTCTCAGGCTTTTCCAATTTGCCTGCAGATATAACTAGCACAGCAGGTCTTTGAGCTTTTGCAGTTTCAGCGTGCTCCTTGTAGTTTGCTTTTTTTTCCACAGTCCTGAGCCAAATCTGTAAAGGTCTCATGTGTTCACTTCTTCCCCTTTTCCTTTCTTTGAAAAAAAAGTAAAACAACACATTCATCACTGAGGCAAGGAGTCCATGCATCAGACTGTAATATTTACTTTGAGTCTGATTGATCTCGCTTTAATGTGATAACCGTCTTTAGTTTTGAGTGTTCACACTCAAGTAAAGATAGAAAGCCAACAATGCACAGACTCCATACTTAGCTCCACTGTCATTCATACCAGTAAAAGCTCAAGCTTCCTCTGAGGTGAGTTCTCCATTTCCAATTTCCTACCGAAATAAAAACCTGATGCTTGATTTGGACCAGGGAAAATATTTGCATCTGATAAGTAAATTTAAATACATAGCTGGGGTTTTGAAGCCATAAGGAAACAGTGCTCGGATGGTGTCTTTATACTGCAATTTGACGTATTTCAGGATGTTGATATATGAGATGGTTCAAAAGTTCAAAAGAAAAAGGGAAACAGTGGGTGGGTGTGAAATATACATCACTGCAGTTTGTTACTTTGGTGGTTTGGGTGTTACAGGCATGTTGCTATATTGAAAATTACCCAGAAAAAAGAAGCGACTTATTCTGAGGTCTTTGAGATTAGAGGAACATTTGATCTTGATTTAAAGTTGCATTATGTGTTCATTTATTTATTGTTGGCCACTTGGAGACAGTTGAACAGGCTGTAACATTGACATATTATCACTTCAGATTCAGTATAATGTGTTTTCTGTCTTGGTCTCCTCTAAGTCGCAAGAAAAAATATCTTCGTTTTCTGCTGCTAAATGCTCAGTAGATTAGCTAGTTGCTAACTTACTGTTGTTGGGCAGGTAATGTAAAGTTATCAGAGCTTAAAACAGCTGTCTGATGCTGCTGGAGGATGATGAGAGTGGTGAGATTGAACCAAAACAGTTATTTAAATCATTGTTATTATGAAAAATATTGATAAGGGCAGCTTTAAATTGTATAAAATCACAACAGTTTTACAATGTTCTTTTTTTAGTATAATGAGCATATGTTTCTTATCCTCCACGCTACATGGGTTTAATTACTTTTTACTAGTTTGCTAGAAGAACGTTAGTAGGTTCAATTTACATTTAACCACAAGCATTTGAATGCAGCTACACACAAAAGAAGTAAGCTGCTCTTTTTCATGTTTCACCATGCAGCAAATCACGCAACTATAACAAAATATATATTTCTCAATTTTAAGCATAGCTACGTTTTCAAAATGTACAAAAAAATGTGGCTGCCTGGATGAAAGTCAGTGCTTTAGAAATGTTAATTCGGGTACATGATTTGTAGTAAAGTCGAGTAAAGTGTAAACTAAAGCAGTCTGTGAAGGGTCAAAGAACCAATTAACAATGCAGTGTTCAGTTTTTCCAGTGTTGAACATCATCACTGATAACTGACCATGAGTCAACTCTCAAATCATTTTAAACAGTGGAAGGAATTCTACAAGGAGCTTTAACTCCAGCAACAAGTCATTAATCCAATTTATTGTTGATGGAACTAACAAATGACTTGATGGAGTGAGAAAAGATATCCAGGAGGTGAAAACAAGCTTCCACTTCACACAACAGTGGAAAAAGACACAGAAAAGGAAAGGAAACTACGTGCCATGGAAGTAGAGATCAACAAGTCATGGGAAGAACGTGATGGGATCGTGTCTAAACTTGACTACATGGAAAATCAATCGAAGAGGAATAAATTACTTGGTGGACGACATCGCTGATGAGCAGGGAGGGAGCTGGGAAACTTCTGTAAAGAAGATCAAAGCCATAGTGGAGAAAAACCTGGACCTGAAAAGTGAGTGCATGGAAACTGATCGCGCTCACAGAGTTGGCCAATTCCCACAACATGGCAGACCCAGACCAAGAGTTGTTAAATTTCTTCGTTTCAAAGACAGACAATCAATCCTCTGCTGTGAAAAATTTTATTTATAGCGCCAGATCACAACATCATCTCACAGCACTTTTTCCATAGAGCAGGTCTAGATTGTACTCTTTAATTAAAAAGAACTAACATCTTTATCAATGAAAACTCTTCCAACATTGTGAAAAAAAAAACAAGGAGAGATCTTCTTCCCAAGCCCCAAGCTGCCAAAGAAAGAAACGACAAAGACTGCCTGAGGTATGACAAACTGGTTATTCGGCCCAGGGGTCTGATCCTAGCTAACTGAATGGACCTGACAGTTTTGTGAATATGAATGTATGAACAATGTATCTAGGTTTATCTATGAAAGGTTCAAGGATCACACGAAGACATCTGTAGTCTGAAGCATAACGTTCAAGATCTCTCTACACTACTTAACAACAATAAGATAAACGTAATGACAATTTCAGAAACACATTTGGATATCTCATTTAACCACTGTGAAGTAGCCATGCCTGGTTTTAGTATTTTCAGGCATGGCAGAAATAAGCATGGGGGGAGGTGTTGCCATATAGGTACAAAACTGCATCCCAGTTAAGGTCGGAAATGATCTGATGAATTCTGTTATAGAAGCCTGCTGGCTTCAAATTCACCTACCTCACATAAAACCAGTACTAATCGGTTGTTGTTATAGACCCCAAAGCTCTAATACACAATACACTGTTGACATATGCATTATGCTTCATAAAGCTACAGATGCAGATACAGAGCTATACTTTCTGGGGAAGCTAAACTTTGACTGGCTTTCCTCGGCCTGTGCGCTGAAACAGAGAATACGAGTAGCAATGAATGTATGCAATTTGAATCAAATGATGCACGTGCCTACCAGAGTGAGCTCTAACATGTCTGGAGTCATATCTGTTACAGACTATTGCTGACAAGCATGCAGCAGCAACAAAAAAAAAAAACACTGTGAGAAGTATGTTGGCCCTGTGGCTCGAGGAAGAATTGAAAACATGCTTGGCTCACCAGGATGAAATTAAACATGCTGCAATAGAACCGGGAGACTATATCAAATGGAATAAATACCGTGACCTCAGAAACAAGGTCACAAAAATGAATAGACTGAAAAAAAGATCTCAGATTTATGAAGTAAAAGCATTATTGGAAGAAATGTCACTCACATACACTAACATGCATATTCACATGCACTAACATGCATGTACAGAACAGAGAAGCTCAGATAACGCACTCAGAGGGAGTGAGTCATTCTCTGCTCAGGACACCATCACTCCATTATATCTTTACATAGCAAATACTTATTTGCTTCTATATTGATGTTCAAATGGTCATATATTGGACATTAAAGCTTTTAAAACTTTAAACAACATGCATGCAACGGGCATGAACCCTTCATCTGAACAGTTTATGACGTTGTATATGGTAAAATTGTAATCCTTGGCCATCAGAACATGGGGTAGACGTCACTTTTCTAGTGTTATCATGTTTGGTTCAGGAGATATAATGCAATGTACATAACTAGGTTATGGTGGAAAGTAAATTGGTTGCCATGGCCACCACAAGATGTTTTTGTGATGGCTCCATTTCTGAAAATGTTCAGGGCCCCAAACTGTACAAGTGTGCCAAGTTTCATGCTTTTATGAAAACAACATATCACATATCACCTCATCAACATATCACCTCAAATTTGGCACATATCACCTGGACTACTGTAGAACTAATTAAAGACATTATACATGAAAAAGAAAGATTGCAGGTTTAACTTCAAACAAGTACAACTGGAGGATGTAAAAAATCTCATTAATCTCAGTAAAAAACAATAAACAGTCTGGACTGGATAACACTGATGGTAAAAGAATTAAAGCTGATTAGCGGGCCCAAACAGAGTCTGCGGATTGTTTTACAGTTTTCAGCGGTGATCCAGAATGAAAATTTGCGGAATTCTGCGAGGTTTTTTTGCTTGTAATGTGATAGATAATATTCATTTAAGATAACAAAGATTGTTTTCGCACAAAAATAAGCACACATAATACATCAGAACAACCTAAAATGACCTCAAGCAGGCTGAAAGAAATATTTAGTAGATTTTAGTAGAAACATTACATTTAAGATTTTATTTCATCACAGTTGAAAACAAAGTGTGAACATTTGTTTGAAAAGTCAACCAGCATAAAATGCAGATTGACACACGGCCACTAAAATGCTTAAAGGTTCAATGTGGAGCAGAGAGCAACATTAACAGTCAATCATCTCCCAACAATTAACACTTCAACACATAGCAAACAAATACATAAATGAATGACTGGTCCTTCACCTCAACTTCAATAATAATTTGAGATATTTGGTATATATCTTTTAACCCTAACCCCTGGCACTGGCACAGGTCCCCTTACAGGTACTTACAGGTAGCATCTCTATTGGTTTAAAATCTGTGGAAATTCTGCAGAAAATCTACAGAAAATCTGCGGGTTGTCGTCGGAAGTCTGTGGGCGTAGATTCCGTGTGGGTCTGCTGATGACATTACTCAACTGTTAAGCAGCAGTTGTGTTTACCGTCCGGCATAGAAAGCCGCCAAGGTCATTTAATTACCTAAGAACAGTAGGAGTACCTCCAGCGGGATGAAGAGCAGACCTGTTAGTATACTTCTTAGTCAAATAGATAATAAAAATATTGTTGGTGTTGTCTTACTTGACGTCAGTGTTGCTTTCGATATTAATGACCATAAACAAAAAAAAAATTGGATTGCGGCTTCAGTATTGATGCCGTCAGCTGGATGAAAGGTTACTTGTCAAACAGAATGCAGTGTGTGTACTTCAATAGTAGCTTTTCTGTCATTAAAGTACACAAGAAAGTTAGAGTGTGGGGTTCCCCAAGGTAGCTGCCTTGGTCCTCTCCTATTCTCAATTTTACCAATAACCTACTAAATGAGACAATTCTATATTGTATAAGTCCACCAATAGTCAAAATGAACTAAAGGAAGTTCTGCAAAGTGATCTTGAATGTGTGTCATACACTTAACACACTTTGTGTTAAGTGTATCTAAAACAAAGTGTATTATGTTTGGTTCAGCTCATGCATTGAAGAGTGAGTTGTTTCTCACACTCTTAACGAAAGGTTTAGCTTTGGTAGCAGAGCAGGTCCATGAAGTTAAGCTTTTGAGTGTCATCCTGTATGAACAGGTTACCTGGTTGGGTCATACTGATAAGACTGTAGCCAAAATGGGAAGATTATTGTCAGTCATCAGGAGGGTGTGCTTATTTCCTGACTGATAACATGAATTTCGTCTCATTTGGCTATTACTTGGTAGGTTGGTCAAGTGTGGCCAAAACATATTTGCACAAGCTCCAACGTGTGCAGGACAAAGCTGCATGTCTAGCTCTCCACTGTTCATCTGGGGCGAGTGTCGAAGGCATGCATGATGCTTTCTCCTCTCTAAAAGTTGAGGATAGTCCCCTTGTTTTCCTTTGTAATATATGTACTTTGTCCAAGCCTTAAAGCTTACACTCTAAGATTTCATATATCATTAACAGACTCGGTTATACTACCAGGAAGGTAAAACAGGGTCATATAATAGTGCCTACACCTAGAACCTGTGCTATGCAGATAACGTTTTCTACACAGCTACGTCTTATTGGAATATTCTACCATGTTCCTCACAAAAGCACTTAAAAAAAAGTATGTCAACTATTGTCTGGTGTTTGACTTCATGTCTTTTAGCCTTGTTGTTTTCCACTGAGGACCTTCATTGTGATCTTGTTTTGTTTCGTTTTGTTGGAGTCTGTTTTGTTTTTCTCAATTTTGTGCCTGATTGCTTTCCTTCCTGGTGGAAACAGTGTTTTGTTTTGTTCTATTTCATTTTGTTTTCTCTGTTAATTGTTTTTTTTATTAGTATTAGCATTGTTGTCATTGTTGTTGTTATTGGAGTGATCTTCTTTTACAGTGGGGAGTGTTCTGTGAGGGTATGAGGTGATCTGGGGAGGGTGCCGGGTGGGTTGAGGGAAATCAGGGTTTGGGGTGAGAGGTATGATGCTTGTGTTGTCTGGATGTTTCTTGTCTGTAGTGTGTTGATGTCGTGTTTGTATGTGTTGACCCCAGGAAGAACAGTTGCTACCCCCAGTAGCAAATAATGGGGATCCCAATAAACAAATCATATTATCTAATAGTCTTATGATTTACTGTATTTACTCTTTTGCATTATGTAAATCAGCTTATCTTACTTAGAACCTGTACAGCACTTTTAAAGTTGTGACATGTTATGTTGCAGTTCACACTTCATGCCCATAGAGGTCAATAAAGGTCATAGATTGCTTGATGTCCCTGTAATCAGAATGCAGTCCCAGGCACCAGCTGGCTGTGGACGGAGGCAGGACACAGCCTGGGGAGAGGTGCTGCCACGGAGGCTGAACTGAGGCAACACAAGTCTTGTAATGAGTAAATTTACTGGTGTTAAATTGATAGGTTAGATTTTACAATGACAGGTAATAACTGATATTCTAATAACTTCTGTTCTATGTATAATAACCTGTCAAAATGTGCAGATGTGTCCTTTTAAATCGGTTGAAAGTGTTTCAACCTATTAATCAAAGAACTGCTGAATAAAGTAACATCCAGCGTGTTTATTACACCTATTGTTACTTTATGAAGAGAGTTGACTGTTAAATTATCAGTTGCTACAAGGCAGAGAGTGCAGCCTCTGTGCCATGTGAAACTGTGTTTTCGCAGAGAGAAAACTTTCTTTGTCCAAGTTCTGTTGCCTTTGGCAGGTAACACATCATGACTCACAGTTCTTCAAATCTGGGGCCTCTTTTCCTATAGGCTACACACACACACACACATGCGCGCGCACAGACGCACATGCACACACACATACGCAGATGTTGACGAGGAGACCTACAAATAATCACGTACAATACGCTCGCCTGCTTGTCAGTTTGCCATGATAGCAAGTTCAGTTCCAACAGAGTGTTGAGAGACAGATCTGAAGATGGATGTCTGCGGGTTTTCCGTGTTTAGTCACAGTGATTTCTGCCTCGACGTGTTGAGTATGATTGAGTGTGAAGTTCAAAACCAGAACTTTCTGAAGTGAAGAAATGAACCAGGGTAGTCTTTAGAGTTTATGATAAACCTTGGCAGTTTCTGTCAGGATACCTTCACTTTGCTGAACTTTTGTTGCTGCCATTGGTGATCAGACAGAGAAGATTGAATTTTCTGTGTGTGTGTGTGTGTGTGTCTGTGTGTGTGTGTGTGTGTGTGTATTTTCCAGTTTTGTCACCATCTTCAGCAGGCTGGTGGAGACCACTGAAATCTGACATCTCTGCGAAAAGTATTATAGGCTCACAATATTTACTTAACAGCTGTCAAAATGTGTCACTACATCTTAATATTTGAATAAATCAAAGCACAGAGTCCCGTGTGACAGAGAATTAAAACATCTGGAGTTGCATCATAGCTGAAAATCTTGATCAGGCCGCAGACTTCATTGCAACACCCACACACGCACACAACACCAGAGAAGTGCAAAAAGGAATCGCTTATTACTTCATCCGTGTAGATATTAATTACAACTGTGGGGTGAAAAATGTATGTTGGTAATATAGAGAAAATAGCACTATCACTGGGTGTAACCTGGGCACTGGTTGACCCAGTGTTGTGCTGGTGACATATTGAGCCAAACTGGGAGGTAGAAGCTGTGTTAATTCTTTCCTCATATGCATTTCATTATATATTCAGCACTCAAAAGTTTAGAGACCTTCCTATTAATACGGCACATCATATAATACTTCTATTATAATGTATGTTTGTATGTTTATTGCACTCATTGATGAGTTTCTATTGACTTTATCATATCTTTTTGTCATTTGTGTCCACTTTTGGTGTGTTATCTGTGATTATGTGTCTCCTCATGTTTTACAGAATTACAACAGTCTTTTTTTTCTGTAGGGAGACAGTCTGGTCATATTTAAAGCTCCACCCCAAATGAGGTTGCAATGATTCCTTCCCCCTCCTCCCTCCTCCTCCCTCCCTCTCTTTCTCTCTCCCTCTCTCTCTCTCTGTATTGCTTTTCTTCACTTTTCACTATTCACTCTCAGGATAAGCACACTGGACCTGAAGGAACTATTCAAGACACCAATTTATGATTGCGACCCCAAACTGTCCGACATAAGGAAGAGCACGGATGATGCGTGTTGCGCTGCAGCCATTCAATGAAAGAAGAGACGCACAAAAGAAGAGATGGGCACCGTTCCTGGACTTCCACTTACCCGGTCATGGGGAAAATGTTGTCATCACAGCGTGCTGGTAGTACCTGTAGTGGTGGCGGTTCTGCTCCAGCTTTGCGCAGCTTTTAACTTGGACGCGGAGAAACGCGTCGTTTTCACCGGACCGCAGGGAAGTTATTTCGGTTATTCCGTGGAGTTCTTCAATGACTCATCCAGGTAAAGTCCTCACGAAGCTTGATGTTATTCTTCACTTTAGCGTTCTCCCAAGTCAGTGGGAGAAAGTTTACAGCATTCCCTGCTGTTCAGAATGACTTAATAACACTCTTTGTGACTAGTGGGACTACAATCTTGCCCGTTATGGAATCAACACATTTCTATAATCTTGCAGGGTGTTTAGACTACTTTTCACAGTGAGCTTTACATTTTTCCTCTCTTATGGTAGCTTTGTGATATTTTATTAATACTTACAACATTTCTACAATATTGTAGTCCACTCTAAAGTCAGTTCTGCAGACATAGCCCACTCAATATTTTCATATTGCGCAATAGATCAGAATACACCTATTTTTATGTTGTCAATATCCAGTTTAAAGTGATCTTGCCACAGTAACCTATCATTCATATGATCTTATCATTATGTATTAAACATTCTATAGTTAATAGTAGTCTTTTTTCATATGTTTCATAGTGAGATAGTGGTGGAAATGTTTGGATATAAAGTTGTATCAAATAAAACATTTACATCTCTCTCTCTCTCTCTCCCTCTCTCTCTCTCCCTCCACACACGCGCACACACACGTGCGCACGCGCGCGCACACACACACACACACACACACACTGAATTCCAGGCGAAGTATGATTGGAAACAGACACAAATCTGTGTGTGTGTGTGTGTGTGTGTGTGTGTGTGTGTGTCAGATTGAGAGCTGGGGGTTAACCTACTACCTAAGAAATATACTAATCTTGTGAACATATACTAAAGGGGACAGTAGAGGCTTCCTGTTGGTTTTCTGTTGACAGATGAGCAACTGTGAGTGAGATAAAGTCAAAGATCAAACATGTTCTTTGACTTCCTTTACGGACACATGTACGGTCAACTCACTGATGCACATCGCCTCTGGGCTCTGGTGTGGAACACACACGCACTGATAATCCAAAAGTACAAATATAACACATATAATACAAAAGATGTGAAGTAAATGAATGATGGTGGCTTCACTGTTAGCTGCACAAAAAGTGTCTAAACACAATTTAACACCAGGAACTAAAACAAATAAAACTTGATGATGTGTACAGTCAGTTAGTACAGTGATATAATAGCTTACAGCCTGTCTATAGTTAAGATAAAGTCACTCTCTTACAGATTGTTTCTAAATGTAGGCTGCTATGATACAAAACTGTCTGGACTTTCAGTTTTCATTGTAAAACCCTGAAACACTCAAAACTTAAAGAAAACTCCTCAGTTAAGTGAAATGATGTAATTTCTAAAAAAGGAAATACAATGTGAATTCATGAACTGTAAAACACACTCCTACTCACTTTCGCTAATGGTTTACTTGATCTGATATGAAGCTTACTGTAGCCAGTCAGCTAGCATTAGCAGTTTTCAACTCTTTCACTTTTAACTGAACAAACTGTCATTAAGCTAACTATCCAGCAGGCTCAATTAGCAAACAACCAACATTATGGCTACCTGTTAGCATTAATCAGGTGTAGACATAATTAGAATTTTGAAGTACTTAATATTTATAACTTAGCATTTTGACTCATAGAAATTCAAATGAAAATGATGTAACATTTTCCTCTACTTATCAGCTGTGGTGACTGCAGATTGTGAGATTCAAAGCAAGAGATAAGATCATAAAATATGATGCATGCTAATGTACCAACATGAAGATTTAAACACTAAGCACTGTTTTTACAGAATGAATTATGTTTGATGCATGCTATTCATATGAACGCCTTTTTCACTACTTTAAGACAATGATGGCAAGCAGACCAGAAACTAGTACAGTCGAGCTGAAATTCCTTGAATTCTATAAAACCATATAATTTATCACTTTCACTGTATTTACTTCTCTCATGACAGCCAAATAGATTTTGGCTTGTTCAACCAAAACGCCCTCCAGCTGTCCACAGCCGCTGTTCCTCCGGATGATGTTACATCATTGCAAAGCTCTTTATACATGATGACAGGAATCTTGTACATATCAGAAGTTAAGCTTTTTTTATCTGCTCTATGATAACCCGATGGTTGTAGCAACCGATATTCAGTTTCATATATCCCTGTGAAAGTTATGTACACAGCTGTTCCTGTAAAAGGTTAAACTGTTGTAAATCCCGGTTCCAACCTTATCAACTCTCTGTGTCTCATTTTCCCTCGTTTAGCCTACATCCTCCAGGGTTCACACTTGGAGAGTGATGTTGGTTTAATGAATGCAGATATTTTCCTGTGAGGAAATTGGCTAAGATTCTCTCAGTTTTCTTAACTAAGCCTCTGGTAGTTAGGGGACATGTTGTGGAGTAATTACTGAGATGTTGATTTAGACCAATTTGTAAAGACTAAGCACCTCTTCATCCCTCTGGAGCTTTGGCCTACACTGAACAATTTTGTTCGTGACCAAATTCACGTGTTTTAATGGCTCACAATTGTTGTTGAACACGTTCTTTCTTTCTTTGCTCTTGTTTTGAACAGCGCAGCAGGAAAAGGATGCTTTCCTAAATGAGGGACATGTTTTCATTGTGCTGATCGGGTTGTTTCTCCCGGCTGTCATGCTTTCTGACAATTACTAAACTGTTTTGCTGTAGGGAGCCTTGTTAAGAGTTGCGCCTGTTACCATGCCATCTCTGTCTCAGCACACGTGCCCAGTTTGAGTGACTAAGTCAGGTTTAGCAGGCACGCATTCAAGTGTGCTGGTAGAGCTTGTGCTTCCTCATACATATCAGGTACTGTGCTAAATAAATACCATCCATCTATTTAAGTGCACTAGGCTTTCTGTCAGTACAGTGTAAGTTTGTAGCTTGTAATCAGAGACACTTTGAGTTGACAGACTTATGGCACAGACCTGCACTGGGCAACTTTGTATGTTATCAGTAATGAGGGATTTTCCAAAAACTCTTGGAGTTCTGTTTGACCAATTTTGAGATAATCAAAATTGAGCAAGAAATGAGGGATGTTGGAAAGGTTCGGCACATTAACTTGGCTGGAAATATGGTATTGGATGATTATTTGGAGGGAAAAGGACATTTTCTGTTGATTTTAATTGTCAGTGCTACATGCTTTGTTTAACTTTGACCAAAAGCGGACTGAGGGCTGTAATACTTACGCTTTGTCCCAATTCCATACAACATAATAATTGTATAAGGTATGGATTAAATATTACTTACTGTCAATTATACTTCATAATAAAAAAATCTAAAGATATATTACTTTTTGGTTGTTTTCCAAGATTTTCCCACTGTCCCATTGTGAGCACACTACATACTCAAAACCTGCTCAGCCTTAGCATGTAAGTATGGAAATGAGACACACTATTGAAATCATGTGGCCTGATGCCAGTGAAGTTTCAGTTTTACCATCCTATCTGTGAGTTCTACGTTAATTTATCGCACAGCCGGTCACAGACAGTGTTGTGTTGGGTTTTACTTTCATTTAATCCTTTATCCCTGAACAGAGAGCTGATATCAGAATTTTGCTTGTACAAAAAATATGAGTACAAATACAACAGAATGTATCTCAGCTGTGTTGTTGTTCGTGCCTATTACTCTCTCCGCTCTCTATTACTAATAGAGGTCCAGTCACGATCTCGTGGGTTGAGACAGCAGGTAAGAAAACACACTAATTGAGTTTCATGTCCCATAATTCTGGCCACCCACACATGAATGAGTTTAATTAATGTATTTACATGCTAAGCAAATAAAGCAGATATTTGAGTTGGGGGTCTGGCTTAAATAAGCATCATATCCTGTTTATTATAACTACCCAGATAAGATCTTGAGAACCTTGAAGGGGCTTAACTGGGATACAGATACTCTGTTGGTTTTCATGCACATATATTGTGTTCATAACTGAATAGACAGGAAGATCACTGGTTCCCAACCTCTTTAGCTCAGAATGAAGTCTACATATGACCCCTTGTCATATGTTTAATGTGACAATCTTAGAGGCTCAAAGGGTAAAAACTAATCAGTGTTTTAGAAAAAAAAAGTACTTATAGTGAAAGTCTGAAAAAATAAACACAAGTTTGTGTAGAAGAGATGTTTTTTTGTTCCATTCCTATCCTGTTAATCATCACTTGCGATCCCCTTGCAGTCCCCAGGTTAGGAACCACTGTTATACTTTATTAGTGAGCAGGTTATGATGCTTAATGAACAGTTAAACTGAGTAAGACCTACTATTAGCATATGACTTGTTTCAGAACAATGTGGTCATGTAAGTGCAATCACCGGGGCTCATAAATCCTTTAGTA
This sequence comes from Euthynnus affinis, assembly GCA_029490765.1. Lineage (NCBI taxonomy): Eukaryota > Metazoa > Chordata > Actinopteri > Scombriformes > Scombridae > Euthynnus > Euthynnus affinis. Next base: position 5,577,392 of record CM055840.1, on the reverse strand, counting down.
AAAATTACAAGTTGCATCTCATGACCTCGCCGTGCCTCCAAGCTATTTCCCTGTTTGCAGATGTTCACGACGAACGTGAGTTAAAGGTAAAAGAATCCCGTTTTCGTGTCTCCACAAAACGCATCCGTCATCCCACTCATACGCATCGTATTGTTAACGAGGCTATTTGTTTGGGGTGATTAGAGTGCTCTTAATTGTCACGGGGAGTGCGTTTCAACTCCGCACGTGCAGAGATCACAAGGGGTGGCGGCGGGTTAAAAAAGTCGTACCTTTGAAAGAGAAGGCCATTGAAAGCATGCGCCCTGGTTGGCTGGAGTGGCTGTGGAGTGAGTGGTTTATAAGGAAAGCTAATCCAGCCATGTAAATATTCCTCTTGTGCTCTCCAGACATTACTGGGGATGGGGGAGTGGACGGAGTCTGTCTGATCTCTGCTAATGTCATCAGTCACCAATGTCTTAAGTTGTGCCATTCGCTCGAGGGCCAGGCCTTTTTAAGCATGGCTGTCTGAAAACCTTGAAAGCTTAGCTGGTTTGTAATACACAGTTGTATATACACACTTGAACATGTATATTTGCATTTGCATGTATCATTCACTCACACACACACACACACACACACACACACACAGCCACGCTAACACATGCAGAGATAGTGTTTGCTTGTTGCATCTGTTTTGCTGTTTCTCTTTCATTTACTTTTGCCATTAAATCATTTTCAGACGGCAATCTAGCAAAACCATGCAGAAATGTCTCCAGATACTTCTTGTTTAGTCTCCTACTCTTCGTGTCCTCACACGTTTTCTTTTACAATGTTATTGGGAGATAAAAATACTTAAAACCACTTTCACTTATTTAACTAGCAGCAGTAAATAACTTTCATTGTGCACAAGTTTGTTAATTTGTACATTTACTCAAGTACTGTACGATTTTGAGGTACTTGTCCTTTACTTGAGTGTTTCTGTTTGATGCTACTTTCTACTTCCACTCCACATTTCAGAGGGAAATATTGTACTTTCTACTCCACTACATTTATCTGACAGCTTTAGTTACTTTTCAGATGAAGATTTGATACAATGGATAATATAACAAGCTTTTAAAATACAACACATTGTTAAAGATGAAACCAGAGGTTTCCAACATCTTACATTTTGACATCTTACAAAAAGCAGTGTGTAGTCGGGGTCACATTTCAGATGAGTTGTTAACAGCTCCACCAAATAGTGATCTTTCCCTCTAAACTTCTCACATGATTTCATTTCAATAAATGTTCAAATGAGCAAATATTTCAGCAAATATGAAAGATTAGAGATAAAGTCCAAAAACTGAAAACAGATTTGTGCATCAGAACTTCTCACGACCTCTTATCTGCTGACCCTTTGGAGGGGCCCGACCTCTAGGTTGGGAACCACTGGACAAAACTAGCTAACTGTATATAAAGTAGTGTAAACTAGCTCCACCTCCAGCAGCTACAACAGTAATATGCTGCTCTAACACTGATGCTTCAGTATTAATAATCTAATGATGTCATATATAATAATATATCAGTCAGAGGGACCAAACCACTACTTTTACTGCAATACTTTAACTACATCAAGCTCATAATGCTGATGTGCTTTTACTGAAGTAGGATTTTTCATGCAGGACTTTTACTTGTAATGGAGTATTTTTACATCGCTGTATTGGTACTTTCACTTAAGTAAAGGATCTTCTTCCACTACTAGTTGTAGTGCAGTTGCACAACTACATTTCCCATCAAACATCCTCTCTTCATTGAAGGAGAAGACCAAAATTATTGCATCTTTGTCTCGACGACTATGTAAAACTAAACAAAGACCAAAACCATCACCAAAAAAGCAGTTCAGATAGATGATTGTCATTCATTAAGCTAAAATAAGTTACAGTTGCTCTCTGGCATCATCATGTTACCACCACTCATCCTTCTTACCGGCCTACTATGACTTGTAATCATCCAACCAGCTCCAGTTTCAATATAGCAACTCTGTGGCAAGCTAAATTTAAAGCTGGTTCTATTGAATATGTTACATTAACAATGGATTAAATAACTACACACAATGTGAAAGAGGTTGAAAGCCTGTAGAAAATTATAACCCCACTCTGCAGTTTCTCTCAGCTCTATCTAGCTTTTATTTATTTATTTTTTTTTGCATCTTTCAGCTTGCTGTTTGGAGTTGAGGACTCGCAGCTTAACTCTTATGACTCACTCTCACTGCTCTCATTAATCTCATTTCCAGCTGCAGCAGGAAGCTCTGTAAAAATCCACTTTATGCTACCTGCCCAACACCAAACAGTAGAACACATACATGTTTAGTTTTATTTAAAAAAAAATGTTACAAACTGTAACCCTATACGGAGCACACAAAATGATCCTACTTCTGTTGGACTCATTTCACAGGAGAGACATTGAGGAATTTGACACCAGTATGGCTTTGTTAATGATAAACAATGCTTTACTTGGCATCATGTCAAAACTACACAGTGTTTTGGGCTTCTACAAAAGGCTCCTTTGACTACACTGGTTTTTAATTCGTACAATAACAGAGGATAGATGATTACACTGCTGACTTAAACCTCACGCTGAGCTTGCAGAGCTTGGACTAAACTTGATGTGATATTATTTAAAGTTGCATCTATCGATCATAGATAAATGTTAAACCTTCCGGGCAGCAACACTAGATGTGGAGTGTTTTTCCTGTATCTTACGTCTGACAAACCTCAGTGACCGACTGCTGGTGATAATGATAGGGATCAGTAGAAATACGATGGCTGAGGGAATAGCTGCAAACTGCTCTTTAAATGTTCTTTAAATACCATTACAAAACAGTTGTACTGTACGTTACATGCCCTAATAAACAAGAACATGGGTCAATAAATGGAGAAGTCAGCCTTGATACTACTTCTCGAATCTTCTTTATGGTAGTGACTGGTGTTACTTTTTCTACAAACTAACACTCTTCCATTATTTTAGCACTGATTAACAAATCCAAGGTATGTTCAAGGGAAAACTTACAGATCCCTGCCCCCATGTCTCCCTTTCAACACCCACCCCTTCCCTCCTTTTAAAAAAAAAAACCCATCATATTCTTCACATATTTCATACTTTATTTTATGAGCAGCGTGCACGCCAAGACTTTCATGTAACACAACCTGAATGCATCTTGACTTAAGATCAAAACAACTGTCTCTTGGTATAATATCTGACTTTTCCTGGACTTGGTTTTTCACCACAATGTAAGACTTTGTTTTTTTTTTCTCTCTTTCTGTCTGTCCGCTGTCTAGTATCAGCATTTTGATCGGCGCTCCGAAAGCCAACACGAGCCAACCCGGCATCACAGAAGGAGGAGCTGTGTACTTGTGCCCCTGGAGCCAAACTAACTGCAGCGTTATCGACTTTGACAAGCAAGGTAGGGTGCCTTGTTAGAACTAAATTGACGGTCAGCCTCTTTGTAACCATATCGAGAAGAATAAATGTGATGATTGAAAATTCATGCTCAATATTCCAAATCCAAGGGAGAGAATTTTCCCTACATCATAATCACAGCAGTAGCTGGTAATTCGCATTGTTCCAGCATGTAAAAATGCCACTTTCCCTAACGGCGCTGTGAAACAGTTGAGGCAGGGCTGTGCAGTAAACTCTCAGCTGTGTCTAACCAGCCATAAAAGTGGCTGAGGGAAGCTATAGGTACCGTCCTGAGTTAGACGCCACTGTGCTTGACCCTGAGGTCAGGAGTGAGTCTCGCTGCCTTCTCTAAAGCTCCTAATCCAACAGTTCTCTGTTTTGATTGAGACCCGCCTTTGATGTCTCTCCTGTGTTTTAATGGTGGCTGGTGTTTTTTTTCTCTGCTCCACCCGCTCGGTAAGGTCTCCATTTTGGGGCATGAGCTGTGTTTGCAGTGTTTCCGCAGCGCTTTGATTTCCTGCTGGACTCGGGCCCAGTGTTGTGAGCGCTCTTTAATTAGGGCTAGAGTCATTACGGGGACAAGGACCCCAGAGGACGTAGGCTGCCCTCGGCTCTGCCAGAAAAATAATCACCCCAATCAGAAACACGGGAAGCGATAAGGAACAGCGTTTGAGGATCACAGGGTCGAAACTTATCGTACACTTTCAAACGCTGATATGGAGCGGTGGTTTACATAGATTCAGAGCTGCGTCTATGAAAGCTCTGCCTACATAAATACACACATACAAACTGTTTACAAGCACAAACTGCCTCTGCAGACAGCCTCCGAAACGTGATATATCAGTAAGAGGCGAGCAAAACCACACATATGTTAACACACACACACACATGCTCATGCTTTTATATTCAGTAGTCTTGCCTTTTGCATTACAGGCCTGAGAACTCATGGTGTGTTTGAGGACACAGCCCAGACTCCGTTAACCAAACAGGCACCCTGAGTTGCCGCCAGAAGAGTTTCACGTCACCACTCCGCTTCAGACAGCAGGCGCATACTGTGTGTCAGAAAAATATACCAAAGTAAAGCTTACATAGTTACAGGCACGTTGTAGCACCATTTAAAAACCGTTAGTGCTTAAACAGGGACAAGCTTTCTCATTCGGGCAAATTGAAGGTGTCAGGTTTTGTTGAAATGACTTTTCAAGGATGCCGAATGGCAAAAATGTTGGACGGTTACTTTCTGTGTCCGCCGTAGGTGTGACAAAAATCTCGCATGTAAAATAAATTAGGTCCTGACAGCAACTTTCAACATCACAAACTTTTATTTAGTACTTGGAAAAGGATGTGAGCACTTTTTCCAGGTCAGAAACTTGTTTTTACAGTGTTCCATAGGACATAAAGGCAACTTGGCTCACCTACCTGGCCCTAGAGTTTGTTTCGTGGACCAGGAATAGCAATTCCAGTAGAAATATTACTGTCTTGTTTTTTCTCAATTAATTATTCGACCAGCCTAAAGTGGAAAGCAAAAGTCCTTGAGGTGTAATGCTGCTGAAGTTGCAAAAGTAGCCTTTTGCAATTTGGCAAGCAACCACACACTCACATATACACACACACACACTCTTAGCACTCCACCACCCCCACCTTCATCACTGCCTTAGCACTGCCAGGGCCTCTTCTCAAAACAGACCTTGACAATGAAGTACAGCCGTTTAGGTTACAGTAACAACGAGGTCCAAGTCCCTTTGAGCTGTTTGATGTGTGCCATAGCATGGAGGATGGATTAAGACTGCAGACCCCGGGAACAAGGCCATAAAATATCCATGTAAAAAGCCAAGAACATGTGGGGAGCGCTCTCAAATGAAGCACTGACTGCACAAAAATCAAACACCGATGACAGGAGGATCTTTGACAAAGTTAAAATAGAAACTCCTGACAGAACGGAAGTTCCTTCCACGACCCAGTTTCTGACTAGTGTGAAAGACCCATAAATTATTCAGTTCATAGAGGAGCTGCATATATCTCTGTGAAAATGTGCTTTCATGTATTTTTCTCTTCTATCTTCCTCTAGGTGATCGGTATTTTTATATAAATGACGTGAACACTCAGGTTGAGTTCAAGTCTCGCCAATGGTTTGGAGCTACTGTGCGTTCCCATGGCAACAGTGTCCTGGTAAGAATGGTTCTGTGACGTCTGGTCAATTTGAATAATTTACTTACATGTGACTTTATGATTTACATGCTATGGGAACATTTGTTGGTGTGATGCTTATGTCTTAGTTTTTCACACTAGCTGGAGTTTTTTTAATATGGGGTTTTGGGGAATCCATGTGGGTTGGCTTGATGTACTGTACAGACCAGGTTTCAGAACATTTCTAAAACTGCCTTCCTCTGTGCACTGAAAATACAATACAAAAGTAAACTCATACAACAATCTGACAAGTCTCTAACCATAGGTTTTGCTACTAAAAATATTGTTACTGTCCAGAAAAGGTTGAGTAGCCTGTGCCAAACTTTACATTATCTTTGTTTCTTGGGCAACTTCTGGCAAACACAGTCAGAGAACACTGAATGCTAACAATGACCCTGAAAAAAGCTCTTCAGTTTGCGTATAATGGCTACAATCAAACAGCAGAAAGTTATAGGTTCCAGGCAAAAAGTCAGTTAGCACTTGATAATTCATGTAGAAGATTTGCAGGGTAGTCGGTGCTGGCACCGTAACCTAGCCTCAGATACTGACACAGTCTGAGGGTTACCATTTATTGTACGCGTTTTCAAACAATATGGCTCACTTTTACAAGGATAAAGGTTACAAAATGAGCACTAACTGATTAGTATGGTAAATGACATGGCAGGATGAAATGACATCAGGAGCATTTCTCCAAAGTGTTGAGTGAGTTACAGCACACCGCTGCTGCCTAGAAGTCGGATAATGGATAGTAAACATTTGAGACTGGCGCCCATGAGATGGATATACTGTACCATTCTTGAGCAGGGCGACCTGTAATCCCAAAGCGTAGTTGGCTAATGTTATGCTAAGACTTAGCAGATGTTAGCAGCTTACTTCAGAGCACACATTGCTTCATCCATATATTGCACTCGCTTTTATGTTTTTGGTTTAACCGATACAGAGTCTTGTTCTTACTCGTTTCCCATTAGATCACTATGACTGCACAATGGTTGTTCAAAGGACGAGTTTAGTGAAGGGTCAGTTTAATGCTTCTGAGCCAGAGAACACGATCAGGTTTCATTTGTCATCGAGCTGTTTCTCTGTGCTTTCCAGGCCTGTGCTCCCAAGTATTACTGGAGGACCGAACACGACATACCCTTCGCTGATGTTACAGGAACCTGCTACCTCTCTGTAGACGGTCTCAAAACATTTGTGGAGTACGCCCCCTGTCGAACTGGTGAGTTGCTGTAATAACAGCCATTCTGCACCTTTATTGTTGTTTGATATTTACAACTAACATAAAATGCGTTTGCATTGGATATTAAGAATCCTACATATCTTAAAATTACCGCTGCTTTGAATAATGACTTGTGTTTATATTTTTTTCCACAAAAAGTTCAACTAGCTAGTTAGAATTTCATAAAATTACATTTCCTCCTCCTTTATTGAAAAATATTGTTTCAAAAGTAACTACTGGATACAAGTTTCCACATCACTCTCATATAAGTTGACTACCGGCCCATGATTGGCTACAAACTAGTTGTGATGTCACAAATCGTGCTTGTGGGTACACGCCTTGAACTCAGTGACACAGAGAAAGTTTCTGTCTTCAGCAGATGAATGTGAAAACAGCCTTCTAATGTCAGACTCTGCACATACATCATTCTGCACTGTGAAACTCAAACATATATGTGAAGTTATAATAAACAAGTTTTTCTTTAAGAAGAGTACTGTGTCCAATTTAGGCTGTGCATTAGCAGGTAAAGCTTAAGCTATGTATTTGAGTAGCTGAGAAGCTATAGCGAAGTCAAGTCAAATGTGTTCATGAAGCGTATTTAAAAAAAACAACAGTTGACCAAAGTGCTTTACAAGCAAAATAGCAAAAACCATGAAACATCACAATAAATACACAAAGACCAGTTACCACACGCTATAGAAAGTGGATCACATAATGTTGTTGGAAACCCCTGTAAATCAAAGAAATTGCTGTGACAGCACATTTGCTCACCCTGAGGCTTTATGTTTTCTATGTTTTCTTCTATTGTTTTCAAAGTGACGGTCTTAAATTGAGTTTCGGATCAATGAACAAGTGAAATGCGATGAAAATTACACTGAAGAATTCTGTCCTCCTGCCCTCTCTGTGTTAGTGTTTCTCATATTTTGGTGCTTTTCTGCTACAGAGAGACATGGACCTGCTGGACAGGGCTATTGTCAGGGGGGATTTAGTGCTGACTTCACCAAGGTAAGAGAAATATTTGCTGGAGTTCTTGCTGGTCTCTACATAACCACACAGTCACAGTTTCTCTTGTTTTGGCTGACGTAAGCAGTGGAGATTACACTGTGAACATCAGACTCGCGGAGTTTGTTGAAACTCACGATGGAACTGGTGACACACAGATTCCTCAGTTTCTGGCTACTGTTGTGTGTTGCAGAGTGGACGAGTTGTGCTTGGAGGACCAGGCAGCTTTTACTGGCAAGGTGAGCTCGCAAGAATGTGGAACGGCATTGGATTTTTATGAGATATCTTCAAATGGATTTTCCCTCTGAGAGAGAAAGATCAAATCAATCCATCATCTTTGTCAGGGGCTGAACTACAGCGTGACCACTCAGGAGCCAGAGTTCAAAAGTCACATGTCTTATTTTAACCTCTGACCTTTTAACCCTTCCCGTCCATCTTATTAGGTCAGCTGATTTCAGCCACCACGGAGGAGATCGTGAAGGCCTACTACCCCTCTTACTTTCTGCTGTCGGTTGCCGGCCAGATTCAGACACGGCAGGTGCATGGGAGCTATGACGACAGTTACCTGGGTGAGGAAGCACACTTAGATAATAGAGTTATTAAAATTCAATGTATTATTATGGCTATGTGCATACTGATATGATGTGATACTACTACTAACTCTAACACTACCGCTACTAATATGACAAACACTACTTATATCACTACTGATGCTACTGTTGCCTCTATTATCAGACTGCTGCAGCTGTGTTTTTATACCAGCAGCAGGGCTTCTTCATCCAAGATGGATATTTTACTGACTGTCCTTTTTAACAATTTGGTCAAGAGTCACAAACATCAACAGCTACAGAATGCCATGAAATTTGATATTGATATTCCTCAGAGGATATTATCTAATGCTTTTAGCTACCCTTTAAACAGTTTTCTGGCTCCGCAATGCGGTCAACATTTTCAAAAATAAATACTTTGCATACTTACTGGATTTTCATCACACTTGGTATGAATCTCTATCTCTATGGTATCCAGGGAGCTAGAATGAACTCCTGACATTACTGCTAGTTCCACCAGCAGGCAAAAAAAAAATCTGCATTTGGATGGCAAAAATATAAAAATCTACATCAACACACTTTCCCCTATACTACCACCCTCCCTGGATACTTGATAAGTTTTCCACTAGCACCACCCTTCATGTCAAACAGAAAAATAACTAAGTTAGATTGCAGTAAATATGCTGTCTATATTCACTGTCTTTTGACCTTTTCCTCTGGGTGCATTCAGGACAAAATATCTTCTTACACATGACTCATGACATGACTCACAACATGCCATCATCTATTAGGCAGATTTCCAATGAACAGGCTGACTTCAATCATTCTCCCCAAGGGTTTAAAAACAATGATGATGATTACATCCTGATGGATTTTCCTCTTGTGCAACTTTTTTGCACTTTTATCTCACTGTTAGTAGCAAAATCAACAGTATATCATACATTTCTTACAAACGTCCATAGTGTGGAGCTTAAAGAACTTTCAGCTTCTAGGATCTGCTAAGCAGAGGTTGAAGGGTAAAACAAACTGGCAGCGTATGATTTCCATCAAAACATCCAAACTAGGGCTCAGATTATATGGAATTTTTTTCTTACCATTTGGAAACAGCAACAATTTTGCAGTGACAACAGTAATGAGCTCAGTGGGAAGCATCACATGACCGTGGTATTGTGTTAATGCTGTTATCGCCAGAGCCCTAACCCAAACCCATTGTTTTCTGTTTGTTTGCACATAGTCACCACAGTGATATATTGTGTATAAAACGTTATGCAACGCTATGTGATGCAAATGTTTTTTTTTTTTCACTTTTTCTTTTTCTCCTTTTCTCTTTTCTTATTATAGAATTTGTGTCATTTATTTTATATTACTGTAATTTAATTATAATAATAATATAATATTACCATTATCCTATCACATATAAGTAGGTGTTGTAGTCATATTAGTTTTCTCCTACAATGCACAATGAGCCTCATGCAAGAAGCACTCAACAGAAGATGCACGTACGAGTGATTTAAGAGGGGACAAACACTTGTTTGACTCACAATTATAAAGATCTGAATTCATTTTGCATTTAAATATCATACCAAAATTAATAAAAAATAAAGACATAACTAAAACAAACTTAATGCAAAATGAATTTCCTGTTTACCATGGCTGTTGATTTACTAAAAAGAGTTTTTGAGATTTCATGTTTTTTATTGGCATATTGTGGCGCAACAACTTCTACATTTCAGTAGTTGCTTAACATCTCTCACTCCGACAGCTGCCGCGTGTCTCTCCGCAGCTCCGTCCGGTTGTGTTGCGGCTGATGGTGTAACATCACCTACTGTAGGCTGTAATATTCTCTCATCTCTGTGACTGTGACACATGATCACCTCTCATATTAGTCACGGATGTTTTTTAGCATCTGACTTCATGTCAAAGCATTCCCTCTTTATTTCTGTGACAGTACAGCGCTGATCTGATAACACGTTGTTGGCGGCTGGATTCATATTGTCTTACTATTTCGGGTCCTCTATTACTGACACCCCTAAATTTGGTATGTTTTTGTCCACTGATATCTGAAAGCAGGACTTCAAGCAGTGCTGTTTTTACTCTTTGGGAACTTTTTTTTTGTGTGAATGAAACTCATCCACAAACAGAGGGAAACATGGAGCCTTGTATTACATTTTTAGGGGGATGATCTTGCATGAGGCCCATTTTATGTAAGATGATGATGATGAAACCAGTGCTACAACTAATATTATTACTACTACTAATAATAATAACATATTTTTTGAAATAATTAAATAGAATGATTACTTTCAAACCAAACCGTATCTCTATTCTCCACGCGTCTTCCCTGCAGGTTACTCTGTGGCTGGCGGCGAGTTCACTGGGGACGATGATGAAGGTGAGGGTCATATTTACAGTGCAGAGTTCCCAAAACACATGGCTGAGTACAGGGTTTGTTGACCCCCTGCCCCAGCTCTGTCTAACCACTCAAGTCTCAACACACATGACCGTGGATGGTCTGCTGTGTTTTGATGTAAAGGGATTATTAAGTCTTTTAGGGAGCAAGAACATTTGGGAACGCAAAGAATTTAATAGATATATGTATTTATGTATCAGTTACAGTTTCAGTAAGTTTCAGTTCTTAGTTCTCAGTCTTGTTTTGAAATGACACTTCCTGACCTTTTCCCTCTGTTGCAGATTTCATCACAGGAGTTCCAAAAGGCCTCATGCTGTATGGTTTAGTAAGGACTTCCCACATTTTCATTTTACACCATTTCACAGTGATAATAGTGTACGAAGTAAAGGAATATAGTGTAAATGTTGTATACAAAGACCTGCAGTATTAATGGATAAAGCTGAATACATTCTAGTTGAATAATCTAATACCATTATACATTTTTTGGATTATGAACCATACTTTTTAATCAATAATAACTTTTGTCTGTCTTAATATAGGTGTCCATATTAAACGGAACGGATCTGAAGTCTGTGCTCAACTTGACAGGGGAGCAGGTATGTGCACATCTGGCTAGAGATTTTCTGTGCTTTAGTCTGGCCCCTGTTTTCATATGTGGGTACACATTTAAAGTGGCATGTGTTTAAAGGAGGGTTGAAGATGAAGGAATTTGCCCTGTGGAGAGGCCTATAACAGGGTCAGAGGTCGAGCTTACAGTATGCACAGCTCATGGTTTCCAAAAGCTGTAAATCAAACCCTGAAACAGCAGGCCAGTATAGTGTTAATGTTGTCATCACTGTGCTGATTCTGTACTGTGTTGTGTGCATTTTAAGTGGGAAGAGTGGCGGTGTTGGTCAGTGAGGCACGAGCTGGGCTTTTAGTCATATTGCTTAAAATATAAATAACCCACGGATGAATTATTTTTAAAATGGAATGTCACGAACTTTTTGGAAAATTTCCTATGAGCAAATAAATGACTCATCTGCTGTGAATTTTAAGGTGGGACATGTCTCACTCTAACCACCAACTTAACTTCCTGTGGAAATTCAAGCGCTAAAAGTACAACAGATCACATTCACAATATGGTCACCAGCTACATCATGGGAAAACTTATTTGTCCGTCACTTTCTCGTGTACTTTCACAAGGCCTCATTGTGTGCATATTGCAAAATGTAAGAGCATGTGATGATGCACGTAGAGGAAAGCATGTGTCTGAGTGTGTGGGGGCTGTGTCTGTGTGTCTTCAGTGTGGGGGGTCATCAGTTGACTGCTCAGAGGTGGCAGTGTCAGGGTGGAGGGCGCTGAGTAAACTGTTAAATCATAGCGAGAATGATCTGAGGTGAACTCCTGGCTAATGGACTCTTTGCTCTCTGTGGGTGAATGCTGGTCCCTGTGTGGGTGCTCGGACTGTGTAGTCAAAGTCAGCTGCAAAAACACACCAGAGGCAAGACGCTCTAATGATCTGGTGAATGAAACCTCAGATTTTGTCATTTGTTATGCCATTAAACAAAGAGAGATGTGAAGACACAGATGACCACAAAATTTTCCCTGTTTCGCTATGTTCCACCCATGTGGTGGCCTCGTTTGCACTAGGGTTGGGCAATATGATGATATATATCCCTTGAGATGATGGAAATGTGTTTAGCATGAGAGATTTTGCTGCACTAAATACCAAGGTAGCTTTCCCTTTAATATCTCTGGTGGTATCAGACCATTGTGGGCAAAGCAGCAATTCAGTGAGTTGTACAATTGCTCTTGTTCTATTGGATTTGAAGACTTTTGCATTGACGTCATGAAGTATCTTGATTTATAAGCTATTTAATCCACTGGATAAGCTAAAGAAAGACTTTTCCAGTTATTCCAGTTATTTTATCAATGAATTGTTTCTCAATAACAAATGTGGGTCGCTGGTTTTATAAAACAATACAGTACATTCATTTATCATAGATTTATTCCAAAATAGTGGACTTTCACTTGTATAAAGTGTTAATTTTACATTATATAGTATGTTTGTATAGTATACATATATGGACAAATTTGTACCATGCACTGTTAAATTTGTGCCTGGGTCAGATTGCAATAGTGACCACCAATAATGACAAAAGTTCAAACTGAGAAATGTGGAATGTTACTGCTTTGGTATTGCCTTTTATGATGTTACAGGGTTTCTGTTAGCATAGTTAGGTAAGTTTAAAGCTGAAGTAGTTCATTTTTAGCTACTCTCAGACAACACAAACTTGACATATTTTCACCTTTGATATGGTACACATTATATAAATTGTCTTTTGAAGTTACATTTCTGTCTACCTGACAAATGTAAGGCCAATAGTCACTCTCTTCTTAGCTCTGTTTTGGTCTCAACCCACTACTGAGGGTGATACCTGGCTAAGATGTTTGACTTTTTTGCTAGCTAGCTTTTAGTAGCTAACTTTAGCTGCTAGATGCTCCACTGTGTTCATCAGCTCGTAGCTAACTTTGCTGTTTGGTGCTGGACAGGTAGCATGCAATGGGTTAGTCAGGTATTGCTAGGTATGTCATGTGAGCCATTGTTAGTATGACAAACATTAGTATTTGTAGTAGTTATAGTGTTAGTAACAGGGCAGCTTTAATAGAAAAAAAGGAAAAAATCTACTAAATATAAAAGGACTTCAGTGTTAGCATCAACCCAATAATGGATACAGATGCTCTCCATGCATAGTGTGACAGATTTATTCCTGTGGTCCTTCAGATAAAACTACTTTTCTGCCACTAGTCACATCTGCGTGTAAGAGCACACAAGAGCATAAAAGAAACAAGATCACTTAAGGTCAATGATTGTGAAAATTCATCTGTGGTCAACTCTCTTAGCTTGCTGATTTCACCTCACTTCACCACAACTTAGCTGAACATTTGTGGCGGCTTGGCTGAACAGGAAATGTTGATCATGTTTCTTAGAGTGCGAATGCATGGCAAAGCAGTGCTCCTTGGATATCACTGTGGATATGAACTTTGTCCTGAGCCTCGGTTTGATTTATGTTGATAAGAGTTGTTTTGCATGTGCGATGCAGGAAGTCAATCCCCTTATATTCAGGCTTGTTTTTCACAAGGGTCTCTAAACACACTTCCAAGCAGCCACGCTACAAATCACTTTGAAGCGAGAGTCACCCAAGGATGTAACATGACCCTAATTTATCATACATGGTATGAAATTAAACCGGAAAAACCTGAGCCCCATGAGCATTTTCTTGGAGTGAGATTTAAAGGAGTTCAAATCCCCGATCCCGAGACCCCCTACCTCTCCCTGAGCTTACAGAAGCTCTAACACTGAGCTCCATGAAAAGGGAGAAGAGGAGACCCCGGGGGATTGTGGGATTGAGAGATTGAAGACGAAAGCTTCTGGGGGCGGCGGTGGAGGGTACAAAAGAGAGGACACGGAGAAAGAAAATGAAAGAAAAGAAAGGGATCTATGCACCGTGGTGTGATTACAGGCTAACCGGGTTTTGTTTGTAATGTGTTCCAGATGGGGTCCTACTTTGGCTATGCAGTGGCAGCCACGGACATCAACAATGACGGGTGAGTAAATAAAGTGATGGTGACACAGATATAAAAAAAAGGGGAAAGGGTGACAGAGTGGGTGAAATGAGAGAAACAGAAATACATGTGAACTCAAATAAGAGACTAAAAATGAAAGGTGAGGTCACTGAAACTGATGTCAACAGTTTGAATTTCCCACACTGCAAATTTCACTTCCTCCTTGGAGAAGTCACACCCTCAGCTTCATGACCTCTACTGTTTCAAGTGTCTCAGTTTAAACGCAGGGGCTATTCAAGTGAAGCCAGTAAAGAAATGAGAAATGATTTTTTTTTTTTTGCCGATCCTTTTTGAACTGTAGTTAGTTTGGTATATGTATTGCAGTCATTTAAAAACGTACTTGATTTGAAAATGCTTGCTGGTAGTTGTAATGTGTATGTTGCGTGTTGAGCCCTTTTAGATTGCTATTGATTTAGTAACACTGATTTTTCAGCAGAACAGTCATAACTAATAATAACCAAGACGTAGTGACCGGGCAAAAATACGAGATATATTTGGCTGAATTAAAGTACGCGTTCACAATCTTTCAAGTATGTCTTAAAATAACAGTCAGCTGTCCAAGTGAACATTGAAACAGTTTTTGCTCGCTGTAATCTTTCCTCCTGTTAATTAAAAAGAGATCTCCTCCTAATGAGCTTTCAGTGCAAGTGATGGGGAACAAAATCCACAGTCCTCGCTCTGGATCAAGGACAAAAATGTTTTCAGATGTTTATCTGACATTAATATAGATACCCTCATTTATTGAACTCTGCGTCTATTAGCTCTGTGTCTATCGAAGCCATCACTTCCATTGGAAGGGATGTCTTAAAGGCCAATAATAACAGGAGGGATGATTACAGCAATGAAAAAATATCCATATGCATGCCTGACTGCTGTTTTATGACAGACCTGGAAAACTGTGAACCTTGCCTTTAAGGGTGAACTTGTATAAAATGATACGCAAGAATTCCTTTTGATGAGTCTTTGGTTTGGATGTTTCACTAGGTGTAAACATCATATAGTTTCCATGAAGAGCTTGAACAAACTGATACAGATATACTATGATACTGACCTACAGTTTGGAATAATAATGTTTTTTCAACCTTAAAGCTACTGAAGTGCAAATACTAAAAGTGGAAAACGCAATGCTGAAGAAGACACTTTGGCCCTTTAGTCACAGTTAAATGACTCAATGTCTTGTATCTATATTTATACCTCAGCTCTTCCTCTTACTTTGTCTTCTTCCTCTGTCGTCATCTCCATTTTTCATCTCTTGTTTTCGCCTGCCTCCCCAGTCTGGATGACCTGGTGGTGGGAGCGCCAATGTTTATGCGTCGAGGGCCCAATGGGCGTCTGGAGGAGCTGGGTAAGGTGTATGTGTACCTCCAGAGGGGCCGTCTGCAGCTTGAGCCCAGCCAGTCTCACCTCCTTGGTACGCAGGCATTCAGCCGGTTTGGCAGCTCGCTGGCTCCCTTGGGTGATCTCAACCAGGATGGGTTCAATGGTAGGTGTGATAGATACAGTACAGTGTGTGGCTGAAACTTAAAGAGTTAAATGTTGGATAGCAATAGCAGTGATTTTTTATCTAGCATCTTTCATCTCTTATCCAGTTAATGGAACAACTTTATGACATAAAAATAATTGTTCCAAGCAGGGTATTTTATATGTTATAAAACACATGTCTTGAGGGGGTCTTTAAGCCTATTTAAGGATTAATAAAATGGTAAAATGATAGAAAATTGTGAAAATTGCCCTCACAGTTCCTTAGAATCTTGAGATTGCCTTGTTTTTTGGAGAAACTGGCAAAAGCCAAAGCAATTTTGTTTACAATGACATAAAGGAGAGAAAAGCAAATCCTCACTTTTGAGACACTGAAACTAGAGAATGTTTTGAATTTTATTTATTTTATCTTATTTAATAATCAAACTTGTTTTTGATTTTGTTTTCCGTCAACTGACTAATCGATTTATTGTTCCAGCATTTGTTTAGGCTAGCTCAGATACTGTTCCAAAGGTGAAAGAGAACTTGGCGACACTAAGCAACTTACTGGTAGAGTCAGCATTTTATTCAGTGATTCAGCCTAATAAAGGAAATTACCATAAAACAAAGCAAATCACAAGAAACAATAGAACCAGTAACTATCACTAATTGTTTATTGGCGCTCAAACACAAACCTACCCCACTATAACACTGCTATAGATACATTCAATAAATGAATATATTGGATATTGTGCTGCACTCACTGTAAGTTCCTACATACCTAAAATGTTGATATTCATTCATATGGCTGGTATATACTGATTATGAGAAAAAACACATGCTGTTGCTCTTTACAATCAGATGTGGCCATTGGCTGTCCCTACGGAGGAGACGACCAGCAGGGATTGGTTCTTATATATAACGGTCATGATGGAGGACTAAAGGACACGCCCACTCAGACTCTCGCTGGCCAATGGGCATCCAGCTCTTTCCCAGCCAGTTTCGGCTTTGCTCTGAGAGGCAACAGAGATCTGGATCAAAACGGCTACCCAGGTACTGCAGGAAACTGTTCACCTCCGGATCTCTATTAACTCTTTATTCCTCTTCTTCATTTAAACCCGCTTTCCCTTCTTGCAGATCTGATTGTTGGAGCTTTTGGGGCTGACAAAGCCGTGCTGTACAGGTATGTTTAAACACTTCAGCAGTGTCATGACAGAAATACAGACAATTCTTTCTTTCTTCTGATCCTTTCATGCTCTGTGTGTTCCCTCAGAGCTCGGCCAATAGTGAGCGCGAGCGCCTCTCTCACAGTGCAGCCAACCATGTTCAACCAGGAAGAGAAGACTTGTGAGCTGTCTACTGGGAATGAAACGGTTGCTGTGTCCTGGTATGAACGCCCATTTTTTTTTCCCCCTAAAAAAGTTCAGCCCAGCTAATATATTAATAGGAAGATTATACACGGTTTGATTTCATTTGGTTGGTTTCATTCTAGCGGAAATATCTTTAATGGTTTAACAAAAAGCTTAAGAGTGGTTAAAGAGCTCTCTGACAATAACAGAACATGGAAAGTCTTGCAAATGTTATGTAACGCACATCTTAGTTCAATTTCCAAAGTTTACCCCATGAGAATGTCAAATGACTTCATGTTTGCCAGTGTCCTGTCCAAGCTGCTCTGAACTACATGTTCAGTATTCTTAGATCAGAGGGAAAAAAAAGGGGGGAAATGTACCCAGCTTTTAATCTCAATGAAGCTCTTTCCACAAGTTTTAACCATCGTATTAAACATTTTTAGACTGCTGTGAGAGGCATTCACCAAACCGGCTGGTGTTTTAGTATCTGCCTGCCCTATAGGTTGATAGAAGTGAGTCTTGTTTTGGTGTTTATTGCTGTTTTTGTTGCCTTGGAGACAAAAAAAAAAAGAGGAAATGGCAGTAAGGTGGAGTTAGCTGCATAGAGAGCGAAAAGATGGGGTGCAGTTCTGAATAAAGAAAGTTGGGGAAAGGGGGTTGGAAGTCTCTTGAAACAGGATGAGATATTGTTTGGCATTGGAAAGACTCCTAACACAGCATGAGGCATACCCCTCCCTTTACGTGAGCGTTTATATGACCGCACATGTATTTAAATGTGTTTGTCCACTGGTTTTCTAGAGCATTTGATACTTTGAATAAAAAAAATAAAAAAAAGATATATGGAAGTCATCTCTTTAAGCTCAGTCAGCATGCATGTTAAGTCTTTTTTTTTTTCTCCCATATTTTTGTCTGTCTCTAACCTCTAGTGTAAGCATCGGTTTCTGCCTGCTGGCTAATGGGAAGCACCTCCCCTCTCATCTAGGTGAGGCGCACACACACACACACACACACACACACACACACACACACATGCATACACACAGATGGTCCCTATTACCTTGCTTTCTTTGTGTGGCCACAACTATGCTGGACCTCACTGTGGTCAATTTGGCAGTTAAGATCAAGATAAAAGAACAATCATGTAAATACAGGATAACTTGGTGGGCTCTGGCAGTTTAGAAAAGTGTGTGTGTGTTTATTTTAAGTGCGTGGGTGTGTATTGTCTGTGTTCCCTGCATAGTTGTCGTCATGTGGGCCACAGCAATGCTCTCTCTGTGTGTGTGTCTGTATACTGTACAGCGCATAAAGGCGCTTCACCATGATAATGTTTACCGCTGTGTATGTGTGTGTTCGCACGCGGCGAGGCTTGCATGTAGTATGTCTGTGCAGATATGTGTTTTTCTATGTGTGCACAAACATGAACATGCATTTTTGTGTTTAATACAGGCGTACAGATACAAATGGTGGGAATATTCATTTTTTTTCTTGCCTTGTTTGTGTGTGTGTGTGTGTGTCTTTTTATGTGTGTATTTTAAAAGGCTTTGTAGTGGAGGTTCACTTAGACAGTGTGAAGCAGAACCAGAAAGAGTCAATCAGGAGGACTCTATTCCTGGACAGCCAGCAGCCCAGTCTGGTGAAGAACTTCAGCCTCGCCAACGGAGAACGCTCGTGCCATGACACCAAGATCTATCTCCGGGTCAGTTGCACTAAATTGTTTTTACACCTCAGCGTCAAGCAGATTGGGTGTGCATTTTTGAAATGTTGCCAATGATTAAATGCCATATAGGCAAATTTCTATAAGGTAGATTGAGGGCTGTATTTGGAGCTAAATGCTAACACCAGCATGCTAACATGCTCACACAGACAATGCTATCATACTGATCAGTTATAAAATAAACCATTGTCATCAATTAGCTGTAAACACAAAGCATGGATGAACAAACTGGGGAATGCCACATGCATTTGATAGATTAAAATAGATTAAAATATTGAACTATATGAAAGTTAAGGGATCCACAACATCTCTACAAATCATCCTAAAACCTCCTTTAGTGAAATATTGCAAGAGTTAAGATTGTTGTATTTGAGGTAAATCATTTAGTTGTTATATCACCTGAGTGTTATTGTTATAGATTAATATACCTATAGATTATAACACTGTACTCACCACCATCAGTGTAGAGATTGTGAAAAAGAGCTCTCCTCTGGAAAGCACTGCAGGGCCAATGAAATACAAACAGCAAACCGCTTTGCTCAGCAACAAAAAATCTTGGAAGTTCATTCTCAGCCTCTGGGAGCAGGGTGCAGTCTAAATAATCTCGGCTCAAAGGTCCACCTACTAGCTTTTTGGAGCTTTCCACCATATCTGTCTCTGGTCATTGACTTTGACAGTCTTTGGACGTTTCTGGTCTGGTGTTCACAGACAATTGATGTTGTCTGCAAGACTTCTCATTTTGTTTGGCTTTTCAGCCGCACCACCACCATCATGTCGAAACTTCAGATTGAGCCCAATAGCTCTGTAATAACTACAAATATTCACTTTTGTTTAGACCACCAAGTTTTTGATAACAGGGTTAAGGCTACCCTGTGGAGATTTTTTTACCCCTAATAGTGCTATGGAGCAATGTTTTGATGAGTGGGCTCTCCATTTTTTTGGTATCTTGCACAATGGCACATGAACAATGGCTGCTGGTGTAGGTAACGTATCAAGAAATGTAGCAATTAGCCATGTAAGGCAGGGAAGAAGAAGACTGGCAGCTAGCAAACATTGAAGGTTTCAAAATAGCCACAAAGTCAAAGCAAAGGTTTTACGAGGAAGAAAATACAGTTAGGGGTCAAGGGTACAAACAATGGGTTTTGGTGAGAAACATTGAATGTAAACATAACTTTTTTTTGTTTACAAAAAACCAAAACAAAACAAAACAAAAAACCTCCACTGGGCACCTTTAAAGTTGAACTGCTTGTATCTGCTTGTATCTTGTATCTGCTTGGACTCCATCATACAGCTGTTTTCACTCATGTCACTTTACGGTAGAAGCAGTTTACATGAATGGGCCAAAATATGAGAATAAGTCCCAGGTTGTAAATAAACTGATTTTTTTCCCTTCCTACAAAGACAGGTCATTTACAAACTGAAAAATATTGTGCAATAAGAACTGGCTATTCCTCAGATCATCTCAGGTCTATGCCTTTTATATCTTCAACACATTTTGCAGTTCTTTATCGTGGCCTTCAGGAGCCAGAGCCCTGCTGGTTTTCATCCCAGTCATCTAATCAGAGACTGTTTTGCACCTGCAACACCAGGTGAATGCAATTAACCAGTTTGTCGGACGGAGGTTAAAGTCATTTCCTAATCGACAGGGTTTGAAGTTGCCGTTTGAAGTACTATTTTGGGAGGTACATATAACTGAACACAGAAGTAAAATACTACAGTACCAATCTTCTCATCACTCAGCGGTGACCTGATCAAAGAGTATGCCTGACAAAAACACTTAAGTCATATGTGTAGATGTTCACTGTAAGGACATAATGATCCGAGCCCTTTGCTCTTTGACAGGATAAGAGATGGTTTGACTAGAAACTGCCAAGCATCCACTCGCCTGTCAGTCAACACTTATCTGTTTGCACACCATTTTTTATTCTTTAAAGGAGCCACATTATCATGGCGGGTCAAATGGAATTTGTGTCACTTCTTTAGAACATTTAAAACAGATTGAATCTTACATTTAGGCCACTAATGCTGTAACATCTGCTTTTGATTTTATATACTGTGACATGAACATCTTGTACGTTTAAAAGATTTTTGCACAAATCTGCCGTAAAAGGCTCGACATTTTTTTGCTAACCATTTTAGATACTCTGCTTAAAATGTAAGAAATGAAACTATGATACAGTCTCTTCACATCTAAAATGATGTTGATGTTTTTGTGTCTTTGAAAATGTACACCACTGTATTCAAATATTCCTTTCAAAAAATGTTTCAATGTGTTTTCTCAGCTTGTCTCTACATGCTCTATAAAGTTATGTTACTATAAATAGAACACGCTCAGTAACAGCTGGGTGACAGAACATGAATACAACAGATGCATGTTTATCATTCCCTGTAGATGACAGTGGGTTTCGTGTCACTTCCTCTTCAGCTACTCATGCCTCTCTGTCTGTTGCAGGGTGAAGAGGAGTTTCGGGATAAACTCTCTCCCATTTATATCAGTCTGAACTTTAGTCTGGATCCTCAAGCCCCAGCGGACCGGCATGGCCTCAGACCTATCCTGAATTATCAGACGGAACAGCTTATACAGCAGAAGGTATGTATATAAACTCATGTTTACCTCATGATATCATAGCAGAGAAAAGGCCACACAGTAGTTTACATCATAAACTGCTCTCAGTGACAACCTGTGTCTGGATGTTTCTGTAGTCAGCTTAGAAAAATAAAACAATTCAAATGTTTTTGCCAAAAGCAAATCTTAAGGTTAGCTGGTCAATATCAACTGTCAATAAAAGGAAATTATGTTGGTCCAAACACAGTCTTTATGCAATTTTCCTGAGGCACAAGCCTATGTTTTGTGTGTCTGTGCTTGTTTGGTCACTTCCAGACACCAAAGGAGTGTGTTGCGCTAACGTGGGAGGAGAGGCTGTGTTTATGCAGATGATGCAGTGCAATTTTGGGGGGTCATTTTGGCACAAAATTGCTCAGAGCACCTCTTATCACACACGCAGGCGCAGGACAGCTTTTTATGTTAGGTTTTGCCTCTTTCAGTTTGCTACACGTTCTTTCATCTACTGCAGATTGACATGAGCATCAAAATGCAAGTTTGTTTTTTAAGGAAGATTCTTAGCAATAATATCATCCACATGAGTGTAATCTAGTGACCCAGAGTTCAGAAATACGCTCGAAATACGTACGTGAGAGGAGCTCATGTGATTGGTCATGACTGAAGCTCTGCCTCGAAAGCCGCCTCCAAACAATAATGTATTCAGTCTCTCCTCCACTTTGCGCCTGGCTGAGCCCAGAGCGCGCCAACGCTGATTGTTGGGAAAATTGCAAGAGCTTGTTGGTCGCACCCACACACACACACACACATACCACATGCCAAGAATTAAGACTTGGATCTGCACCTGCGCCCTATCTCAGGATAATAGGGCCCAATGTGTTTCCTGGCAAAAAAATCCCGTGTTCAAAATTTCATGT
Source organism: Euthynnus affinis (assembly GCA_029490765.1). Lineage (NCBI taxonomy): Eukaryota > Metazoa > Chordata > Actinopteri > Scombriformes > Scombridae > Euthynnus > Euthynnus affinis. The sequence continues at coordinate 5,555,008 of CM055840.1, read as the reverse complement.
GTTTCAGATTGTCGTTAGATTTGTAGCTCATTTGATTACAACGCAAGAAATCATGGAATGGAATGCATGATTGAACCCAACGAGTAATGTCGGCTGGGTTTAATCGCTACACGTTTTCACATCCAGCGGTGAAGGTCAGACAAAAATGTTCCGTTTTTTTTTTCCTTTCCAAAAATTGTCAGATTCCAAACTAGTGTTTAGAGACTGAAAAACTTTCACATTAAATGAGATAATTGAATCTGTCATTTCATTGCCTCAGTCAACCCAAATATCCACGCTGTCAGTAAATGAGTTCAGTATAAATCAGTCAGCGGATTCATCTATTTCATTTACAGTGTTTTGCTGCTTGAACATGATGTTGGAAAAAACCCCTTTTTCAGAAACATCAGTGTTGAGAAATCTTTCCCAACCTTTCAAACCTGGATGTCCACGGGGCACTCTGCCATTTTCATTTCTCCTTGGAAGGAGGATATGAAGTGTATCTGTGTTGAGTTGTAAAGTGTATCTATATATTGCATTACCACACTAAACATCTAGACCAAACCACTTATACAGCCACACGCCTTGCATTTTATGACCTAAACAGATGGTCACCACAACGATTTCCAGCAGAGAGAGAGAGAGAGAGAGCTGAACACATGGCCTGATGAATATTTTCACAATACTTTACCGACACACGTTCACCCTTGAAAACCACAGCACATCTCCTGCTGTTTACATTTTGCACGCAGGAAATTTATTTGAATGGCAAAGACGGAGGTTACGGGCTGCCATTTCAAAATTGAAATCAAATGTAAGGCTCCTTTATAGTGTTGAACCCCATATGGTTAGAGGTTGAGGGTCAGAGCTGATGGAGCAAGAGCTGATTACTGCACTCTGGTCTCCATTGGTAGTTTTTTTTTTTTGTTTCGTTTCCTAGAGTTGGAGGGTTTATGGAGGACTGGCGAGTCATGGCTTTGCAAAAACACAGAGGGAGGACTGACAGCTCTGTTTGGGTGGGGCGGCGCTTGGCCCTCAGACATCTGGTTGTGGTTTGTTTATGTATGTTGCCAGTACTCTCCTCCACCAGGCAAGAACCATAGTCTGAAAGTGTGCACATGTTTATGTGAGTAATATAAGGGGATGTGCGTATGTGATGTGGGCGTGCGTGTGTATCATGTGCTTGTAACTGACTGTTTTTTAACAGAATACACCCGACTTTTTTTCTGCCCAAAAACCTTTAAGGCAACACTATAAATCAAACCTGTTGTGGTTCTCTCTTCTCCTCATATGAAAGGAACTGACAGACTTTTGATCCAACGCTCAGTGAGCTTAAGTGATGAGAACACAGATGCGAAAATCATCTATGAGCCCAGTAAAATGTGGATCCTGATGCTTCATGCTAACACTGTAGTTTCCACTAGATGCTAGCATGGTTAGCCTGCCTTACTGTGAGTTCACACCACTTCAGTGTCAGTCCATGTCCATTATAGCATTGTAGATAATCACTGACTGGCTGGTAGGGTGTGCACAGAATTGTTGTGTTTTTGTTACTTTAGAAGGAAGGAGGGCCTGTTTCATTTTTCAACCTCACCACTAGATGCCACTAAATCCTACACACTGCACCTTTAAAATTCTGCCATCTATCCCATCTCCCTCATAAAAAAATAATCCAGAATCTATAAATATGCAAATGTATTTCACTGTAAAGTCTCATTCTCATTGTTTGTGCACCAGAGTCTTCAAGTTTCCACATCACACTTACGTAAGTTGCATATTGGACCAGGATTAGCTCCAAACTAGTTGTGATATCACAAGTCATGCCCATAGGCCGACCACTTAAAATAAGATTTTCAGTGAGCGCAGAGAAACTTTCCACTTTCAGCAGTTGAATGTGAAATGAGCCTTCAGCCTTCTGCACAGTGAAGCTCCAACATCCAGCTGTAGGAACAAGAAGAAAAAAAACATATATTTGAATGGAGGGAGACATTAAGCTATAGCCATTCAATGTATTTGCATTCTGTAATTACTTTTCTATATGTTGGTCCTCCATAGGTCAGTTGTATTATTTCTGGCAGAGCATTTTTGATTCCCCAAGTGGTTTAAAAAACAGAAGACGAAGAAGAAGAAAAAGAATACATGGAATAAAAAAGACAACATGTCTGGTTCAGTTGCATCAAATCAGGCTGAATCTTTTTTTCTAAAGGATTTTTCTTACTTTTCAAAACTTGGCACATATATCACCCACAATGTAACTCAGTCAATGACAGCATATTGGGAGATTCTGGTGTGTTATGCTAGTAGCAGCTAATGTAGCCATGAGCCACTAGCCTTAAGCAGAGATGAGGAGCAGGCTACAGAGGTCTGGTAACCTTTCAGACTTCTTTAAGTTTCTATCTTTTGTAGTCTTCAGCCCCAACCAACACTGACTCAAGTGACATAATTTGAGGCAATTTATCAGATTTTGCACAGCTCCCTCTGGAGCCACAAATTCAACTCTTCCACATAATTAGGCAGTAGTACTTCCCAACACCTGGAAAAAAGACTTTGATGTGTATAATTAGTCAAGTTCCCCTCATAGTCATTGATGCTTCTTTTTAAAAATGAGTTTCTGCTGGTACCATTTGATAAAAGAGTGTTCCCAGATGTTTATTGTAAGCATTTTACTATTGCTATAATACTTAATTTAGATTCTTAATTTGTTAGTGCTCCACAGTCACTGAGCATAGTCTTAGCATGAAGCATAGCTAAGGATCCACCAGGTGTTCTTTTAATGCCTGTGTTTTCATTGCCTCACATTTTTACGTCGGACAACATGCCAAGAGCATGGTCTATTCTTTTAAAAGCTGGAGGGAAACATGGGTCACATGGATCAAACTGATGGGAAGATGAAGAGATGAAAGTCGAAAAGAGATGAAAAGTGTTAAGATGGGGGGGGGGGGAGATAAGCTGGGGCTCATCACTTGATCTTAGTAAGTCTATTACAGAGCGTGTGCGCTTCATGTCTGTTTGCTGTTAAATGACCAATAGCTTTTGCATCCTGAGTGAATGTAAAACCAGAAACTTGAATGAAGGATCTCCACTGAGACATTGTTAACCATTGCCAGGCTGATTCTTTGCACTCTGTAGTCCTCCATAGCATTCTTTTGGAATCTAATGTGTCCCATATGTTGGAGAGATGAGGGTACGGCAACAGTGACAGTACGGCTCAGTGAGCTACATAGGAGGAAAATGAATGGTGGAGACAGAAGAAGAGAGAAGAGAGAATAAGGGGGGAAAAAAAGCTCAAGGGACATGCTGGAAAAGACAATACATCAAATCAAATCACATTTATCTGTTACTGCGGTTTTTACCCAGTCATCTGTCACGTAGGACTGAAGAGCAGATTGAGCCTTATCCTCTTTAAAATTTGGGGTTTTTGCTCCTTTTGATCGAGGCTTTTTCCTCAAAAATGTAATGCTTGTTTAGATGGAATTAATCATCCTTACATTCTCTTAAACTTTCCCTTTCTTCTTCTCCCACATTCAAAGCACATGTTACGTTTATCCTGCAAGCATGAAAGAATTCTTTCACACAACTTTTTGGCATCTGGTTGTTGCAAATATTGTATCAGTGTTGCGAATAAATTGAGGTTAGTATAATCTATATTCTCCCATCCTTCCATCGTGAATTTTGTGTAAGGCAGTGGCGCCACAATTAATTTAGAAGTGGGGATGATGTAATAGACTAGTAAACTTTTTCAATTCAGCTTCCTTTCAATCTCAGCTCAGCCTACCGTTTATGTACAACTAAAATATGGTAAGAAATGCGTTCCCACTGCTCTTCGGGGTACTTCCAGATCGAAATGGTAACAGCTTTTTTAGCACAGTGGTCCGCCAACAAGCCGCTAAAAAGGTTAGGCTCAAAAGGAGCTTCCTGGCTCCTCATGATACAGACCCTTATGTTTTCCACTCTGAGATCTGTTACACTGTAACCAATCAACCAACCAACCAGTCAATGTTTTTTCCAAAGAAAATCAAAATTCATGCCCTATTTAAGTCTTTTTAAGTATTTCCATCCAATATGCCTACTAACCATAGACCAGAAAAAATATATGGACGTGCTCACCATGACCATGAAGCCTTGAATTTGGCGATTTGACTGTCGCCATCTTGGATTTTTTAAAGAAGTGACCAAAAATATGGATAAAAAGTCTTGTTGCCCCCACAATGGTGTATGGCTTTTGTAAACATCCACTTCCTTGGAAGCTTTTCTCTCTCCATACCTTTGGACTCTGTTCCCTGAATACCTCTCTCTATTTCACCCATCATATCCATCCCTCGCTGCTCCCACTTCCTCCATTTATCTCTATGCTGTCTTTCCCAGGCCCAGATTCAGCTCGATTGTGGAGAGGACAACATCTGCGTCCCTGACCTGAAGTTGGCCGTTCACGGGTGAGAAGAAATCACCTTTCGATTACTTTACCTGATTCAAAAACACAAGTGAAACCTTTGGGCTGTGCAATGCTGCCACAGATTCCCCTCTCTGTGACCAATCCAACACAACATACTGTAGTTTCAACCTAAACTAAGGAAAGTTCTTACATTTGCACACATAGTGTCTGGTGGGTCTTTCCTTCGGTGCACATGAAGTGATGCATTATATGTTTCTGGTTAGTGTGGACTGAACAGAAGAAGAAGAACTGCATAGTTAGCATGAGCTGCAATTGCCGTCTTGGCTGAGCAGACAAAGTAAACAACACTACTCACAGGAACCGCACACAAAAAAGCTGCTGCAGCACAGACCACACTGGCCACAGCGGTATTAACTGAGGTTCTTTGCCATTTTCCCCTTATAAAGTTGTTTTCGTTAACGAGTTACCAAACAGTTGCTTATTCACGCATCCTGCTGACATGGAGCAACCTTAGCATTCATTTGGTGTTGTGTTTTTGGCCATTGGATAAATGGAAATCCAATACTGACTCTCCTTTTAGCTCTGTTTTCTCTTCTGCTGCTGCTTGTTGCCAGAAGCAAAGTTAATGAGGTTGCATGCTGTAATACCAAAACAATCTGATTTGATAATATAAAATATCGATTAGTGAACCAAACAACACAGAATAAATGTAATCATATAATTGAACCACAAATGTAGATGTGACACCTTATGGAATTTTAATGACGTGTCATGATGTTAAAAAATACAGATAAGGTGGAGTAACAACCAAATTTGGATTCAGTGTTTTCTTGGATAGCTCTGAATGTATGATCACATTTATATCATGGCCACCAAAGATGATTGTACATTTTAGTTTTTTTTAGTCTATGAAGAAACATTTTTTAGGGCTGCAACTAACAATTATTTTAATTATGAAATAATCTGTTGATCATTTTCTCAATGAATCGATTAGTAGTTTCCATAAAATGGCAAAAAATGGCAAAAAAAAATGTCCATCATTGTATCTCAGAGCCCAAGGTGGTGTCTTCAAATGTCATGTTTTGTCCACAATACAAAGATATTCAGTTCACTGTCAAAGAAGACTAAAGGAGCCAGAAAAAAAGAGAGAATTTGTACATTCTTTTCTTTAAAAAAAAAAAAAGACTCAAAACTATTAACTGATAATCAAGATAGTTGGACAACACTGCACATATTCCTGCTTGATGGTTTCAAGTTATTCCACTGATTGAAAGTTGGCGGCTGTGACGCAGAAAAACAGCCAATAATACTCCAGCAAGTGCAGGGAAGAAGAAAGAGCAAGTAAGCAAATATGGTTGAAAAACTATGGGCTTCAATATATTCCAACAATTGTTTTTTTCAAATGTTTTACGAGGTAGAACACACATTCAACATGTATTTTAGGCTTTAAGAATACACACGGTGCAGTGAGAAACACTGAAAATAATCTTCTTTGTTTACAAGAAAACTCCGCAGTGTACCTTTAAACTGATGGTCTCTAATGGTCATTGTCAGTGCCTAAATGTAAAGTATCGAGTGTGGAGAACATGTAAAAATCAAGAATAGAACAATCAAAAGAGACAAAGCTTTGGAACGACACACGAGGAAAGTTTTAGCTGTGGAAAATAAACATGATGCATGTTCTGTGAGAGCGCTTCAGACACAATGATGGGATGCTCTTTGAAGCTTGTAACATGCCTTCACTGGAATACCGACTCTTGGCACACTCGCCTATTAATGTTAATTAATCATGTGTCTTTATTTGTGAATAGACATCAGCCAGATATCTGGCGATGTTTCAGTCCATTCACAGAGCGAACGCAGACACAAGGCTCAGACTTTCTCCTTCCAGCCAAGCGCTGTTTTGAGGAGTGTTTTGCATTACATGGCCATGTGATTTCTCTTAGCTGCAGAAATACAATCAGTGCTAAAAGTTTCCCATGAAAACTCAAAGATCTGCTTTTGTAGTTGCCACGGGACCAAACTCCAATGATTCAGCACTTTCGCTAAACTGAATTTCCCTTCGCTGACATACTATAAGACGCAGCATTTTTTTTCTTGCTCGCCAAGAATTCGCAAACAGTTGGATGTTTAACATTCAGGGGCGCAGAGGTCTGTCACCGGTGTTTGACTTGTTCCCTCTGCCTTCAATTATGTTTTTGAGCTTCATTATCCACTGTTATATTTTCCCAACAAACAAATCTCATTGTAGGTCACATCTCGACTACGCACTTCTGTCCATTCCAGGCATCTGCTGGGTGTTGGTGTTAGGGTATCAGTGCTGCTTCCTCTGCATTCACTAAACTTGCCTGCGCCTAATTAAAATCATCTGGTGGATGTCTTACCTAGCGAGGGGTCACTGCGTCCAGACCCTCTGAAGACGAGGGGGGGGAGGGGAGGAGGAAACATGAAATGAAAGAGGAACCCCAAAATTTGACCCTCGACCAGACTCCTTTCTCGTCTTTCTGCTCAATAGAAACACGAATTTACTACCGCGAAGCTGTTGGGGGAGGGTCGGAGGGCGTCGAGAGGATTTATCACTACACTGAACGGGCGTTTGCACACAGGGGCGTCACTGTGAACACACAGAATAAGGTGGGGGTCAGTTTCCTGAGACAAATCACAGTGATCAGATTTGGGTCATTTCCCAGGTCGGTCATGGAGAGATATGCAGGAGAAAATGGCCTTTGGGGACTATCTAAAACACAGATGCATTGTCTGGAAAGACTTCACGTCCCTGCTTTTCATTACATTTTACAATAGCTTCTTAGGCATTTTTGTCATGCACTGCACCAAGCGAGTGAAAAAGAACGCAGCAGCAGAGACAGGAAAAACCGTGCCAGCGTATGAAGGCTGTAAAAGAAAGCTGCTGTTTTCAGTCATTTTAATTGTAGTAGATAAATGTGCTTTTCAAGACTGACAAAAGATAATGGCTGTGTAACATACACTCACTTAAAAAAATACATCAATCATCATCATCAATACATCAAGGCACATTAATGTTATGCATCTTTAATCTCCTGATTACATGTGCGTTCAAATTTCAGTGTAGGAGTTTGAAATTTCTGACTTTGGGGACTCCTAGTGGTAGTTTTAACTCCACACTCTTTTGTCTTCTTCCCACAAAGAAAACTTTACTATCAGAAGATAGCAGTCACTGGGTACATTAGGAGCGTTGATCAAGTTATTCAACTATATAGATTTAGATCTCTGGTTTCAAAACTTGCTTTCACACTTGCTGTCTCTCCACTCTGGAATTCACGACTCTTTGCAAATCATTATTCATATTAGCAATGGATCAAATGACTATGTGCAACATTAGCGTTGCTTGTAGTGATGAACTCACAGAAAAAACCCCACCCAAGTCTGCAGTTTCTCTCAGCTCTGTGAAGGATTCATGAGTCTTTCAGCTCATGATTTTGGTTTTAAGGAACGCACCTTCGCTGTTTTGGTTCAGTCTCACCGCTCTCATCAACCTCACTTCCAGCAGCAGTAGGCGGCTTTTTCGCGATTAGCATCTTTTTTTTTGTGATTAGCATAGTCAAGCCAAAACACTAAAATATCAAGTGAAGATGGTAATATACTAACTCTTTACTGAATATCTATTAATCCTCACAAATATGACAATCTGAAGATTAATTTTATTTATCTACAAAATGAATTCTTTAGGTTTTATTAATCCACACGGTTAAACTAAACGAACTAAACAAAATTTCTATTCTGTTCTATCTATTCTCTATTCTATTTCTATTAGAATATTACATGTCACAGTCCAGCATGGGTTCTGTAGTTATCTTTCAGCTACAGTATATACAATCCAGGGGGCTACAAGGCCATTTTAATAGATGTCAGCAACCTTTTAAAGAGTGAATCATTTGTGGCTGTAAAACATTTCAGAAGAAGAGTAATGATGATGTTTTGCTTTTCCTCTCCCAGTGACAGGACGGAGGCTTACCTGGGTGATGAAAACTCCTTGAGCTTGACCTTCAACGCCAGGAACGAGGGGGAGGGAGGGGCGTACGAGGCCGAGCTCTACGTGGTGCTTCCCCCGGAGGCCGACTACAGCGGGATAGCACGCAAAAATGTGGTGAGGAGGGCCGGGGTATTTGTTTGATGTGTTCTTTGCATGGTCACATATCACATCATCACCGTGCCTGACACTGAACACCAGCAGTTATTATTTGATTCCTTTATTAATCCTGCAACTTAAGTACAAATAACAGATCTTTGGCTTTCATAACAGCATACTGCATGTTTGCTTTTCACTTGATTTTTGTTTTATTTTCCAACAAAGTAGCACTTGAATGCAGCGCTGTGCTGTGCTGCAACCGATGTGGAAAAAGCCACATTGTGTGTGTTCCCACGAACATCTGAGTAGAGTAAAAACACACACGCAAAAAAGGAAGAATTGGCAGAAAACACATCATAATCCTTGTTATAAAAACTGTCTGTCTACCAAACATGTATTGTCATATCCTGTATAAAAAAAAGATCTTAATACTTTACATTATGTAAGTTCAGTTTCGAAACTACAAAATACAGACAAACTTCTGTCTGTGAGGCAGGTGATTAGTGACTAGTAATCATAATACCTAAGAGATGAAGACAGCGTTTGATGTTTTTGTGTCTTTTCCAGAGCCTGACTCAGCTGACGTGCACCTATGAGGCAGAAAACCAGACCCGCTATCTTTTGTGTGATCTCGGGAACCCCATGAAGCCGGGTACCAGTGTAAGAGCCAACAAAGCCCACATGTTGTCTTTGGCCTTTTTTTTTCTTCTTTTTTTTGTGCTTCAGTACAATTAAGTCAAGTCGATTGTTCTTGCATTGTCTTATTCATACACAAGCAAACTCAACCAGTTTCTACATTTACCTGGTAAAACATACAAAAGATGTATCAGACTTTCATGTGGAAAGAGGATTATCTGCTGTTTCCAAAAGTAGGGGGGATATCTAAGACCAGAGTACGAGTCCAGGTTCTGTTTATGACTCTTTATTGTCTCGTCATAATGAGATTTTTTCCCCTTCTGGTACTTTTAAGAGCGAAAACTGCCTTTTCAACCTTTTATCACCACCAATAAAATCTGTTGGACTTAAATACTCATATACATGGCAAAGGCCGTTCTAGCTTTTATCTGCTAAAGGCTATAAAGGGAAAAATAGAAAAGTAAAGGCTGCCTGGTAAAGAACTGAGAGAACAAATTACACAAGAAAATCAAATGTAAGACATCCCTTTCATTTCACATGTCTTTTTGGATTAATTGTGTGCATTTTTTTTTGTGGGTCGTTTCCTAGTTATGGGCTGGCCTCCGGTTCACTGTGCCAAGACTGAAGGATACTCACAAAACTGTACAGTTTGAGCTCCAAATAAGAAGGTAGGTCTCTCTTTAGAGCCAAGTACTGTGTAAATTTAGTTTAATTTTGACACTGACAGATTTTTTTTTTAAAACTTTTGGTTTTTAAATGTCTTAAAATCCAAATTTCAGATCACATTTAATAAGATTTATTCCAGAATTAATGATATCCTGACAAATTTTATTTTGAAAGGTAGTTTTCCATGGTTTTGACAGGTGATAATAAATGTTTCTGAAACATTCAACTTCTCGCCTTTGTGTTGTGTATCTTGCAGTAAAAATGCGAACAACTCAGAGAGCGAGGTGGTGTCGTACGAGCTGGAAGTGGCTGCGATGGCCGATGTCATTCTGCAGGGGTGAGGCTTCATTACTAATTCAACCACTACGTCGTTATGTTACATAAACATTCTTATCATCGTGTGTTTCCTGCCGAGGTTAACTCCTAAAGTTTGCGTTCGTCTCTTGCAGCGTTTCTCGGCCAGACAAAGTCATCTTTCCCCCTCCCAACTGGACCGCTAGTCAGACTCTGATGGAAGAGCAGGATGTTGGCCCGGAGCTTCAGCAGGTCTACGAGGTAAGCTGTGATTTATTACAAAATCTATCTAATGCGCTTTGAGATGTGGTAGTTTTATGCATTTTTTTGACATTGCCAAAATAGGGATGGCGATGGATGTTGGTCTGTCAGTCCACCACTCTGGTCCAAACTAAAATATTGCAACAACCATGGAATGGACTGCCTTGTATTTTGGAACAGACACTCATGATTCCCAGATAATCCTACTGAATTTGGCGATCTCCTGACTTTTCCTCTAGTGCCACTAGTGGATTAACATTTTTGACTTCAGTGAAATATTTCAACATCTACCTGATAGACTGGCACAAAATTTGGTCCAGACATTCATGTTTCCCAAATGATGAATCCTAATAACTAGTGACTTTTCATCTGGCACCATTATCAAGTTAAAATGTATCCAATATTTTGGTTTACGACCAAATGCCTGCATACAGATAACGGTCCTGTCTGCCTCAGCTGTATTTGTCTATGCTAATTAGCAAATTTAGCATGCTAACAGGCTAAATTAAGATGGTGAAGATGGTGAGCATACCTGCTTAACATCATTATGTCATCATTAGCATGCCGGCATGCCAATGTTAGCATTTAGCTCAAAGCACTGCTGTGCCTAAATCAGACTTGGCTGTAGACTCTTAGTCTTGTTAAAATTCTCACAGCTGTCCCATATCTGTTGTTTTCAGTGATATTATAATATTGTAAATGAAAAAGTGGTTGGACTATATTTTCATCCAGTGATTATTAAGCATCACAAATCTTCATATAAACCGCATCAGGTGGGAAATGCAGCTGTCCGTCATGACGGTTTCTTAAACAGAAACGGCACCTAAGTTCCAACTGTCTCTCTCTTTCAGTTGGTGAATAACGGTCCAAGTGTGGTCAGCCAGTCCACGTTACAGGTGAGATGTCCTCTGAGGGCTCACGGCCATGAGCTGCTCTACCCCGTTGAGATGATCACTGAGGGGCCGCTCAGCTGCTCCTCCAAACACACCTTCAATGCACTAAAACTCAAGGTGAGGACACACACATGCACACACATACAAACAGCTGGGTTAACATGGCGAGGCCGTTACCTTCAGTCTGTTCTCGGCCATGAACATCTGACTGTGTTTGTTCATGACCCCCGACAATGTTTTTTTTTTTTTTTTACGCACGCAGCTCCAGCCTCCAGCAGCAGAGAGTCCCACGTCACTGAAAGCCAGCGCCGAGCACCACATCCAGAGGAGGGAGGTGACCAGAGATCCTCTGGCTGAACAAGGAAACCTGGTGAGATAACGTGGAATGGAAAGGAAATCCAGTTATAAAGGTTTTTTTTTTTTTTTAGGGAAAGCAAAGATAAATAGAAGAGAACATTTATTCTCTGCCAAGCATTTGTAATGCTGCTCAATAAACCTTCCATAAACCTTGAGTCTGAACGAACCGCTTCACTTTGATCTAAACAGGAGGAGATCTGTGTGTCCAGAAATGGTCGTTTAGCCTCACTTACCACAAACACGGGGGAGCAGGGTGAAATCATAAACTATCAGATTTCTATTATCAGATTTCTCATCTGATGGCAAGCTTTAACAACTTAGAAGTGTGAAATGACAAAATTTTCTTTTTCAACCTCTTGAGAACATTAGTTCCTCATCAGGACAGAACCGTTGACTCAGTCTGTCCCAGTGAGGCAGCAGGAGGTGTTTGTTTTTCTCCTTCTCTTTCCTCCTTGAGTCAGCATGTGGAGGGAATCACTGCGATGCGAGTCTGTAGAGCTGTTAACTCTTTAAACGCACCACAACAGAAGCTCTTTAAATAAAATAAATGAGTCTTGTGTTGGTTATTTAGCTCGATGCGTTTTCATTAGCGTAACTGAAGTGTGCTATAATTTTTTTTCTCCTCTTCTCTCCCGAGAGGTCTTTGCACATTTATGTAATACATTTAAATAATAATAGTCCAGTTAGACGGTAGCTCTGGCCTCTGTACTTGAAGACGATTTTGATTATAATGAGATTATTTCTTTCAACAGAGGAAACGGGAATAGATATACTGAGCTCTGGTCAACATCTCCCGCTGCTTGCGGTAATTGTTTGTGAGATAAAGTTAATTCGGTTTGTGATTCACTGGCTTGTTTTGGATGACTTGCGTCACTGACTGTAATGTTTGACAGCTCATCTCTTCAAATGAACCTTTTGAATTGGAAAAATCCGACCACATGTTTGAAGAATAATCATGTTGTGAATGTTGAGTGTTACTATGCAGCTCCCTTCTGAAGAATACTTCATTTCTATTAGAAAGTCAAAGCAGGATTAACCTACTCCTCACAATCTCTGTGCAGTGTGCTGTAAAACTACCTGCTCTTAATTTTCTATGAGATTATTTGATTGAGCACAAATTAATTTGGGGATATGCAACATATAAAGTGCAAAATTTAAACAAAACAAAAAAGTATACCTAATTTCACTTAATTAAAGGTGCAGTGTGTAGAATTTAGTGAAACCAGCGAAAGTATAAAATCACCTTTAAAATTGTGTTTTCATTACTTTAGCCTTTTATATCTACATAGGGAGTGGGTTTCCTCCATGGAGCCTGCCATGTTGCATCACCATGTTTCTACGGTAGCCCAGAACGGACAAACAAACCAAACACTGGCTCTAGAGAGGGGCTTTTTGCATTTTTCGCGGCCATCATGGAGGGAAGGGGTGAATGTGAATTGTTGCAACCTCACCTCTAAATGCCACTAAATCCTACACACTGGTCCTTTAAGTAAACTTACTATAGATCCGTGTGTTCTGATAATTAGACTACGTTTTACACTTCTAGGAAGCCTATAATGTTTGAGGCTGTGGGGCAGTTCCCTGCTTTGCCCAGCTGGTAATCTGGCCTTGTCTATGTCACAGTGCTGCCAAAACCATTTGACTGACTGGTGATGTCTGGAAGGTGCTGTACAGAAAACAGCACAGGAACTAATAGTGAACTATCACACCAGAGATCTCTTTGATTACCGCTGGCTTCTGTAAATTCTCTGACACACTTAATGGAGAACTTCTCTACAGACAAGATGTAGATGTTAACTTCTTAAAGTTCTTTAAAAAAGATGCAAGATGCTGAAACATATTGGTGTGTGACTACTAGACCTTATTCACTCCTTATTCACTCATTAGTAAATAAGGAATATTGTTGGATGCTACCACTGACTGTGTTTGACTCTGTCCCGTCACAGACCTGCTCTGCAGTGGAGTGCTGGCAGCTGCAGTGTAACGTCGGGCTGCTGGAGAAAGGAGCCAGTGCCATCCTGACCGTTCGCTCCAGACTCTGGGCTGAAACCTTCATTGAGGTGAGACTATATGTTGCTCTGCTCTGCAGTGCTTGTTTGTACTGTTGATTATATACTGTTAGTACAGAGAAACTCCAGGAAAAGCCCGACGATGCAAGAAAACCAACATAGCATTAGAGAATTTATACTGCCTTTCGTTGTAGGTCACTAAACAACAATTACAGATTGTCTGTCCCGGCACAGATTGGCTATAAAGAGATCCCAATTCTGCATGACATGCTTTTTCAATACATGATCTACTCATTTTATAGCTTACTTTTTTTTTTTTAGCAGAAATGAATGTACTTGTTTTCCCTTATTTACACACAACCTTGTTAACATTAGTATATTTTATGGAATCAATACATGGCATTACCCATATACTCTTGTGGTTAACACTGGCATTCTATTAAAAAATGAGTGTGCATTATTATTAATGGTCAGTTAACATCTAAATGTTGTTTCAGGGGATTTAGAATTTGAATTTCAATGTTGAGCTATAACTTTGGGGGATAAACACACAAAAAAACCCCAAACCCTAAAAATACTGACTTTTGCCACAAAATATGCAGCCTTCAAATATCAGTCCCTTATTAAAATATCTGTTTTTTCCAACTGTGTCCTGCCTGTCCGCAGAGGCCCTATAAGCAGTTTGTTCTGGAGTGCTCTGCTCAGTACGAGGTGGACAAGATGCCTTATTCTATTCCTCCCAAATTCAAGCCATCGGGATCCAAAAAGGTAAACTACATGGGATTCTTTTATTGGATTTTTCTAAAAAAAAAAATCAGGAACTTGTAAAATAGCTTGTTTTCCATATAAATGTCAGTGTAACATGATACAAAATCTGCACATGGATGTCGTGGTTTCCTGTTGTTCAGGTGGTGACGGCTGTGATGTGGAACAAGCCGGACAGTCTGTTCCATGTTCCTGTGTGGATCATTATCCTGGCTGTTCTAGCTGGACTTCTATTACTCTCCCTGCTCATATATCTACTGTACAAGGTAACAAGCTTATAAATAACCCTACTTATACCTTCACAAAAAGAACATCAGGACACCTCAAGAACAGTTCAATTGGATTATTATATATGATAATAATATTTTCAGTTTTTTGTTGTGGTATCTTTAGAACGGCTCTTATCCAGGGCTACCATCCTACTTTTCATTCAACCAGTCACAGACTTTGTTCACAATTAGCCAGTAGTGACTTGTACTCTATGCCACAAGTTTGGGTTTTTAGGTAACTGTTAGAATGGTTCTAAAGCCATTCATGCAGTGAAATATTAACAACTGCAACTTGTGTGTGTGTGTATCAATAACACTAAATGCACTACCATTGGTTCACTGTCATTGAATGTGTTACTGATTTTCCATGAGGGGAGAGCTAGGCTTTGCTGAAGAAGTGAGAAAATGTCCTGTCAGTCATTACTGAGGGATGAAAAAGATCATTTTCAGCTTACAGAAATAAACCATTAGTTCTGTTTGAGTGTGTTCGACTGGACTATGGGTGTGTTTGTTTTTGGTAAGGAGATCATTAAATCTGCCCTAAACAAATATTTTTGTTCCGCAATCTATTAAATGAAAATGTGAAATGTGAAAGATGACGCTCATAGATTAAAAAAAAAAGAGTTTTATCATCTGATTCAGCGATTTTCCTCAACATGCTTGAGTGTTTTAGTATTTTCAGCTGCTTGTTTTGGTCTCACTGGTCTTGTCAATCCCTGCTTCCAGCATGATAAACTGACTGTACATTACCCGTCCAGTTCCAAACAGTAGACTGACAGAACAAAAAAAGCAACAACCGGAGAAAAAAAAATGAAAAAAGTGCTGCTTTAATGTCCTAGTCTTTACACTTTGTTGTCTCCTTATGCGCATATTTAATCATTTCTTGATAACATGTTTTAGCATTTAAAAAAAGTTAAATTGGAAGGCAACAAACTTTTTATTTTTATGTCACAAAGGACTTTTTGGGTGTGGAAGTCTCACAGGGTGTACACAGGGTGTACACAGGGTGGGGCGGTGTGTCCATGAATGTGTGTATTAGTATCAGTATGACTAATATGACTAGCTCCACTGAAATCATCTTCTTACGTCAGAACTCAGCCATGCTCTGATGGGCCAACGTCAGAAATGACATTTTTTTGTAATGCACAGTTCTGTGTAAAACAACAAATCATACAATTTTTTTGTAAAAGCCATGAAAGAGATAGGAAATATTCATTTGCTGCTATCTCCCTTTTGAAAAGTCTAGACTTTGTCAGATTGATTTGCATCTGATCTTCCTCTCTCCGTGTTTCCCTCCAGATGGGCTTCTTTAAAAGGTCAGATCCGTATGGTACAACCATGGAGAAGGCCCTGCTCAAACCCCAGGCGTCCTCTGAAGCCTAGCTCCAACACGGAGCCTCCCCTGCAGCTGTTCCACAGAACTGGAATTATCGTCACATTCCTAAATAACAAAACTCGCTCATCATAAGCAGGCAACCCATTTATGAAGGGACAAATATGGGTGCTGCATCACTGGAATACATCATATCTGATGCTGCACTAGAATGCCAAAGCAGGAAAAACTACAATGGCCATGCAGTTGAGTATGCACTGCTGTTTTGGACGTTAATTTATACAATCAGAGCAGGATTTATGAAGCTTCTGCAGAAAAAAAAAAAGCAACAAGGACTTGATTCATTGAAGCTCATCCCTGTGGAAAAATGTTTCTTTGGAAAATAGTCCTCGGTGTGTTGAACAGGAAAAGATTAAGATTTAACAGCCTGTATCAGTCCAGGAAAACAAACGCACCTCCAACAAAAGGCACTAATGCGACGGTATTCCTTATTCTCAAAAGGTGTATATTAAGCCATGTTTGCAATCCCAGTGTTTGATATTTCTCGAGGTTTCCTGCTTTTGTATGTTCTATACACCAGTTGTTATTTATGGCACAGTGTTTTCCTATTGATTGTTGAATGTTGTACTGTACTGTCTGCAGGACAATCCTGATCAAAATGCAATGTTTAACTTGAATTATTCCTCTCCCATATTGGGAGGTATTTTGTGTATGATGTCATGTATGTAATGTGTTCATTGTGTTATGACCCATTGGTGTTGTGGCCCAGAATAAAGCCTAATTTTGTATACTCACCCCAAAATGTCGATTTGCCGGCTGTTAGCAAACAAAACCCCTTGATACTGATATGAGATACTGTATGTGGGCAACGGACCAGTGCACTCTTTACTGAAAAACTGACCAGTACATCACAAAGACCCAGCTACCACAAGATCAACATTTCATCAATCCAGATTTAGAGTCTTTTGAATTGATGCAGTTATTCAGAGTGGAAAGAATACTTCACATTTTCTTATTCACGTTTTGAGAATTTTTTATTTATATGACTTAACAGCTCAATCTAAAAAAAAAAAATGCATTTTTTCCACTGAGACACAAGCGTTCAGTGGTCTGTTACCTCCCTCTGCAGGTGACATCTGTTACTACCACTATACAGGCCGGGTCCTCTGATGCCTTCAAGTGCCATCGCAGATATTGAACGTTTCCAGTTCCACATCACACTTGTGTGAACTGCATATATGGCCACAGATGGATTCCAAACTAATCGTGATGTCACCAAATCATTTTCATATCTTTTCCTCCTTCATCAAATAAATGTAAAGAACAGTCTTCTAGTGTCAAGTAAAGTAAAAATAACCAATGATGACCCCTCTTGATGACCCATCCTGGACTTTCATGATAAAAATCAATTATTAAATAAATGATCGGTTGAGAGTTTGTTTTTTGAGTTCTTAATTTAATCTTATACCAGTCCGGTACAGCCTTCTACACGTTATAGGGAAAAATATATATAAAAGACAATGTATAAAAGAGCGAGTAAAATAGATCATCTTTGAACTATCAAATAAGTCATTTTGCAACTTTGTTTGTTTTGTTTAATATTGTCATTAATGATTAAATTACCTTTGATAAGTAATTCCTTCAGTGCATTCTGGGTCTGCCTCAGGGTCTCATGGTTAGAGGTTCCAAGGAAACCTCTACGGAGAGGTGTGGAGACATTTCATGACTGAAATTCCTCAACTGGCTCTGTTCGACACGAAGAAGCAGCAGTGAAGTGTGAAGTCACCTGGAATCTCACCGGGAAGACGCGACGGCCCACACCAACACACTCGTTTCTATACTATACAAAGCCTTCAGGGATTTTAAGGGAGTTACAATAATGACTGGGAAGTTGTCTTATCCGCACAGTCATCGTCCCTTTAATCAGCAAAGAGATCCTCACTGACTGCTGAATGATGAAATGAATGTATTAATATGTGTTACATTTAGGTAGAGTCCCTTAATCCGTCACCCATCGTGCCCTCTAGGTTCTGTCTTCCTTTGCATTTTACTTTATCTTCAGTTTTTGTGTTCTTTTTTGTTAATGTGTGCAAAATAAACTCGGACCTTTTATTAAGAGGAATACAACTGGCTGTTGTTTGTGTTTGCTCGGACTGATATTTGTGCTGAGTGTGTGCATGTGTGGTTTTGCTGAGTTCTGCTGGTTGGATGCTCCCTCCCAACCTGCAGATTGGGTGTTTTGTGTGTCTCCTCCTCTCCCTCCCTCTCTATCTCTCTCTCTCTCTCTCACTCTCTCTCTCTCTCCCTCTCTCACTGTATGTGTGTGTACGTGTGTGTGTGTGTGTATGTGTGGCTATAAAAGCCACACTGTCACGAGGGCGCTACCCTGCAGAGAAGCTCAAGTGTCGGTCAGAGAAAAGAGACGGACGAAACAGAGGACTGCACTTCCTCTCTCTGGCTGTGAGTAACACCTACCCTGTCTTAGGTATTTAGAAATGAGAGATGAGAGTGTTGTTTACAGTGGAGCATGACGTTCATTTGCATCTACTGCGTCTTTAATGCCCATGACTTTCAGTTTGCAGGATCAGATGACTCAGCTGTTTTTATTTGGAAGGCTCAGTGTGCAGTGAAATGCAGAGTGGATATGCAACCAAAGAGGGTTTGATGACCGCAGAGCTCTAGACTAAAGCCTTGTCTGTTCTCTGTGCTTCAGATAAAGTAAACCTTTCCACTTGCTACACACAGGTTCAAGCAATTGCCTTGGGTTCATCATCTAGTATATAACTGTGCACTCCATGCATGAGTAAGTAATTAGTAAAAAAAAACATTCCGATGTTCACTCCTATGCACTCCCTACATTTGACAATTTAAAAAAAATATCACACTCTTATGAATATAAAACTATTCAGCTTCCTTAGGCCACTAAGTTTCTATAGCAACACATGAAACCCCAGGTTGTTTTTCTGCTGACTGATGTCTTCTATCTATCTGATGACTGGCTGATCCTCTGTGATACCTCCTATTCAGGATTTAAAGAGGGTGGCTTTTGCTCCATCTGTTGTGCTGTGAGTCAGCAGGCAGGGTATTAGTGTTTGGGTTTGGAATCCATGTATGTGACCCGGCTCGGTTTGGGACTCATGTGGCCTGCTCTTAAATTTTTAACTTTTTCAACTCAGCCGGAGCCAAAGCCGTATATATATGTAAGTAGCTGTTCATCTGTGTGAACCGACGCTGGCCAAATTCACAGCAATTTAATGAAATTTTTATTAAAGATCTCAAATGTTTCAGCTGCTCTAAAGCAGTCAGTTGTTTACCTTTTTTTAAGACCATCCTTCTATGTGTGTTTGTGTGTTTAAGGAATTAATATATGAGGATATGGCAGCATGCTCCCAGAGAGGATGAGGATGCAGTTTGGAATGAACCAATGCCTGATTCCTGGGGGGTGGATGTGATTCGGACAGCCTGATAGAAACTGTAGTAGAGATGACTATTGATCTGAGTTGCTATTTGTCCTGTGCAGGCTCGGCCCTCCCTGTAAAAACCGTAATCATGACCAGAAACCTGCTGAAGAATCCCAGCGGGGAAGGTATGACGTCATTTTCTTCATCTCATTATCTGCAACTATGTAACTATCGTTTTACTCCATAAAGTAGATGAAATGTACAGAGGGACTACTTAAATGGTCATGAGTAAGTTTTAAAGCACCTATCAGTTTTCCCCCCATAGTTTCTGCACACAAAGCCAGATTTGTGCACATTATTATAAAAGAATACTTCAACATTTTGGGAATTACACTTTCTTGCCAAGAATTGGATGAGAAGACAGATACCAATTCTATATTTTTACGGTAAATATGAGGCTACAATCAGCAGCTGGTTAGCTTAGCTTAGCACAAAGACTGGAAACAGAGGGAAACAGCTAGCCTGACTCTGTCCTGCCATCCAGTACCTTCAAAGCTCACTAATTAACCGTCTGCTATCTGTATATGAGATATATCAACCCTCATTTAAACTCACAAGAAAGTGAAAAAAAAAAAAACAATCTTACGCACACTGACAAAACAATCTTAATGCAAGGTCCACTCACTATCTCTCTCCATAGCGTTCAAACCACAACTCACAGCCTTCATTAGCAGATTTGTGACTCAACTCAGTGTGCGGGTTATGACTTGCACATCACTAATCCTGCTCATGGAATTGAACTTGACTCAGTAAAAGTGTACGAGGTAGGAAAAAAAACACAATACTGCTGTTGGCAGCTTGAGACTGTGCATTTCCCTCCCCAGAGCAGCTGGAATTCTGGGAGCTGACGGAGAACGGTGGAAGCCAGTGGAAGGTGGAGGACATGCCAGGAGATTGTGGCCACGACTTCTGCATTGACGGAGTGGGCAAATACTTTGTAACCTCCTTCGAGTGAGTGCTTATTACTGTATGTGTAGTTATGCAACTAATGTTATTTTATCAGCTACTCTCTGTATCTGCTGGCCTTCTTGTAGACTTCTGTACAATTTTTTTTACAAGTTCCTGAGATTTAATTTCTCCATATGTCAGTATATTTGGTTTGTTTCATTTTCATGTCAAATGAGTATCTTATGTGTGTGTCCTAGGCTGTGTCTGAAGAGACAGGTGATCGACTTGTTAGAGGAGGGTTACTCTAGTGAGCAGCTGGACGCTCAGCCTACCATCACAGTGGAAGACTGGTAAGACAGAGGTGAACCGACATGCGTGCACCTCCTGTATGTGACGAGCGTTTGCAGCTGATTACTGTGTGACTCATCTGCAGGTACTGTGCAAGGACGGACTGTGGCTGCACCTACCAAATGACCGTGTGTCTGCTGGACGAGAATCATGAAGTCATACAGGAGTTCAAACCTGAGCCAGTGACTCTCGACCCTGACTCTGACGACTGCTCGTGGAAACAGGTACGCAGAGAGGGCAAGTTGAATGCTCTGAACATTCAGAGGATCATTAAGGAGCACAGGGACATGCATGACAGGCAGTGACTCCACAACAAACTAACTAAGGTCACAGTGATCCCATTTCATTACTCCACCCTTTGTTGTCAATGAGAAGGACATTTTCCTTTAAGACTTAAAACTTAACTTACAGATCGTCACTGTGGTTTTCTCTCTCTCTCTGTTTGAAATCTAGATGAGCCATACATTTACCGAGTATGGCGCTGGGATGCGTTTCATCTCCTTTGAGCACGGAGGACAAGACACCAAGTTCTGGGACGGCTGGTTTGGAGTGCGGGTCACTGGGAGCTCTGTTACTGTCGAGGTCTGAATGAGAGGGGAAAAAAAAAAAAGAGGATGAGGAGAAGGGAACCAAGGAATACTGAAAGGTGAAGGAGGAAGGGGAGGAGAGTCATATAAGGGCTCCAGAGTGGCAGAGTGGAGTGTAGCTTTGGAGGTTTCAAGAGGACCAGTTTTACCTTACGCAGCTAGCTTGCACCTCTGTAAATCACGCATATCGCAATTCATGCTGTGGAAACATATTTGCTGCTATGAAGACTGTAGTTACAAATCTGTAAAACACCGCCATCACTCGCTCCACGGTGGCACCTTTTAAAACTTACTGCTTGCAACAATCATTATGCATGACTGCAACACAGTCACCTGTTAACTACTACCTCTGCACAGTGAAAATCAATTGTTTGGAGGGTGGGGGTGGGTGTAAGCAATCAAGTGGTTTATTGTTCAAATGGGATTAAAAATGATGATGAAATAAAATGTCAACTACATCATTTTTTTTTGTCAAGTTGAACTTTTATTTGAAGATCAAATTGAGTTCATTTAAGATTGTTGAATTGTTAAAATTTCGACATCATTCAGTGATTGTGGTAGATTACTGTTGTGTGTGTAATGTCTGGGTCTGTGATGGTTTATACTATGCAGATTAGGATTAGAGTCATACATCAGGCGAATGTTAACCTTAGCAGTAAGTATTGATTAATTACCTGTGCTGTCATTTTGCTCTTTCACTGTGCATTTTACTCACTGCAGTATGAAATATAAGATCATAGATTTCATATTATTTTCACTTTTTAATCTAATCTAACCTAAACTTTGTGCAAATCCCACAGCAGACAGGATTTATGAACAACACTGAACTAGCCACCACCATGACTTTATCTACTGTTTTACATTAGTAAATATGGATATGGATACTACACAGAAAAACACACACACACATAAAAAAAAAACACTTTTATTTTCATTAAATCAAAGAAGTTGTTTAGAGTGACAATAAAATGCAATATCAATTCAGGTACAGGCCAGTTGGTATACAATGCATAAAATGTCATTCACAACACAGTGTTCAAAGGGAGCACCATTAGCACTGGCACCGTTAAGGGCACTGTCTAGTTTTATAGCTACATTAAATAATGTTAATGACTCGCTGAAAGCAAACTCATGTCCAGCTGTTCCAACTAAGAATGGATGACTGTGGCTGTCAACTTTAGTGTTTCAATATCAGTTGAGGTTACTGTCAGTGCAGTGTAATATTTGCCTCCATCATGGCCAATATTAGACAGTACCAGCCAAAGGTTTGAACCATTTCCATTTCCTTGAATAAGAAAGTGTGCCCAGACATTTGACTGGTATTGTACATCTACAAAAATGTGACCTTAGCAATGCAACCAAAGGGAACTTTTCACCTCTTATGGTGGTAAATGATAAAAACTGAATTGTCTTGACATGAATAGATGTTTTGTAGTTGGAAGTCAGCAGCACACTGTGCGTTTCTCCAAGCAGCTTACAATGTATTTCTGACTTCAGATAACTACACCAGGGCAGGCAGCAGTCAGCTTGCTTGTTTAAGTCTTGTTGCACATTGTAAGTTTCATTGTCCAAACAAGGCAACTGAATGCTACCTGCCCAGCACAAGACGACAGATTAACATTGCAGATGCAGAGAGGTGAGCATCTATCAAGCCAAACATCCTCTGATATCTTTCTCAGGAGTTTCTTATCCAATATTGGATCCATTGAAATGGGTGAGAATGAAGACTCCAATGGGATGCCCATGTTCTTTTCTGTTGGAAGTGTAAAACATGGTAAAATGTAAACCTTTGTAGGTGAAGAATTGTTGATTTGAGTTTATTTTGGAGTCACTTTCTAGCAGCTGGTCAAAAACAATTTTAATGCAGCTTTATTTACATCTACAGTGGGAAGCAGCATATCCCCATGGTTACAAAAGTGCGCCTCTAACTGGCAGGTCTCTGACCAGCTCAGCTATTTACACCAGTGCCTGTGAGTGAGTTTATACAGCTCATATCTGTTTTTGACCAGGGCATCTTCAAAATCTCAACACAAGTAAATTTGAATTTTGACAGTACTGTACACAGAGCATGCAAGCTCAGTTTAACCATTACATAAATGTAACACAAAGATGATATTCAAGGAAATGTCAGTGACCTGATGTGTTTGTAGGAAATATGCAACTCTGCTCCATGTTCTTAATGTTAAGAAACATCCCCACCTCCCCCCCGGTGTAGCTTATAAAAAAAAATACTCTCTGGCATATTCAAGCAAGTTACAGAATCAGAAGGTCAGTAAAACATCAGGAGCAAAGATTGTCTGATTCAACATTAGAAAATGATGACCTGTATATTTTTTTAAGGTCTTCACAGAAGGTGTGACAGCACCACAAATCTATCCAACTATACTGTCTGTGTGTGTGTAAGTGTGTGGTCGGTTTCATGTTGGTAACAGCGTGTGTGTGTGTGCTGTTTTCGGAGGAAGACAGATCCAGGTCCACATGATAGAGGACAGCGGAACCCTCACTCTCCTTGCGACTGCATCTGTTTACAAAAGGCCTCAAACTGCTGCTGTTCCAACTCGGTCATCACCTTGTTCAAAGCATAGATCTGGAGAACAGAGAGGGGACGAGAAGTGGTGTGACATGCAGCACTACTAGAATGAATTCACTCAGAGACTAGCTTAATATATGGGTGCCAGGTTTAGAAACAGTGCGGTTAGTCACCTCTGCTCTCTGCCGCTGTTTGAGCTCTTGCTGTGCAGACTTCTGCTTGGCTCTGTCTCCTCTGGTCGGGGTGGAGTTCAGCTTTGACTTGTCTTTACGGCAGGCGGGCTCCATGGTGGCTGTGGTGTCTTCAGCTCAGTCAGCCTTACACACTGTTTAAGATAAGACACTTGACAGTTTTTACACACTTCCGCTTATTGTGGAGTTAAGGGCTTTGTTATCTGTAAAACTACAAACCAGCCAAAGCAACTGCGAGATTTTCCATTCTCATAACACATTGGACCGAAAGTAACGTTAGTAACGCACAATTTGGCTAGCAATAACGTTTACAAACGGTTTACCTAGCTAGAAAATACCTATTTGTAGTCAGTTAAGCGTTATTATTAATCCCACGTAAACGTTAGTGACGAGACTAACACATTTTCCCAATTACCTGTTAGCATCTGTCGTTTAGCTTAGCTACTCTTTATAAAGTCCAACCACCAATAACACTTTATTTAATCCAGATAATGGCGAACTCCACTTACCTGTGAAATATAACGGATGGTTAATAGCAATATTAACGGTAACTTGAACAGAAAATTATTGCTAGCTACTAGCTGCTCAAAACAGCTGTTCCCTATGTGTCACCAATAAACAATTCCGAGTTAAGCAGTGAAGCATTTGTACTAAGGTTCCGGCGGTGTGAGATTGGTTCCGTTTTAGCTTCTTCTGTGTTTTATGGTGGTTAACGGCGCATTGCCGCCACCCAGTGTTATGAAGTGAGTAATTCACCCTTTCTGTTCTCTTCAAAATAATATGGGCTAATAATGGACTACAATTTCTAGTTGTATTAGTTTCATGATTGAACTAATTTTAACATCTGATGTACTCAAGTAATCTTATCTTATCTTAAAACACACACACACACACACACACACACACACACACACGTATATATATTTACATCTATTGGAACAGAGTTACTGTCATACAAATATTTGATGAGGCTTTTGTGGAAAGCACTTCAAGAACAAAATTTATTATTATGATTTAGTTTTCTAAGTTCAATAAGAAAGGATATATCAAACTTCTAGATTTTCTCATATTTTTTGAACACATATCAAAAATTGTGCTGTACTGACTACAAAGGGCATTGATTAACTTAATAATTAGCCTATAATCAATATTTGGTGTGAGCAGCTTTGCCTTTAAAGCAGCAGCAGTTCTGCTCAGTACACCTGCACACAGTTCTACACCCTACTTGGCAGGTCGGTTGTTCCTGCGTCTCAGACAAGGTGCCACAGTTCTTCCGTGGATTTGGGCGTCTGAGTTGCTGTAATCCCAGACTGGCTCTATGATGTTGAGATCAGGGCTCTGTGCAGAACTCCTTGTTTTTCTTCTAGTTCATTATGACTCTGGCTGTATGTTTGTATTGTCATGATGCAGAATGAATTTGGGACGCATCAGACACCACCATGATGGTGTTGCATTATGGGTATGAATCTAAGCATCTCAAGTGCCTAAAACTTATGCACAGTTGCACAATGTAGCAACAGTTAATGTTCACATGCTAAATGTACTCAATTTAAATTCATCATCAGGATAAACACTGATGAAAAAAAGCATAGATACAATCTCTGCTGTTTGACTGGTTGTGACCACCATGGAGGCTGTCCCAACATAAACCACATCTGGTCTCTGCTTTACAGCTCATCTGCTCTCCAACCAGGTCCCACCACAAGATGTCCCCCTTGTCTAACAGTCCAAATATACTCTTTAAAGTACGGGAGTTTGCATTAACACAGATGTGCTTTTGCCATTATTCCACATTAACCTGATGTGTGTACCTGACATAGATGATACATTTGGAGAAGACAGAAGTTTGTCTGGAGAGACTCTAATGAAATGGTCCTGTTGAAGTCTTAAGTATCACTAAAGCCTGATCCCCTTACACCTGCTCATCAGGCAAAACAGGATCTTTTACATAATCAAACTGTTTTCTAAGTGTTTTCTTTCTATTTTCACTTTTGATTTAGGTGTTAAGTTAAGTGATAGGCTTAAGCATTACAGGGACCATACACACACACACACACAAATTGTACAGACTCCCCTCAGGGCACGTCTTCAGTGTATAAATCAGCTGGGTGAGGAGTGAACCTGACACCAGCCGAGGGGTGGTCCAGAACACATTTATCATCACAGAAACAAAAACAGTCATTATAAAGGGACAGAGTAACTACACGTATGAAGTGAGGAGATTGTCCTCTCAGACAAAACCACCTGACAACACTGGTAGTCTCTGGTGTTGTTGTGAACTTGGGTCTGAATGTGTGCATGTGTGCCCTCTGGCAGTGCTACGCCACAGAGATTTATCGCGCAGCATACCAATGGTTTACCTGGATTTATCCTCCGACTACAGGAGAGCGCTCTCCCTCGGAATAATATCCTGCCAAGAACAACTTCTGTGGAACGCTGCAGACAACAGCCAGACCTGTTGCTCCATATGCGCAGCAACATAAAGGAAAAACATACTTATATAAAGCTTGGCAATCATCAGCAGGGGTTAAATGTGTTCTGTGCAGGATACAGGTGATCCCTCAACTTACATTTCATTGCTTTTTGGTGAAAACCCTACATGTAAAAAAAAAAAAAAATCATATTTCCAGGAATTGAAGTAATAATCTGGATTATTTCTGCCCGTTTTGCTGCTTTGTGTCAGTTGATACAACACACTAGTTATTTAGCCTCAACCGAGCTTAACCAAGTTCATGAAATCTTTAACATTTTCTGTCATAAACCGCAGAGTTGGAAAAGTTGGGGAGAAAATTCTTAGGATGTGATGTGTTTTCATCTGAAATAAACAGTAGACAAACTGGGCAGTTAGCAAGTCATCATGGCTCTCAGCAAAGCATCCCACCCAAAGAAAACCAAGGCGAAAGACGTCACAGTGCTGACCACGATGTTTGATTGACAAGCAATTTCTGGAAAGAGCAAAACAGAAACACTACAGTAATGACTGAACCAAACAAAACAAAACAAAAAAAAAATCACAGAAAAAAAGGCGGTGCAGGTGCGACAAGCGACTACGTGGCATCTTAATTAACCTGCTGAAGGATGATTGATTTTAAATGAACTTGCATGGAGATTAAATATTGGCTCAATTTGAGGTTCTAGAACTGGTTCACTGACTTTAAACAAACAGCAAGGACAGTTAAGCTCTCCAATATCCATCAATGTCAACCAACAGAGATTTGGCTTTTGGTTAGTAGAAACTGCATTGTTGCAATTCCTGTGACAAGCAGTCACAGATGACATAATGCTTGTCAATCAGGAACACATCATATCCTGAGACCCCTGGACCTGCAGACCTCACTGAACATTACTTTCTTCACTCAACTTCTTTGGCTACCTGGCTAGTGTTCCTTGTTTGCTATGAGAGTTTTAGCCTTTGCTTCATAGGCTTCAAAGTAATTTTTTTGCCTTGTCTATGAATTGTACAAGTGAATTCTACAGGATAGGAACAGTGCAGATATCAATTTGTAACTGCTCTGCTTCTTTTGAGAAGGTCATCCCACACTATGGTCATACCTGCATGTTTCAAGGGTGCCCACTACTGTTATTAATTGACACGCTTCATATTGCTCTGCCTTGGGGGTTCCATAATCATCTTTGATTCCATTCAGTGCCTCTTGAATAGCTTCGTAGCCAAATCTCAGAGCCTTTGTTGCGTCAGCTCTTGCAGACCACCTTGTGGCAGAAAGGCTCTTTAATGGCGAACCTTGTTGGCACTTTGTGAGGTGGGTTGTTAAAACCTCCACCACCGTGTCAAAGCTGAGAAAAATTTGTGTAGACTTTGAATGAAGCCAAAAAAAATGAAACCGCTTCTAGGCAACATTCTGCTGTACATGCACCAACTTAATTAAGAGAATGTGCAGAACATGGTATGAAATCATTCCTTATTCTAGCCTGAAGTCCAGAATATTTACCTGCCATAGTAGTGGCATTATCATAGCTTTAGCCCATGGCAGTCCAATTCTTTTAACACAGATTTGAGCGTTGTCTCCATGACCATGTAGTGGTATGAATTCTAAAAACCTCTCCACAACCTCTCAGCATGTGTGACATCAGTTGTGGAGTCCACAGTGACAGAGAAACACTTGCCATCTTTAACTTCTTCTACAATGGTACGCAGGACCTTTTCAGCCATCAAATGAATGAACTTGTCGCAAACAGTAGACAACAGGTAACTGGTATTTCCCTTGCCTTTGTTTCTGTATTTGGCTAGATGTTCTGATAGCAATGGGTCAAAGCAACTAATTAACTCCAGGCAGCCAAAAAAAATTCCCATCATGGGTCATTCCCAGTAGCTCATCGTCGGCGAAGAAGGGCAATCCTCGGGAAGAAAGAAACCGGATAATTGTATAATAATTGCGCCATTATCCTTTCTCAGATTCTACTTGCTGTACTAAATTTGAATCTATGTGTGCATTTTTATTTCCAAATGATGACAGACTGAGTGCAACATTACGATGGTCCATAGAATTTTCATGTTCATGTAAGCGACTGGAACCATTTTTCCAGTCATTAAATCTGGTGGTAATGCAGTATGTCTTTTACTCAACAACTTGCAGCAATAACAGAATACAGAGCCAGTAGACGGTGAATATATTAAGCATTCTCTTGACAGGATTTCTCCATTTAGTTTTTTCCTAAAGAAATGTTCCTTAGTTAAGCTTTGGTTAGTGTCTCCATATTTTCTCAGTGATGCAGAAAAATCCCCAATATTTTGACAGGGTTTGTTTGATGCAAAGTGGTCATGCATTATGTTGTCAATTTTGTTCCACTTTGCAGGGTCAGATGAATAGCTTGCTATAACCCTGTCTGGGTCCAGAGGTTTTGTGAAAAAAAATGTTTGGCTCGTGTTCTCTTGCCTGTTCTAATACCGAAGTCTTGTCCTGTGATGTTGATGTGGATGTTGTTGTTGATGCATTGTCTTCATCCGTTGTCCATCTTTGTTGCATGTGGTTGTGTTTTTGTGTCATTTTAGAGGTATCATCCCGGGTTTCTGTCAAAGTTGTGACCCGCTGCTTCTCTACTGTTAATGTAACACTGGGGCTAAAATCACCTGCCTCTGCTGCCCGGTCTTTGGGTGTGGAGGGTCTTGCAGCTGGTAATTGAGGCTGGCTTGTGGGCTTTGAAATTGCAGGGCCCCAGAGGAACTTGGGTAAAGGCCCGTCCCTGTCATTTTCTTTCTTCTTCCTCATTTTTCTTTTTTTTTTTTTTTTGCACTTTGCTGCACCTAAAAGCATACTGAAAAGCCGCTAGCCCATATGTTGCTATGTTGCTCCACTGAGCTGGAAATGCTTTTTCCTGCACATTGGCACTCATGTTGTAAATATATTTTAAAAAATTGACGTAAAGTTTTAAATCAGATTTTTATATTTTTAAACTGTTTTAAAATATATATTCTTGAATATCTTGAATCTTAAAATGATCTAATATAGGCAGGTGATGTTCTGTGTGGGCCCCCTAGTGGCAATGAGGCACGAGGCAGGTACCTAGAATGCCTGTGTGTTCAAAATGTTGCTAATAAGTCTACAGGGCACAGGCAAAATGTGTGTGCACAGCTTCATCAGGTACACAAGGTCAAAGGTGAACCAGGATGTCAATCTGTAAGCAGAAATAAATGTTTACAACAGACAGTTTGTTTTCTCTTCCAAAAATGATCTGAGGGTTTGTTTAAAGCCTGTTTGATTATATGCCAGTTTTACAAATATGCACGTCATCTGTTGTGAATGTCATTCTGTCATCATTTCTGTATTAGACCCTCTGTATGTAAGCATTTGGCAAACATACACAACATAAATAAAAAGGAAAGAGAAGATAAGGGACCTGAAAATATACCATCAGGAAAGTCTAATTTCAGCCAGAATAGATGAATGTATTAGTGGAAAAGAGGGAGAGGATAACAATGGTGACAGAAACTGGCAACTCAATTGATTGAGCAGTTGATTTGTGGGTGGATGTTAGTTCAGTTTTAGTCTATTATTTTCTAATTTAAACATCATTTTATATCAATCATTACTTAATGAAGAACATCAATGTTTACGATAAAACTATATATTTAAAAATAAGAAAAACAACAGAAACTTTTCCTGGTTTGAGCCTTCAATAGTGACCCCCTCCCCTCCCCTTGTGCACTGTCCCGCCCACTGAGGAGCAGTCAGGTTTACGATTCTCAACGAAAGAACTAAACATGCAAAGTCAGAAAAAGATCTTTCACAAACTCACAGAAAGCTTCATGACTTTAACCGGTGACCCAAAAAAAAAAAGTAATCGAGAGGTTTTGTCCTGCAAATGGAAATTTATGATGATGTTGGATCATACAGTCAGTCAGACTCCAGCAGAGGGAAGAAGTGGTAGAGAGAGATGAGAAGGTTAAGAAGTAAAGGAAGAGTGGATGGAGAGATGGTTAAAGTTTTATAGAGTGGCAGAGAGAGCTGGCGAGGGGAGGGATGAGGTGTGGAGAGACGGGCCAAGGAGACGGCAGCGGCGCAAGTGTGTGTTAGGAGCCTTGTTCTTCTAAATTAAACTCTCTCTCCAGGGGGAAGCGCTGCTCTGACTGCTCTTTCACACCAGCGGCCCTGAACACACAAACTCACCACAACCTCCTAACCCTGCTCGCCAGTCCACCGCCAAAAAACACACACACACACATACACAGCACTCACACACACACACACACACACACACACACACACACACACACATACACACATACACACACACACGTAAGCACAGTGTGTACAAATCCCCATAGACATGTACATATGCATACACACACACAGTCTTTCAGGACTAAAAATAAACGACCACGGTGACTGTGCCTAAAATAACTGGATACACACGCACAAACATATGCTTACTGTACACGCATGCAAACACACTCAGACACGAACATGCGAACATACTCTGTTGCTCTCTTCACACCTGAACCCCAATAGACCCGCAGCCGCCAAAACAAACAGCGAGCAGCAAGCGAGCAAAAAAAAAAAAAGAAGAAGAAGGAAAAAAAAAAAAGATATGGACAGGATATGACCTGACAAGCAGGGGTCAGTGTGAATGATGCAGCACACACACACACACACACACACACACACTCTCACACACACAAATACACAAACATATTTGAGGTTCCTGTTTTGATGGTGGTAGAGGTTTTCAGATTTCATGGCTTCTTAACGCCGCTCTGCTTCACAGCTACACAGCTACACGTAGCTGCCTGCTACAGCCGAGGATCCAGAGAGATCAGTGGCTTGCTCACCGCCGTAGTCGTGACTTAAGATAGGTTCATAATTTTTCAAATTTTTCAAGTCAGGTGTCTATATGAAAAGTGAAAGAGGTTTTTCTCAGTGGAATCATTCCTCCTGTTCATACTGGCTTTTAAGAGATCCTCTTCAAACAGACAAAATCCACAGTCCTCCTCCTGTGCAGAAATGCATTTAAAGGTTGATGTGAAGCTCTTATGAGGCTTCAACAGTCTGAGTTAGTCATGTCAAGTGGATACCTGCTACATTTACAGTCTTTAGCACTAAAAGGACTGTAATGTTGAACAATATCTAATTTGGAAGCTTTATAGTAGCTTCAGAAACCTTTTTTTTAAAATACATTTTTGCACAGAAGGAGGACTGTGGATTTTGGCCCCCATCACTGACACTGCAAATGCATTATGGAGGGATCTTATAATGGTCTGCGTTTTATTTTTGGTTTATTTACACGCATAAGACTGCATAAAATCCGGATAATAAAAAATAAAAGATGTGACAGGAGAGGTTAAGAAGCCACGGGCTGACCTCCCCTCGACTAAGATAGAAAAACAAACAAAAACTAAGCTAACATAATTTGAGGGAAACACAACAATAAGTAAATGACAACAAGAAGCACACAGAACGAACAGAAGAAATGGACTGGACAACAATCCAATAAAAACAAAGAAATACATGAGAAACAGTATAGGGAAAAATGAACAGGAGGAGTGATTCTGGCAAGAAAAAACTATTTCAATGTTGATTTGGGCACCTGATTGTTGTTTTAAGACAGACTAGAAAAATTATAAACCCGTCCTTTAATGTAACTTAAAGTAATTGGGCAAAGAGAGTTAAAGGAAGAGAATGTTAATGATGTGGTTTTTGCCTGGGTCCAGACCTTTAAATCCGCCCACACACACACACGTCGAATTGACTGATTCTGTTGGTAACGAGTCGACAGCTCTGTCTGATATCAGGAGAGATGCGGTTGCTTCCTGAGAACAAACGTCCCGCCAAGTATTTAATGGATAGTGCCTGCAGAGCTGTTCCGAGGAACGCCCGCGCCAAGTCACAAGACTCAAACCGGGTCATTGAGTCACAAGAGTCAAATCTGAAGTACACTTGAGGTCAGCTCCAAGTCACGTCCTTGAACCCGGTCCAAAGTCAAGTCCCAGGTCTGTCAGAGGAAGTCTCAAGTCACGGAGGTCAAGTCCTCAGTGACTCGACTGGAGTCTCAAGTGGGATTTTACTAGATCAAAGCTTTCTTTCAAGTCACAAGTCAAGTCCAGTCTTTGGGGATTCAACTCTCGGTCAGATCTCACGTCAGTCAGCGCCACGTCTAGTCTCAAGCCCTCATTTTTTGTGACTTAAGTTTCGACCTTCAACACTACAGTCCTGGTGATATGCCAAGTCATGTTTCACAGCGTGATATCATGAGCATGATGTGCTGCTTTGAAAACATTTTGAACTTATATCACTGGCAATTAGATTCTAATTGCCAGTTACACAAAATGACAACGGAAAAGAACAACCCCTTTTTTAGTATTATACTTATAAATATTTTCTCTGCAGTTGAGCACAGTTTTCCATTGTTAACATCCATCCAGTGTTGGGAATTTGATGGTAAAAATGAAGTAGAAGTAGAACTAATGATTGTAGTGTAGACATTTTGGCTCGGGTGAGTGAGCGGGCATGGAGATGATGATGATGATAACTTTAGAGGCTTTTGAGGATGTTTTAGCTCCTCCTGTGGAAAACAATGGTCAAATTGAAGTGGCTGCAGAAGCCTTCTCCGTCTTCTCAGAGGTACTAGAGACTCCCTGCAAACACTCAGGGACACTGAGTGCAATCTTTCTCCTCTTCTAGTCTCTCACCCTCACATAACACACTCACTCTGGGTTGACAATTGTACCAAGCTGCTGAGTGACATATGATGCATGTTACCTAACAGTGCGGGTGAAGACTTCTTGTCCTTCTGTCACTGTAACGAGACAAATTCCCATTCCAGTGTCCATCACAAAGGATGAAGTCCACAAGAATTTTTGGAATATTTAAAAAAGTATTTCTTTGTGGGCATTTGCTCAAGGGCAGCAACAATCATTTTCATTATTGATTAATCTATCAATTATTTTTGGATTAATCATTTAGTCTATAAAACATGAAGGTCAGTTGTGAACTGATCATCATATTGCAGTAGAGCTGATGCAGAGCAGCTGTGCCGGCAGGTGAGCGAGTCAGGTGATTCACAGCAGAGCGAAAAACTCTGTGCCCTGGCACGGTGGTCATGCTGGACAGCAGGTTTTCTCCTAGAGGTATAGGGGCAGGAAGTAAAAAAGGAAGCACGTCATGTATGTTAATGGTGTGGCCAAAATATTAGAAAGATGTTTCAATATAATGCAGCCCAGTACACTGCCACCACCACCACCCACTACGACCTCCATAATAAACATAAAGTAGAATTATCACCTTTCTCACAACGTCAACAAAAACCGAAAATGCATAAGCTTGGTAAAAGTGGAGTTTATGGCGGAGCTGCTGTATTGGATTACATTAGATTGCACAGGTGTTCCTAATGAAGTCCTCGGTGAGTGTTGAGTCATGGTCTTTACACATGAGCCTCCACCTGGAGGAGGAGGTGTGTTGTTTTTCCTCTATTCCTACCACATGTAAGCTAGAAAGCCAGTCAGTGATTCTTCTCTCTTCCAATGAACAGCAAGTAAAAAGAGCGCAATCACTTGACAAGATAGATGCATAAATAAAGGACACATTGAGCGCTTAGTCCCACTAAAATGAGGCAGCAATGAGATCAATACTGACAAGCACTACTAGTATCAATATCTGTATGGCGACCAGGAAATTCCATCATTATCACAAGATCTCTGCTTAGACTGGATGCAAACCTATCAGCCCCCTACAGATGTATTTATGAACCCTTAAATGTGAAATCTGTGTATTAAAAAGAATGCAAGGACGTGTGTTCATGGGGTTAAATTAGTACCTATTCATTATGGCATGTTCCCTGCAATTCTTCTCAATCGCTCCTTTCACAGTCAATGCATCTCTAGACAAACCTGTTCAGTATAACTGCCCTGTGTTTCTCACACGCAGTTACAAATGTACTTCTAATTGCCATCACTCACCTCATACCCCCCCCCCCCCCCCCACACACACACCCCCTCCTCCTATAACCCCCGCCCCCTCCTCCCTTCCCTCACTCTCTCACACTCGCACCTCGGCAGTGAATGGAGGGGTGAGTTGTCGAGGACAGGAAGGAGTGCGGAGGAGTGAGAGGGGTGAGGCTGATGAGAGGGTGATGGTCGTGCTATAGGAGGACAGAAGGGAACAGTGTATCCTTTAAGTCCGTGTGAGAGAGACAGCGGGGTCAGTGTGTTTGGCCTGGCCGGGTCTCCTCCGTCTCTCTCTCTTTCTCTCTCTCTCTCTCTCTCTCTCTCTCTCTCTCTCTCTCTCTCACTCTCTCTCTCTCTCTCTCTCTCACTTTCACGCTCTCTGTCCCAGGAGCTGCTTCTCATTAAGCCTGTTTGTTTTGGCTGACACACAGTGGCACTTAGCAGCAACACACTCACCCACATGTGTGCGCGTGGACACAAGCATCGCACACGCACGCGCACAGGCACGCACGCCACGCACGCGTACGCACACACGCACAGAGTGGAGTTTGTTTTGGCAGTGACCAAGTGCCACTTAGAAGAGCCTCTAAACGCTAGTGATCAGCCAAACACACCACTGTGTTTACTTTTGCAGAGCGTGGACACACACACCCCCCGGGGCCGTACACACGTCTAACCAAGCTGAATATGTGGTAAATATGAATGTGTAGACCAGTAATTCATATTTTACCTATTTTCACCCCCCAGCAGTTGCAAAATGTGCTTATTCGTCATAATTCGCTATAATATTAACATCTTTTAGTCATTTTGACTTTTCTGAAACAGCAACCACACCTTCATTGCTTCCTTCTTATATTTATTGTGTGTCATAAACCTTTTTTATTGCTGCACAATTATCTGTTGGAATATACAAATCTTTTCTTTATTCAAACCATGCTACCCTTTTTCCACACAAGTTCAAGTCAACTTATACTTACAACTAAGATTGTTTAGTGTATAAAAAAATTCACAAAATACTGAAAAATGCCCGTCTCAAGTTCCCAGAGTCCACTGACATCTTGAAATGACTTGTTTTGTCTGATTAACAGACGGAAACCCAAAGGTTGTTCAATGTCGAATAATATGAAACCCTGCAAATTGATTGCCTTTTTTTGCTTGATAAAGGGCCGACTATCCAAATCATTGTCAATTACTTTTCTGTCAAATGACTGATAACTAATCTTCACAGCATTATATACTTTCTAACTTTATTAAGTGCTTTAAACATGCAGAAGTTTGTCCTTCGAGAGAGCTGATGAAGTGATCTAATGGGACAAATGAGGGTAGATAGTAAAGAGGTAAATCTTGTGTCATAAGCTGTATGAATAAAATAACAATAATAGCTTAATTAACAAATATCACCAACTACTTGATGACCAAAATCAACCATACCAACACCAATAACACCAAGCTCTTAAAGAACCACGCTCAGTGACTAAAAAGTGTTGATCGAATGGTGAAAGCCTGTATACACCTGTCATGCTTATTATGATTTCACGTGGAACGTATTATTTTGATTGCAAATTATTTAAGATGTTGATGTATTAATTTGTCGGTAAAGATGATGTCATACACATGCATGAGGCAGGACTGCACCCAGCATGCCAAAGTCAGGATGCAAGGTCTGGTATCAGGGGATATGTTAGCATGTTAGCATGTTTTCCCACAAGGCGTTCTCATAAATGGCACCTAAACCTCCTGGTTAAGGGGAGGCTGATCACACAATCCCTCACAAAGTCCAAATTCACTTCGCACTGAGCCTAAAAGCGACCTGCTCACAAGGGTTAGGCTTATATTTAGGTTTAGGGTTAATAGAGGTCACCACAGCTCTAGCAATGAACTTGCAGTTGCTGAAGATGAGTGTATGTGCTTTTGCAGAGCAAGCTCGAGTGGACCTCTTTGTGCCAAACCCTGATTTGCATTACTGAATTAGTACATTACTACTGAAGCACAGGATTACACACACTGCCTGGAAGTGGGGCAGCGATCCACGTTTTGTGTGATTCATTGCGTTGAGACTACAAAAACACAGAGCTTTTTTGAAGAAGGACCGTGGAGGCAGTGTGATCCTGCCTTTTCTTTTTATCTTGAGTGTGGCCATTCAAAACAGGTATAAACACTTCTGCCTTGGACATGGTTGAGTTGGACATGTGCGTACCATGTGTGTTTCAAGAATACTGGACCCCGGAGTCTAATTTTGCTTGAGAGAAATCTTTTTTTTTTTTTTTTTGTGTTTTTAATTTTCAAATAGCAGCCACTCCAACATTTGTACATGAGACATGTGTCCTATTAAGGGGTTTTATGCAACTGCTCACCGTAAGCTTCTCTGGATAAAAAGTGTCAGCTTAGGAACAAAACTGTAGATTTGCAAATCTCCTCAGCCAATGATGACTGAGCATTACTCTGCATGGATTTGCGTTATATTTAACCCATATTCCAAACTCTCTCTCCCAGGAGGAAGATGGAGAGAATGCTGGAATTATACACACACACACACACACACACACACACACACAGTGCCAGTGTTTCTTGTGTTTATGTTCTGCTGAACACTGACACCCGTTTAGTTTAGATAGAATCGATAATACCCCCTTAAAGAGCCTGTCACAGTGAGGCTGCTCTCGCCCACAGCCGGGCCAAGCCAGAGGAAAACATATGCCACACAGCCATTACACTCCACAACACACACTCACACCACTGTACACACGCCGAACACACAGCGGCAGGAAACAAACGCAGCGTTCTCTTCTCTCACCGAGTGTAATTTGGACCCCAACCCTCCCAATTTTCTGTCTGGGACAGCCTGTGGACAGGCTGTGGAGAGCAGTGAGCTTACAGCCCTGTTAGGCTTAGGTTTCCCTGCCTGTTTCCCTACACACACCAGAAATGTGATAAACAATACACGCATTCTTAGGATCTGGCACATGCACACACACATAGAGACAGATGCGTGCACATGCCAACGCGCATGCTGTAAGACACATACGGACAGATCTGGCTGTGTCCTCCAGTAGTTATAAAAACTATTGTGTGCAGGTTAAAACGCCTCAGTCTCTCTCTCTCACTCTCTCTCTCTCTCACACACACACACAGCAGGATTGTGAACACACACTTAATTCAGCGAGCATTGGAGCAGAGTGTTTCCCAACAGGGTCCAGGCACACTGCAGCCCTGCGGTCAAAATGTTACAGAATGATGTTGGATTACAACCAACAGTCATTCTTTTCTTTGGAAAAAATGGGAACCCCTTATGCAACATAAAAGCCCGTAAAAAAGACACTATTGACAAAAAAAAATGTACCATATTGCGAGTCAGGGATATACAGTAGGAACATTCATCACTTGTCATTAATATGAATCGTGAAACAAATATCGACTGTGTGAAAAAGAGGATAATACCAACTATTCAGGTATCTCTGCACAGTTTACTTCAGGACCTTTTAAATAATAATAATAAAAAAAACCTGTTTGGCTTTATGAGACTAAAACAGTTAATCACAAGTAGGCTTAAAAGACAAGTTCACAACCTTTCAAGTCTTTCTTAAAACAATAGTCTGGTGCCCATAAAACAGGTTTAGCTTGTTCTAATCATTTCCCTTGTTCATGCTGACCTTTCAGTGTAAAGTGACGGGGGACAAAATCCACAAAGTCTTTTTTTTGTGCAAAAATATAATCAAAAGTTTATGGCTTCAGCGGCCTGAGTTCGTTAAATCAAGAGGATATCTTCTAAAGTTTTTAGTACAAAATTCTCTCTTTTTTTGTGTCCGTGTTGAGTGGCAGTGAAAGGACATTTTGCACTGATGAGGTTTTAACTCGGAAGATCGGTTGAAATCATTTGGACAGCTGGTGCCTCATATTAGCTTCAGATCAACTTTTAAATACATTTGTACACAAAAGCAGGACTCTGGATGTTGTCCCGCATCACTTCCATTCAGAGCACATTAAGAACTTTTAATGACCGGTATAAACAGGAGGACTGATTACACCACTCAGAACTCTTTGAGTGTTCATATGAGCACCTGACTGTTGTTTGAAGACAGATCTGGATTCATCCTTGTCTTTGTCTTCATTTTTTGTCTTGCCTTATTTTTTTTTCTGAGTTACTGACTGTCACACCCATATGTGGTCCTGAGGTGCAAAGTGAGAAGAGTTATTTCAGGTGTGAATGAACTCCATAAAATTCTGGTGGTGGACTACATCTTCCAAGCAGACTCTTGGCGTGGTCTGTTTGTGGTCTGAGAGCAAAATAGACCAACTACAGCATTTTGTGATAGTAAATATGCGAATTTAGCCTGATTTCGAAAGCTCAACTACTATCAAATCCATCTGCTGATTGTGAACGGTTCAAGAAGCGATCTGTTGTTGTTTGCAGTGTTCATGCAAATATTTGGTAACCATGGAGCACATGAGTGCGTGGAGTTTCTCCGATCAATCAAGACAACCGTTGGTCTTCAGATCTTCAAATGAAGGGGAAGAGATTTGTTGGCTGGTCAGCTGCCACCGGTGATACAGCCTAGTCAAACTTGTACACTGTCAGCAGAATATCCATAACACACATAATTTAGGACTGCCATACTCAATGTAGCGGTAACATCGGGTGCTAATGGGAGATTCCATTACCGACTGAGTGAAAACAGGAGATTTTTCCTCACAGCCTCAGACTGTCTGTGTTCACTTTTGAGAGACTCACCAAAGTTCCCGGAGACTTGAGATGTCTGTCAACGTACCATTTAAAATGATGAGAGCAGAGACATCCACATCCTCCACATGGCCCCAGCGTGTCATTTCTAACAGCGCTAACAGTTTTTTTAGCATTGCATGTTCAGCGATAGCACACTCCTTGAATCCAGTTCTTGTTTACTTCTTGAGTGCGAATAAGAGAGTTGCCCCAACTTGACTCTGGTATTGAGTAAAACGATGTTGCAGTTGAATCGAGCCTGCAGTGTGTAGCTGCTGGCTTGTGGTGGCGACAGAGGTGCGAGGTCAAAGGGTTAAGGTTTCTGTGGGACGTCTGAGGACACTGTGCTGCCTGGTTAGATCCAGCTGTCAAAACACACACACACACACACACTGACACACTTACACATACAAACACAAAGAAACATGCACTCCAAGACAACCAGGTGTCTTTGCATGAATGAGTGTAGTGTATCCTACTTACTCCTACACACACACACACACACACACACACATACACACACCACACTGCCACACTAATTCAGCATGTAACCACAGCTCAGGTGAGGCTGATGACCTGAACTATGTGTGTGTGCAAAGAGGCCTCCAGAGGGGGCGCTGTCTGTGCTAAAGTAGCAAACCAGTAGGTAGACCTATTAGAGTTGTCAGCAAATTGTGTGTGAGATTGTGTGTGAATGTGTGTGTGTGTGTGTGTGTGTGTGTGTGTCTGACTCATTTTGTGGGGCAGTCAGGGTACTGTATGCATGCATGTGTTGACTCAGTGAGATTGGCGGCTTGGTCTCGAGGGAGCTGTGGCTTAGCCGACGCCGGCGCACTGTTAAAGCTAAACACACCTAATTGAGGAGGACGCTTACAGGCCCTCCTCTGTGTGTGTGTGTGTGTGTGTGTGTGTGTGTGTGTGTGTTGGAGAGAGAGAGAGGGAGAAAGTGTGAGTTAGACAAGAAGGTATGGAACGAGGAGAAAACAACAGTCTTGCTGTGGTAAATACAGTGGCAAATGCGTCAGTGGCCCTTTCCGCCCTGTTGTTGACAGTTTACTGATGTCTCGTTTCAGCTTATTGTGGGAGCGCCTATGTATATACTTTACTTTAATGTTAAAGAGGCAATTCACCTACATTTTACAAAACATGGTGAAGCGAAATAATCTTAACCGTTTTAGCATTGCACTATAACTTTGTCAGACATCACTGAAGGCAATTAATAACATTTCACACAGCTCCCCTTGGAGAGTCTGGCTTTATACAGTTTTTTATGTGGTGGTACTCCTCAACACCTGGAAACACACTTTGATGTGTTTTAACTCTAAGGTCTACTTACTATAGCTTTTCCAGAGCTTTCAACCACATTTCATGGCCTTCAACTCCAGAAAAGCTAACAACTAGATCTTTAAATCCTAGAGCTGCCCAGCAACGCAGACTGTTTTTTCTTTTAATGTAGCAAAGTATTGAGAGAGCTGTCAATGAGATGTCTTCCTTGAGCCAAATACAGTTGAGCTGAATGGAATTTCATTCATGATATTCAAAGTGTTGACACTGAATGACATTCAAAAAAGTCAACATAAATGTCTCGATGAGCAGAGATAATCCACAGACCTCACTGTGGGCAGCTTTCACTAGAACAACTTTCTACAGTAAACTGTACATGTGTTAACTATCGACAACTACGTAACAACTTGGAGGTGTTCTGATGTTGAAACTCTTGAAGCTTGATGAGACAGAGACGTGATGCTCAGGAGAAACTGTGAGCTGTATTTTAATAGAAAAATGCAACACAGAGAGTTCTGGTGGGGAAAGAGTTTTAATAAAGTTTTAATAAGATGTGCAGCACAGATCACTTCTCCAACCATAAAAGGCAATCAGTTAGTGAGAGAAAGATCTGGTATTCACATAATGTTGTCAGCGCACCTTGCATTTCTCTTTCTGAATGGGACCTTAACCCACAAATTTCCAAAATCAAGATGCTACTACAAGGATGGTTCCTGGTCAGTTTTTTTCATGTACTTCCTCACATATTCTACAGCAAACCCACTGACTGCATATAAAGATGGATGTAGCGAGGCGTGACGTCACCCACTGGTTTGCTTCGGAGCTGGTTCGAAGCCCAGAGTTGCTGTGTACGGTCAACGCCAGCGGATTTTTTTGGAGCAAGCACCTAGTGTCTGTCAGTGGAATTGCATTTTAAGGGACTTTGCATTATCTTCAATTTCAAGCCATGGTTGTTGCTGCTTGGACAAACTACACCTTAAAATGAAAACCACAAAAAAAAAGACAGATGTTACTGTGTTGTCATGTAGCAGAGTAAATTCACTTTGCATTAGTTCTTGTTATAAATACAAGTCACCATATC
This sequence comes from Euthynnus affinis, assembly GCA_029490765.1. Taxonomy (NCBI): domain Eukaryota; kingdom Metazoa; phylum Chordata; class Actinopteri; order Scombriformes; family Scombridae; genus Euthynnus; species Euthynnus affinis. The sequence continues at coordinate 5,513,559 of CM055840.1, read as the reverse complement.
ATACCGAAAGCTGTCCATTTGTTGGCATTATTTTCAAATCAACATATAATTCTAAACTGCGGAAATTTCTTCTCACATTCACAGTGGGTTATATATATTTTTTGGCTGAAATCTGACATGAACGGTCTCTTCAAAACTGGGATCTCATATCTGCCGCCTCTCCCACATGATGTTAATGCTGCATTAAACAGGGCAGGTGCTGCAGGTGTTGCAGATCTGCTCTGGGCCGCCTCGCTAACTGAGTCTCATTCAATGCGGGCACTGTTAAGTGAGTGCGTGATTCCAGTGTTTTAGCAACTCCTCTGGCTGCTTCCCTCGGCCGATTACGCCAGCAGGGTTTACTTAAGGATGGGAGCGTGACAGCTGCTGGAATGCCTCTGCTCTGCCCACAGAGAACGGGACATGGGTCACACCAACACTACAGTTACACAGGCCTGGGCAGCACGGTTCCACCAGGGAGCTTAAATGGGCCGTGGATCAGAGGAACTTGTTGTTTACTTGGCTACAGATGTTGCCATGGACTGTATATTGTAAATGTCCTGCAGAACGTTTACATCTGTCCTTAACTTTTGCACATTTTTATTGGTTTTATAGACTTACAGTAATTCTATAATTATTCTTACTATTTTTTTTATGAGGGACAAAAAGACATGCAAGGAGATAATCAAATGGATTCTAGCTGCTTTTCGGAAACAGTGACAGTAGGGGAAAAAAATCTGCAATAATGTTATTGTGTTAGATTATGTCAGTGGTGTTTTGGTGTAGATTCGTTCTGCAAAATTGATACAAGAGTTGGAGATCAGCTACATCAATGAAAACAAAAGTCAGACTCAAAGTTAGTAACAAATTGTCACTAATAAAAATTGATTGAAGCCTGTAAGTAAGTCTGACGCTCCTGTGCCTCTAGAGTGTGTGTGTGTGTGTGTGTGGACATGACACCCCACCCCCCTAAGTTTCCATGTTAAAGGTTCTATATGTAAGAATCAGAAATTCTGTCTCATTAGTAAGATGCAAGACTATTGCAGGTGATTTTTTTCCCCCTCGCTTCTCACTTCATAAAATAACATAATAGATCTCTAACATTGCGTTTTGCCCAATGTTTCTGCAAAGCATCTCTCATGCCAGTCACTACTTCTTCTTCCGTTCATGCTGGTCATGAAGGAAAAAAGTGGTGTTACAAGACAGGATGAGCCAAGGCTAGCTGGTTAGCATGCTAACTTCAGTAGTTATCTCTCCAACACAACACATAGATGTCTTTGACATAATGTCACAGCTCGTATTTCCTCACATTCTGTTGATAATTTCAGTTCATTTTTGACTGTTTTAAACAAAAATCCTTACATATAGTTCCTTTAACAGGGATCAGTATTGCACCTAAAGTTGGGGGACTTGCAATAGAAAGATTTTTAAAAAGACGAGCGGTCACAATCATTGCAGTAGTGGATGACATATACTGATTTGTGGTGAAAAACGCTGGATCCTACATTTCTCATAGTGCAACTCAATAGTGTTTCTTTGTTAGACCCTCCATGCTCTCTAAACACTTTCCATTAAAACATTGTGGTCTCCAAGCTAAGGTCACCCAGATGACATCATCGGGGTTATTTTCTCCGATTTGACAAAGCTCCTCCAGAGCCACAGAGACATTATACATCGGTTTTCTTGAGGTTGTACTCTCCATGATGAGTAAACTCATCTTGATGAGTAAAATCTGTATCTTTTTTAAAAACAATTTCTTGTGGAATTTCTGCTTTATTATGAGTTTTACAGTAAAGAGAGACAGGAAAGATGAGGCAGTAAAACACAACAGTCTGTGACCAGTATCTGACCCAAATCATTACAACCACGTTCACCTCATTTCTTGCTCTGAATGATAGCAGCTAGGTCAATGTTATTCTGTTCTGTTTGGTCAGAGCCTGTGATGTATTTTTTTGCTTTCATATGTCCTTTCATAACACAATCATTTTTATAGTTGTGTTAACATACACGTTCACCTGGGACCAAACATTACTGGAAGGCGTGTTGGTCCATGGTCTTCTCCAGCTGTATTTATTTCCTGGCTGGCAGCTCAGTGATGGTGACGATGGTTCATGTTAGTCACGGCCTGGCTCCCTCAGAGCAGCCACAGAGAGTTACTCTTGGCCCAGCTTCAGCCTGGACCAGAGACCTGATTGGACGCTCAGGACGCCAGCCGGATATCAAGTCTTTGGACATGCATTCAGAAAGCTGGTGGGTTATTTGTTTCTGCTTTTCTATGTACGCATTTACTCATTCCAGCTATGAAGGAATAATATGTATATTTTCAGACACGTGAGTTGAGTGAAATGGTTTATTGACATGACCAGCTGCTGTTTTTTAGTACCTGTTGGAACAAAATTATGGATTCAAATGTGATATTGTGATAATGGATGAGTGCTAATAAAGTCCAAGTGAGTGGTGAGGATTGTGGTTAATCACTTGCAGTGTTCCCAGATCTGTTATAAGTTGTTTATATGTGGGATTTTTTTTTGCTGACTGTCTGTTTCTGTGGGCCATGGAAGAACAGAGTTGGCTGGGCGAGAGCCAGACATACAGCTCAACATGAAAGGTGAGGAGGTCCATTAAGCAAATTGACTGACAAAGTGAATTGACATTGGAATGGCCTTTAGCGTGAAACTGGCACTCAGAAGTCCTTCGTGCAAGACAGGCATGCCACTCATTCAATCTGATTTTCATAAACACGCACACACACATACAGGTTCAGAGAGGTGGTAAAACAGAAAGCAACTTGGCATCAACGTGTGCCCTTAGCCCCTAGTGTGATGCTCTAGATACAAGAGATAAGAGCTCTCAGATCTCCAAAAACCATAGGTGGCTGCAACATGGGACCATGACTGCTTGGCTCACAGCAGGGGATGTCAGTCACTCATTCAACACCATATGCAAGCATACCTTAACACATCAAAGTACATGGAAATGTATATTGTGTACAAAAAAATGTATACAAACCTCCCAAGAAAGACTCCACCGAGACAGTTATGAACACTTTTGGCGAGTCATATGAGAAGTAGGATTTGGTGAACACAGTTCAAAAATCTCTCAGCACTCTGGCCTTAGTTGACCATTTTTATTTGGCAAACTAAAGCCAGATTATTGAGAGATTTGTCTTTGGTGTGTTTTTAGCAGAGCATCATATTAACTCAGTAACCCGGTCTCCTTCAAAATATGCTTCTACACTCCGAATTTTGCTGTGCTGAATGGTTTTTGGAGGGACCATGATTGCTGCCCAGATTAAGCTCACTCACAATATTATATCCGATCCAAGATGTGTGATTTTCTTCACAGAACAATAGTGAGGATGTTGGGTGGGTGTACAAAGCAGAGGACTTTAACATTAGAGAGCAGGATGCATGTCCGGTGTAACTGCATGTTAGTTTTAAGCTACTAAAAGTTGCATTCATTGACTTTCTTGGCCCCTTGCGGACAACAGATTCAGCAGTGACCTATAAAGACGATATGGCGAATGTGTTAGCAAACAGTTGCTTATGTACACCTCCATCGGACATGGAGCAACATTAGCATTCATTTGAAGTTGGGAGTCTGGTTGGCAAATGTACTGTAGGTCCAACAATCACTCTCCTTTCAGCTGTTTTTTTCCCCCCACCAACCTGTGAGAAAAATACATGGCAGGTTGTGTACAGTGGGTTTTTCAACCCCTTTTTCCAAATAACCAAGAGTTGTGGGCTGTAAAACCAAAACAACTGGTTAAAAGACACTAAAATGCTTAGTAGAGCTGAAGGAAACTGCAATTCTCTGTAAGTTTCGTAAAAATAAATACAACAACATACGTTAATATTGCTAAATTTAATACAATTCTTAATTTGCATGGCATTATATTTGTATTTGCTATTACACATTAGTTGTATATCTAATGTTTAGGAGACAGGAGGAACCACGTTGATACTGATACTGATAATTGTAAAAAGAACCAAATCACATGCATTTGTGAGCTTGTACATTGTACATGCTGCAATTTCCTGCAAATCAAAATACCTGTGTTAGCAAAGTAGTTTGTACATGCTGAAGAAGGAAGTAGTCAGATAAGAATTGAGTGAATTTAATCCCTGTTTGCAGAGAGCTTGGACTTAAGATAGCTAGATATATACTGTTGGTGGTAATTGTTAATGAGAGCGAAAGTGAAATTAGGCTGCTTGCTGTCTGATGGAACAACTGCATTATAGATGCTTCCCTCTGTCCTGTGAGGTTTGGTGATCTACTCAAGGAAGAGGTGGACTCAAAACTGGGATTTTAGGAGAAAGTGTGTGTGTGTGTGTGTGTGTGTGTGTGTGTGTGCGCGCGCATGTGTGTGTTGGCGCGAGCACACTACCACAGCTGCTTGTCATTTCGGCCTTAGCACGCATGGCCACCTGTTCTGAATAAAGTGGTGCTTCCCCCCTCCCCTCTGCTCTCCTGTGCATTTATCATGTAGTTTACAGTAAGGTGATATTCAACATGAGGGCTATGTTCCCCGTATGCTGCTCCACTACAAATCATAGAGCATCTGATGAGTGTGATAATGCAGAGGGCTGCAGGGCCTTTTCAGCTCTCCTTTCACTAGTCATTTCCTTACACTCCTTCACTTTTCCCTGACTCTCCATCATAAATTGCCATAAGTAATGATGTTATAGAAAATAACAGATCTTGCATATAAAGTCCCCCAGCACACTGGAGGTGATGACAGAAACTCTGAATATGTTAAAAGAAGAAAAACGGAAAAAGAAGTGACCACAAAACCAGTTGTACCAAATAATAAAGGAAGTGTGGGCAACAAAACATTCAGTTCTACAACTTATGTATGAACCTCAACACCTTCTCAGTATTGTCTGACAAAGGCAGTTCATCTGTGTTTGTTGAGGTTAGTCCTGTTATAATGTAAGCATACTATGCAGATAACTCAGTGGTTCTTTTCCATTTGCTTTGACACTACATTACATATGATTGGACCACCATGGATACTTTTTTTTAACATCAGGCGCACACCTGTGGGATCACCCAGGATGCATTTTAGTTCTTAGTGTGAACACGTCATCACCGATGATGCAGGAATTGTAGCTTGGAGTTCATATGACATACTGTAAGGTGCTTAAGGGTGATCAGAAGCTGCTGGGATAGGTTTTAATGGATGTTGACATTGTGAATGTGTGTGTGTGTGTGCATGTGCTCAACTTGTCCTAACACCTGATGGACAAAACCTTTTCAAATAACCCATACTACCACCTCAATCATTAGTATTTGGTTACATTGACAATTGCTGGTAGGAGGTGGGGTCGACTAGTGGTTTTCCATGTCAAACATGCTTTCTTCATCCGCCCATGCACCATGACTCTAGATATAAAAAGTCCAGCTAAGCAAAAGCTATTCTTTTGCCTCTAACACAGTCAGTACCTGCAAGACCACAAGAGATCACTTGTCAAGAAAATCGAAACATAATATCGCTGCAAGTGTTTGAAGAGGATAACCTAACCTGATAGGTGACTTGAGTGACTTGAGTCACCTGTCCTGTGGAGTTATTCTTTCTATAGCGATGCATGTTTACAGCTGGGACTTTAGGATCATAAAACAACCACTCAAAAGAACAGATTTGGGTGTGTTAGTAGAAGCAACTTATGTAGCCTGGAGCTGGATTTTCAAATGTGTATTCTTCAGCCTCACCTGATGCTGACTCAAGTGACATCACTTGAGGTAATTTATCAAATTTTACCAAGCAGGTAGCTCCTGGTCTGAAAAGTGCAGCCAATACGGAAGTGTCTTAAACTTGTATTCTTTCTAATGGCCATTAGGGGGCGACTCCACTGGCTGCAAAAAGAAGTATGATTGTATCTAAGTCTTTGAGAAAATGACCCTACTTTTCACTTGATTTATTAACTCAGTAAACATTTTTTTTCATTTTGTAAATTATGGTCCCATTTAGAGTAAAAAAGATGGTAAATCAGTATATGCTTTAGGGTGTGGCTACATTGTGAACAACAAGTCGTTACCTCCGCAACAATGTTGATTATGTGATGTAACCTTGTGTAACCCCAGATTCATAGAGTATAGGTGTAACTGCTGCTATTTCACAGTGTTTTCAGTTCATGAAAGTTAACTGGTCACCTAAAAAGTCTTGTTCAGTGTTTGGTTGAGATAAAAGACCCTCTAAGAAGTTGGATTCACTTTTTCCAGTGAGTACATTTTGTTTGAATGGTTTTAGGCCTATTTTTCACTAACATAAATTAGCATTAGAATTAGCATTATCACAGTTAACCATAGATTGCAATTGCACCGTGCTAACCAAGCTAGCAGCTAGCACTATGTTCAGTGCCACCCTCTTCCAAAGATCAAACACAGTGACTGTCAAATCCAAGATGGCGGTGGTCAAATTGCTAAACTCAAGGCTGCAAAATGGCAGTTAACAATATATCTATATCTAAGAATTCCTTTAAAAAACAATAAAAATAATAAATCCCAAGAGAAAAAAAAGAATGAACAGTGCATTTAGAGAGAAAGTGTATGTCTCAGTTCAATGTTGACAGCTGGTGCGTGTCAATGAGGGGGTCACTGGCACGAACATGATTGTTGGAACTACTGGTTAGCAGTTAGCCTAGCTTGCACTCCTCTGTGCTTGGCCAGCTTCTGCTTCTTTTGCTTCCAAAAGAAACTGACAATAATAGACATATTTCCCTTGCACTCCGCTCAATGACAGGGACGTAGATGCAGACATGGACAAAGACGCACATTTTACAGACCTCACGGAGTGAATGGGACCCAAATGACACCAAACATAACAGAGAAGCCAGCAGACGATGGATGGTGAAGATATTGTACTGTGTCAATGTTTTCAGTGTGTCCAATACACCAAAAAAGCAGTTTTTTATCATTGTGTAGAACAACTCCAACCAGGATCAGTCTATTTTCTTGGCACTTTGAATTTGATTTACAGATCATGAGATTGTTTTACTTTCATTGCAACAGGTTTTTCTTTGAATGTGATGTCAAATCTTGTTTTCTCATGTATAAAAACTACAGAAATCAGTTTTGTTTTGGAAAATCTGGCCAAACTGGCTTATGTATGGTAAGAAAACATACTTTGCAGGACAGGGCTTCTCAGTGTTTCTAGACTGATCGTCCTGCTGCTGGTGGAGAGAGAGAGAGAGAGCGCTGCACCATCAGATAACAGAGGTGCTGGAGCATGCACAGTTATACACAGGTGAGGTGTGTGTGCGTGTGTGTGTGTGTATATCTCTGGCGAAGTGTAGCGTGAAGAGAGCAGTACAGCACAGTAGATGACCCAGATAAGAGGATTATTAGTTTATAAAACATCTCACCTACACAGCTGGGCTGAGATCAAGAGGAGCTTTCTGCAGCCTGCAGCACTGTGGGTACTGTGAAAGATCGTCACCCTGCAGCTCATCTGCTGCGTCGATACTTTTATTTCCAGCAGACTCTTCACCTCCTCTTGTTTTTACATATATTATCTGAGAGTTAGAACTACTGCAGTTTTCAGCAGCACCTTTTTGTCACATAATTCTACTCCATATTATCAACTGCTGTGTTTAGACTCCAAACGCTATTTCTTAGCTCTGTTTTCCAAGATAAGTTTAACCTTTTGCACATTCAACTGCTTTTGGTTAGAAAAAAAAAACTTTTAAGCGTCCTAAATATCAGTTTGCTGAAGAGAAACAAATGTGCATCTGTCATGCAGTTGGTGTTTTAAAGGAGTAGTTAGGGAAATAAGCTTATTTGCTTCCTTGCAGAGAGTTGGATGAGAAAATTGATGCCACTTTCATGTTTGTTCGTTAAATTTAAAGTTTCAGCCAGCAGCCAGCTTTGCTTAGCTTAAAGAGTGGAACAGGGGTAAACAGCTACCTTGGCTCTGTCCAAAGTTATATCTTATTTGTTTGATCTGTACACAAACAGAAATGTAGAAACAACATATTGTGGTTTTACGGGTAGTTATGTGCCGGACTGTTTCTTGGCTGGTTGCTCTGCCGGTTGCTTGGCAACCTCACGATGATGACAAGACTCCAGGAAATCAATGTGGTTGCTCTCCAAGAAATAGCTACAGCACTGACTCCCTGCGAAAGTACAATGTGTCAAATTCAATGCAGACCTGCAGGCTTACAGTATATATGAAGACATTTAGTAGAATTAATAAATATTGGATCATAATACGTGGTAAACACATCCATAAGTGAAAGTTAGGTAGGCCAATGGATAATACTGAACCTCAGCTGACAGATGGTAGAGTGTGAAAAATGGAAATGTGATATGAATAAAGTGAACAAAATAACCCAGGGTAAGTCTTAACAGGACTAATTGTGTGTGTAAAGGTTCTAAATCAAAGACTGTGTGTTGTTGATGACATGACATACTGTAGTTCATCATAATTAATCAATCATCATCAATAAATCATCATAATTAAATCATTTCAATTACTAATAAAATATTTTAAAGATCCATTCCAGATATTATCTTCCAGAAAATATATACGTTGAATGTCTGATATAGTTTTTCCACAAAAAAAAGTTAAACTACTTTGTTAACAATTCTTAAATTGAAAAAAAAAATACAGAATTTATGAATATGCAACTATTGTTCATTTCTGAAGTGGAACAGCTGGAAACAAGACCTCTCCTCCTTCAGTGTAAAGTCCATTCTCGATGTATGTGCACTGGGGGCTTTAAGTTTCCACATCACACTCGTATAAGTTGCATCCTGGACCATGATTGGCTCAAAATTAGTTGTGATGTCACAAATCGTGCTCATAGATACACGCCTTAAACTCAGGTTTAAGGTGAGCAGAGAGAAACTTTTTCCTCCTTCAGAAAAACACATTTTTGAGTGGAGGGGGACTTTTTAAAAAAAAGGGTTAATACCCCCCAGGATACCAGCGGAGTCTGTCCTAGGGCACAAATGTCCACAAACAGCCTTATTGTAATGTTTTGTACAACTGATAATTCTCTGAGGGTTCATTTCCACATGTGACTCGTTTCACATCATACAGCCATTTGATCCATTGAAATGCAAAAATATTCATAAGAGCAGCTGGAAATGAACTATAGAATTGGAAAAATTCTGCCTTTGGCATCCTCCAGTGGTAGAATCAGAAAAGACAGCAATGCACACAGCTAATCTAAATGTGTATATGTTGTGTGTGTGTCAGGATACACAGATCTGTCAATCCTGATGACACTGTCTTTTCTTCATACCCCTATTCATAATAACTTTGTATTTTTTAGCAAGCAAACTCTCCATCTTAGAGCAGATGTGTCATGAAATTATTTGATAGATTTTCACATGTAGATTTTTTTAGCCCAAAAACATTTTTACAAATGATTGTTGCTCTCTGATTTTGTCATCACATTATTCACACGCTTTTGTCATCACCAGTATCGTCTTACACGCTGCAAATTTGATGAAACAGCTGCACTGGAGAGTCAGGCTTCATGCTGTTGTTCATATCGACTGACCTGATATTTTAATGTGCATTTTTTCACAGAGATGTGTTGCAGTGGATTATTATGTTACAACTACATGGATTACCATATAAATTAAATGATTCTCCATGCTGAGTTGTGTAAGTAAATGTAAGGCTTAAGTGTCCGTGTGCGTGGATGTACAGTAGGCCATTATGTGTGTGTATATGTGTGTGTGTGTGTGTGTGTGTGTGTGGGTGTGCGGTTCTAGTCGTCTGGGAATATTTATCCTTACTGTGGCTTCTCTTGTCATCACTGAAGGCAGCGGAGACCCAGGATGAATAACAAATCACGGAGGCTAACTGGGAACACTCGTGCGGATGGGAGGAAACTGGTTCCAGTGAGGTTTTGCTGATCTCACGACACCGCGCCCATTTTTTCGAACGTTCCCACGCACGTCGTTATGCTAATGGCCTTCCTGAGGACTTCCTGGTCGCTGTCCAATCACGCAGCTCCATCCATGATGACAGTAGGTCAAGCTGCAGAGACAAAGAATCACACGGATGCAGATGGACGAAATGGGATGTGATGACAAGCTTAATGGGCTCCGAATGTCACACACATGCACAAAAATACACTGAGAAACCAATCTAAACACACGGTTCTCTTTTTTTTTTCTTCTTCTCGGGAATACGCAGGTCTGTCTGTGTGTGTGTGTGTGTGTGGCCTTTGAGAGTTTGTATATACTGGTTTGAAAGATATACACACACGCATACAAGGACTTCCAGCTAAAGAACTCTCTAAACTCTTCAATTCAACTCTGTAAACCTTCAGATCTGCACAGTAGTTTGTTTTTTTCTCTAACTTGATGTCTCTTTTGCAACATCTGGCTCTATTGCTTCACAGTCAAAGCGAAGCCAGCGTTTGGTTTCCCTGCTGGGTTACATTCACCACGCTTCGGGACCGCGACACGCAAACAGTATCTCTCATGATACTGTCCAACATCTATCCTTTCATCACATGTTTTTATTTTTTATTTCATCTAATTTTATATCCTTCTGCTCTTCGCATCTGCTTCCCAGTGCCTGCGAAACATACTAACACAGCGATATGGTTTCTCTCTCCCCCTTTTTTTTTTTTTAAATTCTCATCCACATTGTAGAGCTACTGTAACAGAGACGTTGTTGAAATAGTGTTCTGGACTGGACTGGTAGACAAAAGTAATTTAAATTCAGGGGGGGTTTGGTGGAGCAGCGTCATATTTCTTCACTTTCCTTTTAGCTCAGGTTTGGTCTCCACCAGCGTCTGAGAAAAAATATCTATTTAGCTGTTAAATGTTCCACAATTTAAAAAAAAAAAAAGCTTTTGAGCTGAATAGGAAATTCTTGCTCTCAAGTTTTATTGTTTTACTTGATTACTGTTGTTTGGATTGGCTGAGTGGTGAAGGAAAAAATAAACAAAACAAAACAAAACAAACAAGAAAACAAGGAAACTCATCAGTAAACCAAAATAAAAATCTAAGCTAGACCCATCGCTACAGGCGGCTAGCACATGGTCTGCACCTGAACTGAACAAAAAAAAAAAAAAAAAACACCATCAGAAATTCTAACCCTGCCCCCTACAGTCCCTCCTCTCAAGTCCAACCAAAGTTAGGTTACATCAAATTAAGTAATCTAAATAAACTTTCTAATTAAAAACGAGATGGACAATATCCACCTGTTATTAAGTGTCTTATCTTTATACAGTCTATGGTCTTAACATAGAAAACATTGACAAACACATTATTTGGGGTACTTTAAAAAAAAGACTAACCCCCCTGTGTACTCCAACCCACATGGTACAGTCTGGTTTCCCCCCCACTATAAAGTCCTTTGGAGTCTCCCACCTCCTGTTTGGCAGTTTGGATTCTTGGCCAGCAGGTAACATGAAGTGGGGCTCAAATAACATTTGTGTCCCGAAACATAAATGAACGTTGCGTAGAGACCCGAACAACAAGGCAAAGAGTGGTGTGACGGTAAGTTAGTCTAAATACACACTTCGAGCAAAACTCTATAGTGCCGACTCGATGGAATAAACTCAAGAATTTGACAATGTAGCGTATGTTTGGCCAGGATGCGGCCTGCTCCACAGAGGCCGTGGCCTAGCACCATGACAAATGTTTTTATTTTATTATTTAGAGTATAAATCAAAATTTACAAGGAGTCTCTGCTGACTATCCATGTCGAACTACACATTTCATCTGTAGCTGAATGTACCCACAAAAAAAAGCTGTTAAAACATGTAACACTTGTTACTTGTTTCATTATATTTTCTTCTCTCTTTTGTTGGTGTTATATTCCCCTGATGGATTGTTTGGATTGTTTGTCACTTGCTTTTATAAAAGTAAAGTTTGTGAGCCAAAAAAAAATGAAACAATAAGCTGAAAGACATTAAAAGACGCTGTAGGGTTTGGTAATATGTGACATCTACCACATTACCCATTTGATCAATTTTTAATATAAATATATTGATTACAGCTTTCTGAAATCAGCTGAAGTTTAGGCACAAGCTAAAAAAAACCCCCATCTAATCTAAGCATTCAATTTGTAGTTAAAATGTATAATTCTCCATGCTTATTGTATATCATCATTGCCTCTGTATTATACTTCATGTGTGGTACTGATATGCTGAGTCAGAGCTATAAACAAAAAGACGGTCATGGGTGCAGGAATGAGGCACACGGTCTTAAATTAAACTTCAACATGAAGTCATGAAGGACAGCTGAAACATCGCAGAGGTGGTTTGGAGGGAGATTTTGATGTCTATGTATGCTGATTATTCATCATGGAGCCTCTATTTGCTTTTTTTACCAGAATAGCTGAACATTCCTGCATAATCCATCACGAGACGCGAGCGCTCGCTGCTCCCAAACATCTTTATTAGCATACAGTCTAATCTCATGAACTCTCCTCCCCCTCGTCTCCTCACTCCTGCTCCTCAGCCTGGAATGCCTTATCTCCTTTACACAGCACTAATAAAACTTACTGCGAGTGTGTGTGTGTGTATGTGTGTGTGTGTGTGAGTAATAAGAATAGTGTGTGTGGCGTAGTGCCCATTGCCTCTTTAGGGCAGGATATTAGAGAGGTCTGGAACACCTCAAAATGTATTAACACAGCAGGACAGCTGGAGGCAGCAGCAGTGATGGTGTTTGTTTGAACAATGACTGAGAGGCAGATAGAGGAGCAGAGTGCACAGGTTTACTTTAGCTTTCTTTAAACCATCCTCCTCTTCTTGTTTACTTACCTCCTCTTCTTTTGTTTTCATTGTCCCGTTTTCATTATTTTCATTTTCCTCCTCTCTCTCCTCTCATCTCCTCCTCTTCGTTCTCCTCCCCTCTCCTAAACGTTCCCATCTTTTCCTTCCCACTCTTCTTGTTCTGTTCTCTCATCCTTTCTTCTTTTTTTCCCCCCCATCTTCTTGTCATCCACTTGTCCCCTCCTCTTCTCTTTCGCTCTCTTTTCTGTTCTACTCCTCCTCCTCCTCCTCTCTTCCCCCTCTTTTCAACTCATTCCCCGTCCTCATTTCCTTCCTTGTCGTCCCCTCTCCGTTCTCTTCTTGTCCTGTCATCTCTTCTTCTCTCCGCTCATTCCCCTCCTGTATCATTCCCTTCCCCTTTTTTTTCTCCCCATCCCGTCGTCTCATCCTTTCCTCCTCTCTCTTATTATTCCTCTTCTCTATTTCCCTCCGTCACCTTCACACTTTCCCCACTTTTCCTCTGATTTCCTCTTTCCTTTCACTTTATTGTATTGTCTCTTCTTGTAATCTCCCCTTTCCTCTCCCCCACTTCTTGTCCTCTTCTTTACTCACCTCTCCTCCCCCTCTTCTCCTCTTTCCCTTTCAGTTCAATTCTCGTCTTCTCTCCTCTCATCCTCTCCTCTCTCCTTTCCTTACTTTTCCTTTCCTTCTCCTTCGCACCCCTCTTCCTTCCTCACTGTTTTCTTAATTCTCATCCTCCTTTCCTCTTTTTCCTTTTCATTTCATTTCCTCTCCGTTTTCCTCCACTCTTTTCCTCTAATTTCCTCTCTTTTAATGTCTTCCTTCATTTCCTTTTCTGTCCTTTGATCTTTTTGTCCCCTACTGTATTTTCCTCTCATCTCCTCCCCTAGCCCCTCTTTTCTTTTCCTGTCTTCTCTCTCTTCTATCTTCTTTCTATCATTTTCTCGACTCTCTTCTTTCCTCTTCTTTCTTCTCTACTTGTTTTTTCCTTTGTTCTTTACCTCTTTCTTTAATATTGCATACTGTCCTTTCTTCTTCTTTTTTTTTTTACATTTCTTCTCCTATCTCTTTTTCTATTGTCCTCCCCTGTCTTGCCCTTCTCTTCTTTATTATTTCCTCTCATGTTCTCTATTTCCCTCTCCTCTCCTCTCCTCTCCTCTCCTCTCCTCTCCTCTCCTCTCCCTCTCCTCTCCTCTCCTCTCCTCTCCTCTCCTCTCCTCTTCCTCTCCCTCTCTCTCTCTCTTCCTTTCTCCTCTGGAATGCCGTCAACCTCTGCGTTGTTTTGTTTCAGCCTGTTCGTCGGCGTGATGGATGGAAACACATTCCCCAGTCGTCAGCCAACTCTCTCAGTCTCACCTCTTCTCCCGTCGCTTTATCACAGCCAGTCATCTTCAACAAAGCTTCTCTCACAGGCAGCCAAGACTTACCTCTTCTCTGGCAGTCCAAATCTAATCGGTTTAAAATACTAAGAGACATTTCATTTCACAAGATGTCAACAGTATTGAGCGGGGTTATACCGGTTTGCTGACATACAGGATGGAGCTTTTAATAAAAGTCAAGCCATATCAGGACCTGATGTAGTAGTTTTTCGTGATAACATAGAAATTGTCCAAAAAAGCTTTTAATCTTCAATTGATAAAAAAAAAAAAAAAAAAAAAAAACGGCTCGGATTCCACATGTTTATGATTAATTAATGGTGAAAATGGTACACTTTAATATATCGTATGAAGTATCAGCTATCGGTAGCCGGAGCCAAAAGATATCAGCGTGACTCTCAAAACAACTTCACTGGAATTCTTCGAGGGGATAAAGAGACTTGTGTGTGACACTACATAAATACAGGCCAGTCAGGTTATGCAACAGGTAACTTTTAGCCCATTTTTGTTTTTTTTTAAAAAAAGTTGTTTTTCTGGAATCATCTGTAGTTGATTTTGTTTATTGAAAACCCCCCGAATCAGTGAGATTTTCAGCCTGTAAGCGTATTAAGAATGCGGCGGATAATGCAGAAAATCATTCAATTTAAAGAAAACACTTTACAGATTTTCAAGCCTTTTTGTCTTATGCTCCATGTATCGGTTATAGGTCTGGCATGTATGTAACATTTTCGACCACTTGCCAGTATTGTGTGTGCGGCGCTCTTAACCATCAGCAGCCAAACTTACTTCAGCTGTCCTCTGATGTATTCTTAATGGATGGCAGGAGAGAAACACACAAAGAGCTTGGCTGTAAGTTGTTTTCTCCTCTCCAAACTCTACAGGGCATCACTGCTGCCTAGTCGCCCGTCAGAGTTGAGGAGTGCATCGCGGACAAGCCAAGCGCTCTTCCAAATATATACATGGACAGCACATGATGAAGTACTAGTAGATTTATGTTCAGCAGTGGGACTATCCCACCCCAAAGTTGAGGAGGCCTTTTTTAAATCGGCTCGGTTGTGAGAACAAAAAGATAAAAAAGAAAGTAATCAGATTGATCTTTATAACAACATCAGATATGTAAAATGTGTTCGCAATGTGTTGGAGAGGCTCGGAGCCAGTGGTCTAAGGCTCCAGCACATGAAACTTGGGGAACTCCAGTCAAACGAAAGGGGGAAAAAAATCATACATTTCAGTGACAAACGCAGCTATGTGTTCACCCACGCAGGTGATATTTCCTATATATGACACGAAGTGGAACGCTTGTCTGCGCGGGTTTGCTGACTGACGACAAATGGAAACTTTATTTTGTACACCACTGGAAGCATTGTGTCGTCTATGCCTTGCAAACATTAGGTTTACTTCAGCCACTTAATGGGCTTGCCATGAACTTTTGTCCAGACATTCCTGATGCCCAGATAATGAATCCCACTGACTTCACCTGACATTTTCAGCTGCTCTTTGGGTTTTGTTGCTCTACCTCTCTCTCTCTCTCTCTCTCTCTCTCTCTCTCTCTCTTTTTTTTTTTAAATACTCTAAAGGTGTTCTGTTGGATTCAGGTCAGGGAACATACTTGGCCACGTCATCGTTTTCACTTTTTCCTCCTTTAAAAACTCTTGTGTGATTTTCGCAGTGTGTTTGGGATCATTGTCATGTTGGAAAATCCCTCTCCTGCCAACACTCTTTAGACTGGGAGTCATCTTCTCATTCAGTGTTTGGGTTTACAAACTTGACATTTATAGATGGCACTATAAATGTCATCTTTCCTACACTGTCTGCGTGCAGCCCTGTATCAGCACACTCCCACCTCCCTTATTTCACGGTCGGGACAATGCAGTCAATGTGGTAGTCCTGGCCAGTTCCACGCCAAACATGCTGGACCTTACGCGATCCAAACTTATTTATTTCAGTTTCATCTGACCAAAGAATGTGCTGCCAGTATTCATCAGGCTACTTTTCATATTCTTTGGCAAAGTTTAATCATGCAGTTTTGTGCCGTTTTGTGAGCAATGGTTTTCTTTTTGGACGTCGTCCCATAGATGTAGACGCACTTGCTCATCTGTTTTTTCAATGCAACGTTGTGTAAATAGCAAGCAGTTGTGTGTGTGGTCATTTTTTCGAGGACAGACGCTGCCTTCTGGTTATTGGTAGTTTGGGTCACCGTGTACCTCCTAACCTCTGCTGCGACTATGTTTTGGCTTACGCTCAGCAGCCTATGAAGTCTCACAATCTGGTTTCTTAATTGTTCAGGCAGTTTCCTCAACATGTGGAGCCATGCTGCATGAGACACAGCCCGGGCTGAAATTGAGAAAATTGTGGCATTCACAGGATCTATTATAACCTTGTTCAGACGATTAGTCTGGATTGGAAGTCACAGGTGTATTCACTTTTTGTTTCAGTTTGTTTTGTGGCACTGAGGAGGCCTGTATTTTTTATTGTAGTCTATCTAGCCTGTTAGTTTTTAATTATAAATACCCTACACTTCACTTCAAAATACCACAGTTATTGTAAGATAATACAATTTTGAATCATTTAACATTTTAGTGATATTGCACAGGGGTGTACTCAGGTTTTTTTTATATATATACTGTATATCCAAATGACTCTGGGGATCCTCAGACTTTTCCTCTACAGTAGTGCCACCAACCCACAAAGGTTGACATTTGTGGTTTTGTCTGAACAACTACCCTCACTTTTCATCTTGTGACATCATCAGGTCAAAATGACAAATTTCCAGTACTCTGGTTGAAGACCAAATGCCCACAAACTAAAACTATTTCTACTAAAACTACAACCTCACAGAGCTGCTAGCATAGCACTCTTGTTCCTCTATTCTTATCAGTGGCACTTTCACTACTGTTTTGGTTTGAATATTAATTCTTGGTTGGTTGGCAATCAAGATACATCACTGCTAGCTGCTTTAATATGTATTTTCCTTTAACATCATGTTTCATGCATGTGTATGTAGGTTGATAAGAGCAATTAATGAAAAGTTGTTGATTCAAATCTTATGGACAGTCGCTTCAAAGTTTCTCCAAAGAATGTGGCTTTAAAGGTCAGTAAAGTGTAATCTTTCTATTATTAACATTTACTTTATTAATGCAAATTTAAAAGCTTCAGACAAATTGACCGACATTAATGTGGCATCTCATTATTATTCAACTTGACGAATGTAGGCTGGATGGAAAAAAAGACTCTTCTCCAAAAATACTCACCTATCCCTGTGATCCTGTGATCAGATCAGAGAGATATGCTAAGCCACACACATTCCAACACACACACACACACACACACACACACACACACACACACACACACACACACACACAGATGGTTGGAAACAGTTTGTCCTCTATGGGGATCCTTCCATGATTAAGGCCAGACCAAGATGAGTGAGGGAGAAAAAGAAAGAATGAGAAAAAGAAAGAAAATGTAAAAGAGAGAGAGAAAGAGAAAGAAAGAAAGAAAGAAAGAAAGAAACGAATCATAAAAATTCATCATAGTTTCAATGTTTAGTTTTTATGCTATTTGAGTTGAGGAACCAGGAAACTAATTTGTGCAACACACAGTACAAATATTTGTTTTAGTCGTGTGTGAAACATTCTTGGACGCTGTATATCTGCTAACAACATGTGGACAGGGTGTGTGCATGGTGATGTGGTACTGTACACGTATGAGAGTATGTAAATGTGTGTGAATACATGTGCATATTACTGTGTGTACAGGGAATGTGTGTGCGACAGTACAGAGGCCATTTGTGTTTAATTTACGCTGGGAGGGAAGGGGACGCAGACTGAGAGGCCTGTCATCGCGGGGAGAGGACTGCTCCGCTAAGCTCAGCACCCTCATCTCCATAATGGCTTCCAGTCGCTCGTAAAAACACGGAACCATGGGAAACCAGGACAGGCCAGCGGCCATCAGAACCTCCTCAGATGGTCCAGCTGGCCAGCTGGCTAGAGCTGCTAGAGCTGGTGTGTGTGTGTGTGTGTGTGTGTGTGTCTCGGTGTCACTCAGGCACAAGATGTGATGGCTGTAAGGCTGGTGCCAT
This sequence comes from Euthynnus affinis, assembly GCA_029490765.1. Lineage (NCBI taxonomy): Eukaryota > Metazoa > Chordata > Actinopteri > Scombriformes > Scombridae > Euthynnus > Euthynnus affinis. Next base: position 5,495,410 of record CM055840.1, on the reverse strand, counting down.
GACAACCACTTGAGGGAATACTTTGTCTCAAATATGCTGGCATTGTGTTAAATCCAAAGGCAGTGTGTCACCTCTAAAAATGTACAAGTGTCAAATCTTTGCTGACATACATAGGTCAAGGACAATTTTTAAAAAAAGGTGTCTATATTTTTCAAATTGATAAACTTACAATACACCAAACTTTGGCAAAGTTAGGATGTGGATGTACAGCATGTATAATGTATATTGTGTTCAGCATGTTGGTTTAGCAAGTTAACATGCAAACATTTATTAATTAGCCCTAAACACAAAGTACAGCTGAGGCTGATGGTAATCTTCTTAGTTTTGCAGGTATTGGACAAAATGTAATTTTGCCTGTTTTTCACTGGATGAAAAGGGAGATCAACATCATTACATTCATTTTCCATTAGCGGAAAAGCCCACATTTTTTTTGCCATTCCAATAGAAGCAGAGATATATCACATCATAAGTGAAAACTTTGACCTGCTGGTGCTCCTAAAGGGAAAGTCAGAGGATCACCAGTGTCGTTAGAGTGTACCCTCTGGCAACGGCTGATACGTGTTGTAAATTTCATGGCAATCCGAAGTCAAAGTTGTCAAGATATTTCACTCAGGACCACATATGTCAACCTCATGCTGGTGCTACAGGAAAAATCAAGAGGGCCAGCCAAGTCAGTAGATTCATCATTTGGGGACCATGAATGTCTGTACAAAATTTAATAGAAATCCATCAAATAGTTGTTGTCTTACTGGTGCTGAAATATGTTAAAATATAATACCACACAGGCACATTGTGTTTTGTTTTTAAGCAAACCGGAGGGCTCACATTTGTACAGGATGTTGCACAACTGCTTTAGCTGTTACAATTTACATGGTGAAGAATTCCTTATTTGTAATTTAAAGGAAAATTCTTACAACTTACTTATGTTGTGTAGGTTTGGAAATTTGTGGAGAGTTTGATTTACAGTCTGAACATTCACTTTTAACTGAATGGTAAAGACGATCTGATTGAACTCTAATTCTAATTTGTTGATGATGTTGATGACTTTAAGAGTTGAGAGAAAATATTAACATGAGCACTTAAATGCATTAATCTATGTTGTTCCAGCTATTGTCCTTTACTTAATTGAGGAATATCCATTCAAATGATTTATTTAAATTGGTTCAACTTATTTATGATGATAGTCATTATCTGAAGAAACCAACCTGAGATAATGATAATTAACTGAATATCACAACACATGATTATTCATACATACAGAAATAATAAAAAAAAAGATAATCAAACAAGACATGGAGATAAAGTGAGATGAAAAGATCCTTGTTGTGTTTTATATTTTTCCCTCAGCATCACTTCATACAAAGTAGATCTGGAAAGACCCACCAGACACTGTTTATGAGTCTACATGTTTTACATTAAGTGGCTTTAAATTGAAGAACTATTTGTTAAACTAGACTCAACGTTTGCTGAATTATTATAATGGATGAAACATTGTGCAAAAATGTCTTCTTTTCAGTTTCTACTTGAACTATAGTCTGTCCACTGTGTTCAGATTTAGAAATACTTTTTTACAACAGCAACAACTCTATGGTCTCCATGTGTATATATACTGTATACAGCATGTCCATACATTCCAATGGGGCACTTAAGTCCTGATCCATGTCAACAGATTTGTGTTTTATTGGGTGGAGAAACGGCAGTAAGGGCCTGCGGCTCTGCGGGCACCAATCATGCCAGCATAAACACCTCTGATGTGAACAAGCAATGGCAATTTTCTGGGGGTGAATGCTTATATCTGTGTGTGCATGTTTATGTGTTTGTGTGTGTGTGTGTGTGTGTGTGTGTGTTGGTGTCCGATTGTGTAACCGCAGGAGTATTTAATGTCAGATTTGGAACAAGATAAAGTGTTTCTCTCCACTGGTGCAACATGATTATATTTACTGATAATTCGCTTTTCAAAATAGAAGTATGAGGCGCTGAAGAAAAAAAAACAGAAAAAGAAAAAGGAAAAAAACAAAACAATGATAATGGTAAGCAGCACATCCATAAAAAAGAAGTGAAAGAATGGAAAGACAGTTTGCAACCAGATGAAAAGACTTAATAATTATCATGTTGTTGGGGTTATTTAAGTGTTTTCAATGAGTTGAATTTATAAATTTAATATGTTTAATATAAAAACGATGGGGCTCTTGGTGAGTGAGTTTTAAAGGCATATGCACTACAAAGATTTACATATGTCCACATATGTGTAAAACTGCGAAACGGCAGCCTCCACATTATTGTCTGCTTCACAGCTTCACCGAATTCCCTCTTTTTTCATTGACTGACAGTATGACGAAGACCGATGGTGTTGCTTTTTGCACTCAGCATGTCAGCCGTGGCACTGATAACATTCTCGCTGGATGTGCGTGCTAACACATTCTCTACACAGATGGTTCAGCAAAAGCATCACATCAGTAGCAGCCGCAGCAGCAGCAGCAGCTTCAGATCTCCGTCGGTATGTGTTCAGCTTACAGCGCTGCTGTGTAGGTTATAGTGTTGTGGTACCACTCAGAGTCCAGTTCACTATCACTGAAAGAAATAGACTTAAAGAAGTAATATGGTATGCGCTTCCTAAAGGGCTTCTCCACACTAAATAAACCTCTGAAATTCATTTTCTAGCTGTGTTCAATTTCTAACAGTCTAGATGCACAAATACATATATATATATTTACTGACTTAAAGTGTAGCCCAGATGTTTTACCATATGAGATGATGTATTGATGTAAAAAAAAAAAAATCAATAATTCTTTTGTAATTTGCAATTTATTTTCAAGCCTGGTATAAATTGTCTTAATGAACACTTGCTGTTGTCTTTATGTTTTCAGATACGCCTACTTAACGTCCCCTGTCCTGAGTCCTGAGGCCTACGTGTGTCAGGACAGCGTTGCAAGTTGTCAGACATAGATTGAAAGATGAAAGTTATAGAATAGGTATAAAATTGAACGCTCATGTTACTCACTGATACATGCTTCACATCATTAACTAGTGTTGGTCGCAGCTTTGTTTCAGGCCTGAATGTCTTTCCCTGGGATATTGTCACATTCCTCCGACTTTCTGGCCAACAGAATCTGTGGTCAGCCGCACATTCAGTTTTATTGTGGGAGAGTTCTGTTACAGTGTAAGAATGCCAATGAAGTGATTGATATCATCTCTGTTTAGTACTTTGTGTGTGTGTGTGTGAAAGAGGTGCCTTGTTCTCTGCTTTGCTTTGTGTAAAGGACACATGTTTGATACATTACTTGATTTGGACCACAGACGTTTGCGTGTGGCAGACACAGATCAGAACTCTGTCAAATAACATCACCAGTACCTTCGCCAACAGCACATTTATGTGTGTGTGTGTGTGGGTGGGTGGGTGGGTGGATGGGTGGAACGGGACAAAGAGGGTTGATGCGTGACAGAATGATAGTGTTATTTAGCAACAGAGTTATGAGGAATTTGTAATCCTGTGCCTTTATGCGTGTGTGCGTGTGTGTGTGTGCGTGCGTGCGTACGTGTATGCATGCATGCGTGTGTGTGAGTGTATGAACATTCTTCACAAATCTCATCATTGACACCAAAAGGACAGAGCTTCACTGTATCAAAACATTGTGTCTATACAGCATTCAGGTTATCTAATTGGCTCCAGACGGAACAATGAACGCTGATGCTGAAAATAGATCTGAGGGCTTCCACTAACCCAACACACACACACACACACACATACGCACGCACACACACACGCACGCAGATATGTATGCAATCACATATGAAAAATCACATGGAAAAACACATGAGCACAGTAAACACACGTGAACCCATTAACGAGCATACACACATTCTGAAATACACACAGAATCACACGAGCATGCAAACTCATATACACACATCAATCTTTTGGAGAACATTGATCATATCAGTTCTATTTCTGAAGTCAAGTATAATAAAAACACACAATAACACTGGCTTTCCCTGCAAGGGGTTGTGAGATAATTAACAGTCTAGAGAAAAAAGAATAAAAATGGTTCTAATACATAAAAATGTTGTTTTTTTTTTAGACTTTTCTCTAATCTGTGTTTTTTATTTTGGTGAAATGCTGGATAGTTTTACCTCTTTAAGCTTCTAATAGTCATTAAAATGAAAAAATAATGAGGATTAATATTTTTTTAGGCTGAATCGCTCTCAACCCATCGACATACGCAAGCTGTGATGAGATGTTTCAAGAAGCACAAGCCATAAAGGTTAGAAATCGCTGACCTATGCTACCTTTCTTGGGTCTAGTTTAATGTTCTCCACCAACGTTAGCTGAAGAAAAAATAAAGAAGAATTGATGGGCGAGCAGCAGGTGCCAGGACAAAACAAAGTGGACAATGTCCAACAGTGTTTTGGTTGGTAGTGACAAGAGGTGTTGGCACAGCAGAGGTGCAGCGAGGCCGCAGTCTTGAAAGTGAATAAATCAGGCACAGAACATTACCGGTGGATGTGTCAGGGTCATCAATCACGTCCAATAAAATCAGCCCCTCTCATTTCTTTTAAAGGCCGTGCACTCACAGCCATGACGCACTGACAGGAGAGCGTGTGTGGACTGTGGACTTCTTCCCGTGCCCTGAATGCTCTGCCCTGAATATACAGCCATGATGATGGCGTTTCTGTAGGTATGTGTCTTAACAGTTAAAAAAATAACTTACCTACAGGTGATTAAGATACGGAATACCACTTCTGTGCTCATTGTGCCTGTAGCTGAATGACAAGAAGTTCAGAAGAAGGGGCATTGTGCCAACAAGGCAAGGAAGAAGAAAAGTGCTAGCAAGCAAATATGGATAAAATGCAAATAAAGATCTGCTCTGCTAATGTTTCATGAGGAAGGAAACACATTCATCTTGTCCTTTAATACATTGTACAAGAAATTTAACTACTCAGAACCTCGACCAACATCTCAGCCATCTAAAGCCTTATAAAAATATTGATTATTACCACATTCTGTTTGACTCAACAAGCTGAAAAGATGAAAGTTTCAGCCACTGATTTTTGACTATTGCCTCCAACAAAATAGTCAGCTATAGCTAATTAACCTTCATTCTACAAAGTAGCCTGTATTTAACTTGGTTAAATGTCAACAGTATCTTTAGCGATTGTCGATCAGATATCAAAACTTTTACATAGTCAGCCATGACCTAAAAGGGATGCGTCATGCACATTTACAGGTCTGTATTTTTCTCTACTGGAATATCTTTGCATGATTTACAGTAAATACTCTTTATTTATCTTATACTGACCCTTTATGCAGCCCCTCAGTTCAGCCTCTGGCTGAGATAGGTTGTTTTAGCTCCTGTCTCTTTAAAGCCAGCCTCCCTGAGCCCACTCTGTTCTGATTGGTTAGCCACTCAACAGACTTCTGTTGGCTCCAGAGGCTATGTAAACAAACAGTAGTAATAGGATTTTACTTCTTTTTTCTTCTTCTTTCTTTTTAAAATGGAACATTTTCAGTCCAATCTGAAATATGTGAGTGGACAATATGAGCAACCCATACAACAACCAAGGCAACACATGTTCAAAATAGGTTCAAGCTCTGGCTTTTGACCTGCAGGAAGCATTTTTACATATGTTCACATGTAGTTTTGGAACTTTGACAATGTTTAACATAGACATCTAAGATCATCACAGTAAAAAAATAACAGAAAATCATGTCCCCTTTAGCCAGCAATTATTATTATTGTTACCATAAGTACACATATTCGTTTTGCAGTTATACACAAAACTAGCTGTGAAGGTGACTTTGCTCCAACAAACTTCAAACCCTTAAATAACAAGACTAGGTCAAAACCTAGTATATTACTGGACCGTGTATGGTCAGTTTGTTTGTCAGGGACAGTCAGTGGTAGTGTCTATGATGTGAAATCCTGGATAATAAACGTTCATCAGCAATTTTTGGTAGTGGTCGTAGTAATATCTGCTGGAAAATGTTCTGAAGTAGCATATTACATGACATGGTTCAGCTATGGAAAAAAAGGGTATAAATGCAGCTGCAAGAACTATATGTTCCACTCATTAATTGAAATTAATTGAAAAAGAACTTATTTTAATTCCCATTCTAACTATTTTAATTATTATTAACTCCCCCTGCTCTTTCATCTTTCTCTAATTGTTCACTCTGCATTGAGTGTTTTGTCAGAATGATTATTTGTAGTGCTTTAACTGTGCACTCTCTCATGCCTCCGTGCACCTTTTTTCTGCCTCTTTCCAAGTCGATGCTGTGGTCGAAATTGCAAAATGAAAGTTTTGACAGAATTTTTGCTGTAAATTCAGGAGGCTTTTCTCCGTCTCACGCTGACCTGATATAGCAGCTGCATGAGTCTCATGTTTTACCTGCAAGACTCCTGTTTTAATGCTATTCATCGTTTGTGATGTGAAAATGCTACTGACATAAAAAGCCTGCGTCCTGGTATTAGTTCAGTTATAAAAATCCAAACGCACTGCGGAGGGTCTCTCCTGACAGCACTGTCAGCCAGAGAGCCGATCACACTGGATGGTAGTGGACGAGATGGCAGAGACGCTGGTATGTGTTTAAACTGGAGTTTAACTAATGTCGCTCTAACACTCGGCCGGTGTAGCTTCATCCCTCACTCAGGCACTCAGTCCCTCACAGAGGAGGGACTGTGGTTATAGGGCTGGTCTGTGGCTGGTTAAGCCAAAAACAGTTGCAGGAGGACCTTAACGATGAGTAACTGCATGAGTTTTTCATATTTACGATTCTGCTTTTTACAAATTGTAATGTCTAATATTATGTAGACCACCAACAGAACTCGAGTAAAATGTTCCACAAATCATTCAGCCCTGGTGTGCCCATGGCATGGGTTCCGATCATGGCAGCTTGTTGCTGTAATGAGGCCCAATGGACATCTGATAGTAGGTGATCAATACAGACACATACACAGTGGGAGGGCGCCTCTTGATGGGAGACTGAACTGGTTCCAGCCTAAAGACATGTTGCCATGGCATCCCCAGTCTCCTCCTTCCAGCAGACACCATTGGGAAACTCTTAATGAGTTTCCAGAGCTAGAGACACTATATCACTTACACACATACACACACACACACATGCCCACACACACAGCGGTCTGTAGCGCCAGAGAGTGAATGGGATTTATTGTTATTGTGATAACCTGGGAGTCCAGCAGTGGTTGAATGTGGCTGAAATAAGGCTGTTTTAATAAGGCCTGATTTAAAGTGGGACTCCTGGAGGAGTTACACACATGCACACACTTTTAATCTTGGAACAGTTGTCTCTCTCTCTCCGTCTCTCTTTCTCCCTCGCTTTCAATAAGTTTCACCTTGTCAGGCGAGGGACGAGAACAGAGGTATTTATGAGAATCATTTAAAATCATCTGTCTTCGGTTGCATGCAAACTGTGCTATCTCTGCTAAGTTATGAATGTGTGCGAGCGCCTGTGTGTAACTTTACTGTTACGTCCCAGGGGGATCAGGTCTCTGTATGTCTAAACTAAGCAGGCAGCCATGACAAACATTAGGATATTGAATTATGACCTGCCTGCTAGCTGCTGAGTGTGTATCTGCTCTGCATGTGTACGCGTGTGTGTGTGTGACTGTGTGTGGTTGTGTGCACATATTATTTTAGGTAAACTCTATCCAAGGTTTAAAGAGATGGTGCCTAGTGTGGAGTAATACCACCTGATATAAGTTTTGAAAGCCTGAAAAATCTTAAAGTAATACTGTCAGTGGCATTAGACAGAGGTGTAGCAAGGACTGTTGGTGACTCTGAGCTCAAAACCATTTTCATCTCAGCGCAACGTAACAATTATTCCATCTATGACAAATGTTTGTTTTCCTATTCACTACCTGAACACAGCTATGCACATTTACAAAAATGACTGTATCTTAAATTAATGACGTATTTGCAAATTTTGAGATATTAGGAGAATCTGTAAAAAGACCATCACTGACGTGACTGGCTGGCTCCACTGACGTCTATGAACTGCACTAACAAGTCCATTATTTTGAGATATTATGCAGTGGGTATTGCTGTTTAAAAATGTCAGATTATGAAAATGGATAGATGCTTTATATTTAGTTACTTTGCAAAACCAAAAACTCGTAGTTGCTAGTGGCCCCCAGGGGCAGTGATATACTGTATACTGCACCCAACAATATGAAAGCATTAAACAAAGAAAACCATTATTCATAATTGGGCCTGGAAATTTGTCAGTTATGACAGAATCATGGCAGATTGGGGGGAATCTGTGTAGTCTGATCCCAGCATAACAAGCAGACAGGATACAGTTTGGAAGGATTTTCTGACCACCCAACACCTAGCATTAGCGTAGCACCAGTGACTACGCACAGTACTTCACCCACCCAAGTCCCAACCTCAGCTGGCTGATTCACATAGCCTCCAATTCTGAATAAAACCAACATTAGGTGACTTCTGAATGCAGGCGTACCTGTGGCTAACATTAGGAAGCCAGGTAAGCTACAACACAACTTTGGAATTACAGCGAGATACATTTCTCCCAGTTGAACATAGAGACCACATTGATATCCATTAATCCTGGTAAAACCGAGAGCATGATGACCCCCAAGTAAATGTCCATCAAAATGTTCATGTTAGTCATCAATTTTCAATGTGCACTGTCATGGAATTTGGGTCAAGAGGACATTTTAAAGGTTAGATGAAAGGTCAGAGGTGTCACCAGAATCACTAGAAGGCATAACTTGGCAACCATGTATATCAGCACCAAATTCAATTACAATCTGCTGAGGGGTTGCGGAGATATCTTGCTCTGGACCTCTGAATGTCTAGCTGACGAAAATCCCCAATCCTTAGGCTCTAGTGCCAGAGGTACATGCAGTAAATATGACACAGCTTGTTTAATATTGAGTCAAGCAAACGGAAATGAACAGCCCTGCCATGTGATGTTAGACAGCATCATTTGACATGACCTAAATCTGCGCTGGCATCTGTGTAAACCAGCATAAAAATCGTAAAATTGGGCTGATGTGGTGACTGCATGTGGCACTGGTTAAATGTTGATCTGTACATGCTGGAGACATGAGAGAAGTTTTGACTGATGTAGGACAACAGAGAGAGAGAGCTGCAGTAGTATAAATTAAACCTCATAAAAACATGACCTCATAGGATGGTTGTTAAAAAAAAGGTTGGTAATAAACACACTGTACCACTACTTTATTCTAAATGAAATCAGAAATGTTATTCAGTAAAAAAAAAAAAAGAAACAAAAGTCTTAGAGGCTCATTAGAGAATCACTGGACTTCTCTGTGTGTAGGTCATTGGATATGTTGGTGTCAAAACAAAATGAAATCACAGAAGTGCAGAGGCAGATAGAATAATTTTATCCAGTTCAACAGTCAAAACAGACACAACATTTAGAGATAATGTGGCAGAGTGGGAGTATGTACAAAGTCCTGGCTGCACCACTTCTTTGCGGTCTGCAGGGAATGAAGATGTACTGACTGCTGTGACAGATGAAGGGATGGGTTTCAGAGGTCTCCTCCCAGTCTGCTGAAGCAGAGAATGAATTGCAGACCAGTCACATTTTCTTTAAATTCTACCTACAGTAAGAGAGAGAGAAAAGACTCCTTTTCTTAAGACCAAGCAAATCCACAAAGACACAATACATGGTCCAGATGTTAAAGGGAGGTGAACGCTTTGGAAGATCACAGTTTTTGAAGTCACAATTATCCTCCCACTTTTGATTGTCCTTGGGGTCAATCCACCTCTCCTCTCCAACTCCTCCCTCGACTCTCATGCAATGATTTAGAAGCAGCATGATAGCATCGTGATCAGAGTGTCTTACAGGCTTGTTAATGGTGAAAACCTGACATATTACAGCCCGGTATTATTACACTGACCTCATCCATAGTTATAAAAGAGTCATTGTTATCATCTCTTTTTGCTGAAGATATACACAGTGTGTGGTTGAGAACTCATCGGGCTTTTTGACTCCTGTAAAAGTAATTAAAGTCTGTGTGAGTCAGACGGTAAGTCATGTGTTTGTGTGATGTCATTGGACTGATCCAAAGTTGTACCTGGCAGAGACACCGAGAATGAAGTGTAACTGGAGGGCAGCACATGCTGTAGAGAACATGTCCTTGACCAGATAAAGGAAATAATCTTGTAATGATTGGCATGAATTTTATTGTTGATTTTCGGTTTCCAGTTGTTCAGTCAACGTGCTGGTGTTGACATAATTGAAGTCCTGGATTTTTATATTGTATTACTCAAATTCCAAAGAAGACACATCAAGGCAATATTTTGTCCAATACTAGCCCCTGTATTACATTCACATCACTCAGCTAGTAGCATCAGGTCTGAGGCCATGGCGCAGAAATCAGTGGATTGCCATTGTTGGATTCGGAGCCCCAAGTAGAGTTGTTTAATTGTCTTGTAGTCAAGAGTGCAAAATGCAGTATGAGATTGACAGGTGGATTTGTGTGGCATCTACAGTAATCTGGGTGTTGCAACGGACTGTTGTGGATAAAAGGAGTCCAGAAGATGAACCTCTTGGTTTTACCAATTGACTAACACCTACAGTATGGTCAAGAGCTTTATAGAAACCTCCACCCTTAGGAACAGATCCGAAGAACTTGGAAAAGACTTCATAGTATGACAGCTGAACGGAAAAGTCTAAAAAAGTTTGAAGTGGCAGATTTGCTACTGTTAAGCTAGTGCCAGTTACCTCTAGAGCCTCAAAAATCTGCATGTGTGGAGAGCTGGATATAAATGTTGATCGCATGGTGAGGGTGCACCAACTGAAGCATTGTGTACACACATTTTTTTTCTTTTAGTTTCACTTTGAGTTTCTTACTAAAATCTCTCTAAACATTGAACTCTTACTGTCCAGCTGCCAAATTCCAGACGAGAGATGTGCAGAGTAGAATGTTGATATGTTCATCTATGCAAGTCACCTTTAATTATTACTGTCTACACACAGCAAGTTTTATGAGCAACAGAGAGATGTGCAGAGTAGAATGTTGATATGTTCATCTATGCAAGTCACCTTTAATTATTACTGTCTACACACAGCAAGTTTTATGAGCAACAGTGAGTGATGTGCAGCAGACCTTTTTTTCTTTGGATTTAGGGCATACAGTCAATCTTATCTTATTGATGGATGTTACTGGGGTTTTTTGGGAGTCATCCATTGTTATTTATAGCTAATGTTTTCTTAATCAAACAAAGTTTAGGCAGTAAAAGGACAAAGCTGTAAATGTGATTTTAAGTCGGGTTGGTGCATTAACAATACAGCCTGACCCCCCTCACTTCTGAAAACAAACCTACACCTTAGGCGGGAGTGGTTTGGGAAGTTGTAAAAATGTGTCATGTAGTAACTACAAGTACTTTGTTACTGACATGAAGTCAAGCTGACAAACTGCTGAAGCAGGAAACTTTTTTAAAGCCACCTTTCAGGTGTGAGTCTCTCATACTCTGATAAGGTCTATTTAGAATAAAACTAATCTTTAACATTCTCATTGCATTTCTTTATTTACATGTAAGTGTCTCACTCTCGTTCAATAACAAGCTACCTCTCTCTGTCTCTCTCTTTTTTTCCATGGCGATATGTTGAGAGCTCTGATGGATGGGTGGTATGTATGAATGACTGTCTCTATTTATTGAAGGTGGAGGACACAGACGCTGTGTTGTTGGGACAGGACTCAGACCATGACCCTGTGACCCTGCATCTCTCTCTCTCTCTCTCTCTCTCTCTCTCTCTCTCTCTCTCTCGCCCTCTCTCCTTCTCTCTCTCTCTCTCTCTCTCTCTCTCTCACACACACACACACTTCAAGTTGTTCCATAATGAGTGTGTCCTGGTCACAGCACCCCCTTTCACCTGACCACTCACACACTGAGGTAGACACAAACACATGCTAATCAGTCATCATGTCTCTGCTCCCTGAAATGAGTCAGAGTGACTTTGATAAGTAAGCTGTAATGACTGCAGGCTGCAGAGGACTAGTGTTGGACTCAGTAGTAAAAAAAAAAAAAGTCTTCTAAGGAGCCAATACCAAAGATGCAAAAAAAATGTTGGCAGCATAAAACCAAATGATCAGTTTGTCACAAATAGACATACTGATGGAAATCAGTTCAAGAAATTCAGATATGATTTTTGGGGTCAACACCACAATCCCTCTTGCACCACCACAATAGAGCCAATACAATACCAGGTATTTGGTAGACCTACCTCTCACCAAATCAATACTTTTTTTGATACCTTGCTTTCAACAAAAGAAGCAAAAATTCCTTAAATGCAACACAGAAACTTTGTTCTAAAATTGGCAAAATTAGAATTTCATTCAAAAACAGCCTTCTACATTTGGTGTACATCAAAAAAGCTCACTAGAAGTGCATATCAGCATATCAGTCTCCTTGAGTGGTGACTGATATGGACAGTGCTTTTTCAAAGGTCCAGGTTTCAAAGAGGTCCCCAGAGAATAAAGCCCTCTGACTATGGTGAGCGTAAATCTTTCCTCTACGTCAAATCTTTCATTCATCCGATATTTATGACCAAATTAGCCTCAGTTGTATTTTAAGTTTACTGCAAGTAAGCAAATGCGAGCATGCAAATGTAATAAATAAAGATGGTGAACATGGTAAACATTATCTGTTAAACATCAGCATGTTAGTATTGTCATTGTGAGTATGTTAGCATGCTGTTTAACTCAAAGCATTAAACACAGCCTCAAAAAGGAGTTGATCCAAACTTCACCATGTGCAAACCATATTTAATATGGTTTGATAATATAAACCATATTTCTGACATTATAAACTTGATGTTGGTTCAATGAAACTAGCACTATGCTAAGTTTCAAGATACTAAGTTATAAACAAAGAAAACATGGACATAATATAAAAATTGTACAACATAACATAACAAACTACTTATGTTGTTCCAGTGAAATATACTCACTTAACGTGCATGCATTGTTTAGACTAAGCGACTCGCTCATGACTCACTATATAAGACAGTTACAGTAAAAACTCTTATCAATCACAGTATAGTAATGGCTAAAGAGTTTTATCATTCCTGCACGTCTCTCAGAAACACTTATAAAAGTTATTGCAGACCATTTGGCAGTGAAGAAGTTGGCGGTGAAGACACAAATAAGAAGTTGGCCACGTTTCTGCGACGCTTTCAATCATGATCAACATTGCTCAGTGGCTAGACAAGACCTCATTGTACCTGTGTGCAATGTACTCAGCTTGATGCACTTGTCTAACCACTGAGAGCTGCTTTTTCTTACATAAAAAAGTATTTATATTCTGAATGTTGTTTGACAGAGAAGGTGGTGAATGCAAAGTAAAATTCTTTCAACCCAGGGAAAGTCAACTTTAATTTTATTTCTCATCTCATTTCTTGCACTCAAGTCAAGTTTAGGTACTTTTGGTACAATCTGCTGATGTTGTAGTACACATGGAATTTTCATGAGCTCGATTATCTCCCGCTTGCTGTCACAAATCACAAATGCTGGTGAAAAATGTGTCAACACCTTCGCATGCACTGCAATAAAACTAATTGTCAGCAGTCCAAGATAGTTAAAATCAAAATTGTCAGTTATATAAACAATTATACAATCTGGTCTGCTCGGAAAAGGCAAGTGGGGCTTGGACTAGGGCATTTTTTTCTATACAGTTTAGTACAGAACATAACATTTCAAGTTATGGTTTTTGTGTCTGATATTTAGAGTTGGGGCACAGAGATAGACACAACATATAAGACAGGTTGTGAGCTGTCAGAGGAGAGCGAGACAGGCTGCAGGTCACTCTATAAACCCTCCTTTATAAGGAAGCGGGGCACAACCTATCTCCCCCAGGACCTCCTCATGAATGAACCACTCAGCTTTACCCTCAGTCTGGTTTAGTGTGTGTGGATGTGTGTGTTGAGGGAATTACACAACTCTAAGTTCTTATCGTGAGTAGGTTTCACATTTCTTAAGTTATTGTGACTATCTAAGGCAACATTTGGAATTCCTAATATATAGCCAGAGATCATGGCACTGGTCAAAACAGTCTCTCTGTTTCTTATCCTGTAGTGTGTGTGTGTGTCCCTTGTAAAACACTAACACACACATACACATACAAACACTCGTCCCCCTGCCAAACAAACAACCTTGGTCAACCGTGGTATGCCAAGGTATTTACGCTAAACGGTGGGAATGAGATTCCATCGCACCGCCTCATGTTCAGCAACACATTCCACTGAGACCCTCAGACTGAGTCCCTTCAGCTAGATGCAATTTATCTTATTCCCTCATATGAACTGCCCAATAACATGTCTTAACTTAAAGGAATAGATTCAGTTTTTGGTCATCGTAAGGCTTTTCAGAGAGCCAAGATCTTTTTTCTACTGTTTTAATGATTTCAGTGTATGTGTAGCAGCCTTCTCCTGCTTGCAAAGTCGCGTTTTAAGAGCCTTTTTAGCCATACTAGCAGCATGTCTCTAGGGATGGCAATGTTAGTGTGGATATATTGCCATGAAATTTTGTACAGACATTCATGGTTCCAAGACGATAAATCTTTAGGACTTTGGTTATCCACTGATAAAAAAGTTTTCCTCTAGTGTCACAGTGAGTTTGCCTTTTGGTTTTGAGTGAAATGTCTTGACTGCGATTGGATGGAGTGCCATGCAATGTGGTGCACATATTCATGCCTCTCTCAGGATGAATTCTATAAGCCTGTTGTGCTTCATATCATAACCTCTTGATTGTATACTACATTGTAAATTTCTTGAGGACCTTTAGTCAAAAGGTTGGGATATGTAGGGGGGAGGGCTAAGCAAAACATGTTAGCATGTGTAAAGGTATTACAGGTGTTACATGATGTTCAGGCATACACCTATTACATTACTTGCCCACTGCCCATATAGAAATAAAACCCATTTGGTTCATTTTCACATATCAGCATCCATGTTCATAAAAACCCTCTAATTTGATGCTACAACTATAAACTGAGAGTGTCTGATTTGTGACTGTGAAGCAGCAGCAGAGTCTCAGCACAAAGTAGCAGAGTGAGACGTCCTCCCTCTTGCTCTCTGCTGTAAACACACAGAGCTGTTAGCGAGCAGCTGCTCTCATGTTTCCGTGGGTCTTGGTGTTTGTTTTTGGCAGAAACTCTCTTGCTCTCTGCCTGCTCTCTGTGTATCTCTCTGGATGGCGGGTTGCTCCAGTTCTGATTCTAAACTGTGTTCATCCTCTGGGTTGTCTAACACGTTTTAATATAGAAAAACTCACTGATGTGTGTTTTTAATAGTTTTTGGACAACAACAGAAGGTGGATACGTACACTACACTTACTGGTTGATCAATTCATTGTTGGTTTGGCTCTGTACATGATATTTGTTAACAATTAGAAAAATATAAAAAGTCAGGATCTCCGAAACCTGACCGACATGTCCTCTGTGGAGGAGGCAGAGTTGGGCGACTCAGGGGAAGCCTCGCTCATATCCCTGGCAGTTGTCTTTGAGGTGGTCAAAAAGCTCCTCAGTGGCAAGATGCCAGGTGTGGATGAGATTTACACTGAGATGCTGAAGGCTCTGGACATTATTGGACTGTCATGGTTCGCATGCCTCTTCAGTATCACATGGAGATTGTGGACAGTGCCTGTGGACTGGAAGACCAGGGTGGTTGTTCCCATTTTCAAAAAAGTGAACCAGAGGGTGTGCTCCAACTATTGTGGGATCACACTACTCAGCCTCCTATGGAAAGCTTATGCCAGGGTGCTGGAGATGTGGCTCCATCCAATTGTTAACCTTGAATTCAAGAGGAACGATGCAGATTCCGTCCTGGCTGTGGAACAGTGGACTAGCTCTTCACCCTTACAAGGATACTTGAAGGGTCATAGGAGTTTGCACATCAAGTCTACATGTGCTTTGTGGACTTGGAGAAGGCACTTTATGGGTGGTGCTGCGGGAGTATGGGGTATTGGGGCAGTTGCTATGAACCATTTGGTCCTTATACAACTGCAGTGAGAGCTGTGTCCATATTCTTGGCAGTAGGTCAGACTCATTCTCAGTTG
The DNA here is from genome assembly GCA_029490765.1 of Euthynnus affinis. NCBI lineage: Eukaryota > Metazoa > Chordata > Actinopteri > Scombriformes > Scombridae > Euthynnus > Euthynnus affinis. Next base: position 5,479,343 of record CM055840.1, on the reverse strand, counting down.
GTGTTGGGCTCTGTCAGGGTTGTCCCTTGTCAACCTTGTCTGTTTATGATTTGGGAGAGCAGAATGTCTGGATTGGGGACTTCATGATTGCTTCTCTGCTTTTTGCAAATGAAATGGTTCTGTTGGCTTCAACACATCATGACCTCCGGCACTGGGACAGTTTGCAGCCAAATGTGAAGCAGTCAGGATGAGAGTCAGTACCTCCAAACTGAAGGCCATGGCGCTAAAGGAGTTTAGGAGTATGTCAGAGTCTGCAGCTCTTCATCAAACATCATCATCACTGTGGCTGTTTCTGCTTGTACAATATCTCCCTGCATTGTTTCTAACTGATCCAGTGAAGAAAGAGCTCCAAATATCTCGATATGTTGTTGTTTCGGTTTTTAGCACCACTAACAAAGCTCTGCTAATTCAGTTCACAATTCAGTTCCTGTCATTTACTCACTTAAAAGCCTTTATTTGAAGTAGTAAAGCAGGAAAATATTGGGTTTGCATTGGAGGTAGCTTAACATGACTCTGATATGGCTACCTTTTGGCAGCTTCCGGAAAGCTGGCCAATCAGAACAGAGTCGGCTCATCGGAAGGGGGGCATTAAAGAGACAGGAGCTATGACTGCCTGTTAAGAGACAGAGGCTGAACTGAGGGTCTGCATAAAGGGCCAGTATAAGATACATTAGGAGTTTTTTGAACTGTGAATCATGCAAAGCTACTCTAGTGGAGTCCAAAAATAAAAATGTAGAGCTGGAAATGAGCATAATAGGTCCTCTTAACATTAATGATGTGTAAAATCACTGCAGACTGCAACTATGCTTCTTTCTTTTTTTTAAACCATTAAAATGTGCACTGCATTTACTTTAGTATTAACATCCATATCAGTACCATTTACACCTCCACCTGCTCTTCTTTGAACTGCTGCTGGACCTGCTGCTCTGCATCTCTCTGTCTCTTCACATGTGGTGGAGAGAGCATATGTTCTTCAGAAGCTGATGCTTTGAGCAACTGCTGGATAAAAGGCCTCTCACCCGGTGGGACAAAGACAAACATTGAGACTTTGCAAAGCCAGTGTATATTGAGTTCTCAAGCCCCACCGAATGAAGATCCACAAAAAAATGTGTAGCCTGGTAGGTTTGGAGTGCTGGAGACTCGGTTGGTCAGGGGTCACACATCAACCAAGAGGATATTGATGCAGCAGGTGTTGTGGTCACCATCACTGACATCACAACAAAATACAACACAAGCCAAGACACACTGAGCAAAGAGTGGGAGAAGAAGCTTAAAATGAACAGATGGCTCCTTTCCGATCAAGTTTACTATATTTGAGAAAGACAAGAATACAGCATTCCCCACTTTGTTTAACAAATGCATTGCTTTTAATGGTTCTCAAGTGGAGGATAAACCAGGGTGTTGAAACGACATTAATAAACTACTATAAAGAGGATGATTTTCTGAGAAAGTGGGATCTCCATTGTCTCCTCGTGGAAGAGGAGCAGGAACCAGAGTAGCAGACACCCCTCAGATCTCAGGGCTGACGTCAGGCCATTTGTCTCATTGAGTCAGGAAATAAGAAGCCAGGTTCAAGATACACGCACAACCAGACAAACACACACACAGCCAACAGCAATCCTGAAATTGGATAAATAAATCACCCCGTACTGGTGCTTTGTTCTAGCAAGGGACCTTCCATTCATCATGAGTTAGGGACAGAAAGTACGCTGAGCAGCCAACAGAATACAATACATCCTTAATGTAATAATAGCTGACATAGTAAAACAAAGTGTAGATGCAGCAGGTGGCTGTCTGGGATCTTGTGAATAAATGTGCAATGAATTTTAATAAGTCATTTCATATTAGGTCTTCAATTTTATTCTCTTATGGCAAAAAAAGTAGCGTGAATGATGAGAATTAGATTTAACTTGTTGCAAACAGCATATTAATTAATTGGCAATCATTTTGGTGCAGGGTCTGAATAACTGTGAATGGACAGTAATTTAACTTGTTAAGATGTGGTCAGACCACAACTAGCAAAGGCAAACTTGCACATTTGCAAAAATCAGGTGGAACTCAAAAAAATGTTGGCAGATTTGCAAATTTCATCTGCTAAAGCTAACCAGACCAGCGGGGAAACAACATTGGATAAGCCAAAAATGACACATCTTGTTCAATATATTAATGCTTATTTGTCACTAGCAGCTCTATAGACAAGGACAAGTCAAGGATAGAAACTGTCAATACACGACTATCCCTTGTCCAAACTCCAAATGGCTCACTCAGTTCAGCATCAGGTTTATTTCCCCTACTTAAATATTTCCTAAAGGTGGAAGACATGTTGCATCCAGAGTAAACTGTGGATAACCACATAATTATATGTAGGCCTCACAACATGAAACCCTTCCAACACATATTCATATGGATCAAACTGTAGTTACGGGCAGACCACACGAAACATTTGCGCCAACAATCTGTAATCTTAACAAAGACTATACCATCATTTTCATTGTTCCCAACAATCTTACTTCACGCAAGGGTTACTGCCAGACATAATCTTATGCCTCTTGGGATTCATAATTTCACTGCCAATTAATAACTTAAAGGTAGCATTGTGTATACCATGAGGAGGACTGTTTTTAAAGTTCCAGACAGCTGACTGGGCCACAGCAGCTTCTACAAATAGAAATCATGTTGCACAAATTACTTGTCTTGACAGTTTGGAAAATCCATGAAAAGTCTGCACAAATGACTTTTTGCCAAAGAAAAAGAAATATGTATTTGACCATGCATAGCCAATATAACATATAAAACATGAAATATTTCCTTATTTTGTATAATAACAGTGCTTTATGGTTATGATGAAATACCGCACATTCACCGTCAAATGCGCAAGCCCACTCGAATACTTTTCACATTTTAACACATTAACCTTGAGTCTTCTTTAACACTTATACATTGTTTTAACACTGTAACGTAATGTAACTTAATACATTTGAAAGAGGTGTCAGTACACTTAAACAAAGTGTTTCTGTACAGTTTCATCCATCATTTCTCTTGTGACAGTCGATTGCACCACCATGAAAACCTTTACGTGTACCACAGTCCCCATATGCTTTTGCCTATAGACATGGTTAGAAGACACTTTGTACTAACTGGTTTGTCTCAAGCACACCCAGTCTTAAGAAGAAGGAGACATGGGATGTGTCATTTTTTATTCATGAAACACTTTATCTAATCATTGTTTTATCAATATGCCACCTCAGAGAAATGCTTTAGCAATAATTGTGTGTTTTGTCATTTGACAGTTGTAATAGTCGCGGTCTTTTGTGAAATTACATTACAAGATATTAGCGTGTAGTTTGAGAGGTTTAGTATGATCGAGAATTATGCTGTTGTTTTATTACAGTGTTGAGTTATTACATTATGACTTGAACAGTTATAAGGACCCAGACAGGTTTTTACTGTACATGATAGACAGCAAGGTTGGTGGTCAACCAGAGATCCATTTCAGGAACAAAGTCACTGAAATGTTTTACTGCTTTGAGAAATGGTGCTGTTTACAACCTCAAACACACACACACACACACACCAATACACACACACACTGAGAACGTGATTACTGAAAGAGCTATGTGCTGACTTTATGTGTTTCCAGTCAAAATTATCCAGGAATGAAGATTGACACTCCAGGATTAAAACCAACATGAAATTACAGTTAACCAGCAGTGGAACGCATATGATTACACACACATGCAAACATGCACACACACACACACACACACACACACACACACACACACACACACACACACACACACACACACACAAACTGGTACTTTGAAACTAGATTGAAACTGCAAGGCCAGATGCTGACAGTGACAGCATATTAACAGGATACTGAGCATTACCGGAGTTTGGTGTGTATGTGTGCGTGTACGTGACCATGTGTGTTATTTTAGCATCAGTCACAAACCAAAATGATGATTTAAGTGCATGTAAGTAGATTTCCAATGAGAGTTGATTTTTGCATTTGAGACTAAGGATATCCACCACCATCCCAACACACATACACACTGACCACAAGTACCACATTGTCAGAGCAGCATCAGTCAAATTAACGCTGAGCTGCTGAAAATCAATCCATGTTTTCACTCTGTGTGTCATACATTGACACACACACACACACACACACACACACACACACACACAGCATGGTAAACTACTGTATGATTCACACATCTTTTGGTTTGAGCTGCCTGGTTACAACATACACTTAGCATCTTTTTGCATTATTTCTGGTGCTTCCCAGCACAGAGTCATGCTAGTCTTTCTGGTCATTTTTCGTCACCGACAGCAGCAGAGGTCTGTCTCAACTCCTTGTTGGAGATCTGATCTAGATCCTTCTGGAGTTTCTCAATATGCCTCTTGCATTACAAAGTTATCAATTCTCTCCATTTTACTGTCTGTTGACAGCAGAGACGGCCAAATAGGTTAGTATTGGCTTGACTGACGCTGTGTGAGGCCAACACAAATACTAAATAGATTATATGATTTGTTTTGCAGATGATCCACAAATATGCGGTTTGGATGGGTCTCTATGAGTGGGAAATGCTGTATGCCCTGCTGACACAGGTTTCCCCCCCCAAATCCCACCTCGCTCTGTGTATGAGGTAAGAAAAACTGCATTTGATTGATTGATTGATCAAAAAATAAGTCACTCTTAGGCTGGACATGCCTAGCAGGAATGAGCTATATCCAGATATTCAGATGAGCACGTCTTTCACTGTTTTGCATCATTAAGTTGACTTATTAAATGCATTACAGTAGTTGGTAGTAAATTATTTTACTTTTATTTTTTATTTTCATTCATGTTCCTCAAGCTGCTTTGTCATTGTCCACCTCTGTTTTTCACTTCTGACATTCCCCACAATGAATCTCTTACTGGGACTTGTTACACCATGCTATGAACCTGAACTGTAGGTGGAAAGAACAAAAGTAAAGGTTTAAGAGTGATACCTTGTCTACACTGGCCAACCGTCCAGCCACACATGATGGAATAGTATGTAGTTATTTGCAGTGCAAACCATCACAGCTGTGTTGACTGAAACTGTTGCAGATACATGCATAGAAAGCCTCTCTCTCACACACACATACACACACACACTTGCCGTGTTGTGGGAAATCCTGTTTGAAGAAATTCAAAGAAATACATACAGCTAAAATTAATTTGAACACAACCCACACATACTTTGTAGAATTAATGTGGCCTTTGCTCACGTGAGTGACAAACTAACTTTACTGTAAGACTTTCTGTTTTACAGAGTTGGCAAACTGCTTTCCTTTATCCTTGAGTATTCTATCTATGGTGCTAAATCTAAAATGCCTCTTCATATTACTTGTCAGATGATTTATTGTCACAATTATCTCACTAGCTTTCTCCATTTTGCATTAGCAAAGCAAGCAACAATGGCCTTGTTACTATAAGAGAACAGTGCATTTTAGTAAGTCTGCAGGAGCACTAGCCTCTCAGGACCAGATGGTAACACATCAAATATTTAATTTTTCCCACCTTCAAATGTTGGTTTAAATTCTGAATAAAAAGTGAGAGCCAGATGTGCCAATCCAGAAAGCAAATATTATAAAACTGCTGCTTTTGTGGAAAATTGAAATGCATTGATGCTGAGAGAGAGACGTGTCAACACAATGGCTGTGTCAAGATGTGCTGGTTTATGGGTTGTGGGTGCTTCGTTAGACACCGCCGTTGTGTTGTAGATTCAGGCTCAGTACAAATAACAAAAAGGGTAACTTCAAACTAAAATATTACAACCAACAAAGAGCAAGACAAAGCAAAAAGTTTATTAGCTTTTTTATATTTTATTCGATCCTGCATTTGCTGACTTTTTCTTTTTCTCGCCTTGTGGGGGTAATGGAAACTGAAAACACAACACTGACATTTTCCTTATAAAGTTGTTATGACAAACTAGTTAGTGAGAATTTCCACATCCAGCAGAATAAAGCAACATTAGCATTAATTTGCACTCATGTTTCCGGCCACCTGATGAATCACTCTCTTTTAGATCTGTTTTTGCTCTCCAACTCTAAAATATTTGGCTCTCTAGCTGCTAGCTCCATTGTGTTCCAGCTAGCTGCTAACTTTGTCTGTCTCCTTCTTGGTGCTGGCATGTAACATACAGGGATTTCTCAGAGTTTTTTTCCACTGAAAACCAAAGGTGACTAAAACAAAACTGATGAGAGGGGTGAATCCAAATAAAGGAAACAGTAAAGTTTTGGGCTGGAAAGCTGAAACAATGAATTGAAAGTTGCTGAACCTCTCCACCATGAAGAGAACTTCATTGGTGGATAATTTTCTCAGGGCTCATCACTACAAGAATCTCATTCACATAGACTTGTCGTGTGATTCTGTTCATTTAAAAATACACATTGATGAGAGCCACTTCAAGGGAACATTTGGAACATTTAATCTAAATGTTGCCATTTGATGTATTCGAGTTAGCTTAGAGCTAATTTACAATCACACTCACTTGAGCACCTAACTAAAAATACAGTATGCATGATTGTTGCAATACATTCTGGATTTTTTGGGGCTGCTGCTGAGTGAAAAACTTGAATCTCGTTCTGATTATGAGACAATGACAGAAAAACTTTTGAAAGTTGACTCAGGACCACAGGATACATTTTAATGGTGGATTTGTCCTTAGCTAACCAGCAGTCCTCAATGAGCCGTGCACCTGTCGTTAGTTTAGTCACTCATCACAGGCTTTACCGCTGACATGAACTTCACTTTACAGTCCTGTCTCACAGCTACAGCATGTTCCCCCATTACTGAACTGTTGGTCAAAGGATACAGCTGTGTGAGTGTGTGTGTGTGTGTGTGTTTATGTGTGTGTATGTGTGTGTGTCCAGAGGTTAACAGCCTGTGGTCTCACTTGCATGCAGGGCCAAATCATTTGGGTTTGGCTCTCTTGTTAAACAGAGGATATGCAGCAGAGTTGCTGCGTAATGCTTGTGTGTGTGTGTGTGTGTGTGTGTGTGTGTGTGTGTGTGTGTGTGTGTGGTTGGCTCCATAGCAGTACAGAGTAAACAGCAGCTATGCTAATATCATCCATACAAGCATCCTACCGAGCTACATATGAGCAGTGTTTTCTCAGCTGTTGTGGGCTGTCGCAGTTCTGAATGCTACCCACAATGCCGCCACTGAATATGGGCCTGTTGCTGTACAACAAAGGGCTGCTTGAATACAGACCCACTTCTCTGCAGTTGGTCTAGTTCTTGAGCAAGTCTTTAACTAAAAATGTTGATTCAGAATTATAGAGTGTTTAATTTTATAAGTTGTGGTAATCTGCAGCTCCACATTTATTTAAAAGGTGTTTTGTCTCTATCTTTGTTTACAGGCACTCAATTGTCTTATCAATGTGTTCCTTAATCCTGCATTAATGTCATATTTGAATAACTGTAATTACCATTACCCAAATTATAGATGGTGTAATTTCAACCAGGAAACTCTGATTTTTCTAAAAGCTCTGATATGGCTGACCTGCTACAATCCGAGTGCCTGAAAACCAAACAAACATGGATGCCCCACATCAGCCAGAGTCCGTCATTCAAGGTAGACCCAAATTGAATTTTTATAGTCAAACTGTCGATACACCCTCACAGGACCAACTCTGCCATCATAAAAATGTCTCGAGTTACCCAAAGTACTATGATACTGTCTGTTCAGTTATTGTGGCTGTGAGTGCTCTTGAACTGTCCAGCTCTTCCCCTGTTTTTTCCAATATAAACAAGAAATGTAGAACGAATCACTTCCCATGTACCACGTGTTATTCCCTGGAAAGACCGGCCAGACACCAGGTGCTTGGAAGAGCGAATGCACAACCCTTCATGAATCAGATAAAGATTTAATCACTATTATCCTAGTTGCTTACTAAATTTATTGATTTAAAACACCCAAAGTTGAGCTCTCAAACACACCTAGGACCAACCTTCCCATCACAGACCTTCATGACTCCCACAAAACCACCAACGACCCTGTAACGTGAGTCAGTAGGACGGAGGGAAATTCCATGTCATGTGTTTCTTGAAGATTCAGCCTTGTCTACAGCTTGCCTCTGTAATTGAATTAGGAAGTGGTGGGAATCTAAAGAGCTGCAGAGAGGGTTGTAAGTAAACAGACATGGCCTTTTAATCCCTGCCTCTGTTTGAAGTGCATAAACCCCCCCAGGCCTTTTATGAGGTGTACTTCTCTCAGTGTTGTGCTGTGGAGGATTGAGTTTCACAAGGGGGGTTAGTTAGTTTATTTTAGAAGACGGCAATGAAGGTGGAAGCTGATGAGAAGAGGAGAAAATCGTTAAGAGAGATGGAAGCAGGAGGAGAAAACAAAAAAAGAACACGGTATTACAGAGAGAAAAAGAGAGATAGGGATAAGTCAGACAGGATTTAAGGCTAAGTGGTTAGTAACAGTTTGTTTAGGTGGGCAAAGGCTCCCCTGGGTCAGGGTCAGATCTGATGCTGGGAATCTGGAACGTAATGCTGCAAAAACACTTCAACCTCTCTTTGATACCGACAGTCTGTACTAGTCACACGAAAGGACAACAGGTCACCTACACTGACATTTAGGCTTCTCTTATTCATTTACCCAAGACTGAATATAAAATAAGCTGCAAAAACCACATCAACAAACCAGGATTTGAACCAGAGTTCGCCACTGCAACAGCGACCCTTTCAAACATAAAATGTCCCAATAATACAACCTTCCTGTGCCCAATAAAAACCAAAAGCAAGATCTATTCTGTTTGCAAGCTTCTTATTTTTTAGATTTTATAAGCTATATGAACACATAATTAGTAAGTTAGTCAAAACTACAAAACTAAATTGATGGCTTTTACATCGTGAACATGTACTGAAAATTAGTGTACACACTGAAATGCCACTTTGTACCATTTTGGTATAATTATGATAAATATTTAAAGAACTCATAAGGAATACATTTTGTTGTTCAAAAACACCAACACAGTAATGAACCTTTCACTTAGTTCACTGTGCATGAAACTCCAAAGATTTGATTGATGAGGCAAGTTTGGCTTTGTGGTCACATTCTGTATTGCAACCTCTGGCAGCATCATATGGCACACGCTGGCCCAAAAAGCATTTTCCCCATACACAATCATTAGGAAAGGAGTGGCTGTAATATGGTGAATTCATTGTTTGGAGTGTGCTTGTACCACAGGATGGTGTTATAATTCCAAACACCAAGCAGCTAACTAATATGTGCGATTGGATACAAGCTTTTTTCTTCCGAAATTACGAGTTCAGAGGACAATGACACTTTTGTGGCTGAGTAACAGCAAGCAGTTAATAAGAATGTTAATGTTGCCCTTGTGTTGTGAGCAGCCATGACCCAAATTTATATTTAATGATAAAACATTACTTTTCTACCACTTCATCTTCGCAATCTATGAACATGCCATGCTGTTGTGAATATGTCATTCATAGCCTACAGTAACTCCAGCTAGCTAAGTTAACAGCTCAAACTTAGACAACGTAACACACGGCACGGAAACAATTTTATTGGTTGTAATGTACACTGTATACATTTGATTGTAATTGTTGATAATGTCCTCATTGATTGGATTAAAAAAAGTAAATATTATTCCCATGTTATGTTTGACTGCTTTATTTTACCTAATGTCTTAGAGTGGATGTGGTGCTCAAGAAAAAGTTCACCAAAGTCACTAGAATCGATCATCTAGGGAACTTAAATATTTGTAGTAAATACCATGGCAATCCAGGTAATAGTCATTCATCCTCTGGGAACCATGTCTGTGCAAATTTTCAAAGTAATCCATCCCATAGTTGTCAAGATATTTCTCTCTGAACTATAAATGTCAACCCACACCAAACTCAGTAGGATACATTCATTGGGGGACAATGAATGTCTGTACCAAATTTCATAGCAATCCATTCGGTAGGACCACAGCGGTGGGCAGACAGACTGACATTGCCATAGAGCCATGGGGTTGCTCTATGGCTCATGCTAAAAAGCAGCTCTAACTTACAGTACGATGGTGATAACATGGTTGTATTAATGTAATAAGAAGCAACATTAAAACATTAATTTATTACTGCTTTGTTCGCCCTCGGAACAAAAGTGAGATGAATGTCTGGATTGCTTTTGTTATTCTAAATCTTGAATAAACATGTATATCTTGAAAATTGGTTAAGACTTATTTTGATTTGTGGGAACAGCTTCATTGGAGTACATTGTGGAAAGCATGACTGTGTTAGGTTAATATCAACAATTACACTGCACCAATAGACATTTCTTTCTCCCCAAAGCAACCCCAAAGCTTTGTTTCCATTTTGTTCAAATAATTTATCTCTAGATTATGGCTTGGCAAAATAACATGGGCATCTATTTCAGGGATATCCAGGTCTCTCTCCCTGCTCTTACGCCCTCCTTAGTGTGAGGTCCTGAAGCTCACCAAGACACATGGAGAATTTATGACAGAGGACTCAAGCTGCATACCTTAGATTTCTCTTCAAACAGATCCATCTCTATGTGAGAACAGGCACTCTATAAATCAACCTGATGAGTGGATGAAATAATAAAAAAAAAGACATAGAAATACTGTGCAGGGTTGGTCTTAGAAAACCAGAATCAAGGATTTTAATTGCCAGGACAGTCTGCAGACATGCTGTCCCCGCATATACAGTACACACACATACATACTGTGCCTATTAACGACACATCATGTATTAGCCCTCAAAGTGCAGCTCCAGTGCATGAGGCTAGATGGCGTAGTGTGTTCAAAAGCTAATCTGAACACAACAGGGCTTTGTGCCAAGCCACTGATAACAGCAGTAAGACTTCTCAGGTAGCAACACAAGCTGTTTTCATTCCCACTGCACAGCATCCATCTGAGAAAAACCCTATCACGGCATGCTTTTTAAAGACATCTATATTTCCCAAACAATCCTACCACACGGAAAATGTTTCCATTTGTCACAGTGGATCATCCAGTTCCATCATTGCCATGTAATTATGGTTAAATAAAGAGATACAGCAGATTGACGCATATGAGCCTTTGTGACAAGAGTTTAAAAAAAAAAAAAAAGTATTATGCAAGAGAATGGGGCCTGAGTGCAGGGTGAATCAGGTCACATGTTCAGGCTCTGCAAGGTTTTAGGGCCACTCAGCAGCAGGCCATGGAGAGTCAGCCGCTGCACATTCAGCCTGTGTGGTTGCGAGGTCGGCCTTGCTGTCTTGCTTGGCTGCCATGCTGTACAGACTGGCTGCAGCCAAGTTAAACAGCCCTATACTCTACCGTCACACACACACACACACACACACACACACACACAAACACACACACACTGCTACGAGTCTTAATTTAGACTTTATTTTGATTTCTCCTCAATCTGTGGGTGTTGGATTCTGCTGCAGCTCTTTGACGCAGCCCAGCTCAGCTGTTCCCTTCACCTTGTTCTGTCTCATTACTCTACTTGTCTATCCGTCCGTCCCGCCGTGTGTGTTCAGTTCTCAAACTCTCCACCAGCTGAATATTGTTTTTCTGTTGATGCTGAAATACTGGAATCGCTTTGCGTCAGTCGCTTATGCCGCTGCAACTGCAATACTTAGTGTAGATGCAATTCTGATTACTCAAAAATGTAACACTTGCTTCATCAGATTGTCCTGTTGCACTTTTTGTTTGGTAGCATCCATATTGTTGCACTTTCACCTTTAAATGGAATGCACTGCCACCCCAAGGATGTTTTTTTTTTCTTCACTGTGGAATGACAAAAATGAGTTGAAATTATACGAGTGTGTGTTGGTCTGAGACGTGCCACCTTTTGTAGTATGTAGGAAGTGTGAAGCTCAACATGAATCAGTCCCACAAGTGTTTCTGCAAGTGTCAGCCAAAGGAAAGAGGTGAAACTCAAGGAGGTACTTGAGTGAAATCACATATATGCTGGTGATAAGCTAAGACACACACACACACACACACACACACACACACACACACACACACACACACACACACAAGGGAGAGAGACTCATTAAGGAGGTCATAAATCATAGGGAGCAGTGCCAGAGAGCGATCACTCTCCCACTGTCTAAACACTGCTCTCACTCAGCCTTATTAGCAGGAGTCCAGCTCTCACCCAGACTGGAGATATTAGCCTCCTCGCTAAAGATAATCACAAAGATTACATTACAGTTGCCAGAGGTACCAGGAAAACTCTAGGAGGTGTTGAGTTCACGGGAGGCAGATCCAATATGCAGGACACGCTCCTGGTCACATTAACTTTATATTGCATATTCTGCGTATTCTGTTGCAATATTAGGACAGCAAGAAATCTATTGTGCTGTTATTTTACTTTCAACAAGGCTGACAATATTCCATATATTTGCTACTGTCAACAAATCCCATGACCAAAACCAACAATTTGTTATAGAGTCTTTCAATTCTTTCCAACTTTCCCAGCCTGCCTGTTGCACTCAGCCTGAAGCCCATCAGTTCCTACTGAAGATGTAAATCTTTTCACTTTTAAAAATGGCGAAGTAATTTCCCTAAAACAACTGGGCACTGTAGTTTTTACCAAATGTTACTCAACATGGGTAAATAGTGTATTTGTTGGGGACTATTTTCAGCAGATTAACACACATGGCACTCTAGTGATTATTTCCAGCAGCGAAACACTGCATGAAGGATTCAGTCAAACTAAACTACAGTGCCCATGATCATCGTTTATTATTGGTTTTAGTCTTTTCATGGGATTTTTTGACAAAAAACATATAATATCACCAAAATTTTTATTTTATTTTATTTATTTTTTGCCATTACCAACAGCTTAATCTGTTGGTTTTACTGTTAAGCAATATGTAATTCTGTTTAGAAAAGTGCTAAATAAAGTTATTATTATTATTATTGTCCTTAAACCTGCACTGACTGATATTTTTGGCCACTTGAGCACAATGGATACAAGTTGTGAACACAACACTGACTTATCATCACTTTTTAAGTTTATATATTGAACTTGTTAGCAAACAGTTATGGAGCAACCTTACCCCCCCTTGATAATATAAGTCCAATATTCACTCTCCTTTAGCTTTATTTTGGGGCTCTATCCACGCCTTAGGGAAATATCTGACTCTTTAGCTGCTAAATGCTGCACCATGTTCAGCAGCTAGTCACTAACTGTGTCTTTTAGCTGTTTGGTGCTAAGGTTGTAGTGTACACTGAGATTTCAGAGCTTTCTTCTCTCAAAACAGCTGCCTGCTGTGGCTGAAAACGACACTATGAGAGCACTGAGAGTCAATCAAAACAGTAGAGTTGCAGCCAGACAGCTAAACAGTGAGCTGAAACTCGTTATGAAGCTCTTTAAAGCTGAGGGGAGCTGCAGAATCGCTGATAATTCTCTGTAGGTGCATCACAACGAGCAACACCTCAGCTCTGACGTTACGCATTGTCATTTGATACATTGTCATTCTAAAAAAAAAAAAAATATTGATTATAGCTGCTTTAAGGTGCAATAAGCGGGATGGCCTGGTGACACAGTGGTCTGAAATGCAAATATGTATTATGTATGTAGATTTCTGTAATGCTGGCCAGGAAACCTTTTTGAATGTCAACTCTCCTCTCTCCCATGTTTCTTTTATCTCTATTCTTTAATTTTATTTATTGTTGCATCGATTAGGTTCAAGACTTAAATATATCAGTGACCTTTATCTAAGTAGGTGAAGCCACTGCTATTAAAATCCTTTTCTCAGGCAGATGCATTAAAATACACACAACATTGGAGGTGTGATTAGTGTTTAGCCCACTCAATGGTCACCTATAAATTTGAACCAGAGCTTCACTTTTTTCTCTTTTAAAGTTTTTTTAAATATTAAATGAGGAAAGTGTAACACGCTGGCAAAAATGCAGCACTGCATGTACAGTATGTGTGTGTAGTTTTGTTGTTGTATGCCATCAGTGTGTGCTACTGTACAAACTAGTGACAGTTATATCATCCTGTTTCCTCTTCTTTATCACCAGCTATTGTTGGCCCCCAGTTGCCATGGATACCTTGGCATCATTTTTAAATCTTGACATCATGGCGGTCATAGGTCAGGGGGTGTGAGGCTTGAAGACTTTCCATGGACTTTCCCATGAGCCCCAGCGCTGAAGCCCTCTTCTGAGAATGTGGAGTGTGTGTTCACACATTATAAGGTATGTATACAGGAATCACACACATGCCAACAAGAGCTAATATTCAACAATACATTTTCCATTCCCTGATAATAAAAAGAGCTTTTATATCCTATAAAGTCCTGATCATTGCTGTGGAATGATCATGTTTATGGCTTGTGACAAATAGTTCACTAGTTAAAAACAGCAGAGTGGAAACACACTAATTTATCATCACATGTGTGAAAGAAAAATAATTATAATAAAGATGCTGTTTAGCTTAAAGGACCAGTGTGTAAGATTTAGTGGCATCTAGCGGTGAGGTTGCATATTACAACCAACTGAACACTCCTCCCCCCTCACCTTCTCCTTCCAAGTGTGCAGGAACACCTACTGTGGCTGCAGAACTCGCATAAAAACCACAAAAGGCCCTCTCTAGAGCCGGTGTTTGGTTTGTCCATCCTGGGCTACTGTAGAAACATGGCAGTGCAACATGGCGGGCTCCGTGGAAGAGGACCTGCTCCCTATGTAGATATAAAGGGTCGTTCTAAGGAAACAAAAACACAACAATTCTTATTTTCAGGTGATTATACACCAATTAAAACATGAATATTACATTCCATTCCTGCCAATGCCATTCCACTACACACTGCACCTTTACATTAATCTTATATTTGTAAGTGTTGGAAGGAGAAGGTGAGTAGTCTATGTTTATAGACAGTACAAGCATCTTAATAAAATGTTAAACATGGTCTTCAAAGTAGTAGGGATCAATCAGCCATATCTGGATGAGATATACTATATGTTATCAGGGACAACACTCATTCAGGCCGCTATTTATTTTGACTGCTACCATCAGTTAAGTGCTATTGCAGCACTGAGCAACACAACACTCATTTTAAAGACAGCTCCTCTCCTCCAGTAAGACTTGTCAACAGTCTGCAGAGAGACAGGGGCAAGTAACCACCAGATTACTGTGGTTTCTCTTCTGTTTATTGAAGACCATTGATTTCATCTCTCAAAAATTTCATCTGCACTTGTTTATGCTGTATGCAACACTGTGTAGGGTAGTGTGACTGTATCAGAATCAGAATCAGAAACAGGTTTATTGCCAAGTAGGTTTGAGGTAAGAGATAATAGAAGTACCACTGAAAAATATTAATACAATTTTTACAATTAAAATATTAAGTAAGTAAAAATGTATTTTAAATGAATGAGAAGAGTTGATATTGACTGGGAATGTTCACAGTATAAAAAGTACATGTAATGTGCAAATGAAATAATACAAATAACTGTGTTAATGCATGGCATCATGTCAGATGTGATGGGACCATACGCACACACACACACACACACACACACACACACACACACACACATAGATAGATAGATATAATTTGTAGTGTACACTGTGTGCACTTTGACTGGAGAGCAGCCAGGGCACACATTTAAATAAATATATCAAAAATATTCATTAAAACCACCGAGTTGTTATTTTGATTGATAATCGTGATATCATCACCGAGTCTCAACTTGACAGCCAATTACATTATTTATTACTGGGGAAAAATTATATCGCGGTGATGCATTGCGTTACAGCACTGGAAAAGCTTGTGTGAAGTTGGTAATGATGCAAGCATTAACGGCAGCACATAAATACACACGTACAGCCTGTCACTGCCTCCGTCCTCAATGATACACAGGTTCACGAGCAATCCAACAAACCAGCCTGTGCTCAGAGCCTGGGAATGGCACCGACAGAGAGTCTGTATAAATAGTCTCACAGTGGCTTAAAGGCAACACCCAGAGCCACCCAACACAATGATAACACACACTCACCAACTCCTATGGGAAACTATTAGAGTTTAGTGCATACTGTAAAACAGTCAACACTATCAGGGTGGACATCATTCAGTCTGCATCTGTGCCGAAAGTATTTGGATAGTTTGTGTGTGTGTGTGTGTGTGTGAGCGTATGGTAGTGAGAGAGTGGCAATGAACTGCATGCAAAACGCACACACACTGCTGTTATCTCTGCTGCGAGGGAGTACCTCCTCAAAGTTCTGCCTGGTCGTTTCCGAGTGGTCGCCCAGGATATTAATCACTGCATCGACAGTGACAGATGTGTGTGTGTGTGTGTGCGTGTGCGTGTGTTGTTTGTGTTTTATGGTGGAGTACCTGCTGGAGTGACTTCCCTGGAAGGAAGTGACGTGCTCGAGAGACGGAAAGTGTGTGACTTCAGAGGGATTTCCATCTGCCCGCATGTGCGGCTCGTGTGTTTGTGCGCGATTTTCTTTCTGCAGGACGTCAGCTTCTGAGAACCAAACCTCAGTTATCTGTAAATCAGCATGAAAGTTAGCTCCCAGAGCAAACACAGGACCGGACATTGTCACCCACAACAAGACAGGTTTTCAACACACCCATCTCAGCCACTGAAGCTTTCTGCATTTAAATGAGGTCAAATCCAAAGATTGTGCCTTTGGAGTGCTGTGAAATCTGCTTTTTTTTTGCAGCATGCTGTTAGAATATTTGGGTGTTCCTTTTAGCTAATAGTGAGAAGTTATTGGGTGAGAAATGAGAGACGAGGAGTCAAAAATACAAAAGAGAAATGGAAAATGTCACTCTAGGTCATCATGGAGAAGAGGAAGGACTGAAGGAGTTAAAGAAGACAGAGAATTGTGAAGGAATGGAAAAATGCAGGTAGAATGAACTCCGTCCAAAATTCCTTAAATGCTGTCAATAGTTTGGAACATGTAGAAACTAGAAGACTGAGGCAAGACTCCATTCCATCACAGATTATAATAGTTATAGAGAAATTCGTGAAGGGAGACAAACAGGAGAGCTGTGAAATAACTGGATGTTTTGAATGTATTGATATAAAAATACTTCAGTCAAATGAGCATGACTGTAGGTGAAACAGTCGACACATTAGAAACAGTCGAAATGTTGACACATTAGACCCTGAATGAATGCTTGTCCTCAGCCATGGGAAGGTAATCTACACTGGATTACACACACGTGCACACTCGCTTACTTGGATGCCATCACCATGGACGACCATGTTGTCAGGCAAAGGCACTGTGTGGCATCCTGCAATTCATGAATTATGACTTGTTTCTATACAAACGACTGATGTTTGACCTTTGTGACAACAGGACAAACAGCCATAAGGAAAAGATGGCATGTCGAGAATGTGTGTGTGTGTGTGTGTGTGTATGAGAGAGAGAGAGAGAGAGAGAGAGATGGAGGAGGCATCACACTTGAAAGAATGCAAATGCGCCCATGTCTCTACCTGTTCATGCATACATTATCTTTTGCACAGTACATTTATTGTACATGACACATTAAATGTTGCGCTATCTGTTACATTATTGTCCGCATTTGGCAGCTGTGTGCTGATCGCCATCAAGAGATCATAGTTTACCAGCACCAATCTGATCAAGTCTGCGGCGTCAGGCAGGTTATTTATCTAAAAATCCAGTTATCCCGTTGGCCCGATGCCACAATCAGACTAGAAGACATTTATATCTTTCAAGATGGTCAAAATGTCAGATTAAGTGATCACGGTCCTGCAATGACTTGTCTGACATTTGTGTCAGACTGTATTGGGAACATCAACCAATCATATCTTGTGGGCTGTCATGACCTGCCTGACATACAAAAGGGGTTGATCCGATCCTTCAATCCACACTGATTACAGCATCACTGAACTGTATCAGGAATCAAATGGACAAAATGAAACTGGCAAAGCTCGTCGTGAAACCGGGGACCTCGCCTGATAACAACAACGAGTTCACAACAAGACACGAGTTCACAACAAGGCTGTGGGAGATTTATTTTAGGCGTGCAGGGGAAAAAAATATAGACTGGTAGTGTGTTTAAAGCTGGGGTAGGCAGTTATCTGGAAAAGACAAAAACAAAAAAAAAAAACCCAGAAATGCCAGAATTTGAAAATACAGCCCTCCTCCTCCCCCTCCCCTCTTTGTCTTTAGCCTCTTCCTACCAGACAACCACGGGCACATGCTTTACATGCGCGCACAACACAACAGTTACACACAACTTCCTCTCAAGGCACAGCAACCTTTTAGCAAACAGCGAACGCTTAACAGGACCTCCTCTCACCTGTCTGAAGTCTGCCACAAAAGTAACGAGCGTCCCATCCCCCCCCGCTTGGATTTGAGTTATATTGTGTTTTCACATCCGGGAGTTCACCTCCACTGAAAATCTCTTGTGTTGTTGATGAGATTATGTGCTGTTCAGTTCCCCCCCCCCACACACACACACCACAGGCAATTGTCCAATGATCGCACATTACTTTTCATTCGGCTTTCTGTTGATATTCCCGTCTTTTTTTTCTCTCTCTCCTTCTGCAATTCATGCAGAAGTCCTGTCACTTCCTATCTGTCAGTATCCCACTGCTCGCCTGGCCTCGAAAACTTGCTGTTTTGAAGAGTCCGGTCATGTGCAATGAGTGTTGGGGCACAGTGCATGCTGGTAGGTTAGACAGGCAGGTAGTCCATCCGAATGAATTGATTGGGATGGACTTATTACAGGCCTGCTGCAGCCACAGATACTAGATTTCCCCCCCCCCCTTTTTAATGTCAGAGCATTCGATTTATTAATAGCTGTCGGGTTGTACAGAAAATTTCAACAAATATAACCAAAAAAAAATGCTTCTAAAATACATGATCTACCCTGGCTTTCGAAAACACGAGGGGTTGTGATGGTTCCCAGAGATGCACATGTGTGACCAGTAGACTTCAAAAACAAAAGTACAAACTTTCATAATTCGCAGCAGAGCCCATTAGCGTTGAGCCCTTTTTCACACATGGAACAAGCATCATTGCTGGCCTCAGATGGACATGTCAGACAGAGACACAGTTTGTTTGCGAGAGGCAACCATCATTAGAGTTTTAGAACACGGTGACCTTGCGTGTTCAGTAACTGGTTGCAGGTAAATGTTAACTGAAATGTTACTACTATAGGTTCCCCGCAGGTGAATAGCCAGATGGACCTTTCTAAAAAAAAAAGGTTCTTTTCACACATGACGGCAAGATGTGAGAAGTCTTATCTTCCAACCTCTCGTTTGGCATCAAGTGTCAGAAAGGTTATGAGTGCGCTGTCTGTGATTTACTGACATCATGTTGCAAGATTTCTGTGTATTGAAGTCCTAAAATGTCAAAAGAGTTTTGGAGTCATAAACATCCAAAGTTGCCACGTTCGGCTTTAGACAGGAAAATCAACTGAGAACAAACAGATGGTTTTGCTAGATTTAAACAATAAAATATCTGTTGTTTATCACGGGTCAACATATGTGTGAAATTCCGCACATAATTCAGCATCAGCGCTGGATCAGCGTGAATTTCCAAAGGCAGACTGCAGCCTGGTATGTGTTGTTCTGGTGCGGGTTAAGGAGGATACTGAGGAGCTTTAAGTGCTTTCACTCTTCCTTTCTCTGCTCTCACCTCCTCTGTCTCTGTCCGACCGCCTTTCTTCTCCCCACTGACTTTTTGAGACAATAGGATCCAGCTGTGAGGTTGTAAAACCCTCTGGAACGTCACTAAAGAGGCAGCATGGCCTGCAAATGGCTTCAATTAGCCTGTCACATGCTAATAAAGCTAGTTAAAAAGAGGGACAACTAGCCAAGTCACACACACATTCGCTCGTAAATGCCTAGAGAAAGCATCATGTCCCGATGAGCGCCCCAGTCAGACGACACAAACAGTGTATGTGAGCCTTGTGTTCGTGAGTTCGGTGAGGAGCACAAAGACACACAACTCAACAAACTGCTTACACACACACATGCGCAGACATCACACACACACACACACCAAACACCCCGACAATAATTCACAAAAAGACATGAAGAAATATACGCTAAATTGTGTACACATATTATAAAACAGAGACACTTATATGTGCGCAAACTCACACACACACACTCATTTAATGACAATAAAGTCATGAACATTAACACCTTAGGGAGACACACACACATAGACAAAACTGACTGAGAAAATTCTACACACACACACATACATGCACAAACATGTTCATACAAAGAAACCGAAGAAACACACACACTCATACATACACACATATGCAGACAATTAGCGTATAAACGCAGTGACAGTGAGAAGTGTGTCGTGTCAGCGGGACGTCTTGGTTCCTGTTTTCAGTCTGTAACACTTAAGTGTGACTGAGACACACTTAACATCCACGTCCATGCTGTCTGGAGTCTGAAACACATGAGGCTGACAGCTCTCACTGACAAACACCCAGAAGTCAAAATCCATCTTCATCATACTCAGACGCGTCCACATTATGATCTTCTTCCACATCTGTCCGACTGAGTTTCGTGACATCTGTGTGAGCTCGAGCACTACTGAAAATTATGAGGAGGAGGGTTAGTTTAGTTTCAGAAACACCTTTAATACCCCTCGCTTTAATTTATGTTCCGTTTAATCACCAGTTTCCAGATGCATATTATCATGGTTACATATTGCTATTTTTAAGCCATGCTTGTGATACGGCTCCGGGGACGGCGATGTCAATCTGTCAGGCAGTCTATATGTCTGTCAGTCCACCACTTTAGTCCAGACTGAAATATCTTTGACAATTATTGGATGACTTGCTAATAAATTTTGTACAGACATTCATGGTTCTTTTTTTCCTCTCGTGCCACCAACAAGTGAAAGTTTTCCACATGCCTGTGGGTTTTGCCACATGCAGTGTGTCTGCATCTGATTCTTGAAATGTCAGAGATTCCAGAAATTGTTACGCCAGAGATGATCAGTGCAGCTAAAGAGCAACAATTATCACAATAAAACATGTTACCCATTGTCACTCTGACTCACTCTGGACGCTGTAATGTTCCAAATGCGCATATTTTCACTTAAATATATCAAAACATGGCTTAATACATAACGTATGTTTTTTTTATTAGTGCAGTTAGCTGTTTACATTTGATGCACGCAACTGAATTTGGTTACATTGTTAGTGAACAATAAATACTGTATAAACTGCTAATTGTGCTGATGGAAACGGCGTAATTGGCCAGTGTGAGTGGGAATGACGGTATTCATGTTTTTAATGGCCGTACAAATGTACAGAGAGGAGGATTATGCTTAGTTTTGGGAGTTTGCATGAATGTTGTGATTTTATTTATTTATTTATTTTTGTGAATCCACAGCTGCCACTGTCTGCAAAACAGCCAGATACGAACCTTTCAGAGATTTTCATACTTCATACTGATTTTTATCTTCCTGAGGCAGCCTCAACTTATATTTATGAAAGTAATAAGTTGGTTGTAAAAACATCATCCACATCAGCGGCTGTGGCTCAGGAGGTAGAGCAGGTTGTTTACTAATCAGAAGGTCAGTGGTTTGATCCCCAACTCCTCTTGTCTTGCATGCCAAAGTGTCCTTGGGCAAGACACTGAACCTCAAATTGCTCCTGATGGTTGTGCCAGAACTTTGCATGGTAGCTAGCCGTCATGTGATGGTCAATGGGTGAATATGAAGCAGAAAGATTTTGGGTAAAAGCGCTATATAAATGCAGCCATTTACCATTTGCTGCCAAATACGTTTGGAGACACACAGGGAGGAATATCTTGCTTTTCTTCTCATTTTTGTTCTGCCCTGCCCTGCCTGACAGGAAACAGGAAGCAGGGAGTATCCTGCTGTCTTTCCATCACCGATTGGTTCCCATTGTCATGGCTGATGACATCACTAGGAGTTCCTCCAACACTATCTGCTGTGCTGAAATGCAGTTGGCATAGCAGTCATGAAGACTGCTCATATACACCTCTACTGCTCCGACCAAGGTTATCTGGTTGTGAAGTGCTGCGCATTTGAAAATGTACACATCACATTTTATTATATTGTCAATAAAATATACCTATTACCAATCAACTAATTAGTAATTTAATTGATTTTTCATAAGGGCTAGAGAAGCACCATGTCTTTGTATTGTTCTCCATACTGTGGTGACATACACCTCTACCTACACATTGTTGAATGAAGATCAATTGCATTCAACCTGATAATCTTGATCAAATGATTTTATTTAACATTTTGACTAAGCATAATGTCTTAGTGAACAGGATCTAAAATAGAACCTAACGCTTGTATAACGTGTAAGAATGCAGACAAGGTCTTCTGAAGTCTTAAAATAAAAATGTAAATTAAGTCTCGAGTTTCCAGGTATTTTTCTCTCTTTCCCATTATTTGTTTCTTGTCCAGCTCTTGCAAAGCAGCTATGGGTGTGTGCGCCTTTTTATGATTTTTTGGCCATAGAGTTCTGGTAACCTCACGTCTTTCAAATTCCACACCCCAGATTTTTTACATTTTCAGACTTTTAGTCTTCAAACCATTCCCAGTGCCAAAGGAAAGTAACTGGCTGAGCACCACCACCCACCCCTCCATACAATAATACATCAACAATCACTCATGACTGCAGTTTATTTTTTTAATTTTATGACCTTTGCAGCACGAAATACAAGTATAAGCCCATTGTGAAGCACACATGTAAGATACGGAAACTGTGTCACCAAAAGGCTCAGGCCGGTTCACTGTAGGTCATCTCTCTCACACATCTTACATGTGCACACACACACACACACACACACACACACACTAACAGTCCATTCCTAACCTTAAAACATCTTACTCCTGGTTTGAATCTAGTGTTTTAATTTAATGTTTTGATCATCAACAGGTGTTCTGGTTTAACTAGTGAGTGTTAGCCGGCAACTTTCAGCTGAATTCATTGTGGTTGCTCATAGTGACGACAGCTGGCTCCCTAAAATCCTTATCGATTTTACTTTAATCAATACATACTCATCTGTGTTTATTATCTATGCCAACTGTTTACATAAGTTAAGCTCAGCAAGAAGCATCCACCTCATATTGTTATTTATAATGTGGGAAACAAAATGTAGCCTATAAGTTGGCAGTGCAGCTATAGTCTATCTTGTGATTTTATACCATGCTCCTCAATTAGAAAGTGGCTCATATTCAACCAATTAACCTGCTTTCTCATTGTACACGCATTAAAACTAAACTTCATGGTCACACAACCACCTTTTCACTGGGTGTGACCGTAAGTGTGATACAACAGTGAGACTCAGCGTTTTCTCTCAAAGCAAGCTATTTAAAAAGATTAATTTCAGAAAAATAAGTGAGGAAATATTAATGCTGCTTGTTGGCAACACCATTTAAAGTCTGTGTAAAGCAAGAATAAATGTCACTGCTCTGTTATGTTCTCTCTCTTTGGTAGAAAGAGACAAGTTCTAACAATGTTAGAACAATGTTTTCCTTGACATAGTTCAGTTAAGATTGGGCATTACTTATCATACTTTTAAGCATTTACTAAATATGAACTGCGGTGTGTTGTGGCGGACTATCATCTAGTCTAACATTACACTCTTGCCCTCCATCTGCAGGGCTTTTTTGAATAAACTACACTGTAACAGGAGGATGTGTGGAAGGTGAGTGGAATGTTTCTTTTGGCAGTAAACTAGCAAATAACTTATTATTTGTTGCCTGTCAGATGCAATGAGATACAGGCACTTCAGGTTAGGTACACATACACTGCACAAGTGCATGCACGGATCCTGCAGGAATGACCTGGCGGATCCGCAGATGTATGGATGTTGAGAGGATGTGCAATTTGTCCTGATCAGGGAGTAAGACATAAGTCCCTTGCAAGCAATAAGATAATCAGGAGTAGATGACTATTTATACCTGTCATTGAGATAGAGGTGTCATCACATTTTAGCACCCCTTCTCTCATGCTCATACTCATAATCTTTCTCTCTCAAGCTTCGACTTGTCTGTCCATGTGTTGCTTGGCGAGTGCCGGTGTGTAGAGAGACTGATTGCAGAATCCAGCTATGATAAATAACACTAATGAACTGAGAGGTTACAGAGTACACAACCTGAGGAAAGCAAAGGAGACGAGAAGAGTGGGAAAATAAAGTGGACAGGGTGACATTTATTCATTACTGACTCTCAGAAATGCTTATACAGTCTGCAACTTTTCATACAAATACATCTTTGCTACTCTAACGCTGATTGATCGAAACTGATGAGTGATTTTACCTTGACTATATCCCGCGCATGACAAAATTGAGGAAGTCGTGTATGGTACATGAAAAGTGAGGCATTTTATGTTTTCAATTTGTTTGGATTAAATGTAAGAACAGGGTAACTTGCATTTGCAAGGAAAAAGGAAAGACAAGGAAAAGTGTTTGTTTCGCCTGTTTTTCATGAATGTAGCCAAGTCTTTAACTTGCAACGTAGAAAGATGACGTCCTGATTCTTAATTCTGCTCAATCCCTTAATCTCGACAAATAAATGATTGGTCAATTGTTTCTTTAACCAGGGGGAACTGCTGAATTGAGATGTGGGCAATGATTCAGAGGCTAACTCTGCATGATTGGTGAATTACAATAGTTTGGAATTGCTCAATATGCAGAAACTGCTGCCACTAATGTAAAATTAGATGTGCCCACTCATACACTGGACTTTGTTTCAGGGCCTTAGCATTTGGGTGTGGAGAAGAAAAACACACCGACCTACCTTACCAGATGTCATCCTCTTAAATGTAAGAATGTTGGGACCCTGTGTTTGAGATGCAGACCTCTTTACCTGCACTCACATCTTATATTTCAGCAAAAGTGTTCATTCTAAGAGCTTGACCAACTTACCTCAACTCCATTAAACTCAAATAAGACTACCTATAAAGTCAAATAATCAAAAGAAGATGACATCTCAAGTCTTCCTGCAATATTTGACTCAGATGTTATCTCCAGGAAGTGCAATACATTCTAACTAACATTATTTGCATAGGATGTTTAAGTTCGCCCATGCTTCTCATTATGTAGCCTAAATGAACCTAAATCTTGGTTTCTAACAGATGGGAGCTGCTGTATGTGGAACAAATGCCTGTGCATGACTGGAGAACTGCCCCCATTCCTCAACATAGTTGTTGTGCCAAAGCGCACCATCAGTCTTCTTTTCCTTCTTACCATCTGTGGATGTCTCTGGACTTTGTTGATTCATGGCAACGCTGAAAGAGGAAATGATGGATCACTTTACAACCATCCATACAATTTGCTACAGTTGGTTCATCAGTGACAGTCCAACAGCCTCATCATTTATGGGTGGCAGCAGCTGACAGTAGCATGTGAATGTGTGTATAAGTGTTTACCTGGTCACCACAGGAGGTCTGCGTACCCAACATTATAACGAGATATTACTGAGACCCATGGCTTGGGAAACACACACAAACACAAGCACATGCACATTTCTTATACAAATGCTTAGCCCTAGGAGTCCAGGGAGATTTGGGAACCATTCAGAGTTGTGTTCACAAGACGGCAGCAGCCTTTATGCTCCTGTGTTTGTCAAGGTCCTTTTAAACAAATCCATTAGGACCAGGAACCACAGGGTTTGACTGCCCAGATGGCCTGGCCCAGTTTTCAGACTTATACACACACATTATGATTGGCTTGTACAGGTACTGATGATCCAGACCCAGTAGGGGTTTTGGGCTGTTTGGACAGGATGACTGCTGTGAGTGGACGGAGCAGGTCAGAGAGGGACGGTCAATGGAGAGGAACTGCCAGGAGAGGAGACTTTCTCATGGGGGGATAGACACCACAAGAAAGACTGACTCATGTAACCAACAGAAACGCCAAATACCACCAAGTCAGGGAAATTCAGTCCAGCTTATATGTAATGCTCTTTTCATAAAACTGACTTGTCTCAGCATAAATCCGTACAATTTGGTAAAAAGTAATAAATCATTTTCAGTCATTTACTTGATGTAGAACAGTTAGATCTTGCTAAAGTTGTGGGTAACAGGGAAGCAAGTCTCCAGCCATGTTAGCAGCTCTGTGAGACTGTACTTGAGCTAAATGCTCAAATTAGCACGCTAACACAATGACCATGCTAGCATGTTGACATTTAGCAGGTATGTTGACCATGTCCACTGTGTTGGTTTGGCATGCTGGCATGCAAACATTTGCTAATTAGCACTAAATACTAAACATGTATAGCTGAGGCTGATGTGAATGTTATTAATTTTGCAGGTGTTTGGTAATAAACCACAGTACTGGACAAAATAAAATTTTGACCTGATGATGATGAAAAGTCATTACAGTTTATCCACTGGAGACCATGAATATGTATACCAAGAGATATTTTAATGAAGAACTAAAAAGTCAACCTCATGGTGGTGCTAGAAGAGTAAGGTTTAGATATATCACAGTTTAAGGGAAAACTGAAACCTGTTGATTGCTTATTTGATGTACTACATTGTAGATTTCTCAAAGATTTCAGTACAAAATCAGGAGGTTGTTATATGTAGAAAAACTAGCTAGTGGAGATCTGTTAAAGGAACCAGGCATGCATAGTGGCATGTGTTACTACACGGAACTACTCCCCTGAGACTGATCACTGTTATTAGTCTTTGGTGCCATTTCTAAAAAGAAAACTATTTTTCTTCACTATTTTGGCTCATTAGAACTAGAAGTCAGAATCAATTATTTGTCAAGCATCAACATTTACAGAAGTTTATCAGTAATGCTATGGGAGGGACCACATAGAAAAAATCAATCTCTGGGAAGCTTCCAGTGAATTAGGCCTCACAGGGCAGGAAAATTTCAATTTAAAGGTAAATAGCAGTTCATAAAAGTTTTCTTGCATACTGTATTTACTAAACATCTGCTTCCAGATTAATTAAAATAATTTCAATGAAGTGCTCTCTAAAAATACATTCCCTACGTATATATTGGACATATCTTATATATAGTAAATGCACTATATTTCTATTAACTAATTATTCTACAGTGCATGTGTTAATTAATCAAATGAGTGTTGCTGTGCTTCCTTTAACCTCCAAATTGATGATGAAAAATGTGTAAAGCAGTTGTCACCATTGGTTACCTCTGCTCCAAAGGACAATAAGTTGTTTGAAAGGGAAAACAGAAACCACCTAAAGAAAGCTTTACTCATATCTCATAAAACACATCTGTCCTAATGGCTGCTAAAGCAGGTTACCTGGCTACAGCAGTGGGAATCCTACAGGACAATAGCAGTGTATGCGGGTGTGTGTGAGAGCGATGGTTGGTTTAGTGAGGGCAAGGCTTTTCTCAATGGCCTTTAGTGTCCACTCTACACCAGACTTTTACGACCTTGTGGTGTGGAGTTCAGAGATGTTGCCCTTTACATTCAACATAAAATTTATAGCTCTAATACAGATGGACAGCTGGGGTTGACACTGGGGTCGCACACGGCCAAAAAGACAAACTAGGTCCATTCACAAAAATTCCATTCAGGAAAACACCATCAGTCCATTTACCCAACTGCATGAGAGTTAAACCACCCAATCAGACTTGATCTCACACAAACATATCAAAGATTGTGGTGTTCAAAATAAATGACAACAGCCTGCACTACTGTTGCAAACCTGTAAAATTTAATACAGACAAAAGAAATTAATAAGTACATATCTATAGGCCTACATATTTTAAAAAAAAATGAAAATGCTTCATCCCTCATTGCATGTAGAAAGAGGATCATTGAGAAAGCATCATAGGAGGCATAACTTCTTCTGAGCTACAACACTGTCCTTTTGGTCAGTGCTCTAAATGTATTGCTGTCACCTGGAGAGATAATGTGCATAGATCTGCATGGTTATGGGACTGGGAATATTTATCCATCTTTGAAAAAGCAAAATAGTCTAAATGGACACAAACACTTCAAATAGCAAAAAACATCTTTCATGTTCACTTCTGCACATACAAAATCTTAAAGTAGTACTCCACCAATTTAGCATGACACTCCTATGACATTGTTAAACTCTTGTTGGACAGTTTTTTAAAAAAAAAAATGGATGAAAGTCAATGACTGAAATGGCATCGCTTGATGCAATTTATCAGGCTCTTCATACTACTTTTGTCACATATGAAGTATGACTCCCCAACACCTGTAAACAGACCACCAAATTGGTGGTGAAAATAAAAAAACACCTGTAGTTTCTCAGGGAATCAATATCCATTTTTTATCATTTTGTTAAAATCATACCTGATCAGCCTTGATTCACTGCAGAAACCAAAATCCTTTTTTTTAGCGGTAAAAAAATGTGTGCTGCCCAAACTGTACTGTACAGCACACAAGGTAGTTGTTTTTTGACTATATTTGTTGGTGTGTGAAGTAGTACATTTAGATCCACAACCTTTAAAGCCTCTATATGTAGAATTTATATGGGATTATATGTTTTTGTTTATAAATCTTAGTTTGTAGAAGTACAGGACAGTCCTTGTAAAATTTGGTGGTGCCTATGTGTCGCTTGTTGCCATTCATTCTCAGTGTTAAACCCTACACATAGGGCAAGGTGTACAGTATTACTGTATGTTAACATAAACAAATAAAAAGAAGACTGGCACCAGTTTTGATCCACAAGTTCAGATGTGACAGGAAATCTGCTGAGTAGCTGTATGGCACCAAGAGGGCGCTATACTTTCAGCAAAGCTTTTTCTTCCTATAATGGCTCAGGGTTTGTAGGAGCAGGTGCATCTTGGTGTTTCCCTCATCTGAGAGAAACACTTTCACATCCAACATAGCAAAAACAATGATAAGGATTACCTTGTTTTAATTAGCTGTACCAAACACAGTTACATAACACAGTCACTTGCGCAGTCGCCACTGTAACTACGTGAGCTCTACATAAACAGGTAGGGATTCCTGCATGTTTAAAGGACACTACAGGCCTATGGTCTGTGAGTTTAATATGACTCCATGGACGTGCATGGCAGAAAAAAGGCTGTATTGTGCCTTCGTACTGAACAAGCACACTTTTCCCACACAGCTAAAACACACACAAATACACACGTGCACACAGACACACTCTTGCTTACGGTTTTCCCACAGTGCTTGGCACTCCCAGGGGAGTAAATTGCGGTAATCCAGGGCAGCGAATTCAGACGCAGCAATTACACCACAGTGAACAGCTTGGGAACCTACACACACACACACACACACACACACACACACACACACACACACACACACACACATTATTGTTATAACATACTGAATAATGCACATATTAATTTGTTTGACACATAAGTACAGAGCATCGACACATGCCTTAATACAATCACTCGCTTTTGCTCTCCTGTCTGTCTCCATCTTTTCTCTCTCACATTCATACTTAAATGCACATACAAGCACACACATGAAAATACATACATAAACACATACACACATACACACACACACACACACACACACACATTCTGTGCTGAGCAGCCATCCGCCTGTCAACACTGCAGCAAATTAACTGACATCAAACACCGGTGAGCACAGGCTTAGACATGTAGGGGACACAGTCTCAGTGGGAGAGAAGAAGGGAGGAGAAGAGAGGAGAAGGAGGAGGAGGAGGACATGAAAATAAGTAGAGAAGGAGATGAAGAAAATTAGAGGAACAGGAAAAGAGTGAGGGAAGGAAGAGAGAAGCAGGGATAGACACCAAAATCATCATTATGTCCCTAGTAATGTAACAACTACTTTAGAAAATATGTTTCAAAAGATATATTATATAACCACATACAGTATGTGTGTCTTCCTTGGGACATGACTGATGTAGAAGCAAGACCAGTAAAAGACAACAACTGTCTAATGTGCTGAATTTAAAGCTCCACTGATATTTTTACTTAATTTATTAAAAACCAAATATGGGCAACATAGTTGATTCATAGGCAGCTTTTTCAAGCAAACAAGCTGTGATAAACCATCTGAAGACTTCCTGCCAAACACCCCACAGCAGACAGACAATATTAGCAATTAGCTGGTGAAGAAAGCCAAACATTTATTTGCTGAAGATATACATATTTTTTTCTTAAAAGTGGCTGGACACAAAACTAATCTAAAAGGAGTGAACATTAAGTTTTCATTTGTCAAGTGGCCAGAAACATGACTCCAAATAAATGCTGCGTTGCTCCCTGTCTATGGGATGTGTAGACTAACCAACTAGACTAATTAGCTAACATGTTAAGCTATCTTATTACGGTAAATATATGTGACTTTGGGGTTTTCAGCTTGTGTACTACTATGCTATCTTCTGGCCCCAAAAATCAGTGAGGCAACTTTAGCATGCATGTTTCACAGTAGGAGTTAACATACTTTTCTTAAAGGTTTGTTGATATCGACTTAGCTTTAAAGGGCAACACACACCAGCTGTGACTTAATGAGTGACTCCATAGCAGGTTGATGCAGGTGTGGGTAAGCCTATTTCTCAACATCAAACGTGTTAGCTTTCCAGAACGGTAGCAATTTCACCACACTTGCTCAACAAATTCTGGCTACTTTACTTTGGCTAACCCTTCTGTTGATTCATCCAATGTGTATCATCAAGTGTGTCAAATGATGTGACAGAGCCAGTGTGTGTTACACTTAAAAGGGACATATGGGTGGTTTTCAGTTATTTATACTGTTACCACTTGAATACCACTTGAATCTCCAAATTCCTGACATGATCCCAACTGACCACAGCCTCCAGATGTCCTTCACGGTGAGGCAGACTAACAGTGAAGACCTGCTGGAAGCACAAAAATTGCTCATTATCATCATCTCCATCACTTCTCGCTTGTTGCCATGGGCATGTCAATGCTTACAACCTAGCTTGCGTAATGGTAGATACTTCAGAAATTAAGCATTATAGCTTTAAAAACATTTTTTAGCAGGAATGATTAAGCTGGTTATGAGTTTGCTATTGAGATTACAGGTAAGAATTTTGGCTTTCATGTAGCTTGTTCTTTAGTTTCCCTGGATGTCAGTGTCAGGTTTTGTAGTAAGTCAAGACTAGATATTTCAACACATAGCCCATGCTTGAACACCTGTCTGGACTGTGAAAAGTTTCCCTACTGTGTCTATCAGGTGGCCTCTTCACTATTCATGTTTGTTGTACAGTATGTATGCATGTCTAAGTGTGTTACACAACACTAGGGCTTCAATGCAGTGGGCTAAAACCAACACACACACACACACACACAAGGTTCAGCCTCATTAACTGTAATGACATCAAGTAAAGGGCTGGGGTGCACTGACAAACTCCTGAACATGAGATGAAGTGCACAGGAGACAAAGAAGGGAGGGCAGACTACCAGAGGTCCCAGCTGCTTCTTATTCAGCTGCTAACCACTGCACACTTGCAGCCTCCACCCAGGTACTACTTTCACACAGCTGCCAAGGTTATTACTACGATAAAAACCAAAGCTATAGAGAAGTCTATAACATGGTAGGGAAAAGCACTCTAGTTATCTAATGTGAAAATTTAGTGTTGGGGGGGGAAAGCTGAAACAATAGTTGTTGTGGTCACAACCATTGGTCTGTGGAGGCTAAATGTTGACATTTTGAGTAAATAGCAAATTTCAGGATTGGGTCATTTCTCTTTCACTCTCACAACCTCTCTTGTGAGTTATGAAACTTTTTCATTTAGTGACATTGTGGCTACCAGTTCACTGGACACCAGTCACTTTACTAATGTGAAGCAAATATATAATATTCATAATGTAATTTGTGTTTCAAAATCAATCTCTTGACCTCATGCATTTCAGTTACAATGACACTCTTCTACTCTGTAATTTTGACTTTTGACTTCCTGTCTACACCAGAGGTGGGAAAATGTTGCGTTGCATTTCTGTGATAATATAAATATCTGACCAGTTTTATAATGTTCGGTGTGAAGGAATGACAGAAATGAAAGAACAAGAGACTTTATTCTACAACAATCTGACAAACATTGACCTTTATTTTCATATCGGTTAGATACGTATTCTTCCACACACAGCACCAGGACCACCAGAGAGCTCACATTACTGATATAACAATAATGTATTGGTATTTGTGTTTTATTGTTTGTTTATAACAATAAGATAGCAGCACAAGTTGTCTGACACATTGTCATTCACATCTGTGCCTATCATACATCTCCAGGGTGTGAGCTGACAACTTGTGTTCAGATTTCATTACAGCCTACGATATTTCCGCTAGAAGATCAAAGGGCCCCACACACAGTTATTATGTCAGTCTTTTGCCAGACAAGTGCCAAATTTGTTTCGCATGGGCTAACTAAGAAAACAGATGTAATATAAATGTACGGGCTATTTCAACTGTTGAATCTGGCAGGCCAAAGTCATTTGGCGCTGGCACGCTGGCACCAAAACAACCACCACGTCCTACGTTGATGACATAAATTTTCTATTATGTCCTTGTCAAGACGCATTAGTGTTTACGCTTCAAATGCATGTGGTCAAATGCATCCCAGACCACCTCGTCAAGTGGCTTGAGCAATCGGATCACAATGCGTCTTGGTGGTTGTTTACTCTTGTATTTAGTGCTGTCCACTTGTGATCCAATTATCCAAGACTCATTTTAAAACCAAGCATAAACAGGGCCTGAGTGTGACCGTTCAAAACATGTTCTTGCAATGTTTCTTCATCCAAAAAATAGAGTGCATTGTGATTAAGTTAGGTCAGTCCAGTTTCCCATGACGTTGGCTTATTATTGTGAACGAGTTCATTATTCTAAATTATATTATCCATAAAATATACTACATGTTATGTGACAACTGGGTGAAAAGATATGTTTTAATTTATGTTGACAAAACAGATTCAAGACTGTGAAACATGCAAATAATTTTAATAATCTGCATCATCATACCAATGTGTTAGTGTCAGGCAACATGAGAAATTTTACCACTGGAAACACTACACAGCAGTACAAAGTAAGTTAGTTAATGCCAAACACAACCTTGCGCTTTTTAATCCAATATCTGTGGTAGATATGGTCATGTTAGGTCACATGACCTCAAAAATGTGGAAATGTGTTCTCAACATGATCTGTCAACAACAAAGGGGGCATGAAAACTTATCTTTTTCATGAGACTTTTTTTTTTCTACTTGCGGTGCAGACTCTCCGATATTGCTCCCTGCTTCTTTCCACAAAGTGTGTCCAATAAGAAAAGCAAAAAAGTCTAAATGGTGGAAGGCTAAAATATCTTTGTAGCCTAAAACACAAATATCCTGTGAACATAAAGTTAATACCATCAAAAACTGCAATAATCTTCATTAATAGAACTTAATTCAACATAATTTTCAACTATTGTTTTTTTTTTTTACATTTTGGATTCAGTGTGCAAGTTTTAGTGCTTGGATTTTTCATTTTGAGATTAAACTGTTCAGTGTGTAGGAGTAAATTTAACCATCTTTCTCAGCTCGTTCCACATGCTGGTACTGTGTTTTGCAACATCAGCAGTTCACCCCCCATGGACAAGACTTGACAGATCACAAAACACTCCCCATGTTGCTGTGTCTCAAACATTATGGCTTAACCTTTCCAAAGTAAACTGTGTCAGTAAAGGCTAGCAGGAGGTGCAAACTTGACCATGATGGTGATCTTAAACTTTAGGTTTTGCTTTTACAGACAGCTCATCAACTGATATCAAAATTTTTACTGGAAGAAACCCTTGAGTCACTGATCCTCCCAAACTGAGCAGCGGTGTCCAGGTTTTATTATGATTTATACTAAAAGTTGTTGTTTTTGTGTGGTTATTTCCAGACCATGTAATTGCATTTTGCATGATTCTTCTATCTGAAAGTCTTAAAATATCTTTGCCTGAGACAGGCTACTATTCTCTATTCTATCACAGGGCTAATACACTTGGATAAACACATTCACACCTGCAGGCTGAGTTTCTAACACAGGCCCTTCTTTCTGTGAGGCAACACTGTGCTGCAGTCCTGTTAATCCCCAGCTTTCCTTGATTTATGTAATATTGTTACTTTTAAAGCTGCCTCATCCGCAAGGGGCTGCTAAAATAAAAACAAAGTTGCCAAGAGTAATTTTTTTACAGCCAAAATAATTATTGTTCCTAGAAATATATCACATTGCCTTTTAACAGAGTTTGAGAAAGTCCTACGACCAAACACTATAAATAACAGACATTCAAAACACATCATAATTGACACATCGACCAAAGATAATT
The DNA here is from genome assembly GCA_029490765.1 of Euthynnus affinis. NCBI lineage: Eukaryota > Metazoa > Chordata > Actinopteri > Scombriformes > Scombridae > Euthynnus > Euthynnus affinis. The sequence continues at coordinate 5,445,112 of CM055840.1, read as the reverse complement.
GTGACTGGCATTTACTGTAAACCAAAACCTTTGAAATTACAAATGAAGTTTTATGTATTTCCTTTTTGAATGAAGATCTTAAACAGTAACACAGGAGGTTAAAATATTCTTGATGTAACTAAAGCCTGTGTTAAGGTGACCAGATTTCTGAAATGAAAACCGGGGACATTTTCAGTTCAGCGGTCAATATATCATTAAAATATCCAGTGTTATTATATATTAAATAAAAAAGGGGAACAATTCTGGTTTCATGTATTTTGACCATGGTAACTGTTGTACTGTGATAAAATATAGTGCAAGCTGACTGAAAAATTGACTACTTAGTAACTAGAGTACTAAGTAAACTGTGTCAGAAAATCATAGTTTACAGTACAATACCATACTGAAGCTATGGTAAACTATGGAACATACAATAAAGAAAATGGTCAATCTACAATGTTCAAAACAGTGAATTTATTTTATATTTTTATCTATACATAGACAACAGATACAACAGACAAATGACACTACCAGGCTGACACACTAACAGACACATTGTAATAGAGGGACAAGACTATCAGGCACACTGTGATAGGCAGAGAAAAAACTATATTATAGAAACACTACAGATAAGACAGAACTGTCTGAACTGAACAGCCATTCAGTGGTCTTTTCAAGCTTCTCCATGAACTCCTGTCAGAGTGAGGTTGAAGTTTGTCTTCACAGTAAATATGGCCTTGATGGAAGGAACAGTGAATCTATTGCTTGCTGCTGTCCATATATGCATATCATTGATTTGAGAGAACACTCTCTCGACTGGTGCATTACTTCCAGGTAAGCACGTGACAGCAGAAGCTAATTTAGCCAGGTTACTGTTTGGAATGTCATTCTCTTGAAGTGGGTAACCACCTCCATCTTGGACTACACAGTGTGTCAGATGTTTTCCATTCCTCAAGCACTCCCCCCTTTAAGAACTCTTACATGCCGGTAACCTCGTCAAACAATGCGTCCTCATTGATGGTCACATTGGGGCATTTTTGTGGCTGCTGCATTCTGGATCTCTTCAAGCTGAGGTTGCCTTTTTAAAAGGAGATAATGTATTATTTGAGATTATCTGTGTGCTTTCCCCATGCTTGCAAGTAGTTCACAACTGGAGTGAAGAATGATTGGGATGTTTTGAGAAAGCTCTCTTTAGACACTGCTCCATTTTCCTATAGCTCTCTCAGAAGTCCTCTGACCAAAACTGGAATGAAGTTGTCGTCACATCTTGCAGTCAATTTTGCCTCAACATTTCTCAGAATTGCAGCTGACTCCACAGCACAGCGGTCCTGGCCTTCAAGCATCTTGATTGTGTCACTGAATACGGTCAGGTTTCCGTGGACAAAGGCCAGCCAAAGTTCAGTCAGTGGATCTTCGAACATTGTTCGTAGGACAACAGGGCATTTGTCTTCAGAAAGAAAAAAGGATTTCAATGGCACATACATTTTCACCACTCTTTCTAGAGCAGGGAGCATGGACAGCCAGTGAACATTGTTATGTTCTAAAATGTTATGGTACTCCTGGCCAATAAACTCACAACTCTTTAGTCTTTCTACTCAGACAGTAAAAATATGAAATATCCAAATATCTTTGTGAGTAGGTACTTAGAGTAAAGGGGGACCATATCCAAAACTGTTCTGGCTGTGGATGATGTGAGCAGGACAATTGAAGCCAATCACCTCCTACTGTAGAGCAAATTTAACCTTGTATGGACATTGACCCCAGCCTATTTAGTCCTCTAAAGTTGGTACTTGCAAGTTGGTTTTCCATGTTAAATTTTTGGATGACCACCAAGAACTCAGCTGCAATTTTGTCTATTGTTCCTCTTTTCAATTCACAAAATAAAGCAGTTTTGTTTCCACAGATGTGCTGCCATCATATATCTTAAAATATCTGAATACTATTGGCAGCAGCTTTACATGTCCTTTGCTATGCGCATCAATGTCCCGTGTTACCAAAGTTGTTGGCCATGGTGCTAACATTACTCACTATGGCATCACATGTTGTCCTAGCATGTAAACTTTGGCTCATAAAGCTTCCATGTCAGTTGAGCTGTACAGTCCATATATCTGTAACTATGATTGTGTTGCATAATGTGGTATGCAAAGACACCCTCCTGCACAGCTAAATCATATTCTTCTTGAAAGGCACTACCTTCTTGAAGAATGTGTCGACAGAGAGTGCACCAGTACTGGCAATCATAGGCTATATGATTTTTTCGTTTGTTGATGTTCGACCACTGCCTTTCTTCTCCTGAAAAAGAGGACTTACAAAGGGTGCAGTGAACCATTGTATCGTCTTGACCTGGGCGTATGAATGGAAATTCTCTCATCATGTTGTCATGAAAATGGCATTTCCGTTTCTTGGAAAAAGCCATTGTACCTCCTCTGTCTGCTCGTCTTCGCTGTCCTTTTGTCACTCTTCTGACTGTCTTAACTTTTCCTTTTCCTCCTTTATCCTCTTCATCTTTTCTTCACTCATCTTCCTTCTCTTTCTTCCCTTTCCTCCTCTATCTCCTTCACTCTTCTTCCTATCCAGTCTTCCTCCTCTCTTTCCTCTCCACTCTCTAATGGAAAACATTGTGCTATGTATCCATGCAAATTTCAATATATGTTCACACTACATATTATGTAATGCGAAGCCATGATAATTGTAATCTACAAATATTCTCAATCCGATTTATAATCAGATTTTTAGTATAGCCCATCCACTGCATGTTTACATGTGGAAATTTTTTAACCTAGCTACCATGAGTGTAGCTAGCTTTAGTCTACATAGCTAATGTTAGCTAGCATAATTTATTTAAAACCTTATAGAGCAGCTCATCTATCTATATAATACTGTAAATTGTCACAGTATAATATCACTAGCAAGTTTCTCATAGGTTTATAACTTACCTCGCTTGAAAAATTATTTGTGTTGATGTGCTGGATTTGTTTAGCACTAGCTTCTGGCCAAGTTTTCCACAGCCATTCTCCATGGATATATTATAAGAGCTGGATACTGGACCAAAAATGGCACCCCTTCAATACAATGAGAATTGCTCAGATGACGCATATTCCAGAAAAAGTTTCTAGTGTCCATGTTTGCTTCCGCGTTATGCAGCCCACAGTGGTGTTTTCCTCACCTGCGAGTTCCCACTCGGCCCATAGACATTGTGATGATGTCACAAATTCTTAATTCGTTTTTCTTTGCTCAAGGAAAGTCTTACAAGTAAAAAACCTTCATGGATCAAAAATTCAAAACAGAGAGTCATACTTGACCTTGTTTGCAGTTCGAGGTGTCCTGTCAACAAATTTATAGAAGTCTATATTACAATGATGGTCTATGGGGAAAATGCTTTTGTGCCCAGTGGCCTCTGCGAAAATTTGGTTGCAAGGCTAAGCAGTGGTGCCCTATCCAGCTTTTATAATACATCCATGCAGATTTCTCTAAAACTAGCGTAGTTAGAAGAAGAAGAAAAGTAATATGAAGCTGCTACAGCAAGCAGCCCCCTCTGTTGGCCAAAACCAGCATAATGCATTTGAGATGTCAACTGGTAGGCTCTGCTGCCTAATTTCACTCAACGTAAAATATTATTTCACTTTGTGAACTGTTTCTAATGTACAATTAAAAACGGGGAAATTTCCAGGGACAGCTCCAGTCAGGGACAGGCTACTGGAAATAGGGACTGTACCCTCAAAACAGGGACGTCTGATCACTCTAGCCTGTGTGTGTTTCTTAATACTGGCCCAGACAGAGGCGTTACAAGCCTGGACTTATAGCTGTGTTGTAATGTAAATGCAAGTCTGAGTCAGCTTAAATCTCTGGTGTTTGGAAGCTGAAGGAGTAAAGACACTAGCCCTAACCCAGCTGGCTCCCATCACAGCCTGGCCACTAACTGGGTCAGAGACAAGTCCAACACTGGCCTGATAGCTGCATCGCTGCAGGGCCAAGGCTGCTACCAGTTAGCAACAGTCCCTGGACGCTGTCAGCCTTAAAGCTGATGATTTGTTGGGCTAACTGGAAGCACTGACAGCTGAAATAAGTGTGTATGTGTGTGTGCGCGTGTAATTAGGGCCCTTGACAGGTACATATTAGCTCTGTAACTGATCTCAGGGGGTGTTTTCCTGTCTGTCAGGGTTGGCTGCTCAGAGAAAGCTCAGTCTAGCATAGCACTAGCATGCTATCCTTGCTCTGCATTCGGCTGTATATGTATCACTCCAGGGGTGGCACAAAGAGTGGCGGCACAAAAAATGATAAAAGTTTTTAATTATAAATATGCCATTACTAGATATTCGCTGTCTACTGGGGGTTTAGAAAAAATCCACATTACGATAAATGTATAAATTTAGCAACACATCTGAAACTAAAACAAATTGAAAATAATCAGGACACTTTTCACTTTTACAGCTCCACAGAATGAATAGATTATTCTTTTGTATTGCCACTAAATGACAAACACAAACACAAATTTCCCAATCTCACTGTATGAAATGCACAAATGTAAATAATAACATAAATGATGACTGAATTGCATTTAGGTGCTTCAGTTTCAGGCTACTGGTATTGTTCATACTGTCACACTTTCATGGTCGAATGGGACACTTGAATTGAACAGAGCCATACAATTAAGTAACACCTGCGCATCTCCTATTATGACAAGTCTGAAAAAAGTCTATTCCCTGGAGATTTCAGGTGTTGTTGTATGCATAGCAAATTTTCACATTGTTCACATTCTTTGTGCAAATTAGACCTCTGACTAGCTAAAATATGCACCAGCCGTGTGTGTGTTTATGTGACAGCTCAGCCTGTGACTGATCTCAGAACTCATCAGTAAACTCAGTTCTTTCTGTTATTTCCCAGTCTGTCTCTTTTGTCCTCTCATCTCTATACAAAGTAGATTGATGAAGCCCAAAGGATATGCTTAAATTTCAAATTTTCCATTTGTGTTTTTCCAAAGACTTTGTATGCAACCACATCATGTCTAAAAATTTGCCGCATTCTGTCTAAATATAGCTTTAGCCATACCTTAATCATAACCACTACATGCTTTATCTCAACCTTAACCCTAATCTCAATCTAACCTTCCCCTTAACCAGAAGTCTTACCTCTAAAATGTAATGCTTTGCCTTGAAAGATCCATTTTTTTCTCTCAAAAAATGTCCCTGCAAGATGATTAATACAAGTACTGTTACACAGACACACACCCTTTCTCTCTCCTCTCTCTCACTGGGAGCATTTAGCCTTGCGTTATGATAACATATTAGTTGCTTTAGACCTTATGCTAAGTGCTGAACTCCAGCTGTGTCGTGTCTCCTCCCCTGTTCTGTCTTTCTCTGCACAGCTGGATCTTCTCACTGTCCGTGTGTCTGCGCTTTTATTGTGGTGTGTGTGTGCGTAGGTGTGGTTTCTGTGCATATATCTGTGTGTAGTTTGTGAGTGTGAGTTAGTGAGCATGTGTGTTTGCATGACCTGTGTTTATAATGATGGTTTGTGTATGATATGTATGGTTGGGGATGTGTAGATGTGTGTTAGGGTAAGGTGTTTGTGCATGTCTGTGTTTTGAGTTTGTAGATTTCGGTGCACAGCTTCATGCACGCACACATACAGACAGAAAAGCAAATGTGTGTGATTGCAGAGATAAGGCTTGTCAAGCTCTGACACATGTTTGTTTTATCACTGTGTCATTTTGATGCTCTGAAGCTGTTGGTTTAACAGCCACATTAACTCTAATGATTTATTCCCTGAGCAGAATGGCTTCACATTTCACAGAAACACTTGTTTGTTGGAACTTTCTGATTCTCTGATGCTGTTCAGAGTTCGCTTTTACATCCCACATGTAGAATTCTCAAATGTCAGCATGTCATTGTTAGATAAGCTGTGATGCCTTGGCGCTAAGGCAAATGGGAAAATGGAGATGATGGTGTTGATTCAGACTCACACACACACACACGCGCACACACATACATCGGCTTTGATAACCAGGTCGGAAATTAACTGTCCAATTTCCTCTCTCTTCTTCTAGCATCAGCTGCTGCCAGACAGCGAAATGATTCAAATAATGATAATAATAATAATTTAATGGATATTCTGATGAATCTGACATAGTGGCTCCTTTTTGTAGTAATTATAGCCTGGCAATGACTATGAATGCATTAAAGCTGCACTGATCAATATTTTTATATAAACAATGGATCAAATGATGTCATGTGTAATGTGAAATGTGCTGCTCCACTGAGATTTATCACTTGACTCTGCAGTTCCCCTCAGCTATATTTTAGCCTTTTTGAGCTCCTTGTTTTCTGGTTTTTCTCAGTTTGGTTCGGACTCATTGGTCTCATCAACCTTGTTATCATCACCCTCCAGGCAGCTTTTTTCAGTAAATATGCTCTAATAAAGTTAGTACAGCACAATACCTGCCAAGCACCAAATAGACAAAGTAAGTTACTAGCTGGTAATTATGTCGGAGCCAGATTATTCTCAGCAAATGGCTCACGAGTCCAAAACAGAACTAAGACAGGAGTTAATTGTGGACGTAAATTCTTCAGATTGCCAAAAATACCACTCAGATTAATGCTAATGTTGCTCTGTGACTGCTAGATATGTAAGAAACCAACTGTTTGCTAACACGTTAAGCCATACCGACTTTAGAAGTTATCAACTTGTTATGCAGTTCCCCTTCTACCTTCTGGTAAAACAAATCAATAATGCCACATTAACATATGTTAGTATCATGATAGGCTAATGTTTAAAAATATGAACCTAGGATAGGAAAGGATATTCATACATTCTGACTACCGGGACTTTAACTACCTCCTCTGTCGACGCATCCAGTGTGTGTCATCAAGTGTCGTGACAAGTGATATGACACAGCCGGCGTGTGTGTTACACAGAACATTATGGTCATCTTAAACATATGAAATCAAGTCTTGCTAGGTTGCCCTCATGTTATGTTATCGCCGAACTTGAAGCTCCAAATCTCCATCAGTAGTAGTATCTGGAGCATATTGTGGCTGTTAATAAATGTAGCATGGGGACATGTAGCACACAACAACAGAGAAATGGATGCTATTAGGTTTGGAGAGTTTCAATGGATGTCTCAACACTTTTTTTCCCCCCAATTTGAAAATATTTGGAGTCAGTGGTAACTAATGTAATGAACATATTCACCATATTCTTAAAATGCAGCTTTAAGTTAGATGGAAACATTTCTTTGTTGAATACTTTGGATATTTCAGATGTATTTACAGGAGTAGCTTATTTCTTCTTGTATTACAATGACTGTTAACAAGCTTTTTAGGGGCATTTTTTGCAAAACATCACTGGAAAAATTTCCTGTTTTTTTTGTATTGTATTGTAAAACAGCATTTGAAATCCAGCTAAGCTATACAGTATATATACACAGACACCAACTACCACAACAACTAACATTATGAAACTACAATGGATAATGATAATAAAAAGACTTAATTATACACCTTTTTTCACATTTTAAAAATAAAAGACCAATTATTATTCCAATAATAATAATTTTCACTTGTTAATCTTCAAATGTTATCACTTACCTTCTTTCACCCTAAAAGTGCCCTAAATTAGCCACCTTGATGATGGTTTTCAGACGCTCCCTTTACAACAGGCTCAACTGTAATAGGAACTAGACTAAATTTAGGAAACTAGACATAATCACATTATGGAAAATTGAATAGTCATTACAGTTTACACAGTGGGATCATTGAATGATGAAAAAAGAATCTATGTGTGCTTGTACCAGAGCACGGCCCTTTCGTGATTCATTTTCTAGAGGAGTTTTTAGCAACTTGGTATGTTGAGTGGAGATAAAGCAGAGTTTTATGCAGGCCTATTGCCATGGCTCTCTCAAAATAGCCAGAAATACACACACCAGCCTAGAGACACTGACACACATACACACACACACACACTTGCAGACTCCGGTCCAACATCAACACCTTGATATGTCTCAGTGATCGCGGATGAGTAGAAGGGAATTGCTTAGTTAGGGTCGCAATGACAAGCTTTCAACCGTCTGACCATTTTTAGATCAGGAAAACCAGTGTTAGGGCTACCGGTGGTGCAAACAGACACACACACACAAGCCACAAACACACACACATACACTCAACACATTCACTAAGCCCGCCGAGTTTCTGTACACACACGCTGTCCTGCAGCGGGAAGCTGACACCTCTGCTCGCTGGTGATAGACTTTCTTTTAGTGTATTCAGACCAAAACAAACACACACACACAACTTTCTCAGAATAGAAATGTTTTTTAATCATGGTTTTGGAGAGTTGTCAGGTATGTTATTAGAGTAAATTAAGAAGTTACACACTTAGATTCACACACACACACACACACACACATACTTCAGCCTACTTGCATGCACTTACACATACACAAATTAACCAGTTGGATCAGTGCGGGGACATGGCCACCCATGAGTAGGTTTTCTGCAGAATGAGCATGTTTACTCTGTAATGGAAGCTGAACAGATGATGGATTACAAGTCTGTGTTCATACTCTCCCTCTGTCTTACTTTCTTTTTCTCCCTCTCTTTATCTCTGTCTCTCTCTGACTCACACAGCCCAGTATCAACTCACTATCAGCCTTCAGTCTTCCAGTGTGGAGGAAGGCACTTTGCATATACGCCGGCAAAGCTTGCTCATCCCACCAGCAGTGCCTGTCACATGGTGGTTACACACACTCGCACACATACTTGAATTCACCTGAGCTGGAGAGATGTATGTGTTGACAGCTAACTATCGTTGTGTGCGATCATAGAGTACAGTAAGGAGAGGTGAGTTGAAAATGTATAACAGCATTTATTGTATTTTTAGGCGATTAGACTGCATCGATTGGGGTCTGGACACTGGTGGTGGTGGAGCAGAGCTATGATGGAAGCCTTTGGATGATTCTCCTTGTATATCATGTAGGTCATGGTGGTGATGGAGAGAAGTTGGGGTTGTGTAATAGTAGGTCTGAAAGACAGAATGGCAGAATTTGAATGATATTTAAAGAACAGCATCTAAAGACTGGTTGCAGACGTGGAATAAACACAGAACACGGGGGAACAGATCTTCCTTTTTGAAATGCCTCATTAATACACAAAACCAGTCATGATGCAGGATCATCATGTAGTTTCCTATAATTAAAACAACTGTATTTAACAATTATTTAGCATCTGAAGAATAGCAGTCCAGGAGAAGTGCTGCATTTTAGTAGTTTTTGTCAGTTTACAGTTTAGGAATGAAAACATTCATAATTTATGATATGGAGCATTGTCACAAAAATATGTCAGTCTTCTGTATATTGTATTGAAGACTAAAGTTTGAGATGAGACACTGAAGAGCTGAAATTCTAATATGTCCAAAATGATAACATTTTTTGAAACAATAAAAAACAACAGTAAGGCTGCCATCAAATACAGTATACATGAAATCGCACACAGTTCACATCATGTTTTGAACAGTTGTTAAAAAGCCCCGGCGGAAAAAGTAATATAATGCTTAAATAATATGATTAACATCACAGTCTAAAAAGTGTAAAAAGTCCTGTTCTCAATATTTCAATAGTATAAGCCTGTCTGTTAAAGAACATAAGTCTCATAAAAATATGCACTTAACCACCAAAGTGAAAGAATATCATGATGCCCAATATCCCTTGTCAGAGTTCTATAATTACAATGATGTATTCATGCATGAGCCGTATTTTAATGTTGTAGATGGTTTATGATATGCTATTTCTAACGACAACATACTTCTGGGTTGTTTAATCAGGAACAATCCATACATGCATTGTGAGCCCAAACTCTTCAGTTCAGTGACATGTTTTTAATAGTTTTTGGACGACAGCGGAGGTCTACGTCACAGAGGAATAAGATATCAGGCTTTGGAGACGCACACAATACTTGTAAGGAGGATGAGTTCATTGTTGGTTTGGCTCTGCACATTTGTTGACAATAAGAAAAAGGGGAGGTGTCTCCAGACAATTCTCATGTAGATTAGCTCAGTGTCCCGGCTCCAAGCAGTGTCATCACAAGGCAAGTTAGACTTGGTCTGGCTCTTTTTGGGTTGCCTGCTTCAGTGAGCCTAACATTGGTGATCCTGGGTAACTGCTGTCATGAAGCTGGTTATCAACTGGCTCTGTTAATTCTCATGTTCATGTGAAAGAGGAGGAGTTCTAAATATGAGAATAAACAGTGATACCCAACAGAGAAATTCCACTTATTAAATAAAGTTAAGACTGTTAATAAGTTTTGGACTTATTATATACAACATTGGCCACTTCATTAGGTCCCCCTTCAGTAATCTAATGCAATCCAATGCAGGAGCTCTGCCAAAAGTTCTACATTTATGAAGCTTATACATTTTCAGTTTTTGTTGCCATTGTCAGAAAGGTGATAATTCTCCTTTATGTTTATTATTGAGGTCGTAGTAGGTGGTGGTTTACTGGAGTGCATTATATTGAAAAGTGTTCCTAATATTTTGTCCACTCCATTAACATACATCAACTTTTCAATGTAATGCACTCCAGTACACCAACATCGCTGAAAATATATAAGCTTGTAAATGTAGAATTTATGGCAGAGCTGTTTTACTGGGTTGCATTAGATTGCACAGGTGTACCTAATAAAGTGGCCAGTGAGAGTATGTCTTTTTGATAAACACAAAAAGTAATGTAAGACTGTTTCTGCTGCCAATGCAGAGAGGAGCTGACAATAAGTTGTATGAAAGCCTACCAGCTCTACATCTTAATAAGGTGACATCATACATATGGACTCTCTCTCTCTTTCCCTCTCTCATCTTCCCAACGTTGCCCTGCCTGACTCTGCAGTAACATTAATCAAAGTTATACTTTGCAGGCTTTTCCTAAAAAGCAACGTATGGAGTCATACAAATGCAATCTCTCTTAATCACCACTTATGACCCATTGGAAGCATGTGGTGGTGTACATATCTGCAGAAACTCTGCGCTCTGCCTGTATTTTCTTATTTTCCTTTATATTTTGCTGAGATTGGAATGCCTCTGGATGTCAGGCTTTGGGCAGTGGGTGTGTAGTCCCCAGCCAATAACAGCGCACAGGGTGTTTGGTCGGAACTCATAATGTAGTGACCGGGTTACATTGCTGTCTCTGTCTCTTTCCTCTGCTTGGGCCCGGCACCAGGATGAAGTGACTGAGGGGGCTGTTCAAAATTTCAAGAGGCAATTTTTTTAAGAAATAAAATTCATTGATTTAACCATGCAATAGCATCAGAGAGGTTAAACAACAACAACTTAAGGCTTAAGGAATTAGGGTTGAAAGTTTTATTTACATCCATGAAAAGCAAGCAGGCTAAGAAATCAAGTGGCGTGTTCTGTCCGTCTGTCTATTGATCTCTTCTGCTCCATTTCAGTACTATGGACAGCGTGGCCCTAGCATACACCTATACAAATAGCCTAACATTATACTGGTAAAGTAATTCTCTGACATGACAAACCAGCAGAATTCTTACAAAATAAGCCTGCAAAATCATTTCCTAACTTTCCTTAGCTTAAACAGAGGAGGCAAAAAAAATACAATTGCTCTGCTCTCTGTCTCTGTGTCATGGATTTATAAAGAGCTGCAGGTCTGGGTAATAATTCTGCCTGAATAGACCTTCTTACTTACATATTCTACCTCTTTTATATATCATACCTCATTCTGTTACATTATTTCATTTAGCATACTTGCTGATGGTTTTGCTAGCTTCACTGATTGATGGTTTAAGTACTTTGTAGACAGAGCTACCCTATTATCAGTGTTGTTCATGCTAACGTAGGTTATTTAGGATGATGTAGTGATGCTATATATTACTGTTTGCCAGAGGAGAGTGTATATTATTGTGCACTAATAGTTATAGTTATTCTGTATTGCTTTATTGGAGTAGTTGAAATGTTTATTATTCTCCCTATTATGACAATCTGTTAATATTTAGGCCTACGTGCCAAACAAAGAGGTACCTATCTCAATACATAGTGTACCTAATAGCTGTTGTATAATAGAAATAACTGTCACATTCATTATATTTGGATTTACGTTAAACTCAAGAACATTTATTGCCTTATGTTTTTATATCAGACCACACACCCGTGCAATACCTATATGTTCGACCCAGATTATGGTAATGAACAAACCCTCCTACAACAAAGGAGCAAAATCATTTCCATAGTGTACCTTTACCATACCAGTTTGCCAAGGTTGCACGTCCTCACAGAAGTTAATACCTTACCAAAATGTTGCATATAATTATAATGTACTCAAAGCTAATTAACAGAGTGGGTTGTTTTCTCTAATTAAAGCCCACGGCATAGTTTTTTATTGGCAATTATCATCACAAAACTGCCACATTTTTTTTTCTTAGATGCAGTGATGCGATAAGAGTGCAAAAGCATCAACGCTGTCAGGAACTGAGATGCATCTATAATCACCATTCATTATGTAGAGTATTTAGTGTGGTAAACCTTCTCTGTTTGTTAGAAGTCCTGATTTAAACTCAGACTGGACATGGAAAGCAAAGTGATTCTCAATTGCTCGTCATTACTTGTCACCTTTTTGTAAACACATTCATTTTGTTAATGTTGGGATCCTGTAGGAATGATGTCTCAATTTTTCCAGCGATCTGATTGGTCAGTAGACGGGCTGTTGGCAGGTTTTCGATCTGATCATCTGAAGTCTCTGCAGCATAGGTTACCGTGGTGATTTACCCCCGGTTTGAAAGTTGTGATACTGGAAAATCTGAGTTAACACCAAAGATAGCTGACCGAATCACTCATCTCACCTCTCGATACAGGTCCCTCAGGTCCATTCATAACAAAACTGAAAGTAAGAGAGTGTCGTCAGTCAACAAGCCTGTCAGATGAGGAAAGTTTTCCTCATCATCAGCCGTCAACAACCAATTAGATTTCTCTGCTTGCCTGATTTCCTACAGATGTCATTTTGTTTACTGAACATAACTCTGTTCTGGCAACTTCGAAACCGCAAGACTTGATGAGAAGTTGATTACAGCCGTTCAAAGCTTCCCAGTTCTCTAACTGTCATATGAAACACTGCAGAGTGCAACAAATGTGCCTGGGGACCAATCACTTTGATTGTTGAGCTCTTTAGTTTAATTATTTGTTTGTGTTTATTGTTGATTACTACCTAGTTAGCTCATCATAGAACTTTAACACATGACAATTATCCAATATTAGAAACAGTCACACAAGCAGTGCACAGACAAAAGTTGCAGACCATAACATAGAAAAAAGATCAGTGGAGTCCAAAAAAAATGGTCAAATCTGCGCCAGTGAAAGATAAATGTATACATGAAATCAAACAGTGCCACAATCACATTAAAGAGAGAGCAAAGTACATCCATCCACATCATTGCTCCTGACGGATATAGTCCAATCTGAAACCAATGGGATCACAGGCCAAGCCTATTTTAAACTTGACTAAACAAAGCAGAGGCAGACCCTTACTCAGTCTCAGCCACACTATCCTTCATCATCAGGTTCAACTCGCCAGGACAGATGGGCTCTGTCAGCTCTAAATAATTGCATAATGAGTTCCTTGAAAAGGGAGCAGACACAAAGGCACATTTTTCCTAATCCAGCTTTGACATTAAAGAGTAATTTCCATTAAGGTTTGAAAGATAAGCGGGTGCAGACTGTCCTCAGAGAGATAATTACACAAACTATTAACTTTATGAGTGGACAGGTCAGAAAATTAAGCACCAGTGCGCTGATAAATATCAAATAAAGTTTTATGTGTATGGGTTCAGTTAATTATCTGACTGTGCTAAAAATGAGCTGAGCTGTACTTATCGGCCTTGTTGCCATTAACCCGGTATGAGTTTCTGTTAACACTGGTGGCATGAAATATGGGAGGCTCTGTAAAACAAGAGTTGTTAAAAATAGCAAAAACACAGAGTAGGTCAATCAAGGTCAAATGATCCTTTCCCAAAAGATGGATGGATGGAGAGCCTACTGTTGTTGGACAATGGAGTTGAAGCCTCTTGAAGTGGCCTGAATGGAAATTATTCATTGTTACCTTCCGGTTCTATTCATCATCCTGCTCACAGGGATTTATTACAAACATTCATTGCACAGTTTTGATCACTGTCGTCCTGTGGCATCATCAGCACTACATGGACACACAGGGGGAATACAATCTTGCATAATGATACAGATTGCTCTAATAGATCTCTTTCAGCAGCTTTCTGCATTTGTGTGTCAGAGGTTACAAAGTTCCCATTATAAGCAAATAGATTTAAGTTCAGCTTTATAAATTACACTTATATCACATACTGTATCTACAATTTTAAAAATCATATGTTTTAAACAATGTTTTGTTTTCCTACCAAAAACTACCCACCCGGTCTGATTGACAAATTTCACAGTATCCTAAATGAACCAAAAAAGTGGGTCTCACGCCCTATCATGAGACTGACTCACATTCCTCATGATCATTTATTTCTTAATGAGTTCTTTATGTCACCGCAGAGGATAAATAAACACAAGATGCAGTAAAACTGACTTGGTGTCAATCTTTGGCAAAAGCAAGCACCGGCCCAGGGGCCCCAGACCGCCCACTCCCCCTTAAATCCCACGTTTGCTCCATATCATTTGGGTCTTTTAATTAATTAAAATTGTTTTAGAAATCTGCACCACAGAAGCACAACTATAACAGATCCTCAATCTTGTGGTCCTGGTCTTGGAGACAGACTCTGTCAAACTCTATTTTTAAAACTTAAATAGTTGATACTTTTTTTATTTCAGCTTACATTGAGCTAATTTGTTGTAAAGTAGCATTTTATCAAATTGCACATAAAAACTGAGGGTGAGATAGTATTAATGATATCATATGAGTACTGTAAGGCTGTAACTAACAATTATTTTCATTATCAATAGGTCTGACAATTATCTTCTTTATTGATTGATTGATTGTTCAGTGTATACACTTTAGAAAGTGCTGAAATTAAAAAGAAATTATTCCCTGAAACCCAAGTGAACATGTTCAGATGACTTGTTTTGTCTGACCGACAGTCAAGAACCCAAATATGTTGAGTTTACTGTCACTGGAAACTGGTAATAATATCAAATACTGTATCACATTTGACGCTGATACCAGTGAATTTGGGGTATTTTTGGATCAATTTGTCCACTTGAATTTTCCCCCATGTAAAAAGAATTGAAGCAAAGGGAAAACACAACTAGTAGAGTTTATACTCTGCCATTGTGGCAGAGAAAAGTTCTATAAAATCGGATAGTGTGATACAATTAAAGGTTCCTCCATTTGGAGTCTCTGGTCCTCCGTTCCATCAAAAGTCAGCATTGTTATGACAGGTTGCTGTTGGACAACATCACTTCTATGCTCCACTTGGATTTACTGTGAGTGAGTCCACTGATTGTGCTGATTCTACTGAAATCAACTGCTTTCAGTCTAAAAGTCATATCTGCTGGTACGAGTGGGCCATAACTCTAATAATTTTTTATAAATGTATCAATCACATGTTGTAATAAAAATGTATGCACACTAGATAAAGGTCACTAGCTACAGTAGATGGCCATTGTCTGCAAAAAAAAAAAAAAAAAAAAGCAGAGTGGCTGGTAATGTTTGAACCGAGACTGCTTGAGCTCCGTCACTCTCTGTCAACCTGGAAACACTCCCATTATTGAACGAGCTCCACTAATCCCTCACCACAGCATGAGGGTGAGAGACACTCAATCTATGTGTGTGTGTGAGAGAGAGAGAAAGAGAGAGTGTGTGTTTCTGCCTGAGGACCATTGGGATTTCCCTTTTTAATTAATTCAGGATTTGTTTGGGGCACGGGGTCAGAAATGGAGAGAGAGGTAGAGACATTTTCTCATGTAAAACCACAAGGCTGGTGTGTGTGTGTGTGTGTGTGTGTGTGTGTATTGGCATGGGGAGAGGAAAGCCAAAGAGGAGAATAGCAAAGTGAAAACAAGGCAAAGGACAGAGAGAAGGAAGATTTTTATTTGTTTGGAAGGATAGTAAGATACTTTCAATGTGACAGTGAACACTCGCTTTTTATTTATACTTCAGTATTTATTGATTTTTGCTGGGAAATCAATTTCTTCTAAGAAATTTCCTTTGCACAAGAACACCCAGGCCACTACCATGCCCATTCTCTCCTCTGCCTAGGACATAAAAAAAGAAACTACAGGATTTAAAATAGTAGCTATTGATCAAAGAAATAAGTAATTGACATTGATGAATCCACTATTCCATCTTCCCATAAACCAACAGTGGTAGAAGTGGCTGCATTTATCCTCGCAGCTGATAGTTCATGAAACACATCCAGCATGTGTTGAGTCAGTGTTTAAACATCAAAGCCTGGGGAGATATCCAGTGTTGACCAGTACGCTTCTTGACTTATCCAGCCGTATCTTACATGCCTTATGTGGGAGTAGTAACTCTGAGGAATCATTAAGAAGGTTAAGGGCTGCATCCATTTGGTTATTTCTATTTGTCAAGGTGGTGAATGATGTATAATATGGATCGGGCATTAACCCATAAACCCAGGGTGTCATATACACCAATGAATTGATGATTAGAGTTGCATAACGCCCTGACGAAGTTGTTCCAAACTGTCTATCAATCTTCCTTCCTGTTAATTTGACACACATCTTTCTCCCAGGCTTTCATATCTCAAATTGAAACCTTAGACTGTGAAATAAATTCATTGTACAAACAAGAGTACTGATAGAGACAAAGTAATTATTGGGTGGTCTATGAGATCATGGTCCCATTTGACCTCGAGAGTATTTAAAGCAGATCTAAGTTTAAAATGTAAGAATAGGGATTATCAGTATTCTATTCTTTTCTTGAAACTCATTTCAAACCAGAATATCTTTCCCTTGCCCTTTCAGGACAAGTTTATTTTATGAAATACCAGAAAATAAAACATCTTTTAATCTTATCAGGGCAACTCATTCCTTTTTCTTTTTTTTTGGCTTCCCACTGACCCACTACCGGTTCATGACGTGTCAACTTGGAACCATTACTTAAAGGCGTGCAAAGTAAGTGCCTAGTCATATAACTTAGAGTTTGGGCAGGTCTAAACACCATTTGTCTTATTTTGCTGCAAAGTGATCCGTTTCATCTGACTATCATGTTGGAGATAAACCCAGATTATGATCTGTAAAGTTTCTCAGTCATCCAGCTCATATCCAAAACTGCTGAGTCAAAAACTACTAGACCTGGTTTAGATCCTTGAAGATGAAAAAGGCTTCTCCACTTCTGACTGACTGCAGTTTATATAAAGGATTTTGAATGAAATCATCATCGTTATGTGCATTCTTATCTCAGTTATTACTAAACACATGCTATCTGAAATGTGTGTCTCACTCCAATGAAGACTTAAGTGTAAATTTAGATGACACACTAAACGTGACAGTGTGTTTCTGTTATTTATGCAACTGTAGAATTTATGTTGTACATGTATTACCTTGAGTGTGCGGACTGCCCGGTCCTGTCCAATCATATTCCCTGTATGAATGTTTACGTTGTGTGTGTGTGTGTGTGTGTGTGTGTGTGTGTGTGTGTGTTCCACAGATGTGAGGGGATCACCTATTAAGGGGAACTTAGACCGGGGGGAAGTGCAATAAAACACAGCAATGCTTATAGATGTCAAGAAAGGAGTATATAGGTATGAGTGTGTGTGTGTGTGATCATAATTGTGTGTACATATACTGTATATACAGTAGATGGCTGTGTGTTGTATATTTTCCTTTGACTTTATTCAGTACCTGCAGCACAGCTGAGAGAGTGATGTGTGCATTTGCGCACATGGCACAGCAGCATTAATGTTCTGTGTTCTGCTATACATCCGATAGGTTAACTGTTACACACACATTGCAGGTTGATACAGTGGAATTGTCTGTAATTTAAAAAAAAAAAAATGAATCCTGAGCTCCATCAGAGCTGTCAGGACATTTTAATTTTAAGTAGCCAAACATCCAAGAGAAGCTTCTCATTACGCACAAAATGGAATTCCAGTGTTTTAATTATGCTCTGGGGCAGGAGGTGAGGAGGGGAACTTTTTAGCAGCTCAGATCAACTTCGGATAAACTTCTTTCCTCCCCGCTCCATTTAAAGGGTCAATTCACCATACCTCCAGCAGTACTTTCTCTCCAACCTGAAAGTTTTGGGTTTATCTGTCCAGGTTTGGAGATTTCTGCTCAATATTGTGGCTCTTCAACAAACTTAATTGTTAATTATGTTGATTTTTTACCCAAAATATAATGACTATAACATGACATACATACAGAACCTAATGCACCCCCACTACCCACCACCTCACCCCAATGTCCAACTGATGATTTCACCCTTGTTGTGGAGCCTGATTCATATAATCGTTAACCATAAATGCATGAAAAAGTACAGACGACTGTGTGGATTCAATCAGGGTGTTTATTGTTAAACTTTAAACCCTTCAAAAACCTGAAGATGTGGCAGCAATTGTGTTGAAAAGTTGGTCTGTGCTTCAACCTCGGGGGATTTTCCTGTAACTCTGCAGGGATTGTGGCTGGTATGGATAGTGTGGGACTAATCCATTACAGGTAGCTATGTGGAGTCACTATTACCATAATACTGCTACTCATCAACCAGCTCAGTTCAGTGTGTATCTGTGTGTGTGTGTGTGTTGGAGTTGAATGTGTGTTTGTCTGCTCATTTTATTCAGACTTGTTGGTTAGTTTCACTTCCACTAAAGGTGTCCACCCCCGCTTTTGCGATTCCCACGAAAAATCCCTGTCAGCCCCTTTTATGATTGATACACAATGTGTGGCATGCACAGGGTTCACAGCACAAACTGTAGGCACACACACGCACACACACACACACACTCATACACACACTGTCTGTTTCTGTATATTCTAATGATTCATAGGGAGTAGCTGAGTGTTATTACAGTTTGGAGGGCTCTCACTCGTCAAAATGGCCCCTGGGTGCACACATGTGTTTTTGAGGTCTGTGTGTGTGTGTGTGTGTATGTGTGTGGACCTCATGCTCTGTGACTTTTCTTAGACTAACATGAGTCAGTGAGTAAGAATTTCAAAACTCTTTATGAGTGTTTGAGATTCATTTGTTCTATAAGAGAGCTCAGCGAATGGGATCGTAGTATTTTGTGTGCGAGTGTGAGAAAAGGAGCGCGTGAGAATGTGACGTGTGTGTGTGTGTGTGTGTCGTAATGATTTAAATGAGAAACGTATGAAATATGGGAAGCGGTGACGGTAAATTTCTCATGATTCGACGGAGTCGTTCGGGGCCGCGGGGCGCGAGGCGCTTGTGATTTTACTCACCAGCGCGAAATGCTATTTGTGTTTCACTAAGAAAAATGTGGCCCGTTAAGTCGTGAAGACTGAGTGTAATGTAAGAGCAGCTACGAGACCCGGCTGGCAGTCCAGCGTTTCATATTTTGATGTTTTTGCATTTAACATGCAGGTGTGCGTGTGTGCATGCATGCATGTGTGTGTGGTTAGCAGGAATGTGCTGGGTGCAGTAATTGAGAGATAAGATCGCGGCAGAGGGCTCGGGTGCTGACAGACACACAGAGAGGTGATGAGACAGAGAGAGAGACAATCTTCAGTCATATTCCTCCATTTCCAGTAGCTGCATCTGTCAGGTGTGCTCCCACTGACCCACTACCACTTCATGACAGCTCTCGAAGTTTTTTGTTTTTTTTTAATTTGCAAGTAATGCTATTTTGACCCCTTTTGTTATTAGAAAAAAGTGAACATCTATAACCCGAGAAATTCCATGAAAGTATCAAACTGGTTAGCATGGTTGTTTTTAATGGAACCCACACATGAAATCAATGTTTTAGCTCCAAGCGTGTGTTTGTGTGGTGCATGTTCTGGGCTTTATTACAGCCTCAATAGAGCCGCTAGCATGGCTGTGGACTCTTAGTCTTGTTTAAAGCTGAAACTACTCCTTTTTAAAGATTTGTCTTCCCCAATGGGCTTTATGTGTTGCGTGCCACCGACAAGGTCAGAAAGCACAAACACATGATGTCTTTTGCTCTCTTCGTGCGATTTGCTGACAATAAATCAAGAAAGAAAAATGGCAGACTTACACTTTAAAGTCTCAATTCTTCGATTTGAATTAAATTAAGATCACTCTACAGTAAGTAATAATTGAAAAGAAGTGTTTTAACTTCACGTTGTCTGAAAACAAACCTGCAAGTAATGTTTTTTTTTTTTTTTTTCATTAACTCTAGCCACAATCCTTCCCTAACCTCAGCCATGGCATCGTTACCATGTCCAGATATTGTAGTAAGTGAAAACTATAAATACGCTGGCATAGGACGTGTCATTAAATGTAAACCGGGGGGTTTTAAAAGTCATCCAATATCGACGTTCTGGCAATAAGGTTGATCCAGCCATAAAACCCTTTTTTATATTCGCTGGTCTAAAATGTGAGATGTCATTCTTAGAAAGTCGAGCTTCATCAACACAACCGGAATAATTATTTCCATGCAGTCAGTTTACGGTGTTGAGAAGTGAATTGTTATTGAAGCTGAACGTGTGCAGCCTGCCCTCGCTGAACATTCTCCAACCGTCATTTTTTAGAGTGTGCGGCGCTGAAAGCGGAGAGAAGGGAGGAGAAAAAAAAATTCCATATATGTAAATATGTTTTTGTTCACACACTTATTTTCTGCGGCGATTCCATCCAAAACGTCTGTGTGCAGATGAGAAAAGCGGATGTGAGTTGGAATAATGATTTTCCAAACGGCCGGAGTGGATGTGCGATATAACCTGTTATAGAATACACAGGGGAGGACTAAAGGTGGGTTTGCTGTTGAACTGCATCCAAGCACACTTCCCTCTCTTATTGGACCCGCTAGAGTGTGTGTGCAGGTTTGATTGTGTCTGTGTGTGTGTGTACATAAATGTCCAGCGGGGCTGCTGGAGTTAATATGACCAGGGTCAGGGAGATGTTGGGTTATGAAACTTAATTCTCCTCATAAACCGAGTCATTTCCACCATAACATGTAGAGCACACAACGAGGACGGTGGGAACGAGCGCGTAAGCGGAGAGGGAGTACGGATGGAGAGAAATTTAGCAAAAGGAGCGAGGAAAGGGAACGAGGAAGAGAGCTGAGAGAAGGAGGGAATAAATGAGGAGGAAAGTAAGTAAGTAAAAGATAGGAGCAAAGGAGGGAGGATTAGGGAAGGGAGGGCAGTAAGAAAGGATAATAAGGAAGGAGCAGATGGAGATGAGAGAGTAACTGACCAAGGAAGGAAAGGAAATAAAAAAGGAAAGTGAGGAGGAAATGAGAGCAAATGAGGGGAAGGAGGGGAAACAGGCTAAGAGAAGAGATTCTGAGCGAAGAAGATGGAATAAAAAGAAACAGAAGGATCTGGAAGCCCAAATGTGAGTGAAGCAATGATGAAGTAGGTCATTTGGATTCATCCTCTGGGAACCATACACGTCTTTACAAATTTTCAGTGGTAATGCATCGTGTAGTTGTCGAGCTATTCCACTGACAGACCAACTGACTGTTAGCCTGGCTCAAAAAGGTACGGGAAGGAGGAAAGGAAACAGCAAATAACTGAAGAAATTTTTAAAAGGAAAAAGCAACAAAGGGACAAAAGATGAAAATTAGGCAAGAAAAAGGAGGGAGAGAAGGGTAGGAAATGGAGTGAATGAGGGAGGAGGGGAGGAATCATATGTGAGGGATGGATGGAGGAATGCCAGTGTTAATCCGTGTGTGAGAGCAGCGTCTCAGTGTCAGGTGTCTGCCTGTGAATGGGCCTGTGTCACCGCGGTATCACCGCCACCAGGCCGGGAAGGCGGAGAGGTGGGCGAGAGAAAGATTTGCGAACCTGACAACAGGAATGTTGTTTTATGGGTATGACAGAGCAGAGGCAAGAAAACAAAAGCGACAAAACTGCTGAAAACCAAGAAGAAGAAGAAGAAGGTGTGGAGAAAGGAGGCATTAAATGTCGGCCTCTCTACCTGTTGGCCCGTGTGGCTGACTGTCTATCATCAGCGGGCTTCTGTGTCCTGAACGTCAGCCAATTTGTAGAGAATTTGTAACCCCCCCCCCCCCTCCTCCTCCTTTTTCTCCCGCTCTGATTCAGTCTGTCTGACATTTTTATGCCTTGGGATTGTTGTCGCAATACCACAGTCCAACACACACACACACACACACACACACACTGCCAGGAACAAGCTGGTATCAAAAGTACAAACACCATTTTTACATCTACATATTTTTCCAGCCATAACTATCCGCTGCATGTGCATTTCGTAATTACCCCCATGTAGTCGTTTTTTATTAATGCTCGAGTTCACCTCCAAGTTGTGTACTCAGTGGACTGACAGGAATGACAAATGAACATATTAAACATAACGCGGAAGCCAAAAAAAAAAAAAGTTACGCTTGATGTAGTTGTGAGCGTGAATAATTACAGTAAGCGCAGTAGGTTGAAGGTGAACCTTGACAGTCTGTCTGTAAACTGTGACAGAAAGTTTGAGTAATCATTTTACTGTCGTCTCTTAGTCCAAATAAGCTCGGTACTTTAGATAAAGTGAAGATTTTCATAACACCAACCTCAATCTTTGATGCTATTTAGCTCTGGAATTTATTTTTGATTTATCCATTAGAGGCATTTACAGGCATTTCTGCAGTTTTTGCTCTACAATAGCACTTTGCATTATCAGTGGCAATCTACCATTCTTGCACTAGATGCAAATGGTATGCACACAGACAAGGGATTGGCATGTGATTCGTGCGCATCTGCATATGTCGCATAATGAAGTCATTCAGAAGAGCGAAAACAGCAAAGTCCCAAGCATTTTGAACAAGAAACATTCATATTAGCGCAAGAATAGCTACGAGGATTTATGAGAAAAACATCAAATTTTCATCACTGCCAGACACCGGGGGGGGAAATCAGGAATCGTTCGTGCATCGTTCATAGCATTCATACCACCAGTAACCACCAATCAACCAGAGCTGAAATCTTAAAAAAAATAATAACTTTAAAGGTGGTATGAGTAGGATTTGTCGGTTGCGGTTTGTAAACGAAACATTCAAAGTCGGCCCCTCCTCCTCCTCAGCTCAAGGAGACCGGCTCCAGTGCAGCGTTATGTCGCTACAGTTACACATCTTACATACTGTTATTGGCTGGGAGCTACACACCCACTGCCCAAAGGTGAACACAGGAAAATAGATTAGAAAATACAGTCAGAAAGCAGAGTGTCTGCAGATGAATACACCGCCACACACTTCTAGTGGGTCATAAGTGATGATTGAGAGGGATTATTTTTGTAGGAGTCTATGCATTGTTCATTGTTCTTTTGGGTGATTTCATTTATAACAATACATTATATTTTTTAACTTATCAAAATGATATGAAATGTCAATCTGCAAAGTAACCAGTTCATACAGCTGTCAGTTTCATGTGGAGTAAAAAGTAGAATATTTCCTCCTATAAACTAACATAAAATAAATAAACACCTTCAATAACTACAGTTAAGTAGCGTGGTTGAGTGAATATATTTAATAACTAAATGACATACACATCAAAAAGTCTAACTAACTTGGCAGCTTGACTGATTCTGACTCAAACACATGAATGTACCGAACTGTTAAACATGTGCCCAGCCCTCTCTATAGGTGTGAGTGTGTGTGTGTGTGTGTCTGTGTGTGTGTGTGTGGTACTAATTACACTCGTTCTGTCTACAAAACAGCTTCCTCATTTTTCACCTGAATAACACACACATTCCGACTTGACACGCACATCCAACCCCTCCCTCCCTTTCTCTCTCTCTCTCTCTCTCTCTCTCGCTCGTTGTCTCGTCTCATCTCATTGCTTCCTGTTCTTCATTCTGACTGGTGTTTTCACGTGCACGTGAGTGTGTGTGTGTCTGTGATTTACTGACACTTTACTGATGGAGTGATGTCCATCTGATCCTCCTGCTGTCTCAGGTGTCCCTCAGCACCGCTCACAACACATCAGTCATCCTAAAGCTGCCCCGCAGCCCCAAAACACACACATACACACACACACCACTAGTCATACACAACTGCACAGATAAAATCGCACACTGCAGTAACACAAATACACACACACACACACACACCTTCGCCAGTGCAATTCCACATCTGGATAGTGGGGGGGTGAGGAGATGCAGAGGGTTAACAAAGAGAGATTGGGTGCTGTGACCAGGACCCTAAACACAGACACGTATAAGCACAATAGGCCTGAGGCAGATTCCTTAGACTATAGTCTCCATCCTGGGTGGCAAGATTCACACACATACACACACACACACACACACACACACATACGCATGCATGCATGCATGCACACACAGACAAACACACACACACTATCAAGCTGGTGATGGAGGTGCAGTGTCAGAACAGGGTGGTAGATTAAACTGATACCAGAAGCAGTGAAGTGGTAGTCACATTGAACTGGAACCAGTAAAAATCCTGTCTATGTGTGTGAGTGTGTGTATGTGTATGTGTGTGTGTATGTAGTGAGGTGGTAATTCCATCCGAGACCCTCAGAGTGACCCCAAAACACATACTGACCCCCCCCCCCCCCCCCCCCCCCCCCTTCCCCACCCCCCCCGCCCGAGGCCGCACACAAGCCAAAACACACACTCAGCCAAGCCACACACAGTCACAGACACCGGCTAACCTCCCCAACACACACACACACACACATACACACACACACGGGAAATAACGGGAACAGATTATAATGTAAAATATTTATAAACCAGTAACAAAAACTGGCAAAGTAATAACAAAAGTAGCCAAGTGTAATTTTATCAAAATAACATTATCAAGAACCTAAATTGCATGTTGCTTTTTACGTCTGTTTCACATTAGTTTCATCTGAACTTTGTCCAAACTGCCAGATTTTACACTCAAAAGACAAATGGCCTCTGCTGCTTTATTGACAGTGAACTGGAGAGCGAATCAGGCTTTTGTAAGATTTTGGATTTGACTGACATGTTCTTTGCTGTAGCGCTTTACACCCCAGTTTGAGTTCTGGATATGTTTTGCATATATTTTTTTTATATCATTTCCAAATGAACCAGATTCATAGACCTTTTTTTTTTTTCACAGGAGACCCTCTGACTTGTCATAGCAGAAAAAACCATAGGTGGAACTAATAACATTAACAAAGGCTCCGACAATCAATTCAATGCTGCAATTAATGATTTGATTAGTTACGCCTGTGTTTGACAGGTCAGGATGTCTGCTGCGGAATAGATCTATTCAGCTTTGATTTCACTCTGCATTGAGCATGACTGGATACAAAACAACAGAATTGAGTGTGTACATTTTTTTGGCAAAAGTTCATTAAAAGTCTCCTTGATTTATCTTATTTTGAAGTTTTTATTTTGTAAATATGCTCGCTTGGAATAATTCATCAGATATGGGTAATTATTTTATTCTATTCATTTATTTTTCAGAGCCAGATCTTTTTTTTTTTTTTTGTGGAATATGTTTTTTTGTTGTTAAATCAGATTCAGATGAGGTATAATGAACAAATACAATTCATTAATCAAGTTATGATAAACAACTTTGCTATGCATGGAAACACTGTTAATAAGTAACAGCTGACAAGAATATTCAAGGCAAGGCCAGTTTATTTGTATCGCACATTTCAACAACAAGGCCATTCAAAGTGCTTTATAAAGAGCATAAAAGACATTAAAACAGAATATAAAAAGCAACACAAGTAAAAAGACATAAAAGCAATTAAAAGGTGTTAAATGTGGAAATAAAAGAGACGCTAAAAAGGGAATAAGACGGATAAAAGTAGAGAATAAAAGCATTATTCAGGCTAATGACTAATGACTTATGCTGCATGTGTAATGATACTCTCCAATATTTATATAGGTATTATATATATGTACTATACTTACATGAAAATACATTGAGTGCACAACTTTTATTTTATTTCATTTTGTACTTTTTTTCTCTTCAGGTGTACCACTCCCTGGTTCTATTGTTTATACATGAGTTCACATTTGTAGGTGTTTTTCAGAAGTAATTGAGAAGGCAGGTGGAGCCACAAAAAGCTATAATGCTTAATAAAGATTCCCTCCAGACAAGTAACAAGACATAAAATACTATGCTTGGACCAATAATGTGCATCTGATATATTTTCCCACAGAAAAGTATAATTACCAGATTAAAATCCTTAAAATGGCATCTACTTCCTCTCCCTCATAAAAAAAAAAAAAAAAAAATCCAGAATCTGAACATGCAAATATTTTAGATTCAAAGGTTTGGACATGTTTAGACCAAACATGTCTCTTACTTCATGAAAAGGGCCATTCTCAGTGTTTGTGCACTGGTGGCTTCAGGTTTCCACATCAGACTTGTGTAAGATGAATATTTGACCAGGATTGGCTTCCAAATGAGTTGTGATGTCACAAATCCTGCTCATAGGTCCACCCCTTGAAGTCTTTATTTTTAAGAAGCGCGGTTAAACTTTCCGCTTCCAGAAGACGAATGTGAAAACAAACACATACATCATTCTGTGCAGTGAAGCTCAAACATCCAATGAGAAGAGAGATATAGTTTTGAGTGGAGGATGACTTCAAGATGTCGGTCTCGGCTGATTTGGCGACACTGGTGTTCACTGGTGGAAACTGCAAGTGGGGTTGATTATTACAGAAAACATCATTTGAGCAGATACAGAAGTAGAAAAGGTGCATATGTTTATAGTGCAGCTAAACAAACTTGTGGGTAGACTAATTGAATCCAGGACAGGAATACCAAAAAAAAAGGGGTTTAATTTAATAAAAAAAAGGTTAAGATTGATTGCAACTTTAATGATAGCAAAGGCAGAGTAACCAGCAACCCTTCTAAACATATCACAGATTACATCATTTTTAACTTTCTCTGCGTAGAAGTTTGTCTTTGCTCTCTTTGAAAACTGTGAGAAAAGTCCAACAAGTAAAAAAAGGGAACAAGTGGGGACAGGTGAGGACGGTCTGATTCACATAAACCGACCCACTTATCAATTTACAATCAGCTGGATTTGTTTTACTTTCAGTATCTTGAATGAGTCACATTGTGTATTTTCATGAGGGGACATTGTGCAACTCTAGTACATATTCTTTCTGCATGGTTTCACAGGTTTAAGGACACAATATGATGCTGCGCGCAACAATAACAAACACACCTGTAAATCCTGTGCGTTCCTTTATCGTTATTTACATCTCGGTTACCACTTTCCATGTAGTCTCAACAAACATCTCCGAGCAGCTGGACCATTTGCATCCCTTTGTATCCTCTCACAACCTCAGAGCAACGGTGTGAGAGACACCACGTCTTTGGTCTACTTTCGGAAAATGTTGCTTAACAACAACGTTAAGATAGCGAGCCACGTCATGGAATGGTGAGAGAGAGAGAGAGAGAGGGATAGAGAGACCTTGGTGGTGAGATGTTGGGAGTGTCTGTGGTTAGAGTGTTAAACCTCTGCGCTGCTCTGCCTCCCTCGCAGTGAGATTTAAATCACTCCTTGTTGATTCAAGCACTTGTATTTTTAATCCCTGACACTTACGATGATACCTTTGGTAAGCCGTGGTGCGGTGTCTGAGTGCACGCACGTGTGAGCTGTTTTTCTTGGCAGTGCGGCCGACTTAGCGAAGGGAAGACGGAACAAAATCAGAAGAAAGGTTATCGCCACATGAATGCCTGTACATGTTAAAAACTATTGCAAAAAAAAAAAAGAAGAAGAGATATGATGAAATAGATGAAAGATTACAGAGTATTCTTATTGGATCATTGACTGCAAATAAATAATAAAATGAAAGAAGAAAATGCAGTATCCAGCAGATGTGGTGCTCTAATGCACGCTAATTGCAAGGAAAGACATCAAATAGAATGTACAAGAACATGTTATGGGCGTGAAAAAAAACTGCAGCCAAGCGCCAAAGAAAACATACACAATATGAGCGACACGATACTGGAGTGGATCATACTCCTGCAGAGAATTCAAATAAACTTTTACTCAAGAAATCTGTCGTTTTGGAGCAGCGATCGGAACAGATATACACTGTGCTGTATATCTCCGATCTCTCTGATTATCCACAACATGCTGCTTAATACGGGACACGTTTTTTTTTTTTTTTTTTACATGTGCTGCGTGTTGTGTATAGTCCGTATGAAAAACACCGGTTACAAAACAAATCAGACAGATTCATCGCAAATGGAAACAAAAGTCCGGAGTCAGCTGCGATCAGATCTGATCCTCTGCCTATCATCAGATAGCATGCGGAGCCACCCAGAGATTCCACACAAAAAAAACCACATCTGCTCAGCATATGACCCCGCAGCAATGCCATACAGTACTGTACAGCAGCCAGAGACAGCGGGGCTCTGCTCTGATGCGCTTTTACAGAGAAAAATGAGTCAGGGTTAGGGAGAAACACAAGACACAAGGGACGGGACTGGAGCAACAGTGCGCTGCGAGGAAGTCGAGAAATGACAGCATCAAGGCAGTTATCACTTATTGATTTGTGGTGAATTTGTCTTGCGAGCGCATTGTTTAGGCATGAACGTGTGCTTTTGTGATTTCTTCCAGATGATGATTTATATGATGATATCGCACTGCCTGTCATTCACATGACTTACAGGATTCTGTGCGGTGACCTAACCAGCACTCGTATACCCACCCGCCATCGCTCTTACGGCTTGGCGTCCATCCATCCGCGGTATTTCCCCCTCGTATATCCCCCTTTATCCCCCGCTGCTTCACCCTCATCACTCCGTCCAATCAACCTACCCCACCACCTCACTCATCATTTTGACCACGGAGGGCACAGACGGTTCATCCAGCCCCGAACCTGTGCCTTCGTATGTGTACAAATTAATGTATGCATTTACAACCTATAGCGTACGTGTGCTTTACGCAACGTATTGTTCTGTATCTGTGTTAGAGCGGAAACAGGTCCCTCTCACTGCCAGTAAAGTCCCATTAATCACCCATACAGCCACAAGGCAGGCTAGGCCAACGGATGGGACCGTATGTCTGTAACTCTAAACCACAATGCCTTGCTGCTTATGAACATTGTCCGTCCACCATCGATCACGCATCTGGATCCCATTGTCTCATGCCCCGACATCAGACAGTCATCTGGAGACCATGGAAGAAGAGAGAGGGAGCGGAGGGGAAGAAGGGCACTCCGATTACTGGTAGAGTGATTAATCATAACCATATTGGAAGCAGGATGAGGCAACAACAGAGTTGGACCACAGGGCAGAATGATAATGGCTGCTCCTTTGGGTCTACAGTGTCAATAATACTGTAAGATCGAGGGGCTGAGGCCAAAATGTGAACGTGGAGCCCGGATAAAAGGTTAAAGGATAAGACCTGAACTGTAACCAAGAAGTTAAGGCGAATTAGCACCTTGCGTTAGCAGCCATACGTCTGTTTTAGATTAGCATAAGTAAGTAATTGCTCTGTGATTATTTAAGGTTGATGCAGATCACTTGCACCTGAGGTTCCATGTTCGATCATGGGTCTGTTTCATAATGGTGCTCTTTTAAATTCCGATAATAAGATGTGTTTCCATTTTAATGTTGTTTTTTTTTTCATTTGCACCTAAAAAAAACGTGAATGGAAATGTTTGAAGTCGAAATATCGCTAAAAAAAAAAAAAGGTTTTACGCACGGCTGAGGTGGAAAAGTTGATGTATTGATAAAAGCAAAATGCAATAAAGTGAGATGGAAACAGATTTGGCAAATAAATGACCCCTGACGCTTCCGCCCCACAGGAGAGAAGAAAAATGATGGCAGATGTTTTTCACTGTCAGCTCTCTTCTTTGTCTCTGGGCGGCGTTCAATACATGTCTGTATAACTGACAAAGGGCTGTTATCGAAACACTTCCAAAAGCAAGGAGCTGTGATGTTAGCTGTTCTCTCCATTTCCAGTGTCCATCATGCTCTCCATCATCAGGATTTTGTATCACTTTTTCCATCACTTCAGCTTTGAATGTCGTTCTATTAATTACGCCATTGTGTTACGCCATCTTCTTAGTTTACTGCACTTAATAGGAGAATCAGCAAACTGTTTACTTTGATGAGCTCAATGATTAATATTCCCAAAACGGTAGTGGATGGAAAAGTCACGTTATTTCGCATTTTCTTTTTATCGATTTTCTGAAATTTTGCTTAAAATTTGCGCTGCATTTGGATGGAAACCTGATTATAGTCTCTTTATTGTATTTTTATCCTGATTGACACAAGTGAGATGGAGAAGGATATATACGCTGTTAGCCATAAACAGAAGTCTGTGCTGATCCTATAGACAAATGTGTTTGATGATTTATGAGTTGTGTCCTCTAGCACTGCCGCCGTCATTACGGTGACAAAGTCAAACTGAATCCAGATTCAGTGACAGTGTAAACACTGGGTTCATCATGGTCACCAGTCGAATGTTGAAGTTAATATGTTTCAACACTTTGGTTTGAATTTTTTTATGACATAGGCAAGCATTGGAATAAAATAGTTTTTTCCAACTTCCCCAAAACGGAGATTGAGACACACTTTGAACCCAGCCAATATCACTTACTAGCTTATAAATCAACAAATTTGCCCAAATGGGCCTAATTGTGTTCAAAATGTTCTGTTTAAGATTACAACCTTTATTTAAGTTGCATTTCAATGATATTTTTCAACATGTGATCAAGGGTCTAAGGATACAGGTATGCTTGTAGGTGCCTGGTCAGCAAGTCTGTAAAAGGGTGGAGGAGGTTCTTCTTGAATTACTGAAGGTAATTTATTAGAAGGGTATATTCAACAATGGTGGATCACTGCCCAAACCAAACATACATGGGTCAAGAGAGAGGTGTGAATCTGACTGTGGCATTACTATAGCTGATCTATGTCAGAGCAGCATGATCACCACTGTAAATGCCAGATTTAAGCTAGTCATCTACATTTTTTCCTTCGTCAGCTTTACCTCACAACTCAGAAATTACACCGGTGCAAACCCACAATCTCAATTATGTGTTTCAGATGTGGCATTACTGAGGGTAAGAGAGTGGTACACTGCACATGGCAATGCGCCAAAGTCACAACATTTTGATGTGACTTATGTGACATGCTGACTAAAATTATGGATACACCAGTTCCATTAGAGCCAGAACTCTGACTCCTCACAAACTTGAAACTGTCAGAGTTCCAGAAAATTCATTGTGCTAGCTCTTGCTGTTTCCAGAAAATGTATTACATTAACTTGGAAGTTGGATTCCCCCCACTCTATAGAAAAATGGATACCAGAAATGACTGACTGTTCCCTTAGAGAAAATCATGTATGTCCTGAAAAACAGATATGATGTATTTTTAAAGATCTGGCAGCCTTTTATTGAATACATGGAAACATTGCCTTTGTCACCTGCAGACTCTGTCACTTTGGAACTGGTCCCAGTGTAGGCCAATACTGACGTCCAGGTACGATGGTTGAGGTATCTCAGTGTCAAACATGCCATGACATACGAATTGTGTTTGTTTGTTTTTCACTTCCTTGTTTGCTCTTACCTGTGTGTCGCATTATTGAGTTGTTGAGTTTTAAGTGGGAATAATTTGTACTTCTAAAAAAATTCTAAAATAAACTGGAACCATACTTTCCATGCCCACACATGATGAAATTCACAAAAAATATAATTTGACTTAAATGTTTAACTACCAATGAAGTTTCTATACAGCTTGCTAGCTAGCACAGTTAGCCAGGCAATACCTTAGCTGTGGCAATTACATGATTTATACATAAATAGACTTCTGATAAAAAGAATGTGTTGGTAGACTGGTAGTCATTCCTGTACCTAGCAAAGGTATTTAAATAATAAAACATGTAGAAAGATAAAACAACAAGCAACAGTAACAGATTATCTCTCATAGTAGTGGCAGGAGTATTACATTAAAAGTTTGTTTCAAATTGGACTAATATGTAACCTGTAGTTTTTTAGTTTGTGTCCAGCATGGCATACATGAAAAACAGTTGCAACCATAGAGCATTAATTTGGTGTTAACAACATTAAAAAAAAAAAAAAAAAAACGATTGATACAATTACTCCATTGTCCCTGGCCTGATCATGTGTGATGCAAGAGCTTGAAAGAAAACGTCTCTGTTTATACTAAGCAAAAGGACAAGGAGACAAAGAAAACACTGGTGTGACTAAGCATGAACATAGGAAGATGTGAGACGTGATGCAGGAGAAACGGAAATGATTCAAAAGGGAGAGACGGGATATAGAGAATCTCCTACTGTGATGACATTTTGGTTTTTGACAGAAGATGTGGAGGGAGTTAAGACTGTATGGAAGGATGACCGGCTTGCCAAGAAGTAGTATTATTCCCTGTTTACTGTCATACAGAGCTATAGTCTGTCATCCACATGTCAGAGACAACATGGAGTATTTCAAACTCATCTTCAAAATACTTAATTTGTATGATGTAAGGAAGGGGGACAGAGGGAGGAGTGGGACTTGTTTTCACCTGAGCGCATCCAGGATCATATCAGGAAACACTTATAATGTACTAGAAGAGCAGCTTCATCCAGTTCACCTCACTAACTCGCCTCCCTACAGAGACGATTCCCTCCTAACACATCCTATCACCCTCACCAAAATGCCTTTAGGGCTTTAATCTCTAAATTCCTCTCAAGTTCACTCAATGACAATCCTCTCGTAACGTGGCAGAGAAGAAGAGGAGCTGCTGAAAGACAGAATGTTTAAAAAAGAAATCAATAAAAGTCTCTTGTGATTTAAGTGAGGCTCTCCAGATGCTGCGGATTCCAGACAAAACTATCTACTTCTTCTTCGCCTTCAGCTTCCATTTCTGCTCACAACAACACCAGCCGCCGTTCTCTCAGGCAACTCTCCACTTGCACAATACAGTGTGTTTACTTCCAGTCGACTTTTCAGTAACGTTAACTTCACCTCCACCTTACAGTTACTTCACTTTTCACAGTTCTTTTTGTAGATATTGGTAATAATATTTTCCATTTGTTTTTGTATATAGCGTTTTTAGTATTTTTGATCGTTTTGATAATTACCTCAGTGTCTTAGATAACTCTAATTGTCAGTCACTCAGTGTAGCACTTTCACAGTTTTAATGTGAAGTCGCT
Organism: Euthynnus affinis; assembly: GCA_029490765.1. Lineage (NCBI taxonomy): Eukaryota > Metazoa > Chordata > Actinopteri > Scombriformes > Scombridae > Euthynnus > Euthynnus affinis. The sequence continues at coordinate 5,411,953 of CM055840.1, read as the reverse complement.
ATGGCTCTTTTCTTTTTTTTTTCTTTACACTCGGTGCTCGGAAGAGCTGCCAAAACTGAAAGTGACTGACGTAGACCGTTGCAAAAGCGAGCAGTAATTCTCTGACCTCATTGCTGGATAAGGCGTTCAATTACAAATGTGACTAACATTAATGTAATTTAAACATTCACCAACATTGTTCCATTAACTTCAGCTAATCCAGACATATTAGTCTTGGTGGCTTTCAGTTTGAATCTTTCATGTAACATTATACCGGTTATTTTGTCTGGCGAGTTTGGAACACAGACAAGCTGTTAGGGGAACGTCAGCGTGAGAGCGTTAACGTTACTCACCTTCATAATTGAGGATATAGCTGTATGTCAGTCACTTACAGTTGTGGCAGCTCTTCCCACCAGTATAAAAAGGAGCCATAGTGACCTAACGTTAAAGCTGCCGGTGCTTCACTGAATGACTAATGTCACTAACAGTTATCTAAGACACTGAGGAGATTTTAAAATGATCAAAAATGCTACAAATACTATACACAAAAATAAACGGTGAATACTAATAACAATACGTACAAATTTAATTGTGAAAAGTGAAGTAACTGTTAGGTGGTGGCGAAGGTAACGTCACTGTTCCGTGCACTCGTATCATGACATCATGATTTGCAAACCTTCTTCTGCCCCCTAATGGCCAAAATCAATGAATGCAGCTTTACGTATGTTAGCACTCTGACGACTGAGATTAGCATCCTGTTAGCCATCTACAGCATTTTGCTTTCTTCAGCCATCCCTACTGTTTCTATTTTCAAAAAGAGCTGCATAATTTAAAAAAAATCTATAATCGTGTTTTTTATTTATTTATTTACTTTATTTTAAATTTAGATTAATCCTTTTACCATTTTATCTGTAAGTCAGATATTTTTGAAGATTAGAGACCATGAATAATAAAAGGAGGGCCTATATTTCATATCTGCCATCATCATCTATCATCGATCTATTTTAAAATAAATTGTAGTAAATCAATCAAGTGAAATACAGTAAACACAACTAACTATATAGCCCATGTTGGCAATTTTACTAGTTAAGCAGATAAGCAAAGATAATCAGAAATAACTGGTAGATTAGTTTAATAATCACCAATAGAGTTACACAGAAGCTACTGCACCTGTTGTCATCTACAACAATGAGAGAGAAAGACAGAGAGAGAGAGACGACACTGATTTTGGAATTTGATTATTTATTCTGTATTTGGGCCAATTGCTTGCTTCAAATTGCCCCTTGAAGGACAAACAAAGTATTTTGAATTGAATTGAATCAATAATCCCCACTATGATGGAATACAGTTGAAATCTCAAAAGAGAAAAGCTAGTTAAGATTTAGTTTAGATTACACCTATACCTACAACTATTTTTTAAGATGAAGAATATGTAATGTAAATATGGTTGAAATTGAGATATTTGTCACAGTTATATAATTAATGCTGCAGTTGATTTTTCAGCTTCACAATACACATCATTTGTATTCTGAAATATCATGCTATGATGTATTGTTATATGGACGTATGCATTCCTACTAGTGCTTCTGCAGATCTCTATGTGAAAATGATGAAAGATGTCAATGGCTGTCTCCCAAAACCAAGGTGATGTCCTCAAATGTCTCATTTTGTTTGTTCACAACCCAAAGATAATCAGTTTACTGTCATAAATGACTAAAGAAACCAGAAAATATTCGCATTTGAGACACTGGAATCAAAGAATTTGGACATTTTTTCTTAAAAAAAAGACTCAATGGTTATCAAAGTAGTTGGCAATTAATTTAATAGCCAGCAATCGACTAATCGACTAATTGTTGCAGCTCTAGAGAGAATAAAATGCGTTAAGGTTAGGAGGATCTGTCACAGTAAAGTTGGCTTGGACTTGCAGAGGTCAGATAGGAACTTTCAGGGGTCAACCAGTATGTTGATAAAAGTTTAGTATCATTCCAATGTGTTGGCAATTTGATACAGTAAGAGTAACCGGACGTATCAGAGCCTCTCTCTACCCTGAGCAGGTTCCAGAGAATACGAACAGATGAACAGAACAGATGAACATCAAACATTTTGTGCTATCTTTGATCTGTGGATTAAAGTAATTGATGCTGAGTTTTATGGCATGGACTGTGTTCAGTATATGGAATATGTTCTCCGGCTGTGTGAGGCTTTGACCGTAAGAATCTGGATGACTCATTACCACCATTACCCCACAACGCCCCCCCCCCCCTCCCCAATTCAACTCCAACTCCAGTCAGACGCCCCCAATCCTGCTCTGGCACCTCTCCTTCTGCCCCGTTCAGGGCGATAAGCCCCAATTATGACTGCCCTCGTCCGGAGTTCACACACACACACACATACACACTCAAATTCACATGCAAAAACACATGTAAGTAAGCAAGCATATACATAAACACACACACTGAGAGGTCTGATGGTCAGGTGCCCCAGACAGCATTCCCCTGTGTGATTAGGCTTAGTGAGCCATCTCCTCTCTCAAACCTGTCGCCAGTAGCTCTGCCTGGCCTTAACACCCAGCCAGCCAGCTATACAACACCCCCGTCTGTGTCCGTGCATGTGTGTGAGAGAGATTGAGTGTGTGTGTAAGTATGTATCCACAAATCCAGGCAGTGTGTGTGTGTCAAATTTCTCTTTCACATAGATCTACACTGTGTGTGTGTGTCTGCTGTCTGCAACCCCTAAAGCTGTGTGGATTAGTGACAGGACCCCACCAGAGCATGACAAGGCTTTTGTCTCTGGAGCCCAGTGGTTTTATGGTCGAGCACACTCTTGTGTGTGTTATGCATGTGTGTGTGCATGCGCGCGTGCGTGTGTGTCCTTGCAGCGATATGTGAGTGTATGCGAAGGCATGTCTAGAAAATGTATTTGTTGTCTTTATTTCCTGGCCTTTATTTCTTAATCATAGTGTATAGAAGGGTTAGTGGGAGGGGTAAAGGGCCTTGTGGTTTGAGGGCCGGTTTGTCACTGTGTGTGTGTGTGTGTGTGTGTGTGTGTGTGTGTGTGTGTGTGTGTGTGTGTTCCACAGGCTGGAGGAAGCTGCTGTGTCACTAGTGGTCCCTGCAAACAACCTCAGATCACTGAGTGTTTAAGTCCATACCTGAATGAAAGTGATGGATTCAGGCTACATTCCCAATAACAGTTCAAATATATTAGCAAACTAGCTGCCAGACTTAGGCACATTAGTTTCTAATGTTTATCAGTCTGTCAATCTCTACTTCAGGTCCTGTAGTAATTTCAAACAAAGGTGACTTTGTTTTCTACCCTACACTGCCTCTTTGCCGGGAAACAAGTCAACTCAAAACATTACAAAAATACAGAGGTTACACTACTTGCCTTTATTTCGAATCAAGGTAGTGGGTTATAATACATCTCTACAGGTCAGATGTATCAGGTTCACTGACTGGACAGAGCAATGTGAGCACAACCAGCTCTAAAGGGTGAGGAAAAAATATTGCACACAGTTCTGGCATTTATTGCTCATGGAGTGATGTATTGGGTGAATCCTACAAAAATAAATCAATCACAGGGTGGACAACTAGAGTTAAGCTGGTTTGAAGTCAGTGTCAGGTGTATAACAGGAAAATAACATGACCCACACAGGAGTGAAGGCATAAATCCATGACACTTAAAAGAGTCTTTAAAACATAAATATTTCTTTACATATACTTGTTTGTGTTTTTTTACTCTTTTTGCAGAAATTAAACCATCAGACCAAAATCATTCATTTAAAATCTAACAGTGAACACATTTCTTTGCAGATTGGAATGTAGCTCTGCAGTGGTAGATGTCATTTTCAGGACAAAGTTATGAAAAAAGTTATTCCAATATATTGTTGATATTTTATTTATATTGATTTTCTGTTAATCTTATTTTTTAGACTCTTCTAATGAAACTGCTCTCTGTGACATAACAAGACAGGCAACAGAAGTTCCAGCTAAAGTACCTTTATAATCAACTTTCTTATTGGCATTACTGAAAGTGAATCACCAAAAGGAGCATTCGAACCTTTTCAAACACCTTCTCTTAAACTGGGTTAAATACCGTCAGTCTTTATGAACATTGTACGTTGGCATTGTACACATTTTCATTGACCTTTCTACATGGCCAAAACATACAATTTCTAACTTGCTGCATGAATTAATCTAGAGCTGCAACAATTAGTCACTTTAACAATTATTCAATCTCCAGAAAATGAATTATCAAATATTTTGATAAAAGATTAGTTGTTAAAAGCATTAAAAATCCCAATATTCTCTTGATTAGGCTTCTCAAATGTGAATATCTGCTGTTTTTCCTTGTATTAACATTGTTAACATTTTTGGGTTTAGGATTTTTTGGTTAGACAAAACACACCATTTCATGACATCATCTTGGGCACGAGGAATTTGCTATGGGCATTTTACTGTTTCTGATGTTATACGGGTCATACAATTCATTGATTGATTTACAAAATCAGCTCAAACAGCTGATCTGGCAGGACTTTGTCTGAGTTGTACAATTTGGGATAAAAAGGGCTGAATGCCTGGCATCAAATACACCATTTCTGTAATTATTACTGCCACTGTCCTCTGAAACCCAAGTAACCCAAGTACACACTGCTACTACTTTCTATACTGAGAAATGTACCTCTGACTTTATCCCCTACAGGTCAATAGAGTGTACATACCAAATCTAAGTGTGTGTGTGTCTTCACATTGTCCACATGGCTGGAGCTGAGCATTAACCCTGCTGTCCCCTGTGTGTGTGTGTATGGTGTCTATGTGTGGTTGACGCTGCGGTTTTCAGTGGAACTGTGATTCCGACTGGAAATACCAGAGCTTTGACCTCACACAGCAAAGATCCCCAACTCTAAATCCCCGTCTGCCATCTGATAGTCCGACAGAGAGAGACACAGAGGTGTGCTGAGGAGAACCACGGAGAGGAGGCAAAACCAAAACCAGCAGTAAGTCGGAGAGTACAGGGGCAGAGCTGGAGGCGCAGCGATGATTGGTGCCAGTGTTGTTTATCATTCTACTTTGAGATGACACTGATTATTATACTCACGTATCTTCAAGGACTTGCAGCATGTTACAAAAAATACCAGAATAAATCCCCGCAGCAGCTGAATGTGAGCTTATTGTTCCATTGTGAAGTGAACACTAACTGCTATTTTACCGTTGCTGATCAGTTTCACACTAAAACATGCCACTTTCAGCTGCACCATCTCTATGTACGTTACAATGTAACTAAGTAAGAATCAAAACTGCTGCTTTTGAGTAATAAAGGAAAGAAAGACAACACTAAATATAGCCACAAGCAGCAATGAACAAGGTCCAAGCACAAAGGGCAGTCTTCGACTTAATATGACCTTCAGGGGAATTTGAAAACATGCCACATGCATAAATTGCCACATGGTTGACAAGTTTGAATTGACCACCTGGTGATTCAAATCCTGGACGTTTGAATCCCCAGAGAAGATGACTTACTGACTGCACCACTGCTGATATATGGTTGCCACACAGCTTCTTACAACTTGAGGTAATGACATCACCTCTAAAAAACTTTAAACTTTAAATGCTTACATTAGTCAAAATGTTGGTTTGAAAATTATTTTAAAAATCATACACCATTCTGCTGATTTCCGGTATATTGTCAAATATTTTGGTGAACTTTGTGAGATGAAATAGAAAATGTTGTGCATTTAGTAGAAATTACTGCAAGATACTGAATATCACTGAAGACTCACCATTTGACAGATTTGAACAATATTTGAAACATTTTATATCTACCATCTAGAGAATGTCTGGGTTCATTTTGAATGAAGACTTGTGGAGATATAGATTTTGCATATTTTGAAAAATACAGAGTGACGCACTACTGTAAGGCAAATTTTTGTCACAATTCAGTGGATGTGCTGAAAAACATTTCTGCTCTGTAGGATGTACAGTTGATTTATTTTGATTTTTTTTTTAAGTTTGGCACGTGAAATGTTTGGAAATTTAGATTTGTTTTAATAAGCCATATCCACTTTAATTAATCATTACCAGATGTAATACTGACATTGAAAGGAGATTGTGTATATCGAATTTTGTACAAATCCATTAAGCTGTTTATGTGATATAAAATTTTAGCATTTGTGGCACCCCCTAGAGGCAGAATATCTCAAGACTGTACAGCAAAGCTTGGACCTAGCATCCAGACATATACACCACGTTTGGTTACAATTGCTTAAACCAATTTTGATTTATGAGCATATATGTAAAATTGAACTTAAAGACAAAGGTTTAAAAATGTCTAATTTCAAAACGGTATAATATATCAAAATTCCAGACTACTTTTTTCTGGCTCGATCCAGAGATGTTATATGCCAAATGTCATACTGATTGCTTGATTGAGGAGCAGCGAAAAAACAGATTTGAGTAAAATTCAAAATGGTGGAAAATCTATCTAGACACAAATGGGCGTGGCTTATTTGATAGATTCGTCTGGACCCACAGAATCCAGGAAAAAAATAACTTTCTTTGTGAGACTTATGGTTCAAAAAGTATAGGCTAAAACATAACGTTCAATATTATAGCGCCACCATGAGATCAATAGGTATAATATTTTTTGTCTGAATGGTACTTGAGATTTCCAGCCTATCTGCCAAGTTTGGGAACTGTAGCTATTATGGTTTCTGAGACCCAGATACATTTAGGATATAATAATAATAATAATAGTAATAATAATCTTTACAGACACAATAGGATTCCAGCAACTTTGGACCCCTAACTTTCCCCTACGGAAAGTAAGAGACCTACAACGACTATTTTATGAAAAAGGAGAGTAATGTATGCTATCATATGGGGACTAGCTAACATATGATGCTAAGCATGTTTGTCACTTATATATTCTAATTCAGAGATAAATTATTAATCATTTCTGTACTGTACAAATTTTATTAAGGTTCGCAGTGGAACCCCTTTACACTCACTTAGCCTTATACGTATGTTGTGTGTGTGTGTATGTGCATGCACGTTGTAGCCTGGTCGGCCAAAGAGGAGCACATTTGTGGTAAATCCCTGACGGTTGAGTCGTGGTGACAGCGAGAGGTGACGCGGTTCAGCACCCTCAGAAAACAGAGGAATGAACCAAATTAAATTCAGCTGTGTGTGTGCGTGTGTGTGTGAATATGTGTGTTTATGTGTGCGCCAAAATGACACTGGGCTGGACAGGGAAGGGAAACCCGCGGTGAGAGCGAGGCCCGGCAGGCTGGAGCTGTCGGCTGTTGTTGTTTTCACACTGGTGCTGTGGTTAATGCCAGGAATACTTGGACAAACCTTTCGCAGCTGAAGGCAACTATCTGATTTCCTGTCCGCAGCAGAAACGGCTCTGATAAAGTAGGTGAACGCTCCACGAGGACCTGGACCTCTCGACACATTGACATGCACACTTACCATGCAATACGCTCCTTATCGCCTCAGCGATGGCATGGGGCACTGCCGTCGACATGTAAGTGGGAAATTGGAACTTTCAACGCCGACACACAGGCTTCACAAACACAGTTTAATCTCACTTTCCACCCGCCAGTGAGGAAACTGTTCGCTGCTGAGTGACGCTGAGGAATAAACACATACATAGTTGTGGCCTCTGTCACTAAAAACAGAGGAAGTCACAGCCAGTAAATGTGGGGAAAGAGAGGGCCAACCAACGCTACAGCCAGCACCTCTGTAGTCAACGCCTCGAGGACCCACCCGCCTCTTACTTTCTCTCTCTTTCTCTCATTGTTGAATAACCAGTGTGTGTGTGTGTGTGTGTGTGTGTGACCCAGGCAGGATAGAAGTGAAAGGCTATTCTGGGATCACTGGGACCAGGACAGGGTCAGAGATGTGAAACTGTGTACGCTCGCACAGCATGCAAATTCCTCTGTGGGTGACACTCTCATTTAATCATTAATGACTCTTAAAGTGGGATGACCCTCGTCACCAGTGTTATAGTAGTAAATAAAAAAATGAAATTACTCATAGTCTTCATCACAGCTTATCAATCATATTGTTATTACGGAGCCCCCCTGGGGTCAGCTGACAAAAACAGAAAAAGAATCAATGTGTAAACCGTGCACATGGATTAACAAACCGTGGCGATAGTTGGATATTGGACAGACATTCACTCCGGATCCAGCGTCTTCTTCTTACTCAGTTCCACCCAATGTTGGCAGTGAGAGGACGGTTAGCTCACCTCTGAGCACTCGCTCTAAACCACAGGGGTTTCACTTAGGGACCATCAATAAATTATTGTTTCAATGACACAAAACCATTATTTTCAGTACCTTTGTGCTGACTTGCCCGTAGTAGTAAAAATGATCATAAAAAAAATGTATTCAATTGGTCCCATGTAGCACACTTATTTTGATTGCTGATGTGTAATTCATTTGTTTTACATGAATATTTGAATGGAAAATAATTGCACCAAATTGTATTACTACAACGGAAAAATAAGACACACTGTCTATATTGGCTTTTAGTGCTTTTTCTATTATATATTAATATTTTTATGGTAAATTTAATTTTTTTCAGTAGCTTCCATGTCATGTGATCCAGTGACTCCTTTGACTGCCAACACTGGGTGGAACTGAGTAAGAAGAAGTCCGGAGTGAATGTCTGTCTAATATCAACTTAAAACTAACTTCACCATGGTTTCAAATCTGTGCAAAGTTTACACATGGATCAATCATCACTTTGATGCTCAATTTGTGTTTTCTGTAAATTTATATCTACAGCTTTATTCCAAACCTAGAAAGGTTTACAGCATTAAATAAATAGCAGGTGGGTCAGTTGTTTCCAACCTAGGGGGTAGGACCCCCACAATGGATTGGAAGAAAATTCTCAGGGGTCATAAGACTTTTCAGTTCATTTCAATTCAATTCAATTTTATTTATATAGCGCCAAATCACAACACAAAGTCATCTCAGGGCACTTTTACATGGAGCCGGTCTAGACCACGCTCTTTATGCTACACATAATTTTTTTTTTCAGACTTTTCACAAAAATTTGCTTTTTTGTACATTACTGGATAATATTACCAAAAAAATATTCAAATGAAACAAAACAAAATCTTTGATTGAACTGGTTATACAATGTAGATGGTGCGAGTGAAGACAAGTCACAAGTAGACACTGCTTCATTTACCACTGAGCAATGTTGAGCAAGTTACTTGAAAATTTCAATTAAATACTGATTACACATTGCTCATTGTAAAAGACATTACTCAGCAGTAAAAGTGATGTGTTATATTACTCGTTACTTCACTTTTTAGAAAAAGTAGTAATAGGCTATTTCTATAACACGTTACAAACTAATGCGTCACTGCCCAATACTGCCACTGAGGTAGGTAGATGAATTTGGATGGTCCCTACTTTGATCTGTGATCTAATTTTAGACAACTTAAAAACATTTTAAATCTAGTTTTTCTCAGTGAAATTTAAATTTTGTTTTTGTCTCTTGTCTATTTTTTAGTGTGATTGTGGATGTTACTAGTTTTTTCAAAAACTGGTAAAGTTAGCCAGCGTTTTTTTTTTTTTATCTGGAGCACAATGTGTTACTCAGGTCATTGACATAGATTTTGCAGTACAATTAGTTCATATGTCCATTCATCGGTCTTTCATGTTATTTTTTAGTTTGTATTTGCTGATGATATTGTAATAAATGTTATAGTTTTTGTTTTTAAAGATGATGTTTTATTTAATAATTATTTGTCTTTAAATCAGTTCATAATGGAGAAATATCATAGGCTTCATTGACAATCTAATACTATCAAACTGCAAGTAACCATAGGACTAATTCTTATATGCTTCACACAGTGCTACTAGTTAACGATTATGTGTGGAACTAACCTAACCATGGATCAAGCCAGCAATTCAAACACAGCCTCTTCTTTTCCTTTGGCAAGTGGCTATGGTATTAGGGCTATAATGCACTCAAAGGTACACTGATTAAGAAAATAATGATGCAGAGGTCTAAAAGGAAGAACGCCATCAGAACTGCTGCACCCTCTATCCATCAGGATAGATTTAAATAGCTGAGAGGAGGATCATATGGGACCCTGTGGAAAATATAATGCTGGCTAGTCTGATGGGATCAACTCAACATCATCTTTAGAGGGTACTAAACTTAGTGTACAACTTCACCAAAGTTTTAGAAAACATGATAGATTAGATGAAGCAAAATCTTATTTGATGGAATATTATCAAAGCGCCAGTCACATGGAGAAGATTCAAGCCTTTATCTGTAAAACTGCAATATTCAAGTTAGCATAGTGGCTATGCTAATGTTAAAAAGCTAACAAGTCGAGTGGGAGAGTACTGTTTCAGAACTTATAGCCTGTAAAAAGGCTAGTTATAAGTTATGATAATAATAATAATAACATTAATAATAATAATAATAAACTTTATTTCTATAGCGCCTTTCAAAGCCAGAGTTACAAGATACTTCATAAAATACAATACCATCAAATGTAATGAAGAGACAAAACAAAAAAAAATTAAAAGAACATCATACACAGAAAATGCAATAAAAAATATCATTATCATTATCCCACATTTTCTGACCAGAACATCTCCAGATGTCTAATTATAATTTGATCAAATTCCACCCAACTACGCAGCACTGTGGTTTGATTATTCCAGTGTGGTGTGGGAGAATTTTTCTCCAAAGTCTATAAAACTTGCAGTGAAACTTGCCTCGCCCAGTCTGCAATCATAACTCAGAAGAATTTCACCAGTATGACTTTCAGAGGAGAGTTTTAGTGTCCCTTCATGGTCAAAACCCTGTTCCGGTGGCATTTCCACCCGGACGAGAAGAGCACTCTGCGGCATCTGACCTTTTCCAGCCTTTATGCCAGCTTGAGTGTGTACACGTCGTGTTGAAGTTGTGTGGTCAGTGTTGGCTTTTTGCTGAAAGCCAAAGCTCTTCCAAAGCCACAGACAAAGCCACAGCAGGTGGATGGGTAGCAGGGTGGAGGAGAGGGGGGGGGAAGGGGTGGGGGTGGGAGGGGGCGAGGGGAGGGGGGGGGGTTACAGAGGGCTCAATGCCTCTCCTCATCACGGTCCTCGACTCTGAAGAAAAGGCTGATTAATCGGAGCCTAATAGGATGGAGAGGCCACGCTCGTCCTTTTTACTGCGGCTGGACAGGCCCGCAGGACACCGGCTGACTGACGAGATGAGAAGGTGAAGAGAAAAACTTCAGAAGATTCGTGGAAATAATCAACATCTTCTAAATATAAGACTGAAGATGAAGTACCACAAAAGAACTACAATTATCCTCGGTCTCATTTCTAAAATATTTCAGTTATTATTTTGATGTGACCAAGTAAAAAAAAAAAAGAAGGTCTTCGTCATTTTCTTCCACTTTCTTATCTGATGCCTTTATGGTTAAGGTCTGCTTGAAACTAATTGCTTACAGAGTATTTCTTTGGGCTGCTTTGGGAATAACCAACACTGACATATTATCAGTTTAAAAAGTCATAACTTGTTAGCAAACATTTGCCAAATTACATATCCAGCTGACATGGAGAGACATTCATTTGCTTCTATCCACCTGTAGAATGTAAGTCCAATAGTCACTCTACTTTTAGCACATGTTGGGATTTGCCAACTACTTAGGGGAAATATCTGGCTTTTTAGCTGCTACTCGGTGCAGAGCAGGTCATGGACAGCGAAGTTGAAAACATCCTGCTGCTGCTGCTGAAAGCAAAGCTGATGAGAGCGGTCAGAGTGACATAAAACAGTCAAGTTGTGGGCTGTGAAACCAAAACAAGGAGCTGAAAGATGTTAAAATGCTCCGTTAGAACAGAGGGAGTATGAAAGAAGTCTGAGAAGCGGGAGATAGCTCCCTGTGTGTTCATCTCACTCTGAGTCATCCCTCTCACTTCACACGTCGTTATTTTGATGCATTATTCATATAAAAATATTGATTAGTACAGCTTTAACTTTAACTTTAGAATGTGGTCATGGTTAAAAGAGACCAGCTTTGAGTGTTGACAGATGATGGGATGTGATCTATGGTCTTCAGTGTCTGACGGCCCTGATGTTTTCCAGAGCAGACAGCGGGGCGGACAGTGGTTACAGCCGCAGTTCTGTTTATGCTGCGTTGGATGTTTGCATATGTAGATGATGTGTACAGTTATAAATTATGGGCTGCATATGGACGTCAACACAGAGGTGTGTTTGGACACACGCTCTCACAGACATGAGAAGATGATAAAAAAGCGCCCCTCACAGCTACACTGATGCAGAAAGTAGACACCTCCCAAAGCTGTTTCCTTCAGTTATGATATTTTGCTGATGAGGCATCAACTTCTGATGCTGCCTGAGGGTGCCAGTGACAGGGCCCATGGGTGACAGGACCCCCTCGCCTGTTGTGGTTGGTGCTGTGACGCCTGCCAGGCTTTGTAATGGACGCCTCTCAGTTCCTTTCAACCAAGCCAGTCTGGCCCCTGGACCCTCACAAGGCCTCTGGGAGCCCTCTGTTGACTCCCCATTGTCTGTGTAAGTGTGTGTGTGTGTGTGTGCGCGCATGTCTGTGTGTTGTATGTATGTATGTATATATGTATGTGTGTGTGTGTGTGTCCAAAGGGGTCTTTGGAGGCCTCCTGGGGGCCGGTGACTCCTCTTTGTCTCCGCTTGGCCTGCTGTCAGAGTGTCTTTGTTATGACAGTTGGGCTGCTTTTATACAGACTAAATCACCGCTCTCAGCTGTTCATTTACTGGCCTAACCCCTGACAGCCCTCATGACACCTAACACACACACACACACACTCACACACACACACACACATCTCCGACATCATCCTCTTCTACTTCATTGCACCCCTCTACCTCCTCTACTAGAGAACATACACCCTGAGAAAATCTCCGTGGTTTTGAGAAAAGAGAGGATGAAACGAAAAGGAGGATGAAGAGGAAGGGTAACAAAGCGAGGGAGGGGAAGGAGGGGGAGGCCAAAGGGCATTTGACCTCTGACCTCTGTGTTGTGGCTGGGGCACTGAGGGGGGGTCAGAGGACACAACAACCCAGGCTAATCAGTAACTACACGCTAGATACGACAAACAAATAGACAGAAAGAGGTAGAGGAGCACAACAAGATTCAGCCCAATTTAAATCTGATGTATTTGTGTTACAGGAAATGAACCTCTGTTACCAAAGCAGTAAAGTAGCAATTATAGTTGTATTGTAAGCATAGCAATTAAAACATAAGCTTCACAGGTTCCCTCTGGGGAAATGTAATTACTACAGCAGTGAAAGTAAAGTAATTATTGGGTTCATTAGGGGAAAAAAACCCAGAATTTAAACAAACACAATGACACAATGCATAATAATATAAGTTTTGATATACAACACATTGTTAAAGATGAAACGATTAGAGAAAAAGTCTAAAAGCTGTGCCTTTACTTGAGTAGAATTTCTCATCCAGGACTTTTACTTGTAATGGAGAGTCAGTGTGTTCAGAGAGTGAGAGCATGATGTCATACATTGATATCTACAGCTAATATTGGACAACATTGACCTGACTTGTGTGTGTGTAGATGTGTGTTTGCACAGGGGAGACAGGAAATGCACACATCTAGTGTGTGTGTGTGTGTGTGTGCGCCTCTGTCTGAACACTGAGTCTGTTTACATGCTTGGTTTTGAGGATTATCCTGCTTTTTGAAATCGTTTTCAGAGTATACCACATGGTAGTTCTCACACCTGTAGTTCACTTTGGTCCAGACCAAAGTAAAAAATAAATTAGAAAATTACACATTGCCTTTCAGCTCCGCTCCAGTTCATGTCCGTGCTATCCTAATATAAACAAACCCTGAGGAGTCATCAGCATTACATGAGACCCATGTGGGAAAAGTTTAATTCTGGACACTGACAGCAGGTGAGGAACTGCCAAAAACATTCCGTTGGACACAAGTAGGTTACAACACGCTTTTATTTTCACTTTCACTTTCCGATTGATCAGGGAAAATCCTGCGCCGACGTGCTGACGTGCACACATGTTATACATATATACAGATGGCTTTATGGACGGTCGTCTTTCTGTTTCTTGATAATCAGCAGATGCATTTAGTTCTAGTTTAGCTTTTGAATTTATGCTAAACTCATTTATCTACCATCATAAAAGCCTGCGGTTGGTTGGCGCTGCTTCACAAGAAAAAAGGGTAAGTGTGAAAGCGCCTTTTGAGTCCATATCCAGCAAATCTGTCATTTCTGTTCTAACATAGTCCCCTTTAACAGTAGACGGTGGATTGAGGGTGTTTTCAAACCTGCAGTTCGAATTAGTGGATGAACTGGTAAACTTGTTGCTTTTTTCTGTTTGGTTTGGCATCTTTTAAAAAGAAATTCAAGCGAACCAAAAATGCATCACTTAAAGCCACATGAGATCAGTCACTCCTCTCATTGGTTGGTTGTGTCTGAAGCAGAGCGAGAATGTAAACACAGGAAGAAGCTCCTGAAGAAGGTCTCATCTGTCTAAATATTAAGAATGCGATGTACTTCACTTTTAGTCCAGGTCAGATCTTTGATTTGTTCTCTGGCTAGCTGCTGGCAACTGCTGATTCCTGTCCTCCTCATCCCAGCATGCAAAGTGCACCTGGCCACTGGAGCCATTTAGCTCAAACTTGCAGAGTACACCTAGTAGTTGGATGGAGGTTGGATCACGTTCTCACCACAAATAAACCGCTCCAGTATTTGTTTGTGACTGAACCAAGACCACATCCTCTAAACGGTCTCGGTACGGTTGTTTTGGTCCGCACCCGAGAGTACGACTGCTGTGTGCAAATCTGCCCAAATGGATGGTGCCAACGGGGAAAACCAACCGCAGTCCCTTTTTCGACTGGACTTAACAACTCAAGCTTGAAAACTCCTTAAATGCCTGAAATCTGCTGTGTGCGCCACTTCCCTGGGTTTGACTTCTCCGTCTTATCTCCACTAATTTGAAGGCAAAAGTGACGAGTTCATCCTCCTCATTAACCGTGTCAGACTTTCATTTATATTTCAGCATTTATCACTATTATTAAACCATTTATCATAGTGTTTTGTGTTACATACCAACTACTATGTTGAAGACACACATAAATTGGAGAATAATCAGAAATCAAAAGTGTCTTAAAACCAGGTTTGTCTAGATTTCTAAAAGTTGGATATGATGTTTACTTGCACAAACGCAAAAAACACAAAAATCTGATCATAAGTGGGATACTACTGCACATGTAAACACACTCTCCTCCACCTCTGTCCCCTTTTTTTCCTCCACATCCTCTTCAAACATCTCTCTCTCCTGTCAGGCAGCAGGATGTATGAGGTCCATCTTCAGAAAGAGAGAAACAGAGAGAGATTGAGAAACAGTGGGAAACAGAGACAGAGAGAGGAAGAAACTTGTCAGAATTGTCATAACTCTTCTAGGGGTCACACACTCTGTGGGTGTGTGTGTGTGTGTGTGTTGCCCGAGAGTAAATGTTAGAGGTCCGAGCAGCATTAGTGTTACCGGGGTGATGGCACAGGAGTGTAAAGCCAGCGGCAATATAAAACCTGTGCTTTCCCAGAATGCCTTTGTGCCGGGCGTGTGTGCCAGCTCCCGTTGCCATGGGAATTGGGGGGTCGTTAGGGTAACACGTCCTGACTCAGATCTTTTCTCTCATGATCCCCCTCACCCCCCCACCCCCTTTCGCTATGTTTCATGTGTCCAGCAAG
Source organism: Euthynnus affinis (assembly GCA_029490765.1). NCBI lineage: Eukaryota > Metazoa > Chordata > Actinopteri > Scombriformes > Scombridae > Euthynnus > Euthynnus affinis. The sequence goes on along the minus strand of CM055840.1, from coordinate 5,396,228 downwards.
AACACACACCGTGCATGCCGTCCGTCTCTCCGTCTCACTCACTGTCTTTATCTGTCACACACAGTCATGCGCAGATGTGTGTGTGTGTGTGTGTGAGGAAGGGGTGGGGGGGAGGCTGCCTGCACACTGTGTGTAGCGAGCCCAGATGTCTGGGGCTCTGTAGGGGATAATGGTTTCTTTCACAGGCAATGGTGTGTGTATGTGTGTGTGTGTGTGTGTGTGTGTGTGTGTGTGTGTGTGTGAGCTTGTGTCTCCCTCAGCAGTGGCACAATGCACATGCTCACAACAAAGTGTATGTAAGTTAAAATGTAAGTTAGCTACAACACATACACACACACACACACACGCACACACACACAAAGCGTTGGAGAGGAAGCGGTGGGTTGAAACTGCTGAGTGTTGGCACGAGCGCTCGCATGCTTGTGTGTTTGCAAATTAGATTTGATCCTAATTGTGAGCAGCAGAGGACACTTCAGGACACAGCTCAGAGCTGGAAACTGAGGATTCAATCAAAAAGTCCACGTCTGCTGACAGATGCCCAACTTTCACATACTCTGAAATACATAAAACAATATAGAAAGTAAATAACTTCATCTGCAATCGAAGCTGTAAGAGAAGAAAAACAATTCATTTTGAATATTATGTTTAAATTTGATTTATATTTGAAACGACGCAGCACTGAAAAAGTTTTAATGTCGGTAAATTCTCTAATAAAAGTGAAACTCAAAACATCTGCTTCGAATTAATGATATTCTTGATTTATCTTCAGATGAAATATGAATTTTAAATTGAATCTTTAATAAATTGCAAAAATAACTCCTGACATATCCTCTTATATTGAGCCTTAAAATCTGATTTGTTTCAAGTGGAATTCTGGCATTGATCATTTCAAGCTTCCTGTGGAAATTTATGAATGTTTTAAAAATAAAATTAAAAAAAAAAAGATCCAAAATCATTCAGAGACCAAAATTAATATAACTCAGCATATATGTGCAATACTTTAATACTTTAAAAAAATCAAGTAATCAGTTGTTGAAATATAACTCAGCAGTTCTACACCTCACCTCAGTCCAGTGACTGTTTGACTTTGGCTTTAGTGTGATCCACTTTATTTATATCTATTTTGTGATAGTAATATTCATTTCAAAGGAAATCTATTAAACAAGTGAGACTGCTTTAGGAGAAGATGGAAATACCTCACACATTCATCTGAGGGATTCCACAGTTTGTTTTTCAAAAAGTTAAAAATGATATCTCTATCTAGGAGGATGCAGTCATCTGACAGACTGTAGGGGGAGGGGCAATAAATGGGTGCACTTTACCTCATGAGACACACTGAAGGGGCGGGGGGGTCAGATATTCAGGTCATGTGACTTCATGCCAACATTCTAAAATCTACTCATCATTTGTATCAAAATCCAAAATGGCAGCATATGTGGACAATGAAAGTATTATAAGAGCTGGATAAGGCGCTGCCGCTCAGCCTAGCAGCCAGTTTTTTTCCCAGTGGCCACTTGCAGTATTACGAAAAATCCTCTTGTGGCCCACAAAGCATTTTCCTCATAGACTACCATTGTAAAAGAGACGCCTGTAAAACTGTGGACAGGACACCTCGAACTGTAAACAAGGTCAATTATGACTCTTTCTATTATGACATTTTGATGCATGGAGGTTTTATATTTGTAAAGTCGAAGAAAGTGTATGCGCCAGCTGAGCTGTTCTTATTGGAATGAATAGCCACCATTTTCAGTAAAGGACGTCCATGAGGTAGGTTTTGTTTTTTTATTTGTATTAGAAAATATTTTTAAGGTTGATTTTATCTTCTTGTTGAAAAAATTTGAATTCAATTTTCGCAATTTTGTTAATCAGGCGTGAAATTTGTGTATCCTGGAGGGTACATCATCCAGATGGGTATAAAACATTTATAATCACTCACAGCTATACTTATGTTTTGAGGCCTATATTCTACAAATAATCAATAATATAAAAATGTGAAATATTGATTACACTTTATTTTACTCTTAAATGTGTATTATAATTCACTAGTGTACACATATTTTCAGGGAATTTCTGCCAACACTTTTTGCAGTGCAAGAAAGAGAGACGTGAAGTCTGTGGTTTAGCCACCTGATCAGATTCAGAGGAGGGAACCAGTGAGGAAGACGAGGAAGATGAGCTGCGTACAGAGGGGTAGTGTGGGGATAACAGCAGCAGCAAGTGACAATTTCACTGCTAGCTCTAGTGATGAGGAAGAATAAGGAGCAAACCGGAATAAACAAGGGAAGATGTTTAGTAATGATTAGAGGAGTGCTTCAAATTGTTTATGTGCACCATCTGTGGTTTTGCTGTACATATTGCTATAATACAAGACGTGTAGTCTGGTGATCTCTCTCTCTCTCTCTCTCTCTCTTACACACACACACGCACTCAGAAGAATGTGTAATATTATAAATAGTTAGGTGTTGGGGGTGTATGTGTTGTTGGTTTTTTTTTTACATCAATAACCTTTTTCTCTTTTCAATAGCTGGGGAAAAACCTTTGAGCTTCACTAAAGTGCTTCACTGCACCAGACGAGCTCTCCACTCCACTAACTCCACCACTCCTCCAAATACAAAACATATGTGAATAACTATGTATTGTTCAGTTTTTGGGTTTTCTTCAGTTTTTTTTTAAATGTTGTATGTAAAACATGACAAAAAAAGTAGCTCTAATATATTTATTTTTATAATTGTTTATAAAATGTTCTAAAAGGCACATGAACAGTTCATATGAAATGTATACCCTTTAATGGGTAATATATCTCAGGAGATACGAAAAATAAATGTTATATTTTGAAAAGAATAAAAATAGAAATTAATTAATTTTCCAATATATATGTGCTTGCCCATTTAAGGGTTAAAAATAATACTGAGAGAGAGAGAGAGACACACTCATGATGGCTTATAAATCAAATATCAAATTTCCATTTTCTGCTTCTTTTTACTTCAAGAAACATTTTTAATAATTCACTGAATTTTTCATGCAGGATTTTAACTTGTAATTCAGTATTTTTTATTTTGCAGCAGTGCTACTTTCACTTAAGTGAACGATGTAAAAACGTCCTCCACTATTATTGACAATAAATTTTTCGATTTTACTTCCATACAGGCAAAAGCTTTACTCATTATACACTCTCTCTCTCTCTGCTGCACTTCATTTCACTTTGATTTGGCTGCTGCTGTTTTATGTTGTCTGCATGGTGTATCCATTAACAGGCCATTTAGTTTTGCTATTGACGTCGCAGGTCTCATAAGTGTCTCTGTTGCAGCTGTGTTTGTTTTGGAAGCCTTCAAATAGTGTCGTTTCATCTGTCTGGCAGCATGTGTCACTTGTCGCAGGAGAAATATGATTGTTTGAATATTGAGTGACTTATTGCGCTCGACAATTTGGGAGGAAAGCGTGAATCTACGCTAGAATCAAGTTTTGCTCTCTTTAAAAGCATGAACAAAATATATATGTGAGTAGAGCGCTGCACTTTCATAACTTCACTCTGGGATTAATATGCGCAACATTTCATACGTCTCCTTCATGAGTGAGGATTTTACAGTTGTGGTGGTATAAGATAGTGATGCAGTATGACAATAAAGTAGTTCAGTCATGTAAAAGAAGAAGAATTCTTGATTTCCTGCTGATCATTGAGAGGCTTCTTTACTCACTTCCCCCCTCTGTTGGCCAATCAGCAGCAGAGCTGATGCAGGTGACCTCTGGGAAAACACCTGAATGCACTCTAGGGTGTTTTTTTTTTTTCATTTCACCACTGGATGCTGAATCCTTCGCCAGCCACAGCAGACTGCAGAGCTCTCACTGCGCAGTGCATGATGAGTTTAACACCGCTCCCCTGAGCTCAGTGCAGGTGCCATCTGTCTCATTGTAAAGCAGAAATGGGTTCAGTGGGAGCAAGAAGTTTGGAAGAAACTGTCAGCCCAGAATGTAGGTCAGCAGGTTCCCACACCAGTCCAGGAGCTCTGACTCTGTGGCTTTCTCCAAAGAACCTGCAGACTTTCCGCTCAAATGAGGAGAAAACTTTAGAGCCCCTTGTCAGTTACAGTTTTCAGAGTTTGGTTGATACTCTGTTTTTTAGGCTTTTATTCTACTTTTTTTTTCTTTTCTCCTCCTCCTCTGAATTAATTCAGTTTGGCTGCTGCATTAAAGTCTCCCCTCAGGGATCAATACACATTTATCTTATCTTTAAGTATCCAAAATCAGACAGATGACTTGTCTTACTTAACGCTACAGTGTGTGTGTGTGTGTGTGTGTGTGTGTGTGTGCGTGCGTGCGTGCGTCTGGCAGCCAGGAGCCACACTGCACACAGCTGGTGGCGCGGCTGCAGCGTCTCGTCCCAGCAGGGTGTATTCTTAGCTCCCTAAAACCCAATAAGTGAAATGAGATTAGACGACACACACACACATAACCCAAACCTCAACCACCACCACCACCGCCCACACATGAACACACACACACACACACACACAAGTTTAAGACTGGGCCCATGTGTGAAGAGAGGCTGCAGCTGAAGTCTCTAGTCTGTACTTTCTTTTACTCGGTGTGTCTCCACATCTGTGTGTCGATAAAGCTGGAGGTTTGTAACTGAAACCGTGTTAACATACATGTTCATTGTCCTTCACTTGACACACAATTTCACTCTTTTTTTTTCTTTTTTTTTTTTTCGCTCTTAAGTATCTTTAAGATTGTAAATGACATCCTACATGCGTCCACATTTAAGAAGCTGCATGATGTTTACACCGAATGAAACACATTCTTTACGGCTGCAAGGATCTCATCGTGTCGAAACGTTCTAGTTGCCTCGTGCGTCATTTTACACACGTTTTCACTACGGTTGGGCCTCATGTAGTTGGTATCTTTTGTAACCTTTCCCTACTAGACTCCATTAAAGTTTTTGTGGGTTTGAATAAAGTTTGACTGCACCGCATGAGTTTGTACTGACTCGCCTATCAGCAGGTTAGTGGGTTTAACAGCAGTTGGTATGTCTATTTTTGTGGGTTTTGTTCTGTTCTGTTATTCCTTAAATTCATTATTTTTCTTTTTGCAACTTGTGTGTGTGTGTGTGTGTGCATACAGTTATTTGCACAGGTTTAAAGCTGTCTAACTTAGATTTCTTTTGTTATCTACTTATCTGTATCCTGTTCCTATATACTGCCTACTCTTCTTCTTCTTCTTCTCTTATAATGCTTAACTTCCCTCCTGTGATTAATGACATTGAATCTAATTTAATCTTTTATTGTACATTCATATGTATAAACGCATGTGTGTATTTATTTCATTATGGTGGGCACAAAGGCTGATTTTGAACTATCTTGTTATAAATAAACCCTGATTTTTTTTCCCTTCAATTTCCCCTTAAAAGTAAATAATCAAATAACTTTAAAAGTACAAAAAAAACATTTGTCCACACTGTTTAATATCTCCTCTTGTATCTGCTTGTTTTACCATTTTATTCAGTCGGCTATTGTCTTTACTAAATGAACCTTCAAACCTATAATCTAAATCCAATATTTCTAATGGCTGCTACATCTTAGACACATTCTACATGTTTGTGCATCTTTTTATACACCTTTCCCCCATAATTCACTCTGACATATTTGGTTTGGAAAACTTCAGGGATTCTTAGTGGTGTTAAAAAATAAAGTTCAGTGGGTTTGAGAGAAAGTCATTAGCAGTGATGGACGCGTTCAGGCGGGATTGATTCTTGCGCAATCAACGTGTGTTTTCCTCTCATTGAATATGTGTTTTTTTTGTTATGTCAATGATTAGCGAATATCATCTTGCAGCCTCGGGTCCTCCACCTCTGCTCTTCCTCTTCGCCAGGATAGGTGAGTCATATTGAGTCCTCAATGGTATTACATGAGGCCAGCATGGCTGCCTCACCTTATTATCCTCCTACAACGTTTTCATCAATCAATAGTGTGTAGCTGACATTTGTCATATTATTGGGATTTGCTGGTTTCAAATTCAGACATTTTGCAGCCAAGCTTTAAATAGCCTGTTGACCGCAGAATATTTGGTTGAGTGTGTGACAGGGAGAGTGAGGTGCTGCCAAGAAGTGTGTGCGTGTGTGTGTGTGTGAGAGAGAGAGAGAGAGAGAGAGAGAGCGAGAGAGAGAGAGAAAGAGAGAGAAAGAGAGCGTGTTTATGTGTGTGTTGGAGAGGAGTGGAGGGTGGCTGGGGAGGGCATTAGTGAATGGCTGTGCTATTGCATCCTCCCAGGAGACCTCTAAAACACACACATAGTCCCGTCTATACACACACACACACACACACATACACACGCACACACACACTACCTTAGCAGCGCACTAAACCCGCCTCCTTCATCCCCAAAAAACTCCCATCTCGCTGCCATACCTCTATATCCTCGCACCGCCCCTCAACTAAAGTCAGCACACACACTCTCCCCTCTGCCAGTCGCACCGAGAGACGGTGGTGTGTGAGGAGGTGCCGTGCGTATTTACGCTCAGAGTGTGTGTGTGCATGTGTTCGGGGGAGAGTTTTGAGGAGGGGGAGCCTGCGGCGCGCTGACAGGAGAGCCCCGCTTGAACTAAGAGTGGGACCCGGCAGTGGGTGATAAACCTTCCGAGAGGAGGAAGAACCGCCTGAGAGCTCGTAAATTTTGGCTTTTAATTTGACTGCTTCTCCGCGCGCTCTCCCGGTTGGCGTTAACGCGCAGCCGAGAAGGAAAGCAAACAAGTTGATTAAGAAGAAGGGTCCGATTCACAGAGTTTCTGACCGTATTTTTAGCATCCCTGTCTTCCCCCTCTCCCCGTCCCTTCTGAGCGCGGAGTGGCAGAGGGAGGGACGGGAGAACCGGGCGGACGGACCGTGAAGCTGCGCGCCTCCCCCGGTGGATGAGCCACTGGATGCGGGGACGATGGATTAACAGCCGTCACCGGAACCCGCCGCCGCCGCCGCCGCTGCTGCTTCTTTTTCCACCGCCGACCCCCCGTCCACCTCGGGATTATTTCAGCTCCTCACCGACCTCTCCTCCCTCCCTCTCGAGATGACCGAGGAATATGTTTTGCGGTGCGTCCTGATGCTCTGCTGTGCGCTCCTCTCGGCCAACGCGAGTAACTGGCTGTAAGTTTTTGACTCCACATTTCTAACCCTGATCCTGATTTTTTTTTTTTTTTAGAAAGTTTGGAGCACGGAGCACATGTCTCTCATGTCTTTTTCACCTCCACTGTTGTCATTCACCTGTCCTTCTTCTTCTTCTTCTTCTTCTTCTTCTTCTTCTCGCTCATCTTCACATGGCCGCTCATCTTCTTCTGTCCTCTTTCTCTCCAGCTCAGTGGCCAGCTCAGGTTAATTATTAACCATCCACACAAACACACACACACACACACACACACACACTTTCTCTCGCTCCCTCTCCCAGACTTAATAACTTACCAACACCGCTACATCCCCCCGCAAAGACCCTTACACAAGTGAAAACGCACATGCTCTGTTTTTTTTTGGAAAGGTGCAGCTTTCCGTAAAAGTGAAAATTCATATTCTTTATTGAAAATCAGGTAACATTTTGCACGTGAAAGTTTTATATATATATGAAATTAATATATTTTTAATGGCAGGTGGAAACATGACAGTCATTTTCATTTACAGCCTGAAGAAAAAAGTTCTTGTCAGATGGAATTTCTTTACTCATCCTCATAACCCTCCTTTCGAGATTATTGTTCTTAACTCTATATCAAAATATCTCAGTGGACTAAAAACCAGTTAAGATTTTTTTTAGTGTAATCTGTAAAAATGAAAATGCTACTTTTCTTTTAAATAGCAATCTAAATAGACATCTTGGAAAACCCTCAAGGGATTTCTGAGGAGTTCACTGAGACTTTCTTCTTTTCTTTCTGCATCCTTAAAACATTTTTTGATTGTCCTAAATTCATGTGTTTGTCATCACCAACAGGAGTGAGATTACAGGTCTTATAGAAAGAAAGCCAGTGATGCAGTTCATATTAGGCAGGCGTGGACAGTTCAGTTGCATTCAAGCTTAAGAATTTTTTTTTTTTTACCAAGAAAGAAAAAAAAAATCTATTATAAAATCGTCAGTGCCTGAAACACTATTAGGACTATTACAGTGATACTAAAATACGTAAAATACAGAGTAGAATAAAACCACTATCAGCTAAATTGTAGCAGGCGGACACCGTGGACGTCATAGTCAAAATATCTCAGAAATGGAAATATAGGATGATGAAAAGTTCAACAAGGTCAATGCAATCTCTGAGACAAATGTCAGCCCACTCATTTATTTATTTAATTTGGGAGTAGGAGGGAGGAGGGGGTGGGAGGGAGGGGGAGAAGGAGGGGGGGGGTGTTAGAGCAGTCAGACAGTCAGAGCTCTAAATCCCTATTGAGGATAACACACACTTTGTAGTTGAAGCTTGCACAGTGCCACCTCTTCCTGGGGCCCGGTCGGTTGGGTCGCGTGTGTGTGCCTGCTCTCCCGGCAGCCTGTGGGAGGTGGTTAGGTGGGTTTCTGCATTCCTCCGCAGGCTCTGCTCCCATTTTCTGCTGCCATTCATTCCTTCTTCGGCAAATTTACGAGCGGCGCTGATCATTTAGGGAGGACCTTCCAGTTTTTTTCTCCCAGAGAGTCAGCCTAAGGTGATATGATCTACGCCTGACATCAATAGTGATTAGAATATGACACAATCACCTTCTGATAAATCAACTGCTATGTTCTTATAGTGTGTTTCTAGTGTGGCTTCTGTGCTTAATAGTGACTCTAAGTCTACCCTTATAATCGTATTCCTATGCCACTGTTTCTACATAACAGTACTCGTGTAATATCTCTAATAGCGTTACAGCCTTGCATGTTTACATCCGGATAGCGCAGCGCACTGCCCGGCTGATACTGCTGACCCACGTCGTTTCATTGGACGCCGTATAAATCACGGCGAGTCAAAACGAAAAGCCTTACCAAACAGCAGCGCCTGCCTTGAACTCTGTCACTGAGTGCAGGGTAATTGTGCTGTTTGGGGCTGAAGGCGTGGTGACAGCAGCACAGAGCAGGCATGTACAGGCAGGCCAGTGGAGCTGCCAGTCTGCTCAGCGGGATTACACTGTTGTGAGGCTGTTACGGACTGTATCTGAGTCCTCGACACCTCGACAAAACCCCTCGAGCTTCAGTTTCACCTCCTAAACAGCGGCAGGTACACTCTCAGGGGGGTCAAAGGATGGGAAGCATTTAGAAGAGGGGGATCACTGCTGTGACGGAGCAGACAGGTGGTGGTGGTGGTGGTGGTGGATCGACTATGTGACTGAAACTTACTGTATAACAGAGCAGTTTGCTACTACACAGCACATGGTCTTATTATAGTGATGATTCGGTGAACTTGATTGGTGGACAAGACACCAGGAGTGTGTATGATAGAATATTTAAGAATCCCAGTAACATCTCATCATCATGTTGGTGTTTTTTTTGTCTGTCAAAATGACAAATGTTAACCATTTAAACTGTTGAGAGACATGGAAAGATGTGCCAACTCTCCAGCCTGCACCCTTTTCTGCCATGTCATATATTTATTATGCTATGTGTCATCAGTTTTGGATTACTGTAAATCAAATAATTCAAAGTAACAAGGCAGAAAGAGTCTCATTGCATGGCTATGGCTTTTTTATATAAATGCCCAGTAGCATCACATAAACATTATTATTATTATTACCACTATAAGTCTAGTTGAGGGAGTCAGAAGAGAGGTTTTAATAAAATGTTCAAAATCAAAGCAGCAGAGAGATACTTTTTGTCCCCAGCATGAGTCAAGCACCAAAAATGCTGCTCCCTACATTTCCCATAATGCCACTTCCTAGCGTATTTTCATGTAATCCTCCCGTCATGGTAAATGGCTACATCTGTCAAGCTCCGTGCCTCCGGTTTGTAATGCAGGTTACATTTTATAAATGTGCCGTCTTCGAATACAAAGGGAGATAACCCTGATAACATCGCGATGACATCACCGGTGTTGTTTCCTTTGTTTACGCGTCTTGCAACTTCATTTGGATTTTGTTACTTTTCCAATAAAGCCGATTCAACTTTGCGCAATTCATTTGAAACTCACACCGGTATGGTGGTGTCATCAGACGAAAAATAAAAGCCAGTGTTTGACATGTTTGAGTTCTGTGCGCTGAGTCATATTCCGTAACACGAATCCTCAAAACAAGGAAGACACTATTAGACACTATTTAGATCTGTCACTGCCACGCAGAGAGTAGTCCATCAACAGAGATTAATCAATCATGATTTCTTTAAGCAAAAAATTCAAAATTTTCACTGGCTCCAACTTTTCTAATGTGAATATGTTGTTTTTAAACTCAACACTTTTGGGTTTTAGACTGCTAGTTGGACAAAACAAGCAATGTGCATATCTCAGCTTGAGCTTTTGGAACCTGTGATGAGCATTTTCTGGTATTTCATTGGTCACGTAATTAATCAATTAACTGAGAAAATAACCTGCAAATCAATCACTAATAGGAAATAACTTTTACCCTGTTCGATAACTGTATTACTCGCAGACATAGACTGAAACATAAAATGATCATTGTATCAAATATATAACATTTCACTGATTCAGAATAGCTCAAATGTTTCCAAATCTCTCTGGTGCTGAGTCATGTTTTGTGCGCCCAATAGGGACCTGAATGCTACTTTTCATTAGTTTGTCTGTCATCACCCTCCTCCTCCTCCTCCTCTTCCTCTTCCTCCTCTTTCCTGGTTCTGCTGCACCTGCCCACTGCTCCAGGTCCACCGTGTGTGTGTATGTGTGTGTGTGCATGTCTGTGTTTTGTGATTTTGTGATGTAAGCTGGCATCTCCCTCCACAGTGGCACACACTCAGTAATTAACACACTGACTGCAGAGGAATGGTAGCCACGTACAGTGCACCACAGACGCTCCAACAAACACACACATACACACACACACACACACACACACACACACACACAGCTAAACACGATGTTAGAGAGGAAGCAGGATGGTTTGTGAGAATTTAGGAATGTACTGGCTAGCAAGAAGCCAAATATAATAGCACATTTTGGGCTTCACTTTCATCTATAGAAGAAGAAAATCAATCATACCCATGTAAAGTGACTTATTACATGAAAGGAGTTTTACAGTAGAGGGGTGAAGGTGAAGGATTCTGCTCTGTAGTGATGTGTAGCTACTCGACGCTGTAGGTGACAACTGGGTTAAAAAAAAAAAAAAGGACATTAATATTTTAATACTTTACACATAAAAACAAGATTGAGAGCCATGCTAGCAGCACACAGCGGTGCTATGTTGTCAGCATGCTAAAATGCTAACTATGACAATGCTAACATTCACCATCTTAGTTTAGCATTTTAACATGCTAACATTTGCTAATCAGCACTAAACACAAAGTACAGCTGAGGCTGATGGGAATATCATTCCTCTCATCACCGAAGCATTAGACATATTAAGATTTTGGGACGAGCCAGTGGTTTACACTGATCATGAAGTACAACATCCTGCCCTTGTTGGATCTCTTTCTACCTTTTTCCCTGTCATCTCTCTACTTCCTGTAATAAAGGCATAAAAATGCCCCCAAAAAAATACTTTCAAAAAAAATGTCAATTTTGATGTAATTGGTGGTGCGAGAGGAAAAGATAAGGTAGTCACCAAAGTGGCTACAATTCATTTCGAGATAGACATGAACGTCTACCGATTGTCATTAAAATCCATCCAATTAGCTGTTGAGATAATTCAGTAAAAACAAAAATGTCGACCTCATGAAGACGCTAGAGGAAAAGTCAGAGGGACGTCAAAATCATGACAGTCCATCCAGTAGCATCCAGTAGTTGTGAGTTCCTTCAGTGGACCATAGTGGTAGACCCACCAAACATCCGTACTCTCCCTGGTGTCACACTGCTGGCATGGTTCAACATTTTTGACTAATAACTCTAACTTCATTAATTTTCTTAAGAAATGCTTTGTATTACATAGTATAGTAGTTTAATATTAGATCATTATTTCTAGCATATCTTTCACTTTTTCTATCATATTCTTTTTTGAAACCCTATCACAAATAAGTCATAATAGTTGTAAGTCATACTTGTAATATTATACTGATTTGTGTCAAAATGTTTTCAAAGAGTACTTAAAATGTGAAAAACCTTAGAGACTGACCTAAGAAACAGTAACCACAGCGGTTGTGAATAGTTACTCTCAGTCAGCACCGCTGTGGCAGAAGAAGGATTACATCTGGCACCTGTCTAAAGAAAAGACAAAAAACACGAGAGTGGCTTTGCTCAGTTTTCGTGTATTTGTTTAGTTAAACTGTCATGAATCTGCTCTGCAGAAAGGATTATAATCCTTATTTATTTGCTTAAGAAAGCACATCCCTTTTAAAACCTAGAAAGAGTTGAGTGTTTGCTTTTTAAACACACTTCACCTTCAGTAAGCAGCAGCAGCGCCGTGTGCTACTGTCAATAGCCTGATGCAAATGATACGACGGAAAAACTACTATGATTTTAAAACGTGGCTGTCTTGTTCGTCTCCTGTGTGTGTTACAGCTCACTACACTACCGCACAGTGAGGTGTTATACATATCATTAAAAAGTACAACAGCATGTCATTGATATTCATTTATATCATAACACACACAGCGGCCCTTCTCTCAGTTTCTCTCTCTTTCTTGTCTTGGGTTTCTTGGTGTGATCGTGTGCGTGTGCTTCGGTGTGAACATACATGTATATGTCCTGGATAACCATGGTGAGGTGCTAAAGAGATGGCAGCTGATGGGTAACCAGAGAAAGCAGAGACCTTGGCATTGCGGTACATGCTGGCGCCTCACACTTCTTTCACACACACACACACACACACACACACACACACTCTCTCTCTCTCTCATACACACAGACACACATGAGTGTAATGAAGCTATGGCATGTTATTTTCAAGCCCTCTTGTCACCGTAGTATGTACAATTATTGTGATACATTCGGAGCCACGGGGGAATCGCTCAGGATGACCAGATTACTGGCGGGACGGCTCGGGCTGACGAGGAAACACCGGGCTCGCTGAAAGATGAAAGACAGTTCTGGCAGATCCGCAGGGAGCTGCTTTCAGGAGACATAAAACACCCTCTGACGACCATGCCGGAGCGCTCGTGCTCCTGGGCAACAATGGCTGTGAACAGCTGATTGCATTTCTAAACGTACACTGCAGCCAGTGGCGGAAGAAGTACGCCGATCCTTTACTTAAGTAAAAGTAAAATCACTAGAAGCGGTTAACAATTCATAGACATCTGAAATGTGACCTGACTACACACTGACAAACGTTGTTATATTATCCATTGTGTCAAATCTCCATCTGAAAAGTAACTAAAGCTGTCAAATCAATGTAGTGGAGTAGAAAGCACAACATTTCCCTCTGAAAAGTAGTGGAGTGGAAGTATAAAGCGGCATCACATGGAACCATGTTGAAAAATGTATTCTAACTTCATACACAGAGAGTCCTTTATACATGCAAATATGTGTGTACAACACACAGTTTACACACGTGTGTTAACTGTGTAAATAGTAAGCAGGAGCATAAGGTGCGTGTCCAAACCTGCCCGCCTTGCATGAACGATGTCAATTTTACAAGCAAGCTTATCTTCTTATCTCTCCAACTAGATGTGAAAATAAAAAAAGCATAAATTAGTCTTCGACACAGTAGGAAAAGCTCCGTCAATGCAAAGATAGGGAGGCAAATCAGATTCTTTTCAGTTTATGGTTTTATGAAGCTTTTTATCCTACCAGTGGACCGTAATAACAATAAGAGATCAGATCGTTGGCCTGCAGTCTTTTAATGAGTTGTATAATATCTTTGTTATTGTAAAGTCTTCCCGTTCACTTGCTCAGTTTGCTCATCTGTCATCAGACACTCAAAACTCAAGTTGCATATTAAAACCTATCCCAACTAAATTTCCTCGGGGAACTTTTACCTTCTGCTGAGTCTTTTCTGTTTTATATTACTTCCACTTTAAATAGGTCATAATAAAAATCTAAAATAAAATTCCCTCAAAAAATCGTGATATATTCAAATATATATATATGTACATACATACATACATACATACATGCAATACATACATACAGTATATCTTCAATATAGATATGCAATAACTACTAACATATCTGACATATTTCTAATCTCTCATTTCCTTCCAAGTGAACTGACATCTCTGTGCAGCTTTTAGCTCCTTTTAGCTTGAGTTTTGGTTATTTAGCCCACATATGGGCTGTATGGTTGAGTCTCACTGCTCTCATAAATGTAAAAACATAGACCGCCGTTTCCAGCAAACAAGCTCAGACAAGCGTACCCGAAGTAAACAAGTGACTGGTGAAGAAATATGAAGTTCTAAGAAGCAGATCATTGTCCTGAGGACTTGCTGAAGACAAAAAACGTGAGACCTAAAAGGACTTGTCAGGTGTTCAGAGACTGAAACAGGATGATAATGTTGCGAACTTGATAATCTGATGCTACATCAGGACTTTATCTCTGTGAGTTTGTTTTGTCTCTTTGACCCCCTGGTGGTCAAAGATACACCTTCAGAAAAGTCTGTTCACATAGTTTGCAAACTGAGTCATGTATATTACATATGCAATTATGACGCACAATGCAAGGAATTTAATGCCATACTGTTATCATCTAATGTTTGAAACGGATGGATCACCCATCAAGGTAAGAGTTAATAAACTGTCACTGTTGAGCCTCAGCTAATACACAGCTTGCTCTGGAATTGTATAAAAATGGAGAAACTGGCTGAAACTTTTGAAGCTTGTTGAAACAAACTATTTTCCTTCTTTTCAAAAAATTGGTTGGAATGACAGGATGCTTACATTTTAACTGCTAGTGTGTGCTAGTTATTCACTATTTTTAAAGGAAAACCCCCAGGGACAGGCTCCAGTATAGTATAGTATAGTATAGTAAAGTATATGTTCCATCAGAAGTGATTGTTGAATAGTCAAACAGCTGTGGAAGCCCTCTCCCTCCCTCCATACCTTTCCATAGTCAGAGCTGGGGTGGCTGTGCGTGACCATTTCTATGACTCTCTGAAACCAACAATCCGACAATCACACCCACTTCATAATTGGCCAGCCATGTGGAGGTGAAAAAGAAAGCACTTCTCTCTCTCTCTCGAGTTTTCGTTTTTGATCTGTGACACAATTATTTATTTTCAGTCTGCCGTTGAGTGTGACCATTGGGAATAGCTCTGAACACTTTTTCCCCAATACATCAAATGAACCAGTTCTTTTATTTGATAACCTGGTGACCTCAGTTTAAGTAAAGCTCCAAAACCACCTAACTGAAACAGAGGCACTGTTGCGTGTTCTGCAAAATAAACAGGGTTTTTTTTTTCAACGACAAATAATTCTTCAATAAATGTAACACAATAATAATCTATAATCTGTATATGTATATATAGCAAAGGCAGCGGCCCCAACCCCTTTCAAAATGTTGGCGACATACACCTCTAAACACATGATGTTTTACAGAGATGTAGAGACTTGCTTGCTTCAAAACTGATACGATCATGCATGCCTATCATCTTTGTACAACCACCCCTGACAAGCACAAAAACCATTACGCCACTTTGGTGCTATGTTACATTTGTAACGGCTCACTTTACCTAAACACAGAGACGGTCACAGGTACATAGCACAGGAATCAGCTGCAGTCGAGTCCTGCATTTAGAAACAATCAGCTGTTCACAGCTATTGTTTCCCCCGAGAGCAACAGACCTCAAACATGGCCGCCGGAGTGTTTGTTACATCACCTGAGAGACTTTTATTGTTGGATGAAGCCCGGTGTGTGTGTGTGTGTGTGTGTGTGTGGACATTATACACATACACACTAGATGGTGGTTCCTAGTCTTTTGGGGCCGCGGCACTAACACCAGGCAGGAGGTTAATATCATGGCTTTTTATTGCCACTTTTCCCAAATGTGTGTAAAATGTTAGTGTGTGTATGTGTGTGTGTGTGTGTGTGAGGGTTGTGGTGTTGGCAGAGCATGTTATTTTTAGGGGGAAATGAGCTCTAGTGGAGCCAGCAGCATATAAATACACCCAGACATACGCATGGACACCCACACACACACACACACACACACAATACTATAGGAGTGTGAGCCACTCGCTGTGAAGTGACTTTTGTTAATTGAACTCCATTCTCAGTCATCATGTGTTTAAGTCTCCTCAAGATGACTCAATCAAATGGTTTTCATTCTCTCTCTCTCTCTCTCTCTCTCTCTCTCTGTCCGCAGCGTTTCCCTCCTCTCATCACTCCACCGTCTCGCCGCTTCGCTTCCACGTTTTGTCGTCTTTCTCTCGCCGTCTGACTTGAAAACGATTCCCTCTTCCCACTTACATCCTCCCTTCCTCCTTATCTTTCATTCTTTCCATTGAAGGTGCTGTCTCGCTCCTCCTATTTATTTTCTGTCTGTGTCACTGAAAACATAATCCTGAAAATAGCCTTGCTCTCATAGTATGACTCAAAATTAGGTCCGTGTAGTTGTTCATACCCTCACACCCACCCATTATTACCACCACCACCCTAACATTCCTGAGCCAACTACTGAATATCAGCAGGGCTTTGTTTTTCATTTTCGATGTTTTCCTTCATATGAGGAGTTTTATTCCTCGGGGAGATATTCATCATTTGAGGTTATGATATTTTTCCTGAGAAAGAATGACAGATAGCGTAATACTTGAGTAAATGCAGGCTCCCATTCAAAGCACATATTATTTTTAACTTTCGTTTTTATATTAACTTTTTTTATATATAGATTTCTATCATATCACTATATACCTACTGTAATATTTGATTTTAATATTCCATTTATAACATGAGATCAACAACATGTGTCCAAGGTGCAGATTAATTCCTGGATGTTGCCACTAACATAGGACCCTTGTTTGCAGTTTGCAAATAGACTGTGTGATTGTGATCCTCAGATTACACTTAATGACAGTGGTGTTGAACTGCTGTCTGTGTTTGGAGTGAGTCTGTAGTCAGTAGTGGTCAGTCTTTTGTCTGCAAGCTGGTCAAAATGCAAAATGCACAAGGATTTTATGTAGATTTATGAAAGTATCATTTATTTCAAGGCACAGAGACTCATGAAATAAATGTCCCTTTTTTTTCTAAAGTTGAAATCTACTGTTAGCAGCTGATAAAAACAGTACAAAAAGTTCATTTTTTTATCATAACCTTTATTTTAATGACATTTGATGACTTTATTTTCACCATATAGCCGGTTCTACAGGATCTTTAGGAGAGTTTTCTTAGCAAAAGCGCTTAAAAAGTGAACAAACATTAGATAGAAGATATGTGCCAGTTCTCTGCAAATAATGGCAGCTTGTCTACTTCTGCCTACAACATCTGAGTGCTTCTTGCATTGATAAAGAATGCTGGCATTTGAACTTGTAAGTAGTAACATTTCCTTTTATCCTCTTTTACATTAGGACACACTGGAGTGTATTATTACACTTATGACATGGACACCAAGCAAATACACCTAAGAAAGAAAGTCAGCCTGTGTTTAATTTTTTATGTTTGTAGTAGTTTATGCGATGGTTAACTTTGTTTTAGTGGCGATAGTGAAGTTTCAATAGTAAGAAGCAGACTGTAGTAGAAGTATTGTTGCATTGGTTACCATCAGTTTAACACACACTGTCCACTTTTTAAGAGCAACAGAAACTGTTTACTGGAACTACATCTGAGATGTCCCAATGTACAATTTAATCCAATCAAAAACTAGGATTTTGATTAGACATAAAATTGCTTCAGCATAATAATTCAGTGGTGATTCAACTTTACATCATTTACTTTCAGTATTGGGTCACTTCATTAAGCATTAATGCAATGCAACTGGGAAGACCAGAAGTTACTAAAAATCACAATCACTAATTCATTCTATGTTTAAGTAATTCTATGTTACTCCTGTAATAACTCTACAGTAATTATAAACACTAAATACATCAGCAGAGCAGCATCAGACCCACATTAAAGCCAGATCAGGAACAGAGTCATAAAACTGCATTTATAACAGGTATTGATCCATTCAGACCAACCTGAAACATGCCTTTAACCTGACTCACTATTTGCCTGGGAAGAGATATCAAACAGCTCATGACGATCATTTGAAATTAACTTAACACACTCTACATTGCTTTCATGCCTGTCATTTTGCGCAAGCAGATTTTAATTTTCTGAAATGATTAATGATCTTTTTTTTTTTCGCAAGTAAAATTCTTTTAAAACATGTTGTGACTTCAACCCGAAAAGCCGAAATGACTAACTTGGCTGTCGTCTTCCTTTATGCTGATGTCTGAAAGCTTAAGTCTTTTGTTCACATGAAGGATTTCGTTAATAACTCCGAGAGATAGAATTCAGACGTCAGCTGCAGCAGAGAAAAGAAAAGCTGGGAGTCAGTGTGCTTGTTGCTTAAGGACACTTGCTGTCTGACATGGAACCCGACGGGTTCAGAGGTCAATATATGGTTAACAAGGTTCAGTGCAGAGGTTAGGTTGGTTTTCACTTCAGACCCTCCGACAAATAAGCAGTCAGGTCTGGTTTCAGTGTCTTTTGATGTTTAGAGACCTGCTTTTATGCTACGAGTTACAGACACGGCAAATACATGCTTTGAAGGGTTTGAAGATTTCTGGTTTCTAGAAATACAAAAGATCCACATTCCAAGTTCCAACTTTGTTAGAAAGTATTTTACTGTGTTATGTAACTATATCCTGAGATTAGTTTTATGAATGTTGCAAAACTTTATACATAGGTTATATTATTTCCTCTCTGTTTTTCCATTTAAATGTATTTTAGGCACTTAACCAGTCGTTTATTCAGAGCAAATGCAACAAATAGAGCGAGGTTTCCTCTTAAGAACGCCGAGAGACACATGACTACAGCACAGAACCTCCAGTCAGTCAATCATCTCTCAGGACAGCCTGAGTATCTGAAGCCACCAGCAGTGCCAAACAGTGTTCAAGAGGTAGGAAGTGGGGCTCAGTGCTGTACTGTAGTGTAGTGTAGTGAAGTAAGGTGGCTGGATGTAAACTGAGAGAACAGTGCCCTCTACAGGTCCTGCCGTGTCTCGCATACTGTAGGTATCCACTGCTGAGGGGACAAGGAGGGTTAGCTCAGGTCACACCACAGCCACGCTCGTCTTTTACGAGTACTGGCTCTCCACCAGCAGGATGAAATGTCAAATTTGATTTGTTTGTCTTTGTGAAAGTGAGCGATCTCTCTTCGTTTCAGTTTAGTCCTCTTCGTCACACTTTGTCGACCCTAAAACGAAAAGAAAGTTATCTCCAGTGCGTTAAATGAAAAACCAGCTCTCTCACTCACTGTGTACTGTGTCTGCTCCTCACTAGAAAAGACGTTTCTTAGATTCTTCCTTGCTGCTCTCCTCCTTGCATTTCCCATCCATGCTATATTTACTTGTCACTGTGTACCTCTGCTGTGTACTCAGTGCTGGAAAGGCAAACATGAGGGTATTTTCATATAAATACACATTCGAGATGATGGATGCGCAGAGAGTGTGCTACAGTTTGCGAGCGTTTGTGTCATTTTGTGTGTGTGTGCGTGTGTGTGTGTGTGTGTGTGAGAGAGAGAGAGAGAGAGAGAGAGAAGTTCACTGAAGCACATTACTGTCATCCAGATGTGTCCGGCTTCTGTATCCCCTCCCTCCTCTTCTGCCTTTCCTCTCTCTTCTCTACTGTGCATCCATCCATTCATAAAAAGGAGAATATACCTAACAGTCAATTCACTGTATAAAACTGTACGGTCATGCATGTTTCAGTCAGGAAATGAGAGATGTGCCGCGGGTGCTTTGTTCTATACGTAAGAAGACGGTTTCAAAAGGAATATAAAGATAAAGCCAAATTTCTCCTGCCTTTGTCAAAACTACCTGTTTCTGTTTCTGTATCTGTATCCATTCTCTCTTTGATTTCAAGAGAATTCAGGTCAAACTGCACACAGAGATTTACCACTTTAATGTTGCATTGCTCGTGATCAAATGTATATAAAATGCAGGGGACAACTCAGAAAGACAACCTCTATCAAGTCACAGGGAGTCAAGTGGACACACTCAAAAATGACTTGTTAAAAAAAATCATTGTTTAATTATTTAGTAGATATAAAATGTTTAAAAAAAAAAGTCCAGAAATAGTGAAAAATGCTGTTCACAAGTTGCCAATGGCCAAGGAGTATCCTCACATTGCCTGCTTTGTATGACCAAAACCCACAGTGATTCAGTTTACGACATAAAACTGAGAAAAAACATCTTTTTTTAAACATATTTTTCTTTAAATTTGCTAACAGTATATAACAAAATAATCTAAGCTCAAAGGTCCATTTACCAACTTTCAGAGCCTTCATCTCATGGTCTTCATTCACAATGAAGCTTTGAAAACTAGTAAGTGAAGCACTGCTTAAACAGTTCGCTTATATATTTTACATATGACTTATCAAAATGATTTGTTCAGCACTACAATGCACTACTTAAGTTAATAACTTCAACTTTAACCCCTATGCACACCTCAAGACGGTGATTCTTCACGGTGTCGTAACATTTCTGCGTTAGCCTTTATTTCCTGTGGAACAGATAACAACCTGCGTCATAAGCATCTTCTCTGTTTAGAATTATCTCTTATTTTCACTTTCAGCCTCCCATGAGGCCGCGGGGGGGCTCTGGGTGGGAGGTACGGAGCATTCCACCTGGACCGTGGTGCGTTCGCAGGCCGCTGCGTGTTTGTGTTGCATTACACATCGCAGCCTTCACAACACCACTGGCTCCACTGGGCTTAGGCCCCTGGGATTTCAGCACGCAAACCACCAGAGGCCAAAGAGAGAAGAGAGAAGAGGAGGGAGAGGAATGAAGATGAGATGTGGGATGATGGTGTGTGTGTGTGTGTGTGTGTGTTTGTGTGTGTGTGTTTCTCTATCCTTCTATGGGTTGACTCCTCTGTCTCCTTGTTGAGGTGTTTTGTTAACCTCGTCTGTGGGAAGCGAAGAGTACACACAGCAGAATGAACAGATAAAGAGAGAAAACGCTGAAAACACACATACACACACACACTCACTCAAGGCCTGCGCCGAATTTATCCCACACATGCACACACACACACACACACAAAATCACATATCCAGAAAATCACCTGAATAACAGCTTATCCAATGTTTATTAAATGTTTCCAGGGTGAATGTCAGGGCAGTGGGATGCCATCCAGCTGTTTGTGTCTTCGTGTGTGTGTGTGTGTGGGGGCGCTGCCCGTCAAAGGGAGCAGGTTTCTTCTGTTGTCGTCTTGCATATTCACCACGGGTTGTTTTTATCGCTGTTTGATGGTCTCCCAGCTGGATGCCTGGACCTAAAACTCAGCGCCCGGCCCGAGGCCATGCCAGACAACAAAGAGGGATCAAACGCCACACATGGATTTGATGAAAGCCTCGCAACTACAATCGAGCGAGCGGAGCAGGGCAGAGCCGAGCTGGACTCGGTCCACGGCGGGCGGAGCAGGACCTGTAGATTACAGAGAGAAGTAAACCTCACAGAGAGCTTTGAGGACAGGACAGGACAGCGAGATCCAGGAGGCTCCTTGAAGTTTCGATTTACTGCGACGCAGTTTCAGTTCGGAGAATTGTTGAAAAATGACCGTTTAATCATCAGGTCTTGTTTCTCGGCACTCTGTCGCTTTCCACATTTGGTGGACAGACAGTTACATGTTTTCATAGCAGTTTCTTTCATGGCTGAAATGATTCTTAGAACTTCATGGCCCAAGTCTTTCATTGCTTCCTAGTATGTTAATAAGAAAGAAGAAATAATACATTCCTTCACTCACAAATGAAAAGTTGAACTCATGCACAACTAAATACACCCTTTCTTCAGTTCAAAGCTCCAGTGTAAGACATTATACTCTGTGTGACCTGTAGCTTCTTGTGGATAGTGTCAGCCAACCTTATGTAACTGACATTTTACTTTCAAAGTCAAATCACCAGCTTTATGACAATACTCTTCCTGTGCTATTGTGTGCACAGCTTTCACCTTTTAGCCCCGTTTCGGTCTTGGAGGGAAATATCTGGCTCCTGAGCCGCTAAATGCTCCGCTATGCTCACCAGCTAGTCTCTAGCTTGGTCTACCGTTTACTTCTGGGCAGTTAGTGTGGTCGCTTTTTTTTTTTTTTTTTTTTGCAACGAGCTACTGTTCTAAACGCTTTACAATCTATTGTTTAGCACCGCTTTAAACAACAGGTCGGGGGGCTCGTGACAGGAACACTTTGCCAGATGCTTTGATGAAGGATAAAGGTGCTTCTTAGGAAACGGAGTCGACCTTATGAGAGAGTGAGATCACCTCCGAGGGTGGATGTGAGCGGATGTGGCTGAGATGTTGTGGAGTGGCGGAGAGCCGGGGTTATCGCAGCGATGAGTGCTAAATACTGACACTGTCCGGAGGGAGAGAGAGAGAAGAAGAAGGTCATCAAAGAAGCACCGAGAGAAAGATTATCTGGACTGTTGAGAGGAGGAGATGAGAGGGTGGATGGAGAGGAGGAGCTGTCTGACCTATCGGGCCTCTGGAAGGACGATATGCTAATTATACCACCACATAGTATTTCTGTAAATCACTTTCTTTCACTACTTTTAATACCAGAGCTAATATTTCTATCTTTTTTTTTTGCCGTACAAAGTTCATGAAGGCTGAGTGAACTGAGAGGTAGCTAACAGCCCACCCAGACGTCATAAAAAAGTCTGAGAAAATGTCTCACATGACATCAACTTCAAATTTATAACAGAGACCCTGCATTGCAGACCGGGGATGTGAAGTTTTGAGAGACGTGAGAGACGCTAATGAGTTGCATTGTGGTGTGGCACAGTGTTCTCGGTGTGTATGTTCAACTGTGTGCACACATCCAGTGTTTTTTTGGAGTTTGACCCGAACTAGGGACTCAAAGTCTGGATATTTCATGCCTGTGCTGCATCACTTTTTATCGTTCTTTTTAAAAAAAAAAAAAAAAAAAATCCGTTCCCTGCCAGTCCACAAACTTTATAGAAGTGCAACACTTAATTGTTGGAGCGCCCCTTTAAAGCTCTGTCAATAATCTGACAGCAGAATTCTCCTCAATCTCGATCGGTGCCACGGCTTGATTGAGATGGGCATATAGGGCTTTGCAGAGGTATGTGCGGTCTTGGGAATTCGTAAGCCAAGGCTCATAAAATGAGCTTGAGAAACCTTAAGGAAAAAACATGTCTACTCATACGGAATAATCGCCAAAAAAGTTCATTTTGTTGGAATTTGCCTTTATTAACGTCCGTTTTGATATTCAAACTCTGTCCACTATGGTGGAGCCTGCAAGTACTGAATCCTTTCCTTCATGTTAACATAGTAACATAATCACAGTCATCACATTTATTGAACACTTAATTTCTTTTTACCCGTAAGTGAGATGAAAAGATCAATATCTAATAATTAGCTTAGCTTAGCATAAGGACTGTAAGCTTAGCTCTGTACAAAATTAGAAAATATCCTGACCAACACATGTATTTCTAACCAATTACTATTTTAAATATAATTTGTTTTAATCAGATTACCAGATATAGTCAGCCTGCTCAGTTACCAAATCTGGCAAACTCACTGTGACAACAAGAAAGGACTCAAGGTACGGTCGCTCTGCCCAGTTATGTTATTCACCGAGAAATAGTTCCAGCACGTAACTGAAACCCCAAATTGTCGTTAAACACATCTGTTTGAGTGAGGATTAAATAAACACAATACCACATGTTAATTAGTGAGCTTTAGAGGTGATGGTAAGTGTTTTTTTTTTTTCACTTTGGACAGAGCCGGTCTAGCTGTTTGCCCCGCTTCCAATCATTATGCTAAGCGCTAAGCTAATCACTCCATCAATTAATTGATTTGTTTTATTTAAATCATTTTGTTTTCCCCAGGAAGCCTGCCACCTTCATTAAAAAAAAAAAAACTGTGTGGAACACTGAAATAAAATCAGGTCAATTAAAAAAATTCAAAGTGTAGTAAGTAAGTCCACTTTTTACAGTGTAAGTAAACTTATTTC
Organism: Euthynnus affinis; assembly: GCA_029490765.1. NCBI lineage: Eukaryota > Metazoa > Chordata > Actinopteri > Scombriformes > Scombridae > Euthynnus > Euthynnus affinis. The sequence continues at coordinate 5,372,101 of CM055840.1, read as the reverse complement.
TTTGAATCAAGTGTTTTTAGTAGTGATCTGTCTTTTTGTGCCTCGTTTGAAGATATTAGCGTTTGCTTCTAGACTGAATCAAGTGAAACTGTAATGGAAACAAACCTCCCTTTGTTTCAGCGAAACGTTGTGTTTAAGACCCAACATGCGATCAAAATGACGTATCAGGAGCCTCTGAGCGGTGTAGACAGTACATAATCATGGCTGCTGCCTCTGTGTGACACTCAGTGGCAGCTTTATGAGAAAGCCTATTTCTGTAAGGTGCAGCTGGGCCTGGAGATATGAGACTGAAGTGAGGTGAGGTGGGTGTGTGTGTGAGGGTCAGGGCATCTAGACCGATGTCATTTTCTCACACATTTTAGATTGTGTGTGTGTGTGTGTGTGTGTATGCGGTATATCTCCATGACCTGTCTGGCCTGGAGGTGGTGTGTGTGATAAACCACTTTCCCTCCTCTCAGTGTCCTCACAACCAGACATTTATCCAAAACATTCCCACAACATCATGGGAACCAACCCTCCCTACGCCAGCTCCGCTTCGTCCGACTGCTGTTTTGAAGGAAAACTACCGACTGAAATCCAACCGTCCCTTTGATTGGACTGTAACCGTAAACAAGTGACATCATGATGAAAGTCATGTGTAGCTTGAATCTCAGTTTGTAGCAACTTTTCTTTTCCTTTTACTCCACTTCAGATTCAGTGCTTTTCGAATCTTTTTCACCTGGATGCTCCGTGGCTCCCCTCGTGTTATCTCAGGCCACATGTCAACATTTACTTCATCCTTTGACCCCCTGCGCTACTGTACATTAAAGAAGTCCTGTTGTGTTTGCTTTTTTCTGTCAGGTACCTGGCTAAGCTGTCATCAGTAGGAAGCATCAGGGATGAGGAGACGTGCGAGAGGTTACGAGGCCTCATCCAGAAACAGGTACACCTCTAACTGCTGATGATAATGACTTTCTAACCGTAGATGTGCGAGCGCCACTCTTCTCACAGTGAAACACAATCGACACAGAAATGCACAGCTATAGTGATACTCCTCCAGTACCTGTGGAAGGTTTTTTTTTTTATCTCACTAGCAAAAGCACCTGTGTACAGTCTCAGTCTTCAGTCACGGTCTGAAAGTCTTTTTGAAATTTTTTTTACAATGCTGTAAAAGGTGTGAAGGTTTAAGCTGAGCTATGATGACACACATCATCTTTGAACAAATGGGCAATTCATAATGTTTTGGAAAAGATTCCCAGTTATTCAGTTATTAGGAGTCATCATGCTATACTCATGTCAATATTACATCAACCTTACATTAAAAATACAGGATTAAATTCATACACACGAGAGGAAAATAATATAAATGTATTCTTAGGATGCTGTGCTATATTTGTATCTTTTAAGAAGACGATTTGTGGTCAAATGTCCATGTAGAAAAAAACATTGGGAATGAGTGAGCAGTGAGCAGATATTTTTAAAAAAAATCATTTTGTGCACTTTTTTTTATGTGCAAGTGTCTTCTGATTTCTTCATTTTATAAAAAAAAACTTGCTGAATGAATAAGTTGTGTTGTTGTGAGACTGAGTTCTCACTCTTTTCTGGCTGGTCTCGTTTCAGAATTCCACAATGTTACCGCAATTAATTTAATAATGGCATATCAGTGTCTTGAATAAACAAGTGAATCTTTTTTTTTTTTTCTTTCTCCAGTATAAATATATAACACATTCAGTATTTTAGTTAGTATCTGGATGTATCTGATGTGGATCCTATGTGTCTCTGCTCCAGGTTCAGATCTGTAAGCGCAGCGTGGAGGTGATGGATGCTGTGCGTCGTGGCGCTCAGCTGGCTATAGACGAGTGTCAGTTCCAGTTCCGCAACCGCCGATGGAACTGCTCCACTCTGGAGACCATGCCTGTGTTTGGCAAAGTGGTCACACAAGGTAAGAGAATACACTGCGGCGAATGCTGTCACCAATTCAGTACCGACAAGCGTTCAGACACAGAAAAGGAAATGATACAATAAGCCGGTTGATTCTAAAGCCAGTTTATCAGTCAGCCTTTCCACCTGCATACATTTCACTTCACTTCAATACGCTCTTTATCTGTATACAAACTGGTTCTTTGCCATTGAGAATGAAAAGCTCTTTTCAGTTGCATAATGAAACAACTTGACTCTGTGTGTGTGTTTGTCTTTTTGTGTGTGTGTGTGTGTGTGTGTGTTAGGCACCCGTGAGGCAGCCTTTGTGTACGCCATCTCAGCAGCCAGTGTGGCGTTTATGGTCACAAGGGCCTGCAGCAGCGGAGAGCTGGAAAAATGTGGTTGCGACCACAATGTGCATGGAGTCAGTCCAGAGGGTAGGTCTCTCTCTCTTTCTCTCTCTCTCTCTCACACAAACGCACACACATGCAAAGGAAACAGAAGAAACAACTGATCAAGTGTATTTCAATGCAAAACTTTTTTATTTCATTTTGAAAAAAAAAAAAAGAAGAAGAAACGTCCATGGTAACATTTTAATTATGCCATCTTGTGGCTGAAAATTGTATTAGTGTTTATGTGTGAAGGTCATACAGATAACCACCTGTCTCTGTGTCTACATCTTGTCGTAGGGTTCCAGTGGTCGGGCTGCAGTGACAACATCGCTTACGGAGTGGCCTTCTCTCAGTCCTTCGTGGATGTGAGGGAGAGGAGTAAAGGCCAGTCCTCCAGTCGAGCTCTGATGAACCTGCACAACAACGAGGCTGGCAGGAAGGTAACTCGCTGCTCTGCGAATCAAGTATAAATTTCACCAAACGTGCCAAATACTGTGATGCAAGCTTAGTTTATTAGAAATGATTGCGGGATAGGTTTGTTGCGTGCTGGCAGTTTACAACAGCAGCGACACAGAGAGGAATGAACGTTAAGCCGAGTTTCAGGTTTCTTGAGATGATTTTTCATTCAAGTCAAGTCCCGAGTCATTTAAATCTATGTCGAGTCTCAAATCATTCAAGTCCAAATAAAGTTTCAAGTCATTTGAGATAAGTCCAAGTCGTTATTCAAGTCCAAATCTTGCTCTGTGTCGTTTGAGACAAGTCCAAGTCAAGTCAAGTCAAAACAACTGCATGTCAAGTCAAGTCTCAGGTCTTCAAGGCATGTCCTGATAAAGGTTCAAGTCGCTTGAGACAAACCCAAGTCAAGTTTCGAGTCTGTTAGAGCAAATATGAAGTCATTTCCATTTATCGGAAATCAAAGATTTACGATCAGATGTTCAAGTCAGTCGAGTCTGTGAATGTCGGGAGATGAAACAGCGGAGAGTTTCGACGTTTTCACTTCACATCTGTGAATGTTGTGTTTACACAAGTGAGAGTGATGTGTTTTACATAACTCACTACATGTCTGCTCATTGCCTGATTAATTAAACGCTGGGCTTCGTAAGGCTTGCACGTTACTAGTGATTGTATAAGTTAAACTTGACACTTGGAAGTCTCAAGTATTTAGGCCGTCAGATCTGAAGTCTGTCAAGTCTCACAGCAGTCGAGTCAAACTCTCGTCTGTGTAATTTAAAAGTCTGCCTCGCTCCTGAGTCTCGAGTCTACAGCTCCGGTGGTAATAGAGCGTTTTATTACAGTTTTTACTATGAGCGCAAACAGTCAGTATGGAACACGCTGGTGTTTTTTCTTTAGTTTTAGAGCCGGTCTTTATGAATACTGTGCTTTACCGTCATCGCCGTTTTTCAAGCTCCGTCAGCTAATTAAAGCTTCTTTTGGCGTCCCTGCAGGCCATCCTGTCTCACATGCGCGTGGAGTGCAAATGCCACGGCGTGTCAGGTTCGTGCGAGGTGAAGACCTGCTGGAAAGCCATGCCGCCCTTCCGCAAGGTGGGCAACGTCATCAAGGAGAAGTTCGACGGCGCCACTGAGGTGGAGCAGCGCAAGGTGGGCACCACCAAGGTCCTGGTGCCTCGCAACTCCCAGTTCAAACCTCACACGGACGAAGACCTGGTCTACCTGGAGCCCAGTCCGGATTTCTGCGACTATGACCCGCACACGCCGGGCATGCTGGGCACGGTGGGCCGGCAGTGTAACAGAACCTCGAAGGCCATCGACGGCTGCGAGCTGATGTGCTGCGGCCGCGGCTTCCAGACGCAGGAGGTGGAGGTGGTGGACAGGTGCAGCTGTAAGTTCCACTGGTGCTGCTACGTCAGATGCAAAAAGTGCCGCAAAATGGTGGAGATGCACACTTGCCGGTGATCGGAGTGAGGGGCACAGAGGGCACTGCTGATTGGACGAAACAAACGCCCCCACACTCCCGCTCAATTACCAAGGCCAGAGGGAGCAAAGGAGGACTTGTGAAGCTCTTTCTTCTCCTGCTTGAAACCACCCACCCCTCCCACTACTGGTCAAACGGAAACAGACTGGAGTGGCTAAAGAGGTCAAAGGTCATCCTACTCATTTTTAATGCCACCGTAACGGATATCAGTAGATTATGCATGGGATTTCCTACAAAGCTACAGTGGCAGTTTGTTTCTTCTCAAGTAGAGAGCATCTTTCACTTTCTGTCTCCCTCCCTCACTCTCATATTTGGTTTGTCATTGTTGCTTCTTATTTTTGTAATGTTTAACTTATTTGTTGAGACTGAGGAGATTGACGGGGGGGTGGACCTAGAAGGCAGGGACGGAGTGGAGATAATAGGGGACAAACTGGACCCATGGGTGGGCAGATGGGCGGGTGGGGTTAAGGGGGTTGGGGTTAGGGGTCAAGAGGAGGGTCGTTCACCCTCTGTCCTTGCTGCTGCTGCTGCTGCTGCTGCTTCAGGGACTCGTTTGGAGTGCTGGATGTCAAAAAGGGAGAGTCTGTCAGAGGACGGGCTCCGACGACGAAGAGGAACGCGTCGCAGATGAGACTGCCTGTGATTTGCTTCTCAAGTGTACATGGCCGCGCTGCGCTGAGGTTCAGTTGCTGTCGAGTCATTTATTTTGCCCCCCCCCCCCCTTGCAATGCCCTGAGGCTGCTCCACTCACACACACAGGATGATGGAGGAGGAGGAGGAGGATGATGATGATGATGATGGACAGGTGGACAGTCACTGTCAGCTCCTTCCTGTCTTTTCTGTAGGCCCGTCTCACTGGCAGGTGATGGGCGTCAGACACACACACCAAAAAAAGACAAAAAAAAAAACAAAACACCACACACACACATAGCCAGCAAACATCGCTCCAAAAGTGAAATCTGTATTTATCCACAGCTGCTACATGCAGAAACCTTATATCATAACAGGTTCCAGATCAGATTTGAATATGATTTGTTATCATTTCATATTGTGAAAATCTCGCGTGCTCATTTGGGATGGATGTTGATCTTGGCCTCCCCCCTGCACGTCATAGTCTGTCAAATGCTAGTGGGCTTAATGCAAACACGAGTAAACACACAGAGACATGCATGCAGCGGCAAACACACGTCATGTAAACACACACACACACACACACACACAAAGGGGTCTGCCAGAGGGTTTGCCGAGCATGTTCACCATGCATGATGACTGAAGCACTTTCTCTCCAAGCGCACATAGAGCCCTCGCCCCACAGCAACAAACATCCGACCGCGTATTCATTCCCCCCCCTCCCACCCGTTCTTCACACACAAACACACACACACACACACACACACACACAGTTTCCCATGCCACTGTCAGGACTGTATTGTTGTCTGGGCCAACTTGTACCACCACCATAAAGCCAAGCTTTCCTATAATAACGTGCTATCATTATAGACATACTGTAGATCTGTAAAGACTTATACACTGAAGAAGACTATACTGCCTATGAATGTATGTTAATACGGAATATATGCTGTGTCAAAAATGACTGTTGTCGCTTCTTTCAAAACATCTTACATGGGTGTGTGTTAGTGTGTGTGTGTGTGTGTATGAAAGAAAAGAGAGAGAGAAAATGAAATGCCTCAAAAAAAAAAAACAATGTTGCCCAGAAGGAAAGAAAGAACATGAGAGAAAAATGGAAAGTGAAAGAGAGCAGATCTTATTCCATCACCGAGCCTGAGACACACACACACACACACACACACACAGCCTGCTGACAGACATACACATATTTCAATAAAATCGTCCATTTCCCGTGTCTTTCAGCTGCATTATTATGTGACCACATTGTGCATCGTGCAGCATTTTGCGCGTGTGTGTGTGTGTGTGTGTGTGTGCTGTTTGTGTGAGGTACATTACACCCTGAGGTCCCTCCCTGCACCCCTGACACCTATAAACACAATTTATGCACCATATATATCAGCACATACAGTATATCAAGCACAGATAGATGGATGGATGTGTTTCCCCGCGGTGTACGGAACCTGGTAGTCTGGTTTTTGGGAAGAACCAGAGCAGCTGCTCGGGTTTCAGCGACCGCCTGATTGGGTTCGAGCTGAAGAGGGAACAGAGGCAGGAACACCGGGCTAGAACAGGGATTACAACGAAATGCAGACCACATGGCACAAGCTTTTTCCCTCCTTCTGTCTCTATCAATATCATACTGCACCCCCCCCCCCCCCTACTCCGGCTTTCTCGCTCTTTCTCCTGCAATATCTTTCACTTACCGCCGGTTCCAGTGTGCTCCCCCACTGCGGAAAAAGTAACCCTAACCGCTCTCGGTCTGCGATGGCGGGGATCTGTCCTTCATTAAGCCACCATGATGGCCTAGATGAGGTGGGTGGTGGTGGCCACACTGATTGGGAATGTCTGTGGGCTTCATGTGTTTGTGTGTGCTCAGTCTGTCAGACAGCCAGATGTACAGTCAGGCAGTCAGTCAGAGAACTGTAATGCCTCTTGTGGTTTGCTGCGGTTGTGGCGGAGACAAGAGGCTGACAGTAGGGTTTTACCACTTCATGTATGTGTGTGTGTGTGTGTGTGTGTGGGAGTGTGTCGAAATTAAGATGCAACAAATGCGGGTTTATGAAGGCTGATACACTTATTTGTGGAATGAAGCTACTCATAGCTGATATTTTGTGCTGATACTTAGCATCTATACAGACCGTTTTCAGGCCAAAAAAAAAAGAGAAAAAGAAAACATATCGTCTTGTAGAACAGACAGACCTTTGATAAAAGAAACTCTGAAACATTCCACTGAGACTGACTGCTTTGTTATCATCGTGTCTTTCTTATGTCAGTACTTTTATTAACGGCGTCTTCAAAAGAGAGTTTAGCCTAGCTTACAGCTCAGATACTGATTTAGGTAGCATCTATGCTTAAATAAAGGGAAATAATAGCTTTGCATACATTTTTTTACTAATGTTTCCTGCAAGTAGACACAATATGCTAACAATTACATGAATCTGTGCTTGTGAAGTTTGTTTGTGTGATGCTTGTAAAAAGGGACGGGTTCAGATATTTGTCTTAAAGTGAGACTATAAGTTTTGAAAAAAAAAAAGGAAAAAACACTATCTTACAAATGAAAAGTTGAATTCATAAAACAGTAAAACACAAATTTGCTCAATTTAATTTAAGAGTTTTTGCTGCTGCAGTCTTACTTGGTCTGGTATGACCAGGAGTTTATGGTGGCTAATGTGGGCTAACGTTAGAAAACATAAAGATACCCGCTGTGTAACATGAACTTAACTCTGGGACACTTCTGCACTCATGCGACTAGCATTTACCATGATCCATGGTCATTTTTTTAGGTGAAGTTAACGGCTTCATAAACATGTAAATCACAGAGAGAGATTACAAGAGAATTTTCTTCTTTCGACAAGGTTTTTCTTCTTTGGAATGGAGGCGCTACCAAAAACCCATGGACATAATAAAAAACAAATGAAACAGTAAAAATTCCTGAACCTGCAATGTGAAGTTAGCTTGTCAATGTTAATTACATCTCGACAAACTCTTCACAGATTTGGCTATAGCGCAAACACACCCATGCACACACCACACAGCACATTACCTATTATAAAACATAAAGCACTGAAGAGTCACCATGTACCAACAAGTGCTTCAACTACTGAAAGGTCATTTCATCACAGCCATAGTGACACATCCATAGCCACAGTGTAAAAAAACACTTCATATTGAAGGTCCATGGACTCGATGTGAGCCTAAAGAAAGTTGTGAAGTGGTCCTGTACCCGTGCACCGTTTGAACTCACGGCCAGGCGTCTCCTCGGCATCTTGTCATTCTGGACCCAGAGTGCACAGACCAAAACTTTTATCACCCCGTACCTTCAGTATGTTGTGTGCTGTTTTTTATCTAACTCACAGAATATATTTTAGATCAGAATTAATGCTTTTAAAGAGGTAAAGAACAGAAGCACTGACTACTGCCCGACATACAGAACATAAATCACTTATGCATTACAGTGAAAACAACGTAATGAAACATCAAGGTGATGCATAAAACTTGTCAGATGTGTTATTCACAACCCACAGAGGCACCAGTACGTCTCTAATAAATACTTCCTGAAGGTATGAAAGGTAATGAGAGAACGCTGGTGTGATTTCACCCTGCCCATAAATCTTCCAGACAATTCTTCTCCCAGACAGGCAGCTAATAGTTCAAATTACACCTCAGGTGGCTCTGCATACCTTGGTTTAGACGTTTTCTGACGCTGCCTGTCTCTCTCTGTCAGTGTGTGTGTGAAGGGTTAACAGTGCAGGTTGGCTGGATATTAATGCCACTCGCTCAGAGAACCCAGGAGAAGGCTGGCTTTAGCCCAGGGCCCGGCCCTCCCAGGCCTCTCTCAAACTCCCAGATCTCTTCAGCATACTTCTCATATTAAAAGAAAACAAGTTACACAAATGAGACAGATGGTTCTTGTTTGTGATGACAGTTGCAATTCTTTCTCCTCCAGCCCTCCTCCCCTCTTCTTCCCTCTCGGCTTTCCTCTGGTGTCTCTGCTGTTTTTTACTCTGAAAATGGCCACGTTGTGCAACAAAAGCGGAGCGGGCGAGAGAGAGAGTCGGGCTCGCGGGCATCGAGACATGGACACCAAGGCTTCACATCAGACATGGCTACACACTGGTTGATTCACTGTATTTTAACTTTACGCCCGGCTGTAAGTTTAATTCCCTTTCTACCCTCAAAATGATCAATTATTAAATCAATTATTATATTAATCAATCACAGGGGTGAGTAAACCAGGACATCCAGTGACTGCTCTACTTTCATTCATGCTTTTTCCCACTCTCCTCATACACAAGCGGATCCCCAATGAATTGCATTCTTGACTATTTAGCATTAACAAAACACGTTGTCAGCATAAATTACGAGTACGGGAAGGACATGAACCAATAACCTCCACACCCCGTATCTTCTTTTGTGATATGAATGACGTAATTTCCTGAACTGCAGCTGCGTGCTGCCATTGAAGGTGAGTCGCCAATAAAGATGAGCCGCATATGGACATACTGTAAGTCACAGGAGGGAAATGTTTTGTTGTCATATGACATAGAACATACATCTTACACACTGACAGGCCACACAGCTGGAGAGCAGGCTGAGAGAGTATGAATTATTTAAGCGGAGATGGGGAAAGATGGCCGTCAATTGGGAGTCGTAGCGTCCGTCGTTCACAACATCTGAGGTTGTTTTTTCGTTGATTTGAAACCCGCCGTGCTGTCAGGCCTTATTCTGTGCTGCGTTCACAGACATCACTATTACTGGCTACGCTCTCGAGAAACAGCTGATCCCAAAGCGCAGGAGAGGTGGATAATGTGGGAAGGTGGTTCATTTTGAAGAGGGATGTGAGCGACCTACAGCAGCGACATCTCTCCGCTTTGTGTTGGTAAACCTATGTGGGCCACAATAATTAGACCCAACAGACACTGAGGCTGCAGCTACAAACAGAGACAGAGACAGAGAGACGAAGTCTAAACCTTTTGTGAAACGAGCACCATCTCAAAACCAGGAGATTTTGTCAGTGTTCAGACTTTCTGAAAGCTTTCCTCCATTTAACAAATGTCACATGTAAGAAATGACAGAAGTCTATGTTGTGGTTCTAAAAGGTCATAAATGAAACAAGCTGCTATGAAGCAAAAAGAGTACGAGAGTGTTTTGTTCTGTAGGGCTGCCAACAGGGACAAACGCTCAAACATTCATGGATAGAAGATGTGTGTATGTGTGTGTGTGTGTGTCAGTCAGCAGAACCAAGTCATCAGGACGTCAAGGGAGTCAAGCAACCGACTCAACTGATGGTGGAGAAGGAGCACATCTGGTGATTGGAGACTGTCCTCCTGAGAAAAATAACAGGATTGTGGTCTCAGCAAATGATTTGTAACAGTTTTTTTTTTTTAAGACACACACAAATGATTTTGTCCTGCAGATAACTGCTGAGAGAGGGGTGTGAGTTTCGACGCTCTTAGATGAACTAACAAGTATTTTGTCGTAAGCTTACCGAGGCCTTTAACTTGTTCAACAACCACATAAATGCAGAAGCATGCATTTGAACTCTTGGCAAAAGATCCGCGAAGCCATGCATACTTTTTTTTCTTTTCTAAATGAGATTATGAGCACTCAGTGAGTGCGGTCAGAGTTCAGAAAGCTGAGACACTTGCATGGCGACTCGCAGTTCACTCATGAGGACTTCTGACTTTTTTTTTTTTTTTTGACTCGCTCTAAAACACTCGAGACTCAACTTGGACCGGAGTCAAAAGACCTAAAACAGGCTCGCTACTTGACAGCTTTCAGAGACATTTAAAGGAGAGATTTAAAGTCAATTTCTTACCGGGTCTGTTTTTCACATCACTCCTTACAACCTCACAGAGGGAACTTTTTTCACTTCGAGACACTGATGAATTCAAAGCACTCATCTCGAGGCCGTTCGGGCTACATTTTTATCCCAGCGCGGACAGATCAGATAAGGACGGATCAGAGAGAAAGGAGAAGAACATCCAGGAGGAGTGAAAGTGACAACACACACGGTGGATCAGGCTGTTGATGGGGGCTTTAGCTGCCACAGCTTCATCTCTGGATGCTGGTATGGAGGATCACTGTGAGCTTACCTCTCCACACACACAAACTATCTATCCATGTGTCTGTCATCAGGGAGATTTCAGTTGAACCTTCCCTTAACACCTGGACACTAAACACACACATATACCTGAAGATGTGTGTGTGTGTGTATGCGGGTGAAAGGGGTTGGAGCGTGTGTGTTACATGTATCTATTAGCCAGCAGCAACCTGCCGTTTCAAAATAATCCTCGCAGTGACCAGCGGTAGCGTCACTTGATGGCCGCATGGTTGTCAAACACATAAAAACACACAAGCACCTCATGGTTAAACTGGGATACACACACTCATACACACACACACACTCAGACCTGAGAGAAACTGCTGTTACTCAATATATTACTCATAGACTTGACTCACGGACTGATGAGTAATATAATGAGAATGATATTATAATCTTGAATTATTGTTACGTTGGGTGGGAATAAACTTTTTCATGGGAAACGACATGGAAGATGAAGTGAGAAGATAAGACCATGACAGAGCACCACAACCTGCGGAGAGAGAGAGAGAGAAAGCAGCTGCAGTTCTGAGAGCGGAGCAGGTGGAGATGGAGATGGCGGTGATATGGATGTGAACGCAGCCAAGCACTCACTTTAAATATCAAGAGACCTTTAGTTTCAGCCTCCAAGGATTTTACAGTTCATTGTGGGTCAAGTTCAAATTATAGTTTGATTAACACAAACCAAAACTTAACCAAAACTTTTTTTAATTAAAAAAAAAACAAAAAACAATTTCTTCATTTTTTCTGATAATCTTTTTTTTTCTTTTTTTAGTTATATACAAACCTGTATTCAATTCACAACCCTCCTTATTGCTCTTGTAAATCCAATCTGTGCTCTGTTTGCACCTGGTCTTCACAGGAGGGAAATTTGGTGAAAGGGGCCCCAGACTTGCAAATTACATGACCATAATAAATCCAGCAGAATACATAATCAACCTCTGTTAATTCCTATTATTTGAAATGAACGTGCAATGGGGAGAGAGGTGCGCCTTCCGAACATGTGCACAAATAGCTTGGGGGCCATTTCAGAAACGCGACATGCTTACATATGCGGATCGCAAAACGGTGCTAGAGTCCTGTTTCACTGTCACCGCAAACCTCCGATAAATTTGAGTCCTCTCAGATGCGTATGCATTATGGTGATTCTTTTGATCAGTTTATAACATGTCAAAATTAACAAGCGCAGGAAATGATCTCACTAATTTGGTGAAACGGACCCCTGGTGAATGTATCATCACATCTGCGTCTAATAAACAGGTGTAATAATCCACAGTAAATCTGTCCAGGAGACAGTTAGCTTAGTTTAGCGTAAAGACAGGAACAGAGGGAAGCAGTTAGCCTAGCTTTGTTCAAAAGTAACAAAATCCACCTAGTAGCTCCTCTAAAGTTCAGTAATTAACCGGTTATATCTTTAAAAAAAAAAAGAAAAAGAAAAAAGAAAGAAAACAAACAGTGTGCTTGACTATTTGTTGGCCAAGCAGCAGTTTCTTGGAGAAATAAAATATGACATGCTTGCTAATGGTAGCTTGGCTAGCAAGGTGAGTGACTTGTTGTTTTGGTTGGTTGCATCTAATAAACAGGTGTAATAATCCACAGTAAATCTGTCCAGGAGACAGTTAGCTTAGTTTAGCGTGAAGACAGGAACAGAGGGAAGCAGTTAGCCTAGCTTTGTTCAAAAGTAACAAAATCCACCTTGTAGCTCCTCTAAAGTTCAGTAATTAACCGGTTATATCTTTAAAAAAAAAAAAAGAAAGAAAAAAGAAAGAAAACAAACAGTGTGCTTGACTATTTGTTGGCCAAGAAGCAGTTGGTCTTGGAGAAATAAAATATGACATGCTTGCTAATGGTAGCTTGGCTAGCAAGGTGAGTGACTTGTTGTTTTGGTTGGGGAGGTTGAGGGTTGTGCTGGTGTCTGAAATACCAGCACTTTTCACAGAATGCAACCATAAATGGACTTTTTTTTTTTTTTTTTCATAACTTGAACAACACGTGTGTTGTGAGTAAGTACGACAGAGCCGAGAAGCAGGACAGGACCTCTCAGTTCACGCTGTAGTCGAGAGAGATACTTTCCCCTCATGATTTTATGGCTGAGTTCAAAATAAAGATGGCCTCTGTCCCTTTTCTTGTACTCTCTCTCTTTACCTCCTCCTACCTGCTGGAGAGCATTTATACCGGGCATCCCGAGCCAAACCTTCACCTCTACACCACCGCCAACATCTACATGAAAACCACATTGTGCTCCATGTGTTGGCAGGACTTTTGGATACTGGAACAACAGAGGCTGTCAAAGGTTTAGTACCGGCGGGGTTAAGCAGGCTGTGTCCTTGCTCCAGCCGGCAAATGGAGATTTACTTTGACACACACATAGCAGGCATGCCCTCGCTCTCTGTAGAACTGTGATGTCTTGAACACTTGATTTACTGCTGAGCTCTGATAAACTGCTAAAGCGTGCTTTTCATCACAAGTCAGTATCTGTGCAGATCATCATAAAATCGTCTCATAAAAGTGGGTGCAGCTCTCCGCCAGCATGGTGTGTGTGTGTGTGTGTGTTTCGAGTTTCTCAAGTGTGCTGCTGGTGTGTTGCCTAGTCATTACTAACATCCCCACCTCTGCCTGGTCGTCCCACCCAGAGGAGACGTTCGGCCAGGCTCGTTGGTGATTGGACGATCCCATAGGACAAAACATTTAGACTCATTTGTCAAACATGATGAAGACCAATGGAGGCCAGGTGGTGTCTCTCCACATGTGTGTGTGCGTACGGACGCACAGACACTAATATTTCAGCAGAGAGGAATGCCCTTCGTTCAGCCTGTGTGATAATTAATGGCTGTCAGCGTCTCTTTAGCGGAAGAAGGCGCTGACAGACAGCACTCCAGAAACGTAGGGAATGTGTGAACGCCTCGCAGAGGGTGGATGAGGGTGGAGGAGGAGGGAGGCAGGGGTGCAGCGAGTGCAACATCCCTCACAAGTAGTCTGCAAGCAGATGATCCAGGTCACCAAACCTGGGATATCACCCTCATTCGCTGCCATTTGAGGAATTCCTGGACATCTGTGTAAGCTGTGTGAAAGTGATAATGATCTCTCAACACCAACCTCACAGCAAATGCACACACTGTGAGATAGCATGTGTGTGTGTGTGTGAGAGAGAGAGAGAGATAGGGGAACACCTTGTGAGAGAAATCTTGTAAGAACTATACAACATTTCTGTGTTACATATTAATTATGCTTCTTCTTACTGTTTTTTTTTTCAGATTCTGAAAGAAAAAAAAGTCTATGACACATCAATGTTAATGTGGCTAACAAACATTGAGTTAATAACATATTGGATTAGATAAATATAACAAATATGGTTCTCAAAAAGTATCCAAAACTAAAACGTATGTGTGAGCGTATTGATAATCACACATCTGTTATGTATTGATTGCCAGATGTTCGATCAACCGACAAGCTGGAGGCCAAAACATGTGAGAGAAAGTTTGAAACATTTAATTCAGTTCATCATTGAACATGTTCACACTGTGTACACACAGACTTCTGTAGAGCTGTTATAACATGATTCTACCTCTATGATCCCTTATCACATTCATGTTGTACATCTGGATATTTATGTACAAGTTTTTCTCTTGTATTACAGATTTTTTTTTTTAATTTATCAGCCTGTTATATACATGTGATCCACAGTTATGATGTGCAATTAAAGTAAGCTTGTGAAGAAAACTGAAGTGTATATCTGATACAAAACAGCCCACATGTTAATTACACCTGTACGTCAGTGGGCTGTAACTGACATCACAGTTGCCTCCATCATGTATTAAGCACCACTGTGACCCACAGAGCAGCCGCAACCGGGGTGATAATATTTGGGTGGACAGCACCTCCTGCTGGCTCAACGTCCCATGACAGGTTCATACAGCTGTGATGCTCCCAGCATGACAGTGGAAGCAACTTGACTGTAGAGAGTGTAGTGTTTGAGTTGCTCCATTAATACAGCTTTACACCAATAAGGGCAATGAGGTCTATCCCACTAAAAATATACATGTAAGCAGATATTTTTGAATTTTGGATCTTAATGTTTGTAGAGCCCATTTTGCTGGAGGATTAAAAATTGTTTACTTTTGCCTTGAAATGATTAATATTATAATATTAAAAGTGTGCACAGAAATAACTTGGCATAGGTTTTTTTTTTTTTTTTTTTACTAAACACAAACAATCAAAAAAAAAAGAAGTGCAAGGGAAAAGTGGTAAAGGCAATTAAGGTATAAGTTTAATATTTTTGAAAAGAATGCATATACAAAGAACAAAGACTTTAGACAAAGCATTTGGTTCTCACCAAAACAACAACAGGTTATAATAATTATACTGACTCGGGCTGGACGTCGACCCAACTCTAAGCCACCAGTAAAGAAAAAAAAAAACAACCAATCACAAATAATCTTAACCAAACAGTCTCTCTGCCATTGGAGGTTTTTTATTTGACTAAACCAATCAGAGGTTTTTCTTGGTATAAACTGGCAGGTAAGAGTTCAGATGAGTTCCGACCCCTAAATGGAAAAGGAGTGAAAGTAACCTTTTTTTTTATATATATATATTTATATATATATATAATATATAATAAAAAAAACAGCACAAACAGAAAAAATGAAGAAAAAAAAAAAAGATTTTGGTAAAAACACCTGGAGCCTACATCAACATTGTGTGCCAGCTTACATTATAATTACATCTGTTAAACCTATCATTTAGAACAGAGACCAAGGCTCAGCTACACCCAAGCAGCGTACAGTTTGAAAGGGTACAACAGAGCCGACTGCCCTTCACACCTCAGACGTACAGCCTGGATAACGCCACACTTAACAGGGGAAGGCGCCGAATTCTGACCTGGCACAGGAAATTCAGATTGTTAATCGGTTGTCTAAATATGGCTGCCGCGTTTTTGTTTTATATACGCAGAGGTTCTCGGCTGTACCCGTTCTAAGTGTACGGTGATGGCAATGTTTTAAAACAGTATCCTTGCTTTCTTTTTTTTATTTTATTTTTTTTTATTTTACCCCTCCCTTGGTCCCTGGCAACGCATGAAAGAACACACTGCTTGTTCTGCTAACACTGTTTAAAAGTTCCCTGCATCTAAAAAAGGCCAATTCCTGTGGTCGACTAGCGGACCCCGTTACTACTGGATGCCTTTAACTCTTCAAGTGATTACCACACTCCGAATGGACTGCCCGCTCTTTACTGTGCTAAGAGGACTGGATACAAGATGGCAATATTTATTTATTCTTGATTTCTGTGTAGAGTTTTGGCCGTATTGCCCTGGGTTACCACGTCCTTTCAGTCCTACAGTTTCCTTAGTGGTTGAGAGTGCATCTATCTGGAACGTGAAATATATATATATATATATACATATATATCTCAGACTTGTTATGTGTTTGAGGAGAAAAAGGGTGTTGGCAAACAAAAAAACAAAACAAAACACTACTCCTGTTATAGTATTTCTTCTGGTAGTGCTGAGAGAGAACGTAGGGGTCGGGCGATGAGTGTGCTCGTCAACAGAGGGGGGGCGGGGACAGGACCAGCAGCGTGAGCAGCCCACCAATCAGACAGCTGAGGAGGGGCTGTGGCGAGTGCTTTTTTTTTTTTTCTTTTTCTTTTTTTTTTGAATCCATGACACCTTTACATTGGCTGAGGACAACTAAATGGTTGGGGCGTCTACACGTTGATTAGGCCACAACATCGACTGAATTAAGAATCTATCAAAAGCTCGACAGACTTGGTTTCTACTTGTAAGTAAGTAAGCTTGATATCTCGATCCCCGTCCGAGGCAATGCCACCCCTGCCCGGATGCCCGCAGCGGCCTGTTGGCCAGGTTAGGTTCATCTTCTGTCCCAAACTCACAGACTGTTGGGGGGGGTGTGGGGTGGTTGAAACTTCTTATTATTGCAGAGAATTATCTGAAACTTGGTAGGCTGTTTTCTTTCTTGTCATCCCTGTGGATGACAACTTGACAACTCTGTCAACCAGCCTTAGCAGAGCAAGGGAAAAGGTGGGGGTGTGGGGTGGGGGGCAGGGAAGGGAAGGGGAAGCATGTGTGTATGTACTTAAGATGTGTATGTGTGTGTGTGTGTCTGTGTATGTTATGTGTGTGTGCCATTTGAAAAAAAGAAAAAAAAGAAAAAAGGGAGGAGCCTCTCATAGCAGCACACATTTGCGCTTCTTCTTGGGCTCTGGGGGCTCCAATGCAGCCAATATCGCCTCATCAAACACATTCTTTAGGCCTTTCTGTGAACACAAACACACAAACACACAGGCTCAATGAGGGGGGCAACGCAAACATGCACAGGTCAAAGAAAAAAAAAAACTTAAATAAGAGGTTAAGGAGGGGGGGCACGATAACAGCTTAAACAGAGAGGGGGGAAAAAACAACTGGGTGAAAACAAAAGCAGCATTGAACATCATTTAGAGGGGTGTCAGAAGAGGAATGTGAGAGTGCTGTTGGGGAGACAAAAGAATGTAAATAAATTCAAAAAGAGATCAAATCTGCAACTCAGGAGGATATTGTGTGTTCCGCTAAAAATGTGGTTGTTAGCTGTGTGAGCCAGGACAGGGATACAGTGTCAACAACGACAACAACAACAACAACACAAATCACAGGTGTTTGGGTGCGACGAGAAAAAACAAAACAAGAAATTGGAGGAAGAAGAGAGCATAACCTCTGACCCCTGACTCTACTCCTCCAGATTCAAAGTGCTGACTAACTCACTACAACAGGACATCCACATTCAACATTAGAAAAAAAAAGCCATATTTGAAATGCCAACAAAAAAAAATTGCTTATGTTTCCTCTCTCTGTCTCTTTGTGTTTTACCCCCCGAGAGCAGAGCTGCTTACACCACAAGCTCGGTCATGTGAAGTAACCAGAGCTGCTCTGACGCAGTGATGCACTATGCAATAAACCAGCACCCCTCCTCCCCCCCTCCTCCCTCTCTCCCTTCCCTCCTCCCCCCTCAGTGTTGCTTAAATCAGTAGACTAACCCTCCTGAATTCTGCTCTGACAAAGCGCTGGAAGAAGAAGGAGCGAGCCAGAAAAGGAGAGCAAGTTCTTTTGTCCTTTATTAATTCATTTCACAGGTCATTTCACACAATTATAGTTTTTTTTTTTATTTATTTAATATTATCTGGACTTCCAAGACAGCAGGATATGTACCACAGTTAATGGCACATTAGTGTCATATATAGAGAAGGTCAGGCCGGACAAGTCTGAAAGCATTTTTTCAGAGCACTTTAAGAAACAGAAAGAGAAGCCCCGCTATAAACCAAAACAATACGACTGTGTCAGAATGGTACCACACAGGAAAACTTTATCTAACGTTATGTTATCAAAATGGCCAAACACTCCCTATATATGACTTCAGTGCTTAAAAGCCCTACATATATATATATATATATTTATTTATAACCATAGTTCTATTTAATCAACAGTAGTACAAAAAATACATTAGCATTAGAAATGGAAGCTCTGTTAAGTGTTCAGATCAATCTCAGTGTGGAGCCATGAAGAGCCACCGCCCTCGCTTTAGTCCAACCCCCCCCCCCCCCCCCCCCAACTAACTGCAGGACGTACATCCTCTGTAAACTACTGCTCCACTGTTGGCCAGGGCCCATGTTAATGAGCGCTGGCCTATAGTACATTAACTAGGAATGATACAGTGGTGAATTACAAAATATATGATGTCAAACTAAGCTGACGTTAAAACACTCCAGTAAGTAAGTTAGATTTGAAAGTCTGTTAATGCACCGACCGAATAAATGTTACAAAACAAGTAAAAGTCACTGAAGTGCAGAAAAAGCCTCAAGTCAAGTGAATGAAGCCATAAAAAGATTAGTTTCTATGTGCTCTCAACACGCAGTAGCGGTTTAGATTAGACCGGTATCAGACTGATGGATTGGTTAGTCAGATGGGCTGAGATTGGTCTAGATTTCAAAAGCAGCACATGTAAAAAGAGAGAGAGAGAGAGAGAGAGAGGAGATGAAAGAAGAGATGGGATTAAAGGAATGAGAAATGCAGAGCATAATGGCAGAATCTGATGAGAGCAGTGGCACAGAGAGTTTAAAATATACAGCATTTCCTCTTTCTCTGCGTCTCAGGTGGCTCTAGGGCAGCTAGGATAGCTTCGTCAAATACATTCTTCAGCCCTCGCTACAATGACAGGAGAGGGAAGAGAACAATAGCACAGTTAGCACAGCAAACACAGAAAGAGAGAGATAGATGGTGGGGAGGGGTGGGGGGGTGGGGGGGAGAGAGAAGGAGGAGGATAAGAGGAACATGGCAGAACGAGGAGGAAAGTATCTGTGTGAAATACAGAGAGGCGGTATGACAGTGGCAGAGGGACTGTGTGAAAGACACGCATGGTACCGAGATGAAGAGGTTGAAGTGTAACAGTGACGAGACGGACTCAAAAAGAGAGAGAGAGAGAGAGAGAGAGAGGGCAGTCGTTGAACGGTGAGAGGTGTGGACCGAGTGCTGAGATCTCAGTCAGGAAACAGGAAATGACATCAGCAGCTATGCAACGGTTCTGCCAGGGACAGAGGGGAGGGAGGGAGGAGGGGGGGCAGGAAGGAAGGAGCAGAGCGGGGAGGCGTGGGGGGGGGGGGGGGCTACACCTCGGCTCCATCAACACTATTGTTCTCTGCATAAGTGAGGCCTAACTCATCTGTTCTCGTCTGAGTCAGATTCCCTCCTTGAGTTCCTAACAGTAATGTACCGATGCCAACACAAGTACTCCAAACCCTGATTGATTTATTAATCACGCAATCAAACAATGAGTGCTGCGATATTACATCTAATAAAGTGGAAAAAACTGGATTCTACTGTACTGTACATGCAGTCTACTTTTAGTCCTATTTAAATGTCTCCAGTAATAGCTGACAATCTGTTGGATCTAATCACACACTGGCCGCTTTAAGAATGTGTAACTAAAATAGTAAAGCAGACAAGAAGCCAGGTGCTTTACCCGAGAGGCTGGCAGCAGGTTTGCCTGCACAGCCACGGCTCCTCTCTGTACCTTCACAAAACAGCAGCGTGTTCCGATGACAGACGCCACTTTGACATCAAGTTATGGATATCTTAACATCTTCATTTGCTAATCAGTTCGTTGTCCTGTAAAGCTACAATCTGCCCACTTAATACACACACTATCAGCACACTTTTTAACCTGGGTGTGGGGATGCAGGTCCTGGGACGAGGCTGTAGGCCACGTCATGCTGATAGAGTCCAAGAAAATATGGCGCAACAGCAGATTAGTGTCACTCTCACTACACTTAAGTGTTGGAGAGACTTGTAGATAACAAGTGAACTGAGAAGAAACCCTACAAGTCTCTCTGTTACAGCACTAATGCAACTAAAGGTTGGCTGCCTTCTGTCATCAGGATATACTTTACCCATAAGCAATGTTTATAAACCACATATAAAACATCAGATGATGCGCAATTAGCGACACCACTGAGCACCGAGCCTCCAGTAGCAAACCAGCATGCATGACGAAACTCATCAGCCGAGACGTGCACAAGCCTGAGGGAATATGGACATGTTCCTCTTTCCTCCACTTTCTTTGTTTTTTTGCAATTGAGGTGTGTCTGGTGGGTGTCTGAGAGTGTGTGTGTGAGTGTAAATCTTGTATATGTACGTAATGTATTTACCTGCGTGAGGGCTGAGCACTCCACGTATTTCACAGCCTTGAGGTCTCTTGCCAGCTTCTCGGCTGTCTCCGGAGTGATGGGCTTCTGCTTGTTCTTTGCCAGCTTCTCTATAGTGGATGGGTCATCCCGCAAGTCAATCTGAGTGCCGACTAGCAGGAAGGGGGTCTTTGGACAGTGGTGGGTGATCTCTGGAACCCACTGGATACACAAACACAGGGTTATGCAACGGTTAACACAGCATCGGGTTGTGCGGTTTCCACCACGCCAACTCAAGTTTGTTTCAATTTCAGTGAAGGTCAGCATGTTCACATCTAGCGAGAGACAAGACCAGGTCAAAACCTAGTATATGGCTGGACCCACTATGGCCAACCTGTGTCTTACCAGAATAGTCAGTGGTAGAGTGTATCATGTGAATTTTTGGATATTACAAAAAAAAAAATCATCAAAACAAAGCATCCATATTTCATGATGGAGTGGTAAGAAAAAAAAAAAGGAAGGGCCACACTTGCCTTTTCTTTGACGTTTTCAAAAGAGGAGGGGGACACGACAGAGAAACAGACGAGGAAGACGTCTGTCTGGGGATAACTCAGAGGTCGTAACCTGTCGTAGTCTTCCTGACCTGGAGAAACCACATATAAACATGTCTGAGTCATACATGTCTGCTCATCCAGCTTCTAAAACTGCCATTAACATACATCCTACGTTCATAAAAGCTGTGAATGTTCAGTTCAAACCTGCACAAACTACCCAACAGTATGATTTCCATCTCACTTCATACAAACATCCATCTCACAGTACAACATGTACATAGTGAAAAGGGCTTCACAGGCGTTTCCTACTGATCAGGTCTTACAGTTGGAGAACATGAGTGGATGAACAAAACTAAACGAGTGTAGGATGGAATGAGGAAGACGTACCTGCTGTATCAAACAAGCCCAGAGTGTAGGGCTCGCCTCCAATCATTACAGTTACAGCATAGTTATCAAACACCTACAACACACAAAACCAAAGGTTAGCCACTCATCTGCTCAACAGGACATGAAGTATACATTTAATTAATCACTAGAGTTTGATGAGTATGGTGTTGATATTAAATTATACATTTCATTTCTTTATGATCTATTGTCTCAGGCATGGTTTAGTACATTTTAAGTACAGTGGAGAACACATTTCTTGTCACATTGCAAACTAAACATTTACACTATTGAGGACAGTTATAGTGTGTTGCCTGAGAATGAGCAGCATCTGTCAACTCCATATTTACATTCACATATGTTAGTAGTGTTCATACGCTTACCGTAGGTACATATTCGGAGGGAAACTTGTTTGTGGTGTAGGAGATGAGCAGGCAGGTTTTACCCACAGCTCCGTCCCCAACCACGACACACTTGATGGTCTGCATAGCTTTGTTTTAGTCTTCACTACTCATTCAAGATCTACAACACGAAAACAAAGAGAAACTTGATTAGTTGTTGGTTGACATTGCTTACTGACTGTACATACTGTTAACATCCTGTGGTCTTTATGTTTCGTTTTTACAACACTGATTTCTACAAATATATTTAAATAAACAAACACAAAGTATTGAATTGTATTTGCCTGTCCCGTGGTCATTATTTCTATCGAGTGGACGTATGTGAGCAGGACACACAAAAAGAGACAAAAGTGAGGGATGGGGACTGACCAGTTTCCTGGCGGAGACCTTGAAAAGCTCAACACCAGATGGCATTTTCATTATTTGTCAATGACGTTGATAAAAAACACTTCTCGGCATAAATGTAAAAACTGAAACCTGGCCTAAATCTCAAAATGGATGTGACCTCAGCCTTGAGTAAAACTGTCATTATCTACTTGACATAGAGATGTTTGTGTGGAAATAACCCCCTCCAGACACAGATTAATGACTGGACCCCAATGAAGCGCGGGGTCAATGAGGACTGTCCAGATGTCCAGATGAGGTTTTTTTCTAATTTAAGGGATTGAGGGATCGTACAGACCCACAGCTGGAGGCTCGTTTGGGGGGAACGAATGACACAGTGTAAATGTGCAGTGGGATTCTGGGCTTGGGAGTGAGCAGGGTTCAGACTGCCAGGTGAGGGAAAAAAAAAAAAAGGGAGAACTTTTACCAATAACAATAACAAGGAAACATACTGAGGTATTACATTCCTGGCCTTAAACAAATAAATGATAAGGTGGCATTTAAGCTGAGTCAGTTTTCAGACTGGAGGCATGTTAACTCTGGAAAGAAACATGCGCTTCCTGTTTAAATGAAATTCACTTTAAGGATAAGGATTCAAGGATAACCCTGATTTGATCATTAAAGCTGACTGACCGTCTGCTCCGGTCTGTAAAAGAACAGGACGTGTCACCATAATCGGTCGTCTGCGCTAGTTTGGAATATAAATCTCAGCCCACAACTATGCAGCAGACAATTTGGACCAATGACAATTCTATTAAAACATATTTGATTTTTGAAACTCGGATCTGGGTGGAGAAAAAAAAAAGGCAAATGAAACGACACCAAGAGAAATGAAGCTAAGGCCAAACGATCGTTACACAGCCACTCTCGGAATGATGGCTCTGATCTATTCAAATGGCCCGGTGAGCCAGCGAGAACAACGGCAGCACCGTGGAAGAGAAGCGGTTTCGTGGGAATCTTTCATTATTCACACCTGTGCTTTTCCTACTGTGACATGTTCAAATCATAAATGCTGACCTTGAATCTGTATGCCTGTAACAATGTGCTGCATTTTGAGACAACACTCTATATGTAGTATGTGGACCACAGTATTCCCCTGCGTCTCCTCTGCAACTTATAGTTTGTCCGTGCTATGCCACTGCAGAGCTCTGCACCACTGAGAGGGGGGGTGGGACTGTCACCAAATGTTAGAGCGTGGACGCGGTTGAACAAGAGAACAGAACACAGGTGGATGTGCTGCAGACACACATAGGATACAATGTAGTGATTTCTCCAACATACTATTCTCTTTGCTAGAATGATGTTCAGCCTTTCTATTGTATTTATTTGAATGTTTGGGCCAATGACGGACCAAACAGTCTGAAACTGTCAACATGAGGGTGTTGTTCAGCCATAGAGTAGTGATTGGTCCCATTATCTTCAGTGATTCCCCTATGATTGTACAGGCATGGCAGGTCGCCAGCCCAAAAAAAATTATTTATTTAATGCCAAAAATAACACCAAATATCCGTTAATTTAGCTAGCATTTAAATAGCATTCGGGGGGCGTATGTGTGCAGCGCTGTTCCGAAATGTGAGTCAACCTCCGTGTCATTACCTGGGAAATTCTTGGTAGCGTAGCTCCTTTTAAGGAATAGGACTGTGCATATGTGTGCATAGTGAGTGAGTGGTTAAGCGTGAAAAGCGATGGTGAATGGGAGCGGAGCAGAGGAAAAGGTTAGCAGCAGTAAGTTGTCAGTCTGGCACTAAATGTACAGTACAGACTACAGTGTGTCACTTATGCTGCAGGTTGTCAACACCATGAATAGTCGCGTCTGTTGTTTCCCGAATGCTGGAAAAGTGAAGGGGGTTAGCTCCAAAGTTAGCAACAATTGGCTAGCATAACCTGACCCCAACTATGAAATTGTTAATACTTTCCATGCAAATTTTGATACCAAATGACTCTCGAGATAACCCACTCTCGAGATAAAAATGTTTTCACATCAACCACAAGACAAAAATAAAATGATATCAGGAAACACCTGACCATAAAATACAGAACTTTCCAGTGGCAGAATACTATACAACAATGTGAGTAAAGAGCAGGGCTGCTTCTGATATTAGGAACTAATAGATTATGGTTCTGTACACTATACAGCTTGACTAAAGGCTCATTTCTTAAGACTCAAGATAGCTGAACACTACCGCACACTAAACTGTGCAGCTAAGAAGGGGGGAAAAAATGAAAATGTTAAAGCATGCCACTACACAAACGCAATGAAACAAGCAACTGCGCTCAAGACTAAGATACTAACACAAGCTCCCTACATGAAGTCCAAAAAAATAACATCCTTCATGTGCCAAAAATGGAAAATTATTTCCCCTCAGACAAGGAATGTGTAAAAGTTCTGGGTTCATCCATCTGTCACAGTCAAGCCTGTTTCACTTCTAAAAGCTGTTACGGTTAAGTTCCATATTAAAAGATTTCAAATCAAGACACACGCTGATGTGTGATTCTCGTGACAAGCGGAAGGTGCTGCAGAAGTCACTTGGCAGACTGAAACGGCTCTACTGCTGTGGAAGTGACTGCTATTGGTTTGTTTTGGCATTTCAATGGAGAGGTTGTGGGACGACGTGGACCGAACGATAAACTCCTCACTGGAAGGTGAAGTTAGCGACGACAAAGACTGCATCCTGTTATCAGCTGGCATGACTGGGGTTCAGAACATCTTACCAAAGACTGCAGTTGAAGTTATGTTCACACTGTGTTCCTGATGTCATCATGTTTCTTGCATCGAGCTCGTAGCTCATGCGCTATCTGCAGAGCTTTGCGCCACAGAGTCTCGCGTGTATAAATATACCAAGCACTTGCACGTTACATGTGCCTCTCGAGTGTGGAGGAAACGGGGGAAATGACACATTCACAGTTTCTGCAATATTAAAGCACATGATGAACTGCCACATTCACATGGTAAACAAACATGTGTTTGTAATGAAAGCTCCAGAAGTAAACAGGACTGGATATCGAACCTCATTAGCCTCATTTTTTAGCACCGGTACACAACAGATCATTTTGGAAAGGTCTTGGCAATGAATTTCAAATGATAACCACCCCTAAAAATAAACACTGTTGTTTGTCACACCTGTCTAAAATAGTGCAATAACTTGACATTTGATTTCCAGAATTCAAATGAAGGTAACGGCACACAGACTATAATAAGCTATTAACACATTTAGCCTCAAACATTAAGGTAAAGTTTAACACATTGTCAATACAGGTTGTGCAATATGATGTCTATCATTTCATATTATGCTCAGTCACTTATATCATGTCCATGTTGAGCCATAGCCAGCTCATGAACACATGAACAATCACTCACATCATGTTAGTGTCCTAAGACAGCCGAGTAAGAACTACTATTACTACTGGATGACAATGTCTGTCTGTCATCACAGGTCTTAAACACACCAAGGTTCTGTAAAGAAAGAGAGCAATCTCAGAAGAGGTAAGATGATGACAAAAATATGAAGAATAGTTAACAGTTGTTCACGTTCTAGCTGTCCAAGCACACATTGAGCATAAAGCCCTGGAAAGATGCTTTCAACTAATCCGTGTGTGTGCCAAGTGAAAGGGGCCACATCACCCCAGCTATGTGCCACAAGAGGGGCTGCTCCTTCTGCACTCACTGTGAGTGTTACTTAGGTAGTCAGCCTATGAAATGGGTGTAGATTAAAATAGGCTCATGTTTTTTTTTGTTAGCATAGGCAGGTAATAACACTTCATATACAAGTACAAGGATTATTGATGAAATGCTGGAGACCACATTTTGGTCTTTACCAAGCACTGAACAGCAGAACGGCCAGCCTCGAAGCAATGGAGAAACTCCCACTGCGAAACTGGTTTCCAAACAAATCATCTCTCCCTGTTAGACATGTTTCCAATCACTGCAGATATATTCACTTTAATAGGACGCTTGTATATTAATGTTTGAAGGGAGGCAACCAGACCAGGTGGGAGAGCAGCAAGGAGGCAACAGATGTGCAGCAAAAAACGATGCCGGCTGTCCTTGTTGATCTATCTCTGCAGGCCAGACATGACTCAACGGCTGAGGGGCTCTGCAGATTCATTCTCACCACCAACGCTGCGCTTGATGCAGATTGTGCATGAACGAGTGCGCAGACAGTTTCAGGTTTTTCAGAAACCTTTTTTCCACGGATGGAATAGGAGGTAACTGATGATCCTAGTCTAGCTATACATCAGTCTTCGATGATTCATGATTCAGTAAACATTTGTTCTTTGTTAAACGTATCTGGACTCATCTCCTCCGTTCAAAACACGAGGACCCAGACTGTGGTCGAGGAGAGATGGATGACCTGGCTTGGATCTGACACTGATCTGAAGGGCTTTGTCAGAAGAGGTCCCTAGCTACTTCCAAGATGGTGTTTAGGACAGTTTTAAAGCCGATGTCGGTTTATTTATGAACTAAAAATTGTAAATCCCCAAACCATTGTGGAGAGCACAGATGCAAGCCATGGGTGTGACCAAAATCAGCTCTTTGGCAAAGTCTTTCCCAAGGAGGTTCTCTTGATGGACTGGGATGTATTCCAGGAAAGAATCAATCTCTCACATCTCAAGGTTTATAGAGACTGAAGGACATTAATCAGTGCCAACATCAATATGTTTTATGGATTTAAATTGGTTATTTGGTTTATTCTTAAAAGTCCAAAGCTCATGGGGTCGACAATGCTGTGGCTGGTCTCTCCGTCTTCCAAGGAGCTCGACTCTCAGCTTAGTCTGGCAGCGGCCATTGCCTTCACTGCACCAGTCCAGACAGCAGATATGGAGAGGCTGTTCCCTGCCCTCCAGTTGGTAAGCAAGGAGGAGGCATTCATTGAGCACGTTTGGGACAATATGACATAAAATTTAACAAAGAACTGTTTCTCATTTTTATGGGTGAAGACCCCACTGAAGAACAGACCACCTAGATGTGTGCTGCAAGGGTGGCTGTGGATGGACACACTGGAAGGATCTTACTAGATGTGTTTTTATTCAAAATAAAAAAAAAGAGTCAGGGGAGTGAAATGTGAAATGAGTTTTTTGAGTTTAATGTTGATTGTCATTTGTGACAATCTTTATTAATCATCTTTTTGTTCCATCTTGGTATAAAATTGAAATTCCTATCGACACTTTTGCCTGTCAAGTTGTGATTTTTTCACTTAAGCACACAACATCCTAAAGGTGCATAGTGTGTTTGCCACACATGCCATGCACATTCTCCAGCCTTTGCCACCTTTGTCCAAAACAATCCAGGGAAAACCCTGGCTGGTGGTGAGCTAATAATGGGAACACTGGCCCCCAGTAGAATTAAAACATAAGGGACCAGATATTAGTTCAGCAAGTCAATATTTGTGAATGTTCATATTGAAGTGGTTGTTACAAAGAGTGTAGGTTTGGGGGGTATCAGTTTGTTTTCTGTGTTGAGGCGTTTCATTCTTCTTTTTTTTTTTTTTTTAACAGTCACTCTAACTACAGCTATCTGGGCCTCCAGAGCCCTTCTGGCATCAAAAGCTTCTGGTAAATTAACAAACACATGACTCTATGAACATGAACAAATCTATCTGGAACAATGGCCGTTTTAAGTTATTCCACTGCTGGTGTGCGTAAATACAGGTCCTGGTGTTGTGGGCTCTGCGCACACACACACACACACACACACACACACACACACAACAGCACGGCTGCTAAAATAACCCTAAGGGAAACACCAGACCACTTTGGCTTTTGTGTGTAGCTGCGGTGTTTGTGGCTGTTAAACCGGACACACCGTGGCGACACACAGCACCCTCGCGCAGGAGGAAAAGTTAAAAGTTGAATGGTCGTTGTGAGAAATACAAAAGATGATGCGTCACTCAATTGTACTGACCATGGTGCCCCTTCACTCTCATTCACGGGCTCCCTTTATGTTCGGCCCGGGACCGACTAAGTCACCTGCAACACCTAGTGGTAAAACTTGGTATTACCGGTCCGCTCCGCTATTTGGCTTCATATGAAATCGGTTCGAAATTTTTTACATGGGCAATACCCTATTTCAAGTACCATAATGTCCTGTCGGTCCAATATGTTTTACATGGAACAATGTGTGACTAAGAATATAAATACTTGTAATGGGTGTAACTGAAATATTTAACCAATTATAAGATAAACACTGCAGTAAGGGTGTTTTCAAATCAGCATGTGGACAGTCTCTCCTTTTCTTAAACACTGCAGTAAGCTCATGGCCATGAGCAACAGAGGGTGGCAGCAGCTACAATAATGCCACCAGACTTAATCCACGCATTTGTGTTTGTAGGCCAGCAAGCACTCTGAGGTCAGGCCATCTTTAAGATCAGGGGTGAAAGCAGCTGAGATTGTTGCAGTTTCCCCATCATTTAAAGCTCCTATGTAGAAATGAACTCTGTATGTTAGGCACTGTATCATGTGAGACTAACAGCTGATTAGATCTCACCAGTGTTTCTACTGAAAACTTCAACCATAGAACCAAAACACACAGCATCCACATAGCCTGTGAGGTTGCAACTACAATGCATTTAGCAACATTTCGTCAATGTCTGGTTACAGCTTCCTTCTAAGTACATCTGAAACAAAGACTCAGTGATGCTCTCAAACACAGCCTTTGACCGAAAGAAGTCCTTGGACATCTAGCAGTTTGAATCCTGACACAAGAGATATATCACTAGCATTCCCTTCTGACACCAACACAATATCTGTAACGAGGGGTGCACAAACGGACTGTTTATAATATCAGGGTCCTCAAAACTTGTGACATGTTTGAATAGGTGGTCACGATTGACAGCTGGTATGTATTATAATCACTCACTAGATAACAAAAACAATACAGAAACACACCTGAGAGACAGCTAAGACTAAAAGCCACTGTTAGCTTGGACGCACTAGCTGCAGTATTTCGGCCACATCCCCGGCCTGAATCTGGCCTAATTTCCTGCCGGCTGTTTAAACTAGAGATAACTTTACTAGCCTTACTCTTACTATCCAGTCTGCATTGTGACGTTAACACCAAAACCTTACACTTCACAACTATAAACGGAGACCCTGCTGAAATTATATATAAAAAATACTAACCCATCGTCTGCTATATCTTTTTATTCAATTCGTTAACCAGCTAATCGCTGGCTAGTTACTAGTTACATATTTTGTTATCTTCCGACTACACCTGAACGGTGAAAATATGTTCATGTCTCATTACACTAAAATTCCCAATAGATTTGATGCGAAATACGGTAGTTACACAGCCCCAAGAGGTTTATTTACTAGCTGGTCCGATGTTAGTCTGTCGGCTTGCTTTGCTAGCTTCTGTCCTCTTCAATTAGCTTGCTGGCTAACTGGCTGAGCTAACCTCTGCGGATGCTGTTGCTGAATGTGATATCTAAATTGGTAATTACAACATATTGACCAGGGATGTACAGCATACATGATGTTAACAAGATTTAAACTAAATACCACTCAGTTATACCGCAACAATATAAACAAAATAAAATTTTCCGTACCGTATCCTCTATTTGTGTCTTTACGCCGGGCGTTGGCAGCTCCGCGCTAGGGGCTTCCCAGTCAACAGAACAGGGACACGTTGGGCTGCGTAGTGAAGAACTACGTAATTACGTTAATCAGTTTCACTACAGCCAGGGCACTTTTCTAAAACTAAACAAGCAGCACACAGTGTATGCTTCGTCAATTTAGGTAGTCTTTCGTTTCAACTTTGAAGAATACAGGGAATTTATGGTAGTCTAACTTTAAAACTGCATTTCTACGCCTGGACACATAGTGTTGTTTGTAATACAGTATCAGGTATCGATATAAATGTGTTCCACCCACTTCGTAAAACATCACATCTAATGAGTTCTCCGTTTATCTGTTTTCATCCAATAAAAACATGGGTGGATTATAACGAGCTTGGCAAATATGATGTACCTCATAAGAGAATGCACAATATGGACATGAGCTTAATTCTACTCCAGACATCGTGTTGCATTTGACTAAAATCTACTTTTATGTCTCATGCATTATACTGTATCAAAAGGTGCACTACTGCATATAGCATAATAGCAAAATGTTCACCTACATATCACAAACAGGTTCATTTATTCTGTTCTTTATCCTGTTATTGTGTATTTGGAGCTGGGGGTTTGACCTACATAAGTACATTGCATTATTGCTGTCTGCCACCGGATGGCAGTGCAGCTCAATGACCCAAATACCACAAACTATTGAGGGCTGGAAACATAGTGGAACAAGTAAAAATAGAGACATCAATTGTAAGAAAAAAAAAAAAACTTTATTCTCAAAATGAAAACATGTGGTAGAAAGAAACAATTAACAATATTCATGTTACATAAACACAAACATATTCAAATAGCATTTTCAAAAAACAAAACATGTCTTTCTAGGAAAGGTAGGATTTGTAGATGTCTCCATTGTTCTAGTTGGACACACTCTGCAGCAAGGTAATGTTGTCTCCTTTCAACATGATCCTCCCTGGGAGACATGGATAGAGAGAGAAAGAGGGAGAAACCCAAGTGGAGGTGGATCACAAGAGAAAGATGATGATTAGAAAGGGAAACAGAGTGTCAATTCAAGCACTGAGCTCCCACTAAGAAGGCTAAAGAAGATAAGGAATCAAGTGTCACAGTACATAGGATAAGTAGCATGTTTAGTTAGGTAATGCACATGCCTAAAAGGGCTTCATGAAGCTATATAGCAGTCCCCTTCAACCACCACATACAGGCACATTTGGCAACACTTCAAAAAACACTAAAAACTCAAAAGGGGAGCTCGAATAAGACTTTGTGTTTGTGCAAGAAAAAAAAGACATGAGGGATTCCCTGTGTTGATTTGAATTTTCTAGGTGTATAATAGTACATGTATTGGTCCTGAAAGTCATGGTGCAGACATTACAATTCAGTGCAGGATGTTTTATGAAGAATACGCTCCGTGACCCAAACAAAACTGTCAAAATAGTTTAATAATCGATTTACTCCAAAGAACGTAACAATAATTCTAGGGCAGAAGTTCCACATGGAATATTTTGGTAGCACACCAGTGAACTGTTACCACGCCCCCCCCCTCCCTCAGTTCAGAACAACTATAAAAACATTTGATTTCTGACGTGGTGAGACAGCATGTTCTAAGAACCACTTCTGAGAAAGAAAAATGTAGTTAAAATCTATGAAAATAAAATTAGTGGTTAGGTCCCTCTGGCTGGTATATTTTTATTTGACCAGGAAGTCCCTTGAAATTCAAAATCTGTTTTACAATCAAATACACAAGAAAAAATAAGGCAGCTTTAACATGGCTTCAAATTTTTCCATATATTATTATATATGGCATCATTAGAATATTAATAGTGAAGCATCAGTGTTAGAGCAGCATGTTACTGTTGTAGCTGCTGGATGTGGTTTCTATTATGTTATATAGTTAGACCATCAATCAGCATGACTCAGCTGTCAGCGGGTTTCCAGAGCACAACTAAACTGTTTCAGTAATCGTTAAGGTCAAAGAGCCATTAGTGGATGTTTACATTTTTCCACATAAAAGACCAAAATGTTATTTTCTACCATTTTTTTCTGCTGTACTGAACCATGACCCTGAAACATGCATACAGAACGGAGAATTTTGCGTACAGTTGAACCCTGGCAGTTAGTGAGACTTCATTATTTAATTCCTTAATGTATCTCAAATGGTTTTAAATTAATGCAGTCCGCCAACATATATTGTGCAAACTCTGAAATGGTCACAGAACATCTGTCAGCATGGTGATTTCTGTTCTGATAACAACCTATCACTGAAATTAACATGTCAGTCCTTTTTTTTGTCTTCATCTTATACAAACACATCTCTGCAGCAGAAGTCAGGTCTGAAGTATTTCATTTCAAACTCAATATTTTGATCAAAGACAATATATCCTAAAGAATAAACAATAACTACATCCTTTATTGACACAACACAGGTATAAAAACACATTTCATCAGTAGCTTTCTGGGATTAATATATTATTTCCTGCAGCGGGAAGGAAAGACTAACAAATTGTAACGGGTGTATTCAAAACACCCCCGTTGTTTTCACAACTTTGAACCCAAACTCCCAGAGACTTCTGGGTCTAACTGTACTCAACAGTTACTGAGCATTTACTAAACGTACCGAACGTTTACTGAATCAGTCTTACTTTGGGAGTCAAACAAAAAAAAAAAAAGCCAAAATGTAGAATTCTCTTACCAAGTGGCTTCCTGTTCTTAGTCTTCATGTGGACTTCCTCTGCATCATCTAGAACCAGGTTCATGTACTCATCAAAGCCCTACGACAGGCAGGACACAAGGAGCCAGGAAATTAGTTTCAATGGGTCTCATGGAAGAGTTTTACTGTATTCTTATCCTAAATCTCTTATTTGGTTTGCTCCAAGCTGGATTAAACAAAGTGTTTATGGGTTCCATTTCCAAGTAGAAGAAGAACCTCAAGTCTGGCTGTTGGATATCAGCAGATTATCAAATAACACATTTGTCAGTAGTATGAGGGGACCTGAAAAACTGAAGTATATTGATAACATAGCTGCCAACTACACGTCAAACAGCACAGAGCTGTACTAAAAAACTGTCTATTTAAACAAAGCAGTCAATGGCTTAGATGGGAGGCGGTCAAGGAGATATAACGGCTACACAGATGGATGAAACAATTATATACTGCAGGTCAGATACTATTTTCACCTTTTTCTTGTTGTAGGGCTGCAACTGAGGATTATTTACATTGTCAATTAATCTGCCAATTATTTTGTCAATTAATTGATCAGTCAGTTAAATGTTCACTATTTCTCAGCGACCACGATGATGTTTTTAATCTGCTTGTTTTGCCTGACTACAGTCCCAAAAACCTTATGGTATTCAATTTACTATCAAAGTGTTACATTTATGAAGCTGGTGTCAGAGAATATTTAGTGTTTTTGCCTGAAAAATAAGGTAAACAATAATTTATTACCTACCCATTATTGAAATAGTTGCACCTGAGTCATTTTAGATCAATTAATTAACTGACTAATCATTGCAGCTCTTTCTTGTTGTTCTGCCAGACACAAACAAAAACAAAATAAAAACAGAAAAAAGAGAGAGCAAAAGAGTACTTACAATAATGCAGCCCTCTATCCGCATGTTCACCTGTTCATACAACCAGACCTGGATCCGTGAGCGCTGAGAATGACAAGATCAAGAAAATGAGAACTTCATTTTATTCAGACAACACACAGATCTAAAGACATCAGAATTAACTACTGAGTAAGGATCAGTTTTATACTTACATTTTGCAGATACCTGAAAATGAGGTTCTGATACATGGAGTCAAGGAAATTGATTGTTCAAAAGCATACACACACATACATTCATAAATATCGACCATGAAACATATGAATAATGTTGCCTTGCTGCATTTCACTGTATTTCACACGAGTAATGAGCATCTTGGGACACAGTGAGCCAACGTTAAACAAAGTACTGTGTCGCCACTTGCACTCATGCTCGTTACAATATTGAGCTAGCAATTATAGTGATAATGAAGGAAGCTAACTTTCGATTCAATGGATCTTACACCTCTTATTAAATCACTTTTAGTAAGAGGCATCAGAAGCATGCACTAGAAAAAGAACAGCGTAACCTTATAACATGAGTAACACAAGTTACAAATCTCCTTCCCAACAATCATGACCGTCTGCTGTGGACTCCTTATAATGAAACGGTGTTTGTTAAGATAGCTGGCTAAATGCCGTTAGACTATAGATAGTTTACACTTATATATAGATATTTTGCATGTAAGGGAAGCAAACGTATTCCGCACATCGGAATTGTTGAAACTAGTTTAGCTGTTGTGCCGGTAGGTGTGCTATTTGTTGTAGATAAAGGCGTTAGCACTGCCAGCACGTTGAATACATTCCTATTGACCTAAGCTGTTTGTAGAAGTACTTTAATCCTAAAAAACGGCCTCCTGCTTGTAATAAGTTGTTAAAACATACTATAGTGTGGTCCAAAGGCTCTCCGCGTTCACATTCACGGAAACTGAATGACTTAAGTCGGCTAGCTAACGTGAAATGTTAGCTTAGCTTAGCTGCTAAATCACTGAAGCAACCGATTCAACCGCGAATGTCGTTCATTCCGATAAAAAGGATACAATGGGCTGCACCATAACCTTCTGCACCTTCTGTCCTTGTCCTCTGTACGCCATCTCTCCGACCAAACACCAGTGGTAGGTGTATGATTAAAAAATTGATTTGCACCTTTTTAGTAGAGTGCACTTCGACGAAACACTCACGTTGTGAGTTCGCTTCAATGGCGGGTTTCCTTTCTTCCTGTTTCGCTTTGTAAAAACAACGCCCCTGCTGGTAGGAGGCCGTTACTGCACCGACTCACTAATGGTATTTGTGCAGAGGTGCACTTGCACAAATCATTAATTTGGTAAGTTGTGCACTAGGACAAAATAAAACAACGTTTCTATTCACGAGTAAGCCCTGATAATAACAATCTAGTAATCTTCGATGTGCAACAGCCAACCACAAAAATTATTATAGGAATCCTTTTACACAACTTTTACATGATACATTTTGGAAAACAAAAAAAAACTTGAGCGGCAACAATGAGCTATGTTACTGTCATTTCTGATGCCCTGCACCATGAATGTCTATGTCCATACTCTTCTTTAAACATATTAGCAAATAGTAATTTTAAGTTGTATGCTTTGTTGCAAGAAGGTAAGCATTGAAAACAATACTCATACACAAAAAAAATTCACCTTTAATGAACCCTAAATATTTTGATGTTTGTTTTTTTTTAATCATATATACCGTATATATATACACCAAGTATATCTTCTTTCTGTTGTTGTTGCAGTGCAGTGGGCGGCAGTGGGCTTCTTTTTTTTTGTGTATGCAAATACACAAGAAAATGACATTAAATTAAATCTTGATATGAAAAATCCATTCATTTCATTATCTGTCCTGGTTCCCTTCTTTTCCCTTCATTTTGCACAGATATGCATGCGAGGTGGTTCCCATAAATACCACTTTGACAAAGTTAATAAATGAAGGCCCTGGAACATCCTTCAATTTGAAAATGGTTCCATTTATTTTCATTTAATTTTAGATTATTATTAGACTTATAACACATATGTGTTGTGTTTATTATTCAGCTTTTAGTATCTATGTAGTTGCCTTGATAATTTTTTTCTTTTGGCTGTCATGGCCAGAGTAACCCACCAGGTGGCCCCAAGGGGGTTACAAAAAACAGTTCCATCTCACCCCCCCAGTGCTGCCTTCAATGTAGACCATGGTCCACTCAATATATTGTGTACACTTTCTGGGCCTGTAGTTCTTTTAAAGTTTTTACATAATCTGCATGTGTACATATTCTAAATAAAATAAGAAAGGTAATGCAATCTGGCTTTCAATGATACAAGGACTTTTATAAATGTCTCACCACAGTTACAGCTATACTTTTCAGATCAAGTACTACATATGATGACATGAAATTGCATTTCCAGGGGTTGATGATAAGGTTGCATAAATGCAAGAAGGTATTTAAACTTTAGAAGAATTAAAAATTAAAGTTTCAAGTATCAATAAATAAAGGATATAAAAATGCCAGGTGCAACGTTGAATTGGTACAGGCAGTTGCAGCAGTGTTCATGAACATGGATTGTGCAACAGATATGTAGATATTTGCCTAGTATACTACAATGCACAGAAATACAGAATAGACAGAGGGCCTTTGATGGGCCTGCACCCATCTGCCTGACATGCCCTATGCACGACCCGAGCATGTTAATAACAGTTTCTGTATTCCAATACAGGGCTAAGAATAACCCTGCCCTAATGTCTTCAGATGAGTATTTCAGCTATTGCCTATGTGCACAATATGGCCTGATCTGGAGCTGTTTGCCATGGTTTGTTCTACTGACCCCTCAGTTCCATTGAAGGGAAATCTTAATGTTGCAGCATAAAATGATATTTCAGACAAATTTTTTCTTCCAACTTCATGGCAACAGTTTGGGGAAGGTCCTTTCCTGTTTCAATATGACAATGGCCGCATGCACAAAGATCCACAAAGAAAAGGTTTTTGGAGTTATATATGGAAGAACTTGACTGGCTTGCATAGTGCCCAGACCTCACCCCCATCCAACACCTTTGGGATGAACTGGAATACCAACTACAAGCCAAGTCTTAGTGCCCAACAATGTCCAGCCTCCCTAATGCTGTTGTTGTTGTAATGACGTAATCGTTGTGCATGGTTGCACATTTGGCCTCACGTGACAGCTCCATAGACAGTCATTTACATTTGGCCTCAGGTGACTCTAACAGCACTAACGGCAGTCATTTCAACAGCCAGGAGCACTAACAAACCAAGTGGTATCATTAACCTTGATAACCACTCATACCATACTTAAATACGCAGTACTCCCCAACAGTCAGTAAGAACTAAAGAAGCCCCTTGGATGAGAGGTGAAACATCTTCAAGTATCATCAACCAAGAAGTCCAGTTGTCCTCCAGTTCAACCCTTCTTGGATAACCATGGCGTGGATGACGGAGAATCTTCACAGATATCTCACTAAGGCTCCTGTGAGCAAATACCTGCAGCCTGCTTCCTACATCTTGTGCAAAGTTTTCCTAGAGGAGTGTAGGTTGTTACAGGAGCAGATAAGTGCCTATGTTTTTGGAATGACATGTTAAGCAATCACACAAATGATTGTAACATTCGGGTGTTTTCATTTATTTTATTAACCTATGATGAACTTTAATGAGTAGGGACAGCTGGACTATCGGGTTTCAAACCCTGCTGTATGGAAGAAATGACAGACCATAACAATTAGATTGCATAAGCAACTGAATCTTAACTGTGAAATTGACATTTTAAAACTATTAAACTTTTAAAACTATACTATTGCATTAAAGCATTTTACACTGAAAACCATCTCTCTGAAAGTATGTGGTTAATTTCAAGTTTGCTAATTCAAAATTGTGACTTTTCAGGTTCACAAATTCAGATGTAAAACTCAAGTGTGCCTAGTTTCCACTTGCTCGTCTTAACTCTTCTTTCTTGGATCATATGACCAACAAAGCATAACCTAATAGGGCAGAAGTAAAATGGATTCACATCTTGAAATTACCTTCCACAATTTGAAAGAGGGGAGTTTAAACAACAAAAATGTAGATATGTGATGGTTAAAGGTAAATATTTCAGTTCTGTCAGTTCAGTGGTATTCTTAAATTTCAACAATAAGTATCCAGCAGCATTGACATTTCACAATTTCAATCTTAATGGTATTTCTTTGCTTCTGTACCTCTGAAACGCCCTTGGGCAAGGTACTGAGTCTTTACAACGGCTTCAGGAATGATGTTAGCTGACCTTGATCTTTGACCTCTCTGCACAATGAGCTAAAAAGTACCCCTTTCATACCATTATTATAATACAATGAATTATAATTCAGTCTTAAATGGACTCTAGCTTAGATAAGCATAAATATGTCAAATTCAAGACACTCATGATGATTGCAATGATTTATTATAATTATAACTGCTGGATTTCTGCATGAGCCTGAACAGACCAGAACAATTCCCAGATATTAGCCTCTAGAGGGTGCTGTGCATTGTTAAACATTACAAGAAGCACCACTGGACTTGTATTTTTGACAGAATTTCTGAACTGTTTGGCAAAGTTAACAGCACGTTCTCTGGCCCATGAGAAAATAAAAGTGCTACTCATTTGGCATTCATCTCTAAGATATTGACCACCAATTTTACATTAAGCATGTATTTTTTGGGTTGGTTGTTGAGGGAAAAAATCTCTTTAGTCTTTAATCTAAAAAAAACACCACAGTCAAAACACTGTGTTCAGAGCAAGAAGAAAGTTTTTTTAAGTCTGTTGCCAGACACTTCATGACAATAAGCCTGTATCTAACCATAATTGGCCAAGGTATTCCTTCTGATATTTATAGATGGTATTATATAAAGCAGGACTGGCAATTTCTCTGTTGTGCACAATATACCTGTAACATGATGAGCTGAGTCAGGGAGGCCAGCCTTGAGTGTGCAGTTAACAATAGTATTAATAACATACAACACAGGCCTGTCCCCCTGCTCAGAAGAGAAAGTGTGATGGAAATTAGCAGCCGAGGACAGACAGGAGTCCGCAAGTGGGGGGAAAGAAAAGACGCAAGGAGCCTCGATGGCGCAGGCTGAGGTGTCGCCTTTCAGGGCAGGGACCCCTCGGCCACATCTTAAAAGGCAGGGCTGCGGCGGCTTGTGGTAGCGTGCGTCGCTCATCGGGCATCGTTGTCAAGTGCCACATGCTTGTCTTTGTGCTATGAGAGCAGGAATGGGCTGCTGACTCTCAATGCCACACGCCTGCTCACATTCTCAAGGAAGACTGAGTGAGAGAGGGGAGACACTGCAGACACTGGCACTCCAGCTGGCTGCCACAGAGGCCCTGGGATGGGTTGCACCAACTGGTCTTTACTAAGCCTGGTCCTAACTGCTAAGTCGGTCTTTAGAATGGACTTTACGTCGATTGCACCAACCAAACTTAAGCCTAGTCTTAACCCAGTTTTAGTGTAGCATGTCCATGTGAATGCACACACACACACGACCATGGCTATTGCCTGGCAGCGTGCGTTGCTAGGATACATTGTTAACAATTTATCACCGTCTTGCTAATTTGTAGCTAATCATTTCTAATTTGTGGCAACGTTATGGAGGATCAAAGAAAAAGAAAAGGCAATTTCACAGACATTGAGATAAGAAAATTAATAGAGCTGTACAGCCGGCACGAGAAAATGCTGACTGCCAAGCAATCTGACGTAATAACAAATAAGAAGAAGCAGTCGACTTGGAGAGAAATAATGGAGGCCGTAAATGATTGTTCAGACTTGGCCAGCGTTCAGAAAAATGATGTACGGAAAAAGCAGAAATACCTCCTGAGCAAGGCAAAGGCTTTGACTCTGCGCCTGCTCCTGACTGGATGTGAGATTTACACCCGGTCTCAGAGAAAGGAAGGCTTAAGCCTAGACAGAGGAGGCCAGTGTTAACATGCACAGTGTGGTGTTGTCATGGCCTTATTCACTGGCAAGGTCATACCTTGTGATATCTCTTCGGAAAGACAGCTTTGTTCGTAATAATAAAATGTAGGAGGATGAAATACAAATATTGTCAAAAATAGATGAACAGTGCTGATACTTTAAATATCATAAGAGTGAATTTCCCCTAATTCATGATACTCTAAGTTACTACTGAACAACACAGACAACAATATAAGACTCTACTATTCTATTCATATTCTATAAATAGGAAAGTTATACACATTTGTTGCACACGCACACCCAAACAGGATACTCTGCCACTACTTGCTGTGTGTGTTTTCTATCTTTTCCCATTTCCACGCCTGTCTTTCCTACCTTCTCTTTCCTCGTCTGACCTGGCCAAAGGAATTGCCCCGGTTAGCTCAACCTCCTCTCTACATCACTTCCTGTTCCTGTTGGTGGTGATTGTTCTGAGGGGAAGGGAAGGCAGACGGGATGGGGAAAGAGGGGGGGGGGAGGTAGGGAGAAGGAGGGGTGGGGGGGTTGTTGGTGGTGGTTCTTTGTTCCTCTGTCTGCCTCACCTGCCTGACCCCCACCTGACAGGCTTGACCCCTGGAGGCCTGGTAGAGCAAGCCAGACAACCCGCTGGCTGTCTGTTTCCTGCTTCGCTGACTGACAGGATATTCATAGCGTGCTTGGAACGGAGTTAGAGTTAGACTTCTAGTCTGGGTCAATATTAAAAGTCGGCCTATACAGTTTAATAACTGATTATTAGATGCAGAAAAGAGAAAAAAAAATCAGGGAAGTTCTGTGAATTGTTATTTCCGCCCTTCTCGGTTGGTCTAGTTCACAGTTAACCTGCTGTCACACATCCCTTCCGACAGCAAGAGCAGCCAATCTGGCAAATAAAGCTTGCTTTGTTTTTTTTTGTTGTTGTTGTTGTTGTTGGGTTTTTTTTAAGTTTAATTCTGTTCGTCTATGTTGTCCTTCCTTCTCTGTTGGCTGCTACTCTCAACAGCTCAGCTCAACTCTAGTCCCGCCCCTTTTGCCACACTTGCAGCAAAATGG
The DNA here is from genome assembly GCA_029490765.1 of Euthynnus affinis. Classification (NCBI taxonomy): domain Eukaryota; kingdom Metazoa; phylum Chordata; class Actinopteri; order Scombriformes; family Scombridae; genus Euthynnus; species Euthynnus affinis. The sequence continues at coordinate 5,331,590 of CM055840.1, read as the reverse complement.
TAGCACACCCCCACAAAAAAAAAAAGTATAATTAAAAGCATATCTCAGGCAAAAATGAACATACACTTCACAGACACACATAATCTAATAATGCAGAGTGTTGTATGTAAATGTGGTGGAATTCTAAATAAATTTACTGTTATTTCAAACTTTGTAAAAGTTGTTGATGTGGTAACTTCAATACACTCAGGGGTTTTTGCCACTACAACCTTACTTATGGTAACCTCAAGCTTATGGTGGTTAATGTTGGCAAATGATAAGAGTTAAACTAGATATTGCTGTACAATAGACATAACCCAGACTGTTCAGTGGTATTAAAAGTCTTCTCTAATAGTACTACAGTGTATTTTAGCACGTCACACATAAACATTTGCATTTGCAACAGTACAAGAAGAAGTAAATAGACTGTACTTCACCGCCAGGAAGGTTAGTTGTTGTTTCCCTTTTGGTGAACTATTGCTGCCTTCATGAAATGTCATCAGAATGGGAAAAGAAAACTTTGCTCTGACTTTGGAGGATTCACGTTTTATTCCAAGATTGGTTGTTAGCCTTGTAGTCACACCATATAAATAGCTTAAACTAGCTATTTTTTTTTTTATTGTGTTAAATATTTGTAACAGTTCATTAAGAAGGGCCACCATATACAAACAGTGCATAGCTTGTTTTTAATTGGCTGAATCCACTGAGTTAGAATCTATTTTGAACGGCCAGTGGTGTTGTCTTTGCAGTCATTTTCCCATTAGTCTGTTGACACTTCTGTACATTTTTAAAGTGGAAGGTATTTTAGCTGTCAGACATTCCTGTCATCACAGATTCTGAATTACAACATGAAGACTGATGTGAACGCTTTTATCACTCTCCCACGGCTCATAATTACAGTGTGAACAACATGATGTATACATATGAATAAACACACACAGGCTGTGTCTGTAATCACTCCTTGTTTGTTAGTATACACAAAAATGTGTTAGTATAGTATATCCATAAATATAAGTGTGCTTTAATTTCTGCCATAAAAAATCCAAACTCATGCAATTCTTCACATATGAATCTCACTTAATTTCCTGTTATGCAACTCTAAATCTGTCAGTGACTGCACAACATAATGATGATTCATAATTGTCTCACAACTGAGTGTTGATCTTGTAGTGAATGGTGAATGAGTGAACAAGGGGGCAATTTCACTCTCTATTTAAAGAGAACTTTGGGAAATGAAGTGAAATTCAATGTGCCATTATCCTGTAATTGCTGCTTGTAGCCACAGCGACTGCTGTTCAGCAAGTTACATAGTCTGACTTTAAAAAAAATATTGAATATTGTTGTAAAATATGTATCAACTGTTTCAATCAACAAGTGTTTGGACACGGATATGACTTTGACCCAAGAGCCAATGATTTGTGAGTACTGTGATAGGAGGTTGTTTCAACCTGTGTGTGAACCCTCTACCTATTCACCCTTTTTCCAGTGTGACACACAGGTCAGTAAATTGTGCTGCCGCTGAATCCAGTCGATGGTATCACACAGAGAGGTGATAGCAGTCAGTATGAGATGTTACCAAACAGTTACTGACATGTTTATTCCCGTCATTTAAGTAGGCAACCCGTTTGTGTCTGTACAGGGCGGAGTGACTCGTCATTGCTCTAACCTGTGATGTAGGAAGCAAACCAATTATAGAAACATGTGTTATCATGTTTATATTGTCTGTGCCCCAACTTTACCAAATATGGAGTTTATCTCATGTGAGTCATGACATATTTATCTCTTACTGTACTACTTCAATAAACTTCTGCGAAACCGGGTTATGGTTTGTGACAACAGACTTAACCTCATGGCCCACACCTTTATTTACATATATTTTTACACCTAATACACTTATATAACAATATAACAGTTTTTAGATTTTGTGCATCTTTTATGGTTTAAATTTGTATGATTTAAAAACAGTGTACAGCCCTTGAACTTATGAGATCTTTGTGAAATCAACTACAAAATGGAAGGGAAAAAAAAACATACAACGTCATTAATCCAAAAAGCAAAGCTTCTTTTCTGGTAATTCGTGCAAAGCTGTCACTTTCTTGATATAAGATGGCTGTGCTTGCCAAGAACAATAACATAAAAAGAGGTGAGGCCCTTTGTGGCCCTTTGTGGAGAAAAGTTTGAAAGCTGCTGATAATGTAACACAATTCTCTGTTTGCGTGAAAGAACTATAGTATAACCTCCCACTCATTCAAATTCATTATACCAGCTTGCTTTCCTCCCCATCTGCAGTAGTTCACTAAAATGTTCAATGTAGCCTTAGAAATGTAAATGCTGCTTGCTGGGGCTGCTCTTCAGGGGAATCCACACAATTTTACATCCTCAATTGTTTGGTGGGTAGAGAATGTGTGTGTTCATAGTTTTAACATGCAGGTAAACGTTTGACCTCTGACCTTTACTCTTTGAATGGGTAATGTCTGTATCAGTAAGAATCAATAAATTACATCTACTGGGGGATTACCAGATTGGTCACATCAGCCACAACCGGCCTGAGCACAGCAGAAAGAGGAAAAAAAACAGTTTCCAACTTGTTCACACTTTCTCTATTAAACAATTCATTGAATAGCCACTGCCTCGGACTTGCTCATGTGGTTCTTATCTTGTTTTAACAGCACCGTTGAGATGCACAATACATTTATTTTCCTTCCAATTAACACGGTGAATAATACGCAGGTCCGATAAGGGCTTTTTGTTTCAAACAGTGTTTGTGAAACCGAGGAAATGTGGAGGCATTTTTCATTGTGAGGTTGTTTGGCTGTAACACTGGGGATCTGATGAACATGTCGGCCAAAGCTGCTCCAGAAGTGGCAGGGGTCAGTGAGCAGAGGCACTAAGGGGGGAGGAAAGGGGGAAGAGAGGAGGAGGAGGAAGGCTTCTGTAAAATTGAACAACGCTGACCATCTCACTGACCTCAGATATTAGTCAACAATTATCTCAAGTTTTCTTTTGTCTTTACATGTTATTCAGTGCAAGAAAGTTAGTATCATTTAAAAAAAAAAACCTGTTATACAGCCTGGCGTTGTTGTTGCTGTTTGATATGTTCTTTACTGTTTCTACGTATAGTGATAAGAATGACCTGTAATAGGGGATGAACATTCAGCATTCAATAAAATGACATTTGAAAAGATATGTTTGGAAGCTGGACAATATATATACTGACAGAATAAGTCATTAACCACTATTTTCATAGTTGAGCTTTCATTTATAAAAGCTGCACCATCATTGTTTTTACATGAACAATGGCTCAAATGATTATGTGAAAGGGCTTGCTCATAGTGAGAAACCCACATAGAAGTTTTTAGGCCTTTCAAGTCATTTTTTTTTTGGTTTTGCTGCCCTGCAACGTTACAGCTTTGGTTCCATCTCAACACTCTCATCAACCAGCTCTCACCAACAAACAGACAAAGTTAGCGAATAGCTGATGAACATTGTAGAGTATTTAGCAGCTAAAGAGCCAGATTTTTTTTTTTTTTTTTTTGCTGGTGGAGAACAAAAACAGAGCTAAAAGGAGAGTTATTAAATATGACTCCAAATGAATGCTAATGTTGCTCTGAGTCTGCCGGATGTGTAAATGGGCAACTGTTCGCTACCACGGCAACAAATATGTCAGGTGATAATATGTCATTCTTGTGTTGTCAGCTTGTTTCAATGCCCCCTTGTGACAAAATGACAAACAATTAATGCAACTTCAAGTAAAAATCTAAAATATTTGGGGCTACTGCTTCTCAACTAGTATTTAATTGATTCCCTTCATTTCATACCTCTGTAAATTAAACATAAGCATGTAAGCAAGTGAAGCCACTTAAAGTGCATAGTTCATCTAAAATCATTAACCACAACATCGCTCTACTGGAGCTGCTGAGGAGAGGGGAGGTCACTTGTGAAGGTCACTTGGAGTTATGTGAAGTTAAACCTGAAGGATTTTGGTTATGATCTAGCTAAAGATCCCAGGAATGAAGCTGGAGAATAGAAGACTGCATCAACTTGGGCCAACTCCTCAGGCCCATGTCACAATCCAACCAGAGTGCTTTCACTTTGTAAACTGTAAAAGTTTCTGTGATAAATGTTATCACGGGGCCGCACTTTGATCCTACTGCATCATTTTGTAGTGTGACCTTGGCATTTTTATTCTTTGCAAGTCTATCCTCAAGTGCATTATGGAAGGCTAGTCTCTTAGCTACCCCATCTGATAAAGGGAAAATCCACCCTTAAACGGAACTGTCATGGGAAATTCCACTGAATTCAGTAGAAGAGTATATTTCGACATATTTTATAGTGGTTTTATTTGAATAAGGATGTTCCAACTGTGAGTCATGATATGTCCACATATTGTAAGGCAAGGCAATTTTATTTATATAGCACATATTTCAACAACAAGTCAATTCAAGGTGCTTTACATGGAGCATAAAAGGCATTCAAATAGAATATAAAAGCAACACAAGTAAAAATACATATAAGAACAATTGGAAACATTTGGAACATAAAAAGAAGCTAAAAAGGAAATACGAGACAAAACGAGAGAATAAAAGTAATTAAATAAAGGTAATTTGTAGTCAAATTACCATGGATAGTTTTGAGTGATGATAACAAAAACTCTATTGTCGGCCGCATTTCCTCTTTGGATCACCTTTGGTCCTCCATGTTCAAACCTTTGCATTCATTATGTTGACTAGTAGAAGTTACTGCGTCAACAGAGAAAATGAAAAAAATATACTGTAGCTGAAGCATGAAAGTGTTTTAAACAATGGAGGCTACAGTACATTTTTATAATTATATATTTTTAATAAAAACCGCTTTTTCACATCTGCTCCTCTTTGGTCCATATATTTACTTACTTACTTACATTACACGTACAGTACATATTTTGTAGTTACCATTGTTAATGACTTCTACTGTCTAATGGCCAATTGTCTGTGCAAGGTAGCAAGGCAAATACACAGGATTGCCTGCACTGCCTCTAAAGATTTCTGCTTGCTTGAGAACAAGAGCGAGGGAGAGAGAGAATAGCTACGAACGGCCACATTTTTGGATGAATGTGCAAAAACCGTGATATCGGACTGTTATCCACCATCAGATATCTGATTGCTATCACTAATTATTAGTCGGATATAAAGTGTTTTACTGTCTTTAGTGATTATAGATTCATCAACACAGTTCATGGTTTCTCTATGCACTAAAATCAGCATCTCATGATGTGTGAGGTTGAAATATCTGCCAGATGTTTCTGATTCCAGCCTGCGGACTTGTGAATGTCAGAATCGACATGTTAATCTGTGTCGCTGCATCCACTGGCTCCATCAGTCTGCTGTTACACGTCTAGTCCATTTGTGTCGAAGTTAATTGCAACTGCAAATTGCTGAGATACACTATTTTGACTTGTGCATGTATTTTAATACATTACATTAAGAAAGGGATGTTTCCTAATTAAAACATACATATAAATATGTATGTAACATGCATATAAACTAAGTATGAAGTGTTTTTTTTTCTGCAATTATATAAGTTTCCTGCAGACTAAATTTCTATAAAAACAGCGTAAGAATCTCTTTTTGTTTTATGAGGGAAGAAATAACTATTTCTGTTTTTGTCTGACTGTTTTAGTAATCAACAACATCAATGCACAATATGTAGTTATTCATGTGAACTGGAGATAAAAAATTCTCTTATCACGCACTCAAAATTTAGTGCAGCCAATCTGCAGTTTACAGTTTGGCAGGGCCAAAACTAGTTCATGCATCACCACTGGAGCTCACTCAGACAAAAAGTGCAGCCAGAATGACTGGGTCTGTAACTATGCACAGAATCTAGAGAGCACAGCTTTAATGGGGCAGCATAACAAACTGTGTCCTTTTGTCCATTTACATGTACAAATATTTTCCAATCAAAGAGGAGCTGAAAAGGTCAAGTGATTTGTCCTTTTGTGTTTTTGCTCCTCAGTCGACTCATACAACTGTGCAGCCTTCAAATGTGTAAAAAAAAAAACAACAACAACAAAAGGTTAGATTCAGAGATGACTACAAAATAGACACAGGTACTGTACCTTGTAAATTTATTGAAATTCAAATAAGTAAGCAGTCACAGTTCCAACCAAAGTAAGTAACTAACAAAATTAGTAACTTATTAACCATTAGCAAGGATATATAATCAACCTTCTAGCCTTATAAACTACCAAACTAGTCAAACACTTATTAAAAAGATTCACATGAGACAATACAAAACCATTCAAATAGCAGGAAATTATTTTTAACATTTAATTACCACCGTTGCATCATTAAAAAACACAGTTTGAGCCAGATGAGAAATCAGGAACTGTGTTAAATGTTGCAGTGTCTACGATTAATTTTCATTTCAGTGTTACAGGTTTATTGATATTGTCTATCAAAATGCAGTCATAGTAAGGAGCAGCATCTCTTAGTCCCTCTGCAGGGTGAAATACTCACATATCTACTGAGCTTTTGAAGTCTGTCTGCTTGATATGCTGACAGTCGAAGGAGTTCAACAGAGGGGATAATTATCATTGTTCTGAGCGATTCTTTCAGTCAATGTTACATCTGTGGCCTGACTTGTAAGTGCACAGCGGCAGTTAAATAAGTTGCCATACTTACATTCCACTTGCAAGAGAGACACAGGAACAATGATTCATCTGTCTTCTCCGCTGCCGTCTGGCAACCTCACGTGTCTCACTCCGAGTGGACAAATTGCTACAGCAGGTGTGTGTGTGCTTCCAAACATGTTGGCTGTATTAAGGGCAAAACCTCTTTAAAGTAGGCAAGGGTTTGTCCATTCAACCCAACCAACAGGAAAAAGTAGCTCAACTTGCAGATCACACACCCTCACTTGAAACTACTGGGGCTTGTTGTTCAGAAAAACGGAATTAATTACTGTCTCCTGAAAGCATCCCAGTATAACTTGCAATACATCTTAAAAACCAGTGTCTAGAGAGGTTGCACTATGGATAACTGATGGCATTACACCAGAGAGGATATAACATGTGATGATTGTAATAATGACTGGAGTCAAGCAAGATGGTACCAAACTCACTTTCTATATGAATGCTATTTCAGAAGCTTTCTCATCATATTAAAGGACCATACCAAACATTTTGCTCATTATAAATCATATATATTTTCCTTTTTTTGCGATCAATGTTTGAGTCTTTTTCCTGCCTTCAAGACAGCCATTGGTTTCCGTACATCTCTGTACAGTATGTAAATCTATTAGCAGACTTTTGAAACTTGCTTGAGTTGTATAAGTGAATAATGGATATTATGTCTGAATTCATTTTTTTTTCCATGTTACACTATTATTACTAGTATTACATTACTGTTTTTGTTGCAATTTTCAGCAAGAAAAACTTTTACTTGCTTGTTTTATGTTAAAGAAGTGAAACACTGCACACAGAAGAAGCTTGTATCCATTACATGGCATTGTTTGACTCTCGAATTCATGGAATGTGGAGTTATTTGCTTCTGCCCCAAAACAAACTTTAAATTTGAAGCACATTTTTTAAATTTAATAAGTTACCTATATTTTGTTTTGAATTATTTCTTCTTTATCAAAACAACCCAACTGCAATTTGATTGTTACCTGGAATGCACAATAAAAAAAACATGATTCATGAGAATGACTAAGAATTATGATATGTTTTTACAAATGGACTCTTCAATTATAATCTAAAAATTATGTCAAGTCATGTCAAAAATAATAGGCTGCTAACCTTATGTGTAGTGCTTTAAATGGGACTGAACATGGCTGCTTGGACTAGCAACAGCTAACAACATCAGCGCTGAACATGAGGCCATATTGGAAGGTGACGTGTCCACCCACTGATGTACTGTATGTACTGATGTGTATTTGAACAGTGATGCTATCACTTAGCTCAGGAGTGATCTTTAAATCTTTGAACTGAACCGAGGTGATGCGAATCAGTCGAGATATTTGTGATTTCCACCTCTAGTGTTTACTTTGTGTCGTGGTGCCCCTGCTGGCTCCACTGTCAACCAAACACACACACACTGACCACCTAGAAGCATGAAGGCTAAAGGAGCATTCCTAATATATCTCCAATTGTAAAAAAGAAATAAAGAAATAACTGATTTGAAATTCACTTTTGTAGACTTTTATTATTTCATCTGGATTTTAAACACACTCTGATCTGAAAAGTCTGCACTGCATTACTTCCCTGTGATGGACTACACAATTTAAGCAAGTTTCTAGAATCTGATGATAGCTTTCTACATAATAAATGAATGAAAAACAATGGCTGCCGGAAAAATACATTCAAATTTCTAAAACACAGCAACATGCTTTTCAAAACATAAGTTGTGGTTAATAGGTTCACACTTTCGAAACCACTGTCACGGTCTCAAATGAACTCTAAACTCTTTATTGTTCATCTCATTAAAATGCAATGAACACCAGATTCTATAATGTTGTTGCCAACTTAAATCCAATACAGGTATTTGCCTTCACACTGGTCAACCACTACTCTTAGATAATCAGACATAGTCTAGTTAATTTGGCTTACTTTAGTTTTTTATCCTCACAGTATATTATGACACTTAATGCAGACAAACTTTATAGTTTTTGTGAATATTCAGCAAAGATGAAACTTCTAAAGCTGAGAAAAGCAATAAACTGTCAACTGTGACTGTAAAGTGAGGAGCAGGAGATTCTTCAGCATACAGCAACAGGTTTTCCATAGTGACAGGTCAACAGGCCTCTGGTGCATTACTGCACCTCCCCTCGGGTTGACTGGCCTCGTCAGTCCTATAATTCACCATCAACGTTTGCCTGTCAGATATCTGTGTCATTAGGTGATAGGTTGTCCATAGTTCCTGGACACCGACAGACTGCAACAATGTCAACAAAAGGCCGTTTCTGCACACACTGTAATTCACTCAGGACATGTTGTCCTTATAACCACTTGTCTCCGAGGACGACGAAACACGAGGGCCACGTTTCATATTACCAGAATCAAGAGCTGTACATGGATAATAACCAATCTCCCCCCGCTGTGATGCCTGCATGGGCTTTATTTCATCTCAGAGAACTATTTTATCTTGCTTCCTGTTTTTATCTCTTCGTGAAACTGACACCTGCTCACACACACACACACACATACACACACACACACATTGGCAGCAGATCCGAATGAAGTGCCTAAATATGGTGAACAAAAGGTCTGCAGGGGAGTGAAAGGAGAAGCGGAACAAAAAACAAATAAGTAATGAAATTATAACAATACAGAGAGAGGGGGAGATAGAGAGACAGAGAAAGAGAGAGAGAGAGAGAGTAGGGTTGCCACAATGGCGAGGAACAATCGCGCCGCGTCAATGGAAAAAGAGAGCGGGGGGGGAAAGGGGGGGCTATCTGGACAATAGAGCCGGTGACAGGAGCACAATGGCTGCAGTGTTTTCAATTAGACATTATCTCATAGACAGAGTGGCAGGTCTCATTGTGCGAGGGGGCTATTTCAGGGTTGCCTTTGTGTGGGGCAGTGCCATACTCCCCCACCCCTCCTCGATCCTCAACTCCCTGAATCCCCCCCCCCCCCCCCCCCCCTCCCCTCCTCTCCTCGCCCCCGCAGAGGCCCTGTTATCTTGTGTGCGGCTGTGTGTGTTTGTGCATGTATGTGTGTGTCCATGGACAGGCCTTTTATGTGGCTTGTTATTTGCTTTCCAACAGCGGAGGGCAAAGTGTAGCCGGCTACATGGGCCTGAGCTGCACAGAGATGGCGGGAGAGGGGAAACCGGGAGTTGGGAAGGTGATGAGTGTTGGGGTTGGCGGTACGGGGTATCTGACCCATCTAGCTGACCTGTGATGTTCACAATCACCGTTAACTCGTGTTTTCCCGACAATGATCCGAGCACCCTGCGTCCCCCGGAGACTTTCTGTAAAATATTGTGCACATAACTATCGGCTCAATCAGGTCATTGTGGTCTCCGTATCTCTATAGAGTAATGTTTGCAGAAAACAGCTCTCGCTTTTGGCTTGACATGCTTCCGCTGCGTTGTTTTGCTGCATTCAGCGGATGAGGGTTCGGAAAAGAGGGTGTAGCAGTGTGATCTCTTTCTCAGAAATAATGCGAACTTTGCTTATCGGACGGGAGCATCTGCAACATGTTGACACGCTCACAAAAGCGGTTGTTTCGACAAGTCTCATTCAGCCTCCCCCCCTGCGGTTTGCTATTTGTCGGAGAGTGTGCATGTTGTTTGCCACTTTGCTTTTTTGCATGTTGGTAAAGACACCTTGTTCTGTATAAATGCACACATAAGCAGATCAGCCCTATCACTGTGATATTGTGTCAGCTAAGCAGAATAATCTTATGAGGTTTTTCCACTGTTGGTGTTTATCTCAGAGTGTTGTCAGTCAGTCAGGGGCCCTCCCACTGGTGTGCATGGTGCCTTCCATATTTAGGCTGGATGTCATGGGTCACATTGCTGCAGGTGAAGAGGGTTGCCATAAAACTATACTAATAACTCAGAGCTATTTTGTTTTTCTATAAATGAATGGCACTCTACAGCACTAAGAAACAACCGTATACAACCTTAAGCTCATGATGAAGTGTAGTTAGAAGAAATATTTTGCCTCCATACACATTTTCATAGTAATTTGTGAAAGTACAATTGATAAAAAACACATGTAAGAGGGCATTATTTGCTGATTTTAAACACAGAAACCATTTGTAAAATGATTGTTCACCAATCAATGCCGCCATTAGCCACCCAGACTTGCCGTAATTGCATTGTTTGGACTGTATTAAAAGCCAAGCTAGAACTATACCAGGTTCTTTTCATTGGTGTGTTTATAAGGACCATGTAAAAGTGGGACCTAAATGTATTTCAATCTTACTCTGCTTCTTTGTTGTTGTCTGGATATTTTTAACGGTCTTATTATTGGATATAGTTTTCTAACTATGTTTAGTGTTGTGAGTATTGTGTCATTTTGGTAACCATCATCGGTTAGGATGGGAGCACTGTGATTTCATTGTTTTTATGAATAAATGAATCAAACCATTTAACTTTATATTGTCTTGCTTGGTAACAAGTTCAGGTCACATCAATCCATCATAATAGATCCTACAGAGCCTAAGGTGGATCCTAAAATGTCAGCATTTTAGGATCCACCTGACTTAATACCACAATATTCAAACAGGAAATTGCAAACAGAGAAGGTGGAAGTGTATTTAATGATTTTTTGTCATGTCAAGATTTGTAGAAACCAGATGAGAAGTCTATAAAATGACTGAACATGACGCGTCTACATTTTCATATACTGAAATGGAGAAATGATAAATGATTTATTTTCATCACTAAATATGTTAACTGTTAACTGTTAATTATTCCGTTAAAATTCCATGAAAAGCCACTTAAGATGTAACAAAAGGACAAAGAGCTCAATACACAAATACTAATACCAATATTTCTGTAACTGATCATTTTTAGTTTAAGACAAATAAATATGAATACTTTGGAAAAGTATAAATAAAGTTATATTGTATTTGCATTTTATTTCTGCATTAATAATTATCTATAATTATCCAGAAAAAAAGAGAGAAATTCCTGAATTTTCACTTAATTCCTAAAAAACAAGACTTTTAATTGCTGACAAAAAGAACTATAATACAATATTAATGAATTAAGATGGAACTACAGGAATAAAACGGGGAAAAGTCAATGTGATGCTTGCAGAGTTTACAACAAAATACCACAGATTATCCTAAACTACCATCAAGAACGATAAGGTCAAACCCAAACTTACCACTAACAAGCACAATAGTTGTATACTTCCTGGTAGTGTTATCGGAATATTACTATTTGGTGTTTTACATTAAATTCACTTTTTTTTTTTTCAAACTTTCATCATTAAGTCAAAATTAATGCATTTGACCAGTCTATGTCTGTTTTTGGAGTAAAAACGCTCAGATATTAATCTAACTAAAGTTATTTAATAGTAATTATGACAAAGTGTGACCACTGCAGCTGGAAACAGTGACCCAAAACCTCCCTGTAGCACTGGCTTTAGGCCTACTTCTCTCTTTCGTCCAGTGTTTCTCATGTCTATTTCCGTCTGAACCAGTTCTCTGACCCAACAAACTCATGTGTGTCTTTGTAAGGGTCATTAATTGGGGGGATGGCAAGTATTTCTCAGTGGTTTCCAGTCATTACAGCCATTGAAGGGTGTGCAGTGCAGAGCAACTCAATGATGATCTACTGTACTCTGTGACAGTTGTATGCAGGATGTTGCAATAAGGTTTTCCACATTACGATATTACAACACACTAAAACTTTAAACAGTCCTGACAACAATTTTGAAGTTCCTAATCCCAGATTTCATAAAGTCGTGGAGGTTAAACTCATGGATGACAACAGGCCTCCCAATTTTTTTTCTTCAGTGGAATATTTGCAAAAGTTTTAATTGTTGGCACAGTCCATTATTTCAGCATCTATTTTATATTGTGATATTTGCTGGATATCACCCTGGACATGCCTGTTTTGAGTTTATTAGTGTGTGTATAGCAGTGTGTGAGGAACAGAGTGAAGTGCCAGGTAGTGCTATGCAGTCAGCAGCCCTCAGATAGTGCAGATATCTATCTAATGGCTGAGTGGAGATGGCAGCTGAGTGGCCTGATTCCAATCTATGCCATCAGGGTCTCACAACCCCATAAGAGTGGCAAACTGGCACACAGGAAGACAGTGTGGGTGATTGACTTCAGTTGAGGTTGAGGTTGTTATGACATGTTGCATGTAGATTACGTTGAACTGCTGATACACAACAAGCCTCTAGCAACTGCCACTGCGGCCACAAGGGCATGTGGTGGTGTGCATCTAAAAATGAAAAAAAAAAACATACATTCACATATTTGCTCTAAAAACACATTTTCTGTTGTCATGTAACACAGTAATATTTCTGGTGAACTGTCAGACAATCAAACAAATTATTAATCAAACATAAGCATAGAAGCAGAAAAGCAGAAATTTATATATATACATATATATATATATACTGGATGATAATGTGTAATGAGCACCACCGCTACATTTTCCAGTGTTTTCTCTCATTTTTCTTAAATATCTATTTATACATTTCTACATACGTGAGATAGGTGAGAAGTAAAAGGACAAATCAACACAAATGGTCCACCATAAAAACCAAAAAAGATGCATCAAGATGAACTGAGAATCACTGTGTAATCAGCACCCGGAATTAAAATCAAATTGAATTGTTAAATGACTAGAGATCAATGGCTCTAATTTACTGTCTTCATTTTGTACACCAACCTGTAACTCCTCTATCTTCATACTTTTCATTCATACATTTCTACTCCTTTATATCTATTTATATTCTCCTTTTATCTGCTGTATCCTATTATTTGCTATTGCAACGGCTCAATATCCTCAAGGGAATCATTAAAGTTTCATTCTCTAAACAACCTGGCACACTACTATGGAAACTTCATGAGCACAAATAGAGGTTGAGGCTGTATAATGCACAGCCTACAAGGATACAAACAGCAGCTAACAGTGGCTGAAGGTACTGTGGCACGGCCCAGCTTGGTCACGTGCAGAACAAACAGAGCAGGCTGGCACTGCTCAGCAAGGCTTGGCCGGCTTCATCAACATAGACAAAGGTACACGACCTGAAAGGCAGGAGGGAGAATAAAGCTATGAGATTGTAAAGCTGGCACTGTACCTCCTGCTAAAACAAAAATTGTCTGGTTTGTATGGGCAAAATGGTGTGTTTGTTGGGAAATGAATGCACTATTGGATTTGGTTTCTGCAGTGTGAACAAGTTTGCAGAGTTCTTATGAGCTTCCATCATCTAGATTTGGTCTTGAATAACCAAGCTGGTTATTGGGCCTTATCTTATACAGGAATAATTCCTCTTGTGCCCCTGCTGCTGTGCAGTGTAAACTAACTCTACAGTAAGAATATAGTTACCTTAAAAATTGTAGTTTGACAAAATACTCTCAACTCATGGTGCGTTCACTTGCTTTTTTTTTTATCAACAGAGCAAATTCCATCCACTGGTGATGACTGTGCGATGTGGTTGAAGTCACAAGAAAAAGCTAGTAAATGGAGATTATTTTGTGAGAGTATAGGTGAATTTTACAAGGTGATATACAGTGTTTGATTTTTTTATGTTTGAACTTGGATGTTTATTGTACTTTTATTGTATGCGTGGGTGTGTTTTCCTTACATTGGTGAAAACAGTATTACAGTATGTTCAGACAGACCGTGAAGCAAATTTTCACCTTGCATCGCTAGCATGACTTTTACCGCTAGACTATTAGTATTTATTCACCCCAAACAGCCAAAATACCAACTGTACAATATGTTATCTTTAAGCTAGCTAGCAATGGATGCAGCAACCATGTCTGTTGGAGTGTGCCTGGGTGTTTGTGTACAGTTCGGCCTCTGACTGAACTCAGAACTTACCAGAAACTCTAATTCTTCCTGTTATTTTTTTCTTCATTTTGTGCCTGGGATACATGCCCAGTTTTTGCTCAAGTTGACACATTTTTCATTGCCTTGTAGGTAATTTCAAATATTAGCTTATTGGGAACACTGAGAAGTGCACACTTGGGCTAACATTAGCTACTTTAGCTAAATTGTGCTAACAGGGAAGGTATCATAATGAAAATATAAAAAAATTGTGACAATAGATAAGAGTCCTGGAGCCAGGGAGAGCAGCAGGTGAGCCAACTGTCAATCACAGCTGTCAATCAACGCCTACACTGCAGACATCAAAGCTACTATAAGTCTTCAAATCTTATTAACAGAGAAATCATTTCCTAAATGACCACCAGCACACTTATTAGAGGAACTAAATTTAAGGATTGAGCCCATAATGACTCATACTGACTCACACTGACTTGTTATTGTCAGGGATTTTTTGGACCCAGCATCGAGCCATATAGCAGTTGCTGCTTGGTTAGGGTTAAAGGTGCATCATATAGAATTACATGAATAATATGGCTTTTTTAAATTTAAGAAAATACTCAGAATCTCACATAGCCAGATACTTAACATCTATTTGATGGGAGGTGAGTTTTAGCTGAAATGAAGCTTTCAGTTTAAGTTCAAGCATCAAGACCATATCATTCTAATGTCATCATCTTAATAAGTCTACGTCTATGAATTATTATCAAATTATGTCATTGCACTTGCTCACAAGCTTTTCTGTCAAACTATGAATATCACAGCTGAAGGATACAGAATTTGGGTAATGTTTTACTTTACAGGTGCCTTAATTTTATTCTAAATTCCTGGAAATTTTGTGCAAATTTGCAGGTTATTAACAATACATTTTTAGAACATTTTACAGACAGGGTACAAATTATAAGATAAAACAAATAAATGTTGGTTTAAAATGGGTTTAATTGGTAAGCTCCCACTCATAATCTCGTATTGTATCTGGGTTCATGCATAGTTGTTAATTTGCAACATGCCTCGATACATTTGCATATTAGAATGTTTCTTACAGTATTTTAAGTACAAATCTAATATGCTAATATGTAGTTTGACAGACAAATCTAAACACTGAAAACTAAGAATATTTTTATTTGTTAAAAAATGGTTGAGTCTAATTTTTGCAGATTAACAATTACATATAAACCTGAATATAATGAGTTTGAACTTACCAACTAAATCAGCTTGCACCACAATTTCTAAACAACAATCATTGAATACCTGCAAATTACTCTGAAAATGTCTTTAAAATTAGAGGACCTGTAAAATAAAGCAAAAACTTGCCTGTTACATGTCCTTGTAGTCAGTACAGTAACACTGTACCTAGAAATTACAATTATATACTCTTCATTTGCAACAGCTAATCAAGATTAAGTTGAATTAAGATCTGGCGAGTTGCAACATATTGATTGAGTTTAGGCATTAACAGCACTCACAGGAGAAATGGGGGTCTTGGTTTACCATTGAAGCACTTTAGAAATATTTAACTGAAACCACAATCTTTCACTATAATTTTAACCAAAGTGCTTTCACTGCCTGAACCTATAACCACATGGGGGTTTCAGGATGTGAACCCTGGTCTGTGGCATTGAACTCCTGAACTTTGTACAACCACCATATACCCTGACGTCCCCCTTATAACTTCCATGTGGTACATTAATGTAGTGCTTCCTTAACACACAAAAACATGAGTGTGTGTGTATATGTGTGTGTGTGTGTGTGTGTGTGTGTGTGTGTGTGTGTGTCTTGCATTAAAGGAGGCTTCCACATAGATATCACTGGTCGGGCTGTCAGTGGCATTCATGTGACCTTTGATAATCATAGTTGTAATGATATAGCTGCAGGAAATCTAAAGTAAAAAGGATTTGCAGGTTTTTAAAGCACTAGTTAATGAATGACTTCATCCAAACTTTGTCATTGTCAGGTTACATTTTCTCTTGGTTTCAAGTTCACAGCCTCCAAAAGTTTCTGAACCAAAAGGCTGTGGCCATGACTTTGTCAGCAGTAAATTTCACACCATTTTTAACCAGACAAAATGAAAATACCAACAAACCCACCTAATGTCTTCCAGTTGTGGCAGAATGAAACAGAAGAATTAGATCTTTGGAGATTCTCCAAGCAAATGGAAGAATGATAAGTATGGTTCCTTTAATCACTGAGAGCTCAGAATCAGAGATTGCATCTTTTTCATGTTTATCTGAAGTTTGATCCAGCTACAGTATGTGAGTTCCAACAAGTCCTCCAAATTAAACAATGCTATGATAAAGATTTGGTTAGGTTTGAGTCCAAACATGACTTGGTTAGGTTTAGGGAAACGTCATGGTTTGGGTTAAAATTAGTATGATGTTGGGGTTTTGGGACCTTCGTCATCACGGTTACAATAATGGTTGACTCACAGTTGGAAATGGGAGACGGACAGAGGCCCCTCCTACTTCCTCCATCATGCCTGGATACTGAAGTCACAAACATAAACATACAGTATGTTGTTTTGGGGCACTCAATCTAATGACTGATTGGTCTTCTTGGGAAGACAGTCTTATGAGTTCTGTTATTGTAAGGATAGGTTAATAGTGTTCTGTAACACCAGAAAGTAGCACAGCAAAATTAATTCACATCTCCCTACAAAACCGGCGGTGCTGTGAGCTTGGAGATGTAGTGACTTCTTGCATGGTGGCTACCATAGCTTGTGGACTCATTCATCAGTGGCCAAATTGAAGAGGGAGGCTCTATTGATGTTTGATGTTGACCGTACATAATCATTAATCATCAATAATATGTACAATTGGATGGTGCACACAGCATAGTCAACCAAAGTTGAACTCAATATGAAAGATTATCCAGATTGTGACAATTGACTTCCACTGAATTGATTTCAATCAGAAACTTTGTTATGATTTCAATCATGACCGAGCCTTTGGTCTATAGCAGAAATGACTGCATGTAAGGCTCTGTTTGGTGTTGCATACAGGACATGATGACTGCCTTCTGGTATTTTCACACAGCACATCTGCAGTGCAGTCAGAATTGAGCAGGGGACAGTCAGTAGATGTGACTGGCAATCATGGTTTAACTTGTGATTAATGAAATCCCCTCTTCCCCAGTGCACTGTGTGCCATAGTGTTGTGACAGTTGCACTGTGGAGGAGAGCAGCCCAAAACACGTTCACTAGGAAACAGTGTGCAGAATAGGCACAGAATCATCACTAGCAAAGATATGCACCCTTAAAATAAAATTGCTCGTAAAGAAAAATCCCTGGCAACAATGCTGCTCTAGTTTTACACAATCTATTTGTCAATGTAGAAAACAGGCTTAATAGATGCGGCCTCCTCCACAGTTCCCATCACATCATGGTGCAAAATGTGACAGCTCTGTTCTGGATTACAATCATTCACACCACAGCCATGTGTGTGCAGTTAAAATGAAAAATGCTGTTAATTTTATTTTCTTGCTTGCTTCAGGTGGCTAACTCATCATCCACAAAAAGTTCAGTTTTTGAACAGGAACTGCTCATGTGCTTATAACAACAAAGTCCAGAAAACACAGTACAAGCATGACATGCAAACATTGGTGTGAGCAAACAGATGGTTCAAATGCAAATCCTGGTTATAAATGACATGAAAATTGCACTTCACAGCTTGATTGTTACTGGAACTGCACCTCTGCCCCCACACTGGCACTGTTATAAGTTCACTCTTTCACCTAAACACCAAACAGATGCCAGATAATAATAAAGCCGTGTATGAAAATGCCACCTAACTACCTCAAAATCTCATCTTGCCCCATGAGCTGTAATGAGAGACAGAGCCCACAGTGTTTCTGTCTTCCTAACATGTGTCTCGAGTGATGTGATTGATATTTTATCCAAAATAAATGGTCCGAATTCTTCTTCATCTTCGAGAAAAGGCTATATCCTGATCATGACACAGTTTGAAATGCAGCTGTAATATCAACCAACATGTGCAAATCAGTAGGATGGACACATTTTTATGAATAGTGATTGTTTTGTAATTATTCATATGCTATGGTTTGGAGTGTACAACTTTCTTATTGCCTTTGTTTTTTTCCTGGTGTTAAAGTGTCTTTTCTAATAAAGGCAACTGAAGTATTTCAGACATTTTTAATATGAGCACAACCAACACATCACAGTAATATTACTGCACAAACAGAATATAAATTACCATTAAAATATGGAGGAATATGAATCAGATAGAAATATACTGATAATTCGTAATGCTAACATACTGTAAGATGTCCCCATTCTCAACACTTCTCAGCATCAAGGTAGTGAAGTAGAGGTCATAACTACATGTCCTCTGAACATGTCATCTGAAAATAGACACATATGGTATGTTGCAAACAGTTTTTGCTGCAAATGTTTTGCCATGAATGTAGTGAATAAATCAAGGCTAACTCTAGTTATAAACTTCAACATTGGTTAGTATAGATATTTAGAAATGTTATTAGCATATTTATTTAAATAGAAGCATTTATTTACACACACTACAAATCTATCATTCATACTTTGTTCAATTGCCATGGAAGGGTCTAACATCTGGACCACCTGTATTCATACAGCTGTGCTATAGGAACTGGCCATCTGGCACAGATAGAATAATACTATAATAATACACGTTATTTCTATAAGACTGTGTGTATCACAATACAGTTTTAAAGTGAGCTACAAATGACAAACAGATGAAAGCTAACATTAAAGCATAGACTAAGATATTAAAAATAATAACAGAATCACTTAAAAGTTAAATGTAAAGGTGAGTTTTTAAAAGAGATTTAAAATAGGAAGTTGCTTCCGTACATCTAAAAGAAGTCTTTGAAATGACAGGTGCAACCACGCTCTCATTTTCGGTTGTGTTTTATTTTTTATTGTTTGGCTAATTATTGTTGTTCAGAAAAAAGATTCCTCTTCTTCACACTGAGTTTTTCTTAGTGCAACAACCATAGAAGAGATGAGAGAAAGAAAAAAAAACCACAGTGTTCCAAGTGTACCTGCCTTCTACAGTTCCACTGAGATATGAAGTTTCAGCAGTCTCACTTAGACAAATCATTTGGGTTCATAGGTGGCGTTGGGGTGGGGCAAGATGGAGCTATAACCCCACTAAAAATTACAATAAGGAATGTCCAGACATTTGACAGACAGAATCATGTCTGATTTCCTCTTTTCTTCACTTGGTCTGTTCCAATAACCCTCCAACCTCCATAGCGACCTTCTATGCACTGTTACCACCTGGACGCGTTCATGTTGCTCACTTAAAGGAGACCCGCAGAGTTGTTTTTTTTTGTAAAGACACAAAAGTTAAGTTTACATTGAGTGATACTTATCAACCTTAATGCCTAACAAACATGTTGAATGCATTTCCTTCTTCATAAAACATGAGCAAAGACAATTTTAAAAGTATTTTAATTGTATTTACATTGTTTACATCCATGTTTACTCGATTTCAGTCTTCATCTTCCCTACCTTTCCACATTTCTGTATGTCTTGGCGCACTGTAGCCACCTATAGATCATTGGTATAGTGTGAAACCATTGGCAGGACTGTGTATCATGTCACCCCTTTAGACGTATCCCTGGGACCCACTCCTAAAAGAAAACCGCACAGGGTACCTTTAAGTTAACTGTCAGTTTGTTTTGGTACACTAACCGTGTGATTAAAAAGGACTGGGTATCTTAGAGAATGAGTCATTATAGTTTGAAGTTCCTCTCTGTGTTACTATCCCTGCACTGCAGCTCAGCAAGAAAAGAGTGCCAGAGAGCACACAGAGGGAATTTTGCAGTAAAAACAAAGCTTCTTTTTTTGTGGATTTCATCCCCCGACTCCTCCTGGAGTCCCAGAAGCAAAGGACCACTTCAGGGCCAGTATGGTCAGCAGAACTTTTAACATAGACACAGGTCTATTGTATTAAAATAGAATAGAATTTTTCAAGTCTGAATTAAAACAACAGTCAGGTGCACAAATGAACATCAAAACATATTTTTTCTTGTTGTAATCATTCCTCCTGTTCATACTGACCATTAGAGGATCCCTTCATGATGGGACTAAATCCACAGTCCCTCTGTGCAAAAATGAAGGTTCAGTCAAATTAGTCAAATTAAGTCAATATCTTTCAAAGTTACAGTCTTTTTAGTGCTGAATTCTCTCTTTTTGTTAGAATCCTTCTACTGCAGCTGAACAAGAAAACACTGTCTGTCAAGACACAATGAATTTTTTTTTTTTTAACTAAAAAGACTAACTGTGGAAGATATCCACTTTGTTTGACTAAGTCTGAGTGCTGAAGCCATATATTATCTTCTGATTTTAAATACATTCTTTCTTAAAACAAGGGCTGTGGATGTTCTCCCCCATCACTGTACTGAAAGCACATTTAAAGGCGATCTTCTAATGGTCAGTATGAATTGAAGGAATGATCACAGCGAGGTTTCACAGTTCATATGGGCACCTGACTGATGTTTCAAGAAACCCATCCTTTCAATGAAGTTCAATATTTTGTTACATCCTGTAGGCATCAACTACAGAACAAGTAAAAGTTCATATTTTTTTTTTATGAAAAAGTCATCACGCAGAGCTTTACATAAGAGGAAAGACTCCACACAGTAGAACATAACTGTGGCAGATAGAAGTTAAGCCTATGTGAATGAAAAACATAATCAAAAATAATAATCAAAACACTGCGTTGCCGCTGGCGGGCTGAAGGTAGTCATTTAGCAAGATGGTTTCTCTCCATTGTTCAGAGGTATTGTCAGACGCACAATAGTGCATGTTTTTGAGAATAGGTGACACAAACAACACAACTATGTTTCAGATTGCAAAACAGTAAATGCCCACTCTAAATGTTATTGTGTTCTGAAACTCGTCATACCATTAACAAAATCACATAACGATGTCAAAAAAAAAAAAAAAAAACCACAACAACAACTACTCACAATCATGTAGTGGTGATTCACGCTGAAAATGAAAACAAAATTTGATATTAGAAAATGTTTTAGGCATTCAGAGGGTGGCGCGGTGACAACCTGGTGATAGCTGGACCCTGAGCATGATAAGTGGATGAGAAAGTGGATAGAAGGACAGTTTAAAGATGTTTACTCCTCCATATCTAGACTGGTTACATGACAGTTGTGTACGCACAATTGTCGCCCTGATTTCATTTGATCTTTTCTTTTGAAGGCCTCCTACGGAGCTTCCACCTCGCATTCACACACTCTTCTGTCTCACAGCTGCATTTCCTACTCACTCCACTTCCTTTTTTTTTTTTGTTTACCATACTACAGTCTTTCTCTTTTGTTCAGATGCATTGTTGGAAACAAAGGGCCCAGTTTTGAGGAAAGGTGGCAGAAACAACAAGAATGTGTTTCGGTTTGCAAAACAGCAAATGTAGGGTCAAAATTGTGTTTTTCTTTTCAAAACTCTGCATTCAGTCAGTGTACACCTGCAGTCATACAGAGAGATGAAAACCTAAAACAAAAAAAAAAAACTATAATCCTTCCGGTAGTTTGTTTACTACTCCTTGTTTATCTGTCATTTACATCAGACCAGGTCACACCTACTGTCACCTCAGATAAAACACCTGCTGTGATGCCATGTCAGGTGAAGTCCATCTTATTTTGGTAAAGTAGCTGAAACTGCAGTCTAAAGGGCCATCACCGTCTGTAACAAAGTTGGATAACTCTTTCACTTCCACACACATCTCTACACCTCACAGCTGCATATTTCCTCATCTCTTTGTTTCCATTTAATGCCAAATACCACCAGGTGAAATCTGCACTTGATGCCTGGACTTGTTAGATGTTTTGCAAATCATGTTTTCAAAGGCTCCATTTACACTTGTAATTCAAGACACTTTCAGTTACATTTAGCCACGTATGCATCTCTGTTGGCCAGATCGCAAATCTGATTCTCGGTTTGTTGATGATCTGTCTTGGTTTTCCTGGGCTACGTGCAGAAAAGGGGTCTGTTCTCCTCTGATATGATTATTATACGGTGACGAATCCTCGATTTTGGACTCTCTGGTTCTCTCCGATCCCTCGAAGATCAGCACCGCCAAGGTGCTTTACGAAAGCGCCGACAAAAAAGACTTTGCCTCTGGAAACAAATCCACTGAACGCAGCCAGTCTATTCAAATGAATTAATTCCAGTCTGAAATTTCACTGTTACACTGTAAATGCTGATGCGTTTGGACACTTAGACTCCAGTTTCCAATAGTGAATCTGGACAGATGAGAAAATCTGTAAATCAAATCACTTTCGGCGTGGTGTTTTATTCCTGATTGCAACAACGAAGCATTCTGACTTTGCCGAAGATCTCGAGATTTTTCTTACTGGCTTCCTCTCCATAGCAACAGCCGCTGAGGCACATGGGTACTGTAGTATTTAGAGTAATTTGCTATACTTAGCTGACAGAAAAAGTATGATTTCTCAGCACCAAAGTTAACATTTTTATGTAAGTGGTTGCCCAAGCATAAGTCTATTAAACTATATCATGTCTCTATGTTGAGTACCATCGAGATTATAATTGAAAGAAAACTCTCGAATTACAGGGAAAATATGTCATTGATTTGTGGCTCCACGTCAGTAGAAGTTGACATGCTGAACGTTTTTCAGCAACATCACTTGCTGTGAATGAGTTATGAGACCCATTTATAGCATGTGGACAGCAGGTAGAACAGAAAGCAACTCCGTCTTCCGTTAATGCGGCGATGCTTCGGCTGCACCGCCTGATGGGACGGGCATGGAGGACTTGGGGTGAACCAGATTACATCTAACTGTCTTTATAAACCTCTGCGTAGAGGCAGTTACCACTAACAGCCACACGTGTTGCCAAAACTGCAGATTTCAGGTAAGGGGGCTGTAGTCAGTCGAGCAGGTTGGAACTAAATTGAATTAGCATCACTGTGTGGGACCAGCTGAACAAACGGAATTGTTGAGTTGACACATTAGCTGCGGTTACATGCACACTTGAAGATTTCAGGTCAACTGTTTCCATGGGATGTGATGTAATATGTTCTGGTGGTGTACATGTGCTGATGTGTTTAATCGGAACAGCTGTGTGACAGGTGCAAAGGTGACGAATACGTCATGCGTTTGTCTTCCTCAGAGGCTTCCTACCTTTCACAAGGCGTCTAGGTGTCCAATAATGTTTAGTTCTTTAAGAGTTTGTATCAAAAAAAAAAAACAACTTTACAGCAGCCATTTTTTTTGGAAACGTACACCCAGAAAGAACACAGTCAGAAAGTAATCAGGTTAAATCATTTACAAAATAAATGAATAAAATATTTCTTTTGATTGGCTTATAAAAAAAAGGTTTAAACTACCCCTCTGTCATTGTTTATTCTGATTGAGTTGTGTTTATATGAAGCATTTTTATTCTGTTTGGGCTTTTAAACCGATGATAAGTGGGATATTAGGTTCCCTGTGAACGTAGCTATCGATTTATCTTGTCGGAGGGTTAAGAGAGGCGGCTTCGGTTTTAGATCTCCAGACTGTCATCGTGTCAAAATGACAGTTCATTCTCAGAAATTCAAGAAGCCTCGACATCACTACACGGAGACAGCATCTAGCTTTACAGGAGGCATGAACCGTTTGCAAGCGTTTACACGTATGGCAGCACATGTAAGCATGTCTACGCATGTGTGTGCGAGAGCCTGAAAAGATGAACGAAAAGGGAAAGAAAAAAAAAGGATATTAGTTTGAAAGTGGAAGAAAAGAGAAAAGCTGGGGGAGAGGGGGAAAGGTTAAAAGAGAGAGAAAGAGAGATGGAGAGGGGAAAAAAAAAGGAGAAGTGTAGAAAAGGGTTTTGTAATCTCGGTATAGTGGTGTTGTGCCGTCTCCATGGCGACAGGCACAAAGGCCCGTGGTTGGCCATTGATGGCTAATTGTATTCTTCACAGCTCTTTTGTTAATTGTTGTCTGCCCAGCTCCCACTTCCTGCTGGGCCACGGCACAAAGCCACGAACAGGAGGGATTAGAAATGGCACATCAGCTCCCCCAATGCACAGCCGACCTCTCTCTACCTCGTTCTCTCCCTCTCTTTCATTCTCTCTCCTCCTCTCTTTCTCCCTCCATCTCTCTCTCTCTCTCTGTGTCCCTATTGAGCCGCGCCTCCTTTTATCTTCCCCTCGCCGTGTGCACTCCCATGACCTCGCGGATTCTTTCTTTCTTTCTCTCCTTTTCTTCCTCTCTTGATATGAGGTCTTCACTTCTTCACAGTCACATTTTTGTGACGTTCTGTCAGCTTCTTATTCTTCCCTGCCTCCCTGGCCGCCAGCAGTTGTCCACACAGATGCAGATAAGACGAGCTTACTGTACGGCGTTGTCCACGCTAACGCAGATACATGCGTCCTTTTCCCACCGCTGAGGACGGAGCTGTAAACTCTGATGTGTGACTGATAACTTTTCATATTTACGGACGAAGTGCAGTACTTCCTGTTCTCCCTCTCCTCCTCGTAACCAGTTTGTCAGAATCAACTCATCAACAGATGGTTGCAGTAGATTTATTTGTCCCATTACCCCTCTGTGAATATTCCCTCCATCTTCAATGACCAGTAAATTTCAGTATGTATTTCCTCGTGGACTCGTGGGTAAAATTCCACCTTCAACTTCTGCAAAATCGCCCAGTTGGCCAATAGAAACTGATGCACTGTGTTTGGAAATGGAGCAACTATTTTTTTACAAACAGTTAACAGAATGCTCTTCTCAGTATTTATTGGTTGAGGTCGATTGATGACCTTTAAGGTTCACGTGGCCTCGATCTCTCGGTCGTGTCGATTCGCTCTGTTCAATAGCGGTAGGATCAGACCTGTATGAGCACGCAGCACAACTCCAGGTTCCTGGTAAAGGCTCTTGTAATATCACGCATCAACTACTGCAACTCCCTACTGGCATGTACGTTCAAACCTCTGCAGATGATCCAGAATGTAGGCAGCACGTGTCACCCAGCTGTTCACATCCTTCCACTGGCTCCCGGTCGCTGCCCGCATCATATTTAAAATCCCTGAAATTCGCTTACTAAAACAACTCCTGCCCACCTGAACTCCCTCATTCAGGTCTATGCTCGCTCCAGCTCACTACGCTCCGCCAATGAAAGGCGCCTGGTACCACAAAAGGGTTCTAAGTTGCTAGTTCGACTCTTCTTCTCTGTGGTTCCCAGGCGGTGGAACAAGTTTTATCTGCAGCGTCCCTCTCAATCTCAAAAGACTAAAGACCCAGCTCTTTCACAACCACCTCCACACTCGATGGATGGAAAAACTAAAAATGCTTCTATGCACTCTCTGCCTGTTAGCATCTACGTCCCATCAGACTCAAACTTAGCTTTATGGCACTCACTCATGTCGTTCTCTCCTGACTAGATCCCTGCTCGTGTTATATCAACTGTCAGATACTTTCCTTTGAATGAAAGCGTCCGCTAAATGAAACTGTTAATTGTAAACTGTAACATCACATCTTTTTTTATGGGATTGAACTATAAAATCCAAAGTTTTTCCACAAACCCATCTTTAAGCCTACTCTTTAAAATCCGAGTTAAAAACCAAACTCACTTTTTCTTCCATAACGAACAGCCCGTTAGTTTACACTTCAGATTGATCTCCCACCGACCTGAACATCAAGGTCATCACATTTCATGGCACCTTGAAGTGTTTTTTTTTCTGTTATTTTGGCATGAATGGCAATTTAGAAAACAATCTGCAAATACTACAATGGACAAAAAAAAAAAATCACTCAATTCACATTTTCTGGTTTATCCACTCTTGTGTGGACACATGCAGCGTGAAGTTAGAAAAAATCTGTCTCCCGATGCTTAAAAGATTCTAGTGTATAAAATATGAAATGAAAGAAATATGAAAAGATGCAAAAAGGCGTCCAGAGTGATTTCATCTGATGTAAGAGTGCAGCCATGAAAAATATGGTTTTGGGTTTGAATGTGTCGTTCAGCGTGAGCTTCTGGAAAAAAAAGTTCTCTGCAATGCTGTACTTTAAGGTTGATGCAGAATTTAAAAGCATAAATTGAGAGATTAAAGGGTTATTTCACCCAAATGACACAAAAAAAAACAGTTGTCTCTACTCGTGCAGGTAGTTTCATTTGCCGAGGTTTTGAGATACTTGTTGCTCAGATTTTTTTTTGCTGCGACGTCAATACAAGGTGGAGGAGGTCAATTAAATTTTGCTTGTGGAGCTTAGAGCATTGAGTGATGTTTTGAAAAAACTCAAAAAGCATCTTGCCTTTCGGGAGAAAATTGATTACGCCCGTCTTTCAGATGTTTTTTGTGAAGAAGAAGAGAATTGGTGTTTTTTTTTTTGTACCCAAGGTCACAAAATTGTAACTATTTGAGGTCTGTGGATTATGGAGCTTTTTTTTTTTCACTGCAGAGACACATTGCTATTGAATTTGTCAAATGTGGTTTATTTTGTCGCTTTAAGCGGCATAAATGAAATCCCATTCATCACTGTGGCGTTCAGCTGGTGGCAGATCTGTGAGGCGGATAACTCAAACCTTGACCTTGACTACTTGAGGTGAATTTGGGTTAAACAGACCTCATAAGAAGTTCATAAGTTAGATGACAAAGTTACTTTTAATCCATTAGTCAGCTGACAGAAAATGAAAGGCTACCTATTCTGATAATCAATTAAGTGTTAGAGTCATGTTTTAGTAAAAAAATACCAAATAATGATCAGAAAAAAAAAATAAGGGAGTGTAGCAAAATGGTTGGAGCGAGGAGCAGCACTTTTATTTTGAAAAAGAGTCTTTCAAACTTTAACTCTCAATTTCTTATAAAGGGTAATACATTAAGAATCTAAGATGTTAAAAGCATTTTATAGACCAAACACTAAGTAATTGACTAATTCATCAAAAATAAAAACTAATCACCATATAACAGTATTAACGTTGTTAAAGCAGACTGAACTAAACTAAAGTGAATGTTGCTGTAAATATATCTTGGGGTTGAATATGGATCTAAAGGAAGAGAAGAGGCTGTCAACCAATCAATTGTCATCAATAGCTCAATCAATTTGTGTGTAAATGTGACAAGGAGCCATTGACAGATCATATTGACTCTCTCTCTCCCTGGCTTCACTCTTTGTTTTGGTTTTTATTCTCTCTCTCTCTCTCTCTCGCTCTCTCTCTCTCTCTCTGACTCTCTCTCTCTGTCCCCACCACCACAACCTGGAAATCAGTCCCTCTCCCTTTAAGTGGGAGGTGAGCGGCAGGGCGCTGCGGACGGTGAGTGTTGGAAACCCAGACCAGTAGATAGAAAGTCACCGGGAGTGAGTGAGTGAGTGAGTGAGAGAGAGGAGGGCTGCGCTCTCTGTCTCCAAAACATTTTACGCACGGCCGCGGCAGCATTCCGCCTCTCTGTTACTCCCCACCGTCCGTCATTTTTCTTCAATCTTTTTTTTTTTTCTTTTTTTTTTGGGCCAACATCTGCTGTCTCTCCTTCTGAAGAACCGGAGCAGAAACCCCGCACACGTACCGAGCAGCTTTCTGTCCCAAACCACCGTGCTTTGCATGCGGTGAGCAATTAAAGCGGGAGAGGAAGAGCAGGACGGAAGTTTTTTTTTTCTCTATCTCTCGCTCTCTCTCTCTCTCTTTCTCGTGGAGAGATCAGGGCGCATCGGGACTGGTGAGTGAAGGCTTGATCCCACATCGGTGTCAACACGCTTGAAATGCTCTTCATGTCAAATCTTTGCCGTAGATTAGTTAGAAACCTGGGGCACTGGGGAGGCTTTGCGTCACGCAACGTTGGCTTTCAAAACTTCCAAAAAAAAACTGCGGAACTGTTGTGTTATTGTTGCTGGATGTGATGAATAATGTCTGATGCATGTTTCAAACTATCAGCTTTAAAGGGACAGTTTTAAAATTCTACCCCACTCATTCATGAATTTCCAACTTCCAAAAAAAAAAAAACTCTTTAGTATTTGTTGCTTTCTCTTTCTTTCTTTCTTTCTTTCATCATAATCCAAACGCATCATCCAGTTGATTTCTAACTTGCAACTTGAGCTGCATCTACTCTCTCTCACTCTCTCACTTGTCACATCTTTATTTTATTTATTTATTTTTGCCTCTGAATGTGCCAGAAATGAGAGGCTGACAGCGCTGCACTGCGCTCCTCTGCACTATGTGGCAGCTTACACCGTGATCCTGTGCTGGGAGATGATGATGATGATGATGATGGTGATGATGTCAGTTCTGTTGGCAGATGCAAATGAGCGGATATCAGCAGGTTTACCAAAAATAGGTACAAGTGTCAACATTTCACCAAGGGCTTCAACACGCCGGTTCTGTTTCTCTTCACTGCATTTGCTAAAAGTGTCGGGAGTGCAAGGGGGAATAATGAGAGCTTCCTGGAGTTTCAGGATGATGGTGAGGTCGTCCTAGTGGTCATAAAAAACAATAACATCCTGTCACTTGTCAACAATGCAACGTGATGTCGTTTTATGGCTTAAAGGTTTCCCTTGCTGTACAGAACTATGGCAGCGTTGTGAGGTGAAGTGTCCTTTTGATAGCGTCTTGAGTGGTCCCCGGCGTGTGAAGAGGGTCTGTGGGTTGAGCGTGGGTCGCTTGTGATGTCTTGGTGTAAAAAGGGGTTCATGTGTGAACCGGTGGTGGACTGCACAGACAGCAGGTCCGGGACTTCGGGTTCAGAGGTGATGTCTCGGGTCTCGGCGCAGAGCACAAAGTGTGTAAAAGCTTGTGGGCTCTCTGCCACAGCGGGTGGTCACACTGAACAGTGAAGTTGTAGATTTGTGTGAGAGAGAGAGAGAGAAAGAGAGAGAGAGTGTGTGCTCGTCTTTACAGTGGCTGGCTGCATACAAAGCTGTCTGTCAGTGGGGAGTCCCTGACCTTTCTTTCCGTCAATCTCCTTTCTTTCCTCATTCGCTCTTCGATCCCATCTTCACACCCCCTACTGCTGCCACCACACGTTGTCTTTCTTTCCTTCTTTCTTTCTTTCCTTCTTTCTTTCTTTCTTTCTTTCTTTCTTTCTTTCTTTCTTTCTTTCTATCTGGGTGTTGCATCTTGATGCCCTGCAACTTGCATGCAGACTTGAAACACACATGCACACACACACTCCCGTCATGCTGTTTGATGTCTGCACTGGAGAACAGGACGGATTTGCAAACAGCCAGGCTGTCAGCACCACTGTATAGTGCATACTGTCTACCTCTGTCACACACACACACACACACACACACATACACACACAGACAGACATGATAATCTTAAGGAGTGGTTTGCCATTTCACCCTTCACCTCTGTCCCCCCTCCTCCTCCTCCCCCCCTCCCCTTCTCTCTTTTGGAGCTTTGTCTTCCCAGGTGAATGGGTTCGTGTAGGACGAAAGGTGACCCGGGGCGCTCACTCTTTCTCTCTGCCTGCCGGTCGTCTTGAGTGTTATCATGTCTTACATCACGGCCGTAGAACATACTAGTTTCTGATTGGCTAGCAGGTGTCCATTAAAGTCCGACTGTCGACTGTTTAACTACTGTTTGAAATTCTGTGTTCACCTTCTATTAAACTGCAGGTATCTGCAGTTTGCAAACAAACTCTAAAAAAAAAAAAAAAAAATCTAGAGCAACTAGCAATTCATTTCATTGTTGACCAGTCTTTTGATTTATTGACCCCTAAATAATTAGATTTGCAATGATAATAAATGGAGAAAAGCCGCAGGTCCTCACAACTGAGAAGCTGCATATAGGTATGTTTGGCTTTTCTACAGTTAATTGATTATAAAATAGTTGCCAATTAATTGTCTCGTCAGTCAAAACCTTTCTTTTTTGTAAGCAGCCATGTCCTAAGAATGATAATGTTCCGATATAGGAAATAACGGACTGCACTCTGGCTATTATTTTCTTATATTGGAACATCTAGCCGTGCATTATTGGTTTTTCTTCTCGTCATGCATGCATGAGACTTCAGAATTTGTTGCATTGTGCTCTAAAGGTTTGTGTGTGTGTGCGCGCGCATTGAACATCTCTATAAGTGCAGCAGAGCAGACAAAGGTTTTTTCCCCCCATCTCTCCTCCTGACCTCCTATATCCTCTGGACATTGTTCTCTGAATCCTATTGAACCAGGAGTCCACAGAGAAACACCACAATGCAGAATAATGGTGTGTCTGTGTGTGACTGTGTCTGTGCCTGTGTGTGTGTGTGTGTGTGTGTGTGTGTGTGTACTCCTCAGTCTCTCCTTCAGCGCAGTGTGAGGCCAAGCCAATCACACACAGAACAATGCTGGGTTTAGGGAAGCCTTGTGATCTCTTTAAAATAAAACCCTCTCGCCGCATTGTCTCCTTTTTGGAAGCATCACAAGAAACGTGAACGTTAAAAGACTCGGCTGGTTGACTGACTGATAAACTCACTGACGTTTGACAGTTTTATGCACATTCCATGTGTCTGACTGATGCGTTACCATGGAGTCTCACAGCTGTGTGTTGGTGAAACTTCCAACCGGTCAGCATCAAGACTTTTCATCATTTAATCTCATGCGTTTTGATTCTTTTCACTGATTGAGTGCAGGGCTGGACGCTAATTCACAATCATTTCTTATCAACTTTTGGCTGAATTGCATTGTGTTAACATAATGCGACTGTCATACAGATTATTGTTGCAGTGAGTTATTGAAGTTTGGTGTCATGTGGAACACAGTTCATCGCTTTCAGTATTATTTTGACTACTTTTAGCGCTGCAACAATTAATTGATTAGTTATTGATTGACAGAAAATGAATCGGCATCAATTTTGATATTTAATCAATCACTCTTTCAAGAAAAGATCCGCTTATTCCGTCTTCTTCGATGTGATTTGCTGCTCGTCTCAGTTTTTTTGTCATTAGAATATCTTTGGGTTTTGCTTTGGAGATATTTTTCACTGTCTGCTGATATTATTTCGTCAAAAACCATTAATTACAAAAAATAAATTGACAAATTAACTGTTAATTAAAATAGCTGTTAGTTGCACCCACATGCATGTGTCATTTTATGACATAGAGTATAATGTAATAGAAAAATTCAAATTAAATGACTTTTTTCTTTTTTTTTAATATTGTGATAATGATTTCCACCATATCAAACTTAACCAGGTAATAAATTCTCATTTCCCCTCATTTAAAAATCTCTCATTAGTCAGTTGACTTGAACTGACCAGAAGCGAAGTCCATCTGTAGAACACTGTAGGACTACAGGCTAATGAAACAGAGTGTAAATTATGACCTACAGATCAGCACTCAACAGTACTCACATTACTTTTTTGTGTTATTATATTAGTGTAATATCTGTTTTTTTGCTTTCTTAACATAAATACTGGTGATGCTACTTTTACTTTTTACACATGATTTAGATTGTTAGGCCCCAATGAAAAAAGTTAAATAAATAAAAACAAAAAAAAAACATCAACCAAACAATCCAGCAGCGTCTGGAGGAGACAATGTGCTGCTTACTGGGGAAAAAACAGCAGACCAGCAGCCTGCAGACTGTTATTACGTTGGGATTAGTTGATTATTAGATCAACAGAAAATTAATCAGCAACTATTTTGATAAACTGTTAACAGTTGGAGTCATTTTTAAAGCAAAAATGCAGCAGATTTTCTAGTTTTCAGAAAATAGTAAATGTAAATGTGAGGGTTTTCTTGATTTCTTTGTCTTATATAATAGAAAACTGAATATCTTGTGTTTTGGACAGTTGGTCGGAAACAAACAAGACATATAAATACGTCACTTTCAATTCTGGGGAAATTGTGATGGACGCTTTTCGCTGTTCTCTCATAGTTTACTGGCAAAAATTTTTTAAAAAATCAAGAAAATAATTGTATGAATATGCATAAACGCATGTTTGTATTCAGGCTACATGGGCGGTAAAGGTGTTTCTCTCTATTCTGTAACTTAAAAAGTGGATAAAGTGAGATTATTCAAGTTAATTCTCCACTAAGTCCTTGATAAGAGTGTGATATCACACTCCGCTTCTGTGCCTCACAATGTCCTCTTTTGCATTATGTAACAGCCTGTTCTCCTCATGTAAAGCTATTATGACCTGCAGACATATACGTCTTTTAATGATTCTCTACATCAGTATCACAAAGACAAAAACTAAGTGCTGAGGTTCTTTTTTTTTTTTTTAATTTTTTATGAGAGCACCTGAGAGGAGAACTTCTTGGTCAGCCTGTTAGTGTCAAAATGCACCTCGTCTTCATTTTTTTTTAAAAAAAAATCTTTGAGGCAAACAGGACGATAAAGAGCGTTAATTATAAGCGGGGATATTAAATGTGCCAAGAGAAGCTGCTAGAATTCATCTCTTTGTAAAGGAAACACAATGGTGGAACTGTTCTTTCAATCACTCTTCACTGGACTTTTTTAAGAGACACTTTCCACCTGTTGCCTTGGTAGAAGAAGAAGAAGAAAAAAAGATGACTGTAGGAACTTTATAGGAAACACACACACACACGCACACACACGCACGAGCATACACACACACACACACACACACACACAGTGCTCACTCTGGGCGGGTGATAAAGTAAAAGTCTTCTGCTGGTGATGGGCCACTCTCAAACACTGAGAGAATAAAACAGACACCTAGAGACAACAGCGGCTGCTGCTGCACACATCACTGTAAGCATCTGCGCACACTTTTCAAGGTAAGATTCCTGTTTTACTTGCAGCGAACTCTTCTTTGTAGCATTTAACAAACCTCAATAATGTGTGCGAGATTTGTTTGCCTCTGCTGGCAAGGTTAAATATCTTGTAGGCTTTTCATTTGGTTTGTTTCTAAAGCAGATGCGCTGTTGAAGTATCTGATGAGTTGTGTGTCTGTGTGTGTGTGTGTGTGTGTGTGTGAACGCAGTATTGTCGTATTCAGGTGTTTAGGTTTCTATTATTCTGGTGCATATAAAGCTGCAGATGAAACAATTTCTTTTAAATGACCGAGAGGGAAGATCTCGCACTGTCCTGCACATGCTGACACCACACTTGCACTTGCACTTGCTAACATTAATGCTGTCATAAGCTCCTAATAGTTGCGCTAATAAATAAATGGATCGGAGCTGATGCTTTTCAGGGGCGGCAGGTTATTTATCAAGAGTCAGTTTTTGAAGAAGAGAGAATGGAGACATCCTTGAACGCTGCTCTGCATCTCTCACGCAACTTTTGAATACTTTCAAAAAAAAAAAAAAAAAAAAAAAAAAAAAAAAAGAACTTGAGTTTTCTGGACTTTTTCTGTGTGTGTGTGTGTGTGCAGGTTGAACGAATGTCAAAATGCAAGCTCCTACAGGACTAAGGCGTGTTTCATTAAATACAGAGTTGAGAGGGAGGTTTTTGTTGGGAAAGTATGTGGTGCATGTTTTTTTTTTTCAATTCTTCAATGTTTTTGAAAGAACCTTAACTCCAGATTTCTTTTGTCTCGCTGTTGCCATCGCGTTCGTCACATAACGGCTCTGTATTGTGTGACATGACTAGACATGAAGGAGCAGGTTTACAGTATGTTACTCTGTTAATTTAAGGACCTATAGAAAGAAAGGGGAAAAAAAAAAAGAATGAGTGGTGGAGTGAAATAATGATATTGTTGAGGACTTTGTGTCACTGTGGTCGTGACAAATATAGAGCTTTAGTGAGGGGAGGGAAGAAAAAAAAAAAAGTGAGATTGAGTCAGATAGAGACATAAAAGAGCTGATTGTGACATAAATAAGTAGAATGAATACATGCATTGATCAGACTAACAGACGGTTTTACATTTTACTCTACCACAACGACCCAGAGGAAAAAAAAAAAAAAAAAAAAAAAAAGGCCTTCTGTTTTGCCTTTAAATATCTTTCAGCTACTTTTATTTCTTTTTCAGCGTCAACCAATAGATTTGCATCGCCATCAGACAAGTGCGCACGAACAGATGTTTTTGTTTTGTTCGCAGCGAGCGAAGATGAAGGCATCATCGGCTCGTTGCTGTCCTTTTTTTTTTTTTTTTTTTTTTTTTTTTCGAGCCGATTTGTTTATTTCTGCAAAGATGGTGAGAATTCACAAACACTCTATTGATACATCAGCTCTGTACACGCAAGTAAAAACATATTAGTTTCCTGGTTCATTTACATGACTTTCCCTTGAACAACGCCGCCCTGTTGTCATATGAGACTTTAAGTTGACGTTTTTTTTTTGAAACAAGACTCCCACTGTATACCTGTTTGTTCTGTGTGTTCGTACATGCGTGCGTGCGTGTGTGTGTGTGTGTGTGTGTGTGTGTGTGTGTGGTCATTTGCAAATGACCAGAGACCGTTTGTTTGCGCCACAGCAGTCCAGTGGCATGATTTGCATTTCCTTTCAAAATCAGTGAAATCTAAAGCGACAGTAGGCCATTATGTCCTCGCTTTGTATAAAGTTGGTTGCTTGTTTGACTTTAACTTTTGTGGTGTGTGTGTGTGTGTGTGTGTGTGTGTGTGCGTGTGTGAAACATATTAAAACAGGTTTCCTTCTTTCAACTCTCTTATGACTGTGCTTCTATACATCTTTTTAGTAGCAAAAACAGGAAAAAGAATAGGTGTTTATCTATATCTTTTTTTTTTTTTTTTTCAGTGATGCAGCGTGGTTTCTCTGTTTCACACTTTCCATGAAGTATAGCATGTTGCAGAAAGACTTCAGAGGGAGATATGGGCCTGTGTTTTTTTTTTTTTGCATTTTATCTTTCCCTCGCTGCATTTTAAATATAACCTATAGAATGTCATGCAGAACTTTCATGTCCTGTGCAGTGAGACGAGTCATCTCTGTCCCCCGTCATGTATCATGTGTCATGCTATTCTCAACAGCGCCGTTTGCAAACAATGAGGAATCAAACCCGAAAGTCAGCAGGGAAACAAACGGGAAATACTCGATGTATGTCGTATATCTCACAGAATCTAAGAAGAAAAAGCCCCAAAGAAGAGATAATAGACGTTGTGGGAGAGCTGACGACGTATAGACGGGGGCTGGATGAGGATCTGGATGGCTGCTACGTACAACTATGTCAGTTACAAAAGCCCGAAACTTTTGTTATTATACTTCCTCTATTTGCTGTTCTGCATGTTCTCACTTGGCTGGCGACTCGCTGCTATTCCTCTGGCAGGCAGATAAGGATTTCTTTCCATGTTTTAATTCTTATTAAAGTATCATGGTTTTTATCATCGGCTGAAGTGGAACACAATTGAAGGAGAAACCACCCCAGATAAATTTCGCTGTGTGGCATTTAACCACTTTATCAGCCTGTCACCTCTGAAAACAAAGACCCCTGCAGACTGTGTCAACAGAAAGGATGATGAACTTTTCTACTTGAGTTCTGAGTTTCCTCTCTTGGCTACTTTACTTATTATTGAAAGATGTCACATAATGTAGCGAATACATTTAACCAAAGACAGTACCAAAATGGGAAAAAAACAGTTTTTATATATTCTTTATTGTGAATATATTTTGTCATTTTTAAAAAAAATACTTTTGTTGTACAACCACGATGTCTAATCAGTCTCAAAGAGGACATGATTAACTCCAGTGATTCCTGTTGTCAAAGTACAGTTTCCTCAGTCAAAGTTCTAAATGGCGATTAACATCACTGTCAGTGCTTTTCTACCGTTCTGCTTTGAGACGTACAGCTGAGCACAGCAAATATCACACTGATGAATTATACATTTACAAAGCAAGAAAAGAACTTCACAATAATTCAGAGA
This sequence comes from Euthynnus affinis, assembly GCA_029490765.1. Classification (NCBI taxonomy): domain Eukaryota; kingdom Metazoa; phylum Chordata; class Actinopteri; order Scombriformes; family Scombridae; genus Euthynnus; species Euthynnus affinis. The sequence continues at coordinate 5,295,406 of CM055840.1, read as the reverse complement.
ACGTTCGGCGTCAATCTGGCCAGTGTGTTTTAATTTTAACATCACTTTGAACCTGCAATAGAAATTTTCAGTCACTTTTAGCGGAAACCAGTTCATCATCACCTTTTCAGCTAATGTGTCAAACTTGCTAGCAACTAGTTGTTTATTTACATATCCAACGGTTAACGGAGCGACATTATCTTCCATTTGGAGTCGTGTTTCTGCCCGTCTGATGAACATGAGGCCAATATTCACTCTCTTTTATCTCCGTTTCTGCTCTCTGCCATCCCCTGAGGGAAATATCTGACCCCTCTACCCGCTGAACGCTCCGCTATGTTCACCGGCTAGTCTACAGCTAACTGTGTATTTGACATTTGGTGCCGAGCAGGTAGAGTGAGTTTTAAGAATTTTTTTTTTTTTTTTGTTGTTGCTGAAAACAGCTGCGTGCTGCTGCAGCTGAAAACGACGCTATGAGAGAGAACCAACACAGTAAAGTAGCAGCTGGGCAGATAAACAATGAGCTGAAAGTCACTATAAAGCTCCATAAAGCTGAGGGGAACCGCATCTCACATTACACATTGTTATTTTATACATTGTTATTATAAAAACAGCGATTATAGCAGCTTAAGTATGATCCATGATTTTCTTATTACAAACAAATAAGACCAAAACAATGCTTCAGTCCATCTCTAAACATTTTCCATCTTCTCTACTCTGTCTGCAGCACTCAAGTCCAAAAAAAGCAGCAGCGTCTTCTGGAGATCTTTTAAAACAGGTCACAAAGATATAGTTTCATTTTTTTTTTTTTTTTTTTAGAAAGTATTTGGCAAAAACAACGGTGATTTTGTTGGGAATGTGTTTTCAGTCTCAGATTAATCCACATTAGATGCTTTTAATGAGCCTTTCTGACAGCAGGATGGCGTATGTAGGATTGAGTGGACATCGACATGTAGCAGTGGGGCTCACTGTGGTGCTCCTAATGCCCTTTGGCACAGAAGAATATCAAATATTACAATACTTGTTCGTAGGGATCAATTCATTGTTTTTTTTCTTTTCTCTTTTTTTGGTCTTTTCGTGGAACGTAGAATATCACCAGCTAACCTTTTGAAAACTGGGGGGGGGGGGCAAACAAGAAAATGGTTAATCCTGTCTGTCTTATCAGCCTGGTTTTATTCACCAGTGCTTTAACCTTTAGCCGTTCCCGCAAACACACTTTTCATAATGGGCTTTGCTTATTTCTGCTGATTGTTCGTTTTGTAGAATGAAGAAAAGGGTTAGAACAAGGATTCTAGAATAGGGTAGGGGCAATTTTTTGCAACTATTGAGTTGGCTAACAGTCTCTCTCTCTTTTTTTTTTTTTTTTTTTTTTTTTTTTACACCAGTATTCCTCTGGTGTTTTCCTATTTTCAGACACTGTCCAGATGTATCTGCTATGTAGTCAGGTCTGTGTGCAAAGCAGACAGCATGTCATTACAGTGGTCAGCCAGCAACTTCAGACATGATCTCCAGCTTATTGGAGCTGGTTAAGACCTATGGCACTAAGTTGTTTGTGGCATAAGCTGCTATACTTGTGAAACACACATGCACGTACACACAAACACACACACGCACGCACACACACACAGAGCAAAGACCTCCTGCCGTTTCTCAATGCTGAGACGAACAGGCCCTCAGCAGAATCACCTGTTGTGCTCCTTACTGCTCAAAGGCGTTTCCATAGTAACACCTCAGAGCCTTGGCCCCTTGGTCTATAAGACCCTCAGCAAACATAGACCCCCACCGCCGCCGCCATTACAAACTCCATAAAACACACACGCGCACGCACACATACATACTTGGCGCACACGTGGGCGCTCTCAAGAAGCGGCAGTGAATGGAGTGAGGATATAAAGTGTGCCGGGCTAAAGGAGGGAGCACATTGTGAGAGTCAGGCCTCCTTTGTCTGCGCTAGCCTGAAGGAGCAGGGGGTGGAAAGGGTGTGGGGGTGTGGGGGCTTTGTGAAGGAAGAGGAAGAAAAAAAAAAAAAAAAAAAAAAAAAAAAGTCGCCTTCATACACATCCTTTCTTCCCTTTTCTCTTGTTCTATCTCTTTATTGGGAGTGTGTTTTGTCTTCTCTCCCCCCCCCCTCCCTCCCTCCTCTTCCTCCTCCCCCTCTCTGATAAATGCCACAGTAGCCTTTCGCTAGCCGCCACAATAGACGACCTGTTTCAGAGAAGGCGAGGGGGAGAGAGAGAGAGAAAGAGAGAGGGAGAGAGAGAAAGAGGGATGAGAGAGAGAGAGAGGGGGGGGGGGGACGCATGAAAAGAAAAATGGCTGCTTTTTAACCTGTGCTTCTGAAAAGCAGAAGAATAAAGGAGCCGTGACTAAAGCCAGAGTCCTGTTCTCCTCTCTTTTCTCTCTCCTCTGTGTCTTTGTGAAGGGCGCAGTTGTGTCATCAGCCTATTTATACATCTTATTTAGAGAGCCTTTGAGAGAGGGAGAGAGAGAGAGGGAGAGAGAGAGAGAGAGAGAGAGAGGTGTATAAAGTGTATTAAAGCTGCATTGAAACACAGCAGACATGTTATATCTGTTTAACATGTAATTCAGCTGACTCTCAATGGATCCCAGTCATTAAGAGCCAAGGCAGCACAACTGTGTTTTGAAATAATAACCTTAATATCTAAGGTATTAAACTGAATGTCATGCAAAATTATGAACTAGATATTGTGCTCTAGCTCATTTTTTTTTAAAATATATATTCAGATGATGTATGTATTCAGGTCCTATAGATCGCAAAATTCACTCAAATTTTACATAAGCAAAAGTACAGATGTATTATCAACAAAGTTTCCAGAAAGTAGCAAAAGTTATGTTTTAATTTATGTTTAATCTGTAGCAATGCAATGCATTATTATATACATGCTGATCATGGGATTTGCGTGTAAAGTGGAGTTTCCCTTCAATCTCCAATACAAATATGAAGTGGTACTACCATGTTAACCTACACAGAAAGTACAGGTAGCTCAAAATTGTATTGCATATGTAAGCATTTCTGCTGCACGTAAACAATCTGCATGGACCCTCAGATGTGGGCAGATGAGGAAATCTTCCTTTGATGACAGATCCTTTCAGCTACGCAGATGCAGAACTATAAACTGGCTTTCAGAGTGAAAAGACAACTAAAGTAAACTGCATGTGTGGTTTTGTATTTTTTTTTTTTTGTGTGTGGCATTCTGAAATGCTGCCGCCGGTGCATTGATGCATGTCAATGGTCCGTCCACTGCTATGCCTTGAGCTATATATATATATATATATATATATATATATATACATACAGCACATGGGTCACACAATTCAGTAAAACTTACCACACATCAAGTGTAAGTGACATTCTTTTTTGTCGCATTACATCATTTCTCTGATCTGTCAACTGGGATGTTTTTTTTTTCCCTTCTTCTTCTTCTTCTTCTTTTTTTTTATGCTTTGTTTTTTGTTAGCATGGGCGTCGCGACTGTTTCAGTATCACTGACATCAAAGTCCAACAATATTTAATCAGGTTTCTAAAATGATTCATCTGCCAGTTATTACCGTATCAGATGTGATGATAGTAATCAATATGCAGTAAATGGTGTATTGTTTTGACCTATTATTAGGCCCTGCAGTGAGTATCAAGGCCGGGCCCTGTGACAGGTGACACCGCTCTCTAGCCTTGACCTAACTCAACTTTTAAGCTGCCTTTCGAGCGACGAGCGGTAACCTGATGGCTCGACTCAACCTTTTATATCTACGTTTTATCTGCTCGTGCGAAATTCTATTTTTAGTTTCATTTTTCCTACATTGTACACACACATTTACAGCAGGCCTGTAGCGAAGTAAAGTTTAAAGAATGTCATATCGCTGGTAGTACTGGAGCATTTGTTTGTTACATCCAGGAGAACGACAGCTACAGCAGCTACTAACAGCCCGGCGACATATACCGAGCGCCTCAGAGAAGGGATGTAGACCCATCTGAATCCAAGTGAACTTGACTCATATCCCCCCCTAACTCGCTTCGCCGCTTCCTGCAGTGTTGACTCACATGCCGCCACCGAGTCCTCTCGTGTCAGCGGAAGTTTCAGCTCATTTAGATCACGGTTACTAACATAAACTAAACCGAAAATACTTCAGGGTCGAGGGCTATGCGTGTGTCCTTCGCACTCATAATAAAGAGAGTCCCTCGCTAATCTGCAGAACACCGGCTTCCTTATGTTTACATGTGTCTCGCTCTCTCCGGCTCGTGCTCGCTGACGGGCTTGTGCTAGTAAAACCTGCCTTCTTCACTGTTGGGCAACGAACCAGTAGACCATGTGACCGTGACAATTTGTTTAACTGCTGAATAGTTCTAAAACTTAACGTGCATCACATCTGTTGTGTCTGTGTGTGTGTGTGTGTGTGTGTGTTATTAGTCCTAGTTAGTGTTTGATGTGGTTTTTTTTTTATCTGGTATCTGATGATTTTAGAAAGCACCTGCATCTCCAGCACAAACTTACTTATTGAAGTTCAAACGCAGTCTTGCTGTAGGTTTACCTGATGTAATAGTCATGTGTTGCGTTGTTGGAAACATATCCTGGACAACACCGAGCAATTCTGCTGAAAATGTCAAACGATTCGAGCTTAAAAGTTCAGCGTTGAATCGGCACAGCGGCTGCCATCCACTGCTGCCTTGAGAGGCTGTGAACATCAAACTGTGCACTCCACCTCAAGTCTTACACCTGTTGACTAGATTGCTGATAGCAGTCCTCAGACTCTTTCAGATATCACTGGAAAATCCCTGTTTTGTTTTTTTTTTTTTTTTCTTTTTCTTCTCAGTCATGTAAAAAACCCCCCACAAATACTTGTGCTGCGGTGTATCAAACAAGCATCTCAAAAGTAAGGACGATGGCCCTCAAAACAACCGCGCTGTACCATTTCCAATTAGTGTATTGTACAAATGTGTCCGTCCTTCCGCTTTGAAGACGAGGAAACAAAATCGTTTTGTGTTTTTAAGTGAGTGGCAGAATCCCATGAATACACATCTTTTTACATTAGTGATTTCATACGCTGCGGCTACACGGTTTAAAACACAGTTTGTGTCGAAACCCTAAAAATAGCTCCTGTTTTGGAATATTGGAACCTGCATGCACCTCAATGCAATGAGGTTTATGCATGGTTTATGTGCCCTCTTTGTGTGGGCTGGAGTTGTCTACTGGATGCTTGGTTATGGCTTTTTGGAAAAAAAAACAAAACAAAACCAAAGCTGAACTTCCATGAAGCTTCTGCATTTAGCACTTCTGTAGAAATGCAACCACATTGCACCGAGATGAATAAAACAGAAACCACAAGTTTGTCAGTCAATAGAACACACAGAGGTACAGTCATATTCTCAGAGCGAAGCGAGGTGGGATGACTGACTCTCTGAATCAGATCCCCCAACAACACCCACTCCTCATCCATGATTAGGATGCAACTCCGAGCAATTTCTTTTGATTGATCGTAAGCAGTGATAACGATCAGTAATCGTTCTATTAAAATCTACAAACAAAACAATTGAATTTATTGTTGGTGTTGTTATATGTCTGTTTGTGATTGTAATGTCTTTCCTGTTGTGGTTGTGTTAGTCTAACTGTCGCCACAGACACAAAGAAAGGATAATGAACTAAACTAACTAGTTGGCGTCGCGCTGTTCAACAAACTTTAAATGATCGGACGCCAAAAACATGCAGAGCATTTTTAAACACGGCCTGACTCATCTCTGTAGCAGTGAAAATGGCGACAGCCTACAAAATTTTATTTGAATAAAATAGGCGTCCCCGTTCTTCAGAGCAAAGTAAGTGGTTTTACTTAAGAAAATAATTATCTGTTTGTGGTTAGGGGTGAGTCATGTGCGGTTTGTTCACTGACAAAGGGTCATGTTTGAACTTTGGCAGATCGGTTTTGCCCAAGATAATGTTGCAGGGAGGGATGGTGAAAGAAGAAGAAGAAGCAGCAGCTGCAGTGAAGAGCTGCAGATGACTTCAGTTTAAGGGAACTCGTGCTGCTCTTGAATTATGATCAATCCAGTTATCCAACCTCCGTGGAGACATAGGATCGAGAGCAACTGCCAAAAACAGTCACAGGTATGTAAATGATGCACAAATAGCGTAATGTCAGCTTCATATTGGAACATGATGTAATCTCTCTAGGGGTTAAAAGCCTTTAGTTACAGTTTTCGTCTGACAATAAATAAGGAAGCGTGTTTCTGAAGTTAGCAGCCCACATTCTATAAGTCATGTTACACTGTAGTGGCTTTATACACAGATTTTTATTTGTTATTAGCTGAAGGTGGCTATTGTAGCTAGCTTGATTTTTACACAAAGTGCCAACATACAGCATTTTACAAGAATAACTAACTTTGTTGGATATCGTTTTCACAATATAACATCAAAAGCTTGGGTTAATGCGCCTCAACATGAAGTCAGGTTGTAGGAGTGGCCATGTGCCATGTGATGAGTTTATGCCAATGAGATGGTGAAGTCGCTGATGTTTGGGTCCACGTGAAAGTTTTGCAGCGGAGTTCCTATTTGCATATTTGTCTGAATTTCTGCCGGGCGACAGAAGAACCAATCATAATTGTTCAATCCGGCGCCCAGATGTTGATTGACAAGAAAAATGTCAGCCTGAAATAAAAACGAGAGGCAGTGAGGTAAAAGGAAGAGGGGACAAAAAGCCAGATATTTATCAATATAATATTTATTTATTTAATCATCAGTTTTATTCACATAATCATGACCTCTTGTGGTCTTCAATACTTGTGTATCTGATACATAAAAAACACTTTTTTTTGTTTGCTTGTGTTGGCGCGTGGTCATGCGTGTGTATGCTGATGGGTGGATGTTCCCTTACTCATCCCGAACACACAACTCGGATTAGAAATTACCGATGATGTACGCCTTGTTTTTTTTTTGTTTTTTTTTATATAACGAGCTCATATTTACAGCAGCTGTCATTTTTACAACACAAATGGATCTTTTTTTTGTCATAAACAAAAAACTCATGCGGCAAAAATGTTCCGTGTCCACATCAATCAATTTGCCACTGACTCTTCTGATCTAATGTTTATTGAGATGATGTATTGGAGCTGAGTGTGTGTGTTCTTGCACGCGTTTGTGTGTGTGTGTGTGTGTGTGTGTGAAGTGGGCGGGCCTCTATGGGGCTGCCCCTGAGCTCCAAGAGGAAAAGGGGAGTAAAATGTAGTCTTTGTGATGTCTCTATCACTCAATCGCTGCGCTGGAGTTCCCAACACTGCTCTTTGTGTGATGAACTGACCAGCAACCACAGAACAACAGCACCTTATCAGGGCCTTGTAGCTCACTGTGTTCACTTCCCAACACATGCACACACACACACACACACACACACAAGCACACACTCAGTGCAATATAAAAAAAAAAAAAAACAAAATTAGGAAACTGAGTGTGTATTCTTGATGAGCCGTATTCTTTGGACTATGCACTATGGTTCAGTACCCTTGACATCAAAAGGCCAAGAGAACAGAGGAAGAGAGGGGAAGGAAAGGAGAAGAGAGCGAGGCTTTTGTGTCTCCAGCCCTGAGAGCTCATTCTCTAATGAGGCCTAGTCAGCAACGCAAGGAAGCTTTGTTGCAGAGCTGTGTGTGTGTGTCTGTTGCTCTGTGTGTGTGTGTGTGTGTGTGTGTGTGTGTGTGTGTGTGTGTGTGTGTTTAGACATCTTACCGACCTCTGCAATGAGAAAATAAAAAAAAAACAAAAAAAAACTACACATGCAATTATTTCATTTGTTAGTGTGATGCTAAGAGTGTTCAGTCAAGGTTTTTCTCTCGGAAGGTCTTGGTCTACGGGCATGTAAATGTCGTCATCCAGCCACACACAGCCCGAAATTTGTGACCGTGCAGGTGTACACACACGGTAAGCGTGCCAACTGTGCACATGCTAGAAAAGCAAAGCAAGGGACCCCTGTCTCATGTGCTGTATATGCATGAACTGTATTCCTGTTCTCATAAAGTTGTCATCAAAAAATGTTGTTCAATAACATACAGGAACTCCTCAGCTGCATTCAGACTGAATCCTGTGTTAAAAACAGCACGAGGGGCCGTGTGGCTGTGGGGGTGTGTTTTTTTTTTTTTAAAATGCTGTGACAATGAAATGCGATCCAGCAAGTCCGGTTGGAATAACACGTTATTGGGGCTTAAAAGGCTGATCAGAAAAAACAACTGCACAGCGGTTTGTAATATTCACAGAATGGAGCTTCACAACTCTGGAAAGTTTATCACACTATCGACTCTGTTTACTCGTGCGCACATGTGGAACGCGTCTGTGTCTGCGGACCCCCCAAAAGTATGTGCGGAACCACGTGCGCGGAAAAAGCACGAATCGGCCTTTACACCGCTGTGCTCGTTGCGCCACTCAGCTCTGCGGCTTGGGGGGTTTGAAGTATCTGCAAACCATGAGAGCAATTCTTCACTGACGGCATGCAACTCAATAATAGAGTCGATGCAAACTAGATGAGCTAATATTCTCTGAAACGGACGGAGACAACAGATGTAGCTCTGTTAACGCTATACGGGGTGTTTGCATAGATGGGTGTGTGTGTCACACAACACTGTCCTTTCCCGGAAAAATTGAATGAGTTGTTTTATACCTGTGTCTCAAAACAAAAATATATTTTACATTGAAATGACAACGCCTCTAGCTGTTGTAGTAATCATGTTTGTCATAATCACTACAGCAGCTAGAGGCGCTGTAGGAGGAGAGGTGGTGACGTTATTAAAGAGCGACAGAGTCCCCGATCAGAGCAGGTGAGGGTGGAGGGGTGGGGTCAGTAAGACATCGTACTGTCCAATTGCAAGTCAATATTGTTTTTTTTTTTAAAACCATGACCACAATCATCTCCTAACCTGAACAAAGTAGTCATTTTAACGGATCTTTTCCAAGTTGTTTTTGTGCCTAAAACTTACCACAACATTAACCATAAAAGTTGTTAAATCATAAAACTTTCAAAATTGAAAAATTTCTCACTTGTGACTTGTGATGCTCGTGGAAGGTACAGACATTATTGTGTCGCTGATTACCGCTGTGTGTTTTGTTGTTTTACCATCGAGGGCTTGTTGGTTCACATGTGCAGTCATGTTACCATGTGCGGCTTCTCCAGTGTGATTTGAGCATTAACGCGCCTTGAACGCGTCATGATTAATTTGCATCCAAGCAGCCGGTGCAACCGCGTCAAACTTAAATAAATAAATTTAAAAAAAAAACAAGTAGGAAAGAGATGACACTGAAACATGTGCACGGGAGGAAAGTGAACAGTATATTTTTCTTCATTCGACCACAGAAGAGTCACAACATGCTGAGCTATTTATGTTCAATTACTGTTTTTATAGCAGCCTCATTCAGCTTCCAGCAGTTTTTTTTTTTGGTCTTAAATAGCAATAATCAGGATTTGATGAGAAACAGGAAAAAAAAGCATTAATAAAGACTTTTTAGTGCACTAGTGGTTTCATCATGGCGGTAGTGACTACAACTTCTATGACTGAAACTTTGACAGACGCTTCATTTCTCAATTAGCAGCTATATTAAACAGCACAAACAATGGAGTCTGATTCCATCTCACTTTGTTGTCAACATGTCGCTTTTCTCTCCCCGGTCCTTTACACCATGACTCTGTCATTATTCCGACCTCGCTCCCCCCCCCCCCCCACACTTTCAGTCACATGTCCAGGAAATCATGAAAAGGATAAAGCCGACTTTGTTAGAAAGTATCTGAAACAGATGAACGCTCTTATCACACCGCTGTCACACCTGTTGGTGGGTTGATGTTCGATCGGTATCGTGCTTCCAGGCAAGGGTTACCTGCAACAGCATGCTAATTATGCAAATGAAGCCCCTGTACGGTGGGATTTGAAGAGGCTCTTTGTACTTCCCTCTCTTGAGAGGAGAGAGATGGGGGTGGGAAAGGGGGGGATTGGCTGGGTCAGAGGTAACAGAGGAGTAGAAAAGACAGGCGTTACTAGTGAGGGAGAGCCAGTCACTATGACTGGCGTCAGCAGCTCTGTTCCAGTGAGGGAGCGCTGTTGGATCTTCTCAAATCAACGCGTCTCTACCAGGTCAGTGCAGGAAATGAGGAGCGGAGACGGGGGGAGGATGAGGGTGCTTGTATGTTCTTTTTAAAGTTTTGTTTTTAGACATTAAAAACTTTTTTAGTCTTGTAGTAAATTTGCTCTCTCTTTTTTTTTTTCTTCAGTTTTTTCCCTCGACTGACATGTTTACAACTTTCGCTTTAGTTCTGCGACGTTAAATCAGCTCCAGATTTTTTTATGAGACGCTGAAACGCTGTTGCTTACTTTTCACTGCTGAGCCGCATCCAAGCAAAGCAAACTTGGTTCACTGGTTTTCAGTCAAAGGCGGAGTTCCAGGTTAAGAGAACCTACATGAGCCATGGAGGGATTTAAAAAAAAAAAAAAAAGAATCAAGATGAGATGTGGTTTCTTTCAGTGATGTTTCAGTTGCTGGAAAGCTCTCGCCAGGATCAGCCCGAGCCAGGCCCCTGTGGGCAGACAGGCACTAGCTGGCGCGGAACGCTGGATTGTTTTATCATCCCTAAGCAAATACTGCTAACTGTGAAACATTTCCCCAAGCATTTGTTTATACATCGGTCTGCACTTGTCTTACCACCACTGCACAGCGGGGTTTGAAACTTACTGCAAGAGCTCTTGTGATGAAACCTCGTCAACTGTGAGACATTTTTTTTATTGTCAATGTTTCTCATTCGGGGACAAAGTTTGATGGAACTGGCAGTATAAATATGTAAAGATCTGGCTGTGAGATATTTTACATCAGCCTTTTTTTTTTTTTTCTTGTTTGTTTGGCAGACTGTTGTGCCTCAGCCAGCTGACTGAGACGTGTTGTGGTTTTCCGTCGTTGATTTTGTTCCTGCAGGGAACCTTCTGCCATTACGGCTGTCAGTCTCAGGGTTGACAGCGAGAATGTCTTTATTTGTTTATCACCAAGTAAACGTCTTTTTAGATGTCTAACACTTTATCCTGCTGCTCTCAACTGCCGAGACTGGCTCCTGGCACTCTTGTCTGTTGTGCACTCCCTGCTATTCTGCCTCGGGCGGTAGTTGGAAAGCGACAAGGACGATATAAACCCAACAAGCTGCTCCTGTCGGGAGGGGGAAGAAAAGAAAAACACTGAGAGAAAGAATGAGAAAACAAAGGAAGAAAAGAAAAGAAAAGAAAAGAAAAGAAAAGGGAGAACAACAGAAGGGATTATCGTTGCCAATCCCCCAGGGGGAAAATGTTAGGGTTTTACGTGTTACAACTTGTCGGGTAACTGAAGGTTTTGTGTGAAGTGTTTCTTGTGTCGTGGGAAGTGTAAGGTTTCAGCGTTTGTCAGTGCTCAAAGGGAGAGGAGCTGATTTTTATCTGAGGGTAGAGGCATGTTCCCTCCGTCCACTGTCATCCTCCATCGACTCTCCCCCCCCCCCCCCCCCTCTGCTGCGACAGGAGTATTCAACTCATGGGGGGAGTGAGGGGAGGGGGTAGAGGGGGGACAGGACAAGTGTAGTTCTGTGACTGCAGAACCACCACTGTGGTCAGACTGACAGTGAGCCACAATGGGCTTCTTTTTTTTTTTTAAAAAAGCTCAGTTCCCCCAAATCTATCTAAACAAAAGAAACAACAAACAAACAAACAAAAAGAACTTCCTTCTGACTCTAATGACATCCAGCCATGTGGAGAGTTTTACTTTTGTTTTCCAAATGAATATCCCTTAGGTGTTTTCCATAAGATTTCCCCTCAGATAAGAAAATGCTACAGAGTTCTTGTACACCAGAACATTATGGAAAACTATTGACTGTGTGAAAACAAAGAATTAGTTTTTCTTTGTCTTATACTGTCTTTATTCATCAGGTAAAATTCATCTTCATTCATTATATTGTGCTTTTTCAGTATAATTCAGCAACCAATGCCAAGTAGCTTCTAGCAGGCTTAAAGGGAAACTTTGCTGATTTTTCAACCAGCAATTGTATCGTTTCAGCGTGGGAGGTACAAGCAAACCATCGCTGTTAAACTCTCCTCCATATTGCCTGCATCCAGAGCTTCCCGCTCATCTGCCAGCAAACGTCTGCCGGGTGACGCGGAACACGTCATCCGGTGGACAATGGAGTTCCGCTTAACGTTACAAGCTAGGTTTCCTCATTCTGAGTAGTGGTGCCTTTCAAGGATGGTAAAATGTGGTATGTAGCGTTCATTCATGCCTGCTGCATCTGGAAAACAAAGCCGTGGACCGGAAAACCAAAACAAATGAGCTAAAGATGCTAAAAGACACGACAGACCTGCAGCAGAGTTGGGTGATGCTAATTTATGGGTTTCGTCTCTTATGAGTGACAACATTCACATTACAAAATAGATGTGATCCAGTGCTCATATAAACAATACCGCTTTGTGCACCTTCAATTTCAATTTAGCACCTGACTTGACTACCCGCCAAAATAAACTGTCAGTTGCCAGAAAAACAAGTGACATTACTGTATCTGTTAGTTCCAGCTTACTATCGCTTGTTTTTTTAGGAATTTCCTAGAAACAGTTGATGGTATTTACTGCGTGGGTTAATGAAACTGATCCCACCCTCTCGGTAAAACATATGATTCTCGCTTCTGCAAAGAAATTGACTTTCACTGGAAGCAAAAATAGTCTCACTTTCTGGGCTGGTTTGTCCCCCATGTGATCTGAATTCACCACTAGAGTTACTCATCTGCTCAGCTCGGTTTTTAATGTGAGAAAGTAGTCTCAGAAGTCTCTAAAAGTAGTTTTTCTGGTCACTTTGTTCTACTTTGTTGCTGCTCAACAGCTGCTCTGAGGTCTGTGTCATAGTGAGTTTTGTAGTGGCATGCGGTGAGCGCCTATAAAAACTGAACAACACTGTAGGTGGTCCAAAAAAACAGGCCTCAATCAGATAACCAATGGCAATGCAAATCATGCAATACAGACACGCTACAAACACAAGGTTAAGTTCCACACGGGCGCAGTCAGCTGCAGATAGACTAAGTGTGTGTGTTTAACTAGATGAGACTGATGTGGAGGGAAGCGATAACCTTGGCTGGCTTGCATTGTTCGAGCTAAGACGCTAAAAGCATTGTTAAAAAAATTTTTAAAAAAATCCTTTGTGCTTGTAAAACACACACGCACCTTGACGCATTCCTCGCTGTCAACGGCTCTGTGGGTCGCTGAGATTCTGTGCATACCTCTGCAATGGGGTGACACACACACACACACATGCACACAGAGTCTGTGCAGAGGCGTGTGAAAGCCACCTGTGGCAGCTCTACAGTCTAGCCTCATTGGAACGTGGAGGGGGGACCCAGGAATAACTTCCAGCGTGGGACAAAACACGGTGTGTTGCAGCTGCCAGCACGACCCCCCGCCGTCACACAATCAACCCCTCACTGATACCAACAACGGCTGCTGCCATGTTGGCTAAACAGTTTCCCACCTCTCTGTCTTCATCCCTCCATCCTCATTCTTTCCTGAGCACTCGACAGAACCGTACACCACACATGAAATTAGCAATCAGACAAGATTAGGCCGTTAGAGATCCTTTTTTAAAGCTGCTGATAGTGAATTCCAAGGGTTACCACATGGAACAAGTGTTTGAAAGAGCGTTTAGATCATAGGGAGTAAAACTAAAGGACAGCATCAACCTTATAAACTGCAGCCTAAACCAAAAAACCGTCATTTCATGTTTTCCCCAGGAAATTTAAATGCTGAACCTGAGAACAAGAGTTTGGCTTAAACACACATAAATACACCTACAAATAACCGAGTGTGATATCGTGTCCAAAGTCAACAGTAGTCAAGCAGGTGGCATCAAATGAGCTTGAGTGCTGTTGTTCCTCCAGCTTGCAGCTGTATTTAATGCACTACAGGGCTTTTTAGTTACCATCAGCTGTGTGAAATGGATTTTTTTTTTTTTTTTTTTTTTTTACAATTGAGTTTGAATACACAAACATAAAGGTATAAATACACACATCTACACACGGTGCGCAGGTTTAGAGGCTTGGCAGACAGGTGGCTTTTTGTTGAAATGCAGTAACAACATTATTATGCATTTGGCAAAACACTGGCAGTTTTTTTTTGTTTTTTTTTTTCTCATGTTGCCGGGTTGTTAGAGAGCACCGTGCCAAACTCCATGTAGCTGCTAAGTTACTGTTGCTTTCAATATCAGTTTGATCTGATGTAATAAATAACATTGGAAGACAGTTTATTGCATTAAAGAAAGATTTATAGGTAATTTTGTATATATTTTCCAATTTGTCCGATGTATATCTATACCAGATAACATTCTCATATTAATATTGTGGTTTTGATTTTGATCATTTTACCTAGCACTATTTGTCTGCACATCAGGTTGTTGTAATGATTGAAGTTGTATTAGTAGGAAACAAAAGAAAGCATAATGTTGGATGCTACTATACTGTTTGTTTTTCCCCCTTTATTTTCCTTTTTCTTTATTGCAATGAATGTTTTAAAAAATTCTCTTTTTCTTCCTGTAAATATTCTAATCATACAGCTGGACTTTTCAGTAGAAGTTAAAGGTTCTCTGTGGATTTTTTTTTTTGACCACTAGTGGCGCTATAGAGCTATGTTTGATTAGCAAGTCACTGTTTCGTTTCTATCTTGTGCTCTGTTAGCATGCATGTGAGAATGACGTGCATGCGCGTGACCACGCGGGTGATGCGATACACATTTCTATCGACTTTTTCATGCTATCTCTCTGAATGCGCAAAGAAATGCAGTGGTGTGCCAGCGAAAGGCAAAGAGAAGAATGGTAGCTAGCAAACATGGACGTAAACAATGAAAAAGGTTTCTTAGGTTTCAAGGATACACACAATGAGGTCTGGCGAGAAACAATGCATGTAAACATAACTGTTCGCTTACAAGAAACCCCTGCACCTTTTAATTCTAGGAAGGTGTTCATTGTCGAACAACAATAGGTTGATTGTGTCAAGCAGTCACTCAAAAATACAGTCGGTATAAAACAGTGTATTAACTATTGCATTAAGTGTGACTTGCTGGGGATTCAATCCAAACATCTCAGCCAGAGCACTTCTCATTTTTGTTTTGAAGACTCTTTTGTCTCGCATTACTTGTTTTGGTTCATCACTTCCTGTGTGGAGATTTCCAGAAGTGACCGTGAATACGTCACATTCATTGCATCTCAGTTTTGTAGAAGGTAGCCCTCTGTGATGTAGCCTCAAAATTGTATTCTATGGTGCAGCTTTAAACACACACACACACACACACAGACACACATACACATACATATACATCACAGAGGTTTGGAGCCTTGGACCCTGGCAGACAGGTGGCTTTGTTCAGAAACACAGTGTGCAGGCAGGGAGAGCTGGGTGAAGTAGAGGGGGGCTCTAATCATTATTATGCTTTCCGCAGAACGGTGGCGCTCCGCATTTTTTTGCCGTGTTCCCGAGTTGGTCGGCACATTCCGCTGGCATTGTTATCCGGCCTGTTTCCTGCGGCCGGCGGCTTTTGTCAGCCTCTCCCCCATTGTCCCGGCTTCCTTTGTTCCCCGTCTCCAACAATGGCTTTTTTTCTGCCTCTTTATATATATGTGCACTTTTTGCCCTTGTGTGTTCTGTTTGTTTTGTTCTGCTGTCTGCTGTGTTTTTCTTTCCTCCTGCTGCAGAGCTGGGAAATAACACACATACACACACACACACGCGCACACACACACACACACACAAACACACAAGTCTGAGTTGATTTGTTCAAGTTCACTGTGGTTCAAACCTCTCTCACTCAACCTGTCCTCTCCCCCTTTCTGACTCACTGAGGTGTTGTCTGTCTCTCTCCCTTCTAACCTCCTATTATTCACTTTCTTACACACACACACTCACACACACACACACACTCACACTCAGACAATAAGCCTTGCTGTGACTTTAGGTGGTGGTATCTCATCCACCACCTAACCCTTGACCTTGACTTCAGCAGTTAACCAAAACAGTGTCTCTCTCTTGTCATGGAAAAAAAAAAAAAAAACAGACTCTGAAAGACACACGTTAGACATCAAGGGCCCCCCGTGTGTTGAGGTTTCTGATCTACATTACTTCACTTAGTGGTAACAGTGGTGGGATGATTTCAAAAGTCAGAAGTCAATTGCATGTCAGTGTGAAACATCAGCAGGAAGTTCATTTTTATTAACAGGTAGCTTAATAGCGATCGAAAGAAACAAAGTACATTGTGCTGAATTTAGCCACACAACGTTTTGTACCTGACTTTAATTAGGGGCCAGCCTTTTACGTGTCTGGGTAATTGAATATCAACTTTTATTTGAGAATTTACAGTATTCTTAATTTAGCTGAAGATCCCTTGTAAGCCTCCTTAAAGACTTGTTGCGTTGGCTAGCTCTAGCATTACCATCAGGTTGACGAGTGTGCTTCAGAGTGATCTATCTTTTTCTGTTATTTAAATTTTTCAGTTATTCATCAACCTGATGGATTGCCATGAACTTTGGTACAAGGGTGAATTGTGATAACTTTTATAGCCTCTTTAAACACACCGTGAAATTTGCTACAAATATTCATGGTTCCTTGAAGACAATTGTAATGACTTTGGTGATCTCCTGATCGTTCGTCTTGCAGAGTTCTTCATTTTGAACAGGTTGAAAGGTGATATAGAAAGGATATGGAATTGAGCACATGCATGAATGACAGTGCATTATCATTATATCAGTGAGATAACTGTTTCGACTCCAGAAAGTTCCCTTGTGTAAAATATATTTGTTGAAAAGTTTATCTCTGCTCTGAGTATCAGTATCAACTACCAAATCAAAATTGATATGGTAAGTGCCCAAACCTCACCACAACCAAATGATACCTACTGTTTTGCGTGTTGTTTGTCTTCCAACAGAATGGTTGAGCCCAGCCCTCCAGCGCTGCACCTCCACTCCAGCGGGGATGTCAGCATGGTGGGTGTTGGTGTCAAAGTAGAACAGGAGGAATCCAGTAGAGGGAGTGGAGTGATTACCAATACTGAACCTCCTAAGACGTCTCCCTCACGTGATTGGTCAGGAAATCAGCCGCTGGAGTCCCGCCAACTGACCCCACCGCTGTCGCGCTCCCCTTCGGTAAGGAGATCACAAAGGGCATGACAGCGTGAGAAAAGCTGCCGGAAGGCAAAAGAAAAATGTAGGAAGTGTCACAGATTGATATGTCAAAGTCAAACTTGCACTTTCTCCTTATCCTGGTGATTCTTTGTCAGTTGGTGGTCTCTTTCTGTGTCCTGACAGGAGGGCTCTCCGGGTAAAGAGCTGCCACACAGGCAAAGCCCGGTGGGATTGAAAGAGGTCAGGATGCATGATCGTCCAGAAGGACAATCCAACTTCAAAGAAGGTCTGTCTAAACACTTAACATGGCCTTTCATTTACTCTCTGCTCTGCAGTGTGAGAACATGTGTTGATATAGATGCCAAGTAATCGTACTCAGTTCAGCAAAAGAAGCTGTCCTAATTTAATGACATGCACTTTGGCAAAATGTGACTGGAAAAATATCTGTTTTCAGAGTTTTCATTGTCCTATTGAGCTAGCCTAGCAACCATGTTGTTTTTATCTGTTATCCTGTTTTGAATATTTTGTCAAAATAATCTTCTGAGTAGATTTTTCCAGAGCTGTTTTGAATGTACTGTTTTTGGACGTACATCATAAGTTCGAGTGAAAATTTCCTGTAGCGTATTAATTTATGATTCATTCAGCGGTGTGTCTCTAGGGATGGTAATGTCATTCAGTTAGTCATCCACCACTGTGGTCCAAACTAAAATATCTCAGCAACTATTGACTGAACTGCCATGACATTTGGTACAGATGTCCATGTTCCTCACAGGGTGTATCTTAATGACTTTGGGGATCCCCTGACTTTTTCTCTAGCACCACCATTAGGTTGACATTCTTGTTTTGGAGTGAAATACTGTCACAACCGTTGGATGGATTGCCTTGAAATTGGCTACAAATGTTCACAGTACATGGAGGATACATTCTATTTACTTTGGTGATCCCCTGATCCCCTAGTTTTGGATGTTGTTTCCATTGGTTATAATAAGTTGTACCAAAGTCATTGCTGAGATCCGAAAACGCGGTGATGTTGCTCGAGTACAACAATGGGGTGGTCAGACAATCAGAAAGCTTGTAAACATTATAACCAATAGAAACCTGTGGAATTGAGATCCAGGTTGTAATAAAACAAAATTGTGTTTTAAACCTACACTGTTTAAAGCCACTTTGTAGAAACTTGTGACTCGTGACAACATGTGATTATCTCACAAAGTACATATCCAGATCCACGAGGTGACTACCACTGTGGGGCGCCAAAGTCAGACATTTTCCCACTTTACACATAGTGTCTTTAATATTTTTATTCATCTTATGTTTGAATTTTGTTCAGACATTGGATCAAATCCATCAAAACTCTAGTTGATACAACTGTTCATGTTTTAGAACAGGTTGTTTCTACAGCACTCAGCAGCATGAGAGACTGTAAACTTACCATTCACCTTGATATTGGATTTGAAACACTGGTATCAGTACACCTCCACATTCTGTCTCCTTTCTACTCGTTGCCGACCAGACTTTGACGACTCCATATCTTATGTGTTTAAGTGCACTACATGCTGCTGCTATTCAGCGTTAAACAATGCAGTCTGCTGAAAATTGATGCGTAGAAATGAGGGTGTTGTTTTGGTTCCTGAATGGTTTCAGGGGGATTGGGTTGCTTTTTTTGTCTGATGATGTTCAATCCCTCACATGTGGAGTAAAAGGCTGCTCTCCAAGCCGCTCCCGATAGTCTCCCTGCCCTTAAGTCTTTCACCAGCCTCTCCACTAGTTGACCTTGGATTGTTCTCTGTCCAACTATTGATTCACTCAAACACTCAAAACTTCTCCCAGATGCACAAACAACCTCTGCCCTTCGGCACCTCAAATGTGTTCTTCAATCAATGCCATTAGGAAGGCAGTGGAGAGGCTGAGAAAGTAGTTTGGTGTCAGATGGATTTTATTTGACAGAATATATTTTTCACGCCATCTAGTGCTGCCCAGTGCGGTTCTGCTGAGTACCTGTTGTGTTCTGTTAACAGTAATGCCTACCATTGAGAAGCTGCTGAATGCTGACTGGAAGGAGAAACTTCTGGATAAAAGCACAGTGGGGGCAGGACAACTGAAAGGTCAGCTTTCAGACACCACCAACACCTTTACACCATTTAAACCCCTCTCTCCAACACATTACTGTTAGATTTTTGCCGTAATCATAATTTGCTCCATTGATTGAAGAATGTTGTATAAAACATACACATTACACATTTCAAAAGCAATACCTAGCTGCATGCAGTAATTTGGTACACCACAGGTTTGAGAATTTTGCAGTTAATATTGTTGGTTTTATCTTCCATTTCTTCAAAAATTTGGGTAATTGGCCCAAAAATGAAGAAACTAACAAAAAAGCATATATAGCACAAGTCTTGCTTAGCCAAATTTCATATATATATATATATATATATATATATATTGAATTAAAACAAAATAGAAGGACAGCTTCTATCCTTAGAATCTAAATTGTATCAATATAATAAATGATGACTAGTGTTTTTTTTTTTTTTAAAGAAGACAATAGAAACATTTTTGAAAAATATACCACTGTGTAAAGGGGGGCATAACAAAAAAACCTACCCCTCCAGGTACCCCAGAGTCTCTGGCAGAGAAGGAGCTCCAGTTGTTGATGATGATCAACCAGCTGAGCGGTCTGAGGGAGCAGCTACTGGGAGCCCATTCAGAGCAGAGGAACATGGCCGCCCTGCTGCTGGAGAAACAGCAGCAGCAGATGGAGCTTGCTCGGCAGCAGCAGGAACAGGTACTGTACCACTCAGAGGTGTCAAATCACTTGAGCGCAATCACTCACAGCACCAAAACCAACAAATATTCAACTTTCGGTGATAAAATGTGTAAATGTTTTAGACCTAACTTCTAGACAGATTTCTAGGTTTGTACTTGCTCTCTTTTATCTAGGTGTAAAACATAACGTTGCTGACTAAAACTTCCCTCTGTGAATTTGCTTTTTCAGTACAAATAAACAACTGTGAAATCTAGGCAAATCAGACAGATAACATTTCAAAGCAGTCTTTGTTGCAGTCATCCATTATATTCTGTTTTGTAATTCATTCTTGCATGACAGAAGTGTAGGGGTTGAGAGGGAGACTAAAAACAACAGAGGGGCAGGACAACTGTTTTCAGAGTAGATAGGATCTGTTGTGTGTTCTTTTTCTTCTTGATTTTAATATATAAACAAACAAACGTAACTTTTTGCATACTTAGCTCTGTTTGTCACTCTCACACTCTCATTATATAACTCTTGGGTTAGGGTTAAGAGGAAAGAAAGTCATCATAATGTAACATTTTAATGGCCCTCTAAGGTCTATGACCTTAGAAGATATTCCAAACTTTTGTGCTTATTTTAAAAAGGAACTCCACCAATTGTACTCAAGTGATGTCACTTGAGTCAGTGTTGGTTGGGGATGAAGACTACAAGTTTTTTAAATCCATTTTGAGTGACAGCGTTTTAGGAGTGCAATGCATTTTCAATGGCAAACTTTGACAAACCAACAGTTCCTTGGGCATTAAGTGCTATCAAAGGAGCAGGGACTTTTTGTTAGGTAGCAACTATGGTCAAACCAAAACTGGAACTAAGTTCCAGCAGTCAAAATGCAGATAAGGTTCCTGGGTTCCTGAAAAAGTTCCTGAGGTTGAAAAGGGCCATAAGATGAAAATGAGGCTCACTTTAGTAAAAAAAACAAAAAAACAAAAAACTGTGTTCCTCTGGTGCAGCTCAGGTTGACTGCAATGTTTTTCAGTTTAACCAGGTTGATGTTATTAAGTATTACTCAAATAGATTAATCATATAGTCTCCTTTAAAGATAAATGTACTACTAGATTATAAATCTGTATTTTGCAAATGCTGTATTGTGATTAAACTATATATTGACTTTAAGGCTGAGTTCCTGAGTGAGGCCCTCATCATGGTTACCTATACAGTGTGTAGTAGTGACTGTGTGTCATATACATGGAATGTGTGAGTGAGAATATTGTGTCTTGTGTCTCAGATTGCCAAGCAGCAGCAGCAGTTGATCCAGCAGCAGCACAAGATAAACCTGCTTCAACAGCAGATTCAGGTCAGCTCCTCTCAAGACCTTCGTATATTCTTACATACACACGCAGCCACCAACATACTTCCATAAGTCCTCATCATAAGCCAGCTTGACAGTGCCAAGGTTAGAACTACTATGTAAGTTGGATTTGTTCTGTCTCGTCCCAGCAGGTGAATATGCCCTATGTGATGATCCCAGCTTTCCACCCCAACACCCAGCCCCTCCCTGTCACCTCTGACCCCCAGATGACCTTGCCACTGCAACCAATCCCCTGCAAGCCAGGTGAGTCATTAAGTTAGCAGATCGGTTTCAGCGTAATCCGTTGTTGGAATGGAAGCAATAAAACGTTTAATCAAATTAAATAAATGTAAACTTAAAAAAAATATTCCATGCAACATGCAACGGTGGATATCAGAAATCTAGACGCATTTCATATTCTGTATTTTCTGTGGTCTCATATAAAAGAAGAGGTGTTTCTTTTTAGATAGAGTGTCTGTAGCAGCACACTGTTGAATGAAAGCTGAGGACTGCTTGGTGGAAGCGTATTTTTCAGGTACCACTGAAATCATGAAATACGCTTCAGAAAGGTCCATCCATGATTTCTAAAGCCCATCAGACACCAAAACACTGCACAATAGCTTAGAAGGAAGGACTTTACAACTCTGGAAAATCATCACAGTGACAATCGTTGTATCTTTTTGTTGCGATGTACACAAGGTTCTGTCATTTTCCATTACGGCAAAAGTTGAGCCAGGCTCAGCTTTTTTGTTGGACAATCTTGCAAATATTTGTATGAGTTCCAATGGATTCCAATAGAGACAACTTTCAACTGTGGACAAAAAGCATCAAAACATCCAGAGAATCTACCCATGGTCCCTCTGTATACACCTAAAAATCCGTTGAATTCTGATGGGATCAATAATTCTTTCAGTTTGTCTTTATTATCAATGTGATCTTTTAAATAATGCTCCAAGGTTTCTTTCCACCAGGCCGTTAGTGCTGGAAACATCAGGGCTTTGTCAGCTCTTTCATGGCCAGTTCTTACATACCCTGTTTTGAAGGAAGAATGAACACTCAACTTATCTGACAATAACCATGTGCTTTGAAGGCCAGAAACCTTGTGCTGCAAAGTTGTCACCATCAATAGAGCTGCATGAGTTGCCATCCTTGCTGATCATCTTCTTTCTCAAGTGTTTTTCAAGAGAAACTTAAGTATATTTATGCAATTCACTTGAAGGTCTATTTTATGTAAAATGGAAAGACATCAGTAAGATACAAATAGAGACATCAGTTCAACAGTATGGTTCATAGTACCTTTCACACACTTACGCTTGTACAGTTTGCAGGCTATTGAGGGCACAGCTTAGAAAGCCACAGCTTTGTGCTGTCTTCCTTTCAAAAGTCTTAAAAGCTGTGCTCGTGGGTGACCTTGTCTTTTCTATCTTTTCAAACCTAAAAGACACAAGGCCAGTCTTTAAAACTTTGTAGGCGGAATTTAAGGCTAGTCATTCATTTGCTTTCTTTATTTCAAGAAATGCATGAGTGTTTTATAATGTTCTGACAGATTAATGTAAACAAGACAAGGTCAAAACCTAGCGTAAGGCTGGACTTTGTATGAAACACAAGAGAGCTGGAGATTTTTATTTTATTTTACTTTGTTTAATCTTTATTTAATCGGGCAGTTTCTTTGAGATTAAGATCTCTTTTCCAAGAGAGTCCTGAGAACAAGAAACATTCATAAGACAGGAACACAATCAGCTGACAGAAACAACTGCACAAAAAACAAGGAATTAATAAAAAAAAAAAAAAACAGTTACAAGAATCATAAAAAATATCAGATAAATGAGCTTTAAAATCTCCAAGGTGAATGTAAGAATCAGGTTTGAGGGCAGTTTGCAGTTCATTCTATTCAAAAGGTGCATTGTACCTGAAACCAGTTCAGCCAACATTAGTGCAGATATGAGATATATCTGAGGTTAAATAGTTACTGGATTGTGCGCTGTAGTCATTAGTTCCAATGAGAGAAGACATGTGAGGTAATCTGGAAGCTTTATAGATGAATAACACGAGATGTTTTTCCTATGGTCTATAAAGGATGCCCAGCCAACCCTGATACAGAGAACAATGATGAGTACAAGATTTGTCAATAGTGATAAAGCCTAAAGCATTATGATACATAGGGTTTTAATGCTAAAATGTAGTTGGAGCAGCATGACAATACAGAATATCTCCGTTGTCAAGGACAAACATGAAGGTTAAATGCACAATAGTCTTACAGTTGGAAGAAGACAGACATCCTTTAAGTCTTTACAAGAAGCCTAGTTAGGTTTTTAATTTCTGAGACAAATGCTGAATCTTGAACGATAGTCTGCCGTCAAGCCCAAATCCCTAAGTATTTGTATGACTCAGCAAGAGTAATATGGGTGCCATTTAAAGTTTTAATGGCAGGATAGTCCGAGTCACTGGTGGAGGTGGAGAATACCATTCTGCATTTAAAACTAGTCTGTGATTAAGGAGTGATAATTGGAACACATCAAAGGCAGACTGAAGACGAGTCAGGGCCTGGGCTGGGGTGGAGCCTGGGGCGTGTAAAATTGCACCATCTCCATAAAAATTGATTAGGGAGAATTATGTTATTTATGTATAATATAAACAGCAATGGACCAAGATTTGAAGTTTACCGAAACATACTCAACTTTGCAGAGAAGTTCACTGGGTGCATGACATGTTTACTATGTACTCGCGAACAGGGTGCCATAACGGTTCGATGCAAATGGTCACTCGCGATCAACAAGAAGCACGTTCTCTGTTTGGGTAGTAGAGCATGAAATGACAACAGTCTGTCCAACAGGTATGATATCACGCATTTTACCCAAGTTCTCTAGGTACAAGCACCCACAGTGTAGAGATTACATCTCCAAAATGCAAATATAACTGATGAGACAGTGAATGATGGTGTTGTTCACTGTATAATGAGTTATTTATGTGGATGGTTTCAGGGTGTTACAGAAATTGAAGCCCTCACAGAAAACTTTTATCTAATACAAATTGCACTTTATAGTCTCACCTGTAATATTTCTCTCCCATAGACTTTCACTGGATTGATTCTCAAAAATACGGCCCATGACAGTTCAGTATGGAACAAACGTTTAGTTTCCAATTACGGGACAATTCTGTATTTAATGGGATGGGTGGCAACCCTAAATGTGCCTCACCTGGGTGACAAGCTAACACGACTCCTTTGTTGTTGTGCTAATGTTAATGTAAGGCAGTTCCATTTTAAAGAGTCAGAAAACAACTTTTTTTTTATTTTTTATCTTTCTATCTATCATAGTTGTTATACCTTTTTATTATCTTAAGTAGCAGTGCACCATTGCTTCAAGTTAACTAGTGATAAAAAATGTTGATTTGGCATTTGCTGTTAAATTCACTGGACTAGTAAAATTAGATAAAACCTGCTGGAATGTTTTAAAAATGCATTTGATTATATTACTATTATATGGTTATATTATATAAAGTATATGATTATATATTTCATAAAATTGTGTTTATTCGTTTAGTTTTGAGCACTTTCGGTTACCTTACTTATAATCCTTCCATGATATAGCAGGTGCTTGGTATAGTGCGATATGCCGCTTCCTGTCTTTTAAGCATCTTTTCTAAAGGCCTAAACAACACAACCAGTAACAACCAGCAGTGAAACCCTCAGCACAGGTAGTTCTAAATTAATATAATGATTAAAGACAAACTTAACTAAATGTGTCCTTTTCAAATATAAACACATGCACTGTCAAAACGCCAAATAAAGTATTAATATACTGTGTGAAACAAAGCAATATGGTGTGTCGTATATCTGTTGCTGACAAAGAGAACATTGGTAGCTAGCTGGTTGTTCATTCAGTACACTTGAATCTTTGTTTCTATATCTGAACTTCTACTACTTTTTCATACAGAACTTTTTTTTTACATTTTTCACAGCAGTGGACTATCCCATGCAGCTGCTGCCCAACCCTAACCCCACCCCTGTCAAGAGGAGCAGTGGTTCTTTCCGACAGGTATGATATCACCGCAGTTTACTGTTTGTATGTCATTTTTACTGTTTTTATATGTTCGTTATAACAAACTTCTTTCCCAAGTTCTGTACATATATTTTTGATGCGTTCACCCACAGTGTAGAGATTGCATCTCTAAAATGCAAATATAACTGATGAGACAGTGAATGATGGTGTTGTTCACTGTATCATGTGTTAATGTGCTGTTTATGTGTGTGGTTTAAGGGGCGTTACAGAAAGTGAAGCCCTCTGGATTAAACCGATAAAACTTTTATGCTTTTTAGGACGCTGAAAAGCTTTTTGAATACACCACACCCTCTGTTGTGTGTGTGGTATAGGTGTGTGTATGTGTTGCCTGTGTGTGTATGTAGCGTGAACTGTATTTGCACTGCTGGTTCTTAAGCAGAGATAGGCCGACGCAGCTTAAATAAACAAAAGGGAAGAGAGGATGAGGTGAACATGAAGACAAAAGAACAGAAATGCTACAAAGGTGTGACAGATGTGCTCCAACATGCCAAATCTGCCGTGCATAGCCGGAATACATGCACACCCTCGCCCTTTGCGGCTACGCCTGAATGTGTAGCCCCACCCTTGCTCATCTGCTCTCACTGTGTGTTTTTTAGGAAGCCAGTCAGCCCTTGAACCTGACCTCCAAGCCAAAAGGGCTGGAGCTGGGGAAAACACCCAGTCCACAGAGCCTGGAGCTGGGATCACTGGCACTGCAGGGGGCCTACAGACCCAGAGATCTCCAGAGAGAGGTGTCCCACAGCCCACCACGATCTGCTCTCAGTGAGTTATAGTGACAGTTCCACAGCTCCTCTCGTCTGAGACGCTTGAATCAAAGCTGTGTTTTGGTAGAACTGCCTCTTTCATGCCTAGACAACTTTTTCTTAAAGTTATCCTGTGATGTTTTTGACCACTAGTAGCACCATTCAGAAGTATTGAGTGCATTTGGGCCCCCATTTTGCTAGTTTCTTGGTGCAGGCACACATATGCGGGTGGTATGATATGTAGGCCAGCTGATTCACTCCATTCCAATGATCAAGAGTTGGTAGCAGTTATGCACCAACAACTGTATTAATGTGCCAACAAAGGCAGGATGAAGAAGTTGGCTAGCTACCAAACATTGATGTTTGGTAGGTTTCATGGCTATGCAAATGTTTTATGAGGGAGCAAATGCATTTAGCATATGTAATATACCTCAAGGATTTACAGCTTTGCTGAAAAACACTTAATGTAAATGTAGCACTTGGCAGAAAACATAGCAGGAATTGTCTGTTATCACTTTAAATGTTATAATTATTTAATTTTAAATAAGATAATGTTCATAAACATAATAAACAGGGAAAAATAAGTCTGAACCTGAAGTGCGTCATTGCTTTTGATATTAAAATTTTGTGTGTTTGTGTCTTTCTCTCTACAAGAAGTTATAACATTATATAACTTTGTCACTTCCACCTACAGGATATGAAACTAATCATCATCTGCAGGTGAAGGAGAGAGTTTATCTATCTGTGATGTGTTTCTAGGGGAAGACAGCTGACACTTTACCATTTTCTGTCTTATTTTTGTTCTTTTTCATCAGGTTTCCTTGGAGACGGCGACGTGGTCACCCAGGCCATCCATGATGCCCAGCAGCTCCTGCGGAACCACAGCACCGCAGGGCGAGAGAGGGAGAGAGACAGAGAAAGAGAGAGAGAGAGAGACTCCGCTGGAAAGATGGTGAGTCGATATCCAAACTACATAATCCGCATACAGATACAAAGTCATGAGCCCATATTATTAATGCACCCACATAAATGTAATGGCAGATTTACATGCCATGTAATATCTGAATCACAGTTTCACATAAAAGTCACAACGATAATCTTGCAGGATCTGATCATAACATATCTTATCTGTCTGTAACATACAGATCTGTCCATAACACATCCAACACGGCACAAAACTGAATTGAATGCCGTACGATTAGCTTAAAGACTACAGCAGCACAACGTAAATGTCCAAAATAACTAAATGCATGTTGTGTTCATTGTCACACTCTTACTTGAGACTTCCTCACATCTTTTTATTTTCTGTGTGGTTTTTGACCAAAATTTATCTCACCTTTTCTCTGCAGCTGTCCCTTAACTGCTGCAGGCTTCCCGCCTTTACTGTAGCTAATGTAGCTAATTTTTACCATAGCTAACTTAACTAATTATAAAAGTCCTAGTGTTTGTTGATTTGGACTACCAGATTTACATAAATATCAGACATGTTTAAAACTACCCTAGGTCTTAAGCTAAAGCTATCATTTTTAGCATAAAATTAAATGCATTCATTTAGAACTGAAAAGAAAATTCTGCGCCACAGGTGTCTGGTTACTTATCAGTCAAAATCCAAATTGAGAATTCTCAAGTGCCATCATATAAATGTGTGTAACAGACACCTGTGTTTGAATGACAGAGAGCCATTACCTTAAAGGTGAAGTCTGTAGTAGCAACTAGTGTAACAGATTTTGCAGAAATAGAACATAATATTCATAAGTATGTTTTAATTAGTGTATAATCACCTGAAAATAAGAATAATTGTATTTTCATTACCTTAGAATGAGCCCATTATACATTATATATCTACATAGGGTGCGGGTCCTCTTCTACAGAGGCCACCATGTTGCACTGCCATGTTTCTACAGTAGCCTAGAAAGGACAAACCAAGTGCTGGCTCTAGAGAGGGCCTTTCATGTTTTTTAATGAGTTTTGTGGCCACCGTACGTTCTCCTACACAGGGATGGAGGGTATTCAGTTGGCTGCAATCTGCAGCTTAACCATGTGATGCCACTAAATCCTACACACTGCCCCTCTAACAGCTGAGCCCAGAAATATTGCGTATTTTATGTCTGAAAAGGGATTAGACTTCCACATTTTATCAGTCACATAATTGTCAGCCTGTGAAACTGAATTTTGACTATCACGGGGCACTTAATCTCACCACTGAAATTCAGAACAATGAAATTCTTTTATGACTGTTAATAAACGACCAGTATGTCAGCAGATAATATAAATAGCTAGAGTTACACTGTAGTGATGCAAATACGCTCTTGCTGAACAAACAGGATAGGAGGATGTCTCTGTCTGTCTCTCTTTTTTTTTCTGACCAACATTTAGAGATCTAACTGGGTGTCAGGGTCAAATTTAGGGTTTCAGGGAGCCATGCTCTTCCTGAGGATATAACCAACTCAAGTGTGTGCTGTACTCACACACGCTCACAGAAAGAAGAACACTGTTACAACTCAGTATATTAGGTGTCGCCCTCCGGACAATACTGTTAAGTAAACATTCTACAGAAAAGACAAAGAAGTCATGACATTTTTGTTTCCCCTATTAGTAATTAAAAAGGGGCTGAGTATTCAGTATCCCCTGACAAAGATAGTATCAACTGTTATTGTACTTTTGCTGAGTGCAGTCATGTGCAAAATGTCTTTGTTCAACTTACATAATAGTATAATATGGAGCAAATTAAAACTTTGCATTCAGAAATTTAAGTTTAAATGCTTTTGCCCAGCAAACTCATCTTGCATATGCAAGATGAGTTTGCTGGGAATTGTAGAATTTTGTTGTTTTAGAGGGTCATTAAAGCGTGTCAAATTTAAATGTTTTTTTCATCCGGAACCCGGCTGTATATAAAACCCCGGTGGTTCTTTTTTGTTTTGGTTCTTGTAAAAATTGTCTTCTATTCTGGTCTTGGTTTTCATTCTTTGAGGTGGCTGAAGCTTTGGTCTCAGTCTCGTCCTGGAGCAACAGCTGTTGCAGCCTCACAATACCACAAAGGCCTCAGTGTGGCATTGACAGAGCCACCTGCCCTCTCTCTTTGTCCACAGTAATACTGTACTCTGTCGCTCTCCTCCTCTTCTCCTCCATTATCCTGCTCCATCTCCCCTCTGCCGCTGCTTTAACACCAATACAGTTGACTGACCTATTTTGGTATTACACTCCAACTGCATGCCAGGGAATAAATACTGTTTTACAGCACTTGAATGGATGAAAGATAATATGCCGATGGTGTGATAGCTTTGCAAATTCAGAGTTGCTACATTCCCATCTCTGCCTTTCTCCTTCACCTTTCCTCCCTCAGACAATAAACACCATTCTTCCTCCTCTATAGTGTTGTAATTTCCTTTCTTTGCATTTACAGCTCAGCATTTAAACAGCAGCTGATATGGCGAGTGTGTCGTTTCTTTACCTTAAATAGCGCTCTGTGTAACACATGCTAGCCTTGAACACACCCCTTGTACATTGGGTCATCTTTTACTGCAGCCGAAATTCAAATTATCTCTTTGTGCTCGAGTGTGAATATTTGTCTGACTTTACTGCATGACTGACTTGATCCGTCTTTGTCTTTTTTTTTAATGTTTTTTAGGAGTATAAAGATTCTCCTCGTGGTGGGAGAATTTCACACTCAGAGCGGAGTGAAGACAGACAGGCTCTTATGTCCACTGAGGACCATCTCAGCAGTGACTCTGAGGGTAGGTGTCCCCAAAGGAGCACATTTAATGTTGACAGCTTCGACTTCATAAATTGGGAAGTAACCAGCAGTGTTCAACACGTTAAAATCAATGACTTTTCTCAGTCATGAGTGTGTACGTCGAAGACAGTACGCTGTAGTTATGATCACAAAATGTCATATCTCATTGACATTAAAATATCTTCCACTACCACCTACAGATTTAGCTTCATCACATGACTAATGAGAAACGGAACAGAATCAAAGTTTCAGGTACAAACGTGGGTGAGACAGGGTGAATCATAACTGCATATGAAATAGGATGTTTGTGGGTGAAGAGAAACTTTTCCTTTAATGAGTAAAGGTTAATAACCAGGTGAGGTAACAGAATGACAATATTCACCAATTCCAGGGGTGTCAGAGAAAAGGTTAATAACAGTAAGTCTACCACTTCTTGGAAGGAATAGAGATATATTTAAGGAGGAATGAGTCCAAGCCCAGCAGCACTTTGGTGTGGTCCTCTAACTGTAGTCTTCTTTCCTTTAGGTGCCCTCCCCGTCTCGGTCCCAGGTGGCTACGCCGAGGCCCGACCCCCTCCCTCCTCGGGCCACATCAAGAGACCCATGAATGCCTTCATGGTGTGGGCCAAGGACGAGCGCAGGAGGATCCTGCAGGCCTTCCCCGACATGCACAACTCCTCCATCAGCAAGATCCTGGGTGAGCCCAGCACTGGGTAGGGGTGGGTTTCACTCTGTGTCTCTATTCTGAGACACAGCCTGGCACATGTGAGGGCATGAACAGCCACCTGCTTCTCCCAACAGACACACATACACACACACACACATACACACATACTGGTCTGAATCCCTCTCCTTGGACCAAACATTTACATTCCTTTCTATTGTGAAGCCCTTGTGGCTTGTGGGTAACCATGCTTCACACACATGCAGACGTGTGCACACAAATTATGCACATACAAACCATGAGTCTACTTTTAAAGATAATTATATTTCTGATTGCTTCTTAAAAAACCTATCTACAGAGAATTGTTTTCTCTGATACACTCTACAGTGATGAGATCACTGAGATCCGTGTTTATGCCTGTTCTCACACTAATTACTTAACAATTACTACTCTATCTCATCTCACACCTCTCTATCTGAAGAAGTGTTAACCACACCTTCACTCAGAAAGCAGAAACTCAGCAAATCGAATCATCTTTAGTTTGGTATAAAATGAAGAAGAGAGAGCACATTGATTATTTTAATTGCCACATTGTTTGGTGTATATGAAAATCTGGTGATCTTGTGATATGTGGTTCAAGCCAGTGTTACCATTACATTAAAGTAGTGCATTAAAGTCTAAGAAAGAAGTATGTATGACGTCATTTAGTAATGCACTAAGCATGAAAAGATTCAAAATCTACTTCAAGGGGTAATTCTTCCTTTTACAAATGAAAAGCTTTCAAGCTCAAACTTCTGCACTCTGCATTGAGAAAGGCCTGAGGAGAATAAAGTGTATCACTACCCAGTACAGCACTTGTGCTCACAGTGATAGACTGGAATTAGACCTAAACGCAACTTACAAAATCTGTGAATTAAAGCTAACACAAAAAAAAACCCCAAGCCAAAACTAACTCAAAACTGTGTCTTTGCTTTTAGGCTCCAGGTGGAAGTCCATGTCCAACCAGGAAAAGCAGCCTTACTATGAAGAGCAGGCGAGGCTGAGCAGGCAACATCTGGAGCGCTACCCCGACTACAAGTACAAACCCCGACCCAAACGGACCTGCATTGTGGAGGGACGGAGGCTGAGGGTGGGCGAGTACAAGGCCATGATGAAGAGCCGTCGGCAGGAGCAGAGAGCGACCTACACACACAGGTAGAAAGCCACGCACGCACCAGAGGCCAGCCTGCTTCAAACAAGTTTGCGATAATGCGAGAGCATTTGTCCCTGGCAGACAACACTAACAATTCACTCCATTGACAGGAGTTTGCTCTGCACCTCCACTCATTGTAGTTAATGCCTGCAGCTCCCAAAGCTCTTTTTTTTATTCTTGAAGACAAACAAAAGTGCCGTATTGATACAGCAGCTGCACTGTTTTTCAGTCTGTCCTCGACAATGAATAGCATCCATCACCATTGTTCCTTCTAACTCTTCCAACTAGTTAAGTTCAAGGAATTGGAGGTTGGAACTCTTAAAAATGCTTGGTCTTGAGTGTTGAGTGCCCTCTTTTTTTTGTTTTTCTTTGCCTCACAGATACATTCACCACATCTTTTAGACTCTTTAAAAAGATTAAGGTCAATATCATGTCACAAAGCTTCGTTTGTTGACAGTTGTTTACTGTTTTAAGGGCTTGAATGCTTGGTAACAACTAATGAGGTTGGTAGGTACTGGGAATTTGATTGGTGCGATATCTGTGCAAGGGGACATTCCATGTGTAACATATGGAATCTGTGATTTGAATCGCAGGGTAACATACAAAGTGTTCAGGTTGCACGACTATCCACTGCTGTGAGTTTTCACAGTCTGGATTGCCGTCACCACAGCTGGACCCCACGGATGTATTATAAGAGCTGGATGCCAGACTCAAAGATGGCACCTATTCAGTTGATGAGAATTGCTCGCCTGCCACATAAGCCACAAAAGTTTCTAGTTTCCTGATTTGTTTCAGTGGTTTACTTCAGGGTGTGTGGCCCACTGAATATGCACAGTAGTATGCCTCCTGCTGAATCAAGAACTGGTTCCAATTGAGAACCAATTCCAAACTGTCTCTTGGAATCGTAAGCCTCAATTCCTCTCATTGATGCCTGGGCATTTGATGTTGACGGAATGAAAAAGGCGGACCTCAACTGCGAGGCCGAGCTATTTTCTTCTTTCTTTTTTCTCACCTCAGAGTTAGTGTAAGTTATTTAATGCTGCGGTGTGTGTTGTTCAGCCGGTCTCATTTGTTACTGCTGATCACTGCTCCACTCCGCTAACGTTAGTCTCTGAGTGACGGCGGAGAGGCATATGATTTCAATGGATTGGACAGTAGGGCAACATTGCTTACCTCATACCTCCTTACACAACAAATGAAAATAATTCAAATTTCAGTTGTGACATTGCACACAGCATTATATTAATGGTTCTGAATTGTCAGCGTGTTCTGTACATTGGTAAAAATAAAAAATATGGAGGATAAATGTTTCTGAATATCAGCAAACTGATGTTCTAACCAAAGTTATTTCATTTTATAATCTCAATGTAAGCATGTCACTCTCTGTCTTTTCAGTCAAACGGAACCACAGCCAATCCACTATGCCCACAGCGATGGCCAGTACCCGGGAGGTGCCGGCTCGGTCTCCGTGGCAACCATGCCCTTTCACCCCGCATTACTGGAGCATTACCTGCCACAGGCCCCGCCCGCGCCGCGTCGGGCCGAGGGCCGGGCCACGCCCACCTCTCTGCCCAGGGAGCGACAGAATGAAAGAGAGAGAGAACGGCCTCCATACAGCGAAGGAGAGGAAAGTGACAGCGGAGAGAGGAGTGAAGGGGAACTGGTGCTCCTGACAGACTGAAAGGGGGGGAAGGGGGAATGGGGAGAGGGAAAAAAAAATGAAAATGGAGAGAGGGGAGGCGAGGGTAGCTGAGGAGAAAGGGGTGCTCTTTGTCGACTGACAGTCAGAGGTGAAGAATGGAGGATGAACTAAGGAAACAGGGAGGGACTGAGTTGTCACTGAATGAGAAAATTGCCCTTTTGTGAGGAAACGTCATACTTACTCCCTTGTAAATTAGCTCAGTCCTCAGTGAAACCCTGCCTTACCCAAACACACACACACACATAAAGGCAAGCTCTTATCTTACTCATTTCCCTTCATAGATATGTCATCAGCCGCTTTGTGTTAGAATACAGAAAATGTATTGAAGTTATAATGTAGAAGATTTATCCTTTAATCCCTGGAGTTTCTTGTTTTCCTCTCATGCTGACTTTTGGTGAACAAAATGCCTCACAGGAGTGAGACTCAATGGAGGAAGCTGTAAGAGGAACCACACAATTTCAATAGAATCCTTGTTTATACATGTTAGTCAGCTGATGGACCTTAGAGTGGCAAGTAACTTCCCTCTAGTTAGAACAGCAGCACTGTGATGGAACTGAGTGTATCATCAGTATGCAAGTACTGGCCCCTGCTGGTAAAGACTTGTTATTACTAAATGAAGAATCACAGCAGACCTGAAGAAACGTGAGCAAAGCTCCTGTCTGCGTGTTTTCTTCAGATTTACTTCATATAGTCTGGATAGTGTTCCACCTGAAAGTTGGCAATTTATGACACTCAAAGTCAAATTCGATCTTGAAGTTGACATCTGAAAGTAAAGATTGAGGAGCGGAAAAGGAGATCAAAGGTTCACTCCAGCAATTTAGTATCGCACTTCCATAAAGTTGAGGGACTTGAAAGAAATAGTAGTAGTTATTTACCTGATGACATTATTTTTCTGGTGCCATCCCTCCATAGCCACAGAAGAAATCATACAGCCATTTTCACTGGCTGACTAGTAAACTGAACTGAACTGTAAAATCGCTGGAGAGCCAAGTTACATAAAAGCAGAATTCAGGAACTTTGCTCACTTTAAGCTGATATAATGTGTCTTTAAATCTGCCTAACTGAAAAAAAAAATCATGGCAGCTGTAAGCCATTGCTCCACTTAAATTTAGTGTATCTAAAGGAGAGGCCAGACCTTATCTTTAAGTGACTTCTTTGGAAGAGAAGTGTGTTTGCCACCACCAGTGGCATCAGTATTCCAGTGAAGGGATCTATCAGCGCACCTAATGGTTTTTAATAAGGGTGCCCTTGAAATTACAGATAATACATAAATCAACAATCAATCAAATCCTCCTCTTCTCGTCCTCCTCATCACACTGTTCGGTTGAGCTGTGCTGTATATGCTGTATTTGTGTGTCTATCACTTCCCTCTCCTTAGCATGGTGGGTTGACCTCAGCCTTGCCTATTTTTTTTTTATACCTCTGTGTTTGCTTCTTTGAGTGTTTATTGATTGTTGTGTTGAGCACCTCCTCTCTGTGTATTCAAATGTCTGCCGTTTTTTTCCTTTTGAGATACAGCCTCCTACAGCACTGCAAAACATTTCCACATACGTACATCTTTTTTTTTGTTTACCTCTTGTAAATGTGTGAATTTGGGAAAAAAGTCTAACACTTTATTTTACAGGTCTTTTAATTTTATACTAATATCTTGGAAATTTTCAGAGTAATTTGCAGGTATTTACCAGGTAATTTTTAAGACATTTTACAGAGTGTGGTGCAAATTGGTACAAATTACTTTAAAAACTGAAAAAAGTGTTAAGTTGGTTGAGTTAAATGCTGATTCATTGTATTTAGGGTCATACATAGTTGTTAATTTGCAAACATTATCAATAAATTACACTTATCAATTCTTTAACAGTCAAAAAAATACTCAGTTTTCAGTGTGTAGTTTTGTGTGTAAAACTACTTATTAGCCTATTAGGTTGTTTCTTAAAAACTCTATAATTGGCACATTTCCCATATATTATCAAATTACATAACCCTGTCAAATGTCCTTAGAATTAACACTTACACAGCTGTTACTTTTAGGAAATTATTGAAAACACTTAATATGCTAACTGTATGACACACAAAACTACACACTGAAAACTAAGTATTTTCTGTCAGCCAATAAATGTGTATCAAATTGCACCACCCTATCTGTAAAATGTCCTAAAAGTTAGCTATTAAATATCTGCAAATTACTCAGAAAATTACTCAGGAAATTAGTATAAAATCAAGCTACCCATAAAATAAAGCGTTACCAAAAAAGTGTCATTCTCTTGGAACTAGTGTCGATCTGTTTTGTTCAGCCTTGTTCCAAAATAATCACACTTTGACAATTGTTGAAAAATTTCCTGCTTTTCCTGAAGCTGCACTGGAAACAGTAGATTTAAAGACTGAAAGCAAAACTAAATTACTTATCGAATTGGGCATTTTTGAAGTGACTGGTCAATCAGTCTCATATTGGGGTTTAGGTTTTATCTGAATATGCTACAGTACTGTCCGCTCGTCATTTTTTACTTTCCTGCGCCACAGACATCTAACACAGAAACAAATCATTCCCAATTCTGTGTGTTTCACATTAGAGAGGCAGCTGTTGTTAATTGGTAGGATGTACGTATGGTGGCTACTAAGATGGAGGAAAGGTCAAGTGATGGGTATATTGAATGTTTTGACAGCACTACCCAACATGAACAGAATATATATTTTGGGGCGACCAAACCACTGGTCAACTTAGTCATGAGAACACAGAGACAAACCATCCATGTGCCCTCTATATCACTGGCTGTGGTGCTCATGCTAACAGCTAGCTTGCTGAGTGATATCAGGCTTAATGCAAGCACTTACCATATTATTTGATAGTAAGGCTGAATTCACTGATGGTGTGTTACTCAGTTAATTGATATGCTGGTTGATTTAGAAATATGCCATGTTGAAAGTCAAACTTGGAGGCATTTTAAAAGCGTACAATCTTTTGAAAGTAATATTTGTGTATTTCAAGCTCATGGACATCATACTTTGAACTATTTTTATGAGAATATAAGTGAGTTGGAACAACAAATTAAACTGATATTTATTTTATTTTCACTTGTGCAAAATAGAAAATCCTGAGTTCCCATAATCAAATGTGCTAATTAAGCTCCATGCTAACAATTTAGCCTTGTTAGCTTTCCTCTTGTCCTGTAGGTGACTAGTGTTTTCTAAATTTAGAAAGTTCGTTACAAGCTCTTGAGTGGAAAGCTAAGTAAACTTAGCTTAGTCTGTAGTTTTATGTGATGTAGCCTAAAAGGAAAACTAAACTGTATTAAACTAGCTAGGCTACTGGTGCTTGAGGTTTGGGACACTGTGTACATCCCAGATTCACTGCTCAGCGGATGAATATGTGGTTCAATCTCATAAAATAGTGCCACGTTATCAGCTACATTATCCTTGGTATGTTTAGTTAATAGCCATTAGACTGTAGTAGCTAACATTTCGGGCACGTGGATGAATTTGTGGCATGTGTACTCATCACTCAATGACCATGTTAACGGTAGGATAATTGAACAAAAACTTACTATAATAGCACTGGGGTCAGTTCAACTTTAGCTAACTGCAAGGTTGACAAATCAAAATGGCGGGAAAATAGAAATTTCAGACCTTGGGGGTTGGGGCTCATCCAGGCCTGGTCAGGGCTGTGTAGAGTAATGATGCTGGCTTTGTGTACAGAGGTGGATATCAGAGCAAAATGTTTATCTTATTTTAGTGGAGACATGCTGAGGAGTCACCGGTCGTCACCCCTGCTGATGTAAATATAGAAAGAGACTTTATTTTGTTTATAAGAGCCTGTGTAATTTAAAGGTGTACATTTCTCTATGTTTTCAGAGTTTTGTGTTGTTTTTTTTTCTTGAAAGACAATAAATTGGTTGTGTTAATTGTGTTTGGTTTTATTATGTGTCTGTTATGTGTCTGTCAGGATTGTGTGAATCATTCCCTACAGGCCCTGGTTGGTTTAGTAATTACACCTCAATCTAGGTCTCCCAGAGAATTTTCCCACGGTAACACACCATCTCAGCTCTTTTTAGCCATGCAGCATTTGCACATTATATGCATGACATGCATTACAGCATATTCTTCCATGGTATATTTTTCCTCATACATGTCATCTGGTAACAGAAAGTAAATGCAAATTAGCATCTTGTGTAAACTGATTAATCACAAACTCTGAGCATGACAAGCGGATATTTTAATTTGTCACACACAGCTGTAACTAAAACGGCCACGTCGTGGGATGATTAATGGGAGAGGAAAGAAGAAAAAACAAAGTTCTGAC
This sequence comes from Euthynnus affinis, assembly GCA_029490765.1. Taxonomy (NCBI): domain Eukaryota; kingdom Metazoa; phylum Chordata; class Actinopteri; order Scombriformes; family Scombridae; genus Euthynnus; species Euthynnus affinis. The sequence continues at coordinate 5,257,807 of CM055840.1, read as the reverse complement.
ATACAAATCTGTTTTCAGTTTTCAGAATAAATGTAGTGGAGTAGAAACTGGAAATACTCAAGTACGAGGACCTCATAATCCTTAGCTATTATTAATTAAGAGTTTAATACTCAAAAACTCAGCTGTGTGTTGGTGTGGTTTGATCAGATTCGACATTGACAATATCCTTTCAAGGAGTTACACAAGCAAACAAGTCATCACATTCTGAAAAAGGAGAAGTTCACAATTCCTGTAACGGCAACTTTGACCCCTGACATTTTGAGGAAGGAACATGGTCTACTAGTACTAGTACTGCATCGTCATACTACTGCTGATGAATGAAACAGTTTCATCTTGACTGGTGATTTGATTCTTTTATAGAAGACAACTCAGTTAGATTAATTTGTGTCTATTAAAAATAAAATAAATAAAATGGTGTGTGACTGTGGGGAGAAAAAGGCAGATGAAGTCAGTGACATGAAAAGCTCCATGCCCAGGATGTTGGGAGTAATCATGGTCCATGTGTGTATCATTATTGTTAGGGGCCACATTTTGTATGTAAATCAATCATGTAGAAGGCTAATAACTCACTTTTAGAGTACAATATACTTATGGAATACAATATATTCACTTTCCTCTGGATTGTAGTGGTGTAGGAGTAGCAAACAAGCGATGGTCAGAGCCGTTTCTGAATGTTTTGGTGCTGTATAGCTGATGGATATTTTCATGATAATAAATAGGCCTAATAATTTTATATTATTTTATTTTAAATTTGAAGTGCTTGTTTGATTGCTACGACACACTTCTTGAAATAATGCTCCGTTTCCTAAAACTCAAATACATAACTACACACTCATCTTCACAAACCTCCATGTCAAAACCAAACTCTCCACTCCAAACCATACCGTAATCTTACATCTAAAACCAACCCTTTGCCTTCAGACATCACACAGAAGCCATCAGATACACAAACGCTACAAAACAGCCTTTACACACCGGTGAGATCCATTCAAAACACTACTGCAAAAACCTCTTAGTGCAATGAATAATGGTGCTTATGATTTTCCTGATGAACACAATATAATGACCCAGCACTATACCGTTTTTAATTCCTCAATGTACTGTAGTAAAATAAACTGAAATTGTCAAAGTAAATATACTGTAAAAATATGAAACTGATAAAGAGCGGAGACTACAGTGAAGTCATTTCCATGTATTTACTACCATAAACCAATGAAAAAACAGTTTGAACATGAAGAAAGAAATCACATGTTTTCTGCCTCAAGTCTTTGGGGATCCATTGTTCCAAAACAAGTGAACTGACCCACAGCGCTGCTTTCTATCAGTCCTGAGGTTCAGACTGGAGTGTGAACAATTTTTACTCATAATGTTTCCACGTGGGGAATCGTGCGCTAATTGGATTCCAGCTGTGATAACTTGAGTTAATTATATTGAATGCCAGTGCTTTCTAAATGAGCATGAGTGAAAACAGTGGAGTAGTGTTTATGGTTTTGAAAAATGGGTCTGTCTTTTGGTAGATGGCGTCATGGTTTGGAATGTTTAGTTAATAGGGCCCGGTTATAGTGTGTAAGCCATCGAGAAAAACTTAAGTACTTTTACATGTACGCTGTTGTCCTGGTTTTAATGTTCAGGATGTGCCTGTGTGAGTCTCACATTATCCAGGTTTCTGATGGTCTGTGCAGGAATGCCTCTGACTCCTCTATTACCCAGACAGCACTATAATCTGATTATTGGTTATCAATGTCTATTATCCACTATTAACTCTAATTCTATTTGTTGACTATTATTTCTTAAACAGTTTACGGGGCATACAGCGTAGTAAAATTAGTGACATAATTTGGGAATGTTTTAAAGATGATGATAGTTCTGCAAAACAAAAATGTATATAAAAAAAACCCCTGCTAGTTTCCTGTAATATTTTGTGTAGTATAAGTGTCTACTAAGAATCTACACACCGCACATGGTGACAGTGATTTCACTCCTGCAACAGAAATTCAAATCTTACCTCCAAAGCATATTTGGGATGCTGTCTACTAATATTTTTGTCTTTGGAAGAACCGTTTTCTCCTGAACTCTTGGCTCATTAAACTGCCTGCTGCTCATAAGAGGAGCTGCCGTGATAGATAAAACTCACCACCTGTTGATGTTAGAAATATTCTATTTATCAATGAAATTGAGTTGGAGATGTTTATTTTACTTGTTTCATTTGATTTTAGCCACACGTGACAGATGATACCCTCACTGTTCTCACACCGGAGCCTCATGCACGCCTGCATGTGTGTGTCTGACAGGATATCCCCTAACAGAGGTTTTCTCTTTCCTTCCTCTGTCAGGGCCAAGTCACAGGGTTAGCTGGCAGACAGAAACAAACAGAAACTAGAGTGTCAACAGAAAAAAAAACAACCTATTATAGGTAGATTTAGTTTCCCTGCACTTTCTAAGACCAGATAAATAAAAAAAACACATTTCTTTTAATCATTTTATACATTTTAATGGAAATATTTACTGACAACTATTAAATAAGTGTTCTTGCCAATCCTACAGAGGAGTGAAGGATCACTGTACAGTAAGCTTTTCACAGTATTTCTTACAGTATTTACATCCTCCATCTTCACTGGCCTTACACATTGACACAGCCTCACCTTCATCAGTGGATGAATACATTTACAAAGTCACATCTGCAAGTCAAAGCATTTACAAAAAGTAAATATCAGCATACAAAGGAAAAAAAATCAGTTATCTGTACAGTGTTTCTTAAAATTAAGTCAAGTTAGTACATTCACACACAAAAATAGTTAATCTCAAGTGAACTGCAATGCAAACTCTCTGAAGCTAACCATTTTGGTACGATTAGAAGACAACAAAAGAAAAAGATGTGAAATGAAATGTTAGATTTACTCAATAAATAAACCCTGTTTAAAACTGCCTTTAAACACCCTAAAAGGCCCAACATAAAAAGACTGAAATCTTTGACAGCCAGCACAGAACAGGAAATTTAGACAGATAAAATGTATGTATTGGTCTTTAAATAGGGGACATTTTGAGTCGCTTCATTGGATGTCCACACCCATTGTCTTGTATGGTTCATTGCCACCTTACCCAGTGTAATGAGGAAATTGTCAACAAAGTCATCTTTGTGTCTTGCCAAGTGAACGGTAATAAATATCAATTATTCAAAGTATAAAAATATTTTAAACCTACCTATTCCTTCTGACACCAAAAAATATCAAACTTCATTGTCAGCGCAGTCAACAGTGCAAAACAAAAACTTTACAGCTAACTTAAGCTAACTTTCTGGTAAACAAAATAAGTTAAAATAGGTTTGCCTGTGGATACTTCAAGGCCCGATCAATAACATTTTCAACTGTGTGCATTTTAGGTGTTTCCACATACCTGACATTACAGGTATATTACTGATGTACGAGACAAATAAAACATCAAACGTCAAAAGAAATAATTCATGGCTTCAGCACATTCTTGTCTTGGAAACAGCGGTTTCACAAAACAATTGTAATTCAAGGTCCACTTACTAGACTTTTTCTAGACAATAGATGTCGACAGATCAATCTCCATCAAATAACTGAGCGAATGAAAGTGATGAAGACTGTGTGATGTAGCTGAAACCTCCTGAAAAAGCTAGTAAGCGGATCTTGAGTTGAATTTGTTTTGTCAGATTAGTGACAGATTTAGTTTGTGTATTTAAAAAGAGTGATTTAACACTTCCTGAAAATATTGTCTTTGCTGACCTCTACTGGTTTAACTTCTCACCTTGCTGCAGCGATGTAGGTGATGAACTCCAGGTTGTCGGTACACTGTGACATCACTGTTGGCTAAGGTTACAGATGCAAGGTTTGTACAAAAAAGGTTTGAAACTTTCAATAGGTGAATGTAGTTACAGACAGCTTTTAAACTGTTGATCATTTTGAGAGTGATTGTAGGTTCCAGGCTTATGTTTTGGTTTTTGATGGTGGGGGCTACATTTGATCATGGATTGTGCCTTTAACATACTTGTATGATTATGCGTGTCAGCATTTCTTTCAGAGTAGGGTAACTTTCCCTAAGATAGTGCAATAATAAGGGTACTTCAGTGGTTTGGGAATGCAGTGTACAAAGCTTGGTGAAGCCTTTAGAATACTAACTATTTCAGTAACACAAAGATGATTTTGGTGCTGAACTTTTTTGGTGCCAAACAACACAGTGGGTAAGGTGACTAATGGGCCAAATGGCTGCTACAATATTTAGCACACTCCTGAACGAGTGCAAAGTTTTTTTAGGACAACTTCAATTCTATGTGGAATGTGTTTTCAGTTCATCAACTTTACATTTGGCTCTGGCCTTTACCATCAGTGTCTGTTAGGCTGTTAGACCCTTTCAGGGGTAACTTTTTTTTTTTTCTTCTAAACTGTGTCAACAGATGAGGTCCACTCAGGCTCAGTGTCCTCTGTTAAGTGAATGGAGAAATTCATTCAGTGCTCATGGAGTGCAAATGCCCTTTTTTTATCCAGGCTGAATTCCTATCAGGGTATTAGGATTGTGCATTCAAGCAGCAAGCTCACTAATTTGGCCTTTGTCTGCAAATCTACTAAGCAGATTATTCCACTATTAGGTCCCTAAAATAAGGGCCTCTTGATATTAAATATGCACTACTGTTGTGGGTGATTTGACCTTTTTCAAGACAATTTTGTTGATAGCTTTTTGCTTCCAAATATGTACTTTGGCCATCATATGAATACATCTTTCATTAATTAACTCTTAAACCCATTTAGCCTCAAACAGCCCTAAAATGAGATGGGATTTCACATTCAGGAGGCTCTGATCATCGCTTCGAAGCACCGCTGACACGTTTCAAGTATAAAATGTTATCCACGCAACACGTCGCGTCATCTCTCAGGTTAACTGTCCTGACTTGACAACCATTAATATCTGTTAGTGTCTGTCTGTTCTGAAGGACCGCTGCTCACCTGGTAAATTATTAAGCCTGCCAGTTACATGACACCCACAGTGCGGGACAAAGGTCGGAGCTCGGTGTCTACCCCTGCTGGGTCAATGAGGGGCTGAGTATCCTGAGGAAGAGTGACGCATCCCTTTTCTGGAGTTCGGCATGAATGAACAGCTTCGACAAGATATAATGCGGAGCTTTGAGATTCATTCATAATTGTGTTGCGTTTATCAATCCAGTCTAATCAGATCAATGATTGCGTCAATGATCGTGAGGAGTGAATCCTGTGGCAGAAGCCAGTGCTTGTATATTGGTTGATTTTTTTCTTAGAGGCTGTTCAGTATCAGGATATCTGCAGATACCCTTTTATAGATTGCAATTCAAGGCCAATTGAATAAAAAGGTCCAATATCTGATCAAATAAGTTGATTATAGAGGGTCTTAAACTATCAATGGTCAGAATGAGGAAAGAACAGCTGGAAGATAATGAGTCAGTACCCTGAAGTCCAGCTGTACTCATTAAGACAGACAAGATGTTTACCGTACTATTAAACCTGTAGTGTGTTAACTAAGTGCAAATAATCCTGGTAATGTTTTGTAAGGCATCTAAGCACTTTAGCTTGAAGATCTCTGAAGGATCTGCAGATACCCTGAGTGTGATGAACGAGGATCTTATGTCCTTCTTGAAAAAACAACACTGTTTCTGGAGTGTCAGATGCCATGTTTTTCCACTGAAGTGATCTCACGACAGCAGAGCAGCCCCAGATCACCCATTCGTGCCTCTTTTTTTTTTTGAAAACGAGACTTGTCTGATTATGTAACGAAATTTGGCTCTGAATCTGGGATGGGAATGGATTTATAGTGTGAGGCTGAAAGCGGTCTGTGATGGATGTTTAGATGGGTAAGCGCCCAGTGGAACAGGTGTTACTGCTTCAGTCTCAACAGATGTGAAATAAAAAACCGGGCTGGGAGGAGATCAAAGATAGTAACATGAGGGGGGGGGGCAGACACAGGAGGGCATAAAGTGGCGGGAGGATGATGGGGTTGGCAAGAGAGGAGGAGGTGAGGGTGGGGGGGTGGGGAGGCGGAGAGGGTGGGTGACTGAGGTTGTGATTTTCCGAGAGGTCTGGAAAGTTCAAATGGAAAGTTTAACAGAGCGATTCGCTGTAACCATAAAAGTCAAGAAGGTGGAAAAACGTACACGGAGTTTATAGTGACATTTACGTAGGTCCCCTCTTTTTTTTTTTTTTTAACCGACATCCATCCCCCCACCCCCCCGCCTTCAGCATCACTTCCCAATTCAACATCGAGCAGCACTTGCTAAAGCAACCCAACTGACAAGTCGTTTCACCTGAGATGTTAAATAATCCACAATGTCTTCACATAAATAAATAAATGCACATTTAGCTACTCTCTATCACTGATTGCTATAACACAATAGTGATTCAACCTACAGCTGGTCCATGAAAAGCTTTCCCATTTGCTGTTCCACACACACTCGAGTGTCTGACAGGTCCTTCCAAGGGGGACGAGCACACAGAAAAGTATGGGTTCACATTTCTAGCAGCAGCAGCAGTTTGCTTGAAACAACTAGAAGAGAAACAGACAGAAAGCTCAAACTGCATCGACAGAAAAAAAAAAAAAAAAAAAAAATCAGACACCAGTGTTTGACGCACAGGTGATCTCTCTGAGAAACACTGCACCTACAAGCACATAGCACCAAAGATGGAGAGAAAAAAAAGGATCTCACACATTAGAATTGAACAGTGGAAATAGAGGAGGAATGAGTCTCATTGCACATATCACATGCAGAACCTGAGGAAACCCCAGGTGATATACATCTGTAGTCAGTGTCTACAGTAACTAGAATGGCTGCAGAGGCGTTACCTCATACAGAGGCCATGGCATTGAGCCACAGATACAGTGCACGGAGAACAGGATAAACTCATCAGTCAATGGCAGCGTCAGAACCCTCCTCGACAGTCTACTCCCTATTTTGACCTTCACTACCAGCGTCGTGGAACATTTTGGTGCCAGTGTGACAAGACGGTAAAGCAGGTTTTTTTTTTTAGTCAGTGAGTTCTACCCTAAACTCAGACTTCTGTGCTCACTAAGAGGGAAAGCGAGATGTTGGGTGTATCGAGACAAACGAAGAACACGGACATACACGAGCATACACTCTCTCACTCACTCACTCATTCACACACACACATAAAGAACTCTGGAATATTTTGTAATGCTTGAGCTAGAGTTGTGAGAGACACGGAGCTAAGTTTAGAGGAATGAAAGAGTAATTGCGCTTGTTGCAGAGAAAAGAATGCCAAGTAGACCAAGCAGTGGTCAATCAGCACCTGGCTGACAGAGAAGAGTTCCCACCCTAGAGGAAGTCAAAGGCATTAAAACCCAGACCGCCGCTTCCTGTCCTCTCTCTCTCTCTCCTCGTTCCGTCTTCCCTCCGTCTTCTCCATCTCATTCTGGGATCTGCAGGGCCATCACCGCAGGTTTGGTCTTGAAGTACTGGTTGAAACGTAGCACAGCGTACCTGCGAGAAAAGAAGAGCGAGGAGGTTGTTGATGGCATGGAGAGAGGCTTTAAAATTTCTCTCACTGGGAAATAGAAATAATATACTGCAGCTACTGTGCACATTTTACTCTGAATAGTTTTTAGTGGAAATAGTATCTAAGCTTCAAGACATTTAATGTAATATGTCCTAAAATTAATGATTACATCTCTGAAAATTATTCTGAAATTCTCCAAGAAATTAGTATAAAATTAAGGGACCTGCAAAATAAACTGTTACCAATATTTGCTCTAGCACTGCCTTTCTCTCAGCAAGGTGGGAGCGATTGGGTTGCAGCCCATGAACCTAGAGGTCTCCCTCCTATCTGTGAACCACTAGGGGAGGCAGACCTGGTGTGTGTGTGTGTGTGTATTATAGGTGTGTGGCCAGGGAGTGTTAAGTGGTATGGATGCTCACAAAAGAAATGAGAGACACACATTGGCTTTTGGGGGTTTTTGGTTTCAGTCTTTTCATAATGCACTGTTTAAACCACACTGACAGATTCTTTTTAGACTCGGTCCAACCTATCGCTGTAATATCCTGCGCACAGGTGGTCGCCACACACACAGCTCCGACTCTTTCAAAAAAAAAAAAAAAAAAAACACACACATCCACTTACCCGAGGAAGTCGAAGTCGATGGTGGAGTATTTGGCCTGGATGAGCGCCCAGAAGCCCCAGAAGAAGTGAGAAGCCTTAAAGAGAGACAAATGTGATATCAGATGAGGTCAAGTAATGTGAGACACACTGTGGGCGTGTGTGTGTGTGTGTTAAGAGATAGTGTGTGTGTTAGAGATAGTGTGTGTGTGTGAGTGTGTGTTTGCCAACATATTCCTTCTCACCAGAGCAAACTTGTTGACCTGTACATAGAGCGTCTCCAGCTCTCGCGGGCTGACCTCCTCTGTTTTCTTGGTGAAGAGTTTGTACGCCTGTAGATAGACTTTGAGCCACTCCATCTGCATCTCCCGACTGGGGTACAGCCCATAGTCTGGCTCAGACATGCCTAAGCGCACACACACACACATGCACGCACACAGTTGTATAATAAGCTGTACTGGACGGATATGACATCAACTCTTAACATACGAGATTTACCGTGGTTACACAAACCTGCAAATTCGTTGAAGTGGTTGCCGATGTCGAAGGCCTGGTAGTTGTAACTGGAGTATTCATAGTCTATGAAGCGAACGTGACCTGAAAGACAACGAGAGGACTCAACCACAGGTACAGACGATAAAAGGTGTGTCTGCTCAAAAATGATGTGTTTACTATCTTCAGTCACATGGGAGAGGACAGTGAGGTGTGTGCAGTTCATGCCAAACTGAATTTTTTTTTTTTTTACAGCACTTCATTGACTGGAGCAGATGAAGGGAGGGCAGAAGCGGCACCCTGTAGTGTTAACAGACCTCCTGAATACTCAGCCGTTTTCAGAAACAGCAGCTCTTATTCTATCTAATAGCGTCTTTTCTAACAGCTTGATCAATTTTGCAAGGTGAGGGTAGGGCTGGGTGATACGTGAAATTTATTTGATCCATTTGAATTTTTGTTTTTTTGCACAATATGAAAAGCGTCTAGACCGAGAAAATCAAGTTATTACGACGTGCACGGAAAGGTTATTTTTAAGTCAAAAAGGAACATCGATGGCAGCTGTCTTGAGTCACAGCAGTGTGTAAACGGTGACATTGTTAGTTACACTACATGTGCACCTGCAGCAGCTTTCAGGACTGTCGTGACTCCACGTGGCTAGCTATTTTTGGCTATCTCGTAATGACATTTAACAATCACATCTATTTTTTTATCTTTTGAAGACTTTTCAACACTTGATACTCTGTTTTTGGTGGACATGAATTCTTCTTCTGGTACACAGCTGGTCAAAGCACTGTAGCCAGACTGTACAGATGTCATCTGCACCTGGCTGAGACCTAACCGATTGTTGGTGGCTGTGGCAGAAGATACTACGCTTGAGTAGAGGCTACCTACCCTCTTTGCTGTTGTGAATGATGTTCTTGCAGAGCAGGTCGTTGTGGCAAAGCACCACAGGTGAGCCCAGTGTGGAGAGGTGCTCTTTCATCCACACCATCTCCTGCTCCAGCACCGCCTTGCTGGGCACCTCCTCCTTGATTCTGGACCGGGAGCCGCCCGCAGAGAAGGAGGGAGAGGAAGAATGAGACAGAGAAAGAGATGGACAACAGTCAGCTCCTTCTCTTAAGACTCTTTTCATAACTATGCTGAGTGTCTGTAAACACAACGCTGACACCACATGTGCAGTGAAACAGCTGCAGTAAACAGTATATACGCAGCAAACTGTTGACCTTGTTGTTACTGACAAAAACAGCCGTTCCTCATTTTGGTTTCATCTCAAAGTGGGAATATACGTGACGTGAAAACAGCTGAGACCAACATGCACAGGCAGCACACCGGCTCTGTGGGGCACCGGGCTTCTCCTGGGAACGCAGCTACAGAGAAACAAGTTCTCAGAGGACAGTCATAATGCTCTTTAATCACTATGACTACTCCGCTACGTCTCCTGTTGAAGAGCCCGTGTTTAACCCCAGGTTATAGATGACTCACACTGACCTACTGAGATCATGGGCAGTCCGCTGCTTCGACCAGTGTCGGTCTGAAAGTGGTGTTATTGGCCGGTGGAGAAAGAGTTAAGTCAGTGAATTAGTGTCTCAGCCAACCAGGCTGGTGTGCTGAGCAGAGACCCCTGTGCTAACTGTAATGGGCTTACGGGGCTTAATCCATAGGCAGCCTGATAGCAGGAGAGGTAAGTTGGGTAAAACACTCAGAGGGAATTCACACACACACACACACACACACAACCTTTCCTTGGAGATTTCTACCTGGCTCGCTGCATCTTCCTTCACCTGCGGCCTCTTTTTGAACTCCCAGACTGACTTACTGAGTCTTAGCTGCTCAATCTTTGCCTTGAATATTTGCATCACATTCATTCTCTTCCGCCAGTTCTCAGTAAACGTCTGCCTGCTCTCTTCTGCTTAAGACTGCTGTGTGCAACAAGTGTCCGCCGTTCCAGGACCGGGACACTCTAGCTGGCTGTGTTACCAAGGAAGAGAGTAAAGTGACCTGATACACCGAGCTAAGCAAACATCTGCTTGGCCCACTGCATGCCTCAGACTCCCTAATCCAGTCGGCCATTATTGTTACAGTTATATAAGCCACATGCTGGAGTTAATCTAATAGCCATCAGAACAAAGATATCAGCTGTGACTGGGCAGCTGGCCAGGTTATGAAACTGCCTACCTTTGTCGGTGCTACAGGTCCAGCGCCAAGATGCAAAGCGGACCATCTTCGGCCTAAACTCTTGGGAATGTTTTTCCTTCCTCTTTCCCAGAGATGAAAAATACTAGTCCACCAAATACCTTTGTCAATATCAAATGCACCAACTGTGTGTGTGTGTGTGCGTGTGTGTGTCAGCCCAAGAGTCAAAAGTTTAGTGAGTTGTGAAAACCTGTGCTCAGAGCCAGTCTGATTTATATACGTCACCTCATCTGTTATAATGTTGGTTGGATAAATCTTCCTTCCTTCCATAATAAAAGTGCACTTCATCAACAAGGGTATTATTTTACCTGCAACATCTGAAGGCAGTGTTATACATTATTTGGTCATAACTGCATAAACACTACAGAATTGATCGGTTTTATTTGAAATAATATTCGTATCACCTCTGAACATGTTAATGTCTAAATAAGCTCTGTAGGTGCAGCTCTGTGAGGCTGCACCTATGCAAAGAGCTGCTCTGAATTGAATGAGTCTGCTAACACACTCATCATGGCAACTGATGCTTATTAGGCGTCATGTTTACTATGACGGACCAAGTGTACAGCTGGCTGGACTCTGTATGCACTGTACATAATGTGTTAAGATTAACTAGACCTGGTTCTCAGCAAATTAGACAGGATAACTTGTTTCTTCCCAGTGTTTGATAAAACTACTTCACTAAGTGCTCTGCGGTCAGTGGTTAGATTGCCTCTGTCTTCATAACTAATGTAACAGGCAAATCTGGCCGCGCCTCGTGAGCTATTTACATCATTATCACCGTGCGTGTGTGTGTGTAGAGTCACGAGAGGAGCGCCGACTTCTAAGAAGCAACAGAGGTCTCTCACCTGACGTTGGAGGCTTGCTCGGTGAACTCCGTGGCCACCAGGGAGAAGTATTTTCGCATCTTGATCCAGAGGTTGGGTTTGGGGATGCAGCCGTTGTGTGCGTGGATGGCATGGATACGAGCCATCTCCCTGGCTATCAGTCTGAGAGGACACAAACACACACACACACACACAAAATGAGTAAGGCTATCATCGAGACTAGCTTTCAATATGAAGTGCTTATTATTGACCTTACTGTTTTATAGTTTTAAAGAAATTCAACAGTCCAACGTCACACTACCCTGCTGCAGGATTATGATAGTTTTATCTGCAAGGTTAGACAAGGGCAAGTATCTCTTACAAAGTTCCTTATAAGAGAATGAAAATACAGAAGTGACGTAGACGATGGAGGGTGTTAAAAGATAACAAGGACAGTGTGTGTTAAAGTGTTAATATTGACTGTTTTGAGCACATTGCAATCATTTTTTATGTAAGAGCAACTCTTTTGCAAGTGTTTGGAGTTGGCTTTGCTTCATTTGTTTCAGCAGAATGGTTCCACCGACTATCATTTGCATGCGACTCGCATGCTTTGTCTTCATTTGCCTCTTTCCTGTGCAGTATCTGTCATTGTCATTATATCAGAGTCTGTGTCTAGGTTTCTATATGGACTGTGGAAATCTAGGATTCCGAGCGCAATAATACTGCTACCTAGCATCGTCGTACCATCTCCAAGCTAAGCTATGGGACGCTAGGCATGTCCTGACCTGAGTAGGGAAGGATCCCTGACATCCTGTGTCCCAAGAGCATCCCCTTGCATGAACTCATAGCAGATGCCGTTCTGAAAGGTGCAGTAGAGGCGGGGAGCGCAACCGTTAGCGTGCAGCACCTAGAAGAGAGACATAAACACATACAACACGTTACATAGAGAAACAATTCTGAAGAAGCTATTGATTGACTGAGGCAAACTCAGAGGAGAGCACAAACCCGTTTGACAATTTGTTTTTTACTCTACCTGAAAGCTTTTGAGCTCATTGTCCCTGTCCACAATCAGCTCTGTCTTGTTCCCGTATACTCGGACCAGGACTACATCATCTGGACTGTCCTCCACATAGCAACCCACCAGCTTGTTGGTGGTCCCGTCAGTGAAGAGCTGGAAGAGGAAGAAAAGAAAATGCATACAATGTCTCAGCTGAATGTCTGAACCTTGTCTTGCAGGGATAAAGGGCCTCAAGCTCTGGTTCAGGATCATGGTGCAGACACTACGCAGCTCTGACCTACATGAGATAAACTTATCAATGAATGTATTAATGTCATTCAAGATGTTTCACATATTTGAAACATTCAATCCTCTCAAGCTGCAGCTGGTTTAAAATAAATCAATTTAACTGTGTTTGTGTATTTTTCCAAACTGAGAATGATGCGTTGCAGACCTGCTGACACTCCAGTATTTTCACCCCTTCTCCATTGTGTATCATTGTACACAAGGATCCATAGGTTTCTGATGTTACCCAAGTTTCCGGATTGTCTATGAAACAAAATCTACAAACACAACATACAATTTCAAACCATCTGTCACCACAACTCCATTCAAGGTTTGTGTGCATAGCTGTTCTCTGAGCAGGCAGTCTTTCCTCCTATCCTGTGTCCTCCTCCCTCTGCTGCTGATGTTATTCACCGCTGGAGGTACCGCTGGTGAGAGGAGGGGCTGGTTTGTCTCAAGTCAGCAGCTAAGTTTACAAGAACTCGGCCAAATTTTAAGACACATAAATAGTTAGGCTACATATAGACAGCCTTTGTGTAACTAGCTTAACCAGCAGTTGTCTGAAATGTTATCGGAATTAGTTGCACAAGTTGTGTTTTTTCCCCCCGCTTGTTTAGTTTGTGGCTATAGTTACATGGAAAAAAGCCTACAGTTCTGGCCATGGTAGTGGTTTAGCTTAGTTGCGTACACCAGGCTGAACTGAAACTGTCTCCGCTGCCAATGCCTGATCTTTCTTCTACTGAATGCCGTGCTTCTCATCTACTGCCCACACAAACCAGACTCCTCTTTCCTCCCTGAGACACATGACCTCCTCACTTCATGCTCCATGCCCACCACCACCACTGTCATTGTTGGTGATATGAATATACATGTTGACAACCCCCCCCCTCTGTCATTTTGCAGTGGAGTTCATGAGTCTGATTGAGTGTCTTGGCCTGAAGCAACACGTTGATACACCTACTCACACCGGGGCACTGAGTCCGCCCCCCATAAATGACCAACTGGTCTATGTGTGTGTCCAACCACAAGGTGGTCTTGATGGCTTTGACATCCTTGTCAGCCTCTACTAAACTTGAGCGTCGAAATGCTTTTTCGGAACTGGAAAAACAGATGCTCTGGGCTCATTGTCCATAAACTGGCCTTCCATGAACATCAAAGGGACTTAGTCAAAGTCCTTTGGCCACAGTTCTACTCCAGCCTAATTAATAACAATTCTGGCAACCCTAAGCATCTTTTTCCACCATAAATCACATCCTGAAGCCATAAACATCTTCCCCAATCAAGGCTAAAGAATAGCGATGTAAGAGCTTAATTGACTTTGTCAGAGCCAAGGTCAACAACATCCGCTCTCTGATGTCCAGTTCTTCCTCTCTGCCTCCTCCTGTCATCGACCCTGTGTGGGAGCGTGCCATTTCTACTCCATTTTACTGGTGTCAGGCAGAGCCACATTGAGGAAATCCTCAGGAAGATGAAACTCTGTGCTTGTGCCATAGATTCCATTCCCACAGCTCTGCTCATATCATACATTCCCCATTCTCAGCCCCCTGATCACCCAGACTGTCAACCTCTTCCTTCAAACTAGGTAGTGTTCCATCCCTCAAGGTAGCAGTCATCCGTCCCGTCCTCAAGAAGCCCACCCTGGACCAAGACCTATTTCCACCCTCCCTTTCCTGTCTAGTCAGGTTTTTGTTGTGCATTGTGAATAACCTGCTGATGGCAGCTGGTGCAGGGTCCCCTTCTCTCCTGATTCTCTTTGACCTGAGCGCTGAATTTAACATTCTGGATTACTCTATCCTCTTTGAGCGCCTCCAACACCACCATTGGGCTGCCAGGCTGCACTTAAGTGGTTTTGGTCCTAACTTTCCGGTGGGACTGAGTATGTCTCACTGGAAGCATGCAGGTCTAGATCTTTCTCGGGCTCATCCTGTTTACCCTCTACATGCTCCCCCTTGGACATGTCATCAGCAGATATGGGATGGTTTTTTTTTCATTGCTATGCTGATGATACCCAGCTGTAAATCAAAATTGCCCCAAGCTCTACTGCAGGCATGTCATGCCTCCAGTCATCCTACATACCTCATCTCACCTTGGACATTCTCTTTTCATCCTCAGCCACTGATTTAGGTGTTAGGTTTGACCCTCACCTGACTTTTGGTGATCATATAAGACATCTGTACAAAACCTCTTTCTACCATCTCAAAAATATCTCTAAACTCTGCTCCTCTATAACCCTGTCAGATGCAGAAAAACCTGTCCATGCATTTATTTGCCCAAGGCTGGACTACTGCAAAGCACTCTTCACAGGGATACCTGGCATGAGCATTCAGAAGCTCCAGTCAGAACAGTGATATGAGCAACTCTACCCAAATCTGGGGTAGCTATACACACTCAAGGTTTTCCTGTGCAACGAGGGCTTATTAACAACACTGCAGGTATGTTTAAATTTAGTTTAGATAATCTGCCTGACTTTTGGGTCCTTTGCAATATGTCCAATAAAGGGTTGTAATCAACAGTTATTTTCATTGATTCATTTTTTCAAATAGTTGTTTTGTCAATAAAATGTCAGAAAATATAGAAAATGTCATTTTTCTGAAGACCTAAGTCATTTCAACATTTCTTGTTTTGTGCAAAACGCAGAGTTATTCAGTTTGCAGTGATATAAAACAAAGAAAGCCACAAGAGAATCAGAGATTTTTTTGCATTTTTTGCAATTGATTAATTATCAAAATAGTTGCCAATTAATGCCGAAACATAAGCAAAAACACTCTACGATCCAAAGCTGGGATCAGACTACATGACATTTTTGCCTTTCATGATGGTCATCAGTCAGATTAGGCAATCATAGTGCCATAAATTTATATAGATGGTCAGGGAAGAGGGTCAAGAAATTGTCAATCATGACTACAGATGCTTGTGGTCTTATGTGAAGAAAAAGAAAAGAAATAAAAAACAATTGGACAGTATGGGCTGTCTATTATTATTATTATTATTATTATTATTATTATTATTATTATTATTAGTCTTTATTGAACAAGGACCATACATAAAAACATTAATCTGAAAATGAGAAGAGATGATTTTTGCCAGATTTAGCTATTAGCTAATTTCCATCTACAGTCCCTGGGCAGGTACACAGAATAATTACCAGGTAATAAAAACATCAAAACATCATCTCTAGCACACTAACAATTCAACGAAGAAATCTAAAAACACAGATATACATATAAATACCAGCACATTCATCCAGTACAACTATAGAATTACAATTTAAAATCTGAATCACTGTAACATTAATGTTGACATGACTGGTTGTTCAATTTCTATTTTTTGCAACATGGGAAAAAGAATGAAAGTCTGTGCAAGTTTTAAGTTGAGCTGCAAGCATATTCCAATGTTGAAGTAACGATGTGTTAACATGTCAAGAACATTACATAAATGTAACTAGTTACCAGGTTCTCTGTATGTAAACAGAAGGTTTAGTGGAGGAAAAAATTAGACCTACTGGTCAATGCTAAGGAACACATCATTGGAGTTGTCAAACTAGGCAGAAAAATACAAAGAATTCCGACATGCTAGTCTTTACGTCGGGGTGTCATGGGGCGGCTCAGACACCACACTGCTGTTCTTCGATTATGTCACACTACAAGAGGTAAAGACGCCCATCTGTAGTTCCTGACGTTCCTATTCAAGCCCACCGCGGGAAATTTGTCAGCGACGACAAAATCGTCTCAAAATTTGGCTGAATTTGTGTGGTCTGATCCTGGCATTAAAGCATCACTACAGTGGGAACCAGTGGCCGGTCCGTCCCACTGCAGCGAACACAATAACAACATACACACGGCCTGCATCTCCCCCCCGGCCCAGACGCTCACTCACACATATCTGGCATTCCACACGTGGCTGACCACAAAGATGGGCGCGCAGGCATCCCTGTTATGACCGTACATACACAAGCATACATGCCTTTGCGACCACATGACTGATCCCTTCTACCCGCCACACAATACGCCACTAAGACCGGCAATCAATACATCGACAGACAGCGATAAGCTTGGACCCAGACAGAGGTAAACATTCAGCCATACACTGCCTGTACAGGGCAATAATGGTGGCACTGTTTTATTTTCTATTTTTCCCCCAATCAAAGAGTCTATGATCAGTGCTCTGACTGCAAAGCCTGAGGCAGGCTTTCTTTGGCAGACATGTAGCATTCTGTCTTCAATAAGAGGAGACTGTTACTCTGTTGCTGTTGGCACACTCTTCTGTTTTCAGGACTTCTTTGTGTGTGTGTGTGTGTGTGTCTGATGTTTGGAAATTGACAGTGTGTATTTACAGTAAAAGTCTTCCTGTCCAGGTGGCTTGGTTAATCAGGTGTTTCTGTCAACAGTGCTGCCCTGCTGCTCTTCACCACATTTAGCGCTTCCTGCTTCCACCACAACAACAGTCCCGCTGTTCAAGAACATCCTCCCCCAACTCAACCAAATAACACTTTTTTTTTTTTTTCTTTTGATCTCTCACTTTCCTCGCTGCAGTATCAGCTGTGACCTGGTTCAGTTGTGCAGCTGTACAGCTCCGTACGAGGTCTGTCAGACAAAAGCATCCAGTGGGACAAAAAGCCTGTTTGGGCGGTGGTCATTGAGAAAAATCTCTGCTAGTCTGGCCTTTCGGTAATGGACGTAAACACTGCCGTGTCCTCAGCTGCAGGTGTGTTAATGGGTGGGGTGTGGGATCCAGAGAGATTAGCCAGCAGGATGTAAACACATGGTTGCCGTGGCTGCGTTCTGACCGGGCCACATGAGAGCAGTAAATGGTGTTATTGTGTCCACTGTCAGAGCCGTTTCCAAAGACTTTGACCTGACCATGACACAGCAGTCACTTGATCCTTATACGTGGAATCAATTATGCATTTCCTTTCCCCTGACAAGCTGGGTTTCTAAAATGAATTGCTTGCCAACACACTTGTCTGTGGCAGCGCCTGCTATATTCGATTCAATTCAATTTTATTTATATAGCGCCAAATCATAACACAACGTCATCTCAGGGCACTTTCACATGGAGCAGGTCTAGACCACGCTCTTTAATTTATAGAAAGAGAAACCCGACAGTTCCCGCCATGAGCAAGCACTTGGTGACAGCGGGAAGGAAAAACTCCCCTTTAACAGGAAGAAACCTGAGGCAGACCCCGGCTCTGGGTGGGCGGCCATCTGCCTTGACTTTGACCTATATGGAAGACATGGTACCCATAGACTCCAGCTCTTATGATGGTTGGAACTCAAAATGTATAGTGTATGTGGGTACTCCTTTTTTTGTAAATTCAGTGTATTGTAAGTGTGTGTGCTGACATTATATTGCCTGTATACCCACCCATGTCACCTACAACATGTACGCTTGTTTTCCTACACATCAACAAACACAATATCATGGAAAATAGTAACCAGCTGGTGGTTTATTTTGGCAAGGTATTTTAATTTAGCTTCTATTTATAACTTTCGTCATGTGCTGAGAGTTACTGTGTGTCACTTTTTTTTGTGAATGACATGCGAGTTAAGAATAGATCTCCTTGTATCCTATCTAACAGTGTGACTGTTATCACAGTATCAACATTAATCATTAAGAGTTTATTGCAATGGGAAACACCTGAAGTGCGTCATTATGTATGTCATTACACATGCAAAGGTGCTGTAAGCCAAGACGGTGACGTAAAAATCTTTTTCCCTGTGTGATGGATCAATAAGGAGTATATCAGCAGTACATCATGTGATCAGCTTCATTCTGTAGGAAATACAAACTACTGTATACATAACACTTTGGATTTCCATATCAGAGCATAAACATAAACACGGAGCTAGGGCAGGGCAATATGGCTGAATTCATATCACAACATTAATATGCCTTTTTTTTTCCCTGATACCAACATATACATCACAATATGGCAAATGTAATACTCAAACTGACGATTAATATTTACAATACATAATTTTAAAAATGTATTGTAAAATCAATTGTTCATACAGGTTAGTGGATTTTGAAAATACCTGGGACAACGGTGGAAATAAGTTTAAGATTTAGTCATTCCACACTTGAAAAAGTTGTATTTTGTGTTTTTTAGAAATATATTAGAATATTGTCAATAATCCAAGCCAAACCAATGGAATGAACTTTGTTCCACTCATAAGCATTACATCACACAAAACTCTTCACAAGTAAAACAAAATATGAATTAATATTTCACTCTATTGGGTTTTAATCACAAGTTTCTTGGAAATATTAATTTGGACAAGAGAATTTTGTAAAATTTTAACATATGATCATATAAGCATGATAAAACATCACTATTAATCCATATATAATAGCATTTAATTATTGCCAAGCCACACTCGAAGCCTACACATCTGTATTGTATGTAGTTCTATTCTTGAACAGTTTTAACACCTGCTCTGAGGTCAGGTCCTGCATACACAACACTCACTATTATATAATATATAATCTTAAACATTAATCACAGTCCTAAAAAAAATAAAATAAAAAAAATACTCACTGCCACACTCTGCTACACACTCCATACACATAAACCGATTGTTTTACTGCCCTTTAACATTAAACTGGTCAAATGTTCCAACAGAAGTGGTGAAGGCTGCAGATAACAGAGTGATGACTGTGGGTTAATGTGCTTCCTTGAAAAAAGAATAAGAAGTACTTGGGAAAGAATAAGAAAAGATTTTTGAATCAGTGACCAGGGGACGCAACTTACATAAATATCCTTAGGGAATATCTTAAGACTCATTGTTATTGGTATTTTTTTTTTCTTTTAGAAAGTTTGTAAAATGTAACTGAACTACACCTTTCACCACATTTGTTCTGGGGGACAACTGGTGTTTGGAGAAAGTTCATCCAGACAAATTTAGACATTTGCTTTTTTTCCCTGAATGATGATTTTCATCTAAGCTTATTTTAAAGACATTAACTGAATGTCATATAGATATAGACATAGATAGGTAGATAGATAAGGACCTGTTTGTTAAGCAAGTTGGTTATTTCTTCATTGAAGACAGTGTTATTATGTGTTAAATGATAAAAGTTAAACAGTAAGTCAATTTATTTTATATTTTAAAAAATAATAAGTTAAAAACGCTGTGAGTGCATTGAACTGTAAACCTTATAAACTGTATCACCAGACCACTGCTCCCTTACTAAGTATTAGATGTGCACATTCCATTAGAAATCTTTACATTTTCTTCCTCAAACCCCTCAGAGACCTCTAGTGCCCAAACCCCACCTCGACAGCTAATGCCTCTATTACCATCAACACTGAGTCACACTGCCTTACAAACTAGACAGCAGAGACATGATAAAAGCACCGAGGTTGAATGTCAATGAACAGTCTGAGGTCACTCAGCTGTCAAATAGTCTACATGAGGCGTGTTTGCGTCCTTGAGACAGCTTAAACAATCATGTTTCTCAACCAAACTGACATCACGTCACCGCCAGCTGGCCACTGACACTGAGATGACAGCGTCACTTTACTTTCTTACTATATTTGGTGCTACATGTTGTGCACTTTGGATATATAAAACTGTCTGTAATTAACGTTATAGCTAGATATTTTCCTACCGGCTTCTTGGGGTAACTTACTGACGTTACTTTGCTAACTTAGCTTAAGAGTTCAATTCTGTTAGCGTCTTGCTAGCTTGGCTACCAAATTATTCTTGCTATAAAGACTGTACCATAATATAAAAAAAAATGACACGTCTTCATTCAGGAATCAAACAGAAGCTATAACCAGCGTTGTATCGTGTAAGACAGGTTAAAGTGCCCAGAGGGTCGTGTTTCTACGGCCTCCTCATGACTGCCTGGTGATGCTGCAGAGCTGTCAGTCTTAGCCTAGCCTAGCATCCTCTGTGCAGCTATCTTAGCAGCTAACGTTACCTTGGTCTTGACATGGCTGGGGTCCCACGCCGGTCTCAGCTCCTTAATGAGCTTCATCGCCCCTTCCGTCACGCTGTGTTCGTCCACGAAAATGGGGATTTTTCTAATGACCGGCGAGCCGACGGGCACATGTATCTGCGTCTCCATCCTGCAGCCGTTTATCTGTAACGTTAATCTCCGAGCCCTTCACAGATATGTCTAGGTTCAAGTGTTGCCTGGCTTATAAGCAGCTAAATTATGATGTGTTTCAGTGAATGACTGGAGTTCAGCTTGAGAGGTATATCTTGCTTGACGGCTGCTGCAGTGGTAAAGGCTAGAAAACGGTGAAGATGTGCGGTCAAACTGCCTGATGTGTGGATGCTCGTCGCCGGTTTTTCTTGGGAGCAGCCAGCCAACTGTACCATTTCCTCCTACTTGGCTCCGCCCGCCAGGGATCATCCGATTGTACCGCCGGTTGAGACGCACCACGGCCCGAGCACGCCCATTATTTCCGAGTGTGTCCGAGGGAGGCCGGGTTCAGCCGAATGAAAGTTCATTCTGGCTTCAGCGGAAAATGCAGTTTTGAAAATGATATCTATAGTATCTACTGGTGGTGTGCAGTGGGTGGTGGAGAAAGTATTCAGATCTTTTGCTTAAGTAAAATTACCAATACAGAAATGTCAAAATACTCTATTACAAGTAAAAGTCCTATATGAAAAACCATACTTCACTAAAAAAGTATTAGCAGTAAAAGTAGTGGTTTGGTCCCTCTGACTGACATATTGTAGTGGAATAGAAAGTACAATATTTTCCTCTGAAGACAGACAACTGTCAATCAATTATAATGTGATATAATTATTATAAATTAGGGCTGCAAAAAAGGTTTATCACAGTTTCCCAGAGACTCATCTTATCCAACCAATAACCCACAAAGCTAAAGATATTCAATTTACAATTGCAAAAGACCAAGGAAAACAGCAATAATTACATTTTGATGAAATTTTTGTGAAACATGACTCAAAACAACTAACCGATTATCAGAATAGCTGCTGATTAATTTTCTGTCAATTAATACAATTACAAGCCGATGCTGCTCACATTAAGAACAAAATATAAATCACAAACATAGTCGTTCAAGTCCTGAGAATGCAGGACTTTGTACTTGAAAAATATATATATATTTTTTTACTTTAAGTGTAAGTAATAGCAGCAAAATCTAAGTCTGACATGTAAAATTTGTCATTGTGAGGAATGTGCCATTATTGCTCTAATGTTGTAACCAGCCCAGTAATTGCTTAGTATAATTACAGTCATTTGTAGAGTCATTTTTGCATGCAAAATCTAATCAGTAAAGTAACTAGCTACCAGGTAAAGTGTGCAGTGGAGTAAAATCTACAGTATCGACACCTACACTATCCCAAAATTGCACTCGAGTACAGTGCTTCAGTGACTGTAATTTGTTATTTTTCACTTCTGACACATTTTCTAGAAAGCAGCATGAAGGTTACATCCTCCATTACAAGTTTACATGAACTATCACTTTACACCATAGATGCAGGTCAAATAGTCAGCCTCCACGATGACAATACCAACTCTCAGCCAAATGGTGGCAGTATAGTAATGAAAATGTGTGCAATGTGGTGCATACACGGGGGAAGGTTACCCAAATGTATAAATTCTAGAGGGAAGATATGCGGACGTATTGATATCAATACATTCAATTATTTCACTAGACCAAAGACTCCAATAAGTAATGTACTGTTGGCACTCAGGTAGGTAGGATTTGATCTTTTGAGTAAGATTTTGGGTTGACCATTTAAAAAGATAGGAAGGGAACAGTTATTTATTTATCATATACAGATAGTATCCACTCCTAAACACCCGATATTTCAAAATCTTACTTCCAGGCTCAGGACTCTGAACCAAGCCACACAGTGGTGGACAGGAGAGGAAAAACAGGCAGGGATATCAAGCCAAATTCAATGTGCTCATACTTGTTGTGTATATTGCTCGAGGCAAACAGTGGTTTGACTGATGTGTGTACTAAGACTGAATACATAAACAAGTCCACAGGAAATTTGGTGGATTTTTGTCGCTCTGTTTACTGTTTGGGAGCAAAGAGCAATGAGTGATTGAGCTTTGATGAAAAAATCTGTTTAATCTTCCCATAACATTCCTATTGCAGGAGCCAGAGTCCTCACACATAACATGCAATGCAGAATATGGACCCCCAGTGTTTAAATCCCTCCAGTGGCTCTCGGAATCAACTTCAGTTTGTACTAATAGTCTATAAAGCACTTAATGGTTCGGCTTCTCTCTACTGATCTGCTCACTGAACACAGTCCAGTCAGAGCTCTCAGGTCATCAGTTGATGGAGGGTTTTGAACTGGACCTAGAATAAGATGACCTGAGATGTGATGCAACAGACTCCATATTCAAAGGTCAACTTGACTCTACTTAACTTTTTCAAGCATCTGATTAATTGCAGTATTTGTGCATTTGAAAGCTTATGATTTATTTTTTTTCATATTTTTATTCTTCTGCTCATGGTACTTGCAGTAAAATGACCTTGTCTCAGTGATATTTAGTGAATGTAAAATGACATCATATGACTTTATGATATATCTCTTTCTCTAATTTATGACATTTTTTATAGTTTTATCTCTTTCTCTGCTGTCATGTTTCAATGAGGGATTATTATGATGACGATGAGAGAGGAAGAGCATCTTATATCTCAAGTAGTATATAAATATTATGTTTATATTTTGCTGTGATTTATAGCATTAGTCGGAAATGTTAATGAATGTTTTTTTACGATGGCAGGAATTTATTTAAAGTTAAGTATTAATAGGAGAGAGGTGGCTGTTGCAGTAATAAACCGACCCAACACCAGAAATTCTCACACAACCTTATGATGGCTTTAAACCCAGCTGTTCTACAGAAGATTACTTAAAGTTAAAGTTCTGTTAGCTTGCTGAGCTAAACATACTTTACTGGTTTCTGTTTTTAGTACTTTTGTATGTTTTTCATGCATATTAGCTCTAACTAACTAATTAGCGCTAACTAAAACATGTATAGCTGATAGTCAGGCTTAAAATAATTGCAGTAAAGGTGGGCTGATGTTAGTGTGCAGGGGCAGTGAGTGTGTGCATGTGTGAGATGCTGGTTATCAATTCTTTGTGGGGGGAGCAGGATGTCAGGAATTACAGTGAAGATGTGCAAACATGCATCATTTCGTAACAGCCACATTTTTGAGAAACCAAACAGAATGCTTTTATGTTTATAATAATGACTAATGGCTACTTATATCTTTATAGTAATTATTTTTATTATTATTGTCATGCTTGCTGTAACATCAGCAGCAGAGTGATGGGGTTCAGTAGGGTCTTGTGCATGTGGAAGGACACTGTGAGCTGTATTGGTGTGTGCAGTCACACCCAGACACTGTCGTTTCAATGCAAATACAGCAGCTCAGAGCTGCAGCTCTACCTGTAGCCACATGCCTCATCTGCCCTCCTAAACTTCATCCCAGTTCTTAACTGGCTCACAGGAATGCAGTTGCCAAATCTTGTGAGCGTGTGTGTCTGTGTGTGTGTGTACGGGTGTGTGAGTGGATAGGTGATTGAACGCACATGCACGTGTGTTTGCGTCTCAGCCATGACCTTGTATATAAGTGGGGCAGCTCAAAGGTAGAGCAGCGCTCCTTTGATATCTCAGGAATGAGGAAATGTTTACATTGTCACATATTGGAGTAGTGTTTACACTGCGACACACACACACACACACATACACACACACACACACATACACACACACACACACACACACACACACACACACACACACACACACACACACACTTAGACAATAAATCACATCAACACTGAAAGAGTGAACTCTGCTGCTCCCAGTCTAATCTAATTTCTCATGTCAAGGCCCATGTTGACATACTCCTCATCTATCACAGATTGCATGATTAGAATGAAGTGGGGTGTTTGGGAACAGGGAACATAACACGTGAGGAGTATTTACTTTCACACACAGCTTCATAACATTTACACACACCCACAGAAAGGATGTGGTTTGGTTTCAAAGTTGACATATGTCCATTAACTCATCTGACCGATTCACTCATTTCAAAAAGCTTTTGTAAACTATTTAGGAAACACAAATAATTCATACATGAAATTCCTCTTTACTGTACAAAACACATTGTCAAAGGGCAACTTATGAAATTGTTATAGCTGACATGTCAGGAAACAGTTGGTTTTTTATATATTTAACAGACACAGGGCAAATATCAGCCCATTGAAATTATGTTTCCGGCCACTGGAAAAGTCAAATAAAAACACAGAACTAGTTATGAGGATTAAGGGGAAAATTAATAAAAGTGTAGAATAAAATAAATAAAAAAGGAATTAAACACCACAGCATTACACCGAAAACAAATAAATAATAAAGAGAGAAAATGAATAAAAACATTTATGCCTTCATTCTGACTATTAAAAGGCTGAAGAAAAGAGATGGGTCTTAGGACAGGTTTTAAAAATATGAGTGGAGGGAGAGGATCTAATAATGAGAGGAAAATTGATCCGCAGTTTAGGGCCAACAATGGAAAATGCCCAATCACCTCTGGATTTTAACTGGGAATGTGGAATGACGAGCAGTGATTGGTCAAAAGATCTGAGGGGTCTGACGGTAGAGCAGGGGGTGAGGAGTTCAGAGAGATAAGCTGGTGCCAGTCCAGGTAATGCTTTAAAAACAATTTAAAATCAATTCTGTATTTCAATGGTAACCATTGGAGAGACGCCATTGCAAGAGTGATGTGGTCTCTCTTCTTGGTACCAATGTTGCTGCTTTTTGAACCAGCTACAGGCGAGATAAAGCTGACTCACTGATTCCTATGTACAGAGAAGCGCAATAATCAATGCAGGAAGAAATAAAAGCATGTGTTATGGTTTCCAAATCCTTAACAGAAAAAAAATGATGTCAGGTTTGTAAGTGATCCAAGATGGAAGAAGCTGGTACTGACAGTGGAGTTGATTTGTTTATCAAATTTTAAAACCAGAATTAACGATAATGCTGAGATTTCTTGTGTGGGAGTTAACTTTCAATTTTAGAGACTCAAGAGTATTTACTGTGGGTTTGCAAAAGCCTGCAGGGCTGACAGCTAGGACTTCAGTTTTTATCCTGTTTTAGCTGCAGGAAGCTTTTCGCCATCCAGGATTTTACATTCTCAATCTCAACAGGGAGCTAAAACAGCCTGGATCACCAGGATTCAGGAGGAGGTACAGCTGGTTGTCATCTGCATATCGACGGTAAGAGATGTTGTAACTTCTAAAAATAGACCCCCAGAAAAAGTATATACATGGAGAATAAAATAATAAGGCCAAATATGGAGCCTTGTGGTATACTCCACAGGGGATGGGTGCAGAGGAAGAGGACACATTATCAATTTTACCAGACTGGTCTATCATGGAGGTAGGAAGCCAACCACTGAAGGTACACACTCCTGGTCTACAGCTGGTCAAGGTGTTTGCTCTCTTCACTAGCTAGTCACTGATTTTGTCCATCTGCTGTTGGTTCTATTGTAGTTGATAAGACTGGTGACACTGAACCAAACAGTACATGTGCCATTAAAGCAAAACTAGGCCACTAGGTAAAAACAGCTAAAAAGTTATGCAGCAGTAGGTTTGTCATTGTGGCCAACTATTTTCACATTACCAATCATTTGATTCGATATTCGGTGTTCAGTGTTCAGTGTCAAAATATTGACTAACGGAGCTTTAATAGAACTTTTATTCATTTATTTTTTTGGTTCTTCCGTTGAACTGTTTAAATCCACAGTGATGCACCTAAACTGCTTAAAACGTATCATGTTTGTTGTCATATTTGTTGCCAGTATCTTTGTTGTCATCACGCCTTTCACTTTTCCTTTTTTTTTCACAACTGTCTTTTCACTCCCTCTCCTCCCTTACAACAGTTCCTCCCTGCAGTGTCGGTTTCCTTAGTTAGATTCTGCTTGACATTTGCGAGTTAGAGATTTAGGTCAGAGATTGTCACACTCCAGATACTTTAGATAGCCACACCTGAGCACACAAACCAGTGAGATCACAAAAGCATGCTCAAAGTTTAAGCGCCGCTGACAATATTTTTTTTTTTGTTCTATAACAAAAATAAAGCCAGATTGCTCATACACAGCTGATGAATTTTCTGCACAGGTGCACAGTAAACCCTGAAGAACAAAAAAAAGTAGATGAGATCATAATTGGTCATATATACTCAAGACTTAAACTGTCAAACTTAGACAAACACAAGGCTACCTTTCAGAGATTTGAAATAACTATGGGAACAGACTATTTAGATGTACTGCTACATAATGCAGTTATAAGATTGTTTGTGGAGGTTGTCGTTTACGATGATGAACCCACAGAGATTTATTAACCGACCCTGAGCTGTGTTGGCATCTTTCAGCAAATTATTTTGGTTTTCCAGCCTGCAACTTGGAAGTTTTAGTTCACTGCTTTTATCATTTTCTGCTGCAACAGGCAGCTGATTTCTTGCAACAACAACAAAAAAAAAACTTGCACACTACCTGCCAAGCACCACAAAGCAGACAGGAAACTTAGAGACTAGCTGGTGAACACAGTGGAGTGTCTAGCAGCTAAAGTGACAGATGTTTACCTCAGGAGTTTGTGGAGAGCAAAACAAAGCTAAAAGGAGAATAAGTATTGGACTTCCATTCATGAGATGGTCAGAAACAGGACTCCAAAGGATAGCTGCTGATCTTCCACATGTTTAAATGGGAGTTTGGTTTGTTTACAAGTTGGCTAAATCAGTTTCCGTAATGGGTGATAAGATGTCAGTGATGTGTTTATGGCTTTTTTTTCCACTGCTCCCAATCGTCCAGGAAGTGGGTCACTGCAGGTTTACGTATTTCCACTTTAAGGAGACTATATTAGATGCACAGTGAGACAAGAGAGATGGATACTTTGTGTACAGTAACATCTGTGCCTGACAGCCACTGCGGCGCTGTGTCTTTATACAGCCACATATACACAGCACAGTAACCGGGAGTCTGTGTGCAACCCTTATCCCTGTCCTGTGACATGTGGCAGCAACAGGAAATGGTCGCAGATCAACGAAGGTGAGAGTGGTCAACTAGAATGTGGCAAATAGGTTCAAATGTGACCTCACAGTTAGAGACCTTAACATCCCTGCAGGGTTAAACTGGGATGAGCCCTCAAGTGAACTGAACACAGGATATCGGTCAGTGTCACCACTTCAAAGCTGTGGTATTTGTGTGTGTGTGTGTGTGTGTGTGGGTGTCTAGTGTGTGTGTGTTTGGGAGTGTATGGCTCTATTTATCTTTTTGTTGACCCTCAGAGGAGCATATGGCAGCCAACACAAAGCCTTAACCCAACTCCTATCAATACTGATACTGCCTCACTCCTCCTCCGAAAGGTGAACAGCAGGACACTCGGGCACGCCTGCATGAGCACACACACACACACAAGACTCCCCCCTCTCTTTTTTTTATTTACAACCCCTTCCTCTTGCTAACCATCCTTTCTTTTTCAGATCAGGTCCTTTCACCCAGAGCAGGCAGCAGCTGGAGGACTGGCTCTCAGAGGGAGGCCGAATGACGCAGGACTGAGGAGACCAAAGCTTAGCAGCACATAAACTAATAATTACCCTACACAAACACACACACTCACACACACACACACACACACACACATACACACACACACACTCGGCAAGAACAGATAGAGAGAGTATTTTTGCCTTACCAAAACACCTATTATGTGATTTATCTAAGCCGGCGCTCTTTTTGGACGCATCTTGATAGACAAACAATAACTTTAATTCCAAAGTCAGGACAGGGGGAAAGCCTGACGTATTGCAGCTTGAACGTTCTTTATGAAAAACCCTTCAGTGATGACAGATCTGTGCAACCCAACTCCGTTCAGCTTTTTTTTTTGTTTCGTGTTGCCATTGGGAATGGATGTGCGGCTACAGGGTTTGAGTGAATCTCTGACAGCTAATGGTTAACTGTAATAACAACACCAAACACTTATCCTTATATGTGGGCAGCTTTATGTGTATATGCATGTTTGGTTAATACTATTAATAAGTCCCTCTGTTTAGCATACAAAAGGTAAGGCAAATTTTTGATTGGTGCTGTATAAACATCCCATAAATGGTTTATAACACATTATAATGTGGTTGTAAGCGGAAATAAGGACATTTATAATGTATGATTATTTCTACTAATAATAGTCATTGTCTTCTGGATGATAAGCACTAACTTAGGGGTATACATTAGTTTTTATTTACCAATGCACTGGTGCATTTGAATACAAATATGTGTGTCAGTGTCTGTGGTTGAAGTGCACACCTTGACCTTGACTGTCTTATCACAGATTCTTCTTCAGCAGTCTTGAATGAAAAACACAGTTTCCAAGACACAACCAGAGGAACTGAAGCGATTACCGCCACTAAGCTCTGCCTGTCTCCACACGTCTGTGAAGTATGCCACAGGTGATAAGTGTCTTTCGGTATCTTCAGGACAATTTTTTGTGTGTTTGGAGAGAGTGTGTGTGTTTCTATGTGTGTGTGTGTGTAAATCTCAGGCCATTTTTAGCCTCAAGTCGCTCTGGAATAGTACACTCACACCTTTCCAAAGGTGAAAGCCCCAGATGAGTCACAGCGAGCGCTGCAGTTCAGCCGCATTCAGGATAGGCGTTGGGAATCAAAACAAAGACTAAACAATATCTGAGGTCCTTCCTTTGTGACCTCATGCGGTCAGATGAATCATCTTTTGGCCAGTACATGAGTGTGTGTTATGTAAAGGTGAAAATGAGCGCTCTTCAGCTCTAGATGTTTATGTAATGCATTTTGGATTGTTCGATATATTTCTCCACATTTTTTTAAAGAGAGGTGAAGCAGTTACATGTGTGCTTTTGTCTTCTTTGCTGGTTTGCAACGAAGCACATTTCCATTTGTGGACAGTGAACAGTTTTCACTCTTCTGTTTGTATTGGTGGTTATATGTAGTAGAATGCAGCCAAGGCCAAAGCCAGGATTTTTATAAATATGGACGTCATGAGTTCCTCTACATTAGCCACCAAAAAAGAATTCTAATGTTTTTTTTAAATTTTGTATATTTACTTAAAGGAATAGTACGATATTTTGGAAAATACACTTATTCTTTACTGCGAATATGAGAATATTGATATGGAAAAAATATATAACCTGTTGTATTCCTTTTTTTTTTGTCCCTTAACAGTCAAATCTACGGTAAGAATATTGAATAGACTCATCATGTGCAATTTATGTGTAGCTGTAGAAGAACAATGAGGATATGACTGTACAGCTCTGAACACAGCAAACTGTGATTTAAATAAGTGTGATGTTACAGTCCGAGGTTGGAAACGATTATTTTCATAATTGAAATAAATATGTTCATTATTTTCCAGTCATTTGATCTACAAAATGCCAGAAAGTGAGTTTGCACATCCAAATCTATCAGAATGTTCTTTTAAGGTGGCATGTGTTTGCCTCCATGTTCAACACAGAGGAGTATAATACATATTTCAGCTGTGCCTTCTTCAGTAAGAGCATTTCTGGTAGATATGTGCACAACCTTTTTGAATGTGCTGGACATTAAAGTACAGTATATGGTTATATATATAGTAGTTGACTTTTTCTCTCTCTCGTAATGCAATTTGTTTCTAAAAATGTCCTTAAATAATGAAAAATGTCCATCTCAAGTTCCCAGAGCTAAAGCTGATGTCTTCAAATGATTCAGTTTCAAACAACTCTACTAACTACTTGACTTTTTTTTTTTTTAATGATAAATTGTTTTGGAGCGAGTTCTGCTGCACTCATTTATTTCCAGTGTGTAATGTGATATTTAACTGCACCAGTGGAGGTTATTCATGTAGTGTAATTATGGTCCAGTCATGCCTAGGTGAGTGTAACTAAGATGCTGTCTTTGTTTAGGTTGTCAGGTGTGTGACAAGTGGTGAGGTCAGGGTGGGGAAAGGTATTTCCGCTGGGAGTTGCTCAGTTCTCTGGAAAAGAAAAAAAAAAAAAAAAATCACATTTGACTTTCAAGTGATGTTAGCGGCGATGGATGGAGTCAGATTAAATATCTGGAGTCATTTTACTTTTTTTTTTTGTTGTTGCTGCCACACAGGTAGTGACTCAGCTCCACTTAAGCTTCTTTCTGGTTAGGGTGCAAATTGAAACCCACCATGACTCATTCTGGACTGTTATGGTTTGTTTATGTCACATTTTGGCAAAGCCCTAAATCCCTGCAGATGATAGCGTTTATCCCCAAAACCTGAAAACCCACTAATATGAACATAATCTTACTGGGCATTACATTACATTACATTACATCTGATGATCATTTATCAGACAAAATGGATTGTTCAGTACTTTCTGTGCAGGAACATTGACAGAGATGTGGCTTGTAGACTACAGTATTTTATGGCAACACTTCATGTGTCAGTTGAGCTTTGGAAAGTCAACTTTCAGATATGCTGCTTATTCTCATGGCATCATTCACAATGGATCCTGTATTAGTTGTATATGTTTTAGCAATGTGTGTGTGTGTGTGTGTGTGTGTGTGTGTGTGTGTGTGACTGTACAGTACCAATGAAGTGCTTGTTTGACATTACAAAGAGTGGAAACACAAGCACTTCATTGGTACTGTACAGCCACACACACACACACACACACACACACACACACACACACACACACATGCGGTTAGAGTGTACGCACAAAAAGGGTGGAGTCGGTGGATTGGGACTTTTTTTCACCCGAGGCTATCAGATCTAGACTTGATGCGCCGGAAAGGAATCCAAGGTGAGGTTATCAGAGAAATTAAGCTGCAGCCAGACAGGAAGCGTTTTAGTTTAATTCAAGACTGACATCATATCTGGTTCTAACTCCAGTGACCAGATTTTTATCTGGTAACAACTAGGGGACAAAGTCCATTTATGTGCAGTCATGGATCGCGCCACCTTGGCACCGCAGTGCGTCCAGCCTTCGCCGCGAGCAGCGCGTAAAAGCGAGTGGCTACGGAGCGCACTGGCCCATCATCACTGCCCAGATTCCGGCGTGGAGAACGAAATCGTCGTCTTGGCCACTGGGATAGACCAATACCTGCAGGAGGTCTTCCACCACCTTGCTTACACCAACCGAGACGACACGGTGTCGGCGGAGGACTTCACTGCGCTCTGCGCCGTGCTGGGGCTCACCGGAGCCGAGAAAGGAAAGAGGACTGAGGACGGAGAGACTGGAGATGTGGAGAAAAACGAAGAGGACGAAGAGTTTAGGGATGTATGTTCTGGGCTGCCCTGCCAGCTGTCCTTTAAAGACTTCCACTCGCGTCTGTGTGGGTATTTCCGTGTGCGCAGCGCGCGCAGGGGCAGCGGGGAGTGCGCCTGGCGCCTGCCCGTCACTGAGGACACGGAGCTGGTGGAGCGACAGATCCGGCTCCGGTGGCCGCGAGTCAGGAGGAGAAAATGTGTCAGTTTTGATCTGACGAGGGACCAGAGTGGACCAGTTCACAGATCTATTAAAGGCCGAACCACAGAGGACCGTGAGTCAGGTACTGATGTCTGGTTTGTACTGCACGTGTAACTGCATTTAAATGCCTCACAGAACACTGAGGGTTGAAAAATCACTCATTATAATAGAACATTGTTCAGGGATGATTCTGTTGCTACCTTATTCTAACTGTAGCATTGAACTTATTGTGCTCCATTTGGACTGTGGACAGCTTACACCCCTGTTGTAAAAGGTAATAGCCGTTCTTCTTATTCATACACTCATTAGACTGCTTACCTGCAATCTACTCACTGATTAGAAATACACAGAGCAGTAATAGTTGTCTTTTTTTTTTTTTATCTTTACCAACATACAATTTTCTCCACTTTATTTCACTTTCACTAGTGATTGATTCTCCTCCTCTCCTTCTCCTCCTGCTCATCCTGTTCTACTGCAGTTACAGTCTCACATGCTCTGTAAAGCACAGTGATGGAGGATGTATTCAGATCATTTACTTAAGTAATAGTATCAACATAACACATCTAAAAGGCTCCACTGCAAATAAAATCCCTGCAGTCAAAACATGACTTATGTAAAAGTATACAACATCTCTGTAATCTACATGGTAGTGTTTTTGTCATTACATACTATCACCATATGGCTTGTGTGTAAATTAATAAGCAGCTACTACAGCTGCCAGATGATTCATGTGGAGTTGAAAATGCAATATTTCCCTCGAAACTGAATGGGAGTATAAAGTAGAATAAACAAATGAAGCACAAATGCCTCAAACTTGTGCAGTACTTGTGTTTAATACTTGTGTAAATGTGCTTAGTGCCACTAAAAAAACAATATAAAATATTTATTAAGTTAATTACTGTTATTGAAGCATTGCAGCTGGGACTTCAACTTCAGAGTACAAAGAATTAGCTCTCATTATAAGTGTGTTTAGCTGAATATTTATCTTAGAAAAAAAACACACATACTTGAGATGAGCAATGATTTGGTTTCACTTTCACCACCAAGTTAAACAGTCTCTCTTTTTTTTATTCTCCAGAGGAGGTAGCAGCTATGAGGGAGTTGGTGGAAGACCTGCGCTCAGCACTGCAGGGGAGCGACGCCCGCTGCCTGGCCCTGGAGGTGGCCCTCCGACGGGAGAGGAGCCGCACCCTCCCCTCTCCCTCCGGCTTTAAGTCCACCGCTTCGACTCCTACAACTTCCATCACCCTCATACAGGGGAAACTGGTGCCAACTCTCAGGATTAAAGGACAGCTGAGTGCTGCCGGAGGAGACGGGGTGAGGAGGTTGGTGAGGAGACGGGACATGAGGGACCCCCTCTTAAGGGAGCTGAAGCTGATCCGCTCCTCGCGTGATGGGCAGCTGGAGGAAGCCATCAAATTCAATGAACGTCTGGAAGAGGAGGTGCGATGGGCGTACCAGGAAGTGCGCAAGCTGCAGGGGGTGGAGTCAGCGCTGAGGAAGGAGAACACTAAGATCAGGTTGGAGTTAGCGTTTATTTATTACAGGGAGTTTCATAAAGTTAACTGGATGATATTTGAATGGCAGAATGTGTACATTTTTAGAGAAATGGTTTGATGATCTCGCATCTCCATCAGGAGGCGAGCGGAGGAGGCGAGGGAGGCTCTGAGCTTGGGGCTTCAGAGGGTTCGGATGATCCAGGAACAGGCCCAGTCTGTGCCGCAGCTCCAGTCCAGGATCACCCAGTTGGAGAGCGAGCTGCACCAGTACAGGTACAGACACCGTGTGCGGTCTCATGCAGGAGTGTGTTCCTTGTGCATTGATTTACACATCATTTGCCTCTGTGCAACTACTGATTTGAAATTCAACACACTCAAAACCAACAGGTTAAGTTACACTCCATCAGAATCAGAGTGTCGGGATGAAAACAGATGGAGTCGCGGTGCGGTTTCCAACAAACACCACTGCATTATAATGCTTAACAAAGACCCTCTGTCTAAACCTGCACAGTGACCAGACTGTGCTTAGATTCAACTCATTTGCACCCACAATGCATCAGAGACAGTTCAAAGCTGCGCCGAAGAACGCCAAAGAAACATTTGACATAAAAAGAAACAAATATTAAAATAATCAAAACCTCCTCTTGTTTTTGGCATCTTTCAGCTCACTGTTTTGGTTTTTACAGCCTTTACTGTTTTTGGTTCACCTCGTGTCAAGCTGCAGGCAGGTGTTTGAGCTCCCGGCAACCAACAGCTGACAGACTGTTTCACCTGTTCACCAGCTGACAGTCGGCTGGTGAACACAGCGGAGCATTAAGCAGCCAAAGAGACAGATGTTTGGATTCTGGAAGGACTTCAGAGTGTGTTGAATTCAATATGTGTACTTCAGATCAAGAGCTTGAGTGGGTACGTTCTAATGTGCGAAACATGATGCGACAAATGGGAGGCTATAGTCTTACTAACAACAGCTTAGAAAGGGTAAACAGACAACAGCACCCAATGACTAAATTATCTTTGCTAGTTTCTGGCCTCAGGCTGGGATCAGACTACATCATATCAGCCTGAAAATGGCCTGACCCAACAAAAAGTTGTAGAATTTAATCTCATGTAGTGTGCAATATGGAAGACAGCTGATTGTACATGTAGGATGCCCCCATGAGGCTCAGATGGCTTTCTCTCACACCATACTCTGTGACACTTCAGACACCGTGGTTGTTCACCAGTCGGAAGTTTGTCTCCGGCCTCTCTTGCCACATCACATTTGCACATCATGCGGGAAAAACTCCAAGCTATGATTGGTTTGTAGTCTGATATGTCTCTCAGTTAGGGATGGGTTCTGATAACCATATTTGTTGAGCTCTGATGCTAATCAAGCTCTTGACAGACATCACCGGCAGATTAGATCAGCTGTTGCTAATGAGTTAATTCTGTAACAACTGAAATAAAAAAAGTGAGCATGTCGTCCGATTAATGTGCTCTCTGCGGCCGGTGTCTGTATTCAGACAAAGATTGTTTGTGAGTGAAGAGACGCGTCGCTCTGTAACACCACTGTACGACCGTCACAGAGTTGGAGACTCACGATCAGCTGATCACCTTAGTCACTTTAAAGAATCTCCCATTCAAACTTTGAGTCATCATTCATCATGTCAAGATTTGAATCTGATCAGTTTCATCATTCTGAAGCGCTGCAGGCTAAAGCTGTTCATTAAATGTGTCAGATACATTTGATTAACACTTCACGTATCAGGCTGCTCATCTCATTTTCAGATTGTAGCTACAGCTTTTTGAATATTAATTAGGCCGCCGCTAAAAAGTGTCGTGTTTCTGCCAACAAACAGTGAGGAGACATTTGAGCTGTAGTTATTTTAACCATTAGCTTCTTGCAAATGTTGAAAGCTAAACCTGATAAGATTTGACAAGGGATTTGAAAAGATTAAAATTTTATAAGTGGATTTGAAATCTGATCTGAAACATCACCAGTTGTCTCCTGTAGGACAGGCTGTGTGTGTGTATGTGTGTGTGTGTGTGTGTGTTATTATGTGATGGTAGCCAAAATAAAGAACAAAGCTGGGGTGTTACATAAAAAGCCTTAATCGGTGCTAGCAGCATGAAAAAGGGAACACTTTCATCAGACAGGCCCGAGCCTGCAAATGGAGCTAAAGGGAACACACACACACACACACACACACACACATGCATCAATGAAGGAAAATTGGTTCAAAGTAATAATTGGCAAGATATATAAGGAATCTACCTTTGCCACCCTCAGCTCCCGCTGCACCTGCGTCCCTGACCCTGCCCGTCAACATGTTTACTCAGTTGGAGAAGAGACCTGCAGCAAGACTGGTGAGTGACTGGAGAACTGATTAATGACTGAATAATCACAGCTCAGGAGGGTGAACTATAGTTTTGTCTTGCAACAGCGTTTGTTCCCATTTGGCAAGTTTGTCACTGGTGACTAATATATCTCAAGCTTTGCAACAAGACACACAAAACATTTTTCATTCACTAATGCTTTACAACAGAACATGAAACCACCAACAACCACAAACCATTTTTTAACAGAATACCAATCTACACTTGTACACATGTGAGAGGACTCTTGTGCACTAAATTGCCGTTGGACAGCGAAGGCAAAAAAAAAAAAGTTGGTTTGTTTGCAGATGCAGAGTGTCTGCAGAGAGCAGTGGAGGGGAGAGCCGCTTCTGATGAAGAGGAGGAGGACGGGGGGATGAGGGAGGAAGGGCAGCGCTGCCTGTCGGAAGTGAAGAAGCACACCAGCCGACCGCACAGCTGTGGCAAAGGGTTAGCTGGTTTCTGACACACATCAACACTTAACCTTAAAGGACTGTTCTTAGTTTTAGGTTGTTTTGTAAACCGATGACCTCATCAGAAGATGTGGTATTAGTACCGAATCATCCCTGGATATCCAGTAGATACCTTTAGCTCTCCGTGCTAATGTGTGATATGTCTATGTGCACTGTGTGAGACGTTTCCTTTATTTAATCCTTGTGTGAGAAGCTCTTCAACTGCTGATTCCCAGCAGGTGTGGAAATATCAACTTTTTTTATTCTCAGCAGATAGAAGCAGAAGAAGAACCCCCCCCCAGAAAAGAAACATGCAGTAGATAGAGCAAGGAGTGAAAAGAAAGGCAGCAGTGTATTAATTAAAAGACAACCGTTAGTCAGAAACAATTCCCACGCCACATGTTCACATAGACCACAGCTGCTAAAAATGAGAAGAA
This sequence comes from Euthynnus affinis, assembly GCA_029490765.1. Classification (NCBI taxonomy): domain Eukaryota; kingdom Metazoa; phylum Chordata; class Actinopteri; order Scombriformes; family Scombridae; genus Euthynnus; species Euthynnus affinis. Next base: position 5,220,750 of record CM055840.1, on the reverse strand, counting down.
GCAAACTTACAAAAATCCAAGAATCTTCACAAATTGCCACTCATACATAGACACCTGCAACTCTTCCCCTCTCTTCTCTTCCTCCAGATGTCAGAAGCATGCGGTCCATCAGCCGCTCTCTCAGAATCACCTGCATGACAAAAAGCTCATCAGCACTTCTAAAGACAGCAGGGAGCGCTGCGGCTGGAAGGAGCCGAACCAACAGCATCCAGAAGGCTGCAGAAGCTGTGAAGAGGAGAAGGTGGGTGACAAGAGACAAGAATGAGAAGGCTTGATGATAAAATGCCTGGTTTATAACAATATGAAATGGTTTTCTGTGAGGACTGAGACTATGAATATTGTTGAAGGCAGAACAGCTCTGGAAGCATAGTGTCAGATTGAGTATAAAATAATAATTTGATAACCGAGATTAAACCCTGCTTGTTGGAGTGGCAGCTCGATGAAAGGAAAATGTCACAAACAAGTAAAGTTCATAGTTCCCGGGCCGCCACTTTAATGACTAATCTGGTTTATCAGATTAGACATTAAAAGATAACGCCGCCACATTTTACACATCAAAGACTGTTTACATATGTTTGGGACTACCATTGCATTACAGTTATATAAAGCCTCTGTGTCTCCAGGGAGAGCTGATCAAAAAGAAAAGGAAAAAAAAAAATGAGTCAGTGGAGTTAGAAAGAAGTGAAGTTACCGGACCTCGCAAGTCCAATAATGTTATAGTAGAGTGTAACGCTAAATCAGTGGAGTCCTCTTTTAAAGAATCACATTGTTTCACATCATGGAACATAATACATTTAGCTGGATGACCTAAAGTTAGACTGATGCCTTGCAAACAAACAAAAAAATCAGTCAGGAGTGGTTGTAGACTGGGAGGGTGTGTGGCCACATGTCTTTGCTAATAACTTTAGTTTATTTCTTAGACCATTTTAAATCAACCATCATCATGTTTCTGCCTCCAGATCAGCTGTCATGTCTAATAATGTGTGAATGTCCATACTCCTCTCCGATTATTTTCTTTCAAGAACAAATTCTACACACAAATTCCATGATTTCATCACCTTCTTCTTTCTGATCAAACGTGTCGGTCAGCGTGGCTGACATAACCGCGTCACGTCCTGTGTGTAAAAGTAGCCGGCGTTACAACAGAACTTCCACAGAAACTCAATTGCTCGGGAATTGTGACAAAAGGATGAGTGTGTCCTCTGCAATGTGTACTTTTAGACTACGCCCGTTCATCTGTCAGTGGTCTATTGTGTTGGCGAGGTCATAAAATGTTAATTTGACTGGACTCACTTGACTCCTGTTACCAGAGGACGGAGGAAGGAGAGGACAAGACAAGGCCGGAGGAGAAAGAAAAGACCCATCTGTCTTTGCTGGAGGAAAAACTCAGAGACACTCTGACGTTGCTGCTGCAGCTACGCAACAAGGTGACATTTTATACCACTCACCTCACTCACTCATGCACCTCTACAGTGCCACCTAGTGTTTATTCCATGCATTGATTTTCTACAGCTTAACCAGGTCACTGTCATGTATTTTTGGGTGCTTTTGGGCAGCAGGCTACACCCAGGACAGTTAGTCAGTAACAGTCACATTTAAAGTATGATTTCAGTGCATTATTCCTCTTTTTTTGCAGCAGAATGTAACATTATAGAACAACAAACAAGTCATAACCCCTTCTTTCTCTCCCTAGAACGTGTCCCGCAGGGCGCTGGGGAAGATTGTGATGGACACTCTGGATGTGTGCAGTAGGAGCGGAGATGGTAAGTGTGTTTTAAATAATTCAAATGTCCAGGTATTCAGTGTTCTAGTTTTGCTCACTGCTTCGCTTTCTCTTTGTACCCTTTTTTTTTTATTTCCCTGCTCAGCTCCATCTCAGGTCCTGCAGGTAGCCGACGCCCTGTGCATGCGCTTATCCTCCAGTGATCTCCTGGCAGACGGAGAGGAGGATGAAGGGGGAGAAAGGGGAGGGAATCTCCTGATTCCTCCTTCAGGGTGTCAAACCAGCGGTGTCAACCCTCTGCTCATCTCCTGTTAACTAAGCTACTACTGTGGTACCTACAGTATCTATGATGGTACAGAACAAGTGCTCAAGTGCTCTTTTCTCTGTTTCTCCATTTATCTCTTCAGCTATATTTGCACCCATAGAAGTCTCACAGTTTATAGTATATCCCAGATTATGAAACTGGTTGTAAACATAAATTTTAAATACTATAATTTACTATAATTCTCTATTGTATCTATTTAATTGTATTGATTAAACATTTTTGTCCAATCCCTTCGTTTCGTGCTTGATGATGACGACATGATGAGACAGTTTTGTCTTCAGCATCATTGTTGGAAGTCTTTCACTGTCTGCAGACTCTCAGGTTTCTGCTACATGGTGTTTTTCTGGTCAGACCAAACACTATTTCATGTTTGCAAAGCAACACACAGTTGAATCTGGAAACACATAATACAATATATAAATAAATATAAACATTGTAAGGGGATCAACTTTAAGGTTTAACCAGAGACTGTACAGTATATAAATTTGGGTGTTTTACATGGAAAATCTACACCGAGGCAGTGACTCAATAATGTGTAATGTGTTTTGAGTGAATGTGAATTGTAAAGATGGGAAATGGACAAAACACACAATGCAATTTTTTGTGCTTTGTACAATTTCAGATTTTCATCTCTTAAATATAACCCAAAACTTTTCAACTATAAATGAAACTAGCTGAAGACTGAAACCAAAAGTTTGGCTAGAAGTCTGACGTCTAGTCATATTAACATGATGAGTGGACTGTTAGTCACATCATATATGATACAAATCAGCTCTTTGGAAAGAAAACACGTTTTCTACCAGCTCTTTCAGTTTCATCCATCCATCTTCATCAGATATGTCTTCATGCCTGCTTCGTCTGTATTAGATTAAAATGAGTCAAGTCATGTGAATACTGTTGGTGCAAGAAAAAACAAAGACATCAAGTCTTTAGAGAAGAAGGCTCTGCGGTCTTAAGTCTGATGCAAGTAATTGTCAAGAGAAGTCGACTGACCTTCATCAGTGCAAATGTGTGACAAATAAGTAAATCAAATAGAGCTCATCTGTGTTTTTTTTTTTTTTCCATACACGGCATATACGGGAAAAACAGCTCACATTTCCAAGTTGTAAGCTCGAAATACATGAGAAACTCCACAGGCACAACATATCACAGAACTGAGGATAAATAAGGGACGAAGGGATAAAAAATAAGATGAATACACATTAAGTATGTAAAGAAAAAGTAGCGTACTGCTGTTTCTTTTAAGTCCACATTAAACCCACAGGATGTAGAGAGCAGACAGTATCGCTGTTTGTTTGTTTCCCACTGTCCCACCATGATGTTTTTCCCCTTATCTCTGCAATATTTCCCTCAGTTTTACTTCTATACTTCCACCTTAAAATTGACTGATTCTGACTTATTCTGAGTTTCTGTGATTTGTTGTATCTATGGAGCTTTCTATGTATTTGGACTTGGTGTGTGGATATACCTGATGTGATCAACACAATATAAACAAATCGCTCCGTTAGCATGTAAAAAATATTTCTCATGAGTTTGTTATGATTTACTACTGTCCATTTAAAGATCTCTATCACTATCCCGTCATCATCCGCACACTTAGAAGAAACAGACAGCACCAGAGAGGAATGATATGAAATAATATAATCCTTTATTTCCAGCAATTTACAAAGTCCTGCAGGGAGAAAGCCTTCCTCCAGCCTCACAGAGGGAGGGCTTTTACAAGAAGAACACACGGAGAACGCAAAGACCTCGGCCCCGGTGACACTGCACATGTTTTTTTACATCATTAATCATTACATGCAGCAGATCTGAGGGTGACAGGTGGAAGTCAAAGCTTAGCGTCTGAATCAAAGGCTCCATTTCAATGTGGATGTTGACAGCCTGAGGATCATCCTGGCGGCTCCCTGTGAGTTGTGAGGGGCTTGGGGGTCTGAAGCACTGAGGTTAACAAGGCAGTAGATGGGGGGGAAGTGGGTTTTTTAAAGGCCGGGCATGTTAAATACAGGGGGAAAGCTCTGGAATCAGAAGAAGTGATGCTGCATTTTTGTCATGCTGCACTTGTTTTGTTTTTTTTGGGGGGGGGGTGCGTTTATGGGTTGAAATCTTACTTCCGCTGGTGCTTAACTTGACTCCAGACTTTTCAGATGTCCTGTAAACCCAACCTGCTGAGATCTTTTTTTTTTTTTTTTTAGCTCTCAAGTCCTCATTTTTGCAAAAACGTGTGTGAACAAAAGCTTGCAACTGATACTCCCAGCCCTCCTCTCCACCGCTGCATCATATAAATTCATTATTACATTACACATCGTAATCAACTCACTGTACATCTTTTATTAATCAAAGCTAATTAAAGAGACGCTACTCTGTGGCGAACCAAGCTCCTGATTGGTTACTCTGAGTTTGAGCTTGGCTCTGATAGGTTAAGGCCATTCTATGTCTTATAAGTCTGCTTTTCCCTGTGTGAAACAGGGCGTGTGTGCATATGTGTGAAGTGTGTATTAGGCACCGTGCTATTCATTTGCCTCACCGCCATTCTATTGCGGCAAGCGCCAAAAAAAAAGAAAAAAAAAAAAGCTCTACTGGCCTTTTTTGCAAAGAAAAAAGAAAAACATAAAGGAGAAGAGAAAAAAGGACAACAACATGGTGACAAAGAAACGGAGTCAAAATGAAATGACAAAATAAACAACCTTATATATAGAATAAATATAGTATGTACAATTTGCTTTGTGTGCTCCTAAAAATAAATAGACAAAGCATTACCTGCCCCCTGACAGAAGTATTCACAACTTTCCATTGACATAGAGGCAGAATGCTGGCACCTGGTCAGTAAGAGTGGAGGATACAGACTGAGAGTGAACAGATGGAAGGATGCAACTTTTACAACAAGTCAAACGCTGTAGAAAAGAAGACAAAATAAATGTCACACACTGAGTGGACGTACATCGTGTTGTTTTAAAAATCCAGAGGACACAGAGATGCACAGAGAAGTAGTACAGTTAAAAGAATCCCTGCGGTGCCCTCTGGTGTCCGTTTTGCAGATTACAGTACTTTGTGCATTTGACCAGCGCGGCGTAGTTGCTTCATCTTTACAGTGGTTGTCTTCTTGATGATACTCATGACACAAAACAATAATCACGAAGAGTTAAAACGATTAGGGAAAGGAGGAAAGGAATAGAAAAAAAAAAATCACAATTTGAACATCACTGACACATTTTTTTTTTTTTTAAAAATCAGTCACACCCAAAACAAAAAGATTTTTTAACAGATAAAATAAATCACATTTTGCACATTCACACTATGTGCCCTGCACATGCATTCTGCTGGCCCCTTCGAAAACAACACAGAAGTCTGACAAGCGGCGGATAAGTCAAGCATCACATGCATGTTACTCCTAACACACTAGGCTTTGCCTCTGGGCCGACATCTGTACTCGGTACAGTCTGTCAAAATGGCTGTTTGCGGTTTCTTTCACTCACAACTTCCTCTTTTTTTTTTATATTCTCCTCCCCACTTATAAGCCCTCAAAAACAGAGTCAGCTCAGGACAGCTGAGTTTCAAAAAAAAAACTGGTGGCAGATATGTGTGTTAGAGGGCACGTTAGATCAGTGCATCACTAAGATTTAGCCCTTTGATTAAACATGGTCCAGTAAAGGTCACAATCAGCCTCAACCAGATAGATTAGTTATTTTTATCATTTTTATGTGTAATAAGAGAAAAACAGCACTTTTTTTTGAGAATTTTACACTAACCCACTCTACGGTGTCTGAAAAAAAATCCCTGTAAAATGAAACCCACCCCAGCCCGGCCACACCAGGAACTAGTACTGTGAAATTAATTGTGCATCTTCAAGAAATAGGTGAAGCTTGGTGACTACTGCACTTATAGTTTATAGTACTGAAGAGCAGAGATGTATAAAATTAGATAGGCACTTCCCTGTCTCTACACTACTGTCAAAATGCAAAGTTATCAGATTTGACCGCAAAAGGTATGTGGCCTACGTGGATAATGCTAGCAAGCTGGAAACATGCTAGGACTAGTAAGTCACGATAGTCTCTTCTATAAATATAATTTTTTTTTTCTCTGTACTGTTCCACTTAATATACTTGGCATTCTGTTATCAACATTATAGAGAGTCCACACAAAAGAGTATCTGAAGGGAGATAAAAGTTCTCCAACTGTCAGTCAACAAGCTTGTTAGCTCGGCCATTAAAAAGACAATAATTTCACAAAAAAAGACCTTTTTCTTCCATAAACTCTGTTAATGGTCTGCAAAACATTCCTCTTCTGTGGAATAGTTTATATTCTGATTGAGGTTAAATAAAAGTGGATGGTGCAACACAGCTAATGTTAGCGTCCTCCATTTTGGATGCTATTCCCTCAAAGGTCAACACTTTCAGGACAGTTTGACAAAAAACAATTGAGCCTCCACAAGCAAGTCCACTGACTGTGTTGATTCCACTTGAATGAAGTGATTTTACTGCAAATGTTGCTGTTTGAAATGCTGGTGTGACCGAGCCTTTATCAGTGCTGGCTGAGAGGGCCCTCAACGTCCTCTGGTCAGGTAATGTTAACCAACCTCGAATTTATCTTTCAGTGGAAAATTCAGATTCAGAGTACAACTTAGTCCTAAATACTTTGTAAGAATCAAAATGGTCAAATCATAGATATAAAGATATCAAATATACACACAAATGATCAGCGATCTTTTCATCCTTTCATCTGTACCAGTTGAACTCTGGCGAGCACATCCTGGCTAAGGCCACTTAACACACTTTCACACCATGTGTGAACACAATGCCGTTCAGTTGGCTGAGCTCTGCAGGGTTGTTCCAGTGCGTGGCAGCATGTTGAGCCTCTTGTCACTTACTGTAAGCCTTGCTTGGGCAACAAAACAACAACAACAACAACTAGCCTGCTCCAGTAGAGAGTTGGAAGATGGTTTCAGACAGGGGGACTGGTGCTATTCTCACCTGGAACAGCCCGCAGAAAAAATAAGACCTCTCTAACCTCCTAGTGTCCACAAAAAAACCCCACAGTGTGCTGCAACAGTGAGGTGTGGGTTTTTGTGTGTCAGGTACAGCGACACATTCATAACCAACAGTTGTCTGGCCATTTTCGACATACTATTTTCCACCGTTTCTCTTTCTGACTCAGGACATTTCATAATGCTAGTATTTATGATATTTGGCCAAAAAAAAAAAAAAATGGAAGTAGCATGACCTTTGTGGACTCTAGAGGAAGTTTAAGGGATAAAAGACACATGATCCTTATTAACAGAAACTTTTAAAACGGGTTTTAATAGGCGATTCTCAACTGCCAACAGAATCGGAGGTAAATCCGTTCCTGTAGTGGTTGACGTAAGTGTTTGTTGGACTGCGATCTGACCTCAGGTCTGATCTTCTAAATTCTCAAAGGGCGGGAATTCCAACCTTGATTTCCTGTCCCTGTTCCAACTCAAATTAAGCCACCCGCTGATGTGAGCTGCGCCAAAAAGGGATTTAGGTTGTTACGTTTGTGGTCCAGTCCCCTGTAGTAACACCCCTCAAACCCTGTTTCCTGCTGTCACAAGGCCAAAAGCAAAACAGAGAGAACAGCTACAGCAGCCCTATGCGCTCTACTAAATCAGAAATGAGACATATTAGATTTGCAATTCATAGAATATTCATTCTGTATATACGACATAGCACTTGGTGATTAAGCGTTCTAGGCTTGTTTGGGTGTATTTTTTTTTCTTTTCTGTGTTTTGTTGTCTCGGTTTCAAGTGTTAAAAGTTGATCTTTACAAACAGGAGGGCTAGTGTCCCCATTGAAAATAATGAGGACTGGCCCCTCACATAGAACAGATATCGATTCATATCAAATGCATTATTCACCAACAATAATAATCATTGTCAATATAACAAAAGTAGTAGGACTCTGTTGTTAAGTAAAATAAAGGAAGAGGAGTGGAGTCTGTGGGGTTGGATCCATCATATGTAAAGTTTTGTTTCAGTGGTAGAGGTGGAGATATGTGTGTTCCCATCCTTTCTAAGGTGAAACGGAGATACTGCTGTGGTTCTGGGGTTGCTGCTGTGGTGCATCAGTGTTCTGATATCCTGAAGATGAAACACTACTGCCCTACAAGAGCACTATACTGTCAATCAGAGTCCTTCAGGTGATTAGCCCTTTCATTGTAGATGTTGTCCAGTTTCAGATCATGTTCAGGCATACAGGTGGTATTCGTCACTGTCCGTGCGTGCAAGCAAATGTGATTTTTTTTTGTGTGTGTGTGTGTGTGTATGCGTGTGTGTGTATGCATGTGTGTGTACATTCAGTTGCCCGCGTTGCTGTCTCTGTCCCCAATGAACCAGCGCATGTGGAAGCAGAGGGCGAGGAAGCCGGTTCCCAGCAGGTCACCCAGAGCAGTCAGGTAGGGGATGGAGAAGTTGTCAGGGTCCATCCCGCGGCCCCACATCCAGTGAACCATCCAGTCTGCCAGGTAGAGGAGGATGATCACCTAGAGGACAACGGCACATGTTATGTATCAGATCCACAAAGGCTTTGATCTTCTCAGAAAGCGACGGAATGAAAGTTTCATTTTACTGACTATGCAGACAGGTCAGTTTTTGGGGGAACATCTCTGAATGCGTGTTGTGAGCTTACAACCAACCTTACAGTTCCCTCCAGAGTTCACGATCTTGCAATCAGAAGAATTAATGCAAATAAAAGCAAACCCATATCATCTGCAAGCTCTAACATTAACTATTGGAAGAGGAAATAACCTAGATGAAAAGTTGAACCATACACTCACTATAACTATTTTGCTGCTACAAGCTTATTTGCTTTGGTATGGCCAGTAGCTTATGGTGGCTAATGATACATGATGTTAACAAACTTAAGTCCGCAAGCGCCATTTATCTGACATTATTGAGCCTGTTCAGCGACGTGTTGACTATTATCTGTTGTACTACTCTTACACCACGCTACATGTTTTAACACTTACCATTATCCCATAATTGTCACTTGTGGCCACAGTGACCACAGTTCAGCGAGAATTACACAGTCTTTCTTTAAAGCACTGCAATCATTTGGTTTAAGGAGCTTACTGTCTGCCCAACGCGGCACTATAAGAAGCACTAACGTTACCTCATAGACTCCATTCAGGGGGGGGAAAAGTTACTGAAGCATGTCCAACTTCATAGCTAGCTAAAGGCAACAGAGGCTACTGACAGAAATGCTTCATCCTGAGATGCTACCAAACCAATAGTATTGTAGAGTATAAGCAGGTTCTTTAAACAGTCACAATTTTTCCAGATGATTAATTACCACAAATAAATACAAAATAATACAATGTGGTTTTTTTTAAATATGCAATTTTTTGGACAACAGCTACTGAAGTAATTCTAGGATGGAATGATCATAAAAGACCTCCTGCGAGATCCTAAACTACTCATTTCGTAGAAGCTCCATGAGCTAGACAAGCTTTTACAACAACTAGAATAACTACTATAACTAGCTGATCTGCCATTGCTGCTATTCTAATAATAATATATAAAAAAAATAGTTGGATATTCTGTTTTCTGATTCCTATTCTGTGTGTGTGGTGTGTACCTGCAGTAGTGCAGCACCCAGGTAGAAGGTGATGAAGATGGGTGTCAGGGTGGTGTGTCCTCCCCTCAGGGAGTTGATGGTGTAGAGGAAGACTAGGTGACCTGGTGCAACCAGCAGGAAGAGCACACGGGCCGAGCGAGAGTTCACACCTTGAAGAGAGAGAGGGGGACAAATTTTTAACTTGTGTCGATTACCTTTACATCAAAAATGAATTCGATAAGATGAGTTAATTCTGCATTTGAGATAAACTGAGGTTGTTCTCTTTTACCTTAAAGCTCCATTCAGCAACACAAATCACACTGAATCAAATGGTTGACTTTTAATAGCCCCTGTGGTTTTTGCTGAAGTCAATCAGTCATACCACTCATGGAAAGATCTATTTTTATGAGATAAAACAGGGAGAAAAACGGCGGAACATTCCGCAGCCACCCGGTAACTTACTGGAGCCGAAGAAGGAGGTGCAGGGTGTGGGGCACTTCCTGGGGGCGGGGTTCGGATCCCCCATGGGTAGACCGTTCATGTGCAGATAGGTGGAGATACGACTAGCCTGAACGGCGACCAGGTTACCTCCCACACCTGGCGCGCACACACACACACACAGGGTGAAAACATGGAAAATATCATTAACACAAGTTCCATTTTTGGTTGTTTTTTTTTAATTTTTGAATGTGAAATAAACAACATGAACAGCTTTAAATACACAATTTAATACTAGAACAGATTTTCTCTCTATATCTTACTGTGATCTCTGCTGCTGGGGCCACTTTCCACAAACACATCACTAAAGTTTCATCTAAAACTAAAATCTACTCACCGTTGATGACCGGGGTGAAGACAGCCATGCCGGCAAAGTTTGGGTTGGTGACGGTCTTGTCAAGGATCAGACCACCGACACTAAAAGACAAGAGACAAGAGTGAATAACTGCAACCACTGTTTTCCAAAGAATGTCACCAATACACAGGAAATACATTACTTCATGACATACAATAATGAACTTGGGACATCTGTAGGAATTGATGTATAGATGTTGTTTACTTATATGATTTTCTATGATTCTTTTTTATATAAATGCAAATAGTTTGTTTTTTTGAAAACACCTTAGTGTGCATAACTGACATACAGTATATTGATAAGCAGTGGAACAGTGTGTTAAAGCCTGAATGTAATTCCATAAAGGTAAATAACGTGATCTACCTGCTGATGGCCATGGCGATGATGACGGGCTCCCAGCCAGAGTAGAGGACTTCTCTGGTGGACGGGATCTTCCTGGCTATCAGCACCCATAGGGGGCACAACGCCACAAACACTGCGCACACCAGCGGGTTGGCATAGTCGTTGAACTCTGTAGGGGGAAGAAGACAAGGTGGGTCGTTTCTTTAGATGTATTCTTACTGTGATTATGTGATGGTTTTGTTTTGTGCTGAGTGAGTCATTTTAACGTCACCTTGCAATTTCCATGTATAATCAGCAGCAAAAACATGAAATCATGGTCAGGATAACTGGAGATCCGTACCCTTACAGCAGTGCCATTTGTCAGTATTAGTGTACCTCAAAAGTAGGACTGCATGTCCCATAATTCCTGCTGCTCCACGGAAAGAAAAGTAGATTTCCTGCCTAATTACCCTTTGTGTCACACAATGGAAAATGTAGCACTGGAAGCCGAGAACGGAATTTCATTTGTCTAGTAATTGTCAAGATTTTATGAAAATAAATTGATAATTTGATACATAATGTAATAATTTAATATAAGAATAGCACCAAGTCAAAACTTTTTTTAAACAATTTTAAGTGAAAGGAATATAGTGTAACTGAACAGGACTGTAGTTGGGCTGACAGGAAGTCACTGGTCTAGCCTCTAGGAGGCAGTGTTACTGCTACATGGACACTACAGGGGAACAGAACCACCACAAACACAACATTTAAGTAGACAGACCATCAACATACACCCAGACAACTGCTGTGTTTTGGAGACAAAATAACCCAAATAAGCTCAATATAATAACTCACTGTGGTATTTAAATTGAGTAAGACTGCAAGACAAGTTTCCAGACTTAGGGAGGAGTTATGTAATTACTACACACTCTGGTCAGGGTGTTTGCCTATGTGTCAGCTGTATAATAATCATCATATTTGTACAATAATTTTGCCCTCTGTATGATGTATGATCAGTGATGTCATAAGTACCCATCATGTACAATAATTGGATCATTTTGTGAAACTTAGTATTAGTACAGGGCAACCTGTGCATGCTATGTCCCACAAGTTACATCAACCGCTGCCTTCCAGTGCTGTGGGAAATTAAAAACTCAACATCTACAGCACAGAGCAAAGACACAACAAACTGACCAGTAGCCTAGATGTCTAGAGCAACATCTAAACACCACGTTGTCTAAATAGCTTCTAACATGCATGTTTGTTTTTTTTTCTCTGATATGCAGCAGACAGTGTTTTCTGAAATTACACATTTACATCAATTTGTTCTCTTGGTTATGACTCAAGTATGATGATTTTCCTAAAATACAATCATTTTAAGCCTCTGGTATGATACTCTCCCTCTGGCAACACTGGTGTTTGTCCATCTGTGTGTCTGTGGTATGGACGATGGAACAGTGGGGAGTTCAGTGGAGGCTGGGTGTGGTGATGGCGGTGATGATATTATCACATACTGTATCTAACAATAGAGCCCGATAGCTGTGGAGTTTCTCACCATGAAAACACAGTAAGCTTAGGTGTGGGTGGCTTGCATCCTTATTTACCACACGCTCATCCTTATGCACACATTTCTACACGTGCCGCTCCCATTTATGCAAACATCTTTCCAAGCGACAGAGGCTTTTGAAACTGAAATCTAATTACTGTGATGACACAATTGACTTATTGGTGTATGACTTTTGTGAAGATTATTCTTTCTCTGATTATAATTTGGGAGTTACTACAAGTAGTGGTCATTAGGAGCTTGTTGTGACTGTTGTGCATGTGACACCACATGAGTGAATAATGCACTATTCTTGTAATGAATGTGAATGTAGTGAAGTGAGTATCAAGGATATTACATAAATTGAAAACTGTTGACCTACAAAACTCTTGGGAGCCCTAAGTGCCATTTACTGAGCATTACATTACATACTAAATGTATGTCATGGGGCCTGTGAGTGTATTATTACCTAACTCCTTGTACAGTCCTGTTGAGATGCCTGCCAGCAGGGACAGGGTGATCAGGTCTCCCAGGCTAGCAGCTATAGGTGTGGCCACGTTGTCAGGGTTGATGCCGACTTTCCTGGATGCGATGATCACACCGATCATGACGAGACCTGCGGGATGTCGGGTCAGAGACGTCACAACATGAAAACAGCTGAGGACCCTTTCACTTTCACTTTGCTAATGCTGCTGCTGCTGCGCCAATGGTGCATCTCTCTTATTCTTGTTTTTGTATAAGGGGCTGGGACACATAACGAAAGGCCCACCAGGATTTCTCCCGGTGCTCCTGATGGCTAGTCTAACTTTAAAAAAAATACCAAAATCAATACAGCAGAACCAAAGATGTCATCATTTTTATTCCACATATCCTTTTTCCTTGTCAAAACCTACATTTCCCACAGTGCAACTTGAACAATGACAGTGGGGTCGGGTGTGTTATGCTATTCGCGGGCTAATGTAGCCTGGAGCTGCTAGCCTCAAGCAGAGATGAGGAGTGGCGAGGTCTGGTAACCTCACTTCTTTCAGATTGTTTTTAATTTTCAAACTTGTATTCTTCAGCTTCAACTCACACTGACTCAAGTGACATCACTATCAGACTTTGTGCAGCTTCTTCTAGAGCCTTAAAAGGCTTTATACTACTGCTACTACTACTGTTCTCCTACACACGGAAACACACTTTGATGTTTAAAATCAGTGGAAATCCCCTTTAAGGTTCAACATTTTTTTCAGTTTTTGCAGTTTCTCAGAAAAAAAAACTATTTTTGAGAGGAAGATATTTGTTGTGGAACAGGCAACTATTTACTGCAGCTTACAGCGAGTAAATCAGTAGGTCCTGTCATGGTGTGGTCAGCTCAGTATACACAGTACATCTACTAATAGAAAGTGAGGCAAAAAAATAGAGAGAACATGCAAAAGACTGACTTTTGAGTCAGTGGAAGTCATTAAACAAATGGTGATACTACAGAATGTCTGCATAGCAAACAGTATTTTCCACAATTTAGAAAAAAGTAGAATTTTGAGGAATTGATTTTTAAAATCAGATTTTGACCGTTTTTTCAGACAGTATTCAGAATAAACCCTGAAACTACCTACACGTACTAATGTTGGAATCGGGTGAGCCTGGCCGAATATCAAATAATAATAACTCTATTTGTGGCTACACACGTAAACTTGATCTAACTTACCTCAATGGCTGCAGAAGGTTAGAGAGCAAGTTTGGTTAAGTGGCATTTATCTTGCAAGATTTGGAGTTCAGGTTTGCTAACTTTAGCACTGGCACGGACATGCCTGATGAGTAGCTGTTTACACTGTGAATATCCCTCACGTTCTGTGTGGTGGTGTACTGTACCTAGCAGCAGAGACGCGATGAAGGCGGTGGCCACACTGGAGGCACACAGCAGCACCGCGTGGCCCAGCCTGAAGTGTCCCTCTGGGATCCAACCGAAGATCACAGCAGCTATGGAGGCCAGGAAACCCACCACTGTGGCCTGGACCTGAACACACACACACACATGGTTTATGCATCTATAGATTACAGTCATGATGTGTACTCCAGATGAATGTGAGATATCGTGTTACACCTACTCAGTGTTAAAATTCAATTCACTGTTGAAGCTTACATGGCCTTTCATGCATTCAGTTTTATTTACAGTTACTTGTTTGACATCATGGACCCCAGAAAACACCTCATTCATGAACTTACTCACAGTTATTTGCTTTTAATTCTAGAGGAACACTCTAATCCCAGTGTCACAGTGTGACAAGTATCAAACTACATAAACATGTAATAGATACAAAGCTTCAGAAGCTCCGGTATATAACGCTCTTAATAAAGCGGCAGCGTGACCCAGCGTGAATGCACGCTGACCCCAAATAGGAGGTTGTGTCAGCACCCTGCCAGCACCGGTTTAAAGTGTTCCAGGAACTATAGAGTCGCCAAATATTACATAACAACCAGCCCACTACAAATGGTAAACCCCGAGGAGAGGTGACTGATCCACCAAACAGAGGGTTAATTTGGGGAAATGTATTGATCAAAATACAGGGGATATATAAAGATATATAAACATGACGAGAAAACATAAAATAGAAGGTGTTTGATGACAAAGTTGTATATCTGTAATTTACAACTTCCCGTCTTTGCTTTATCTACTAGTTTATTTTCAGCCTTTGCTGGACTGACATCTCCTCCTCCAACAGTTTTATTGGACGAGGAGATGTTTAGCACCTGTTAAGGCGAGACAATTTAACTCTATTTTACTCTGAAGGTCAATCAGATAAGGCAATAAGGAGAAACACATGTTCCGGTGGTTTGTAGGTGTATAGCAGCTTTAATGATGTTCTTCCCTTTGAATTGTGTCACTTTTTGAAGTATGGTCTGAATGCTGTGTTCCTTCAGCTGCCATGCAGTATGTGAGTGTTACTAGTGTGTCCAGTAATGATCGGTCACTGTGTTTACTGTACACACAGCACACTTATGAAACCTGATTGTTCCAAGCTTTTGGCGGTAACATGACCTCCTGAAATGTCTTGTAAAAGAGAAACTTTCCTTTATTGAGTTAAAAAGATGAAAAGAAACCTGAGTAAAACAGGTTGAGTTCTGCAGGAGAAACATGATTATTCAGCCGCGCAAACCCATAATTAGGTTTTCAAAGGGTTTTGGATGCATGTGCAACAAGGTCCTGGATAAGGATCATATTGCCGTGACAGAAAAGTGATGGGAAACATCATTACTAGTCGTGTGTGTCTTCATATCCAAAATAATTCAATTCAAAATCACATTTAATATGAAACTGAAACCAAAGAAACCTCTCACTGTGCTGTCAGTCAAAATACTTAATGATAAATAATGTTATGATGTAGACCAAAAAAAATCAAACAACTATTTCAAATGTCAACAATGAACCTTAAAACTCAATAAATAATGATTTATTTCAATCTACAGTAGCGCTGTCTTGTACTGCTTTATCTCTGACTTCGAGTTGTCTGATTAAATTCAATTTGAAAATGCACAGGATGTAAAGGGACTTTTCACAGCCCCGAGTAGTGTCTGCAGTCTTCCTCACAGGCAGGATACAGCCCAAACAACTTCCACCAGGATGAAAGGGCGGTGTGTATGTTGCCTGAGAGGAAAAACTCAGGGCATTTCAGTCAACTAAGGATATCGCTCTTCTGGATTTTGGTGGCTAAGCAGTGAGAGGACACTCTTTAGAGGCATTTAAGTAAATGAAACAAACTGACACTGTAAAAGTGAGGGGGAGTATGTCCCCTTCATCAGTGGGACGTCCTTGAAATGGGCTGTAAAGGTGAAATTTGATTACAAACCAACCTCATGTAAACTGAGTTTTTGAGTAATTAGACTATTGAATTAAAGCATATGTAAGCTTGTTTTTCCCTGTAACCTGGTTTGTTAAGTGCATGTAAGCGTGGTCAGAGGTGACACTGGAGAGGCTCTGTGATACTGCAGTTGAGAGTATCATCCTGTGCAGATGTGATTCATTTACCTGGATGAGGGCCAAGTTCCCCATGATCATCTTCCACATGTCCTTGGTTGTGTCCATCTGACCAATATTAGCCTGAAAGACAGACCAGAACACATAAGGTCAACACAGTGTGCGTGTGTGTGTGGGTGTTTGTGTGTGGGTGGGTGGGTGGGTGGGTGGGTAGGGTGTGCTGTGTGTGTACATGCTGTTGCCTCTTGGTCCCATCAGAACAATACGATATCAGTTCTCTAGACAAAGATACTCTGATCTCTGATCCCCCACCCTGCGGCCGACTCCACTTATCTCATCTCCCCTCTTTCACAAACACACACTGATGGTCTCAAGTGTCAAGTGGCTGTGGCTACAGTGGGCTACTGTGTGTCCAGAGCAATGATCCTAATGCTCATCCACAGTGATAGGACACAAACAGAGGATCCCCTCTTCCTCTCTGTCCCTGAATATTTACATATGCAGAGGGAAGGGAAACATCTGGACACATGAAAACACATACAAGTCTGCATGTGAGCATATCCGTTTCATGTATGGGTTTAATAAACTGAGAGTAAGAAGTGAACCAAACAAGACGGGGGTAGAGTCTGTATTTATGAATAAATACATTTTTGGGTCTGTTTTTGTAGTTTTGTCTGTCATTTCTATCATTATAATATCATTATACTCACCAAGGTAATACAGTAACTTAAGCATGGGAACAGAACAACACCTCCAAACTCCAATGGGGAGAATTAAAAGTGAACACACCTGAGATGTTGATGAAAAAAAAAATCCCTTGTTTCACAGGAAAAGTGTGTAAGCACCTTCTAATCTCTTCCAAATAAATATGGCTAAGCTATTAGTTTGTTGTTTGTCTTGCCCAATTTTCTTTTTTTTAGCAATGTCATCATGCACAGGATGTAAAGGGACTTAACCTGATGAGTACGAAGTTATTATTGCTGCTAGAGATTTGGCCAAAACTGTTAGAAAAAAACCCATATATAAACATATATATAACATATATAAACCCAGAATTATCCTTTAAGTAACTTCGGTAAAAAAATATCCAAAAGGTTATCACTTAGTCCGTTTAGTCACTATGCCTTACATTAGTAAATAAATTAGAAAAAAAGCGAAAGCTAAAGGTTAAGTGAATATTGGACTTCAACTTGTCTGCAGCCTGAAACAAATCCCAATGAATGCTAACGTTGCTCTGTGTTAGCTAGGTATGAAAGTAAGCAACAACTAACACGTTAGCCACCTATAGCTGTCTATTAGCTTGATTTGATGAATGAAACTTTGGGTAATCCTTCTCAATCAACTGTATTTCAAAAATTTTTCTGAGTATTTATTTATATTCTCCAAATTACAACAAATAAATATTAAAAGGATTAGAGCCACTGAAGTAGAGCAAAACATGCTGTTATCACCAGTGAAATCAAGACTGTAACTAAACTTTTTTAGAAACGGCCCCATTGTGTATATTATACATAAAAGTTGATAAACTGATAAACAGATATTTAAAACTATCTAAAATCTACAAAGTTTAGGCTACACAAATACCTTCAGAGCTGAATAATAATGAAGAGCAATAAGGGGATGGTTATATTAGTTTAAGGTTTATATTATTAGGGTGTTAATATTAGTTTTTTTCTGTGAATGTATGTGTGTTCTCATAACCTAATACCATTCCCACTTGACAAATATAACTAGCAGCATAACAGGGACTGTTACCATCACGTGCGTAGGATTGTAACTTACGTATCCGCCAGATAAACAGCATTACAAACACGCAAATCCATCAAGGCCATGTAAACATGTGTGTGGATGCCTCCTACTATGACAGTCGTGATGTCGTTCAGAGAGGGCAGACTGCCACAAATACCGATAAGACGGTTTAAAGCAGACAGATAAGAGAAAGCCAAACATCTGTGCAGAGCACTGGGGGCATCATAGACCCACAATAAACTCCTTATGTAAGAGAAGCATAAGGTTCTTTCAGACACAACTTTTATCACCAAAAGGAGTCACAGTTTTATACAATAACAGTTGAACAGCTTATGCAACTTGTAGCATTTTTTTTTCTTTGAGCACAACATGCAAACCAATTCAGTTCACAGAAAGAGGCTCACAGATTCATAGAAATATCATGCAGTATTATGGGATGATGTGTGATGATGATGCCAAATCCACTGTTTGGGTGTGTGTGTGTGTGTGTGTGTGTGTGGGCGACTGGATTAGTGGTGTTTGGATCATCACAAAGATGAAGCACAGCGAATTTTGTGAAAGTGAATCATAGTTGACAGATAGATGCATGAGAGGCTGAAAAAGCAAGAAATTGAAAAGCATCACTTCATTTTCCAGTTGAATAAAAAATGTTATTCATGTTCAACTCGTACAACCAAATCTGTTGTTTACAAGGTTGGAACCCGAACATATCAGAGTGGTGTATGTTGAAACCTCTAATACACAGAAAATGAGGATAAAGTAGGCTTTTGTAGTAGTAGTAATCTCTAATCTATATTTTTTTCAGATTTTTTTCAACTCAGAAACAGTTGCAATGCAGGTGCTGCCAAGTTCCAATAATCCACAAAATATCATTATACAAATACGCACAATCAATTAGGCTCAATTAGTTCACTCTTATGAGAAGGGATAAGACGGAAGTGAGAAAACAACTACTTATTTCATTGAGTCAGATGAACAAGGAAGACGAGTTTCATTTCAGTGAAATATTCAAAGACAAAGAAGGTTAAAAAGACCAAAGAAAAAAAAATCAAAAAGGAAACACGGTCATGTGAACTGAAAACTCCTACAGCCAGCCAGTACTAGGGATTACATTATTTTTTTCAGTAATAAGCGCATTAGGAAACTTACAGTGGTCTTAATCTTCTCATAATTAGTGGCGGCGTGGAAAGAAACGTGGTCCTGCTGGGGCCAGCCAACAGAGAGCTAACAGTAATGTCTCAGGACAAGCTCCAGACTCTGGCCTACTTTGTGATGATGGATGTGAGAATCATTTTATTCGGCACTGAAAACTATGCACATTGACAAAAGCTTCTGGGACCAATGCAAAAAATATTAATATTAAAAAATGGTTCTGCTAATAAGTCTTAAAAACATTTCTCCTGAACACAAATTGTGTCAATGTAGTTTAACAATTCCATGGGGATTTGGGCATTTGTATAACTTGAAACAATTTAACTGTTACTGATTGTCAGTACTTTAAACAGTTTCTACATTTCTAAATTTCATATTTTAGCCAGATTTTATCCAACAGCTGACACATGGCTAAATCAGCGTTGAAGCATTGGTGAAATATTGTTAAATCAACGTCCCAATCTGACATTAATTCACCATCACCTCTGCACCATGAATTATGATCAAAACAACATGAAAAGTTAAAGGGCGCATTATACAACATTCGGCCACTAGATGTTGCACTAGAGCACCCAGCATCTCAGACCAAAACAAATGTGCATGTCGTTTACTGTCTACTACAAACTGTCAAACTAGCCAGAGTTGATCAAATATGGATTAAAATTCGGTTACTGCATTGCCTGTTTCTTGTCTCAAATGTTTTCAGAATATTTTAGTGTATTGTGTAGCTGTAATGTGAGAAAGTTATATTTTCAGTTTTGTAGTATAAACGTAGATAATATGTCAATTTGCTAACAATCACGCAGCAATATGATATTCATCAAATACTATAATGGTGGTCATAATTACTAATACACAACTAAATTGATACTATAAGGAATTGGAAAATCAGTGGAAAATGTGGTCGTAGTTTAGAGCTGAGTGATTAGTGTACAATAAAAAATTTGCCAAGACAAACTGCGATTAGGAACACATAAATGTGTAGTATTTGATCAAAGTTTTCTCTTGTTTCAAGACTTGAAAAGTAATTCTAAATGTCTTGTTAGAATAGATTACTTTTGAAGTGTGAATGAGTTGAGCTCTCCATGTCAGGTGGGTCACTGCTAGTAATGCTAATCAGCTTCGTCACCTGTTTCCCACAGGCCAGTGGAAAGAATGTGAGGATTGCTGTGCTTAAGAGCAATACTGGGCTAATTCTCTTATGGCTTCATAAATGTAGTGTGTGCTGCTATCCTCTGGTTAGCAAGCTGCTCGGTCATTGACCTCACTGGCAATACAATGGACAATGGTACTGTTAGCTCAGAGAACAGCATTATAGCCAAGAGCTCAGTGGAAATGTAAAAATGGATAGCCAGCTGGATATTGGGCTATAATTATCTGTGAACCTTACCATAGTAGATTCAAGAGAACATGTGATTTGAAAAAGCCAGTTAAAGACATGATGTCTGTTCTTGCTAACAATAGC
Source organism: Euthynnus affinis (assembly GCA_029490765.1). Classification (NCBI taxonomy): domain Eukaryota; kingdom Metazoa; phylum Chordata; class Actinopteri; order Scombriformes; family Scombridae; genus Euthynnus; species Euthynnus affinis. The sequence continues at coordinate 5,200,099 of CM055840.1, read as the reverse complement.
TTATATGCCTACTAAGACCTTCAATATCTGCTTCAAGCAAACACAGTTAGCCTTTTACAGGAACAGATAACATGAATGTGAGAACTAGGCCAAAAAAGTAGCATCCCAATTTTATTTTATTCTCTACTTTAAACTGTTCACCAGCTACAACAACAGTAAGGCTTTTAGTTTGGCTAAACCAGCATACTTAGCAAAAAGCAATATATTGTTCCAGTTGTTTATGTGCTACTCTGTGAATATCTGAAATGAGTAACATCTTCAGAGAGAGGTTGTAGAGAGGAAAAGGTCAGTTATGAAAAACTAACCAGCCTGTGTGGTCAGGTGAACAGGTTGGACAGGTGAAATGTTGAAAGACAAAGAAGAGAAGAGGAATGTTGCTATCAGTTTTTTGAATTCCAGGTCACATTTGGCAATATGACCTCTAACCCCAAGAACAATGAGCTTTAATGGGCCTAACAGTGTTTGGGTTGCCAGGTAATGAGACTACATAGATTGGGCAACTTTTGAACAGGAAACACCTTACACAGTCAACAATAACTCTGGAAATTCTCCAAGCTGGAATTAAACAATGAATTTAGTAGTGTTATACATAAATAACCATCACAAGTCACATACATTCAAAGGCAATTTGAATCAAAAAATCTATTGACAAGACTATTTTATTGACAAGATTAAAGAATAGATAATAGAATAGAATAATGAAATATAATAGAATCTTTGGCAGCTCTAGCTGGCTATATGGTAAACTTGGGACTTCATAATGGCAATAATGTATCCATGATAAAGGTAAGACCACACCAACAGTCAAACAAACACATGCATCTCTTACCGCTGTGGAAAGTCTGGAGGCCAGCGTCATCTCCAGGTTGCCTTTGAGTCCCAGTAGTGCTGGAACCAGGATGAACACCTCTGACACCTCCGTAAACACTGTCCAGTGCTGCAACGACCACAATGTAATATCAGCAACACAACATCAACGTAGTGAGCACACTGCCATATTGAAATGGGATACATCAAATTCACAGACACATGGTACAATGTTACCTACACAGAGATAATTGTCCTTAGTTGGGAGCAGGCCTCTGTGACCTTGTGCTTTATTATTGATTCACTGGTGAAACCATACCTTTATGATGGACCAGATAGTCTGTCTCTACAGACCTTTCACACAATATATCATATCAGCTCTCCTTTAACAAGAACAAGGTCACTGGGACTCCATGCTGAAATGATTTATCATCCTTTTCTTCCCATTCTCCCCTTTCCCTTGTGGAATCCCCCTTTCACCTTTACCTACCAATTATCATCTACTGCAGCTTAAATACAAGGACCCTGTCTCATATCTCACAATAATCTCCATAGTATGTATATTACACATCACCAGATATGATAAAACTGTTATTACTTAAGCAGGCTAATATTTCTGTCAATAACTCTCACATCAAGTCAGGTTGAATGAATGAAAGGAAAGGAAATGAAATGACAATACAGTTTTATTATTTACCATTAGAGTGTCTACATGGTGGAAATAATAATGAATAAATCCAGTAGCTTACAATATGACATATTCTTTATCGGTATCCTGTGCCTCAGGGTGCTTCAGCATCAGGAAAATTGTCAACCACATGGCCATACTGCCCAGCACCTATGTCCTATCTAAGTTTTTCTGTATGCATTACCTCCAGAGTCAAAGACAGTGTGTGACAAAGTCAACCAAGAGCTAGCACAGCTAAATCTAAAGGACAACCTGGCCACGTGGTGATCATTGCCTCAGAGACATATAATAAACTACAAATCATGTTTAGCACATGCAAGAGAACGTGTCTGCTCATGCCTCTGGTTTCTCGTGGATGGCCTTTAATGAAATGTAGAGTTGGTGATATCAGACCTGACCCTTGATAACTGCCTCTTTGGCTGCTGTCCAGCCCTTGAGCGGTGGGTTCCCTGTTAGTCCCTGGGCTTGTCACTGTGGTGAAGTGCCACTCTCTACTGTGCCTCAATTAGAGTTCATGCAGTGATAGCAGGTTTGTGGTCCACTGTGGTCAGAAACAAAGCTATTGCTGAGGCTGAGGCCATCGATCTCTCTCCAGTAAAAGTGCTTATCTTTGGAGCCAGTCCCACAGGCCCCCAGCACTTACAGTCCAGTCTGCCCAGAGCTGAATCAATATTCACCAAGGCTGGCACAGAAAAGAAAAGGGAAGGAGAGGAGAAAATAGACGAGGGGAGGAAAATAGAGGAGTAGCTGACATTGAAGCTACATACAAACACTGTTGGCACGCATTTCCCACACTAACAAGCTGTTAAACTCTGTTGCTCGCACTGTGCACTGTATGGGACTGATAAGGTACAGTTAGGTTTTTTTGTAGTATCAGTAGGTGTGGCACCAAAACTCCAGTGTGGGTTAAACTACTTCTGTCTATCCCCTTGCTGTCATCAGGCCAAGCAGAACTCCTTTCAAACTGCCAGCCTCTCAGCTTGGCTCACTGCCTTCTGCCAACCCAGCGGCCTTGTGAGCACCTCTGTGAGCACTCCTCTCTTCTTTCACAGCCGCATGTTTTCAAGCTTACTCTCTCTCTCTCACTCTACTTCTGTCTCACTCCCCTATCTCCCTCTTTGCCTCCCCTGTGGTGATATATGTTGTTGTCTCCATGGAACACTGGCTCTGAGCCAAACAAGCCCTCCCTCCTCATGGCCACCTCCTCGGTTCTAGGAACTCGACTGGACAACCCCAGTACCTCTGTGTACAGACCTATAGGAGCTCTGGTATGCAAGCCCCACAAGGGTCAAGTTGCCCAGTTGAGTAACATGGCCCCATTTTATTTGTGATCACTGTACTTGCTGTACTAAGTGGGAAGCTGAACCTCATGGCATGGAAGTCAACGGAACTCCAACGGCATCACAGAAACTACATCAGGTGGTGCCTATTTCATTTTCCTGGGTTTGCAGAATGGATTGTACAGTTGGGGTCCAGCCTCATTCAAAAAAAATATGCCATGGAGGGTCAAATTAATGTACGCATGGCCAAAATTATTAGACATAATGAAGTTGAACCTAAAAGATGAACATCAGCTATACAACAAGACCTTATTGACCTGATATTGATCAACAAAGGGGAACAAGATTCTCTGATTTCAACTGGGTTCTTTCAGTTGTGTTGAGGGATAAGGTCAAATTTCCTGGTGCCATTAAAATTCTAAAAAGTTTTCAGACACAAAGTTGTCACTGCAGCTCCAACACATGCACACAAAAAGCCTGAGAGTCCTAAAGAAGCCTGAGATGTGATGTGATGTGTGTGTGTTGGTGTCCCAGGAATAGATGAAGGTGAAGACAGGGTAAAACCGGAACTATCTGACCAGAGGGAGTGCAAATAAACAACCTGGGACCCTCCAAGGGTAAAAGATTAGCCAGGGCTTGGGGCAACACAAAAGCATTCTAACCCACTAATCCTTTCAAACTCTATCAATCAAATCCTAACCAAGTAGCTGTCTGGAATATTGTCAGGTTTTAATACCTGCAGTCTGATATATTGTTAATGATTGTCAGGGCATCTTTGGTCGATGGAAATGAAAGACCAATGTGAACAAACGGCTGAATAGCGCAAGATTGAAAGTAGAAATGGGTTTTAAAAATGCACTCAGAGAATGTCATTGTCCAGTAAACAGATCCAGGATTGGAGACCAGTAGTTGAAATGATGATTCAGTTTGAGAGAATAAGCCCACGCTCTGGTTTCTTAGTGGCCGCTGTGTGAAAACCAGGCAAGTGGATGTGGTTGGACCAAAATGGTGTCTGGTGGGCAGAGAGGCCTTGGCTGGTGTTAAATCTTTGTTTCGACTACGATTTCCTGTTTACTGGTGCCAGTATTTTTAGAATGTTTGTTTTTGAGGCTGAAGCTGTGTCCCACTTCTTTGCTTTATTTTGGTGTTTAAGTCTACGAACTTCACAGCATGGGACAGGCAGCTAGACTCTGAGGCAGACAGATACTAACACAGATGGTGAGGACAATATACTGTACTGAATTTTTTTTGCATTCTTGGTTTGGGGTTTGACAGAGGAAGGAACCGTGTGTGATAGAATATGACACTGTGCCTTGTGACTGATGGCAAATCACTCATTTGTATTCGACACTGGCACTCCCAAGAAAACTTGCACTGCATGACCTTTACAAACCAAGTGTAACGTTTAGTTCAAGTGAGTTGGTCACTCTCAGAGTACGAAGTTTCTGGCCCTGATGGTGAGAGACAGACAGTTTTGGGTTTTTCTGCTGCCAAGTCACTAAGCAGAACTATGCAGAAGTCTCACTCCTCCATACCAGCCTGGACAGTCCTTTCTAGGCCAACCTCGAGTGGGAATGAGGCCAGAAGCTGTGTGTGTGTGCGTGTGTGTGTGTGTGTTCTGTAGATAGTCAAAGTGACCGATGTTAAAGAGTTCACATTTCAAAGAAGTCTTATGGAGAGTAACGCAAAAAGCCATGTCATGCACCAGTCCAAACCGCAACTTCTAATCTCCGGCCAGGGAGACACTTAAATAAAGGCTCCAGCACATTAGAATTTTCAAGATTACTTTTAGCAAAGGAACTGGCGCAGCCTGATTAAACCAAAGAGAGAGAGGGAGAGAGACTAAGAGAGAGTTAGACAATTACCTTCCTGCAAGGACAGGGGGGATTAGCTGAGTTAGCGTTTCACAGTGTCATGGAGGGGGAATTAGGCAGCGGGACAACCTGCTAGACGCTCACCCGAACTTGCTAGAAAAGTGGCTTCAAACTGACCGTCAAGCCTCCCCTCGCATCTCACCACAAGCATTTCTTCAAGGTTTGCCCATTGGATGACTAGAGGGGAGGGATATGGCCCTGTACCTTCTCTGTCTCCTCTTTTCCAGCCTCACCTCTAAAGCAAATGGTGTGCCGAGTGTTTTGGAAATTAGAGAACCACAGCAGCATGGTGCCTAATTTGAGGCAGCGTGAAAAATTTTTGACCTCAAACCTCTGCATTCCTGGTTTAATGGAGATACCTAACCACACGGTAATGGAGGCTTTGACACTACATTTTTATTTTGTTTTCACTTTGACTCTAGCTCAACTGTAGCATGCTGCCATTCCAGGTGCTTAAAGAAAAGTACACTTTTTTTTCTTTTTATTCCCCAGCCTCTTTTCCCTCCTCTCTTGTGCTGAGTTCCTGGGGTCCACCATGTTGGCATCAGTATGCGTGTACACAATGTGCCCGGACTGGTCTCCTGGCAGCCTGACACCTCCACAGCTTTATCTGCATCACAAGCTGACTTTAAAGAAATATGTGATCTGTCAGCATGGCTTTGGCCCGCATTTCTACACTGCACATCTACAATATAAAGCACACAGTGGCATACACACTAAGCTATAAACAGAGCAAGACAGCAACTACAGTGAGTCAACAGGAAAAAAGGGCAGGAGAGTGATTATAATTTAAGAAAGGCTATATTCTTCTCTTGTAGACAGAGTGAATCAAGCAGCTCTCTGGCTACACACTGCACTGGAATAAACACCATCTATTCTCCTGTCTATTGTATCACAATATGTCAGATTTCAAATAGAAGGGTGTGTGACGGATCATTAGAAGGCACAATGTTTACCAGCATGTGCCCAGCCCTGGGGAAAGGCAGGACAGCAGGTAGAGGAGAAAAGGGTAGTGTAAATACCTCCATGGCGTCTGACAACTGCTTCACCCACCCATCCTCAAAGGAATGCCATCAGATAGGGTGACAGCACAATGACAGACACATGCCAAGGCGAACAGGGCTTGCTAAACCAGTTCATTCAAATGCTCCAGGGGCAAGCCCATCCCTCATTGTGACTCAGTACACATGGTCTGCTTCGAGCACTGGCTCTGCTCAGGGACATGACTGTTGGACGTAATATGAACTTTACTGTGGGCTTTTTGGGATTCATTTACGCTGACAAAACTCTTCTAAGTGATGCCGGTGAATCTCAAAGGGTGAGGCACCTATAAATGAAACTGAGCCCCTGTTGTTTTCCAAAGGTCCCTAAACTGTAAGAAAAGGGGATAAAGTAAAGTTCTACTGACTAGATTAATCTGAATGAGGGTTTCTACATATTTCAATCCAGATTATCTTGTGATTCTGTTGACCAAATAAAGATGTGAATATGTTGGCCTAAAATGTTCCCCACATCACACCAGTTTCAAAAGGAACCAAAATCTTCAATCATTGTTCTAAATATATGCTGTGTGTTCCCACAATGTAAAGAATATGTTGGGATTGCTCACCTGGACAATGTCTAACACCATTCCCGCTGCCACTGTCCCAAACCCGGCCAGCAGGAAGGGGAAGACCACCTGCAGGCCAATGGAGAAGGAAGTCTCCTTGAGGGGCGCTGGTGGTTCTGGGCTCTGGTCGGTGCTGGTGTCATCGCTCTCGTTGCTCTGGCTCGCATTCTCGAGGAGAGCATCCTCCTCCCGCTGTCCTTTGGCATTGGCCCGACAGTCCAACGTCACCACAATCTCCGACCTCTCCTCATCCTCCCCAGTCTCACTGGGCCTCTCTGTGAAAGATGCGACCTCTGTGAGCTCGAGCTCGCCCCCAGTCCCTGGGCTCACCTCCTCAGGACCCTTGGTGAGGATCACCGGATGGACAGAGCAGTTGGAGTTGAGGAAGGCCGGTGTCAGGGGGCCTCCCTCCTTCATCTCAATAGCCCCGGAGGACATGTCGATGTCGGGGAGTTTGTCTTGTTCTTTCGACCAAAGTACCATGCGGAAGCCTTTGGAAGACAGTGGGCTTGACAAGAAAAGGTCAGGTTGCCTTAGCCTTACAGTTTTGGGGAAGTCAGAATGGAATTGACCACCTGATCTGGTTTTGAACCTGACCAGTCCAACTGATTTATCCCATTAAAGAGGCTGACAGGGTGTGATGGTCACTATCAAAGACCAGGAGAAAACTGCTCTGTGGGAAAAAAGCTGCAGCAAGGCACATGCAGCCGTGCGTCTGCAGAGCCCGTGTTCCTGTCGGTGCTTCGGGAGCAGAACCAGTATGTTCTCCATTCACTGCAAGGTGCTCAGGGTAGGCCGGCAAAAAAAAGAAGAAAGCATACTAGTTCAAAACAGAGGGGAAAAGGAGAATGATTGGCTCAGGGACTCACCACAGAAATCCCCTCCAGTCACTTGTAAACAGTCCCTTTTCTTCTTCCTCTAAACAGCTTGACTTTTAGCTAAGGGAAAAAAAAGTCAGAGGTCTGAAGTGGCCAGATTGCAGCGCAGACTGGTCATGCTCTCAGTCCACTGATCATGTCAGACTGGTTGGTGTCTCACCTTACACCACGTGGCTGCTAGGAGGTTTTTTTTCAAGGGAGATATTTAAAGATCTGCAGTACGAAGATTGAGTTACCGACTGCTGAAGAGTCCCTCTCCAACCAGAGTGGGCAGTCACCTGGGGAAAAGAGCAAATCCATTGATTATTAAATGTAAACATTCTCCAGACCAATTCCAGGTTTATTTCCAAATCAGTAGCTGGCAGACCACAGCTGTATCCTGACAATGCAATTCTGATGAAATTATTTATACATAAAAAGTATTAAATAGCAAGAACATGAACATGAGTAGTAGTAGTAGTAGTTTCTATTAATTAACAACAAAAAAGACATTAATTAGTCTTAAATGCACATTTTACAACAAGCAAACAGTCTCTGAATGTAACAACCCAGCTAATCACACATTTTCTTTTGAAAAACGTCAAAAAGCATCTCAATCATGTAATTCAAATGCCCAGAATCTTGAAAACAAATATCTGGTATCATTGCAGCAGATGATGGAAAACTCCTTGAGCACAAGAACTTCACTCTGCAATAGACTGTTAAAGAGTATTTAAAATCCATTAAACGGCACTTCACTCTGTGCTGATATCACGGCAGAGGTGAACAGTGACCGACAGTTTCATTCAGCGCCAAATTTCCTCCCGGCAGCTAAAAATATTCTACCATTAGCAGACGTGCTGCTGCGTACATCCTCTGGAAACGGAGTCATATTATTGTCAAGACAGCAGCAACGCTAAGACACCAATTCCTGTCACACCTTTCAAAATAAACACCCCTTTCCTTTTTTTTTTTTTTTAGGGAGTATCGCCTTTATGCCAGTTCCAGGAAAAGAAGTTTATAACTCATTTTTAAGAACAACTGCAGTGAACATGAAAGGTCTGTTCAAAGAAGAAGCTACACAAAGATATCCTATCCACATTAGAAGACAAACATACACTGCACAAATAAACATAATGCTTTAAACTTTATAACAACAAGAGACCAGTTTTCGGACTTTGCTAGTTCATTGGGCCCACTTAGTAGCCTACAAATTTACATACATACAACATATCCACTTTTAAATTCACAAATCTTGGCTGTAAACTGTCACTTCCTTCTATATAATCAACAATACATCTGCCTGCATCCCCACCTCCTAGAAATGGATTTAAACTGCAATCAGAGGAATGGAAACAGTCCAAATGAATGTGATTTAATAAAAGATAAGGCGAAGCTTCACAATTCATGAAAATTTGTAACATTTTCATGAAAACACGACTCTGGAGATTTCATTTTAACAGACCTATCGAAAACGGTGGTGAGTCTAGCACATTTTCTCTTCGTTCTTTGATTCCATTCCTTGAGTTGCAGAGAAAACACAGCAATTCACCACAAAAACTTCTGAGGTTCGTTTAACCTCCAACAGGTAATGAAGTGAGCAAAGTGTACTGACCAGTAAACATTATTTTAATCACAGGTCAGGAAATAATCTTCCTGGGTGATGTCTGGTAAAGATAAAAATGTGGACTGACTCTAGCAAATGTATGGCAGGTGTCTCATGCCTACCTGACTACATCAACACTTTTATTTTCCCCAGAATGAATTTTTTTTTTAAAATACACTTTTATTTTGAAGGTCAAACTACTTGCTTCTAGCCTTATTGTTGCTAGTTTGACGCCCGCTTTCCTCCGACTGCATGTTGCGACATCCACACACAGACTTTCCCCGCTGAAACAATCCTCTGTTTAGTAGTCAGGACCAATACCATCCGAACCCAACATGGCAAAGGCGTAAATTAGTGCTCCCCTGGTCAGGGTTGAATAGACGAGCCCTCCTTTTCTATTCTACTGCTCATTTCATCAAGGGCAGAGGGCTCTCTGTTCCAGCACCGGGCTGGAGCCCATGTCACTGCCACTATCACCACGAGTATTTAACTCATGAAAATGAAAGCCAACGGCACTGTAATTTTTTTTTTTTATTCCACATCATTACCACACAAATATACCCAAAGACACAAGCTGTACTTTTACAGTCTGAGTCGCTAAGTGATACATTCCGTCAGATAAAGGCATTATGCGAGTATCACAGCCGGTCACTCATTGTGTTAGATGAAATTACAGCAAAAAAATGTCCAGCAGGTAGTCATATAAAAAGCTCCTCGGCGGTGGTTACCTTTTAGTGTCAGCGGTCCAGAGAGGAGAAGCGGACAAACCGGTGTGAGGATCAGTAACAGAGGAAGGACTCCGTGTGGTTGCCTGGCTGGATGTATTCTCCTCTTGGTAACGCGCTCAGGCTGAGGCGTGGACGCCGGTGCGCACGCCTTATGTACGGTACCGGCTCTGCACAGTTGCCTTAATGGTTAATGGTGGTTAATGGTTAAACCCTCCCTCCTTTCCGCGCGGTTAAGGCTGTGTCCCAGTCTCTCCCGACCCGTCACATTGCACCCGTCCTCTGGCCCCCGCCGCCCGGCTGCATGGATGCGCATCTATAATACACCCGTCCGGTGCAGGGGGCCAGGAAGCCACAAGGCGGGCCCTCCCTACGATACAGATCACCCCCCACCCTTCTCATCCCCCCCCCCCCCCCCCCTCCATCGCCACCCGCCCACCCTCTCGTCTCCATTGCGCACAAGTACCTCTCCTCCCTCCACCCCATGCGTGTGGAAATTTGTGTCCGTGCCGTGCCACTCTCCTCCACAAGCCTACTAATTTACTACCAGCGGGATGAGACAGATGATTAAAAGTTTTAATTTAACAATAGGCCTGGATTCCTGGATGAATGGGCACACACGCATGTCTGTACAGTGTAACTGAGCTCGGGTGGATTTTAGTCACTGATCCACAAACACACAGAATAAATAAATGCAAGTCTTACATAAGTGACTGTCGAGATTACACCATGTGTGACCTGAGAGCACAAGAAGTGAATAGAAACTTTATGCACATTGCATAATTGCACTGACAATAAAGAAAGAGAAACATATTAATAATAATATTATTTTTTACTACAATATTCCTTTAGGGACCTATAGTGAGTCCCTATTCAGCAGTGAATTTAACAAAGAGACCCATTGACCTTACATGACTTTATAAGGTCTTCCCCTTATAGAGACTTTTTTTGTTGCATCTGGTTAAGTGATACCTGGTTAAGTGGTTAAGTATATACCTACCTGTGGAGTTCCCCAAGGCTCAATCCTTAGGCCTCTTTTATTTAACACTGATATGCTTCCATTAGGTCAAATGAATCATATCATTCATAATTGCCTTTTTAGAAGAAAGGCATCTCATCTGGACTCTGACTTTGAAAACTAAAAAACAGTTAACTCTAACAAGGAGAACTGAACAAAGCTGAATTGTCTCTACCTTGGTCATGTGGTAGCGTTGCCCTAACTAAATATTGAGAAGTAGCACTTGTGCAACACAGAGCTAGAATAAGTGTTATAAGAAAAGATAAGACTTGCTCTGACTTTGATTACATTAAATGATCAAATGAAAATTAGATTATTATTTTTTTTAATTTGCTCATTTCCTCTCTTCTCTTTTCTTCTTCTTTCTCGGGATGCGGTTAGCTTAGCTTAGCATAAAGACTGGAAGTTGGGGGAAACAGCCAGCCCAGCTCTCCTCAAAGTTCAATAACACGCCTGTAAGCACCTCTAAAACTCACTAATTAACATGTTGTAGCAAAGTTGAGAAATCCACGCACAACCACAAATGTATAATCAACACGTTTTGGTTTCAGAGGGATTTACAGAGAGTTACGTGCTGTTACTATTTCTTGGTGAACAGTTGCCAGGCGCAGTGACCTCCTTGGAGTTTCCTTTGGTTGCTTGGCAACCTCACAGTGAAGACAGGACATTTTAAGCAAATGTGTTTTTTTTCTCTTTTTTTTTTTCCTGCACCAAAACTTCAAACTATACATTTAAATGTAGTTTGAAACTTTTGATGTTTTTGATGCCACAAAAAGGTTATTTTTTATTATGTGTGCACAAGTTATGGATCTGGTTCGTTTTAAAATCATTTACAGGAACTTCATCTAATTGAGAACTCTTTTTTTTTCCCACTTACATGTCGACCTATATTGAATTTATTTCTCATGTTTCATAAGTTTCTCAAAATGATTTGTGTCTTCTTAATTTGCATTGTAAATTTTACGCTGTATTTTTTTTGTATTATTTACTATAGGAATACATCACTTTTTTTTTTTCATCAAGAGTGAGTGAGTGTTTTGTGTGTGTGTGTGTTTGTGTGTGTGTGTGTGTGTGTGTGTGTGTGTGATGCGCAAGTTATCTAACAGACAAATTGCATGCTGCCTGAGCCTCCTCATGCTGTTCCTAAGAGAGCAGCAGCTCTAACAACGTCCCCAGAGGACCTGCAGCTTTGTTGTGCTGTTCGCCAGTTGCTATACAGCCGCTCGGCTCAGCATCAGCAGCCCCAGCATCGCCCAGAGAGCAGAGGCTACAATCCATTCACATCCCCCCATGCTGGCACGGTAGTGAAGTGAGCCAGTTTGCACGTAGTGTAAACATCCAGTAATGACAGAGAATCAGTCACACTGTGGTCTAAAGATGGATGTGTTTGGTGGTTTTGTAGGGGAAAGTGAAGTTGAGGTCATATTTCATTATTCACACTGATATTAGGCTGATATTATTTTTTGCATATTCCTCTGTCGCACATACAAGTATGAACTGCACAAGAGTAGTGAAAGAAAAAGGGCAGGCAAAAGATGCGCTGCTAGAAGTTAGAATGTCTTTCTGAAGATCACTTATACATTGATGGATGAATCCTGTGGCGAACTGCCAAATGGTTTACTTGAAATAAATGTTAACGTCAAAGCTGCGTTGCACACAGGCTGAAGGAAATCAAACTCTGCAACTGAACATTTGGATTGAGTATATCCTCTGTGATAAATCATCACCTTTTACAAAGACATAGTTTGTTATTCATTTATTTTTCATGCCCCCGTTTGAAACACGAGTGAATATTTACTATTGTTCCCTATTTCAAGATGTAATAACAGGAAAGTCTTCCTGCAGCTTATTTTCTCTAGAGGATGTCCACATGGCGTGCAAGCCTGTTCCAAGAAGCGACGGCGGTTTCGCAAATGATTGTCATTCACAAATTGCAGATTACTTTGCAAGTCCTACGTGGTTATCAAATGCTTGTGCACGGGCTGCAGGTACCATTTTTAATTAGTGAAACGTGTCAGTATGAACAGGAGAGGAATACGTGTTTTAAATGATGAGGATGATGATGCAAGTGGCAGCTTGTGAAACAGGCCCTAGTCATCAAAGATTTCCAGAGAACTCAGTAAAACTGCTTCCTGGAACAGATGTGGGTTCACAGAGTTAATGTCACAGGAAAATAACACTGCAACAGAGAGAGATTACAAATTCATGTGGTCACGTCATTTTCAGTGAAGCAGTTTCAGGCTAGTAACACAATTTTTTTTTTTTTTTTATCAATTTAATGTCAGTTGTGGCATGTTTATATACAACTTACACAATAAAGATGTATTTAAATCCATATGTACAGTATCTCAGGCTCATTTATTTCCATTCAATTATATATATATTTTAAAAAGTGACAGCAATCAAGCTCTGTGAGGGAGAATTTGTCCATTTTCTTTTGAAAAGCAAAAAAAAATGTTTCGAGCATAGTCGTCCTGTGTCTCCGTATTATAACGATCCACAGAGGATCCCTCCTCTGAGGATCGTTATATTCTTCATAAAAGAGTTTTATGGAGATGTTTTTTTGTGTGTTTTGCTGTACAGACTTTAAAGCCCTTTGAGGCAAGTTTATGATTTTGGGTAAAATAAATCAACTTTACTTGACGTGGCTTGAATTGTCGTAATAACAGGATATAATGTAAGTGTCAGGCACTTTTTCATATTCCTGCTCTCTCTGGAGAACACCAGAGGAGTTGAGACAAGACGAGAGACCATCACCTTTCTCTTCTTTTTTGCTTCTTCTCTGATCACTCCATATGATTTAAAACATTTTTAGAGAATATCATGTTACTGACAAAGACTGCATATGGTTAGATGCCTTGATCTACTTTATGTCTTTACTGGATTAAAAATACAGCAATAAAATATTCCAGGTACAAACCTGATGAAAAATGAATGAAATCAGTCAAATTATAATACCACTTTTTATTGTTTTTAGTTGAGGGATGCCAATATTCAGCAATCACTCTGTTACAGTCCAAGATGGATTTCTTTGAAATTTAATACATCATGGAATCATAATGACTTTGTGGAATTTTTATCTCGTACCAGCATCATCTCTGATTTACACATGTGCAACACTTGAGTCTATGAATGGAACTCTAAATCCAAAGCCAAACTACTAAGAATAGCAAAGTTCCCTTTCAATATTTCATCTATCTGATAACTTTGATGATTATGGTCAATAAAGGGCTAGGCTTATCTTCCAAGCACTGAATCTACTTTTTGCTGTAAAAATATTAACTCTGACACACACAATCATTTATCAAATATAAATGTAAAGCCACATTTGAGCTAAGACTCTGTCATTCATTGATCGGGCGGCATTTCTTTTTTTTTCTTTTTTTTTTGCAGCAAAAACTTATTGTTTTACCAAAAAAAGTTACAACATACATTCACTGGCAGTGATTCAAAGTCTAACCTGCAGGTTCATGTCTTTTTTTTTTAAAAAAAAACATCCTCTCAAACAGCAGCAGAACATAGCTGAATGAATATATAACTAAATTGAACAGGATCTGAAGTGTCAAACTACATTACATCAAGCTGCCACCTTACTATTTTTTCTTACATAATGTGTAAGAACATGTTCCAACACTATTACTTAATATTAATATGGAGGAATACAAAACCCCTAGCATAGTTAACTGTTTACATATGTCACATGCAACCACATGCATCTGCTGATGGATGATTTACTATCATTTATCTTATATTCACATCAAAATATGGCTAAATACACATTACGAGTGTGTGTTAGATATTAAGCATGTAGACAGACACAAGAGAAGTGAATCATGCTGTAGTGGTTTGAGAAGTCCATTATTTCAGTACATCCAGACACCTCAGTATGTTTTATTGCACAACAGGATGTCTGTGCTCCTGATCCATGGTTAGGTTACTTTCACCATCAAGTTAGATTAAAGCGTAGTCATTGTTGCTGGAGTTAAATATACTGTAGCTTATTCAGTGTAGACTGGGGGTATTTGAAGTGTCTTACATGCTTTAACCCTGCTAATGTGTTAATAAAGGGCTTACACCTTTAATGTTAGCGGGTCAAATTTGACCCGTCTTTGAATTCATTAACAACCACTGGAAAAAAGAAACAAATCATTGGGGTGGTGCTTGGGTATTTTCTGTGTGCCACTCTACAATTGAATTCATGTCAATACACTTCCTTGGCATGAAACACAATTTTAATATTATTATATAATATGATTATACTTTTATTTTTTAATTTTTTTTGTTTTTCATGATGGTTTGGCATCATTTAATATATATTTCTCTGCATAAAGCACCCATTATTACAACTGGGTCAAATTTGGCATCAGCACATACAGTTCAAAGCATCACTGGCATAGTAATGAGATTTACTTTACCAATGATGCTGATGGTGTCTTGCTTTTTGTTTTTGAAGACTTTACCTGAAATTGCCCAGAGCTGCTTTATAGCCCCTGTGTGTATGATTTGATAGTGTTGTCACATTATCACCAAAATGTATGGTATCAGAATGATTTTAAAGATGCTACGATAAATAACATTCTCATTAGGATCTTAAGATATTCTCAGTGGAATGATAATTTGTGTCCGGTATGGGAAATCTATGAATCATTACAAAAGTTTAACTGCTGGACACAAGATGTCTCCTACCTCTCTGTATGTACACCAATATTATAATACACATTTCACTTGAGTAAGTTACTGGACCATGCTGGGCTCAACTAGTTGTGATGTCACATATTATGCTCATTGGTCCACATCTGAAACTCAGATTTAAGATGAACACACAACAGAAGCGACTTCAGGGTATATGTTTCCATATTCTATAAGGGCTTGGTGGAGCATATTGACACGCAGCCCTGCAAGAATGCAAGGAGAGAGGGAGACTCACGAGTTGACCATAAGAGGATTCAGGAGCTAAGAGGATTCATTCTCAGATTCAGTACACATGATACAGTATATAGTAGATGAGATGTGATCCTTATTATATTCATCACTAGCATTTCTTACAAGACAAACAAACAGAATCAGTTGCTGGTGAGAGTAAAAGATGTGTCCTAAGCTATAGATCACAATAAATATGTTACAAGTTTTCGGTCTCGTACAGACACACAACTCTTGCGCTTGCATGTACATGTAGATTCAGGCTTTGCACAAGTAGTTGTGGTTCTGGCTCGATACATTAAAGATAAAAGATAAATAGTCTCCAAAACCTCTAATAGCCCTCTGATAACGGTCATTTGAGAGTGTTAAGTCTTTATTTAGAAATGGGAGAAATCCTGAAACAATGGGAAATTTCCTGGATGACAGCTGAAATGATTTGATTTGATTACTTTATAAACATTTTAGTGCTTCCTCAGAATAGCTGAATTGAATCATTGAACCAGATTTTCCCATCATCGTTACAAGACAGTACTCATCCGGTGAGTTTATTCAGAAGTTACACTGTAAGCTGTAGTCAGAGACAGGACATGGAACAGTGTGCCCTAACTCATTTGGCAACTGGTCTGTGTAACTACTTGAGATACGAATAATCTTTAGTTCAAGTTAAGAAATCTAATCTTCCTGACAACACTTGAATGGATGTTTGCAGTAGAGTGAAAAAAGAAGTCATATATAGGTAGGTACACACAGGTATTTAAGTAACTGAATGGAGACGTGTCCTGAGGTCTGATTACATGTGGACATACAGTGTAGTATGGGGCACTTCTGGTGGTTAATGATCCTCCAGCCTTCTTTTCCAAACCAGGAAGTGAGGTGAGAACGGACGACAAAACAGCGCTGGGCCCCAGCAACGCCTCGGCAGAGTGGCTGTCCCTGGCAACGCCGAGGCGGTCTGTGCCAGTTTTGGGCCACTTCTGTCCCGGGGCTTCTTTGAGCTCAGAAGAATGTCGGGGGGGAAGATTTGGAAACCTTCCCTCAGCTCAGGATGAATGGCTGTCCACCAACCACACTCCCCCCTCGCTCTCTCTCTCTCTCTCCCATCCCCTCTAACCTTCCTCCTTCACACACAGAGGACAGGCAGAAAACTGCGACAGGCCTAAGTTTAAGTCCTCACTCTCCAGAAAGTCATTACATCCCCTGAGAAAGTGCTGCCACTAAACACCATCGCATCATTCCTTCAGATTCCTTAAGAACATTTCCGGTTTGTAGTTTTGAACATCGTTTCTATTGGTATAAACCACACTGCACTCTGGAAACACATTTCTAAAGGGAAGTCAGATGGAACAAAAACAAGACACAAGCATTTAGGTGATGACACACGTATCGAACAAACCTCTAAGTTAGCTGAATTATTTGCAAAGAAATATTCAAGGCAAACTGTAAAGTATCACCCAAACTGTCCATCACAGTCTACAAGAGACTCTCTAGGGACCACTACGACCTCTAAACCACTATGACCTCTAAGCCGAGTCAGTAGACAAGTTGGCACTAGCATTAGCAAGCTGATCTGCTAGCATATACACTGTAAGACAATCACTGATGGTTGTGCTGATAGTACTTTGTTCTTATTACAGTAGCATTGTGGTTGGGACCATGCCCGTTAATGTAAGGGACATTTCTGTGATTTGTTTATTGAATGGGTCCATAAATTAGTCAAAAAACTGACTAACTAGAAGTTGTTTACATGAATATTCATGAAGGGTGTAATGTGATATCATATTTTGGGAGGACATGTCACAAGTATGAAGGAGGTTGGTTTATTTTTCTCATCAACATAATCAGGGTCATTTACAAGTTTATTGCCTCTCACCCATTACTGTGTTGCCATTTCTCTACTGTATATGTTCGTAGCACAAATAGCTTAGCTAGCTAGCAGGTGGAATCGAAAAGCAGTATGATGCCCTCATCTGTCTTTTAGACCTGGTGTTAACATGTGATCTGAATCTAGATACATAATCTGGATAATGACATCCAACTCATGAGTCTTTGCATTTACACCAGGTGTTAAAATGTGTTCTTGTTTTTTCAGTTGTGCCCGCTTTGTGATTGGATCTAATATTCAAATGAGTAAGGTGTTGCTGGCAGACTTGTCAGTAGATACCATGAGTGAATGTTACATTTTTGCAAGGGAAGACTTGCTAGCTACTGTTGCTACTTGTAGTTTTTGCTGGGCTTGCTTTTCTTGGCAGAAAGAAGCAGAGCCACGTGACCTTTCAACTCAGTGGGATGATTTTTTTCTTATGAACGTGGTCACGCTGTACAGACTGAACAATGTGAACCTGCCCACCTCCACCTGTGGTCTGGCCGATCTGATCATATTCTGATCACAATGTGTTCTGAATGCATTTACACCTGATTTAACATGCGTTTTTCCTTATCCAGATAATATCTTATAATGCCAGGTGTAAATGGGGTATCTCTGTCATGTGACCCTCACTTTGCAGGTCACAGGAGTCTTTCAATCAAGAGTCCCATAACCAACGCAGCCAGCTAAAGGCATCAAAAGGCTAATTTTTAATGGCAGACAAATGTGTTGGTTTGTCGTTAAAAGACTTCCTTTGCCTCTGTACAGAAAGTCTGGAGAAATAACAGGTGGCACTGTTCAATGCCAAAAGACAACATGTCATTTTCAATAATACATTCTTACCAAAATGTGTCTACTGTAACATTTTTGTTCGTAAAAACTCACTACACATTATCATTATCACATTAGATAACACTATAATAGCTTGCAGAGCCAATAGCAGTAGCGTTAGTTTGGCTAACCCCTTCAATCACATGACCCTCGCCTTGCAGGTTGTTGCAGTCCTTCAAAAGTCTCTACACCCTTTACAGACTGACATCCTGGTTCAACTCTGAATACTTTTGTATGCATCTGGAGATTTAGGTGAGGTGATGGAATCCTGATGGGATATTGTTAGAAAATACAACTGCAGATTGTTTCTACCTATTCTAAAAACTCAGCTGAACTTTTTTTTAGGATTGCAGAGTTGGGACCCCGAGCTTGTGTAATGAATGAGCTGTGACCTTCCAAATGGTTGTACCAGCAGTGAAACACGACACACTGCCAATGTTCCAGGCAGGAAGATGCGTATGTCAAACATGCTAGGAGCAAAAACATTACTTATTCAGACAGAAACTCCGCAGCAACGAAATCTTGCTGTCAATGGAAAAGGTGTTAGAGAGTAACAAACAGCCTCACAGATTAACTGCCTTGTCCTCATATGTGTGCTGTTGTATGTGTGTGTGTGTGTGTGGGTGGGTGGGTGAAGAGTAACCTCCTGCAGGCAGCACATAGCTCACCCATTAAACAAAATAGACATCATCATCACATCACAAAAATAGTTTGTTTCGGGTCAGAGAGAAGCATGACCTGCCTTGCCTTTTTTTTTTGCAAAGTTTTGCTACAGATAATGTGCTCCTTACACTACAGTATGAAAATGAACTTGCAGAAACTGAAATGTGAGTTGAAGTCATGTTGATTTTCATACTGAAAATGGCTGCCTGAAATACAATAGACAGAACATAAACCAGTAGCTGACAATGTATTCAGATAATTAACTTAAGTAAAAGTGCCAATACAGCAATTGTAAAAATACTCCATTACAAGTAAAAGTCCTGCATGAAAAATCCTACTACAGTAAAAGCACATCAGTATTATGAGATTGATGTAGTTAACGTGTTGCAGTAAAAGTAGTGGTTTGGTCCCTCTGACTGATATATTATTATATATGACATCATTAGATTATTAATACTGAAGCATCAGTGTTAGAGCAGCATGTTACTGTTGTAGCTGCTGGAGGTGGAGCTAGTTTACACTACTTTATATACAGTTAGCTAGTTTTGTCTAGTTTTGTCCAGTGGCTCCCAACCTAGAGGTCGGGCCCCTCCAAAGGGTCAGCAGATAAATCTGAGTGGTCGTGAGATGATTAATGGGAGAGGAAAGAGGACAAAACTATTGGATCATTTGAAAAGTTATTGAAATTAAATCATGTGAGAAGTTTAGAGGGAAAAATCACTATTTGGTGGAGCTGTTAACAACTCATAGACATGTGAAATGTGACCCCGACTACACACTGCTTTTTGTAAGACGTCAAAAGACAAAAAGGTTGGAAACCACTGGTTTCATCTTTAACAATGTGTTGTATTTTAAAAGCTTGTTATATTATCCATTGTGTCAAATCTTCATCTGAAAAGTAACTAAAGCTGCCAAATAAATGTAGTGGAGTAGAAAGTACAATATTTCCCTCTGAAATGTAGAAAGTAGCATCACATGGAAATAGTGAAAAAAGTGAAACAGTGAAAAAAGAACCGGTCAGCAGGTTAAAATAAGATATAAAAATATTGTCCAGAGTGGTAAGTAGCCTATTATGAAATGTGAAATATAATTGTTACAATATTAGTTGAGCTGAAAATATGTTCCATTTCTAGCCACCAGAAAATGTAAACATATAAAAACATTAGAATGAGATTTTAATCATATCAATAACTGGAGGCTGATGAAAGGGTGGAGAACAAGTTTTAGCTGCTGTTGGGTGTATGCTTCCATGTGACCACTATTTATTTGTCTTTGTGTATGTGTGTGTGTCCATTTTCTCAGTGAGTATCTAGGCTACTCGTTATTATTATAAAAGCAGACAGACTTGTTTAACCCTTCATTTGCACCTATAAGCCTTGTTTTCTTTCCATGTACTGTAAGATCTCCGTGTGGGTAAGAAAAAAAAAAAACAGTGAAGTTTTAGGCTATCTACATGTGAGGTGTTCATCATGGGTGTATTGACTACATCAGACACTTTATGTGGATTGTTCCAAACACTGTATGATAACATTTACATTTGGCACCATTTTGAAAATTTTCTTTATGAAACCTTGCAGGATATGTAAAATATTTCATATCTAACATTATTTTTCTGGCTTTTTCTAACTCAAATGCAGGGAATGACAAGTTCGATTTTTAGCATTCAGCATACACTGTACTTTGACCAGACTATTGTCCGTACACCCACTCCCATCCACACATCTTCTGAAACACACACACACACACACACTTTTGGACTTTCCTGCTAAAGCAGCATTGGACTGTGCAAATATTAATGTTCCCACAACTTATGCAACAGCTGGTTTGGAAACCTTGTGTTCAGATCAAATATGACCCATTGACAAATAACCAGAAAACACATATTATTATTATTATTATTCATCTGCCATGTGATTCATTCTTTTAAATTCCAACCTGTGTAAAAGATGTTCAGGTGATATGAAGCTGAGACTTGCACAGCATAACCTGACTCCCTCAACTGTCATTTCATTTTAGAGTGACACATCCATTTTTTTTCCATTGAAACATAAGAGATGAATTTATTTTCTTTGTGCCACGGTCACAGTCATTTACTCTTAAGTTTATCTTCTTGGTACCTGGGAAGGTTAAGTGAGAGTCACTAGTTCAGTCCAATAACAGTCCCCCTCTGAGTCTCTCTCTGCTGCGTTGCCGGGGCAATTAGTTTGACCGACTTAATGTGGAAAAAACACAGAGAGGAATACAGCAGCCAGAGAGAGTGCTCACAAACACGCAGCCAGCCTCACTTGAATGCAATCAACCCATTTTAGACTGGACGATGCCTATAATGGGTGTGTGTTTGTGTGTGTGTGTGTGTGTGTTACCTCTTTGGGACCTTTTCCGGTATAAACACCGACCTTGTCGGATCCAGTAGTCCTCATGGGAACCAAAGAGTGGTCCTAATGAGGCAAAACATCATATCTAAGGTTTGGCTAATGTTAGGGTAAGGCATAAATTGGTTATGGTTAAGGTTAGGGTTAGGGGTTAGGGGTTAGGCTGTCCACAATGAATGGAAGTCAATGCAATGTCCTAACAAGGATAGCTGCACAAACTTCAATCCTTAGTGGGCACCAGAAAAAGCCACAGAGAGAAAATCATGGTAGACGTTGAGTGAGCAGTGGATAAGCATTACAGAGCCTTTTATCACTGACATGGCAATTTGTAAATCTCAAATTTCAAATAAAGTGCTTGTCCTATATGGAGATTTCCATTTACAAGCAGCTGAGCTTTTGCTCTGCATAGGGGTAGCCTGTTATGATAGTTTGCTGTTTTCATTTCTGGAACAAGTTACTGGAAAACAGTAAAATGACTTTTTTAAGAGATACATTTGTGTGTGGCACTCATTCTCCAGTTTACAGAACTTTCTTTACTGCCACATGTTGATGCAGTTGACATCTGTCAGCTCAAGATAGCTAACATGGCACATTTCATCCCAGTGAACTGGCAGCTAGTAGCAGTAATAATGCCAACTAACTTCTTGCTGTTCATCATCAAAATATAAAAATATTACAAAATATTAGACAGTAGATATATGAATTATGGTTGTTCAAAATCTCAGGTGTAAGCTCAGTGTACAGGCAATTCTTCACTCATGACAAACTATGTTTATTAATATATCAGCAGGTGAGGACTCTGCATACAAGTTTCAATGGATCCTGGTGTGCCTTACCTTAAGTTCAAGTTGCATACTGGACCATATGATTGGCTTCTGAACTAGATGTGATGTCAGAAATCATGCTCATAGGTTTTAGTCTTGAAGTCAGATTTAAAGTGAGCGCAGAGAAAGTTTTCTTCTTCAGCAGATGAATGCGAAAACAAATTCTCTGCACGTGCATCATTCTGCAAGAATGAAGAGAATAACATCCAACTGAAGGAACAAAGAAAAGTAACTATAAAAAAACAACAACACATTTTTAAGTGGAGGAGGAAAAACATCACCTCATGTTGATCTCCTCACTGGCTCACAGTCCCCCCCCCTCCATGAGCATCTCACAATGACGTGGCTGGGAAATCCATCTACAGTACGTCATAGTGTTAAAATAAGAAGAGTCAACAACGATTTCCTATCAGCAGTAATCATTATGGTCACTTAAATGGCTAAATATTCCATTTTCAGAATATACTCATTCATCCTTTTTCCTCCTTCACCCTATTACAGTATTGCTTTTCACAATATACATTCAAAGTTGATGATTTGTTTTAAGCTTATGACTTTCTTAACCTGTTTAGGTTCAGAAAATGTGTCATTAATTTAAAGAAAATCAACTCACCTAGACAACATATCTGCTTATGTAATAATATATTGTCAATTTATACTGATTCACACACTGAGAAGTTCAAGATTGTGCAATGAGTCAGTGAAAGCCTCACCAGCTCTCTCATGCAATGTCATCACTGCCATCTAGTGGTCAACAAGTGCAATACAAACTACAAGTCCCATTTATTCCACTGAATATGACTACTCATATCTTCAATATTACATGACATAATTGGGTGTAGGACAGAACAGAGATCGATCATGTTGCAGGATCAAATCAAATCTTCAGGAAATGAATTATCAGCACAATAACACATTTCTTATTCGTCTCTTACACAACAGCCCGAGCCGAACAGACAAGAGTTTGGCTTTGGCTAGAAAGACAGCAAACATAATATCAGTCAGTAGAGAGTCACAAAAACAAATCTGCAACATCACAAACCTGAGTGTTAATAAACGGTCGTTATTACTGCACAGCACACGTTGCACTAAATGAAACACTGATAAAAAGACAGAGAATGTATTGCTGCAGGAATAAAATGTACAATCAGTCAAACAGCGTTGTTTTCTTTGCCTACGTCAGTCTGATCACAAGTAACATATTGTCATTTCTTTTCATATATGCAATATAATAAAATCATGATCATACCCACACATGGGGCACTTGTTACAGCACAGATGAGTGATAGTACAGCATTCTCAGAGTGCTTACTAGAGCTACTACAAATGATTAGTGGTAAAAATAAACTCCTGAACAGTCTTAATTGCTTTACCGCAAGTTTTGTTACAGTACAGTTTATTCATCAAACATAACCCTGTTTCTAGTCATTTTTTTTGTCTAGATGATATTAAATAATATACAAATATTGCAGTCACATCATGGCATTGAATTAAAATCGTATGTGTAAATCACACTATCCGCAGTTATTAGTAAGCAGCACACAAATAAACACCAAACCAAACAAAATGAGATACATATATGCTATAAAATACTGTCAATCCTCCATATATCCATATATTTTCTGTCTACCATACTAGACATATAGGCTACAAAATATTTCTTCTCTCCAAGAATGCACTACAACGTACAATGCAGAAGTCTCACATACTAAAAATTCTCAAGGAACAGAAGTCGGTAGAAAGAAAGAGCCAGCTCCTCCATTGTGCATGTGTGTGCTTACATGTGGGGGGGGGGGGCGGGCGAGCGAGCGGGGAGGGTCTCAGAGTCATTACAGCCCAGCAGGGGGCAGTGTTATCTGTTACATTACATCAGAGTCAGCCTTGTACTCCATTTCACTCAAGTGTTTTTTGATGCTGCTTACGTATTTGCACTACCGTCTGATTCAGGAGGGTTGTACAGAGAAAGAGGAAGCGGAATCACTGATCTGCTGCGTTGGTGTGTGTGGTGTCAGAGTCACTACACACACTACAGATACTCCTCTTCTTTCACATACAGGATCTCATGCGCTGAGCTGGGAACCTGAGAGAGGGAGGGAAAAAAATAAAGAAAAGGCGGATGATGAAAGGCTATAAATATTTCTATTGTGACATTTCATTCAATACTAAGAACATGAAGTAAATGAAAATGCCTGTTTCTGATTGGCTGGCAGGTGTCTGTTACTATCAGTTATTGAATTTTAATGAGCAGGTAATCACCATAGAAACAAGACTTCCTTTTCTTTCCTTTCATAGTGACCGTGGTATGAGTATAATAATGCACTCTGTGGTGTTCTGATTTAGAAAATATCACATACTGCTCACACTGTATATGATGCACCTTATAGAAATAGCTTGAAACTCACAAGCTCAGTCAGCCACCGTTAGCAGACTGCAGATTGTCCACAAGGGGGAGCTGTTCAGTCGTTCTCAGATCTCCGTTTTATTCATTTGTTATCAGCTGTGAGTTTAACACCAGCTGCAGGTTTATTGTCTTTATCTTTGTGTGTTTCAAGGGTTAACATTCCTGTGCCACATTATGCCTCAGTGAATATTAAAAACACATTATCTCATTAAGCTTCTTTCTGTGAGGGATGCGGCCCTGAATGAACGCACTTTTCTGCCAAAATTAGAACGGTTAGGATTATTTCACGAGAGACGTTTCTCTGTTTTTGTTTTTTTTTTTTCTCTCTTTCTTCGTTGGTTTGACGTGGGTGGAGCTCGGTTAGAAATCACTGATGTCATGTACTTCTGTGCACCAGCCACTGTCAATCAAATCTGATCAAACCACACCAACACAGTCTTGACAAAGTAGATTAAATCAGATTTTGAAATAAATATGTAAGAATGTTTGTTGTTCTTTGAATTTGCATACTTATTACAGAGATATACTAACGATTTTAAACCAATTTTTCAAGAGCTATATAATACAATATCTTCACATAGCTTTAAAATGATGCTCATTCAGGCACTTGACTGTCAGACAAATGACATCAAAGTGTAGGAATAGTTCACTGTCTATAGAAAAGTGTTCTATCATTAAGCCAAAGATATGTAGAGCTCAGACAGTTCATTCCTGTACCTTGGAAACAACAGTGGACATGCTCCACTTAGGCACTTGTTCTGGAGCTTTCAACAGTTTCCCACAATCCTCATCAGCAGACTGATTCTGAACCCCAGAGAAAGTTTGAACATCGGCAGTTTCTTGGCAACTGAGCGAACTCAGTCTGACGAGTTTCAACAGAAACAGAGTTTCGTTGATCTCAGTCTGTAGTTTGAATGTTCAACACACAACAGAGTTCAGTCAACCTGCATGTTCGTTTGTTGATGGTATTTCTAAACCGCTGCTGTTGTTGTTGTTTTTTCCTTGCCGACAGGTGGTGCAGGTTGGACGAGAGCTGCAGGTCCGGCACTGCAGGTCTGAAAGTGCTGACACTGTGGCTTTGTAACGTGATGATAGTGGCTGGGCCTGGTTCCAGGAGCTCTGCATTAATGACACTTTGTTTGTGTATGTGTGTGTGTGTCCTTGTTTTCTTAAGCTGGGACACCTTGTCATACAGTGTCACTTATTTAATGTGCGCCGTATAAGGTCGCTTCATGAATATCAAATGCTTTAGGTATTAAGTGTACAAATGATTATACATCAAATCAAATTACCTTCATACAAGATGACAATGAACTGGTAGAAACTGCACAGCAATCCATTTATGTTGGATTCTTTCCCATTATGATGGGTTCATTGTAATCCACAGTGATATATTGTATATATATAGTATATATACATTATAATGCCCTATACATTTGCTTGTTTTCTGCTTATCAGTCCTATTTATCAGGTGGAGGTGAGGAGCAGAGACTTGACTGTGACTGATTTAGAGTTTGAGGAGTCAATATTGAGACATCTATAATCTCAGAGACCCTGAAATTACACATAAAAGACACCAAAAACACAAAGTCTATGTCTTAGTGCATGTTCCACTCATTACTCTAATGTAAGTCATTACGTTATTTCTTGATTTATTTGGGTTACAGCATCACATCTGAAGACTGAAATCTTTTTCTTTTTTTTTTTTTTTTACTCTTGTGAATGATCATGACTAGCAGCTAATTATGATGAATTACAGTATGATGAACACTAATTGTGGGGTTAGGATGAAGCTTTTAGATAATTCAAATGGAATCTGATATTTAACAGTGATGATAACGAAAACAATGTCTTGCTTTTATGCTCAGCAGACGGGGAATCTGATCCCAGTTATTGCTACTGCTGTCAGTAGATTTTCATGCGGTTGCACCACACCGATTACAGATTTCCCCCCCCCCCCCCTTTTTTTTTCACATGTCTTTGTAAAATGCTTGAAAACACAGCCTGTAAGCCGCACTTACAAGTGTAAGTGCTGCTTGTCGGCTCTTAAGAAGCTGCACCTAGATGATAGTCGAGTGGTATTAATGGTCATTTGTATACGCAGATTTGGAAAAGAAAACATGAATCTGTTAATTACTGTGAAAAGCGGCGCATTACTATCCGACACTGTTATGTGAAATGTGAAATGTAGCAACAGATGAGTGTCGGAAGTCAGCAGACAGCTAGGACTTCTCGCTGGCTCTTCTTCCTAATGGAGAGTCACTCCCCAGCGACACACTCCACACACTCTACCATCCTAATGACACTAATGAGATGTCTTACTCACTCAGCTGATGAGGTGATGTAATTATGCGCTGTTTAGAGGACAAGCCTGGATTTTTTTTCTACATATTTCTACTTCTCAATAAATCTCATCCTTGGAGTCAAACCAACGATGAACTCATCCTACTTACAAGTATTGTGTGTGTATCCAAAGCCTGACATGTCTTCCTCTGTGCTGTAGACCTCCGTTGTTGCCCAGACACTATTATTAACACTTTGGTGATCATGTTTTCAGACTCTGGAGAGTAGTTCTGTGTGAGGCGGACGCCTCTGAGCGTGCACAAGAACGGTTCTGTTTACAGTGCTTCACTAGTGATTTGTAGTCAGTTAGAAAAATATAGAAAACTACCAGCGTTACCCTTTGAGATGAGCACTAGTTTACCTGGTTGACTCCTCCCACCACCAGGAGGCGGTCTCTGATGACGATGGAGGAGGCGGAGCATCGGGGGAAGGTCATGGGAGCCAGCCTCTCCCATTTCTTCCTCTGAGGATGAAAGGCCTCCACTGTGTCCAGAGCCGAGGGCTCATGACCTTGAGACACACACACACACACACGCACACACACACACAGATATCAGACATATCATACAGGATGTTTCTCAGGTGGATATCATATTTCAGACTCCCTACATTTTGACATCATCCACACAGTCACCAGTGCATTTGATCATATAAATGAAACAAACAATTTTCGTTCATTTTTCAGTCACTCTCTCACTGGGTTTCTTCTTCAGTTGTTGACATTTCAATGTTTTATTAATTATTGTGAGAAACTAGTTTGTTATTCATTTCTTTCATATCTGTCAAATATGAGAAGCTAATCAGAAGCAGCCAAGGTTCACAGAAACATTGAGCTATGAAGTCTTGTCAGCTTCAAACAAGCCGTGTGAGGGCTTCTAAGTATGTGTTTTAATCTATCAGTTGGTCCTGACATGAATCACACATGAATGCAGCTAAAATAACTTTTCCCGCTCGTCTCTCTCTCTCTTACCGAGCCCCCCCGCCACTACCATGCGGCCTCGCAGGAAAGCGGCGACAAAGTCCGCTCTCTTTGTTTTCATCGCCACCGTCTCCTCTGACTTCAGCCAAGCGCCTGCACGAGAACAAGAAAGGACAGCTGGAGTGAGCAAATGTGTGTGTGCTTGTGTGTGTGTGTGTAAAAGCTTATAAGAGGTGAAGTCAGTGGCATTGTAGTCCACCTTCAGCTGGACAGGATGCTGCTGAACTTTTTTTTTTTTTTTTTTTTTTTTTTGAGTGTGACCCAGGTCACAAAGAATTCAGCTGCACAGCAAGGATATGTACTGCACACACACACACACGTGGCAAGGACACAGAGAGGTTAAAACAAGCAGAGACTAACGGAGATAGAGAGGGGAAAGGAAGGTTGGTGTCAGACCACTACTGAGGTGAGAAAGTGGGGATAATGTTGCTTGGTAGTGACACCATTTTCAAGGTTGAACTTTTAACTGGTGAGTATTGGGAGACCTGTTTCTGGGAGTGTTTTTCGATTTAGTGCGAGATGGAGTGGGTCATGGGTTTGAGCTGGAAAATTCAGCCAGTCACCTGCAAGCTCAAGATGAATGAAGAAAGTTAAGTAAACGCCTTAAACTTCGGAGTAATACACTTGAGTAGCTTTCGTTATTCGTTCCAGCATAAAAACTGCAGTGATGTAGGAATCAGACCACTCCAATCAGCTGTGGCGTGAAATCCAATCGCAAACAGATTTCCAATGAAGGTTTGCTCCGGCCCAGTAAAAGACGTCCGTGAAGGCCGGCCTTGTGTATCCTTGCTCAAGCCTCCTCCAGTATCCAACGGTCACAGTTTTTAAATCTTGTTTTTTTTTTTGTCACATCTGCAACAAAGTAAACTCTATATTCTTGGGGTTATTTGGCATGGAAATGGATACATTACAAAAAAAAAAAAAAAACTGGTGTTCTTCTGGGGTTATGTGTATTTTAGCAAATCCATTTCAGTTTGGAATGGGTGTACATGCTGCCTGGGGACATCTTTGTGCTTGCTCTGATGCACACAGAGTTGGGAGTCAAATCTTTTTTACCAGACAGCGAGGAGCTTCAGCAGTAAGGTCTTTCACAAGCTGCAGATGTAGAGGACATTATGTTTTTAATTGAATCTCCCGCCGCATTACCTGACATTTAAAGGACCAGTGTGTAGAGTTTAGTGACATCTAGCATTGAGATTGCGACAAACTGAATATCCCTCCCTGAAAGGCCCTCTCTAGAGCCAGTGTTCGGTTTGTCCTTTCTGGGCTACTGTAGAAACAACATGGCAGGCTCCATGGAAGAGGACCCGCTCCCTATGTAGATATAAAAGGCTCATTCTAAGGGAACAAAAACACAATGTATCTTATTTTCAGGTGATTATACACTAATTAAAACATACTTATGAAAATCATATTCCATTTCTGCTCCAAGTCTGTTCCGCTAGCTGCGCACTGCACCTTTAAGACTCGCAATGAAGCTTTCTACAATACTGCTGCGGTCTGTGTAAGAGGTTCCACAGCACTTGAAGCTGAAGCACTTCAGATGATAAAAGGGTGTATTTGAGAGTGTTGGAAATGAAAACATAGCCATCAAAATCATGTTTCTCTTCCCCCCCAACAGATTCTATACAAGTTTTTTATTTCTACTTCCAGGTTTTGTTGCTGCCAAGTCTTGTTTGTCAGAAGGAAACCCAGACTGGAAAGAATCATGACAGAGGAAGAAAGATAACTTCATTAGGGAGAGTGGGAGCAAGAGGGTACTGGAAAGAACTGGAGAGTACAGGAGAGAGAGAAAGCACAAGAAAATGATCTTCCTCTCTATCTTAGTCTATCTTCTCTTTCTTTGTCTAGATTCATCTATTATCTTTAACTTGTTTTTCTCTTTCTTTTGCCTTCTCTTTCTCATCTATCCTCTATCTCTCTTTTAAATAAGAGAGGCAGAGACGACAAGGTCGAGAGAAACAAATAGAGGTAAGGGAGCTAAGTAGCCAGATGGTGAGCCTTCCTACATGTTGCAGCAGTGTGTGATGAGGAAACGTGTCTTCCTTTCCAGCCTGGTTAAGTTACACCGGGGAGAACAGAGTGCAGATCACTAACTTCCACTCTGCTCTGTTCTCTCCTTATGTAATATTTACCGTGTTTCTCCGTCTCAGTTTTAGCATGTCAGCACGCTAACGTTCGCTAACCAGCAGTAATCACAAAGTACAGCTGAGGCCGATGGGAATGTCATCAGTTTTGCATCGGTTTTAGTTATAAAACAATGCGCTGGTAATGTTGAAACTTTGACCTGATGGTGGCGCTACATGAAAAGTCCACCAAAGTTATTACAATTCACAGCGAGAGACTGGTGTCACCTGTCAGAGGGCTCAGTAGATTTATGACAGCGCAGCCTCTGCAGGGCCCGGTGGTACGACACAAACAGTTTGATCCATTTGGTCCAATTAAATCTGGCAAGTTTTTGGAAATAGCTGTATCATTAAATTATTTCATGCCATGTGTGCAGGGGAGCCAACAGGAAGTCAGTCTGCTCAGTCAGAGATAGTCTCCGATGTACATCATACTCCAGTCCTGCCCTCCAAAAACACAGAAGCCTGAATTGTTTGGGTTTTTTTTTTTTCGGTGTATGCACCCAATTAGCAACTTTCATACTAATGAATGGGATGTCATCTTGGAACACCGAGATTATGCCACCTAATTAACATTATTTGGTCATTTAGTCTCACATTACTGGCAATATGTTTTAGGATTTTACACATGATTTCAATTAAGTGTTGACCATATTCCATTTTAAATGGGTTATATATGAACAAGCTGGTTTGGTGGGAAATGTAACAGTTAGACTTGTTGTCTAACTGTTGATGGGTTGATGGGTGTTAATTTATAACATGCAGTCAAAGAATTGTATGCTACATTCTGGCCTACTGAGACTACTGGTGAAAAGCCTTTCTTTTCCGTAATGGATTCACTAGTAAATAACTGCTGACATTTATACAAAACGCTCGATCTAAAATAAACTTCTTCTCTTTGATTCTAAGGGAAATACAACAAAACATTGTGTTCTAACTTCTATTATACCTACCCACCAGTCAACAAGATGGATGCAGAATGCAAGATGCGACGACAATAGCTCTTTTTTTTTTAAACAGTGCCTATATGTTATAGGCTGGATTTTCTTCTTTAAATTACAGTTGTGTCAACACATCACACTACAGACTTATGGTCCGGTCCTCTGAGACTAAGTTACGACTGCGGGCCTGATTCCTATTTGATTTGGAGGGATTACACAAGTGTTGGTGCCAAGATTTTCTTTGTTGGATTGCAGGGAAAACACCAGCATACATTATTCTACTCTGGAGGGAGAAGCTGAGGAGAATAACAAGACAGAGAGAGACAGAGAAAATACAGAGATAGAGAATACAGTCGGAGAGAGGGAGCGACAATAGAATGAGGGAGATGAGGCGATTCTCTGATGGCTGGGCTTTGTAGTCTGTGTGGTGGTAATTTTGTCCACAGCTCTCTCTCTCTCTGTAATTGTCTCTCATGATAAAAAACTAGAAAAGGATGGTGATTGGCTCTGGGCCTTTGATGGATTCTGTCTGTCTGTCACGTGTGAAATCTCAGACACTGATGACCGTGTTCAGATGAGCCCTTTGAACAAGAGCCATTATTTTCTAGCATTTTTTTAATCATTACATATTGGCCCAAGGAGGCACATTTGCTCTATTCACATTTCTGCTTTTGCATTTTGGGTAATTTTTTTTTTTTTTTTTTTACCATCTCAGCCAGGATATAAATGAAATATAGACAACATGGGAATACATTTCGGCCTCAGGGGGACTGCATCATTTGTGGTTTATTGTTACTGTTGCCAGAGTTCTCTTTGTTCAGGCAAAGAGGGACTGATGAAAGTGTTTCTTTGTTGTATGCATCTGAATTCACTACTCTAGTTGAGAAGAAGCAACTGAAATAGAAATCTTTAAAAGTCCTGTTCACCCCAAATCACAAAAAAAAAAAAAATTTGATCTGGAAATAGTTCCAGGTACTAAGAAGCCTCAGGAATAAAACCAGGATCTCAGTGTAAACAGTTTTCTGACCGTCCAGCTGCTAAAATCGATGCTAAAAAAGAGACGAGGGTAAAATGTACTGTTTACAAGTGAATGATTTTTGCCTCTTAGGCAACATAGAGGGTGCTCTTTCTTCTTGGTAGAGGTGGTTGAGGCTGTATGCAGCCTGGCAGGAAGACTGCTGCTATATGAGTATGTTTTTCAGTTAGAGAGAAACTTTTAATTTATGTATTTATAGTATCAGGTCTCAAACTAAACCTGATTACAGGGTTAGTGCATGAATAATGTGCTAATTTACATACCATTTCAGCTGTTTTTTTTTTTTGTTGTGCTACCATTATTATGCATTGCCATCATTTCCAAGATGGAGGCGTGGGAGGGTTTGAAGAATTCCCTCTTGATTCACACTCTTCTTTCTTTAGCTTGCCTTTTAGAAACATCAGGAAGTCAAACCACATTCGATAAACACCACAAGAAATGTCTGTCCCTCATACTAATTTAGACTTTCCTGGAACCCATTTCTTCCTTACTGTGCGATTTAAACTCTGCACAAGTTGTATCAACCTCAAGGTTCGTGTTTGATCAGTGTGTGACATTCAGTCCTGCAAACTCAGCAACAATAGTTCCTGGACCATTAGAAAGTACTACCTTCAGAGTAGGGGCCTGAATTCAGACTCTGGTTCCTTTTGATTGGAACTCAGGTAAAGCTTGTGGCGAAGTGGTGAAAACAGGCTGACTCTGCTAGCGGCATTGGCCCAGTTTTTGAGATATCTGAGATTTCTGCTTCCACCTCACCATAATGGAGGTGAATATCATTTTGTTTGCAGTGCTCACAGCATTCAAACCTCCGCTGTATTGTGACAGAGGCAGAAGGTCCGGAGACGAACACCTCAAAATCTGAGCAAATAAAACCAAAGCTATCTGCACGACTAGATATCACAAGAGGGAAACAGACGCAAATATTTTTTATTTTATAATTTGGGTGAACTGACCCTTTGAAATGATTTTCTCCGTGTTTATTATCTTTCACAACTCCGGTCTTTGTGTTTTTTTCTCTTGTGCTCGCTGCGGCTCGCCTGCTGGCGTGCATACCACGCCGAAACTCTCGCAGAGACATTACCTAACAGGCGTGCATCTTAATACAGGCGATATGGAATGGAACAGTAATAGAATATCACTGTGTGACAGCAGATTGCATGACCACATGTGTGTGTGTGTGTGTGTGTGTGGAGAGATATTGCTGAAGATAGATAATAAAGCAATCTGTTTCTGGATCTTGTAATTTAAAGCGCTTCTCATCCACAGCCCTCCCTCCGCAGCTCATCTCACGTCTCATCTCCACCGAAATTAGATTGGAGGAACGGGCTACGGCTGCCTCCCCCGTGCACATGTGCATGTGCATCAGTATATAAGTGGTTGTGTTTATGTGTGTTGGAAGGCCCTTTTCTTCCCTTCTTTCTCTCTCTCTCTCTCTCTTACACACAAGGCAAACTTTCTCCCTATTATCATACATTAACATTATCACTCCCATGTTCTGCTTTATTTGGCTTCCATTCAAGCGATCCCGATGTGTGACCGCAATACCCGGCTGTCTAAAATGACTTATCGATTTTTCCCTCTCCCGTTTCTCCTTCTGGTCCCTCCTCAATTTGTTCACCTGTTACTCTGGGGTGTCTTTGCCGGATAGAGGGATAAGTCATTTCGCTGTGTTGTGGGACACAGAGTGTGCACAGAATGAAAAGAGGAGCGCCAGCCTATCGGAGTAGCAAAGTATTTCTTTCCACGGCGAGGTTGATGTTAATGGCTGCTTTGTTATGACAGTGAAGTCAAAGTGAAGATGCATGCTGTCAGTGACAAGAAGATGATGAGACATTCGCTGATACCAAAAACAAAGTGCCTGAGTGGTATGTTGTCAAATGAAAATCTCTTACTCTAGCATAATAATTTTCATTTTTTTAGACTACAGGCTTGACAGACAGGTCTTTTTATTGGTTAGAGAACCGCTAAAGGAATACTTCAAACGTTAAGGAAATGTGCAGACTTGCTCTCTTTATAAGATTGGCATCAATCTTCTTATATCACTCACTGTCTGTGCATTATATGGAGTGAGATACTTAGCCGAGCTTAGCATAAAGACTGGAGGCAGCTGGAGGGGAACTAGAGGGGGAACAGCTAGCCTGACTAAATGCTATAAATGCTATAAATGTTTAACTCGCTGTATCTCATTTGTTTACATATGTAAAAATGACAATTTTATAGGTAGTTATGTGCTGGAGGAATTTCATGGTGAATGACAGCCGGGTGCCTAGACTGTGTGAGGTGTTTCACATTCTTGTTTTCGTAGAAACATTGGCAGGTTTGGTACCATCACATCTGTACAGAGACCAGAACCAGACCTGTGCTAGTTTACTGTGTCTCAGCTCACACTTGACAACTGAGCGGATGGATAAACAGCATGTCTCTGTCTGGTGCCTTATGGGAGCTAAGCAAACAAGATACATGATCTAAAGTAGACAGCTAAAGACGTGTTGGTTGGTGTGTTTTTTAACTTTCACTTTTCACTTTTTTTTTCCTGAGAGCCGGTCCTTCTATATTCCCCTCCTTCCTGTCTTTAGCCAGTCTTCCAGGTTAATCATGTCCTCACTGCAGCTCTGTACATAACACACTCTCCTCACACATTACGCATATTATCCCAAACTGTTGAACTATAACTTTTAAACCTATTCCAGAACATACCAGTTATATCTTTCCAACAACTTAACAAAACTGAATATTTATAGCAGGCCACAGAGCAACATTATGCATGGAGTGCCCTCAAAGCCCTCAACCCTACTTGATATTTTGTAATCTTTCCAACTCTTCTACATCCTGCTTATACCGAGTGAAATATTTAAACTCGTGATGACATTTGTTGTATCTGCAGTTCCAGCTGGATTGTTTTCTACACATTACAGTGTGATTAATCCTGACATATCTGACATCTTTCAAAACTAAAGAGTTTAAAGTTCAGTTGTATTGTGTGTGTGCGTGTGAATAATGGTGATAAAAAGCAGTGCTGAAAAGGTGAGATGTGTCACTAGAAGGTCATTAGAGTTTATAATAAAAATATAAAAATGGAAATCTCTGTAAGCAAATGTGTGCAGTATGTTTCTTTTTTTTTTTTTTACCTTGGTTGGTGTCAAAAATGTTGACGTTCTTGGTGAACTTGGAGCTCTGGTGTCCTCCACCCTGCCGCAGTCCTCCCAGCAGACACAGCCTCCCAGCTGTGTCCCATATCACTCCCCCATACGAACGTTTACACGGCATCATGGGTAGCGTAGTCCAAGAGCGCGTCTCGGAGTCGTAAACTTCGAAGGCTTTCACCGGCCGCTTACACTGACGGCCACCTAAAAGATGATGTAAATACATCACTGCCTGATATCATCTTTACTCAGCTCATGGTGAGAAATCCTTTCAATGTCGTGCAGTGAACAAAAGAATATTCCCCTCCGAGCCGAGCTATGCATTTTAAGTGTTCACCCGGAGAACTTAGTTGTAAATTCTAAACAGTCAATGCTGATGATTGCTCTGTTTTGTAAAAAAATATGTAGATGTCCTCTGTGAGCTCATGGTTGAAGGAGATTGCAACCTGCCCTGCTTTAGAGAGACTGACACATACTGTTAGTGGAAAAAGAATTTATCAAAATATGGAAAGCTTAGACGTTTTAGAAAATGAGAATATCCCACTATCATGAATGTCATCACTACTGCTGCTTTTAGTTTCCTTCCTTTATACTTTTATTTCATATTGCTCTAATAGCTTATTTAAAGGTATACTATGCAGGATTTTCCAAAAACCCCCCCCCCAATGCATAGACTCTCTCTCTCTGCTCTCAGCTCGCTCAGGTCGAGCTAGAGAGGAGGGGCCAACTTTGAATGCTGTTTGTTGACAAACACCAACCAACAAATCCTGCATAGTGAACCTTTAACTACCCATTTGTATGTCAAACCCTTTTATATTCAAAGCATTTTACATGGCTTTTATGTCTGTAAACTCTTAATAAAAAAAAAAAAGTACAGTGAACACATCCACACCGGTCTGTTCGTACCTGCCACGTAGAGCTTGTTGGCCAGCAGATGTATGTTGGCATCATACCGGGGGGTCGGCATGGGAGGAAGTAGCGCCCACACGTCCTTCCGAAGGTCATACTGCTGCAGGATGCTGCGAGGGAGCAGGTCAGCACCCATTCCCCCCACAGCCAGAGCCCGGCCATCTACACACACACACACACACACACACACGAGCCAAAGTGTCCATCTGAATGCTTATAAGCATATTATCATGTGTCAGATAAGCAAGGCTGAAACCACAGACACATACATTTGCCTATGAAAACGGTGCTAAATAAACTGACACCAAAGAACAGGACCAACCTGCTCGATAAAGATTACTACTATTTAAGAAGCTCGCTCGTGATGAGGCGAGAGACTGTGACAGACATGGGAAGCTCGGGGAGAAACAGCAGCAGAATAAAAATGTACAAGTCCATGTCTGGCACTTTGGCATGACACCTCTAGCATAAGAATAGAGGTGGGTGAGCGTGCTGGAGCAAGAGAAAATATAGAATTAATCATCAGAATGAAGAGAAAAAGGGCTGCAAGGAAACAATTTTTTTTTTTTAATCTCATTTACTTTTACCGGGTTCTCAATTTACCTGCCATTTACTTCCATTTCAATCCAACCTCAGTGCATTCAAGCTACTAACAAAAGTTTCCAAAACACTTTGTATTCATTTTGGGGTAGAAGTAAAAACTCATTACCTGAAGTTCATTATCTAATATCTGGAAAATAACGATTCTTCAAATGTCAATAAAAATGGCATCATTTAGTTAATTGGATGACTGACTATCCCTTTTAAAAATACCATATTTGTTTTAATTTGGCTCTATCGACCATTTTGTCAGACTATTTGTCTCTTTTTCAGCTAGCGGGGATGAGTTTGGGGGTGAAACTGTGAGCAAACGGGCCGAGGATCGAAGAGCGGTCAGGGAGATGGAGAGAGCAGCACGATGAACCTATACGCACCAAATATACAGCATCTATCTATGTTCTAGCAGACAGTGACAGATGATCTGCTAGACTGAACACAAACTCAGAGGTGCTCTTTGAAAACGCTGTTTATTTATATTGACTGTTGGACTGATCCAAAGAAGAGAGCGTGAACATATTACTGCTATAATCTCATATGGGACAAACTATGCGAAAGACTTCTTGGTTCAAATGAATAGAGCGTAACGTAGAGTTGTTCTGTAGTGTTGTTGCAGTTCACTTCTGCTGCTATTGATCATCTTTTACTCTCTTCAGACAGACACACTTTGTGATATATTTATAATCTGGTTTAAAGCAAAACGAACACTACAATTTCAATAATAAAGATGAGATCCAACTTATATCTATATCGCACTGCTGCATTTTGTAATTACATATGAATTACAGTATATGTAGTTCATTTGGTTGATGTTCATCATTTGAATCATTAACTTCTGACAAAAGTCTGGAGAAAAAAAATATAATTATTGATATCAACATATTGAAGTCTGAGGTAGAGATTAAGTTCCTTTACAAAACTTCAAGATTTTTTTCCCATAGGACTTGAATGCACCATAAAATGCACATTGATACTAATAGCAAAAGGAATCAGTGCGTCTCTCTGTTTGAATATAAGATACATATTACTCTGCTGTTCAACACCAATTGCTCCCACAGCTCTCTCCACCACCTCACCTTCCTCCTTGTTTTTTGCTATTGTTGATTTAACTAAGAGTTAATGTTCATGTGTGTGTGTGTGTCGTTTAGGGGGGGTGGGGGGGGGTTAGCTCTCCCAGAAGACTCCTCGTTGCTGCTCAGATTCTTTAAGATCTCCCTCGAAGAAAAGAGTCTTTTACACCAAATCTGACTGTAAAACCATTTTCATGAAACATTTCTCTATGTATTCTGTACCTTTCACGGTAATGAACACGCCCATCAGCGCCTCGCGCAGAGCGCTCCTCTTCCTCCACCTCCCTTCCTCTGTGTTGTACATCTCCACCACCTTCAGGGGACTCTGGTCCTCTCCCACACCTCCGACCACCAGGATCTGCTTTCCGAGCACTGCCACAGCTGCTCCGGCGCGCGGGGTGGGCATAGGGGCCAAGCTCATCCACCGGTCCCCCTGCGAACAGGAACAAGCAGCTTCAGTCAGGCGGAGCAGGTACATACAAACCCACCAACCATGAAGGACAAGTCTGCTGTCGAAATATCTGCTTAATTTTCACTTGTATGATTCAACTCACTTAAATTAGGTCATACTTCTAAGTATAGGTCATATTCCCTGGTTGATCTGTGACACACTTAATATGTTGATGGAAAACAGGGCAGAACAGATGTTACATTATCATTATAATCATTACAAATAATGGATTATGACAATCATTCAATCATTACAGTTAATACTCATTTGCAGCAACAGCACAGGCACCGAAGTTTTGTGTGTTTCAACAAGGTAAAAGTTCTTCTTAAGTTTTTCTTTTCTTCCTTGGAGCACCTCCTCTGTGCCAGGATTTGCTTTACATCGAAAGCTAGTTTATTTCTAATTTAAATCCATTGATTTGTGACAGTGTCTTCAGGGGGCTTAGATCTCATTAATGTTTAAATAAACTCTGAAACATTTGCGCAGTGGAAATTGAAATACAGCTGCATGTAGTGCTTTACTGTTGATTTGCCAAGAAAATGATAAGTCTAATATTCTTGTTTAATTTCCCTCCCTCTCAGTGTATTCAGTACATTGTGAGAATGTATCGTTTCATTTGAGCATATGTCTGAATGTTTGTTGGTTCAGACTTTTAAGGCTAGCGCAGTCTTTGTGCACTTTTCCTCAGGCGCAAGTCTATTTTTTTTTGTCTGGGCCTGTTTGGTTATTTCCGGGCACCAAACAAGTGCAAAGAGGTGCAGCTGATGTTGTTTTATGCAGATCGTGCAGTGCGATTTTGGGGGGTCATTTTGGCATGAAATTGCGTTTGCGATAAAACCCGCTCAGAGCACCTCTTGTCACGCACGCAGACGCAGGACAGTTTTGGTGGCTTGAGCTGTCAGAGGCACACGCACACAAATCACAGAACTCCTTTCATTCATCATTCATGTTAAGTTTTGCCTCTTTCAGTTTGCTACAAGTTCTTTCATCTACTGCAGATTGACATGAGCATCAAAATGCAAGTTTGTTTTTTAAGGAAGATTCTTAGCAATAATATCATCTCAGGTTAGAATCGAATGATTTTTTCCTGTCGTGTCACAAGGATCATGACGGTGACTTTTCAGAATACTTGCAGTAGTCACTTCTGTGCATTAACGTGTTTCCATATAATCAGTGTGTAAAACAGCCTCTGGTAAACGGAGGTCCTCCCTCCTAAACCAGCAGACCCACATCAACATCCTCTTTGCCGTCAAACATGTTGGTGGAAACATTTAAAAATGGTTTAAATACAGCCTGGCTTACTTTACACACAGCAGGCACAGAGTGGAGAACTTCATTCTTCATTTAAAAATCTAGAAGAAACAGTGAATAGTGCTTTTCAAACACTAACCAGCAAGTTTCTAAACCCAATTTTGTATCTGTTATATCTGTTTATCTTGAGTTTAAATGTATTAATTATCCTTTATTGATTATTTGATGAGAGCACATCAGCTTTATTTTCATTTTACCATTGTTAGCATGTTTGGATTGATGTATATTAATATTTGAGGTGTCCTGAGTGTATATTTTGGAACTTCTGGTGCTTCACAGAGGTGAACTCAGCCTCTCTCCAGTTTCACCAGTCGCTGCGTTTCAAGGTGATGAGAGGAGCTCATGTGATTGGTCATGACTGAAGCCCATCTTGACTCCACCTGCGCATAATGCATTCCTTCTACTAATAATGTATGCTGTCTCTCCCCCACAGTGCACCTGGCTCCAGCTGTGTTGCACACAACACTGATGGTCAGGAAAATGGCAAAAAACTGTTGGTCACACTTGTAAGCACCTTATTTCAAGACAATAGGGCCCTTAACGTTTTACTAAAGTGTTGTTGCACTGACATCACCACTAAAAGTTGTATCTTCAGTTGATATAAAAATGAAACATCAGATACAGTGTCTGAGTGGCATTTATTTCATACCTCAGGGGAGTAGAGCTCCAGGCCGGGGCAGGGCCTCCCTGCGGCGTCGCAGCCCCCCAGCATGTACATCTGCCCTCCAACCTCAGTCAGAGTGTGGTAGACACGTCCGCTGGGCAGTCGTGCCAGGCTCTGCCAGTGAAACTCCTGGGCTGAAGGTACCGCCATGGCCTCGGCACCTCGGGGAGACTGAGCGGGAACAGGAAGGAGGCCCAAAGTCAGGGAGGTTTTAAGGGGTGGATTGATTAGGGGGAGCTGAAAACCGAAGAGATGTGGGAGAGCCGGGTGAGTGAGGGCAAGGGCCCCAGAGTGAGGGGGAGGTTCTTTATTGGAAAGGTGAAGCGGCGGTAAGAGGTGGGAGTGTCGGATTAGAGACCAGACTGAACTCTCCTCCCCTGTGGATGGTGGACTGGGCCCTGGAGAAGATATGAGGCGAAAATGGATTTAGAGCTGCAATATACTGAGAACAGAGCAGGAAAAAGTGAATCAAATTGGAAGAACTTCAGTGAAGAGCAGTATGTGCGTTTTCTGTAGAGTGGACAATTACAGTATCCTGTGAGATGTGAACACAGCAAAGCAAAGATGAAGATGCTGTAGAGTGTGTCATTAGAAACTTGCTTAAATGTAGTTTCATGGTACTTGTACTTAAAGGGGACATAACATGCTTGTTGTGATTTTCTGTCATTTATGTACCTTAATGATGTCAGATGTCTATGTTAGGTGGTGGACATATGTAAAATGCTGCCTTCAATAAAAAAAAACCGGGATCAGTCTGCTCTGAACTTCCCCACTGACCTGATGTCAGATTGTTTATGCACGCCCACAAAAAGCCATCTGTTCTGCAGCCTATGTTGCTAAGGTTGTTGCTAATGTTTTCCCATGTGTAGTTTGCGTTGTCCACTCTCATATTTTGCATTGGATTTGGACTCGGACCTGTGAGGATGTATGTGAGAAGCTTATATTTCCAGTAAAGAATGAGAAGTGAAGAAGTGAAATTCAACTGCTACTGTTTGTTTATGTAGCCTGAGCTGACCAATCAGAACAGGCTTATCGAGAGGGGGGCCTTAAAGAGACAAAAACTGCCTCTTTCAGACGGAGGCTGAACTGAGGGGCTGTGTAAAGGCCCAGTGTAAGATAAATAAGGAGTATTTAACTGTAAATCATGCAAAGATATTCCAGTAGAGCCCCAGATTAAAACTACAGACCTGTGAATGTGCATGTTATGTCCTCTTTAACAAGATTAAGATTAACATTTTCATACAAAACATTAGATTGTCTTATAAAAGATTCATTATTACAGATTAAACTGCCCAACAGCATATTTATACATTAAAATGAGCTTAAGATACTTACACGTTAATGCATTTGAAATGATGATACATGATATTTTTAGTATACTTTGTTAATGACTATCAATGTAGTCAGGGGACACAACTGACTGCAGCACTTGTAATTTAGTATTTTCATATTGTTATATTGCTTCTTTTACTTAAAGCTGCTTAAATCAATATTTTCTTTTAACAATGGATTAAGTGACTGTGTGTGTATGTGAAAAATGTCACTGATGTGATGAACCCACAGAGCGTGATCGTCCGACTCGTTTTAGTGTCTTTGGGCTGAATGTTTTGGTTTTACTGTCTTCACATTTACTGTTCTGGTTCAGGGTCACTGCTCTCATTAGCATAGTTTCCAAACACAGCAGCCAGTTCTGCTAAACTCTCAGAAAACTGACAAAGTTAGCCATTAACTGGTGAACACAGTGGAGCATTTAGCAGCTAAATAGCCAGATATCAGTCTGAGGAGTGGGTGGAGGCCAAAGCACGGCTAAAAGGAGAGTGAATATTGGGCTTATAGTCACCAGGTGGACACAAACACGACTCCCAATAAATGATAATGTTTGCTAACACATCTGCCATAACAGTTTTTTTAGAGCTTGTTGTGCTGCACCAAAGTGGCCCAAAAGTCAATAAATAAGTGAAGGTCTTGAAC
The DNA here is from genome assembly GCA_029490765.1 of Euthynnus affinis. NCBI lineage: Eukaryota > Metazoa > Chordata > Actinopteri > Scombriformes > Scombridae > Euthynnus > Euthynnus affinis. Next base: position 5,158,219 of record CM055840.1, on the reverse strand, counting down.
CTTTTCAAACCAATGCATGAACAGATGAGTATTTGACGGAATACACCTACTGCCTGAACGAGTGAGGTATTCATCCAAGGTAACGGTTTTCAAGTCTAACATGAACGAGTAGTGTAAAGAAACATGAGCTAACACTGTCAACAAAATCCAACAACACACACCCAATTCTGGTGTAAGAATTCACTTTTTTATGACATAATAATCTGCTGTCTTCAACAAGTCTGGCAGGTTTACAAGTGTCTCATTAAAATGATTCATCCAGCCTTGGATCTGCTTCAAGTTCTCATCTTCTCACTTAAAGAATAATACCTACTGGACTCACTGGACTGTCTGGTCACATGGCAGCAGGCTTACTGTATCACTGACTACAAGTTACAGTTTACCCACAGTCGTTCCCTTTACCACTACATCACTTTGCCTGCATGCAACTGTGAATCTTCTAAGCTCCCCTCAGATGAGTAGCAGCTGTAGTCTAGTGGAACTGAACTGGCACAGTGTCTCCTATGTATAAGTTTCCTTCCCTGTCGTTCCCGATGTCAGGCGCTGCTGTTGTTTTTCCCCCCCTGTGTCATCCCTCGGTAGCTTTCTGTTTCCTGTGTGTAACCCACATCTCCTGCCTACGTACGGTTTCAAGCGAGGAACAAGGGAGGAAGTCTGTAGGTGACGTGGGAGGAAGCATCCAGAATAAACCCACGTGTGCACTGAAAACCTAATTCTGACTACATTACCTTAAATGCTCTCTGTATCACAGCCTTATGTGTCACACAGTGAGACATAACTGTTGGTCATTACTGTCAGTCAGGTGTGTTATGAGGAGGTCACAGGGAGGAGATTTAAGTGGAAATGTGACTAGTGTGAAAATACCCAGCTGTGATTTAACACAGCCTCTCAGCAGTTTATCCTTTAAAGCTTCCCATTTCTTTTTTAACACATACTCCCACCCCTTCCCCCCTCCGTTTTTTTTCCTCCCCCTCTCTGCCCACCTCCCTCCGTTTTATTGCCACACTTTATCTACCTGTCATACCTTTGATCATCACACGGACGGAGGAATAAAGAACGGAGGGTGAAGATAAAGAGAGGACTGCCCTTCAAAATAAAATAAAATCTCCCCCATTTTAGTGTGCGGGTAGGGGTTGCCATAGCAACAGTTAGGCTTTTCCCGAGAGGCTCAGCTTTAGCTGTTTTTTTTTTTTTTTTCCACCCCTTTTGCGCATGATTGCTTATCGCTTGGTTTGCAGTTAATAATGGCTCATGAAAAAGGATGAGAAACCAATAAAAGCGCTTGCTCTCCTATAGGCTGACCCCGGCAGGCGTGCACTTGCTAACGAGGCAGGATAGCTCTCTCTCTCGGCCGGCTCACAGAGTGCATTAATTGCAATCTGTAACCGATTTGGTTCGCCACATCGTTTTTTTTAATTAACTGCTTGAACAGCTTGAGATCAACAGTAAGCCCACCAGCATCATCTGAAGTCATTTACAATCAGCATGCCTCCAACTTGAAACTTTTAATTAGGTTGCGTGGTAACTCTCCCTCCGCTCCCTCCGTGCAGGGAGCGTCTCTAAACGTAAAGCTCTTCATTCATTAAATGAAGCGTAATGAAGTGTATGTTCATTTCATATCATCTCTTATCACTGATTAGTATCTTATCAACCTTCCATCCATGTTTGAATGACAATCAAAATAATTTATGATAAACAGGTCGTAGCGGAGGAGGAGTATTCTGAACTGTCTGTTGGTTTGTTCTCCTTATGGATCTTAAACGCATGAATATGCAAATACTGAGATTGCAAAACCTAACCTGAAGCCAAGGAACAAATCCAGCCAGTAATAACATTTAATACAACAAATTGGAATATTTGAGATGACTAAACTAGATCCAACTGCACTGCCATGTCAGTTAATCCCTTATTAATCAGACCTGGAAGCATTACTCTTCCCCAGGAAAGACTAACAGAGAATCAGATTGAATTAATGCTCACATTTATCGTCCAATGTTATTCATTTCTCAGGAGTTTGTTTTTCAAATGTATTGTGAAGAACATTTTTCTAATAAATTTCCCTCAGTTAAAATTTAATTGAATTACCTCAATTTGATAGATTTTTAAGGAAAACACACCAGGCAGCGACTTTCACTTCAAATGCTACGAGTCCACCTGATTGGATGGCTTTTTAGTCATTGTTTATTAATGGCAGCCAATCAGGACCGAGTCTCCTTTTCTCAGGAGTTAACGTCACTGAAAAAAGGACAAAATATATTTAAATTTTACCACTTTAATTAACCACTATTCTGATTATATATATATGTGAACGCTAGAGAAGAATAGTGAATATCATATTGTACACTAATCTGTATATTAAGATAAGGTTTTAAGTCTTGCAATGCACCTTACTACCATGCAACAGATTGCTCATTTACCTGAGATGCTAAGCTACAGATGTAAAGTTCGATAGATTACTAAAAATGCTGTCCTCAACTGACTAAACTAAAATGACTTTGGTTTTTGTTGAACAAACTGGAGATTCAAATGACTTTTTGACCAAAACTAATATACATTTTCATCAAAGCAGAGAAATAAAGAACCCTAAATTACTGCATAGCTCCATTGTAGGGAGCTGATCCATTGTATCAGTGTTCATTCTGGATAACAATGAACTGTCAAGGATGAAAGTAGTTAGCAGTTACAGTATGGTACTATCTGGTAGCACAACACTATGAGACATTATTCCTCTGATGTGTCTCAGTCAGGCCACTCAGTCACATATGAAGCTGTCGTTGCATCACTATGTTGACAGCCAGATTGCAAACAGCAGGCTGTGATTACAGCTCGACACGTGACTGTATACAGCGCGAGTCTCCTCAGTCCTTCATGTCTGCTTGAGTGGAGGACTCCTGCACTGTGACAAGATATTCCTGTGGCATACACTGAGACATATTTCCATCTAGATGGCAGCTTGTTGTTTTCGTTCTGTGTTGAAAAAATCACACCAGCGGTAAGAATACATATACACACATCTAGGTTGTTTCCACAGCAACCGATGCAGATAGTTACAGGATGCCTGAAAAACACATATCTGACGTGATCACACATAGCAATCTGGAAAGTCGTTCCTATACATTGGAAATCAGAGAACAAGATTTTCCCCGACAGCTTGAACGCAGTCTGAGCTCTATAATTTCATGAAACCTTTTTTTCTATATAACACAAAAGAAAAAGAAACCTTAAAGATATTAGCATGGGCTTGGAATTTATAACAGAAAGCCTGCATTAGAAACTGGAAGTGTAGGGTTTGGGTGTAGATGCATGAAGGGTCTAACACCTTGATTCAAACGTACGCGCCTAATTTATTTTTGACGCTGCACAGAGCAGATTGAGCCGAGCAGGAAGTCAGACACAGATACAGCATAGAGCATCCAGTCAATTTTCAATTTCGAAGAATCCCGATCGCAAATCAACAATAAACACAATTAAAACAGATAATAATATAAAATAATATAATATATAAATAAAGAAACCATATTACTGTGTAGCCTACTTACCCATGGTAGAAGCACAAAAATCAAGGAAAAATGAGCACATCAACAAAATCAGGCAGTTCAGTTGCACAGCCGCTGCAGTCATTACGGTAGCCTAAAGGTGCCCGTTCGGCTTTGACTTAGACCGCTTCAATTACCGTAGTAGCAGCGCAACTGAATTTAAAAGGCGGCTGGTTTGACCATGGTTTTGCAAACAGCGGCTCACATGACCGCAGTCAAAATGCTCCGCTTCTGAAACGCTACCAGCGGAGTGTGACACCGTGCAGAGGACGGCAAGAAAGCTGCATCGCAGCTGAAACGCGATATAGCCATGCCCAGTGGAAGCAAGATATAATGAAAGACACTACTGGGTTGCATTATGGGAAATGTAGTATCCAGTGATTTGGAAACTAAAATATCTCGCCCCCTGCTGACTTGACTCTGCCCATTCTTTTTTTTTTTATTCTGTCTCGTGAGTCCTCCGACTTCCTGGAATAAATCAGTGGAGTGGCCCTTTAAATGTGGATTAACATATGCATGAACATGTTTCTTTCATCTCGTCTTTTACAAGATTAAATCCATCCTACAAACGGGTAATAAACAGCTTTGAAATTAATGATGAAAAGAAACCATAATCTTGGCTACTGCTTTGACCACCACATTAAAGCTTCAAAATATAGCAGCAATATTTAACCTTCTATATAGTCTGAATATTTTAAGAACAAACTCCTTGCATGAGTCTCCTTTAATCCTCCTCTCGAGTGTGTCTTACACATTGGGCTGTGATTTGAGAGGGCTTCAGTAACCTCCTACACCGGGTTGTTTGTAGTGCGGTAACCTATTTCTTTTTTATTATTTAGAGGTCAGATAAAATGCCTGGTGAGCTTTATTCTGGTCTAAAAACAACCCTCCCTGTACTCTCTCTCTCTCTCTCACTCACTGTGTGTGCAGGCAGCAGTTCAGCAAGGGATCATTTATTGACTTGTACTTAATTAGTCTGCAGTATTCAAATAGAGCATCTGTGCTGCAGTCTGTAGCTGACCTCAGTACATCACTAAAGTTGCCAAAATTTGTTAGCACTTATTTGGATGTGTGCGCATGTGTGTGTGTGTGTGTGTGTGTGAGTGTGAGTGTGAATGTGTGTAAAAATGCCGAAGAAGGTTGCCAGAGCTTTATCAGACTAACAGCTTTTCACACTGGCCTGGTTTTAACAATGCTGAAATCATTCCCCAGAGCTCCAATAGCAGTTCCACCTCCCTGAGTCTGATACAATCAGAACTGTTTTGGCTCAAACAAGTCTTATCTGGTGAAGTTCAGCAGAGGCCGGCTACTTCATGGCAACAACCTGCTATTGATACAGATCCATTTAACTTTAGGAGCGAGAAAAACTTTGGAGAGTCGAGATAGATGGCGGCAAAAGTGAAGACGCAGCAGTTCTTCTTTGTTACTAAAAGGCCTCCGAGTAAATAATCTGGGACTTTATCATACAAACAAATGTGTTTTGTTACTTGAGAATGAGAATAACACTACTGAAGCGCAGCCTACTGAGGTCAACGTAGTGCCACACACCATACAGAAGGCAATGCACCGGGTCCATAAACAACCATTTCTAATTCATTGTTTTTTCTTGAAATCACTTCTGAGGCTGCTTTCCTCGCTAAAACCACTTGTTTCACTTGAGCTCTAAAAGCTGCAGCTTTATATAAGGGAATAAGGGAAATACTATGTCTCACGCCTGCTAACGCCAGCCCTGCTCCTGTGTTTACATGCCTATAACAGCAGAATATTTTTTTTCTGATCACTGATGCGGCCTGTGAGAGAACACACAACGCTCTTGTTCCTTCATATCCTTATTTTCCAACTCAAGTACTGTTCTGCCTCTTCTTCTCATGCTCCAGATGTCAAACATCGTGCAAGCGCTGGTGCTTTCCATAAGTGTCCTGTCACGAATGAAGCCGTAAGGGGAAAAAATGACAAAATGCCATCACATTAACAGATAGAGATTGTGATGTCAACTGTAGAACCTCTGCAGTCTATAGTCCCTACAAGCTTTGATACAACTGTTGTAAATATTTGTTGTCAGGTAAGGCCTTCTTGAAACTCATTAATCACAAAAAAAGATGTGATTTATGTTTCTTTGGGATGAATAGAAGAACTGGCAGTACAGCTGCGATGTATAGAAACGTAAAAAAAAAAAAAAAAAAGCCAAAGCTTCATCTAAATTAAATACAAGAAAGCAGAAGTGCTACCCATACAGTTTCATTGATAGGTAATCTCTAGGAAGTGCAGAGCAGACACACCACAGCAAACACTGACAATAGAGTCAGGAAGTAAAAGAGGAACTTCTGAGTTCTGATTTACTGGGCAGCAGCCCTTGTTTCCTCTGCTTCCCTCTGCACAGTGCACTGTACATGACAATTACACAGCCTCTTATAGCAGCTTGAGATGCGAGAGCTCCTCTTCACCATGTGAACATACAGAATATTCCACTGTGGGTCCATTTGAGCCTCTCTGGCTGACAGATCCACAGCTCTGCTTCTCTCAGCCAACTGAATCACCAGCTTGCTCCCAGTAGCAGCTGCAGACATCCTGCTGGCTGGTCAGCTCCTCCAAGATTAGATGAATCTCTAGGTTACCTGGCAGCCTAGCTCCAAATGATCTAATGGTCCAGACCGGATTAGGTGAATGTACTTGGCTTAAAAGAGCCAGGCAGAAAGCTGAAGTCTGAAGGTTTCTGAGCTGCAGAGTTGCTCGACCAAGGCTCTCCTGTGAATCTGAGAGCTGACCTCAGGATCAATAGGCCAGAGGGAGAGACAGCATCCCTCAGTCTCCAGAGGGCAAAGAGAGCCAATGGCGGCTTTCCCATCTAATCTTATCTCTACTGTGCACACAGAAAAGCACTGTGTGCTATCTGTAATAAATCATTTTCAACAGACAAAGAGACTCTATGGTGAGAAGTAACAATGCTGCATAATAACGTTGCTACAACTCTGCAGCAGGGAAATTACCTGCTGCTGTCCCTGCATCTTCTTTTAGCTGCTGCTGCTGCTGCTGCTCATCCTGCTGCTGGCCACCTCACTGTGCATGTTGTCATTTACATATTTTACAGAAGATTGAAATGACAAAACGCTCCGGCCCAGCTGTTACCGTGTCTGTGATGGTAGTGATGAAGTGAATTAGCAGGCTGAATCTGGCAACACTGGGTCCAGGTCCTATAATGAAAGAGCTGAGACTAAATCAGTTGTGGCTGATTGTTGGCCGAGGCTGTCGCCGAGCAGTTGGCGTTTCTCTTATCAGCCTTTAAAAGACAAACAACTCACTCTTTTTCCCCCCTCTCCTGGCTCGGTTTGGCTGTGTGTATGAGTGTGTTTAATTTGTGTGTGTGTGTGTACACGCTCGTGTCTGCGTGTTCAGCTGACAGATGTTGTAAATGTACACTGTCACTGTAGCAACTCAAGTGTGCAGTCATGTTGAGGAGGAGAGAACAGAGTACCTAATTCTTTCTCCTGCTCTGGTTTTCATGTCACTTTTTGCGTGTCCATTAGATGAACTCACTGACTCACTCGTCTATCAGCCTGCAAGCTCTCAATGGGAAACACATGAAAAGGACACCGATATACTGAGGACAGCAAACATACATCACTTGAAATTCCCTGCCAATTAAATGCTGACATTATTCTTTATCAGGTGGAGACAGTAACATTAAGTTAAACTCATATTGGGGATGAGGACAGATGAAGTTTTAGCACTAAAGTTCCCATCATGTTTGGGGTGATGTAAATAAGTTTGACAGTTTGCCAGTGCTGCCATGGAGTCTACCAGTTAGCTGGGGGCTACACCTGAGCTAGGGCTGTGCAATATGCTGAAGATAACTGGATACATTGGATTGTTTTCCTCCGATGAGTAAAATGTCTAAATCGTGCAAATGAAGTTACCTCAAGTCAAGAAGTAACCTAGATGTTAGCTGCTACATTAGCTGTCTTGAGTCACGACACTCCTGTGAACAATGACATGAATAGTTACACTTCACGCACACCTGCTGCAGTTTATTGGACTATGATGACTCATGGTGGGTATCATATAGTGATCTACAAGAAGGACACAGTGAAAGTGAACTCAAACTGATCTGTGCTCTTGGTAAGTTTGTCGACAATGAATCATCTCTGGTTACGAGAGTTGAAGCTCTGGAGGTCAGCGTAACAATTTGCACATTCTACACGTGCAAATGGAGATGATGCCCAGTCTGTTCCTGTCTGTGGGGTAGCTAATGCTAGCTAGTGTAGCAGTCTGCAGACACCAGGCTGATGTTTTTTCAACAAACACAAACAGCAGCAGGTGAATTAGTGAGCAGACCTTTCTAAGTCCGTCTGTGCTGAAGCTGATCATTAAACTGGATGTTTGTGCTTTACTTAGCTGAAGCATCTGCTACTGACAGTTGAGTGCTGTGTGGGATAAGCTGTATTTCATGGATAATGATGACAGCCTTGCAGACTGTGCAACTCTTATTATTCTTGCTCAACTGTCTTGCACATGATGTCTTAAAAAAAATATGATGTTTCACTCCTGAAAAAATTGACCCAAAGCTTGAAAAATATTTTGATTTTATTTTTTTGGCCATATCGCCCAGCCCATAGGGTTATCACTTATTCAAAGTGTCAACAAATTTGAACTATCAAGTCATTTGTTCATATTAATTCAAACTCAATCCACAAATAGCCAACCGTGATGTTTCTCAGATACAATTAGCTGTGACTGTCATAAGCACATATGGCCAGCGATGTCCAACCCGTGTGGCGTCATACATCTGGACTATGTGTTTTGAGATTGCGCTGCGTCTTTAGTAGGCTGTCAGACACGGCTGTAGAACTGACGTTGCTCCATTCATTTGATGCCCCTGCTGCCTCATAAAACAAAACAATACGTATGCTCAAAGCCTTTGGCAATAAAAGCAGGTGGCATAAATGTGATACCAAGTGGGGCTGATTGCCCCACTGCTATCTGTTGGGCTATTATTGCTTAGTAAATAGTCTCATTTACTTGTAGTTAGCAATTAAATGTATTTCTCCTGGAAATTACCTGCCATCACGAACAAAGTGGATTATCTTCTAGAACACAAGTTTAAAACTCTGCTTTTTGAAGATTAAACGCCTCAGTGCCCACCAGACACATGACATTGTTATAAACCAAACCACAGGCAAAAATAATTGCATATTTAATTGGTTCTTTGGGAAAAATGATCTAACCGCTAGCTTGTCCAAGAGGGCACTTTTTTGCTTCTCATATGTATTTTCAGAGAGGTCAAGAGTCCAGTCATATAAACAGTAAAGTTGGGCTTACTTGGCAGAGTAAACGTAGCTTACGCTATAAATTGACAGCACATACAAACAGCAACTACAGGATTTTAACAAACAGAGTCACTGAAAAGTTTGCCCAGAGGAAGAACCGTCATGCCTCCTTTCTCTTTAAGCGAGCTTTGAATTGGTGAGTGAAAGAATTACAGTTTATCTTGCTGTTCAAGCGTGGAATATATTTATAATGTTGTATCAGGTCATTTTTCTAATGGTTATGGATGGATTTTATGGTGAATCAAGGGCTTGCTGCAAAACTCGCTGCTGCTGAACTGCTCAAACCTGTGAATAGTGAGATACTTATTTATCATTTTTCTCTTTCCTCCATTTACTTAAAACATGTTCCCCAGCAATCACCCCCCCCCCGCCCCTCCTCCTATTACTATTCTTCAGCCTGCAAACAGCATTTTTTATTGACAGTGACATTGCTGTATTTTATCCAGTCCTGTAGTGTCCTGTAGATATGCTGTAGAAGAGTGAAAATATTGTTATTTCAGGGGTATATGAAGCATTGTATAATTATGCCTGTGTCCAAAGTAGTTGTTGTTGCCCCACTGATTTTCCCCCTTAAAACGCCATTGGTTGTTGAGTATGGCAGCTGCTTTTTACAAAGTTGGCAAACCTACAGTGTAAGCCCCGGTGTAGGCACCAGATCGGCTCAGCCTGCCAGATCAGATCAGTCTTGCTTTTATAGATGACATCACATATTATGATTGACTGTGTGACAGGAAGTATATATCATTGACTGTATGTCATAAAGTGTACGGATGCTGTATTCACACCGCGGAACAGTAATTCTAGAGCATGAGTTCCGCGCCAATTAGCTATTGCATGTATGCTAGAAACTGAAAAACAGATACATTCTCCACAAAATGCAATAACTCCACACAAACAAACATAACTCACGGTAATATGTAAATGACGGTATTCTTAAGTTATATTAGTTAGCCAGGTAACGTTAGCTAACAAACGAAGACCACAAGGTGTCATCACTACTCTGTAGAACACACAGCTAGGACCACAAGCCCATCTGGCAAGCTGAGCCAATCTGGTAGCACAGGAAACACCTCAAGGCTTCTCAGGTGCTACTGTGTCATGATTATTCAATCAGCATAGCTTTGCTCGCTGGTGTAGTAATAGTGAATTTTAAGAACACCTTCTGCTGGATCATAAAGCAGTCTGTTGCACTTACAGATTGTAAATTTTGAATTTGAACAGGTGATTAAAATTGGAATATTTATTTTTTCACCGTGTTCAAACAAGGGTTAGAGTTCAAATATCTAAAGAAAAAAGTGACAGCCCTAACATACAGCAGAACATCTTATGAGTGAGGAGGAGGATGGAGAGCGGTAGATGTAGCATGTGCAAAGGTTACGAGGAGTGGATGGTAAGAAGCCTACCCTGACTAAAGACCAAATCAGCAAAAGCATCCTCATCGGACTCCCATATGTGGCTGTGCTACTACAGTCAGCACCTACCACAAACCATTCCACAGCTCAAGATCTCTGCTGCTCTCTCTATGTGAGCTAAGGGTTACGAACAAAAAATGCTTTTTCAAAAATCAATAAATAAAACAGGACTGGCTTTTCTTTGTATTACGGGGGGGGGGGGGGGGGGGGGGGGGGGGGCCTCTGACAACTGGAGGTCAGAGTTGAACCACCTTTTGAGAAACACTTATACAGTATACCTACACGACCATACACATTTACACAACATGTAACACTTGTACTTTGACACACAGATGCACAAACATCTGGACGAGTGTTGGAGGCAGCTTGAAGCCGAAGCAAAGCTGATCAGAAAACGTGGCTGTATTTTGCATGTTGCTGCACCAGGAGCCATGGAGACGAGACGGAAATAGACGCAGGCGCTTAGGAAAAAATCAAACATTAGCAGAGCTGAGAAAAAAAAAAAACAAGCTTGATGTATGCACGGGCATGACACGCTTGCACCGAAGAACATGCTTGGTTACATAAGAACAACGTATATTCAGTTTCCACACTATTCTGTATTGTGTCCCTGAAGCACAAACCCCCTCCCTTCCTGCTAACACTTATATTCAGGGCATAGTGGTTCTGCTCTCTCTCTCTCTCTCTCTCTCTCTCTCTCACCGACTGCTGTGTAGGAGTCAAATTAGAGTGAGCTGATCCAGTGTGGCAGTACTATGAAGGCTTGAGTGGAGAAAAGAGCAGAGGAGGAAGAAGAAGCGTAAGAAAAAGAGGGGGAAGAAGGGGGGCAGGAAAAAAAAAATGCTAGGAGAGGTAGAAAGAGGAGGGGAGTAATGGTGAGGAGTGGGAGAAGTGGGAGAAGTTAATGGATGGAGGATATTACATAGAGGGGATAATGAGAGGGAGGGACAGCTTAATGAAGGGGGGTGATAGAGACGGGGTAGCAAAGCTAAAGGGTTATATGGAGCACAAGCTCTATTACAGATGGGAGTTGGGGACATCATAATCCCTGTGGCCTTATAAGTAATTACTATGTGATAGAGAGAGAGAATGGTAGGACCTATCTACTGTCAGCAGAATTGGAATGAACTCCCTAACGGTCCCCTCTTCACTGCACTGTGTGCTTTTTATATGTGTGTGTGTGTGAGTGTGTATCCTGTACTTGCACTCTTTTAAGAATTGAGTGGTTGACTTTTAAGAGCGAGATCATTTGTGCATAGTGAGAGCATTTTCTGTCAGGCTTCACATCCGCTAGAGAGTTATTCAGGAGGTGTGTCTACGGGTAAAAGGAATCTATATACGACACATAAAGCGGGTGTTTCCCTCTTTCTGTGTGTGGATCATAAAGGAGCAGGAGGTCTTCAAAGTGTATTCTGGGCCTTTAAGACAGCAGGCAAGGCTGGCTTTCATCTACCTGTCCCACAGATATACAGCGAATCGGGCTGCTCGTCCTCAGTTTGGTATGAAAACACTCACATTGCTAAAAGCGGACTCCGCTGATTTAGCTTTGCACTCCTCTAACACTGTTCGACTCACGATGGACAGTAAAAAAAAAAAAAAAAGAAAAAAAAAGAAAAAGGGATTAAAATCAATGCAGCAGATCATATTTTTAGTTCATGAATTCTTCCTCCTTGTCAAATCCTGGAGCCAGGGCAGGAAATTAACTTTTTTTTGCCCTCATGAACTATGTTTTGGTGGCATTTTGGATGATTTCCAGGGCTTTTTTTCTTTCAAACGATAGGAAATACCTTTGTTCTGTGTTGCATGACGGATGACTCTCATTTAAAAAAGCGAAGGGAGCAGCCAAACTTATCATGCGAGAACATCTAATTTGAAAAGTACTCACACTGAGTTATATCTACAGATATCTATCTATCTAGAGCTACAGATCATAACTGTGTGAGTGTTTTACACATTTAACGCATACTTTATTTTCAAAAGTATGAACAAAAATGTTATGTAGCTTTTTCAGGCACAGGACAGACTGGGAGAGGGGTCAGTGACTGTCAAGATTCCTAACATTATTTCATTTCAAACTGACTGACTGGGCTGGAAGTGCGACTCCGTGTTGGTAATGTTACCGTTAATAGATATCGCAGCTTCCTACCAACATCACAGTGCTCAAGCAGGAAGAGGGGTGGTGCAGGTACGGAAGCCTAGTTGTCCCGGCCATTTCTGAGTCACAATTTATAGCCTGGACATGCTTTGCAAAACATATTAAGTCTTTGTTAAATTATTTATTTTACAAGGGCATTTAAAAGCCACCGTCATCCCAATTCCAAGGGCATTGTGCCCCGAGTCCCTGTTAATTTCCAACTCTGCCTGGAGCCTACATTACCCACAAAGAAACTCAACTCATTTCACTCAAATACACAGATTCAGGTGAGTAGCAGTTAATGTAGCCTGGAGCTGCTAGCCTCCAGCAGAGATGAGGAGCGGTCTACGGAGGTCTGGTAACCTCACTTCTTTCTGACTCCACATCTCCAGAGATCCCTCACGTCCTCCATGTAGATCATTAATGTCAGTGCCACTCAGCATGCAATGCCTTGAGGAAAATTAAATCAACTGACCACAGGTAATTCAATTTGTTACTGCTTTTGTTATAAGCTCAAGCAGATCTAGCCTATCGTTGGAGCAATGGTTTTCAGCTGCACACAGTCTCCAACTGCTTTCAACTGAACCCTTTGTACAGACAGGGAAAGTAGTCCTTGCTAGAAAAGGAGCAAGGACTACTTGTTGTAAGGAGGTCTTGTTGTTTTTGCTGTTTTGTTTGTTTATTTCTCTCAATTGATTGAAGAATAAAACTGATTCATAAAATTGATCCTAGGGCAGAGTTGATATTGCAACATATCGCCATATTTCCACTTGAGATACATTATCAATACACTGACACCAAGTATCAATACATTTTTTTTTAAACATAGATTCAGCTACTTTGGTTTACCACTATCAGAGCACCATTACCCTCTGCCTCCTTACGGAGGCGCTGAACAGACTGGTGATGGTCAGATGGACGGCAACTGTAGGTGAATATGAAGAAGAAATGCAAGCAAAATAAGCAGCCATGAGCAGCTGCTGTCAGACTGTCTGTGTTTGTGCTGGGAACACAGAGAGTCTGTTGGGGCTTTGACAGTCACTAGAAGCACATTCACGGACCTTTGTAAAAGTTTCTGTGTGGTACCTGTGTTGTAGCTGAGCTAGCAGCTCAGCACCAAGAGACTCTCCAGTGTGTGTGTGTGTGTGTGTGTGTGGGTGGGTGTGGGTGTGGGGGTGTCAGTATGTAGCCCTGCTGTTTACAACGCTAATGTTACCATTGTCAGCCTGAAGATCTTGCAAGGCTCTGAATATAGCACAGTTAGTTGTTGGCAGGTCGTGTGTTGTGTTTACTGCCAGATAAAAAGGAATATTGTGTTATTAGCATAACATCACCTCTCTGTTGTCTCTTATCAGACTTATTAACGCTACCAGCAGCTCTGTAAGAGGCACAAACTGATGTTACAGTTATCAGTGTTCTGATTTATTTCTTTTTTTTGTGACACTAAACGTTATCTGACTATATATGTGTTATATAAAGTCTGTTAGACTACCATTAATTGTGTTTGTGAGAGACAAATATGTTATGGTGAAACAAGCCAAAACAGTGGAATTTAAACTGTGTTTGAATTTATAGGCTACCTATGTAATTTGCTGTTTTGCACTCAAAGGAAACCTTGCAATGTAACAATGAGCAGAGCAGGTGGACCCAAATATAGGAGACAGAAGGTACAGGAGCTGAAGAATTTATCTTCATTTACAGAAAGACCCAGGAGTGCAAGCAAAGCAAAACTGCACAGAGCAGAGGATCGAACAAAGACTGAACTAAACAACAGGACTTAAATACAAACTGAACTAAAAAGGGAACAGGAAACGGGTGACTGGGCAGGAGAACAGGCGAGGAGCTGATTGGCCGGGGGAAACACTGGGAGCAGGGCAGGGCTTGACCAGGCAGGTGTGGAGGGAAAGGCAGGCTGAAGAGGAGGCTAGTGACTACAAGAAATAACACAAAAAAGATAGGACAGTGACAGGATTGTGACATGCAAAGCATGTGCTACCAGGCGTCAATCAAACTGCGACTTTGGAGCCTTGCCGGCAATATAAAAATTGAAAATGTCACTTGCCTTGTCAGAGAGAGATGGCCCAGCATCCCAACGGCACTGACAGACATGTGGTCTATCAGTTTTAAACTCCCTCCTAACTTTGACAGGAAGGAGCCCCATCCTACGTTTGCCTTAAGAGCAAACCAGCAGGGTAACGTTACGCTGAGGCTGGCATCGAACTGCATCGATTGAACATAACCGCTGCTCACTGTGCATAGCAAATGACTGAAATGGTATTTATGAGTGTGTGAGAGGAAGGAAGCAATCAATGCTTGCTAAAACAAGAAAGCATGACGGCAGGAAGTAAAAAAGGGAGGAGGGAGAAGTGGAAAGGACAGCGTAGGGGAGAGGAGGTGAAGAGAAGACGCAGGTGAGACTCTTTTTCCTAAATGAAAATGAATGGAACTACTATACCTTCAGGTCGGAGTCCGGGGACAGGAAACCAGGGACAATTTCTCAGCGCTGTGATTTAATTACCTGTGAAGTCAAGAAAATGGCACTATAAACTCTACGCCATCATTATATTATACATATTTCTAATCCTCAAAACTTTGTTCCTCAAAAGGTTTTCGGTCCCCTCGGAAAGTTCCTTTTTAATCCTGATGAATTATGAACGTTATGCTGCATTAGATTTGTTTTAAAACTGACACAGAGCTTTGAATCACTACAGAGCTTTAAACCACAACTCAGAGCGGGTATCAACTTCAGGATTTTTTGTGGTACCGGCGAGATATGTCAACAGTACTGAACTGTCAGATAACACATATGTTTATATGAATCAGCGGTTTACATTGGGCAACCTTTCTCCCCTTATGTTTCTAATGGAGACTACTGAAGCATACTTTTCTACTTTGTTATGTAATCGTAAGTGAAGTTGAACATTTCCAACTTTTGGAACAAAGTGTCCAAGTAGACAAGAGTGACAGCCTCCCTCGGGTGAGAAAGAAGGAGAAGGAAATGTCATTCTTCCTCCTGTACAACTGCGTCTGAGTCTGAACCAAGACGGACTGCAGACAGACAGACAGACAGACAGACAGACAGGCGTGGGGAATATTGAGTAAGTGACCTTTCAGATAAGGCCTGAATGGTCTTTATATTCACTGTCATCATTGTCATGAGGACTGTAACAATAGATCCATCATCATCAATCATCACTCCTCAGGCCGGGGGAGGGCGTTTAAAAAACCTTTTGAAACCTGTGTGACAAACAATCCAATAAATTTCAAACTGGGACTTCCACTCAGCCGCTGGTTTATGAGATAGACCTTGCTGAGACGAATGCAATGTAATAAATCCTATACTGTCATGGAGAATATAGTGTACAGTTCTTTTTGAAACTATTTTAGAGAGGTTTTTATTCATCTTTATGGTTACTATGTCACCCTATATCAACGGAGGTAGACTGGATATTAGAAACACCTTCCTAACATTATATAGCCTATGAGGGTAGGAGTTTTCACAGGGCTGCTGTATTAGACTGCATTAGTTGGTTTATCTTTACTGTCAAGTGAGAGAACAGTATAATATTTACAGTGCAATATTTGGACTTAAATAGTTAATAATGAATCAGCTGTACAGTAACCTTGTAGCACTTCATGGTATTAGCATTATGTTATCACTATATTATAACTTAAATATCACTATAGTGTGTCTGTGGTAAATTAGGCTAATTAATGGTGAGTGAAATGGTACTTATCATATCACTAACATTCATTAAGTATATATGTCCATCTGTATAAAACCTTACCATACACTCTATCATTAAGTTTATGCTAATATTAGTTCTAGAAGCGGCTAACTTATCAGTTTAACACTCAACGTCAATAACAGGAGCAGCATTTACACTATAATGCCCCACTGTAGTGGCCTTACAGTATATGAGGCTTGGTGTATTGACTTACTTCATTAAAACTGCATCTAGCAATGAAGGGAAACAACATGTCACCCTTCTCTAATACATACTTTTTAACGTTAGCTTACATTAATCTTCTCGCGCCACTAGCTTAATGTACGTTAGTCTCCTCTTACACCCGAAGTTTACGGTAGAAAATAGTAACTTTCTGGATGTTTCCTGACTGCTGTGTAGCCTAACGGAGGAGCAGTGTAACCAAATACTGCTAGCTCAAGTACCAACATCACTTTTCAACTGAGCCAAGAGTCGTGTAAACCTGCTCAAGTGACTGCATTTCCATTTATTTCCTCTTTGAAGCTACTTACTTTTTTCCCGTTTTTCCGTCGCCCCTCGTTCGGTGTGCGTGTGTGTGTGCCGCTTCTCTTCCTTCTCCCTCCTCTCCTCTCTCTGGATGGAGATGGAGAGAGGAGAGCAGTCGGGTCCAGGCGGAGGAAAGAAGATGGGAGGCGAGGCGAGCCGCTGGAAGCTCCGGCCGCGGAGGACAGGAGAGGAGCGGGATGTAACACGACAGAGTTCCGCTTAAAGAGCCTGATATATCGCCATTATGTGGGTCAGAGATGAAGTATTCATCTCCGGCTTTCATCGCAAAAGTCACAATTCATCCCTTCAATGGTACAATCCGGAGAGAGAGGGAGAGAGCCTGTGTGTTGTTCTGTGTTGTGATAATAACCTATATTTGGTAAAGGGGAGCCCACTGACACTGTTTCTAGTATTTGAATGGAAAGATGAATTGGAGTGTTGGTCTTCCAGCTGATTTAGGTCATAGTATGAATATTTTATAAATGATGTGAATCTAAAGGCATAGGTTATGAGGAAACAGGAAGATTTTTTTTTATAAACCTGTATGTAAACTACCCATGCAGCATATTTATTCTCAGCAAAACCAAATGTATACTGGCTTCATATGCAGAACGGTCACTGTATTTCTATTGACCACTGGGCAGCCACTACCACCACAACTCTCCCATTTTAACATCATCATTTGTTGTAGGAAGACAAAATATTGTGTTAAATTATCAGTTCATCTGAAATGATTCCAGCCAGTGAGCAATGCTGTAGCCAGGATTTTTAAAAAAATATTAAGGTTATGATACTAAGTCCCCCTAATGCATCCTCCCAGACACCAAAAAGATAGCCTGCATTTTTCATATATGGTCATTTACTGTTTGATTCCCAAAATCAAGGTCTCTAAATGCTGTTTCAAAGCTTTCTCCATTATGCTGCTAATAAAGTAATGGGAAAGAAATACAGATTCTTTTTTTTTAAATTTATTGTTGCGATGCAAATGGCTAAATATAGATACATTTTCTCTACAAATACTGAACACAGCCTTTAAAATACCCCTTTGTGTCATGGTGCACATCCATCTGCTTGAATAGCACCCACATACACCATAAACAGCATTTTTCAGTTCAGCTTTACTGGCACAGTAAGATGACACAGTGGAAGCCACATAAGAGGAAGGTCTTTTCCATATAAGAATGCTTTTCTGCACGACTGCACTAACAGAAACACGCTTCATACATGTTTTAAGGTGGCTGTTGTGTTCCATTTTTATATTGTTGTGACTATGTAGGTATTATTTCATTTATTAGAAGAGAAGCACTATTTTAAAACTGCAAATACAGCACAGCACATTGGAGGCAGCACTTTTTTTGGTGGGGTGGGGGGCTCCATACAGAGAAACACCTGCGCAGTGGTGTCAGTCAGTGTCTTCTTCAGTCATCGATGAGTTTAGTGCCATAGGCTAGTTCAGTACCGAGTCAGTTTAGATTTTACTCTTAATTTCTAACAACCTAAAGGGGAACTTTATTTTACACATCAAAGTCTGTTTACAGGTGTTGAGGAGTAATGCTGCATATTTGTAAAAAAGTTGTTTAAAGCCTTTTGCGGCTCCAGAGGGAGCTATGTGAAATAAATAACAAATTTGAGTCAGCGGGGTGCTGAAGACTACAAGTTTGGAAAAAAATATATACATATGGAGGTGTGGAGTTAGAAACAAGTGAGGTTACCAGACCTCTGTAGCTCCTCGTCTCTGCTGGAGGCTAGCAGCTCCAGGCTACATTAGCCACTGCTTGCATAACACACCCAAATCTTCAACTGAAATATTGGTAGTTGGGTTGCATTGTGGGTTATGTAGGCACCAAGTTTTGACAAGAATAAAGGATGGAATAAAAAAAAGAGGATAACTCCATTAATGTTGATGTTTTTTGGTTTTTTTTAGTGCCCGTCATGGATGTGATGTTACTGGAGTGCAATGCTATTGATGGAGTACTCTAAACATTTCCTGAGGGTTAGCATACACATAAAAGCAAATAAAAGTACTTTCTGAAATTACTCTCTGAAATATTCTTCAAATGAATTTTTACAGATTCATTAGGAAAAATTGATAAAATAAGTCTTAATTATGAATTAATTCACAACATTAGAAAAGCAATGATTAACAAATGTACAAAGGAAACATGTTTCATTACAAGGTTTACAGAGTGTGCCTTGTTCAGTTAGAAACCACCAAGGACCACATTACTGGCTGCTATCATCCCCGTACATCACCCTAAATCCAAATCTGCACTGTGTCAATTAGGCTGTATGATTTAGGCTGATAGACTGTCCGGCTTGTGTGTTACTGCAGTTCCTATACCCTCCAGAAAATCAAGCCTCCCCTATTTTCACCGCATTAATTTCTTTGCCTCCCGTCTGTGCTCCCACCCCCAACCATGCTATTTTTTAAAGTCTGACAGAAGGACTGTGGCCCAGAAATCCTGCTCTGAAGATGGGTACCAACTCGCTGTCAGCACTGCTGCCTGCCCTCCAGGGACCTAGCCTGATTACAGCACCATCATGCTCGCTCTTTTACTTCTGGACACACATACACACACATACTGAAACACACACAGTTGTGCCACTGCCCTCTTGATGCACATCTGTTCTTCGCAGCTCATTGAATATGCCTTTTCAAGGCAAACTAGCGCATTATTTTCTTAGAGCCTTGAATCCATGCAGTCTCCTGTCAGTTCATTTTCTGGCTCTCTGAAGCCTCCAAGCCTGAGACAGAGATGACTTTGGAGATATTGTTGCCATTGACAGCTGGCCAGTCAAATAATTGGCTTGTCGACATGTCACTCTTTATCACTGATGTTTCCGTCGGAGCAGAACACTGGTCTGGGGGAAAGGAATCTACTGCTACATCTATAATTCAACCGAAACTCCAACCGTCTACAGCCAGCAGTTTTTACTAGACAGCACTTATAGCTTATAGTATTTGGCACAAGCATGAGGCTTGCCAGGAACTGTTACTGCAGGGTTTGCTTTATATCTGGTCAGCAGGAAAAATAATCGAGCAAAGATGTTCTTTCAGATTGTGCAAACCAGTTGCTAAACCTTACTCGTACAAGTATTCCCAGTTTTAGAGAAAACGCTCTCCTGGTTAACTTGCGTGTTAGCTTTTGAGAACTCAAGCAACATAATGATCCATCTGTCCTTCTGTAGATCACTAGTTCTGGTGCTTTATGCTGTCATTTTCATAAACACTTACTAAGAAACAGTCAGCTCATGAAGTGTTTCCCATGTTGGTTTGTATGGCTGAATGCTTCAGTGGTTGTTTGTAGTAATAGCAGATGTTGTAAACAGGAAGATACAATTTAGCTTTTTTTCCTTGATGCCTTATTGTTTTCCTTTTTTTTTCTTGTAACATTCTCATTCAGTTGTATTTGAATGTTGAAAAAAAAAAACACACCTACATTAAAAACAAAAGATGTGCAGTTCAGCGTACAAACACATTTTACCAAGCAAAGAAGACGCTTTGCAGTCACCTATTTTTATACAGACATTATGCAACCGGGCAATATAACAAACTGTCTTTTATAAATAATACAATTAGATCAACTTGTGGCTGCTCCATACACTGCGCACTACAACAGATATTTATAGACTTCATAGTACTTTCCCACACAAAGGGGAAATTGTTACACAAATACATTCCATTAGTCTGACCACACACACAGGGTCACAATGTCACCAGTTAACATTGGATTGAACAACCCTTTATCCAGGCAAGAGACTTCTTATGTCCAATGTCTTTTTTTTTTTTTTTTTAATTCTCGCTGTCTAGAATATTTGCACACTAAAGTAACGATATATTGCCATTATGGCAAATAAACACTGGTCTGGTGTGGTTAGGGTTATGCAACTGAAACACTTGGTTAAAGCTAGAGTAAGATTGCAGTTACAATTAACGATAAAAGAAGGCATACATTTAATCCAGGTCTGGGATGGGATGTAAATGTGGTCATCCTGTATGAAAATCAGACATGTCATACCACCATCCACCATCAACCTCAACACCCAACACCATTCTGGGAGCTCTGTTTCCTGCATTTTCAGTGAATGATGGCAGTGGAATTCTCTAATATGGACAGAAATCCTGGGCTAAGTGCATACATACAATAACACCACAATACCCTGTGTGTCACTGCTTTAGCTCTACTTTACATGATTCAATTAAGGGCTTAATGAGCAGAATAAGGAGATTTCCCAGATCAGATAACATGAGAGTGTGAAGGACTTACTTCGATTATGAATGGAAGAGTGTAGTCAAAACACACTGTACAGCCTTAAATATGTAAATAAAGCTACTTTTGTGTTTTGGTACTGTTTATAGTTTTCGATTAGCTCCTCACTTCCAGTTAAAGGAACAGTTCAACATTAAATGAGAAGAAGTGTAGCGCTAGAGCCAGGAGGCCATTAGCTTAGCTTAACATAAAAACTGGTGATTTGTCCAAAGGTTAAAAAATGTACCTACCAATAATTCTAAAGCCCTACATTAACATGTTGTATCTCATTTGTTTAATGTGTATACAAAAATGAAAAAAGGCAGTGACTTCCTGGAGTCTTGTCTGGCAACCTCATGGTGAAAAGAATTCAGGAAGTCACTGACTTATGGTTGCCAAATAGTATTATCATGTAACTACCAGTAAAGTCACAACTTGACATTTTTATATCTATTTTTTTGTTACAGATTAAACAAAACAGATACAAGGTGTTAATTAGTGAGCTTCAGAGAGCCAGGCTAGCTGTTTTCCTGACTTTCATTCCTTGTTTTAAGCTAGGATAATCGTTCCTGGCTCTAGCTCCATAGTTGTGAGAGTAGCATTGACTGTCTCATGTAACTCTCAACATGAAGGCAAATGGGCATATTTCCAAAAAATGTAAAATGATTCCTTAAAGGGAATTTTCAATGCTACAGCATTCCCTGGTATTTTAGACAATAGAATGCTTCTGATTTTGTGACTTTGTGAGTTTGAATTAGTCACTTTCCTGTTTCAACATGACAATAACCCCTTACACAAAGCCAAGTACATAAAAGACACAATTCTTCCAGTTTGTTGGGGAAGAGCTGCACAGAGCCCTGACCTCAACCCGATCCAACACCTTTGGGATTAACTGGAACACCAACACCGCCCCCTAAATGATAGTAGGTTTAGGAGGTATGGTCAGCACACTCAACAACTGCAATCAGGTTTCAAACTCTGGTGGAAAGCCTGAAAATTGAAAAGGTGGAGGCTAATATAAAGACCTATTAATGGCCATAGATTTGGAATGATATGTTCTCTAATCAAGCAGTTGGGGGCAATGTCCGGGTGTCCTCATTTGTTTGGCCGTGTAGTCTACCTTACAGAACAAAGTGGAGATCCAGCAGCAAAGAAAAAAAAAGACACTTCATTTAATTTACTTAGTAAATGTCATATATGACCATAAATATGAAGCTAAAACCACGTTTTGCGAAGTTGCAGAATGCTAATAGAAGGCTATAAAATGAAATGTTAGGTTGCAGCCACATTTCATTTCTCAGATGGGACCACTGCTGAACTAAGATGAGGCATGAGGGAGCATCACACTTCTGATAATGTATTCACCTCAGACATTTATGTTAGAGGCCCGCACTATATAAGCTGCCTTTGTGGGCAACTTTTAAAACCTCATAAAAGTTACTACTACTACCACTACTAAGCACAGCAATCAGTAAAAGTAAAGCTGGGGAAGCCGAGGCATGCCATGTGCGAGCTACAGACAATGCATATTCTGCAGAGTGAAGGGTACAAGGCAGGGAAGTCTTTCCCCATGTACAGAACATAGTGAGCCCCAGGCACAGCCTTACTTCTGGGCCCGTCTTGCTAACTGCCTGCCTTCATCCACTTTGATCACGGAGGCGAGCTGAGGAAATTCAGGAGAGCTCGACTTCAATCATCCAGCGGAGCCTCGTCTGTGAAGAGATTCAGTGTAGTGGAGCGTCTTGTGCTTGGAGACTTTTGTATGGTAATTTGTTATGGAGGTGGGGGGTGAAGGAGGGCTGTTTTTCAAAGGAACCCTTTGAAGTTTTCCAGAAGTGTACATGGATGCATGGCAAGATTAGAATATAGAGGAGTAATTGTTCTGTCCCAGGCAGAGATGAAACAATGAATAAATTCTTCAGTTATGACCTTCAAGTTTGAGTCAAACAGCTTTTGTTCCAATCTGACTTGAGAAAGTAATTTGAGAGTTGAGACCGCTCTGCCTTTCCCTGAAAAGGACCGACAGACACGGCAGCCTGCATGCTCCATTACACAGCAGCCGTCTGGGTGTCTACACCTCTTAGATATTATACATAGAGATTTCAGCTGCTCCTACAAAACGCTATGAGTTTATAGGCACATAATGAGGCCATGATAATTATTATAACAAAGCAAACTGAAAACTGTAGGTTGAACGTGGGGCGGTGTGTTTAAAAATACATGCATGAAGCAGAATTCAGTTCGTCTTCTGCGTAATGGACTCTCAGCTGAATTCGAAAGTCCATGTTTACATGAGCAGCCACTCACAGCAGCTTCAAGATCACCTGCTGGCTGTTCACCATAACAACTTCATGTTATCGCATCCGCACACAGACTGTCAACATATCATCCTTTCCTCCTTTCACTCTCATCCCTTGTTTGATTGCATCTTTATTATCTGTATCTCATTAGCTCTTATTCATTAAGGTTGATCATTACTAAACTGGTTATATAGGAAATGACCTTAACCAAACATTTTAATCAGATTCCCGAGGAACCGAAACTATATTTGGAGAAAGGTCATTCTCAGCCTTCAAAATAGTAGTTTGACAACAATCTTAACTCGAGGTTTGCTTTATAGTGTTTTTTCTGAGCTTTCACTGTCATTTCACGGCCTTTATCAGCAGACTGACAACGTAGGAGCTAGTGCAGATTTTGAGATGCAGGTGAAAGCACCAGGAAACGCTAATAAGCAAATCTAAAGATAAGATTTTGTCAAAGTGTATTTTCTAGTCTTGTTCTGGGTTTCAGTGCAGGTCTATATATGCTGCTTTAAAGGTCTTTCTACAACAATAAGAACACAATCATAGAGGAATGAATGTAACTTGCAATCCTGGAAATCTTTGTCAGGAAAATAATCCATGACAGTTGACTGTTCATTCAATATGCGCTTAATGACTACATACATGTTGTCATGCTAATAGATTGAGGCTAAAGCTGCATGTTCCGGGCAGCATCTTCACCAGCTGATGATCCAGGCAGTGTAAATAAAACAGAAGCATTTTTCTTGTGTAGCTAGGTAGTCCTGTAACTAACCAATTATATAAAGAAAGATCAAACTCTTATTTCACTCTTTCACAAGATAATCCTGTTTGGCTGTGTAAAACGGGTGTGCTAGTAGTAACAGAGCTTTCTTTAGATATCTGATGGTCTTTTTTGACTCATTTTTATAAATAGAGTCTATTTTAAACACGCGATATTTTATTCACCAAAAGTAGTAAAACTAAATCCATCTTTCCTCACAGCCTAGATTCCCCTCTGTCCTCCAGCAGGCTGTTTCCGAAACTATTTACATAAAATCAGCATTATTAATGAGCACCTACTCGATTGGTTGGAGGTGTGGCCCCACCTTCACTCCCAGCCAATCGGAATATGAGGTAATGAGTGATGCAAATTCCCTTGCGCCACATCTTTACCTGGAGTAATGTCTGCTGCTGGAGACATAAGATAGTACATACATCAGAGTGGCACATCTGGTAACTTTGGCTTGCAACATGTCCCGTCCCATTTGGGGGACCAAATGGGATGAACCAATAGAAATACACCAGAATTAAATTAGTTTATAAATGACCCAAATACACTAAGTCGGGTAAATATATGTCTACTCTGCCTGCCATAAAATGCATCTAAAGGATGAATTTGATCCATCTTCAGTCATGTCGCTTTAGTCTCCCAGCATCAAGCTGGTGCAATAACCCCACTCAATGACCAGAGGTGTCTTACCCATAGAATTTTACCTTACTGAGTCTCCAGATAAGAACATTATCAGTGAAATATTCAGTCCTGCTCTACGATTGTATGCTAGCTAGCAACAGCACTGTGCTCTGACAACTGACCTAGCTACAGCATATATGTTAGCTCAGTCAGTGTAGCCTGAGCCTACCAAGAATCTGGGTCCCACTACAACCTATTCTTTATGTAATGTAGGTTACAGTAGGGTATGAATTTTTAAGCAATTATTCGCTACTGTAATTCTGCAAAGCGGATGAGCACACACAGTCTTACTGCCACTGTCCTGTTCTTGCATATGTACTGTGGCTGACAAGAATCTGTACTATTAATATTAGGCTACAGCTGTTAATATTAAATTCATGAAATTAAAAATGGTTTGTCTTTGCCCCCCTAAAATAAGCTAAACTAAGCTTACCGGGTTAAGTAGCACATGTGTTTCACGTAGGCCTACTGGCAAATGAGCAGTGCAGCAGCCAACACGCAAGCAAATAGAACAGGATAGCATATCCTACCTTTGTGTAAGTACGTAAGTAAATAAGTCAAATTAATTTATATAGCGCTTCACAGACATTCGTCATAAAGTGTGTTTACTTGGGTATAATGCCAAAAAAATACCAAGAAATAAAGAAATACACAATCTGTAATAAAAATACGTCGTGAAAAACATAGAAGAAAGTGAAAATGAAAATACACAATAAAAACATAGCAAGATAAAGTGTCCAGAAGACCTCTCATTAGTGTACTCTTCTCTGCCTTCTTAATAATCATATTAAAAAATCATGAGCAATAAAAAGATCAATAATTCCATCTCAACTGTGTCCAAAGCCATTAGAACGTTCCTTTCGTTTTCATTATGCCCACTTTCTCTTTCTGATTCATGTAGCTTGGAGCCATAAATCTATCTATTGGGATCTTTCTATCAGGACATGGCAGGGGAACAAATCAGAGATCAGCGCTTTTAGATTTGTTGTTTGTACAATCAACAACATAGTGACTCTTCAGCTTAGCGTTATTAGTTTAAACTGGTTTGTTTGAGGTAGAAGTTTGGAGATATTTCAACTTCCTCTGTTTATGCTGTTACACTGGATGAAATATTGCCGTTCCGTTATGAATGACGGTGAAGAACTTGCTGTTGCACAGGTGAGAATTTAACAGGACTGGAGGCTGCTAGCTTAGCATTTGCTGTCATCTGGCTGAAATGCAATCTGCAACAGAAATCATGTATGCATGCATGCTAAAGCTTCCTGCATATTTGATTTGTTCTGCTTGGTGTGACCTAGTACAATCAGTTCAGCTTCAACAACACTTGCTCTTGAGTCGCAAATTTCAAAATTTCAAATATTATAATCATAATAATCACTTTTTCTTTTACTATGGGCTACTTAGGACAATTCCCCATAAATAATTCACAATACTTTAAAAATTTTAAAGATAAAAAAAGTCATTAGAAGATATTTATTGCCTTAATATGTGTTAGTTACTACTTTAGGTAGTAAGCTAGTTATCCAGACATGCTCATGTTTGAAGCTTACATTAGAACAGATAAATACCTAATAAATACACTTTTGCTATTAGCTATTATAGTTTTGAATAAACTAAAAAAAAAAACACTATGCAACACTTTAAATACTGAATACACTCTAATGCCCCAGACACACTGATTTGACATGTAAAAAAATCCAAAGCTTGCCATGCCTTGGCCTTTTACCTTCCTACATCCTCTCTATGTTGAAGAGCAGGCTTAAAACGTTCCTTTTTCATAAAGCTTATAGTTCAGGCCGACCAAGCTCGCCTTGGACCAGCCCTTAGTTAAGCTGCTATAGGTCTAGAATGAAGGGGGACTTTCCATGATGCACTGAGCTCCTCTGTCCTCCTCCCCGTTTCCATCTGTACGCATTCATGTACCATCAATGCATGTTACTAACTTGGCTTCTTCCCCGGAGTTTTTTGTCTTTCTCATCTCACAGGAAATCTCGGGATCCAGGCCCGAGCCTTTGCGTTCCTGTTGGTGTCCCTCCCCAGCTATTGCTGCGGTTAGTGTTATTGTTATGATTGTTGTTATTCTGTGTATGCTGTTATCCCTCTTTTCTCTCTCAACCCAACCAGTCAAAGCAGATGGCCGCCCACCTAGAACCTGGTTCTGCTTGAGGTTTCTACCCGTTAAAGGGGAGTTTTTCCTTACCGCTGTCGCCAAGTGCTTCCTCATGGGGGGAAATATTGGGTCTCTCTCTCTCTCCGTAAATATAAGAGTATGGTCTAAACCTGCTCTATGTGGAAAGTGCCTTGAGATTAATTTTTGTTGTGATTTGGCACTATATAAATAAAAATTGATTGATTGATCGACCATTTCCTCCCATGTATTCTGCCTTTTATCCTTTGTGCAAAGAAATAAAAGCCACATACCAGCACTTATCTTGTAAAAATATACATTTGTTTTCTTTCCAGTGCAGGATCTTTCAGTTAAAAAGCGTTGGTGTGTACATCAGGAACACTCCCTTCCACTTCACTGGTGGATGTGGATGTTGCTGTAATCCTCAGGATGCTGAGCAGAACCCATCATGGGATTTCACGCCTTCTTCCCTCATCTCCTCATTCCCTTCGCCTCCTCGTTCCCTCATCCTCTCACCTCCTCTTTTCTCATCACACCTCTGCTGACCTTCCTACCCGGAGCACTTCCCCCATTTCCATTCACAAGCTGTCGTGATGAGCTTCAGATTGCCCGGGGCCAGGCTAATCACTAAAACAAGTAAACAAGTGGAAAGGTGAGGAGAGTGCAGTGCAATCAATAAAGGTGCCAGCGTTGATTGGTGTGGAGGTAGAGACACACACACGCACACACACACACATGCACACGCACAGGGTCAAAGAGGTCAATCTGAACAAGACAATGAGGAGGTGGGATCAGTGTTAAATGGCGGTTGCTTGACATTAACAAACGAACAGGAATCTCTCAAAGTAGGTCTGCACCTCCTTTGACCTCAATTCCGCATTTCCTCTGCCAAACGACACACACACAGACCTGAATGTGCACACACATAGACACAAGCACGTTTGTTACTGTACCTCTTTTCCACACATTGACACTACATACACACCTACATGCGCGCACACACACATGCAGAGTTATTAGTAGATCCACTCCATTAGGGAATACAGCTGCTGTTGTCGTGCATTTCGGCTGCTTTAGTTGATCAGTTAATGGCACTAATTTCCCAGAAAGAGCCTCCACCTGGCTTCTATGCCACTCCATCAGCCTCTGATTAAGAGCTGAGTGTTAATACCAGCACTCTGGTGATCTGCGGCACTCCTGTGTGTGTAAAACTGGGCCTCAGCTCGGTTTGGAAGGAGTGGTTTGAATATCTGAAGGAAGCATCTGTAGGCAGAGATGAAATAGCTACCAATGAAGCAGCAGTGGAAGAAGTATTCAGATTCCTTTCTTAACTTAAAAGTACCAATACAGCAATGTAAAAATACTCCATTACAAGTAAAAGTCCTGCATGAAAAATCCTACTTACTGACTGATATATTATTATATATGACATCATTAGATTATTAATACTGAAGCATCAGTGTTAGAGCAGCATGTTACTGTTGTAGCTGCTGGAGGTGGAGCTAGTTTACACTACTTTATATACAGTTAGCTAGTTTAGTCCAGTGGTTCCCAACCTAGGGATCGGGGCCCTCCAAAGGGTCAGCAGATAAATCTGAGTGGTTGTGAGATTATTAAGAAGAAAGAAGACAAAACTATTGGATCATTTGAACAGTTATTGAAATGAAATCATGTGAGAAGTTTAGAGGGAAAAATCACTATTTGGTGGTACTTGAATAAATGTACTTAGTTACTTTCCACCACTGCAATGAAACAAATCCTTTCAGAAGTTTTCTTAAAGAAGTTTTTAAACTGGGAGACTCAAAATTTCTGTGAGTCGAATAAGTGTGACACACACGTCGCAGTGCATTGTGGGAGCGTCCTCCCCCTTCCCAAATAACTCTTCGACCGTGCGCACGATCGACAACGCTGTATCTCGCGCTTCTCACCTGCAGATAAGGCTGCTCTGCTCTTTTTCAAGGTCATCTAGCAACAATTCAGAGCATCTTCATTACTTCTGTCGGCCCTCTGCCGTTCCCATAGCAACCCTACTGAGCTGACAGATGAGAGGCGCGGGAGTCGGCCTCCCACGTAGTTGGAAAAACACATGAACGCAGGCACGTGTACACCCGTTAAAACAAACGCACATACACAAGTACACACACACACACGCACGCACGTAATTATGTCAGGGGAAGCATACGCTGCATTGTTTAAAATAAACCAGGCATCAGAGGCGAGGTGTTGGAGTGAGATTGTCGTACACAAATAGGCCATTATGGCAAAAGTGGAACACAAGGAGTCTCCTATGAAAACAGAGTGTTCTCTCTCTCTCTCTACTCCCCGACTCTCTCTTCTGCTCTCTGCCTCTGTGTCTCTCTGTCGCTCTCTCTGTGGGCAGGCTGAGTGCGCCTCTATGCTCGTTATCAGAACAAACAGAGATGAGGGTGGAAGAATGGGGTACACACCACGTACCAGAGAGGGGAGGATGAAAGAGTAAAAAAAACAAGAGAAAATCAAACATCCGGCATAAGGGAAACACCAGGGAACGGCTTCTATCGGCACTCACCTACTTCCATAGGGAGCTTTAGCATTTTAACGCATTAAAGGCGTGCCACGCCACAACACACCAATTCACGGGATAGTCGGCTCCCGAAAAAAAAAAGAGAAATTAATTCCGATTCCAGTCCATATCAGATGTACATTTCTCTGGAGGCTCTATAAAAAGAAACGAGAGAGACTGCAATAGGCTTGTAATGAATAAGACATTGCATCAGAATTGGAAAGACAGTGAAATCTCCTTCCTGTCTGCTCGCTGAGAGACGAGGGATGTATCATTACCGACTCTGTCTTTTCATGTCCTTGGAAGTGTGAGTCCACAGTGTAACGAGTGGTGAAACATTCCAATAAATCTACCAGACACAGTGCCGAGAGAATCAGCACTAGAAAAATCCAAATATCAGTCTGGTTCCGAGGCGGACGACTTACTGAGGGATTTGGTGTTTAGATGATGTGATCTGGTACAAATTCCCGCACACATGTACATGTATACACTGAGATAGTCTGATCATCCGCTGGGTTTTGAGTATGACTATCTAGATTCATGTGACTCCATGAAAAACAGTGCTGCCAAAGCAACAGACCAGCAAACAATACATCGTGTACACCGACCAAAATGTTTATCATTAAAATTAGTATAATGCCCACCTCATATTTAACGTTTGGAATGTATATAGATATATAATTTAGTTTTACGGTAGAGTTTTGGACAAAGTGAAATGTTTACTTGACGGTGTCGCTAGATGAAGAGTCCGAAGATCACCAAAGTTATTACAATTCATTCTAACGTAAAGATGAACAAGTGAGCCAAATTTCATGGCAATCCATCCAAAATTAGTCGAGACATCTTACTTAAAATACACATGTCAACCTGTTGTTGGCGCTAAAGGAGAAGCTGGGAGATCATCAAAGTCAGTAGGATTCATCCTCTGGGGACCATGAATGTCTCTACCAAATGTGATGGCAATCTATCCAGTCGTATCCAATAATATTTCAGTTTGGGCCCAAAGTGCTAGACTGAGTGACTGACCCATTTCTGATCCTAAAGCCACACAGCTGGCATAGCTAAAAATACATGTGGCTAATATTCTGATATTTATACATTTCTACCACATGTTCCTCAAATTCCATTTCACACTCAACATTTAGGCTTTTCTTGGAGATAGGGGAGTGTAGCGCTGCAAACAGATGTAGAACAGATGTTTGTCTTATTTTGGTTAATGCATGGATATTTGTGATAACATTAATTTACTTTCTTGGTGGTCAAACTCGTATCCCCAGTGCTGTATAATTATGCTTCAATGCCAATAAAAAAAATGATCACAAAAAAAATATCTATACTTTGGTCAACCACAATGGAATATGGTGATTCTAATAAATATACTATATACTGTATGAATAGATATAATGAGTATTTAAATATGATGTGCTCAGTCTATGTCTTGGAAATAAGAAGTCAAAAATAAGTGAGCGCAAAGAGCTTCAAATGTGTGCATGTCAGTCACGTTCTGATAAAATCTCCCTCTGTGAGTCTAGACTACTTTAGTTTTTGACCTTCAACTTTACAGATGAAGAACGATTTGCAGCCCGATGCCTCATCCTTGGCTGTAAACTGTCCCCCGCCATGCTGCGAGGCAGTCACCCATCGAGCTCCCTTATCTCCCGAGGGAAGCACCCTCGGTCCTGACGTCTGCATATCTATGTAACAACACTGTCTGCCCAAAATCCCAAGCGGCTGACACAGCCTGTAGAGAACAGACAGCTAGGGCTGAAATCAGACTTCTGATAACAAGTCAAAGAGGCTTGGGCTTTCATAGAAGCCTTTCAAACACACACACACACACACGCACAGACACGCACAAATGCAGCTGGCCAAAAGTCTGATAAAATCAAGTTGATTACGTCAAGACAGAAGATAGGTTTACTTTTCGGATCTGTTTATCCAACCTGAGTCACAGCCCATCTGCATCAGTGCCACAGTGAGGATCTTGTGGCAGTTGCAGTACCATAACTTTCCATTTGGTGTCCCTGCTCCACCAGTAACATTAACAGGATGTCTGCGGACTCTGTTGATGAGGTTTTTCTCCTCTCTGCTCCCAGTATGCCTGGGGAACAGGTGAATGAACTGGAAGTCTAAATGAAATCCAGCAGCTTTCTTTTCGATTTATTTTCCTATCGTCTGTGTGTGTGTGTGTGTTTTTGTGGCTCTATCATCAGGAGGACCATATATTCCAGTAGGGCAACACGCTGTCATAACTAAACAACAACAGAGGTTGATGTAATACAAAACAACTCTGAGTGTTTTGCTCAGCTGGCACCCCAGACAGTAGAACAAAGACATATGAAACTACTTGGTTAAAGCTGCTTCAATCTATAATTTTGTAATCACAATGGATGAGATGACTGTTTAATGTGAACGGGGTGACTCATAGTGACAACCCCACTGAGAATTATCAGGTAACTCACAACAGTTCTCCTCAGACTTACATACACCGCGTACACAGACCGGAGCCTCCCGTGGTGAAGGTGTCCAACCATCCTCCTTTACGTTGCCTTTGCTACTATATCTAGGACAGTAAATATTTGCAAGATTGCAGAAGGTTGCTTATCAGGAAAAAAAAAAAGTGGTCTGGTGAAATCTCAAAACAAAAAGAACATAAATATATTTAACTCGTGTCAAAATAACAGTGAGTCATTCGAGTTATGCGGTTCTCCCGAAACAGCAGAAGTGGTCTATTCCTTTTGGATTTCCATTCAAGGCGATGGGAAGATAAAAAAAAAATACTCCAAACACATTGAAGCTAAATGATTGCAATGTGGGTCCATAGTTACAATATTTACTTCATTATCCTCTAGGTGTAGCTCATTTACAAACCTCCGGTTGCCCTAGAGTGATTTGCTGGAACATGCTTGCGGCCTTAATGCGCCCCTTGCATTCTCAAACAACTGCTTCCTTGTGGCATATTCATGCGCGTTCCTGTCAGAAATTGGAGAAACATAATGGTGGTTAAATTAATACAATATATTTTTACACTGTGTATTAAAAAAACTTGATTTATTGGTAGATCAAGATTTCACCTAAGTACTTTTAGTTGCCAAAACTTAACTCCAAACTATAGAAGTGTTAGCTCAGAAAAGGCTTTCATTGTTTTTTGTAGCAGTGACATGGATCGTTATGCAGGGCGCTGAAAAACCTTTTGTTGCTAAGATATAAGATTATAATTGCTATTTTATTAAAAAATATATGAAATGACTGTGTAATGTGAGAGGCATCGTCCATAGTGATGGCGTAATGAACCTACAGAGAAACTGTCACACAACTCTGTAGCTCCCTATCAGCTTTATGGAGCTTTATAGCGAGTTCCAGCTCATTGTTTAGCTGTCCGACTGCTGCTTTACAGTTATGGTTCACCGCTCTCATGGTATTGTTTTGAGCTGCAGCAGGCACCTGCTTTCACTTCAGCACTGAACTGCAGACATAGTTAGAGACTAGCTGGTGAATATGGTGGAGCATTTATCAGGTAAAGGGACGGATATTTCATTTTTTTTTTGTTTTGTTATGAATACTGGACTTACATTCACCCGGTGGCAGGACACATGACTCCAAATGAATGATAATGTTGCTCTATAACTGCAGAACGGGCAGCAGTTTGCTGACAAGTTTGCCCTATCAACTCATAAAGTGATATGTCAATGTGGGGGCGCAACAGTTTTTTGCCCTGAAGTAACAGTGGTTATTGCAGGTTTAAGGGGCTACATGTGCAGCATTTTATGGCTGCAAAATCTAGCCGAAGTCCTGGCATCAGGATACCCACTGTTCCTTGTGTGACTCATTGCAGTCTCCCATGAAATGTGTCATTTACATTTGTCTTTCCAAAGAAATGAAATGTGTTCCTGTGTTGACTCTGCATATTCCAGGATATGTCAGACTACAACACTATCGAAATTGGAACCCTTTGTGATTTTAGGTTAAACAATTCATTTGTTAGTATACTGTATTAAAAAAAAAAAAGCTCCCATGATGTTTTCCCAGTTTAACAGTGCATGAAATAAGCTTTTCTCCCTTTCCCCCTGATTTTTTCATCTGCTATCTATACTGTGCAAAAACACATCTTTGTCGTTTCACACTCCTGTCCTGCTATTATCAGTGTTCGCCATGTCTGGACTGGCTGCGGCTACTCAACTGGCCTCTTTTGTTTTGGTTTCCTTTGTTTCCTTAGTGATGGTGTTGTTGTTGTTTTTTATGGTAAATATCCCGATGTCTTTTATTCATTGTCTTATATTAGGCTAAAGGATTTTTTGACATGAATGATATATGGGCAGTCACTGCAGGTATTGTAGCAACAAACATGTAGAGACAATGTGTGGGAAAAGACAGACAGCTGGCCCCACAGAGAGACGGAGACTGACAGAGACGGAGGGAATATGTTCCCCACTACTCTTGTAACTCCCTTTCAACTCCGACGTTTGCTCTACTGACGCGAGCGAGCCACTTTTTCTCTCTCCGTTTTTCTGCCTCTGAAACGTCAAAGAAGTCGCCGTGGCTGCTGCATAGCTGCGCCCGTGTCTTTACAAAGCAGAGAAATAGCGAGAGTGTCACTGTAATTGTAGTATGAAGACTACTATTTCTTCTCTTTCTCTCTTTTCATATCTGAGTTAGCAGAGACTTCAGGATGCCAAGGAGAGAATTTTCCTCCTCATTAAAAACCCTGTAAGAAGAGCAGAGTTTGTCAGGTGCACACAAACACACACACACACACGCACACATACACAGATATATGGACTCATACACACACACATGAATACACAAACATAAACACTGAAGCTACACTGAAGGTTCAGTCAAGCTAACGGAACTTGACAGAGCAATCACAGTGACATACACGCTTCTCTCTCTTTCTGTCTCATCTCTGTTTCATCTCCCTCCTACCTTCGTCCCCACCTTTTCTTCACCCTCTTACACTCTTCTTTTCCACTGTTGCATCCTAGTTATTTCCTTCTTTTTTCTTAAAATGAAAATATTATTTTGTTTTTACTTAATTACTTGTTCAGGCTCTTTACTCTAAGCAAAATAGACACAAACTACAACTATTAAAGCAACATCTGGACTGTTCAATTTCCATTTATGTGATGGGAACATGGAGAATAACACAAACCATATGGTCATACTCCATATGGTTTGCCATATAATAAGTATAAATATTGAGTTTTTTAGTAATCACATATTCATTGGCCAAATGAAAACAAAGACAGGCATCCCTGACTTCTATGTGATATCACACAATAGTCTGAACAGCGAACAACTGCAATTTTATGAGAGTCTTGTGATGATGTATGCAGTGGGTGCAGGGAGCAGGGGAAAAAAAGTTCAACTTGTTGAACTTTGACCCTGGGATGTGCAGATCTTTCTGAGTGCTGAAGATAAAAGATGTGTTTCTGAATATCATCCTCCTCTGACAGTTTTGTAAAAAAAATTGCTGTTGGAATAGTGATCAAGCTACTGTGAACGACATTCACATTGAGGCCTGCTGAGCTACAATATCACATAATTCGCCTTGTAATTAAACAGATTGAATAGCAAATAGTGAAGTTAAGTTAGCTGCACAGAATCCACCACTCCCCCCAAGAATCCTGTGTGAAACAATGCGGAACGTGCAGTACAAGCTATAATGTGAATATTATATTACTATTCAACATCTCGAGGGCATCTTTGTATATCCTGTCAGAATTCAGAAAATTCAGTTGGGATCTGAAGTTCAGACTTAAATGGAGCATAGCAATAATCTGTATTAGCATACATGTAGGCCAATGCAATAACATCATGGCTAATAGTAAAAGCTGTGTGTTCCCAAACTCTGTTATGATTTCAGGCAGTGGTATGGCAGTTCATTATTAGTGCTGATCATTACACTTTATGTGTTTTTCTTTTTCATGTATACACAAAACAAACATATATATAATTCTAATAATACTATATATTACATGGACTTTTAAGTCATGATGTGGCGTCACAACATGTACATAATAAATATAATTTACAGGTTTTCTACATCACCAGGAGCACACTTGTACATTATGACTACATTTCTTAATACATTTCAGATAGGGTGGGACTGGATGGGCTCAGCTATGCCAGGTCAAGCTTCCTCCATCTCAGCTTGTGGGCCTGGCTGTCCAATCAGATGACTGATGACGTTGTGGTTGCTATGTGTAGCACTCAGCTCCTAACACTACTATTTAATAAGGATTTTAATAATTTTGGACCAGAATCAGAGGATACCATATTTTGATTGGAGGCAGAAGTGGATATTTGCAACATTAAATGACCACATGAGACAAGAAGCTGTAAACTGGTACCATGTGTTATTTTTGAAAATAAACAAAATAAATTAAATAACTTACAGTTCAGTAAATATTTAAATTCCACAGAGATAGCTCAGTTTGATTCAGCAACAAATTATTTCTTCTGTCACCTTTTCTATTGGTCTTGAACCATTGAATTCTTTTCAACTACTTTTTGGTTTTGACTGGGTGCACCCTTCTATAGGTAATATAAATGTTCAATCTTTGGATCCAACTTTAGACAGTTTTTGGCTCTGAGCTCTCAGTTGAGGAATCTTCAGTCCAGGGATCTAATGGTCTCATCCGGTTCGGCTCACCATAAACTTCAAATCAAATCAAAAAACCTGACATGACCAGAAATAATCATTAATCAATTGCCATTCTGATTTGTCAGGAATGACTAATTCCTTAAACTTCAACAAAATATATGCATATTATATAAACAATCAACACACTTTAAATAACATTTACAGTAAATGAATGTCTGAGTAAAATGAACTAAATTACTATTTTTTACCTTAACCTGGTATTTTTAAATTAAAACAATTTTACATGAATTACAAACCAAAGGTATGAACTTTACACTCTATATTATTATTTCTTCTGTTCTTTAAATCAGATTCACTATACTTATTAAATATAATACCCAACTAAACATAACTTAGTGTGTTGCTTCAGTATTAAACAGTTCAGTAGCTTTACCAGCCACAGAAAAGAGTGAACAATTAAATACTCTGCATATCACATCTTTATATTTTTTCCCAGTTGTCAACCAGATTTACTTTATTTGAGCTCTACAACAGTCAGCTAATTGCACTGTTTAGCACTAAATGCTAATTTTTGTAATTTCTGCACAATATTGGCGAACTTCAAGTCCCTAGACCCAAAAATGTGAATGGGAGAGCGAGAGAAAAAAGGGTGTCGGTTCAGCTCTCCTCCTGAAATCTCCTTAATTAATATGGGAGTCTATGGGACAATTGGTCGGTAACCCCTTCACAAAAGGGCTGACAGTTTAAATTCTGTTAGAATTCTGTCAAATTCAGATACGGATGACGGTTTAAATGACAGAGCACAAGTGGGCCTACTACTGTGGAAAAATTATTTCTGTAGACCAAAATATGTGGCTGAAAGGACAATTTATCCAGAAATTTTGGATAAAGGTTGCCGAGAAAGTGAGAGCTGAACAAATCACCTGCCATCTGAATACTAGCTCGTTTGTTCTGCACCCATTGCAATTTGGCTTCAGAGCCAATTATTCAACTGAAACTGCCAGCTGTTTTTAATAGAAAAAGTCAAATCTCTAATGGAGAAAAGTGGTGTTGTTGGAGCTGTGTTCCTTGACCTCAAGAAAGCATTTGATACTGTTCATTCATACAATTCTCATGTCTAAGTTATCTAGTTTCAATTTCTGTTCAGAATACACTTAAGTGGATTAAAAATCATATTTGTCAAATCGATCTCAGTTTGTCCAAGTACAGAATCATCAATCAACTGGCCTTCGTCTGTCCACAGGAGTCCCACAAGGATCCATCCTAGGCCCATTGCTATTTACATTATATATCAATGATTGCCCATCTGTATGTCCACACCAACATTCAAATGTATGCTGATGATACAGTAATTTATGTACATGGTGGCAGCATGACACAAGTTGCTAATAAACTCACAAACTCCATGGTTCAGTTCATGTAACAGCATGATTAAAGCAATGCTGTTTGCAACTGAATATGTCTAAAACAGAATGTATGTTTTTCACCAAGACAAACAATGCTAGTGTAAAGCTGGATGTCTTTGTATCAGAGGAGAGGCTACAGGTTGTATCTGAATACAAGTACCTTGGTGTTTTGATGGACTCCAAACTCCTTTCATTCAAGGCTGAAAAAGGTCTGTAAGTGGGTCAAATACAATCTTTCAAATTTCAGGTTCATTTGAGATTATATGCCAATGGAGGCGACCAAGATGTAAATACATTCCATGGTCATTTCCCATATCATTTACTGTTTAACAACCTGGTCACAGGCTAGCAACACCACTCTAAAACCAATAGAGTTCTTTGTATAAACAAACAATTAAAATCCTTGACAAGAAACCGGTACATTTTCATCATTGCCCAATATGAAAAAAATATAATTTGTTAAGTTGGGAAAACTTGATTAAATCTGTAGATGTTTGTCTTATGAACAAGATTATATATGGATTGACCTCTCCTGAGCTCAGACAGTTTGTCAACGTAACTGCATATGGGTTCACAAAAGGTGCAGCAAGAGGAGATTGCATCATCCCACTCAGAAAAAGTACTTTCAGTCAGTTTGCATTCTCTGTTAAAGCTGCACTAGAATGGAACTCCATCCCAGCAACTATTAGATAACTGGATATATATAGTTCATTTACAGCTCATTTAAGTAAATGGTTAATTAGTACTCAGCCCTGTTAGCACTAAGACTTAGTCGCACCTTGCTGTCCTCAGTCTGTCTGTGCTGTCTACTGTCACCTGTCACTATCTTGTTATCTTGCTACTGCTAGTCTGCCTTCATGTACCTGCATACATGTCTTATTGTGGTTTTGGTTATATTGTATAAATATATATTACATACAGTGCATGCTTTTTGTATCAGTGCTTCTGCTTTGCATATTCTAGTTATTGTCTAACAATGCAACTCAATGTGTTCTCATTCAATCTACTTTTCTATTAACAGTAATATCTTCATGTATTTATTGTCTTGCATATCTTGTATCATGAGTCTCTGTGTTGCATGTTTTAAGGATATCCTGAATAATGTTTTTTTTTATTAATATTAAATATGTTCTTCTTTCTTCATTGTATCAGTAACTTTGTCATTTCAATCTCATTTTCATATTCTATTCTGTTTTAGGGTGACTCTGTAACATCTGTCCAGGGACTACAGATGAAAAATAGCCTCTTGGCTAACTAATGTTTATTAATGTGCACTGTCCCTGTTAAATAAACAAACAAATAAAAAAAACATTATGTTATAACATATTTATATTAGTCTGAATCATATCAATATTAAGTTGAATAATATAAACTAAAGTTCTAAATCACTCTGAATAAAAGTCAACAGGTGCTGTGCAGCTTTACAGACAAATAATTTGACTTAAAATAAACAGTGAATACAATTAATTATGTTAATATATTATATGTATTTCTTTAATTTTCTTCAGTTAAAACTAGATTATCTTTGACATGTAGAAAAACAAATAAAGAAACCTAAAAAAAAAAAAGGCAGCAGGCATTTTAATTTGACATGTGCAAGTGTTGATGGAGAGGGAGAAGAACCTGCCGTCTGATTCTTGTGACAGGATGTCTCTCGTTTTGTTTTCATGGATACCAGCGATCAGAGAGTCACATCACACAAATATGAATTTTGGGAAAGAGTAAAACCATAGTGAGTATGCAACGGGCAATGATGGATGGTCTGTTAAGCTGTTAGCTGAGAAGTTTTGTCAGTCGGCTCAGATTCAGTCGTCTCTGTCTTGAGAAATGAGATGTTTCAGTGCCTCTTTGAGCTCTGTTTACCATCTCAAATCTTCCCATCGCTGCTCTGACACTACTATGACAACCAGCAACAGTGAGTTGTCATGTCAGCTGTGACTAACTGCATATTAGACAGAGTTTTTAATATAATGACTTTGATATGTATTGCTTATTTATTCAGTTTTGATATGCTTGAAAACACAACATTAGTGTAGTTAATGTAAATGTTGCTGATTTTTTTTTTTTTAATGTGGTGAAATGTTTTTAAAAACAGTAGATGACAATGATATGATTAATCTTGCAGCACCCTTGGCCTCTCCTCACAGCACCCCGGGGTTCTGCGGCACCTGCTTTGGGAACCACTGGTGTACCGTCATGTAATTTGATGCCCTTAGTACACATCATACAGACAGAAGAAGCCACGGTGCAGTAGTCTGGAGGTGCTGATCTGGAGCAAATGTGATAAAATTGTTGCTTTTCTGGAGCACTGACCTGCATATCCTGACGTGTAGACTCGTGTCATTGCAGGGCTGACTGTGACTTTACATAGAAAACAAAATGTGTAGGTGTTTTGGTATTACTTTGAAGGGTTCAGATTTTCTAAGACTAGTCAAATGTACAAGTCAAATTTAAAATGTGTGAGTGTGAGTGTGTGTCTGAACGTTATGCAATAGAACATGTTGCAGCAGTTTGTAATATTTTGTACTTGGATGCATGCTTTTTTTTGTGATCAATAATTTTTATTTTTATTTTTAAAAGTACAGGACACAACAAACACACAAACAACAAGAACAGGGCGGCACACTAACAATAATTTGAATTTGAATTAAAAACAGAATAAGAAAGAAGAATAAGAAGTAAATAAGAATAATAAGCATTCCCAAGTAAAAAGCAAATAACAGTAGCCTGAAAAGCTGTCCTGTGATATTACTGGGTATGGACGAGTGTGGGAGAGGGGGGGAGACCTTCTTTTGAGGTAGTCCCTCATGGATACAGCTATGTCTGACCATGCCTACACAGTGGCACGCTTGGCTCTGTTGAGTCGTGCTGTTGTACATTGAAGATTTGCTCGACTCTGGTAGGACACCATCCAGAGATTGGGATTAAACCACAGTGTCAGTGTGGTCTTTTTCACTACTGTAAGGCCTGCCAGCATTAGCCTACACTGATTTAAATTGAGAGACATCGTTGAGCATACAAAGGAAGGATTATGTATTATTGTAGATCCTAATAACTCTGATATCGTTAACAGAACATGAGTCCAAAAATCTCTGACCAGTGAGCATTCCCAAAACGTGTGCATTGTTGTGCCCAGCATCTGATTGTACAGTTAGGACTGGCAACTAGTTTCATTTTAAAACATTTGATAAGTGTAGCATACGCTCCGTGAGTCATCTTGAAGTGTACTGCTGAAGTTGGACTACACTGTTTCCCAACTGGTTCCAGAGTTCCCTGTCCCATACCCTTTCAACTGCCAGTGTCTTAACAGCACAATCAAACAAAGTTATATATAAATGCCAGGCTCAACACACTCATCCATAGGCTGCTCTGGCAATAGCCCATTCCAGGGCATCACTGCAGATCTCAGTCTCAAGTAAAGACAGTAAGAGGCGGCTGGTAAATCCTATTCCCCTCTAATATCCTGTATTGAACAGTCTAGTGTTGTTAAAAATATCACTGAAAATGGAAACATCTTTATTTAACCATGGGGGAAATGTTAAAGGCTGATTGAAAGTGATAGTTATTCCATAAGAGAGACGTTTGATTACCTGTTTCGCCCATCATCATTTCCACTTTTCTACACACAGTGATAGAACTGGTTACGACGCTCTTGCATCGTAGATTAATGTTTTTGCGCCCCCTGCCTGTCGGTAGTTGGCGTGGCTTCATGTGTGCTGCCTCTATAGGTCATCAAGGGACTTCAGATTCCTGGTTTCTCCAAACATACAATGCTCTGATCTGAAAAGCATAATTGTAAAGATTAAGATTCGGGACAGCTATGCATTTCTGTGATAAATTTAGGTGGTGGTGCTAGGGGGATCATAAAGAACAAAACAAAATCCAGGGCAAAATTTTCATTTTAACAGTTCTAACTCTGCCTCGTAAAGAACACACAGAAGAATCCCGTCTCTTCAGGTTATCCACAATCATCTTTTTCATACCCCTCAAAAATGTAACTATTTTATTAAGAATGGGGTAAATCCTTATGCAGAGGGTCATAAAGGATGTATAAATAGAGATGTCAACAGTTAAATTGGTGTTTTTTGCAGCTGTATTCATTGGGACAGGAGCAGATTTAGTCCAGTTGATTTTGTATCCTGCCACGTCTCTAAATAAATCATGACAGGATACAATGTCCGGATATTAGCTATAAAAAGAAGACAATCGGATGCATGCTTTTATTTTATAGTGTATGTGAAACAGATACACCACAAATAGTTCAATTGTAATTTGCTGTTTGACAGTGTTATTTATACACTGAGTAGATTTACGTGATGCTCAACAACACATCAGCAAACTCTAAATAATAAAAGAAGGCCTACATTACTTGGTTTCTGTGTTTCATCAGTTTGATCTAGCAAAAACGTAAGTGAGTAACTGGCACAAGCAGGCATGTAATCCACAGATGTTTTCTGTTGCTTCGCCCAAACCAAGTAGACTATCAAGTGTTGAGAGGAATTGATTTTGTAAGATGTTACTGCGGAGCATCACTTGAAAGAACTACAGCGGCATACAAAGTGGAACTGGATGTTCCGCTGACATTGCATATTATTATCACTCAACATGGTGTTTGCTAAAGTGCAGCACTGCACCCAGGAGACACGGATGGATTTTTAAGAGTCAACAAAGGGCCCCCACACTTCCCAAAAACTGTGAAGTATCGACTGTTTTCCTTTCGAGTCGACAGAGACGTCATATCTCAGCAATTTAAGTGGCTACAACAGTCTCATCGGTCGTCTTGGATGTTTTTCTTTTCCTCCCTCTGTCTGTGGTGCTAGCCTGGGTGGAGGTGGAGAGGTAATGTGATGCAGAGAAGCGACTGGAGCGAGACGGAGCTCTGAGAGAAAACCCAGGTTCACACAGGGTAGGCTTACACCGCCGCTTCAC
Source organism: Euthynnus affinis (assembly GCA_029490765.1). Taxonomy (NCBI): domain Eukaryota; kingdom Metazoa; phylum Chordata; class Actinopteri; order Scombriformes; family Scombridae; genus Euthynnus; species Euthynnus affinis. The sequence continues at coordinate 5,115,945 of CM055840.1, read as the reverse complement.
TCTCTGTTCACATGCACACAAATGAGCATACAAGCATGTGCATAAACATGCACAGACACACACACACAAGCATGCTTATTCACTGGTGCACGGTACAAGTAGAAACACACACATACTCTCACACACACACACACACACACATTCAGAACGGCTTATGAGTTGTGCACCTCAATACCAGCCGCTGTATAGCCCATCTGTGAAAAGGTAAATTGAATTTTACAGGCACAAAGCCGACTCCCCTGCGGTCTTTAGAAAAAAAGCACCACTTTGTGAGTCTAAAGCTTTTCTAAAGCTTTCGTCTCTTCATCTCTTTTTTTTCCCTATCCTTTTCTTCTCCTCCCTCCCTCTCTCTCTCTCTCTCTGTGGGGGAAATGAAGGTGTGAGAAACACTGATCGATATGCTCATTAAAGAGTTGTGTCTTTGGGAGGCCTGCAAAGGGTCTGCACACAAAGAGCACAGAGGCAAACGCTGCATTGAAAAAGCCTGCCATATCACCACAGCACTGTCCAAAACTGAACAGCAACACTTTTCACAATCACAAAGAGCTAAAGGAGAGTAAAAAAACAAACCCTCTCTTTTTCTCAACTTTTCCTCCTCCCTCCCTCCCTCCCCTCTCCTCTCTCCTGCTGCCTCTTTGCTTATCCAGAGATGTAGTTAAAGCACTTTTTATTCTGCTTGTGCAGAGGATTTTCCAATCTGTCCATGTCTCTATTATTAGAAGCTCCCATACATATCTTGTGTTTCTTTATTGAGTTAACACAAACAGCTATGCAGCTAGTCACTCTGCCCACACAATTACACACCAGGGTACTGAGAAAACGCAGTTTGATATGTTAAATTCTAATTAACTACAGCACTACCGCCTCCACCGCTCTACCAAGTGTGTGTGACTGTGCGTGTGTGTGTGTGTCAGGCAGGTGGGATAGACTGTGACAGGTGGAAAAAAAATTGCCAGTGTGATGTATCCATCTGTGCATGATCCACCATATGCATTTCAAAAACTGTGAGGTTTCCATGCCAAATGATGGAGAAAGATTGACACTGTTCCATCTGCCAGCGAGGGGTCTATATTTAAGGTGTATAAACAGGGGTGGAGAGATTTTTTTTACAATGTCCCACTCGATTTTGAGGAGAGCTGTTTGGCTGAAATGTGTCTTGAGAAGAGGAGAGAAATAACAGTGGATTTGAAAATGGTGTAAATGTGGTGGTGTAAAAAAGTCTGTTTAAGAAAAGTGGTGAGTGGTAAGTGGTTTATTTCAAATGGAACCAAAAAGTTGCTCAGAAAAAAAAATGGAGCATACTGGAAGTAGGTTTCCGTTAAAAGTAATGAATAAAGAGAATAGATTGGATTTGTTTGAACTGGCAGATAAACTTCTACTATGAACATGAAGACAACTGAACTCAATCAATCAATGACAACTAGGCAAAATATCATATAACAGAGGAAAACCATGAAAGCTCAGAAAAAAGCTATTGAGTGGACCTGGAAGGTAACTACTGCAAAGGCCACTGTGTGACCATCACTCACCGTAGCATTAACAGCAACGTAGAGCCGGTAGTCAACAGCTAGACAGGCATGAGCCGCTGCTGTCAGACTCTCCATGTTTGTGCTGGAAACACAGAGAGTCTGCTGGAGCTTTGACAGTCACTACAGCTACACTATCACTACAGCTACAACTGCAAGTCCTCCAAAGGCAGAAGTGTCATCGCCTTTCCAAAAAGGGACCGTTGGAGCGTTTTCTGATCTGACGCCACCAACGTTGTCTGTCAGGACCTTCAAAAACGGTTAAAATTGACCCATTAAAATCAGATAATTTTTTTGATTTGCCACCACTATGGTGAGTGTTTGGTTAGGTTTTAGGTTTAAGGGGATGGAATGCTTCAAACAAGAGGTGTGCAAGATTGTCCAATAGCATAAATCCACTCCTTTGAAACAAAACACTGGTGTGTGAAACCATGAATAGTTTGAGGAAGAGCCTCTCTGAAAGTCTGTGCATGTATGACTAACATAAATGCATAAATAGACAGAAAGGTCATATATTTCTTAAAGTCGCACCATTTGTTGACCAAACCATCCACCCTAATGCCTTCATAGACGTCATAGTTCAAAAAGACAATGAATGTTATTTTTCTTGTGAGAACAGTTCCGCTCACTGCATCAGTATGAAATTGGTTGAATCCTAAATTTGGCTAAATAAAAATATATTCTAAAGGTTGAAAGGTTTCCTAATTCAGCCCGGTATCTTACTAGAATTATGTTCATGTCGGACAATTACGCCTCTCACGATTCATGTCGAGTGCCAAAGCGAGACATGTTCTCCTGCCCTTTTTTGTGGCGAGGTGCGAAGTGAAAGCGTGGAGAGCCGTATGTTGGATGAACATGTATTGTGTATGACTTTCATGCAAGATTTGTGTGCTATCCCACAAACCTTTGGCTTTATATTAACCCTCACCACAGACTTCCACTAACCTTAACCACACTGCAGTCGCTGTGTGCAGGTATCGTAGAAAAAGGTGGCTCGAATGTAGGAAAAAGGTAAGTATCTGAACAAGGAATACACTGACAAGCCTTGGAGTCTGAGCCAGGATTCAGTGCCAATTTGACCCTTTTTGATTCTTGATTTTACAGACTAATTTGAGTCAGTACTCATTCAAATTCAGCAAACTAGAACATGTTTTTCAGAAGGTAAAACCACTAGAGCTGCACATAAAAATGCTCCTCACTTACAAAAAAAAAAAACAACCGCAAATCATTCCTTCCACCCTTGGGTGTAAATGTTTGCTCAGACCCGTGAGTGTTGATACATGAGGATGGAGACTGGGAGGGGAGCTCCATTTGTGCCTCTGGTCCCCATAGTTGGACTGGCCAGCTCTGGTTGCCTGGGTTACTGTATCCCTTGTGGATGGTCAGCTCGCTGTTGCTATGCTAATGACAGTATATCAAAGCTATGAGCGGCAGCGGCTGCCTGTCAGTTGTGTACATGTGCATGTGAGTGTGTGTGTGTGTGTTTATTTACAGTCTGACACCACAGGGTCAGAGTGAGGCCAGAGCTTTTAACTCGAAATGTCACGCCAATTAAGAATTTGTGAAATTAAGCAGGCGATATCAAACTTAGCATTTTATTCATTAGGCATGGAGCTGCTGCTAATGGGATTTCTCTTTCTCTCTATCTCTATGTGCCGTGCCTCGTCCCCCCACCTCTCCTCTCACCTCCCCTACTCCCTTTTACTCGCTCCTATTTCATTATTTACATCCCCGTCTCTCCCTCTTTTTGGCGCAGTTTATCAGTTTAATCAGCCTGCGTTCGGAGGAGGAGGAGGAGGAGGAGGAGGAGGAAAGAGAGGAAGATGGGCGAAGGGAGGGGACACATGATCCGCATCATTCTCGCGGGCTGGTAGTAATGCATCTTTATTAGGCTCCCTACATCAGCCCAGGAGACGAGTCTCTGCTATCACTGTCAATTAGCAGGGGAGCCACTCGGGGGTGGGGGGGGGGGGGGGACGGTTTGCTTCTCTTTATTAATATCTCCAAACAACCACACGGAACTCAGATGTATAGAAAGAGGGTTTCTCTTTATTAAAACACACTCAGAGCAGCAGTGCAAACCATACAAGGGAATGTCATCAGGCAGTGTGAGGTGCAGGAGAAGAGCTTTAGGTCTCATTTACTGAGAGATTTCTTAAAAAAAAAAAAGGGAGGGGGGGGGGGGGTGTAAGGGAGGGTGCTTTGCTTTATTCAACACAGGGACAGATATTACATTATCATTTCATCATGGCTTTCTGGCAATATGGCTTTTTCAATCAGCGGTTACAGACATTATTTATTCATAGATGCATTTTTAAAAGGCACACAAGATACAGCATAGCCAATCTCCACAGAGTTGACACAATCAAATATACATGAATATAATATTAGTGAGAGATGGGGAGGGGGGGGGGGAGGGGGCAGCCGGTGGATAAATTAAACTTTATTCATGTGGAGAACAAGGAGAGGAAATGTGGAGAAGAAATGGAGGGCATTCTCTACAACACATTTATTCCCCCACTCGCTCCGTGTTTATTTCCTCACTGAGATTTCTATTCGATTTGTCCGAAGCCGTTTCTGCGTGTGCGTCAGTTTCTGTTAGCCTGAGTGAATCTCTAGTGTTGGTGTTGAATGTGTGTGTGTGTGTGTGTGCGTGTGTGTGGTCTGGCAGTATATCCTTGCTGTCTCTTTAATGAGGCTTTGCTGCAAAAGGAGCTCCCTAGGACTCTTGACGTGCTCTGCATTTCAAACACACACTCTCCTGCACCACGCAGACCACTAGCACATCCTTCTCCTCCATCACACACACACACACACAGCACTTTGCACAGGTTGATGTGTGTGTGTGTGTGTGCTGTGCCAACGCATTGATTGCTGGATTTCCTGAAGAGAGTGAGAGCTTGTCAATGCGAGACAACCTTTCTAATGCAGTATATCTGTCTTTTCCCCACCCTCTCTCTCTTTCACACACACACACACTTTCTTTCTCTTGTCCTCTCTCCTTCTTCCCTCTCCATCTTCCACTGCAATACTCTCTGACCTCATGTTTATGTATCTCACTGTCTCGAGCTGTTCGTCAATGCTACTCTGTCAAAGGTGCCTCCTCTTTCTCTCTCTCGTTTTTCTCTCTCCATCTCTGCCTCGCTTGTTCTCTGCTGCAAAAGCCAGGAGATATGAATTATATTTAAAAAAAAAACAAAAAAAAACCTCAGAAATAGAAGATAGTATTACACTCAGACAAACAGGTTGTTGTGTGTGTGTGTTGTCGAGATAGATACTATAAACAACAAAACCGTCAAACAAACTCAAGTCTGGACGCTGCGAGCGCGGCGGCATTAATGGCCGGATTCTGGAGAGCGCCCAGTGGTTTTGCAATGTGCTCAACAGCTTTGGCCGTGTATTGGATCGAAAAGGCACGGGCTTTTCTGTTGGTTTAGACGATATCAGGGGCTTAGTCAACGTTATGAATAGGCTCAAACGGCACAAAGTGTATTTGCAGTTGGAGCAGAAAGGCTCAGTGCCAGAGAAAGCGAAAGCGCAGAGCTCCCTAACAAAGACTCAGCCAGCGAGTCATCGCTTATTCGGAGCTCTGATGAACTAACAGTTTTTTTTCGAGAATTGACTCAAGATGCGTTCGGTGCAAGTGATGTCTCCGCGTGTGTGTGTGTGTGTGTGTGTGTTCGTGGGATGCCATGCTCCGTTGTTTTTTCGAGGAGAATTAAGTGTTCAAGAGCAGATCAGCTCATTAGCGGCCCTGCTGAATTGCTCTTAATGAATGCTATCAGCCTCTAATGAAAAGTATTGTTCTTGAGCAGCAACTAAATCAAAAGGTGTTTAAAGCGCACGCTCCCGGCGAATACACACACACACACACACACACACGCACTTCATCAATGAACGTTTTGGCGAAGAAGAAGTCTCTGATGGCGACTCTACACCGTGGTTACAGGGGCTAACACCCCCCGAGAAATCAAACTCTCATTTAGACCACAGCCACTGCTCAATACCTGCTCCGGTATCGACCAGCTGCAGGAAAAGTGTGTGTGTGTGTGTGTGGAGGAGAAAGAGTGTGAGAGAGAACAGGAGGTGGGGCAGGATGAAGAGAAAAGGACTGAGGAAAGAGAGGGGAGAAATTGATTTATCTCCCATTGATGATGGTGATTTGGCTTCAGATATGTGGGACACTGACCTGTTTACAGCCTCCGGCCAATTAGAAAAGTTTTTTCCTGGTGTTCAGTTGAAAACAGCTCAATATACACTCATTTTTTCCCCCCCCATTTCCAGACTGCACGGTAAATATAAAATAGCAGTAGAGTAGCTGTCTGAAAGTGGTGTGTGTGTGTGAGAGAGAGAGAGAGAGAGAGATAGAGAGAGAGAGAGAGCTCAGATAGCCTGGAGCAGTTGAAGAAGTTGTTAAGGGTCATAGAGGATTCCGTTCAAGGAGATGAGGAAAAAAATATAGTGTCCATCTCACTGTGCATCTCTCTTAACCTCAGCCCACTGAAACCGAGGACTCCAGGAGTTTTCCTGCATTTCTAACAGGACATAAATTTGATGTTTTCCTGGCAGAACTGCTGTTTGAAAAAAAAAAAAAAAAAAAAAAAACTGTTCCCGTTACCCCTGTTAAATCCTGACACTTAAGACTATTAAGCAAAACTGCTCCGAGACCTAAATTGTGGCAGTGAACCAGATTACTTTCCACAAAGTGTCTCAGTAATAATGTTCCTGGTGAGTATTTACAGAGAGAAGAAATCTTAAGACTCCGAGTGTTCATAGCGAATGTAATAATTTTCTGCAGAAGAGTAGCTATTATAGTGTTTATAGGATAGTCACACAGCGAAAAAAAAAAAAAAAAAAAAAAAGATAATCATGGTGTGTCAGCAGTGGTGAAGCAAAGCTGTAGCCAGGATTTGAGAAATATTGAGGTCATAAGTGCATGTCCTCCCCTTCCCATAGAAAAAACAAACAAAACATTCTAGAAAAATAGAAAATAACATCCTGGTGTGGAAACAATTAGTCCTTTATTTGTTGACCTAATAATTAAAGCACATAAAGTAGAATGTAACCTCCTCCAGGATCTGGAAAAACACGACTTCCCAGAAACAACAGAGGACATGATTCAGTCTCCTTAAAGGTAGCTACGCCCTGTGGAGCACTAAGCTTTTGTGCTTTAGCACAGCTGGAAAAGCCAGTTGATTGTTCTTTACGTTTAGATTATAAGTCACGTTGTATATATATCTGATCTTTGACTTGTGTGAAGCACGTTTGTTAAAGAAAGAATACATCTTTCTCATCAGCCGCAATGAAAATCTTGAGTCTGTCCCGATGATACTCTGATGTCAAAATGTTTGAGGACAGGAAATCTTTTGTGAAATCTTAAAAAAAGTCAAATTCTAACAGCAGCATGTGGGGAACTTTGTGCCCGGGATGACGGCTGAATCTGTTCATCACCACCAAGAGCGGAACATTCACTGACACCACCTTACAAAATGTTCTCGGTACAGAGGTCCTAAATTTCAATTAGTTACGTCTCGCTGCCGTTCGAGGTTGTCAACATGTTAAATTTGCCAGGTGCAGCTTTAACAGCAATTTATAAATACATTTTACCTTACTTAATTTCATCACTCCTCAGGCATCGACCCTCACTCTCAGGGGGTGTCAGGATTGCGTTTCCATCACAAATAGAGTATTTGGGTTTGGCAGGCGAACACGGGCCGAGATAGGATTGGTTAGGGTTGGGGGAGTGAGGGCTGGTAATGAACATGGCGCAGACCCGAGACTTGGCACAGCAGGCTGCAATCTAATCAGCGCGGCACCTTATTTTCATCTAGACGTGGGGGAGAATTAGATGTTTAATGGTGGCAGTTTTTTTTCCAATCACACGGCTTAGGGTCTGCACCATGGACACCTTGTTAAGCGGCTAGATGTGTCCAATCAGCGGGTGTAGGTGGCTTGTCAGCGTGAGTTCACGCATATGTGTGATTGAATGGGTATGGGTGCTTTTAGCTGGTTAGCACTCTCCAATCAGCGCCGTTTGCGAGTCTGCGTGTGGCTTGCATTGGTGTTTGATGTCTGTAGACTGGCACAAATTGGCAATCAGGTGAGGTTGGCATGGACGCAGGCCTCTCCCCGCCGGGATCCTGACTCCAATTGGCCCCTTCTCTCCTAACCCATCCTCTCATCCCTCTCTTCCTTTCTCACCGAAGCAGTTTTAACTTGACCCTGACAGGTGCTTCTGACAAAACCCATTACAGTCTCAATTACGCTATATATCTCTCTCATCCTCCTCCTCCTCCTCCGCTCGTTTTTTATCTCCTCTCTCGGTATCCCTTTTCCCCCCTTTCCTCCTCTGATGCTCTGGAACTGATGGGACCTATAAGCAGCAGGCATCGGCGCGTCCCTCCTGACTCTATCGCCAGTCTATCAGTGCTCCGCATCTCAGTTTCCTAATTAGCCTTGGTGGGACCATCACCTTCCTCTTCATTAGGAAAACAGAACAGATGCGGGCGAGGGAAGGAGACAGTAATGCAGGGACAACAGGCTGATGCACGAGAGGACGTTCAGAGGAAAGAGGAGCCGTATCATGTAGCATTCGTACTGCCAGGGTTGAGAGTTCCACTCCCTGAAGAAAAGCACTTATATTGTCATGGATTTAACGGCCCGTTGAGACATATAGGTGCTTTCAGTTGGTGAGACAACTAGGCTATGAGGACAACTGTTAGCTTGTCACTGTACCAGTGTTACTGATAGCTGAGTACCTGAAATATACTCAGTATCAGCTTCAAAGTCTGAGTTTGCATCGTGCGCCAATAAACAATGATTTTATTAGAATATATATTATTTGTTTTTAAAAAAAAGACTTACTAGCTTTGTCTGGAGCTTACAAGCACATCTCTTGGTCTTCATAGTTGGATTAAGTGGTTTAAGCTCAGAAAAAAGTAAACATTAAGATTTTTTTTGCAAGGTTTTGAAATGTCACTATGAAATATTTAGGATTAATTAAACTTAACTTTGTCAAGATTAGCTCAAGTTGCTATATCAATCATGCCATGCTGTGTGTATAGTTACCCATTTTCCTCTATTTAAAGCTACAACCTGCATGTTAACTGTGTGATGTGATTAGAGTAGGTGGATAGCGGCAACCTAGAGCGTGTAGTACTTTAAACCAATATGCAACATGTAAGGTGTGATTTGCAACATGGAAATATTTTTCTCTTATGTTAATTTCCACAAGTCTCACTAATCAAAACAGCCCAAGCCTGAGAAAGAGCCCTGTGATCAATTCCTGAGTACAATCATTTTTTTAAAAAAAAAGCATGATGCTGTGACCATTTGCCATCTGTGTGTAAGTAGCTCTTGCAAATCACATCTGTGAAACAGGCTCCAGGTTTTTGAATGGGTTGCATATAGTTGGTAGCTGCAGGTGGTGGAGTCGCACCTTCCTGCTGGCCATTTAATATTTCGCCACCGTGGCAAAGCTACAGAAGCAGCAACTGGCTGAAAGCACCTTTACAGGCAGACTTCTGCCCGGGTCGAGAGTTTGTGAGCAGTTCATCTCCTCATTGGAACATAATGGGGCCATATGGGGCTTTTTGTGATGTTCTGTACTGTTATGTCAGATATATATGCTAAAAAAAAAACTTGAGGTTATTGATGTTGAAATGCTCCTTGCATGCCAGGGTTTCAACCTGCCCTGAATGCTTTGTTTGTGGTGTTTTCTTCTACCTCGCAGATGAGATGCATGCTCATAAACGGCTGTCTGTTCTGTATCTTTAAGTTGTTGCTAAGGTGTTAACGTTGTCCACTCTCATATTTCAGATCTTATTTCAGCTTGAACATGTAGAGATGTATTTGAGAAGTTGACACTTTGAGTAAAGAATGAGAAAAGGACTACAGTTCGGCTCATGGTTTACGATGCCAGCTGGGCTCCGGGGGAAGGGACTCATTAAAGAGACTAAATTAAAACAGCCTGTTTCAGACAGAGGCTGAACTGAGGGGCTGCATAACGGGCTAGTATAAGATACATAAGGAGTTTTTTTAACTTTAAATCATACAAAGATGTTGCAGTTGAGCACCAGAATATAAATGTAGACCAGGAAATGTACAGAATACGTCCCCTTTAAGTGGTCAGCTTGAGAGGGCTCTTTTTTTTTTTTTTTGGAATAAGGCACCGACATAAACACAGTTAGGAGTTAATCCCTTCTGTGATGCAAAGGCCAGACCGACAAACTACCCGCTGAATGAAAGGAACAGTTTGGCTCATTTGCTTTCATGCCGAGAGTTAGCTGAGAAAATCGTTCCTACTTGTATGGCATACGGAGCAACAGCTGGGAGGTAATTAGCTTAGCTTAGCATAAAGACCGGTAGCAGGGGGAATCAGCTAGCGTTGCTCTCGCCACACTTCAAAAGGATTAAAACAAACAAGATATGACGTGTTTATTAGTGAGCTTTAGCGGTGTTGGTGAGTGTGTGTTTGAACTTTGGACAGAGCCGGGCTAGCTCTTTCACCGTGCTTACAGTATTTAAGCTAAGCTAATTGCTTCCCGCCTCTAGCTCCATGCTTAAGACCTGAGAGCGGCGTTGATCTCCTCATCTACCTCTCGGCGAGGAAGGGGATTAGAATGTTTCCCAAAATATTTATTTATTGCTTTAAACTGGGAACAAACCCTCTGACTGGATTCAGAAGTTAGAGCAAGGCTCCACCATTAGAGCTCGTTCCCAACTGGGATCATTCATAGTATGAATTTATGTATGCACTCATTATACAGCAAAGAGCCTTGGATAAAATGGCATATTTTAATATTATAATGTTATCTAACCTAGCAGTGGTTCAGTCTCTCTTTCTCTCCCATTATACATTCAGTCCTCTCTTTTTCTGCCCTGCTGCTTCTCCTTTGTCTTTCCGGCGGTTCACCATCTTTTCTCACCCAATTCCTCCACCTTTCCTCGCCGTCCTTGTTCCCATCACCCTCCCCTCTCTGTCTCCTGCAGGTGTGTGTGTGTATGTGTGTGTGTGTGTGTGTGAGGTGGGGGGGGGGAGAGAGAGAGAGGGGGGGAGGGCGGCGAGGTGTTGAAGGAGACGAGCGAGAGGTACGGGGAGCAGCGAGTGATGAATCTCCCCACCGTCTGTAACACTCTCCGCTTCGTCGGCTCTTCCCCTCGATTCTGACCCAAATCTAATGCGACAGGACTCGTTTTCGCTGTCCCCACCCACCCACCCACACACACACACACACACACACACACACACACACCTCCTCCTCCCACCTCCCTCCCTCCGTCTCCCCTCCCGCTATTGCAGGAGTCGTGCACCACCCCTCTATTTTTAGCTGTTTGTCCAAGAGTTACAATCCCTGAAAATTGCCATGATCCATAAAGGACTGGGTTGTGGGTGCTTGAGGGAAAACACACACACCCACCAACACCATCACCCCTTATCTCCCCCCCCACCCTACCACCACTAAGTGCATGTGTGTGTGTGTATGTGTGCAACAAATCGTCACCAATTTCAAGTCTTTCGCCATTACTGGAGCGAATATTCCTCTCATTAAAGAGGTGAAATGGAGGGAGCGTTAAACGAGTGTAACGCCGACAGATCAGCCTGTTCTTTTCTCTGCCCCAGCTCCCCCCCCCCACCACCACCACCACACACACACACACACACACATCCCCCGCCTCAGAAAGTTATCCACTGTAGCCAATTAGCATGACTACTCTGTCTAGCATTAGCCCCCCTCTTCCGTATCCAACACTGGCTCTCATTACCGTCTTTTCTCCTCTTCCTCTCGCATCCTCCAACCCCTCCTCTCATTCTCTCTCTTTCTCATTAGGGCTGCGTCGTAACACAGTGAATCATAATAGGTGCTCTACACTGTGAAATGGCTTTAGCTTTGTCTCATTTCGCCGCTTGTAGCGAGAGAATGAGTAAACAGACAATCTATTCCACGCAGGCACGGACACACACCAACAGACACAATCAGGGCCGTCCATTAATCTGTCGTAAAGCAGCTTTTTGCCCGCCTGAAGAAATCCGTGATATTCAGAGTCAGAGGAGAGAAGAAAAAAAAGAGAGAGAGAGAGTGGGGGCTAATCTATGGAAGCTGCCATGCAAGGCCATGTACTATCCACTGATGATAAACAGATGAACTCAAAAGAAGGGGGATAGCACAGGAGAGTTGTTTTTTTTTTGGAAGCGATGTAAAAAGATAAAGCGGAGGGATAGATATTGGGAGGGAAAGGGGTGAATGAGGTGGAACGCCGAAAGGTAGATGGAGAGGAGAGAGAGATAGAGAGAGGAATGGAAGGGCGGCAGAGCGGAGTGCGGCGGGGAGGATGGTGGTGGTGGTGGTGGGGGTGAGGGTGGGTGGGGGGGGGGGGGGGTGTAGACGGCGGCACCGAGCCGTATTCTAAGCCCCGAATGTAAATATGCGTGAGGGGATTATCACAGAGTGCCAGGCGGCGCTTTTTGGGGCTTTGTTTCCGTGACACCGTGACGTTGGCTTTGTTTCCCTGACAGCAGACGTGTGTGTGTGTGTGTGTGTGTGTCTGTGCGTGTATGTCATTGTGTGTGTTTGTGTGTGTGTGTGTGTGTGTGTGTGTGTGTGACATCCAGGCATCTGTTTCCTGCTGGAAAAGGTTAATTACATCTCCACTGCCTGACTGGACGTGCAATGCATAATCGCACACACTAATGAGACCTACACGCGTGTTTGTGTGTGTGTGTGTGTCTTTGTCTTTGTGTCTCCATGTGCGTTGTGAAAAGGCGCTTCTACAGCGGCTGAATGGATATCTTAACCACTTGTTTCAGGTTTGAAAGTCTATTGTTGCAGCCAAGAAGAAACACAGGCACACGCACACACACACACATACACACTTGCAGAGTCATACACTCAAACAGGTGACAGATGGAAGCGCACCGCAGTGGCATTTACGGACAGACACTCCACTCCCTCCAGGGGGACATTAATTGATGGGTCTGCATTGGTGTGTGTGTGTGTTTGTAATTACTCGTCTGCCTATTAATGAGACAGAGAAGCTCAGGCATCTAGGAGGGACTTCTCACAAAAAAAACCCCTGTTGCTCATTCTGACCCTTGACTCCTATCTTCACACTCCAGCTAAGCCGCTGATTGGCTTTAGATCGGGCCCAGCTCAGCGTGAAAACCCGAGATGGGCTCCAGCGCTCCACGGGTGACTTTGGAAATGGCTGCGCACTTTCTCACTTGCCTGAAGTTTTTCGCTAAGTCGATCTGACATAAGCAGGTAGGTGAGGAGGTGCAGAGCTCCGAGGAGCTTTGGCTCCAATTGAGCCTCCGCGGAGCCGCGATTAAGGAGGAGAAGGGAGAGTCGGGGCGTTGCAGAGAGGTGTGACATGAGAGAAATAATGGATTCCTGGAGCCCACCGCCTCCTCGCACCTTATACAGTACAGCAGCTATGGCAAGAAATGAATCAAACAGATAAGATTTTTTTTTTTCTTTTTCTTTTTTTTCTTTTTTTGGAATCACATCAGCACAAGCAAAGTTCTCAGTCAGCTGCCAAGGGAGTATTAGAGTGCTGCTGGGATGGGTAATGGGGATGAGCTAAGAGTTCGCTCAAAGGCTTTTATTTTCATCAAATCTGATTCATCTTGATTAATATGGCTCAAGATAGTTTTGTGGTTGCTGAATTCTGGCAGTTTTAAAAAAAAGTAGAACCTGATGTCTTAGTCACAGATATTGCTGGAAACGATACAGAATCTGGTTCAAAGATTTCGACTGAGTTAGAGAGTAAATTAAAAACGTCCTGTTAATTATGAATGTTGAAGAAATGTGCATGCTGAAGCCTGTTTACCGTCCCTGTTAGAGTATCTCCACACATACAATCACACAGCAATAACCTGGGTTGTACACTCCAGTCCATTAAAGGATAAAGCCCGGGCCGAAGGTGACGAGAGCGACCGTCACACCTCAGTCTCCTGATCCCTCCACCGTTCTACCTCCTCACCCTCTTCTTCCTCCTCTTCCTCCACTCGCTCCTTTTTCTTCTTCTTGCGTCTGCGGCAGAAGCCGTTCAGGCCACAGAAGCAGGCGCAGGTGAAGGGCATGGCCTACCTGACGCACCGCATGCACCACGTGAACCTGTGGCGGGAGAGGGAGGGGGGGGCGAGAGGGGAGGAGAAGAAGGGAGGCGTTAAAAACATTCATCTTTCACGCCGACAGCCTGCTGAGACGTCACACAGTTTTCTCCTAAGAAGTCTTTTGAACACACATGGGTATCTGAAATCAAAGGAGAAGAAAGGGGTTTTCGTTATTTTTATGTATATTGAGGCAATTTACTGATTAGAACTTTTAACTTTAAGTTCATGATGATAATGATAATTTCCCTTATCTGGTACAGTTTTATTCACTTTTACAGTTTGTGTAGAGGACATGAAATGCAAAACACGATCAAGTGAGCGAGTAGCTGCCATTTCATGCTGTGCAGTGGATTATTGTAACGAAAAGACCCTCCCAGTACAATGCAGATATCTATCTTTAGCACTCATTCCTATAGCAGCTATTTTGAACATTCAAAATATTTTAACTAGCTTTTACATGGCGTCAACACATATGCAAGGACACAGGAACCAGCAGCTTTTCCATCTTTCAATTTATGAGCATCCATGCCTTGAAGTGCTCCGACTGCCAGTCACATAATGTTGTCTATGCAGGAAATGACTTTGAGAACCCTGGACACTGATTTTTGATGTAAATGTTAAAGGAGCCAGAATGGGAAGAAAGTCTGGAGGTGCCCAGAGGGAAGAGTCACCTGGTCTGACATCATGGTTTTAAACTACATGGCCACAAATCTTTAACTGTCCATCACTTACATTAACTACATACAGTAAATGCACAGCAGACCAACCCAGTCTCATGGCAGTTTGTGCAGTTTATGTGTGTGACTTTCAAACTGAAAGCAATGCTATGTTATGTCAGTCTGGACTGGGTAGCACAGAAGCTGTTTTTTCTCACTGGTTAAGCGTTTTTAACAACTGCTACATTACTCAACATTTAAAACATGAGACTTTATCCTTGTTTTTTATCTCCTTATTTTAATTCTAGCGGGTCAGATCAGTCTGGCGGGCAGACCAGAGGACCTTCCACTGAAGTATTTCCCCCCCTCCCCTGTTTTTCTTTTAATGATATCTTTAACATTTCTCAACACAAAACACAAAAGCGTCCTCGACAACTCAACAATACGACAGGTTAAAGTTAAGGCCGCCGGTTTTAATTATTTCGTCTTGGATTTTGACAAATGAAGTGTTTTTTTTGTCAGTTTTTGAAAGCGGAGGGCTATGGCAGAGCATCATGTTGTGGGTGGATGTGACGCGTTTGGACTAGTGTGTTTTGAGTTGTCTGCTGTCAGCTGGCTTCGTTCCATTTCAAATCGGTGCCGGTCTGCTGCGACACGGATCCAAACATCACTGTCTCTGTTCAGAAATGGCGTTTTTTTATAGCCTGTGATCGTAAAATGTGAAGTTGCTCGTTTCGTTTTACATTTCCAAGAATATATGGTTGAGGATATTTAATATGAAATCACTAGCCCTCCTCAATTAATAACACAGCCTCTGTGCTCCTGAGTCATGAGTAAGAGAGAGAGAGAAAAAAAAAAGAGTAGCGTAGGCACAAAAGATATTCCGACTGAAATACGTTAGTTGGAAAATTGTGCTGAGTGTCACGAAACAAATGGAAAATTTGCGTCCATATACACGAATTTATAGATTAACCTTCGTGACTATTTCACAAACTGCCATGATACTGGGTTGAGCAGACAGCTGTCAATATAATCCTCGAGGCAGTGTGTGTGTGTGTGTGTGTATGCCTTTCACATTTTTGCAGCACTCTCAGCAAGAAACTCAATGCAGAGAAAGTTATGTAGGTTCAGTCAATAGGTCAGTCCACACATACTGTGCACACACACACACACACACACACACACACACGTACATTGCGGTATAGATTGGCATGGCAGTCTATTAAGTGCTGTCACTCAACGAGGAGAAAAACTCCTTTACCATTACACCTCTCACATTTTCCTCACATTCGTGTTTGCGCTTCAATTACTCCCTCTCTCTCTCTCTTTCTCACTCTCACCGTGTCTCCCTCTCTCGCTCACACACACACACTCGCACAGCCAGGAGTCGTCTTAAGGCTCACTAAACTCCCAACGTTAACATTTTTCGCCGGCGTGCTAGCAGCCAATCACAAACCAGCGCTGAAGATTAAGAGACGCGAGGTGAAACTGAGAGCTTCATTAAATACCAACCTGAGTCAGCAGCACCAGCAGGCCTGGCTGGGGAGTGCTTATACTGTGTGTATGTGTGTGTGTGTGTGTAATGTGTGCAAGTGGGAGAGAGTGGGTGACAAAAACACAGGCACAGACCAAGCATAAAGTGTCTGGATGCGCATGGAAGGGTGTGTGTGTGTGTATGTGTGTGTGTTATGTGGCTTTAGGGATTGATGCTCACTTCAACCTGTCTCATATGGGGGCAATTAGCTGCGCTAGACCCTGGGCTGCCTGCAAGCAGACAAAAATGCCTTGGGCCATGCAGTATACTCTACACAGGTGTGTGTGTGTGTACATATATGCCATTAAACCTCCTTCTATTCTTCTTTTATCCCTCTTGTGTCATCCCATATATCCATCTAATCCTCGTCTGCAGATCTCCCACTCTGTACCCAATGGCTTTAGACCCTATGTGACATGCCAGAGAAAATCACATAGGAATAGAAAGCCATAAAACACAGCAGTGAGCCAGTCATGCCGGTAGCGGGAGTAAACTTTTCTCTCGGCACGATCTCTGCGCGCGTGTCCGTAAAGCGTGTGTGCAGCTCTCTCTCACTTCATGCCTTTAACACCCTCAGCTTGTCTGACAGCTTACAAGGCCCTGCAGAGGATTTACAACTGTGCTGAGACACCTCTCTCTGCCGTGTATCCTTCTCGTCCTCCACAATCCCTCCCCTCCCATCCTTCGATCTCTCCTTCCATCACCTGCTTTCCTTCTTCCCAGGCACTCCCCCCCACCCCCCAACAAACTCGCTCGCTCGCTCTCCCATCCCCAACCACGCTGCCAGCCATCGGAGTCGGTGTCTTGTTTTGGTGGTGTGTAATTACTAGGGGTTCTTTCACAGGCGAGCGCAGAGATGAGACAGATGAAAACACAGCCTGCAGACCCTCTGAATTATTAACCGGCTGAAAATGGATGAGTCAACGTTAACAGAGGGATGGAACAAGAGAAAGAGAGAGGGAGGCGAAGCGGCCCACGTGCATCCACAAATACACACGTAAATGAACAGCCACGGGCCTGAGTACAGCGTGGCACCATGCATGAACCAACCACGATGGGATCCAAACAAAGGTTAGGTTGGCTGATATTGGCTAAGGTAAAAGGAAAATGACAATGCATTTGGGATATTTAACACAATAACAGAAGTTTCCTCACCATTCAGTGGTTGGGTAGATCATTGTGCTGTTAATAAACTATAAATACGACACAAAAAAAAGGATTATCATGGGCTCAAATGTAGATTTTTAGAGTCCCATGTACAGCCTGACTGATTTTTAGGCTGATACTGATAGTAATATAAATAATAACATAATAATAAATATAAATAACATGATAATAAAGTATAAATAAAACGTGGACAAGCTGTATTATGAAGATCAAATATATTTTTGATCTTTTGGCAAGTCTGTCAGGAAGACTCAATGATAATGTGTCATCCTCAGCATAACATTAAAACTTTTGATATGGGAAACCGCCTTCAGAAATGCGTATCATTTATGATCTAAGGCATAAACACACATTAAGGGGACATATATATATGTGTGTGTGTGTGTCATATAATGGAGTAAACATATGCAGAAGGCTTCAGACTGCTCTGAACACTCGGCACTGACATCAGCATCCTGGCGGATTTCTTTATATGGTCATCTGCTCCACACACACAGGATGCCACTTCACTGCTGCACTCCGCTAACATTATGGCATTTTTCCATTGTTTCGAGGGTAGTCACACCGAGCCACGACTTGAGTCTAGCTGGCACGCTGTAAGTGTTTTTTTTTTTCCATTACTCGACAGGGCGAAGTAAAATAAGTAGTTTACCTGTAAGGAGGTGTGCTGGTCGTCTGCAGCTCTTCATCAAACATCATCATCACTGTGGTTGTTTCTGCTTGTGCTATTCCTCACTGCGTTATATCTAAGTGATCCACTGAACAAATCGCTCCAAATATCTTCACAATAAAAGTCTCTTGTTATCTGGTTGTTTGAAAGCTTTTAATCTGAGGCAGCAAAAACAGGAAATGCTGGGTTTTCATCAGCGGTAACTTAACACGACTGTCGTACCTGCTTAAAGCGATCAGCAAACGCAGACAGAAACTACAGACCAAGGATAGGATAAAGAGCCAGTATTAGACAAATATACTGGCAGATAAATATACTTTTTGAACTGTCAATCAAGTTATTCTAGTGGAGTCAAAAAAATGAAAATATAGTTCTGAAAATGAGTACAATAGATCCCCTATAACACACCTGCAAGGTTGCTAACAACCAGACACGCACAATATGTTTTCACTGTACTGTATCTGGAGTACCAGGAGCTATTTTGCAGTTTGGAAGGGAATCCCTTTTTTTCCGACAGAGAGAGAAAGAGAGAGAGAGAGAGAGAGAGAGAGACTGCTCTAGCAACAAGCATGGGAATGGGAAAGTCAGAGGGCTGGAAAGACATGCAGAGATAAGAAGAAATGAGAGATAAAGGAGCAGGTTTGGAGAAAAAAAAAAAAAAAAAGCAAGAGAGACTCAGAGAGACACTCAGAGAGCGCTTGAAGCAGGTAAGATTAATGTCAAAGTCATCCATCCTTGTTTTAATCCATCTTTTTCAACCTCATCCTTGTGAAAACCCACTCTGTTTCCCTGTACGCGCTTGTATATGTTTATGCGTATGCGTGTGTGTCAGTGTATGTGTGTGTAAGCTGATTTGTGTCTTATCGAGATCCTCTGTGGAAACAGACAATGTGGTTTATTTGTTATCTTCTTGTTTGGACGAGGAGATAAGGCGATCAGTGTTTGCGAATATACGGGCATGCACGTATATGTCTGTGTACTCAAACTAATGTGTGTGAGTGTGTGTGCGTGTGTGTGTGTGTGTGTATGCATGCGCATGCAGAGCAATAGATAAGCTGAGTGTTGTGCCTTTGAGTTTGAGTGACAGAATCCTAAAGCTTATCCCAATGGTCAACAGCCCAGAGACGTTCCAGAGAAAGCTTATTAGACCTTTATCCATTATTTATACCATGCCTGCCGTCAGACACACACACACACAAAGCCAGAACACTGTATGTGAGATTGATTCATACTGACACGTGCCTGACTTCCACTCATAGAATATAAGTAGCCACTGAGAAACCTCCCGTCCAGGACATTTCTCATCAATCAGGCAACAAACACACTCGAACCAGTGTCTAAACCAGATCAACTGCGAGAAGTTTTGCTCTGCGCTTGCCTTGAATATTCTGAATCCCAAAGCACCCGCTTTCATGTGTTTTTTTTTTTAGGTCATTAAATACAGAGGACACATTATGGCTCACAGAATCCACTGATTTCTTTTTTTTTTTTTTGAAAGCAAAAATAGCTCATAAAAATGAGAGAGACCACTGCAGATTTCACAATACTCACATCACGTATTTGCCGTATCAGCAGCAAGAATGCACTTTTCCAAAGAGGGGGGATATTCTCTCTCATCATTATGCGGACAGGTACGAGCCATTTCCATCTTCTCTTGTTCTCGTTCCTCTTTCTTCACATCCCCTTTTCTTTTCTGGATTTTTAAGCCGAGCTCTACGATCATGCGGACGTTAAAAGCCATGTGTAGTTTCTGTTTCTGGTACCTGCACAAAGCTTTTACCTGTATCTGTTGCATTCTTGCCTCCCCCCCCCCCCGCCCTCCCACTCCTCCGGCCAGCCCCATTTCACCCTCCCCTCAGCTCTCTCTCCTTCTCACTGTTCCTCACTCCCTTGTTCAACACAAAACGCCCTCTGTCCAGCTCTCAGGTAAAAAAAAAAAAAAAAAAAAAATTCCCATCCACCAACCACCCCCCCCCCCCTCCCTCTCCCCAGCCTAGATAACCAGGAGGGCTGAAAAAACAGGGAAACAGTTTCTGTTGCTCAAACACAAAGACGCCAAGTGGAGGCTAAGATAGGGAGAGAGACAAATGGATATACTATACAGTATGTAGAAAGATAAAGAGCGAGCTAGGAAGAGTGGCACAAAGAAGAGGAGGTTTTTGGGGAAAAAAAAGTGATAAGGTGGTAAAGGATGTAAAGCAGGAACAGTGCACAGATATTGAATGACGTCCTGTCAGGCATAGGTATTCGGATTGAGTGTGTGTGAGCTGGTGTGTTTGTGTGTGTGTGTATGCAGTTTCAGGTATACTATGGTGCACTGGAGTCTCCGTCTGTCCTCATGGCTAACTGTCTCCCAGGCACAGCGAACAAAGAGCCTATTGACTCTGTAACACACAGGAGCTTTCTCTCTTCTCCACAGGCCAGTGCTTTGTGCTTGTTGTCTCCCCCCCCCCATACACACACACACACACACACACTCATACACACTCGCACCCGCCTCTCTAAATCCCCCCCCAACACGCACACACATACACCTGCGCCTAGATAAATCCACCCTCTTGCAGCTCGATACTCAACATCCATATGATGATTTTGTCACACAAAATCCGAGAACGACCTTTTTTCACAAGTCACTTACTTTTATATTGAAGTGAAAAATAAGGTGAGATGATTCCACTACTTTTTATGGCAAACTTTTTTAAGGCGATTTCAACTCATTTCTAGGAATAAAGTGGCTGATATGTTGCAAAGTAATCCACCTTATACAAAAAACCCATTTCAATCAAGAAGATATAGATTTGGAATCTAGTTAAACGACCTAGTGCACTAGTGGAAGTGACTTTAAGGCCCTGTGATACAATGTACAAGTCATGATGTCATTTCTGGGTCAAAAAAGGTTTTTAAAAATGCCTATATTGTTATCAAAGCCTGAAGGTGACGTCTTAAGATTGCTTGTTTTTAAATCAAACAGTCAAAAACCCAGAGATATTCAAGATATAAAGATTCCAGCTCCGAAGCAGCATATGTTTGCTATTTTTGCTTGATAAATGACTGCAATTATCAAAATTGGTTGTCAGTTACAGTCATTTTCTGTCACTTGACTAACTGATTAATCCGGTAATTTCTTCAGCATTGCATTCACCAATCAAGATTTAGCAACATTTGAATCAGAATCTGATGACAGTTGGTGGGTTGTTTGGTTACTGTCAATCAAATCTGATCAAACCATGCCTGCACGGTCCTGATGAAGCTTTTGACAGTTTAACTTGTAATTAATAATACCAAACAATGTTTTTTGACTTGTTCAACTTTGAACATTGACTGCTTAATGTCATGTTGAAATATCTAAGATTTGAAGCCAGGTTTTCAGGGGATTTAAGGGCTGAAGGTACAATAGGGGCCCAATGGTTCAAACATATTGCTTTTCAAACCCCCTCCCACACATCTTTCTGACATCACAACTGGGGCGGCTGCGTCCAAAAATTGTCGAAACTTCCCAAATCTTAGGATAAGCACATCCACTCCACGAAGCAATTGGACAGCTGTGTGAAGTTGAGAAAGTTTTTGAACTTCTCCCTCAAGCGCTACGTCTATGTAGCTACGTCCTACACTTTTGCCTTTGAAGAGGCTGGACAACATTTCCTATGAATTAGTTAGTTTCAAGCATCAACTGGTTCTAGAGTTCTGTTTAGCCTCTGTCCATGGACATCAATTGCAGTTTAAATTAATTTATGGAGAAAAACAGGAACAGCGATGCTGATGTTTGTTTGCAGTCTCAGCATCTATGTTACACTAGAGAAGTTGGCTCTCAACTTCCCTGAAGTTGCTGATAAATAAACTTTATGCATTCTGTTGGCTTCTATAGTTATCTCTCTTGCCCCCTTGTGGAACGAGATTAGGACTACAGAGAGCCAGCGAGGCGCTCCTGAGGTACGTTAATTATAACCTCCAGGTTCCCAGTGGGGAATAAGGCTTAACGAGGCCCGGGCAGAGAGCAAGGGGATTACGAGGTCTCACTAGCACTACAACCGTCTGGCCAACCATTGAGCTCCTCTATGAAGTTATGAATGTGCTGAATAATAATGTGGTAAGACATTGGCCGGAGCCTTAGAGAGGCTGTGAACTGTGAGAGAGAGAGACAGACAGACAGAGAGAGAGAGAGTGTATACCATAGCCGAGAGATTTTGCGCCTCAGCTGGTTGGACAGATTACCTGAAACTGGAAGGAAAAAAAATTGAGTGAAAGAGAAAGCAAGAAAAAAAAAAAAGAGGACAGAAAGGTCACTATGATCTCAGAACAGTGAGGGGGGAAAGATGGAGATAGAAAGGGGGAGAAGGAGGAAGAAATGAAAGAAAAAGTACCAGCAGATAGAAAGAGAGGAACACTGTTGTGGGAAGACGTTCAAAGCAAAAATTTGCTTAAAGGACAGGTGCTGATTTTTACAGGTCTGTCTTACTGTATTACACACATTCAGTTGAAAGAGTTATTAGTCACGTTAATCAGTCATACTGCCCATACTGGTTGGACACTATGCCTTCCAAGTGTAACAATATTGAAAAAGATGGGGCACAAAATTGTTCTGAACAGAGAGCCGCAGAAAGTCTGTTCTAGAAGTAAAAAAAAAACCTCAATCAAAATCCCAAATTTGTAACTACGCTGATAAATTCAAATCCGGTCTTAGAACAGAACCTTCCTCAATAGTATGCCGTGTGGCTCACTTCATATGTTAAGATAAGGACGATGGTAAAAAAAAAAAAAAAAAAAAAAAGAGAGAGAAGAAATCTAATATTGTTGTTTGTTCAAGATTTATGTTTTGAGCTGGCTTTAACGACCACCATTTTTCATAAGCCCTCGACGTTCACAGGCTAAACGTCATGGCTCGATAGAGAAGGCAAGTCCATGAGTTAGTGGAGGGGTCGTGGCGGGGTTAAACATGTCCGGAATAACAGCAGGATAGAGCGGAGGGAACGCTGTACAGGTTTGTAGACAGCAAAGATTACAACTTGAGGGGTTGAAAAAATTACTTTAGAAGAAAGTGTTGATGAGTTTTACAGATATTGGCAAAACAAAGTTATGACGGTGTGAGTATCTGTAATTTTTCAGTGGTAGCTGTAGTTTTTCCTGTGCTTACCAAGTAATTGTTGTTGAACTTTGTCAAAGTAACAAAAGTTTCAACTTCTGTAGGCAAGTTGTGCAGCGGAGCCGAGTTGTCTTAGAATATGGAAAGTAAAGGCCAGGAACACACTTCCATCTTTTCAGAAAGACAGATGAAAGACTGCAGAGACTGTACTGACTTACAGAAGCTAGTGGTACAGAGCGGAGCTAGCTCAGACGTGAAGTCACGGCTTCGGCTCTCTATTGAAATGCATTCTAATGTATAGTCAAGCCAAATTGAGCACGTGTAAATTATTATTATTATTGCCGACAAACATACATTTGACTACCAGGATGTATCACTGTCTGCGGAAACAGAACAACAAAATTTTGAGTGAAAACGATTGTAATTTTGGAGAATGTCCACTTAATTAGGCAAACGTCAACTGCAGATTTCACATACTAGCTTCAGCTAAACTAAATATATTCGCGCCAGACAAGGACGTGGATTTTGTCTCATATTTCTTAAGGTGTTTGTGACTGAACACAAAGCAGATTTTTGCCCTGCATTATTTGTGTGAATTTGAGTGTTTTGGTAGTTTGTGTTTATTCACTCCAAACTGCCAATGAACAGAGTGTCTAGACACTGTAGCTAGCTAGCTAGCTATGTCCCAAACGTGTGTATGAGTAGAGTGTGGCAGTGTGTCTCTTCACCAATCCATTTTTCTTCTGATAAATCATTTAAGTGTCAAAAAAATAGTAAAACTTGCCAGAGGTCTCAGAGGTAAAGTCTTCAAATTGCTTGTCTGTTGCTTGTCTGATGAACAGTTCAGTTAGCTGTAGCTAGCTAGCATTATACATACCAATAATATACGTGTGTGTGTGTGGAGTGTGGCAGTTTCTCTCTTGTCTCTGTACATCTGTCAGTTGAAGTCATACATACTCGCTATGAACGCAAATTGAAACATTGAATTGAAACAAGATACATATTATAAAAACATCAGATTGAAAACAATTTGAACTTGTACTGATGTGTCTTCACATATGATTGGGCAGCCCAGAGCAAATTCTGTCCGTTCTGTCTTTAATTCACTTCACGTTCAGTCTGAAAACACCTTTACAGTGCCATTGTGTTAGGAAAGGATTACTTCACAATAACTCCACATACATACAGGCATGTGAGTACTGTATTCAAATAGATTTGAATATTTTTTAAGCTCTTAAGAAAACAGAATAGTAAAGCAGGCATTAGAGGCAGAGGGAGAACGACAGAGAGTCAGAAAGAGAGAGAGAGAGAGAGAAGAAAGAGAGAGAGAGAGGGCACCCTGCCCTAGATATTCGCCTGTAAGCTGCTCACAATGCAAACATGGCAACGGGCCGTGCGAGGCAAGCGAGGAGAGGAGATGAGAGGAGAGCGGAGAGATGGGCAGAGGAAAAAAAGAACGAGGGACAGAAAGTCAGGCCAGAGAAAGGATTAGTGATCAAAGAAAGCCAGCGGCCATCCTGAAAGCCCCCTACACACACACACACACACACACACACACACACTCACACATTCATAGAGAGGGGTTTTTTTGAGGGGGGGGGGGGTGTTAATCATTTACCTTCTTCCTTCCCAGCAGCACCTTGGCTGTGGGAATGAGCACTTTATGCATAAATCCATTTGCATTAGCCCTAGTGTAAATGTTAAGAGGGCAAAGACACACACACACAAACACACACACACACACATTGATTGATTATAGCGCTGTAATGAGAATATATGCCAGTCTAACTTTCTCTCTAATTGGTTCCATTGCCTTTTCCCTGGTGAAGTACGTCGGAGAACTTTAAAAAAAAAAAAAAAAAAAAAAGTAAAAAACATAATATGACATCTACCTTTTTCTCCAGCAGAAATTCCAGGCTGGAAACTAGACTTCTGAAATGCTTTTAATTCCTCCTCAACCTCTGTCTCCTTCACTCTGATGAGATGCCGATGAAGAGATAAACAACAGGCCGGAGATACCAATTAGGCCGTCAAACGGCAGCACAACAATCTTCAGCACTCCTCCGCTTCCCAGAGGAGCACTGGTGGGAAAAAAAAAAAAAAGAAGGAACAGTGATGGAGGGAGGCAGGGAAGGGGAAGCTTGTGCAGTGAGGAGGAGGAGGAGAAAACTTTGCGAGAGCTCACATCTAATCAGGGAATCCTCCTTCTCAATCTCTTTATGCAATACACACTCACAGAAAAAAAAAACACACACACACACACATGCGCACACATCTCCCCTGTCAGAAGCTTGACCTCCACTAGCTGATCTCGCTCCTTGGTATTCCATCGCCCTCCCACCGGCTGACCTGATTGGCTAATGACGGCTCATTTATCTTGATGCAGCACCTGCAGTGTCTACAAGGCGCGTGCATGCGAGAGAGTGTGTGTGTGTCTGCATGTGCGCGCACACACACACTGTATATCTCATCCCTGCTAGCTCGGTCTACGCCAGCGCTGCCCTTGCCTGCAACAGCTTGCACACACTGGTTCACCTCTGGGGAATGATAGAGGGAAAAAAAATGGAGAGAAGCAGAGGAGGAGAGGATGGAGGAGAGGGGACATCAGGGAGGAGAACAGGTAAAGAGTAAGAGGGAGGGAGACAATGATAAAAGAGGTGAAAAAGAGCGGAGACAGGAAAGAGAGGAGGAAAGAAGTAGAATAATAGGAGGGTGGAGGAGACAGAGAGATGGGGGAAAAGAAGAGGAGGATGAGTAAAAGAATAAAAGGAGAGGAAATGAGAAGGAAGAGAAGGGAATAGGGAGGGGAGAAAATGCAGAGAGAGTGGAGGAGGGGAGTTCAGTTGGAGGGAAGAGGGATTGATGCATGTTTTATTCACTCACCGCTAACTCTTCTTTAATTACCGCAGCTGAAATCACTGGCTGAGTGTGATCACTGCGTGTGTGTGTGTGTATGGAGCTCCGTAATATGTGTAATACAGAGCAATCATTAATTATCAAGTAGGTTGAATAAGTGATTCAAGGCAAACAACCCAGCAGATGATATATATAATCCCAGCATCTACTGTACACCGTTATACACACCAGTAATTACTTACCCTTTCTGGGGTCATTCCATATAACATCTATAGTATGAACTCTGCAGCTTTAGACTTTAAACGTATATCACTAATCACTATATGACTTCTTTAAACTGA